>OY728137.1:1363230567-1373230567 GCA_963277665.1 Viscum album | reverse complement strand
TCATTGAAAAATAGAAACGTTATTCATGCATACATACATCTTATCATCTCCATGATTGTAACAAAATTAATTTTTTATAAACTTCTTACATAGTTGGTTTTAAAAGTATAATTAATATAAAAAATTATAATTATATCCTGATTATTACTTTTTAGATGATGAAAAAATATAACTTTGACCACAGTTAACACACCTGTAATGACCCAGACCCTCATGACCCCATACTTTTCCAATTATCGGTGCGACCGATCGGCGAGACCGATTGGTGTCACCCAGTCTTGGCGGGTTTTTCTCCTACAGCCTCCCCCGTAACCCCACTTTTAGGCCCTTTTAACTTTTTGAATCATTTCAAGGCCATTTTAAGACATAATTAATATCTAAAAATCCTGAGAAACCTCCCTATTAAATAACAATTAATCTAGTCATGTGTAACCACCCAACCATGTGGAATAACCATGATCCGACTTCCAAGGCATTCAAATTTCTTATTCCGTAACAACGAGATTTTATCTATATATCGCAGAAGAAGTTCTTCTTCCCCCTTCTTCCTTTTTGGCCGACTTCTCTCTTCTTACTTGTGTGCTTGAAGTCCTTTGTTACTGAGGCAAGTGGTGCACCTGTGCCGGAGCCCTACAAGTCACACATCCCTTGTTCCAAGGGTGTGCAGAAAAACATCGATCATTGACCAATCAAGTAGGGTTTCACCTTTGTCTCTCCTTTCTGTGTATCTTGCGGGGTGGGTACGCTATTTCTTCTGTAGAATTGGATGAACCAAACTTTAAGGAATATAATAAACAGATTCTAAATAATGAAGGGGAGGGGTGTGACTGATGATTCTACTCTGTTTTTCTCTTCTTTCATGATTAATGGTTTCTGGATTCTGTGAGTTTATGCCTACTGAAAATCATGGCCATTGGTGGTGTTTCTCTGTGCATTAATAAACCCTTACTTCTTGTGTTGGTCGTGTAAAGGAAATTGGTAAATTACATATATTTGTCTAAATAAATTGAAAGCACTAGGATCAATCCTTTTCTGTGATAACACTGGTTAAAGTACAGGGGAATTAGAATCATGGAGTGTGTTAAATCTTTTAAATCTGAAAATACCAGTATGGGCCTGTATTTTGTTAGTGTAAGTGGTTTGGTTGTTTTCATTCGTGGGCTGATTTCTGGGTGATGTGGGTGGGGATGGGATCCCCTGTTATGGATTCGCTAGTTATGAATTTGAGGCCGCGTGGTTACTTGATTATATCATGAATTGGGGTGAGATCCTATATTGTTGAGAAACCGTTGGATCCTGGATCCTGGGGACATAGGGATGTATCTTGGGGTTTTATTTGGTTCTAGTACTTCGAGGGATCTCACTTATCTCTCTACTGTTGTGACTTTACAAGAGAACCGGGTGTGAATGCTCAAATTTCTGTTGGGTGTATTCTTTCCTTGGCTTGTGCTTATGCTTACTAGTTGCCCAAGTAGGTACAGAAACTTATTTAAACATTATTACTAAACATGAAAATAAGGATGGGACAAATGGGTTTTGGTTTGGTGCGAGTTGTTACTTGGACACAGGTGCTGAGTGTGTTCTTTAGGCTGGCTGAAGAAAAACCTAGATTTGGGTGAGTGTTTGTTACCTATACATACTTGTAGTTTTTGTGTTTCTAATTCGCGCCCCACCCAAGTTGATCACTTAGTGCCGAACATCACTATTTCATGGGGGAGGGTGTTTTTCCCAACACTTATATTAGTGGTTGGTTATTAGATCCTTTCTGCTCCCTTTCCCGGATAGCCCAAGTATCTTCAGGCAGGTTGTGATGGCCTGAAGTCCATTATTAGCCCAAGAATCTTCTGGTAGGGTAGTGTGGTGGTTGGCCCAAGTTTGTGCGGGCAGGTGGTTTCCCAAGTATCTTCGGGATGAGGCCGAGGTGTCTTCGGGCGTGGTAGTAGTTCTTCTAGCCCAGGTGTCTTCAGGCGTGGCAGTGGTTGTTCTGGCCTAGGTGTTTGCAGGCATGGTTAAGTTTGATAGTTATGGCCTAGGTGTGTGCGGGTGGGGTATGGTAGTGGGACTGCGGTGAGAATGGCGGGATTGGTTTGATGCGTAGGATATCTTTAATAACCAGTGGGAAAGTGGCACGGGGTACCCAAACATTAATGTGCTATTAATATACATTACTTGACTTACGTTATTTGGGGAGTGTTCCTTGGTGAGTCTTGGGTGGTTATTTTCCTTGTTAGGTTCTTGGTTATCTATTTTCTCACAGGGCATTAGTATGCCTCCCCACTTGTGCATGAGAGTCTTTGGTTTTTCCTACTGACTATACTTGTATGCTCACCCTACATATATAAAACTGCTTTCAGGTTTCCAGGAGGACTTCAGGGATTGTGCTGGACTATACTAGCTCAGACCTTGTGACATATCATCAAAGTTGCTTTTGTTCTTTCTTTTGGTATTTTGCTTTGTAGTCTCCTTATACATTGTGGATTTTACTTCTGTAACATGCATTGGGAATGGTTCTTGGCTTTACTCTTACTTTTAGTTTGGTGTTGTGGGATTCACTATCTTATCTCCCGATCCTATTAAAAGAAAAGGGTAATTCCTTCCATTTAGTGTGTGACTTTATACCCTTGGTGCTAGTCGCCACTCCGGGACCTATTGAAGGTGGGTTTTGTAACGACCCGAATCTGGAGCCCCTCTACTGGTGCCCCGTACCCGGTTCTCCACATGACCTCAAGCGCATTTCCGAAAATGCCAGAGGCTTCCGACTAGCAGCGAGGGCCTTGGTGAGTCAGTGGGGAAACTATGCCCTCATTTGGTAAGGTATACAGCGGAAAAACAACAGTCAACAACGGAAGCAGTAACAACATGCATAACAACAGAAACCAAACAGTGGAAGAAATAAATATATATAGCAATGATGACAATGATAAAGCAGGTACAAGTATCTATGGAAAGAAGAAAACACAACAACGTGCTGGAATACAACTGAAAACAAGTGAAAAAGAAAAACAAAATAAACTCCTCAGCATCGTGAGCCCCGGCTCGGTCCCATGCTCCCTAGCTCTAGCGCAATCAAGATCCTGAAGTAGAAGGGCGCTTTCCCTTATCTATACCTACAACAACATAGTCTGATTGGGCCCAAAAGCATGGCCCAAATAGGGTGTGAGATACAATCCCAGTAGGAAATCACCCAAAGATTTGTGCCTAACAGTCAATGAATACAAGGAAAGTAATAAAACAAGAAGCAGTAAACAGGAAAGCACAAGCAGCTACAATACATAGTTCTAACAAATAAAGTACACAAGTAATCAATCCGCAACAAGAAGAACACAGGTAACCCTCTGAGTAGATCTCACATCCTAACCCCTATGGTTCAACCTATACATACTAGCAACCCTCTAGGAGGCATACACAGTATCACCCCTCTGGTTCAGCTATGAAATTAATAGACTCTCTAGGGAAGAACTCACCGTCAATTCCCCCTATAGTCTCGTATCGTGCTAAAGGCTCTATGAGGAAGAACTCAACTTCTATTCCCCCTGTGGCCCACGTCGAGGAACTACAGACTCTCTGAGGAAGCACTCAACATCAATTCCCCCTGTGGTCTCGTATCGTAATTAAAAGACACTTTGGAGAAGCCTTTCCGTCAATTCTCCCTTTGGTCTACTACTCTAGGTTCTCACAGTCCTGAGTGAAACTAAACATGCTCAACGCGCGTGCATCTTCCAAGTAAACCTCAAGAACTACTTGGCTATCAACTAAGGCTCAACAACAAAACAAGGTAGCAGTTCCACTGTCCTACGACTAAGCATGGCAGCTGGAAAAATTCCAAACAGGTAGAACAAGCATAGAAAACATTCAAGGTACATTAAAGCTACCATAATCATAGGCAAAACATATACTCTAGAAATCAAGCAAAGCAGGCAATACAACAAGGGAAAAACAGGAACACGCAATACCCTGTTCAAGGGTATTGGTGGAATTTGCACAAAATATTCATCAACTTTCTACATAAAGGCACAAACCACCTACCTTGATCCTAGGTGATTGATATAAGTGAACCACGATGACAGATTCCCCTTATAATGACATAGATCTGAGAAAACACACAAAATGCTCAAACTATGATAACTTGAAAACTAGGAGTAATCAAGAAACAAGACTCAAGCAGAAGGGAGAGCTCACCGCTGCGATTCCAACACAATTGACCGCGCTCAAATCAGGGAATGGACGAAGAGGCATGAGCTTGTCGAAGATCCAACCGTATGGTCACTCTCGGGCAGACGAAATCTAGAGAAGAAGGTGAAATTGGGGGATAGGCGCGACCTCAGTCCGTTTAGTGAAAAAAAAGAAAGTACACAGCCTGTACTTTTAGAGTACATGGCATGTATAGGGTCCTTTCCGTACTCTGCCAAAATCAGCCTCCACGTCACCCCTACACATCGTGTGTGTGCCCCGGGCACGGCCAACACACGGCTTTGAGCCGGATCAGAGTACACGACATGTACTCAGAAAGTACACGGTGTATACTTTGAAAATTTCCAGAAAAATAATTTTTCTTAAAAACTACAGAAAAAAGGAAAAACATACCTGAACGAAGATCCAGGTTCTTACAAACTTCCCCACTTAAAGAAATTCTTCCTCGAATTTTCTTAACGGGGCGTAGAAGAAGAATCCCCGAACAGTTCCGGCCACTGCAATCGTACAACGGCCTCCCTCTCCCAGGTCTCATCCTGTACTCGCCCGTGCTGCCATAGCACTCGTACCAGAGGAACAGACCGCCCACGACGAACCTTCGTACTGCGATCAAAAATCCGAATAGGATGCTTCTCAAACAACGAATCTGCTTCAAGCTTGACTTCCTCAGGATGAAAGGCGTGAGACGGGTCTGAAAAGTAACATCAGAGCTGAGAGACATGGAAGACGTCGTGCATGGCCCGATACCTCTGAGGTAGCTGCAACCGATAGGTGACCGATCCCACTCTCTCCCTGACCTCAAATGGTCCGACGTACCGCGGTGAAAGCTTACCCTGTCTCCGAATCCTCTTGTGCCCCAACCTCAGTGCGACGCGCAGGAAAACCTGATCCCCAACCTCAAACTCCAGAGGTCGTCTCCACTGATCAACATAAGGCTTCTATCGAGACTGTTCCGTAGCCATCCTATTCCTAATCAGCTCTATCTATTTTGAGGTCTCTTGAACGAGACGAGGTCCCAGAAAATCTTCCTCTCCTGCCTCTAGCCAGCATAAGGGTGATCGGCATAGCCTACCATTCAAAGCCTCATATGGTGCCATCTGAATGGTCACCTGGAAACTGTTGTTGTAGGAGAACTCCACCAGAGGGATATGCTTCTCCCAAGAACCACCAAAGTCTAGGATGCAAGATCGGAGCATATCCTCAAGCACCTGAATCGTGCGCTCGGACTGGCCATCAGTCTGGGGATGGTATGCTGTACTCAAAAGTACCTGTGTACCCAAGGCCATCTGAAGTCCCTACCAGAACCGAGAGGTAAAGCGCGCATCCCTTTCTAAAACAATGGAGTGTGGAACTCCATTCAAATGAACGATCTCTCGGATGTAAAGTCGTCCCAGATCATCAACACTGAAGGTCTCCTTAATCGGAAAGAAGTGCACAACCTTCGTAAGACTGTCGACGACAACCCAAACAACATCGTTCACTCGAGGCGACCTCGACAACCCAGTCACAAATTCCATCGTGACATCGTTCCACTTCCACTCCGGAATGGGTAACTGCTGTAAAAGGCCTTCTGGTCATTGCCTTCACCTGCTAAGAAGTAGAACATCTCATGACGAAACCAACAACATCCTTCTTCATACCTATCCACCTGTACTGGCGATGAAGATCCTGATACATCTTGGTGACGCCAGGATGAACTGCCCAAACTGAGGAATGAAAATCCCGCATTATCTCCTCACGTATGTCAGATGGCACCCATACGCATCCCTAGAACCACAAGATCTCATCCTCACCCACTGCCCATCCAAGAAGAGGGTCCTCTCCTAACACACTCTCCCGTAGGACTAAGCCTTCAGAGTCTGATAGCTGCCTCATCCGTACCCAATCAAGAAGTGTAGAGGTAACAAATACAGAATATTGGAAGGTCTATCCCTGTCTGTTGTGAACCTCTAGATGCATCTCAGAGAACAGAGCCATCAGCTACCACTCACTACTGGCCTCCTGAACTGCCTGAATCTGAGTTCTCCTGCTCAACGCATCTGCCACTGTATTTCCTTTCCCCAGCATATAGGCAAGCTCGAAATCAAAATACTGAAGGTACTCAACCCACCTGCGCTATCTCAGGTTCAGATCCCGCTGAGTGAAAATATACTTGAGACTCTTGTGGTCAGTGAAGACCACAAAGTGCTCTCATAGCAGATAGTGTCTCCAACAGCATAAGACATGAACAAAAGCTGCCAACCCCAGATCGTGCGTAGGGTAGTTCCTCTCATGTGGCCTAAACTACCAAGACCCATACGCAACGACTCCACCCCCTGCATAATCACAGCTCCCAGCCCGATACCTGAAGCATCACAGTAAATAGTGTAGTTCTTGACTGGCTCTGGCAAGACTAGTATAGGTGCTGACGTCAACCTCCCTTTCAGCTCCTGAAAGGATGACTCACAAGAATCTGACCATAAGAACTTCTCCCTCTTCTTGGTCAGACCTGTCAAAGGTGCTGCTAGACGAGAAAATTCCTGAATGAAGCGTCTGTAGTATCCAGCCAGCCCTAGAAAACTCCATACCTCAAAGACGTTCTTCGGCTGCTCCCAGGAAACTACAACTCTCACTTTCTCTGGGTCCACTGATACTCCTACCTCTAAGATGATGTGACCCAAGAAGTGAATTTGATCCATCCAGAAGTGGCACTTAGAGAGTTTAGCATAAAGCCGATGCTCTCTCAGTGTACTCAGAACTATCTCAAGATGTGTGGCATGGTCATGTCGAGTGTGAGAGTACACCAAAATATCATCCATGAAGACCATGAAAAAGGAGTCCAAGTAAGGATGGAACACTCGGTTCATCAGTTCCATGAAAACTTCAGGCGCATTCGTGAGACCGAACAACATGACTGTATACTCGTATAAACCATACCAGCTCCTGAAGGCTATCAGAGGTATATCTGATGGTCTAACGTGTAACTGATGATAACTGGACCTCAAGTCGATCTTCGAGAACACCCAGTATCCTCAAAGATAATCGAAAAGGTCGTCAATTCTCGGCAAAGGATATCAGTTCTTGACCGTCAACTAGTTCAGCTTCCAATAATCCACACAAAGCCGAAGGGTACTGTCTACCTTCTTTGCAAACAGGACAGGTGAACCCCAAGGATAAGTACTGGGTCAGATGAAACCCATAGCCTGTAGCTCCTCCAAATGCTTCTTGAGCTCCTAAAACCCATGTTTAGCCATCCTATAGGGAGGAATGGATACCGGTGCCGCTCCTGGAACGAGCTCAATAGAGAAGTCTACCTCACGTTCTGGAGGCAGACCTGAAAAGTCCTCTAGAAAGACGTCTCTGAAGCGATCCACCATTGGAGGAAAATATAACTATGGAGTCCCCTGATCATCTAGATAAAGACTAGAAATCTGGGCCATCACCCCTCTTAGCCCAAGATACTCGAGTCCTGCCCGACTCGCCCGAACGTCCCACTCACCCTTATGAAGAAAAGACTCATCCTCTGGTGAAACGAAACTTACTCTACGGCGATAGCAGTTGAAGAATTCCTGAAAGGGAATCAACCAATCCATGCCAAGGATAAAATCATAGTCTGTCATCTTTAGAACATAGATATCCCATAAGAAGTGATACCCTGCAACCTCGAGAGGGCACTCTCTAGACTGGCATACACTAGATGTCCTTGTCCCCAAAGGTGTGTCTAGTGTCAACGAGTCGGCAGAAGAAAAGACGCAGAGTCCAAGTCTCTCCACAACAGCAATAGAGATAAAGCTATGTATAGCACCAGTATAAAAAAGGGATGAAGATAAAACTGTGGCTACTAAAATCGTACCTCGAACAGTAGAAGGTCCGGGATTCTGATCCTGATAAGTTTGCTCTACGGAGAAAGACTGGCCTGTACTGCGGCCCTACGCCCCTGGATGACCACTCTGAGTTGAACCTCCCTGCTGGTGCTGAGGAACTGGTGGCTGACTGCCATGGCCTCGACCTCCACCTCGTCCCGAATGGCCAGAAGAACTCCAGTTCCTCGAATGGTGAGAAACTGGCGGTGCTGCTCCTGAACAAGGAGTCATGGAAGAACCCCGGTCACCAGCTGCTGGTGAGAAAACCTAGAAGAAATGATGAAAGTGACCCATATTGCCGCAAGATTGGCACTCCACAGGGTCCCTCTGGCACTTCGGTCTCGTGTGCCCTGACCGGCCACATTGGTAGCATGTCACCTGGCTGCCTGAAAATGCATCTCGCTTCCTCGGATCACCGCATGTAGGCTCTCTATGGCGCTTCTTGCTGTCATCTAGAGGAAGACTAGCTCTGGAAGCAGAACCACCCTGGATCGCAGCTCCAGAGTCTCTCAGATTGCGCTCCGCAATCAGTGCCTGGTTGACGATGGAAGTAATGGAAGTCGGCTGGAAGATGTTCACCTGTGAGAGGATCTCCCGCCCGAGACCATCCTCAAACTTCCTTTCTAAGAACACCCCACTCCCATCCCGGAGGGGCATGAAGCACTGCAGCTTGGTGAAACGAGTGGAATAATCCATGAAAGAAAGAGTACCCTGCTCTAAGCTCATGAACTTCCGGGCTCAGTCAGCCCTCAGGGTATCCAGGTAGAAGTAGTCATAGAACACGCACTGGAACTTCTCCCAAACCATAGCCTGCTGCTGACTTGCCTGTGAGATCACATCCCACCACCTCTTGGCGGAGTCTCGGAGCATGTAGGTGGAGAGCTTGACCCGCCTCTCTGGAGGCATCTCCAGATGCTCGAAGATAGTCAGCATGGCTTCCAGCCATGACTCTGCAGCCTGAGGTCGTCCTTCCCCCGAGAATGTGGGAGGATGCTGCTGCTGAAAAACCCGTGTCAAATCTACCATAGACATGGCAGGAGGCGGCGCTCCCTGGAAGGCCTGCATCATCCTCATGAAACCTTCCCTGAACTGTGCATCTTCACCTGCAACTGGTATAACAACCGGTGCCAAGGCTGGCCTGACTGGAGGATCAGCAGGAAGTCCCTGATCAGCCCTATCTGGCGTTTGATCACTTCCCGATGACAGATGTACGACCGAAGGATGTCTTAGAGGCATATCTCTAAAAGATCAAAAGCACACCTTAGATCAGGAAAACAAGGATAGAGAACACAAGAGTACAAAATGGAAACAGGGGAAGAAAACACACAGGTTTACAAAACTTGACTACACGGCATGTATAAAACTACACGGCGTGTATTCTTAACCAACTTACATGGGAGTGTACTCCTACCCTATAAGTCATGTACACTTCAAACTACACGGCGTGTTGCACCCACACACAGTGTGTACTTGAAAACTGTTCCCCTGCCTGATTCTCCTTAAATGGCTAACCCACACAGTCCAACTGAACCCGAGACTACACGACGTGTTATTAACACACACGGAATGTACTAGAAAAGGCTTCGGCGGCCCGTGTTTGTGAAACACTTGGCCGTCTACACGGCTGAACCTTACACGACATGCTCCAAATAAATACGGCGTGAATAGGCAAAGTGACCTCATCCCGTTTTGTTCGTGACAAGGCTGGGTACCTGGACAAGACTACACGACGTGTTTTGAACAAACACGTCGTGAGGAAAAGAAGGTAACGCCGGCCCGTGTTGTTCGTGACACGGTCGGGTACATGGACAGGACTACACGACATGTTCCCTAAGGACACAACATGTTCTACCTGAGCTTCCCCAGCTTGTGTTGTTAGTGAGACAGCCGAGTACACGGCTCCGAACTTACACGACGTGTACCAATCATACACGGCGTGTTCCCGAAGTTACTACCACGATACCGTGTTCTTCTCACACGGTCAGTGACATGGCCTAAACACTACACGATGTGTATCCAAAAATTACACGCTGTGTATTCTGGGTTTTTCTGGGCAGTAGCTCAGAAACTGCTCAGACTCCCAGAACCACTAAAAACAAGGGAAAGAGGTGCCAAATTTCAATTCGTGAGGACCCATAATCCCCGCAAATCAAAGCTCGACATCTCCTGTAGTCACATTCAAGGGAAAACAACAGCTCTCTAACATAACAACAGGGATTCTATCAAGCATCTATCACAACAGCATGCATAATCTACACAAAGCCTATCACAACAACATGCAATCGCTAATGCACCCTAGATGACATGGAAAGAATGCATGGAATGTGATTTCTAGAAGTTCCTACATGATGCATGAGATGGCATACCCTCATCTCATCGGGTTGCGACAGAAATAGAACCGAAATATCAAAACAATAACCGCACAAGTCATGCGAATCACTCTAGGTGAAAACATATCGACCATAAAAACTCAAAACCAGTAACTGCAATTAACGAGGTAGTATGGCCTTTACCTGTACACAGGTTAGCTACTACTGATCCTAGCTTAATACCAAGTACCGAATCCATCCTATCACTGGCTAAAGTCTCCAAAAAGTAAAGCAAGATAAAATAACTCCTCTGATACCACTTTGTAACAACCCGAATCCGGAGCCCCTCCACTGGTGCCCCATACTCGGTTCACCACATGAACTCAAGCACGTTTCCACGAACACCAGAGGATGCTGACTAGCAGCGAGGGCCTTGGTGAGTCAGTGGGGAAACTATGCCCTCATTTGGTAAGGTATACAGCAGAAAAAAATAGTCAACAACGGAAGCAGTAACAACATGCATAACAACAGAAACCAAACAACGGAAGCAATAAATATATATAGCAATGATGAAAATGATGCAGCAGGTACATGTATCTATGGAACGCAACAAACACAACAATGTGCTGGAATACAACTATAAACAAGTGGAAAAGAAAAACAAAATAAACTCCTCAGCATCGCGAGCCCCGACTCGGTCCCATGCTCCCCAGCTCCAGCACAATCAAGATCCTGAAGTAGAAGGACGCTTTCCCTTATCTATACCTGCAGCAACATAGTCTCCTTGGGACCAAAAGCATGTCCCAAATAGGGTGTGAGATACAATCCCAGTACTAAATCACCCAAATATTTGTGCCTAACAGTCAATGAATACAAGGCAAGTAATAAAACAAGAACCAGTAAACATGAAAGCACAAGTAGCTACAATACATAGTTCTAACAAATAAAGTACACAAGTAAGAAATCCGTAACAAGAAGAAAATAATTAACCCTCTGGGTAGCTCTCATAGCCTAACCCCTATGGTTCAACCTATAAGTACTAGCAACCCTCTAGGAGGCACACACAGTCTCACCCCTCTGGTTCATCTATGAAATTAATAGACTCTCTGGGGAAGCACTAACCATCAATTCCCCCTATAGTCTCATATCGTGCTAAAGGATCTCTGGGGAAACACTCAAAGTCTATTCCCCCTGTGGCCCGCATTGAGGAACTATAGACTCTTTGAGGAAGCAATTAATGTCAATTCCCCCTGTGGTCTCGTTTCGTAATTAAAAGACACTTAGGAGAAGCCCTTCCATCAATTCTCCCCTGGAAGAACTCCAAACAGGTAGAACAAGCATAAAAAATATTCAAGGTATAGTAAAGCTACCATAATCACAGGTAAAACATATACTCTAGCAATTAAGCAAAGCAGACAATACAACAAGGGAAAAATAGGAACACGCAATACCCCGTTCAAGGGTATTGGTGGAATTTGCACAAAATATTCATCAACTTTCTATAGAAAGGCACAAACCACCTACCTTGATCCTAGGTGATTGATATAAGTGAACCACAATGAAATATTCCCCTTGGAATGATGTAGATCTGAGAAAACTCCCAAAACGCTCAACCGATAATAACTTGGAAACCAGAAGGAATCAAGAAACAATACTCAGGAAGAAGGGAGAGCTCACCGCTGTGATTCCAACGCAATTGACCGCGCTTGAATCAGACAACGGATGAAGAGGTAGGAGCTCGTTGAAGATCCGGCCGTACGGTCTCTCTTGGGTGGATGAAATCTGGAGAAGAAGGTGAAATTGGGGGTTAGGAGCGACCCCAGTCCGTTTAGTGAAAAAAATAAAGTACACGACGTGTACTTTTAGAGTACACGGCGTGTACTGGGTCCTTTCCATACTCTTCCAAAATCGGCCTCCACGTCACCCCTACACACCGTGTGTGTGCCCTGGGCATGGCCAGCACACGACTTCGAGCCGGATCAGAGTACACAGCGTGTACTTAGAAAGTACAAGGCGTGTACTCAGAAATTACACAGCGTGTACTTTGAAAATTTCCAGAAAAATCATTTTTCTTAAAAACTCCATAAAAAAAGAAAAACATACCTGAACAAAGATCTGGGTTCTTACAGGTTTCTGGGGTCATTATCTCTCCTTCAACTTAAAAAAGGAAGGGCCTGACAATCTGCTGACCCTTCCCTCCTTTTGGTGAAGGCGGGTCGTGACAGAATGGTATCAAAGGCAGGTTGAGAGATAGGATGGAGTCTATAGTTAGGCATAGTGAGGATTTCATGGGATGGTAGGGCAATGGTGTTGGGTGACCTTGGTGCATGAATTAGTCTAGGGAAGATCAGCTAGGAAATGAGATTTTAGGGCCCCCCGTGATCCGATACAAGGACTATGGACCTACAGAATGACCGAGTGAGGCCATGCTGATTGCAGGGTAGAGACCCTAGGGAAGGTACATGCATCATAATGACTTGTGTTCTCGTGTTTCTGGGGTGTTTTTTGAATTTTAAATAAATAATAAGTTTAAGAAGTTTTAAGAACAACGTTCTGCACTACTCGGGCTTAGGCATTCTTTGTTTACCTTGAAGCTATGGCACCCGGAAGACGACCACGAGTTGTATGGGAGATCGAGGCCCAGGAGGTTGACTTGGCTAATCAGCAGAGGGCTGATTGAGAGGAGGAGGATGACCAGTGGCAGAAGACACTTCGATCCTTCCAGCGACAGACCCTCGATAAGTACGAGGGCAGTACCTCTGACATGAAGATGGAGGGCTGGCTGGAGGAGCTGGTGATAGCCTTTGGGTTGATCGGGGATCCGACCGAGTACTGGGTTCCTCTGGCCATCAGCTAGATGCAGGGAGTAGCACGTCAATGGTGGACGCTCTACCTGGGGGAGAGGAGAGAGGCTGAGGTGGTATGTGATGATTTCGAGAAGGAGTTCCCGGTGGAATTCATCTCTTCTACGATGAAGGCAAAAAAGAGGCAGAAGCTACTCTCCCTCCAGTAGGGGAGTATGTTAGTAAGGGAGCTGTGGATCAAGTTCAAGGATCTCCTCCACTTTGCTCAGGACCACTTTCCAGATGAGGAGTCTCGGGTGAGACGTTTAGAGGAGGTGCTCCGACCCTCCCTCCAATACGCTGTTACCCCCTTCACCTTGCCGACATACATGGAGGTCCAGAAGAAGGCAGAGGTAGTGGAGAGGATGTACACACTGGACAGTGTGTCACGAGAGGGTATTCAGCTAGGCCCGTCAAAGGGAAAGGCCGTCAGCACTAGACCTCCAGCATCGGGACCCTCTAGGTTCCTACCAACAGGGAGCCGGCCACAGCAGTTCCAGTTCTGGTCCCCCGGTCCTCACCCTTTCCCTTCAGGCCCAGGACTAAGGTGTTTTGTCTATGGGAGCCATGGAAATCTCCGAAATCAGTGCTCGTACTGAGTTCAGTATGGTAGTGGAAGACATACACAACGCGCGCCTCAGCAGCAGCTTCCAGCGAGGCCCTTCCAGCAGCAGCAGCAGGGGCAGCGAGCTCCCGCTCCTCCGAGGGCCGACCTTGAAGGGGGAGGCTGACCTTAGGGAACTCCTTAGGGACCTCGACCAGGGTGTGGTTGGGGAGGCGGCCGACAGCCGAGGGGCAGAGGAGCTTGGCGTGGACAGTTGCACGCCGCGGAGGTAGCAGTTCCAGTGGGATCAGATGTTGTTCGACGTATAATTAGTTTGTTCAGTACCCTTGCTTACGCCTTGTTCGATACCGGAGCTTCGCACTCCTTTGTTTCACCCGTTCTGGCCCATTCTATGGGTCTAGATGCCGAGAGACTTCCAGTTCCCCTGGTGCTGAGCACACCAGTCGGAGGTCAGACCGACTTGTTATATGTTTGTAGAGGATGCACACTGATGATAGGGCCACACCAGTCGGTCAGGGATCTACTACTACTACAGATACATCCATACGATGTCATCCTATGCATCAACTAGATGTTCTCTATGTGTGACATCATCGACTGCTTCCGAGGAAGGGTTGTGTTCTTAGACTTGGGTGGACGACGTGTTACTTTCACCAGCGAGCGGAATAGTCAGAAGGGCAGTAGGCGACAGGAACCCCTCCTCTCTTTGTTAGCCGAGATGTCAGTAGAGTCAGTAGATGCTGAGATGGTGTAAGTACCAGGGATCGTCATTGAGTTTATGGATGTCTTTCTTGAGGAGGTAACGACTCTACCCACTCGACGTGATATCAAGTTTGGGATAGACTTGCAGCCTGGTGCTCGTCTGATTTCGATGGCTCCCTACTGGATGGAACCTTCGGAGCTACGGGAATTGCAGATTAAGATTGATGATCTGAGGAAGAGGGGTTATGTCTGACCAAGTGCGTCACCGTGGGGTGCTCTAGTCTTGTTGGAAAAGAAGGAAGATGGTGGTATCAGGTTGTGCGTAGACTACAGAAGGCTGAATCAGGTGAAGATCAAGAATCGCTACCCTCTTCCAAGGATAGACAATATTTTTGACCAGCTAAAAGGGGCATGATGGTTCTCGAAGATCGACCTACGGTCTGGATATCACCAGTTGAGGGTGAAAGAGGGTGACATATCGAAGACGTGCTTCAGGTGCAGATACGGGCACTTCGAGTTTGTAGTCATGCCTTCCGGCATTACGAACACCCCGGCTGTGTTCATGGGGCTTATGAAATCCATCTACCGGGAGTATCTGGATCGGTTTTTAGTCATGTTCATTGACGACATACTGATCTATTCAAGATCAGAGGAGGACCACGCGGAGCATTTGAGGATGGTTTTAGGGGTCCTCCGACATCACCAGCTCTATGGGAAGTTGTCGAAATGAAAGTTCTGGATGCGGGAAGTACACTTCCAAGGGAACGTAGTGTCCGAACAGGGGGTAGCGGTAGACCCATCAAACGTTGAGGCGGTTTTTTCTTGGACAACACCCAAGAACGTGGTAGATTTCTGTAGTTTTCCTCGGGCTGGCAGGTTACTATCGGAGGTTTGTACCCAACTTCTCTCGAGTTGTAGCACCTTTGAAATCCTTGACCAAGAAGGACTAGGTTTTTGTATGGGGCGAGCAGTGCGAGGAATCCTTCAGTTATCTAAAGGAGAAATTGGTTAGAGCCCTAGTACTGAGACTACCAGAAGAAGGGGTGGCATATGAGGTGTTCTGTGATGCTTCAGGGTAGGGCCTCAGATGTGTGTGAATGCAACGACAAGGGGTGATCTATTATGGGTCTAGGAACCTACACCCTCATGAGCGTAATTATGCCACCCACGATCTGGATCTTGCAGCGGTCGTGTTCGCTCTAAAGTTGTGGCGGCATTACCTCATCGTAGAACACTTTGTGGTCTTCACGGATCACAAAATCTTGAGGTATATCTTCTCCCAGCGGGACCTAAACTTATGGAAGTGAAGGTGGATGGAGTTCCACCATGATTATGATTTCTAGATTTCCTACACCTCAAGGAAAGTAAACGTGGTGGCTGATTCCTTGAGCAGGAAGTCACAGAGGGATGCAGTTCGAGAGTCGGCAGACACTTGGAGGGTGATGGAGGAGTTGGCTGCCCTTCACTTGGATGCGAGGATGGATAGTGGTAGAGGTTTCCTGTATCAGATGACAGTATGGTCTTCTCTGTTACGTCAGGTGGAGGAGTCTTAGTGGGGAGACTCAGAGTGCGAAGTGATGCGTGACCAAGTTGACCAAGGCAATTCTCTAGAAGCGTGAACGAAGGATGGTCAGAACCAGATGATTTTCTGAGAAAAGATGTTTGTTCTAGAGGCGATGCGAGGACAAGTCCTTAGTGAGTTCCAAAACTCACCCCTAACAGTGCACCTGAGAGTTTCCAAGATGTACCAGGGTCTGAAGAGACAGTTTTGGTGGCTTGGAGTGAAGCGAGCAGTGGCAGAGTTTGTGGCCAAGTGCTTAGTGTGTCAACAGGTGAAGGCTGAACACCGTGTTCCAGGCGGGTTGTTGCAACCTTTAGATGTCCCTGAGTGGAAGTGAAATGACATCTTGATGGATTTCATCACGGGACTACCCAAAGTGCAAGGAGGCTGCGACGCCATCTGGGTAGTAGTGGACCGATTGATGAAGTCAGATCACTTCCTGGCGATTAAGGAGTCGAGTGGAGTGGACGCTCTAGCACGGAAGTATGTGGATAAGGTAGTTCAGTTGCATGGAGTTCTGAGTTACATAGTATCGGACAAGGATGCATGCTTTAACTCACGAGTCTGGAGGGGATTGCAGCATGCTTTTGGCACTCGACTATGTCTTAGCACTGCTTTCCACCCCCAGACAGATGGGCCGACAGAGCACACCATCCAGACCTTGGAGGACATGCTGCAGACATGTATTCTGGACTTTGGGGGATCATGGGTGCTACACTTTCCTCTGGTAGAGTTTGCCTACAATAATAGTCATCACTCTACTATTGTCATGAATCCATTCGAAGCTATATATGTAAGGCCGTGTCGCTCACCTGTGTGCTGGGCTGAGGTTGGGGAAGCAGGTGTTCTTGGCCCGGAGGTGGTGCAGAGCATGACAGAGAAGGTTCAGCTTATACGAGAGAGGATGTAGGCGGATCAGGACCGATAGAAGTCATATGCCGATGATAGGAGGAGACCCTTGGAGTTCTAGGTTGGGGACCACATATTCTTGAAGGTCTCCCCTCGGCGTAGACAACAACGGTTTGGCAGAGGAATTAAGCTTTCTCCCAGGTTCATCGGGCCCTTCAAAGTGTTGCGACGGGTCGGTGAAGTGGCTTATCAGCTAGAGCTACCACCACCGATACTGATGATACACAATGTATTCCATGTGTCCCAGCTCCGATGATATCTGCATGATGATTCACACGTCCTCGACTGGGGAGGGCTATATATCAAAGACGATGCAACCTTCATAGAATGACCGATCAAGATCGAGGATCGTAAGGAGAAAGTACTTTATGGGTGAACCATTACCTTGTTTCATGTGTTATGAAGACATGGTGGGCTTGAGGAAAGTACCTGGGAGAGGGAAGCACAGATGCATGCCCAATACCCTGAGTTGTTTTGAGTTTTATCCTGTTTTGTTAGTACTTATTTTCTGTGTAATTCTTACTTTGTCAGCTATGGATGTGAAGTTTCTTTTCTATGGATGCGTGTGTGAAGTGTCCTAAAGAATGGGGAGGGGAGGACCTGATACATAGTCAAGACGCATTAAAGAAGATACGCATAAACCCGTGCGGGCGAGTCAGTGCCGCCTAAAGCGGATAGTATCTTAACACGGAGGAAGGGAAACCCCTCTCCCACTGGACCAGATGGTTTGGCCCTTTTGTTTTGCATGCAACGGGGAAGGAGAGGTAGGGAATTTGTGTTTGTTCATAAGATAAGATATTCCTATGTCAGAGAGGTTCACTCCTAAGAGGTATCTTCCACGGTGGTTGTTCAAATCCCCACCCTCCCTCCAGGTCTGGTTTTGATTCTCGAGGGTGAGAATGGTTTGAGAGGTATGTGATGTAATGACCCAGACCCTCATGAAACCGTCCTTTTCCAATTATCGGCGCGACTGATCAGTGGGACAGATCAGCACGACCGATCGGCGAGACCGATCGGTGTCACCCAGCCTTGGCGGGTTTTCTCCAGCAGCCTCCCCCGTAACCCCACTTTTAGGCCCTTTTAACTTTTTGAAGCATTTCAAGGCCATTTTTAAGCCATAATTAATATCTAAAAATCCTGAGAAACATACCTATTAAATAAAAATGAATCCAGTCATGTGTAACCACCCAAACGCATGGAATAACCACGATCCGACTTCTAAGGCGTTCAAATTTCTTATTCCGTAACAACGGGATTTTATCTATATATCACAGGAGAAGTTCTTATTCCCCCTTCTTCCTTTTTGGCTGACTTCTCTCTTCTTCCTTATGAGTTTGAAGTCCTTTTTTACCGAGGAAATTGGTGCACCTGTTCCGGAGCCCTACAAGTTGCACATACCATGTTCCTAGGGCGTGGAGAAAAACTTCGATCGTTGACCAATCAAGTAGGGTTTCACCTTCTTCTCTCCTTTCTGTGTATCTTGCAGGGTGGGTACGCTATTGCTTCTATAGAATTGGATGAACCAAACTTTAAAGAAGATAATAAATGGATTCTAAAGAATGAAGGGGAGGGGTGTGATCGATGCTGCTGCTATGTTTTTCTCTTATTTCATGATTAATGGTTTCTGGATTGTGCGGGTTTACGCCTACTGAAAATCATGGCCGTTGGTGGTCTTTCTCTGTGCATTAATAAACCCTTACTTCTTATGTTGGTCGTGTAAAAGAAATTAGTTAGTTATGTATATTCAGCTAAATAAATTGAAAGCACCAGGATCAATACTTTTCTGTGATAACCCCAGTTAAAGTACAATGGAATTGGAATCATGGAGTGTGTTAAATATTTTAAATCTGAAAATACCGACATGGGCCTGCTTTGTGTTGGTGGTAGTGGTTTGGTTGTTTTAATTCATGGGATGATTTCTGGGTGATGTGGGTGGGGATGGGATCCCCTGTTGTTATGGATTCGCTGGTTATGAATTTGAGGCAGTGTGGTTACTTGATTATATCACGAATTGGGGTGGGATCCTCTGTTGTTGAGAAACCATTGGCTCCTATATCCTGGGGACATAGGGCTATATCTTGGGGTTTTATTTGCTTCCAGTACTTCGAGGGGTCTCACTTATCCCTCTATTGTTGTGACTTTACAAGAGAACCGGGTGTGAATGCTCAAATTGCTATTGGGTGCATTCTTTCCTTGGCTTGTGATTATGCTTACTAGTTGCCCAAGTAGGTGCAGAAACTTATTTAAACATTATAACTGAACATGAAAACAAGGATGGGAAAAATGGGTTTTGGTTTGGTGCGAGTTGTGACTTGGACATAGGTGCTGAGTGTGTTCTTTAGGCTGGCTGAAGAAAACCTAGATTTGGGTGATTGCTTGTTACCTATACATACTTGTAGTTTTTGTGTTTCTAATTCACACCCCACCCAAGTTGAGCACTTAGTGCCGAACACACCCATTTCATGGGGGAGGGTTTTTTCCCAACACTTCTATTAGTGGCTGGTTATTAGCTCCTTTATAATCCCTTTCCCGGATAGCCCAAGTATCTTTGGGCAGGCTGTGATGGACTGAAGTCCATTATTAGCCCAAGAATCTTAGGGCAGGGTAGTGTGGTGGTTGGCCCAGGTGTGTGAGGGCAGCTGGTTTCCCAAGTATCTTCGAGGTGAGGCCCAGTTGTCTTCGGGCATGGCAGTAGTTCTTCTAGCCCATGTGTCTTCAGGCATGGAAGTGGTTGTTCTGGCCTAGGTGTTTGCACGCATGGTTACGTGTGACAGTTGTGGCCCAGGTGTTTGCGGGAAGGATGTGTGGTTGAGGACTAGGTGTGTGCGGGTGGGGTATGGCAGTGGGACTGCGGTGAGAATGGCAGGATTGGTTAGATGCTTAGGATGTCTTCAATAACCAGTGGGAAAGTGGCGCGGGGTACCCAAACATTTATGTGCTATTACTATACATTACTTGACTTGTGTTATTTTGGTAGTGTGCCTTGGTGAGGCTTGGGTGGTTAGTTTCCTTATTAGGTTCTTGGTTATCTCTTTTCTCATAGGGAATTAGTAAGCCTCCCCACTTGTGAATGAGAGTCTTTGGTTTTCCCTACTGAGTATACTTGTATGCTCACCCTATGTATATAAAACTACTTTCAGGTTTCGAGGAGGACTTCGGGGATTGTGCTGGACCGTACTAGCTCAGACCTTGTGACAGATCACCGTAGTTGTGGTTGTTCTTTCTTTTGGTATTTTTCTTTGTAGTCTCCTTATACATTGTGGATTTTACTTTTTTAACATGCATTGGGAATGGTTCTTTTCTTTACTTTTACTTTTAGTTTGGTTTTGAGGGATTCAATATCTTATCTCCTGATCCTATTAAAAGAAAAAGGGTAATGCCTTCCATTTAGTGTGTGACTTTATACCCTTGGTGCTGGTCGCCACTCCGGGACCTATTGAAGGTGGGTTTCGGGGGTCATTATCTCCCCTTAAACTTCAAGAAGGAAGGACCTGATAATCTGCTGACCCTTCCCTCCTTTTGGTGAAGGCAGGTTGTGACAACACCAAAGTCATTTTGAATTTATGAACCAAATATCCTCAAAATACGCAACATGGACTTAACTGATTAAGTAATTGAATATGTACTTAAAATAAATGAAATAAAAGGTTTAAGTATAAGGTATTAATACTATAAAAGTTTATTAATAAATAAAATAATTTATATAATTTTATTATATACGTGTTAAAAGATATACATACCAAGTTTAGATTTGAGGTAAGGGATTTCATCTCAATTTCACTTCATTAAAGTATGTTTTCATGTTATACACCTAATTTATTTTATATAGTTTATATAACAAAGTTTTACATTTTATATCATGATTCCTTCATAATTTATGGTATTTTAAGTTGAAATTAATATTACTTCATCAAAGGGATTTTATTCATAAGTTTCTAAATAAGTACAAGGTTTCTTAACTCAATTTCCATTCATTGGGTTATACTTCTAATTCAATGAATTTTTTATGCCATGATTATGTGTGAATTGATCTATAAATTGGTTTATTATATATTTAAAATTGTTTTATATGGATTTAAATATTTTCACATAATTTATTTAGGGATTAATTATCACTGAAAAATCTATGATCTTTGCAAGGGTTTTCTTTGTCTTAATATCATTTTCTTAATACTCAGTTCTTGTTGTGCACCCTAATTTCCTTGTATGGTGTAATTAATACATCATGATTGAATTTTGAAATATTACTTAATAAAATTAATGGTATATATATATCCATATCATACTCTTTATTTCAATTACTTTTTATTTAAAAGTTACCAAAGCGATAATGAATTTATGTTACAATCTTCTTTCTTTTTGAGATTATTTATATTCAAGGTTCATTTGGGGAAATCATATACTCTTATTTCATTAAACCACATATATTTTATTATCCTATATTTATGAATTTGGTTAAATTTAAAGTTTCCATTCCATACCTTATTGATTAAATATACATCAATAAAGCTAATTGTATGTGATATCGATCTTGTATCTTCTTTTAAATTAGGAATATTTCTCTTACATATCTATGTTTTCTAAAATGTTTCCAAGAATATTATTTTCTAATTATAAATGATTTAATAAAGCTATTTTAATTGTTCTTTTACCTTATTTTAAAATATTATAAAAAGAAATTTCTTAATGTTTTCCACATGGGTCCCTTTTGACTTTATTTACAAAAGTTAAAAAAAAAGGTTTTTAAATTTTATGAAATGAATATATTTTCCCACCATCATAGAAATTATTTTATTTAAAGCTTTCTTTATAAATTTCCAAGTTTATTTTCATAGAAAATTATTTTCAAAATATTTTGGGATTTTTTAGTTTTTAAAATTTATTTTCAAAGTGGAAAGTATATTTTCCTCACGAGTGTTTTTAATAATATTTTAATGGAATTTATATTCAAAAACCATAAAGACCATTTTTTTACTTATACTCTAATATGATATGTTTTAATGATAACATCTTAATTATTTCTCTATAAGGATTATTATGGTTTTAAAATAATTTTCATGGAACTCATTTCTTTTCCACAGGTAAATCAATCTATGAAAGAATAGTGGTTATTGTTATGTTGACAAGTGAAAGATTCTAATTGTTTTTTCCATGATATGGTACTTGAATAATATTGATGAAATCAAGATTGGGGAGTGAACCCAAATCCTTATGTTACTATTTCCAATATGTTACAGGTGATTTTATTTTATTCCTCTAATGCATTGGGTAATGATGACATATTTGACTGAATATAAGTAACTCCTAAGAGAGTATGTAGTTAACCATTTAATAGCTTACTCTTAAGAGATTATGAGAATTAACTAGGTAAGGTTATACCCTATTTAAGGGTTATATGAAGATAATATTCCAAGATACCAACACATTTTCTCTATGTCTACTATGAGTTTCTAATGGATCCTTTGATCAAAGATTTTTTTCACATGGATAATGATTGTTGACTAATATGAATCTTATCTTATGTTAAAGATTTATGTCATGTTTCATGATTTATGTTCCCAATTTTCATGGGTATGAATTCTCTTATTTTATACTCATTAACATTGATTATTTCATCATAACCTTATACTCATCTTATACTCATTTTTGACATTCAATTGTTAATGTTTATTTTTACCCTTACAGAGAATTTAAGATCACCCTTATTATGTTTTCTATTTTCCTAGGTTTTGAATATTGATGTTAAATGAATTGTTTATAGTAAGTTTTCATGTGTGAATTTTTTTGGGAGTTGTTGAAGACATAACATGGAATAATAAAATAAGGATATAGTGGAAAAAATTATCACATAAAGTCATTGGTATTTTTATGTAATAGTTTTTCTTAGTTATATAAAACTCTAAACCTAAATGGTCCTTGGTTATTTAAGTGATCCATTATTTACATTTTTTATTGTATGTTTTGTATGGTTTAAATTTATTCACATTTATTGGTATCAAATATATAAATTTATAGATCATGTCTTAAGCACAAAATTTTGGGTGTATGAGTTTTGGGTTGTTATAATTACATTAATGAATAATATAAGAAATAATTTTTCCATTATATTATTTAACAAAAGTTTATGTCTTAGGACCTTCAATGGAAATATAAATTCCTAATTATGTCCATGGAAAATATGTTATATTGACAAGTTCATTTACAAAAAGTTAAAGAAAACGACATCAAGCATATAAGTTGATGTAACTAGTATGCAACCTGCTTAATTAGAGATATAAAGATAAATGGTTAATATTATAAAGTGTGTGTTTGTATGTAGTTATTGTCATTTTAGAATTTAAATTCTTTCTTTGTGTCTGTCTTAGCATGTTACTAGATGATAACATTGGAATTTAGGCAGTTCGTCCTAATGCCTCTAAGAAAGAGGCTCTTCAATTCACACATTAAATGTATCCATAACCTCATTTAGATTCTATATGAATTTAACATGTTGAATAAATATTATTCCAATATATGGCTTAATAATTATTTATATTGAGTTGATCACAAATATTCAATCACTAGTTTTTCGAGAGTATATGTATGAGTTGAATATTAAATAAATATTTATTTTCTATTTCAATGAATATAATATTTATTAATTTGTCAGTGAATAATGTAGTGATATTTATTTATTTAAATAAATTTTAATTATTCAAGGTCCAATAAATATTGATGTGGATTTAAGGAAGTAATTTGATGGTTTGGTGTGAAATGACATGTTGAATATTATTTGAATAAATATTAATTTATTTATTCAAGAAAATAATATTTTGTTATCTATGAGTTCATATTATTTCAAGTAAATAATAATAATAATAATATTTTTTAGACATAGGGTTCTCTGAGGACTAAGATAATAATAAGAGCCCATGTTTAATTATTTATTCTCTAACCCTCGGTTTATAAATACCCAATTATGTCATTTTCTAACACTATCTTAGCTACTCTAATCATTGTGCATGACAAAAGTCTGGAGAGAATTATCCCAAGAACAAGATATATCTTCTATTAGGATGATCTAAAGAAATTAGATCAATCCTCCTCCTCAACCCTCTCAATCTTATAGAGAACAATATAATCCTTCCACTTTGAGGAGATTCTTTTGGTGATCAACAATGAATGATGAAAGCATTAGAGGCTTCTGTGCTAGCGCTCAAGGATTTATATGATGACATTTAAAGGTTCTCAGAGCACATGTGGATCACCATTATAGGGATTATATACTTGAATCCTTTCACCACAATAATGACATACTAAGAATTTATCTACCAAATCTTCAATAAAGAAAGAATTCCAACACATGGCAACTCTTAATCTATATAAATTAATTATAAATTTTATGTGATGATATTGTATTCATGGTTTCAGTGTTAATGTTAATTTATTTTTGAGTTAACCTATTTTTCATGAATATGAATTTTCATGTACAATTAGATTATTCATCTATTATTACAAAAATATGAGTTTTCTACTACCCAATAGGTGCTTTTTTCTACATCCATAAACTACACTAAGGACACCTCTACATCCCAAAAATTAATAAAAAAGATCAAAAAATAAACTAACCAATACGATATCATACCCTATATACTATCATGAATAAATAATAGCAACATACACACAAAGGTGTGTATTTAGGGTGTGAACTAAACACATCCAATAATATTTCATCAAATAACTTATAAAATTTCTTTTATTATACATTTAAAAAATGAAATATTGAACTAAAATTATAAAACAGGTTTTGATTATATGGGGAAAGTATAATGAGAAAAAATAACATTACCCCTTATTTATATAAGTTGTTTATAAAAAAATCATTTTTGAAAACAACTACTTCGAAACCATTATAAGGAATACACCTGAAATCATTTAATTTTAAATAAGAGTAATATTTCCCATTTTCTAATCTTTTAATTACAAAAACATTTAGAAACTAATTGAAATGAAAAATAATCCACACAAAAAGAGAACACAACAAATAGAGGACATGACCACTGATATTCCCCAAACCCATACTCCCGATTTCAATGCTAAAAACACATTCTTTATAAACTGGCCTTGATACCATGTGAGACGAACCATGCTAAACTTAGGAATTTCACATTAATATTATATATCACAATAATATCACACAATCTTAAGAACCTTTAGGTTTAGTGACTTAGGATATTACATATATAAACAACCTATTTTAAAATAATTTTGAATATCTCTCTATAATAATATTATACTAGATCCCCTTATATACATCTCATAAGTTATAATCATATTCATAACTTAGGGATTGGAAAACATAAAAAAGGATGATCTCAAACACTCAATAAGGGAAAAAATATCAATGAGTCATAAAAAGGGTTAGATCATAAGCACATGAAAAACATTAGTATGGAATAAATATCTTATTAAAAAACATAACCAATAAGAGTTGTCTATATAATAGAAGTACATGTAATATAAAATGATCAAATATATACCATATCATATGAGTACAGAAACATGAGATAATAATCACATGATATAGAGAATAACATAGACACATAACATATAAATGTGGCATAAGCATAAGCATAGGTAATCATAAAATTATTAATGTGTTCAAATGTGAACCAATCCATGTATAACATCAATAGGATTGGGATAAACACCCATGAACCTTATTGGGATGGGTCTTACCACTCGTGTAAACTTGGTCTTGGGCTTACCTCCCATGTACCCTTGGGCTTACCACCCATGTACCCTTGGGCTTACCGCCCATGTACCATTGGGCTTGGGTTTACTACCCATGTACCCTTGTGTCTAGCTTACCACTTGTGTACCCTTGGGATTGGGTTTACCACCCGTGTACCCTTAGTCTTGGGATAACCTCATATGTACCCTTAGGCTTGAGATTATAACCCGTGTATCCTTGGGCTTGGGATTACCACTTATATAACCTTTTTTGATCATGATATATAAACTTTACTAATGTATTAGAGGGATATATGGGACCCAACCATTACATAATGAAAAACCATACATATGTGTGCTAAGAGAAAATGAAAACATTCATATTTCAAACACTACTTAATTAACTAATGTAAAAGAGATGGTTTTCAAGAAAAATACCCTATAAAATTTAATAATCCATAAATATATGAAAGGTGGATGTTAGTGTAAGGAAATATCCCTAGTTAAACTTAAAAAATTTGAAGGATGTTGACATATATGAAAACCACTTTTATAACAAGAAAACTTTTAATGATACCACATAAGAAAGGATCAATATTTGAATCATGTGATACTATTAGTTTAATCCCCAAAAATAAATATAGTATAAGGCAATTTAGAGGAAAATTCATGGAAAATATTTTATAAGGAATGAAATATTTTTGAGATAAAGAGGAAAATGGAAGTGAAATAGTAAAAGAGTTTTTAGAATTTTTTTTTATTATTGTTATAAAAGATAAAGTTATAGGTCACTTTAAAAATCCATTTTTGAAAAGGTGGATCATTTTTTTAAAATATTTAGTCTAAAAATAATCCTAAAAAATGGATAATTGAAAATGAAATAAATTTTATCTGAAGGAAATGTGGACTAGAAGATAAAATGTATTATCAGGAAAAGAAAAAACTTTTAAACTTTTTTAAAATAATTTTATTGAAGCCAAAATTATAAAAATGGTTAATAAAAATTCATCTTGAAATGGGGTAAAGAGTGATATGAATATAAAAAAAAATAATACATATTTATATTTCAAAATAGGGAATAAGAACATTGGCATGAAGAACGAAAATGGATATGGAGGAAAAATATCTATTAAAATGAATGGGAATTATTCTAAAGAATTTTATAATTTTGTGAGAATGAAATTAATTAAGAAATAGGATTAGAAATTAAAATGTTAATTTATACAAATATAATGAGAAATTATCATTTATTAAAATATTATGGTGGATAAAACAAAAAATATAAGAAAGAAATTCAAGGTGAAGCATTATAACTAAAATAAAGGAGGTTTGAGTTAACCAAATCCTTTATAACATTGGTATCTATAAAATAGAAATCCCTTGAAATATAGAGCTTGAGATATGTTAGATTAGTCTATCAATTACTTTTTTCAATGATATTAAATCATTTTTATTTTATTATTAATAAATTTTGTGTTCTATGTTAGTAATATGTATTTTTTGGATAAATATGAAAAAATTCCTAAGTATCAGAGTGAACATAAATCCTACAAACAAAAACATAAAGAAACTCAACTGACTACATGAAGAAACAAGTGAATATCTGTCAAATAAGTTTCATTTTTCTAAGTACACAACTAAAGACATGAGTACAAGATCAACCACAAGAAGGATTCAATTTACCACATAAACTTTTCTATTTGACCACATGAAGCAATATAGAAATTAGTAGAATTTAAAAAATTATGTAAGTGACCAAAAGGATAAGTGGATTGACCATGTGATTGATCGATAAACCATGGTGGAAATATAAAAAACTCCCAAAGTGACTGTAAAAACAAATTAAGAAACTACATGATATATCTTATATACTATATTAGTTATAAAATAAAGTATTGATGTGACCATATGTATCAGAGTGACCACATGATATAACTAATATAATGCATGATGTAATCAAGAAACCATATGATAGAATTTTAATTTTAGAACAATATTTAAGTGAGAGTATTATGTCTTTTAGCGACCACATGTTATAGTAAAGCAAACACATGTTCAAAGGATTGACCACATGACCATTTAATGGAATCGATCCGAGATTTTTACTAAGTGTTGAATCGATCATGAGGTATAAAGTTTTAGTGGAATTATTAAATCAAACATGTCTAATTAGAATCATATTTAACTAATATATTCTAATTAACATCTTTAAATAATTAAATGAAAAGTTAGAACATTTAAAACTTATAGATTTCATATTGAATACAAGAAATCTTTTATGATTGTTATTAAATGGATATTTAGAGGAAGATTTTATTTATTTAAAATGAGAAATATGTCAAGGAAAATAGGTTGAATAGTGATGATGAAAAAGAGGAAACACATTCTATTGCTCTATTTTTGAAATATTTGACACTCTGTTTTTATGTTGTTCTTCAATAAAATACTTGAGAAAATATATCTGATCATTTCATATGCTATCAAAACTGAAGGAAGAATTTGGGAAGAGAAGAGCACCTTGATGATCAATCAAAACTCAATCAGTGTTAAAGATATATAAAACTTCATCTATCCTTATCACTATGTTTTACACTACTTTTGATTCTTCCTTAGTTTATTCTATATATCTATTTAGCATATACTTATATACTACATTAAAGAGTACTATGATACTATTTCTTTAACTTCCTTCATTTTTATATCCCCATAAACAACTGTGGAAGAGGATTTGAGATATCCTGAATAGACTTGTGTGCTGTTGTATACTATATATCCTATTATTCTCAGAAAAATTTATCCAATAGGTAAAGTAAGTTATTTTAGCACATGCAGAGGTCGAATCCACAAAGAAATAATAAGTAACCTTAATAAAATCATATTATTTGGGAGGGGGGGGGGGGTGGGGGGGGGGGTTGTCTATCAAGTGGAAAACTAATTAGATTGATTAGATTTTAAGAACTAATGGATTATTTTAAAGAACAAAAAAGAAAACAAACACAAAAAGGATTGAACTAAAATAATTAATGACAATGGGTCGATCTTAGGTTGTTTCTTAGGATAGATTGGATGGATTTTTTTCTTAGGAAATTTTAGCTCACTAACTCAAGAAGTATCCAAATAATGAATTAATTCCCCAAAATCATTCACCAATTTAATCCCTACACAATTCTGAGTCTAATAACCAATCCAATTAGAGGAACACTTTAAAGACCAATCTGAGGAATTGGATCATACTAGCACTCAAAATGTGTCATCATTAAAATTAGTGAAGAAAAAGAAAAAAATAAGTAATCAAATGTAACTCCTAATAAAATAAAATAATATAAATTTTAAATCAAATAAAATAACATCCAATCCAACACCATAAAATTCCCTAAATTCAACCCACAATAGGTTTAGCCTTTTATTATTTCAAATTTCTCAATGGATGATGGAATTTGTCTTAAATTATCGGAATTAAAGAATAGAAAAAAATAACTCCACTATTATTATGTGAGTGGAATAACACATGAGAATCCTGGTATCACATTGATAAAGATTAAAATAATCATTAATATGTTGTAATAACTTTAAATTATAAAATTAGAGTGAATTAAAACAACTTAAAAGTGAGGAACAAGCTTAAGGTATCAAAATAGAATCATAACATTACAATGAAATAAAAGCAAAAAATAATTCCATTTATTCCCAAAATCCACATTAAACAGAGACTTAGAACCCCTTTGGTCGAGACACAACATTAAAATTAAAAACATTTAATAGATAATCTAAAGGGTGGTTGAAAGTGGTGGATAATTAATAATTCATCATTTCCAAGGTAGCATGCATTCCATTTATCTCTACTCATTGATACACCATAAAATATTTGATGGAAATATAATTGGTCTTGGTCTATAATGTAAAAATTGATATCTATAATCCTTCTAAAACATATCAAAATTTTATCCCAATTATATAATTTTTAATAGTTATTCTCTAAATGGTGAGATGAATTTTCGAGCCTTAAAATATGGCCAAGAATTTAATCTTCAAATTAAGATGCCTGGATATCCATCCAAATGACTGAATTATCCTTGGTCACAATTTAATGAGATGTTATCCATTATGTTATACATCTCAGTATAAATTTTTAGCTTTATTTGACTACAATTTTAGGCTCCACTTCCATTTTATTGGGACAAGGTAAAATATACTTTTCCCATTTATTTATATGTTGGAGGCCCAATATGATCAACATACTTTGTGAATATCAAATTTTTATAAGAATAATTTTTTTTACTTAGATAGTGATATTCATAATCCTAAAACTTAAAATTAAAATAATGAATAGTGAGTGTTTCACAAGCTGATGTAAAAATGGGAAGAGATTAATACATTTTAAACTTGAACTGTACAAATGATGAGAAATGAAGTTCAAATGTAAAATTAATTAACCAAGGATTTTATGAACAATAAATTAACTTAAAAATTATCAAAATTTAATGAAAATTATGAACTTTAATTTGACAATAACACCCCTATATTGAGATTTTTAGTCCCTATAAAAATGATAAAGATCAAAATTCAATTCACTTCTCCAAACATGTTTTAGCATACAATGTTTGACACCATAAACTCACATAAAAAACATCATTAAACATAACAAAATCCTTTATAACAATAAAATTACACAATAATATATCAATCCCAAGCCCATTACTTTGTTCATATTCACCGCTACACTTCATCAAAATCCAATTAAGCATAAAGATGTGTTGTGTTCACAAAAGACATAAGGCTCATTTTCATGTTCAAGGGGAAAAAATCAAAGTGCTAGGTGTGAATCACATTCAATGTTAATATGAGTATATATTTTTTTTATTTTTTTTAATTTAATTTTTTTTTTTATTTTTTTAACTATAATAGAGATGAAAAAACTGACCCTAGGCAACAAAACTATAGAGTAATGATCCCCAAGTGCCTAACACCACACATTTTTTCAATTAAATTCTATAAAATAGAGATATAAATCCTAAATTCTAGAAATAAAACTATGGTTTCACTATTCCCAAGTGCTAAATGCCACAAAGTAGGATAAATCATTGCTATATGATATCATTTTTCTTTGTTTTGTTTTTTAAATCATTTTTCTTTGATATTTTTTTGGATACTCAAATTAAACATAAATTGAACCCAAACCATATGATATAAATAATATACCCTAGTAAATTAAACATACACTCTTAATAAAATGGATGTGTAATGAATAATTTTTATTAAATGGTTGAAAAATTAGATGGTGAAAATTGACATCGGACAACCATACCTACCAAAATTATTCCCATGAACCTAAAATTAAATAAAGACCAGAATCAAGGCGTTAAAAATCATTTTAAATTCAATTTTCATGTTTCATAAAGCACATTATAACAATAAAAAATTATTATGTTTAAATTTTAGTAAAAGTAAAATTTTTTCCCAAAAAAAAATTCAATAAAATTTCACATTTTCACTCCACCAACATAGAATTTCATTACCCTCAATGGTGAAAGGTAAGAGAAGAGATAGTTTATAAATGAGGGGAATGTTAAGGAGATAAGTTCATAAATTAGTTTTGAAATTAAATCACAGAAAAAAATCACCTAGTTTGAAGATGAAGACCTAATAGTGTGCAATTGATCATTCTATCTCTATACTACATATTGGGTCCTCATAGATGATTGAATATTGTGTTTGAACTCATGATGGCATATTGGATTCAATTTTTAATACTTAACTTCATGAGATACTAAATATCATACATAAACAACATCAGTGCACCATGTAATCCCTAAGGGTTTCCCTTAACTAAAAAAAATAAAAAAAATAAAAGATGAATTAAAAATAAATAACTTATTATTATTATTCTTATTATTATTTTTTGTTATAGGAAAAAACAAAAAAAAAATGAAAACAACAAAATAAACCAGGTTGCCTCCCCGAAATTACTTAGTTTAAAGTTTCCATATTGATATAGACCCACCAACTTACCCAATACCAACTTTCAACATTTTAATAAAAACATTTTTCAACGATTATAGGAGATTATGATTGAGTCACTATTGGGTATGGAAGGAAGGTTTTTAAATTAATTTAAGAAAAATCATATAGGTTAAAATGTATAGGATAATCCCATGAATATTGAAAAATTTCCATCTATTTTATTTCTTAATCTTGATTAAGGAATCAAGGATAATTTTCTCATAATTAGATTTGAGTGAGGATGAAATGATGACTGTAATGTTTTGGTAATCCCATATGATGGAATAATTGAGAGAGGAAGGATGGACCCTGAGTTTGATATTAGGTTAGTTAAAATTTCCAAAAATATATTGATTATTTGAGTCAAAATCAGTTTCTTTTCCCAAACTTTTAGAAATAATTGGTTCCTTTAAAAAAGATGTTTCATCCCCCAAATTTTTAATTTTAGTGTTATGGGATAGTGGATACTTATAGTTCAAAATTTTCAAAATAGTTCAGTGATTTTTGGTAATAAAAAATTAAGAATAGAGTAATATTCAGGACAATAAATTCACAATGTCAAATTTAACTCTTTTTAATATAGAAAATAATTTTACACTTGATTTAAACACCCACCAACAAGTCCACCACGTTCCTTAGGTTGAATTTAAACATTACCAAACCATTTCACCTTAGTTCCCAACTCTTATTTGTCAGATTATAAAGTTATTTATTCATTTTACTGTGATTTTAAAGCCTCCGATCATTTTAGAATCGATGGTTCAAGTTTTTAATTAGTTTTATCACTCTCAGAAATGGCCAAAACTTTGAGTTTTTTATGAGTGTTTTGTGTGTAACAAGATTCTTTACCACTTTTAAGGAATGGAGAACCTGAGTGTGCATGGGTTCTATTACTATTCCAATGTTTTTTGGTTCTAATATCAATAATGAAAATTCCAAATTATATTTTTTCATTTGATGACACAATCATTCAAGTAATTTATATGGAAAATATTGTATATAAGAATGAGCTAGTTGGTATTGAAATTTGTATCGCCCTGACCCCAGTTACCCAGAGCTGGTGCATTATTTTAATACATTGGCATGATTACATGGAATCAAGTCCCGAAGGACCGATCAATTTAGCAGTCTTAGAAAATAGATTACATACATTAACTTTACATTAAAATTTCAAACATGAAACACAACATAGATAGTTATTTGAGAAAACCATTATTCCATTTAGCTTAAACCAACATATCAATCATAATACACTTCTTGGAATCCTGGGAAAATAAAACATAAGAAAGGGGTGAGCTCAAATGCCCAATAAGGGTAAATAATTTAGCAGAAGCTATAAAATTTTAAGGTAAGATGTGTGATAAAAACAACAGCCTTTTTAAACATAAAATTGAACATAATATGGAAAACTTAAATAAAACATTACCATATAAACATGCACATGTATATTCTACTAGTCGAATAATCACATTTAATAACTAATTTCATAATGAGGGAATGCCTAATGCCGGACATCATTACCATATAGTCAAGGCCTTCTGCCAAGAATACAAATAAAATTTTTGTCAAGACCTTGTGAAAAGACACTAGTTTGCATCATGAGACCTACCAATGCATCGAGGATCTGTAGCGGGATCCACCCATCACTTACTAAGTCCACTACATTCCTCATATGAAAAATTTGAAACATAACATAAACATTCGTATTAAAACTAGGATACAAAATGTCAATACATTAACCATAAACCATGAATGGTATAAAAATAGAACATCCACAGTCAAACATATCATAACTCATTCAATAAAATATGTAATATTGTGTTATAATAAATCAACCTCAATCAAAAATAATATTCAGTAATGGATACTGACATAGTTGAAAATGACAAGTAATTTTTTTTGAGAGAAATAACCTTTTTGTGAAATCATTTAAAGTAAAACATTTATAAAGTAGGTAATTTAAAATAGATTTTTGAGTTGAAGTGTCCCATAACACTTTGAAACTTTTGAAAAGAATTATCATTTCAAAACATTCATGTCCATATAAATAAATCCTTAAAATCATTTTGAAAACATGGACATTAATTAAAAATATTTAGAAATATAAATCTTTAAAACATTTAAAATTATGATCTTGATAAAGAGTACCTTTCAAAAATCCTTAAAATATTCATTTTGAAATAATTTTTATGAAAAATGGACATGGATGATAAAAATTTTCCAGTAAATACTTACACATAAACAATCTCAGATAATAATGAGATTGAGGAATTAACCCTTACCTTGCACTTTCCTTTAGTCGAGGGTATGTTTAACATCCTGTATGAAGATAATAGTATGTTATTAAATTATATCAGAACTATATTAATATTTATCATATCATACATGGTTAATTTATGACTTTATACAACCTATTTAATAATAATTTCCATGTTAAATTAACATTTTGGGTAATAATCACTTTCTTTATCGTACATGTTTTAACTTGTTACTATTGATTGTATCACTTAGATAAAGATTTAAATACTTCCAGAATATAAAACATGATTTATATATCATATATATTTAGAATATGAATATTTATAATAGACATATATATGAAATGAAAAACACCGTTTATGGAGATGGTAGTCCGTACGTAAGCATAAACGCTCTTTCCGTTTTCATATCATATTGAATGGAACTAAGTGAATAAGATATATGTAAGTAAACACACACACACACACACACACAAAGACACACACACAAACACATCTCCAGTAGAATTATTATGTCATATATTACATACTTATTAGTAATATATATTTTTATAATCATCGGTGAATGGTGAACGTGGAAATGAATCTTATCACGTCATGGAGATGGTAATCCGTACGTACTCACGAGTGACAATATAATTTCCTTAATGGTGTGGAATTGGATGGTATATTAATTTTACAGTGAAATTATCATGTTATTTTAATTATTTATATACAAATTAATCATCGTTATATCCATCCAAATAATATAGGTTTGAATAACAAATTACACCACGATGTGAAGACGGTATGCCGTACGTACGCACGCATGATGACATTATCATTCATAAGATGGATAGAATAATGAATATATTTGTGACATATTTATAATAACATTAAATTATATAGAAGATACTAGACTTATTATTTTAGAATGGAAACAACAAAGAAAGAGTAAGTGGAAGAATAAGAGAACTTGAAAGAGGGTGGTGAAATCATTACCTTTTCTTCGGGTTCTTCCTTTTGATTTGATAAAAAGGTCTCCTTAGGTTAGATTTATGACCAAATGAAGGCCTATAGTATTAAGTTATGATATTTTTGAGGATATTTGGGTAGGTTTTGGCCGATCCAAATGACTTTGTAGGTGTAAATTTGAGAGAAGGGGAAGTTCCATTTTATAAGAGGGGTGAGGGGCACCTTAGGAAAAACTTAAAATATTATTTTATAATAAATTAATTTTAGGTTTCTAATGGCTCCAAAATGAATTATTTAAAGTATAAGGTGTGGATCGGTAGAAAACCACTCAACCAATAGTTTTTATATAGTTTTTGGTCACCATATTAACCTTAACTTTTAGATTTAACTCTTAGTTAAATAGTTTGACATTTACCATGCCTCTTTGTATTTTTATATTATATAGTTAATAATCTTACTATAAAATGCCAATAGATCCCCAATTGGTTCATTAATGTCATATATATTATTATATAAGTCTTTTTTCCAAACGTTATATTTTTACGACTATTATATAAATTAATAATATAATATTTGTCTTAAAAACTATTTTTTGTCAATTTTGACACTATTTGGTATTTGTTTTTTGTTAAAATCATAACAGCATGATTACTTAAAAAAGATTAATATAACCAACCCTAACATTTCAGAATAACTTATAAAATTATTTTAATTTATAAAAAGTCTCAAATTACATTTATTTGGATATTTATAATGTCAATTATTTTAATCTTTCATTAATACGGTAATTACTACATCATCATTGTGTCATAAATAAATTTAATTATTTAATGTATAAAAATTATAAATAAAATACCATTATGTAAAAAATATTTTTATCTTTCCAATGAATATTTATAGTAAGAAATATTACTTATATAACACCATATAAAAACTAATTACTAAATGATTTTTGTTTTTGTCAATTTTGTCTTTACTTTAAATTAATTAATCTAAAGTGTCATTATTATTCATAAGTGGCTCCATGGGATCCCAAAATTGACCGAAGGATTCCCATGGTCGGCCATTACTCATCCAATAAGGTTAGGACATGTTTTAAGGTAATTTTGAATTATTACTATATTCTTTTTACCTTGAATTACTCTATTTACCTTTAACCACAGTAAATAAAAGTCAAAAGTTACTATTCACCAAAATTATTTTCATCTTATTGAACCAAATTTTACTTTCTGAGGTTAATCTTTTCTCTCGGATTTTTGAAATTAAACTCACAGAAGCGGTAAAACTATGTTTTATGCGAATTTTCAAATTCTCCTAGGAGGTGGGTAAAAGACGATGAAAAGTTCAATAAAATGTTATATATCTAATATTATTAAAAAATGATTACAATGAATTAAATTGGACATATATAGGTATTATGTATCTATTTTGACCTAAAATAAATTTAAATAAAATAAATACTTATTTAAATAAAAAGTCGGTTTTAAACAATAACTCAGTGTTTTTCACTATTCATCAAAAATTGAAAGTTTTCAGAAAAATTCTAAAAATTCACCCTAAGCTAATTTTGATATTAGGAATTCAAAAATGAATTTTATTTTACCAAATTAAAAATATATAAGTTTCATTTATTAATTTAAAATTAATTCCCGTTGTCAAAATAAATAGCATGTTTTTAAGCAACAATAGCTATCAAAAGATTGACACTTGTTTATGTCCAATTTCAAAGTTAAATTAATTATAATGACAAAAATTGTATTAAATGATAAAAATATAATATATTTATATTTAAAATCCATTAATATGCATAATTTAACACTATAAATTAATTTTATTAAAAAATTTATTTTCAGTTAAAATATAGTATTTTTCATTATTCACCCAAATATGAAAGTTATCAGAAAAACACCAAAAATTTATTGAAACTAAATTCTTATGTCACAATTCTAAATAAGAAGTTTATTTTGTCAAATTTAATATATAAAATTTTCAAATATTGTATTTAAAAAGGGTTCACCATTAAAAGGCGGTAAAAGTGCATTTTTTTTGAAAAATACTTCTTTTATCTAAAAAAATGAATTTGTTCTTACATTATGTCTAAGAAACTCATAATATGGATTCTAAAATTATAAGTATTATATAAAGTTTAAAATTCAGTTAATACTATTCATAACCGCTTTTGAACGGCTAGTTTGGTAAGTCGTGGTGCGTTTGAACTCGGTGTTGCGTGTAGTGAAAGTTATTGAATTATTTTGAATAAATAATGTAATATGAAATATTGGGGTGTTAAAAAATTGGTCATGGGTCAGAAATATTTATATATTGTTAAGATTTAGACCATGTAGTTTATTAGGTTATTGATTATCCCACCGATATAATTTAGGATTATTTTTGCACCTAAAATTTATTTATTTTTATTCTTAAACCTCTTTAAAATTTAGACAAGTCACCTATATTAAGGGTCTATCAATAATAAATTTTTTAATTGATGGAATGGTTGGTTGGTTGTTAGTTTTATGGTCAAGTTTGTCACATATTTTTAAAACTTGGTCAATTGATTGAAATTCATTGACATTACTTGGTCTATTTCTTAGATATTCTTAGAGAGGGTAGAAAAATTAGCTTCAAAGACTTCATTATCACCATGAGTATGAATAATAACATGTGTGAGATAATAATTCAAGGTTTGACCAAATAAATTCCCTAAGTTTGGGGATTCACAATGTATATTTCTCGTTTGATTCCCACCTTGGTTTATAATGGGGTTTCATTGAAGGTACTCTATTGGATTGGACTCAAATATTGATCAAAGTGTTTCAAGAAAATTTGTATAAAAAAGAATAAGTCCCCTAGGTTCACATTATTACCCTACCTAATGATTATTATGACTAATAAAGTGGTTTTAATGGTCTCAGGTACCAACAGACATGCATAGATAGAAAAAGGGAATATAGAAGATAATGAGGGTGATAAAAGAGAAATGAGGCGAGAATAAAATTTTAGTGTCTCAGATAAATTAATTGGGTCCTCCTAATCGACACTAAAATTTGGTATTTTCTAAAATTCCCTTACATATTGAAGTGGTCATTGTAGTACATTTAGGGGGTCATACCCATATGGACCGAAGAAGTAACCTTCAGATACTTAGATTTTTTGGAGGTTTTGGCTATAAAATAGAAAAATAATTATATTGAATTTATTTAAAAACTAATTAAATATTTTAAATAACAAAAAAAAAATGAACACAAATATTTTAACTAAAATAATTAATGAAAATGGGTCAATCCTAGTTTGTTTCTAGGGATAAATTAGATGAATTAGTTTTTTTATAAATTTTAGCACACTAATTCAATAAGTATAAAAAAATGAATTAATTCCACAAAATTATTCATAAATTTAATACCTATAAATTTCCATGGTTAATAACCAATTCACTTAGAATATCACTTTAATGATCACTCTAAAGAATTGGATTGTACTAGCATTCAAAATGTGCCATAATTAAAATTGGTGAAGATGAAGAAGAAATTAAGTCATCTAATGAAACTATTAAATGAATAAACTGATTTAAATTTTAAAACACATGAAATAAAATCCAATATATACCCATTAAACTCCCAATACTCAATCCAAAATAGGGTTATCTTTCCATTTATGACAATATCTCAATAGATGATAGAATTTATCTTAAAAGAGAAGAATTGAAGAAGTGAAAAATAAAAAAAAAAAATCACTCCACTATTTTTATGTTAGTGTAATAACACATGATAATCAAGATTTCATAGTGAAAAATATTATAATAATAATTGAGAATAATTAGTAACATTAAATTATAAAATTAGAGTGAATTAAAACAACATACAAGTGAATAAAAAGCTTAAGACATCAAAATGATATCATAACATTATGATGAAAGAAAAGCCACAAAATAATTCCATTTTCCTCCCAAAACCCACCTCATATAGATACTTGTATCACCTTTGGTTAATAATCAACCTTAAAATTAGAACAATTTAATAAGTAGTCCAAAGGCTGGTGGAAAGTGGTGGATAATCAATCATTCATCATTTCAAAGGTAACATGCTTGCCATTTCTCTCTCCTCATTGAAATTATAGAATGAATTTGATGGTAACCAAATTAGTCTTAGTCATAGAATGGAAACATATAGATCTATATGTTTTGTAAAACATATAAAATTTTTATCCCAATTGGATCATCCATTTAAGAGTTATTTCTGAAATGGTGAAATGAATTTTTGGGCCTTAGAATCTAGCCCAGAATTGAATTATCAACTTTAACCACCTAGATCTCCCTAAAAATTACTAAATTAGGCTCAAGAATATTTTAATTAAATGTTATAAATGATTTTATTTAACACCAGTTAAAGTTTCAAATTCATTGGACATTAATTATGGGATCCATTTCCATTTTAATGGGATGAGGTCAAATATTCTTTGCCTAGAAATTACTGTGTTGGAGGCACAACATGATAAGAATCCTTCGTTAATATCAAATTTGTACAATAATTCATAATATTCCATAAATAGTAATATTCATTATCTTGAAATTTAAAATTAAAATAATTTATATAGAGTGTCCCACAAGCTGATGTAAAAAAGTGCCGAGATTAATACATTTTAAACATGAATTACACAAATGATGAGAAATGAAGTTCAAATAGTAAAATGAATCAACCAAGTATTTTTTAAAAAATGAATCATCATAAACTTTTCAAAATGTAACAAAAATTATTTACTTTTAGTGGTAAATCACCAATATAGGTTGTGGATTATCCTGTTTATATTTATAAATGTTCTTGATAGTGTGTTACTATCAAGTGGAGTGGAATAAGTATTGGATTGAGACTAACACTCTTATTTTTTTATTCTTATAGTGTAATTATTTATGTTTTACTTACTCTATCTTAAAATTATTTTTCATTCAAAATATATAATTCAAATATATTTTTAATAAGCCTTTAGAAATCACTTTATCAAAATAATACTTTTATAGATAATTTTTTCTAGTGATATATCTATTGTTTCATGCATGTAGAGTAATTTAGAAAGATTAGGATAATCTCAAGATATTCTAATTGAGTTTTGATCAATCCCTTGATAGGTTATTTAAAAACATTAAATTTTTTTATACCTATTATATTAATTAACTAGGTGTTTTCTAAATTGGGGGATTTTTTTTAAATTAGTTTTAATTGAAATTTTTATTTTATTCTCAATTCACCCCCTCATGAGCACTATAATCTGACCAGTATTTGGTATCAAAGGATATTTTATTTATTTACCTTTTTACTTTTTATATCAAACCCTGATCAAGTCACCTAGACTGGATCACTATTATATTTTATTATCTTAATTCTTACTTATGCATCCATATAGATCTAAAGGTCATGCTATAAATTGACTACCTTATTTAATTTACAAAACTATGATCAGTGGAAAATTAAAATGAAAATTCATCTTAAGAGAATGAGTTTTGATATTTGGATTGTTATAGAGGATCAATATTAAAAACCAAAATTTTATAGACATGACTAGAGTGATGCAACATAATTTTATTATGACTATACTTATGAATCAATGAATGATTTATATTTCACTTAAGTAGAGGATGAATTTAATAGATTATCTACTTGTGGTATTAATTTTCAAAGTTGATATTCTCTTACTATATCTCATAAAGGAAATTCAGATGTTAAATAAATGATATTGGATACTTATAAAATTAAATATGATAAATTTAAAATAAAACAAGATGAATTTATTTCTGACATGTATCTCATGTTGAATGAAATAATTAATACCATGTTTTATCTTGGAAATAAAGTGGATGACAAAGATCAAGTATTGAGGATCTTGAGATGTTTACATGATCACCAAAGTGGAACAATTTTTTCCATTAGATAAGCCTATGAAATCAGTAAATTTATATTCAAGGAACTAATTTTCAAACTAATTACATATGATAAATAATTAAAGGTAAATAATAATGAGAATACTGAATCCAAAAAGCCCAATGCTTTTAAATCATCTTAATCAAAATCAAAGTAAGTTGTTAAAAATGATAAAAAAAATGTGTGTTAAGATAATTTAGATAGATATGAGGAGATTTCTTATCTATAAATAAGGATTATGAAGTTTTATATGAATAAAAATTTCTTTTGAAAATAAAATTACAAGGGAATATATGATAGAAAATGAAATTGAAAAAATAATGACTAGTTTGGTGAAGTAACCCTCTATGAGTGAAAAATAAAAAGGAATATCAAAGTATACTGTAAAAATATTAAATATAATAATATATACGAATATAAAGGTAAGAAATAAAATAATGAAATGAAATTCACCTTGAGAGAATTAGAAGATAGATATAGTGACTCAGACTCAAGCAAAGATAAAGCTTGGGAAAAATAAAATCTATGTTTTGTGGCTTCTACATATGAGGAAACACATACTACTTCTGTATTCTATGAAAGTGTGTATAATGATGATTTAGATATAACTAATGACTAATTTTTTGAATATTTCTCCATAATTTAAGACAAAATGAATGATTTTAATGATAAATATACAAATCTAAGAAACAATATTCTTTTTATAAAAATTTATAATTTGATATCCATATTGAAAAAAAGAAAAGAATGATATGAAATTAAAGGAAAATAATGAACTTAAATTTTCTAATAAACACCTAAATAATTACATTTAAAATTTTACATAGGGATTATAAATTCTAAATATTATTCTAGGTAAACAAACTACACCTAGATATAAAACTATAATTGGTTACCAACCTGGTCAAAGGAAGATTCATAAAAGAAAATTTTTTTCCAGTTTAAAGTCATCTAGTTTTGAAAATAACACATGTAACTTTTGTCTAAAAATTATTTATTTCTCTAGGTATTAATTTTACTATTGATATATTTGTTAAGAAAGTTCGTATTCCCAAATCTTTATTTGTTAACATTTTCATACCTAAGAAAATATGGGTACCAAAATCATTACTTAATTAATTTTATGTAGTTGAAATGCATGAGGAGTATGAGTAATCACTTATAGTATATGGATATTGGATGTTACATACTTATAACTAGGGAATTTTCAAGTTTTAATAATTTTGTGAAAGTGGATGGTGGAAATGTCACTTTTGGTGATAATACTAAAGGAAAAATTATTGGACTTGGAAAAATCGGTAGCTTTGAATCTATTCTAATTTTTAGAGTTTTTTATGTTAATGGTTTAAAATTTAATTTCTTAGTATTTATCAAATATGTGATGATGGTTTTTATGTTAATTTTGAAAATAATTCCTATAATATTTGTGATGCTGATCATAATTTAGTATTTACCTCCTTAAGGAATAATAATTTGTATACTTTTGATATAGATTCTTTGATTTATCAAAATGTTTCTATTTTAAGTGCCTTTCATAATGAATCTTTATCGTGGAATAGAAGACTAAGACACTGAAAAATATACTCTCTTAGAAATATTAATAAGAAATGTTTAGTCAGGGATCATCCTAGTCTAGAATTTTTAAAAGATAAAGTATGAAATCCTTATAAAAAATGGATGCAATATAAGATTTATTTCAAACAAAAGAAATAGGTTTCGACCTATCAACCACTATATTTGGTTCACATGGATTTATTTAGACTATATAGAGTTTATAGTTTATAAGGAAATCATTTTGTTTATGTTATTGTTTATGATTATTCAACATTTACATGGGTTAATTTTCTAGCTTACAAAAGTGCATCTTGTAGATGTTTTTCAATATTTTATAATTCTATAAAACGACTTAGTGGACTTACCATATAGACCTTGAAAAGTTATCATGTATGTGATTTTATTAATAAAGAATTTGAGACCTTATTATCATAAAATTTCTATAATCACAACTTCTATGATCCTAAAACTCCTCAACAAAATAGATTCATTGAAAGGAGAAATATAACCCTTCAAGAAATAACATGGACTATAATTAGTGAGTATGAATTACCTATCTTCTTTTGGGATGAATATATCAATAAATCTTGATACATTATCAATAGGGTTATTATTTGAAATCTTTTAAATAATACCCCCTATGAATTATGGAATTGTATAAATCCTAAAGTTAATTACCTTAAATTATTTGGGTGTAAAGAATTTATTCTTAATACAAAAGAAAATCTGTAAAAATTTGACCAAAAGAGTAATGAAGGTATTTGTTATAAATACCAAAGGATTGTGTTGTATTTTTTGACAATAGGAAAAGATGTGTGTTATAATATCAATAAATAAAGTTATATTTTTTAAAAATAGAATTGTTGACAACACATGTTTAAGATGACCAACGTGATGAAGTGGTGCTTGGGATATTGGTTAATCCCAAATAGTGATGTCCAAAGTGAGTTATTGAAAATAATATTAATTTATATCCATGTTTTATTTTTTTGATAAATATATGATTGGTTAAGTAGAAGAAGTCCAAAAGAAATTTGTAAGTGAAGCACCATGAGTTTTATTTCACAAGAGTGTAATGTGGATAAGACAAGAAGGACACTCCCATGGAAGGGGGATTGTTGATGATAAATAAGACCAACTTTGGAATAACCATTCCCTAGTTAGTGGTTTTGATGAATTTGAAGAAGAGGTATGGTGAAGCTAATCCCATTGCATCGGGTGTGTTGAGAAGACAATACCCAAAATGAGAAACTTGAAAGGGACCATACCATAGTGGTCCTTATGATGGTATTCTGGTACATCAGTGAGAAATGAAAAATATAGAAGGACTATGACTGTGGTCAAGAATCCATGTTTACAATGGGAGTTATAAGCCAACATTGTCAGGCTAACCATGATGTATACCATGGTGATTATCATTTTGGATGAAAATGGAAAAATTTCACAAAACATTCTATAACGATGAATCCATGGTCTGAAGAGTGTATTGTGTTGAAGACCTTTAGTTAAATGGAGGAACGATATGAGCCATATTATAGAGGTAGGTTTGGTTGTTTGAGTGGATCCTTATATAAAATGGGGAAGCCCAAAATGGGCATTCTACTGTTTAAAGGAGGCTGTGTTTGACAGGTGGAGCGATAATCCAAAATTTCCAAAAGAAGAGGACCAGACCCATGGTTTTTGGAGTTTCTAAAGAAAACAAACACGTATTTTTCACCAGGACATGGTGTAAGGAATATACATGTGTTACATGAGTATTTTGGGAGAAATTAATTAGGTGGCACATGAGTTGGATGTTTAATGATTCATAAATAATGTGTATTTGTTTTATACCACTATCCAAGCTAGGACCAAATTTGATTTTTGGAATTGATGAAAGGTTTAATTAGAGAATTGATTCATGTTGTAAGAGGAGAGATAATTCCAAGAAGTGATTATTTTTTTGATTGATAGTTAATGAGACTATAGAGGAGTTATAGAGGAGTTATGGGTGGTTTTATTAACCCATAATAAAGTTGAAATATTTTTAGGTGATTGGGTATATGGAATCACTATTTAAATAATGAACATCAAATGATGATAGGGTATAAACATTGCACTTAGTGTCATATTAAATTCTCAAAGGAGAAATATAGAAGTTATAGGAAAGGGGATGGAAAGAATAAGAATATTTTAACCAATTGAATAATCCACCAAAGGATTAGAATGAGTTTTATATCCAATAAAAAGAGAAGTTTTTCATGAGGAGTTATTCAAAATTTGTGAAGAAGTAGTCCAAGTGGACTTGAACAGAGAGTATACCTATGATTGTGGTTTAATTATATGAAATAAATTATGGAGAAGGAACCTAAATGCCTATAAACTATGCAAAGGTGATTCTTTCAACTGCTAGTGAGCATTAGAAGGAACATTTGAGGGAGTGACCCTTGGGAAGCAGTCAAATGTCCCTAAAATTTATAAGATAATGGGTCTGGGAAAGGAGTGACCTAGCCCTAACCTACCATTATTTAATATAGATAAGGAATTTTAGTGTATGGAATAATGAAGATGTATTCTACTTGGATCTATCCTAGTAACGGTGAACAAAGTAAATTCTCACATCTCTATTTACATTATTCATGCTTATAAAAAAAGATCAAGAAACCTAAAGTATATTTGGTAAAGAGCATAAAAATTGACCCTAAAGGCTAAGAGGTCAAGATTATTTAGGGAAAGTGATGAATTAAAAGGAACAAGTTATTTAATTCTTAAAGATATTACACACCCTGATTCACCCTCCTTATAGTAACCTCACTCTAAGACCCTATTAAAGGGACATCAAATTGTATCAAAGGGATAAGTTCATTTTTATTGTATTTTTATAGCTCTAACCTAATATAGAGTTGTTAGAAAATATATCATCCACAATAAATAATGCAACGATTGAGAAAATCATCTCAAATAATGAGAAAAACAGTTCATTGGTTTCATAGAATATTCTCTTAGAGTTCCTCGAGAAGTTGTTGAATATGGTATTATTATATTAATCTAATACAAAATTATCTTTGAGACAAATCAAAGAAACATTTCAATTAGTGATTTAGTGTAACACCCCAAAATTTTATGCAAAATATTCTTTTTAATTTCACTAATGTCTTGTGTTGTACGCTACACCAAAAGGAGCTTTCACAACACGCATCCTTGACTTGCCTTGTATTACACGCAATCACGACCTTCCTCGATAGCGTGTGTAGTACGCAGTACCGAGTTTCACTAAACAACGATATGCTATTAAAATATTATTAAAACTACCCGTTATGAATAGTAATAACCACCTTTTAAAATTTTAGAAATTTTATCTCTCAAAATGGACTTCATTTTTGGATTCGGAGTATCGAATTTAGCCTAAGGTGAAATTTTGGTACTTTTCGGATAACTTTCATATTCTGATGAATAGTGAAAATTACTAAATTTTAATTAAAAACAACTTTTTTAATCGAAATAATTAATAGTGATAAATTATTAATTTGAGTGGTTTTAAAGTATATTTAGAATATATTTTTACAATTCAATACAATGTTGGTCATTGGATGTAATTTCACATTTACACCAGACATAAACAAGTGTTAATCTTTTGATAGTTATTATCTCTTAAAAACATGCTATTTGTTGTGACAGCGGAAATTAATTATAAAATTAATTAATGAAACTTATATGTTGGGAATTTTGTAAAATAGAAATCATTTTTGAATTCGGAATATCAATTATATCTTAGGGTGAAATTTTGGCATTTTTCTGAAAAACTTCAATTTTTGATGAATAGTGAAACTACTAAGTGGTAGTTAAAAAAATTATTTTTTTTCATAAATATTAATTTTACCTCTTCTGTGAATGGAATTTCAAAAATCCGAGAGACACGGTTGATGTCAGTAAGTAAAATGTGGTTCAATGAGATGAAAATAATTTTTGGTGAATAGTAACTTTTTACTTTTATTTACCACGGTTAAAAGTAAATAGGGTAATTAAGGGTAAAAATGATATTAATATTACCCTAACACATGTCCTAATACTATTGTACAAGTGCATCTCGACCAAAAACAACCTTAAGTGTAAAAGATTATCATTTAGGCCCACTTGGATTAGATTGGGACATTTATTATTATTTAATTCAAAGAAGAGTTAAAAGAGTTAAAATAAAAGTTTATTTACTAAAAAATTTTTAATATAGGGTTATACATAATATAATTTCGACTATAAATACTCATTAGAAAGATAAAAAGATTTCCTACATAATGGTATTTTATTTGTAATTTTTATACTTTACATAATTTAATTTATTTATGACACAACGATGATGAAGTAATTACCTTTTTAAGAAAATATTATCATAATTGATGTTATAAATGCCCAAATAAATGTAATTTGAGACTTTTTATGACTTACACTAATTTTATAGGTTAATATGACATTTTATTGGTGATTTAAGTAACTTGTTTCGAACTTATCATTCTTTTAGAAATTTCATAAAAATCATGTACCAAATAGTGTCAAAATTGACATAAATTAGTTTTTAAAACAAATATTATATTATTAATTGTTATTTAATTCCTAAAAATCTAAGGTTCGGCCAAATGACTTATATAAGGATATATATATTAATAATAAATAACTTGGGATTATTTTGGCTTCATATAGTAAGTTTATTAACCATATAGTGTAAGAAAACAAAAAGACACGGTAAAAGTTAAATTATTTAACTTAGAGTTAAATCTAATTGATAAGGTTAAAATAATAACCTAAACTTGTCTAAATCCTATTGGATGAGCGTATTTATACCCATACCCACTTTACCTTCAAAATAAGACCATTTTGAACCATTATAAACCGAATTTTACCTTAATATAAAATAATATTTTGAGATTTTCCAAAGGTGCCCCTCTCCTCCCTTATAAAAGGGAACCTCCTCCCTCTCTTCCTCACACAACTTTGAGCCTTAAATCTCGGCCAAACCCTGCCAAATTCTCCTCTCCAATTCCCTAGAAACATCCAAGAGGTTATAGTCTTCCTCAAAGACCAATTTTAGTGCCCTAAGAGGAGGTCTCAAAGAGGCGCTTCAAAGAAGAGGTAATTTCCGTTACCGATTCTTTCAACTTTATTTCTTCTTCCACTTCTTCTTCTTAGGTTGTTTCATTATGAAGTAATAAAATCAGTATCACTAATATACTGATATATTATTATAAGTATGAAAAAACCCTATTTCACAATCTATCCATCCTACGGAAAACAAAATCACCGCGCGTGCGTACGTACGGAATACCGTCTCCACGCCGTGGTGTAATCTGTTTTTCCACCAACACCTTACATGGATGGGTATTATGGTGTAAATAATAACTATACATAGTTATTATAACATCATAATGGTTCTGAAATATTGTATCATCCACTCCAATTCAATTAAATAATTATGGAAATGATATCATCGCTCGTGCGTACGTACGGACTACCGTCTCCACGACGCGATGAGATTCATTCTCCATGTTAACCATTTAAGAATGATTATAAAGTATATATAAGCAATAATAATGAAATATATGACATTATAAAGCTACTGTATTTATGTGTATATATATGTATGTCATCTACTTAATTCCATTCAATTCAATAAGGAAACGAAAACAGCGTTCATGCGTACGTACGGACTACCGTCTCCATGAACGGTGTGTTTCATTTCATTTATATATTTATTATATATATATATATATACTGAATATATATGATATATAAATAATGTTTTATATTATTTAAGTAAGTAAATCATGATACAAGTAATAATAATGTCAAGAACAACAAGTCCAAACACCTACGATAAATGAAACGATTTTACCCAAAACGCTTCTTTAACATGGAATTTACAAAAGAACGGGTAATATAAAGTCATAAGTGAACCATATATGATATCATAACAATGAATAGGATTCTTTAATAAGTTAATGTCATTATTTAAATAATTATACAGGTGGTTCGGACACTTACGAAGCAAATCGGACCTAAGGTAAGGGAAATATCACAATCTCATTTTTATCCGAGATTGTTTATACTTTGGCATTTACTGGGGTGTATTTTATCATCCACATCCATGTTTCCTCAATATGTAATATTATTTCCATTCACCTACAATTGTTTAAATCCAATTTTACCCTTTGGTGATTTTTTGGTAAAGGATATGAAAGTAATCTTTTGTCATTTTTCGTACGAGGTACTTTTTTTGACTTTTCCGACAAAAGTACACGAAAAATGTTTTTTTAACTTATACGGAAAGAATGGATTTTTAAAACATTATTTCCAAGAATCTTCCTTTATAAGATTTCAAGTTTATTTTTAATCAAATTCTTTTAGTTTATAATTGTATGACATGTTAAGAAAAGAAAAGTGTTTTTTTGAAGTAGAAAGGATATTTTCCTCAAGAATGGAGTTCAAATGTTTTATCAAAATTATTTTCCATCTAAGATAATATAGGGTTCTGTTTTTATCCCTATTATTACATTGATTTGATTATGTTTTGAGGGAATTATTTTTATGAGGTCATTTACCTTATATGATTTGTTTTATGATGTCATGATGTTTCAAGAATCCCATTTTTGTTATATGTGTTATGCGATGATGTATGATTTATGATTATGTGGAACACATAAGAAAGGATTAATTATAAGATGGGTGGGACCTATATCTCCCTCCAATGCATTGGGTAAAGATTTTATATCTCATGAGATAGACATGGCTGGAATGGTAGGTTATACCGGTTCAGTGAAACAGGACTGAAATGAGGGTGACTCGGTTCAGAAAGGGGCTTTGTCCACTAAGATAGTCTTGGAAATGAGTCTTGACTAACAAGAAATGATTCTATATGATTATGTGTGTATGCCACAAAGTTTCATGTTTTAAGTTATGATTATTGGGATTTCATTTCACTACTATGATTTATCCCATGTTATGAAATTATGCTCTCTTTTGCAGGTTAAGATTTCCAAAAGTTATGTTCTTATGAATATGATGTGATTGATTTTTCTTTTTTTACCCTTACTGAGCATTTGAGCTCACCCTTTTATGTTTTCTTTTCCCCAGGATATAAAGAAAGTTTTTAGGTAAAAAAAGGAAGATCTTTATGGGAGATATTGAAGATCTTTCACCACGATTAGAAGATTACATTCCGAGTTTCCAAAGACACTAAACTATTACGATCCTTGTGTGTGTGTGTTTTTATTATTATGTACTAAGTATTCCGCAAATGTAATGTAATGTCCATGTACATCAGGCTTCGGGTCTCTACAGTTGGTATCAGAGGAAAGGTTTAGTCAACCTTTGGAAACTAGGATGCGAAAGCGTTAGTGAGATCCTTAGAGATATTTCTAAGGTTTGTCTAGGGATGTCCCTAAGGATAAGTATACGTATAAGATATAGTCCTAGAACTACGGTAATGATCTTAGAATTTAACCTAAGATGTTAGATATTAAGGGTACTCCCCCTTTACTATGTTGTTTTCCCTAGCATGATTTTTTCCTCTCACAAGATTCTTTTTGTGTTTTAGTTAATGGAGGGAACTAGAAGGTATTCGGTTAACATTGAATCCAATGGACAAATTGGTGACTATGAGCAAAAAAATTGTGTAATTCCTAGAGAGAAAGATCTTGTGATTATGCCAAATCAGTCATCGTGATATATGATTAACAAGGTGAAATTTAGTGGTATGCCTAATTCATCAAAGAAGAGTAAGATAAACTATTATGCATGTTCGCATGTTGAGGAGCATAAAGAAAAGAAGATTGAGATTTCTAAAGAAGGGAAGAAGAACCTTGAGGAATACCTCAAATGGAGGGACCGATGTTATCTGTGTGGAGAAAAGGGTCATAGTGTGACAGACTGTTATGGAGTTCAATGTCTTATTTGTGGAGAACATGGGCATTACCCAACTCAATGCCCTGACCTAAAAAGTTACTTCTAAATCAAGGAAGGACTTATTCCAGGACAATCATTGAAGTGGATGGGCTGAAGTGTTTATGTATTGGTATTCAGGAATAATGTTGTTGAGGTACTTTTATGGTGTATTGAAATATTTATGTATTGGTCTATTGTGGTCTTCAATAATTTTAAGGTACCGGTAACCATGAAAAGTGATTCAAATATTTTTGAAAGTAGATAATATGCCCATAATGAAGGGATAAGGAGAAAATGAAATGTTTGACAGTATTCATGAGCTCATGATTGATATAAGGACTAAGTGATATCATGGTTTGAGTATATAGAATTTTGAGGATTTTGGTATGTGGAAGGTGTTAACTTTTAACTGCATTCATGTTTTCACTAAGGTATTCAAGAGAATACATGATTAAGGACTTTGAATGTTTGGAATGCGACCAACAAAACATATCTTATGATATATGGGGATCGATGATGGTGTTAAATCTCTGATAATCATTTTCACTATGTTATGAGAGTGGACTGCAGTATTATGGATAAGCCTAAAGATTGGAATGGATTATGTTGGACATAAGTTAGTATTGTTTAATGATAGAAGTTTTTTTTGATATTATTGATGGGATGTTATAGTAATATAGTTTTAGAAAAAGGACAACCTGTAGCACGAGCGACAACCCATCGCGTCGGACAAGGCTGTGGAAATCGAACCCACAATCGAAGTGCGACTGGCCTTTATCGCCTACCACTGGCCTACAGGAAGTCCTTGTTTAGTAGAAACTGGTTTTATTATATTAAGCAGTATGACATATGAAGTATAAGTCCATTTTAGGAACCATATATGATTAATCTCACTATAGAATGACTTATGTATATTTAATAACTTTTGCTAACCTTTTGTTTGAGATAGATGGAATGACCCGTCATTCTATCACATGATCTGCTAACACTTCACGAATAACAAATTCAACTTCATTTATTTAAGAGATGAAGTAGAAATTGTTCAAGGCACGAACAACAGTGAGATTGTACCAAAATAAAGTAAGTATTTATTCTAATTCAAATTCTTTAACTTTAGGGAAATGATCTTGAAAACCAAAAATGTTGTCCTAGTGCCCTTATATCCGATGAATCAGATGGTACCCTAGATCGTCACAAATTTATGGCTTTGTGATTGCTGGTTTTTCCATAGCCATGTTCTCTACCACTCTCCATCAGAACATGATGGTTCGATTTCTCTTCTATATCCATATTTTAACCTATGTGGAAACCCAGTGATTAGTTTATTTGGGTAACCGTTACGTTTCATACCTTTGTTTTTAAAGATTGGTTTTGGTATTCCTTTTTACGATGTGTGTTTCTATTAAATAAACTTTGGAATAGTAAACCATTTATAACCCCGACGAATTTCGAGGGCGAAATTCATTTTAAGGGGGGTAGAATGTTACACCCCGAAATTTTATACAAAATAATCTTTTTAATTTCACTAATGTCTTGTGTTGTACGCTACACCAAAAGGAGCTTGCACAACACACATCCTTGACTTGCCTTGTATTACACGCAATCGCGGCCTTCCTCGATAGCGTGTGTAGTACGCAATACCAAGTTTCACTAAACAACGATATGCTATTAAAATATTATTAAAACTAGCCGTTATGAATAGTAATAAACACCTTTTAAAATTTTATAAATTTTATCTCTCAAAATGGACTTCATTTTTGGATTCGGAGTATCGAATTTAGCCTAAGGTGAAATTTTGGTACTTTTCGGATAACTTTCATATTCTGATGAATAGTGAAAATTACTAAATTTTAATTAAAAACAACTTTTTTAATCGAAATAATTAATAGTGATAAATTATTAATTTGAGTGGTTTTAAAGTATATTTAGAATATATTTTTACAATTCAATACAATGTTGGTCATTGGATGTAATTTCACATTTACACCAGACATAAACAAGTGTTACTCTTTTGATAGTTATTATCTCTTAAAAACACGCTATTTGTTGTGACAACGGAAATTAATTATAAAATTAATTAATGAAAATTATATGTTGGGAATTTTGTAAAATAGAAATCATTTTTGAATTCGGAATATCAATTATTTCTTAGGGTGAATTTTTTTCATTTTTCTGAAAAACTTCAATTTTTGATGAATAGTGAAACTACTAAGTGGTAGTTTAAAAAATTATTATTTTTTCATAAATCTGAATTTTACGGCTTTTGTGAATGGAATTTCAAAAATCTGAGAGACACGGTTGATGTCAGTAAGTAAAATGTGGTTCAATGAGATGAAAATAATTTTTGGTGAATAGTAACTTTTTACTTTTATTTACCACAGTTAAAAGTAAATAGGGTAATTAAGGATAAAATGATATTAATATTACCCTAACACATGTCCTAATCCTATTGGACAAGTGTATATCGACCAAAAACAACCTTAAGTGTAAAATATTATCATTTAGGCCCACTTGGATTAGATTAGGACATTTATTATTATTTAATTCAAAGAAGAGTTAAAAGAGTTAAAATCAAAGTTTATTTACTAAAACATTTTTAATATAGGGTTATAAATAATATAATTTCGACTATAAATATTAATTAGAAATCTAAAAAGATTTCCTACATAATAGTATTTTATTTGTAATTTTTATACTTTAAATAATTTAATTTATTTATGACACAATGATGATGCATTAATTACCTTTTTAAGAAAATATTAACATAATTGATGTTATAAATGCCCAAAAAAATGTAATTTGAGACTTTTTATGACTTAAAATAATTTTCTAGGTTAATATGACATGTTATTGTTGATTTAAGTAACTTGGTGCGAACTTATAATTCTGTTAGAAATTTCATAAAAATCATGTACCAAATAGTGTCAAAATTGACATAAATTAGTTTTTAAAACAAATATTATATTATTAATTGTTATTTAATTACTAAAAATCTAAGGTTCTTCCAAATGACTTAGATAAGGATATATATATTAATAATAAACAACTTGGAGTTCGTTTGGCTTCATATAGTAAGTTTATTAACCATATAGTGTAAGAAAACAAAAAGACACGGTAAAAGTTAAATTATTTAACTTAGAGTTAAATCTAATTGATAAGGTTAAAATAATAACCTAAACTTGTCTAAATCCTATTGGATGAGAGGATTTCGACCCATCCCTACTTTAGCTTCGAAATAAGACCATTTGGAACCATTATAAACCGAATTTGACCTTAATATAAAATAATATTTTGAGATTTTCCAAAGGTGCCCCTCTCTTCCCTTATAAAAGGGCACCTCCTCCCTCTCTTCCTCACACAACATTGAGCCTTAAAGCTCGGCCAACCCCTGAAAAATTATCCTCTCCACTTCCCTAGAAACATCTTATAGGTTCTGGTCTTCCTCAAATACCAATTTTAGTGCCCTAAGAGGAGGTCTCAAAGAGGCGCTTCAAAGAAGATGTAATTTTTGTTACCGATTCTTTCAACTTTATTTCTTCTTCCACTTCTTCTTCTTAGGTTGTTTCATTATTAAGTAATAATATCAGTATCACTCATATATTGATATATTATTATAATTATGAAAAAACCCTTTTTCACCATCTATTCATCCTACGGAAAACAAAATCATCGCGCGTGCATACGTACGGAATACCGTCTCCACGCCGTGGTGTAATCTGTTTTTCCACCAACACCTTACATGGATGGGTATTATGGTGTAAAGAATAACTATACATAGTTATTATAACATCATAATGATTCTGATATATTGTATCATCCACTCCAATTCAATTCAATCATTATGGAAATGATATCATCGCTCGTGCGTACGTACGGACTACCGTCTCCACGACGCGATGAGATTCATTCTCCATGTTAACCATTTAAGAATGATTATAAAGTATATATAAGCAATAATAATGAAATATATGACATTATAAAGATACTGTATTTATGTGTATATATATGTATGTCATCTACTTAATTCCACTCAATTCAATAAGGAAACGAAAACAGCGTTCATGCGTACGTACGGACTACCGTCTCCATGAACGGTGTGTTTCATTTCATTTATATATTTATTATATATATATATACTGAATATATATGATATATAAATCATGTTTTATATTCTGGAAGTAAGTAAATCATGATACAAGTAATAATAATGTCAAGAACAACAAGTCCAAACACCTACGATAAATGAAACGATTTTACCCAAAACGCTTCTTTAACATGGAATTTAAAAAAGAACGGGTAATATAAAGTCATAAGTGAACCATATATGATATCATAACAATGAATATGATTCTGTAATAAGTCAATGAAATTATTTAAATAATTATACAGGAGGTTCAGACACTTACGAAGCAAATATGACCTAAGGTAAGGGAAATATCACAATCTCATTTTTATCCAAGATTGTTTATACTTTGGCATTTACTGGGGTGTATTTTATCATCCACATCCTTGTTTCCTCAATATGTAATATTATTTACATTCACCTAAAATTGTTTAAATCCAATTTTACCCTTTGGTGATTGTTTGGTAAAGGATATGAAAGGAATCTTTTGTCATTTTTCGTACGAGGTACTTTTTTTGACTTTTCCGAAAAAAATACACGAAGAATGTTTTTTTAACTTATACGGCAAGAATGGATTTTTAAAACATTATTTCCAAGAATATTCCTTTATAAGTTTTAAAGTTTATTTTTAATCAACTTCTTTTAGTTTATAATTGTATGACATGTTAAGAAAAGAAAAGTATTTTTTTGAAGTAGAAAGGATATTTTCCTCAAGAATGGAGTTCAAATGTTTTATCAAAATTATTTTCCATCTAAGATAATATAGGGTTCTGTTTTTATCCCTATTATTACATTGATTTGATTATGTTTTGAGGGAATTATTTTTATGAAGTCATTTACCTTATATGATTTGTTTTATGATGTCATGATGTTTCAAGAATCCCATTTTTGTTATATGTGTTATGCGATGATGTATGATTTATGATTATGTGGCACACATAAGAAAGGATTCATTATAAGATGGGTGGGACCTATATCTCCCTCCAATGCATTGGATAAAGATTTTATATCTCATGAGATAGACATGGCTGGAATGGTAGGTTATACCGGTTCAGTGAAACAGGACTGAAACGAGGGTGACTTGGTTCAGAAAGGGACTTTGTCCACTAAGATAGTCTTGGCAATGAGTCTTGACTAACAAGAAATGATTCTCTATGATTATGTGTGTATGCCACAAAATTTCATGTTTTAAGTTATGATTATTGGGATTTCATTTCACTACTATGATTTATCCCATGTTATGAAATTATGCTCTCTTTTGCAGGTTAAGATTTCCAAAAGTTATGTTCTTATGAATATGATGTGATTGATTTTTCTTTTGTTTACCTTTACTGAGAATTTGAGCTCACCCTTTTATGTTTTCTTTTACCCAAGATATAAATAAAGGTTTTAGGTAAAAAAAATGAAGATCTTTATGGGAGATATTGAAGATCTTTCACCACGATTAGAAGATTACGTTCCGAGTTTCCAAAGACACTAAACTATTACAATCCTTGTGTGTGTGTTTTTTTTGTTATGTAATAAGTATTCCGCAAATGTAATGTAATGTCCATGTACGTCAGGCTTCGGGTCTCTACATTTAGTTAAGGAGAAATTAAAGGAGGATCTCAATTAATATGTTTAAAAAAAGATAAACTATTTAAATTTATCCAAATACATGTGGATGTAATTGAAATATTTTTTTTTGGAAATGAAAAAAGTATAAGTGATAATTTTATTAAGTAAAAATGAAAAAAGAATAAGAAAAATAGAAAGTCATTCCAAATGTTATATTCTCCAAGTAGGGTAAAATTTGAGAATAATATTATTTATAATTATAATTCTCGTGTGGATAAAGGATGTGAAATTTAGGCTCTCTCTTAGATATGAAATGGATATGTGATTATGGTGATGAAGAGGAAACAACATAAGTTTATATACCAAGGAATTCTCATGAAATGAAAAAGAAGACCAATGGTGAATCGTTCTTAAAGTGTACTACTCTATGGTTGAATATTTTTCCTTGAAAAAAAAGATTGATAAGATAAGGTGTGGAATTTAATTTCATCATAAGGGAAATGGGAACATAGATGAAGAAGAAAAGTGATGTGATTTAGGAGATTTCCCAATAATTTTTGAAACAAATAGACATAGAGAATAAATTAAAGGAAAGAATCATTCCACTCAAATCTCAACTTGAATAAAGAAGAAAAACTAGAATGGATTATACTTCAAGTATGAGAGATATGGTTTTTAAGTTAAATAATAATGATGAAAAAATCATAGAAGTAAAGAAGAGAATGAACACATCAATTGGAAAGATGAAGATCCCTAAAGAGGAATCCTCAATAGGAAGGAATAATATAGGTTTAAAATCTATAAGAAAAGAGTTGTTTTTATGAAAAATCTAGAAGTGTGGTTCCACAAAATAAGGAGGCACCAAAGTGATACTATTATAGAATATTTGGGCACACCATGAGTAGATGTTTTGTGATGACCTAAGCTTTTTAGGATGTGGAACTAATCATCTGACCACATGGGTATCTTGTACTACATTTGTTTACTTCTCAGCACACTGTAGGCTATTATCCATCCAGGTTAGTTATCAGACTAATGAATGTCCCCATAGGTCAACACATGTTTTTTACAGTGTGATTTTTCCTCACTCACACACACTATAATAAAATATCTAGGAGGTCACTGATCTTGAAACTACTCCAGGATAAGAATGATTTACTATGGAGTTATAATTAGTTATGATCCCAAAAATAAATTTGAACCTTTTTTACATGGGTAGTATCATTTATTCTTTTAAGTCTCACTTTTCCAAGGGTGTTATAATCTACCCCCTTTAAAGAAAAAAAATCCTCATTGTGGACCCCACACCTCAAACCGAGGCAGTTACTTTACACTTGCAGTTGGGTATTGGATATGATACCATTTCCCATGACCATATTTTCATGATCTATGAATATGGTCATCTAACCCCAAGGGTATCCTGTAATACCTTGGTTTCCTTCCTAGAACACCATATGATATTTCCAATTTTGGTCACTTATCAGACTAATGACTGTCCTCACAGACCACACATGTTCTTCTAGTGCATTTTATCCTCAATCTCAAAAAACATAAGAAACATCCCATGAGGTCACCCATCATAAAATTACTCCATTCTAGGAATGTTTAACTATATATTTTTAATCAGGTTATCTACCAAAAAGAAAGGTGCACATTATTGACATGGGCAATATCATTTATCATTTTAAGCTTTACTTTTCTTGGGTTGTGACACTAATTGTCACATCCTAAACATGATTTATTAATAATTTGTAATTATGTAATTTTATTTATCTTATTTTTTGAGTTTCAAGATGAAATAGGTTTTAAAATCTAAAATTTGGTATTTTCATCATAGGTGCACGATCAGTGCACATCTAGTAGTAACCATGTGAAAACTGTATGAGTATTTCAGTGATTTTATAGAGCTAACCACATATATAGTGCATGGTTTCCATAACCATGTGGTCTACTTTTGTGAGTAAATCTAGGCCTTATAGTGTGGTTTTCATAGTATCACAATTTCTCAAACTATGTGACCAAAATATGTGTAGTTTCCAGACGTTAAGAAAAGATAAAATAAAATAAAGGGGGTTATTATTATTTTTCTATATCCTTTTCCCCAAAAAAACAGCTGAATACGTCCCTCTTCCAATTTCTATTTGATGAAATCCCAAGGGGGATCATAGTTTCACACACCCCTCCTCCCTTCTCCCTCTATATTCAACTATTTCTCCCTCTGATTTTTCATGAAATCATATCATATGAGCATATCCTATCCTCTGTCTATTTATTCTTCCTCTTTTTTCTCTACTTCTCTGCGATGTGAGGATAGCCGAACTATAGGGTTTACATAGGTTGTTATTTTTGTGGTTTTTTAGTGAATAGGGTTTCTTTCCATCTTCTAGGGTTCTTCAAACCCGATTGAGATGGGTTTGGGTCTCACACACCAAAGGTAGTGAGTTCTCCTTTGATTTGAGTTAGGTTACCCTAAGTCCGAGTCTTTAAATTGAAAACTAAAATTTCTTGGATGTTTTATTCAGTTTTTTATTATATTATAAAGTAAATAAATTATATAAAACGTTTCCAATGAATATAAATGGCCTATTTTATGTCTTACATGTTTTTATATGATTTGGACATGGTTTTTCTCTAATGAAAAGTGGTTCTAAAATCCATTTTAAAAGGTAAATCACACTAATTTATTAGTTTATCTTTCAAATTGTTTTATTCATGAAAGATATAGATATCAATAATGGTTTATCCTTTCTTATGATTTTCCATAATGCCATAATGTCACATTTTGTTTCCAAAGATCCTCAAAGTTGTCTAAAATTACCTTCCTTACTTTTAAATATAGATTAGATGCATATATATATCAAGGTGTATATGTGTTTAAGTGTGAAGAATGGTTTTGGAATGTGAAATATATGGTATAAAAATTTGTTTTCCAAAATGATCAATGTTGGTTTCTAAATGGATAAGGATCAGTTTTCACTTTATAAAGATTTTAGAAAAAGGAAGTGCACTCCAATGGAAGACCATATTTCTATGTTGTTTGTGGAACTCAAATTTGATATGATTGAAATGTTGGTATGATTTTAAGAAAATGGAATTTGGTAGTGCAGGGAGGTGAGGTAGTTTTGAATGTTTTCCTTGCATTTCAATGTGATTATGTTTTCGTTTTTCTACTACACCTCCATTATATATTTTGGTTGTGGCCATGAAACATAGTAATAATGGGTACCTAGGTGGTAATACTAGGACTAGTATGATATCCAAGACAGTGGGGTCTTATCTCAGTCTCCCTGGAAGGATTTATGCTACAACACTAACTAAACTACATGACATGGATTATTATCATTGGCACTTGGGTGCATATCCCCCCAAAAATTTTACCCAAGAAGGACTTTATATGGTTTAATCACTAAGGGTGTGATGATCCTAAGTACCCAACTAAACTATATAATTAAGAATTTCCCATAGAGATTTCTATCATTTACTCCTATTTACATGTTACTATTTTTATTTTCTTTTTATATCTAAATTAGTAAAATTTTTTTTTTTTTTAATTTCCTCTGTTTGTTACACCTTGTGGTAATCTTTTTAATGTTATGATTTTTTATTAAGACTCTTACTTTATCAACTGATTCCACCTTATAAATGGTTTATTAGAAAGTCTATCATTCTTTAGAAAATGGATTTGGTAACTAATAAAGAAAATGGTTTTTAAAAAGCATTATCCTATTACTTGTTTTGAAAGCAAATGGAAAACCTTATTTTAATATATTTATATTTTCAAACTATCTTGAAATGGTTTGATGTTTAAAGGCAAGGCATAGGGAATTATTTCAATTTTAGAATCCCTACTAGAAATTTTAATGCTAACACCTATATCTCTATAATTTTTCAATTATAGGTTCTTGTTACTTCTTTTAAAAAACTATTTGATCATTGATTTATCTAAAGTAATTTTGTATTTTATTGTAGACAAAAAATGTTCCTATTACTAGATTTTAGTAGGATCTGCCTTATTTTTTATAGAATGTTTGGAAAGTTTCCCTTTATTTGATTTCATTTGGGCCACTTAGGCCTTTTACCGATTTCTATGGTCATAGGTGTAGAGATATTCTAGTGGACAAGGATAATAATTTTATTGGCAGTATTTTCCTTACAGGAGAGGGAGACCAGTGTGGTGAGGGAGGTTTTTGGTTCTCTCTACTGTTTATTTCATTTCCTAGTTTTGATATTAGGTTTCTGCTTGTATTTTTTTTTCTGGCGTGGACATTTTATGTTTGGATGAGTCATGCCAAATTTTTATTTATTTTATGATGCCAATTTTATTAATTATTTAGTGCGATAAATATTTCCCAAGTGGCGTTTCTTTAATTCCAAGTAACTTGTGTTAGCCCATGAATATTGGGAATTCTCTTTGGTCCTTGTCACAAATTGGGTTGGGCATCTGATGGAGGGATGGATTGGGTTGGATTGTGAAAAAATGGTATAAGAGGTGGAGTCAAGTTCTTTTCTCTATAGTAACTATAAATCTATCATAAACATCCCTTTTTTATTTGGGATATCTGGTAAATAGAGATAAGATTGTTAGAGCTTAATAGGTAGGTCATGGATTGGTGCCTAATCAATACCGCTCCTAACAAAACCTGAGTTATGAGGGGATGTTGGGATTTTGATTTTGAGTTTTTATATTGGGGTTGAAATGGGAGTTGAGTTGTTTCTACATGGTGAGATCACATATATTGGTAACCCATGTAGAGCCCATATATGTGGTTCTATTTTACTCTCAATGATGGTTTCATGGTTGAAACTTGGTGTAGTGAGCCATGAGGTTAATTCATGCATGATCACTAGTCCTTTTTTGGTCGGTTAATGTTGTGTGTTATCAGTCAATTGAGTTTTGACTAATGTTTGAGGAATGGTTTGGATTTTAAAATAATTTTCAAGTAAATTTTAAAAATTTTAAAAATGTAAGCGTGTGTTTTGAAATTGTTTTAAGTGGTTATAATCAGTTTTTAATTTTAAAATGGGACTTTTTTAATGGGTAAATGTTCAAAAATAGTATTTTCTTGGTCTTTTTACTGAAAAGCTCATTTTATTGGTATAAAAAATTTACTTTGAAAATGGGTTATCTAAAAATATGTTCTTTAATGAAATTATTTTGTTTTGAAAATTGTTTGTGGTGAATTTATAAATTTTAAATAAAGTGGTATTTTCCTTTTTTCCAAGTGGGATATAAAAATTTAAATTCTTCTACTATTTTTAAATCAAAATTTATAAAATTTATTGATATAAAATTGTTTTTATTTTTCAAATGGTTATGAAACATTTTTATGTTATTATTTACAAAATGATTCTTGATATTTAAAATTCAAATTGGGTGATTTTTAAAGGGAAATAGGTAGTTTTGTAATAATGTTTTCATTTTGTTGAATTGTGTTTTTAGATTTCATTTATGATTAATTTTAGGTCCATTTGATTTGAATTAGTAAGCATGAATCAATGGATTCATGTTTCATGTTAGTTGAGTATTCCCCAGAAAAGTATCGATAAAGAGTGTATGGTTGAACTCTAGGATGTCTTCTACCGTGTCGAGGTGAAGATCATTTTTTTGAATTAGTGTCATCTATCATTTTTAGGTTTGGTATTATTGAGTTTGAGGTGGTTAGAGATTTTGAGGAAATTTTGAATAAGTGTTTTTCTGGGTATTCCTCTTTGAAAACTCCTTAGTGAGTATCTTTTCTTAAGTGATCATCCATTTTGATGGGCTACATTCCTCATTATTGGTATTAGTTATTTTGATGGGAAAGTATTAGGTGAGTAGTTAGGATGACTGGGAAGGGTGATTTGATTATTTTGATCGGTAGGGTCCATTAAAGTTTAGTGTTTTGAGAGTTGGTACCAAGTTTTCCTCCCTTGATTAGAGACTGGGGCCCATTTTGATCTTATTAAGGAATTTTTGTTGAGGAATTATTTGTTTGAGGAATTACCAGTTGTATATTGTCTTTTATCCTCAATCGGTTGGTCATAATTGTCATTACTCTGGGTGGTATCCCTTTGAGTTATTGGTTTTAGAATGTGTTTAAGGTTTTTGGGTGGTGATTCATTTAAGATTACTTGAACCTTTGAGAATGGTTTTGAGGAAGGTTGGGTATTAGTGGTGTCTCTTAAGAGCCCTATGTTTTTCTGTTTCTTATTCATTTGGTTTCCCCTAGGTTCTCTATTAAAATTCACTCTCTGATCTTATGTACTTCCTTTTATTTTCCTTCTTTTAGGGATTCTAATTTCAACTGAAGTGACTTTTGGGAAATTATAAAATATTGTTATTGTGAAGTGGTGATGTTCATTATTCCATGCATTACTAAATATAGAATGGTTCTCATCAGGACTTGTGAGTTTTTTCCATCATAGGAAATAAATGTTTTACCAGAGTCCTAATATGATGGGGATGCCAGCATAGAAGGATATTGTGGTGAACTTGGTCTTCAAACTTCTTTGATATGGTAATTCCTTATCCCCCACCTGATCCTAATCATAGTAGTATGGTTGGATAGAACCATGGGTCGTGTGATAGATGCTCATGGAGATAAAAAATATACCTTGATAACTTTATGTGGTGATTTATATGTTAGGGTTTATGGTGTTCCTTATTTAGAGGTCATTTTTAGAGATACAATTCTCTTCTGTTGATTCATTTGTTGGATGGTTTAGACTCTTTGATTTTACTAACTGTTTCTTTGGATTTTTTTTGGTTTTTGAGGTTGATATCTTTGGATTCTTTTGGTATTTATAGGTTTCAAATTTTTAAAATAAAGTGAGTTTTTATTCTTGGTCTTCATGTTTTGGAAGTCCTATCTTGAGTGATAGACTATCCTTGCTTTTTTCTTGATCAGAAAAATCACTTTGGAATTTTTGGGGGGATAAAGTTTCATGGTAGGGATAATTTTCACACCACATCCATGATTTACTAATAATTTTTAATTATTTAGTTATATTTAGTTTTTTATGAGTTTTAGGAAAAACAGGTTTTTAAATTTTAATTTTTTTAATTTTTAGTATAGGTGAATTTTTGGAGCATAATCAGTTGATTATGTGAACAAACCATGTATGTGAGTCTATGATTTTATAGAGCCAAATGCATGACCGACACACTATTTCCCTAAATATTCAGCTTGACCATATAAGGTGCTCCAAGCCTTCCAGTGTGAGGTGTATGGTTGGAACATAGTTTGGATAATCATGCGAAAAAACTGTTCCCAATGTCTAAACAATAAAAAAATAAATAGGGGGGGAGTTATGATTTTACCCTCTCCTTTTATCCCAAAAAATGACTGAAGCCCTTCCCCTCCCTATTTTTGTTCAACTCCAGCCCATGGGGACTCCCAGTTATGTGCGACCCTCCTCCATTCTCCCTCTATCATCAGCCATTTCTCCCTATGATTTTTCATGCCATCATATTAGGAAAGAATATCCTCTCCTCCATCTATTTATTATTCCTAATTTTTATCTTTGTAATTATGTCATGTGGTTTCCCAAACCATATATTTTATTTATAGCACTATTTTTGTGGATTTCTTGGCGACTAGGGTTTCATTCCATCCTGTAGGGATCTTCAAACTCGGTTGAGATGGTTTGGGTATCATACATCAAAGGTAGTGAGTTATCCTTCGGTTTGTGGTTGGTTACCCTATTTATATGCCTTCAAATTGAAAAATATAATTTCTTATATATTTTATTAGGTGTATTCATTATATTACGAAGTAGATAAATTATATAAATTTTTACAATGAATTGAAATTGTCTCTTTCATGTCTTATATGTTTTTCTATGATTTGGACATGGGTTTTATCTAATAAAAAGTGTTTCTAAAATATGTTTTAAAATATTAAACACACTGAGTTATTTTTTTTACCTTTCAAATTGTTTTATTCATGCAAGCTAGAGATATCAACTATGGCTTGGCATTTTATATGGTTTTTTCATAAAGTCCTATAGGTATGTTTGGTTTATAGAGAACCTAAAAGTGTTTTCAAATTCCATTACTTATTTTTATATATGTATTATACACATATTCTAATATATATATATATATCAAGGTTTATATGTATTTTTGTGTGAAGAATGGTTTTGTAATGTGAAATATATGGTATAAAATTTAGTTTTCCAAAATGATCAATGTTAGTTTCTAAAAGGATAATGCATAGTTAGTACTTTCTAAAGATTTTTGAAAATGGAAGTGCACACTAATAGAATCCAAGATTTCTATGATGTTTTTGGGATTTGAATTTGATTTGATTGGAATGATGGTATGATTTTAAGAAAAAGTAGATTTGCATCAGTAGTGTAGGGAGGTGAGGTGGTGTCATATGTTTTCCTTACATTGCTATGTGATTGATTTTTTATTTTTCAACTTCACCTCCCTTATGTATTTAAGTTATATGAAATTAACATGGAAATAATAAGTTTATAGGTTGTAATACTGGGTTTAGTATGTTAGGGGAGTTAATAATGCCTCATCCTGGTCTCCCTAGTAGTATTTTTTCTACAATACTTACTAAACTATAAGACATGTATTATTAAAATTATCCCTTTGGTGCGTCAACCCAATGGCTTATGCATGAAATAATTTTATATATTTTGATCACCGAGGGTATGAGGATCCTAGGACCCCAACTAAAAAACTACTTAGGTATTTCCCATAATGATTGGTCTCATTTACTCTTGTTTCCATGGTAATGTTTTTAAATACTCATTTTCTTAGTTTCTTTTTATGTATAAAATAATAAAAATCTTATTTTAATTTACTCTATTTTTAGAAACTTTTGATACAATTTTTACTGTTATGATTTCAATCTATGAATCTTACTTTATTAGATCATTCCTCCTCATAAATAGTTTATTAGAAATCCTCTCATTCTTTGGAAAATATATTTGGAAACTAAAGAAGATAATGGTTTTTCTAAAGCATTAACATTTTAATTTTATAAAAGGAAAAAGAAAACCTTATTTTTATATATTTATATTTTTAAACTATCTTAAAATAGTTTTATTTTTAAAGGTAAGGCACAGGGCATAGTTTCTCTTATGGAATCTGTACTGGTATTTTTAATGCTAACACCTACATCTCTATCATTTTTTAGTTATAGGTTCCCCGTACTTCTTCAGACCTTTCTTTAGGTATTTATTTATCTAAGACAATTTTTTTATTTTATTTCATTTAGATAATGTTCATATTACTATATTTTAGTATGAATTTCCTTCATTTTTCCTATAATGTCCAAAAATTTTCCCTTTATCTGATGACATTTTTTCCACTTAGGCCTTTTATTGCTTTCTATAGTCAAAGGTATAGAGATATTCTGGTGCCCGAGGATAGGAATTTCAGTGATAATATTTTCCTTGTCGGATATAGAGACCAAGGTGGTGAGGTAGATTTTTAGTACTTAATACTATTTATTATATTTCTTAGTTTTGATATTTGGTTGTTGCTCATTTATTTTTCTTTGGTGTGGACATATAATGTAAGAACACGTCAAGATAAAATTTTATTTATTTTTCACTTTTACTTTTATTAATTATTTAATCTAAAAATTTATTCCCAAGTGGGGTTTCCTTGATTCCCATGGACTTGTTCTAACTTTTGGGGATCAAAAATTTACTTTGAGTCTTGTCACTAATCGGGTTAGGCTTCCAATAGAGGAACGTCTCAGGTTGGTTCGAGACATGTTTTGAAGCTAATAAGACCAAAGATGTGGGAATAACTCCAGTTATACCGATATCTAAATTAAGTAGAGATCAAATTAGGTATGATTATTATGGTAAATTATTTATTTGTTCTAACCATGATCATATGGAAAGGTATTTAAATTAGAGGAATTCATGGAATGGTAAAGAAGCCATACAGAGACACTCTACTCCTATGACTTATAAGAAGAATTATTTCCCTAAAATAAGGCCTATTAAGATGGAAAATAGGTTTAATATTTTAGATAATGATAAATAGATTAAAAAAGGGTGTATCATGAACCAATATCCTAATAATCACAATAGTTCTCTTGGAAGTAAAGAAAGTAAATTCAGATGAAAAAGTGAGAGGTAATTCCAGTTGTGAAAGAGGTAGTGGAAAAGGAGAACCACCAATGAAAAGGAGGTATTACAAGATATCACTTTTGGAAATTAAGTAAGAAGGTTAAAAAATTTATTATACATAAACCACTAATGGGAAAAATAATAACATGCAATAGAGAAGAAATTAAAAAGTGAGATCCACTTATGATGCTACACAAGAAGTTACTTGTTCAATTTTGATCTATTCCACAATTATGAAAAATCCCAAGCCAAGGAAGGATGAAAATTCTCACATCCATGAAGAGAAGTGTGTTAGTGTTAGAAAAAAAGGTAAATCCTTTGGAAAGAGGTCAAATTTTCTAGCTGAAAGTGATGATTCTTGAATAGATGATTTCATTCCTTTCCCAAAATCTGAAAAAAGGAAAAAAAAGATTTAAGGTGATGGTTTTTTTCTTCTTAACTAGACCTATTATTAAAATTGATAAAACTTGAGGTACCCCTATTCCCATAGACATTATTTTTTTGAATTCTTACCAAATTAATAGGGAGATACAATCCATGGGGTGATTGTGCTAGAAAATCACATGTGATTGGAGTTGAAAGAAGATATGATAAAACTTAAGAAAGTGGTATCCTCAAATTGATCTATAATAATTTGTTCCTTGAACCAAATTCTTAGGGGTATTTTTGATGAAAATATTGGATATTAAGACTTATACAAATCCTTTTTGATGTTATTGACAATATTAAAGGCATGGAGTATAATTTGTATAATTTTTTCAAATTGAACTCTTCTTTCAAAAAGTGGCATCAAATTTTTAATAAGTGGTACCAATTAATTCACCATGTGGTATGATCCTCACACAAATTTATTTAATTATATATACTAATGATTTATTGATAAGTTTATTGGATATAAAAGTTCATGTTAGGAAGTGAAATATCTAAATTTGCAAGTGGTTTCATGGTATTCATAAGTGACATGAAAAACCATGTCGTTGTCTATAAAAACTCATGTTTCCAACACTGATATTAGGATTAGTAGACTTAGAGGATTTATTTACATCCCAAGTCCCAAGTGGTAAATTAACCCATTGAATCTATAGAGAAAATGTATCGAGAGATGGATTTTGGATTAAGAGAGATTACAATAGATGAGGAAGCCCTATTGGAAGGTGAAAAATATGGGGAGTATTGAGCTTTATTGGAGTCTATTACAACATATAAAATGAAATAAAGGTTTTAAAAATTAAAGGAGATAATAAAATTAAAAGGGGATATTAGTATTTAAATGGAAATACCCAAATTTTATGGAAGAGTAAGTTACCTTTGTATTTAATTTCCAATAAGGGGGACTAAGAAATTTTGGAATTTGAAGTGCTGTGTATTCTAAAAAAAATACAAAGGGGGAGATTGTGAACAATACCAAAGGACCATATTATATTTTTTGAAAATATTACAAGATGTGTGTTGGTATCTCAATGAATAAAGTTAGATTTTTTTGACAATATTATTGTTGAAAAAACATGTTGAAGATGATCGAATTAATGAAGTGGTGCTTGGGAGATTGGTTGATCTCAAATAGTGATGTTCTAGGTGAGTTGTTGAATACATGATTAATTGATATTAATGTTATATTTATTTAAAAATAGGTGATTTTTAAATTATAAGAAGTCTAAAAGTAAGATATAAGTGAATCACTATGAGTTTTATTACACAAGAGTGCAACACGACAAATCCATGAAGGACAAACCCATAGTGGAGGGTGTAATGATGAGAAGTAGGAATATTATGGGAAAGGAAAAACCATGATTAGTGGATGTGATGAAGTTGGAGAAGAGTATTGGTGTGACCATTCCCATTATATAGGGTGTATTGAGAAGACAATACCCAAAATTGCAACTGAAAAAAAACACACCATAGTGGTCCTTGTGGTGGAATTACAATGCATCTGTTAGAAAATTAAAATATATAAGGACAGTTACTATGGTAAAGAAGACATGGTTGATAGAAGGATTTACAAGCTAAAATGGACAAGTTGACTATGGTATATTTCATGGGGTTTGTAATTTTTGAGGGAAAATTCCAAAATTCTTGCACCACACCATAGTAAAGAATTCATGATCTAATGAGTGTAATGAATTTAAGACCTAAAGTTAAAAGGAGGACGACATGGAATGGAGTATGGAATAGAGGTTGGTTTGGTGGTTTGAGTAGATCCCTATATAAAACGGGGAATCCAAAATGGGTGTGACTATGTTTGAAGAAGACTATGGTTAATAGGTGGAGCAGTAAACCCAAACGACCAAAAGTAGATGACCATGTCCATAGTGTTTAGAATGTTGGAGGAAAACAACCAAGTATTTTATGCCAATATATGGTTTTAAGCATGTAAATTCATGACATGTAGATTTTGAGAGAAATAAATTAGGTGATGCATAATCTTGATGGTTAACGATTCATACATAACATGTCTAAGATTTAGACCATGATCCAAGCCAAGATTTAAGTTTATTTATATCATTGATGATAATGTATTAATTGGATAATTAATTCATGCTACAAGATGATAGAGAATTCCATAAAATGGTTATTTTGTTTATTTCTAATTGAGGAGATCATGGAGGTTTTATGGAGTTATAGTTGGTTTTATTATCCCATAATAAATATAAAAAGTGTCTAGGTGATAGGGATTAGGGCCTCCTTATTTTAAGAAGAGAGATTGACTAAAGGTAGAGGACACACATTTTACATAGAGTCATATCCTATTTTTAGTGGAGGAATAAAGGATTTATAGACAAGGGGATGAAAAGAAGAAGAAAATTTGAATTCATTAAAGACTATGCAAAAAAGAGAATAAGGACTTTGCTATCCAATAGTAATAGAGAAGTGATTCATGAGGAGTTATTTATACTTTGTGAAGAAGCATCAAAAGTGGAATTGAAAAAAGAATCCATATATATTTTAAATTTCATTCCATGAAAGGTATACTGAAGAAGGTACCTACATGTCCATAAACTATGTGAAGGTGAGCCTTCCCACTATTAGTGAGCATCATAAGGAATGTTTGAGGGAGTGAACCTTGGGAAGTAGGGAGATGTCCCTAAAATATTTAATGTAATGAGCCTAAAAAATGAGTGACTTAGTCTGAACCCATAATTTTTAGTGAAAATAATAGATTTTGGTGCATGACACAATGATAATGTGTTCTCCTTAGATGTATCTTAGTGAGGGTGAACCAAGTAAATTCACATGTCCTTATTTACTTTATACACGTACACCAAAATAGATCAATAAACCTAAAGTATATTTTCTAAAAGAGTATAACAAGTGACTTTAAAGGTTGATAGGTAAATATCCTTTTGGGAAAGTGAGGAATTAAAAGGAAAAAGTGTTTCAATTGTTAAATACATTGCATACCCTAATTTACCACCCTCTTAGAGTAATATCACTCTAAGCCCCTATTGAAGGGGCAATATTATTTTAGTATGTTATTCAAACTCTAGAAAATAATTTAGAGTCTTCAATAAAATATCCAAAGTTGTGGAATAATTTTTACACATTAAATTTGATGAAACAAATACACATGAGCCTAAATAATCTCTAGAAGATCTTGAGGATGATATATTAAATCTGAAGATCAATAAAACATCAAAGACTCCTGACCAATCTATAGATTTTCATGCTAAATCTCCTAGATTAGATAAAGTAAAACAATATGAACAACCTAATATTGAGGAATAATTGGAAGAACTAAGTTATTATATTACTAAAAAAATTATAACCCATAGATACCATCATTTAGATGTTTTTGTTGGAGATCTAGATAAAGGTGTATATACTAGAGATTCTCATAAAAACTAGGTTAAACATCAATTCCGATTGTCACAAATTGAACCTAAAAACATTACATAATCTATAAATGATGAATATTGAGAAGTGGATATGTAATAATAGTTAAATTAGTTTTAAATGAATAAATTATGGAAACTAGTAAAAAATACCTTAAGACTACTTGACTATTGGAACTAAATGGGTGTTTAGAAACAAGGTTGATGAATTTGGTACAATAATTAAAAATAAAGATACATTTGTTGTACATGGTTATTATAGGGACCCAAAACATCTCATAAATAGATATCACATCCTAAAATATGAATATTTATTATATTTCAGAAATACACACCCATAGACTATAGAGGTTTAGTGTCTTTGTAGACTGGATTCACTATCTTCTAATTTCATGAAAGATATTGAATTCCTCCCACAAAGATCTTACCACTTAGCAATATTCATAGACATACCCTAATTAAAACATTTCTTAATAACATGGGGAAAGGAAACATAAGAAAGGGTAATCATAGATGGTCAGTAAGGGTAAAAAAGGGAGATATAAATATAACATGATCATATGGGTATAAGAACATGAGAATAAAATTTGATAACCATACCCTGCATATTGTAGATCATAAAGGCGAGTCATTACATAAATCTTGGAAGTCCATAAGTCATGAATCATAATTGGATCAAATAAAATGATATATGTGAGCATAATATTGATATAATACATATATTTTTGGTATATACATAAATATATAAAATATTATGTCAAGGAAACCCACAAATACATTTATAACATGTTAGGTTTGGGATAACCACCTGTGTACCTGCTTAGGGCTTGGGATAAAATCCCATGTACCCTATTTTGGTATTGGTATAACCAACTATTTAACCTATTTCAAGCTTTGGATAACCTCTTATGTACCCTATTTTGGGCATGGGATAAAGTCCCATCTAACCTTTGAGCTCATATAAAATTAATCATTACCCAATGAATTAGAGGGAGATATAGGTCCCACCTTTCACATAATCCATAAAAATATGTCACAAAAGATCATGAAACATTAATCATATCATAAACTATGAAAATAAATGTGTTTCACAAATATTTTATCATAACATAACATATATAAGAGAAATAGGTTTCATAATCATTTAATCATTTCATCAAAGCATAACCCATAGAAAAAGAAGTAGTTTTCATAATAATTTTGTCATGATATAACATATAGAAGAAAAACAATTTCCTATACCTATTTTTATCATAAATATAAACCATTCAGAGAAATATTAATAATTTTATCCTTGGATCATATCCCTAATAAAGCATAAGCAACATCAAAGGATGTAATCTTATATTGAAAATTATTTTGAAAGAAAAATCAATTGGAATGTTTCTTGAGGAAAATAGACATTCCACTTTGAAAAATAATTTCTAAAACTTAAAATATTTTCAAAATCCTTTTCTTTGAAATCAACCTTATAAAATATAATGGAATCTTTAAAAATCATTGACAATATTTCTTGAGGAAAATAACTTTTCACTTTAAAATCTTGTATATAAAATCTAAAAATTTCCCAAATATTAAGGAAAAATTTTCCTTTAAAAACAACATTGAAAAATTGTAAGGTAATCTTGGAATCATTGATAATTCATGATAACATAAAATAATATTCGTTCCATGTATGTTAAAAAAATATTTATTTCATATTATTAGTAAAATCCAAACAAGAATTGTTTAGAAAAATATATACATATTAATTAGAAAGAATTTTGTAAAAAAGTAAAATTTTCATAAAAATTTATTTAATAAATCATTTATAAAATTTTAAAAACATTTTTGAAAACATTTTTACAAAACATGGTTTTAGAAGATAAAAGTAGTTTTCTATCGAAGAGATAAATAATGTCGGTTTCCTTTAAAAAAATATTTTGAACTCTTGAGTACATAAAAGGAGGAAAATAAAGGGAAATAATTTATTATAAAAAATTAACTATAATATAAGAAAATTCATGATTTTCTTGAGATATGGACCATAATATTTCATCATTATAAGCATAAACATAAACAATACCGATAAATAATGAGATTGTATTATAAAACCCTTACAACTTTAGTAAATTAATATCATAATCTCCATGAAGGAATAACATAAAAAAACTGAAAATATCATGAGAATAAATAAATTCATGATATTACATGTCAAAGGTTCTGTATATACACCTCATAAAATAATATTTATGCATAACATAACATATGTCCCAAAGAAGTCAAATTGAGACAAAAATACTTTACCACTTTGGTAAATTTTGATTCGTAAACCCCATGAAAGAGAGATCCTAAAATGGAAATGTAAATTTACATAATTTTAAGTATAATAATCATAAAATTAATCCATTTTCATAATATACACCATATATAAGAAATATTTCGTGAATATGGCTTGTTTCTCACAGAAAATAAAAGTGAGACAGAAATCCCTTACCTTAAGTCTCAAATTCCTTTATACATGTTAAAAAATTATATATAATAAATATTATTTTATTATAAATATATTAAATAAGAATAATTATATATATCATACCATATATTATTTACTTATGACCCTTTATTACCTATTTATCAATAATTCCATGGTAAATTCATGTTTCGGGTAATAACTGCTTTGTTTTTTGTGTAAGTTTTGATTTTTTTTTATTTTCAATCCTCTTAATTTTATCAGGGTTTATTAATATATATAATTTTAAACATAATATAAATAACATATATATTCAGTATATATGTATATAGAGTATTACATAAAAGTTAGATATAGAAAATGAAATACACTATTCATGGAGATCGTAGGCCATACATACGCATGAATGCTGTTTCCATTTTCTCGAAGGATTGAAAGAAAGAAAGGTAAATAATATATTACTATTCCAGAATAAATTTTATTCTATATATATCACATATTTTTATTTAATACTATCCTTATAACCTTTCATGTAAAGTGTACGTGAAGAATTAATCACAACGCTTTATGAGGTGGTAATCTGCTGTACACACAAAAAATGTTATTGTATCCCCCAAAAAATAGAAACTAAGAAGGTATATGTGATATAATAATTAAATAATTATAATTATGTTATAAATATCATATATATTTATTTAATCCATCCTTATTATTATTCGTGAAAATCAGAAATGAAAAACACAACACATCGATTTGTGAGGCAGCAGTTCACCGTACACACAAGCGACGTTATTGTTTTCCCAATGGGTTTGGAGATAAGGAGTTAGATGTTTTATTATTATCAATGATATATAATAATTTAATTAAATATCATATATTAACATGAAATCCATCATTATATATAGATGTAATAGGTGGTGATGGAAAACAAATAACATTAGTTCTCGAGGCAGTAGTCCGTCGTACACATGAATGATGATTTCATATCCCATTTGATGGAAGAGGAGAAATATTTATGTTATTACATTAACAAAATAAAATATCATTATATTTAATATAATTATTTTATTATATCATCATGTTTTGATAATAATTTAAGGTGCTTGAGGAAGAAATAAAATAAAATGCTCTGTTAGGGACATTACCTCTTCTTCAGACAACTTCTTCTAATTTGAACCAAAAGGATTATTAGGTTAGATTTATGAAAAAATAATTCTTATATAATGATATTAGGTAATAAAGGAAGTTATTTGGGTAGGTATTTTCCTATCCAAATTATTTTTGTAGTGTGAATATGAGAGGAGAGTGGGTGACCTTTTATAAGTTAGGTGAGTGACATACTGGTAATTTTTAAAAAGAAAAAGATGTACCCACATTTTTCACATGACACAAGGCTCCAAAATAAAAAATTATCGAAACTATAATATATAAGATCAAAATATGTCTATAAATTGGGTTTTGGACATGTTTTGGGTCATTTTTGACCCATATATTTTTAGTTTAACCCATAGTAGACCCATTTTTACCTTAACAACGATAATTAATTTTTACTTCTTTTACTATACATAGTGATATAAAATTAAGTTGAAATTATTAAAAAATATAAATTATTCTAATTCAAAATATGGAATAAATGTTTCAAAATTCCATTTATATAATTGGAAAATTTTAATTTAAAATTAATCCCATAGACGTGACGAGAATGCTGTTTTTCAAAGAGAAAATGCTCAAAAGATTAAAAAGTTTTTATATAAAAATTTAATTTAAAATAGATTAAAATTCCCTAAATTGTATTAATATATATATAATTGAACTAATTTTACTTTTTAATCCATCTTAAAATAATTTGTAAGTTTTTAAACGCTTTAAAGGAAATGAAAATTCTTAATAAAAACCAATATTTTTCACTATTCATCATAAAATTTATCTTTTTAAAAAATTTAAAAAATGAATATTATTTTTACAAATAAATTTTATAATAGTGGAAAAAATTAACTTTAAAATAATTTTGAAAAAGGTAAAATAACTTATTTTTATAAAAATAGAGTTTTTAAGTGTAAAATTGTATTTATTCTTATATATTCTCTAGAAAACACATAAGAAGTATATTAAAAAATTGATTGAATATATAATATATAAATACAATTAAAATCATTCACCAAAATATATTTCTTTGATTTATTGATTTAAAACACATTTTTTTACTTAAAAATAGTTTTTAGAATAGAATTTCCTTTACATTCAAATGGTTCTTATTTTCATTTCTAATAAATTGGACACCAAATAATTCATTCTATATACATGTGTAAAAAATATATTTTCATAATTTAGTAAATATTATTTATACCCACATTTCCAATTTATAGGTGATAAATATCATATTAAATAATAATATGTTAATAGTATATCATGTTTCGTTCATGTTACGTGTAATGCAAGCTAAACTCGGTGTTGTATGTAACACAATCCAAACCTAGGGTTGCGTATATCACAAGATAAATTCAGTGTTGTGTGTAACATAATTTAAACTTAGTGTTTCATGTAATTCAAGCAAAAATAAGTGTTTCATATAATGAAAAATATCAAAAAGATTTAATTTATTTGAAAAAAATATTTCACAAACTCTTAGGGTGCTTCATTATACCCCTATAAATAAATTGCAACCTCACAATTTGAAATTATGCTTAGTAAACAAGGGTTTAAAATCTAAAAATACCATTATGGAGAAACCCACATAATAAAATAGGTTAATAAAACTTCCTTTTGAAAATAGATAAATGAATTTGTGAAGGTCACCTATAATGGAACACAACTTGGTTTCTATATAGGCAAACATTGGTGGAAAGTGAAAACCTGAACATAGAAGAGAAAAATAACACCCAAATACCAAGAGAGAGTGATATAGAACATGGAAATGAGAAAGTTAACAACCAAAAAATCCATAAATCTATGATAGGTGAAAATAACATTCATAATAAATGATGGTAAATGTATAGAATTTTATTTCAATATCATTTTATTAAAGTTGAATAATTTTTATGAGAAGATATACTTCTATTTCATAATAATAATCTCATCCTTTAGTTATGACTCAATAAATTTCCACTTCATCTGTTACACTAAGAGATTTATTTTTCATGCCTGAAGCACTAATGGATAATAAGATCTATAAAATAATGATAAGTTATTCCTTAAATTTATAGTTATCATCAAAAAACAAAATGGTCAACAGAGGTTACCCAATATGCATAAATATTTGTATGGTAAAATAATACATTAATCTATAAAACCTCATCCAAATTTTAACATAAACCATTATATAAATGGTTAAACTTATAAACCTTCCAAAATTACAAATATATAGATAAAGACACTAAATTTCAGAAAATCAACTTAACATTAATCCCCCAAATATCATAAAGTATATCTTGATTGTCACATACAAAATATGTGAAAACCTTAGTCATATATTTTCTTGAAACATATTAATAAACAGAATTACCATAAAACCTTAATTGAAACATACATACTTCCCCATTAATTTAATAAAACCACAAATTATTGAATATATTCCATAAATTGAATAATGATGTAAACTTTATCAATCATAATATAAATAATTTTTCCCAGAAATCATTAAACAGTTCCAAGGTCATCAATACTATCCAATTTAATTTATTTATATCCATAACCTCTTTATTCCAACATTATTACCATAACATCATGGAAATATTAAATTTTTTATTCCCTTAATAACATGTATTTCATAAAATAACACCTTTTCATTAAATCACTTTTCTACGTCATCATAACCATTTAACATATTCTTAAAAAGTCTTAAAAAAAACTTATATTGAACAATCCTTATATATTTCATGATTAATATAATATAATTATTGAATTTTAATAAATAAACACTTTAATCATCCCACATAATTCTCACACCATTAACTAGGATTCATCATTTTATTCCTTAACACCTCTTTGTTACAATATAAAATATAAATCATCTCTTAACATTCATCAACCTCAATTTAATCATGATTATTACGTTTAATATAAAAATAACTATTATAAAAGTCCATACCTTTTATATTTCATTCATTGTATCTTCATAATTAACATATAACCATTACTTATATAACCTTGATGAATTTCTTCATGATATTTACCATTAGGAAATCTATTTACATAGTGACCATGATTTCCACATTTAAAACATTAATTTGTCAATAATATTTTAGGGATACTAATATTACTATCCATTTGAGTAACTAAACTTTTCATTTTACCTCAGAAATTTCTTACTCTATGTCCTTTTCCACACATAAAACATCTTCTCATTCCATTGAGACATTCCATGGAGTTCTTCCTCCCACATTCTTGACTTATAGTAAACTGAATATTCTTTTCTCCATGTTATGAACCACCTAAACTCTCAAAGAAATCCATCATTCACTTATTTGGTGTGTTTGGGAGTAGGTTAAAGTGAATGTTATTAATCATATGTCATGATAACTTATTAGGCATAATCATAATATCTTTCACTCTAGTCATAATCCCATTTGTTTTCTGATAAAAATATTTCCTATCACATTCAATGTTAATCTAATTATTTCTGGTTCCCTCCATTGAATAAAACCAAAAATTATAGTGTGAAAAACAAAATTCATGGTGGGAAACCAAATAATCATGGAAATCACTTATATGATGTCTAAATAATTACACCTTCTTTATAATCTATGGAACATTGGGTTTAACCTATGTCATCCATAGTAATAATCTATTTAAATCCTTCATGATGGTTTTTAAAGAGTTTGTTAATTTGTAAAAAATATCCATCGGGAGTGCTAAACAAGGTGTAAAGCAAGGCCTGTTGTTGTGCACTAGGTGATGATCAAGTCCATCTCAATGCACCCTTTTTAGAGTTATTAACCCTAGGTATCTCTTTTCCAGATATATATACACTTGTACTATCTATATAAGTATGTAATTTCTTCAAAACCAATCACTCTATCCTTTACCAATATTACATGATATTTTCCTATAAGTTGACTCATCCTTAGACTCATCCTTAGACATATCTCTATACATATCCTTAGAAATATCCCTAAGGATCCCATTAAAGTTTTTTTATTGTAGTTTATAAAGGTTAACTAAACCTTTTATATGACACTAACTATTGAGACCCAAAACATCTCATACAAAAATATCACATATTAATTGATGAATATTCATTATATTTCATAAATACACACATTAAAACAATAATGTTTTAGTGTCTTTAGAGACTATATTCACTATCTTTTTATTTGATGAAAATATGCAATGTCTCCTACAAAGATCTTTCCACTCAGTACTCTTCATAGACATACTCTACTTAAAACATTTATCTAAAACTTGGTGAAAGGAAACATAAGAAAGGGTGATGTCAAATTCTTAATAAGGGTAAATAAGGTAGTTATCAATATAACATGAGTATATGGGTATGATAATATGAGAATAACATTTGGAAAGTATACCCTACATATCATTGATCATAAATGTGAGTCATGACATAAATATTGGTAGTTAATAAGATTTGAATCATATTGGGATCAAATAATATGATCCATAAGAGCATAAAATTGGCATAAGACATTGATTTTTTCCATATATATAAGTATATAAAATATTATTTCAATGCCACCCACTAATATATTCAGAAGATGTTAGTACTTGGATAACCACACGTGTACCTAATTTTAGATTTGGATAACCTCCCACATACCCTATTTTAGGCTTACAATAACCTCCCATGTATCCTATTTTGGTCTTGGGATAACCTCCCATGTACCCTTTGTGATCATATAAGATAAATCATTACCTAATGAATTTGAGGGAGATATAGGTTCCACCCATAACATAATCCATGGACATGTGTTCCAAATGATCATAAAACACTCATCATATCATAACTCGTGAAAATAAATGGGTTTCATAAACATTTTATTATAACATAACCTATATAAATTAAAAAAGTTTCATATTCATTTCATCATTTCATTAAAGCATAACCCATGAAAAAAGAAGCGGGTTTCATAATAATTTTATCATATTATAAACCTTGGAAGAGAAATATATTTCATAAACATATTTTCATAATAAAAATAAACCATTTAGAGAAAGAATAATAATTTTATCCTTAGATCATATCCCTAATAAAGAATAATTAACATAAAAGGATGTCATCTTAGATGAAAAATGATTTTGAAAGAAAAATAACTTGGAACGTTTCTTGAGGAAAATATCCTTTCAAATTTGAATTTTTTTTCTAAAACTTAAATTTTTTCATAATAATTTTCTTTGAAATCATAATTTAAAACTTATAAAGGAATATTTAAAAATAATTTAAAACATTTATTGAGGAAAATACCTTTTCAATTTTAAATCATTTATTTAAAATCTAAAAAATTTCCCAAATATTAAAGAAAATATTTTACATGAAAATAACCTTAAAAAAATGTAAGTAAAAAATGAAATCATTGGGTGGTTATGATAATAGGAAATTATATTCATGTCATGTTAGTTAAAACATAGATTCCTTTCATATTTTTGTTAAAATCCAAACAAGAATTTTTTTAGAATATGACATGAAGATTTATTTCGAAATTTTTTCTTAAAAAGTAAAACATGGGTAAAAATGTCTTTAAGAAATAATTTATATAATTTAAAAAATATTTTTTATTTCTTTATAAAACATGGTTTTAGAAGAAAAAATGGGTTTTTTATTTAAGAGAGAAACAAATTCGATTTTATTTAAAAAAATTCTCTCAAAATATTGAGTACATAAAGAGAATAAAATGAAGGTAAAACATGTATTCTCATGAAATAAATAGTTTATAAAAAATTTAAGGAGTTTATTGAGAGATGGATCATAATATTTCATGATCATAAGTAGAAAGATAAATAATCATGATAAATGATGATATTGTATCATAAAACCCTTTCCACTTTAGTAACTTTGAATCCTAAGACCCATGAAGGAATAAAATTAAATGAAACATAGAATATAATTATAATAAATAAATTCATGATATTTCATGTCAAATAGACTGTATATACACCTTACTAAATAATATAGGTATATAACATAATGTATGTCCCAAAGAAGACAAATTGAGACAAATATCCCTTAACGTTATGGTAAATTTTGATCCATAAAACCCATGAAAAAGGGATACTAAAATGGATATGTAAATAATTTTTTTTAGGATAATAATCATAAAATAAAATCCGAGGCAATATATACAACACATAAAATAAACATGTGTTGAATATTTCTTGTGTCTCACAAAAAATAAAAGCGAGATAGAAATCCATTACCTTAAGTATCAAGATCCTTCATAGACGTTGAAAAATACCGTATAATAAATATAAGTTTATTATAAATATATTATATAACCATACTTATATATATATAAAATAAAATATATGATTTACTTATGACCTTTTGTTTTCCGTTTATTAACAATTCCATGTTAAAGTCATCTTTCGGGCCATAACTTCTTTGTTTTTCTTGTATGTTTTGATTTTTTATTTTTCGTCCTCTTAAATTGATCATGGTTACATAATATCTATAATTTTTACCATGATATAAATATATATATATTTTTATATATATTCAGTATATATTTATTTATAGTAATCTATAAAATTTTGAGATAGAAAATGAAATACACCTTTCATGGAGATGGTAGGTCGTACGTACGCATGAACACTGTTTCCATTTTCTCAACAGATTGAAAGAAAAAAAGGTTAATAATATATTAAAATTATTGAACTGTTTTTATTAAATATATATCAAATATTTTTATTTAAACATTTCTTCATTACCTTCTATATAAAGAGTACATGAAGAACGAATCACAATGCTTTGCGAGGTGATAGTCCGCCGTAAACATGAACGATGTTATCGTATCCCCCATAGAATGGAAAGTGAGAAGTTATATGTGATATAAAAATAAAATAATAATAATTATGTTAAAAATATAATCTATATTCATTTAATATATCCATATTACTATCCAATTAAATCATAGATGAAAAACAAATCACATTGGTTCGCTAGATGGTAGTCTGCCTTACACATGAGTGACATTATTGTTTTCCCAATGGGTTTGGAGGTAAAAAGGTATATATGGTTTTATAATTATAGAGTTATAAAAATATCATAAAATATCATATATAAATATTAAATCCATTATTATATCCATCCGTGAGAGGTGGTGATAGAAAACAAATAACATTATTTCATAAGATGACAGTTCATCATACACATGAATGATGCTTTCCTATCCCATTTCATGAAAGATGAGAAGTATTTAGGTTATTAAATTAAAATAATAACATATAAGAATATTTAATATAATTATTTTATTATATAAACATGTTTTAATAATAATTTAAATATGTTGAAAAAGAAATAAAATTATATGTTTGGTTAGGGACATTGCCTATTCTTCAGAAAACTTATTTTGGTCTGCACCAAAAGAATTCTTAGGTTGAATTTAGGACTAAAACAAGGATTATAGGATGATATTATAGAATTAAGTAAGTGTTTTTGTTAGTTCTTGTCCAAAACAAATGGTTTTGGAAGTGTTAATATGAGAGGAGACGGGGTGACCTTTTATAAGTGAGGCGAGTGGCACACTTGTAATTTTGTAAAAGAAAAAGATATACCCATATTTTTCACATGAAAAAGGCTAAAAAAAGATAAATTATGGAAATTATAAGATAAAAGGTCAAAATATGGTGAAAAAATATGTTTTGTAAATGTTTTGGGTCATTTTTATCCCTTATCATTTTAGTTTAATGCGTCGGTAAACCCATTTTCACCATAACTGTGGTAATTAATTTTTAATGAATTTACTATTAATAATAGTAAAAATCTAAGTTGAAATTATTATAAAAAATAAATTATTCTAGTTAAAAATATATAATCCATTTTTTCAAATTACATTCATAGAATTGGAAAATTTTAATTGAAAATTAAACCTGCAATCGTGATGAGAAAGTAAATTTTTCATAGAAAATGTTCAAAAAAAGTTTTTATATAAAAATTAAATTGGAATTTTTTTCAATGAACTAAATTGTATACATAGATATATAATTTTAATAAATTTACTTTTAATTCCATATTAAAATAGGTTTTATAATTTTAAAGTCTTTAAAATAAATGACAATTCTTAATAAAAACTAGTATTTCCTCTATTCATTGAAAAAGTTTTCTTTTCAGAATATTATTAAAAAATCATTAAAAGATTAATTTGAAATTATTATTTCAAAAATGAAGATTATTTTTCAAATTTTTAAAAAAAATTAACTTTAAAATACGTGCACAAAAAGTGGAAAAACTGCTTTTTAGAAAAATACAGTTTCAAGCATAAAATTGGATTTATTCTTATCTCTTCTCTAGAAAACATATAAGATGAATGATAAAAATTTGATTGAATATATAATATATAAATTTGAATAAAATAATTCACAATTTTTTAAATTTATTGATATAAAACACATTTTTGTGCATAAAATAGTTTATTCAATTTTTTTCTCTATCTTCAAATAGTTCTTATTTTCATTTCTAATCAATTGGTCACCAAAAAATTCATTTTATATACTTGTGTAAACCATATATTTTCATAATTTTGTTAATATTATTCATAACCTCTATTAAAATGGATAGGTGATACCTATTATATTAAATAATAATATTTTAATATCATGTAATTTTTTATTTAAACTCTAGGTTGTGTGTAATGTAAGCTAAAATTGGTGTTTCATGTAATGAAATCCAAAAATTGTGTTTCTTGTAACAAAAGATAAACTCATTATTTCATGTAAAAAAAATCTAAACTTAGTGTTTCAATTAACTGAAGCTAAACTTGATGTTTCATATCAAATAAAACCTAAAAAAGATTAAATTTATTTGAAAAAATTATTTCATAAAATATTGGGGTGTTACATTATACCCCCCTTAAATAAATTTCGTTCTCAAAATTTGAACTTGTGCTTAGTAAAGAAGGGTTTAGCATTTGAAAGTCCCATTTTGGGGAAACCGACATCCTAAAATGGGATAATAAAACTTCCTTTTAAAAGGAAATAAAGGGATGTGATAAGGTCATCTTGAATGATACATAACTTAGTTTCCATATAGGATAACATTGGCGGGAAGTAAAAACTTGGAAATAAAAGAGAAAACTAAAAACAAAATGATGAAGTAGAGTGATATACAACATGTTTATTAGAAAGTTAATAACTATAAAGGCATACATCTGTGATAGGTGAAAATACCATTAATTCATCTAAAATGAAGATAAATGTATAAAATTTTATTTCAAGATCATTTTATTAAAGTTGAAGAATTTTCATGAGAAGATATACTTAATTTAATTCTATTTCATAAGAAAAATCTCATCCTTTGGTTGTTCCTTGATCAATTTACACTTCATATCTTACTCTAAGAGATGAATTTTTCATGTCAGAAGAATGAATAGATAATAAGATCCCTAAAATAACGATAAGTCATTCCTTCTATCTCTAGTTATAATAAAAAAAAATGGTTAGAATAGGTTATTCAATATGAAAAAATATTCATATGGTGAAACAATACATTAATATCTAAAACTCCATCCAAAGTTCAACCTAACACCTTATATAAATGGTTAAACTTACAACCCTTCCAAAATATAGAATTTATAAAAAATTCTAAAAATTTTCTCAAAATAAACTTAAAATTAATCCCCCAAATATCATAAAGTATCTCTCGATTGTCACATATCAAATATCTAAATAATTTTATCTTATATTTTCTTGAAACATGGTAATAACTAGATTTACCATAAAACCTTAATAAAACAACACATACTTCCTCATTCCTAGAATAAAACCACATATTATTGAATATATTCCATAAATCCTATAATGCTATAAACTTAATCAATGATAACATAAGACACTTTTTATAAAAATCATTAAATAGTTTGAAGGTCATCAATAGTATCCAATTTACATTATTCCTATCCATTACATATTTATCCCAACATTATTAACTCAACATTAAGAACATATTAAGGGTTATCTTCCCTTAATCATGTGTTTTTCATAAAATACCACCTTTCCATTAAATCATCTTTCTAGGTCATTAGATCCATTCAACACATTATTCAAAATCCTTAACAAAAAACTTATACTAAAAAATCCTTATATATTTCACAATTTATATAACATAATTCTTGAATTATAATATAAAAAACACTTCAATCATCCCAATTACTTCTCAAACCATTAAATATGGTCCCTCATCTTATTATTTAATACATCATTCCTACAATATAAGATATGAATCATGTATTAATATTAAACAACCTCAATTTAATCATGCTTATTATGTTTAATATAAATAAATATTATTCAAAAAACCCATAACTTTTATATTTCATTCATAATATATTAATTATTAGCAGTATAACCATTACTCATACAACATTATTGATTTTATTCCTGAGATTTCCCCCTATGAAAATGATTTTCATAATGACCATACTTTCAAAATTTAAAACATTTATCTATTGATAATACATTAGGGATACCAATATTCCAATCCATTATTTCAACTGAAATTTTCATATTCCCTCGGAAATTTCTTACTCTCTGTCATTATTCTATACATATAAAACAACTTCTCATTCCTTTGAGATATTACCTGGAGTGCTTATTACCATATTATTGACATATATGGAACTAAATATTCTTTCCTCCCTGGTCTCCACCACCCAAAAATCTCAATGAACTATATCCTTATCTTCTTTGGTGAGTCTGAGAGTTGATTAAGGAGCCAATTGTTGATCATATATTGTGATAACTGATTAGTCATAATCACAATATCCTTTACTCCAGTCATCATCCCATTTGGTTTCACATCAACACATTTTCTATCAAGTTCAACGTTAATCTAGTTATTTATGGTTCCCTCTATTGACTAAAATCAAAAAGTATAATGTGAGAAAAAATATTCATAGTGACAAAACACATAATTACAGAAATAAATTATAGGATATCTAAATCATGGAATATTATTTACAATCTATGAAACCTTGAGTTTAAAAAAGTTAATCCATAGTTATTATATATTTAAATCCTTCATGATGGTTTGTAAAGAGTTATTTAATTTCCAAAGTATATCCCTAGGGAGTGTCAAACCAGGTGTGCAACAAGGCCCATTTTCATGCACTAGGTGATGATGAAGTCCAATTAAATGCACACTTTTTGGAGTTATTACCCCTAGGTAACTATATTCTAGAGCCATATCAACTTGTAGTATCCAAAAAAGGGTGTAATTTTTGGAATCCACTCACTCTACCAAAATACAAGGAAATTTTCATATACTTTGATTCGTCCTTAGACTTATCATTAGACATATCCCTAGAAATATCCTTATAAATATCCTTAGGGATGTCATTGGAATTTTCTCATCCTAGTTTCCAAAGGTTAACTTAAACGTTTCTATAATACCAAGTATAGAGACCACAAACTTTTTATACACAAATATCACATCTTAATAGATTATTAATCATTACATTTCATAAATACATTCCCAAAAACCATATAGGTTTAGTGTATTTAGAGACTAGATTCACTATATTCTTATTTCATGAAAGATATTCAATTTCTCCCACAAATATCTTCCCACTTAGTAATATTCATAGACATAACCTAATTAAAACCTTTCTTTATAACATGGGGAAAGGAAACATAAGAAAGGGTGATCTCAAATGCTTAGTAAGGGTAAATAAGGGAGATATCAATATAACAAGAGCATATGGGCATGAGAACATGAGAATAACATTTTAAAAACATAACATACATATCATAGATCATAAATAAGAGTCATGACATATGTCATGTCATTTCATAAGACATGAATCATAATGGGGTCAAAGAACATGATATATGAGAGTATAAAATTTTCATTAGACATAGATTTAATATACATAAGCATATAAAATATTATGTCAATGATACCAACCAATTAATTCATAAAATGTTAGGATTAGGATAACCAAACTTGTACCTTCTTTGGTCTTGGGATAGCCTTCCATTTACCCTATTTTAAACATGGGATAGCCTCCGATATACCCTCTTTCAGGCTTCAGATAACCTCCCATGTACCCTATTTTTAGTCTTTGGATAACCTCCCATGTTTCCTTTGAACTCATAGAACATTAATCATTACCCAATGCATTGGGGGGAGATATAAGTCCCACCCATCACATAATCTATACATATGTGTGACACAAGATCATAAAACATTCATCATATCATAATCCATGAAAAGAAATGGGTTTTATAAATATTTCATCATAACATATCCAATGGAAGAGAAATAGGTTTCATAACCATTTTATCATTTCATCAAAGAATAACCCAAGGAAAAATAAGTGAGTTTCATAAGCATTTTATCATGGTATAACCCATAAAATATAAATGGATTTCATAGAAATATTGTCATCATAAATATAAACCATTCAGATAAAGAATAATAATTGAATCCTTGGATCATATCCCCAGTAAGGCATAAGTAACATCAAAGGATGAAAGCTTATATGGAAAATTATTTTGAAAGAAAAATCACTTGTAAAGTTTCTTAAGGAAAATAGAATTTCCACTTTGAAAAAAACTTTTCAAAACTTTAAACATGTTTAAAATCCTTTTCCTTAAACTAAACCATTGAAACTTATCAAGGAATCTTAAAAAAACATTTAAAATATTTATTGAGAAAAATATTTTTCAATTTGAAATCATTTATTTAAGATATAAAAATTTACAAAATAATAAGGAAAACATTTTATTTTAAAATAACCTTGAGAACTTTTAAGGAAATATTGAAATCATTAAGTGGTTTGACATCAATAATTACTATTCATGCCATGTATTTTAAAATAAATATTCTTTTCATATTTCTGGTAAAATCCAAATGAGAATTGTTTAGAAAATGACATAAATATTACTTTAAAAATTGTTTATAAAAAAGTCAAACATGGGTAAAAATGTATTTAATAAATCATGTAGATAATGTTAAAAACATTTTTAGAAAACCTGGTTTTAGAAGAAAAATGTGGTTTTCAACCGAAGAGAGAAATAAAGTTGTTTTTATTTAAAAACATTATTTTGAACAATTGAGTGTATAAAGAGATGAAAATGAAGGGAAAACATTTATTCTCATGACATAACCATAGTAGAATAAAATTCATGGGTTTATTGAGATATGGATCATAATATTTCATCATCATAAGTATAAACATAAACACTCCTCATAATTGATGAGATTGTATCATAAAACCCTTACCACATTGGTAACTTTAAATAATAAGCCCATTGAAGGAATAATATTAAATTAAACTGAATTTAATACCCCAATATTTGATGGTACGTTATCTTCAATAGCTTATGTTGCACACAAAACTGAGTTCGAGAATACCACAATATACTAAATTAGCTGTTTAAAAAGTAGTTATGAATAATATTAACCACATTATAAAATTTATAAATTTTATTTTTCAAAATAATATTTATTTTTGAATTTGGAATATAAAATTATCTTAGGGTGATTTTTTGGTATTTTTCTTAAGAGTTTCAATTTTTGATGAATAGTAAAAAATACTACATTGTAGTTAAAAACCGACTTTTTTATTTAAATAATTATTTTAATTTAAATTTATTTTAAAGTAAAAATATATAAATAATACATATATTAATCCAATGTGGTTAATTTTAATAATTATTATAATATAATTAGATATAAAAAATTATTAAACAGTTGAACGTCGCTTTTACCAGCCTACTAGCCACATTTGTACGATTAACATTAAACGTAATTTTACTGCTTTTGTGAATTGAATTTTGAAAAATGGACATACATGGTTATAATCAGTATGAAAAATTTGGTCTAATAGGATCAAAATAATGTTTTTTGGAATATTAACTTTTTGAATTTTATTTACTATGGTTAAAGGTAAATAAGGTAATTAAAGGTAAAAATAACATTATAATAATATAAAATTACCCTAACACTTTCCCTAATTTCATTAGATAAGTTTTTTTTGACCAAAATAAACCTTATTTTAAAAAATATTACCCCTTTCAAGCCACTTTTATCAGATTAGATCATTTATTATATTTTATTTAAAGAAGAGTTAAAAATTTCATATTTAAATTTTAATAAATATATCATTTTTAATATAAGGTTATATAAGTGATATGGTCAACAATAAATATTCATTAGAAATATAAAATGTTTATCTAAATAATTATAATTTATTTATAATTTTTATACCTTAAATAATTAAATTATATGGTGAGATAATGATGATGCAATAATTTATCTATTAAAGGAAGAATCAATTAAATGATACTAATAATATTAAAATAAATATAATTTGAAATATTCTATTACATAAAAGATTTTTTGGGATGAAATTGACCTTTTATGGATAATTTAATGTTTTTTTGAAGGAATAAGGTTTTTTATAACTTTAAAAAAATCATGTATTAAATAGTGTCAAAATTGACATAAATGAGATTTTGAAATAAATACTATTTTATTAAATGATATAAAAGTCATAAAAATATAAGGTTCAGACAACTAAATTTTATAGTGTTAAATATGTCCTAGTGTATCCAATTGGTCTTCTTTTGGAATTTTATATTAACTATATTAACCCTATTGTGTAAAAAGACCAGTAGACACAGTAAGAGTTAAACTGTGTAATTAAGAGTTAAATCCAAAAGATCAGGTTAATTTTGTAACCTAAACTTGTATAAAAATAATTTTTTGGGATGATTTAAACCCATACTCATATTATCCTATAAATAAATCAATTTTTAGCTAATTTAAATCTAAAATCATTTTATAATAAATTAATAGTTTTGGAATTTCCAAAAGTGCCCCTCCCCTCTCTTATAAAAGGACACATGTCATTATCTTTTATTCACACCTATAAATACATTTAGTTCAGAAAAACCCAGCCCATTTATCCTTAAAACTTCCCTAAATTCATCATAAATACCATAATTTGGACAGACATACAACCTAATATGTCCTTTTGTGCAAATCAAAATGAGACACTTGAAGAAGAGGAAATAGTTTTACCAACACTTTCAAAGCTCTTTTCTTCTTATACTTACTTTTAATAAGTTGTTTCCATAATAAATTAATAAATAAAAAATATAATATATGATGATATGTTTTTATTATTATGATACAACCATATTTTTCGTTTTATCCATCTTATGAAAAATAATATCACCATGCGTGTATACGTACGACTTATCGTCTCTACGTCGTGGTGTAAACAATGTTTCATCTATACTTTATTTCAATGGGTATAATGATGAATATAATGGATATAAATAATAAATATGGCATCATATTAATTTTTTATAATTAGCATACCATCAATTTACTTACCCATTTACCATTAAAGAAATGATATCGTCGCTCGTGCGTACGTACGACCTACCATCTCCATGACACGATGAGATTCATTCTTCACGTTAACCATTAAAGAATGATTATAAAAATATATATAATGAATAAGTATGAAATATATGACATAATAATTCTACTGCAATATATATACATATATATACATATATATACATATTGTAATTTACTTGGTTCTATTCAATACGATAAAAAAATGGAAACAATGTTCATGCGTTTGTACGACCTACCGTCTTCATGAATGATGTATTCCATTCCATATATCTATATATTATATATATTTATATAGTAAATATATATAATATATAAACAATTTTTTATATTCTAGAAATATGTAAATCATTATCTAAATAATAAAATCAAGAATAACAAGTAAAAACATATATGATAAAAAAAACAATTATAACTAAAATGTTTCTTTAACTTGGAAATTATTAATAAACGGGTAATATAAAGTCACAAATGAATAATATATGATATAGTAATAATAAATATTATTCTGGAATAAGTTAATAATATGTTTTAAACCATTATATAGTAGTTTTAAACATGTATGGAGTGTATCAAACTAGAGGTAACATAATTTTGTCTCACTTTTAATTTTAGTGAGATATAATCCATGTTAACCACCTATATCTTGTGTGTGGTGTATGTACTACCCCTATTATATTTTATATGGCTAATTAATTTATCTTCACGATATTTAAATATTAATGTGAAGATATTGGGCTAATTATTTAAATGTTCAAAGTGGTAGGGGATGCTTTGAATGTTTTAATCCTTTCTCCATTTCAATATTCTTGATATTATCATAAATATTTATTTATATGTATTTAAAGTATTATAAAGAAACTTTTATGTCTATTTTGAATTTCATTCATATGTTTTCAAAAGGAATATTTTTAAGGTTTTATGTAGGGGACTCTTTAACTAAAACATCATTTTAAATGTTTTAAAGATTTTTTTTCTAAATATTTCCCATTAATGTCCTTGTTTCCAAAATGGTTTTAAGGAATTATTTATATGGATATGAATGTTTTAATTTTTTAATTAATTTTAAAATTTTCCAAGTGGTATGGGATAATTTGATTCAAAAATATCTTTTTAAATGTATTCTTTTATAAGTGTGCATCTTTTGAATAAACGATTTCAATGAAAAAAGAGTATCTATATCAATATGTTTTTATTGATTTTAATAGTGTATTTTAATCTATTTCAACATCATTTTTTGTATCTCATGAATAATTTTGGTTGAACTCTTATGATATCATTTACCATATTTTATTGAATGGTTTATGATTAGTTTGACTTTGGATGATCTATTTAGATACCATTCTTGGTTTATGGTTAATATATTCATATTTTATATACTAGTTTTTAATATGAATGTTTATGTTATTTATGTTTCCCCATTTTAACATGAATAATGTATTAGATTTTTTAAGTGATGGGTGGGACCCGTTATAACCCCTCGATGCATCAGTTGGTCTCATGAGATGAAATTAGTTGGCGAAAAACCCTTCATGTTTATTTCCCAGAAGTTTTAAATTGTCAGGAGGATAGATCTTGACACAAATCAGATGGGTTTCTACCCATAGACTTAAACTGTCATGAGGATCGATCATGACATTAGTTATCTTGTTAGTAGGATAGATCTTGACACAAATCAGACAAGTTTCTACCCAAAAAATTAAACTGTCATGAGGATAGATCTTGATAGTTGTTATCTTGAGGATATATCTTGATAGAGTAGATTCCCTACATTATTCATTACCTCATTATGAAATTAGTTATTGATATTCCATTTGATTATTCGACTAGTAAAATATCCATGGTGATTTTTATCTTATATTTCATCATTTATTCTTGCCATATTATTCTCAAGATTATGTTTAAAGGGCTTGTTTTTTTGTTATACATATTACCTTAAGGTTTATGATTATTTATTTATATTATCTTCCATTGTATACTTACCATTACTAAGAATCTGAGCTCACCCCTTTCTTATGTTTTATTCTCCCAGGATTTCAATAAGTGTATTATGACTGATATTCAGGGTTAATATAAGAGAATAATGTCATTATCAAAGGATTATTTATGTTGTATTTTATGTTTTGAATTGTAATGTAAGGTTAATGTATGTAATATATTTTCCAAGATTGATAAATTGATCAGTCCTTCAGGATTTGATTCCTTTTAATCATGATAATGTTTTAAAATAATGCATTGGATCTAGGATTCTAGGGTTGGGGTGTTACAGTTGGCATCAAAGGAAGTTTATCAACAACCTTGGAAATTAGATTTAGAAAACACAGATTAGAAAACATAACCCTATGAATGACTTTGAGGATAAGTCTAAGTATATGATATTATCCTTTAGATTTGGTAATGGATAACCTAGGTTAATCGTATGAAAAAATGGATTGATAAGAATATTCCACAATTTAGAGATCCTATAAATGATTCTTAATGACTACATCACTATGATTAGTGTTTTTCACATTATGCTTTGAGTTTTGGTCAATAGTTATAATCAATAAGGTTATACATACAATGGTTATACTGCTGATAAAGAAGAGGATATAAAATGAAAATGAGATGAAGGGGGTATTAAGGAATAAGATTTTGAAGAGTAGTTAATGGTTTATGAGGGAAGTGAAATAATTAATGTTATTTTGTATTTGGATTCAATAATTATTACATAAATGGTTCTATGGTTATAAGATTCATGAGATATATAAGGATTGAACTGATCTACATCATCATAAAGTATTTGGAAGCATGAATTAATTTCTTAAGGTTTTTGAGGTTATAAAGTTATTTTTAAATAAGAGATACATTAAGTTGTTTGGGGAACCTAATATTACAATTGATTTTGGAAATTTAAAGACCTTTTTAGACTGTTAATTTGGATAGAAGTATTTTTGAAAAGCCTTAAGGTTGGAATGCAGTAAGTTGAACATCAGATAATATTGTTGAAGGTTAAAATATGATTTATTAAATACTTTGGGATAACCTTTTTGGTTTTAGTAAACATTTAGTGGATTAAGGAAATACTTGTTGGGATTATGATTTATCAAAAGTGCTTTAGGCATGAAAAATTCATTTTGAACATTCATTTATAGGTGTATGGGATGAAGTGAAAATAGATCAAAGCACAACCAAAGAATGAGATTATGATTATGATATAGAAATAAAACAATTAAGTACTTATCTAAATAGTAAAACAATTATTCAACTCTAGTGAAAGGATCTTGAAACAAAAAATGTTTTCCAAGTAGTTTCTTTTATGATGAATCAAATGATCCCTTTGATCATCGAAAATTTATAGTTTTTTGATTATTAACTTTTTTTAATCATGTTCTCTATCACTCTCTATAATAACTTGATGTTTACGTTTTTTATTTCATGTCCATGTTTTCTTACATGCAATCCTTATATGTGTTATCTCTGGTAACTTTCATACTTCCCTTTCTTTATTTTAAATTAGACCTTTTATTGACCCTTGTTCCAATGTGGGATTTTAATAAAATAATTTTTGAATAGTCAATCCTTAGTTACCAAACCCGAATTTGAAAATTGTGAGGAAACAATTTATTTAAGGAGGGGAGAATGTAACACCCCAAGATTTCATGGTATGTTATCTTCAATATCTTGTGTTGGATGCAACACTGAGTTCGAGCTTACCAACGATATACTAAATTAGATGTTTAAAAAGCAGTTATGAATAATATTAAGCAAATTATGAAATTTATAAATTTTATTTTTTAAAATATACTTCATTTTTGAATTCATAATATCAAAATTTTCTTAGGGTAATTTTTTGGTTTTTTTCGAAAAAGTTTCAATTTTTGATGAATAGTGAAAAATACTACATTGTAGTCAAAAACTGACTTTTTCATTTAAATAATTATTCTAATTTAAAATGATTTTAAAGTGAAAATAGATAAATAATATATATATTAATCCAATTTTCTTCATTTTAATCATTATTACAATAGAATTAGATATAGAAAATTATTGAACTTTTGAACGTCTCTTTTACCCGCCTTCTAGCCACATTTGCCGGATTAACATTAAACATAATTTTACCACTTTGTGAATTTAATTTAGAAAAATGGACATACATGATTTTAATCAGTATGAAATATATTTTCTAATCGGATCAAAATATTTTTTTGGTGAATAGAAACTTTTGAATTCTATTTACCACAATTAAAGGTAAATAGGGTAATTAAAGGTAAAAATAATATTATTATAATATAAAACTACCATAAAACTTTTCTTAATTTTATTAGGTAAGTTTTTTTTCGACCAAAATAAAACTTATTTCAAAAATATGATCCCTTTTAATCCACTTGCGTTAGATTAGGTCATTTAGTATATTTTATTTAAATAAGAGTTAAAAATGTCTTATTTAAATTTTAATAACTATATCATTTTTAATGTGAGGTTATATAAGTGATATGGTCAACTATAAATATTAATTATAAGTATAAAATGTTTATCTACATAATTATAATTTATTTATAATTTTTATACATTAAATAATTAAATTATATAATGACACAATGATGATGCAGTAATTGATTTGTTAGAGGAAGAATCAATTAAATGATACTAATAATATTAAAATAAATATAATTTGAAATATTTGATGCCAACAAATAATTTTTTGGATGAAAATGACATGTTATGGATGAGTTAATGTATTTTTTTGAAATAATCAAGTGTTTATGACTTCAAAATAAATCGTGTATTAAATAGTGTCAAAATTGACATAAATGAGATTTTAAAATAAATACTATTTTATTAAATGATATAAAATTAATAAAAATTTAAGTTTCATAAAAATAACTTTCATAGTGTAAAATATGTCATAAATTATCCAATTGGTGTCCTTTTGGAATTTTATAGTCACTATATTAACCTTATACTATAAAATACAAGTAGACACGGTAAGACTTAAACTGTTTAACTAAGAGTTAAATCCAAAAGATAAGGTTTATTTTGTGATCTAAACTTGTATAAAAACAATTGGTTGAGAGTATATAGACCCATAATAATATTATCCTAAAAAAAACTAAATTTTCATCTATTTTAAATCGATAATAATTTTATAATAAATTAATAGTTTTGGAATTTCCAAAAGTACCCCTCTCCTCTCTTATGAAAGGGCACCTCCCCTTCTCTTTTATTCACACTTATAAATCCATTTAGTTCACCCAAACCCAGACTATTTCTCATAAAAACCTCCCACAATTCATCCTAAATACCATAATTTAGGAATAAATCCAACCTAATGGGTTCTTTTGTGAAAATCAAAAGGAGACACTCGAAGACGAGGTAATTTATTTAGAGACACTTTCAAATTTCTTTTCTTAATATACTTCCCTTTCCTAAGTTTTTTACATAATAAAGTTATAAATACAGAATATAATATATTATTATATGTTTTTATGATTATGAGACAACCATATTCTTCATTTTACCCATCCTGTGAAAAATAATATCACCATACGTGCATACGTATGACTTACTCTCTCCAACCCGTGGTGTAAACTATTTTTCATCTATACTTTATTTAAATGGGTATAATGATGAATATAATGAATATAAAAAATAAATAAATAATGATATTTATTATTTATAATTAACATACCATCCATTTCTTTACCCATTTACCATTAAGAAAATGATACTGTCGCTTGTGTGTACGTATGGCTTACCCTCTCCACGATGCGATGAGATTCATTATCCACATTAACCATTCAAGAATGAATAAAAAATATATAATTAATAATAATGAAATATATGAAATAATAATTCTACTTGAAAAATATATATACATATATGTCATTTACTTTCTTCTATTCAATATGATAAGAAATGGAAACAATGTTCATGCGTACGTACGACCTACCATCTCCATGAATAGTGCATTACATTATATATTTCTATCTATTATATATATTTATATAATGAATATATATGATATATAAATCATATTTTAAATTCTGGAAATAATTGAATCATGATCTATATAATATAATCAAGAATAACAAGTCAAAACACATATGATAAACAAAAGCGATTATTACCTGAAATATTTCATTAACTTGGAAATTATTAATAAATGGGTAATATAAAGTCATAAATGAATCATATATGATATCATAAATATTATTATGATTCTGGTAAAAGTTAATAATATGTTTAAAACCATTATTCAATAGTTTCAGATATGTACGGAGTGTATCGTACCTAAGGTAATGGAAATTCATCTCACTTTTAATTTTCATGAGATATAAGCCATGTTCACCACATATATCTTGTGTGTGGTGTATGTAATTCCCCTATTATATTTGATATCATAAATATAGTTATCTTCCTGGTATTTAAATATTCATGTGAAGATATTGGTCTTATTATTTAAATGTTCAAAGTGGTATGGGACGCTTTGAATGTTTTAATCCTTTCTCTATTCCAATATTCATGATATTATCACACATATTTATTTATATGTATATAAAGGATTATAAATAATATTTTATGTATATTTTTAATTTCATTAATTTTTTTTCAGAAGTAATATTTTTTAAGGTAATCTTTAACTAAAACAACATTTTAAATGTTTTAAAGATTTATTATTCAAAATCTTTCTCACTAATGTCCATGTTTTCAAAATGGTTTTAAGGAATTATTTTTATGGATATAAATGTTTCAAATTTTTAATTCCTTTCAAAAGTTTCAAAGTGGTATGAGACACTTTGATAAAAATATATATTTTTAAACGTATTCTTTTATAAGTGCACATATTTTGAATAAATGATTTTAATGAAAAGGATTATTTGTCTTAAGATATTGTTAATGATTTTAATAGAGTATTTTAATCTATGTCAAAATATTTGTTAGATTTCATGATTAATTGATGTTGAACTCTTATGATATCATTTACCATATTTTATTGAATGGTTTATGATGAGTTTGACCGTGGATGTGCTATTTAGATACTATTCTTGGTTTATGGTTAAAGTATTAATATTTTGTATACTAGTTTTTAATGTAAGGATCCAAAAATTCCATGTAATTTTTTTAAAATTAATTGGGATTATTATGAGTGCACTAAAATTTATGGCCTGTGATTCCAAGGCCCGATGTTCCCAAAAATAGAATTTTTAACTTTTTTAAGGTATATTAAGTAAACGCGTGGGCATAATTTTCTTTCTTTTGAAACGGTACTTGGATTAAAAATATGAGGATACCATTGAATCCGTAGTGCCAAGATTCACTTAAGGGAGGCTTCACTTTGACCATAGTAGGTCGATAGAAAAAGTTAGTTTTTGGACTTTTTAATGAAAAGTAACATAACATTTAATTTTTATTTTATTTTCTTTTTATCTAACGAATGAGCAGTGGTGGTGGGACCAGTGACTTGTCAAGCCATTTAATGAATTGATTCATCAACTGAGTAACTCCACCATTATGAATTAAAATATGTTTTTATAATTTATTTAATGAACCTTATTAATTCCTCAATGCGTTGATCACATTTCCCCATCCTATTTAAATGGAGCTTGGAGTGGGGTTTTGGCACAAATTCTTCAAGCAAGGAAACTCTGGCGAGGTCCTGCAGCAACACACACTGACTGAGGACAGAAGCTCGGGCGACAACGATCTGGGATCAACAGACACCGATGAATCCATCCAATATGGAGGATCCTACCACCATAACCGCAACACCTCCAACAGATCTTGAGGTAGGGGTTTTATTTGAAATGAGTTTATTTAATATTTAATGTTAGATAAGAATTCATCCGATTGTTATCATGTTAAGACGGAGGGCGCGAGCCGAACAAACAAGGTCTGAACCCTCTGCCGCTTCATTCATGTTGCGTTCTTTGGGGATGAGTTTCCTCAATTTTATGGCAACACAAAGAAGCAGGTCACGCTATGATGACGACATCCAGGGAGACCCATAGGTGCAGGTGGGAGTGGAAACAGGGCTCTAGAGCATCGTCAGAACCCCATAGAAGATCTGCTGGTGCGACGACACCAGCGACCAGCGCCAGCGAGTGATGACGACAGTAGGTGGCATGCCATCGCGCACCATGGAGGGGAGCCACACCATAATGACGCATCAACTATAGAAGGAGGTTGACCCTTGATTGGCCGTGGAGGTAGAGGCAAAGGCGGTGCACCATCTTGCGCCGCGTTGAAGGAAGCCGTGGCTCGAAGCCACGATGAAGGCAAGGCTGACCAGCGTCCTACGGGTCCTGTGGATCATGTGGCAGTGCCACGTGGTGCCACTGATTAAAGGGGGTTGAATGACTCCTTTGATCCGTTCGATAGGCGGACCGCACATCCTGCGTGGGGCATGGCAGCAGGCTAGGCCGCGTTGCCCAACGGGCCGGTCCATGGACCAGCAGGCCGAGCCCTCCACGGCCCAGCCCAATTGGGTGGGCCCAGGCCAGTTCAGGCCGGGCCGGGTTGGGTCGGCCCAGTCCGGGTCAGACTAGACCCGGACCCATCTCGGGCCCAAATAGCTTAAAGGTCCATATCTTATGAACCAGACATCCGTTTGATAAACCGTCAACGGCACTGGGATACTTGGAGTAAGATAACCCATTTTGAGATAATCCGTAAGAGTTTTGGAGAAAGTTTTAGTATGGCTGGGTTGGTCCGACTCTGAATCCAATCCGGCCCTCGACACTAAAATACCAATAACTTACAGACCGGGTGTCCGGTTGACGCGCCATCTGTTGCGTCGAGGATCTTATGACATGATAGATCATCAAGTTACTTATTTGTGGGACTTCATGCTAGTTGAAGTTTGACCAATGGATTCAGGAGCTGTTCTCCCAGAATCAAGCATACTATGAGTGGGAATCCAGTGGTTGGCAGTGAGGCAGAGGTTGGAGATAGATCATACAGAGGTTAGTATCGAGCGATCCTATGTGAGTCAGCACTTACCAATCCTGTGTTAGTTAGATCCTATGTGGGTCATTGATCAGTGATCCTTTGTGGGTCAGGGAATATTGATCCTGTGTGGGTCTGATCCGGTGTGGTCAGTGCTCAGCGATCCTGTGTGGGTCAGCGCATACCAATTTTGTGTGGGTCATATCCTATGGGGGTTTTGTAGGGGTTAGTACCTATCAACTCCAGGCGGGCTGGATCCTGTGTGGGTCTTGTGGGGGTTAGTACCTATTGATATTGTGTGTATCAGACTCTGTATGGTCAACAATAGTGCCTCTCAACAAAATAAGATGATCTAGCTTCTCAACTAATCATATGTTCTTCTATGCTTTACTTATACCTAGTTTGAGCTATGTCTACTGATTTGTGATTTTTGATTGAGATCATTCTTTGTGGTTTTAATTTGTGTAATTTTGTGAGATCTCAAGCTCCCTAATAGGTGTTGTTATACTCACCCATGCACGGATTTTTCCCACACCTTGTTGTGTCTTATCGAGATGACGAGCAGCTTGGATGAGAATTGAGGGAGCGAGGACCAGGTGGTACACAGAGGGGATTGGTTTTTGTGGAGAGATGTGGAGATGAACTGTACCTAATATTTAGTTAGGATCCTCAGTGGGTGATTCCAAGAGATGTTTTCTATTTTTTAGTTGTAGTTGTACCTTTTAGTTGGGCTTGTATTCTGCCCCCTTTAATTTTAGTATACACCTTCACTACTGTAGTTTTACTTCATGTCTTCACCTTGTTGTGTTCTTGGATTATTTTTTTTAGAGTTTTAAAGGAAATTCCTTCCTATTTTAAGGATACGCCTTTCTGGTGCTAGTCGCCAACCCGTAGCTTATGGAAGGTAGGTTTGGGGTAGTCACGACATAGGCCCCAGGGGATGGGTCATGAAAAAGTTGTATCAAAGGGAGGTTCTTTCGAAGAACTAGGACTCTGGAATTTTTAATAGAGTAATAGTGTTAAGTTTTTTGAGTATGGTTTTCAGTTCGGAGAGTCCAATGTTGGTGCGGTAGCTGACGTATCCATACACTAGGACCCTGAATTCTGATTTCTGACTCATTGCATGAAAACAATGATTGCATTTGTTTTGGAAATATTTTTACTTTGATCTATTTTGATTTAGCTCACCAATTATAACTTATTGACCGTGGCACACCTATTTATTTTTAAGATGCCTCCACGTAGATATCCATATAGGATTCCCAAGAGAGTACACGATGAAGTCCCACAGAGAGACGAGGCTTCAGTGTAGGGCCCTCTTACTATGGTAGCACCTTCGGGTGGTGGACCAGCAACACCACAACCTGTTGGGAAGCAGATTCCACTAACCCCACCAACAGACCGTGCATGAAGATTGACCGTATTGCATGAGTTACAAAGATAGAGGCCTCTGAGGTTTCAAGGCAAGACATATTCCCAGGCAGCTGAGGAATGGCTGGTGGCTGTGGATAGAGTTTTTCACTTGGTTGAGACACTAGTAGAGTAGATGGCTATCCTAGATGCTAGACTTTTCCAGGTCACAATAGGGAGATGGGGGAGCCTGAAGCTCTAGACACATGATAAGGTGACCCTCACTTAGATGGACTTTGAGAGCCTCTTCAAGGCAATGTTCGTTCCAACATCACTAAGCTCAGTGCACATCTAGGAGCTTCTACATTTACAACAGGGTAGCTTATCAGTGGCCCAATACTCAGTGAGATTCACCGACCTCTCACACTACTCCACCGACATGGTACGAGATCCATTCTTTGGGGCCCAGATCTTTGAGTAGGGTCTCCGATGAGAGATCAGAGCATCCATGATATCACTGAATATCCCAACATAGGATGGAGTGCTCGAGAAAGCAGTGATCGCCTACGGTTCACAGCAGTTGAGACAGTATAAGCAGAACTATACAACCAATGACCTAGAGTTAGTAGTAGTGGTCTTTTCACTGAAAATGTGGTGACACTACTCGATGGGTGAATGATTTACTATTTAATCTGACCAGAAGAGTCTCAGGTATATCTTCTCATAGAAGGAACTGAACCTGAGACAACGATGATAGCTAGAGTTCCTCCAAGACTATGACTTTGAGATATTCTATACTCATGGGAAGGGGAACGTAGTAGCAGATGTACTCAGTAGGAGGTCTAGTCTACAGTTGCTGAGTGAGGAAATAGAGCAGTTAGCCGCATTTCAAATATCCTTCATGGATAATGATAGAGTAATTTACCACGAGTCCATGACTATCACTCCCCCACTTCTTCAGCGAGTTCGGGAGGCACAACTTGGGGACGTTGACTGCAAGGCCCGACATGCTTTGATATCCTCAGGACGGTCTCCTGAAGGATTTTCTAAAGGTGGGGAGCATTTCATCCTCTTTAGAGGATACACTATGGTACCAATCACACTTTAAGAGGTGGTGTTGAGGGATTTCCACAAATCACCTTTGGTGGTACATCCAGCTGTAGCGATGATGTAACAGGACCTCCGACGTTAGTACTGGTGGCTAGGGATGGAGAAAGAAGTATAAGAGTTTATATCATGATGCCTCACTTGTCAGCAAGTGAAGGTCGAGCATCAGGTACCAGCGGGATTAGCACATCCACTTTAGGTACTGGAGTGGAAGTAGGATGTTATCTTCAAGGAGTTCATGATAGGGCTACCTGGTATGTTCAGGGGCCACGATTTCATCTGGGTGATTGTTGACCAACTCACCAAGTCGGACCACTTACTACCTATCCAAGAGCAGGGATCAGTAGAGGGTTTGGGATGCCTCTACCTACAAGAGATTGTGCAACTAAATGGGGTGCCAATGATGATCATCTCAGATCTCAACACATGTTTACATCCCACTTGTGGAAGGGATTGCAGGAGGTGTTCAAAACTCAGCTATGCTTGAGCACCACCTTTCACCATCCGAAAGATGGTCAGATGGAGTGGACTATACAGAAACTTAATGACATGATTCTTGATTTTTTCCTCGATTTCGGCTATATTTGGGAGGACCACCTGCCCTTGGTAGAGTTTTCACACAATAATAGTTATCACTCCATCATCGGTATGGCCCCATTTGAGGCTTTTTACGAGCGACCATTCAGATCATCTCTTTGCTAGACAAACCTAGGGGAGTCAGCACTTATGAGTCCAGAGTTGGTACATGCTACCACAAAGAAGGAACAGGTCATCCAAGAGCTGATGGAGACTGCATAGAGGTGGTAGAAGTCTTATGCCGACAGGAGACGAAGATCCTTGGAGTTTGAGGAGGGAGACCATGTCTTCCTATGGGTCTCACCCCGACGAGGATTAAAGAGTTTTGACCGGGGTGGCAATCTATCTTTGAGGTTCATCAGACCTTTCCAGATCTTCAGTAGAGTATAGGAGGTGGTGTACCATCTTTCTCTTCTCCCACAGATGCACTGGGTGCATAATGTATTCCACATGTCGTAGCTGAGGAGATACGTGCATGATCTATCACATGTTATCGACTGGGGAGAGCTGGACATCGACGGTGGGGCGACATTTATAGAGTTTTCGATGGAGATAGAAGATCGATAGGAGAGGGTCCTATGTGGGCGGTTGATCCCTCTAGTGCGAGTTTGTTGGAAGCATGGAAATCTACAGGAGAGCACATGGGAGTTGGAGGATCAGATGTGTGCTCAGTATCCCCATTTGTTCCTCTAGTTTTATAATAGATTTTGGGGACTAAAATCCATAAGGTGGGGAGAATGTAAGGACCTAAAAATTGCATGTATATTTTTTAAATTAATTAGGATTATTATGAGTCCGCAAAAATTAACGGCGTGTGATTTTGTGGCCCGATGTGCTCAGAATGGATTTTTGAACTTTTTTTATGGTACATTTAGTAAACACGTGGGCAACATTTCCTATATTTTGAACCGGTACTCAGATTAAAAATCCTAGGACACTGTTGAATCCGTAGCATCAAGTTTCTCTTAAGAGTGGATTCACTTTGACTGTAGTAGGTTGGGAGAAAAAGTTAGATTTTGGAATTTTTAAAGAAAAGTAATATAACAAGTAATTGTTATTTTATTTTATTTTTCTCCAACGGATGAGCGACGATGGTGGGGCCGGTGACTTGTCAATCCATTTAATGGATTGACTCATCAACTATGTAACTCCACCATTGTGAATTAAAATAGGTTCATTAATTCATTTAATGAACGTCATTAATTCCTCAATGCGTTGCTCACCTTTCCCCCTCCTATTTAAATGGAGCTCGGGGTGGAGTTTTGGCAAAAATTCTTCAAGTGAGGAAACTCTGGCGAAGTCCTGCAACAACATCCACCGACGAAGGATAGAAGATCGGGTGGAAATGATATGGGATTGACGAACACTAACAACTCCATCCAACGTGGACGCTCCTCCCACCGCAACCGTGACAACAGATCTCGAGGTAGGTGGTTTTCTTTGAAATGAGTTTATTTAATATTCAATGTTAGATAAATATTGTCCCATGTTTTATCATGTTAACGTAGAGGGTGTGAGATGAACGAAAAAGGCCCATACCCTCCACCACTTTGTTCATGTTGCGTTCTTCGGGGATGAGTATTCTCAATTTGATAGTAATGCGAAATAGCAGGTCATGCTATGATGACAACATCCCGGGAGACCCGTAGGCACAAGAGGGAGTGGAAACGAAGCTCTGGAGCATCGCCAGAGCCCCACAAAAGATCTTACAGTGCGGAACCAGTGAAGGAAAGTGATGGTGATGACCATCATCGACCGACCGTGGTAGAAGCAGGTGGCGCACCATTGTGGGCCGTAGAGGGGAGCCCGACATCATGCCACGATGACTGTAGAAGGCGACCGACCCTCGACCGGCTGCAGAGGAGGAGGCGGAGGCGTCACTCTATCACGCGCCACATTGAAGGAATTCGTGGCTCGAAGACTCAGTGAAGGAAAGGGAGACCCACATACTGTGGGTCCCATATACGATGCGGCGACTCCACATGACGCCACTGATTGAAGGGGGCAGAACCGCTCCTTTGAGTTGTTCGGAAAGCGGATTGTGAGCCCCGCATGGGGATCGCCAGTAGGCCAGGCCGCGGCCCAGCAGACCAAGCCTACCTCATCGCAGCCCAGAAAGGGCAGGCCGGGCCGGGTCAGCCCGGGATGGGCGGGCTGGGTCGGTCCGATCGAACCCAGACCCCTCTTGGTCCGAGGAACACTTAAAGGGCTATATCTTGCGAACCAGAAGTCTGTTTGACGAACCGTCTATGGAACTGGGATCCTTGGAGCAAGAAGGTTCCTTTTAAGATAATTGAAAAGAGTGTTGGAGAAAGTTGGAGTATATATGGGTTGGATAAACTCCAAATCCAATCAATCCCTCGGCACTAAAATGCCAATAACTTACAGACCGAGTGTCCAGTTGACGTACCGTCTATTGAGTTGAGACCCTTATGACATGACAGATCCTCGAGTTAATTTTTCATGGGACTTCATTCTAGTTGAAATATGATTGATGGCTTGAGGAGCGGTTATCCCACAATCAAGCATACTATGAGAGGGAATCTAGTGGATGGCAGTGAGGAGGAGGTTGGAGACAGATCAGACAGAGGTTAGTATCGAGCGATCCTGTGTGGGTCGGTACTTATTGATCCTATGTGGGTCAAATACTGTGTGAGTTAGCACTCAACAATCCTTTGTGGGTTAGTGAATACTGATCCTATGTGGTCCAGATCCTTTGTGGGTCTGTGCTCAGTGATCTTGTGTGGGTCAACTCATACCGATCCTGTGTGGGTCAGATCCTGTGTGGGTCTTGCGGGGGTTGATACCTATCAACTTCAGGTAGGTTGGATCTTGTGTGTGTTTTTTGGGGTTAGTACCTATCGATCCTATGTGGGTTAGACTCCATATAGTCAGTAACAGTGCCTCTCAACAGAATAAGATGATCTAGCTTCTTGACTAATCATCTGTACTTTTGTGCTTTACTTATACCTGGTTTGAGCTGTGTCTATTTATTTGTGATTTTTTATTGAGATAATGATTTATGGTTTTCCTTTTCATAAATTTGAGAGAACTTTGGGGGTCTTGGGGTCCCTACTGGGTGTTGTTATACTCACCCCTGCATGGGCTTTACTCACACCTTGTTGTTTCTTGTTCAGACAACGAGCAGCTTGGTTGAGAATTGAGGGAGCCAAGACCAGGTGGTACATGGAGGAGAGTGGTTGATGTAGAGAGATGTGGAGATGAGTTGTACCTACTCTTTAGTTAGGATCCTCAGTGGGAAATTCCGGGAGTTTTTTTCTATTTTTTAGTTGTAGTTGTACCTTTCATCTGGGATTTTTATTCCGACCCCTTTACTTTTTAGTACACACCTTTACTACTGCAGTTTTACTTCGTGGTTGCATCTTGTTGTGATATTGGTTTGTGTGTTTGTATAGGTTTAAAGGCAATACCTTCCCTTTTTAGGGATACGCCTTTCCGGTGCTAGTCTCCAACCCCTGGCCTATGGAAGGTGGGATTATGATAGTCATGGCACGGGCCCCAGGGGATGGGTTGTGACATTTAATATGAATTTTTTATGTTATTTATGTTTCACCATTTTAACAAGAGGAATGTATAGTAAATGATGAGTGGGGACCATTATAGCCCCCAGATACATCGGTAGGTCTCATGAGATGAAATTAGTTGGTGACAAACCCTTTATGTTAGTTTACAAGGAGTTTTAAATTATCAGTAGGATAGATCTGGATAGAAATTAGACAGGTTTCAACCCACATACTTAAATTTTCATAAGTATAGATCATGAAAGTAGTTATATTATCGATAGGATAGATCTTGAAAAAAATTATATAGGTTTATATCCACATACTTAGACTATTATGATGATAGATCTTGACAATAACTATCTTGATGATATACTTGATAGTGCAGACATTGGAAATTATTCATTCCCGCGTTATGAAATTAGTTATTGATATTCCATGTGATTATTCGACTAGTAGAATATCCATGGTTATGCTTATTTTATATGTTATTATTTATTCTTTCCATATTATGCTCAAGATTATGTTTAAAGGGATTGTGTTTTAGTTATATATCTTACCTTAAGGTTTATTTTTATTTATTTATATTATCTTCCACTGAATGCTTACCCTTACCGAGCATCTGAACTCACCCCTTTCTTATGTTTTATTTTCCCAGGATTCCAAGAAGTGTATTATAACTGATATAAAGGGTTAATCTTGGAGAATAATGAAATTATCAAAGTATTATTTATGTTTTATTTTATGTTTTGAATGTAATTTAAGGTTAATGTATGTAATCTATTTTTCAAAACTTCTAAACTAATCGATCCTTTTGGATTTGATTCCTTGTAATCATGTCAATGTTTTAAAATAATGCACCGGATACGGGATTCTAGTGTTGGGGTTTTACACATTAAATATAATTATAATAAATAAATTATGATATTACATGTCAAAGGGGTTATATATACACCTCATAAAATATTATATATGCATAACATAATGCATGTCTCAATAAATAAAAATTGAAGCAAAAATCCCTTCACACTTTGGTAAATTTTGATCTATAAAACCCATAAAAGAGAGATCCTGAAATAGATGTATTAATACCCATAATTTTAAGGATAATCATCATAAAATACAATCATGTTCAATATGTACACCACATAAAAGAAATATGTGGTGAATATGGACCATGTCTCACAGAAAATTAAACTGAGATGGAAATTCCGTACATTAAGTATCAAATTCCTTCATACACAATAAAAAATATTGTATAATAAATATAATTTAATTAAAAATATATTAAATAACAATAATTATATATAAAATATCATATATGATTTTATTATGACCTTTTATTACCTTTTTATTAATAATTCTATGTTAGGGTCGCATTTTGGGAAATAAATGCTTTGTTTTTTGTGTAAGTTTTGATTTGTTATTTTTGGGACACTTAATTTTATCATAGTTCCATAATTTAAAAAATTTTAAACACGATATAAATATCATATATATTCATTATATATGTATTTATAGTATTCCATAAAAGTTATAGATAAAAAAATGAAATAAACCATTCAAGGAGATGGTAGGCCATACATACACATGACCATTATTTCCATTTTCCCAACATATTGATAGAAATAAAGGTAAATAATATATTACCATTATATAATCATTTTAATTTAATATATATCATATAATTTATCTAAAACCGTCCTTAATACCATTCATGTAAAGCATATGTGAAGAATGAATCACAACGCTTTGTGATGAGGTAGTTTACCGTACACACGAACAACATTATCATATCCACCATGGAATAGAAATTAAGAAGGTGTATGTGATATAATAATTTTAGAAGTATAATTATGTTACAAATATCATATATATTAATTTAATCTATCATTATTATAGTCCACGTAAATCGAAAATGAAAACACATCACATTGGTTTGTGAGGTGTTAGTCTACCGTACACACGAGGGACATTATTGTTTTCCCAAAGAGATTGAATGTAAGAAGGTATATGTGGTATTATAATTAAATATGTACAATAATATCATAAATATAATATATATACATTAAATCCATCATTATATCCTACCATGATTGGTGGTTTTGGAAAATGAATAACATCGGTTTGTGTGGCATTAGTCCACCGTACACATGAATGACGATTTCGTATAAAATTTGATTAAAGAAGATAAATATTTTGGTTCTTAAATTAAAATAATAAAATATAATAATATGTATATACTTATTTTATTATATCATAAAGGTTTAATAAGTACTTAAGGTGGTGGAGGAAGAAATAAAATAAAACACTCAGTTAGGGATGCTATATCTTCTTCAAAAAACTTCTTTTAGTTTGCACCAAAAAGTATTCATAGGTGGGAATAATGAAAAAAATAAGGATTATAGTGTGAGATGAGGGATTTAAGTAAGTTATTTGGTAAGGTATTGTCTGAACCAAATGGTTTTGGAAGTCAGAAGAGTAGAGGATAGGGGGATGTCCTTTTATAAGTGAGGTGAGTGGCACACTTGTAATTTTTGAAAAGAAAAAGTAAAGGATAAAAAATATTAAATTATAGAAAATAGAATATTTAAGTTTTAAATAATTCTATAAATTTTGTTTTGGACAAGTTTTGGTCATTTTTTACCCTTATTATTTTAGTTTAACCCCAGGTAAACCCATTTTTACCTTAACTGCGATAATTAATTTTTACTGTTTATACTATTTATTCTGGTAAAAAATTATTCTATAATTATTATATAGTATAAATTATTATGATTCCAAATATTGAATCCATTTTTAAAATTCTATTCATATAATTTGAAAAATTTAATTAAAATTAAACTCATAAAAGAGATGAGAAATTGATTTTTCAAAGAGAAAATGTTCCAAAGTTTATAAAGTTATTTTTATCAAAATTAAATATTAAATTGATTACGGTGAACTAAATTGTGTTAATAGAAATATAATTGAACTAATTTTACTTTTAAAACCATATTGAAATACTTTTTATGTTTTTAAATGCTTTAAAATAAATGAAAATTCTTAATAAAAACCAATATTTTACTATTCATTTAAAAATTTATCTTTTTTGAAAATTATAAAAAATTAACTATAAGATAATTTTGACAAGAATATTTTAAAAAAAGAACATTATTTTGTCAAATAAAGTTTCTAAAATTGGAAAAAATTAACTTTAAAATAAAATTGGAAAGGCGATAAGGCTTCTTTTTAGAAAAATACAGTTTTAAGCATAAAATTAGATTTATTATTATATCTTCTCTAGAAAACACATAAGACGGATGTTAAAATTTTTATTGAATATATAATAAATAAATTTCATTAAACTAATTCACAATAATATATATTTCTAATTTATTTATCTAAAACACATTTGTGTTCATAAAATAATTTTTTTTAGAAAAATGATTTCTTTTATTTTTAAATGGTTCTTATTTTAATTTATAATCAATTGGTCACCAAAAAATTCATTTTATATACATCTATAAAGAATATATTTCATAATTTAGTTAATATTATTCATACCCCCATTCCAATGGCTTAGTGATAACTATCATATTAAATAATCATATTTTAATAGAATGTCATGTTTTTTTAAACTCAGTGTTGCGTGTAATGCAAGATAAACTCAGTGTTTCATGTAATGTAATCCAAAATCAGTGTTGTGTATAGCGTAAGATAAAATTATTATTTATTTTAATGTAATCTAAACTTAGTGTTTTATGTAACTCAAGATAAACATAGTGTTACATATAACACAAAAAATCAAAAAGATTAATTTTTTTAAAAAATATTTCACAAAACTACAGGGTGTTACATTATACCACCATTAAATAAATTACATCCTAAAAATTTTAATTTTTTCTCAATAAAAAATGGTTTAACATATGAAAATACCATTGTGGGGAAACCCACAACTTAAAATCAATTAATAAAACTTCATTTTGAAAATAGAGGAAGGGATGTGAGAAGGTCACCTAGAATGACACATAGCATGGTTTCTATATATAAGTATATTGGTGGGAAGTGAAATTATTGACATAGAAGAGAAAACTAACACCCAAATACTTATATATAGTGATAAAGAACATGGTTTTGAGAAATTTAAAGACAAAAAATCCACAAATCTGTGATTGGTGAAAATACCATTCATTCATCAAAAATGAATGTAAATGTATAACATTTTATTTCAATATACCTTTATTAAAGTTGAAGAAAAGTTATGAGAAGATATGATTAATTAATTTCATTTCATTTCATAAGAATATTATGATCTTTTGGTTTTCCTTAATCAATTTACACTTCTTCTCTTACTCTAAGAGATGATTATTTCATGTATGAAGAACTAAAAGATAATAAGATTCCTAAAAGAAGGATAAGTCATTTATTCTATCTCTAGTTATTATAAAAAAATGGTTAACACAGGTTATCCAATATACATAAATATTAATATAGTGAAATAATACATTAATCTCAAAAACCTCATCCAAATTTCAGACTAAACCTTTCCAATTATGGTTAACCATATAACCCGTTTAAAATTCAGAATTTATAAATAAGGTCACTAAATTTCTCAAAATCAACTTAATATTAACCCTCCCAAATATAATAAAGTAGCTCTTGATTTTCACATACTAAATATGTGAATACCTTAGTCATATATTTTCCTAAGACATAATAATAACCAGAATTACCATAAATCCTTAATGAAAACTTACATACTTCCTCATTTATTAAATAAAACCACATATTATTTATTATATTCCATAAGTCAAATAATGATGTAAACTTCATTAATGATAACATAAACCAATTTTCCCAAAAATCAATAAACAATTCCAAGGTCATCAATACTATACAATTTACATTATTCATATCCATCGTCTCTTTATCCTAACATTATTACTTCAACATTAGGAACATATAAAGGGTTATCTTCCCTTAATAATGTTATTTTTGTAAAATATAAAATTTCCATTAAATCACTTTTCTAGGACATCAAAACCATTCATCATATTCTTGATAATCCTAAACAAAATATTTATACTGAACAATAATTATATATTTTTTAATTCATAAAAAATAATTATTGAATTACAATAAATAAACACTTCAATAATCCCACTTCCTTCTCAAACCATTGATTATGCGTCATCATATTAGTCCTTAATAAATCTTTCCTATATTATGAGATACAGATCATATATTAACATTTATCAACATCAATTTAATCATGATTATTATATTTAATATAAAAAATTCTATTACAATAACCCATACATTTTATATATCATTTGTAGTCTCTTCATCATCAATAGTATAACCATTAATTTTAAAACCTTACTGATTTTATTCACCAGATTTCACCCTAGGACATTTATTTGAATAATAACCATACTTTCTACATTTAAAACATTCATCTATCGACAATACATTAGGGATACTAATATTCCCATCCATTTCATTAACTGAAAATTTCATTTTCCTTTGGAAATTACATACTATGTGTCCTTATTCTCCACACATAAAACATCTTCTCATTCCTTTTAGACATTCCCTGGAGTGCTTCTTCCCACATTGTTGACATATAGAAAACTGTATCTTATTTACTCCATGGTCTCCACCACCCAAACTCTCAATGAACTCTCTCACTCCATTCTTTGGTGATTTTGAGAGCTATTTAAGGTGTAAGTTATTAATAAAATATCATGATAACTGATTAGGCATAATCACAATATACTTCACTCCAATGATTATCCCACTTGGTTTCTCATCAACTCATTGTCTATCATGATCAACTTTAATCCATTTCTTTTTGATTCCCCCCATTTACTAAAACCAAAAATCCTAGTGTGTGAAACAACATTTGTAGTGGGAAACCACATTATCATGAAAATCACTTATAAGATATTCAAATCATGACAACTTCTTTAAAATATTTGTAACCATGGGTTTAACCTTGGTTTTATATAGCCATCATCTATTAAAATCTTTTGTAATAGTTCGTAAAGAGTTTGTGAATTTCCAAAATATATCCACTGGGATTTTCAAACTAGGTGTGTAACAAGGGCCATTTCCTTACACCAAGTGATGATTAAATCTATCTAAATGCACCCTTTTCAGATTTATTACCCCTAGGTACATCTATTCAAGGTCCACATCCACTTGCAGTATCCGAAAATTAAAGTAATTACTTATAAACCAATCAATATATAATTTACCAAAATTCTAATACATTTTCATATACTTTGAATCACCCTTAGAAATATCCATAGACATATCCATAAACACATCCTTAGAAATATCCCCAGGGATATCACTAATGTTTTCTTATCCTAGTTTCCAAAGGTTAACTAAACCTTTTCTCTAATACCAACTATAGAGACCCCAAAGTTGTCATACATAGATATAACATATTAATAAATGAATATTAATTACATTTCCCAAATATATTCCAATAGACCATACAGGTTTAGTGTATTTTGAGACTAGATTCACCATATTCTTATTTCATTATAGATCTTCAATGTGTCTCACAAAGATTTTCCACTTAGTAATCTTCAAAGACATACCCTACTTAAAACCTTTATTTATAACCTTTGGAAAGAAAACATAATAAAGGGTGAGCTTATATCAATAAGGAAAAAATGGGAGATATCAATATGACATTAGCATATGGGTATGAGAACATGAGAATAATATTGGAAAACCACACCATGCATATCATTGATCATAAATGTCAGTCATGACATAAATATTGGCAGTTCATAAGACATGAATCATAATACTATCAAATAACATGATCCATGAGAGAATAACATCGGCATAAGGTATATATTTATGGAATATACATAATCATATAAAATCTTATGTCAAGGATACCCACCAAGACATTCATAACATGTTAGTATTAGGATAACCACCCATGTACATACTTTTAAATTAGTATTACCCCTCATGTACCCTATTTTGGGCTTAGGATTACCTCTCATGTAGTCTCTTTCAGGCTTAAGATAACCTCCCATGTACCATCTTTTGGGATTTGGATAACCTCGTGTGAACTATTTGATATCATATAACATTAATCATTACCCAATGAATCAAAGGGAGATATAGGTCCCACCTATCACATAATCTATACATTTATGTTCCAAAAGATCATAAAACATTCACCATATCATAACATATTAACAGAAATGGTTTTAATAAAAATTTCATCATAATATAACCTATATAAGTGAAACAGTTTTCATAATCATTTCATCATTTCATCAAAGTATAACCCATGAAATAATAAGTAAGCTTTATAATAATTTTATCATGATATAACCCATGAAATAGAAATTAGTTTCATAAAAATATTTTCATCATAAAAATAAACCATTCACAGAAAGAATAATGATGGTATCCTTTGATCATATCCTCAGTAAAACATAAGTAACATCAAAGAATGTCATCTTAGATGAATAAATGATTTTGAAATAAAAATCACTCTAAACATTTCTTGAGGAAAATTTCATTTCCACTTTGAAAGAAACTTTTTAAAACTTAAAAAATCTTAAAATTCCTTTTCTTTGAAATCAACATTTGAAACTTATAAAGGAATATTTAAAAATCATTTAAATATTTTTTAAGGAAAAAACCATTTCACTTTGAAATCATTTATTTAAAATCAAAAAATTTCCCAAATATTAAGGAAACCATTTAATTTGAAAGGAAACTTTAAAACGTGTAAGGTAATATTGAAATCATTGAGTAGTCATGGAAGCATGAAACAATATTCATTCTATGTTTGTTAAAATAAATATTCCTTTGATATTTTTGGTAAAATCAAAACTGGAAATGTTTAGAAAAAAAATGAAGATTCCTTTAAATTTTTTTTGAAAATAATTTAAACATTGGTAAAATTGAATTTAATAAATAATATAGATAATTATAAAAACATTTTTTAAAATAGTTTTAGAAAACAATGTTTTATAAGAAAAAATGGCATTTCGACTGAAGATAGAAATACAGTCATTTTTATTTAAAAATGTTATTTTCAAATATAGAGTACATAAACAAAGGAAAATGAATGGAAAAATGTATTATCAAGAAATAAACATAGTATAAGAAAATTTATTATTTTCATGAGATATGAATTATAACATTTCATCATCAGAAGCATAAACATGAATGATACCAATAAATGAAGAGATTCTATCATAAAACTATTAACACATTATTAACATTGAATCGTAATCCCCATAAATGATTTGAATTAATGAAACATAAAATATAATGATAATAAATAAATTCCTGATATTACATTTCAAAGTTATGTATATACATCTTATAAAATAATATAGGTGCATAACATAACAAATGTCCAAAGGAAGAGAAAATGAGACAAAAATCCCTTATCATTTTTTGAATATTTTTATTTGTAAACCCCATGAAACAGAGATCCTAAAATGGATATATAAATCCACATAATTTTAAGGACAATAACCATAAAATACAATCATGGTTAGTGTATAAACCATATAAAATAAACATGTGGTAAATATGGCTAGTGTCTCACAGAAAATAAAAGTGAGACGAAAATCCATTACTTTAAATTTAGACTTCCTTAGTATATGTTTAAAAATCATGTAAAATAGATACAAGTTTATTATAAATATATTAAATAAAAATAATTATATATATAATACCATATATGATTTACTTATGACATTTTATTACCCTTTTATCAACAATTCCTTGTTAAACTCAGGTTTTGGGAAACAACTGCTTTGTTTTTCATGTTAGTTTTGATTTGTTATTTTTGGTCCTATTAATTTGATCCTAATTCCATAATATACATTATTTTAAACATGATATAAATATAATATATATTCATAATATATTTATTTATATTAATCTATAAAATTTAGAGATAGAAAATAAAATACACTGTTCATGGGCATAGTAAGCCATGCGCACACATGAGCATTGGTTTCATTTTCTCTATGGATTGAAAAAAAGAAATTTAAATAATATATTAACATTATATAATAATTTTTATTTCATATATAGAACATATTTTTATTTATACCCATCCTTATTACCTTCTAGGTAAAGAATACGTAAAGAACAAATCACATAGCATCATGAGGCGGTAGTCCGCCGTACACACGAATGATGTTATTGTATCTCTCATGAAATGGAAAGTAAGAGGGTATATGTGATATATTAATTATATAAGTATAATTATGTAACAAATATCATATGTATTCATTTAATACATCATTATTATAATCCTAGTAAATAAAAAAATGAAAAATACATTACATTAGTCTGAGAGGCGGTAGTCCACCATACACACGAGTGACGTTATTATTTTAAAAAAGGGTTTGGATGTATGAATTTATATGTGGTATTATTATTAAATAAGTATAATAATATCATAAATATCATATATTGACATTATATCTATCATTATATCTTTCCATGAGTGGTGGTGATGAAAAATGAATAACATCAATCTGCAAGGCAGTAGTCCCCTGTACACACGAATGATGATTTTGTATGTCATGACCCGTCCCCCAAGGCTCATGCCATGACTACCCAAATCATGCCTCCAATAGGCCATGGGCTGGTGAATAGCACTGAATTCGTCAACCTACAAGTGGGAGGCATTTTACTGAGTACCTGTACGTGCACACACACCCAACCACGTCCCAACACACTGAAATTGAAAAAAATTATACTAAAAGAAACTAAGTACAAAGTACAGATGAAATTAAGTGGTACAGAATATAAACCCAAAAAAAGAATTGGAACCAAAAAGTACAAAAGGACCTCTGATGTCCTCCCTTGAAAAACCCCACCTGATCGTAAGCGTAGTGAAGCTACTTGAAGACAAAGTAGTAAGTCTTGTCTACTTGGTCCTACTGGGACCTACCTAATCCTAGGCCACCAAGTCCACCATCGTAGAGTTCATCAATCCCATACCCCTGAGAACCTCTATCTAAATGTCGATCTTCTTCACCAAACACAATATGTGTGGGCAAAACCCGTGCAAGGGTGAGTAGAACAATACTTATATGGGACCCCAAGACCCACGAAGGTCTCTTAGTAATCCACGAAGGAAAACACCACAAAGGGAAAATACAACTAAGGTAATGCAACCAAGAAAGATCTCAAACACATAGCACAAAGTAAAAGACATAGTTCACACCGGGTATATTCTAGCGTAGTGATAGTAGCATCATCATTCATGTCATCAAACTACTCTACTATTGGAGAAATCCCCCTATATTGAGTACAATGGGCCTGTCGGGTCACACATAGCCTCTTCCCATGATCATTGGAATATTGTGGTACTAATCCCTAATGAGTGTCATGGGTATGCTGGGTCAAATAGAACCTCTCCCCACAGTGGGCCTACTGGGTCACACAAAGCCACTTCCCACCTTGTCTGAACTGAGGTACTCCTCCTATTAAGTACCATGGGTCTTCCGGGTCACATAGAGCCACTCCCCACGGTGGGCCTGCCAAGTCACATAGAGCGGAATTCCCACAGGGCCGTCATCGAGCATTCTTTAGGTCTCAGCCAACCAAAGGGTTCCATACGTAGTGCACTATAGAGAAACTCTCCTCAAGACATTTTTCATATCACAACTTCCATGAAAATCACCAAAAATCATTACAAAATATTTACCTCATCAAAAGGGTCCCAACGCCGCAAACGGATCGTCAATCTGACATGCGGTTTGCAAGATACAAGCATTTTAGTAACTAGAGGACTGGTTGCGACGAGCCCCAGTCCGACCCAGTCAGACCGACCCAACCAACCTGGCCTGGGGGTCCTACATACCTTGATTCATTTAGATGGACTCGACCTAACCTAGTTCGGGTTGGGGTTAGTTTGGTCTAGCCTGACTTGTGGGCTAGACCCAATGGGTCGTGCTGGGCCCGGATCGACTTAGTCGGGGGTCCAGCCCGCCGTGTCGCCCGACAATCCGGTCTAGTCCGGCCCGACCTGAAGGGTGTGGGTCTGGATATCCAGCACGGGTCTAACCCGTAGGGTGTGAATCTGGACCACCGGTGTGGGTCTGGCCTGCTGGGCCACTGGACTAGCCCACTGGGCGAGGGATTGGACCGGCCCGCTGGGGGCTCGACCCGCCAGCTGAGGGCCGGCTGCTAGAGCGGCTGGTGGTGTGTCGTCCCGCCTAGCCCTAGCGGGCCCTGAGGACATGGGCCCCTCTAGCCTCCAGCTATGGTTGATGGACTGTGTCCCACATTGTTGGGGTCACTCGGACAGGAGCCACCCTCTCCACGTGGCGCCCGCCTGGCTCCGTGATTCCTGCCACCAGGGCATGCCGACAGGCGTGCCATCATCCTCCAGCATGGCCGGTGAGGGCCAATATCCTCTGCAGCTTCCGCTGTTCCATTTGGCGTTTCCCCCTCATGCGGATGGTGTGGGCTGGTTGCTGTCGTCGTTCGTTGGTGGTGCCACACCGGTAGCACCTTCTACAAGCCACGAGAGTTGTTTCGGTGGTCTGTTCTCCGACCTGTCTACACCAAAGGGTCCCTTCGGTCGCTGCCATCCCTGCTCAAGACACGAAATCAAACTGACACAACATCGAGAATGCGGCCACCAAGATCGCACAAGGGGAGCTGCTCAGGCCTTGTTCGTGTCGGCCCAAGCCCTCCACATTAGAGGTTTAAATTAAGGGGGAGGTTTGGGGATTTAAGTTCAATAATTTCATGCAAGGTTTGAATCCTGAATAATAAACCCCCAAGAAAAGTCACCCTCCTGTATAAATGCACGAATCACAGATCACCTTTTTCGTGAGTTGGTCAGTGTTCATCATTTCTAGAAAAAGAGAAGAGCTGGGAAAAACTTTGAAATAAAATTCAAACCCCTACCTCTTTGATGTTGAATGTCGAAGTGTTTGTCCTTGAGAGTTCAAGGCATCGATGTTGTCACTTCTGGATTCATTCTTCAAGGTTCGTTGAAGTCGGTGAAGATCCACTAGCATTCGTCATTCTTCATTGGAGAGGAGATTCACCGAAGTTTCATATGATAATCCTTCAATTTTAATTCTCCATCGAACAACACATTAAATAATATAAAGAAAATCACATTGTAGTGTTTTAGTTACGCTGAGACGTCGCATTTTTATACTATTACATTTATGAAATTGCATTGCTATTATGATTCCTTTATTGCATCGTTACACTATGTAATATGAGCCATTAATGAGCCTCATTAATTCACCCAGTCGCTGCATAGTCATCGCACCGCACCGTCGCCATGTCGCCGCTCATCGAATGACAAAAGAAAAGAAAATAACTTTTTAAAGTTATTTTATTATTTTCCGAAAAGTATGAAAACAACTTTTCCACTCAACCCTTTCCAGCTGAAGTTATGTAATTTATAGGAAAATCCCAATGTTATGTGTTTAATGGTGTCCTTGAATTTTCGATCCGATAACTAGTTCAAAATTTATAAAAACCCCCTCACGCGTTTACTGAACGTACCTTAAAAAAGTTCAAAATTCCATTCCGGGATCTCCAGTCCTTAGAATCACATGCTTTCAGAGCACATGGTCTCAGAATAATTCCATATAAAAAAATTACACATAATTTATGTGACATTACATTCTCCCCACCTTAGGGATTTACATCCCCCAAATCCAAAACAAAAACTAATCAAACAGATGGGGGTACTGAGCACGAATCTAAGCCTACCTCTTTCATGTGCTCTCTTGGAGATTCCCATGCTACCACCCAACACGCACCAGAGGAATCAACCATCCTCGTAGGACATGCTCTTTTTGGTCCTCTATCTCTACCAAGAACTCTGCAAATGTCTCACCATCGTCAATGTCCATCTCTCCCCAGTTAATGATGTACGATGGGTCATGCACGTACCTCCTCAACTGCGACACGTAGAAAAAAATTATGCACCCAATGCATCTTTGGGGGAAGATTTAGACGGTACACCACCTCACCAACCCTACTGAGGATATAAAAAGATCCAACAAATCTCGGTGATAGCTTGATGCTCTATCCAAATCTCTACAATCATCGTCGGGGTGAGACCCGAAGGAATACATGATCGCCATCTTAAAACTCCAAGGGTCTCCTTCTCCTGTTAATATAAGACTTTTTCCTGCTCTGTACAGTCCTTATCTTCTCCTGGATGATCTTTACCTTCTCGGTGGTAGCCTATACCAACTCCAGTCCCATGAGTGCCGACTCCCCTAGTTCTGTCCAGCATAAGGGTGATCTGCAAGGCCACCCGTACAAGGCCACGAATGGTGCCATGCCAATGGTGGAGTGGTAGATGTTGTTGTACACATACTCCACCAGTGGTAGGTGGTCCTCCCAACTATGACCAAAGTTAAGTACACAAGCACGAAGCATGTACTCCAGGTTCTGTATGGTCCACTCTATCTGACCATCTGTCTGGAGATGAAAAGTTGTGCTCAAATGCAACTATGTCTGAAATGCCTCCTATAATACCTTCCACAACTGGGATGTAAAGCGAGATTTATGATCTAATATGATTGTTATAGGAAACCCATGGAGCCTCACTATCTTCTGGATGTAGAGTAATCCAAATCCCTCTATCGGTCCGTACTCCGAAATGGGTATAAAGTGATATGACTTGGTGAGTCCGTCAACGATCACCCAAATAGAATCATAGCCTCTAGACATACATGGTAACCCCATCACGAATTCTATTGAGATACCATACCATTTCCAATTTGATACCTCAAGTGGACGGTCCATGTCTACTGGAAGCTAATGCTCAGCCTTCACTTCTTGACAAGTGAGGCATCATGAAACGAACTCGGCCAAAACTTTCTTCATCCCTGGCCATTGGTACCGACGTCGGAGGTCATGGTACATATTCTCCACTCTAGGATGTACCTCAAAAGGGGATGTATAAAACTACCTCAACACCTCCTCCCACAACATCACTGGTACTACGGTTCTCCCTCTAAAAATGAGGATGTTCTCCCCACCTATTGAAAATACATTAGGAGTACGTCTTGAGGATATCTGAGCACGTTGGGCCTCACAGTCAGCATCCACAAAATGTACCTCCCTAACTCATGTAAGAGTGGAGGAGTGATAGTCATAGACTGGAGGTAAGGTTATCCATCACTATCCACAAAGGATATCTACATCGTGGCTAGATGCTCCATCACCTCACTTAGCAGCTGTAAACCAGACCTCCTACTGAGTGCGTCTGCCACCACGTTCCACTTCCTAGGAGTACATACTATCTCAAAGTCATAGTCCTAGAGAAACTCCATCCATCACCACCGTCTCAATTTCAGGTCCTTCTATGGGAAGATATACCTAAGACTCTTGTGGTTGGATTAGATGGTAAACCATTCACCCATCAAGTAGTTCCAACACATCTTCAGGGTAAAGACCACTGCTATTAACTCCAGGTCATGGGTCGCATAGTTCTACTCATGCTGCCTCAACTGTTGTGAGCTGTAGGTGATCACCATTATCTTCTTCATTAGGAAACAACCCAATCCAGTCCTTGATTCTTCTTAGTAAACCAAATACCAAACAACCTCCTCTGGTAGTCTCAACATGGGTTCACTAGTCAGTCTCTGCCTCAGCTCTTGAAAACTCTGCTGGAATTTTTTATCCACATGAAGGGTTTTACCTTCCGTGTCAAGGTTGATGAGGGTGGTTCTACTTTGGAAAAGTTAGGTATGAACCTATGATAGTATCCATCCAACCCCAAGAAGCTCTACACCCTAGTCACGCTCCTGGGAGGATCCCAAGAAAGCATTGACTCAATCTCTACTAGATCTACTGCAACTCCAACCTTGAGATGATGCATCCCAGAAAGTGGACCTACTGAATCTAGAATTGGAACTTCAAGAGTTTACCATAAGGAGGGTTTTCTCGGAGTGTATCCAAGACTATCCATAGGTGTGTAGCGTGATCCTCCTCTGATGTTGAGTACACCAAGATTTCATCAATGAAGACCATGACGAATCGGTCAAGGTAAGACTGGAAGATCCTGTTCATGAGGCCCATGAACACTGCTGGGGAATTGGTCACACTGAAAGGCATCAACAGGAACTCATAGTGGTTGTAACGGAACCTGAAGGATGTCTTAAATATATCCTCATCCCCTACCCAAAGGTGGTGATAACCTGATCTAAGGTCTATCATTGAGAACCACTTCACTCCATTCAGCTGGTCAAAGAGATCATCAATTATGGGTAGAGAATACTTCTTCTTCACAGTCACCTAGTTCAGGCACCGAAAGTCCACACACAAACTCAAACTTCCGTATGCCTTCATGGAAAAAAGCATCGGGGCTACCCATGGTGAAATGTAGAGCCTTATGAGCCCCTTCTCCTACAAGTCCTCTAGTTGTACCCTCAACTCGCGAAGCTCTGTGGGAGATATCCTATATGTTGGTGTGGATATCGGTGCTGTCCTGGGGTACATGTCGATACAAAATTCTACCTATTTGCGAGGAGTTAGTCTAGAAACATCCTCAGGAAAAACATCCTCGTACTCATCCACCACTACAAGAAAGCTCAAACTTCTATCATCCCCTACACTGAGGGTGAGGCTATCAAATTGGTGAGTGATCAGCTACACCCTCCTCCAAGAGAGTCCGTCCTATGCTGCAAAGGTTTTCTTCTCACCAGTAAAGGAAAACCTGGTCCTATCTCCACAAACACACCGCACTGCATGCATAAAACAGTCGATCTGAGCATGTACTGTGGATATCTAGTCAATAAGCAAGATAACATCTTAAGGCCTCGACGTCGCTACTAGGAGATCCCAACTGAAGTTTTCACCTCCTAGAGTAATCTCACGCTGCTGGCACCAGTGTGTAATCATGAAATCCACTCCCGTAGGCATCTCTAGCCATAAGAATCGAGCCAATGGCTCCACCAGAATCTCTAAGCTCCGAACAAGAGTCATGTAAAGGAATGTGTGACTAGAAACTATGTCTATAAGAACTTCATCTAAGGTGTAGAGTACACATATCGTACCCCAGATTATCTATGGAGTGCTGTGGTTGTAAGCCTCTACTTCCTAGAGCTGAGCTCACCCCTACCCACCTGCTCCCTGAGGTCGGGGTGGACCACCTGGGGTTGGTGGGTGGTAATAACTCAAACTGTCTCCCATCGCCTACTACCTGTCCAGCTCCCCTGCCATGTCCGCCGCCCTGCAGACCACCTCACTCGAACCACTGCCACAACCTCAATGACCCTCCAACTTTCTGCTGGTCATCTGTACGGCGGTTCAGGTAGTCACATGCCATGTGTCCCTGTCCACCACACATGAAGCATTTCCTGACTCCCTGTTAACTCCCCCTAGACTGGGAGCCTCGCACCTCCAATCATGAGTCTTGGGGTCATCCTATGAAACTCATGTAGGGAACTTATCATATGAACGTCCTCTACCAGAACTTCCAATAATAGATGCTGACCATAGAGTGGTGGTAGCACTGGTACACCACCCAATGGGGTCATCTCTAGAATTGGTTCTTGAATGGATGCCTAGTCACTAGGAAGACTGTCCTCATGACCTCGTATCAGGATCCTGGCTGGTCATCCTCATGGAGGCATCCTGAGATAGATCAAGATGAACCACAGTTAAAAGGTTATACGTGGTGAGATGAATTTTATTCAAAATAACATAAGGAAACACTTATGCAACCAATGTTTTCATGTATTGATACAAAAAGTAGAATTTAGGGTCTTGGTGTATGGATACGTCGACTGCCACACCAATACTGGACTCCCAGAATCTGATATTCAGACTCATAACACCTAACATTGTTTCCCCAAAACAAAAAATAGACTCCCAGTTTTTTGGTAGGACTCACCGTCCTCTGATACCACCTTTTAATGAACCGTCCCCTGGGGCCCATGCCGTGACTAACCCAAACCCACCTCTCGTAGGCTAGGGGCTGGCGACTAGTGTTGAATGCGTCAACCTTCAAGTGGGAGGCATTTTTCTGAGTACCTATACGTGAAAACATGCCCAAAAACATCCCAACACACTGAAAGGGGAAAAAGTATACTAATACAAACTGAGTAAATAGTAGAGCTAAAAGAAAGTGGGCCAGAGTACAAACCCAACAAAATAACTGGAACAAAAAAGTACTGAAGGAGCTCTGATGGTCGTCTATGAAAAACCCCACCCAATCGTAAGAGTAGTGAAGATACTAGAAGCCGAAGTAGTAAGTCCTATACACCTTATCCTACTGGCCCCACCTAGTCCTAGGCCACCAAGTCCACCATCGTAGCATTCTTCATTCCTGTCCCCATAAGCACCTCTGTCGAAACGTCGATCGTCTGCACCAGACACAACACATGTGGGCGAAGCCTATACAGGGGTGAGTATTAAAATACTCAGTAGTGACCTTGAAACCCCAAAAGGTCTCTCAGTAATCCATGAAAGAAAACAAAATAAGGGAAAATACCATAGATTTAATTTCAGCAATCAAGATCTCAAACACATAGCACAAAGTAAAAGACACAACTCACACCCAGTATATTCTAGGGTATTGAAACTAGCATCATCAGTCATTTCATTGAACTTCTATGCTGCTGGAGAAATCCACCTATATCGAGTACAATGGGGCTACCAGGTCACACAAAACCGCTTCCCACAAACCTTGGACTATTGTGATACTCATCCCTAATGAGTGTCGTGGGTATGCTGGGTCACACAGAGCCGCTCCCCACCATGGGCCTGCCGGGTCACACATAGCCACTTCCCACCTTGACCAAACATAGGTACTCCTCCTATCGAGTACTGTGGGTTTGACGGGTCACACAGAGGATCTCCACACCATGGGCCTTTGGGGTCACACAAATCCACTTCCCACTGGGCCGTTGTCGACCAGTCTTCAGGTCTCATCCAACCACAGAGTTTTGTACGTAGAACGCTTTAGAGAACCACTCCTCAAGCCATTTTTTATCTCAATATCCATGAAAGTCACTATAAATCATTCCTAAAGATACACCTCATTAATAGGGTCTCAATGCTGCAAACAGATTGTCAATCGGACATCCGGTTTGCAAGAGACATGTGTTTTAGTAACTAAGGGACCAATTGCGATAGGACCCGATCCGACCCGGTCGGACCAACCTAACCAACACAGTTCGGGGGTTCCACATATCCTCGTTCATTTAGATGGACTTGGAATGACTTGGTTTAGGTCACGGTTGGTCTGGTTTGACTTGACTAGTGGGCCAGGTCTAATGGGTATCACCGGGCCCCACCCTGATTAGTTGGGGGTCTAGCCCACTGGGTCGCCTGGAGACCCGGTCTAGTCCGAACCACCGGGTCACAGTATCATCCCACTGGGACCCAAGACCATCTCGTTGGGTTGAAGGTCTATCCCATTGGTGTGGGTTCGGCCCGTTGGGTGCAGGACTGACCCGACCTACTAGGGGCTCAGCCCAATAGCTGAGGAATGACAGCTGGAGCGGCTGGTAATGCGCTATCCTACCCGGATGCGACAGTCATGCCGCGTCCAGCCCCAGTGGGTCCCACGAACATCAGGCACTTCCAACCTCTAGATGTGGTCGACGGACGGCGGCCCATACCGCCCGGGTCGCCCGGACGTGGGCCACCCTCTCCACGCAGTGCCCGCCTGGCACCATGATTCCTACCGCTGCGGCGTTCCACCATCCTCCAGCACAACTATCGAGGCCCAGACACCTCCACAACTATAGCGGTTTTGTTTGGAACCTCCCCCTTCACGCAGCGGGCGTGGGATGGCCACCGCTACCGGTCTCTGGAGCCATATCAGTGGCACCTTCCGCGGGCCACCAGAGTTACTTCGGTGGTTTGTTCTCTCACCTGTCTATGCCAAAGGGTCCCTTGGGTCACCGCCATACCTACTTAGGACCCAGAATCAAACTACCACCACATTGAGAATTCGTCCACCAAGAACGCACGAGAAGAGGTTCTTGGGCCTTGTTCGTGTCGGCCCAGGCCCTCCGTGTTAGAGGTTTAAATCAATGGGGAGGTTTGGGGATTGAAGTTCAATCATTTCATGCAAATTTTGAATCCCCAAAAATAAATCCACAAGAAAATTCACACTCCTGCATAAACACATGAATCATGGATCAACTTTCTCATGAGTTGGACTGTGTTTTTCATTTATAGAAAAAGAGAAGAGCGGGGAAGAACTTAGAAATAAAAATCAAACACCTACCTCTTTGATTTTTAATGCTGAAGCATTCTTCCTTGAGAGTTCAAGGTGTCGACGTCATGACTTCCTACTCCGTTCTATGAGGTTCATCAAAGTTAGTGAAAATAACCAGGCGTTCTTCATTCTTCATTAGAGAGGAGATTTTCCAAAGTTTCATCAGAGAATACTCCAAGTTTAATTCTCCATCCACTAACACGTTAGACAATAAAAAAGAAATAACATCGCATCATTTCAGTTATTCTACGATGTTGCATCGTTATGCTGTTTCATTTATGAAAGAGCGTCACTGTTATGCTTCTTTTATTTCATCATTACGCTGTGTGATATGAGCCATTAATTAGCCTCATTAATGTGCCCCATCACCGCCTCATCGCCGCACCACATCATCACTATGTATCTACTCGTTGGATAAAAAAAGAAAAGAAAATAAATTTTTAAATAAATTTTATTATTTTATAAAAAATCCAAAAAATAACTTTTTTGCTCAACCCTTACCAGCTGAAGTTAAGTCATTTCTAGGAGAATCATGGTATTCTGTGTTGAATGATGTCCTCAGATTTTTTATTCAAGCACTGGTTCAGAAGTTAGGAAAAAATGCTCATGCTTTTACGAAATGTACCTTAAAAAATTATAAAATTCCATTCCAGGATCTCCGGGCCTCAGAATCGCATGTCGTCAGAGTGTGCGGTCTTATAATAATTCCATATAAATAAGAAAAATTTACATGAAATTTCCAAAACATTACATCATATCCCATTTGATAGAGTAGGAGAAGGATTTAGGTTATTACATTAATATAATAACATATAAGTATTTTTAAAATACTAAGGTTATTATATCATTAGGTTTTAATAAGAATTGAAGAGGGATGAGAAAGAAATAAAATAAAATGCTCTATTAGGGATGCTACCTCTTCTTTAGAATTTTTTTTGGTTTTATCTAAAAGGATTATTAGGATTACATTATGAACAAAATAAGTCTTATTTTATGAGAGGATAAAATTAATGAATTAATTTGATTTGTTATTTATAAGTCCCCAACCTTAAAATTTTCATAATCTTGAGTTAAATAAAGAATTCACATGGAAGATCTTTTCAAGTTTAGAGCTTTATATAATTAGTCCATAACTATTACATAACCAAAAAAATATAAATACAAAGTAGACACTTCCAACAGTATCTGTTTCTACCATAACATAATTTTTTTAAAAAGAAACACGGTTTCTTTTCATGTTTAATCATAATAACTTTTCATTGATTCCATCCTTGAATCTATTTTCTCTTATATCCTGTGAAAACATTTAAAAACTTGGGATGAGCACAAAAAGACCTGTAATGGAAAGAAAAACCATTAGTCTAGTTAAAACCTGATAACCCATTCAATGTTCTTTTAGCATATGAATCAAAACATTTTCACATGAATAAGACTCATACTTTTTGCTCAATGAAAAACACTAAAACTAATAGCAAGAAATTAAAACTCCTTTATCCGACTTAGAGAATGATATACATAAAAACATTTCAAACATCTTCCGATTGGAATAAACATATGGTTGAATTCCAAATTGGAGATCTATAATGGGGATCACACTTCATATAAGCTATATCGGGCTCACCTGTGAGCTATAATGGGGCTCAAACTTTGGTATAAGTTGTGTTGGGCTCACCTGTGAGCTATAATGGGGCTCAACCCTTAGTATAAGCTTTATGAAGTTCACCCATGAGATATAATGGGGATCAACCCTTCTTATAAGCTATATTGGGATCACTTGTTTCATATAAGGCTCATGTACCTTTTCATGAATAAAATATGTTCATCACCAAACCACTTTTTTGAAATCTTCTACTAATCCCATATGAAAAAATTTCCATAAAAAATATCATTTTAATTTAAGAACCCATTTTCAATACCAAGGTATCCAAATAAAGGAATATGGTATTTATTTTCATTTTAAAAGACATTAAGGCTTATAGAGGAATCCAAATATCAAATAATGGTTATGGAAGTAGAGAAGTTTTTGTCACCAGATACATTAAAAAAATCATTTTGAAATTTTTTAAAGAAAGTAAAATGATTTGTATAAAAATATTCCTTTTGAAAAATTTGAATGAAATTCAATATTGACAAAAAATTTCCTATATATTCCATTTATACTCATATAAATAAATATGTAATTTAATATCATGAAGAAAAAGATTTGATAATTATATATTTAAATGTTCAAGGTGTCCCATACCACTTTGAACATTTAAATATTAATTTACATAATTTAATAAATAAAATTAGTATAGATAAAAATATGGATATGAAATGTCACAGTGACTGTATATACATATTTTAAAAGAATAAAGGTGCATATTATCAAGAAATGCCTCAATGAAAGGAGATTGAGACAAAGTCCCTTACCCTGAGTCTGACTTGTCTCATTCATTATTTAATTTCCAAAATAGTAAAATTAGGTTAATTTATACTTTCTTTAGATCCTTTTTAAAGTTTATTATTAATTTTATATCACTTATAACCATGTTATATAAATTAGTTAATTATTTGAGTTCATATCGGAAGTTTTGTTGTTGTTCGGTATTTGAGTCAAAAATGAACTTGTTTTGGTGAAAATTATCCATGTGGTCATAAGTCCATTATCTCCAGAATATTATTCATGATTTAAATATCATATATATCAAAATTAAATGCACCGTTCATGGAGACGATATGCTGTACGTACGCATGAATGCTACTTTATTTTATTTGTCTCATTAAAGGAATAAAAAAAAGATAAATAGGTATATTATAATTATAGTATAATGTATATGTTAAATAAGTTCATTAACTCTATCCTTTAGACGTACAATATATGGAATGAATGAGTCATATCACTTTGAGGGGTTGGTAGTCCACACTTCCTCAAATGAAATTATCGTATTTACACATTATGAAAAGAATGAAGGTATGTTGTCAATAAAAACTACAGAATCATAGAGAAAATATAAATATAATATATATCATATATAAATACAGTACCATCATAATGGACATCATGAGAGGTGTTATGAGAAAATTGAACAATCATCATTTCGTGAGGCAGTGGTTTGCCGTACACAGAAACAATATGTTCTATATCCATTAGATGGAGGTGTGTGTAAGTGTAGGTCGAACCTTTAGCATAAAAACATCCTATAATATTTAGGATACTGTTATTATTATAAAATAATGTAATATAGATAGGTTTTGGGGTTCTATGAGGAAAATAAATGAAAGGATCTTGAGAGAAGTCGTTACCTCTAAATCGAGTAACTCATTTTGATTTTTTCCAAAAGGATTTTTTGAATTGACTTATGCACAAGGTAGGGATTATAGGAGGAAGGGAGGGATGTTATGAGATTATTTTAGTAGAATTTGGATGAGACAATGTGCTTGAGAGGTGTGAGTAAATGGGTAGAGGTGGTGGCCTTTTATAATAGGGAGGAGGGGAACTTTTGGAAAGTCTTGAAATCGTATTTTTTTATAAATTGATTTTAGAATTATAATAGTTACAAAGTAATAAATTTAGAGGATAATATGATGATGGTTAAAAATAATCTCAAACAATAGGTCTTAGAAAAGTTTAGGTCACAAAATTAACCTTATCTTTTATCTTTAACCCTTAGTTAAAAACATTAACTCTTACCATATCTTCTTGTATTTTCATAATATATGGTTAATATAGTTACTATAAAATGACAATATAAGAAACAGTTGACCATTAATGACATTTGTAACATTATATAATTCATTTAAACTAATATTAGATTTTTATGAATATTATATCATTTAATAAAATAGTATTTCTTTTAAAAACTCATTTATGTCAATTTTGACACTATTTAGAAATTGATTTTTTTAAAGTCATAACAACTTGATTCCTTCAAAAAAAGGAATTAAATAATCCCTAACATATCAATGTCATCCAAAAAAATCATTTATGGCATCCAAATGTTCAAATTACTTTTATTTTAATATTTTTAAGATCATTTATTTGAATAGTTCATTAATAAGGTAATCCCTGCATCATCCTTATATCATAAATATATTTATTTATTCAATGTACGAAAATTATAAATAAAATAACATGAGTTAAGAAATATTTTTATATTTCTAATAAACTTTTATTTTTGAAGATATCATTTATATAAACCAAATTAAAATTATTTTAGTTAGGAGATACATGTTTATGATATATTTCCCTTTTATTTAAATTAAATATTATAAAAGATCATTATCACACCCAAGTGTCTCCATGTAGTTCTAAATTCAACCCAAGGATGCTCATGGTCAGAAATATCTCATAAAATAGTATTAGAACATGTTTTAGGGTAGTTTTATGTTATTATAATATTATTTTTTACCCGTATTTACCTGATTTACCCTTTATCCATGGTAAATAAAAATAATTACTGAAGTTACTATTCATAATGTTCAAAAATAGAAGGTACCTATTTATATAATTTGGACCTTATGATTACAAATATGGAATCCAATTTTCAAAATTCAAAACACATAATTATCATAAATTAATTACCGTTGTCAAAACCAAAAAACTAGTTTTTAAGACGTAAAAACTATCAAAAGATTGACTTGTGTTTATGTCCAATTTAAGTGTAAAATCAATTCTAATGAACAAAATTGGATTAAATAATAAAAAAATAATCTAATTACACTTTAAAACCAATTAAAAGGATAAATTAACTATATAAATAAATTATATGAAAAGGTAGTTTTGAATTAAAACACAGTATTTTTTATTATTCATTAAAATACAAATTTTGTCCAAAAAATACCAAAAATTCAACCAAAGTTAATTTTGATTCCCTATTCTAAATAATAAATTTATTATATCACATATAACTTATAAAATTTTAAAAAAATAGATTTAAAAAAGGGTTTACCATCAAAAATCAGCAAAACTACCTCTAAAAAAATATTAGAGTATTTTTTGCTTAAAATTTGATTTATAAATGTAATTTTTTTAACTAACATGTGTAATGATAATATATTTATCTCTATTCATTCTGTATAATATAAATTCTAGGAGTTAGCTACCATTTAAAATAATAATATTAATAATGTATTATTTTTTGGTATAACTCAGTCTTGTGTAACACCCCATTGTTTTGAAAAAAAATATAGAATGAAATTTTATAATCTAGCCATTAAACACAACTTTTCCTCTTCTATGTTTTGAATTTCGAAAAATGGTCATCTAGAGTTGTGATCAGTAAGTCATTTGGAGTCTTATAGAACAAACTTGATTTTTGGTGAATAGTAACATACCCTTATGAACAGTAATATGAATAGTAATATGACCCTTATGAATAGTAAAGAATAATATTATTTTATTTTCTTAAGGCAATAAGATAATGAGATCTTAATTAGTTTTTCAATGAGAAATAAAACTAATTGCACTTTAAGATTGTTATTTTTCGAATTAACTATAAATTTATTTAAAAATTTAATTAATAATATTTAGAAAATTATTTTTGAAAAATGGATTTCACTTTTAAATTCTACACGTCAAAAAATCGCAGGGGTGAATTTTTGGGATTTTTCTGAAATTCTAGAATTTTTGACGAATAGTGAAATACGGTAAAATACCGTATATACAAATTATCAGTTAAATACACTATTCATGACATCACAAGTGATGCGAGGACACTGGGTTTGAACTCACATGCACTTCTTACTATTAGGGGTCACATGAAAAAACACTATTGGTTGTCTTGAGGGAAATAATAAAATAATGAATTAAATATTCAAAATTTACTCCTCTCCTCCACTATAAAAATCCCTCACCACTCCCTCTTCTCTTCACTCCTCTAAGACTTGAAGCTCCTCAAATTTCTGTGAAATTACCCTTTTGTAGTCTCTCCCCACGTCCAAGAAGCTTATGGTCTTTCCAAAAGACCAAAACCCCTTTTCTTAAGGAGTTTCTCAAGGAGGTTATTTCAGGAGGTAAAGCACCCTTCTTTTTCATTTGGTTTCATTTCAATTTATCTTAATTATATATCCTCACCTCACCTCCTCTATCCAAATGATCATGTTAACTCCATTACCATATATATACTAGAATTATATCATTTTAATGTAAGAACCATCATAAATATTCTTACTCCCTCGCTTTTTTTATAAATGAAATCAACATCCATGAGGTTCCAATTTATAGCCTTCGTGGACGAAGAAGTTTTGTTCTTCACTTTCTTATTCATTACTGGTCATGAAACCATATTTATGGTTGAAACAGAATATAAAATATGTATTATAACATAATTAATATTCAGGAACCAAAATATGAACATATAATTAAGTTATATGACAAAAGTAGTTTATAATAATCCAAATACCGCCGAATAATCAAAGTGGTTGTCATGTAATGATTATTCCTCATTCCATGTAACCAAATGATAGAAATGAAAATTAATAACTCTTTATGTTAATAAATAAAATATAATTCTAATCCTAGAGATTTATAACCTTTCCACATGAACACTATTACTTAAAAACAAGTGAACCGATTATAAAAATAAAGAAAACAAACACCCCAGAACAACGAAATTCAATAAATTAGAAATAAGGGTTTAAATGAACTAAACAGAATTATGATAAAATAAATACATGTATAATAGGTTCTTAAATAATTTATTAATTAGTATAATTTCATATTCCAGGAGCTTAAGTTCAAGATAGGAACATGTTCAGAGTTAAGGTAAGGGTTTTCCACCCGAACATCCATTTTCATTCAGGATACTTTCATTGTCTAATTACATCAATGAAATTCTTATGTATTGTTATGTACTCATCATATATTCTATGTGAGTATCATATATATATTTACAAACTATAACCCTTCCTTATTTTATGGATAGTTACATGTTTTAAAAGGAACTTTCAAAATTGTTTCCAAAATACAAGCCTGATTCAAGGGAATTTCTCCAATTCATATCTATTTACAAGGGCACTCTATAATATATTTTTGGAAACCATTGTCTTTCTAAAAATAATTATTTTATTATGAAAATACTATCTTACTTCACTTATGGTTTTATACAAAGATTTTCCAAAAGAACTATTCTTTTCAAAATAAAAGAGTATTTATCTCAAAATTGCTTAATGATTTTATAAGAGTATTTTCGTTTGATTCAATGCTCTTGTTGATTCCATGGTATTATTGAGTTTAATAATTTATGAATTCATATACCATATTTTATTTAATTGTTTATTACTAAATCTATTGTGGATTATCTATCCTAAAACCATTCACCATATTACTCGGAATGGTTAGTGTTTTATGTTTAATGATTGGGGAAAGTGAGTTACATTTCATATGATAGTTTCAATATGAATGTATATGTTATTTATATTGATCCCCTCTCATATGAGGAATGCATTGGAATTATTATGTGATAGTTGGGGCCTTCTATAGCCCCTTTATGCATCGGTAGGTCTCATGAGAAAAACTATGGTCTTGGCATGAGGCCTTAACAAAATGATTATTTTATGGTCCTAGCACGAGGCTTGGATGGTACGGTTATGATGTCCGGCATATGCACTTCCCTCATTATGTTGCTAGTATTTTAATTTCATGTGGTTATTAGACTAGTAGAATACCCATGATTATGTTTTATTATGGCATTATTTATTCAGATCATATTTCTGCCATAATGTGTTCAAGTTCATTATTAAAGGCATGTGTTTTTGAATTTTCACCATGTCTGATGTTTATTCTATCTTCTGCTTTATTTCTTACTCTTATTGAGCATTTGAGCTCACCCTTTATTATGTTTCATTTTTCTTAGGAAAATAAGAATTAAATTATGAATGACATGCAAGCATAATCTTGGAGACATGATGTTGCTAGTGGAATAATTTAGTGCTGTTTTTCCTTTTCATATGTAAATTTGAACTTATGTATGTAACTTGTTTCCAATAATACTAAAATACTTGGTCATTTGGGATTTGTATTCATTGTATGTATTCCAATTTAATCAAATAAGGCACCGACTCCGGGAAACTGGGGTCGAGTGTTTACATTCTTGTGTGTAACGTAAGATTTCAGAGAAACTCGTTGTTGTGTGTTGGGTATGCTGTTGAACATTGTTTCCCCTTTAAATTAATATCTAATTCATAAATATTAATATATATGGAAAAATATTATTATATAATTAAATTGTTTGTTACATCCTTCCCCCTTTTGAAAATTTCATCCTCATAAATTTAATTTTGGGCTTGGTAACTAAGGTTGTACATTACAAAATTACTTTATTGAAATCCCACGTTAGAAAAAGAGTCAATAAAATATATACTTTAAAATAAATAAAGTGCAGTAAAAAGATCACTTGATATATCATATTTTAGGGTTACTTATAAAAAAATGGACATGGATGATAAAACTAACTCTCAAATACTAATAGAGAGTGATAGTGAACATACTCATTAGAAGGTTATCCATCAAAAAACCATAACTATGTGATTAGTAAAAGACCATTGTGAATTATAAACGAGTAATGTTTTTGTTATAAGATCCTTTTGATATATTTGAGAAATTAATTTACTTCCTAGAATAAGATCATAAAGAAGAATAATTACTTGATGTATTTCTATTTTATAAGCACAATTTAATCCTCATAATATTACTATAATATGATGTACATCCCTAAGAATAACCTTAAGTATAAAAGATCACAAAAAACATAAAGGATATCAATATCTTAAAACTATGGTCCAAAATTAAAGGCATACTTCCACATAAAAAAAATCTATACCTAAACATGACCTCACAAAACATCTCCCAGAATGGTCCTTAATAACTAATTATCACATCACATAAAATCTCCTAAGGTGTGTCTAAAACCTTGAACTTATGGTTACCCTTAGAAAAATACTGGGTTCTCAGGAGCTTCCATCACTTCACCAGATGTCTCAACATCAACTTTAGTAGAAGAAAAAGATTTTCCAAAACCTTTTTGTTTCTCATAATACCAATTTCCTCCCTATGTGATTAACTTCGAACACTTATTTTCATAATATCCCAACTCATTACAGCTAAAGCATTTTTCTATAGACTAGCTATCTGCTTTCTCCTTATTGGACTATTTAGGGCTCTTTTATTTATAGTCACAAACCTTGTGACCAAACTTAACACATCTGTAAAACATTCCATACCCTGAAATACATTCACCAAAATGTATTTTACCACACTTGGAACAAGTTTTGGTCTCACCTCCAGAATTCTCAATTAGTTGCTTCTCCATTTCCTATCACCTTAAAAATTTATTATTCTTATCATCTCATGGAACATACATGTTAGAAAACTCAATTTCAACTTTCTCAGTACAAAGAACCACTTTTTCATAACTTTTAAATTCTTGGGAGGTCGAATCTCTTCATAGCCCTCGTTTTAATCCTGAGTAAAATCTATTAATTTTACTATCAATGTCTCGAATAAAATCCATAACATACCTTGAAAATATTGTGAAGTTCACTTCCTATGCGGTAATTGAATCATCACCATTTTTCTTTAATTCCAAGAATTTTTTCTCTATCCTAAGTTGAAGAACCTTAGGGAAATATTTCTCAAGGAAAATATCCTTAAATTATTCCCATTCCATGGCATTAAGATCATTTTTCTCTCTATTATTCTTAACTAATGACCACCATCGATCATCTCCACCTTCAAAATAATATATGGAAAGAGTTACCTTTTGACATTCTTAACATCCCGTGACTTCAAATATATTCTCTTGGATATTGATCCATCCCTCAACTATCATTGGGTTAGATAATCCATTGAATGATGAGGGATGTTGTCTCCTAAAATGTTCCACTACGAACATATTCTTATATGGTTGATTGGGATGATGTCATGCATAGATACCACTACCATTTATAGCATGAGTCAACTGCTCCATCACTGTAACAAATAGTTGAGTTACAATTCTCACCACCTTATGTTGTTGATTTGAAAGGTTGTTTTCATCTTCATGATTTTCTATTATAGCTTTCTGATTTCCTCTATAGAAAACAATTCTGAATAAACACAGTTTAGATAAAGAAACAAAGTAATCTTGAAATTCTATATATTTTCAACTTAACCATAATGTAAAATCCTCTAAAAGAAATAAATTAACTCCATCCTAACCAATAAAATTATCTAAACCAACCTTTGATACAAACTATAAGGCCCCAACCTTAAACATTACATAATATTGAGTTAAGTCAAGAATTCACATTGAGAATATTTTCTAGTTTAGATATTTAGATAATTAGGCGATAACTATTACATAACAAAAAAAAAGAAAAAAGAAATATAAAGAAGACACTTCCAATAGTATCTGTTTCTTCCATAACATAAAAAGTTTTAAAAAGAAACATGGTTTATTTTCATGTTTAATCATCATAAATTTTCATTGATTACATCCTTTAATATAATCTCCCTTAAATCCTGTGAAATCATTTAAAAACTTGGTTTGAGAACAAAAATCTCAGTAAGGGAAAGAAAAAAATTTATTCTAGTTAAAACCTGATTACCCATTCAATGTTTTTTGAGTGGATGAAAAAACATTTTCACATGAATAACACTCATAATTCTTGCTCAATGAAAAAACACTAAAAGCAATAGCAAGTAATTAAAACTCCTTTAGGCGACTTAGAGAATCATATATATAAAACCATTTTAAATATATTCCCATTGGAATAACTGTATGGTTAACTTCCAAATTGGAGGTCTATAATGGGGATCACCCTACATATAAGCTATATCGAGCTCACCCATGAGCTATAATGGGGATCAACCCTACTTATAATCTATACCAGGTTCAACCGTGAGCTATAATGGGGCTGAAACCTTTGTATAAGCTATATCGAGCTCACCTATGAGCTAAAATAGGGCTCAACCCTTCGTATAATCTATATCAGGCTCACCTATTTCACATAATGCACATGTACCATTTAATGAATAAAACACATATATAAAAAACAACTTTTTTGAAAGCTTATTCTAATCCCATATGAAAACATTTCCATATAAAAATACGATTTTCATTTAAGAAACCATTTTCAATACAAGGATACCCAAACAAAGGATTAAGGGATTTATTTTCATTTTTAAAGACATTAAGTCATATAGAGGAATCCAAATATTAAATAACGGTTACGATAGCAGAGAATTCATTGTCACTATATAGGTTAAAAAATATTAATTTTTTCATTTTGTAAAGAAATTAAAACACTTCATATAAAAATATTCCTTTTAAAAACATTGAATGAAATTCAAGATTGACATAAAATTTTCTCTATATTCCTTTTATACGCATATAAATAAATATGTAATTTAATATCATGAAGAAAAATATTTGATAATTAAATATTTAAATGTTCAAGGTGTCCCATACCACTTTGAGCATTTAAATATTAATCTAAATTATTTAATAAATAAAATTAATTAAGATAAAATATGGATATGATATGTCATAGTGGCAGCATATACACCTTATAAAAGAATAAAGGTGCATATTATCAAGAAATGACTCAATGAAAGAGATTGAGACAAAGTCCCTTATCTTGATTCTAACGTGTCTCATTCGCTCTTTAATTTCGTGAATAGTAAAATTAGGTTAATTTATACTTGCTTTAGAACCTTTTTAACGTTTATTATTCATTTTATATCACTTATTACCATGTTATAGAAATTTGTTAATTATTTGAGTTTATATCGGATGTTTTGTCGATGTTCAGTATTTGAGTCAAAAATGAACTTCTTTTGATGAAAATTATCCATGTGGTCATAATTATATTATCATAGAAATATTATTCATGATTTAAAAATTATATATATTAAAATGAAATGCACCGCTCATGGAGACGGTAGGCCGTACATACGCATGAACACTACGTTCATTTATTTGTCATATTAAAGGAATTAAAAAAATAAAATATTCATAGGTATATTATAATTATAGTATAATATATATATTAAATAAGTTCATCAATTCCATCCTTTATACGTTTCATGTATGGAATGAACGAGTTATATCACTTTGAGGGGGCGGTAGTCCACACTTCCTCAAATGAAATTACCGTATTTACAAATTATGGAAAGCATAAAGATATGTTGTAAATAAAAATTAAAGAAGCATAGAGATAATATAAATATAATATATATAAAATATAAATATAGTGTCATCATAATGGCCACCATGATAGGTGCTAGGAGAAAATTGAACAATCAACGTTTTGTGAGGCAGTAGTTCTTCTTATACAGAAACAATTTGTTCTATATCCATTAGATGGACGTGTGTGTAAGTGTAGGTCAAACAATTAGTATAAAAACATAATAGAATATTGAGGATAATAGTTTTTTATAAAATAATGGAATAAAGATAGGTTTTGGTGTTGGATTATCAAAGTAAATGAAAGGATCTTGAGGGAAGATGTCACCTCTAAATCAGGTAACTCCCTTTGATTTTAGCCAAAAGGCTTCCTTGAATTGCCTTATGAACAAGGTAAGGATTCTAGGAGTAAGGGAGGGATGATGGGAGATTATTTTATCAGAATATGGATGATCCAATGGGCTTGAGAGGTGTGAGTAAGTGGGTATAAGTGGTGGCCTTTTATAAGAGGGAGGAGGGGCACATTAGGAAAGTCTTGAAATATTATTTTATTATAAATTGATTTTCGAATTATAATAGATACAAAGTGATAAATTTAGAGGTTAAGATGAGTACGGGTCTAAATACTCTCAACCAATAGGGTTTTTACTAGTTTTGGTCACAAAATAACCTTTCCATTTAGCTTTAACCTTTAGTTAAAAACATTAACTATGACCATGTCTTCTTGTGTTTTCATAATATATGGTTACTATAGTTACTATAAAATAAAAATATAACTACAAGTGGATAATTAATGAATTTTTTAATATTATATTATTCATTTGGAAGAATATTAGATTTTTAGGACTATTATATCATTTAATAAAATAGTATTTGTTTTAAAAACTCCTTTCTGTCAATTTTGACACTATTTAGAAATTGATTTTTGTTCAAATCATAACAACTTGTTTCCTAAAAAAAGGTATTAAATCATCCCTCACATGTAAATGAAATCTAAACAAATTCGTGGATGACATAAAAATGTTCAAATTAAATTTATTTTAATATTTATAATATCATTTATGTGAATATTTCATTAATAAGGTAATTTCCACATCATTGTTATGTTATAAATATATATTTATTTAATATTTTAAAATTATAAATAAAATACCATGATATAAGAAATAGTTTTATATTTTTAATTAATATTTATATTAAAATATATAATTTATATGAACCAAATTAAAATTGTTTTAGTTTTGATATAATGTTTATGTTATATTTCCCTTTTCTTTAAATTAAATAATATAAAAGGTCAGTATCACACCCAAGTGGCTCCATGGGGTCCTAAAATCGACTCAAAGATGCTTATGGTTGGAAATATCTCACCCAATAGAATCTAAACACGTTTTAGGGTAGTTTTATATCATTATAATATTATTTTTTACCCTTATTTACCCGATTTACCCTTTAACCATGGAAAATAAAAATAATTACTAAAGTTACTATTCATAATGTCCAAAAATAAAAGGTACCTATTTACATAATTTAGACCCAATTATTAAAAATATGGAATCCACTTTTCTAAATTCAAAACACATAATTAGATGAAATTAATTTAAAATTAATTCCCGTTTTCAAAACCAAAAAACAGGTTTTTAAGAAGTAAAAACTATCAAAAGATTGACATGTGTTTATGTCCAGTTTAAATGGGAAATTACTTCCAATGAAAAAAATTGGATTAAATAATAAAAATATAATCCAATTAAACTTTAAAACCAATTAAAATTAAAACTTAACTATATAAATAAATTAGATGAAAATGAAATTTTGAAATAAAATGTAGTATTTTCATTATTCATTAAAATACAAATTTTATCAGAAAAATACCAAAAATTCAACCAAAGTAAATTTTTTCTGTCCAAATTCTAAAGAATAATTTTATTATGTCAAATTGAACTTATCAAATTGTCAAAAACTTGATTTATAAAAGGGTTCCCCATAAAAGGGGGTAAAACTACCTTTAAAAAAATATTATAGTATTTTATGCTTAAAATTGGATTTATAAATGTAAAAACATTTAACAAACTTGTTTGATCATAATATAGTTAGTATTGTTCATTAAATATATTAAAAATACTAGGAATTAAATATTATTTAAAATAATAATATTAATAATTTATTATTTTTCGATATAACTCAGTCTTGTGTGCAACGTAAGATTTTAGAGAAACCCGTTGTTGTGTGTCGAGTATGCTATCCCACATAATGTCCCCTTTAACTTAGCATCTAATTAATAAATATTAATAGGTATGTAAACAAATTATTATATAATTACTTGTTATGTTACATTATTTCTTAAACCAAATGGTTTTGGAATATAAAAGAGGAGAGGATATAGGGTGGCCTTTTATAAGTAAGGTGAGTGACACACTTGTAATTTTTGGAAGGAAAAAGGTGTACCCACGTTTTTCACATGAAAAAGTAAAATCAAATGGTCCATTATCAAAAATATAATATTTCATTTCGTCATATGTCTAGAAAATGAGTTTTGGATAAGTTTTGGGTTATTTTTAACCCTTATCTTTTTAGTTTAACCCTTTGTAAATCCATTTTTATCTTAACCACATTAATTAATTTTTTCAGCTTTTTCTATTCATAGTGGCCAAAAACTAAGTTGAAATAATTATAAAATATAAATTATTCTTATTCAAAATATTGAATAAAAATTTCCAAATTCGATTCACATAATTGGAAAATTTTAATTTAAAATTAATCCTCGAGACGCGATGAGAAAACACTTTTTCAAAGAGAAAATGTTCAAAAGTTTAAAAAGTTTTTAATACCAAAATTCAATAAAAAATTGATTCCAATGTCCTAAATTATCTTAATATATATATAATTAAAATAATTTTAGTTTTAAAACCATATTTAAAATATTTTTTAAGTTTTTAAATTATTTTAAAAAATGGAATTTTTAAATAAAAACCAATATTTTCACAATTCATTGAAAAATTTATCTTTTCATAAAATTCTAAAAAATTTAGTCCAAGATAATTTTGAAATGATGACTTAAAAAATTAATTTTTTTACAAATAAAATTTCTAATATTGTCAGAAATTAACTTTTAAATAAGTGCACAAAAGGTAACAAAACTGTTTTTTAGAAAAATACTTATTTTAAGTGTAAAATTTGATTTATTCTTATCTCTTCTCTAGAAAATAAATAATATGAATTTTAAACATTTTATTGAATATAAAATATAAAAATTTAATTAAAATAATTAAAATAATTGATTTTTTAATTTATTTACTTAATACAAATTTGGGTGCATAATTTTTCCCCCCAAAAAATATTTCCTTTACTTTCAAATTGTTATTATTTTAATTTATAATCCATTGGTCACCAAATAATTAATTATATATACATTTATAAATAATATATTTTCATAATTTAGTGAATCATATTCATACCCAATGGATAGGTGATAAATATCATATTAAATAATAATATTTTAATAGTTTGTCGCATTTTATTTAAACTCCGTGTTGCATGTAGCACAAGCTAAAATAGGTGTTGTGTGTATTGAAAGGAAAAATCAGCATTGCATGTAATACATGATAAACTTAGTGTTTCATGTAATAGAAGCTAAACTCAATGTTTTGTGTAAGACAAGCTAAACTTAGGGTTATATCCTATTCAATCTAAACTTAATGTTTCATATAATGAAAAATATCGAAAAGGTTATTTTTTTTCAAAAAAAATATTTCACAAAATCAGAGGGTGTTACAGTTATAGTCAAGAAGAAGGAATTGATTATGAATAAAACTTTTCATATGTATCTTAATTTTAATCCATTAGAATATTTCTTTCTTACGAAACAAATTTAAAATTATTATTTTTTCAAATGGATGTCAAGAGTGAATTGCATAATCGTTATACAATTGAAAACTTTTTATTAAAAAACCCCTAGATTTTAAAACCCTTATTTTCTAAATTCTATTTTTAATCTTTCAAAAGCTCTTCATGGTTTAAAAAAAGATCCTAAAGCTTGGTATGATAGTCTGAACTCTTTATTAATTTCGAATAGTTTTTAAAAGTAATAATTGATCCTAACCTATTTGTAAAAAGTATTTAAAAAGATATTTTAGAAGTTAAGATTTAGGTTTATGATGTTATTTTTTTTCTCATCCAAAAAATCCTTATGTGTTGAATTTTCTAAAATGACACAAAATGAATTTGAAATGACTCTAATGGGTATGTTAAATTTATTCCTTGGCTTTAATATTTTTCAAAACAAGGAAGGAATTAATTTAAATCAAATAATGTACAAAAAATATCTTTTAAAAAACTTTGGAATGGATAGGTCAAAAGGTAGTTACACTCTTGTGAGTAAAAACAATAAATTTTATTTGGTTGAAACTGAAAAAATTGTTGATGAAACAACTTATAGAGGTATTATTGGGAGTTTACTATACTTTACCAATGTCCAACATGAAATTATGTATATTGTTTGTATACATTATCATTTTCAAAAAAACCCTAGGGAATATCATATAAATACAGTTAAAATAATTGTTAAGCACCTCAAGAATGCAATTAATTTTGGACTATTTTATTTTAAAGAAAATTCTTTTGAATTAGTTATTCTGATGATGAATTTAGTGTTTATAAGTTATAAAAAAAGAGAACCTCTAAAATATATCACTTTTTAAGAAAGTCTCTAATACCTTGGTATAGTAAGAAGTAAAACTCTATTACATTATCCACTTCTCAAGGTGAATACATTACTGTATATAGATTTTGTGCCCAAATTATGTGGCTGAAACACACATTTCTAGATTATAGATATCAATTTAGATATTTTATTATAAATTTGAACAACAAAAGTGTTATTAATATTTCTAATAATACTATATCTCATTTAAAGAATAAAAATATTGACATAAGACTACAATTTTTGAGATATCATTTTGAAAATGTGGAGATCACTCTTGAATTCAATGGCACTAAACATCAGCTTTCTAACATCTTTACAAAGCTAATGAATGTTAAGAGATTAAATTATATCATATTCAAATTATGAATTATTATCTATGTCTAATTATTTTATAATTAATTTGATATATATTGTATTATTTATTTACTTAATCTAAAGTATTATATATATATATATTAATTAACTAATTTTTTTTGATAATTAATATGGAAATATTATGTTAGTGTTTATGTTTAATCTGCCTTAGGAAAATTTCTCATGTGGTAGATTTAATATATGAATGCACGATCAATTAAATTGATTACCTTTATTTTTTTAATATTTCAAGGCATACTACCATGTGTTATTTCATGCTACCATTTTTGTTTTAAGTATATTTTATTATAAACCTGCACTTTAATAATTAAAAATACCTAAATGATTTTTAAAAATCCCTAAATAAAATTATAATTAAATCACTTATCTTGAAATATAATCCTAGACCGATTTCAACCTATCCTTTTTTACCAAACCCTAGCCTTATAATATTTGAATCTTAGACAATAATAATTAAAATGAATCATTCAATTGAAGATGAATCTTCAAAAGACTTAGGTACTTCTAAAAGATTAAAAGAAATCTCTATTGTAACCATAAAATTATTAAAGCCACACTTTTTGTCTCATGAAGTTGTCCTAGAAAAGAAAATTAATTTAAAATGGTTTATATCAAGTTAATATTAATTATGGAGATCTATATGATAGAAAATATAGATAGAGTGGTTCATGGACAGTGATATACCCTTCTATCCATAGTTAAAAAAAGAGTTCTATACGAGTGTTCTTTTTGAAGCTTGTGAAATATGGGATCACATTAGAACATTTATTGATGGTTGAGTGTGTGTTTTCTCATCAACTTTATAGGATCTAAGTTTAAAAGTACCAAATACAGGTTAGTATGATGACTTTTAATGTTATTAAACTATCAATAATCCTAATTTTGAATTTAAGAGAGACTCATAAGAGATAACTGGTAATATAAATTCTAGAATTCCAAATTCTATTGAGTTCAATGGTGAGTCCCGGCTATTTCTTAAGTTTATTAAACATGTTATTTATTCTAGAAAAGGATATTTTACCATTCTAAGGCAACACGACCTATTAATTATTTATTATATGGTGAATAGAGTGTAGATAACCATGCCTAGATTTATTATGATACATATGGATAAACTAATAAAAACTTTATCATGATTTAATTCTTATCCTTATCTAAAATCTATCTTATATTTTTTTAGTGTTTATGGGACTTGTTCCTTAGGGTGAAAAAAAGTATACTACTTCTAGTGGTATTTATTTGAATAAAACCACTATCAAGAGAAAGAATATTGGATGGAATACTTGGAAGAAAATACAGTTTAAAGATGAAAATAAATTGTATGAGAAATACAATCCCATTAATAATCTAATTAGACAAAAAAAGTTAATCCAGGTTTGGAACCTGATTAGGTTGTTTGAGCTAACTATTCATCTGATGAAATTGAATAAGATGTGGTAGTCGATCATAGTGAGGAAGCCTTGAGGGGATATGAGGAAATAATAATTTTATCTCATTTCATATAGGTTTAAAAATATGAAAGGCCCATGTAACACTTAAAAATATAGTTTAAAATAATAATAGTCTTGATATCATTCTTAACACACAACATTGAGCTTAAAGTAGATTGAGATATATTTTAAAAATATTATTATTTAAATGTGAACATTATAACTTAGTTTTTGAATGGGAAGGTATGAATATGAGTAAAAAAATTATGAAATATATGTATAATGATCCTACTAAATATAACTATATTGACTAATTCCTATAAAACAATCACTCAATTTTTATTGAAGTTATTTTATGCTTCAAAAATGAAATTTCTTCAAAAATGATTTTATTACATTTTATGCATGGAAATTATAATTAGTATATTCCATGTATATAAATTATATTTTATAAAATTAAAATAATTTTTTAAATCATAATATAAAAATTAACTTACGGTAAAATTTTGGTATTTTTCTGAAATGATAGATTTTTTAGTGAATAGTGAAAAATACCAATTTTTCAAATACTCTTATTTATTTTCATTAAATAAAGTAATTAAAAAGTCTCATTAAATTTTTTATTTGGTATTAAACTTTAATATGATCCATTTTATTTAAAATAATATAATTAATTCTATTAGGATAATCATTTTACATGATTTTTATTTATGTTATTTTTTAGGCTTAAAAATGTATTTTTATAAAAATTATTTTTCATTTTGTTTTACAAATTTATATTAAAATTAATTTCCAACAATTATAAAAATTTAATCTTAAAAAATGGATTAAATATATGTAATTATGAGTTTAAGATTTGGTAAATAATTCCCTTTTACTTTTAATAATTATGAATATTGATCATGATAAAATTTATCACCTCAGTAAAGGTTAAATTAGACAATTAAGGTTAAAAATGATGTGATAAGGAATTAATAAAATATCTAGAACTTGAATATATTTAATTTAATGAGAATAAATTTTTAATTTAAATCCTGAAATTTAATATATATAATTTTAGTTCTATTTTCCTCTAATAATGATATTTATATTATTTTAGTTAATGAAAAATACAAAATGTCACTCTCTTACCTTTAAATTTATCTTATATGTTCACATAGAGATAAAAACAAGTTTGGTATGAATATTAAAGTTTATTTAGATTATAATTAAATCTTTTTTATAATTTTAATTTATTTATACTTTTTAGTGATTATATAATTACATTAAACACTTATACAATACTGACACCATGCTTGTGCAAGTAGTAGAAAAATCAAGCAAAAGATTTTAAAAACATTAAAAGTAAAATAATTGAGATAAATTTTTGATTTAAAATAATTATGTAGATAAATATTATATATTTTTATTTTTTAAAATTTTTATATTCTAATTCCATTACTATGTTCATTCCTTTAATGTCAAATTTAATGAATAGTGTTAAAAATGAAATTAATGGTATTTTATGAAAAATAATATTTTATTAAATTATTTAAAAAGCATAAAAGTCATGAAATAGGAAAATTAGGATGATGAATTTTATAAATGTTTCTAAAATTTAAATCTATGAACCAATTATTATATTATAAGTAAAATTATATCCTTTTAATATTGAAAAATTCATCACACCGATTAAGGTTAGAAATGGATAGAGAAGAGGTTAAACTAAAAGATAACGGATAAAATGATATAAAAACATTATTAAACTTTATTTGTTGTTTTTATTTAAAAATTATCCTTATAAAATTTTAATAATATTCATTTTGGATCCATTTTTTAATGAAACTAACTGAAAAATATTTTAAAACTTTGGAAAATTACAAGTGTGACACTCACCTCAATTATAAAAGGGCACCTCCTCTGCTCACTTATTCATACATATAGAGCCATTTATCTCTACCAAAATTTACCAAAATATCTCCCAAATATATTTATAATTTTTATATTGGTGTTGGTATTCTAAAAATACCAACCTTAGGGTCTTTATAATTATATCTAAAGAAGTTCTCTCTAAGAGAAGACAATCGTCTTAACCAAGCTCTTTATTTTTTTACTTATTATTTCACCACCTTGAATTATGTCCAAGAAATTAAAATATAATATCATTGGTATATCCCATAAACTTTAATTTTATAATATTGATGTAATAATATTTATCCATCTCTTTCTTTATCAAATTGGAAACAAAATCATCACTCATGTTTACGATAGACTACCGCCTTGCGAATTGATGTAATTTGTTTTCCATCATCTCCAACCATGGATAGTCATAGTTATGTAAATAATGAATATGTATGATGATTATGAAATGATATTTATTTTCTATATTTAATATATTATCAACTTACTTACCCTTTCACCCATTAAAAAATGATAATGTCGCTCGTTCATACGTATTGATTACCTTCTCTACGAATCAATACGATTAATTTTCTATGTACAACTTTAAATAATGATTATAAAAATATATATAATGAATAAATATGATATTTATAACAATAATATTATTATTTATATGGAAAAATTATAACCTATTCACAAGAACCGTAACATCTTTGATGAAACACACATGATAAAACCAAGAAGTTAACACCTGAAATAATGATAATAAAAAGAATTGTTGATTAATGGGTGATAGTATGTCATAATTGGATAATATATGATATTATAAATATAAAAATTATTTTTTTTATAAATTAATAACTTGTTTAAAACCATTATACAAGAGGTTAAATAACATAAAAAAAGTAGAAGCCCGAGGTAAGGGGTTTGTTAATTCGATTTTCATTCATTGGGTTATACTTCCACTTCATCGACTATGTTATGCCATAATTTTTTGTGAAATGAACTATTATTGTATTATATTCCATTTAATTTTTTTGGATATACATTATTTACTCACAATAACTTCATTAAATAATTCTCAATTCATTAATATTATCTTTATAAATAATTTCGTCTCAATTTCCACTATATTAAGTCATATTTGGTATTATAGACCTGTTTAATTTTATATGGGGTATATACTGCCCCATTGATGTATTTTAATTGAATATATTTTTATTAATTATGATTTAAGTTTTAATTATTGTTTACTCTTTCAAGGTTTTATAATTTAAAATTTACATGAGAGGTCAAAACATAATTTAAAATCTCATTTTTATGGGATTGCTTATTTTTTTGAAGGGATCATATAATATTTTATTCATAAACTCCATATATTTTATTATAATATAGATATTTAAGGATTTTCCATGTTTTATTCCAAATTTTACAATATTTTTCACACGAATGAAGAAAATAAATTTTTATAAGAAAAACCGATTTTATTCCTCTTTTTGATCGGGTATATTTTTCCTCCATGTCCATATTTTTTAAAATTATAATAAAAAATTCCTTTTTATTTACTAAAATTATTTATTAATAATATTTTAAGTTATACTTGAATTTTTAAATGGTTTTAAATGAATTTATATAATATTTTATAAAAGGGTAATTCTCGACTTTCATTATGTAATTTCATAAATAATGTTTCTTTTTAATGTATACAATGTTAATGGATTTTACCAATTACATAACCATTGTACGTTGTTGAGATTATTTTATAAGTTTTCATTTGGTTTATAAAGAAAAATAATTAATGAAAACTTATTTTTATCTTTTCATTCCATTTTCTTTCATTATTTAAAATACATGAGTTTATTTAAAAACGTATATTTCTGTTGAATTGATTGACATATTTTATCTCTTATTAATTTTATGGTAATTAAATTTCTCTTAAAAAATTAATTATGATAATATTTCATTGTACATTAAAATTTTATTAAATATATATATTCTTTATATAATGGATATGCTTATTTCTTAAACCATATACCATTTTAACACATTGTTTTTTACTATTTTCTTGATGGGTAAATATTGATATTCAATATTCTTTACACAAAATGGATATTTTTTTGATAAAGAATATTGACTATGAATTAAATCAATCATTAAATATATGATTAATGCATTAGACATGCATTGATGGGTGGGTCCCAATTGTAGATAGCCTCTCAATGCATTGGAAGGTCTCATGAGACAAACCATTTAAATAGCCTTATTAAATAGATTTTTGGTTTATACCTACCTATAGTATAAATTATCTTGATACAAGGACTTTTTGGTAATGATATAATGATATATGAGATCATGATATCCAACACTATTAATTTCCTTCATTGAGAATTTATTTTTTATTATTCTTGAGATTATTTCATTGATATTATTCATGGATGAATTTCATACTCAAGTTATTGATTAAGTGGAATGTATTTTAAGTTATCTATCTTCCCATATTGATTATGCCTTATTGAATCATGATAGATTATGTTGGGCATAATCCTTACTGATCATTTTAGAATACTTTATTTTGTTTCCATTCCCTAGGATATGAATAAGGAATCTTTAAATGAGTTCAAGGATGTATAATATTTATTTTAAATATTTTTTTATATTTTATTTACAATGTTATATGGGAACCATGTTTTTATCCGGTTCTTCAAGACTACTAAACTGATCATTCCTTAGTGATGTGACCTCTTATATCTTTTGATAATGTTATACATTATACATTGGGTATGGGTTATTGGAATTGGGGATGTTATAGTTGGTATCAGAGTAATTTTTGTTGAAACCTTTGGAACTAGATTAGGGAATATAACCCTATGATATACTTTGAGGATTATTATAAGTATAAGAAATGTTATAATGTTTTGGAAAGGCATATATTATGTTGTTTTTCTATAAAAACATCAATGTATGGATAATCCAAGTGTACATGGTTATGGAACAAATGAATTTAGTGGTAAAAACCCTAAAAAGAGTTGGTAGAATATACCTTGGCTATCATCACAATGAATGTTGAGTTTTCCCTTTCTATGAACCTTGTTTGAAACACCTAGGGGATATGATTGGGTTAATTCAAATTTTATTTATGAACCATTATAAAGGATTTTAATATATAAATACTATGGATGAACTATGTTAAACCTATGGTGTCATATATTGAAAAGAATATGTTAATATTTAAACATCCTATAAACTATTTTCATGATTATATGATTTCCCACTATTATTTTTGTTGCTCATTCTATGTTTTTTTATTTCATTCAATGGATAAAAACAAAAATATCTATGTAAAATCTGAATATAATAGAAAATATAATTATTATACTCCTAAGAAATTGAATGTTGTGGAAGATAGAATGTGAAAGAGTGTGATTATTCCTAACCCTCTGTCTCATATCATGATTAATAATCTCAACCGGACTGGGTTTAATAACATATCAAATAAGATAAATATGGACCTTTATGGAATTTAAGGTGATAAGAACCATGTAATGAAAAATATTCAACATTCTACAAGTCAAGAATGTTAGAAAAGGCACTTAGGGAAATGTCTTAAAGGATCAGGATGATATTTTTCTTGTGAAGAAAGAGGTAATCAAGCAATAAACTACCCATTGAAAAGTTTAGAGGATGAAAGATAAGTATAAGGATCAACAAGTACATGTTAATAAATTATTAGTAATGTTATATTCTATATAAATAAAGATAAATAATCTATAATTAATATATAGGAAATATGAATTATTTTAGTAGTTACCCTTAAAATAAAATATGATTAGACTGAGATTGAGTAAATTTAATATATGATTCATATTTATAATTATAGAAAGGAAGTATTATGTAATTAAAAAACAATTTTTTGTTATAAGTTTTTGAATTAAGTTGATTTATTGGTGTACCAATGTATTGGATTTTGAAAATTATGAAGTATTGTTAAATTTTTATGGTATTTTGATATCCAAGAATTATTCTATCAATATGAATTTGTGTATAAGGGTTATTAAATGTGAATTATAGGAATATTATATGGAATGTATTTATAAATTTAAGGGTTAATATGATCTTTTATGTTGAGGTAATTATGAGTTATTACAATTCGGTAATATATGTTTTATCATATAAATAACTATTCGTTTGAAAAGTGATTTACTTACTAAGTGAATAAAATTATTTCATAAGAAGTTCATTAGTTTTTCGGGTATATTATATTATTAAGGTAAATGGAATATTATTTTCTATAATGGGATTTAATTTTTAAGATAAATAATTAGTTAACTTGTGGAAGTCTATTAGTTTTTAGTGGTTTTATGGTGATTCTAGTTATTTTTGGGAATTTGTTATTATATTTTAGAGAATATATAATCAAGGTATTCACATGTTTGGTATATGAAATTATGGGCTACTTTATGTTTCATGGGATAATTTTTTGATAAAATATTTTGGGATATTGGGTTCTAAATTGGGTTAGACATATTTTTTAGGAGTCTTAAGGTTAACTACTTTTGTAAAGGATTAAGTTGAGTTATGGGGGTTACTATTGAGGTTTTTTAGATTAATTTATTGTATTTATCCATATTGTATAACTTGGTATGACTATTTTGGATTATTTAAAATTTTTGGGAAATAAGGAATTTATTTTCATTCTTTTATAGAACTTATTATCCACTAAAAGTTAATTTTAGTGCTTTAGTCATCAAAAATTCATCTTGAATATTAATTTTTTGGAATAAGAGATGAATTAAAAATTCATCGACCTAAAATCAAAAGATGAACTTGTGATTATGAAGTAGAAAGAAACCAAGTAATTTTGTTTTTTCATTTTCTCCACCATGATAGTAAAAGAATCTATCAAAATTGTGAAATGACCTTAAAATAAAAAAATTATCATTTTACCTTCATTTTTGATAAATTTATAGTGTTTTTACCCATCACTATATGGTTTTGTTGTCATTGAATTTCTTATAAATGTATTCTCAATCACTCTCCATTAGTCCTTAAATAGTATTTTTATCCTATATGTATATATTTTAACTTAACATAAATTTTATATTTATCTAGGAACCCTATTATGTTTTATTTTAGGTATCCTTTATCATTTCCACTTCTATGTTTTAAAAGAAATTTTATCATCCATTTTTACGATAGGGGTTTTCAATAAAGTTAACTTCAAATATTGAACCTTTGACGACTAAGATAAAATTGTGAGAGAATAATTTATTTAAAAGGGTTATAGTATAAAACCCCAATAATTTAGTTTAAAAAAATAAAAAATATTGATAACTTTCTTAACATGAGAGATTGATCTTTAAGTGGACTGAGATATATTAAAAAAATGTTATTTTTTTCAATGTGACTATTATAACCTAGTTATTGAATCATAAGGTATGAATATGAGAAACCACATTATAAAATATATGTATAATGATTCTACTCAATAAAAATGTATTTATGGATGCTTAGGAAATAAGTACCCAATTTTTAGTGAATTCATTTCAGGGTTCAAAAATGCATTTTCTTAAAAAATGATTTTATTGTATTTTATGTCCGGAGATTATAATTAATTTATGAAAATTTTATAAATTTTATTTCATAAAATGATTTTTTTTAAATAATAATATCAAAATTAACTTAGGTTTAAATCTCTTATTTTTTATAACTTGATTGATTTTTCAGTGTATAATGAAAAATATCAACTTTTCAAATACTCTCATTTATTTTCATTAACTATGGTAATTTAAAAGTATAATTATATTTTGAATTTTGTATTAAATTAACATACAATCTATTTTATTTTAAATAATATAATTAATCCCATTGGGATAATTATTTTACATGATTTTGATATAAGTTATTTTTTTGGATTAAGATCACATTTTTTTGAATTTTTTTTCATTGAATTTTATGAATTCATAATAAATTTATTTTATACAACTTATAAAAATTGAATCATGAAAAATTTATTACAAATTTGGAATTAGGAGGTTAAAATTTGGCAAATATTTCCCTTTTAGTTTTATGCATTATGAATAATAACCATAGTAAAATTTGTCACCTCGATAAAGGGTAAATTAGGTAATTAGGGATAAAAATAATGTGATAAGGCATTAAAAATATATAAAAAACATTAATTTATTTAATTTTATGTTATAAATTCAAAAAAATCTATTTTAAATTTGAAAATAGGGAATTTTGGGGTCATTTTCATTTAATAACGACATTTGTATTCTTTTAAGTAAAGAAAAATACAAAATATCAATCTCTTTCCTTTAAATTTATATTATATGTTTACATAAGGATAAAAATAATTTGTGGTTGAATATTAAATTTTATTTTTTCATAATTAAATTTTTATGATAGTAATTTATTTCGAATTTTTAGTGATTATATAATTACAATAAACGCCTATACTATGCTGACACAGTGCTTGTGAAAATAGTAGAAAAATCAAGTAAATAATTTTAAAAACATTAAAAGTAATAAAATTGGGGTGAATTATTGAGTTAAAATAATTATTTAGATTAATATGTAATATTATTAAAGTTTTAAAAGTTTATATTATAATTCTATTACTATCTTCATGACTTTAAATTCAAATTAAATTAATAATATCAAAAATTATATTAAAGATATTTTATGAAAAATAATATTTTATTAAATAATTTAATAATCCTAAATATCATGAAATAGGAAAATTATTATTATAAATTGTCTAAAACTTCATAAATTTTCTATTTAGTAACAATTTTTTATCTTATAAGTAAAATTATATTCTTTTAAGATTGAAAAAGTTGTTATCACAATTAAGGTTTAAAATGGTTAACTACGGGGTTAAACCAACAAATAAGAGTTAAAATGACATAAAAACATTCTAAAACCAATTTTTTTGGTTTTATTTTAAAATTATAATTATTTAAATTAAATATGTGTCATTTTAGTTCCATTTTGTGAAGAAAGTGAATTTATAGTATTTTAAAACTTTGCAAAATTAGAAGTGTGCCACTCACCTCAATTATAAAAGGGTGTCGCCTCCCATAACTTCTTCAGATCTATTGACACATTTATCTCAAAAAAACCGTCAAAAATATCTTCCAAAAATCCTAATATGTGCTATATAGGTGTTGGTTTTTCCAAAATACCAACTGTAGGGTTCTTAAGAAGAGATCCAAAGGAGGTTTCTCCAAGAGAGGTTAATCATCTTAACCAAGCTCCTTTTTTACTTCTTTTTTTAACACCTTTAACTATTTATGAAAAATTCCAATATAATAACACCAATATTTAACATATTACTATATTTTATTCTTAATATGGAATAATATTTATCCAACTTTTTATCCATCAAATGGGATACAAAATCCTCCCTCGTGTGTACAAAAGACTACTGAACCATGAATCAGTGAATTTTTTTCCATCACCACATCACATGGATAGAAATAATGATTAATGTAATTAATATATATGATAAGTATGAAATAATATTTATTAGGAAAATTTAATATATCAACAATTTCATTACCCTTTCACCCAATAAATTATGTTAACGTCACTTGTGCGTATATACAACTTACCGTCTCTATGAAGCAATGCGATTCATTTTCCATATTCACCTTTTATAAATGATTATAAAAATGTAGATATTAAATAAATATTATATTTAAAACATTAATATCATTATTTATATGGTGAAACTATAATCTATTCACAATAATCATAACATCTATGATGAAATATACTTGAGAAAACAATGTAGTTTATACCCAAAATAATGATAATAATGAAAGATTGTTAGAAAATGGGTGATTATATGTTATAAGTGGATCATATATGATATTATATATATAAATATGTTTTTTTAAAATTAAAAATAAGTTTAAATAATTATAAATGAGGTTAAATCATGTTCAAAAAAGTGGAAGCCTGATGTAAGGGATTTCTTAACCCAATTTCCATTCATTGGTTTATACTTATACTTCAATGACTATGTTATGAGATGAATATGTGTCAAATGATATATGATATTATCATGTTTTATTTCCATTTCTATGTATATTTACATTTTTACACATAATTACTTCATTTATTAATTCTTACTTTAATGATATGATCATTGTAAAGGATTTTGTCTCAATTTCCAATAAAATGAGACATATTTGGTATTATACACATATTTAATTTTATATGGTTTATATAATAACCCTCTGATGTATTTAAAATTAACATATATTTATTCACAATGATAAAAGTTTCAATTAAAGTTTAATCATTCAAGGGGTTACAATTTAAAAGTTACAAAGGATGTAACGATTTATCTTATAATCTCATTTTTTAGGATTACATATATTTTTTGTTGAAGGAATATCATAATATATCCTTTATAAAATCAATCTATTTTATTATCCTTATAATATTGAATGAATTACTTATTTTATCCTAATTTTTACTCTCTTTGAAACTTGAATGAAAAAATAAATGTTTAAAAGAAAAACCATTCTTATCCTTCTTTTTAATTAGGTATATTTTTCTTCCATGTCCATATTTTTCTAAATTATTTTACAAATTCTTTTTTATTTACTCAAATGATTTATTAATGAAATTTTAAGATATAATTGAATTTTTATATGGTTTGAAAGAAATATTTATAGTATTTTCTAAAATGATTATTTTCTAATTTCTTTATAAAAAGTCAAAAGGAATATTTCTTTTTAATGTATATAATGTTAATAGATTTTCCCACCAATATAACCATTTTATGATATTTATATTATTATATAATCTTTCAATGGTTTTATAAAGAAAAATATTTAATGATTTTTTTTTTAAATTTTCACTCCCATTTTCTTTTATTATCCAAAGACATGAATTTATTACAAAACATATATTTTTAATGAATTAATGGTCATATTTTATCTCTTATTAATTTTGTGGTCATTAAATTTATCTTGAAAATTCACTTTCTTGTGATCTTATTTTATTGGAAGTTACATTTATCTTAAATATCCATTTTCTTTGTATAATGGATATGCTTATTTTATAAACTGTATAGCATTTCTATATATGAATTTTAACAATTTTCTTTATTGGAAAAATCTTGATATTCAATATTCTTTACTCAATATTGATATTTTTTGATAAGACATATTGTTTATGAAATAAATTGATCATAAAATATATGAGGAATTTATTAGACATACAGTGGTAGGTGGGGCCTAGTTATAGATAGCCCCTCAATGCATCGGTAGATCTCATCATTCAAACCAATTGGCTAGTGTTATTAAAAGGGATTTTGGTTTATACCTTCCCATAGTTTAAACTATCTTGGAATAAGACATTGGTGGTAAAAATATCAGGATTTTGGATATCATGACATTTGACATTATGCATTTACTTCCTTAAGAATTCATTTATTATCATTTATGAGATTATTTCATTGATATTATTCATATATGAATCTCATTCTCAATTTATTGATTAAATGGCAAGGGTTTTTAGTTATATACCTTGTAATATTGATTATTACTTATTTACTCATGATATATTCCACTGTACATAACCCTTACTGATCATTTTATCCCATCCTTATTTGATTTCTTTTGTTCATGATATGAAGATGGAATCTTTGAGTGAGTTTAAGGATGAAAAATATTTACTTTCATTATGTTTTTATATTTTATTTCCAATGTAATATAGGAAGCATGTTTGTGTATGGTTCTTCAAGTATACCAAACAGATCAATCCTTAGTGATGTGAAACCTTGTATATTATTACAATTTAATAAAATAGATACTAGATATTGGTTACTAGAATTAGGGTTGTTACATCCTGTGAAAGGAGTAGTAACTCCTGAGGGATAGGGTACTCTTAGATATTTTATTTCCAGACCAAATCTCACCAATTCAATAAGTGATGAAAATGATAACCTAATTGTAGATATTCCTTCTATGTTTGAGATAAGGAAATCTACAATATTTGAATATACAATTCCTAACGAGGAGATATCTTTAGAAACCCCTATTATTATTTTGGACCCTTTTACTCTAGGTAGTGATAGTGAGGATGATCATAATGGTGGAATTCTACCCAAACCTAATGGACATGCTATAACTATTTTCTCTACACTCTAGAGAAAGTTGAATATTCTCCCAACTCTCTAGTTCTTGTAGAACAATGTAGACTAGACCTTAGAGTTGATGATGTTTTAAATAATTTGTTTTGTTCAACTCCTATAGAACTAGATGATCCTTCTTATCCAACTCATTTATCAAGTTTCAAAATTCAAGATGATCCAATTTATTATTCATATCCTCATATATATATTTTAATATTGGAATATTCTAAAAGTTAAATTCAGGATACTAACAAACCAAATTTTGACTCATCATATGACGATGGATCTATTTTGTGACCCTCAGATATAGTTTTTAGTGAATCCCCTAGCCATAACCCTTATCCTCTATCTTCTTATACTTATCTAATTTCCTCATTATACTTCATGTAATTTAAAAATTAATTATTGGAAGTTTGTAAAGATATATTTTTGGGTTTGGGAAGTACTGGTGAGTATGGTATAAAGGAAGACAAATTTTTTAAATTTTTTAGTGTTATTTATCATATTCATCTAAAGGTGTTTCTTAAATTTTATCATATAGATCATGATATTTAAAGACTTAAAGAACAAATTGGTCCTGTATAGGTATATTTTATATACATGATGATTAATATGGACTAGAGATATCATAATGTTGTAAAAACTTCATCTAGAACTCCTGATCCTCCTCCTTGAACACCTGCATCTATTTATGAAGATCTTATTATAAGGGTTATGAATGTGGATATTTAGAATATTTTCTAAGGATTCAAAGAAACTAATAATTTGATATAGATGTATTTATATTATCATTGTAAAAAAATGTTTTATATGATTCAAACTGAGATAATTAATACTACCAAGGTTAATGATATTATAAAATGTTCCATCAAATATTACCTGAGTCATATTTTCACCATGTCTGATATAAATAACATGTTTAGATATTTGGATAACCATATAAGGATGCCTCCTTTAACCTAGGATTTTAAATCAATCATAGAAAAGTTTTTGGAAACGGAACCTCTATTGGATTAATTTATGATTGATAAGGATAAAATTATATACATCATAAATCATTGATCTCAAGCTTTCTATGCTATCACTCAGGTTTTAGAGCCTTAGTTTTTTACTAACTAAAATGTGATTATAGCTCCTCCAGCTCTTCCCATGACTAGTGTTATAACTTATACCACTCCAGCTTCTAAATATCCTATAGGTATTTCTGGTCCCACTCTCCCTCAATAAGTCTACCACATCCAACCTATCTATAAAGGGACTCCGATTCTAGGAGATTCCTATTCTCCTCAGACTAAACATGAACATTCTTTTATTTCATCTAAAGACAAAGGAAAGCACCACTTGATTCCTCAACCATTTGAGACCCTATATAACCTGATTCTTTTTGATGAATTTGATAGGACTTTTATATTCTTTTTGTAAAAATCATATATATATATATGTGTGTGTGTGTATGTGTGTTTTGTTAACATTCTCTCATTTAATTTTTCTACACTTTAATTATGTTTTATTGATCTAACCGACTATATTTTTGAAAGTCCTAAAAGGGAAAGAAATGATATAACAAAATTATTTATCAAAATTATTTATTTGTGTAGTTTATTCCTTTATGTATTCCATGATTTGTGATCATAAAAAGGGTGATATTGTTTCTTAGTCCAATAATTAATTATTTTAATGATATCGAATCATGTTTATTTTATTTTTAATAGATTCTATTCTCTATGAAATTAACATGTATTTTTTGAATACATATGAAAATATTACTAAGTATCACATATAATATAAATCCTAAAATCAACTATATAAATAAAATCAACCGACCATATGAACAGACAAGTGACCATGTGTAAGATTAGTGGAATTTCTCTTTGTATGCAACTGACCGCATGAGTACTAGAATGAACATAAGAAGGATTTAATTTACCACATGATGAAATCTATAAATAAGTATAATTTCAAAATATATCGAATTCACCACATGACTAAGTGGATCGACTGTGTGACTAATCGATTGACTGTGGTGGAAATCTCACAATCAACCCAAGAAACCTCAAGAACAAATGAAGAAACCACACGATATGTCTTATCAAATGTATAAGTCTAATAAAAACATGTTTAAGTGACCACATATATTTTAGTGAACACATGATATGACTAATTGACCACATGATGTATTAAAATGACCGCATGATAGATTGGTAATTTTGGAAACAAACATATGATATCTTCAAGAAGCTGCACCATAGAGTGAAGTGACCATATGTTCAAAGGATCATCCGCATGACCATTCAAGGGTATCAAAATTATTTTTTTCATAATTATTAAATAAACCATGAGGTATAATGTTGAAATAGTATACTTAAATCGAATATGTCTAATTGGAATCATATTTAATTAATATATTCCAACGATAATTTTTGAAAAATTAGATGAAAATTCATAGAATTTAAAACTTTCAAATTTCATAATAAATACAAGGATATTATAATGATTATTTTTCAACAGATATTTAGATAAAGAATTTATCTATTTAAAAGGAAAAATAGGTTGGGGAAAACAGGTCGAAAAATGATGATGAAAATGAGGACACACATGCTATTAATCTATTTTTAAAATCTACGACACTCTATTTTTATACCATGATTAATTGAAATATTTGAGAAAACATATCTAATCATTTAATATACTCTAAAAACTAAAGGAATAAATTGAGGAGAGAAGATAAGACTACAAATCAACTGAAACTCAACCCATTTCAAAGCTAAATAAAACTCCATATCTCATTATTCCTCCATCTCTCTCTATTTTACATTACTTTTTGTTGTGCTAAGTTTATTATGTTCAACTATTTAGAATATACTCATATACTACATTGAAGAGTACTATGATACTCTTTATCTAACTTACTTAATTTTTGTATCCCCATGAATTACTATGAAAGAGTCTTGGAGATAACTTGGAAAACCCTATATGATGTTGTATTCTGTATACTCTATATAGGTTGTGAATCATCCTATTTATATTTATAAACATGGTTGATAATGAGTTTCTATTAAGTGGAAAGGAATAAGTCTCTACTTGAGATTGAACCTATTGTTTTTTTATTTATCTACCTTAATATTTAAGTTTTTCTTACTTTGTTTTAATATCATTTTACATTCAAAGTATATATTTCAAATATACTTTTGATAATACCTTAAAAATAACTTTATAAAAACAATATATTGACAACTAACTTTTACCAATGATATATCTACTGTTTGATATGAGTAGAGTAATCAGAAAATATTAGGACAATATTAATCTATTCTAATTAAGTTCTGATCAAGACCTTGGGAGGTTATTTCAAAACATAAAATTAGTTATACCTACTCTATTAGATATCTAGGTGTTTTCTAGAATTGGGGGATTTTGTTTTAAGATATTTTTTAATAAATTTTTTATTGGATGATCAATTCACCCCTCTAGAGTACCCCAATTCAAACACAAATATGGGGTTTTAAATCAATTTAAATTAATTAAAGTATGATAAAAAAATATATATGGAAGTATATACACCACACAATATAAAACAAGTGGTGAATTTTAAATATGTATCAAAGAGATAAAGATAAGATGAGAAACCCTTACAACTCTAGTAACTTTTGATTCATAACCCTTTTCAAGAGAAAACATGAAATATAAATTTAATTACCCCAAATAAAATATTATTAATATTAATTAATCCAAAAAGGTATTATATACACCATATAAACAAAAATTGGTGCATAATACAAAATATGACTCAAAGAAGGATTTTTGGGAGAAACACCTTTACCTTAACTCTTGGGTTCCAAAAAATAACTTTAATATACCGTATAATAAACATAAAAATATTAATAACAAATTTTATAACCTTTTTCATATATATTACCTTTTTTAATATTTAATTACTATCATTCATTATACATTCATTAGTGAGTTAACGTTTTTTTTCATCAAAATATGTTATTAATTTTGATTATTTTGTGAATGTTTTGTAATGAAAACATCAAAAACCATTTTTTATAATGATCATTATTTTTTGTTTTATCCTTTCATAAAAAAATTCATGAAATATATTAATCCTTAATATCATATAAATTTTCAAATATATCTTTATAATTTTCCATGTAAAGCGATGACCAAAAACTAAACATGTCATTCATGGAGGTGACAATCTGCACGTACACACAAGTGACATTTTCATTTTTTAAACAGATATAATGAAAGGAAAGAAGAAAATTATTTATATTTAAAAAATAATAATTAATTCATATATATTATATTATTTATTACAGATATTATTAAAACCATCTTTGTATGGTGGTGATGAAAAAATGAAACACGTCGTCTATAAAGGTAGTGGTCCACACATACACATGAGTTACATTTTAATTTTTCTATTGAATGGAAGATAAGGAAGGTAGATCACAGTTTATATTTAGATAATATTAGTTATTTTATAAATATATTATTTATTAATTAAATAAATTATTATAACCATCAATTTGAGGAAGTGATGAAAAACGAAATACATCATTCATTGAGGTGGTTCTCCGCTTGTACATACAAGCTGCATTTTAATTTTTCAAATGATTATAGGGAAGATATAAAATGATTATTTCATTAAAAAAATAAAATCTAAGTATACTTATTATATGGATTTAATTATGTTATCATGGGTATAACATATTTTGATGAGGTTTAATAAGAAAAGAATATAAATGAAAAGGTATAATTATGAGTTTTTACCTTACTCCTCAGTAAAAATCTGTGATCCTTCCTAGAATGGTATTTTGGTGATACTAGAACATATAAAACTTTTTAGAGAGAGTTAGAAAGGAGTTTGGTTATAATTTTGTTGAGATTTAAGGCTTTTGGGGTGTGTAAAAGTTGGGTGGTGAGGGAATCCATTTATAAGTGATAGGGGTGGAACTTTTGTAAATACCCATAACTTTATATCAATGTGATTATCCAATGAAATAGGATAATATTAATTTTTAAAATATTTAATTTTCATATGCTTAATTATTCATAAACACCATTTTTAGTGTATTTTACAAATTGAACATTATTTCACATTATGATTGTAATTACTTCTTAAAATGCACTATTACATGATATATTTATGAACACCTTATAAAAAAAAGAATGGTCACGATTTTTTATTATTTTATTTTATGGTCTCCCATGATATGATAAAAATTATATCATACTATATATATTAAATATTCAATTAGGAATATGACTAAAGTGAGCCTTGATTTAAGAACATTCTTTGCGAAGTTAACTGGAAAATAACCCAAAAAAATGACTGTAGAGGCAAATATAAAAGCTCAATGATTCTAAAATTTGATCCATAGATAAATAAAATCATGGTAAACATTTAATTAAAAAGTTTCTATAGATATTTATGATTATTTAATGGAGTTTTAGGTTGCCTAAGTTGAAGATTAAATTTTGGACCAAAATATATTGCCTAGAAAAACTACCCACCATTTTGATAATATCTTAAAAAAATAACCAATTGGGATCCAATTTTATATTAATTTAGAGGAAATATGGGAATTAAATTTCTTGTTCCATATACAACCCAAATTCGGCCATATATAAGCTCATTTCGGTGCGTCTTTTCTGTGGATGAAAGATGGCTTGGATTTTTTAATGGTGGAAAAGTATTATCTCCAGTAACTTTCCACCTACCTAGGCCTACCATAATTAATTAGGGAGAATTAAACTATTGGGGGATATACCCAATAATTCTGAAATTCTTATTTAAGGAAATAGTGTTGGAGGATTTAGGAGGATGATGCGTGTGTTTTCATTTTAATGTTATGCTTCGAATTTGATTTTGTAATCACATTTCTTAAATTAGAAGTTGTTTGAATCACCTTTGATTCTTAATGAATATTCTTATTCTACTCATTTTTTGTTATTTTTTCTAACATGTTGATATATATTCATTAATGTGTGAATTTATTCACAAATAAAAGTGATAAATCCTTAAACAATAGTGGAGTGTTTGTTATTTCATTATTTTTTTACTTCTTCAATTCTACCCTCCTGAGTCCACTTCCCACTTTTATTGAGATCATAAAATCAATGCAGGGATAACACTATTATGTGTTGATCCAAGAGAGTATCAAGGGGATGGATTGAATGTTATTTCTCACTCGAAAAATGTTTAATAATTTCTTTTATTTGAGTTTTTCTTTCACTTATTTTCTCTCTTCCTCTTACTTAGTGAATTTTTTCACCACAATTTTCATGTTCTAATAATATTTTTTACCTAGGAGTGTTCATGAAAATAAAAACTAAGTGTATAAGTGATTAGAATGTTTATTTTTAAGTTTTATACTAGTAATTGATGAGTTTAGTTGATTTTATTGAATTAACCCTTCTCAAGCTAATTAAATAAAAATAATTTAAAAATAATTTCATCCAATCCATCCATAGTAATAAAAAATTATAAAAACTTTATCATAAATTTAATTCAGTTATTCCTCTTAGTGTTTTTTTAATCTATCTAAAAATAATCCCAAACTATCCACTTCATAGGAAAATATCCCTCTTAGAATGTATTTGTTTTTAGGTTTCTTCTTATGTCTTTGAGAATTCAACAACCCAAGATACACTAATAGTGACCACTTCAACCCTAAAAACATGGGTAAAGTTGGTAGAGACATAATTTTTACCTATTTATGGGGACCCAAGCCAGTTATCTTAGACACTAGAATATTTTTATCACCCCAAGTTCTCTATTCTCACCACCATTTTTATTATCTTTTTACCTTTTTGTTTGTGTGTGTTCTAGGAATCTTGAATTGTAGTTTCATCCTACTAAAATTGAGTCTCTTCAATATTACCCCATCATAAAACCATGTTGTAATCAAATTGGAAATAAATATTAGGAATCCCCTAACTTTTGGAATTTCTTTGATCAAACCTTGAATGATTACCCCACACTTAGTGAGATGTATAATCCTTTGAATGATGACTATTTAAATGATAAATTTACATCCCTATAAAGGATGTTTGAATAGGTAAATATTGTGGAAGTCTATAATGTTTAACCTCATACACATTTAGTTCCTCATAAATTGATCAAACAATTGTGTAATCAAATAGAGATAATGAATTCTGAGGGTTAATCATTGATATTAAAGTTACAAAGCATTAAAAATTGTGAAGAACCCATCCCTAAGTCGATTTTCCCTTATATAACCTTATTTAGAGTGTCTATTTTCCCAAAAACCTCTCATGAATTTACTGAATAACCAACCTTTGTATTTGGAGTAGCTAAAGAGAATCATGGAATTTTTAAAGGGTCTTTAAATCAGAAAGAAATTTATTTTCTGTCTTTAAAAGAAGATAAATTTACATCATGGATTGAGGTTTCAAAATATTTATCTTTTGATGAATTTTTAGAAATACCAATCATTGAACCATTAGGATAAATAAAAAACTTTAAGTCCATATCCATTCTTGACATTGATATTTCTATTTTGGTGGTTGAATATTTTGTTCAAATGGAACAAATTCTATTGAGAAATTTTAAAAATAAAACTGAGTTTGATTCAAAGTCCCAACCTATGCATGAAAGTTTTATCCTACCTAAAATTGAACATATTTCATTTCTAACCACCCTAAAATTTTCATTCACTGGGGATAAACAAAACCTTCATATTTTCATTGTTTCTTCACTTAATACAAATAATAAAGGAATGATCCATGATGTCTTACACAAGACTAAAGCAGCAACTGGATCCACAATTTTTGATATTCCTTAGATTTTACCACTCATTATAGAACATAGTTTTTTGGATGAAATAAATTATAAATAAATAATCAATCTCAATTTATGAGAATTGTTGAAAAATTTGGTCCTTAAAATGTTGAATGTTTGTTTTGGGTAAGTTTGGGCGTCTCTGTCTAGCTAACGAATTTAAACTAAGTTATTTATGGGAATCAACCTAACATGAACATGGATTTTATTTTATTTTATATATTTTTTTGTGTATTTGTGCATTAAAAAACTCATTTTCAAAAAAAGTATTTTTAACTCCTTTTCTTCTTATAAATTTCTTCTTGTTTTTTTTATTTTTTTTTATTTTAAATTTGTTGTTATTCTACGTAATATATATTTTATTTTATGTGCTTATATATATAAATATATTTAATAAATGTTAAATGAAAATAAAAAATAGAAAATTAGAAAAATAGAAAAAAGTTATTATATATTTATATTTTTGTACAAAAAGGCCACACCATAGATTGTGGGGACAACCCCACCGCATCTGGATAAGCCACGAGATATGAACCCATGACCAAAGAGAGACATGGGAGTGTGCCTTTAACTTATATATGGCCTATTGTGATTCCATATTATATATATATATATAATTATCTTTTATATAATATATATATATATATATATACCCTTTACGATATTATTATTATTATTTTTAATTGTTCCTTGTATAAATATTTGGTGTACTAGAATAATTAGGTGCATTTTTTCTCCTTAACTTTTGTATTTTATTATTTTTATTTAAGGGAACCTCTAAGGGTTCCCATAGCTTCTAATTTAGTTTTTTTTTGAGAAGCATGGGTTTTTGAGGTTGATGTTTTTTCAGGGAAACCACCTATATTCAGAAATTCCACACCATTCTACCATCCACTATGGGAAGTCCACAATCTATATAGACATTAAAGGATTAATTGGTTGTGGCATGAAATTTATTAGTATTCCACTTAGTGGAATTATTATATAAGTAATATTAAAATTTTAATTTTGGAACTACTATCCTCTACCTCTACCTCCGTATAAATTTTATTTTCTTTAAACACCGGGGACAATGTTATTCTATGTTGGGGGCGGGATTAAATAAAAAAATATTTTTATGTGTATAAAAAACAACAACAATCTAAAAGAAAATAAAATGAAAATTTTTAATTAATTGAAGGAAAAATTCCTTTAACCTTGAACATGATAATACACATTGAAAATAGTGAAATTGAATATCGAATAATTTTTCATTCCTTGATCCTGATTTTAATCCAAGTTTAAGTTCATGAGTATATATTTTAGAAAGTTTGGATATCTAATGTGATTTTTTTCCATTTAAATTTTCATCCATTTAATAAAAAAATTCACAATGCACATCCTTTGGATTGGGGGGTTTTAGTTTCAATTCTTGGGGTCCCATAATAAATGCATAGATTTGGTGATAGTTTTCATTTAAATTGGATTATTCAAAAAAAAATGTAATAAAAAACAATAATAAATTTGCATGTAGAGAAATGGAATGACTTAATGTGTGGCTTTAGACACTTGGGGATCATGACTCCATAGTTTTCTGGACCAGAGTTGGGAATTTTATCTTTATTTGTGGTAATTTGATTTATTTTTTCATTGAGTTAACTAGAGATGATGTCTAAGTATAAAGGCTTCATATGGTTCCCTAAGTTCCTTGAACCAAAGAGTGATTAGAAAAGTCTTGCTACATGGGTTGGATATATTGAGTGAAATTTCAATTAACATTGAAAAATTGAAAAACAACACAAAAAAAAACTACGATAAATGAATACACATCTTAATATTAAAATGTGATTCCACCTAGAGCTTCCATCTTTTCTTGTTGAATAAAAATGAACCCCCATGTCTGTTGTGATGCACAACACATCATCATATTTAATTGAAATTGGATGAAATTTGGTGATGAATTTTAAAAAAGGAATGGGATTGGTCTTGTGATATTCTTATGAACCTATATCATTTTAAAATATTTTTATGGATTCTATAATTGTTTGGTATGAGGTATTTTAGTGATCATTATATGTTAAAATGTTATTGGAAAAGGGAATTTATTTTCATGTTTTTTGAGGTAGTTTTTTCTCAGGACTAGAAAAACTCAATTTGGGGGTGTGATTAGCCGCTGAAATAGTTTATTATTCATTTTTAATATATATAATTTTCTTGTCCTTCATTATTCATAAACACCATTTTAGTACATGTTTCAAATTGAACATTATTTTACATTAGGATGGTAATTACTTATTAATATGAAATATTACATGGGACATTTTTAAACACTTCTTAAAACACACAATGGTCTTGATTTTATATAAATATTTTATTTTCAAGTCTCCCATGATATGAGGAACATTATATACTTATAGATATATTAAATATTCAATTGGGAATATGACCAAAGTGGGCCTTGAACCGAGATCATTATGATCAAAGTGGAATGAACAACATCCTAATAAAATTAATGTAGAAGAAAATATAAAATACCAATGTTTCAAAATTTTGAACTGGAGATAGATGAAATAATGGGGAAATTTTTATTTAATAGTTTATATAGATAATTATGATATTTGAATGGAGTTCCAGGTGGCCCAATTTGAAGATGAAATTCCAAGCCAGATTCTGTGGCCCAGAAAAATATCCCACAATTTCAATCATATATCTTGTAAATATATCAAATTGATCTCAAAATTTCCATTAATTTATGAGAAATATTGGGATTCAATTTTTTCTTCTATGGAGCACCCAAATACGACCATCTAGATGCTCATTTAGGTGCATCTATTCAGTGGATTCAAATGGCTCAGATTTTTTTCAAGGGTAGGAAGTATTCTATCCATTAAATTTACACTCACCTAGAACTACTATAATTAATTGGGGTGACTTAAACTATTGAGGGATCAAATAAAGGCTTCAAAAATTACTATTTATGTTAGTGGTGTTGGAGGATTTAGGAGGACAGTGTGTATGTTTTCATTTTAATGTTATGTTGTGAATTTGATGTTTTAATTGCATTTCTTCAATTGTAAGTTGTTATAATCACCTTATATTCTTAATAAACCTTCTTATTATACCAATTGTATGTTATTTTTGTTAACATGTTGATACAGTTTCATTAATGTATGAATTTATTCACACGGTGAAGAGAGAAATCCTTTAAACAATGGTGGAGTGTTCGTTATTTCATTTTTTTTTTCACTTCTTCAATTCCACCATCATAAGTCTACTTCCCACTTAAATTGAGAGAGTAAAATAAAAGTAGGGATAATAATATTATGGGTTGATACAAAGTAGTAGAAATTGGCTAGATGAAATGTTACTTATCACTCTAAAAACGTTTAATAATTTCTTTTATTTTATTTTTTCATTAAATTATTTTCTCTCTTCCTCTTTTTTATTGAATTTTATCGCCACACTTTTCATGTGTTGATAAGATCTTTAACCCACGAGTGCTCATGAAAATGATCCTCTAAGTGAATAAGATTTTAGAATGTGTATTTGAAGATTTTAAACTAGTAAGTGATGAGGTTAGTTTATTTCATTGAATGAATCCTTGTCAAGTTTATGAAATTGAAATAATTTAAAAATAATTTCATCCAATACATCCCTTGTAATAACCTAGGATCAACCCTTTCTCATAAATTTAATTCACTTAGAACTCTCAGTGTTATTTTAAACCATATAAAAAACCAAATCTTTCCACTTCATTACCAAATATCCCTCTTAAAATGTATGTTTCTTTAGGTTTCTTCTTAGTTCTAGGAGGATTTAACAACCCTACCTATGCTACAAGCAATCATTTCAATTGTAAAAACATGGATAAATTTGGGAAAGACCATAATGTCATGTCACATTCAAAGGAAAGTGGCACAAAAAGTGAAAAATAATGGATAGGAAGTAACCCTTGGTTGATAAACATCTCATTAACACAAATAATGGTTATGTTTCGAGATATTTTAGGCATTTCCGCATTATTTTATTTTTTACCCTCATTTACCATTTTACAATAACATATTTTTTAACTCGATAAATTATTTTTCTGCTTAAAAAATAAAATTTCCTCATTATATAGTTTTTATATAATAATTATAAATATGAAAACCATTTTATGAGATTCAATTTATAGATATGGTAAAAATTAATTTTAATAAAAGCTCACTTAACATAATAAAAATAGTTTTTAGAAAAAAATGTTTTTTAAGAGAAAAATGAATTTACATCAAAATCATGTATGAAATTTATTTTTTTATTGATAAAAAAATTAGATTTTTGTGTCTTTAAAACTAATCCAAAACTGAATGTAACTTTTTAATTACAATATTAATGAAAACGATAAAAAATAGCTTTTTTTATTAGAATAAAAGATCACTTATGTTTTAAAATGTCAAACATAGATTTATAAGTTCAAAATAATATTTTTAAATGTTTTATTTTAGAACTTAATCAGATATTTGTTTTAGAAAAAAGTTTTCATAAATTTTCAATTCATTATTATAACATGATGATGTCAAAAATGTGATAATAATATGAAAAATGATTTTTTTTCATTATTGGAAAAAAATTCACCCTTTTTAGAAAAATCATATAAAACCACACTAAGATAATTTTTAAATGATTAATCCAAAACTAAAGTTCATTTTATCAAAATTAATTCTAAAATTCATAAATTTAGCTTTTAAATAAAAAAGAAAAACAAAAAAGAAAAACTACATTTATAGAAAAAGGGATTTTAAAATTTAATTGTTCTCAATATTATTTGATATCAATTACTAATTAAATTAATGTTATTTTATTAGTTAATAATATTAAATATTAAATATTATCATAATTGTACTTTAAAATTGATTGATTTAATTTCTTAGTATAAAAGACACTACACTTTTAAAAAAATTATTTGGAAAACAATCCTTTTTAACATTAATTATATTAATTATTTATCCTCTAAATTTAAGAATTTTTCAATTAATTACTATATTTTTATTTACTAGTGGTGTAAGGACCTATGTTTTTCCATACTATAATTTTGAGCAGAGATTTGATTTTTTTTCTTTCAGATGCTTATAAGGGGTAAAATGTTATTTTTCCCTTGGAAAATAATCTCAGATAATTTTTCTTACCACTCTGTTGGTTCTGAAATAGTGTGTTTACCCTAGGGTATAATTTTGGTATAAATCTTAGTCATTTGAATTTTAACGGAATAAATAATAAATAATATTTAATTGTTTATGCAGGTTTGTTTAGACATAACTTTTGAACGAAGTGTTGGATTGATATTTCATCTACACTTTTGAGTTTGGAATGGGGAGTTTAGATTATTCAAGATAAAAAATCAAGTTTAGTGTTGGGGCTGTCTCAGACCCCCTTTTCTTCTCTTTCTCCTTTTATTATTTTCTTTCTTTTCGTTTTATTTTCTCTCTTTTCCTCCTGCTTCTCATGAACACCTCTCTTTTGGACCCCCCTACAACACTCAACCGAGAGAGAAAATAGGGATATGGATAAAGAAGAGAGATAGGGAAGGGAAGAGGGGTACCATCACGGAGCTCTCGATGCACTGGATCGACTTGCTTCAACTGTGGACCACAAAATCCAATGAAGCTTCAGCGGTTTACACCGAAAGGTAGTCCATTTTTAATATTTACCGCAAAACCCCTTAAATTAATCATTTTCATGTTTTTAGTTCCCTTTTATACTGGCTTGTGGAATATAGTGTCTAGATCTTTTTTATTTAGTGGTGAAAATAGGGGGATTTTAGCAATTTGAAGGTTCTCCATTCAAGAAAACCAAGTTACACAATGTGTAGTTTATGGTGAAATGTTAGGCATTCTTCCTATTTGGGAAAGATGATGTTTTCTAGAGTACACACCATGTATGGGGTTATATATTCCATGTACTAGTACTTAGACGTATAGACAATTACCCATCTAGGCTATCCATATTGGGGTATATGGCCATGGAGAGTATACAGTGAGACCCCGTGTGGGTTACATGCTATGTAAAAGTACCTGAATAGGCTAGGTAAATGGCTAGGCTAGTTGAGGGATATGGGTAGGTACCTCGTGACAGGTATAATTCATATACTTGTTTAATATTCTATGAACATGATGTATTTACATGCTAGGGATAGAAGAAGTACACAAAAATGTGGGGCTGTGGTAGTACACATTGTGTACCCATGGTGACACACTGTGTAATTCCCCTTATAACCCTTTGAAGTTTTTTCATATCTTTTTTTCCAAGGGAAAAATTGTACACATTATTTTTCCATTCTGAGTATATTTTCACCTAGATCACAATGGTAGTACCCGTGGGGTGTTGTGAGGACTCTTAGGTGGAATTTATTAAATGGAGAGGTTCTTCCTCTAGTAATTTTATCTAGTTTATTCTGAGAGTGAGACCTGATTTGAGATGATCCATGATCTATCTCTCTTGAATTATGCTTCCTTGAGGATGCCTCCCTCATGATATGTGCCTGTATGGCCTAATAGGCAATGATACCAGTTTCTTTTAAGGATCCCTTGTAGGATTCCTCTAATTATGTTTTGACCTAGATGATCCCATGTAGGATCCCCCTATCTTCTTACTAGTTACCAAAGATACCCTAAGGGATTACTTTTCTTACATGATGATCTATGGTGTCCTTTATGGATCCCTATACCTATATACCATTTCTTAGGATCCTGTTGTAGGATTACTCTAAGTGTTTTACTAGAGGGACCCAGTGGGTGCCCATTATTAGACCAACCCTAACTTGTAAATCGATTTTGGGTAATGATGGTAGCAGGTGTAACCTTAGAACCACTACCAAAAATGTAAACCCATGGGGATTTTGAAGTAGTGTTGGGTGTAGGCATTCAACCACCCCCACTCTTTGTTTATCTATCACATGTTTATTATTGAAGCAGTGATGTTTACCAGAGGTTATTCCAAGTTGGTGGACATTGAGTAGATGTGAGGCATCTTTTTTTCTCTTTGGGATGCCCAAACGTGCTTCCCTAGGATTCAGTTTTTGAGCCATGTTATTCTGATATTGTCTTTTATACCCATAGGTAATACCTAGGGCTTGGCTGTTGAGCCTATTTTAATATTTTGTTATCATATTGTTGGGATGTCTAGAGGTGCTTTTTGGAATCGGGCTATTAAGAATTACATGATGTGTATATGATGCCTTGTAAATTTATAGATCCTTGGATCCTAATGACTTTTATGCCTTGAGTGATACTAGGATTCCCATTATAGTAATTACTTGGAAAGACTCATAGGCCTGTTGAATTTTTATTCCTTGAGTGATACTTGGATTCCTCATTGTAGGAATTACTTGGATTGACTCACAGGCATGGTGGATTTTATGTATTGAGTGATACTTGTATTCCCTATTGAAGTAATTCCTTGGATGGACTCATAGGCTAGTTGATTATGGTAAAGTATGACTTGGACGAGCTCATTGGATCCTGTGTTCATTAGATACCGTGTAATTTTTTCCCATGGATCTTGTTTATAGTAGTGTATGCCTTGGATGAGATTACTCCTTGGGTCTTGAAATCGTAGGATGCCTTTGGCATTTCCACCCCTTAGATCTGGCTTTCTCAGGCTCACTTTGGACATGGTCTGTTGGCATGCTCCTTAGAACCCACCCAAATTCTTACGAAGTTTCCATCGAGATGCTCCTAGGACTTGATGATGATTCCTTGGTCTTCTATACCTTGGATCTGGCCCTTCATGGTCTAGCACTTGATTATATGGTGTGGTCATAATGGATGTTATACATGTAAGTATATGAAGTATGATGATAAGGATGACTTGGTCTTTATATCATGGATTCAACCCTTGGTTTTTGGCACATGATTACTCGATATAGGCCATAGTTGGTTATAATGACCTTTTATAGGATTGACCATCAGTATACGATATCCTTATTATAGTGATTAGAGGCGAGTATAGGTGAAACCAGGGGTAGGATGAGTATCCACCTATTGTGACATAGATTTCTAAGATATATAATTCATATGTTGACCAAAGAAAGTACACATCGTTTGGTATTATGAACCTAGAGATCGAATTAATGATACATAGCTTGAGTGGCACGACGTCCATTTCAATGAACTTTCACAGGATGCCCACGTGATCAGGATTATGTACCCAATGATCAAATATAGATGGTTTTTATGTTATTTCATTCACTTACTCATGTATGTCATATTTATGTATTTATTTATATTTATGGGACTATGAAAATACACACATATTTATATGGACATCCATGGAGGAACTTTTTCAGTTGAACAAGATTACAGACCCTGGGTTCGACTATGGTTTTATGTCTTGGTTTTACTTATCTTTTTAGTTGTGTCTTAGTGAGGCTGAGTAGTTGATTTTTCATACACTTATAGAAACATATTTTATAGGTTACTTATTAGGGTAGCCTACCAAGATTATTTATCACTCATGCATGTGCACATCAGTGTATGTGTAGACCTTATGTATTATTTTTAGGTTGATAATGAGATGCATGGAGGATAGGGATGAGGACCAGAGTTGCATGTTCGAGAAGAGCTACTCGTGTGGATTCTTCTGATCAGGATTTTGCAGTTCAACAGAATTTGGAGATCGGGTACGTGGTCTGGATTAGATTTAGTAGTATATCCCTATACTTTTATTCCATTTTATTTTGTATTTCTATGTCTTTATGGTTGGCCCAGTGGGTGACCAATGTTTTATTGTATGACATAACTATTCAGGGTTTTATAAAATTTTTATTTGTTATTACAGAATGTTTTATTTCAGTTTATTTACTACTTATGCACTCTATTTGTTTACTTTTATATAAGATACATAGGTATTTTTTTCTTAATTTGATATGAGGGAATAGTCTCACCACTATCACACCTTAGGCCCCCACTTCTAGTTAGAAACCTCTGGAATATGGGGAGGCGTGCTTGAGGCCTCATAACCCACCGAATAAGATCACCAGTTTAGTGGCATCCGAGTTGAGATGTTACAAAGTGGTATCAAAGATTTTCTTTCCTTGTTATTTAGTATTTTAGATATGGTAGAAAGGAGTCTTAAGAATGTGTCAAAACATGTGATGGATATCAGAATGGTGTGTCGAGAACACTTGTTCTGATAGGAAGTCATTGGTGCTAGGGTATGGGATTGTTGTTCTGATCTGAGATGTTACAGTTTTATATGATTTTCTCCTTGATCGACACACATGTTTTGTGGATGATATGATTTATTATGAATCTCTAGCTCTTTTCCATTGAAAAAAGATTAGGGATGGATTTTGACACTTGGATGGAAAAGGCAATAGGTGTCTCATGCATCATATTTGGAATGTAGGATTCACATCATATAAGACTGCTATTGTGTGATTATACTGACTGAGGCCAATTCAATTGGTCCTAGTCAGTTTTATATATATCATTTTGATGGAAGGTTGTTTGGATCTATGTTGATGTGTTTTTTTGTAAGGCTAATGAATTTGTTCTTGTCCACAGAAGGTGGAGTGACGCTATTTTGTCAATATGGCATGTGATGAATTTCTATTGTACCCCATTTAGGGTGCTATTTTTTAGGTATCTGGTTATCTGGTCGGATCAATGAGTACGATTCTAATGGATAACATGAAATTTATTACAAAATTAACCTCAAGGGGGTATTTCCATATACAGATTCTTGCTGAGTGGCAGTTTCATTTCTCTCCAATGTTGGTATCGTGACCCCTAGAAAGCCATTTCCTATGAGGATACTCAGATAGGATCATTCCCTTGTAGTATGTGTTATTAGTTTTAACCCTCGCAGGACATTGGGATCTTTACCATCTCTAGTGAGGTTTTATCTTCTGTGCTAGGTGGTTATACCTTGTAACCTAGTTGTGAGACCTATTTAGTAGGGATAGGTGGGGACTTAAAGATCTTTAGTTTTGACTTTGACCCTTATAAATCGATGTTTGTTTTTTTTTCTAGGGAAACCTACATGAGAGAGGTTGGAAGGTGTTTTCATATATCTTTTTAGGTAGTGAGATTTTTGATGATAAATTTGAGATCGAGGCATGATATGTGCTCTACTTTTGCATTATAGGCATGTTGATGCCTTCAAATTTTGACAGAGTACCTTGGGTGATTTTTTTTTTCAAGATTGAATTTGACAGACAGAACTGTTCGAATGCTTGGCCAGGATGACCAGTGTTTCTACTATTTTTAATGCAATTAAAGTGTGGGTTGACACTAATGACTAGGATGATATCATTTTATGGTGGTCAGAAAATAAATTATGGAACAGGTGAGGTTCTAGATCTTGAAGTGTATTTCTAAGGGAGATTCTAGATTAATGAAACTGATGTTCTGTATAACATGGTCATCTTATCCTTGTAATGGATGACTCACTGGAGTATGAGTCAGGTGATAAAGATAAATTCTGGTTTTAATTGGTATAATTTTAATCTAAATTGGTGATTGGACAGGTTTATTCCTATGATGGATGTTTCATGACTTTCTATGGGTTTGGATCCCAAAATTTGTGTTGGAATGTCTCTCTGTGGTAGAGGTTACATCGTGAAATGATGGTTAACCATGAGATAGTTGAACCATGGCTGATTCCTAGTCAAGTTTTGATAGGATGTGAGAGTGGATCTGAGGGAGATGTACATGCCCTTGGTGGAATCTTATTTCACTCCTATTAGAGATGATCATGCTCTATCTTGATTTTTCTTGAGTATGCTGAGAGAGCATCGACCTTATGTCGAGATCCTTTTTCTTTCTTGATTTTATTCCCTGTTTGAGGAATAAACCCATTAGGTTTGTGCTCGAGAAGTGGTGTAAGGTAATCCATATGATGGGGAGTGAAAATTTGGCTATTTTCGGGCGGTTCCCTTTGTTTTTAGTTAAACTTTAATGCTTTCAATGTGCGGTTGAGATTGAGGTTTTCTTGTGAGATGATGACAAGGGTATTACTATGGTGGGGACTACTAGATTGGTCATAAATAAATGTATTCCATTTAAGAGATAGATATTGATGCTATGAGGTTGGTTTTTGGTTAGTATAGATAGATTTATTGTGTAGATTCTTGGGTTGAGAGCATGGTTATTGGTCTTTTCAATAGGATTCTCAGGGATGAGAAGGTTTATGGTTGGGAGATTGTAAGGAACTGTGTTTTTTTGGAATGTAATTTTGAGAAAAAATTTGAATGTTTGATTTTAGATGCTTATATGGGTTAAAATGGGGTTTTATCCCTATAATACGATCTTAGATAATTTTTCTGACCACTCCTTTGTTCCTAGAATAGGGTTTTTATCCTAGGGTTGGATTTTGGTAAACATTCGAGCTATTCGAATTTTAGCATAATAAATAATAAATAATATTTAATAAATTAAATATTTAATTGTCTATGCAGGTTTATTTAGCCATAACATTTGAAATCAGTGTTAGATTGAGATTATCTCCCTACCTTTGAGTTCAGAATGGGGATTTTAGCCTAGGCGAGGTATAAAGTTGAGTTTGGCATCATGGTCATCCCGAACCCTATTTTCTTTAGATTTGTTTTTATTCTTTTCTTTATTTTAGTTTTCTTTTCTCTCTTTTCCCCCTACTTATTGAGCATCCCTATCCTTTGACTCCTCCTAATCCACCCGAACAAGTGATAAAATAGGTATATGGAGAGAGATATAGAGATAGGTAAGGGAAGAGGAGTACCGTCGTAGAGCTCTCGACATACTAAATTGACATACGGCAACCATGGACCGCATAATCCAATGAATCTTTGGCAGTTTCCACCCAAAGACAGAATATTTTTTTAGATTTATTGAAAAACATATTACATTCCTCATTTTCATGTTTTTATAGACCTTTTATGCTTAACCGTGTCCCCTAGAGGCTGGATATGTTGATTTCAGGGCGAAAATGGTGATTTTGAGTGATCCGAAGGTTTTCTGTTCGAGAAAACCAGGTTACACGGTGTGTGGTTTAGGGTGTCATACTATGTGTTATTACCGTTAGGGGAAGATGATTTTTTTCTGGAGTACACACCATTTATGGGGTCATACGCTTTGTGTACTAGTACTTGGTCATGTAGCCAAGTACCCATCTATGCTACCCATGTAGGGGTACTTAGCCATGTAGAGAACACAACCTTACCCTGTGTGGGTTGTTCGTAGTGTAAGAGTTCATGGCCAGGCTAGGTAAATAGACAAGATGATTAATATACATAATCATGTACCCTATGTCAGGTACATTCCATGTATCAATTTAACATGTCCTATACCTGGTCAATTTACACGCCCAGTCTGATGGGAGTACACGCCCATGTGGGGCTGCAGGAGTATACACCGTGTACCCATGGGGACTCACTGTGTATTTCCCCCTCGTAACCGAGTTGAGTATTTTTTGTATCTTTTTGACCAAGATTTATAATTGGATCCATGAGTAGTCTATTCTGAGTATCATTTCACAATGATCGGAATGGTAGCATTCATGGGGTGTTTTGAGGACCCCTAGGTGGCATTTTTTGAATGAAAAGGTTCTTACTCTAGTAATTGTATCCAATGTCTTCTGAGAGTGATTCCTGATATAAGATGACCCATGAGATATCTCTATTTATCAATGATTCCTTGAGGATGTGTCCCTTGCGATATGTTCTCATCTGGCCTAAGAGGTTGTGTGACCAGTTGCTTTCGAGGATCCCCTATATGATTCCTCTTCTTATGTTCGACCTAGAGGATCTTATATAGGATAACTCTATCTTCTTACTAGTTTCCAAGGATCCCCTAAGGGATTACTTTTCTTACATACTGGTCTACGGTGGACCTTATAGGATCCCTATACCTGTATACTATTTATAGGGATCCCGTTGTATGATGTCTCTTAGTGTTTTACTTGAGGGACCCATTGGTGCCCATTGTTAGAACAACCCTGAGTTCTACATCGTTTTGGGTAAAGTTGTTTGCAGATGCCACCTTAAAACCATAATTTTTTTTAAGACCACGGAGATGTGGCATTAGTGTTTGGTGTATGTGTTAATCCACCCTCACTCTTTGTTTATCTATCACATTTTTATTATTAATGCATCAATATTTGTTATAGGTGCTTCTTGGTTGGTAGTTTTTGGGCCGATGCAAGGATTCTTTCATTCTCTTTGGGATGCACAAACATGATTCATTGGGATTTGGCTTTTGGGCCATGTTATTTATGATATTGAATTTTATTCCCATAGGTACTACTTGGGACTTGGATGTTGATCCTATTTTTATATTTTATTATCTTATCGTTGGGATGTCCAGAGGTGCTTCCTCAAATCGGGTTTTTGATAATTACATGATGTGTAATGGATGACCTAAAAATTTCTAGATCCTTGTTTCTAGATAACTTGTATGCCTTGATTGATACTTGGATTCCCATTTTAGGAATTCCTTGGAAGGAATCATTGGCTTGTTGAATTTGTACACCTTGAGTGATACTTGGATTCCCCATTGTAGGAATTCCTTGGATGGACACATAGGCCTGGTGACTTGTATGTCTTGAGTGATACATGGATTCCCCATTGTATGAATGCCTTAAAAAGACTCATTGGATGGTTGATTGTGGTAGTGGATACATTGGGTGAGCTCCTTAGATCCTGTTTCCATTAGATTTCATGGATGTTTTTCCCATGAATTTTGTTTATGGTAGGGGAAACCTTGGATGAGATTACTCCTTGGGTCTTGATTCTGTAGGATGACTTGGGCCTTGCTACCCCTTAGACCCAACTTTCTTGGTCTCTATTTGGACATGGTTTGCTGACATGCTTCTTAGACCCCACCCAAGTCTTTAATGAGTTTCCACCAAGACACTCATGGGACTCAATATGAATTCATTGGTCTTCTATAACTTTGATCCAACCCTTCATGGTGTAAATATTGATTATAAGGTGTGTCCATGATGTATGTTATACATTTGAGTATATGGTGTAGGATGATTAGGGTTACATGGTCTTTATACCATGGATTTGACCCTTATGATCTGACACATGATTACTCATCATTGGTCATAGTTAGTTGAAGTGACCTTTTACAGGATTGAAAATCGGTATATAGTATCCTAATTATAGCGATTGGGGGTTAGTATGGGTGAACACATGGGTACGAAGAGTATCCCCCCATGGTGACATAGCTTTCTTATAGATATAATTCCAGTTTTGACCAAAGGAGGTATATTTCAATTGGGATTACAGACCTAGATATCGACTTAATGATACACGACTTGAGTGGAATCATGTCTATCTCAATTCCCTTGCACATGATGTCCTAACAATTGGGATTATAGATCCAAAGATTGACTGTAGATGATTTTTTTGTTATTTCCTTCAATTACTCATGAATGTTATATTTATGTATTTATTTATAGGTATGTAAGTATACATATATACAAATATAGATATGGACATCCATGGTGCAACTTTCCAAGTTGAACGAGATTATAGACCTGAGGTTTGACTGTGGTATCACATATTAGTTTTACTTACCTTGTTAGTTGAGTCTTAGTGAGGCTGAGTAGTTGGTTTTTCATAAAATTATAGAAACATGTTTTGTAGGTTCCTTGTCAGGGTGGCCTACTGATATTATTTCTCACCCCTTTATGTTCCCCTCAGTGTACGTGCCGACCTTATATCTTCTATTCAAGTTGAGCATGAGTTTCATGTGGATAGGAATGAGGACTAGAGTTACATGTTTGAGAAGAGATGCTCATGTGGGTTCTTCTGATCAGGCTGCTGCAGTTTGACAGTGTCTAGAGACTGGGTACATGGTCTGGCTTGCAGTTAGTAGTAGAGACCAATACTTTTATTTCAGTTTCTTTTTTATTTCTATATCTATATGGTTGGCCCAGTGGGTGACCTGTGTTGTATTGTATGACATATCTATTTGGGGTTTTATAGAATTTTTATTTTTTATGTCACCATTTTCTATTTTAGTTTATCTACTACTTCTACACTCTATTTTTTACTACTATATATGATACTTAGCTATTTATTCTATTTTCTTACTCTGATATGAGATCATAGTCTCCCCACTATCACACCCTAGTCCCTTGCTTCTAGTCCAAAACATTTGGTATATAGAAAGGTGTGATTGAGGCCTCACAACCCACTAGATTGGAGCACTAGTTTAGTAGTATATGGGTTGTGATGTTACAAGTGGTTTTATTCTTCATATTAGTTTCCTAATAATATTCATCTTATATGATGTGAATTGTTTCAATTTTGTGTTTCATGTGTTGTAATCTATTTAACATAGTACTTATATAATGAGTAAAACTTTCTAAAATATCGATGTGTTACAAGAAAAATTCTAGGTAGACATGTTATAAATAGAGAAATGCTCTAAAAAGTGATGCAAGTAACTAAAGGTTTCAGGAAATAGTAGAAGCGGGGTTTTGGAACCCAATTTTGGTTTTAATTAGTTTTAACAGATAGTATCCAATGGGAATGATGAGGAAAACCCCATAATCTCATTGAGAGGATCTTTCAGATTTAATTTATAATTAATTTAAAACTAGATTTACCTCATATGTGATAGTTATTCCTAAATTTTTTTGATATCTCTCTTGTCATGTCATTGCTGCCGTGGAGAATCCCTGTAACGATTATTCTAGCTATATCAACATGTACTCTATGAATCTATGAATAATAATTTTGGTATTCAACGTGATAGAGTAGTAGAACATAGTACATCATGTTGTTCATTGTTGATCACAACAAGTGGATTCTCATTTTCTCTCTTCCTCATGAGATTAAGGGAGGATAATATTCACACTGGGTCTTGAGATAATTTGTTGAGAGGTTCTCTACTGTAAAAATACTCTCATACTCTAAAATGATATAATTTGGAATATATACATAGGGTTTATATTTTATAACTACACCAAGACCTTTTATAAAATATTCTTACTATGTAATTCCAAATATATATTAATAATAATAACTATATTATTATTATTTTTATTACATGAGTTAATTTAAATATCATTTATTAAATAAATAAATAAATATTTATTTATTTAAGTGGTTTTAAATAAAATATACCAATTTCTCTAGGTGCTTATCTTGAGCCACCAATCCTCCTTATAATTTATCGAACCTTGAATAAAAAAATATTTATTCAAATTTATAGTATTCATTCAAGAAATAAATATTATATTCACTAAACTGAAGAATAAATATTTAATGTAATATTCACAAAATTAAATAAATATTTATATTAATATATTTATTAAATTGGTTAATAAATAAATATTTATTTTTTACCTTGTAAATAATAAACAAGAGATAAAATTCAACTTATATATTCTAAACTTGAATATTTATTGACTAAATTTATATGATCAACTTAACTCAAATAATTATTATTCCACATGCTAAGAAAATATTTTTTATTAATATTAAATTCATAGAATTTAATTAGATTTGAGATATAATTAGTGTGTGGTCGTCTAGGACACTTTATCAGTGGAATTTGGTGAACTTACCTAAATTCCATGATTAGTTTCTAATAATATGTGAAGACTCTTATAGAGAAAGATGTTAAAGTCTGAAAGACAACAACCTTCCTATGAATGAAATAGTGTAATATAATCCATTTTTCTCGATTTCTCATCAAGTATGATTCATAATTGTAACATCATGTTACCTTATTTTAGGTATTTATATACCCTTGTTTTGATTTAAAGTTTAGGGATGAATATTTATTTGATTTATTGGAGTCCAGGTATAAATGTGTCAATGGTTTTAGAGGGATCTCATTGGGTCCAAATTGAATTTGAGGCCTTTTATAAGTTTTTCTGCATGAACTGGATGTGTACTATCTATAAGATATATTTAAGACATGAATGTGACTCATGATGTGAATCCATCACTCGATATAAGACATGAAATAATTTCATAACATGAATAATGTTCAAGCCATGAATTATTTTCATGATGTGAAATGTTCGAGATCAAGATTTTTAACCCAAGGTGATGAATTTTTTGGTGTACATGCCACTTGGGTTATCCAATTAATGAATTGATGTTTAACATCATTAATTCCTCATTCCTAGTGAGTTTTTATATACCACATCCTAAAACTATTTTATTATTTTTGAAAACTCTTCCTCTAAAACCATAGGGATACACTAGGTCATTTTTGGGAAATTTCTCCCCTTTCGGACATCTCAGTTTGGCGTTTGATCTTCAGTGAGTTTCCTCATTTTGGTTTTCTCCTTCTCTTTGTTATCCTTCTTTGAAAGTAGTTTGATCTCATTTTTTCTGATTGAATCAGAGTCCAATTTTGATGATTTTTGATCTATAATTACCCTGTTGATCTCCATCACCTTCATTATTCATTAGTGTTTCCTATTATGGGTGTCAATTTTATCATTGATTAATGATAGGAGGTTCTATAAGCCTTTACCCTAAAACTGAAACCCTAAATTTCTCGATTGAATTTAAATACATTTTTAAATTATTTAAAAACCTAGATTTGTGATGATTGATATTTAATTTTGAAAATGGAAAGTAAATTGTGAAAAAATCTCCAATTTAAATAGAATTGAATTTTTTGGGTGGATTTGAGAAAAATTAATGTTTTTATTTGATGAAATGATTTTATGTTTAACCTTTATATAAAAATATTAAATTTAAATATGATTTTAAAAGGCATGAATTGACGAAAACCTCTGATTTAGTTTTAGAATTATAAAGGAATGTTGAAAACTAAAATTAGGAAAATGTATTTTGAATTTATTTTAAATAATTGATTTTCCCATGATTGTTGATTTATTGATTGATTGAAGCACATGTGAGATTGGTTAATTAGTGGGTAATTAGGAAAAAAACACTAGGATATAACCCCTAAAAATGGATTTTTGATGACAACACTAACATAAACTTAATACGACATGATATCCCTATTAGGGAGTTGCATCCCAATGACCTAAGCTAAGAGACGTGTGCACACATTGAGTCGATGTCACTTATTGAGTAGTGAAAAGATCCTATTCCTAGAAAATAACACACTCGAGTCATTATTACAGGATTCTATGATATGTTCTAATTTAATTATTACATGAAATTAATTATTTCCAACTACTTTATATAAATCTTTTATATAAAATATTCTTTTAATCCTATTTTAGTATATATTCACTCCTTTGATTATGAAAGTATATTTTATTTAAAATATGTAAATTCCATTCCATGCCTCATTTTATTTAAATTAAATACATTAATGGTTTATTGTTATGGTATTTCTTATAGAACACTTGGTGAGACCCTAAGGGGCTATTTAGCTAACACTCTACCTTTTATTTTGGTTTTTTTGGATTATCTTTTACCTAGTCCAAGAAAAGGGAAAGTGCCACTTAGAGGTAGTGGATATTCTTGATCCTTGGGACCTGGAGTAATGATGGTGACCAATGGATATGTGATCCACCTATTACATGGGATATGTTTGATATGTTTCCTTGAAAAATGTTGTTCCTTTTAATGATGAACTATTGGGTATTTTTTTACCTAATTGTTTCTAGTAGTTTCTCCATTTGGCATGTTCATCATATTGAATTGTATATTTTTTATTCAATTTTTTTGTGCAAAAATGATTCCCACTTGATTATTTTATGATGAAATATTCTATTTTCCAACCTATAGGGATTGAGAATTCCCTTCGAGCTATGTCAAGACCGGCTCAGGTATCAGGGTACCAGGGTCTCTGGGATGGTTTGTGAGAAAGTTGTATCGGAGGTGCAGGTGTGTGATCTTACCTTGACATCAGTATACAATTTGGGTTGTCTTGGTATATAGTAGGTAGGATTTATGGGAAATATAAGGAAGTATTGAGAGAGTTTCTATCTAAATCTCATTATAATGAGCCTTAAGTCACCATGGGTGTTTGGGAAAAGTGTCCTTGAGGAATATTTTGATTATATTTATAGAATTTTTCATTAATTTGATCAAATCATACTAAAATCCCAATCTCAAATTCTTCTTGATGGTATTGATATTCCTATATCTCTTATTTTCTTTGTTGATCTATGTATCCTTGATAATAATTTTAGTTTTGTCTATTGGTATTGTGTAGTATCATGACTCCAAGAAGATGTTTGAATAGGATACAAGAGGAAGATGTTGGTGAACCACAATGAGTGAATCCTCTATTGGATTAGAATCATATTGAGATAGTGGTGCATGCTATCCAAGATTTGAGATAGGTTTTGGTACCCATTCCCATTTAGGATCTAGTAGTTGAACCTCAAAGGGATGTATATAGATATCATCAACAAGATTTTATTCATCAGAAACCACTATATATCCATGGTTTTAATGAACCTCAAGAGGTTGAGGGTTGTTTGAAAAATATTGATTAGCTTTTTGAGTTCTTGGATACTCCTGATAATATTAGAGTAAAATGTGATACCTTCAATCTTGGGGGACATAACAGGAGATGGTGGGATTCTATGGTGATGAAGAATAAGATTAGGGATTGACGGTTCAAGATAGGCCTATGAACTAAGATATGATCACATGTTTTCTTACTAAAGATCATGTCTTATGATGATATTCTAGATAGATCATTGATTGTTGAGCTTGACCTAACTAGTAAGTCAATGATAACAGGAGTTCCTTTTCTCCTAGTGGTATTTTTTTTTGAGTTCCATTAAGATAAAGATAAAGCGTGATAAGTATCATGGTGTTTCTATAGATCATTTGTCATCTAAAACTATTCAATTGTCTAAAATATTCCCTTTGACTTACTTTCAGTGTCACAAGTTTGGTCATTTAGAAGTAGGTAGTTACAAAGGCACAAAATATCTATAGTTATTGTGGTTACTTAGGAAACCTAAAAAAGTTTTTCCATATATTTTTATACTCCATGTAGTATAATTGTCTCATCAGCACTAAAAAAAATACTATAGTGAAATTATATTCTTCAAGAACTAAGGGTTTCCATCCACAAACATATGAAACAAAGCATCTTCACATAGTAGAAGAGTCTTCATTGGAATATAATGTCAGTCCAATGATCGTGGGAGGTACCATCAATATATATTCATCTTTAGTGACTACTTTATTTGACACTGGTTCATCTCACTCATTTATATAAACTGGTGTTGTGAATTTTCTAAATCTTCACATGGATCCTTTTCTGAGTAGTATTGATATTATTATTCCCCTTAGAATAAAGAGAGAGTAGGGTCTTCAGTATCCTGCTTGTGTTTTCTAATTAACTGAGATTGAACTTACATGGAATTTTCTAGTTATCAACATGAAACCAATGGACTTCCTTTATGGGATGGATTAGTTGATTGATCATAAGGCCCATATTTACTGTTATCATTGATGGGTCTCTTATAATTCACTTGTTGGGGCATGTCATGTATTTCTGGGATAATGTGACCTGAGGTCCAGTTGAGACAGAACTTCCTTTCTAGATTTGGGTAGAGTAATATTGAAATTTTCTTTCAATTTAGAGTGATATTACTTGATTAATGATATCCCTCCATTTTTCAGTGAGTTTGATAATATGTTTCCTTATAATTTATCTAGCTTTCCAATAATAATAAAGGTGGATTTTTCTATTAATTTAGTACATGTTACTCAGCTAGTGTCTATTCCATCTTACCATATAGAACCAGTTGAAATGAAGGAGTTGATAACTCAGTTAGGTGACTTACTGGATAAAGTACTCATATACTTGAGTGTGTCACCTTAGGTTTCACCCATTCTTATTGTGAAGAAAGATGATGGAACACTTTTCCGATGTGTTGATGACTAAAAACTCAATCGATCCAATTTAAAGAAAAAATATACATTTCCATGGATTGATGAATTATTTGGCTAGCTGAAAGGGGATAGGTTGTTCTTGAGGATTTATATTTGATCTGGTTATCTCCAGTTAATAAAAAAAGAGTCTTATATTCATAAGACCACCTTCAAGACCAGGTATAGACATTATGAGTATCTTTTTATGCAATTTTTTCTGTCCAATGATCCTAATATTTTTATGGTTTGATGTAAAAGATATTTTATGAGTACCTTAAATCATTCTTGGTAGTATTTTAGGATGATATCCTAGTTTAATCTCAGACCAAGGAGTACCATGTGTTTCATTGAGTGTAGTTTTAAAAATAACGAGAAACCATAAAATTTATTTAAATCTTTCAATGTGTAATTTATGGATTTGATAAGTGATGTTATTGGGACACATGGTATTATAACATGGAATCTTAGTTGATCTTGACAAGGTGAAATATTATGAAATGGGAGAAACCACATAATGAATTTGAGATAAGAATATTCTGGGGCTTGGTTGGATATCCTCATAGGTTTTTTTAATATTTCTCAAAGTTTTCCTCTCCAATGATCTCTCTCACTCAAAAAAGAGTGAAGTTATTTTTGGATGAAAAATGTTAGAGTTATTTTGTTGAGTAAAAACATATTTTGACTTATGAATTGGTTTTGACTCTTCTGGAGGATGGGAAGGGCTATGTCGTCTTCTGTGTTGCATCAAGATCTGGATTGGCTTGTGTCTTTAAAGAGGATGATCAGATGGAAGCCTATGGTTCTAGACAGCTTAGTCCACATGAGAATAATTATCCAACCCATAATCTTGAATCCACAGCTGTGATACATGATCTTAAGAGTTAAAAACTTTAAATTTTATGTGAAATGTTTACCATTTATTCTGACAACAAAATATTTAGCTATATCTTCTATCAAAAGGATTCGAATCTTTGAAATAGGCATTGGGTAGAGTACCTACAATCTTTTGATTTTGAAATTACCTAAACCCTTGATAAGAATAATGTTTTTGAAATTTATTTGAGAAGAGAAATTTTAACCTAGGACATGATAGAATCATCAGAATATTGAAATATGATGTATCTCATTGATCAGTTGAATTTGGGAGTCTGGGAGAATGAGTCTAAGGTTATTTAAGTGAGCGTGTAGTTGAGATCTTCTCTTCTTGATATTATTCTTTGAGAGAAGTAGTTTGGTGATGAATTACATAGAATTAGGGATTCTATTTATTGTGGGGATACTGTTAGTGACTATTTATTCTCTTTATTGAGTATCCTATGTTTCAAGAACTGGTTTGTTGTACCTTTTCCTATGAGAAAGGTTGTGATGGGGGAATTCAATTGTTCTCGGTAGGAATTACACCCAATAACCACAAAGATAATCTATCATACGCGATAATTATTCTGGTGGACATGTATAAGATGACACATAATTGAATTTTCATCTCATTATTATACCTGTTAACAGGTCAAAGTTGAGCACCAGAGAATTTGGGCTTACTTCAGAAACTTCCAATGCCGAATTGGAAGTGGGATGACTTTTTTTATTAGGTTTCCATGTAACCCTCAAGGGAATAAAGTGATATAGTTCGTGATTTATAGGAAAACCAAATAATCTCACTTTATACCCATTCAATATACAACCAATGTTGAGGACTTGGGATGTTTCTATATGCATGAGATTTTTATATTTCATGGAGTTTCATCTACTATAGTGTTTGATAGGGATCACCATTTCATTTATCACTTATCGAGGGGCCTACAGATTTCCATGGGATCCTAGGTATGTTTGATTATGTCATATCATCAATAGATAGATGGACAACCAGAACAAGCTTTACAAATCCTTGAGGACATGCTATGTGCTTGCATTCTTGATTTTGTTGGAGGTTGTGATGTTCATCTATGACTAGTTGAGTTTTCCCATGAAAACAATTATTGGTCTTCTATCATAGTGGATCCTTTTGAGGCCTTTTCATGACCCATACCCCAAGGCCCATGCCATGACTACCCTAATCCCGCCTTCTATAGGCCAGGAGCTGTTGACTAGCATCAGAAAGGCATATCCCAAAAAGGGAAGGCATTACCTTATACCTGTATACACACACATCCAACCACAACCCAACACACTAAAAGGGGAAAATGCATACCACTAAAACAAAGATGAGTGTAAGTACAAGTAAATGAAAGTGGGACAGAATACAAACCCAAAAAGGAAACTGAAAACAGTAAAGTACATTAGGAATCTCTGATGACCATTTACGGAAAACCCCACCTGATCATGAGAGTAGTGAAGCTACTGGAAGCTGAATTAGTATATACTACCTGCCTAATCCTACTAGGCCCCACCTAGTCCTAGCCCACCAAGTCCACCATTATGGAGTCTGTCAGTGCCATCCCCCCTGAGAACCTTTATCGAAAAATCGATCATCTACACCAGACACAACACGTGTGGGTGAAGCCCATGTAGGGGTGATTATAACAATACTCAGTAGGGACCTTGAGACCCCTTGTAATGGCCCGAACCTCTCTGACCCTTTCCTTTGTCAAAAATAAGGTCAAGAAGTGTTCTAGAGGGTAAGATAGAATTTTCCCACACTTTCCAGAATTTTGAAACTACATGCCGTGTAGTTTGAGTACACGGCGTGTACTCCCTTTTCGGGTATACCCCGTGTTGCAAGCCGTGTCCTTACTGTGTGGAATAATGGGTGCACGCCGTGTGACCAGTTCTACACGCCGTGTAGTCCCTCCCAGCGTACGCGTTACCAGTCAATGGCCGTGTGCCATGTTGGAGCCGTGTCCTTGCCGTGTGCAATAAATGAGTACACGCCGTGTGTCCAAACTACACGCAGTGTAGTCCTTCCCCGCGTATGCGTTACCCTCAAACCGTGTGTTGACCAGTCAACGACCGCTGAGCCGTGTTGGAAGCCACGTGGAGACCGTGTGAAAGAACCGAGTACACACTGTGTACCATAAAGTACACACCGTGTACTTTTGCTTTTCATGCCTATAAAAGGAGGGGTCCCCTCCTCCTTTTCAGCACACACCTCTCCTCCCCTCTCCTCTGAGCAGAGCTCTCTTAAGAGACTCGAAGGATCTTCCTTCCATAACTTCTTCATCCGAGCTCCGATTTACGATCCGTCAGCGGCCATGGGATCGTAACGACGAGGCGGAGCTTCCGAGATTGGATCCATTGTCTTTCCTTTGGACTTTCCTTTCCGACCTCCACCCAAGTAGGTTTTTCCAGGACTCGACAGAAGTGACGGACACCGACAGATGTCTTCTAAGGTTGATCTAGGTGAGCGTTGCGATCAGGAACCTGTTGAGATAGGAATCTTACCTTCGTCTCTCAAAATTGTGCATCATGCGGGGTGGGTATCCTCTTGTTTTCATAAGAAACAGTTGAACCTCTAAATAAAGATAATAACTGGTTAAAGAACGGGGATGGGAAGTTGTGATTACTATTACTTTATATCCTGTGATATTATGTTGTGAATTGAATTATCTTCTGCCTACGAAAAATCAAGGTCATTGGGGGCCTTTTCTTACTCAATTAAATGTTGCCCTCTTCTTCTAGATTTTCTTATGGATGGAAAGTTGTGGAATGTGGAAATTGGTTAATCATGTAAAATTGGATGTTAAAATCTGGAACCCTTGTGTGATCACCTTGGTTAAACAAAATGGAATAATGAACATGTGGGTGTTGGCTTGGTTACGTGGCATCTGATGGGGGTGTTTTGTGGGTTTTTGTGGATAGGGTGGGCAGCGGGGATGCGATAAATGGTATTAAAGGGATGATGATGTGCGGGTTCGGTGTGGTCGTGGTTATGGTGGTTGGCAGCGGGGCTCCAGGGATGGGTTTGAATGTGAACGGGCTATGGGTTGTGATTAATAATAAAAAGTGGAAGAGTTAATGAATGGTGGGTCATGGTAATGGAACAGTTTTGATAATCAATGGGGTTGGTTGGTTAATAAGAGGACTTGGTTGTGTTGCTTATGTTTTCCCAACTTGATTTGTGGATGGTAGGGTTATGCCTTACGAACGATCGATGTGGTTGGTTGTGGATAGTTGCCCCATAGTTAAGGAACTAAACAAACTAATTCTGCTGAAATGTGAAAACCTAAATGGGGTTGGGGTTGTTTGTTGTATGCATGCTTCGTAGTAGTTGTTCCGAGGAATGTGCTCAGTTTCTCTGTTTAGAAGCCATAGGTTGGGTTGTGTGGTTATTAAATATATATATCTGTATCTTTTGTGTTTTATCGCACCCCACCCATGTTGAGCACTTAGTGCCAAACACTCCCATTTCATGGGAGAGGGTGTTTTTCCTTTAGTTACTAGCTTCTTCTTGCTCCTTCTCCCATAGGTTGTGATGGCTTGAGGTGACCATACACTTAAGACTCTTCGAGTAGGTTTCGATTGGGGTGGTTTTAGACCAAGACTCTTCGGGAAGGTTCTACTATTTCCCAAGAATCTTCAGGATGAGGCCGAAGTGTGTGCGGGTGGGATACGTGGTTGTGAGGCCTAGGTGTGTGCGGGTAGGATACGTGGTTGTGAGGCCCAGGTGTGTGCGGGTGGGATACGTGTTATTGAGGCCCAGGTGTGTGCGGGAGGGATACGTGGTTGTGAGGCCCAGGTGTGTGCGGGTGAGATACGTGGTAGTGAGGCCTAGGTGTGTGCGGGCGGGGAGAGTGTGGCAGCGTCAGGACATTCGCCATTAGGAAGAGCAGCTAACAAAAGGGAAATGGTGTGGGGTACCCAATACTCTTGTTTCTTATATACTACTACCTATTTTGCTTGTGTTTTTGGTGAGTGTGGCTGGTGAGGTTGGGTGGATAGAATTCCTTGCTAGGTTTCTTCTGTTGTTCTCACGGGATATTAGGATGTCTCCCCACTTGTGCACGAGATATTTAGGTTTCCCTACTGAGTATACTTGTATGCTCACCGTACGTTTACTTTCAGGTTTCCAGGAGGACTACGAGGGCTGTGCGGGACCCTACTAGTCAGACAGTTGGATTTGTTGCTGTTGTTGTACCTTTTTTTGTTTTGGTATTGTACTTTGAGCTTTCTTTTACTTATACCTTGTTATAAAATTATTTAAACATGCATGTGGGCTTTGTTTGGGTTTATTTATATACACTGGTTCTTTTCTTTTTTGGTGGTTGAGTTGTCCTATTTCCCGATCCTAAATAATAAAAAAAGCGTAATGCCTCCCATATTTGTGAAAACTCATACCCTTGGTGCTAGTCGCCACCCCGGGGCCTACTGGAGGTGGGACTCGGGGGTCATTATCTCCCTTTCACTATTTCCAGCTCAGGAGGGGCATCTTTGGTGGGAGGGGGTCATGACAGAATGGTATCAGTGGTGATGGTTGAGAGATAGGATGGATTCTGGAGTTAGGCACAGTGAGGATTGCATGGGATGGTAGGGAAATGGTGTTAGTTAATCTTGGTGTGTGACATAGGCCAGGGAAGAATGTCTAGGACACGAGATTTTAGGGCCCCCATGATCTGATGCAAGGACTCTGAGCCTACCGAACGACCAAGTGAGACTACATTGATTGCAGGGTAGAGACCCTAGGGAAGGTACATACATCATCATGATTGTGTTTTACTTGATTTGGGTGTTCTGGGAAAGAAATTGAAATAAAATGATAAAATGAAACCTTTTGTTTTTCTTTACTACTTGGGCTTAGGCGATCCTTGTTTACCGTACAGCTATGGCACCTAGACATCGTCCCCGGGTGGCTCAGACGGATGAGGCCCAACAGATTCAGGCGGTCGATCAGTGGAGGATTGACTGAGAGGAGGAAGATATCTAGTGGTATAAGACTCTCCATTCTTTCCAGCGGAAGACCCTCAAGAAGTACGAGGGTAGTACTTCAGATACGAAGACAGAGGGCTGGCTTGAGGAGCTAGGGATCACATTTACCTTGATCTGTTCTCCGAGGGAGTACTGGGTTCCCCTAGCAGTCAGTCAGCTGAGAGGTGCGGCGCGACAATGGTGGACGCTCTACCTCGGAGAGAGGATAGAGTCAGAGGTTCCATGGGCTGACTTTGAGAAGTAATTCCAAGAGGAATTCCATTCTTCCATGATCAAGGCGGAGAAGCGGCAGGAGTTACTCTCCCTTCAGCATGTGAGTATTTTGGTACGAGAGCTGGGGATCAAGTTCAAGGATCTCCTGTGCTTTGCTCCAGATCTCTTTCCGGATGAGGAGTCTCGGTCGAGACGTTTGGAAAAGGTGCTTCATCCTTTGCTCCAGTATGCTGTCACCCCCTTCACCCTTCCGATGTACTTGGCAGTACAGAAGAAGGCATAGGTTGTATAGAGGATGCACTCGCTGGGAGGTGCACCCCGAGAGGGGATCTAGCCAGGTTCGTCGAAGGGGAAGGTAGTTAGCAGCAGGTCTCCTGCGACGGGACCTTCCAGGTTTAGGCCAGTGGGGAGCAGGCCCCAGCAATTCTAGTTCAGATCTTTAGGTCCTTGTCCTTTTTTCACGAGACCAGGACTGAAGTGTTATTATTGTGGAGGTTCTGGGCACGTTCAGTGTCGGTGCCCGACCCAAGCTCAGTACGGTGGAGGTGGGCAGGTTCAGCGCCCACATCAGCAACACCAGTTGCCAGTGAGGCCCTTCCAGCAGCAGCAGGACCATGCTCCTCTGAGGGAAGACTTTGCAGGAGGAGGCCGACCTCAGGGTGCTCCTCAGTGACCTCGACTAGGGCATGATTGGGGAGGTGGAAGACATCAGAGAGGCAGAGGATCTGGGCGTGGACAGTTGCACACAACAGAGTCGACAACTCCAGTAGGACCAGAGGTGGTGCGAGGTATGATTTTTTTGTTCAGCACTCTTGTTTCTGCTTTGTTCGATTCAGAAGCCTCACACTCCTTTGTTGCACCTGGTCTAGCCCATTCTTTGGGACTAGACGTAGAGAGAATTTCCGTACCACTAGTGCTGAGTACACCAGTGGGAGTCCAGACCAACGTATCTTGTGTTTTCCGGGGATGTGGCCTGATGTTGGGACCACATCGATCTAGTGGGGACCTTCTTTTGTTACAGATACAACCATACAATGTCATTCTAGGCATCAACTGGTTGTTTTCTATTAGTGCCATTATCGACTGCTTTCGGAGAAGAGTCGTGTTCTCCAACGTGGATGGGCAAAACATATCTTTTGTTGGTGAGAGGAGCTATCAGGCGGGAAGCCGGCGTGTGGATCCTCTACTTTTCTTGTTAGGTGGGTTATCAGTGGTTCTAGCTGATACAAAGATGATGGATGTCCCGGAAGTTTTTGGGGAGTTCCTCGATGTTTTTTCTGAGGAGGTTGTGACTCTACCCCTCAGACGTGATGTTCAATTTGGGATAGACCTACAACCTGGTGCCCGTCCAATTTCGATGGCCCCTTATCGGATGGCACCTTCAGAGTTGTGGGAGTTGCGGATTCAGATTGACAATCTGATGGAGAAGGGTTTTGTTTGACCCAGCGTGTCGCCATGGGGTGCTCCAGTTTTGTTCGTGAAGAAGGCAGATGGTGGTCTCAGTCTATGCATAGACTACCGAAGGTTGAACTAGGTAACAGTCAAGAACCGCTACCCCCTTCCAAGGATAGATGATCTCTTCCACCAGCTGAGGGGAGCTGGTTGGTTCTCTAAGATTGATCTGCAATCGGGATATCATCAGCTGAGGGTAAAGGACAGTGACATCTCGAAGACGGATTTTAGGTGCAGGTATGGGCACTTCGAGTTTGTTGTGATGCCATTTGGAGTTACGAATGCACCATCTGTGTTCATGGGACTCATGAACTTTGTCTTCCGAGAGTTTCTAGACCAGTTCGTCGTTGTGTTTATCGATGACATCCTGATCTACTCAAGATCAGAGGAGAAGCACGTTGATCATCTCAGGGCAGTCTTGTATGTCCTTCGACACCACCAGCTTTACGGGAAATTGTTGAAGTGTAAGTTCTTGACGCAAGAAGTACACTTCATTGGGAATGTGGTGTCTCATCATGGAGTATCGGTGGACCCGTCGAAGGTGGAGGCAGTTGTTTCTTGGGCAGCACCCAAGAGCATGGCAGAAGTTTGTAGTTTCATGGGGTTAGCAGGTTACTATCGAAGGTTCGTTTCGGAATTCTCTTGAGTTGCTGCTCCTTCGACAGCTTTGACGAGGAAGAACCAGGTCTTCCTATGGAGCGAGAAGTTTCAGAATGCTTTTGACTACCAGAAGGAGAAGTTGGTCGGTGCTCCCATACTCAGGTTGCCAAAGGAAGGTTTGTTGTATGAGGTGTTTTGTAATGCTTCTGTCCTTGTTCTGGGGTGCGTGCTGATGCAGAAGAAGGGAGTGATTTGTTATGGGTCTAGGAAGTTATGCCCTCATGAGCGTAACTATTCCACCCATGACCTGGAGCTTGCAGCAGTAGTGTTCTCACTAAAGTTGTGGCGAGATTACCTCTTTGGGGAGCGCTTTGTGGTCTTCTCAGATCACAAGATCTTGTGTTAAATCTTCTCCCAACGTGACCTGAACTTACGGCAGCGGAGATGGGTCGAGTTTCTCCAAGACTATGACTTTGAGATCTTTTACACTAAAGGTAAGGGCAATGTTGTGGCTGATGCCCTGAGCAGGAAGCCGCATCAGGAAGTAGTTTGGGAATCCGATGATGCTTGGAAGGTGATGGGAGAGTTGGTTGTCTTACACTTGGATTCAAGGGTAGAAGGTGTTAGAGGCTGTTTGTTTCAGATGAAGGTGCAGTCCTCCTTGTTGTAGAAGGTGGAAGAGTCTTAGTGGGGGGACTCCGAGGCGGAAGTGATGCGGGATCGTGTCGATCAGGGGAACGCTCCAGAAGGATGGGCAGAGGATAGCCGACATTGGATGCTTTTCCATGGAAGGTTGTTTGTTCCGAAGGTGATGCGTGAGGGAGTTCAATGTGAGTTCCATAGCTCAGCCTTGGCGATACATCCAGAAGTTTCAAAAATGTACTAAGGCCTGAGGGATCAGTTTTGGTGGCCCGGGGTGAAACGGGAAGTGGCAGAGTTTGTGGCTAAATGCCTAGTGTGTCAGCAAGTGAAGGCTGAACACCATGTTCTCGGTGGTTTGTTGCATCCTTTAGATGTCCCAAAGTGGAAGTGGGATGACATCTCAATGGACTTCGTCACAAGACTACCCAGAGCTCAGGGTGGTTATGATGCTATCTGGGTGGTGGTGAATTGACTGACGAAATCGGCTCACTTCTTAGCAATTAAGGAGTCAGGCCCGGTGAGTACCTTAGCACAGAGGTACGTAGACGAGGTGGTACATTTGCATGGAGTCCCGAAGACTATCGTCTCAGATCGGGATACTCAGTTTACCTCATGAGTCTGGAGGGGGTTACAACATGCTTTTGGCACCCAGCTACGCCTTAGCACTGCTTTCCACCCCCAGACCGATGGGCAGACGGAGCGGACTATCCAGACGTTGGAGGACATGCTGCGAGCATGCATTATGGATTTCAGAGGATCATGGGTACGACACTTGACTTTAGTAGAGTTTTCCTACAACAAAAGCTTCCACTCTACTATTGGCATGGCACCGTTTGAGGCTTTGTATGAAAGGCCATGTCATTCACCCATTTGCTGGGCAGAGGTTGGTGAGGCAGGTGCTCTTGGGCCAGAGGTAGTGCAGAGCACCACAGAGAAAGTCCACCTTGTATGTGAGAGGATGAAAGCGGCTCAGTACCGACAGAAGTCTTATGATGATCGTCGGAGGAGGCCCTTGGAGTTTGAGGTGGGAGATCATGTGTTCTTGAAGGTTTCTCCTTGACGGGGGCAGCAGAGGTTTGGGAAAGGGAGCAAGCTCTCACCTAGGTTCATCGGACCTTTTGAGGTGCTTAGGTGAGTCGGTGAGGTGGCATATTAGCTGGCCCTGCCACCTCAGTTGGAGAAGGTTTATGACGTCTTCCACGTCTCCCAGCTTCGTCGGTACTTACACGACGACTCCCACGTTATCGACTGGGGAGAGTTAGATATAGGAGACAACACGACCTTCGAGGAATGACCGGTCATAATCAAAGATCATAAAGAGAAGGTGCTCCGTGGATGAACAATTCCCTTGGTTCGTGTGTTGTGGAGGCATGGCGGCCTCGAGGAGAGCACTTGGGAGCTGGAGACCCAGATGCACACTCAGTACCCAGATTTGTTTTGACTTGTGTTTTTCCCTTGTTCTTCTAAGCTTTGTGTTGATGTTGTACTATGTACCTTTGATATATGGAATTCTTGGCTTGTCAGTTGTGAGAACTTTTGTTTCTTTGTTCCTTGGTAATGTGTAACATGTCCGGATGTGTGGGAAAGGGAAAAACCTAACCCTTAATCGAGATGCATTAATGCGGATGTGATTGAACCCATGTGGGCGAGTCAGTGCCGCCTAAAGCGGATAATATATCGACATAGGTGAAGGAGTTTCCCAAACCCACATGTTCGGGCAGTGTGTTGGTTGTGTGGTTTTGGGGTTAGTGCGAGTTGAAAAATCCTAATGTATGAAAGTTGGAAGACCCAATTCTTAATTTAGATGCATTAATGAGGATGCGATTAAACTCGTGCAGGTGAGTCAGTGTCGCCTAATGCGGATAATATGTCAACATAGAAGAAGGAATTCCTAACACATACGATTAGGGTTGTTGGTTGGGTTCCTGTTATAATGAGAACCCTAAGAGGTATCTTTTTGGGTTCCTTTGGGTTGGTTTTTGAACTCTCGGGGATGAGAATGTTTTAAGAGGTATCTCATGTAATGGACCGGACCTCTCTATCCCTTTCCTTTGTCAAAAAGATGGTCAAGAAGTGTTCTAGAGGGTAAGATGGACTTTTCCCACACTTTCCAGAATTTTGAAACTACACGCCATGGAGTTTGAGTACACGCTGTGTACTCCTTTTTCAGGTATACCCCGTGTTGCAAGCCGTGTCCTTGTTGTGTGGAATAATGTGTGCATACCGTGTGACCAGTTATACACGGCGTGTAGTCCCTCCCCGCATACATGTTACCAGTCAACGGCTGTGTGCCGTGTTGGAGCTGTGTCCTTTCCATGTGCAGTAAATTAGTACACACCGTGTGTCCAAACTACATGCCGTGTAGTCCTTCCCTGCGTATGCGTTACCCTCAAACCGTGTGTTGACCAGTCAACGGCCGCGGAGCCGTGTTGGAAGCCGCATGGAGACCGTGTGAAAGAACCGAGAACATGCCGTGTACCATAAAGTACATGCCATGTACTTTTTCTTTTCACGCCTATAAAAGGAGGGGTCCCCTCCTCCTTTTCAACACACACCTCTCCTCCCCTCTCCTCTGAGCAGAGCTCTCTTAAGAGACTCGAAGGCTCTTCCTTCCATAACTTCTTCTTCCGAGCTCCGATTTACGATCCATCAGCGGCCACAAGATCGTAACGACGAGGCGGAGCTTCCGAGATTGGATCCGTTATCTTTCCTTTGGCCTTTCCTTTCCAACCTCCACCTGAGGAGGTTTTTCCGGGACCCGATAGAAGTGACAGACATCGACGAACATCTTCTAAGGTTGATCCGGGGGGGAGTTGCGATCAGGAACCTGTTGAGGTATAGATCTTACCTTCGTCTCACTAAATTGTGCTCATGCGTGGTGGGTATCTTCTTGTTTTCATGAGGAATAGTTGAACCTTTAAATAAAGATAATAACTGGTTAAAGAACGGGGATGGGGAGTTGTGATTGCTGTTACTTTATATCCTGTGATATTATGTTGTGAATTGAATGAGCTTCTGCCTACGTAAAATCACGGTCGTTGGGGGCCTTTGCTTATGCAATTAAATGTTGCCCTATCCTTATGGATTTTCTTATGGATGGAACTTTGTGGAATGTGGAAATTGGTTAATCACATAAAGTTGGATGTTAAAATCTGGAACCCTTGTGTGATCACCCCGGTTAAACAAAATGGAATAATGAACATGTGGTTGTTGGCTTGGTTACGTGGCATGTGATGGGGTTTTTTTGTGGGTTGTTGTGGATAGGGTGGGCAGTAGGGCTGCGATAAATGGTATTAAAGGGATGATGATGTGCGGGTTCGGTGTGGTCGTGGTTATGGTGGTTGGCAGCGGGGCTACATGGATGGGTTTGAATGTGAACATGTTATGGGTTGTGATTATTAAATAGAAAGTGGAAGAGTTAATGAATGGTGGGTCATGGTAATGGAACATGTTTAATAATCAATGGGGTTGGTTGGTTAATAAGAGTACTTGGTTGTGTTTCTTGTGTTTTCCTAACTTGATTTGTGGATGGAAAGGTTATGCTTTACGAACAATCGATGTGGTTGGTTGTGGATAGTTTCCCAGTAGTTAAGGAACTAAATAAACAAATTCTGCTCAAATGTGAAAACCTAAATGGGGTTGGGGTTGTTTGTTGTATGCATGCTTCGTAGTAGTAGTGCCAAGGCACGTGCTCAGTTTTTCTATTTAGAATCCATAGGTTGGGTTGTGTGGTTGGTAAATATATACATCTGTATCTTTTGTGTTTTATCGCACCCCACCCATGTTGAGCACTTAGTGCCAAACACTCCCATTTCATGGGAGAGGGTGTTTTCCCCTTAATTACTAGCTCCTTCCTGCTCCTTCTCCCCTAGGCTGTGATGGATTGAGGCGACCTTACACCTAAGACTCTTTAGGTAGGTTTCGATTGGGGTGGATTTATCCCAAGACTCTTCGGGCAGGTTCTACTGTTTCCCAAGAATCTTTGGGATGAGGCCCAGGTGTGTGAGGGTGGGATACGTGGTTGTAAGGCCCAGGTGTGTGCAGGCGCGATACGTGGTTGTGAGGCCCAGGTGTGTGCGGGTGGTATATGTGGTTGTGAGGCCTAAGTGTGTGCGGGCAGGATACGTGGTTGTGAGGCCCAGGTGTGTGCGGGCGGGATACGTGGTAGTGAGGCCCAGGTGTGTGCGGGCGGGGAGAGTGTGGCAGCGTCAGGATGTTCGCCGTTAGGAAGAGCAGCTAAAAAAAGGGAAATGGTGCGGGGTACCCAATACTCTTGTTTCTTTTATACTACTACCTATTGTGCTTGTGTTTTTGGTGAGTGTGGCTGATGAGGTTGGGTGGATAGAATTCCTTGATTGGTTTCTTCTGTTGTTCTCACGGGACATTAGGATGTCTCCCCACTTGTCCATGAGAGCTTTAGCTTTCCCTACTAAGTATACTTGTATGCTCACCCTACGTTTACTTTCAGGTTTCCAAGAGGACTACCGGGGCCGTGCGGGACCCTATTAGTCGGACAGTTGGAGTTGTTGCTGTTGTTGTACCTTGTTTTCTTTTGGTATTGTACTTTGAGATTTCTTGTACTTGTACCTTGTTATTAAATTATTTAAACATGCATGTGGGCTTGGTTTGGGTTTATTTATTACAATGGTTCTTTTCCTTTTTGGTGGTTGACTTGTCCTATTTCCAGATCATAAATAAAAAAAGGGTAATGCCTCCCATATTTGTGAAAACTCATACCCTTGGTGCTAGTCACCACCCCGGGGCCTACTGGAGGAGGGACTCGGGGGTCATTATCTCCCTCTCACCATTGCCAGTTCAGGAGGGGAATCTTTGGTGGGAGGGGGTCGTGACACCCCTGAAGTTATCTCAGTAATACATGAAGGAAAATACCATAAAACAAAATACCACAAAGCAAAATACCCCTAAGGTAAAACCACCAAGAAAGCCCACAACCACATAGCCCAAAGTAAAAGATGAAACTCACACCATATATAACTTATGTAAATAACTAAATATGATTAGTCATAAATCTAGATCATCTTATTATTTCGAGAGGATTTTATTGATAAAAAACATAGGGTCATTAGGTGTTGACCCACATAGGATCGCTAGGTGCCGACCAAAAGAGGATCGCTAAGTGCTGATCCACATAGGATCACTCGGTGCTGACCCACATAGGATCGCTACAAGCTGAACCATGAAGGATCTCTAGGTGCCGAACCAAAGAGGATCACTACGTTCTAATCCATAGAGTATTGCTAACTGATGACCCATAGAGGATCACTATGTGATGACACACAAAGGATAATTATTCCTTCATCACGTCACAGCCACCCGCTGGATTCCCTCACTAAGCACGCTTTATTTCCGGAGGGTCTGCTCCTCAAGATACCAGTCATATCTCAACTTCCATGAAGTCTCACTTTGAAGTAACCACAAGGAACATCTTGTCATAAGGGTTCAAACGTGATAGATGGTGCGCTAATCAGATTCCCAGTCTTTAAGATATAGGCAAAATGGTAAATATGGCCTGGTTGGATTTGAGTCTGATCCAACCCGGCCGTACTACAAATTCTGCCAAAACTCAAGTGGATTATCTCAAAAGGACCCAATCTTCGAAATGGTCCTCACGCTTTAGAAAACATGTCAATCGGACGCCCGGTCTTCGAGTTATATACATTTTAGTGAAACGGGGATGGTCGGGTCCGAGTCCAGTCTGACCTGGTTGGACATACCCGACCTAACCCGAGGGTACGGAGTGGGTCCAACCCAACCAGCCCTTTGGGTCCCCATGTCTAGCCCGGTGGTGGGTCTAGCCTGGCTGGTGCAGGTCCAGCCCAGATGGCGGGGTCCGACCTGGTTGGCGGGTCTAACCTACAGGTGGCCCTGGTCGCTTGGTGGGGGTGCAACCCACCTGAAGAACTCGACCCACACGGTACAGGCTGGTTGTGCTAGACCAGACGTGGGGTGCTGGTGCCGCCCTTTCTCCCCATAATGAACAGCTTGAGCTGTCCGTTTCACACGTCTACTAAGTAGCACAAGCGGGCCGCTCCTCTTCCACATGGCTGACGAGATCAGATTGCCTTTTTCCACCATGACACCTACGAGCGCCTCCTCCTCCATGTGACTATTGTAGGTCGGTCGCTTCTACTGGTCACTGGTGCCGCCACGCTAGTGGTGCCGTGCCGGCGACACCTTCCATGGGCCACCAGAGATGCTCCGGTGGTCCATTTTCTATCATGTCTATGCCTACGGGCCTCTCGGGTCACCGTCTTTACTACGAAGCCCATGAAAACTCCTTGCCACCACATTTCTTAGTCACCCACGAAGAGCGCTCAACACCAAAGATTAGGGGAGGTTCCATGCCTTGTTTGAATCAGCCCACACCCTCCACGTTATCATTTAATCATGGGGGTGATAACAATCATCATATAGATTAAGAAAAACCACAAATCAAGTCCCCGCAACAACCCCCTGCAAGAATGAATGAGTCACAGATCAACTCATTAGTTGGTTGATATGCGTTCATTATATTTTTCAAAAACGGGATAAGAGGAATCATTAAATAGTTAGAGAAATTAAATCATCTACCTAGATTTGGTTGAAGCTATTACGGATGAGGGAGGGATTCTGCGTTTGTTGACATTCTATGTTCATTGGCATTTGTTACCACTGGTTGATCTCCAGATCAGATCCTCCAATGATCAATGTTCATTCTCCATTATTTTTTGGAGAGGGATTTCTTCGACATTACATCAGAGGTTTCCCCCGTAGTAGTTAATCTGTTCGCCAACTGAATGAATACAAAGAAAACAATATTGACGTTATGTTCATTAATGAACCTTGATTAATGAACCAATAATTAAGAAAGTGTTGAGGTTACCAAATAAAATGATTCATTTAATGGCCCTCATTTAATTCTCATAGTTACGCTGCAATTTTACCAAATACTGCTCAATAGTTGAAGAAAAGAATAAAATAACTCAAAGAGTTATTTTATTATTTTCCTAAAAAGTGAAAAATTTAACATTCCCATCTGACCCTTGCCAGTCGAAGTGAAACTTATCCTAAGAGAATCCCAGCACTGCGAATTCAATGGTGCCCTCACATTTTCAATCTGAGCATCGGTTCAAAATATAGAAAAACCTGCTCACATGTTTACTAAACGTACCTTAAAAAAAAAATTTCACCCTCAACCCACACCGATCAAGGTTAGGCTATGTCTAAGGGGAACACATAACCATGAGCTCAACGGTACTCTTAGATTTTCAATATGAGTTACCGTTTAGGAGTTATAAGGATTTGACAATAAAATAATTGTTAATTATTTTATTTACGACTAGAAACTATTTTATACTGTTGGCCCGCATGAGCTAATGTTATGACCTGCCTAAGAAAAGCATACCCTAACGTGTTCAGCGGTGGTCTCATATTTTTAATCTGAGTCACCATTCGTGAGTTATCAGCCTTTGAAAAATAAAATAATTTTATTTAATAATTTTATTAATGGTTATGCCATTTTTGGGTTTTCTTACTAGAGGCATGCACCGACTAACCTTAAGTCACACCTAGGGTAAACCCACAATCCTAAACACAATGGTGCCCTCTTATTTCTTATATGGGAAATATTTTAATACTAATTCCACTATTTCAAGAAAACTTCTCATGTGCGCTATTTAAAGCTTAACATTTTTTGACAGATCATTACGGGAAATTTGGGCCTCATAATTGCATGCTATCTTAGTTCCTGATCTCAAAATAATTCTCTATAATTTAAAAAAAATTATACAAAAATTTTGGGACATTACATTCTCCCCACCTTAGGGATTTACATCCCCAAAAGAAAAAACAAAGGATAATAAAACAATTGGGGGTACTGATCATGAACATGAGCCTCCTGCTCCCTTGTGCTCTCCTGGAGATTCCTATGCTGCCACCGAACACACACTAGAGGAATAAACCATCCACAAAGGACCCACTCATGTAGATTCTCTATCTCCACTTGGAACTCCGCAATTTCAACCCATCGTCAATATCCAGCTCACCCCAGTTGATTACATGTGATGGATCATGCACGTACCTTCTCAGCTGTGACATGTGAAAAACATCATGAACTCGATGAATTTGTGGGTGAAGAGCTAGGTGGCATGCCATCTCACCAACTCCACTCAAAAACTAAAAAGGTCTTATAAACCTCAGAGATAACTTATCATTCTGGCCAAATCTCTGCAATCCCCATTGGGGTGAGACCCAAAAGAAAACATGGTATCTCTCCTCAAACTCCAAGGGCATCCATATCTTGTTGGCATAATAATTCTATCCTCTTAAGGCAGTCCTCATCCACTTTTGGATGATACAAATTTTCTCAGTGGTAGCTCATACCTACTCTGGACCCATGAGTGCTGACTTCCCTAGGTGTTTTCAATATAGAGGTGACCTGCATGACCGCTCGTACAAGTCCTCAAACGGTGCCATGCCAATGGTGGAGTGACAACTATTTCTATACGCAAACTCTACCAGTGGCAGGTGGTTCTCCCAAATGTGACTGAAATCCAGAACACAAGCACAAAGTATGTCATCTATGGTCTGTATGGTCTGCTCTATCTAACCATCTACCTAGGTGTAAAAGCTGTGGTCAAGCATGCTAGAACCTGATGCTCAAGTCTCACTTGCTGACAAGTGAGGCATCGTGAAACAAACCCTGCCACTGCTTTCTTCATCCTTGGAAACCAGTACTAGCGTCATAGGTCTTGGAACATCTTCACCACACCAAGATGTACCACCAATGGTTATGTATGGAATTCCCTCAAAACCTCCTCCCGTAACATTGTTGGTACCATGGTTTATCCTATAAAATGGATGACGCGCTCCACAACTATCGAAAATCCATCAGGAGCCTATCCTGGGGATATCTACACACCTTGGGACTCGAAGTCAACATCCACAAGCTTTGCCTCCCTAAATCACTAAAGGAGTGGAGGAGTGATAGTCATAGATTGGAAGTAAGATGCTCTATCATTATTTATGAAGGATATCAACATCCCGACTAGCTGATATGTCGCCTTACTCAGTAGCTACCATGTAGACCTCCTACTGAGCGCCTGAACCACCATGTTCCCCTTCCTAGGAGTATATACTATCTCAATGTCATAGTCCTGGAAGAACTCCAACCATCACCATTTTACAAACTACTAAAAATCCTACGAGCACCTTTCCATCCACGTGAAAGGATACCCCATTTAACTGATTGGTGTACCCATTGACCCTTTGGTAGTGGGTACTCATTCTACATGACCACTTGGTTAAAGTGCTGATAATCCACACATAACCTCGAACACTGGGTCTTACTAAGACCTTCCTCTTCAAGTCCCACAACTGTACTCTCAGCTCTTAGATCTTAGTAGGAGCCATCCAATATGTAGGTGTAGATATCAGTGCCATCCCTGGGTAGAAGTCAATGCAAAAGTACCTCTCCCTACATGGAGAAAATCCTAGAAACATCTTTTGAAAGGATGTTCCTGCACTCCACCACTACTATTGGGAACTGAAACTGAAAATACCGGCTACTATGAGGGTAAGGTTGGCCGACTCAAGAGTGATCAGCTACACCCTCCTATGCACGAGTTTATCCCATGATGCCCTGGTTTCATTTTTGTCGACAAAGGAAAACCCCATTCCAAAGCTGTAGATATACCATACCCTTTTGCCTAAAACAGTCAATCTGAGAATGAACTATGGATGACCAGTCCATACCTTTACTAAATTCTCAAGGCCTCAACGCTACCACCAAGAGGTTCCAACTGAAACTCTCACCTTAAGGATCAGATCACACCATCAACAAAATTGTGATTATCGAGTATCCTCCCATATGTATCTCCAGATGTGAGTATCAAGTCAATGGTTTAACTAGAAACACTAGGTCTTGAACAAGATTCATGACATGAAGAAATGATTAATACCTATGTCTATTAATACGACAACTAGTAGTAGGCACAAACTATACCTAGAATTATTCATGGATCCCTTGGGTCATAATCTTTGACCACATGTAGCTAGTCCCTTCCCCTATCCTTTATATTCTTGATCTTAGTGGGGATCACATTGGGGCAGTGGTTGTAACATGTCAAAATGTATACCACCTCCTGCAACTCTCCTATCTCCTCTTTCATCTCTGTTTCCCTATAGATTCATTTTTCCATATCACTTACTATTCCCAAAATATTTTTTATGTCCAAGTCTCTGAGACTGAAGTTGCTTTCCTGCTTTCCCACTACTGACATTCACTGGCTATATCTGCTCATCCAAATAACTTTCAACCAGAATGGTTCTCTCTAGCACCCTAACATAAGTAGGAATGCAAAAATGAATAGTGCTGGCATGAATTCCCCTAAATATATCTTTCTTGGAGGTACGATCCCTGATGAACTGGTCTTATCGTATTCATTGAGTACCTAGAATGGTTAGTACACCTGGATGAATACTCAATGACCGACATGTCATCCTACCAAAGCTATAGAAGCTCTTGGGAACACATACCCCTTAACTTTTTATGGAAAGAGACCCATTACCTGAGGAAGGTTCTCAAGCTCTTCCCCTGGAAAAGTAACCTCATCTTATGATTAGGGTAATCTAAACCCTATAATTTCCCTACTGAGCCACGTATAAGGATCACTACTAAAACCACCATTTGATCTAACGGTGCCCTGGCTAGATGGAAACTCAGTCACAACCTCAAGACAGTCCTTAGACACCTATGAGTCAGGCTCAGTTTGGAACCTGAGGGGTATTTGTCACTAAAAATAATGTAAGGAACTCAGCCTACATGTTTCCTCTACTAGTATCACTGGTAGTAACTACTGACCAAAGGGCAGTGGTATTTATAGGACACTTCCTGAAGGTACCATCTCAGGCAACAATCCCTATACTAAAGCATCATCACTCTGTGGACCATCCTCAGGGTCACACACTAGAATCCTGGCTGGCTGTCTATGTGGAGGCATCTAGAAAGAGAATCAAGATGAACCATGATCAAAAAGTTATACATGGTGAGATGAATCAAAAGAGATCAAGAGAAAAACATTTCTAAAACACATGCAACTAGTTCTTTTGGGTACCAAGTCAAAAAAAAAAATTTAGGGTCCTGGTGCATGGATAGGTTGACCGCAACACCAACACTGGACTCCCCAGACTGAAAGCCAAAATCATGACACTTAACACTATCGCCCCCATTGAAAATAAAGACTCTTAGTTCTTCTGGTAGAATTGAGAACCCTTTGATACCACTTTGTCACGACCCATCCCTCGGGGCCCATGTTTTCAATACCCCAATCCCACCTTCTATAGGCGAGGGGCTGGTGACTAGCACCAGAAAGGTATATCCCCAAATGGGAAAACATTTCCTTTAAACTTATATACAAACACGTCCAACCAAAACCTGACACACTAAAAGGGGAAAACAAGTATACCACTAAAACAAAGTTGAGTGACAGTACAAGTGAAAGTAAGTTGGCCAGAATAAAAATCCAACAAGGAACTAAAAACAGTAAAGTACAAAAGGAAACTCTGATGGACATCTATGGAAAACCTCACATTACCGTGAGAGTAGTGAAGCTACTAGAAGCTGAAGTAGTATGTCCTTCCCACTCAGTCCTACTGGGCCCCACCTAGTCCTAGGCCACCAAGTCCACCTTCGTGGAGCCCTTCAGTGTCATCCCCCCTAAGCACCTCTATCGAAACGTCGATCATCTGCACTAAACACAACACGTGCTAGCGAATCTCATGCATGGGTGAGTATAAAAATAATCAGTAGGGACCCTAAGACCCCCAAAGGTCTCTTGGTAATCCAAAAAAGAAAATACCAGAATGAAAAATACCCCTGAGGTAAAACCACCAAGAAAGACCTCAACCACATAGCACAATATAAAAGACGCATCTCACACCAGGTATAACTTATGTACAAAAGTAAAGATGATTAGTCATAAAGCTATATCATATTATTATGTCAAGAGGCTTTGGTTTCTAGACTACACATGGTTTCTAGGTGCTAACCCACTAAGGATTTCTAGGGGCTATCCCATAAAGGATCATTAAGTGCTAACCCACAAAGGATTGCTCGGTGCTGACCAACGAAAGATTGCTACATGTTGACCCATAGAGGACCACTAGGTGATAACCCACAGAGGATCTCTACATGATGACCTATAGAGGATCACTAACTACTGACCCATAGAGGATCTCTAAGTGCTGACCCATAGAGGATCGTTATTCCTTCATCATGTCACAACCAACCACTAGATTCCCTCACTTAGCATGATTGATTTATGAAGGTTCAGCTCCTCAAGTTACTAATCATATATAAACCACCACAAAGTCCCACTCAGAAGTAACCCCATGTACCACCTTGTCGGAAGGGTTCCAACGCGATAGAAGGTGCATCAATCGGATGCCCAGTCTGTAAGATATAGGCAAAAAGGTAAATAAGGCCTGATTGGATTTGAGTCCGATCCAACCCGAACATACTCCAAATTCTGAAAAAGATCAAGTGGAGTATCTCAAAAGGACTTCCTCATCGCGAGAGTACTCATGCTATAGATGACGCATCAATTAGATAACTGGTCTGCGAGTTATATCCATTTTAGTGAAATAGGGCTAGTTGGGTCCGGGTCCGGTTCAACCCTGTTAGATTGACCTGACCTCACCCGAGGGTCCAGAGTGGGTCCGACCCAATTATCCCATTAGTTTTCTTGTTTCAGACCGATGGTTGGTTTGGCCCGAATGGCACGGGTCCAGCCCGACTGGCACAAGTCTGACCTAGTTGGCGGTGTCCGATCCAGCTAGTGATTTTGGCCTATAGGTGGCCTGGCCCACCTGGTGGGGTGCCGCCTACCAAAAGAACCTATCCCATGTGGTACAAACTGGTTTAACTAGAACATACATGGGGAATCTAGTTGCTCCAACTGGCAGCGCTAGCGGCCACTGCCCCGTCACCCCATAATGGCCGACACAAGCCAACTGTTTTGCGCATCAACCGAGTGGCCCAACTGGGTCACTCCTCCTCCACATGGACAGTGAGAGCCATCTACCCCTTTCCAGTATGGTTCCTATGGAAGGATCCTCCTCCATGAAGTCGGAATGGGCTGTCCACTGCTACCGGTTGCTGGCACCACCGCGCCGTTGCTGTCGCGCCAGTGGTGCCGCGCAGGTGGTGCCACACTGGCGGCACCTTCTGTGGGCCACCAGATATGCTCTGGTGGTCTGTTTTCCTTACCGTCTGTGCCTATGGGCCTCTCGGGTCTCCGCCTTCGCTGCAAAGCCCACAAAAACTCCTTTACGCCTCATTTATTGGTCTCCCAGAAAGAACTCTCAACACCAAAGATCGGCAAAGGGTTTGGGCCTTGTTCGGATCAGCCCGCACCCTATGCGTTAGCATTTAATCATGGGGGTGATAACAATCATCATATAGATTAAGAAAACCCCCAAATCAAGACCCTACAACAACCTCCCATAGTAACGAATGATTCTTTGATCAAACCTTTAGTCATTTGATCCGTATTCATTGTATTTTTCAAGAACAAGATAAGAAGAATCATTAAACACTTAGGGAAATTAAATCCCCTCCCTGGATTCGGTTGAATCCATTGCAGGCGAGGGAGGGATTCTGTGTTCATTGACATTCTACATTTGTTGGAATTCACCACCGCTGGTTGATCTCCAGATCAATTCCTCCCACAATCGACGTTCATTCTCTATTCTTTGTTGGAGAGGGATTTCATCACTGTTACATCAAAGGTTTCCCACAAAGTCATTAATCCATTTTCAATGGATTGAATAAAATGAAAACAATATTGGTGTTGTGTTCATTAATGTGGTTCATTAATGAAAATTGATTAATGAACCATTAATTAAGTGGGTGTTGTGGTTACACAAAAAAATGAAATGAGTCATTAAATGAACCTAATTTAATTCTCTTCATTACGTTGTAGTTTTTCTAATCGTTGCTCAATGGTTGATGAAAATAATAAAATAACTCAAAGTGTTATTTTATTATTTTTACGAAAAGTGCAAAATTTTTATTTTCCATATAAACCTTTTCAGTCGAATTTAAGCTTTATGTAAGTGAATCCTAGCACTGAGAATTCAACATTTCCCATAGATTTTCAATCCGTACACTGGTTCAAAAGATAGAAAAACCCGATCGCACGTTTACTGAACGTACCTTAAAAAAATTAAAAAAAATAACTTTCACCCTCGACCCTCACCAGTCAAGGTTAGGCTCTACTGAAGGGGAAAATTCCCCCATGATCTCAATGATACTCTTATATTATCAATCTATGTTACCATTTGGATGTTATAAGAATTTGGAAATAAAATAATTTTTACTTATTTATTTTATTTACGGCCAAAAACTAACTTCCACTGTTGGCCCATACTAGACAATGTTAGGATCTGCCTGAGGAAAGCATACCCTCATGAGTTTAGTGATGGTATTAGATTTTTAATCTGAGTAACCATTTTTGAGTTATTATAATTTGAAAAATAAAATAATTTTATTTAATTATTTTATTTACGGTTATGCCATTTTTTGGTTTTATCACTGGAGTCCTGTGCTGATTAACCTTATGTCACACCTAGGGTAAAATCACCATCCGGAATGCAATAGTGCCCTCAGATTTTTGATCTGAGCAACCGTTTAAGAGTTATTCAACTCTTTCAGGAAAACTGCTTATGTGCGCTGTTTAAAGATTAACATTTTTCGACAGATCATTCTAGGCTCTTCGGGTCTTGGAATCACACTCCGTCTTAGCACATGATGTCAAAAAATAAGTCCATATAATTAAAAAAAATTATACAGAAATTCCGAGACATTACAGACCTTGTATGTCGTGCCTTGAAAATATCAGTTGTGTTGGTCAAATATTAGTGAATCTTCCTTGGTTGGACATAGTTTGGTCAAAGAGATGATGATGAGGGTTCAATTTATTAGCTAGATAATGTTGAAAATAGAATGTTGGTATAAATCATATACTAATAACTAAAGAAATCCATTTGAGTTTTCTTTTGTTGACTAGGTGTTTTTGAGAGTTTCACCTCAGTTGGGTTACTGGCGTTTTGGGAAATAGGGAATGATTTAAGTAAGGTTTATGGATCCTTTTGATATTATTGAGTGAGTAGAAAAAGTGGAATAAAATTTGGAACTTCAACTGTAGTTTAATTTGACCCACAACATGTTACATGTATCATATCTTTGAAAGTATCTTTTTGACCCTTTTAATGTTTTGACCTATGATGATATTAATGTTGAACCAAATTTTTCCATGACTGAGAATCTATTCGGGATTTTTGATTCCAAGATAAAGGTTTTTCATGGGAAGATAATACCTTTGGTCCATGTGGTTTGGTAGCATGGTTTTGATTCACATGAGACATGGGATTGTGAGGCACTGATGAGAGAGTAGTGAAATCATCTCTTTGATTTGGAATCTTATTGACATGATTTCTAGGAACATATTTTTTTTTGTTAGTTATGTTTTATTATCTAGTCACCTTAATTTAGGTATTAATTGGCCTTTATTTTTATCTAAAGTTTTGGGATTTATGTTTTTCTGATTTAATAGAGTCTAGGTATAAATGTATCGAAGGTTTTAGAGGGATCTCTTTGGGTCTGGTATGAATTAGTGGCCTTTTATGAGTTTTCTGCATGTACTAGATATGTACTATCTATAAGATAGATTCATTATGTGAATGTAATTCAAGATGTGAATCCATAATTCAGAAAAATCTAGGAAATAGTTTCATTAAGTGAATAATTTTCAAGCTGTGAATTATTTTAAGGATGATAAATGTTTGGGATTGGGTTTTTTTACCTAAGGTGATGACTTTTTTGGTGTATAAGCCACTCATGATATACACATCATGAATCAAAGATTCATGTCATGAATTAATTTTTTCCAACAAGTTTTCATGTTTTTTAGCCTAAAACCATTTCATTTTTTTTGAAACCTCTTCCCTCAGACCCCAAGAGATACACTAGACAATTTTTGGGTGATTTCTTCCCTTTGAGATGTTTTAGTTTTCTATTTGATCACTAGTGACTTTCCCCATTATGCTTTTCTCTTCCTCTGTACTACCCTTCTTTAAAAATGATGTGATCTTGTGGTTTTTTATTGATTCATAGTTTTAGTTTGATGATTTTTAATCCAGGATTTTCTTTTTGATATCCACCTCCTTCAATCTTCTTTGGCGTTTCCTATTATGAGTGTTGATTTGATTTATGATTAAAGGTAGGTGGTTGTATAATCCTTTATGAATAATTGAATCCCTGAATTTCTTGATTAATTTGAAATTATTTTTTAAAGTGATTAAAAATATGGATTTGAGATGATTATTGTTTTATTTTTAAATGTTCCTGGAAATTTTGAAAAAACCAAATTTTAATGGAATTGAGATTTTTAGGTCGATTTGAAAAAAATTTATGGTTTGATTTGATGAAATTATTTGATGCTTAACCTTGAGATAAATGAATCAAATTGAAATATTCTTTTAAAATAAATGAATTGATGAAAACCTATGATTTTGTTTTAAAATGGGAAAGGAAAGTTAAAAACTAAAATTGGGAACGTGTATTTTAAATTAATTTTAAATGATTTATTTTCCCATAACTGATTGTTCATTGGGTTTAAGAACTTGTGAGACTAGGTAGTTTTTGGGTAATTAGGAAAAATATTCTAGGATCTAAACCCTTAGAAATCAATATTGAAAAAACTGAAATAAACTTACTACAACATGATTTCATCAATAGGGATTTGAATCTTGAAAGACTGAGCTGAGGGATATGTGCACACATTAGCTGAGATCATTGATTGAGTAGCGAGATGATCTTATTTATAGATACTAACATGCCATAGGTCTTATTTTATGGTGATATGATATGTTATGATTTGATGATTACATTCCATTTGTTATTGAACTATTTTATTTATGCAAATAGATTTAAATAAATATTTATATATAAAATGTTAATTTAATCCTTTTTAGTGTATCTGATATCCTTTGATTATAAAATCATGTTTTCTTAAAAATGTGTAAATTCCATGCCATGTGTTTTTTATTTAAATTGAAATAATTAATGATTTCTTATTATTATATTTCTTATGGAACACTTGGTGAGACCCTATTGGGCTATTGATCTCACACCCTACCTTTTTATTTGGGTGTTGGTAGATTGTCTTTTTCTAGGTCTAAGGAAAAGGAAAACACCACTTAGAGGTGGTGGATATTATTGATCCTTGGGACCCAGAGTGATAGAGGATATTGATGTATATGTGATCCACTTGTTACATAAATTATGTTTGAGTTTTTACCTTGGTTTATGTTGTGCCTATTGATGATGTATTATTGGTTATTGTTTTTCCATCTTATTTCTATTACTTTCTCCCTTTGGAGTGCTGATTATACAATATGGTATCTTTTTTTATGTTATTTTGTGAAAAAACCATTCCCAATTTATTATTTTATGATGATAGGTGATAGTATCCCACCTATGGGGATCAAGAACTCCTTTTAGGCTATATCTAGTCTGGCTCAGGTATCTGAGTACTAGGGTATCTGGGTTGGTTCATGAAAATACATGTATCATCACCCTATATGATTAATTTATCTTCCTTTAACTTTCTAAAAATAAATCATTAATAAACTACAATGGACATATATTTAATCAAAATTTTACATTTCAATTAATGGTCTAGAGATATATTATTCTATTAAATCAGATGAGAAAATTCATTTCCTTGCTTTTTCAATCAATCTCTCATTAATTATGACACATAAAATGTATGCTACCTCTCCATGAGTAAATGCCATTGTGGTTTTAATCTATATAACAACATATGTGATTATTCATATAAATTAATAATAATATCATGTCTAATGACCAATAAAAAAGTTCATAGATAGGAATACATAATAAAACATAAAATATGTGAAATTTATAATAAAAATTATACCCTTATAACCTCCCTTCTTTAAGATTATCAAGTGAGAATTTCATGTGAATAGGTGTCAATATATTATGATATTACAAAAACTTATTTTCAAACATCATCTATGTCCCATTATAAAAGTTTTATCTAAAAATATGACTTATGTTTAATAACATTTTCATTGAATTTATAGGTTCTCATTATAGCAGTAATCTATAATAACATTTACATAAGAAAAATAATCTAAGTCCATGATCACATTAATGTTACACATAAGAAAAACCATCATGTGATTATATATTTATTAATATTATAGTAGTTTAAGGTAGAAAATCTGTTGGTTCAAGGTCAAAAACTCTTATAGAACCCCAATTTCACTAGAGCCAATTGATAAAATATTTTAGCCCTCTATCACTCACATGGTATTCATGATTTTTTTGAGATAATGATTTAGATAACTAGCCTTTCACATTATCTTTTATGGTACTCTAGCTATGATGAATTCACCCCTTTGAGAAAAATCCCATAAGATATGATACTTCTAAAGCATAAGATTTATCTATTAATGTGACCTATGAGCCTCAGATAAAACCACTGATGCAATATTATCACAATATAGAGTGATAAAATCTTTATTAGAAGGTACACTTTTAATGACCTGGATGAAGTTTCATATCCTCACAACTTATTTCACTGTATCAAAAACCAAAATATAATCAGAATCTGTTTTAGAATATTTAAAAAAATGTTTCTTAAAATTCTTTAATCTCTTATATCTTACATTAAGGAAAAACACATATCTAAACTATAATTTAATATCATCCTGATCTATTTGAAAACTAACATATATGAATCCTCTCATAACTAGTTACCTATATCCTCTATAAACTAAAAAATTATCCTTCATATTCCATGGGTACTTCTAGATAGATCTATTCACAGTAGCATAATAGATTCTATTCATTCTCTATCTCCCTTTATATATATCTCCTCTTATGTATGAGGACACATTTTCTTGGAGATATGTACACACGTGACACTAGAAACTATACTCTCTTGTATTATTTAATATCAAATCTCTTAAAAAATATTGGCTATATGTGGACCTTGACTAAGTCAAAGAATCCTCTTAGATCTATCTTAATGGATATTCATCTAGAGAAAATAGAATTCTCCACCAAATTATTTCATGGAGAATAACTTTTTACTATGTATTAGCTGACTATAATAATAGTACCTCACTCACATCAGTAATATATCATTAACATACACTGCTTGGAAAACCACTGCACTCCCACTAAACATCATTTAGACCCAAGTCTCATATTGATTCTTTATGAATCAAAATTATCTTATAGATTTATGAAAAATAAATTTCTATGATCATGATTCTTTATTTAACCCATAAAAGGATCTTTGAAACTTTAACAACTTACTAGAATCCTTTGGTGTCATAAACCCTTTTGGTTGTTTCATATAGACATATTCCATAAGGTTTCAATTAGGTAAACCGATCTTAACATCCATTTCACAAATCTCAAAATTATTGTAACATGTTATGAAAAATAGAATTATAATAAATTTAATTATAGAGACTGGTGAAAAGGTTTCATCATAGTCAATTACTTGTCAATTATTAAACCTTTTAGTAACTATTCATTCTTTATAAGTGAATTATATATGCAGAACAAAAAATCTATTAGGCCACATCAAACCTGGATTTTTGTTACAATCAATGAATAACCCAAGATTTACATGCTGAAGAGTGTCCTAAACCACATAATTAAATCAAATATTAATTTAAATTTATTCTAGAGACAAGAATTCATACTCCTCACATATAATTTATAATTAATTTATTTATAAACCTTATGTGGAAATTCTTTCTTCATTGATAAATAAGATATTATCTTTACATTGTACCTTTATTACATTATAGAAATAAAGGGTAGATTCCCTCTAGTAGTGATCCAAAAATACACTAAGAACCTCAAAATGTCTTTATAGAAATATCTAAGTTCACAGAAAGAAGATCCTAACACTAGTGTTATTCATTTTTGATTATCACGAGAATTGATTCGGGTAAAAAAATCTCCCTATTCTCTCTAGAATCAAGAGGGTGGTAGAGGAGGATTGATCTCTATTATTTAAGATCATTTTTGGAGAGGAACTATCTAGGTACTGAGATATTATCTACAATTCATTATGCATAATAATTAGAAAACTAAGGATTTTCAAAATCATGTTTAAATAGTAGTATGGTTAAAGAATAATAATTCCACATAAGACCTTATGATTCTTTTAATCCTTGATGAACCCTATGTCTAAATAATACTAATAATAATATTATTTACTTGACATACACTAAACTCATGGATAAAATAAATATTATTTCCTAAAATAAATAAATTAATATTTATTTAAATAATATTTAATATGACAAGACCATTAATCTTGTCCTCTCATTCCTCTTCAATAGTAATCAGACCTTGAATAATGAATATTTTGGTAATAGATATATCTCACCACACTATTCACTAATAAATAAATAAATTTTATATTCACTAACATAGAGAATAAATATTCTCTTGAATAACATATTATTTAAGATATGTGATTAAATAACAATGAATAATTATTAAACCATGTATGAAAATAACATTTATTCAACATGTTAAATTCATATAGAATTTAACTAAGGTTTTGAATATATTTAGTACGTGACCCTCTAGGCCCCGTTGTCATTAGAATTAAGAGTAAATTCCTACGATACAAGGTTAACATCTAGAAACACGCCAAGACACCCATAGAGAAGGAAGTCTACATCGTAACAACATACAATATGAATGCTTACGGTAAAATATAATCTTTTTATCTAGATGTGACAATCCAAAATTATATCAATGAAATTTCCCTTCCTATGTTTATTTAATATAGTATAGATCACATAAAAACTCTCATATAACACAATAAAAACTTTATAAATGAATAATTAATGAAATAAGTGGTATTTCTAGATGTTAAGGAATCTATACCGATGAAATAGTAACTTGACCTTAAGAATAGGGATATAACCCTTATGAGTAGTAAATTTTTCAAATAAATAGTAACTACACCCATGAAAGTATAAATAAAATTTATGCATCTCATAATTGAAAATATCATATAATTATATCATAGTATATGTAAATGAATATTTTAAAAATTATTAATTAAGTATTGGTATTCTTAAAAGTCATAAACATTTAATTACAATTTTATAATTAATAAAATAATTTAAAATAAAATTTATTTTCTTAAAATAGATTCATAAATTAACATTTTTTTATCTTATTATTTTAGTATACTTTTATTAGACCTTAGTTAATTTTTGAAAGTGTTATAAAATCAATTATAAATTTAAAATCTGTATTTTCAAGTAAATTATTGTTTTAATTAAAAAAATTAAATTCCTCATATTTAAAAAACAATTTTCATAAAATGGAGTTTATTTTTTAATTCTAAACTTCAGAAAATGGTTAGGGTGAATTTTTAGGATTTTTTTAAAATACTTGAATTTTTAGTGAATTGTAAAATACAATAATGTACGATAAATACTAAATACATGATTTATTGAGTAATAGATGATTTATGGATGATTTAAGACTATAATATAGAACTATCCTCTATTATTTTAATATATTTTAGGACAATTCAAAAACTATTTATAGTCTTGAGCCAAAATATTAAACTAATGATTAAAGTATTCAAATATTACCCCTCTCCTCCACTATAAAACCCACCCCCACCCCCTCTTCTCCTCACTCCTATAAGCCTTGAAGATTCTAAAAGTTCTAACAAAATAATATTCTCTAGTCTCTCCCCACATCCAAGAGATCTTGGTGTTACCAAAATATGAAAAACCATTTTTTAAGGAGGTTCTCAAGGTGGTTAATTCAAGAGGTAAACCCTCTTCCTTTTCTTTTAATTTCGTTTCAATTTATTTTATCTTATTATTATCTCCTCACCTCCTATGTAAAAATTATCATGATAAATATAGTATCATATATATACTATAATTATGTCATGTTAATGTAACATCCATTATTAATCTACTTACTCTCTCTCTTTTTCATTTGAAAAACGAAATCATCGTTCGGAAGGTGCCGATTTACAACCTTCATGGACGAAAAAATTTTGTTCTTTAAATTATCCTTAATGGATGGTCATGAAACCATTTTTTTGGTTAAAAAATATTATAAAATATTTATTATATCTTATTTCAGTTTATTAAACTGTTTTATATACATGATATTAAATAATAGAACCAAACTAGTTCATTGTGATCGAAAAACTACTAAAATTAAGCTAAATGATTATCATTAATATGTTATCTAATGATTGATCCTAATATATGGAAAAAATAACACTAATTAAAATTATTTTTTTCACTATTAACACAAAATTACAAATTTTCCAAATTATACCCATTTTACATGAACTCCTTTACTTATAATCAAGATAACCAATCATGAAATCAAGGAAACGAACACCCGGGAACAACATAATTCAATCTTATAACTTATCAATAAGGAAATAAATGAACTTAATAAAAATATAATGAATAAGATATATGTACATAAGGTTATTAATTATTTAATTAATTAATGTATTTAATTTGATCATCCAGGACATTAAGTGCAAGTGAAAAATACATTTAGACATAAGGTAAGGGTTTCTACCCGAACCTCCATTTTCTTTCGGGTTACTCTATTTTTGTCTTACCCAAATTAAATTAATAATTATTCTTATTTAATCATCATTAATTATATTTTAATTTTTATATATGTGTACCAATCAGAATCCTTCTTTATTTTATGGTGAGTTACGTGTTTTAAAAGGATCTTTCTAAAATTCTTCCCAATAAACAAGCCCGATTCAAGGGAACTTCTCAAATAGTTACCTATTTTTAAGTGTACACTATAATTTGTTTTAATCCACTATTATTTTTATAAAATCACTCATTTTATTATGAAAAAAATATCTTTGTTCTCTTCTAATTTTACATAAACATTGTTTTCCAAAATAATTCTTCTTTCAAAGTAAAAGAGTATTTCTCTCAAGAATTACTTGATGATTTTATAAGGGTATTTTCTTCTATTTCAACAATATTTTTGATTATTTTTTTTAATTGGGATTAATATTTTATTATATCATCTACCATATTTTATTTAATGGTTTATGATTAGTTTTACTGTGGATGTACTATCTTGATACTATTCACCATATTACTCCGAATGGTTAGTATTTATGTTTAATGATTGGGGACAATTATTTACATTTCATATGTTAATTTCAATATGAATGTATATGTTGATTATGTTTCTCCCCTTTCATGTGAGGAATTCATTATAATTATTAAGTGTCAGTTGGGGCCCTCTATAGCCCCTCTATGGACTGGTAGGTCTCATGAGACAAACTTGTTTGTGTTTTTATCCATTTATGTATGGTATTGGAATGAGGCCTTAATGGTATGGTTATGATTTCCAGCATTATATATTCCATCATTATAATGATAGTAATTGATAGTCCATGTTATTATTTGACAAGTAGAATATCCACGGTTATGTTTTATTATGAAATTATTTATTCAGATTTTATTCCATCCATATTATGCTCAAGATTATGTTTTAATGAAATGTGCAATTTTATTTATTCACCATGAATTATTACTTATTCTTCCACTGTATTACTTACCCTTACTAAGAATTTTATATCACCCCTTTCTTATGTTTTATTTTTTCCTATGATGCAAAGAAGTATATTATGAATGACTTTCAGGAATAATCTATGAGTTGTGAATATTTCCAATGAAATTTATATATTGTATTTCTTTTCAATGTTGTAATGTAAAATTTATGTGCGTATATTGTTTTCCAAAGCCAATAAACTATTCAGTCCTTGAAGATGTGTTTTCCTTGTTTACATGCTAATGTAATGAAATAAGGTATTGGTTCTGGGATTTGGTGGTTGGGTCCTTACACTAGATATATATAATCAAGCAGGTTTCATGCTGGTGTTATAAACCTATATGTTAAATGTCTATTCATTTGAATTTATGAAAATAAATTTACCAATAGATATATATAATCAAGCATGTTCATATATGGGAACATTTAACGAAACATATAAATATGGATTTCCTACTTGAGGGTCATGTTCTTATAATCTCTTTCTCAAAAAATTAACAAGGGAATACACCATGAGAAAGTGTCTCAATTTTTTAGGAGTCTCCACCCTAAATAGCCTATATAATTTTTTTCATGTAAAATAATATCATATGGATATAGAACATATATTTAGGAATACATTTATAGTAGTTATAGGTTCTTATCATAATAGGGAACTGCTATGACCTTTCAGCATGACAGTTAACCTTATGAATATATCACATACAATGTCATACCAAATAATAGTCGTGAAGTAACAAGAAATTTATTAATATTAAAAATAAATGAATATAGAAAATCAAAAATTATTTAAAAGTTGGTTCTAGGGTATGTACTCTAGTAGAATCTCACTTTCATAAGAGCCAACTAGTAACAATATTTAGTAAAATATATCTTATATGAAATTTGTGTTTCTATTAAGATAAGTATTTATCCAAGGGATATACCATTATCTCTTTCAAATAAACTCTAATTTTTGTAAATTAAACCCTTTGAGAAATATTTATCAAGAGGTGATACTTTTTGAGTATGTGCTTTGTTTGTTGTTATGACCTTGCCTCCTTTAAAAGATCTATTACTGGAGTATTATCATAATATAATGTGATAAGATCTTTATTTATAGGCCCCAAATACAATTATTATAAAACTTTATGTTTCCAAACATACTACTTAGATACATTAAAATCTTATATATACTCAAAATCTAGAGTATAATTAGAGACAACATGATGCTTTGAACTTTTCTAGCTCACAGATCCTCTGTTGAGACTGAAGACATATCTTAACTATGAAATCCTATCATTCTGATCTATTATAAAGCTAAAATCTACACCGCCAAACCATTTTTTTTCATTTTCTGAAGGCTGGTTTGAGGGTTTCTGGTACCCAGTATAACCCTTCACCACATCCACACACCACGTCAAAACATACAGGTCCAATTCAAAATTCAAATTTCAAAACTAAACCTACTAGCGCCCTGCTACGCACCTACCATCAAGCCATGCCTTGGACCGAGATCCATCACCACGCGCCACCAATCACAACGGCGAAGCCATCACCGAAGCACTTTCCCATGAGTCGAGATTCCCACCAACATCAAAAAACCATCCCGCACAGCAAAAAATTCAAACCAACCAGGAAGAAATCCAAAAAAATCCCGAAATTTCATCAAACCCTCGCAAAGAAACCGTAAGGAGTGAAGGAAAGAACATTCGACAAGACTCCGTTGAAGCGCCATCGCCAAATCAAACAAGCCGGCGTAGAAAACACCATCCTCGTTGATGCACCATCGCCAAAACAAACTCACCAGCGCAGCAAACGCCATCCCAAAAACCATCCAAAAATAAATACAACAAAATAAACCTTAAGTAACATCACCAGATCTCCGGTCGACCCGGACGAAGGACAGGAGCAAATCCCGTCGCCACCCTCAGATCTGCACCCAAAGGCCAGATCTACCTGAATCTTGCACGGACAACGCCGAAATCGACGAGACCCCCAAAACACAGCACCTGAAACTCACACCCTGGACCAGCATCTTGCACCTAATGAAACCCTAGCCGAATCCGAAGCTAGAGCGGAGAGAAGGAAGCGCAGAGATGCAAATCGCCGAGGATGTTGATGAGCCTGTGTAGTGTCGAAACTGGGAGAGAGCACATCGCGAGCACGCCGATGAGAGAGATGGAGGAGAACAGTCGGTGGGAGAGGTGAAAGCGACGGCGGGTGGAAGACCTAGACACAGAGCCCCTTACGGGCCCATTCGCTCGCTAAAATCTATATAATCCCTGATAACTATCCCCACACATCCTCTATATACTGGGGACATATCCTTAGTTCACCTTAGATACTTAAGGATAACCTTAACAACATACTAATCTTATTCACCTTGATAAGCATGATATATTCCTTCTATGATTAAGGTGTAGGTAATGTCAAGCCTAGTACATAACTTTACATACATGATTTATCCTATCATAGAAGAATATGAGATATTAATCATTACCACTCTAACTAGTTGTTTCAAAGGAAACATTTTCCTTGAAATATTTATACCATTTGACACTAGAACTAATCCTCTCTTAAGTTATTCTATAATAAATATCTTTAGAACCTGGTCAATGTATGTACTTTGAATTAGCCTAATAGTAATCTTGGATGTATCATAAATGATGTTGATTCCAAGGATATATATCACTTCACCTATGTATTCATGGAGAAGACACTATTCAACCAGTAGTTAACTAACAGTAAGAATGGTATTTCAATTACATTAATATATATTTCATCAATATACACTATTAGGATAACAAAAATAATCCCATTAAAGCCTTCTAAAAACATGGATTACATTATACCTTAATGAAAGAAAATTCTCTTATGGATTCAATGTATAGAATGTTTAATGAGTTGAATGGTTTTTTAATTCAAAAATGTATATATAAAACTTTCATATCATTTTGGAATTACATAGAGTCACAAAACCTTCTATATGCTTCATATAGACATCTTCCCAAAGGTTCCCATTAAGGAAAACTATTTTAAAATCTATTAACCAAATCTCATAGTCATGGAAATATCAATTATAATTTTAGCGGATTTAAGTATGGATACAAGATAAAATGCTTCATCATAGTCTATTCCTTAACACTGTTTAAACCCTTTATTCACTATTTTTTATTTATAGGTACTCACATTACCTTTATGTCAATTTTTCTCATGAATCCCCATTTTCACTAAATAGTATTTACATCAACTGGTGGATAGACCAGAACCCATACATGGTTCTAATAGATGGAATCCATATCATAAATCATGTATTCTTGTTAATTTTCATCTTTTTAGGTCTCTATTTCCTCCTTGTAGAAAAGAGGATCATTATTGTCAACTTATAGTCACCATACTTGGTGATTAGAAAACAATATCTCTCTAGTTCTCTAACCTCTTTGGTACTCTAAAAAATTACTTGGGTTTTAGGAATAACTACTTTCCTATAATGACCTACCTATGACTTAGGGGGGAGGGGTGAATTGAGTTATTTTAAATTTTATTCACATAGAAAACCAACCTCTTTAATATATGATTGAATTCAGAAATTTTACAAAATAAAAATAACAGTAGAAATAAAATCAGAACTACCAACGCTCAAATCCATGATCTTGGTGATCTTCACTAGACAAGTACTTTTATCAGGACTACTAGTATATTTCCTGGGGATTTCATGAATGAGTGAAATCAATCCCCACTTGGTTCAAGAATAGTATGGGATTTTAATCAGGATCCAAAAAGACTTTATAAATAGTAACCTTTAAGTTTATTTTAGTAGGAACCTTTTTAATGAAATATAGAATAAAAATAGTGTTTATAGGTTGAGATCACAGTTGTAAAATACTACTAATAGAAGATAAGAAATATATAGGATAGATGCTAAGAATAAAATTTAACTCAAGGAGAGTCATTTGAAATGATAACAATGATGACTGAGATAATACAACATTAGATCTTGAATCTTCTTCTTCTTTTAGAATAAAACAAATCAACGCATAAGTGCTTCGAAAGAGAGTTCTTGGACTAGAGATTATGTTCTTCTGTTATTCTCAAAATTCCCTTTTTCATACTTGGTATCACTTTTGAAATGTATGAAAAAATTTCTCTTTTAATCTCACAATATTTTATCCTTAAAATTTAGGGTTTTCATTTAAATTCTAGAAATCATTTTATTGGAAATACCACAACAACAATACTGACCATTAAATTATCCTTGTATTTTTTCTTTTATTGGTACTTTACTCTTATTATATTCATTTTTATCATAATTTGGTAAATCGAAAATTAATTAATGCATGAAGAAATTTAAACATGATAACACTAATGGTAATGATTACCAAGTTACCTAATGACATCACCAATTGAAAATCACCACATATCCAATTTCTATAGATTTGAATTTACATAGCTAAATTGATCCATGTAGTCATTATTTATGTAGCCAGTTTATCTATGTATTCATATTTTTCTAGGACTTCCTCATGTAATTGATTCAGTTCATATATCCAAATTATGACATAGCTAAATTAAATTATGTAGCCTTTTGGTTCCATATATCTAATTTTACAACATATCCAAATCACGTCTCCAATTAATCCATGTAACCAATTCATGTGTCCATTTGATCTATGTAGCTTATTTCGCACGTATATGACTCTTCGGGGTTTGATATTTCTATGTAGATGATTTAGCGACATCAAAATTTCAGGTAGGAGATTGACGTAGCTGATTGATTGACTTAGCCATTTCTCCATAGAACCAAACTCATCACATAGTCGATTTTCTAGAATTAGGAAAATTTCATCCAAAATGTACAAAATTATAGACTTAATGGTTTTAATATTAGAAAGTCTTAAAACATTGATAAAAACTTAAAGATAAAATTAAAAAACTATAAGTAATATATGATGGGTATTGAGATCATAAAAACCAAAAATAAAAGGGATATTGGAACAACATTAAGAGTCCAACAATAACATCTTCCATGAGGACCTTTGGAATCTATTTTTATACCAACTCATGTGTATCTTTAGAATCAAAGTTATCTTATTAAATATTTATCCCATTATCCTTTTTTGAGGACGATCTCCCTATCAAGAAACATGGAATGTATTGTGATAGTTTCTTTATTATCTACGAGGTTTCATATATTGTATCCCCTTATTTCATTAGGATAACCTATAAAGATACACTTCATTCCCTAGGGTGTTGATATGTTTCCATAGGTGGCCTTGACAAATTCCTCACACCCATATACACATAAGTTTGACAAAATATATTTCCTTCCATACATTAACTTATTTATTATTCTATTTTCTACTTTATTTGGAACATGGTTTAGTGTGTATCCTGTATCATGTATTGGATAATCCCAAAAAGATAGTGGAAGATCTTCATGAATCATCATTAAATATACCATGTCATGCAAGGTATGGTTTATACATTAACTAACACCATTCTACTATGGTGTATAGGTTATAGTGAGTTGAGATAGAATCCCATAATCTCATAGAAATTTAATAAATCTTGGTTAAGATACTCAACACCTTGACCAGATCAAAGATTCTTTATTTTCTTACCAAGTTTATTCTCCACTTCATTCTCAAACTCTTTGAATTTATAAAATGATTAAGACTTACAACTCATCAAGTAGACTTAACCATATCTAATCAAGTGATTAGTGAAATTTATGAAGTAAGAATATCCACCACTAGTTTATATCAGAAAATTTCGGCACACATCAGTGTTTACTAGTTCTCTAATATTTGTGGCCCTTTCACCATTCTCAACAAAATATGTCTTGATAATTTTACCATGAAAATAAGAAATAAATATATCAAGTATCTTTAGTTGAAAAAATATAAATAGTCATATGGATTGAGTTTTATCAGTTGATTCTTGTTTAAATGATAAAGATGGTGATGCCATAGCTGGGTGTGAAATGAGTCATGTGTACATGATTCATTATCAATTTATAATAATTATTTTTCTTAACCTAATAATAAAGAATATTATTTAAGTGTTCCATACCATAACATATTCTATCATTATAAAATAAACAACTTTTATTTCCAAACCTAAAGAGAAAACAATCTATATCTAGGTAGGAAACATAAATTATGTTTTTGGTAAAAGTTGGTACATAATAATAATATTTTAAAACTAAGACCATCCCTATTGGAAATGGAATGTGGTAGTATCCTATATCCAAACCAATAAGTTTTGATCCATTGGGTTCTAAAAGATCCACATCTCCTTTGAAAATCTTCTAGTATTTAGTTATTTCTAACATTTGGATATATATATGAGCAAAAAAGCTTTATCTGGTACCCGTTGTATAGATATAGAAGTATTTCACTTGATAGGGAATGCACCTTGATTGTACCCTTACTTATTTAACTAGATTAAGTCCTTCGTCTTGTGAAATTTATTTCTACTAGAAAAACACACTGCATATTTTTTCCTTCACCTATCTTGGATCATAATTTTTATAGAAGGATGATGCTTAGGAGCCTTAGAGTTGGTTCTGGTCTTAGGGACCTCTACATAATTCTTCCTTTTATTCACCATAAATACCACCTTATTTTGACACCCAATGCATTTATTAACTTTAAAATTCAAAGTAAGTATTTATAATAGAGTCTTCTCACTATTTCTAATATTATAATGCATAATGATATTAGAGTAGACTTTAAGTGGAAAGGATATAATTATATTTGTATGAAACTCATCAGGGATCTTAAAGACAAATATATCTATAAACTCTATATGGAAAATCATATTGACTATATGAGGCCCAACTAGCATCTAGTCTCCAAGCTTTCACATGAATAGTGCATTGAAGATCTCATATCTACACTGTTTAATCTTCTCTTGATAAAGTCCATGAAGGTCATACATCTTGATATATTCATCAATTTATTCATGATTCATAATGATATCAATAGATATATACGATAACATAAAATATTGGATATATTTGGAATATTTCACATGTTTAAGGTAGATAAATGCTTCTTCCTCACTGTCCTATTTATGGAATAAGGGTTTCTGGCACATATAATTTCCATTCATGGTGTAGTATAATGCAAAAGAAACTATACCATTCTTGTAAATTTATACTAGTGATAAGGTTATCCTTATATAGTATGGATCATAGTTATATAGTCAAAGTCAGGAAGCTTTCCATTTCTATAATAAATATGAGAATAATTTTAGTTCTTTATATAGATTGGAAAATTAGTTAATAAATTTTAACTTTATTAATCTACCACAATTTATTCTAAACCAAACGACCCCCACCATTAGTTTTAAAATATCCTTCTGAATAGATATTATAGTAGAAAGGATCCTTATTCAACTTATTAAAAACTATGTGAGATCCTAGTTATTTACTCAAAGGAATTTTGGTAGGAAAGTCATTTACAACTATATTAAATTGGAACACCATGATCCCTTGACTGGACTCCACAATCCTAAAATCATGGTCTTAGATTTATTCAACTATTTTCTCCAAAATTATAGCAAGTCTAGTGAGGTATACTGCTCTTGTTGTGAATTTGGTTAATTCAACCTAAAAAATTATTTATAACTCTCCATTACATTGTAGTGTCCTAGTGAGGTATGGATCAAACACTATGATCTATTAGTTCCATTCTAAATTAATTCATGGAAGGCTATAGTGACTTCATTTTCTAATTGGGGTGATTTTCATCTTTATGAATAAATATACCATTTTATCTTATTACATACATGTTGATATTAAGTGTATTTTACTTAAATTATTAACCATTACAGAGTCTAATATATTTTAATTCTATATTGAATTATTCTTAATTAATCAATTTATGTGATCATGAAAAATCATCCATAAACAAATTAACCATGCAACTTCATAAAAATAAAATAATAAAAGTGGCATGATCATTATTTTTTATAATAGCTAGTTTATTTATCAAATGACAATCTAACCCTTAAACCTAGGGGAAAAACACCTTGAACCATAACTAGGTTCATGATATAGAATTGTACCTATCCTTTTATATATCTCATGTATTGGTTTTGTCTTGGTTCTGAACTTTAATCACCTCCACTCGAATGAGAGATCCATTAATTACATATGCTTTATTAAAATACATGCATGGGGAACCAAAGGATTGGTTAAGGGGTTTACATAAAAGAAAACTTGATCATTAATGAACTTACATAATCGGATGAGGGGATGATTCATGTACCATAATTTAATTTCATAATAATAAATTTAAAAAAACTATTTGCATACATAGGTCGGTTCTTAGCTCATGATCAACCACACACTTGAAATAGATATACATTTACAATATAGTTAGCATTTAATTAAATCCAGTATTTAATTAAGGTAAAACTCCAAAAATTAATCCAATTAATTATATGATTAATAAATTAATTTAATTTGTCTTAATTCCATCCAAATCCTCCTAAAACTTTTCATCATCCATAATTTTAAACAAACTTAACAAATTAATTTTATTTAAAATTAATAAATTAAACATATGTACTTGGATGTAATGACATGCACTCATATAAACTAATAAGAATATTCCTTTTAACAAATATTCACATAAAATATAGTATACATGGCTTGAAAAATAATTACAAGGTGTATACTATGAATAAACGACACAATGACACATGTAAATTACTTGGTATGAAATGCTATTAACACGCATGGAGTAAACTATAATTGAAGACCATACACAGATTGAAATTAATAATTTTACACATAAATTAATTTAATATTTTATTAAAAATCCTATCACATGGTGTGTACTATTAATAAATGACACACACACACACATTAATTTGGTTTAATTATATGATTAATTTTCTTTCGATATTAAATTAATCATAGAAGTCATAATGGTTTACATGACTTGTGATTTGGGATACATGTCATATAATGTCTTCTACCCATGTTCATAAAGCACACCTAGGGAATGTGTGTGTTAATTATCCAAGGACATGTATAAGGTACACAACATGTACACCAGTTACACATTACTTGACCTTGATATTTCATGTTTTTTCAATACCCAAGTCATGCATTAAATGAATGACATGGATTGAACCCAATATTTTACACTATAAAAATACATGAACATCATGACATGTAAGAAATTCACATGAAATGTAGTATAATAAACCACATACCAGCCTATCTCAATCAACATGTGGTAGACATTTAATGTTTCCTATATATACTCATTGCATGCTAACCCATATTTTTCATGGTTTATCTGAGTGAAATTAACATAGGTATACAGTGTGTACCAATGGAATACATGACTAGTAGTATTGTGTTATTTGGATAGAAGCCTCGACACCTTGTGATGGAGTCTTTGAATATTCTACATATAAATTTAACATATTCTTGGTCATATGATCAAGAATGAAGAAGGAGAAGACAATATTTCTATGTTCGTATTTAAAGTACAAATATCACATAAATAAAAAATAACAACAAATTCATATCATTAATAAATTATCAATAAATAATTATAAATTATTGTTCAACTGATTTGATACCACTTGAAGTTTTTTGAGCACAACAGAAGAACATATTGGGCTATATCCAACTCATATTTTTTTCCCAATCAATGAATAATATGAAATGTACATGAAAAAGTACATCATGATAAATGGAATTAAATAAAATATTAATTGAATATTACACAAGAACCAAGATGGAAGGATCATTATATATAATTTAGAATTAATTTATTTAGATAAATAATTACCCTGTGTTGAAATTCATTCTTTATTAATGACTGTAATGACGTCTTTACATCATACTATCAATATGTCATAGGAATCAAGGGTATATTTCCTCTAGATGTGATCCACACGTGCACCATGAACCTATGAAAATCTGAATATAAATATTTATGTTCTAGGTTGGAAGATCCTAATGCTTGTATCATTCACTTTTGATCACTATAAGAATCACTTTAGGTGAAAGGAATCTCTTTATTCTCTCTATAATTAATAGGGTGGAGGAGGATGATCTCTCTCTATTCTTGTGATCATTATAGGATATGATTTCTCTAGTGCTTGAGAGATTCTCTATAACTTGTTTTACATAACAATTATAAAACTTTGGCTTATCCTAACTGGGTTTAAATAAATATATATTTAGAGAATAATAATTTCATATAGGCCCTTTTGATTATTTTAATCCATGAAGAACCTCACGTCTAAATAATAATAATAATATTTATTTGATATTTATTAACTCATGGATAAATTAAATATTATTTAATTTAACAAATAAATTAATATTTATTTAAATAATATTTAATATTAAATTTCTCTCCAGACCATTAAACTTAGTCTACAAATCCTCTTCAATATTTATAATGCCATGAATAACTAATATTTAATTAATAAATAAATTTCACTTCATGATTATCTAATAAATAATAAATATTTCAGTCACTAACATAATGAATAAATATTTATCAAATATTCAACACATAAATATTCTCTAGAATAACTGGTAACTGGATATATATAATCAAACAAACATGAATAATTATTAAACCATATATGAGAATAACATTTATCTTACATGTTAAATTCATATAAAATTTAACTCAGGTTCTAGATACACATAGTGTGTGACCATGTATGTCATTTTCTTAGTGGAATTAGGCAGAACTACCTAAATTCTAAGGATAGTGTTTAGAAACATACCAAGGAACCCATAAAAAATTTAGTTAATATTATAATGAATTTTAACCTCATACTAATGCATAATGTGCAATATAATCCATTTATCCAAATATCTATAATCAATTAGGTTTTATTTTGGGGTTGTGAACCTATGTTCTCGATATCTCTTTTGTTGAATTTCTAGAAATAAACTTTTCATAAGAATTCCATGGCCATGGAATTGATCTAGAAGTACCATTTACATCAAAGGGATCAAGATATCAACTTACACTAAACTAGGAAGGAAAAAATATATGCATTATTCATCAATGTAATATCACTCGTGACACACCCAACATACCCTACTTCCCACAAGAATATAATTCCATGATTTTGGCCAGTACATTAAAGAATGTGACTTACGAAATTCATTTATAATAATATTAAATTATAAGAACCATGAAACATGTTTGAAGATAAGAACATCCAATATAACACATAAATATCTATTTCCTAATGTAAATTCATGTCCTCATAATCTCATGCTCCAAAAATGACAAAGGGAATAAAACATGATAATGTGTCTCAAAGTCCAATTAGTCTCTATGCATGAGAGCTTATATCATTTGCATCCCATAAAATGAAATCATTAAGCTATAAAACATATATTTAGAAATATCATCATGGAACTTATATGTTCTCACTATAGTATGGAATTTCTATGAACTTTTAGTGAAATAGTTACCCATTAATAATTATCACTTATAATGTCAAGAAAAAGAACAATCATGATGTGATAATAAATTTATAATAATCAAAATCCAAGAATGTAGGCAATCATAAAGTACATAAAATTTATTTATAGAGAACCAAATCCAATAATAGGAACTAAATTTACTATTATTTTTTAGTTTCTTCTTGAATATCCATTTCCCCCCAACAATATATACATCAAGTGGAGGATCTATCATAACCCAAACTTGGTTTTGGAATATATAATTCATCTAAAAATTCATGGATTCTTTATACTATGAAACTTCTAAGTTTTTTATTTCTTCCTTATAGGATAAAGGTTTATTATTTTAAACTAATAATGTGTCATCTTCCTCAATGACTAGAAACCTATATCTCTTAGGTTCAATGGACTCTATAGTGCTCTTTTGTAGTACTTGTGTCTCTAAAACAATTTCTTCTTTTTAGTCTTGCATAATTTGTTCCTGTGATGACTCTTTTACATCTTGGGATTCGAATTCATTTAAGTTTTCAATTATCCTACTATTTCATTTATAGATGATTTCCCCTTCAATAAAAGTGACATATTATTAATAATGAACATTTTATATATGGGATTTTATAAAAAATGTCCTTTAATTTCTTTAGGATATCCTATATTGATCCACTTAATTCCTTGTGATTCTTGTTTGTTTCTAGGATTATCCTTAAAAACATCTTGCATACCTATACCTGAATATGTGAAAACAAATTTTTCCCATACTATAACTGATACAGAATTACACTTACCTATTTTTTTGTCACTATGATTAGTATATGAAACATAGTCTGTAATTTGTTTCCCAAAGATGATTAGGAATGATTTTCATGACTCATCATTGATCTAACCATATACAATAAGGTTCACTTCCTCTTCTAACTAACACCATTTCACTATGATGTATAAGGAGGGTTGAGTTGAGAAAGTATCCCAATTTTTTTAATATAATTAATGAATTATATGTTAATACACTCCATGTAATTATGCTCAAATTTAATTGTGCGTTACATTTTAATTTCATTTATTCTGATGTATCTTGATATGTTTTAGTTTTCTTGGATGTTTGAGTTGTCTTGAGAGTGAGTTTTGGAGGACCGGACAGAGCAATTAGCTATAATTTTATAGTTTATAGATGGTAATGGTGTGACACTCAGGTGTCATTCTATGACAATTATAATATAGGGGGGGGGGATCTATCTATAATTGGTCATGCTATGACCCTTAGGTCACACCATGACTATATTGCTATATATTTTTAAGGATACCATGTAATTTTACCTTGAGATCCCTAATGAAACTTCCTCATCATTCCTCCTAACCCTTTCTCAACCAAGGTGACATTGGGAGATCCCATTAGGTTATTTTGGATCCCCTACCTATTCCTTGACCATTTGAAATGCTTTATATTATGGAGGTTCTATTTTGGAAAGTCTAAAGTTATTAAATACTTATATGCATCATTCTTCCTATATTTTATGATTTTATTATCTAAACACTAATTTTGGTGATTTTGGGATGATTTTAACTATCAAAATTTTTGGGATTGCATTGAGATGTTATTCTTGATGACAATGATCTATTAGGCTTAAGTTTGTAATTCCTTACTATGTTATAACATTTTTATGACGTTTTATATCTCGAAATGCATGTGGGTGTGCATATAGATGTACAAAAAATCTTCTTATGGTATAAATGTAACTGAGTAGGTTCAAAAATATGTTATTTAACCTTAAGAAGGGGAGTGATGAAATTGTTTATTGGTTAAGGTGGAGTTTCATCCCATTCCTTGGGTGACACCTAGGTTGTCTGCCTAGAGAATTGGACCTCATGGGAGCTATTCAGGCCTGAATAAGGCTAGGGTGGCCTAGTAGGGTGGTGCAAGGGTTTAGGTGACAAATCCTTTTTTTTTATGTTTTTTGATGTGTATTTATCATTGTATTTTCCTTGATATTGTTTAAGTCTTGGTCCACCTTGTTTGATATGATTTGGCTTGGGACCTTTTGAGGCCCACCTTGAGTGAGAAGGCATGGTCTAGATTGTGTGATCTAGGTCCACCTTTAATTTTAACATTTGGTTTAATATGTTAATAACCTGTCTTAGGTTATAAGGATTGGTCCAGGTATGAAACTCCATTAAATGAGAAGGGTAGGGTTGGGTGTTCAACATGAGGATTTGAGGTTTTGATAGAAACTTACTTCTAGAATGGGGATAAAGAAGGTATTCTTAGAAATTTGTAGCATCCTGGCAAGTTCACGATGACCAAACATGTATTTAATGGTTATTTATTTATTTAGTTATTTTAATAAATCCAATTTTATACAACCACTGCACTTATAATAAGGGCCCATTAGTGGTCCTCTATTTAGTTTATACTCACATCCTGCATGAGAAACTCAATGTTCATGTAGGAATTATGGTCCATAATATTTCCATGGGAATGCACCCAATGAAAAACTACTAAGAAGGTGATGGTGGAGTGGATTAAGATAATAATTGGATGTACTCTTGGATTTTTTTGTAGAGATGGATCATTTATTATTTTGTTCTTTTGTTCATTATATACATTGATCTACCACATGTGGGAAACCCTTTTTACTTGATACATTGGTTATTACATTCCATTTTGATATTACATGGGATGTTGTTATTATTTATTAAATTTTATTTATTAAGTATTTTTATTATGATCATTTATTACATTACAAGAATTTATTGTGATCCTTATATATTACTTAGATAATAATATCTATATGGTACTCTTTATGCCCTCGCTGCTAATTGATAACCTCTTGTATACTGTTAGGAATGCATGGGGTCATGTGACACCCCATATTGGACCTAATGGTTTGGTATAGGGAATCAAAAAATGGTATCAAATACCATTTTCTTTTGATTTAAAATTTGGTGCACTGTAGAAAAAGGATAGGATGGTTGGAACTCAGGTAATAAGATATTATTGTGTCTGGAAAATGATTGTATGGTGGAAAACCTAGATTCTAGGGTAGTGGGATAGATTTCAATGGTTGCAGTGTTAGAGTTTCATTATATTCTAATATAATTATTATTTTGTTATAGTTTATGGTATTTTATCTTTTCCAATTAGAATGAATTGGTGAGTTAATGCATCATATTTTGGAATGTAGATTCACAAATATGTGGTTAAGCCTTAATAAGGGGAGTGATGAAATTATTTATTGGTTAAATTGTAGTTTCTTCCCATTCAAAGGGTGAAACTTGGGTTGTCTTCCTTGATAATTAGACCACATGGGAGATATTCGAGCTTGATTAAGGTTAGGATGGCCTAATAGGATGGTGTAAGGGTTTAGGTGACAATTACCTTTGTTTTGATGATTATTGACCTGAATTTATCATTGTATTTTCCATGATACTGTCGAGTCTAGGTCCACCTGGAGTGATATGTTGTGGCTTGGGACCTTTTGAGGCCCCCTTGAGGGAGAAGGCATAATCAAGATTGTGTGATCTAAGCCCACCTTATGTTTTAATATTTGGATAAAGATGTGAATGACCTATCTTAGGTGAGAAAGATTAGTAAGGATATAAATCTCCCTTAACTGAGAAGGGTATGGTTGGGTGTTCAACATGAGGCTTTGAGGTTTCAATAGATACTTACTTCTAGCATGGGGCTGAAGTAGGTATTCTTAGGAATTTGTAGCATCCTGGCTAGTTCACAATGACCAAACATGTATTTAATGGTTATTTATTTATTTAGTTCTTTCAATGAATCTAACTTTATACAACCACTGCACTTATATTAAAGGCCCATTAATGGAATCCTACCACATTTATATTCATATCTAACATGAGAATATCAATGTTCATGTAGGCATTATGATCTATAATCTAGCCAAGGGAATGATCCTAATAAACAAGTACTATGTAGGTGATGGTGGGAGGGATTAAGATGATACTTGTATGTACTCTTGGATTTTTTTATAGAGATGGATCATTTATTATTTTGTTCTTTTTTTCATTTTATACATTGATCTACCACATGTGGGAAACCATTTCTACTTGAAGCATTGGTTTTTGTATTCCACTTTGATATTACATTGGATGTTGTTATTGTTTATTAAATTTGATTTATTATGTATTTTTATTATGATCATTTCTTTCATTACATGAATTTACGATGACAGTTTTATGTTACTTAGGGAATAATTTCCTTATGGTACTATTTAGTCCCTCACTGCTAATCGATAACCTCTTGCATACAGAGAGGCATGCATGAGGTCATGTGACACCCCATCTTGGACTTTATGGTTTGGGATGGGGAATAAAAAATGGTATCGAATACCCTTTTCTTTTGATTTAAAATTTTGGTATAGTAGAATAAATATTGGATGGTTGGAACTCAGGTAGTAAGCTATGACTGTGTCTGGCCAATGCTTGTATGGTGGACAACTGAGTTCCTAGGGTAGTAATATGGATTTCAATGGTTGTAGTGTTATAGTTTCATTATATTCCTCTAGAATTATTATTTAGTTACAGTTTATGGTATTTTATCTTGTATAATTAAAACAAACTGGTTAGTTAATTCATCATATTTTGGAATGTAGGTTCATGTGTCATGTAACACCCTAAGATTTTGGAATATATTATTTTCTTAATTAATACCATGTTTGATAGCTTGATTCACATGAAATACCAAACTAAGATGAGCTATGAAATATTTATTATTAAGAAAATTAAATAATAATATATTATATTTTAAATAAATAAATTTTATTCAATTATAAATGCATACAAAATATGGTTAAGAACACTTAATGTTTTAAAAGGGCATTTTTTAATAAAATAATTTTTATTATATATTGTATTTTCATTTAAAGGATAAGTTTATAAATTTTTGAATTTTTTTTCTTTAAAATGAAATTAATTTTTGAAATCACCATGTCTAAATTATCTCAAGATTAAATTTATTGTTTTTATGAAGGAATTGATTTTTAGGTGAATATTGAAAATTTTAATTTTTACTAAAATCGTAGCATTTATGATTATATCAAGAAGTCAATTAAATTTTAAAAAGTATAAAACATTTTTCATGATCAAATATTTATTTATGAAATAAAACTATTAATTTTTAAATACTATTATTAATTTATAAAACCCATTTTTAACATTTTATTAACTTAAGTAATATATTCCAATAAAAGAAACTATTCTTGTATTTTATTTTAATTAAATATTATTTTGGTAAAAATAGGTTTCATATTTATTTGAAAGAAACATAAACTTTATTTTTTTATAATAAACCAATTTATATCATGAAAACACATACTGTTTAAGCGTAAAAATACAGTATATAAAAATGAGTTTTTACACATTATATGTAGTAATGTTAAAAATAATATTTATTACTCAAAGAAATATTATTTGATAAAATTAATTTCAAATTTTTAATAATTAGTTACTAATTATGTAAGAATAATTATTTTATTTATAGTAATAAAAAATGAATTACTTAGGTAAAAACTAGTTACCATGGTAAAATACAAATAAGGGTAAAAAGGGATAAACAATATAGTAAAAGGCCTAACATGATAAAAAAATGTTTATAATTGGGTGTTTAAAGCATGTATAGGCCTAAATTTTCTAAAATATATTATTCTCTATTTTTTAGTCTTATTTAAATGTGAAACATGTGCTCTATTTATATTATGTTGAAATATTTACAAAAATTCTATTTTCATTACTTATAAAATGGGCCTCTCACTACCCCTTGAATAAAACGATCAAATTTCAGTTTCCTCTTAATGATATTGCATATTAAATTCCCATATAATCATTTCATAATTCCTTTAGCTTCTGGTCAAAATAATTTAGGCCAAGACCTCAGTTTCCAAGGAGTCCTCCAAGGAAAAACTCTAAATTATCAACAAAAATATGAAATTTTTTCTTGAATTATTATTTTTAATATTCAAATTTCAGATAGAATTTTCTAAATATTTGATTAAAAATTAAAAATTTATAGTATAATTAATGTTTTTATATTTTTGGAATAATGATTAACCACATTTCCCCATTTTCATTAAGAACAATGGAAACTACATCTGTTCGTTTGTGCGGACTACCACATCCAGAAAGTAATATATTTAATTTTTAAAATAGTTTAAATATTATTTTTTAAAATATATTAAAATATTATTGAACACCTTAAAAATATCTAAATAATATTATCATTATTATTTATTAATGACATCACTCTAAAAGAAACCAATTTTTTAACCATAATCATCCATTACTTATGGTATGATCATGTTTGGGTCCACCTAACCACATAGTTGAACAATGATATAAAATAATATCATGGAAGAATATTAAAAAATTAATTAATGTTAATATATGATATAAATAATTAAATATTTATTTGATTTTGGTTCTATAATGGTAACATTAATATTAAATTTAGTAATCAAGATACTAATGTCCGTTGGATAAAAATCACTGAAACGTACTCATCGCTGATTTCATATTTAAGGATCCAAAAAAATAATACCATATAATTAAATTATAAAATTATATATAATTATAAAAAAGAATTTTTATTTCCTTTCATGATCCGGTAGTGGTGAAATTTTAGAGAATAAGGAAGAAAAACACCACTATTATGAAACTAGTTCAAAATGATCAAGATTACTTACACCCGATATTGAAAATAGATAATAACTAACTAATATACATGTTGAGAATAATTATAAATGAATTATAATTTTTTTATGGATATGAATAAGGTTATTAAATATATTATTATGAGATTTATTTTTTTAAACATGAAATTCAAACATTTTAGTTGAAGGTATGAATTAAGGTCAGGGGTTCTTCGGCTCAAATTAAATTTCTTAAGTAATATTTCTTATTGTGAAATATGATATCATTGATATGGCTTAATAACATCATAATTGATTTATATTATCGTATTTATGTAATTCATGGGGTTTTAAAATTCATATCATGTTATTTATTTATATAGAATTCGATTCAAAAGATACCAAAGTGGTAATAGTTTTTGTTAACTCAACTCCCCTTGTTAAGTTATAATGCTTCTTCTTGAACTTATTTCTTCCAAGATTGGTTTCTTATTCCCTAAGATATAATTTCACGGTACTTTATCTTTATTTAAAGGTAATATGACACTTTTCTTTCAAAAATTTCTACTCAATTAATTTCTTCCCCACAAAATGTATATCATTATTGAGAATAATTCCCATCCTCTTTAATTACGGTTTCCCCTTCTTATTCATATTTACCTTTCCCACAAATATTATACTTTATATTTGGAAACCCAATTATGTTTTAACTCATTTTATTTTAATATTCTCCTTTCCCATATTTTCAAAAAAATATATATTGTTACTCATTTTACAATGTGGGTTTTGATGTAACGACCCGAAATTTTAGAGTGAATTTTGTTCCCTATTTTTGGTGTTTTTATTAATTTAATAAAATGAGTATAATTAAAATGAGACATTTGGGTTTCAACTATTATATGTCCATTGGTCAATATGACCATTGGAAACTAAATGTTACAATTATTTTCTATAGATACAAGTGATCTTGATTAATTAATATAGAAATAAGATTCGATGGCCCCATCCAGTAGTCTCGGGCCGATCGAAGCCCATCTGACAGAACTCAAGAAGGAGGTAGCACCTTTGGTCTTTTCTATAGACTAAACCCAAGCCGGACTTCATCATGTAAAGCTGGAACATAATCGCCTTCATTAGAAGTTCAACTTGATAGAAATCACTACTCGGACAATGTTGGCCGAGCCGCCCCAAAATTCTATCACCCTAGCACACCTTACTTTTAGGTCCTATGCTGGTGTTATAAGGGGTTATGTAACGAGACTGTAAGTTCCTTTTGTAATCCTTTGATTTAAATAAAAATTGTGATTTCTTCTCAGGGTGAAGTTTGTGAATTTTCAAATGTCCGGATAAATATAGTTTTCATATTATTGATGAATTTTAGAAAAATGATATTTAAAAATATTTATGTAAACCTTAAATAATTTAAAATGTGTAATTATTTAAAAAAATGGTCTTATACAGTTGTGTTCAGAATGAAATTCAGATTCTAATAAGATCAACTTAATTTTTGATGAATAGTAAAGTATGAATAGTGATTTTACGCTTAGGATTAGTAATGTGACCTAATGGATTAGTAATCTCACTTAAAGAAAGTATTAATATAATTTAGGCACCTTGATTAAGTAATGTGATTCAATAAAATAGATAAATAACTGTTTCAGAAATTATTGGTTAAGTATTAGTTTTTTTGGATAAATAGGGTTTTTTATTCAAAAAATTAAATTAAAAATATTTATAAAAATATGTTCATAAAATAGAGTTTATTTTTGAAATCAGAGCATAGATATTTTGTTAAGGTGATTTTTTTGGATTTTTTTGAAACAATTGAATTATTAGTGAATAGTGTTTTTATTTAAAATTTAAATTAAAAATATTTAGAAAATTATTTTTATAAAATGGAGTTAATTTTTTAATTCAAATAATTGATATTTGGTTAAGGTGAAATTTTGGGATTTTTCTGAAAAAGTTGAATTTTTGGCGAATAATGAATTTTTTAGTTTAGAGTTTCAGGTGTTTAATGACATAATTAAGGATGTAATAATTATGTAATAATTCTGTCCGCATTATGAATAGTAATATAAGGTATGAGGTGCCCCAATTGGCCAATACCATGGGCAAATACCATGGGCAAGCCCATGGTTTTTCCAATACCACAAATGAGGTGTCCCTTGGCCATTAATGCCTTGTCCCCTCACTTCCCCTATAAATACAAAGCCATTATATCATCCTTTCCATTCCAAGATCCTCCTCAACGAAGTTATGGTCTTCTTACCTCCCAATGAGTTTTTCCAAGGTTCCCTCAAGCCACCCAAGGTCCCAAACTTCAAGATTTCAAAGTTACTTTTCAAGGTAAGGGATCCTACCTCTCTCTTTCTTTTCTAGTACTCTTTTGTTTGTCATTTCATTTAAGCCCCATGTTCTTATGATAAGAGATTCTATTTTATATTCCTATTACTTCCCTTTTAATGATAATATGATGATAGATCCCCTCTAACTCTCATCATTTCGTTTTATGAAAGTTTAAGTGGCACCGTTAGGCTGCCGAATTTTTGTAAGGGATTCTTCCACCCTTCTCATTTTTCAAGTTCTATTTTCATGTCATTTATTTCAAGTTAATTTTATTATGTTGGGGAATGATCTTATATATCTATAATACTGTCATTTTTATGTTCATATTATTAGATAGCCTATTTGATCTCATCGATTTTTTTTTATGTTTTCAGTAATGCAGTTAGGCTGCCGAATTTTCATAAGAGAAATATTATTTTTGTCTTCCTTTCAAGTTCTTAATTTCATATGGTATATCTTTAAAATTTTATTACCATATTATTAAATCCTTTATATTATTCCCCCTAATTTTTTATGGATCATTTATGAGTGGGTGACCCATGTCCCCTCTCTTTTCAATGTTTTCTAAAACCCTGTAACATAGGCGTTACACTACAAAATTTTCGTCTCAAAATGTCTGTCTCTTTTTCTCAAATTATTTTATTTTATTAAGTGAATACTCAAATATATTTCTTCTACATGGGTATTACCATATATATATATATACCAAAATTTTCTATTTTAATTCTCTGGATTTACATACATGAAACCCACTTTCCTTTTTCGTGGGTTTAAAATGACATAAAGGTCATCTCTTAAAAGTATTTTTTAAAACGTTATGATTATAAAATGAAGACCATTTGATTTATGATATATAGGTTATTTATGAAATATTTGGTGATGATATATGTGGATCACATGATGATAAAGACAAATTTAAGGGTGCGCCTTGATAGCGCTCCAATGCATTGGGTAATGATGTAATCTCTAGGGATTAAAATTTTAACGATACCTTGGTGAATAACCTTGGAGATTTTTTTAATGACACATTGGGGATGGACCTTGTTGAAATGGAAATTATTGTCTAGGTTAAATGTGGTAGCCACATCTTCAAGTTATGAAACACATTATTTTTATTATGATATGCCTCATGATCTCTTTCTCATGCCTCAAAGTTATTTGTCATGACTTTATGGATGTATCTCAAGTTCACATGTAAAATGTTTCTCTTGTTTCGCTTACTGGGCCTTATGGTCACCCTTTCCTTTGATGTATTCTCCTAGGTTATGAGATGCTATAATGAACTTAGGATGATAAATGAATATGCCTTTAAAGTTTTTAAGAAGAATGTTTTATGTCATCATGTATTAAGTTCCTGGTTTCCAAGACACTAAACCTTAAAGACCCTCAGTTTTGTAAAATGTAATGAAAAGTTATGTTTTAAAAAGGTGGGATGCTATATTTGAACAGGGGTATTTCAAAATATTTGAATGTTTTCCATCATTTTACAATCAAAGACTTTATCTTCCACTCAAAAATCCTTTTTGATATCCTTTATTTATTTTTAAATATATTTTATTGAAGATTAGTTTTAAAAGTAAAAGTACTCTAAATGTTTTCACTTCACCTTTTTAAACCTTTATGTACTTGTTAAGGCTCCATTATAGAAGATTATTTTCACTATTAAAAGTTTTAAAATGTTTTCACTTCACATTTACGAAACCTTTATATCATTTTTAAAGATTAAATTATTAAAGAATATTTTTAAAAGAAAATCTTTTAATTTTTTTTACTTTAACCTTTCATAACCATTTTTTATTTTTCAAGGCTTAACTTTTGATATCTATTTCCAAATATTAATTTTTAAAATGACATATTTTCAATATTTTAAAAGTTATATTTTTAAAATAATTTAATTAATTATTTTTTAGAGGCTGTTAAGAAATTTTTTCCTCAAATTTATTTTATGTTTCTATTCTATTTTCCTCTTTAACATTAAATGTTTCCACCTAGTTGGTAATGTTTTATGAATCATATTTTAAATACCTTTATAAAAAAATCCTTTTGGGTAATTTATTTTTTGGTTTCAACTGCTCTTCTTTTGATGTCAAATTATACGATACCATATGGAAATGATATGAAACCCACTTTATTTCCTTGGGTTTTCTATGTTTCGATATTAGATTGATTTTTTGTATGGAACACATGTTTATGGATTATCATTATGATAAGTTTTTGGTCTTATAAATCCTTGAGATGATTTGGGTATGATAAATCCATTATGAAAAGTTTTGTGGATATCTTAGATGGTGTAAGTTTTCACCAACAATCAATAATTGAATTTTAAAAAAACTCTTAGTTGTATTATTATTATATCAAAGGAGTATAAATATCCTTCATGGTATTAGAGATTTTTCTATATCAAAGTATTAATAATTCTACCTTTAGATTAATTCAATGTTATTTTAGAAATAGATTTTCTATATACACATAGACACTATATTAAGCACCAAAATAAAGAAATTACATTTCACTGCAACCAATGATGATCTTCCCATGAAAGGCTGATTATGATATTTATTAGAAAAATAATTATATTATATGAGTTATAATAGAAAATCATGTTGTATGTTTATATCAAATGATTAGAGAAAAACTAAATATTTTGATTTATCTATTTATAATGAATATATATATATATATATATATTTCCAATGTTTATTAATATAACTTTGTAAATTATATTGCGAGTCATGTATATTTCATAGATACCCTTATTTAGTGTCATCAGTTAGTGATAATTAAAATTTTTATGTTACAATTTATTTGAGGGGGGGGGGGGGTGTAACACCCCAAGAGTTTGGAATATATATATTTCTAAATTCATACTCTGCTCGATATCTTACTCAATATGAAAAACCAAACTAAAATAATCTATAAAATATTTATGAATAATAAAATTTAAAAATAATAATACCAATAGTAAATAAAAATATTATAATCAATTATAAATGTAAATAAAATATGATTAAGAACACTCGAAATTTAAAAAGATCATTTTTCAATAAAAATAGTTTTCTTTATATATTGTATTATCATTTAAACGATAAATTTATAAATTTTAGAATTATCATTTTGTAAAATAAAATTAATTTTTGAATTCATAATTTTATAAATATTCTAAGATGGTTTTATGGTATTTTTCTAAAATAATTGATTTTTAGTTGAATAGTGAAAAATTGAGTTTTTACTGAAATCATAGAGATTATAACTTTATCAAGAAGTAAGTCCAAATTCAAAACTTATAAAACATTTTTCATGATCATATATGTTTTAAGATAAAAATTATACATTTTAAATACCATTAATAATTTAGAAAACCCATTTTTAACATTTTTTTAACTTAAGTAATATTTTCCAAGAAAAGAAATAGTTCTTGTATTTTTCTTTTAATTAAATATTTTTTGGTAATATTAGGTTTTGGATTTATTTTAAAGTTAAATAATCATTATTTATTAAATAAAAAAAATTATATCATGAAAATAAAAAATATTCTTAAGTTTATCTTACACAAATATTTTAAGCGTAAAAATACACTTTTTCAAAAAATATGTTTTACACGTTAAAAGAAATAATGTTAAAATTAATATTTATTACAAATAGAAACTTTATTTGATAAAATTTCTTTCATATTTTGAATCTATATTTATAAATATTTTAAAAGTACCCTTTCATTTTTAGGGATGAAAAATGAATTACTTAGGTAAAAACTATTTATTATGGTAAAAGCCAAAAATGGGTAAAAAACATTAACCAAAATATTAAAAGGCATAACATGTAAAATAGATATTTATAATTTATTTTTTTAAGTATTTATATACCAAAAATTATATTTGATCCATTATTTTCCATGTTGGATATTCCTTGACATGTGAAACATGTGTTTTCTTTATGTTAAGATGAAATATTTTCAAAAATGTCATTTTCACCACTATAGAAGAGGCCTCACAACACACCATTAGGATCACACCAAATTTCAGTTTATTAATGAAAATTTACCCTATTTATTTCCCCTATAATAATTTTACACTTCATTTTAACTTTAGTAAAAATTAATTAGCATAATTCCTCCATTTTCAAGGAGTTCTTTAAAAAAATCAATGTTCTCAACATAAGTACTAACTTTTCCTTAATGTTGTTTATTTTATATATTTCCATTTTAAATAATTTTTTCTAAATATTATCTAATAATTTTATTATTTATGATATAATTAATGTTTTTATATTGTGAAAATAATCATTGGTCGTTTTCCCCTTTTCCATTAAGAAAATTTCATTCACGCATTTCTAAAGACTACCACCTCCATGAAGTAATGTATTTAATTTTTCATATATTTTATATATTATTTATTAAATAAAGTTAAAATATGTAACACCCCAAGCTTCTACGGTACGCTTCTCTTTGAATAATGCGATAGCGTGTGTTGTACGCAACACCGAGTTCTAACAACCAATCAAACTAGCCGTTATGAATAGTAATACCTACTTTTTAAAATTATATATATTTTATATTTCAAAATGGACTTCATTTTTGGATTCGGAATATCTAATTTGGCCTAAGGTGAAATTTTGGTACTTTTCGGATAACTTTCATATTTTGATGAATAGTGAAAATTACTAAATTTTAATTAAAAACAACTTTTTTAATCAAAATAATTAATAGTGATAAATTATGAATTTTAGTAGTTTTAAAGTATATTTAGATTATATTTTTACCATTTAATATAATGTTGGTCATTGGACATAATTTTACAATTAAACCGAACATAAACAAGTGTCAATCTTTTGATAGTTATTATCTCTTAAAAACACGCTTTTTGTTTTGACAGCGGGAATTAATTTTAAATTAATTTCTGCCACTTATGTGTTTTGAATTTAGGAAAATGTATTCCATATTTGGAATCAGGATGTTCAAATTGTGTAAATAGGTAACTTTTATTTTTAGACATTTTGAATAATTACTGCGGTAAATATTTTATTTACCATGGTTAAGGGTAAATCCGGTAAATAAGGGTTAAAAAATAATATTATAATAATACTAAATTACCCTAAAACGTGTCTCAACCCTATTGGTTGATACATGGTCGACCATGGGCATCTTTGGGTTGATTTTGGGACCCCATGGATCCACTTGTAAGTGATAATGACACTTTATTTTAATTAAGTTAAAATGAATACAAAAATGACACAAGCATATATCTTTTAGCAAAATAATTGTTATATAGGGTTATATATGTTGGACTTTAGATTATAAATATTCATTAGAAAGATAAAAAGATTTACTACATAGTGATAGTTCATTTATAATTTTTAGACATTAAATAAGTTAATTTATTTATGACACAGTGATGATGAATTAATTACTAAAATAGAGAAAAATTAAATTAATTGATATTATAAATACCCAAATAAATATAATATGAAACTTTTAATGAATTAAACTAATTTTAGAGGATAATATGATATATTAGGATTGATTTAATTGACTTTTTTAGAATTAATCAATCTGTTATGAGTTTCAAAAATATCAACTATTGAATAGTGTCAAAATTGACATAAAAGAGTTCTTAAAACAAATATTTTATTATTAATTGATATTAAATTCCTAAAAATCTAAGGTTCGGCCAAGAGACTTATATCATGATAGGTTCATCATTACTGGACCACTTTGGGGTCTCTTGGATGTATATAGTAAGTTTATTAACCATATTATATAAAAATACAAAGAGACATTGTAAAAGTGAAACTAATTAACTTAGAGTTAATACTTAAAGATAAGGTTAATATAAGTACCCAAACCTGTCTAAATTATATTTTTTGAGTGTTTTTCGACCTATCCCCACCTTAACCTTTGAATAATCAACTTTGGAGCCATTATAAACCGAATATGAATTTATTATAAATTAATATTTCTAGCTTTTCCAAAGGTGCCCCTCACCCCTCTTATAAAAGGGCACTCCTACTTCCCATTTCTTCACACCTTCAAAGCCTTTTGGTTCGGCCAAACTCTGCCCAAATACTCTCCGAACATCTCTCACTACAACCTAGATGCCTTAGTTTGATCAGAAAGCCAACCTAAGGAGCCCTTTTGATCAAATCAAAAGGAAGAACCCGAAGAAGAGGTAATGTTTTCACCACCCCTTTTCAAGTTCCTTTCTTCTTCCACTTCTTCTTTATTTGTTCTTACCATTCTAAAATAATAACTCCAGTATCTTACATATACTATGATGTTGTTATCAATATGGTACAACCATATTCAGTATTCTATCCACCCTTTGAATAACATGTCACCATACGTGCGTACGTACGGCTTACCGTCTCCACGTTGTGGTGTAATTGTTATTCAATATATTATTATTATTTGGATGGGTATAATAATGATGTGTAACTCATGTAAATAATAAATATAACATGTTAATGATTCTTTATATTTGATAGACCATCCATTTATATATTATTTTAATATCAAAACAATGATATTGTCGCTCGTGCGTACGTATGGACTACCGTCTCCACGAACGCGATGAGATTCATTCTCCATCGTATCCATTCAAGTATAATTATCATTTGATGATTTAAAAATGATGTTTAAGGACTTGATATCATTCTGGATATGAATAATATACAACCTATCCTTTACAAACATGTCTTACGTAACAAAACATATAAAAGAAAACAAGTAAGTTAACACCCGAAACAATGATAATACTAAGATATTATTATCAAATCAATATTAAAAGATCATATATGATATCATATTAATGTATATGATTATTGTATAATTTAATAACAATTATTTCACCATTATACAGGAGTTTAACCTACCCCAACCAAGGAAAAGTACAAGGTAAGGGTTATTTCACAATCTCTTTATTTTCTGAGGTTGTTTATATGTAATAATCTACTGGGATTTCTTTATCATCCACATCCATGTTTCTTCGAAATGTATTTCAAAACATATTTATTATTTACAAGAATATGGGTTAAAGTCATTTATACCCTTGTTTGACTTTTTATAAGAGTTTTATAAAGGAATATTTCCATAGTTTTCAAAACAAGGTTCTTTTTTAACCTTTTCGACAGAATTAAGGTAAGAATGTTTTTTTAACTTATATGGCGGGTGTGGCTATTTTCCGCCGTTATAAAATCTTCAAAGCTTCCCTTACAAGCTTATAAGAATATTTTCAATGAAAATGTTTTATTTTATATGGATCTTAAATGATTTCAAAATAAAAGGAGATATTTCTTTAAAAAGAATTTTGATTTCATCTATGTCAACATCCTTTGATGGATTTTAAGATTATTTGAAGTTGATTTATTATGGTACAAAACTTCTATATTGTATTGAAGGTTTTGTGATATGTTTGACTGTGGATGTGCTATTTTTATACCATTCATAGTTTATGGTGAAAGTATTGACATTTCGTATGCTATTTTTAATACGAATGTTTATGTTATGTTTAAACCTTTTCATATGGGAATGCATTGGACTTAATATGTGACGGGTGGAGCCTACTATAGATCCTCGATGCATCTGTAGGTCTCATGAGACAAACTAGTGTCTTGGAACAAGGCCTTGACAAAATCTTATTTGTAGTCTTGGCACGAGGCCTTGGCTATGTGGTTATGATAGTCTGGCATTATCCATTCCATCATTATGAAAGTGGTTATTGATTTTTCATGTGATTATTCGATTAGTAGAATAACCATGTGAATAAGTAAATGGCATTATCTCATTTTATTTATGGCATACTATGTTAAAAGTTCAAGTTTAAAAGGCTTTTGTTTTAGTTATACATTGCCTTAAATGTTTATTCTTATTTATGAAAGTTTCCGCTATATTGTTATCCTTACTGGGCATTTGAGATCACCCCTTTTCTATGTTTTATTTTTCCCAGGAAGTGAAGAAGTAAATTATGAATGACCTGCAGGGATATTATGTGGGGATATGAGTGTGGATTATGGATACAATATGTTGTTGTAGTAGTTTTTCATTTTATAATGTAATGTAAGACTTATGAATATATCTAGTGTTTCCAAGACTACTAAACCAATCGGTCTTTCGAGATTTGATCTTTCTTGTGATCATACCAATGTTATGTAATAATGCACCGACTCTGGGTAACTAGGGTCGGGGCATTACAGTTGGTATCAGAGGAAGTTTAGTACAAACCTTGGAAGCTAGATTTAGATAAACTCTGATTAGAGCACGTATACCTAAGATGAACTTTGAGGATTAGTATAGAAGAACTTCCAAGAATTTTGGTATTGTAGAGATTTTGTGAGTTTTCCGAGCAATACATCCCTGTCTGGATACGAGCAGGTAGAGGTGGATCTGGCACAGATGTACCTAGGGGTAAAACCCGAAAACACCGCTTTGAGCTAGACTCGAACGGGAACTGGTGCACGACAACGGGCCTTGCTGCAGTCTTGGTTACGACACTCCTGGGGGATATGCTTTGGATAACTCTCATTTTCTTTACAAAACATTATGAAGGGTTTATGAGTATATACTTCCTCAAAGAAAACATTTTTTTTATGATTATGGATTATGTCCATAAATAGTTCAATTTATGTTAAGTGTTTTATAAGTATGGGATTATGTATTTTGATTCATAAACTGATATAGTTTATGCCATTGTTTAGAAATGGCGCCTAGTGGAAGAAATGGAAACCGTATCAATGCACGCACTCCATGTAGGGATTTCCCTCCTGCTCAAGATAATTATAGTGGGGATGGTGATGCAACTGGTGCCGATCATCTAATCAACATACAGGGACAACTTACTCAGGTTATGAATAATAACCTTACCCGTATGGAGCACCCTGATCCGCAGCGTGGAGGATCAATGTTAGATCGATTCATGAGGCAACAACCACCAACGTTCAATGGGAGTACAAATCCCTTAGTAGCTGAGCAATGGATATTTTCCCTAGAGAAAATATTTCAGGCTTTGGGGAGCAGTGAAAGGGAAAAAGTTATCATTGCAGTTTACCGCCTCACTGGAGATGCTGATCAATGGTGGTCATTGATTCAAAATATGAAGGAAGATAATGAAGTATCAAATATGGAATGGAGGGAGTTCAAAGATCTGTTTTTAGAAAAATACTTTCCTCACGACCATCGAGCAGATATGGAAAGACAATTTCTGAGTCTGAGACAAAAGGAGGATGAGAATGTCACAAAGTATGAGGATAACTTTACAAGGTTAGCAAGGTATGCTGGTGATTATATACGTAACCCAAGAAGTAAGATTTATCATTTCTTTTATGGGTTAAAACCATTTCTCCGTCGAGCATTAGTCTCACAATCCTTTTCGTCGTACGAAGACATTGTCTCATGTGCTATCAAGACCGAAAAGGAATTCTCTAAGTCTTATGACTTTAAAGAAAAGCAAGAGAAGAAGAGACCTACTGATCAATCTGGGAATGGAAATAAGGGGAAGAAAGGAAAGGTTGAATATCCATCCTGTGGTAAATGCGGGAAGAAACACCCTGGTACTTGCTTGAAGGGAATGGGAGTCTGTTACAACTGTGGTGAAAAAGGCCACCAAGCTCGTGATTGCAAGGGGAAGAAGGAAGCTACCAACATTCAGTGCTATAATTACAGGGAGATGGGGAATTATGCAAATGCATGTCCTAAGCGTCAGGAGAACTTACCTCAGAAAAGGCCAAGGGATCAAGGCCAAGCTTATGCTATCACTACTGCTGAGGTAGAAGATCCGAAAGACGTGGTGGCAGGTAATTTAATGGTTTCCTCAAGTTTAGCAAATGCATTATTTGATTCTGGATCATCGCATTGTTTCATATCTTCCCAGTTTGCTAAGAAAATTAGATATTTCCAATTTGATTTAACAAGGGAGTTGTCAGTTAAAACTCCTAAGGGAAGTATCATTGCAACAATGTTTTGTTAATCAGTCCCCTTTAGAGCACATAAATGTTCGTTATCTGCTGATCTCATCGTCATACCTATGATTGAGTTTGACATAATCCTCGGTATGGACTGGCTTTCAGACTATGATGTGAAGATTTATTGTAAGAAGAAAGAGGTTACGATTCTTGATGATAATGATAAGGAACACCTTATCTTTAGAGCAGAATCGTCACCACCTAATTCTTATTTAGATCCAACCTCAATAGCTCAACTAAATTCAATTATTGGGGAGGAAGAGAATGAAATAACTACAGGTGAGGAAAGAAATGTTCAAATAGAGGATGTACCTCTTGTGAAAGAATTTGTAGATGTATTTCCGGAAGATTTACCTGGACATCCTCCAGAACGAGAAGTTGAGTTTTCCATTGATTTGATTCCTGGATCAAGGCCTATATCGAAGACCCCTTATAGAATGGCCACTGTAGAGTTAGTCGAACTAAAGAAACAACTAGAGGAATTGAGTAATAAGGGATTTATTCGCCCCAGTGTTTCTCCATGGGGATCCCCTGTTCTTTTTGTTAAAAATAAAGATGGATCTATGAGGTTATGTATCGACTATAGGGAGATCAATGCTATAACGATAATGAACAAGTATCCCCTACCTCGTATTGATGATTTATTTGACCAACTACATGGATCTCAATACTTTTCAAAGATTGACCTTCGATCTGGATACCATCAGTTGTGTGTAAAGAAGGAAGACATTCCGAAGACAGCATTTCGAACCAGGTACGGGCATTACGAGTTTACTGTAATGCCTTTTGGATTGACTAATGCACCCTATGCATTCATGGATCTGATGAATAGAGTTTTCAAGGAGTATCTTGATGAATTTGTGGTGGTATTTATTGATGATATCTTGGTATACTCCAAAAACTACGAAGATCATGAAAATCACTTGTGCATTATCTTGAAGACTCTGAGGAGGCATGAATTATATGGGAAGTTTAGCAAGTGTGAATTCTGGCTTCAGGAGATTTCTTTTCTTGGCCATATTGTCTCTAAAGATGGAATCTCTGTTGATCCTTCTAAGACCATGGCAATCCAAGAATGGCTATAACCTACGAGTATAACTGAGGTACGCAGTTTTATTGGTTTGGCAGGTTATTATCGACGTTTCATCCAGAATTTTGCCCGATTGGCTAACCCATTAACGAAGCTCACACGTAAAGGGGTTAAATTTGTTTGGACAAAAGAGTGTGAAGAATGTTTTGAAGAACTGAATAAAAGATTAGTCAATGCTCCTATATTGACTCTACCATCAGGGAATGATGGGTTCGTTATTTATAGTGATGCATCGAAGAAAGGACTTGGTTGTGTCCTTATGCAGAATGATAGAGTTATTGCCTATGCATCACGACAGTTGAAAATTCATGAAAAAAATTATCCTACTCATGATCTCGAGTTAGCAGCTGTGATCTTTTCTTTGAAGATATGGAGGCACTACCTCTATGGTGAAAAATGTGAGATTTATACTGATCACAAGAGTTTGAAGTATATTTTCTCACAAAAAGAACTCAACATGAGGCAAAGGAGATGGCTTGAATTACTCAAGGATTATGATTGCACGATACACTACCACCCAGGGAAAGCAAACAAGGTGGCAGATGCTTTGAGTAGAAAAGACCATGGAGTTTTGAACAATATGAGAATTGAAAGGGATCCAATTTTCATGGATCTAGTGAAGATGGACATGGGAATAACCAGGGAAGGTGAAACATCATTTCTTTTTCAAATGGTTGCCAAACCATCTTTCATAGAAAGGATTAAGAGTACTCAGACCGATGATGAAGAATTTCAAAAGAAGATTAAAGCTGTGAATGATGGGAGACTGAGAGACTTTGTGTATGAAGATGGAATTTTGAAATTTGGGAAGAGACTTTGTGTTCCCGATATACCTGATCTAAAAAGGGAATTGCTGGATGATGCTCATAGTTCCAATTTCTCTATACACCCTAGGAGCACCAAAATGTATAGAGATTTGAAGGAACATTTTTGGTGGGACAACATGAAGAGGGAGATTGCTGATTTTGTGTCAAGATGTATGGTTTGTCAACAAGTGAAAGCTGGAAGGCAACAGCCTGGAGGATTCATGAAACCTCTTCCCATACCGGAGTGGAAATGGGACAATATTACGATGGACTTTGTCATGGGGCTACCAAAGACTCCTAGAAGGAATGATGCAATATGGTTTATTGTTGATCATCTTACCAAGTCAGCACATTTTCTTTCTATAAGAGAAGATCTACCCCTGGAACGTCTAGCAAGACTATATATTAATGAAGTTGTGAGACTTCATGGAGTACCCCTATCGATTGTTTCTGATCGTGATCCCCGTTTTACTTCAAGATTCTGGAAAAGTATTCAGAAATACCTGGATACTGAACTTCATTTGAGCACTGCATACCAACCTCAAACAGACGGACAATCAGAACGGACTATTCAAACCTTAGAAGACATGTTGAGATCTTGGTCACTTGACTTTCAGGGTATGTGGGATCAATATTTACCTCTGGTAGAATTTTCCTATAACAATAGCTTCCATTCAAGTATTCAGATGGCACCATATGAAGCGTTATACAGAAAGAGATGTCGTACACCAACCTGTTGGGATGACGTTGGTGAAAGAAAACTTGTAGGCCCAGAACTGGTGGAGGAAACGGTGGAAAAGGTGAAAGTAATCCAAAATCACATCAAAGCAGCTCAAAGTAGGCAGAAGAGCTATGCCGATAATCGAAGGAAGGATTTGGAATTTCAAGTCGGTGACCATGTTTTCCTGAAGGTATCTCCGTGGAAGGGAGTCATACGTTTTGGTAAGAAAGGTAAATTGAGTCCCAGGTACATCGGACCTTTCGAAATTCTAGAACGAATTGGGGTTGTAGCTTACCGATTAGCAATGCCGCCAAGTCTCTCCAAAGTTCACGATGTGTTCCACGTATCTCTGTTGAGGAAATACATGCCTGATCCAATGCATGTACTCACCTATGAAGAATTAGAACTGGAACCCGATATTTCCTATTGTGAAGAGCCCGTCAGGATTCTTGATACGAGAGAACAAGTACTGAGAAACCGGACGACGCGTCTGGTAAAAGTTTTGTGGAGAAACTATAAGATGGAAGATGCAACGTGGGAACCCGAGGAACTTATGATGAAGAACCACCCGAGTCTTTTCATGCGATAGTATTCTAGAAATTTCGAGGACGAAATTATTTGAAGGAGGGGAGAATGTAACACCCCAAGCTTCTACGGTACGCTTCTCTTTGAATAATGCGATAGCGTGTGTTGTACGCAACACCGAGTTCTAACAACCAATCAAACTAGCCGTTATGAATAGTAATACCTACTTTTTAAAATTATATATATTTTATATTTCAAAATGGACTTCATTTTTGGATTCGGAATATCTAATTTAGACTAAGGTGAAATTTTGGTACTTTTCGGATAACTTTCATATTTTGATGAATAGTGAAAATTACTAAATTTTAATTTAAAACAACTTTTTTAATCAAAATAATTAAAAGTGATAAATTATGAATTTTAGTAGTTTTAAAGTATATTTAGAATATATTTTTACCATTTAATATAATTTTGGTCATTGGACATAATTTTACAATTAAACCGAACATAAACAAGTGTCAATCTTTTGATAGTTATTATCTCTTAAAAACACGCTTTTTGTTTTGACAGCGGGAATTAATTTTAAATTAATTTCTGCCACTTCTGTGTTTTGAATTTAGGAAAATGGATTCAATATTTGGAATCAGGATGTTCAAATTGTGTAAATAGATAACTTTTATTTTTAGACATTTTGAATAATTACAGCGGTAAATATTTTATTTACCATGGTTAAGGGTAAATCCGGTAAATAAGGGTTAAAAAATAATATTATAATAATACTAAATTACCCTAAAACGTGTCTTAAGACTATTTGTTGATACATGGTCGACCATGGGCATCTTTGGGTCGATTTTGTGACCCCATGGATCCACTTGTAAGTGATAATGACAATTTATTTTAATTAAGTTAAAATGAATACAAAAATGACACAAGCATATATCTTTTAGCAAAACAATTGTTATATAGGGTTATATATGTTTGATTTTAGATTATAAATATTCATTAGAAAGATAAAAAGATTTACTAAATATTTATAGTTCATTTATAATTTTTAGACATTAAATAATTTAATTTATTTATGACACAGTGATGATGAATTAATTACTAAAATAGTGAAAAATTAAATTAATTGATATTATAAATACCCAAATAAATATAATATGAAACTTTTAATGAATTAAAATAATTTTCTAGGATAATATGATATATTAGGATTGATTTATTTGACTTTTTTAGAAGTAATAAATCTTTTATGAGTTTCACAAAAATCAACTATTGAATAGTGTCAAAATTGACATAAAAGAGTTCTTAAAACAAATATTATATTATTAATTGATATTAAATTCTTAAAAATCTAAGGTTCGGCCAAGAGACTTATATCATGATAGGTTCATCATTAATGGACCACTTGGGGGTCACTTGGATGTATATAGTAAGTTTATTAACCAAATTATATAAAAATACAAAGAGACTTTGTAAAAGTGATACTAATTAACTTAGAGTTAATACTTAAAGATAAGGTTAATATAAGTACCCAAACCTGTCTAAATTCTATTGGTTGAGTGTTTTTCGACCTATCCCCATATTAAACTTTGAATAATCAACTTTGGAGACATTAGAAACCGAATATGAATTTATTATAAATTAATATTTCTAGCTTTTTCAAAGGTGCCCCTCACCCCTTTTATAAAAGGGCACTCCTACTTCCCATTTCTTCACACCTTCAAAGCCTTTTGGTTCAGCAAAAATCTGCCCAAATACTCTCCCAACATCCCTCACTACAACCTAGAGGCCTTAGTTTGATCAGAAAGCCAACCTAAGGAGCCCCTTTGATCAAATCAAAAGGAAGAACCCGAAGAAGAGGTAATGTTTTCACCACCCCTTTTCAAGTTCCTTTCTTCTTCCACTTATTCTTTCTTTGTTCTTACCATTATAAAATAATAAATCCAGTATCTTACATATACTGTGATGTTATTATAAATATGGTACAACCATATTCAGTATTCTATCCACCCTTTGAATAACATGTCACCATACGTGCGTACGTACGGCTTACCGTCTCCACGTCGTGGTGTAATTGTTATTCAATATATTATTATTATTTGGATGGGTATAATAATGATGTGTAACTCATGTAAATAATAAATATAACATGTTAATTATTCTGTATATATGATAGACCATCCATTTATATATTATTTTAATATCAAAAGAATGATATTGTCGCTCGTGCGTACGTACGGACTACCGTCTCCACGAACGCGATGAGATTCATTCTCCATCGTATCCATTCAAGTATAATTATCATTTGATGATTTGAAAATGATGTTTAAGGACTTGATATCATTCTGGATATGAATAATATACAAACTATCCTTTACAAACATGTCTTACGTAACAAAACATATAAAAGAAAACAAGTAAGTTAACACCCGAAACAATGATAATACTAAGATATTATTATCAAATCAATATTAACAGATCATATATGATATCATATTATTGTATATGATTATTGTATAATTTAATAACAATTATTTAACCATTATACAGGAGGTTAACCTACCCCAACCAAGTAAAAGTAGAAGGTAAGGGTTATTTCACAATCTCTTCATTTTCTGAGGTTGTTTATATGTAATAATCTACTGGGATTTCTTTATCATCCACATCCATGTTTCTTCGAAATGTATTTCAAAACATATTTATTATTTACAAGAATATGGGTTAAAGTCATTTATACCCTTGTTTGACTTCTTATAAGAGGTTTATAAAGGAATCTTTCCGTCGTTTTCAAGACAAGGTCCTTTTTAACCTTTTCGACAGAATTAAGGTAAGAATGTTTTTTTTAACTTATACGGCGGGTGCGGCTATTTTCCGCCGTTATAAAATCTTCAAAGCTTCCCTTACAAGATTATAAGAATATTTTCAAAGAAAATGTTTTATTTTATATGGATCTTAAATGATTTCAAAATAAAAAGAAAAAATTCTTTAAAAAGAATTTTGATTTCATCTATATCAACATCCTTTGATGGATTTTAAGATTATTTGAAGTTGATTTATTATTGTACAAAACTTATATATTGTGTTGAAGGTTTTGTGATATGTTTGACTGTGGATGTGCTATTTTATATCATTCATAGTTTATGGTGAAATTATTGACATTTCGTATGCTAGTTTTAATACGAATGTTCATGTTATGTTTAAACCTTTTCATATGGGAATGCATTGGACTTAATATGTGACGGGTGGAGCCCGCTATAGCTCCTCGATGCATCGGTAGGTCTCATGAGACAAACTAGTGTCTTGGCACAAGGCCTTGACAAAATCTTATTTGTAGTCTTGGCACGAGGCCTTGGCTATGTGGTTATGATAGTCTGGCATTATGCATTCCATCATTATGAAAGTGGTTATTGATTTTGCATGTGATTATTAGATTAGTAGAATAACCATGTGAATAATTAAATGGAATTATCTCATTTTATTTTTCCATACTATGTTAAAAGTTCAAGTTTAAAAGGATTTTGTTTTAGTTATACATTGCCTTAAATGTTTATTCTTATTTATGAATGTTTCCGCTATATTGTTATCCTTACTGGGCATTTGAGCTCACCCCTTTTCTATGTTTTATTTTTCCCAGGAAGTGAAGAAGTAAATTATGAATGACCTGCAGGGATATTATGTGGGGATATGAGTGTGGATTATGGAGAAAATATGTTGTTGTAGTAGTTTTTCATTTTATGATGTAATGTAAGACTTATGAATATATCTAGTGTTTCCAAGACTACTAAACCAATCGGTCTTTCGAGATTTGATCTTTCTTGTGATCATACCAATGTTATGTAATAATGCACCGACTCTGGGTAACTGGGGTCGGGGCGTTACAAAATATGATTAGAAACTATAAAAATATCTAAATAATATCATCATTATTCTTCAATAATGATATTATTTCAATAAAAACCACTTACCACAATGAAAAATTTATTATGTAATGTTCATACTTGGGTCGGTCTAACCACCTACTTGAAAATTACTATAAAATAATATCATGGATGACTATTAAATTGAAATTACTGATAATATATGATATAAATAAGTAAATAATTATTTTATTTTGGTTCTAAAATTTTAACATTAATATTAAAATGATTAATTGAGATACCGACTTCCATTCATTAAAAATGATCAAAACATGCTCATTGTTGATTTCATATTTAAGGACCATAAAAAAAATACTCACATATAATGAAATTATAAAATAATATATAAGTATAAATTATAAATCCAAGCACCTTTTATGATATAGTAATTATTAAATTTTGGATAATATTGAATAACAACACCACTATTTTGAAACTAGTTCAAAATGATGAAGATTACTCACACCTAATATTGAAAATAGATAACAAATAACTAATATAAACACAAATAATAATTATAAATGATGGTTATAAAAAGTTATAGATATAAATAAGGTTATAAAATAGGTGATTATTATACTTATTTTTGTTATATAGGATATTCAATTGTTTTAGTGGAAATTAAGAATTATAGTAAAGGGTTCTTTATAAAAAATTTAATTTCTTAAGAAATATGTCATATTGTGAACCATGATAACTTTGAGATGGTTTTATTACTACCTAAAGGATTTAATTTACCATATTTATGTAATTCATGGGGTTTTAATGGCCATATCACACTTTTTCTTTAAATTTCTTTTAATTCAAAAGTTACCAATGTTAGAACAGTTTTATTTACCTAACTCCCTTTATTAAGTTATAATGACTATTATTGAACTTATTTCTTAAAATATTATTTTATTATACTATACAATAATATTTCATGGTAATTTATCTTTCTATTTAAATAAAATTGATTTTTTATTTAAATATTTCTTTTTGATGAATTTCATCCCCATAAAAAGTATATCATTATTGAGAATAATTTCTAACCTCTTTAATAATGGTTTCTACTTCTTATCTATATTTTATTTTCCAAATAATGTTATACTTTATATTTAGAAACCCAATTATGCATTATCTCATGCGACCTTCATATTTTCATAACCATTTTTTCGAAAGGATTTTTTTTATAATTTTTTTTATAATTTGGGTTTAAAAAAATGAAATTTGAAAATATTAAAAATGTTTTACATACATTAATAATCAATGATTTTATATTCCCCTCCATATTTCTCTTTGATAGTCTTTATTTATTTTTAATGCTCTATTATTGAATATTATTTTCAAATATAAATGTTTTTAAAAATTCTTCACTTCACCTTTTTAAACCTTTATATATTTTTACAGATCCATTATTGAATATTATTTTTTAAAGTAAAAGTAATCAAAGTGTTTGAAATTTATCTTTTTGAAACCTTTATGTCTTTTGAAGGCTCGTTTATTGATGATTACTTTTAAATGTAAAATTAAAAAAATTAGTTCAACTTTTGGAACCCTATGTTCCCTTTTCAAGGATTCATTAGTTATATTTCTTTAAAAATAATGATTTTTAAAACGCCTTCTTTTCAATCCATAAAAATTTATATCTTTGAAAGAAATGCATAAATCCTTATTTTTATAACAATGTTAAGACATTTTTTCTTAAACCCACTTTTATGTTTTTATTCAATTTCAATTTTTAGAAATAAAATATTTATCTCATATAGATTAATGTATTATGAATCACATTCTAATTTTCTTTATAAAAAACTCTTCTTGTGAGATTTAATTGTTGGTATAAAAAAATCTACTTTTGATATCAGGTTGTATAATACCATTTTTAAATTATATAAAACCCATTTCCATTCCACTATTTATTCAATTTATGATATTATATTAATTTTTTATATGGAACACATGTTTATGTATCATTATTGTGATATATTTTAGGTTTAATAAAGCCCTGAGATAGTTTTTGTATGATAAATACCTGAGATGGTTTGGGTATGATAAATCCGTAATATGGTGTGGGTATAATAAATCCCTAAAATGGTTTGGGTCCAATAAATACCAAAGATGGTTTTGGTTTGATAAATCCCTAAGGTGGTTTGGGTATAACATTTCTTTGAGATGTTTTGGTTCCATTAGATCCGTCCAATATATTAAGTAAAGTTTTATACCACATGAGATAATTAAGTGTGAAAATTATTTGATTTTTTCACAAGAATAAAGGGGGATATAATTTTATTTTTTCACAATTTATTGGTTATAAATACTTGGATTTTATCACAACTTATAGGATGGGTATTATTGGATTTTTCACAAACTTATAGGGTGGATATACTTGTACTTGTTCACAACTTTACGCGTGGGCATTATTAGGTTTTCTCACAATATGATATTTTCATGTACTTATGTTATAAACCTTTTTTATACTTCTTGGATCATGATTATTATCTCTTTATTTCACACTCTTATGGAATATCATATGTTTGTTCATTTGATTTTGTATAAGATTCTATCTTGCCTTATAGACAAGTCTTATTATTCCATGTTATTTTAATGAGATATTTTCCCCTCATGTTGTTTAATATGATTTTGATATAACCATTGATGATATGTTGAAATGTTTTTCCTTACTAAGCATTTGAGATCATATATTTCTTATGTTTCCTTTCATTAAATTATGAAGAATAGTATAGATTTTGATAATTCTAGAAGGTGGTATATTTTTCTTCAATTATAGAAACATTCTCATAAGTATCATAAAATATTTATATTATTTAACTCATCCTCAAAAAAAATAAACATTAAATTTGTGGGATTGTGTTATTTTTGTGATATGTAATGTTAAACATATGTAAATTATGTAAAATAAATATAATACCATCTTTTTCAGTATCAAAAATAGTATTTAAAGAATGGGTTTCCATCACCATATTTTGGAGTGTGGGTTTGGGGGGCCTCATTCATACACTTTATTACCTATGATTGTTGTAGGTATAAATTAATTAAATTCTAAAAAAACATATTCAGTGTTTTTTAAATACATCATTAGTGAAACTAAATTAATTTCACCTGAGCATGCCTTTGTTTATTCTTAAAATTACTTTGACTAAAATGTAGGTACTAAATACTGGGGCTTTAACCTTGGGTAAGTGTATGGGGGTTACACCTAGTTGTTATCAAAATGCCTATAGGGAATGTTTATTAGTGTCATCATATGAGAATATGCTAGTTAATTCCTTAATTATTGTTAATATTTATGTTTTTAGGGGAATTTCTAATTATCCATTTGGAATTTCATATAAGGTCACTTTTTTAACATCTTAAAGTGACACCAAGTGTTTATGGTGAGGGAACTCCTGAATTAAAAAATGTTTATATTGTTCCTAAGAATGTTAATAAGGTTTAGTCTAAGAGTTCTATATATGTTTACAACGTGTTCTGGGCATCAACTCCCCTTTAGCTGGGTATTTTTCATATAGTTCGGGGGTGAGGTGGAGGTTTCCATCATGAAAGGACAAAAATTATATATTTTTTATAGAATTTATAAATAAAATATCCTCTAAATTTATAAGGTTTTTATAGTACATAGGATTCTATGGACTAGATAAATATTATTTGGAGATCTTTAATATTCTGGACATTCTTATTGACTAATAGGTAAATATGAATTCTTATATTCTACAGGGACCGCCAAGAAGTGACGGGACTTGATCATTTAGTCTTAGAGGCATGAAGGTTCATTATAGGAAGATTTAAATGAATTTTTTGTAATGATTTATTTCCTAATATTATTAGGTTGTATAAATCACAGGAATTTATGAAATTCTAAAGAGGATGAAATTTTGGATTATTATATGATTTTTTGAGGAATTGATCCTTTTTCTCCACTATTGGCCAAGAATTATGCTCAAAAGTCTAGAATATTTGAGATTGGAATTCATCTGTAGGTGATGTTATATATTAAAATTTTTTACTTTACCTCATACTTGGATGTGGTCTGTAAGTCTCTCACCATTGAAAAGGGCCTCTCATTGGATAAAAAATAATTTTTACTTCTTTTTAAGTGGATGGAGTGGTGGATTTCTAGGTGGAATTTTTAGTGCCTCTTCCATTGTTAGGAATAGGAGGCCCAAGGATAAACTCTCAGGTGGAAATAAGTAGTCAGGATAGCGTATGGGTTTATCTCTTCCAGTACTAGGAGTGAATCCTCCCATGTGTTTTCAGTGCAGGAAGACATGACATTTCCAAATGATGTATTAAAATCGACTATGAGAGTTATATTTATGCAGTGGTATGAGGAATATACAACACTTCTATTCAAGGTTATCTTACCCAAGTATGACAAGAGGATTGGTAAAGATGCAAGACTTGAGGGATTAGTCTGGTGGACCTTAGATAGATGACATGATAATGTCTAGGATATCAGGTTAGAGAGATGTTTAGGGGTACCAACAAAATAAGTGACAAACATATCAAGGTTTAGACCTGATGGTGGGTTAGGGATTATAGAGGAATGGATTTGGATCCAAGGTAGGCCTATTTTATTCTTTGTACTAGGTTACAACTAATAGAGATAATGGTATTTTTACTATTAGAGATACAGTTTTCATTGCCTTGATTCTTTCAAATTCTTTGTTTGATATGAAGGATCCTCACTCCTTTATCTCTAATCCAGGTTTATAAGAATTTTGGATGACCGTAGAGTTTTCCCTTGGGTTATTATAACTTGATAAAACTATTGGGAATATGTTAGATCATGTTTAAAGGTGCCTAGCATGTGTTTTAGGGGTTCAAAGGTATAAAAATTTGAGTAATTTTGTGGTATTGGATATGATGGGATTCAATGTCATTTTCAAGATGGATTTTTAAACATTATTCTAGGATCACATTGAATACTGGTATAGGTGGGTGTATTTTAAATCCCTCAAGGGAGAGAAGTACAAACTATTGGGTAAGTGGGATGCTAAGGCAGGTAAATTTGGGATTGATTTTAGTTGAGTAGGAGCTATATTAGTGTAGGTGGCGAGTATGGTTCATGTAATTGACCAGGTGATGATACCAACTACTTTTTGTCCAATAGTGGATCAGTTACTTGATGTCCATATAAATGATTTATCAGGGATTACTATTAAGGTTGTGAAAAAGTTTTTTATTGATATCATGTTAGGTGCATAACCTATATCGTTTCCCCTTTATTATTTGGCACCAACTGAGTTGTGGGAGCTAGAGGCATAGCTCGAGGATCTTGAGGTGAAGGGTTTTATCCACCTGAGTACCTCTCTTTGGCGTACTCTGTTCTATTAACCAAAAAGTAAAACAGTATCCTCAGGTTATGTGTGGATTACTAAAAGATAAACCTTATTATATTAAAGAACTGATATTATTTTCTAAGGATTGAAGACCCATTTGACCAGATAAGGGGAGCCCGATGGTTCTCTAAAATCCACTTATGTCCAGGTTACAACAAAAAATGGGCTATGGAAGAGTATATAAAAAATAAACTATTTAGGAGTAGTTATGGGTTTTATAAGTACCTTGTGAAACCATTCAGTTTGAGAAATGCACCTTCAATGTTCCTGGTTCTCAGGAACTATATTTTCCATCAATTTCTAGACTCTTTATTGTTAGTGTTTTTCAATTACATATTAGTATAATCATGATCCTAGGGTTTAGACACTAATCACCTTGAGATTTTTTTGAGAATTCTTCAGGCATATCATATTTATATTAAGTACCCAAAGTTTCATATTTGGATTTAGGAGATGCAGTTTCATGGACATGTGATCTCATAGGTAACTATCTTTTTTAATCCAAAAAATTTTAAGTGATGATGTCTTATACCCAGCCCAAGAATCTGCTCAATATCCGAAGTTTACTTGGATTACTTGAATATTATATAATGTTTAATCAGGACATATATCACTTGGAAGTTTTTATGACTATGATGAAAAATAAAGGGTGTCAAGTTTGAGTGGACTAGTAGGTGAAAAGAAGAAATCTAGGAACTAATTAATAGGTTTATTTCTTCTCTAATTATGATTATTTTAGATCCTGCGATCATTTATATGGTCTATTATGATGCCTCTGGAGTGAGGATAAGTTATATTACAATATAGGGGGCCTAGTTCATCACTTATGGACCTCATCAACTATGAACCCATGGGGGTGAATACCTTACCCATGATTTGGAGCTAGAAGATGTGCTTCTTTCCTTGATGTGTTGGAACAATTATCTCTTTATCGAATGATTTTTCATCTACATGAACCATAATAGATTGAATTTAATTTTATTATAGTAAGAGTTAAGTAATTGATGGATATATTGGTTCAAGTACCTTTAGAAATTTGAAATCAAGAAAACATATTCCCCGATAAGGGGAATATCATTATGGATGATTTGATCATGAAAACCTAAGAATTGTGAGTTTGTACATTTGAGGATTAGTGTAAATTGAAGATCCTAATCTTGGAATAGTCGATAGATGTATCATAAGATCAATATGGTGTGGTTTGTGATCACTTGAATATTGTATATTTTATAGTAGAATAAGTGAAGGCTAACGAGATGTATGATTTAGATTTATTTTAATAGAGGAATGAATAATGGTGGATGATCTTATTCTGGGTTGGACTCAGGGCTTTAAAGATTTTTTTACATCTATGGTAAGTACGTGGTCCCTATTTTTATGAGGGAAGAGCTAATATGGGACACTAATACCTCATGATGGGTAGTATATCTAGGCTCGATTAAGATATGTCAAGATATTAGGTAGTGTTTCTAGTGACTAGGTATACAAAAGGATATCATGGGAATTTTTCTAAATTACTTACTTTTCAGAGGATAAAGTTAGAGCACCAATTACAAGGTGGTTTACTTCAACCCCTTCGAGTACTGATATGAAAGTGGGATAACGTGATCATGAGATTCTTCATGGGACTACACAGGTTCTTGATGGGATGTGATGTAGTGTGGGTGGTGGTTAACCAATTGATACGAGTTGCAAATTTCTTTCATATTCAGAAACTTAGTCTATTGATGATTTATGAAGGTTATATAAAAGGTAAATTGTGTAGTTTCATAGTGTGAATGAGATCATAATATTGGATATAGATACACACTTTACATTGAGAATCTGGAAGGGCCTGGAGAGGCCTACATGTTATTTAATAAAAATGGGTATGGTATATCACCCATGGATGGATATATTGTTAGTGATAATTATACATATACTAGAGGATATTATTAGGGCATGCATTCTTGATTTTGGCAGAGCTTGTTATGGCCATATGGATTTACCAGAGTTCATATATAATAGTAACTGTTAGACTTTGATCGATATGGCCCTTTTTGAGGGTATTTATGGTTGGTAATTATACTCACTGTCATACAAGTTATAGTTCACCAAGTCAGTGGTGATTGGTTCGAACTTGGTGCAGGAAACCACCAAGAGGGTACAATTGAACTAGTGAAAAATAGTCTTTTTTAGATCGTTTTTTTGTTTTTGTCATTGATTAGCATGTGTCTTTATTGTAGGTGATGTTGTAAATAATTTTTTAATTTTGGTTAAGAAAAATGGATTTCATAAATACATGTTTTTGGAAGATTTTCCTATTGGTTATTCTACAACCGATGTAAAAAAATTGTAGAATCAACATTTACCACATTATTTTTGTATAAAAACCTCAATGGTAAATGTAATTTTAAAATTTTCCACATCTGTTATAAAATAACTAATGTGAAAAAGATTTTTTTAAATAAAATTATATTATTTCATCCCTTATTAGAATAGCCAGAAGTATAAAAAAAAATAGAAAAATAGTAGAATAGATAGTAAAAGAATAGTAGAAACAATATAAAAATAGTTGAATAACAGAAACATTTACAATTTGAATTTTCAAGTTTATAATGTATATTACAAATGAACTAAAACCCAATTAGACCCGTGAAAAAATTTTCCCATTTAATTTTCAATTGTCTTAGCTCTTTTTAGTATAAGTATAAGGGTCATAAAAATCTACAAATTAAAAAGATAAAGTTAACTTGTATTCTAAATAAAATGAATGAAAATTTAAAGGAATGGTTTATAAAAAAATATAAACTTATGGTACTTAATAACCATCCTAGTTGAAATTATTTTAAATGTAAATCTAAAAACATATTATACATATTTCTTCAATCATTTTTGTTTATGAAATTTGTTTTTAAAATACTTTTTCAATTCTAAATGACATTTTAAATACTATATCTGAAAATTAGTAATTATATTTGAAAAGTCACCTTTTCATTTACATATTTGATCTTGGTGCTCTTCATTATTGTTGTATCTATAAAAAAATTTCATTCCCTCTTTGAAAATAATATGAAAAATATAAATTTAAATGTAATTTAAAATATAAAAGTATTAAAATATTCAAACATATGTATTCAATACAATTATAAAATTTTCTCACACTTCACTATGGATATAGCATAGTCAGTAAAGTATATTCTCCCTTGAAAAAAACACCCAACATCTAATGGACACTGATATATAAGAAAATTTAATGTTACTGGTTATTATATTAATAGATATACAAACATTTCGATATATGTTTCATACTCTTGAAGATAAGGAAGCATACAACCCTGAATAATTTCATTCTTTTGAAGCCTCTCAGTAATATAAACCATTATTTATTCATCAGTCATTGTAATCGCTATTGGTGAAATAAATTGAGGATCCATAAAAGCATATACCATTGTCATTTCATTCCGCATACAAATTATATAAATATTCCTAATACAAAGAAAACATATTTATAAATAATCAATAAATTAAAATAATAAAAATATTAATGTTAATCGACTTATATGGAAACAAATTTCATTGTATTTATGCCCAACTCATCTCCATTTAGAATCTCTATGATATCATTTTTTAAAGAATCATTGTCATTGCATGCTAAAAAATTTCAAATTCCATTAGAATATCATAAACATCCAACAAATAATTTGAATATGCTAACAATATATCAAGACCAGTATAATTTCTTTTGGAAGTCATAACACTTTTTATTTGTTGTTGTCTATATTGTATTTACTTACCTTTAAAGTATTCTAATAAAAAAAGATAATTATATAATCTTTAATATGTTATAACAAATATAATAGTAAAATAAAATAAAAAATATAATATACACATACCTCTATGGTAATTGGTCAAACAAGTCTAGATGGACAATCTTAAAAAATGGTCAATAATTTTCCAATTGTACTAACCTCATCTATAGGAAATGTTATTCTTTCTAATATATCTATAATATCCTCTATAGTGACCCTATGATTCTCTATCTAATTTTTTTCTAATTAATGGTATCACCAATATAATACATCATCCCACATAAAACAATATGATGTCGAGGATCATCAACACATAACTCATAATAAATGGCAAGCTCAAGAGAAGGGGGGGGGGGGTGTTAAAGTATGATAAGTTGGAGATGTGGGGTCTATAGGCAAAGGTGGAGTATGATAAGTAGTAGGGGTGAGATTATCAAGAAAAGGTGGAAGAGTGGGATCAACAACCTGAAATTATTTTTTTATGTATAGAAATATCAACTGTACCAAAGCTCTAATCTTTTCATCCATTGTCTCACAAATATCTTGAATTGTAGCTTCCAAAGATTCTATTTTTTATAAAAATCTACCATTAAATAAATTTTTGAACTTTGAAACAATTTTTTAACCAATACACCTTCTAGGTATGATCATACATGACATTGATGTTCATGATTTTCAAATACTATAGCTAAAATACCATTCCTAACCTCAATAATAAAGACCCCCTATAATATCTTCCCCTCAAGATATTCCTATATATAATATTTGAAAAAATCTATAGTGAATCACAATATATAAATTATTTATTTAAAATAAACATAAAAATAAAGTAAATTTCTTACAATAATCTTAGATATAACCCAAAATTGTTTTGTAAGATATTTTTCTTTTTCGATTATATGATCTGTCTTCCATTTTTCATATCAATTGGGGGGATGGTCAACCTCTATGGAGCTAGAAGACTTAGCTCTCAGTTTTTGAAAATTTTCAACTATCATTTGTTCTTCCAATAACATACACCCTCCCTAAGATAAATTATGAGGGTATATGTTTCTATATTGAATATCCTAATGATATCTCCTTGATTACTATAAATTAATAATAATGAAATAATTAGTATAAAAAAAACTCTAAAAGGTAACATTTCACTAACAAAAAATGCTTCTCTTCATCTAATTTAAAAAATTTGATTTCATTTATCTTTATCCATAAATTGACATATATCTCATGGATTATGATGTTTTCTATTCCCAAAAATTAAATCTGATGTGAGGGTTGATTTAAAATATCTCCATCTCCTAGCATCCAATGATAAAAATTTTCCCCCGACTCCTCTAGTATCAGGTATGTTATACGTCATTTGATATGAAGGGGAAAACCATATAATACTATATATTTCTTGATAAGTAAAATAATAATAGACGATCTTTCCAAAATAGTCTCCCATGATATATTTTTATTTTTTTTCAACACTTCTCCAATCATAAATCAAAATACTAGATTTATTTTAGCCTACACTATAATAAAATTCTTAAATTGTTCTGAATTTTGACCTGTTAGAATAACATTATCATTGAATTATACTGGTATCCTCTGGTCCTATATAGGAGTAACTAATAAATTTGATAAATGTTTCCTTCCATGTGCATTAACCCTCAAAGTATTTTCCCCCTATTGAAGTAGATTTTCTATTGTAAAGATGGATGAGGAGGCTCATCAATATGATCACGTTTACAGTCCGCCATCGAGGTTTGTGTACGATCATTTATAGAAGTTTTTAGTGGATTAGATGTTTGATATTTGATTATTTTCAAAATAAAAGCAAAAAAAAATTAGTAAACAAATATACAAATCCAACTATTATATACAAATATAAATAAAATATGAAAAAGTTATCATAAAAAAGTAAAGTATACTAAAACATTTTTTCAAATTATTTTTATTGGTAACCAAAGTGATAAAAAATTAATAAAATATGAAATGACATAAAATAATGAAATAAAATCTAAAAATGGTGTAAGAATAGTAAAAATCCTCCAAAATATAGCACTATATTTAGACAAAAAATAATATTATTGGAATACATGAAAAATGATCACAAAGAAAGTAAACTAAATTGACCATTTTTTTTTCATATTTGTTAAAGTAGTTGAATAAAATGATGTCAATGTTAATGGGATATTAAAAGACATAAAATAATGATAATAAATCCAAAAAAGGCATGTGAGTAATAAAAATTCTCTAACCAAATAAATCATTTTTATGTCAAAAATAATATTTTTTTGAATACACACTTATAAAATATTTTTTTAACATATTATATTTAAAATAATTTTTTTAATAAAATCAACAAATATATAATTTATATAAGGGTAAACATGGTAAACTAAAAAAACTAAGCTAATAAAAAAAATAATTTAGCTTATTAGTTATAATAAATGTTTTGATAAATAAAATAAAATGAAAATATCTATCATTTTATGATATTTAAAATTGTAAAGCATAAATAAACATATGTTACCAATAATATTAGGAATGAACTAAAGGATAATTTTCCCAAATTCCTTTGTCATGATCATTCTGTATGTCACAAACCGAATATATGATGCACTCATCAATATTATCTACTAATATTTCCATGGATATGGGTATCTTACAAAAATTAGCATCTTCATAAAGTTTATCATCACTAACATACTATTTTTCCTTGTAAAACAATAAACTAGTGAATATTGTATTGATTAAGGACATATAAAATTTGTTTCTCATGTGTTTCCATGATAAATATATTTCTCAACTATTGATGGTTCAGGTCAATATGGATTCTTAACATACCCCTTCAATATCTCCATATAAATTTCAAAAGGTTACATCTAATGTAGATTTAAAAGTTTGTAAAGATTTATTTATCACACCAAATTAACCATTAAATGCACAATGATATAAAAAAATATGGATGAAAATACATCTCTAATTTAAAAAGTACAAAAACCACTTCTCTCTCCAAATTGTTTAATGCATTATGATGAATCACATTATTAAAAATCAAATTGAAAAAATAATACACCTTCAGGATAATCATTATGACTTGGATGGAAAATATTCTATATAATTAAATTGATAATATTTATTGCATCATGACGTGACAATCATGAGATTTCATACATGTCAACTTCAAATCCTTTAAAGAAACAAAATTCTTTACATTTGAAGAATAATCATTTTGTACTTTGATAACATAAAGATGCTAAAAAAGATAATTTTATCACTCTTGTATAATCTATAACAAGTTGGGGGAAATAATTTTTGGATTCCATCAGGAGTGGGAGCTAGCTTCAAACTTATTCTCATTGAGATTAAGTACAATATTGTATTCAACCCATATTTAGTCTTTCCTTTAATATCTAACAATGTTCCAATAAAGATATCATATAAATTCTTATCCACATGCTTGACATAAATGTTATGTTTGACCTCATTATTTCTCCAATATGATTTATCAAAAAATATTGACAATTTATTTCAAATATTTATATCATTACCATATTTTTGTGTCTTTATGAATGTCACATAAATGTTTTTCACTATCTCAAAATACTGATCGATGTACAATGGTTTTAGATAAATAAAAAAATCTTTTGAGACATTGAATGAATTTTTGAATATTTTATAAGAGTGATACATATAAAAAAAACTTTTTATGACCCATTTATACAATATTTCTCCCATGTTTTAGTTGATATTACGAGGCATGTTTTTTTAAAATTGGAAAATATTTATGACCCTTAACACTATATGGAAAAAAATCATTATGTTGAGAATTCATTTAAAGTGAAAATAACAATTTCATTTAGTTGAAAAAAATTCTATTTTATAGGAATTATACAACCTAACACCTTCATCTCATAAAAGTTTCAAATCATCAATTAAAGGTGATAGGAAAACATTAGTATCATTTCTAGGCTATTTTGGTGAATATATCATTAAATTAAATATTATATATTTTAATTTCAGAAACAATTTAGGATATAAGTTGTAAATTACTAATAAAATGGGCCATGAACTATATGTTCTACTAAGGCTTCAATATGGATATATTCCATCCATAAATAGTCCAAGTATGAGATTTATAGCTTTATTTAGGAATGTAGGAAATTGTTTATCAATTTTCTTCCACTGTGGACAATCATCCAGATGCCACAATTTTCCATCACATATCCACTCATTTTCATGCCATCCTAAACTATTTTCATTATTTTTAATTTTCAAATAAACATTTAAAATGAGGAATTATTGAAGAATACCAAAATTCCTTAGCAAGGGCCTCTCTAACTGCAAAATCATCATTTGATTTTTCTTTTAAATTATACTGTGATGCCCAATATTTAGGAAACCATGAAAAAAATTCATATTCCTTCAAAATATTTAACACAATCATTTGGGAATTCATTTATTTTCTTATACACCAATCACATTGAGCATAATATTTTCTTTTCTTTATAATGTGAATATGGAAGATCATTCAATTTTGGAAGAATATATTTAAACAATTATAGAAACTATGTAAAACTCTTGTCTCTCCATTCACTTTTATCCTTAATGTTAATCATTATTTACATCGTTGATAAAATTGTAAATTACATATAACATGGATACACTGGTTTTTTCAGAATCACCATATATATAGTCAATTGTTGGTTCTTTCTCAATTTACTCAACTTCAATATCATGAATCTTTTCTTCAATTTGATCAGACCTATCCTCTTTCAAAGCATCATAATCAATAGATCTAAAAGTATTACTAGTTTCACGATGCCAAATACATAGTCTATAACTAAGAATAAACCATGAAAAATTAAATGATCTTTGAAATCTCTGCTTTTAAACTTCTCCATATTTAAAAATTTTAGGTTGGGATAGAAAAACAAGTCATTGTTTAGAAAATTTCATTTAGAAAAGTACAAAAAAATTCAACACCTTCCTCATATTCATCACATATTATAATTGTAGTAATCCATATTTGACTCATTATTATTTGTAACAAATATATAAAAAAACATCTTGTCAAAAAAATATATTAGTGATAAAAGTGATTAATAGGGATGGATAATTGATTATTTCAATGATAATCTCGACGACACACTTTTGGTTTTATTCAATAGTAAAGTGTTTCTATGATTTTAAATGACAGTGAAAATAATGTTAAAAATTTTAATAACATTAGAAATGAAAATTAATGTTAATTGGAATGATTATATAATAAAATATAAAACAAAGGAATTAAATTTATCACTAGAGTGTAAAATAATGCCTTATAGGAAAAAAATAACAATTGAAAGCCTTAAAGTGGGAATAAATATCAAGAAATATCATGTGAATATTTCATTGAATTGAAAGTAATAAAAATTGAAAAATAATATAGGATCATTAGTGACTAGAATGTATTTTATGAATAAAATATATTAAGTATATAAGTATTTTAAGAATTAGTATTTTCCATCAAAACAAGATGGAGGTTGAAGTTAAGAAACCAATTGATAAAGGATTTCCATCATTAACAGTAACTGTAATGAAATTTAAAATAAAAATATTAGTGAATAATCCCATATTTTGGATGAAAATATTTACATTAAATTATTTAATTCATAATAAATATCACTCTTATATTTGATTATTATATTATTCATCCAATGAAATGAAATATTTCATTGAACAAAGGGATCTATTTTGTAATGTAATAGAAGTTAAATATGTTTATCATACCGCATTAAAAAAAATATTGAGTTAAATAAACTAATATTTTTTTGGGAAATTATTTGTTACACCATGTGAATTTTTATGAAGTAAAGGAAATTTTTATATCCAAATTTCACCAAGGAGTGATTCATATAAAAATTATTATTCTTTCCTTAGAATTTTTTTTTGTTTGTTGAATATGATTAAAAAGAATCTCAATGATGAAGAATATAATAAGGGTATATTTTTTAGTAATGGATAATTATTCTACTAAGAGTATAGTTAATGAGTTGATATGTCAACCTAGTTAAAATTCATTGTTATTTGATTTTTTAAAGTATTAAAGTGATTATTAAAATTATTCTAGACCAAGACCAAGAAGTGTGTAGTCATATGAAACTAAAACTAAATTAATGCTTAAATCCACAAGACTGGATTTGTACCACACTACCTATAATATTCTATGAATTGATATAACCTATTATTAGATCTCATAATATAGTTTATTAGATATTTATGTATAGAAACTAGTGGTTCTAAAATCTTCACCTAAAATAAGGGAAAAACCTTATTTCTTCCCCAAAGTGTGTGCTACCTACACCTAAAACAAATAAAATTTTCCCGATAGTTTTATATAAAATATATTATTATAGAAAAAAGATTTATTGATAAAACAATGTTACAATATATTTATATATATAATAGAATAAAATATAAATTTAAAACATAAATAATAGTTTCAAATCATTTAAAATGAAACTAAAAATAAATATCACCTCAAAAACAAAAATTGGAAGCATATAAGATTTAAAAAGGGAATTCATAATAAATTTTTATAAAAAATAGATTCAATTAAATAAAAAATCCAAATACATGATAGGTTATAAAGAGTTTACTTTAACTTCTCAAGTGGGAAATAAAAATTAATAAAATAGGATATGAAATTTAAACCTAAGATTTATCATTGGAATCAATAGGGATTCCGATTGAGTGATTCTTCAATATAAATTGGAGGGAAGAGGGAAAAACCTAAAATTTCACAAAATCAGGGGTTTTGATAACATAAAAAATGAATAAAATCAAACTAAAACCCTACAAATGTCAAAATTATTATAGAGAATTAAATTTTCATGGAATAATCCATGGGTTGGCTGACTAAGAGAGGATCAAGAATGTGTGAGGCTTAGTTGAGAGATGAGAAGAGCCATATTTGAGAACACAAAAATTGGGGTTCATAAAACCTAAAATAGTATGAACATGGGAATGTAAGATTAGATTCCATGAATTGAAGAATTTAGGGTTAAAGATTCTACATGAGATAAATGAGATCTTTTTCGAGAGAAAGAAAGATACCAAAATGTGTGTACCTGACTTTTGATAAAAGTTTAAATGGTATATCATGTCAGTTATTTCATAACTGAATTAAAAACATTGTACATTTGATTTCATATAATTGATGCTATAAATAATTTTTCAACATCGATTATTGTGAAACTGTTGTGCTAAAACTAATATTAAATGTTAGTTTCTAGGTTACCGATGAATGAAAAAACATTTAAATTTCACATCAATTATTATATAACCGAATTGAAAAATATTTTTCACATATTTTTCTCATTGGTTATAAATAACTGATGTTAAAAAATTGACATAATAAATATTTTTTATACTAGTGTGATTTGTAATCAGTTGATTATCATTCAATGAAGGTTGTGTTTGTAAGCCAACCAGAGGTGGTGACCCCTAGAGTTCACTGTGGGAGACCGAGTATTCTTGAAGATATCATATTAGTTGGGGAAGAGATGGTTAATGAAGTAGTAGAAGATTATTCCACAGTATTTCATCCTATTATAGATTGGGATGGTGGATTATTGATTGTTATTTACCTATGACAATGAGGTTTGAAAGATGTGTTTCTTGGGTCACAACATCAGATGTAAAATCTGAATCCTATATAAATGATGTATGACGATGATGATGTAAGAACCTCGGTTTTGAGCCTGTAAGACTTTGAAATTTTCTTGATGTTATTCCAGAGCAGGGCATTCTAATGGCATGATAATCCGAGCCCCGGTGTGGCCGGAATTAATTTTGGCATGCGTTCACACTGGGCGGTCTAAATAAATAAAATAACTCCTGAACAGTAGCTCAGACGGGAAAACCAAGGGCATCGTTGAGTTCAGAACGTGTCGTTTACCCTAGGAGGGGTATAATTTTCATGGGCGCGGGCCAACTGTGAAAAATGCACCTAGGGGAATCTTCATAATTTGGTGGTCTCAGGCGTTGAATTTTATAACTTTTGAATAGAGGCTCAGATTAAAATTTTGAGGCCGCCATTGCTCTCAAGGCATGGCGTTTATCCTAAGGGAGGATTAATCCCGACCCCGACGAAAGTTCGGGAACGGACCGACGAGCGGATGGTTAAGTGTGTTTTTCTATTTAAACACACTAACCACCCTCTTCAACCTCCATGGACATTTTTCCCTAGCGCAAGGGCTCTCAAAATTAATTCCACCCTCTCCTACATCACTCCGTTAAGGTGCGGCGGCTCCGGAATCCCGATCGTGAAGCGTCGGGCAAAGCCGTTGAGGTAGGCTCATGTTTTATCTTTTCTATTCTCGCAAACTTATTCAATTTAGTTTCTTCACGTCGAATTGTTGTCCGATCATCGAGATAAGCCCTTGGTTTCATAGTTCTCGAGTTTATCTTCTCAAAGATCCTTTAGGATCAATTTTTGGAGTCATGGGGTGCCTGGGGTGGCCCTGGGAAGTTTTCCGGCCAAATACCCCATATTTTCCGGTGGATCCAGGGTGGCCTGGCAACCCAGGCAGCGGTGCGGCGCGTTCTAGCAGCGGCGGTGCAGTGCATTCCAGTGGTGGCGGTGAGCTCCGACATGGTGGCGCAGGCGGTGGGCTCCGACTCTGGGTGGTGGCGTGGCTCATAGGCAGTGGGCTCCGACTTCAGGTGGTGGCGCGGCTTGTAGGCGGCGGCGCGGTGCTTCGGACGGGCGGCGACGGTCGTCTGGGTAGACCGGGGTCGTGGCGCGACCCCTCGGTGGGGAACCGAGACCCACTTGAAGCGGGTCTCCTCGTAGACTAATGGCTAGCCACAGGGGGCCATTCAGCTGAAGTGGGGATCATGGGTCCACGGTCGGCCCAGGCCGGGTGGACCGGCCGGCTAGGCCGGTCCAGCCCAAGGGGCTTATCCCCTCTGGCTTTAGACACCCGTAAATATCTCTACATGTGTCCGTTTCACACGCCGTCTACAGCATGGTAATCCTCGTCTTGAGGAGTATATTTTGAGGTGGTTTTAGAGATTTTTAATTCCCAGAACGGGAGCTCGGTGGCGCGTCATGCACGTTAAGTGCTACGCTGGAATTCTTGTTTTTGTTGGCTCAGACACATCCGATGTCCGATTTGAGAGCCGTCAGCGGAGATGTGACCCTTGAATAGAGGCGGAGGTTTTTAGTATGGTTGCAGTTGTTGAAGTGGTAATTGAGAAGTGGGCCCCACAGGCCATCTTTGAGCTGCGTGCAGCGCTTTTGGCGACTTTTTCACCAGATGTCCGTTCAGGGCATATGAGTAATCGTTTCTGTGTGTCTTTCCAAGAGCATCACGATGGCATAGTTCACCCAACGAGTATCAGATTTGGGGTGCGGGCCCCTCATGGGCCGACTACGGTGAATAGTACCATATTCACTGGTTGTCCGTTTCGGGCGAGTAAGTAGTCTATTTCGCATGTTTCTCCACAGTAACTACAACGGTGTAACACGTTGGAGCATGTGGAACCTACTTTGAGATAGCATTAATGTGGGGTGGAGATCTTCTTTTATGCACTCTGAACCAACGCATGGTGGAATTGTTAGTTACACCTGGTGATGTCAGTATTAGTACGGAGCTATCAGGATGATTCAGGGTCTACCCTCCATCAGGGCTGGGTAGTGGGTCACCTGACGACACCTTAGGGTCTACCCTCTAGCAGGGATGGACAGTAGGTCACCCGTCGTCTTGTTCCAGGTCTACCCTCCAGTAGGGCTGGGTAGTGGGTCACCTATCGACGTGTTCCGATTCTACCCTCCAGCAAGGCTGGGCAGTGGGTCACCCATTGTCTTATTCCAGGTCTACCCTCCAAAAGGGCTCGGCAGTGTGTCACCTGTTGATGTGTTTCGGGTTTACCCTCCAACGAGGCTGGGCAGTGGGTCACCCGTTGATTTATTCCAGGACTACCCTCCAGCAGGGCTAGGTAGTGGGTCTCTTGATGATATATTAGGGTTTACCCTCCATCAGGGTTGGGCAGTGGGTCAGCCATTGGCGTTTCAGACCTAGCCCTTCTCATGAGGCTAGTCGGTGACTTTTTCCTCCATTACTACCGGGGCGGGACCCTGATTGTGTGGATCAGTGGTGTGATAGTTTTAACGTTACCTAAGGACCCCCAAGGAAGATGGGTACTTTTTCCCACTGAGACACGTCCTTGATAGGTGACCTAAAACAGTGCAGGAGAGTCAGTGCCACCCAAAGCGGATAATATTGAAGTGTGGTGATTGAGGCCCTCTGACTTGGGTTTCCTAGGTGGATGAGATGGGATGCTGGGTTGTGAGGATGGATTCATTTAGAGCTGATCGCGACTTAACCTGGGCTGAGCTTGGAGACGGAGATCCCCTTATGCACTCATTTGGGTTTCTTGTTGAGCATATATATATATATATACAAATTGGACCCTACTTTCGTTCCCACTCTCTAGGGTCCGTGCCTACATATTAATGTTGGGTTGAGCTTCACTATCCTTACTAAACTTTTCTTTTGTTCTTGTTAGTCTACTGCTCACCTCTTAGCGCCTACTTTGTTGCTCCCTTGAGATTTCGGGGCACCCTACTAAGTATCTTTATACTCACCCCTGCTTGGGCTTTGCCTACACCTGGTGTGCCCTTGTAGATGACAGACATGTTGATCGTGTCTGCGGAGGAGCGTAGAGGTCTTAGCAGTTGGAGCAGCGTACCGTGGTCGTGCTAGAGTATTCAGGTGGGAGTCTATCCAGTTTTCTTCTTTTGTTCACCTGTTGCCGGGTTGTGGCATCTTTGTGGTTGGGTGTGGTTCGCCCTTTTTACTTTTCAGTTTACTTGCCAGTACTTCCAGCACTTTACTTACTATTTTTAGTTGTTGATGCATGACTGTGGTTGGGATATAACTGCCTGTCTTTTGGTTTCCTTTTTACTCTACACTACTGCGTCTTGTGGGTTGTGTGTGCATGAGTACATGTACTTAGGTGAAGGCCTCCCCGAGATTGTTACACCTTCGGCACTGGTCACCAGCCTCTATCCTATGGAGGTGGGCTTGAGGTAGTTTCGGCTCAGGACCGATAGGGTCGGGTCATGACAAAGTGGTATCAAAGGAAGGTTCATTCCTTGGGGCGTTGTTTAGACGTCCTTAAAAAGGAAATTTTTGGGTTTTTAGGGCAATGATGTTGACGTGTCTTGAGAGCGGCTCTCAGGCCAGAGAGTCCAGTAATGGTATGGGCGACCGACGTATCCATTTACCAGGACCCTAATAACCTGCTTGTCGACTCGGAATTCTGAGACTTGTTGTAGGGAATTTTGAAACATGCATTCCATAGGAATGAGTCTTCGACCATACTTTGTTTGAGTCAGCTTCCCTTTGTTATTACTGTTATGTATATATATATTCTCATCTGATTGTGGTATCCCTTGATAATTTTCAGGATGCCCCCACGATGGAATCCATCCAGGTTACCCTCTCCAGCTCATGATGACGGTCTGGCGAGTGACGAGGCGTCAGTTCAGGGACCCTCACGTGATCCCCTCCCGCCCAGCGCTTCAGTAGTAGCCCCTTCACCTGAGGAGAAGTAGTTAGTACCAGCGGCTCAGGCTGAGGCTGCGCACAGACTGAGTGCGCTTCGATACTTCTAACATCAGAGGCCACCAAGGTTTCGTGCGGACCCGGATCCCTAGGTAGAGGAAGATTGGCTTGAGTCAGTGGTATGACTCTTCAGGCCGGTACAGACCCCAACAGACCAGATGGTGGCCCTAGCTGCCAGTCTTTTCATTAGGACAGATGGGCGATGGTGGGATCTGGTGGCACAGACCCATGACGAGTTATCCCTCACATGGGATGGCTTTCAGCAGCTTTTTCGGGAGGAGTAATCCCCATCGTGTTGGCACTCCGTTTGAATCCAGGAGATTATGGAGCTGAAGAAGGGAGAGATGTCTGTGTCCCAGTGCTCGGCCCAGTTCACTGATCTTACGCGCTACTCGCATGACATGATCCGTGACAGCTACTTCTGGGTGCAGAAGTTCGAGCAGGGTCTTCACAGGGAGATCCGAGCTAGCGTGATGGCCTTGTGCATCCAAACTTACACCGAGGTGTTGTAGAGGGCGCTTGTGACTGAGAGATTCCTGGCTGAGGGGATCCAGATAGGAGGACCTAGCAGTGGCCATTTTAGAGTAGAGTCTTCAGTAGGCAGACGACAGAGTGCTGAGCCTCAACTGAGGAGGCCCTTCCGTGAGTAGACCCAGGGACAGGGTCACACACCGTAGTGGCACCATAGGGCGCCAGGGAAGACAAGAGAGAGCCGATTCTATGCTTGTGACAGACTGGGTCACCTAGCATGGGATTTCCCTACCAGGAATACAGATTAACCATGGCAGGCAGTGGGCGCACCGCAGAGGCAGAGGCAGCTCCGTGACCAGGGGTCACCTAGGCGGGGACCCGACAGTCCTCAGGGTGGCGGCGCAGGCAGAGCGGTAGGACCAGGAGGTGGGGGATGACGTTTCGAGATCCCCCCCCCACCGGGCTGCCCACGCCAGGCTCAGGGAGCTGGAGGTATGGGCCGTGGGTAGCTTCAGGCCATGGGTGTTCGAGATCCTCCAGCACACAAGATGGTTCGAGGTACTCTTTGTGTTTACTCTACACTTGCTTCAGTACTAGTAGACACGAGCACCATCCATTAATTTATATCACTGCTATTGGTATGAGAGTTGGGGCTTCCAATAGAGGCGCTGACACATGCACTTAGCCTTGAGGTTCCTACAGGAAGTGCCTCGTTGGTGACTTTTATCTGCAGACAGTGCGAACTGTCATTCGGGGGAAGGAGTTTCACGTGGGACCTACTCGTCATCATGATGGAACCTTACAATGTCATCCTGGGAATGGATTGTCTTTTTATTATTCATGCTCAGATCGACTGTCGTCACAGAAAAGTCAGATGTGAGTTTTATGATGGGATGAGGTTCACCATCCTTGGTGAACAAGACCTCATGGTAGAGCAGATGTGTACTCTGAGCTGGAGACCCTGACCTTTTTCACACTAGCTGGCAAGAATGGCTCTCAGAGTAGTGGATGCTACAGGCACCTAGATCCCTACCGTGGTAGAGGACTACATGTAAGTCTTTCCTGAGGATGTTCTGAGACTACCTCCGAGGCGGGAGATGGAGTTCTGCATTGACTTGCTACCGGGGACTGCTCCGATATCTTGTGCAGTATATCGGATGGCACCCACAGAGATTCGAGAGCTACGACTTCGGTTGGATGACCTTTGTGAGAAGGGATTCATCAAACCCAGTGTGTCCCCCTAGGCAGCTCCTGTTCAGTTTGTGAAAAAGGCAGATGGGAGTCTAAGGCTTTGTGTGGATTATCATCGCCTGAATCAGGCCACGATAGAGAACAAGTACCCTTTGCCAAGGATCGACGACCTCTTTGACCAGTTGCGAGGTGCGAAGTGGTTCTAGAAGATCGATGTTTGATCTGACTACCACCAGTTGCGGGTTCGTGAGGCTGATATTCTGAAACTGGACTTTCGTTGTCGATATGGGCACTACGAGTTTCTGGTGATGCCCTTTGGTGTGACAAATGCCCCTACCGTCTTCATGGCTTTGAGGAACCAGATTTTCCAGCCGTACTTGGACCGGTTTGTGGTTGTCTTTATTGAAAACATACTCATTTACTCGATGACAGAGGAGGAGCATGCAGAGCATTTGAGGATGGTCCTATACTTACTTCAAGAGCACCAGCTGTACGGGAAGCTCTCTAACTGCCAGTTCTAGATTCACGAGGTTTACTTTTTGGGGCACGTCATTACAGAACATGGATTGGATATGGATCTCACAAAGATAGAAGCAGTGCTTGCTTGGGAGCCACACAAGAATGCGTCAGAGGTGCGGAGTTTCCTTGGGTTGGCAGGGTACTACAGGAGGTTTGTGGAGGAATTCTCTAGGATTTCTTCCCCTTTGACTGCATTGACATGGAAGGGGAGACCGTTTACTTGGACTGATCAGTGCCAGCAGGCCTTTGAGAAGTTGAGGTAGAGGCTGACTAGTGCACTGATGTTGAGGCTTCCAGAGGAGGGTGTTGAGTTCCTCATATATTTCGACGCTTCAGGAGTTGGGCTCGGGTGCGTGCTGATGCAGCAGCAGGCAGTGATTTCATATGGGTCAAGGTAGTTGAGGCCCCATGAGCAGAATTATGCGACTCACAATTTAGAGCTGGTAGTGGTAGTCTTCGGCTTGAGGCTATGGAGACACTACCTTTTAGGTGAGCGTTTTGTGGTCTACTCAGATCACCAGAGCCTGAAGTATATCTTCACTCAGAGGGATTTGAACCTGAGGCAGAGGCGCTGGCTGGAGTTTCTGCATGACTATGATTTTGAGATAGTCTACACTCTAGGGAAGGGAAACGTAGTAGCAGATGCCCTTAGCAGGAAGTCCCAGACTCACCTAGTGTGGGAAGCTTCAGAGAAGTTGGCTTCCCTTCGGCTAACCTTGGTGGAGCAGGAGGGTACAACTTTTATACAGTCGATGATGTTGACTCCTTCGCTCCTTGATCATGTGAGAGAGTGGCAGTTGGGAGATGTCGATAGAGAGGTACTGCGTGATCAGATATCCACGTGCGACGCACCCGATGGGTATTCCGAAGGAGGGAATCACGAAATCCTATTTCAGGGGTGAGCTATAGTACCAGTGGAGATGTGGGAGGAGGTGATGTGGGAGTTCCAAAGTTCTCCCTTGGCCGTACACCCCAGTGTGGGGAAGATGTACAGAGACCTTCAGCAGCAGTTTTCGTGGTCTGGCATGAAGCAGAGCGTAGCTGAGTTTGTTTCTCGGTGTCTTACCTGTCAGTAGGTGAAGGTAGAGCACTAGATTCTGGCAGGGTTGTTGCAGCCCCTTGATATTCTGGAGTGGAAGTGAGATGTCGTATCTTTAGATTTCATCATAGGGATTCCACGCACAGCGAAGGGACACAACTCCATTTGGGTGATAGTGGACCGACTCACGAAGTCGGCGCACTTCCTTGCTATCAGGGAGCAGAGCTCAGTGGAGAGTCTGGGACAGTTATATGTTTGGGAGATCATCCATCTTCATGGAGTACCCTCGACGATCGTCTCCGATCGTGACACATGATTTACATCACGATTTTGGCGAGACTTACAGGAGGCATTGGGGACCCAGTTGCGTATGAGTATAGATTTTCACAGCAAGACTGATGGGAAGACTGAGCGCACTATCTAGGTATTGGAGGATATGCTCTGGGCATGCATGTTAGACTTTGGTCGGAGCTAGGAGGATCACTTTCCCTTGGTAGAGTTTGCATATAACAACAGTTACTACTCTACTATTGGCATGAAACATTTTGAGGCCCTCTACGGGAGACCCTGTAGGCCACCCTTGTGCTGGACGGAAGTTGGGGAGACATCCCTCATGGGACCAGAGTTGGTGCAGGAAACGATGGAGAAGGTGCAGGCCATTAGTGAGCGGATGAGGATGGCTCAGAGCAGACAGAAGTCTTATGAAGACCGATGTCGCAGGCCCTTGTAGTTTGAGCAGGGAGACCATGTCTTTTTGAGAGTCTCCCCATGGCGTGGAACACGGAGGTTCGTCCAGGGAGGAATGTTGTCCCCGAGGTTCATTGGGCCCTTTGAGATCATGCGCCAGGTTGGTGAGGTCGCCTACCGTCTCGCTATACCCCCGCAGCTGGAGAGAGTAGATGACGCCTTCCACGTGTCGCAGCTGAGGAAATACGTGCACGACCCCACGCACATCATCGAATGGTGAGAGATGGACATTGAGGACAGATCCACCTTTATGGAGAACCTGATGGCGATTGAGGACCGACAGGAGTGGACTCTGCGCGGACGGGCCATTCCTCTAGTTCATGTGATGTGGCAGCACGGGAGGGTGCATGAGAGCACCTAGGAGCAGGAGAGCCGGATACGGGCTCAGTACCCCAAGATGTTTTTGTAGTTTTGTTTTTTGGGGATGAAAAACATGAATGAGGGAAAGATGTAAGAACCCCGGTTTTGATCCTGTAAGACTTTGAAATTTTCTTGATGTTATTCCAGAGCAGGGCGTTCTGACGGCGTGAGAATCTGAGCCCCGGTTTGGCCGGAATTAATTTTGGCGTGCGTTCACACTGGGTGGGATAAATAAATAAAATAACTCCTGAACGGTAGCTCAAACGGGAAAACGGAGGGCACCGTTGAGTTCAAAACGTTCCGTTTACCCTAGGAGGGGTATAATTTCCACGGGCGCATGCCAACTGTGAAAAACGCCCCCAGGGGCATTTTCGTAATTTGGCAGTCTCGGCGTCGAATTTTATAACTTTTTAATGGAGGCTCAGATTAAAATTTTGAGGCCTCCATTGTGCTCAGTGCATGTCCTTTACCCTAAGGGAGGCTTAATCCCGGCCCCGAAGAAAGTTCGGGAACAGGCCGATGAGCGGATGGTTAAGTGTGTTTTTCTATTTAAACACACCAACCACCCACTTCACCCTCCTTGGACATTCTTATCTGGTGTAAGGGATCTCAACTAGATTTTCACCCTCTCCTCTATCACTCCAGCAAGGCGCGGCAGCTCCGGCATCCCGATCGTGAAGCGTCGGGCAAAGCCCTTGAGGTAGGCTCATTATTTATCTTTTCCATTCTCGCAAAATTCTTCAATTTAGTTTCTTCGCATAGAATTTTTGTCCGATCATCAAGAGAAGACCCTGGTTTCATAGGTCTCGAGTTTATCTTCACAAAAATCCTTTCAGATCAATTTTTGGAGTCCCGGGGTTCCCAGGGGGGCCCCGGGAAGTTTTCCGGCCAAATAACCCATATTTTCCGTTGGATCCAGGGTGGTCCGGAAAACCAGGGGAGGTGCGGCGCGTTCCAGCGGCGGCGGTGAGCTCCGGCATGGTGACATAGGTAGCAGGCTCCGGCTCCGGGCAGTGGCGTGGCTCGCAGGTGGTGGGCTCTGGCTTCAGGTGGCGGCGCAGTGCTTCGGACGGGCAGCGGCGGTCGTCCGGGTAGACCGGGGTCGCGGCACGACCCCTCGATGGGGAACCGAGACCCGCTAGAACCGGGTCTCATCATAGACCAAAGACTGGCTATGGGGGGCCAGTCGGATGAAGCGGGGACTGCGGGTCCGCGGCCAGCCCGCACGGAAAATCCACGGGCCGGCGCAGCGAGCTGTGCCGGCCGACACGGGCCGACCCAGGCCAGGTGGACCGGCCGGCTAGGCCGGTCCAGCCCAAGGGGCTGGTCCCCTCTGGCTTCGGGCACCAGTAAATATCACTACGGGTGTCCGTTTCACACGTTGTCTGCAGAAGGGTAATCCTCGTATCGAGGAGTATATTTTGAGGTGGTTTAGTGGATTTTTATTTCATGGAACGAGAGCTCGGTGGCGCCTCATGCGCGTTAAGTGCTACGCCAGAATTCTTGTTTTGGTTGGCTCAGACACATTCGATGTCCTATTTGAGCTCTGTCAATGGAAATATGACCCTAGCATCGAGGCGGAGGTTTAAAGTATGTTTGCGGATGTAGAAGTTGGAATTGAGATATGGGCCCCACGGGCCGTCTTTGAGCTGCGTGCAACGCTTTTGGCGGCTTTTTCACCAGATGTCCATTCAGGGCATATGAGTAGTCATTTCTACATGTCTTTTTGAGAGCATCACGATGGCACCATTTGCCTGATGAGTATTGGAGCTGGGGTGTGGGCCCCTCGCTAGCCGACTATGGTGAATAGTACCATATTCACCAGTTTTCCGTTTCGGGTGAGTAAGTAGTCTATTTCGCATGTTTTTCCGTGATAACTGCAACGGTGTAACCTGTTGGAGCATGTAGAACCTCATTTGAGATCACATTAATGTGGGGTGGAGATCTTCTTTTATGTGCTCCGAACCAACACATGGTGGCGTTTTTAGTGACACCTGGTGATGTCTGTAGTAGTACAGAGATATCGGGATGATTTAGGGTCTACCCTTCAGCAGAGCTGGGCAGTGGGTCATCCGACGACACCTTAGGGTCTACCCTCCAGTAGGGCTGGGTAGTGGGTCACCCGTAGTCTTGTTCCAGGTCTACCCTCTAGCAGGACTAGGCAGTGGGTCACCTGTCGATGTGTTCTGGGTCTACCCTCCAGCAGGGCTGGGCAGTGTGTCACCCATCGTCTTATTCTAGGTCTACCCTCCAGCAGGGCTGGGCAGTGGGTCGCCTATCGACGTGTTCCGGGTTTACCCTCCACCGGGGCTGGGTAGTGGGTCACCCATCAATTTATTCCAGGTCTACCCTCCAGCAGGGCTGGGTAGTGGGTCGCTTGATGATGTATTAAGGTTTCCCCTCCATCAGGGCTAGGTAGTGGGTCAGCCGTTGACATTTCAGACTTAGCCCTTCTCATGAGGCTAGTCGGTGAATTTTTCTTCCGTTACTACTGGGGCGGGACCCAGATTGTGTGGATCAGTGGTGTGACAGTTCTAACATTACCTAAGGACCCCCAAGGAAGAGGGGTACTTTTTCCAACTAAGACGCGTCATTGAGACGTGACCTAAAACCGTGCGGGCGAGTCAGTGCCACCGAAAGCAGATAGTATTGAAGTGTGGTGATTGAGCCCCTCTAACTTGGGTTTCCTAGGTGGATGAGAAGAGATGCTGGGCTGTGAGGATGGATTCATTTGGAGCTGATGGTGACTTACCCTGGGATGAGCTTGGAGATGGAGATCCCCTTACGCACTCATTTGGGTTTCTTGTTGAGAATATATATATATATAAATATATATATATATATATAAATTAGACCCTACTTTCGTTCCCACTCTCTGGGGTCCATGCCTACATATTTCTGTTGGGTTGAGCTGCACTCTCATTACTAAACTTTTCTTTTGTTCTTGTTAGTCTACTGCTCACCTCTTAGAACCTACTTTGTTTTTCCCTCGAGCTTTCGGGGCACCCTACTGAGTATCTTTATACTCACCCCTGATTGGGCTTTTCCAACACCGTGTGTTCCCTTGTAGACGACTGAGAGGTCGATCAGGACTATAGAGGAGTGTAGAGGTCTTATCAGTTGGAGCAGCGTATCGCGGTCATGCTAGAGTATTCATGTGGGAGTCTATATAGTTTTCTTCTTTTGTTCACCTGTTTCCTGGTTGTGGAATCTTTGTGGTTGGGTGCGTGTTTTCCCTTTTTACATTTCAGTTTACTTTCCAGTACTTCCACCACTTTACTTACTCTTTTTAGTTGTTGACGCATGACTGTGGTTGGGATAAAACTGCCTGTCTTTTGGTTTCCTTTTTACTCTCCACTATTGCGTCTTGTGGGTTGTTTGTACGTGAGTACAGGTACTTAGCCAAAGGCCTCCCTGAGATTGTTACACCTATGGCGCTGGTCGCCAGCGTCTAGCCTATGGAGGTAGGCTTGAGGTAGTTGCATCTCAGGACCAGTAGGGTCGGGTCGTGACAAAGTGGTATCAAAGGAAGGTTTGTTCTATGGGGCGTTGTTCGGACGTCCCTAAAAAGGAACTGGTTTGGTTTTTAGGGCAATGATTTTGACGTGTCTCGAGAGCGGCTCTTAGGCCAGGGAGTCCAGTAATGGTATGAGAGGCCGACGTATCCATTTACCAGGACCCTCATAAACTTCTTGTCGACTCGGCATGCTGAGACTTGTAGCATGGAATTTTGAAACTTTCATTCCGTAGGAATGAGTCTTCGACCATCCATTGTTTGAGTCAGCTCCCCTTTATTATTACTGTTATGTATATATATATATTCTCATCCGATTGTGGTATCCCTTGATAATTTTTAGGATTCCCCCATGACGGCAGCAAGCTAGGTTACCCTCTCCAGCTCGTGATGACGGTCTGGAGAGTGATGAGGCGTCAGTTCAGGGACCCTCACATGATCCCCTCCCGCCGAGCGCTTCAGCAGTATCCCCTGCACCTGAGGAGCAACAGTTAGTACCGGCAGCTCAGGCCGAGGTTGCGTGCAGACTGAGAACGCTTTGAGACTTCCAGCATCAGAGGTCGCTGAGGTTCCGTGGGGACCTGGATCCCCAGGTGGCAGAAGATTGGCTTCAGTCAGTGGCATGAATCTTCAGGCTGGTACAGACCCCAACAGACCATATGGTGGCCCTAGCCGCCAGTCTTTTCCTCGGGACAACCGGGCGATGGTGGGATCTAGTGGCACAGACCCATGACGAGTCATCCCTCACATGGGATGACTGTCAAAATCTTTTTCGGGAGGAGTACTCCCCCTCGTGTTTGCGCTCTGTTCGGATCCAGAAGCCTATAAAGCTAAAGTAGGGAGGGATGTCTGTGTCCCAGTACTCAGCCCGGTTCACTGATCTTACGTTCTACTCGCAGGACATGATCCACGACAACTACTTCCGGGCACGGAAGTTCGAGCAGGGTCTTCGTAGGGAGATCCGAGCTAGCGTTGTGACCTTGTGCATCCCCACATACGCCGAGGTGTTGGAGAGGGAGCTTGTGACCGAGAGCTTCCTGGACGAGGGGCGCCAGATAGCCGGACCAAGCAGTGGCTGTTTTAGAGAAGAGTCTTCAGCAGGCACACGACAGAGGGCTGGGCCTCAACTGAGGAGGTCCTTCCGTGAGCAGACCCAGGGACAGGGTCACACACTGTAGTGGCGCCGTAGGGCACCAGGGCAGACATGAGAGAGCCGATGCTATGATTGTGACAGACTGGGTCACCTAGCACAGGATTGCCCGACCAGGCGTACAGATCAGCCGTGGAAGGCAGCAGGCGCACCGCAGAGGCAGAGGTAGTGTCGTGACCAGGGGTCCCTAGGCAGGGACCCGATGGTCCTCAAGGAGGCAACACAGGTAGAGCGGCACGACCAAGAGGTGGGGGACGACGTTTCAAGATCCCCCCCCCACCACCACCGGGCGGCCCATGCCATGCTCAGGGAGCTGGCGGTAGGGGCCACGGGCATCTTCAGGCCATGGGTGTTCGGGATCCTCTTGTGTACGAGATGGTCTGAGGTATGCTTTGTGTTTACTCCACACTTGCTTCAGTACTAGTAGACACGGGCACCAGCTATTCCTTTATATCACGGCTGTTGGTACGAGAGTTGGGGCTTCCAGTAGAGGTGCTGTCAGATGATGTTGAGTTATAGGTAGATTCTTTGTTTGAGTATCACCTAGTGTGGATTAAATACCAGAGTGAGAAGGAATTTTATGGGAATATAGTTCATCCTTTTTGAGTTCTATGTCCACAAAGAGGCACCCATGATCAGACTTGTGAGTGGGAGTTGGATGTACAGGTGTAGTGGTATTATATTTTTGGAAAATATCCATAAAGATTATTTTTGGGATGAAAATTAATTAGAGTCATATTTTGTAATTTCCACTTAAATTTAATGGTGATTTACATTTAAATTTGAATTATTCTAATGTATCTCGATGAGTATTAGCTATCTTGGGTGATTGGGTTGGATCAGACTGAGTTTTAGAGAACCAGACTTGTCATGTAACTGAAATTCTATAATTTTTAGGTGGTTATGGTGTGACAATTGGGTACCACACCTTTATATTTAAAATAGAGTTTTAGGGGGATCTTTTTTTGAAATTGTTTATAATGTGTCCCTTAGTTTACACCACTATAATGTTAGTGGGTAGTTTTGTAGAAATAACCTTATAATTTCACTATAAGACCCCTTATTTTCCTTCTCCACCTTTCCTACCAACCCTTTACCCACCTAGGTGACCTTGGAATACCCCCTTTATTGATTTTGGATCCTCCCATCTTCGTCCTTGGTCATATAAAGTTCCTTCCATTATAGAGGTTCTCTTTTGGTGAGTCTAACACTATTCATGCCCTATATGTATCCTTCTTCCTCTATTTCATGGTTTCATTTGTGTAAACCCTAAATGTGGTGATTTGGGTGTGATTTTAAGTTTTTGGAAGTTCATTATTAAATTGGGTAGTGCATCTTGGGGAGTGCACTTTTTTAGGCTTGAGGTAGGAAGTCTGTACCATGTTATGGATTTGGTATGAAGTTGTATGTATCAGCTTTCACATGGGTGAATGTGTAGAACTGTGATAACTCTAGTTGCAGTATAAAAGGTACCAGTTAAGTTCATAGATATGTGTTTGAAACTTTATAGGGGTATCACCAACATTGTGGCTTTCCTAAGTTGGATTTTCATCTCATTCTATATGTAACACCATGAAATTCTAAAGTAAGAACCTTTGTATTTGATAGCATGTATGACATGTGGCACCTAGTGCATAAGTGAATAAAATATACATATAATTTATAATATTTTTAATATTTAAAATATATTATTTATATTTCAATGCATGAAACACCATGTTAGTTTGCATTACACGCAAGAGCGACCTTCTTCGATGACTTGCATTACACAGAAGACTGAGTTTTATCGAAGAATAATATATTATTAAAATATAACGAGGTATAAAATAGCTGTTAAATTAGTAGTTATGAATAGTATAATTTATTATAAATTTTTTTGTTTATATAAATTTAAAATTAATTTATGGGTTACTAGTTAATGAGAAATGAAAATAAGAACTAATTGGATATAAAAATAAATAATATTATTTTTATCCTTCCAAAAAAGTTTTTTCTTAAAAAAGATAGTTAATTACAATTAGTGAATGATATTAATGAAATATATATGATATATATTCAATAAAATATTTTTTACATTTATCTATTATGTTTGATAGGAATAAGAAAAGAACAAACCCTATTTCACATATAAAAACCTATATTTTTATAAAGGCAATTTTACTACCTTTTAATGGGAACCCATTTTAAATATGAGTTTTGATACTTTAATTGATTTAATATGTAAAAATAAATTTCATATTTAAAATAAAAAAATAATAAATAGGTTAGGGTGGCTTTTTTTTATTTTTTAGTAACGTTTCATTTTTTAATAAATAGTTAAGAATACTAAATTTTAGTTGAAAACTGCCTTTTCATATAATTTATTTATAAGGTTAAATAATAATTTTAATTGGTTTTAAAGTTTAATTAGATAAAATTTTTATTATTTAAAAAAATTTAGTTAATTTTAATCAATTCCACTTTGAAATAGACTAAAAAAAATCTTATCAATGTTTTGGACATTTTTTTACTTTAAAAACCCGCATTGTCGTTCCACCTGCAGGATGATTTTTAAATTAATTTACACCACTTATGTGACTATAATTTGGAAATAATGGATACAATATTTGTAATATTAATAATTAATAATTTATAATATGTTCAACTTAGTTTTTAAAAAAAATATCTATGAAAGTGATTAAAATTAATTATGCCGTTTAAGGTTGAATTAAGCTTAATAACTGACTAAAACTTAACTGTAAGGCCCAAAACGACCTATAAAATTGTCAAAAATATATTTTATAGAAATATTTAGACCCTATAATATCTTGGGTTTAATTGGGTCCATTATTGGATCCATTTTAAACATGAAAAACATGGGGAGCATTCATTTGTCAAAATATTACAAGAGTACCACTCCTCCTACACTATAAAAGTTCACAACTTCTCCCCATTCCTCAAACCTATCAGGCCACTTATTATCGGATAATATCAACCCAAATATCCACCCAAAACCCCTAACCTATACCTTTAAGCGTCCCTTAAAGAATAAATACTTCCAAGGAAACCATTTTTTATAAAGAAAAAGGAGTTATCCGATTTTAAGGTAATGCTTTCCAACAATCTCTTTACATTAATTTACTTTTACACCACCTAAAATATTCTTATTCCATGTTAATATAATAAAACAATTATCATCAATATAATGATATAATTTATATTAAGGGTTCTACCAACACATACACACACATACATGTAATGGGTTACAAACATACTTTTTCTATGTACGACGAACCACTTCCTCACGAAACGGCGATTTTTAATTTTTCATTTAACACATCTCATTATGGAAATTATGATGGGAAATTTGTTTATATATTTTATATACTATATTTATCATTTCTTTAATCTTATTTAATTATTTTACAATATATACCCTTATACATTCCATTTTGTATAAATATGATGACATAACTTATGGAAGTGTGGACTACCACCCATCAAAGTGATGTGATTCATTCAAACGATACATGGAATGATAAAGGATGGTTCTTAATAAATATATATGACATAAAATACATATATTTTACTTTAATTACATAATTTAGTTACTTTAAATATAATATATTCCATTTTCTTTATTAACCTTTCACACACTTAAAAAGTGATAATGTTATTCTTGGACGTGTGGACTACCGCCTCCTCGACATGATGTGATTTTTTTCATCACAATAATTATATATATATATATATATATATATATTTATATATGGATAAATAATATTGTATTTATTATATAATTATCATTATAGAAATATTTTGTGTTACTTTCCATCTTTCCATAACGATTATTGAAAAATGGGAACGTTACTCTTGCGTATGTACGACCAACCATCTCCATGATTGTAACATTGATTCATTTTTCAAAACCATATTTAGTTATTGGTTTTAAAATTATAATTTATATATAAATATGATAATTTTTTCATTATTATTATTATTATGGTTATGTTATATAATTACGGTTTTGACCATAGTTAACCTTGAAAAGATGTTTTTGACACATAAACCAAATTTGGTCAAAAACAGACGATGTAAACATAATAGATTAAGTAGTAGTATAAAAAATAGTAAAAGGTGAAATAAAAGTAATGATAAAAATAAAAATGATTATCAACAAATTATAAAACCAACATAATTTTATTACACAAGAAGTTAAAGAACATTCACCTAAAAAAAATCTTAATGTAAGGGATTCTCATCTCACCTTTTTTACATATGTAAGATAAATGTCATGTTAACCAATTATATTTTGTGTAGTTTATCTACTGTGCATTTTTTTATGTTAAATAATTAAAAATTTCATCTTTATGATATTTTATACTTTCATTTAATGTTATTCCTTCATGAGGATTACGATTTAAAATGTTTCAAAAGTGGTATGATACACTTTGGAATGTTTAAATATTATTTTCCTCAATAATAACTTTAATGATATCTAAATGTAATTTTCATTTAAAGAAATTATTTGAAAATTGTTAAATAAAACCTTTAATTTTATCTCATATGGTTATTCATGAAAATTTTCAAGTATTGATACCATTTTCCACTCTTTGTTACTTAAAATGTTCTAAATTTTTTTTTTCAGAAAACCCAACATTATTTATATCATTAGCCAGAGAACCTATTTTCTTATAAAAACAATGACTTGTTAAAATTTATTCAAAACTATTTTTTAAAATTATTTGGTTAATAAATTTTTACCCTTTTTGTCTTCTACCAATTTTTTCAAAGGAATCTTCGTATCGCTTTCCCAATAAGGCATTTTACAAAAATTGTTACTGTACAAAGGGAATGTTCTTTTACCCTATACAACAAGTATAGATTTATTCACTGTCATTTATTTGAATCTTCCTTTTCATGTCTAAAAGGATAATTTTTAATAAATTTTTTTTCAAAAGTGATTTTAATAGAATTTTTTTCAAAATGTTTTAGAAAAAAAATGATATTTTCCTCAGGAATGATTTTAAAAATTATTTTTTTTCTATTCATAAACAAAACAACCCTCTTTTACACAACTTGGGACATGTTGTATTAATACCATATTTATTATTCCTCTAGTTGGTCTATTATTTATTTGGACTTGTATAGTATTCATGTTAACTTCCTCGAATCAATTGTTATTCCCCTTGAAATATTCAATCTCATATGATCATTGAACATTGAATTCCCTAATTATCTGTTTCATTTATCATGGATATTACTATTGCCTAAACCATATAACATTTTACACATAATTTCTACTTTGATAGTTATTTTATTATTTGTGGAAATATTGATAATTCTGTATTCTTTATTCAATATGGGTATTTGATAAAGCATATTATTTATTATTTTATTCAATATGATGAATGATTTGGACTAGTTGTGATGGGTGCAACCTAAAATTTATATAGCTTATTAATGAATTGATTGGTTCCCATGAGACAAATAAGTTTTACAAATTAAATGGGGTTATATACTTAGTTTTAAACCATCTTGTTAAAGGTCTTGATGGTATAGGTTTTCATGTTTCTTATACATGATGTCCATTAAGAAAGCATTTCCCTCATATTAGATTCAGTTATTATTCATCCATGAGATTTTTCACGAACATATCCATGGATACATTTAATTATTAGTAATTTAGATGGCATGTGTTTTAGTTTCATACCTTTCCATATTTATTTTTCTTTATCTGGTTATTTGAATGACATGTGTCCATTTATTACTTTTACATCTTGTTTATGCACTTCCATATTAATTTATTGATTATATGTCATGAGAGTTTAGTTATTTTCCATTTCCTAATTATTATTATCATTGATTAATTATTGATTATGCTATATGTTTTCTCTTACCGAGCATTTGAGCTCACCCTTATTATGTTTCTTTCCGTAGGAATCAAAGAAGCATACTATAAAAGATATGCATGGATTTACTAGATGGATTAGAGTTATCATTGGAGTTATTTATTTATAAGGAAGAAAAAATTATTTTGTAATTAATGTATTCTTCTGTAATAAAATCTCATGTATATATCTCATGTAATAAAATCTCATGTATATATCTAGTTTACTAAGACTACTAAACTATTAGTCCTTCAAGATTTGATTTCTAGTAATCATACCAATTTAATAGTAGCATACACTGGATTTGAGCCTTCTGGTGTTGGGCATCTACAGTTGTTATCAAAGGATATTTAGAATAAACCTTGAGAAATATATTTAAGAAAACATAGGTTTGAGAACATAAGCCTATGGTAGAATTTTTGGAGAAGTATAGGAGAACATCCTAGAATCTTGGTAAGGTAGATATTATGATGGTATTCTTAGAAATAATTCCATTTCTAGTTACTAGAATTGGATTTGGTTCTATTATAGATGTATCCAGGAGTAATAACTCTGACATGGTATTACAAGCCTGACTTGGGGGAACTCGGTACACAATAATGGGTCTTACTATGCACCTAGTTTGACACTCCCGAGGGATATTCTTAGGATAATCCAATTTTTCATTACAAACCATTATTAATAATTTAAATGGTTAATGATAATGAATAATAAAGGTTAAAGCTAATGTGTTTTATATTTAAAAATAAGGTTTCATGATTTAGATATCGTATATATAATTATACACTTTTCTCACTATGAGTATTATTTCTCACACTATTCTTTCTGGTTTTAGTCAATGGATGGAACCCAAAGGATTCAAGTTAACATTGAAATGGAATGAAAAGGTGGTTAATATGAGAAAAAATGATACATTTATTGGGTGAAATGATATAATATTTATTCAAAATTCTTTTCCTAAAATATTATTAACAATATATACCTTTACCAACTCCCAAACACACAAAATAAGAGAAGTATGAAGCTTTCTAAGTGCTCGAGTGATATAGACCATAAAGAAAAGAAGGCTCAATTTTTGACCTATGAAAAGTGTGGAAGGAGACACCCAAGAAATTGTCTCAATGGAACAAGGAAATGATTTATGTGTGGGAAATAAGGACATAAAGAAAAGGATTTCTCAGGAAAAGTAAAGAGTATAATGGAAGGAAATGAACCTCATCCTAAGAAATAATTTATAGTTCTTTTTCATAAGTGTGGGGAACTTTGAAATTACCCAATTAAATGCCATTATAGAGGATAAAATATATAATAAGGAAGGATATATTTGAAAATATGTGGATGAAGTATTTATGTATCAGTGTTGTATTGAAAACATTCGTAAAAAGGCACTTTAGTTATTGACCTTATTTCAAGGATGTATATCATATTTATTTTGAAAATTATATTAATATTGTTTTATAAAAGGAAAAAATGTTTTGAGGGTGACAACTATCAAGTCCGAAAGAACATGTTATTGAACCCATGACCAAAGGACGATAAGGGTTTCACAATAACCACTGACCTACACAATGTTCTAGATAATTTTTCATTATTTTTTAGTTAAAAATTTGACTAATAAATGTTAAAGATGAACCAATAGTATCACTTTTAAAGATTATACATTAATAAATTAACCATATTGTTTTATAAATAAAGTTAGAGAAAAATAGTTAGACTTTTCACTCTTTCATAGGCCTTACGATCCATTAAAATTATATTTTAGTGCTTTAGGCAGAAAAACAATTCATTATTAGTAATTAATTTATGGGAGTAAAGGGTTGAATTAGAATTTGATCAAAGAAAAACCAATAGTTATTATTGTTCATATGAAATTGAAACCTATAAACTAGGATTATTTTTTATATTATTTCGTAGTAAAATAATTACCCAACATTAGGAAAATGAATTAGAAATAAAATGTTGTCCCAATACCTTAATTTCTTTTGAACCAGTGGTCTATTAAATCCAAAAAATATTTGTTTATTTGAGGCCCTCAACTTTCTATTTATAATTAAATTGTTTTTTATTGCTGACCTCAATCAATACCTATAAATATTAACTCTTTTCATCCAAGTACACATCTTTAATTTCCACTAATGTTCTCCTATTTAGATACCTAGTTATATGTTACTCCATGTGAACTTTTCACTTCCCATTATATATTTTCTAGATGAAATTTTATGAACCCCTCTCTTGATGTGGGATTTTAAAATAGGAAATATCAAACAATATATTACCATGATCAATTTTAAATTATGAGGATGTAAATTAATTAAGTTGGGGAGAATGTAGCACCCTGAAATTCTAAAGAATCGTGTATTTGATATCTAGTATGATAGAAGACTTCAAGAGTGTAATGGAATAAAATATATAAATACTTTATAATGTATTTAATATTTAAAATATATTCTATATATTTCAATGTATGAAAAACCATGTTATAATTCATTACCCACAAGAGTGACCTTCTTCGATGGCTTGCCTTACATGCAAGACCGAGTTTATCGAACACTAATATATTATTAAAATATAATGATATATAAATTAGATATTAAATTAGTATTTATGAATATTAATAAATAAATTATGAAAATTAATTATTTATATAAATATAAAATGAATTTATGGGTTACAAATTAATTAGAAATAAAAATAAGAACCAATTGAATATAATTTTTTTTTTATTTTTATGATTCCAAAAGAGTTTTTTCTTAATAAACATAATGAATTAAAATTAGTGAATGATTTTAATGAAATATATATGTTATATATTCAATAAAATATTTTTTATGTGTATACATTGTGTTTGATAGGCATAGGATAAGAATAAACTATATTTCACACATAAAAACCAATATTTTTATAAAAGTAATTTTATGACTTTTTAATTAAGAAACAATTTTAAATCAGAATTTTGAAACTTTAATTGATTTATTAAGTCAAAATAAACTTAATATTTTAAATATAAAAATAATAATTAGGATATGGTGAATTTTTTTATATTTTTCTAAAACATTTCATTTTTTAATGAATAGTTAAAAATACTGAATTTTAGTTCAAAACTGCCTTTTCATATAATTTATTTATAAGGTTAAATTATACTTTTAGTCAATTTTAAGGTTTATTTATATCATATTTTTATCAATTAAACAAATTTATTATATTTTTATCAATTTTACATTGAAATTTACTACAAAAAACTTATCGATCTTTTTGATGTTTTTACTTTAAAAACCCGCATTGTCATTCCATCTGCATGATGATTTTTAAATTAATTTCTTCAACTTATATGATTAGAATTTGGAAAAATGTATTCCATATTTAGAATAAAAATACTTTATAATTTATAATAAATACAAATTAGTTTTTGATAAAAAATATTAGTGAAATTGTTTAAAATTTATTATAACGATTAAGGTTAAATAAAGATTAATAAGGGACTAAACCTTAACCTTAAGGACCAAAAATACCTATATGAATTTTAAAAAGATATTTTATATCCATATTTCTACCCTATAATAACTTTTATAAATTTTTTTACATTATTGGATCCACATTCAACATGAAAAATGTGGGAAGAATTCATTTTTCGAAATATTTCAAGAGTGCCACTCCTCCTCTACTATAAAAGGCCACCACTTCTTACCATTCCTCCCACATCTCAAACCAATTATTTTCCAAAAATATTTGACCAAATAAAATCCCAAAATACTTACCCTGTACATTTAATCCTCCCTTTGGTCATAAATACTTCCAAGTAATCCCTTTGGTATAAACCAAAAGGAGTTACCCGATTTTTAAGGTAATGTTTTCCAACATTCTATTTAATTTCATTTACTTTTACACCACCTCAAATATTATTCTTCCATTTTCATATAAAAAAATATTATATTAAAAGTACTGAGATGTTTTTATTTTAAGGGTTATATGTAAACTTACACACACTTCTATATAATTGGAAACAAATATACTGTTTCTATGTACGACGAACTAATGCCTCACAAAATAATGAATGTTCATTTTTCCTTTACCACCTCTCATGGTAGGGAATTATGATTTAATATATATATATATGTTATATATGCTATTTATTGTGTCATTAATCTTATTTTATTATTTTATAACACATACCCTTATTCATTCCATTTTTTGTAAATACCATAACCTCGTTTGTGGATGTGTGAACTACCATCCCTCAAAGTGATATGATTCGTTCACACGATACATGAAATGTATAAAGGATGAGTTTTAATAAAAATATGTGACATAAATAAACTATATATTTTATTAATGACATAATTAAATTTATTTAAATATAATATTTTCCATTTCCTTTATTACCCTTTCACACACTGAAAATGTGATAATATTTTTCGTGGATGTGTGGAATACCACCTCCTCAACATGATGTGATTACTTTTTCATCAAAATAATTATATATATAAGTATATATGATTAAATAATATGATATTTATGATATAATTATCATTATTTAAATATATGTTCTTAATTACCTTCTTTCTATAATGATCATTGAAAAATGAGAACGTGACTCATGCGTACATACGACCTACCATCTCCATGATTGTAACATTAATTCATTTTTCATAACCATACTTAATGATTAGTTTTAAAAATATAATTAAAGTATAAATATATTAATTATTTCATTATTATTATTCTAGTGATGTTATATAATTACCCCTTGGATGATTGTTTACCTACCAAGTTGTTTTTGACACATAAATCGAATTTAGTAAAAAAACACTCGATGTAAACATAATTGATTAAGTAGTTGTATACAATATAGTAAAAAGTGAGATAACATGAAAAATATTCTCAATAAATTATATAATTAACATAATTTTATTATAAGGTAATTTAAATTGTGTTCAACTTAAAGGAAACTCAAGGTAAGGGGTTCTTATCTCATCTTTTTACATCCCTAAGATAAATGTCATGTTCAACACTTATATATTTTGTGTTGTGTATCTACTGAAACTTTATTTATATTGTATAATTAATAATTATATATTAATGGTATTTTAAACTTTCATTTAATGTTATTCCTTTATAATGATTATGATTTAAATTGTTTCAAAGTGGTGTGGGACACTTTGGAATGTTTAAAGAATATTTTCGTTAATGATAACTTTAATGATCTTTAAATGGTATAGACATTTGAGGAAATTATATGAACATTGTTAAATAAAAAAACATTTTTCTATCCTTTGGTTATTAAGGAATATTTTGAAATATTAGTTCCATTTTACCACTCTTTGTTACTTAAAATGTTTTATAATTTTTTTTCTTCAGAAAACCTGACTTTGTTCATCTCTTTAGTTAGAGAAACAATTTTCTTATAAAAACCATGTTTTGTTAAAATGTTTTTTAAAATTATTTAGTAAATAAATTTTTACCCTTTTTTAATTTTACTAATGTTTTCCAATGAATATTCTTGTTGCTTTTATGATAAGGAATTTTTTCAAACCTTTTTACCATGTAAAAGGAATGATCTTTTAAATTGTATGGAAAGTACTAATTTACTCACCATCATTTTTTTGAAGCCTCCTTTGCATGTTTAAAAGGTGTATTTTTGAAGAATTTTTTTCAAAATTTATTTTCAAAGAAAATGTTTTTCAAAAGGTTTTAAAAAAGAAAAGGGTATTTTCCTTAAGAATTATTTTAAAAGTTAATTCTTTTTTCTACTAATCAATAATAACAAACTTTTATTTTAATCCACTTGGTACTTTTTGTATTGATACCATCCTTATTCTTCCTGTAGGTGGTTTGTTATTGATTTGGAAAAGGATAATATTCAAATTAAATGCCTTGAATTATTTTTTATTCCCCTTGAAATATTTATTCTCCTATGGTCATTGAACATTGAATTTATGCCTAATTATCCATTTATGTTATCATGGATATTACTATTTCCTAAACCGTATACTATTTTACATTTGGTGTCTGATTTTATAGTTATTTGATTATTTGGGAAAATATTTATAATTCATATTATTTATTCAATATGGATATTAGATAAGGCATATTATTTATTTTTGATTATTAAATATAGAGAATGATTTAGACTGATAATGATGGGTGGATCCTAGACTTTATATATCTTCTAATTGCATTGAGAGGGTTGAAAAAGAAAAATAAGTTGAAAAAATTAAATGGGGTTTCTATCCGTATTTTTAAACTATCTTGTGAAAGGTCTTGATGGTATATGATTTCATGTTTATTAGATATGACATCCATTAAGAAAACCTAAACCTCATGTTAGTTTCAGTTATTATTCATCCATGAGATTTTGTGTCGACATATCTATGGGTACATTTAATTTTAAATTATTCAGATAACATGTGTTTCAGTTTCATACCTTTACATATTTATTTTTCCTTATCTGGTTATTTGAATTTCATGTGCTATTTATTACCTTTCCATATTGTTTATGAACTTCCCTCTCAGTTTATTGATTATATAGATTGTGAGTTCAGTTATTTACCATGTCGTAATTATTATTCTCATTAATTAATTATTTAATCCGCTACATTTTTCCCTTAATGAAAATTTGAGATCACCCTTATTATGTTTATTTCACCTGGAATCCAAGAAGCGTACTATTAAAGGTATTCATAAATTTACTAGATATATTAGAGTTATCCTTAAAGTTATTTATTTAGAAATGATAAAAATATTATGTTGTAATTAGTGTATTCTTCTCTAATAAAAGTCTCATGTATATATATAGTTTACCAATACTACTAAACTCTTATGAATTTGGTATTTGATTCCTTTTAATCATTCAAATGTAATAGTAGAAGACACTGACTCTGGTCCTTCTGGGGTTAGGTCACTACACCATTGCTGATTCTAGGGATGTCCCCCCTAGAGAATTTGACCTTATATGAGCTATTAGGGCTCAGTTGAGGCTAGGGTATCTTGATTTAATGCTCCAAGGTTTTGGGTGATGATTCTTTTTTTTTTGTGATAATAATTAAAATTTATTTATCATTATACTTTCCATGATATTTTTGAAGTTTGGGTCCACCTTGAGTTTAAAGTTATGGATTGGGAAATGTTGAGGCCTATCTTCAGTGAGAAGGCATGGTCAGAATTCTATTTATGGGTTTACCTTGAGTGATAAGGTGTAGTTTGAGATATTAAAGACCAGTATAGAGTGATAAGGTGGGGTTGAGGTATAAGACCTCCCATGAGTGAGAAGGGTAGTGTCGAGTGATTGATATGAGGCTTTGAGGTTCTAACAGACATTTCCTTCTGGAATGGGGATAATATAGGTATGACTAAGAATTCATGACAACCTGGCTAGTTCATGATTAATTGACATGTATTTCATGGTTATTTATTTATTTAGTTTTGATTATTAATCCACCTTTATAAAAATGTTTCCCTTATGATAGTGGCTCCTCGGTGGTGTCCTTCTGAGTTTATACTCACACCCTGCATGGGAATCTATATGCCCATGTTGAATTCATGGATAGGGATCTAGCCATGGGAAAGAGACCTATGAAAAAATATTGAGTAGGTGATAGTGTATATGATTTAGGAAATACAGATATGTACTCTATAATATTTATTTAGAGATGACTCATTTATTATTTTGTTCTTATGTTCATTATATACATTGATATTCCTCTTAAGGGAAACCCTTTTGAATTGATGGATTGGTTATTGTATAGAATTTTAATATTAAATGATATTCTATTATTATTAATTATATGGTATTAATTTCACTTTTTATTATGATTACTTCTTCTACTACATGTTTTTATTAAAGGTTCTAAATATAGTGGAATTAGCTATTGGGACATGGACAACTCATTTTTTTCAGTTTCAATGAATAATACATGATATAAATTTCAATAAAAATCATTATAAATGAATTATATGGTATTAAAATTGATAAATAATATTGAAACCAATAAGTGATAATCTTCTTCATGTTGACTTAATAATTAATTCAAATTAAAAATTACCTTAGTCTTGGTAATTGTGTAAGAAACCGTTTTTTTCACTATGGTATAGATCCTTTTGAAGTCAATATAATTCTTTATTCTAGACCTAATACTGATTTCTAATGAGGTTATCAAGGTTTCGGTTTGGTTTGGGGATTTTCAGAGCACGGAACCCCGATCGGTGGAGAAAAACACTAGGTTTAACGATTAATAGAAACTATTCGACCCAGCCCGAACAGTCTCTACTAACCATGTGTGGCTAGATAGTGGGATGAAGGATGGAACAAGTTTTTTGATAAACATATGCCAAGGGATTAATTCCCATGAAAAATGTGTACATTTTTAATTAGAGGTTATTTTCATGGTTAACACATAGTTTCCTTAACCGTAAAACCTAACTATGTAGGTGCCCTCCTCAAGCAATGAGTGGCACATGGTTGGAGTACGATTTTGAATACAATGTGTCCAAACTATGATACACTATTTCTTTGGGTGAAATTACCCTTTTTCCCTTAATGAAATTTTAAACCCATTCCTTCCTAATTGGTTCTTTTTAGGGACATAAAAGGCTCTATTATCTCTCTTTGAGCTCTTTTAAGGCTCTTTTATAGATTTTGATCCTGAGCTCTAATATAGTGTTCAATTCAAGTGACGTTAGTGATGTAGGATGTACATAAATAATATCTTGATTAATTTTTATTCATTATTCATTCATATTATCCTTTATAGAGTTATTAAGATGAAGAATTATATGCCCTATTTTTCAGGGCATTCCAATCCAGGACAAACTAAAGACTGATACTAGATAAGAACAATCATAAAAATGTATGTTAGGTTGCCTATGAATCATCCCTCAAGTTCCATCATTTTATAAATTTCCGTAGTTGTACGTGCCCTGATTTCATTGGGCACAACCTATTAAATTCACATGCCTTGATTATATTTGTAAAAATTGTATTTTAAGACCCTTGTTATATATGTTATCCATCATTGGAGGTTACATACTCAAAAAAAACCATCCAAATAAGGGCGTTTTATATAGTTAATCCTTTAGTGGATGTTATACCTATCTACACCACCATTGGGGTGTTATTTGACGAGACCTTTCTAAAGGTAAGTGTTAATAAAATAAATGGAATTTAGAGTCTATTATAGGTATTATTATCACTTGACCCTCGTAAGGTAAGTGTTTCAATATACTTAATTAATTTAAATTTTGAATGGAAGGTATACATATGTATATCACTTTTCTTAGAAATTTATAATGGAATGACATGGTTTCACTCCTATAGAACACCTTTCCATGTTAATCGAGGACATTGGGGTGAACCAAACTAATGATTTAGAAAATAAAGAACAGAATGGTTGCATATCATTTTTAACTTTGTCACACTAATGAAAGGTATGGAATGAACCCTTTGAATTATTAAATAGTATGAATGTCACATGACCTAATTTATTAAATTAATTAAGTATATGGAGACTATTGTATTTGGACTTTAACATCATTATAGGAGTGGTCACACATGATCCAACCTTGGATTCTTGAGGAACGTCCCTAAACAGTCGAGGATGCCATTCCAATTCAAGGATTCTAATTGCCAAGGGCCATACCCACCTTGGAAATTGATCTTTATATACTAGTTGATGCCCAGTATGACACATAAGATCCCTCCATTATTATTATAGGATGCCTTGGATAACTCCTTGGATCTAGAATTATGTATATGGACATGTGGCGCCTCAGATAAATCCTCGATCCTAGTAATTTCTTATCCTGTTTTACATTGGATGAATTCCTTAGACTCAGTTAAATTCATTATTGTATAATTCCATGGGAGATTATCCTTGGATTGCACTCTAACACCTTTATCCAGGCTAAAAACTATTACTGAGTTGGCTTGACCCCTGAGGTCAGGGATGACTTGGTTATTACTATGGATCATATTCATTATTATCATCATCACAAGATGCCTTGTTATATATTGGATCCTTTACTATTATTATCATGACATGTTGTAAGTGCTGGTTATACATCACGTGGATTACTATATAAACTGGAAAATAATTAATAAGTGAATTGGTGTTATGTTTAGACACTAGATAAGGCTGAAGTAGGTACTTTTTTGTTTATATAACTATACTATTTCACTTTTATATATGCATTCCTGTGCACTGTTTCAATTTATATTACATAGACTCGATGTTATATACATTGTTGATAGTGAAATACTTATATTTATCTCACACCCTATCTGGTCTTCCATTCCAACCCAAGAATATTACATGTATACATGTATTAAAAATGGAATCATCCTTCTTTGGATACCAGATATTGCTTTCTTTCTTAGGAGGAAGCTTGGTAACGGATGACCAAGATGGAGCTCAGGTTGCTAGACAATTTTTGATTTATTTTTTATATTTTTTTTAGAATGTATTGCCTAATAATTTTTATCCAATTTTTCCTATTTTATAGTTTCATGAAATGCATTATAATATTCTTGAGTATTTTTATAAGTTATTCTATATTTATTATTCATATCTTTTTTTGATGTGCAATATATTTATTTATATTGATCACTATTTACCAATTATTTTATTTATTTATTATTATACACTATGGTAAGAAGGGAATAGTATCCTCACTGACACATCCTAGTCCCTTGCTACTAGTTAGCATCCTCTAGTGCTTAGGGATATGTGTTGAGGCCATGTGGCTCACCAGGAATGAAGCACCTTTGAGTGGCACCCAGATTCAAGAAGTCACAATGCGGTGTCAAATGATATTATTTTCTTATATTAATATTTTTAGAAAATATACAAAAGATTAGAAACACTTTGGGACTTATTTATAAGCCATGATTGGGCATTTCTGATGCATGTTGAGTGTAAATGTTGAGTTTCCTAAATAATAATTGTTGTTATGATCTTACGTATTACAATTGATATCCTTTCACTATTTGGTGATGAATATTATATGTGATGGTTATTATTTTTATTTTTATTGAGGTTTGAATTTTATCCTTGGATCATTGAGATAAGGTCAAGGATCATCAATCACGCATCATCATAGACACCTAGAATTCACATTCCATGCCAAACAGGTCAATTTCACTTCTTTCATTTTCCTATTCCGCTTATGATTGTTGAGTGATTCTATGGTAGTTATATTTGTATTCAATTATCTTTGGATATTTTTAATTTATTTCTAGTTTAAATTCAGGAGGTGTATGAGCCCTCATGGGTTGGACTAGGTAGTTTACTGAGTCAATAAATAATACATAACCCGTTACATTATGAGAATGAATCTAGATGGGGTTAAATTAATATTAAATGAGTGTTTCTTTAAGTGGTAAGGTTTATGGGTCCTAGTTCACTAGGAATGGAAATAATTTTTAAATCAGAACTTGATATATGTTTATAAGAAAATATAATTTAAAATGTGAAACATGTCTTGAAAATAAATGATTTATAGTAAAAAAAGAGGTAAGGTTTTATTTTCCCTTAATCTTATGGAACCCCTATAATTTAAACTTAAACACTTACCAATACCTAGCCTTTTAATCTACTAGTTGGGGGTAGTATACCTTGGGTAGTGGGAACTTCTTCTTAAATTTTGTTTTCAATGGTTTATCTATCTGATTTAAGCATTTTCTATGGTGAATGCTTGGAATTTTTAGACATATGACACCACTAAATCCTCATCTCATGCACCAGGAGGGTGGCAGCAACCATGCTATAAAAGTGGTTGGAACCAAGATTCAATTCTTAGTACAATGAGTGCCACCTAAGGCAGAACATATTATACCAGATCTGGTCACTGATGTTCATCTTCGTGAGAGATTCCTACATCTGATGCAATCCATGAAAAGGGATCAATGACTTTCACCAACAATGTCTGATCTGGAACACAAGTTACAGCAGCATCATCCTCCCACCTTCTTGAGGTATGGTGGTCCAAAGGAGACTTAGTCTTAGATAGAGGTCACCCAATCTATCTTTGATCATCTAGAGATGCCTCTTGAGTGGAGGGTCCATCTTGCTACCTACAAGCTTCATGATTTGTCCAAGCACTAGTTGGATGTGATTACCCCGCCCAGTCATCTTCAGGGTATGATCTAGGATTATTTTTAGAATACCTTCTATGGCATCTTCTTTCCTTAGGCACTGAGGGATGACTGATCCATATAGTTCATGCATCTAGGGAATGGTGATACATCAGCCATGGAGTATTCAGTGTGTCTTTTACAAGTTACATCTAGAGTTTCATGATAGTCATGAGTAGTCTTATATATCATCCTTGACAGTTACCTCTTCATACTTTGAGAGGGTAAAGAGTAGGTAGTTTTTAGATCTTGAAGGATTGGTTCTATGGGAGAGCATTAATGGAGAGGTCCTACCTCTATATTAATCTATTGATAGAGATGATATTCTATGTATACATGGAAATTTATGGATTCTTATAGATATGAGAGAGGAATTGATGCTAGATCCCTTTAATTTTTAGTAGAAATTTAAAATAGTAATATTCAAAATGTATTGAGATATGTGATGCCAGTATTGGTGGCCTGAGATGAAATGTCAGATAATAGGATTTATCATTAGGTGTTCCTACTGTCAATAGGTGAAGGTAGGGTACCAGTGAATTACAAGTTTGTTACATCTACTTCTACTCATTGAATGAAAATGGGAAGATGTTGTTATGGATTTTGTAGTCAGCTTACTAAGGTTGCCTAAAGGTAGTGACATAGTTTGGGTAGTTATTGACTGACTGAATAAAGTATCTCACTTTCTTCCTATATGGGAGACTTTCTCAGTTAATGAGATGTGAATATTCTATAACTATGATATCATCTGACTACATGGGGTCCCTCATACTATCATTTTTTAAAGGTATTCTTGCTTCACAACATGGTTATAGTAGGGGTTATAGAAGGATATGGGTACACATGTGATTTTAGGCATAGCTTTTCACCCAAAGATTGATGGATAGTCAGAATAGATGATATAGGTTCTAGAGGATATGCTTCGAGCATGTGTCCATGATTTCAGCAGATATTGGGAGAATCATATCCCTATTATCATGTTCACATATAATAATAACTTTCAATCAAGGATTTAGATGAATCCTTTTGAGGAATTATATAGTAGGCTATTCCATTCACCCCTGAGCTAGATATAACTAGGAGAGACAACCCTACTAGGTTCTCTTCTCTTATATAAGACTTCAATGTAGGTTCAGCTGATCAAGAAGTGTATGTCTACTCCTCATTCTAGACAAAAATCTTATACTGATCATAATCAATGGACAATAGAGTTTTAGGTTGAGGATCATGATTTCCTGTGGGTATCGCCTAGGATTAGGAATAGATTTATACCAAGGTAAGGGAAGGTGTCACCTCATTATGTTGGGCCATTTGAGATTCTTGAGAGATTCATAATAGTACCCTATTAGTTGTTACTAACTCAGAGGTACCATTCCATGCATGACTTCTTCCATGTTTCACAGCTTTTCCGTTATCATGCCGACCTGTATCATACTTTTGATCCTGAGGAGGTTGAGGTAGATACCTACACTTATTTTGAGGAGTATCCTCTATGCATAGTTTACTAGAGCAAGAAGGACCTCTAAGACTATTCCATACATTTAGAGAGGGTTCTATGGTTGCACAACCATGTATAGGATGAGACTTGGGAGTGGGAGGCTGACATACATGCCCAGTGGCCTGAATTATTCTCAGATGATGTTTTCCACCCCTGGAAGGTGAACTCAGGGATGAGTTCCTTTAATGAGGGAAGACTATAAGAACCCAATTTTTCATTCAGGTATGGATCCTTTTAAATTTGGTATAATTATTTATTTTGGATATAATAAAAATTTATAATTTGGTTATAACGGTTTTGATGGTGTTTAGGGACTATTTAGAGCTTAGAACGCTGGTTGGTGGAGAAAAATACTAGGCCACATGGTTATTAGAAACCAAGCAACCCATCCCACATGGTCTCTAAAAATCATGCGGGTCTAGAAGGTGGGGTGAATCAGAGAGCTTGGTTTTACCTAACCATGCACCAGGGGTTGTACACCTATGATAAATTTCTTCACTTTTTATCAGAGGTGATTCACATAGTTGGAACATTGTTTCCCTAACCATGTGGCCTAACCATGTTGGTTCTATACTTAAGTAGCTAGAGGTGCGTGATTAGATAACAATTTTTCCAACCATGTGGCCAAACCATAAAATCATGTTTCTTTGGGTGAAATGACCCTTTTCCCTTAATTAAATGTTTAAACATATTTATTCCTCCTTAGTTCTTCCTGGTGGATAACAAATGATCCTTTGTCCCTATTTGAGTTCCTTTGAATCTCTTTTGTATCTTTTGATCTCAAGCTCTTATATGGTGTATGATTTGAGCACCATTAGTCAGGTTGTATGCACATCAATAAGAACTAAATCCCCTTTTATCCATTCTAAATTTATATTCTCCTTGAAAACATTATTGAGGTGTAGGATCATATGCTATATTTTTTAGGACCTTGATCTGTTATTTAGATATCTTCGAATACAAGCCAGACTAAAGGATGATATTGAATGAGGAGATTCATATGAGCTTAAGGTAGGTGGTCTATGACTCATCTCTCAAGTTTCATTTGTTCATAAATTGTCAGAGTTTTTGTGTGTTCCTATTTCATCACGTATGGACTATTAAATTCATGTGCATTGCTTATAGTCACTAGAATCATATTATAAGACCATTTTATATATTTTATCCATCTTTGGAGGTTACATACTCAATACCGACCACCCCAAGTAGGTCATTTTCTATAGTTAAGACTTTATTAGATGTTACACCTATCTCTGCCACCATTCAGGTGTGATTTTTATTGAGCTTGATAAAGGTAAGTGTTAATTAAATTAATGAAATACCGAGGCTACCACAAGTATTCTTATCACTTGAACCTCCTTAGGTAAGTGTTTCATTATAATTAATGAATATTAATTATCAATGGAAAGTATACATATGGATATCACTTGGACTAGACATTTATAATGGAATGAACTGATTACATGCATGTAGTACACCTTACCATGTTAATAAAGGGAAGCAGGGTGAACCAAACTAATGTTTATGTCATTAATGAACTAAATGGTTGCATATCATTTTTAACCTTGTCACAATAATGAAAGGTATGGAATAAAACCTTTGACTTATTAAACAGAATGAATATTACATGGCCTAATTTGTTAAATGAATTAAGTATATGGTGCCTATTGTATATGGACCTTGATATCATTATAAGAGTGGTCAGACTCAAGATAGCCATGGATTTTTGAGGGAATGCCTTGAGAACTCTTGGATGCCATTCTGATTCAAGGATGTCATTTTCCAAGAGTGATACCCACCTTGGAACCCGATCTTTGTCTAATTTTGGATGCCCAATATGACACCATAATATCCATCCATTATTATTATTGGATGCCTTGGATACATTCCTTGGATCCAACATGATGTCTGTGGACATGTGGCACCTCAGATACACCCTTGGGCCTAGTAATTACTTATCCCGTTTTACCTTGGATTAATTCCATGGACTCAGTTAGAATCATTATTATGGAATTCCTTCGTTGACACCCCTTGGATTACACTCTTACCCATTTAGCCAACCTATAGATTATTAATGAGTTGGTTTGATACCAGAGGTTAAGGATTCCTTGGTTATTACTATGGATCCTCTTCATTAATATAATCATCACATGATGCCTTGTTATATATTGGATCTTTTACTATTATTAAAATGGAATGATGTCAGTTCTATTTATACCTCACATGAATTACTATATAAACTAGAAAAAAATTAATTAGTGAATAGGTTATATGTTCAAACACCAATTGAGGATGGAGTAGTTACTTAGGTATTTACATTACTATACTAATTTACTTTTATATATGAATTCCTACAAACTATTTCAGTTTATATTACATATATTGGATGTTATAGATTATATTGGTAGTGGAATACTAAGATTCATCTCACAGCCTATCCAGAGTACCATTGGTACCCAAGCAGATTATGTGTATCCCAATTTTGACAAAGGGAAGCATCCTGATTTGGAAATCGGATATGGAGCTTGGTAGTAGGTGACCGACCTAGAGCTCAGGATGACATATAGTTTTTTATTTATTTTTGAAACTTTTTTATAGAATGTTTTTCATTCTAATTTTTATCCATTTTTTTCTTTATAGATACATGAAATTCATTATCATCTTCTGGAGTATTATTATCAGTTGTTCTATATTTATTATTCATATATTCTTCTTCTATGCCATCAATTTACTTATATATCTTACACTATTTACCAATTATTATATTTATCTATTGTGCTACACTATGGTAATGAGGGAATAGTCTCCCCATAGACAAACCATAGGCACTCGCTTCTAGTCATTGGCCTATATAATTCGAAGAGATGCACTTGTGGCCATGTGACCAACCGGGCTCAGGGAAAATTTGAGTGGCAGCTGGGTTTAGAATTTCATAAATTATTTATTCATAAAAGAGGTTGATCTCCCAAGAATCATTTGGTTGGAAAATTATTTCACTATGAGTATCCAAGGATATAATCCATATATTGGTGATCCACACATGATCCATTGATCTTAGAGTGTTGCAGATGGTTTTGTGGGTGCTAGTATGGTGATACCAATTATTTTTCATCACTCAGTTTGATCACAACCTAAATAACTTAACTTAAAAAGGATAGTTTCTTTGACTCTCCATAATGAGAGGAATAATAAAAAATTTAACATCTCTCATTCTTGAGAGAAACCCTAGAGATGATAATAATGGAGAGAAATCTCTAGGGAGGAGAGAAGTTATATTGTGGAAAAAAAGTCAAACCCCACACAAATGACATAATGAGGCATATTTATATCCAATGTTAGTGTTTAATATTAATTAATTTCAAAAAGAAATTTAATAATATATTAATAACATAATATACCACATTCCATGTAAAATAATAATAATATTATTTATCTCATGGTTTCTGATAACTCACACAACGATAAAAATTATTTTGCAGTCTCGTAAATAAATATTTATCGTCAGACCCAAAAACTTGGTCCACTAATCATCCATAAAATTGATTGAATTATCCAATAAATATTTTAAATAAATACCATTAAATAAATAAATAAATTAATATTTATTATATACATTTTATTGTGAATGAATATTTATTTTAATATTTTTTATAAATAACTCATGAATAAATTTTATTCCTTGGTGTAAATAATAATATTATTTATTCTAAAAATCAATTTTAAATAGAATTTAATTAAGATTAATAAAAACACTAAGTGTGTGACCATTTTGGATTCTTCCTCAATGTAATTAGGTTGATTTTCGTAAATCCTTATATTAAAATCAAGTAAAACATAAATAAATCAAAGAGGAATAATTAAATTCTATAATGACCAAAACAACATACGAATGCTCATCGTGCAATTTAATCCATTTGTCTTGATATCCCATCATGAAATTTGCACTCTTATTACATCAACCTATATTCTTAATACATATTTATTTGAATTCCTGCAATAAAATCATCAATAAAACATGTCCACAAAATTTAATGTGAACATTCCATTTCAATCAAGGGTTGAGATATCCTTGTATAAAGAGAGAAGGGAAAAATACTTTATCGAGTTATTCATTAATAATATTTCCCTGATGTTATACCCAATGATGAAAGCTTATCCATTAATATATGTCTTCATGGTTTATAATAATACATATAAGTACATAACTCATTATATATATTAATAAGAAACATAATGTCCTAGAATCATTACACTTGTTCATAGACAAGAATATCCAATGACACACAAACATGTGTAATTTCTACTGGAGGGTCTATCCACATAATATCCAATCTTAGAGATTACTAAGTGTAAACTTCATGATATGAAGTATCTACTTTTGAGTACTCTGACTTTATCTTCTACTTCATATGTGCCCCATTAGATGAAATTATATGATTATTGTCCAAATCTTAAGAAGATATTCATAACATTTTAAGGTTATCATAGAAGGAAACTATTATGATCTTATCAATGTGATAAATATTATAATGATTTATCACATTAATGTCACATAAAATAATGGTCAATATGTGATAATCCATTTATTAATACTCACTTATTTGAATATATACAGGTAATTAAAAGTACAAAGAAGTTTGTTTTAGGAAATCAATTCCAAAAAACTCCCACTTTTACTAGATCCAACCAATACTGACTTTTAGTCGACTAGATCTCACGTGATGTTCATGCTTCTATAGAGATATATCTTTAGTCAAAGGGTATTCTATGTTGTCTTCCAAGGAAACTTTTGTTACTCTGATTTAGCCTCATTTATAAAAATATCTCATAGATGCTATTTCTAGAGTATGTTTTTCATCCATTGATGTTACCTTAACTCTTTTGCAAGATCCACCATTACAGTATTATCATAATATAGTGTGATAGAGTCTTTAATACTAGGAACTATATTAATATCTTTGACAAATTTTTATATCTAAAATTATATTTTATCTAAATCCAAAGGCCCAATATACCTAGAGTCAACTATAGAATTGGTGACCACAACTTTTTATGAACACATACAACTCACAGTACGTCCATTGAGAGGGAATATTTATTATGACTGTGATTTTCGATTATATTTATCTATTTGAAAAGTACATTTTTGTATCCTATTATGACTTATTTTTCATCTCCTAAAAGAACTAGGAGTATATCCTTAGTCCGCCTTAGATACATAAGGATAATATTGACTAACATATAATGGAAGTAACCTAGCTCAGATTTATATCTACCTACCATGTTTAAGCAACATGTAACATCTAAACTAGTATATAACATAACAAACATGATTGACTAAATCATTGACACATAAAGAATCATTTCCACCCTCAGTCTCTACTCATGTGTCCAAGGACACATTTTCTTAGAAAGATAAATGCCATGTGATATTTGAAACAATACACACTTAGAATGTTTCATATTGAATATATTAAATATGTTTTAAATCTATTCACCTTAACTTATTCCATGTATCATCTTGGATATATCATGATTGATCTTGATCCTAATAATATATGCTTCTTCACCTAAGTATTTCATGTGGAAGCATGTGTTTAAACAAGTCTTAATGGTTTATAAGAATGATATTTCATTTCTAATTTGTAATATGTCATAGATATATACTATAAAGAAAATGATTTCACTCCAACTAAACTTATTGTAGACACAAGGTGTATATTGTTTTATTTATGAAACTAAATTTCATTATGGATTAATCAAATATGATGTTTCATAACATGGAATATTTCATCAATCTATAAATGGATCTTTGAATGTTTCATAACTTTTTGGAACTATTTGGAGTAACAATCTCTTCAGGTTTTGCCATATAGATATCTTTTTGAAGGTTTCTATTAAGGAAATATATTTGGATATCCATATACCAAATCTCATATTTATGGTTAGTTTCAATGTCAATTATAATTTAGATGGATTTCGGCATGCCAAATAGGGAAATGGTTTCATCATAGTCTATGACTTGACACTATTTAAAACCTTTTGAAAATAGTTATAACTTATTGGCACTAGATATCCTTCCATGAATTGTTTCTTATCAAATTATGATTTGAAACTAATAGGATTCACATCCACTATAGGATCTACCAAATTCAATATGTGTTTTTTTATATGGAGTTCATTTCAGAATTTATGGCCTCTTTCCACATGGAAGATTTTGTGCCACTTAATACTTCTTTATAGGTTAAAATATCCTTATTATCTTACAATAAAAAGTCACCATCTTTAATGAACAGATAAAAATATCTCTTAGGTTCTATAACCACTGTTGTACTCCTACACAGTACTTGTGTCACTTAAAGATCCTCTTCTATTGGGATTTGTGGAATCTGTTCATGTTCCAACTCTTGTGTATCTTGATCTTTTAATTTATCGAATCCTATATTTACACTATATATTTTAAAGGTATTATCATCTTAATTAATGTGCGACTTATGTAAAAAAATTTATTATTTTATGAGGTATTGTTTAGTAATATACATTATATTCCTTAGGATACCCTATAAGGATACACATAGTGACTCTAGGTGAAATTTTGTTACTATGTATAGCTCTAACAAATAGATAAAAGACACACACTCAAATATAAAACAATATGGGTTTTCATCCATACCAAAGTTGATATAGAATATCATTGTCTACTTTATTTGGAACTCAGTTTATTGTGTATAACATAGTATGTAATGAATATCCCTAAAAGTATAATGGAATAATTTCATAAATTATCATAGATCTTACCATATACAATAATGTATGGTTTCTCCTTTCACTTAAACCATTCTATTGGGGTGTATAAGTATGATTGAGTTGGGATAATATCCCCAATTCTCATAAATAATCAATGAATCCTTGGTTAAGATATTTTCTGCCATGGTTTTAGTGGATTTTATTTATCTTTTTACCAAGTTCATGATTATCTTAACTATTTTATTCCATGTATTTATCAAAGTAATCTATCTTATAACTAATTAATTAAACATATCCATATCTACTAAAGTCATTAGTAAAATCCATGAAATATTATTATCCACCCCTTTCTTTAACTATAAATGGTCCACACACATGAGTATGAAATAACTCTAGAAGCTATATTTCCATTTTACTTTTTCTAAAAAAAATCTTCGATAAATTTTCCTTGAAAAAATGTGTGACATATTCTAAGTGGTTTTAGTTCAAAAGAATACAAATATGAATCTTGGTATAATTTCTTCAAGAACATTTAATTTACATGACCTAAGTGGTGACACCACAGTTGGGTGTGATATGAGTCATGCGGACTAGATTCATTATCAATCCCCATTACTTGTTTCATGTAATCCAACACATAAAGATCGTTATTTTAAAGTGTCTTACCATAAAATATTACATATATATAAAAGAAGCAAAATTTATTTTGAAATTTCAAAATAAATCTATCTGAATAAATAATTGAGATGAAAACAATGTCTTTAGTAACTGATGACACATAATAATTGTTATTTAAAACCAAGATCATTCTAGTTGGAAATACGATGTGGTAGTCTCTAATAGCCATTGTATAGATCTTGGATCTATTAGTGTTTATTATATAAACCTTAACTTACGAAACTATTATAAATATAATTGGTTCTTGTAATTGGATACAAATGTGAGATCCACATGCTATATCTAATAAACAATTTATAGAAATAGAATAATTTCACTCTATAATGAGAACACTTGGATCTTACCATTTATTCTTAGATATGGAACAATAATTTTCCCAGTGGTACTTATTTCCATAAGAAAAATAGATAACAATTTTCCCTTTCCTTCCCCTTCATCTTCCTTCTATTGGAAGGGAATTTAGAAGAATCCTTCTACATTGTATCAGTCTAAGGGATTTTCACTTTTCTCCTCCTCTTGATCACTAAAACAATGAATGTTTTTTTCCATATTAATGTTTTCATAAACATGGTGAAGCAAAGTGAGGAGATATGGGAGAGACTTAAGAATGGTTTTTATATTAAAATTCACAACAAATATATATAAGTTATAAGGGAGTGATGAATGAATGAGATCAGTGTGCAATTCCTTGGGTAATTTAAACCCTATAATTTCAAGATACTTGATATAGACAATCATTTTGAATATGTGTGGTATAACATTATAATCCCATCCAATTTAATTTGAAATAAAAAAATTTCACTAAACTTTGGTTCATCCCTTGGAAACTAATGAATTCCAATAAATTCCAAGGGTATACGATATTATTGTGGGACGATTTACCACCATACACAACAAAACCATTCAGAGACAACAAAAATGGTATCAAATAAATATTATTCACCATAAAAAACCAACCAATCCCTAATTTATTATTAAAAAGATAATTATAAGATATGAAACAAACAAAGTAAAACTAAATGTCTCCACAAAAATAGAAATTCTCCAAGGAAAACTATGGTGAAGAATTTGTCACCACACGAAACATTTCTCAATGACCACCCCAGCTCTAGGCACCCACATCAATGAATACTACATCATAGTTCAATACAAGAAAATTAAGAGAACAATCCATTTCCTATATAATGATAAATAATGTCTTAACATGCTATAAAATTCATATACATGGGGTGAGTATACAACCCAATAGACAATCCCCTAGAGAATTTCCACACACACCACTAGGATAAGAAAAAATTACCTTACATGAAATGTATGTACAAAACTAGGAGAAACAAATTATTAAAAGAATAAGATATATATAAGGGACAATGAAGTAGTAAAAAACCCATTTATTACTATGACATAAACCCAATTCAATCCCCATTATATGAAATCCCATGAAAAAACTAACTCATAAGTATCCCATTCCCCAGAACCAAGTCATTGCTTAATGGTGAAATTTCACATGCCCCAAAATTCATCATTCATAGCCAAGCCTGAAACAAAAAGGCCCATACATGCATATCATGAACATGAACTAATACCATGAACATGTTTACACACTAAAATCATTTCTTTAAAATCCATGTAAGAATGAATCATTTATTACAAAATAGTATGTTTATGGTTTTCCTTTATTTAGTGAAAAATTTTCTTTATAAAACATAAACATTTAAGTTTCAATTTTAGGAAAGTGGGATAGAATCCACCTACCATAAACATGATTATATTTTGAAATCCAAGATGAAGAGGTTTTGGAAATAAGTGAGTCACCCACAAACCTATGGAAAACCTCTAGTTTGAAGCCCTAGAGATACTTGTAAGAATGAGAGATTTATAAAAAATAATTTGAGTCAAAATTAAATTAATATCCCCCATGAATATTACTCTTGGTTTCCTCTCATGGATAATATCTTACCCAAAATTTAGAGGTAGATTTGAATATTTTTAAAAATCGAGACGATCGACACTATAGTCAGTGTCAAATCATAGGGAATATTTCTTACCTATTTTCAAAACCACCATACTTAGAATAAATCATGGTTTATTCTCCCAATCCATTTCAAACCAAATATATAAGGAAATAAATTAGTTGATATTTACACCACACCCACTACTATACCATGTTGTCCATCTTGTTTCTCATAGGATTACCCTCACCATCACCACACCCACAAAAAGGGAATCCTCAAATCATGTTGATGTATTTGCTCATAGATGAATCTCCATGTCTAAAAAATCCATTAAAATTAGGTGAATCCACCATAAAATAAAGTCTATAAATAAATGCTAAGTGTATGTGATGTCATTGGGGGATGATTTACCATTATACATAAGATAAACAGTCACAAAAAACCAAAATGGTATAAAAAATATAATTCATGATAAAACACTTAAAAAACCCTATAAAATCATAAAAAGAAAATTATAAAAAAATAGTGAACAAAGTATAACTAAATATGTCAAAAAAAAACTAGAATAATCTAAGGAAATATCAGGTGATGGATATGAAACCACACCATACTCTAAAGCATAGCCACTCCTAGCTCCATCCTTTCTCATCAATGACCACCACATTTTAGTACTATGCTAGAAAACTGAGAGACCTTTACTTTACCTATATTATGATAAATAACATATGAACATGAACCAAAGTTCCTATACAAGGTGTGAGTGTACAATCTAGTAGGAAATCCACGAGAGACTCCCCAAACATGAGACTAGGATAAAAACAAGTTAGCTCACAGAAAAAATATATACAATACCAGTAGAAATAGATTATACAAAGATCAATATATAAATGTAAATATATAATATGAAAAGTGATGTTGTAAAAAAACCTATTAAATACCTAAAAAAGATCCCAATGAAACCCCCACAATATAGGATCCCCTGAACGTACTAACTCATGAGCATTACCATTCACCAAATGTCAACCATCACTTAGTTATGCAATCTCATGTGCCCCAAAATTTGGAATCAGTGACCAAGTCCAAAATAATAAGGCCCCTTATATGTATTTAAAGAATACACATCAATATCATATACACGTTTAGTTCACACAAACCAAAATACTTTCCTTGAAAATGCATGAAAAATGAACCATTGATTAAGAAATAGTTTGTTCATTGTTTTCCTATATTTAGTAAAAAACTAATTTAGAAACCATAAGATTGGAATTTTCAATCAGAGTAGAGTGATAGAGAAGCCACCAACCTCACAAATGTTCATGCTGTAGAATCTGAGAGGATAAATTTATAGAAAGGGTAAAGTCAACCACATTCCTGTGGGAAACCTCTAGTTCACGAGCCCTAGTGATCCTAAGAATAATGTGATTTTTTCAAGGAAGTAGCTGTGTCATAATAGACGTAATACCCCTAATAATTTCACACATGGTTTCCCTTTATGGCATACATATTACCAAAAAATTTAGTGATGGTTTCAATTATTTTTAACAAAAAGATGAATGAAATTATAGTTATTTCCATTCAATAGGGAAGATCCATTTACTATTTTCCATCCCACCATAGCTTAGACCATGGCATGGTTTGTTCTCCAAACCCATTTTTAACTACCTGCATGAGGCTATAATTGTCTTGATATGACCACCATACCTACCTCTATAACTTATTGGCCTTCCCTTTTCCCATATGATAATTCTCACCATTACCATACCAAACAAAATGGGAATCCTTGTGGAATGACAATGTATTTGATCAGGGTCTAATCACCATGAAAATAAAACTAAAATATATTGGCCCATTCCTTCCACCATGATCATTTTTATAATAAGGGTAATCTTAAAAATACCCAAATCCTTCTTTTTAACCAACAAAACCTCTAAAACACATGGAACAAAAAGGAACCATTCCATAACATACACAAATATAAATAAATAGTAACATAACTCAAACAAAGTGTTCTCATGCGGACCAACTAGCTCACCCACTACATGTTTTTTCAGGAAGAGTGCATTAGAGATCTTAAAGTACACCTGTCTAGATCTCTCATGATAAAGATCCTGAAAGTTATTGAGCACACCATTTACATCCATGCAAATCATGATATTTCATGATTTTGTAAATCATGGATGAAAGATTAAGAAAATGGACACCTAGTTAATCATCAATTTATTTTTCATAGATAAATAACACCCCATCACTCAACTTATCAGAAGAAAAATGATGTATTGGGGCCTCTAGTATGTAAATATTTCTTTTAGGGTATAATAAAATGATCAAGAACTTGTACCGTTTTAGAATGTTATTTATAGAGAGGAGATCATATTTCTCTATAATATTTCACATTAATAACTTTTTCAATGAAAATTTAATTTTAATATAACAATATAAAAGCATATTATTAGTAATTTAATTGACTACCAAATTCTATGAGATGAAAATATTTTAATTTTAGTTAGTCTCCCACTAATTTATAAAGTCCCAATATCCCTCACCATTGGAATCAAAATGTTCTATGGTGTAGAAATTCTAGTGGAAGGGATCAAAATTTCTCTTCTCATGATACAGATTATGACTATGAAAATAATAAGAAGGTATTTAGTTAGGAAGACTTTCCAACTAATATCTTAGGCATCCTTGATCCATTAAGTTGACTCCTCAATTCTAAAATCAAGACATGGATTTCCTATACACTTAACTCTAAATTTTTATTGAACAGAATATATTCCTTAAATTAAATAAAAGTTTGGTTAATTCAACCTATCATCCTTATTAAGGATACATGATAATTAAAATTTCTCTTGACTATGGATTGAACTAAAAATTTAAATATAGATTATCTTAACTCAAATAATAGAAGTATTAGTCTAAAATAATATCTGATTAAGTGATTTTTATGTGTAAATTTTATTATTGTATATTTTTACATGTATTTTTAATATTAATTATATTTTACTTAAGATATTAACCATGTATTGATAAAATATTTATGCAAGATTATTTTATTATTTATTCCATCTGATAATCCTTGTTATTTAATTCATTTTTTATGAAACCATGACACAAAATCCACAAAATACAATAAATAACCATTCTTAAGACAAAATAAATATATGTAATTACCATAAGTTTTATATATATGTTTGTTTATTGAGAAGACAATAAAAAAACTGCTGACCATATGGGAAAACTCTATGATCCATTCTTCGCTCAAGTTGCAGTATTTCACCAATAAAATGTGTATCACTTGGGTTGGTTTCACCTAAGAATAATATTGAACCACCACTAGTCACATGTGATCTATATCCTTACAAATTATTCACTCACTCATAGGTAAAGGGAACTAATTTAATGGTTTAAATAACTTCATATAAAAGAAACCATGGGAAAAATTATCCTTACATAATAAGAGGAGGGGATGAAACACAATCAATCCATGTAATTAATAATAATAATTACAAAAAAAACCCATGAAATAAAAAATTTAAAATAAATACAATCAATACACAGGTTCGTCAAAATCATGATCATACACACATGAAACAAATAAACATTATAAAAACTAGCATTCACTTTAATTGTTCTAAATTACGATAAAACATGATTGAATTAATTAATTAATTAATTTATCCAAATTTATAACTAAATAGTACTTGATAATCTCATCAATTGTAATTTTATAAAATTAAATTAATTAATTTTATTTAAAATGAATCATGTAGATAATCATATACAAGGAGGAAACAAGACGAATACCTGTCCAAACTACTTGAAATGGTCCTTGTTATGTACAATGTACTCATGTGACATCTATAAAAAATGACATGTCACATAATTTCATGATGTGTACTATTAATAAATGAAACATAGACACATATTAATTATGCAACATGTAATGTTTTTGATTCATGTGAAGTATAAGGTGGTTAGTTCTCATACTCAGTGCATAGTTTCTAATTTTTATATGAAAATTAATAAAAATTTAATATATAAAAAACCTATCAAATGACATGTACTATCAATAAATGACTCACATAATTTTTTTATTATGTTTAATGGATTAATTAATTAATATTTTTTTTCATAAATAGGTAGGATACATGACATGTACAAGCTATATACAAGTTGTGTATGTCACTTCACTATCTATCTATGACCCATGTCTAGGGGTTGGGAATGTATTTCATTAGAAAACATTATGAGGTACATGATATGTACATGACAGTTACACACCACTTATCCTCTAAGTTTCATGGATTCCAGTCACATGATTTGTGTATCAAAACATTACATGTCTTTGACTATGTTTTTTCCACTTTGAAAATGCGTAGACTACATGATGTGTGAGATAGGTATACATAGTATAGTTCAAAAAACTGTGTTCCGACATGGTTTAAAAACATGGGTGATTCAATGCATGACATGTTTAATTATGTTTTCGGTTTTTCCTAATGAATTGAACATGGTTACATAGAGTTCGCATTTGGGTGACATTGTGTGGTCCCGTACTATTTAAACAGAATGCATGGAACCTAGAAATAGTTTCTTCTGATTTTCATCATATATTATCAACATGTTTTTGGTTATATGAGTGAGAACAAATAATAAGAGGATATATCTATGTTTATATTTGAAAAATGATTTTCTTGAAATCAAAAACTAATAATAATTGTGTATAATAATTATAAATTTAAATGTGACCTATTTGAAACCACTTGAAGGTTTCAAATGTAATGGAAGCACCAATTGAGCTACAACCAACTCAGCTTTTTTATATTTCAATGAATAATCTGTGATTCACATGATGATAAAAATAAAAACCATTGAATTATATCCAATGAAAATTTACAAAGAATAAAAAAATGTAGAAGGGAAATTTATTTCATGCAAAGCTTATAATTTATTCAAATTAAGAGTGAACGTAGTCTTGGGAATTGATTCTTCATAGAATAAATTGATTTTATAATTTTTTTGGTTAATTTATAATTATTCTATGAGGATGTAAGGATATAATATATATAGTGGTGGTCCACACATGAAATTTTGAACATGAAGCATCGTTGATGGTACTGTGGGTGCTAACACAATAATACCGATCATATTGCATCACCCCCATTGACTGGAACCTTGATCCAATATATTTGGAAGGATTATTTATTAGTCTTCCCAGATTAAAAGGATGAATGAATAATTTCACTTCAATTATTCTTGAGAGAATCCATAGAGTTGTTTTTGGTGGAGATAAATATCCAGAGAGTATAGAAGAGGTGTTGTGAAAAAAATTCAAACCCCTTAAAAATGATACAATGAGATATATACATATCCAATCTTAGGGATTAAAATTAATTAATTTCAAAAAGTTTCTTAATAATATATTAATACCATAGAATACCCCATTCCAAGAATAATAATAATAATAATATTTTATCTAAAGGTGTGTGGTAACTGATGTAATGATAAATATTATTTTATAGTATAGTAAATAAATATTTATCATCAGACCCAAAACTTGGTCCACTTTTCTGCCTCAAAATTTATTGATTTCTCAAATAAATATTTTAAATAAATATTATCCATACAATAAATAATAAATATTTATAATATACAGGGTCTAGTGAATAAATAATAATTTTAATATTTGTGATAAATTAATGTTGAATAAATATTATTCCTCGATCTGTAGAATATATTATTTATTTCAATAATTAAATTCAAAAAAATTAATTGATATTAATAAAACCACTAAGTGTGTGACCCTCTAGGATTATTCCTTAGTGTAATTAGGCTAGTTCACCAAAAGTACAACATTAGTGTCTTGAAACACATATAGGTACCCAGGAATAATAAGTTTATGCCTCATTTGTCATGACCCGACCCTACCGGTCTCCAGCCGCAACTACCCTAAGCCCACCTCCATAGGCCAGGGGTTGGCGACAACCACCGAAGGCGTAACAATCTCGGGGAGGCCTTTTTCTAAGTGCGTGTACACACACATAACCCACTAGATGAAGAAGTGCCGAGTAAAAAGAAAACCAAAGGACAACAACCATAACCCAACCACAGTCATGAAACAACCTCTAAAGTAGAACAAGTAAAGTGAGGAAAAGTATACTGAATAGTAAAAAGGGGCAAAAAATGCACCCAACTAGAAAAGGGACACAACCCAACAACATGTAAACAAAAGTACAACTAGTGAGTATCACAACTGAAAGTTCTACTACGACCACTGAACGCAGACCAAGCTCCTATATCCTCTACGCTCCTCCATAGTCTCGATCAAACTATTCGTCATCTACAAGGGAAGACCAAGTACGGGCAAAGCCCAAGTAGGGGTGAGTATAAAGATACTCAGTAGGATGCCCCAAAATCTCGAGGGAGAAATAATGGAGGTACCAAAATGGTGAATAGTAGACAGGACATGGAACAGTGAAAGAGTACAGTAAATAGAGTGAAACTCAACCCAACAAAAGAAAAAAAAGTAGACCAGTCTAACCAAGAGGAGCTAGACAGGGAAAACACATGGAATACCCCACGCGTCTTTGCCCATCCTAGAAGGAGAGTAACTGAACCCAAGGAGTGGAAAAAAACGTAGAGTGTATATATATATACTCAACAAGAAAACTGAACGAGTGTGTAAGGGGATCTCCATCTCCTATCTCAGCCTAGGATAAGTCGCCAACAATTATAAGGATATCTGTCACTGATGCCCAAACGTCCTGCATGTCAAAGCTATATCATCACTGAATCACACAACCAAGGGTCCTGCTCCGGTAATCACGAAGAGAAGTCACTGACCAACCTCAAAGGAAGGGCTGAGTCTGAATGAAGTCATCGGGTAACCCACTTCCCAACCCAGCTGGAGGGTAAACCATAAGGTCAACAAGCAACCCACTGCTTGGCCCACCCGGAGGGTAAACCCTAAAGTCAATGGGTAACCCACTTCCCGGCCCACCTGGTGGGTAAAACCTAAAGTAAATAGGTAACCCACTGCCCAAATCACCCAGAGGGTAAACCCTAAAGTCAATGGGTGACCCACTGCCCATCCTCACTAGAGGGTTTACCCTGATACACTGGTGGGTAACCCACTACCCTGCCCTACAAGAGGGTAAACCCAAGACTGGTCTAAAAACTCCGCTCTGCCCGAAGCACCTCTAGGTTCCGCTAACATCGCGACTCTGCGTTGGGTTGGAGTGCATCAAAGGAAACTTCAACCAATTCCCTTTCATGTTTCCACATTTAATGAAATCTCGAAAGATGCTCTGCATGACCAAACATATTACACCGTCGTAATCCTTGCAGGAAAACATGCGAGATAGACTATCTACTCGCTATAAACAGACTCCTGATGAAAACGTTATTCAACACTGCTTCATTCCCAAACGACATCTCGTGGGACCCATAACTCAGTCCCAAAAGAGGTTGGGCAGACTGTTCCATTGCAATTCTCTTGGAAAAACATGCTGAAATGACTACTCATTCACCCCGAATGGACGTCTGATGAAAAAGTCACAAAACGCTGTTCACAGCTTAAAAGAAGGCCCATGGGGCCCACACCTCAAATATGACTTCAATGCCTGAAACCACCCTGGTCTACATAATCTCAGCGCCTAGGTTACAATGCCACTGACAACACCTTAAACGAACTACAGATACGTTCACGCCATTTGAAGGAAGAATCCTGGCGAGGTACTTAACGAGCGTGTCACGTTACCGAGATCCCGTACAAGGAATTAAAAATCCATGGGACCATCTCAAAACCTCTATCTTGATCCAAGGATCGTGTCTCCATAGACAATACGTGAATCTGATGCTCAGTTTTTATGTTATTGCATTTTTAATGTCGTTGGACGGAGACGGGGTGGCCCTCAGCCGACCCACCCCTTTAGGCTGGCAGTCCGTAGCTGGGCCACCCGGACCGCCCGGTCTATCACGGCCCACAGATCACCGCGGGGGCCGCCCGCCCTAGTCGGACCGGATCAGCTGGTCCGATGTTTCCTCCATGAGACTTGTGGAGCGCGGGTCTCTGTCGGCTGGCCGGGGTCACAACGACCTCGGTTCTCATGCCTCCCGCTGACCGACGAAGCCGGCCAGCCTGGCCCCCCGCGTATGCCGTCGCCTGAAGCCCACCACGCCACGCGAAGCCGCCACTGCCTGGAGCCTACCACGCAGTGCAAAGCCGCCGCCATCTAGGACCACTGCCTAAAAGCTGCGCTGCCGCCAGCTGCTGTCCCGGACTACCTGAAACTTGCCGGAAACCCCTGGAACCACCAGAAAACGGGGAAATTTGCTGGAAAAACTTCCCGGGTTCACCCTGAACACCCTGAGACTCAAACATTCAATCCTAAAGGACCGTTGGGAAGCTAAAATTGATCCCTATAAAAATATTTCCTTAGCTCAATAATTGGAGTGCATTTTGATGCAAGAATTTGAGTTCAAAGGTATATGCAAAAATTTTAAACGAAAACACAAACTCCTACCTTGTTGGGCGTAGCCCATCGCTTTGCCGTCGCTTCGCCGACGATCCACCGGACCACCACGCCACCTTGGAGAGGTCGAGGAGAGGATCTTGAAGGTAGGTTTCTTTTTAGTTGATAGAGATTTTTTCCAGGGAGAGGCAAGGGGGAAAGAAGGAGGAGGGGTGAGAAGTGTTTAAGTAGAGAAACACTTAAATCCCCACCATTAGGCCCTGTACCTAAACATTTGACGGGGTCAGAGTTAAGCCGCCTCTAGGGTAAAAACCACATTCTAGGTGCTACTGTGGTAACCAAATTTTAATTCGAGCCTCCATTTAGAAGTTGTAAAGTTCACGCCTGAGGCCGATAAATTACGAAAACGCCCCTAGTGGCGTTTTCCACAGAAGGGCCACACCCGCAAAAGTTACACCCCTCCTAGGGTAAACGACATGTTACGAACTCAACAGTACCCTCAGTTTTCCCATCCGAGCAACCCATTAGGATTTATTCTATTTATTTTGTGTGTCTAGTGTGAACGCACTTAAAATTTAATTCCGGCCACACCGGGGCTCGGAATCACACGCCGTTTGAACGCCCTGATCTGGAATAACATCAAGAAAATTTCAAAGTCTTACAGGCTCAAAACCTGGGTTCTTACATCATTGAGAACAACCATATAAGAACATTCACTATGTAATATAATCACTTTGTCTTGATATAGCATCAAGGAGGATTCATACTTGTGTCATCAACCTATATGATTTATAAGTTTTTCTTTGACATACTAAAATGAACTCATGAATAAACCATGGACATGGAATTTAATATGATGGTTCCATTTCAATTAAAGGGATGAGATATCAACTTCTATAAAGATAGAATTAAAAAATCCTTCATCAAATTATTCATTAATAGTATATCACTTATGACCCACACAAAGTACCCAACATTTTTGTGATAATATTCCATCACAAGTTATGAAAATACATATAAGTGTGTGAATCATGATATGTATTAATAATAATCTTAAATTTTATGGATCATTACACAAATTCTACAAAAAAAATATAGTGATACATAAATATGTTGAATTTGTTTTGGTGGGTCTATCTTCGTAATCTTCTATATTGGGTTTTACCAAGTGAGAACTTTATGAGATAAATTATCATCGACTTATGAGTATTCAAACCTAACATTATACATCATATGTGTCCCATTAGATGAAGTCATTCAAACATATGTCTAAGTTGAAGAATATCTTCATACTATTTCAATATTATCATCATAGTGGGGAACTGATATGACCATTTAAATGTGATAGGTACTCTGATACATATTCAAAATAAAATTTTGTAGAATAAAAATGAAAATATGATAAACAATTTATTAATATTTACTTCCTTAAATATATACTCGTAATATAATGCATAAAGATGTTGGTTTTAAGACATAAAATCCTAAATTTACTTTACTGGTTATCGATACTAAAGGCATAGACTCCCCAAGGTACCATTCAGGCACTCAACACTATCTGATAGCCTCTTTTGTATAGGGATAAACCCATGTGGTCATGTGCTACACTAACTTAGACCTAATGACTTAGGATAGAATATCACACTCTTGCCACAATCTGTGTTTATTTTCTTTATCTTCTTACCAATTTAAATGTCCACTAATTGCTGTATTCCTTAAATTTGTCAAAGGAATTAGACTTATTCCTCATTGAGTAGATATATGTATATATTTTTTTTAGAAAAATGTATCATGTAAGATAATCCACCTATAGATTCTTCTAGAAAAGGTCCACACATATCTGTATGAACTAATTATAGAATCCCTTTATCTCTTTTACATTTTATACTAAATGTAATTTTTGTTATTTTTTATTACAAAAAAATAATCACACATATCCAAGGATTCTTGATCAAAATAATCAAAATATATTTCTTGATATTTTTATTTCAAATGACTCTTTTTTTACTTAGATAAGTTGATTATGCCGCAATTGGGTGCAGTACAAGTCAATTGAACTTGGTTCATCATATATTCACAATACTCAAGTTTCTAATTCTAGTACATAAACACTACTATTTAAATATGACTTACTAAAACATATTCTATCATTAGAAAATAAGAATTCATTAGTTTTGAACTCGAAAAATAAACCATCCACCTCTAAATTAGACACAAATATTATGTTCATATTGCACAAGGCATATTATAATAATTATATTAAAAATAAAATCAATCCTGTCAGTATTGTGATATTGTAACCTCTAATAGCCATCATAACTAATATTAATTTATCGGATTCTTGAATACCCCCCTCACCATTGACAGTCTTCTAGAATATACTTGATTCCTTCATTTAGATATAACTGTGAGTACTAAAACCTATATATAATACTCAATTTTTAAAAATAGAAATATTATAATCAATAATAAATATACTTTAAGTGTGTCCTTTCTTCTTTAATTAGGAATAATTATTCTACTTGTGGCATTTCAATCCATAATAAAAAAATAATTCATCCTTCTCCTCATCCTATATCTATATCTTTATAAATATTTTCCATGTTGAAATTATTAAAAAAACGAAAATCTCAGAGGAAGTGAGGTGATAACAAGGTCAATACACAATTACATTTGTCATCTAGAATCCCATAGTTTCCAAATTATCAATGTACCTAATCATCTTAACTATTTTTGGTCCAGATAAAACTCCTCTTATCCCACACATAAATAATTTCTTGGAGATTTCACCTCACTTTTCTTTCTATCTTCTTACAGAGATCACATAGATGAGAAAATATAGTGTATATATCTGTATCTTTATGAATATTCTTGATATCACTATTTATTAATGATAAAATGAGACATTAGATATCCAATTCATCATCCACATGCTTCTAGAAGATGTTTTGTAACTATTCACTTTCCACATTTGGGGATCGATAGAAATTGGGGACTCCAGTACACAAAACTTCCACTCATGGAATAGTAAAATGAACAAGTTTTTGTACCATTCTTATAAGTTATCAATAACCATAAGATTATATTTCACTAATATGAGAAACTGGGACAGTGATTTAGTTGAATGGATTTCCATTTTCTATAACAAATATTTTTTTACTACATCTTGATTACCAGTTATAACTTAATATATTTATTATATCTGCATCCCATTATTTTATAAAATCTAAACATATCTCATTATTGGATTCAAAATTTCCTATTTTGTTGAATATTAAAATGTAAATGATCTATATTCCCCTTCTCATAACGCATACCATAGACATAAAAATTTCTCGAAGGTATTTAGCAATATTTTCTTTCTCATTAACTCACAATTCATCGGTCTGTTGAGTGGACTCCCCAATACTTAAATCCTATAATTTTATTTCCTCAATGATTGCCTCCAAATTATATTAATTATACCATGAAAATTACCCTTAATTATAATTTTCTTATGTTAACCCATTATCTTTGTTAAGACTCCATAATAATTGAAAAATATCCGTAATTTTGGTCAAACTAAAACTCTTACTATGGTTTCATTTAAACTAAAAAAATAGAATTAGTTATATGAATTAATATTTTTTAAGGGATTTTATTTAACTTATGTATAAATATTTATTATTTTATTCTTCACATTCTTGTTAATATTATGTGGATATAATATAATTGTTTTACTAATTCTGATAAAATTATTTATGCATAAAATTTTGTTTTATTTTATCCTAGAATGATTATTAATTTATTTACTTTATGTGATGTTGTATAATCATAAAAAAAGAATGAATGAAATAAAGAAATTAATAAACCTTCATGGAAAAATGAAATAAATATTTGATATGATCACAAAATTTTATCTAATAGTTAGTTTATCAAGCAGAGATAAACCAACCATGATTCAATCTAAAATAACTACTCAAGACCATGCCTAACTCAAGTTGTAGCATTCCTATATTAACCTATATATATCTTTGGTGGATTTAACCTCAACTTGGGTCTTGAATAATCTCTTATCATTATGAGTTACATCATTTACAAATGTTTACTCACTCACAGGTTGGGGTACAAGGTGTTTAGGGTTACATAAAATAAACATTGGACACATCTAATCATAAATAATATAAGTGTAAGGGATGATGCATAGATCAATATATTTAATTTAATAATATATAACCACATAAAACCAAGAAATAATAATAAATCTATTAAACTAAAAACATATAAAGGCTGATCAATCTCATGAAAAATCATAACATGTAATGACTATGCAGTAAAAATTTCTATGCTTCATTTAAATTCATTATTATTAGGATAAATATACTCAAATGAATGAATGAATGAATTAATGAATGAATGAATGGATGGATTAATGGATGAATTATTTATCTTAATATTATATCTAGATAGTTATTGAGATCCTCATACTGTCTTATTTTAAATAAATTATTATTTTTTAATTTAAAATAATTAATTAAACGTCTTATACTAATTAGGATACATAGTGTGTATATTTCCTTATTAAATAAATTCATTAATGGAATTTAATATATACAAAATATATATTATGGAGGTGAAATTATGTGTGCATTATACTTACACAATGTGTATTATCACTCTACATGTCATGTGACTCTTGTTGTATATGGTCCTTATTATGAACTGTGTAATTACATGACATGTATGACCACATGAAACGCAATAAATATTCATGCAATACACCACTGGTCATGTTCATGAAGTACATAACATTAATCCGAACCATTACACATTATATTGTGTAAAATTTACCAATATAACAATTATTAACTATTTATATTCACATGACATGTTGAAAATCACTCAATTTTGAAGATCCAAATTGGATTTTTTTAATATTTGTTGTTAATAATCTTGTTAATATATGTGTTGAGTGATAAAGGAAGTGACACATGAAAATGAGTGAATTAACTCCACTTAATAATGGGTATTTTATTAATATAGCTTGAAGTTCCTTGTGTAAACATATTCAAGGTATCATCCATACATCTAATTATTGGATAACTATATTGTAAAGAACCAAAGGAAAGTGATAATAAAGGGAGAGAAATATTTCCTATTTTTATGAAGTTGGAGTCACTAGATGAGTAAACATATTGAGACCTATGTTTTAAGAAATAAAAAGCTAAATTAATGGTTTATAATCCATTAAAGTATTAATGATCAAGAATTATTTAGTATTTAATAATTAAAATAACTTTAATGATGTTTTTGACAAAGTGATTTTGAATCTAGAGTATTGAGACAATAAGAATATACATAAATACTTAAAATTGATTATTTATATATTGGAAATATTTATAATTAAATATGAAGAGGTTAAAAATATTCTATTCATTTTCAAATACATTTAAAGTCATGTGATATTTTTTTGAGGTGATTGATAATGTTATAAGATGAATTGAAAAATTTATATGCTTAAGTGAAGTATTATTAAAATTTAGTATAGGAGGTGAAAATATATAAGTCCTAAAGTTTATAAAATTTCACAAGGGTCATCATAGAAATTAATAAGTGTTAATGAATAACTTTTTTTATTCATAAATTCCCGTTGTTGGATACACTTGGTCAAATACACTGAGAGGGAGGGGGAGGGTGTGGGGGGGGGGGGGGGTGAATCAGGGTATGATAGATTAAAACTTTCTCCCTTTTAGATATTTTTTCACTGGGAAATACTTTTAAAAACTGATTTGAAGCTCTTATAAGCTTCCTTGTAAAAATCACGAACTGTTATCCTCTCCCGCATACTAAATACCAAGTTTGGTATACGAACCACCTACTCTGTATACAACTGCCTCTTTCGAGAAACTCCTTTTTCCGAAGACTGCATCTGCCTTCGCTATTGCGTACCGTTGCCGTGTAATGAATCCCTGAACCCCCTCTACAAAACACCCTCTTTCCGTGAATAGTTATCAATTTGCAGAATGCCTTCGCTTCTATGTACTAGAGCTCTCCCTCAAAATACTTCTTGCAGAATTCACTCTCTCCCATATTGAAGATTTCTTCTTCATGTACTGAGACAAATCCTTTGGCATACCATACATCCTTCTATGTGTACCAAACATCCTTTGTGGGTTAAGAATCCCCACAAACACCATCAGCGTGAACCACTTTCAGATTTTGCCGAAATCCCGGAGAAAAATATGTTCTCTAATGATGTTCGATCTCTACAGTAATCAGTGGTATTAGTGATTCTTATATAGGAAAAGATATCTGCTTAATCAGATAAATCGAGATTTACCAAATATTTAATTCGGCCTCCACCACCTACCGATATTTCTACCGCCAAAAACCGCAAGCCACCCGCACACCATTTTTCTTACCTGGTCTGCATACTTCTATATATATCATGTGATCGATCTCCTCCACCATCAACAGTCCATCTGCGTACCACACCACCGTCTACCGTGAACCGTTGTCATGAATGTTTCTGATTTCACGAACTGATCCCGTGTACCATTCCGGTCACTGTGTATACTGTTCCTAGAACATGGTATGCGTCCCACGAATTATGGTACGTAATTATCATCATTTTACAAATTTCTTCAATGTTCTTCATATTGTTCAATACTATGAAGAAATCCTTCCTTTCCAACATCAAAATCCCGATTTTGAGGCCCAAAAATCTAGAAAACGCTGGGAAACTGCACCACCTTAAAAACTTGTCTTTAGAAAACACCATCCATTCTCATTCGTAGTCATCCAGCTTTGTCAACAAACAAAACCATACCCAAAACATACCTAGAGGACACCTTAAAAGATTTCTTCCCAACAATCTCCCCCATTGGGTTTGTTGTAAACTCTTCTCATAACAATTATTCACATTTTGATACCTCATTAATATTCCTTCAAACATCATCCACCATTTGCTTCTTGCGATTAATATAGTGATCAAGGATTTACCCAACACATAATATAAGACAACATGAGCCATGTTAATCATGATAAACAAGAGTATATTGAAAATTTCATCAAGGAATAAATTTATTGCTAGTCACCAATCGTTGATACCCCACTGATACCAATGAACTAATTTCATCATGAACCTCAGCTGTTATAATATATAATCATTGATCAATCACTTATAGAATCATCAGATTTAATGCTACCCCAATATTATAGCCCCTCTAACCAGCTTTCAACTCATATTCGACTCCCCCTATCTCACTAGTCCACTTAACAACTTTTCCCCATGTCTTTTCCCCTGGAATTGTCACACTTTCTCGCCCATTGTCAATGAACCAGAAGGGCACATCAAGGTTTTCTAAAATAGGGTAAAAAACACATATCAAAACATTATGGAAAAACACATCAAACCTCAGGGAGAGGGGGATCCCACATCCACAATTTTTCAAGTGTGGGAAGTTGACTAGACTCCCAGAGCCAGTCAATGCCTTTCAAACACTTTCTTGGGTAAGGCCTTTGTAAGAATATCTACAACCTGTTGTTCTGTAGGCACATAATCCAACTTCACAAGCCCTTACTCTACTTTCTCCTTGATAAAATGATATTTTATTTCAATGTGATTTCTCCTTGAGTGATGGAAATTATTTTTACATAGATTTATAGCACTTGGAATTATCACAATGTATCCTGATCGAATATTTCACTCCAATTCCCTTATCTACAAGCTGCTACTTCATATACAATAGTTATGTGACAGCTTGAGTATCCAAAATGTATTCAGATTTAATGGTGATTAATGAAATGAAATCTTTTTTCTTGCTTAACCAAGAAATACACTAACCTCCATGATAAAAGGAACCTTCTAATATTGATTTTCTATCATCTATTGAACCATCCCAATCTGCATCTCTATATCCCAATAACTCTGGCTAAGATTTTTCATTATACATTAGGCCAAAATCCATTATTCCATTTATATACTGAAGAATTATTTTTACTACAATCATGTGGTTCTCCATAGGATTTATTTGATACATTGCTGCTTACCATGTGGAAAACACAATATTAGGCCTTATCACTATCATGTACAACAAACTTCTAATGATTTGCCTATATTCTGTGGTATTAACTGCCTTGCCTTTATCATCTTATAATAGTTTCATTTGGGTAGAAACCAGAGTCTTCATCTATTTGGAATTTTCCATTCCAAATCTTATTAAGACCTCCTTGGAATATTTTGATTGAGATATAAAAGTATCATTCCTTCCATGCGTCACCTATAAGCTATGGAAAAATCCAGCTCACCAACCATTAACATTTCATACTCGATTTTCATGAATTCAGAAAACTATCTGCATTGTGCTTCATCTGATTCACAATAGATTATGTCATCAACATAAACCAATATCATCATACTTATACTATTTACATTACTTAAATATAGATTATAATCAACTCCACCATGCTGGAAACTGAGTTTCTTTATAAAATGGTCATTCCTTGAATACCGTGCTCTTGGTGCTTGCTTCAATCCATATAAAGCCTTCTTCAACCAAAAAACTATATTTTAATCTTCATGAATGAGAAAAACATCTGGTTGTTCAATGTAGAATTCTTCTTCTAGGAATCCATTCAGAAATGCTGACTTGACATCCATCTGGAAAACCCTAAACATTCTTTTCACTATTATGTCCAAGAATAATCTGATTGTCTCTAGCCTTGCAATGGGTGAAAATGTCTCATCAACATCTATACCCTCTATCTAGGAGTACCCTTTCCACACCAGACATGCTTTGTTTTTAATGACAACACTATATTCATTTATTTTGTTGTGAAAGACCCACTTTCTCCTGATAACATTCTTGTCTACTGGTCTCAAAACAATTTCCCATGTCTGATTATTCTCAATTTTTCAAGCTCTTAATTCATTTCCTAAACCCAACTCTAATCTCCAACTGCTTCATCAAATCTTTAAGGTTCCACTTGTGATAAGTACAATGATTTTGGTAGAGACTTCATCATTCTTGTCTATACTAGTGCTGTTTGATCACCAATTATGTTCTCCTTGTCAATTTTAGCTCTTCTTGTTGGTCTTTGGGAAGTCAAAAATTCATTCTCATCATCTGAGTCATCTTCAGAATCAAACTTTTGAGTTGGAGAATCTCATGATCTGTTCATCTTTTCATCACTATCCTCCATAATATGATCATGTATTTGCTAATTATTTTGTTCATTTTCTGCTATAGTCACATCATAACTGTCAACTATGTTTCCCAACCACTTATTGAATCATTTATACACTTTACTTTTCTTTGAGTATCCCAGAAATATACCTTCACCCCACAAGATTCAAATTTACTATGTTTCTCCTTATTGAGAATGAAACATTTACTTATGAATATTCAAAAGTACTTCACTGATGGATTCTTTCCATACCATAACTCGTTTGGGGTATTATCCACTTTTGAAAAAAGTACAGCTCTATTTGAAGTGTATACTTTTGTCATCACTACTTCTTTACAGAATTTCTCTGGAAGGTATTTCTCAATGAGCATTTTTCTGGCCATGTTGTTAAAAACCCGATTTCTCCTCTCACCTAAAACAATCTACTATGGAGTTCTTACAGCTAAATATTGATTCCTTATTCCATGTTTCTTTAGATAATCCTTCACTTGGGTATTTTTGAACTCTTTTCCATTATCTGTTCGAATAATCCTGATTTTCTGACCAAGCATATTTTCACATTCCCTTCGATATCTTGTAATGCAATTTAACACGTTAGATTTGTGGGTGATTTTTGATACCCATTCCATTATGCTATAGTCATTAATGAATATAACATAATATCTACTCCCATCAATAGACTTTGGCGAAATTGGCCCACACACATCAATATGCACTAACTCAATCAATCTTGTTGACTTGTGATACTTTTTATTATATGTCTTCTGAATGATCTTTCCCTACTAAAAGGAATCACACGTATGAGTACGATCACATGATAATCTAGGGATATTTTGAGCTACATTGTTTTTCACCAGATCTTCCAACTAACCTTGGATTATGTGTCCAAGACGCTTATGCCATAAACTGTTTTCTTCATCCTTGGATAGAAAGAACATATCTTCCTCTCCACTCACAAGGTACAAATTCCCTTTTGTATGCTTTCCTTGCAACATAAAGGCACCATCTTTTTCATTGATGATACATAATTTCTTGTAAAAACTTATTGCATGCCCTGCATCACATAACTGACTATCACTAAGAAAGATGTGACTAAGTCCCTCAACAATCAAGACAACTTCTTGTCTCATGTATTTTCCTCCAAACATGGATTTTCCTGAACCAATAATTTTCAGGCCCTCATCATTACTAAATCTTACCATAACTTTTTTATCATACCTGATTCTGGTTACTAGATCCTTATTTCCATTCATATGCGAAGTGCATCCACTTTTAATTATCCATATCCCCATGTGATCTGATGCCTTGAAAGTAATTTCTGCAACCACGACCTGCTCGGACCTTTTATTTTTTGAACCAAGTCTCTGAATTTATACTCGTCATGGAATGATAATCTTGATCTTCCTCAGCATATGATGGACCATATTCATCTGGCAGAGCTAAAAATCCATTTTGAAATTATATCTCTCTTGAAGATACATTTGGTTGCATCTTATGAACAAATTCAATCTTCCATGGCACATTAGTCTGCGTTGATGATGTGAAATATCTTTCCATATGCCCAAGTCCTTTACACTTAAAACAATGACCATCATATGATGAACTGGAATTATGATGTCTATATGACCACCTCTGTTGGTCTTGTTCCCTTTGGTAACTCTTTTCCATGGAGCATACATTTTGAGAGTGTCCCATCTTACCACAATAATAACATCTTATGTGAGGTACATTCATGTGTTGAAATGATTCACCACTAGTTGGGCCTTTAGTTTTTTGAATCTTATGATTATGATTAATACCCAAATCGATCATAAATTTTAGAGTGGGTGCTTGTGGTATAACTAGAACCATAACTTTGTATGTTTTAGATTAGGCCCCATACATGCCTTATCATTCAGAATTGATTTGTTTCTCTTGTTATGATGGACCACTCTGATCAAACATCATCTTATCTATTTTCTGTATGATCTTATTTCCACATGTCGAACCAAGAGTTAGTAGCTTCTCCAGATCTTCAATTGTTCATTGCAGACTATCAACTTCCACTTCTAGATGTTCGATATGTTTGATTTGATCTTTTACAATTTCAGTCAAGCTATCAATTTCTATTTTCTATTCTTCAATTTTGAGTTTGTACTCAACCATCTTTTCTGGGCTTTCTAGCATTGAAGACCTTAACTTTTCAATTTCTACATTGAGATTTGAATTATCTTCTACCTACTACTGCATAAAGAGATTGAAATCATGAACAAATTTATTATCTTTCATTGTTTTGGCCCTAAAAATATATACCTCTTCAAGGGAAACTTCTAATTCAGCCCGAAGATAAACTCTACCTCCAATTTATCCTTCTTTGTTTCCACTTTATTCTCTTGTTAATGAATTTATTACTACTACAACTGAAGCATCTATTTTACGATTCTTAAAGTCCTCCAACTCTTCTACCTCAGATTCCTCTAAACTTTCATCCTATCTTGAAAGAAGATTCTTCTTTTTTAATAACTTTCTCTTAGTACTTCTCTTCTCTTTATCATTTGATGAATACATATTTTGGATAATTTCATCATTTTCTTCATTTTAATCAAAAATATTCTTAGGAATATTTGATGCAAAATGACCGATCTTTCCGCATCAAAAGAATGAAAATAGAAGTTTAACTTTGAACTTTCCTTTTCCTCTTTATAGATTAAAGGAGAGAAATGACATGACATTATCCATATTGTCCTCCTCTAGACTATCTTCAACGGAGAGATTCTTCATGGCCTTGAATGCCACTTCCTTTGAATTCACCTTTTCCACTACATCATTGTCATCGTTTCTCATTTCATATGCTATAAGGGTACTGTACAGGATATCCAGTGTTAGCTCTTTCAGGACTTTGTCTTCCAACACTAAATTTTTTGGATTGAACCACCTTGGATTTTTCTCAAGACATGTTTCATAATCTTTATATCTTTAATGAATTCTCCAAGACCCCACATGTCTTCCACAATAATATTTATCCTATCAAAGAATGAATCAATAGTCTCATTGGGATTCATCCTGAGATCCTCATACATATTCCACAGAACCAGCACCTTTGCTTCTCAGACTTTTTGTCGCCCCCATAAATGTTCAATAATTTTTCCACATTGCATGAGATGTTTTACATGACACCACCTTTTAAAAATTGCATATGATAAGGATCCACCTAAAGAATTGATCCATTTATCATCAGTATCCAATTCCATTCTTTCATATTTTGAAAAGGAACCACTATTAATGTCATCTGATATTCCATGCATAGCTGCTGTGAAGACATCCATCCCAACTGCTCGAAAGTAGTGCTACATTCAATTCTTCCATAGTTGAAAAATATTTCCATCAAAGATCAGAATTTATTTATGATTGAACACCTCTATTTCTTCTTCTGAGAGATAACCACTAACTTTTAACCATTCTATTTGATTCCAATTTTTGGATTCATTGGGTAGAATACCCTTAGGGGGGGTGAATGAGGGTATGGTGGATTAAAAATTTCTCCCTTTTGGATATAGTTTTGCTGTAAAACCAAACTTAATTATCTTCCTCTTGTACCAATATATATAACCAAAGATGCAATCATGCACAAGACACAAAAATTTTTACTTGGTACACCCTCGCTGGGCTACGTCCAAGGAGCATACAACGACGATGTGCTGATGTACCAAATTTACTAAGGCTTATAGCCAATAATGATTACAATGTTCAAGATAGATCTTCTATGAACAAAATAACTATATTTACACGGTTTAGGGTCTAATCCCTGAATTCCAAAGGGTCACTCCCTCTGCCTTTTTCTCTAGAACACTACCGGTGGAAAGGGTCACTGTCTTCCTCTTCCATCACTCACTGCTCTTGGAAACGAATCCACTCACAATTTATGGACTTTTAGGTCAAAAACAGTTTATGGACATGTAGGTCCTTTACTATTCATGAATTCATGCATCCTCAACTATAGGTAGATACTCTGTAGAAGTAACAATTTCACTCTTAGATAAATTCCGTCATCATGGATACTTATAGGTATTAGGAAATACTTTTGCAAACTGATTTGAAGCTCTCACAAGATTCCTTGTGCAAATCACGAACCATTATCCTCTTTCATGTACTGAGTACTAAGTTTGGTACACAAACAGCCTACTCTACATACTTCTGCCTCTTTCACAAACTTCCTCTATTTGTGGACTACCTCCACCTTTGCTATTGCGTACCACTACCATATACCGAATCCATGAAAATCCTTTGAGAAACACCATCTGTTCTTGAACTGTTTGTTGTTCGTAGACTGCCTTCACTTCCGCATACTGGATCACTCCCTCTGCATACTACTTGCAAAATTAACTCTCTCGCATAATAAAGATTACTCCTCCACATACCAAGAAAACTCTTTCTGTGTACCAGACTTCTTTCTCCGCATACGAGACTTCCTTTGCGGGTTAAGAATCCTTGCAAACACCTTTAGTGCATACCACATTCAGACTTTCCCCAAATCTCGGAGCAAAATATGTTCTCTAGTGATGTTAAATCTCCATAGTAATCGGTGGGATTATCAATTCATATATATGCAAAGATACCTGCTTAATCCATTAAATATAGATTTACCAAATCTTCAATTCGGCCTCCATCGCCTACCAATATTTTTGCCACTGAAAACCGCAAGCCACCCACGTACCATTTTTTCTACCTAGTCCATGTACGTCCTTTTCTCTTACACAACCGATCTCCTCCACCATTGACATGCCTTCCACATACCACACCACCATCCACCATAAACTATTACTGTGACTGTTTCTGGTTTTGTGAACCATTCCCGCATACCATTCCTATCCTTCCATGTACCATTCCCTGAACATGGCTCGTGGCCCATGAATTATGGCACACGATTTTCATCCTTTGAAAATTTTCATTAAATTTCTTCATGCCATTCAATCTTATAAATAAATAATTCCATTACAACATCAAACTGCCAATTTTGAGGCCAAAAAATTTGGAAAACACTGGGAAACTATGCCACCTTATAAACTTGTCTTCGAAAAATACCAGCAATTCTCATTCGCAGTCATCTGGATTTGTCAACAAACACATCCATACCCAAAACATAACAAGAGGATACCTTGAGGGATTTTTACCCAACATTATATCTCTAAAATTATAAGGGTCAACAGTTGGTGAGTATTTATAAAATAAGATACATTATAATGAGCTCATAAGGATCATCTATTAATGTTGTAAGAGAAATAATGATACTTAGAGTAAATATTTTTCAAAGGAAACATTTTTTATGAGTTATTTTTATAAATTCATAAGAGTCATTCTAGATGATAGAAAAAAATTATTAAGGAATAAATCATAAGTTCCATGTAACTCTTGTATAAGAGTCATCAAAGAGGTAGAAATTTGAAAAGTCATGTTCCTAAACTAAATTCATAAGAGTCATTATGAAATTAATAAGAGTGACTTGCTACTTTGGAAAGTGAAAATAAAGAAAATTGATTGAGGTTGAACTATGTTCGTAAGAGTCACTACTATTGTTTTTGATGAAAATTTATCTAACGATATAAACTCTCCTTATAGTATGTTAGATTTGATATGATGATATATGAGGACATGTAAGGGAAAGTTACATAATAAATTTTAGATTACATATAAATTTTAGAAGATATGTCTAGAATTTAAATCATAAGATGCAAGAAGTTATTCTTCTTTGAATTAACATCAATGGGATTTAGAGGGATTATGATACGAGAAAATTATTCAGAATTGAGGTAATACTGTATTATAGAGAAGAAGATGATGCTGTAAAGTAATACGATAATAAAAATAAAGGCAGGTTTAGTTTTTTATTTAGTGTTCCAGTTGTTTCATAGGGAGTTTCCAACAAACATGAAAGAAGATATAGTGTGAAGTCATACTAATATGCATGTTTCTCATGGTACTTTTTAAGATAAAAGGAATAGTTTTACTTAGTCTCTTATAAAATTAACGTGAGATATTTTACTAGGATTAAATGAGACAAAAATCTAGATATAATGGTTGACTAGTTTTAAAAGAGTAAATCACACCATAAAATTATAAAAGAATAAAACATTTAATTATGGAGGATATATTGTCAAAATTTGGTGTGGGAATAAATAATATAAGAGAAATAGAGATGTGTTTTGAGAATTCAAAACATATTCATTGAAAAATAAATCTTTGATTATCTAAGAATAATAATAATCAGATAAGATTCTAAAGAATTGATCCAATGCATTAAAGTAGAAGAAGAACATTAGAAGATGAAAGAGAAGAAATTACCATGAAAACTTCTTTGATATATATATATATATATTATAGAAGATGATTCATAAGTAAGAAGAATAATATTTTAGCGAGTGATTGAAACTAATATTTTTTCCTTATCCGGGTGTCAAGTCTTTCATATCAAGGAAATATTAGGTTTTGAAGATCATAGGAGACTCAAGTGTTGAGAGAAGTCAGTGATCAAATTTTATGAATGATATTGGAGTTTGGATGATTTTAGAGATAGAAATTCCCACATTTAGAATAATATCTATAAGTAATATAATAATCTATGAGAGGAAGGACATATGATCTTTTTATTTCTATGAAATCTAGTTTAGAATTTTGATATTCTTCAGGAGTGTTAGTGGATGACTTATAAATTACAGATAGAAAATGGAATGTTTTAATTCATGTTTGGATATGGAATGGATTATCAGGAGATATACATAGGTATTGAATGATACCTCAAATTTTAAAAGAATGTTACTTTTTCCTTCTATCACACTTTGGTTAATATGGGAAAATATATGACTCAAACTAAACTTGACCATAATAAAAAGTAAGTATCTAAATTTGGATTGAACCTTATAAAAATATTGTTTTCTTATATTTAATTGATTCCCTAATTTTTACATAGTATGTATATTCTAGGTTTATCACAATCATATATTCATTTACCATAATTGGAATAGGGATTCAAATTTTTATGGGGTTTTAAAACAGTAAAATTTTTAATGTTTGAAATAATTTGGTAAAAATTTAGTCACCGTAATTCACCGCCTCTCAGGAAAATGCACCCAGAATTAGTAACTATAACTGCTATAAGATCTAAAAAGGTTCCCTCTAGTTGGAAATATTCTTAATTCATGTTGTTTTTTATCAGATTGATATGGATTTCATATTTGAAGATATCTCAGAATATCCTTAGATGTAATGTTAATTTTATGTCCCCATAAAAGATGAAATGGAAGTCTGTACAAAAACCTGAAAAGGTAAAATAAAAATGAGACCAAGAATTTGATATAAATTTACAAGTTGAAATAGAAATTAACACTACCTAAATATAATCATAGTGGTGCTTGTTTTCTCTATTCTATTGAAAATGATTCATCTAAAGAATTAAGTTCTAGTTTTTATGAGTATGAGTCAATTAAATCTATTAAGTAACTCTAATATAAACTAAAATATTATATTAGGGAATTTACTATCAAGGTTTTCACTTACATGTATTCATTTATCAATGGTCTGTATGAAGAGAACTCCCAGCTGAAATAATAATACAAAGAAATAGAGCTTGTTAATAAGTTACACACATTTCATACTCTCAAAAAACTTATTGAAGATAGGGAAAAATATATATAACTATTCAATGAAATATTTTATCTAGTTAAATAATAAATTCAATGAAGTGTTTTTGAGAAAGTTTTAATCTATAATGTTTTCGAGGAGATGATCCATGAAATGGAAGTAACACTTAAAACTAATATTGATATCAAAAAATACATGTTGGAAATCAGGGAAAAAAAAATAAAAGATCTTATAAGATATTTTCATGAAAAATATAAGTTTTATGATTATTCGATTAAAAATAAGTATAATTATTGTGAAGATAAAGTGAAATCATATAAAAACTAATTTTGTTTTAATTTGAAATTTTTTAATCTATGGGAGAATATGAGAAATCGGATAATCACCCAATAAGAATATTAAAAATCTGAAAAAATCTATATGAAGCCAAAGATATTTCTAAAAAAGTGTCTTATAACTAAAAATACTTATATAAGTGAAAAATTATCTTGGAATAAGGTAACCTCTAACTGAGTAAATTTTGTTTGTACCAATGCAGTTTTATCAACTAATATACGATTAAAATCAAAATATAGACAAATATGGGTGAATTAAAATGTTAAGAAATCTATGAAATTATCTATTGTGTATGTCAGAAAAAGTAATAAGAGAAACATCCCAAAAGAAGTAAAAAAAGAGAAATGTCTTCCAAAAATATCTAGAAGATAAATCTAGCTAAACTGCATTTAGAAGAAAAATAACTTGGTTTATAGGTCACTGTTATAATTTTTGGTCATTTCAGTACAATGATATCAAATTTTGGCATAATATTTAAATCTATGGAGAATATAGAAGGCATGAATTTAGGGGTATAAGAGTTAGAGTAAAGATAAAACCTACTATGCATAATTAGAGTTTATGGAATAAAATGAATTTACGTACCAAGAATATATTTGGATTCCTTGAAAACATTTATGTGAACTATAACAAAGGAATTCATAATGATGAAAAGAGATGGCATGGATAAATACAGAAAACATCATATAATTATGTGAAGAAAAATCCATAATAGAAAAATAAATAAGTAATATAAACAAATTATTATTCCTTGAGATGTAATAAAAGAAGTATGTTTAATCAACTACAATGAAGTAGAACATCATGAAAGATGTGAAACCTAAAAATAAGAGGTGATTCTACTATATTACTAAATAAAAATATGATATAATTTTAAATTTTCCATGAATATAAAATCTATAATAAGAAAGATGGAATTTAAAAACGAATCAATCTAAGAGAGGAATAAAAAGATTGGTTTATAAAATAAATCCTAAAAGAAGAATTAAAATTTCATGAGAGACTTCTAATGAAGGATATCTTTAAGATTATTGAACATTTTTTACAAGGTAAAATCTACCTGGAAACACTCCTAAAAGGTGTATAACTATTCTACCGGGATAAAATGAGTTTTTGAATAAAAAAGGAGAATCACTAGTGACTTGTTTTACCAATAGTACTATTATTAAATGGTGTATATATATAAAATTAAGGCTAAGAATGTGCCTGATGAGTACTTTACTATATGTCTGGCATAGTTGGAATTGGATTAGAAGATATAAGTACCAAAAAAAATTGAATGTGCATTAATTTATGATGTGAACAAGCCCATTCTGTCTAAAAATAAATATGGAAAAGGAAATAATCCTATGCTACCCAATGATGTTATGATTTGAAATTTTAATGGTGAAGTTAGAATGAATATTTCTCACCAAAGTGAAGTTGATATGAAAAGGGTTTTTGTGTTGAGACTCACACCTCAACCCTTTTTTTCACATGAAGAATCCTACTAAGTCTCACATTATTCCAAAATTTCGGTATTTGTACTTATTTTATAGGGAATTGAGGATGATATTCTAGGAGGTATTGAATGATTTCTATGTTTTTTATATATCTTGAAATTTTATCAATCATTGACTACTTTAATCCTCTTTACAACACTTAAATTGATGTAAGAAGATGATTTGAGTGTATTTTTTATAAAATAATCCTTCATAAAGAGATGTTGGAGTGAATCCATTGAGGTGAATCTATCAAAAATGAGAAACTATGAGTGTTCAATTATATTGGTGTGAATATTGAAATCTAGATAAAACCTGAAGAATATAAAGTTTGATGTATGAAAATCACTTTCTATACATTATTTGGATTATGTTAAGTCTTATTATTATGGGGGTAAGTGATTATCAAACTAAAAAATAGTTTGAAAAGGGGAAATTAATTATTGAAATTAAATGTATTTTATGTGTTTATTGAAGACAATAGAAGTTTCATAAATTATTACAAAATTTATCTAAACAACACCTAAAATGATAAATAGGGTTGGTATGACATTTTATATAGTTTTTAAGAAAAAATTTTGGTCTATATTATTCAATCTTGTTTTCTACATGAAATAGTGCTCATGAAAACTTAAAATTGATTAATTCATTCCACATTTATAAGAGAAATGAGATGAAATCCATCTCATACATGAATGAAATTTTAAATATATCAGGTGGGATCTCTCAATAAAAGGGTAGAATTAAGGGGAGAATAACATTTTATAAAAAAACATGGAATTATCATGGATATGTAGAAATTTTTTCCCAACACTTCACCTTTATATTTTTTATTAATAAGTTAGAGAATAATATAACCGTTGAACACATATTGACATTAATTTTTTCAAGAATTTTAAGGTATTGAAAAAAATATAAATGGGGAGATTAAATATCCTAATTTATTTTGGTTTTATTTATTATCAATAATAATGTCAATATTTGTGTTGTGTGTTGAAGGGAGAGCTAGATAAAATGAGTGAATGTGATTCCATTAATAGTGGGTAGTAGAATATTTCTGCTAGAAATTCCATAACTAAACATACATGAGGTAAAAAACATACATCTAATTATTAGAGATATGTATTGTAAATAACTAATGGAATGTGCTGATATAAGGATAAAAATATCATCAATAATAATTTTTATGAGGTTGGAGAAAATTGTTGTGTGAATATCTTGAGAAATGTGTTTTGAGATAAAAATGTAATTGAAAGGTTGAGAATTCATTCAAATATTACTGAGTATGGAGATTATTTATTTAATGATGAAAATCATTTGGATGTATTTTTATAGAAGTTTATTTTGAATATGGATTATTGTGGAAATTGTGATATATAAAAATACTTAAAAAATGATTATTTATATACCAAAAGACATTAGAATTAAAAATGAAAAAGTTGTAAATATTATAGCAACTTTAAAAACCATTTAATTTTTGAGGTGAATGAAATTATCTTGAGATGAATTCAAAAGTTTGGTACTTAATTAAATTATTTGGGAAATTCTATGTAAGAGGTGAAAAGTAGCTAAGTCTTAAGAGTAATATTAATACTCTGAGATAATATTTTATAAAGGTAGGATTTTGTATGAGTCATGTTTATAAATTCATAAGATTCATTCCAGATGATAGTGATTTTTTTTAAAAGAATAAATTATAAGTGTTCTTTTCTAAAAATGTAAGCGCGATAAAGAACTTTATTACTAGTCATTAGTGGTCCAAAAAATTACAAAGGCATGAGGCCACTGATTATTTTTAAGAGTCATATGAAAATTCATAAGAATTACTTTCTACTTTGGAAAGTGAAAATACCACAAATGATTTTAGGTTACCTTTTGTTTATTAGTGTTACTACTTATATTGTTGATGAAAATATATATAAGTCCATATAATATTAATATGTTCTATAAGAGTCAATAATATTATACATGAGAATATTTAAGTGTCATGTACTTTTAAAATTATGAGATAATGGTGAAATTTTGAAAGCTAGGTCTAGAAATTAAATCAGATGCTGCAAGGAATTGTTCTTAATTTGATAAACATCACAATGTTTTAGAGGTATTTTGATTCAATAAAATCATTGAGAATTAATAATCTATCATGTCGTAGAGAAGAAAACCATGCTATAAAGAAATATAAGTATGAAATGGAATTTTAGGATAGTTATATATTGTGAGATCCAGTTACAATATGATTAGTTTTATATGATCACTCTATAAATTACTACATGAATTCATTAATATGTAGATGTTTATAATGATTTTTATGAGATTTTTGTGGAATAATTATCCCAAATATATTGGAAAACTAAACGAAGATATATGACCATTATTAAATGCGGTAAAATCTAGATATAATGGTAGATTCATTTTTAATAAGGAAATAACACTGCAAAAAAATAAAAAAAGATTTCCATATTAAATTTATGTAAAATATATTATCATTATTTCATAAATTAATAAGTATTAAAATAAATAAATATTTTTTGTGGATTTTATCAATATTTCTAATATAATAACTCGATAGGTATTAAGGAATAAGAAGAAGTGGAAGAGATTCTAAACAACTGATCTAGTTCATTATTGTAGAAGAAGAATAGAAGAAGTAGGAGAAGTATGCATCGTAACCTTTCCTATGATATTATTGAACCCACTTGAGAATTTTTCTTTATTTATTATCAATATAATATAATTGATAATTGTTTAGAGTTGATTTGGAGTGATTGGATATGACTTGATGGGAATTGAATAAGTTTTGTTCCTTATTTATGAAATATAGAAATTCATGTTAGGGATGAAATTTGTCTAAGTAAACAACACATACGTGTCATCTAAAAAAGAATAAATAACAAATTAAATAGTCCATTAGGGTTATGGATATTTGTATAAAAGTTATTTAAAATTCATTAAGGGTCATGAGGATTTATTTAATAGTCATTTGAGCTTCTTTATAGTTTATAGAGATTACTATAAGAGTCATTTTATATTTTTAAGGGTCACTTGGAATTTCTGTAAGGGTTTTTTGGAATTCTATAATAGTTATTTAATATTAAAATATATCATTTAAGGATAAAAATCAAAAAATTCATAATAACCAAAAATTGTAAGAGTTATTTTTAGTATCATTGGATTGGATTGAATATTAAGGAATTTTAAATTAAAATATTCTGAAGAGTGATTAAAATAGAAAGTAGATAGTCTATTCTTTAATGTTTAAAATATATTGCTTAAGATTATTAACACGATTCAATATATTGATTTTAGTGATATAGAATGAACATGAGTATGTTTTTTTACTCTGAAAGAGAAATACCATCTGAATCTAGTTCTTCTATTTGAGAGTTATTTTCACCATGAGTTGAGATTCTGTGTCACAAATATTTTGACTAGAATAAAAGTGAAAATTTATTCATGCCATGAAGTGATGGGTTCCACCGTGAGGTTTAATTCATGTCAAAATGGATATAATATATTTTAATTATTTTTGTAGAATATATGAATAAGAATAATTCCCTAGTTCCCTAATATTTTAAATAGAGATAATTGACCAAGATTGAATTATAATTATAGAGGATATATCACTACTGATTTCGTGGAAATTTTTTGTTTTTTGAATATGTAAAGAATGCCATATGATTTGAAATATTAAAAAATAAGTGAGAAGAGTAAGATTATAGTTACTAAATAAGAGACTTGATACTACATTTGAGAAAAGAAAATACCAAATTAGATAAAATAATAACGAAGATATAGATGAATAAAACTACTATGTTCATACGAGAGATGATAAAATTCACTTTATCTTTATGACATATGAATTCATTGGTTATTTTTCTTTAGATATACATTCTTCTAATTTTTATAGTTATTTGGTTATATCTTGAAAAATTGGCTAATTCCAAAAATTTAATATGTTCAATTTCATACCCCTACTTTAGTTCTTTCATGAAAATAAAAAAATAACTAAGTATCCTTGGGGTGAAAATCAACAATCATCAAAGGCATAGTTATCCACCGTATAGGTGAACTTAATTAATAAACATGCTGTGTTTATTTTTTTAATGAAGTATTTTGTTTTTTAGAGAAGTTCAAAATAAGCCTAAGAGTGGATGGGTTTCAAAAATAAATAATATAAAAACACTAGATTACCCCCTTTTAGTGTTTGTCACCTTCTAAATTATCCTTTAAATTGATATCAAATATGATATTCTCTCAGAGTGATATCTATTGATGTTTTAAATGGATCAACATAATTCTAATAATTTAAAATTTATCTCAACCTTTAATGGAAAGGTATCTCATATTTTTAAAGGTATAATGGTCCCATATATTATATTTCTAGGTCTTGATGTTTACTATTATATACAATAAGGATTATTAGTGTCAAGTGAGACTTCATTGTGGCATCTTGATGATTATAAGAATATTTAAAGTTATATAAATGTAATAAATTATTTATTATCATCACTATCTATGAAGCAACTAACACAAGTCATGGGTTTTAGAACTAGAAATGTGATTTGAAAAGAAAATCACATTATTTACAAAGGAAATAATAAAGTGATAGAAGATAAGCTGCAACTTAGTATATAATAGTTTTAAGATGTTAGAATTTAGGAATTTAAATCATTTGATGTTTTTTCCACCAGATTTAATCCTATTTGTTGTGCTATTTTAGGATTTTTAGAATCTCTTGATAACTATATGATAGTGAATAGGCTTATGAGAATTCGTTCAAAAATATTTGATGCTATGATCTAAGATCTTGAAGATACATGTTTTAATTATTTCACAATTGATGAAATTCACTACACTCTCATAATTATTATAATACAATAGAAGAAACTCTAAATATCAAGTTTATGAAATAAAAATTTCCTTCAAATCCTTAAAAAATTTTATGTTTTAAGATAAACACACTAAATCTGATGAAGATAAAAATATGGAGGGATTTTCTAAAATTGTCTATTTAATATCATGAAATTTTACAAAAGTTAAAGGTAAGTATTAAGATAAGATTCCCTTTAAGATCTTTAATTTTGTTAATGTTGAATATTTTTTTACCAATTGTCTAAAGAAAATTAGAATAGAAAGTTAATGAGATGAAGAAACCAGGAAGGCCACTAACAATATATGTTCTTAGAAAAAACCAATCCAAAGGAAAAAATAAAATTTCACCAAAGTTCTTAGGAAGAAATTTTCTATTATTAGAATAATGTATATCTAATTTTGAGGATAGTGGTGATAAATAAGTGATTACAAAGTAAAATTTTTAAAAAGTTATCATAGATCAAGAATAATAAAAAAGTAATTACTTAGAAGACAACTCACAAGTTAATAGTGAGTTTTTAGTAGAGAAAGGATAATATATAAAGAATATACTTTGAGAATAGAAATAAAGATGAGTTTGAATGAAAAAATAACTCTGAGATATAAAAATTATCATCTTAGAAAGACATAGATAATAATAGTCAAATAGTTTTTGAGAATGATAATATAATCAATGTGACTAAAAAATTAAAGAATAAATTTTTTGAGAAAAAAAAGTTTATTTATGATATTATTTCAAAAATAATATTTTGGGAAAAAGAGGTTAACAAAATTAATATAGATATTGCTAAAGTTTAGTGGAAGAATTAAATGTTTAAATATTATTCTCATAAGGAGGCTATAATAGCAATATAATGTCTGAAGAAAACAATAATCAAGATTCTTTTATGTTGAATATGTTGGTGATAAAAATGTGAAGCCCATAGGTGGATTACCTCAAAATAAAACCATGCATACGAATGAATCTAGTGGTAAAAAGTAACATGAACTTACTAGAAATAATGAAAAAGATGAAATATCTACTCAAAAATGGAAGGAGAGATATTTAAGAAGATTTCCCTTTCAAAACCCCCAAAACCAAGGAATATTTTCATAATAGTGTATGGTTGGGATAAATCATTAGAATTTAGAGAATGTGATTAGATAGAAACCCATACATTAGTAGAACTATTATCAAAGGGTGAGATTTTAGGGTTACATTTATTATTGTGATATTTTCAGTCATAATTATTATTATAATTGGTATAGAAGGGTTTCACTAGTATTTATAATGGAGTACGAATCGAGGGGAAAATAATAATAACAATTTATAATTAATAAAAAATTCAAACAATCTAAAAAGATATATAAGTGGAAAAAATTAGGATAATTTTAATATAGTTTTTTGGTGGTGAAATTATGAGGGACACATATCAGTTTAATGTGTTATATTTATCTCAACTCAACTAAAAATTTCTAAAAAGTATAATATTTATTGGGAAAATAAATAAATCTTAAAATAGGATAATGTGGTTGAAGTTTCATTTAAAGATTGAAAATTTGAAAGGACCTGGATTATATAATTTTTTTCTTCTCATATGAATGGTTATTTAAATATCATGAAGAATATTGAAACGTATTATGGATGGGATTATTATTTTTGAATTTATATATCTTTAAAAATTAAAGGAGTGTGAATAACCAATATTGGAAAAAATAAGATTAGTAACAATAATGTTTTATTTTTTGTGAGATAAAACATAATTTATTGAGTATTTCATTTATTTTTATGTTGAAAATGATGTAATATTTTGAAATAATAGTTTTCTAGTGAATAGTCATAGAGATGGAGTTGTTATAACAAAATGATTAAAAACCTCAGGAAACCAGTTTCATGTAGAAGAAGCTACAAAAAATTGTTACTTGATATTGCAAGATGAAAATAATTTTTTTCATAAAATAAATGGTCTTATTAACCAAAATAATATGATAAATTTGATCAAATAATAGGCTGTAATAAATATACTAGTTCATAAAGAAGCCATTTCAACAATTTTTAAAACATTTCCTAAAGAAAAAATAGTGAAAAAAGTCACACGAGAATTGAAATTTCATCTAAAAAACTATTGAATATAGACTAATATAATATTTGTGGATCTATGAAAAAGAAGTAAAAAATATAGGAAAATACTTCATCACTTTCATTGATGAATTTTCCAGAATAACATGTATCATGTTTTTTTCTCACAGTTATAAATCCTTTGATAAATTCAAAATTTTTAGAAGGATTTTGAAAAATAAATAGGTTTTCCCTTGAAATGGTCATGATTTGATAATGGTACTAAATATGCCAAAAAGTAGTTCTCATATAATCTTAATAATAATATAATTATTCATAATTTATGTCCTCCAAATACTCCCAAAAAAAATTATATATCTTAACAAAAAGTATAATCCTTGTTCACGTGGTCAAAATAATTATTTCTAGGCATGGAAACTCACAATTATTCTAGCTTCAAGAAAGAACCAAGGTTATAATCATATAGAAATAATGTATTTCAAGAAAAAATTTATACATGAATAATTATGAGATATGGTTCAACAATAATCTTAGTTTAAAACACATTATACTATTTGGGAGTCGATGTTTGAATAAGAGGAAAGGTAGAAGTGGAGTAAGTTTGATAAAAAAAGATGTAAAATTATTTGGAGACACATGAAATGGAAGTTCTTAGAGATATTATTATTATTAATATGAGAGGATTTTGGATTGGGATGATGTAACTATATTTTAAAAGTAATAAAATATCAAGAATAATATCATGGAGGAATTATTAGGATGACATTTTTTGTTCTGAACCAACTGTATAAACTGAATAAAAAACACAAATTTTAATTGATGATAAAGATTGTGTAGATTACATTAATTATTAAAATGAAATGAAGTGAAAAAGAATAAATTCAAGACTAAATAATATTTTTGATATTTAAAACCTAATTAAATATTAGAATCAATGGTCTTAGACAATAAGAGTTTTATTTGGTATCTCTTATCGAATTGTAGAAGGCTAACATTATTGTATAATCAAATTACGCTAGTTTTCTTTAGTGAGAATGTATCTAGTATAATTAATGTGTATTGGTTCATTCATAATTAATTTTAAGAAATAATAACCACCTCTTTCACATTATATTTTTTATTTATTGTTAATAAAGGGGAGAGTTTGGATTCATATTTTGGGTGCTTTGCATAAATTAAGGGGGGAGAAACTATCAGATGCTATGCATGGTATTGAAAATAACTAAGAAAGGGGATATTATAGATTCCAATTGAGAAAAAAGGTTTTATTTATTTTCAATACATTTTTATAAGGTTTTTATAATTATTTAGAGTTGATTTATAGTGGTTATAGATGAATTTATGTGGATCGAATAAGTTACATTATCTATTGATTTTTTTTAAAATTAAATATTAAGGTTGCAATTTTTTTAAGTACATAATGTTTAAGAGTCATATAAAGATGATGAAATCAAAAAATAAATATTTTTTTAAGGGTTATGGATATTTTTTTAAGTTTAATTATCCATTCTGTAAGGGTTATGAAGATTTATGTAAGAGTCATTTGACATTCCACAAGGGTTATAGAGATTTCCATAATAGCCATTTGACATTACCTATGGGATATTTAGAATTTATATAAGGATCATTTGTAATTATATAAAATCAATTTAATTATATAAATAATCATTTTAATAGAAAACTTAATAAAGGCACATGATACCATATAATAATTAGAGTCATTTTAAGTATTATGGACTTGACATAAATATTAATGAATTTCATATTGAAATATTTTTATGAGTGATTAAAAAAAACATTTAATGTTCTATAATCTAGTGTTTCAAATTTCATTATTCAAGAAACTAATTTTAGTGATACATAATGAAAATGAATTTTTATTGTTCTATGAAGGAGAAATTCCACCTAAAGCTAGTTCAGTTTCTTGAGAGTTAGTTGTGTTTCAAGTTGAGATGCCTCACTATGACTAATCTGACAAGAAGTAAAGTGAGACATCAATTTCTCCATGTGGATAGATGTTACACTATGGATTTATATGAATGAAAACATTAATTATTTAGTGGATATAATAAATTACCATTTTTTGGAAGAATAGTTTAAAAATAATAAATCCAATGCTTCATCTAAGTTTGAATATAGATATTTTACCAAGATTTAATGATGATTAAAGAGGATATATCATTGATGATTTTCAAGGAATAATTTCTACATTAGAATCTGTAAACATCCTCACATGATTTGGAATATAAAAAATTGAAATAATAGTAAGAGTGTAGTTGTTGGAGAAGATACTTGATAGATTATTTGAGAAAAGGAAGTAGATAATCTAAAATAAGGAGAAGGAAGTGATGATCAAATCTTGTTGTTGAGTTGTGAAGGGAGAATATCACATGCACTCATACTTGTCAAATAATATTTATTTGATGATTAAGTTCAAGGATTCATTATTATATTTATCACATTGAGTTAGTTGTTAAATTAATGTCCGGTTGATTCCTTAAGTTGTATAGGTTCAACATCATAACCTTGTGTAAGTTTATTTTAGATAATAAAAGAAAAAAAGTGTTTGTGTGGGATAAACACCACCACACACCATGGATGTAATAATCCACCATGTATGTGAACCTCATTAACAAACATGTTGTGTTTCTTTTTTTATTACATTATTTATAATTATAGAGAAGTTCCAAATAATAATGTAAGCGGTTAGGTTTGGAAAAGAAAAAATATATAAACACTAATTCACCCATTATCAATGTTATTAACCATATAAGTGATCCTTTTGAATATATATATATATATATATATATATAATATTATTAGAATGAAGAAGAAGAATATTTTAGGGAGTGATCGAAACTATATTTATTATTCCTTATCTAGGTTTTAAGACTTTCATATTGCGTAGCTACGAGGTTTGGAAGATCATATGAGGCTTAGGTATTAATATAAGTCAACGATAAGATTATATGAATGATCTAGAAGTTTGGATGATTACATAGATATAAATACACGATATTAGAAGAATATATACATGTAGAAAAATACTCTGAATATGGGAGATCTTAACAATTAGATGCAGTGACATCCAATTCAGATTTCTGATCTTATTCAAGAGTGTCATATGAAGGTTTGTAATCCATGAGAAGAAATTATATAGTTGTAAAATCTATTTGGAGGAAAAATGGAATATTAGGAGATATCCATAGGTTATATGTGATACCTTAATTAGGAAAAGGATTTTACCTTTCCCATTGTAGTAGTTTCATTAATTATAGAAAATATACAGATTAGACTAAACCTGTCCAATGTAATCTGTAGGTACCCACATTGGGAATGAACCTTGTAAAAATACCATGTGATTATCTTAAATTTTTTCCTTCTTTTCATATGGTATAATCTTGTAGGGTTTACCATAAGTATATCTTCCTTTACCTCAACTAAAATAAATGGTTAAAATATTGATAGGGACCTTGAAAGGGTAAATGTTTTAAATATGAAAAGAATTTGGTTATGTGTCAGTCACCCTGATTCACCCCCTTCTTTGGTGATTTTACCCATTCATTTAAACTTTAGGTATGTACCTACTATTGAATGACATCTATCAAATGAATTATATAACAAGTAACATTTTGGGTAGTTTATATATCAATTAGTTATCTGCGTATTGGCCCACTGGAAAAGCCTATCTTGGTGTGTACCTTTCATGAGCTTTCACCTGTTACATGGAATTTATAATCAACTACATTCCATATAATCCACTTATAGACCCCCACTATATATGCCTAATGTATTGGTGTGTATCTTTCATGGGTTTTTACATGTTACATGAAATCTATATCCAGCCATAGGATGGGTAATTCACATATGTCCATGTCACTTGACTAATAGTCAATATTTAATGTGTAGCGATGCCACATCATTGACCACACAACATGTCATGATTTAAATGGGGTCAAAATTATGTGCTTTTACACAACATGTGTTCCATTTATACACTATGTAATCCCTATAAAACCACGTTCCATGATGGTTGTCAATACGTGGTGTGTAAAGACACCGTGTGTTTACCCATACAATGTTCATTGATTTTCATGTCCTACTACTTGTGTGGTTGACCAAGGGTAAAAATGTGTAATTTATAGTTACCTATAATGTATCCATTTCATGAAGTTAGTGTCCTTGGAACCTCTGTATGGGTCATTGAGCATTATTCATGTGTTAGGGTCTTCTTCTTGGTCATATCGATTTAAAAAATTTGTTATCTAAAATTTTGGATTCAGAATGAAATTCTCGAAATAAAAAAATAAAATAAAAAAATGATCAAAAAATAATAAGTAAATATAAATCACAATGTGACCATGTTGATACCACTTAATGGTTTGGGGGTTTAGAAAAAGTGTTGGGAAAATTCTCATTTTTAGTTTTCATCTATTTCAAAGGATAGTGACTAAATAACTTGATGTGGGAAACCCAACAATCTCCTTGAGAGAATCTTTTACAATTAATTTAAAATAAGAATTATCCCAGACAAGATAATGATTCTTTTTTAATTATATTGATGCAGTTTTCCTTTCACTATAGAGGTAGAGATTCCAAGAAATGATTATTCAAGGTGTATCCACACATACTCCAGAAATCCTTGTACAACACTCTTGGTATTTTGCATGCTAGTGTGTAGGAACCCAACACTTCACATTGTTCATCGTTGATCGCAATAAGAGGATTCTAATATTCTCTATTATTCTTAAGAGGGAGAGAGGTAGATATTCTCTTCAGGTCTCGAGATAATTTTTTGAAAGGTTCTCCGTGATTTACAACAACTCACATCCTCTAAAAAGATTTATGTTTAAATATATACTTAGGGTTAATTTTTGATAGTTTCACTAAGGTTCTTTATGAAATATTATTTCTACGTAATTACCCATGTCTAATAATAATAGCAATATTATTATAATTTCCATGACATGTGTTAATTTAAATATAATTTATTAAATAAATTAATAAATAATAATTTAAATGATATTAAATAAAATATATCATTTTCTTTGGTCCCCTAACTAAGGCCGTCAATCATCCTAGAAATTTATGGAAACTTGAATAATAAAATATATATTCAAATAAATATTATATTCACTAAAATAATAAATAAATATTAATTTTAAAAATCACATAACTAAATAAATATTTATATTAATTTCTGCACTGAAATGGTGAATAAAATAATATTTATTTATTACCTTATGAATAAAATATATGAAATAAAATTTAACTCATATATTTTAAAATTGAAAATATAGTTATTGAATTTATGCAATCAAATTAACTTTAATAATTATTATTCCACATGATTAGAATAATATTTATTCTTAATATTAAATTCAAAAAAATTCAATGAGATTTTAGATACACTTATTATGTGACCTTATAGGTATCTTTCTGAGTGGAATTAGGTGAGCTTAACTGAAGTCAAATATTAGTATCTAGAAATAAATCTTGGAACCCATAGATATATATGTTTATATATGGATGAAAACAACCTTCATACAAATAATAATGTTTAATATAATCTCATTTTCTTGATATCTCATCAAGTAGGATGTATACTGGTGTTATCACCCTATATGGTTGATTTATCTTTCTTTGAATATCCAAAATGAACTCGTCAATGAACTACAATAGAAATGGATTTAATATGATATTTATATTTCATTAAAATGGATAAATATATCTTCCTCCATTAACTCATAAGGGAAAATCATTTTTTGACTAATTCAAACAACGTCATATTGCTTATAATGCACCCAAAATATTCTACCTTTCCATGAGGATATGTTGTCACTATTTTTACCCATACATCAAAATATGCCATCCATGATATATATTACTAATAATATCAATTATATGGTCCAATAAACACATTCATAGAAAGGAAAATCCAATGACATATACAAAATTGAAATTATGTTTGGTGGGTCTATCCTAAAATCCAACCTTCTTGGATATTTCAAAGTGAGAAATTCATGAAAAGAATTCTCAAAGTATTTTGAACCTCCCACACCTTATAGTCCTACATCATCTATATCCCATCAAAAATGTTCTTTCTAAACCATATAAAACTTCTTATGACTATTTTGATAAAATATATAGGTTATCATTATAACGAGGAACAATTTTAACCTTTCAATCTGATAAATTATCTAAGGAAATTATCATATTAATGTTAAATATAAGAATAATCATCATGTGATGAGATATTTATTAATATTATAGTAATAAAAAGTATAAATTTTATTGATTTTAGGGATGCAATTCAAATGGTAAAAAAATGAAATCATCATGGGAATAAGGAATTAAAACATAAGTATACCCCAAGGATCATCAAAATAATAGCATAATCTAACATATGGATATCATGGGAAACTCCATAGGTTATAATGGGATGATTCATTATATACTCATGTGGAACTAATTACTGGCCTTTGTTGCATTCTTTAAAAAACATTACATCTAAAATTACTCATAATTAATTTTTTTATGGGATGATTAACAATTAATAAAAGAATCAAAAACATTTAGAAACCATGAAACCCTGGATCATCGTGCCTTGAAATTGAAATTATATAAAACTAAAAATTAGGAATTTATACCTTACATTATAGTATGATTCTATAATCACCTTCAATTAGTGCTTAATTAAGGTCATTACAGAACAACCAAAATGATAATCCCTCTATGGTGTATATCTGGGTTATACAAAACCAACCAAATGATTTGGGCCGGACCGTACAACCTTTATGATATACTTGTATATCAAAATAAAAAAAAGGATAGAGACATATTTAAGATTGAGAGATATTCGGCCATATGCTTTCTCAAAGTGATAACCCATATGGGATTCGAGGTCTTGCCTCTTTTATATATTCTATGGGGATTTTCCCTTATCCCATGCATTTATTCATAAATTTGATAAATATATGAACAATTCTTCAAATTACACACCATTTTGCCCTTATCCAATCATTCTACTAGAATTTTCATCTTATGAAACAACTAATAAATGATAACCCACTTGTAGATTATTTTAACATTAACTCATTAATGTTCATATGGAAAAGTGAGTCATGGAATTACTAAATGAATCAAACCATTTAATTCATGAAACTACAAATCAACAATTTCATATAATGCAACATGATCAAGTAGACTTTATATGATATCCCTATAGTGTAAAATATGATATACCAAAATGGATTAAATATTTAAGTATCTTTATATATTTACATCACACTCTATGACATACCTTATCATTCAATAAGACATCACATGGATTTAGGTAATTTTTTATTCATCCCCACTTACACTACAACATATAAGACTATCCATTTCACCTTATATTGTATCATATATGATAACTTGTAAAACTATATACAAAATTACATTAGGGGATGTTCTAAAAGATATTTGGAATGATATATTTAATTTCATCATGTATCAAATAATTTTAACTACCTTGTGAATAATAATCCAAAACTCCTTTTAGAAAAGATCCAAAACATTTTTTGATAATATCTCTTTACCATAATCAATCCCAATTCAACTAACCACAATGTTTATTCCCATGAGATTTTGTAGTATTGGTAATAAAAATGAATCATTAGATCCATAAATGTAAGAAAATATCATCCTCTAGAAAAGTATCAATGCTACCCAATCAATAAATGGATCTAGTGTGATCAATAACAAACACATGTATATCTATATTTATATCCTCCAACTGCATCATATTCTAGCATGCATTTTTATACAATCCATTTATCTAAGACATTGAGTGACTATGTTACATAGAGTATAAGAATACCATATTTCCTCTTTATACATTTCTATTATTTGAGTATAGATTAACCTGATCGATGAATACATCACATGCCATTCATCCAGTAGATGACCACATCACATGTCCCTCATTTAAGTGCATAAACACATCATAAATATGTTTTTTGTATGGCCACATATTTCCATATTCTATCTCAATCAAGGGTTAATATTTTATTCTATTCACATTGGAGGAAAAATATTATCTTGGTTGAGCTCTAACCACTGTCATGACCAACAACAAACCTAACCACCACATATCACATAAGTATAAAATTATTCATAAGAAATGTATCAAAGTATAATGGTTTTCATACTAGGTATATTTCTAACCTATGATGGTGGATAATCAAAAATTAGAACCATGGACCCATAAAATATGAAATATATTTTGTATGACCCTCCATGTTGCATAATTTGTGGGTAGTTAGGCCCAAAAAACTCATTTTATTCCTATTGAGAATATTATGTATCTCGTTACAAGAATAATACTCATGCTGACCATAAATTTTTATCATAAACTATAATATGATAAAAATAACATCAGTTATGGAGTACTCAAATTTACTTTGAGAGGTCAATTATCATTACACTTGATGAAAAGAAAGTCAATATATAAATATATATAATCTATATGAAAGAATGATAAAATAGAGATTTTCTTTTTATTACATGATACATTTTTATAATATTACACTATTTAATAATATTTTAAAAAAACCATACATAATTTATTTTTCAACATATCACTTATGAAATAATTCTAGATTAACCTTATGATTTCTTCAATTTTAGGGGTTTTATTGAAATAATTAAATATATATATAATTTATGAAATATATCTACTAGAGCATAGGATAAAACCCTCCAACTAAAATCTTCAGTGAGAAACACCCATGTAGTAAGGTAGTTTTAATAATGGAGATACCTAGGTATCATGTCCCTAATGTTCAACTTCTTGAATATATTGAAACTTGTTAACTTCAAAAAATCCTATATTACAAGGTTAATAACTTATGTTATCTATTTATAACTCTTTCTAAGAATATAATCATCATCATCCCTAAAACCATTTCCATAAAACATTTTCCGGGAAATGTTATAGTAAATAATGTTACTCTTTATTTCACATATTTACCAACACATCCTAAAATCTTTTAAGATAATGTGAGATTCCATTTTTATGATAACTAAATGTATACATTTATTTTTTTCTATACCTTCATACCCTAAAATATTTTTGGATATCAAGTAAGATTCAGCTTGAACGTTGATTGGCATAATATTTTTTTTGTTAACTTTGAAATTCTCTAACTCCAAATATACTCACACTAACTTATTAAAAACTATATTTCTTTTAGATATCTTGATAAGAAAGAAAAGTATTTTTTTCTTTAGGAAATAACTCCTATCATATTTTTGTGGGAATAATTAACAATTAAACTATCATTTCCACATCGAATATAATATTCAATACAATTGGAGAATTTTCGTGAAATTAAGATTCTTATTTAAAATATTGCAGTGATAGTGGAGGAATATAAATTCATTATATTAAAAAAAATCTAAAGAAACCCTAACCTTATTCTCAATACATGTTATAGAATTTGATAAATAAAAAACCATGTGTATTAAACTCTTCATATCATATGGTTTATAACAACATCTTGTTAATAAAAAACTTCTCTTATCACATAATAGAAATGAGACATCTACAAACATTTTTTATTTATATCCATATATGTTTCATAAATTATTTTATATGAAAACCTTTGATATAATTTTTTTTATTCATTATTAAAATGAAAATAAAAAGATATATCTATACTTAACTTGATTTTGAATTATTATATATTTAGAACACTTTTAAAACAAACATTTGGTATCATATTCCCTTTTAAATCAACTAATTGATTTCTATAACACTAATACCTGAAATGGAAATTCAATATAGTTTCATAAACCCGTTCATGTTTCTGAAACAATTCCATATTATTAAATCATTACGTGTTCCTTCAATATTTTATATCATGTTTCAATGACCTTAACTGGTTACTCAAAGAAACAATATTGGATTTTCCTACTCCTTTTCTTATTTTGGTTTGAAAATTTTCCCACTCCAACTAATATTAAGTCCCCAAAACATAGACATTACATTCCTAGTTCAAATATCCTCAACACTTCAAGAATTCTAGGAAAATTTTCCATAGTATCATTCAAATTTGTTAAACATTTTCATCAAGGGAAAAATGAACTTTTTAATAAGATCAATCCTCATAGAAAATATTTCTTATCTAAAATTCATTATCCCAATCAATCATTTTGATTATATGAGTAGAGACCAATATTACTTAGGTTATCATGCATTAAATTCCTTTGAAACCTTAGGTGAATCATTCTATGCTCACTATATACATATAGATTCATTTTTTTTACAACTTCAATACATGTTTACCCAGGAAAGGGTTTATTTAGTACATAAGATTTCTTTTTTGTAAAGAAATTCTCTTATGTTACCAACTTTATGAGTTTATTTCATTAATATTATCCTTTACAAGGATAAATTTTAATGTTATTTTTAATAATGATGATTCTATTCATCTATAATAGAATCTTTTATATTATTAGTATCATATTTTATATTTATCTAATGAGGACTTTTATTAATTTAGATCCCATTAAAATGAAGTCATATTTTAAATTTATTATATCTATTAATGGTTTAAGATATATATTTCATAATTACTTAGACTAGATTAAGCATGTAAATAATCCATGACAATATCTGGTAGAAAATTGTTTTAAATTATATCATATATGATTCTTGGATTGTTGAGTGGATAACTCTTTATCTAAATATACTATGTGGATTTTATCAACTTGATTCCTCTAGTATCCCAATGATTAGGGTTTTATTTCTATGTGTAACATAAATAAATCTCCACAAATAATGTAACTAACTGTTATAGTAACCTTATTACTTTCTTTGGTTATATAATATATATTACATGAGAATTTAATAGTTAGAGTCACCCGTATGGAATGATAAAGGTCATTAAAAGTTCTACTTTGTAAGGAATATAACACACAATATTTAAGGGTTTTTAATATCACCATCTTATCTCATGTTATTCCCTATATGCATGCATGATTCTTGATGTTTTAGTTTCAAATCTTATTCCTTCCATTTAATCAATATGTTCAAACTATATTTATTTTTAACTCTTTAAATAACTAAAAGATTCGGTTAATAATCCAAATAAAAATAAAATTATATTTATGCATATCCAAATTCATATGGTATGTAAAACTCTTTCATGTAAATGATTAAAATTATAGTAAATCTGTAAATTTAAAATGAGTAATTTGAGAACCAAAAATAGTCAACCCCCACTTTTCTAATGCAAGGCATAAGCCTCCATGCTAGTGGGACATCAGATTCAAAGTCTCTCTACCTAGGAAATCTTTACTCAAGAGATATCTCAAATCCAACATAATTTTAACAAAAAATATATATACATCATAATTAACTACTTAGTTAAACCACACAACTCAATATAATCTAATGTCAAGGTAGAAAAAAATCCATTACAATGCATAGCATGTAACTTATTATAGTAATGTATGAAAATTTGGTGAAGCAATTTAAAATTTTATCTAAGAAATATATAATAATAAACAATATTTAAATTATATCTATGAATTAAATAGGGGATAATAAATAATTAAACAATTAATTTAAACACATGTTAAAAATTTATGAACAATTCATAAATAAATAGTTATAATATAGTTATAATTTATTATGGACATTCTATAGTTAAATATATATAAACACATTATATTTATTCTCTAACATGAACTACATTTTATTATTCTTCATATAACATTTACTTTAAATATAAAATCGTTTATGAAATATAAGCATTTTGCATTTTAATTTTTTTAGGTAAACATTTCACAAGATCTAAATATCTAATATTATTATTATTTAAACCTTCAAACAAATAAAATTTCAAATATAATTTTGAAATCGTTTAAATAATATCCAAATAATTCTTATTTAATTTGAACAATCCAAATTAAAAGTTATAAAAAATTAATAATTTTAAAAATTAAAAATTTTATATTTACTTTATTATTTAATTTACAATCCTTTTATAAATATCCCTGATAATTTCCATATAAAGATTTTATATCTAAATTATATTTCATTCCATATAATTTAGATTAAGGTATTTTAATATTAATATTTTATATTTATGAGTAATTATTTTACAAATGTTTCAAAAACATTCAATTAATTTATTATAAACAATTTATAAATAATTAATTTATAAAAACCTTTATAAATTGAATAAATATCCCAAAATAACTATTAATTTTATTTGTAAACATTTTTTAAATCATATAATTCAATTAATAATTGAAATCTAATAAAAACCATTATTTTCTCTCAAATACTACCTGATGATATAGGTGGAATTATAGCATGTGATAGATATTGCCTTTGATGCTAAACCCATTAAAGATTTTTTGTTGTATTTTATGATCGAAAACTCTATCAATGCTTAAGATATGTTGTGAGCATAAGGTTTTCACTCCAATTCAAAATAAAAGTATCTTAAGTGTTAGGGTAAAAAATCACATTTCATGGAAAAACATTACATATCAATCCTATTATAAAATTCACATAGATATCTCTACGGCGATGTGATGCATAGTTTTTGAACCCGTGATATAATGCTATCATTGAATATGATATCCTAATGTTATACCCTATGACATATAAAAAACTAGAGGATTTTTACAGATTCATTAGAGATGATATCCCATATAATAAGCCATGGCTCAGTTAATAATAAAAAAAGTTAAATTTTATTTGACGATAGAGAATACGAAAGGTTTTAAAAATTCCAAACCCTTTATTTTCCACATTATATAACATATTAAAAATCATGTTAAGCCTATGATACCAATATTTGCGGAACACCATGCCTCATTTTGAAACATCCAATATGAAATCCATATGAGCCTATGAAATCATTCAACTACCCCCACACTTAGGAAATATAACTCTTGGAATCAGTAATGGGGCTCTTAGGAAAGAGCCACACTTCTTCACCCCTCAGGTATAAGAGATACCATTAATTGGTTAACTATTTACCCTTTACATTGATACAAATAATTTTTTAAAGAATTATTAACACCTAATTAATGAATTGAAAACATTTATAATCTATGAAACTTAAGAGCACCATGCCCTTGAAACTAAAATCAGATAAAACTAGAAATGAAGAACATGTACATTACACCATAATATTATACTATTTTCACCTTCAATTTTTGCTGGATAAAGACCACTAAGGAAACACTGAAAGGATGTTACCTCCAATGTTTATCCATAGTTTTCAACAAATCACCCAAAATATTTTATTAATACCTTAAAACCTTTATGATATGTGAGTATCTCAAAATCAAAGGAGGGAGGAAGAAAGATTTGGGAGGGAGGGAGATTTGACCAGAGGGTTATTTAAAGTGATCACATATACAAGACTCAAGGACCATCCTTATTTATATTGGTTACATGGTTTCTCCCCTAGATTATATATTTAATCATATGCTTCGTAGACATAGGAGTAATTCCAACCATTGAATAAACACTCTCCAACCCATTTAATATTATGAAATGAAAAATCAATAACAAACTACATGAAGAAGATTCTAAAACTAACTCCTTAATGTTTAGATGAAAAAATGAGTAATATAAGTACCAAAGAATAAACCATTCGATTCATGGAACTATTACTCCACCATGTTTTATAATAAAACATGCGTAAGTATCTTTTATGTGATATCCCAATATCATAAAATATAATATACCAACGGGCTTAAATATTTAATTTTTTTTCATATGTTTGTTTTACTTTATGATATACCACATCATACCATATAATATCACTTGAATTTTGGGAGTATTCTATTAACCAATTATCCAAATTGGGGGAAATATCCTAGATATAAAAAATAAAATAAAGGATACACAAGTTATTGTGAATTCTAAAATAGTGAAGCATTAGTCTCTAGTCTCCCACTTAGATAAAAAGTGTTCCCATGACCTATACCAAATGGACGTGAAGTAATAAATAATTATGATATAAACATATAACAAAAATATACTATGTTAATAAATCCCTCAACTCACCTCTAAATACCCTTTTAAATAATAACCCTTTTATATTTTCATATATATCAAATAATAATCCAATTCATGTAAAATGTAACACAAGATTTTTTGAAGTACACCATAAATGGCGATAAAACCACAGATACTACAAGTGTCAAGAAAATCCTTTTAACAAGTTCCCACTTAGATTTTGGAGTAAATTTAGAAAACTGAGCCATGACTTCTTCATTTGAATACCTTATAAGAATAGAAAATTTTAAATAAAATATCACTAAAAATTATATAGAACCCATATAATATTTAAAAATCACAAAATATAACAAATAATAGTGAAAACTAAAAAAAGCTATTAGATTCCAAATAGATCTATTTTTAGAATTATTTCTTAAAACCATGAATTCTTATTTATAAAATAAATAAGAGTTAAAACACAACTTTGTTTTTAAATTTTCTTATAAAATAAATTATATTAATTTTATGTAACATTTATAAAATTTGAATAAATTCCATAGAGGTAAGGTTTCTCAAAACCCATGGAAATACCTTGTTGTTAAGCTCAAAATTAAAGAAAACCATTATATTAATTTGATAATATCATTAAGGGTACTTGATTAAGGTATAACTTGATAGAAAAATATTTTAGAAAAATTAAGAACTCAATGATATTTCAAATCGAATTAATTTCACTAAAACACTTACCATATGTCACTAATGTCAATTCACTTTATATGGTGGTAGTAAGACCGTGGAAGAATATGACATTTACAGGACCTTAAAAACCAAATCACTATATTAAAACAACCCTAGTTAAGGGTTCTTACACAATGGACACTTGAAATAAGGAATAATAAGGAAAAATAAAGGATAATGAAGAGAGATAATAGAAGGTGAGAAAATAGGTGATTACCTTAATGAATCACCTTGGAATCAAGGGAAGAGACCCCTGGAGATATAGGGAAAAAGAGATGAATTATATTGGGATCCTCCTCCAATATTTTAAAATTAAATGAGAGGGTAATGGGAGCCAAAATAAGAAAATATGGAATTGGGGTAAAAATATAAGACCAAAATAAAATTTCTTGGAATTATGCACAACTTAGTAAATCATAAACCATCCCTATATTAGACTATATACTTGAGCAACCACATGTTGGGTTTTTATTAATAAATTTTTTATAGATATGATATAAATTATTGAAGGTAGTTTTATAGAAGATCCAGTCTAGTACCAAATGGATTAATTTTAGCAAAACTATAAAATTTCAGAGGCATGATGTGACAGTGGGGATGAATAATTCTAAATGATGATGTAAAAAAGTGGTATGATATGATTTTGTATGCTTGAAGGAATTGTGTAGGAATAGGTCAAAATATAAATAAGTGTAACATAGGATTTATTAAGGATATATGATATTCTTTAGAGGGATGTGTAAGAATAACCAACAATATTTAATAGAATTTGAAAGTAGATTCAATAACATTAAAATAACAGATAGTGGTTTAGATGATCAAGTAATGAATGGATGTAGTGATCAAAAGGTTTTTTAACTATAAAATCCTACTAAATTATATGGATTTTTTATTATAAATAGGTGGGTGTTGGTAACTTATTTAATGTTGATTTGAGTTGATCCAAAAGAAAAAGGTTTTGATATCATAGGTGGTGAAGCAAAAAGGTCAAATTCTAGAAGAGTGGAAGACTAAAAGTAGTATAAATAATCAGAATATGTAGAGATAGTAGAATGGATGATGGAGTATAGAAAATATTCATAGTCTACCATGTGTATCATCATAGTGGTAGAGCTATGATATGTTTTTTTCTACGAAATCATTTATGTAATGTTATTACTTATTTGGGTTAGATTTCAAAAAGAGGATCCATTTTAGCTGAGGTGATCTAAGTAGGATTTTTGGAAGGAGGATATCTTATTAGTATAATTCTATAAGTAGAGTTACTTTAATATGGGATACTTTGTAACTTAAGTGTTCTCTATTTCACTCTTAAATATATGGAGTTGAAATGCTTATCCAGTAGAATAAGATTAAGTTATAAAACATGTTATTTCATGTGTTTCTTTTGTTTTATTTTCATGTTCATTGTTATTTATTATTTATTGGTATATATAATTTATTGTATGAATTTATTACATGATGATTAAAGATTAGTGTATTTTCTAGGGTATAAGGCTTCTTAGTTTTGGATACACTAAGTTCATCATTCCATTGAATTAATGAGAATATGAGATCCTTGTTTCCAATTATATTTTATAGAAGTATATTCAAATTTTAAAGGATTCTATATTCTTAAATATACATTCCATAACAAAAATTGGTATCAGAGATTGATTTCAAGTTTTTCAGTGAGTTATTTGTTGAGTTTTGAAACCATAGATCAGTTCGGGACTATTGGTGATTTAGAAATTAGGAGTTAAAATAACATTTAAGAGTAACATTATAAGTTTATCCTTAGAGGATAAATTCATAAGACCATCATAGTCCACCTAAAATTTATTATTTTAATGGGATTTATATTTTATATTGATGGGGTTGGTAGAGGATATGTTTTGATTGACACTTCAGCAGTATTGTTTTCAGATTGTGAAGAGTATGGATGAAATTTTCAACTCCCAATGGTATTTGAAGTTTAAAATTATTGGAGTTAATTTAAAACCAATGTTTTTAATTAATTTATAATAATTTATAGGAAGAAATTGGAATTTTCCTAAACATGTTGTCTTATAAGGAAGCCTTCATGAAATAGAAGGTGAAATCGACGATGAAGTTGATGTTAACACTAGGTAACTTATCTAAGAGAACTGTGATGATGTGTTTTTTTAATCATTGTTTCTCATTCTTACATTTTATATTAGGGGTGTATTTTAATGAAATTATTGGGAATAAAATTTCACTTTAAAATGTTTGTTTTTAGATATTATATTCACAAATCCCATTCAAAAAGTTTTGAACAACTGAGTGATGTGTGTCTCCATTCCACTTTATTGATGAGAATTTGAGTCTTAGGATTTTAACTCTACAACCGAGATAAAGGATTCAATGAAATTGTATACAGAGGACGATTTTTAGGAAATAACCTTGAATATTACACTTCTCTCAAGATAATAGGATAGTTATGTTTCCATCTAGATATTAAAACAAATTATTAATAATAATTTAAGGAGTCTGACACATGAAATTGTTTCAAAAGGATTGAAGCTCGATACAAAAAATAAATGTTAAAGGTTTTTATACATTAAATTTTTAGATATTGTGTTGATGTTAACATAGATAAGAGACTCCATGGTTGTGGTTATGCGAAATATAAAATATTTCATCCAACTATTTTGGAAGGATAAATTAGGTTGCATAGGAAATTCCTAGAATCATATAGCTATATAATGGGAATCTCATTCACTTAAGTGAGAATGGGGATAAAAATCTTGGTTATTAATGTAATGGTGTATCTTGAATATAGGGAGTGTGAAACATGTAGGTTGTGCAAACATGGAAATTAGAAGAATGTGACCTTCAATCTAGAAGGTGAGTCACTACAAAATCAGAAGCTTGTCCTGATTTATAGAGATGTATGGGTTCCTACCTCGATTCATTCAAAATAAAGGGAACAAAACCATGTAGATTCATTGATGATTTGAAAAATAATTTTTTGATGTTTTCTTCTCAAGAAACAAGTTCAATGTTTTCATAAAATTCATCGAATGGAGATCCATAGTCTTAAAGGGGAACATTTTTTCTTGAATTTTTTTGTTCTGGTGGTGTAGAGTTCAGAAGATGTTTTGGATGTTTCATTAGTGGGGAGTTATGAAATTGAGAAGTACATTACAGTAACACCAAATAAAGTGTAACTGAGTGGTTTTCCTACCACAATAATGGGAAATATTTTGAAAATACCTATGATCCAAAATGATTAAGGTAATCTCTCACTAAAAATTCTTTAAAAGATGTTACCTATGAATATTTCCCCAATATAGAATCTTGGGGGGGGGGTGAAATTATGTTTTTATAAGCACAATTTCTTTTACCACTCAAGGTATTTTATAGTTTTGGGAATTTTTCTTGAACAAATTAGATTATCAATAGTGTTTAATATAATGAAAATAAACAATTTAAAAGTTTTGAACTATCCGAATGTAATAAGTTAAATAAAAATTGTAGTATAACATAAATTAACAATTTAGTGGGGTTTTGGATAACAATATGTATATCTGTAAACAATATTATTAAATTATACCATCGTACCTATAATCATAAATATTCATTTTTAATCCAAAGTGGTAGGAAGATCAATACCCATGTCAAAATGATTCACATTTTCTAAAACAAGAAACCTCTTTGATCATATGATTATAAGCACAAGTTCTATCCAAAAACATCATTGATAAGGGTTGACATTAGAAATATGTTACCCTATAGATCCTATTTGATCAAAATATTTAAATAAACAAAGTCTTTATCCTCATGATTTCATTGTAAAATAAGTTTAAAAGTAGTATTTGTAATATTCATAACTCTTTGATCACAATATAATACAAAGAAGATAAATATAATAAGAAACACCAATATTTTACAATGTAACTCACATAAATGAAATCTCCAAGATCACACTAAAAACTAAAAAAATTGAAATATCTAATGTCATTGAGGTAGTTAAAAAATCATGATATCCATCACATTTGTAGGATCAAACATAAATAATAACTAGTCCTTGAATGCTCTTTCATTTATTTATAATCATTGAGAATAAAAAACATTCAATGGAATAATCTAAGATTTTTGGATATAGTTATATCTAATAATAAACTCAGTAGATCTGACATGATCTTCCATTCAAAATATTTCAAGTGAATTCATGATGTTTGAAATGTTTATTGTTGAAAATCTTATCATTTGAAACATTTGATTCAAAATAGAAATCTACAAAAAAAATCTTAAACAAAATTTTCATTTTAGAAAAGTGCCTCAATAATATTAGCCAATTTGAGAATTGAAGAAACATATGGAAATATTAGTTTAACTAAAGTTAAAAAAGAATCAAAATCAATGATCTTTAAAAAAACTACCCCTGAGAATATGATTTTGGGAAGAATAATTTTCTCTCAATTTGATTAAAAAATTACCACCCACAATACCAACACTTAGCTCACATTGTAAAAGAAACATACCTCACAACATCTATTTACCCCTTGTGATTTTCAACAATTAAAAATGGATATTTAAATAATAATAATAATTATAGATTATAAAAATAAGATATTCCATTAAACCATCCATAATATAAAGTATATATAAAATTTAAAATCTATTCTTTTTTAATTGTTTTGACCAACTCTTTATGTTTATTCAACTTTCACTCTTATTCTCTTAATCTATGGTCATTATAATCCATTTTATTATTGATATCATTAATTATCTACTTAATAATTTCATTATCAATATGTATTTTTTGGATTTTAAAATCTTTTTATTTAATATACTTTTCCATTATCATGATGCCCTAGAAGTTTTGTTTTCATTCATCTTTGAAATTGAATAGTTCAGTATTAGTCTACATTTTTGGTCTAAAATCTTATTTATTGACCAAGATACATGGGAATACAAACATTTATCATGGAAAATACTAAACATATAAATAATTTATAAAAGTATAGAATTTTCCTTATAAAATTTATTCATATTGTTTTTTGTTTTCAAAACTAATATTCAAAATGGTTTATTCATTAACTGAATTTATAATCTGACCCTTCCTGTAAAGGTTCATCTAATTATGATATATAATCTTTATCATCTATCCTATATTCAAGATGAATTTTTTTTTTTGATGAATTGATATTCATATTATATTAATGATTATCAAAATGATATTCGTTTCCTCTTTCATCCTCTTCATTCTAATTTTAATATTTATACACCAGCGGTTAGTGTTTCTTAGATTCTGGAAAAACTTTTCAACTTGATTTATTAGGTTCTTCTTTCGAATTAAACTTATATAATTTATTTTAATTGCCTAAAGTAGAATTAATATTTTTTTTCTTTCTACAGATGAATTTTTTTTATATAATTTTCTTAAGATGAATTATTTTTTAAACAAGGTGAAACATAAACATTATACATAGTTTATTTACTAGATATAACTTCTTTAGAAACTAGTTTTGGTTTAATTTATCTATTTTAATTATATATAGTGGTGAAATGGATTCAAAATATGGTTGAATATTTTCCTCCATTAAATTTATCTTACCATTTTCTATTTGAGTTCCTTTGAAAATGAAGTTCTTTGTTAGTGTTTGATCTACATCACTAGATTATCTTATCATCACTGGTGGTGGAACTATCCTCAAATTCTTAAGCATCTTTGAAAACTATTTTTTTTCATATCCTCCTAGTTCTCCTATTATTCTTTCAAAAATATAAATTTTTATATTCATAGTCTAAGGGAAGATATTATACTTTTCTACTCTTAAATATTTCGTCAAACTTCTTTAACTTTATTTTTACTCACTTATCCATGATTAGATACTAACCTATGCTCCTTATCACCGAGAGTTTCAAAAAAAATTTGTTTCACCTATTCCCAGGTCTTGGTTTGGAGTACCTTATTTATCTTCCTCTTTTTGGACTTATCACTTTTCCCAGAATTTCTAATTATTGATGCTGGAGCTTTCATTCCCTTCACAATAAAATTTTTATCCACATAATCATAAACTATATTAACTATAAAAATAGTTTCATTATTCAATAGACTCTTCTTTAACTTCTCAGAAGTTCTAAATTTTTTCATACCTACACTATCCAAAGACTTAATCAAAATCTTATTCAAAATACATGAATTTTGAATAATATTCAACATCAATAATATTTTATATATTGAATTAATGAATTCTGTCATGACCCACCTTCACCAAGATGAGAGAAGGGACAACATGTTGCCAGACCCTTCATTATTTAAGTTGAAGGAGAGATAATGACCCCCGAGATCTGCCTTCAATTGGTCCCGGAGTGGCGACTAGCACCAAGGGTATAGAATCACACACAAGATAGAAGTCATTACCCTTTTTATTTAATAGGATTAAGAGATAAGATAGTAAATCCCAACAAAACCAAAAGTGTAAGTATAGGTAAAGCCAAAACAAACCATTCTCATATGAATTTTCCAAAAGAAAATGATTCAAAAGTAAAAGAAAACCCAAAAAAAAAGAAGTACCCAAAGAAAGAAAAAGATCAACAGCAACCGTCCTAGCGTCTGAACTAGTACAACTCTGTGTGATCCCTGAAGTCCTCATAGAAACCTGAAAACAGTTTTATATCTGTAGGGTGATCATACATGTATACTCAGTAGGGAAAAACAAAGACTCTCGTGCACAAGTGGGGAGGCATTATAATGCCCTGTGAGAAAAGACATAACCAAATCACCTATCAAGAAAAACTATCCACCCAAGCCTCACCAAGGCACAATCCCCTAATAACACTAGTCAAGTAATGTATAGTAATATCAAATCAAGATTTGGGTACCCCACAACACCTTCCCACTCGTTATTGAAGACATCCTACGCAACGGACCTCTCTCGCCATTCTCACCGCAGTCCCACTGCCACACCCCGCCTGCACACACTTGGGCCACAACAACGCATCCAGCCCTCAAAGACCTGGACCACAACCACCATACTACCTCCAAACACATGGGACACAACCACCACGCCTAACCACGCTCGCAAACACCTAGGCCAGAACAACTACTGCCACACCTAAAGACACCTAGGCCTTATCTCGAAGACTCTTGGGAAACAACCTGCCCGCACACACCTGGGCCAACCACCACAACTACCCTGACTAAAGAATCTTAGGATATAATTGACCTTAGGCCATCATATCCTACCCGAAGAGTCTTGGGATATTTAGGAAAGGGATCAGAAAAGGAGCTAATAACTAGCCACTCATAGGAGTGTTGGGAAAAGCACCACCCCCTATGAAATGGGGGTGTTCGACACTAAGTTCTCAAATTGGGTAAGGGGCAAATAAGAAACATAAAAAATACAAATATATGTATAGTTAAAAAGCACTAATTCCAAACTAGGGGTTCCAAAACCTATGTACAAACACCCTCGTTACTATTCATTCATAAGAGAAAAGCACAACACTCACGGCCAAGTCACAACTCAGTCCCAAAACCAGTTCCCCATTTAAACCATTCTTGTTTTCCTGTTCAGGTGATCCTATTTAAGTGAAATATGCACTACTGTGAAAATAACCGACATACCTACAAGCCAGAGAAATAGAAACAGCCAAACAATAATTTAAGCATTCATTCCAAGTTCTCTTGTGAATTCAGAACAATAAAGGGATCAGTGAGATCCCTCAAAGTACTGGAACCAAAACAAGCCCTGAGATATATCCCCACACATCTTCAAATTCACAAACAACAACCGTTCCACAATAGAGGATCCCTTCTCTATCCACTTCACCCCATAAGCATCAAGCAGAACAACACACCTACTACCAAAATGGATTAGGAAAACTTCCAGGTTCAAGTACATAATTTATTAGGTTCTTCTTTCTGTTTGTTAATCAGGGTGACCACACAAGGATTTATGTTAACTAGGAATCCATTTAACCAACCAAGTTTAGGTGATTAACCAATTTCCATGTTACAGTCATTTAATCATCATAGAAGACAAGGGTTCATTAGTGCGCAAGGAAATACCACCAACAAACATGATTTTCAGTGAGGATATGCCCATACAGTTCACAACATATATCAATTATAAAAGAGTACAACAAAATTTTTAAATGCATTACTTCATTTTTTAACAGTCTGTTTATTATCTTTGTTAAGGTATGGTTTCATCCATTCCCATAGAAACATTAGCGTAACCACCCCGCATGATACACAGTAAGGATAGACGAAGGAAAATACTTACTTGGTTGATCAAGGATCGACGTTCTTCTCCACGCACCAAGAACTGGGGATGCGTGACTTGTAGGGGAGGAACATCGGGGAATCCAAGGGTGAGCAGAAAGGCTCTAGCACAGGCGCACCACTTGCCTCGGGAAGGGGAACTCCAAAATTACCAGGAAGAAAAGGAGACCAGCCAAGAGAAAGAAGAAAGAATTTCTAGCGTGATATAAAGATGAGATCCTGTTTTTATGGGATATGTAATTTTTAATGGCTATAAATTCGGATCGTGGTTTCACCACACAGTTGGGTGGTTATGCATGATGGAATTAATTGTAATTTAACAATTCTCCACAGAGAGGTGGTCATAACGGGTATGTGTTAAATAGTTTTCTTTATCTATAAGGAAATGCGTAATAGGGGTGGATCTAGAAGGTACGGGGAAGGGTGTGACACCAAGGAAAAACCACACGTTTTGGTAAGTTAAGGGTTTCTTGACTCTTCAGGGATTTTAGATATTATTTATGGGATTTAAATGGTTTTCAAAGGGGGCATTAAATCATCATTACGTCAAAAGATATGTTGCGGGAACGGAAATGTCATGAATTGGGAAAGAATAAAGACCACTTGGTGGGGATACGATGCCACCCTCACGATGCCACCACCATCATGGTTCCACCATCACGGTGCAACCGTCACGGTGCCACTGTCACTGTGTCACCCTTACGGTGCCACCGTCACTAGTGCCACCTTCATGGTGCCCCCATGACCAGTGACACCATCACAGTTCCACCATGATCTGTGTGCGAACATCACAGTTCCACCATAACCGGTGCCACCGTGACTGGTTCCACCCTCACGGTGCCACCGTGACCTGTTCCACTGTCACAATGCCACCTTGACCGACGTGTGATCATCATGGGGCCACCGTATCAGGTGCCCCTATGACCGGTGCCACCATCTCAGTGGAGCCATGTTTTGTGAAAGTAATGGAACCGTTGGGTCCAGGTCATTACATTAGATACCTCTCAAACTATTCTAGCCCTCGAGAATCAAAACTAGACCTGATGAAAAGAGGGTTTTCGAACAACCACCTCAAAAGATACCTCTCAAGAGTGAACCTCATCTACATCTAGGAACACCTATCCCTCAAGTAACCAGGAAACATTCAAAGGTCAAATTGTCCAGTCATATGGGTTAGGGAGTTTCTTCCACCATGTCAAGATACTATCTGCTTTGGGTGGCACTGACTTGCCCGCAAAGGTTTAATCGCATCCCTCTTAATGCGTCTTGATTAGAGATCAGGTACTCCCCTCCCAATAGCCAGGACTCTTCACACACCTCCATAGAACAAGGAAAACCGAACGTTCCATAGTTAACAAGGTAGATCGTTCCATAAAAAACAAGTACAAAAAAAAATTAAAACAAAACTCAAAAAATCTTTGGGTACTGGGCGCGCATCTGCGTCTCCCGTTCCCAGGTACTTTCCTCGAGCCCACCATGCCTCCACATCACACGAACTAAAAGAATGGTCCATCCATGGGGAACCTTCTCCTCACAATCCTCGATCATCATTGGCCTTTCCACAAAAGTCACATCATCCTTGATATCCAGCTTTCCCCAATCGAGGAAGTGTGAATCGTCGTGTAGATATCGTCGGAGCTGAGACAAATGGAAGACATCATGCAGTCAGAGTAGCGGCGGTGGTAGAGCTAGCTGATAAGCCACTTCACCGACCCGCCGCAGCACTTCAAACGGTCTGATGAACCTGGGAGAAAGCTAACCCCCTATCGAACTTCCGTTTCCCATGCCGAGGGGATACCTTCAAGAACACGTGGTCCTCGACCTCGAACTCCAAGGGTCTACTCCTATTATCGGCATATGATTTATGTCTGTCCCGGGATTCCTTCATCCTCTCCTGTATAAGCTGAACCTTTTCCATTGTGCCCTGCACCACTTTTGGGCCAAGAACACCTGCTTCCCCAACATCGGTCCAACACACGGGTGAACGACATGGCCATCTGTACGAAGCTTCGAATGGATCCATGCCAATGGTAGAGTTATAACTATTAATGTAGGAAAACTCTACCAGAGGCAAGTGTCACACCATGATCTCCCAAAGTCTATAATATATGACCGTAGAATATATTCCATTGTCTGGATGGTGTGCTCTGTTTGTCCATCTGTCTGGGGGTGGAAAGAAGTGCTAAGATGTAGGTGGGTTCCAAAAGCATACTGCAATCCTCTCCGGACTCGCGAGGTAAACTGTGCATCCCTATCTGAGACTATTGACCTTGAAACTCCATGAAACCGCACCACCTCATCCATGTATCTCTGTGCTAAGACATAAACTGAACCCGACTCCTTGATCAACAGAAAGTGAGCCGATTTCATCAATCGGTCCACCACTACCTAGATAGTATCACAACCTCCTTGACCGTTGGGTAGTACTATGATGAAATCCATCGAGATTTCATCCCAATTCCACTTGGAGACATCAAACAGTTGTAAAAGACCTCCTAGAGCACAGTGTTTTTCCTTTACATGCTGACACACTAGGAAATTGGCCGTGAACTCTGCCACAACCCGCTTTACCCCGGGCCACAAAAACTGACTCCTCAGACCCCGGTACATCTTGGAAGCTCTCGGGTGCACTGCTAGGGGTGATTTGTGGAACTCACCATGAACCCTCTCATGCATCGCCTCTGGGACAAACATCTTCCCTAAAAAAAGGATCCAATTCTGACCATCCTCCGACCATCCTTTCGGAGCATTTCCTTGGTTAGCCCAATCGTGCATCACTTCACTCTCTAAGTCTCCCCATTGAGACTCCTCTACCTATCGTAACAGAGAAGACTGTACTGTCATCTAATACAGGCAACCTCTACCACCATTCACCCTTGCATCCAGGTGCAGAGCATCCAACTCCTCCATTACCTTCCAAGCATCTGTTGACTCTCGAACCACATCCTTCTGCGACTTCCTACTCACGTCATCGACCACCACATTCTCTTTTCCTAAGGTGTAGGAAATCTCGAAGTCGTAGTACAGAATGAAATCAATCCACCTTCACTGCTGTAAGTTCAGATCCCACTGGGAGATGATATACATCAATCTTTTGTGATCCGTGAAGACCACGAAGTGCTCCCTGATGAGGTAATACCACCACAACTTTAGTGCAAACATGACTGCCGCAAGTTCCAGATCGTGGGTGTCATAATTACACTCAGGGGGACGTAACTGTCTAGACCCATAAGAGATCACCCCTTGTCATTGCATCAGCAAACACCCAAGGCCTTGTCCTGAAGCATCACAAAACACCTCATATGCCGCCCCTTCTTCTGGAAACCTCACCACTGGGGCACTTACTAACTTATTCTTCAGATAGATGAAGGCTGCCTCATACTTCCCATTCCACACGAAAGCCTATTCCTTCTTGGTCAAAGCTGTCAAAGGTGCTGCAAATCAGAAGAAGTTGGGCATGAACCTCAAATAGTAGTCTGCTAGTCCAATGAATCTACGAACATCTGCCATGTTCTTGGGTGCTTCCCAAGAAACAACCGCCTCGACCTTCGATGGGTCCACCGCTATTCCCTGATCGGACACCACATGCCCAATGAAGTACACTTGTCACATCCAGAACTTGCACTTGGACAACTTCCCATAGAGTTGGTGCTATCAGAGGACATACAAAACCGTTCTCAGGTGCTAAGATTGATCCTCCTATGATATTGAGTAGATAAAGATGTTGTCAATAAACATGACTAAGAACCAATCTAGGTATTACTGTAAGACGGAGTTCATGAGTCCCATGAACACAGCTGGTGCATTTATAACACTGAATGGCATGCCTACAAACTCAAAGTGTCCATACCTACACCTGAAGGTAGTCTTTGAGATGTCTCCCTATTTCACCCTCAACTGGGGATATCCAAACTGTAGTTCAATCTTAGAGAACTAACCTGCTCCCCTCAGCTGGTCAAAGAGATCGTCTATCCTCAGGAGGGGGTAATGATTCATAACCGTTACTTGGTTCAGTCTCTTGTAGTCTATGCACGGCCTGAGACCACCATCTGCCTTCGTTGTGAACAAGACTGGAGCACCCTATGGTGACACACTTGGTCGAACAAAACCATTCTTCATCATATCATCAATATGAATCCGCAACACCCATAACTCAGAAGGTGCCATCCAGTAGGGGGCCTTTGAAATCGGACGAGCACCAGGTTGAAAGTCTATCAAAAACTCAATATCACACCGAGGGGGTAGAGTCGCCACCTCTTCAGGGAAGATGCCCATAAACTCAAAGATGATCCCTGGAAATTCCACCATTTTTGTATCCACCGACTCCACTGATAGTTCATCTAACAAGGAAAGGAGGGGCTCCTCTTGCATGCTTCTTTTCTGGAAACCCCGCTCACCGCTGAAAGTTACACATTGGCTTCCAAAATCTGAAAACACGACCCTTCCTCAGAAGAATTAGATAATGGCACATACAGATAACAACCAGTCAATGCCTAGGATGAAATCATATGGATGTATATGCAAAATTATATGATCCCTGATTGACTGATGTGGCCCTATCATCCGTCTGCACCCTCAAATATCATAAAAAAGTCGGTCTGACCTCTGACTAGTGTACTCAACACTAGGGGCACTAGAAGTATCTCAACATCTAGACCCATAGCACGGGCCAGAATTGGCGCAACATAGGAGTGAGAAGCTCCTGTATCAAACAAGGTATAAGAAGAGTCCAAAACAAGATGATAGTACATCGAACGACTTCTTGCCCTACTAGAACTACTACCTTTGCAGCGTTGAACTGCCCACGCCCAGCTTCTCTACCTCTCTGCTGTCGGCCACCTCCTCAACCATGCCCTGATCGATGTCCTTGAGGAGCGACCTGAGGCTGGTATCCTCCTGTAATGTCTACCCTCGGAGGAGCAAGAGCTTGCTACCCCTACTACTGCGGCTGAAAGGGCCTGGCTGGAAACTGCTATGGCTGGGGCGGGTGCAGCACTGGCCCACCCACATTGTATTGTACTCGGTCTGGGCACTGATTCTGAAGGTTCCCATGGTTTCCATAGATGAAGCATCTCAGTCTTAGGCCCAAAAGGAAAGGTCAAGGGTCGGGAGATCGGAAATAGAACTAGTGAGGCCTGCTCCCTATAGGTCAAAACCTAGAGGGCCCTAATGCTGGAGGCTTGCTACTGACGACCTTCCCCTTTGACGAGCCAAACTGGATTCCCTCTCGCGGTACACCTCCCAACGTGTGCATCCTCTCCACCACTTTAGCCTTATTCTGGACCTCCAAGTATGTCAGTAGGGTGAAAGGAGTAACAACATACTTGATAGAAGGTCGAAGTGCCTCCTTTAAATGTATCGCCCAAGAATCCTCATCCGGAAAGAGGTTGGGAGAAAAGTGAATGAGATCCTTGAGCTTGATCCCCAACTCTCTCACTGACATACTCCCCTACTAGAGGGAGAGTAGTTCCTAACTCTTCTCAGCATTTATCTAGGAAGAGAGGAATTCTGCCCGAAACTCCATCTCGAAGTCAGACCACGTAAGCTCAACCTCCCTTTTCTCTACAAGATAAAGAATCCACCACTGACATGCTGCTCCATGCATCTGGCTTATAGCCAGAGGAACCCAGTACTCCATCGGATCCCAGATGTAGCTGAAAGATATCACCTGCTCCTCTAGCCAGCTCTCTGTATCCACGTCAGAGATGCTGACCTCATACTTCATGATGGTCTACCCCTGAAAGGAACAAAGCGTCTTATACCACTGATCATCCTCCTCCTCCCGGTCAGCCCTCTGTCGATCAGCTAAGTCAACCTCTTGGGCCTAGATCACCCACACTACTCATGGTCATCTTCCAGGTGCCATAGCTACAAGGTAAACAAGGAATGCCTAAGCCCGAGTAGAGTAGAATATTATTCTTAAATTTTAATAGACTTCTTATTCATTTTAAATCCCCACATACCCATGAAACACAAGAACACAAGTCATTATGATGAATGTACCTTCCCTATGGTCTCTACCCTGCAATCAGTGTAGCCTTACTTGGTCTTTCGGTAGAACCATAGTCCTTGCATCGGATCATGGGGGGGGGGGGGGGGCTAGAATCCTGTGTCCTAGCCGGTCTTCCCTAGCCTATTTCACACACCAAGATTGTCCAACACTATTTCCCTACCATCCCATGCAATCCTCACTGTGGATAACTCTGAACTCCATCCTATCTTTAAAAATCCTGCCTCTGATATCATCCTATCACAACACGCCTTCACCAAGATGAGAGAAGGGACATCAAGTTTCCAAACCCTTCCTTCTTCAAGTTGAAGGAGAGGAAATGACCCCCGAGACTGCCTTTAATAGGTCCCGGAGGGGCAACTAGCACCAAGGGTATAGAATCACACACAAGATGGAAGGCATTACCCTATTTATTTAATAGGATTGGGAGATAAGGTAGTAAATCCCAACAAACCAAAAGTGGAAGTACAGGTAAAGAAAAAACAAACAATTCTCATATGCATGTTCCAAAAGACAATGATACAAAATTAAAAGAAAACCCAAAAAAAGATGTACTAAAAGAATGAAAAACAGCAACAAAAACTGTCCCAGCATCTGAACTAGTACGACCATGTGTGATCCCTGAAGTCCTCCTAGAAACCTAAAAACATTTTTATATACATAGGGTGAGAATATAAGTATACTGAGTATGGAAAACCAAAGACTCTCCTGCACAAGTTGGGAGGGATTATAATGCCCTGTGAAAAAAGAAATAACTAAAGCACCTAGCATGGAAAATTATCCACCCAAGCCTCACCAAGGTACACTACCCTAATAACGCAAGTCATGTAATGTATAGTAATAGAAAATCTACATTTGGGTACCCCGCGCCACTTTCCCACTGGTTATTGAAGACATCCTACACATCGAACATCTCCTGTCATTCTCACCGCAGTCCCATTGCCAAACCCTACCCACACACACCTGGGCCACAACCACGCATCCCACCCACAAACACCTGGAATACAACCACCACCCCACCCACAAAAACCTAGGACAAAATCAACATGTGTAGCCACGTCCAAAAAATCATGGGCCAGAACAACTACTGCCATGCCTGAAGACACCTGGGCCTCATCCCGAAGACTCTTGGGAAAAAAATTGCCCGCACACACCTGGGACAACCTCCACAACTGCCCTGCTTGAAGAATCTTGGGCTATAATGGACCTCAGGCCATCACATCCTGCCCAAAAAATCTTGGGCTATTCGGGAAAGGGAGCAGAAAAGGATCTAATAACCTTCCACTCATATGAGTGTTTGGAAAAACACCCTCCCCCATGAAATGGGGGTGTTCGTCACTAAGTGCTCAACTTGGGTGGGGTGTGAATAAGAAACCTAAAAACTACAAATATATGTATAGGTAACAAGAACTCATCCCAACCTAGGGGTTCCAAAACCTAAGCACAAACACCCTCGTTATTATTCATTCATAAAATAAAAGCACAACACTCACGGCCAAGTCACAACTCATTCCCAAAACCAATTCCCCATTTAAACCATTCTTGTTTTCTTGTTCAAGTGATCTCATTTAAGTGAAATATGCACTACTGGGAAACTAACTGACAAACCTACAAGCCAGATAAAGAGAAACATCCAAACAACAATTTAAGCATTCACACCCTGTTCTCTTGTGAAGTCAAAATAACAAAGGGATCAGTGAGATCCCTCAAAGTACGGAAACCAAACCAAGCCTCAAGATACAGCCCCACATAGCTTTAGATTCACAACCAAAAACTGTGCCACAATAGAGGATCCCATCCCCATCCAATTCGCCCCATAAGCATCAAACTGAACAACACATCTACTACCAAAATAGAGTAGGGAAACATCCAGGTTCAAGCACATCAATCATTAGGTTCTTCTTTCTGTTGGTTTACCGGGGTGACCAAAAAAGGATTTATTTTCACTGGGCATCCATTTAGCCAACCATGTTTAGGTGATTAACCAAATTTCCATATTACAGTCATTTAATCATCACATAAGATAAGGGTTTATTAGTGCACAAGGGAAGACCACCAACGACCATGATTTTCAGTGAGCATAAGCCCATACAATTCACAACATATTTCAATTGTAAAAGAGTACATCAAAATTGTCAAATGCACCCCATCATTCTTTAACAGTCTATTTATTATATTTGTTAAGGTTTGGCTTCATCCATTCCCACAGAAATAGTAGCGTTCCCAGCCCACATGATACACAGTAAGGAGAGATGAAGGAAAATCCATACTTGGTTGATCAAGTATCAAAGTTATTCTCCACATGCCAAGAACTTAGGATGCACGACTTGCAAGGGAGGAACGTCGGGGACTCCAAGGGTGAGAAAAAAGGCTCTGGCACAGGAGCACCACTTGCCTCAGGAAGGGGAACACCAAACACCCCAGTAATAAAAGGAGACCGGGCATGATAAAGAAGAAATAATTTCTAGCGTGATAAAAAGATGAGATCCCGTTGTTACGGGATATGGTATTTTGAATGGCTATAAAGTCAGATCTTGGTTTCACCACACATTTGGGTGGTAACGTAATATGGAATTAATTTTCATTTAAAAATTCTCCTCGGAGAGGTGGTCATAAAAAATATGCATTAAACATTTTTCATTAACCATAAGGAAATGCATAATAGGGTAAGATCTGGAAGGTACGGGGATGGGTGTGACAACGAGGAAAAACCAAACGTTTCGGTAAGTTAAGGGTTTCCCAAATCTTCGGGGATTTAAATATTATTTATGGGCTTTAAATGGTTTTGAAAGGGGGCATTAAATCATCTTTACATCAAAAGATATGTTGTGGGAGCGGAAAAGGTGGGAACTAGGAAAGAATGAAGACCACTTGGTGGGGACACGATGCCACCCAAATGGTGACTCTGTCACAGTGGCACCGTCACGGTGCCACCGTGATCGATGTGCGACCATCACGGTGCCACTGTAACCGGTGACACCATCACGGTGCCACCGTGATCGGTGTACGACCATCATGGTGCCACTATGACTGGTGTGAGACCATCATGGGGCCACCATAATCGGTTCCCCTGTGACTGGTGCCACCGTCTCGGTGGAGCCATGTTTTGGCAAAGTAATGGACCCAGTGGGTTCAGGTCATTACAAATTCACACATAAATTTAATAATTTTTAACTTTATCATACTGTACAGAAAATTAAACTTATATTTTTTTGAATGATTACCATGTATTCATCTCCCTTAGAAGTAAGAAACCTTCAATCCATTGAAACATATTTATTAATTCCAGATTTAGGTGTTACATCTTGTAAAATTTCAATTTTACCTAGAATAATCTATCAAAAAATCTTTATGTATTGAAGGTTCTAGAAACATCTGGTAGCTTAGGTGATAATAAATTACTCTCCTTTACTAATTATACCAAACACTTTTGTAAAATTCTTCATTGACATTAAAAACTCATTCACTTGAATTATAAATTTACTTCTCTCTATTAACATACTCAAAATATATGCTAGAATAAAACTATTAAACTATAAAAATATAGAATAATTTAGATTTTTCACATGACAAAACTATAGACTCCCATACATAAAATTGAACAACTAACTTTAATAAAAATTCATGTTTATTATTTCATTAAACACCAATAATCATTCTATGAGATGGCATAATGAATTGATAGTTGATAAAAAATTTATATATATGACTCAAAAAATACTACAGTTATTAAGAAATGATGACAAAAAGAGTGTGGGGGTCAACTTTTATTTATATAAAAATTTATGGTTCTCTTTATCTATTGATGTCTACATTGACAGATTGTTATATTTTCTTCGTTACATAAAATGACATAAAATATCAACCAAATAATAAATCTTAAATTTAAAAATAATATTAATAAAAAATCTAGTTACATATGTTTTTTAAAACTCACATATAAATTAATAAAATTAAAATTAAATAGATTAGCATTAATTTCTACTCATAAATTTAAAAGAAAATAATTAAATAAATTCCCTAGTAAAAGTTTTATTATAATTTACACAGAATGATCTTATTTTGAAGAAGATGATTTTAGAATATGTTTTGAATGCTCATTTTATTTTTTATAAAATATCTAGAATATAAGTATTCCCAACCTAGATGTTAGAATTAAAAACACATACCTTTTTTCAAGGAGTTAGACAATGTATGATTTTAATATTATATAGTATATTAAAAAAATATTTTCTTATTCTTTACCTTCTATTTTTTACTTAATGTTAGAAAAACCTTTAATTTTAATCATACATATCCATGTACTGATTGTGTTTACTAACAATACTCAACCTTCCTTCTTGAAAATAAATTTATAGTTTTATTCCAAAACCTAATTAGGTTCAAAAGTATTTTAAAATAAAACCTCAATAATCCACATATGTCTATCTCTATGGTGTTGAATAGATGGAATATCTAAATAAATATAATTTTTTTTATGATTTAACCTCACTCATAGAGCATCAATTATTCTAGAGACCCCCGTTTTAAAATTTTGTAAAAACAGGTTCAATTTTAAGAATAAAATATTTGGATTGAATATGTGAATTCCTACGGGTGATTAAGAGAATCCAAAATAAGATTTAGATTGTTTCATTGGATTTAGAAGTATCAAAATTCCCTCTTTAGAATGAAAAATTATAAATAAACCTATTCAAACTATCAACGTTATATTTTAGTTTCACAACACTATCCTTATTATAAAAAATTAATTTAATAAGAATAGATTTAGCCTTTAACTCATAAGTTAACTTAGAAATATTATCATTATATTTTGAAATATTTTCCTTAGCATCTAAATATTTCTTCAAAAATAATATAAATTTAATATCGTGTTCAATTACATATTCCTACACTTATTCCATTTATATAGAAAATTATTACTCATCATCCAAAGAATTAAAATAGTGAGAAGTAGAATCAAAAGAGATATCATTAAGGAATTTTGGTGTAACATTATCCATAATAAAGATTATTTCTAAGGAATCTTAGTATAAAAATAAGTCATTGTCGAAATTTAATCAATTTTAAATCCATAAATTTTTGATTATGGATATTCACTTATGTTTTACATATCCATCAGATTAAAAAAATTTCATCCTTTTATTCATAGAGGATATTTTAGGATTATTCTATTTTTTGTTTTAGTTTTAGAAAATCCTATATTGTAATCCATATATTCTTACATTAATTTAGAAGAATTTATTAAAAATATATATCATAACCCATTCTTGTAGATCTATCATATTAATATTTAATATCATTCTATTATTTTTTCAATAAATTCATATAAAACATTCCACCTTTAAATCTAAAAAAATGATGAATCTCACCTTCATTAATTTTCATATTACTATCATCCAAATGATTCTAAAAAAATGAATTAAAGAATATGGATTTTAAGGAATAAATTTATAGGTTTTCGTAGAAAACCTAACTATAGTATCTATTATCATTTTTCAACATCTTACTTTAAATTTTTCCCTTATTACATTAATTTTCTAATAATGTCATTTAGAATGAAATTATTAAGATTCTTTATTTCATTAATAGATCTTATATTATATTCCAACTCATTATAAAGTATATAAATTAATTTCTCAACAAACTGATCATAATTAATCTCCCACTCACCACAAAATTGAAATATATTTAAAATAGTTATAAATATATGATTTCTCTTTGTAACTGACTCTCCTATTAGAAAATAAAATAGTTAACAATAACATTGCAGAATATCTATCTTATTTTCAATAAAAATTAAAGTTTTAAAATGAGTGATCTCAATATTATTTCAAATTACATTATCAGGTTTAAAAGAAGAAACCTTATTGTAGATATTCCATTATAAAGAAAAAAAGTGTGTGTACCAAACATTGTAATTCGACTAAAAGTTTTCTTTTTTTGATGAATCATGTTCAGAATCAAATTATATAGATTCTTGGAATAAATTATCAACATTATATAGTTATAAAATTTGATATTAATATCACAAGTTTCTATCCCATCATTTCCATATTCATAATGAACACTACCGAATTATAGTGGTTTACAAGGATTTAGTTTCTATAAAGATCCAACTAGAAGTGTTTCTACCGTTAAAAATATTTTCTATACTTATATTTTAGTATAACGAAACAATTTAGACACTCAATTTGATTTATTAACATCATGTTTCATTCCATTTTAGGAGTTTTGTACATTGTTTCACATTTTATGTTTTAGAGGGATGGTTTTGAATTAATGGGATATGACATAATAAGTGGAATCAGAGCATAGTAATTGAGGTTGGTATATCCAGACCTTATCCAGGTGTTCAAAGATTATAGTTTAGTGTTTTTATAAACATTAAATTATAAGAAACTTATGATAATTTGTTTTTACCTATATGATTTTCCATTTTAGTGGGAGTTCAATTTTTGAATGATGGAATAAGAAAAAGGTAATGTAAAAATTAATAATTTTAATGTGTTTGGTTTTAGATTCTAGTGGATGAAGAATAAATATTATATATCCCATAAAGATCTGAAGCTTTCATTGAAGAGAGTTAAACTAGAAATGAAATCAAATAATGAGTATGGAAATTTTGATTGTATGTTTTTGGAATTTATTCAAATGATTCTGGACCTAAACTTTGTCTTCAAAATTTAAGAAGTTAAGACCATCACTGAGTTAATGATTATAATTCCCAACATGTATGGAAATATAACTTCTACGAACAAAGTGTTTTTATATGGAGACTTTTTAGTAAGAATATTTCAGAAGGAAGGTTGGTGGTGGATCATATTAATGTATTTAATGTTTTTTAGAGTCAGTTGGAGGCTACAAATGTAATTTTCTTAGGCGATGTGTGGGAACTGCTTCTTCCATCATTACTCCCAGAATAATGGGTTGTGATGGTTATCTTGTGGAGTAATTGAATTGGTAAGACCAAACCTCTCTTTGATCATATCTATGATTTGATGATAAATGAATAGATTTGTCTTGAGGAGGTCTGAGGTGATTCCCTAAATGAATTTAGTAAAGAAAGTAGGGAACTATTTACTTAATTCAAAATTTATAATAAGGTAAGGATAAAATATAATAGAGTCAGGGTGATTTTGATAGGCCTTGGCTCATATGTTGACATTTCTAGATGAAAGGGAATGCGATGTACTAGAGGGTTCATAAGGTCAATTGCAAAAGTTATGCATTTAGTTGTTCATCCATAAATCATGTTTTAGAAGATAGAACCAGTTTGATGCTGAGTGTATGCAATTTTCTTGAGTAATGGATTATTAAATTTTTAGTTTCTTTTAAATATTAATCTAATATAGGAATCATGGATAACTATATACCTATAATATTTGACAGGGTTCACCTTGGGGATGGTAAATTTCATAAGAATGAGAGAATGGTTAGTGTTTAGGTCCAAACATTGAATGGATTTTTTCTTGAGTTTCATGGTGTGAGACACATACTGAGGTTACATAAGAACCTGATCTTAGTAGTATTAATGGATGATAAATTTTTTTATTATATATCTATAGATGGTATGTGAAAGATCACATGGGGTTCTATGATGGTATATAAATGTATGAAGGATGATACTTTATATCATATTGGAAATTCAGATGAAGTAATACATGCCAAAAAATCAAATTATGGAACTGTGAAGTTGTTGTATAAGCATCTCGATCACATGTGTTATAAGGGGATTAAAGTATTGGATATGAAAAGAATATTGAAAATTTGATTCATGGAATAAAAACATATGAGGAGTGTGTCTATAGAAAGTATTGGACGAATACCTTTAATATGGAAGAAAATACATTGAAGAATACTAAGTTAAAGTAAGTTCATATGGATAAAGTGGGGATATCCATACTTATTTCTCATTGGGGATCACTATACTATTGTACCTTCATTGTAATTGAGACATAAAAAGTGTAGGAGTTCCTTCTCAATCATATGTTTTTTTCAATACCTCCCTAGATGATGATTCAGGGTGGAAAATAAGACCAAACTATGTTGAAATACTTATGTTCTGATAGTGTTTGGGAATAAGAAAGTAGATATTTTTAAATGTTATATTATAGTAAAGGCATAGGATTTTGAGAACCCCATATCTGGAACACCAGATAATAATAGAGTCATAAAATAGATTAATCATACACTAAATGAGAGGTCCAAAAACATAATCTTACATTCCAGTTTACCCAATGTTTTTTGAGCATAGAAAATGAACTATGAAAACTATTTTGTGAATCAGAGACCTCATAATGAATTGGTGTTGGATCTTCTTGAATATATATGATCAATATATTATACATGAATGTTTTTTTATTATGAATCCCATGTCTAAATTTACTCTAGGGAGAGGGGAAATACAAAATAAAAGTCATAGGTGTGTTTCTTTATTAATTAGGATGAAAAAAACTTAGATTTTGACTTTAGTTCAACGACTCACAAAAGGTTTTTGTGAATCCAAAATATCCACTTCAATGAAGAGATCATATGTAAGGATAAAAACTTATTGGAATATTTTATATAGAATAAATAATTTGTGCATGTTAAAGTTAATCTAGATATAAATCTAGACATAATATATTATTTCGAGAGTATATAAATTCTAGAGATACCAAACATTCAATATGGTGAATTTTTAGATGAAAATAACAATCCATTGGTATCTATCAAGAAAGATATACTAGAATTATTCAATACTATGGAAGCTGATGAAAGAGAACTAGATAGTTAATTACCAGAATTATTAGTTTAGAAAAGAATTGAACCTTAGTTTGAATTAAGGTATTCTATTAGATCTTGATTCCTCATATTGAGGTTTAGGAGAAACATGTAATTATTTATTATTCTATATATATTAGAGTACCATAGAAACTGGAAGAGGTGGTAAGTCTGAGTGACTCAAGAGAGTAGGGTTAGAGATGAATAAGAGATTGACTCCTTTAATATTTCTTGATCAAGGAAGTTAATATAAAATTCTACTTGAAAAAGATCACTTTAGAACAAACGGGTCTACCAGTTAAAAGAATAAGTCAATAGTAATAAATGGTACAAGTTAAATATTTCCTTGGAGGGGTTATAATAATTGGAGGTTTGAATTTAATTGAAATATTTTCTCCATTAGTAAATCATTCAAGAACTCAGATGGTTCTGAAAATGGTTTCCATGGAGATTTTACATATTGTTCAACTAGATGTAATGTCAACACTCCTTTATGGGGATTTAGAGGAGGAAATATATTTAGATTATGAAAATGGGTTTGATGGATAAACATATTTTAAGGACTAGTGTGTCAACTCAAAAAGATTTTGTATGGGTTGAAACATGCACTCAAGTAATGGAACCAAAGGTTCAATGCCCTCATGGTAGAGTATATTTCTTCTAGAGCTATGGTGATTAGTTCTGTTACTAAAAGGTGTTTGAAGATAAGATATTAATCATTATTATTTTATATATGGATGAAATTTTTTTAAAGGTATGATTAGAGACCATATCAAGTATTTGAATGATTATTTTATAAAATCTTTGTGATAAAAGATATTGATTAAACAAAGTGGATGTTGGAGATTTGAGTTGGAAAGGAAATGTAGAATATAAATTTATTTTTTTCTTAGTTAGAGTATGTGTGGTAGACCATGGAATGATTTTTAATTATATAATAAAACCTTTGATGATCCATTTCACCTGAACTTCATGTTATTTAATGAGAATGTACTGAGTACAAAAGTTGAGGATGAGTATATGGAAGGGGTTCCATACACATAATTGGTTAGAAACTTGACATATTATGTGGTTTAAATGAATTTTTAAATTGATTATGTTATGGGAGACATCAAAATGTTTATGGGGAATCCAATAAGGGAGCATTAATAGGTGATTAAGTAAATACCCTTTTATCTAAAAGATTCATAATACAAGTCACTCTAGTTTAGGATGGATGATTCAATACAAGAGTTTTTAGATTTAGAATTTGGAGAATATATAGATGCTATGAGAAGTATCACTGGATACATGTTCACTTTTAGAGGATGAAATATGACTTTTATATCTATATTTAATCTATTTGTTACATTATCTATAACATAACTGGATTATGTGACAATAATGAAAGTAAAAAAGTGTTGACTTGGATAAAGGGGTTAATTGGTGGATCCCATAAGAAGGAAATTGATAGAGAATTGTTCTACAATATTAAAAGTGTAATCTATATTACAAAGAATTCAATGTTTTGTAAAATAAAAAAAATAGGTTTCTGAAGAATCACTTCATTCAGATGTTTTTAAAGAATTTAGTTTTGAAGATACAAAATTTTTATGAATATCATATTCTGGTGGGTATGTTAGAGAAGGTCATTATCTTGGTATATTTGCGGATCTGTTTCTTCTTAGTGGGTCTTGGATGATTAGAAGCATGTTTAGAGGACAATGATGATATTGTGGAAGGGGGGAATAGGGAAGAGTTTTGGAAATAACTAGAGTACTCGGTGAATTATTGAAAATACACTTCAAGTGAGAAATTCTTAGTATTGAATGAGAATATACTTTTTTTTCTGGATAAGTGTTAGTAATTTTTTGGAAGAATAGATTTAAATACTAATAATGTAGAACTATATGGAGAGAGGGCATTGGAACCAATGTTCTAAATAGATACAATGACAAAAATATTTTGGAAGTATGGAATAGGTGATGGATGAGTTCTAAAAGTTGGAGCTATCCATTAGAAGTTTTAGGTTGATTTATTGTATTTATTGAGAAGTTGGTGATGGATTTGATTGAGTGGTGGTCATAAAAAAAGATCATATGGTAGTATAATTGAAAAAAAAACACTTGTATGCTCTAGATCACATATATAAATAGGTGAGTGTGGTCACATGTACTAAGAATGGGTAACTGTGTAATACTCTTGAGGTGACCCAGACCCACCCTCCCAGCTCAGGTGTTGAAAAAACATACTTTACACAATAATTTAATACAAATTGATATGATCAAAGAAAAACATATCATTATTTTACATAATTCCAAAAATTAAAACATTACATCTAAAAAATAAACACACAATCCCAAGAACTAAAGGTTTAGTGTCTTTTAGAACTAGTTTTACAAGAAACTTATTTTAAATTAATTATGTATATTTCTAAATGATTGAATAACACTAGAAACCATTCAAGAATTATCATAAGTTATAATAATCTCTATAACATTGGGGAATTAAAACAAAACTGGAAAATGGGTCTATTCCAACACACCTATACCAACAGTTTATAAAAACCATTGGAATAGATGGGATATCCTTATAGTTTTAGTGAAACCAGTGGTATAACCTTCCTCAAATATAATTTCATATGGATCATCCCCATGTTACCATCCCTTGAAAACACTCATATCCCCCACAAAACCATATGCACCCCACAAAACTTCTCCCCCGATTATCCATAGCACTCATCCCTGGCATGAACCCTCTTCCCTCTCCTACCAACCCTCTTCTCCCCTAATTCCTCTGTCATCCATCATGCTTATCCCACTAATATCTAAAACCCTTACTTAAGGATATGATTCCATCTAATTCCCATGTTCTAGCTTTGGCTTCCATCCTCCCCATTAACGCCTAAAGATTTAGCAGTTTATGGTGTGATCTTCATGGTTTATGGTTGGCTCACCAAGGTTTGGTCTACAATTCCTTTTTCCATGTTTCCTTCTGGCTTTCTCCATCCATATCATGGTTTTGTCAAACCCTAGTTCAAGATGTTGTCCAGATTTTTTTGGTTACATTATTGTTCAGGTTTCATGGAATTGTTTATTGGTTGTTTGGCCATCCACTGTTAGACGCGATGCATTCCGACTCACGTGTTAGTGGTTTGTATAGATGTCTGCACTATAATTTGACTGGACTCCTTATCCCCCAAATATATATTAATTTATGTACTTTCTGTTAAAGAAATTATCATTCCATATAGACACATTTATTCTCATTTGAATATCAGACAATTTGGCATGACCCATGGATACCTACAAATGTGGGATGTCTTTTGGATGTAGTTTTAGTTATCTCTCTTAAACCCATATGAAGGGGTTTAATATGATACAGTGAATTTTCAATAAATTGTACATGTTTTATATGATTTATTCATTTTAGTTTCTTATGCACTTCTCATTTTTTTAGCATGGTAGCTAATTTACATGGTATTTTATACTATTATACAAGATCTAATGATTTTTATTAAAATTATTTAAAACCTAATAGTGGTATAATATCCATACCTTGAATTTGATTTATGAATACTTATATGAGATGAATTATAAAAAAAATAGAACATTATTTTTGATTTGATGGAAAGTTCAATTTACCTTTATGTATTTTGGATCTACATAATGGTCATCGATTTTACCCAGTCATTGAATGGTCAATATAAGTGACATCTCCACTTACCCATATGTAATATAGTCTATGTAAGGATAACCTAGTATTATCATCACACAGAACAATATATATGACGATATTATTATTTTAACCTTATTCAGAATGGTTATTTAGAAAGATAAATACAATTACACTTATGCAGAATATTTTTTCATAAAGGTAAATGAAATTACCCTTAAAGAAGAATGGTACACTCTACGGATTATAAATAAAAGGGATTTTTTTTATAATCATACAAATACAATTTATAAAGTGTTTATAAATTTAATAAATGAGGTTGAAATATAATATTATTTATATTTTAATTAATAAACTGTTAATCATAAATTATTTTGAATTTTTCAAAATTAAAAAGCCCTTATTTTGAAATGCTAAGTATATGATATTTAGATTATATAAAATATCTACATAATATAAATTTGATTTTTTTATGATACATGGGAATATCATATATTTTCAAAATTTCAATATAAGAAATAATATTAAATAGTTCATTTTAAATTGTATATAATGAGTTTACATTCATAGTTATGGACTGTACATAATATTTTCTAATTTATAAAAAGGTTTATTGTTAAATTTTATTTATGAATTGGTCATAAATGGTTATTTCATGTTTAAATATTTTAATTTTTTATTTCCTTAAAAGACTATTCCATTCTTTTTTTATAGTTATAAGTTTTTTATATTATGAATTTTTATGCTTTAGAATAATTATTAAACAACTTCTAGGAGATATATCCTTTCATTTCATGCTATGAAAGAAAATGAATTTAGTTTTTCATTTAGATTGAAATTATTTTATAATTAAATTTATAAACTTGAATTTAGTTCCTGAATTCAGTTTATGAATATTTGGGTCTAGATTTTTGATGAATTTTATTATCTCTTGAGTGAAGTCTTCCCAGATAGAGGACCTGGCCATTTATTTTTCTGGATGAAAAAGCTAATAAATCATAGAATTCCACTTTTTTAATACTTCATTGATTTATAATCTATTCCATATAATGAAATATACCAGAATAAATGGGAATTTCCTTCATCTGTTAGCTATACCATATACTATTATATCTTACTGAAATGTATAATAATATACTAATATTTGGGAATCTACTAAAGTAATTAATTTTATAAATATATATTTAAAATTCAGAACCCAATGTACCAAAATGATTGATTTTTTGGTTTCTATTAATATTTTTTTTTCTACCATTATAATTTTTTTTAAAATGAAATGTGGATACGCTTTTTATGTTTTCAAACATATGTTCCTTATTAGATGTTTAAAAAATGATATCTTTGTATACTCTTCTTCTGAATCTCATGTATCCTACAATTTCATGTTCTTATTTTTAGATGTTTGAGTATCTTTAAGTCAATTTTTCCTATACGATTTTTTTTAGGTGGGATTTGTTCAATAATTACCTCAATATTCTTCTGATGTTTAGGAACACCATGTTGTTGTGTGATCCTATTTTTTTCCTGATGATAAAATTCTTTAAGGATTAGTGTTTTCTTTAGTATGTGTTTTTTATTATGGATCGACTTATACGATAATTATGGTTTTCTCTATATTATTCATTTTATTTTTAATTATTGAAATTTGAAGTATATACTACATAATTCTTGAAGTATTCAATTCCACATCCATTAAATAGGTATAATTTTCCTATTTGACTAAAAAAATCCATTTTATTTCCCATAATCATTTTTGGATTGTTTCTTGATTATAATGTAACTTTATTCCTTTTTGTTTTTATAGACTCACAAATTTCTATCAAATTTTTTGCCCTAACCCAGAATCAATTTTTTTTGGAAAAAACTGAATATTTTCCATGGGTTTAGGGTAGGTTTTTTCCCTTTTCAATTATTTTCCATTTTTTAATTTAAGGGTTTTGGGGTTTTGAGTATTCTGTGTTTTTCTAGAGTATTTTGGACCTCATTGTGGTGGTTTTGGGTTGTTGTTGTTAAATTAAACTTCTATGTGTATTCATAGGTAGGCATATACATATATGAGTTCCCTTATATATATATATATTCATTCATAGTGGTATGAATATATATATTGGGGCTAGGTGTTATTATGTATATATATGAACAATTCATCTGTGTGTAAGGAAAATGGCTATATGCATGAATAAGAATATATGTATGGATCCTATTGAACATATTTGGCCATGAAAATATGTACATGGGAGCTAGCTGTCATTATATATATATGAGAAAGTGAATATGTGAGCAAGTGGTAAATGGAAGATTCAAGTTGCCATATTCATAAGCAAAGAACCTTGAATTTGAGGTAGGTTTCCTTATGCATTGACCTTTAAATTTAAATAATCATTGATTTCTTAAATTTCAAACCATTTTTGTACTAAATAATGATATATATTTCTTATAATAATTGTTTGGTATGAAAGGATGTGCCTACCAAATTTAATCAAATTGAATCAACCTAACCCAATAAAAATAAAAAAACAAATTAGATGAAACCAGCATGAACTCATTGAAATTGAATTGAATGAAATGAGACATAATATAAGTCGTAAAAACCAAAATAATCTGAATTATATTAACCAATAAAGAGTAAAATTTAATATTCTTAAATAAATTTACAATGAATAATATTATCGTGTACCGAACAAATAAATTAAAAAAACAAGATTTTAAACAAATCATATCATGTTGTACTAAATAAAATCTTACATAATCAGTATAATCCAGTTATTCCTCTCCTGACCTACCTTAATTAGGATAAAATCAAACATAAAAAACCATGATGAACCCAAACCAAATAATAATATTAAGACTAAACCCAAAATGGGTTGAACTGATTAAAGTGGCACCATACAAACCCATAATGTATTGAATAAAACCCAATAAAAAATAGAATGAATCATTTAAAAAAAATCACAAACTTACAGAAACATACTTGTATAAATGTAAATATGATCAACCAAAATAGATCTTGAATGATAAAAAAAGAATCAAAATAGGAAAAAAATTGAATGAAACTAAATTATACAAAGTCAAACTAATCTAACGTGAACTAATATGATATTACAAATGATGAATCAAATTGAACCAAATATAATGAACCCCAACCTATATGATCTCAACTAAAATGAAAAAAACTGAAATAAAACAGACATATATGAACCAAATGCAATCAAACTAAATCTATTTGAACCTAAATGAATGAAATTGTCCAATCTAATATAAAAAAAGACATACAGAATATAATGAAAAGGTACCAAACTAACTTGTATCGAACAAAACCAAAATAATCCAAAACTCAAGACAAACTTATTATATACCATTAATAAGAATATTGATTGTTAAATAACAAGATTGTACTATTTGATAGACTCATTTTGAAACATGGATGTATTTTCCCTTGCTTAGAGGAAGATGATTTGAACCATGGGGTGTTGTGGTTCTTAAATGTCGAGTGTCCACTTGTATAGTCAGAGAAGATAGGTATGTTTTTGTTTAGTTTTTATATTATTTTCATTATCACATCATCCACTTACATCTTTTACTTCTTTCTATGGATGGAGAGTAGTTATATTATACGAAGGGGGACATAAGGGCACTAGAGCCTACTACACATTTTTCTTTATAGGGGAGTGAGATTAGGGTGGTGAAGATATTAATTAGTGTGTTTCATTTTTTCCACCTTTATTCCATTTTCATTCTGTTTTTTCTTTTTCTTTAGTGTTTATATACAATGTATGTATGCATCATGCCAAAATTGTATTTATTTTCCATTTCTATTTTACATAATTGTTTGTGGGAAAATAGTTCTTATATAGTGATTCCTTGATTCCTAGACACTTGTTTTAGTCCATGGTCATATACCATCCCACATACTTCATCCTTGTAATTCCTTTATTAGAGTCTAACTAGGTCATTACTATGTATGAACCATTGGAGGGCCTAGGAAACATAGAATAACTAGGGAGGGATTGGGAACATCTTCACAATTTTGTTGAGAATGACTATAAAATAATGATGATTTTAAAAATCATTAAGGTATATAAGATAAACTCTCAGGAAGTGAGGATAGATTAGAGAGAATTATCAAAAAAAACCAATGAACAAATAAATGAAACTCAATTAAATTTCATAATTATGTATATATGAATTAACCAACACTCCCAAAACACCGAAACTTATATATACAATTTCAAAGACAAAGTGGTTCCACTTGCATGAATAAATAGTAATAGGGGGAAAACATTAATTCCATCACAAGATAAAATCTATCAAACATATTATACAATGGTCATAAATTTATAAAATGGAAAGAATATGAGGCATTATTTCTTTCTATCTACTTCAATTGTTTATAAATTTTATATGAAAAATTATTATTTTTGTTCTGGTGACCTTTATTACAAATATTATTTGGAAAGTGTTCATTTTTTGGTGTCTATGTCTTGTACAATATTTGAAAGATCCATAAAATCTGAAAATTACAATGTTATGATCTACCTCGATAAGTTATTCTCATGCACCTCGAACCAATAATTTCATCTCCATATTTAGTGGAGTTATGATCAAGGGATCCATATCTAAAAAAATTCCCTAAAAATATGATCCATTACTACACATATCATTGATCCTTCTCTTCACTACCAGAAACATTTTTATTTTCCACCGCTTCATCAACTAGCTCTATAATCCATCACACTTATTTATCTTGTGTCTCTAGTATTACATAACCTTATTCAGCAGTGGTAATGACATTAAAATTTGTAGGTTCATCTCTTTATTTCACTACCTTCATAAAATCAAATTAGACTTGATCCTATATAACTTATAAAATCAATCATAATTGATTAATATTAATGAGATCTTTAACCATGGTTATAAAAGGGTAACAAATAATTATTAGGACCTCTCCCTATTTATCTATCTCTCAGATGAGAACATCAATAAGAAATATGAACTTATTGAACTTCACCAAAACATATTATAAATACCAATAAATTACTTCATGAATTGGTCTATGAGCTATAAAGAAACTATAGAGAGATTAATATTTCTTAACTTGATCTTCTTGAACACATTTAGCATTATCAAGTTGAAACTATCCCTTGCATCATAAAGGGACATCCTAAAATTAAAAGAACCAATATTTTAGAGAATGGGAAAGCTTACCAGATCTATAAGCTTTAGTGGGAGTTTAAAATGAACAATAGTTAAAGATTCTTCATTTAAGTAAATCACACCTAATTCTTCCAATTTATGTTGGTTCAAGAGGATTTCCTTGACGAACATGACAAACACTGACTTTTGGAAAACTTCATCAGTGAATTGGATGTTAATGTGAAGTAATTTGAAGATATCAAAGAAATTTTTATACAATTACTCTATCTCTTCTTGGAACATACTTATTAGAAATATAATATATGACCAGTATGGATACACATTTTCCCCCTTCGCTATCTATCTCATTTGTTTTTTATCCTATACTTTGGATTTTATTTCCTCCCCAGTTGGTTCATTCATGAGTTATTCGATTTGATCCTTCTCCTATTCTTTACTTATTCCCTATTATTATCCTAACCATATTCCATTTCATTATGGGTTCCCATTTCCCTTATATTTCATATAGTTATCAATGTAATAACCTTTTATTTCTCCCTTGGAACTTTATTATTAGTTTATATGAAACTGAGTTATCCGTTAGATATTTTTTAGTAATGAAATACCAATTGATTCTTGATTTTTCAAAGTGGTCCTTGGTGATTTACTATGTAATATTAATTATTTTAAAGGTTTTTTTCTACTTTATAGAGACAATAGTAATTCTAATTAATATAATTAAACACCAATTCCATGAAAAAAAGATGTACTTCTTGGGATTACAGATAAAATTGTTAATGTAATTTCAACATAAACTACTATCTATAATCATGATGTTTCTATCCAACAAACCATATTTCTTGGTTCCCTCGCTCATATCCCAAAAAACATTCAATATGAATGGTATTTTTCCAATTTCCATGTCTCAAACCATGATTTTGAGACCTAAACCTCACTTACTAACCAAACTAATTTTAGAAATATAATTGTATCTAGTTATAACCAATAAAAATCACCTCAACCAAAAGTTTCTCTTATGTTCCATCTTAAAAATATTAAAAGAGCTTTAGACCTCCAAAAATATAGTATGAGAGAACTTGTTTAGGCCAAGGTGGATTCCTTGACAGTGAAGTTCTAGACAAATCTCTACATTATTTTATGTTTATTGTATATGATAAACCAAATTTGTAATCTTATCTAATTGATGAAATACTCACTTAGGTGGGACTATTTCTAATTAATATTGATATAAATTATCTAAAATATAATCTAATATGGCTTAATAATTAGTTGTTCCTCGAACATACCAGGTAATTATAGATTAATAATAGTTCATATTTATTAATATAATAAATTAGATAGTAATTTTTCCTTAATGGGGACTATGTTCGATAGCGTACCTGACTTGCAATAAAGAGTTTTTCCAAAATCTTATGTTGCACACAAGACCGAGTTATACCAAAAAAATAATATATTATAATATTATTATTTTAAATTATAGTTATCGTCTAGTCATTATATTGGAAAGATTGAACAGAAATAACTATATTATGTTTACAAATGTTTATTAAATATGTTTACTTTCTTCTAATAAATTGTATGGGGTAAATATAAGAATAAATCCCATTTTAAGCATAAAAAGCTCTAATATTTTTAAAAGGTAGTTTTACCACATATTGATGGAGAACCATTTTTAATTATAAATTTAGAAACATTTAAAAAATTTATATAAAAAATTAAACTTGTTATTTGGATGCGGGACATCAAAATTTACTTAGTTTAAATGTTTGGTATTTTTCTGACAATATTCATTTTAAATGAATAGTGAAAAATAAGGCATTTTAATTCAAAATTTCATTTTTTATCTAATTTATTTATAAAGTTATATTATACCTTAAATTTGTTTTAAAGTATAATTAAATAAATTTTTTATCATTTAATTAAATTTAGGTCATTGTAATTAATTTCACATTGAAATAGGATATAAACACTTTGTGAACTTTTGAACATTTTTACTTCAAAAACCCAATTTCTTGATCCGCCAAAGGGATTAACTTTAAATTAATTTAATAACTTTCTGAAATTTAATTTTTAACAATGGACATACATGGTTGTAATCAATATGAAAAATATAGTCTAATAGGATCAAAATAAATTTTGCTTAATAGTAACATTATTATTTTATTTACCACGGTTAAAGGGAAATAAGGTAACTAATGGTAAAATTAATATTATAATATTATAAAATTACTTGAACACTTTTCTTAATATTATTGGATGAGTTATTATCAATCCTAACCATCTGTAGGAATAAATTCTGTCCTTTGGAATCCACTTGGGTGTGATTATGATATTTATAACATTTAATTTTATGTAAAGGAAAATATGTCATAAACATGTCTCTTCTAACTTAAAATTTTTTAATATAGGGTTATGTAAGTGATATATTCAGATATAAATAGTATTTAACATAGGAAAAATATTTTATATAATATGGTAATTTATTTATACTTTTTAGGAAATACATAAATAAATTAAATAGTGACACAATAACGATGTAGTAATTGATTTAGTAAAGAGAGAATCAGATAAATGATATTAATAATATTAAAATAAATATAAATTGAAACATTTTAGGACATAAAAGAATAATATGTATTACTATTACATGTTATTATTGAGTTAATGTAGTGTTTTCGAATAATCAAGTTGTTATGATTTTTTTAAGTCTTGTAATGAGTAGTGTCAAAATTGACTTCATTCATATTTTAAAATAAAAAATACTTAATAAAATGATATAATATATATAAAAATATAATATTCAAACAAAAAGTTTATATATGTCTAAAAAGTTCATTAATGAATCATTCATTAGCCATTTTTTAGGATTTCGGAATTATTTTAACCCTCAAAGTGTAAATTATTTATTAGATCGGTAAGAGTTAAAATGGGTTAAACCAAAAATGTAAGGATTAATAAATATTCATAACCTGTCTAATTTAAATTATATGATTATTATTCAACAAAACATTACCCTATATTCAAAATAAATTCTTTTGGTACCATTTATTATAGAAAATGATTTTATAATAATTTAATAATTTTAAAAATTCCTAAAGTGCCCCTCCACTCTCCTATAAAATGGAACCCATTCTTCTCTATTACTGACACTTCCAAAACATTTTAGTTCATTGAATATCAACCAAAAAGCTTTCCTAGAATACCTCCCAAAATTCTTGAGGCCTTATTTTAGTTCGTAGACCCTTCTTAGAGGTGTTAAGGTGTTCTTCAAAGGTGGTCAACTGAAGAAGAGGTATCATTTTCTTTAACTGTTTCTATTTCATTATTTATTACACTTCCTTAAAATCACCTCCAACTAGGATGAGATAATAAATCTAGCATCCCCAATATACTGAGATGTTTTTATCATCACCCAAATCAATATACAATTTCATCAAATGGGAAATGAACATTTTGTTCATGTTTACGGCATACTTCCGCCTCAGAAACCGATATAGTTCATTTTTCATAAACATCTCTCATGAATGGTTTTAATAATAGATTAAATGTTAATATGTTATATTCAAAAATATTAATAATTATGTGATAACAATATATCAATTAAATTCTTACTTTCCATGCCTATAATAATTTGAACATCGTTCGTGCATATGTGTGAACTATTACCTCAACGAAGCGACGTGAGTCGTTTTTATTCATTTGATCACATATATGATATATATAATTATATTAAAATGAATAATATTATATTACTGATTTTATTATCACTCTTTAAAGGTAAAATAATACTTACTTTTTTTTCCATAAAGATCAATGAAAAGTGGAAAATGTTACTCATGAGTACGTATGACCTACCAACTCTGTGAATATAATGTTGTTTATTTTTCATAACAATACTTAATTTTAGGATTTAAAAGTATAATTAACGTATAAAAATGATATTAATTTCATAAATTTTATTACAGAGATTATTTAATTAGGAAAACATGAACTATTGTTATCATACCATGTTCATTTTTCGACTCAAATACCAAATATTGACAAAACACCCGACGTGAACATAAATAATTATGTACTTGTTATAACATGTTAATAAGTGATATAAAATGAAAAATAAACTTTAAATTAGTTCTTAATAAATTATAAATTAAACTAAGTTTATTATTGAAGGTGATAAAGAATGTACGAGACAATTCAGACTCAAGGTAAGGGATTTCGACTCAATCTCCTTTCATTGAGGCATATTTTGATGTCATATGCCACCATACTTTATATGGTCTATAATAAACCCAATTTAATTTTAATTTCATTAAGATGTTCGAGAAAGAAATATTTTTATATAAATCATTTTACTAAATGAAAAAAGAATGATTTTAAACATATACGGTGACAACGACTTTTTCTCCACTATGACCATTATTTGGTATTTGGAATCCTCTACCAGTGGTATTGTTTTTAAAAGAAAAATAAATACTATTTTACCTTTTTAGTTATTTTTTTATTTAAAATGGTTTTGGCAATGGATTTATTATATCAATATCTTGAAATGATATTTTTTGATTGCAAAGTGGAAATGTTATTTTCCCTTTATGCCTACTTTGTGTGTCATGATTATGTTATTGTTCATGGGAATTGTTTATGAATATGGGTGGTTACATGATAAATTGAGGGAGTTTGATCTAATTATTCCTCTCCAATTAATTAGGTAATGAGACATAGTTAAATAATAAGGTTTATCAGAAGAGATTTAGGGAATATACTGTGATGATAAATCCAAATGTAACCATGAAGGTTAACTCCCTATGTATCTATGAAAACTACAATAAAAGTATGATATTGACGCCACAAGTTACCTTTATTCTTTATGATTACTAATAAGTTTTTCGGGAATCTTATGATTTCATAAGGTATGTTAAAGTGTTTATGTTTTATGGGTGATATGTATGATTTTGTGAAAATGTTTTCATGTGTTTAAAATATTCATGGACTAACGGTTTCATTCCTTATTTTGAACCAATTACTCATCATTTTATGCAAATTCCAAGTTTTTGAAATGTTTTTATTAGATTTAAGGGATAATAGAGTTAGGTATGAGACCCAATAAATTTAATGATTTTTAAATATGAAACAAAACCATGTTTGTTTTTGTATTTATGAAAAAATGGATTGCGAGTAGAAACGACTATTCTGTACTATTTGAATTGTTATGAAATAGTTATGGCCTAATACTCTATAAATATAAACCTAAAAAGATACTCCTTGTGAATTCTTGATTTAAATAAATATTGGGGAAATTTTAAGGCTGGTTCCTTATAGTCGGTATCAGAGGATAGTATAGACAACTTTAGAGGATAGGGTGATATTTAAGCATGAGTGACAAGTTGAATATCACAAAAATAGTTAGAACATTAGAAAGAGTCATATCTTTTTTTAAATTTAATGAGTTTTAGATAACTTGAATAATTATAGATTAGTGTTTATGTTTCTCGTAAGACAGTACATGATGATTGTATTGATATACTCACACTAACATTTTTGGTTTTATTAAATGGTTGGATCCATCGGGCACCGAAGTAACAATGGATATAAAAGATAATACACTGGTTATCTAAATAATAAACCAAATGAAATGGGATATTCAATGAGAACTCTCATGTTTATTATAAACCAAATATCAGTAGTAATTATTAACCAGTTGAACCTCAAGGATTTTTCTGGTGCATCGTCTATGAGAGAAACAAATCCTTATGGAAAATCGTGTAATAATGATCATAAAGGTAATAATATTAATCAATTTATCTATCATTTATGTGGAAAAAAACACATAGGAAAATGTTTTAAGGGGAAGGGAAGGTGTTATAGATGTCTCAATGAATGTCATAAAGTAATAACATTACAAGGAAAAGGGAAGCATTCGGTTGAATCCATGAAAGGGAAAGATGTTGTTTCCAAGTTATCATGTGAGTGATTTCAATGTAGATTTTGTGATCATTATGGAAATAGATTCCCGACGAAGAATGTTTAATGTGATCAAAATGACTATTAAAATATCTATTTAACAATACATAATTCAATTCCAACTGAAGTTGAGGAAACTGAAAATGACATATGAAAGGTATGTATTATTTCTTGACTTATTTTTTGACATTATTGAATCTTAGGATATGTTTCAAGTTTTTTGTAGGAATAAGTATTAAGGAATAAGTTGGAAAATTTATGGTACAGGAACATGAATAATTCTAAATGATTACAAAGTCTACATATAATAGATTCAAGAGTCACGTTATATCTATGGACAATGAAATGTTTAAAATTATTAATTCTCTCTTAATGATGTGATTACTTAGGAAGAATTTTTCTAGTTTGTGTAACCCTAATGTTTGTTATGTGAAAATTTAATTCAAGTAAGAATTATCTTTTCTTATGTAGAAATAATTTTAAAGGTATGAATAACCTTTTGGGTTTATATGATCATTATTTTGAGGTAATTATGGGATATTACATTTTGAGATGAAAAATTAAAGATACGAGACAACCATTGAGGTTAAAATATGTTATGGTTATTTTTGAGGATTTTCTCTCATTTTGGGATATCATAATAACTATAAAGTTTTATAAAAGGACAACCCTTAGGATCATTTACATCCCGTCACATCCTGTAAGGGCTTGGGAATTGAACCTACAACCAAAGGGTGACAAGGGTGCATCGCCTACCACTGACCTACATGAAGTCCTCAGTTAGTATGACGTTTTTAGTTAAATGTTCTTATGGAATAAGAATAAGTTTATTTCAGGAAATTTGGTTTTATCAAATGGATATCCTTGGTATTAGAAAATTATTTGGGAATTAAGTGATAAATGTTATTTTGGAAGACGTTCACTATTTTGGGAACTATATATGATTAAGTTAAATAGAATAATATGGGATTTTAATTGAGGAGTAATGGATTATTTATATATTGGAAGAATATATTTTTTTATTGTGGAATTATATATATTTAGGTTATTTATGGAAATGATTACCCTATCATAGAGAATATATTTTTAGGAAATTACTTTTTGGTATGAGACATTAAGAGTGATTTATGTTATTTAGAGATAAATGTTAAAACATATCATGGAAGAATATGTGATCAAATCTTTCTAAATCATAGGTTTAAATCTTAGTGTGGATTATTTGAGTAATTTTACGGAATTTTATTTGTTGACTGGTCTATATTAAAATTTTGATATCATAGTTAAATTTTAAAGACTAAAATATTTTTTTCATCATCCAAAGTTTTATTCTTTTTAGAGAATTGTTTTATCTTATCCTAACCATATTAGTTTTGGTTATTGTCTAAAGGAAATAAAAATATTTAGATAATGTTTTATGGATTATGCGATTCTCTATAATTTGATTCCATTTATTCAATCATGAAAGATTCATTTAAAATAATTATTGTTTAGAGAAAAAGATCAGTTTATGGCATAAATTGAAAAACGGATGAAACTCTACATCTCAAGTAAGTATGCTTATTTATGTTCTTATTCAAGGAATTAAACTTATTAAAAAAGTTGATGAAAAGGATATTATAACAAAAAAAAATTATCTATTTACTTTTCCAACAACAAAATCATATACATTTTAGGCTAGCATAGATTTATCGCTTTGTGATTGTTATCCTTTTTCTAACAATTTTTTCTATCACTCTCCATCAGAACATGGTGGTTTATTTTCACTTACATATACATGTTTTCCAACATGGAAACCTAGTATTAGTTATCTCATTTTACCTTTTCACTTATATTTATTTCTTTTAAAGTGGATGTTTTATTGAATTTTTTCCAATATGGGATTTCAATGATGTTACCAAGCCCACATTTAAAATTGTGAGGACGCAATTTCCAAAAGGGGAAGGGATACAACATCCTAGGAAATTATAGAATAATAAAATTTCATATTTATTAATATTATGAATTATGTAGTAATTTTACCTTAAAGGGGACTATGTTATATAGCGTACCCGACACACAAAAATGGGTTTCTCCAAAATCTTATATTGCACACAAGACTGAGTTATACCAAAAAAATAATATATTATAATGTAATTATTTTAAATAGTAGTTATCACCTAGCCATTATATTTTAGGGAATGAAAAGAACTAAATATATTATGTTTATACATGTTTATTATTATTTTTACTTTCTTCCAATAAATTTTATGGTCTTAAAATAAGAATAAATCAAATTTTAAGCATAAAAAGCTCTAATATTTTTAAAAGGTAGTTTTACTTCTTATTGGTGGAGAACCATTTTTAATTATAAATTTTGACAGTTTAAAAAATTTTATATGACGCATTAAACCTCTTTGGAAGTGGGTCATCAAAATTTACTTTGGTTTAATTTTTTGTATTTTTCTGATAATATCCATTTTTTAACAAATAGAGAAAAATATTGCAATTTAATTCAAAACTGATTTCTATCTAATTTATTTATATAGTTAGGTTATCCTTTTAGTTGTTTTTAAAGTATAATTAAATATTTTTTTATCATTAATAAAATTTTGGTCACTGGAATCTATTTCATATTGAAATTGAATATAAAATCATTTTGTACTTTGGAACATTTTTACTTCAAAGACTCATTTTATCAATCCATCAATGAGATTAAATTTAAATTAATTTAACCTGTTATGTGAATTAAATATTAAAAAATGGAAATACATGGTTGTAATAAGTATAAAAAATATTATCTAATTGGATAAAAATATTTTTTGGTGAATAGTAATTTTAGTATTTTATTTGCCAGAATAAAAGGTAAATTGGGTAAATAAAGGTAAAATTGATATTAAAATATTATAAAATTACCTTAAAACACGTTATAATCTTATAGGATGAGTTATTATAGACCAAGAACATCCTTGGTTCAAAAATGTGACCTTTGTAGGCCACTTGGGTGTGATTATTACATTTATGAAATTTAATTTAAAGTAAATGAAAATATGTCATAAATACGTGTCTTATTATAAAACCAATTTTAATATTGGGTTATGTAAGTGATATATTTGACCATTAATATTACCTATAAAGATAAATATATTACCTAAAACATGGTAATTTATTTATAATATTTAGGAAATAAATAATTAAATTAAATTAAGACAGAATGATGATGTAGTAATTGATTTATTAAAGAGATAATCAAATAAATGATATAAATAATATTAAAATAAATATAATTTGGAATATTTAATGGAATATTTTTTTTTTATTTATTTGTATGACATATTCTAATTGAGTTAATGTAGTTTCATGGAAGTAATATAGTTGTTATGATTTTTTAAAAATGCCATGTAATGAATACTGTCAAAATTAACATAATTCGAATTTTAAAATATAAATTATTTAGTTAAATAATATAAATTTATAAAAATATAATAGTCCATGAAATAGTTTACATAAAGCTAACTATTTCATTAATTACTCATTCTTTGGCCTTTTGGCATGATTTGGTAATTATTTTAACCCTAAAAATGTAAATTACTTGATAAATCAGTAAGAGTTAAAAGGGATTAAAACAAAAAGATAAAGATTAAAAAATATTCAAAACTAATATACTTAAATTTGGATGATGCGTGTTTAATCCAAAATCATATTATCTTCGAGATAAATTATTTTGGGACCATTTTTAACAGAAAATTAATTTATATTAATTTACTACTTTTGATAATTTAAAGAGTGCCCCTTCCCTTTCCTATAAAAGGGAAACCATTCCTCTCTATAACTCACACTTTTAAAAAATCTTGGTTCAGAAAATATCTGACCAAAACTTTTTCTAAAATTCCTAGCCACATTCTTGATACCTTATTTTTGGTAGAACACCCTTCTTAGAGGTGTTAAGGTGTTCGTCAAAGGTGATCAACCGAAGAAGAGATATCGTTTTATTTAAGTGTTTCTATTTCATTTGTTCTTCCTCTTCCTTAAAATATCCACCAACCAGGATGGTATAATAAATAAATAATAATAAATATACTATTATTTTATTATCATAACCCAAATCCATCTCTAATTTCATCAAATGAGAAATGAATATTTCGTTCGTGTGTACGGAAGACTATCGATTCACGAACCGATAAAGTTCATTTTTCATAACCATATATCAGGACTGGTTATACTAATTGTATTAATTTAATAAGTGATATTAATTACAAATTTAAAATTATAATATAATAATATATGAATTACAATCTCACTTTCAATGAGTATAAAAATGATAATATCGTTCGTGAATACATGTGAACTATCACCTCTATAAAGAAATGTGACCCATTTTTATTCATTACATAACTTCTATGATATATATAATTATATTTAAATAATTAATATTATATTAATGATGTTATTATATTTATATAAAGGTAAAATAGAACTTACCATAATTCCATAACGATCAATGAAAAATGGAAAACGTTACTCATGTGTACGTATGACCTACCGTCTCCATGATTATATTATTGTTAATTTTTCATAACAAAACTTAATGGTTCGAATTAAAATTGTAATTTATGTATAAAAATGATAATAATGTCATTGATATTATTTTTGATAGGATGGAATTATGACCACATGGATTATTGTCACCATACCAAGTTCATTTTCGACTCAACTATCGAATATCGAGAAAACGTCCAATGTGAACTTAAATAATTATGTAATTATTATAACATCGTAATAAGTGAAATAAAATGAATATTAAAATTATAAAAGATTCTGAAGCAATTATAAATTTACCTAAGTTTATTATTCAGGAAGATAAAGAATGTACAATAAATATCAGATTCAAGGTAATGGATTACATCTCAATTTCCTTTCAATGAGGCATATTTTGATGTTATACACCACTTTTTTTATATTTACTTTAATCAAACCTTTGAATTTTTATTTAATTAAAACTTTTTAGAATTAAATATTTTTATATGAAGTGTTTAACAAAATTAAAAAAGGAATGTATTTTAATGTATATAGGAACAACGACTTTTCCGATACCGTGACCATTATTCGGTATTTGGCTTCCTCTACAATTCATAATGTTTTTAAAAGAAAAATAAATACAATTTTGACTTTTGAATAATTTTTTTATTGAAAATTGTTTTGATAATGGATTTCTTATATCAATATCTTGAAATAATGTTTTGTTATTTCAAAGTGGAAATGTTATTTTTCCATTATACATCTTTTTTGTGCCAGGATTGTGACATGGTTCATGGGAATTAGTTATGTATATGGGTGATTCCATGATAATCAGAGGGCGGGTGAGCCTATGATAGATCTACAATTCATTATTTAATGATATGGATTTAAATGAAAAGGTTTTTCTTAATATTTTTAGTGAATATACTATGATGTGTATTCTAAATGTAACCACGAAGGTTAACTCCCTATGTAGATGTGAAAGATACAATATAAGTATGATATGGATGCCAAAACTTACCTTTATGATTTATGATTTCAATAAAGTATTTCATGAATATTTTTATTTCTAAAGGTATGTTGAATAGTTTATGTTTGATGGGTAAATGTATGATTTTGTGAAAATGTTTTCATGAGTTTGAAATATTCATGGACTAAAAGTTTCATTCATTATTTTATACCACCTACTGAGATTTTTGTGCTCATCCAATGTTTCTAAAATTATTTTCATTATATTTATTGGAGTATATAGTAAATTATGAGATCAAGTAAAATTTATGCTGTATAAACATGAAACGAGACCATGTTTCTATTTTTTGATATATGAAAAAAATGGATAGTGAGTAATAGTTTCTACTTTGTAATATTTGAATTGTTATGAAATATTTATGGAAAAATTATCTAAAACTATTATCCTAAAAATATCCTCAATTTTAATTCTTGATTTAACTAAAGATTATGTAACATTTAAGGCTGGGCCCTTATAGTTCCTTCCTCATAAGTCATTATCTATCTACTGAGTCAACAACTACACATGTTTTTTTTGAAAACCAATGTAAAAGGTATACATATGCATAAAAATTGATTATCTATAGTTTGGAAATTTATTTAAAAATTATTTCTAGAGCCCCTATTCATTATAAGTACAGTCTTTATATTATTGGGAAATTTTTTGAATATCACCTCGTAGGTTTTCCATTTTCATTGATTAGAAGTTATTATCTAATATTTTCTATGAAATATCTGGCTAGGTAATGATAAAACCATATTCTTGGGGAATCAAATATTATTTAGGTTGTCTCAAAAATGATAACATAAAGTATCATAGTTATTTCACATGATTAGTCTCCCCATTTATTTTGAAGTTATACCAAATATCAAGAGAATTAGAGAGTTGGTTTTGAGGGTAATAATTTTTTATCCCTCTAAACTATTTGATGTTTTTGGATCATTTTTAATATTCATATCCTCAACATAATTTTTTTTCATGGATGAGGGTCCCCATTATAATTATTAGTAGCTATATTGATGGATGAAAGTTCATGATCTATCAATTTAATCTCACTTAGTACTTATGAAGGATCCTTAAAAGATGTTTTCCAGCTCTTCCAATGTGGAATAGGGTACATGGATTTCCATTTATATTCTCTACTTCTGAAGAATATAGTTCTTAATATCAGATTAAAATTTGAATGGTTTAGTAGAATCTAAATTACTTTATTGAGTGTGTTGTGTATGGTTCATATTTCATTGACCTTTAATTAAAAAAATATAATCACTCATGTGACTCAAAGAGAAGAGAAATTCAGCTAAATTAAGGGAATATTGTGTGGTTTTTTTTGTTTATCGGTTCTGGAAGAGTGTATTAATCTATTCTAGTGTGTTTTTTTTTCTTTATAGGTTCTGTTATAGTTGTAAAGCTACTGGAATGGCGTACTTTTCTTGTTGGGTAGAGGAGGAAATACCAATGGGTTTCTAAACTGTTGGTATATAGTTGTGCTGAATTACAAAACATAAGATTGTAGAGATTCTATTATAAATTTATACCAATGGTTTACATGTAACCATTGGTATACAGTTATTCAGAACGTAGATACCTATAGTTTTAGAGCCATTATTATACATTTTTACCAATGGTTTATGTTTAACCATCGGTATACATTTCTTCTTGATAGAAAACTATGATTATAGTTGTAAAACTATTGGAATATGTATATACTAGCAATTCACTTGTAACCGTTGGAATATGGTAAATTCACACAGCCTAAACCAATAGTTTATACAAACCACTGGTAAAGGGATACCCTGATAGCCTACATATCAACGTGTTATGAAATAATTGGGATATGCTATCTCAATTAGTTCTGGGGCTATCCCAATGGTTTCAATCTATTGGGATAGGTTAGATTTCAATATTGAAATATAAGAAATGGTTAATCTTAAACACTCAATATGGTGAAAACGAATCAATACATCATCAATATTTATATAATAAAAATATGTGAAAAAATGGGAATGGGTGAATTTTTTTATTAAAATGAACATGGAATAATAAGGGTTTTCTATAATTCATGATATTAGGAAATGTAATCTCAAGTAAACAAATACTTACCATGGAATAAGAGTATGAGATAATGAACATGATAAATTAAGAATGATCATAAGAATATGACATTAAAATATGTCATTTGATGAAAAAATATTATAAAATAAATCATGGAACAATCTTAATCATAGGGAAAAACCACTTTCATGAGTCACTAACTCTCAATCACATATGTTAATATGATTAATCATGTTTGTGAATGCTTATCTCATGAGTCATCAACTTCATGGGCCACACACTTTCTCCTATTATCACGAGAAAATAACATTTCACCTATGTATATATATCTCATGAGATATAAACTTTTAACCAATTCATTTAAGGGTGATATAATACCCCACCTTTCAATCATACTGATGTGGGCTAATTGAAAATAACCATTAATTATATCATAATGAACCCGTGAAAAAATGGGCTTCATATCTTTTACAATTTCTATTGCATGAAATGACATCAAGATAAAGATCAGTTAACAATAATATTTAATCATTGAAAAACAACATTTCATAATGAGATTTAGTGGGTGATTCATGAAACATAACTCCATATGATCTAGATCTCTTGGAGATAAAAAGTAAAATCGAATCCAATTTTTAAAAAGGCATTTTATAACATTTAAAAATGGAACAATTACAAGTGTATTCCAAAAATAATTTTCAAAAATTTTCATAGAAATTATTCTTCAAAAAATATTTATAATAAATTATTGATAAAGGAACCTTGAAAATGATTAAAGATAAAGTCAACAAATGTAGAGTGTAAGATAAAATATACATTTGGGAAAGGAAAGATACTCATTTCAAAATTTCAGAAATTTGTTAATTGAAAACCTACTATTTAAAAATATTAATAAATATTTAATTTGCAAATATTTAAATAGAAAATTAATGATAACCATAAATAAAAGACATTTTGAGTTCAAAATAATAATGGAGATCATTTTTAGGAAGAGTGAATATAGACATAGAATAAAAATAGATTATTTGGAGAGGATGAGATTTATTATTAATATAATAAACTTTTATAAAGAAATAAATAAATAAATTCAATTCCCAAATAAATAAGTAGGAATGGAATAATAATATAATCATACAATAAATGAAAAACATCATGTAAAACCATAGTATAAAGAAATCATTACGACTTTAGAAAAGATGTCAAGTCTAGAAAAATAATTACTTTTCACTCTCAACATACATAAAATCTATTTTACCACATGTATAATAAACATAACCACATTAACAACCTATTTATAGACCTTATTAATATATATTACCCTACAAAATCTTGATTTATATTCATTTATTATATAGTTATTAGTAAGTTATGGTTTATTTTCATCATCAGATGTTAACAATTTTGATTGTCTCATGGACACTTTAATGTGTCAATGAAGATACCCATTATTGATAAAATGTTCATAATTAGTAGATTATTTAATATATTGTAATATTTATTCAATAAGGATTTTAAAATTCATATGTTCATCCCATGAGTGTTTTAATTATGATTTGTGAGGATGAAATTAGTGATGAGCTAGTTTCGGTAATTATTTTTATCAAACGAAATGGTGGTATATTAATAAAAACTTAAATATTAATATAACCTTTAGATAAAATAAAAAATTAATTTTATCATTATTTAATAATAACACTATTATTTATGCTTCCATATTAATCTATGATAGAATTTGATACTATTATTCATACAGGTTGTTAAACTGACCCAAAAAAGAACATGTTATAATTCATGGGTGAGTATGGTTAAGAAAATGATTCCTTTGGAACAATATATTATTATATAATAATAATGAAATTTTTTATATGTTTTAAAGGTTGTAAATCATATTTTAAAATATTTAGAAAATGAATAAAATACTTGAGATATGGAAAATGAAATGCGTCACTTCTTGGAGGTAGTAGTCCACATGAACACACAAATGATGTTCTCATTTTTCATAAAATGGAAAGAAGATAGGAATTGGTTTATATTTTTTGATTCATAATAATGTTTTAAATACCATTTTCAATCATTAAATTCCCACTTCGAGCCTTCCATATAATACAGTGATAAAAAATGGATCACATCACTTGTGGAGTCCATAGTCTGTACATAGTACAAAAAACATTTTCATTTTTCTAATGGTTGGGAGGAAGGTAGAAAATGGATATAAGATAAACATAGTAAAATTTAATTATATTTATTATACTTATGTAATTGTGTCAACATTGGTAGGTTATATTTGGAGGAGGTGGATTAAGAAAAAATGAAAATGGAGTAATTTAGAATTATACCATACTCATTGGATGAGCAACATTGAAAATTGGATTGATATTTTGAGAGGTAGTATTTTGAGACTAAAATGAACTATAGGATGTGTATATGAGTTTTGGGGAGTTATTTGGGTAGATCTTGGTCTAATCAAATTGGATTGCGGTGTGAGGAGAAGTGTGGTGGTGATGGTTCTGTTTATAATGGAGAGGAGTTACATTATTGAAATAATATAAATGTAAAGAAAATATTTAGAGGTCAATTGGATCCAATAATGGAATGTAATACATTGGGTATGGGTTAGTTTCATTAAATCCAAAACCATACATTCTCACACATGTTTTTAAGTCTTTTACTCAAATTTTCTTCACCTTTACCACTTGTTTTACTGTAGTAACTAAATTTCACCTAAGTAATTTAATTTTAATGACTAAATTTTTTCCATATTAAATAATTTGGATCCAATTATTACTAATAATAAAAAAATGAAATAAAATTTCCCTGATAAAAAAAAACTATTTTAATATTAGCTCACATAAAGCGTAAAAACCATTTTTAGAAAAAATGCATTTTTGAACATAAAAACAATGTTTAAGATAAAATTATCAACATTGTATGTTTAAATGAAATTAATTAGTTTACTATTAAAAAAATAATAATAGTTTGGATCTAAAATCTATAAAAAACTAAAGTCTATCCTGAGAAAACCAAATTAAAGGAAACATACAAAAATAATATTTATTGAAATTAATATTACCTAAGTTTCAAAATGTTAAGCATGAGTTTTCTAAATTAAACATAGTATTTATTTAAATGAATAATTTTACACCTTTAATATATTTTTGGTCACAAAAAATGATTTATAAATTTTAAATTCATACATAGTTTATAGGAATGACATAAAATCTAAGGTATTTGTAAAAAACGGTATTTTGTACCATTCACCTAAATTTGTTTTTTCAGAAAAATATCTAAAATTTATCTTGATAAGTCAAAAAATGAATTTTATTTTATAAAATAGAAATTATATAATTTAGGGATTTAAATTTTAGGTTGAAATAAAAAATATAAGAGAAACCATTTTTAATTGGAAAATAGATTTTTAGGTATTAACCATTCTTATTCTAATTTAATACTAATTAAATTTATCTCAATATGTTATTCATATCAATAATAAATAAAAAAATAATATAATTTATTTCTTAAAATAAAAATATATAGAGGCTAAAAATAAATTTATAGAAAACCACATTTTTAATCATAACATTATCTTATTATTTATTTACCTACCTTAATTGAGTTTAATCAATTCATTAGTATTAAAAAATAAATTTACTTTTTATTAAAAGTAAAAATGTGAAATTTATAAAATAAATATGATATATAGATAATTTATTAAATTCATAATTAAATTTTATATGAAATACTAATTTTTACTTACATAACCTTTAAATATATATACGTTAGATCTAAGCATATGATATGCTCTAGTGGTAGTCGTGGGTGGCACTTCATCTAACATGGATATTATAGAAATTTCCACAACATTGAAATTATCTTCTATATAATAATTTTCATAACATAATTATTAGATTTTTTGTATGTCTTATTCTAGATAAAAACCAACTTTTTCCTCCATTTTTCCAACCTTATACAGGTAAGCCTCATAAGGAAGACACTTACTATTTAAGGAAATCACTTCTTCTGTATACATAGTTTTAATTGTTTCGATACTATCAATTATACCCATTAATTTAGAAAATATATTTTAATGGTAAAATTTAATAATTTAATTTTAATGTATCAAAACATCAAGTTAGTATAGTATTTCATGTGAAACAAGCTATCAAGTATTAATTAATTTATAAAAAAAATATATTCCAAAATCTGAAGGTTTTACATACCCCCCTAAATTGTGTCCCCATAATTTTTATTTATGGAAAAATAAAATGGAATCTAAATGATAGATATGATTCAAGATATAATTAAAATTAGGATATGAACAAAAGAACATATCATTTTCCACAGAATAAACTTATCCCTAATATTGAGTGTTTTATCTTACCATTTGAGACAAGTCTATCATAATTTGGTATCAAAACCCACATTATATGATTTTTCTAAAAACTGTGTTCATAATCAGCCTTGAATTAATATATTATTATAGTTTGATATGAAATGTGATTTCCTTTTTTAGAAAATTATTTTTTTACATTAATTAAAGAGAATAAATCCATTTCCAATATCACATTAAATTATTCTAAAGGATGGATAATATAATTTACACAAAGTACATTCTCATAAACATAAAAATTGGGATATAATACTTGTATTACTAGATGTTTTTAAGAATAATTAAGCATATAGTCATCAAAGTGGTGATTTAATGTTATTATAAAACATTCAAGGTATGAAGAATTAGTTTATATAAGATATAACTTCAATACTTTAAATCATTGAGTGGATGATTAGTGTTCCATAATCTATATCATTTTTGGGACCCACTTCAGCAGTTGTGGTTTTAATGGATTTACCTTGTTCCCTTTGTCAATCAAATTTCTGATTCTTATCATTGTTGTTATCCCTTGGATTAAGTCATTGACTTATATCATTCCCATGTTTCAGAAATTATATATATTGAATGGTTAGTAGTGCATTAGGATGAATTCTATTTCATTTTACTTTATTAACTTAACTATTCATTTTCCTAGAAAATTTTCTTTTGTATTACCTCCTTTCCCTCAAATAAAACATCTTCTTGTTCCTTTAAGGCATTCCCCTTGGTGATTATTTACACATCATTGAAATGTGAGATATTGAATATTATTTTATCCATGGGAATTTTCACTTGAACTTCTCTGAGATTCAATACTTATTTTACATAGTGTGTTTAGGACTTCAACCAAGTTCAAGTTGTTAATCATAAATTATGATACCTGGTTAGGCATAACCACAAGACTTATCACTATATATCTTATCTCATTTTTTTGTTCATTGGTAAAATTTAAACATCTCCCATAATACCATTCATTACATTGGTTCCTCCAAGATCCAACCATTACTAAAACCAAAAATGGTTGATGTGAGTGATGAAAAATTAACATCATAAGAGATTTATCATAAAAGGTCACATGAAAAAATCAACCTCAAAATTTATTACTCTTAAAAACCACCACATTAGATTTCAGTTCAACCTAAATCACTCTTAGTTAAATCTATATTTCTCTATGTTTGGTTCTCTCATACTTATAAAAAATTCATCCACACAATTGAACTTTTATAATGGTTTTAAAGAGAATATGGCTATCCAAAACATATCTCCCAAGTGTGTTAAACCATGTTTGCAGTTATACCTCTTTATAATTCACTGAGTGAACATTAATTTAATACATAATACAACCTTTTTAGGGTTACTTCCCCTAGGTAAATCTATGATAGATCATAAAGAAAATTTTTATATCTAGATAAATATTTTGTTTCTTGGAAAACCACATAATATCTACATTTCCAAAATTTCATGATGTTATTTTATAGATATTATTATCATGTTAGTTTTTAGTAAATTTTCCTAATCCTAATCTCCAAAAACAACAAGACCAATCCTAAAAAATAATTACCCCTTACTAGGTTATCAACTTTGATGACCCAGAACCGCCCTCCCGAGTAGGGTGTTGGAAAAAAATAATTTAGACATAAGATTTAATACCATTTAAGGTGACCCCGAATGGACATATATTTATTATTCATAATTACCTGAAGTTAAAAATTAATTCTCATCAATATACATACAATCCCCAGAACAAAAGGTTTCGTGTCTTTAAGAACTAGCTATATAAGTAACTTATTTTACAATACTTGTGAATATTTATACATTATTGGGTCTCACTAGACCCCATTCAATACTTCTTATAAATTATTCTGATCTTCATAACTTGGGGAATGAAATCATAAGTAGGGGGTTCTCTCAAATGACCAATAATGAAAAATATTATCAACATGCAATCAAGGGTTAGATCATAAAAATATGATAAACTATGATCATGGGAGGAATACCATTAAAAAAACACACAATAGTAAGGTTTTCCGAAAGTCATGATATAAGTACATGTAATCTCATATAAACAAACATGTACCATGAAATAAGAGTGTTCAATAATATACATGATCCATAGATCGTAATCATAAACATATAACATTTAAATATGTTATTTAATGGTAACATGGAATAAAATTGTACTATAGAACAAACATGAGAGTATGAAAATTTTATATCCATGGATTAATAACTCAAAATCATACTTGCAAACATGATTAATCATGTTTGTGAATACTTATCTTATTAGTCATCACCTTCATGAGCCACACGCTTATTCCCATGATTCTGAGAAAACATAATTTCACTTACGTATACATATCTCATGAGATATAAACTTTTAAAAAATTAACTATAGGGTGATATAGGACCACAGCCATCAAACATCCATACATATGTGTGCTACTTTAAAATAACCATTTATCACATCATAAAGAACACATGAAAATACAATGGGGTTTATATCTTTTCTAATTGTTATTTTATGAAATGACATCAGGACAGACATCAGTTGATATCAAAATTTAATCACCTAAAAGAAACATTTTATAATGTGATTTATAGTCCTATTCATGAAACATAACTCCATAGGATCTCTATATTTTAGATATAAAGATGAAAATGGAAGAAAAATCTTAAAAATATAATTCGTAACATTTTCATTAAAATTCATAATTGCGAGTCAATTTCAAAAATAATTTTCAAGAATGTTTTTAGAAATCCATTTTAAAACATTATTTAGAATGAATTCATGAAAATTTATCATTTAAAATAAGTAAATATAAAGTCAATAAATGTGGAGTGGAAGATAAAATTTACATTTTGGAAAGGAAATAAAACCCTTTCAACATTTTTAAAATATAATTTTTGAAAAGCCACATCATAAAAAGAGTAATAAATATTTCATTTCTAAATTGGTAATGATAAATGTCAATATCACAATAAATAAAAAATATTTGGATTTAAAAAATAATAAAAAATAATATTAATCGATAAATTGAATATGAACATGGAAGAAAAAGAGCTTATTTGGAGGGGATGAAAAATATTCTAACCCTTATAAAATTTTATGAATAATGAAATAAATTAATGTAATTATATATAAAATAAGTAGGTAAGGAATTATAATATAATTTTATAATATAATAAAACCATATAATAAAATTTTATTAAAAATGAATCATTAAGACTCAAGAAAGAAAGTTGAGTAAGGGCTATTCTTATGAAATCAAATCTCATCAACAAACATAAAATCCCCAGAACCAATGGTTTAGTGTCTTTAAGAACTAGATATATGAGTAACTTATTTTAAAATACTTGTGAATATTTCTACATAATTGAGCCACACTAGACACCATTATATAATTCTTATAAATTATATTGATCTTCATAACTTGGGGAATGTAAACATAAGTAAGGGGTGTTCTCAAACGATCAATAATGAAAACATTTATCAGTATGTAATCAAGGATTAGATCATAAGAATATTATAAAATAAGACCAATAGATAAATATATTAAAAAAACACACAATAGTATTGTTTACCATAAGTCATGATATAGGTACATGTAATCTTAAATAAATGAACATGTACCATGAAATAATTGTCTGTGATAATATACATGACCCATGGGGCCTAATCGTATCCATTTGATATTAAAATGTGTCATTTAATGGTAACATGGAATAAGATGGAACTATATAACACACATAATAATAGGAAAATTCCACATACATACATCACTCACTCACACATATACTTTTAAACAATATTAACCACAGTTGTGAATACTTATTTTATGATCCATCACATTCATGAGCCATACACTTATGCCTATGCTTGTAAGAAAACTTAATTGTACCTATGTATACATATCTCATGAGATATAAAATTTTATCCAATTAATTGGAGAGTGATATAGGACCACACCAACCAATCATCCATAAATAAGTGTGCTACTTGAAAGAAACCATTCATTACATTATAAGGAACAAATATAAAGATAATGGGGTTTATATATTTTCTAATTGGTATTTCTTGAAATGACATCAAGATGGAGATCAGTTGAAATAAAAAATTAATCACTTAAAATAAACAATTTATAATTTAATTTAGAGGTCTATTCAAGAAACAAAACTCTATTGGTTCTATATCTTTTGGATATAAAGAGGAAAATGGAATCAAAATCTTAAAAATAGATTTCTTATCATTTTCATAAAAATTCATAATTGTGATTTAATTTTAAAAAATAATTTTCAAGATGTTTACTAGAAATTCATTTTAAAACATTATTTAGAATGAATTCATGATGATGTAACCTTGAAAATAAATAAATATAAAGTCAATAAATGTGAAGTGGAAGATAAAGTGTACATTCTAGAAAGTAAGTAAATCCCTTTCAACATTTTATAAATATATTTTTCGAAAACCCAAATCATTAAAAGATCAAAAAATATTTCACCTAAAAATAGGTAAAGATAAATTTCAATATTACTCTAAATAAAATACATTTTTATTTGAAAATAATAAAAAATAACATTAACTGATAAAGTGAATATGAACATGGAAGAAAAAGATAGTATTTGGAGAGGATGTGAATTATTCTAAACATCATAAAATTTTATGAATAAAGAAATAAATTAATGTAATTTTATATAAAATAAGGAGTAAAGGAAATATAATATAATCATAGAATATAATAAAACCAAATAGTAAAATTTTAATAAAAAGGAATCATTATTATACGAGAAGGGTAGTTGAGTCAGGAAAACCCCCTTACCTTTTAATCCCAACATCCATGGAAGATATTTAACCGCTTGTATATTATACTTAAAAATTTTAATAACCTACTTGATAAATTTATTAAAATATATTATCCTATATAACATTCAATTATAATTAATTATTATACATTTATTAGTTATTTATAATTTATTTTCTTCATCGTCTGTTAGCGATTTTGATTATTTAACACACACCTTAATGTTTCAATGTTGATCTCTATTAATGATAAAATGTTCATCATTAATTGTTTATTTAAGGTACTGGATTATATGTTACATAATTAATTATAAATTCCTATGTGTATCCCATTAGGGTTTTACTTATTATTTTTGAGGATTAAATATGTGAAGATCTAGTTTCATAAAGAAAATTAACAAACAAATGGTTGTATATTAATACTAAGTTAAATATTCAAATAAAATTTCCAAAAACATGAACTGAAAAATATTCTATCCCTAATATATAATAATAATAGTATTTAAGTTCTATTAGTAATATGTTATAAAAATTTATATAATTGTTCATATAGGTGGTTAAACCAACCCAAACAAGTACATGTTATAATTGGGAGGAGAGTATGGTTAAGAAAGCGATTCATTTGAAATAATATCATTAAAAAAATTGCAATGATATTATTTTTATATTTTCATGGTGGTGAATATTATTTTAAGATATTTATATAAAGAAAAAAAATCTCAAGAGATTGAAAATTAAATACATAACTTTGTGGATGTGGAAGTTTGCATATGTGCACAGATGATATTATCATTTTATATAGAATATAAAGAAGGAATGGAATGGTTTATATTTTTATAATATTAATAATTTTTTAAATATAATTTATTTTTATTAAATAATTCATTTTAACTATCAATGATAGGTTGTTATGAAAATAGGATCACCACCCTTATGGAGGAGGTAGTATATATATAACATAAGCGACATTTTGATTTTTCAAATAGTTGTGAAGAAGGTATAAAATGGTTATCCCATGAACATAATAAAATTTTAGTATAATTATGATACAGATATAATTATTTAAATATTTATATAATAGACTCAAAGGAGTTTTAATAATAAAGAAAAGAAAATAAGTGAAAAAGGAGTAATAGAGAATTTTACCTCACTTATCGGAAGAGATCCTTTGTAAATTAGATTAAGGCATTGAGATGTGGTATTTTTATAAGAAGAAAAACCTCTAGTAAGTTACTAAGAGTTATGGAGATTTATTTGGGATGTTTTCAATCAATTATAAGAGGATCAAGGTTTAATAGAAGTAGGGTAGTGATGACTCCTTTTATAAGGGAGAGGAGTGATAATTTTATAATAAAATTAAAGGTAAATCAATATTCAAAGATTAAGTAGACCCAATAATAGATAATAATTTAGCAGGAAAGGATTAAGGTAAATAAATCCTGAAAAATAAATTTTCACACATATTTTTATGATGTTCTTAACTGTTTTACTCTTAGATTTTTTAATTTTTCAATTTATGGTTTTTACAATGGTAACTTATTTTAACCAATGTAATTTACTTTTAATGAATAAAAACAAAATGAAACCTATTAAATATTTTTTTTCCTAACGAATAAAATTATTAAATCCATTTTTTAAAATAAAATTTCCATGTTTGATAAAAATTAATTTTAATATTATCACACATAATGTGTAGAAACTATTTTTCAGAAAAGTGTTTTTTAAGCATAAATATTTTGTTTCAGATAAATTTATCAATGTTTTAAATCAAATAACATTTACCTGTTTATTATGACCCCAATAAGATTTTTTTAGATTTAAATAATTATAATAAAAAATTAAACCATGGAAAACATAGTTAAAAGAAATGGACTAGAAAATTTTTTTATTTAAATAAACATTACTTATGTTTCAAAAAGTCAAACTTTAGTTTTTTAAATTCAATGTATTATTTATTGTAATTAGTAATTTTAATAATTGAACGTATTTGTGTTCGTGATTTTTTTTAGAATTTTTAATGTTATAATGACCCTAACATTTTACACATATTATTTCATGATTTTGAGCATAAATCTATATTAAATACAAACCAAGGATCCAAAAGCCTAGCGTCTTTGGAATAATATGTACATAATTAGAAAACATGAAACTATAATAAAAGATTTTTTTATTAATATCCATAATTATATCAAGAATCTATTTTATATCTAACTACCGTATAGGATATTCCGGGGAATACATAGACATAAGGGATGTGGTAAAAATCCTAGTAAATTAATAAACATGAGAAAAACATAAAACAAGAGTCATAAGGAATAACATGATAAAATAAAAGGAATGAATCATGAATGAAAATATGGAGACCAATCTTATAGATCATGGAGTAATATGATCATGGAAATATATTAAAGTTTAAGTAGCGCATAACATGACAAAAACATTAGTTAAGGCTAACTATCAATATGACCTCACATGGTGGACAAAGTCCTATAATGGATTGCGTTTAGTATCTAATGTCAAACATAAAGTATCATGTGGAAAAAATTACCCAATTCATTAGAGAGATATCTAGGCTTAACCATTTTAACTTGTATGTGCCTGTGTCTTCCACATAAAGAAATCAAATATAAGAAATAATAAAAAATGGTTACGCATGAAAAGAAATGGGTTTCTTAATCATGTCATAAGGAATAACCAAAGAATGTATCATAATGGTATCATTGAATTAATGGATTAAATAATAATTGTACATTAATAAAGAAATTTTAATAATATATCATGAATAATTAAGTTTAAATTAAGTGAAGTCAAGAAAAAGAGTGGCTAGGTAACTTTTGAAATGTGCTACTTAAGCATAGTATTAGTGAAAATAATGAAGAGTTTTTAAAGAGGATCAAAGGAATTATTTACATAAAACATGAAATGAAATAAAAATATTTTTCACGATAAAATGAGTGAAATTATATAAATACTAGTTGCATATAATTGTTTTTTGAGTGTACCTGAAAGTGGGCAAGAAATAGACAAGTTCCCTTTTATTGAGTTTACTTATCGAGAGGAATTGATAAGGGAACCTTTTAAAACAATAATTTACCCATAAAATAATGATGAATTGATCTTTATAAATATGTGGGAAATATAGAAATATAATATAGGAGAGTATATAAGAATAATTATGAAATTAATTGGGGTAAATATAGAGAAAGCATAACGCCAAGGAAAAAAACTGAGGTTCAGAGAGATCCCTTACCTTATGTTCGAATGCATTCTGAATTTTTAAATAAAGTATTGGATAATAAAATTAGATTAATTATTTAATAAATTGGTTGATAACTTCTTAACCTTATATTTTATTTATTATAATTTTATTAACTTCATTTATGAACATTTCGATGAGTTATAAAGATCAATTTTGTTGTTTTCGAGAGCGTTTGTTTCATGGTTTCATGGTTTCATGTTTAGTTTCTTGGGTATAATAATAGATGTTCTTATTGAATGGAAATAAAACTCCATAAGTGAAATGAAATGGTATCAATGAAAATTTATAATTTTATATATTACCATATTTTTTTTCACATGAGGATGATTCATTTGATAACATGTTAATGATAAATGTTTAGTTTATTTTAGATGTTTTTCTGACAATCAAAAATTAGTTTCATTTTATTTAGAATTATATATATATATATATATATATATTAGTACCATAACATGATATAAGTTATTATATAATTATTAAAATCTAATTTGATAATAATTATAGTTTTATGGCCGTCCTGAAATGTGGTGATGGGAAATGAAAACTCATTATCTATAGAGAAGGTTTACAACCATAATTTGATCAATGGTTTCATTTATTTGAATAAGAGGACACAAGAAAAGGGTTTGATAGAAGATATTAAATGAATAATATAAAATTATTATAAATAATTTTTTTTATGATTTTATGGATTAGGGTGGTAGGAGTAGGTAGAAGAAGAAAAGAAATTAAATGAGGTAGTTTGAGAATGCTACCTCTTGAATATCAAATCCTTGAAGAACCCCTTAAAGAACTTGGAATTGAAATTTTGGTGAGGCCATTAGCACTTGAACAAAGAGATAGTGGGGAGGAGAGGGTTCAAAAGAGATTTTCAAATATTTAAGGCCTAGAAGGCGTGAGGAGAAAGGGTGGTGAGTGTGGTATTCATAAGTGGAGGAGAGAGGTGTTTTTTATTATTATATTTATAAGTTTATTATTTTGGCTCAGGTATATCAATAATATTGATTTTTGAGACTATATATAGTAAATTTTGAATGTTATTTTGAGATACTATGTTCATACATCATCCATGACTTAAAAAAATTCATTTATTTGGTTTATAATGTTAAATACCATAAATTATCTTATTTCACTATTCACCAAAATTGATTATTTTAGAAAAATAAAAAAAATTAACCCGAACCATTTTTTGGTGTGTATATTTAAAAAATGGGATCGATTTTATTAAATTTATTTTCTAAATATGAGAAATTTAATTTTTATGTAAAATCATAATTTATTGAAAAAATACTGATTTTAATATTTTAATCGATTTTATAACACCTTTAAATATTACTCATGGTATCAAAAAATAATCTTATAATTATAATACATAATAATATTAATTTTTGAATCTATTTTAGCGAAATAAATTTTCATTTAAATCATTTTATTCATTATAAAAATTTCAAATAAATCAATTACGCTTTACAAAAATACTAATACTTGATTTATCATTTTTTAAACAATTATTTACTTGTACCATCATATAAATATATCATATCTAAATTTATAAAAAAAATAAATATTATTTTAAATTTCCATAGGTGGAGTTTCTATTCTTACGATTACATTACTATTCCTAATGGCTAGATTACCATTTCAATGGTCAGGTTACTATTTCAATGTTCAGATTTATAACTGACATATGTGTTTCCAACATCATATAAATACATATTATGACATTCAATATTTGTTAATTTCTATATTATATCATGTTTATATATACTTCCATCCACAGAATTAATATTATATTATTTACATTATGTTTTATTTCTATAACATTGTTTGTCAGTGCAGTCACTCTGGTGGATTAAGCAGATCCAAATTATCTGATTCCTAATATATAAATTTATATTTATTATCCCACTATAATATTTGGAATTATTACTAGGTTAGTTTCTCAATAATATATCATTCACATTTATAAGAATAATTTTTATTGGTTTCTTTTTATGTCATAATTATAATAAGGGAACTTCTGTTGATAAAATTCTCAGTCGTTACACGCATTTATTTTATTTCATTTTCTCACATAAAGTATTATAATATATTTTATTTTTAATGTTAAAATAATTTATTTTGAGAAATAAAGAAAAATTATTGAGAAATTGGTTTAGGATAAATAAAAATCTTAATTATTTATCTAAATATTCAATTAATTAGTTATTTTATTTTTTAATACAAATATTTTTAAACAAATAATTTTTTATAAATTGGTTTTATATTAATTTAATAATTATCCTTCTTTTAATATTTATTTTTATTCTTTTTCTATTTTATCAAAATAATAATGTTATTTTAATAAATTAAATCATTTTAAATATTTTATTTTTTGTATTTCAAAATAATAATTTTTAATTATTTAATTAATTATTTCATTTGTTTATTTTATCTTCTAATTGTATTTTAAAGTAATAAATAATTAATGGTTTTTATTTTTTAAGTGTTCAATAAATTAAATAGTTTATTCTTAATTTTATTTATTAATTTTTAATTTCAATTTTTTATTGTTTCTTCCATCCATTTATTATACCTGATCTGACACCCCATCTACCGTTCACCACAAATATAATATATTCCCACTACCTTGTCGAATCCATGACATGCATGTGTTGAAGTTAATGAATTTTCAATGCCACTATATTTGGAGTAACGCAGACGGATGAAGAGACACCCCGAGCTTGTTGGTTACCGCTGACTTGACCAATGCCACACACCTATATAATGAAGTTACGATCTAGCATCACTAGGGTTTCCCAATGCTTGTTGCATGCCATACGAATATAATTTTACCCTACATCCAATGTTTTGTGTCACATAAACACCAAATAATCCCTCACCAGACGTTTCATCATAAATTGAGGATGTCGTCAAGCCAATGCCTATTTGGAAGTGGAATCTGAGCTTATCCTCATTGCTTTGTAATAAAGATGAAACCCATTGATGAAGAAGGAAAAAGAAGGTTCTAAGAGCAGATATGAGCCCCCCAGGAAGGAGTAACCAATGTAAATAGAAAATAAAAAAGAAGAAGATGAAAAATAAAAAATAACACATATTTTATAATAAAAATATGTATAATAATAATAGTTATATGCACATATATATATATATTACTAAAATAATTATATATTTTTGTAAATACTTTTATATTTATATAATAATAATATTTATACACATAATTATAATTAAATAATAGAAATAATAATAATAAGTATATATAAAATATATCACATATCTAAGTACATAAATATATATTATATATATTTATTGTAATAATACTTATAATTTTTTTAGAAACTAAAGGAAACTCTGATAAGTACTACAAGGATGCTGGGAATTTTGAAATGAGTGATACATTACTCAAATTCCATGCAGATCATGTACTAATTAAAATTCAAATACAATGAAATTCATCAAATGGTACTTGGAAATAGAGAAAGTCACGTTCGATTGTAAATGGAGATTGTAGAAGATCCCAGAGTTTTCTAGAGTCCAGGAGTTATTGCACATGGTGGTATAAAGAGGACATGTAAGGAGCATAAGTAGTTGGAGGAGCTTTGCTCAAGTCACATAGAGATGAAATTATAAAAAGATATATGTTCCACATATATTTGATGAGAAGTTTCCATGTAGTGACCATGAGGATGCATTAGAGAAGTTCACATGATTTTTTTAAAGTGGGGGAGATCAGAAATAACTAGAAGAGGAGGATCTGTATTCCACAATTCAAGATCCAATATTAAACACACAACCAAGTAGAGATCAATACCATAAACTGGGACTGAATGTAGTTGACATAAATTTTGAAAAAGAGAACAATCATTAATAGAATCTTATTTCTTTATTTATATATTCCTTTGATTTTGTATGTTGATATGTTTTCATTGAATATTATATTTTTTATATTTTTATCATGATTATATAGTTAATTTAGGGAATCGCATTGGCATGATTTTATTAGTTAATATGTTATAATTTTAAATTCTATGATTTCTTGATTGAAATTTATGCTCAGTGATCTCATTTCCATTATTAACAAGCATATATTTTAGACTATTCTATAGACTGATAGGTGAAAGTTGTGAATAAGTCACCTTGAAATTAAAACTGAAGTACTAAAAATAAAAAAGGATAATATTATCTTCTCTATAAAGAACAATTCATGTTCTGAGTGACGATTGAGAGATCATTTCTACGGAAGATAAACCAGTTGTTTTGAACAGTTAAGTGTGATCTTAGTAGATCAAAACTTTTTCCCTAAAACTTTTACAACTGTTGAAGTCTTAAATAGGAACAAATAATATTTTTAATCAATTCATATTAGTCTTATCTCCCTAATCTAATCCACTATTTGTCACTATTGTCTAATTTCTATCACCACTATTCATTTCATAATTCCACTTTCAATCCTCTCATTACATTCTCATATTTAAAACCTTCATATTATCATCAGAATTTCACTATCCATGTTATTTATTCATTGGTTTTACTATTTTTATTTTCTTTTGGTCACTCACAATCATCATTAGTTTTTCTTTTGGAGTCGACACACAGTCATAACTATAGAACTAGTATATAGGATTCTATAAATATTAAATTTTATTGAGCCTCAACGAAGTTCAAGTAAACATTTTACGCTATTTGTTTCGACGGAATGAGAAAAAAATTCAAGATTGTTTTTAAAAAATATCATTGTAATAAAAAATTAAAAATTCCACATTAAAAATGTAAAATAAATATAAAAAACACTGTTTGTTCTTATTAATTCACTGAATCTGATCTAGTATTCGCACAAGAACATCTATGGTTGATATTGAAACTAAAATTTTTTATATTGATAAACAATTTTCTGAATATATAAAACAAAATAAATTCAATGTTGAGAATATATAAAATTTAAAAAAATCGAGATTAAAATCAACAAATGAGAATTCAACAAACAATAGTTCTAACCCCGGAGAGACCAATGATTATGGAGTTTCAACTACTTAAAGTATTCAGTAATTCATCTTGTATCAAGTGGTATCATAAGTCTAGGAATTATGATATTAAGTATTTAAACCTATCAATGTTACATTCATTCAATGAACTTCATTCAAAAGATTAATTATATTTTATTAGATACTTTTTTTTTCCAAAAAACTGCTTCTATGAGTCTAATGGAAGAGGATATGAGGTCAATGGTTATTAAATTATAAGTTAAAGGGGTGGGGGATTAAGACAATATTCTAGGACCTTAATGGGGAAAAATTTGAAACCAAGGATGAAATTTTCAATTTTTTTGGTTTCAAATTGTACCAAAGGGATATCACTATTGAAGTTAGGAATAAGATCACTAGATTTTTCTAGGATGATTGAGAGTTGTTACATGAGTCTTAGTATAGGTTTAGAATTATTGTCTAATAGATTCCAAACCATCAGTTAGATTATTATTTTCTAATGGAATTATTTTACAATTACCTTAACCCTTAAAATTATAAATTTGTTGATGAAACACATGGGGGAGACTTCTACAATATGAAAGAAGATGGAATTTAAAAAATCATAGATAAGTTAGCCTAAAAACATCATCAAAATTGCTCAATAATGATAGTCATTCATATGAATGAGGCAAACATCCATTTGTCTTTTGTTGATGATTTTTTTCATATAGATTAGTGAAGTCATTGTAGAATATTCAACCATACTTAAAAATGTTGTCCCAACTTTGAAGTCCCTTCCCAAGATAGAGATAATACTCAATTTTTAGATTAAAGAGATAAATGTCACATGTCCAATAATCCAATTAAAAAAATACAACGTTGGAAAAAAAATCACCTGAACCTATAATGAAGAGATCAAGGAGTGCTCAAACAACCCACTATCCCAAAATACCCAACACAACCCAAACTATGTTCCCAAAATCTATATAGGGATAAAACCTAAAATTCTAAAGGTGAAAGTAAGGGTGTGTTTCAGTCGGTGTTATGTGATAATGGTTCATTTTTTAAAGAGATGAACACAATGATTCATAGTTTCAAACTTCAAATGGATCAAATGGTAAGAAATCTATGTGAGAGAGACAAGGGAAAGCTTCCCAACAAAATAATTACAATCCCAAGAGAAAGTTATGTTGTTGTTACTACTAGACATAGACATTAAAATCAAGAAAATGTAAAATATCAATGAAGTGAATTTAAAAATAATGGAACATATTATTTTGAAAATAGAAATATGGAAAATGAAAAATCTGGATGTGTAGATAGCAATGTGGAATGTGAAGAAAATAATGAACCCACTCTTAATATACCCAATGAACCAAGGTAAATGGAGTGGGAATTCATAATATAAAGAAATAATAATGTTTTATTTGATGATAAAGTGAGAAATGAACTAATTTTGAAACATTATTCCCCTTCCATTTCATCTATCTAAATATTCAAAATGAGTGATGAACCTAACAACTTGAGATTCCTAAAAATTATTAGAACCTTTGGCACCAACATTCCATTTTTAGATGATTTGGATAATATTACATCATTTTCCAAATTCACTAAGTGTTTTATGGATAAATAAATTACTAGAATAATTTGGATACCATTAATATTAATGAGGAGTGTAGTACAGTTATTTTCATAAAGTCGACTCTAAAGTCGAAGGACCATGGTAGTTTTTTATTCAAATGATGAATTTTCAGAATTGAGAAACTAAATTGTTTTTTTTGATTTAATAGGTGTAACGCCCCAACCCCAGTTACCTAGATTCAGTGCATTATTTTAATATATTGGCATGATTACAAGGAATCATGTCTCGAAGGACCGATCAGTTTAGCAGTCTTGGAAATAGATTACATACATTAACATTACATTACAATTTCAAACATAAAACACCGCGTAAATAGTTCTTTGAAAATTCCATTATTACCTTTAGCTTAACCCTAAATATCAATCATAATACACTTATTATAACCCTCGGAATATGAAACATAAGAAAGGGTTGAGCTCAAACGCTCAGTAAGGGTAAGTAATACAACAAAAAATGACATAAATATTAAGCATGATGAATAATTGAAACCACATGCCTTTACCAATAATAAACATGAATACATTTTTGGAAAGAATATGAGCTGAGTAAATAATGCCATAATAAAACATAATCATAGGTATTCTACTAGTCGAATGACCACATGGACCATCACTATTATTTTCATGATGAGGGAATGCATAATGCCAGAGATTCTAAAATTTTTTTGTCAAGGCCTTGGCCAAGACGTCTAAAAATGATTAAGGCCTCAGCCAAAATCATATATCAAATTGGGAAAGGGCCTCGACAAATTTCACATCTAGTTGTCTCATGAGACCTACCGATGCATCGAGGATCTATAACGGGCTCCACCCATCACTTACTTTGTCCAATACATTCTTCATATGAAAATGTTGAAACATAACAAAAACATTCGTATTAGAACTAGCATAGGAAATGTCAATACTTTAACCATAAACCATGAATGGTATACAAATAGAACATCCAAAGTCAAAAATATCATAACTCAATCAATATAATACGGAATATTGTATTATAATAAATCATCCTCAATCAAAAATAATATCCTGTAAAGGATGCTGACATAGTTGAAAATGATGAGTAAAACTTTTTGAGAGAAATATAATTTTTGTAAAATCAATTAAAAGTCACACATTTATAAAGGAATTAATTTAAAAGAGATTTTTGAATCAAAGTGTCCCATACCACTTTGAAACTTTTTAAATGAATTATTATTTCAAAACATTCTTTTCATTAAAGTCATTTTGAAAACATGGACATTAATTAAAAAGATTAAAAAAGATAAATATTTAAAACATTTAAAATTCTGATCTCAATAAAGAGTACCTTTCAAAAATAATTAAAATATTAATTTTGAAATCATTTTTATGAAAAATGGATGATAAAAATGTCCCAGTAGATACTTAAGAAAAGACAACCTCAGATAATAAAGAGATTGTGAAATAAATCCATACCAATTTGGTAACTTACAAAACATACACCCCATGAAAGAAGTATCATACAATGAATATGTAAATACACACAAATTAAAGTGTATTAAACAATTAATACAATTATTGATAGTACATACACTACACAAAAGGTAATAGTGGAAATATGGAATGAATCTCATAGGAATAAGGAGTGAGATGAAAACCCCTTACCTTGCACTTTCCTTTAGTCGAGGGTACGTTTAACCTCTTGTATGAAGACTATAGTATGTAATTAAATAATAACAGAACCATATTAATATTTATGATATCATATATTATTCATTTATGACTTTATACTACCCATTTAAAAATAATTTCCACGTTATATTAATATTTCGAGTAATAATCGCTTTTTTTATCGTACGTGTTTTAACTTGTTACTCTTGATTGTATCACTTAGATCATGATTTAAATAAATCCAGAATATAAAAAATTATTTATATATAATATATATTTAGAATATAAATATATATAATAGACATATATATGAAATGGAAAACATCATTTATGGAGACGGTAGTCCGTACGTACACAAAAACACTGTTTCCGTTTTCATACAGTATCGAACGGAAGTAAGTGAATAAGATATATGTAAGTACATAAATAATTATATATATAAATATATATATATATATATATCCAATAGAATTATTTTTTAATTTATTAAATAATTATTAGTAATATATATATATATATATATAATCGTCGATGAATGGTGAACTTGGAAATTAATCTCATCGCGTCGTGGAGACGGTAATCCGTACGTACGCACGAGCGAAAATATCATTCTTTTGATATTAAAATAATATATAATTGGATTTTATATCATATATACAGAATAATTATAATTTTATATTTATTATTTACATCAAATACACATCCTTATTATACCCATCCAAATAATAATGTATTGAATAACAATTACACCACGATGTGGTGACAGTAAGCCGTACGTACGCACGTATGGTTAAATGTCATTCAAAGGGTGGATAGAATAATGAATTTGGTTGTAAAATAATTATAATAACATAACAGTATATAGAAGATACTGGATTTGTTATTTTATAATGTAAACTACAAAGAAAAATGAAGTGGAAGAAGAAAGGAACTTGAAAGAGGGTGGTGAAATCATTACCTCTTTTCAGGTTCTTACTTTTGATTTTATCAAAAGGGATAACTATATTGGATTTATGATAACAATAAGGCCTCTAGGTTGATTGAGGGAAGTTTAGAGGATATTTGGGTAGGTTTTGGACAAACCAAAAGGCTTTGAAGGTATGAAAAATTGGTTAGAAGTGATGTCCTTTTATAAGGGTGAGGAGGGTCTCTTTAGAAAAAACTTAAAGTATTAATTTATAATAAATTCATATTCCGTTTATAATTGATACAAAGTTGATTATTCAAGGTCTAAGGTGGTTATGGGTGGAAATAAACTTATAAAATAGGTTTTAGACAAGTTTGGGTCACTTTATTAACCTTATCTTTTAGTTTTAGCCCTTAGTTAATTAGTTTGACATTTACCATGTCTCTTTGTATTTTTATATTATATGGTTAATAAACATACTATAAACTTCCAAGAGACCCCCAAGTGGTCAATTAATGATTCAAATATCATGATATAAGTCTTTTGGAAAATCCTAATATTTTTAAAAATATAATATAAATTAATCATATAATATTAGTTTTAAATATTGATTTATGTCAATTTGGACACTATTTGGTATTTTGTATTTGGGAAAGTCATCACAACTTGATTACGTAGAACAAGATAAATTGAGTCATCCCTAATAGGTAATAGTCACCAAGAAAATTCGTTTATGTCATAAACACTTTGAAATTATATTTATTTTAATATTTATTATACCATTTATTTGAATCTTTCATTAATAACGTAATTACTTCATCATCATTGTGTCATAAATAAATTTAATTGTTTAATGTATAAAAAATATAAATAAAATACCATGATGTAGGAAATATTTTTATCTTTCTAATGAATATTTATAGTCTAATTTATCTTATGTATAACCCTATATTAAAAATGGTTTAGTTAATAAACATTGAATTTAACACTTTTAACTCTTCTTTAAATTAAATAATAATAAATGTCCTAATCTAATCCAAGTGGACCTAAAGGGTCATATTTTATTCCTAAGGTTGTATTTGGTCGAATTAAACTTATCCAATAGAATTAGTACATGTGTTAGGGTAATAATAATATCATTTTTACCCTTAATTACCATATTTACTTTTAACCGTGGTAAATAAAAGTAAAAAGTTACCATTCACCAAAAATTATTTTTATCTTATTGAACCACATTTTACTCATTGATATTAATAGTGTCTCTTGGATTTTCGAAATTCCACTCACAGAAGCGGTAAAATTATGTTTTATGTGAATTTACAAATTCTTCTAGGAGATGGGTAAAAGTCGGTGAAAAGTTCAATAAAATTTTTATATATCTAAAATTATTATAAACTGACTCCAATGGATTACATTTAATTTATATTGGTATTATCTATCTATATTGATGTAAAATAATTTTATATAAAATATATAATTATTTAAATAAAAATTCGGGTTTAAACTATAACTCAGTGTTTTCACAGTTCATCAAAAATTAAAAGTTCTCAGAAAAATACAAAAAAGTCACCTTAAGATAATTTTGATATTATGAATTCAACAATTAAGTCTATTTTATCAAAATAAAAAAATAGAAGTTGCATTTATTAATTTTAAATTAATTCCCACTGTCAAAACCAAAAGGCGTATTGTTAAGAAATAATAACTATCAATAGTTTGACATTTGTTTATGTCCAATCTCAAACAGAAATTAATTAAAATTACCATCAATGGATTAAATTGTAAAAATATAACATTTTTATACTTAAAAACCATTAAAATGTATAATTTAACACTATAAATTATTTTGATTAAAAAAGTTGTTTTCAGTTAAAGTATAGTATTTTTCACTATTCACCCAAATATGAAAGTTATCAGAAAAACACCAAAACTTTATTGAAAATAAATTCTTATGCCCCGATTCTAAAGAAGAATTTATTTTGTCAAATTGAATATATAAAAGATTCAAATATTGGATTTAAAAAGGCTTCTCCATTAAAAGGTGGTAAAATTTCATTTTTTGAAAAATACTTCTTTTATTTGAAAAAATGTATTTGTTCTTACATTATGTCTAAGAAACTCATAATATGGATTCTAAAGTTATAAGGATTATATAAAGTACAAAATTCAGTTAATAAAATTCATAAACACTTTTGAACAGCTAGTTCGGTAAGTCATGGTGTACTAGAAGTCGATGTTGCCTGTAGTGCAATGTAAGAACCCGATTCTTATTTTTAAGGTACAAGTTTCTTACTTTCTATTTTCCTTAAGTGTTTTTGAGAAAATAAGAAAAATGAGGAAAAATCCTAAATTTTGGGACTACACGCCGTGTACTTTGGCCGTGTGGGATGAGTACACAGGGTGTGTAGCCATGTCGGTGACGAAGGGAGTAAAAACCGACTACACGCCATGTAGTGCTATTTACAAGCCGTGTACTCAGTTGGAAGGGGAAACAGTAAAGCGGTGGGAGCAGCTGCCAGCTGGGTGACAGTACACGCTGTGTGGTTGGGAATACACGCTGTGTACTCATGTTGACAGATGAACAGTTTGGCGGTGCTGCCATAAGAATAGTTAAATGAGGGGATTACACACCGTGTAGTCAAAAGTACGCGCCGTGTACTTTGTTTTTTTTAATTAAAATGGAGAGTATCCAACCCTGTTCACAGGATTTTCTTAGAACTAGACAGGAGCTGAGGAGAGGACGAACGAACATTCGTGGACCTTCAGATCGAGCGTCTGGAATCCGTTTCTGCTTCCGTCGATCACATTGGAGCCCCACGGGTAAGCACTCCCATATCCTTGCGTAGTTCTTGACAATTATTCCTCTAATGGAAGTTATTTAAATTTGAACTGGTTTTCTTCTAACCGAGATCTATGTCATCTTTGGGCGTTTCTGGAATCGACATTCACGTATACCGTTTGTGGGTGTTTAAGGTAGGTGGCTTGGTGTTTAAATTCTAACTATTGTGCGTTTTTGTGTACTGTTGTGATATGCGCCCATGAATGGGGTGTCTTATGGCTGATGACTTGTTCAATTAAATACCTATAATTGCATAGGTAGTTTAATGAACAAGTATAAATGCTGTTTGGGATCACTTCTTAGATCCAGGACCACCCCTGGGGTGTGTTCCTCTGTTTAGCCATTTGGCCAGGACACCTGAGGGTATGCCATGTTTATATTATGCATTACTTTTGCCTTAAGAGGAATTGTAAATAATTTCATGTTTAAATGTTGGGCATGGCCCGATTACTCTATAGCTTGAGGGTGTGGTAACTTTTTTAGTCTGAGTACATTGATATATATATTAGCCTGAGGGCATTGTGGATTATCCTGAGGGCGTAGTTCTATTAGCCTGAAGGCAATGCCTAAGGGAAAGATTCTGATTACCTGAGGGCTTCGTTTCAGTTTGGACTAAGGGAAAGATTCTATTTCGCCTGAGGGAAATTCCTAATGGCAAGGTACTGTATATCCAGAGGGAAAGCTTGAGGGCGTGGTTTTACTATATTAGCCTGAGGGTAAGATTCTGAGTGGCATGAGGGCTTGGTTCTGTTGAGAACAGAATGTTATTAAATTAAATGGTTAAAATGAATAATAAAATGAAAATATAACTGGTAAAGCTAGTTACTTTTGGGTACTGCTTAGTTTATTGCATTTTACCACTGCACACTCTTGTTGCATACTTTTCACATAGTTGGGCATGGGCCTTTGGTGGGTGCCTACTGGGATTTATTTCTCACACCCAGTATGGGTCATGTCTTTGGCCCAAACATATTACATTTATGCAAGTATGGATAAGGGAAAAGATCCCTATGCATGTACATGATTGCTAATGAGAAGTAGGGGAGCATGGGACAGGGCTTAGGCTCGCGATGCTACAAGCTATTTTTTTTTGTTTTGTTGTACTCTGTATTGTTTCGTAACATGTTCTGGCTGTTTTCTTAGAACTTGAGACATGTTGCATCATTATCTATATAACAGTTGGTTATCTTTTACTGGAGTTATTGATTTTAAATGTGTATGGTTTATTGCTTCCGCTATTGTTGTATGTTTTTTATTTTATTCCACTATGCTACACTTTGACAAACGAGGGAATAGTTTCCCCACTATCAGACCTGGCCCCTCGCTGCTAGTCGGCAGCCTCTGGCATTTGGGAAATGCATTTGAGGTCATGTAGCGAACCGGGTTCGGGGCACCTGTTGAGTGGAACCAGGATTCCGGATGTTACAAAGTGGTATCAAAGGGGGTTGTTTTCTTTGACTTACTATTTAGAGCCTTAGCCAGGGACAGTGCGAGAACGGTAGTTGGTAATAAGCTATTCCCGGGCGTAGCTAACCTGTGTACAAGGAAAATACAATTTACCTCATGTTGCAATTTTTCTAATTTTGCAATTTTACAGTAGAATTGGTTTTCAACGAAGGGTGACACATTTGTGATTGTGCTGTTTATATTTTATTCATGGGTTCTATTTATTTACAACCCGATGTGATGAGGGTATTCCATCTCATGAATCATTTAGGCACATGCTAGAATTCACAATCCATGCAAAGTTTCCATGCCATGTAGGTGCATTAGAAATTTCATGTTGTGATAGGTGTTGTTCTAGTAAAAGCATGCTATTGTGATAGCTGCTTTGATAGATACCTGCTGTTTGATAGGGTATTATTGTGTGATCCTCTTTATATAATGGATGCCAATATTTGTTTTTTGGGGAGTATGGGCCCTCATTGGCTATAATTTAGTGGATCATTGATGGTTTATCCGGTTATAACAGATATAAGATGCCAAAAGTTCATTCGGGGGGAGTATGGGCCCTTATGGATCAGAATTTGGCACTTAGGTGTTGCTTTTTTAGTATTTTCTGGGTTCCAGAGATGTTTCTGAGGCATAATTTCCAGAAACCTAGTATACACGCCATGTAGTACCTTAAACATGCCGTGTAGTACCTTAAACATGCCGTTTATGTTCTTCTGTTCAGGAAGAAAAGAAAACTTTTTGAGTGCACGTTGTGTACCCTAAGTACACACCTTGTAGTTTCTTCCCGTGTCATAGACCGTGTGGGAAGGGACACAGGAAAGGGGAAGTGCTTGGGGAAAACATACCATGTACCGTATGTACACGCCATGTAGTGTTGACCTGGAGTCCACCTGTGTAACTAACAAACACGGATGAAGGAGACCTTAAAACATACACGTCGTGTCCACTATGGAACATGCCGTGTAGTCTGACCTGGGATCCGACCGTGTAACTAACAACACGGGTTGGTGAAATCCTTTCATGTACACGCTGTGTGTATATGGAACATGCCGTGTAGTGTGAGCCATGTATCCTGTCGTGTAACTAACAACACGTGTTGGCATAGCTTATCTAGTACACACCGTGTACCTATGGGACATGTCGTGTAGTATTGTCTGAGGATAGACCGTGTGGACTTAGACGTGTGGCTGGGAAACGGGGTAGTATACACGCCGTGTGTGGGTGTAACATGCTGTGTAGTTCAAGCCAAGTAGTCGGCCATGTCACAAACGACACGGGAAGTTGGAAAATTACACCATACACGCTGTGTAGATTATATACACGCCGTGTAGTTTTGTTCAAATGGGAGCCGTGTGGCTTGGCCGTGTAGAAGGACCCGGGCAGGGAAGAGAAGTTAGGTACACACCGTGTAGTCAGTATACATGTTGTGTAGTCTTGTTTTGAAAATCTTGAATGCCTTCTTCCTCCTATTCCCCTTTTGGTTCCTTCTTTTTCAGACTGTGATAATCTTGATCTACGGTGTGCGTATGACCTTGTAGTGTCATGCCACCGATACATTCACACTTTGTTCACCATGAGAGAGGAAATGAGTATACTCCTTCAATGGTGGGCCATGGGATACCAGTGGATCCTCCAGTAGAGCCAGATGCGGCACCAACCATTATACCAGACACAGGCACGAAGGCGCAGTTCCATGATGGCCTTATGCGGTTTATGCAGACCTTTCCGGGAGCACTGTCGATTGCCACATCTATGGACGAGATGAATCGTATATTCCAGCAGCATCCTCCTCCTACGTTCTCTAGGGATGGTAGAACACAGGCTTTGGAGTCTTGGTTGGGGTCTATGAAGACTATTTTTGAGCACCTAGAGATGCCTCCAGGGCGGAGGGTCAAGTTCGTGACTTATATGCTTCGTGATACCGCCAAGAGGTGGTGGGATGTTACCACCCAGTCAGAGAATCATAGAGACATGGCATTGGAATATTTTTAGACAACCTTCTATGACTTCATTTTCCCAGAGACGTTGAGGGTAGATCGAGCTCAAGAGTTCAAGAATCTGTAGCAGAGCGCTATTTCAGTGATGGATTATTCTTCTTGCTTCACCGAGCTTCAGCGTTTTACACCCATTTTGGTGGGCGATGAGACTCTGAGAGCCAGACGCTTTGAATATGGTCTTCGATATGACATTCACACACAGGTGAATGTTTTTAGGTTACCTACTATACATGCTATTGTGAATCAGAAGCTGATTACAGATAGGAACCTTTGGGATGATAGTGGTGTGGGCCAGGGCAGTTCAGCACCAGTTTCTGGTACTATTTCTACCGGTAAGAGGAAGTGACAGATGAGTTTCTCTCATGGTGGTAGTACTAGACAGACAATTTCTTCAGGTGGCCCGATCAGGTGCTACAAGTGTGGTAAGGAGGGGCACCAGAGACCACAGTGTCCACGTGACCTAGTGGAGTGCTGAGATTGCGGCAAGATGGGTCATCTGCAGCGCTTTTGTAGGGAATTTCCACTAGTGGCTAGTGATAGGGGTTCTATGAAGAATCCACGTGTGGGGGCAGGACCGGTAGCTATTTTCTAGTCGGGGAACTGGAATACGTTAGGTCATGCAGGTTGGGCTGGTGGTCAGGACCGTGGTAGCCATACAATAGGATCTTAGAGGCAGCAGAGCGAGACAACTTAGGGTAGCCAGGCTGTGTTGCAGGGCCACAACATTGGGCAGGCATATGCAGTGCAACATGCCCAGCAGGAGCAGGACCCTGGACCCTCTACTATCAGAGGTACAATTCTAGTAGCTTCTGTTTTATCTTAAATACTTTTTGATATGGGTGATACACATAGCTTCATATCTGTGCTCATTGTGGAAAGACTAGTGCTCTGTGTTTCTTCTTCTTCTACTGATATGACGCTAGACACTCCGTTGGGGACTATAACGGCTAGTGTGCGTTAGTGCAAGGAGTGCCCCCTTGAGGTTGGTGGGTGTCACTTCCTTTGGAACCTCTATGTCTTAGAGATGATGAGCTATTACTTCATTCTTGAGATGGACTGGTTGGTTCCCTTTCGAGCCTTTGTGGATTTCTATCATCGTAGGGTGAGTTTCACATCACCAGAGGGTGGAGAGTTTCTATAGAGGGGCGAGTGGGATGTTCAGGCGATTCGATCTGAACCAGAGCATCATGGGCGAGGTGGCATCGTAGCCTAGATTCCGAGCTTACATCTGGATAACCCGGGGACTTGCCAGAATGTTTTATCTCTAGTGGTTGATCATTTTAGGGATGTCTTCCTGGATAAATTTTCAGGTCTTCCTCCATAGTGTGAGGTGTATTTCTCTATTGAGCTTGTGCCTGAAGCAGCACTGGTGTCCATTCCTCATTATAGGATGGCTACACTAGAGTTTCAAGAGCTCAAGAGACAGTTATAGGAGTTACAATAAAAGGGTTTCATCCGAACCAGTACTTCTCCATGGTGTTCTCCTATCCTCTTTGCGAAGAAGGTGGACTGTACCCTCAGACTCTGTGTGGATTATCGGAAGCTGAAACAGTTGACGGTTATGAACCGATATCCCTTGCCTAAGATTGATGATCTTTTTGATCAACTTCAGGGAGCACGAGTGTTCTCAAAGATTGACTTGAGATCAGGATATCATCAGCTGCGCGTTAGGCCATTTGATATACCTCTCACAGCTTTCGGAAGAAGGAATGGTCTCTACGAATATATGGTTATGCCGTTCGGACTCAAGAACACGCTATCAGTTTTAATGGATATGATGAAACATGTGTTCGATCCCTATCTGGATTCTTTTGTGGTAGTATTCATGGACGATATCTTGGTGTACTCTCATACTCGACATGACCATGCCACCCATCTTGAGATAGTATTGAGTACACTGAGAGAGCATCAGCTATATGCTAAGCTCTCAAAGTGCCACTTTTGGATGGACCAGATTCACTTTCTTGGTCATATCATCTTGGAGGCAGGAGTTGCAGTAGACCCATAAAAGGTGAGAGCAGTCGTTTCTTGGGAGTATCCTATGAACATGTTTAAAATACTGAGTTTATTGGGGCTTTCTGGTTACTACATATGCTTTATATATGAATTCTCTTTCTTAGCATCACCATTGATGGGTTTGACTAAGAAGGGTGTGAAGTTCGTTTAGTCAGAAGCTTGCGAGACAACCTTCTAGGAGTTGAAGGAAAAGTTGGCCTCAACACCGATCCTGATACTCCCAGAGCAGGGGAAGAGCAATATTGTTTACTGTGATGCATCAGGTATTGGGCTAGGAGATGTGTTGATGCAGGGTGATCGAGTAGTTGCGTATGTGTCTCAACAGTTGAGGCCACATGAGAGGAATTTCCCGATGCATGATCTGGAGTTGGCTGCAGTTATTCATGCATTGTGTTGTTGGAGACATTATCGCATGGGAGAAAATTTTGTGGTGTTGACAAACCACAAAAGTCTCAAGTACATCTTTACCCAGCGTGACTTGAACCTGAGACAATGAAGTTGGGTGGAATACATTCAGTCGTTTGATTTTGAGCTTGCCTATAAATCTGGTAAAGGTAATGCAGTAGCTGATGCACTGAGCAGGAAGGCCTAGATACATGTAGTGCAGGAGGTCAGTGGTGAGTGGAAGCTGATGACATTGTTATCTGAGATGCATCTGGTGGTGCATGACAGTCAGGGGCCTACCCATCTTTCATCTTTAGCTGTGACCTCTACCCTCTTGAATAGAGTGAGGATGAGACAACTATCCGATTCAGAAGGCCTAGTTCTATGGGAGTCGGTGACCAGTGAGGGCCCTCCTCCTGGGTGGACGATAGGTGATGATGAAGTTTCACATTTCCATGGACGAGTGTGGGTTCTAGGGGATATATGCAAGGAGATGATGCCGGAATTTCATGCTTCAGTCTGGGCAGTTCATCCCAGAGTTACCATGATGTACCATGACTTGAGCCGTTAGTACTGGTGGACGGGTATAAAGAGAAAGATAGATGGTCTTGTTACGAGATGTTCCACCTGTCAGTAGGTGAAGGCGGAGCATCAGAGGCCAGCCAAACTGTTACATAATTTACCCATCCCGGAGTGGAAATGGGATGATGTCACTATTGACTTCGTGACTGGGTTTCCAAGGTCACCTCGAGGCAATGATTTTATGTGGGTTGTTGTGGAAAGACTCACGAAGGTATCTCACTTTTTTCCAGTCAAGAAGACCTTCGATGTTGACGAGCTCGAGAAGTTGTATATCTGAGAGTTCATACATCTTCATGGATTCCCTCGTTCTATCTTTTCAGATAGGGATGCCCGGTTTACATCTCTCTTCTGGAAGAGTTTTCAGTGGGCACTGAGTATACTGGTGCTTCTGAGCACAGCTTACCACCCCCAGAATGATGGTCAGTCAGAGCGTACGATACAGGTGCTTGAGGACATGCTGCGTGCATGCATCCATGACGTTGGGGGCAATTGGGATAAACATATACCCCTAGTCTAGTTTTCCTATAATAATAGTTTTCAGGCAACTATCGAGATGACACATTATGCGGATTTATATGGTAGGCCATGCCGACCACCCTTGTGCTTGTTAGAGGCAGGTGACACAGCTTTACTGGGACCATGTCTCATGCCGGAGACTTCTGAGCAGGTCCGGTTGATTCAGAAGTAGATGGCTAACACACAGTCTCATCAAAAATCTTATTCTAATCACCGCAGACGACCCTTGGAGTTTGTGGTTGGGGATCAAGTTTTCTTGCATGTTTCACCGAGGTTGGGACATAGGTAGATTAGGAGATAGGGTAAAAATTCACCGATGTATGTAGGGCCATATGAGATTCTGGAGAGAGTCAGGCTGGTTGCCTATCGGTTGCAGTTACCACAGAGGTACCAAGCCATGCATGGCGTCTTCCATGTATCTTAGTTGCACCGTTATCATTCAGACCCATCTCACATTTTTGATCCCGGGGAGGTTGAGCTTGAGTTAGATGCATACTTTGAGGAGCATCCGATTTGTATCGTTGATAGGAGCACTAAGGTTCTCTGAGGCCAGTCAGTTCCTGTCGTATAGGTGATATGGTAGCATGGCCGAGTGCAGGACGAAACCTGGTAGCGGGAGACTGACATACGTGCTAAGTGGCCAGAGTTATTCATGTATGTATCTTCTCCACCCTTATAAGGTCAATTCAGGGAAGAATTTCTTTATGGGGGGCAATTGGTAAGAACCCGATTCTTATTTTTGAGGTATGAGTTTCTTCCTTTCTCTTTTCATTAAGTGTTTTTGAGAAAATAAGGAAAATGGAGAAAAATCCTAAATTTTGGGACTACACGCCGTGTACTTTTTCCACACACCGTGTACTTTGGCCGTGTGGGATGAGTACATAGGGTGTGTAGCCATGTCAGCGATGAAGGGTGTAAAAACTGACTACACGTTGTGTAGTGGTATTTAAACGCCATGTAGTTACTCGGCATGGGAAACAATAAGGTGGTGGGAGCAGCCACCAGCTGGGAAACAATACACGCCATGTAGTCAGGAATACATGCCATGTACTCATGTCAACAGATGAATAGTTTGGCAGTGCCTCCAGAGGAACAGATAAATGAGGGTAGTACACGCCGTGTACTTTGTTTTTTTCACTTAAAAAGGGAAGTAGCCAACCCTATTCACTGGATTGGCTTAAAACCAGACGAGAGCTTGGGAGAGGATTACTGAACCTTCGTGGACCTCTAGATTGAGCGTCGGGAATCCGTTTTCGCTTCCGACGATCACGTTGGAACTCCACGGGTAATCCCTCCCATCTCCTTGGGTAGTTCTTGACAATTATTCCTCTAATAGAAGTTATTTACAATTGAATGGGTTTTCTTCTAACCCAGATCTACGTCACCTTTGGAAGTTTTTGGAATCGACGTTCGCGTATACCATTCGTGGGTGTTTAAGGTAGGTGTATTGGTGTTTAAATTCCAACTGTTGTGCATTTTTGCGTACTGTTGTGATATGCGCCCATGAATGGGGTGTCATATGGATGAGGCCTTGTGTAATTAAATACCTATAATTGCATAGGTTGTTTAATGAATAAGTATAAATGTTGTTTGGGATTGAGGTTTGGATCCAGGACCACCCCCGAGGTGAGTTCCTCTGTTTTGCCGTTTGGCTAGGATACCCGAGGGTATGCCATGTTTATGTTATGCATAAATTTTTCGTTGAGAAGAATTTTAAATAATTGAATGTTTAAATGTTGGGCATGGCTCGGTTACTCTATAGCCTAAGGTAGTGGTTTCTTGTTTAGTCTGAGGCCATTGATATATATATTAGCCTAAGGGAATTGTTGATTATCCTGAGGGCATAGTTCTAGTAGCCTGAGGGCAATGCTGGAGGGAAACATTCTGATTACCTAAGGGTTTCGTTTCAGTTTTTCCCGAGGGAAAGATTATATTTCCCCTGAGGGAAATGCTTGAGGGAAAGGCACTGTATAGCCAGAGGGTAAGCCTGAGGGCGTGGTTTTACTATATTAGCCTGAGGACAAGAATATGATTGGCCTGAGGGCTTGGTTCTGTTGAGCACAGAATGTTATTAAATTAAATGGTTAAAATGAATAATAAAATGGCAATATAACTAGTAAAGTTAGATACTTTTGGGTACTTCTTAGTTTATTGAATTTTACTACTGCACACTCTTGTTGCATACTTTTCAGATAGTTGGGCATGAGCCGTTGGTGGGTGCCTACTGGGATTTATTTCTCACACACTGTTTGGATCATGTCTTCGGCCCAAATAGATTACATTTCTGTAGGTATGGATAAGGGCAATGGTCCTTATACAGGTACTTCATTGCTTTTGAGAAGTAGGGGAACATGGGACCGGGATTAGGCTCGCGATGCTACCGACTTTTTTGTTCTGTTTTGCTGTACTCTGTATTGTTGTGTAACATGTTCTGGATGTTTTCTTAGAACTTGTGACATGTTGCATCATTATCTATATAACCGTTGGTTATCTTTTACTGCAGTTTCTGATTTTAAATGTGTATGTTTTATTGCTTCGCTGTTGTTGTATGCTTTTTATTTTATTCAGCTACTTTACACTTTGACAAATGAGGGAAAACTTTCCCCACTATGAGACCTGGGCTCTCACAACTAGTTGGTAGCCTTTGGCATTTGGGTAAATGCACTTGAAGTCACATTGCGAACTGGGTTTGGGGAACCCGTTGAGTGGCACCTAGATCAGGGACGTTATATGAAAGTTATTGAATTACTTTGAAGAAATAACGTACTATGAAATCTTGTGGTGTTACATTAATCCCTCCTTCAATAAATTGAATCCTCGTAATTTTAAATTGTTCTTCGAAAATAAAAGGTTGAAAATAGAAAATACTTTTGTGGGAAAACCCACATCCGAAATTGGGTTAATAAAATTTTGTCTTAATATGAGGGAAAAAATTATATATATATGTATACTTGATAAATAGAGTTTTATCTTTCAACTAATTCCTACCAAAAACTCACCTTTCACTCCAAATGATTTAAAAAAATTATTTCTATCCAAATCGTATAAGGTTCCAAAAATAATGAATTTATAAATAATTTGTCAGACTATTTAAAAAAACTAAATTATACAAACCAGTACATCACATAGTCCAGTTGTAGGTGATGCAACTCTGTCTCTCTTCAGTTGCGGGTTTGAGTATCGCGACCTCATCGGATGCGACTAGTTGTCGCCCGACCTCTTGGTTGTCCTTTTATAAAAATCCAAAAATAACTTTAACAATAGTATCCAATTTCAAACTAAATCCATTCCAACCATTATATTTATCCAAAATACATATATCCAAACTCTCAGTCCAAAATTTATAAGGATGTTATAAACAATGAAGATCCTTTTTTCCTGGTAATAACATGTGAACACCTTCATCATGTATTCTTTTAAAACACCACAACATCCTGAATTACCATAAAACATTATTGATTTCATTCATGCTCCCTTATTCCTTATAGAATACTTGATATACTCCTTCTATCCAAAAATGTTTTAAACTCCAAAAAATGATGGAATATACAAATCATTAATCAGTTTCAAGGAAGTCAATAATATCCAATAAAATTTATCCAAATCAACCATCCCTTATTCCAAAATCACCACCTCATTATCAGGACGATATTAATGATTACCTTTCCTTCAAACTTGTGTTTTCCAAAAAGTGTATCTTACTATAATGTCACTTTTCTTAGAACCATATAATCACAAATCCTCAATAAAATAGTACTGCAGTACAATCTTTGTTTATCTCCATAATTCATATAACCAGTATATTGTTGATACAACACTCAAATGAAAGAATTCTATATTAACAACATAAGAACACTAATCCTTACTCCTCATCTATGGTAGTATCATAACTTGATTATTATCCAATAACATCATTTGGGTCATACTCTTATGATTTTTACATTGGTTCGCATAGTGTCCCAACTCTTTGTAGATGAAGCATTGTACATTTGAATCATTTTTTACCCTTGCAATCATGTACATGGTGTCCTTTTTCTCCTCACTTATAACCAACTCCTATTCCCTTCAAGAAAGTTATAGTGTGTTTCTTCCCACAATTATCACATATGGGAAAATTATTCTTTTACCTCTTCCCTTTATCCATCTTTCTCTCTCCCATACTTTTCTTCTCTTTCTTCCCTTCAAATCCATAGGACTCAGAGAATTATTTACTTATCTTATTAACACATGATACTATTTCTTAATATGTTGAGAATACATGAAAGAATATTTCCCTTCTAAATGATGGCTTAATACAATGAAAGGTATGATCCTTCTTACTCTTTGGATCATACGTATTTCCGGAGTTTAAATTCCTTCTACTGGGCACCATTTCTATACAATAGCATAAACTAGGTCAGTTTATGAATTGAAATGAATAATTCCAAACTTGTAAAATACCTAACACAAATTGTACTATTTATGGATATAATCCATAATCATAAAGATGTTTTCATTGTGGAAGTATATACCCATAAACCATTAATAATGATTTCTAAATAAAATGAGAATTCTCCTAAGAATATCCCCTGGGAGTGTTGTAACCAAGAGTGCAGCAATGCCTGTTGTCGTTCACCAGTTCCCATTCGAGTCTAGCTCAAAGAGGAGTTTTCAGGTTTTACCCCTAGGTACATTTGTGCCAGAGCTGCCTCTACCTACACGTATCCAGAAAGGTATGTATTTCATGGAAAACTCACAAAATATCTACATTAACAAAATTCTAGGAAGTTCTTCTATACGAATATTCAAAGTCTATCTTATGGTAATGTTCTCTAATCAGAGTTTATCTAAATCTAATTTCCAAGTTTATTTCTAATATTCCTCTGATTCTAACTGTAATGCCCCAACCCCAGTTACCCTGAGTTAGTGCATTATTTTATTACATTGGAATGATTACAAGGAATCAAGTCCCGAAGGACTGATCGATTTAGCCGTCTTGGTAATATATTTCATACATTAACATTACATTACCATTTCAAACATAAAACACAACGTAAATAGTTATTTGAGAATGTCATTATTCCCTTTATCTTAACCCTGCATATCAATCATAATACACTTCTTGGTACCCTGGGAAAATGAAGCATAAGAAAGGGGTGAGCTCAAATGCTTAGTAAGGGTAAGTAATAAAGCATAAAATGATATAAATATTAAGCATGGTGAATAATTGAAACAACATTCCTTTACTAATAATAAAAATGAATTATTTTTTGGAGATAATATGAGATGAGTAAATAATTCCATAATAAAACATAATCATGGGTATTATACTAGTCGAATGACCACATGAACCATTAATATTATTTTCATAATGATGGAATGTATAATTCCAGACATTCTAAAACATTTTGTCAAGGCCTCGGTCAAGACGTCTAAAAATGATTAAGGCCTAGGCCAAAATCATATATCAAATTGGGAATGGGCCTCGACCAATTCCACGTCTAGTGGTCTCATGAGACCTACCGAAGCATCGAGGAGCTATAGTGGGCTCCACCCGTCACTTACTATGTCTAATACATTCCACACATGAAAAGGTTGAAACATAACATAAACATTCGTATTAGAACTAGCATAGGAAATGTAAATACTTTAACCATAAACCATGAATGGTATAAAAATAGAACATCCACAATCAAACATATCATAACTCAATCAATACAATATGGAATATTGTATTATAATAAATCATCCTCAATCAAAAATAATATCCTGTAAAAGATGCTGACATAGTTGAAAATGATGAGTAATTTTTTATGAGAGAAATATCTTTTTTGTAAAATCAATTAAAAGTCACAAATTTATAAAGGAAGTAATTTAAAAGATATTTTTGAATCAAAGTGTCTCATACCACTTTGAAACTTTTGAAACGAATTATTATTTCAAAACATTCGTGTCCTTAAAGTCATATTGAAAACATGGACATTAATAAAAAAGAATTAGACAGATAAATATTTAAAACATTTACAATTCTGATCTCGATAAAGATTACCTTTCACAAATCTTTAAAATATTCATTTTGAAATCATTTTTATGAAAAATGGATGATAAAAATGTCCTAGTAGATACTTAATTAAAAACAACCTTGGATAATAAATAGATTGTGAAATAAATCCTTACCAATTTGGTAACTTACAAAACATACACCCCATGAAATAAGTATCATACAATGAATATTTAAATAGACATAAATTAAAGTTTATTACACAAAGAATACAATTATGGGTAGCACATACACCACACAAAAGGTAATAGGGGCAATATGGCATGAATCTCACAGGAATAAGGAGTGAGATGAAAACCCCTTACCTCGCACTTTCCTTTAGTCGAGGGTACGTTTAACCTTATGTATGAATACTATAGTATATTATTAGATTATATAAGAACCATATTAATATTTATGATATCATTCATTATTCATTTATGACTTTATACAATCCATTTAAAAATAATTTCCATGTTATATAAATATTTCGGGTAATAATGGCTTTCTTTACCATACGTGTTTTAACTTGTCACTCTTGATTGTATCACTTAGATCCTGATTTAAATACTTCTAGAATATATAACATGACATATATATCATATATATTTAGAATATAAGTATTTATAATAGACATATATATGAAATAGAAAACATCGTTTATGGAGATGGTTGTTTGTACGTACGCATAAACGCTGTTTCCGTTTTCATATAGTATCGAACTGAAGTAAGTGAATAAGATATATTTAAGTACATAAATACTTATATATATAAATATATACATCTCCTGTAGCATTATTATGTCATATATTACAAACTAATTAGTAATATATATATATATATATATATATATTTATAATCATCAATGAATGGTGAACTTGGAAATGAATCCTATCGCGTCGTGGAGACGGTAATCCGTACGTACACACGAGCGAAAATATCATTCTTTTGATACTAAAATAATATATAATTGGATGTTATATCATATATACAGAATAATTATCATGTTATATTTATTATTTACATCAAATACACATCATTTTTATACCCATCAAAATAATAATGTATTGAATAACAATTACACCACAATGTGGAGACGGTAAGCCGTACGTACGCACGTATGGTGACATGTCATTAAAAGGGTGGATAAAATAATGAATTTGGTTTTACCATAATTATAATAGCATAAAAGAAAATAGAATATACTGGAGCTATTATTTTATAATGGAAACAACCAAGAAAAATGAAGTCGAAGAAGAAAGAAACTTGAAAGAGGGTGGTGAAATCATTACCTCTTCTTCGTGTACTTCCTTTTGATTTGAACGAAAAGGCTCCTTAAGTTGGATTTCTGATCAAAATAAGGACTCTAGTTTGAAGTTAGGGATGTTGAGAGGATATTTGGGTAGGTTTTGGCCGAACCAAAAGGATTTTAAGGTATGAAGAATTGGTTAGAAGTGGTTTCCTTTTATAAGGGGGTGGAGGGGCTCTTTAGAAATAGCTTAAAGTATTAATTTATAATAAATTCATATTCGGTTTATAATGGTTCCAATATTGATTATTAAAAGTATAAGGTAGGGATGGTTCGAAATACACTCAAAAAATAAGTTTTAGATAGGCATGAGTCACTTTATTAACCTTATCTTTTAGTTTTAACCATTAGTTAATTAGTTTGACATTTACCATGCCTCTTTGTATTTTTATATTATATGGTTAATAAACTTAATATAAACTTCAAATAGACCCCCAAGTGATTCATTAATGATATAACTATAATGATATAAGTCTTTTTGCTGAACCTTATATTTTTAGGAATATAATATAAATTAATCATATAATATTTGTTTTAAATATTAATTTATGTCAATTTGGACACTATTTTGTATTTTGTTTTTGTGAAAGTCATCAAAAATTGATTAATTCAAAAACGATACATTGAATCATCCCTAAAAAGTCATAGTAACCTAGAAAATTCGTAATTGTCATAAAAACTTTGAAATTATATTTATTTTAATATTTATTATACCATTTATTTGAATCTTTCATTACAAAGGTAATTACTGCATCATCATTGTGTCATAAATAAATATTATAATTTAATTTCTAAAAATTATAAAAAAATACCATAATGTAGGAAATATTTTTTTTTCTAATGAATATTTATAGTCGAATTTAACTTATGTATAACCCTATATTAAAAATGGTTTAGTTAATAAACTTTCAATTTAACACTTTTAACTCTTCTTTAAATTAAATAATATTAAATGTTCTAATCTAATCCAAGTGGACATAAAGGGTCATATTTTTTCCTAAGATTTATTTTTGGACGAATTATAGTTATCCAATAGAATTAGGAGATGGTTTAGGTTAATAATAATATCATTTTTACCCATAATTACCATATTTACTTTTAACCGTGGTGAATAAAAGTAAAAAGTTACTATTCACCAAAAATTATTTTTATCTTATTGAACCACATTTTACTACTTGATATTAACCATGTCTCTCAGATTTTCTAAATTCCACTCACAGATGCGGTAAAATTAAGTTTTATGTGAATTTACAAATTCTCTTAAGAGATGGGTAAAAGACGGTGAAAAGTTCAATAAAATTTTTATATATCTAAAATTATTATAAAATGACTCCAATGAATTAAATTGAACATATATAGGTATTATTTATGTATTTTGACCTAAAATAAATTTAAATAAAATAAATAATTATTTAAATAAAAACCCGGGTTTAAACTATAACTCAGTGTTTTTCGCTGTTCATATAAATTAAATGTTTTCAGAAAAATAACAAAAATTCACTCTAAGATAATTTTGATATTCCGAATTCAATAATGAAGTCTATTTTACCAAATAAAAAATATAAATGTTCCATTTATTAATTTAAAATTAATTCCCGCTGTCAAAACCAAAAGGCGTTTTGTTAAGAAATAATAGCTATCAAAATATTGACACTTGTTTATGTCCAAATTTAAAGTGAAATTACTTAAAATGACCATAAATGGATTAAATGGTAAAAATATAATCTATGTATAATTACAAACCATTAATGTGTATAATTTAACACTATAAATTATTTTGATTAAAAAATTCATTTTTAGTTAAAATATAGTATTTTTCACTATTCACTAAAATACGAAAGTTATCAGAAAAACACCAAAACTTTATTGAAAATAAATTCTTATGTATCGATTATAATGAAGATGTTTATTTTGTCAAATTTAATATATAAAAGTTTCAAATATTGGATTTAAAAAGGCTTCTCCATTAAAAGGTGGTAAAGTTGCATTTTTTGAAAAATATTTCTTTTATCTGAAAAAAATGTATATATTCTTACTGACTGAAAATTACTTTTTTTATTATTCAAACACTTTTAAATAAAAAGTGAGAAACAATACATGACTTCAAAGACCAAAAAAACATTCAAAGCACCACGATACAAAATCTTAAGAAAAAAAACTTATTCAAATCACACAGAACAGCTCCACCCAGAATCATAAACATTAAATCAGTTTCTCCTACTCATCGCTTCACGGCAAGCAGTCCCATGCATGACTGTACAAGCATGGAACCGATGGTAAATCCAAACCCTCTCAAACCTCCAAATCCTAACAAAATGATCAAGAGAAAAAATCTGCCCAAAACTACATCTAAATCCATTCTTGTATGCGAATAAAGTTGCGTTGACTCTCAATCCTCAAACCGCATGCCACCAAAAATCCATCCTTAATCGAAAGACTCCATCCAGGAAGAAAATCACACCAAAAAACCAAAATCAACAATAGAAATTAGCATCCATAACCACATTCTGCAGGTAAAGCATTCATTGCAAGGAGCAAAACATCCAAGCAATTCATGAATTCCACCACCACATCAACACATTAAAAATCAAACGCAAACAAACCTTCTCAGCAACCACTTCATATTGATGCAATCAACTCATAGAAGCATATCCAACAAATCATCGCATCCAAAAAATATAAAATCAGCAACATCAGACCTGTAAGAAACCAGACCCCATGAAGTCCGAACACCAGAATCAAGGACCTACCCCCTTCGAGCCACTCAAGATCTGTTGCCGACCCACACTGGAAGCATGCTAGAAATGGCACATGGCCGCACTGGAATACTGGAGGCCGGATCCATTACACACCACACCACCGTTGCAAGGTCCGAGCCATGCCGATCTGAGCCACGCCCTGAGCCGATGTCGCCTAGAGGTGAGCCACGCCGAACCAACCAGAGAATTCGGTGCTCCACCGAGTATCGTCGTCGCCGGGAATGAATCCAAAGACAATGTTGAAACAAAATGAAACCCCACCACACCACGCCATCACCAAGACACAACTACGCCGAGGTGATCCAGAGGAAGAAGGTATTGAGTATGAGACAGGCCGGAGGGGGAAGCTGAAACGAGGCTGAAGGGAAACCCTAGCAGCCGCGATCGGGAGGGGAGAAGCTGTTCAGAGGTTGAAGCATGGGAAGTACCATATTTGTTCTTACATTATGTATAAGAAACTCATAATATGGATTCTAAAGTTACAAGGATTATATAAAGTAAAAAATTCAGTTAATACTATTCATAACCACTTTTGAACGGCTAGTTTGGTAGGTCATGGTGTGATAGAACTCGGTGTTGCGTGTAGTGAAAGTTATTGAATTACTTTGAAGAAATAACGTACTATGAAATATTTGGGTGTTACATTAGGTATTATTAATTTGATTCCTTAATCCTTATTCCAACTGTTGGGTCTTAGGGATTTTCAACCAACCTCTTTCTTCCTTTAACCTACTGATAGGTCACCCACTAATCCTTATGAAAGGGTGGATAACTCATTATTCATAGTAGGGAAGATTATAGTTCATACATATCTTCTTATTATTGTTATGGATGTGTGAAAAGTAAAAACTACCCTCTAGGTTGTGGATTATTTGGAAGAGATTCTGGTGTCTGAGAAACCAAAAATTAATGTTGTATATGAACTAATTTATTTTTTTTAAGAATCAATGCTTTAAACTAGAGGAAAGAAAAAAGTATTATTCTTTTTTTATTGATTTTATAAATATTTTAACTCCTTAATATATGGATATTTTCATACATGATCTTGTTGATGTGGATATTCCATCACTGGATACCAACCTCAAGATTGAGTAATAAATTTTCCATATGTTTTTTAAACAATAGTATGATATTTTTCCATATAATAATGAGAGTTTATATATCCATATTTCTAGGGAGTGTTATCATTTATGTCTTCCTAAAAAAGAATATTGTTTTCAATTTTACCAAGTGGACTTCCTTGAAAAAATATTTTATGTGGAGTCTGATGCTGTGTGTGATTATTTATAACCAATTTTAACATATCTCTTCTTTTGAGAATTTATTGGATCATTTTTTTTCAATGTAGAATTGTATTTTTTAAAATGGGATTCTTTTCAGTAGTGTTTTATCTATGGTTTTATAGTAAATTTTTCTGTAAATGTTTTACATGAGGTTGTTGCTCATTTGAATTATGTATTTGAGTTTTTCAATCCTCTAAGTGTTGGGGTAGCTGGGATAGAGTTCTTATCAATTTGGTGAATTTTTTGGGCTACTGTTAGCTATTTTGAGATATGTGATAGAGGTTTTAGGGAGTCATGTTTATCTAAAAAACATGTTATATAATACAATTGTGGATTTTTTATTATATAATTTTGATTTCTGCTGATGTTGGATACTTCTTGAGAGAACCTATTAATGATTTAATTAAAAACATTGATGTGAGGACCACTAATAATTTATAAGCATTGAATTGTCATGGTGTGAAATATTTAAGGGCCAGAGTTTTGTAGATGAATTTAACATTAGTGTTGCATGGTAGGAAACCAATGATTTACTTGGTTTCTCTTTTACTTTTTTATCAAATAAATGTTTCTTACTCAATTGTGTGTCTCACTAGGTAGTTGAACTATATTTTATAGAGGTTCATTGAAATATTCATACTCAATTTTTTCTATGTTTTATGAAATTGGAAGGTTCTACTAATAGTGAGGTGTAGTAGGAGGCACAACAATAGAGTTTCCATAAAATATAATCAAGAAGTTGGACACGTAAATGCAATAAGAATGCATATTCAGTTATAAAATTATATTTATTGTAAAATTCATCATATACTTCGATATTCTAGGGATTTAATTAATTTAATTTCATTATTGTTATTACTACCCTTAATTTTCATATCGTTGTTTATGGTTTTTTTAAATTATTTATTGATAAAATTTTGAATTTAGTGCTAGTCACTATCATAGAAATAACTGTTTGTGTTTTAAATAATTTCTACATTGCATGTTTTTTTCATTCATATTTGAAATTCATTGTTGAAATCATCTGTAACATGCCACATTTTGAAATTCTTTATCTATGTTAAGAATGTAAAAAATTTTCATGCAGTAACCCTTTTGTATATGTTTCAGTTTTGTATTAATGTTATGTATAGTGGAATTTTTTTATTTGATTACCTATCATCAGTTAAAACAAAAAAATTTCTATAAATTATCCTTAAATATTAATAAAAAATGTTTAATTGTACCTCTCACTTTGAGATTCAACAGTGAGGACATTATTGAGTTTTATGTATAGGGGAGAAGGCTTAATTATTCTATACAATCATTAATTATAATCCATAAAAAACACCCAATTTTTTCCGACTACGTACTTTCCATGAATTATTTTATATTGATTGTAAATAGAATAGAAAAAAACATGAAACACAAAAAAAACCAAAAAAATATCATCGTGTTCTACCTAGGAAATAATTTTATAATCAATGAAGGGTTTTCAGTAATTCTGAAATTTCTAGAATTATGTGATTTTTGACTGATATGTCATACATTTTTTAGTTTTTAATATTAATAATTATGAAAGTATGTTACATATAATATATTTTTGTGTAATTGAGATTATATCTTGAGAAAAATAGAAATTAAATCTTGATCCTAGATAAATCACTCTTATTGAACAAATACTTTAGAGATCCAACTCAAATGATAATCATTTAAGTCCTTTATAACTAGAGTAAAATGGTAAATTGTGATCCCATGATAAATACCTAAGACTTTAGTCACTAGGTGTGTGTAAGAATTATGCATATATTAGATTGATTTTTCACCATGCTCTTCACATACAAGGATGAGTGAAAAAAAGAAAGTTCTTAATTATCAAAATGAGTTCATTAAGATGAGATAATTTTTTAAATCAGCTGAAGAAAGAAAAAATTGACTTATTTAATAATTATTAGAGTTGAATTAATGAAGTGAAAATGAAAATTTTATTTTTTGGAACCTAGGGGAGAGTGGAAATAGAAAGTGGATCAAGTTAATGTTTTAATTTCGGATATATCTAACCTATTTTACTCATAGAATTGAAACTTTATTTAGAATTGAAATGAGGAATATAGTGATATTCTTTAGGAGGGATGATTATTCCAAGCTATAGTGGGATTTTTTCATTCCAATTAACTTTGGAGTAAATTATAACTTAGTAATGACATGCATCTCTTTTTAAGATTCGTTTAAAAGAAATAAAATGTATTGAATTTACTAATAGGTTATTTGATTATGAGTGAGGGAATTTGATGTGACCTTTATTTCATTGATTTTTTACACATGAATTATTATAATTTATTTTGTTTTGAATGTTAAAATAAAGTTTTTTTAATAATTGATAATTTTTAGTAATTTGTTTTAAATTATTAGAAATATTATTTATTTATTTAAATATTTATTAATTGTTTAATTTATTATTTAATATGAAAATATTTGTGCCCATTTTTTTAATAAACTTGTTGTTTGATCAAATTACTAATATTCATTTTGTTAATATTTTTTTTATTTCAAAATACTAATTTTAAATCATTAATTGATATTATTTTAATATTTTAATATTTTTATTTCAAAATAATTATATTTAATTATTTAATTCATTTTTTGATTTTTTTTATTTTATTTTTGAAGTAGTATTTTAACGTAATTTGAGTTTAATGTTTTTAATTTTGTTTTATTATTAATTAAATTCATTAATAATTTTTATTTTATTTTATTAACTAATTTGTGATTTTAATTTTATTTCTATTTTTTACATTTTTAAGTTAAATACCATATTTATTTTACAAACATATACCATCACTACTATAGTCAATTCCTTCTACCATTATCTCCCTCTTACTACCATCCATGAGACCCTAATAGTAGCCCAAGCTACCACCACCTCACCCCAATGAATCTACCGCCATCCTCCCTCATACTACAGCTCTATGTAGTATTTTTCTAACATGTAGATATATACTGTCCCCCATCCTACTATAATTATGTCACCCCTTCCTCTTGCTACAACCCTATTACTACTATGGGTGCCTCCATATAAATGATCCCTCCCTAAATATGCCACCATCAAATGAGGATGATGTCGAGGTGATGCCTCACTAGAAGTGAACTCTTAGATGAGCCTCATCGCTTTGGGATAAAGATAAAGCCAATTGTTGAATAATGAAGAAAGTGGTGCTATATGCTGGTACCCCAAACCCCCTCCCCCTAGGGATCAAAAGCCGCGACAGATAGAAAAAAATAAAATATAATAATAATAATAATAAATATATAATAACAATAACAAAAATAATAATAGGTGTATTTACATACATATAGACATATATAAATTATTATTAAGAATGAGTTTATATTTTTTAAAATGCTAACATATTTCCATAATAATAATTATAATTAGACATATATATGATATGATATATATTTATAATAATAATAATAATAATTATTATTATATATTTTATTCAGAAATTAATAGAAACTATAATAAGAGCTGCAATGATGTGGGAAGGGTACCAAGAACTATGAAATGAGTGAGGAAATACTTTGAGTCTATGTATATCACGTAATGATTAAAATTCAAATACAGATAAATTCATCAATTGAGATTAGGAAATAAAGGTAATCAAGATCAATTGTGAGTATAGATTCATTAAAATGCAGTGTTTTATAGAGTCTTGGTGTTGTTTCATATAAGAACAGCAAGGACATGTTCGAGTAGTGCAAGTAGTTCGAGGAGCATTGCTCAAGTCACATGGGGAAGAAATTCTACAGCTATGTATGTGATGTGTGGAATTTAATGAGATGTTTCCATGTGGTGACTATGAGTGTCTATTAGATAAGTGTAATAGTTTTATCTTTTAAAGTGGGGAGATCAAAAAAAGGAGGACCAATATTCCATAATTCATCATCCATCAGATATTCCGTAGCCGAGTAGAGGGAAAAACCACATACAAGGACTGAAAGCGGCCGACATTGAGCTAGAGAAAGAAAATAATCATCAAAATAATCTTCTTGATTACTTCTAACTTTCATTTGTTTTACTATCTTTATATTCTTTCAATGAATATTTTTATTATTTAAATTTTGAGAATGAGTTTCTTTATTTACCACAGTTAAAGGTAAATAAGGTAATTAAAAGTAAAATTAATATGATAATATTATAAAATTACACAATTTTTTTTCATAATATTATAGGATAAGTTATTATCGACCATGACCATCCTTGGACAAAAATTGTGACCTTTTGAAGCTACTTGGTTATGATTGTGACATTTGTAACATGTAATTTAAAGTAAAGGAAAATATGTCATAAATATGTCTCTTGTTATTAAAACAACTTTTATATGGGGTTATATAAGTGATTTCATGTACTATGAATAGTACATTAAAATAAAAAAAAAATAACTATAACATGGTAATTTATTTATAATTTTTAGGGAAAAAAATTAAATTAACTTATGACATAATTATGATGCAATAATTGATTTATTAAAAAAAGAATCAAATAAATGATATTAATAATATTAAAATTAATATAGTTTTAAATATTTAATTACATCAAATAATTTTATGGATTATTATGACCTGTTATTATTTTGTTAATGCAGTTTGTTCGAATGAATCAAGTAGTTATAATATTTCAAAAAATTCATGTAATGATTAGTTTCAAAAATGACTTAATTTCTAATTTTAAAATATAATACAATTAATTAAATGATATAAAATTTATAAAAATATAATATTCATAAATAAAGTTTATAATTTTAAATATTTAATTAATGACACATTCATTGCTCATTTTTCGTGATTTGGTAATTATTTTAACCCTCCAAATGTAAATTATTTGATAAATCAGTAAGAGTTAAAAGTGGTTAAACCAAAATATAAGGATTAAAAGATATAAAAAAGTTGTCTAATTATAATTAGATTATTTTTATTTGATCTATAAACATCATATATTCGAAATATATCATTTTAGGACCCTTTGGAAAAGAAAATGAATTTATATTAATTTAATACTTTTAATAATTCTAAGAGTCCCCCTCACCTCCCCTATAAAAGGGAACCCATTCCTCTATATTAATCACTCACAAAAAACTTTTATTTCAGTAAATATCTTTGCAAAACCTTCCTAGAACACTTGTTCACTTTCATGGGGCCTTAGTTTAGGAAGAACACCCTATTTAGAGGTGTTATGGTGTTCTTTAAAGGTGATCAACCAAAGAAGAGGTATCATTTTATTTAAGTGTTTCTATTTAATTTATTCTTAAACATCATTAAAATATCATCCAAACATGATGACATAATAAATAATATATCCTAAATATAATTAAATGTTATTATCATCACCCAAATAAATCTCAAATTTCATAAAATGGGAAATAAACATTTCGTTCGTGTATACGCGGACCACCACCTCACGAATAGATATAGTTTGTTTTTCAGAACCATCCTTAATGAAAGGTTATAATAATAGAATAAATGTTCATATGTGACATTAATGGCATAATAATCATTATATGATAATAATATAACTATTACATTCTTGATATCCATGCACATACAAATATTAATATCGTTTATTCGTACGTGTGAACTATCACCTCCACGTAGGGATGCGACTCATTTTTATTCATTATATCACTTATATGATATATATTAGTATATTTAAATTATTAATATGATATTAATGATTTTATTCTCATTGTGTAAAATTAAAATAATACTTTCCTTCTTTTCAAAACTATTAATAAAAATGTAAAACGTTACTCATGCGTACGTATGACCTACCATCTCCATGATTATAATGTTGTTCATTTTTCATAACTATAATTAATAGTTTGATTTAAAAGTATAATTTATTTATAAAAATGATAGTAATTCTATTAATATTATTTTAGAGATGATAGAATTATGACCATAAGAACTATTGTCATCATACTAAGTTTATTTTAAAATCATGTACTGAATATCAACAAAACGTCCGACACGAACTAAAATAATTAATTACTTTTTATAACATGGTAATAAGTGATATAAAATGAATAATTAACATGAAAAAGTTTTTGAAGCAGGTAAAAAGTAATCTATTTTTATTATTCAGGAAGATAAAGAACGTATGTGATAAGTCATAATCAGGGTAAGGGATTTCATCCCAATATCCATTCATTGAGGAATATTTTGATGTTATACACCAACTTATTTTATAAGGTTCATAATCAAACCCTTTTAATTTTAATTTAATTAAAATGTTTTATAAAGTAATATTTTTATATGAAACATTTTACTATATGAAAAAGGGATGTTTTTAACATATACGGTGATAATGAAATTTCCACCACTGTGACCATTATTTGGTAGTTGGATTCCTATACAAGCTGTAATGTTTTTATTGAAAAAAATACCATTTTCCAATTTAGTAATTTTTATTATTGAATATTTTTTTGATAATTTATTTATTATATCAATATCTTGAAATGATATTTTGTGATTGAAAAGTGGAAATTTTATTTGTCCTTTATGCTTATTTTCTATGTCATGATTATGTTATGGTTCTTGGGAATTGCATATGTATACGGGTTGTTCCCTGATAAACTGAGGGAGGGTGAGCCCATGATATCTCTTTAATACATTGGTTAATGAGAAAGATTTAAATGATAAGGTTTCTCCAAAGATATTTAGGGAATATACTATGATCGGTTTTCTAAATTTAATCATGAAGGTTAACTCCCTATGTAGCTATGAAAGATACAATGTAAGTATGATATGGATGCCAAAAGTTACCTTTATGATTTATTATTTATAAGTCATTTTTCAGGAATATTATGATTTCATAAGGTATTTTAAATAGTTTTTGTTTTATGGGTGAAAATTATGATTTTGTGAAAATGTTTTCCTAAGTTTGAAATATTCATGGACTGACTATTTCATTACTTATTTTGTACCAATTACTGAGATTTTTATTCTCATACAACTTTTTTGAAATATTTTTATAAGTATTTATGGGATAATAAATTCAATGATGTGACCAAGGAAAAGTTATCATGTTTAAACATGAAATAAAACCATGTTTCTTTTTTATTTATGAAAAAATGGACAGGGAGTAGAAGTGTTTACTTTATAATATTTGATTTGTTATGAAAATGTAATGGAATAATTCTCTAAAACACTAAAATTGAAATTATACTTAATGTGAATTATATATTTAAGTCAAGATTATGAAATGTTTAAGGAAAATTCCTTATAGTTGGTATCAAAGGATGGTTTGCACAACTTTAGAGTTTAGGGTGATATTTAATCATAAGAGACAAGATGCATATAACCACAATGATTAGCATATTATTATGAGTCAAAGTTATTTTAGAAAAATTGAATGATTTTAAGATTAATTTAATAAGTATATCTTAGTGTTTATCTTACTCATAAGATTGTTTAAGATGATTTTATTGATATAATCATGCTAATATTTTTGGTCTTAGTAAATGGATGGATCCAAGAGGCACCAAAGTAACAATAGAAGTGAAGGAAAATGTGGTGGTTTTCCGAATAAGAAACCAAATGAAATGGTAGATTAAATGATAAATCACATGGTTATTATAAACCAACTACTGGGATAAATCATTAACTAGTTGAACCTTGGTGAAGTATTTGATGCATCATTTTTCAGAGAAACGAATACCTGTGGAAATTTAGGTAATAATGATTATAAAGTTAAGCATATTCATACATATATGTGTCAAGTATGAAGAAAAACCACCTTGAAAAATGTTCTAAAGGTAAAAAGGTGTTATATATGTGGTAATTAAGGTCATAAAGCAAAAAACTTCTAAGGAAAAAGGAAATATTTAGTTGAATCTTGAACTGTGAAAGAAGTTATTTAAGAGTTATCAATTGAATGCTTTCAATGTGGAGAGTATGGTCACTATTAAAATAGTTCTCCTATAAAGAAGGTTTGGGAATTGGATCAGAAGGATCGTACAAATATATGTTTATCAATACTTAATTCTATTCCTATTGAACATAAGAAATTGAAAATAAAAAGTAAAAGGTACAAATTATTTCTTGACTCATGTTTCAACATTATTGAATCTTAGGAAAAGATTCCTATTTTTTTTGTTGGAAAAAATAATTAAGGAATAAGAAAGAAATTTGTGGTAAAGGTTACATGAATAATACGTAATGATTATGAAGTCTATATATAATGGATTTAAGAGTTATGTTACATCTATTTATAATGAAATGTTTAAAATTATCAATTCTCTTTTGATGACGAGATTACTCTGGATGATTTTTTCTAGAATGTGTAACATTGAAGTTTGTTATGTGAAAATTATATTTGAGTAAGAATTATCTTTTCTCGTGTGGATATAATTATAAAGTTATGAATAATTATTAGGGTTTAAATAATTTTTATTTTGAGGTAATTATGGGATATTACATTTTGACATGAAAAATGAAATGTTTGAGATAACATTTGAGGTTAATAATATTATTGTAATTTTCAAGGATTTTATCTCATATTGGGATATTATAAGAATTATATAGTGTAAAGACCCTAAAAATTCAAGGAAATTTTTTTCTTAATTTTCTTTGGGATTTTACAAGAGCGCAGTTTCTGACGGCACTAGATTCCGAGGCCCGGTGTGCCCAGAATCAATTTCCGTAGATTAGCTTGGGTACATTCAGTGAAAAAACGAGTGGGTTTTCTTAACTTTTGAACCGGTGCTCAGAATCGAAATCTGAGGGCACCAATGAAACCGCAGCGTCGGTAATTGCTTAAGAACACCTTTTTCGGAGTTGCGTTTGCTCGAGTGAGGTTATTAATTAAATGGGTTAACTAAAGAATAAAATAAAATATTGTGCTACAAATTTTATTTCTATTCTAGGTAGTCTAAACCTCTGCTTGGTGGTTGGAGTGGGACCCACTAATATCCTAACCCCACTAGGTAGGATATTAGTGAAGTGGGGCCCACACAAGCCCCACCCCCTCAAATCCCTTTAAACCTCCCTCTTGTGATTTTAATATGTAACTCACCTGCACCCCTTTTAAATACCAACTCAACTTTCTTAATTAATGAATTAAATTAAGTTATTCAATGTAATCAATTCTTGAATTCATTTTGAATTTCGAATTGAATGTTGTCTTGTGTGTGTAAATTAAATATGACAAAGTCTTAATTATTTAAGTGTTATTTCGTTGTGCAAGAAGGTTGGAGAGGAATTTCTCAAACCTGGGAATCTTTATCTTCCTCCTTGAAGAACGCGAAGAACACACCATCAACAACGAAGAACGCCGACCTCCGATGAAGGACGGCGAATAAAGCTGATTCCTTGGAGATTGACGACGCGACACCATGCACCGCGACGCCGACTGCCCTCTTCTCCACAACATCGTGTACTGCGACGCCGTGCACCACGACACCGTGTACCGCGACACCGACGATCATCCTTCTACGATGCCGTCTTCCGCGACGTCCCTTTCCCGTGACAATCCTCATTCAACGACTTCATCGAGGTAGGGGTTAACTTGATGTTCGTGGATTTTTCTTTTCCGTTCTTTGTCTTTATTTTTATGGCCTCCTGTTATTGTTATAACGGGAGGAGGTCGGACCACACGAACACGACCAAACCTCCTCCCCATTTTTGACATTGTACTTATTTCGACACAAGAAAATGTAGCGCGGTGCAACGGCACGGAGCGGAATCATGAGGAACAAGCGATGAAGTGTGGTGCCGTCGTGTCGTGCTAGAAAACCACGAAGGGCCGCGGCCGGGGCGGGCCGCGATGGAGGGGCGCGACGTCGTCACGCCGCGCCGATTGGACCAAGGCCACGGCCTTTGGCTGCAGCAGAGCAGGAGAGGGCATTCGGAGCCGCCGACTTCCTATGCATAGGGGGCAGGACCGGCTGGTCCCGCGGTGACTCACCGGTCGGTCAAACTTTCTGGTTTCCGAGAAGCCCAGGGGTCGTAACCACCGACTGGAAAAAGGGAGAAGCCCCCATGTGGGATTTGCGACTTCAATCAAGGGGGGTAGCCACCCCCCCCTTTCTGTTTGGCTCGGCCAGCGTCAAGCTGGCCACACCAGGCCACGCCCGCGCCAGGCCAACAGGCCACCCAGGCCAGACCGACCACACCGGGCCGGGCCACACCGACTGGGCCGGGCCACGCCCACCGGGCTGGGATGCGCCCTAATGGGACAGAACTGGACTTGGTTCAGGTTGACCTGCTTCCGGCTGACCTAGGGGGTCTCAGGCTAGGTCGGTCCGGGCCCCAAACCCCCTAAAACCGGATAGGTTCGTTATTCTCCCATATCTTGGTCTACGGACCTACGATCGATGCACTGTCAGTTCCGATGTGATCCTTGGATCGAGGCGGTCGTTTCAGTATATTAAACTCAATGTTTCAGAGAACATTGGGTATGGACGAGTAGGTTCGAACACGAAACCAACCGGGCCCTTGGAGCAGAAACGCTTATAACATGAGCTCTGGACGTTCGATTGACATGTCATTGACTTTGTTGGATTACTCTTAGTAAGATGGATATTTTGACTTACTGCACTCGAGGTTTGGACGTAGTTGGAGTGCGGTGGGGTTGGTTTTGACTTAAAAACCAACTGGGCCCCTGGAACGAAAAAAACCAATAACTGTTAGACCGGGCGTCCAATTGACCCGCCGTTTGTCATGTTAAGTTCCTCTTGTCGAGACGGAACTTTGGGACACAGTAACACCGAACTACGTGTCAGTTTATGTATTGAACCCTTGGATCATGGAGAGGACCCTCTTGGAAATGAGCATGCTGTGTGCGGGAACCCTAGAGCTGGCTGCGACTGCGATGACGATGGTGACTGCACTGAAATCCTCCATGGGTTCGGCAGTGACGGCGACTACACTGAAATCCTCAGTGGGTTAAGCAGCGATGAAGACTGCACTAAAATCCTTCATGGATTAGGCAACAATATAGACCGTACTGAAATCCTCCGTGGGTTCAATGGCGATGAAGAATGCACTGAAATCCTCCGTGGGTTCGGCATCAATGAAGACCGTACTGAAATCCTCCGTGGGTTCGACGATGATGATGACTGCACTGAAATCCTTTGTGGGTTTGGCAGCGATGAAGACCATACTGAAATCCTCCATGGGTTTGATGGTGATGACTACTGTTCTTGTATCCTACGTGGGTCTTGCAGTGTTTGACTCTGTTCTTGCTATCCTACGTGGGTCTGACAGAGTAGCTGGTCTGTATCCTATGCGGGCCCGACAGCTTAACTAGTATAGTATCGTACATGGGTCCTAGCTTAGATGAATCAGTGGCTACATCTGATCATTTATATCACCTTAAGAAGAAGTATACCCGTGTGATCTGAGTCTTGACTTTCAATCAATATCTTTGATATGATTTACTTGCATTTCTATGTGGATTGAGTTGTGTTATCCAGTGTGGATTGGGTTGTACTCCTATGTGGACGTGATCGAACTTGGGCTCAGATGTTGGAGCCGAACTGGAATTGATGACTTAGGTATATGTATGGGCATATACCTAAGTAGTGTTGGATGTTACTTTGTGATTGTATCTTTCCTTTGTGGATTATCCTTAGTGGATTCTGTGAGACCTTCGGGGGTCTCGGGGTCCCTACTGAGTAGTGTATACTCACCCCTACACGGTCTATTCCCGCAATACGTTGTGTTGGATGCATACAACGGACAACACTGATCATGGTTGAGACTTGTGGAGCAGGTCGGTACCGGGAGGTGGACCACTGGGCGGGATGTACACGGAGTGGACGGCTGGACCCGAGGAGCAATGGTGGCTATCGGTACCCACCCTTCAGGTGGGACTTCCAGTGGACGACTCGACATTGCTAATTTACTTTCAGTTGTTGTAATTTCTTTCTAGTTGTACTTTACTTTCAGTTTGTGTTTGTATTCTGGCCCATTTACTTTCTGCACTTACTTTTGTACCCAGTTTTAATTAGTGTTTACTTCTGCTAGATTACTCTGTGGTGTTTGTTTACTTTATAAAGGAAATGCCTTCCCTTTGTCGGGATTTACACCTTTAGTGCTAGTCACCAGCCCCTGGACTATGGGAGGCGGGCTTGGGGTAGTCACGGCACGGGCCCCGAGGATGGGTTGTGACAAATTGGTATTAGAGGAGTTCGGTTCTACCACATAACTCAGGACTCTGATCTTTCTTCTATGTGAAGCAATAGTGTGAATGGTATTGAGTGTGGTTATTAGTCCAGGGAGTCCAGTGTTGCTGCGGCGGCTATCGTATCCGTACACCAGGACCCTGACTTCTTATTTCTGACTCAATGCACGAAAACATTGATTTCATGTGTGTTTCAAAAGTTTTCTTTGTGATTACTTTGTGTCAGCTCACCAGGTATACTTTTTGACCATGGCTCACTTGTTTCTTTTTAGGATGGCCCCACGACGGCAGCCAGCTAGGGTTCCAAGCTTTGTACAAGACGACAGCCCACCGAGCGACGAGGCCTTGTTGCAGGGCCCTTTTTCAGCAGAGACACCGGTGGTACCACCACCCGCCCAACCACCGATGCCACCATCCCCAGCCGTTGAGAGTGAACGTCACCTTAGTGCACTGCACGAGTTTCAGCGTCAGAGACCGCCCAGGTTTCGCGGGGAGATGAACCCTCCGACAGTCGAGGATTGGCTGGAGGTAGTTGTGCGAGTTTTCATGTTAGTGGGGACACCAACTAACCTCATGGTGTTCTATGCAGTGAGACTCTTACACGCGGAAGTAGACAGATGGTAGAGCTTGATTCTCCAGGTGCACGACGAGGCATCTCTCATCTGGATGGACTTTGAGATCCTCATCCGCTAGGAGTTCGTCCCAGACACCCTCTGTGTGGTGCACATCTAGGAGCTTCTACAACTGCGGTAGGGAATCATGACAGTCGCCCATTACTCGACGAGATTTACCGATATCTCGCACTATTCGACGAACATGGTACATGACCGATACTTCTGGGCCCGGACCTTCGAGCAGGGAATGAGGCATAAGATCAGGGAATCGATGATCTCCCTCAGCATTCCGACAGAGGCAGGATTACTAGAGCGAGCTCTTCTCATAGAGAGATTTCTTGCTGAGCCTACACCATCAGCAAGACCTACCGCAGGGAGGCACGTAGCAGAGTCGTCTGCAGCGAGAAGTCAACAGATGTCACAGGGGTCCAGGCGGACTGGACCATCAGGCAGACGACCTCAGTACACTAGCTTAGAGGTGCGGGGCACACGGCGCAGAGCCAGCCTTCCGAGGAGCAGGCAATGCTATGAATGCGGCGGGTAGGGCCACATGGCTCATGACTGCCCAACCCGCTATGTAGAGTAGCAGCAGACGGTTGAGGGGCCACCCAGGAAGAGGCAACGGGTCAACCGTGGCGGTCCGACGAGAGCAGGCGGACGAGGCAGGGGAGATGGCCGAGCAGCAGGTGGTGGGCGATGCTTTGAGGCTTTACCACCACCACCACCAGGAGGTCCACCCTGACCACAGGGAGCTGGCGGGCAGAGACAGGCTCAGCTTCAGGCAGCAGAGGCCTACGACCACGGTGCGCCAGAGATGATTCGAGGTACTATCTGTGTCTATTCCACCCTTCATGTAGTTCTTATAGACACAGGAGCGAGTCATTATTTTATTGACGCTGCCATTGTTCAGAGCTTGGAGATTCCGACAGATCCTTTGGCTCGATCCTTACAGCTAGAGACTCCTACGTGAGTAGACTCAACGATTATGCACTGGTGCCGACAGTGTGAGATTACTCTAGGAGGCAAGATCTTAGGCTGGGATCTTCTTATAGCGGCTTCGAGGCCTTACGACGTCATCTTGGTCATGGATTGGTTATCTACAGTCCATGCTCGGATCGACTGTATTAGGTGCAAGGTGCGGTGTATACGCACTGACGGGAGAAGGTTCCCCTTCACCGGCGAGAAGGGATCCTTTGCAGCACAAGATTGACTTACGTAGAGGAGAGGACAGGTCATCACTCATCAGTTGGCTAGCATCATCCTAGGATCAGTTGACGTGCAGAGTCCTAGTTTTCCTGCAGTGGTGGATCAATATGAGGGCGTTTTCACTGATGACATTCCAGGACTACCTCCTCACAGAGAGATAGACTTTTATATTGACCTATACTCCGAGACAGTCCCGATATCCACTCCAGCATATTGGATGGCTCCCGCTGAACTTCGAGAGCTGCGGGTACAGTTGGAGGACTTGCAGAGCAAGGGATTCCTCCAACCCAGTGTTTCACCCTGGGCTTCCCCGATATTGTTCACCCAGAAGGCGGACGGGAGCTTGCGATTGTGTGTCGATTATCATCGCCTGAACCAGGAGACCGTGAGGAACAAGTATCTGCTACCAAGGATTGACAACCAATTCGATCAGCTCAAGGGAGCACGGTGGTTCTCGAAGATAGACCTTAGATCAGGTTATCATCAGCTCAGAGTTCAGGATAAGGACGTGCAGAAAACGGCCGTCAGATGTTGGTATGAACACTATGAGTTCTTGGTTATGCCTTTCGGTGTAACCAACACTCCAGCAGTGTTCATGGGTCTCATGAACATGATATTTCAGCCATACCTCGATTGATTTGTCGTGGTCTTCATCGACGACATATTGATATACTCGACCACTGAGGAGGAGCACGCCTACCACTTGCGGTTTGTACTGGACACACTCCGAGATCACCAGCTTTATAGAAATCTCTCGAAGTGTCAGTTCTAGATATGCGAGGTCCACTTCTTGGGACGCATCATCTCTGAGACGGGAGTTGCGTTTGATCCTACGAAGATCGAGGTAGTTCTAGCTTGGGAGCCACCCAGGAGCGTGATGGAGGTGAGGAGTTTCTTGGGGATAGCTGGGTACTACCGGAGGTTTGTGACAGACTTCTCCAGAGTTGTGTCACCACTCTCAGCTTTGAAGAAGAAGGAGAAACCCTTCATGTGGTCAGACAGATGTTATCAGAGCTTCTAGGAGCTGAGACATAGATTGACCAACACACCTATCTTGAGGCTACCGGAGGAAGGAGTAGGGTACGTAGTCTACTGCAATGCATCAAGGACCAGACTCAGATGTGTTCTGATGCAGTAGCGAGCAGTGATCGCCTATGGATCACGAAATTTGAGGCAGTATGAGAAGAATAATGCTACCCATGACCTGGAGTTATTAGTAGTGTTCTTCGCTCTGAAGATGTGGCGACACTATCTGATGGGCGAGCACTTTACAGTCTATTCTGACCAATAGAGTCTCAGGTAAATCTTCTCACAGAAGGACATGAACCTGAGACAGCGACGATGGCTCGAGTTTCTCCCGGACTATGACTTTGAGATAGTCTATACTTTTGGAATGGGGAACGTAGTAACCGATGCTCTCACCAGGAGGACGGGCATTCAGCTACTTGGACAGGTGACAGAGTAGCTATCCACTTTGCAGATATCCTTCATGGATCGAGATGGAGTAGCCTTTTTTCAGTCACTTACAGTCACTCCTCCATTACTATAGCGGGTCAGAGAGGGACCACGTGGGGATGTTGACTATGAGATGCGGCGTGCACATATATCCTCAGGACAGGCACCTGATGGATTCTCTATAGTAGGAGAGCATGATGTCCTCTTCAGAGGACATACCATGGTACCGGCTGCTTTACAGGGGGAGTTGCTGAGAGAGTTTCACACTTCCCATTTAGCGGTACATCCAGGAGTCGCGAAGATGCACCAGGATCTCAGACAACAGCACTGGTGGTCGGGTATGAAGAAGGTTGTAGCAGAGTTCGTTTCTCGATGCCTCACCTGCCAGCAGGAGGAGGCAGAGCACCAGGTACCAGTAGGCTTGGTACAACCCTTGGAGGTCTGGAGTGGAAGTGGGACATGATATCTATGGACTTCGTGATTGGACTTCCACATACTTCCAGAGGTCACGACTTCATTTGGGTGATTGTCGACCGACTCACCAAGTCGGCCCACTTCTTACCCATTAGAGAGTAGGGCTCAGTAGAGAGATTGGGACATCTCTACATTCAGAAGATTGTACGTCTTCATGGTGTGCCATCATCTATCGTCTATGATCGAGATTCTCTATTTACCTCCCAGCTTTTGAAGGGGTTGTAGGAGGAATTCAGGACACAACTATGTCTAAGAACCGCCTTTCACCCTCAGACGGATGGTCTAACGGAGAGGACCATTCAGACTCTCGAGGACATACTCCGTGCATGTGTCATCGACTTTGGTCACAGCTGGGAGAACCACCTACCCTTGGTGGAGTTCGCGTACAACAATAGCTACCACACCACCATCAGGATGACACCATACAAGCCATTGTACGACTGGCCATGCAGATCACCTCTGTGCTGGACAGACTCTATGGAGTCAGCACTTGTGGGACCAGAGATGGCCCAGGCCATGACAGAGAAGGTCCAAGTCATCCAGGAGTGGATGAGGACAGCTCAGAACTAGCAAAAGTCTTATAATGACAGGAGGCGGAGGCCACTATAGTTTGAGTATGGAGACCACGTTTTTTGTGGGTCTCACCTCTACCTGGATTACAGAGATTTGGCTGGGGAGGCAAGTAATCTCTGCGCTTCATAAGACCATTCTAGGTCCTCAGCAGGATAGGTGAGGTGGATTACCGCCTGGATCTACCACCTCAGTTACACCGAGTGCACGACGTCTTCCATGTATCTCAGATGAGGAGATATGTGCACGACACAACGCATATCATCGACCATGGGGAGATATACCTTGATGATGGGACGACCTTTACGGAGGTCCCAGTGGAGATCGAGGATCGACAAAAGTGGGTCCTACATGGGTGGTCGATTCCTCTAGTGCAAATCAGATGGCAGCACGAGAACCTCCAGGAGAGCACTTGGGAGTGGGAGGCTCAGATGCATGCTCAGTACCCTCATTTGTTCCCCTAGTTTGTGATATATTTTTATGGGGACATAAAGCCCTGAGGTGAGAGTAATGTAAAGACCTGTATAATTCAAGGGAAATTTTTTCTTAATTTTTTTGGGATTTTAAAAGAGTTCAGTTTTTGACGGCACCTGATTCCGAGGCCCGGTGTGCTCGGAATCAATTTCCAAAGTTTAGATCTGGTATGTTCAGTGAACAAACGAGCGGGTTTTCCTAACTTTTGAACCGATGCTCGGAATCGAAATTCGAGGGCACCAATGAAAGTGCAGCGCCGGTAATTACTTTAGAACACCTTTTCTAGAGTTTCATTTTCTTGGGTGAGATTATTAATTAAATGGGTTAAATAAGAATAAAATAAAATATTGTGCTACAAATTTTATTTCTATTCTAGGTAGTTTAAACCTATGCTTGGTGGTTGGAGTGGGACCCAGTAATATCCTAACTTCACTAGGTAGGATATTAGTGAAGTGGGGCCCATACAAGCCCCACCCCTTAAAATCCCTTTTAACCACCCTCTCGTGCTTTTAATATGTAACTCACCCGCACCCCTTTTAAATACCAAGTAAACTCTCTTAATTAATGAATTGAATTATGTTATTCAATGTAATCCATTCTCGAATTCATTTTGAATTTTGAATTGAATGTTGGCTTGTGTGTGTTAATTAAATAAGACAAAGTCTTATTTCTTTAAGGGTTATTTCGTTGTGTGAGAAGGTTAGAGAGGAATTTCTTATGCCTGAGAATCTTCATCTTCCTCCTTGAAGAACACGAAGAACAAACCGTCACCAATGAAGAACACTGACCTCCGACGAAGGACGATGAATAATGCTGATTCCTTAGAGATCGATGACGCGACACAGTGTACCGTGACGCCGACGGTCCTCTTCTCTGCGACACCATGTTCCTCGACACCGTGTACCGTGACACCGTGTACCGTGACTCCATGTACCGCGATGCCGAAAATACTCCTTCCGCGATGCCATCTTCCACGACGTCCCTTTCTCGCGACAAACCTCGTTCGATGAATTCATCGATGTAGGGGTTAACTTGATGTTCATGGATTTTTCTTTGTCGTTCTTCATCTTTATTTTTGTGGCCGCCTCTTATCGTCATAATGGGAGGAGGTTAGACCGCATGAACACGGCCGACCCTCCTCCCCCTTTTTGACGTTGTACTTATTGCGGCACGAGCAAAGGCAGCGCGGTGCAACGACACCGCACAGAAGCAAGAGGAAAGGGCGAAGAAGCACGACACCGTCGTGCCGCACTATTGAGGCCTAACGAAGCCGAGGCTGGAGTTGGGCCGCGGCGAAGGGGCTTAGTGCCGTCGCGTGGCATCGAAAAACCACGAAGGGTCATGACCGGGGCGGGCCGCGACGGAGGGGCACGGTGCCATCGCGCCACGCCGGTCGGACCAAGTCCGCGACCTTTGGCTGCGGCAGAGCAGGAGAGGGCGGGCAGAGCCGTCGGCTGCCAGTGCATAGGGGGTAAGACCGGCTTGTCCCACGGTGACTCACCGGCCGGTCAAACCATCCGGTTTCCGAGAAGCCCGTGGGTCGTAACCCCCGGCTGGCAAAAGGGATCGCCCCCCACGTGGGGCCTGGTGTGGCCAGCTCTGCGCTGGTTGAGCCGAGCGGAAAGGGGGGGCGGGGCCGTGCTGCACCGGGCCGCACCGGATGGGCCAGGCCATGCCCACCGGGCCGGACTACGCTCTGATGGGCCAGACCCGGACCCGGTTCGGGCCGACCCAGGGGGTCTCGGGCCGGGTCGGTCCGGGCCCAAAACCCCCTAAAACCGGACATGTTTGTTCTTTTGCCCATATCTTGGGCTACAGACCTCCGATCGACGCACTGTCAGTTGCGATGTGATCTTTGGATCGAGACGGTAGTTTTGGTATATTACACTCTAGGTTTTGGAGAACTTTGTGTATGGCCTGGTTGGTTCGAACAGAAAACCAACCAGGCCCTCGGAGCAGAAATGCTTATAACTTGAGCTCCGGACATCCGATTGATGTGCCATCGGCTTTGTTGGATTACTCTTAGTGATATGGACCTTTTGGATTACTCCGATCGATGTCTGGATCCAGTTGGAGTGCGGTTGGGTTGGTTTTGACTTAAAAACCGACCGGGCCCCTGGAACGAAAAAGCCAATAACTCTCAGACCGGGCGTCTGATTGATGCGCCGTTTGTCACGTTGAGTTCCTCTTGTCGTGACGGAACATTGGGATACATCAACTCCGGACTACGTGTTAGTTGATGTATCAAACTCCTGGCTCGTGGGGCGGACCCTCCCAAAAACAAGCATGCTGTGTGCAGGAACCCTAGAGCTGGCTATGACTGCGATGACGATAATGACTGCACTGAAATCCTCCGTGGGTTCAGCAGTGACGACGACTGCACTGAAATCCTCCGTGGGTTCGGCAGTGATGAAGACTGAACTGAAATCTTCCGTGGGTTTGGCAACAATGAAGACCGTACTGAAATCCTCCGTGGGTTCGACGACGATGAAGACTACACTGAAATCCTCCGTGGGTTCGGCAGCAGTGAAGACCATACTGAAATCCTCCGTGGGTTCGACGGTGATGAAGAATGCACTAAAATCCTCAGTGGGTTCGGTAGTGATGATGACCGTACTAAAATCATCCGTGGGTTCGATGTCGATGACTATTGTTCTTGTATCCTAAGTGGGTCTGGTAGTGTTTGACTATGTTCTTGCTATCCTACGTGGGTCTGGCAGAGTAGTTGGTCTGTATCCTATGTGGGTCCGACAGCTTACCTGGTTTAGTATCCTACGTGGGTCCCAGCTTAGTTAAATCAGTGGCTAGATCTGATCATCTCTATCACCTTACGAGGAATTATACACGTGTAAGTTGAGTCTTGACTTTTAATCAATATCTTCGATACGAATGACTTTCTTTCCTATGTGAATTGAGTTGTGTTATCCTGTGTGGACTGGGTTGTACTCTTATGTGGACGCGATCGATCTTGGGCTCGGATGTTGGAGCTGAACTAGAATTGATGAATTAGGTATATGTATGGGAATATACATAAGTATTGTTGGATTTTACTTCGTGATTGTATCGTTCCACTGTGGATTATCCTTTGTGGATTCTGGGAGACCTTCGGGGGTTTTGGGGTCCATACTAAGTAGCATATACTCACCCCTGCACGGGCTATGCCTGCACTACGTTGTATTGGATGCAGACGACGGACATCGCTGATCGTGGTTGAGACTTGTGGAGCAGGTCGGTACCTGGAGGTGGACCACTGGGCGGGATGTACACGGAGCAGATGACTGGACCCGAGGAGCTGAGTCATCTATCTGTACCCACCCTTCAGGTGGGACTTCCAGTGGACGGCTCGACGTTGCTGCTTTACTTTCAGTTTCTGTTCTTTCTTTCTAGTTGTACTTTAATTTCAGTTTGGGTTTGTATTCTGGCCCATTTACTTTCCACACTTACTTTTGTACCCAGTTTTACTTAGTGTTTACTTCTACTGGCTTACTCTGTGGTGTTTGTTTACTTTATAAAGGCAATGCCTTCCCCTTTGTCAGGATTTACACCTTTGGTGCCAGTCGCTAGCCCCTGGCCTATGTGAGGCGGGTTTGGGGTAGTCACGGCACGAGCCCCGAGGACAGGTCGTGACATATAGTTTTAGAAGAAAAGGGAAAACGGAGGATGGGTAAAAACCCATCATGTCCAGTAAGGCCGCAGGAATTGATCCCACAACAGAAGGGCGATAAGGGTGCATCGCCTACCACCAACCTACATGAAGTCCCTGGTTAGTATGAATTTTTTCTTATTAGTTAAATGAGTTGATGAAATAATAATAAGTTGATTATTGGAACTTATGTTTTATCAAATGGATATCCTTGGTATTGGAAAATGATTTGGGAATTAAGTGATAAATTTTATTTTGGGGGAAGATCACTATTTTGGGAACTTTATATGATTAAGGTAATTAGAATACTATGGTATATTAATTCAGGAGTAATGGTTTATTTATATTTTGAAAGAATATGTTATTTTTTTTGTGGGATTATAGAGATTTCGTTTATTTAGGGAAATAATTAACCTATCATGGACAATATGTGATTAAAAAGTACTTTTTGGTATAAGACATTAATAGGGGTTTTTTTATTTGGAGATAAATGTTAAAACAAATCCTAGAAGACCATGTGATCAAATACTTGTAAATTTTGGGTTTCAGTCTTAGTTTATATTATTTAAGTAATTTTAAGGAATGTTTTTTTGTTGAATGGTCATTGTAGAAATTTTGATATTATAGTGGAATTTTGTATAATAAAAGTAGTTTTTCATCATCCAATGGTTTATTCTTTTTGGAGAATTATTTTATCTTATCCTAACCATATTGGTTTTGGTTAATGTTTCTAGATATGAAAATTATTTAGGTAATATTTTATGGATTATGTGATTCTCTATTAGATGATTCCAGTTCTTCAGGCCTGAAAAATTCATCTGAAATACTTATTGTTAGGAGAAAAAGATCAGTTTATTGTTGAAATTCAAAAAAGGATAAAACTCTACTTCTCTAGTTTGTATGTTTCTTTCTGATCATATCTAGGAAGTAAATTAAATCCATAACTCGATGAAAAGGATATTAGAAAAAAAAATTATCTGTTTATGTTTCCTACTATGAAATCAAATACCATTTAACCTATCACAAATTTATGGTTTTGTGATTGTTAACTTTTTGCTGATAATGTTTTCTATCACTATCCATCAGAACATGATAGTTATTTTTCTCTTCCATATCAGTGTTTTCATACATGGAAGCCTAGTATTTTTTATCTTATACAACCTTTTTACTTCAATTTATTTCTATTAAAGTAGAGGTTTTATTGAATCTTTTTCCGATATGGTATTTACATGAATTTACTAAGCCCAAATTTAAAATTGTGAGGAAGAAATTTCCAAATGGGGGAAGGATATAAAGTTCAAGATAATTATAGAATAAAAATTTTCATAGTTATTAAAATTTCTAATTATATAGTAATTTTAACTTAAAGGTAACTATGTTCAATAGTGTAGTCACACACAATAATGGGTTTCTCCAAAATCTTATGTGGCACACAAGACTGAGTTATAACAACAAAATAATATATTGTAATATTATTATTTTAAATGTTATTTATCACCTATACATTGTATTGGAAGGAATTAATAAGAATAAATATATTATGTCTAAAAATGTTTATTTTTTTTACTTTCTTCAAATAAATTTTATGGTCATAAAATAAGAATAAATTAAATTTTAAGCATAAAAGCTCTAATATTTTTAAAAGGTCATTTTACCGCCTATTTATGGAGAACCATTTTTAATTCTAAATTTTTAATGTTTAAAAAATTTTATATGAAAAATTAAAAGTATTCTTTTTAATCAAGACATAAAAATTTAATTAGTTTGAATTTTCGGTATTGGTCTAATAATATCCATTTTTAATGAATAGGGAGAAATACTGCACTTTAATTCAAAACTCCTTTTTCCTATAATTTATTTTTATTTTTATGTTATCATTTTAATTGGGTTTAAAGTATAATTAAATATAGTTTTCATCATTTAATATAATTTCGGTCTTTGGAATAAATTTCACATTGAAATTGGATATAAAACATCGTGAACTTTTGAATGTTTTTACTTTAAAAATCCATTTTTTCGATCTTTCAATAGGATTAACATTAAATTAATTTAACTACTTAAGTGAATTGAATTTTTAAGAAAATACATACATGAAAAACCACTTATTTTCCAAGAGTGCCCCTCCCCTCTCCTATAAAAGTTCACTCATTCATCTCTATTACTCACACTTTAAAAACCATTTTTTCAGCCAATATATATGAAAAAACCATCATATAATAACTCCCACATTCTTGAGCCCTTATTTTAGGTAGAAAACCCTACTTATAGGTGTTAAGGTGTTCTTCAAATGTGATCAACCGAAGAAGAGGTATCATTTTCTTCAAGTGTTTCTATTTCATTTCTTCTCCCAATCTCTTAAAATTTCCTCCAACCATGATGTGATAATAACTCAATTATCCTCAATATAATTATATGTTATTATAATAACCCAAATACTTCTATAATTTCATCATATGGCAAATGAACAATTCATTGGTGTGTACGGTAGACAACCACCTCGCAAACCAATATTGTCTGTTTTTCATAATCGTCTCTCATGACTAGTTATAATAATGGAATTATATTAAATATTTTATATTAATGAAATATTAATAATTCTAAGATAATAATATATCAATTACTTTGTTACTTTCCATGCACATAAAAACTAGAACGTCGTTCGTGCGTATGTGTGAACTATCTCCTCCACAAATTAATGTGACCCATTTCTAATCATGAAATCACTTCTATGTTATATATAAGTATATTTAAATGATTAATATGATATTAATTATTTTATTTTCATTATTTAAAGGTGAAATAATTTTTACCTTATCTCCATAAAGATAAATTAATAAAGGAAACCATTACTCATACATACGTACGATATTCTGTCTTTATGAGTATAACATTGGTCATTTTTCATAACAATACATAAATAATTGAGTTAAAATTATAAGTAATGAATAAAAATTATAATAATGTCCGGAATATTATTATGGAGATGATGGAATTATTAATACATATACTACTGTCATCATACCATGTTCGATTTAGACTTATGTATCAAATATCGACAAAACATCTAGCGTGAACAGAAATAATTATTAAATTGTTATAACATGATAATAAGTGATATAAAATAAATAATAAAAATGATAAGGTGTGTAATCAATAATAAATTAACATAATTTTATTGTTTAGGAAGATAAGAACATACGAGACAAGTAAGACTCAATGTAAGGGATTTCGTCTTAATTTCCATTTATTGATGCATATTTTGATGTTATACACCACCTTATTTTATATGGTTTATAATCTACCATTTTAATTTTAATTTCATTCAAGGGTCTTATAATTTTTTTTACTTAATTGTTTTATTAAATGAAAAAAAGGAATGTTTTTTAATGTATATGGAGACAATGAATTTTTCACCACTATTACCGATATTTTGTATTTGGAATGCTCTATAGGTTGTAATGTTTTTAAAAGAAAAACCAATATGATTTCCCCTTAATCAAAATTTTGTTATTAAAAAGGTTTTTGTGTATGGATTGGTTATATCAATATATTGAAATGATTTGTTTTCATTGAAAAGTGGAAATGTTATTTTTTATGCCTGTATTATGTGTCATGATTATGTTATGGTTCTTGGGAATTGCTTATGTAAACTAGTGGTTGTATGATAAACCGTGGGTGCATGAGACTTTTATATCTCTACAATTAATTGGGTAATGGTATTATGTTAAAATCAATGGTTTATCCAAATAGATTTATGGAATATACTATGATGGGTATTCCAAAGGTAACCATGAAGGATAACTCCATATGTAGATGTAAAAGCCACGATCTAAGAATGATATGGATGACACATGTTACCTTAATGATTTATGATTTTATATAAGGTTTTTAGTAATCTTATGATTTCATAAGGTATTTTAAAGAGTTTTTTCTTTATGGGGGAAAATTATGATTTTGTGAAACTTTTTTCATGAGTTTAAAATATTTATGCACTAACGGTTTCGTTCCTTATTTTGAACCACTTACTATTTTTTTTATGCTCAACCCAAGTTTATGAAATTTTTTTCATAATATTTGTGGTAGAATAGTGTCAAGTTTGGGATCAAAAAAAAGTTATTAAGTTTAAACATGAATAAAAAACACATTTCTTTTATTTTGTTTTATGAAAAAATGGACAGTGAGTAGAAGTTTCGACTTTGTAATATTTGTGTTGTTATGAAATAGTTTTGGAATAATTCTATAAACCTATAAACCTAAAAATATACTATATGTGTATTATTAATTTAACTAAATATTATGTAACATTTAACGTTGTGTCCTTATAGCACCTTCCTCATATGTCCTTCTCCATCCACTGAGTCAACCACTACCCTGGATTTCTTTTGAAAACCAATGTAAAAGGTCTTAATATTCATACAAAGTGTTAATATATGGTGCGGTAATCTATATAAAAATTATTTTAGGGGCCCCAATTACTCATAGGTATAGTCTATATATTTTTGAGAATTTTTTTGAATATCACTACTTAGGTTATACATCTTCTTTGATGTAAAGTTATTTTCTTAGATTTTTCATGCAGGATCATTCCATGTAGTGATAGAATATTATACATGGGGCTTCAATGATTCGACAAGTTATCTCATAAATTATAACAAGAAGTATCACAGTCATTTCACTTCATCATTCACCCAGTTTATTTTGATGTCATCACAAATATCAATTAAATTAGAGAGGTGGTTGTGAGGGTAATCATTTTTCATTCTTTAAAACAATCTAATGTTTTTGATCATTTGTAATATTCATATATTCAACGTAAATTTGTTTTCTTATATGAGTGTCTTCATTATACATTAGCGTAGATTTATGGGTGGATGAAAGTACATGATCCATCAATTTTATCTCATGTAGTTCTTATGAAAGATCTTTAAAAGATGTTTTCCAGCTCTTCCAATATGGCATAAAGTGCATGGATTGAAATTTCAATTCCCCATATACGAAGAAGATAGTTATTAATATTTGAGTAAAATAATAATGGTTTAGTAAACTCTATATTTCTAGACTGAGTATGTTTTTTGTGGTTCATATTTATTTAACCTATAATTAAAAAATAAAATAACTGATGTGTCACAAAGGGAACAAAAATTCAGCTATTGGTAGGGGATACTCTGTGGTTTGTATTTTTGTCTATAGCTTCTAAAAGTGTGGTTTTAGCTCTTAAAATGTGGTTTTTATAGGTTTTGGTATAGTGGAGAAGCTTTTAGAAGGTCCTTCATTTTTTATGGGTATAGAAGGCTATACCAATGGGTTTCTAAACCATAGGTATATAGTTCTGCTGAATAGAAATACTCATCGTTGTAGACCCATTGGTATAAATTTATACTAATGGTTTACATGAAACCTTTGGTATATAGTTCTTCTAAAAATAAATACCAATGGTTGTAGATAAATTATTATAAATTTATACCATCAGTTTCTGTGAAACTTTTGGTATACAATTCTTATCAACCAAACACTATGCTTACAGTTTTAAAACCATTAGCATATGTATATTCAAAAAGTTCACTTGTAACTGTTGGAATATGGTAACTTGACACAACCTATAATAACGGTTTAATACAAACCATTATTATAGGGATATACCGAAATCACACATTCCAATGGTTTTGGAGTCATTAGTATAGGCTATCCCAATAGTTTCAAATAGTTGGGATATGTTAGACTTTCAGTAGTGAAATATAATAAAAAGTTGAGCTCAAAAAATTAGTATGGAGAAAACTCATCAACATATCACCATGGTTTTGATAATAATCATATGTGAATACATGATAATGGGTGAAATGTATTACTAAAATGAACATGAATGATAAGGGTTTTCTATAATTCATTATATAAGGACATGTAATATCAAATAAACAAACATGTACCATGAGAAAAGAGTATTAGATAATGCACCTGATACGTGGAGAATGATTAAAATAAAATGACATTAAAATGTTTAATTTCATGAAAAAATCGAATAAAAAAACCATGGAAGAAAAATAATCAGAGAGAAATACCACTTCCCTGAGTCACTCAATCACAATCACACATGTAAACATGATTAATCATGTTCTTGAATACTTATCTCATGAGTCATCACCTTCATGAGCCACACCTATTCTTGTGAGAAAATTTCATTGCACATATATATACATATCTCATGAGATATAAAATTTCAACCAATGCATTTAAGGGAGATATAGGACTCCACATTTCAATCATACATATTTGTGCTAATTGAAAATAGCCATTCATTACATCATAAAGAACCAATGGAATGAAAATGGGATTCATATATTTTCCATTTGGGGTTTCATGAAATAAAATAAAGATAGAGATCGATTAATAAAAAAATATAATCACCCATAATGAACATTTCATAATGAAATTTAGAAGGTGATTTAGGAAACAAAACTCTATAGGACCTAGATCTCCTAGAGATAAATAGAGAAAGGGATGAAAATTATTAAAAAGATATTTTCTAACATTTCAAATTGTAACAATCAAAAGTATATTTCTAAAACCATTTTCAAGAAGGCTATTAGAAATAACTTTTCAAACTTTATTTATAATGAATTCCAAAAAATGGAACCCTAAAAATAATTAAATATAAAGTCAAAAAATATGGAGTTTAAGATAAAATATATGTTTTGGAAAGAAAAGAACCCCATTTCAAAATTGTAGAAATACCCTTATTGAAAATTTAATACATAAAAGGAGTAATAAATATTCAAATTTTATATATTTAAATAGATAATTAAATATCACAACAAATAAAAGAAATTTGGATTTCAAAATAATAAAGGAGAACATTAGTGAGAAGAGTAAATATGGACATGGTTTAAAAAGTGATTATTTAGAGAGGATGAGATTTATTCTTAATATAATCAACTTTTATAAATAAATAAATAAATAATTTTTATTCCTGAATAAATAAGGAAGAAATGAATAATAATATCATAATATAATAAAATAAAAACATCCTATAAAACCATAGTATAAATAAATCATTATGACTCAAGAAAATAAGTCAAGTCAAGAAAAACCCCTTACCTTTCACCCGCAACATACATAAAATCTATTAAAACACATATATAATAAACATAAAGATAAGAATAACCTATTTATATACCTTATTAATATATATTACCCTATATAATCTTGACTTTTAATCATTTATTATATAGTTATTAGTTAGTTGTGGTTTATTTTCACCATCATATATTAGTGATTTTGATCGTATCAAGAACATGTTCAAGTGTCGATATAGATCCCCAATCTTGATAACATAATCATAATTCATATATTTATTAATATATCGGAATAAATATTCCATAATTATTTACAAATTTTTATGTGCATCCCATGAGAGTCCTAGGTATGATTTTTGAGGTTGAAACCAATGATGAGTTAGTTTCTATAATTATTTTTAACAAACCAAATAGTGGTATATTAATGATAATTTAAATATTAATATAAAATTTAGATAACTTTGAAATATTATTTTAACATTAATGAATAATAATATAATTATTTATCTTTCTATAGTCATCTATGATATAAAATTATAGTATTATTCATGTAGTTGTTTAAACTGACCCAAACAAGAACATATTATAATTGATGGGTGAGTATGGTTAAGAAAATGATTCATTTGAAAAAATATGTTATTATTGAATCATAATAAAATTATTTATATGTCTTAAAGGTGTTGAATCATATTTTAAAATATTTATATTAATAATAAAATACTTGAGATATGGAAAATAAAATGTGTTACTTCTTGGAGGTAGTAGCCCGCATGAACACGCGAATGATGTTATAATTTTCCATGTAATGGAAAGAAGGTAGGAATTGGTTTATACTTTCATATTCATAATAATGTTTTAAATATCATTTTAATCATTAAATTCCCATTTTTAACCATCCATTTAATATGGTGATCAAAAGTGAATCACGTCGCTTGTGTAGGCCATAGTCTACGCATAGTACAAACAATATTTCTATTTTTAGAATGGTTAGGAGGAAGGTAGAAAATAGATATAACATAAGAATAATAAAATTTTAGTACAATTATTACACTAATGTAATTATGTCAACATTTTTAGGTCATATTTTGAGAAATTGGCTTAAAAAATGAAAATTGATTAATTGTGAATTTTACAATACTCATTGGATGAGAACCATTGAAAATTGGATTAAGGTATTGAGAGGTGGTATTTTGATAATAAAATACACTATAGGACGTGTTTGGTAATTTTTGGGAGTTATTTGGGAAGATATTGGTTCAATCGAATAGGGATGGGGTGTGAGGAGAGGTGTGGAGGTGATGGTTCCATTTATAATGGAGATGAGTTACATTTTTGAATTAATATAAAAGGTAAAGTCACTATTCAAAGTTCTAATGGATACAATAATGTAAAATAATGTATTGGATAAGGGTTAATGTCAATCAATCCTCAAAAATACATTTTTACACATGTTTTTATGTCTTTTAGTCTAATATGCTTCACCTTTACCATTATTTTTTGATGTGGTAACTAAATTTTACCCATGTCATTTACATTTAACGACTAAAAATGGTACTTATTACATAATTTGGATCCAATGATTCCAACTACTAAGAAAATGAAAAAATTATATAGTTGATAAAAACATTATTTTAATATTTTCTCATATATCACGCAAAAACCATTTTTTGGAAAACTGTATTTTTAAATGTAAAAATAATGTTTAAGAAAAAATTATAAATGTTTTTTATTTAAATAAAAACAATTAGTTCATTATTCAAAAAATAAGAAAAATGTGGATCAAAAATCAATAAAAAAGTGAATTCCACCCTGATAAAACAAAATTAATAGAAACAAAATAATTTTTTTTATTAAAATTAATATTACTTAAGTTTCAAAATTTTAATCATGGGTTTTCTATGCTATAAATAGTATTTATTTAAATGAATCATTTACACCTTTAATATATTTTTGGTCACACAAAATGATTTATAAAGTTTAATGTCATACATATTTTATAGTAATGGTACAAAAGAAAATGTATTTGTAAAAAATGGTATTTTATAACATTCACATAAAAACCAATCTCTCAAGAAAATTTAAAAAATTCATCTTGATAAGTAAAAAAATGAATTTCATTTTTCAAATTAAATTTATATAATTTAGGAATTTTAATTTGAATGTGAAATAAAAAATATAATGAAAATCCATTTTTAATTGGAAAATATATTTTTAGGAATTGACCATTATTATTCATATTTCATACAAATTAGATTTATGTCAATCTATTATTCATATAAATAATAAATTAAAACATAATATACTTTGTTTCTTAAAATAAAAATACATAGATCATAAGAATACTATTTTATAAAAAGACTTTTTTAATTATAATATTATATTATTAGTTATTTAGCCACATGAATTGAGTTTTATCAATTCATTAGTAATAAAAAATAAATTTATTTTTAATTAAAAATGAAAATGTGAAGTTTATAAAATAGTTATGATATATATAAAATTTATTATATTCATAATTACATGTTTATGTCATATTAATTTATACTTACATAACCTCTCAATATCTCTATGTATGATCTAAGTGTAGGATATGCTCTTGTGGCAGTCATGGGTGGTTTTCAGCTAACAAGGATCTCAATGAAATTTCCAAAATATTGAAATTATATCATATATAATATTTATTGTACAATAATTATTAGAGTTTCTATTTATCTTATTGTAGATAAAAACCTATTTGTTCGTCTAATTTCTCAATATTAGATAGGTAAGCGTCATAAATAAGACTCTTTCTGCTTAAGGTAATCACTTCCCCTTTATACGTAGTTTTAATTGTGTGGATACAGTCACTTATTCCAATTAATTTAACAAATATATTATAATGGTCAAATTTAATAATTTCATTTTAAAGTATCATGTTTTCAAGTTATTTTAGAATTTCAGGTGAAATAATCTATCAAGCATAATATTAATTTATAGAAAAATATATATTCCAAAATCTCAAGGTTTTACAATCCCCCCAAAATAAATTTTTTCCTCACAATTTGTAATTGTGGAAAAATAAAATGAAATATAAGAGATAGATATGATTCAAGATATAATTTTAATAGATACATAAACCTAGTAAATATATAATTTTCTTCAAAATAATATTATCCATAATTTTGAGTTTTTTATCTTATCATTTTAGACAAGTGTCTATCATAATTGGTATCAAAAACCACATTATATGATTTTTCTATAAAGGGTGTTCATAATAAATATTAAATTTATAGATTATTTTAAGTTGATATGAAATGTGATATCTTTATTTCAAAAATTAATTTTTTTACAACAAGTAAGGAGAATATTTCTATTTCCAAAATAACATTAAATTCATCTAAAGGACCTCTAATATGATTTTCACAATGTACATTCTTGTAAACATAAAATTTCGATAGAATACTAGTATTACTAGAAATGTTTACTAATAATTAAACATTTAGGTATCAAATTGGTGATTTTATGTAATTATAAAACATTCTATATACAAATGAGTAGTTTATATGATATATAAATACAATACATTAAATTATTGAGTGGATGGTCATTGTTCCTTAATCCATATCATTTTTGGGATGCACTAATGTAGTTGTGTTACATAGGCTTTACCTTTTTCCCTTGGTCTTTTAAATTTTTTATTCTTATCATCCTTGTTAGCCCTTTGATAGGGTCATTGAATTGGATCATTCCTAATTTTCCTAAATTTAATACATTTAATTTTTAATAGTGAATTAGGATGAATGCTATTTCCTTTTAACTTATTTATTCCCTCCTTTCCGACAAATAAAACTTCTTCTAGTTCTTTTAAGGCATTCCCCTTGGTGATTCATACCACCTCATTGAAATGTGATACAATCAATCTTCCTTTATAAACGGTCATTTTAACATGGAATTATATAAGACTCCATCCTTACATTACTGAGTGTCTTCATAACTTCATCAAAGTTCATGTTGTTAAAAATAAATTATGATAGATGATTAAGAATAACCAAAATAATTCTCACTCCATCTTTACACACATTTTGTTTTTCATCAGAACAATTTCTACATATCCTAGGATATCCTTCATTACTTTGGTTCCATGAAGTTCCAACAATTTATAAAATCAAAAGGTTTTAATATGAGTGATAAAAAATTAAAATCATAAGAGATTTATCAAAAAAAAAGTATCAAGAGAAAATCGACCTCAAAATATATTACTCTTCAAAACCACCACATTAACTTTCAATTCAACTTAAATAACTCTTAGTTAAATCTATTTTTATTTAGGATTAGTTATCTCATAATTTTAAACAATACTATTTAATATAATAAGTCTTTTATAATTGTTTTTAAATAGAATATGTCTAACCAGAACATATCTCCTAGGAGCGTTAAACCAAGTTTGCAGTTTGACCTCTTTTTCCTAGAATGAGTGAACATTGAGTTAATAACTAATACACCATTTTCAGGGTTACTACCCTAGGTAAATATATGATATATCCTATATCCAATTTTAGTATCTACATAAGTATTTCCTTTCTAGGAAAACCAAATAATCTTATCTTTTTAAAACTTTGAAGACATTATTTTATATATATTATTATCTTGATTATTTTTAATAAATTTCCCTAATACCAATACCAAAAAATAACTAAACCAATCCTAAATAATAATTACCTATTACTATGATATCAACTTTGATGATCCAAACCCACATCCCTAGGCCGAGTGCTGGAAACACATGATTTGCACATAATATTTAATACCGTTTGAGAAGACCCATGATGGACATATCTTTATTTTACATAATTCCGTAAAGTTAAAAATTAAATCTCATAAATAAACACACAATCCCTATAACCAATGGTTTAGTGTCTTTAAGATATATCTATATAAGTAAATTATTATACAATACTTGGAAATATTTTTAGAAAATTGAACCACAATAGACCCCCTTATAGAATTCTTATAAATTATAATGAACTTCATAACTTGGGGAATGGAAACATAAGTAAGGGGTGATGTAAAATGACCAATAATGAAAAAATTTATCAACATGTAATCAAGGGATAGATCATAAAAATATGATAAAATCTGATAATGGGAGAAATATGTTTAAAAAAAATCCAATAGTAAGGTTTACCATAAGATATGATATAGGTACATGTAATCTCAAATAAATGAACATGTACCATGAAATAAGTGTGTGTGACAATATACATGATCCGTAGAGCCTAATAGTTACTATTTGACATTTAAATGTGTCATTTATTGGTAACATGGAATAAAATGGAACTATTGAACAAAAATAAGAATAGGAAAATTCCACATCCATGAATCACTCACTCACCTGCGTATATATATCTCATAAGATATAAACATTTAACCAATTAATTGGAGGGTTATATGGGACCACACCCATCAACCATCACTATATATGTGTTCTACTTTAAAAAACCATTCATCACATCATAAAGAATGAATATAAAGACAATGGGGTTTATATATTTTCCTATTATTATTTCATGACATGACATCAAGATAGAGATCAGTAAATATAAAAATTTAATCACATTAAATAAAAATTTTATAATTTTATATGAAAATTCATTAAACATAACTTTATATGATCTTGATATTTTGGATATAAAGAGGAAAATAGAAGAAAAATGTAAAAAATAGATTTCATAACATTTTCATTAAAATTCATAATTACGAGTCAATTTTAAAAATAAATTACAAGACAGTTATTAGAAATACATTTTAAAACAATATTTATAATGAATCCATAATAAATTACCCCTAAAAATAAGTAAATCGAAAGTCAATAAATGTGGAGTGGAAGATAAAATTTAAATCCTGGAAAAGAAATAAAGCCTTTCCTATATTTTAATATATTTTTTTTGAAAAACCACATCATAATAAGAGTAATAAACATTTCATTTGTATTGATGTAAAGATAAATTTCAATATCAATGTAAATAAAAAAAATTTGGATATAAAAATAATAAAAAATAACATTATCCCATAAAGTGAATATGGGCATGGAAGAAAAAGAGCTTATTTGGAGGGAATGAGAATTATTCTAAACATCATAAAACATTATGAATAAAGAAATAAATTAATGTAATAATATATAAAATAAAAATTAAAGGAATTATAATATAATCATATAATATAATAAAATCATATAGTAAAATTGTAGTAAAAAATAATCATTATGACTCACGAACAGAAGCTAAGTCAAGAAAACACCCTTACCTTTTACTCCTGATTTCAATGAAAGATATTTATCCTCTTGTATAATAAAAATAAAAATACTAATAAACTACTTCATAAACATATTAAAATATATTTTGTTATATAATATTCAATTATAATTATTTATTATACATTTATTATTCACTTATAATTTATTTTCATGATCAGATGTTTATAATTTTAATTATTTAATGCACACTTTAAAGTGTCACTGTTGATCCCCATTAATGATAAAAAGTTCATCATTCCTAGTTTATTTTGAGTACTGGAATATATGTTATATAATTATTTATAAAGTCCTAATTGTATCCCTTTAGTGTTTTTGGTATGATTATTGAGGATGAAATATGTGACGAGCTAGTTTCATCAAAAACATTTAACAGACAAATGGTGGTATATTAATAATAAGTTAGATATTATTATAAAATTTCAAAAAACATAAAACAAAACATATTTTATGACAAATATCTTATAAAATCAGTATTTATGATTCAATAGTAATCTATTATAAAAATTTATAGCATTGTTCATATAGGTGATTAAAAAGACCCAAACAAGTACATGTTATAGTTGATGGGAGAGTATGGTTAAGAATGTGATTCCTTTGGAAAGATATCATTATTAAAAATTCAAAATGATTTTATTTATATGTTTTAAGGGGTTTAATATTATTTTAAAAGAGTTATATAATGAAAAAATACCCTAGAAATGAAAAATTAAATACATCACTTTGTGGAGGTGGATGTTTTCACGTACACACAGATGATGTTGTAATTTTATATAGAGTTGAAATAAGTAATGAATTGGTTTATATTTTTATAATATTAATAATTTTTTAAATATAATTTATTTTACATTAAGTAACCCATTTTATATAACCATATGAGGTTGTTATGAAAAATAGATCACCACACTTATGGAAGCAGTAGTCTATATGTTATAAAAGCGACATTTTGATTTTTCGAATGGTAGTGAAGAAGGAAAAATATGGTTATCCAATAAACATAATAAAATTTTAGTATAATTATTATAATGATTTATTATTTCAATATTTACTAAATATAATATAAGAATGTATAAGAGTTAATAAATGAAAAGAAATGAAAAAGGAGTTATAGATAATTTTACCTCACTTCTTAGAAGATATCCTTTGTAAAATGTACTATGGCTTTGGGATGTGGTATTTTTAGATGAATAAAAACCTCTAGCACGTGAATAAGAGTATTTGGGATTTTTTTGGGAAGTGTTTAGTCAATTATAAGAGGCTTGGAGTGTTAATAGAAGTAGGCTAGTGATGAATCCTTTTATAAGTGAGAAGAGTAATAATTTTATAATAAAATTAAATGTAAAAGCACTATTCAAAGGTTAGGTGGACCAAATAATAGATATTAATATAATGGGTAAATATTAATATTGATAAATCATCAGACATTAATTTTCACAGTTGTTTTGAACATGTTCATAACAATTTTATTCATAGATTTTCCATTTTAACTATTTTTGGTTTTTACCATGGTAACTAATTTTAACCAATGTAATTTAATTTTAAGGATTAAAAAAAATGGTACACATTAAATAATTTTTAACTAATAATTAAAAATATTAAATATATTTTTTGAAATAAAATTTCCCTAGTTGATAAAAATTTATTTTAATATTAGCGCATATAATCTATAAAAACCATTTTTAGGAAAAGTTTATTTTTAAGCATAAAAATATTGTTTTGAATAAATTTATAAATTTTGATGATTTACATAACATTTAATGGTTTATTATGACACAAATAATATTTATTAATATTTAATTAAATATAATAAAAAATTACCCCCTGAAAAAACATAATTAAAAGAAACCGACTTGAAATAGTTTTTATTAAAATAAATATTACATTAGTTTGAAAATTCCAAACTTTGGTTTTTTAAAATAAACATAGTATTTATTTTAATTAATAATTTTAATCCTTGAATATATTTTTTTCATGATTTTTTCATAAGTGTTAATGTTATAGTTACCCTAACCTTTTACACATATTATTAAATGTGTTTGAGCATAAATATCAATTAAATATAAACCAAGGATCAAAAATCATAATGTATTGGTAAGAATAGGTACATAATTAGAAAACATGTAACTATAATAAGAGATATTTATATTAACCTCCGTAATGATCTCATGTATCATTTTTTATCTCCTACAGTTTCATTGGACAGCCTGGGGAATACATAGACAAAATGGATGAGCTATAAAGCATAGTATTAGAATAAACTTGGACACAAAACATAAAACTTGAGTCAGAAGGCATAACATGATTACATAAAAGGAATTAATCATGAGTAAAAATATGGAGACAAAAATATAGAGCATGGATTCATATGATTTTGGTAATGTATTTATGTGGAAGCAACACATAACATGGAATAAACATGAGTCAAGTCTAACTATCAAGATGACATCACATGGTGGACAAAGTTCCATAATTGGTTTGGTTTTTTTCCTTAATCCCAAACATAACATATAATTTTACAACCCATTTCCCAATTAGTTGGAGATATATATAGGAACACCCATTTTTACATACATGTATATGTGGGACATATAATGAAATCAAACATAAGGAATAATCATATGGGTTACCCATGAAAAAATGGGTTTCGTAGTCATGTCATAATGAAAAACCAAATGGTGTATCACAATGGTATCCTTGAAATAATGGATTAAATAAATATTGTACATTAATAACAAAGTTTAATAATATATCATGAATAATGAAGTTCAAATAAAGTGAAATCAACGAAAAAGTGTCTAGTTAACATCAGAAATGTTTCACTTAAACATAGTATTAGGGAAAATAATGAAGAGTTCATAAATAGGATAAAAAAAATATTTAAATAAAACATGAAATGAAATAAAACTATTTTTCATGATAAAATTAGTTATTTTATAGAAATATTATGGGCATATAATTATTTTTTGAGTGTACTTGAATATTGGTAAGAAACAGAGTAGTTCCCTTTAATCGAGTTTACTTATCGAGAGGAATTTAGAAGGCAACCTTTTAAAACATGTATTCAACCACAAAAGAAAAATGAATTGATATTTATAACTATGTGTGGAACATATAAATAGAATATAGGAGACTATATAAGGAAAATTTAAAAATTCATTAGGGTAAACAAATAGAATGTGTAACCTAAAGGAAAAAATGGATGTTCAGAGAGATCCCTTACCTTATGTTCGAATGAATTCTGAACATGAACTTAATGTATTGTATAATCAAATTAGATTAATTAATTAATTAATTAATAACATCATACCCATATATATTATTTATTATAATTTTATTAAGTTTATTTATGGCTATTTTGATGAGTTATAAAGATCCATTTTTTTTTGTTTCAGGAGCATTCATTTCATGGTTTCTAGGTTGGTTTTCTTGTGTATAATTATAGATATTCTTATTGAATGGAAATGAAACCTTATATTTGAAAAGAAATGGTATTAATGATATTTCAGAATTTTATATGGTCCCATATATTATTTAGTTTTTTTACATGAGGATGATTCATTTGATAATATGTTAATGATAAATGTTTAGTTTATTTTGGCGGGGTTTTCCTACTATTAAAAATTAGTTTAATTTTATTTAGTATTATGTACATATTTTAGTACCATAACATGAAATAAGTTATATTATAATTATTAAAATATAATATTATAATAATAATAATAGATTTGTGACTGTCCTTAAATTTGGTAAGGGAAAATGAAAACTCATTATCCACAGAGAAGGTTTATCCCCATAAATTGAGGAGTGGTTTCATTTCATTGAATAAGAGGATATGAGAAAAGGGCTTGATAGAGGATATTACATTAAGAATAAAAAATTATTTTAGATAAAAATTATTTTATTTATTATGATTTTATCGATGAGGGAGGTGAGGAGATGATAGAAGAAGAAAATAAATTAAAATAGGTCGTTTAATAATGTTACCTCTTAAATATCATCTCCTTGACGAATTCCTTAAATAACATAGAATTGATCTTTTAGTGAGGTCACTAGCACCTAAACATGGGTATAGTGGGGAGGAGTGGGTTTTGAAGGGATTTGTAAACCATCAAGGCATTTAATGTGTTAGGAGAAAGGGTGGTGTGGGGTAGTATTCATAAGTGGAGGATAGAGGTGTTTATAATTATTATATTAATTTATTTATTATTTTTGCACAAGACTATCAATAATATTGATTATTGAGAATATATATAGTAAATTTTGAATGGTAGTTATATACTATGGGTTTATACCTCACCCATGACTTAAAAACATCATAAATTTGGTTTATAATGTTTAATACTATAAATTTTCGTATTTCACTATTCCAAAGTTTTTTTTGACTATTTTAGAAGAAAATCAGAAAAACCACCTAACCATTTATTGTGTGTATACTTAAATAATGGAATCTGTTTTATTAAAATGATTTTATAAATATGAGAAATTTAATTTTTAAATAAAATCACAATTTATTCAAAAAATACCAATTTTAATATTGTAATCGATTTTATGACACCTTGAAAAATTATTTATGGTCTCAAAAAACTATTTTATAATTATAATACATCATAATATAAATTTATTAATCCATTTTAGAAAATTAAATTTTCTATTAAATCATTATATTCATTATAAAATTTAAAATAAAAAAATACACTTTACACAATACCAACATTTGCTTTATCATTTTTAAAACATTTATTTACTTATACCATGATTTAAATATATCATATATTAATTTTATAAAAAAATAAATATTATTTTACATTTCCGTAGGTGGTGTTACTATTCTCCGGGTTACAATACTATTCTTAACAGATATATTACTATTTCAATGATCTAGTTATTGTTCTAATGGTCATATTTATAACAAACATATTAGTTCCCTACATCCAAAAAATACTTATTATTAAATTCTATCATTATTAATTTCTATCTTCCATCATATTTATATATACTTCTATCCGAAGAATGAATATTCTATTATTGGAATTATGTTTTATTTATAAAACTTTGTTCGTGAGTGCAGTCATTCTAGTGGATAAAGAAGATCCAAATTATTATATTCATAATATATAATTTTATGTTTATTAACACACTATAATATTTGGAATTCTTATTGGGCTACTTGATCACTAATATATCCTTATTCATTTATAAGAGTAATTTTATTTATTGGTTTCTTTTTATGCCATTATTTTAAGAATGGAATTTCCATTGATAAAATTTTTGGTCATTATATGCATTTATTTCATTTCATTTATCCACTTAAATTATTATAATTTGTTTCATCGTTAATATAAAAATAAAGTAATTAGATAAATAATTGATTTTTTTGATAAATTGGTTTAATATAAATAAATCTATAAATTCATTATTTAAATATCCATTGAATTGGTTAATTTATTTTTTTAAAAAGAAAATTTTTGAACGAATATATTTTTATAAATTGGTCGTATGATTAATTTAAAAATTACCATTATTTTAATTTATATTTTTATTCATTTTATTTTTTATAAAAATAATAATTTTAAATTAATAAATGAAATTATTTTAATTATTTCATTTTTTGTATTTCAAAATAATAATATTTAATTATTTAATAGAATCGTTCATTTTTTATTTAATTTTCAAAATATATTTAAAAATAATAAATATTGAATGGTTTTATATTTTTTAAGTGTTAAATAAACTAATTTATTCATTCTTCACTTAATTTATTAATTATTAATTTCATTTTTTTTCTATTGTTGTCACCATCCATTTCTAGTACTAGATCTACTACCCGATCTACCGTTCTCTCCTAATATAATGTCCTCCCACGACCTCGTCGAATCCATAATATGCATGGGTAGAAATCAATGAATTTACGATGCCTCCAAATCAAGATTCATGCTGACGAATGAAGAGACAACATAAGATTGTTGGTCACCTTTGACTTAACTAATTTCACAAACCTATATAATTAAGTTTAGTTATACTATCACTGGGGTATACTGATGCTTGTCACATGCAATCTGAACAAAATTTACTTATAGATCCATCCTTGTGCTCCACAAAAACACCAAATAAACCCTCATTGGATGTGTCATCTTCAATTGCAGATGTTTCCGAGCCGATCACTCTTCAAAAGTGGAATCCAAGTTGATCCTTACCACTTTGCGATGAAGATGAAACCCATTATAGGAAAAGGAAGAAGAAGGTGCTAGGAGCAGATCTAAGACCCCCATGAAGAAGAATTTTTTGTAAAAAAAAAATAGAAAAAGACGAAAAATAGAAAAAGGAAAACATATTTAATAATAAAAATATATATAATAATAATAGTAATAAGTATATGTACATTTTCATATATATTTCTATAATAATAAATATATATAAATGTAAATACTTTTATATTTCTATAATAATAATAGTCATACAAATAATTATAATTAAATAATAGATATAATAAAAATAATTATAAATAAAATATATCACATATATAAATACATAAATATATATGATATATATTTATATTAATAATACTTATAATTTTATTTTTTCTGTGTATAGAAACTAAAGGAAACACTAAGAAGAATTAAATGAATGCATGGAATTTTACAATGAGTGAGTGATTACACTGAGTCCGTGCAGATCACATACTGATTAAAATTCAAATACTGTAGAATTCATCAATTAAGACTTAGAAATAAATGAATTCATGTTCGTGTGTAAAGGGAGATTGTAGAAGATCCCAGAGTTTACTAGAGTCTATATGTTGTTGCTTGAGGGGATAAAAATCTAACATGTGTGGAGTATAATTAGTTGGAATATCATTGATCAAGTTACATGTGGATGAAGTTGTAATGTGATTTATGTGCCATGTGGATTCAATGAGAAGTTTCCATGTAGTGACCATGAGGGTCCATTAGAGAAGTTCACATGATTTTTTGTTAAAGTGGGGGAGATCAGCAATAGATGGAAGAGGGGGATTTATATTCCACAATTCATGATCCAATAGAGAACACATAGCTGAGTAGATATCAATAACACAAACTAGGACTAAATACATCTATCTTCGAGTTGGAAAAAGAATACAATCATAAATAAAATCTTATTTCTTCATCTTATATTCCCTATATTTTCTATCTTGATATGATTTCATTTAATATTTATATTATTTATATTTTTATCATGAGTATCTAGTTAATTTAAGGAATCATCATGATATGATTTCAATATTTAATATGTTAATATTTTAAATTCCATGATTTCCTAATTGAAATTTATGGATAGTGAACACATTTACATTCTTAATGAGAATCAATTTTAGAATATTCTATAGACTGATAGGTGATGGGTGTAAATACCACACCTTTTGATTAAAACTGAAGTACTAAAAATGGGAAAGTTTAACAATCTATTCTTTATTAAGAACAATCTATGTCCTAAGTTATGACTGATAGATCATTTCTCTAGAAGATAAACGAGTTGTGTTGAAAACTGAAGTGTGATTTTGGTAGATCAAAAAAAGTTCAATAACACTTTTACAACTTAAGAACTATTAAGTAAGAAAAAAATTATTTTTAATCAATTAATATCAGTATTATCACCCAAATCTAAACAACTATTTCTCTCTATTATCTAATTTCTATCACCATTATTCATTTCATCCTACCACTTTCAATCCTCTCACTGTATTATCATATTTAAACCCTTTTTCTTATAATCATCATTTCACTATCCATGTTGTTTCCTCATTGTTTTGATAATTTTTATTTTCTTTTGGTCACTCACAATCATCATTTTTCTTCCCTATGGCGTCAACACACACTTATAACTATACAACTAGAATGTAGGATTCTATAAATATAAAAATTTCATGAGCTTCAATGACGTTCATGTAAAATTTCGGGACTATTTCCTATGAAAGAATGAGAAAAAAATTCAATATTTTTTTTAAAATATCATTGTAATAAAAAAATTGAAAAACCACATTAAAATGAAAAAAATCTAAAAAACACTATGTTCCCTTATTAATTCACTAAATATGATCTTCTATTCACACAAGATCATATATGGTTGAGACTGAAACTCTAGTTTTTGACATTAAGAAACAATTTTCTGAACATACGGAAAAAATAAATTCAATATTGAGAATATGTAAAATCTAAAAAATAAAGATTAAAATAAACACATGAACCTTCCACAAATCTTAGTTCAAACCCTGGAGAGACATTTGATTAGAGAGTTTCAACTGACTAAAGTATTCAGTAATTTATCTTGTTTCTGGTTGTCTCATAGTTCTACGAATTATGAGATTAAGTAGTGTCACCTATCAATAGTACATTCATTCAATGGCCTTCATGCCAAATATTCATTATATTTTATTAGACAATTTTATGATTTAATCTAATATCTTCCTCTTAAAGTCTAAGGGTTAAATATATGAGGTTAATGTTGATTACATTATGCCTTAATGGGAGGTCTAATACTTGATTCTAGGACCTGGATGGGAAAACATTTGAATCTAGGTATGAAATTTTTAATTATTTTGGTTCCAAATTGTACACCAAGAATATCACAATTGAATTTTGGCATAAGATCACTAGATTTTTCTTAGATGACTGGGAGTTGTTATATGAGTCATGGGATAGGTTTAGAAGTATTATCCAATAAATTCTAAATCACTAGTTATCGCCCTATTTTCTCATGGAATCCTTTTACAATGCACTTAACCCTTATAATTAGAATTTATCGGATCAAACATATAGGGTAGACTTATCCAATATAATAGAAGATGATCATTAAAAAATTATTGTCAAGTTAGCAAAAATTATCATAAAAAAATCTCAATAAATAGAGTCATTCATATGAATGAGAACAATAACCATTCTTATTTTTTGATGATATAGTTTTTAGGGAATAGTATTTTCATTGTTTAATGTTCAACCATACTACAGAATATTGTCCCAATATTGAACACCCTTCCTAGCCCAAAGATAATGCTCATTTTTTAGATTAATGAGAAAGATATCATGGGTCCAGTGATCCATTTTAAAAAATGAAATGATGGAAAAAAATCACCCAAACCTATCTTGAAGAGATTAAGGATTTATCAAATAACCCACTATCCAAAAATACCCAAAACAACCCAAAATATATTCCTAAAATAAATATGGAGATAGAACCTAAAACTATCATGGTGAAATTAAGGTTATGTTGTAGTAGGTGTTAGGTGATGTTGGTTCCTTAAGTAAATATATGAACACTATGTTTCATAGTTTGGAACTTCAAATGGGTCAAATGAAAATAGATTTAAGTGAGAGGGATAAGATAAATATTCCCAACACAATAGTTCAAAACCTAAGATAATATTTTATGGTTGTTACGTCCAGACATGGACATCAAACTCAAGAAAAAGTCAATGATCAATGAAGTGAATTTAAAAATAATGGAAAAGTTTATTCTGAAAGTAGAAATATGGAAAATAAAAAATCTTGATGTCTAGATAGAAAGGTCAAATCTAAAACAAATGATGAATCCAATAATAAAATAAAAAATGAAACAAGGAAAATAAAGTGGGAGTTGATCACGGAAGTAAAGAATAATTTTTGATATGTTGATAAAGTAATAAATAAACCAATTTTGAAATGTTATTTTCTTTCCATTTCCTCTCACTAAAATTCAAAACGAGTGATGAGACTAACTACATGAGATTCCTAACAATTTGTAGAACCTTTGGATACGTACATTTTTTGAAGCTCTGGATAATATTAAATCATTTTAAAAATTCAATAAGTGGTTTATGTATTAAAAAAATGACTAGAAGAAATTGGATACCCTTAATAATAATGAGATGTTTTGTGAAATTTTTTAGAAAGTTTCTTTTAAAGTTTAAGGAGACTATTATTTTTTTTATTCAATACTGAATTTTCAGAATTAATAAATTGAAATTTTTTTGTGATTTAAGAGGTAGTATTAATTTTATGCCTTAATCCTTATTCTATGTGTTGGGTCTTAGGAATTTTCAACCAACTTATTTCTTCCCTCAACATACTAATTGACTACTCACTCATCTATATGGAAGCTTGGATGACTTATTAGTCTTAGTAGAGAAGTTTATAGTTCCCATATATTTTCTTATCCTTGTTATATATTCATGAAAAGAAAAACTACCCTCTAGGTTATAGATTATGTGTAGGATATTCTGGTCTCTGAGAAACCAAACCCCAATATTGGCTATGAACTGACTAATGTTTCTAAGAATCAATGCTTCAGAATAGAGGTTAGAACTATGTATGAATATTTTTTATTTGTGTTTTAGATAGTTTTACTCTCAAATCTATGGATATTTTCATACCATTGTTTTGGGTTTGTTTTAATTTTTTATTGATGAATTTTATAATTTATTGTCTGTCATTATCATTGCTTGAGCTATTTTTGTTTGAAATAATTTCTCCATTACTTTTTTGTTTTTGTTAATATTTGAATTTCATTATTGAAATAATCTATAACATCCCACCTTATGAAATTATTTATCAATGTTAACTATTTTAAGATGTGGCATGTAGTGACACTTTTGTAAATGTTTTTTTACATTAATGTTAAGTATATATGAATTTTTTTTTTGTGATTCCCAAACACAAGTTTAAAGATAAAATTTTGTATAATTTATTCCTAAATATTATTCAAAATAACTGTTTAATTGTGCCTCCCACTTTTAAATTTAACAATAGGAAAATGATTTAGTTTTAAGTATAGGGGAGAAGGCTTAATTATGATAAAAATTCCTTAATTGTAACCCATAAAAAATCCTCAATTTTTTCAAACTTCTTCATTGTCATGAATTATTATTGGATGTTAGTAAATAGAATAAAAAAACCAAAAAATATATAAAAAAAGCAAAAAAACCCGAAAAACATCATCGTGTTATACCTTTGACATAATTTCAAAATTACTTGAGGGTTTTCACTAAATCAAAAATTGCCACAATTGTATTATTTTTGAGTGACATGTCATTATTTTTTTAGTTTTTCTTGTTAAGAACATAGAAAGTGTGTGTGATAGTAGTTATTTTTGTGGAATTGAGGTTATATCATGAGAAAACTAGAATTTAAATGTTAATCCTAGGTGAAACACTCTTATTGAATAAACACATCATAGAGCCAACTAAAATGAAAATCATTAATGTCGTTTATAGCTGCAGTAAAATGGGAAATTGTGATCCCATGATAAATATGTAATACTTTAAGAACTAGGTGTGTGTATGCCTTATGTAAATATCATATTTCCTTTTCACAGTTCTCCACACATATGTGACTGGGTGAGAAAGTAAAGTGCTTAATTGTAAATATGAGTTCATTAAAGTGAGATGAATTTTTAAATCAGTTGAAGAAGAAACAAATTGTCTTATTTAATAATAATTTGAGTTGAATAAATGAAGACAAAATTTAAATATTTATTTTTTATAACTTTGGGGAGAGTGAAAATTGAAAGTGACCCATGTTAAAGTATTAATTTCACTTTTATCTAACCAATTTTAATCTTATAATGGGAACTCGATTTAGAATTGAAATGAGGGAAATAGTGATACTTTTTTGGAAGGATGATTGTTCCATGATGTAGTGGGATTTCTGGATTCCATTTAACATTCGAGTAAATTACCACTTAATTAGGTCTTGCATCTACGTTTATGAATCTTTTAAAATAAATAAAATGTATTGAATTCCCTAAGAGTCCATTTGATTATGTGACAGGAAATTTGATGTGACCATTATTTCATTTCTTTTTCCCTATCAATTATTATACTTTATTTAGTTTTGGTTGTTAAGAAAATTCATATTTTTTAATAATTGATGATTGTCTTTATTTTGTTTTAAATTATTAAAAATATTAATTCAATATTTAAATATTTATTTAATTTATTATTTAATATGAAAATAGTTGAGCCCATTATTTTCTTCTATAAATAGTTTTTATGATTAATTTAAAAATATTCGTTGTTTTTTTAAATTTTAATTAGTTTATGTTTTTTAAAAATACTAATTTTATATTATTAATTGATATTATTTTATCTTTTTTAGTTTTTTATTTCAAAATAATAATTTTTTATTATTTTATAAATTCTTTTATTTTTATATTTTATTTTCCAGTTTTATTTTAAAATAATGCGTTTTGAATGTTTCTTATTTTGTTTTATTATTAAGAAAATTAATTACTTTATTTTTTATTTTATTTACTAATTTTTTATTTTAATTTTATTTCTGTTTTTTATTATATTTTCAATTTAAATAATTTATCTATTTTATGTAGATATACCATCACTATTATAATCAATTATTTCTACCATCATCTCCCTCCTACTACCATCCATGAGACCCGAACAGTATCATAAACTTCAACACCTCACCCAAATAAATCTACCTCTAAACTCGCTCTTACTACCACTCATTGTAATCTTATACTGTGTAGACATATAACATCCCATTTACTACTGTCATCATGCCACCCCTTCCTCTTACTACAACTCTAGTGATACCATGGCTGGATCCATCAAAATAATCCCTTCTCGAATATGATTCCATAAAATGAGGATGTTACTGAGACAATGCCTCACGAAATGAAAACACTGAGACAAGCCTCACAACTTTGTGATGAAGATAAAACCCATTGCTAAAGAACAAAGAAAGAGGTACTATTAGATAAGCCACCCAAACCCCATCTCTCCAAAAATAATATATCAGGGAAGATAGAAAAAAGGAAAAAATAATATATAAATAATAATAATAATAATTGGTGTATGTACATATATACAAACACACACACACACATATTAATAATAATAAGTATATATTTTTGAAAATAATAATATATTTCTATAAAAATAATAGTAATTAGTTATATATAAATATATACATATATATATATATATGATATGTTATATATTTATATTAATAATGACAATAATTTTATAGATTGTGCATAAATTAATGGAAACTATAAGAAGATCTTCAAGGACTCTATAAGGGTGCTGGAAATTGTGAAATGTGTGAGGAAATACTTTGAGTCTGTATAGATCATGTATAATTAAAATTCAAACATAGACTAGTTCATCAACTGAGATTTTGAAATAAAGATAGTCAGGATCAATCATGAGTAGAGATTATAGAAGATTACAATGTTTTTATAGTGTCTTGGTGTTGATGAATATATACATAGTAAGCCAATGTATGAGGAGTCTAAGTAGTTAGAGGAGTATTTCTCAAGACACATGGTGATAAAGTTGTACAGTGATGTACATGATTTGTGGAATTCAATGAGATGTTTTCATGTGGTGACTATAAGTGTTAATTAGAGAATTGAAGTAGTTTTCTCTTTTAAAGTGGAGAGATAAAAAACAACTAAATGAGGAGGATCTGCATTCCACAATTCATCATCCATTAGAGAATTCACAGCTGAGTAGAGGGAATAACTATAGACAAGGACTAAAGGTGTCCAACATCGAGCTAAATAAATAAAACAATAATCAATGTAATCTTCTTGCTTATATCTCACTTTCCTCTATTTTAAAATCATGAGATTCATTAATTGAATATTTTTATTGTTTTCGTTTTGATCAGGATTTTCATTATAATTAAAGGAATTAGATTGGTAGGATATTAATCTATAATAGGTTTTTATATTTGAATTCCATGGTAGAAAGAGTTAAATCAAATCTTATAAATCTCATTTCCATTCTTACTGAGCATTGATTTTACACTATTATATGGACCGACATGTGATGATAGTGAATAAATTTCCCTTTAATTAAAATTGTTGTACCTAAAATAAAAAAATGTTAATAATATATTATTCATTAATAACAGCCAAAATCCGCAATAATTATCAAGAGCTATTTTCTAAGGATGATAAGTGAGTTGTGTTGAACATCGATGTCAGAGCTTTGTAGATGAACACCTTTTATATCACACTTTTATAATTGTAGAACTCTTAATTAATAATACAAAATATTTTTAATTAATTAATATCTGTCTGATCTACCTAATTAGAACTACTATTTATCTTTGCTCTCTGATTGATTTTACCATTGTTCATTTCATCCTTCCATTTTCAATCCTCTCACTGCATTCATTCATTTACACACTTCATCTCATCATCATCATTTCAATATTCATGTTGTTTGATTAATATTTTTGACTGTTTTTATTTTGTTTTGGTTAGTAACAATCATCATTATCCATCCATATGGAATTGATACCCAATAATTACTATACAAGTACAAAATAGGGTTCTATAGATATTCAATTTTCATGAACCACAACAACTTTCAAATTAGTTGTAAAGAATATTTGAGATGAAATATAATGTCTAAAATAAGAAAATATTGGGGATATGAATAGAGAGGTATTTAAAAGCTAGTAAATTGGTGTTATCCTAGAAATATTACTTTTGAAAGACCATTTATTATTTTTGGTGACTGAATGTTAGTCTATCTCAGCCCCCATAACCATAAACTATGTTATCTAAGAAATAATTAGAAACATTTGACGATAATGAATAATACATAGAGAAAGTATCACATGGAACCACATTCAAAATGATGATGTATGTTATAATATTCCTTTGGCCATAAATGGCCTCTAGAATGTGATTTTCATGTTAGCTTATTCCAAATCCATAGGGGGAGAATAGGGAAGACGTGAACCAAATAATCAGATACTTAAAGGTATTAGAATATAGAAATATCATTTTTAGTGAATATAATACATTGAAAGGATTATTTGATGTGAAAGTTTCTATGGATTTGTATAACTAGAAGATAATGATAAGTTTAATGATTAAATTTGGTATAAAAATGAATAATTGGATGGCTGGGATCTATCAATTGGTTACTTCCTCTATTACTATAAGTTAAAATGAATAATCTACATAAGCTATAATAGATTTAATTGGGTTAATGGGAAATCTAATAGATCCTGGAAGGAAGAAAAGGAGGAGTATTTTTTTGATGATATTCAGAGTGAATTCACATTGTATGTAATCTAGTGTTTCTTTCAAGAATGAAATATATTTACTTTAGAATCTATTTCATCCAGAATATATTGGAATATTAGGAGTTAGATCTAGAAAATATACCAGGGAATAACAAACAAGAGGATATGTTTATGATGTTTTTATTCCTATAATTTCTATGGAATTACTTTTCCATAGTTGGATATGGTTGAATGGAAGTTAATGGAGAACACTAAATGTATAGTGGAAGTGGATGAGTTTTTTTAAAGGTTAGAGAATTATTAGGGTTATTGAATTAGTGTTCATATGGGATATTATTTGGATTTTAAATCCTCTTCATCTCACTAGTCTCAATTTACTGATATTTAGAACATTGAATATTAACTTTGGTTCTATGAATGGAGAGGTAATTGATATCTTCATTATACATGTATATTTCATTGAAGTTGATGAACTTATAATGAGTAAATGGTGTATCCCAATTGAGGTTTATCCAATTTAGTGGTTATGGTGGAATCACTATAGGGAATAAATTTTTTATTGACTTTAATGTTCGGTTTATCAAAAATAATATTTGTCATTGTAACATGTTTCACTGGATGATTAACTCATTGAATAAGATGCGAGACCACTTTTTGAAATTTAGTGTATGATGCTAAAAACATTTATAACATTTTATCCTTATATATAATTTTTTAAATATATTTTAATTTTTGTATTATAATAATTTGTGCTATTTTCTCAGGGAGATAAAATGAATATATAAATAATGCAATGTTTTGTATCAAATTTACATTTCATGTTTCATTTATTTATAGATTAATTGTGTTTGAGTTTTTTTGGATATTTTTTGAGTAGTGTGACTGAGTTCATTGAGTGTGGTTCCATGTATTCCCATTTTCTACCAAACCATGTTTGGGAATATTTTTAGTGGACTGTGGGTTTCATATTTTGGTGGTAGCATGGATGTTTCATTCCCAAAATTGACCTTGGCATCCTCAATTTGTTTCGGAATTATTCTTAAATAATTAATGTTTTTATATAGCCTTTTTTTCATGGGTAGATCATGATATGTAATATTATTTTTCATGTGGAAAACATATGTATACTTTAACATTATGTGAATGTTGAGTATGATATATCCTTTTAACGGATTTTGTAAAACTTTAAATCTCCTGAGATTCTTATAGGGAACAACTAGTGATTCCCTAATCCATTATGTTATGGGATACAATTAGTGATTCCTAATCCATTATATTTTATGATTTAGGTACTGATACATTATTCATTATGTTAATGGACATAGGTAGCGATGCCTAATCAATTATCTTATGGGAAGGAAGTAGTGATGCATGACCAATTTTGTTATAATGGTCTAGGCGGTTAACCATTGATTTTTTGATTTTCCATGCTTGTATTTGTGTCATGTCCATATTACTATAATCCCATGGGTCATTATTATCACCTTTTTATATGAAATTCATATTCCTTTATAAAAGTTACACCCTCTAAATTATTTGAATTATGGTTTTATATTTGAATGTATGGATATATGATTATTCTATCATATTTCATAAGGATTTTTTAGGATCTTATCAGAAGTTACCCCAGCTTAGTGGCCCATAGTAGATGTTTTCTTTATAAAATTGGAATTAGATTCAAAGAATTGCATCTTGATTGAAACAATCATTTATTAGTCCTGGTAAACATAGTACATACATGAAATTATCATTAAAATTGAAAAAATAAAATAAAAAATGTGTTTTCATTGAGAACTCTATTATTTCACTTAGAGTACCACTATATATCAATCACAAAAAACATCCTATTTTCCTAGGGAGAATATACCATAAGAAAGGGTAGAGATAAAATTCTTAGTAAGGGTAATAATATAGTGGGATTTATGAATAAATATTATATAATAAATATTGAAAGGTACGTAATTGAAAAACATTATATTTAATCAATAAAATTATCATAATATGGAAAGAATAAATGATGATCAAATAATTGTATATAATTAATCACAAGAGTTTTAATCTTAACCATGTATATTCGAACTAATTGAATTATCCAATGGAACATGAATAACTAAATTCATAATGATGGAGTGAATATTGTTAGATATATAACACATACCATCAAGGACTTATGCCAAAAAGTATAAATAAATTGGTAAAGTCTTAGCCAAAACAAAATGAATATTGTCTTATCATACCTACCAATGAATTGAAGAGATATAGTGGACCCAACCATCACTTAATAAGTCCAATAAATTCCTCATATGAAAGGGGTGAATCCTTATAAACATAAAAATTCGTTTTGAAAAACTAACAAAAGAAATGTTAATACAAACCCAATAAATAAACATTATCATAAAACATACATTGTAAAATGTATGGTATCAACATAGTACAACACCTGTCAAACTAATCGAAAACCGTACGAATAAATAATAATTATAGTATCAATGGATTATAACCCCATTAAATCATGAGTTACATCAATGGATATATTCATAAATAGAAACTAATTTTTAATTATCACATGAAAAATGTTCACAAGGAAAATGAAATTTTCTTTGGAAATATCACTTTTTATTTTAAAACTAGACACCTCAAAAAATATTATAAAAAACTATTTCTTTGAAAATAAATTTTAAAAAATATGAATTTACAGAATATTAGATTTTTTTTAAAAACCATATAAACATGAAAAGGAAAATTTAATGAAAATAAATTTATGATGGATGGTAATTCAATAAAATCCATATGAGTTAAAAATAATATTCCTTTACACTATAAAAATGTTAGAATATTCCCTCGTTAAGAAAAAGAAAAGAATATTCCTCTAAAAAAATGTTTTATAAAGTAAAAAATTGGTAAAAATGTCCAAAATAAATCATTTATAGATTTTTAAAGCATTTTTGAAACCAATATTTTGTAAACATGGGTTTGGAATAAAAATGATCTTCTACTAAAGAGAGAAATAAAGTTCGATTTCCATAAACAAATTCATAATAATCTTATGTTCCAAATAGAGAAAAAATGGAACTATTACTTTAAATAGTTCATGAATACTAATATGAGAAGCAAATAGATCAAGTTTAAGATATAAATATCAAATAATCCTGCAAAGGGATTCCTAAACCAAAATAATCTTGAATAATCATGAGATTTTGAAAAAACCCATACCACTTGTTTTTTTTGAATCATAATCCCAGGAAATTAATAACATGAATTAAAACATTAAATACCATTAAGTGAAATAAATTCATGGTATAACATATTGAAAAGGGAAGTATATACACCACATAAAGACATAAGTGGTGAATATGGCATATGTCTCACTGGAGTAAACATGAGATGAGAAACCCTTACCACATATTTGAATTACTTCGTATGTGTTCGATCCTCCAATATAATAAATATAGGTTTCTTAATCATCTATCATCTAAAAATAATAATATATCTAAAACAATATATGATTATATAATATTCTTTTATCTCCCATTTATATATAATTTTTTTCAATTCACTCTTTTGGGTGATAATTTCTTTATGTTTCATGAATATTTTAGTTCTGTAATTTTGGTATGTTTAATTTAATCATGGATAAATTAAATCCAAAATGTTAACCACGATATAAATACCATATATGTTAATTATATTTTAATTTATAGTAATCTATAATTTTTATAGATATAAAATATAATACACCATTTATGTAGGCCATATAACATGAAAACACAAGAACAATGTTTCCATTTTTCAAGACATATGGAAGGAACGGAAAATAAATATTAATTAAACTTTGTACAATCCTTATTATTTTATAAATACCATTTATTATAATAAAATCTATACTTATTACAATCACTGTAAAAGTAAAATGAAAAACATTTCACATTACTTTGCAGAGGTTTTAGTCCAGACATATGTATGAGCGTCATTATTGTTTTCCAGTGGATTGGATGGTAAGATGTTAAATGTGGTATTATATTTTATGATGTTTGTTTATATCATAAATATCACATATATTCATTAATTTTTATCCTTACCACATTCTATGTAAAGAATAATCAAAAAATGAATCACATTACTTCCCGAGGTAGCAGTCTATCGTACACATGACCAACATTATCATACATGTCACATAATGGAAAATAAAATGTTATATGTGATATGATAATTAAATAAGTATAATTTGATCATAAATATCATATAAATGTGGTAATTACATCATTATATACATCCCTGAAAGGTGGTTGTGGAAAACGGACTACATTGGTTCGTGATGCCGTAGTCAGCCGTACACAAGATCAATGATTTTATATCCCATTTGAGGGAATATGATATAGATACATGTCATTAACTTAAAATTAAAGAATATTATTATATGTATATTACTGAGGTTACTATATCATAATTTTTTAATAATAATTTTTTGAGTTTTAGGAAGAAATAAAATAAAATCCTTGGTTAGGGATGCCACCTCTTCTTTGGAAAACATATTTTGTTCTGCACCAAAAGTATAAATATGTTTTATTTGTAAAAAAATAAGGAATATAGATTGAGATGAAATAATTAAAGAATTTATTTAGGTAATTATTGGGTGAACCAATGATTTTTAGAAGTTTTAAGTGAAGAGGATGGGTTGTGGACTTTTATAAGTGAGTTGAGTGGCACCCTTGTAATTTTTAAAAGGAAAAAGGTGAACCCACACTTTTCACATGAAAATGTATCAAAAATAGTCAATTAGATATAAAATAACATATTATTTCTATAAATGACTATAAAAAGGGTTTTGGACACGTTTTGGGTCATTTTAACACTTATTTTGTATGTTTAACCCATAGTGAACCCATTTTTACTATAACCACATTAAATAATTTTTTCTATTTTTACTATTTATTATAGTCATAAATTAGGTTTTTTCTCATTAGATAATATAAATTATTCATATTAAAAATATATTTTTTTTCCAAATTCCAATCACATAATTTAAAAATTTTAATTTATAAGTAATCCCACACATGTGAGGAAAAAGTGGGTTTTCATAGATAAAATAATCAAATGTTTACAAAGTTTTTATATAAAAATTTAACATAAAATTGATTCCAATAAAAAAAGTTGGATTAATAGATAAATAATTGAACTAATTTAACATTTAAAAATAAAATATATCTTGTAAATGCTTTGAAAGAATATGCTGTTTTTTATTAAAAACTAGTATTTTTTTTATTATTCCCTAAAAAATTTATCTTTTCGTACATTTATCAAAAATAAAACCAAATAAAAATTTGACATTTAGATTCTCAAAAATATGTTTTTATTTTTTATAATATATTTTCATGGTCTCTCTTAAATTTTATTTTGATTCACTCATTATTAAATTCATAATGGTTTCTCTTAAATCAATCTCATTTCCTTGAGTCATAACCATTCTTATTTTACATTAATCTTATATGATTTATACATTATACGCAATATCTATCAGATGTTTTATTTTCTATTTATTTATGTATATAATACATTTCATTACTCAAATAATCTTGTTTTTTGATTCTTACATCATAAGGAAGTTTTGTAATAATGGGAAAACTGCCACTTTCTATTTTGATAATTTTTTTCCATGTTCATATTGTTTCATACAATTTTTTTTATTTAATGAGTTTTAAAATAAAATAAATATTCTATTATTTAATTTTTTATTTATTTTTATTCTATAAAAAGAAATTTTTATATAATTTTCCTCAATGTGAATTTCATTAAAATGCATAAAAATTATTTAAAATATAATTAACATTACATGTTTTTATATATTTCACTCCATATTTATTCTTATTATCTAATATTTATTTTAAATGTTCAATTATTCGGTCATTTACTAATCAAATCAATGTTTTAAATTTATTTTCTTTAATTGTTTAAAATTAATATTAAAAATGGATTATAAATGTTTTTAAAACAATATTCAAAAACATTTTAAAGACTTATATGCCATTTCCCTATATTTATTATCATTTTTATTTGTTAATGAAATTATTTATATTAATTTTTTAAAACTTATATTAATCATTTTTATTATTTAAATATTCTTATCATTAGTTCATAAAATGAAAATGATATTCAACAATGCTCTTTCCTTATTTTAACATATTTCAACATGGTGTAAAATCAAATGATGTATTTTATTAAGTCCTATAAAATTTATTATTTATCTCTTCAGGATTATATATATATGTTAACTTATTTTTATATTTTTCCATTTAATTGTTCTGTTTGGAATATTTCCCTTGTTTATACATGTTTTTAGGTGTTTACTAATAAAAAATAATCTGTTAACTTAATAAAAAATCGTCCTTGTATTAATGGTGTTTATAAAATGAAGTCTCTATTAGAGGATTGATCCACCTCTACCTCTTTCTTTCATTATCAACATAATTTTATAATGATAATATTTCTACCAATTTCTTTACATTGTGAGTGTCTAGTGTTTCTCTCTTCATGTTGAATAATATTCTTCTAGAAAATTAACCCTTCAAATTAATTAATGATATATATTGTCAAAATGGTATGCCATTGTATTATATAAATTTTGAAAACACTATACATATTTTTTTTTAAAATTGAGGGTTATTTAACAATGTATTATCTATAATTTTTAGTTCAGTCTTACATCATTAATGTCTATATATGTCATATGAATTTTTACAATTTAATCATGACATAATTTTTAAGTGTATCATGTGAAATATATATATATATATGGTGTATCATTATGTTATAGGTGGGTACTATATTTCCTTCTAATGTGTTAGGAAATTATTTTTTAATCAAATGAGATTATTACAAGGCGTATGCAGTGATTCCCCAATCTATAATGTATTGGGATTCAAGTATTTTTTCCTATTCCATGATGTTATTAGATGTAGGTATTCATACATAATCCAGTATGTCATGGGGAAAAAGTTGTGATTTATAGTCTATTATGTCATGGGATGAAGTTAGTGGTTCCAGATCAACTTTTTTATATTGGTCATGGTGGTTAACCTTGACTAATTACATGCTTATTCTTCTGATCTATATAACCATTCTTATATTTTCATGTATCATTATTGTTTACTTATAATTTTATACTCTTATTCCATGATAAAATTTCTACAATGTCAATGATTTCTATTATGGTTCTATATTTCAATGCTTTTATATATGATTATGTTATAATTTATTATAATAACTAACTATGATATTATTTATAAATAGTGATTTTTTAAATGTACATGTTCTATCACATATTTAGGATATATTCCTTTAGGTCTCATTTATATTCTACATACCTTAATGAGCATTTAAGATCACTCCTCTCTTATGTTTCTTGATTTTTCCAAGAACTTATAAGTATAAACATGTTTAAGAGATACTCCAATGTGGTAAATTTTTAAAAAGATATTGAAATAATAATATGTAATAAGATATTTAGTGTTAAAAACCAGCCTAGATACCCTACTACACTAATTCCCATGCTGATCCTGACATATCCCAATGGGTGTCTCTGATCCCCATGGGTTGGTGACTAACACCTAGCATCATAAAATGATAAAAAGAGAATAATTTTACAAAAAAAAATATAAGATAAATGTTAAAAGTGTTTATACAATCAATATTGAGAAACATGAATAATAAAGAAGGTAAAATAATAGATAAATAATAAATCCTCAAAGGTACAATATCTGAAAAATAAGGCCTCATAAAACCCATGGAACCGGTGGTTCAAATGTTCATTGATCTCCTCTCTCACCCTAGTTCCCATGAATAAATTACAATGACCACTTACATGTGGCACTTTCCTTTAACATGGACCAAGCATCATATAATCTATATACACTCGAAGGTAAAGGTAGGGTGTAAGAAAAAAACGTAGTAGGATACCACCAAAGATTCCATAAGAAATTATATAACAATAAACCATTATTTATTTCAATTTATATTCAAAGAAGAATGAATTGGGATTAACAGATTTTCAACAAAACATGATTCCAAGACAAAAATGGAAGATATGTCAATATAGGATTAGAATAAAATTTTATAGAAAATATTAATATACTATAATTAGTATAAATAATATACTTTGTTAATCAATGACATGTAATCATAAATCAAATCATTTCATATAACCATGTCATAAGACTTGTGGAAAGTTAGTTTCAAGTTCAACGATCCTTACACTTCACAAACTGTGATCATATCTCATATTTCTACACATCCCTAAGCTCTTACTAATGGGACAAAAACCCCATTAGTTGAAAATATTTTCAAGTTGTTTGTTGTTAGAGTTTTCATCATCAGTCTACTTATAAGAAGTCAGAGCCCTAGAATGATTTTCTATTACCCACTAAATACCTAGTATAACATGTTCTTCACTTAACCAGACAATTTTTCATGGTAAAATAAATCATTTTAAATCATTTTATCATTCAAAATTCAATTTCACAATTTTTATTTTTAACATTCCATTCCATTTCAATTCCAAATAAAAGGTTATAATTAAATTCATGCCCCTTTAAAATAATGTTTCATTTTAGGATTTTTTAAATAATCAACATGATATCTGTTCATCAATTAAACTTTCTAACCATGCCTTAATTTTTTCTTAAAACTCCACCCATTAATTTCAATCCCATTAAAATTTAGGGCTTTTCACAATTCTCTGACTTTTTAAATTATCAATCAAATCATATAGTTACATTTCTTAGGAAAAAACCTACCTCTAATCATGATAATTAAACAATAAAACACCCAACAAAAAATCTTCCAGTAATGAACAAAGGCATAGTAGTTCCAAAAATAAATCCCAGTTTAAATATCCATCAAAAAATAGATTAGGTATCTCAACAACATGATGATATATAACCCTTTAATTTGGAAATTAGAGGATATTAGGACATAAAAAATGAGAGTAGATCTACTTAATAGAAGTGTTTCAGATTGTCCATCATCCCTTTATTTAACAATATAGTATGTTTTGAGATCCAAGGGGTCCTCTAGAGAGCCTCCAAAATATAAAAACCAGATCTGGGTTGAAAAAAAGATGATAAAATTATTAAATGGGGGACTTATTATTATTTTTAATATTTTTGGGGAGTTAAAAATACATACACATGGTTTTATGGGTGTGGATGTATGGTTATTAGTAACTGTGGGCACTAACTGTGTGCCCCTAACAAACATCTAGATAGAGTGCATGGTTTTTCTATATGACCAGTTTATCCATGCTCTAAGCCTGAATAACCACACTATTGAGGGGTTCATATATTTTATGGGTGACCATGCTATTTTGAAAACTATGCACTAATCATATTGCACCCTCTATACCCTCTTAATTGGGTGCACCATTTTTGTGGATAAACAAAATGGTTTTCCCTTACCTGATGCTAATCATTCACATCCCCATAGAATTAAAAAATTTAAATAACATCATAGGAAATAAGCTAAGAAATCCCTAAATTAAATTAAAATAAAAACAAGGGTCAACAAGTTCTTCATATAATGTAACATGATGTTATAGACTCCCCACTATTAACATAATTTTTCCCCAGAAATTCTTTCAAAAAGATTCCATATCAAAGAGATAAGGCCACTGCACTCTCATTATTGTCTCATTCTTCGAAGTCTCATGTTAATATGAACCATTATATAATAGTATATAGACCAAAACTACCATATTTTCATGATGAACCTTTTTCTTATAATAAAAAATATTGACTAAATGCTCAGTCATTGATAAATCGGGTTCAATATAATAATCTTCCTAGATCAATACATGAGAAGGGTTAGAAATATATAGTTTGAGAAACAATAAATGAAACATTATGTGGATCAAATTTAACTATGATGTATGTGAAAAAAATTATGAAACCATCCCTATATTCTCAACATTATAAAAAGGACAGACAATCCTCAGTGAAATATTTTTCTACTTCCCAAGATTTCCATGAACCAATCAAGGTGAAACTCTCTATAACACCTTTTCATAAACTAAAATTGCCAACAATAATTGAATATGACTAGTATATATTTATACTTTCTATGTTCCATCACCAATATTATATGAGTCAGATGAATCTTCACCATCACCTCTTGGACCAATCTTGGTATAACCAAGGAATCTTCACCAATATCTGACCAACACAATGGGGATTTATATAAACACCCATAAAAGACTTAAGAAGACCCATTCTAATAGAATACATGGAACAATTGTTGTAGGAAAACTCAACCAACCCCAAATAGATATCCCAAGTTCTAACAAATTCAACAATTCATGCACACAATATAACTTTAAGAATCTATATAAATCATTCTTCTTGGGAATCATTCTCCAGATGATATGCCATCCTCAAATGTACATGGTATAAAATTTCTTCCTTGAGGCCCATCTAAAAATGAGAATTGATATGGGTTCATGATATAATACTATAGTAGAAGTAATTACATTCAAAGTGAAAATCTATTTCACATAAAGACATCCGAAATCCTCATTATTTATTATCTAAAATTGGTATAATGTGATTTGATTTGGACATCCCATCATTTCAGACCCATAGATAATTATTTCCATGAGATCTATTTTGTAACCAAACCACAATGGTGGAATGTCTTTAGATTCGTTGTCACTTCTGTGAGAGACATGTAATGAAACTTATATTTATTAAATGTATTTAGTGTTAAATGAAATAATTAACATAAAAAATTAGATTTAATGTTCCTATGTATACACATGGACCTTGAAATGATTATAGTAATGTCTTGAATCAGGTTAGCTTTTGGATTCCTGAGGGAATTATTTGAGCACTTGAGGATTCTATTTCGATTCAAGGTTGCAGATATCCTTGGATGATACTCACCATGGAACCCGATTCATGTCTATAAGTGGATGAACAATACTACATCGTAGGATCCCACCTTTTTTATTGTAGGATTTCTTTGATACACTTCTTGGATCCAACATGAATTCTACGGACACGAGGTGCGTTGGTTATATCATTGGGTCTGGCCATTGCTTATCCTCTTTTACCTTGGATATACTTCTTGGACTCATTTAGATTACACTATTGTGGAATTTCATGGATGTTGATCCTTGTATTACACTCTTACTATTAGACATACAGCAATTATTACCGATTTAGAAACCCTTGAGGTCTATGTTTCCTTGGTTATTGCCTTATAACCCTTTTTATATTATAATCATCATTGTTTCCTTACCACATCTTGGAACCAATGCTACTAAAATCATGAGGTGATATCAGTGTTGGATATGCCTATTGTGACCCATTTATATAAGTTGAAAATTGATTAATTGATTAACTAGATGTATTCTTAGACAATAGCCGAGGGCTGAAGCAGGTACTTGGGTATTTACAGTAACTATACTATTTTACTTTTTATAAATTCATTCTTCACTTATAGTTTATTTTACACAGAAAGGATTTTATAGACAATGTTGTTGGTTGATTACTGAGATTTATCTCACACCCTATTTTGGGGCTTCTAGTACCCATGTAGACTATATGTATACATGTGTTGACAAAGGAAATCATAAGGCTTCATACAGTTGAATTCTTGTTGTCTTAGGATAGAGCAAGTATTAGATGAATGAGTTGGATATTGGGGTGCTTGGAATAATTTTTTGTTATTCTTTCTAATGTTTTATAGAACCATTTTCCTCTTCAATGTATCATAGTTTTCTAACCTCCTAGACACATTTCATGACATCAATAGTTTTTATATCTACATCAATTGTATGGTTGGTTATTATTTCCGTATCCATAAATTATGTTGCTTCCTATTACACTACTTCTACTATTTACTAATCTCCTATTATATTATACTGATCCAATATGCTAAACATTGGTAATAAAAGAATAGTATCCCCACTAACACATTTTAGGCTCTTTCCACTAGTAAACAACCTATGACATTCAGGGATATGTGATTGAGGCCTTGTGGTCCACCTGACTCGAGGTTCCTTCAGCGACATCTTGGTCCAAGACATCAAAAAGTGGTATCAAAAGGTGCTCCTTTATTTCTTTACTATTTTGAAACAACATATTGGAGATTAGGAACACTATGTTACTTGGTTATAATCCATTCATGGTCATTGTGAACCCATGTTGGTGGTAAATATTGAGTTTTGTGAATTATAATTGATGTTCTAATTTTACCTATTATAGTTGATATCATTTCACCAGTGGGTGACACACATGCTATGTGGCATTGTTGATTATTATTCTGACTCAGAATACATTTTATCCTTGGCCCAAGTATATGAGGGTAAGGATCATTGGAACATTAATAATTTTAGGCACATAGTAGTCACATGTCATTTATATTTCCATGACATATAGGTGTATATCACTATTTCATTTCTTGATATTCATATGATTGTTGAGGTAGAATTTCTTTGTATATATTCTTGTGCTAATTTTGGGCTGTGATTGAGTGATTTACAATTTTAATTCAAGAATTTCTATAAGACCTACTGGGTTGTAACGAGTAGTTTACTGAATGAAGACATTAATTAAAAATCAAAATAGACGTTTGTATCATTAATAAGGATTATGGGCCCTGATACACTGGTACAGACAACTCATTTTTAATGAACCTTGTTATATGGAAATAAGAAAGTGAAACTTGATAGTGAAACATGACTTTTAAAATAAAAAGGTTTCAAATCCTTATCCCACCTTGTCAGGTTTATTAAATGTAAATGAGTGAGCTGATAAATTAAATAATAATTTAAATGAAATGGTTTCCAATAAATGATGGGGCAAGCTAATATTGACCCTTCATCTACAGGATCCCTTGTAACTTATACATGATAACTTACCAATACCTGGACCTCTAAGCGGGTAGTTGGGATAGTATTCAATGTTTAGTGAGCCCCTACTTTTGTTTACTTTCCACTAGTGTTGGTATTTGTCTTATTAAATCTTGTTCCGAGGTGTGTCCTTAGCATTTGTAGACCAATTCCACCACCGTGTCCTCGTTTCAGGCACTAGGAAGGTATTGATGACCATGCTCCAGATGTGGTCGGTCCGGAGCCTCTCGTCTTGCCTCCATGAGAACCATATGAGGAACTACCTTTTTAACCTAATTTGGGAACTGGATCCCAAGTTTGAGATAATTTTCTACATCTAATATGATCCATGAATGATGCTCCATGTGCTACACCTGTGATGGATGATTTGACATGTGAGTTACAACTACAAAAATCCTCCAACCTTCTGGACGGATAAAGGACCGAAGGCCACTAAATCTTAGTTAGAGGCTACATTGACTATATTTAAGCATCTAAAGATGACTCTAGAGTGGAGGGTCAATCTTACTACTTACATGCTATTTGATTCGGCCAAGTATTGGTAGAATTTATTTACTTATGCTGGTTGCTATTAATGAAAGGTGTGGGATGATTTACAAATTGATTTCTATGATTAGTTATTTATACATATGTTGAGAGATGATAGATCCAGAGAGTTTAAGAATCACAGGTAGAGTTATATATCAATGATGGAGTATTAAGTGCATTCCATATAGTTACAATCCTTGTAACATATTCGATCTAGTGGTGAGATTTCACAATATAGACACTTCGAGAATGGGATTTTGTATGCCATCCATACTCAGGTGAATGTCTTTTGCATTCCGATTTTTTTGAAATAATTAATCAGGCTATTTTCGCTGAGTGTAACCTAGGGGATGGGGAAAATACTGGGAATAATGGACCAATTCCATGTAAGGATTATAGTTCTTCTAGTAAAAGGAAGTGATATCTTAAGGTTTCTCATTAGATTATTGGTAGAAAGAGTACACCTACTTGTAGCTCTTTGGTGTGTAACCATTTTGGATGACATGGGAACTTGAAGCCTCAGTGTGATGGAGACCCTTTAGATTTCCATGATTGTAGCCATATGGGTTATATTTAATTTTTTTTAAGATTTTCTCACCAGCTTCTAGTGGAAGAGGATTCACACCAACTCCACCTTCAAAGCCATGTTCTTTTATGCTACTTCAGGATGGGATTTGGAGTAGCATCGATGGGATTGGATGAGAAGGAGGTCATGGTCATGGTAGCCAAAAAACTAATCACTTGAAAAGAAAATTGATCAGTTTTTATTATGGTAGGCCAATTGTTACACCAATCCATAGATTAGGTCAGTTCTATGGATAATAGTCGATACCGGAGGATTAAGCTACCTGCCCATCTATAGTGTGAGGTACTATTCTAGTAGCCTCCACTTTAGTATCTTCTTCATTTGATACATGTTCTTCAGACTAATTCATATCTTTATCAATTGTGGAAAGTGTCAAGCAGTAAATATTGTTTTTGTGGTCTAATGACCCTAGATACACTTTTTGGTGTACAATCATTGGGAATAAACTAGTGTAGGGACTTCCTCTAGAGGTAGGTAGTTATCCCATTATATAGTACCACTTTTTTCTGGAGATGAATGGATTATATGTCATTATAGATATGGATTGGTTGGTTCTGTATCATGTATTTGAATACTCATATCACCATAAGGTTTTATTTACATCACCAGAGTGTTGTAGTTATCTACATAAGGGTGAGGGAGATGTCTAGGATAGTATATCTAGATTGGAGCATCAGGAGTTAGGTGGTGTGACCACCTAGATTTATAATATCTTCATGGAGGATTAGAGTTTATATCAGGATAAATTTCCTCTAATGGTAGATCGTTTTAGGGATGTACTTCCTAATGAATGTTCTATATTACCTCCCACGAGAGTGGTAGAGTTTCTGATTGATATTGTTCCAGGAGAAGTTCTAGTGTCCATTCCTCTATATAGGATGGAACCTATAGTGGTACAAGATTTCAAGCGGTATTTATTGGACTTGGAGGCCAACCATTGTATTCGTGCTAATACTTCTTCTTGGGTTTACCTGTGCTTTTCACCAAGAAGGTGGAAGAGACCCTTTATCTATTCATGGATTACAAATGGTTGAACTAGATTGTGGTCAAGAACCGATATCCTAGGCCTTTTATAGATGACCACTTTGAATAGATCTGATTATCTAGGTTCTTTTCTAATATTTTCATGTGATCGGGTTATTATCAGGTGTGAGTCAGGCCATCAAACATAAATCATAAAAATTTTCATTGAAGGTATGGTCTATATGAGTACCTTATTTTGTCTTTCGGTCTCACAAACGTACACACCATTTTCATGTATTTGATTATCATGGGGTTCCACCCCTATATGGATTCCTTTGTCATAGTATTTTTGGATGACAACTTGGTATACTCTCACACAAGTAGTGACCATGATAAGAATCTTGAGATCATTCTGAGCACACAGAGAGAGCATTAGATTTAATCCAAGAGTTCTAATTTCCACTTGAATTTAAATGAAGTTCACTTCATGGGTAATATTATTTATGAGTCCTTAGTATCTTTTGACCTAATAAAGGTTAATGTTGTGGTTTCCTAGGAGAAACCCAAAAATGTGTCTGATATACAGAGTTTCATGAGTATGGATGGATATTACAAGAATTTTATATAGGACTTTTCACACCATTATTCACATCTTACTGTTCTTACAATAAAGAGTGTTATGTTCCTGTGGTCAGAAGAGTGAGAGAAATCGTTTCAGGAGCTGAAAGGGAGGCTTATATCGACACCTATTATTTCTCTTCCAAAACCTAGAAAAGGTTATACTGTCTCCTATGATGCATGAAGAATCAGCCTAGGAGTAGTGATGATGTAGGAGGATAGAGTAATTTCATATGGATCTTATGTTGAGGCCTCATGAGTGAAACTACCTGACACACAACCATGAACTAACAGTAGTTTTCCATGCCATACATCACTAAACAAACTATCTATTGAGTGAGCACTTTATCATTTATATGAACCAAAAGAGCCTAAAATATATCCTAACACATTATGAATTGAATCTTAGATAGTGAATATGGGCCAAATATTTATATTCCTTGGAAGTTGAGCTTTCTTGAACACCTGGAAAAGGAAATGTGGTTGTAGATGCAATGAGCTAAAAAACTCAGGCACATGCCATACAAGAAGCCATTGATGAATGGAAATTGATGGACCTCTTCTTAGATCTACATATATAGTTTTAAGAAAATTAGGAGTAGTCTTATCTATCAACCTTGACAGTTACCTCTTCCTTCCTTGAGAAGGTGAAGAACATGCAATTTTCAGATTCACAGGGCTTAGTTCTTTTTGAGGGAGTAGTAAGAGATGAACCACCTCTAGATTGGTCTATGGATAGAAATGGAATCCTTCATATACATGGATGTGTCTGGGTCCCTACAAACATGAGAGCAGAATTTATGCATGAGTCCAATGATTATGAGTGGGAAATTTATCTAGTAATCTCCAATATGTATCGAGACATGCGATTCCAGGGTTGGTGGCCAATGATGTAATGCCTGATAAAAAACATTATTACTTGGTGCTGTACCAATAATTAGGTGAAGAAAGACTAAAAGAGACCTAAAGTCTTGATATATATGTTTCTAGTCCCAAATTGAAATGAGATGATATTTCAATGAATTTCATAGTTGTCTTACCTAGGTCTTCTAAAGGTAGTGATGATGTATGGGTAGTTATTGACCGACTGACGATGTTTTCCAACTTCATTCCTATATAAGAGAATTTATTAGTTGATTAGTTTAAAAGACCGTGTTTTCTATGAGATTATACGAATACATGGTTCCCTTGGTACTATTTGTTTTAGATAGGGACACCCATTTCACATCCCAGCTCTGGTAGGGATTGTAGAATGCTATGGGTAAATAGGTGATTTTGAGCACAACCTTTCACCCTCAGACCAATGGAAAGTTAGAATAGATAATAGATATTTTTAAGGACATTATCTAATCATGTGTATATAATTTAAATGGTTCTTGGGAGAATCATATCTATCTCATCGAGTTCGCCTATAATAACAACTTCCATGATACAAATCAGATGTCCCCTTTAGAGGCCTTGTATGGAAGGATATTATATTTAACCCTATGCTAGATATAAGAAGGTTAGGTAGTCATACTAGTTACACATATCATGCATGATAATTTGAATCAAGTAAAGATGATTAGGAAGCATTTGTCTACTAATTAGTCTTGATAGAATTCTAATGTGATCACCATAGAAGTCCTCTAGAGTTCGAGGTCAGGGATTATGTTTTCCTATGGGTATTTATCAGGTAAGGGAATAGATGGATATAGAGGTAAGAGAAGTTGTTGCCTTGTTTTTGAGGGCCTTTTGAGATACCAGATATTGTTTTTTCAGTAGCTTATCAGTTTCTATTACCTCAGAGGTACCGTTCCATGCACGACATCTTCCATGTTTCACATCTTAATAATTACCATGCTAACCCATCTCATACTTTTGATCTTGAGGATCTTGAGCTACAAGATAAGGTTTAATTTGTGAAGTACCCTATACACATCCTTGCCTAAAGAAAAAAGGCTATTCGATGACGGTCTATACCTCTAGTATGAGTGCAAGGAGACCACGACTGTGTGGAGGAAAAGACATGGGAGTGAGTGGCTAACACATGCGCCTACTGGATTGAGTTGTTCATAGACATTGTTTCTACACCATTAGAAGGTGAACTTGGTGATGAGTTTATTTTAAGGGGGGAATACAATAAGATCTCATTTTTTCACTTGGGTATGGATGATTTAAATTTTTTTATAATTTAATTTTATGGACCCAATATAAATTCCCAATGAGTTAGTAGGGGTCTTAGGGGGGGGGGGTGTTTGGGGCCTGTTTGGAGTTGGGAACCTGACTTGCGGGGGGGGGGGGGGGTGGTGAATGGGAAATAACATGGTTAGTTTATACCACACAAGGCAGGAAACACAGGTTTTTAAAACTGTGCAAGGCCGGGTAGTGAGGTAGAATAGGGTGCACAATTTGATGTAACCATTTGTGTTGGACTGCACAACCATGTGATAATGTCTACAATTTGAATAGATCTATTTCATATGATGGTTTCATGGTTTCCCTAACCTTTCAGCCTATCCATGTGGGTTCCCCTTTCTACATATTCTCGTGCATGTTTGGCATACATTTTGGAAAAACCATACAGCCAAACCATGTGAAGGAAAAAATTTGGAAACTTTACCATTTTCCATTAAAATATCTTTTAACTCAAACCAAACATCCATTTATAATTCTAGTAGAAAACCCTCCCAAAATTACCTATTTTGATTCATAAATCTTGTATTTTCTATGAATTAAGATCCATTGTCTATTAGGAGTCCGAATCGACCACCGTTCATCTCTCTGGGTCTGCACTGGTATGTTATTGATTCCTTTTTAAATATATTTCAGTATTCATTATATCAATAATGCTTTTTGGATTGAAGTTCATATTACCCAATTTCAAGAAATTGATACGTTCTTTATATCTACTCCAATACAGAATGAAATAAAGGCTGATACTTGAGGAGGAGAGTTTTACGAGCTTATGGTATGTGTTCTATAACTCTTTTATAAATTTCTATTGTTTTTAAAATTTCTGGGTCGTCATGCCGATTTCATCAGTTTCCGTTTGTTGAATTAATATGTCTTTCTTACAATAGTTAGGACTGTATTCAATGAACCTATCCATTTTTGAAATTATTTGTTAGTAGTTACATCCAAAACATCAACCACCCTATGTAGGGTGATGTTCCATACTTGAGTTTTTTGTGTTTTGACACCTTTGGTCTACCATTCAAGTGAACTTGATCTTGACCATGCTAATGGTAAGCACCCTCACATTGAATGGCTATTCAATTGATCAATGGGTAGTACTATGACCCCTTTATACTTGATGTACCTAAGGTAAGTTCTTTAATCTTGATAAGTCAATATTTATTGGAATTGGAATGTATGTGGTATATATATGGCTTGGCTTTGATAAGTGTGATTGAAATGTGTTGGTTTCATAACGTAGAACCCCTTTCCACTCACAATGGAAGGATGCGAAGTGAACTAAGTTAAATGAGTGTGGATTAAATAAATTAATGATATGGGTCCATTCCTCATAGCTTTTTCACACTAAATGAAAGGTAATTATTGAACCCAATGACCTTAATTAATTGAATACGATTTAAATGGTTAAAAAATGCCTGCATGTATTGAGATTCCTTTCCACTTGTTTGGGAGGCATGGAATGAACCATTGATTTATTAAATGTATTAAGTGTTAAATGGAGTAATTTACTTACAGAATTTGAGGTAAGGTGCCTGTTTATACATAAGGACCTTGATATACTCATAGGAAGGTCTTGACACTGGTTAGATTTTGGATTCCCGAGGAAACGCCTTCAGTTCTTGAGGATGCCATTCCAATTCATGGATGCTGGTTGAGACCCACCTTGAAACCTAATCCTCATCTATTAGTGGATTCCTGATATGACATCATAGGATACCTCGTTTTCTATTTCAGGATTCCTTGGATACACTCCTTAGATATAACATGGTTTTTACGAACATGATGTACCTTGGTTATATCCTTGGACCTTGACATTTCTTATCCAATTTTACCTTGGTTATACTCCTTGGAATCAGTTAGATTACTCTATTGTAGAATTTACTTGAAGATGATCCTTGTATTACACTCTTACCCTTATATAGGGTACTATTATTAATTAGTAAGAGACCCTTGAGGTGTAAGTTATATTGGTTATTTCCTTGGAACCCTTTTTATATTATAATCAAAATGGTTTCCTTGTGATGTATTGGAACCACCACCACTACTATCATATGGTCATGTCAGTGCTGGATATTCCACACATGACCTATTTGTATAAATTGAAAATGGAATAATTAATGAACTATATGTATATTTAGAAACTAGGCGAGGGTTGAAGTAGGAACTTGGGTATTTACATTTAATGTACTGTTGTACTTTTTTAGATTCTTTCTTACACACTTTCTATTTACATGACAAAGACATGATGTTATAGATTCCATTAGTGATAGACTAATGATATTTATCTCATTACCTATTTGGGTTCCTCTGGTACTCGAGCATAATATATGTATGCAGGTGTTGACAAACGTAAGTGTAAGGTTTTAGAAAACTGATTTCATGCTATCTTATGATGAAGGTAGTAGAATATGAAAAAGCTGGATATTGGGATATTTGGGATAGTTTTTTATTCCATTTTCAATTTATTTATAGAATTAATATTTCCTGATATATATTCATGTTATCCATATTTCTAGATACATGTCATGAAATCAACAACTTTTATATCTATATCACTTGAATGGTTGGTTATTGTTCCCCTTTGCTTCTACTGTTATGTTTACTATTACAATAATTCCTCTATTTAATTATCACTTGTTATATTATATTGATATGTCGAAATAAACTCTAGTAATGAGTTACTAGTCTTCCTAGAAACATACCCTCGAGCATCACTGCTAGTCAGATGCCTCTAGCTTTTGAGGAGATATGATTGAGGCCATGTGTACAATTGGGCTCGGGGCACCATCAGTGGAATCTGGGTCCAGGACATCACAAAGATACTATATGAGAATGGGTGAATTTAACTATCCCACATTATGGATAACATGTAACACTATATCAATAAGATTCTGGTCTACTATAGTGTTTTGTTTATGCATTTCACTATAATATTTTTCCTTGGATCTAATCAGACATTTCTCGAACGAAATATGATACACAATACCAATAGAAAAAACAGAAATATTATTAAGGATACACTTATGAACAATGAAAAAAAATATCTACTAAAAAATAAATCTTCTGACATAATTAAAAATTGGGATTTCAAAAAACTCAAAGAAAATGTAGGGGAAAGAATCAGATCAAACATTCCTCAAGGAAACCTTTCCGAAACACCCAAGGTGACTTAAGGATCATTATGATTAGAGTTGTAAATGAACCCATTCATAGCTACATCCTATGTACTAAAAATACTATGTCCTGTATATTAGGACATCCAAAACGTTTTACCAAAATCAGAAAAATATTCAAAGCCTATACCTCTAATTATAATTTGTAACGAACCATCCCAAACACCCTAATACATTAATACCCATGCGAGTATTTACATGGACCAAATAGTATTCTCGATCCCCATAAAATAGAAAATAGAATTGAGAATCATAAAAAAATAAAAAGGGAATGTCTTGGTTAAAATACAATGAATGATAAATGATACAAGTTGGTCTTCCAACAGTCTTAAAAGAGAAATTATAGAAACTAAAAAGGTAAAAAAGACCCAAAAAATATTTCATTAATGGTACTACAACTAAAAAAGCATGGATTATAAAACCCATGTAACATGTGGATCATTTCTCTAACTATCACCTACATCCCTCTTGGTCCCATGAATCATGTAAACCTACCACTTCTAAGTAGTGATTTTCCATTTCATGGACCAATTATAATATATCCTACAAAATCCTAAAGGAAACGGTAAGGTGTGGGAAGAAATTTTTAGTTAGATAACAGGAATTATTCAACATTCAATTCAAAACAAAATAAAACATTTATGATTTAAATTTAAATAAAACAAGTCATGGAAAGTAATTTACATATTATCAACAAAAAATAATTTTCAAAAAAGAATGGTATATAATTCAAAATAGTATTAAATGAACTTTTTATGAAAAAAATTTACATAAAAAATTTAGCACAAAAAATTAGTTCAGAATTAAGAGCAATAAAATATTTTTATAATTAATTTCTTGTAGTCATTAAAAAAAATTCTCAGAACCATGAAATAATCTCTTTGGTAAGTTTTTTTCTATTTTATGGAGCCACAAAGTACTCAATAAGTGATCATGGATCATGTGTGCACACATACCTCGTATCATTCTAATGGAAAAAACACCCCATCATGGGAAAATCATACTGAATAGGTTTTTTTGGAGTTTTCAACATCAATCAATTGTTTGGGAGTTAGATCCCAACATGATTTTGTAGTTCACGAATAGTTACCCAATGAAACACATGCCCTTAATAACCAAACAAAAAATCATATAAAAATATTTCATTTCAAATAATTTCATCAATAAGAGTTCAAATTTATAATTTTAATATCAACATGTATTTTCATTTCCTAACCATATCATATGATTTCATCAAGTTCATTACCCTTTCAAAACATAATTTATTTGAAAGAAAGTTTCTCAAGAGTCGTCATCAAATAAATTATTCAATTATAATTTATAATCAAGATATTATTTTACCCAAAAATCCACCAAATAATTTCAATTCTATTGAAATTGGGGTTTTTTACAATTATATTCCATTTTAAATTAACTAAGAAATAATTTAAAATAGGGGCTCTTAAATTAATTTAAAACTCATTTCAAATGAATCCAGAAATATAGTTATGAAATTGAAGGGTAAATATTTATGGATCAACATTGATTTTATAACAAGATTTAAATAACTTAATACTACAAGTTGAATCCACAAATAAAGAACAAAGGAATAATAGATCAAGTAATCAATCATAGAATCACAATATTTTAAAATAGAGATTAGATCCTTTAATAAAATGATGTTCTTTCTTTCTCTAAGAATGAAGGAATAAGAGATCAAAAGAATCTAAATGAGAGGAGATTCACTTATCATAAATTGATAAAATCATTCCTTGACAATTCAATTTGCAAGAGTGGTGGTTCGAAGAGATAATTAATCATCTAGAGAATCACCAAAATAAAAAACAATTACTTTTAAAAGGTGGCGTTAGACATTTTAAACACTGGTCTTGGGATTTTGAATTAAATTTTCATGTAGTTAAAATCCACCATGCATGGTTTGATGAAAAGAACCACATGATTAATAGGAAATATGCACCATGAATGTTCCCTACCAGACATCTAGGTGGGGTTCATGGTTTGGAAATATGGCCAGATTAGTAGTACACAAACCATGAAAACTCTCCCTATCCATGGCTGCATGATTTAGAGGGGTGACTGCATGGTTTGGAACAACCATGAACCAACCATGAACCAACATATATACCCTCATAATAGGGTACATTGTTTTCTAGGACAAATTTTATGGTTTTCCCTAACCATGAGATAACCATTGAAATCCCCATGGAATTCCAAAATTCCACAAAATTCACATTAAACAATCTAGGATAATCCTAAATCAATGTATGATAAAAAATGATGATAAGTACATATAAGAATAAAATGATATGTTAAATTTATGTATCAAATTTTAATATACACTAATCATTTGTCCCATAAGAGTTAGTTTTAATATTGATATTATATTTAAAGTAATGTATAATTATTTGGGTTATATTAGTTAGTATAAAAGTACTCATGTAATGTTTGTATTCATTACTATAGATCAGTGAGTCTAAGACTAAGGTGCTTCAGGGATGGGAATTATTACTCTATCAATGAAATAATACTAGGATATTGTAACAACACTTGATTTTATGAAATAATTTTGTTTATAAAATTATATTTCTTTGATATATTGAGTTAAAAAATATTTGATTTGATAACAACACCGAAATACTATTAAAATATTATTACATAATTTGATAGCCAATACATATCAATTAAATTATTAGTATTTAAAAGGAATAAGTATGTTATGAAAATTATATGCTTTAACAATTAATAAAATAAATAATTATTTATCAATTTAATATAAATCAGAATAAAAACCCATTTGAAAATATGTAATATTTAAAAAAAATGTTTTTATGAGTGCATTTTTTTATCATAATAAATTTTAGTAATAAATATTAGTGAATTATTTTAACAAAATTTATATATTATAATAAATAAATTATTGTTTAATTCCTTTAATATTTTCTCATACCGTGAGATATGAATAAATCCATTTTAATTCTTTAAAACTATATTTTTATAAAAAATGGATTCAACACGTATTTAAAACATAATTTAAAATTATATTTTACCACTTTTAAAATTTTTTTATGAAGAAATGAGTTAGATTTTTTGAAATAAACATTCCTAAATTACTTATTGGTGAAATTTTTATAATTTTTTGAAAAGACTACTTTTTCGATGAATAGTCAAAAATACTAATTTATATTACAAAAAGTCTTTTCTTATAATGAATTTTCAAATATCCATTATATTTTTAGATGGTCTAAAGAGTAAAATTATTTCAATTATAATATTATTAATCAAATTTAGTATATTTTTATCAATTTTACATTAATATTTTATAATTTTTTTATTCTTATGAAAGCAATTTTCTTAGAAAAAACGTATTTATGTCACAATTGAGGGATTTAATTGAAAATAAATTATTCAAATTAGTTGAATTTAATTATGTGAAATAGATTAAATATTTGGAATTATTTTAATTAATTTTTTTTAATATGTTCAAATCAATATTTGATCATAATGAATAATAAAAACAGTTAAATTTATTTGTCAAGGTTATAGTTAAAATGGGTTTACCAGGTGGGTTAAACCATAATATAAGAGATTTAATTCCAATTAAAAATCACTAAATTATATTTTTTTGCAATATTTTGACACTATCATTTCCAACCATTGAATATATGGTCCATTGTAATCATTTTTATTGGGGGTGTTTTTATCATTTTTTATTATTTTAGGAAATTTCTAAGTGGGTCCTCTCCCACAATTGTAAAAGAACTTCTCCCATCATATCCTATCCACAATTAAATACATTTTTTAAAAGAAAATACCTTCCAAAATCAATTTTTTCACTTTCATTACCTTACTTGATAATTGTTTTTTGATTAATAATCCCCCTAACAATGATTATGGTGAAACCATAAAAGGCTGTCTGAAGAAGAGGTGTCATCATTAACTCAGCTATTTTGTTTTATCTTCATACACTTCCATAAAATAATATTAAACCAAGATGATATATTAAAATAAGTATGTCCCATATAATTAATTTTTATTATGTGAGTTTCATAACCTACAACATTCCCCTCTTCAATCAAACGATAAATGAAACCGTCAATCGTGTGTACAACAAACTACAGCCTCGTGAACCGATGTAATTTGTTATCCAATGGTACCTCTCAAAGATGGAAATAATATTTTATTTAAAGTATTAAAATTACATTTATGAAATATTTTATAATATTTAATTATAATATCTCATCTACCTTATTACCTTACAATCTTTTGAAAAATGATAAAGTCACATGTGCGTATGTGCAGACTACTTCCTCCATGAATGGATGTGATAAGTTTCTTCATTTTTTTTTCAAATGGATGGTAATAAATATATATTTATTAAATATATATCAAAAAAATGATATATAAATTATTCCTTATGGTTATATTATTATATATCAGTCTTTCCATCCATCCAATGAAAGGATGGAGACAACATTCATGCATATGTACGACCAACCATCTCTGTGAATAGCGTAATTCAATATTCCATGTCTAAATTTTATGGATGACTCTAAATATTTATATAATGAATTTATATGATATTTATATCATTTTAATAATTTTATAAATTATGTTAAATAAATAAATGTATGGTGATTATAACAATCAAATCACAACATTCATGGAAAAAAGCTGGTATCACCTTTAATAGTGATTTTTATAATGAATTGTTAGTAAATAGGCTGCAAAAGCATATATGTAAATAATATATGGAATTATATATATGGGTATGGTTATTTAATATATTCATAATAAATATATATATATTATAAATTATTTTAAAAAATATACTAAGGAAGTCGGATTAAAGGTTTTGGATTTTAATCTCACATTTATTTCTGCGAGGAACATGAATTATTCACTACTTATTTATTTTATGAAGCATATATAATAACCATGAATGTGTTTCATGAATGTTTTTATAAAATAATTGTGGATTTAAATATTTATTAATTTTTTCTCATGTGTATTATGATTAAAAATATACCAAATTAGTAAGGGATTTATGTTACACTTTCATTGTTTATCAGGATTGTTTTTTATTATAATTACAATGATGGAAGTCATTGATATAACTCTCTAGATATCATAAATTTAATTATAATAAGGTTATTTCTTGATAATACATATTTCATTATATTTATCTCTTTTTAATATATAATGATAAAAATTTTTTTTTATGAGAAATGTATTTTATTTATCTTTTCAGTCAAAAATTCATTGTCTTCTATGTCCATTTTTTATAAAAATGTTTTTAATAATGTTTTTAATACAATAAAATTAATGGTTAAATAATTTATTACCCATTTTTTTTAAAAAACATCAAGAGTAATATATTTTCATTTTCTAAATGAGGTACTTTTTAGACATTTTACAGTAATGTGAAAGAAATATTTTCTTTTAACTAGAATGATATGAATAAAAATACCCATAGTAAAAAACAGTAAATACTTTGAATCTTACATTGTAATTTTCCATGTTTATTTTCAATGAAAATGAGTTTTTAGAATATTTTGTGTATTTTTAGTCTTAAAATTGTTATTTTCAAAGTGGAAAGGGTATTTTCGTCTAGAATACTTTAATTATCTTATTTGGGAATTTATATTCATTAGTGAAATACCATATGTATTTCTTATGTTTTATTGTGGTTATTATTAAATGGGATAATAATTTTTATTTTTATGGATGTTTTATGATTATTATAATGAGATATTTATGAAACCCATTCATTTCCCATGAGTTATGTTATGATTCATTGATGAAATATTTATGAATCTTGATTTCTTTACACGAGTTGTGATATGATGATATGATGAATGTTTAATGATTTTACTACAAAAAAATTTATGATTTTCATTATGTGTTGGGTGAGAAAAAAATTAGATAGACCTCCAATGAATTCTGTAAATTATTATGTCACCTAAGATAGAATTTGGATACATGTTGATTTTCTTGATCCACTATGGGAAATAATTTTATGTGCATGATCTTTTAAGGGATACAAGTCAATGTGATTGATACACCACGAGAAACATGTCTTGATCCCTAATCCATTATGATTTATTAGTATCAATAAATAAAAATTAAATATTAATGGGGTTTTATACTTTTTTTGGTTCCACACTTATATGACATGAACATAGGGTTCATGGTTGATTAATGATGATTTCTCACTCTTATGATTTATGTCTTTAGATATGATAATGTTTGGTTCCATGAATAATATTTAAAGCATATGATATATTTGGAATCAAAATTTTATGTTATATTCATGAAATCATACCATTTTTCTTCTATTATTATTTTAAACAATCATCGATTGTTATCTCCCATGATTACCCTTATTGGGAATCTCAGTTCACCATTTCTTTTGTTTCCATTTTCGAGGTTATGATGAATATTTTAAATAAATATTTTATATGATGAGTTCTAAATTGGAAGATGTTTTTTTGGAGATTTTTAATATATTTATTTCAATAACAATATTGTTTGTCTATTGGAAAAAGAAACTAAACATTCATGCTCCTTTAGTGATTAACTGGGGAATGTATTGAATATTAATCTAAAAAGATGTAATGTTTATTTAATAAAATTGTGGTTCATTATAGTTGGTATTAGAGAAAGGTTTTGATAATATTTGGATATTAAGGTTAGTAAAAATTGGTGAAAACCATAGGCATATGTTTATGTATAGGATAACATCCTAACGTTTTGTTAAGAAAGAGATTATGTGGTTTTCTTAGTAATACATCCCAATATAGATTCCAAAAGTTGATATGTGTTTATAACAGTTGTACCTATGGGTAATAAATCCTAATAGGGCACATTGGGATTTTAAATTACCTTCGCATGGTGTATTCACTTCTAGTTTGACTATATTGGGGGTTTCATTTTTGAAAATCCGAAACTCTTTATGAAACATCATGAATTATTTGAATTCATGTTTTCTATTAATGAACTAGGTTAAACCTAAGGTTTTATAGTATAAAAAGATGTTGTCCAGAAATAAACATCCTATTTTTTTAATATTATGTTGTTTTATTATATGGATATTTTTTCTTAAATGTTTTTTTGGTTTAAGTTAATATCTTGGACTTGAGGAATGATGTTAATTCTTAATGAGAAAAACAATGAAATAATTTTCATATTGAGAAACCAAGTGTTATGGGAGATGAAATAAAAAACCACATTGATATTATCCAATAAATTTCTCAAGAAATGAATCTTACTGAACTTCCAAATGAGAAAGGGAAGGAACAATGTTCTATAGATTCTTTCATGAGGAAACACCCTCATTATTTTAGTGGATCCAGTAAAAAAAATCATACATTATAATGAATCATTATCATTGAATTGACATTTCATGTTCTCTATTTTTTAGAGAATGTAAATTTCATTTTTTATGTCTATCATTTGGAAGGAAAAACATATCAATGGTGGACTCAAATCAAGAATATAGAGCAACGAGATGAAATTGACTTCATGGAGTGTTAATAGTTTAATATTTTTTTAATAAGTACTTTCTTCATAATATTCACCTGAAAATGGAAAAGGAATTACTTTATCTAAATAAAATGGATTTTGAATCTATTGGTACCTACGAGTAAAATAGTACAATACATGAAAGGTATTCTTTTGGTATTATGATCCAACCTAAAAGCATGGTTTACAATTTTTTTGGTGGCCTAAATCCAACTAACTGATATTTTTTATCTATAAGTGACTTTTGTATATATAATGAAATAATTTTATGTGCATAAAATTTAGAAATGGATATTAGGGACTCTTATAATTACCATGGGATTGATAAGAAAATGAAGATATATTACCATGAAATTATCAATAAATCCCACATTAGAAGGAACGTTCATCCATATACAAGTTATACATGTGGGAAGAAACATAAATGGAACTACACTACTATAACTTGGTGGTTTATTAAATTTGGAAGGGAAGGTTATAAATATCTTGAATTTTGAAAGGCAATGAATGGGATGGATAATGTAATAGAAGAGAAGAGGATGATAATAAATCACCACCCACACCCTAATAAATTAAAAATAAATAATACGGGATTTATTCCAACTATTGTGTGGATATGAAGGTTTTTGATGATGGTCGATGTCAGCAACCACATAAGATCAAAGACAAAGGGAAATATCACATGATCACAACCACTAAAGTATCTTATGACAATTATGTGGTGAAAGGTACATATATTATCCACATAAGAGACATTTTTGTCTTATTTAATTCTATATTTTCCCTCTTTTTTATATATATGGAACTTGTTATGGATATTTACTTTCCATACCAAAAATTATACATTGAGTTAGCAATGAAAATTTATAATGGTATGATGGTTGTTTCTCAAGTATCTAGTTCCAATATTATTGATGTTTATGGAAGGTTCTTCCTGAATATCTTATTATTCTACCTTCAGTTGAATTTCAAGTACTTTTAGTGATGGATTGGATTTATTTATATGGATATTATTTTAATTTCAATGGATTAGTTATCATATTTCATGTTCTAAATGAACCAATTCTCTTTTACTGATTCAAGAATTTACACAGAAATACACCGTAAATTGCATCCATTATGTGGGTCCTGAGTCTGATTTAAAAGTGGTGTTTGTCTCATTTGTTTGTGGTGTAACATAATATTGATGATATGCCTATTATGTTTGAGTTTTTTGATTTATTTTTATAATAGGTTACCAATATTCCCCTGATTCATGAAGGTGAGTTTTCAATAGAATGCATTCTCGGTGTTACACCTATTTTTAAGAATCCTTATTGAATGGCCCTGATCAATTTGTATGACTTGAAGAAGAAAATATTGGAGAATTTTGAAAATGGAGTTATTCATCCCTGTGTTTCACCTTGTCATGTGCATGTTCTTTTTTTAAGAAGAAATATTGATCAATGAGAATCTGCATTAATTATTGGGAACAAAAATAAAAAATAAAAACAAATAACAATTATCATGTAACCCATATTGATGTCTTGTTTGATCAACTACACAAAGACAAATATTTTAACAATATTTTTCTTCATTTCAGATATCATCAATTGAGGATGAAGAAGGAGGATATAACCATGATTTCATTTTATAAAAGGTTTGGACACTAAGAATATATAGTGAGGAAAATTGATCTTTTTTAATTCCTGTAACATAATCATAGATTTAATGAATAGAGTATTTATAGATTACATTTAACATTTTATAGAAATATTTATAGATGATATTCATATATATATTCAAATAGAAATAAGGATCACGATGATAACACATGAATTTTGTTGATAACCCTACATAAGGATAGGTTTTATAAAAAATTTACCAAATATGAATCATGGGTATAAAAGTTTTCGTTTTTGGGTCATACAATCTAAATAAGGGGTGTATCAATTGATCTATCAAATACCAAAGTTATTTAATGTTGGATCAGACCAACCTCTATGATAGAGATATAATGCATTCATGGATTGACAAGATACTATCAATTTATTTTGATTAATTTTTCATGAATATCTAATCCACTCACCAAGTTACATAGAAGGGAGAATAGATCATTTAAAAAATGAATGTGAATTGAATTTAAAGGATCTGAATAGAATTTTATTTAAATAAAATATGCATAAATTATCATGTAGTGGTGGGGGTTTTTAATATATAGTGTTGCATCAAAGAAGGTATTGGGATGAGAAATATTGCAGAATTATATGGTTATAACATAAACCTCACTAAAATTTAAAATTCATGAAAAAATTACCCAACTAATTATTGGGAGTTAGTTTGGATAATTGATTCATTAGAAATATAGAGGAATTAATTTTATGAAAAATGGTGAAATATATACACTGATCATAAATGATTAAAGTATACTTTCGCTCAAAAGGAGTTCAACATGTGCTAGAGAAGATAGATAAAACTAATTAATGATTATGAATTATCAATACATTTCCCCTATATGAATGTGCAATAGGATACAAATTATTTGTGTATAAAGGATTATAATTTCTTTTCCATGACAAGGATCATAAAAGATCCAATATTTCTATATTATCACAGGATGGATCTCAAAATATTGAAGGAAGTGGATAATTATTATCGTTCACAAATAAGTGTTTAACCATCTATCCTTGTGAAGATTACAAAGTAACATAGAGAATATTTATATCTATAGAGTAACTTCATAAATATTACTATGTTTATATTTGATTATGATAGAGTGATAAGGTTCATGAACTATATATGTGTTTTATTATTACCAGATATGAATAAGTAGATATTATAAGAAGCTCATTATTATTCATTATTTATTCATAAAGGGAGTAAAAATATGTACAGATATATAAAAGATTATTTTTATTTGGATTGAATAGGATATGTATTGTTGATATTGTATCTCAATTCATGGAATGACTATAATTTAAGGATGGGAGGAAATAATCAATGTGAATTTTACAACCATTTCACATACCAAAATGGAAATGGGAAAACATAATTATGTATTTTGACATTAGACTCCCGAAAAAAATCAAATTACATAATCCTATTTGGGGTGTAGTCGATATCCTTATATAGATAACACACATCATTACTATAAGATAATACATATCTCTCGATCATATTACCAGAATATACATTGAATAAGTGATAAGGATTCATGGAGTAAAAAATACTATTATAATTGATTGATATTGGAAGATTAACTCGATGTTCTTGCGACATATTCAAAAAGGCCATGGAAAATATTAGAGTTTCATCATTATCTATCATCGTCAAATATATAATTAGAATTAGAGAACCATTAAAATACTATAGTATTTGTTTATATCTTGTTCTATGAATTTTAAAGTTGGTTGGTATCAACACCATAATTTAGTTGAGTTTTCTTACAACAATTGATTTTAATCAAGAATTCATATGGATCATTATGATAACAACTATGGAAAGAAGTGTATAAATACAATGTTATTAGATAAAGTTAGATAATGAAACCTATTATTACCTGATATATTTGATTAAATGGTAGATTAAGTTAGAGCTTTTTAGTAGCACATTAAGGAAGCTCAGAGATGACAAAAAAGTTATATTGACAATCATTAGTTTAATCTGGAACATGATGCCAATGAGAAGGCTTTTCATTGACTTTGTTCATGAAATCATGTAATTAGATTCATAAATCATATAAATAAATGGCCTATGTATTTTTTCCCATTCAATATTCTTAATTTAGTAGTTATGGTAGCTTAATTCTTGGCCCCCCATATAAACTCTCTCAACTTCATGATGTGGTTTACAAGTCGCTCTTGGATAAATACATACAAGATACTTAACATGAACTAAACTTAGTTATCATACTGCTAGAGAAATATATTACCAATAAGAAATAAATGGTAGTTATTCTAGATCAAATAGAGAATGTTTAATGAATCCATACCACCCACCTCATCAATGTTTTTTACCGAGACCACCAATTTTAGGAAGATATATGGGAACATGTGGATATGATGAAGTAGAAGTGTCCTCAGATATTTTTATAAATGAAATGGAAGTTAGAAGTTGAAATTGACTTTAATTTTGTTAGAATGTATCACTACGAGATTTTATTTACTATATTTTTTAAACAAAATTAATTTCATCGATAGCTTGCATTATCACAACTCTGAGTTTAAATGAAAAGTGATATATTTATAAACTATCATTATTTAATGTTATAGTTAAAATCATGATGTTAAATTGAAAATAATTAATAGTAATAAATAAATTATTATAATTATATAGTTTATACATGTATAACATTATTTTATTGGTTATTAATTTGTTATAGATAATAATAGAAAATATTTTAAAATTAAAAGAAATGTATTCGAGATTTTTTTTATTTTAGAAATCATATTTTATCGTCATAAATTAATGTAATAACTATTGGTAAATTAGTTTAATCAAATTTATATATTATATTCAATAATTTGCGTTATCATTCAAATAAAATTTTTTCTAGCCATGAGATAAGTCTAATTATAGTTTTCTGATTAAAAACTATAAATTTCTAAATAGCTTTTTCACCACATTTTGTGAAATTATTTTAAAGATAATAATTTATAAATTTAGACAATTTTTTGGAAAAATGTTAACTCCATTTATGAAATAAAATTTCTAAAATTACATTATATTAAATCTTTTATAATTTTATGAAAATATTAATTTTTTTTGAAGAATAGTGAAAATGCTAATCTTTATTAAATGGTGTATTTTCTATTAAGAAATTTAAAAAGTTCTTTTTCATAAAATATTGATGTTAAAGTAAAATATGTTAAATTATGATATTATTATTCCAATTTATGTTATTTAAATTATTTTTTTTATTTTTTATATAACTTTTTATACTTAAGAAAATCATTTATTTGGAAAACCACATTTTCTCCGCCCTTATGCATTTTATTTTAATTTAAATTCTACCACTTCGATGAATTTAATTAAATGAAATGGATTCCAAAATTTGAATCATCATAATATATATTATGTAATTAATTCATCTAAAATTTTGTTTTTAATGAATAGTAAAAATAATATAAATTATTTACCATGTTTACAGTAAAAAATGGTTTACCAAGGGGTGGGGTTGGGGGTAGTAACCAAATGATAAAGGGATGTTTTCCAATTAAACATATATAAATAATTTTAATGTACATAATTATAACTTATCTTATCCAACATTTAAATATATCATCATTTGGAATAATTTTTATTTGGAATGGATTTCTCAATTTGTATTCCTTTGTGAAATATATTAGTGGTTTCTCTGTGGCCACACTTCTAAAAGCATACTTCTTATGATATTCTTTACACACTTGAAGAACATTTTTTCCAAGAAATGAACAAATCCCATCCTTAGTTCCTTAACAACATACTATAGGTATTTTTTTATTAGGAAGCCATCCTATGATGGATTTTGGGTAAAACCAAATAATATTTTCTGAATAATATGTTTCACTATTGACTATGTATTATTGTTAAATTAATTCATCCAATTATTTAAAATATTTTTTAAATGTGATGATATAATATACTAAATTTCTACAATATAAATATCTATTATTATGTTAATTTATGAACCTAAACCCATCCCATTTTACATTAAATTGGAAATTAAACCATTGATCGTGTGTACAACGGACTACCACCTCATGATAAGATGAAATATGTTTCAATTCACCTCCTGTTTTGAATCGATATAATTATTAATTTAACATATCGATATTTTCTTAATAAAATTTTCATAATTCTTGAATTATAATTTTACATCTTCCTTCTAACCTTCCAATTTTTCAATAAATAATAATGTTTCTCATGTGTATATGTGGACTACCTCCTCCACAATGTGATGTGACAAGTTCATACCTTTTTTTGACGTGGATAGTAACAAGGATAGATTTACTAAAGATATATTATATAAATGATTATATACATATCTTTTATAAAATCTATCGAAAAATGAATTCCGTGTTCAGGCATAAATATGTCATACCATCCCAATAACCAATATTGTTTATTTTTCTATCTCTATTTTTTGGATGACTATAAATATGTATATAATGAATCAAGATGATATTTATATCAAAATTAATATTCTAAAGATTATGGAAGCATAATAAATTAACAAATATAAAAAATACTGAACCAAAATATATATGGAAAAAGAAGCAGTTATCACCCAGAACAATGATTTTAATAAAGAATTGTTAATATATGGAAGATAAAATGTTATAAGGTATTTTATGCTCATTTTTATTTCTTAGAAACACATTCTATATTCACCACCTTTTTCATTAATGTTTTATATATATACTACCCATGAATTTCTTTTACAAATATTTTTAAGACTTTTATGGGGATTTACTTATGAATATATGTTTTTTTTCATTCATGGAGACTGTAAATCAAAATATACCAATGTGGTAAGGGATTTATGATATAATCTCATTATTTATCAAGATTGTTTTTGATTTTCCTTATGATAATGAAATTTATTAATCTACCTATATATAATTTCATAAATTTTCTTCTCTTATGGTTACTTCAAGAGAGTACATGTTTTCCTTTCATTTTCATGTTTTTATGAAACAGTGAGATAAAAATAGGGTTCTTTAGGGAAATAAAATTTATTTCTATCTTCAGTTGAAGGTAAATTATCATATATGTCCATTTTTAAAAAATATTCATGAAGTTTATGAATACTCTATAATGATTAATTAAATAAATTTTTACCCTTTTTGAATATTTAAGATGTGAATTAAAAAGAATCATGTTGTCTTTTTCTAAATACGTTACTTTTTGAATTTTTTCAACAATACAAAAGAAATATTTTCTTTTAACTAGGATGAAATGAATTAAATTTCCCTCCTTCATGACCATTAATTCTTTGAAACATCATTTATATGTTTTAGAGTTATTTTCATAAAAAAATTATTATCAAAATATTTTTAATATTTTTATTTTTATGGAGTATATTTTGAAAGTGGAAAAGGTTTTTTCCTGAATAATTATTTAATGATATTTTTTTAAATTTATACTAATAAATGAAAACAATAATTTTTTTTGCCTATGTTTTATGGTAGATATCATTTAACAGTACAATAATTATTATTTATCTAGAAGGTTTATGATTATGATGATGATATTTTATGAAACTCATTAATTTCCCATAATTTATGCTATAATGGATCACTGATTGTTTTGAAATTAATTCCTAATAATTTTATAACATATTTATGTATGATTTTCATTATGTTATAGATGAGACCAAAATTATTGTTCCATTTAATGAATTGGTTAGTGTTTCATATTTTATTAGATAATTTGGGTAAATAGGTCAATGTGCTTGATCCCATATGGGAAATAATTCTATGTTATTATTCCATTATTGGAAAAAAGTTAACGTTCTTAATCCAATCGGGGAAATAAATATTGATTCCTAATCCATTTTGATTTCATGGTTTTAGTAGTTAACCTTGATATATAAAATTTTTTCTATACCATTGATTGTTCCACATTGATATAACATGAAGTTATATTTTATTATTATTTTTTGATGAATCCTACCACTTATGATTCATGTCTTTGAAATTGATAATGATTTATGCCTCGAATCATGTTTACGATCCATGATAGATTGAGTATGATCTTGGTAAGTTATATCCAAGATCTTATACCATTATTTGTATCTGTTTTTTATATTATCATTAATTGATATCTACTATGTTTACCCTCACATAGATTCTAATTCCACCCTTTGTAATGACACCATTCCCTAGGATATGAAAAATGGTTTTTAGTATGGTATATTTTTGAAGAGTAGTAAATGGTTAGATCATTGTGGGAGATGATTAATATATTTAATGAAATCAAATGAATATATATTTATGATCCATTGTCTATTAAACATTATGGTCCTGACATAAGTATTTGTGAAATAAATTGAATATTCATCTAAAAAGATTTAATATTTTTTTGTGTAAAATCAGGGGTCTTTATAGCTATCAAGTCTCTGATAATGTCTTTAAATATGTCATAATTTCCCTATGGGGATACCTTGATGGGGACTTTTTCTTCCAACGAATACACTAGGTTTGAAAAATTTTCATATATTCTAGATATAATAAATTACATCTTGATAATTTTGATGAATAAAAATATAATTTGTCAATCCTATGTAATATATATATATTTTCAATCAAATTCTAATTTTTATAGAAGAATTTGTCAGCACTAACCATAGATATATGAATATAAAAACACTCTATGGTGGCATGAAATTTATATATAATGATTTATTAAGAGACCACCAGTTCTGAAATCATATTTTCCTCATTAAATTTTAGAATTTATCAGTACCACAGTACACACAATCATGGATTTCATTATATCCCCTACCTTATAAACCCAGAAAGATCCTACGGTGAGTGGGGACCTAGTTTCAGAGAAGGGGAAATGTGTCACAAAATGTTCTAAAATAAGGGGATCATAGAAGAATAATCTAATGGTATGGTTAGAACACACTTCTAGGCTTCTCCATAGGTCACAATCAAATTACTAGTGAAAAATGATCTTACAAAAAAGAAATCAACTAAAAATTAGAGAAATTATTCCCTAATAGATGACACGTTTCTTCGTATACAAATGAATATTAAAGAACCCAAAACCCCTTATATAATTTAAAAATATCCTAAAACAACATATCTAATTTTTTCATACATTAAGGACTAAAATTATTATATTATCTAGTCAGATGAGTTTCAAATTGAGCATATATGTTATATGATTGAAGGTAGAATACAAATCCAACAAATATTGAATTTGAAACCTCTTACCAAATTTATATATTAGAAAAATCCAATAATTGTTGTAAATTTACATTTGTGAGATAATTTTGTTGTTAAATGTTATTGAGAATGGGGTCTTCACCAATAGGTTAATATAACATATTTTGGGAATGAGTAATGTTGAAGGGGTGATTAAATACTCATTTAATGAAGAGATGAATGATCTTTATAAACCCTAAAGATTGGTATTGGTGACACTTTTTAATATATTTACATCAATTTTTTTATAAACAACTAAAATTAAAAACTCATTTATTCATTCAGAGGGTGGAGGATATGTAAGTTTCATCTATTTCTCTTTATAACATTGAGGGTGGAAATCCAACATATAGTACACAGGTCATAGTGACTCTAATGAAAGAGAAGTTATATACTGTTTATAGAATAATATTATAGGAATAAAGATTAGATCCACCTTATACTATATTAGTTTTAGAGCCATCTATCCAAGATATAATAATGTATAGACCAATATTCCTTATTTGGCACCAGTTATGTGATGACATACTAGCCACAAAATTTCATATTAGTGAAAAGGGACTATAATTGAACATCAATATTAATTTCTTATTTTGATAAATACATCACATTATATTAATTATAGAGTCCCTCTTATCAAAAATTGAACCTTGTAAGGCTATCCCTTATAAATAGGCAGGCATACAAGTTCCACCATGCAATGAATCCCAATATGGAATACTGGATCTCATACTATTATAAATTTATTTTCTATGTTGTTTTTATGGATACTAAAATATCATTTTCATTTTACAAAAGTTCCTTATGCATCATATAGATAAGATTAAAAGGAAGAATGGACAAAAAATTTGCAGCTTCATATAGTGTAGAGGTGGGGCCCTCAACTCAATTAATGAAAATACCCATTTCCTAGACCGAACCTTTGATGAACATTTTAGAGGTCTCAATTTATTGAGATCATGTATGATCCATTGATATAGTGGATTTGGGATTAGTTATTCTCGAGACTCATTTGGGGTCTTTAGTTATAATAAAGGGTCATCATGAGTGCTTCTACTAATTACATCTAATGTCCAAGATACTGATCACTTCACTATGTCATCAAGTAGATCTAAAATCAATATTGGATGATTTTTAAAATATTTTATAAATAGATCCCAACACATAATTTTTTGAGGATATTTGATTTGAAATGAGAAATTTAATAGATCATGGGGATGGCCCTCCTTGATCTTTTTGTATCTATCTAGGAATCTAGGGACATCAATGATGACTTAGAATTTCAAAAGATATATTTTTGATACTTATTCAGTAAGACTGTCATATTCCATGTTGACACAAGTTTAATGTTTTTATACCCATTACCATAGTGAATTTATATAAATTAATTCTTATGTAAGAATCTCTAGCTCTCTTGTCCTGACAATTTGATTTTCATTTTTCCCATAACTCATGGCCTCATGTAGAACTTATAGTCTTACCATGGACACTAACTAAGGATTCTGAAGGATTTATTCCATGTGATGATACACCAATCACTATGGATAATGAATATGTAGTAGACAAACTTAAAGTCCATATGGATAATTAAATGGACAATGTTACTGCACTAATATCCTAATACTCAGAGGTAACAGAGAGCCCTGAGATAATATAGTTCTCACCCTCACTAAGAAGCATGGTACCATATTATATCGTATTATCTCAACTAACAATGAATTTATATCTAGAGTCAATTTTATTTCAGTGAAACATGCGACAATTTGTGTATTTGAAAATGTTGAGTTTAATTTCTGAAAACATAACCGGAGAGTAACATTACATGTTTTTAAACTTGTTTTACAATATTTACATATTAGGTTATGGATGGTTTTACTTCTATGAAATTTACACTATATTGATAAAAATATTAAATGTTTTGGAGTAGTATGGGAATATTTTTACCGAACTATCATGAAAAAAACTTATAGATCACATAGTAGAGAGAATGGTTATGGTAAATGCTGAATAATCCCAAAGGGTTCCAATGATAGTTGTCAACTAACAATCATCTAAGGAAGATGGAGACTTAGAAATACCCATATTCCAATCACAATGTAAGATTGAGAATACACTATTGGAATACCATAGGATATATAAAGTGAAAAAATGGTATGGGATGATGTTGGATCCATAACTCAAAAGATATATTCATAGCAGGAAGAAGATGCTTCAAATCTAGTAGAACATCATCAAGAATATAAATAAATGGAGTAAATTGTGATATATATTTGAAAATAATAAAACATATTTTAGAGTTATTTTAAATCATATTATCCACTCATATTTGGTAACTAATTAGAAAGTGACTATATTTTTGGATACTCCATACCTTATTTTCCTGCTGAATTATATGTCTCTCATTTTAAACAACTATCAATTTTTATAAATTTATTTTTTCCTAATAAATTCATTTATAATTATCCCTAAAGCTCAAAAGGATTAACATTATAATATTATTTCCTTGATAACATTAAATTCTATTGGTTTCGATGAATAATAATTTCATTACACCTGATTCAAATATTGTATAACTTGAATCAATCAATAATTACTAAAGAATGTGATCTCGACTGATTATATTAATGGTCGATACACAATATATAAGTTCCATCACTGTAATATGAGATGAACTTATTGAATGTAATATTCATATTTTTTTCTTTTGTACTTATACTGTGGGATAGATATTGGTGGGTTGGATACAAAACTCATTTACAATAACCAAAATTTATAGTTAACCCATTAGGATATATGATGGAATAGAAGAAATAGTTTAATTGAAACCTTGAAGATGATATTTAGTGAGAGAATCAATGATTTATAGGGTTTTAGTAGTCTAAAATGTCATTTTTTTGTATTCTAAAAAGGTAATATGATCTAATATATAAAAGGACAATTCGTGGAATAACTTTTCCCATGATTCATAGACATAACTAGCAAGGATTTATGGTTTTTAGGTCTTTATGGTTGCTCTCATAAGGCTATTTGTATTTTTCTTTATATATTTAACTATTCAGTATGGTGTTAAATGAAAATTATTATAATATAAAAATGTTGATTTATCTCACGTCTCCCTTTACAGCCTTTCAACCTAAAAATATCACTGAATTTTCCATTTCACATCATCTAGATTTCTCTTTTGGTTTTTCTTGTGAAGGATAAGAATGTTGAGAATTCATATTTTCATAGGATATCCTTTTCTTATTTTAAGCATTATAAACTCCATGTCAATATAGTACAATAGTTGTTTATAAAAAAATTGAGTAAATTTTATGAATTTAAATGTAATAAAACATTTACCAAAACTTTTATGATGTTTAAGGATACATATTATTGAAATAAATATGCGGTAGTGTATGTTGAAATAGAGGAAATATAAAACTGACACAATTGGATAGCCCGATACTAGTATTTTCTATCTTGGGTAGGGGATCATGTATTTTAGGGTCACATTGATTACACTATTGGGAAGTATGATAAATCAAATAATGATTCATATATTTAGAATCATTTCAAAAACTTTTTTAATAGAGATGAAAATTATAAAAAACATAACATGAATTATTTGAATTAAAAAATTATGAAGATGATGTGGGTAGGCTTGGAAACCCACTAAATATATTTGATATTGTGATCTGTTCACTATAATATTAAAAAAGAATATCAAGGGTGACTACTGAAAAAAATTGACTGATGATTTTCAATTTAATGTTGATGAAAGAATATGTAATTATAGGATCATCTACCTCAAGATAAAAACATGAATATATCATGTTACTAGAGGGTAATTTATGTGGTGCACTCACCATTACTAAAAAATAGGTAATTTAGGATTATATTTACTAACTATAAGTAGCTTTGGAAGAATTTTATTTTTTATATATTTAAGGTAAAATGTACTGTATCAGGAAAAAATGTTTTTATAAGGATATTATAATACTTTTTTTTAAAAAACCAACCAATATTCCATTATCATCGAATACAATATTAGAGTATATGTGGACAATGATTTGAAGTTCAGTTAAAAAAAATGGTTGTTTGGATGTTTATACTTATTCAATAACAATAATAATCAACCCACACATAGTTATTAGAATAATATATATACTATCCCTATATAGATTCAAATATATAAATAACTGATCTAAATAGAAAGACTATACATAGGTCGAGGGACATGTTGACAAGAAAATTTGAAGCATTATTTATGTTAGCTAATATGCATGACACTATGTACCCTATCAGAATAGGAATAAATCATGATGTAGTTCTTAGAGATGTCCATTGCACAGATCAATATTATAAAAAAGGGATAAAATAATTATCTTCATCCAAGCATCCGGGCATTGATGGGTAACATGATGTGATATAAATATGACCGGAATCTTGGAAGAGATGGGGGATTAAAGTGGAAGGATTTTTATAATAGGTATAAGAATAGTGGTATGAAAAAAACTACTAATCCTATGAGAACTACAATCAAGGCACACAAGATTTGTAAAATGGATTAAAATTATAATCCAAACATAGGGATAATGATGGAAACCCTTAATTGAATTGGTAAACCAACATCTTGGGGTAGTGTAGATGATTAATGTTAATATTGAATATGAGGTTTTTTCAATGATAGGTGATCTCAATATCTTTAAATATCCTATAATATATAGAATCAATCCAACCATTGTATATAGAAATAGTCTTTATACATATCAGGTACACACATAAGGAATGATGATTATGTCGATTGGTTCCATGGCGAGAATAAAAAATTAACCCTAATAAGAACATGGAAAGATCTCAATACCAATCCAAAAATGAAATTTTTCCATATTAATTCAATGAAATTTGAAATCTTGACATGATTTGTGAAACAAAAACACTATGATATAATTTATGGTTTTGGTGATTTTTTTGTGTGCGTGTGCCTGGTAAAGGAAAGTTCAACAAAAACATATATCATAGAATGATGTTTATCAATACTTATAAGGATGTTGTATAGAGGGTAATTTTTATCATAGCATGGACATATGGATGGGGAAATCCATACTCTACAATCCCTTATATATATTTGAATATAATGAAAGGAAGTCAGGTTATATAAATAGAACCATACTTGCAGTTTAAGGGCCATACGTGATATAATATCATGTAATACTGTTTAACATACTATGAAAATGATGAGATACTATGTTGTTTAAATTTATACCATGAGGTATTTTTGAAAAGGCCACAACATAGATCTGGATCATTAATAGAGGGTAGATGATATGGTTATGCCCTTGTCTGAAGTAATTAAAGTAAATACCACAACAATTTATGATGTATCGGATAATTGGATGAAATGTGAATTTTTAGTGGGTCTATGAATGGAAATCTTAATGTCACTATGTATCTTTCTATAAAATGAAATAAGTTATACATTTTCCTTACATATGGGTAGGGGAATATTATTCTTATTACTATCATGGTACAATATTATTTATGTAAAAAATATAGACTACATAATTTACAATTTATTAGGATCTCATTTAAAGAATCATATCATATGAAACAAAACCACTCAATGAATTTTAAGGGTTATATAAGGTATAATTTTGTATCATGAAGTTGATTATCATGCTATAAGGTTGATAATTTCATGCAGTTTGAAGTCTTTGGTGAGGTCAGTTGCCTTCTTTTTAGGGTCACACTGATACAACCATATCAATGATGTTTCATGTCATGTAGAATATAAATCCATGTTAATCTCTGAAAAATATTTATTGAAAATATTTATTGGGTTGGTAATATTAATATGCTCTAGATCAATTGTAATTAGGGAAAAGGATTTAGTAAAGTAAACAATTATTGTGAAATAAACTCAATTTTTTTATTTTAGGCTTTGGGGTTTCTTTTAGGTATCATTGGTGTTAGAGATAAAAATATTAATTTCTATATAATTAACATAAAAGAAAAACTATGTTATTAGATTGTAGTGCGATGTAGTAATGATAGAATTCATGGTAGTTTACTATATGCGACCTTTTAAAATCAATTCACTCCAATTTCTCAAGATAGACATGAGTTAATTCATTTTAATATAAAAAATTTAAAATGTAAATTTGGAGAAAAGGAATGTGAACATCAATGGGAATGAATGCTAAACTACATGAGTATGTGGTCACCTGTATGGTTTTATATACTACTGTTTGAGAAATATTTAAAAAATGAATGACTTTTTTTGGGAAAGATATATTTTATGTTTTCAATATAATTTAAAGGATATTGGATGGTGTGTTTTTAAGGCCAATATATTTCCACTTCCAGTAATATGATACTAGGATAAATGATTGTACTTAATATTATACCCATGATATAGATTCATGAGATCACAGGTGAAATAGTTTGTTCCATTTTTCATTAATATTAAAAGGGGAATTCTAAATATTGTAATGATATTAGTCCTGAAATATAAAATTATAGCCTTTTTCTTGACCTCTTTAAATAGTAAATCATAAATCTATTTGTAATATATGTCATTAATAGAATAAATGAACACAAACTACCTAATTGTAACTTGAGGGTAATAATTCATTTCCATTATCCCCCTTAAATAATTTATATGAGTATTTGGATGTGTACAATATCTATTTATGTGTATGAATGATATGTTTATTTATTTAAGAGGAATGAAACATTATGGTGAATTCTATATAATCATGCATCCTTAATTTCCGAAAGTATCTAAGAATTATAATGTTTTTAAAGAGAAAGGCCCCTCATAGATGTGAACCAAAATAACCAAAGTGTGCTTCATATATAACTAATAGGGACTCTCCTAATTCACTACATATCATAAGGACTATATCAAATAATCATTTGGATAGGACATTATGAGAATTATAAAAGGCATAAATGATAAATTTTTTTCCCAACTATGTATTTTTTTATTCATAGAATGATCCTATGTGAGGGTACAGTTTATAGAAACTCTATAATTTGAGGCATCCAATTAGCTATGGTGTCAGCATGTTATTGTGAATTTTTCCATTGTTTTGTGGTATTATTAACATCATTTATCTCTTTAATATCACTATTTATGAATTAAGATATCACGTTGTGATGAAAAATGAGAATCAAATTCACATCCCGATTTTCCTATAATATGGTGGTTGAAACATTTTTAAATGAATTATATTGATTATTTTGTTTTATTAAAATATGAAATAGTAACATCATTGAATGAAACTATGATAATATGTCCTATAAATAATCAATAAGGGTCATCAGTTCATCTTTTTTGATGATAATGTTTCATTTATCTTACTCATTACCAACTATAAATTTACAATGATATTTAACAAATGAATAGAAACATTAATATCTAGTTCTAATAGATAATGAGGACCAGATATTTGATCATGTTTGTGGAAAATCATTCTGATTTGAGTAAAGAATATGATTAATCTACTATTATTGGAGGAAATGAATTAGAACCCTATGAAAACTCAATTGAGTTATAAATTTCTAATCCTATACGTTAGACTTTGTAAAACATCATAAATGTGGATTTTCATAATTTTGTAAGTCATAGAGTTGAAAAAAAATTCTTCATTAGTGTACTTTGTGTCATGTGGTACCTCATATGTGTTCGGTTATAAATAAAAGAATGTTTTCTTAACTTTTCCATTGATGGAATTTTGGGATATCAATTAGATGTCAAAATGATGTAGGTATTCCACTAATCTAGTAAATCATCCCACAAACATGGGGAATCTAAGATGGTATTTGAGAAAGTGAAAAAGAAAACATAGGAAGACATGGTGATGATGTAGGACATGTTGATATTTAATACACTATAAATATTATATCAAAGTAGTTAGTTTAAATATTTGTTTATCAAATCATCGATTTCATCATTATTATATTATGATATTAAGTATTATTCTATTTTCCCACACCATTATTCTATTAAAAGATAACTGTAATCCACCAATACATGGTTTTCAGATATTGGATGATGGGTATCCGAACTACATGTGGAATTAACACTAGAGGATTCATAAGAGACCACCCAGGGTCATTGAAATACATATGGTAGTCATCATTTTAAAATTAAATAACCCATTTCTTCAAGTGAATCATGAAGGGTAAACTGTTGTTAGCGAGGTTTTCAAATGGAGAACCTAATATATCTTAGACATCCCTAGAGTTCTCTCAACTATAATAGGCTTCAATTAGAGGTAATATCATGCATTGCCTTTGTTTTCATCGATTTTAATTTTATACTACAATATTTTTCCATGAAACTAATGAATTTTCTTGATTTAGCCAAGAAATAACATTTCAACAAATTCATTTTCATACTATGATGGTTTAGTTTATTTAACACCACATCAATAACTAATAAATGAAAAAGATTATCATGGGAGTTGAATTATAGATCACTGATATAGAATTAAAAATGTTTTCTCTTAAAATGAGTTAAAGATATATTTTCTATATATTATTAAATAACATTAAAATTATTAAATCTAATGTGCATCACCCTGTACTAATTTAAAAATTAGGGCTACTTGAGTTTTATGGATTCTACTTCCATAAAATCCCTTTGAATTTAAATGTATCTAGAATGTAAATCAACGATATACAAGGCATGAAAAATGGATATCACATCAATCAAATACTCTATTATGGGGACTTTGAAATTATTATTTCTGAAATGGTGATTTAAATCCTTAAAGTAAATATTGAATCAATTTTTCCCATTATTCATCTCAATGGAGATATTTTTGGAAATACATTATTGATATTGATCATCCTTATTGAATTTATCCTTGATCATGTTATCATGTTTAGATTCCCCCTTGGTGATATGAGTTGGATACATTCACAAAGATTATAGTTTAAAGCCACAATGGTTGTTTAGTAAACCCAATTGATGAGTGTCCACCTAAGAACTAATCTTGAACATATTTTTTTAATTACTTATTTTAAAATACAACCATTATTTGAGGAATGATATATATTATTATAATCCTTCATTGGAGATGTATAAAATTATTAACTTTGGATATTATTTTTTATTGATAGTGGTATAAACACCCTCTCCAAAGGCTAGGGGATTATCCCTAATCTCTTCCTCTTTATTGTTATTATAAGTGAAGTATGAAGTTTTCCATAAATGTTATTTCATAATGATATCATTTTAGTTTGAATCAAACATATATGTGGAGTGTGGGGGTTAAACTAAAATAGATGAATACATTTTATCGGAGGAAAATGTGCATAAAACCCATGTTCTCGTCGAAGTGTTAATATCTATTCAGTTGAAGAACCTATGCTCTATTGACTCCATACGAGTAAAACCCTAATTCAAGTATAGTTTCATGGTGGAAATATTTTTTTCATTGTATAAATGTGAACATAATCCTCTATTGATAGTAGTTTTTGAAGGAAATCTATACCTAACAATTATAGAAGTGAGATGTGACCAAATGGTTTATGTCATTACCTATCATTATCCAATGAATCCATAAACCATGAGATATTTCGTTAATTGAATTAAAGTGAAAAAAGAAATATTTTACTTATTCACTCTATGGATTTATGGGAGTATATTATAAACTATTTGGGGAAAAACTTTGTATGGTATCATTAACTACTGTAAACTTCCTGTCTCTATTATTATATCACATGGCAATGAATTTAAATACTCAGTTGTAAAAAGGGGATCATTCTACATAAATTAATATAAAAAATAATAATTTTTTAGGTTATTGATGTTATATTGAGGGATTTAATTTATTCATATGAAGTTGGAAAATTACCATCATAGTATTGAATATGTTTCTTGATGGAAAACAATTAATTTAAAATCAGAGATGGGATTTTAAATGTGGTTTTTAAATTGTTCCTCCATATAATATTCTTATCACTCTTTTCATATCGTCATATTATTGTATTTATTAAATAAAATAATACTTCACCATCGCTTAAATGATGAAGGATATATATCTATATAAGGATGACTTATTAAAAACTACAAATCCAATCTACGAAAATATTGACATCATTATGATTTACAGAAACATATAAGGGTTATATATTCTATTTTATGGTAGTTTGTCAATTTATTATGGTGAATGTAATGATTTTATGATATTTAATGGAACCCATTTCTAATCAAAATGTCTTAGATATACCCAATTCACTCTCAAACTCATGAATATGTGAAAAGCCCTTAATAAATCCACCATTAAGGTATTTCGAGAGATGAAGGGTTCCTATTAGTGCAATCATTTAAGGGATTATAGAGAGGTGTTTTGATAAAGCTTATATCCAAACCAAGGGGATTTACTTATTTCCATGTAGATTTTCATGAAATAGTGGTTTAAGTGGAAGAGAATCTTGTGATGATGATTCCCACCCCAGTTTAGAATTAGGGATCATATTTTTCTATGGAATTTGGGATGGGTTGGCCTTCCTATATAACAATGGTGATAAATTGAAATTATTTATGGTAATAAATCCTTGAATATAAACATATTATAATGAGCCATTGAATAATTTTAATTAAATTGGTATGATTTTCAATATAATTTGAACATATGTTTTTCAGTTTTAAATGTGTGTGTGATATCAATTGAACTAATTCTACAAGAGAAATTTACAAGAAGACCTTTATGTCCTTGATCTATATGCCATTCTCTATGATTTATAGTTGTGAATACTATTTATTATAAGTCTCTATCCTCAGAAAATGGATTTCTTAAATGGATGTCAATAAGAGAATCAAATTTTGTTTCTATGGTAGATGAATATTTCATTTCATAGGGTAGTATTTAAACACACAATAGAAGTGGAAGGAAGTCCAATATGGATTTTAATGACATGGATAATAGTGGGGGATACACCTATTCTGATTTGATCCACCTATGTCAGTTTTGAATTTTTTTTTCTATTTACAAGGAGAAATATTCCAACCATAAGATCCCTTCTTTTTCCAGGCACATCTCTCTCTATGTTTTTCATTAAACTTCCATCAATTTAGTTTAGTCTCTCCTCTAAAACTTGGTGGTTGTGTTTTCTTTATGGTTGACTGGTTGTTTAAATAAACACAGTATTATGTTGCGAGGGAACTTGAAAAAACTAGAGGGTATTTTTATGGAGAGATTTTTTTTGAAAAATGACTTAAAGTCTAGATATGTATGATTTTTTGAGTTAATGGAGTCTAGGTATAAGTGGACCAAGAATTACCAGAGTTACTTTGTTTGTTTAGAAGATTTATAGGGGTTTTGGGTTATTTTATATTCGAAATGGGCTGAAAAAATAGAACCATTACTCTATTTGTAAATTAATCAGACGTCATAGAATGTTTATCTTTTTTTAAATTAATAATCTGAGGTTATTTATTTTTCAGTGTAACCCATTAAAAATAATTACATGAGGTGTAACTACATTACATGCTGTGTAATTCCTCAACTAGATATTTTAATGTATATTGTGCACCTAATTTTCCTTTCACCTATGTCTAGTGGTTATCCCCTCAACCTAGGGCATCCATCCAGACAATTTTGGAGTTCCAACTTCCCTTCCAGATGTCCTGTTTGTGTGATCAATCCCTAGTAATTATATTTGGTTAGGATTTTCCTCCCCTCACTTGTTTCTTCTAACATTGTGGTGTAATATCTTGAATGTGTGCATTGTTGGTTTTGATCTGATTAGTTTTGATCTGTTATCCTTCTTACGATCAGCTCTACCTTCTTCCTCATGTTAGTCTTTTATTTGAAGCTTTTTAATTGGAAGGTAAAGGTAGGAGGTCTAAACCTTTACCATAGGGTTTGATAACTCTTATTTATGTAGAATATTGAAATTGCGCCAACATATCATGCACTGAATAAATTTAAGGAATGAACTAGATTATTTAAAAAGATTCCTTTTAGAAACAATTGGTTATTGAACTATCTTATAGATACCTTTTGGGTGAGTGGGCCCTAGTATTTAATTTATTTTTTTAAGGAATTAATGGTGTGTATAACATGATATGAATTATTAGTGTTTACTTGATGAAGTGTCACCTTGGATTAGATTTTTTTATTATGATAACTAGATTGTTATAGGTTATGAACAAAATGATATATTAAATTTGTAAGTGAAAGATAAATGGTAATTTACATAATTAAGAGTTTATCCATATGATGTGATGTTGTTACAACCCTGTGGTATGACTTGCGTAGTGATTAAATGCTATAATTATTATATAGCAGGCTATGCCTAGTGACACATCTGAAATACTAATATAGTTGGCTTGGCTGAGTTTATATACTGTAATGCTAATTTAGAAGTCTTTTCCTAGTTGATATGTTGAAATGAAGATATACTAGGATTTTCCAAGTTGATATGCTGAAATGAAGATATAGATGACTTAGACCAGTTGTCTTGCTGAAATGATTAAACATGGGGTTTAATCTAGTTTACCATGATTCATACCATAGTTATAATGTTTTTTTATTCCATGTTTATATTGATATGGTTGGCATGGTTGTGAGAAATTTTCAAACACATTCTATCTAGGTTCCAAGGAAGTTTATGTTATACATTGGTTATATGTTTATAGTTGGCATGGTTGTGATAAATGCTTAGATGAATTCCAGAATGGTGCCGAAGAAGGTTGATGAATTATCTGGTTAATTGTTTAATTAATTAATATTCCAATTTATTGCATTATCTCAGAAACTTATTATCAGAATGGTTATGTTTAGACACGGTGGTGTCAACCTACTGAGTTATATTCACACCCTATTCGATTCACCACATGGTACTTGAGAAGATTATTTTGATGGATGTTGGGATATGGAAATAGGGCCTTCCTATTTATTGGTTTTTTTGCAAGATGGGCATGAGTTTTGATATGGGACTGACATGGGGTTTAGGACTGGGGAGTGTTGAGTCTTTTGTTGTGTCTTCAAGTATTTTATTTCGTATTTTTCTGGCATGACATTTAGTTACATTCTAGAACATAATATCATTATTCCTTTTTTTATTTATTGGATTATTCTTTTGGATTGATTGTTGGTATTCCACAGTAATATATTTTTTCCATTGTTTTCGCGCTCTGATATTTATTTATTATTATTGTTATTAAATTATTCCCTTATCCTATAACTCTATTACAAGAGGTATAGTATCCCCAATATACATATCACACCCCTACTGATATTCATCAGCCTCTTGCATATATGGAGGCACACTTGAGGTCTCATAACCAACCCTTTCTGGTCATGTGATAGAGTGCCATATCGGGGGGAATTACAAAGTTGTACTATATGACATGTTTTCTTCTCTATTTATTTAGTATTGGTAAATGTAGAATGGAGACTAAGATGTGAAATGACTTTTCAACAATCTTGTTCATGGGAGTTTCTAAACCATGTTTGGGGGGAAATCTGAGTGCCTAGGGATGAGATTACTATTTGTATAATGTTTTTGTTACAATTGATGTTATTTCACCTTGGGTTATTCACATGTAGTGTGAGGTTATTACTCTATAATGTTATTGGTTATTGAGATTTATAATCATGGCCTGGTATGGCATGAGATGATTATTCATTTATCATAATAAGAATATAGGGATATATACTGACATGAAATGTTCATTATAGGGACATACATTTATTTATCATGTCATATGTAATTTCCTATTGAACATTAATGTGAGATATCATTTATATCAAGGAAAAATAAATAAACTATTATGTTAGGTTAAAACAATTGTATTCCATGTTTAGAGAGACCATGAGTTAGTGTTTCTCTATTTCTTTCACCTGATGAAGTTGACCATGTTATAGCCAGTGTTCTAAGGAGTGTGTTTATATTGTATAGTAAATGCATCCTCATCATCATTGAGTTGAAATTTAGAAGTGTGGAAATGATAATTCTCTTAATGTAGCTATAATAGAGCTTCCTATTATTCCTAAGGATCAGATAGATGTTCAACTACACAAATAATTCTTGACTGTCATGAGATCTATGGAGAGAGAGACTATTTGCACTGTGACTTTGATGTCTAAGCTGACGAGAGAGTTCCAACTTCAGCATCCAACAACGTTTACTAGGGATGGATGACCATAGGTAGCTGATTTCAAGATCAGAAAATTCTAGATAGTATTTAATCAAATTGAGACACCCATAGATAGGATGGTGAAGATTTTTGTGTATATGGTTCGTGAAACAACCAGGAATTGGTAGGACATTTTGGAGCTTGCAGGATAGATGAAATAGTTGTCTTAAAAGGACATTGAGACCAAGTTCCTAGGCTATTTCAATATAGATACATTGAGGGATGATAAGTCTTGTGAGTTCAAGTACTTGAAATAGTAAGGCATGTCAGTACTAAACTATGATGAACATTTTACCGACCTACAACATCTTGCGCCATCTTTGGAAGCTGATGAGATCTATAGGGAGGTATATTTTTAGGTTGATCACTACAATGGGGTCAAGTTACAAGTGATCTTGTTCTATCTAACCAATTTTTTTAGATGTGATGAATCTATAACTCCTGATAGAAGGAAACTTGAGAGAGGCCCCAAGCAGTCTCTAGGCTATTCTATTAGGGAAATATAGGATCTCTTATTTGAGTAGAAAGAAGTGTCACTATGATTTTTTTCCAAGGCAACAGTGGCCAATGAAATCATGGAAGCATGCAGTTATCTCAGGATCGTGTTCTGTTGTAGTGCTATCAGTATGGATCGATGGGTCACAAATGGCTGAAGTGTCTATAATCTAGTTTGGAGTGTCACAGTTGTGGATGATTTGTAAACCACAAGTTGGATTTTAGGGGCATTTAGTAGAAGATCAGTGGTAGGGGAACATGAAGTTACCAGAGTCGGGGAAAGACTCAGAAACACCTCAACCGTCATGTTTATGGAGTTACATGGTAAATTTTATTCATTTAATGGGATTTAGTACCCCAGTGTAAGAGTGGATGTAACTGGGAGAGTGTATAGCTCCGGGGAGTCCAGAAGGACTAGTACATAGGGGCTGGTTATATTCATGTTATTCAGACTACTAAAACTAGCGTGGATGGAGAACCATATACTATGAGGGGTAAATTTCTTATATCATCTAACCCTTCTTGTGTTATGTTTATATTGGATCCCCAAATTCCATTTCATATACACTTTTTTGTAAATGGTTTGGGATTGAATGTGGAAATACTAGATGTGGTTTTAACTATCGACACACCATTGAAAGTGTGATCAAAGAATATGAAATGTTGAAATTCATGTTCCATAGATATTGTTGGTTACCATTTCATTTGAGAACTATTCATAATAGAAATTACATGCTTTGATTTAATTCTTATTATGGATTGGTTAGTTATATACCTATCACACATTGACTATTACTAGTGGAGAGTTACCTTTCTATCTCCAAAAAGGAGGTAGTTATTCACACTAAGGAGAGTGAGATCTTTAAGCTGGTCTTGTAGGACTAATTCAGTGTAGGTTTGATTGTCTCATAGAATATATAGAAGGTATTTCTTTAGATGATGTTGGAATGCATCATGATTCTTATCCTCTAGAAATAGATAGTTTTCAGAATGTCTTTAAGGATAAGTTCTACGTATTACTTCCTAAGAGAGAGAGAAAGAGTCATATTTAGGATAAAGTTGGTGCTGAGAAAGATCCAATTCCAATCCAAACCTATAAAATGGAACTATAATAAATTTGATAGTTGATCATTCACTGGTAAGATATGGAATCTAAAGGATTCATATGGATGAGTACATCTCCTTAGGGTTCTCCATTTATCTTCCCTAAGATGGATGATGTGTCTTTGAGCATATGTGTGGATTATTGGAGATTGAACCAGATTATTGTCAAGAACTTGTAACCTATTCCATGCATAGATGATCACCTCAATCAGTTGAAGGGTGTTGTGATCTTTTGCAAGATTGATTTGAGATTATAATACCATCAGTTTAGAGTGATACCATCAGACATACCTCCGAATGTTTTTTTGAGTAGGAATGGCTTGTATGAGTTTAATGTGATGTCATTTTAGTGGACCAATGCACCAAAAATATTCATGTCCTTGAATAATATGATCTTTAATCCCTTTTGAAAAACGTTTGTGGTAGTTTTTTTGAGGAAATATTATTGTACTCCCATTTAGTAGGCAATCATGCCAAACAAGTTGACATCATCGTGAGTACATTGAAAGAGAATCAAATATATTCAAATCTAACCAAATGCAGTTTTTGGATTGATATTGTAGACATATAAGGCCATTCCATCTCAAAGGTAGGAGTTTCAGTGGACCTCGAAAAATTTGTAGATTTAGGATATTGGGAGCATCCCAATAATGTTTTAAGATAAGAATATTTATGGTTTTAGCCGGTTATTATCAGAACTTTATCAATGACTTATCCTATTTGGAAGCACCAATGCCAGAGCTGACCAAAAAGCAAGTGAGGTTTTATTGATTCGATCCTTGCGTGAAAAACATTTAAGTGATAAAAGTTAGGATAAACTTAGTACATATCCTTACTTTAACTATGACATTCAAATCATATAACATGTAATATAATACATCTAGAGTTGGAATCAGAGCAGTTATGATATATGTGGATTGTGTTGTTTTTTTTGGATCCAAAAAGTTGAGGCAAACATAGAGGAATTATACTACTAAATAATTTGAGTTAGAAACAAAGGTACATTATCTAAGATGTTGGATAGATTATCTCATTGGTGATAGTTTTTTGGGGCACACAGACCACAAGAGCCTCAAGTACATATTTTCTCAGTGGGACCTAAACCTTCAACAGAGGACATGGGTCAGGTATCTGTAATATTTCCACATTGAGATGGCTTGTACAATAGGAAATTGAAATATCATTATCAATTATTTTGTCCCAAATACATAGGAAATTACAATACATGATTTTTATGATGAGTGGATGATAATGGATTTCTTTGCAGATATGAATCTAGATGTTCTAGAGTCTTAGGGATGAGTATCTATGACTTAGATATATTTTATACCAATACTTTTGGAATGGATTTTGACCAAGTAATTTTTTTATCAGTAGAGATTAGTTATGAGAGAGAACTTATTTTGTGGGGAGATGCTATCTGGATAGTCTCTTAGCATTGACAATTCTCTTCTTTTATGTGACTGAGTGTGGGTTAGTATGGGCTTTTTCATAAAGCTGATGAAAGAGATTCATGATTCTAGATGGGTGGTAATACTAGTTTGAAAAATGTGTATCATGATATCTGTAGATCATATTGGTTGTCAAGAATGATGAAATAATTTGTAGGATTTGTGGAAAGATGATTCACTTGTCAGTAGGTGAAATCTGAGAATTAGAGGCCAGTAAGGATTTTGCATCCTCTCCCATTCCTAAGAAGAAATGGGATGATGTCACATTGGATTTTGTGATAGGATTATTTCATAAAACCCTTATGATTGAAGTGTTATGGGTAATTTTGAATCAACTGACAAAGGTATCCCACCTTTTTTATGTGGGAAACCATCAAAATTGATGATTTTGGAAGTCTTTAAGTGTGCGAGGTAGTTTAGAAGCATGGTGTTCAAAGGAGTATCATTTTACATAGATATTTTCAATTCACATTGAATTTCTAGATGTTTATTTAGAGGGATCTATGATCATTGGTTCTTTTGAGTATAGAGTTTTATCCTCATACATGTTTAATTTGAGAGGACCACTCAAGTTATAGAGGATATGTTACAAGTCTTTGTTATGAACTTTTTTGGTTTGTGGGAGGATAATGTGAAACTCATGGAGTTTTCATATAATACCATCATATAGGAATCATCCAGTTGGTACCTGTTGAGGCCTTGTATGGTAGCTCATTCCATTCACCTCTTTGCTGGCTTGAGGTAGGTGAGTCAACACATATAGGGCCAAGTATCCTGAAGAAGACATATGATCAAGTTTTTTATCACACATTTGTTGGTGGACACAAATAGAAAGATTAAATCATACAATGACTATCCGATATGACCTCTAGATATTGAGGATGGTCATCATGTTTTTATTCAGGTGTCACCTTTGATAGGACAATGCCGTATTGGGAAAAAAGGAATCTAGTTCCCTGGTTTATCAGGACATTTGAGATAGTGGTTGGGGTCTATATAGTGGAATATTGTTTATCTCTTCCATAGTTATATATTGTCCTTAATGACATATTACATGTGTCTCAACTTCATAGATATTATCCATACTCTTCTCACATGAGAGACATTGCATACATTGAGCTCAGTGCCAATGTGTCATTTGAGGAGCCTCTAATATGGATTGTGGACCGTAGTGAGAAGTATATTCAAGGTAGGGTTATACCATTGGATTGGGTGTAGTGGTAGAATGGGTGAGTTAAAGAGGAGACATGGGAGAAGGAGTATGATATGTTAGCATAGTGTCCAGACTTGTTCTTCGAGACCACACAGTGATGCCCAAAGTAGCTTGAGATGAGCTGTTATAAAGTGAGGAGGTTTTAAGATCCCATTTTTTCCATGTACATCTCTATATATGTTTTTGATTAAAATTATATCATTTTAGTTTATAATCATCTAAAAAACTTAGTGATTTTTTTTCATTTTTAACTGGTTTTTTGAATAAACATAATCTCATGGTGCAAGGAAACATGAGAAAACCGAAGAGGGTCCTAATGGAGAGCTTTGTTGGGGAAAATAATTTAATTTATAGGGATTTATTTTTTCAGTTAACGGAGTTTGGGTATAAGTGGGTTAAGTGTTAATATGATTTATTGGTAATTTAATAACATTTAAAGGTCGTTTAGGTTGTTTTATAAGGTAAATGGGATGAAAAAAAATCTTTAGAACATTTACATGTAGTGTAAATGGATTACACATCATGTAATGTTTGGGTATTATTAGATAAATTACAAGATGGGATAGGTTTTTTGCCATATCCCATTAAAAATAATTACATGATGTGGAATTGGATTACACTCCATGTAATTCCCCCATGTTCTACATTAAAGTAAGATGTATAGCTCATATTCCTTTCAACCACATGAATTTCTTATCCCCTTTACCTAAGGAAATCCTGTAGATGATTTTGGAGTGCTAAATTACCTTACAGACATATCACATGCAAGATCAATCACTCATAAGTCCCATTGGTTAATTGTTTAATTCTCTTTCTTATTTCTCCGAATATTATAGTGTAATCTCTTGACCTTGTGAATTATTAGTTTTTATTTGGATTAGTTTTGATATAAGATCCTACTTGAGATCATCCACACCTTCTTCCTTAGGGGCATTTACCATTGGAAGCATTATATGATCGATAGTTAAAGGAAGGGGGTCTAAATCATAACCCTATGGTTTCATAATTTTATTTTATGTCCAATATTGAAATAGCACCAACATATTACATGCTGAATAAATTGAATGAATGAATTGGATTATTTCTTTGGAGTCCCTTCAGATCCAATTGGTTATTCTCCTAGATTTTGGGAACTATTTGGGTGAGTATACCCTTGAATATAAATTTTTTTACGGTCTTAAAGAGTGTTTAAAGTGACATAGATTGTGTTTGTTTTATTAATATAGTTTCACCTTGTCTTTTCTAGTTCATTGAGAAAAATTTCATGTTATTGGTTATAAAGAAATTGAAATATAAAATGTGTAACTAAAAGATAAATGGTAATTTTCATAATTAACCATTGATCCATATAATCTAATGTTGTGATATCCTTATCTAATGACTTGTTTAGTGATTAAATACTATAATGATTATAGTGGGCTATGCGCAGTGACACATGTTGAAATGATGATATAAAGGGACTTTCTATCTAAATATACTATAATGATGATATAGCAGGCTTGGCCTAGTTGATATGCTAAAATTATGATATAGCAGGAATGTCCTAGATGATTTGCTAAATTGGTGATAAAGACGATCTGGCCTAGTTGACATTCTAAAATTATTATATAGTGGATTTAAACTAGTTTATTATGATTTATACCTTGGTTATAAGGTTTTTCTCCATGGTTATATGGATATGGATGGCATGGTTGGGAGACATGCTTAGAGATATTCCAACATCCAGCATAGTACTGATTTGTTACACAATGCTTATAAGGTTATGGTTGTCTTGGTTGTGAGAAATGATCAGATACATTCATATATATAATCGAAGAATCTTTATGTGGTATTAATTTATTTATTTAATTAATTAATACTTTTGATTAATTTCATTACATCATACACTTATTATTAGACTAGTTAGGTTTAGACATAGTGGTATCGACCTAGTGAGTTATATCGAAACCCTATTTTGGATTCCATATAGTACCTAAGCAGATTATATGGATTTAGGTTTGGAAAAGAGAAAATGTCCTTTATTTTGATTGTTTACTTTTTGGATGGGCTGGAATTTTGAAATGTAACTGACATGGGTTTTGGAAAGTGGAATTTTATGTATTTTTTAAGTATTTTAGTCTTTTATATTGTATTTTTATAGCATGAAATTTGTTACATTCTAAAAAATTATTTCATTATTCCCATATTATTTATTAGATTATTTTGTTGGCTTGATTATTAGTATTCCACTATAAAATATGGTTTCCATTATTTCATCACTCTGGTATTTATTTTTTATTAATATTATTGGATTATTCCTCTATCCTATAACTCTATAAACATGGGTTATAGTCTCCCCAAATTAAATATCACACCCCCACTACTATTCATCTCCCACTATCATTCAAGGAATTGTGATTCATGTATTATAACCAACCCTTTCTAGCCACATGAGAGTGTTCCAGATCATGGGACGTTACACAAACATTGTTACTACCAAGGGAATTAGGGTCAGGGTGAGCATATTATTTCCAGACTTAATGTTGAGATAGATAATTTTTAATTATTTTTTATTCATTCAATCATCAAATCTCCAAGAATTTATACACATGACTTCCTTCAAATCACCTTTTTTATTACGTGGGGATGCTGAAACACAAGTCACCCATGTTTTGCAATGAAAAAATTTTCATTTCCTAGAATCTATCATTTTATTGGATTAAATATTTAATGAAAAAATTCCCACGGTTCTTATACCCTATAATTTTATGGAAGATAAGGTAACTCAATAGTTTCTTCTAAATAACCTCATTCATAAATTTAATGTTTGGATGTGTAACCATGATATTTTATAAGGTGAAAAGATAAACTAGCCCTGAAACAATTATAAAAGAATAGAATTTTATATTTTTATAATAATTTTTTCATCAATTCTATTCATTCTCCACATCATGAAGAGGGAAAATCTATTTTTTCTTTTCCATTAAAATATACTCTATGATAGTCGGTATACTGAAGAGATAAATATCGAACAAAAATAGTTTGATTTTGATAGTCTCTATTTTATACGTTTCATATTACTTTCCCTCTATCTAGGAAACTAACATCAATTCAATTTAGAATGACAATGGAAAATTCCCAACAACTTCCCCATAATAGAATGTTTTAGTAAATTTCTATGATATTTCAATGATATGACCAATTTTACATCTTATCTCAAATAATATCATTGAGAATTTCTATAAATACATATTTTTTGTGAGAAAACATCATAAAATAGTTCAATACCTTCTTTCTGAATAAAAAATAAGAATCCCCTTAATTCTTATATTTCTTATGTTTTCAAATATCAAGGACATTGTTCTTTTATATTATTGAGATGAATTTATAAAGGAACCACTACCAAGATCCACAAAACTATCAATGGATCTAGATATGAGAATTCTAAAATATGTAAAACTATGTTCTTTTAAATTTTATTATAAACATATGATGCTCAATTATTCTTGGTTCTATGGAGTTCCCAACATAGGATTGCATTAAGATGCAAAGAGTGTATGAAACTATTTTATATGTCTTGTTCCATTTAATGTACGATTGTAGGGAATATTATTTTTGGGCATTCGAGGAGTCAAATCACCCCACTAATAATATGGATTTATTTTAGACTACTATATTTACCATTTTCCAATCCAGGATTCCATTGGAATAGAGGTAGATTTGATGGATTCAAAATTCTCTTATAGTATTTCAATGGACATGATTACATTAGTTACTAATAACTAGTCAGAGTTATTCATGGGTATATTTACTAAATGTGTGGTAGTTTTTCCTAGGTTATGAAATTTATGATAATAACACAGTGATAGGGTAAGGAAAATCAGTTAATTTGACCTTATTTTAACTAGAGGGCTATACGATTCCCTTCTTTATTGAGTAACTTGATCTTTTTTAGTGGGGATAAATAATGGTATAATGAAAAACTCATCCTTAGTGTTTTTATCCCTACCTATATTGCCTAAGAGTGTATTATTATTATGTCACCTAATTTTTTTATCTTGAATTCATAGTCATCTATATTTTCATCATCAAAATGTTATTGATTTTTGTTTTCTATGGGTGGGCTATAGATACCACTAGACCATTTATAAATTTAGAAGAATTCTGAGTGGGTAATGGTAGAACATTAGAAGGACAAATAAAATCACGAGTCTTGATGGATTTCAGGTTAGGACATGTTATTCTCAGACTTTGGTATATATTAAATTCCAAATAGATAGTTTATCAGTATGCTGTTATGTATGAATATCATTATGTTCATTATCAATGGGGTTTTTATTAATAAAATTCACTGATGTGAATTAATTTGTTGGAATTAGATTCAGATTTATATAAAATTAGTATGGAACCACTTTGGTGTCCTAGTATCCTAAGAGGGATAAATGATAATCTTTCTTAGATCATGTATTTCTAGAATATTTCTTCAGATTATATCTCCTTAAGGATAAAATTAATTCTCTCTATGTTAATAATGAATAAAAAATTAAATCATTCATGAAAGGTGTTACAAATAGTATCCTCTCTATGTTTAATAACAATGAATCTTGATGGAGAGGATGAATCCATAAATTTATATAGTATGAACTACATGGGTGGTTCATCTAGAGACACTTATAATTTTGAAAATGGTTGAATTAATTAGAGGAGGATGAGGTAAAATGTTCTATATACATATGGTATTGGTTGTACCTTTATCAAAAATGGTTGTGACATTATGATATTGTGTATTTTATTATTGAAATGTGGAAATATTGGTAAAAATTACCACATCTATATGGGGTCAGGAAATAATTGTGTCTCTATATAGATTTTTCTATCCCATATCAATTTTTTGGTCTCTACTATGTAATTATTCAGATAATATATTTTATTTGGTGATAAATTTGAAGAGGTATTAGCTATTTAATAATGTATTATTTTTTTATTTCACAAATTGTCCAAAACATAAATTATCTAGTGGCTTGATGCAAGATCCCATATATATATAATTCCCATTGAGTTCACCTTTTCTGAGCTTCTTGAATAGTGATACTTTATTGGACCACCTTATTAGTTTATACAGTCCTAGGAATAGATACCTAGTTAATTAAAATTTTGTTTTTAGCAACCGTTCCTGAAGAAAATTATCTTCCCATAATTGAAATAAGGTTTAGTGTTCTGTATTCATCCAACCCTCTAATGAAAATATTAAATAAAATTACATATATAATCTTGATCTATCTCTTAAAAACATTAGGTATGACTATTGGAGTCTCATTATTTTCTAAATTTAGTACTCCAACATTTGAAATGGTCTTCTAAGTCGATAGGTCATTACTACTCAGTTAAAATATTTAGTTGATTTGTGCATTTCTAATAAGGAATGTTCCTACACCTCAAATGATATATAGTTACCCATAGGTTTAAATTGAGATTATTTTTACAATCCTCATGTATTATTTGAATAATATAATATAAATATGTGTAAATAGTATAGAGTACGATTTGAATCATTAATTATCATGGCATATTTTGATCAAGAAAGGGAACGATCATACCAAGGCGGTGATTCCAAATCAAAAAATGAAGATGACCCTCTGGTTGAAAGATATAGAGGGATAACTTTTGTGGAAGCACTCAAAGGTTCAGGCCTCTAAAAATATACTGCAATGAAATCCCCATTATTCCAATGACTGGAGGACGATATATTTGTAGTGGAACCTGATCCAGAAGCCGTACAACAATGATCGCAACTATGTAAGTTCTTGGTTATGGGTCGAGTTTCTTATAAAAAAGTTCATAAACATTGGTCGATAGATGAGTTTAAGAATAGGATTTCCCATGTATAGGGTTTCTCTAGATGGAATTTTGCACCAATCAGAAGGGGCTACTTCCATATGCAGCATAGATCCCTAGATGAGTTCGACATAGTCTAGAACCTTGGGAATCTGTATCTTAATCCGAGTGTGCTTAGAATTTATGAATGGAGATATAATTTAATCCACATAACTTTTGGAATAATACGACACATTTTTTGGTTAGACTACATGTTCTAAGCTAGTTCTTATGGCACCCCAATATTCTAAATGATTTGGTGTCCTGTATGGGTACTCCTCTCAAGATTGATCAGCATACATTAAATGATGGAATTAGATTATATTCCAGAGTTATGGTTAATGTTGATCTAGAATCTATGCTCCCATAGGTCATATATTTCAATGCTATAGATTATAAAACAAAGGTCCTAGTAGAGTTTGAGTGTAGACCACCATTCTCTGATCTCTGTAAAATTTTAGGTCATACTTTGTTGAACTGTAGAGTTATGAAGAGTCAAATTTCTCAGCCAAAGGATTATAGATGGACTGAAATTAGATAAACCAAGAGGGGTATGAATTTTGGCTTGGAGAAGTCTGATCCCCACACAAAAAAGACATAAATGTGGGTGAAAAAAGATACTCATGTGGGAGAGACATCTGGTAAGAATTGGGCTCTACATGTGGAAGAAGAATATGAGGCTAGCCTAGAAGAAATCATTCAAGAGAAAATTTAGAAATTAGTTCTGGCTACTTGTGAGCAGTCCAATGATGTCTTGGAAGTTAAAGAGCATGGTGCCCTAGTTACTAGACACTCTAATGCTGAGATCGAGGATGCACCCAATCAGAAGTCCTGGGCCTCCGAAATGGAAAAATGTATGCCTTCTTGTAATGCATGAAAATAAATTAATGTTTCATCTATACATGAGATAACTGATGAGGCTATTAGTGACTCAATTTTGGAAATCATCAAATCTTCTTGCATCAAGATGCATTCGGACCTCCGTATCACAAAAATAATTGGACAGCCCACTGAAAACAAAGACTCAACCCTTCATGCTACCACATCTCTCACAGGTGAGGGCCCCTATTTTGGAACTAGTCTGTCTCATGATAAGGGTGCCACAGAGTATTTGGATAGCTAATCCCATGATGGGAAGCCCTTAAACTCTTCTGCTTTGTCACCCCTAACTGAAATCTCATGTATGATACCTCACCCTTGCATAGACTTAGGCAAAGATAAAACAGTGGAAGTAGATGTTCAACCTCACTCGATTATACACCCTTCCATTGTGTTTAACACTCTGGGCCATGTTATGATGTCTCATAAGGTAATTCCTTCAAAAACTATAAGGTACAGTCCCCTAGATATTCCTCTAAATGCTAAGGTTTTAGAAACAAACCAACCCGCTCCCAATGTAAGTGCTTCTTATAAATCTTCTGTTTCTCTTACAAGTAATTAGGAAAGAAAAACCACTCCAGCTTCTTCGCAAGCTATCACAAGATTGAAAAAGAGAATGGTTCTGGTGGCTCAAAAAAGAAAAATGGAGGTTCTGCCTCCAAAAATAGGTTCTAATGGATTTATTTTTCTGGAACTATCCGGGTATTTCTAATAATGATACTTATAATGTTCTAAAAATATTCCTTTGGATGCATCATACTAAATTGTTTGCTATCACTGAACCAAAAACTAATTTTTCTTTAAAGTTTATGCATCTATTTACTTATGGTTATAATTTTTTAGGTTCTCTCAAGGAGGGGAATAATGTTGAATCTCTGTGGGTTTTTTATCATGATTCCTTACAAAATGTTCATGTTCTCAAAAGCTCTGAACAATTGTTCACTGGAAATTTTTCCTTAAATGGTTCTCATATTTTTTGTACCATGATTTAGGCCTATAAAAGATATTAGGATAGAAGGACCCTATGGAATAATCTTTATAGTCTATCTAATACCATTTTGGATCCCTGGTTTTTGATTAATGATTTAAATTCTATTCATTCCAATAGTGAAAAAATCGAGCCATCCCACTCTACCATTTCTTCCACTGAATTTAAAATTACAATTGAAGACTGTGACCTTGTAGAAATTAACCTCACTAGTGCCAAGTTTTCATGGTATAGAAGACATTACAATTGAGTTGTTTATAGTAAATTAGATAGGGCCTTCACTAATATACCTAATTTTGACACTTGGGAAACCATTTCTAGCACCACCTTGACCAAAATCAATTCCGACCATCATCCCATTCTTGTCAGCCTTTTCACTAATAAAGTGAAATCAAATCTTCCGTTCTAATTCAACAATGCTTGGTCAGTTGATTGAGAATGGTTTGAAACAATATAAATGTTTTGGGATTCTATGAATTATCTCAATGATTCTGTTTCATGTGTAACCAAATTGAAGCACCTCAAGCGATTCCTCAATGGTTTGTGTAGTACTAAATAAAAAAAATATACAAGGAAATTTCCAAACTTGATTATGATCTTATTCAAATTCAAACCTCTTCCACTAGCTCTAATTTTCCCTTGGACCCTCAGATCGAAATAAATACTTCCATGAAACTTAATTGTCTCCTTACTATTAAAGATAACATATGAAAACAAATTTTTTAAACTAAATGGATTGCATATGGTGACAGAAATACGTAGTTCTACAATTCTATTCAACGTATCAGAAAGGTCTGCAGACCCCTTTCTCTTCTTAAGGACAATGATATCATCATTGAATAAAGGAAGAAGGAATTTCAAATCATGTGGTCTCTTACATTTATAGTAATTTAAATGGACCAATCATCGGTAAAGACCTCTACCCTAAGGTTATTCCAATGATGGTGAATGAGGAAGACAATGTTTTTCATCTTAGCATTCCACTTGATCATGAAATCAAAGACACTATTTTCAACATTAATCTTAATAGTGCCCCAGGCCCTGATTAATAATGTTTTTTTCCAACAGCACTGGGAGATTATTCACACAGACGTTTGCAAACTTTTCAAATATATTTTTTCTAATGATAATCTTCCTGATTGTCTAAATACTCAATTTCTAACTCAAATTCCAAAGGTATAAAATGCCTCTGAAATTCATCTTTTCTGATCTATTGATCTTATTAATTCTATTTAAAAAATCATTACAAAATTTCTTTCCAATAGAATTTCGATTCTATGAAATAGAATTGTTTCTTGGAATCAATTTGGTTTCATCCAAGGGAGGTCTATACAAGACTTCAATTTTCTTGCCTATAAATGTACCAATTCCCTCAATAATGCTGTCAAAGGAGGAAACATTTCCTTTAAGCTTGATATTAGGAAAATTTTTGATACCATTGATTGGTGCTTCATATTCAATGTTCTTTAGTACTTTGGTTTCAATTCCACTTTCATCAATAGGATAAATTCCTTATTTACTTCGGCCCACATATCTATCCTTTTCAATGGTTCTCCCAAGGTTTACTTTAAATGCTCCAAGGGATTCAGACAAGGTGATCCCCTAACTGCCATTATTTTTTCTATTGCAGAGGATTATCTAAGAAGACCAATCACTTACCATGTAGATCAAAAAAATCTCAAACCTATCCAGGTTGCTATTAACTTAAAGGTCCCTTCATATCTCTTTTATGCTGATGAAATCATTTTATTTGTAAAATGATATATAAATAATCTTCAAATATTAAAGGATACCTTATCTCATTATGATGAAATTTCTGTTCAGTCTATAAACTGGAACAAATCCTATGTTTTCTTTGGAATTTTTTCTTCTTCTTATAGAAAAAATAATACCATTAACAGTTTAGGCATAAAATAAGGATCCTTCCCCTTATCCTATGTAAAAGATCCTATCTTTTGGGTTAGACCCAAATCCATGTATTTTTCGAATGTGGTTGATCAAATCATTAAGAAAATTTCCTCTTGGAAAGGTAAGTCCATTTTTATAGCTGGTAGGATCTATTTGGCAAAGTCTACTGTTGTCTTTAAGTTGGTATATTTGATTATAGTCTAAAAATGGATAGTTGGTCTTATGAAAAAAATATATGTTTACATAAAAAATCTTGTTTAGACAGGGATCATTCTTGAAAGGATGTCAGTCACCATACCCTGGGCAACCTGTTGTAAACATTTAGAGAAAGGTAGTCTTGGAATAAAAAATATTAGACTTTTTAATGATACCCTTCATTAAAAACTCACCTAGAAGATAATCCATAACAATTTGGACTCCATTTCTTTTCATAAAAAAATATTTCTCAGGAAGTTAAAGAAGGGAAATTTAATCTACATTAATTCTTCTATCTGGCCTGCCGTTAAGCATTATTTTGCTAATATTTTGAATAACTCTAGATGTATGGTTAGCATGAAATCCTCCCTTTAAATTTGGCTAGATAATTGGTCTGACACCCCTCATTTATATGATCTATAATAATTCTCTTCTAGATAATACCAATAATTTTATAAAAGATGTTATGAAAGCTGGTTTCTGCAATATTCCTGACAACATCGTCCTTGTGATTGATAACTAAAACTTCACGAATTCTGAGGATTTCTTTATCTGGGAGCTTTCCCACAATGGTATTCTTGATTCTAAAATCTTCTATAACCACAATTTTTCAAACTCTGATCTTGATTATTGTTGGCTAAAATCTTTTGACAAACCCTGGATTAAACCCTAAAGATTTACTCATGTTTTGTGTGTTGCCTATAACTGTGTCCCCACTGAGGTTTGTCTTTAGTATTTTGGGGTCCAAATTTTCTCCAGGTGTTCTTTCTATCATCATCATAGAGATGATACTAACCATATGTTCTTATCTTGTGCTATAACTTCTGATCTTTGGATGTATATTTCTAACATTTTTGACTGCAGATGGATTCTCATTGATAATACCAGCTTACAATTAAAACAAAGTGTTGATATACATCTCTCTCAACAAATCAAGAACCTCTTCCTCACTGTTGTTGCTGAACTTCTCCATGTGATCTGTTATGATAGAAATGAAATTCTTCACAAAAATTACTCATTCAATCTTAATGTAGGTCATATGTGAATTTTCACTGCAATCATGGAGGGTACTTTGATACCGAATGCTCATTGTGACACCATTGTTAGTGACTTTGAGATCCTTCGTTGCCTTTAGATTGATGGGATTTACAAGTAGTTGAGGTGCACTATAGATGTATTTTGGAAAACCCCACTCATAGGATGGATCAAAGTGACTATGGATGGTTCTTCCAAAGGCAATCCGGGACCTGCAGGATGTGGTGCTATCTTCAGAAACTACCTTGGTCAGTGTCTTGGGTGCTTCTTTGGTGGTTGTGGTATTGCTTCGTCTCTGGAGGTAGATATTATGGGGTTGATTTATGCCGTCAACTTCACTATGTAAATGGGATAAAACAATATTTGGATTGAAACTGATTCAACCACTATAGTTCATTCCATTTGGGAGGGTGTGGTGAATCTTTCCTGGCCTCTGACCACCCGATGGATAAACTTCCTTGATTCACATATGGAGTTTAACTTCATAGCCATGCATGCTTTTTGTGAAGCGAACATGGTTGATGATGGAATTTCTAACAAAGGAATCAACCATGACATACCGTGGAAGAATACTTTCCAGTTGAGTTTCCTCCTCTTTTTGAAAAAGATTGTAATAAAATAACTTATTTCAGATTCATGTAGTTCTACTATCATTTTTTAATAAAATGTGTCTTGGTATTTGAAAGATGCACCAAAAAAATGTAATAGTAATGGTCATTTTCAAACAATTCTTCTTGAAATGGGGGATCATTAAAAATATCCTAATTTACATCTATAATCTTCCAATTTGTGGGTGACATTGATTATGATCAATTCATTAATTTTTCTATCACAAAGGATTGAAAACTACAAGATCACGATGGAGTGTTTGGTGTAACTACCATTTTACATTCTAATACTTATCAATATCCAAATAGATTTACAATATGTGTGATATAGGGAGGTCCTTCACAATATAGATAAATGTTACGATGAGGTGGTTCTTTACAATAAGATCCTTGGTGAGTATTTATATGGTTAATGATTTTAGTTTCACCATAATTGAGAGTGCAACCATATAAGATAATTAGTTTATCTCCCTATGAAAAACTAACATGGTTATAAATTTCTTGTCCCACATACTAAATAATAACTCATCATCATGCATATATATTATCATAAGTATGACCTCTATAATATATTCTAAAGGTTTGATATCTAGAGTTATAAAAAATATCACTACCAGGGGAAACCCATTATTGCTAGTTTATTTGTCATCAATTGGATGAGGAATCTATTTTTTATTTTTGTTAATTGAAATCCATGAGGGGTACATCCATATTTTCCAAAAATTACTTGACTGACTATAGGAGAACCTTATTTACGATTGAGATTTTTCATTTGAGGAGGAACTATACAAATAACATCACAGGGAGGGACACTATGATTAGTGGATGATTTTCCACTATTAGGAGGCCCCACACAACTAGTATTCATATGATTGTGGGGAGGACCATACCAAAAAGGAATCTATGGAGGACCTCTATGATTACCCACTTTTATCTATCCATGGTAAGGGCTTCCATGTTAGGTGATTTGTTCATAAACACCATTAGAATGGGCAATGTTCTTGAATTTTCCATTATCTCGGAGATCCCCTACATGATATATTCTCAATGGAGGAAATAAAGAGTGGTTATTTTATATATCTTTGTGGGGAGGACCTAATAATTTTTTTATTTTTATCTCTCATTATTGAGGGGATTACAAAATCCATCATTGATGTATTTCTTGACATAATATAGGGCTTCTAATCGAAGGTGATGTGAAATCATCCCCATGTCACCATTGAGATATGCTGGTGGAAACATGGAATGATGGTGGATTAAAGAATAAGGGCATACTTATGGGTTTAGATAATAAATTATTCTATATTATATATGTTCTTTGTTTCTATAGTTTATATATATAGAGTAGTTAAGGCCTCATATGATTCTTATTAAGGGATTGTGGCCATGATATGATTATAATAACCATGGTTGTTGGGGGACCTCCTAGGCAGCTCTTGGGTGGATATAAAAATGTCGTGAATTACCTCATCCATATAAATAATATATATAAGGTAGATATTGATTTTAATTATTGTTAGAATTTTGAAGTTGTCTGATGTACTGACATGTGTGACTTGTTTACTGCTAGAATATCATTGATGGAATGACCTATGAGGATTATGATAATAAATGATTTTATAGTACACCGTATGGGATTGAATGAAATAATTGAGGATATAATTAAAAACAATACCATTCAACACATAGTGTTGAAGATGATTAGCATGTAAGAACATGCTTAGTGTTACATATCCACAACATTCATTATAGTCCTGGAGGAAATCCTTGAAACCACCATATTGATATGGATGTACCCCATAGTTGATCAAGAACATCCCCAACCCAGCTGATGAATTTTATTCATGATCATGAACTAGTAAAAGAATGAATTTTGATTTAAAATGATATATAAGTTTGTAAAAACAAAAAACAAGAAACCCATTAGCACACTATAAAAAATAATTATACTTAATATAATAATCAATTTCCTATGGAATGTATTTAAAATTAAGTTCACCATTTTTGCATCCCTATACATTCAAACCCACATTTTTTTGATGGGTACATACTTTCCAATGATGGGATGTTATTGAGATGAAATAATGATTCTTTAAATCGTGTGTGGTGTCTTCGATCAAGAATTTTTTACTCATTCTATGATGGATATTATTTTATAATCGAAGGAACATTTATAGATTTATAAACTATACATGATATCCTGTTGTGTAAAAATATATGTTTCCATTTTTGTTAAAGTGCTAAAAAAATTCCATGCCTTGATGTGAAAATATATGTGCACAATAGGTTCCATATATTCTACATTGTTGATTAGTTACACTAATGTTTAATTACATAAAAATGGGAACATTTGGATTTTTCATCATCGAGGTAGGTGGTATGTGTAGGGAAGTAAGGATTGAACCCATGAATTGGGGATACCTATGTTTTCCAAAGAAGAAAACAAAACACATGAAGTTCATTTACTTTTAATGGGTAGCTTTATAACTTTTATTTTCATGACCTAGAGAATAATGGGGTTCTTTTTAAGGTCACACATCCATGGAAAATTATGTTCCATTTAATTTTATACATCCAAGTTGATTTTTTTCTTTTTATGGTGACACATCAAAGACATATTATTTTCTTTTATGTTCATGTAATATAAAGAATATTGACCTTTAGTTTAAGTATGTACAATTTGGACCAATTCAAATCAATTTATTGTTATGGGACTACTAGTTAAATTTTTCTCAGATATGGATTGTTAGGGAATTTTTCATAGTAAACCCATTCTCGTATTACATAAAAAATCACCATAAGAAGGTATATTGGATCATTTGCAATATCAGAGGCCCATTTATGGCAATGATACATTGATTAGACTAAAGTGGATGATTAATTTTTTGTCTGTGATATTAACAAACATGGTATCGATTTAGTATATCCAAGTCATGTGATTCAAGATTGTTGGATTAGAGAATCATCCGCCGATCTACCATAATGAAGAATACTCATTATCAAGGGAATATATGACTGAATATATCCCAAGGATATTATCAATATGGGATAAAAAATAAAGGATATATCTTATAAAATTCCAAGTCACAATTGTGGAATGAATGATTTATTAAATGAAATTATATTAGGCTGGGTCACCAAACCTTTTAATTCACCAAGAATGACTTAGTGGGAAATGATCCTTGAATGATTGGTCATGAAAAGAGTGTGATTCAATGGTATTTAGTGTAAATATTTAACTAATTTTACTAACCTTAGAGAATAAAAAAACCAATTATGGTTCAGATAAGTAGGGTGTGACCTTCTTGGAGAAGAAAAACAAGGATTTCATTAATGGGGATTATTTGAGTCTATGTTCAACCTATATCAGGGTTCATAGGTGATAGAATTCCCATTTTGGTGAATTGGGTGAATTATTTCCCAACTGATTGAGTTAGTCACATGGGATCCTAATTAAATGACAATGATTTACTCAAAAATAATTCAAATTAAATTTATTCACATAATTCCAATTTAAAATTTAGTTGTACAATTTATAGAAAAAAACCACTATAATAACAATTACTTCAAAAAACAGTATAATCTAGGTCATAATATATAGTATACCACATAATACCCATCAGTTTTCTTGGTTTAAATATAATATTAAGTACATGATAACCATATTTAGGATACCTAAATGGCATATAGTGATCCCATATAGGATAAATAAGATATTTGGAACCATTTTATATCCACCAAGTTCAGGGAATAAGTCAATTTAAATATAGAATGTGAAGCACAAGGATTATCACTATTTTATTTGGGAAACATATTTAAAATAATTACTCCTCATTGGTTTAGATGATGAATTAAGTGAAGATTAATCATAGAAGATTTAAAATATCAAATGAAATAAATAACCATTAATATAGTTATTTTTAGTTGTTTTTTATTTTAATTTGATCCAAGGGGATTTTGAAAGGTCTGTTTGTGGAAAATGTTACTACATGTACCCAATTATTGTTGGTATTTCTCTGATTTTACTTGTATATGGAAATGGGAGGTCTGTCGTCCTTATATTTTAATGGGGAGTTGGGAACCAAGACAACTGATTCAAACTAGTTATGGAACCCAATTACATTGGAGGAGAGTGTCTAATTCGATTGTGAGGAGAATGGGTTTCATGAGGTGGCATGGAGGGAATAGATCATGCAATGCTGGAATAAGGTGAATAGGAATTCAATGTATGAATATGTGAGTTTGGAGTCTGTCGCTTTTCATAATAATAGATAATGAAATAAGATAAACCTAAATATTATACATCAATTTTAAAATCATGAAAATCCTCTATAACAAGTGTGATGTTTAATCTAAAATGATATTTGACTTCCATTATATGGGAATAGTTACCATTAATTCATCATTAATGACTAAAACAAAATTGCAAGGTTAATGGTGGGAACTCACATGTTTGTTGTTTTTAATTACATTACACATTATTTGTTATTGGAATAGTATACTTTAGGGATAAAAGGTTAAAATTATTGATTTACGGTGTCAAAGGATTCATAAATATTGATGTAGAGGATTTTCTCTAGGGTCATTGGACAATTAATCAAGTGTTAGTGGTGATTAATCCTTATGAAAATATTGTTTTTTATAAACTGATCTGAATAATTAAAAACATATATCGAATTATTATATTTAAAAAATACCTATCAAAGATGTTTGGTATATATTTGGTCTTTTTATTGGTTTATATAAAAAATAAAGCCCTATTGGTTTGGTGTTTTAATTTATCATATAGCATGTGTTGTGGGACGACTGTGATATTGAAGCTATTTAATTTTTAAATTATATTACTTATTCCTAATAAGGAGATGAACCAAAGGATGTATGGATCCTATGGATAAGAATTAATTTATTGAATACACTATTCTAATATAAAAATAGTGAAATGTTTCATCAAATTCATAAAAAAATTATTAAATAATTAGATATAACTATAAGGCTCCATACATCCATTGGTTCATCTCTTTATTAGGAATAAGTAATATATTTATATTACTTATTCCTAATAAATACATGAGATGTTTTTAAGACTAAATTAATATATTGTTATTGGAATGAATTATGTTTTCCTTAATAATATCAGTGAATAAGGAAAAGTGATCTAAAACAGGGAAATATTTTTTTTTCTAATTATTAATCATAGATGGAACTAATTGATATTTATGAGGCATTTTCTCGATTTTTTTACTTTGAGAATGATTCAATTATTCATTTCCATAAGAACGAGATTGAATTTCAGGGTTTCTAAAATATACTTCAAATCTTCATTTTTATATTTGTTTTATTGAAAATAAAGTTATCATTGAATATGTAGATGATTTTTAATTTATAAAAATGCTAAAAAGGGTTCCAATTGAATATGGAACCCTATGGGATAAGTCAATAACACTATAAATGATATTATAGGATTGATCAATATTTTAGAGAGTGTTTTTTCCAATATTGAATAATTAATCATTATCATGTTTTTAATATGGCAAATAATCAATGGATCATGGATACTAAATATATTGAATACACAATCTTTACAATATTTAATGAGGCAAAATTCTATAATTTTACTATATTTATGAGGTGATGGTTCAAAATCTCAATGATTGGTGAGATAAGATCATTCCTCAGTTTCTACGTAATACATGAATTGAATAGAAAATTTCATTCTCTGTTTAAATATATAAAATAAGTAAATAAATGGTTTATAATCAAGGATTTAATTTTTTATAGAAATTATTTATACCTGGATTAATATCACAATAAATTAAAATGTTAATAAGGTCAATGTGATGTATTATAGGAATATCATTTTGAGATTATAATACTTAATAGAGAAAATACCTATTTTCTATATATTAATACTCATGTTTTTAAAATTTTCCAATTAAAATACTCATGACAAATGTTTTAAAAACACATTATTATATTAATGGATGCAGGAAATTTTTTTCTATAGTGTAACATTATAATAGGGCTGACTAAAATATACATATATTAATTTTGATTATTTATCAGATGAAATAATTTTAATATTTTTTTATAAATTTTGTCAAGGATATTTTAGTATTTATTGAATAAGTGTGATAGAATAACTTATCCCATTAATCATTATTGAAGTTTAACACATAGAGGACACTCAATATTACACATAATTCATATAAATGAGTAATCTAATTCAGGATATTAGAGATGAATTTAAATTTATTATTTCAATAAAATTTGATAAATCGAGTGATTTTAGACATAGAAAAAAATATTTTCAATCATTCAATTAAACGAAATATGTAAATTTAATATTCATTTATCTATTTGAATATTGAGAAAGGTACATCAAATTAGAGTATGAGCTGACACGAAGTCAAATTATTTATATCATAATTAAGGTAATATCCACAAAATATTTTTAGAATCATTAGTTGGTTGATGGAGTTCATCCATTTCTAGAAACATGAGAGGATTAAAGAAGGACCCCTTACTCCCCAAAGGATATTTGTATACCCTGATCCAAAATTATAATTTTTTGATTCAACAAGTATAAATGAGTGGGTTTTTGAACTGTATAATATTTTTTCTGGGTTTGGTAGGATGAGTTTTTATTTTATTCCAGACAATAATAAATAAGTTCCTTTAGTAATTATTGAAATATTTATGGATGTATAGTATCTGATTTCATAAAAGGTCAATTTTCATTACCCCAAATGGAGATAATTTTGAATAGAACATACACTCTAGATAGGATAGTGATTTGTTATTAATATTGAAAATGAGGAGATTTTGTTGAAAAATGTTATAAAGTGGGATAATTTCATTATTTAATATTATAAGAGAGCATGGAATTTAAAAATAAAGGGGATATTATAAATATTAGTTTGTATGTCTAAATAAAATATTGATTTCAAATAGTTTTTTCTCTAGACTATACAATGACTGTGTAGTTTGAACATGCTTCCTTGATCAAAGTATAATTCATAATCTACGCTATCAATTAAGATATTTTTATTTAATTATTGATCCAAAAATAAAATATTAGTCATGTAACATAACGATGTTATAAGTACCATAATTATGAATTGTTTAATCATCAACCTAGTCTTTCAAAAGTGGTCACACCATTGATAGAGGCTTTCATGATCATTTAGGGAGTTTGACTAATAACTTTTGAATTAGGATTCTATCATTAAACCTATAATATTATTTTATGTGATTTTTTATTTAACCAATTCTAGGGAGATCATTAAATGAACTTTTATCTCCCGGGTAATTACTATGGTTCTCAAATACTTCCCTAATTTTCTACTATTAGATTTAAAAATATTTGATCAGTCTTGAGTCATGTGTTTATCCTTGCCTCTATTTGTGTAGAGATCATGGAATTGGTGATTGATGACTAGAGTTTATTATTAAAGGGGTATTTTATAGCTCTATAGAGATTTCTCTCTCTCTCTCTATCATTAGCTTGTGTATACCTTGATCATTGGATAATTTTTTGTGATTTGATGTAGGGGGTTTCATGTAACCTCATATTCTATAAACCATTATTCATCTATTTATTTATAATTTTTTTTAAAATTTTAGTGTTATTAATTATGATTTTTAAATATAAATTGATTGGAAATTTGTATACAAAATAATTTCACCTTTTTTGGTGTATGAAAGGGGATTCCAATGTATTTATTATTTTGATAAAATTCATTTCAATGCATATTAAATTCTGATGAAAACTATTCAAAGCATGTTATATTTTAATGAAATTTTATTTTATTATATTGTATGCGTAAATAAATGGCCTCCAAGTGTATGATTTAAAGGTTGATTGTTTGAATTGATCAGCCATAGTATATTCAATGAGTATGGGAACCTAGTTCACTTTAGAGGGGGTAGTTTTGGGACTATTATTCTATGAATGGTATATTTTTCCAAGTAGGGATATATAATTTATAGTATATATAAACATTTAATTTTATGTCATTTTATGGTGGTTCACCAATTATGGTATTCTTCTATCCCTATTTCTCTTGTTGAAGGGACATTTGTGTTCATTATCCACAAATATTTGTTGTGGTTTAACAATATTAGCTAGAATAGACCTAGACTTTGAAACGATGACTTTCCATATTTCTTATTATTTCTGATGTTTTATATAGTTTTCTATAAAATTAAAGGCATAATTTGGAAAATTCATTAATGGGAGAAAGTATTTATCAAAATGTTCTTCAAAAAATGGCCATTTTATAAATATCCTATTAAATATTTTGAGAAGGTTGTATTTTTTTTCTTAATAAAAAAATGTGTAAATATATATTTACTACTATGGTTTTACATAGAATGAGATAAATTATTTTTAAATACTTCTTATGAAATATTTGATGGGATCCTACTTGCCTTGTTTTTCTGACACCCAGTACATACAATTGGGTGTTTGTAGATCCAATTTTATTCAAAACAAGTAAAGGAATCTTGTCATAAAGAGGATGTTTGAATCTATGTTAATAGGGTTTCTGAGTTTGGTGGTGATTTGTTTGGGCGTTTCTCTCATATAACATGGAGAAGGGTGTTGTTTATCTCAATCTCATTAGTTTACCTGATTTGGTTTGGAACTTATATTTCATTGTACTCTTTTTATTTATGATGTTATACTCTATATTGGTATGTTATAATTATTTTATATATTCCAATGATTTATTTATATTTATTGTGGAATAAATCATTCCCAAAGGTTGTTCATAATGCAAAAGTTCTTATCCCTAAATCATGGGGATCTGGAACACTCGTTGAACCTTACCATGGGACAAATCATGTGTTCATATTAGAAATGACTTAGGATTGTATGTAAAAAATTAGTATGAAATAGTATTTTTTGACCTTCTTCATTAATACTTGTTATGTTTTTTAGATTGTAGGTCGGATTTTTGGGATATATATGGTAGGTTTTGTGTGTGTTCCCTGATATATCTCATTATATCAAAAATTCAGTTACCATGGGACGATATGAAATGTGTATCTATTTTGCGTTTTGATATAACATTAATTCATTTCCTATGTTCTATTCAATCAAAGTAGTATTTATCAACTATTTAACTATTGTTATTTCTTTTTATGTAGTACTATTCCCCCTATAAGGATTCCCAGAGTTCCTCAGATGGGTGATACAGATGATGCCCGGTAAGGAAACTATCCATTCAATTAGAACCATAGAAATGATATAGTATATGTTTTTTTTGACATGAACCTGGTTTCTATAACCAAATTATTTCATGATATGGAAGTGAAAAAGGGACTATAGGAGATAAATTTTGAGCCTATGAGTTTATAAGTTATAAATTATTGACCATCCAAAGAGAAAATTATCCTCATATATTGGAGAACTGGGTGGGGATGATTGAGTGTATTTTTAATTTCCAGTAACATTTAGATCATATAAAATAATAATATGAATTTTAATATCTAAATCCCCAATAAGAGATGGTGGGATATGATATTTATGAAAAAAATTAAAATTGGGTGTAAATGGACATTAAGATAATATTCATCTTCCATTTCTTCCCAAAATCATGGATGGTGACTAAATCAATTTAGTTCTTCATCCTTAAACCTGTTAATAGTACTTTAATGGATTATTCCAACCACTTCTATAGAGATCTTACTTTTTCTCACTAATCATATTACATCATTATATTGAAAAATAGAAGCATTACAAAACCATGATCCAAAGGATTAGAGTCTTGAGAAAATAATTAATGTCGACACGTAACATTAAAAGAATAAAACATAAAAAGTATTTAATTCCTTATTATCTAGATTCTTATTTATTCCTCAGGTTATCCTTAGTACAAGTAATCGTATGAGGATATACATAAAATAATTGAGTGAGATAAAATCCCAGTAAGATTATATATATGAAAATTAATCAATATAACATGGGTTGATCATAATATTTATCATTATAACATATTCATATGATCAGAATCATTATAGGAAGCATTAAGAAAAGTCTTGGAATATGTAATGGAAAAAACATCATTTATTAGTTGTCAACTACCACACCTGCTTATCAAAAAATATATAATCATGTTCATGAATATTTCAATTTTTTCATGACATACATCACATTACCCAATTCATTGGAGTGATATATAATTTTGGGCACACCTATCACATCAAAACATTTGTTATCATGCACACCACATAGAATGTATATCATACTTAGTCATAAAAAAATAACCCTTGGAAAGGAATGTGTTTAATTTAATAAATAATACATTAATAAAAAATGGATTTCTAATGATAAAAATTGAATAATATTCTTGTTATCCATATTTATTGAAGATGAATAATCACATGATAAGTAAAAGATGTATTTTTTTGAAAGAAGAGTCATTTTGGAAAAAAACATTTCATTTTTCAGAAAAATGATTGATAACATGTATATCCTTAAAAAGATAATATATTGAAAAATAAATGATATATAAGGAACAATAATAGAATATCCTTACTAAAAATGGAGTGAAAGAGGTGAAACCCAAAGAAAGAGAGTTCGGTTTGCGAATTCCCCTTACCTTATGTCTGAATTCTTTCATTATGTTAATATTCTCTATAATGACATTAGATTAATTAATAAAAAAATAAAGAATAATTTATACATTAATATGTTTAATTATGGTTTTATTAAGTTAAATTGTAGGCTTTTTGATGAGTTATATAGTTTAATTTCATCATTTGGGAGTATTCATTTTCATAATTTCAATGATTTGTTCACTTGTATAAATGAATGGAAGTTCATGTAAAATGTTGATAAATATCCAGAATTGTTATTATATGTTATTAATGATATTGAAAATGATTAAATTATCTTATAAAAAATTTTGTTACATGTTATGAGGACTAACCATTAGATAAAAGTTAACGACGATCAATTTAGGTTAAATTTGTCGGGTTAACAATCACAACAAACTCATTTTATTTTATCATTTAGAATTATGTTTATATGTTATTTACATAACATAAATAGGGGTTTAACATATATTTTAAAATATTTTTCAACCATAATAATGGTTTTATTAACATCTTTGAAGGATTTAATGGAAAATGAATGTGCCTCACCCATGATGATGGTAAATTGACACATCATAGATGTCGATTTCATTTTTAGAATAAAAGAGAGAGAGAAAGGATCTTGATTATTGAAATTACATTAACATGATATAATTACATTATATCAAACAAAAGGGATTTTTCAGGACATTTTTATTAGATAAGGTTAAGATAAGAGAAGAAAATAAATGAAAATGAAAAGAAAATAGAAGGAAAATGTAGTGGATTTTACCTCTTGGATTTATCCTCCATGAGAACCTCTATAAGGGAATGGTTTTGGTCTTTAGATGTGACCAAGAGCTCTTGAACATGTGGGAGGGTATTTGGGAGAGGCATGAGTAGAATATTTGAAAGGGTCAAAGATTATAGGTGTGAGGAAAAGAGGTGGTATTTATAGTGGAGGAGAGGGGTGTTTTCTTGTTATTATATACATTAGTTTATTATTTTGGCTCAAGAATGTGTATAGTTTGAGAATTATTACTAAATATATTAAAATAATTAAGTATATTTTTATATTTTGGTCTTACATCATTCATACATCATCTATGACCACATAATACATGTATTTAACTTTTATCATAAATCATCATTTGTTATTATTCATAAAAAATTCACGTATTTTAGAAAAATCCAAAAAATTAACCCTAACCATGTTATGATGTTTAGAATCAAAAAATGAACTCAATATTATTAAAATAATTTTTTAAATATGTTTAATTTAATTTCAAATTATAATTATCTTTTACTTGATAAATAGATATTTTAAAATTATATTTCATTTTATAACACTTTGAGATATTACCTAAGGTATGATAAAATTATCTTAAATCATAAGAAATAAAAAAATTAATTTATGTATATATTTTATGAAAATGAATTTTTTTAAATCAATAAGTTAATCAAAAACATGTAATTAAATTTTTATGACTCATAAAAATTAAAACACTTAATTAATAATTTTTAAAACATTTATTTACTTAGACTATGACATAATTATACCATTATTTCATTTATTAGATTCCAAAATTTAATTTTTACTTTGAAAGGTGATGTTACTATTCCGTTGGATAGTTTACTATTTATTAGGGTCATACTACTATTCCAATGGACACGTTACTATTCCTTTAGTATAGATTCCTTAATATCTAGAAATATCTCTTATTTCATTCACACTTCATTTATAAAGTTTGTATTATGTTATCTATGTGATTTTATGGGATTAATACTATATGTAAATATTATAAGAAGGGATAAATTCCATTAATAAAAGTTTGGGTTGTTGCATTCTTCCCCCTATTGAAATTTTACCATTAAAATTTCATTTCACATTTAAAGGTGATGATAATTCTCCTTTATCACCTCCTTTTATTCCCAAGTTCCTTTATGTCTCGACCCATCCCTTTGGGCCCATGCCATGACATCCCCCAAGCCTGCCTCCCGAAAGCCAGGGGTTGGCGACTAGCATCTAAGGCGTCAAACTACAAGTGGGAGGTATTTACCTGAGTACCTTTATTCACCAACACGAAAACACGTCCCGATATAAGAAGTCTAAACATCCATGCCACTAAACAACCACTGAGTAAAAGTACAAAATATTGGTCAAATGGGTGGGAATACAAACCCATCAAAAGTCAAACTGAAAATAAAAAAGTACAAGGAAACATCGAAATCCAGTTGCTAAAAACTCCACCTAATGGGTAAGAGTAGAGTAACTCCTAGAAGATATAGAAGTTTGTCATGCCTGCCAGATCTCACTAGTGACTGCCTAGTTATGGGCCCCCAAGTCCTCCGCCAAGTTGTCGTTGTCTGCACCAGACACAATAAGTGCGGGCAAAGCCTCTGTGTGGGTGATTAAAAAAATACTCAGTAGGGACCCTATACAAACAAATAAGGACAACAAAGAAATCAAAAAGCAAACCAAAACGTATGATCAAGAAGAATGATCATAAATAAAGATAGCTCACACTAGGTATAATCTAGAGTATGGAAAGTAGGACCATTAGTCATGTCATTAAACACCTTGGGCTGCTGGAGAACTCCTCCTTGATGAGTACAGTGGGAATTCAAGGTCACATAGAGACACTTTACGCTAACCTTTGAGGCCTGTGATACTCATCCCCAATAGGTATTGTGGGTATGCTGGGTCACACAGAGCTGATCCCCACCATGGGCATGCCGGGTCACACAGAGTCGCTTACCACAATAGCCATACTGAGGTACACCTCCTGTCGAGTATCATGTGTCTATTAGGTCACATAGAGGTGCTCCCACCATGGGAATTTCAAGTCACACAGAGCCTGTTTCCATATGGCCATCGTAGCTGATCGACACAGGGTCAATTTTCTGCAGTCATTAGGTCTCAGCCAACTATAGGGTTTCCACACATAGTGTGCTTGATTCTCAGAGAAAATCTCTTCAAGTCATTTGTTTTATTTCAACATCTTTTTAAGACTCACTAGAGTTTGTCAAAATACCTGACTCTTCATGAGGGTTCTAAATCAACAAACAACTCATCAATTGGATGCTCGGTTTGTAAGTTATTGGTGTTTGAGTAAATAAGATCTAGTTGTGTCTAGGCCTGGTCCAACCCAGTCGGACCGACCCGACCAACTCGGCCCGAGGGCCCCATATGCCTTAGTTTAGTTCAATTGACATGAACCAACCTGGTTCAGGTCAAGGTCAGCATAGTCCAGCCTGGCCAGTGGGCCAGGCCCTTTGGGCCTCACTGAACCTGACCCAGTTTGGCCAGGGGTCCAGCCCGCTCGGTTCCTAATGACCCGATCTCATCTGGCCCACTAGGTGTGGGTCCAACCCATTGGGGTCGAGTTCGGACAACTGGGCATAGGTTGCACCCTGCCCGGTCTGCCTCTGGTGAACCACCTTCCTTCATCCTGGAAGCGTAGCACATCTAGGGTGCTGTAACGCAGCCAGTCAAACCCAGTTTCCCATTGTTCAGCTCACAGATAGGTTACCACGTGCGAAACGAAGCAGGAATTCTAGAAGGAAAGTTGGTAGAATCAAGGAAGAGAGGAAAAAATCTATCCAAATAGACTTACCGGGTATTTATCACACAAATAGGATGTCTTGGAGGGAATTTGGCACTCCAAAATTGTCTAGAGAGATGCCCTAGGTTTAGAGGAGAACCACTTTACGTGGGTGAAAGGAAAATTAGGTGCACAATATACATTAAAATTTCTGGTCAAGGAATTACATGGAATATAAAGCAATTAATCCCCATGGAGTTATTTTTGATGGATTATGCTGAAAAATCCATCACCTTAGATTATTAATTAAAAAAAAGACAAACATTCCATGACATGTGATTCATTTATAATGAGTGTAAATGTTCTACATATTTTTTTCAGACCATTTCTCATATAAAACAACCAAAACCCCCTATAAATATTCTCAACATACCATGTAACTCTAGAAATGATTGACCCTCTTATACCCATACTCCATTAACTTAGACAAGTGTACATATCTATACATCAAGTCATTTCCCCCCAAAAAATCTCTCTGTAAGGATCCCCCCCAGTCTTCTCAAGTTCCCTCGCAACCTAAGACTGTGTTTTTTCAAACAACTAGTCAACCATGAATAAAACACAACCACCAAGGTTTAGAGAAGATACTAAGCTCAATTAAGGGAATTTTAATAAAGAAACATAGAGAGATAAGTGCCTAGAAAATGAAGGGGTCTTATGGTTGGAATCATTCTCTTTGTAAATAGAAAAATTTAACAAAATTGACATAGGGGGAGAAAAGTAGAATAGGAGTATCCACCACTAATATCCATGTCATTAAACGCCCTATTGGACTTCCTCCCACTTCTATTGAGTGGTTAGAAACTATTCTATGAAATGGAATATTCATCTATTATTGATACAAAATTTGATTCCCTTAATGACATCCATTTGGGAGATCCATTTTCTAAGGATAGATGCTTATACGAAACAATATTCAAAATTATAAATCCTTGAGAATGGAATATAGATCAAGGACATAAAGGTATTCATGGATATTTTTCTTCTATAATTAGCTCAATTCAGATCACACACTCATCTAAAACTCAAATATGTATCCATGAAGAAGGCACAAAAGGCGCATGGCAGAGGGGATCCAGACTTGTTCTACATGGAATGTGCCTATTCATTAGAGGTTTAGAAACACAAGGGTATAAAATTGATGTTATATCACAATTAATCAAATAATCCCGATGAAAAAATCCCTAAAAAAGTACCCCATGCAAGAACGAGTGATGAAAATATTATAATGTTCATGGGTTGATCCATGTTTATCATTTAGAATAATTAATAAAGAAACATAAAAAATCTCTAACTCAAAGGTTTTAGTTGTTTAAGCGGTCTATCCACGTGGCTTCATGTTCCATTGGTGTTCTTTCCTTTCGAGTTATGTTATTCGAGGTGCATTGAAGTAACTGGAAATTAGCCTGCATTTCTCATTCTCTGTTAGACAGGGTTTCTCTTCGTAGGTTTTTCGGATAAATTCCACCTCTTAATCCAGATTTCTCCAACACTTTAACCCATTAAAAAAATACGTCCCATCATTTTTGTTATGCTACGTCATCAAATTGTTACACTGTTTCATTTACGAAACAATGAAACTATTATGCTTCACTTAATGCGTCATTACACTAAATGTTTACGAGCCATTAATGAGCATCATTCAATGTGACTCGTCATTTATTTGTCGCCGCACCACAGCACCGCTGTGCCACCACCCAATAGTTAGGAAAAACAAATACCATAAAATTTTAAGTTATTTTAATTTTTCTAAAATGTTAAAAAATTATCTTTTTTGGTCGACCCTTTTTGGCCAATGTTAGGTCCTTTATTGGTGAATCTAAATGTTCTGAGTTCAACAGTTCCCTTATATTTATAATCCGAGCACTAATTTAAATGTTAGAAAAACCCACTCGTATGTTTATTTAAATAAACATTAAAAAGTTAAAAAATATATTCTGGGCTCACTGAGCCTTGGAATCAGGTTTTGTTTGAGCGTTTGGTACGGAAATAATTCCACATGATTTCGAAAAAAAATTACATAGAATTTCCGGGATATTACAATTCATCATACTTAAGGTTCCTCCAAAATACTTTTAAAATGTGTGTTGTCTTATTGAATAGAAGCTTATCCTTATGGTCCGGAATCATTATTGGATTCTCTTCACAAGATAGATTATATTCTAGCCATACCTCCATTGATTTTGGTACATGTGAGGGATCTTGTATGTAATTTATCAGGAGTGATACATGGAACACATCACGATATTAATCCATATTTGGTGGAGGTGATATATGATAGGGAACAAATCCTATGAAATCAAGGATCTCAAAGGGGCCAATATATATTGGTCTTAAATTACCTTTCATTCCAAACTACATGACTCTCTTCCATGGTGATATTCGATGGAAGGCACTATCTCAAACATTGAACTACATGTCCCTTTTATAGTTCTCCACATAACTCTATTTCTAATACTGAGTATCTTTGATATATTTCTAGATGCCTTGAAATTTCTCTTTCATTTATTTCACAAGATCAAGTCCAACAACTTTATTTTTCCAACTTCATCCAATGAGTTTGGGGTTCTACATTACTTTCCATACATATATTCACATGGAGCCATCTAAATAATCAAGTGTAAGCAATTGTTGTAAAAAAAATAAACCAACGGGAGATGCAGATCCCATAGATCATTGAATTATAATGGTTAGTCTCTTAGAATAATTTTGAGAATCTAAATAGTCCTTTTATATTGGCCATCACATTGGGGGTGATAGGTCATGCTAAAACACAATACAGTACTCAAAGAATGTTGAAGACTCCTTTAAAATTTATATGTAAAAAAGGGATCATGATTATAGACAATCAAGAGTAAACCTTCGTGTAGTATCACCACTTTTTTCACATATATCGTTGCATGTTTTTCAAGTGATACATATCCTAGAATCGAGATAAAGTGGGAAGTCTTGGTAAGGTATTCTACCGAAACCAATATCACATTATTTCCTTTGAATTTATTTGGGATACTCATGAAAAATTCCACTGTGACATTCAACCACTCCAACATGGGTATAGTCAATGGTTTCATTATACCTTTGGACTTATGTCACTTTTCTTAAACTTGTTGATATAAAAGGAACCTTGAGATATACTCCACAATCTTCTTCTTCATCTTATCCCACTAGAAGTGTTCCCAAATATCACGGTGCATCTTGGTACTCCGAGGGTGGATACAGAAAGATGAGCAATGTTTATTTTCCAATAGCTCATTCTTTATCCCTGGTGATAAAGGAACAAAAATGCACATTACAAACTAAATCACAATACCATCGTTGATATGTAACTTTTGTAGCTTTCTTTTCTTTATTGCATTCACTTTATATTGTATTTCCATATCATCCCTTTGTTTCGTCTTAACTTTCTCTTGGATAGATGGTTGTGAAATAATTTGGGAAATGTTGGATGAATTCTATACCATTAGGATTTATAAATCCATTATTTGAATATACATAAGGATATTGTCTTTCTTAATCTGAAACATGGATCGAGTAGTGGGTTCCCTTCTGTTAAGAGCATAAGTTACATTGTTTTCCTTGCTACGACGATAGTTAATAGAGAAATCATAGTCCTTGATTATATCTAACCATATACTTTATCACATGTAGAGCTCATTTTGTTTGAATATTAATTTATTATCCTGTGATCAATATATATGTCACACTTCTCACCATAGAGGTTGTGACACCATATTTTCCACGAAAAAAATCATATTTTCTAACTCCAGATCATGCATCAGATAGTTCTGCTCATGTATATTATACTTTAAGGAGGTGGAGGCTATCAAGTTATCATTTATCATGAGTACACAACCCATGAATTTCTTTGAAGCACTGTATATCACATAAAATTCTCCACTATTTAGTAATGTGTGTATAGGTGAAATGATCAGCCTCTTCTTTAGATACTTGAAGCATTCGTCACAATCTTCTATCCAGTCATATATTACAAATTTCCTTGTTAACTCAGTTAGTAGGCTAGAAAAAGAGTGAGGAATTTCTCACAAGACTTTATTAGTGCCCTACTAATCCAAGAAAACTATAGATTTCTCTGAAAATAGAGTGTCTGATCCATTCCCCAATAGACTTTGTTTCTGAAGGATTCATTGAAATTACCTCACTTGTGGTCACATATACAAAGAATGTCACTTAAATTATCCAAAAGTCACACTTTGTAAACATAGAGTACAACTTATCCTTCATTATTGTCACTAACACAAAGAAAATATGTTCTTAATTCTGTTCCATGATCGTTGAGTAGATGATAATATCATTGTTAAAAAATACCAAAAATATTTTAAGTTAATGTTTAAAGATTATATTAATCAAATCCATGATGATTGAAGGGTATTTAAAAAATCTGGAGGGCATCACCAAATAATCATAGTGCCCATACTCCATATGGAAGGCAGTCTTATAAATATCATCCTTCTTCACCTTTATCTAATGATATCTATAATGAAGATCCTACTATGATAAGTACTGTGATCCTCACAACTGATCAAAAAATTCATAAATCCTTGGAAGATGATACTTGTTTTTCAGTGGTCTTGTTGAGTTCCCAATAATCGATACATAGCCTTATTGATCTACCATTATCATTAACAATGAGAATAGAAGCACCCCAAGGGGATTCACTGGGGTGTATGAATCCTTTTTCCCAATTATCTATTAACTTCTTCTTTAACAACTCAATTTTGATAGGATCCATCTTATTGGGACACGTTGAGAGAGGATTATCTCTGGGTATTAGTTCTTTTGAGAACTCTTACTCATGATCCATGTGATGTCTAGGTAACTCTTTGGGAAATACATTATTGTATTCCCTAAAAAATGGGATTTCCCCTTGGTTGATTCCTTACTTTGACTCAACCATTTCTAAAAGGTATGCTTCTTCATATGGATTTAACACCCACACCTTTGAAGGATTTTACAAAAGTGATTCATAATCATCCTTTTATTTTTAGAGGAGAATTGAAAATCTCAAAATATGAAAAGATGTTTCTTTTTCCTAGTAGTTTATATGTTCTTTATATAATGGGAGCTAATCCACTCTCATTATAGTGTAAAATTCTACCAAGGGATGTATCACGAGATTCACTAGATGAATATTCCCTCATATGCCAACAAGATAAGAGTAAAACACTTAGGTTTTAATGATTTCACCACTTGGTGTTTTTACATATATCTCTACTTCAAGGTTTTGGGACTTCGATTATATAGTTCTATAAAACAATCCAGAAATAAAGAAATGTGTAGAACCATAATCAAATAAGGATTTTTTCCATTCATGAGTGAATAGAATGTGTACCTTTCATGAATTTGTTTTCATTATCCACTTCAACAGTAGTGATAGAATAATCATTTCCTTGATCCTTTTTATTTTTTGGCTACTGATAATGATTACCATCGAGGACTTATGGTTTGGTGAACTAGCTTATAGAGTTACCTTTCACTACTATTGCAGCATTGGACAATGGTTGGTGCTCTTCATTCCTCCACCACATTTTCATTCTTCCTCAATTATTTTTAACGTTAATGAGCTTGGTTTCCTTTTCTCCCACACTTTACGAATATTTCCATCTCTTTGAGGTAGTTCCCATGATGTCACTTCCAAAATTTTTTATATGTGGGTTGTTGAGTTTTCTTTCCACCTTTTCATTAAATCCTATGGCTTGAAACTTCATATTTCATTTCATATCTCCATAACAATTTGACCATTCTCCAAACTCCATCTTTTCTATGAGAGCACATCAAACAACTTATGCATAAATCCCAAAGTCTCATATTTCTATAGTATTTAGATGGTGTGGTTTTAATTCACAAAAGAATCAGTCAATTTTGCTATAATTATTTATAACAAAACCCAAAGAATACCTTGAATTCCTTGTGAAATTTTCTTTTTAGTCCATGAAAAAATCTTCTTCTTTTTACAAAAGCTCTATTAATTCTCTCTTCATCATTTTACAAAGTGTTATATGGAAATAATTATTGTAGAACATTATCCTAAATTATTCCCACTCCATCTATTTAATTTCTTCCTTCGTCATGCTATTCTTAATCAATGACCACAATTGGTCGACCCCTCTATCTAGTTGAAAAATGGAAAGAGTCAAATTCTCCATCATAGAACATTTGAGTACATAAAATATCTTATCTATTGAGTTAAACAAATATTCTTTGACAAGTGGGTTGGAATATTCAGTAATCCTTGGTCGTCATTTCCATATAAAGGATTTGATATATAGTTTCACCCTCTTAGGTGAAGGCATAGGTTCCATATTAATCATGTTTTTGTTCATAACCTGAGATAGTCAGGTAAGAAACACAATGAAAATTTTAAATTCACCTGCCATAGTATTGGGGATGTCATACATGAAATTGATTCATTGTCCCTCGCACAAGTTGTTGTCCTTATTTCTCCTATTTCCCACCATTTTATAAAATTAAAAAGGTTAGAAAGAAGTGTATGTCAACAATTCATGAATAAATAATTTATTCCTTTGGGAAATTGAAACTAAAGGAATATATTTTAGGATATGTATGTGTAATGTTTTTGTAAAAAAATCTTCTTCGGTGCCTACTTATACATAGTCTCACACTAAGTGTTTTTACTAAGGTTCTTTAATCATAATTCATAAATTAACTAAACTATGCTCTGATACCAACCATAAAGACCCTGATTTGTATTACATAACTTGTTACATAATTTTATATAAAAAACATATAATAATTACACTACCAAGATCAAAAGGATTAGTGTCTAGGGAAAATTATTCCCATACATAAAATTTATATAATAAAACATAAACATGTTTAATTCCTTATTCTCATGATTCTTATTGGCCCTAATGTTCTACTTAGTACAATTAATCACAAAAGGATATACATAAAAGAACTGGGTGATCTAAAAGTCTAGTTAGAGGATAGATAATAACGTGAATCAATATAACATGATGTGATAATAATCATTATCATCATAACATATATATTGCATCATAATCATGAGGTGAAGCATTATGAAAAGTCTTGGAATGTGGAAATGCATAAAATTAAAACACCATGTATTTGTGGTCAACTACCACACATAGTTGTGAACAAATATAGCATAATGTTCAAGTATATTTCACTTTTATCAGTACATACATCACATTACCCAATTCATTAGAGCGTAATATAATTTGGGCACATCTATCACATCATAACATTTATTATCATGCATGCCACATAGAACATATATCATCCTTGGTCATAAAAAACACATGGAAAGGAATGTGTTCTATTTAATAAAGCATAAAATTCATAAAAATTTGGAGTTACAAAGATAAAAACTGAATAATATACTTGATATCAATCTTTATTAAAGAGGAAACAACTACATGAGAACTATAATAAGTATTTTTATTGAAAGAAGATTCTTTTTGGAAAAAATCATTGTTTTTTTCATAAATAAGATTAGTAACATGTATATCCTAGAAAAGATAAGATAATTATGAAGAAGTTTTTTTATAAGGAACAGTAAAGAAATATCCATATGGAAAATGAGGCGAAAGATGTAAAATCTAAAGAAAGAGAGTTGGTTTTGAGAATTCCCTTTACCTTTTGTCCGAATGATTTATTCACATTAATTTCATGTATAATCACATTATATTAATTAATTTACAAATAAAGTACATTTTATACATGAAATTGATTTTTTAGGGTTTTATTAAGTTCATTTATGGGTTTTTATGAGTTATAAAGTTTACTTTGATCGTTCGGGAGTGTTAGTTTTCTTAGTTTCCGTGACCGGTTCCCTAGTATGCATGAACAAATGTTTGGCTAAAATGAGGATAAATATCCAAAATTATTATTTTATGTTATTAATGATCTTATATAATTTTAAATGATCTTATACAGAATATTAATAAAAGTTATGAGGAAGAATCATTAGATAAAATCTAGTGATGATTGTTTTAGGTTAATTGAGGTGGTTTTTCGATCACAACGAACTCATTTTGTATTATTATTTAATATTATGTATATATGTTAGTTCTAGAACATAAAGAGGGTTATAAGATAAATGTTAAACTATTTTTCATACATTATAATGGTTTTATTAATATCCATGAAGGAGTTAAAGGAAAATGAAAGTCTATTTCCTGCGATGACCTAAAATTTACATATCACAAGCGACAATTTAAATTTTAGAATAAGAGAGAGAGAGAGAGAGAAAGGAGTTTTATGATGGGAATTCCATTATAATGAAATAATTATAGTATATCAAACATAATATAGTTATACTTATTTTTGGATAAGATAATGTGAAGGTAAGATAAGGCAATAAATGAAATTGAAAAGAAATTAAAAAAACATGTGGATTTTACCTCATAGATTTGTCCTCCATTGGTACCATTATATAGATAAGGTTTCAATATTTTGATGAGACAAAGTGATACTTAATGTGATATAGGTTATTGGGTAGAGGCCTTGTCGGAGTTTTTATAAGGATCACAGAATGATAGGTTTGAGGAAAAGTGGTGGTGAGGAGTGGTATTTTTACTGGAGGAGGGGGGTGTCTTCGTATCATTGTATTCATTAGTTCAATATTTTCTCTCAAGACTATGAATATATTGAGAATTATCACTAAATATATTAAAATAATAAATTAAAATGTTATATTTAGCAACCAAATCTTTCATAAGTCATCTATGACTCTATAATTCATGTATTTATCTTTTATCGTAAATCATCATTTTTTACTATTCACAAAAATCAAGTATTTTAGAAAAATATCGAAAATTCACCCTAATTTTTTTTGATATTTATAATTCAAAAAATGAATATATTTTATGAAAATAATTTTCTAAATATAATTTATTTAATTTTTAATTAAAATCATTATTCACTTGGAAATTATAGATTTTATAATTATTACTAATTTTATAACACATTGAAAAATTAAATGAAGTCCAATAAAATATTATTAAAATTATAAGGAAAAAAATATTAATTAAAAAAAACATTTTATTAAATTAAAATTTCTTTTAAATTATTAAAATTGTCATAAAATTGTTATTAAAATATTTATGAATTATAAAAATTTAAACTCTTAATTTTTTTAAAACATTTGTTTACATAGGCTATGATATAATTATACCATTATTTTATTTATAATATTCCAAAATATTTTTTTTACTTTAAATGGTGAAGTTTCTGTTTTAATATATGGTTTAATGTTATTAAGGTACATGTTACTATTCCAAAGGTCAGGTTACTATTCATTCGGTATCGGTTCTTTAGTTTTTATAAATACCTCTTATTTAATTCATTATTTATTTATAATGTTCTTATTATGTTTTTAGCGTTATTTTATGTGATTTAAAATATATTACATTATTTTATGAAGGTAGAAATTCCAATGATAAATGTTTGGGTCGTTACATCTTCGATGAACTTGTTCATTTTATCATGAAATTGTAAGGAGTACTAAGTTGAACGGTTGGAGGTTTAAGATGGAAATATAATTAGATATTCAGTCTCAGGTTTATATGATTAATCCTGCCTCTTATGATAATGTTTTTTACCAAGAATTGTTGAAATAAATTGACCTATAATGAGGATCATGTTTAGTTGGGATTACAATCCCACCTAGTGATAATTTTAGCAGCTCCTCTGGAAAGAAGATAATGTGAAGAGAGACTCATAAAGATGGTGACAATGGCTCCCATCAATGTACATATACCACACATTCAAAAGCATTTAAAATTAGACCATTTACTTACAACTTTGATTTAAAATCTAGAAACACAAGACAAAATTTCTGAGTACCTCATAAAATCTATAACTTCGTTGGACACTAAAGCCATTTAAAGAAAATTTTTAATGATCTTTAAACTCCATACAATGGTATTGGATCATCAATACCTACTGGTTTTATGGAATATTTCAATTCTGCAAAGACTACAATGTTTAAGCCATAGGATTCGAGAATGAATCAATTGAATACAGTGGAAGAGTCTCAAGTGTAAGTTGATGTAAACCTTACAACCATGAGAGGTACTATATTTAAAACTTTATCTCAAGTGATGATTTTTGGTTATTGGAATCTCTCATTCCTTTATATATACTCACTTTATGAACCATTTAAATATGTATATAGAAATTATGGATTTTTTAAAGAAGTTGATTATGCCTATTTTAATGAAGCGGGAGTATGGTTTTTGATGTTCTTCTTATTCTCTTTGGATATCTGAATTCAAGATGGTTTGGTATATTTTAGTTTTCAACATGGATCTCTTTAATTTATTACCCAGGATTGAATGTTTTTTTATAAAATATAGATATTTATTGATATCATTAATATTTTTTTGTTTGTTGTCTCTAACAGAAACACCCATGTGTTTTTAAGAGAGTGGGATCCTGAGATCTAGTAGAGTAGGACCTCCTTTAATGAACCATTGAATGTTATTTTACACTTTTATAGCTAGAATTTTGGAAACACTTTTATGTTGTGATATTTATTTTTGAGTTTTGTATCGTCGTAAAATTTTTCTAGATGATTTCTCTAATTCTATTACCTGGACGAGAGTTTAGTTTTTTATTAATTTAATTTCAAGAACTCAACTAAAATACAGTCTTTCAAAACATAAGGCTCTAGGGGACATAAATGAATTATATCTTCAGTTAATTGAGTTTAATTCCAAATCATTCTTTCATCCTAGTAAATCACCAAGGGAAACCCCTATGGTTTTTACCAAAATGTCCAATGGAACACTAAATTTTTAGAACATTTATTAGAATATTAATGATTGGATGGTAAAGAGAATGTATGATTTTACCCATAATGATGTCTTGATTTATAAGTTAAATGGAGAAAATTGGATCTCAGAAATTAACCTTTTTCCTAGGAAATATCAACATGTTGTTAAGTAGTGCGATATTCTAAATACTATATTCATGATCGGGTTAGGAAACAATAAATTTCCCCAAAATTTTCTATCCCAAATAACTCCATAGTAGTTTTCATGGACCTAATGAACTTAATATTCCATTGGTACCTATATTCACTTCTCATGGTATTCACAGATTATATTTGGGTTTAATCTATGAATAAAGAAGTTTATGACCATCCAAAAAAAAATATTTTGGGAATTGTGGGGATTAATACCTTCATAATATGATATCAAAATGTAATTTTGGGATTTGAGAAATTATTTTTTAAAAACATATGTTTTCAGAAAATGACATATCAGTTAATTATGAAAATATGAAATCTATTTGGTAATGGAAAGTTCATTAAAATTTCTTTGAGATACATAGAATCATGGGGTTTTCTATATATTATTAGTGTTTTTTGAGATACTTCTTGAATAATTTATCTTTATTCATTTATATTATATGAAAAAGGGTTAAATTCAAATGAGATTATATTTTCCAGACTTCCTTTGATGGATTGAAGAAAAATATATCCACAAAACCTATTTTAGTACTAACTGAAGTTGGAAATGTATATGTGGTGTTTTTTAAAGCCCTAGGTATAGTTATATGTTTTTTTCTTTTTCTATAACATCATGGATTAGGGTAAAATTCTCATGATATTTAACAACATGAAATGAATTACCCAACATGGGATCTTGAATTATTAACAATTATACAGTATATCAAGTGTTTATGACATTACCACTTCTGGGAATATTTCCCCATATATTATAAATATATGATTTAACATTACGTATTCTCTCACAAGGACAAGAACATTATAAATAAGAGATGGGTGAAGTATATTTTATTTTTTTACATTGAAATTATCTATAATTAAAGAAAGGGGAATATTGTTGTAAAATATTTTAGTACAATGTTTCCTTATCAAGTAGTTATGGAATAAATATATGAATGGAATCCTATGGGACTCTTTTCTTGGATTCAAGACGATGTGATGGAGTAATAGAGTAGAATATTGTTTTAGTGCTTAGTTGGTGTCATCTATCCCTATGATGATTTTTCAGGAGAAACAATGAGATGATTTTTTTAAGATTACTAGAAAATATTTATATGGTGGGGAGATCATTGTAGAGTAGTCTCTCTCCCCATAGGGTATTTTTTTTAGAAACTAGTTTTTTGTCACTTCACCAGGGAGGAAGGAATCGATGGAGTTTTTTTATTTTTCTCAATGGGAGGTTCATCCCTGTACAATGAAGACGTACCATGACATAAAGCATCATTATAGTTGCAAGATAAATAATAATATATAGATGTTTTTGTGTCTCATAATATATTTAAGTATATAATGTCCGACAAAAAAAATCCTTATGGATTACATTAGAATCACTCAGTACTAACAAAAAAATTGGATGTGGTGTCCATGGATTCCAAAATCTGGTTAACATGGAATCCTCGATGGAAAAATGAAATTTAGGAGGGGAGTTACCAACTAACCAAGACCTCTTGTTCAATTATGATGCAAAACCACACTAATTAATTTGGAAATATGCACATTCAAGATATCTTGATGTTTCATTAGGTTTCTACTTTTATTATTTCATAGAGGAATCCATGGTTTACCATTCAGTATTGGAAGTACCTCGAGGAGGTGATAGGTTTTATTGTCAAATTGAGTATCACTAAACATCCTCAGATATAGGGACTAATGAAGTGATATATTATGATTATATATTATATTCTTGGTTCCTATGTTTTTGATGTTAGAGGATAATGTGATAGTAATATTTTACTCATTGTGTTTTCTTATAGTTGTACTTTGCAGTTATCCATTATAATGGAACCCTATTGAGCTCTCTATAGTCTCCTTAGTAAATCACCTATTTATTGGTTAGAGGATTTTGAAGCTTATATTTTTGGAGAAAGCCTTGTATAATATATGTTTGTGAATTTTCATATTATCTATCATGGATTGATGGATTATTATATCCCTTTAAAATATTATACAGATCTTTAAAGATGTCCTTTTTAGTTTTTACTATATTTCTCGGTGTTGTTGAATGTTTCATCTTAATACATTCACTACTATCTTGGGAAGTAGGTAATGTTAGCTTTGAGATACATTGGATATTTTTTGATCACCAAGGGAATTGGTAAGGTTTCATATTGTTTAGATTTAACATCATAGTTTACATCTATCCATGGATTTCTTTGTGTGTATCAACATTTTAAGTATAATATACACCCCTCTCATGATCGGAATAGGGAATATCATTTTTTGAAACATGAAAAGTTAGTGCTAGAATGACCAGTTAATTTTATTTATTCTCATAAAATGACCATACATGGGAAGATTAATATGTTTTTTCACATATTTTGGTTGCACAAAATGAATTATCATGAGATGTGGGAGTGATAATAAATAGTGAGGGTGAAATGAACTCATCTATTTGTTGAAAAAAATTCTTCAACATGAATTTATTTGGATAGAAATTTATGTAGTGTATATATTCTCAATTCCATGATTGATTTATGCTCTATTATTGGTCATTGTGAAAATTGTTTCTGCGTGTTTGGGAAATCATGGTTGGTGCATGGTGGATTAAAATGTGTTTTTTCCATTTCGTGGTGAAAAATATGATATACCATTCCATCATTTAAGCTGTGTTGAGACCAAAATTTCAAGTGTAAAATTGAAAAAAAGATTCCTACTATAGGATTAGGTATTAGTAATGTGGTATAGGGAGTCCTCTTGGGCACCTTATATTTTATATATCCTCCATGTCTTCATATAGGTCATGGTGAGTCCAAAACGGCCAATGTTTCTACACCACATCATAGTTAGTTGGCATGTCAAGATCCTTTATGTGGTGTGATTAAGAGAGCCCTCAGCATATTTAACACCCGCCATGCTATTTTGTTGCTTGTTTTAGAATTTTCAAAATCCAAATTAGTGATATGATCTTTCATAGGAGGTTACAACCATTTGTTGGGGTGACACATATTGGATATTGAGTAATGAATTTTTTATTTGTTTTACCACTATTAAAGCCCTCTTATTCATTTATAGTGTTTTGGATTCAACTAAAACTAAGGTAAACAATGAATAAACTTAATTCACATTTTCTTCTTTCTATGGTGAGCTCATGCAGCCTTGATTTTCTTATGTTGGTGTTCCTACTATGCGATCACTATATAAGTATATGGAAATTCATTCTGTTTGTGAATATATAAATAATTGCGTTAGAGATTCATGAAATATGTTTCTTGGCCTATCGATATTTCTTAACAACTTTGTTCTTTCTCTAGCTTTTGGATCTCTTCATTATTGGATATTACCATATGTTTTTACTTAACATGTCTCTAGAAATTTCTTTTTCTATGAACCATTCTCTCATGCTCTTTTTAAAATTATTTTGGAATTATTAAATGTAATATTTATTTTTTTGATAAAATTTCTATATTTTGGAAATGTGATGGAAATGGAATTTCCTATTAGTTGGGTTATTAATTGTTGTTTGAAATCACTTAATGTTTAGACGAAATGTTATTTAAAATACTGTTTTATTTTGATGAATGTTTATTTCAATGTATGATTTATTTTGATGAAAATTGATTTTGAAGCATGGTCTGTGAAATTAAATTGCCTCCAACTAAAGGTGAGAAATGTTGAGTTCTTATAATTGATTAGTCTCCATATATACATGGAATATGGGAACCTGCGGTACATAGGAGGGGAAATTTTGTAAAATCATATTATGCATGGTTTTCCATATTAGGGCTATCTATTTTGGACTCACCATGACTTGAACAATGATATAGTGGAGGAAAACTAGCCATGGTTGAGAGGAGGAATACCAAAACCCTATTCTGAAGGTCATACCCTAAAATGGGAATGTTGGTCCTACTCATTGTATATAGGATATTCATCGGCTTAACTAGGGTTGGATGAACTTGATCCACATAAAAATTCAAAAAACACCTTTTAATCTACTAGTCCATAAAGAATACATTTAGAACAAAAAAGAACCATGGTAGAGGCCACAGATATAAAAAAACTAATAATGAGATTTCAAAAGGGTTACTCTGATGACTTAATTGTGGATAATATATGATTCAAATAAGAAAATAATTATGTTATTTTTGTTATGGAATGATAACATTAAATTTTAACATGTTAATTATGATACCATGGTCCGTTCATAATGGACCACAACCAAAACCACTGTATAATGACAATATTACATTATGAAAAATTATAGATCATCAATTTATGTACCTTGAATTATATATTAATGATGAAATTTTGGATGATAATGACAAAAAACCACTATTGTGAAATTAGTAAAAATTGATCATGATTACTCAAACCTGATATTGATAATAGATAAAAAGTAACTAATAGAAATGTGAATAATAATTATAATTGATGTTTGTAATAGTTTATACACATGAGTTTTTTTAAAATAGTTTATTATGATATAAATCTTTGACATAGAGGACATTCAAGTGCTTTAGTGGATGTTTGGAATGAGATAATGTGTATTTGTGACTCAATTCTCTTATTTGGGACACAATAAATCCAATATAACTAAAAATTTTCTAGACCTATTTATTATACCCTATGATGATGTTTTATTTTATTTATATCTTATTTTATAGATAAATAATGTTTAAAATAGAAGTCTCCTACCATTATGAATCAATTGTTTCATGAAAATTTAATTTTGTTAAGAATAGTTCCCATATATATTTCTATATTTTCTTCCGAATCTAGGTTTTCAATTTAAAAAAATGTCATCCATTTACTAGTGGAAACAAAATATAGTTTTTACTCAAATTATCATTATAATCCCCTCTATTAATTATTAAACAAAATTTTAATTTTCTTTTTAACAATATTGGTTTTTAATAATGATGTATTAACATATTTAAAAGGTTTTTATTTCCAATGATATTATATTATTCACTTCTAGTTCAAATATTAACAAATGATTTATTTATTATAATTTTTTAATTTGTTGTTTTTATATGTTTTATCTTAATCTTCATATATTGTTTTTGGAAATATACTTGAAAATCAAGTCTTTTTAAAAATAAATTATGAAGTGTTTTCTCAAAAAATCTGTTCTCATGATTTACCTTTTTATTTTTAGAATATTCTTCTCTGATTGAGTAATAGGTTATAAATCAGACAATAGGTGATATTTTTAAATTCTTAATTTTGTTGATCATATTTTGTGTGTGTTAATTAACATTGTTTTTAAATAATATTAATTTATGTAACCCCAAATGGAAATGTCATGAAACCCACATTATTAGGATGGTTTATTTATGATAAGATGAATGATTTGTTTTTAAGGTTAACTCATATATATGAATAATTATGGGTGGGGACTCATAAAACCCTCTAATGGATTGGTTAAGGTTTTATATCTCCATAGATAATGAAGAATGAACTTGGTTGGATTTACTCAAAATATATATGGTGGACATGCATGTATTTGTTAAATTATGAGGGGTTGATATACATGGATTTGTTAAAAATATAAATGCCTAAGTGATTTATTTTTCTAATCATGATTTCATATTATAATTATTTTTCCACTACTATAAAATTTTCTATACTCTTTATATGTGCCAAAAGATTATGGTATGAAATTTTCTAATGAAAATAATATTTTTATGTCATTATTTAAAAATTTTATTTATTTTTATTATATTATTCTAATACTAGTGTTTGATGACCTTTATTTGGATATATTTCTTTTTCCATGATCTTTAAAGATCAATAATATTCTATGATTTTCAGTTATTATTCCATAATAATTGAATTAGTTTTTTGACACTTATTCATGTTTTTTCTCATTTTTATTATCTAACTGTTATTATTACTTTCCCGTGTTAGTTTTTTGAGATAATTTTTTTTAAACTCTCCTTCCATAGGATATGAATATGGGTATTACATGTGAAATATTATAAGGGGGCTTTTAGTTGTGAGATTATGGATAAAAATTCATGAGTATTGTAAAATAATTTCTTTATTTAACCAATTTTGCAAGTTAATAAACCTTTACTTTACATGTTTTATTGGATTATTTGTAATTCAACTTATTTTTCTCATAAAATAACAAACTAATTTGGTTTATATCGCATGGTTCAGCACTAATAGTATTAAAGGAGGGTATAGTTATGTGGATGATTTGATTATGGAACATTATTGAGAACCCTATGAAGATGTCTATGTATTGGATAACATCCAATTGTTTTTGTGAAGTAGATATTGTGTGGTTTTTAATGTAAATAACATCCATATCAGGATATTGGAAATTATATGTGGTTGTGGGATATATGTATCTTGGAATAATCACCCAAAAATTCTATTTTATTATAAATTCAATCAACCCATAGTGCATGATGAGTGCACCTAAGACTTGACACAAAGAAAGTCACTCATGTGGGATATGATTTGGTTAAGTAAATTTATATTTATTAACCATGATGAGGGATTTGGATATGTTTTTATTATAAGACATAATATAAAATAAACATAGATAAATTATTATAAAATCTAAATATTTTAATTTTTTTAATGGACATAATTTATGTGTTATTTATTCTAGGATGATAGTTTTTCCTATAGTATAGTTACAAATAGTTGTCCCATAATATTGTTTTATTTGAAGTAATAGACTGAAGACGAGGGAACTGATATAGTAAGGATTTAACTAAAAAATATGGGTATTATACTAATGAATGAACAAATGGGATGCATTTTATTTTACAAAACCTTATATTAATAGTTAAGAAACTGTTGAAATATATGAATAATAAAATGAATTTTATGGAGCATCAGAATGAACCATGAAAGGAGAAAAATTTGATTCAATCTCTCATACCAAAAAATCCTCCCTCTAATAGAGCATCTTATAACCCACAAATTATAATGATATGGATCTATATGAAGAAAAAAATACATTCCATTTTCTAGTTATAAATGTATGAAAATGCTATACAGGCTTTCTATTATTTGGAAATAGATACTAACTAATAGAATACTCCCATTATGAAAATGATAAGGAAGGAGGAAGAAAATACTATGTAATAGGTGGAATTGATTAAATTATTATTCCATAAACAATTTCCTTAGAAAATTCATATAATGGTGGAATAATAAATCATAGAGTTGAAATAAAAAGGGGGATGATTCTATTGGAACATACGAATAAAGTTTCTTAAGGTTCATGAGGTACTACTATGATTATATCTCCAAAAAATAAATCAATATTGGAAATTTATAATCTGACATAAAACTAATTCGTAAAAATGAATTATCCATAAGAAAAGTTTTAGACAACCAGAAGACTATTTGGATTTTTATAAAGGTTGAGATAGAAATTGGGAAATGACATTATTTAGGGTATAAGAAAATAATGGTTGAGTATTATGTATTCTTGGATTATATTTTATATGGGGGTATGAAATTACAACAACACCTGAGTAAAAAATGTACAAGGATGTACATGGTTAATCATCTTAAAGAACCTATGATGTTTTTAATGTGTGGTAGGGTAATCTATATTTCATAAAACATTTCAAGTAGATCTAAGAAGTCAATTAATAAAATAGAGGAGAAGAAGCTCCCAAACAATGATCCATATTAACTTGAATTCTTCAAGTGAAAATATTTTGGTAATTATGAATATAAATAACATAAAAATAGTAAAGTTGAATAGAATAGGCCCTAATAACCTTTTATACTATTTGATAACGGAAGACCAAATGTTATCAATGTAATGCATTGAATTAAAACACTAGGTCAAAGCTAGAGAGTCACATGGCCTAATATGTTCCTCCCCACATGCAATAATATACCTACTTGTAGTGAGGTTCTGATCATCATAATTGAAGAAACTATACCTTTAGTATCATTTAATTAAGAAAATAATAAATAAAAATATAATATCCCATACTGATAATGGATAAAAGAATAACATCATGTGGAATAAATATCATATATCAAATAAGAAAATTGTGTCTATGTGTGTGAATCCAAAAATTAGTATATACAATGATAAAAAATAAAAATAAATAAAATTATGGTATCCTACAGAGTACATATCTTTACAGCTAGGAGCTATATGCTTTGCATCTCAACCATATTAAATAAGATCATTGCATTTCCCAGAACCTATTATATGAAGTCATCATGTGCATAAAGATTCTCATACACGTTGTGACTATCACATACATGAAATATTTTAATGTTAAATTCTATTTTATTTCTATTCATGCATTGTTTTGGGGGGTTTCCATGATTTTATGGAGGAATGGGTGAGTTTTCATGAATTGGGCTAAACCGTGACCCCAATTTCAGATTTAAAAATTAATTTTCATTCCTTTATAACTCTTTTATTTTCACATTTTTTTATCCATTCCAATTCCTAATTTTCATTCCCTGACCTATTAAACCCACCATATTAATTTGGACCATTTAAGAATCCATAATCATGGTGGATATGGGTTTTTATTTAAGGGATTGGGCCCTCCATATATCCCATTTTCTTCATTAAAAATAAATTTTAATTATTTAATATTGCCTTCAATATTAACCTTTTTTTGAGATTCCAACACTCACCTGAGCCCACTTACCTAAGGCGCACCCCCATTATCTCCTCCCACAATTTGGAGCTCAATAGAAACTCGACATTGGTCGAAATTTCTATGGATTGCAAGAATCATCCGGATTTGGAGAGGTAAATTGATCTTGTCTTAAATCCTTCTATTTTTACTATTTTACTCATTACAGTTCTTAAATTATCTCCTAATCCTTGTCCGAACCTACCTTGAATGTTTTTATTTTTTAAATTCAGATAATGGTGTATTTTGAGTCGTTTTATTCAAGATTGTTTAGAGTAAGTATTTATCTATTCAATTTCTTCCTTCTCCTTAGGGTTTCCTCCCTCTTTCATTATGTTCTAAAATGTAAAGTAGTTAGGGTTCAAACTTGTGGATTGATTTTGTGTATTTTTGGTTAAATGTTGTGGTCTAGGGATGGATTTATCATCCTTGTGATGTGGCGGTGGTGCGGTTGATGTTTCACACCACGTTTTGAGTGATTTGACACTTTCGGTAGGTGGTTCCATGTGTAAAAAGTTATTGATGAGTTATCTTGATGTATTTAAAAAATTTTCATATTACTCATTTGTTATGTGTGGTGAAGAAATTTTTTATGATTGATTTTATTAAGGGATTAATCATATAGTTTCATATTAACTTGAAATTGGGTGTTTTCATGTGTTACTCATGGTGTATTATTTGGGTGTAATTTATAGCATATGAAATTGGTCTAATAAATCTTGTTTGTCCTGCCAATTCTGGTTTGGTAATGTATTCATGTAATGTGGGCCAAAAAAGAGGGTTTTTAATAGGTTTTATGTGTAAAACATTGATATAATTTGTGAGAGCATTTTATGAAAATGTGTGTTTTCATTTGGATCTTTTGTAGTATTATTCAAGGTGATTTCATAAAACTTGAATGTTGTTTTATGAATGCCTCTATATATTCCAATTCTGTTTTGGATAGGAATTGGTATGGTTTTTGGTCTTAAATGGGGGTTTTGAAATGGGTTTTGTGTGCAATACATATTTACATCACTTGGGTTATTTTTATGAAAATTGTAAATGTTTGAGTTGGTAAAACAATGTGGGAAAAGGGTGAATATGTAATGTTTGGTATGAGTGTTCACCTATTAAAGGTGTTTTTAAAGGTTAATTTATGTTTAAGATGTCAAACATTTTTAGAATGTTTGGTAAATTTCTGAAATGTTTTATTAAATTGTGATGTTGGAGCTAAATTTGTTTGTGGGATGTTTCGTGTAAGTTTGATGATAAAATGATTTTGAATGTAAAAAGGCTCTTATGTAACAAGTGAGGGGTATTTTATGAGATTTTTAATATATTGGAATGGTTTTATAAATTTTTTTAATGGAATTGTGGAAGTGTTAAAGAAATGTGAAAAGTGTAGTGGGCTATTTTGGTGTGAGTCGGATCTTAAAATCTATGTAAATGAAAAGTAGACCATTGTGACTTGTGTTGTGTACATGTGTTCTGTTTTGTAAATTTATGATATGGAAATGATATTTTCATGTTAAAAGTATATTAATTGACTTTTTGAACTTGTTTAAGCACAAAGGGAAAACATGAGTCTCTAGGTGGGTGGACATGTACTAGTATGCTAGTAAATCGATGGGGTTTGGCCTCAGTTTGAATTAGAAAGATTGATGCTTACAACTCTAGCTAAATTATGATGATGATGATTGGGGACCACTAGGTTATGGGTATGTTCCCTACTATTGTCTCATGCACGAGAATGTATATTTGTGATGGTTACTCTCACTGAGATACGAGGTACCTTAGACCCACAACTAGCTAGTTCCTAGGGGTTATTTCCATTGCTTGTGCTCACTAGATATTTTGTACTTACCGTAGGCATACGGTATGAGTGGATGCAAAATTCAGTATCTTTTGTATTTATTTTAAAATTATTTATTCTTTAAATTATCCCACCTGAAAACTATTCTTATTTAATGTTGCATTTTTGGAAATTGTAACTAGAATTTCTTGTTTTTAAAAACATTCATACTTTTCATCATTAAATGTTTATCACATGGAATCTATTAGTGGTGGTATCCTATTGGTCTTTAGGTCACACCCTTCTTACAACCTTGGGTGTAAGTAGACTTGGTTATTTTTTTTCGCAGGTTGGGTACAGTTTTTAGTTCCACCAGTTCGGGTTTCTCGCAGGTCCTTGGTGGTGAAATCTTGTGGAGATGGATTGAGGGAGGTACCCATTTCTATGAGGGTTCTTGGGATATTCCATTTTTGTTTTGTACCTTTTTTATAGTCTTGATTAGTTGTTTTAAAATATGTAATTCAGTTCTAGATTTTTGCAAATGATTATTTGGATTGAAAAATCGAGATTCGTTTTATTGGCTTATTTTGTTGTTTTAAGTTTCTCAACTCCGGTAAATCATTCCCAATTTTCATTTTATGATACCCTGGAACTTGTACCTACCCATGGGGATTGGTAACTCCCTTCGGGCCTTGTTGCGGGCCGGGTCCAGTGCCAGTTTTGATGGAAACAAGATTCAGTTTGTGACAAAATGGTATTAGAGGAGGTTGAGGTCAACTCTTTGGGTCATGTTATATAGGGAAGAATCAGGATAGTATGAAGTTAGGATTGTTGGGACTTGTAATTCTAGTTATGGGTAGTGTTCTTGATCACCACACCTCATTATGAGATTCATGTTTCCCAGATATGTTAGGATTTATCTAAGTCTTTTGGTTTTCTTGGTTCGATGATGATTCAGGGAAATGAAAAGTGAGTTGGGTTAATGGTATTAGTGAGATCGAAGGGCCTGGAAAGCCATGTGTAGCCAAGGATATTTCTATAAGACTCTCTATGACTGTGAATTTATTGGAATATGGCCTCCAACTATATGTCTAAGTCACCCACTAAAACTAGTTTCTTCTCGCATTGTTTTGTGCTTTAGTTTTGAAAACTTTGCACTTTGGTTTTAAGAAGAGTATAGTTTTTGTGAAATGATTTTAAAATAAAAAGGGAATGGTTTTATTTATGAAATGGTTGAACTGAATTTTCCGAATTGTTTTGAAATGGAAAATGGAGTTCGTACACCATGTTTGGATGCCGGAACTATATTTATGTTGGTTTTGAAAAGTAATTCCAATAGAGTTTTCTAAACAATCAAAGGGTGTTTTAATGGGATGAGATGTTTTGAAATTGATGTGAATATATTGAAAGTGAGTTATTGTCAAAATGTTTGTGTCTTTATGAAAAGTTTTATAATATTTTAATTGGGATTTAGATCATGTGGCTAACAGTTTTGAGAAAAAGGATGTGATGACAGTTTTGGTTTTGAAAAGTGGAAAGATTTTTTGTTTTGTTTTAACCATTGGTATTTCCATGAGAAACCACATCCATGGGTTTATACGGGATGATAGAAGGTTGATGGAGTGACTGGATGAGTGTCGGGATAGATATGAGGAGGGTACCTAGTGTGGCACATAAACATGCATGTGTAAGGCCCATGGGGTACCATTGGTGTATACGCTAACCACTGAACCGTCTGTTTTCAAGAAATGTGTCTAATGAAAAACATGATGTCTTGTTGAATTTTTTGGGATGGCTTATATTATGTGTTTTTAGAAAATGTTGATTTTGTGGTAAGTTTTGAGTCTAAGAACTCCTCCTTTTTGAATTGTGTTTTGGGTTTATGTTGGGTTGGTAAGTTGTGTAAAAGGACCGGTTAGTAGTCTCCTCTCAGATATGTTTTGGGACACCTTTATGGAGTTTCTCTTCATGTGTTTGGATTTGGATTGTGGATTTTTTGACCAATTTACTAGCTTGGTTGGGTCCTTGGGTTCTCTCATTGGATAAGGTATGCCTCCATTAAGGGTTAATGCATAACTGAAGTGAAACACAAATTGTTTTGAAATTTAAAATCCCCTAGTTAATCAATATAAGTAATATTTTATTGATATTTGTTGATTGTGTCTACATCCATTCCTTTTATTGATTTTTAGATCCTATTTTAGTGAGGGAGTTCTCGTGGAAGGTTGAAAGAGATCTCAGTTTCTTATGTTTCCTAATTCGTCAAAGTAAGAAGTGGTCTAGGGTTGTTAGTGGGGATGAGTGTCTCAATGGTGTCTAAGAGGGCATCTGGGTTATTCATATTTTCTTTTAAGCACGAGTTCATATTAAACCACCAGTGTGGGAAATATGGTCACGATAGGATATTGTGGCCACTTTCTAGAATTGTGTGTTGTTTAGGGATTTTGTATAAGTTCCCTATCCATGCAATGTTTATATCAGTCATAATGGTCACGTTTAGTGATGCCTTATGATGTCATGTGTTCGATTGATTGTAAAGGTGAATGTTGGGAAATCATATGAGAGTATCTGTTATGTTTGGAGAATGTCTACCTTGGAAAAACATAAAAATATTCCATTTTAGAGGCAGGTGAGTATGGGTTTTCTTTACTTATATTGTTTTTCACCCGAACAATCAATGTGTGATGTGTGTGTATCGTCTAAGCCCTAGTTTCATTGAAATACCGGGTTAGGGTAATGTGAGTTTGGAATGTGTTAGGTAATGGAAAACTTATCGGGGATTGCGATGTAGTTTTTGGTTGCACCAAATGATGAATTCCCATTCAGGGGGTTTCCATAGCCTAACCACGATGCCGAAGATGCTTCAATCATTTTAGCTCCAGCCATAGGTCTCAGAGAGATGCTGGCTCATAGTTAGGGGAAATCATAGGTTCATTTAAACCCTTGTACAAAGTCCAATACTTTTTACAAAAGATAGGAAGAGTTTAAACCTATGGTGTCTTCATCTTTCTTCTATTGTTCATATTCGGTGCAAATAGGTGGAGGTCCTTGTACCCATGTCATCGCCCAATGTTATTCCCTCCTCCTTTGGTTTCCATTGAGTCATTGGACAAAGGTTTGATGTTTGTCTAGAAAGGTTGAGCACATGGTTTACACTTGGTTAGTAGTGACCATGCCCCAAAAAACCATCTAGATAGAAAGATCCCTACTGTTAGTGTATGGTTTCCTGAACCGTGCAGACTAACCATGTGGTCGTCCCATCTCTTTAAATTTTGGGGTCTTTTTGTACCGGTCTATGCTGGTCAGTTAAGATGATATGTTCTTATGGTGGGGATACCCACTATAAGTCTTATATAAGTTCTTTTGTAAATTTATTATTGAATTATACCCTTTGTATCGAGGAGTCTATTCATGCCACCCCTGTTAGTTTTCTGATTCTGTCTTAGAAAAAAATATAGGCTGTATCTTATATTGGGGAGCCTAATTTTTTTCCTCGTACCAGTAACTCAGACTTATCCATGGTATTGTCTTGGTGGTAGATAGTCTTGTTCGGAGATATCAAGCTACCTACATCTTCCTTGGGTAAACTTTGGGATTGGAGAGTTCCCAATGGTTTAGTTATAGCAAGGAAAGTGTAATCTTATTCGATGTTGTTGTTTGTTTGAGTGAATTGATTGTGTCTTGTTTGGATAGTGTTTAAGGAGTTTTATTTTTGGTTAATGCATGAATATGATTGATTATTTCAGTAAAGTGGATTTTTTTGAGAGATTAATAATTCCTTAATTGATCACTGGAGGTTTTTTGGTGTTTGGGGGTGAAACCAGGCAAGGGAGTACCTCTTGGTTTCTCAGTTGGGTTTGGTTGTTTCTTTAGCCTTGATGTGACTTTCCGGGGCGAAAATTTTTCATGGTGGGGAGAATTTTTTACATAAATGAATTATTTTATAGTTAAATTCCATTAAATGTTAATTCATGCATTGTTTTTGGGGTTTACATGCTTTTTTGGAGGAATGGGTGAGTTTTCATGAATTGGGCCAAACCATGAGCCCTATTAAAGATTTAAAAATTAATTTTTATTCCTTTATAACTCCTTAATTTTTCAAAAATTTTCATCCATTCTAATTCATAATTTTCATCCACTGACCTATTAACACCACCACATTAATTTGGACCATTTAGGAATCCATAATCATGGTGGATATGAGTTATTATTTAAGGGATTGGGCCTGCCCGAAACCCCATTTTCTGAATTAAAAATAAATATTATTTCTTCAATATTTCCTTAAATATTTACCTTTTTACCTAAGTTGCTCCCCAATTCTCTCCTCCCACAATTTGGATCTCAATAGAATCTCACAATTGTTCGAAACCTCTCTGGATTTCAGAAATCACCCATATTTGGAGAAGTAAATTCATCTTTTCATAACTCCTTATATTTTTACTCTTTTCCCCCCATTCTAGTACCCAAATGATCTCCTAATCCTTTCTCAAACCTCCCTTTAGTGGTTTGATTTTTTCAAATTCAGATACTAGTTTATTTTTATTCGTTTTATGCAAGATTGTTTAGAGTATGTATTTATCTCATCAATTTCTTCCTTCTCCTTAGGGTTTCCTCACTCTTTCATTATTTTCTAAAATGTCCAGAAGTTAGGGTTCGAACCTATGGATTTATTTGGTGTCTTTTTGGATAAATATTATGGTCTATGGATAGTTTTATCATCCTTGTGATGTAGTGGTGGTGCGTTTGATGTTTCGCACCAAGTTTTGAGGGATTCGACACTTTCGGTAGGTGGTTCCTTGTGTAAACAATTATTGATGAGTTATATTTCTTTATTTACTCATTTTTAATATTCATCAAAAGATGTGTGTGGTGTGAAAACTTTTTATGATATATTTGGTTAAGTGTTTAATCATATAGTTCAATTTTAACTTAAAATTGGGTGTTTTCATGTGTTACCCGTGGGGTATTATTTGGGTGTATTTTATAACATATGGAATTGGTTTACTAAATATTGATTGGCCTACCAATTCGGGTTTGGAAATGTATTAGTGTCACGTGGGCCTAAAAAGATGGTTTTTGAATAGGTTTAACGTGTAAAACATTTTCATACTTCTTGAGAGCATTTTATGAAAATGTGTGTTTTCATTTGGATATTTTGTAGTACTATTCAAGGTGATTTTATAAAACTTGAATGTGGTTTAATAAATGTCTCTATGTCATCCAATTCTATTTTGGATTGGAATTGGTTTGGTTTTTGGTCTCAAATGGGGGTTCTAAAATGGATTTTGTGTGCAAGAAATATTTATATCACTTGGGTTCTTTTTATGAAATTTGTAAATGTTTTAGTTGGTTAAAAAAAGTGAGAAAAGGGTATATATGTATTGTTTGGTATGAGTGTTAACCTATTAAGGGGTTTCTAAAGGTGTGGTTATGTTTAATATGTCTAACATTTTTAGAATGTTTTGTAAATTTCTGAAATGTTTTATTAAATTGTGATGTTGGAGCGAAACTTGATTGTGAGAAGTTTCGTGAAAGTTTGATGATAAAATGATTTTGAAGGTAAAAAGGGTATTATGTAACAAGTGAGTGGGATGTTCTGAGAGGTTTAATATATTTTAATGGTTTTATAAAATTGTTTAATGGATTTGTGGAAGTGTTAAAGAAATGTGAAAAGTGTTGTGGGTTATTTTGGTGTGAGTTGGATTTCAAAATCTATTTGAATGAAAAGTGGAATTTTGTGAATTGTGTTATATACATATGGTCCGTTTGGTTAATTTCTGATATTTAAATGATAGTTTCATGTGAAATGTATATTCATTAACCTGTGGAACTTGTTTGAGAAAAAAGGGGAAACCCAGGTATCTAGGTGGGTGGATGTGTACTAGTATGCTAGTGAATCTGTGGGGTTTGGCCTCACTTTCACTTAGCATGATTGAAGCTTATAACTCTAACTAAACTATGATGATGATGATTGGGGAGAAATAGGTTATAGATATGATCCCTACTAGAGGATCTTGCAAGAGAACATATATTTGTGATGGTTACACTCACTGAGATACGAGGAACTTGGGACCCACAGCTAGCTAGTGCCTAGGGATTATTTCCCATTACTTGTGCTCACTAGATATTTTGTGTTTAACATCGGCATACGGTATGAGTGGATGTAAAATTCAGTAGCTTTGATATTTATTTTAAAAGTCTTTATTCATTAAATTATCCCACCTGAAAACTGTTCTTAATTGATGTTGTATCTTTTAGAAATTGTAACTACCATTTCTTGTTTTTCAAAACATGCATGATTTTCATCATTAAATGTTTATCACATGGAATCTATTAGTGGTGGTATCTTATTGGGCTATGACTCACACCCTACTTACACCCTTGGATGTAAGTAGAATTGGTTATTTATTTTGACGCAGGTTAGGTACAATTTTTAGTTCTAGTTGTTCGGGTCTCTAGCAGGTCCTTGGTGGTGAAGTACTATGGAGATGGATTGAGGGTGGTGCCCCTTTCCATGAGGGTTCTTGTGCTGTTCCCTTTTGGTTTCATAATTTTCTTATAGTATTTTTGAGTTGTTTTAAAATACGCAATTCAGTTCTTATTTTTTGTAAAATATTGTTTGGATTGAAAAATCCAAATTTGTTTTATTGGATTCCTTTGTTGTTTTAAGTTTATAAACTCAGGTAAATCGTTCCCAATATTCATTTTATGATACCCAAGTAGTTGTGCCAGCACATTGGGGGTTGGGAACGCCCTTCGGGCCTTGTTGCAGGCCAGGTCGAGTGCCAATTTTGATGGCGACTAGATTCAGTTCATTACAATGACTAATAAAACCTAGAAGTATAGAACCAATGTATCCTTAATAAATGTAATTATTTATAAATTTTTTATTCAATTGTAATAAAAAAAGTGACAAAAAGAATAAATAATCACATGATAATTACCCATGTACTAATAAATATTCCACAATCCCCATTAATATCTAGTTCAACTACATACTAGTAGGACGGTAAAAGATGTTAGAAATAACCATAAACTATCCACATGTCCTTTGACATGTCTCTAGGAATCCTCAAGTCCTCGGGAAAAACAATCTAGTCAATATTTTCAAGGAATATAATTCAGATAGTTTACTCGGTATCCTCAAAGAATCAAGTTCTATCTAGGACACATGGCTATCACACTATATCCCCACGTATGGATCCATCATCATCATATTGGAATTCCATGTGCACTCCCCATATAAGGGTAAAAATTTAATTAAAATCCACCTACAAAAGATACAAATAAATAGCCTCAAAATGTAAGATAAAACATAACAATGAATAGAATGATTAGAAAAGCATTACATGGAATCATGAGAAATATAGTAGCATCATAAAAATTATTTTATTAACCTTAATCATTGTAATAAGCTACTCTATTAATTCCCATATAAAAAGGGATTATATATGGGCATCATGTAAAATATACACCCACATAAAATCAATGTCAAACAAGAACATAAATCCATAACAAACAAATGAATTTTTCCATGTGAAAAACTGTTTACAAGAGGACAAAAATATATATAACATACGAACTCAAGGTTTTTCACATCAACATCAATGATTTTCAATGAATAGTTACATGAACACATCTAAATATTAGTCGGTTCAAACCACTCACAATGGAATTCAAGAACAAATTCCAAATAATTTATATAAAAAAGAAGTAAAAACTATAAATGTGAAAATAATTATCCCTTAGGGATAATTTTTCAAATTATAGATTTAATCAATACGATGCATTAACCATTTTTTACTTAATGAATAGTTAAAATTTCTAATGTGGTGATAAATCATCTATCCTTGAAAATATGAGATAATATTGATAAATCATTATTAATCAATTTTAATTCAAGGATATTATCAATTATTTATTTTTATAATTTTATCAAGAAATATTCAGAAGGATTATTTTTGTAATTTAATAATAAATATAATACATGTAATTCATCCCTAGTAAAATGATTCTCTCAAGAATAGTGGAGAGAGAAAGGTTTTTCCACATTTGGATGCCAGAAGGAGAACCATGTTCATTCTAATAGGACTTAACAAATAATTGGTTTAGGAAATATAGAACACCAAAACTAATGATGAGATGAAAAATAAAGGGAATTAATGTTCCAATATTTTTTAATAATCATTCCATGTTCTAGTTTGGATAATTGAAAACCTCAATTAATTTAATTATTTAATTTTTTCCATTAATAGATTATTAATTGAGGAGTGTTTAGATTCTTCCGGAATATGATTCATGAACCTAAAATGAGTCATGGAATTTATTTCCATGATTTTAGGACTTAAAATATTTAATACACTTTTCAGGTCTGTTTGGAGGAAGGAAAATAAAAATAGATCTAAAAACAACATTTTCCTCGAAAGGGTTGAGACATATGGTAAATAATATTTTAAATTTATACTGGTAATAGATTAAATATGAAGGTTTGTGTTTACCCTTAAAAATTTTTTTAAATCATTAAAAAACATTATGTGGAACATAGGTTGCCCTTATACAGCCTTTGATAATAATGAAATATCCTTACATAGCTCAAACTACCATTTCATAGTGGCTATGTTACCCTTATACAACCATTAGAAAAACAAGGATACATTTTCATAGAGTATATAAACTCAATAACACCCTTACATAGTTTTTAGGTTACATTTACATGACCCTTATAAAGAGAGAGTTACCCTTATGAAGATACGAAAACCTCCCTACATATAGGTATAAAAAATTTACCTTTATTTAAAAACTATTACATTAATAAGGGTAAAAATGAATTCAAAAATTATTAAACATCCAAAAAAGTACATATAAATTATATCAAAAATGGGTTTTTAGAAATTTTAAAATCTAATAATGTTACATTTTTTCCATTATATTGACATATCATCCCCCAAAAGTATCTTTAGGGTCAATTTAAAACTTCTTAAGTGATTGTGCTGAAACAACAGACTCTCACTACCATGTATCCACCCATATCCATCCATCCTTTTATAAGATTTGGATAAGTGGTACCATATCACCGAATTGGGCATTATCTATCTATTTTATTATCTTCACTTGGTGCTCCATGTATGATGCATCAGGATCATGCTCAACATCTTCGAAATTTATGGCATGCAAAGAATTTATTATATGCCTCTAGAGACATGAAACATAAAACATGTTGTGAATAAATCGGTTTTCAAAAGGAAGATCTAGACCATAAACCATTTCCCCAACCAACTCGATGATTTATAGGTTTTTTACATAGAACAACACCAGCTTCCCTTGCATCCCCAAACATAAGTAGCCTATCCAAGTAGTCACTCTTAGATAATACCTAATATTCTAAAACAATCTCTAGTATTATCCTTATACTATTAACATAATACTTATATCATCTCTTATAAATGATAATCCAATTATAAATCAGCTTCAATCTGTTTGAATTATACTACCATACTAGGGTGCACCCCTACTAGCTCTTCATCCTCATGCACACAAAATTGTGAATGACATGATCTTCTATATGAAGACTCACAAACATCCATATAAACCTAATTATGGTATATATTATTTTATGTGAATAGAACCAAGGGAAGGTGATCATTTTAAGCTCTACCTAATGTCTTAGGATGATTCCCAAAGTATATCCTCTAGTATGTGAATTGATCGATTTATCTATTCATGTTTTTAGAGATGGTAAGAAATTCAAAAACTCAACTAAGTCCCTAGGGTATTCTGCAATCCCTTCATAAAACATGATGTAAAAAAAGCAAATGAGGTCATATATAATGGCCAATTGAACTCCATGTAATCTGAATATATAATGGACATAAATATTTTCCAATATATCAGCTGAGTGAGTCTCATAGATTAGTTGGAATTGTGAAACCCTTTTTAACTGATATGATATTATCTAAATAGTCCCATTAATCCTTAAGATCCTAGTTAACCCTGGAACAAAGTCCATCATGCCATACTCACACTTCCAGATAGGTTTAGGAAGTGACTGGGGAGAAACACAGGTATGTTTCTACTCTACCTTTAATCTTTGGAAAGTAAGGCATCATGAAACAATTCCATCAATGTCCGTCTTCATCGTTGGACACCAGAACTGCCACATGAATTTCTGGTACATTTTTTTAACTAGGCTGTGATTCCCACCTTGAGGTTTTTATATCCCCAATTAGTTCCTCCTTTCTTGAAGAAGGGGCTATGTGACATATCGACCTAGGTGCCACCTGCCAGGGCCTCGAGTAGATCGTTGTGTGACCTCAAGGGTACCTCCACATTTGGTAGTGGATACCAACTAGAAATGAAGGTCTAATATTTATCTTTGGGATATTATACCCTATTTATCAAAGCATCTCAACAATGGAAATAAATAAATTATATATGAATGATAATAATATACAACAAAGATAATAGCAAGATCAATAATCAACCAACATCACATGAATAAATCCAAAACATGGAAAATGACTGTAATCAAAAATAATAAATTTGTCATTACTTATAAGTGTCAAGTGTAAAATAAAAACCCAAAATAATGGAACTCTGAAGTCTCCCAAACATTTCCTGACGTCATGTATGGTTACCTCATTCAGGCTCTATCCTGAATCCCAACTCAACCGTCTAACATTTACTATTTCTCTAATTTGGTCCAGCAAACATGAAGTCTATTCATGTACCGATTAGGAGGCCTATGTAGTGTGGGATTAAAACTCAGTAGGAAACCACTAGTGGATTCAAAAGCAATACCCATTCTATAACATTGTATACATTTTTATAAATAATAATTTGAAAATGATAAAGTATGCATTTTTCACATTTATTATTGATTTTTAACCACATAAGCCCCCTGGTTCGGGGTGACACCTAAACAAATCATTATTGCTTCAGCCCATGCAGGAGTTTGAACCATACATCGTAGGAATTTCAAATATAATTATGTCATGGTAATTAATAATTCATTTAAGTCCAATTTTACATTCATACATTAGAGGCCTACAACAATAGTTTATAACCATGCAGTTATTAGAGCAGTAGTCCCAGACCCACAACTCGGTAATCAGATACAAAAAAAATATATTTCTTGAGGGTAATGTGTAATAGTTTGGGACCACATTGGTATTTTTGGTAGAAATACCTAACCCAAAACTCATTGTCCACATCATTAAATAAAATCAAATATTAGGGTTCCATATTCATAACCCATTTATCAACCATTTTTATAACCCTTTATTTGACCAATTTCATAATCCCATTTATCAACCATTTTCATTACTCGTTATTCAAATGATTTCATAACCACATTTATCAACTATGCATCATGTTTTTAATTTAATTCTATATCACCATTTTCTCCTTTTCATATTTCATTATTACCATTAAATGATATTTAGCCCTCCCCATAGGTTACTATTCATTTCCATTCTCATAGTTATCAATGGGTCCAACGAGATTTTTGAAGGATTTCCCAATAGTAGGGGTATCAATAAATTAAATCAAAATAAAATGAAAATTTCCAACCTGGAAATTTAATTTTCACAATTACATACACCCAATTATTATCAATACTATTGGAATTGTCAATTATACCCCTACCTCAAGACTGTTGATAAATGATAGCCAAGTATTAACCCTTATTTTGATGTTGAATGGTAAAAAACACAATGTTATATGAGATATATGATCAAAAAAATGAAAAAGATCCATGAAAAAATTTCAAAAGAAACCTAGCTCGAATCCATCTACAATAGAGGAAAAATAGTCCCTCTGCAAAGGTGATGAAATATTGGAGAGAGAGGAATAAAAATGAGGACAAAATACATACAAGATCAGTGCATATTTCTTTCACCGGTTCTTCAATTGATATCAGAAGAGATGTTAGGATCCTTGGAATACTCTAATGTTCTTAAAAATTCCAAGGATTTCTGTTTAGACAATTCTGGGGAAATTTGGTATAAAAACTTGGGGTTCTAGAATTTTATAATAAAATTGCGGGGATTTAACTTTCTGTGTGCATGTTTTCTTGGGATGGGCTACACAATATTTCAAACCGTGCACCCTAACCATGAAACCTACTATATTGGGTGAATGGTATCTCATAAGTGGTTCAATATTTGATAAAACATGTGTCAACCATGTAATTACCCCTTGTCAAGGATGCACAATATCTAGGGGGTGGGTGCATGGTTTGGGAATACTTTGTGATAACCTTACATTGCCCAAAAACCCTCCAAATCATCTTAAATCACCGAAAACATCCAAGAAAAGGCTGAAACAAATAAATACTAAAATAAATGGTAAAATAATACCTAAAAAGAGAACAACACTTCTTCAAAAAGGTCAGGATCTTTCAATCTCCCCACATTATAATCACACATCCTCTAGTTGTACTCTCAACCATCACTAGGCTTCCAAGGAAATATGGCCGGGCCACTATGACTGTACATATGCTTCCCTCCCCCATGATTCCTCCTAAACACGAGAATTGTTCCACCAAAATATGACCAATGGAATGGTATTTACCCATAATACATTATCACTGTGATCTACAACATGAATTAGATTCTCATCAGAGGATAAAAACCCCTAAGCTCAACATCATCAACATCAATCACATGGGAGTGGTCAGGGTGATTCTAAAAAAGTTTTGACACATGAAAAAAATAATTCATAACACTATAATTCTTTGGAAGATCTAATTGATATGACAATAGTATGATTCTATACATGATATCAAATGGTTCAACAAAGCTGGGTGCTAGTATGCCCTACCTCCCATTCCTTTAGTGACCAAATATCCGTGACACCCAAAAAAACAAAACAACCCACTACAAATTCATGGGGTAAAATATGTCAATCAAAATAAAAATTATATATTATATGATCCCTAACCATATGTATCCAAATATAATGATCCTATTATGACATATCCTACAAGAGAATCGATCAGAATAATTCTGACTCTCCTACCTTTATAAAACATAGATGTGATCTCCACGGCCTAACATAATATGCCTCCTATGGGTCTATATAAATAGTCACTTGATAATTTTTTCAATGGGAAAAATCAATGATCTACAAGTGATTCTAAAAAGATCCACTAAAATCAAGGATGAATGCTCTTAGTATGTCCTATGATACTTGAATATTACACTCTGATTGTCTATCTATCTGCAGGTGGAAAGACATACTCTAGAACACTTGGGTACCCAAATCGTTCTGTAAACCATGCTAGAAGAGAAAAGTAAAATTTGAGTCACTCTCGAAAACTATACTCCAAGGCACCACATTAAAATTAACTATCTCCCAAACTATAAATTCACCAACTGATCCATGGTTAAAGTCAATCATGCCATAAAAAAATGGTCTACCTTAGTCAAACAATCCATAACAACCCAAATCACACCATTCTTCATAGAGATCCTTATAAGTACCAATAAAAATTACATGGTAACATTTTTATACTTCTATTATGTATTATAAAATGACTGTAGTAAAAATCTAGGCCATTGGTTCCTGGAATTCACCCACAGACAGGTGTAGTATCATTCCACAAAACCTGGAATCTCTATTTTCATGCCCGACTAACAACAACATTGGTATAGGTCATAATATATTTTGGTAAAACGAGGATGGAATTCCAACTTTTAGGAATAAAACACACACATAATATCCTCCCACAAACACATGGCTTAATAACATGTCCACAGACATAAATGTTCTCATCCCCATATATAGTCTTATCGGAAGGTGAATCCTAACCTTAAAGGATTTCCAACAAGGCCCTGAAATTTTATCCTCATACTAACCTGCCCTGATTCATCTCTTAAGTGTGGAATACTCTAATATCGATATGAGGTTCATATTCTCGTGGCCCTTCAAAACCTCAATATGCATCTCAACCAGTAAATTTAGCATCTCTTACTCGGAAATAGATGCCATAACAATGTATCAACCCAAACCAAGTTAACTAGATTTAATGCATTATTACATAACATTGGAATGATATAAAGAATCATGTTCCAAAACACCAATCAGTTTAGTAGCCTTGTATGTACTAGATGTATACATAAGTTTTACATTACATTATGAATTGAAAAAAAACATTGTGTCTCTTTAGAATACAATCATATCCCTTAGCCTATACCTACAGGTTAGTTATATTATATTTCTTCACATACTAGAAAAAAATAAAACATAATAAAGGGGTGAGCTCAGATGCTTATTAAAGGTAAAAATATAGTAGAAACTTTCATAAATAAATATAAAAATTTAAGGCAATGTATAAGACTAAAATACAATCCTTTAAACATAAACGTAATTATAATATTGAAAAGATAAATCGAATAATACCATTTACTTATTTACATGAATATTATACTAGTCGAATAGTCAAATGTATTATCAATATCCAATTTCATAATGATGGAATGCATAATGGTGGACAACATAACCATATAGTCAAGGCCTCGTTCCGAGCCTACAAATATGATTTTTTCAAAGCCTTGTGCCAAGACACTAGTTTGTCTAATGAGACCTACCAATGCATCGAGAAGCTATTATGGTCTCCACCTGTCATTTACTAAGTCCAATGCATTCTTCAATTGAAAAGGTTGAAACATAATATAAACATTCTTATTAAAACTATCATACAAAATGTCAATAATTTTACCATAAACCATGAATGGAATAAAAATAGCACATCCAAAATAAAACATATACCAAGACCATCAATACACTATGGAAGATTGTATCATAATAAATCAACTTCAAACAATTATAAATTCTAATAAAGGATGTTGACATAGATGAAATCAATCCAAAAACTATTTGGGCGAAATATTTCTGTCTGCATTGAAATAATTAAAATATTAAGAAGAAAATTATTTAGAAAATATTATTATAAGATTTTAAGGGATGCTTATAAGGTGTTATAATGACGAGAAATAGACTCACCTTCCGTATAAGTAAAAAAACATTTTTTTGCTAATTTTAGAAAAATGTCATAAAGTACCTTGTTTGGAAAGAGATAGAAAGATTCCTTTCAAAACATTTTATAAAAAGTAAAACATGGGTATAAATGAATTTAACCCCTAGTATAGTAAATAGTAAAAATGTTTTTAAATAAATTTTTACGAAACACAGATGTGGATGATAAGGAAGTCCCAGTAGATACTCATGTATAAACAACCTCAGATAATAAAGAGATTGTAAAATTAACCCTTACCTTGTATTCTTACATAGAAGAGGGTATTTTAACCTCCTATATAATGGTTCAATAATAATTATTAAATTATTAAATAATCCACATACATAAATATGATATCATATATGATCTTCTAATATATCTTTGTTAATAATATTTTAGTAGTATCATTATTTTGGGTTTTAACTGATTCATTTTCATTTATATGTTTTGTTACGTGAGTCACGTTTTTTAAGAATAAGATGTATTTGATTCATATCCAGAATGATATTAAGTTGTTTAAACATTATTTTCAATCATCAAATGAAAATAATTTTTGAATGGTTACGATGGGGAATGATATTTCATCGCGTCTTGGAGATGGTAAGCCGTATGTACGCACGAGCGACAATATCATTCTATTGATCGTAAAATCATATGTAATTGGATGGCATAATATATATACATAATAATTAACATATAATATTTATTATTTACATCAATTATACTCATTATTATTCCAATCCAAATAATGAAGTGTAGAATAACAAACTACACCTTAACGTGGAGACAGTAAGCCGTACGCACACACGTATGATGACTTTTCAATCATAGGTTGGATAGAATAATGAATATTGTTTCAACATATTTATAATAGCATCTCAGTATGTATAAGGTACTATATTTATTATTTCATTATGGAAAAAACATAGAAAGATGAATTGGAAGAAGAAATGAGCTTGAAAGAGGTGATGAAATAATTAATTCTTCTTCAGGTGCTTCCATTTGATTTGATCTAAAGTGATCCTTTGGTTGGCATTCTGATAATATTAAGGCCTATAGGTTGAAGTGAGGACTGTTTGGAGGATATCTGAGAAGGGGATGGCCGATCCAAATGGATTCAGAGGTGTGAAAGTAAGGGAAGGGGATGTACTTTTTTATAAGAGAAGTGAGAGTCACTTTAGGAAAATATTGAAATATTATATTATTATAAAATAATTTTCAGTTCATAATTTCTACAAAAGGATTTTTTTAGAAGATAAGGTGGGGATGGGATGAAAATATTTCAACCAATAGGTTTCATAGAAGTTTAGGTCACCATATTGACCTTTGATTTTAAATTTATTTCTTAGTTAAATAGTTTAACTTTTACAATGTCCTCTTATATTATTAAAACAATTGGTCAAAACATTTACTTTGAAAATCCTAGAGAACCCCAAGGGGTTATTTATTGACATATATAACCTTATCTAAGACTTTTTGATGAACCTTATATTTTTATGAATAGTATATCATTTAATTATATAATATTTGTTTTAAAAAATCATTTATGTCAATTTTGACACTATTTAGTATTTGGTTTTTTGTGAAAGCCATAACAACTTTATCACTTAGATAATTATTTATTAAATTGATGATAACTTGTCATATTAATGTAGAAAAGTTTTGTAATTAATCAAAAGTCTCAATATAGATTTATTTTAATATTTATAATATCAATTATTTTATCCTTTCATTGATAAGGTAATTACTGCATCAACATTGTGTAATAAATAAATTTAATTATTTAATGTATAAAAATAATAAAAAAATACCATGATGTTGGAATTTTTTTTCCTTTTTAAAGAATATTTATAGTTATATTTATCTTATGTATAACCCTATATTAAAAATGGTTTAGTTATTAAAATTTTAATTTTATACTTTTGACTCTTCTTTAAATAGAATAATAACAAATGTCCTAATCTAATTCAAGTGGGTAAAATATGATCATATTTTATTTATAAGGTTGATTTAGGTCAAAATACACGTTTCCAAAATAATGAGGACATATTTTAGAGTAAATATAATATCATTATTCAATTTAATTACCTTATTTACTTTTAACTGTGGTAAATAAAATTCAAAAGTTACTATTCACAAAAAATTATTTTCAACCTATTGAACCACAATTTACTTACTGATTTCAACCATGTCTCTCAGATTTTTGAAATTCAAATCAAGGAAGTGTTAAAATTATGTTTTTTGAAAATTAACAAATGTGCCTAGAAGGTGGGTAAAAGACGTCAAAAAGTTTAATAAAATTTTATATATCTAATATTATTATAAAATGACTCCAATAAATTATATTGGACTTATACATGTATTATGTATCTATTTTGAAATTAAAATAAATTTAAAAAATATAAATTATTTTAATAAAAGTCATTTTTAAATAAAAATGCAGTGGTTTTCACTATTTATTAAAAAATGAATGTTTTCAAAAAAATACCAAAAATTCACCGTATGTTAATTTTGATATTCTGAATCCACAAATGAAGTTTATTTTGAAAAATAAAATTTAAAAAATTTCAAAAATTGGGTATTACTATTCATAACTTCTTTTTAAATGGCTATTTTGATTTTTCGTGGTGTACTAGAACTCGAAGTTGCATATAGCGCATGCTATTGAATTATTAAAAGTGAAGAATACCATGGAAGCTTGGGTTGTAACATTTTACACTCCTTCAATAAATATTTTCCCCAAATATTATAGAATATTATTGCATAAAAAGATTCGGGTGGTTCTTCATCCTATGTTCCTCAGGTTCCCACATTACCTCTTCCATTTTATGGTTTCTCTAAAGAAGTTTTACAAGAAGAGTTGTCTGGTTTCACAACAATTTTTCTCTGGTATCAAGAATTTTGATTGGCTTTTCTTAATAGGATAGACCATGTTCCTATTCTAAATCCACATATGTGAGTACATTTGTTGGGTCAAGCATGTATTTTCTCAATAGTGATACACATAACACATCACGAACTTTGGAGATACAATGTGGTATTTTCAAAGGAAAGATAAAACTCCAATTCGTTCTCGAAATCTGAAATGTTTTATGTACCTGGGACTTAATTTTACCTTCTTACCAAATCGTATGACACCCTTCAATGGAGATACCTTCAAAAAAACATGCTCACCTACTTGAAATTCCAAATCCTTCATTCGGTTAGCTGCATAAATCTTTTTCCTACTTTAATATGCTTTGATGTGGGTTTGGATAATATTCACTTTTTCTATTGTCTCCTTTATAAGTTCTAGGCCTATGAGATTTCTATTACCTACATCATCCCAACAAGTTGGGGTGAAACATCTCTTTCTATATAACACTTCATATGGTGCCATTTGAATACCTGAATGGAAGCTATTGTTATAGAAAAATTCTACCAGAGGTAAATATTGATCCCACATACCTTGAATGTCATGTGATCAAGATCTCAACATGTCTTCTATGGTTTTAATAGTAATTTCTTATTGTCCATGAGTTTGATGGTGGTAGAGAATGCTCAAACGAAGTTCAGTATCTTGGGATTTCTGAATAATTTTCTAGAATCTTGATGTAAAATGGGGATCAAGATTAAAAAAAAATCGATATTGGTACACCATGAAGTCTTAAAACATCATTAATATCAAGTCTTTCTAAACATTAAAGTGATAAATCTTCTCTTATAACAAGAAAATGTGCTGACTTGGTCAGAGGATCAACAATGACCCATATTGCCTCATTCCATCTAGGAGTCTTTCGCAGCCCCATGACAAAGTCCATCATAATATAATCTCATTTCCACTCAGGTATGGGAAGAGGGTGCATGAATCCTCTGGGAAGTTTTCTTCTATCCTTCACCTATTGAAAAACCATACATATTTGACACATATTCAGTAATCTCCTTCTTCATGTTATCGCACAAAAAATGTTCCTTCAAATCTATATACATCTTAGTCCTACTGGTGTGTATAAAGAAATTAGAGCTATGAGAATCATCCAAAAATTCTCTTTTTAGATCAGGGATATTGGGAACACAATGTCTCTTCCCAAATTCCAAAATTTCATCGTCACATATGAAGTCGATCAATCTCCCATCGTTCACAGCTTAATTTTTCTTTTGAAACTCCTCATCATCAGTCTGAGAACTTTTTATCAATTCAAGTAAAGATGGATTGGAAGCCATCTAAAAATGTATCGATGTTTCCCCTTCCATGATTGTTCCCATATCTATGTTTACTAGATCCCTGAACATATAATCTCTTTCCACTGTAATCTTGTTTAGAACTCCATGGTCCATTCTGCTAAAAGAATCTGCCACATTATTTTCCTTCCCTGGGTGGTAGTGTATTGTGCAATCATAATCCTTTAGTAGTTCGAGAAATATCATTTTCCTCATGTTGAGTTATTTTTTCTGTGAAAATATACTTCAAACTCGTGTCATCAGTATATATCTCACATTTTTCACCACAAAGATAGTGTATCCATATATTCAAACCTATTATTATAGCTGGTAAGTCAAGATAATTAGTATGATAGTTTTTTCCTGAATTTTAAGCTACCATGATTAGTAGGCAATAACTCTATCATTCTGTATAAGGACACAACCATGTCTTTTCATTGATGCATAACTATAAAAAACAAACCCATAATCCCCTGATAGTAGAGTCAAGATAGAAGAATTTTCTAATATTCTCTTCAGTCCTTCAAAAAATTTTCCTTACTCCTTTATTCAAACAAATTTAACCCTTTTACGTGTGATATTGGTAAATGGGTTAGCCAATTGGAAAAAATTTTGGACGAAATGCCGATAAAAACCTTCTAGACCAATTAAACTGAGTACCTCGGTTATACTCGTTGGTGCTGGCCATTCTTCTATTGCCTTTGTCTTAGAAGGATAAACATATATTCCATCTTTATAGATAGTATGGGTAAGAAAGGAAATCTCTTGAATCCATAATTCAGACTTTCTAAACATCCCATATAATTCATTTCATCAAAGAGTCATCAGAATAACCCACAAGTGATTTTCATGATCTTCCTAGATTTTAGAGTATAGAAAGATATTATCAACAAATAAAACAATAAGTTCATCACGATATACCTTGAAAACTCTATTCATTAAATCCATGAAAATAGAGGGTGAATTAGTCAGTCTAAAAGACATTAATTTAAACTCGTAATGCTCATGCCTAGTTCGAAATTTTGTCTATGGAACACCTTCCTTCTTCACACCAAACTAATGATATATAGATCAAAGATTAATATTTGAAAAATATTAATCTCCACGAAGTTAATAAAATAAATCATCAATTCGAAGTAGGGGATAGTTGTGTATTTATTGTTATAACATTGATCTTCCTGTAGTCAATGAAAAACATCATTGATCCATATTTAAAAAAAATAAGAACAAGGGCTCCCCAAGGTGAAACACTAGGGAAAATAAATCCTTTATTATATAATAACTATATTAGTTTATTTATTTCCACTAATTCCACAGTGTCCATTCTATAAGGGGTCTTATATATGGTCCTTGAACTAGGAATTTAGTCATTAGAAAACTCAATTTCTCATTCTGGAGGATGTCCAGGTAAGTCCTCTGAAAACACATCAACATACTCTTGTAAAATAGGTAAATCCTCTATTTGAGAATTATTTTCCTCAAAAATAGTTATTTCACTCCCTTCCTCTCAAATAATTGAATTTAGTAGAGCTACTAGGGGAATATCTAGATAAGAATCAGATGGTGACATTTCTACTTTAAAATAATGTATTAGTTATAATCATAAAAAATGAAACCTCTTTATTCTTACCATAAATTATGACATCATGGTCCAAAATCTAATACATAATAAGGATTATATCAAAGTAAATCTTGGGTTTGAAAATAAGAATAGAAGATAAAGAACATTTATATGCCATAAAGTTAACTGATTCAAAAAACATTGTTGCAATGATAGTACCCTTAGGAGTTTATAATGACAACTACCTTCTTAAATAAAATAGGAAATATCTAATTTTCTTAGTAAAATGGGATGATATAAAAGAATGTGATGATCAAAAATAAAATAAAGCATTTCTAAATTTGAGGAAATGATTAGATTACCTGCCGCCACGTCATTCGAAGATTCAACATCCTCAGTAGTGATCACATAAGAACGGACTTGCACCCTTGGCGTTTTCATAGGTATGTTTACCTAATCTTAGGAAATTCATTTTCATAATTCCCTATTTTTCTAAAATTATAGCATTCAACATTGACAGCCTCATTCATTCCCTTTCAATCATGTGCTTGGTGGCCTTTTTCACCACACTTGTAAAAAACCCCCATTACCTTCAGGAAAGTACCTGGGTGTTTCTTCCCACATTTAATATAGGATAGATATTCATCTTTTTCCACATTACCCTTATTATAATTTCCAGAGTGTTAATCAGATATCTTCTTCTATTACATTTCTATAATGTCAAAAGACATAGAGAAATCCTTTTCTATCTTGATAGCACATGCAACTATATCTTTGTATGATTGGAAGGATTGTGAGAGTAATGATTGACAGAGTAATGCTTTTAACCCATCAAAGAATAAATCAATCATACTCCTTGGGTTATGTATATAATATGAATAATTCCTTGCTAACCTTGTAATGTTAGCCTCATACTTTATGACATTCTCATCGTCCTTTTTCCTCAGACTAAAAAATTTCTATTCCATATCCTCTCGATGGTCAAGATGAAAGTATTTTTATAATAAAAACTCATTAAATACCCTACATTCCATATTTGATACTTTTTCATCCTCCTTTGTGTTTTGAATTAATCAACCCCATGGATCTGCATCTCCCGTTGGGTGGTAAAATGCCATGACAACTTTTTCTCTTTCACTACTCTCCAAAGCGTGAAATATTTTTTCTAAGGAACTTATCCATCTTTCAGCTACAAATGGATTTGATGTCCCATTGAATGTTGGTGGTTGTTTCATCATGAACTAGTATAACCTTGATCCTCCATATTTTGGATCAAAGAGCTCTATACGGGTAAGGTTATTATTCTTAACCTGAGTGAGTTGTCCAAGTATGGTGATAAGATTATCAGAACCAGTTGCATCACTAGCTCCACTATAATTATCTTGAGTGGAGGGAAATCCCTATATGGATTACATGAATTGATACAGTTTTCATTCCGTCCACTAGGAACCATTTCTGATCAATGAAATACACAAGATTAGTTTATGAATCACAATATATAATTCTAAACTTGTAAAACACTGAACATAAATTGATCAGTTTATGGATATAATCCATAATCATAAAAAAAAATTTACTTGAGGATGTTTTTAATCATAAATCCTTACTAATGGTTTGTAAATAAAATTTGAATTATGCTAAGAATATCCCCTGGGATTGTCTTAACCAATAGTGCATCAAGGATCATTGTCGGGTACCAAGATATCCAAGTTCATGCCCGAAACTCCTTGTACGAGATTTCACTTCTAGGTACATCTCTGCTAGAGCTGCCTCTACCTGCTCATATCCAGATAGGGATGTATTGGTTGGAAAATTAACAAAATATCTACATTACCAAAATTCTATGATGTTCTTCTGCACTAATCCTCAAATTCTATCATAAGGTAATGATATCTAATTAGTGTTTTTCTAAATCTTATTACCAGGGTTTGTACGAAACATCCTCTAATACCAACTATAATTCCTCAAACCCAATTACCTAGATTCGGTGAATTATTACATAATATTGGAATGATATAAGGAATCATGTCTCGAAATACCGGTCAGTTTAGTATCCATGGAAGTACTAGATAGATACATAAGTTTTACACTACATTAAGAATTGAAAAAACCAATATTGTGTCTCCATAAAACACACTCATATCCCTTAGACTATCCCTATAGTTCAGTAATAATATACTTCTTCATATCCTGGGAAAAAATAAAACATAATAAAGGGGTGAGCTTAGATTCTCAGTAAGGATAACAATATAGTAGAAACATTCATAAATAAATATTATTATTTAAGGAAATTTATAAGATTAAACACATGCCTTTTAAACTTAAACATCAGAAAAATATGGAAAAGATAAATCAAATAATTCCATTTACTTGCTAACATGGATATTCTACTAGTCAAATAATCAGATGTAACATCAATAGCTAATTTCATAATGATGTAATGCATAATTACGAACATCATAACCACATAGTCAAGGAATTGTGCCAAGACTACAAATAAGATTTTATCGAAACCTTGTGTCAAGACACTAGATTTTCACATGATACCTACCAATACATCGAGGAGCATTAATAGGCACCAACCGTCACTTACTATGTCCAATTCTTTCATCATATGAAAATATTTAAACATAATATAAACATTCATATTAAAACTAGCATACGAAATGTCAATACTTTAACTATAAACCATGAATGTTATAAAAATAACACATCCACTATCAAACATATCACAAAACCATAAATACAATATAGAATATTGTATCATAATAAATCAACTTCAAACAAATTTAAAATCCAAAGGAAGACGTTGACATAGATGAAATCAATCTAAATACTATTTGAGTGAAATATTACTTTATACATTGAAATTATTCAAAATTAAAGGAAAAAATTATTTTGAAAATATTTATATAAGCTTTTAAGATATGTTTTGAAGGTGTTATGATGGTGGAAAATACCCTCACCCACTGTATAATTAAAAATATATTCTTTTTTTAATTTTTCGAAAAGGTCATAAAGTTCCTTATTTTGAAAGTGAAAGAAATATTCCTTTCAAAACATTTTATAAAAAAGTCGAAAAAGGTATAAATTACATTAAACCATAGTCTAGTAAATAGTAATAATGTTTTGAAATAAATTTTTACGGAACACAGATGTAGATGATAAAGAGGTCCTAACAGATACTCACGTATAAACAACCTCAGATAATAAAGAGATTATAAAATTAATCATTACCATGTATTATTCCATAGTCGAGGGTACATTAACATATTTTATAATGGTTAAATAATTTTTATTAAATTAGACAAGAATCCACATACATAAATATTATGTCATATATTATCCTCTAATATTACATTATTAATAATATTTCAGTCGTATCATTGTTTTGGGTGTAAACTGATTCGATTTCCTTTATATGTTTTGTTACATAAGTCCTGTTTGTTATGGATAGTATGTATTTGATTCATATCTATAATTATATTAAGTTACTTAAACATTATTTTTAATCATCAAATTAAATTTTTTATTGAATGGTTATGTTGGGGAATGAAATTTCATTGCGTCATGGAGACAGTAAGCCGTACATACACACGAGTGGGAATACCATTCTATTGATGGTGAAATCATATGTAATTGGATAATATACTATATATAAAGAATAATTATCATTTTATATTTAATATTTACATAATTTATACTCATTATTATACCCATCAAAATAATGATGTGTTGAATAACAAACTACACCACGATGAGGAGACGGTAAGCCGTATGTACGCACATATGGTGACTTTGTCATTTATAGGATGGATAGAATGATGAATTTGGATGTACAATATTTTAATAACATCTATGTATGTTTAATGTATTGGATTTATTATTTTAGTATGAAAAAAATAATGAAGGAGTAACTGGAAGAAGAAAATAACTTGAAAGAGGTGATGAAATAATTACCTCTTCTTCAGGTGCTTCCTTTTAATTTGATGAAAAGTGCTCCATAGGTTGGATTTCTGGTCAATGTAAGGCATCTATGATGAAGTGAGGGTATTTGGGAGGATATTGGATCTGTTATTGTCTGATCCAAATGGCTTTGGAGGTTTGAAATTAAGATAAGGTCAAGTACCCTTTTATAAGAGAGGTGAGGGTCACTTTAGGAAAATCTTAAAATATTATTTTATTATAAAATAATTTTCTGTTTATAATAGGAATAAATGGATTTATTTTGAGGATAAGGTGGGGATGGATCGAAAACCAATCATCCAATATGTTTTAGATAACTTTATGTCACCATATTAACCTTTTCTTTTAGATTTAACTCTATCATAAATAGTTTAACTTTTAACATGTCTTATTGTATTATTATAATAAATTGTTAATAAACATACTATAAAAACCCAAGATTACCCCAAGTGGTTTTTTTGACATATCCTACCTTATATATGTTTTTTGGCGAATATTTATATTTTTTATAGATATTATATCATTTAATAATATAGTATTTGTTTTAAAAACTCATTTATGTCAATTTTTACACTATTTAGAATTTTGTTTTTGTGAAAGTCATACCAAATTTATCACTTTGATTAAAATTAATTTAATCAACCCTAATATTTCATATTAAACTAGAATATTCGTGGAATGCATCAAAAATCTGAATTTACATTTATTTTAATATTTATAATATCAATTATGTTAACCATTCATTAATAAGGTAATTACTGCATCATCATTGTGTCATAAATAAATTTAATTATTTAATTTATAAAAATTATAAATAAATTACATGATGTAGGAAATATTTGTAGCTTTATTATTAATATTTATTGTCTAATTTAGCTTACATATAACCCTATATTAAAAATGGTTTAGTTATTAAAATATGAATTTAACACTTTTAACTCTTCTTTAAATAGAATAATAATAAATGTCCCAATCTAATGCATGTGGATAAAAAAGGATCATATTTATTTCCTGAGGATGATTTAGGTCAAAATACACCTATCCAGTAGAATTAGGACATGTTTCATGGTAATTACAATATAATTTCAACCTTTTGTTACCATATTTACTTTTAACAGTGGTAAATAAAATTCAAAAGTTATTATTCACCAAAAATTATTTTCATCAAGTTGAACCACATTTTAATTACTGATTTCAACTTCATCTCTCAGATTTATGATATTCAATTCAAATAAGTGGTAAAATTATGTTTTATGGAAATTTGAAAATGTGTCTAGAAGCTGGGTAAATGACTTTAAAAAGTTCAACAAAATACTATATATCTAATCATATTATAAGAGTTCTCTAATTAATTTCATTGGACTAATATTGTAATTATGTATCTCTTTTGAAATGAAAATAAATTTTAAAAAATAATAATTATTTAAATAAAAGTCTGTTTTAAACAATAGCGCTGTTTTTTTCACTATTCATAAAAAATTGATAGTTTTTCAGAAAATAAAAAAAATTCACCTTAAGATAATTTTGATATTCTGAATCCAAATATGAAGTCAATTTTGAAAAATAAAATTTTAAAATTACAAAAACATGAGTATTACTATTAATAACTTTTTTTTAAATGGCAAGTTTGATTTGTCGTAGTGTGCTAGAACACAAAGTTGCGTACAACCCAAACTATTGTATTATTCAAAGAGAAGTGTACTGTGGATGCGTGGGGTGTTACAATCTACCTGAGTCAACGTATTCTTGCAAAAAGTGTATGAAATGTTGTTTCCCTTTCTAGATGTATATTTTTGATCGAAATAAAATGACTACATATACTCAACCCTTCTTCACTTCCAAAGATTTAGAATCTTAATGTGAAAATAGGCAATTTAGGATTTTGTGACCAGTATACATAGTAATCTTTTCTACAAATCGGTAATAACACCAAAACATTGAGGCATAATCCACTGTGGCCAAATCAAGATTGCGTGTAGGATAATTATGTACATGTGGACTCAAATATCATGATCCATATAATATGAATCGATCACCATATATTAAAACCAATCTAAGTCTGATTCCACATGTATCACAAAATATAGTGTATTACTCACATGGCTTGGATCGGGTAATAGAAGCGTGGTAGTAAAAAACTACTTCAACTCATAGAAATAATTCTCGCATGTTCTAAACGACTCAAACCAGACAACCTTCTTATTCAGTCCTAAATGTATTTCTTATATATGGGGAAATTCTTGGATGACCCTTTAATAAGAACCAAGTAATCCTAGAAGTATTTGGTAATCAAAAACATTCTTGGTTAGCCCTTATGAAATTAATTCCTTGACATTCTATGGGCACACTAAAACACCTTCCATATAGATAATGTGAACTAATAAACGTACCCTATTGTTCGAGAATTGATACATGGATATCTTGGAGTATAGATGATTCTCTCTCAGTATACTAATGATGATGTCAAGATATTGGGAATTTCCATCATGAGTGTTGGAGTACACCAATATGTCATCAAAAAATACAAAAAAGTGATCTAAGTATAGGTGAAAGATTTTGTTCATTAAGGACATAAAAATATCCATACCATTCATCAACCTGAATGAGATCATGATGAACTCGTATAGGTTATAAATTCTTTGGAAAGTAGCCTATGGTATTTCAGTTGCGGTAACACTCAACTAATAGTACCCTAATCTCATGTTAAAATTAGATAACACACATGATCCCCTCTTTGATTTAAATTGGTCAATGATGTGCAAAAGAGGCTACCGGTTCTTAAATTTAATATGGTTTATATTCTTGTAATCAACACATAAACAATAGGACCCATCAAACTTATTAGTGAAAAAAACCCAAGATCCCCAAGGTGACATAATATAATGGATAAATATTTAATCCACCCGATTCTTACAATTGAGTCTCAAAATATTGAATTTCTATTGGTTCTATTATGTAAGGAATAATTGATATTGGTTCAGCACATGGCATGAGATAATTTGTAAACTTAACATATATCTCATGTAAAATCACTGAGAAGTCATTAGGAATCTAATTTGGGTTCATGCTCTAGGATTCGGTGGGTCAGATGACCACCTCCCCACCTCCCAATAGTGGCCTCAAGCTTAACATAGACAGTTCTTATACCCTCATATTTAAGATGGTCAAATGTGTAGTTTTTAATGTCTATGAATGTAAATTATTTTCCTTCAACATCTATTAAGGGTGAGGTGAATCTCTTTATGCTAATGCTTATTCCATGTTTAATGTCTTATAAGTATGAAACTCCCTTTAATATCAATGATTATGTCATTGAAATATAATCCTATACTATTAAATCATACTCACAAGATAACTCCCCCCACCCCTAGTCAATTTATTTTCTTTTTAGAAAGTGTAAAATTATATTTCCCAATAGAGTGACCCCCATCACACTTGGTTGGATAGTAAAATAGTGGTAGAATTTTTATGGAAAAGGTCATTTTGAAAAATCCATGTACGATCTTTTCCAGCTTTGGATCCCTCCCCTCGATGTTCTTTGACATTTTTCATGTAAACACTCTTAGTATCCATTATTTTATACCCCATTATCATTTTTGTCCCTTTTTTGTGGTGAATTATATTTTCTTTGACCTTTTAATGCTATACAAATTTTATAATTAAATATTGAATTTTTATATTTTGAGAAGTCTTTATGAAATAGGTCCTGAAACCAATCCACTATGATTAGAATTACATCATGGTTCACACCCCTATCATCTATCAAAATACTTTCAACTTGGGCGGTGAGCTCTCCCAATTGTGGAAGAACTAGCCCTACATGTCCTATCTCAAAATCCCAGGAGTGCTTCGCTGATCCTCACAACATATAAGCATCCAACTTTGCCCTATTTTTATTATGAGTCTCTAAATGGAAAATAATTTTCTAGATATACTCAATCTAATACTCATCTAAATCCAGTCCACCCTCTCCGGTAAACACCAAAGGATGTTCTAATTAGGACTCTCATGTCATATAAGACATGTTCTCCCCAACCCTTCCTGGGTTAATGTTTACAAATTGTTAAAATAAAGAAAATTTCACAAGAAACATCATCCACACTCTTTCACAAAGAACTATCAATCCTATTGTCCAACTACTAGTGGAAAATTTACCACTATGTCCTCCTATCATCCTATCAACAAACATCTTGATGGAGGTATGTATCTATAGTTCAAAAAACACATATTAGGACACATAACTCAAAATTATCATATTTATATAGGATTTATTCGCATAAGTACATAATAATTCATCCCCTATAGTTCAACACATGATACAAAATGAGGCACTATCACTACCCTTAACCATCCATCAACTAGGTCATGGCTAACATAGTGTAAAAAAATTCTATATTTCAATGTTTTCAATTAGAAACCTATTATATTTATATTAAATTACAAATTCTAACTTCAGTTAAAATTATTTATTTCTTATTAGGAACCATTTCATTTAGAAAAATAAAATAAGGGAAATCATTTTCACTTCAACAACTCACACAAAAATGACTTTTCCATAGATCACTAAAATGATCCACGTCACATAAAATCACAAGTTCCTAGAATGATACATGTATGATCAAATCCCATTTTATACCAGGCCATGAGTAAAACATCTTAAAAATAATAATAATATCACATATTAAGTTAATCACCCAAGGTGAAATAACATTAAACTTTAACATTAAACATTAAGAATAATAATACCAAACCTAGGTACTTGGGTTTCCCCATGAAAATGAGATAGTTACTTGCATTCATGAGATCATGAAAAATTATGGAATAATACTAATATTATGTTGAAATTTATAAAATAGATATAAAAGAAAAGAAAAGAAAAGAAAACTATTATGATACCACTTTGTGATGTCCTGACCAGTGTGCCACATGCCGACGCCTGGAGTCGAATTATTACATGACCTCAAGAATGCCTCCCTATACTCCCGGGGCTACCAACTATATGTGAGGTTCCAATATGTAATGTGGAAGGAAAATACCATCATTATAGGAGCAAGAGAACAATATATGTAAATAAAAAAATAATTAAATGATAATAAACAATATCCAAGATAATACCATGATCAATAATAAACCAAAATATCATGAATAAATCAAAAACATGAAAAATGACTATAAACCAAAATAATAGATACGTCGTTCCATATAAGTGTAAATTATAAAATGAAATACCAATATAAAGACACTATGGAAACTTCAAAATGGGTCCAAACATCATGTATAGTTCACTTATCCCGGCTTCATCATGAATCCCAACACAACCATATAACATAGGTCTCTTTCCCATATCTTATCCTATAAACATGTAGTCTATTGGGGTACCAAATAGGTATCCTAAGTAGGGTGGGAGTTCAACTCATTTGGGCAACTCCAATGATGTAAAAATAAATATCTAGTCTATAATAGTGTATTTAGTATTATAAAGAATAAATTAAAAATGATATAGTGAACACTTTTCATATTTAATATTCTTTAATAAAGCACATAGGCCCCCAGGTTCATGGTGACACCTGAACCAATCATACCTAATTTGGTTCATGCTATAGTTTGAAACATACAATAAAGGAATTTCACAAAAAAAATATTACATGGTCATTCTTTATTAATTTTATTACAATTTAACATTCATACATTGGGGTCTTAGAGAATTAACATGCCTACCCATGGGTATGTGGAGCGATAGTCCCTGACCCACAACTCAGTGATTACATGAAACTAAATATATATATCCCAGGGGCCTAGATTAGTAGTCTTGAACCCCATGGGAAATTGTATCTGCAATCCCCGATCCAAAACTCATTTTTCACATCATAAAAAAATATCAAATGTCATTGTTCCACATTCATAACCCATTTATCATCCATTTTTATAAACAATTATCTAAAAAATTTCAGAACACCATTTTTCAACCATTTTAATAACCTGTTATTCAATGAATTTCTTAATCCCATTTATCAAATATGAATCAAGTACTTAATTCAATTCCATACACCTATTATACCCTTTTAACACTTCAAGATTACCATTTAATGATATTTGGTATAACCCATAGGTTATCATTCATGTTTTTGTCCCATAATCATTTATGGGTCCATTAGGATCGATTAAGGGTTTGAAAATATATTGGTAATCAATTAATTAAATAAAACTAAAATCAAAATTTCCATCATGGAAATTGGAATTTCTCAATAATATACAAACAATTTTAATCAAGACTACGAGAACTAGAAATTAGACAATATACCTCAAGATCATTAATGAATGCTCTCTAAATCACAAACCTCAATTTGATGTTTAATAGTAAAAACCACAATTAAGGAAGAAATCTAGGAAAAAATATTGGACAAATATCCAATTTAAAAATATCTATCAAAACCTATATCTAAACCATTAACAATTGGGGAAAAACCATCCCACTCAAAATGGGAGGAAATGTGAGAGAGAGGGGAATCAAAATCCGAAATAAAATACATATTAGCAAGTTGAAAATTTCTTCCAATACATCTTTGATTTTAACAATAAGTGGTTTTAGGAGACTTGGAATCCTCCTATGATCCTCTAACATCAATATATTTCATGTTAGGTAAAGTTAGTGAGATTTGGGATGAAAACCGAGAGTCTAGAAATATTAAAATAAAATTTTGAGTGTTTAATTTTCTGCATGCACGATTTCCATGGACGGTCCAGACAGTTCTAAAAACTATGTTCCCCTATAATATGTGGTGCACATTTTCTCTTATTTGGCACACATTTAGACAAACAATGCTACAACTATGCCGTCCCCCTCCATCTAGGAAGAACATTTTCTTGGTGTGTGTGCACGGTTTGTGAAAAACATGCACCAACCATGCACTAGTTAGAATCCATAAAAAAATCACCAAAGATCACCCAAATGTATCCTAGAAAATCCTCAACCAAATAATAATAAAATATGGGTAATAAGATACCTAGAAATGATCATGATACATCTCTATAATGGCCCAGATCTTGTAGACTATAACTCTTCCATGAACAAGGATCACATTATCACTATCTAACTACCACCCTAGAATTTGTACACATGTATCTAGTTCATCATACATCACAATACACTGTATGTAATAATTTTATCCAAACTATTCCCATAATACAAATGGTACATGACCACCAATGGATAACATTTTTTTTATCATTGATCCTCAGAAGAATCCATCCTCTAATCATTCAACATGCTCATTAATCTCCATTGTTCATTAGAAGGCCATTAAAAAGGATACCATGATACCTAAATCTTATTGATAAGATAAACCAAATCAATATTAACTTTTCCTGGTGCATAGTCCATATTAATTTTTAGCATCTAAAGATACCCTACCTATAACATTTTGTTTATATTCATGTCTTTCTCTATGAATATATAACGAAGGGTCTTATGGAATGTGGAGAAAATAAACCTTTCACCAAAGAGAAAGAGTGACCAATATTGAAATTTTTATAAAAAGGAAATCATTTGTAAATCAGTGTTTTTATAGTTATGCTCATGGGGTCATAGATGAAATGACATGTAAGCTGGTACCCTCTCTCACTTCATTAGTGATACTCTCAAACTAACATCTGATTGAACAAAATATTATACCTATACAATCACTAGCTTGAGATGTATAGACACTATATCCATAGTAAACCTTCTTTATTAAACACTAAATGTATCTTTAAAAATATATTTCAACTAAAAAATAACTCAAATATTTTTTAACATAGTCACGAGATATGAAAAATGAGATAAGTCCTGGATAAAAAAGTCATAGTATCTTCCTAAACCCTAAAAGATCCTAATATTGAAAACATTATAGGGATGTGTACAAAAAATTAATTCATAATATCTATCTAGGTACATGGATATAAAATTCTTAGAATCCACATATACTAATGAAATAACTTATATAATCCAAGAGTTACACACTTATATCTTTTCATAAATATGATGAGATCGAAGCATAGTAAAAATATTCTCAAGATCTCAGGCATGTTGCTCCAGTGTAAGTGAGTACATAAATATATTATCAAAAAAGAGCATGATAAAAATTCTTGATATACATGGAAAACATTGTTCATGAGATATATAAACACTAAAGATGCATTCATAAATCCAAATGGCATCACCAATTACAGATAGAGAAAATACCTTCTCTGGAATCCCATCATCATGATTTTCTACTCTAACCCATAACCGTAGATAAAATGATTGAAGATAAATCATGGAGAACCCATTGTAACTCTTTAACTAATTATAATTATTCTAAATTATGGGAAATAGCTACCTGTTATTCATCTTCACCTAGTTTAACTTTCAATAATTTATGTAGGGTTGGAGAAGAGAATCCACCTTCTTGGAAAATAAAATAGGATCACCCTATGGTGAAGTACTCATTATGATAAATCACTTATATTGAAGTTCATTGACTTATACCATGAGTTCCCTAAACATGTGTGACTATATATGATAAAGGAGCACCGAAATGATATATTCACCTGGTACAAGCACTATCTCTTAGTCAAATCCTATATCAGTTGGATGTCTAGAGAAGTTGTCTGAAAATACATATTGATGGACATACGCGACTGGAGGAGAAGACATGGGGGTTGTCACTGATCATGTTGAAAGAGATATTCCAAAATATATGTTGTGATCTTTTTAATCTAACTATAGTCGGGACCCACTATAACTTCTCATAGTTCCAATTCTATAGTCATCACGAGCTTCTCCTCCTTTTTAATTCAAATGATACCTATCTCTCATATTAATAAATGTGAGATTAGAAATTGGTTAGCTATTCAATGCCAAGAATCTCATCAAATGTTTTCCTTACAAGAATCGTGATTCACCATAGTTTTATATGACTATAAATGACTAAAGGATAGTTTAGGCTTCACTAATGAGGTAAATTTTTTTTCCTGACAGTGTATCGAGGGAATGCCACTAAGAAGATAACATGATCAGTAAGTCAACTATATTAATGACATGTGCATAAATAATGAAATGGAAAACTATAGAATCCTGAAAAGAGATAATATTTACCTTATAATCCTTCATTTTATATGCATGGTGAAATATTACCACAATGACTTAAATCCATTTCTATGAATCCCTATGGACTTTGGTGCACATGAAGGATAGATAAAACTATAACTAAAAATAAAATCATATTAGATAATTGTTTTTGAATAATATATCATATACATGAATTAAGAGACATAATTATGATTGTAGAAGCCATAATACCTAAGAAAAATATAAGGATTGTGAGTATTCTATATTTCAATCTCTTACAATTCTAGTGGTAGAGTCAGAATATATTTCCTTATAAGAGAATTCAGTAAGTCATTCATATAGTTGAGTAAGACTACATCAAGGGAGATTATTATGTATCTTGAAAGGAAATATTTAGGATATCTTAAAAAGATCCAAATGAGTCTATAGCCTCATATAATGTATTTACATAGTTTCTAAACAAAATATTATATATCCCCCTTGTAGTAACCAAGATCTCTATATCCGAACATTAGTCATAGTCATGTATATAAAAAAATAGAACGTTTAGCTTCAATTTTTTAATACCAGCATATATATACACATCACAACTAAAATGTAAATGAATATATAACATAATAAATAATAAATGTTTATACTGAATATATATCAAAATAAATGTATTAATTTAAAGATATAAAATGTTTCATAACAATTGGTATATACATGGAATGTGATTATATGTTCATACTCATGATGCATGAATATACCTATAAATCTAAAAAATAATAGAAATCCCATAAATAGTAACCTAATGGTCTATTACACATATTATTTCAAAGAACATGGAAACTTTCTTACCCAATTCCCAAACAGCAATATTTTTCCTACTATGAAATAGGTTTTTTCAAAAGGAAAATGACAAAAGAAGTCTCTGATATAATTTTGTAATGCCTTGACCCAAACCACTAGGTATAATCTATAGAGTCACCTAATCTCATAAGTGCCTCACCAAATGCAAGAGGATATTAAATAATAGTGATGCTCTTAATATTGTTAGTGGGGAGACTATACCATGAGTATTAATCCCATTAATAAATAAAAATGAATAATAATACAATATCTCAGAGTAAAAATAAAGTAGAAAATAATATGAAATGTAATACATATCAAATAAGATATAAATGAACTGGATCCTGGAGTAGGAATCCAAAATATGATATATAGTGTTAAATAATACTAATAAATATTACCATGGTATTGTACAAAGTATGTATCAATACCATTATTAGATCTATTCTCATTGGCTCAACAATCTCCCATAAGCCCCTTACATTTTACTTAATACCAACAAATTATTTAAACATATGAATCCATATTCTTGTGTAGGATGTGAGTAATAAATCCTGGTAGTAAAATAATAATAATTGCATAACAAATGTGAAAATTTAAAATAGGTCTATTCAATGATAATAACAAATGCACAAGAATGTATGAAAAAAGTATATACTAGGAACCTATTTTCTAACCGACCCACTATTTACTCTACCTCTATCTACTTCAGCTTAATTCCAAAAGGATGATTAATGATGTTAAAAATAAAAATGAACCTTCCACAAGTCTTGAAACATGTATCTTAGTATCCTTAAGGCCTTGTGATGATCATTATTCTTGGGATCCTCATGAAATCTTGTTCTGACATGTTACTCGATATCCTCATGGAATTTATTTATATTCGGGCAATAAGGATGAATTTATCCTACACTATATACTGGTCTATCCTATATATTGACACATATCGCATGCACTCCCCCACTAATGTTAAACATTCAATAATTTTCCACCTATTACAGATAATAAGAAATATTCTCCAATGGAAGGATAACACGAAACAAGAAAGATCATTATATGAAATGCATAGAATTCCATCAAGAGAAAAAAAATAGTATTAGAAATTTCATTTGATCAACTTAAAGAATAGTAACAACATAATCTAGAAATACATAATGAAACAAGGATCACATATAGGTACCATATAAATTCACACACCCTTAAACAATGACTATCAAACATGAACCTCACATTATGATAGCACCAAAATTATACCAAAACAACATGTGTATTGGAGATCCCCAAAAGGTATGAAACATCCTACGTCAAGGTTGATGCCATCAATTTCAATGTTCATTAAGTAATAATCACATGAACAAAAACCATGTATTATTTAGTTAAAATAACACGATAGGGAATCTTAGAACCAAATCAAAATATTTTATTTATAGAATAAATATAAACTATACTAGGTATAATAACATTCTATGCCCTGGATAAATTTCCAAATTATAGATTTCCATCACATTTTTCATTAACCATTTTATCCAAAAAATAATAATAATTCATCATTAAATGATTAATAATATCTATTTAATAATAGTAGTTAAACATGAGAAATATTTATTATTTATAGATAATTCTTGTTTATTACCATTTATTAATTTTATATCATTTTTATGAATAAATATATGGAATGATTATTTTTCAAAAGGAAACAGAAATAGAATAATAGGAATTTAATCATTGAAAAATGTTTATCATAGCAAAAGAGGATATAAATAGAGATTTTATATTCTTGGAAATAAGAATAAGAACATGGGTTTTTTAAAAGGATAATTCACAGATCCTAGGTTTCAGAAAATTGGCCATCCTAGACTCAACTAGTGATCAAAATGTAATGGAAAAATGGTTTATATATTTTATAAAATGTATTTTGTGTTCTATTTCACATAAGTAAAAAACCCAATTAAATTACTTATTTATATTTTACATTAAATATTTATTAATTAAAGGTTTTTATTTTTTTCCATAATATGAATCATGAACATAATTTTTTTTAAATGATTTATTTTAAATATTTTCGCATTTTGAAATCATCATAAAGTCATTTTAGGTTCATTTTGGGAGATGGAAAAGAAAAATGGAGATAAAAACAACCTTTACCTTAAAAGGGGTGATGTATAGTGGTGAAATTGTTTTACCATTCCATAGCTCAGAACTATAATATGATGGTAGGATTTTACCCATTTTTAACATTTATAAATTACACTATAGATTTACACAATGAATAAGTTACACTTACACATCCTTTGAAACCATTGAACTACCATTAAATATCTCAAACTATTGTTAAGTAGTTTCTAGGATACTCTTACGTAACCATAACCAAAGCAAGGTTACCTTTACATAATGTATAGAAATACCATCACACCCTTAAATAGTGGCTGGGTTATCTTTATGAAACTATTAGAAAGATAGATTCACCCTTATGAACCTCCAAAACCACCCCATGTATATGTAGAAAACATTTAACATTATATATACTATAGGATATATGTATTTTTAAAATTTAAATTTATATTTATCAAAATTTCACAGAAAAACATATAAATTATATAATTTTTTTTAAAAAATTAAAAAAATAATATTATAGTCACTACTACTGAGGGGGTGCATGGTAAGGAAGTATTTAAAGGTATATGAATTCTACAATCTAGATCAAAAATGATTTATTTAATTCTAGGTTTTCACATTTTTTTACATCACACATGTCACATAAATGACTTATTTTAAAGTTAAATTTCATTAAATTTTCATTCATGCTTTGTTTTTTGGGTTTCTCAATTTTTTATGGTTGAATGGGTGAGTTCTCATGAATTGGGCCAAACCGTGAGCCCAATTCCAGATTTAAAAATAATTTTTGTTTCTTCTATAACTTTTTAATTTTTTAATATTTTTCACCCATTCAAGTTTATAAATGGTATCCCTTGACATAGAAACACCACCATTTTAGTTTTAATCCTTTATAAAACCATAAACAAGTTGTATATGGGTTTTTATTTAAGGGATTGGGCCTGCCTGAAATCCCAATTCAAGTTTTAAAAATATTATTTTTTTAATAAATAAAAAATTAAATATTAATGTTTTTTCGGTTATTCCAAGACGCAAACACGCCCCTTGAACCCAGCCGTGCGTCCAATATCTTCCCACCCTATTTTCAGCTCATTTGCATCACAGTTTAGGTCAAATCTTCTGAAGAACTCACATATCGGGCAGATTAATAAAGGTAATTTGTTTCCTTCATAAATCCTTCAATTCTCACTCTTTTTCCCCATTATAATTCCTACATGGTCTCATTATCCTTGTTCAAAACTCCCTTAAATGTTTTCCTATTTTCAAATTCAGATACTGGTGTATGTGAGGTGATTTTTACAAGATTCCTCAAGTAAGTTTGTCTTCTTCATTATTCTTTCAATTTGCTTAGGGTTACATTCCATGTGATTAGGGTATCATACCTTATATATAAGGTTCCTAATGTCCAGAAGTTAGGCTTTAATCCTAGGGTTTTATATCTTGGCTTTTGAGTGAAATCTTCTGGTTTTAGGTTGGATTTCAATTCCTTGAGGTGCGGTGGTGGTGCAATTTATGTTTCACACCATGTTTTGAGTGTTTCGAATTAAATGGTAGGTGATTCCATGTATAACCATTTTATGATGAGTTAGCTTGCTTGGTTTATTAATTTAGTATGTTTCAAATCTGTTTTGTGTGGTGATAAAATTGTTTTTGTGATGGATTGAGTTAAGTGTTTAATTTTGTAGTTTCATTATTGCTTAGAATTGGGTGCTTTTTATGCGTGGCTCTTGGGGAAATATTTGGGTGTATTTTATAAGATGTGAAATTGATTTATTAGTGTTAAAAGGGGATGAAAATTCTGTTTTGTTAATTCCTTAATGTCATGTTGGCCTTGTAATGGGGTTTTTGAATGGTTTTAAGGTGTGAAACTATGTTGTACTTCTTGAACAAGATTTGTGAAAACATGTGTTTTTCATGTGTACCTTTTGTGGTATTGTTTGAGGTATTTTTATAAAACTTGGCGGTAGTTTAATAATTGTTTTTAGGGATAAAAATTCTGATTTTAATTGTTATTGGCATTGTTTTGGTCTTGTATTAGGTTTTTTAAATGGGTTTTTATGCCAACCATGGTTGGACCTCTTAGGTTGGTTTTATTAAAATTATAAATGATTTAATGAGTTACAAAAAGTGTGAAATGGTTTCTTATGTACTGTTTTGGTGATAGTATGTTCCTAAAATGAATTTTTGAAACATAATGTTGTCAGTTATGTTGTAAAACATTTTGGTAATGTTTTGTAATGTTTCGTGGTGATTTATGAAATTGGGATGTGGGTGCGAAACGTGTTTTTGGGCTGTTTTGCGTGAGTGTAATATACAAAATGGACTTTGTTTATGAAAAGGGTATTATGTAACATGTTTTTGGGCTGTTATGTGATGTTTAGAATCTTGGGAAAGATTTTATAAAATTTTTAATGGATTTGTTGAATTGTGAAAGATGTGCAAAATGTGTTGTGGGCTATTTTTGATGTGAGTATGATTTCAAAATTCATTTGAATGAAAAATTGGATTTTTAGACTTGTGTGGCATAAATGTTGGCTGTTTGGTGAACTTGTGATGTGAAAATGATATTTTCATGTGCAGTGTATATTTATTGGCTTGTTGAACTTGTCTGAGCACAAGTGGAAAACCCAGGTACTAGGTGGGTGGACATGTAGTAGTATGCTAGTGAATCCGTGGGGTTTGGCCTTAGTTTCACTTAGTCAAATTGACGGTTACAACTCTAAATAAACTATGATGATGATTATTGGGGACCACTAGGTTATGGGGGGGTTCCCTACTAGTGGCTCATGCACGAGAACAGATATTTTGATGGTTACTCTCACCGAGATACGAGGTACCTGGGACCCACAACGAGATAGTTCCTAGGGGTTATTTCCTATTGCTTGTGCTCATTATTCACTTTGTAATTATCATCGTCATACGGTATAGTTGACTGGAAAATTCATTAGTGTAGACTTTATTTTTTAAAAGTGTTGATTCTTAATGATAACCCACTTGAAAACAGTTTTTTTAGATTCATCTTTTAGAAATTGTAACTAGCATTTTCTCTTTATGAAAACTTGCAAGCTTTTTGTATTTGAATGTTTATCATATGGAATCTCCTAGTGGTGGTATCCTACTGGGCATTGTCTCACACCCTACTTACACCCTAGTGTGTAAGTAGATTTGGTTATTTTTTTCTCTCAGGTTAGGATACAGTTTTTAGTTCCAGTGTTTGGGTTTCTAGCATGTCCTTGGTGGTGAAGTCTTGTGGAGATGGATTGAGGGCGGTTCCCCTTGCCATGAAGGTTCTTGGACTGTTTAATTTTCATTTTGTACCTTTTTTATACTCTTATTGAGTTGTTTTAATAGATGTAATTCAGTTCAGAATTTTGTAAAAGATGGTTTTAGTTGAAAAATCCAGATTCGTTTTATTGAGTTTGTTTGTTGTTTAATGTTTATAAACATGGTTAAATCGTTCCCAAACATCATTTTATGATACCCGGGCACTTGTGCCAGCCCGTGGGGATTAGGAACGACCTTCAGGCCTTGTTACGGGCCGAGTCGGGTGCCGGTTTTGATGGCGATCAGATTTGGTTCGTGACAACACATGTTTACTAAGAATATTTATTCACCACCTAACATCACTGATAATAAACTAATTGTAAAAGAATCTGGTGGAACAATGATAGTATCTAAGATATATAACTATAATCTAATTAATATTTATAAGGAGGTATTTAATAGAAATGTAGTTCTCATAACCATTTTGGAATGTATGATATATTGGGTATGGATTGGCTATCACTACATAAGACACATATTATTTAATAAAAAAATGATATCTCATTTCATATGACTAATTATCCTTGGATAAAATATCCAAGTTATGATGATCACGAGCTACCATCATAAAAAATTCTATTATATGGGTATCAATAACTAAAAATGATGTTATTATATATCAAATAATTGGGAAGGAAGTAAAAAATGATGACATACCAATTTTAAATGAATATATAGATGTATTTCTAGTTAAACTACACATTACTCCCCCAGAGAGTGATAGAGAGTTTTTGATTGAATGCATGTGTAGATCAATACCTAAATCAATGTGTTCTTATATAATACAACAAGTAAAGATAGAATAATTATATAATAAGCAACAAGAGGATCCTAAGAATATATTTTTACACTTGAGGGGTGAACCATGTGGTGAACCAGTTCCATTGGTCAAAATAGATGGATCAAGGCATCTTTCATTAAATAACATGATCTAAATAATATCATGTAGATGGATAAGTATACTCTACCAAATATTTATGACCCATTATATCAACTAATTGATGCTCAATAATTCCCATGTTATGAAAAATGACCTAGATATCATTATTTAAGGGTTAAAGGGTAGTATATTTCCATGAAAATATTTTGTTTATGTATTGAAAAAATGAATTTTTAGTGATTGCATTTAGTCTTACAAATGTTGATTCTATATTCACGGATGTAATATATAGTGTCTTTAGAGACAACCATGATCAATTTTTAGTTTCCATAAAATATTATATTCTCATATATTTTATGAGAAGGATAGAATATAAAGATCATTCTTGGATTTTGTTGAATATCCTAATAATGAAGAAGTTGTATTCCAAATTTACAAGTTGTGAATTCTTGCTGTATAAAGTATCATTATTGGGACATGTAATAAAATAAAAAGGTATATCTATAAATAATTCAATGATAAATTTTATTGAGAAATTATAAAGACCAAACATAGTTACACATATTTGATGATTTCATAATATTTCTTGTAACTATAGTGGTTTGGTTAGTAATTTATTATGGATATCAAATTATTTAACAATGATAAAATTAGAGTGAGTGATTTTTCTTTGGAGAGAGGAATATAAATAATGTTTCATGGAACTAAATAATAGGTTGACCACTGCATATATACTAACATTACCTTGTAGTTGGTAATGATTTTAATATATAGTGATGCTTTAAAAAATTTATTAGGATGCTTCCTCATTCATAAGTATGGAGTAATTTTTTTTCCACGTGTAAATTGAATAATAAAGAGAATAATTACATGACATGTGATATGGAGTTGGAAATTGTGAACATTGCATTAAATATCTAGTAGTAATTAATGTACGTAAAAAAGTATTATAAATTCACTAGATACAATATTTGGAAATATATATTCACATAGAATTAGTTAAACTTGCACCAAAGTATATGGTTAGAATTGATAATGGATATTATATCTAAATACATTATCACTTAGGAATAGAATAAAAGGTGGATGATGCCCTGAGTATGAATTATCATAATATCTTATAAGTGAATGAGATTTAAAAAGTCTTAATACTCACATATTTTCAATTTATTAACCATAAAATTTTATGAGATAGAGATAAATCAAATCATTACCAAATGACTACCCGACCTTTGATTCACATGGTGCTCAAAGAAGAAAAAATAGATGATGTGAAACTATATATAAAGTTCGTGAGTATTATGAATTTCAACTCTAATAAATATAAAGTTAAAATGGTTTGAGATTGTATATTTTTCCCATGAATAATAACATTAGAATAAAATTTTGTATAATTCACAAAGATCATACTTATGTATTCTTCTAGGTCATATGAAGATGTATAGAGATTTGAAGAAAATAAGTTCATGAGATAACATAGAGAGGGATATTTTAAAATACATATCTCTATTCTTGGAGTTCTAGAATGATATGAATAAATTACAACAGTATAAGGTTATATTTCAACCATTACCCATATAACACACAAATATTTTATGATTTTTTAAAATTTTTCCGCAATTTTTATTACACATAATAGTGAGTTTAAAAAAATAGTGATATACTATTAAATTATTATTATTTAACATAAGAGTTATTTCCCAGCCATTCGATTTTATGGAATGAATAGTATTAAATAAATTAAGAAAAACATGATTTTCATTAGAATAAAATAAATTCATTGATTATTAATTACTTATGATTTAATATAAAAACCATTAGAATATAAAACCGATATTTTTTGAAAATATATATTTTATACCCAAATTAAATATTTATTTTAATAAATTAATCCATTTTATATTGTTTAATTATATTATTATTGTACATATATGTTACAGTTGATAATTTTTTCTTAACATTCATTTAATTTTTTATTGGAATGCGAAAAGAATGAACCATGTTAAACACATAAAAATTTAATTTTATAAAAATTGTTATACATAATTTGTTAAATTAACATTTTAAAATAAATTTATTCCACTTATAGAAATTGAAATTAAAAAAATGGATTCCATATTTTTAATTATAAGGTTTATATTTGGTAAATATGGTTATTTTATTTTTTATCAATATGAATAGTAACTGTAATAAAATTTGTCAGATTGTTAAATGGTAAATCATGTAAATATAGGTTAATCATTAGTGATAAAGCCAAAATATTTCATCCTTATTCTTTTTTCATGAAGCTAAATATACCCTAATCACATAATTATCTAAATTTAGTTGTCTAATGTACACTTTTCCATGAAAATGACCCACATAAAATTTAAATCAATAAAATGTGAAAAATGTCACTCTCATAGTTTTAAATATCTCGTAAGATTCCACAGAGGTTAAAATGAAATTTATTAATAAATATAAGTATCAATTTGTGCATTAATGAATTAATATTCATGATTTATTTTTTTATTTGATTGTAATTATATAATTACCATTGATATATATGCAACACCGATCCAGTATTTCTCTTAATAATAATAAAATTTAATAAATTATTTCTCAATTATTGAAAGTAATATAATTTTTGATATTTAATGTTTTAAAAGGAATTTTTATATTATTATTACATATAATTTTAATTTAAATATTTATTTTCTAACTATAAATTTTCTATCTGTGTCTTTTAAGTCATATTAAATGAATAGTGCTAAATTGGAAATATTGATATTTATGCAAATAATATTTTATAAAATTACATAAAAATAATATAAATTTTAATATTGGACAATAGGTAAAATATATGGTCCAAAGATTCATCCCCTTTCTATTTATCTTTCAATTGGAACCATTTTCCTTAAGGATAACTTTAATATATTTTAGTACTCAAAGAAATTACAAGGGTGACCCTCCCCTAACTTATATAAGAAAACACTTCCATTTTATTCTTCATTCCAATTAGATACTTCTAGATCAATATGTGTCTACCATGTTCTCTTATAAATTTCTCTAGACACATTCTAGCAGTTTTGGTCATCCCAAATGACCAACCCTAGAGCAATTAAGATGAGATCTAAAGGTGTAATATCAAAGAAGAGCTTATCACTATAATAAATCACGTTATTATTAATTATTCATTTACATAATATTAATTTATTATATATTTCATAATATAATAAATTTATTATATTAAATATAATTAATTATTATTATGATTATGAAACAACCTTTATTAACCATCTTTATAAAAAATACGAAGTGAAAATATCACTCATTTATAAATATGGGTTGTCGTATATACATGAGGATACAATTAATTTCTTGTATTTATATTTTACGGATGAGTATTTTGATGGCTTTATTTTATATATAATACACTTATAACACAGTTATACTTCTGGAATTATAATATCTAATCTACCTACCTTATAAACTATTGGAAAACAGTAATGTTGATTGTGCGTACATGCGGACTACCACCTCCTCAAAGCGATGAAATTAGTTTTAAATTTATGTTTTACATAGATTATAATAAGGATATATTTAATTAATAAATATATGATATAAATTATATAAAAAATATTCTATAAATTTGAGTTATTATTTACTTTGCATTTATTTCAAAAAATGGAAACAACGTTCATGTGTATTTACAACCTACCATCTCCTTGAACAATGTAATTCATTTTTCTATCTCTATCATCAATGGATGTCTATGAAAACGTATGAAATTAATATAAATTATTTTATTTCATGAAAAATATTATATAGATGATGGAACCATTATCGATGTATAAGGGACAAAACTAACGAACCAAAATATACCTGAAAAATAAACCCAATGTCACCCAGAAAAGATATTTTAATAAAGAAGTGTAACAAATGTGTGAAAAATGTTATAATAAAATAATATATGGTATTATATATAATATTATCGTTATATAATATAAATATAATAATTTTTTATTTATTATATAGAAGTATGAAATGCGTATAAAGGAAGTCTGACCAAATGTAATGGATTTTCATCTCTCTTTTATTTCTTTGAGATGTATGCCATAATCCACACTTGTTACTAATATATGTTCTATATAATTTAAATTAATATATTTTATGATTATACTGATGATTGTTATGAGTATTTACATATCCATAAAGGTATTTTTCATTCACGGGGCATACAGTTTAAATTTTACCAATGTATTAAGGATTTTATGTTACAATCTGATTTTTATCAAGATTGTTTATGATTAGATTTTTTATGATGAAATATTGTGATATAAAACTAAATAAAATCATAAAATTTTAACTTATATTTATTCATTTAAAACAAAATTTTCCATTCATTTTACTCACTTTATGTACTAAAGAGATTCAAAATATATATTTAAGGTAAATCAACTTCATTTATCTCTTCGTTTGAAAACCCCATTTTTCCATTTCCATGTTTAAAAAAAATAAGGGTTTTACTATTATAATGTTATAGTTTATAGAAATTTTTAGATATGTTTTATTTTTTTTAAATTATTTTCATAAGGATTTTTTCTGAAACAAGGGTGTTTTTTGACTATTTTACAAAAATATATAAAAGGAATGTTTTTTAAATTATAATATATGAAAATAATTTCTCAAAACCATAAAAAATCAATTAATTGATACTAAATATACATATTTCTGTGGTAATTTTAAAATAAAATAATTTCACTAATCTTTTTTAAACATTAGGATTTTAATGGAGTGATTTCAAAATTGAAATTTTATTTTCCTGAAGAATGTTTTAATGATATTTTTATTGTATTTATATTCATCAAAGACGATAAACCTCAATATATATTATGATTAAATTAGGATATGATCTAAGGATAACATCCTTATTCATTATCCAAATGTATTATGTTTATAATGATAATATATTTATAAAAACTGTTTCCTTTTAATGGGTTATTATATGATGATATGATGAAATGTTTTTGAAACATCTTCATTTTCCATAGGTTATGATATGATGAAATTATTATAAAACAAAATTCACATCATGAGATATGTTATGAGTAGTATTTTATGATCTTATGGCACAAATATGTATGATTTGTATTATTTAATTGGTTAGACATATATCTCAATCTAATGAACTAGTTAATTATTGATATCTCATGAGATAAATAGGACTAGAATGGGAAGTAAATCCAATTCAATGATGAAAGTTTTCAATGTTTTCAGTAATTGGAGTATGAATTGAAATAGTAGGATGTTTTGTGGAGTGAACTCAATCCACTATGAAATATTGGGAAATGAGAGTTGAATAATAAAAAAATGATTATCTATGTTAATGTTTATACCATAAAATATTTACTTATTCCATTGTTATGATATAATGGATTATTTTATTTTATTCAATTATAATTAATGTATTATTAAATAGTATGATTTATCCCTTGAATAAAAATTTCAATTTATGATATATTGGGTAAGACCTTCAAATGTTGTGCTCATCTTCTCATAAACATATGTACATGTTTTCCTTAAGTGATCAATGATATCTCCAATTTTACCTATACTGAGAATATTATATCACCCTTTATTAAGTTTCCCTTCCCAATTTTATGATTTATGATATGTTTATGATGGGTTTTAGATATAAATAATTTAGTGGGGATGATCTCGATATTTAACAAACTAGTTGTTTATATTTCCATATTTCTAAAGGTACTAAACAAATATTATTCTAGCATTTATCAGTATGTTATTAATTTGTTATTTTTCTACTAAGATGTGACATTGGTGTATGAATATTATGGTTCTCTATAGTTTTTATAAGAGTAGGGTTTAGTTATCCATTGGAAACTACGATGAGATAACTTTAGTGAGAACCTTAGGGATAATCCTATGTATAAGATACCAACCTAATGTTTTGGTAACTACCATGATATTCCTAGGAAAAAACCTATGTTTTCATAGAGAAATATATAATGATTAATATAGAATATACATTAATTTACATGTTTATGAGGATTTCCACTATGATAATTGTTTCTGACACTATAATTATTTGTTTTAGTTGGTGATTGATGCCAAAGAAATTGTGTTAATATAGAATGAAATTGTCAAGGAAATTATTTTCCTCATGAAAAACAAAATTTTATTGGAGATATTATGTAACATATGTTTTCAATTATAACTCAAAATTATCAATAATAGAATAATTTAAAGATTTTGAAGTGCGAAAAAGTGGGAACACCATTCCGTTGAGTCCTTCATGATGCAACATACACCTTCTTTTAGTGGGTCCACCAATCCACTAGTTGCTGAGAAGTGGATCAGTTCCATTAAAATGATATTTTAAGATCTCCCATGTTTAGCACAAGATAGATTTATTTTAGTTGTTTATCATTTAGATGCATAATCAGTTCAATGGTGGAATCTTACCAAGAACATGGGGGAACTGAAATAAATTTAATCCATGTGTTACGTCCTGACCTAACTGACTATGGAACCAGTAGTATAACTAGTCGTAAGATGGACATAAGCACACATTATCAAATTATAGAGTATTCTTGATAGTAGTGAGCATATAAAAATGGTTTTATTGGTATAATATACCTTTAAGATTTAAAAAACATAATGATATAATAGATAATAAATAAATAAACCCATATTAGAAGCAGTATCATATAAATATAGAGAAGAAGAAGATAAATATAATATCTGAAAAAATTAAATGAAATGGCCAACATAAACTAATATACATTTATTCATGGATTCCCATGAAATTATACATAATCTAAAATAGGAACCATAAAATAGGTAGGACAATATAATACAAAATCAAAGAAGATAATAAAAAGTCCTGAGGGAGATCTCCCTGAACATGTCGAGTACTAACTCAGTCATATGTTCATAAAAACACAGGAATGATGAAAAACACCAGAAATTATCCAAGATCCTATAAAAATGATGTCTTCTTGGGTACCGTAGTGTAATAGAGGACCGAGAAGGGTGTGAGATATACACTATAGGCTACCAATAATGGTGCCTAAAGAAAAATCCAGTCCATGAATAAAAAATACGGTAGTGTGAAATTATGATAGGTTAAGATGTAAATAAATAAAATTAAACAAGTTATCTCAGGCATCTAAAGGACACCAAATTGAACATACCTGATTTATCATAAGATATAAAATATTAGGTATTTGTTGAATATTTGATTTTATAACTATTAGTATCTTAGATTTAAATAGTATTTCAATAAATAAATAATGTAATATATGGTTTTTATTTAAAAATTTTAGTTTAAAATTATAGATTTTTTATTTGAGAAAACTAATTTCATTCTTTTATTCTTCATGTTGAAATTCTCTTTCTATGAATTTTTGAGAAGTTTAAGAAAAAGATTAATTTTGAATGAATCTAAAAAACACTACATTTTATTTCAAAACTACTTTTCATCTAATTTATATATAAATTTAGATTATCCTTTTAGTTGGTTTTAAGGTATAATTAAATTATGTTTTTATTAGTTAATCCAATATAGGTCATTTGAATCAATTTCATTTTGAAATTGGATATATAAACATTATGAAATTTTGAAAAAAATTTCTTTAAAAACACATTTTATTAATCTGTCAGTGAGGTAAATTTTAAGTAAAATTTAACTAATTCTATTAATTTAATTTTAAAAAATGGGTATACATTGTTTTAATTCATATGAAATATGTGTCCCAATAAATAAAGTTTAATTTTTGGTGAATAGGAAACTTTTGTTATTTTGTTGGGCCAAAGGGTTAAAATAATATTACAGGTAATATAAAATTATCCCAACTAATTCAAATTTTATTGGATGAGTATATTTTTTCCAGGATCATACATGGGTCGATTTTAGGACAATTTGAGCCACTTAGATGATTGTAATGCAATTATAGTATTTTATTCAAAGAAAATTCAATTTAAAAAATTAAAGAATTTTCCTTATAATTGATACTAGTAAATATATATATATATATATATATATATATTTAAAAAATATAAGTGATTATTTTGAACATAAATAATTTATTTTCATTATGTTAATTTATTTTTAAAATTTTATATATGAAATAATTAACATTAATTCTTGTGAAACGCTGATGCAGTGCTTGTGCTAGGATAATAAAAATAAATAAATAGTTTTTATTAATAATATGAGAATTATTAAATGAAGAAAACATTGTCAAAAAAGTTTTATATATGAAAATAACTACCATTATAATTTTTTATTGTAATTGGAGAGATTTTGGACCCACAAGAATCACATTAGTCAGTTATTATTATATTATATAAAAGGATGACAACTTGTTAACACCACAATTTTCAATTTATTTAATATTTTTATATGATATTTTCCAGACGTTTTTTTATAAGAAGATTATTATTTGGGAATATAATAAAATTATATTTTTCATGAAATTATATTTTTAAATTATAGGAAATAAATAATTACCTTACTATCTTGAGCAATAATGATGTAGTAATTATTTGAGCAATGAATAAATCAATTTATCAAAATTATGAATAATAAAATAAATATAATTTTATATTTATAAGTTAATTAAATTTTTTATAAGTATATATAATATGTATAAGATATAATGGAAAATTTATTTGGAATTGGAATCTTTGTTCGATGTGTTTAAATTCATGATTGTGAATAGTTTTTAATTTGAAAATTTTGTTTTTCGTGGAAAAAATATGTTATCAATTTATTTAAAAATCACAAAATAATTGAACAAGCCAAAAAATTATGATATTCCTTCTATAATGTTATAATATTTCCTTTTGGGCCAATTTGGAAATCTTAAACTTGATGAAATATTATTATATTTTAATAATTTCTGTAATTCTGATGTTTCCCCTCACCTCAATTATAAAAGGAGGATCCCTCCTTCAAAACATTTCATCACCTGAAGCCATATTTTTCAGATAACATATTCAAAATTACTTCATATATATCCATATCCATGTTATTGAGATCTTTTTATCGCAAAAATACCACTTCCAGGAGCCTTAATGAGGTTCTCAAGGAGCAATTTTCAAGAAGTAAGGTTCTTTTTCTTCTCTTTTTATTTATTTTTCACTTATACCTTATCCCCACATCTCATCCAATGTTTCAGGAAAAATATAGTATCAAATATTTAGTACAATTTTTTGTTTTTATGTTATATTCATCATAAAATCTCTCATATTCTCCTTTATTTCCTAAGTATTGATATTGTCATTTGTGGTGCGTTAATTCATCGCCTTTCGTAAATGATGATTTTTCAATTCCCTTTTATCCAAAAACATCGTAAGGTAAACTTCACATGAAAATGTTTAAAAGAAAATAAATAAATTTATTTTATCACTCATGGTTTATTATTTTATTTTCACAAGGAATGCCATCAATAAGCTGACCATGGAAACCATGAAAAGAACACACCCAATACAATGAAAATAACAAAATATTGGTAATAAATTGATTGAAAATGTTATACTAATATAATGTAAAGTATTATTAAAATATCTTAGTTTATTAATATATTAATAGTACTATTCAAACAATTATACATGAGGTTCGAACACATTCTAATGAAGGCGAACTGGAGGTAAGGTACTTTCCTTTTGAAATCTTTTTAAATGTCTCATATACTAAATTCAAAATGATTATTCTTTTTTTATATGGAATGAGAAGTTTAAACCTATTTCCTGATACCATATTAATATAGTGTTTCTATTATATTTTTTCAAAATTTTTATGGAATATGATTTCTTTATTATGTGCATGTTTTTTATATTTTAAAAGAGATTTGTTTTACCAAAAAAAGATATTTTAAAAATCTGAATGTGTTTTTCTCATCGATTGAAATGAGTTACCAAGTGTTTTATTCATGATATGTTACTTAGATGTATTTTTTTTGTTTTGAACCCATTATATCTCATGATATGACGGGATGATCCTCATCATAGCTCAATATATGTTTGGTTGAGCCCATTATAGCTCAAGATATGACAGGTGGTCCCCATTATAGCTCTCCAATTCATTGGGTACTCTAGAGATGGAAGTTGACCGGATGGTTATTACGTGTGTAAGGATGAATGTAAGAGTGATCTAGTAATTATGTACCAATAAAACTGCATGATGATTCTATTCATGTCAATAAGTATTTATGTAATTGGATTTATTGAATTTTATGTTATCACTTAAATAATGATTTTTTATTTATATTTCTTACTGAATTTTTTTGTGCACATTAAGAGTTTAGTTTTTTTTCATAGGATATAAGTATGGGTAAAAAAAAAAATTCAAGATAAATACTATGAACATTTTTATCACCAAAAATAAATCATGTTTTATTTTAAAGTGAATTATTTTGTGAAAAAAATTGATAGTGAGTTGAAGTGTCTACTTTGTAATTTTTGAGATGTTATTTAATATTTTTGTCCAAATTATATAAAAATATAAACTTTAAAATATCTTCAATGTGTAAGAATGTAGTTCTTTAATAAGTTTCGAGATTAATAAAAATTTTAAGGATGATTCCTTATAGTTGGTATTAGAGGATGGTTAAAATAAATTTATGGGTTTGGGTGACGTTAATAGAAGACCATAAATTATTATTTTTTACATTATTGTTTATTTGAAATGATATAACATTTAATGATTACTATTTTCCTTCGACAATGATATGTCTATTAAGAATGGTTTTTTGTATAGGAAACATGGAAGCTGAAGTAGAAAGGGACAAATAGAACATTATCCTTTTAAATATGTAGCCATTATTGGTAAGAATCAATACCGAGTAGTTTGTGATAGTAATGGATCAGTTGAATCAGGTGATAAATGGTGGGGGTATCCATTGAAGGACCCCAAAACACCCTGATAAGAGAAGGGTGAAGTGTAGAGACCCAAGCATGATGTACATGGACATTACATTACTTTTGCAGAATAATTAATATATAACAAGAACCAACACTAAAGGACTGTAATAGTTTAGTGTCTTTGGAAACTTGGAACATAATATTCTAATCATGGTGAAAGATCTTCAACATCTCCCATAAAGATCTTCCCTTTTTTTCTTACCTAAAACCTTTCTTTATGTACTGGGGAAAAGAAAAAATATAAAGGGTGAGCTCAAATGCTCAGTAAGGGTAAGCATGGATAAAATAAAAAACTATATACATTTGAACTTCAAAACATGAACAAAAGGTTTAAACATCAAAATCTTGAGTTGTGAAATAAATCTTGGCAGTACGTAAGGTATAAATCATAATAGAACATCAATAATGATAAAATAGCTTGGAAATAGAACTTTTAATTGTGTAAAAACATTAATCACATGATATGACTTCTATAGTAGCCAAGGCATTGCTTCCAAGACCATATTAGTGGACAAAGTTCCTTACTGAACCGATTCCACTACTCGTTCCAGTCCCGTATCACTAAACTAGATTAACTTTCCCTTCCAGCCATGTCTATATCATGAGATATAAATCATTACCCAATGAATTGGAGGGAGATATAGGTCCCACCCATCTAATAATTAAATTATTCTTACGTGTTCCACAATATGAACATAAATAATTTATCATTACCCAAAGAATAAAATAGGTTTCATAAAAATCATCCCATCATAACATAATCCATATAAAAAAAGGATATAATTTCATTATAAGAAAAGTGAACCCATTTAAATAATAGAGACATTATACTTGAAACATACACATAAGAAATAATTCCATCTTATATGGAAAATGGTTTTGATAAAACACTTGAAATGAATTCCCGAGTAAAATATCCCTTCTTCTTCAAAATCATTTTCTTTTTACAAAATGCCATGATATTTTACAAGCAAAGGATTTAATTGAAAATAGTCATGAAATCTTGTAGAGTAGGATTCATGAAAATAAGGTGTTTTGAAAACATAGAAATATATTCATTCCGTATAAGTTAAAAAAACATTCTCCTTGTACTTTTAATGGAAAAGTCAAAAAGTATCACGTAGGGTAAAAAAAGGAAGATTCCATACATAACACAGATAAAAATTGAAAGAAGGGTAAAAATGACTTTAAACAGACATGTATTAATATTAAACAATTTATGAAAAACATTTTATGGACATGGATGAAAAATATAACCCCAGTAAATACTTACGTATAAGAAATCTAGGATAAAAACTAGATTGCAAAATTATCCCTTACCTTATGTCCAATTTCTTATGTATGTTTATGAGACTCCTGTATATTTGGTTTAAACATATTATTAACCTGTAACAGAACCATTATAATATTTATGATATCATATATTATTCACTTACAACTTTATATTATCCATTCATTTGTCAATTCCATGTTAAAGCAGTATTTTGGGTAAAACGGTTTCATTTATAATTCGTGTTTTGACTTGTAATTGTTAATATTATTACTTAGATAATGATTACATAGATAATTATTAATTAATTCCAAAATATAAAACATTTTTATATATAATATATATTAAGAATATACATATATATAATAGATTGATAAATGTAAAGAAATACACCGTTCATGGAGACGGTAGGCCGTACGTACGCATGAACGCTGTTTTTGTTTCCTTATTGAACTGAATGGAATTAAGTAGATGAAATATATATATATATACATAAATCCAGTAGAATTATTATGTAATATATTTAATTATTACTTATTATATATACTTTATAATCATTCTTAAATTTTTAACTTGGAAAATGAATCTCATCGTGTCGTGGAGACGGTAATCTGTACGTACGCACAGGCGATGATATCATTCTCATATTTATTGATTGGAATTAGAGTGGATGATATAATATCATAGAATCCATATGATGTTATAATAACCATATATAGTTATTATTTACACCATTATACCCGTCCAAGTAAGGTGGTGGTGGAAAAACCGATTACCCCACTGCGTGGAGACGGTGTTCCGTACGTATGCACACACGATGATTTTCTTTTTCATAGGATGGATAGAAGGTGAAATAAGGTTGTTTAATATTTATGATGACATATCAGTATATAAGTAATACTTATGTCATTACTTTATAATGAAACAACTAATGAAGAAGAAGTTGAAGAAGAAAGAAACTTGAAAGAATTGGTAGAAGAGATTACCTCTTCTTCGACGCACCTCCTTTAAACTTCTTCTTAGGGAACTAGAGTTGGCCTTTTGAGAATACCAGAAACTCTATGATATAACTATAGAGTTTTAGAAGAGTAATTTTTAGGGTTTTTCCGATATTCAAGGCTCAAAAGGGTGTGAAAAGAAGAGGGAAGGGGTTCCCTTTTTACAAGGTAGGAGAGGGGAACCTTTGAAAAAACATAAAATATAATTTTATAATAAAGTCATATTCGGTTTATAATAGCTCAAAATTAATTTATTTAGAAGATAAAGTGGGTATGGGTCGAAATCCTCTCATCCAATTGGTTTTAGACAAGTTTAGGTTACTATTTTAACCTTATCCTTTAGATTTAACTCTAAGTTAAATTATTTAACTTTTACCGTGTCTTCTTGTTTTCTTACACTATATGGTTAATAAAATTACTATAACAAGACTAAAGAACCCCAAGTGGTTCATTATTAATATATATATCCTTATATAATTAATATTTGCGAACCTTATATTTTTAAGAATTGAATAACAATTAATAATATAATATTTGTTTTAAAAACTAATTTAGGTCAATTTTGACTCTATTTGGTAATTGATTTTTGTGAAAATAATAACAACAATATTAGTTCAGAAAAATATAATTTCATAAATAATAACATGTATTATTAACCTATAAAATTTGTGGAATTCATTAAATGTCTCAAATTACATTTATTTGGGTATTTATAACATCAATTATGTTAATATTTCATTAGTAAGGTAATTAATGCATTATCATTATGTCATAAATAAATTAAATTATTTAATATCTAAAAATTATAAATAAAATACCATTATGTAGGAAATATTTTTATCTTTCTAATGAATATTTATAGTCGGATTTATCTTCGATATAACCCTATTTTAAAAATGATTTAGTTATTAAACATTGATTTTTACTATTTTAACATTTCTTTAAATAAAATAATAATAAGTGTCATAATCTAATCCAAGTGGACCTAAAGGGTAATATTTTATTCCTATGTTTGTTTTTGGTCAAATTACACTTATCCAATAGAATTAGAAAATGTATTAAAGTAATAATAATATCATTTTTACCCTTAATTACCCTATTTACTTTTAATTGTGGTAAATATAAGTAAAAATCTACTATTCACCAAAAATTATATTTATCTTATTGAACCACATTTTACTATTATATATTAACCGTGTCTCTCAGATTTTCGTAATTCCACTCACAGAAGCGGTAAAATTATGTTTTCTGCAAATTTTCAAATTCTCCTAGGAGGTGGGTGAAAGACGGTGAAATGTTCAATAAAATTTTTATATATCTAAAATTTTTATAAAATGACTCAAATGAATTACATTTATCATATATAGGTATTATGTATCAATTTTGATCTAAAATAAATTTAAATAAAATAACCAATTATTTAAATAAAAAGTCGGTTTTAAATAGTAACCTAGTGTTTTCTCTATTCATCTAAAATTGAATGTATTAAGAAAAATACCAAAAAATCACCCTAGGATAATTTCGATATTCCGAATCCAAAATTGAAGTCCATTCTGAAAGATAAAATTTATAAAATTTCATAAAGTGGGTATTGATATTCATAACTACTAGTTTATATAATATTTTAATAACATATCATTATTTAGTGAAACTCGGTATTACGTACAACACATGCTATCGTGGAAGGTCGCGATTGCGTGCAATGAAAGCCAAGTCAAGGTTGCGTGTAGTATGAGATTATTTTGTTGTTACTTATAATATAATCCAACCATATTTTATTTATACATTTAATATATATATATATATATATACTCAATGTTGCGTAGAATAAATTCTATCAAAAGAACTTGAAATTGTGTGTAACACGATCCAAATTAGTGTTGCGTATACTGCAAGCTAATATGGTGTAGCATACGTAAGATAATATTGGTGTATCATACAACACAAGACATCAAATAAATTAAAAAGAACACTTCTCATAAAATCTCGGGGTGTTACATTCTACCCCCATTAAAATGAATTTTTCCCTTGAAATTCATCAGGTCTATAGATCGTTTACTACCTGAAAGTTTCTTTCATAGAAACCGACATTATAAAAAGAAATACTAAATCATAATTTTAAAAACTAATGTATGAAACATAACGTTTACCCAAATTAACTTATCCTTGGGTTTCCATATAATAGAACATAGGTAAAAATATGGATATGGAAGAGAAATCTAAAAATCAAATTCGTATAGAAAGTGGTAGAGAACATGGCTATGAAAAATCCAACAATCACAAAGCCATAAATTTTTGATGATTTAAGGTACCATCTAATTCATCAGATATAAGGACACTTGGACAACATTTTTTTGTTTTCAAGATCATTTCCCAAAATTTGATGAATTGTTGAATTAAAAGATATACTTACTTTATTTTGGTACAATCTCACCATTTTTCATGCCTTGAACAATTTCCACATCATATCTTAATTAAATAAAGTTGAATTTGTCATTCGTGAAGTATTATCAGATCATGTGATAGAATTTTGGGTCATTCCATATGTCTCAAACAAAAGGTTAGCAAAAGTTATCAAATATACATAAGTCCATCTATGGTGAGGTTAATCGTATATGATTCCAAAAATGAACATATAATTCATCTATCATACCGCTTAATAAAATAAAACTAGTATATACTAACCAGGGACTTCATGTAGGCCAGTGGTAGGCGATAAAGTCTTGTCGCACATCTGTTGTGGGTTTGATTCCCACAGCCTTGTCAGAGCCGATGGGTTGTCGCCCGTCCTGCAGGTTGTCCTTTTTCTAAAACTACATTATTATAACAATACATCATTAATATAGAAAAGAGTTCTATCCTTAAACAATACTAACTTATATCCAACATAATCCATTCTAATATTTAGGCTTATCCAAAATACTTATGTCCAAGCTCATAGTATAAAGAAAACAATTACTAGAAATGTCATCTATCGAGCATGTGAATACAATAATTTATCCCCCATATAGCATACGATATATCTTGTTGGTCAAATTACAAACATGTGAATACCTTAATCTTGTATTCTCTTGAAAAATGAATACCCATTGAACTTTAGTGAAAACTTGAATGCTGTCAAAATGTAACTCTTTCCACATACAAAAAATCCAAAAAATTCTACCTACTCAAACCATGATATCAATTTGTCCTTATATCAGTCATGTGCTCATAAATAATATCACACATATTATTTTCTCTTTATCCCTTCATTATACGCATATCATCTGCTTTCAAAAAATATTGTAATCACTTTTCATGGTTACCGATACAATACAATTATTGAAAACTAATACTTAGATATTCCAAAATTCCACGATACTATAAATGAGATTCCTTGATACTATTTCGAAATCCCATTACATAAACACTTAATCATTCCACAACATCATTGTCATACTCAACATCATAAATAGTGATCGCATGTGAATTCCCATTATCCTTTTCCTTAAGTGGTTGCTCACGTTGATCATCATTAACCCTTGGATTAGGGAATTGATTAGCATAATGCCCCATTTCCTTGCACTTGAAGAATTGAAGTGTTGGTGGTGCGTTCTCTGCAGTATTTTATTTATTCACATAATTTGCAACCTTTTTTCCATTACTTCTACACTCAGCTACCCGATAACATTCTTTTCAACATTTAAAACATTTTCTAGTCCCTTTAAGACAATCTCCACCTTGCCTATTTCTACACATTGAGCATAAAGAAACATTCATCTTCTTTTAACCATTATTCTGAGATTTCTCCTTTAACTCCAGCTTTCATTTCTTGTCAAAACCATGAGATGGATATGTAACACCAAATTCTATTTCTACCTTGATAGCACAACACACAATTTTTTCATATCTACTGAATTCTTTTCTAGATAATTCCCTTCAAAGACTTGTTTTTAAGCCACTGAATAATCGAACAACTTTACTTTCAGGTTGGATGATAAAGCCAGATGCATACCTTTCAAGCCTTGTAAAATTTGCTTCGTATATACCAAAATATTCATCATCATTTTTCTTAAGCTCAAGGAACTCATTTTCAATCTTTATTTGAAGAATACGATGGAAGTACTTATTGAAAAATAAATTCTTGAACTCATCCCATTCCATGGATTCAATTTCATCTCGGGACTTCGTATTCTTAATTAGAGTCCACCATTGATCTGCTTCACCTTCAAAACGTTAAAGATCCAGAATGACTTTTTCATGTTCCGAACAACGAAGTATGGAAAAAATATTTTCAATGGTACTGATCCATTGTTCCGCAATAAGTGGACCAGAAGACCCACTGAAAGAAGGTTGAAATTTCCTCATGAAGGACTCAATAGAATATTGTTCCCTTCTCTTCTCATTTGGGAGTCTAGAATGATTCATAGCTTGTGTAACTATAGAAATAAATTTTTTCACTCCATCTCCCATAACATTGGATTGTTCAAGAGGAAAATCATTGCATTGTCCATTACATTGATCAACTCGGTTCCTTCGGGTTCCAGCCATCGTCTAAATCCCAAAAATAATAGTGTGAGAGGAAAAAATAATGCTACGGAAAACAACATATTAAAGGGAGAGTACTTTCAATATATAACATCTTAGGGTTAATTATAAGATTGCTACCATAATTCTAGGACTATAACCAATACTTATAATTATTCGTAGGGACATCCCTAGACATACCTTAGAAATATATCTAGGGATTCACTAAGGATTTCGCATCCTCGTTTCCAAAGGTTAACTAAACCTTCCCTCTGATACCAACTGTAGAGACCCAATATTGACGTACATTAAAATTACATTACATAATCAGAATAATTAATACATAACAAGAATCAACACTCAAGGACCATAATATTTTAGTGTCTTTGGAAACTTGAAACATAATCTTCTAATCATGGTGAAAGATCTTCAACATCTCCCATAAAGAACTTCCATTTTTTTCTTACCAAAAACCTTTCTTTATATCCTGGGGAAAAGAAAACATATAAAGGGTGAGCTAAAATGCTTAGTAAGGGTAATAATGGAGAAAATAAAACAAACCATACACATTTGAACTTCAAAACATGAACATAATGTTTAAACATCAAAATATTGAATTGTGAAATAAATCTTGGAAATACGTAAGGAATAGATCATAATGGAACATCAATCATGATAAAATAGCTTGTAAATAAAACATTTAATTGTGGAAAAACATTAATCACATGATATGATTACTATAGTAGCCAAATAATTTCTTCCAAGACCATCTTAGTGGACAAAGTCTCTTACTAAACCGAGTTCACTACTCGTTCCAGTCCTGTATCACTGAACCAGATTAACTTTCTGTTCTAGCCATGTCTATCTCATGAGATATAAATCTTTACCCAATGAATTGGAGGGAGATATAGGTCCCACCCATCTCATAATGAAATCATTCTTACGTGTGCCATAATATGAACATAAATCATTCATCATCACCCAATGAATAAAATGGGTTTCATAAATATCATCCCATCATAACATAATCCATATAAAAAAATGGATATAATTTCATCATATGAAAAATGAAACCATGTCAATAATAGAGACATTAAACTTTAAACATACACATATGAAATAATTGAATCTGATATGGAAAATGGTTTTGATAACACACTTGAACTGAATTCCTGAGAAAAATATCCTTTATTCTTTTTACAAAATGCCATGCAATTTTAAAAGAAATGAATTTTGTTGAAAATATTCATGAAATATTGTAGAGTAAGCTTCATGAAAATAAGGTATTATGAAACTGTAAAAATCCGTTCATGCCGTATAAGAAAAAAACATTATCCTCATACTTTTAACCGAAAAGTCAAAAAGTACCACGTATGGTAAACAAAAGAAAAATTCCATCCATAACACAAATTAAAAGTCAAAGAAGGGTAAACATGACTTTAAACAGACATGGATGAATATTAACCACATTATGAAAAATATTTTATGGACATGGATGAAAAATATAACCCCCGTAAATACTTAGGTATAAGCAATCTCGGATAAAAATGAGATTGCAAAATTATCTCTTACCTTATGTGCAATTTCTTCCATATGTGTCTGAGACTTCTGTATAGTGGCTTTAAACATATTAATAACACGTAACAGAACCATAATAATATTTATGATATCATATATGATTCACTTACGAATTTATATTATCCGTTCATTTTTCAATTCCATGTTAAAGCAGCGTTTTGGGTAAAATCATTTCATTTATCGTCCGTGTTTTGACTTGTAATTATTAATATGATTACTTAGATCCTGATTAATTAATTCCAGAATATAAAACATGATTTATATATAATATATATTCAGAATATACATATATATAGAAGACTGATAAGTGGAAAGAAATACACAGTTCATGGAGACGGTAGACCGTACGTACGCATGGATGCTGTTTTCGTTTCCATATTGAATTGAATGGATTTAAATAGATGACATACATACATATATATACATAAATCTAGTAGAATTATTATTTCATATATTTCATGATTACTTATTATATATATTTTATAATCATTCTTGAATTGTTAACATGGAAAATGAATCTCATCGATTCGTGGAGACGATAATCCGTACGTACGCACGAGCAATGTTATTATTCCCATATTTATTGATTGGAATTGGAGTAGATGATATAATATATTAGAATTAGTATAATGATATAATAACCATATATAGTCATTCTTTACACCATTATACCAATCCAAGTAAGGTTGTGGTGGAAAAACAGATTACACCACGGCGTGGAGACAGTATTCCGTACGTACGCACGCGAGGTGATTTCATTTTCCGTAGGATACATAAAATGTGAAATATGGTTGTATCATATTTATAATAACAAATAGTTATATAATTAATACTGATGTTATTAATTTTTAATGAAAAATTGAAAGAAGAAGAAGGTGAAGAGGAATGAAACTTGAAAGAATCGGTAGAAGAGATTACCTTTTCTTCGCCGCACCTCCTTTAAACTTCTTCTTAGGGCACTAGAGTTGGTATTTTCAGAAGACCAGAACCTCTATGATACAACTACAGAGGTTGAGAAGAGGAATTGGAGGGGTTGGTCAAGATTTAAGGCTCAGAAGGGTGTGAGGAGAAAAGGGAAGGGGTGCCCTTTTTATAAGGGATGAGAGGGGCACCTTTGGAAAAACAGAAAATATTATTTTATAATAAATTCATATTTAGACAAGTTCAGGTTACTATTTTAACCTTATCATTTAGATTTCACTCTAAGTTAAATAATTTATGTTTTACCGTGTCTTCTTATTTTCATGAACTATATGGTTAATAAACTTACTATAACAAGCCAAAAGAACTCCAAGTGGTTCATTATTAATATATATAACCTTATATGAGTCATTTTTCCAAACCTTAGATTTTTAGGAATATAATAACATTTAATAATATAATATTTGTTTTAAAAACTATTTTATTTCAAATTTGACACTATTTGGTAAATGATTTTTGTGAATATAATAACAACATGATTAGTTCTAAAATTTAATTGAATCACTAATAACATGTCATATTAACCTATAAAATTAATTTAATTTATAAAAAGTTTCAAATTACATTTATTTGGGTATTTATAACATCAATTATGTTAATATTTCATTAATAAGGTAATTACTACATCATCATTGTGTCATCAATAACATAAATTATTTAATTTATAAAAGTTATAAATAAAATAACATTATGTAGGAAATATTTTTAGCATTTTAATGAATATTTATAGTTGAATTTATCTTAGGTATAACCCTATATGAAAAATGTTTTAGTTATTAAACATTGATTTTAACTATTTTAACTCTTCTTTAAATAAAATAATAATAAGTGTCCTAATCTAATCCAAGTGGACCTAACGGGTAATATTTGATTCCAAAGGTTGTTTTTGGTCAAATTAAACTTATCCAATTGAATTAGGACACATGTTAGGGTAATAATAATATCATTTTAACCCTTAATTACCCTATTTACTTTTAACCGTGGTAAATAAAAGTAAAAAGTTACTATTCAACAAAAATTATTTTTATCTTATTGAACCACATTTTACTCCTTAATATTAACCATGCCTCTCAGATTTTTGAAATTCCACTCACAAAAGCGGTAAAATTATGTTTTATGTAAAATTTTAAATTCTTCTATGAGGTGGGTAAAAGACTGTGAAAAGTTCAACAAAATTTTTATATATCTAAAATTTTTATAAAATGACTCAAATGAATTACATTGGAATTATATAGGTATTATGTATCAATTTTGACTTAAAATAAATTTAAATAGAAATATTAATTATTTAAATAAAAATTCGGTTTTTAAATAGTAACCTAGTGTTTTCACTATTCATCAAAAATTGAAAGTTTTCAGAAAAATACAAAAAATTCACCCTAGGATAATTTCAATATTCCAAATCCAAAAATTACGTCAATTATGAAGATAAAATTTATAAAATTTCAAAAGGTGATTATTACTATTAATAGTGGATAGTTTATATAATATTTTAATAACATATCATTGTTTAGTTAAACTCAGTATTGCATACAACACACGCTATCGTGGAAGGTCGCGATTGCGTGTAATGAAAGCCATGTCTGGGTTTCGTGTAGTGCAAGATTATTTTGTTGTTGCGTATAATATAATCCAACCATATTTCATTTATACATTGAATATATATATATACACACACACACACACACACAAACTCAATTTTGCGTAGAATAACTTCTATCAAATGAAAATGAAATTGTGTATAACACGGTCCAAGATTATTGTTGCGTACACTGTAAGATAATACGGTGTTGCATATAGCGCAAGATAATCTTGGTGTAGCGTACAACACAAGACATCAAATAAATTAAATAGAATACTTCTCATAAAATCTCAGGGTGTTAAATGAAACAATGTTTCAACTTTGTTATTAAACTAATTGATCTCATTCCCACATTCATAGAAACTTGTAAAACCTATCTGATGAGAAAGTGAATAAAATAAACAAACAGATGCAAAGAAAATACACAACAATTTTGATTGGTTCAAATCTAAGGGATACGTCCAAGGAGCATATTCCAACAAGTTTTCAGTCATACCAAAGTCCGCTAATATTAATTTGTTGTGGAGTACAATAGTTTAGAACATTCACTCTGTTCTAGGTGCACTACCTTTACATAGTTTTAGGGATAACACACTGTATCCCTTATATCACTTTTGTTGACTCCCCATTTGTTGCTGCACTGCGAAGAATCTGAACTCTGTTTACCGACTTCAAAGTCACTTCAATTGGTTGACATTAAATCATAAATCCTCAATTATAGATAGATTCTCTATTATAGTCCTGTTATCACCAATAGATGTATTTCATTTTTCCATGCGATGTTAGTTCATGAAAAATTCCTCAAAGTACTGAACTCATTCCACCATGAACTATAATGAACCACGTACTGTGAGGGTTCCTCCACGTACTTCCATACTCTACATACTCAGAGGATTTCTCCACGTACTACCCCATTCAGCATACTCCCATGGTTCACATATTGATAGAGTTTCAGAGACCGAGTTCATCCTCCACGTACCACCCCACAGACCACTTCTTCCTTTTTAGAGTTGACTTCCTGAAAATCTCTTTGGGATTCAATGAATTATTTTAAATATCTAATATGAATAAATCTCAGATTAATTATCAAAATTTACCCCCTCAATGAAGGGATTATCTATCTTAATATAGGAAAATAGATCCAATAAATCTGCTAATCAGAGATTTACCCAAATAATTGATTTCGTACAGCCTTTAAGACGATCTGTTTCACCCGCGAACTATTTTTTCAACCCGTTTAGTGTACAAACATTCTCCCTACACGGTGGCACAAATCACTACCTCATTTCTGCAATGAGAACCCTCCATGGATCCTCAAAAAACCATCTCGTTTCCACCAATGACAATCCATCCCACATACTTCAAGCCTTATAAGTACTGAAAGCCTCGACGGGAACCACATACCTTCACCACAAACGATTTTCTATTTTGTGAAGCATTTTCATCCATAGTCGGTGTAGTGCCCATTGTGGTCCATGAACTATTCCTAGAACATGATACATAGTTCATGGAATGTTCTGCATGGTTCCCTTTATTTTTTTTAATTTCTTTCACTATTCTGAATCTTGTTCACTCTTATGCAATAATCATTGCTTTTTCAAAAATAAACTCTTGATTTTGAGGCCTACAAATTTTTCCAATCACAGGGAAACTATGATACCTTAAATACTATTTGCAATCTCAATCATAATACCATATTCCTCGATCAACCCAATGTGGATTGAAAAAAATAGAATCCATACTCAAGTTTGAGTAATGAACAGCCCTAGTTCAAACAATCTCCCATGCTAGGTTTCTTGGAAATCCATAGATAAATTCAATGAAGCACCGGTAAAAAAAATGAGAAACAACTCAACTAACTCTCTAAGACTATGTGAGCAATGCTTAGTGTAGAAACAAAGAATGGAAGCATGAATTTGGTACCTTCGATACCAAACCCTAATTTTTTTCCCTATTCTCATTCATGTAAATATTATCATTCTTCCTCATTATAACTCAACTAATTTCACCTTTAACCATAAAAATTTCAATAAAAACTTTTAATTATCTTTCTTTCTCTATTTCATTACTCTCCATTCTCATACTAAAAAATTTATCCACTCTCCCTGATTGGAAATAAACCCAAAGAATCAAATTTTGACTTATAAAGCGTTAAGAACACATTCTATTGAACGTATATCCCCCATAAACTAGCAACACATAAGAAAATAGATTAAAACTATTAGCATAACCAGATAGAGTAGAACCATCATAATCTCCCCATTCATTGGGAGGTGGTTGAACACCGAGGTTCAACTACTGCTTCTCAAACTCATGTGCGAACAATGGATTGGTCCAAATGATAACAACATGATCAATACATCCGACATGATCCATTTTAATCATGCCATAACTACTACAAAAAATATTTTAACAGAACTAGAATTGGATTTTATTTTCACTAGAGAAGCACTGATGGTATTATTGTGGTTAAAATTCAATAAAATTTTTCTTCAATAAAAATGTGCTGAGAAATGCAAGATTGAGCAGAGCATATTAAAGAACTAATAAAGGTACTATTTATTAGCGCATTTCAATTTGATGATAAAAGAAACCATTTATCAGAACCTTAATTTAGCACTGATACACATAACCTTTATCAGTATCCTAAAAGCGCTGATAAAAGTGAGATTTATTATAGATTTTTTAGCACTAATATGATTTATTAGCACTTTTGAATGCACTGATATAGATTGACTTTATCAATTCATTTATAAGCAATGACAATGGGAAGATGTATAAGCATAGTTAATATCACCGATTAAGGTGAAAACTATAGTGTGATACAACAACACACTATATCACCAGAAATAAGTGCAATGTGCTGCAACAAACAGCATCAGCATAAACAATAAAAAAAATTACCAAAATAATATACAAATAACTAATTTAAATGAAATAAAACTTCAAACGCACATACAAGAAAAAGAAAACACTATTATAGAGTTTGTTAGTTTTTTTTTAATTTAAATGAATGCCAATCTTAAATAAAAATGACTCACTTGGGGTCATACTGGTCACACCATGCATCAGATTGTGGTGTGGCTGATCACTACATGTCAGAAATGACGTATGGGTCATATATATAAGGTACCAAAATAATATGAATGCTTTTTCTCATTTTTGAGGATGTCAGTTGTACTTTTATTAATATTATTGTCATTTTTGAAGGAAAAAGATACACTTGGAGTCATACCGGTCACATCGTGCATAAAATTAAGGTTATAATGAATTTTCTAAGTCCCAAATTAGTCATGGATTGTTGTCCTTAATTAACAAATAATGTGGAATGAAATTTCTCTGTTTTTAGTGTGTCAGTTATTTTTTTGATTAAAACGAATGTCACTTTTGAATAAAAAAGACGCACATGGAATTATACAGATCACACCGTGTATTGGATTGAGGTTAGGATGATCCCTACACGTCAAAAATGTTGTATGGATCATTTTACTAAAGTAAAAAAAACAATATTAATGAATTTTTTCCATTTTGAGTTTGTCAGTTTTTATTATTAACATTTATGTGATTTTTTTTTTAAAAAGATGCACTTGGAGTCATACCAGTCCCACTATACATCATATTGTGGTGTGACTAAATGTTACACATCCCGAATGACTTATCAATCATTATAATAAAATATTAAAAAAATCAGAATGAGTTTGCTCAGTTTTGAGTTTGTTAGTTGTTTTATTGATTAAAATGAATGTCACTATTAAATAAAAAAGATGCACATGGATTCATAACCATCACACCATACATCATATTACATTTAGGATGATCCCTACATATTAAAAATTATGTATGTTTGATTTTCCGAATGTTCCAAAACAATATTAATTAATTTTCTCAGTTTTGACTATGTCTGTTATTTTTTATTAACATTAATGTCATTTTTGAATAAAAATGATACACTTGGAGTCATACAGGTCACTCCGTGCATCAGATAGAGGTACAACTGAATTCTACCCATCCAAATGAATCATGGATAATTTTCGTCAAGTATCAAAATAATCAGAATGAATTTTCTTGGTTTCAAGTATTTCAGTTTTCTTTTTGATTAAAATTAATGTCACTTTTAAATAAAAAAGACGCACTTCGACTTATACCAGTAACACCGTGCATGATATTGAGGTTCGGCTGAACCTAACACTTCACAAATGATATATGAGTCCTTTTCCTAATGTACCAATACAATAGGAATGTTTTTTCTCATTATTGAGTATGATAGTTTTTTATTAACATTAATATTGGTTTTGAAAAAAAAATATGCACGTGGAGTCATACTGGCCACACTGTGCATTAGATAGGGGTGCAGAAAAATTCTACACATCCCAAGTGACTCATGGATCATTTCCCTAAATTATAAAAAGAATAAAATTTATTTTTCTCCATTTTGATAGTGTTTGTTGTTTTTTTGATAAAAATAAATTTCACTTTTGTCGAAAAAAGACACACTTTGATTCATACTGGTCACACTGTGCCTCAGATTGTGGTGTGGCTGATCAATACCCATAAAAAATGAAAAATGGATTGTTTTTCTAAAGTACTAAAAATATGAATGTTTTTCTTAGTTTTGAGTATGTCAGTTGTTTTTTGGATTAACATTAATGTTAGTTATTAATAAAAAAGATGCACTTGGAATCATATCTGTCACACCGTGCATTGGATTGAGGTGAGGCTGATTGAGACACATCCTAAATGAATCGTGGATCGTTTTCCAAATGTATAAAACCAATCATAACATGTTTTATTGGTATTGAGTATGTCAATTGTTTTCTTCATTAATATTAATGTCACTATTGAATAAAATATACACACTTGGATTCATACAAGGCACATTGTGCATCATATTGAGGTGAAAATGATATGTACACTTCCAAAATGACATATAGATCATTTCCAAAAATTACCAAATCAATATGAATGTGTTTTCTTGGTTTTTTGTATTCCACATGGGTTTTTTTTTCTAAAATGTCATTTTAAACTTGAAATAGGAAAAATGGATCTTATCTTAAGTGAAAAATGTTTTGTGCTCTTTTTTTTATCAAACACATTTATGGAATTATCCTTATTCTAATTCATTTCACAACAATTTTATTATTTACAATCCATCTCTTTTTATCCTCCCCAACCTCTGTCTCCACCTCGGTCTTCACCGTTGCCTCCTCCTCTACATTGGTCTCTAACTCTAAAATTGCCTCTGCCTTCACCTATGCCTCCACCTTTTCCTTCACCTCCCCCTCTACAACTTCCATTGTGTTTTCCCAAACATTTTATTGTTTTTTGGTCAGTGCTTCTAAAAAATTTGATTTCATCCATTATTCTTTTCCTTGAGAAAGAAATGGAGAATAATATATATGTATTCTGACACTAATTCTTCACACCCCAAATAGTTTATGATAGTCATCTGTCATACTAGATAACAGGATTATAATGTAATCACAAAAATCTACTGTCATCTTACATTGAGATAAAAAGTATGTTTCCCACTTGTCTGTAAACAATTTTATTTCTTCTTTTGAATAAATCTTTTATTGGAAATATTGATAGTTCATAGAAAATATAAACAAACAAATTTTTTAGGAAATATATTTAATGAAATTGTAATTACCATCGGAAATTAGCTGTAAGAGGTGCATAATTTTTTAGGTTCTATGAATTCTCTCATTTATTTTCCAACATAATATCTACAATTGATTTCATTATCTTGTTTCATACACTGTAGAAACATTGACCAAAAAATGTAAATTGTTTTTAAATGTTTCGATAGGTAAATAGTTCTATATATATCTTAATTTGATCCTATTTATAGTAATACATAGGATTTATATTTTCTGACACTGGCCTCATGCCATGATTTAGCCAATATTTTTATGTCGACTTATCGTAACAAGATGTTAATTAAAACACAGATTAAACATATAATTTGATGATTATCTATAAAATGTGGATTGTATTGTATTAAATATTCACAATACAAATCATTTGTGGTTGGTTGGTTGGATGTCCCATCATTTACTCCAAAAAATAAATAGTAGAGGAGTCTATGTTGACTGCTATTAGTATTCAATGCTTCCTAAAAAATAAAAAAAATTAACTAAAGAAAAAATTTAAAATATATTTGATGTTATCAGATTTAATATTTTTACCCTTTCATTGTAGGAATAAAAAGATTCTCTCATATGATACTTTTTTTATTAAACTCTTGGAGTAACTCGTCTCTTTTCTTATCTATTTAATCCTTATCCAACTTAATTTATGCTATAAAAATGGTACTGGGATTAGTGAATCCAAATCGTGCTTCGGGAGATCTTAAATTTATATAGTATTAATATAAACACCAATAAAAAATATGAATAGTTATTAACTGTAATAAGAATGTTTAGAAAACTATTTGGACAAATGTATTATGAAAATGTACCGTATGAATGAATTCAAAATTGAGTCACCCAACCAATCATGCTTGAGAAGCTTATATAGAGTCTCAAGACCTAAACGATAAATAATGAAAACTCATAATATTTCCTCTTCATCGTGAATGCATGATATAGTGTTATCTTTAAATGTGTCTTTTTCAGGATTTTTTAATGTTAAAATAATGTTTCTCTTGAACTGGTGGAGAGAAGGTACTCTTCTATGTTTGTTTGTTTTTCTTGATCGATTAAGTAGATTTACTTGATTCGACCTTTCATTTCACTGCCTCTTTGTCCATCTGTAATATCATACCTCACTTCTAACCATTTATCATAAATTGTTATATGTTTTTTATATGATAAATTTTGTTAAAGACATACCTCATGTATCTTTATAAGATTATACAACCATGCCATAAAATATCCAACAACAGCGTGGACCATTGTACTATCTAGACCATCAAGTAGAAAAGGAATCTTAGCATTGGGTTCATTAAATACCTCAAAATAAACTATCATTTGATCTTTTGGGAGGGGTTTATTGAATAGTTGGTCTCTTGGGTTATTATACATTTTACCCCTCACAACAGGGAAGTACATGGGTGTTGGTAGATAAAAATCATATACAACTACACCCTATAGAATTTTAGTAATATAATGTTATCAAATATTTTTTTGATTCACATTTTAGAAAAAGAGTAATGAAAAAATTGATTACCCTAGGTATGGTTTGGGGGAATGACTAGACTCAATGATAGTGGGATCATTTTGATCAAGTGTGGATCTTTTCTCAATCGATGGTTTGCCTTAATCTTTTCTTGTATTTTTGTCTTTTGACCAGAACAAAATATAATATATTATAGTGAGTCTATTAGTGTCTTCATTCGTCTCATTATATTATTTGTATCTTCATGTGGTTTTATATTCTCAAAATATATTCAAGGGGAGACTCCAAAACATATTCCTCTAATGCGACCATATTTCTCAGGCCACTTCAAAGCTACATAAAGTCTCTTTTATTTTAGAATGGTCATTTTTTATTCTTGTTTCTAAAACATATAAAAAATATAAACATATTTAATTTATGTTATATTGTTATAAATCATAATGATTTAAAATTATTCCATACTTACACATACTTCCCCTACTAATTTTGTGTTTTCATCAAATAATATACCACCCTTATTTACCCAAGCCTCCTTAAATTGCACATGACGTGGGATGGAAGTGGATTATGATTTTGATTCATTGTTTTGTATATAAACAAAGAATCTTATGTTGTTTCAAATAAAATCACTAATTTTTTTTGTTGATTTTAAATACCTACCAATTTATTCTCTATTTAAGCACACCTCTTCATTCCTTTACGATATGGGGTATGCCAATTTTGATGCATGCACTTTATTATCAATACATTTTTCTATTTCATAAATTAACAATTTTAAATCAAGTTGGAAAAAAAATAATTTAAAATAATATATTATTGACTGCAATTAACATGAAATTATTTATCATTTTGATGATTTCTGAAAGTAATCCACATTTCATACTTTATAATGTGTGCATAACAAAGTGGTCAGTGGGGATTTTTTTACCCCTCAACATCCCTAAGATGAAACATCATTAGAATTGTTCAAAATCCTTTATAGGATTTTCCAACAGTGATTAAGAAAAATTTCATAGGAAAATATTTTAAAATAAAAAAATTCTGTTAGGAATAATAAAAACTAAATCAACGTTTCATTGTATAATTTCTCAGTAAAATATTGAATGTATATTATAACATTATTTTTATATCTTTCTAAAAAATTTCCTTTGTTATAGGTTAGATGTGGAACCATGATTCAATATCATTTGACACATTCATCCTCATTGTTACCCCATGATAACTAACAAATGTTGACTTTTTGGGGTCAATAGGTTGGTTGTGTTGATTATATCCAACCTAAAATTTTATACCATGACTTATTTCTTTGATAATGTTATTAAAAACTATGATACTGACTCATTCTTTTTTTTTTTATCTTTTTTCATAAATATACTGTTGATCCCCTAATAATTCCACAGTTTCATTATCAATAGTTTGTTCTTTCTGGGGATTGGAAACATCCTCATGTTCATAAGACATTATCTGCATGAGTATTCAAACATTTAGTTTCTCTTGAATAAGAACAACGAAATACACTCAATGCATAAATGTCCACAATTATATCTATCTTTCAGGAAGATTTTTACAATCTGGAATAGAGATATATTACTTCAATACTATAGTACAATAAATATTCACTACATTTATTTAATCCATCCTAATATGCTTGATTTTATTCCATATCTTGGTGATGGATTTGAGGCTACTCATTCCCTCTTTCAAACTAGCCTTCCTGCCATCACTGTTTAGGAGGTATGTCATCAACTTACTTTGGAACCACAATGTTGGGAGGAAAGCTAGTTTGAATGAGGGAGCTCAATCCATCATCAAGAGATGGAAGACAATCAAGAATCTACATATTAAAGTTTCATAGGAACATACAATAATTTTATCACTCAAAAAGTTTCCTCAATTAAAAGGGAATTGGAATAACACCACTCTAATGATCTTGAAAAAATGAATCTCACCAAACCTATATTGGTAATCAATTCTATCTACTCAAGGATTCCTCAGCTTCCAATTTTGGGTATTTTTTAATCAACCAAAAGATCTCCTTAAAAACATTTATCCATTTAAAGCGTGAATTTTTCAAATTATACATAGTATTGATCAAGAATTTGTTTACACTTATGAATTCAATAAATATATTCAATGAAACCCTAAATTTATTTTTATGATATATTACCATAAAATCTTAGATAGGAACCATAAATAATTCCCATCATTGAAAATTATACCACATAACTTGAAGTGGATCTACAATTACCTCTAAGAACATCTTAATTTATGAATAATAATGATACTTTTTCCTGTAAAATATAATATTAGAGAAAGGTATCCCCAAAAATAAATCATATTCTATGATAAAACTTTAATCATACGCCATGACTTGTTAATGTTTGATAATAATCATTAATTAATAAAAAATCAAAAATCTCACATCATGAATCGTTAAAATAGTTTTTCGGAATTTGACTAATTAATTCAATATTTTTTTGAATTAAATAAATTTTTCACCAAAATAAAAAAATCTAAATAACTCATTTCACGAATTAAAAATTTACATGAATAACCAAAATCCACAAAACATGTTTTAATGATTTTTACACTTACCTTGGTCCCTATATTTTCATCACACATAAATGAGCGCCACAATTTGGTATCCCCTAATCCTTAAAAACACTCATAATTAAGTCATTCAAATCTATAATTGAGTATATAAGAGAATTAAATATGGGAAACTACCCAGATTTTGGAACCCTATGTTATTCAAATGAAGAGAAAACAGAGGGGGGATGAGAGGAAAACTTTTTAATGTCGAGAGTAGAGTAAACCATCAATGCGTGTATCAATAGAAAAATGGGTGGGACACTAAAATACATATAATATGAGAAGAAGAAATAGAACCACACTCATTTTCATTCAGTATTGATGAGAAGAGATATAGGGTTTTTCATGTTTATGAACAATGAAAAAATTCAAAACGTGGAAGCCAAAACATCAAAAAATAATAGTGGAAAAGTAGGAAATTACATACAATGGATTCTAGCCTTGATTAATTAGAGGAAATGTAGAGGAGTAGCACTAGTAGTAGATGAGTTCCATCCATGCTTGAGAATCATAAGCAACTGAGTCATGGTCAGTGTTTTTAAAATAGGCTGGAGACACTTTTAATAGTGATTTCCCAAAAGCATGGATAACGATCCCTTTAATCAGTTCTAAATTTATTAGTGATATTAAAAGGTGTATTTATCAGCACTTATTAGTGACAATAAATATCAAAATTTGTGAGTGCTAACATTTTAGTGCTGATAAATATGACTTTTAATAGAGCTTTGTTACTGCTTATATGGATTGATCTTTGTCAGCGATACAAAAGTGTTGTTAAATTGTTTTTAATTATAAATATTTAAATAACATTATTATAAATTTATGAACATTTAAATATATATAATTATTTATTTATAATTATATAAATAACTATGTAAAAATAATAATTATTTATTTATCATAATTATTTATTTATAATAATCATTCATATTGTAAATGTATATTTATAGATATTTTTATTTCTAAATATTTACATACAAATATATTTTTAGCATTATTAATGGATATATAATCTTAAATGGAAACATTTTAAAAATAAAAGAAATTAAATAATTACAAATGAGTACACTTTAAAAATATTGAAAAAATGATAATTTTTATTAATTAAATATACTTTATTTAAAAAATAATGATATATATATATTTAAGTGGATAGATACACATTGAAAGTAATGAAAAATAGTAAATAAATATATATAAATAAATAATAAAAAATGATCAACTTCAAAAATAAAATAAAAAATAAGAAACATTAAAAATGAATACCCTAACTACAGTATATTAAAAATAAATAAATAAAATCAATCGATTAAAAAAATTATATATTTCAATGTATCATGTTATAATTACATTCTAATAAATTCTAAATTTTGAAAAAAATATATAAATATATGGTGTATGTTTTTCTATATATTGTGTAATATATTTGTGTGTGTATTTGTGCATACAAATGAATTAATATATATATATATATCTAGCTGTGTGTGTGTTTGTGTGTGTGAAATAAAAGCAACACACGATGTTTAATATAGGTTAAATTGAAAATCAAACAAATTTCTAAATGAATAAGACATTAATATGTTTTTAATTAGGATTATATAAATATTATGATTATTCATTATATATATATATTTAATATATACTATTTATCAATATTTATAATATATATATATATATATGTATATGAAATTGATTCATTTTAATCAATAATTATTTGATTAATAAAATTCTTCATTTTTTTCTAAATTTAATCATTTTATTTTAATTTGTTTAATTTCTCATTTTATTCTAGACATTTATCAGCTCTAAAACAGAGCTGATGAATGGAAAAATTTATTAGCACTAAAGAAGAATTGATAAAGGAAACCTTTTATCAACCCCATAAATAAAGTGATGATACATGTTTCCTTTTTCAGCGCTAAAATAAAGCGCTTATTAATGTTACCTTTTATCAGTTCTAAAAAATAAGTGTTGATAAAGGGTGAATTTTATTAGCGTTTTTTCTAGCACCGATAAAGGGGTTCCATTATCAGAGCATATTTTAGCACTGATATATATAGACTTACTAGTGATTTTTTTAGTGCTGATAAATTCCAACACTACTATAGGTGGGTTTTATAGTAGTGAATGTTGATCCTTCTTCTTGATGAAGTGATATGTGATTTCATTGTGTTTCAGAAAAGAATGATGAATTTTTTTTCATAAGGTCGATTTCACTCTTGTTATGATAGAGAATCACTATCAGTTATATCACCTCATCACCAATATCAGTCAGTTGTTGCTTCATCCATAGTAGCTGACTACAAGCCTTTGTAGGAGATATATATTTAGCTTCAATAGTACTAAGAGAAGTACTTTCCCATTTCATACTTAACCAACCCAAAAAATTCATTATAATAAAGAATTCTCCACCACTTTTGGACATTCTATCAAAAACATCACCAGCCTAGTCAGCATCAGAAAATAATAATAGTTCACTTTCTCTTCATGTAGAAATGTATAATCAATAAATGTGAGTTCCTTGAATATAAATCATGATTTTTTTCATTTCTTCCATATTTATTTATTTCCAATTACATCAAAAGTGGACCTCTATGAATGTTGTAAAGAAAATATATGGATATGTCATAGTCATGTAAAATAAACCTCTAATTATTCTTGTGTACAATGTGGGATCTACAGAAGTCCCATCCTTATGTTTTCCAAGTTTAGTTCCAACCACAATCAGAGTCGGGATTGGTTTGGATTCAGGCATATTTATTTCTTCAGCGACTCTCATGCATACATTTTTTAAGAAATGAAGGTGTTGTATTTCCTATGAATCACTTTTATCCCCAATTATTATGTGAGTAAACCAATTATATACATTTGAAATTTAGATTCCATGTGATTGGAAAATTCATCCACTAATCTCCACCTGCTTCCTCTAAATATAACATCATCTACGTACACCAGAACCATTAACTGATATTTTCGATAATAGTTCATGTAATGATTTTGATCGTATACTCTGTTAAATTCATGGTTCTTCATATAAGAATCTATCCTAGAGTAACATGTATTTTGTTCTTGTTTTAGACCACATAGATCCTTCCTTAATCTAAAAACCTTCATTTCATCATTTCCAAGAAGAAATCCCACTTGTTGTTCAATATGGGATTTTACATCAAGAATCCCATTATAGAAAGTTTTCTTCACATCCATTTGATACACGTGGTATCCTCTTTGAATTTCAATGATAAGAAACAATCTGATTGACTCCAGTCTAGCAAATGGAACGAATTTTCTTCCACATTAACACCTTCAATCTATGAATAGACCTTACACACCTACCATGCCTTATTTCTGATCACTTATCCATTATCATCAATTTTTTTAAATTCTACTTCATAACAATCACATTTTGGGTTTTGGTTCTCTTAACAATATCTCATTTTTGTTCTAATTGATATGATCCAATTCTTCATTCATGGACTTAACTCGTGATTCATTCTCTACAGCTTATTCAAATGAGGAAGGTTCCACAATTGAATGGAATGCAGATTGTGCAATATTCCGCATCTTCTTTATCATCATGGGAGATATCCAATCCATAATGATGTTGGATTGATCAATTATGGCACTTCAATTTCAACTATGAGGTTCATAAGAATTTTTTTCAACCAAGGTTTTTTATTTTTATTATTATTCTGAGTAAACCTCATGATGTTACTTTTGGATGTTTTTCATTCCTTCCTCTACTTCTGTATTTGGATCTATTTAAACATACACATTATACATAATCTTCTATCACATCTGTAGAAATATTTCTTGAACCAGTTTTTGTTTTATATCCAACAATCATCACATCATTGATTTCCAAAAAAATTCTAAGCAGTTTATTAACATTTTATTGGATTTTATATTCATTGAATATCTGAGGAATGTTCCTTCATCCACAACATCACCAAAATTTCCTTCATTTCCATATTTCATTGAGATAAAATTGTTTCTTCTGATACACAAAAAATACTTTAAATAGGGCTTCCATCCATGAAATAACTCACAGGGTGTATTGGTTTCACCCATATAAATCCATTTTTGGTTATGAATATAAACTACAACTTCAATATCCTCTTTCTAGTAATGGTTAGGGATACAAATCTCAATCAGCATAGTTTTGGCAATAGTATTCTCCCATCAATTTTGTTTATCAGCAACTCCATTTTTCTATAGTTTTCTAATAAAATCCCCCTCATGTTGTATCGCATGTTTATCCAGGTATTTTCAAACATAATGGTGGAATATTCCCAAATAGTACTTGACCATAGAAATTTGTTGGTCCATCCAGTATAATTGTTTCTTGTTGGTGATGTGTTTCAATGAAATCAGGCACTTTCTATTTCCTATTTATAACCATCACACATGGTATTCTACTATAATTATCATTAAATAGAAATAAGTACCTCTCTAGTTGAGTTTAAACAATATTTATCGGACCACATACATCAGTACGAATGAGATCAAGAAGATTGGATTACATTTTCTTCTTTGGCCAATATGAACTATTGACCAACCTCCCATGAATGCAAGCATTTCAAGCCTTTTCCAGTTCCCAAATTTGATTGGGTATATCCCTGACTATCTTCATCATAGATATATTTTCCGTGCCTTTTTGATTTATGAGACCCAACCAACAATTCCACAAGTTGTTTTCTTCTTCAACACTCATGTATCAAATTTTATATTTACTATCAAAATGATATAGGTTGCCATCTATCATTTATAATTTCATGATAGAGTCCCATGTTTTTAATTTTATAGTTCACCCATTTTTATTTAATGTAATTATAAGTCCTTTTCCATAGAGTTTACTCACACTCAAGATATTGTGACACAACCCATCCACATAAATAACATCTATATTCTTCAGCTTTCCATTAGCCAGTTCAGTACTTCCTTTCCCTTTGATCATCATTGCACCATCATTACCAAATCTCAAAATTTTATCAATATTTTTCTTGATATTATTTAATAGGTCTACATTTACCATCATATGGTATAAGCATCCACTGTCAATAATCCATGTGATGTTGTTCTTGGTTTCTTTGAGAGATACTTCTGTATGGTTGTATTTTTCAATTTTCCTCGTTTCCTTCTATGAAATATTATTTTGGGTGAAGGATAAATATGGATTTTCAAAAATGTATTCCATATACATAGGTTAATCATACTCACACTCTTCTTGTAGAGGAGAAATTTTTTTTATAAGAACAACCCTGTCTGGTTAGTGAGTATTGAATTGTCTCTGAGTTCTATACAAATTGTTCTTACAATTCCTCTTCCTACAATGAAAAAATTTATAGCCAATGTTAGAACAATGAAATCAATATCCATATAAATTGTTTCTTCTAAAATAAGTATGATATGAATTCTTCATCCTTTGTTGACTTCCTCTATCTTCTCCATTCAGATATCCCATTTCCTCTCCACTGTTTGGAAATCTATGGGCCAAATAGCCACAAAATTGACTTTTCATATGTGGAAATGTCTTTTCACTTCTATTCATCCTCACACATAAGGTTTTAAAATGATAGTTTGACTGTCTATAATCTTGGAAAACCTGAGGAAAAATTTTATTCATCATTTTATTCAGATTTTAGAGTTTATTTATTTGGAATTTTTGTGTATTTTTGATATGTTCGACTTTCATCCTATATTTATTTTGGCCCATTTTACTTTCATCAATTGAAATTTCATCATTACAACAAATTCCTATAGTTTCCATGCCTGAGGGTCTTTGATCATTTAGAAACAATTAAAATCCATCAAAACCACGGTTAAATATCTCTAGAAACTCAACATCTGAGAATTTAACAGAACGAATTTTCTTATTTGTTTCTTTTGGTCTTTATTTACATTCAAGATTACTCCTAAGAGTAAAAACCTCTTTATCATGTACCTCAATAGTTTTATACTTGTCCTCCTATCTAAATTAATGTTCATTAATGAAATTTTCCTTTTCTTAAATTATGAGCATCAGTTTAACTATATATTCTAATATTTACAGATTTTTTGAATGGTCCTTTACTACTTCCTCATGTTGATCAATTTCATCTACCAATATATAATCATATTATGATGACTATTCAAAAATTTCTTTACACCTTTTTAATCACTTCCACTGATTCCTAAGATAACCGAAATCATCCTTAAGATGCATCCTGAGATCGACATCAGTGATCATCTGATTATTTATAGCTTTATCTCCAGATGGTTTGTATTATTCAATGGTAGCCGTCAATGATACATGGGATCTAAATTTAAACTCAAGTTCTTCTTTCTCAAAGAATTATCTGTCATCATCATTATCTTCTTCATAGATAAGAACATTTCTCTTTAATTTCTTTCCTAACATGAAATATCACTTTTGAGAAAAAAACTTTTTCAAGGCTTTTTCATGTCTCCAACTTCACATTCCATGTTATCAAGCCTTCTTTTGCATTGAGAGGCTATGTTCAAAACTCTAACACAATGTAAACATGTAACACTCCAAGCTTCTACAGTACGCTTCTCTTTGATTAATGTGATAGCGTGGTTTGTACGCAACACCGAGTTCTAACACACCATAACCAATTAAACTAGCCGTTATGAATAGTAATACCTACTTTTTGAAATTATATATATATTTTATATTTTAAAATGGACTTCATTTTTGGATTCGGAATATCAAATTTAGCCTAAGGTGAAATTTTGGTACTTTTCGGATAACTATCATATTTTGATGAATAGTGAAAATTACTAAATTTTACTTAAAAACAACTTTTTTAATCAAAATAATTAATACTGATAAATTATGAATTTTAGTAGTTTAAAGTATATTTAGAATATATTTTTACCATTTAATATAATGTTGGTCATTGGACATAATTTTACAATTAAACCGAACATAAACAAGTGTCAATCTTTTGATAGTTATTATCTCTTAAAAACACGCTTTTTGTTTTGACAGCGGGAATTAATTTTAAATTAATTTCTGCCACTTCTATGTTTTGAATTTAGGAAAATGGATTCCATATTTGGAATCACGATGTTCAAATTTTGTAAATAGGTAACTTTTATTTTTAGACATTTTGAATAATTACTGCGGTAAATATTTTATTTACCATGGTTAAGGGTAAATCCGGTAAATAAGGGTTAAAAAATAATATTATAATATTACTAAATTACCCTAAAACGTGTCTTAACCCTATTGGTTGATACATGGTAGACCATGGGAATCTTTGGGTCGATTTGGGGACCCCATGGATCCACTTGTAAGTGATAATGACACTTTATTTTAATTAAGTTAAAATGAATACAAAAATGACACAAGCATATATCTTTTAGAAAATCAATTGTTATATAGGGTTATATAAGTTGGATTTTAGATTATAAATACTCATTAGAAAGATAAAAATCTTTCCTACATAATGATATTTTATTTATAATTTTTAGACATTAAATAAGTTATTTTATTTATGACACAATGATGATGCAGTAATTACTATAATAGTGAAAAATTAAAATAATTGATATTATAAATACCCAAATAAATATAATATGAAACTTTTAATGAATTAAACTAATTTTCTAGGATAATATGATATATTAGGATTGATTTAATTGACTTTGTTCGAAGTAATCAATCTGTTATGAGTTTCACAAAAATCAACTATTGAATAGTGTCAAAATTGACATAAAAGCGTTCTTAAAACAAATATTATATTATTAATTGATATTAAATTCCTAAAAATCTAAGGTTAGGCCAAGAGACTTATATCATGATAGGTTCATCATTAATGGACCACTTGGGGGTCTCTTGGATGTATATAGTAAGTTTATTAACCATATTATATAAAAATACAAAGAGACATTGTAAAAGTGAAACTAATTAACTTAAAGTTAATACTTAAAGATAAGGTTAATATAAGTACCCAAACCTGTCTAAATTCTATTGGTTGAGTGGTTTTTGACCTATCCCCACCTTAAAATTTGAATAATCAACTTTGGATCCATTAGAAATTGAATATGAATTTATTATAAATTAATAATTCTAGCTTTTCCAAAGGTGCCCCTCACCCCTCTTATAAAAGGGCACTCCTCCTTCTCATTTCTTCACACCTTCAAAGCATTTTGGTTCGGCCAAACGCTGCCCAAATACTATCCCAACATCCCTCACTACAACCTAGAGGCCTTAGTTTGATCAGAAAGCCAACCTAAGGATCCCTTTTGATCAAATCATAAGGACGAACCCGAAGAAGAGGTAATGTTTTCACCACCCCTTTTCAAGTTCCTTTCTTCTTCCACTTCTTGTTTATTTTCTCTTACCATTATAAAATAATAACTCCAGTATCATACATATACTGTGATGTTATTATAAATATGGTACAACCATATTCAGTATTCTATCCACCCTTTGAATAACATGTCACCATACGTGCGTACGTACGGCTTACCGTCTCCACGTCGTGGTGTAATTGTTATTCAATATATTATTATTTGGATGGGTATAGTAATGATGTGTAACTCATGTAAATAATAAATATAACATGTTAATTATTCTTTATATATGATATACCATCCATTTATTTATTATTTTAATATCAAAAGAATGATATTGTCGCTCGTGCGTACGTACGGACTACCGTCTCCACGAACGCGATGAGATTCATTCTCCATCGTATCCATTCAAGTATAATTATCATTTGATGATTTAAAAATGATGTTTAAGGACTTTATATCATTATCGATATGAATAAGATACAACAAACAGGGCTTATGTAACAAAACATATAAAAGAAAATGAGTAAGTTAACACCCTAAACGACGATAATTCTAAGATATTATTAACAAATCAATGTTAAAAGATCATATATGATATCATATTAATATATATGATTCTTGTATAATTTAATAACAATTATTTCACCATTATACAGGAGGTTAACCTACCCCAACCAAGGAAAAGTACAAGGTAAGGGATTTTCTTATCTCACATTCAATTCCGTGAGATTTCCATTGTTCGCCACTAATTTATTGAAAGTGGTATATTGTGTACTGCCATTTGATATATATTATCATTATTCTCCTTATATTCATGTTATTCTGAAAATAATTTGGTGTTTATTAACTTTTGGTCATACTACTCAGTTGATTACAACGTGGTAAGGGGTTTTCATCTCACTCCTTATTCCCGTGAGATTCATGCCATATTGCCACCATCACCTTTTGTGTGGTGTATGTACTGCCCATAATTATATTATTTGTGTAATAAAGTCTAATTTATGTGTATTTACATATTCATTGTATGATACCTCTTTCATGTGTTGTATGTTTCATAAGTTACCAAATTGGTAAGGGTTATTTCACAATCTCTTCATTATCCGAGGTTGTTTATACGTAATAATCTACTGGGATTTCTTTATCCTCCACATCCATGTTTCTTCGAAATGTATTTCAAAACATATTTATTATTTACAAGAATATGGTTTAAAGTCATTTATACCCTTGTTTTACTTTTTATAAGATGTTTATAAAGGAATCTTTCCGCCGTTTTCAAAACAAGGTCCTTTTTAACCTTTTCGACAGAATTAAGGTCAGAATGTTTTTTTTAACTTATACGGCGGGTGCGGCTATTTTCCGCCATTATAAAATCTTCCAAGATTCCCTTATATTCTTATAAGAATATTTTCAAAGAAAATGTTTTATTTTATATGGATCTTAAATTATTTCAAAATAAAATGGGATATTTCTTTAAAAAGAATTTTGATTTCATCTATGTCAACATCCTTTGATGGATTTTATGATTATTTGAAGTTGATTTATTATGATACAAAAATTCTATATTGTATTGAAGGTTTTGTGATATGTTTTACTGTGGATGTGGTATTTTTATACCATTCATAGTTTATGGTGAAAGTATTGACATTTCGTATGCTAGTTTTAATACGAATGTTTATGTTATGTTTAAACCTTTTCATATGGGAATGCATTGGACTTAATATGTGACGGGTGGAGCCCCCTATAGCTCCTCAATGCATCGGTAGGTCTCATGAGACAAACTAGTGTCTTGGCACAAGGCCTTGACAAAATACTATTTGTAGTCTTGGCACGAGGCCTTGACTATGTGGTTATGATAGTCTGGCATTATGCATTCCAACATTATGAAAGTGGTTATTGATTTTTGCATGTGATTATTCGATTAGTAGAATATCCATGTGAATAAGTAAATGGCATTATTTCATTTTATTTATTCCATACCATGTTGAAAGTTCATATTTGAAAGGCTTTTGTTTTAGTTATACATTGCCTTAAATGTTTATTCTTATTTATGAAAGTTTCCGCTATATTGTTATCCTTACTGGGCATTTGAGCTCACCCCTTTTCTATGTTTTATTTTTCCCAGGAAGTGAAGAAGTAAATTATGAATGACCTGTAGGGATATTATGTGGGGATATGAGTGTGGATTATGGATACATTATGTTGTAGTTGTAGTTTTTCATTTTATGATGTAATGTATAACTTATGAATATATCTAGTGTTTCCAAGGCTACTAAACCAATCGGTCTTTCGAGATTCGATCTTTCTTGTGATCATGCCAATGTTATGTAATAATGCACCGACTCTGGGTAACTGGGGTCGGGGCATTACAGTTGGTATCAGAGGAAGTTTAGTACAAACCTTGGAAGCTAGATTTAGATAAACTCTGATTAGAGCACGTAGACCTAAGATGAACTTTGAGGATTTGTATAGAAGAACTTCCTAGAATTTTTGTATTGTAGAGATTTTGTGAGTTTTCCGAGGAATACATCCCTGTCTGGATACGAGCAGGTAGAGGCGGCTCTGGCACAGATGTACCTAGGGGTAAAACCCGAAAACACCGCTTTGAGCTAGACTCGAACGGGAGCTGGTGCACGAAAATGGGCCTTGCTGCACTCTTGGTTACGACACTCCCGGGGGATATGCTTAGGATAACTCTCATTTTTCTTTACAAATCATTTTGAAGGGATTATGAGTATATAATTCCTCAAAGAAATCATTCTTATGATTATGGATTATATCCATAAATAGTTCAATTTATGTTAAGTGTTTTATAAGTATGGGATTATGTATTTTGATTCATAAACTAATCTAGTTTATGCCATTGTTTAGAAATGGCGCCTAGTGGAAGAAATGGAAACCGTATCAATGCACGCACTCCATGTAGGGATTTCCCTCCTACTCAAGATAATTATAGTGGAGCTGGTGATGCAACTGGAGCCGATCAGCTAATCACCATACTGGGACAACTTACTCAGGTTATCAATAATATCCTTACCCGTATGGAGCACCCTGATCCATAGCGTGGAGGATCAATGTTAGATCGATTCATGAGGCAACAACCACCAACGTTCAATGGGAGTACAAATCCCTTAGTAGCTGAGCAATGGATAAATTCCCTAGAGAAAATATTTCAGGCTTTGGGGAGCAGTGAAAGGGAAAAAGTTATCATGGAAGTTTACCGCCTCACTGGAGATTCTGATCAATGGTGGTCATTGATTCAAAACATGAAGGAAGATGATGAAGTATCAAATATGTAATGGAGGGAGTTCAAAGATCTGTTTTTAGAAAAATACTTTCCTCGCGACCATCGAGCAGATATGGAAAGGCAATTTCTAAGTCTGAGACAGAAGGAGGATGAGAATGTCACAAAGTATGAGGCTAACTTTACAAGGTTAGCAAGGTACACTGGTGATTATATACGTAACCAAAGAAGTAAGATTGATCGTTTCTTTGATGGGTTAAAACCATTTGTCCGTCGAGCATTAGTCTCACAATCCATTTCATCGTACGAAGACATTGTCTCATTAGCTATCAAGACCGAAAAGGAATTCTCTAAGTCTTATGACTTTAACGCAAAGCAAGAGAAGAAGAGACCTGCTGATCAATCTAGGAATGGAAATAAGGGGAAGAAGGGAATGGTTGAATATCCATCCTGTGGTAAATGCGGGAAGAATCACCCTGGTACTTGCTTGAAGGGAATGGGAGTCTGTTACAAGTGTGGTGAAAAAGGCCACCAAGCTCGTGATTGCAAGGGGAAGAAGGAAGCTTCCAACGTTCAATGATATAATTACAGGGAGATGGGGCATTATGCAAATGCATGTCCTATGTGTCCGGAGAACTTACCTCAGAAAAGGCCAAGGGATCAAGGCCAGGCTTATGCTATCACTACTGCTGAGGTAGAAGCTCCGAAAGACGTGGTGGCAGATGCTTTGAGTAGAAAAGACCATGGAGTTTTGAACAATATGAGAATTGAAAGGAATCCAATTTTCATGGATCTAGTGAAGATGGACATGGGAATAACCAGGGAAGGTGAAACATCAATGCTTTTTCAAATGGTTGCCAAACCATCTTTACTAGAAAGGATTAAGAATTCTCAGACCGATGATGAAGAATTCCAAAAGAAGATTAAAGCTGTGAATGATGGGAGATTGAGAGACTTTGTGTATGAAGATGGAATTTTGAAATTCGGGAAGAGACTTTGTGTTCCCGATATACCTGATCTAAAAAGGGAATTGTTGGATGATGCTCATAGTTCCAATTTCTCTATACACCCTGGGAGCACCAAAATGTATAGATATTTGAAGGAACATTTTTGGTGGGACAACATGAAGAAGGAGATTGCTGATTTTGTGTCAAGATGTATGGTTTGTCAACAAGTGAAAGATGGAAGGCAACAGCCTGGAAGAGTCATGCAACCTCTTCCCATACCAGAGTGGAAATGAGACAATATTACGATGGACTTTGCCATGGGACTACCAAAGACTCCTAGAAGGAATGATGCAATATGGGTTATTGTTGATCGTCTTACCAAGTCATCACATTTTCTTTTTGTAAGAGAAGATCTACCCCTGGAACGTCTAGAAAGACTATATATTAATGAAGTTGTGAGACTTCATGGAGTACCCCTATCGATTGTTTCTGATCGTGATCCCCGTTTTACTTCAAGATTCTGGAAAAGTGTTCAGAAATCCCTGGATACTGAACTTCATTTGAGCACGGCATACCACCCTCAGACAGACGGACAATCAGAACGGACTATTCAAACCTTTGAAGACATGTTGAGATCTTGCTCACTTTACTTTCAGGGTATGTGGGATCAATATTTACCTCTGGTAGAATTTTCCTATAACAATAGCTTCCATTCGAGTATTTAGATGGCACCATATGAAGCGTTATACGGAAAGGGATGTCGTACACCAACCTGTTGGGATGATGTTGGTGAAAGAAAACTTGTAGGCCCAGAACTGGTGGAGGAAACGGTGGAAAAGGTGAAAGTAATCCAAAATCACATCAAAGCAGCTCAAAGTAGGCAGAAGAGCTATGCCGATAATCGAAGGAAGGATTTGGAATTTCAAGTCGGTGATCATGTTTTCCTGAAGGTATCTTCGTGGAAGGGAGTCATACGTTTTGGTAAGAAAGGTAAATTGAGTCCCAGGTACATCGGACACTTCGAAGTTCAAGAATGAATTGGGGTTGTAGCTTACCGATTGGCAATGCCGCCAAGTCTCTCCAAAGTTCACGATGTGTTCCACGTATCTCTGTTGAGGAAATACATGCCTGATCCAACACATGTACTCACCTATGAAGAATTAGAACTGGTACCCGATCTGTCTTATTGCGAAGAGCCCATCAAGATTCTTGATACGAGAGAACAAGTGCTGAGAAACCGGACGACGCGTCTGGTAAAAGTTTTGTGGAGAAACCATAAGATGGAAGAGGCAACGTGGGAACCTGAGGAACTTATGATGAAGAACCACCCGAGTCTTTTCATGTGGTAGTATTCTAGAAATTTCGAGGACGAAATTATTTTAAGGATGGGAGAATGTAACACCCCAAGCTTCTATTGTACGCTTCTCTTTGATTAATGTGATAGCGTGTGTTGTACGCAACACCGAGTTCTAACACACCATAACCAATTAAACTAGCCATTATGAATAGTAATACCTACTTTTTGAAATTATATATATATTTTATATTTTAAAATGGACTTCATTTTTGGATTTGGAATATCAAATTTAGCATAAGGTGAAATTTTGGTACTTTTCGGATAACTATCATATTTTGATGAATAGTGAAAAATACTAAATTTTAATTAAAAACAACTTTTTTAATCAAAATAATTAATACTGATAAATTATAAATTTTAGTAATTTTAAAGTATATTTAGAATATCTTTTTACCATTTAATATAATGTTGGTCATTGGACATAATTTTACAATTAAACCGAACATAAACAAGTGTCAATCTTTTGATAGTTATTATCTCTTAGAAACACGCTTTTTGTTTTGACAGCGGGAATTAATTTTAAATTAATTTCTGCCGCTTCTATGTTTTGAATTTAGGAAAATGGATTCCATATTTGGAATCACGATGTTCAAATTGTGTAAATAGGTAACTTTTATTTTTAGACATTCTAAATAATTACTGCGGTAAATATTTTATTTACCATGGTTAATGGTAAATCTGGTAAATAAGGGTTAAAAAATAATATTATAATAATACTAAATTACCCTGAAACGTGTCTTAAACCTATTGGTTGATACATTGTCGACCATGGACATCTTTGGGTCGATTTTGGGACCCCATGGATGCACTTGTAAGTGATAATGACACTTTCTTTTAATTAAGTTAAAATGAATACAAAAATGACACAAGCATATATCTTTTAGAAAAACAATTGTTACATAGGGTTATATATGTTGGATTTTATATTATAAATATTCATTAGAAATATAAAAAGATTTCCTACATAATGATATTTTATTTATAATTTTTAGACATTATATAATTTATTTTATTTATGACACAATGATGATGCAGTATTTACTATAATAATGAAAAATTAAAATAATTGATATTATAAATACCCAAATAAATATAATATGAAACTTTTAATGAATTAAACTAATTTTCTAGGATAATATGATATATTAGGATTGATTTAATTGACTTTTTTCGAAGTAATCAATCTGTTATGAGTTTCACAAAAATCAACTATTGAATAGTGTCAAAATTGACATAAAAGAGTTCTTAAAACAAATATTATATTATTAATTGATATTAAATTCCTAAAAATCTAAGGTTCGGCCAAGAGACTTATATCATGATAGGTTCATCATTAATGGACCACTTGGGGGTCACTTGGATTTATATAGTAAGTTTATTAACCATATTATATAAAAATACAAAGAGACATTGTAAAAGTGAAACTAATTAACTTAGAGTTAATACTTAAAGATAAGGTTAATATAAGTACCCAAACCTGTCTAAATTCTATTGGTTGAGTGTTTTTCGACCTATACCTACCTTAAACTTTGAATAATCAACTTTGGATCCATTAGAAACCGAATATGAATTTATTATAAATTAATATTTCTAGTTTTTCCAAAGGTGCCCCTCACCCCTCTTATAAAAGGGAACTCCTCCTTCTCATTTATTCACACCTTAAAAGCCTTTTTGTTCGGCCAAAATCTGCCCAAATACTCTCCCAACATCCCTAATTACAACCTAGAGGCATTAGTTTGATCAGAAAGCCATCCTAAGGATCCATTTTGATCAAATCAAAAGGAAGAACCCGAAGAAGAGGTAATGTTTTCACCACCCCTTTTCAAGTTCCTTTCTTCTTCCACTTCTTCTATCTTTGATCTTTCCATTCTAAAATAATAACTACAGTATCTTACATATACTGTGATGTTATTATAAATATGGTACAACCATATTCAGTATTCTATCCATCCTTTGAATAACATGTCACCATACGTGCGTACGTACGGCTTACCGTCTCCACGTCGTGGTGTAATCGTTATTCAATATATTATTATTTGGATGGGTATAATAATGATGTGTAACTAATGTAAATAATAAATATAACATGTTAATGATTCTTTATATATGATATACCATCCATTTATATATTATTTTAATATCAAAAGAATGATATTGTCGCTCCTGCGTACGTACGGACTACCGTCTCCACGAACGCGATGAGATTCATTCTCCATCGTATCCATTCAAGTATAATTATCATTTGATGATTTAAAAATGATGTTTAAGGACTTGATATCATTATGGATATGAATAAGTTACAACAAAAATGGCTCATGTAAGAAAACATATAAAAGAAAATGAGTAAGTTAACACCCGAAACGACGATAATTCTAAGATATTATTAACAAATCAATGTTAAAAGATCATATATGATATCATATTAATATATATGATTCTCGTATAATTTAATAACAATTATTTCACCATTATACAGGAGGTTAACCTACCCCAACCAAGGAAAAGTACAAGGTAATGGATTTTCTTATCTCACTTTCAATTCCGTGAGATTTCCATTGTTCGCCACTAATTTATTGAAAGTGGTATATTGTGTATTGCCATTTGATATATATTATCATTATTCTCCTTATATTCATGTTATTCTGAAAATAATTTGGTGTTTATTAACTTTTTGTCATACGACTCAGTTGATTACAACGTGGTAAGGGGTTTTCATCTCACTCCTTATTCCCGTGAGATTCATGCCATATTGCCACCATCACCTTTTGTGTGGTGTATGTACTGCCCATAATTATATTCTTTGTGTAATACACTCTAATTTATGTGTATTTACATATTCATTGTATGATACCTCTTTCATGGGTTGTATGTTTCATAAGTTACCAAATTGGTAAGGGTTATTTCACAATCTCTTCATTATCCGCGGTTGTTTATACGTAATAATCTACTGGGATTTCTTTATCATCCACATCCATGTTTCTTCAAAATGTATTTAAAAACATATTTATTATTTAAAAAAATATGGGTTAAAGTCATTTATACCCTTGTTTGACTTTTTATAAGAGGTTTATAAAGGAATCTTTCCGTCGTTTTCAAAACAAGGTCCTTTTTAACCTTTTCGACAGAATTAAGGTAAGAATGTTTTTTTAACTTATACGGCGGGTGCGGCTATTTTCCGCGGTTATAAAATCTTCAAAGCTTCCCTTACAAGCTTATAAGAATGTTTTCAAAGAAAATGTTTTATTTTATATGGATCTTAAATGATTTCAAAATAAAAGGAGATATTTCTTTAAAAAGAATTTTGATTTCATCTATGTCAACATCCTTTGATGGATTTTAAGATTATTTGAAGTTGATTTATTATGATACAAAACTTCTATATTGTATTGATGGTTTTGTGATATGTTTGAATGTGGATGTGATATTTTTATACCATTCATAGTTTATGGTGAAAGTATTGACATTTCGTATGCTAGTTTTAATATGAATGTTAATGTTATGTTTAAACCTTTTCATATGGGAATGCATTGGACTTAATATGTGACGGGTGGAGCCCGCTATAGCTCCTCGATGCATCGGTAGGTCTCATGAGACAAACTAGTGTCTTGGCAGAAGGCCTTGACAAAATCTTATTTATAGTCTTGGCACGAGGCCTTGACTATGTGTTTATGATAGTCTGGCATTATGCATTCCAACATTATGAAAGTGGTTATTGATTTTGGCATGTGATTATTCAATTAGTAGAATATCCATGTGAATAAGTAAATGGAATTATTTCATTTTATTTATGCCATACCATGTTGAAAGTTCATGTTTGAAAGGCTTTTGTTTTAGTTATACATTGCCTTAAATGTTTATTCTTATTTATGAAAGTTTCCGCTATATTGTTATCCTTACTGGGCATTTGAGCTCACCCCTTTTCTATGTTTTATTTTTCCCAGGAAGTGAAGAAGTAAATTATGAATGACCTGCAGGGATATTATGTGGGGATATGAGTGTGGATTATGGAGACATTATGTTGTTGTAGTAGTTTTTCATTTTATGATGAAATGTAAAACTTATGAATATATCTAGTGTTTCCAAGGATACTAAACCAATCGGTCTTTCGAGATTTGATCTTTCTTGTTATCATGCCAATGTTATGTAATAATGCACCGACTCTGGGTAACTGGGGTCGGGGCGTTACAAAACAAGGAAAATGTAACATGCTTTCAAATTTACCTTTTACCTTCTTGAATTTCATGGAATTGAGAGAAATAATTTCTTTTTCCTCATTATCTTCATCAATACTATCTCCAGAAATTTCTTCATTTTTCCATGGATTCAAATTCGGTTTCCTGGATTACTCGAGTTGTTGTATCTTCTGGTTTGAATCTTATCTCATATTCCACCAAGTTTCTTAGAAAATCATCCAAATTTGTTTGAGAATATCCCTTTCTTCAAAGACCGAGACCTTTGCATTATAAATAGGTGCAAGCCTTCTCAATATTTTCTTAACAATATAAATGTATTTTATTTCTTCACCAATTCCTAATATTTTTCCAACAACATCAGTAATTTGATTGAAAATTGGTTTGACATTTTTTCAGGATGCATATTCAGATCATCAATCCTATTGTGAGAAACCTATAGTTTCACCTCCTTCACTTTGTTTTCACCTTCATTAATATTCTCAAATTTTTTCAACGTTAAAATTTATAATGTACAACTCCTCACTTTTTGATAAATCTTACAATAAAGAGTTTAAGTGAGGGAATTATGTGATTAGACATATATATTAAGAATTTTTCTATCTGAATTAGTAATAGACCACCCAGTTGGATCAGTGACATATATTCTTTATGAATTGGAGAAAAAGAATTCAATTCCAATAGCAGTTAAATGTGATCTCATTCTATTCATCTAGAGTTAAAAGTTGCCTCCAGCAAAGAGGGGGTCTTCTGAGACATTCACTATATTCTCCATAGTAGAAATGAAAGTCAGATTTAACACTAGAGACCTTTATTCTCTGATACCACATGAAGGACCTCAAAATAACCAAATAGGGGAGGGGTGAATCAGAGTTTGAAACTTTTATTTTAAACTGATAGATCATGTCCCAACGTTGGTAGGAACCTATTAAAGATATCTAATGAGAAAGTTAAGAAAACAAACAACCACATTCAAAAAGAACAAATTTTTTTTACTTGGTTCACCTCTAATGGATACATTGAAGGATCTTACAATGAAATGTTGTTGGTCGCAAAAAAGTCCACTAATATTCACTAGTGGTGGAGTAAAATTTTTTATCATAGTCCCTATATGCCAGACAAAATAACTTTACAAGGTTTTAGGGATAACACACTGTGTACCTAGGAAAACATACGTTAACTCCCCCTTTCTCACTGTGTTGGGAAGAATCTGAAAATAGATTATTGACATGAAGTTTGCTTCAATGGGTTTGTATTAAATCATGCAGCCTCAACTATAGATAGATTCTATGTTGATGTCATGTTTCTCCTGTAGATGTATTTTAATTTTCTGTTCACTATTAGTTCTTTAACTGTTCCTCCACATACTAAACTCCTTCTTATGCCAATCGTACTGCATCACATACCACAAATTCTTCCACTAGGAACTACTCCTGATCCACCATGTAATAACATTCATACTCTATGTGCATCCTTTCTTCAAATACATTGAGACTTCCTCCTCATACTACCCTGGTCTGCAAACAGTGAGGCTTCCTACATATAATTACCTATTCATCACACTCACCAGGTTTTCATACTACAAGAGTTTCTTGAAAAAAGTTTGTACTCTACATGGTAGCCCATAGATCACTTCTTCCTTTGCAGATTTTTCTTCTTCAGAATCACTTTGGGATTCTGCAAATTCATTGGGTATTTCTAATGATAACCACTCTCAGATTTCATATAAAAAATTACCCCCTAAATGAAGGTATTAACTCCCCTTATATAAAAAAATAGTTCAAAAAAATGCAAATACAATATTTACTGAAATCTTAGACTCGGTACAACCTTTACCATGAACCACTTCACCCGTGAACCATTTTTTCTACCCTTTCCATGTACAACTATTCTCCCTACGAAGTGACACAAATCTTCACTTTGTATCCGCAAACGACATCCTTCAGGGCTACTTAAAAATACATCTCATTTATACCAATGATGAACCATCCAATGTACCTCATGCCTTCCACATACTGTGTGTATATCTACAAACCAAAACCCTTCATTGCAAACTGTTTTCTATTTCATGAACTATTTTCACCTGTTTTCAGCCTAGCGCCCTTCGTGGTCTATGAACTTTTCCTAGTACATGGAACAAAGTTTATGGACTATACTACGTTGTTCCCTTCCTTTTTTGACTTCCTTATCCATTCTACATCTTGTTCACTCCTATCAATAGATATATTTTTTTTAAAAAAGACTTAGTATTTTTAGGCCCCAAATATTTTGAAAACAATTAGAAATTATGCCACCATCAATACTACTTTCAATCTCAATCATAGGGCCTCAATCCTTTCAAAATATTCGATCAACCTAATGTGGATTGATAGAATACCAAATTCTACTCCATTTCCAGCAAGTAACAACCATGGTTCTAACATTTGTGCTAGAGGGGAACCAGATCTACCATAATGAAACATGTCATTTTTCGAGCATTTTATGAGGCAACATCCTCCAGCATTCTGTACAACCAAAAATACTATGATATTTGAAGGATGGATCAATTCTATAAAAAATATATATGTTGTGATGGGATATTAAGAACACCATAAGGTAATACTATCCATTAATTGTTTTAAAGGTGAAGTTGATCATCAATGGACTCTTGTTAAGAATATCAGAGAAAGAGATGATCATAACAATATAGAATGGGATGATTTTAAGTTTATTTATCTACAAAAATACATTCCTAAAACTACTTGACATAGAATGGAGAAAATATTCATCTAACAGAAGAAAAATTATTATGATTCTATGATATTATATAAATATAATTTCAAAAGATTGTATAGGTGTGCACCCGTCTTTACTCGAAACATTGATAGAAAAAGTAATAGATTTTACTCTAGTTTGAAACCATTTTTATGAATATATTTGGATTCATGAGAGTTTGAAATCTATGAGAAACTTTCTTATTTCAATGAAAATGTTGAGATAGAGTTTTTTGACATATATGTTCCTCATAATGACAATAATAAGTAGTGGTGAGGTTGGAAGGTTTTGGGGAATAATTCATCAAATAAATCCAAAAGTAAGAAAATAAATTTCCTTTTTTGTGAAAAGTATCATAAAAAAATCCTAGATAATGTCTTGTAAATTCAAGTGAATTATATTAATGTGGAAATTTTGGGAACATGTATCGTTAGTGAAAGAAAAATTATAGGAAAATTAATGGGAAGCCAATGGTGAGATGTTTTAACTGTAATGAATTGGGTCATTTTGCTAATGTGTGTCCAAAGATAGTCTCTATAGTGTAAAATCAACAATATTGGAATCATAAGGTCATGGAAAAATAATTTTCAACCACTCAAATATATGTTGAGTGGTTAAATGAGGTAGTATCAGGTGCATTTCCTATTTTTACAGTTTTTGAAAATGTGGTGTTTGATTCATGGTCTATACATTCCTTCATTTTTGATAAATTTTCTGCTAAATAGGAAATTACACCACATGATATGATTCCATAAACCATTGTGAAAACACCTAGAGGAAATATTATGTAAAAAAAATTATAATATTCTACCTATCATTATATAGAGAATGAGTTTACCTGCAAACATTTTTGAATTTCCTCTTGTAGAGTTCGATTTTATTATGGGTATGGACTAACTTTATTTTTTTATCATGATATTGTTAATAGTAGATAGAAATAGGTTTATTTTAGAAAGATTTTCAATTTCAGTATAATAATGAACCCGTATCATTGAAAACATATCAAGAAGATAATAAACTATTAAAATATGGAAATAATTGTTATCTTTCACACATTTTTGAAAAAAGGGAACCATTAAGATTAATGACACGTCAGTTGTAAAAGAGTATCTTGATTTATTTTTTGTTGATTAGCAAGGTGTTATTCCTTATCGAGAAGTTGATTATACTATTAAATTTGTTCCTAATTCTATTACAATTTCTAAACCCCCTTATCGAATGGATCAAATCGAACTTTTAGAGTTGAAAAATAAGTTTTAAGAATTATTAGATAAAGGCTTCATCAGATTGAGCACTTCACAATGGGGTACTCCGATATTTTCATTTAAAAATAAATATGGGTCAATGATAATTGTCATTGATTATTGATAATTGAATAACATCACTATTAATAAAAAATATCCTTTACCTCATACAGATGATTTGTTTTATCTACTCCAGGGATCACAATATTTCTCAAAGGCTGAACTAAGGTCAGGGTACCATCAGTTGAAAGTAAAGTAAGTAGAAATCCTGAAGACTGCATTACATAATACATATGGGTATTATGATTTTTTGTTATGTCCATTGGGTAAAATAATGCACCTTTTTTATTCATGGATCATATAAATACAATATTTCATGAATTCTTCAATAAGGTTATGGTTGTTTTTATTGATAACATTCTGGTATATTCTTAAAGTAAATAGGAGCATTAAATAATATAAAAGATTTTTTGAAAACCATAAATGAAATGAAACTGTATGGAAAATTCTGTAAGTGTGAATTTTGGTTAAAAAAAATTATTTCCTTATTCACATTATTTATAAAGATGTCATAACAGTTGATCTTTATGAAACAAATGTTGGTGAAGAATGGACAAGACCAACAAATATAATCGAGATTCATAGTTTTCTTTGTTTGACAGGGAATTACTGATGGTTTTTTGAAAACATTACACAGTTATCTAGTCCATTAAATAAATTTAATTAAAAAGGAGTTAAATTCATCTAGACAAAATAATGTGATAATTGTTTTTAGGAATTGAAAATATGATTTGTGAATTCTAAAAAGTATCAACCCTACCTTCCAGAAGTGATGATTTTTATATCTACATTGATGCTTCTTTAACTGGCATTGGTTTTTTTGATGCAGAATGATCAGGTAAATGTTTATGCTTCACGTTAGTTGAAACCTCATGAGATAAATTTTTTTAAAAGGTTGGGGCCAAAGCCTCAATTTATTGTTAAATCAAAGACCAGTTAGGGGGTAGAGGGAGACCCAATACATAGCCCGAAGGCCAAGGCCAAGTGGCATGAAAACAAGGCTTGAAAGACCATTTTTTGGTCCAAAGGACCCTCTGTGAACAGTACTGCTAAAGTTCCATGCGCAGCTACAGTACCATCTACAGTACCCGTACGCCGCTACAATATTCTACAACAGTTCCTCCACCGCTACAGTGTTGTTGCCGCTGCAGTTCCACCGCTGCTACAGTTCCCTTCTACAGTACTTGGAATTCATCCTTGCCCGAATTTGAACCCGGGTCTTTTGGATGCCAAGAAAGAGCCTTTACCACTTGGGAATAGGATTTTTGGCACATGAGATACATTACACTACACAATATTTTGAATTATCTAATATTTTTTTTTCATTATTGATTTTGAGTCATCATTTTTATGGAGTAAAATATGAAAATATATACCAACCATAAATGGTTGAAGTATATATTTTTTCATAATGAAATGATCTTGAGTCATAGAAGATGTCTGGAACTAATTAACAATAATTATTGTATGATCCATTACCATCCTGGTAAAGAAAACAAATTTTCTGATGCCTTGAGTCAGAAAAATAATGCTACATTATCCATGATATTTCTTGAAAATGACCCATTGGTTAATTATTTGATAAATTTTATCTTGGATGTTTTGGTGCAGGAGATACCTCTATATTGTTTCAAGTGTCTGTGCACTCATCTATGGTAGGCCGATTAAATCATGCTAAGAAGAAAGACTATGAGTTGCATAAATAGGTATAATTAGTTCAAAATGTAGGTTTGTTGAGTTTAAAATTAATAAGGAATGAATTTTTAGGTTTGAGAAGAGATTATGTGTTCCTTGTGATTATCAGCTGAAGAAATAATTCTTATATTGGGATTATAGTTCTAGGTTTTCAGTTCATCATGGAAGCACAAAGAGGTAAATGGATCATGGGGACTATAAGTGGTGGGATAAAATGAAATGTTATTTTACATATTTTACTATGAAATATTTTACATATCAATAGTTTAAATTATATAAGCAGTTACTGAAGGCGATGAGTTAGCCTTTCCTGTTCTAGAAAGGAAATGGGAAAATATATCTATAGACTTCACAGTGGGACTACCTAATATATCTTTTGGTAACAATGAAATTTAGGTTATTGTTGATTGTTTGAAAAAATATTCTCATTTTCTTCCTATTAGATATAATAGGTATTTAAATCAACCTTCTTGATTGTACGTCAAATAGATTTTCATGTTATATGGAGAGCCTCTATCCATTGTATTAGATCGTGATCCCTGGTTCACTTCTGACTTTTAGAAAGAAATTCATATATCATTGAGAATAGAATTAAATTTCGGTTTATATTTTCTTCCAATATCATAAGGGTAGTCAGAATGAACAATTTTGACATTGAAGGACATTCTACGAGCTTTTTTAATGGATTAGCAGGGAAGTTGGAATCAAAATATTTCATTAGTTTAGTTTTTTATAATAAAGGTTTTAATTCAATAATATAGATGGAATCTTTTGATGAATTATATGGAATACAATGTTTTACTATAGAATTTTGGGATGATGTCAAGGAAAGAAAGTTTATGGGGCCAGAATTTGTAGAGGAAATAGAAGAAAATGTTCAGATGATTTAGCGACACGTGAAGACCATTCAGAGTTGGCAGAAAAGCTACACAAATAAAAAGAGGAAATTCCTTTCATTTGAGGTAGGTGACCATTTTTTCGATAAAATATCTCCTTTTAAAAGTGTCATGTCTTTTAGTTAAAAATGAATGTTAAGTCCATAGTTCATTGGAATTTTTTAAATCTTGGAGAAATTTGGACCCGTTGCCTACCGAGTATCTTTACGTCCGATTTTATCTAAGGCACACAATGTTTTTTGTGTTTTGATGTTAAGAAAGTATATTCAAGATTCATCTCTTGTTTTGAGCCCAGAGTTATTTGATTTTGAAGAGAACTTTTTATTATGAAGAGAAACCTATTCAGATTATTGATCGTAGAGAGAAAGTTTTGCAGAACAGGGTAATTCACTAAGTTAAGGTTTTGTGGAGAAAGCACATGGTAGAAGAAACAACATGGTAATATGAAAATAACTTAAGGTAAAAGTATCTTCATTTGTTTATAAGTAAATAAAATTTTTTTGGACATAATTCTAAGGGGGGGGGATAATTTTACAACCCAGTTATTTATAGAACATTTGTTTTTATAATTGTCATTTTTTATTTAAATACTGATTCTTAAAATAAAAAATTTATTATATGGGTATTTGTTTAAAACATTAGTTTTCAAATTATAAAATGTTAATTTGAGATAACTAATTTTTTTTTGAATTCTGAATCATGAAATTATCATTTTATGATTTTTTGATAATTTTCTGAAAAAGATAAATTTTGAATGAATTGTAAAAAACAATGTATTTTATTACAAAAATACTTTTAATCTAATTTGATTATAAAACTAGACTATCATTTTAGTTGGTTTTATGTTATAATTAAATTATTTTTTTATCATTTAATCTTATTTAGGTTATTTGAATCAATTTCAAATTGAAATTGGATAATAAAAATTATGAACTTTTGAATATTTTTACTTTAAAACACAATTTTCCCGATCCGTCAACAGAAAAATTTTTAAATTAAATTTAAATATTTCTGTTAAATTAATTTTAAAAAATCGAAATACATGGTTTTAATTCATATAAAATTTTGGGTCTAATCAACGCAACTTAATTTTTGGTGAATATTAACTTTAGTTTTTGTACGACGGTTATGGGTAAATCAGGTAATTACGGGTTAAAATAATATTATAATTAGTATAAAATTACCATTAAACATTTCCTAATTTAATTGGATGAGTATACCTAGACCATAGGCGTCCATGTTTTGTCTTTAAGACAATGTTGATCCCTTTGGATTATTTTAATGAATTTATGGTGTTTTATTTAAAGAAAATGCAATTTAAAATTTGTATAATTTTCCTTATCATGGATATAAGTAAATATACACATTGAATGACTCTAAGTGATTATTTTGAACCTAATTAATTTATTTTCATGAATTATATTTCTTTTTAATTTTATATATGAAATAATTACAATTAATTCATGTGAAACGCTGTTGAAATACTTGTGAAATTATAAGGAAATGTTTTTTTAAAAATAATAAGAATTATAAAAAAATAAAAATTTTGGATAAAACATTTTATATAAGAAAATAACGACTATTATCATGTTTTTATTCGAATTGGGGATATTTTTTACCTTCAAGGATCACATTATTCCATTTACATTATTTTATTATAAAGGAAGACAACTTGTTCACACTATAATTTTCAATTTTTATAAAATTTTATATGAGGATTTATAGAAGAGTTTTTGGAACAAGAATAGTATTTGGAAATATAATAAAAAATTTTTTTTCATTGAAATTGTATTTTTAAATTTTTAGGAAATAAATAATTACATTAATATCTTGAATAATTATTATGTAGTAATTAATTTATTAATGAATAAATCAATTTAATCATTTTAAGAATAATAAATAAATATGATTTCATATTTATAAGTCAATAAATGATTCTTATAGGAAAATATAATATGTATAATATATAATAAAAAATATAATTCGAATTAAGACTCTGTTTTATGTGTTCAAATGTCATGAATGTGAATAATTTTTAAGTTGAAATTTTGTTTTTCCAAGAATAAAATATTTTACTAAATTATTTTAAAATCAAAAAATTAATGAACAGGTCCATAAATTATAATTTTACTTCTAAAATGTAATCCCCTTTCTTTTTTACACCTTTATTGTTATCTTTAACCCTATAAAGAATTATTATATTTTAATAATTTGAATAATGTCCATGTTACCCCTCACCTAAATTATAAAAGGAGGCTCCTTCCTTCAAAAACATTCTTCACATAAATCCATATTGTTTTTATACCCTATGATAAATTACTTCATCCTCATCCCTTTCCACATTATTGAGCTCTTGGTCTCACAAAAATTCAACTTCTAGGAGCCTTAAAGAGGTTCTCACGGTGGAATTCACCTGAAGTAATGTTCCTTTTTCTTTTCTTTTTAATTGTTTTCCACTTATACATTATCCCCTCCTCTTATAAAATATTTGATGATAAATACATTATAAAATATATATTGGAGTATTTTTTAATGCTATATGAATCATGAAATCCCTCATCTTATCCTTTATTTCAAAAATAATGAAATCGTCATCTGTGGTGTGTAAATTCACCGCCTTCATGGACGATGGTTTTTCATTTCCCTTTTTCCCGAATCATGGTAAGGTTAAATTAACATGTAAAATTTTAAAAAAACCTATATATATATATGTTATCAGTTATTGTTTATTATTTCGTTTTTTTACAAGGATGACTATTAATAAACCGACCATGTAATCCATGAAAATAATGCACCCGCAACAACCAAAATAACAAAATATTATTAATAAATAAGTGAAAATGTTCTAAGAAGATAATGTAAAGTATCATAACATGAGTTCAGTTCTGTAATATTTTAAAAACACTACTCAAACTGTTATATAGGAGGTCAGAAAATTTTTTATGGAATTCAAACATGAGGTAAGGGAGTTTCATTGTAAAATCATTATAAATGTATTTTTCACAAAATTCAAAATTATTTTTCTTTTTTTTATTTAGGATGAGAAATTTTTCTAGAATTCTTGATGATATTTTTATACGATGTTTCCATTATATTTTTAATAGTTATTTTTGAAGAATATTATTTCATTATTATGTGCATAATTTTTATATTTTAAAGAAGATTAATTTTACAAAAAAATTGTATTTGAAAAATATGAATGTGTTTTTCTCATGGGTTGAAATGAGTTGTCATGTGTTTCATTTATGATATATTCCTTATAAATAGTTTATGTTGGGTTGATCCTATTATAGGAAAATATATGATGGGTCAATCCCTATTATAGCTCAAGATATTTCTGGTTGAGCCCATTATATATCAAGATATGACATGTGAGCCTATTACAACTCTCCCATGGATTGAATACTCCAGAGATGGAAGTTCTCCAATTTTTTCCATGTGTTATGGTGAATGTAGGATTGATATGGAATGTATGTCCCAAGCCAAAAACATGTTGATTCTATGCATATTAATAAGTTTTTATTTAATGTATTTTATTGGTTTTTATGTTATCACTTGACAAATGATTTCTTTCTTAATATATTTTAATGATATTTGTTGGGACCATCCAATGCTTTTAATATTTTTTTCATAGGTTATAAGGATGGGTAAGAGAAATTATGAAGTAAAGTTGAATGTTTTGAAAATTTTTATCAGGAAAAAGAAGTCATATTTTATTTTAATGAGATTTATTTTGTGGAAAAAATAGATGTTAATTAAAAGTGTCTAATTTGTAATTTTTGAGTTTTTATGTAATAATTATGGAGTAATTATATAAAATCAGAAACCTAAAATGATCCTAAATGTGTATGAATAGATATTCTTGGCTAAAATTCATGATTATGAAAAAATTTATGTTGTAGTGCTTATAAAGAAGGAATGCCTATGGAAAATAGGCGAACCGGTACAAATATGTTATGGGTGTAATAAGTGGGATCACTAAAAAAATATCAAGAAATGGACCCAACAAAAGAATGTAGTTTTTCTTAGAGGACATGTCTTTTGGAAACGGTTAGGAATTACTTGTCTTTTAATATTATAGTCATTATTTGAATTTAAAAGGGGAAACTCGATCCCATCCAATGAGATCCAAAGACGAGTACCAAGTATCTCCCTAAGGGCACTATATATAACCAATTCCATATGATTACATCTAAGGAGATATATATATGAAATCCACAGTATCATTCCTGGAATGGTGTGAAGAAAATAAAAAAGATCTGATTTTATCCCTGGTATCACACATTGGGTTCCATGTATTTCTCACGGTATGGTGTTACCATCATGCCACCTACCCTATCAATGTGTTCTCCCATAGGGAAACTCTATCACTCATATGAAGGTAGAGAATCTTCACAACATTCTTGTCCAAGTAATAACAAGTATCACTCATGGTGTATCAAAACTAAAGTAACCAATGATCCTTCCCTTGGCGATTTGAAAAGGATACCCAATTATCTACCAAGGTAAAAGTGATCTAGAAGAGCATATGAGCCCTTCCAAGGCATTCTGTAAATGGAACCTGAGTATCGCTCAAGGCGTATAAAAAATAATTTATCATTTAAATTAATATTTCATAAGGAAATGTTCATAAACATTCCATATCAGTAGTAAATCTCTTTAAGAGTTCCAAAACCATTTACCAAATAATGTAAGGAATAAGAGAGGACATATATTTAGTCATGTATTAAACCATTACAAGGACAATAAAATATGATCATACACATAAAAATGTTATTTTAAATCACTATGTGGTCCTTTGTATTATTAGGTAATACCATAAATTAAATAAAAGTAATTGTTTTAGGTGGAATTCTATTGAAGATAACACTGTACCTAAAATTGCATAAGATAAGTCATGTTATCATGCATTCCATATAAGATTTTCAACCGTGTTCTATAATAATTGGACAGAACCACATATGAGGTGGCTTATTCACTAAGATGAGAAACTAAATGGGTGTCTTGTCCCTATAAAACCCAATTTAAAAACCCATTATGTTTTAAAATACTACACACCTCAATGTGGGGTTTTATTAGAAAAAAGTTAATTAATTAAATTCACTCAAGGAACACACCGATATGAGTGTTTAAAGACATGAGGTCCATGACCATAAAAATTCTAAATTAAAATTAAAGGGTCATAAAAATTATATAATTAGATTATACATGATTAATTTCCTAAATTAAGAGGAGTTTTATGAAATATCTAGTTCTTGACATAGAGAAGTAATTTTTATAAGGTGGAAAATTGATGGAAAATTCTATTGACCACCTACCTCATATATAGGATTCTATAACAAACCAACATCATGTCTTGAATTATTCATGTTTGAGAGAAATCCACAAAAAAGACAATCTACATAAAAATACAGTGAATTAGATTACACCGAAATAGAATATAAGAGAATAAATGAGTTGAAGAGATGAGGAAGAAGGAGTCGAAGACTCAATGGTGGTTATAAAATTCACATAATAGTGCTTGAAACAAATATCAGATAAGGGATTTCTATCCCTACCTAGGAGTTAATGGGAGTATCTCCCAGAGTGGGATGTTTCACGTAGGTAAGAGTATAGGTAGAATATATAAAATAAACAAATTATATAGGGAAAAATGGAAATGTTACATTATAATATGAGGTGCATTGTTTTTTCATATGGTTGGCCAAAATATACACAAAACATGATTGGCATAATCCCTATGGAGAGTTCTCACAGGATTCAAGTGCACTATTTAGGAAACCATGTACAAACCATACATTTCCCATCTTTCTATGATCTAAAACTAACCTCAAATATAGGTGTCCCATATCACATAGTTAGGATAAACCATGAGAGACCTAAAAATCTACTTGATTATCAGCATAGATTCTCCTAGGGGATATATAGTTTCATACAAAACATGCTCCCCTATCACCCTTCCCAGATTTTGATGTTTCGAGGTCTGGCACTCCCAAAACTCTAGAAAAAACATGGGACACCTCTCAATCCTTATAAAAAGTATAAAAAAAAACATATAAGTGTTCCAATTATAAAAATTCTATTCTAAAGAATATTTTTCAATTCATACTATGCAAAAAACTAAAAAATCAATCCCTTTTATAAAATTTGAATGCAGTCCAAATCACACAAAGGTACAACATCCCAACCTTATAACTTTTCATCCCCTATAAGAATAAAGGATACAAAAAAACACCCAAACTACTCAGTTCATGATGATTGTCCTAAAATATGAAATTTTATTTATAAATTACATAACATCACCAAGAATCCCTTCAATTGTATTGCAATTGAGTTGCTAAAACTCAATCCAATGCTCAAGGTTTGAACTAAAGAATAGAGATGATGCTTAGCATGGGATATCAAACTAGAGACATGAAAAAAACATTTTCTCTATTATCACTTATCATATGGCTCTCCCCTCCATTTGTTATACCATTTAACAACCAATTCGAATCCCCGGAACCTCCACCATTGTAATTTCCTAAAAAAACATTCACCTAGTGATCTAAAAAATATCATGGGATGATACTTATCTTTAATGAACAATCCAGACAACTTTTCCTAAAAATCATTAGCTTAGTGTACTACACTCTTCCCATTTAATGAAATTCTACATGTGGTTCTTATCAACCGAATTTAAATAAATATAAAAAAAATAATTCAATCCAGTCCCGCCCGACTATTCTAAAAAATGATCGGCTTATATGGCTGTTATAACAAATCCTAAAACCTGATTGCTTATCTCAAGTCACCGTGAGGTTACTTTGAACAAGCTACACAATCCCACCACTAGTTTACAATGACATATCATGTTTGAAATGGTCATTTATGTTATCTTTTCTTACCACAATCATAGGTGGAAACATGATCCAATTCACTAGTATCTGAAACCATAAAACATCTAATCTGAGCCTGAATGATGTATATGTTGAACTAGGAATCATCAACTAGAGTAAAAAGAGATCATCCAAGGTAATCTATACATCAAAATTCATAAGTGATATGTCCATACAATGATGAACTCATGTGTATGATGAAAATTAAGTTAGTCAATAGAAGAATCTACAAGGTGGTCAGGTCAATGAGAAACAGCTATTGTCCATGATTCCATCGAAGAAGATCTTACTCGAGAACCCAAGTACCAATCAAGACAAACCATGCTTCTATGGACAACCATTATTCATAATCATAACTCCCTTGGACAACCATTACTTATATAAGGATAGGGGGAATGATAATAATTAATTCAAGAGTACACTAAGATAATATTCAATAATTTTCAATAATTCCCAAGAATCTCCCTCCATATCCATAATGAAGTGGTTGGTACAATTTCTAACCACCCATGTTAAACACCATATCTAATGTTCATTTGATCCTCCCTGGTTGACTTATATTAGAAGTCTTCGACATAACCTACTAACACATAACCAATCCAACAACAATTCCTTTCCCACTCAAGGAATAATGTGATCACCCAATAACAACCAACAAATTCTATCCCTAACTAACGATGTTCACAAGGGTTGTATAAACAACCACCCATGTCATTGCCATGCTTCCTAGGGAGCATCGATATATTTGGAAGCATAAAAACCCAAAGGGAATTTAATTCAATGCTAACCATTTCAAAATGGCCCTTTCTAATGGTGTTCCTTCTATTTGGAAGGAAGAAATTTACCTAGATTTATCTGATTCCACCCACATTATTAATGTCATTATCATTAAATTTATTAAAAATAGAATGTCATCCCATGACACCTGATCAATTGACCTCTAACCCCAACTCTTTTATGTGTCCAAAAAACATTTCACAAGTGTAAAATGAATGTATAGATAGAATATATAATTAAAATAAAACTAGGATAGCTTTTATTTCGATAAACACATAAAACTTATCCCATGTTATGTCCGTTCATGCTGTAGAATTAGGCATAAAATCCAAAATGAGTAACCAGCATTTCAAAACACCTGATTCTCTTTAGAACATCATCCCAAGCATTGGAAAGGGTCAAGATTTACATTATAACCTAGATCAACATAAAATGAATATGATATGTGTTCAAAGTGTAACATATCGTGGATTAGATGATTATCACTGAACTCATATGATTCTTTGTATCGTTTAAGAAACTTGACAAATATCGCACATATCAATTCCAACAACTTGAGATCCTTTTTCACAAATGACTCAAAATTTTAATCAATCTATAGGCTTATCTGCCCTATGCATAATGGTATTTGATTTCATATAAAATAATAAACATAGATTCAAATGATACCACATAATTGTATGTCTAGATAATGACTTACCATGTCATCCATCACAGAAGAATAAAATAATGGTTATGCGACCTAATAAGACACTGAACATTCCCTAGGAATGTAAGACATATTGAATCCAAGAATTAAATGATGGTCACACCCATAAAAAGTGTGAAAATATCACATGACAACCCATCTAACCAAGGTTTTATTTGAAACTGAAAAGTAGTAATCAGAAAAACCATAACCAAACAACACCACACATTAGAGATGGATTACTACCATTTAGAAATTTTTTTAATGGTTCTAAGGTAACTAACTACATCAGGCTATCCACATACCAAAACATAAATCATCAAACCTAAAATTGGGTCACACCCAACGAGTCACTAGACTTAAGGAACTATCCTTTAGGTTCAAGATATAGAAGAAGAGGCCTACAGGTAATGATCATGATCACATTTCAAGAAGTACTCAGGATAGATTTAAACTACCCTTACTCAAGGATTCATGATAAAAAACACTTTAAGGTTTCATTTAATTAGATAAATTTATTTACATTTTATTATTATCCATCTAATAACTTAGTTCAAACATCTAGTACCAGTCATAAGGTAAACATGATTTGGTACATTTTTTAACAAAATCCACATGGAATCATAAACATGTTATATTAAACATCATTTAAAACCTCATTTATTTAACACACATCCCATCATATTTTGGGAACTCATCCTATAAAACTCATTAGAAACATTGTTCATTAGTTTAGAAAGGTATCATAGTTTTTTCTTAGCTGATGAATAATTTAATTTTAATATATATAGGAATACAATATTAAGGTTGAAATTATCATTTTAATTAACCATTGATCCACATAAATATATCTCAAAAGAAAATAAAAGGACTTTTATTAATTAAAAATGGGACTGGTCATGAATGATCCAACTATATGATTATAAGTGAACCCATATCGGCCTCTATAGACACGTAAATGACCATAAATATATAGTATAAGTATAACCCCAAGGGGTTATGAATTATTCATAAAATATAAATTAAAGGTTACCTATGAGGGTCTTGTTAAACCATTATAGGTACATATAAATGAAACCACATTTTATTTAAAACATTTATGATTTTTTAAAACACCCTTAATGGGTTAATCTTATTATAAGAAAGCACCACAACTGACCTACTTTGGTAAATTCATGTAAAAGGATTGATACGATACCAATTTACATAAGAGATAAGGTTTAAAAACATCAAAATTTATTAAAAATTTTCGACATATAAAGTAAGCTCGTAATGATGATTTGATTTTTTGGGTAATCATTTTTTCAATTTATAAATTTCCCATAAACTTCATAGATTTCAAATTGGACCCCATTTAATCACAACTAGTATGATTTATCCCATGAAACCAATTTTACACTACTAAAACATGTCGGGATTGATTATTCATGGTTTCACCATCAATTTTTGTGGGGAAACATAGATTATATTGATTTTGGTACTTTAATAACCAATTTTATATTAAAAAACAAACTAAGAACATTATAAAAGGAATTTAGTATAGATAAGATATTTAAATTAACAACATAATCATGAAAAGTATATATGGAACTACTACTTAAATATGGAAAACAACCAATAATGGTAAAAAACTATATATGTAAGAACCAAAAGAAGCTTGATGTACATGAAACCATACTAAATAAATAATAGATATTTATATACAAAAATAATGATAATTTAATATCTGAAAATGTAATTGAACTAAGAAGGTTTCAGTTAACATCATATCTAATGGGAATGCAAATAAACATGCAAGGAACAACAGTAGATCTCAAAGAATCTAGCAATGAAATATACATGGAATGGAATATACATGGAAAGAAAATATATACGTTCCTATAATTATGGATTTTATGATACCTCTATGAAATATTGAGCCAAGGTAAAATGATATAAATCCCATTAATTAGTAATTATAAAAGGAACACCAATCACTTTAGTTGAAATCATAATCAATTTTAAGACTTCAAAACAGGAACAAAAATCCCATCGCTAACCAATTGGATTTTTTCACATGTGTGGTTTATCACATCTTGACACAAATATTTAACAAGTTATGAAACATAACTATTTTTCTATATTCCAACCTAATATAGTAATACAAAGGAAATGAAATATATGATACAACTTTGTAACACCCCGAACCGACAGATTATAGAACAAGTAGCTGGACCATTTTTCCCATGGCCTCATGTGTGCCTCCCCTTATGAAATAGGTCATTGACTAGCCATGAGGGTGTTAAAGTCATACAGTGGAGAGATTATACCATCAAGATCATATTATCAATGCATAGTAAGAGATAATAAATAAATCAACAAAAATCAGAAGCAATACAAAGTAAAGACAAAGTATTATAAGATAAATATAATAGATGATAAAATGTTACAAAATGTCCAATGAATACTAATATAAAGAGATGCATGAATGTCCATGAGCTGATACACAATCTAAAATAGGGATTATAAAAAAGGCATGGGAATAAAATACATGAAGAAAGAAAACTATAAAAATCCCTGAGATAGATCACCATGAGAATCTTGAGTACCTGATCAGTCCTATCCTCCTCGGGTACCATTAATTATGTACAAAAAAAGAAATTATCAAATAAACCCAGAAAAATGTTGTCTTTTCATGTACACTAGTGTAATGGAGGCCTAAGAAAGGTGAGAGATACACTGAGTAGGCCATCACCAATAGTGTCAAAATCATAAACTAGTCCATGAATAAATAATTAAGTAGTGTGTAGTTATGATAGTTTAGCCAATATATAAATAACATTAAACATATAGGATCAGGTTTCTAAAGGACACTTGACTGAACATACATTCTTCATCCTATACTGGAATTACTTTTCAAAATAGGTGAACTTGTAAATCTATGATATGGTTGTAATTAGGGGATCAAAGAACAATTATCAATAGATAGACTAAAAAAGAATTTTATTATTCTGGGCATACAAAACCCTTTAAAAAAGATATAAATTATTTAGATTTTAATATAAAATTAATTATTTGAATTTAAAAGTGGTACCCTGAGTCGATCTATGGAGATCCATAGTGGAACCCCAAGTATCACACCATGGGTACTATAAATACCCAAAAACATAAGAGTCCATCCAAGGATATACATAAATATAATCCCATGTATCACTCCTATCATGGAATTAAGAAAAGAAAATACCTATGACTCCCCCCTGGTATCACACATAGGGTTCTGAGTATCGATTATGGCATGTTGTAACCATATTTCCACTAATACTATCCATTGGTTCTTCCTTAGGGAAGCAGTATAACCCATATGAAGGTAGATAATCCTCATGAAGTGGAAATCCATGGAATATAAATTATCTCTATTGGCATAATAAAACTCAAGTAACCTATGACCCCATCATTGGAGATCTGAAACGAAGATCCAAGCATCACCAATGGTATATATAATCTCTAACAGCATGTGAGATCATCCAATTCATTTCATAAATGTAACCCAAGTATCGCTGAAGGTGTATCAAAAATCATTTAATCATTTAATCTAATATGGGAGAAGGACAAGTCAATAAACGTTCCACTTCACTAGTCATTCTCTTAAAGAGGACCAAGTCCATTTACCAAATAAAGTAACAAATAAGAGAGGCCATGTACATAATCTTGCCATAAAACACTATAAGGACTCTAAAATAGGTTAATGGCTTGGAATATTTCATTTAATTTACTATTAAGTCTTATCTATTATTTAAAAATACTGAGGATTGAATAAAATTTATAAGGTCAGGTGGAATTCCCATGAATGATAACACCATACATGCAATTGTATATGGTAGGCGATGCTGACATGCTTTCCATAGAGGATCTCCAAGCTCTATTATATGAATTATTCCACAACCACTCAGAAGGTGGATTGGTCACTAAGTGGAATAACATAGTGGGTTTTACATGCCTCCAAAACCCAATTAATCAACCCATTACATTTTAGAAGACAAAACACCTTAATGAGAGGTTTTATTAGAAAAAAAATTAACTAATTAGAGGAATTAAGTAACACACCCATATGGGTTTTTAAATACTTGAGGTCCATGCCCATCAAAAACTCAAAATTAATACAAGGGTCACCAAAATTAAGGAATTAGTTTCTAAATTATTAATTACATAATTAAAGAGGTGTCACATAGAATTATTGTTGCACAACACAACAACATAATTTATAAATGGAGGGATATTATGGGAAACAGATACAGACTACCAAAATAATACATATGAAACTATACTCATCTATTGTCAATGATTGAATTCATCAAGTTCAAGATAAGATGATGAAAAGTTAAATCTCCATGAAAATATGGAAAATTTGATCGTCCCAAAATAGAGTAAAAGATTAGAAGATAAATAAATAAAGGAGGAAAGAGGAGTCTAATACTAACTGATTTCTATCCAAATGTCCTTGATGGTGATCGAAAGTTCTACAAGATGGAGGATATATCTTCATACCTAGGAGAGTAGGGGATGAGCACCCATGGTGGGATACTACGCTTGGGTAAGAGGAGTGGAAGAATGATGAAAATAAATAATGTCCAATAGGGAAAAGGGTAATTTTACCCCTTTAAGTGAGACACACTGTTTACCAAAACATGAACCGACCATGATTGGGATGCTACATAAGGAGGTGGATAACATGCTTCATACGTACAGTTTCAGAAACCATGCACAAACTATGCATTTACCCTATATAAAATAAGTGTAACTTAGTATATGGCCATGAGGATCCTATTATATGGTTAGACCAAACCATGTGAGACATCCAGGTCAACTATATTAGATGCATGGGTTCCCTTGGGTTCCACACAGTTTTAGAAAAATCATGCCCCCTGTCATCCTTCCCAGATTTTGAGTTATAGGGGTCCATCATTATTGAAAATAAACAAAATTCTTGAGACACCTATTGGGCCTTAATATAATTCAAAAAAAAGAATATATTTCTTACAACTCTTAGAATTTTATTCTTAACCTTGTTTTTCAATCAATCCCTCTATTGAACTAGAAATTCAATCTTTAGAAAATTATATCCCGTTCCAAAATGTTGGACTTGAAACCATTTAGTGGGATGTGTTTAAGATATTTTTTTAAATATATACATTCCTAATATTATTCAAAAAAGGGGAAATAGTTACTTGGATGAAACATATGGATGATGAATCTAGTGGATCCAATGCGGGAAATTTTAAATATTGGTGTGGTTCCATTATAGAATTGTCATTCAACATTAATGTATGGTTGACCAATTATTTAGTGGTTTTAAACCATGTCTTGGTAGGGATATATCCATAAGGAACATTAGTAGATATGGATAAAAAAAATTTGTGGTATTAAAGTGGATATGTTAGATTGGAGTTACCTATCTATATCATAGTTTTAAGACAAAAAAATATAGAATTTAATGGGGATTATAATAACCATCTAGGGATGAATATGATAATTATTTTTTACTCAGTGTTTTTAAGTAAATATAGAGAAAATTGTCATATAGTAACTAGTAAAAGGTTCAAATAAAGAATGTAAAATCATAGGGAAATTTAATTTATAATTGATAGGAAGAAGTTAGCTAATGATATGAATATAGAGAGAGAAATGTAGAATACACCACCCACATTATAAAGTTTCAAATGAAAATAGTATTAGTGTTACGAAGGCCAATTCACAAATATGAATGTTAAGTGTGATGATTAATATAAACAACCTTATAATTCAATATAAAAAGGGAAATATCATGTAATGAGTATTTTTAATCTGGGTTGTGATAATGATGTGATGAAAGCTTGACTTATGATCATCTCTAGACAGATAACGTCTTATTTTATTTGAGATCAACCCACACATTTATAACAACATATTTTATAATGGTATCACTATACAACAATAGTGATAATTTTTTGATTTATCATTAAAAACCCACAATGGTATAATATTTTCATGTCAAGTTAATGATTTTTCTCCTATTGAAGTTTGTGGGTATCTTCATCTTACAATTATTCTTATTTTCATATTTATAGAGTTTGATGTTATCTTAGTTATAGATTTACTTTTATTTATATAAATCCCAAATAAATTACTTTTGATGGGATAACACATTTTATTTTTCAAACCGACATATGATCATATATTAGTATGATGACAAATACGAACATATGATGGAAATCAAGTCCATTTTTTGGGTATTAGTTCATATTAAAAATGGGTTCTTGTCGTTGATAGTTAGGGGAAAACTGAACATCAAATATTTTCCTATTTTCAATGAGTTTTATGATTTCTTTTCGAAATAATTGTCTTTCCATCAGCTTAATTGTAATTTTATATTACTGAACGAACTCATACCTAATTTTTACACATATATAAAATACTCTATATAAAATGGCATTGATTGAGATAAAGGTACTAAATAAGAAAATAAAATGGATTATTGAAAATGGATTCATTCATAAATATTTTTCACTATGTGGAGAAAAAAGTTTTTATTTGGAATTAATATGGATCAATGTGACTTTATATTGATTATCGAGATCATAACTAAATCACTATCTAGATAATTTATCCTCTACCCCATATTGAGAAATTATCTGATCAACACCATAGAGCTCTATACTTGTCTATTAGTGGTATTCATTCTAGATATCATCAATTGAGGGTAAAAAAAGTATATAACCAATAAAACATTGTGAAAAATTTATAGAAACTATGAATTTATAGTGATACTATTTGATCTTACTATTTCCCCCACTATCATTATGGATTTAAAGAATAAAGTATTTAGAAATTGCCTTTATTTTTCATACTCTATATAAAAGATATTATTAATATTCAATGATCAATGGAGAACCTAGACATTATTTTATAATTATACTAAAGACCCTTAGTATGGAGAATGTTTTTTTTGAAAAAACATTCAATGTTCAAATTATGGCTTTAATAAGTGTCATTGTTGGGTAATATAATATCATGTGATGGTATATCAATAGATAATTAAAGGAATTAAGTTATTGAAAATTATCATAGAGTAATTATTATGATTTATATCAACATATTACTATGTTTGTTTTGATAATGATATATGGAGAAATTTTCATGACTGTCCTATCAACACACCATGTTAACTCATAAGGGAGCTAACTTCCTTTGGATAGTCAAATGCGAATAAAATATAAAGGAACTAAAGGGAAGGTTTTTCAATACACTGGTGATTACCTGACCATAAAATGGGGAAGGATTTTTAATCTATTATGAGACATCAATGAGAGGTTTTGTGTGAATTCTCATGAAGAATGATATGGTTATACCTTATTCCTCACACAAATTTAATTTTCATGAGGAAAATTACTAAAATTAGAATTTAGAGTTTTTTGTGGTAATTTTTACATTAAATATATAAATGTATTATCCTTGTGGAGAAATTTGTGATATATATTGATCATAACATATTAATTTTTATTTTCACACAGAATGAGTGGAATATATAACAGGTAAGATGGTTGGTGAGGTTAAATATTATGATTCCTCAATAAATTACCACCGTGGGAAAGAAAATAAGGTGGAAGAATATCTGAGATGAAATCATCATTAAATATTATCTATGATGAGGATAAAAAATGATATAATATTTCTGGATATGAAAAATATGGATCGTGAAATATTGAAGGATGGGGAGAAATATTAACTTTATTAAATAAGTGTTCAACCATATAACCATGTGAAGATTAATGAGGTGGAGAAGGAAGATATTGAATTGAAAAATATGTTGATAAATTATCATTTTTAACCTTTATTTTTATGGGATGACATGTTTAAATAACTGTATATGTCTTCCATCCATAATTTTTTAATAAGTATCTCTTCGATGAATCTAACAATTCCCTATTGTATATTAATCTAGAAAGTTTAAATATATATAAGGATTTGAATGATTAATTATAGTGGGAGGAAAAGAAGAGAGATATTTTTTTAATATGTATCACAATTCATGGTATATCAACATGTTAAGGATGAGTGAAAAATATCTAAGGGGATATTACAAACATTACCCATACTAGAATATTAATGGGAAAACATCTCCATGTATTTTTTTCACTAGACTCCCCAAGACATCGAAAGGGTACAACACTATTTTGGTTATATTTAAAAAACACATGATGTTAGTTCACCATATCTACATTTGAAAAGATTTCTATCAATACATTCTTCCAATAACTTGTATTAATGAATAGGTAATGGTTTTTGGAGTACCACATTATATTTTCTATTATTTTGATAATAGGTTTACATAGATAATATGGAGATGTATTCAGCAGGTTCTGGATACAAAGTTGAGTTTCAGTATGAAGTATCATCCTTAGAAACAAGGTTATTATAAAATAAAAATTAAGACCCTATATGATATGATGTGATCTTTTTATATGGATCTCAAAGGTGGTTGGGACAAACACCTTCCAGAAATTGAATTTTCTTACGACAATAACTTTCACTCGAGAATTCATATGACCCCTTATGAAGATACATATAGAAAGAAGTGTAGAACTCCTTTATGGTGATATTTTATTAGATAAGAAAAGCCATTAATACCTTAGGTATTTATGGGAATGATATACAATTTCAGATGTATTCTATAACACATCAATAAAGCTCATTGTGGAATGAAAAGTTATACTGAGAGTAATTAGTGTGACTTAGAATTTGATGTTGGTGATATTGTTTTTCTATGAATTTATCCATTGAAAAAGGTAATTGTATTAATAATGAAGTATCTCTACTCAATATGTTTACATCTACTTTATAGATTCTAAATCAAGTTGGGATGATATCTTATCACTTGATGCTTATTCCAAACCTCTATTATGTTCATAAAGTGTTCCATGTATCTCTCTTGAGGAAGCATATACCAAATCTATTACATTTACTAATCTCAAAGGACATACCATTAGAAAATGATATATATTATGTAGATAAAATAGAAGAAATAATTCATTGTAATGATAAATCACTATTGTACAAGACTACTATCCTGATGAATATTCTATGGAGAAATAGAAAATTTGAAGAAACTACATGGTACCAGAGGATGTAATGAAACAAATATGTTCTATTTTTTATATCAGAGCAATTAATTTATTGGGTAAAACTAATTTTATTGCAAATTATAATCAGACACTAATATTTTATGAAATAAGTTTTTTCAAACAAATAATATTTTATTTATATATTGCATCACAAAAAACACTAAGTTGAAACTAATTGTGATATACTATTAACATAATATTATTTAAAGTAAAAATTCCTTCATATCCATTATAATGGTAGGTATGAATATGAATTAATAAATTTTGGGAATAATATGGTATACATTTTAAAAAAATTAATTCAATTATTATCGATAAAATATAAATTAAAATAAAAAAATTAAAAGTAAAAGGTTTGTTTTTTAAAAAACTATTTTCATGCACAGAATGAAATTTTATTTTAATAATTTAAATTATTAAATATTTGAAAATTAAGTTAATGAAATATATACATAATATTAAATCAAATTATTTAAACTTTTTTTTCATGGTATGATATTAGAATAAAAAATATATACATAAAAATGTATTTTTCTAAAAGTCTGTTTTCATAAGGTGTTGCACAATTATTTTAAAATTATTTCATGATATTTATAAAAATTTAATTTGGTAAAATCTATTCCATATTTGGAATCAGGAGGTTTAAATATGTAAACTATTCCATTTTTATTTTTGGTTAATATGAATAGTAACCATTGAAAAATTTATCAACTTAGTATAGGGTAAATCTAGTTAATATAGGTTAGAAATTAGGGATAAAGCCATAATTAATCTTATTAATTATTTTTGGACAAAATTAATTTTACCCCTATCACCTTAGGTAGGAATGTGTGTTTTAAATTGAAACTTTTTCTTTGAAAATGTCCTTATTTAAATTTTAAAAAATGAAATTTACAAAATGAGACTCTCTTAGTTTTATATATGTCTTATTTCTCTACATAGTGAAAATGAATGTTATGAAGAAATATAAGTTTCTTTTTTGATATTAATAAAAATAAATTCATTCTAGAAATTTATTTATAATTTTTATTAATTACATACTTGCATAAAATTCTAATTCAACATCGAAGTAATATTTATCCAATTAATAAAAAATATTTTAAGTTATTTTTGAAATATTAAAAAAAAATGAGTGATTTAAGGTGCACCAAATATTTTTAAGATGACTTTTACATATAGTATTTATGTAAAATAATTCTATTTTACTTTTAAATGTTCATTTTTGTTTTTTAATTCAAATTAAATTAATCGTGTCTAAATTGAAAATAAATATATTTTTTTAAATTAATATTTTATTAGAATGAATAAAAATTGTAAACGTACTAAAATATTAAAATTTGGATAAATGAGATCATATATTTCATCAATTTCGAATTTATATCCTATGTGGAACCAATTGTCTTGTGATGGAAATTAATATATTTTAATATTTTAATAAATTATAAGGGTACTCCTCCTGCCAATTTAAATAGGGCCCCCATCATTTCTATTATTCACCATGCTATATGACTTATAGATTAAATAAAATCAATTTTATCTTTTATACTCTTATATAATGATTCAAGTGGTGTTATTCTTCTTAAAATATAAACTCCAGTGACCTTAATAGGAGATATAAAGGAGTTATTTCATAGAAGAGGTAATAACCCTAGTCGATCACATTCTGTTTAATTATTTATTTAAATAATATAAATTTGTTATATTATAAATTAAATTATTAATACTATCCCCTAAATTTACTAAAATATTATTCTGATTATTATTCCACCTTCATTCACCCCTTTCCATTAAATGAGAAGTGAAAATGTCACTCAAGCATATGTATGACTTACCATCTTTATATAGTGATACAATTCATTTATCATCATCATCATTTTTGTATGAGTATTATAATGGGTTTAATGTTTATATATGATAAATATGACATAATTATATGTATGTAATGATAATATAATATCTGTATTCTTACATTCCAAACCCTTGGGAAACGATAATGTTGATCGTACATATGTGTGGACTACCACCTCTATGAAGCTGTGTGATGCGATTTGTTTTTTATTTTAGATATATTTTGAGGGTAATTAAGAAATATTTAATGATTATATCTGATATATATGTTATATATATTTTAATAATTATTCTATTATTCTGGTTTATTATTTATCTTTCATTTGTTCCAAAAATGGTAATAGCATTCATGGGTACGTACGACCAACTCTGTCCATGAATAATGTAATTCAATTTTCTATATATATAATTTTTGAATGTATATAAAAATTAATATAATTAATTTATATGGAATTAATATGATGATTAAATATTTATAGTTTATGGAAACATGATCAAAGTACAGGCACCAAAAATACCTAACGAAAACAGACAAGAAAAATGAAGTAAATATCACCAGGAACAGTGATTTTAGTAATGCATTGTTAACAAGCATGTGAAAAAGGTTATAAGTAAATAATATATGATATTTTATATATAAATATGGTTAGGTAATATATTTATAATAAATATATATTTGTTATAAAATATTTCAAAACACATATAAAGGAATCCATACATAAAGTAATTGATTATTATTCTTATTTTTATTTATCTAGGACGCGTGCCATATTCGACCTTTGTTTCTTTTATGTAGTATATATAATACACATTAATATAATTAATTATGGTTATTATTATTTTTTTGTGATTAAAATATCATTATAGGGTTGTTTTTTTGGGTACTTTGATTCGAATGTCAACAAAGTGGTAAAGATTTTATGTTTTAACTTATTTTTATTTGTATTATTTATGTCTATGTTTCCAATATTAAAATACTATGATTTACCATTAATGAAAATCATGAATTTTATTTGACTGTAGTAAATTATTGAATATAATTGTTTCACATTTATTTCCATCACCATAAATATTCAAGAGACTGGAAATATATATTCTATGGAAAATTAAATTCATTTCATTATTTAGTGGATTTTTTTTCTTTCGAATGTTTTCAAAAAAAATTATAATATTAATAAAATAATCCTAATATTTATTAAATTTTATTTTTACCTATGTTTGAATATTTTTAAAAAATAATTTTAAAAATAAAATTCCTATCATTTTCCAAAGAAAGGTATATTTTTCTATCTTTTATGAAATAGTATTAATGAATTATTTTTTAACATATATAAAATAAAAATTAAATCCCTCCATAATAACCAATTAATAGTTGTATCCTATCTTTAAAAATTTCCATATTTATTTTAAATGAATATTTTTTCAAAATATCTTCATGTTTTGTTACATTAAAGTACTAATTTCAAAATGGAATAGATATTTTCCTCACCAATTATTTAATGATATTATAATGGTATTTATATTTATCAAATATGAAAACCCTTGATTTGAATTATTCTATACCTGGTATATGATATAATGATACTATAAGTATAAGGCCCCAACCTGAAACCTTACAAAATATTGAATTAAATGAATAATTCACGTTGAGGATCTTTTCAGGTTTAGAGTTTTAGAGAATTAGAACATAACTATTTCATCTCAAAAGATTACAAATTAGTCACTTCTACTAAGTTTCCATAATAAAAAAAACTCTTGAAAGAAACATGTCTAGTTCCATGTTTTATATAGCATGAAATTCCCTTGATCCCATCCTTGACCTTATTCCACTTTAAGTCATGTGAAAAACATTTCGAAAAACTTGGGGTGAGCATAAAAAGCTCAGTATGGGATACAAAAAGAATGAAAACTGTTAGTTTTTCAAACATCAAGTAAACCATGTATACTATATCAAAGTAAGACCTTCACCTTCATGAAGTAGTAAAAAAAAATCTTCACTGAATAAAGTATCATTACTTACCTTTTTGTAACCAAAGGATTACCATAAAACCCATATAAAGAACACATAGAATATATAAAGGTAACTTGGGACATAAACATACTTATGTGGAATAACCATACGGTTGACTTCCACACATATCACTTAATGGAATAGCCATACGACCAATTTCCATACAAACATAATGGAATAGCCATACGGCCAACTTCCATACCCAATGCATTGGAGGTTATAACGTAACCACCCGTCCTGGTATTCACGGCACCACCCGTCATATGGTTTATAACGTAACCACCCGTTAAAATGTCCAAGTACCAATATAAAATCATAAAATATAAAACCAATATAAAGGAATGATAACATTTCCACATTTCAATCACAATATGTCATAAATATATTAACATAATAGAATCCTTTATCAAAACCATTTTTAATACCAAAATACATAAAAGAGTATATGGTATTTATTTTATTTTAAAAACATTACGGTTTGTTGAGGAATCCAAAGACCAAATAATACTCGCGACGGCAGAAAAGGTCGTTGTCACCGCATACGTTAAAAAAACATTCCTTTTTGCCGTTTAGTAAAACGCTTCGTAGAAAAAGATTCCTTTTGTATAAAAGTAAAAGTCAAAGGGGTTTATACACCATATAAAAGAAAGTTGTGTATAAAACGAAATATGCCTCAATGAAAGGAGATTGAGACGAAGTCCCTTACCTTTGGTCCGACTTGACTCGATCGTTCTTTAACGTCCTGAATAATAAACTTGAGTTAATTTATACTTGATTAAGAACCTTTTTAAAGTTAATTATTCCTTTTATATCACTTATTGCTATGTTATAAACATTATGTAACCATTTAAGTTAATAATGTTTGTTTTCTCAAAATTTGGTTCTTAAGTCGAAAGTTGACTTCTTACAATTACATGTTGTTCATGTGGTCAAAAGTTCTTTATATCCAGAATGAAATTCCCGATTTGGATATAATATGTATCATATATATCCAGAATATACATGTATTTATAATATTACATAATCATTTAGAGGTAAGAAATGAAATGCACCGTTCATGGAGACGGTAAGCCGTACGTACGCATGAACGCTACTTTCATTTCTTTGTCATATTAGTGGAATTAAAACTAAATGAGAGGTATGTATATTTTAATTCCAGAATTATATTCATAATTTAGATATATCATTAATTATATATATACATTATATACATGTAATTTTAATAGTACATTACATTTGGGGATAAGAAATGAAATGCACCGTTCATGGAGACGGTAAGCCGTACGTACGCATGAACGCTACTTTCATTTCTATCTCATACTTTAATGGAATGAAATAATAATGATATAGAGGTATATTATAATTCCAGTATAACATTATATATTATAACTTTAAATCCATCTTTTACACGTCCCACATATGGCATTAACGAATCACATCACTTTGAGGGGGCGGTAGTCCGCACTTCCTTAAATGAAGATATCGTGTTTACCCATAATGGAAACCATAAAGGTATTCCAAACATGAAAAATACAAAAGCTTAAAGAAAACATAAACATATTATATATCATATATAAAAATAGTGACATCATAATGGCCACCCTTGAAGGTGTTAAATGAGTATTGAACAATCATCGTTTCGGGAGGCAGAATTTCGCCATCCACGGAAACAGTATGTTCTTTAACCATTTTATGTAGTTGTGTGAGAGTGTAGCTCAAATAAATATTATAACAACATCCTAGTATATTGAAGATACTGGTGTTGTTACAAATGAAGTAAATAAAAAGAGTTTAGAGGGTTGGAGAAGCAAAATAAAACAAATGAACAAGAGAGAATGAATTACCTTTAAAAGTGTAACTCCCTTTTGATTTGAGCCTAAAGGCTTCCTTTGAAAGGATTATGCCCAAAGGGAATCCTCTAGGATTAGGAGAGGGATTTGGAGAGAGTAATTGGGCAGGGGTTGGCCGAGCCAATGGCTTGAGAAGTGTGTGAAATGGGGTAGAGGTGGGGGCCTTTTATAAGAGGAGAGGAGGGGCACTTTTGGAAAGTAAAGAAATATTACTTTATTTGAAAATGTGTTTCGGTTTTAAAAGGCCCCACATTGATATAATTAGTGGATAAGGTGATAAGGGTTCGAAATCCACTCATCAAATTGGTTTTGGCCATGTGTAGGTTTTAGATTTTTCATTATCTTTCCATTTTATTTAAATCGTCAAATAATGATATCATCGCTGCATCATTATTATGTCATCAATAATTTAATTTATTTAATGTCTAAAAATTATAAAAAAATACTATGATGTAGGAAATCGTTTTAGATTTCCAATTACTATTTATAATCAAAATTTGGACTTGTATAACCCCACTCAAAAATTATTTTAGTAAAACAATTTATGTTAGTGTCATTTTGACTTTAACATTAAATAAAAATATATTAATGTCATTTTCCAACTAAAGTGGCTCCATGGGGTCCCCAAGTTGGCCCATGGCTTGTATTGGTCGGCCATGTCTCACCCAATAGGTGTAGGACAAGTGTCATGGTGTTTCCACATTCTTATAATATCATTTTTACCTTAAACTACACTAATTACCTCTAAACGCGATTAATGAAAAAAAGTTACTATTCACCAAAAAATTATTTTAATCTCATTGAACCACATTTTACTTCTTAATGACAACCATGTATGTCGGATTTTCAAAATTCAATACACATTAGTGGTAAACTTTCATTTAACTGAAAAATCAGTTTGCTTGATTACCACTTAGTGGTTTCACTATTCATCAAAAATTGAAGTTTTTCAGAAAATTACCAAAAATTCACCCTAAGCTATATTTGATATTCCGAATTCAAAAATGAAGTCCATTTTACAAAATTCAAAACATATAAGTCAAATTAATTAATTTAATAATTAATTCCCGCTGTCATGACAAATAGCGTGTTTTTGTGAAACAATAAGTATCAAAAGATTGACACCAGTTTAAGTCCAATTTCAAAGTGAAATTGATTCCAATGACCACCATTGGATTAACTGGTAAAAATATTTTCTAATTTCACTTTAAAACCAATTAAAATAATAATCTAATCATATAAACAATTTAGATTAAAAAGAGGTTTTGAATTAAAATACAACATTTTACACTATTCATAAAAAAAATGAACTTTATCAGAAAGGTACCAAAAATTTACACAAAGTAAATTTTGATGTCCCGATTCTAAAGAAGAGTTATATTTGGTCCAAAATAAAGTATAAGAGTGATCAAAACTATATTTAATGACGGTTCACCATTAAAAGGTGATAAGTGAACCTTTAGTGAAAATTAGAGTATATATGCCCGTAAAATTGAACTCTTTCCGTATTTTATGCTTTTATCTTTTATTGGGTAAATGTATAAACATTTAAAAACATATCTAATCATATTTTAGTTATTTCTATCCATTCTCGCCAGTACAACGGCTACTTGTTAACTAACATTTAAAATAATATTATTTTATTACTAGTGTGCTACGTAAGTTTCAAAGAAACTCATCGTTGCGTATCGGGTACGCTATCGAACATAGCAACCCCTTTAAAATGAAATTAATATTTAATTCGTAAATATTAATAAATATGAAAATTCTTTATTCTTTATTTACCTGGGATGTTACATCCTTCCCCCCTTTTGGGAATTGCGTCCTCGCAATTTTATTCACTTATCAAAATAAGTGGGGGTATTTATCCCTCATACCATTTTCAGATTCCCACGTTGCCTCTTCAATCACATGGTTTATCCATAAAACCTTTACCTGATGAATCACCTTATTCCGTAACACTTGCTCCCTGTGGTCAAGAATCTGGACCGGTTGTTCCTCATAAGATAGGTTCTCTTCCAGCTAAACTACCTCTGGACTCAAAACATGAGATGGATCTGGCATATACTTTCTCAACATTGAAAAATGAAAAACATTGTGTACCTGAGATAAACTCGGATGTAAAGCCACCGGGTATGCAACTGATCCAACTCTCTCCAGAATTTCATATGGTCCAATAAACCTTGGACTCAGCTTTCCTTTCTTTCCAAATCTCATCACACTTTTCCATGGAGAAACCTTGAGAAAAACATGATCACCTACCTCGAAAGATAGATCCTTGCTCCGGTTATCCGCATAACTCTTCTGACTACTCTAAGATGTTCTCATGTGCTTCTGAATCAACTGAACTTTTTCTGCCATCTCTTCTACCAGTTCTGGTCCCATCAGCTTCATTTCACCCACTTCATCCCAAAATGCTGGAGTTCGACACCGCTTCCCATATAATGCCTCAAACGGTGCCATCTGTATACTGGAATTAAAACTGTTATTATAAGAAAACTCAACCAAAGAAAGATGTTGGTCCCAACTTCCCTAATAATCCATCAAACAAGCTCGTAGCATATCCTCCAAGGTCTGAATTGTTCGTTCTGACTACCCATCTGATTGAGGATGAAAAGCTGTACTAAAATTTAATTCAGTACTCAACGACTTCTGAAGGCCTTTCCAAAAGTTAGAAGTGAACCTGGGATCACGATCAGATACAATGGAGAGAGGAACTCCATGTAACCTGAATATCTCTTAAAGATACAAACCGGAAAGTTGATCCAGGGAAAAAGTATCTCGTATAGTAAGGAAATGAGCAGACTTGGTCAAACGATCAACAATAACCCAGATTGCATTATTACCTTGAGATGTCTTTGGTAATCCGACAACAAAGTCCATGGATATATTCTCCCATTTCCACTCTGGCACTAGTAAAGGCTGAAGCATCCCTTTCGGTAACTGCCGCCCTGCTTTAACCTATTGACATGTCAAACACTTCACAGTAAAATCAGCAATATCTTTTTTCATTCCATCCCACTAGTAATACTCCCGCAGATCTCTATACATCATAGTACTACCCGGATGAACTGAAAACGGGGAACTATGAGCCTCACATAACAACTCATTCTTCAACTGTGAATCACAAGGCACACATAACCTCTTCCCAAACCTCAAAACACAAACACAAACATATCCAAGAACTCATGGAAACTTTTATTCATAAGGTCCATGAATACAGCAGGTGAATTGGTTAACCCAAAAGGCATAACTACAAATTCATAATGGCCATATCTAGTACCGGACGCAGTCTTCAGAACGTCTGCTTCTTTTACTTTCAACTGATGGTACCCCGACCTCAAGTCAATCTTCGAAAAATACTGAGCTCCCTGGAGCTGATACCACTTCATTCGATGGCCCAACATCTGCTGAAGTTGTTGCAAATGATTTTACCACCCCTTTCTGCTTGTAGTCTAGCTGCATTCCCCCATTTGAGTTCTTCGTTGGACACTCATTTGCATAATGACCCATTTCATTACACTTAAAACATCATACCGTTGGCTTTTCATTTCCTGCTTGATCATCTTCCCTACAGTTACGAGCAATATGACCAGAATTACCACACCGAAAGCACTTACCAGACTTGGATAAACATTCTCCAGGATGCATTTTACCACACTTCTCACAGGATGGATATTTGGTTTTCTTACCTCCTTGCTTCTTTGATGAATTCTTCCCCTTTGCCTGCCAACTAGACCTCTTATTCTGTTGTTTGTCATAGAACACCTGATCATTGGAAAACTCCATTTCCACCTTCTTCGCACATCGAACAAGTTTTTCATAACTTTTGAACTCACGAGAATCTAAATCCCTTCGATACCTTGGCTTTAACCCTGAGTAAAAATGGTTTATTTTACTATCAAGATCTCGTATGAAGTTTGGAGCATACCTTGCCAATCGAGTGAACTTTTCTTCATAAGTAGCCACTGAATCATCCTCCTGCCTCAATTCTAGGAAATGTTTTTCCATCCTAAGACGAACCACCTTAGGAAAATATTTCTCAAGAAACATACCTTTGAATTCGTCCCAGTGAAGATCCTCAATCTCATCACTATCCCTTATATTTTTCACCATCGACCACCACTGATCAGCTTCACCTTCAAAACGGTAAACAGCAAGACTAACCTTTTGATGTTCTGAACACCCCATGACATCAAAAATCTTCTCCAGTGCTTTAATCCACCCTTCAGATTGCACAGGGTCAGATGATCCTCTGAATGATGGGGGATGTTGCCTCATGAAATGTTCCACCACTGACATGTTCCTCTGCGGTTGATCTGGCTGATCTCGTGCATGGATACCACCACCATTTATAGCCTGAGTGAATTGTGCCATCACTGCAACAAACTATTCAGTTCCGATTCCGACCATCTCAGGTTGTTGATTTGGAAGGTTATCTTCCTCCTGATGTCGTCCCAACACAGCTGCTTTGTTTCCTCTGTGGAAAACCATTCTGAACACAGAAATATCTTAGGTGAAGCAACATGGTAATCCGTAAATTTTATATCATTTCAATCATATTATAATTTAACACATTTCTAACTCCTAAAGTTGTCTAAACCGACCTTTGATACCAACTATAAGGCCCCAGCCTTAATCCTTACTTAATATTGAAATAAATGAATAATTCACGTTGAGGATCTTTTCAGGTTTAGAGTTATAGAGAATTAGAACATAACTATTTCATCTCAAAAGATTACAAATTAGTCACTTCTACTAAGTTTCCATAATAAAAAAAACTCTTGAAAGAAACATGTCTAGTTCCATGTTTTATATAGAGTGAAATTCCCTTGATCCCATCCTTGACCTTATTCCACTTTAAGTCCTGTGAAAAACATTTCAAAAAACTTGGGGTGAGCATAAAATGCTCAGTAAGGGATTCAAAAAGAATGAAAACTGTTAGTTTTTCAAACATCAAGTAATCCATGTATACTATATCAAAGTAATACCTTCACCTTCATGAAGTAGTAAAAAAAATATTCACTGAATAAAGTATCATTACTTACCTTTTTGTAACCAAAGGATTACCATAAAACCCATATAAAGAACACATAGAATATATAAAGGTAACTTGGGACATAAACATACTTAAGTGGAATAACCTTACGGTTGACTTCCACACATATCACTTAATGGAATAGCCATACGGCCAATTTCCATACATACTTAATGGAATAGCCATATGGCCGACTTCCATACCCAATGCATTGGAGGTTATAACGTAACCACCCATCCTGGTATTCACGGCACCACCCATCATATGGTTTATAACGTAACCACCCGTTAAAATGTCCATGTACCAATATAAAATCATAAAATATAAAACCAATATAAAGGAATGATAACATTTCCACATTTCAATCACAATATATCATAAATATATTAACATAATAGAATCCTTTATCAAAAACATTTTTAATACCAAAATACATAAAAGAGTATATGGTATTTATTTTATTTTAAAAACATTACGGCTTGTTGAGGAAGCCAAAGACCAAATAATACTTGCGGCGGCGGAAAAGGTCATTGTCACCGCATACGTTAAAAAAACATTCCTTTTTGTCGTTTAGTAAAACGCTTCGTAGAAAAATATTCCTTTTGTATAAAAGTAAAAGTCAAAGGGATTTATACACCATATAAAAGGAAGTTGTGTATAAAATGAAATATGCCTCAATGAAAGGAGATTGAGACGAAGTCCCTTACCTTGGGTCCGACTTGACTCGATCGTTCTTTAACGTCCTGAATAATAAACTTGAGTTAATTTATACTTGATTAAGAACCTTTTTAAAGTTCATTATTACTTTTATATAACTTATTGCCATGTTATAAACATTATGTAACCATTTAAGTTAATAATGTTTGTTTTCTCAATATTTGGTTCTTAAGTCGAAAGTTGACTTCTTACAATTACATGTTGTTCATGTGGTCAAAAGTTCTTTATATCCAGAATGAAATTCCCAATTTGGATATAATATGTATCATATATATCCAGCATATACATGTATTTATAATATTACATAATCATTTAGAGGTAAGAAATGAAATGCACCGTTCATGGAGACGGTAAGCCGTACGTACGCATGAACGCTACTTTCATTTCTTTGTCATATTAGTGGAATTAAAACTAAATGAGAGGTATGTATATTTTAATTACAGAATTATATTCATAATTTAGATATATCATTAATTATATATATACATTATATACATGTAATTTTAATAGTACATTACATTTGGGGATAAGAAATGAAATGCACCGTTCATGGAGACGGTAAGCCGTACGTACGCATGAACGCTACTTTCATTTCTATCTCATACTTTAATGGAAAGAAATAATAATGATATAGAGGTATATTATAATTCCAGTATAACATTCTATATAATAACTTTAAATCCATCCTTTACACATCCCACATATGGCATTAACAAATCACATCACTTTGAGGGGGCGGTAGTCCGCACTTCCTTAAATGAAGATATCGTGTTTACCCATAATGGAAACCATAATGGTATGCCAAACATGGAGAATACAGAAGCTTAAAGAAAACATAAACATATTATATATCATATATAAAAATAGTGACATCATAATGGCCACCCTTGAAGGTGTTAAATGAGTATTGAACAATCATCGTTTCGGGAGGCAGAATTTCGCCATCCACAAAAACCGTATGTTCTTTAACCATTTGATGTAGTTGTGTGAGAGTTTAGCTCAAATAAATATTATAACAACATCCTAGTATATTGAAGATACTGGTGTTGTTTCAAAAGAAGTAAATAAAAAGAGTTTAGAGGGTTGGAGAAGCAAAATAAAACAAATGAACAAGAGAGAATGAATTACCTTTAAAAGTGTAACTCCCTTTTGATTTGAGCATAAAGGCTTCCTTTGAAAGGATTCTGCCCAATGGGAATCCTCTAGGATGAGGAGAGGGATGTGGAGAGAGTAATCGGGCAGGGGTTGGCCGAGCCAAAGGCTTGAGAAGTGTGTGAAATGGGGTAGAGGTGGGGGCCTTTTATAAGAGGAGAGGAGGTGAACTTTTGGAAAGTAAAGAAATATTAATTTATTTGAAAATGTGTTTCGGTTTTAAAAGGAACCACATTGATATAATTCGTGGATAAGGTGATAAGGGTTAGAAATCCACTCATCCAATTGGTTTTGGCCATGTGTAGATTTTATATTTTTCATTATCTTTCCATTTTATTTAAATCGTCAAATAATGATGTCATCACTGCATCATTATTATGTCATCCATAATTTAATTATTTTAATGTCTAAAAATTATACAAAAAATACTATGATGTATTAAATCTTTGTATCTTTCCAATGACTATTTATAATCAAAATTTGGACTTGTATAACCCCACTCAACAATTATTTTAGTAAAACAATTTATGTTAGTGTCATTTTCACTTTAACATTAAATAAAAATATATTAATGTCATTTTCCAACTAAAGTGGCTCCATGGGGTCCCCAAGTTGGCCCATGGCTTGTCTTGGTCGGCCATGTCTCACCCAATAGGTGTAGGACAAGTGTCATTGTGTTTCCACATTCTTATAATATCATTTTTACCTTAAACTACACTAATTACCTCTAAACGCGATTAATGAAAAAAAGTTACTATTCACCAAAAAATTATTTTAATCTCATTGAACCACATTTTACTTCTTAATGACAACCATGTATGTCGGATTTTCGAAATTCAATACACATTAGTGGTAAAATTTCATTTAACTGAAAAATCAGTTTGCTTGATTACCACTTAGTGGTTTCACTATTCATCAAAAATTGAAGTTTTTCAGAAAATTACCAAAAATTCACCCTAAGCTATATTTGATATTCCGAATTCAAAAATGAAGTCCATTTTACAAAATTCAAAACATATAATTCAAATTAATTAATTTAATAATTAATTCCCGCTATCATGACAAATAGCGTGTTTTTGTGAAACAATAAGTATCAAAAGATTGACACCAGTTTAAGTCCAATTTCAAAGTGAAATTGATTCCAATGACCACCATTGGATTCACTGGTAAAAATATTTTCTAATTTCACTTTAAAACCAATTAAAATAATAATCTAATCATATAAATAATTTAGATTAAAAAGAGGTTTTGAATTAAAATACACCATTTTACACTATTCATAAAAAAATGAACTTTATCAGAAAGGTACCAAAAATTTACACAAAGTAAATTTTGATATCCCGATTCTAAAGAAGAGTTATATTTGGTCCAAAATAAAGTATAAGAGTGATCAAAACTATATTTAATAACGGTTCACCATTAAAAGGTGCTAAGTGAACCTTTAGTGAAAATTAGAGTATATATGCCCGTAAAATTGAACTCTTTCCGTATTTTAAGCTTTTATCTTTTATTGGGTAAATTTATAAACATTTAAAAACATATCTAATCATATTTTAGTTATTTCTATCCATTCCCTCCAGTACAACGGCTACTTGTTAACTAACATTTAAAATAATATTATTTTATTACTAGTGTGCTACGTAAGTTTCAAAGAAACTCATCGTTGCGTATCGGGTACGCTATCGAACATAGCAACCCCTTTAAAATAAAATTAATATTTAATTCGTAAATATTAATAAATATGAAAATTATTTATTCTTTATTTACCTGGGATGTTACAATAAGAAGTCATGAATTTCATACATAGATATTAATTTTTTTGATAAACATTATTCACATTATACAATCACACACTTGAGGTCATAAAGCTAGAGGGACTTTAGAATAATGTAAACATAAAAAACATATTAATAGAAGAACTAAATCATCTCCCACAGTGTTAAAGATCACTCAGACCCTTCTTAGAAAAACCATAAACAATACATTTGTTTATAATTTGTGGAAAGCAACCTTAAGAAAAGGTTATATCATATTCTCAATAAGGGTAAAAAATGGGGATATATTAGTATAACATTAACATAAGAGTATGATGTCATAACAATAAAATTTTAAAAAATTCCCAAGATATCATTGATCATATTATCGAATCACAAAACAAATTTAGGTAGTTCATAAAAAATTAATCATATGTTAATCAATGAATATGAGCCATGAAGGCATAACATGGATTAAGACATGGCCTACACATAAGAATATACAATAATTTAATTACTAGTAAAGGAACAATTCCAAGGATATCATAGGTAAATTTGTTCACCCCCCAAACCATCATAGTAGTCATGGCACACTCCCCAGACCATCATAGTGGGAAAAGCCCCTTATAAAACCAGGGTCACTCCGTAATCTAGTACCATTTATCCCATGAGATATAATTTTTTACCTAATGAATTTGAGGGTGATATAGGTCCCATGTTTCACATAATGATAACCATACATATATATTTCTATAAGATCCTAAATCTTTCATCATATCAAAACCCTTGAAATTAAATTGGTTCCATAAAACATCAATCAAATCAATATTTTTGAAAAAATGGTTGGTTTCAAAATAATTTCAGCATTTTCTCATAAAATAAACCGTGGAAATATGTGGGTACCATGATAGTTCTATCCTGATATAACCTATGAAATAGATATATGTTTTATAAACATCATGGCATTATAAACATAAACCATTAAGAGAAAGAATAAAAATGGTTTCCATAGACCATATCCTTAATAATGAATATATAACTTTAAAGGATGTCATAATAGAGGTAGAATGATATTTAAATATAAATAAATTAGATAATTTCCTGAGGAAGATAACCATTCTTTGAAAATAATATTTTCAAACAAAAAATTCAATAAAAATTTTGGAAACTCTTTCATTTTAAAAAAACTTTAAAAATTATAATGAAAGATTAAATAATATTTTAAAACATTTATTGTGGAAAATATTATTTGTAATTTGAAAATAATTTTTAATAAATTTTTTAAATTTATTTTATTTTGAAAAACCATTAAAAAATATATAGTAATCCTTAATTAAAATAATGGTCATGATGATGAGAATTCTATTCTTGCCGTACATGTTAAATCAAATATTCCATTCACATTTTTGGTAAAGTCCAAACATGAATTATTTTAAAAAAGACATAAAGATTCCGTTTAATTTTTTTACTATTTCAAACATGGGTAAAATTTATTTTTAAAAAAAGTGGAAAATATTAAAACCTTTTTAAAAAAACTTTAAAATACATAGTTTTGGCGGAAAAGAGTTTTTTACCAAAAATTATAATAAATAATTTTTTAATAAAATAATTTTTTTGAGTTTTTAGTGCGTAAAGAGAAGAGAATGAAGGTTAAAATATATTCTGATGACAGAATAATAGGATAATAAAATTCATGAGATTCATGATAGATAGATAATAATATTTCATCCTCGGAAGCATAACCATGGAAAATCTCGATAAACAGTGAGATTATAACATAAAATGCTTACCACTTTGGTAACATTGAATCATAATCCCCATGAAAAAGTAAAATTAAAAAAACATAAAATATCATGAAAACAAATAAATTCATTACATTACATTTCAAAGGTGATTTATATACACCTCATAAAAGAAGATAAGTGTGTAATATAACATACGACTCAGTGAAGGAAAATTGAGACAAAAATCTCTTAACATAAGTATTGTATTGCTTTGTACATGTTCAAACATCAGGTATAAAAAATATACTTTTATTATTAATATATTATTGAAATATACTTATATATATAATTCCATATATGGTTTACTTATGACATTTTATTACCTGTTTAGTGACAATTCAATGTTAATGTAATGACAGTTTTGTTTGTAATATATGTTTTGTTTTACTAATTTTTGATCCTGATACTTTGATCATTGTTCCATAATCTCCAGAATTTTAAAAATTATATAAATAATATATATATTGAATATATTTTTATTTATTTTGATCTATAATTTAGATATAAAAAATTAAATATACCATTAATGGGGACGATAAACCCTACATACTCATGATCATTATCTACATTTTCCTAATAGAAATAAGTTAATAAAGTTAAATAAAATATTAAAAATAAAAAATATTTTTCCTTTATAATTTATGTTATTTAAATCCATCATTGTTACATTCTTTGTAAATTGTGAATGAACCACAATGCTTCGGGAGGGAGCAGTCTATCGTATACTCGAGTGATGTTATTATATTCCCACAAAATAGAATATAAAAAATGAATGCATGTTTTTATGATCCCATAAGAGTAATAATGTCATAAATTTCATAAATAAAAATTTTAATCAATCATTATAACCATCTGTGAGAGGTGCAAATGGAAAAAATTACACTCGTTCACAAGACAATAGTCTTCTGTACACATGAAGAATTATTTTTCAGCCCATTTTATGGAAACAAAGATGGTTAAATTTAATTAAAAAAAATCAGATTATAGAATATAATTTTTATATTATATCATCATGGTTTTATATGTATTAAATTAAGTGGATGAAAAATATAATAAAAATGCACATTAAATAATGATATGTATTCTTTGGATAACCTCCATAGGTTTTCACCAAAAGCGAATATTGGATGGATTTATTATCAAAATAAGCATTATAATACGTGATTAGGGATGTTGGGAAGTTTCTTTGGAAGGTATTTTCTAATCCAAAATGGTTTTATGGAGTGAAAAATATTGTACTGTGGGTGGCACATTACAAGTTAGTTTAGTGGTACGTGTGTAATGTTTTGGAAATAAAAATGTGCAACCACATTTTTCACTTTCTAGGAGGCACAAAAATATACAATTTTAGATAATTATATATTATAAGGTTGAAATGGTTCTATAAAATTTATTTTAAACTTGTGTTTTTTTGTGATTTTTATCCTTATTGTTTTAGTCTAACCTATGGTAATCCCATTTTTACCTCAACCGTGACATTTTTTTGACTCTTTTAAGTAATAATTTTTCTAAAAAATTTAGTTTACCAGATTAGATAATTTAAATTTTTATGAATAGAAATATGTAAACCATTATATCAAATTCTATTTGTAAGTGTAAAATTTTAAATTAAAAATCATCCTATAGATGCGATGACAAAGATGGTCTTCAAAGGGAAAAATGATGAAAAGTATGACTTTTTTGAGAATCCAAATTCAAAAATAAAATTAATTATATTTAACTAAATTTGATAAATAGATATATATTTGAAGTAATTTTAATTTAAAACCAATTTAAAATATAAAATAGTGATATAAATAATTTATATGAAATGGTAGTTTTCAATTAAAATTCTTTATTTTTGAATATGAAAAAAAATATTTATAGAAAAAACCTACAAATTCATCCTAAGCTAATTTTTAAATGATGATTCAAATAACAAATTTTATTTAATAATATTAATTTTATATAATTTTTAAAATTTAATTTTATGAATGTTCACAATAATACATAAGAAACATTTTTTTGGAATGCAGTATTTTCAAAACATATAATGACATTACCGAAAATTAAGAATTTTATTATCAATATGTTTTATTTATATAACATAATTATACATATTATGTAAAAATTATTTAACAATTTCATTATCATTGTGTTTAAAAACATTGAAATAATAGTTTCCCTCATATAATTATATTAATAATATTTCATGGTCTTGTTAAAACTCTGGATTATGTGTAATGAAAGATGAAATTGATTTTTTATGAAGCATAAGATATAAAATAAATTTAATTTGTTCATAAAAAAATAATTATGAAAAATTGGGGGTCGTACGTTTTACCCCCATAAAAATTAATTTCACCCACTAAATTCATCACATAGATACAAGAAAATTTTAATACTTCGGCCCCATAATGTCCTCAATTACCCACATATCTTCGTCAAACTTGTGTTTTGACCACAAATATGGGACTTAGTGAGTGTCATTGTTTCATAAGTTCTTCCAAATATTATTCGATATTTCTATCATTTTTTCTTCATAAGATATATCTTTGTCTAACAGTACCATATCTATGTCATTACATGTGATGGGTCAGGTATGTACTTTCTCAGAAGAGATACATGGAACACATCACGAAATTGAGAGTTAATCGGTGGAAGAACCAACCAATATGCTATCATCCATATATGATGAAGGAATTATATGGGACTAATATATATAGGGATTAATTTATGTTGTTTCCAAATATTTTAACCTTATTCCCTAGAGATATTCTTAGAAACTCATTTTCACCAACTTTAAATTCTAACTCATGTGGAGATTTTCATCATAACTTTTCTACCAACTTTGAGCTACCATAATTTGTTTCCGAATATGTCTAACCATATCTACAATTTCTTTAAATATTTAAATTTCAAATATCTTTTTTTACAACTTCATTCTAGCAGGTTCGATCTCCACAATTCATTCCATACAGGGATTTCTATGGAGCCATTGGAATACTTGATGGAAAGCTATTATGTTATGAAAACTCATCTAGAATAAGGTGTTGATCCCAAACACATTTTAAATCCAATGAAAAACCTCTCAACATATAATAAAAAGTATCTATTTTTCAATTTTACAGGCCATCATTATGAGGACAATGAAGTGGTAAAACTTCACTCTGTATCATGATCTTGTTGAAGAATTCACCAGTACTTTGTGGTAAACCATGAATCCAGAATAGGAATAATGTTATGTAGTATTCCATGAAACCATAACACTTAGTTAATATATATACTAGAAATATGATCTAAATAATAGACTTCTATGATATATATGAAGTGCTCTAACTTGTTAAGGTGATCGAATACAACCCATATAACATTATTTCATGTTGACATTCTTGGGATCCCAATGAAAAAATAAATGGTGTTTTTCCCATTTCCATTCTGGTATAGACAATCGATGTAACATACCCATATAATTTTCCATCTTATCCTTTACTTGTTGACATACCACGTCCCAAGATACAGTCTATATGATATCTCTCTTCATGAAATCATATAACAAGTACTCTTAAAAATATCTATACATCTTCATAATTCATGTATGAATATATAATGAAGAACTATGAGATTTTACAAATAACTCCTTATTAAAATTTGGTATTGAAAGAATAGATAGATGGTTCTAGAACATTATTATTCCAATATGATAAATCCTAACAACAATATTTTTTGCCTTATTTTGTAGCTATACATATTCCGGGTATGACTCTTTATTCATTAGATGGATTGATGGTTGAACATTTTATTGAGTTAGATTTTATTTATTCCATTTATTCTTGTTTTTTGATACATCCATTGAAAATAATGAAATATTAGATCCTATTTTATCCTCACTATGGATATTGTAGTTTGATCCTTTGGCACAAATCATTTACCACCTTCTCTGCTTTCTGAGGGTGGTAATATATTGAGTAGTCATAATATTTAATCAACTCTAGCCAAAATTCCTATCACATATTAAACACATTATCTATGAATATGTACATAAAAAATTTATGGTCAATATATATATCACACATTTCTCCATATATATAATTCCCTTATATTTTTAAAGAAAACATTTCTGCATCTAACTCCAAAGCACGTGTTGGGTAATTTTTTAATGAATAATAAATTTTGGCAAGGAATAAGATATAACCATGTCATTATTAGTAAGAAAATATCCCAATACCTTTTTGGATGAATAAATATTCATTAAAAACCCATCTAAACTACATGGTAGTTTATTTATAGGTGCACTATATATTCTTTTCCAAAGTTCCTTGAATTTCTTTACGTATTCATATGTGTAGAGGAACTTGTCTCCCTTCCATGTTAGCATGCTGAGTGGATTAAATAATCATTAGAAACTATCTATAAACCATAAATAATATCCAAATAAACCATGAAAACAATAAATCTCATTCACCATGGTTTGAATGATCCAACAGTAAATAGCCTCCAACATTGTAGGATCTACTGATATATCCTCCATTGATATTTTGTGACATAAAAAATGAAACCATTAGTATCCATAATTCACAGTATATAAAATTTTCATATATTTTATCATTTAATATTCCTTAAAATTCTCAAGTGATATTCATGATCTTCCATGATATTTGAATAGATAATAATATCATATCTAAAGAATTCCATGAACTAATCAATGAATTCTATTAAGATCCTATTCAAAAAAATCCATGATGATAGTAGGGGAAATTCCAAGACTGAATGGAATCATTATATATTCATTATTTTTGTATCTTATAAGTAATTTTATCTTGGTTATATCCTCCCATTTGACACTTAATTGATGATATCTAGAATTAAGGTCGATATTGGAAAATTATTGAGATTCACACAATTGATCAAACAAGTCATAAATACACGGAAGAATATACTTGTTCCATACTGTTATCATGTAAACCTCTCTATAATCAATGCAGAGTCACATTGATTCATAATTATTTTCATAAAAAAGAACATGTTCACCCCCTGGTGGGACAGTTGTCTGAATGAATCCCTTTTCATGTTTTCCAAGAGTTTAATCTTCAATTTCCACAACTCAATCAAGTCCAATCTATACAGAGTCTTTGAAATTAGTGCGACATCAGGTATGAGTTCAATTGTAAATTGAATTTCGTGATTTGATGGAATACTTGGAAACTCTTCTGAAAAAAAATAAAAAAATTTCAGTACAATATCCATTCCATAAATATTGAGTTTCTACATAACCATTTAAGATAGACACCCCTTCTAAACTGGAATTAGGGCCCATAAAATGCATGTGATCTCTATTAGAAGATTCTAAATATCCTGAAAATTATATATGATCATAGGTTGGGTTGGAATATCAAATTTGAAATCCCTTCCCCAACAATCAATATGGTATTTTTGTAGAGAAATACAATCCATTCCTAAGATGATATAAAATTAAACTAGTAAAAGAATGATATGATTTGGAGGATGCACATTCCCACCAATTTCAACCAAAGGGGAATAATTAACGTGGGATGTGATAATCATACAATTATGGGTTTCAATACTAAATCTACATCTAATAATTTGGGTGGAATCTTGATACCCTTAGAAAATTCTTCAGATATTATATAATAGTTTTGTCTAGAGTAAAATAAAATATTAGATGTTCAAGACTGGATGGTAAGTGTATCATTCACGAAGATGTTATTGTAAAAAAAGTAGGGATTCCATAAAATCTGAAACACTACCAAGCCTATGGAAAGGCACACTGTGTGTTCTTGATCACAAAGGGTTGGAAACTATTGTGTGGGAATAAAAAATTTCATTTCAAAATTATTTTCATGTTGAAATCAACCATGAACAACCACAATAATAATACATCACATCATAATCAATTAATGTAAAAAAAATAAATACAACTATCACAAGTTAAGCATTTATCATTTTAACCAACATCCAAAATACCTAAACATGGAGGGTAACCAACTGCACAACTAAATATCTAAGAAAAAAGTGGGACAATACCCTCATTCCACCTCCACCAACACCTACTAGAAGAGGATCAATAGCAATCGGATCTTCCATCACCACCAAGAAACACCTTTCCTTTACCTGGGTCAAACATTACATGGTCTCCATAAAATCAAGTGTGTATGCAAGGTGTGTGATTATTCCAATTGAGATATCACCACAACATTTTCCATGATATAACATTATAAGAGATATATTAAATCTTGTTTTCATGAAAATTTTGGATAAAATTTTAAACGAAACATGATTTCAAATTAAAAAATTGAAATAAAACATGAAAATAAGACTAATAGTAAGCCTAGAATCACATGAAAAAAATGAGAAAATCATAAGGTATTAGGGTTAGTAGAGTTCTAGGATCCTTGTACCTTGGTGATATGTCATTGAAACCACAACCCACAACATCCTAGTGCAGGATACACTAGAGTAGAAGATACACCAAGGTATAGAGGTCTCAAATCATCATCACATATTTATTTAGTGTTGTAGAATCAATCCTACTTGGAGAAATGTGCCTCAGCCCTACCAAACACCCTATAGTACTAGACCTAGTTTTCCCAACCTCGTTACAATGAATTCACATTGTGATAAATTTCATTTTCTATGTCATAACACTAGAACATCCATATAATCACACCCAAAAATATACACAAACATGAAAAAAAAAACATTTTCCATATTCAAAACATCTTTTAAACCAAATAGATAAACATAAATCCTTTGAAATCATATTTCAAACTACCCACACAATTCATAGTACACATTTAGAAAACATATAAAGTAAAAAAATTTATAACAATGATAAAGCATCGAACCACCTACCTCATTCTAGGATTATTCTGGAAACTAGTGGAAAATCACAACCACACCATAAGGTGACCCTATAAAAGAAATATCACTAAATAATCATCAATATAAAACCCAAATAGAAAAGGATCAAACCAATTTAGTGTAACAAAATTTGTGACTCAATGGGGGGAGGCCAACAAGATTCTACTCTAGATTAATATCCCCCCTTTCCATATTTCGTCTGGTCTTGTCTTATCTATGTGATTTCCTGCTGAGGGTGTGTAACTTCTATTGTTTTTTCAGGTATGGTTTTTTTCACATGGCAGTGACTTTGTTCTCCTAGGATGGCATCTCAACTGTGGATGTGCTTCTCTGGTGTATCCATATCTTGATTCTCACAGCTATGGATTATGGTTCTTGCATTTATGTCCTAGTTGGTTTACAAAGATGGTTTCATGGAGGCTTTGGGATGCGATGTTCGAACGAATGTTGAGGTTACTAAATGCACATCCTATTCTGGATTCATTTCAGGTTGCGGTGGTGTTTTTTTGTTTGACATGTGTAATTATTTGTGAGTTTGTATCAATATTATATGTTTGGTTTGGGTTATCAACATAGTGATGGAATGTTCGAGGTATCGTATTCTTCTAATATGCCCTGTCTTTAGTATTATACCGCTCATCTCCCAGTCGATCTAGAGGGGAAATTTTCTGAAGGCTTTGAGATAAGATTTTAGATTGGCCCTCAGGGTTCAAGGCATCTTGTAATTTTCAGTTATGTCTCATTCTTATTTCATTCTAAAATTTAGATATGTTGTTGTTCGAGTGAAGAAAACACCTATGATCTCTCAGGCTATGTGTTTTCGAATGATGAATTTGTTCCATTGGTGGTGGGATTTTTATGGTTGTTCAAGAGGTTTGATGTTTGTTCGGTAAATATTTTTTCTCTGGTATCATTTTTTTGTTTCTTGAGTGACGATGTTGATGGGGGAGTGGGGTTGTTTGGTAATGCAGTGTGGAATTGGCCGATGGGATCTCTCCAGTGATGTGGTTACGACAAAGGTGGTTGAAAGTTTTTTTGGTTATGATGGTTTGTGTTGGATATCATGATCTAGTGGGGTTGGGTCATTGTGGACATCGGGAGTGGTCGGTGACGACATGATAATTATAAGGATGTTATGATGATGGTCGTGATATTGTGGATGGTGCAGTGACATGATCATGATAGTGATGATTCAGTAATCGATGCAGGATTTACTATGTTATTATATGACATGTGGGATCTATGTAGATGTGTTAGTTCCTACGGTAGTCTTTTGAATTTGAATTTAATTTTTGTGGTTTGAATTTTGAATGGTCTCTGGATGTTGGGTGTAATTTTTTCAAGTGAGGTTCCCATGTTCCCCCTAAAGTGATTTTTTAATGAAAAAATGATATGGAGGTATCAAAAATATTTGATAAAGTATAACCCAATGAAGAAGGAAGACAAAACCTAGAAGAATGAATAAGAAGAGGTATAAAGGATCAAACATGATGTTTATTGAAGATTACATTCTAAACACCACCGATGATTTGGAGATCCAAGGGATCAAAGGGGGGAGGGAGAGGACCCTAGTGAATGGATGGTCAAGTGGTTCGAAATAGGGTTGATTGGGGTTAAAATATAATGTGTAGAATAGTATATTTAATATCTATATATTTCTAGTGAGGCTACATGGTTTGACCACATAGATCTCCAAATCTTGCACCAATAGTGAGGGAACTATTTCCAAGTGGAAATAAGGATGTAGGGGTTTTTGGGGGAGGGTTCACACCATTGAGATCAATAATGTTCCTTAGATTGACTCACTATTATAGGTGCACCATTAGTAACACACCTGTGTGAAGGTTCGTGTGGCCTGTACAATGCAACTGTCTAGGGAACACACTCTCATCTATGTTGACACATATTTTCCTCTAGCAATGATAAACACGTGATCCACCTGCAGTCAAACCTGAAAACCACCATTTTCTAAAAAAATACCAAGAAAATGTAAAAGGAACAAGATAAGAACAAAATAGAACATAGATATACATGAAAAGAAACAAAAAATGTGACAATTATACACCCCATGAAATCTTTGTACCCTTAAAAATTCTTTCCAAACTATGATTATAGAACAAAAAATTTAATTTCTCATCAACCAAAGATCTTATCACCCATGTCACATGATCTTCATTTCCATTCTGTAAAATAAAGTAAACAAAAGGCATTTAATTCCTTCGAAGAAAATTTTCCTAGGAATAAAAAACCTGTATTGGTTTTTCAAACATAAAAAATCCAATTCTAGGTCAAAATCATCCCAATTCAGAAAATGATACAAATATGTATTATACTTCCTCATCTGTGGGACATTATACATAACAGTGATTGAAATCCAAAATTTGAGAGGTAAAATGAGGGTCCCCATCTAAAATGATAGCTAATGACACACCATGAAGCCTCACTATCTATTTAACTTATAATTGACCAAACTCATATTTTTTGGTTCAGTCATTGATCAGAATAAAATGTGACAATTTGGTCAAATTGTCAATCACCAAACAAATTTCATTCATTCCCCAAGGTGTACATGGCAGTCCAATGTTTAAATCCATTAGGACCTCATCCCACTTCCAGGTAGGAATTCATAAGTTCTGAAGAAAATGTTTGGGACTTTGGGGATCTAATTTAACATGTCAAAATTCATAAAACATGGACATAATGACATCTATGTCTCATGTAATACCCAACCACCATAACTGAATATGAACATCATAGAACATCTTTGTAGTCCCAATATGAACATAACACTAAGACTGGTGGATATAATTAATTATCACCTAATACATGGACAACAATACCAAAAGGAGTCCATTAAAACATAATGCCTTTTTAGGAGACAATTTCCATTCATTAGGAACATCCCCCAATTTAGAAATAACATAGAATGCTCTCAACTCATCATTTGACTAATATTGCCAAAATAACTATTGAAGGGAGGATTTTAGATGAACACTTTCCAAGAACATGCCTCCACTATGCTATTTGGTCTCTAGAAATAACTGGATAAAATTCCCCATAAAAGTACACTCATCATTGTACATCATAACTAATTTATCCAACATTTTCTAGATCAAATAATCTACTACCACATTAACTTCTAATGTGGTTTAGGTAATACCTAAATTGAACCCCTGAAGATGCTCGACCCACAGATGTTGCCTAAAATTTGAGTCATTCTAGGATAAAATTTAGGTAATATATTTATGATATTATCATACAACAAACTTCTCCTTTAATTGTTAATGAAGTGACATTTTTACGGAATGCATCATTGTTGCTAATTTTTTGTCATGTTTTGGGTAATTTATTTCATGTGGTTGGAGTTGGCGTGAACCATACACTGCCACATGGTCATCCTGTATCAATAAACACCCAAGAACCACACATGTGGTATAAAAAAACAACATATCCTTTACAGATTCTAGTAAGATAAAAATAGGGGTTTTGGTCAACCACCACATTCACTCCTCAAAAGAATCTGAAAATTCAATGGTCCACGGAATCTTGACCTTTCTCCCAATAAGAACTATCATTGGAGATTCTAGATAAGGAAAATCTTTAACGAACCACATGTAATACCCTTCGAGAGCAAAATAATATCTAGATCTTGAAGATGTTACTCATATGATCACATGACATCACTTCTGAGATCTTCATGGGGTCCACTAAAACCCCATGTTCTGGGATCCCATGACCTAGAAACATTAAATCCATAATCCAATATATACACCTAGAAAGATCAATATAGACGCATTAATCATGACGAGATCCCAACAAGATCATTAGATGTCTATCATCATCTTTTGTGGTCCTAGAGTAAAATTTGATGTATTATATAAATACCATAATGACAGAGTCTATATACTTATGGAACACTTTTTTAATATGTTCCATGAAGACTGCTGAAGAATTTTTTAACACAAAATGCATGAAGACATTCTCAATTTGGCCATACCTTCTTCGTGAGGAAATTTTGGGAAAAGTTTCCTCTCTGACTCTATCCTGTTGATACCTAGAATGACTTTCAAACTTATAAAATCACATTTCACTAGTAATTTGAGAAAAAAGATCATAAATTTAGGTTAAGGGGTAGTTATACTTGATTTCTTCCTTTTTTGGCTTCCAATAACTAGTACACAACTAGATATATCCACCAGATTTCTTTAAAAATAGAACTAGGGAGGACCATGGTGGGAAACTAAGCCGAATGAATTATTTTGGATTATAAAATAATCCAATTGTATAATTAATTCCCTCAACTCATTGGGGGAAATGTATTATCATAGATGAGATATTGACTAGGTTTGCAATTCCTAAAAAATGGTGAACTCCACATTCCACTCCGAAGAAAGCCCTAATAATTCACTCAGAAACACCTGTTGGAACTCATCTACCATAGTATGTAATACACCATAAAAACCTCAATCATAATCTTCCAATAGGAGCAATGAAATATGAAAAAAAATATTTCCCAACTTTTAAAGTGGAGGTCTATCACATCCTGACCAAAGATCCCATTCACACTAAATAACCTAGGTACTCCTGTTAGGAGCCACAAATATTACTCACTAACGGTAATAATAAATGGGATCTAAGAAACACACCATCCAATCTATACAAGGAATCAAATCAAATAGGTCTGTTTCCAATACGAGGAAGTACCAATCAAGTGAGACCCTAGAAAGAGTGAGAGCACAAGAGGGACACCTGAAAACCTAATGTCAACTATTACCAAGAGGCGTCATCAATTCCATTATATATGACATGTTCCCAGTCATATAATGCACAAGATTAACAAGATGAATAGAAATAAAATAAATATAATCAGCCATATTAAATAAATAAACAACCATGGATGATGAAATAAGAACCATAACTCGAACCATTGTGGGCCTTGATCTTGATTCCACATGCACTTGATCCATAACATGAATATTCCTTGTCTTTTATTATGTATGAGGGAGACTACTAACATGTGGTTCTTACTTAAGTTAACTCTTCCCAGATGTATATCCATCAGTATCTCCATGAAAAAAACCAAGATCTTACTTTACTAGATGGCACTGACTATGATAAAATTCCACAAGAGGTTTCATGACTTGAACCACTATGATATGAAGATGTTTTCATAAAAAATTTATGCAAGTTCCCCATTATACAACATTGATGGGATGATAGGGATGGTCCTATACACACTAACCACATAATCATCAGACTCCCACGCTGATGGAATAGAACCGTTCTTACATCAATGGTCATAGAAAAAGGAGGATTGTATGGATGGTCTGAGATACCACCTCCCCTATTCTCCAATTCATCATGCATTCTCTTCTTCATAGATGATCCTTGACTGCCCTGTGACACTTCATAGACTAACGTTGAATAACCAAATTTATCGGATCTGTCATTATATACCATCAAGGATCAATTAACCACGACATAATAAGTATTCAACTTAAACACGAAGACCTAAGATCAGATATCTAGACACAATACCATCTCAAACCGTTGAGTCTTCAAATTCTCATTTGAAACCAATTTTGGTGCGAACGGAACCAAATCTTAAAAATGGTTTGCACACTCAAACATGATCTGACCCCCTATTGGAGATCAAAAAAGTCCTAAGTCTTGTAAAATTCAACGGTATTCGGGAAATACTACTAATTAAATACATCCTTTATGTCATTCCAACCCATCTTCTTGTGTTTCCCATCCCGAACCACTAAGTCTCATCACCTCCAATTGGGACCTTCCAATAAGAACGATGCACATTTCACTTTAACTACCTCAAGTGTAACATGAAACCCTAAAATACTTTCAACATTTTCTATTTAACCATGTGCATATTTGGGCGTCCATACTACCTTAGAAGGAAGAGGGATTAGTCATTAGAAACTCCTAAGAGTTTTAATTTTTTGCTCGTAGTTCAGATTCCCAAACAATATAATTTCTTGATCCCACTCCATGTTTCAAATCCTAGACAGAGTGAACCAATACTTCCACCATTCTCTGATAAAATAGTGAGGGATAACTCTCTCCTACCTCTTCCCGTAGTTGCATTGGAATTATCCATGGGTGGTGATGTACTAAACCAATCAAAATCCATAATAATTCTCAAAAATCCACCATTCTAAAAATATTTAGGAACAAAAACATCTCCAAGTACTTCCTTAAAACAATAAAAATCCATAATGATAAAAATAACCAGAAAAAGCACTCCACAGCACTCAGTGTCCATGCATAAGTTTTGACCTATACATCTCACCAAGAGGAGAAGCAAAAAAATCCCAATAACCCATTGAGACTCAGGTCTTATCATGAGGTGTGTTGGCTAAGATACCTCTCACAATCAGAACCTCAGGCCCTAAAAATCTAATCTATATAGACTCTTACCAAAAAACATAACCCAACAATTTTGAAAAACCTCCTTTCGTACCATTTTTTCCGGAACCAAGTTGGCATTCCATCAAACCCAAAAACCAACCCAACCTATGTTAAGGCCTAAAGGGAATTCCTAATGACCATTGGCTGGAAACTAGTTCCTATAAGTCAAACATCACATGTCAAAATGATTTTTCTTGAAAATATCAACCATGAAAAACCGTAAGAATTATACATCACACTACTTACCATGATCGTAACCAAAATAATTACAACTATAAAAATCTAAACATTTATCATTTTTCCCAAAATAAAAATTTTCAAAATGGTGAGGGAAACCAATTACACAACAGAATATCTATGAAAGAATAGGACCAAAACCATTATTCAACCTCCACCAACACTGAAAAGAAAAGGATCACAAGAAACCATATCCACCATCACAATGACCAAACATCTTTCCTCTACCTAAGTCAAACATAAGAAGTTCTACATACACCTGAGGGTTTACAAAGGGTATTATCCAATTTCTAGTAGGATATCACCATATTAGGTTCCATTTTATAACATTATAAGACACGTCAGCGTGCTAGTTTTAATGAAAAAATTGTAAAAATTTTAAATGTAACATTCTTTGAAATTTAACAAATAGTAAGTAGACATAGAAACAAGATGAATAGTAAGAATTAAATCACATGAGAAGCACTATAAAGTACTATTATACTTGGATTTGTTGGGGTAATAGGATCCATGTACCTCAATGACATGGCTTAAAAGCCACAACCCTTTGTGTCCTCATTGTAACATCTCGGGTCTGGAAACCATTCTACTGATGCCCCATATAGGATTGGCCACATGGCCTTAAGCACATTTCCCCAAATGCCAGAGGATGCCAACTATTAGCAAGGGCCCATAGTGTGATAGTGGGGAAACAATGACCTCATTGGAAGAGTGTAACACATCGGAATAAATAATAATAATAGCATAAGTAGTAAACAACATGAAACTGAAGTAAACAATGCAAGACTGCAATGTAAAGATAACCAGGAGGCATAACATATCAGAATGACGTAGCATTTTACATGTTCTATGAAAAAAAGAGATACACTACAAACAATTACTACACAATATTAATGTATAAATATACAAAATTGAACACAGTAGCATTGAAAGCCTTGGATTGGCCCCTTGCTCTCCTAGTCCTAAGGAACAATCAAGTAAATGTATAATGATTCTTTACATTATCAAAACCTACATTAATAATGTCAATTTGGGCCCCAAACATGACCCAAAAAAGTTGAGAGAAATAAATCCAATTTGGAGACCTCCAAAGGTCTATGCTAATCTATCAGTGAGTATATGCAACATTAGTTTACAATAGTGAAATATAGTAACTAGAACACCCTTAAAAGTAAACAATCCTACATGTATTGGAATTAATTTACATTCATTTTATGTTTTTTAATAAATTCAAATTCATTGAATTATATAAGTCTTGGGGTTTTTCATAAACATGGAAGTCCCCTATATAAAGTAAACACAACAAATGCCTCAGTAGGCTATCTTGCAGAAGTAATGAAAACAGAATCCAAGATTTTTCTTTGGCTTAGAAGATTCATCATGGTTCATTCCATTACATAATTTTAGTATAATCTGAGACCATTCTTTAGATTTCATAGTTGGAATCCAAGTATCACAACAAGTGTAATTATACAGGCATCCTACGAGTCCGTTCTCAGTGGTCCTACTAGGGATCCTATGTATCACTCTCAATGTTGGTATAAGTTCAAAGGAGTCCATACTCAGTGGTCCAAATAGGGATCTCTAAGGTATCACTATAGGTATAATTTTATTTCAATTTATTCAGTCCCTAGAGGTCTTACAAGGGATCCCATGTGTCATTAATGACCTATAAATAAATACCTCTTAAGTCAGTGCATGAAAATCAAAGCTGAACCCATGTATCACCCAAGGTTCAATGTACAATAGTCAAACATGTCTGTTCACGGTGTTCTAGGCTGAACCCATGTATCACCCAATGTTATTCACCATTTATCTAGTAAAATTTAATTTAAAATTACAACCTTATTATCAAGAATAAATACTAAATGAAAAAGGAGAAACACAGACCCAGAGCCACAATAAAATACTCCCAATTCTATCAAAATTTCAATTTGAGAAAATTACTAAGTTCATTTTAAAAAATCAAAAAATTTAAAATGAAATCATTCCCATCGACATCCTAGGGAGAAAGTAACAAACCCAAAACTAATGGAAATGCACCAATGGGGTGGACCTTAACCAATCAACAATGCTAAACAAGATACAGTTCATTGAATTCATTATCACAACAACATTTGATAATAAGAAGGATCGATTTTCCTTCCAGGAAACACCCTAAACATGGGTGCACGACATAACAACACATATAAAAATATCGAAAATTAAATAGAGGAATGAGACCACCCACTTAAATGTCACACAATTGATATAAACAGACGACGCCCCTTGTATCAGCATAGAACAAAGTTGATCTATGAAAAAAGGTAAAATAATCAATGTTGAATGAATTCCTTTAGAATAAAAATCATTAGGAATGACTCAAGGGGAATAAAGCCTTTACTAAGAGGAATCCTATGAGAAACAAACACTCAAATCATATTCCAAGTGAAGAAATGGGTGGTGGAAATATTCCCACAACCACTTCTTTACCACGTAAATCCTCTGTCCATAAGAAGAGAAAACATGGATACTGCCAATTTTAAGAAGAAATTTAGTAGTACATGGCCTGTAAAATCATATACCCAGAATATTCATCATTTTACTATTCATAACATCGTCGACTTACTTTACACGTCCCGCACTGACCTTGCCGACATGACTACAAGGAATGTACATAGATGTATACATAGTGTAGTGGCCTTTCTTCACTCCCAATCCAAAACATCACACACGATGACTTCTTATATTACATGGCTAGATTACATGGAGTGTACATAGGTTTAAAAAACATGATCTAATAAAACATATCATTTTTCAAAATTTCCTTGTTTTCTGAAAAACAAAACTAAGGAAAATAAAAAAGAAGAAACAAAACTACATAAGAAGAACCAAGTTCATAAAAACATCCACCCATAATTCAATTCATCCCCAAATTTACCTTCAAATGGTTGTAAAGGGATATTTTAGAATAACTCATGCCACAGATCATGTACTTTAGCCTCCCTATCCAAGGTATCGTCTTATACTCGGCTGTGCTGCCATAACACCCATACAAGATGAACTGACTTGCTTTGGAGAACCTTCGTGCTCCTGCCATCTATATGATGCAAATGCTCCTGAAAGGATGCATCAACCTAGATCTCAACATCCTCATGTTGAAAAACATGGGATAGGTTTGAGTGATAGTGGCACAACTGAGATACATGGAAAACATCGTGCATGGCTGGGTACCTATGAGCCAACTACAAATGACAGGCCACTAGCCCAACTCGTTTTAGAATCTCAAATGGTCTGACAGATCATGGTGAAAGCTTACCCTGTCTCCTAATCCTCTTGTGTCCCAACCATGGTGAATCATATAAGAAAACCCTATCCAAAGCCTTCAAATCCAAAGGACATCTACGGAGATTGACATATGTTTTATGATGAGACTATAAAGTAGCCATCCGTCTGTGAATCAAGTGAACTTGTTTAGTAGTTTCATGGATAAGACGAGGTCCCAAAATTGCTGCCTCTCTCACCTCCATCCAATACATGGGTGATCGGCATGGCATAACATACAAAGCCTCATATGGAGCCATCTGAAAAGTATACTATTAGCTTTTATTACAGGAAAACTCAACCAGGGGTATATGTTTCTCCCAATATCCCCCAATGTTTTGGACACATGCACGTAACATGTCTTGGAACACATGAATTTTATGCTATGATGAATCATCTATCTGAGGGTAGTAAGATGTCCTCAGAAGAATCTATGTACCTAGTACCCTCAAAAAAATATAGCAGAAATGACACATAAAATAGGAATTCCTATATGAAATGATAGAAGAATGAAACCCATGAAGTCATACCACCTCTCGAATATACAGTTTCTCAATCTCATCAACACCAAAAGTCTCCTTAATCGGAAATAAGTGAGCAAACATTATAATCCTATCAACTACAGCCAACACAAAATTATTTCCTCTAGGAAACCTCTGTAACCCCATCACAAAATATATCATGATATCATCCCATTTACACTCAGGAATGGATAACTGCTGTAAAATTCCATCCAGTCGTTGATGTTCTTCCTTTACCTGATGATATGTGCAACACCTCATAAAAAACCAGCTATATCACACTTCATCCCTGACCACCAATAATGATGGAACAAGTCACGATACATCTTGGTGACTTTGGGATGCACTTCCCATGTTGAATCTTGAAAATCCCACAATATATCATCGTGCATATCCCTTAGTTCCCATAGACGTCAGTGGACATGCATAAATTCAACTTTTCCTATAGTTCATCCCTAAAAAGGGTTCTCACATACCACACTCTTCCTTAGTACTAATCCTTTAGAATTTGATAGCTGCCTCATCCTCACACTGTCTAGTAGGGTTGATTTAATAGTCGAAGATGGAAAGGTAAGCATATCCCTTACGATTGTGAACATTCAAATGCATCTTAGATAATAAATCCATTAGCTTCCACTGACCAATGGACTCTTGTACTTCATGTATCTGTGTTCTCCTTCTCAGTGCGTCAGCTACAAAAATGCCTTTTTCCGGCCTATAGTCAAGCTCAATGTCGAATTACCGATGGTATTCAACCCACTATCGTTACCTCACATTAAAATAATGTTGAGTGAATTTCTATTTGAGGATTTTGTGGTCTGTGTACACCAAAAAATTCTCTCCCATTAAATAATGTCTCTAGCAGTGCACAACATGCACAACTATAGCCAACTCGAGATCATGAGTCGAGTAATTTTCTCATGTGGCCTCAACTACCGAGATCTATATGCAACTACATGATCTCCCTGCATAAGTAATTCTACTAGCCAGATACTTGATGCATCACTGTACAATGTGTAACTCTTTCCTAGTTCAAGAAATATCAGTATTGACGCTGAAGTCAAACATTTATTCAACTCCTAAAAGGCTCTGTCATAAGAATTTGACCATTAAAACTTCATGCCTTTTTTAGTTAAGTCCATCATTGGCACTGAGAAGCCTGAAAAGATTTTATAAAACGCAAGTAGTAACCAGATATCCCCAAGAAGCACCATACATAAAAAAACATTCTTTGGTTTCTCCCAGGTCACTGTTGATCTCACCTTATCTGGGTCCACTGATAATCTAGTCACTAAGATGACATGACCTAGGAAGTGAATCTAAACCATCTACAAGTAGCATTTAGTGAGCTTAGCATATAACAGATTCTCTCTTAGTGTATTCAAAACAATATCAAGGTATTCTGCATAGTCGTGTCAATTGTGAGAATACCCCAAGATATCATCATTGAAAACCACAATAAAGGAATCAAGGTAATTATGGAACACATTTTTCGTCAGCGCCATGAAAACTAATAGCACATTCGTGAGACCAAACGGAATAACCATGTACTCATAGAGACCATACCTAATAAGAAAGGTTGTATAAGGTATGTCTATTGATCAAACACATACATGGTGATATCCTAACCTCATGTCATTCATCAAGAATACTCAAGCTTCTCGAATCTAATCAAATACGTCAGCAATCTGTGGAAAGGGATATCTGTTTTTAACCATCAACTTGTTATGTTTTTGATAGTCTATGCATAACTGGGAGTACCGTCTGCCTTCCTCACAAAAGGACTGGTGAACCCTAAGGATATGGACAAGGTGGGATAAACCCTTATACTCTAATTCTTACAACTACAACTTCAGCTCTTATAGCTTCATCATTTCCATCATGTAAGGAGGAATGGATATCAGTGCAGCTACTAGAACTAGCTCGATAGTGAACTCCACCTCTCTAATAGGTGGTAATCCAGATAAGTCATCTGTGAAAAATCCCTAAAATGACCAACCACATGAGTAAATTATTCTAGAATTGTTCCCTAATCATCTAGAAAATTCTCACAATCTGAGCTATAATCCCGCCCAACCCACGATGCCTCAGTCTAGTTCGGATCGCCTGGATGTCCCAATCACCCCTGTATAGAAAAGACCCACCCTTTAGTGATGTAAAACTCACCCTCCAATGATAGAAGTCAATGAAGGTACAAAAAGAAATCATCCAATTCATTATGAAAATGAACTCAAATACCATGATCACTATGAAATAGAGGATCCATAGAAAGTTACACGCACAAATCTCAAGCGGGAACTCCTTGCACAGACGCACACCTGCTATTCTAATCCCCAACAGAGTGTCTAGTGTCATAACATCAGAAGTAGTTGAAACACAAAGCCCAAGGCCTTCTACACCAGCAACAGATATAAAAATATTTTTTGAACCAATATCAAAAAGTGAATAAGATAAGAGAAAGGTGACTAGAAAAGTACCTCATACAGTAGAAGGTCAAGGATCCTGATCTTGTTTGGTCTATTGCACTTCATATGTCTAACCTATACTACGACGCTGTGACATAGCCTGGCTACCCTAATTTGACATGAACTGCTATTGCTAAGATCCTGGTTTCTAGCTTCCATATCCATGACCATATCCTTAGCTTGCACGCCCTGATGTATTCTAGTTTCTAGACCGGTGAGAAGCTATGACCCTGTTATTGTACGTGGAGTCTATACATAACCTCTTTCACTAGCAACTGGTGGAAACGTCCTGAAGAAACACTGGGGATGACCCATATTTCTGCAAGCTGGTTACTCAACATGGACTTTTGGAAACTACAACCTCAAATATCATTTCCTACCGCACTGGTTTCACCTTACCCAGCTAGCAGAAGAAATGTTCTGGTTTGTTTTATCTCTAAGAGAAAACTCTATACGACACTTCTCGCATTCGGTAAAAATTGTACCAGATCTCTGTGCCGAACCACCCTAGATCACACCCCCAGATTCCCATATGTTGCATTCAGTAATTAGAGCATGATTCACAAGAGCAGAAATAGAAGGCCCCCTCAAGACATTCACCTGTGACCGAATTTCATACCGAAGACCATCGTCAAATTGTCTAACTTTCAATGCCTCATCACCCTTCCGAATAGGTGTGAATTAAAAAATCTCAATATATCGGCAGAATAATCCATAGATGATAGTGTTCCCTACTCCATGTGCAAGACCTCCCAGGTTTTGTTGGCCCTCAACATCTCAAGAAGACCATAATCATAGGACTCCACCTAAAATTCTTCCCATGTGATATCAAAATGACGCCCTACCTGAGTGCTAACAACCCACCATATATGGGTAAAATAACACATAATATACGCTGAGAGATTGAACCTCCTCTCAAGAGCTATCTCTTTATGATTGAAGATAGTCAGAACTGATTCCAGCCATGATTCTGTGATATGTGGTCCACCATCTTCTGAAAAAGTAGATGACTTCTGCTGCTGGAAAATACGCGCCAGATCTCCAATATATCTGGTAGTCTACAGTGCTCCCTATAAGGTCTATATGAACCTCAAAAAACTTTCTCAGAAATGTATTTATGCACCCACATATGGTATAATGGATGTTGCCTCCACTGGCACAACTGGAGGATCAATTGGTAGACCATGGCCCACCAACTCTAGTGTATACACACTACTACTCTCCTGGCGCATTACTCAAGATCTTAATGGTATAATTTCTCTTTAAAGTACAGCACACACACCTCAGTACAAGTTTTACGAAGAGAAAAAATCATATCAGAAGTGAAAAGTAGGACATATATGGAAAAAATCTCATGTTTTTCAAAATAAGACTACATAACGTGTATAACTCCTTACACGACGTGTTCTCCTAGGCCTCTAAATGGGAGTGTACTTCTGCCCATCATGGTCGTGTAACACCCCATGTACACGATGTGATCCCTGAGAGACACATCGTGTACTTGATTCTCCTTCTTACCGAAATACTAATACATTTCTAAAACTACACGGTTCTTCCAGTGTAAGACTAGACGAAGTGTTCCCCCTAGACACAACATATAAATAAATTTTTTTCATTCACCCATGTTGTTTGTCCCATGATAGGATACATGGTTGACTTATACAGGGCGTGTACTCACATTACACATCGTGTACTCACATTACATGATGTTTCCTACTCAAGGCTCAACAACATGTGTTCCCTCTTTTCATGAAAGGTTACACGGTCAAGGACTACATGATGTGTACACAAGGTACGCAACATGTTCTTATTAATATTTAGAACACATTCTTCCCCGAACAAGAAGAACTCATGGCATGTTCGGCTAGACTGCACAACATGAATACTAGGGGATTTAGGATAGAAACACTAAATTTCCCAAAAAACCCCTATGCTGCATAAAACCAACCAGCAGGATATCAAATTCTGTTCCTTAAGGACCCACACACCCGAAGAATCAAGGTTTGGAAACCGAGTAGAACATATCATAATACAATTATAGATAAAACCTGAATCATGATCCACCAAATTCAGGTCCAAGAGGGCCCATACTCCTTAGTAACCAATGATTGGCGTCTATTTAATCTAGAGCATAGAATGTTCCAATAAACCTACCACAACAACATATATTGATATGATATCCTCTATCATAATAGCATGCAATAACTAATGCATCCTAGATGGAATGGAATAATGTATTACATGTGATTCTGACAATAGGCTATATGATTCATAAGATGTAATACCATCATATCATCATGTTTCAACTAAAATAGTACCCACAATTGCATTAATAGTTATTGTAGAAATCAAGTGTCTCACCCAACAGTGAAATCAAATAAACTGTAATATGTGAATATCTAAAATCACAAGTCAATTCAAGGAAATTTGGTTGTTCCCAGTATGTGGGGTAGCTACTCTTGAGAAAAACTAATTACCAAATCTACATTCCTTCATATCCTGTCTATTGGATTTAAATTGTATGTCAAAGAAGAATGAAACTTTTGGTACCACTTTGTAATATCCTGGGACTGGAATCTACTCAACTGGTTCCCCGTTCCAGGTTGGCCACATGGCCTCATGCACATTTCTCCAAATGCCAGAGGCTACCAACTAGCAGCGAGGGCCTAGGGTGTGCTAGTGGGGAAAATATTCCCTATTTGGTAGAGTGTAACCCAAAAAAATATATAATAATAAATGTGGATGTAGTAGATAGCATGTAAATGATGTATACAACAAGAATACCATGAGGTAATGATAACCCTAATGCATAACATATCAGAATGACGTATCATGTTACATGTTCTATGAAAACAGAAAAAACAAGATACACTAAAATCAAGTAAAAAACAATATTAAGGTATAACAATAAAAAATGAAACACAACCACATTGCAAACCAAGGCTTGGTCTCTTACTCTACTTCTCCTAAGTAGCATCCAAGTACCAGTATAAGGATCCTTCCCCCCATCAACACATGTAGTAATACAGTTTTTTTGGGCCCAAAACATGAAACAAATAGGGTGTTAGAAATAAATCCCAGTAGGCAACCATCAATGGTATGTGCCGATTATTTATTGAGTATATGAAAAAAATAGTTTACAATATTGAAATACCGTAACAAGAAGACATCTAAAAGAAAAAAAATCTTACAAGTTATAACATTCATTTACATTCATTTCATGTTCCTTAGTAATTCAGATTTCATTGAATTATATATGTATTACAGTCTATCTTAAACCCTTCAATTCCCTATATAAAGTAGACACAAGAGATGCCTCAGTAGACTATCTAACACAATAAGTGAAGAACAAATCCATGGTTGTTCATTGTCTTGGCCAACAGGTCACGATTCATTCCATTCCATCATTTTAGTATAACCTAAGTCCATTCTTGAGATTCCAAAGTTGAAAATCAAGTATCACTACAGGTGTAATTATACCGACATCCTATGAGTCCATTCTCAGTGGTCCTATTAGGGAGCTCAAGTATCGCCCTCGATGTTGGTATAAGTTCAAACGAGTCCTCCCTCAATGGTCATATTAAGATTCCCCATAGTATAACTCTATTAATAAGTTTGTGTCATTTTTTTCTATCCTCAGAGGTCCTACTAGGGATCCCATGTGTCCTTAATGACCAATAAATAAATACCTCTCAAGTCCATCCGTAGAGATCTAATTTGAACCCATGTATCACCTGGGGTGCATGGTATACTAGTAAAGTGAGTCTATTCACAGCATTCTAAGCTGAACCGATGTATCACCTAATGATAAATACAATTTATCCATTTAAATTAAATACATCATTACAACATGCTTATCATGAAGAACATGGCATGAAAATGGGGAAAACAGAAACCCAAATCCAAAATCAAATACTCACAATTTTAACACTAGTGAAATTTCAGAAAATAACAAAGTTTAATTTAAAAAACCCCAAAAGGTAAAACAAACGAATTCCCGTCGACATCCTTGGGAAAAACGACCAAACCGAAAACTAATGGAAACACATCTGCGGGGTGGACCATTACCAATCAATGATGTTAAACAAAATTCAATGTATTAATTCATTATCACAATAGCATTCGATAATAAGAAGGATCGATTTTATTTCAAGGAAACACCATAAAAATGGGTGTGCAGAACAATGGCGCATATAAACATCTCAAATATTAACGTGAGGCCTGAGACAAGAGACCTCAATGTCACATGAGTGATGCAAACTGACATAGGCCCTTGAATCAGACTAGAATGGCATAGATATATGAAAAAATGTAAAATAATCAACCTCGAATAACATACTTAAGAACAAAAATCACCAATAACAAATCAAGGGAAATAAATATCTTTCTATGAGGAATCCTACAAGATGATGAAACTAAAATCAAGTTAAGGATGACAAAAAGGAAGGAGGAAATATTTCTGCGGCTCCTTCTTCACCTGACATCTCCTCAATCCAAATGAAGAGAAAATGATACTACTGCCCATTTTAAGAAGAAATTTAGTAGTACACATCGTGTAAATCCCGAAATATTCCATGTATATCATTTTAATGTTCATAACTTCAACAACATACATTACACGTCCTGCGTTGACCTTGCTGACATTAGTAGATGATGTGTATATAGAAGTACACGACGTGTAGTGGCTTTTTCTTCTCTCATAGGAAAATAAATTCACACACCGTTTCTTCCCAACATACACTTCCAGTTTACATGGTGTTTATATAGGAGTATATGGTGTGTTATACTAAAACATATCATTTTTCAAATATCGTTGTTTTCTCAAAAACAACACAAAGAAAAACAAAAATTATGAAATAATACATCATAAGAATAACTGGGTTCTTACACTTATGTATGATCCACTAGGGTGGAATGTATCCTAGGATTAAGTGGCCTCTAATCATCCTCACTTATTTAGTTAGTGTTGTAGTGTCAATCATGCTAGGGGAACTGGGTCTCAGCCTTACCAAAATGCCTAGCTTACTAGACCTAGTCTTCCCAATCTATTCACCAAGGATTCCCTTTGTTCTCAATTCCATTCCATATTTCTCAAGAACCACCACTTCCAATTAAAAAACCCCTAACAACAGAAACACACATGGAAAACACCATTTTCCATAGTAAAAAACCCTTTAAAACAAAAAAAACACACAAAAAATCATTTTAAAACATAGTTCTTACCACCCACACAATTCAAAGAACACATTTAGAAAACATATCTAGCATATTAGTGTTATCTAAAATGATAAATAACTAAAAAACCTAACTTAATATTGGAAGCATCTAGAAACTGGTGGAAAACCAAAATCACACCACAAGAAGACCTTATAATGACTAGAGAATACAAGAATTACCATGATTAAAACCAAATGGACACAGTTAAACCCAGTTTAAAATATCCAAAATAATAGGGAAAGGAGACCCTAAAGAATATGGAAGAAGGAAATAAGATGATGGAATAAGAGGAGAAATTAAGGAGTTTACTTGAAGTTTATTGAATATTCCACACCAAAACCACCAACAATTTAGAAATAATGTGGAGAATATATGATAGGGAGAGGCGCTTAGATAATGGGAGGAAGGGTTGGATAAATTAATGTTAAAATAGGGGGAGGGTATAGTAATAAATTCAACATATTTAATGTTCTAGGTAAGACACATGGTTTGGCCACACAATTTTCCAAACTGTGCACCACCCTTGAAACACCTTTGTCCAAGTGGAAAAAAGGGTTCATGATTGTCTGGGGAAGGGTGAATGCCCGGGTAATTGACCATGCATGTATGATATACCCATTTTCTATAAAAATAAAAAGTTGCATGGTCATGTGGCTGGCCAGGCAGTCTAGAAAATGCCACTATCTAGGGCACAAGATATCTCATGGGCTAGATCACAGTTTCCTCTAAAATAAGTAATGACATTATCCCCCCTCTGAAAAACCATAAAACCATAATTTTTCTCAAAATATCACCGTAACAATCAATTTACCAGGATAATACTAAAATATAATAGGGAAAAGTCTCAAAAGAAACCAAAGATGTGATAGTGATCACACCCCCTATCAGAAGTAGTGATATCATGAGATTTCCATTTGTATTTAAGAATAAGAGGTTTATTACATTGATAATCATCAATATCCTTATTATTTTGGAATTGGTATTTATTTTTTATATACCCCATGTATTTGAAACACTGGAGTACGGGTTGTGTATTCATTTTCTATTTCTCTATATTCACATCATTTACAAATTTATTCCCCTTACATCGATAATAAATTGATTGTTGTCCTTCCCTTACACACAAAAAATATTTAGTAGTCCCCTTAATAAAATTAGCTTTTGGGTTCTTCTTACACTTTGAGTATAAAGGATTACTAGTATTATTCTTGTAATGGTTCATAGTTTTTACATCAAATTACATTTTTCACTTCTTATAAAAAACATGAGATTGGTATGTTACTCCAACCACCATTTACACCTTAATAGCTCAAGAAACAATAACTCCATATCTAATGAAGTATAATATGAATAATTAAATTCAGAGACTTGGTTTTAATTCATCTTATAATTGATCAAATGTAATTTTAGGTTGGGTGATAATATAGTAACCGTACCTCACATGACTTGTGAAATTTTCCTCAAAGGTACCAACATATTAACCATCTATTTTCTTTAGATCAATGAAATCCTTCTCTATCTTAGTATAATGAATAAAATGAAATTAATTATTGAAAAGGAATTTATTGAACTCATCCAAATCCATGGATTCAATTTCATTATGTTTACTTGTATTCTTGATAAGAGTGCTCTATATATTAACTTCACCTTCCAAATAATAGATAGCCAAAAAGGATTTATTTATTCTAAACACTGGAGAAATGAAAATATTTTTTTAAATGGTATTGATAAATTTCTCAAACAATAGTGTGACAAAATCCCCACTAAAATAATGTGGATACTACATCATGAAATACCCAATAAAACTTTTTTCCTGACTTTTCTACTTCGGTAGTTCATCATGGTTCAGTGCCTGATAAATTTTCATGATCATTGAAATGATATTTTTCATTCCAACTCCCATAATTTTTGGATTCATAGGAGTAAAATAAGTTCATTTTCCATCACCCTCTTCATTAACAAGGATTATTTAGATATTATCCATTAAATATATCCAAAAATAATAGTGTAAGTAGAAATAATCATAGTGGGGAACAATACAATCATCGTAAATAACATATTGGATGAATAAATCATGAAATATAAGTTTTAATATATGAAACCTTAGGTATATACTAGTCCATTAAAAGTTAAAATGTATTTAAATACCTCATGATTATTCATTAAGAGTTTGTGAATTTCAAAATCATATCCCCCATGAGTGTCAAACTAGGTGTGCAATAAAACCCATTTTCATGCACTAGTTGATGATCGAGTCAATATCAATGAGCTATTTTGGGATTTATTTCATATAGTAAACCCTATGCTTGAGCCACATACAGTTGTAGTATTCATAAAGGGATTAAATTTCTTAGAAACCACATGATCTATCCTTTATAAAACATTTTTATATACATTTACTTAACTACAGAATTATCATTAGAAATATACTTAGTTATATCACTAAATTTTTCTCATCCAATTTTAGAAATGTTAACTATTCCTACCCTATGATAAAAACCAGAGGAACCTAATAATTTCATATAATATAATTTATTATTTTTTATGAACATTTAATACATTACACAAACACATGCTTAAAGACCATAAAGGTATAATTCCTTTTAAAAAATGGAAACATAAAAAACACATCCATTGATTAAATATGTCATCTCCTGCTATGTTCTTCACAAGTATAACGATTCTTTTATATATCATACATGATAAATTTCTTTATAACCTGATTAAATAAAACATAATAAATGGTGAACATAGATGCTCTGTAAGGGTAAACAAGTGAGATATGTAAGAATCACACGAAAATAAGTGTATGAAGACATTATCATAACATTTTAAAACCATACCCTAAATATCAAAGATCAAAATCATGAATACTGACATAAATATTATTATTTAATAATATATGAATCATAATATAATCAATGAAATGGATCCAGGAAAGCATAACAATAGAATAAGACATGGATTCATGCAATACAAATAAACCTATAAAATAATTTCTATAGTAGTCAAGACTCACTTCCAAGGAAACCATAGTGGAATGGGTTCACTCCCCAAAATGTCAAAGTTGTCATGGTTCAATCCTCATACCATCATAGAGGAAAACATCACTTATGGAACAAGGTTCACTCCCCATTCCAGGCATGTCAATATCTTGTGATAAATACTTACATAGTGCATTGGAGGGGATATATTTGACCCACCTATCACATAATGAAAATAATATATATGTGTTCCAATATATAAAAAAATTATTTATTATATAATAACCCATAAATTGAATTTGTTTTCATAAACATTACATTATTACATAACATGTAGAAAAGAGACACTTTTAATAATCATTTCTTAATTTTCTTATAGACGAACCCATGAAAAGATAATGGTTTCATGAGAGTTCTATCATGGTATAAACTATGAAATAGAAACTAGTCTCATAAACATCATGTCACCATAATCAAAAACCATTAATATAAGGAATAATAATGGTATCATTGGATCTTATCCATAATAAACCTTTAGTAACCTCAATGAAAAAAAATCTCATTGAACATTTCTTATGGGAGAAAACTTTTCATTGAAAATAACTATTAAAAACAAAAAATTTATTAATAATTCAGAAAATATTTTTTTAAAATATACTTTAAAAATTATAAAAGAATATTTTAAAATCATTTAAAATATTTCTTAATGAAAAAATAATTTTATCATTGATTTTTTTTTAAAAAAATTAGAAAATAGATTTCATTGAAAATAACCTTCAAAATTATAAATTACGCTTCATAGAAAATAATGGTCCTAACTATGGGTAATTCCATTCATGACGTAGACAATAAATCAATGACTCCTTTAACATTTTCAGAAAAATACAAACATGAATTATTTGTAAACCTATATGAGGATTACATTTATTTTCTTTGGAAAACAAAAAATGTGTAAAATTAATTTTAATATCATTGGATAATAATATATGTTTATTGAAAATAACATTATAAAACATTTTTTGGATGAAAATGGGATTTTGACTAAAGGGATAAATAGTGAAATGTTTTCATAAAAAATTTATATGGAACTATTTGGTACATAAAGGGAGGATAATTGATAGAATATATATATTCTCGTAAAATAATGATATGATAAGATCATTCATGTGTTTGTTTGGAGATTTATCATAATATATCATAATTATAAGAATTACCACGGGAAATCTCGAAGAATGATGATATTGTAACATAAAACCCATACCATTACGATAACATTATGTTAGAGGAAACATGAATAATCAAACTAAATTTAATCTTAAAATATCATGAGAATAAATAAATTCATGATATTACATTTCAAGGGGGATATTTATGAAACTCGTAAAGGAAGATAGGTTAATAACATAATATATATCTCAAAAAAAGAAAATTTGAGACAAAAATCCACTACCTTAAGAATCAAATTACTTCATACACATTTAAAACTCCTAAATAATGAATATAATTTTTTTATAAATATATTATTGATACATAGTTATACATATCATACCATTTATAATTTACTTATGTCCTTTTATTACCTGTATATTCAAAACTCTTTGTCAAATTCATGTTTTGGGTAAAACGAACTTTGCTTTTCCTATATGTTTTGATTTTTTATTTTCAATCCAATTACTTTGATCATATTCCCATATTATCCAGTATTTTAAAAATTATAAAAATATCATATATATTCATTATATTTGTATTTTAATTTATTCGTAATAGTTATATATAGAAAATAAAATACACCTTTCATGAAGACTGTAGGTCGTACGTAAACATAGAAATTGTTTCCATTTTCTAAAAATAAAAAATAAATAAGTGAAAATAATATATTAACATTAAAGATTAAATTTTTTTTCATATATGTCACAATTGTTTCTTGAAAACCATACTTATTACATTCCATGTTAAGGGTGAAGAAATCACATCACTTCATGAGGTGGTGGTTTATTTTAACACGAACGCTATTATCGTATTCCCACAAATTGTAATGTACAAATAAAAATGTGATATTATGATTAAAAAGAAAAATAATATCATAAATATAACATATAAACATTTAATCATTAATTTTAACCATCCATGAGATGTTGTAATGGAATAAACTGACATCAGTTAATGAGGCGGTAGTCCGTTGTACACAGGAATGATGATTTCGTTGCCCATTTAATTGATGAGTAGATGGTTGTAGGCCATGAACACAAAATTAAAAAATATATGTACATATAATAGCATATTTTTATTATAAACTCATGTTTTAATATGAATTGAATTATATTGGGGAAGAAATAAAATAAACATGCTCGTTGCAGAAATTTACTTCGTATTAAGGTAACGTCTTTCAGTTTTAACCAGAAGCCTTCATAGGAAGAGTTTATTACTGAAATAGGGCTTAAAGTATGGGATGAGGGAATTTTAAAAGTTAATTTAGTAGGCATTTAATGAAAATCAGTTTAATGGAGGGAATAAGAGAGGATAGTTGGTGGCCTTTTATAAATGAGGTGACTGGCACAATAGAAAGTTTTTTGAAGAAAAATGTATACCCACACTTTTCACATGACACAAAGAAAAAAAATAGTCCATCAGTAATAATTATTCATAATAATGACAAAATATGTCTAGAAAATATATTTCAAAAAGTTTATATGTTATTTTATCCCTTATCATTTTAGTTCAACACCTATAAACTCATTTCTACCTTAACGAAGGCCATTTTATTTTACTGTTTTTACAATTAATTTTGGTAAAAAATATATATTTAAATAATTATGTAATATGAATTATTTTGATTAAAAAAATGTAATCCATTTTTTGAAATAATATCAAATTAGGTGTTAAATTTTAATTTAATATTAATCTCACCAATGTGACTAGAAAGTAGGTTTTTAGAGAGAAAAATGTTTATAAGTTTGAAATATTTTTTTATAACAATAAATTACAAAATTGATTAAATTGACCTAAATTTGAATAATAGATATATAATTTTACTAATTTTACTCTGAATCAAATTTAAAATATAATATAAAATTATAAATAATTTAATCAAAAAGGTAGTTTTCAATTAAAATTCAGTAATTTTCACTATTCCTCAAAAAATGAAAAATTTCAAAAAAATCCACAAAAAATCACCCTAATGTAATTTTGACATGAGGATTTAAAAAATTTAATTTATTCTATACATTAAATTATCAAACAGAGTTAATAATTAATTTAATTAATGTTTAAATAATTATATAAAATGTTTTATTTATGAAAAAGTTGTTTTTCAGAAACATATGGACTTTACCAAAATATATATATTTTTTATTATAATTATGTTTTCCATATATAAATCAATTATTATTAATATTTAAAAACTTTTTACCAATTTTCCATCACCCTATTTTGTTGGTAGGTAATTACTACCGTGTTAAAATAATTATATTAATAATATATCATGGTCTTGTTAACACTCAGTGTTTCATGAAATGCAAGCTACACACGGTGTTGCACATAACATAAAAAACAAATGAAATATAATTTATCTGAAAAAAATATTTCCTTAACACTTAGGGTGTTAAAAATAGAATCCTTATTTTTTCTCATGATCGGTTATATTTATAATTAAAATTTTGTTATGAAACCAACTTGTTTTCCATGAGTTATACTGTAATGAAATTAAGAAATTTTTATGAAACACATTCATTTTACATGGATTATATTTTGATGAAATGTATATGAAACCCACTTCTTTTCATCCATTCTAATATGATGAATTCTTTATGATATTCTGACACACATTTTTATGAGTTTTGTGATGTGATTAGAGGGACCTATTTCTCCAAGAAATTCATTAGCTAAATATTGATATCTCATGAGATAAATAAGGATATAATTGGGAGTGATCCAATTTCACTAACGTAATTTTTCCACTGTGATATTCTTTTGTGTGAACCTTGAATACTATGATGTTTTTAGGAGTGAACCCAATCCACTATTCTAGTATTGACAATGATTTTTGAATAAAATTTAAATTACACTCTATGCGTATGTGTGTGCCACACACTACTGACTTATTCCAATGTTATGATTGCATGTATTATGTTCTATGATCCATGTTTTATAAAATTCAATGATTTATTCATGACTCAAAATTATGATTTATGAATTAAAGTTTATGATTTTAAAAATTAATGCTAATATTCTCATACCCTTATGTTTATTTCATTCGCAAGTGATAGTTGATATCTCATTGGTCATATGTTACTGAGAATATTACCTCACACTTTATTATTATTCCATTCTGCATGTTATGATGTATTATTTGTCTATGAATAGTGCTCGTTATGATGAAATTAGTGGGAGGTGATGTTGATATTTTATGAACATGTTTTTTATGTGTCCATGTTTCCAAAAGAAATATACTTATAAAATTGAAGCCAAGATTTTTATGTCATGTAATGAATATTAATAAAATATGAAGTGATATATGTGTGTGAAAATTATGGTTCACTACAACTTATATCAGTATGAAAATATGGAAACACCACCATGTACTTTTCTCTTGGACTTTTCCAGATATCTAAAATCTATAATTTCATTTGGGGTGTAATAAATATCCATAAAATTTCAATTCCTTTTATTTTTATCATTGAATAATTCACTTCTATCCAACTCACCACATTAAATATATATATAAGATATTTTTTAATTATGTATGGATTGTAACTCTCCATTTTATCTTATTGAGATATGATGTTTAACTTATTGCTTTGGTGAAACCATTATCAAGCATAAGAGAATGTGTTCACATTTAGTAATTATTTTCACACTCAGATAGAAAACTCGGTCTAGGAGGACCATCAAAACTCTAGAAGATATGATGAGATCATATTAAATGGAATTCCATTGATTTTTTGATCAACACCTCCCCTAGTATATTTCTTATTTGATAATAATTTCTATTTGATCATTTAAATGAATCCATAAGAGACTCATTAGAGAATGTGATATATAAAGTCATCATTATAGATACATAAATATTTCATACATAAATAATAAATATAATTATATTAATATTATTTATAAAACAATACAATCCATGCTGTAACCATAAGAGTTTGATGTATTTTGAAACAAGGACACATAATCCAATGGCACATAAAAGATCTATCACATATACCACTTTGTTATTCATATCAAGCACCATTTATTAACGTATCATAACTCTAAAAATCCTTCATATACTTGTGAAATTAAATCATAAAAATGATTATCCTTGATTCACAACGGGGATAAAAAGGGAGATATCAATGATCATTTATGTATGAAAATGGAATAAGTGTATGATAACATGAGATTATAAAAACCATTTATAAATAAGCGTTGATCATAATCAAAAGTCATAGTATAAAGATTTTAATTTTATTATTCATGAGTCATAAAGGAATCAATGAAAATATTCTATGGGAGTAAAACACTGTAATAAGACCATTTAATTAAATAATGGAATAATGTTTGGAAAAATCATAATCATTGAAATCATATGTCAAGGCTACCCCCAAAACATTCATTACATTTTGGTCTTGGGATAACATCCCATGTACCTACTTCTAGATGGATATAACATCTTGTGTACCATCTATCAACCATAGGAAAACCTCCCTTAAGCCCTATTTTATCTTCGTACAACCTCACGTGCACCCTATTTTGGGTGTGGGACTACCAAATGTGAACCCATTGACCTAATAAAACATTAATCATTATCCAATGAATTATAAGGACATATATTTCTAGGTGTGTAGTAGGGGTGTCTTAGAAAATAGATTTGTTTTGTTTTAAAGAATCCATTTTAAAGTAGAATGCATAACCAACATAAAAACAAAGCAAAAGAAGGATGTACAAAGATATAAGTCCAATACCATACCCACCCAAAATTAATCAAAGTAACACATTGGGCCCTGTGACACCTGCCCCATCACCTCCATGAACTGTGCTTATGTAACCCATCACATTGAAAGACCATGGGAATGTAGCTCTTACTTCCACATTCGATGCCGTAATAGAAGTTATGAAGCTAGAGTGTTAGAGTTAAGCACGAGGGGGTCACCTTGACCGAATCTGAAGAATTTAGCATGCTTGGGAGATGACCATCGGAAAAAACACCATCACCAAAAACTGAGAATCCACTAGTACATAAAACTGATGTCATAACACGAATGACACACTAGAATAATCCCCAAAAAACCTAATCCTTTATTCCACATCACCATCGCCAACGCATGAAAAACCTCGAATGTCGGCATAGCACAAGACCACCTCAAACAACACCAATGGGGGTCATCGACAACTTGAAAACCCAAGAGTAGGGCCTCGATCCTAAGACCAAAAAAAACCATACCAAATAAATATAATAATCATCTAAACTAATAATCATGGGGTCATACATAGAGGAATAAGGAAAATAGTCTAGAAGAGCACCAATGAAGGATGGAACCAAGAAATGGAATGATAAAAGGGAAACCACAAAAGGCTAGACCATTCTGAAGAAGGACCACAAGAAAAACTAAACACTGAATCCCTCAAAACCATGAAAGAGGGTGAGTTATGATGGATGATTTGTCGATATGGATCTGAATACAAAACAAAGGGAATTCAGAACTGAGAAGCCAAGCTAGACTAAATCATGTGCTGGACTAAAAAGGAAATAAAAACACTCTGGAAAAAATTGGTAGAATTGAGAAGTGATAAAGAAAGGGGAAACCATTGGAACTGAGAATTCTGGAGAAATATATATGAACCCACATACACACATAAGATAAAGATAAATAACCTTCCATCTTCAAACTGTAATGAATCCAATGAACTAAGGACCCTAAAGAGACCACCGATCATGAATAGGAACTCATCCATAGAATTCTCAATGTGAAGGTGTCGAAACATCAAGGAAGCCAAGATGATGATAGGTAGAGTGATAAAGATGTTGAGTTGAGCAGAAAATTTTTTCATTACCAAGTGTATGATAATCATAAAGGGAGGAAGTGATGAGAGAGAAGATTCCACCACTTATAGTTTTACGTCATGTTATGGCTTTACTATTCCTCCTAGATTGGATTTCAGATCTAACAGAAAGGTGATACCTTTTTAATTATAAGGGTATGTGACTTTTATTTTATCTACCTATAATATTTTCAACTAAAAAATTAATTCATGAGGAATTTGTTTGAAATTTTCGAATAATGCCACGATGACAACCTCAAGTTTTATTATATTGATGTTTTGAAGACCATGCAACAATGGTGCCGGGCCCTGAGCTACCAAGTAGACATAATATAGTACCACCAATGGAACCCCCCATTATTCTTGATAGAGAATTGATTCCCAATTTTGAGAGGATTTTCTTTATATGATGCAAAATATGCAAGGATTTTTTTTACCTACCTCGATTATCATTGATTTGACATAGGAGTTCTAACAACAGCTTCCTCCCAGCTTCTCAGGTGATGGTGAACCTCATTGGGTATATTAATTGCTTGAGGCCATGCTTTATATATTCAAGAATCCAGAAGTTATTCCAGATAAGAGAGTAAAGTTTGATTCTTATATGCTACACGGTTCTTCCATGGTATGGTGGAATGTCATTACCCTGGAAAACAGACATTGAGACATGATTTGGAGGTATTTTCAAACAAATTTTTATGGTTACTTCTTTCCACATACATTGAGGGATGACGTGGATAGAGAGATTATGAACCTATAGTAGGGATCCATGTATGACATGGAGTATTCTATTCAAATAACTGAAAACAACTATTTTCACCGACTCTTGCGGGTGATGAGCTCGTGACTGCTTGGAGATTCTAGTATGGTCTTGTGTACTCCATCCAATCATAGGTTAATGTTTTCTAGATTACACTATTTATAAGATAGTCAAATGGGCCCTAATTTATGAGAATAATATTGGGGAAGTCAATGGTGTAAACTAGGATGGTTCAATGCCCATATCTTCTAGTGGTTATTTTAGCGGAAGGATGTGGTGTTTTATGGTTTCTCGTAGGGGTAGTAGCACCAAAAAAAGTAATACTAATATTTTACTTATATTTCATTAGTGTGGGATGGTTGAACATATAAAATCATAGTTTATGTGAGATCCAATGGGGTGTAGAGGATACAGAAGGATGGGGAATATATGGTGCTTCTGAAAGACTTTTACACATGTTCATAGAGAACGATGGATTACAACTACCCCATGTTCTAGAATAGGGCCAATAGTATATCACAAGGAAGGAAACTAGAATATCACTGATCATTAAGGATGAAATAGAGGTCTAGGAAGAGGGGATCAGACTCAAAACATTCAAATCCAGTAGAGAGGGATTTCTCAAGGTAGTTAGGTTATGACTCCCAGTTGGGGTACGTTCTAGGTTTATGTTGTTTAGTCTTTTTCGGAGGATTAAAGTAATTGACATTATACTATTTCAGTTATTTTCTAGTAGCTTATAATTTATTTTCACCTTTATTTGATATAGGAGAGTCAAGCTATTTTATATCTCAGGAAATTATTTAGAGAATGGGACTCGAGATAGAGTGCTTATATGGCATTATAACACGTGACATCCCATTGGGTATCTAATTAGAGAGTGTTTACTGATATAAGTATAGAATCATTGAAATAGACATAAATCTTTTTGGTGTGGAATATTTTAATACTTAAAATGTTTGGGGGGGGGGTTGATGTAATTCTTGTAATGGTCTGGTATGTTACCTATCGATCCCATATTGAATGGTATCACAAGAGGGTGATGTTTACATTAATAGAGGGTGGTAGACATGTTGACAAGTGAGAATGGGATGTCCAAGGGTTCTGAGTAATACTAGAGTATCCGGGGATGGGTTGAGTGATGAACTATATTGCAAGTATATCTTTGGATTATCTGGGGTTATGACCTGATGTTTTTCCACCTATGCTCGATCTTATCATGGACATCTTGCCTAATGACTTTTATGGGCTTCCTCTAGTGAGATAGGTATAATTCACCGTTGTTATAGTACCCAAAGTAACAATAATGCTTATGTCTCTTAATCATATGCATTCAAAAGATATTTTGAGCTTAAGAAATAGTTAGAAGACCTGGATCCTGTGGTTTTTATATACCCCAACACTTATCCTTGGGGATGAAAGATCATTTTTTCTAATAAGATGGATGGTACCCTCATGAGTATTATAGATTAATGACTATTTAATGAGCTTACCATTAAGAAACTGTAGAGACCCTATCATGAAATACATAAATATTACAATAATTTTGTGGAATACCTAATACACAACAAAAACAATCACCAAAGGACCGTAATATTTTAGTGTCTTTTGAAACTTGGAATATAATCTTCTAATCTCAGTGAAAGATCTTTAACACCTCCCATAAAGATCTTCCTTTTATTTCTTACCGAATACCTTTGTTTTATATCCTGGGGAAAAGAAAACATATAAAGGGTGAGGAAAAATTCTCAGTGAGGGTAAGCATGGAGAAAATAAAACAAACCATATACATTTGAACTTCAAAACATGAACATAATTTTTACACATCAAAATCTTGTTTCGTGAAATAAATATTGGAAGTATGTAAGGAATAGTTCATAAAGGAACATCAATCATGATAAAATAGCATGGTAATAAAACATTTAATTGTGGAAAACCATTAATCACATGATATGATTTCCATAGTAGCCAAGACATTGATGCCAAGACCATCTTAGTGGAGAAAGTCCCTTTCTGAATCGAGTTCACACCTCATTTCAGTCCTGTATCACTGAACCAGATTAACATACCATTCCAGCCATGTCTATCTCATGAGATATAAATATGTACCCAATGTATTGGAGGGATATATAGGTCCCACCAATCTCATAATGAAATCATTATTACTTGTGCCACAACATAAACATAAATCTTTCATCATAACCCAAAGAATAAAATTGGTTATCACAAACATCATCCCATAATAACATAATCCATATAAAACAAAGGGATATCATTTAATCATAAAAAAAGTGAAACCATGTAAATCATAGAAACAATATACTTGAAACATACACATATGAAATAATTTCATCTTATATGGAAAATGGTTTTGACAAAACACTTGAAATGAATTCTTGAGGAAAATATCCTTTCTTCTTCAAAATCATTTTCTTTCACAAAATGCCATTTAATTTTAATAGAAAACAATTTTGTTCAAAATAATCATGAAATCATGTAGAGGAAGATTTATGTAAAAAAGGCATTATGAAACCGTAAAAATCTGCTCATGGAGTATATGTTAAAAAACATTATTCTCATTCATTTGCGGGAAAAGTCAAAAAGTATCTCATATTGTAAACAAAAGAATGATTCCTTACATAAAATGTGGTAAAAGTCCAAAAGGGTAAAAATTACATTCAAAATACATGGAAGAATATTAAACATTTTATGAAAGAATTTTTAAAAACATGGACATGGATGATAAAAATAACCTCAGTAAATAGTTACGAATAAACAATCATGGATAAGAAAGAGATTGGAATAATTATCCAATACCTTAGGTCTGATATGTTTTGTACGTATCCTAGCCTCCTGTATAATGATTTATATAATTTCATTGAATTATTACAGAATCATATTCATTTTTATGACATCATATATGTTTCACTTATGACTTTATATTACCCGTTCTTTGGTAAATTCCATATTATAGTAGCGTTTTTGGTAAAATCGTTTTATTTATCGTACGTGTTTGGACTTGTTGTTCATGATATTATTACTACTTATATCCTTATTTACTTACTTCCGGATTTTAAATCATGATATATATATCATATATATTAAGTATATATATATATATATAATATAGATAAATGAAATGAAATACACCGTTCATGGAGACGGTAGGTCGTACGTACGCATGAACGTTGTTTTCCTTTCTTTATTGACTTGAATGGAAGTAAGTAGATGAAATATATATGTACATAAATAAAGTATCTTTATCATGTAATATATTTAATTATTATTCATTATATATGATCTATAATCATTCTTGAATGGTTTACATGGAGAATGAATCTCATTGTGTCGTGGAGATGGTAATCCGTACGCACGCACGAGCGATGATATCGTTCCAATTATTAATGAATTGAATTGTAGTGGATGATATAATATAATAGAATCACTATTATGTTATAATATATATATATAGTTATTCCTTTCACCATTATACCCATCCAAGTAAGGTGGTGGTGGAAAAATAGATTACACCATGGTGGGGAGACGGTAGTTCGTACGTACGCACGGGCGGTGATTTTTTTTCCATAGGATGGATAGAAGGTGAAATGGGGTTGTTTAATATTTATAATAACATATCAGTATATTATTTATTCTTATGTTATTACTTTATTGTTAAACATCTAAAGAAGAAGATGTTTAAGAAGAAAGAAACTTGAAAGATCCGGTTGAAGAGATTACCTCTTCTTCGACACAACTCTTTTAAGATTCCTCTTAAGAGACTATATTTGGTCATTTGAGGATACTAGAACCATTATAATGTTTCTAGATAAGTTGATAAGGTAAATGGGAAGGTGTTGACTAAGAAATAAAGATCAAAATTGTGTAAAGAGTAGAGGGAGGAGGTGCCCTTTTATAACGGAGGAGAGGGACACCTTTTGAAACCTCAAAAATATTATTTTATAATAAATTCAAACCACACAAAAAAACATCCAAAATGACTAACATCCGAAGATTAGATGATATAGGGTTGTAATATCACCAACCAATTAAATTTAGTCATTTTGGGAATTTATTTTAAACATTATCAACTTGGATTATCCTTATTTAGTCTGTTTAATTTTATTTGTGGTAATAAGATTTTATATTTTAAATTGTTATAAATAATTACTTATGTGTTGTGAATTGTCCATAATTGGATAATTTATGACATTTTAGAACATATAAATTTTAATTTATAATTTTTAAATATTTTTGTGATTTTTAAACAATTTTATATTATGTTATTTTTATAAAATAACAAAAGTGACAATTTTGACACTATTAATTTATTTGAATTTAAATAAAATCCACACAAAAGATATGTTCAAACTAAAAGATTTAATAACATGTCATATTTATCTAGAAAATTAGTGGATCACATTAAATAGTTCATATAATATTTATTTTAATATTTTTAAAACAATTTATTTGATATTTCAATAAATAAAATAATTTAAACATCACTATTTTGTCACCTTTAATGATAAATATTTAATCCATAAAAATAATAAATAAATTCACATGATGTAGATAATTTTATTATATTTCTGGAGACTATTAATGTTTGATTTTTTATTAATTTTATCACTAAATTAAAAATATTAAACCTATAAGATTTAATAGAGTGACATGTGGTCACTTTCATTAGTTTTAATAATACTAAAATTATTTTCATGGTCAAAAGTCCATAAAATTATTTTATTCCAACCCTTATGTGATATGGGTTGAATTTTAGTCATCCAATAGAATTTTTGAAGGTTTTAGGGTAATTTTAAAATATTATTTTTACCCTTAATTACCTAATTTACCTTTAACTGTGGTAAATAAGATTTACCGTAGTTACTATTCATATGCCCTAAAAAAGGTAGCTTATTAACATAATTTAGACCTACTGATTTAAAATATTGAATCCATTTTTTCCAAATTCAAAACACAGAAGTTGGAGTAATTAATTTAAAATTAATCCCATTGTCAAAAAAGGGTTTTTGTTTAAAACACTACAAAAGATTGAATTTATTTAAACTACAAATTCAATGTAAAATAAATGATAATGAAATAAATTATATTAAATGGTAAAAATCTATACTATTTATACATTAAAAAAATTTACTATTATATTTTAACAATATAAATTATCTTGATGAAAAAGTTGTTTTTAAGTAAAATTTAGCGTGTTTTTACTATTCATCAAAATAAGAATGTTGTCAGAAAAATATCAAAACATTATCCAATGTAAATTTTTATATCCTGATTCAAAAGAAGAATTTTATTTGGTCAAATTGAACTTATAAACTTGTCAAAAACTAGATTTAACGTCGTTGTTCCATCAAAAGGCGGCAAAACTGCATTTTAAAAAAAAAATTATTTTACTCGAAAAAATTATTTTTTTCTCACAAGATGTTCTAGAAAATGTCTAAGATGAATAATAATGTTATAATATTCAAACAAAATTTAATAATATTCATAAAGACTAGTTCATAATAATATTATAACAATTTATCCTTGTTTAGTGAAACCCGATATTGCGTACCACACATGCTATCAAGGAAGGTCAGAATTGCGTGTAATGAAAACCAAGTTAGGGATGAGTGTAGTGAAAGCTCCCTTTGGTGTTGCGTACAACAGAAGACATCAATGAAATAAAAAATAATAATTCTAAAAAAATCTCGGGTTGTTACATTCTACCCCCCTTAAAATGAATATCGCCCTCGAAATTCATCGGGGTTATAAATAGAAACTCACATCGTAAAAAGGAACACTAAAACATAATTTTAAAAACTGAAGTACGAAACATAACGGTTAACCAAATTAACTCATCACTGGGTTTCCACATAAGAGAACATTGGTGAAAATATGGATATGTAAGAGACATCTAACCATCATGTTCTGATGGAGAGTGGTTGAGAAAATGGCTATGAAAAATTCAACAATCAAAAATCCATAAATTTGTGATGATCCAAGGTACCGTCTGATTCCTCAAATATAAGAGAACTAGGAAAAAAATTTTGGTTTTCAATATCATTTCCCTAAAGTTGAAAATTTTGAATTAGAAGAAATACTTACATGATTTTGGTACAATATCACTATTGTTTGTGCCTTGAAAAATTTCCACTTCATCTCTTCAAGAAATGAAGTTGAATTTGTCTTCTGTGAAGTGTTAGTAGATAATGCGATAGAATGATAGGTCATTCCATCTCTCTCAAACATAAGGTTAGAAAAATTTATATACATAAGTCCATATATGATGAGATTAATCATATATGGTTCTTAAATGGACTTATACTTCATCTATCATGCTGCATAATAAAATAAAACTAGTTTCTACTAACCAAGGACTTTCTATAGGGCAGTGGTAGGCGATAATGGCATGTCGTACTTCAGTTGTGGGTTCTATTCCCACAGCATTGTCTGATGCGACGGGTTGTCGCCCGTCCTGTGGGTTGTCCTTTTTCTAAAACTACATTATTATAACATCCAATAAATAATATCGCAAAAATTTCTATCCTTAAACACTACTAACTTATGTCCAACATAAGTCTTCCCAATCTTTAGTCTTATCTAAAATACTTCATTCCAAACTCATAGTATAAAGAGAACGATTACTAGAATGGTCATAAAACAAGCATGTGAATACGATCATTTATCCCCCATATATCATAAGATAAATGTTGTTGGTCACATTCCAAACATGTGAATACCTTAATAATGTATTCTCTTGAAAAATGAATACCCATTAAACCTTAGTGAAAACATGAATGCTTTTAAAATCTAACACTTTCCACATACCAGAATCCCAAAATTTCTATATACTCAAACCATGATATAACATTGTCCTTATATCAGTCATGAGCTCATTTCATTTTTTCTTTATCCATTCATTATGCGCATATCAACTTCTTTCCAAAAATATATCAATCACTTATCATGGTTACCGATACCATACAATTATTGAAAACCAATACATAGTTATTCCAAAATTCCACAATACTATAAATGAGATTCCATGATACTATTTTGAAATCCGATTACATAAACCCTTAATCATTCCACAACATCATTGTCATACTCAACATCACAAATAGTGATCACATGTGACTTCCCTTTGTCCTTTTCCATAAGAGGTTTCTCACGCCGATCATCATTAACCCTTAGATTTGGACATTGATTATCATAATTCCCCATTTCCTTCCACTTTAAGAATTGAAGTGTTGGTGGAGCTTTATCGGTAGTCTTTTCTTCATTGACATCATTAGCTTCATTTTCCCATTATTTTGACACTCAGCTGCTCGATGACCTTCTTTTCCACACTTTAAATATTTTCTAGTACCTTTTAGACAATCTACAACATGCTTCATTCCACACATTGACCATAAAGAAACATTCACCTTCTTTTCACCATTTTTCTGAGTTTTTTCCTTGAACTCCATCTTTTGATTCTTATCAAAACTATGAGATGGATATATAACACCAATTACCAGTTCTACCTTGATAGCACAATGCACAATTTCTTCATAGGTACTGAAGTCTCTTATAGGTAATTCCCTTCGAAGACTTAGTTTTAAGCCACTAAATAATCGATCAACTTTACTTTCAGGTGGGATGATAAAGCCAGATGCATACCTTGAAAGCCTTGAAATATTCGCTTCGTATACACCAAAAGATTCATTGTCCTTTTTCTTAATATGAAATAACTCATTTTCCATATTTGTTCAATGATTATGAGGGATGTAATTATTGAAAAATATGTTCTTTAACCCTTCCTATTCTATGGATTCAATTTTATCTTGCGACTTTGTTTTCTTAATTAGAGTCCACCAATGGTATGCTTCACCTTCTAAATGATATACAACCAGAATGAATTTTTCATGTTCTGAACACTGATGTATGGAAAATATCTTTTCAATGGTACATATCCATTGTTTAGCAACAAGTGGATCAGAAGATCCACTGAAAGAAAGTGGATGTTGCCTTAGGAAGGACTCAATAGAATATTGTTCACTTCTATTCTCATTTGGATGTCCAGAATGACTCATAGCATGTGTAAGTATAGCAATAAGAATTTTTACTCCTTCTCCCGTAACATTGGTTTGTTCTGGAGTACAATCATTTCATTTTCCATTACATTGATTAGCATGGTTCCTTCGGGTTCCAACCATCTTCTAAAACCCAAAAAGAATAGTGTGAGAGGAAAAAATCATGCTAGGGAAAACAACATAATAAAAGGGGTGTACCTTCAATATCTAACATTTTAGGTTTAATTATAATATCATTACCATAATTATAGGACTATAACCTATACTTATATGTAACCTTAGGTAAATCCCTAGACATACCTTAGAAATATCTTATAGGGATCACACTAATGTTTTCGCATCAATGTTTCCAAAGGTTAGCTAAACCTTTCCTCTGATACCAACTGTAGAGACCCAATCATGAAAAACATGGACATTACATTACATTTGAGGAATACCAAATACATAAAAAAAATAGACTCCAAAGGACTGTAATAGTTTAGTGTATCTAGAAACTCGGAATATAATCTTCTAATCTTAGTGAAACATCTTCAACACCTCCCATAAAGATCTTAATTTTTTTCTTTCCTAAAACCTTTAATTATAACTTTGGGAAAATAAAAAATATAAAGTGTGAGCTCAAATTCTCAGTAAGAGTAATAATGGATAAAATAAAACACACCATATGCATTTGAACTTCAAAACATGAACATAATTTTTAGACATCACAATCTTGAGTTGTGAAATAAAACTTGGTAGTACATAAGGCATAAGTCATAAAGGAACATAAATCATGATAAAATAGCATGGGAATAAAAAATTTAATTGTTTCAAACCATTAAGCACATGATATTATTTCCATAGTAGCGAAGGCATTGACAGCAATAAAATCATAATGGACAAAGTCAATTTCTGAATCGAGTTCACTCCTTGTTCCAGTCCTATATCACTAAACCGAATTAACTTACCATTCCAGCCATGTCTATCTCATGAGATATAAATCATTACCCAATTAATTGGAGGGATATATAGTTCCCACCCATCTCAAAATGAAATCATTATTACATGTGCCACAACATAAACATAAATCATTCATCGTTACACAATGAATAATAATGGGTTTTATAAACCTCATCCCATCATAAAATAATCCATATAAAACAAATGGATATCATTCCATCATATGAAAAGTGAATCCATGTAAATCGTAGAGACATTATACTTGAAACACACACATATGAAATAATGTCATCATAGATGGAAAATGGTTTTGATAAAACACTTGAAATGAATTCTTGGGGAAACTATCCTTTCTTCTTCAAAATCATTTTCTTTCACAAAATGCCATTTAATTTTAAAAGAAAGAGTTTTTTTTGAAAATAAAAATGAAATAATGTAGAGGATGCTTTATGTAAATTGGGTTTTATGAAACCATAAAAATCTGTTCTTTCCGTATAATTTAAAAAAACATTCTTCTCATACTTTTGCTGGAAAAGTCAAAAAGTACCTCGTATGGTAAACAAAAGAATGATTCCTTACATACCATGTGGTAAAAGTCCTAAATGGTTAAAAATGACTTTGAACATACATGTGAGAATAGTAAACATTTTATGAAAACATTTTTAGAAATTATGGACGTGGATGATAAACATAACCCTAGTAAATACTTACGAATAAACAATATCGTATAAGAACGTGATTGGAATAATTATCCCATACCTTAGGTCCAATATGCTTCGTATGTATCTGGATCTCCTGTATAATGATTTTAATAATGTCATTGACTTATAATAGAATCATATTCATTGTTATGATATCATATATGGTTCACTTATGACATTATACTACCTGTTCTTGTGTAAATTCCATGTTAAAGCAGCGTTTTGGGTAAAATCGTTTTATTTATCGTACGTGTTTGGACTTGTTGTTCGTGATATTATTATTACTTATATCATGATTTACTTACATGAAGAATTTAAATGATGATATATATATAATATATATTCAGTATATATATATATAATATATATATAGATAAATGAAATGAAATACACCGTTCATGGAGACGTTAGGCCGTACGTACGCATGAATACTGTTTTCCTTTCCTTATTGACTTGAATAGAAGTATGTAGATGACATAATATACATAAATCCAGTATATTTATCATGTCATTTATCTCATTATTATTCATTATATATAATCTATAATCATTCTTGAATGGTTTACATGGAGAATGAATCTCATCACGTCGTGGAGACGGTAATCCCTACATATGCATGAGCAATGATATCGTTCCCATGATTATTGAATTGAATTGGAGTGGATGATATAGTATCTCCAAATCAGTATGATGTTATAATAACTATATATAGTTATTCCTTAAACCATTATACCAATCCAAATAAGGTGGTGGTGGAAAAACATATTACACCACGGCGTGGAGACGGTACTCCGTACGTACACATGCGCGGTAATTTCATTTTCCATAGGATGGATAGAAGGTGAAATGGGGTTGTTTAATATTTATAATAACATATCATTATATTATTAATACTTATTTTATTACTTTATAATTATACATCTAAATAAGAAGACGTTGAAGAAGAAAGAAACTTGAAAGAATCGGTAGAAGAGATTACCTCTTCTTTGACGCACATCTTTTAAGCTTCATATTAAGGGACTAGAGTTTGTCTTTTGAGGAGACCAAAACCTATATAATGTTTCTTGGGAAGTTGAGAAGTTAATTGGTAAGGGGTTTTCCGAGTATGAAAGCTCGAAATTGTGTAAAGAGAAGAGGGTGGAGGTGCCCTTTTATAAGGGAGGAGAGGGGCACCTTTGGAAACCTCAAAAATATTAATTTAAAATAAATTCAAACCCCACATAAAAACTTCCAAAAATGACTCAAATCCAAATATTAGATGATATTGGGTTGTAATCTCATCAAACAATAAAATTTATACATGTTGGGAATTTATTTTAAACATTATCAACTTGGTTTATCTTTATTTAATTTATTTAATTTTATTTGTGGTAATAAGATTCAAAATTTTAAATTGTTATAAATAATTACTTATGTGTTGTGAATTTTTCATAATTATATACTTTATGAAATTTTAGACCTTATAAATTTTAATTTATTATTTTTAAATATTTTTGGGATTTAAAACAATTTTATATTATGTTATTTTTATAAAATAACAATAGTGTCAATTTTGACACTATTCATTTATTTGAATTTAAATAAAATCCAAACAGAAGATATGTTTGAACTAAAAGATTTAATAACATGTCATATTTATCTAGAAAATTATTGGAGCACATTAAAGAGCTCTTATATTATTTATTTTAATATTTTTAAAACCATTTATTTGATATTTCAAACAATAAAATAATGTCAACATCACTATTGTGTTTCCTTTAATGATAATTATTTAATAACTAAAATTTATAAATAAATTCACATGATGTAGATAATTTTATTAGAATTCTGTAGACTATTCATGTTCAAAGTTTCATGAAGTTTATCACTAAATTAAAATTATTATACATATAAGATTTATGAGAGTGACATGTTGTCACTTTCATTGATTTTAATAATAATAAAATTATTTTCATGGTCATAATTCCTTAAAATTAATCTATTCAAACCCTTAGGTGATATGAGTCTACTTTAGGTCATCCAATAGAATTTTTGCAGGTGTTAGAGTAATTTTATAATATTATTTTTACCCTTAATTACCAAATTTACCTTTAAATATGGTAAATAAAATTTACCATAGTTACTAATCATATGCCCAAAAAAGTAACCAATTAACATAATTTGGACCTACTAATTCCAAATATGGAATCCATTTTTTCAAATTCAAATCACAGAAGTTGGAGTAAATAATTTAAAACTAATCCCGTTGTAAAAAAGTGTTTTTGTTTTAAACATTGAAAAAGATTTTATTGATTTAACCTACGAATTCAATGTAAAATCAATGATAATGACAGACATTATATTAAATGGAAAAAGTATATTCTATTTATATTTTAAAAAAATTTACTATTATATTTTATCCATATAAATTATCTCGATGAAAAAATTTGTTTTAAAGTAAAATTTAGCGTGTTTTTACCATTCATCAAAATAAGAATGTTGTCCGAAAAATATCAAAAATTTATCCATTGTAAATTTTTATATCCTAATTCAAAAGATGTATTTTTTCTTGTAAAATTGAACTTTTAAACTTGTCAAAAACTATATTTAAAGTGGGTGTACCATCAAAAGGTAGCAAACATGCAATTTTTTTAAAAAATACATATTTTACTCGAAATATTTATTTTGTTCTCACACGATGTTCTAGAAAATGTGTAAGATGAATAATAATGTTTTAACATAAAAAATTTAGTTAATAATATTCATAATAGATAGTTCATAATAATATTATTATAACATATCATTCTTTAGTGAAACCCGATATTGCGTACTACACATGCTATCAAAGAAGGTCGTGATTGCGTGTAATTAAAGCCATGCTAGGGATGCATGTAGAGAATAATCCCTTTGGTGATGCGTACAACACAAGTCATCATTGAAATTAAAAAGAATAATTCTCAAAAAATCTAGGGTTCTTACAGAAACAGTATCCAATACCTAAAATATAATATCTTTTTGATCATATTTGAGGAGAAAGGGTGTTTTCAATGATATATTTGTGGTCATTCTGTCATCAGCTGTGTCTCAGGTATTTTGACATACATTAAAAAACTATCCTAAGAAATTATGTTCTTTATGATTACTAATAACTATATTTCATGTATATTTTTTAATTATAAGGAGTTAGCATAAAAACATTACATAATATTGAATTAAATGGAATATTTACATTGATGATATTTTCAGGCTTATAGTTTTAAAGAATTAGGCCATAACTATTACATTACTTCTCCAAAATTAGAAACTAGACACTTCTACATAGAATCCATTTTTTTCATAAAATAAAATCTCTTAAAAAAATTATCATGTCTAGTTCCATGTTTTAGACAACATGAATTTTCCTTGATCCCGTCCTTGACCCTATTCATCATTATGTCATGTGAAAAACATTTCAAAACATGGGATGAGCATAAAAAGCTTAGTAACGGTTATAAAATAATGAAAGTGAAAATTATTCCAGCAAAGTATAAGCTTTATAACATACCTCATGAAATCATAAGATTTATGAATAACACATAGAAAACATAAATCATAATGGTAACTAGTGGCATCTATAAGATACTTATGTTGTAGCATTCACAACTATGTAGGGAGTTACATTTGGAATACCCATCATAGTATATTCTCTAAATCTTTTAGGAGAAGAATTCACATTTACCTCCATCACATTACCCAATGAATTGGAGATCTATCTCTACATTACCAACCCTAGGGTTATCACAGCACCCCCCGTATACATAAACAATGGCCACAAACCATAACATGTTCATAACACATAAAAAATTTAAAGGAAAGATAACATTTCCACATAATTTAAATATATTGACATAACAAATCTACTATCAAAATTATTTTCAATAAAAAAATACATAATAGAGTATATGTTATTTATTTACTTTTAAAAACATTATGTCTTGATAAGGAATCCAAAGATCAAATAATACTCACGACAGAAAAAAAGGTTATTGTCACTGCTTACATTAAAAAGAACCATTTTTTGTCACATAGTAAAATTTCCCATAGAAAAAGATTATATTTAAAGGAAAAGAAAACTCAACGGTGTTTGTACACCATATAAGCTAAAGTCATGTATAAAACACAATACGCCTCAATGAAAGGAGATTGAGATAAAGTCCATTACCTTGTGTCTGACATGACCTATTATTTCTTGAATCTCCTAAATAAAAAAGTAATTTTAATTTATAATTTCATAATAACCTTTTTCTAGTTCATTATTCCTTTTATATCACTCATTACCATTTAATAAATATTATGTAATCATTTAAGACAATAATGTTCATTTTGTCGATATTTGGTATGTGAGTCGAAAATAAACTCCTTATAAATAAAAGTTGTCCATGTGGATCGAAGTTCATTATCTCTAGGATGATATTCATGATGTAGATATCATATATATCATATATATATCCAGTATATATATGTATTTATAATATTACATAACATTTGGAGATAAGAAATAAAATGTACCATTCATTGAGACGGAAGGTCGTACGTACGCATAAACAGTACTTTGATTTCCATTTCATATTTAATGGAATAAAAAAATAATTATACATAGGTATATTATATTTCTAGTATAATATAAAATATAATTTCATTAAATCCATCCTTTATATGTTCCACATATGGGCTGAATGAGTCATATCACATTTAGGGGGCGGTAGTCCGCACTTCCTCTAATGAATCTATATTGTTTACCTATTATAGAAACCATAAAGGTATAATATAAATGAAAAATATAGAATCATAGAGACAATATAAATATAATATATATCACATATAAATACAGTTCATTCTTAATTACAACCAAAAGAGGGGGTAGTAGAATATTGTACAATCATCGTTTCGTGAGGCAGTAGTTCACCGTCCAATGAAATAGTATATTCATGACCCATTTGAGTAAGGTGTGTGTAAGTGTAGTTCAAATAATTCTAATAAAAAAAATATAATATATTATTTATAATGGTTTTGTTATCTAATAATGTAATAAAAATATTTTTGGGGGTTGGAGAAGTAAAATAATATAAAAGAACTCAAGAGAAGATGTTGCCTTTAAATACGGTAACTTTTATTAGTTTGAACCAAAAGTATTTCTTGAAGTGTCGTCTGCCTAAGATAAGGATTCTAGGAGGAACATAGTGATGTATAGATATTAATTGTTAAGAGGTTGGATGAACCAATGGGATTGAGAGGTGTGAGTAATGGGTTAGAGGTGATGTATTTTTATAAGGGGGAGGGGATCTTTAAGAAAGTTTGAAAATATTATTTTATTATAAAATGAATTTTGGTTTCTGAAGGTCCAAAACATATTAAAATAGAAGAAAAGATGACTCTTGTTCGAAATAAAATCATAAAATAATAATTTGATAGGTTTTGGATAGTATTATAATATTTATAATCTAATTTATTTAAATCATTTATTAACGAGGTAAACACTAAATCATTATTGTGTCATATATAATTTTGTTTTTTTAATATCTAAAAACTATAAAAAAATACCATGATGTACAAATTTTTTATATTTATAATGAATATTAATAATCAAATAGATAACTTATACAACCCCATTTATGAATTGATTTACTAAAAGATATATTTTTATCTCATTTTGGTCATTAAATTAAATTAATTAATATGTAGTGTCATTATCAATCTTAAGTGGCTCCATGGAGTCCTAAAAATGACTCAAGGATTACGATGGTTGAACATGAATAATCTAATAGGATTAGGAAAAGCTTTAGGGTAATTTAATATTATTATAATATTATCATTTTATCCTTATTTACCATATTTACCCTTTAACCATGGTAAATAAAATATTTACTGATGTAAATAATCACAATGTTTAAAAATAAAAGTTAAATATTTACAAATTTAGTCCTCCTGATTCCAAAGATGGAATCCATTTTTTTCCAAATTCAAAACACAGAAGTGGAATAAATTAATTTAAAATTAATTTCTGTTGTCAAAACAAAAAACGTGTTTTTATGAAATAATAACTATTAGAAAATTGACACTTTTATATGTTCAATTTCAATGTGAATTAATTTACAATGACCAATATTGTATTAAATGGTAAAAATATAATCCATTTACACTTTAGAACCAATTATTATAATATTTTATCCATATAAATAAATTATATTATATTATAGTTATGAATTAAAATAATGTATTTTCACTATTCATTAAAAATAAATTTTATTTGGAAAATACCACAAATTTACCCAAAGTAAAATTTGATGTCCTGATTCTATAGAAGAATTTTATTTTTTCAAATAGAACATATAAAAGTGAAAAAATATATTTATTGTGGGTTCTTCATCAAAAGGTGGTAAATCCACCCTTTAATGTATATTAGAGTATTTATGCTTAAAATTAGATTATTTATTATTTTAATCCTCTAAAATTTATTTGATAAATGTAATAAAATTTAATAAAAATGTGTAATTATATTGTAGTTAGTTCTATTCATTCCCACTAATACAATATTTAGGTGTTAAATATCATCTAAAATAATACTATATTATTATATTTAAGTATGACCCAACGTTGTGTGCAACATATGATTTCAATGAATCCCATTGTTTCGTATCAAGTATGCCATCGAAGCTACCTTCCCATTTGATGTAAAATTAATATTTAATTCACAAATATTAATAAATATGAAAATGTAACATTCTTTATTTACCTGGGATGTTACATACTTCCCCCCTTTTGGGAATTGTGTCCCTACAATTATATTAACTTATCAAATATGTGGGGTATTTATCCATCATAGAATTTTCATATTCCCACATTGCCACTTCAACCATATATTTTTTCCAAAAAACCTTTAGTTGATGAATTACCTTATTCCACAACACTTTCTCTCTTTGGTCAAGAATCTGGACTGGTTTTTCCTTATAAGAGAGATTCTCTTCCAACTAAACTACCTCTGGGTTTAAAAAATGAGATGGATCCAGAAATAATTTCTCAACAATAAAACAAGAAAAGAATTGTGTACTCGGTATAATCATAGAGGTAACAGCACTCTGTAATTAACTGATCCATCTTTCTCTAGAATTTCATAATGACCAATGATCCCGAGACTCAACTTTCCATTCTTAACAAAACACATCTCACTTTTCCATAGAGAAAATTTTAAAAAGTCATGACCAGCTACCTCAAATGAATGATCCTTCCCCAAGTTATCTACTTAACTTTTCATCATGCTCCAAGATGTTCTCATGTGATTCTGAATCAACTCAACTTTTTCTACCATCTCTTCTACCAATTCAGGACCCATCAACTTACTTTCAGCTACTTCATCCCAAAAATCATGAGTTCAACACCGCTTCCCATATAATTCATCAAATGGTTCCATCTGTATACTGGAATGAAAACTGTTATTATAAGAATATTCAGCCAAAGCAAGATGTTGATCCCAACATCCATAGTAATCTACTGAAAAAGCACGTCGAATATCCTACAAGGTCTGAATTTTTCATTCTGACTGCCCATCTGATTGAGGACGAAAAGTTATAAAAAAATTAATTCTGTACCCAACGACTTCTGAAGGCCTTTCCAAAAGATTGAAGTAAACCTGGGATCAAAATTAGATATAATTGAGAGGGGAACTCCATGAAACCTAACTATTTGTTTAACATACAACTGAGAAAGTTGATCTAGAGACAAAGTATCTCGAATAAGAAGGATATGAGTAGATTTAGTCAATCGATCAACAACAACCTAGATAGTATTATTACTTCGAGATGTCTTTGGTAATCCCACAAGGAAGTCCATTAACATATTTCCCTATTTCCATTATGGTACCAGTAAAGACTGAAGCATCCCTTTCAGTAACTGTTGCATTGATTTAACTTATTGACAAGTCAAACACATCCAGTAAAATCAACAATATCTTTTTTCATTCCATCCCACCAATAATACTCCCACGTTTCTCTGTACATCTTAGTACTGATTGGATGAACTGAAAACAGAGAACTATGAGCTTCACATAACAACTCATTTTTCAACTTTGAATCACATAGAACTCATAATCTCTTCTCAAATCGGAAAATACAATCAATATCAATGCTAAAAGCAGGTAACATACCCTTTTAAACCAAATCTACCTTTTTCTGCAACTCACTATCTTCCTTCCGTGGTTACGTAATTAGTTCTGATAGAGATGATTTCACTGGCACCTAAAATAAAACAGAGGAATTTCCTACTCCAAAAAATTCTAGACCAAAGTTCATCAAATATTTAATCAAATTATCGTATCCCAAACATAACAAGGTTGATGTATCATTTCTATTTTGAATAAAATAATCAACCACAATATTTCCTTTTCCCAAATTGTAATGAATTATGAAATCGTAATCCTTGATTAATTCTATCCATCTCCTATGTCTCATATTAAATTATTTTTGAGTGAATATATACATTAAAATTATGCAATTAGTATATATTTCACACTGTACTCCATATAAATGATTCCTTCAAATTTTTTAAGAAAAAAATAGCAACCAATTACAATTCATGTGTAGGGTAATTTAACTCATGAGGTTTCAACTGAAGTGATGCATAAGAAATTACCTGATCAATATTCATAAGGACACAGCCATGACCATTCAATGAAGCATTACAATAGATAAAAAACTCACCTTTTCTGGAAGGTAATTCCAAAACTAGAGCATTCACCATTCTTGTTTTGGATTCCAGAAAAACAATCATCACATTCTTTTATCCAAAGGAACTTAACACCTTTTCGAGTTGACAAAGTCATTGGACATGATAACCATGAAAAATTCTCATCAAACCTCTGGAAATAACCTACTAAACAAAGAAAACTATAGATCTCGATTTTATTTGTGGGTCTTTCCCATTCTTCCAAAACTTCTGTTTTAGTAGGATCAATAGTTATGCCATTTTGGAAACAATGTGATTGAGGAATGAATTTTTTTTAACCAAAACTCACAGTTACTTAATTTTCCAAATAGTTTCTTTTCATTTAGTGTTTGCAAGACAAACCTAAAATGAATTTGATATTCATCTTTACTTTTTGAATAATCCAAAATATCATCAATGAACACAACAAAAAACTTATCCACGAATGCACAGAAAATTATATTTCTTAGATCCATGAATATAGTCGGTACATTGGTAAACCCAAAAGGCATAACTACAAATTTATAATGGCCATATCTATTAAGAAACACCTTCTTCAGAACGTATGTTTCCTTTACATTCAACAGATGGTACCCCAACTTCCAATCAATCTTCAATAAATATTGATCTCCCTGGAGCTGATAAAAAGATCATCAATATGAGGAAAATGATATTTGTTATTAATATTGATGTTATTAAAGGCTCTATAATAAATGAAAAGTCTAATGAAACCATCTTTCTTTTCAACGAACAAGAAAAGAGTGCCCCATGTTGATGTTCTAAGTCGAATGAACCCTTTATATAATAACTCCTTCATTTGCTTCTTTAACTCTAAATGTTCAATTTTAGCCCTTTGATAAGAGGGTATTGAAATTAGAATAACATCAATAACTAATTCAACAATAAATTCAACATCCCGATCAGGTATAATATAAGGAAGCTCATCAAGAAAAACATCAGGGTACTCATTTACCACTAGTACATCATTAATCCAAAAAATTCCTTTATTTTCAACAATATGTGTAGGGTAACATTGTTTCGATCTTTTACTAGTTTCTCAGCTTCCTGATATATTATCAAAATTAACTGTTTATTCTTGTAAAAAAAACTGAAAATATTTATTAAAAGAAACTTCTTTTGATATGCAGTCAATCTTATCATGATAAGTAGAAAGCCAATACATAACCAAAATAACATCAAACTCTACTAGAGGCAAAACAATAAGGTTTGCAAGTATATTATTTCAGAACATAAGGACAGAATGTTTCTTATAAATCCTTTTGGTCTCAAAATATCCCCTGATGTGTTACCTTATGTTCAGGATTCATATCATGAGATGGAATTTCGAATTTACTAGAAACTTTCATAGAAATGAACGAATGTGTAGACCCTGAATTAAAAAACACATTTCTATAATTAGAAAAAAATAGTGTACCTGATACTACATCATTTCATGGCCCAAAATCTGTAGAAGTAGTTGCAAAGTATTTCACCAACCCTTTCTTCTTGAAGTTCTGCTACATTCCCTCAGATGTGTTCTTAGTTGGACAATAATTTTCAAAATGACCCATTTCATTGCACTTAAAACATTTTACTGACTATAAATGAGATTTTGTCTTACCATTACCCCAATCTCTTTTGGTGAAATTACATGCCTTATGTACAATTTTACCAAATCAGTAGCACTTACCATAATTCAAAAGGTAGTCCCTAGCTTGCTTTTTACCAAATATTTCAAAAACTAAAAACTTAAGTTTCTTACCATCAGAATTTTTTGAAGAGTTCTTCCCATTCATCCTCCACCTTTAACTTTTATTCTATTGTTTATAAAAGAACACCTGGTCATCAAAATAATCCATTTCTACCTTCTCTGGAAATCGAACAAATTTTTCATAGCTTTTGATATCACGAGAAGCTAAAGACCTTATATTCTTTGGCTTTAATCCGGAGTAAAAATGATTTATTTTACTATCAAGATCTCGTATGAAATTTGGAGCATTCTTTGCTAGTCTAGTGAATTTTTCTTCATAAGAAGCCACTGAGTCATCCTAATACCTCAATTCCAGGAATTGTTTTTCAATCCTAAGATGAACAAACTTTGGAAAATATTTATCATGAAATATACCTAAGAATTCATCCCAATCAAGAGACTCAATATCCTAACCATCCATGTTATTTTTCACCATTGACAACCACTGATTGGCTTTAACTTCAAAATGGTAAACAATTAGACTAACAATTTGATGTTCTAAACACCCGATGACATCAAAAATCTTCTCCAGTGCATTAATCCACTCTTCAGTTAGAATAGAGTTAGATGATCCTCTGAATGATGAGGGATGTTGCATCATGAAATGATCCACTACTAACATGTTCCTCCTGTGGTTAATAAGGATGATCTCCTTCCTAGATACCACTAAAATTTATAGCCTGAGTCAACTGTGACATCAGTGCAACAAATTGTTCTGTTCCGATTCCAACCATATCAAGTTACAAATTTTGATGGTTGTCTTCCTCTTGATGTCATCCAATCATATATACCTTATTTCCTCTATAAAAACTGTTCTGAAAAAAGAAATAACTTAGATGAAGCAATATGGTAATATGTAATTTTTATATCATTTCAATCTTACCATAACATAATTTATGGATATTAATTTAACAATATTATAACTCCTAAATTTGTCTAAAATGATCTCTGATTCCAACTAGAAGGACCCAGCCTTAAAACATTACATAATCTTGAATTAAATGGATAATTAAGATCAAAGATATTTTCTGGTTTAGAGTATTATAGAATTTGTCCATAACTATTAGATTACATCTAAAAAATTACAAGTTAGACACTTCTACACAGTATCCATTTTTTTCATAAAATAAAAACTCTAAAAAAATATCCATGTCTAGTTCCATGTTTTATACATCATGATTTTTCATTGATCCCATCCTTGACACTATTCATCATTAAGTCTTATAAAAAACATTTCAAAACATGGGATGAGCATAAAAAGCTCATTAAGGATTATAAAATAAAGAAAGAGAAAATTTGTCTATCAAAACAAAACCCTATCAACATACCACATGAAATCATAAGATTTATGAGTAACAAATAGAAAACATAATGCATAATGGTTACTTGTGGCATCCATAACATACTTACATTGTAGCATTCACATATAAATAGAGAGTTACATTTGGAATACCGATCATATTATATTATTTAAATCTCTTAAGAGAAACATTAAAATTTATCTATGTCTTGTTACCTAGTGAATTGGAGAGCTATCTTGGGATCACCCACAAAAGTTTTATCATGAATCCACCTGTATATGTTAACAATTCCCAAGAACCATAACATGTACATAACACAGAAAACAAACAAAAAATAAAGATAACATTTCAATATCATTTAAATGTATTGAAATAAAAAAGTCATTATCAAAACCATTTTCAATACCAAGATACGTAAAATTGTATATGGTATTTATTTTCCTTTTAAAAACATTATGTCTTGTTAAGGAATCCAAGGATCAAATAATACTCACGGCGGTGGAAAATGTCATTTTCACTGCTTACATTAAAAAGAAAAATTATTTTTTTTGTCGTTTAGTAAAATGATTCTTAACAAAAGATTCCATTTGAATGGAATAAAAATTCAATGGTGTTTATACAATGTATAAAAGAATGTCTTGTATAAAACAAAATACGATTCAATGAAAGGAGATTGAGACGAAGTCCCTTACCTCTGTCTGGCATAACCTGTTCGTTCTTTAATCTCCTGAATAATAAACTAAAGTTAATATATACTTTCTTAAGAACTTTTTTCAAGTTTATTATTCCTTTTATATAACTTATTACTATTTTATAAACATCATGTAATATTTTTTGTTAATAATGGTCATTTTGTCGACATTAAGTACTTTAGAGAAAAATGAACTCCTTAGAATTACAAGTTGTCAATGTGGCCAAAATTTCATTATCTCCAGAATTATATTTAGGATGTAGATAACATATATATCATATATATCATATATATATATCTAGTGTGTATATATATATATATATGTATTTATAATAGTACATAATATTTGGAGATAAGAAATTAAATGCACCGTTCAGGGAGATAGTAAGCCGTACGTACACATGAATGCTACTTTCATTTCTATTTCATATTTAATGAAATGAAAAAAATAATGATATATCGGTATATTATAATTCCAATATAATATCATATATAATTTCATAAAATCCATCTTTTATAGGTTCCATGTATGGCATGGACGAGTCATATCACTTTGAGGGGGCGGAAGTCCGCACTTCCTTAAATAAAATTATCGCGTTTAACCATTCTAGAATCCATAAAGTTATGATATAAATGAAAAATAAAGTAGCATAAGGATAATATAAATATAATATATATCACATATAAATACAGTTTCATCTTAATGGCCACCATAATAGGTGGTAGGAGAATATTGAACAATCATTGTTTCGTGGGGCAGTAGTTCGTCATCTACTGAAATAGTTTGTTCTTTACCCATTAGATGGAGGTGTGTCTAAATGTAGTTTGAATTATTCTCATAAGAACAACATAGTATATTTATTATACTTGTGTTTTAATGAAATAAATTAATAAAAAGTGTTTAGGGTTGTCACGACCTGTCCCTTGGAGCCCGTGCCGTGACTACCCCAAGCTTGCCTTCCATAAGGTAGGGGCCGGTGAACAGCCCCAAAAGGAATATTCCCAAAAATAGGAAGGAATTGCCTTTAAACCAATACAAACACATGGTACGAGAACACAAAATTAAGCAATAGTGATGTAAACTTAGGTAAGGTGAAAAGAGACTCCTGGATCCTCCACCACAGATCCTAGTTGAATTGTAGGTAAAGCTCACCATCAGTAGTCCCTACGTCACGTCACACCAAATGGTCCACCTCTGAGCACTATTCATTCCTAACTCCCTCAGCCTTGATCAATGTTCTAGGTCATCTACACAAGAAAAAACAATGTGTGGGTGAAGCCCATGCAGGGGTGAGTATAACGACACTCAGTAGAGACCCCGAGACCCTATATGACTCCAAAAGTTCCACAAAAGAAAAACCACAAATAAAGTCATCAAATCTAATTATGTACATGCCCATACATATGATTATGTAATATTGGTATACTCATCACATACATGTGGGATTTATACCACAAAGGTTACACCATGAGGGTATAAGTACGACACAAGTAAAAGTACCGCATAGGTAAAAGACCGAGTTCAAACAAAGCCTCAGCTCAAACCAAGTATAAAACTCAGTGAAACAAGATTATGATGCTGACCCACATAGGATCACTATGAATGCTGATATCCATCCACAGATTCTCTTGGACTAGGAATAAGTAACATTCCCTATCACAATGTTGAACACCACAGCTGCTAGATTACTCCTCCTCTAATGAGTACATTGGGCCTGTCACGTCACACTGAGGTGCTTCCCACTAACCTTGGACTACTGAGGTATCCTCATATCGAGTATCGTGGGTCTGCTGCATCATACAGTGGTGCTCCCCACTATGGGTATGCCGTGTCACATAAAGGCGCTCCCACTTATGTCATGCTGAAGTACTCCTCCTTTCAAGTACCTTGGGTTTGCCATGTCACACATAGGCGCTCCCCACCATGGGTCTACCGTGTCACAAAGTGGTGCTCCCCACTAGGCCGTTGAGCCACTCTGAGTCAAAAGATCAACATTCTTCATGTCCCAGTCAGTTGTAGGGTTCCGTATGTAGCACGATTGGGAGAACCTCTCCCCAAGCCATGAGTCGTATTTTAACTTGCACTAAGTCTCCAAAAAAAGTAAACTGATGTTCTTTCATCTAAAAGGAGTTCCAACGCAATAGAAAAAACTTCAACCAGATGCCCAGTATGTGTGTTATTGGTATTTCAGTGCCGAGGGCCCAGTTGGATTCGGGTGCGATCTAACCCGGTTGTACTCCATGTTTCTATAGAACTCTTATGGAGTATGTCAGAAGGTCCATCTTGCTCCATGGATCCCAACGCCATAGACGATTCATCAAACAGACGTCTGGTTCTCAATGTAAGGCCATTTATGTGCTTCTGGACCTGATGGGGCCTGGGTATGGTGCGACCTGGTCCGAACCAGTCTGGTCTGGGCCACGATAGAATTGGCCCGCTGGGCTGAGGTTTGGCCTGGCCTGTAAGAGGGTTCCCACAATGGGTGGCATGTCCTGGGAGGGCAGCGGCTCGACCACCTGAGGCGCGACCTGCAAGGGGGTCTTCCATACCCGCCACCTGGGGAGTGACCCCCAGGTTTTCCCAAAATCCCAATGACCATTCGGTAATCTTCGAAGCGGTGGCTCCACATGGCACTACCAGATGGCACACTGGACCCGCTAGAGTGTTTCATGCCAGTTCCATCATGGCCGGCCATCAGGGCGGCCGTCCCCTCCAGTGGGGCACGACGACGTGACGCACTGTCATCTGCGATCGGTCAGTTCGTCTACCGACTTCCTTCGGTCATCGTGTCTGACGATCCGAGAACATCTTTGTTCTTTGGGCGGTGCGCGATGACACGCCATGCATCCTCCACAGCCTTCTGGTGCCAGCCGCACTGATGAATTTTTCATCATTGTGCCGCGAACGCCTGCTGCGGCATGCATCGATGTGTTATCCACAACGTAGCTGGTCATTATCGCCTCACTGTCGGTGTTCAATGGAGGTGCAATATTAGAAACGTAGCGGAGGGTTCTGGCAGAGTTTGTTTATCCTGTTCCCTTCATGTTAGCTCACAAACATGAGAGGGTTAAGGGTTTAATAATCAATCGAATTAATCACCAATCAAAAACCCTACAAAGTTACCCCGCAACAACCTCCCACCAGAAATAATGGATTGTAGATTATCCCATTGGTCCGTTGGTCTGCGTTCTTCATATTATTTACGAATGGGGAGGAGGAAATCATTTGATATGAATAAATGAATAAAACCCTACATCGTAACCCATTGGAGAGCAACCACGACCTGAAGGTGGTTTGGTGTTCATCGCTTCTACAATTGGTTCCCAATTATGTCAATCATATGATGTCCTCTGGTTCATGGTTCAGGGTCATCTGTCACCTCCCGCTGGGATCAGATCTGTCTTCTATGTGTCCAGCTTCAAAGTGCTCCTTTAACACTTCATTTCTTGGTGAAGTTGTGCTAGTATCTTCCCCCAAGTTCCTTTTATATAGGAGAGGGGGAGGGTAAGTAATGACATTGGAATTTAATGTGGATCCTTAATTAGGAATCTTCCTAACTCCCCGATGACATCGTTACATAGGGTTGGTTGGTCAAGCCATTTATTGGCTTTACACATTGCTGACCCCACACACCTTTTTTTCATTAGAGGATATGAAAGAAAATAAAATAATAAAATAATTTCATTTCATTTCATTTAAAATTCACAAAACATAACATTATCTCCAGACCTACTACGATCAATGTAAAGCCTCCCTTAGAAGAATCCTGGCGTTGTGGATTCAATGGTTCCCTCAGATTTTTAATCCAAGCCACTATTAAAAAGTTAGAAAACTCCTCTCACGCGTTTACTGAATGTACCCGAAAAAGTACAGAAAAATTAATTACGTTCACCATCAACCCATGCTGGTCATGGTTAGGCTGCGCCTAAGGAGAACATGCCCCAATGAACTAAATGGTACTCTCAGATATTTAATCCGAGTTACTGTTTAGATGTTATGGATTTTACAATAAAATTTTTTTCACTTAATTATTTTATTTACAACCAAAAACTAACTTTTACTGGTGGACCCCGCCGACCAATGTTAGAATCTTCCTAAAGAGAGCATACCCTCGCAATCATAGTGGTGATCTCGTATTTATAATATGAATCACTATTACTGAGTAATAATCATTTGAAAATTAAAATAACCGTATTTAATTATTTTATTTATGGTTATGCCATTTTCTGGGATTCTCACAGCAGGCCTACACTGACTAAAAATAAGTCTCACCTAGGATAAATATTCCATTATGAATGTAATGATGCCCTCATAATATTGATAAGGCAACCGTTTAATATTTATTCCTCATTTTCTAGAAATCTGTTTACACACGCTAATTAGAGCTTAACAAAACTTCTACGGATCATTCCGGGCACATCAGGCCTCAGAATCAGGCATTGTTAGATTTCACGGTCTTGAAATAATTTCATATAATTAAAAAAAATTACCCAAAATCCGAGTCCTAAAATTATTCCCACCATAGGGAATTTAGTCCCCAAAAGCCACAACATAGACCAAGGAAACAATTGGGTGTACTAATCACGAATTTGAGCCTCCCACTCCCATGGGATCTCACGGAGGTCTCATGCTGCCATTGAACATGCACCGGTGGTATCAACCTCCCATGAAGGACCCACTCCTGTCGATCATTAATTTCTAATGAAACCTCTGTAAAGGTTACCCAATCATTTAAGTCCCACTCACCATGGTTGACAACATGCGATGGATCATGCATGCATATCCTCAACTACGACACATTGAAAACATTATGCACCTGATGCATCTGTGGGGAAAGAGATAGAAAATACGCCGCCTCACCCACTTTGCCGAGAATCTAGAAAGGCTTGATGAACCTCAGAGATAACTTGCAACCCGAGCCAAATCTCCACAAACCTCATTGCGATGAGACCCGAAGGAAGACATGGTCGTCCTCCTCCTATCGGCATAAGAATTCAGCTGGCTCTGTGTAGTCTTTACATTATAACAGGTGGGGAATCGTGATACAAACTCTACCAGTACTTCCATCATCCCATGCCATCAGTACTGAAGCCGAAGGTACAGGTACATCATTGCCACTCCAGGATGTACAATTAAAGGGGATGTATGGATCATCCTCAACACCTCCTCTTGAAGCATCACTTGTACCATGGTGCATCCTATAATGAGGATAACATGCCCCTCAACGCAAGAAAATTTATTATAAGACCATTTTAAGGAAATCTGAGCATGTCGAGACTTGCAGACAACCTCTTAAACTATGCCCCCCGAATTGGATGAAGACTTGGGGGGGGGGTGGTAGTCATAGACATGAGGTAAGCTGCTCCATCTTTATCAACTAAGGATATCTGTAGCGTGACTGGTTTCCTTGATACCTCACTCAGTAGTTATAGACCATACCTCATACTATGTGTGTCTGGTACCATGTTCCCCTTTATAAGAATATAAACTATCTCAATGTCATAATCCTGGAGGTACATTAACCATCGTCGCTGTCTCAGGTTTAGGTCCTTCTGAATTCCCTACGACTCTTCTCTGTCCACAGTAAAGGCTCCCCCTTATTCATCAAAGATGACAAGGGTGCTGATACCTAAGATAAGTGTAGTTCAAAACCTCGATAGTACCCATCCAGAGCATAAATCCTTCTCCCTTCGTAGAGGTAATCTTGGAAACATCTTTTGAAATGATATTCTCACACTCTTCCACTCCTGTTGGGAACTAAAAACTGAATACTCCCGCTACCATGAGGGTAAGGTTGGCCAAATCAAGAGTGATTGGATGCACCATCTTATGCATGAGTTTATCATATAATGCTTGGGTTTCCTTTTTTGTCAACCAAGGAAAACCCCATTCCAATGTTGGGGATAGACCACAATCTTTTTTCTTTATACATTCAATTTGAGTGTAAACCGTTGATGTCCAATCCATACCCAAACTAACATCGTAAATCCTCTATGATGCCACCAAGATGTTTCAACCAAAACTCTCACCTCAAGGGTTAGATCACACCATCGACATAAGTGTTATTATCGAGTATCTTACAAATGCAATATCCATAGGTTCGGGTAAAGTCTTTGGTTTAACCAGAAACTTGAGGTCTTGAAAATATTTATGGAAAGAAGGAACGATTGGTACCTATGTCTATTAATACGTCAACTATTAGTAGACACAAAACGTACCTCTATTCATTCTTGGAGACCTTGGGTCACACTCCTTGACCGCATACAGCTACTCCTTTCTCCTTTACTTCTGCTCCCTAAGCCCGGTGGGGTCCACAATGGGGTGGTGTTTTTAACATGTCAAAATTTATACTACCTCATCTTCTCTCCAAACTCCACTTCCACTTCAGCTACCCTGCAGATTCATATATCCCTATCACTTCATCTTCCCGAAACATTTTACATGCCCAAGTCTCTGAGGCTGGCATCAGTTTCCTACTTTCCCACTACTAACATTCACTGGATGTATCCGCTCAACTGAAGAACACTAATCCACAATGGTTCTCTATAGCACCCTAACATAAGTAGGAATGCATTGAGGAATAATACTGGCTTAGATGTCCCTAAACACACCTCACTCAAGGGTTCAAGCCCTGAAGCACTAACCATACTGTATTCATCATGTACTTAGGATGGTAGATACACCTTGATGAATACTTAGCTACTGACCTATCATCTTTCCGAAGCTGTAGAATCTCTAGGGAACTATAATACCTTATCTCTTTATGGAAAGAGACCCCCTTTTGAGGAATTTTCTCATGTTTTCCCCATAAAAGTCACCTCTTTAGAAGATCAGGGTAATGTAAACCCTGTCATCTTCCTGCTAAGCCACGTAGAAGGCTCTCTACCAGGACCACCATCTGATCGAATCATGCCCTAGCTAGATAGAAACTCATACACATCCCCAATCCAATCCTTCGCTGACTATTAGTTCATATCACCTTGAATCCTGAGGGGTATCTAATACTGAAAAATGTGTATGGAACTTACCATACATATGTCCTCCACCGGTACTGCCATTTTTAATTTCTAACCAACGGATAGTGATATAGATAGCACACTATCCGAAGGTACCATCTCGGGAAACAGTCCACATACTGATGCCTCATCACCATGTTGACCATCCTCATGGTAACAAACTAATAAAGACGTTCAACTAGGCTCACCATATGATCTGCTGGTGTCCCAACGAGGGGGAATACTCTAGCCACAACCTCCAGCCAGTCCTCAGCTACCTGGAAATATATCGTTCCTTGAAACCTCTGATATCTCTACTACTGGAACTCATGACACAAGCTCAGTCGGCCTGCACCGTCCACCAATGAGGCCAGTGGTAAATACATTCCAATGGGTGGTTCTAATGATGGGGCACCACCTGAATGTGATAAATCTGTTTGGGAGCCCTGCACCGAAGCCTCATCACTCAGTGGGCTATTATCATGTACTCTCTCAGGAATCATGGTAGGCTATCTATGTGGTAGTATCCTATAAAGGAATAGAACTTCCAAGGTCATTAAGCTATTCCTATTGATCTGAATCATGTAAATCATATGATTTTTTTTCCAAAACACATGCAATTAGTGTTTTCATGTGATGAGTCAGAAATTAGAATTCAGGGTCCTAGGGTATGGATACGTCGGCCACCGCACCAACACTGGGTTCCCTAAACTGAAAACCACACTCATAACACATATCACTATTGCCACAATGAAAATATCAGAGTCCTAGTTTTCCGGTAGAACAGACTCCTATAATACCACTTTGTCATGACCTTTCCCCTGGGACCCATGCCGTGACTACCCCAAGACTGCCTTATATAGCCCAGGAGCTGGAGACTAGCACTAAAAGGCATATTCCTTAAAATGGGTAGGTATTTCCTTTAAACCTATAAAAATAAATGGCCCTATAACACCACAAGAATAAAGTATGATGTAAACTGCAATAAGGTGAAAATCAGCTCCTGGATTGTCCACCACAGATCCTACCATAAGGGTAGGTAAAACTCACGATCAGTTGTCCCTATGTCACTTTACACCAAATGGTCCACCTTTGAGCACCGTCAAGTCCTGGCTCCCTCAACCTCGATCAATGTTTTATGTTTTTACACAAGACACAACAAGGTGTTGGAGAAGCCTATGCAGGGGTGAGTATAATGATATTTAGTAGGGACCCAGAGACTCCGTAAGTCTCATAAAGTCCCATAAAGGAAAAAACACAAATAAATACATCGAATCTACTTAGTTATATGCCCATAAATATACTTAAGATATTGAGATGTACTCATATCATACAATAGGGAAGTATACCACAAATTTAACCCCATGACGGTAGAATAACCACACAAGTAAATGTATGAACCTGGTAAAATACTTAGTTCAAACAGAGTATCATATCAAACCAGGTATACAACTCAGAGAAATAGGATTATGAAGATGACCCACATAGGATCGCTATGAATACTGATATCCAACAACATATTCTCCTGTCGTGAGAACAAGTAGAATTCCTACTCACAATGTCAAACAGCTTTACTGCTAGATAAATCCTTCTCTAACATGTATAGTGGGATTTCTGTGTCACGTCGAGGCGCTTCCCACTAACCCTGGACTACTAAGGTACTCCTCCAGTCGAGTATCTGGGGTCTGCTGCGTCACACAGAGGTGTTTCTCCTCACAGCCTACTGAGGTAATCCTCCTATCGAGTACCATGGGTCTACCATGTCCTATAGTGGCACTCCCCATCATGTGTCGGCTGTGTCACACAGTGGCACTCCCCAGTAGGCCTTCGAGTCACTCTGAGTCGAAAGGTTAGTAGTCGTCAAGCCTCTGCCAGATGCATGGTTCCATACATAGCGCGCTTGGGAGAACCGCTACCCAATCCATCAGTTATATTTCAACCAGCACGAAGTCTCACAAAGAAGCAACCCAATGATCCATAATTTCATAAGGGTTCCAATGTAATGGATGATGCGTCAACCAGACGCCCGGTCTTTGCGTTTTTCGCAATTCAGTGCCGAGGGCTCGATTGGATTCAGGTGCAATCAAACCCATCCATACTCAAAGATTCTTCAGAACACTCGTGGTGTAATTAAAAATGTCCTTCTCACTACAAGGATCCCAATACCATAGAAGGTTTTCCAACAGATGTGTGTTTCTCAAGATAAGTCCCCTTAAGTGTTTATGGGCCTGGTTGGGCCCAGGTCCAGTTGGGATCAGGTCTGGTCCGACCTGATTGGACTGAACCAGCACGACCCAGTCTGGGCACAACCCCAGTGGACTCAGCCCACTAGGCCGAGGTCTAGCATGACCCGTCACACAAGGGGCCACCTGGCCTGGGAGGGCGGTGGCCTAGCCACATGAGGCGCAACCTGGAAGGGGGTCCACCCTATCCACCACTAGGGGAGAAACAACTTAGTATTCCTAAACGACTACAAACTGTTTAGTTTTCATTGTATCTACATCATTATGTGGCGCCGCCATATGGAACACGTGACCCATTGGAGTTGTTCATGCAGGTTCTGTCATGACCAGACGACATCCCAACCGACCTCTCCAACAACGTGTGATGGTGCGCCGCACCATCACCCTTGTCTGGCCGGTGTCTCAACCTCCTTCCTCCGATCACCGCAGCTGATGAGATGAAGCCTTCATTGTTCTATAACAGCGCATGACGGCGAACAGCGCCTCCTCTAGGGCCGACAGCTCTGACGACCTCCATGGCTTTGTGCCACAGCACGCGTCAGCATGCTATCCCCAACGTAGCCAGTCGATATTGCCTCGCTCTCAGTGTTCCATGTAGGCACAAGATTAGCAATGTAGCAGAGGGTTTGGTTCATGTATGTTATGCCCTCACCCTCCGCGTTAGCTTGAAAACATGAGGGGGTTAAGGGTTTAATAATCAATTGAATTAAACACCAATAAAAAACTCAACCCAGTTACCCTAGAACAACCTCCTATAAAAAATAATGAATCTTAGATCCACCTGTTGATTGGTTGGTCTGTGTTCTTCATATTATTCATGAACGGGGAAGAGGAAATCATGTAAAATTAATAAATGACTAAACCCCTACCTAGTGACCCATTGGAGGGCGTCCGTGTCTCAAAGGCGAGTTGGGGTTCTTCGTTCACTTATCAGGTTCCCAACGACGCCGCTCGTACATCATCCTCCGGTTCGTGGTTCAGTGCCAGCCGTCACCTAACACTGGGTTTGAATCTATCTTCTAAGGGTCTGGTGTCGTGACACTCCTTCAACAATACATTTCATGGAGATGCTATGCCAGTACCTTCCTCCAAGCTCCATTTATATAGGAGAGGGGGTGGGTATGTAATGAAATTGGAATTTAATGGGGCTCATTAATTAGGAAGCTTCCTAATTCTCCAACGAGGTCATTACATACGGTAGGAAGGTCAAGCCATTTATTGGATTGACACATTGCTGGCCCCACACACCTCTTGTCCATTGGAGGATATGAAAGAAAATAATATAGTAAATTTTTTTATTTCATTTATTTTAAAATTCACAAAACATAACATTTTATCCAAACCAACTACAGTCAATGTAATGCCTCCCTTAAGTGAATCCCAGCACTGGCAAATCAATAGTTCCCACAGATTTCTAATCCAATAAATGGTTCAAAAGTTAGAAAATGCCACTCATGCGTTTACTAAAAGTACGAAAAAAAGTTTAGATAAATTAATTACGTTCAACCTCTACCCATGTCAGTCATGTTTAGGCTCCACATAAGGATAAAACACCCAAAAAACTCAACATTAATCTAAGGTTTTCAATCTGAGTCAATGTTTATAAGTTATGGATTTTACAATAAAATACTTGTCACTTATTTACTTTATTTACTGCCAAAAACTATCTTTCACTGGTGGCCTGCACTGACCATTGTTAGTTTCTTCCTAAAGAGATCATACCCACTCAAGCTCAGCGGTGGTATCCGATTTTTAATCCAAGTCACCGTTCGTGAGTTATAAGCATTTGAAAAAAAATAAAATAACATTATTTATTTATTTTAATTACAGTAATGCGATTTTCAGGTTTTCTCACAGGAGGAATGCGCCGACTAAAATTAAGTCCTGGATAGAGTAAACCCACCATCATAAACACAATAGTGCCCTTAGAATTATGATCCGGGAAACCATTTATGATTTATTCCACTTTTTTAGGAAAACCACTTATGCTCACTAAATAATGCTTAACAATACTTCGACGGATCATTCCCGGATATTCGTCCCTCAGAATCACATGCCATCAAAATTCACAGTTTCAAAATAATTACATATAATTTAAAAAATTATATGAAAAATTTGGGTCTTTACAAGGGGCTTGGATATGTAAAATAAATTAAAATAACTCAAGAGAAGTCATTACCTTTAAATCGGGTAACTCCATTTGGTTTGAACCAAAAGGATTTATTAAAGTGTCTTCTCCCTAAGGTTTGGCTTCTAAGAAGGAGAGAGGGATGTAGGGGGATTAATTGGGAAGATTTTGGATGATTCAAGGGTCTTTAGAGGTGTGACTAATGGGTATGATGTGAGGGATTTTTATAAGGGGGAGGAGGGGCTCTATATGAATGGTTGAAAATATTTTTTTTATATATTGATTTTTGGTTTCTAAAGGACCAAAATTTATTAAAGTCTAAGATAAAATGACTCTTGTTCGAAATAATTTCATTCAATAAGAATAGGATAGGTTTTGGATATTGTTTTAATATTTATAATCATATTTATTTAAATCATTTATTAATGAGGTAAGCACTGCATCATTATTGTCTCATAAATATTTTTATTTATTTAAATTCTAAAAATTATAAAAAAACACCAAGATGTAGGAAATATTTTTATCTTTGAAATGAATTTTTATAGTCAAAGAGGAAACTTACATAACCCCATCTAAGAATTTATTTACTAGAAGAAATATTTTTATGCCATTTTTTCATTACATTTAATTAATTAATATAACATGTTATTTTCACTTTTAAGTGGCTCCTGGGGTCCCAAAATCGAACCATGGATGCCAATGGTTGGATATATATCTTCCAATTGGATTAGGACACATTTTAGTGTAATTTACTATTATTATAATATTATTTTTTCACTTATTTACCAGATTTACCCTTTAACCATGGTAAATAAAATATTTACTGAAACAAATATTCATAATGTCTAAAAATAAAAGATAAACATTTACAAAATTTGGGTTTTATAAATCAAAATAAGTATTTAATTTTTTCAAATTCCAAACATAGAAGTGGCCGAAATTAATTTAAAAATAATTCCCGTTGTCAAAACAAAAAATTGTTTTTAGGAAATAACAACTATTAAACGATTAACACTTGTTTATGTCCAATTTTAAAGGAAATTACTTCCAATTACCCAAATTGGATTAAATGGTATAAATGTAATCCAATAAAAAATTAAAACCAATTAAAATAATATTTTAACCACATAAATAAATTATATTAAAATGCAGGTATTAATTAAAATACAGTATTTTTCACTATTCATTAAAAATGAATTTTATCAAAAAAATAACAAAAAATTACATAAAGTAAATTTTGATGTTCTCATTCTAAGGAAGAATTTTATTTTGTATAATAGAACATATCAATGTGACCAAAACTAGAATTAAAGAGGGTTATCCATAAAACGGTAGTAAATTGACCGTTTAAAGAATATTAGTGTATTTATTCTTAAAATTTAATTATTTCTTATTTTAAGCCTCTAAAATTTATTGGATAAATGTAAAGACATTAAAAAACATGTATAATTATCTTATAGTTAGTTCTATTCATTCATGTCAATACAACATGTAGGCATTAACTACCATTTAAAATAATATTATATTATTATTTTTTAGTATGACCTAATGTTGTGTGAAACATAAGATTTCAAAGTAATCCTTTGTTGCATGTCAGGTACACCATCAAACATATAATCCTATTTAAAGTAAAATTAATATTTAATTCAGAAATATTAACAAATTTGAGTACTCTATAGTCTTTATTTACCTGGGATGTTACATTTATTGTGTTTTAAGAAATGATTTTTTGTTTTTAGATTAATATTATTTCTAAATAGTGAGAACATTGGGTTGTTTTATATTTTACAGTAGGAACTAAGGAATATTTTAAAAGGGAATGAAAAAGGGTGAATATTGTTTAAAAAAGAAACTCTGTGCTGTAAGGGAAGTGAATTGGCACAATACTGGTTTTGGGAGTATGATACAAATCTGGAAAACTATAGAAATACAATTACAAAACCTTAATTCATTTACAAATCATGAATTCAGAAAACTATGTACTTCCTCATAGTATAATTACTTAAGACAATACATGCTGTGAAAATTAGTTACACGTCATGTTATAAATTACATGTAGTGAAAGTTCAAAGATGGAAAGATTTGAGAAAGCTACTGTTCAAATGGATGACATGACATGAAAATTCATTACACATCATGATAGAATCAAGAAAAACAAATGATATTCATGAGATCTTCTATGAAGATGAGGGTTTAACTGAAACCCATTTAAATTCACCCCGCTATCGCAACTTGGAGAGAGGTCTCAAAAATAGGACCACCGAAAGACAGCAGTTGAGATGCTCCAACCTACTATAGAGCTACGCTTCACCACTTTCTGAGGTGTTTTCATTATTCGTTATTCTACACCAAATCTGGGTTAGCATGAGTGGTTGATTTAATTGTGTCGTGTCATACATGAAGAATAAAGATTGAATATATGATGTATTTTATATTTTAATTTAATTCATGTTATGGTTTCATATTTATTATTCTACTATATCCTTCCACTAATTCCATCTTGGATGACCATTATGAGTGGGGTTAGGGATATGGATTAATTTCATTCTTTCATTGAGTGTGACTATTTCTTAAGCTGATTGAATGAATTTATTTAATATTAGATCTGTGGATTATACTTCCACCATGACCAATGGGTTTATATTTTCCCTATATTTAAACTATGTTTTGGGTAACCCATTCCTTACAATCCAATGTACTTATCCATGAAAAAAATGAGAGTTTGGGATGTAGTGTGTTTATCATGACCATGTGATTAAGTATGACCCTAATCCGATAACCGTATGTCTTTTAATTAATTATTTCTTACCTTCTCAACCCACGATCCTAGATTCATTGCTACCCGACACCCATTTCATATTTTCTCCTGACACCTTCTCAACAAAATCAGGTGCACGATAGTTTTTATTTTATTTCTAAAAATAAAAAACAATTTAGGATTATTTTATTTAATTAATATTTTATCCTACCCATTATGTTGGTTCGACCTCCATCTTTCAATTCTTAAACTACCCTGTAGTTTAGTTCCTTTTTAGATTCATGATTTTAAAATTTAAATTCATTAACCTAGTGTGCATTAACTATGCTCACATGGATATAAATTTTTTGCGTTGTTTAATGGGACATGAGTGGAATTTTTTTGGTTGAATAATTTAGGAATAATATTTTATCATATTTTATGTTTTCATGTTTTAAAAAAAAGGATATTTTTATTTAGTTTTAATTGTATTTTACCACACTTTTTATTTTAGGTTGTGATGGTAGGATACATAAAATAATTCCTACTAAGGAAAGGTTTTCCTTCATATTGGATTATTTGTCACAACTAATCGATAAATTTATAATGAAAAAAATCATCCCTTTGAGTACCTGCAACCATACCTAATATCTAATTCAAAAAACACCCCATAGCATGGAGAAATTATTTTGAGGACCATTAAAATTAAAGAAGAGTGGACAACGAAGTAGAGGTGAGTACCACTTATTATACCCATATTTATGATAATCATAATTCCATTGATTTTAAATTTTTCTAAGATGACGAAGAGGGTGATATTTATGCATAACTTGAATGATCTAAGATAAACTTCATGAAACAGAAGAAAAATGAAGAATATAAAGAATATATTTAAGAGGGATAATCCTTGGTGACCATGATACTACACAGATTCTCCTCAAAACTGGGATCATAAACGCTAAAAGATGAGTAAGATTAGTAGGAGGAGGATAATGAGGAGAAGGAGACTTCCACATTTATCCAAAAAATTAAAAATATCTATGTGCACCAGATGAAGGTGAAGAAGATCTATATATTACCTTTGCTAACTCCATAGTGGAAGAAAAATTTGCAGTAGCAATAAAATATTTTGAGGAGATGGATATATAAAAAAAAGTGATCATTAAATAAATTAAAGACATGAAAATACTAATTTAAGAAGAATAATCTTACCATGTTTGGACCGATGTCAAGATCCTATTGGTTATACTCCTACGATTCAACCTCTGGTCACCTCCACCAAGGCCCGTCCAAATTACAATGAGGAGAATTCATGGAGATCTTGGTTTAATTAAAATTTATAGTTGTGTAATCAAATGATTATTATAATTATACCATAATCCAATCAGTTAACCCTGGTATGGTCAGGCTGAATAACCATTTTGAAAAGAGAAACTTACGGAAGGCAACCCAAATTTAACTACATTTAAGGATATTAGATTTATTAGTTTCTTAGGAATTAATTTTATATTGGAATTTAATTTCTATCCCCCTATTATTTTTGAGCATTTTGTTTGGGCCTAATCTTTCACATGTTTCAATTTATTTTTCTGGTCCATCAAAGGAGAATGTAGTAAGTAGCAGGAAGAATGAAAAAGTTATTGTAGGACCATTTATTGTTATTAATGTGGGGTATATATATTGTAAAATCAACATTAAAAAATCAATTTCAAGGGGAGTAATTATTTCAGTACAATAATTCACTATTTTATTCCCCATATTTAATTGATTAGAAATTTAAAGTTAAATTTCATGCTCACAATTGATTCATTTTTCAATCAATAGAACAAGGAGACATAAACTGTCTAGGAAATTTATCACACCATGAATTTAAATTTTATTATTAATAAATTTATATGAGGAATATGAAAACAATAATTAGTAGATATAAGAATGTGTATTATGATTTTAAAAATCATGATTTAGGGGAGTATTTATATCATTTTAAATGTTTTTTTAGAGAATAGACATTGTTTAGATGTTATAATATTTTTATCAATTTATTTAATTATTTGGGTGCATTTACATCAGTAATTAAACCACCCATTCATATCATTATAGAGACATCCTTCGAGCCTAATACTTCACATTTATTGGTCATATATTTCATGATAAGCTTGGTCATGTTTTCTTCTATAACTTGTTTTTCATCTTATCAAAGCTATAAATGCATAGAATCACATTTAAAATGATTGAAACATTAATTTTTTTACACTTTTTCCATGGAACCACATTGCATCAATCTATTTTAATCCCATTGAATCCATGAATTTCCTTGCTAGAAAATGAATTGTGTTAGAATCCTATTTTATCCATCATGTCCTTCATCTAAATACTTTTTAGGATATTTAAAATAATGAGTGTTGGGGGGTAACTTTATAGGTTTTACCGAGATATACTTCATTGTGGATATTTTTTAGGGGATATGTGATTATGATATGGACATAGCCCATGAAATATTTCATTGTATTTTATTATTCATATCTCTTGCTAATTTTTTTGAAGAAAATGATAAAGAAAATAGGTTGTTCTTTAGGATTATAAAAAAACACTATTTTCCAGACTGCCGATATTTTAATCATATTTGGTTAGGTGATTTATGTATGATTTTTACTAAGAAAAAATTTTGAAATAGAAAAAAAACAAGTGAGGTTGATTCTATCATTTCACATACATGTATCCTAATCCCTCTATGAGCTTTTAGAGGAAGAGAGCGGTGAAATTTTTTAAGGGAGATCTTTATTGTGCTTATCTTTTGACATCATAGAAATTGGATTAGAGTGAAAACTCACTTTTAATCATTCATTGATTTCAAAAAATTTATTACCACACCTTAACCTCAGTGTCATTTGACCTCAAATAGAGAAGTACTCATGATTAATTGTGATTTCTATCATTACACGATGGAGATGTTAGGTTCTTTGAAAGACTATTATAAGTGGCATGTTTTTGAGGTATGCGCTACACTCAATTTATATTTTTACCCTAATGATGTGTGAAAAAATTCATGTGAGGTAAATTGAATGTATAAAGAATATTAGTAATTAATTTAAAAATTAAAATGGATGAATGAATAGGCTTGGATATTTCAATGTAGAAAGTAAGATATGCTATAGGATTGTTTCATTAATAAGTGAAATGTTGATATATTTTTTTGTGTGATTATTGAACATTTTAATTTCTATCTTATAAATTTTTTATATGAAAAATAAATTTTAAGCATTTAAAGTAATTTTTTTAGTATGATGAGACTCCATCCTTGAGGAATATTATGAATTTAAGTGTGGGGGTATTTGATAACTGTATTTCATGAATATATATTATAGATATTTAATAAATTAATTTATGAATTTAATTGAATAATCCTTCAAATATTTGATAATTTTTAGTTGTTTTTTGTTTTATGAAAGGAAATAATGAATATTTAAAATGTTTGAGAAAAAAGAGACTTCAGGCCATGAGCAAAGCTAAACACTGTGACACCGAATTTTAGAAGATATTGTGGAGCTAGAGAACTGGAGATACATTATTAAATGAACTGTAATTAATTTCCACATCATGAATTCATCAAAATATGTAGTGACACATTGGAAATTTAATGAAGGCAATACACACTGTGAAAATTAGTTTCACGTCATGTAACCAACTACACCTCGTGAAAGTTCAAAGATAGAAATATTTGATAAAGACACTACTGACATAGATTTCATTAAGTGATAAATCCTTTCATTCCATGAATGCATTAATAAAAAAGAGATTCACAAGTTTTGTTATGCGACAAGGGGGTTTAACAAAAATGACGATAAAATCACCCCTCAACCACGCCATGGAGATATGATCATGGATAGAGGAAAACTGAAGGATGTTAGTTGAGATGTTCCAACCTAATGTGGAGCTCTCCTTAGCAACTATCTATAGGATTTTACTTTATTAATTTTTTAACACCTACTCATGGTTAGCATGAGTGAATGATTTATTTTTTTCAAGCCATTCAAGATGAATGAGGATTGAATGTATGAGGTATTTTATATTTTAATAAAATTTAGTATGGGATTTCATATTTTTTATTAAATTAAATCCACCCCTAATTTCTACTTACATGACCATTTTCATTGGGGTTAGAGATAGGGTTTACTTTGTTTCATTCAGTTAGCATGACCATTTCACAAGCTTATTGAATAAATTTATTTAATATGATATCTAGGATTTATACTTCCACCATGGCCATTGGTTTTGTCTTTTCCTGGTTTTGGGTTACCAATTCCTTGAAATATGAATTACCTAGCAACGAGAAAAATAAGAGTTTGGGATGGTCTGTGTTTATCATGACCACTATATTCACTAGGACCCGACTTTGACAACTCCAAGATTGTTAATCAATTATTTCAAACCTCATCAACCCATGAACCTAGATTCAATGTGGTCAAAGTTCTATTTTATATTTTATCTTCCAAATTCATTACCAAATCAAAGGTTTTATTATTTAGATTTTCTTTATTTAAATCAAAATTAGTTTAGGTTTATTTTTGTTAATTAATATTTTCTCTAACTCGGTCTCTCCGGGATCAGCCTTGGACTTGCAATTTCTATACTATACTATAGTTTAGTTCTTTTTTTGTTTCATGATTAAATTTTTTGATATTCTATAACCTATTAGGAATAAACGACATCCACAGGTCTATCAAGTACATAGAATTATCATTTTGTCTCATGAGTGTTGCTTCTAATTTCTGGGATCTAATTAATTAGGGGTTCCACCCATACATGTATTCATTCTTGGTAGTCTCTATTGTTGAAATATTAATCTATTTTCATTCTAAATCATACCATGAAAAGTATATTTAGATCATAATGAATACAATGAGAGATAACCTGATCTGCGTAAACCTCGATACATAACATTTTTTGAAATGAAATATCCATTTCCATGGTCATATCTTCTGATTCAGAAGTATTAATAGCCCAATTTAAAGTGAGAGCTGTAGTTTCTTAAGATCATCCCAAAAGTGTCTTTGATATAAAAAATTATTATGGCTATCCATGTTTTAAGGAAGATTGATCCATGATTACCATTCCCAAAATCACCTCTTACAAGCTTCTCTAAGAAGGGTTTGAAATTCATGTTGTCATAAGCTTGTGATGTAACCTTTCAGGAGTTGAATGGAAGATTGAATTCAATATCTATCTTGATTCTTATATATCCAAGTAGGATCTATTCATTTTATTGAAACACATTAGGTATTAGGTTGGGAGCATTTATAATTTAGGAAGAGTGGGTTATAGCATATGGGTCTCCTCAAATAAGGCCCCATTATTGGAATTACCTAACACATGACCCCAATCTAGCATCCATCACACATGATCAATTCTTTTGGATACATTATTTTAATAGAGAGAATTCCGTGGTGTTAACAGAATAAAAAATCCCCAAGTACATATTTAAAAAGACTAATCTACATCTCTATAAGTTCATATGGGTTGAGTATCCATTTTCCTTCGATTTCAAGTATTCCTATACAACTCAAAAGGAAATGTTTTGGCCAATGGTCTAATCCGAAAATCTCAAACATAGGCCGTTCATGAGGCTAGAAGTGAGTGAAAATATTGTCCTTGTTTTTATATATTCATGATGAGGTTTAAGAGGATCACAGTCAGACAACCCTCAGGGCCTTAGTTGTGATCTATACCCTTTTGGAACACGTGAGAATGATGAAAAACATAGATTCCAAGGGCTTAATCCTATGAGAATGTATCATAGATGATGATTCATATCCTAGTTTGACAATTTTTGAGGATGAGACCTTATGAAATTGTGGGAATTTCCTGGTCCTACAAGACATATGACAGGAGTTGATGTAGGAACATCATTCTTATTTTTGGTAATTACAAACTGGTACCACCATGATGTATCAAGAATTACATCACTAGTATTGGTTTCTTGATTTGAAATGGGAGATAAATTGAATTATCATATGGTGTTCTACCCGTCAATAGGTGAATAAAGAAAATAAGAATATTATTGGGATTTTGTAGCCATAATACATTATTGAGTGGAAATGGAATGATGTCACCATGGAAATTGTTACAGGTTTTCCTAGAACACCACATGAAAATGATACATTTTGGGTAGTATTTGATAAATTTTATATTGTCACACACTACTTAACTATTTGAAATACTATCTCTCTTGATGATCCAGTGAGTATATTCATTAAGGAGGTTAAAGGACTTCATTGAGCTCCATGTTTTATCATATCTGAAGGGGACACTCACTTCATCTATGAGTTCTAGAAAGGGTAAAAAAAGGCATTGGGTACAAAGGTGCTTCTATGCATTAACATTAACCCTTAGATCAATAGACAGACAAATTCCATGATTCTAGTGTTGGGGGACTTTTTAGAAAATATTTGGTTGACATTGAAGGTTCTTAGTAACAACACATTAAAATAGTGTATTTTTTTATAATAAATCATTCAGGATACTATTCATATGGTGTCATATGAATAATTATATGGCAGTACATTCCAATCACCTATGTTATATTTATTGGTAGGGGAATAATCTTTTCTTAGGCGGTATATCATCCAAGAGACTTCATAGGAGTTCTTGTTGATCTAGAAGTGTATATTGAACAGTCTTTCCTAACATCAGTCATATACCAATTAATTATAATGACCTCTTGAATTCAAGGTTAGGGATCATGTATTATAACATGTTTCACCTAGGATAAAATATCATAAAAGTCGATGAATGGGTAAATTTCAACTTGATTCATTATACCCTTTTAGGGTTTTGAGAGAATTGGACCGGTGTCTTACCTGATATCAATTCCTTAGAGATATAAATATATATGCATGATGTCATGCACATATATTAGGTCCACCAGTATTAGGACGTTCCGATGCACATTTCGGTGTCTGATGAGGTTAAGTTAGATGTGGATGCTTTCATTGAACACAATAATTTGAATATCATGGATTAAAGCACAAATAATATCTAAGGCTGGTTATTTCTTTTTTATGGGTGATATGGTAGCATGAAAGAGTACAATATGAGATCAAGGAGTGAAAAGAAAACATTTGAGCCTAGTAGATGTTGTCTTTATAATATAGTCTCTCTTTATCCTCATAAGGATAACTTGGGGATGGGTTTCTTTATAGAGAAAAGGTTGTAATGAACAATATTTTCAGGAAGGTATGGATCATTTATTTTTCTGTTCAAATTCAATTTTATATCTTGGAAAATGCTACTTATGGACAAAGAATGGTTTTAGAAGCATTCATGGATTTTTTAGAGCTTGATGTTCTAGAAATTGGACAAATATAGTGGGCCACATGGTTAATTAATGTTTAGTTCTATCCATGAAACTCAACCGTGTGAGCTACCAAGTGCAAAAAAGAGGCGGCACATTTTTTATGCAACTGTGCATGCCAAACTGTAACCCCATGTTGAAGAGAAGGCATTCTTTACAGTGTATTTCTTCATATCATGCCAAAGGTTATCCAAAATGTGAACGTAGCCTGTGTGTGGGGGGGGGGGTGTCCATGGATATTACAAGAAGTATATTTGGAACATGGTTTCACTAACTATGTGAACAAGACATGTGACCCAGTTTTTGTGGGTGACATTGCCTTTTTGCCCTTAATGATTTTTAAAACAAACCAATAATTTTTTTTATTAGTGGAAAGAGAACCTTTTATCTCCCCTCAGTGAGCTCTCCCTTCTCTTTACATAAAAATATTTTTATCTCTTATAACCAAACTATGGATTCCTAATAATCAGAAGCATTGGATATTTAATTGTATGTTCCTTAAATATTTATCTTAATATCATGTTTTGTTTTCTAATCTCTTGAACTATTTTCGCATGATATAATTTTTCCATATTTTCAGGTCATTTTTATATTTTAGTTTTTTCTTCCATTATTTCTTGAATCATTGGATGAACCAATAACATTGGTCATCCACATACCGCAGGTGAGTGGTATAACAATTTTCCATAAATATTGATATATTATCAAAGTTTCATCATCATGCTACTTTCTAGAAATGTATACACGATTTCTTAGAATTTATCTTCCCTTATTTAATTAATTATACCCTGAAGTGATATAATCATATAACCCCATTTAATTTCAATAGGTTTTCCACCACATAGTCTCTCACCATGTTGGGCGTGATGAATTAATTTCCATCCTCATGTAAATTCATAATTGATCGAACTAACTCCTATGTGGTTTGATATGACATGGAAAATGGAGTATCTCCCTTTTATATAATTTTTTAAATTACCAAACACCATCAAAGAGTTCAAATTAACAGGTAAAATTTAATTGAACTCATTAATATGAATTTTAACATGAATATGAAACATGTAATTGTTTAGATTGAAATGGAAAATAAAATTATGCTCTTTAATATAAATGTTAATGTGACTAATAACTATAAAAGTTCTTTAATTGACATGGAAATTTAACTTCATTTCCTTGTAAAGTGAATGTATTAATTAAATTGAATACGGGTGAGTTGAAAGACCATCCCACATGTCATATATATATATATATATTAATATGTGAGAATTATGAATTATGACCCCTTGGTTATTTCTTTTAAATAATTATAATAATTTTAGAGATAAACCCTTATTACTATAATTATCATTATGCCATGTTTATTATTTTTTGAACAATTGTTAAGGGTTTATTTTTTTTCATGTAATTTCATGCTCCCTTACATTAGGTTATGGGAATGACATCTCACATGATTATACATTCATCGGGATGATGGGAATGATGATCCCCATTCATATACTTCATGTGTGGGGCATGATGACCACCCCAACAACATTATTGATAGGAATGATGTCTCAAATTCATATGAGATTCAGGGATTGTATCCTTATTGGAGTAATTGGATCGTTAGATTAATTATGGATGCCTGAGTTACAAACTGTGTCCAACTTTACACTATTGTACATGTATATGCCTCTAAATTTCAACATATATAGTGTGTAGATACATGTATACATATTATATATATATATATGAATATTATATTTATGGTGATTTATCGGATATATACCAGCCTATGTTGAATCAGTTTGATCAAGCCAGGTTCCCTATGAGAACCTAAGCTGACTTGAATTTATTCTTCATCATTATTTATTCTTCATTAATATTTTCACATTGATTTTGTATATACACTGGGTAGATTAATCTAGAAACGAATGGTGTTATACTAATGAGTTTATCTGACACCTTAATCGGGCCTCCATTAATTCCAATGTAGAATTCTTGAATGTCAGTGTGGATAAGGTAAATCAACCTATTTCAGATGCTTTATTTATTTTTGTTAAATATTAGTGAATGGGAGGAGAGTACCAAGAATATGATTTTGATTCTATTGGATTGGTCTGTTTATTATGTCTTGGTACTTTTGTATAAAATATTATATATTCTTATAATCTTGTATTCACATATCCCCTTTTTGTTTATCATCTTGACATGCCATCATTGTATATGAGTGAGCCTATGGATTTTTTATTTATTCACATTACTTGGTTTCTTATTATTTCATAGATGATTATCATAATTTTTGATAATATTCCAAACGTTTTATTAATCTAATTGTAATTAGGTATATTTATTATATCTGTTATGGCACTCTCATATGAGGGTATATTCTCCCCACCATACAATAATGGGCCCTCACTACTGGTTAGTATCCTCTTATGTATGGAGAGGAGCTTTTGAGTCCATGTGACCCACCATCTCAAGGAAAATTTTTAGTGGATCCTTGGTGGGGACATTAAAGGGGATGAAAAAGAAGATATAATATTGAACCTCTCTGGTTAAGATTTATACATCTTCTTTGATAATCCACTTTTGGATTACACGTTAAGCCTTGAACGGATGATATTTTGGAAGTAACATAATCTAAATGAGACGAGGATGTATTTTTTGAAGTTATTATGGATGATATATTCCAATTTAGTATTATCATGAAGTGTCAAGAAGACATGAGAGGATATATCCATTTATAAGGGATGAAAAATAAAAACATGGGATTTAATGAATTAGTAAACAATAAATTTATCATAATCATGTTAGGTGGCACCAAGGAACCCCAAATTTAAATATAAGATTATAAAAGGTCTCAATAAGAACAAACATTAAATTTTGAAATGTTTGGGATATAATTTTGACCTTATATCATCGTTAAACAAATTTTAACCCATTTAACCCTAATACTGATAACATAAAATATTACAATGATAAAATACTTATATTAAAAATATTAAAAGTGGAATTATAATAAAATTATATCATATTGATTCCCAATTTGGAAATAATTTTTCCAAATATAATTTTTTTATGTGGATTAAATAAATTTAATATAAGAACCCAAAAAAATAGTTTCACATAAAATACCTAATTTTAGTGTAAAAATAATTTTATCATGAAATCAATAAATAAGTTGGTTCAAATAATTATTTTTGGTTAAAAAATAAAAAATAAATATTCTATTCCTTTTGAGCTGTCAAAATCTAAATTTAATCTCCTAAAAATCCACTAAAGGAAAATATAAAAAATAATAATTAATTAAAAAAAATATAACTTATCATCACATAAGTAAATCATAGTTTCCCAATATCAATATTTTTTTAAAATATATTATTTAACAGCTTAAAAAATATGGTCAAAACACCCATTCAATGATATAGATACTAGTATTAGAGGTGTTTTAAACCATTACACAATATTTTCAACCAATTTTTACCTATTTTATTGAGTTAATAAATCTTTACAATGTCTACAATTTTTAGGGATAAAAAATTAAGTTAGAACTGTTAAATTATATTAAATATAATGATTCAAAATATGTAATCCACATAGAAATATTCATTTTATAGATGTGGTATAAAATTCATTAAAAAAAATCAAGATAAATGAAACTATGACATTTTTAGAAAAAATTACTTATAATAAAGAAATCAACATATTCTTATTCCATTCCAAATAAAAAAATAAAATAATTGTAAAATAATATGATTAATTATATAATATATATATTTCAATAAAATAATTATTAAATAATTATTTCTAAAATTATTCAAGATAAAAATAAATTTCCTACATAAATTTTTTTTTGAAAAAAATATTAAACAATGAAATAAACTTATACCAAAATCAAATCGAAAGTTGATTTTTAAGTAATTAATTAGATTTTTTATAAATAATGTAAAATTATATTAATTTAATGTAAAATTAAATTAGTAATGGTACTTTTCAATGAAAATCAATAATATTTTAACAAAAAAATTATTTTTTTCAATGTTCATTTAAAAATCAATAATTTTCAGAAATAACCAAAAATATCAACTTAAGATAATTTTAATATTCTAATTTATTAATGATATGAATTTGATAAAATAAAAATGTAAATATTTTAATAAACTAATTATATAATTTTCTTAAAAATAGAAATAAATACCATTATTGATGAAAAATTATTTTTGAATCATAAAATAACTTTTCTAAAAATTGAGTACATATTTACTATGAAATAGTCAATGAATTTTTATTATATATAAACATGAAAAATATTATTCTTAATAATGTTATTTAAATTCATTATTTCAATTTTAAGGGTTAGGATTTGAAAATATACTATATTATTGTTTTTTATACATGTGGTTTCATGCAAAAAACTATTGATCACTTTTAATTTATTTATATATAAATATATTATAAAATCTGGGCCTATTAAAATAGGGTGGGATGAAGTCAGATAGAGGTTGTTGACATGTCATAGCCTTGTCCTAGAAATGAATGATATGGTTAAAAACTTTATTGGTATATGAGATAATCAGTAAATTTATTAAAATAGTTATGTAGATAATCAGTAATGATATCTTGATTTCGACGTTGGGAAAAAGGTTTTCATCTTTTTATCACCATATATGAAAGTTAAGAGATTTATACATAAATAGATATTGATACCTTGGTATTAAAATCTCATTGAGAACCCTGATCATGTGTGGGATATAACTTATCACTTTCCACTCCCTATAGAACTCTCCCAAGCACATCATATGTTTAATGTATTGCTATTAAGAAATTACATTGATGAACTTTAACATGTAATGAAAATGGAATAAATTTAATTAGAGAATGATGACTCATATGAGGAATTTCCACTTGAGATTGTTGATCTTAGAGATAAAATTCTAATGAATAAAAAAATTTGTTTGTTGAATGTTCTAAGGTGGGATAATAAGTTCAGCGATACTAAATAGGAAACCATGGATGTAATGAGACCAAATTACCCTCAAATTTTCTATCTTTATTAACTAAAATATCAATGGTGAAATTATTTTGAGGTGTATAATGTAATGACATAATAATTTATAAATTTTTTCATTAAATAAATATCATTCCCAATAACTTGTTTTAAAGGAAACTACATGAAAAAATGGAAAAACTTTCCAATAATAAAATATAATTATTAAATTAGAATTTTATATTATCGACACAAAATTATCTCGTATCAATGTTTTCAAACACAATTAAAAATTATTTAAAAAATATAAATTTATACAGGAGTAATTTTATTATCATATAAATACTTAAATTCAAATATGTTTCCTTGATTAAATTAATTCCAATCATATTTTGAACATAAATACGATATAATTATCATAATTTTACAACTCCAAATTTCAAAATTACCTGAATATATTTTTTGGTGTTTATAATCATTTTTCTCTTAGGGTTATAGTGCAACATATGGTTTTTATAAAAATTATGACTTATGAAATAATTAAAATATTATCATAACATAGATAATATTCATTCATTTATACTGAAAAATATATATTTTATAAGTAACATTATAAATTTTAAAATGTTATGTTTAATATATACACTTATATTTTATATTATCAATCATTTGGGTAATGTCATGTAATTTTTTTAATATAATATAATTTTAGTGTGTTAGAATAGTTTTTTATTATTTATAGAATTAATAATAAAAAATAAATTTCATAATTTTTATAAGATAGTATAAATTATGTTATAATGAAAATTTTATTTTTAGAAACAAAAAATGAATTACTTTGGTAAATTCATGTTACCGATATAAAAGATAGAACTGTAAATTAGTGAAAAAAATGGGGAAAAGGACAATAATTTTTTAAAAATGTTTATAATTGATTTTTTGATCTCTGGATAAAAAACATATTTTGATAAATTATTTTCAATTTTAGAGTCTTCTTGATATGCGAAACATGTTATCTCTTTATATTAAGATCAAATATTTAAAAAAATGTCATTATTGAGACTTATAAAAGATTTCTCTCATCACTACATCAAGAAAAATATAAATTTAGGTTTCCAATTTAATCTAATCACTTCTTCCATCCCCAATAATACACATTATCATTGATAATATTATGGAAGTATTTTTCTTTCCAATGTAATCCCTTTTAATGGGATCCATGAAGGGAAGCTCAAAGATCTCAACATTGGCACTAAAAATTAGAAAAAAAATATTTATTTTATATAATTCCATTTAAAATTAATATATTTTTTCCTGAAAATATATAAATTATTCTATTTTTATAGTACACAAAATTTTGTTAAATATCTTGTATAATTATTATCAATTATTGAACTATTCAATTAAAAAAACAAAAACTGCATTCATTCATTTGTGTGGACTACTGCCTCCGTGATATTACATATCTCATTTGTCATCTAGATTCATTTTTATTTATTAAATTAACTTAAAATATAATTATACTAAAAATAAATTTTTATGTTATAATAGTAATATTATTTAGTAAATATATTTACAAAAGTAACTATTTTCATAACCATACTGGTCCATTAATGATGGTATGTTAATGTTTGGGCCACTCATTCAAAATACTTGAAAAATTAAATAAATAATATCATGGATGACTATGATACGTTTATTAAAGAAATTATAAATTATAAATAAGTAAATAAATATTTTATTTTGGGCCTCTAATGATAAAATTAATTCAAAACAGGTTAATTTTGATACAAATGTATATTTGTTAAGAATAAACAAAACATGATCATCACCAATTTAAGGTTTAATGACTATAGGAAAAATAAAAATATATTTAAAATATAACATTATAAATAATTATAAATAATCTATTAATTTCACTTTTATGATCTTTTAATAATTAACATTTATGGAAAAATAAATAACAACACCTCTATTATGTATCTAGTTCAAAATGATCATGATTACTCAAAACCATTATTTTAAAAACATAATAAATAACTGATGATAACATATAAAATCATTATAAATAATGGATATAAAACGTTATATATTATAATAATGATCTAAAATAAGTGATGAAGAAAGAAATTTTTGTTATACAAGAGATTCATGATCTTTTGAGGGAGTAAAGAATTAAGGTTCAACATTTTTACAAATAAGATTATTTCCATAGGTTATAATAAATCCAATTTGAATATAAATATTGTAGATTTGTTTACTCTACCCAATTATGATGTTATTTGGAATTTATACCATCTTTTTTGGGGAAATGATGATTCACATAGAAGTTTTCTTCCTCGATGAATCTATTTTTTCATGTGAATTTAATTTTATTATGAATAACTCTCATATATTTTTATGGATTCATCCCCAAATATATGTTTTTTACATCCTACCAAATTTTTCCTATCTGTAGTGAAAAATAAAATTAGTCTTATCTCATTTTATCTTTATATTCCCCATTATTAATTTTAATGAATTTTATTCATTATCATTTGAATGAAGCGAGGTTTATAAAGAAATAGTTTTAAAATATTTTAAATGATTTTGTTTTTCAGGATATTGAATTCTTCTGTTCGAATTCATAATATTTAAATATTCATTATTTACAATAAATTTGAATTTTTGGGATTTTTTATTTTTTTATAAAATTTTAATATATTTTAACTTCATCTTTAATAATTTATTTTGGTTAGTGATATGAAAAGAAAGTCTTTTATGAAGATAATAAGAAATATTTTCCAACAAAATATCATTTCTAGAATTCTAGTATATATTATAAATATTTATTTATAATATAGTAATGGTTCCTAAATAATTAGAAATGATCTATTTTTTATAATTATTTACGTTGATCATGTTTTTTCTATTAATCGATTACGGATTTTTGAAATGTAATTTTATGAGATTCCATTTTAGAAAGTTATGAAACATTTTTTCTTCCCATGGGTACTTTATAACAATAGAAATTAAATATTGTTTAGTGTCACTAATATATATGTATCATAATGGGTGGGTTCTTATACAATCCTCCAAATTATTAGTCAAGGTTTTACATCTAATGAGATAAGGACAAAATTATTTACATTTCTTTATTCATATTATACAGGGTTGAAAAAATTATAGTTTTTCCAAAATTTAAAGGGTGGAAATACATTTATTTGTTGAGAAAATAAAAGGTAAGGATTATTGTGTTTTCTCTTAATTTTTCCTAGTATTTTGTGTCTTCCACAAATAAAAAATATATATAATTTACAAGATACTCTATAAATTTATGACATTCCATGTTATAAATACATTACACTCACATTAGTAATTATTTAATGTTTTTCATGACTTTTGTTATATTATTTTAGAAAAAAATGATTACATTTTATGAGACAAATATTTCTATTATAATATCCATAATTATTAATAGATTTTTTTAATTATCACTTATGACTTCATGATATTTTTTTAGTTATTTAACCCTAATTAATAATTTCTACCCTATTTATGATAAAAAATATTAGAATATTTCAACTTAGTGTTTGATAATCTCCATTTATTATGTTTTATTTCCTTATTTTGTGAATATTGATGTAATATATGAGATGTTTAGAAGGCATATTAGAGTTGACTGATTATTGGGAAATGTGGGTATGTATTGTAGAATAAGTTCATTATACAACAAGTCTTCTAAGACACTAATCCTTTTGTTGTCTAGTTTTTTGAGACTATTTTTTAATGTAATGATTATTTACGAAATTTAATATTATCATAGTTCTTATTTATTATGGGTCACTTTTTCCTCTAGAATTGGGGATGATCTCATTGATTTAAGATTCAAACATTCCAAGCGGTTTCTAACGGGTTTGTTCGTAGAACCAGAGACATCCAATGATTCCATATCCATTTGAACCTACTTTCCAAAGGTAGGTGCTCATTAGTTATGGACTGATGAGGCATAGGAATTTGCATTGGTCGAGTGGACGGGAGTTCGGACTCATCACACCTTTTTGAGGGGAATTATTGTCTACCCCGGAACTCTCTTTATAGATTTATGTTATGTTCATGAATCCTTATTACATTACCATGTATAAAATGAGCTTTCCTTTAAATATGTCAATCAATGATTAAATATGTAGGAAATTTAGAGAATCTTTTATATGTATTCTAGGTTCTTCATCGATAGAGAATCATCTGTATTTGTTAGAGATTCTTAGTCAATGGTATCCTTCAATACATAAAAGTATCTTGGTCATTATGTTGACCATACTGGTTTTAAAGCCACTCAGTGGGGTACATGAAGTTTATTGTCATTCAAAGGGACATGGATTATTTCATAGTTGGGACCGTACCCACAGATGGGCTACCTACGTATCCTTTATTTATAAAATGAATCAGAACCCACGTAGTTCGAGTAAGGGAGTATGATGTTTATTACTGATGGCTCAAAGAAAGATATCATTATTAATTTTACACTCTATGCTCACATGAGTCATGCTCAGTGTGAGAAACAAGAGGTATTGGTAAAAACATACAATTTGTGCCATGAAAGATGCAATCATAAGAAATGATGTGGGGCTTATATATGTATAACTGCCCAAACAGTTGAAGATTATGATTTACTTCAGGTAATAAATCCAGGAACAGGGTTCATAAAGGTATTTATAATTTATGAATATTTGAATACTCTAATCTTAGGGAATATTTTTAAGGAATATGACCAAGTTAGAAGGGGACATATGATTGGGTTTTACTCCTGAGAAGGAAGCCCAGATCAAAAGTAAATTAGGACTAGTTAAGAGAAATTTAGACTAGGGATTACTCCTGAGAAGATGGCCCAGGTTAAGGCACTTGAAAATTTAAGGGACTTGGGGCTTACTCCTAAACAGGATTCACATATTTGAGAATGGGGCTTACTACTGAAAACGAAGCCCAGTTTAACAGAATTATGGTTGGGGATTACAACTACGGAGGATGACCAGATTTTTTGGGAACATTGAAACTGGGGCTTACTCCTGAAAAGGAAGCCCAGGTTAACGGAATTATGACTGGGGATTACTCCTAAGGAGTATCCCAAGGTTAATGAGGACTTGGGGCTTACTCATAAGAAGGATGCTCAAATTAATGAGGAATTGGGGCTTACTCCTAAGGAGGATGCCCAAATTAATGAGTACTTGGGGCTTACTCCTAACGAATATGCCCAAATTAATGAGGACTTGGGGCTTACTCCATAAGAAGATGCCCAAATTAATGAGGACATTGAGACTGGGGCTTACTCCAGGAAGCCCAGGTTGAGGATTCTCTCATCTTAATGGATGAGGTTGAATGAATGAACTCACTAACATTAGTGATGTAAATATGTGTAAATCACTAGGTTTTGAGAGATGTTCCACAGAATTCCTTTCAGATAAGGAAGAAAACAAGGAAATCATGCCATAAATGGCTTTGGAAAGAGTTCTGAAGGATTAATCCTAAAGAGGAGAGAGGGATAGGTGTAAGAGGGGTGAAATGGGGAGGATGGGCACCCTAAAAGAGAGGGGCGTGCAAGTCCTTGTGGGCGCGTAGGTACTGCGTGGGTGCACAAGTTTGGGTCACGCAGGTATACCTGCGCAACACATGGGTACTTGCGCGACTTTTATCCCTTTGGGTAATAATTGGGCGAGACTTGGCTCAATCCCTTAGTACTGTCCCTAAGGTCTTACATAAGTGTGGCGCGCAAGTTCTGGTAAAAGATCATGGTGGCGCACAAGTGTGTCCATTTCCCTTAAGGGATACCCACTCAGGCACGCAAGTGTTGATGAATTTCAACACTTAGGCCTTTATCTCCCTCTCTAGATCTTCCTTTCTAGGTAAGAAATTACCTTAGAAGAATTCAGAAGCATTGATAAGAGACTAGGGCGCTGGGAGCTCAAAATTGGGGTTCTTTAATTTTTCATCCTTTAAAATGGGGGGCCCAAAGGGGTATTTATAGGCTGGAGGGACCCTGGGCGAATTTTTAGAGAGGGATCACAAGTCACCTACGCGACCATTTGGCGGCGCAGAACTGTATTTGCGCGACCATGAGGGAACTTGCACGGCCCAAGTGAATTTTAATCTTAGTTCATTCCTTTGTCAATTTTTGATGTTTTTTTCAAAGGATGAATCACTTTATGCTAAAGCATTTACCTTTGCATTAGTTTAGACTCTGTGATGAAAAGTAATGTCAAAAAAAGTCCCCCGTCAGAGTTGGATCCGAAAGAAATGAGGACGTGACTCTGAGAAAAAGAAAAAAATCAAAGGGAAATCAGCGTGCAAGTACTCAGCCCGCAACTGTCGTCGTGCAGGTGTGAGTCGCACAGGGTTTGAGCGAGATGGCCTTAAGCACGCGAGTGGGCAGCCTGGCCTATAATTAGGCGGCCATTCTGGGGCAAATCACCCGAATTTCAAATTTTTGAGCTCTCTCCGCGCAAGTTACATTCACCGTGCACGTTGCCCCGTTTTCCGCTGTTTCTTCATTGTTTCTTTGCTTTCGCACTACTATCAAGGTATTTGGACTTGCGCGGTAGTAATTTCATGCCAAAAACATGTGCGGAACATCCACACTTGCGCGACATCATCATACTTGTGCGCCAAGATTATACTTGCGCACCTCAATGCCTTATCCATTTTTTGGAATTCCGTCACAAATTTTATGAAAACTCAACTTATATAAGAGTTAATTTATTCAACTTTTGTGCAGATTCAATGGCTTCCAAGAGAATCGGAACGGCTGATGAACTGTAAAGAAAGCGCCTTGATGATTTGATGAGCATCATTGGCCATGATTACTATACCTTCTGTGAAAGAACTCTCCCGGATTTGGATAAGTATATGAATAAGTATCATCGTGACGTCCCTCAGAGAATTTAATTTCCTTTGTAAGGCTATGGTCATCTGCAAGAAGTTACCATTCCAGAGGCAAAAAACTATCTCCCAATCTCTCGGTTTCAGAATTATACCAACTTTTCTTCAGCAAATATTTCATGAGGAGGAGTTTTTATAAATGATGGATTAGTGGAGAAGGATCATATGATGCATCATAGCCCTTGTATACCAGATTTGAAACCACATAAACCTGAGCTGCTCCCACATTGTTATCCCTCAATTTTCTAAAACTCTCAGATGGATCAATCTAAAGGCTGGAAGAGAAGTTGGGACTTCCGTCCAGGAGGAGGTGTGGAGCCAACCTGGATGTGGGCATACTGGGTGTGACAAACCTGTGCAGATTTTGTCGAGGATTTGAAAGAATTTGTGATATATGAAGCCGTCTGGGTTGGGAAAACATATGTTTGTAGGCATGATAACTTCGTACCGGAGATACTCATCCATTGGAGCCCAGAAACCAATTCTTTCCATCTGAATCATGGAGAAGTAAGAATCAGTCTATTGGATGTCCAAAAAATCTTAGGGGATCCAATTTTGGCTGATATGTATGATTAATTCATCCCTCCCAAGGTGACTTGGAATGATTCGGTGAAAACACCAGCTTTAGCTCGGGAATTACTTAAAATCTTCCATAAGCTCAAGAGTTCAGAGACATTCTTAACTCATCCTAGAAAGGATATTCATCCAGAGGAATTGATGAATATATTTCTTATTGATAAGTAGGATAAGGAGACAAAGGAGTATGGTTCCAAGGAGAAGGGATCCAAGGAGAAGGGATCCAAGAAGAAGAATCCCACTCATCCTACCACCTTCCCCTAAACAGAGAAGATGGGTGCTCCTGGAACATTCTACCTGACTCTGGAAGCAGGAGAATTTGAGATGTGGGGATATGAGGTGAATCAGAGGATCTCAAATAAGACTCGTTTGGCGGGCTTCTTGGAATTGTGGCTTAGTGTTTATCTTCTTCCAGTCGGGGACTCGAAGGGAGGCATCAGGCCAGGGACCTTCGTTATTGCGGCAAAGTTGGATGAGGGAAAAATGGTCGGGATGGGTACCCCCATTTTAGAAAATATTCATAGGAGCTTACTCCATGTTTTCATGGGTAAGTCTCCATTAAGAATAGTGGGGCCATTCCATGTTTTGTGGGGATGGATCGCCACTCACTTCAGGACATATACTGTTTAGAATGGAGTACAGATTCCTGGAAGTTCTTTTAGGCCACCAGTGCAGGCATTCTCTGGAATTTCTCCATTATCTCTCAATGCTCATGAAATGAAGGTGAGGCTGAACATGTATAAGGAAATCAACTTCTTTCTTTATGGAAATCCTCCAACCGGGCAGTTTGTTGATGATGGAACAACCAGTCTTGATTTAAGGGAATACATAATGGCCAACAGAGATGGTGTGCTAGTCGCCAAGATTGACAGAGAGATTTTATGCGTGGCGTATGCTTCATAAAAATTTTCACGTCAATTCAAGTGTTTATAGTAGACTGTTGTTTCTCCCACTGTACATGTCAGGTTAGAGCAACATCCGATGGTTTCTTGGAAACTATGGTTGTTGACATCTAGGGAGAGGACCGAGGCAGTGATTGAGATACCAGTTGAAAAAGCGGAAAATAACTTGACTACATGGTATGCCAAGAAATGGATAGCATCATACCCTAAAGTGGTGCTGAATCACCCAGTTTATCAGGTGGGGAAAATGAAAATGACTGTAGAGAAAGAAACTCTTCATCATGAAGGTGATGCTTCCCCACCTGAACCTGATTTGCTAGATTCCTCATCTAGGACTGATTTACAAGATTCCCAATATGGGGATGATGAGGCACAATAAGTAGAAAAGCGGCCTCGTGCTCGATATAATCCTCCGATCATAATCAAAAGACATACTCCATCAACTCCTGTTGAGTTAATTCATTGTGGTAATTTAATCACCATTACATTATAGAGTAAAAAGTATTATTTTCTTATTCTCTATCAGTAATTTCAAGAGCCGGGAAGAATCTAAAATCAGAGATTGTAGGACCTTCGTCAAAGCCTTCTGGTACACATACTGAATATATACGACCAGAGGCTGTCCAGACAGGGCAGAGTCAATATTGTGGTACTGAGACTGCCTGGAAGGATTTTTGTGAGGGGATACAACTACCTGGAATAGGGAATCTTGTGGCTTCTGCAGATATCTATTATGAGTATAACCTCAATGAAGTGTGCGCTTATATCAGAGAGATGGAAATTCTAATATATTACACGGATGATTCTTTTCTTCTCACCAAGATGGTGAATGAAATGATAGATCGTGGCACTGTTGAGGGGACTGATGAAGAGTGGCACGATTACATGGCCCCTGAAGATGTAAGTTTTATTTCCTTATTTTCCTTGGAACTTGATTTTAGTCAAATATTTATTACTAAAGGAAACTATTTTCTTCATCTTTGAGCTTGCAAAGAAAGGAACCACTAAGGTTCTTTCTCTACAATATATCCCAAGTGGTACTGCAATCAGGGCTAATACTGGATCTGATCTTTAATTGGGCGAGATATATCTAAGCCAGCAGGCCATGAATGAAGAGTTTTACATGGCCTTCCATTCTCCAAATCATGTTCATGTAGTGAAGACTGCTGATACTCCCAAAAAACCAAAGAAGCAAAGGCAACGAATGAGGAAGTCTACTGGTAAATGCTTCATTAGTAGTGGTAAGTCCTTCGGATAATCATGAGTCTATACCCATGAAAATATTTCTCATATTTATGGGGATTTTAGGGGATTCTTAAATTAACCCTCTGAGGGAGAGGACTAGTCCTCCATTGAAGACCATGGAGGGTGATGTGGAACAATCACAAATTCAAGTTGACTTGGCTACTCCTGGAGAAGAGCCAGCATTTGTTCCCAGTATCCCTCCTTCTACTATTTCAAGAAGGTAAGAACATGATTCTGGTAAGTTAAAAATGCTTCATAAAATGTTGAATGAAACATCTACTGACATCTATTGTGTGATACATCAGGTACAACCCCTGTATTAGAGATTTTGGTGGATATTGCAACTGATACTGCGATTTTATCTAAAGTGCACTCCAGGGTCAGGAACCGCAGGATGAAGGTCACCAAGAAGACACATCAAATTCTCCAACTGGTGAGATTAATCACGATTCTGATATGACATTAGATGAAATGATGGAACTTGGTGCATCTTTTGAAGATTTTATAAATAATGTTAAATTACCATGTAATTTAGAAGATTATGGATATGAGTGTTATCCTTTTTCCTACTAAGAATAACTTCTTATTACATGTCTAATCACGATTGGTTCAAATGTGCAGTTCTGTCTGAGCAAGCTTCTGAACTACCCATACCTAAAGGGGGTAAAGAAAACCCTACTATTGTAGATACATTAGCAAATGTGGAGCTGAACCCAGTGGAGCTTCCACAAACTCATCTGGAAAATCCCGTCAAAGCTAGTAAAGATGGGGATGATCCCTCTTAGGTTTTTGATCTACCGTTGGGTAAGGAATAACAATATTTGTGATTGTACTTAATTTGCAAGACAACTGATTCTTTTTTTATCCTTTGAAACTAACCATACCATTCAATTGACAATGCAGGGCCATCAAATTCAATGGTTAGATCAGGATGTGAAGCTTCAACCATTTCTCCAACAAGAATTGAAAGTGAAGAAACACGGCACAGGCGGGGAGGAGAAGAACATGGCACATCCCTAAGTTCATTAATCCCAAATTATACTCCCCCCTGTGACAGTGATGCTGAGTCGGACCCAGAAGTTCAAAAGGTGTTCTAATTTTCATGATGCAAGGTGTGGTAGAACATATGGAAAATCATATCTGAAGTGCCTCTAGAGGAGTTGTCATCTATGATTACCCGTCTGTCATCCCTATTTGTCATATTGGGACTTGGCAGTTTTGGATATGAAAAGATCCATGTCACGGTGAAACGGGTCGTTTTAAGAAGGGACCAGGAGCAAATGTGTCGTAATGATCTGACCATGGTATAAACGTCAGCCAATATTAGTGAATTTGAGGCTACGATATCCCGAGCTGAGGCTGACTATGCTACCATGATGAAGGAGCCGAAGCATAAGATCAAAGATAAAGTCGTCCAGCAGATGCACCTTTAGTAACAGTTAGATGCTGTTACTGGGGAAATTGACCAACCCAATAATTCGCTAGAGGGAGCTCAAACGAATGGTATGAAAGCCACACAGATGCCAAGAAAGCACTCCATTAGGATGAAAAGAGTGAAGTTGGTCGGGTGTATAAGCTTCAAGTAGCTGCCGATGAAGATCGGGATGGTGTACATCAAATGAAGACTTATATTGATAGCCTCTTGTAATTTCCTAGAAAAGAGAAGAGACTCCAATATGTGGATGTCCTTCTAATATCTTGTGCATTAACGAAAAATATTTTCATCTTCAATCATTAATCCATGCATTTTCTTTGCTACAAGCTTTAGATTTTTACCTAAGCCAATGGGCCTAGTAAGAATAGATTTATTTTTTTACTAAGATTATTATAAATAACCCTACAAACCTTGAATCTTTTAATTGCTCAATATTACCTAAATCATAAAAAATGTATGTTTAATGAGCTGGAACATGACTTTTATTCAGAGTTTCCTTATCTTTTGTGGGCAGTTTAAAGTCATGCACATCAGACATAAAGAGGATAATGTTTAAGGTCGAAATAGCTTTGACCGAAATGGATTAAAATCGACTCAATTTTTTGAAAATTTATTTGAAAAAATATTACCACACTCAAATATGAGCGAAAATATGTAAACTACGACTTAAGAAAATTTGAATCTGAGGAATGATATGAAAATGATGTAAAAGGCATTATAAGATGTAGTTACCAAGAATGAAGTTACCATTATTTAACATACCCGTTAGGGGGTTGAATTATGTAGGGCCACCTAAGGGAATTGGCTGCATAGTCATATGAATAGAATCATATGGTTGATAATTCCATTATGTAGGCTACTTTTGCAAGGCCACCTAAGGGCACATGCTGTAGTGTTAGGAAAAAGAACTCTCAGAAATTTACTTTTCAACTGCTAAGAAGCCAATGAAAGTTTATAGGGATTTAACTTTTCCAAAGTATAGAGTTGGCTGTATGGAAGGAGGTACTTGAATATGGAGAAGATATTTTCAATCAAGATTGTCTTAGAATTGGATGAATGTTACTCCTATAAAGGTATGACCCAAATGTAGGGAAGGAAAATATAAACCATAGAAGTGAATACTTTCAGATCATGAAAAGGAATATGGGAAAAATATGTTAAGGATGACTATTTTCGCAGATCCCAACATATTTTCATTAAGAAAAATAAAGATTAAAGAGGTTTTCCTCCCAAGAATGAAGTTACTACTATTTAAAAAAACCCATTATGGGGTTGAATTATGCAGGTCCGCCTAAGGGTATTGGCTGCATAGTCAAATAATAACATCTTTTGGCTAACTGGTCCGTTATATATACTACTTATGCAAGGACGCCTAAGGGTAATTGATGCATAGTCAGGTAAAATAACTCTCAGGTATCAATCCTCTTGTGATTAGAAGTTAATAAAAGGGTTATGAAGATCTGAAAATATTTAAGGTTAAGATTATGACACATAAAAAAGGGGTATTTTTCAATGTATGTAATGATACATAGATCAATGCTAACCATAATCACGTTGTGGCTGGGTCTTGAATTGAAATTATGGACTTCACTACGTATCCCATAAGGATGGGAATCAAGCCATACGTAGTTCTTGAAATAGAGTTTAACGTCATGTGGGACGAAAGTATGAGAGATCTTAGTTTAGGGTCATAGAGCTCAGACCATTATAAGAAACACACAATGTGTGTTTTCATTCGGACTTTTCAGCTAGGGGAGTGAAAGTGGAATTTGGTGTTAGGCCCAAAAGACTTTTGGCTAGATTCGAGGGACACTCAAATGTTCCTACATATCCCATAAGGTTGGTAATCAAGCCCACGTAGTTCTATAAATACCCTATGTACAAATTTGGTTCGAACATGTGAAGGGTGAAAGGGGACATTAGTGCAATGATGGTTTAACCCAAGATAAATGGTTCAGGTATTTCCATGTATGCACATAGTATTTTTTTAATATAAAAAGATTAAAATCAATATAAACAATGATTCTCTCTCAGTTTAGGGTATCAAAGAATATTTTAGTTTATTGTCATACAGGACAGAAATGTGGTACAGTTTAACATCGTATAGCAAGGACGAAGGTGAACCAATGTAAAGATATTGATTCTAGGGGTGGTTTCATGAATCAACATCGTATGAGATGGAGGTGAACCAATGTGAAGAAATTGGTTTTTGGCTTGAACCTTTGGAGGTTGCCTCTGTACCCAGCCTAAAAGGCAAGGATAAAGTGCACGTAGTTCAATTAAAGAATGAATTAGTGACCAAATTGTTCTTGGGGACAACGACCTAAAAAATGGTGTTGGGACTTACATGTGGTTAGCAGCCCAGAGAGGGTGTTATGGTTGAAGTTTCCTCTAATCTCACGTGAGTCATACTCAGTGTGAGAAACAAGAGGTAACAACAACCTTAAAGACACATAGTTTAATGTCATGTTGGACATATGAAGGGACTATGCAGTTTAAAGTTTTGAAGTTAGGACTATTGGTGCTGCATAGTTTAGTGTCATGTAGAAGGGAATAAAATACAGTTTAATGTAATGTAGGACGTATTAAGGGATTTCTATACAGTTAAGCATCATGTAGTTAGGATTTAGGGGACAATACAGTTTAATGTCATGTTGTACAAAAAATAGGACTGTTTAGTTTAATGTCATGTTGTAAGGACAAAATAGAACACATTTTAACATCATGTTGGACATATTAGGGACTTTTTCATAGTTTAACATCATGTTGGATGAGAAAAAAGGACGATACAGTTTAGCATCATGTTGGATGAAAGTGCGAATAGTTTAAAGTCATATGCATGGACCGTTGGTTATGCAATTTAACATCATTCTATGTGTAAGGGACATGCAAATAGTTTAAGGTCATATGCCTGGACCGTTGATGGTGTATTATGTGTTTATACAAAATAATTCATCAGAAATATGGCATTGGTTAGAGTAGTGATGAGTTCTACATCAATTGATATTAAAGAATAAGATCCATTGGAATAGACCTTATATATTGAATAAGGTCCTTCCCACTTTGTTTTACGCTTGGGAGGTTTCGTTCCTAGTATAATTGGTGTTCTGAGAACTAATACTAACTCTCCCTGATTGAATGAATGAAGATGAACTTTTTTGTTGAAAGATCGTGCTATTCAATTCTGATAGACTTCTATGTGGTGCAGGGTGCACAATCTTTTCTCATCTAACCATTCCAATTCATCCAATCACTTTTGAGATTGTTCATCTGTAGATGACTGATCACAAATGGATACTCTAAGTGTAGGTAATTGAACCTCAATTGGCAAGACTACTTCCGTTCCATATACCAATGAATACGGAGTTGACCACGTTGTGGTGCGGGTGGTAGTTAGATAAGCCCATAAAGCATGAAAGAGTATATCAGGTCATAAGCTCTTATCGTTATCCACCATATTTTGAATTATATTTAATAGAGCCTTGCTGAAGGCTTCTATCTTTCCATTGGATGCTGCATGCTATAGAGATGAATGATTGGATTTTATGTTGTATTCTTGATAAAACTTCTTTACCTTTGATGAATAGAAGTTGGTGCCATTGTCCGTCAATATGGTATGAGGGATACCAAATATGGTAATAATGTTAGACTAGATGAAGATAACAATGCATTTAGAACTGACTTCCTTGAGAGGTATTGCCTCTACCCATTTGGAAACGAAGTCAGTAGCAGTAAGAATATACTTAAACTGCTTGGCTGTAGCTGAAGGATAAGGTCCCACCACATCCATTCCCCATGTGGAAAACGACCACTATTATTTAGCTGTATGAAGAAATTATGGGGGTAGATGAATGAAGTTGGGATGTACTTGGCATTAATGACATGTATTTGTGAAATCTACACAATATTGTATCATTGAAGGCCAAAAGTACCCAAGCTTTGAATTTGATCAGACAGTCTGTGTCCAGACTGGTGGGCACCACAAACTTTAGCATGCACTTCTTTCATGACATCCATTGTCTCTTCACCATCAATGCATCTGAAGAGAACTCCATCCAAACCACACGTGTATAGAATTTTCTCTAGGTGATCTGGGCTATCATAAAGAGTAAAATTGACCACACATAGCCGAATTTGTTCGTTCCTAGCTCTATCAGGTGGAAGTGTTCCATTTTTAAGGTATTCCATGATAGGTGTCATCCATCATGTAGTATGGCCATATGGTTTAGGAATGAGACTAATTTCATTTATTTCCTCTGTTCTGATTTGAACATAAGGTGAAATTGTACGACGGTGGGCAATACTGATGGCTGTCTCATCCCGATTTGGATCTGCCAGAGCTGTGTCTATTTTAGCCAGTGCATCAGCTTGAGCATTTTATGATCTTGGGACATAAGAAAATGTCTGTTCCAAAGGGAATTCCGCCATTAAAACTCTTACACAATCATACAAATGGATTAGTTCTTCTTTTCTGATTGCATAATCCCCATTGGCTTGTTTGATTAGTAGGTCTAAATCAGCTTTCACCATTAAGTGATTCACTTGTGCTTGATGTGCCAACTCCAAGCCTGCGATGAGAGCTTTGTATTCTGCTTCATTATTTGAACCGTCTCCTAACAATGAGAAGGAATAAGGTAACACTTCCTTTTTTGGAGAAATGATATCAATTCCTAAGACAACTTTGTTGAATTTAGGATCTTCCATTTTCCTCCCTGTTGGACTTCTGGAAGCATAATCAAATTACATTTCCCATGTTTGGAGACTTTCTTGAATAAATAAGGATTCCTCATTAGGGAGATCAATATCTGAAGATGTGTCTTCCACTTAAGGGTGTTAATCAAGGAAATCAGCCAGAGGTTGTCCCTTTATTTCCTTCCGAGACACATACTGAATGTCAAATTGCTGCAAAATAACTGCCCACCTTGCCAGATGTCCTGTAAGCATTGGACGAAAAAGGATGCATTTGAGCGGGTTATTGAGAGATACCAATTGGACCTTGTGATGTTTTAGGTAGTGTCTCAACTTCTAAAATGCAAAGATTAATGCTAATAATTACTTCTCAATATTTGAATATCGGGTTTCTACTTGAAGCATAATTAGACTGAGATAGTAATGTCTATTTTCTTTCCAAGCATCATTCTTCTGAGCAAGAAAGGCACCCAATGATCACTCTAAATCTATCAATAGAGGATATGTGGTCTTCCTTCAATAGGTGGCATTAACACCGATGGACTGAAGAGAAACTTCTTGAGAATATCGAATGCTTCTTGACATTCTTTAGTCCACTGGTAAGTGACTCCCTTCTTCATCAATTTGGTGAAGGGTAAAATTTTTCCTGCCAAATTGGTGATGAAACAACGAATATAGACTTAGTGTCCTTGATGTCCTCTCAATTCATTAAAATTTAGAGGAGGTGACATACTAAGGGTTGACTTTGTCTTCTCATGATCGACTTCGATACCACAATGGTGTACACCAAAGATGAGAAATTTTCCTCAGGTTACCCCAAATGCACATTTTAAGTGGTTCATCTTCAAATTATGTTGTTGAAGTTTGTGGAATATGACTTCCAAATCAGATAAGTGATTAGAAAGTTTCCTGGATTTGACCACCAAATCATCCACATAACATTCAATGAACTTCCCTAAAAAGGTTTTAAAGATACGATGCATGGCACGCTGATATGTTGCGCCTGCATTCTTTAAGCCGAAGGGAATTACCCGATAGAAAAACACACCCTGAGGGGTTCTGAAGGCTGTAGATTCCCCATCTTTTGGAGCCATTTGGATTTGATTATATCCAGAATATCCATCCATGATGGAGAGTGATTCATAGCCATCTATACCAACAATTAATAGTTCTGTAATTGGAACTGGAAAATCATTTATAGGACAATGTCGAATAAGATCCCTGAAATCAATACAAAATCTAATTTGCCTATTCTTCTTTTTCACTGGGACAATATTAGCCAACCACAAGGGATATGGAAATTCTCTGACAAAGTTATCTTTGATAAGCTTATCCACTTCAGCCTCAATTTTGGAAGCATAGGTTGGGTGTGTTCTTCTAGCAGCTTGTTTAAATCCTTCATGTTCTTCTGGAAAACACAAACGATGAGTGGCAATATCAAGATCAAGCCCTGGAATCTCCGTATAGTTCCAAAAAAATAAATCTCGATTTTTCTTTAAAAAGTAAATATACATCTCTTGCTCTTCAAGAGTCATAGCCGTACAAATTAAAGTGGGGTGTGGATATCCTTTTGTACCCATATTTATTTTTCTAAGTTCATCCACGGTAGTAGAGATACCCTCTTCAAAATCTAGAGGAGCATCCCTGAGATCTTCCTCTTCTTCTTCAACATGTTTTATTTCCTCTGTGTCTACTTGCGTAGTAGATGATGAAGAATAATTTTCATGATCAGAAGAGACGTTAAAATTTGTACATCTTGAAGAAGAAGATTCCATTTCCAACCCAATTAATGATGAAGGGTCTTATTTCGGTAATAAAGAAGAGATAATGGATTGAGAATCGACATCATCGTTTACCTCTAACATTGCTATACCTTCTTCTGGCCTGATTGAAAAAGTATAGACTTGTTGGATTTCAGTAGATGAAATGAAAAACATCTCCATTTAAGATTTCATCATTTCTTGGTGGATCACCACTTTCTCCCATGCTATTTGGATTGATATCCATGATTGAAATTATGGAAGTTTCCATAAGAGTGTTTTGATTTGGGTAGATCCTGTTAATTTGACTGACAGACAATACATAATCTATACTCACATGTGCTAATGGGTTTACTGGAATCTTTTCCAAACCATATGGAGCATTAAATTTGGTAATCTTCCTTATTGTGGATTCCTCCTTTCCCCTCATGTGGTAGAATTCTGCCTCAATGTATTGAGAATCACATGTCTTGAACGAGGATTTATCACCATAAAATGTCCTAACTTGACCATCGAAACAATATTTGAGACATTTATGGTATGATGAAGGTATAGCCGCATGTTGATGTTTCCAGGGTCTTCCAAGAAAAATGTTGAAGGCTGAGTCTTGATCAACAACCATGAAATCTGAATTGGATACAATATATCTAAACTGAGTTCTGAGCGTAATCTCACCCAGTGGTTCTTGTTCATTTTTATCATATCCTTGTAACATCTTTGTAGAAGGAGATAAATCAGATTCTATAAGGGCCAATCGACGAATTGTATGAATGGGCATGAGGTTGACTCATAAACCATTATCAGTGAAAGCTCTTCGAATGTCTACACCATTGACCATTCTAGATAAGTAAAAAGGTCTAATATGTCCATGCACGACATCATCTTCATCTTCATCAGTAAAAGATATCACTGCATGGCATTCTGCAGGATTATTCTTTACATGGTAGACTTTAGCAGCAACAATTTCAGTTTAAAATGCCTGAGGACTCGACAAAGCCTCGAAGAGTGCCTCCCAAAGATCCTTTGGTAAATTCAATGCATCCATAATTGATAAGTTGGCTGGTATTTGGGATAAGTGTTTCAATACATCATAATTTTCATCCAAATCTCTACGTTTCCCAACAAGAACATGTGGTTTAGCAGGTTCCTTGGAAGTTTATGCTTTTGATGTTGATGCATCATGTATTGGGATAGGAGTTGGTAATACTCTTGGCTTTCGAAGAATAGATAGACTATGTCTATTTACTTGATGAGAGGAAGAAGATGGAACCATCAACCGGTCATCCAGAATAATTATGCCTGGACTGAGTCTACCTTGTGTGGAAGAACATTCTTGTTCAAGTTGAGCTCGTTTAAGGGATCTACCATTAGTTTCTGCCGCATACATAGTTCTTCCAGGGGTAGAATTGGAATAGAGGCATCTGAAAGATCCACGTCTTCCCCTATATCCTGAGCCTCTAGAACATCCTCTGATTCCTCTGTCTGATACAGGGAACTCAGAGTCATCAAAATCGAAACTGTGACTAGCATATGGATCTGTTAATTAAATCATATTAATAGAACCGAAGATCAACTCTTCATCTGATGAAGACTCTGCCTAATTATCCTGTTTAGGCTGTGCCGTTTGGTGGGGCGGTGCCCGTTGCTTTGAAGTATATGGCATAAAATCTTCCAATGTCAAATACAACATAGGATTTGACACATACTCATCTTTATATGATTGTTCCTCTATCTTAGAATTGTGCCATTTCTTTGAGGATTTTCCCTCTAATGAAGAGGGTTTTTCTACGGCATTCATGGCAGAAGGCACAATTTGTTTCTTCAATTTTGTTCGCAGAATAGCATTAGTTCGGTTGATCATCTTTCTGGACATCCAATCATCATATTTTTGTGAACTTTGTTTCTTAACTTCTTGCCACTAGCCTTCCTCCTCTGGAACTGTAGCAGTAACACATGCTACCTAGGAGGAAGAACCTTTCAGTTGGACTTCTCCCAAATAGATCAATTTTTGCAGGAGGTCCTTGAAAACAAAACTCTCCAAAATGGGATGCCCCAACATTTGATAAAATGGGAAATAGTTGGGATGGTCTTCATATCCTTCCTTTTTTGGCCTCTTGGGCCTTGGAAATTGAACCAAATTATTTTCCAGAGCCGAAATAAAATAACCTAGAACTTGTTCATTTCAGAAAGAGTAAAATTTTCTTTTCAAATCCTCATATTGTTTTTGTCTTTGATCTCCTTGATCATCTTGACTAAATGAACTATATTTTTGGTGCTCAGGAGGTGGAGACCTTCAAGAAGATGAAGGTTTTGAAATGGATGAAGGTACAGGTGCTTGTTTAAGCATAACTGTATCAGTTTCTGCTTTACCCATTCTCCTTCCTGGAGCTGATGGAATTATACGAGCTTTATCCTTAGTGTTTATAAGAGAATATTCAATCTGTTGAGCGATTGAAGTAAGGTCTTGAAACCCTCCTATGTAATTCACAGGGATCATCATTGTGTGAAACTCATCACATAAATTCGCCGCACAGATCGACATCAATTCCTCTTGAGGGAGTGCTAAGATTAGGGAATATGTTAATACCTTCTAGCGACTAATGAAATTTGAGACACTTTCATTCTCCCTTTGATTACATTTTGTAAGATAAAAACTAATGTCTTTGGCAAAGTTGAACTGAACTGAAGAAGGAATTTTTGGTGAAGATCCTCCCATCTGGTAATTGTCCGGGATTGCAAGCTTGTGTACCAAACAAAAGCAGGTCCTCGTAATGACTATACAAAACACCTGAGCTTAACTGCTTCTTGTTGCTGAATGGTTCCCAACATAAGATCACAACGAGAAACAAAATGTGTTAAGTGTTGTCCTGGGCCTCCTAAACCATTAAATATTGGGAATGTGGTACTTGCAAAATTTTATGGGGGAGGAATTGCATCAACCCACTAAGGGTAATCTCTCTTTTGTAGTTGAATTTGAGCACACTTTCCCTCCATAGCCTCCAACTGAGCTGTTAATGACTCAATAGTAGTTATTAACTTTTGAGAAACATCTTGTTGAGCATGGACCTGAATAGGTGCAATGACTGGAGCTGGTACATATGTGGTAGCTGGTACTGCAACCAACGACAACACTGCCGATTGTTGTTGGACATGACCCATATGATTAGATCTGTAAGGGTGTACTGATAAAGAAAGATATTCTTGATCCATATCAGTAGCTACAAAAAATTCTCCTACCTGACTGACTCCAACACGCTTAGGAGGAATACTACCTTGAAGTATTTCTGCGTTCAACCTCTTAAATTCTTTCATTTCATCCTCTTTTTGTACAAATCCTTTCCCTAGTTAGAGTGATTGTCCTTATCCAGAGGAAGGGTATATAATATGGTTCTTTCATTTCCCCTTACTGGACACCTTTCAGAGAGGGCGAAGTGGGTTACTTGAAGGATTACCTAGGTTCTGAGTAATCCTTTGATTTTGTGTATGCACAGCTTCTTCATTTGTGTCTGTGTATACAACTTCTTAAGTAGGAAACACTTCATCTGATCCCTCAGAGTGAACCTCATCTAGTGAATCTGCAACAATGACATTGATGACATTGATTGATGCATAATTCATTTCATCCCTTCTATCAGCATTTCTGTGATATTGTCTTCTTCCATGTCCTTGATGAGACATTGCCTTTTGTTGATTTGATTCCTAAGGAACTTCTTGATGAACCAAAATTTGGAGGGAATATCCTGATAATTTATCTCTTTTATCCTCTTGAGGATTCTTCAACAATCGAGAGAAGACTGACATTCACTGAGGGAGGGATTGAGGATTTGAAAAAGTCCCTAGTCCGGTGGACTGGGGTTGTTCCTGCTGTCTTTTCTCAACTCCTCAAATACTATTTGTTGATTCTGAGGGTTGTGTTAAAAGAGTCCCCAGTTTGGCAAGCTTCGGTGGTTCTTGACATGCTATATCTGAGACGTTCTTGAAATCTCTCCTGATCTTGCGGACCTTAGTTTGGAAATTAGCTGGATTCATCAACCTGCATCCACTTTTTTCACCCCGCTCAAAAGACCATTGGATGATTTCTGACACTTCTGTCACTTGGTGATGAGCTTGCTCCAAATGAGAGCCCTGTTCAATATTCTCATTTGCATGATGCAAGATGAATTCAACAACTTGTTATCTGTATTCTTGATTTTGAGAAGAACTAGTTGAGGGATGTTCTTGGAAAAGATTTTGATTACAAACAAAACCCATTGACTATGGCCGACCACGGGCAATAACATTGCATGAGACCATTTTAGGCGGGTTTTGCTGACTGGAGAGTACTATGAAATGTAGCGCTCCATGAACACCCCATCCTCTGATATGAATACTAGATGGGGCATTTCCAATTAACTGACGCAATCTTCTTATTGTACCACAACATGATTGCTGAAGGTCTCTCTTCTAGTTTTCAGCCTTCGGATATCGAGAAACAGAGAGAGACGCCTTGTCAATTTGTCATTTTAACCATTATATTTTCTTGATATGATTTTCATATTCATTATAACATAAAATTTTCTTTTTCAACTGACAAAGAGTTTTCCATATGTTGAGACGAATATCTTGAATTCCATCTTCCATCAACATCTCTGGAATGTCATACTGAGAATCCGCCAATGGCCAAAGAAAAACTGGCACTTTACCTTTTTCCAGTTGTTTTCTCATATTCAGTACTTCCTCTTTATCATTTAATGAAGATTATTCTACATGATTAGACTAGAGATGGTGCTTCCTTATTGCTTCATTAGATTTACCAAGATTGGTAGATAAATCACTAATCAAACTAGAAGATGCATGACATAGGGGTGGTTCGGAGATTGACCTACACCCTGAGCTATCTTCTGGTTAAGAAAGTATTTCACCTACTGATGGTAAAGAATCAGACATGTTTGGCTTCACATTTTCAAGTGCCTCAAGATAAGATGGCTTTCTCATCACAACATTATCTTCTGAAGAATTTTCTAGACAATGCAAATTACTATTATGGAGGAGGTTTTCGCAGCTAATTTCATCATCATGGTGAGGAACACCATGATGGGTTACAAAAAAAGATGAAATCTCTTGCTCCTTGATCTTCTGGCCACACAGAGGGTTATTGTGGCTCTCATCTGAAGATGAAACATCACGATCGATCGAACTGTCATGAAGCAAGCCTTCATGAGGATGTGTCTGATGCAGACCATCGGAATTATTGTTCCAACTATTTGGAACTAAGAGAGCAGAATCTTGAGTTGAAAAAAATAGCTGTCTTACTGAATCAAGATCTCCAGCATCGAGCAAGTCCTTGTCACAGATGGGCCTTTGATTTCATAATTGTTCTAGGCGGGTCTTCTTCTTAGATTCCTTCTTACTCAATTTGGAAGGTGTGTGTGCATGCCTAGGAAAAAAGATCAGGTTAGGCTGATTATCTCCGCTCAAACCAGGTGTGTGTGCCTAACTTGGTTGTCCGTATGATATGGGGGAGTACGCCCCATAACCCTATTTGAATGGAACAGATGTTTGTGTCTGTTCTAGAGCGAACTGTTGATGTGTCACTCCAATGGTAGGGATAGATTTATGTGTATTTTATTGAGATGCTACTAAAGCTGTTATAATATTCTGGCATGCATCTAGAATATGATCAGGTATTTGTTTCTTCTCTTTCACAATTGACAAAATATGCTTTATGACTTCATCTGCCAGAAAGATGATATACGTCCATTCCATGCTTGGAGTAGGTGTGTGTAATTTCTCCTATCCTCTATTTCCTATCAATTAATCCTGACAGTACTCAAGTGTGGGGGCAGAGAGTTGAGTCTGCCTCCTGTTTGTCACATGATCTTTCCGTCTGACTTCTATAAGTGCTACCAAACAATAAAATTGGTGAGCTTGAACAATACTAGCAGGTGTATGTGCCTACTGATTGAACTTCGCCGAACGTGGTTAACGTGCTCCATCATATGTAGTCAGACAAGCCTGCTGACTAGCTGATGATTTATAAATAGGTGTATGTTATTGTCTATAGTACTCCACTGGAATTTTTTGGTGGGATTGGCGTGATGCTGCCAGATGAGCCTGCTGGACATCAGAATTAAAATGGATGGTTGTGTGTGCCTGCTCATTGCTTGCCACCAAGTTAGGTTGGTGGACTTCTACGGAGATGTAAGAGATGAGAACCTGCTCACTGTTAACCAGTTGTCACCTCTGGTGGTTCATCATGCCTGCTCAGGTTTGAGGTACCTGAGCCGGACGCCTGGAGATTAAACCCTCATCATGTTGAGGGCGCATTGCCACATGAGTCTGGCAGTGACTGTTGGTGGGAGCCCTCGGGAAGGACTCATGTTTCCTTGAATTAAGGCCCTAAAGGTCCAGATCATTCAACTCCGTAGAATACATGATTTAATGGTTGTTGTGTTCCGGGTATAACGACCCAAAACAGTTAGAGATGGTGGTTAGCACCGTCTGCTTCTTGATCACTGGTCGTCACTGTCTGGACAACCAGGGTGAATTTTTCACTGTGAGGGCTTGTCCAGCAGCCTACAGATTTGGAATGGTACCATGTTGATGGTACTCCTTAACCAGTGCATTTTATACCCAGGGTTGAAGACCCTGAGTATGTGATGTCGTCCTCAGAGTGGACAATGATCCAGCATGAGTAGCAGTAGATGCATTCACAGCGGAGGTTTTCATAGTAGAGGTATTCACAGATGTGAACATAAGAAAATTCATTCTTGTAATATAGAAGATCTTGGAAAATAATTCATGTTAAATATGACAAACATAATGAAGATAAGTTCAGCAGATACATGTTTTGGATGAGCACATATGTTATTGATTGTTCTTTTGGCCCTCTCATTGAGATTTAAATAGGGGCCTAAATAATAAGTAAAACATCATTTTAAACATGGTTAAGGATTCACGTCGGGTTCACCATTTTTTGATTCCTCTAGAATTGGGGATGATCTCATTGAATTAAGATTCAAACATTCCAAGTGGTTTCTAACGGGTTTGTTCATAGAACCGGAAACATCCAATGATTCCATATCCATTTGAACCTACATTCCAAATGTAGGCGCTCATTAGTTGTGGACTGATGAGGCTTAGAAATTTTCATTGATCAAGAGGATGGGAGGTCGGACTCATCACACCATTTTGAGGGGAATTATTGTCTACTCCGGGACTCTCTTTATTGATTTAAGTTATGTTCCTGAATCCTTATTACATTACCAAGTATAAAATGATCTTTCATTTAGATCTGACAATAAATGATTACATATGTAGGAAATTTAGAGAATCTTTTATATGTATTTGTGGTTCTTCATCAATAGAGAATCATCTGTATTTGTTATAGATTCTTAGTAAATGGTATCCTTCAATACATAAAAGTCTCTTGGTTATTACGATGACCATACTGGTTTTAAAGCCACTCAGTGTGGAACTTGAAGTTTATTGTCATTTAGAAGGACATGGATTATTTCAGAGTTGGGATCATACCCATAGATGGGCTACCTACATATCCTTTGTTTAGAAAAGGATTTAGAACCCACGTAGTTCGAGCAAGGGAGTATGATGTTTATGATTGATGTCTCAAAGAAAGATGTCATAATTACTTTTACACTCTAAGCTCATGTGAGTCATGCTCGGTGTGAGAAACAAGAGGTATTGGTAAAACCAGAAAATTTGTGCCATCAAAGATGCACTAATAAGAAACGATGTGGGGATTATGTATGTATGACATCCCAAATAGATGAAGATTAAGATTTACTTCAGGGAAGAAATCCAGGAATAGGGTCCATAAAGCTATATGTACTTTATAGATATCTGAATACTCCAATCATGGGGATTACTCCTAAGGATGATTACCAAGTTAGGAGGGGACTTATGATTGGGTTTTACTCATGATAAGGAAGCCTAGATCAAAAGTAAATTAGGACTGGTTAAGAGAAATTAAGACTAGGTCTTACTCATGAGAAGAAGGCCCATGTTAAGGGACTTGAAAAATTAAGGGACTTGGGGCTTACTCCTAAAGAGGATTCCCATATTTGAGAATGGGGCATACTCCTGAAAAGGAAGCCCAGGTTAAGAGAATTATGGTTGGGTCTTACTACTAAGGAGGATGTCCAGATTTTTTGGGAACTTTGAGACTGCGCCTTACTCTTGAAAATGAAGCCCAGGTTAAGGGAATTATGACTGGGGCTTACTCCTAAAGAGGTTTCCGAGGTTAATTAGGACTTGGGGATTACTCCTAAGAATGATGCCCAAATTAATGAGGACTTGGGGTTTCCTCCTAAGGAGGATGCCCAAATTAACGAGGACTTGGGGCTTACCCCTAAGGAAGATGCCCAAATTAATGAGGACTTGGGGCTTACTCCTAAGGAAGACGTCCAAATTAACGAGGACTTTGAGACTGGGGCTTACTCTTGAAAAGGAAGCCCAGGTTGAGGATTCTCTAATCATAAAGGATGAGGTTGAATGAATGAACTCTCTAACATTAGTGATGTAAAGATGTGTAAATCACTAGGTTTTGAAAGATGTTCCACAAAATTCCTTTCCGATAAGAAAGAAAACAATGAAATCATGCCATAAATGGATTTGGATAGAGTTCTGAAGGTTTAATCTTGAAGAGGAGAGAGGGATAGGTGTAAGAGGGGTGAAATGGGCAGGAAGAGCACCCAAAAACAGAGGGTCATGCAAGTCCTGGTGGGCACGCAGGTACTGCATGGGCATACAAATTTGGGTCGCGCAGGTATACGTGCATGGCACATGGGTACTTGCGCGACTTTTAGCCCTTGGGGTAATACTCGGGTGAGACATGGCTCAAACCCATAGTACTATCCCTAATGACCTACAGAAGTGTGGCGCGAAAGTTCTGGTGAAGGAACAAGGCGGCGTGCATGGGTGGTCATTTCCCTTAAGGGCTAGACACTCAGGCACCCAAGTGTTGTTGAATTTCTACACTTAGGCCTTCCTCCCCCTCTCTAGATCTTCCGTTTTAGGATAGAAATTACCTTAGAAGTATTCAGAAGCATTGAGAAGAGACTAGGGTTCCGGTAGATCAAAATTGAGGGTCTAGAATTATTCCTCCTAAGAAATAGAGGTCCCACATGGGTATTTATATGCTGGAGAGACCCTGAGAGAATTTTTAGAGAGGGCGCACAAGTCACCTGCACGACTATGAGGCAGCGCGCTAGTGTGCCTGCACGACCATGAGGGAACTTGTCCGGCCCAAGTGCCTTTGAATCTTAGTTCATTCCTTTGTCATTTTTTGATGTTTTTGTCAAAGGATGAATCACTTTATGCTAAAGCATTTCCCTTTGCATTCATTTAGCCTTTGTTATGTAAAGGAGCGTCAATAGTCACCTCATTTGTTATAGGATAAAATTTATTAAAAATCCAAATGATATAGGACTCCAAAGTAATCTTATAGGGTTTAACTATAGGATGTATTGGGAAATGAGTCGTACACTAAATTTTCAAATTTAGGTATCACGATTTCTTACCTAAATAACTATGTGGTGACATGAAAAATCATGTGTAATCCTTTATTTTTGAAATATTTTTGTTGGAACACTAATTTATAAAATGTCTTTAAAAGGGGTCATTTTAATAGTGTAAAAAAATTTAATAATTGTTCAAATTAAATCAATTTAATACATGATAACATAAAAATAAGATATTATGTTTTAGGTAAAAATAATCAACAAAACAAAGTATTAATTTGAGTTCAATCTTTGAAATGGATGTTCTTAAAGAATGTGAATTCAGAGTTTTTTAGAAATTTGAGAATAGTTCCATTGAATTAAGCGGGTTTCTATGTGGTAGAAAAAACAATTACCATGGAAATACATTCTATAGAAGATATATAAGAGTAAATTTTTTTTATTATAAAAATAACATTGATTCAATTTATGTATGACAATTGAGACTTCTCTCTATAGATTCTAAAATCTAGAAGCAACAAGAATTATTGTACGGCATGGTGATGATTGTAAAACTAAAATGGTTATATCTTGAGAAAGAATAACATAAAATTTATAATATTTATAAGGATCACATTAAATGTTATATTACAGATTTTATTTCATTATTTATTCATGTATTCAATATTATGAGCTTTATAAATGACTTGGAAAGACAAGGTTCACCAGTTGATCATGATCCTGTTACTAAGTTCATTCTACCATTTTTTTTTATCAAAATGGTACTAGTAGTTCATTATGTATTATAATATGATTGATCTTAGAAAAATATCTCATGATATTCTTAACATGTTGATGATAGATTAGAAACCAATGGGTGATCTAGGGAAATGTATACGACTAACAATACAAGGGAGTAAACCTTCAAACATAAAGGAATAAATAGATATTGGGAAATCCAATAGTTAGTATTCTAATATCTCATCAATGTAATTTAATTGGAAAGATGTGATTAAATAGGTAAATATAATATTTCTATTTTAGAAATCCCAAAAATGAAGAATGAAATACATTTAGTACTATAGTAGTAACAAGAAACCTTGTGGAGCCACCCTATTAGGAATAATTTTATAGAAATATATTTTTATATTTTGAAATGATAAATGATTTTAACTATATAATTCATGTGTGTTAAATATATTATAGTTTAAAATTAATTATATATTTATGGATATGGCATGATTTATTTATTTGATTAATGAAAAATGTAGTAGCTACGTCATGGTGTTGAATATGATGGATTATATTATTGACCATATTGATAAATTAAAGACTATGTGATATTCATTTTAATATCCTCTTATCATGTATGAGGTAATATTATAAAACAACTATTTTTATTAGGAAGCTAGATTACATTCTTAGTACACATTATTTTTACAGATAAAATTAAATAACATTCTTAAATTGGAGATAAGGATAAATTATTTTATCTTGGATTAAAGATCATATATATGAATCAAACAGAAATATGAGGGATCTGATATATCACATGCCCTCCAACCATGATATTACAATGATGGTAGAGAGATCATGACTACTGAAGTCTGACCTTCAACAGGCTCTATGTTGGCGACTAGCACTGTGTGTAAAATAAACATTCCTACAGTGGGAATTACCATCTAAGAGAAACATGTAGAGGAAATAGAGATAAGACATGCACAACAATCAAAACTTCCTCCAATAAATATTTAAATAAATCACAATTTCAAACATGAACATACAATCATTACTAAAACAACAACAAAAATAAATGTATAAGTTCCATATGGTTAGGGCGATAGTGACCATGAAGCCCAAACAACTCATAATAAACCAATAGCTAGTAATATCCAACCTGATCTCCACCATTAACTAGATAAAAAATATATTTTTTAGATACATAGGATTCTAATAATAGTATAATCAATAGGATCCTCTCTAGAGCCACACCTTCAAAATATAATGAAATCATGCTAAATCATAATAAACACCATTGAAACATACATGTTATATAAATATGTATACTACATTCACAACCTCACCATTTATAACTCTCACTATGTATCATATAAAAGAGGGAATTCAATAAAATAAAGAAAAATAAATGGATCCCCATTCATTCTTCCCCACTAGTTTTTTTCTCTTCCCAAATGTAGCATGTCCTGAGAAATCACTATCCAAAATAGGCCTGCCTGAAGAGACCTAGGAAAAGTATCATAACACGATCATCGTGAATCAAATCATCAAATAATCTCATCCATATATCCATATATAGTAGCCATGTAGTTTATGGGATCCACTAAAACATAATTTATGTGTATCATACTTTAGGAATTATACCACAATCCATTATAGCCCACACAGTATGTAAGGATCTACATGAAATCATAATCTATATACATCATAACTTAACTAATTCATTGGATACTATATGTTGTAATACAATTGTGTAAAATAACTAAAATCCATAATATCCATCGACACACATATATGGGACTACTAACCTATATGCATACCACTATAAGTACATACCATGATAATAGAGCATGGTAAGAGGTGGTGGTTAGCTATCCATCATGCCACCAAAATTATGTGTCAAACACCCACATAGAGTCCACTGTGTATTAGATTTTATTACTAAAAAGGGTGGGGATTTTATGAAATCTTATAATATAAATGATATAATATAACTCACAACCACAATATTGGAATAAAAAATCATTTGAATAAACTACAACTAATATCACTTAGACTGCAAACTTCCACTACTAAGACTAAATATCCTATAAGAACATAAGCATTTGAAAGAGATACACTAAATACCTCATTCAAAATTAATAATTTCATTTATGTAATTAATTTATTAGATAATAATTAACCATTAAAATTATTCAAAATTTTATTTCATTAGTCATTATAGTAATGTCCATATCCTCCAAGCATAATCCAAACCATGCCCACAGTTTCTCAAGATTAACTTCTTTTTAGCATTATCATTCCACCACTACCAACCCCAAGGGTTATGAAGTATTTTTCATTATTAGAATCATTCCATAATCCTGGTACTCTATTAACACCATAATAATATACCCATAAGAGGAAAAATGAAAGAAGGAACATCCAGATACCTCGAGCAGTGGGGAAAGTAATGAAGACAAAATAAGAAACCTGACCATCAACCATTAATCATATTCATAATTGATAATACTAGATATCCATATCACATCAGTGGGTATTCCCATATTCAATCCACTCCATCATTTCTATATCCATCTCTAAAACCCTAATTCATATCACAATGTAAGTCACCATCTAAGGCAGCAACAGCTGCCACATAGTCTGGGCATTAATTCCCCATTATAAGAGTCATCCCATGACCACCTATCCTGGGATCATATCACACCCGAGCCTCCCCACCCCATATCACATCAACCATTCTAGCCTCAATCATCCTAATATCATATCACATCTGAGCCTCTACATCCTATATAATATCGCACAATGAATATCACATCTGGCGTACATCATAAAAGCTGTAGGAACAAACAAACATAGATAATGGAGAAATATATTCTCTAAAAACAAGTCATACAACCTTCATATTTTAACAAGATCTCATAGCTCCAAACTCTATGAAATTGGCCATAATAAGTAGAAATGAAACTCATGCCCTAGAAATTATCATTATCAAAAAATCGGTTCTTATTCTATCTCGAATTAACCGATGCGTTATTCACAGGTTCTTGCTATGGGAATCCTAATAATCAAGCTATAACATGTAATAATAGATTGAACATGTTCTCTAATATTTAATCTAGTTTTATCAAATATTGAGAAGATAAATTCTCATTTGACATTCCATTTTTTTATGATCAACATGCATAATCACGATTCACAGTATTTTTCATTTCCATTAATCATTTGAATGATCATTTTCAATTAAAAACATTCATTACATCAATATTATTATCATAAAATTACAATAAATACCATATTCAACCATTCCACTTAACTAATTATTCCTAATCCATTTAAATATTACTTAATTTCCATCTAAATTCCATAAAAAATTTACTTTTTAATCCAATAAAAACAACATGATGAAAAATCCTAGCATCAATATCACAATATCTATAAAATCAAGAGGCAAATCGCTATCATAGTAGAAATTAGTAACCCATTATCACTATATCCAATTTATTTGTAATCCAATTCAAAATTATTAGCTTCATAATGGTTTGAGTGGATACTCAAGAGGGGGTGAATTGAGTTCAAATTAAAATTTCTATTATAAAATTTATGGTTATGAAAACTCCTCAATTTTTAAAATGGCCTAGTAAATTAAGGCAGTAGAAATGTAACTGTTCAACTGGTCAATAGGTTTCTCATAGGGTGATTATTCCTCAGATGAATTAGTATACAACACCAATTAAAATTTTGAATCACGTTTAATAAATTTAACAAATACACACACTAACCAAAAATAACTTTCCAAGTGTGACAAAAAACTATTTTTTGTTTTAGAAAATATAAGATGAGGATAAAATCAAAACAGAGTAAATGAAGATATACACAACAATGTAAACAATAGGTTCAGTCTCAAGCTGAGACCTAATCCTCCCTACTTGGTGATCACTTGCCACAAAACAGTTTATATTAAAACTTGATTCACAACCTGTATCGGTCTTTACAACAGTTTTCACAAACTGTCTAGGAAACACACCCTCTACCATAGTTCTTTGTGGGAATGACAAAAAAACAGACCACACAAGGTCTCCTCCACATTAATACATGGGAAACATAGATAATGTGATGTTTGATGTGAGGATAATCTATATCCTCTAGTTCAAGCATAGAAGACAGTGTGTTATATAAACAAACTCACACACTTCTGAATGATAAAAAATAAAGAATCACAATAGAGAATTTATGATGAAAAAGAGTTTAGAAGGCTCTATGTGTTTGTAAATCAGCTCTTGACTCCTGGGAATGAAAAACGTTGAAGTTTGAGTCAATCTCTGGAAGTTGTTTCCAAAACAGAGAGTCACAACACCAGGTTATAGCTTTTAGTTTTTTGCTTCTGATGTTGATCAAGAGTTGATGAACCACAGAAGCCAGGAATGAGTTTATCCGTGAATGATCTTTGTGAAGCTTGTGGGTTTAGGATCTTTGTGCTGGATGGTTCGTATTTTTGATCCGGAAAGTAAGCCCTATCACACTTCTCATGCAACCCTTTCTTCGTGTCCATGTATATGTTACGCTTCTTGTTTGTATCCTCGATTCTCTTATTATTTCATGGTCTCCCTTTTTATATTTGAGGTCTGAAAATGGGAATGAGTAGATCACATGCATGGTTTATCATACTACGTACTGTCTATGGTATTGTCTCCTAAAATGTTTACAATCAGCATTAATTAATGTTAGAGCATTTATTTTATCAAATATGACCATTAGATATGTATTTGAGAAATTGAAAAAGTATATAAGAATAAGCATTGATAGACTGGTAATAGTAGCCTTCATATCGGTATGCTTAAATAGTAAGTGCACATCGAAAATCTCCAACCATAACCTTTAACAGTATTCTCACACCAGTAACCATGTAATAGTGACCTTGTCGTGGTAAGCCTATAATAGTGAGCTTTTATTGGTAACCCTATAGTGGTGACCATATAGCGGTGACCTTGTAATTGTAACCATGTAACTGTAATCTTGTAACAATAACCATGTAACAGTAAGCTTGTAACTATAACCATGTAATGGTAACCTCTGTAACGGTGACCTATGTACATAGAAAAATTCCACACTGTAAGTTTAATCAATCAAGTAGTGAGATTGAAAGTATATAAATATTAATCCATAGGAACATGAAATGATAATGAAGCACAATTAACATAGAATGAAGACATTTCCTTTTTATAAATGAAAAAATATTTAGGAGCACACAGATGTGTTCCCAAAAATAATTGTCAGGGAGCACACTGATGTGTTCCCAAAAATAATTTCCCAGTCCTTATAAAAACCATTCTCTTTATTACAAACTTAAACATGAGTTGTTATATAAAAGTGCACATAATAAAAATCCAAGGATTGATAGGTCTAGTTTATTTTGAAATTGGGGACATTACATGGAAACTTAAGCTAGAAAATACCACATATTTGTTGAAAACTTCCTTTACAGGAAAACAACATTCCCACATACATTGCATTGCATGAGATAACCTGAGGACATACATGTGAAAAGGGTGAGATATAAAGCCTAGTAGGGAGTAAAGAAGGAATAAAATAAAGAATAAAATACATGTTAGGAAATAGACATATCAATAAACCATAATAGAAAAATGAACTGAAAGGAATGATATAGTATGATTATCATAACATGGAAATGTGGCAACAATATTGAACATTATATTAGCATGATCGAGGGCTCATTGCACATGAATAATGAGTAAACCCTCATTTCACTTGAATTAGCATGCTTAAACCTTCAATGAACTTTAATTATCATGAGTGGACCCTCCTATCACTTGATGTATCATGATACTAATATTTACCTAGTGCATTGGAGTGTTATTAGGGTGCACCCTTCTTAATCATTTCATTTCATACATAAGTGTTGCAAATGGATCATATAAAATGGAATCAGTCAACATAATAAGCTATTAAACGATTAATGAATGTGGAATACATACATGTATGTACCATTAAATAAGTATATGTTCATAAAGTTGAATACCCTTGATAGATAAATTGGTATGGTATTCACTACACAATGATTTTGTCTTGGAAAATCATCGTGCAATATCTGTAACATAGTGGCGTGACATAAAAATTTAAAAAATGGTTGATGAGTGATAAAGGGGTATCTCATAATATTTACATTAAATTTATTGTAAGGGTTTAATATAGATACATGTCCAAGCACATGGAATTTGGAAATAAATGGTGTAACATAATATTGAAACATGAAGAAATAGGAGAAATGGAATAACTCTTACGAAATTTCCAGCACGGTAATATGACTACATGGGAGGGATTAATGAGAGAGAAATAGGTATTTCATCATTCAAACATAATGAGGATATTATGGGATGGTTTTTGAAATTTGACCCCAACATTTGTAATTGAAATGACAAGGATATAATAATATAAAGAAACGTGGACAAAATTGAGACAGGAAAAAATCGCTTACTTGGAAGTGTGATCTTAAAGGCATGGTAGAGGCTTGAGAGAGGCTTAATTGGAGCTTGTGGTTCCTTGGAAGGATTCTAGAGAGATTTTTGTATAGTTTGGTCAAGATCCAAAGGTTCGGAGTGAAGAGAAATGGGATATTTAGTGGGTTTATATAGTAAATGAGAGAGAATTCATTATTATTTAGGTTTGGGACATTACGCATTAAACTAATCAAAACCAAAAAATATCCCATGGTTTTGGCCCATGGGTTTTTCCAAATGGGGGTGGAAAAAATTATTTTATAAGGTCAATGGATGAACTTATTAAAATATTTGGCTTTCTTATGTGGAGTTGAGCCGCACTCACAAGGAATCAATTTTAAAATGTTAACATGTTTTTGTAAGTCTTGGAGGGTCCATTAAGGCATTGAAAAATAAATAAAACAAACCTAAAATCAAATTATTTTAAAGGTAAAAAATATATTATCTGAATATACCATTAATCGTATTTTATTACATCACTATTGGGTCCTTATGGGGTCATAAAACACAATATATATTTAAACGATATTTAATTTTTACCCCAAAATTCCCCTATCTCAGTTTATTATGAAAAATTAACCATTGGATAATTTTAAATTCCTGATTACAAAAATTAAATTAATTTTTTCTAAATAATGTTCTAAATATGTCTATTTTTACTTTTAAAATAAAAACCTACATCTATAGAAAATTCATGGGTTTTGGAAAAAAGAACTTTCAAGACTTAATAAAAATAACAATTGTATTCAAAACAATTATACAATCATTTATATTTAATAAAAAATTAATTCAGTAATAATATTTTATTAAAATATTATTTAATTCAAAAAACAATAATATCATCTAAATATAATTATTTGTTGAATATTAACTTAAAAATACTATTTATGATTTAAGACTATTTAAAAAGTAACTATAATAAATTGAATGTATATTATTTACTCTATAAAAATTAATTCACATTGTTATAGTGCTAGGGAGTAGTTAAATAACCCCATATAACACCCACATAAGACCTAAGGGTAAGGTGTGTGATGGTGAAAGACTCTTGGACTGTCTTGAATAACATCGCCTAGGTGGTAATCTCAATTAGCTCCCACTTCTCCTGTAGGAATTTTGGTTCATGTTTAAAGTGTTGATGCTCAGATTAGGCTTTGTCAATAGCAAAGTCTAGTGACACTACCTCTTTCCCAAGCTCTGAAAAATGGGCTTCGAAAGGAGAAATTCTTCTGTATAAGACCATCAATTCATTTATCTAAGTTAATTAGATTTATTAAAGTCCCATATTTATACTAATTAGGTGGATACTATTCAATGACAATATTAGAAAGGTTAACAATTATTAATGGTTTTTTAAAATAAAGAAACATAAAATAAAGGAATTTCTTATCTTCTATAACCATTTTACATAATTATACATCTAATTAGATAAAGATTAATTTTCTTTAATAAAATTTTGGGTCGTGAAAATATCCCTCCCTTAAAAAATTTCTCCCTCGAATTGTAGTTTTCTCATAGTAAAAAAATGTGTGTAACTCTACTTCATCACTTCCTTAGATTTCCACATTGCTTCTTCAAACTTGTGGCTTTGCCACAACACCTTGACAAGGGGAATTTTATTATCTCATATAAATTATTCCCTATGATCTATGAGTTTCACTGGCATCACTTCATAGGACAGGTCATTCTCCAATGGTACCAACTCCAGATTTAGTACATGTGATGGGTCATGTATGTAATTCCTCAAGAGTGATACATGGAATACATCATGTACCTGAGACATGTTCGGTGAAAGTGATAATCAATAGGACATTGCTCCAATGTGATCAAGGATATCAAAAGGGCCTATGTACCATAGATAAAGATTTCCCTTCTTCACAAATTTCATAACTCTTTTCCATGGTTATATGCAAGGAAATACCATGTCATTGGCATCAAACTCTATGTCTTGTCAACGATTATCAGCATAGCTATTTTTTAGACTTTGAGAAGCTTTAATGTGCCACTGGATGGTCTTAACAATAACCACCATTTCTTCAACCATTTATAAACCTAAGAGTTTTCAATCCCAAACATTATCCCAACATGACGGTGTTCTGCACCTCTTCCCATAAAGGGCTTCATATGGAACCATTTGGATGATTGATCGGAAATAGTTATTATAAGAGATCTCATCCAGATAAAGATGTTGATTATATCCTCCTTTGATGTCTATTAAGAATAATCTAAAAATTTCCTCAAGTGTTTGGATAGTTCACTCAGATAGGACATCCGTTTGAGGATGATAAGCTATACAGAAGTTCAGCTCAGTATTCAGAGCATTTTGAAGACTCTTCCAAAATGTGGAGGTGAATCTTGGATCTCAGTTGGATACATTAGATAGTGGTACTCCATGAATCCTTACGACTTCACTAATATATATCCTTGTCATTTGGTCTATAGAGAAGTCCTCTCAAAATGAAATGATGTGTGCATTATTTTTATGATGATCCACAATAACAAAGATAACATTTTTTTCTTTGTATTTCATCATAAGTCTACTGACAATGTCTACACTGATGTTTTACCATTTCCATGCTGGTATGGGTAATGGTTGGATCATCCACTTAGACTTCTTCCTCTCATACTTTGCTTGCTAACATACCAGGAACAATTATGTATACTCAAATATCTCATTCTTCTTGTTATCCCACCAATAATTCTCTCAGAGATCTCGATACATCTCTGTGCTGCCTAGGTGAATGGAGATATTTGAACAGTGGGCATCATCCCAATGTTCACTCTTTATAACAAGATTAATAGAACATATATCCTTGCCCCAAACCTCAAAATCCTGTCTCCATTAACATTTAAATCCATGAATTTCCCTTTTATAATAGTTTCCAATTTTTTTTGGAATTCCCACATCATCATTTTGATCATCCTTTAACCTTTCCAAAAGAGTTGGTTGAGAAAAAAATTGTGAAAGGATTGATGATGTTATCTTCTATATGATCCCCATGTCCATCTTCATAAAATCTAAGAATATTGGATCCCTTTCAATTATCATCATTGATATAATTTCTGGGTCCTTTCTACTGAGAGTATCTTCCACCATGTTCACTTTCTTAGGGTGGTAATGGATGAAGCATTCATAGTCATTGATCAGCTCTAACCATCATTATTGGTGCATATTCAACTCTTTCTATGTGAATATATAATTGAGGCTTTTGTGATCCATATATATTTCACACTTCTTCTCAAAGAGGTAATTTCCCCAAATTTTTAAAGTGAAGATCACAAAATCCAACTACATATCATGTGTTGGATAGTTTTTATCATGATCTTTCAATTTCCATGATGCTTAGGAAATGACTTTTCCATTTTTCATCAGCTCACAGCCCAAGACCTTCCTTGATGCATCATTGAATACCATAAAAAGTCCACCACTTGTGGGTACTATGAGCACATGCATAATGATAGGCCTCCTTTTCAACTACTTGAAGCTATCTTTGCATTCATCACTCCAAAAAAACATGACTCCATTCCAAGTTATCATGGTAATAGGGTTTGAAAATTGTGAGTAATTTCCCCCAAATCAGCGATAATATCTAGTTAAAACTTGGAATCTACAGATATCCATTACGATGTCGGCCTCATCCATCCTTCAATTGAAGCTGTATTGGAGGGATATATAGATATTCCATTTCTTGTGATGATATGACCAAAGAATGATACTTCCTTTATCCAGAACTAACACATGTTATATATTTCATAGACCCTCTCCTTTCACATGGTCTCTAGTGAAGTTCTCAGATGATCCTCATGCTCCTACATGGTTTTGGTGTATCTTATAATATCATCAATAAATACTACCACAAAATTTTCATGTTATTCTTAAAATACTATATTCATCAATCCCATGATTATTTCAGGATCATTAGTGAGTCCTAAAGTAAATTGTATGAATTCATAGTTCCTGTATCTTGTATGAGAACCAGTCTTGTGATATCTTCCTTCTTCACCCTTACTTCATAATATCCTGAATGAAAATCCACCTTGGATATGTTTTGTGCTCCACACTACTGATCAAACAAGTCAGAAATTCATTGAATATGATAGTTTTTATTTATAATGATTTTGTTGAGCTCATGATAATCAATGTACATGCGCATTGACCCATCCTTCTTCTAGAAGAAGAGTATTGGTTCAGCCCATGGATAAAAACTTGGTAATATAAACTCATTATCCAAATTATCCAACAGTTCTTTATCTCTTCAAGCTTCAAAACAGACATTATATATGGAGTTTTTGATATTAGCTATGCTCTAGGCATAAGATCTATTGAGAATTCAACATCTCTTCTAGGAGGAAGACCATGAAATTCCTTGAGAAAGAATTTAGTGAATTACCTCACAATAGGAATGTCTCAATGGATGGTTTCTTCATTTGAATCAATCATATGAGAATGATACAAGAGCTCATAGGTCAGTAATATCTATTCTTGAGATGATGGTGCTAACAATGATTCATCATCCTCCTTTCAGTTGAACTGAATCGAGGGTCGATTCTCTATATAGAGTGTGATTTACCTAATAAGGAAATTTATGTTGGATCTATATAAGGAAATTAATTCCATGCCAATAATTACATAAAATTACACCAAATGGAGTATGATGAGGTTCATCGGGAAGTTCAAACCACAAATTGTGACCGAGGAGGATTTATCTTCATGGGTCTCAATGATTTCCCCATTTTTTGTTCTCACTCACATCTTTACTTCCATGATTTTTGGTGATGTTGGGATTGTTCTACTAATCAATTTGGATATAAAATAATATGTAGAACCAAAATAAGAAATTGTGTTCACTATTATTGAATGAAGAACTACCATACATTTCATCACATCATTTTTGGGGATCACTTCGGTGGTTGTGATGGAAAAATATTGGCCTTACTGCCTTTGAGTTTGTTGGTTGCCTCTGAAAACAACTGTCTTTGGGAACTAGTTTGTAACGTGTCATGGTTATATGTTTTTGATGTAATGAACAATGGGTTGAAGTTCAAACAAAGCGTTACTCTCTTATTTCACAGTAGCATGTTTTTATTTCTAATAGTTAATGGATAGATTCCCTTCTCATCCACACATAAAGCATTTCTTCACCCCCTTCAGGAAGTTTCTGAGGTGCTTCTTTCTGCATGTTTAGCAAGTGGGGTACTGTAATTTTTTAGCACCATTGTAATTATCCATTAGACCACCATAATTAAATACCATCTTATGCTTCTTGTCATTATGATACCCCTTAGATTCACTAATCTCCATTTCAATTTTGAGGGTTCATCAAAAAATTTCCTAATAGCTGTCAATGTCAAGGATCAATAGGGATTTTCATAGGCTAGGTTTAAGCCAGCAAATAATTGGTCAACCATGAATTCAGAGGTAATGAAAAATCTGAAGGAAAATCATGCTTTCATTGTGAATTTTTCCTCGTACGCTCTGATGGATTCATCATCTTTTTAATTAAGGGCAAGGAATTCCCTTTTCATTTTATGTTGGTGGGTGTGAGGAAAATATTTATAGAAAAACATTTTTTTGAAATCCTTCCATTCCACCACATAAATATCTTCCTCAAGATTCATATTTTTGATCAATTTCCACCATTGATCAACTTCACCTACATACGATAAGTAGGTAGAAGTGCATTATCTTTTTTAGAACATTGAATGATGTAGAAGATATTTTCAATGTAGTTGATTCATTGTTCGGCGATTGAGGGATAAGATGATCCATTAAAAGTTGGAGGGCTTCATCTCGTTAAGCTATCTATAGTGCATTTTTCTTTCTTAGTAGAGGTTGAGAGTTACTATTAACCGATGTTTCTATTCAAATACAGAGTTAAATGAGAGAGTATCATGACAAAGTTTGTGATTCCCACTCCCATCAGATTGGGAATCTCATTATAACTATCATCACATCGATCTTCACATTAGTTGTTACCCATGTCCTCTGATTACCAGATATTGGCTTGAATAAAATGAAATTTTGGGGTAACACAGAAATGGGAATCCAATGAAGAAAAAGGATAACTTATAAAGTACATTTATTTCCTTAACTTCCCTATGTTATTCATGATCTACATCCAAACATATATTCTTTGGGGCATTTTTTTAATTCCAATAATAATGGTTCATACTAATCATATGAACTTACTATAGAATATACACTAAGAGTGTCATATCCAAGTGTGTAGCGAGGCATGTTGTTATGCACTAGTTCCTATTCGTGTCTAGCTCAAAGCAGTGTTTTCGGGTTTTACCCCTAGATAAATTTGTGCCAGAGCAACCTCTACCTGCTCGTATCCAGAAAGGGTAGTATTTTTGTTGATAAAACACTTACTCAATACTAACAAAAAATTAGGGATGTTTTTATTATACTTAGTATTATCCCTTTGGCTTTCATTAGGGGTTTCTAATCCTAATCCCAAAAATAATTGAACCAATCCTTTGGTAGAAACTATAACAACCCTACTCTTTATTACACAATTAAACCGGATTTATTACATAAAATTGAACTTAAGAAATCTCAGAGGATGGAGAGGTGTATTGTATTGTGAAATTAGGGACATTACATTACAACTTAATACCTAAAAACACAACATCACAATTGAAAAATTCTTTTACAAGACCACAAGATTACCTCATATATAACATTGGATAGGATAATGTGAGGACATATATGTGAAAAGGGAGATCTATAAAGATCAGTAAGAGAGTAAAGAAGTCATAACATGAAGAATAAAATACATGTTCAGAAATAGGAATATCAATGGAGCATAAGAAAAACATGATCATAAAGGTATGATATAACATGACTATCATAACATGGAATTGTGGAAACAACATTTAACATGATATTAGCATGAGTCAAGGATCATTTCACATAAAACATGGGTAAACCCTCATTTCACATGAATTAGAATTAATAAATCATCATTTCACTTTAATTTGCATGATTAAAACCTCATTTCACTTGATGTATCGTGATACTAATCTTTACCCAATGCATTGGAGTGCAATTAGGGCACACCCTTCTTAATCATTTTATTTCATGCATAAGTGTGCCAAATGGATCATATTACATGGAATCATTCAACATCATAATATATTACCAGATTAATGAATTTGGAATAGATACAAGTATGTAACATTCAATAAGTATATATTAATAAAGGTGAATACCCTTGATAGATAAATGGGTACGGTTTTCACTACACATTTATTTTGGTATGGAAAAATCGTGGTGTAATTTTTTGATGCATAATGGTGTCACATTAAAATTCCAAAAAATGGTTGTTGTGAGAGAAAGAGGTATCCTGTAATATGTAAATAAAATGGAATATATGTGGGTAATATAGATACGTGTCCCCGCACATGGAATTTGGAAATAAAAGGTGTAACATAGTAAAGAAAATTGAAGAAAGAGGAGAAGTGGAACAACTCAAACGGAATTTCGGCCCAGTAACGGGTGTACATGGGAGGGGTTAATGAGAGATTGAAAGGTATCCCATCATTAAAATAAAAATATGGTTTTATGGGGGAGGTGTGAAATAACTCCCCAACGTTTTTAATTGATATGACAAGTTTATAGTAACATAAAGAAATGTGGACAAAAATGAGTGAGGATGAAATCCCTTACTTGGATATGTGATCCCAAAGGCCTGGGATAGGATTGAGAGAGGCTTATTAAAAGATTGTGGAACCTTTTAAGGATTATATATAGAGGGGGTAGAGGTTGGTAGAGATCCAAATCTTTTTATTGAATATTAATGGGAGATTGGGGGTTTTATATAGAAAAGGAGAGATAATTTTTTATTATTTAGGTTTTGGACACTACAAATTAATCTAATCAATATTAAAAACCATCCCATTATTTTTTCCCAGGGTTTTTCCCAAAGGAGAGTGGAATAGTTTTTTATATGTCTAATGGAAGAATATATTAAAATACTAGGATTTCTTATGTATAGGTGAGTAAAACTCTCAAGTAAATCATTTTAAAATGGTAAAATGAATTATAAGTCTTGGAGGGTCCACTAAGGGTATGTAAAATAAATCAAAAAAATCAAAAAATCAAATTATTATAAACTTAAAACATATATTGGACGAAAATTCCATTTATAGTCTTTTATAACATCACTATTAGATCATTATGATGTCATAAAAATCATTATATATTTAAACGTTATTTAATTTTTACCCAAATATTGATCTCTCAGAATATTATGAAAAATTCACTGTTGGATAATTTCGACATCCTTATTAGAAAAATAATATTCATTTTATCAAAATTATTTTCTAAATATGTGAATTTTTACTTTAAAAATTGAGATTCATAGAAAATTATTGGGTTTTGACAGAAATAGGATTCAAACCATAATAAAAATTAAAATTGTTTTTAAAAAAATTATACAATAATTTATATTTAATAAAAAGTAATTTTGAAATAATATTTTATTTAAATTTTATTTAATATAAAAATCCATTATTTCATCAAAATATATCTCTTAATTTAACATATACTTAAAAATATTATTTGTTCTTTAAAACTATTTACAAAGTAACAATAATAAATTGAATGTATATTTTTTATTATATACATAAATAATGATCATAATCGTAGTGTTAGGGTCTTATTACATAACCTAGTTTAACACCCAGATGAGACCTAAGGGTAAGGTGTGTGATGGTGACAGACTGTTGAGGTGGCTCGGATAACATCACTCGGGTGATAATCTCTATTAACATAATAATATCCCATAGGCGGTTCTGTTTAATCTTAATGTGTTTAAGCTGTGATTGGGCTTGGTCAATATCAAATCCTTGTGAAACTACCTCCTTTACACATGTCATAAAATGGGTTTCGTATGGAGAAATTCTACTAGATGTGGAGATATCTTTCTTTATCTAAGTAAATTAGAATTTTTAAATCCCTATATTTATATTAATCATATGGTCACAATTTAACGAATATATTTGCAATGGTAACAATTATTAACATTTTTTTTAAAATCCAAAAACATAAAACCAAGGAAGTGCATATGATATATAACTATTTTACAAAACAATCCTTTTAATTAGATCAAGAAGAATTTTGATTTCTAAAAGTCTGGGTCATTATTTTCCTCCACCTAATTGTGAGGTTGAAATATCAATTAAACTTATTCCTGGAACTCTATTTATATAAATGAAACCTCAGAGAATGGACACCATAAAATTCAAGAAACTAAATAAGCTGTTATAGGAGAATCTGGACAAGGGTTTTATATGATTCAATGCTTCATAATGGGGAGAAATAGACCCCTTTGTCAAGAAGAATTAGGGATCAATGCCCATCTATATTGATTATCTGGAGCTCAATAAAATCAAGATAAAGAGCAAGTATCCCATTCCACAGATAGATACTTTCTTGATCAATTACTTGGGGCCAAGTATTTATCTAATTTATAGCATCATTTGGGATATCCCTAATTAATGTCGGAAAGGAATATATTCCCATGATTTACTTTTGAATGAGGTATATACATTATGAGTTCATAGGGATTCCCTTTAAACTCACTAATTATCCAATAATTTTCATCAAATTAATAAATAGATTCTTTCAAAATTACATCAAAAAATAAGTGGTTGTCTTAATTAATGATATTATGACATACTCAATGGGTAAGGAGGAACATGAAGGGGATTTTAGTGTTGGTATAAATAATTTTTGAAGTTAGAAACTATATTAATAGTAAATTAATCATGAGTTTTAGATAAATGAAGTATTATTCTTGGGAAATGTTATCAAGAGAAAGAGAATTTTTGTTGACACTCCCATGAGAAAGGAAATCAAAGAGTGGCCCATGACCACATCGATAAAGGATATACATAGTTTATATCATCTATCACGATATTATAGAAAATTTGTAAATAACCTATTGTGATTATAAAACCCAATAAAAAAGATTACATTGAAAGGATTTATGTCTTTCTAGACCATTTATGTGAAGATTACTTCAAATTTTTGAGATATAGGCTTCCCATTTCACTATTCCTCACACTAGTGATAAGTGAAAAACTCTATGTGTTGTACAATGAAACATCAAGGAAGGGAATAGGATGTGTATTAATGAAAAATGATATGTGATATATTATAACTCATGTCACTTAAAAATTAATGAGAAAAACTATCCTATGGTTTATTTATAGTTGTCAGTTGTGATCTTTGAGATGAAAATATGACGAAATTATATCTATGGGGAGAAGTGTGAGATATATACGAATCACAAGACCTTAAATATATATTAACATAGAATTATCTTAATGAGTTCCCACAATATGGTTAGTCCTCACCATGTACTACGACTACTAGATCCACTACCATCCTAGTATGGAAAATAAAGTTGGAGATTCCCTAAGTAGAAAAGATCATGCAACTTTATCAACAATGAAAATTGAAAAGGATCCAATATTCTTAGATTAAGAAAGGATGTACATGGGAATCATTAATATAAGAAAATTTTCAATCCTTTCTCAAATTATTTCTCAACCATACCACATAATGAAAATAAATAATGCTTAAATAAATTATGTAGAGATATAGTATAAGGTGGATGCAACATAAATGGGAAATCCTTTAAATTTATGATTAATGAGGAAGGATATGTAATATTAGTATCATGATTATGTGTACCCTCTAGTAAAGGGACATATAAGGAGATTCAAAATGACGAATAAATTTCAACCATCCTTATTCACACAGGGAGCATAATGATATATCAAGATCACTGAGAGAACTATTAGTTAGACAATATGAAGATATATATATTCGAATATATATAAAAGTGCCTGATAGTTCATCAAGTGAAGGATGAATTAAAAAACATGAAGGGATGATTAAACCATTATCCATACCAATATGGATGTGGGAGAAATTTACCATGGACTTGGTCACTAGACTTCTGAAGTCATCCATAGAAAACAATGCTATATTGGTTTTTGTGGATAAACTGAAAATGATAGATCACTTTATCAAAATTTCATATGAATTAACACTAGATAAACTTTCACTTATATATATATTAAAAAAGTGGTAGATTTACCTAGATTACTACTATTGATTGTATCTATTTGGGAATAGTGATTCACCTTGATGTTTTGGAAAAGCCTCCAACATGCTCTAAAAAAATGATCTGAACTAAATTACAACTTATCATCCTCAAAAAGATGTAAAATATAAACTAACTATTTTGAAACTAGAAGGCTTGTTGAGAGCACATTCAATGGAATTCAAAGGAGGATGGGACTAAAATCTATAACTATTCAAGTTCTCTTACAACTACAGTTTCCATTTGAGAATCGAAATGGATTCATATGAACCAATTTATGGGAAATGATGTAGAACACCAACAAGATGGGACAAAGTCAGAGAAAATAAGCTACATACACATGAAAATTTAAAAGAAATGGTGGAGAAGGTGAAAACAAATAAGAAAAACATCAAGGTTTCCCAAACTGACAAATGATCTATGTAGAAAATCATCAAAGGGGCCTTTTGTTTATGGTTGGAGAGATGGTATTCCTACACATAACTCCATATAAGAGGATTATGAGATTTTTTAAGAAGGGAATGCTATGTCCCACGCACATCATCTCCTTCAAAAATCTTGTTCCTGTTGGGGATTTGACTTATTGACTAGATCATCCAACATGCATGTATTATGTAAATGATGTATTACATTTATCACTCTTAATGAAGAGCATACCAGATCCCTCACACATTCTAAATTCAAAGGTGGTATAGTTGGAGAATGATATGTCCTACAAGGAGCATCAGGTGAAGATCTTAGACTGTGGGGGTATGTTATACACATCAAGACTACTCACCTAGTCAAAGGTCAATGGAGGAATGATAAGTAATAATATGAAACATGGGAATAGAGCATGTTATGAAGGAGAAGTTCCGAAACATATTGTCACCATATCTTTTAAAATGAAATTTTGAGGGAAATATTTCACCAAGGTGGAAGAATATAATGACAAAAATAATTTATCAATGAAAATTTCCTTTTTTTCAATTATGTTATATAGTTTGAATAACAGAAAAATCACATAGAGAACACAATAAAAACATTATAAATGAATAATTAATGAATGAAGAGGTATTTATATATGTGAAGGAGCCTATACCAAGGGAATAATAGCTTGACCTTTGAAATAGTAATGTGACTCTTATGTTTAGTAAAGTGAACAATAGAATAGTAACCCCACCTATGAAATTATAAATAATATTTATGCATTTTATACATGAAAATATGATATTATTCTATCATAGTATATGTAAATAAATGTTTGAAAAATTAATAATTAATGATTGATATTTTTATAAAACATTAGTGTTTATTTTCAATTTATAATTAATATAATATTTTAAAATAAAATTTAGCTGCATAAAATATATTCATAAAATAATATTTTTGTTTTTTTAATGATTATATGAAAATTTTATGTGACCTTAAATAAATTTTCAAGGTATTATAAAATAAGTTATAATTTTAATATTTGAATTTTAAAAGTAAATGATGATTTTCATTAAAAATTAAATTTCACATAATTAGAAAATTATTATCATAAAATGGATTACATTTTTGAATTATCCACATTGGAAAATGGATAGGGGGAACTTGGTTATTTTTATAAAATAGTTGGATTTTTGGTGAATAGTAAAATATGGTAATTTATTGTATATATACATTATATTTCAAATAAACTACTCCTTGAGTCATTGATGATGTATGAACAATAATCTCAAAGTCATATTAATTAGTTTAATATATTTAGTGATAATAATAAAACTATTCATAGTCTTGAGGTAAAATAAAAAACTAATGAATAAAATATTCAAAAAACACCCCTATTCTTCACTATAAATACCACCCTCATCACCCCTTCTCCTCACACATCCAAAGCATTGATGTTAGTGAAATATCTACAAAATAATATTACCAATAAACTCTCCATCCTTTAGGAACTCTTTTACTCATTAAAAAACCAAAACCATTTCCCAATGTAGGTTGTTCAGAAGGAAAAATTCAAGAGGTGAAATCTTCTTAATTTTTTTCTATTTTTTACTTATTATTTTGTTTTCTTTTTTCATTCCCCACCTCCACATATCAACATGTCATGGCAAATATATAAAATAATTAATATAATTTAATTTTATTATGTTTGTGAAATAACCCATTATCATTTCTCCTTCCCTCCCCATTTATTCTAAAAATGAAAACCACATCCATGATGTGTTAATTCATCACATTCAAGGATGACCAAGTTTTCAATTCCCATTACCTCCATCAATAATTATAATAAAACAATTTTTTGTTAAAATAGATTATAATATATTTATTACATTCTATATAATGTTCTAGGACCATTAGATATACATGATTTTAATTAATTAATCAAAACTAGTATGTGATGATCGAAACACTGTTGAAATAATCTAAACGATTATTATTAACACCTTATATAATGATTCATCCTCCCCCCAATTTTGAAAACAAAATATACAAACATATAATATTCTAATGTTCATCAATTACATATAACATCAATTTTATATAACCACTCTCATTTTACATGATTTTGAGTACATCTATAAAAGTTAACTGATCATGAATACCAAAGAAAAAAATGCCCCCAAACGATGTAATTGTTTATTATAATTCATAAAAAATTTCCTAAATGAAATTAATGAAATTATAATAAATAAAATTCATATATAAATTGTCATTTGTTAATTAATTTATTAATGGATCTAATTTTGTTATCCAGTACATTAAGATCATGTTCATCACACATTCAAACATAAGGCAAGGGATTCATGGATTAAGATATCATCGATTAGGATATCATGGATTAGGATATCATGGATTAGGATATGGGATTATATTGGCTTTAGTATGGGGAGAGTTTATTCTATGTTCTATCTACTAAGTCTTTTGTGGTACTTAGTGGTCGTGGTTAAGTCACATGCACTGTTGGGGATCATTTAGCATGAACCAACTAGCATTCTATGATAGCGAATTCCCCTTGTTGTTATTCTAGGATGTAAAATCCCTAAGGCCATTATCTTGTATACTGAGTGGATCAAGACCTATTAGTTTTCACCTGTATACTAGTTTAGAATGTAACCCATGTTATTTATTTACTTAACATATTCAACATATTGATCTCAAAGAAACCTTCACAATAGCTATAATAGGATTAATAGATTCAGATTTATTCCCTACGATACATAGTGATTATGATTTATTCCAAGGGGATGGGTTGGTATAATATTTTTGGCCTTGTTTAAAAATGTGGTCAGAGACATTATGGTGTAGCCTGAATTAGGTATACCCATCCTTGGGTTTCATTGCTGAACCCATGGGATGATATTTCATATCTACTAATTTAAAATAATTTTTATATTATTACAAGAACTTCACATGCTTATATTATTTAATTTTTTATCTATGCATGGAACATCATTCATTGTCACATTCTGTGTTATATAATCACACCCCGCTCAGGTGGTTGTGGAACTTGGATACCCTAGAAGATATCAATTTTTTCTGGTACCAATTATTCTGAGACCCCATGACATATATCATTCAAATATTTTCGTTTGATGATGTAAGATGACTGCAATAAGGAATGTGATATATTTTTAGTGCATATTGTTTATGAATCTCCTAAATTTATTATATATGTGATAATCCAAGTGGGATATAAATATTTTATGATAGAATGACCATTGGATTTTAGATTTAATTCCATTTTAACTACATGTATTTTTATTATTGATGCATGGAATTTTTATCTTAAGGATATGTATTGGTATTTTATCTTCTTTTTTATACTGTTATATGCTGGCTATTATATCCTCATGGTACATCACTATACCCCTGTTTCTTTTCTATAACCGCTGTCATATGAGGTGGAATTCCTAAGGTAGTATAGTAGCATCAATATAGTTTCTTTTCATATAGAGTTTGATTATCCCATTTAAAAGTGGTTTTAAATGACATATAAAAAAGGATCATTCATGAATATTTCCCATTATGTAGAATTAACTTGAAATATATGTTTACCAGTGTTATTTCCAACACTTATAGTATAGGTTCCACTATTTAAACTCTGACTCCCATGATCCATGCTTCTAGATCTGGTGCAAATAAATATATAATTTAAATAAACGTTATGATACTACCTATATGATCCCTAATATAATAATATTTAATATCCAAATAAATATTTTTTTAAATATTATACATCTATTGGATTTTTTCAGGTTTATATCTGAAGAGAATTATTAAAAATATATAACCAAGATATCCCATATCCGTTTTATTGAAAAATCATATTTTTGTATATATTAAACTACTTAATCCATATATATTATTAATCATATCCAAAATATTCTACAGATATGCTATCCTATTTTTCTTATCATATGTAATACATTTTTCATAACCTAGAGAAAAGGAAATATAAGAAGCGTTGACGTCAAATGATCAGAAAGGGAAAACAAAAAAGTTAGATAATCATGGTATAAGAATGGAAAAAATATTATGGTAGGATTGTACAAAAAAAATAATTATATAATTAAATAAAAATGAAATAATAATAAATATTTGGATTACAATGGAAAATAATATATCTCATGGATATTAATAACTGGTTCATTAACAATGAAATGTATAATGCCATAAAATAAATTCCATACCATATTCTAATATATCATCATATTGGAAGTCAGGATATTATGGTAAAGTAAATAATCATGTTTTGATTAGGAATACACGAAAATATCCAAACATGATTTTCTTATGTTACCTACCAATGCCTCCAAGGTGTTTATAATTTTGCCCCCACAAATATCTTTTTTAATTCCAAGGCATTCATTTTGTGGGATAATTAATAAAAAAATCATAATAATTATATCCAATCTTCAATTTTATTGGTACAATAAAATAAGAAACACTATTATTTTTCCCCATGTAAATAACAGTGATAATACGGTCATAAAAAATCCAGAGTAATATGGTGGATGGTTAAAAAATTGATTGTTAAATTTCCAAAAAATAATCTGTATTGTAATAAAAAAAGATCCAATGCCAATAATTTCACCCATGTCAAGAAAATTAATTGCATGATCATAACACATCAAGAGGAATATGGTATATGGTTAAATAATTCATATTCATATTTACTAAAATCATCCATATTGAAATAAAAAAATATGGAATGACAATATTTGACACCATGTCAATAGAAGAGATAAGTAGATCATAACATATATTAAGGAAGAATATGGATGGTTGAAAAAAATATAACATAATAAGTGATAAATATATATCAATATTTTTTATGCGATGGGAATTCATATCCATAGAAAAATTTGAGAAAATAATTGATAATTAAATCAGAGGGAAGAAGGTACCTAATATATATTAAATAAATTACATAGTGTAATAATTACACAATGAATGGATGTTGAGTTTAAAAAATATTTAATTCTAAGGAACCAACTAAATCAATAGAAACATGAATTATAGAACATTATTTTTCTAGTAAACCAAATTAAAAACATAAAAATATTTAATGTAAAATTCATGATATTTTAAACTTATATAAATCCATAAAAAGGTAATATAGTGTATAACTTGTAACATTTCTCAAATAATTAAAATTGAGACCAATAAAACTCATAGGGAATCAATATATTTTAATCAAACCCACATGAATGAAATGGATTATATTTGAACATAGAATAAATTTATTAAAATTTTATTCACTATATTATATATCAAATATAATGTATATAAAGCCCAAACTTTTTTATAGGTGAATAATTCCAAACTTGTATGAATGAGAGAAATTTGAGATGAAAAAAATATCAATCCAGGTCCATTATTCAATTTTACCAGATGTCTATAATAAATATATTAATTTTGTTAAATACATACCAAAACACCATAGGGTATGTAATCATTTTCACATTGAATTAGTTTTATAAACTTTATCTCAGTACCTAGTCATGTTATATATTATATAATTCTTCAACCATCTAAGGAACATTAATTGATGTTATAAGGTAATTTAGAACACAATAATTTTAATTCATGTCAGTTTTGGTTACAAATCATGTAGTTGAAATCAATTGTGATCATGTTTCAGTGATTCTATTGAAGGGGAGGATATTTCATAATTAATGATTAAATGTTGATATAAACTACACATAACCTAAAAAACTAAATTAGCATTTTTTTATCATATTGTACTCATAAAAACAATTTATACTCATTCATGACATTAATGTATAGTATTGATCATATAAGTGATCAAACCAACCAAAACATGAACATACCTGGATTAATGGATAATTATGATATGGTTTTGTTTTAATATCAATATAGGAGAAACAAAATAATCATATTTAGTGTTTATTAGTGTTATATATCCAAATTTGAATGATGTAGAAAGATAAGATAATTAATATTAATTGAATACTTAGAAAAATTAAATCATTTGCCACTTACTTTTCTTGTTTTTAAAGATGGAATTAATGATAGTCCTTTGATCATAATTTTTGGGTCCTAAAACATCCTCACACCAGAAAAAGACAATACCATCAATTAAGAATATTATGATAAAAAATCAAAAGAAGAGTTTGAAAATTATTGTTCAAAGGAGGAAGGCTTTGAAGGATGGACCGATTCTTCAAAGTGATAAATTTTTTTGTGAATTGTCTATCTTCATGGTGGTCCACCCCTTCATGAATCACATGAAAAGGGGGTGATTCAAGGAAAAAGATGAAACAACTTGTTCCTATAAACAGAACAAAGTCATTTGTATGGATAGGTTGAGATTTACACCCCTGCGAATGAGCATCCCTAAAAATTGAAGAAGTTTACAGATTGTGATGGCCCATCAGACCCTGTTGATAAATCCAAATTCATTTTCATGGTTGTATGATGGTTTTCATTCCTCAGATTGATTGATCATGACTAACTAAGACATTTTTGGTCTAGGGAATCCTCCTGGGATCCTGAAAAAGTTGTTTCACAGAACACTATCGATGACCAACCATGTTGGTATCTATTTCATCTGTTTTTCAATAAAAATACCCTAAGGGGGACTGAATAAAAGTTTATATACTCAATTCAGGAGAGTTGAAGGAGACGAATAATCAGGTAACACAAAAACCAAAGCCTCTATATAACAAACCAGAATTTTACAAATGGAAATTCCATTAATATAATTATTTAATATATTATTCACCACATAAAATCATGTTGAGAACACAATATAAACACTATAATTGAAGAATTAATTAAATATGAGGCAATTATTGATATTAAGAAACCTTCAATAATAGAATAATAACTTGACCATTGAAATAGTAATGTAACCATTAAGAATAATAATCTAAACAATACAATAGTAACCTCATATATTAATGTATAAATAAAATTAAGGTACCTTATAAATGATAATATGATATAATTATATCATTATATAAGTAAATAAATATTTTAGAAAATGGTTAATTATGTGTTGGTATTTTTTTAAAACATAAATGTTTATTTTAAATTTTATAAATAATATAAAAACAAAAAAAAAGTTTATTTTCAAAAAATTGCTTCATAAATTTATATTTTGTTTTCTTAATATTATTATATAATTTTATGAGACCTTATTTAATTTTTAGGATTATTATAAAATAAGTTATGATTTTAAAATCTTTATTTTCCATATAAATGGCGGTTTTAATTGAAAATATAATTTCATTTAATAAGAAAAATAATTTCATCAAATTTATTTCACATTTTAATTCTAAATGAGGAAATTTGTTGGGGTGGATTTTTTGGATTTTTCTAAAATAGTTGATTTTTTAATGAATAGTGAAATAAGACAATTTAGAGTATTTAGAAAATTAATGAATTATTGATTCATAGATTATTTATGGATGATGTAATCACATAATATCACAAAATAATTCATTTTTCTTATATATTTTGTTATAAGGATTAAACTGTTAATTTTCATGAACCATATAATAAAATAATGAACAAAAAAAGGTAAAACACCCCTCTCCTCCACTATAAATCCCACTTTTCACAACCTGTTCTCCTCAAGAATAAAAACCATGAATATTTTCTAATTTAAAAAAATCATCTTCCAAATACTCTCCCCCATATACAAAATCCTTCTTTATAAATAAATTACCAAAAACAATGTCCATAAAGAGGTTATTAAGAAGAAGAATTCAAGTGGAAAAATCCACTTTCTTTTCTTTGGATTTCTCTTCATGTTCTTTTCCTTTCTTATTGTATTCATTATTCCCCTTATCCATGTGGAATGATAAAAATAGTATGATATATATATAATATAATTTAATAAATAAATGATCGTTCGTGATGTGTTGATTTATAGGCATCATGGATGATGTGTGTTCATTTTCTTTTACTTAACATAAAGTTGGTCATAAAACCATTATAAATGTTGATAAAAATTGTAGAATTTTCTTTATAATCACTCTATAATGTTATATAACATACTTATAAAATAAATATGATGTAATAAAAGAAAATGGGTTTGTTGTGATCGGAAATGACCAAAAGTAATCTAAATAATTATTATTAACATTTTATCATATTTATTATCCACATATTTGTGAAAAATAATGTATGAGACCTATTGGAAATATTTATTTTCAAAAATATCATATATTTTTAATTATATATAATTATCCTCATTTTACAGGATCTTCTAAGAATGTATTCAAGTGAACCGATCTTGAAAACCAAGAAAATTAATTGCCCCGAAAAATGAAAGTAAACACTAAAACTCATCAGAATGGATATAAACGAACAAAATAATATTATAATGAATAAATTACATGTATAAGAGGTTATTTATTAATTAATTTATGAATATAATTTGATTATTTAGGATTTTAAAGTGAATGATGCATTTAGACATTAGCTAAGGGGATAGTCGAACCCAATTTCATTTCATTCGATTATTCCTCTTGCATGGAAAATTTCATAATTTATGTTCTTTTAATATTACCAAAAAATAGTTTCATTATCCTAAAATTTTCATTTTTTTGATATACATTCTTCCAATCTGATTTTATGAAAAGTGAAATGAGTTTTCGAAAAGAACTCTTATTTCTAAAAATACATGTTTTACATCACTTGAGATTGTTTCTTCATTACTCACGATTGATTATTCTTATACAAAGTATGTTATTACATTTTTTTTGTAACCAAATGTTTTATTCATGAATGATTGTTTTAGTAAATTATTACAAATTCCATGTCCTTTTCAGGGGTTATTTTTTGGAAAAATATTATTATACATTCTATATGGCATGAATGATTATGTAAATGTTATGACGCAATGGGTGTTTTGAGAATTGTATTTCACTCCAATGCATTGGTTAATGTGATATATCTCATGATATATTGATAAATATTCATGAACAAGATACTATCTCCTTTCATAATAATGTTTCTATGGTTATACACATATGTTATGTGTGAACATAACGACAAATTCATTCAAAACAATGTGTGGTGGTTGAACATTATGAAATGTTGTTACATTATTATGCATCGACATATCCCATGGAATTATCTAATACATCATCTTATTATTATGATGATGATCCCATGGTTTTGATATAATGATAATAATTATTCTCACTCATGTTATATTGATTTAAATTCTTATCTATCCTCTTACAAGGATTCTGCCTCACCCCTTTCATTCATGTATATCCTAAGGTGACTAAAAATATGAAGGAGAAATTAGGGTCACTAAGAATCTGGAGAAGAAGAAATGAAATAAATTTTGTGTTTTATTATGTAAATGTTATGTTTGGTCCTAATTTTCCCAAGACACAAAACCTTTAGATCCTAGGTTCATGACACTATTATATTATTTATTTTGAAATGATTTAGTAAAAATGTAAAAAAGGGATGTTGTCCTAATTGTTATCAGAGCACATTTAATTTAATTTGGGAGTTATGATTATGTAACATCGGTGCATACCTTTTGTACTAGACTAGGTATATTAAATCACATAAGAATCTTTGTTCTATAAAAATGTTATACATTGGGATCCCACAAGATATTACTTTAGAGTTAATTTCACAAAGGAATAATTTATTTCTTCATGAATTTTTGACTTATGTTTTTTTCAATCCTTTTATATTTTAGAAAATGGTCCAAATGAGGAGAAACCAAGCCAACAAACTGGGTGAGGGACAATGTAACGACTTCCCAAATGATTTCCCCAATGCCTTGGAAGGTGGAGTTAAAAACTTCACAGTGATGACTAACTATATATCTTAGGATATGAATAGTAACATGAATAATGTGGAATATCCTCCTTCACCTAAGATGGGGAACTACTATTGAGTCTTTTATGTGTCAAAGACCACAGAAATTTAGTGGATCTTCTTATCCAATATCCATGGAATATTGAGTCAACTCAATGTAAAAGATATTTTTACTAAATCAATAATATTAAATTGAGAAGAGGACACTGAACATTTATCATTAAGATGGAGAGGCCGATCATTGATGGATTTTGATTAAGAACACCCAGCCAAAGGATGAATTTGAAGAGATGGAATGTGAATACTTGAAGAAAATATTTCTTAATAAGTATTTCCCTAGAACTTTTCATATACATATGGTGAGATAATTCTTCAAGATGAATCAAAAGGAAGGTGAATATATCATGAAATATAAATAAAACTTCATGATGCATGAAAGGTATGACTCATGGTCTAATATGAACAATAATAGAATAATTGATAGATTTTTAAGTGGTTTAAAACCACACCTTCAAAAGGATATAGTGATTCCATGTGTTTGGAGTTTTGAATATGTTTTTCAATGATCTATAAAAGTGGAGATAATTTTTGGGAATGGTCCCATGGTTATAGAGATAAGAAATTAAAGATGGAGTTTTAATCTAGAGGATCTAATGAAATGTTGGAATTAAAAATCTTCTACTGACATGTTATAAAATGTGGGAATAATTATCATGAAAATTACCTTAAATGGATGTGTAAATACTTAAAATGAGGGAGAGAAGGACACAATGATCATGATTGTTGAATATACCTGAGGAATCTAGAAAATGTGGTGGATTAATGGAGAGAACCAAACATATTTCAATGCTTTAACTATAGAATCAAAGGGAACTATACATGATGGTGTACTAATCCTTGAGTACCTGAGGGTAGTCAACATCACCTTCCAACAAATCCAAAGGATAAACATAAATAATATTCCATCATTACAACTGAATTGGAGCCCAATAATAATTAGGTGACTCATACATTAGTTATTCATTCATAAATAGTGAACATTCTGTTTGATTCTATTTCTACACATTCTATCATCTATATTGGGATTAGTAGAATAATTCAAACACAACCTCAAAATATGGATGATTTGTTATCCATGATAACATTAAATGTATCAATTTTTTCATAAAAAGTATATATATTCACCTGGTTAATGTTTGTGGACTAAAACTTCTAGAAAATATAGTTTCTCTCTCGTTGGTGGATTTTGATGCTATTTTGGGCATGGATTGGATTTTTTTATAGAAAGATAACATAAACTGTTTGGGAAGGGATATTAGTCTTCACATTCTGAGTCATCCTCCAATTTTCTATATGTTTAAGGATGTGGATAAATTTCCATTACAGTCATAATCTCATGTATGGATATTATTGCATTATGGGAAAAAATATCTCACACAAATGATTGATATAGAGGATAAAATAATGCTAAAAAACATACCCATTTTGAGGGATTACACTGACATGTACCCAAAACAATTTCCTAGTTTTCCGCCATACCCATAGGTTTATTTCCCAATTGAACATATTCCCTGCTCTCTGACTATATCAAGGAATCCAAATATTATGGCCCTCATTTAGTCAGAAAAACTAAAGAATTGGTTACAATAGAATCTAGAAAAGAGTTTTATATTCTTGAATGCTTCACCATGGGGTGCACGGGTCCTGTTTATCAAGAATATGGATGGATCAATGAACTTATTCATTAACTATCATGATCTCAGTAAAATAAAAATAAAGAACTATTATCCCATTACTTGGAAAAATGAATTGTTCAATCAGCTATGTGGGGCCAAGTACTTCTCTAAGGTGGACCTTTAGTTATGATATCACTAATTAAGGTGAGTAAGGATGATTCTACAATACTTAATTTAGAATGTGTTATGGAAACTTTGAGTTCATAGTGATTCCTTTTAGACTTACTAACGCTTCAGCAATATTTATGCACTTAATGAATAGAGTCTTTAGAGATTACCAGAAATAAATTTTTGGTAGTCCTTATTAATGATATTCTGGTATACTCCAAGAGAATGGTGAAACATGAGGAGAATTTGAATACTATTTTAAAGACTTTTTAAATGGAGAAATGTTTTTACATTTACAAAAAATGTGAGTTTTTTATGGAGAAAGTTAAATTATTAGGTAATTTTATCATCGAAAATGGAATATTTATAGACCCTTCCAAGATAATTGAGATCATAAAGTTGCATGGGCCAACATCTGTAATATAGATTAGTAGTTTCCTTAGTCTATATAGGTATTACTAGTGATTTGTGAAGGACTTATCAAAATATTCAATCCCACTAACAGTGCTATCTCAGAAGGGAGAAAAGTTTTTCTGGACCAGTGAATGTGATTACTACTTCAAAGAGTTTAAAATGAGGCTTATCATCACTCTAGTACTCACACCTCTGAAAAGTGGGGAACACTTTTTCATAATCATTTATTCATCAAAGAAGTTATTAGGACGTGTTATTATGAAAAAATATAATGCGGTAGGATACACCTCAAGGAAGTTAAAAATTGATGAGAAAAACTATCCCACATAGGATCTGAAGTAGGAAGTTGGGTTCTTTGAGTTGAAAATAGGGAAGGATTATTTCTAAGGGGAGAAGTATGAAATATATAATGATCACAAGAGACTCAAATATATATTAACGCAGAAGGTTTTAATATGAACTAATGAAGATATTTACATATAATAAAGGATAATGACTACTCAATCAATTACCATCCTAAAAAAGAAAATAAACTGGAAGATGCTCTAACGAGAAAGGATCCTAAAATATTATCAATAATGAGAATTGAGAAGGGTAAAATATTCTTAGATTTGAAAAGGTTATATGTGGGAATAATGAAGAAAGGAACATCATCAATCCTTTCTCAAATGGTTGTTCAACCATCAATCATGGATAAAATAATGGATGATCAACAAAATGATGTGGAATTTCATAAGAAGGTGGAAGCCATGAGATATGGGAAATCCTTATATTTCAAAATTAATGAATATGGATTGTTAAAATTTTGGCCAAGACACTATATACCATCCAATATAGAGATAATGAGAGATATTATGAGCTCATCATAAAGATAGACCTTCTCTATTCACCTAGGGATAAAATGATGTATCGCGATCTCTTATAAAACTATTGGTGGGACAATATGAAGAAATAAATCCCTGAATATACATCGAAGTGCCTAGTATGTAAAAAAGTTAAGGTTGAAAGGAAAATTTATATGTGGATTATAGAACCATTATCAATACCAACTTGGAAATGTGAGAACATTGACATTGAAATTATGAGCAGACTTCCAAATATTTAAAAAGGAATGAAAGATATATTTTTCTTTTTGGATCATCAAACAAATAGAACACACTTTATCTCAATTCGATGGGATTTATATCTATATATAATTTTATGAATATAAACCAGACAAGTGGTGAAGATTCATGGAGTACCACTATTGATTGTATTAGATCATGATCTGATATTCACCTCTATGTTCTAGAAAATTATCTAACAAGCCCTAAACCTTGAGCGTAACTTTAGTAAAACTAATCATTCTCAAACTGATGGGTAATATGAGAAGACACTCCAGACAACAGATTACATATTGATATCTTGTTCTGGGGACTAGAAAGGAGTATTGGACAAACATCTATCTCTGATCGAGTTTTTAAACAATAATAGTTTCCATACATGCAACCAAATTTCTCTATATGATGCTCTTTTTCAGAAAAGATTTAGAACACCCACATGATAGGATGAGTTCGGTGAATGTAAGCTGGTAGGACCAGAAATGGTTGAAGAAATAGTTGAAAAGTTGAAAAACATTATAAATCACATGGAGGAAGAAAAAATTGGATATAATAGATGTAAAAACAATTGTTGATCGGAACTATAGTTTGAGTTCGGAGACATGGCATTCCTCTAAATATCTCCCTAGAAGAGGATTGTGAGATTTGGGAAGAAAGGAGAGCTAATTATCATGTACACCAGCCCATTAAATATTCATGACCATGTATGAGTTGTGTCCTATCATCTAGAACTTCCACCTAACATGTCTCAATTACACTATGTATTCCATGTTTCCCTCTTAAGAAGGTACAAACAAGATCCATCACATGTACTGAATCCATATGTGCTACTTTTGAAAATTGATCTGTCTTATGAGGAGAAACTAGTAAAGATCTTAGATTGTAGAGATAAATTCACACAAAACAAGAATACTTAACATGTCAAAGTATTGTGGCAGAACAATAAGTACAAATATGAAACATGGGAACCTAAAGAAGAAATGAAGGACAAATAACCTCACTATTTATGTAAAATAAAATTTCGAGGGAAAAATTCCATAAGCGGGGATGAATTTAGCAACCCAAAATTTTATCAATAGAAATTACCGACATATAATTATGTAATATAGTATAAACCACATAAAATAAATTTTAGAACAAAATAAAAACATTATAAATTATGAATGAAATAAATAAGAGGTAATTCTTGAAATAAAGGAACCTAGAACAATGGAATAGTAACTTGACATTTGAAATATTAATGTGACCATTTAGAATAGTAATCCATCCAATAAAATACTAACCCTATATATGAATGCATAAATAAAATATAAGAATATTATTATTGATAATATGATATTATTATAACATTGTATAAGAACATAAATGTTTTGAAAATCATTAATAAAGTGTTGATATTTTTATAAAACACAAATGTTTAGTTCCAATTTAATAATTAATATAATAATTTAAAAGCATGTTTATATTTTTAAATTAGATTCATAAATTAATATTTTTTCTTATTATTAGAAGATAATTGTACGAGACCATAATTATTTTTTTTCAAAGTATTATAAAATCATATATTATTTTAAAATCTTTATTTTCCAAAAAATGATGATTATAATTAAAAATTAAATTTATATTATTTAGCAATTTATATTTCGCAATATAGTGTAAATTTTTTAATTATACAATAAAAAATTTATTAGGGTGATTTTTTTTGATTTTTTTCAAAAATATTATATTTTTATGAATAGTGAAATGCAATAATACAAAGTATTTAACTAATTGATTCATTATTTAGTTATAGATGATTCATGGGTGAGGTATGCCTATAATATAAAAACATATTTCATTAATTTAATACATTTTTTGATCATTTGTGAAAATTGATATTCCTGATCCAAATACAAAAATAATGAATAAAGTAATAGAAAACACACCTCTCCTCCACTATAAATACAACCCCTTACCCACCTATTTTCCTCACAAATCCGAATTCTTAAAGATTATTAAATTTATACCCAATACTCATACCAATCCCTCACACTACATATTGGAGCCTTTAGTCTTAAAAAAATTCCAAAATCTTTTTCCTTAAGGAGTTCCTCAGTGATAAGAATTAAAGAGGAAAAAAACCTCTTTCTTTTCATTAATTTATTTTCATGTTATTTTTTTTATCTCAACACCTAACCTTATAAAAGTGGGATGGTAACTCCAGTAACATATATATACTTTAATTTTATTATTTTAATGGGATAATTAATCATAAATTATCTTCTCCTCTCCCTTCTATTCTAAGAATGTTAAATAATCATTCGTAATGTGTGGATTTACCACTATCGTGGACAATTCAATTTCATGTTATTTTACCATATTCAATAATGGTAATAAAACCATTATAATATCTGACATAGAGTGTAAAATTTATTTTATAACCTTTTTATGTTCATTAAATGATCTTATATACAAAATATTAAGTAATAAAATAAAACGATTTCATTGTGTTTGAAAACCACCAAAATCAATCTGAATGATTATCATTAACATTTTATTTAAAAAATCATCCTCATATGTGAGAAAAATAATATATATAATAAATTAAACTTCCAGAAGTTATTTAATAATATATAAATTTAATTTTGGATTATTATTCTCATTTTACATGATCTTCCATGCATGTAGAAAAGTGTACTGGTTCTGAAAACCAAGATAACGAATCGATATGAATGATGAAATTGAGTAGTATAACTCATTAAAATGTCCATAACTAAACATAATAAAATTATAATGAATCGAATTAATATATAATATGCTATATAATTATTAATTTATGAATCTAATTTGATCATCCCTGATATTATTGTAAAGAAAGCATTCCGACATAAGGTAAGTCGATCCTCGTACCCAATTTCCATTCTTTGGTTTATTCCTCTTTCATGGAAAATTTAATTATGGATATTATTTTAATATTTCTAAAATATAATTTTATTTTCTTTCCCTTTTATTTTTTGGATATAAGAGCTTCAAATCAGATGAAATGAAAAATGAATTGATTTTTCCTAAATAACAATTACTTCAAAAACTACATGTTTTACTTCCCTTGAGATTGTTTCATCCTCACTCAATATTATATATTCTTATATGAAGTATTCTATTACCTTTTTATTTTGGTAACTTATTTTTGACATGAATGTATTTTTTAAAAAATAAAATGAAATTAATTTTCATTCTATGTATTATTTTTTTGGAAAATTTTTTTATACATTCTATGTGGCAGGAATTATTATGTAAATGATATGATGTAAAAGGTGAACCCAGAATTATATAGCACTCACAAGAATAGGTTAATGTGATTTATCTCATTATATAATGTAAAATATGCATGAATATAATTCTAGATTTGTTTAAAATGATGATGTCATTATTATGCACAAATGTTATGAAAGAACAATATTCTAGGATTGTTCACAACTATTTGTGGTAGTTGACCAATAAGATAAGATGTTTCATTCTGATGCATTTCCACATTCCCTGAATTTATCTAATGATTACTCTTAATATTATCATTATGAACCTTTTATTTTGAAATGATGATAATGATGTTTTCTCACAAATGTTGTATTGAATCATATTTTTATCTATCCTCTTACTGGGCTTTTAGATCACCCCTTTCATCGATGTATATACTTAGGTGGCTACATATACTAATGAGAAAATGGGGGATAATAAGAAGATAGATAATAATGAATTTAAATGTTTTTATGTTTTATTAAACAAATGTTATGTTTATTCCTAATTTTTCAAAGACAGTAAACAATTGGAACCTGGTTTTTAATACTATTGTATATTTTATCATTAAAATTATGTAAGAGTATTGTATGAAAAATAGGGTCATTATACTCTTTGTTAATTCCAATCAAGTAAAAAACCAACCACATAGTATTAAAGAGGAAATAATAAATCATACAATGGTCTATAAACCCAAAATACAATTGCAGAAATAATTTCATGAGGTGAAAAACATAAGGTCTCTTTGTGGAAAATCATCCCATATAGAAAAAGATTATGTGGGCGGAACCCTACCCAATGTTGAAAAATACCAAATGAGAGGAAATTTTCCAGACATAAAAACATGATACATAGAGCAACCAGGACCTATGTATCATCATACAACATGGAAATAAACTAGGTTGGGATAGCATAGTTCTATGTTGATGGTACACTCACCCACATAGCAACATGATACATAGAGTGAACCACACCCACCTATGAACCAGCTTCATGTAATGGGTCATCCTAGGGTGTTCTATTATCTATATCTCATAACTCCCTCCCTTTGTGTAATTAGTCCCCATGTTGGACCCTCCATGAACCCATTTAACTACATCAAGACAAGGAACCATCCAAAGCCACCTAATATGTATCATATGAACATTAGAAAGATTTATGTACCATTTGGAGTTTAAAAACCCATGTTAACAATAGTCACACATATAGACTTTGCAATAAATAATACCCCAATAATGAACTTTGTAATGAGTGATCTAACCTTACGGTTATCATGTGAACCTCTTAATTCCATGTGGGTATAGAGGGGATCACACTTGCCTTCCCCTTCAACAAAAAATGAGATCCTCCCCATAAAAACAAATTTCTATGCATCCCTCCCCGAGTAATCCCCTAGAATATCTTGCTATAGGTGGTAATTTTCTCCTCTTTTCCTCATCCAGCTGTTGTTCCAGATAGAAAACTATATGTGACTATATTGGTCATCAAAATAAAATAGGAATACGAGAAAACTCAACATCCTCTCCCACTCCCATTGGAAATCAGAACAAAATCCACTAGTAGATAGAGTTGAATCATGTGATCTTCAAATCTACTGCTTCCTCTTATTTCTCACACTGGGTAAATATCACGTGGACATAAAGGATAGTCATTATCAAGACATCCACATGATCTAAAACATCCAATGGAATGCATTCATGTATAAGACCCTAGAACATCAACTCAATGGCCCTCACATCTATTATATATCCTAGCCATCCGCAAATCAATGGGCCTTAAATATATATTTATGCCCTAACTTTATTCTAGATGGGATTCTTCCTTGAGTAAAACCAAACCATATGAACTATATGGGATGCTTTCAGGTAAAATCCCCACACATATTCCATGGAATGGGCATCCTCATAGGTGTAAGTTCCATCCAATGAAACAATGAGGGATTTGATTCCCATATATTTTGGATACATAGGAATCCTTCTCGAGGCCCCTACCCAACACCCAAATATACCCTAATCTTCTCTTGGTCACATTCCCAGTAGGTTCATATCCACCAAGGATACCATATCTTTTTTTTGTCCCCTCAAGCCATCTTAGTATATGTCCCACACCATCATGACAAGGCTCAACTCTCCTAGATGCACTTACCATGTGATATTAAAAAGTATGGTTGGGTCCTCATTATATGACCTTAAATGGTGATGTTCCCAATTATGTTTCACCAAACTATATGGGTTTTAATTACACTAATGAGGATATATATGAAGCACATTTTATGGGTTTGTTCCTAAAAACAAAATAACTTTTTCCCCTAGATGATGGTAAACTATCGAGAACTTCAATATATAGAATAAAACATGGATTGTCCTAATAAAAAGCAAAATAAATCAATGATCCATCCATGAACGAGTAAAATTGACGGACAATGTCGGTTACATAAAAATCCATCAATTGAAATATTACCTCGTATAACTATAGATGATTCAAAACCCATGTATAGTTACAATGGGCCATTACCTTAGGGTAATACGTATATGGATACTTGGGAATTTACCAAGGATTCTTGAATATATCTTAAATCTATAAGAGAGTCCAAAAATATGAAATAGTTCCCCCTAAAAGGGTGTGATGTGCCAGACTATCCATCCTGTTGACCAATGAGAGTTCTTAAGTTTCATTGGCCAAGATCCCCAATGAAACCCTTCCATTCAAAAGTAGATCCATGAGTCTTCATGGATACAATATCTCTTGGGTGTTTCCTACTCGACAAAGTAAAACCCATTAGAGATCGTTCTAAGACATTATACTTAACATCAGTGATTACACACAATTCAACCTCTTTTAATCAAAAGCTCAGAACAAAAATGTTTTTGTAAGGAAATGAAATGGTAAACCCTGATGTGAATGATCTAACTATGAAAAATCCATCATAAGTTTAAAAGTATATACTACCCAGTCCCCATTACACCAATTCATTACTGACCGAAAAATATCTTTGACGGATAGAAAATTGTGGCACCAACATGAATACTTAACCAATGTGGTGGTGTTACCCCTTTTTAGTCCCCTTCACATAGAAAATAGAATTCATCCAAATGAGATGTTAAATTATTCATGTGGTCATGAGATGCTACATTGAAATGATTTTTTTGTATTTTTCATATATATTGGAGGGACTCTTCAGAGATCTCTTCAATCAAAGGGATTATCAACAACATCTCCGAACAGAAGCAGTAGACACTACACCATCCATGTCCTCCATGAAAAAAGAGGATGTTATCATCAACCCAACCTCTTTAATGCTGAGTTTTTAATGCACTGGTTGGGGAGTACCATTTGAATAGTAATATCCCAACCATAGAGGTGGCTTAAGAGGACCTATAGTTTTTGAAGCCTCTAATAGTTGTATACCATGAAAAGAATCATTTTCTATAACTAGAAAGATCTACTAGCCATCTCCAACCATTTCGGGAGCATATCCCTTGAATGTGATAGTGAGTTCTTTCCTTACCCTAGGGAGAATGATGAATTCATAACTAATGACTTCATCCTAGCAGCAAAGGGGTTTATCCCAAGGGAACCTAATGTATATCATTGCTAGAAACTCTGTACGAACCAATATCCTCATGATGTTTAGGATACCACACTACATGCCCCAACTGAAGGCACACAGAACCAGCATGGGATGACTCACAAAGGGAACTGACCATGAAATTAGGAACATAAAATTATCCTTGTTCTAGATAAAGAATCTCGACAAGTAAATACAAATGATACCCAGAAGAAGACATATTCTTCTTGAATCACATCAAACCCACCATGAAAATAAAGAATATTATTATATGAAGAAATAAATTTTCACAATTTCACCTAAATCCCATCATGAAAATATTACTGAAGACGAGTAGATGAAAATCACTATGCATAAATATGAATTCTATTAGTCAAATGGGGTAGAAATCAACTATGAGAAGATGAAAATTCATTATAGAACACACAAATATCATTATCCAAATATGGAAGAAAACTACAAGAAGAAACATATCCCTACCAATTTATATCAATCCCATCATTCAAATATGATGTCAATAAACTACAAGAAGATAAAAATTATTGTCGCCTTAAAATTGATGATTATTCCACATATTTTATTATGTTTTAATTAGTTAATTAATTTATAGGTCAATTTTTGTTAAATGTTTTTAGTTTTGTAATTGTATAATTAAATAAATTATTTAATCAAATTTATAATTAATTATCTAATCTATGCCCTCAAATTATTAGTTTTCTTTCGCTTAATTTCATGGTTCATTATTTTAATCTAATGAAACATTATGTTTGTGTTCTTCTTGTCATAAAAATTATATGTTTTTTTCTTTTTATTAATTAGTTAACTTATCTAAGAATTAAAATTTAATAAAATGTTTATTTAACTGATAATTTAATCGTTTAATTTTTATTCTTATAATAAATTGACATTATTAATAATTCAATCCCATTACATTAGTATAATATTTTTATTTCAATTTATATATTCTTTCAATTATTCTATTAACATTAGTTAGAGTTTAATTTAAGTTAGGATTTTAGTTTATTGAATTTTGTTTTAGAATTAAATATTTTATATTTTGTTTAGTTTGTTATTAAAAGCTAATTTAATTTTAATAAATTAAATGCTTTAATTAAATTCAAAAACCTAAAAATTTTTACTAATTTTCACTATATTTTTATTATAAGACATTTCTTTTAAGATAATTTATTAATTATTCAAATAGTTTTAACATTTTTTTTCATTTTGTTTTTATGTTCTTTTGTAATAAATTAATTTATTTTATGATATTTTTATTTTATTACATTATTAATAATAATTTTTTTTTCTATTAAAAATTAAAGTTTATTTTAATGTAGATAAGCCACTACACTGTATACTTCCATATTTTGGGAGTCACTGATACATCCATATTTTTCCCAAAAGCTACTGACACCTAATGGCTCCTTTCCTCAGTGACCTACCGACACCAACCCATTCCATTCATCTATCAGTAGCTTAGACACACCATCAATACCAATCCCCCATTTTCCTACTGAAATTGTGACACACCATTGATCAATTGTCTACCTAATGATGAACCAATATCTCTTCATCCTACCAACGCCCCATTGTCATACCGACAATATGACTCATCGATCCTCCGATATTTAAAGGGTCGTACCAACACCACTACTTCCTAACTCTACCCATATTAACATCACACTGTTCCTCATCAATTGACTCACGGATGTAGTGTCTTATAGATTCAATTAAATCACTGTTGTTTTTTCAAGTTACAGACACCACCACTCACTAATTCTGTTTCTCACTGATGCCTCGAATCACCGCCACTTCTCTTCCACCATCTTAATACCGTGATGCACCCCCAAGAGTATCATTCACACATAGAGATAAAAAAATCACAAAAAAAAAATAATATGAAATATGAGATCTACACATACACAAAAATCATCAGATGAAAAAATAAAATTATCATATAAAATAAGCCGATCTCAAAAATTGAGAAACTTACATATGACGCAAATCGACCACCACCGATTGTCGATGAAACCAACTGGATCTGAAACCCCGAGCAACTGTAATTCGAGGGGCGGTCACAAGCTAGGAAAATCAGTTCCACTAATCCTTAACCAACAAGATGATGAAGGTATCCATAGTTTGAAGTTTTTGAAGCCCCTTACACCAAATAAGAGACGGGCCAGTGCAAGATGAACTCAATAAGATGCTAAAGGACAACTCTTGTGCACCACAATACCTTTATGGAGACCTTTTGTGCGCTGCACCGCTGCCATAAAGACTTTCTATGTGCCGCACCCATTGTGGTTGGCTGAGGAAGAACCCCCTATCACTGCGAGTGGATAAAAAGAAAATGAGACATAAAGAAAAAAATTATATTCATTTTAGAAAAAAACTTAACATTATAATAATTAATTAACAAAACTGTAATAATAATAATAAATTACAATATAATAACATCAAAGTAATTTAATAATTTTTAATACTAAAATATTAATAATAATGATAATTAATAAATAAATTAATCTGTTAAAATAAAATATTTTAAATAATTATTAAATTTAAAAATTTTAAAATAATAACTATAATAAATGTAACATAATAATTTTAAATTAAATAAATTATAATAATATTAAAAATAACATTTAATAAAATAAATAAATAATTATCTTAATAAAATTACTCCTTTTATTCTTAAAATAATAATTTTGATAATAATAATTTATAAATATAATAAATTATTAAATTTGATATTAATTAAATAATTAAATAAAAGTCTTAAAAACATTAAAAAAGTAAAAAATTAAATAATAGAAAAAATAATTAAAAAAATAATTTAACAACTTTAAGTTAATATTAAATTGTAATATAAAATTAATTTGAAATAATAAAAAGAATTAATTAAATAAGTAATTTGATATGAAATTTTTTTATTTTATTTTTAATTATTTTAAATATTTTTTTTCAGATACATCCCAAATCTCAAATCATGTCTACATTCAAATAAACCACCGTGCTGCAGTTAGTAATGAGGGAAAAGATAAAGTGACGAGTGCTGCATAGAAAAACACAACTGTGCAATGATGCAATGAAAAACCAATCTGAGTCAATGCCAAAATGTTGTGAAAAAAGTGGGTGATGAAGGGTATTAAAAAGAGGTATGTTGATGGGATTTGAGACTTAGGATTCAACCTATACCATTAGACACTTTCTCACGGCACCCAGAGAGTATGAGAACTTCCAGGAGACCCATGGGGTCATAACTGTGGACCTGCAGAGCATGAACAAATTAGCACCTTATGTGCAAAGAGGTAGATTTATTCTCCCTTATTTTTCAAATTCATTAATCTGTAATGGAATCCTTTAAATTTGATTTTTTTGAAATGATTAGACACTAAATCTTTTAGTTCTAAGGGAATCAGTTTATGATGGTTTAATATCTTAGTTAGTTCTTTGATTTTTTAACAATAATCACAACTATCTAATGAGGATGGTTCTGATACCTGACATTTAAAATTGAATGTGTCCCTCTCACACTTTAATTTTTTTATCTCAATGATATTATATGAAGATCAATCATGGAACCAATTCTTTAATCTTTAAATTCAAAACTTTAGAAGGATATGGTGATGTCATTTCTATTGACTATTTACAAATTATATTTTCAATATTTGGTTATATAATTGTAGAATCAGAAGAACATAAATATACAGTGTTAAACCTTCTAGAGTGGACATTTTAACCTATCATTTTTTCAAGTAGTGAATGAAATTTATATTTTTAATGAAAAATTCATCCATTAGAACTAGTAGAGTTTTTTTTCTAGAGAAGACATTTTATTTGATCATCCCTCAACAATACTGTTCTCACTACCTATTCTCCATTAATTTTTCAATTTCATTCTTTTAAAAAAATCATTCTCTCATATTTGCTGCTTTCAACTAAATAAAAAGGTATAAAATTAATCTAACAAATTAATATGTAAATTTAACCTACTATTGAAAATAGTGGGGTTTGTTATAAAAAATTGGTAACTCCACTATCCCTTGGGGTTAAACCCTTTATTCCACTATACACTATAGTAAGTAGGAGTTATAAATAATTTAACATTGACATCATAATAAATGACATATGGGTCATGTTTGTAGCACTATTTCCGGGGAAGGCTAGAGCGACCAAATTTTTTAAGAAAAAATTCCAAAGAAATAAACATATAATACAAATTGTCAAAAAAAAAGTGTAAAATTGAGAACAATGGTGAAAAAGAATATGTGGTTATTTTATTATAGTTATTACCTTCTATTTTTTCTAACATTTTCAATTGATTCCATATATACTTACAACTTTTGTTCTTTTGTTATGATGAGCTACTAATATTTTTTGTTTATTGTAAAATTATAATTTTTTACCAACTTTATGAGCACAAAATATTCTACTATTATATTAGTTCCCTTGACGTCTTAACATTAAAAACATCTTACTACTCTTAGAATGAAAAATAAAACTAACATATAGAATTTAGAAGATAGGTTTCATGCACCTAACATTTAACAAAACTTCTATCCTAAACTCAATAAAGAAATTGAGAGGCCTAGGATGAATGAGTTCTAGATCCCTCTAGTGTCATTAAAACTTTCATCCCTTAGTCATTCACCTCGGGATAAAACCTATGTCCTAAAAGAATCCCACCCTTCAATCTTACCATCTTTCAATGAAATATCTAATGGTAACTCTCTAGAAGTTATTAGAGTCTTTTATAATATAGTGCCACAATTACCACAATTAGGACTCATTAAGAACGATATAGGAATAGGAGTGTTTCCCTTTTTTATTAAAGTGAATTCATGGAATTGGTTTTTTAGTTTACATGAAAATAATTATTAAAATTGGGACTATGTTTTTAATTCTTTCATCATGAAATTTTACCCCCAAATACTTAAGTGATAATTAAGATCTAAAATATCATGTTTTTTATCAAAATGATAGAGAATCCTTTCACGAGGCTTTAGATAGATTTATGGACCTGCTTAGGTAGTGTCCCTATCATAAACTATCATCCCATGTTCTCATGGACATATTTTATAAATGTTTGTCCTCCTATGGTCAAAATATCATTGACCAATCTACTGGGGAAAACAACAATTATAAAACTGGAGAAGAGTTAAGAAAACGTTTCAATAAATTTTCACTTAATTGAAAACATAAAAATTAAAGAAGGAAGAGATTGAATAGAAATCCAAATACTAATTATAGAACTAGAAATGAAACTCAGGATCAACATATTTATATCACAGATAAAATTCAAACTTCAATGAACAATAATTATAAACATTCATTAAATCAAATTGGATTTCAAAACAGAAAACAATCACTTAGGGAACAATGTACCCAATTTACAATGTTTGGGCACACATAGAACTATTATCCTTACATTGATATCCCAACTGAACAGTAAAAAAATTCAATCTTTTTCAATTATGATCTTATGATACATCCCAAAGGCGACCCATTTTCAAAAAATTACAACCATGGCTATATGAACCATTCTAAATTATCATGTAATAAATAAAGAATAATCAAACAACCATCTTCCCCTACCTTCCAAAACCTGTCTAGAAAAAATTTTAAAAACCAATTTAAGGAATAATCCTCAAATTCACAAGGAACTTATGATGGACAAGTTTATACTAAATTAGATCAAATCCTAAATAGAATAGACTCTCAATAAAAAGGGATTCAAATATCAAATGAATAGACAACCAGCCCAATATGATTCTGAGAAAATTTAACATGACGTTTGAATGGTTATATGGAATCAAAACAAGGTGGAATTTCTAGAGACCTAACACTGAAAGATTAAGGTATACTACATATCACAATTAAAATCTACCCTAAAGTGAAATTCATGGATGTTTTATCTAGATGTGGGATAAACAGTAAAACTATACCTAAAAAAGACTCTGAAAATCCCCAAACATGATAATTCAATGAATCTAGAAATAAAAATATGCTCTATAAAGAATATATAAATAAAAAATAAGTTATTTAAATTTACTAAATTTTAATTTGTCACTAGAAAATAAATCTGGGAATTTTTCAAAAAATAATAAGAAGAATGGAAAATAAAAATCTGTTGAAGAAATGAGGGAAAAACTTATTATTCATAAAAATTATTCCCCACCCATCCGTTTCCCAGAAAAATAGAAACACAAAATTATCACCAAGTTGGATCTTCTTCAGTTCATTGGGTTTTTGACTAATTTCAAATTGAACATTCTATTTATCAATGAAATATTTCAAATTTTGTCTTATCTATAATCTTGTAAAAAATTGTTTCCAATAAAAAGACTCTTAAAGAATTTTCCAACTAAATCCTCACAAAAGAGTTTATCTCTTTCATCCAAAACATAATCCCACTCAATCTCAATGATCCTAGTAGCTTTGTCAAACCCTGTACATTAATAAATTATATTCAACACAGCTATCATTGTGAATTAGGTGCTAGTATCATCTTGAGTCCATACATACTATTCCAACAGTTGAGAATGGGTGATCGTTATCCCACTGTAGTCATCCGAAATTTAGATGAGAATTATTTTACATATCATGTGTGGAGGTAAGATGATATTATATTTGGAGTTGGGAAATAGTTTCTACCTCCATACAACTTAGTTTTAGATATGAAATGTGACCAATATGTGACCATAATCTTGGGTCACCCCTTCTTGGCCACTAGTGCAGTTGTTACTGATGTGTCTAAGGGTCAACTAATATTTAAAATTTGGGAACAAAATAAAGTGTTTAATGTTTTCATGAGTGTCAAAGGACCAACATTATCTCAAAATTCTTCAACGGTAGAGTCCATAGAATCTGAAAATCTACTTGAACATTTTAAATAATATGAAAATCAATACTCTACTAATGAAATTATTTTGGAAACAGAATATCTGGATTCACCTGTCTCACAAACTCATGAATCTTCTAAAACTAAGAATATATAAAATTTTCTAGAAATGGATAACTATTTTGTTTCTGCCAAAACTATAGATGTTTTGTATGCTTCTGAGCTCAATAAATTTCTTATTGAACATGAGGGTGATTCTACTATAACAAATAGTACTGGACATTTGGATGATATATAGGGAGATATTATTAAAAAACTTGATAACGTTTCTTTGGAATCCTTTTAAATAAAATATGGAAAATATGGACAATTAGATCTCTATATAGGAAAATAGTTTTGTGAATCCTAATACTGGACCTGAAATTGAAAACCATTCATCATTTTAAACTCCCTATAAGATATATTTTGAAGAAATTGGTCCTTATAGGTCTAATATCCTTTATTTTAGTGTAGAACCACCCCCTTTAGAGAAAAGACCACTCCTTGCTCATTCAAAATACCTATTTTTTGGAGAGGATTATACAGTGACAATTATAATATCAGACGAGATTAAATATAATCAGGAAGAAAGATTTCTAAATGTGCTGAAAATTTTCCAATCCTCCATAGAATGTACCACTGATGATATTAATGGAATTAGATATTCATTATGTGTGCATAAAATCCATATAGAGCCAGACCATATTCATAGAGTTGATTGAAAAATAAGATTAAACACCAACATGGAAGATTTTTTAGAGATAAAGTCATTAAGCAAATGGATGTTGTATTAATCAGTCCTATTTTTGATAGTACCTTGGTCTGTATGGTCCATGTAGTCCATAAAAATTTAGGTTTTTTTTGTTATCACTAACGAGAAGAATGATGAAATTCACCTTAGGAAAGCCACAAAATGGAGAGTCTGTATAGACTATAGAATGTTTAATTTGGCCACTAGGAATTACGATTTTATAATTCCCTTACTTGATCAAATGATTGAGATTCTTGCCGGGAATTGGTTTTTTTCAGTATGGTTACTCTGGTTACAAAAAGATTCTAGTAGCTCTAGAGGATCCAGAGAAAACTACCTTCACATGCCCCAATGGGACATTTTCCTACTGGAGAATTCTGTTTAGGTTCTATAGAGACCCTTCAACATTTGAAATATGCATGATGGATATTTTTTTATATAATTGAGATCATCATATAGGTTTTCATGGATGATTTCTCCATTATGGGTATCACATTTGATACTTTCTTCAAATATCTAGAATTAGTGTTATGAAGATTCTTAGAGACCATCATTGGTCTTAATTGCGAAAAATTCTAGTATATATTCACTGAGGGGATTTTTCTAGTACCAAAAGTCTCCATAAGGGGTTTAGAAGTAGACACTTACAAAATTTAAGTCATTGAAAACTACCCCCATGTGAAAATGTAATGGGTTTTAGATGTTTCTTAGGGAATGAAAAATTTTACTAAGGTATTATAAATTATTTCTTAAAAATATCATATCCCTTTTTCTCCCTCCTTGTTAATAATTCCCCATTCTTTATTAATTAAAACTATCTAAATTATTTTTATCTTCTTAATGAAAAACTAAATTCATAACTTATCATCACTACACCTGATTCAAAACATCATTTTAGGTTAATGTTTGATTCTAGTGATATTACTGTTGAAGGAGTCCTAAGATATAGGATACATAAGAGGTGACATGTGGTCTAATATGCCACCAATATTCTATATGAGGCTCAGTATAAATAAACCAATAATGAAAATGATTTTTAGCTATTTTGTTTTTAATTGAGATTCTTTGGAAGAATATTTTAGGATCTAAAGTCATCATATTCACTGACCATTCTTCCTTGAAATATCTACTATCTAAGGAGGCAAAAACTAGACACATTTGATGGTTTCTATTATTATGAGAATATGAATTAGAAAATAGAGATAAAATGGGAGACAAATTAAAAGTTGTGGATCAGCTTTCTAGGCTTACTCATAATCACTGTGAAGATCTAAGTGAGATTAAATGTTCTTTTCATGAAGAAAAACATATCACTCTCTCAATAAGTTAGTCTTCATGGTTTGCAGACTATGCCAATTATTTAGAAAGATAAGTCATTCCAATATATTTTTCTAATAACCAATGTAATAAATTTATTTCAGAGCATTGGTGGACTATATGGGATAACCCATTGCGGTTTAAGAGGTGAGATGGTGGAATTATATTGAGGTGTGTGCCAGAGGATTAAATGATTCAAATTCTAGAAGCTTTGTTGCTTTATTTTTAAAAAAACCATGTGGAGGACATAATGCTGGTGTGGGGAAGGATCAAAAAGTTATTCAAGATAGGTTTTATTATACGTCCATATTCAAGGATGCTAAGAATTATGTTTTAAGATGTGACGGATGTCAATGGTAAGATAATGTTGGGAGGAAAAAGATGTTACCCCAAAAAAGTATTCTAGAGGTTGATATTTTTTATGTTTGGGGTCTAGATTTCATGGGTCCATTTCCATCATATCATGGATATGAGTACATATTTGCGGCGGTTGATTATTTGTCTATGTGGGTTGAGGCAGTAGAACATCCCAACAATCAAGAAAATAGTGTCATAATGATTTCCAAAAAGAATATATTTTTTTCAATATTTGTAGTACCAAAATCCTTTATAAGTTTTAATGGAACACACTTTTGAAACTAAATGTTTAACAATTTATTGGTAATGTATGGCTAAAACCATAAAATTGATACTACCTATGATCCACTTTCTAGTGCACATGTTGAGATTTCAAGCAGGGACCTGAAACAGATTTTGGAAAAAACTATCTCAAACTCTAGGAAGGACTAGTCTATGAAGTAAGATAAATGTTTATGAGCATATTGAATATAATTTAAAAACCTATTTGGTATGTCTCCATATAGGATGTTATTTGGAAATTGTTTTCATTTTCATGTGGAGTTGCAACACAAGTCATATTGGGAAATTAAGGCCTACAATTTTTATTTTAAGAGTAAAGGATAGATGATACTTCTTTAGCTAAGTGAGACAGATGAGAATAGGAGGGGGTCATAAAAAAAATTAGGATATACAAAGAGAGTACTAAAATATTTCATTATAATGTCATTCAAAACAGAGAGTCCATACATGGATAGAAGGTCCTTCTCTAAAATTCATGAATTATGATTTTTCTAAGATAACATAAATAAAAGTGGTATGTACCTTTGACTATAGTTAGAGTATATAATAATGGCTCTGTTGAGATTTTTGGAGAGGAAAACATGCATTTTCTTATTAATTGTTAAGGATTTTAATATTATTTTGAATGACATCCAAAGGGCTAGGAAGGCTTCCCTTTGATTGAAAATTGATTCTGGATAATGTGTAATTGAATACTGAAAACCTAGTGCTACTTGGGAGTCAACACATGGTTCTCACATTGCTTTTACTTTTTTTACTAATTTTTTCAAATAAAGTGTTGTTGGCTCTATTTTTGGTGCATTTTTCACCAATTCATTGTTCTTAGTCTTTCGACATAGTAAAAATGATGTTTTTTTGTCATTAAAGGAGAATAATTCACTAATGTTATCAAATAAAATCAAGATACCTGTGAAGTCTTCATTTGGTCAATGAAGTTATTTACCTTTTATTTCTACTTCATTTTCTTCCACATATACTTAAAGAAAATTCACTGTTGATTCACCAGCGCCTTTGAGAAAAAATTTTATTTATGTCACTATTACACTACTGTCAGTGAGTCATTTCAATAGTGACTTGATGATAAATTTCTAAGAGTGAGTAATTAATTTTCATCTACTATTAGTAATCTTTAACTACTATTGGTAAACTTTCTGTATAAGTCTCTTGGTTGGAAAATGTTTTATGCACATGTTGGAGTTATAGGAATTTTATTATTTTATTGGATTGTTTATGGAAATTGCATTTCATTGATATTAAAATATCTCACATGCTAGACTTATTTGTAGGTGGATTTCCCAAGGCTTGTTAATCATTTTTGGGTGTTTAACATTAATTATTATTATATATTGAGAATTTGGTTAATGAAAAATTTATATTTTTCTATCTCAATATTCATTGTGTACTAAACATTGTAAATTCTACTATTAGAGTTTAATTGAAAAATTTATTCAGTGGATTAAATGAAAATGAATTTAATAATTTTGTAAAATTATTATTTAGGAAAACAATTATTTTTAGATTTTCAATGATACTCTTTATAAATGTCATTAATCTGCTTTTACAAAAAATCTGTTGTGACATATTGGAACCAAATGCACATTAATTGGCTCCCTAAGTCTAGTGGGCCTCATGGCGTCTAGCGCATCTCCTTTAATCCTAGAGGCTGATGACTAATAGTGTGGGCCTAGTGTGTGTATGTGGGGATACAATGTCCTCATTAATAGAGTGTTTCACATTAGATACACATAATATAGGTAAATAAAGGATGCAAGATAAGTAACTACAAAAAATTATAACTGGAATATATTGATAAGGGATAAAAATAACTGTTTAACTGAAACGACATTCAAAAATACAGTAACTGATGATTATAAGTCATGTCACTAGAAAAATGGAAAAATGTATACAAGACAACATGCATAAAATTTTCCACAATAGTATAAATAAAATCAAAGACTATCCCAATAATCTTGAGATCTGGCTCAGTCATCTACTATAAATCTCCATCCTAAACAACATGCAATCAAATATTTGAAGTCGTATACATCCATTTGTCAAATCATGAAAACATAAAATCTACTATGGGAACCAAACATCACTCGTAGATGGTGTGGGATAAATCTCAATGGGCCACCCCAATGGTGTCTATAACATCTGACCCATTAAATGGAATATAACAGTGTATAGACATGTATATATATAGTAAATAATAACAATGTAACTAAATACCAAAGAAACTACTTCATCCATCAGCTAGTGTTTTAACATGTAACCAATTATTTAATTGAAAGATACCATTTTATCAATAAGTCACTTGTTATTAATAGTAATGGTTCTAAGATGTAACAAATCAAGTTTCGATGATATTTAACAATGATATTAAAAGGTAGTAGCCAAGGAAAAAAATCCGGAAGGGACACTAAATCCTTAGTATCTGAGAATACTTAAGGGATAATATTGTAATCCATGGAGCATAGCCCATGGAATTCCAGAATGAGATGCCTATTGAGTCCAAGGAGTGCATCCTATGTAAAACGGGGCTATGCAAAGATAGGGCCCGATGGGCTTTAACCAAGGAATCTACTTCTCAATGTTGGACCCAAGGAGTGTATCCAAGGAATCCATGATCCAAGGAGTGTATCCAAGGAATCATGTACTACTACATGTGGGATCCTATGATATCATATCGATCATCCAAATTATAGACCAGGATTTGGTTCTTATTGGGTATCAACCTAAGAAACATGCTTCATTGAATTAGAATAGGGTTCTTAGGTGATCATGGTATCCTCCAATCAGAATCCAAGGTGATCTTGACTCAAACCATTCCTATTTGATAGTGATGTCATATAATGATTCAAATAGTTCAATCATTGCCTTACACTAGTGTGAATATGCCATGTAGCATTGAACCCTTTTGTAAAGTCATTTGGTTCAAGTCGTGCCTTTCATTAGTGTGACAAGTCCAAGTAGCATGAATCTATTTAATCCATTTAAGGCATATTATATATTCAAGGTTCATTCTCCTACCTTCCATTAATGTGATATGTGGGGCTACAGATATGCAACCAATTAATCATTCACATTTAATTATCAATTTGACGCACTTTCCTTAGGTAGGGAAAGCAGTACACATAGATGGTACATGAAAATATTCAATTCATGATTTAAATCAAGTAAATTAATATAGAAAATTCTAAACCTTAGAAATGTAATTCCAAGGAACACCAAAATTATGGATCAAAACATGTCAAAACATTAAGAACCCAATTATTTCATTACCTTTGACTATTGGTAGATTGGGTTTTGGGTGTAACTGCTGACAACTAATCACATATTTGGAAAGAGAATAACCATGCGGTTCTAACAAGTATAGTATTGGACTATGAATTTAATAAACTACTTCCTAGGAAATTGATGGGCCCCACATGACAATTCAAAAATCAATAAACTTTTTGGATGTGTTATATGCCATCCACCTTAGGGTTGTATGATCCTTCTGCTCCAATATTGGCCTTTGATTAGGATCATATCTGAGTATATCTATGAAAAAGAGCAATATTCTCACACCCTGATATCTTGATCAAGAGAAAAAGAGAAGGAGAATATCATAATAGGACTCGATTACTTACCATTGCACGTTCATGTTTATGAATGGATGCCCAACCATTTTTTGGATGAACGATATATCAAGATCCCACATTTAGATCTTCATAATGATATAAAATGGGATAAAAATAAGTTAATCATGGATAATCTTGGACTAGGTAAGACAGAGGTGGATTAATTATATAATTTAGGGAAAAGGGAAATTTTCCCTTAAAATATAATGTCCATGGTTTGTCCACACGGTTTGAAAGTCCATGGGCTAACCATGCACGAGTAACTAGAAAAAGGGGCACTTGGGTGGTTTGGCCACAAGACCGTGCACCAACTTTGTGAGGTGTCACTATCCGTAAAAACAAAATCCACTCTGTTTTCCAAATCATGTTGAATTCCTACACGATTTACTCTAAATCATGCAACGAGCTTGTTTTTTCACAAAAAAAGATGAGTTCTAGGCTCTGAAAATTCCTAGACACCCCTAAGATATTTTTTAACCCCTTAGGCATCCATCTTAGGTGAAAAGTAAATTTTAGATGAAAAATTAAAGGATCCATAACTTAGTGACATACCAGGTTCTTAAAATATTTACCTTTAAAATAACTCATCCCTAAGTACATCTTCCAAGGTTGGAGAAACATTTTTGAGAACAACTATGGCCATTGGGAATGTACAACAGCTTCTCTCTCCCAAGTCTCATCCTATAGCCGACCATGCTTATATAGAACCCATACTATAGGGAAAGACCGGAATCTGAGAGTCTTAAATGTTTCAGTAGATGATGCGTACTTGATACCCCTAAAATATATCATTGACTATAACTCAAATTCCTTGGGATCAAAAGATTTAGATTGGTTGACATGATATTGGCAAAGCTACCAAACCTGAAATATTTCATGCATGTCATGGTTAATATAATGTAAAAGTAACTCATAGACTACTAGCCTGACTCTCTCTAGAATCTCAAATGGACCTACATAAAGGGTGAACAAATTTTGTTTATTATGTAACTGTGTATACCCAATCTTGGGTGATACACAGAGAAAAACACGATCGCCAACCTCAAATTAAATAGGTTATTGATAGAGATCATCATTTGATTTTATTATATACTGAGTTGTAGTCGTAGGTTTTCTGATTATCTAAACATTCTTTGAAGTCTCGTGAACAAGAAAAGGACCACGTATGGCTGCCTCACCTACTTCTAGCCAAAACATGGGTGAAAGACATGGCCTACCATAGAAAGCCTCAAAAGGATCCATCTAAATTGTCTCTTGAAAGTTGTTATTATATGAGAAATCAACAAGAGGGATATGATTCTCCCATGAAGTAATGAAATCAAGGACATATGCTCAGATCATATCCTCTAGAACCTATATTGTCTATTCTGAATGACCATTAGTCTAAGGAAGAAAAGATATTCTTAGAAGAACCTAAGTTCCCATAGCTTTCTGAAAACCCTGCCAGAAATATGAAGTGAAATGAGCATCCCTATCTGAAAAGATAGTACGTGGAACCACATATAGTCATATTATCTCACAAACCTACATACATCCAAACTCATCAATTGAGAAATTTTATTGAATGGGAATGAAGTGTGATGATTTCATTAGTCAGTCAATGACTACATAGATAGTATCACTACCCCTCATTATCCTATGTAAGCCTACTATGAAATCTGTAGCATCCACTTACCATTTCCATTATAGGAATGAAAGTGGCTGAAACAAGCCTACAGGTCTATGGTGCTCCACCTTCACCAACTAAAATGTTGAACACCTAGAGAAAAAGCCTATTATTTGTTGTTTCATCCTAGGCCAACAATACTGTTGTCACATATCATGATACATATTTGAGATGTGTGGACGAATTTCACTCTATGAAGCATGGTAATAGTTTATCAACTCCTCTATCATATCAATATGATCCTAGATACAACTACATAGATTCCATATGTCGACTCTACCCGCAGACTATTCTAGAGGCAGGTTATCTCGTGATATAATCTCATGGGGGAACCAAGCCATCTTGATATGAAAACTGATTACTCATCACCTCCTCATGGATGGAAGAGGTAACTGTCTAGGATGAGAGGTATGACTACTCATGAATATCTGTTAACTCTATATGTATCTTATAAAGGGTGTCTGTTAACTTCTATTCATCCTTGTAATCCCATACGGCTTGTGCTTGAGTATTCCGACTCATTGTGTCAACAACTACATTTCACTTCCTAGTCATATTTGCAGGCTCAAAATAAAAGTATTGTAGATATTAGACTCATATTCAATATCTGAGGTTATATTCATGCTGGGAAAAGATATACCTGAAGAACTTGTGGTCGGTGTACACCAAAAATCTGTCACCCAATCGATAATGTCTTCAGGAATGTAAGTCATGGAAAACTTCTTCTTTCTTAAGTTCATGTGTTGGGTAATTTATCTCCTGAGGACTCAACTGATAAGATCCATAGACATATTATCTATCTTCCTACATCAGTACTACTCTTGGGCCAATGCCTGATGTATCACATTAAATATTATAACTTACTCCTAGTTTGGAAAGAATTATAATAAGTGTTGATACAAGCCTCTCTTTTAGACTTTGAAAGGATTTATCACATGCTTCTGACCGTGTAAACATGACACCCTTTTTTGTAAGTCCAGTAAGAGGTGATTCAAGATGTGAGATGTTTTGTATGAAACATCTATAATATTCATCCAACACCAAGAACAACGTATATCTAACACATTCTTCAGATGCTCCATGGAAACTACAAAACCAACATTTTAGGGTCAACATATACTCCTAATTCTAAGATCACATGACTCAGGAAGTGGGGTTTTTCAATCTAGAAGTTTCACATAGAAATCCTGGCATAAAGCTGATGATCTCTTATTTTAATCATAATGATATCAAGATGTTTGGCACGCTCACAATGAGTGTGATAATACACTAAGATGTTGTCTACAAATACAATGAAGAGAGAGTACAAATAGGTGTGTAAAAACATATTCCTCAAAGCCATGAAAATGGAATGCGTGTTCGTAAGACCAAATGACATAACAAGGTACTCATAAAGACCATACAATCAACAAAAATCTATATGCGGTATGTATGATCATATGACTCATACTTGATGATAACCCGACCTCAGGTAAATATAAAAGAAGTCCTTTTATCCTCAAAGTTGGTCAAAGAGATTATATATTCAATGAAGTGGATATTGGTTATTGATCATAAGATGTTTTAACCTTCTATAATTCATGAATAGATGTAATGTTCCATCGACATTCTCTTAGAAAAGAATAGGAAAGGCCTAAGAGGTTGTACAGGGCTGTATAAAAACATTGGTCTATAATTCCTCAAACTACCTCTTGAGCTCTTGAAGCACCATAGGTGACATCCTGTAAGGAAGAATGGGAACTGGAGTCACTCCTATAATAAGATCAATTGTAAACTATACCACTCTCTACAAGGTAATCTAGAGAAACCATCTATAAAGACATCCCTAAAACCATCCACTATTGAAGGGAAATAAGCTTGTCATTAAACCTGATCCTCTATTATGAGAATTGCAATATGGTTAGTCACCCTACTTATCCCATGATGCTATAGTCTAGCTCTACGAGACTGGATATCCCAATCACCATTATGTAGATAACTACCACCCTATGGTGGAGTAAAAGACACTCTGTGGTGAAATCATTCTATAAAAACATGATAGTGAACAAACTGGTCTATTAAGATAATTACTTCAAAGACTGTCATCTCATGGAAAAAGAGGTTCCATAATAAATGGTTACATCATACCTCATAATAACAATCCCTACACTTGAGTATTCCCTTTTTCTTTCTTCTAACGACGTATCTAGGGTCATTACAGTATATTGATACCATATCTCTAGTCCAAGACATTCGACAATGAATACATAGATAAAAGAGTTCAATGTACCTGTATCAAACCAAAAAGATACTATAGTATAGAACACTAGAATAATACCTCATACTGTTGATGGTCCTGTCGCCTGATCCTCAGTTTTTGGCTATAGTGCTTGCAACTGACCTGATCCATGACCATGTACAATAGATGGACAACCACGATCAAAACTGCTCTACTGGCGCTGCTGGTGATTAGGGGTTTAACTACCACAATGAAGACCTCCTCATCGGCCAGACCAGCCGGTGCTATTCCAACTTCATACCAGACGTGATATAAAAGAACTCGCTCCTGAAGGTGTAGTTGACCTAGATCCATTTCCACTCGACGCTAGTGGAAAGGTCCTACAAAAATGCTGAATATGACACATATGGATGCAATGTCGACACTCCTATGGGTATCAATCACACTGAGTCTTAGAATGACCCATCTGACCACACTGAGAAACCTTGGGAGAAACCTTGGGAGAAACCTTGGGAGAAACCTTGGGAGAAATTTTTCTATCACCAGAAGAAATACCAGCCTACCATAGAACTGGTCCAATAAACTTGGTACTATTTCTATCCCTCAAGTTTCAATCAATGATAAGATCTTAATTGACTATCTCATAAATATTAGGTAGGAAAAAGAAATTGAACTGTATACAAATGTAGTACTAGAGCCCATCCTCAAAACTTCTGCAATTGGAAGCTCATTACTGTCTTGAAGTGGTGAAAAGTGTAACAAATAAGTCAAACACATGGAATACTCTACAACTGACATAGAACCCTACTCGAGATTCATGAACACTATGTCTCAGTTAGCTCTTAGCATTTGAGGAAAGAACTGATCAATGAACACAGTCTTAAAACCATCCCATATCAAGCCATGATGGTGATCATCTAGGGTAACTACATCCCACCAACGCTTGGGATAATCCCAAAGCATGCATGTAGAATGATTGACTCTTTGATATGAAGGTGTTTCCAAATGATCAAATATAGATAGGATGGCCTCTATCAAATACATATCAGATTTTGGACCACCATCCCATAAGAAATTAAGAGGATTCTACTGCTAGAACTCCTGAGCTAGATCAACCATCATAGTTACAATCCACGAAACACCGTGGATGAACTACATAAAACGTAAAAAACTATCATGAACTAGGGAATCTGTGCAAGGATCAGGTACAAAAAGTGGTTCTTTATGTGGCACTTTTGGTGTTAAGAATGCTGGCTCAGGGCCCACCATGTCTAGAGCATGGTTGTTGCCACCCTCTTATTGTACGATATGAGGACTTCGTGGATGTATAATTATACAATGTCCAAGAACACACCTCAGAAAAATTATATAGAAGAATGATAACACCACTAGTGTAATATGAACATAGCGAAACTCAATACCCAAGGCATACTATCCCAAATACCTGCTTAGATGGATAGGTATCGGTAAGTGCTCATGTATAAGTTTCATTTCACTTTGAATTTAATTTCCAGGTTCACTCCTTTAACTTAAATATGCATGACTCGGTGGGATAAGGTAGTTCAACCGTTTTATTTTAAATTTTATGAATTACTCTATAATGGAAATCCATTCTCCATGAATCAGTGCCCATAAACATATCACAAGAAATGACACCCATTTCTTTTTAGTACAATGGTTTCACTCTATAAATTACTCATCCCAACCCATGAGGGACCATACACCTCATGAATTGAGACAAGAAATCACTCAATCTCTTCCAAGATTAACAATAGAATGAGCTAACTATCACAACATCACTCATCAGTCATATAAATTTCAAGAACTAAAAATTAGTGGGATGCACCTATATGGCATGACAATATGCATGTCATGTGAATTCTAGGTGCCTATAATGAAGCAAGTAACAATGATCCTTATCCTAATATTATCGATCCAAGTATGAAATAAAATCCTCAAACAATGTAATAATACAAAACACCACAAATCTTGTGCGACATCCAATTGTGAAATAATATCAACTATAATACGATACAGTAGAACAATAATTATAATTTAGGGATTTAATTTTACCCAAAGCATTGGTTCATGATACCCAATAAAAACATATGACCAAGTCCCAAGACATTGAATTCTCTAATCTATTATCTCCAAATAGTTGAATAAAAAAATTAACCACCTATGATACCAGTTTCTAATGTCTGAGATCTGGATGCCACATAATAGGTTCCTTAAGGCCTGTGGGCCACATGGACTCAAGCACATCTTCCCAATCCCTAGAGGTTTTTCTACTAGCAGTGAGGTCATATTCTGTGTCTTTGGGGAGACTATACCATCATTACCCTAGTGTATCATAGTGAATACACATAACAAAGGTAAATAGTGGAAGTCAAATAAGTAATATTGGAAAAAAGATAATAGGAATAGATAAATATGGAATTACAATAATTGTGTAACCAAATAAACACCCAACAATACAATAACTAATGATGATAAGTAATGTTTGAAGAAAAATGGAAAACATGGATACAAGAGAACATGCACAATACATCCCACAATAGTATGAATGAAATCAAATACTATCCCAAGCTTCCTGAGCTTTGGCTTGCTCAACTGCTTTCATGATCTATACTAAATAATAAGAAATCATGTATTCAAAGCCGTATACTTTCTTTTTTATCACATACAACCTTGTACTCTAATCTTGGTACCAAATGGAACCCAGAGAGTGTGTGAGATAAATCATAGCGGGACACCAACAAAAGAGTAAGTAACATCTGTCATGTGTAATGGAATATAATAGTATGCAGGCATGTATATATAATTTAAAGAAGTACCATGTAACTAAATACCCATGTACCTTATTCATCCATCTACTTGGGTTTGAAAATGTAACCAATTCATTACTCGATTGTTACCAATTTATTAATTAGTCACTAGTAATTAAAAATAATGGTTCTGAGATGTAACAAGTGAACTTGTGATGATATTTAACAATGAAGTTCCAAGGAAGTATCCAAGGTAATATAAGCCTCATGGTCCGCTAACTCAGTAGTATCTGAGTCTAGATAATGGATAAGATTGTAATCCAAGGATCATAGTCCATGGAATTAAACAATGAGATTCCTATTGAGTCTAGGGAGTGCATCCAAGGTTAAATGAGGCTACGCAATGACTCGGACCGATGGACTTTTACCATGGAACCTACTTGTCAATTTTGGATATATGAAGAGTATACAAGGCATATTGGATCCAATGAGTGTATCGAAGGAATCATTTAGAACTACACGAGTGATCCTATGGTATCATTCTAGGAATCCAAAGGTAAGACAAGGATTGAGTTCCAGGTGGGTATCACCTTAAGCAATCCAAATCATTGAATTGGAATGGGGTTCTCCAGTGCTCATGGTATCCTCTGATCAGAATCCAAGGAGGAATCGAGTCAGGACATTTCAATTTGATAGTGATGTCATATAATTTTTCCATTGGCTCAATCCTTCCCCTCCATTAGTTTGAATAGTCCATGTTGCATGTAACCCTATTATCAAGTCATTAGGTTCAAGCCTTTCCTTTCATTAGTGTGACATGGTCAAGAAAAATTTAACCATTTAATCAACTTAAGGAATATTCTATATTCAAGGTTCATTCCACTACAATCCATTGATGTTTTAAGGGGTGCTAAAGATATGCAACAAATTAATAATTTGCATTAAATTATGAATTTCGAGCACCTACCTTAGGTGGGTCAAGTGGTACACATACATGGTACTTCCCATTATGAAATTCATGATACAAATCAAGACAATTAATATTGAAAAACATACCCAAAGAATGGTCAATCCAAGGAAGACTCAAATGATGGATCAAACATGTCAAAACATTAAAAACACGCATTAGAACTAACATTCAACAAGGGGTGGATTTATTTGTGGGTGTAACCACTAACAGCTAATCACATATTTGGAAAGAGCCTAACCATACAGTTCTTACAATTATAATCAAGGAATAAGAATTTAATAAATGAAAGTTTTTGAATTTGGTGGGCCCCCATGACAATTCCAAAATCAAGGAACACTATTGATGAGTTATAGACCACACACCTTAGGGTTTTACAATCCATATACTAAGGAATTTTCCCTTGATTTGGATCAGATCAGAGTAGATATAAAAAAAAGTGAAAAATACTCATACAGTGATATGTCAGTCGAGAGAAAAAGAGAAGGATAACATCTCAAGAGGAGTCAAGTACGTACTGTGGTGCATCTAAGGTGATGAACAGAAGCCCGATCGGTTCCCAGATGAAGGTGATCTCTTGATCCCAATATTAGATCTTCAAAATTTTCTAAAATTGGGGGAAAGGATTAGTACATAATAATCTTATATTTGAAAAGATGGAAGTGTCAAAATTATATCATTGACGGGGAAAAGGACAATTTATTGTTAAAATAGACTATGCACTGTTTGTCCACACCGATAGGAAAAAAGTGCACAAACCATGAAAGGGTACCTGCGAAAAGGGGTGCTTGCACAGTTTGGATGCATGACCATTCACCAACCAAGAGAGGTGGATCTGTCCAAAAATACATAATTCAAATAATTTTCCAAACCATGTGATATTTCTGTTCTGTTTACTCTAAACCATGCACTATGACATTTTTTTTCTGAAAATGATGGGTTCCGAGCTCCAAACGTTCCCTGGAAACCCCTGAGTCATTTTTATCCCCATATGAATCTATACTTGGTAAAATGTAATGATTAGACTTAATATTAAAGGATCCATTCCTAAGTGAAAAACCAGGATGTTAAATTTGTTTTGAACATTTATTGTAAAAATGTTATTCTCCATATTTGAATTAATCTTTGGGGAAAATGTTGGTTTTTAAGTGTAGTGGAGTGGGTCAACCTTTAGATGAATAAATCTAGGTTTTAATGGAAGACTATAAAATCCTACTACTATTTACACTTTTTTTTAAAATGGATAATTTTTCCATTATTATTTCACAATTTTAGTTTCATAAGGCTTATAGTACATATCAAATCAGTCTTGCCTAAGGATGACACCTTACTAGTTGTTAAGAGTTTCCATGAGTTTAAATCTTGTGAGGATGAATGACTAGTGAATGTTTTTTCATATTTGTTTATCAATATTCTGTTTAGGAACATTGTTTGAGGGCGATATAGGATTAATTATTATGGAGTGGAGATCATATCTATATGAAATAGGAAGATTGTACTTTTTCCCAGGAAACCGACTATTTAATTATAAAAAGATGTATTAAATTTATTTATCCAATGTAAAATATATTCATTAAAATATTTTGAAACTAGAGTAAAATGGGAATTCTGGAACCCATGGTGAATCTCTAGGACTCTAGGAACTCGGTGAATTTCTGTTAACTAATTCAATTTTATATTTGAATAAGTTCTATGCATACATCTTTTCACACAAAATATGGCTGAAAAAACTAAAATAATGATACAAATGATAAAAATTTGTTCATTGAGGTGAGGATAACAATTAACTCTAGATGAAGAAGGGGAAAACTAATTTTTATGGAATCATTTAAGTTGTATCAGAAACGTGATTAAAAATATTAATTTAATATTTTTTATTTTGGAACCTAGGAGAGAGTCAATGTGTAATGTTTCTTTTGTCAAGTTTTTAATTCAACTTTTTTACCATTTATTACTCATAGATTTATAACATAGGTTTGAATTGAAATAAATTAGTAGGCAACTTCACATACGAGGCATGCAAATTTTCAACAGTAGATTATTAATTGATTTCATGATTATCCTTTGAGAATTAGATATTATGAAAGAATTCAAATGAAAATATCATATGAGAATCCTTTTACTCAGATTGGGTCCTATACTCTAAAACTGATGTACATGTTTCACTCTGAGTTGCTTAATAAAAAGATTTTTCTGGTTTTCCAAAGATACTAAATCATTTTAATTGATTTATGACAATCAATAATTATGTGTGGTGGAATTTTATGTGGTATTAAAATTGGTGATTTTTTACACATATATTATTAAGTTTGTAATGATTTAATTATTTAATATTTCAAATTTTGTTAAATATTTTCAGTTTTTTAATTTTATAATTATAAAAATTATTTATCCATTTTTATAATTAATTTTTTTGATTTGTATTTAAATTATTATTTTTCTCTAATAACCATATGTATTCGTAAAACAACATATAAAATGCCAATACATTTCCACATGAAAATAAAAGGGATAAAATGATCATAAAATATTCATAAGAAGATGTTGTATGGTTAAATAAAACAGAATTAACCTTTATAATATCATTGGTATTGAAGTAAAAAAATAGATTAGAAACCTGTATCCTTATGTAAATAAAATGAAAAACATGATTATAATAAATTTTGGGGAATATCATGGATGGTTAAATAATAAAAAGTCAAAATTCTTATAATCATCCACATTTTAATGATAAAATATGAAATTCATAAACTTGAACCCTTTTAATAAAAGGTATAATACAATAGTAATGTATATAAGGGAATAATGAAGTTGATGAAAAAGAACATTCCCCTTGAATTGAGATGTATAAATCAAAAGGTTTTTACGAAAAGAATTTATATCCTTAGAAAACAATTATATAATACCATATAATAAAATATTAGGATATAATATACCCATTATATATGAAATATTTTCATGGAAATGATAGGAAAAAAATGAATGAATATTGAGTTACGAAAAATATTTTTTATGGGGAAATAAACAACCAATAACTACTTGAATAAGGGAACATGATTTATCTAGTAAATAAGATTAATGGTAAGGGAATAATTTATATAATATTAATGTTACAATAAATAAATACAAATCCTTAAAAAGTGAATATGGTTTATAACAAGTAACACATCTCAAAGAATCATAATTGAGATAAAGAAAACCCATATGATATTATTAACTTTATAATCAAAATCAGTTAAAAGTGTAATATTATAATAGAAATAAAAGAATATGATATAATTATAATTCATGATCTGATATGTATGATAAAGGGTATATAAACAAAAATAATTTTTTAACTGCGTAATAATGAACTAGTGTTAAAAAGAAAATGTTGAGATGAAAAACCATGTCCTCATTCCTTATCCATTCAACAATTTCACTATATCTCATTAATAATTCATTTAAGTTAATTAAATACATACAAATTAACCATAACCATAAATATATTATTTTATAATTATTATTTAATAACATTATATTTAAATATAAATATATATAAATAATTAGTATTTACCCATTTTCAATACCCATTGAATGAATACATTTTCATAATGATCTAGTATCCTAAAATTTATGTCTGTATCTACTAATTATACATATTTCATAACTATTTTTTCTTATATACTACTGGAATATATATTACATTGTTTTTTATAATGTTATAATTTTTATTCATGCTACCATTGATTATGAACCATGATGATGAAATTGATACTGATATTGTTTCAGTGGTTTTTAATGAATTAAAGGTGTTTTATTAAATAATGAGTTAAATAATGATATAAAAATTATAGATAATTTTTATTTATATTTATATAATTTTATACCAATATTTTCTTTAATATTAATCCATGTTAAAAATTTATAGTATTATTTAATAATGTGTTTAAACATACCAGAACATGAACCTTCTATGATTAATGAATTATTATGAGATGGTTTAATTGTAATATAATTATAAAATAAATGTAATAATATTATTTATTATTTATTTTACAGACATATATAAATGGTATGAGTTATAATGATATTATAATTACACTAAATTCATCGCATATTAAATTGCATTCAACTTTATTTTTTTATTTTAAATTATTGAAATAAAAATATTCTTTTTTTGATAATTTCACTAAATTAATCACAAATATGTCGTAAACAAACCTTAATTATGTCATAAGAATTATATTTCATCATTAAAACACTATATAGACCATTAATGTTAGTCGGTGATGAAAAATTAATTTCATCTACCATGGTGGTGGTAGTCTACATTTACGTAAGAACAGCATGATTACTATTAATGGATGTGATAAATGAAAATATAAAGACAAAATCATTAATATTGTAATATTAAATTATTTAAATAATTAAAATTTTCATAATATTATTATGAATATAATGAGTTTTAATGATGATAATTGAGAATAAAATTTTTGTATTTGATAATAGTAATGTCATGTAATTTAATTTTATTTATAGTGTTTCATAGATATTACTCAGTTATACCAAATAAAAATTACCAAAATAATTTAAACATGGGATAGGGTTGAAAAGATTATATTTTGATAGATTTACTAGGATAAATTATAAGGCAATATGAGTCTTATGTGGTATAAGTGATACCTTTATATAATTGAAGAGAAGGGATGTTTTGGACGAACCATAAACATTCCCAATAACGTGACGTTATTATTTCACGGTAAATAAATAAAAAATAGGAAAATTGAGTGGGTAATGAGTGTGTGTTTCAAAACATAAATCAATCTATCATTTTATATAAAGCCTTAAGTGTTTTATAGTTTTTCATTTTAATTATTATCATTTACCAAATTTTTGAAAAATTTAAAATTAATTTTAAACCATATTAAATAATATTAATGATATAAAATAAAAATGTGAAATTTACATATTTTGACCCATATTATTTTGAATAATATAAATCATTTCAAAAAATAAAGTTTCTAGTTTTTTGAAAAGTTAATTTGATGATTATCTATCATAACTCATGAAAAGTATTTTTAGAAACATGTTCATTATTAACCCTAAAATTTTTATATATTACATAGTAATTAAATATATAAATTTCCATGAAATATTTGGTTAATTATAAATCATATGAATGTTGGGAGGCCTTAATGGCAAGGAATAACTGAATATAAACTGGAAAATACATTATTAAAATAATATAATAATATTAAATTTTTTATTAAATTAATATTTTAAAAAGTGTTCGACATAGTATATAGATTCTCAAATAATATAATAATGTTGATAATTTTATTTCTTATATTTGATAAAAAGCTTTTTTAAAGTTATAGGATATTCTTACATGATGATAAAATAAAAACATTTATAAATTTTACCAACATCAATGTTTTTGACTGAAATCAATATTTCTAGAAAAACATAAAAATCTAAACATCAACAAATATATTTTTTCTATATCAATAAATTATTTCCATCATGTAAAATTAAAATTATAATATTCGTAAATATTTTTAAAATTAAATCAGAAAATGTTATGAAATATATTTTTATTAGAATATATCATTTACAGATATTAAATGTTTTTATTATTATATCATATCAATTACCAACTAAATATTTGGGAACCAATAATTAATATCAAAAAAAATTTGTCATCATTAATCTTAAGTTTCATGAATTTTAATTTAATATATACAAAATTGTTTTTTTGGAAAAATAATTTTCTATAAAATAAATTATCTTACTTGTTAATTTAGTTATGTTAATTGAATTCCATTAACAATAAATGTAATATATATCTTCAGAATAAAATTATATCACAATGTGGTTACTATTATTCATTTTAATTAATTTAAACGCTTGTTTTTATGTACCAAAAATAATTGATGATGACTTCTCTAAAAATATTATGGTTTCATTTAGGTTTAGTGTTGTGGATAAGGAATCTTATCAAACACATATAATTTTTTAAAGGAAGAAATATATTAAAATATTTGGTTGTAAAATTCTCTCCCATATAAAAAAATTAAACTATAGCATTTAAGTAATTACTCATTAATGAATTTCGATGGGGTTATTCATTACACATTCTTCATTCGGGGAATTTGTTATAATATGTTATCTACCACATACTAATAATCTTTTTTATTGTAATTATATTTATTCTTGAAAATTATCTATTCTTATATATATATATGACTGTTTTTATGAACACTAATCAAACATTCTTTTTCACTTATCATTCTTAAAACCATTTGAATAATCATGTCAATAAACCAAAATCGTGTTAAATATAACTCTAAAAAATAACTCTAACTTTTTACATAATGGGTTATTAAATACAAGTTCATTAGGTGACATAATAGTCCATAAATATCATAATTCAAATATTTATAAAAACATCACAATAAGATAATTGAATAATTTTTTTAAATTAATGATCAATTAAAAGTATATCATAACCATCTGACTCACATTTATCAAAATAAATCATCCTGTTATTAAATCAACATCAAGAATATATTAATGCTAAAATATATTCATACCTCAATCATGAGTTATTAAATAGTTAAACACCAAAATAATACATTTCCACAATGTAATTTTCAAAATTTATTTATACGATTTGATATATGATTTCAAACTATAAATATAGAACTACTGAGGACTAATTCTTAAACATTCAACATAATCTATAATTTCATATTGAATATACCAACATTTATTGATAAATATCTCATGAATAATAAAAATAGATCAGAGTATCCTGAAATAATTTCTATTTTTATACCATGATCACTATAATAGGTAATACCTAGAAAATCAACATTTCCATTATAATTTTAATATACTATAATTTTTAACCATTCACGCATGATCTATTAATATTTTATAAGAAATAATGGTTTCTATATACATAGAATTATAATATTTATAATTCTGATCATGTCAAACCCAAATGATGAAACAAAAATGATTATGATTGTTTTCTAAATATGATTATGATTACACCAGTAAAAATATTTATTCCCTTATAAAAACATTATTATATACTAATTATAGTTTTGGAATGACTTCTGACTCTCCTTGATCAATCAAAGGTTATACTTATCCATTTTTAATTAAGTTATATAATATAATTTTTTTATATAAATAAAAAATTTAATAGACCTGTAAAATTCAAAGGATATTTTTTCTTCCTAATTTTCTTTGGGATTTTACAAGAATGCAGTTTCTGATGGCACCTGATTCTGAGGCCCGGTGTGCCCGAAATCATTTTCCGAAGTTTAGCTGGTGTACATTCAGTGAACGAACGAGCGGGTTTTTCTAACTTTTGAACCGGTGCTCGGAATCAAATTATGACGGCACCAATGGAATCGCAGTGCCGATAATTGCTTAAAAACACCTTTTTTCTGGAGTTGCATTTTGTCGGGATGAGTTGTTTATATAAAATGAAGGATATTGATATAATTGTTTTAAAATTATATTTTTCTTTTCTTGTTATGTTGATTAAGTGTTGAGTCACAACACTTATAATCTCTTTTATGTGGTTATAACCTATGTAAGAGAGTTAGGGGTGGGACCCACTTGTTGATAACAACCTTGAGAGGATTAAGGTGGGGTGGGGCCCACATGAGCCCCACCGTTTCTTTTCTACTATGTAACGTACCCGCACCCCCCTTTTTAATGAAGTAAACTCATGCGTTTATTTTGGTTAATAAACGCCTCATTGATTGGGTAGTTTAAAACTCCTCAATTTATTGATCATTTATTATCTTTTTAAATTTCATACGTTGACTTGTGCGTTAAAAAAATAAGATGACTCTTATTTTCTTTCTGTTGGAACTGGTTGGTGGAGAGGATTTGGAGAAAAGCCTTTTTCTTCGACGAAAAATGTGAAGAACGCAAAGAACGCAATGAACGCGAAGAACGCCCTGACCACCGACGAAGAACACCGGATCCTCAGAGATCGATGACATAACGTTCATTCCATGACGCTTTCTTCCGCGACGATCCTCTTCTTCCGCGACGGTTTATTCCGCGATGAAACCTCGTTCGACGACTACGCTCGAGGTAGGGGTTAATTTTTGTACAAGTTTATATTCCCGTGGTTCCTCCCTTTTAAAACAAATAACTTAGATCAACTCCTCCTCAAGTTGATCCGCAATTGATTTCTTTTGCGGGTTGGGAATATTTAATTGCGGGAAGAAATCTTTTGGTTGATTTATTTTGTTCATGAAAAATCCTTGTTATTCTTTGTCTTTTGGGCCGTTTTTTACCAACTTAACGGGAGGAGTTCGGACCGCATGGACACGGCCCACTCTCTTCCCCCCTTGTTGTTTGGATTCATTGCGGCACAAACAAAGGCGACATGGTGCAATGGAACCACGCAGACACGAGAAAGAATGCAGCTAAGAAGTGCGGCGCCGTCGCGCCGCACCGTTGTGACTGAACGAAACCACGGCTGTAGTCGGGGCCACAGAGGCGATTGAAGACTCCTCTGGTTGATTGTTTTGTGCGGATTGACGGGCGACAAAAAACGGGGTTGCATGTTAATTATGAAGCCTACGCAGTGAAGGTCAGGTCCCTGGAGGACCGTTGGTGAAGGCAGCAAGAAAAAAGGACCACCGGAGCACGTCCGGTGGTCCGCGGAAGACTACATCGGCGCGCCACACCGGCACGGCGGCACCGGTGGCTGGAGGCAGCGGCCGGACACCAGGAGGCGTCGGCGCCTGGCGCGCTGCCGAGAAGGGGTCGCCGTGGCTGAAGCCGCAGCGGCGGGCGGCCGGTCCCGCGGTCGCTCGGGACTAGAGGGACGTGGCATCGCGCCGCGTCCGTTGACAGGGATCGACCCCCGCGCAGGGGCTGCAGTTTCATCTAGGGGGTCGGTCCTCCCTTGCGCGGCCGCTTGGCCAGCGCCAACGCACTGGGCCGAGCCGCCCGGCCGGACAGCCGGGCCGGGCCGCGCCCAAGCCGGGCCGGGCTGCGCCAGGCGGGCCCAGTAGGGTTGGACCTGGGCCTAGCGGGGTCGGACCCGGACCTGGGTCGGGTCGACCCGGTTCGGACCGACCCAGGGGGGTGGGCCGGGTCGGTCCTGGCCCAGACCCCCCGTTTTCAGACCTCTTCGGTCTTTCGCCCATAACATGGGCTACGGACCTCTGACCGACATACAGTCAGTTGCGATGCGATACTTGGATCGTGACGGTCGTTTTGGTATATTACAATAAAGGTTTAGGAGAACCTTGAGTACGACAGAGTTGGTTCGGATACGAAACCAACCGGGCTCTCAGAGCGGAAATGCTTATATCTTGAGCTCCGGACGTCCGATTAACGTACCATTGATATGTTTGGATTCTTCTTGGTAAGACGGAAATTTTGGCTTACTTTGCTCGTGGTTCGGACGTAGTCGGAGTGCGGTCGGGCTGGTTCGCACACGAATCCAACCGGGCCCCTGGAACGAAAAGGCCAATAACTCACAGACCGGGTGTCCAATTGGTGCACCGTCTGTCTCGTTGGATTCCTCTTGATGATGAGGATCTTTTGGAATTCTTCACCTGAGTTTTGGATGTAGTTGGATAGTGGCCGGGTTGGATTGTACCCGAAATCCAACCGGGCCCCTAGAACGGAAAAGCTGATATCTTTCAGATCAGATGTCCGTTTGACGAACCGTCAGTGGCGTTGGTGATCACGTTGAGAGGAGGTCCCTATGAGTATACCCTATGTGAATTCGGGATACATTTGAGATACGGCCGGGTTGGTTCTCACATGAAACCAACCGGGCCCCTAGGATGAATAGGCTAACAACTCACAGACTGGGCCTCCGATTGATGCGCCATCTGTTGCGTTGAGACCCCTATGATGAGGCGGTCCTTTGGGATACTTCTTCATGGGACTTTGAGATACATGGAGTATCGACTTGTATCTTATGGAGCATACCCTCCCCGAGACGAGCGTGTGGAGTACAGAGACCGTGTAGCCGACTGAGACCTAACGACTGTTTGAACGACTCGACTTGCAGTGATTCAACAAGCCCAGTGGACGGAGCACTACTTTGTTTGGGTGCAGACCCATGGCGGATGGAGCACTACCTGTGTGACAGTGCAGACCCGCGGTACTCTTCTAGGGAGTACCTCTGCAGGCTATTAGGGGGTGTTCACTACTGTGTTTGGGTGGCATACCCCGGAAGGAAGCACTACTATGTTTGGGTGGATGGCCCGCGGTACTCGACAGGAGGAGTACCTCAGCAGTCTTAGGTTAGTGAGAAGTACCTCAGAGTCATGACAGGACCACTGTACACTCCAGAGACGGGGCTGTTCAGCAGTTACATTTTCAATAATGAAAATCCGGGTTTGATCTAAGTCTATAACCTTTGTGTTTACCTCATGATTGATATGGGTCACTTGATAACTTAGGTATATTTATGGGTATATTCCTGGGTGGTGGTTATCCATTGATTTCATAATCTTTGTGTTTCCTCATGGTTTAGATGGGTTACTTGATAACTTGGGTATATGTATGACATATACCTAAGTAGTGGTTATCTGTTGAGATCTTCTTTGTGATTATATTTGTTGGTTTTAGTGAGACCTTGAGGGTCTCGGGGTCCCTACTAAGTATTTTTATACTCACCCCTGCACGGGCTATACCCGTACCTCGTTGTGTTGGTTGCAGACGACGGGCAGCTCTGACAGAGGCCGAGTGTTCGAGGACTAGACGGTACCCGGAGGTGGACCACACGATGAGTCAGTATCCGAAGGTGGACTTCACAGCGAGACAATACGTGGAAGAGTTTGAAGGGAGAGATATTTGTGGAGGCTATCTGTACCTACCCTTCAGGTAGGATCCGTGGTGGACGATCCAGGTGATGCGCTATCTGTACCTACCCTTCAGGTAGGATCATGGTGGACGATCTAGGTGTTGCACTATCTGCACCTACACATCAGGTAGGATTCGAGGAGGATGACCCAAGAGCTGCTTCCTTTCTTCTAGCTGTTTGTATTTTGTACTTCCTTTCAGTTGTATCTGTACTATTCAGTTGGGTTTGTATTCTAGCCCTTTTCAATTTTCAGCATTTTTCTTTCGTACTCAGTGTTTTACTTCTGCTTGTACTCTATGGTGAATTGTTTACTTTTATAAAGGCAATGCCTTCCCAGTTATCGGGATTACGCCTTTGGTGCTAGTTTCCAGACCCTGGCCTATGGAAGGCGGGTTTGGGGTAGTCACGACACGGGCCCCGAGGATGGGTCGTGACAAAAATACTTCACTATGGTATATAAATTGAATTTTAATACCCAATTAATATCCCCTAGGAGTGTTTATAGAGGTTTTTAGTCTTTAGTTCATTAAACACACACTAGAGTAAAGATCTAGTAAATCCTCAACTAGAATTTTTCAGGGTGATTACCACTAGATAGATCAATGAAAGGACCACGTGAAGAATATAATATCCTTATAGGGATGTATTTTAACTAAAATAACATACTGAAAACATTAAAAATTTATGATGTGATCCAATAATTATACTTATTCTAGGTGTTTTTACAAAGTATCATTGACCCTGGTACCTAAATAAATTATTCATTATTTAATTAAAATTGATAAAATACTTTCCAAATGGGTTATATATACAATTGAAATTATTATTATCCTTATATTATCATATATTCAGTTATCCTGAATAAATATTATAATCTACAATGTTATTTAAAAAATTATATTGATTCTGACTGTGATACCCTAGAATTTCTCCCAATGATTCAATGAAAATAAGCATGTACTTTGTAAGTACATTTTGATAATATTTGTAAAATACTAAACATAACTATAAATAGTAATGAATTCTACAATGATTAAATAATCTCTTAAATCATAAGATATTCTTAGTTTTAGAGGCATGGTGAAATAATAAAAAAAATAGTAAAAAATGATCATTGTATCATTGAGGAAATTATTTCAATATTTAAAAATTACATAATCCTAAATGATTCGTCATCATATCCCACAATTTTTCTTCATACGGTTTCTAGTAAGATATATAATGAGTAATAATTATCTCCATATCATGGGGAAATGAAAATATAATGTACTACAATATTAGACCATCTCTAATGGGACAAATATACCTATGTTAATCATGACATTAACATGGAACAAAAATTGTATAATTATTGGTTTATAAATAATAATTACACAATAAATTGTGTATTAATTCATAATATACCCATGGAAAACAACATAAATAAATAGATCTCACGGATATAAATAACTGGTTCCTTAGTAATGGAATATATAATTCTATAAAATAACCCAATAAATCATAATCATGGATTTCATGATCTCAACATCAAGTGAATATATAATTATAGGAAGTAATACAACAATATACCCAAAAAAATTTATCATGAAACCTATAAATGCATTGAGGGATAATATAATTCTAGGTCCCAACCATTGCATATTTTATTCACTGGGGTTCATCATGTGGGATAATTAATAAAAAATTGATAATAAACTTTTACAAAAATAATATACATTTTTATAATAAGATATAGAACATAAATACATTTCCCAGTGAAATTAATAGGGATAAGATGATCAGAACTAATCTAGAGGAAGAATATTTATGTTTAAACATCACCTAACCCAAATTAACATAATCATTCATATTGGTAAAACAATATAAATAATTATAACACTTTTACCCATGTAATTAAAATATAAAATAAGATCATAAAAATTATAAATAAGGAATTTGGATGGTTATGAATTACATAGTAAACTGGTATGTAAACATCCATACTAGATAAAAACATATATAATTACATTTTTTATGATAATTTAAGAGATAAGGTGATCATTATCCATCTAGAGGAGGAAGGTATATGGATATAAACGAACATAACTAAAAAAGTTAGAAATATATATCAAAGTGTTTATGAGGTAGGAATATGTACACCAAGAAAACCAAGATAGAAAATTATGTTTTACCATTAAGGAGAATAATTCACCCAAAAGGTATAAAATATTTTCAAGAGAATGATCACAACTCAATGCATGAATGTTGAGCTTCCAAAAAATTACTACCACTGAATAAACTAAATCAATAGAAATATTAATAAGGTAAAATTATTTGGATAGTAAGAATAAGTAAATAAAGGGAATTAAATTATATAACATTCATGGGATAATAAGTCAATAGAAAACCACAAAAATTTATCATTGTGTATAACATACAACTTGAGTTATCAGAATTTAGACTATGAAAATGCATACAACCACAATAACATTTTAATAAAAATAACTAAAATTTAGTACATGTAATTATAATTAGAAAACTAAAATTATAAGTTAATTCATTATATTATATTTCAAATAGTAATTATTTAGACCATATAAATGATATTAGGTGAATAATACGAAACATGTTTTAAAGGGTGGAATTTGAGGAGAAAACCCTTACATTGATTTAGATTCATTATGTAGATGCATGAAATTTATAGAATAATCAAATTTAGTGAATTAGATTCATTACAAAGAAACATATTAATTACTATATCAAATTATAATTCTCATTTATAATCATTATATATATATATTTTTTATTTTTTTTTATAAATTATCAATACGAGGTGTAAGTACTCATTCTTAAATTGAACTGTATTCTTAAAATACATGATGGTATCCATTATTTTTGAAATTCACTCATGATTAAAATATAAACTATTAAGGAATATATTTTCCAAGATATTTTATAAAGAAATAATTTCATTTAATCTACATTTTTATGAATCATGAGCATTATATCAATAATTATCATGTTTCGGTGATCATAAGGAATGAGAGGTATATACATAATTAATTAGTAAAATTTTGATACAACATTACAATAATATAAATAATATTTACACACACACATGTATATATATTTAATTTTACCACAGTAAAAATGTTCTCGTAGTCATCTACGTCATAAATTTATTATATTTTTCATGACTATGGCTAAATTAACCAAACCATGATTGTACCATGAATAATTGATAATTATGGGATTTATTAGTTTTAATATCATTATAATATAAAACAATGATCTTATATATTTTTTATTAATGTGATATATCATAATTGTGATGAATTATAATGAGAATTTAATCTATATAATGCCATCACATAGAAAATGTAGGCCATTTTCCTCTTAGTTTGTTTCATTTAAAAGAATTTAATTAATCATAATAATTTTTTGAACATAAAATTAACATGATTTTAAATTATTCACCAGATAATATTAAAGATGTAATTAACATAACTTTTATTCATTGATACATTATATAAGCAATCAATTATTTCTATTAATGAAAAATGAATTTCATTTCTGCTTTGGTTGGTAGTCTACATTTATGTATGGGGAGTGATTTTGTCATTAATAATTGATGGGATATATGAATATAAAATGATAATCCAATTAATATAATATTTTTTTATGAATGATAATATCATCAATATATTATAATTTATAAAATAATTTTTGTTAAATATAATTAATAAGAAAAGATAATTAGTTAATAATACTAATATAAGGTACATGAATTTTAGTTGGAACTATTTTTATAAATTATTACATTGTGACAAATAAATGAAAACACACGCCTTCTAACAAGGTATTGGGTTCTAAGAAATGATATTTTATAGGGTTTAAATGAGAATTTTTAAGGTAAGTAGTTTCTTGAAGTGAAAGTAGTGTTACATTTTTATAATTGAATAAATGGTTCATTTTAGAATCACATTTTACATTTTAAATATTGTGATGTAACTATTACAATGTAAATAGGGCCAAAATTAAAAAAAAAATGGACAAAAAATTAAGTTTGTTTTAAAACTAACCTAAAACACTCATATGGGAAAAATCATTGAGTGTTAAAAGGATTTTTTATTTTAACATTTATCTTTTACCATAATGGAATTTTACCTTTTTATGTAATTTTTAAACTTATAAAAAATTATTAATGTTAAAATCAAAATAATACATTTGAAAAATTTAAAACTAATGATTTTCAAATTTGGAAGTCATTAAATATATATATATATATGTTTTTAAAAGATAATTTTATGATTAGTGCACATAGTGGGTATTTTTTTTGAAAATATCTATTTCACTAATATAAACATTCTCTGTTTGATGAAGCTATTTAAGTTAAAAATTAATATAACATATTTGGTTTTATAAAAATAAAATAATGTTTATGGAACCATCATGGAAATCCCGAACCGAATGTCACTTAAAATATTTCAATGAAAAGGAAAAAATAATTATTTTATGAAGTATCTTTTTAAAAAGTTCCGGAAAAAGGATTTATAGGATAAAATAAATCATTAACAAAAATAATGTTATTCGAAAAATACATATTTTATTTATTAGTTTTTCTTAAAAAACATGGTTTCGATTACCTGATGATAAAAGCATAATAATTATAAATTTCACTAACACGATATTTTTTGATAGAAAATAATATAAAAAATAAAAATTAATATAATGACATTTCTATATTATAAATCCACAAATTATATACATATTTTCAAAATTTACTTCTAGTTTTTATATAATAATATTTTCAATATAATCATAAAATATAATGAAGGTCATTTTTAATGGAATGTGAGATTTTCAAATATATTATATTTTTATTATTATTTAATATGACCTACCAACTAAATTGATATTAATAAATTATAAATATAAACATAATTTTTAAAATGTAATCATATGTTTCATGAAATAGAGGTTCATATAATCGGAAAATGAATTTTTATTCAAAAAACTATTCTAAACAATATATTATTTATATAGTATTTAAGGTAATGTAATTTAATTTCATTACATTTAAACATGTAATTATTTTTATATACATATATTATATATTGGTTTTACTCTAATTCATTTCTTCTAATATAATTCTTATGTTTTCTAGTTTATGTTCTTGGTGTAATTATACACAATTAGGCCAACATTATTATATATTTACCTTTTTAGTGGATGTTCATGTGGATATGTGGTTAGTTTCTCAATGATGAGGATGAAGATGTAGTCCCTTGTGGATGCGATGTTTTGAACACCTAGTAGCTTGATGTGGTATTTCGATTACCTTATTATCAACAATTTTTACATTGTTGTTATGTAATTTTTTTAATTTAAACTATCATTAAAGATCTTTATTATGTTGTCTAATATAGATTTAAATGATATTTTGTTTAACCAAATCGTATGATTATGTTTCAATAACATGGATCTTCTAGGTTGATATCATTATATATATATATATGACATATGATTTTGTGACTATTGAGGTAGTATCCTAATTAGTGGATGATCTATGAGAATAAGTTTTTGGATGGATATATATTTTTGTATGTGTTGTTTGGTGTGTGATATGGGACCACGTATTATATTTCATTGAATATAAGATGTCATTATGTATTTTATATATATTGTGTGGTTCCCATGGTTCATGATTTATAAGAGTCTTTTATTATTTGACCATGTGGGAGAACTATAGACCATGATATTTGACTTATAAGTAAGTGAGTCTATGTTTAATGATATAGGAGGAAATATCTTGAGACGCGTTATCCCATCATATTATTTACAAAGAATTAGACAATGTGGGTTGGTCCTTATATTGGGAATTGATGTTTAAAGGTTATATTGAGGTTATGAAATAGTGCGGTGATTCATTATATTTTCATTGGTTTCTAACCATGAGTTTATAACTTTTGGTACCATGGTAGGTTTCAAAGGGATGGGCCATTTGGGTTCCTATAATTATTGTTAATGATATTTCTTAATATGTAGTGAGACCATAGATATACACTTGTAGTTATGAAATGACACAATTGATTGATAGCTGTGTGATAGATCATGGCATAAAAGAGGTGGAAAATTTTGAATGGGGTCCTTGGGTACACTTAGTTTGATGAATCTGACATGATATAGAGTAATTATCAATTGTTTTGGGATGTCATCATTGGTATATATGAAATTTTATACCTTTTTGATGATTTATAGTGGGTGCCTCATACATGTCTAGATTTATATTCCTTGGTGTTAGTCATCATTTTGTTAATGATATATGATTCGAGATAGTGTTATTTGGGTTACAGTTTGTCAAAAGATTATATATAGCCCCAAGAGTAATGATAAGATTAATCTAAAAGACCTTTTTTACAAGTTGGATTAGTTAAACTTGAAATTATTTATAGTTGTGTATGATCCAAGGGCTGATATATTCTAATGGGATGCATTGAGAATGAATTTAGATGTGTGACAGAAATCTGATTTTGATCATACCTAACATGGTTTATCTCATAGAGAGGACTGAGGGAATGATACTCATTATTGAATTAGTAATTTTTTGGATATAAAAACAGGTTATTACCATGGGTTTAGAGAGGTAATTAAATTTATACTTCCAGTTAGCACTCATTTATGAGTCATCATAGCCACAATGGTCATTATGTTTGTTATTTGGTAGGGTACTGAATATGTTGACCAAGGATGTGAATTAGTGTTGCTACGAGAATTATATTCATACAACATGGAGTAGAAATTTCGAAATTTTGATGTTACCCATGTGCGAGATGGGTCACATATACAGCAGACCAATAATTTGTTTATATTTTATCATTGAATTCTAGTGAAAAAACTAAGAAAAATTCATCTAGATTTATTAGTGATTGAAATTTATAATTTGGATAAGATTTTTCTGCAGTATGAGAGATGGATTTGTGGAAAACATGAATTTATATGATCCAATCATGATCATATTTGATGTGCCTCAATCCTAGTGGGGTGGAATGGCTTTATGGAGTGTTTTAAATCAATTTAGGATCAAACCATGGGAATACACCATAATTTAGGTGAAACATTTGGTGTGCCTTTGTTTTGATGATAATTGGATTCATTCTGTATTTAATTAATTTTTGTTAGGGGTATTAATAACACATTAACATGTGAAACCAAGAATATTTATCTAAAGACCGCATGATGAGGTTCAATTATCATATTTCCATACAATCACATGTTGGTGATAAAAACCATCTTAACATCACTATTCAACACATAAGTGTTTTGTTTGAGGATTATATAATACTTATTACGTTACATATAATATATTTGATTTTTTTAATAGATAGTTATTTTTTAAAAATTAATTCATAGTGGGGAACATAAAATATCAGTTTTTAATACAAAGCCAATATAGGATTGTTGATGTGGTTAGAGGACCGCTGGTGATTTTTTGCGGATGTAGTGTTTTGTTTGGGAGTTCTTATAATCCTTCCTATATATAGATCTTGAATTTTCGTGGATATTTCAATTATTGGTTAGGTAAGGTGATGGAATTTGAAACCGCATTTAGAATAAAATATTTTTAGTTTAGATTAGTCAAATATTTTCTTTTGACATGAAATGAAGAATGAATAGTGGATTGAAATAGCAGGAATAAACAAGAGGATTTCTAGGAGGTAGGGGAAGCATACTGTTGTCGTTGGACATAGTAAAAAGCTATGTATATTGACTAGATGGTGGAATAATATAAGTAATTGGGTGTGGAATTTAGGAAAAATTTATTTATTTTACCTAAAAATATTTTAAGAAGGGTTGTCACTCTTCTGCCATTCCTCCTACGAAAATAGCCCATACACATTTTCCCTATTCCCATTTTAAACTCCTATTGTTTTTTTGGTATGTTTATTGATATATGTAGTTTTTATTGACATTTTTAACCCTTTTTCACTCTATTCATCCCTCATTCTATCATTTCTAATTATGGATTTCTTTATTTGGGATATTGTCATGATACCATTGGATAATGGGTGAATTTTCCATTTCTGATTAGCATTTTTCTTATCCTAGAAAAGGATATAATTTGAAAACATTTAGGTGTGATCCCAAAATTTTTTAGTGAGGTACGTAATTATTTTTTTATGTTCTTTTAAACGAAATTTAAATCCATATTAAATTAGTTTCTATTGTTATGATTTCCTCCAAGGATGACGTACGATGTCCATTGTGGAACTATTATAGTTTTTTTGTCATGGTTTTATAAGGATGAAGCTTCATAGGCCCTTTATGTGGTAGTGATTCCTTAATGACCTAGGAAAATATCCTCGGGCAAGCTTGGGACTTATAGAACCTAGTATGTGATTTTTATTCTTCAAAGGTATGTTGTACAATGTACTTATAATTATACTGTATTATGATATATATAGAATATAGGGTGATATCACACAAATATAGGGATTGAGTTGTCTAAATTTAAGTTATTATTTAATTAAATTTCTTATTAAATTGTTTATATTAATTAAATGAGAATTCATAAGAGAAGTGAACAAGGTGTTTATGGTCTTGATGGCCCAACTTGCACCGGCTTGCTTTCTATAGCCACCAATGGCATAGGGATCTGATTAAAGTGGCAATCCATTATACATGAACCCATCTTAAGGGGTGTAATTAATATATATGAAAATTCATGTTAATTACTGGCCTATTGTTGGATTATTACTAACCACCTAGTAGAGGTGGGAGTTGTATTGTGCTTTTAGCCCCAACATGCCTATGATGAACCATTTTTAGATACTCTTAGACCTCCATTATTAAATAAGGTGTTGAGATGTGTATTTTTTGATATTATAGTCCTAATACTATAATGAAATTGCACATATATATATATTATTGGGTTGAAATAAGATTTAAGATGGGCCTTTCACTCTCCCTTTTGGCATTTTAGGTGTTATAACCCACCTTGACGGTGTGTTATGTTAATATTTGAACTGAGGATAGTGATATTGATTAAAGTCTATAAATTGGTTTCTTAGTCTTCATATTGGTCTCAGGGACACTAATCAATACCCTAATGATATAATGGATCTTTTATGGTACATATTGTGATTAGAATAGATGGATGGGTTGTCACCATAGATATATAACTCAATGTGTGTTATATAGAGTCTCTTGACCATATAATACAGATTACTAAACATACATCCTTGGATCCATCCTATGAGACTAACAATATGATATTATGTGGTGAATGGAATATACTCTTAGAGTGATATTGGTTTTATAAATTGAAAAAACTCTATTGTGTAATTATATTATTATAAATGGATAATTGAACAGAGAGTTTGGTCTCTAATAATAATGAAAACACCACCCTTTTGGTTGGTCATTGATAATACATGTGAAGATTCCATGTACATAGATTGGTGTTCATATTGGATCATGGAATTATTGATTTCATGCTATGTGATATCTATCAGGGCTTATGGGGTATTTTATAGGAATGATTCACTCCCCCATACTATTACAGACCATTAATTGGGATCCAACTAGCATACTGGGATTGATCATTACCCATGTCTTTATTCTGTGATAGATCTTTCATAATATCAGTAAATTGTATACTTGGAGGGTCATGCATAAGGTTTTCATTTTCTTTATAGTATGGTGGAACATGATCTATGAAATCATTATTGTTGTAAAAATCATCACGTAATGCATAAAGAAACCCTAAAATTGACAAATGTTGGTATGGTCAATTACTGTTGGTTACCAATGATTGATGATGACTATAATTTATTAACATATTGAAAGATCATTTACTATGTTTATCCTAGGTACATGACATGATCAAATTCGGTTGGGTGCTATCCAATGTTGAAATACCTACCCTCAGGTGGAACTGTGAAACACGAGGGATGAAAATTGTTATTTATTTATGTTCAAAAGTTAAATTATTATTATTTTCATGTCACAAGTACATATCACTACATTTACTGGAAATTTAGAGAACCATTTTTGTGGTTCCCTACTAAGTAATATACTTACACCAAGAACAAAAATACATCACATATGGGAACCATAGGTGATCAGAATTTTATTAGTACTTGTTAGGTAGAGGGCCTAAAAAATATATCCTTTAGATAGTAATCATATATAGATTCATGTGATTGGGATTATTAATGGTTTAGATTAGTAGTAAATTATTTGTATTTATCTATTTATATATTTTATATGTGATTGGACAAGTGGGTGATCAGCCTTGTATATGTGACTATTCAGGTTTGTATTTTCGTTTTCATTCATTTTAGAATATTTAATTATTTAGTTACTACTACATGATCTATTTATATTTTGGATATGTTTTAGATATATATATGAGTTTTTTTACTCTAATATAGGGGTTACAGACACCTCAATTAACCAACATAGATCCCCTAGACTGGTTGGTATCCTATGTCGTATGAGGAGGTTCGCATTAGGACACAAAGAACCACCGTAATTGTTACTATTTATAGTGATATTGAGTAATACATTAAAAAATATATAGGTTACATTAATATACTTATATAGGAATCGAATGAATTGAATATTTTTTAAGAAACCATAAGTTAATATGATTTCATATAAGTTAATGTAATTCTAGTAACCCAAAAAGGTGTGGGGGAGAAATTACTTTTCGAAAAATATTTTGGTAATAAGTAACTATAGTATATATTATTAATATTATGTTATATCAATGAATATACATGAATTTCATGATGATGAATCTCTTATACATTGTGTGAAAATACATATATTATTGAAATAGGATTATTGGATTAGTTGAATCATATTCATTGACATGGTATTAAAATAAATGGTTTATGTAGTTAGAGGATTGATATCTATGTCCCTTGGTTTGAATCAATGAAGAGTATGGTTTTTTAAAAATGTAGGATAATGAAAAATTTAACATAATCTATTAATTTTTTATTACTATATATATCATATAAAAGGTTTTATACTATTCATAATCAAATCATGAAAATTATTTGAATATAATAGTGGGCAGTGGAATCAATTATCCTCAAGAGTATGATGTCTATTTATAAATAAAATTCAGAGGATATAATAAGAAAATTTAGGGGGATTTGTAGTTTATAAATAAATACAATTGATTTAATATCATTATTGTTAGTAGTAAGAAATGGGATATCAAACTAGCTACTGGTGGTATATTCTATAGAATAAAATAATATTGACATAGATGATCTTAATTAAAAATAATTTTAAATATTCAACACTTCCTCGGTGAGAAGTGTAAAACATGAGTGTATAGATCATATCACATGGTTGTGAAATAAATCATTGGTGTATTTGTTTTATATAATTCTAGATCATACCAATAGAAATTTCATAAACATCATAACGATAATATATTATGTTAATTTAATTAAATACATGAATACATATTTAATTGAGTAGTATGACAAGAATCGTAGTTGACCCATAAAATAAACATATAATTAAGTATAATCATGTATATTATTTGAGGGAAAACAATTTGTGGAGTTAGTAATGGGATCTCCCACTAGATGGATTATTGTTTAGTCATTTTCTTTATAACTAACATTTGTTTTGAAATTTTGATTATAAATTCCATTTATTTAGTTATATATATATTTTTATATTAATACTCTATATTATTTACTTTCCTACATGCCTTACATGTAAAATCCATTGAATTTTTATTCACTAAATAATTTTTATTAGTTCTATATATAATGATAATCTTGGTGTACCATTAAAATATTTTTAATGTTATTTCATAAGGAAACGATTAATCTATTTGATATTGAATTGAATATATTTGAATATCGGGTGTTGAGGAATCATAATAATGCACCACCCTCGGCTAATATCTCTGAAGATTCTCTCTAAACTAAGATATAATGAAGATAAATCCACATAAATTTATTCTATGAATTATGTTTCATTATAAATTACTTTCGAAGATAACATTAAATTTTAGATTGAGTTTAGAAAATTATTATAGAATATCATGATTCATACACATATTTTCATTTTAAAAAATATGATATATAATATTTTTGAGATGTTTTAGCAACCCCAAACCCAATAACGCAGAATCAATGTCTTCTTTATTACATTGGTATACAATTCAAGGAATTATATCCTAAAGGACATAATTGTTTTGAAAAAATTGGAAAACTAGATACACACTTGATACATTCATTACATTTGGAATATAAAAATAAAAAATAATAAATTTTCAATAATAATATTATTCCATCTCTCTTATACTTTCATATTAACCACAGTATAATTCATCTATTTATGAGGAATGGAAAAAATAAGAATTAGATCAAATCATCATGAAAGGTTATGAAAAGTAGAAGATATCTAGAATCATTAAATTATAACCAATATTTCATGGTAAATAAATGAGCACATATTAAATGTTATTAATAAAAGAAGACGGAAGTTAATAAAGAGGTAACAGTAATACAAAAAAATCATGGATAAAAATGAATATATTAATCTTAATAAACTAACACAAAATATATTTAATCCAAAACCCGGATATCAAAATTACATAAGGTATAAGTAATATGTAAAGGTAAATTGTGGAAAATAGTTCATTTAATCAATCATCATATAAATAAATACATTTAGAGATAATATTATTGTGAAAATCTATTGGATAATAATAAATAAATTATAAATGATGGAAATTATTAATTATTGGACATAATGAACATAGTATTATGTTACCAATAACTTCATGACAACTTAAAAGATATTTGAAAACTACTAGTTACAATCTCATAGGGGTTGACCATCTAATTTCATTCTATCTTACAAATTCTCCTCACGAGACTAATCATAAATCAAGAGGATATCATTAACCTGCCCCACCAATGAATTTATGACTAAATCATTCCAAAAATATTGAATAATCAATTTTATTCTTGAAAAATTTTCCATAGCATAAAATGTTCATACTGATTAGAGGATATTGATTTATGAATATTTCACCACGCAGTCAAATTACATTCAAGGTATACACCATAGTGATGATAGTATAAAGTTGGGGAAATAATCTTATCCATCATACAATAATATGTAAATTTAGGTGAAATTTAATTTCTAAGGAACATTTATCATAATCCATATATTTTTAATGTGGAAGTTGAAAATCATAAAATAAAGTGAGATTGTACAATAACATTTAATTTTTTTTAATTTTCAAGTAAAATTCTGTTAAATGAAATGATTAAAAGTGAATCTTAGAAAAATAAATAATGAATGAATCATAATATTACATGTAAAGAGGGTAGTATATGAAAAAAATATATTTTAATTGATGCAAATAAAAAATAAGTCTCAATGGAATGTTAATTGAGACAAATTCCCTTAAAACATGGTACTATTCAAGAAAAATCTACTTGTAGGAACGAACTAAAATTGGAAAATAACATACCATTAAGTATGAAGTTTTAATGATATTAAAATTATAATTGGTAGTGTATAAACCATATACAAGAAAATAGATCTTAATAAACAAATGCACCACAATAAATGGAAATTGAGATCAAATCCCTTATCTCTTCCTTTAGTTTGTATGGACATTATTCAACTACTAGAATAATAGTTTTAAACATGTTATTAACTTATTATATAATTATATTAATATTTATAAAATCATATATGATCATTTTAAAAAATCATCATATTTTATAATAATATTTTATTAATTCCATTATTTTGTGTGTTAATTGCATTTTTTTCTCGATCGTGTTTCATTATGGAATATATAGTTTATATACATTAAAAGAAAAATTATTTAATTTAGTTATGTATATAAATGGATTTTTTTTATTAATTAATTTACTAAACTAGTCAAAAATTTATTTTTTTTATGTTTGGGGGTAGGATACATAGTTTGATAAATTTAAGAAAAGGGAGATGAATATGGTGAGGCAGAAAAACTTAACACCATGACGTGAAGTGATGCAACATGATAATATATTTCTGAAGGTAGAAAAAAGTTGTAGTAGATTCGATGAACAAACCTAGATCTCAAAAATTTAGAAATAAACAGAATCTGGGAGAAACATACTAGAATTCCACATTACACATTGTGTATGTCATTTACAAGATGCTTTCCTTGATGAATTACACATCATGAAAACATGCCATGAAATGTTCATGCTCAGAAATTAAATGTCAGGAATCCACATTAGAAAATGAAAAAAATATTATAATTAAAAATCATGAAAACTAATCATGGACTCACATGTTATAAATCATGTAACATTTACACGATGTGAAACCCGTGATGCAGAAAAAAAATTTAAACTTGGAGGAGATTTAACACTATATCCACACATTTTTTGTGAACTTGAACAATCCATGATGATCAATATGATACATTTATGATTCCCTAATTAATCTTCCATTCTTATAAATAAGAATCCATGTTTCATTGATATAGGATTGACCATAGATGTAATCTATGTTTGTCAACATACAACTACGATGCTAATTTCTTTTCCCTTTTATTTTCATTACTTCATAAAATGTATCCCCTCTCTCAAATCAACTCAAATTCCCCATACATGGAGGGGTATTTTTATATGAGTGATTGAGAAATGTTTAAGATGAACCTATATTATTTAAATTAGTTTATGTGATTCAATTATATAAATTCATTTCTTATTTTTTTACCTAGATTCAATTCTTATTTTTATTTACAAATTCTGAATGTGATGGCATTATGTTTGGATTATGTTAACCTTAATTTCCTTATCCAAAGATCCAATTATCCCACTACAAATTTATTTTTTATATATAGTGGAAAATATTACAGTTTGGTGGTGAGTTGTTAATGACCATCAACATGTGTGTTAAATGGAATGTTTGAAATTTTGGTTTATTTGGGAACAATAATTCCTAGTTAAATATTTCCCTAATTAATCAAGAGAACCTACTTAAACAACATGCACAAAAAATAAGGATTTATGAGTAACCTAAGGTTTCATTTATGATTAATCTCATCCTTAAAAACTGTATACCGGGGAGGGAGGAAAAGGAATATAAATCTGTTTTACAATCCAAAAGAAGAAAACATGGTAAAATTTGAAAACCATGATACCTAGAGACTACGTCTATCCAAACCCACTCTTGTTACTATATTAATCTAATTTTTATAAAATAAATTAAATAAAAATGATTCCTTTTATCAATTTCTAAATATTTAAAAAAATCACCTTTTTAGAAACAAATAAAATATAACAATCTTTTTTTTTTCTGTTCTCTATTCCTTCGGAGTTATCCTAATGGCTGACCACAAGACTATAAATAAAGAAATAATTAAAAAAATTTCCACACCCTAGGACATGTACGATTAATAAATATTATACAAATATATAATATTATTAATAATATTCAGATTATAAATATCATATTTACTCATTTTATACAATTTTAGAGTCATTATTAAATGTTGGGAAAATAAAATGATATCCATCGCTTCGAAGTAAGGGTAAGTTGTACGTACACAAGAGTGAAAATATCAACCCCTTATGGAGTGAGAGGGTATCGAAGTGGGTGATATATTAGTATTATATAATAAATATAATCTCATATATATCCCATATAATTATTAATATTTTCCTTATTACTTCTTATATAAGGAATATGTGAATAAAAATTCACATTGATCCGCAAGGTGGTAGTCCGTCATACACCAGAGCAATGTTTCATGTTGTAAAAACATGGAATGTAAAATGATAAAGGTGATATAAAAATTGGAATGGTATAATAAAATTATAAATACCATATAAAATTGTTAAGTACATAATTATATCCATACTTTAATGGTGCATATTGAAAATGAACAACAACAGTTTATGAGGCTGTAGTCCATAGTAAACAAAATCAATGATTTTATTTCCCATTTGATGGAAGTGGAGATTGATAAATGTTATTCCATAAACATAATAACACTTATTTATATGGCAAATACTAGTTATATTATATTTTTTTGTGTTAAATCGTAATTTATGGTCTAAAAATAAGAAAGAAAATCAATGAACATTGTTAAGATAATTACCTTCATTAGAGAACTGTATTTTGGATATCCTCTCAAGGATAGTAGGGGGAGTATTTTGGGAGAAAATAACTCTATAATCTAATTAAAAATTTTCAGGGGATAATTTTTCATTTTTTGTCAATATAATGGTTCTTTGATGGTGTGGAACGGTGAGGGACATGAGTTTCCACTTATAAGTTGGGAAAGGGAATCATCGTTGAAATTACATGGATATTTCCCCAAAGAATCCAAAATAATAAATTCATTTCCATGAATAATGATTAATATGAACATACATTTGATTATGGGATGGAAATGGTAAATAAATATCAATAAAATAATATTTTTAGATGTGTTTGGCAATTTTATACCATTTTTAGGTTAGTTTTTCCCACATTATAAATTCGTTTTTACCTTTGCCGCATTAAATAGTTTTTTACTATTTTCACCATTATTATTGGTAAAAAATTATTGTTAAATTGTTATAAAATATAAATTATTTCTATTTAAAATATTGAATAAATTTTCATATTAAATTCATAGAAGTGAAAAAAATAAATTCAAAATTAACCTTGCAAACACGTTGAGAAAGAGCCTTTTTATATACACACCTTTCAAAAGATTACAATGTTTTTATATAAGAATTCAATATTAAGAATAATATATCGACCTAAATTGTATTTATTAATATATAATTGAAATAAGTTTAAATTAATACTTATTTATAATATAATTAATATGTATAAATAATTCAGAAAAAATGATTGTTTTCATTTAAAATTAATTATTCTTTACAATAAAAAATGAAACTTTTCAGATAAATATGAAAATACAACTTTTCATAAATGTGATATTATTATGTCCAAAAATAATTTTATTATTTTAAAAAATTATCAAAATAAAAAAAATATTTTCACTTTTTTCCTCAAAGCATTACTAAACCATGTTTTTGAAAAAATATTGATTTTTTGAAAAAAATATTTTTCATTTAAATGATTTTTCATTTATTACAATAAATAAATTTATATAATATATGTTATTTATTTATTAATATTCATACCTTTCAATTTATTTGACTTTAATACTATATTATGAACCTCATTGGATGGATGTTGTTTGTTCCAAAATCTATCAATGATATTAAATTTAGAGAAATATAATTCTTGGTTTGACTAATCTTGGTGTTATGTGTCACATATCCTATTGAATAAAGTGTTATTATTTATAATTTTAGGGTGTTAAATTATCTCACCATAAATAAATTTCAACTTCATAATTTATACATGAATATGATTATTAAGGTTTTGATCTTTAAAAATTCTTTTGATGAAAACATAAATCGTAATATTATTATTAAAAATTCAACTTAATTAGATAGAAATTTAGGTATGAAGTATATATAGATTAAAACATAAAAATGAATCTATGTAGGGTAAAATTGGTGTAATGTGAAGATATGTACATGTATGAATATAAGATATAATTATATAGAGTGATTGAGGTCATTAATCAAAAATAATTAAATGATCAATGGAATGTTAAGGGCCATAACAACATAAATTTTTCATAATTTAATAGACCATATTATTCAATATATATCAATATATTAGAATTAAATTTTTCTTTCTAGATCCATTTCTTATGGTTGAGAAAATATTTTACTACAAATGAATATAAGGAAATATATATAAATGATATATTTATATCTCATAAGAATAATTTAAACCATTTTTTTCATCGATTTATTTCTAATTCATCCCTCAATCCCAGAAATGACTATCCATAAAATGAATTTGTTATGACCAACGCACAAAAATTCACCTTTGGTGGATCATATGATCTATAAAACAGTGACAGGTTTTTCCATATTTTTATAAATCATTTCCAAAATAGATATGGTTAGAAAAAGTTATCCAATATAATACATTTGTTTGTAAACCTCAATAGTAACCCCACTAATTGATTATTAATATTTCTTTTTCAAATAATTTAAGAAAAAAATGACATATTAATAATAACAAAATATAGGATTATTATAGTTTTAAATCCATTAATGTTCTTCATTTATATGTTAAACACCGTGGCCTTGACAAACGTGGTTGCTTTTCTTTCGAACATGAAGGGATTTTTTATAATAATATAATAATATAATATATATAATATTTACAGATAAATTTGACATAAATCATTAAAATAAAATTAATCATTAATTAAAATTTGACTATGGTTATAAATAATTTTTTTCCACAATGTAAAGTAATATTATTTGATAATTAATATAATGTAATTAATGATTATATTAACATTAACGTTTATAAATACCCATCAACATATGTATGTAGAATCTGAATACATTTTATGAAAAATAAATTTTCCACTTAAAAATAATCTTTCAATAAATTTTTCCCAAAACGACCATATTCATGGTAGACACCCATCACATCAACTGAATAAAAGTTTTATTTAAGACTTTGAACTCATGATAAATCATAGACTCAAAAACCCATTATGTAACATATAAAAATTATGTTAATGAATAAATATATGATTCTATAATTTACATATTCATTATATGTTTCATGATTCCTATAACCAATAAACCAATGCTAAAAATAGTTCTATAATCTAATTCAAGAATCCCAATAAAAACTTCAACAATTTTATTTCAACAATGGCCTTTCCTTATTCTAGGGTTTAACCATTAGAATATAGAATTTGGATCATACAATTCCTAATTTCTATTCATTCAAGAAAATGTACAGTAATCAAATCCCTTGGATGGGAGTTATTTCCTCCCATAACACTCTTTAATTTTCTTGTTCAATTCGTTAATTTATGTAGTTATTTACTAGTAATAAAACATTTTTCCATTACATTGAGACACCTTATATTAAATTGATAACACATTTGGATTATCATAAGTAATTTATGATAATTACCTATTTAAATCATTCATAATGGGTTTTGAATAAAATTATATTTATCCAAAGAATATCCCTTTAGAGTGTCAAACCATGTCAAGAGTAAGTCCCACTGTCATACACCATGTGATATTTCAGGGAATCCCAATGTTCCCTTTTCAGGGTTATTATCCCTAGGTACATTTATTATATAACCACATACCTTTGTATTATGTTTATTGGGATGTATTTCCAAGAAACCCACACAATATATTCCTTACAAAAACAATAAGATGTTCTTATATAATTAACATCAATGTTTATCATAAGTTTAGGTAACCAAAACTATGTGGTCCAAAAAATAGTTCCAATGGTTTCTACAAAACAATATCTGATACCTACTGTAGTGACATCAACCTTAGTAACCCATAGACGATTTTATCTTTAATAAACGAGCATAAGGCACATATATGTTTATATCAAAGGGATTTATTGTTTAGTAATCTTTTTAATTTGAATACATACATTAATCATTTATTAATTTGGAATACCAACATGAAATCATAATTTTTTTCAATAATAACATTATTCAATATAGTATATCATAAAATAATCAATCATTTTACACTTCATTGATTCTTGGGGAAAGGAAACAAAATAATGATGATCTTAAATGCCCGGTAAAGATTATGTAAAGTTAAAAATATCTTTAATTAATAAAAAATAATTAATATGTAAAGGTAAATAACTGATCATTATTTCTAGGTAATCAATAAAATATGAATTACGTGAATCTAGAGATAATATAAATATGAAATTTTCAGGGATGATAGTTAATATAGTATGATAAATAACAGAATATTTATTCCATTTAGTCAATAAATTAGAAAATGAAATAATGAAAATTATTGAGATTTATTAAGATAATACCTTCTTTAAGAGAACCCACATTTAGATCTCCTCCTAAAGACACTAAATATAGTATTTTGGGAGAAAAAGAAGATACATAATATTTCCAAGGATGTTGGGTAGAGGATTTAATAGGGGGTTTTGAGCCAAAGAGACATTATTGGTGTGAATAAATAAGTTTAGTGAGTGGCCTTTTATAAACGAGGAAAGGGAACCCTTGGGAAAATTAAATAGAAATTTCAAGAAAGAAACCATATCGATAGTAATTAAAATGAATAATTCTTCAAAATGAACTTATATTCTAATTTTGGATGGTTACATAGTAAATATTTCATTCTAATAAATCCAAATTAAATCCAATTTTTAATATAATATAAAATTATTAATATATTATAAAAAGTGTTGTATTCAATTTTTTCATCATTGTTCAATATTAATGATAGGCTGCTTCTTTAAAAAAATACATTCAAATCACTCTAATATAAATTTTATACTATAATAAAAAAATGAAGTTTATTTTTTTTAATAATTATTTTGAATGTATTAAAAAAATTAAAATTATGTTCGCAATGTCCGACTAAACCGCCTTTTGAAAAAAATAATGTCTTTTAGAAAACATTTATTTTTTTCTTTTAAATGCTTCAATTTTTTTTAATTATAAAATAATCACAATTTTCATAAATTATTCAGTAATTTTCAAACCCTCTAATTTACCATCTATAAATACCATATTACAGTTCACTTCGACTCATGGTTGTGTGTTCCATAAGCTATCATAGAGATTAAATTTAATGAAATATATTTCCTGGTTTGTTTAAGCTCAATGTGTCATGTCTGATACAAAATAAAATAAAATATTATAATTTTATTATTTTAGGATGTTATATAAGTAACTAATTCAAGGTATTTTATGAGAGGAATCCCACTAATTAGATGTCAAAGAAAGGATTTTTTTACTTTTGAGATATGAAAGTAGACATATCTGACACTTTAATGGAGTTTGAATTTAATGACTAATGTCTTTAGCCTTAATAATTATATAAATGTTTATTATATTATGTAAAATAACGATATATCTAGATTATCAGGATAGTTACACATGCATACATCCTTCATGATGATATATCAACTGTAAATGAAATTATACTTCAAATTTAATGATTATTAGAAGGTAATAATTAAAACAATTTACCTCTTTCTTCCTAGGGGCCATGTTATGTTCCAACATAACATTATTAGTATATTATGTTGAATTACTTCCACTATAAATGAATACTAAAAGGTTATAAACTAAACATATCAAGAATTTCATCAAATTCTGTCAAACTAGATTCGATAAAATTGAATCAATATTTTTAGAGGATCAATACAAATTCATGTTATGTAAATCGGAATTAAATCCATTGTTATTTAATGTATTTAATTAACGATGTTCACTTTTATTTGTTTCTTTTATAATATTCCAAATAATTAGACAGTAAAAAAGTAAATATTAATTTAGTTGGAGAGATTTCAAACCATGTAAATGATCCATGTGTATATAACTATTTATGTAGATAAGTCATTACAATAGATTTTATATTTATAAAACACAAATAAATATTTATTTCTAAAATGATAAATAAAAAAATATTAATTAAATAAAAAAATATTTTGGTATTTTTGAAATACTAGTTATTATTCACTAAAGATTTTTGGAATATTTTTCATCAATTGGGGGCTCAGTATCTCATTTGACAGGTAGGGGAGGGAAATTTTTTTAGTTTAATAATATAAAATCACTAAATATATTTTTTCATTAATACAAGGTCAATTAAAATTATTTTTTATGACTATCATTCATATCATGATATAGAATTGATATTTATCTCCCATAACAATCTGAATCCATATAGAGAATTACATATTTTTTTTTATGATATATAAATAGATGTATGAGTTATCTAAATTTTTATGATAGTAATAACTGGACTAATACAAAAATTGTTGTCATCATAGAGCCCATATAGATATCATTAGGGGAATGGAGTTTATATCCATGAGTAATAGAAACTATGAAAGGGATTGATAATTGAAATAGACAATAAATAAATATGTTAGTTTTTAAATATTTAATAAAAATTTGATTCATATTTTTTTGGATCATAGTATCGAGCATTAGATTAATATATAAATCAGGCACCTACCACACACGACATTCACTATTCCCAGAATCCATTAACAGCAGCCAACCAAAAAATGAGTTGACATATATGATATAATGTTCAATATACAATAATTGTTGAATTTTTAATACCCTAATACAATAGTATATATTTTAAATTAATGAATAATTATATTCTGTACGTTCCACCACAAATATCAACAAAATAAAACAAACCATGATATGTTAATTTAAGAAAAAAATATATGATCTAAAGGTCATTATTATAATTTATCCATTGAGTTATTAGATATTAATAAAAGTAACCAAATTTTTACATATTGAAATAAATAAAATATAAGTCAATTTTGAATAGAAATTCATTGATAAAATTCAATTAGTATTCCTAAATAACTAATAAAATCATTTAATATTCAAAATTTTATTTTTCTAAAAGAATAGTTTTTGTGATTTATGATTCAAAATATTAAGTAACTATAAATATTATTGTTTAACTATGATAAATTTTATTTTTGAAATGAATAATATGTTAACAAATTTAATTATTAATTCATATTGAATAAGAATAAGTATAATAGGTATTTAAAATTTCATTTTTTTATTAATGCAGATTTTCATTATATTTATTTCTCAATTTAAAGGATAATTACCATATCATAATAATTATTATTTTTTTAAACTAAATTCACTTTTGTATTCATAATATCTATATTATTTTTTGCTTAAATATTTATATTTTCCATAAAATGTAGAATTTTTGACAATAGTGTAAAATAATTTTTTTACAAATACCTAGACTATTATTATATACGTAACATATATGAATAAAACAATATTCATGGAACCATTTTTGTGACCAATGATGAAATATTTATATCAATAATAAATAAAAAACAACTATTTTTAGTTTATAAACCTAGGATAATCATTTTAGAAACTATGTAATATTAGTAAAAAATAATATTTATATATTAATCAATTATTATTTTGTAACAAATTATAATTTATTTGGAATTTTACTTATATAAAATTATCTATATATTTTGAATAAAAATTACGAAATTACCTAAAAAGGGTAATTTTAAAATTTTATATTAATATACGAAATCAGTGGTTAAAAAAGAGTTACCACGATTAAGGTAAATGTTTGTAAAAGATAAAATTAGTAGGATAAGGAAGATGAGTTCTCAAAAATTATCAAAAATCCTATGATGAAGGGTTTTATTATCCCACACTCTCCCACTCTATATTATTTCATATTATTAAGAAAATTTATTAGAATAGTGAATCTCTCGTTACAAAAATAACAAAATTCACATATTTAAAATAGACCATCACGACCCTACTTATATTCAAACCATATTTCTGTTAGTTTGACTAAAATAAACTAAAATATCTAAAAAATTCAAGAATCATCATTGAGGTTTTTAAACCTCCTAGGACTAGTTTTAAAATTCTTAATGCCTGGTGAAAAGGTGTTATTTCAATAAGTAAGGTATTTTTTTGAAATCAATCCATTTCAAGTATATTTCATTAAGTATTAAACATTAAACTCAAATGCTATTTTACCACAACAAAATAATGACATCGGTATCTTTTGTATAATTAAATTTTATTATTTTTATGGAATAATCATTATCTAATTTATTTTTTTCACCTTAGAACAATAAAACTGACATCCCTACATTTGTGAAGGCTACACCTCCAAGAATGTGATGTTTTATTTTTTTAAAACATTAAAAAATTATGAGAAAATTTTATTTAAAAGATATTATATTTAGAAAATAATTAATATTTTACACACATGAATCATTTTTTACCTTCCTATGGTTCAATAGAAAATGAAATCGTATTTCGTGTGTATGTATAGAATATCACCTATATAGAATACCATATTTCAATTTTCACCAACATTATACAATAAAGGTTGTAAAACATATTACATGAAGATATTTGATGTGATTTAGTTATATATATCATAAATATATTAATGAATTTAAGGCCTAAAAATTTATGATCTTTATGTAGTAATCCATTGATATCTATAAATTACTCAATACAAGACTATGATGGATATCATTCTCTCAAACCACACTATTAATTTCATGGAATGTAAAATGAGGATGAATAAATATTTCAAAAAATAATAATTATGTATTTTTTATAATTAAGTGATGATGAAATTATTATAAATAAAATGGGCTCAATGGCTCCATTATGAAACAAGTATGGAATAATCAGAATAGTAACATTTGATAATGAAAATAATTGTTAACTAACTAATGAGTGTAAAATAAAATATTATAGAAAATAAAAAGAGTTATATACATAAAGAATATTTTGATTTTTTTTTAAATATTGTAATTTTTTTATATTGGAGGTTAATTTACTTCTCGGGAGAGAAGAATTGTTTTACCTTTTAATATATCATTTTTGATTCCTTGAGGCATGATTCAAAAAAGAACATTTTTTATTTAAATGATGCCTATAATACCTTGGTGGAATATTTAATAATTATTATTCTTAATTAATTATAATTACAGTTTTATTTTATGTTTTTTCATTCAAATGTTTGTTATTAAATTGTATCTAATGATCATATGGTTTCCATAAAATAATTTATCATCATTGAGATATGCATCTTATTCTCCACTACATTTATATTTTGATCTATATAAATTATTTATAAATTAATAATATTATAATTGAATTATATGTATTAAATAAACTATATTATATTTTAGCATTCATAGTTTTCAATTATAATGGTAACTAATTTATAAGGGTTTCATTCTAATCATATTTTCTAATCGAGAATGTTATAAAGGAATTTTTCTGAGGAAAAATTTATATCATCATTTTCCCTAATAATCAAACCATTTTATTCTCTTAATTTAATAATTTATGATTTATATTTTCTTTATAAATTAAATTTCCTTTTATATATAATTTACCTGATGTGATAATAGAATGTGAATTCAACCCCACCTATTATTTTTGGTGGGGAACCATCCTCCTCTATGGCCAAATAGTTTAGCTGATTTTATTTATTTCTATCTCTATAATTTAAGAAATTTTAATGTCATATAATAAAATTATTACATTCTTTAAAAACAAGTAAAAAAATTATTTTAATGCTTCCACATTTTTCATGTTTGTGAAAGAAACATATTATTCTATTTTTTCTCTTGTGATCCCAATGTTTTACTAACATTACTATTTATAAATATTACTTCTCAAGTTTTATAAAATTATATTTAAAATCATTTTGATTCATTATTAATTTTAAAATAATATTATTCTTTATATTTTTTATGGTAGAAGTTGTAATTTAAAAATGAAATCATGATTTTAATATGGAATTTAATGGAATATGATTTTCTGGGATTAAAATTAGTGGTTTTTATCTTCTCAAATATTTTGTTTAAAACATATATTCATTAAATAATTTTCATATGGAAATCCATTTCAATATTTAATTTAAAAATTTGAATATTAACCATCAAGGTTAACATCTTCCATTTCCAAAAAACAACTTTTATATATATTTCAAAAATTTCAAAAGAAGATATATTTACATCAATTAATTGTTCTTTGTCCACTATTATGAAATACTATTTTGTAGCTATTTAATCATCCTTTGATGGTCATTTTTTTATAATTATTATTTATTATCATGTAACCATCCACCTTATATCTCAAGATACCTTATTAGGGTGATGTTTAAGGATGTTTTCTTAAATCCCATTTATTTTCAATTTGTTAATTATTCTATAATGAAAATATATATGTTTTTATGATCTTGTGGAATAGATATTTATGGTTTTTATGATGTGATATGGAAAAATAATTATATATTCATATAATTAATTGGTAAATAATTAATATCTCATGAGATCAAGAGGTGTATAGGTAGTTAGTCTAATCCCAAAAGGATCCAATAAAAGTTAACCCACAAACAAGAGGGTATATGAGTGGAAATTCCCAGATTGAGAGGTTATAAGTGTGGTAATCCCAATCCAAAGAGGGTACAGAGGTGATATGAATACAAATGTTGGTAGAAAAGTGGTAATCTTAATCCCATAAAGGTATATAGTTGTATAGTCGAGGCCTACTATCTGATTAATTTTTTTATGCAAGACATGGCATATGATTTCAATTATTATGTTCATACCACACTATTATATCATATTTTTATACTTATATGATTCTATCATTGAAAACTATTACATTATATATCACACTATTATGACTCAGGTCTTCTGTTTTACTGATCATTTTTGGTACGAATAATGATTTGAGTTTTCTATTGGTTGGTTGGTAATCTGTGATTTTAGACTTGACAAAGAAAATGTGTCTCGATTCTTTTGATTATTCCATAATAATTTGGTTTTCATCATTCTCTTATAATGACGACTCATTAATTTTTTTTTAAAATAATTACTATAACTTTATTTTATATTGATTATCAATGATTATTTGGGTATTTTTCTATAATTTTATGCAAAAAACATTGATTATTCTCTAATACCCACATGATTGTTTTATGAACAATTATGATCATCAATTTATATCCCTAACGCAAACCATTATTGGGCATCTAAGCTCACCCAATATTATCTTTTCATTTTTTAGATTATGAAGAAGGGTATTGAGTATGGTAATTTTATGTGGGTTCTTTACGAGAAATAAATTATTGGGAGATGTTGAATATGTTTAATGAATATAGGGATTGTACATTAAGTGTTAAAAGACATGAAAACTAATTATTTTGGTATTGAATTCAATTATTATGTGATGTAATATTATCATAAAATATGTGCATATTTATCTTTGGCTATCTCACATAGTATCAATGATAGTCTTCCATTAATAAGTTTTAGCACCATATTAGAGAGTGTGGACCTAAGGAATTTTATTTTAAATTAATGAGTGGATTAGTAAAATTTTGAAAATTGTTGAATTATTTTTATAGGGATTATGAGTATAGAATAATATTGTAAATCCTATATAATATTATAACTATATAAAAGAAACATATTTTTTTTTTCAAAATTACAGAGTATGTGGTTTCCTAGAAATGAAATCTATGTTTGGATACAAACCTATGGAAGAATTCCCTTTCAATGATTCACGTAGGTGAGGGAATCATTAAAATCGTTAGTAGTGAATTAAATCTATTTTTATGAGGTGAAAAAATGTGGGCCCAATTTCACTTTTTCTAACACTCCAATGTGATTAGATTTTATTGATTTAATAGATAACTATTAACATTTATGAAGGATTAAATTAAAATTCAATGATTTATGATATACTTATTTTGATTAGTGAACATAATTGGAATGGGAATATGTATAATAAAGATTAAAACATTTATATTATTATGGTAGGATATAAAAATACTTTATAAATTAATCCATATAATTTTAAGGATTCCATTTAATGAATTATTAATTATATTATAATTAAAAATTCCATTATATATTTTAATGGATGAATCATTGAGGAAAAGATTAAAAGTGTATATAAGGGAAAATATAGTGAACATCAAAGTGAATATTAGAATGAGATAATATATGAGGTAATAAATATTATGGTTATTCCTAACCATCTATATAGATTTATGATTATCAATTTTAACCAAGTTGAATTTACAAATTAACCACATTAGAGAAAAATGGTGTCTCGCAGTTGTTCATCTAAAAAGACTATGGATGAAAAATACATTCATCCTACAACATGTCAAGAATGTTGAAATAAGCATCCAAGTTAATATATAAATGTAATAAGATTATTTATTTTGTATTGAAGGGGTTCCCATCAATCATGTCATTTTAAGAAAAGAGATAAAGAATTTGTCCAATATATTGGGTGGAATAATGGTCACATTTAATATACCAGTCATAAATAAATTATTGAACTCAATGAGTTTAGGAACTATAAAATTAAATTACATTATTAATGTGTTAATAATGATAATATATTTGAGAAACCTATAAGGGGATAACAAATAAATTGTTAAATGACTAGAAATGAAGTTTGTATTGATAATTAATAAAGAATTATGCACCAGAATAGACCTGTAAATATCTTATTGGATTTTAGTGCTAGCCAATATCATAAAATTATGATGTTTCCTAATAATTTTGAATCACCACCCCAATTTTCGGACTATATTTTAAAAGTTAAATTTTGTACTCACCTGATTATAATTTCTGATTCAAATTTTGGGGGTTTTTTCTTCATGATAATCATATTATTATTCCTTTATAATAATTTTAAATGATTTTTGGTATTGATTACTTATAATTACAAATATATTTTCATTAAATTACAAAATAGAAACGTTAAATTTCATATCATAAACTACCATATATGTGAGGATCCAGTCCCATATGTGTAAGAACCCGGACATCCTTTTTATGTACGTTTCCCCCTTTTCTGGAGTTTTTGAGAAAAGAGGAGTTTCTATAAAATTTTGAAGTACACGCCATGTACTTTATGAGTACATGCTATGTACTTTGATGCCGCTCAGGGGTGTGTGCTGGTCGGGTCAGGACCATCTACACGGCCTTGTGTGGGTGATGTGGAGGCCGCATAAAGCGAAGAATGGAAAAGCCGGGTACACGCAATTTACACTAAAAGTACACATCATGTACTTTTTTCATTAAACAGACCGGGGTTGTGTCTTAACCCCAGAAACGTCTTCTTCTCAAGCTTCTTCGACCGAGGGCATCCCGTATGGCTGTAAATATCCTCTGAGCTCCCGAGCATCTGTCCGTCCTCCGAATCGACCATCGTCAACTGCGTTGGAACCACAGAGGTAATCTCTTCCTTCTCCTAGAGCTTTGTTTTCCAATTCCTCCTCTTTTTCATGTTATCATGGGCTGAACGTTTTGTGCGTTTTTGTAGATCTATGATGTTTTAAGGAGGTTCAAGTCTCATGGTTCGAGTATATCAATCTTTTAGCATCACGGTTGGTGGTTTGTGCATTTATGTAGGAAGTCATTGAGTATTTGTGCAAATTACACCAATACCCATGAACGAGGAATTGCGTGTTTCCTGTTTTTCCCATATTGGTTTCCAACATTGCTTATATGCCTGATTAGTGGATATTACTTTTGAATATGGTAATTTACTATGCTTTGGATGTTTTTCCCATGCATGTTTGCCTGTTTATGACCGTTTGGTCTAGTTTTTCCTGTTAGGATTTTTCCAGTTCGATGCCTTGTTTATAGGATGTTGTGACTGTTCATCCTTGCTGAGATGCTGTAGACTACTAGCCAATAAGTTCTTGAGGATACTTTGGCCGTTACTCTATGCAATACTTGATGTCTTTACACTGGACTATGAGAACCTAGTATAGTAGACCCTAGAGGGAATGGACGTAAGGGCTTCTCCAGAGTGTCTTTAATTTAGGATACGAGGCCACAACATGAATTGACATTGAGTGCTTCCTCAGAGTGTCTGTAGTTCCTCGATGTGGGCCACAGGGGGAATGATACATTGAGTGCTTCCCCAGAGCACCGTTAGTACGATAAGAGACTATAATGGGGATTAACGGTGAGTGCTTCCTTAGAGAGTGTATTCTTTCTTTAGCTAAACTAGATGGGTGAGACTCTGCGAGCCACCCAGAGAGTTGCTAGTGTGGGTAGGTTGAACCATAGGGGTTAGGTAGTGAGGAATACCTAGAGGTTACTAGTTCGTTCTTCTTGCTTGAGTGACTGTTTACTTATTTGTAACTATGTGCTAGAAACTGTGGATTGTTTTCCATTTAGTACTTCCTTTATTACTATTTTTGTACTTTTTCCTTCCATATATTCACTGACTGTTAGGCATAGATCGTTGGGTGGTTACCTACTGGGAATTGTCTCACACCCTGTTTGGCCCATGCTTTTGGGCCAAAACTGATTATGCTATTGCAGGTATAGATAATGGAAATCACCATTCTACATCAGGTTCATTATTTTTGTGGAGATGGAGATCATGGGACCAAGACGAGGCTTTCGATGTTGAGGAGCCGCTCATCTGTTTTTCTTTTATACTTTGTTTTAGTATTGTTTTCTGAATTGTGACTTGTTTGGCTGTTTCCCTAGATATATATATATATAATGAATCATTATTATATATGTGTGCTCCAGTTTTCTTCTTTTAGTCTTCCGCTATTTTTTCTGTATGGATTATTTTTTCTTCCTCTATTGTATGTTGTTTACTTATGCTGTGTATACTGCCAATGAGGGCATATTTTACCAACTATAACACCCATGGTGCTCGCTGCTAGTTGGTAGCCTCTGGCGTTTGGGGAAATCTTCTTGAGGCCATGTGACCAACAGGGTACGAGGTGCCTTTGGGTGGCTTCCAGAACCCGAACGTTACAAAGTGGTATCAGAGGGGTTTCTTTTCTCTTGACTTACACTTTGGAGACTTTATCTAGGGATAGGATGGAATAGGTACTTGGTAATAAGTTGGGCCCAGGAGTAGCTAATCCGTGTACATGGAAAAGCCATACTACATCATTTATTGAAATTTTACTAGTTTTCAATTTTACAGTTGTCTTGATTTCACCTTGAGTGACCCCCATGAGGTGTGTTATCACTGTTGATATTATTGATGTTCTATTTCTATTGCAACCCGATGAGATGAGGGTATGCCATCTCATGCATCATATAGGCACTTTCTAGAAATCACATGTCATGCATTTTTTCCATGCCATCTAGGATACATTAGTGATTGCATGTGCTTTTTGATAGATGATGTGTAAAATATGAATGCTATTGTGATAGTTTCCTTGATAGAAATACCTGTTGTTGATTGGAAAATGTTTTTGTAGATATTTACTAGAATGAACACAAAATTTTGATTCTTGAGATGTTATGGGCCCTCATAAATCAAAACATGGTGGATCATTGTCTTTTTTCCCTGGTATATGATATATAGGAGATGCCAAGCTTTGATTATCAGGGATTATGGGCCCTCACTGATCATAATTTGGCACCTTCATGCTTGTTTTCTATGTTCTCTGGGCTTCAGAGCAATTTCTGAGCTACTGCCCAGAAAAACCCAGAATACAGGGCGTGTACTTTATGAATACACGTTGTGTAGTTTTCTATACCATGTTTTTGACTGTGTGGGCAGAAACCTGGGGTTGTGGAAAATCTTCAAGAACATGCCATGTAATGTATGTACACACCGTGTTGTAGTAACCGTGTGTCTACCCATGTGACTGATGACACAGTTAGATAAACTTTGACCTTACACGCCGTGTCCTGCTTGTACATGTTGTGCCTTGTAATCTAAGTACCCAATAGTGTTACTAACAACCCGGGTTGGGGAATGTCATGTATGTATATGCCGTGTTTTCATGAAACATGCCGTATAGAGTGATCCGTGTAGCCTACCATGTAACTAACAACACGGGTCAGTGGAGTCTCTATTATACACATCGTATCTACCGTGAACACGTCATGTAGTTTTGTCTTAAGAGAGATGTGTGGCCTAACAGTGTAGCAACACTCTGGAAGGGGAAGAGGTATCTTGTATACGACGTGTGTTGGGATTACACGCCATGTGTTTGGGGTGTTACACGGCCCGTTTTGGAAGATGTGAACGCCCATGTGAATGTCTTAAGGCAAAACACTGTGTAGGGAAATAACACGCCATGTAGTCATGTTTTTAATAATTTAAATGCCTTCTTTTCCCTGTTCCTTCTTGTGCCTTCAGTTTTCAATCCTTATTAATCTGGAATATATGGTGTGGTTTTGACCTTTCATGGATATGGAATCGATACCTCCTCATGTTGTTCGCCAGTTACAGGGCAGTGATCGGATGCTATATACGGATGATCAGGAACCTCATGTAGATCCTCCTGTTTTTCCAGCCTTGGCACCCACAGTTATACTAGTTGCAGGAACCAATATGCAGTTTAGGGAAGGTATTATGAGGATAATGCAGACCTTCCAGGGAGCTCGGCCTCCGGCCTCAACGATGACAGAACTTACATGGGTTTTCTAGTAGCAGCATCCTCCCACCTTTTCAGGGGAAAGAGGACCTCAGGATGCAGAGTCATGGCTAGAATCCATGACGACGATCTTCAAGTATCTAGAGACACCTCCAGAAAGGCAGTTCAATCTCGCTACCTACATTCTATGAGACTCTGCCAAGAGGTGGTGGGATGTGACCTCACAGGCTGGTCGTCGGCAGGTTATGGCGTGAGAGTAGTTTCAGCACATCATTTATGATTACATCTATCTGGAGACCCTGAGGGCCGACCAAGCCTGGGTGTTCATGAGCATGGAGTAGGGTACTATTTCTGTCCTAGTGTATTCCTCTCGTTTCACTGAGTTTTAGTGTTTCGCACCCCTCCAGAGCACAGATTAGTTGTTATTGGCAAGGATGTCTGAGGATGGTCTCAGGTAGGAGATCCGCTCGTAGGTAAATATAATTAGGATGACTTTCATCACTTCCATCGTTAACTAGAAACTGATTATAGAGTGCAATCAAAGAGATTCTGGAGCTGAGATCTAGGGTGGTTCTGCTTCCAGAGTTAGTGCTCCACCAGTTGACAGTAGGAAGCACCGTAAGGAGTCTACACGTGGTAATCCGATGCGGCGAGAGACATCTTTAGGTGGACAGATAGTATGATACCTGTGTGGAAGGGTTGGACATACGAGGCCACAGTGCCAAAGATACCCAATGGAGTGCCGATCGTGCAGCAAGATGGGTCACCTTTAGCACTTCCATTAGGTTTTCTCACCATCAACTGGTGACAGAGGTTCATCCATGACTCCTCGTTCATGAGCAATGCCACCAGTTTCTCATCAGTCTGGGAACTGGAGTACTTTCGTCCATTCAGGTTAAGGTGGAGGTCATGGATGGGGTGGTCAGTTGCTGGTCTATCAGAGAAAATAGGACAGACAGGCTCATAGCAGTCAGGATGGTCCACAAGGCCCTGGTACAGGTTATGATTTTACAGTGGAGTAGACCCAGCTGGAGTAGGATACCAGACCTTCTACAGTTCGAGGTAAAATCTTAGTAGCCTCAGTTTTATCTTCAACTCTTTTCGATACTAGTGGTACATATAGCTTTATCTCTGTTGTTGTTGTGGAGATCTTTCAGCTCTGCATCTTTTGCTCTGCCGTTAATTTGACTCTAGACACACCGTTGGTAAATAGGACATCTAAAGTACACCAGTGCCCAGAGTGCCCTCTTGAGATTGCAGGGTGTCACTTCTTATGGGACCTCTATGTCCTAGAGATGACAAGCTATGATGTAATTCTTGGAATGGAATGGCTAGTTCCCTTCTTGGTAGTCGTCTTCTGTTATCACCGTAGAGTGAGTTTCGTATCACCATAGGGTGGTTCCTTTCATTATAAGGGTGAGTGGGATGTCCAGGAGAGTATAACAGGACCCGAGCATCGTGCACTAGGTGGAGTTATAGCTCAGATTGCTAATCTATATCTGAATGACCAGGGGAATTCACAGTTAGACATTCCTCGCATGGTGGATCGTTTTAGAGATGTCTTTCTAGAGGAATTTTCGGGTTTGCCTCTGGAGTGTGAGGTAGAAATCTAGACTGAACTCATGCCAGGAGAGGGACATGTGTCCATTCCCAGTTATAGGATGGTGACACCTGAGCTAGAGGAGCTCAAGAAGCCATTGGAGGATTTGCAGGAAAAGGGTTTCATCTGACCCAGTACTTCTCCTTGGGGATCACCTATCTTGTTTGTGAAGAAGGAAGATGGTACCCTTAGGTTGTGTGTGGACTATATGAAGTTGAACTAGTTTAAGGTCAAGAACATATATCCCTTTTCGAGGATTGACGAGCTCTTTGATTAGATTCGGGGAGCCTGGGTGCTCTCGAAGATCGATTTGAGGTCCAGTTATCATCAGTTGCGTGTTAAACCATCAGATATATCTCTTATAGCCTTCAAGAGTAGGTATGTTATATAAGAGTATATGGTTATTCCGTTCATCCTCATGAACACGCTAGTAGTTTTCAGGGCACTAATGAACCGAGTGTTCCATACATACATGGATTCTTTCATTATGGTTTTGGTGGAAGACATCTTCGGATACTCTCACACTCAACACAACCATGCTACCCATATCGAGATTTTTTTGAGTACACTGAGAGAGCATCAGTTATATGATAATCATTCAAAATACCACTTTTGTATGAATCAGATTGACTTCTTTGGTCATGTTATCTCAAAGACAAGAGTATCTGTAGACCTAGGGAAAGCGAGAGCAGTAGTTTCCTGGGATCAGCCGAAGAATGTCTTCGAGGTGAGGAGTTTTTTAGGGCTGACTGGATACTAAAGAAGCTTCATATAGGACTTTTCAAAATTAGTAACACCACTGAACGGTTTGACCAAGAAGAGTGTGAAGTTATTTTGGTCAGATTCCTGTGAGTCAGCCTTTCAAGGTCTGAAAGGGAGGTTGACGTCAGCACTGATACTAGTCTTTATAGATCCGGGAAAGAGCTACACCATTTACTGTGATGCATCAGGTATCGTGCTTGGATTTTTGCTTATGCAGGGAGATAGAGTCGTTGCCTATGGGTCTCTACGATTAAGGACACATGAGAGAAACTACCCGATGCACGATCTGGAGTCGGAAGCTTTTGTTCATGCCTTGCGCCATTGGAGACATTATCCTCTGGGAAAAAATTTGTGGTTTTTACTAAAAAAAAGAGGCTCATGTACATTTTCACTCAGGGTGATATGAATCTGAGACAGTGCAAGTGGGTCGACTATCATTAGTCCTTTGACATTGAGCTTGCCTATACACTTAGGAAAGGCAATGTAGTGGCTAACATGCTGAGAAGGAGAACAATGATACATGCAGTTCAGGAGGCCAGAAGTGAGTGAAATCTTATGGGTATGTTCTCTGAGATTCATTTAGAGGTGTCCGACAGACAGGGGTAGACATTCATATCTTATGTTACTGTTACCTCTACACATATTGATCAGGTACAAATGATGCATCTATTAGATTCTGAAGGCCTAGTTCTATGGGAAAGCGTGTCAGGATAGGACCCTATTGCTGGATGGATAGTGGGAGATGATGAGATCTTGCGTTTCCAAGGATGCTTATGGGTGCCAGCAGACATACGCGAGGAGATGATGCATGATTTTCATATCTCAGTTTGGGCAGTTCATCATGGCATTACCAAGATGTATCGTGATATAAACTGCCAGTATTGGTGGCCAGGTATGAAGAGGGATGTTGATGGTTTTGTCATGAGGTGATCCACTTATCAGCAGGTGAAGGAGAAACATCAGCAACCGGCATGTCTTTTACAGTAGTTACCCGTTACCGAGTGGAAGTGTAATGACATCTTGATGGAATTCGTGACCGATTTTCAAAGATCTCCTCGAGGGAATGATGTTCTTTGGGTTGTCATTGACAGTCTCATGAAGGTTTCTCACTTCCATCCAATCAAGGAGACCTTCAGTGTTGATGACCTAGGGTAGTTGTACATCTGAGAGATTGTACGTCTACATAGAGTCCCACACTACATTGTTTCCGATAGAGATTCACGCTTTACTTCTCGGTTCTGGCAAGGGATTCAGAAGGCTTTGGGTATACAAGTAATTTTGAGTACATCATACCATCCCCAGACAGATGGCCAGTCCGAGCGTATAATTTTGGTGTTTGAGGATATGCTCCAAGCTTTCATTCTGGACAATGGAGGTTCTTGGGAGAAGAAAATACCTCTTGTGGAGTTTTCCTACAATAATAGTTTTAAAACAACTATTCATATTTCACCTTATGATGCGTTGTACGGTAGGCTATGCTGATCACCCATATATTGGATGGAGGTAGGAGATGCAGTTTTGCTGGGACCTCGTCTCATTCAGGAGACCTTAGAGCAGATAAAGTTGATTAAAAAAAGAATGGATACTGGATTGTCTCAACAGAAGTCTTATGTTGATCAGCAGAGACGACCTCTGGAGTTCAAGGTTGGAGATCAGGTTTTCCTACGTGTCGCACCGAGATTTGGACAGAAGAGGATTTAGAGATAGGGTAAGATTTCACCATGGTACGTCGGGCCATTTGATGTGTTAGAGAGGGTTGGTCCAGTCCCCTATTGGTTGCAATTACCTCATAGGTACCGGGATATGCATGACGTCTTCCACGTTTCTTAGCTCCAACGTTACTTTTCAGATCCGTCTCATGTCCTTTAAACTGAGGAGGTTGAGCTCGAAGCGGATGCATCATTTGAGGATAATCCTATCTCGATTTTTGATTGCAGTACAAAGGTTCTCTATAGCTAGACTGTTAATCTGGTATGGGTGTAACGACAGCACATGCGAGTACATGAAGAGACTTGGGAGAGGGAGGCCAATGTGAGATCGCAGTGGCTGGAGCTGTTCGGGATTTCTTCCTCTATGCCTCGTTAGGGAAATTCGGGGACAAATGTCTTTATGTGGGGAAGTCTGCAAGAACCCAGACCTCTGTTTCAGGTACATTTTTCCTTTTTATAGAGTTTTTTAGAAAACCAGAGTTTCTGGAAAATTTTGAAGTACACGTCATGTACTTTATGAGTACACTCCATGTATTTTGATGCCGTTTGTGGCCGTGTGCTGGCTGGGTCATGACAATGCACACAGCCATGTAGTGGTGATGTAGAGACTACATAAAGTAGAGTATGGAAAAGCCTTGTACATGCCATGTACTCTAATAGTACACGACGTGTACTTTCTTTTTTTTCATTACATAGACTGGCGTCACGTCTTAACCCCAGAAACATCTTCTTCTCCAGCTTCTTCGATCAAGGGAGTCTCGTACGACCACGAATCTCCTCCGAGCTCCCGAGCCTCCCTCCTTCCTCAGAATCGATCATCTTCAATTTCATTGGAACCACAGCAGTAATTTCTTCCATATCCTAGAGAATTATTGTCCAATTCATTATCCTTTTCAATTTATCATGGGTTGAACGTTTTTTCCCTTTTTTTAGAGCTACGACGTTCAACGGAGCTTCAGACCTCATGGTTTGAGTATATCGATCTCCTAGTATCAAGGTGGGTGGTTTGATCCTTTCAGTATGAAGTGTTTGAATATTTGTGCAAATTCCACCAATACCTATGAATGTGGTATTGCGTGTTTCCTATTTTTCCCTTGTTGTTTGCCTGCTTTGCATATATTCCTGTGTAGAGAATATGACTTGTGAATAGGGTAATTTATTGTGCCTGTTTTTCCCTTTTTGTAGATCTACGATGTTTGGTCTAGTTTTTCATGGTATCCTTTTTCCAGTTCCATGCCTAGTTTATAGGATGGTGTGACTGTTCTTCCTTACTGAGATGTTGTAGACTTCTAGCCAAGTAGTTCTGGAGGTTACTTTGGTCGTTACGCGATGTGATACATGCTGACATTACACAGGGGTATGGGAACCTAGTATATTAGACCATAGGGAGAATAGATGTAAGGGCTTCTCTAGAGTGTCTTTAATTTACGATACGAGACCACTTGGGGAATTGACGTTGAGTGCTTCCTCAGAGTGTCTGTAGTTCCTCGACGCAGGCCACAGAGGGAATGTGCTGTTGAGTGCTTCCCCAGAGCAACTTTAGTACAATACGAGACTATAGGGGGGATTGGCAGTGAGTGCTTCCCTAGAGAGTCTACTCCTTCTTTTCCTGAACCAGAGGGGTGTGACTGTGTGTGCCTCCCAGAGGGTTGCTAATGTGGGTAGGTTGAACCATAGGGGTTAAGCTGTGAGGACTACCCAAGGGTTACCTGTTTTCTCTGCTTGCTTGAGTGCCTATTTACTTGTTTGTAACTATGTTCTTAGAACAATGGATTGTTTGTCATTTAGTACTTCCTTGTTTACTGTTTTCTATACTTTTACCTTCCATATATTCACTGATTGTTAGGCACAGATCTTTGGGTGATTTCCTACTAGGACTTGTCTCATACCCTATTTAGGCAATGCTTTTGGGCCCAAATAGATTATATTGTTGTAGGTATAGATAAGGGAAAGAACCCATCTACTTCAGGTTCTTGATTGCTCTGAAGCTAGAGAGCATGGGACCAAGCCGAGGCTTGCGATGCTGAGGAGTCGCTCATCTGTTTTTATTTTGTAATACAGTTTAGTACTATTTTAATCATTGTTACTTGTTTGGCTATTTTCCTAGACACACACACATATATTTTTATCATGCATCATTATTATATATATGTTCTCCAGTTTTCTTCTTTCTGCCTTCCACTATTTATTTCTGTATGGATTATTATTTCTTCCGATGTTGTATGTTGTTTACTTCCTTTGTGTAATCTACCAATGATGGCATAGTTTCCCCACTATCACACCCAAGGCCCTCGCTGATAGTCAGCAGCCTCTGGCATTTTGGGAAATGCGCTTGAGACCATGTGACCCATCAGGTACGTGGTGCCTCTTGGTGTCTTCCAGAACCTGGACATTACAATATGGTCCAACCATTAGCATGTTTTTATGTCTTGTGGATCTTAGTGAAAGCATGGAAGTGGTATGGAGAGGCTTAGTTGTGAAATGCTAGAAGAAGAGAGAAATAACCACATGTAAATAATACACATTGTGTTTGTAAATTTCACTTCTTATGTAGGGACAGTTCATGATATTTATAATTTCTATTTTAAATAAAAAAAATTGGACAAATATTTCGGCAATTTATAACCCCCAACATTTACAGGATGTGTAATTATTTTACAAACCATTTAAAACTCATGTGAAATTATTTTATAAACATGTTCAACCACTACGGTTTCATAAAACCAATATATTCTCTTAGTTCTAGGTGTCCAATGAATCCCTTATAAGTTTTTTAGTGATTATTTTGATGGGATAAAAGAATTGGAATTCCATATTCTATCATTGATGATCTGTGTTTATCCAAGATGTGTTCTTGTTTGGATTTCTAGTGGTTTCTCCCAGCTTGAACTCATTTCATCCCATTTTTTCCTTCCATGCATTGGAAGACCATCTCTATTGTTACTAATGGGGGTTTTATAGTTATTATTAGTGTTTTTGTGCCATTGAGTCCTCAAAAAATGTAGTTCTTGGGGGAGAGGTTATCATATATCTTTGATGTGGTCTGTTCTCATGCGACGAATGTTGATGGATTTTGAGCAATGTGATTGTTTTTAGTATTATTGACATGTAATCATAAATTGTTCATTATTTATTCATTTTGTTGGAAAATTAATTTACCTAATATCTATTTAACTATATTAAATAACATGATAGAGACTACATGTCGATGTTGTTTATTTATACCATGACAACAGTTTTCCTCATGTTTTGTTAGATGGTGTGATATCTATGCGTTAATTGTTTGTGTGTTTTTTATTCGTGGATTATCATGTCTAATTGGTGATGAATTTAAATATATAATTAATTGATAAATTAAGGTAATAATGAGAAATAATCAAAATGTGGTTTTTCATGATAAAAATTAAAAAGGGATTTTAAATGTGAATGGTGATTCTCTAGCTTCTTGAAACCAAAATAAATTCTAAGATCATGTGTTTCATTCAATTTATTATTATATATTGATGCCTTAGGTTCCCCATAGTAAGAACTTATTAACAAATTAATAGGTTAATTCAAGATGTATTAAGAACTAGTTTGTGATAAAGAAAATATATATTTTTTGGGGGGTAGAGTTACCCATTTTTCTGATAAGGTTGAGTGCAATATTTTGAGGGACTAATTTCCATGTTTCTTTCTTGATTGAACTAAAAATGATTTGTGATGTTCTCTGGATGTTAGCATTGTGACATGATCACTATAAGCCAAATCATAGAGGGATGTTGTGATATGGGGTAGGGAGTCCAGGATGTTAAGTGAGCCTTGAATTTCAGAGAACAGAGGGATGTCATGGTGTGGGAGTAGGGAGGCATAGATAATGCGGTATTAAATGATTCCTATGATAGATAGATACTTCAGTATGAATGGATCCAACGGTTGTAGAATGGGATAAATATGGGAATACCCATTGATGATATTTTAATAGTTGGTATGCTCAATTTGGAATCTATTTAATGGAAAATGTCCAAGTTGTTTGTTTTATCTACATTCTTTTCTCAAATGTCTGAGTTAGTAAAAAGTCAATGGTTCCATGTTTCCACTTAGTGGTAGCTTAGTATAGTTTTCATAGTGTTTGTGGATGTGGTATGATTCTAATAATCAATAAACAAATGTTCAACAGATGGGGTTGGATGATAACAGAATGGAATACTATAAAATATTTTAAACTTGATAAACCATGGTCTAGGTTAGGATTATTATTTGTGGGCATAGAATTTAATCTCATAATTAATGTTATTCAATTTAATGAAATGTGAAAAAATATTAATGGTTAATTAATGGATAATTAATTAATTAATACATAGGAAATGATAAAAAGAAAGAATTAATTTAATTTATCTCTTTTATATTCTTGTGTGCCTATAAGATATCTTGTCTTAGGAGTTGATACTAGGAATATACAAGATGTTAGCTTCAGTTGAGTCTAAGAATAGTTTAATCCCATAGTTTTATTGTGATATATATTATATTATGTGTATTAATTGATTTCATACAATACCCCCACCCATGTCTATTATGGAAATGAACACCTAGTGGACTCTAAGAGGGTGTTTCCACAACATACTAGTTGGAGGATTGATGACTGACTACTCCCCCTGGCCCTGTTCTCTCATATTGGTAGTTACATGTGCTGGAATTCATGGAGGCTTGTTTCCGATATATGTGTATAGAACGATGTGAGGGATTATGTTTATATCAAACACATTTATTATGAGATATAGTATCAAAACAATTATTATACGTATGATGTGTAGAGGATATGATTGATTGAGGTACTTACTCAGTGTATGATGTCACGACCCATCCCACGGTGCCTGGATGTGACCAAACCAAGATTGCCTTCCATAGGATAGGGGTTGGTGACTAGAACCTAAAGCCTTTTCATGAACATGAAATACATTTCCTTTGAGAGCTATAAAAACTCAAAAAGTTAAACTGATGTAAACATCCAACAAATTTAAGGTATAACCATGAGAGTATTGTGAAACCACAAGTACAACTATAAAAATAAATATATTAGGCTGGAACACAATCCCTGGAAACTGAAAAGAAAGTAAATAGTTGTCGCATCTACCCTGGAGCTCTACCTGGAAGATAGTAGCAGTATGACTAACGTAGAAGAAGAGGATCTCCCTTTCTCCCATTACACCAAGCTCCACCAGGTCTCGAACCTCCAGTGTCTGCCTCAGAGCATCAGTAGTCATCACCAGACACACACATTCGGGAAGGGCCCGTGAAGGGGTGAGTATAAAAACTCCATAAGGGAACCCAAGACCCCCAAAGGCCTATCAGTAATCTACAAAGGAAAAAATTACATGAAATACCACAATGTTAATATCATAAGCATGATCTAAATCATGAAGCACCAAGAAAAAGAGACAGCTCACCCTAACGGTATGACTTCATGGTTACTGGGATAGGGATGACTAGTCATAATGCTAGATCATCATTTCAATCATAATTCTACTACTGATCTTTATTTTTCAATGTATTATGTTGTGTATTGTTCACTACATGTAGACCCGTATTCGTCGCTGGTGATGACTCGTATTGGTCTCTGGTGCTGACCTGTATTGGTCGTAGTTGTAGAACTATTAGTCGCTGGTGCCGCCCCTTATTGGTTGCTAGTGCTGACCTATATTTATAACTAGTATAGAGGTAGGGATGATTATATGTACAGATAGATCATCACACTCTTTTGTTTCTGATGTTGACTCATATTGGTCACTATTCTTTTTCATGTCACAGCCATCCACTGGATTCCCTCTCATAGTACGCCTGATTCTGGGAGAACCAATCCTCTACCCATCAGTCATATTTCAACCCATATAAAGTCCCACTAAGAAGTAACCTGAGGATCTATCATGTCACGAGGGTTCCAGCATAACAGATAGTGAATCATCTAAATCCCCAGTCTGTATGTTATTGGTATTTTATTACCAAGCACCTAGTGGGATTTCGAGTCGATCCAAACCGGATGTACTCCAACTTTCTCAAAAGCAGTCAAGGAGTATCTCAAAAGAACTGTCTTCCTCCAAGGATCTTATCTTTGTAGATTGTTTTTCAAATTGACATCTAGTGCACATGTTATTGTCACATAATTTTTTCATGGGCCCAAGAGGGGTCAGGTTTCAGGCTGACCCGACCCGACCCAGATCGGGTTATCCCGACGCAGTGAAAGTTCACCCCGACCAAGCCCAAACTGGCCTGGGTTGGCCCAGCCAGCCTTGGTAGGGCTGGGTCGCAACATGCCAGGTCTACAGGGCCATGGACAGGCCCTACCCACCGGGTGACGCAGCTTGGCCTGCTGCTGCACCTTACTCAGGGTGCACGGTCTTCCGCATCTGAATGACTCAATGGAGCTATTCGACTCCATTAAGGGTGGTGCCTGGTGGTGACACATTTTCACTATTGGGACCTGCATGACGTGGTCACTATCAACTCGCCACGGGCTGTCCTTCAATGTGGCACGAACCAAATTACTCCCTATGACTCCGTAGCCGACCTCCTATCGGTCGTGGCGGTGCAGAGCAGCTCTGCTCTTCTCCGTGTCCAGCGGGCACCGGCTGCCATCTCTGCCGTCGGTGCTGGCCTCCAGTGTCAATGTGTCAATGCCGCACTGAAAGAGCTTTTACAGGGCTCCGATGATGCTCCAGAGCTCCATTTCTATTCATGTCTTCTCTTACGGGCCTCCCAGAGTTCCACCTTCACCGTGTGCCCCTAAATTCCATGTTGGTGACAAGTCATCATTCTCCCATGAAGAATGAACCAATAAAAAGTTATGTAGAGGGTTCAAGCTTTGTTCAAATTGGCACATTCCCTCCCCATTATCATTATGATATATGGCTGAAAAAAATCATTATAAAATTTGATAAAACCCAAAAATGAATCCCAGAGATGAAATTCGGGAAAAATGAATGAGTCCTAGATCAACGTATCCATTGGTTGAACCACATTCTTCGTATTAATCAATAATGAAGATAGAAAATTCATTTAAATACATAATCAATTTAAACCACATACCTCGAGATCCATTGGTGGTGTCCCTATTGCGGCGAGAGGTGCATCCACGTTGGATGGATTTATTGGAATTCATCGATCAAGGATCATTGACACCCATGCTTCGATCGTACATCGGTGGATGTTTCCACAAGACTTTGCTATAGTTTCCTTTCTTGAAGAAGATGTACCAAAACACCACTCCGAGAACCATTTGAATAGGAGGGGGGAAGGCGAGCAATGATTTGAGGAATTAATGAGGTTCATTAATTGGCGTAATTAATGTGACCCATTAATTGATATAATTAATGAGCCTCATTAATTGACATAATTAATGTTCCTCATAAATATAGCGATGGGTGGTTACACCACCAAAGTGTAACTATGCAATTAACATCCCATATATAGAGGTATGTCATCCTCTGTGGTCCCTTCCACTACTTCTCAATAGGTGGTAGGAAAAATAAAAGAAATAAATTAACAATTTATGTTATTTTATTATTTATTTAAAAGTCACAAAAACAATCTCTTTATCCTGTCCAACTATGTTCAATGAGATGCTTCTCTTAAGAAAATCCCGATGATTCAGATTCAATGGTGCTCTCAGTTTTTTAATTTGAGTATTGATTCAAATGATAGAAAATTCCACCCATGAATTTTTAGAACATATCATAAAAAAAATCAGAAATTCGTTCAAGGAACACCGGGCCACTGAATTACGCACCTTCGTTTTATGCAGACTGATAAAAATCCCAAGTAATTTTATAAAACATCACATTGAATTTTTGGGTCTTTACATTCTCCCCACCTTAGGGATTTATGTCCCCAAAATATAAATAGGGCTACACAAACCAAGATGGTTACTAGGCACACAAATGAGCATGTTGCTTCAATGTGCACTATTGGAGATTCCTGTGAGGCTATAGAATGCACACCAATGGTATCGACCACCCATGAAGGATCGACTCCTGCCGACCCTCTATCTCCACAAGGTACTCTATAATAGTCCCCCAATCATAAATCTTTAGCTCACTATGGTCGATGACATGAGATGGGTCATGCACTTATCACCTTAGCTGGGATACATGGAAGACATCGTGCACCCTCTCCAACTACAATTGAAGTACCATGCGGTACACCACCTTTCCAATCATCTGAAGTATCTAGAATGGTATGATAATCCATGGTGAGACTTTTCCACCTCAGACAAATCTTTGTAGCCTCCTTCGAGGGGAGACTATAATGAATGCGTAGTCCCCCTCTTATAACTCTAGGGGTCTCCGTCACCTATCAACATTGGACATTAATCGACTTTGTGTAGTCTTCGCCCACTCTAGGATGACCTAAAATTTCTCAGTTGTATCCTATACCATCTCGGGTCCTACGAGTACAGGATCTCTGAGACCCATCCAACACTAGGGTGATCCACATGGTAGTCCATACAACACATTCAAAGGGACCATATCAATGGTCAATTTATAGATGTTGTTGTACTCGAACTCCACCAAATATATGTGGTCCTCCCAACTACGACAAAAATAACGTTTGCATGCATAAAGCATGTCCTCCATTGTCTGGATAGTCCGCTCAGTCTGAACATCAGTTAATTGGTGAAAATCTATGCTCAAGTGAAGATGAGTACCAAAATCCTCCGGCAATCTTTTCCACAACCAGGATGTCAAGCGTGAGTCACAGTCGGAGACTATCGTCAATGGAAACCCATGAAGTCGCATGATCTCATGAATGTAGAGACATCCAACGCCCTCTACTAAACCCTTATCTCGAATACAAGGGATGTTGGATGACTTGGTGAGTCAGCCAATGATCACCCCACTGGTATCCTTCCCTCTAGACGTACATGGTAACCCCGTCACGATGTCCATCGATATCCCTTCCCACTTTCAATCTGGTATCTCGAGGGGTTGGGTCAATCATGTTAGAACCTATTTCTCATCCTTCACATGGTGGAAAGTGAGGCATCAAGAAATAAAATATAACACCCCACGCTTCCACGGTGTGCTTCTGTTTGAATAATAAAGTAGCATGTGTTGTATGCAAGTTCGAGTTCTAACACACCACAATTAATCAAACTAGCCATTATGAATAGTAATACCCAATTTTAAAAATTTTATAAATTTTATCTTTTGAAATGGACATCATTTTTTGGATTTGGAATATCGGAAGTACCTTAGGGTGATTTTTTGGAAATTTTCTCATAACTTTCATATTTTGATGAATAGTGAAAATTACAAAATTTTAATTTTAAAAAACTTTTTAATCAAAATAAATAATAGTGATAAATTATGAATTTGAGTGATTTTAAATTATAATTAGATTATATTTTTACAATTTAATCAAATTTTTGTCATTCGACAAAATTTCACATTTAAGATGGACATAAGAAAGTGCCGATCTTTGGATAGTTATTATTTCTTAAAAACATGCTTTTTGTTTTGACAACGAGAATTAATTTTAAATTAATTTTTTCCACTTCTGTGTTATAAATATAGAAAACTGGATTCCATTTTTGGAATCATGAGGTCCAAAATGTGTAAATACGTATCTTTTATTTTTAGAAATTTAAAAAAATTACTTCGGTAAATATTTTATTTATCATGGTTAAAAGGTAAATCTGGTAAATAAGGGTAAAAAAATAACATTATAATAATATTAGATTACCCTAAAACGTGTAATAACCCTATTTGTTGATACATTTCCGACCATGGGAATCATTGGGTCGATTAGGGGAGCCCATGGAGCAACTTGTAAGTGATAATGACACTATATATTAATTAAGTTAAAGTAAATACAAAAATGACATAAGCATGTATCTTTTAGAAAAACAATTTTATGTAAGGTTATATATGTTATATTTTTGACTATAAATATTCATTAGAAAGATAAAATGATTTCCTACATAATGGAATTTTATTTATAATTTTTAGACACTGAATAATGACATTTATTAATGAGACAAGAATGACGAAGTATTTTCCTTATTAATGAAAGAATCAAATAATTGGTATTATAATTTTTAAAATATATATAATTTGAACGTTTTTATGACATCTAGAAATTTTATTGGTTAATATGACATTATAGGATTACTTAAATTAATTTGTTTCTAATTAATAAATTTGTTAAGACTTTAACAAAAATAAATTATTAAGTAGTGTCAAAATTGACATAAAAGAGTTAAAAAATATTATATTATTAATTGATATTCAATTCAGAAAAATCTATGGTTCAACTAAAGGACTTATATAATGATAGGTGTATCATTAATGGACTAGTTTGCGGTCTCCTAGATGTATATAGTATTTTTATTAACTATATAATATAAAAATACTTAAGGACATGGTAAATGTCAAACTAATTAACTAAGAGTTAAAACTAAAAGATAAGGTTAATATGGTGACCCAAACCTGTCAAAAACCTATTGGTTGAGTGTTTTTCGACCAATAACCACCATAACCTTTAAATTAAATACATTGGAGACACTATAAACCGAATATTAATTTGTTATAAAATAATATTTCTAACTTTTCCTAAGGTGCCTCTCACCCCTCTTATAAAATGGCACTCCACCTTCTCTATAATTCACATCATCAAAGCCATTTGGCTCGGACAAAATCTTCCCAAATATCCTCCCAACGTCCCTCACTTCATCCTAGAAGATTTCCTTTAGTCATAAATCCATCTTATAGAGCCATTTTGATCAAATCAAAAGGATGAACCCGAAGAAGAGGTAATAATATCATCACCCTCTTTCATGTTACTTTCATCTTCCACTTCCTCTTTATTTGTTATTTCCATTATAAAATAATTACTCTTGTAAATTATATATACTTTGATGTTATTATAAATATTGTACAACCATATTCTGTATTCTATCCAACATTTGAATGACATGTCACCATACATGCGTACGTATGGCTTACCGTCTCCACATCGTGGTGTAATTGTTATTCAAAACATTATTATTTGGATGGGTATGATAATGGTGTGTAATTGATGTAAATAATAAATATTAAGTGATAATGATTATATATATATATTATATTCCATCCAATTATATATTATTTTAATATCAATATAATGACATTGTCGCTCGTGCATACATACGGACTACCGTCTCCACGAACGCGATGAAATTCATTCCCCATTATATCCATTCAAGTCTAATTCTCATTTGATGATTAAAATTAAAGTTTAAGGACTTGATATCATTCTGTATATGAATAAGATACAACCTATCCATAACAAACATGGCTTAGTTATTAAAACATACAAAATAAAATGAGTAAGTTAACACCCAAAACGACAATAATACTAAGATATTATTAAACAAAAAATGTTAAAATATCATATATGATATCATATTAATGTATATAATTCTTGTAAAATTTAATAACTGTTATTTATCCATTATATAAGAGGTTAATCTACCATCGACCAAGGAAAAGTACAAGGTACGGTTTTATTTCACAATCTCTTCATTATCAGAGGTTTTTTATACGTAATTATCTACTGGGACCTCTTTATCCTCAAAATCCATGTTTCATATTAATGTATTTAAAATCATTCTTAATATTTTATAGACTATGGATTAATGTAATTTTTATGCTTTTTGACTTTTTATAAGATTATTATAAATGAATCTTTCCGTCGTTTTCCAAACAAGGTCATTTTTAACCTTTTCGATAGAATTAAGGTATGAATGTATTTTTAACATATACCGCAGGTGTAGCTATTTTACACCGTTATAAAATTGTTGAATCTTCCCTTAAAAGATTATAAGAATATTTGAAAAGTAATTGTTTTATTTTCTAATTATTTGACTTTTAAATGATTTCAAGAAAGACATATTTCTCTCAAATAGTTTTGATTTAATCTATGTCAACATGTTTTGATGTATTTTAAGCTTATTTGATGTTGATTTATTATGATACAAAAAATTCATATTTTATTGATGGTTTTTTTATATTTTTGATTATGGATGTGTTATTTTTATACCAATCATGGTTTATGGATAATGTATTGACATTTCATATGCTAGTTTTAATACTAATGTTTATGCAATGTTTAAAGCTGTTCATATGAGTAATGCATTGGACTTAGTAAGTGACTGGTGGAGCCCGCTATAGCTCCTTGATGTATCAGTAGATCTGATGAGACAAACTAGTGTCTAAGAAAAAGGCCATGACAAATTCTTATTGGTAGTAGTGGCATAAGGCCTTGACTATGTGGTTATGATAGTCTGGAATTATGCATTCAATCATTATGAAAGTGGTTATTGATATTTCATGTGATTATCTGATTAGTAGAATATCAATGTAAATAGTTAAATGAAATTATTTTATTTTATCTTTTCCATTTTATGCTGAAGTTCATTTTTAAAAGGATTTTTTTAGGTATAAATTCCCTTAAATGTTTATGCTTATTTATGAAAGTTTCCGCTATATTGTTATCCTTACTGGGCTACTGAGCTCACCTATTTCTAAGTTTTATTTTTCTTTGGATGTGAAAAATTATTTTATGAATGACCTGTAGGGATAGTACGAGGTGATATGAGTGTGGTCTATAGAGACAAGATATTTTTGTAGTCTTTCATTTTATGATATAATGTAAACTTTATGAGTGTATCTAGTGATTCCAAGGCTACTAAACTAATCAGTCATTCGAGACATGATATTTTGTGATAATGATAATGTTATGTAATAATGCACCAAATATGGGTAACTGGGTTCAGGGTGTTACAGTTAGTATCAAAGGATTTTTAGTACATACCTTGGAAGCCATATTTAGATATTCTCTGATTAGAGCACATAGACCTATGATGGACATTGATGATTAATATAGAAGAACATCCTAGAATTTTTGTATTGTAGAGATTTTGTGAGTTTTCTGGGAAATAAATCCATGTCTCGATACAAGAAGGTAGAGGCGGCTCTGGAACAGATTTACATAGGTGTAAAACATAAAAACTTTGCTTTGAGCTAGACTCGAATGGGAACTGTTGCACGAAAACGGGCCTTACTGCACTATTGGTTACAACACTCCCGATGAATATTCTTTGGATAATTATCATTTTCTTTACAAACTATTATGAAGGGTTTATGAGTATATACTTTCTCAAATAAAACATTTTTTTTATGATTATGGATAATATCAATAAACTGTTCAATTCATGTTAAGTGTTTTAGAAGTTTGGATTTAAGTATTGTGATTCATAAACTATTCTAGTGTATGCCATTGTTTAGAAATGGTGCGTAGTGGAAGAAATGGAAACTGTATCAATGCATTCACTCCATGTAGGGATTTCCCTCCTGCTCAAGATAAATATATTGTAGCTGGTGATGCAACTGGTGCTGATCAGCTAATCAACATACTGGGACAACTCACTCAGGTTATGAATAATAACCTTACCTGTATGGAGCACCTAGATCCACAGTTTGGAGGATCAATGTTATTTCGCTTCATGTGGAAACAACCACAAACATTAAATTAGAGTACAAATCCATTAGTTTATAAGCTATGTAAAAATTCCTTAGAGAAAATATTCCATGCCTTGGGGTGTAGTGAAAGGGAAAAAGTTATCATGGAAGTTTACCGCATCACTAGAGATGCTAACCAATTGTGGTAATTGATTCAACAAAAAGGAGGATGATAAAATATCAAATATAGAATAGAGGGACTTCAAAGTTCTTTTTAGAAAAATACTTTCCTTGTGACAATCGAGTAGATATGGAAAGGCAAATTCTGAGTCTGAGACAAAAGTAGGATGAGATTATCGCAAAGTATGAAGCTAACTTTACAAGGTTAGTGAGGCATGCATCAGATTATATACATAACCCAAGGAGTAAGATTGATCATTTATTTGATGGGTTAAAACCATTCCTCCATCGAGCATTAGTCTCACAATCCTTTTCTTCGTACAAAGATACTGTCTTATATCCTATCAGGACAGAAAAAATTCTCTATGACTTATGACATTAAGGAAAATCAAGGGAAGAAGCGATATTCTGATCAATCTAGGAATGGAAATAAGGGGAAGAAGGGAAAAGTTTAATATCCATCATGTGATAAATGTGGGAAGAAACACCCCTGTACTTGCATAAATGGAATGGGAGTCTATAACATGTGTGGTGAAAAAGGTTACCAAGCTCGTGACTTTAAGGGGGAAGAATAAAGCTACTGATGTTCAATGCTATAATGCCAGGGAGATAGACATTATGCAAATGAATGTCCTAATCATCAGGGGAACTTACCTCAGAAAAGGACAAGGGATAAAGGCTAAGATTATACTATCATTACTGCTGAGGAAGAAGCTACGAAAGACATGGTGGCAGGTAATTTAATGGTTTCCTCAAGTTTAGAAAATGCATTATTTTATTCTGGATCATCGCATTTTTCTTATCTTGCTAGTTTTCTAATAAAATTAGATATTTCCAATTGGATTTAACAAGGGATTTTTCAGTCAAACCTCCTAAGGGAAGAATCATTGCAACAATGTTTTGTTAGAGCACATAAATGGTCTTTATCTGCTAATCTCATCGTCATACCCATGATTGAATTTGATATAATCATCGGTATGGATTGTCTTTCAGACCAAGATTTGAATATTTATTATAAGAAGAAGGATGTTACTATTTTTGAGGATGATGATAATGTACAACTTATCTTTAGAGAAGAATCATCACCACCTGATTCGTATCTAGATCCAACCCTATTTTCTCAACTAAATTCAATTATCGGGGGGGGGGGAAGAGAATGAAATCACTATGGATGAGGAAAGGAATGTTAAAATAGAGGATGTATCTATTGTGAAAGAATATTCAAATGTTTTTTTGAAAGATTTACCTAGACATCCTTCAGAACGAGAAATTGTGTTTTCCATTTATTTAATTCCTGGTGAAAGGCCTATATCGAAGACCCCTTATAGAATAGAAACTTTGAAATTAGTTGAACTAAATAAAAAACTAGAGGTATTGAGTAATAAAGTATTTATTCAACCTAGTGTTTATCCATGGGGATCCCCTATCCTTTTTGTTAAGAAAAAAGATGGATCTATTGGGTTATGTATTGACTACAGTGAAATCAATGTTATAGCAATAATGAACAAGTATCCCCTACCTTTCATTGATGATTTATTTGACCAACTGCATGGAGCTCAATACTTTTCAAAGATTTAACATCAATCTGGATACCATCAGTTGTGTATGAAGAAGAAATACATTCAAAGACAACATTTCGAACCAGGTACAGATATTACGATCTTATAGTAATGCCTTTTGGAATGACTAATGTACCCTATGTTTTCATTGATATATTGAACAGTGTTTTCAAGGAATATCTCAATGATTTTGTGGTGGTATTTATTGATGATATCTAGGTATATTCCAAAATCTATGAAGATCCTGAAAATAACTTGCGCATTATCCGAAAGACTCATAAAAGACCTGAATTATTTGGAATGTTTAGCAAGTGTGAATTTTAGCTTCAAGAGATTTATTTTGTTGGCCATATTGTCTCTAAGGATGAAATTACCATTTATCCTTATAAGACTATTGAAATCCATGAATGGCCAGCACCGACGAGTATAACTGAGGTACACAGTTTTATTGGTTTAGGTGGTTATTATCGGTGTTTCATCTAGAACAATGCCTAATTGGAAAACCCTTTAACGAACCTCACATGTAAATGGGTTAAATTTATTTGGAAAAAAGAGTGTGAATAATATTTTGAAGAACTGGAGAGAAGATTAGTCAATGCTGCTACATTGAGTCTACCATCGCGGAATGATGGGTTTGTTATATATAGTGATGCTTCAAAAAAATGTCATGGTAGTGTCCTTATGCAGAATGATAGGTTTATTTCCTATTCATCATGACAGCTGAAAGTTCATGATCAAAACTATCCTACTTATGATCTTTAATTAGCTTCTGTAATATTTTCTTTGAAGATATAGAGACATTATCTATATGGTGAAAAATGTGAGATATATACTGATCATAAGAGTTTGATGTATTTTTTCTCATAGAAATAACTCAACATGAGGCAAAGGCGATGGATTGAACTACTCAAGGATTATTATTGCACGATACACTACCACCCGGGGAAGGCAAATAAGGTGGCAGATGCTTTGAGCAGAAATGATTATGGAGTTTTTAACAAAATGAGAGTTGAAAGGCATCAAATTTTCATGGATCTAGTAAAGTTGGATATGGGAATAACAATGGATGGTGATACATCGATTCTTTTTTAAATGGTCACCAAACCATCGTTACTAGAAAGGAATAATAGTTCTCATACCGAGGATGAATAATTTCAAATGAAGATTAAAGATGTGAATGATGGGAGATTGTGTGACTTTGTGTATGAAGAAGGAATTTTGAAATTTGGGACGATACTTTGTGTTCCAGATATACCTGATCTAAAAAGGGAATTGTTGGATGATGCTCATAGTTTCAGTTTCTCTATACTCCATGGGAGCACCAAAATATATAGAGATTTGATGGAACATTTTTGGTGGGACAACATGAAGAGAGAGATTGCTGATTTTGAATCAAGATGTATGGTTTTTATAAAAGTGATGTCTGGAAGAAAACAACATAGAAGAGTCATGAAAAATCTTCCAATACCTGAGTGAAAATGGGATAATATTACGATGGAATTTTTCATGGGGCTACCAAAGACTCTTAGATAAAATGATGCAATATGGGACATTTTTTATCATCTTACCAAGTCAACACATTTTCTTGTTATAAGAGAAGATATACCAATTGAACGTCTAGTGAGAATATATATTAATGATGTTGTGAGACTTCATGGAGTACCCCTATCGATTGTTTCTGATCATGATAACCGTTTTACTTCAAGATTCTAGAAAAGTTTTCAGAAATCCCTGGATACTGAACTTCGTTTGAGTACTGCCTACCACCCCCAAACTGATGGACAGTCAAAATGGACAATTAAAACCATAAAAGACATGTTGAGATATTTCTCACTTGACTTTCAGGGTATGTGGGATTAATATTTACCTATGGTGGAATTAACTATAACAATAGATTCTATTCAAGTATTCAGATGGTACCATATGAAGCGTTATACCGAAAGAGATGTCGCACACAAACCTGTTGGGATGATTTTGGTGAAAGAAAACTCATAGGCCCAGAACGTGTGGAGGAAATGATGGAAAAGGTGAAGGTAATCCAAAACACCACCAAAGCAGCTAAATATAGGCAAAAGATCTATGCTGATAACAGAAGTTAGGATTTAGAATTTTAGGTAGGAGAACATGTTTTCTTGAAGGTATCTCCATGGAAGGGAGTTATATGTTATGGTAAGAAAGGTAAATTGAGTCCCAGGTACATAAGGCCATTCTAAATTCTAGATCAAATTGGGTTTGTGATTACCCTTTGGAAACGCCTCCAAGTATCTCCAAAGTTCACGATGTGTTCAACGTATCACTATTGAGAAAATACGTGCCTGACCCATCACATGTACTCACTTATGAGGAAGTGGAACTAGAACCCGAACTGTCTTATTGAGAAGATCCCATAAGGATTCTTGATACCAGAGAACAAGTGCTGAGAAAATGAACTACTCATCTGGTAAAAGATCTATGGAGAAACCATAAGATGGAAGAGGCAATGTGGGAACCTGAGGAACATATGATGAAGAACCACCCAAGTCTTTTTATTAAGTAATATTCTAGAAATTTCTAGGATGAAATTATTTGAAGGATGGGAGAATGTAACAACCCAAACTTCCACGGTACACTTCTCTTTGAATAATAAAATAACATGTTTTGTATGCAACTTCGAGTTCTAACACACCACAACCAATCAAACTAGCTATTATTAATTGTAATACACAATTTTTGAAATTTTAGAAATTTTATCATTCAAAATGTACTTCATTTTTTGATTTGGAAAATTGAAATTATCTTATGGTGAAATTTTGGTACTTTTCTGATAACTTTCATATTTCGATAAATAGTGAAAATTAGAAAATTTTGATTAAAAACAACTTTTTAATCGAAATAATTAATAGTGATAAATTATGAATTTGAGTGATTTTGAAGTATAATTGGATTATATTTTTACCATTTAATCCAATGTTGTTCATTGGACATAATTTTACATTTAAACGGGACATAAGCAAGTGCCAACCTTTTGATAGTTATTATTTCTTAAAAACACGTTTTTTAGTTTGACAACGGGAATTAGATTTAAATTAATTTATGCCACTTCTGAGTTTTGAATTTAGAAAAATGGATTCCATATTTAGAATTAGGATGTCCAAATTGTGTAAAAAGGTAACTTTTATTTTTAGACATTTTGAATAATTAGTTTGGTAAATATTTTATTTACAATGGTTAAAGGGTAAATCCGGTAAATAAGGGTAAAAAATAATATTATAATAATATTAAATTACCATAAAACGTGTCTTAACTTGATTGGTTGATAAATTTCAGACCATGTCCATCTTTGGGTCAATTTTGGGACCCCATGGATCCATTGTGTAAGTGATAATGACACTTTATATTAATTAAGTTAAAGTACAAACAAAAATGAAATAAGCATAGATCTTTTAGAAATTTTTAATTACATAGGGTTATATATGTTATATTTTAGACTATAAATATTCATTAAAAATATAAAATGATTTCCTACATAATGGTATTTTATTTGTAATTTTTAGACATTGAATTATTAAATTTATTATTCACACAATAATGATGCAGTATTTTCCTTATTAATGAATGAATCAAATAATTGGTATTATAAATGTTAAAATGAATATAATTTGAATGTTTTGATGACATACACGAATTTTTTTGGTCAATATGACATGTTAGGAATTATTAAATTAATTTTTTTTCGAATTGATAAAGTTGTTAAGACTTTAACAAATATCAATTGTTAAATAGTGTCAAAACTGACATAAAAGAGTTTTTAAAGAAAATATTATATTATTAATTGATATTATATTTGTAAAAATATAAGGTTCGTCCAAAAGACATATATAATTTTATTCATATAATTAATGGACCATTTGGGGTTCTCTTAGAATTTTATAGTATGTTTATTTACTATATAATATAAAAATAATAAGAGACACGGTAAATGTCAAACTAATTAACTAAGAGTTAAAACATAATGATAAGGTTAATATAGTGACCAATCCTATATAAAACCTATTTTTTGAGTGATTTTTGACCTATAACCATCTTAAACATTAAATAACCCACTTTTGAGCCATTAGAATCCGAATATTAATTTATTATAAAATAATATTTCTAACTTTTCTTAATGTTCCCCTCACCCCCCTTATAAAAGGGAACTCCCCATTATCACTAATTCACATATTTAAAGCCATTTAGCTCGTCCAAACTTTGCCAAAATAACATCCCAACTTCCTTCAATTAATCCTAGAGGCCGTCCTTTAGTAATAAAGCCAACTTAAGGATCCCTTTTGATCAAATCAAAAGGAAGAACCTGAAGAAGAGTTAATAATTTTACCACCGTCTTTCAAGTTCATTTCTTATTCCACTTCTTCTTTATTTGTTATTTCCATTATAAAATAATAACTCCAATATCATCTATAATCTGTGATTTAATTATAAATTGGGTACAACCATATTCAGTATTCTATCCATCCTTTGAATGACATGTCACCATACGTGTGTACATACGGCTTACCGTCTCCACGTCATGGTGTAACTATAATTCAAAACATCAATATTTGGATGGGTATAAAATAATTTTGTAATTGATTTAAATTATAAATATAACATGATAATTATTCTGTATATATGATATACCATCCAATTATATATTATTTTAATATTAAAAAAATGATATTTTCGCTCGTGCGTACGTATGGACTACCGTCTCCACAAATGCGATGAGATTCATTCCCCATCATATCCATTCATGTATAATTTTCATTTGATGGTTAAAAATAATGTTTAAGGACTTTATAAAATTTTTTATGTGAATAATATACAACCTATTCATAACAAACATGGATTATGTAACAAAACATATAAAATAAAACGAGTAACTTTACATCTGAAACGACGATAATACTAATATATTATTAACAATGCAATGTTAAAATATCATATATGATATCATATTAATGTATATAATTCTTGAAAAATTTAATAACAATTATTTCACCATTTTACAGTAGATTAAACTACCCTCAAATAAGGAAAAGTACAAGGTAAGGGTCTATTTCACAATCTCTTCATTATCCGTGGTTGTTTATATGTAATTATCTACTGGGACCTCTATATCATCCACTTCCATGATTCATAAAAATGTATTTCAAAGCATTATTATTATTATATAGACTACGGGTTAAATAAATTTATACCGTTTTTGACTTTTTATAAGATGTTTATAAAAGAATCTTTCCGTCGTTTTCCAAACAAGGACCTTTTTAACCTTTTCGGAAGAATGAAGGTAAGAATGTCTTTTTTAACTTATACGGAGAGTGTAGATATTTTCCGCCATTATAAAATCGTTGAAGCTTCCCTTACAAGATTATAAAAATATTTTAAATGTAAATGTTTTATTTTATAATTATGTGACTTTTAAATGATTTCAAAAAAGAGATATTTCTCTCAAATAGTTTTGATTTAATCTATATCAACATATTTTATTGGATTTTAAGTTTATTTGATGTTGATTTATTATGATACAAAACATCTACATTGTATTGAAGGTTTTGTGATATGTTTGATTGTGGATATGTTATTTTTATTCCATTCATGGTTTATGGATACACTATTTAAATATTGTATGCTAGTTTTAATATGAATGTTTATGTTATGTTTAAACTTGTTTATAAGAGGAATTAATTGGACTTATTATGTGACGAGTGGATCCCGCTAAAGATCCTCGACGCATCAGTAGGTCTCATGAGACAAACTAGTGTCTTGGCATAAGGGATTTAAAAAATATTATTTGTAGTCCTGGCACAAGGCCTTGACTATATGTTTATGATTGTCTAGCATTAGGCCTTCCATCATTATGAAAGTGGTTATTGATATTGCATGTGATTATTAGATTAGTAGAATATCTTTGTGAATAAGTACATGGAATTATTTCGTTTCATTTATACCATATTATGCTGAAGTTCAAGTTTAAAAAACTTTTTTTAGTTATACATTTCCTTAAATGTTTATGATTATTTTTGAAAGTTTCTGCTATATTGTTATCCTTACTGGCCATCTAAGCTCACCCCATTCTATGTTTTATTTTTCCTAGGATGTGAAGAAGTATTTTATGAATGACTTGCAGGGATAGTATGAGGGGATATGAGTGTGGTATATGGGGACAAAATGTTGTTCTAGTTTCTCATTTTATCATGTAATGTGAAATTTATGAATATATCTAGTGATACCAAGGCTACTGAACTAATTGGTCTTTCAAGGCAAGATATTTATTGATCATGCCAATGTTATATAATAATTAACTGACTCTGGGTAACGGGGTCAGGACATTACATAAACTCCACCACAACATTCGTCATTGTTGGACACTAGTACCGGTTCCAAAGGTCCCGATACATCTTCTTTACAACAAGATTTACTATCAAGGGGGATGTATGGAACTCCCTCAACACCTCCTCTTGTAGTTCCACTGGTACAAATGTACATCCTCTAAGAAGGATAGTGTGCTCCCAACCTTCAAAATTTCCATCAGGTGCATGTCTTGAGGATATCTGAGCACAAGTAGTCTTACAGCTGCTATCTCTGAGTTGTGCCTCCATGACTTGCTGAAGGAGTGGAGGGGAAACTACCATCTAATAAGGGTAGACATTATCATCTGTATCCATGTAGGATATTTGAAGTGATGCTAACTGCTCTAAATCCTGGTCCAGTAGCTTCATACACAATCTCTGGCTAAGTGCATCTGCCATTAGGTTGCCATTCCCTGGATTATAGACTATCTCAAAGTCATAGTCGTATAGGAACTCTATCCAATGTCACTATCTTATATTCATATCTTTATCTGTAATGATATATCTAATACTTTTATGGTCTGAGTAAACAATGAACCACTCACCCTTCAAGTAGTGTCACCACATCTTTAGTGTGAAGACTACTACTACCAACTCCAAGTCATGAGTCACATAATTCTACTCATGAGGCCTCATCTGTCATGAGCCATAATAAATCACCGCATTATCCTGCATCAGGATGCAATGGAGTCCAACCACTAATGCAACACAGTAAACCATGTAGTCAGTGCCCTACTCCAGCAACATCAGGATTGGAGCACTAGTCAAGCTTTGCCTCAGCTGTTGAAGGCTCTGCTGATATGCCTCCGTCCATAGTATTGGTTTCCCCTTCTTAATCAAGAGAGTCATAGGTTCCTCTACTCTAGAGAAATCGGGTACAGAACTCTTATAGTTGCCTTCTAATCCAAGGAAGCTTCATACTTCAGTAACCCTACTAGGTGGATCCCAATAAAGTATAGCCTCAATCTTCCTTGGATCCTCTACAACTCTTACCTCTGAGGTGACATATCCTTGGAAGTGGGCCTTCCGTATCCAGAACTCACACTTCAAGAGCTTCCCATATAACTGGTACTCACGATGTGTGTCCAGAACTATCCCCAAGGGTACAACATTCTCTTCCTCAGATGTTGAGTACACCGAGATGTCATTGATGAAGACCACCATGAAAAAATCGAGGTATGGATAGAAGATCCTATAAATGAGACCCATGAACACTGCTGGAGCATTTTTCATGCTGAAATTCATCACCAAGAGCTCGTAATGGACATTCCAAAATCTGAAGGTTGTCCTCAGTACATCCTCATCCTGTACCCTGAGCTGATGATAGCCCGATCTAAGGTCTTCCTTCGAGAACCACTTTACTCCATTCAACTGATCAAACATATCCTCAATCCTCATAATAGGGTACTTGTTCTTCACAGTCATCTGATTTAGGCCCCTGAAGTCCACATATAGCCTCAAACTTCCACCTGCCTTTTTGGAGAACAGTACCATGGATGACCATGGAGAAACACCGGGCATTAAAATACATTCATCTGTAAGTCCTCCAATTTTATAATCAACTTCCAAAGAACCAAAGGGGTCATCCTATATGCTGGTGTAGATATTGGTGTTGTTCCTTGGTACAAGTCAATGAGGATGTCTACCACTCTACGAGGAAGTAGTCTTGGGACATATTGAGAAAATATGTCCTCATACTCATCCACCACCACTGGAAACTATGGACACGTCTCATCCACTGTGCCGAAGGCCATCCAATCTAGCTGATATGTAATCGGGTGCACCCCCCTGAGAGAAAGTCCATCCGGTGCTGCTCTGTTTTCCTTTTCACCAACTAAATAAAATTGGCCCCCATCTCCATGCATACATCGTACTGTATATCTCATGATGTCAATCTGTGCGTGAACTACTAATAGCCAGTCCATTCATAGGATGACATCGTAGGGCTTCAATGATGCTAATAGAAGATCACATATGAAACTCTCTCCTTTGAGAGTAAGATCACACTGTCGGCACCAGTGTGTGATCACTGAATCTTCTCTCATAGGATTATCCAAACACAATGGTTGACTGAAAAGATCGGTTAGAATATTAGAGTCCCAAACTAAGACTATGATAAGGAAAGAATTTCTATCACCAACATTGATAAATACTGCTGCTAAAGTAGATAATATATAGATCATACCTTGTATCATCTTAGGGACATTAGGATCTTGAGCCTCTACTGCCTGTAGCTGGGCCTACCCCTGTCCACCTACTCACTGAGCTCGTGGTGGATCACCTGGAGGTGGTGGTGGTAGTACTTGGTGACCAAAACCACATCCCGCAACATGTCCTGCTCCCCAGCCTCATTCGCCACCTAGTTGAAACTAATTTTCCTATTGTTGTCGCTACCTCGGTGGCCCCTCCGATGTATTTCGATCATTCTATTGGTTAGTCGGACTGTAATGAGCTCGATGACCTTGTCCCCCATAGGAAAAATAGATCATGCGTCACTGGTGGATCCGTCAGCCTCTAGAGACTCACAACATTAACCCTACATCCCAGGGTCTCCCTTCAAAATGTTTAGCTCACTTGGGATTCTGTGTTCTAACGCCCTGACCCTATTTACCCAGAGTTGGGGAATTATTAAATAACATTGGAATTATCACAAAAGATCAAGTCTCGAAAGACCTATTAGTTTAGAATCCTTAGAAGTAATAGATAAATTTATATGGTTTACATTACAACATAAAATGGAAAACTACAATAACATTGATTCGATGGACAACACTGAGATCCCATAGACTATCCCCTAAGGTCAGTCATAATATACTTCTTCACATCCTGGAAAAAATAACACATAAGAAGGGGTGAGCTCAAATGCTCAGTAATGAAATCAATATAGTAGAAACATTTATAAATAAGCATAAAAATGTAAGGCAATGTATAAAACTAAAAAAAGAGTTTTCATAATAAACATCATCATAATATGGAAAATATAAATCAAAATAGTTCCATTTACTTATGTACATGGATATTATACTCGTCAAATAATCACATGCAATATCCATAGCCACATTCATGATGAGGGAATGCATAATGCCATAATTTCGTAACAACATAGTTAAGGATTTGTGCCAAGAATACATATAAGATTTTGTCAAGGACTTATGACAAGAAACTAGTTTGTCTCTTGAGAACTACCAATGCATCAAGGAGCAATAACGGGTTCCACCCGTCACATAATATGTCTAATGTATTTATCATATGAAAATGTTTAAACATAACATAAACATTCTTATGAAAACTATCATATGAAATTTCCATAATTTATTTATAAACCATGAGTTATTTAAAAATAAAACATCCATAGTCAAATATACCACAAAACCTTCAATACAATGTGGATGTTTTGTATCATAATAAATCAACTTGAAATAAAAATAAAATCCATCAAAGGATGTTGACATAGATGAAACGAAAACCTTTTTAGAGAAATATCTCTTTCTATTTTGAAATCATTTTTAAAAAATTTATTTTGAAAATATTTTTATAAGCTTTTAAGGGAAGCTTCGATGATTTTATAATGGACGAAAATAGCCACACCCACCGTATAAGTTAAAAAACAGTCTTACCTAATTTTTGTCAAAAATGTCATAAAGTACCTTGTTTGGAAAACAACAGAAATATTACTTTCAAAATATATAATGTCACATAAGGTTATAAATAAATTTAACCCATTTTCTAGTAAATAGTAAACGTGTTTTGAAATAAATTTTAAAAAATCATGAATGTGGATGATAAGGAGACCCCAGTAGATAATTACGTATAAATGACCTCAGATAATTAACAGATTTTGAAATTAACACTTACCTTGTACTTTTAATAGGTCGAGGGTAGTTTCAACTCCTGTATAATGGTGAAATAATTTTTATTAAATTATAAAATAATCATAAACATTAATATGATATCATATATGAACTTTTAATATAGTATTGTTAATAATATTTTAGTATTATCATCATTTCTGGTGTTAACAGATTCATTTTCCTTTATATTCTTTGTTATGTAAGTAATGTTTTTATGGATAAGATGTACCATATTCATATTAATACTGATATTTAGTCTTTAAAATTTATTTTTAATCATCAAATAAAAATTTGTCTGGAATGGATACGATGGGGAATGAATCTCATTGCGTTCATGGAGAGGGTAATCCGTACGTACGCATGAGTGAAAATATCATTCTTTTGAAATTAATATAATAGATAATTGGATGGTATATCATATATATAGAATCATTATCATGTTATATTTATTATTTATAATAATTATACTTCATTATTATACCCATCCAAAAAATAATTTATTGAATAACAACTACACCACGACGTGGAGACAGTAATCCGTATGTACACACATATGGTGACATGTTATTCAAAGGATGAATAGAATAATGATTATGGTTGTACCATATTCTTTATAACATCACATTTTATATAAGATACTAGAGTTATTATTTTATAATGGAAACAACAATGAAAGAGGAAGTGGAAGAAGAAAGATACTTGAACGAGGTGATGAAATATTTACGTCTTCTTCAGGTTATTCCTTTTGATTTGATCAAAAGGAAGACTTATGATGGATTTATGACTAATGTAAGGAATATATAATTAAGTGAGGAAAACAATAGGGTATTTTGTCTGGGTTTGGCAGATCCAAATGACTTTGAATGTGGGAATTAGAGAGAAGGGGGAGTACCCTTTTTTAAAAGGGATGAGGGGAATCTTAGGAAAAGCTAGAAATATTATTTTATAGTAAAATAATTTTCGGTTTCTAATAGAAAAAAAAATTATTTAAATTATAAAATTAGGATGTGTTGAAAAAAACTCAACCAAAAGGTTTTAGTCAGGTTTGGGTCAATATATTAACCTTATATTTTAGATTTAACTCTTATTTAAATTGTTTGACATTTACCATGTCTCTTTGTATTTTTATATTATATTGTTAATAAACATACTATATACTTCCAAGCGAACCCCAAGTGGTTAATTAATGATACACCTATAATTTTTTAAATTTTTTGGATGAACCATATATTTTCAAGGAAGGAATATAAATTAATAATATAATATTTGTTTTGAAAAATCTTTTATGTCAATTATAACAAAATTCAGAATTTTTTTCGAAAATTCTTATCAGCATTATTAATTCAATAAAGATTCATCTAACCAACCATAATATATCATATTACCCTATAAAATTAGTGTAATTCATAAAAAGCTTCAAATTATATTTGTTTTGATACATATAATATCAATTATTTTAATCTTTCATTAATATGGTAATTACTGTATCATCATTATGTCATAAATAAATTTAATTATATAAGGTCTAAAAAATATAAATAAAATACCATTATGTAGGAAATATTTTTAGTTTTATTATTAATATTTATAGTATAATTTATATAATGTGTAACCATATATTAAAACCAGTTTAGTTATTAAACATTAAAATGAACACATTTAAATCTTCTTTGAATTAAATAATAATAAATGTCCTAATGTAATCCAAGTTCAACAAAATGATCATATTTTATTCCTAAGGTTGTTTTTGGTTGAATTAAATTTATCCAATAGAATTTGGATATGTGTTAGGGTAATAATAATATCATTTTGACCCTTAATTACCCTATTTACTTTTAACTGTGATAAATAAAAGTAAAAAAAGTTACTATTCACAAAAAAAATACTTTCGTCTTATTAAACCACATTTTACTTACTGGTATCAACTGTGTTTCCTGGATTTTTAAAATTCCACTCATAGATGTGGTAAAATTTTGTTTTATGTAAATTTGAAAATGCTCGTAGGAGGTGGGTAAAAGCCGGTAAAAAGTTCAATAAGATTTTAATATATCTTAAATTATCATAAACTGACTCCAATGAGTTACATTGAATTTATATAGCTATTATGTATATGTTATGACCTAAAATTAATCTAAATAAAATAAATAATTATTTAAATAAAAAAATTTGTTTTAAACTATAACTCAGTGTTTTTCACTATTCATCAAATATTGAATGTTTTCAGAAAAATACCAAAAATAATCCCTAAGATAATTTCAATATTCTGAATTCAAAAATGAAGTACATTTTGAATGATAAAATTTTTAAAATTTCAAAAATTGGGTATTACTATTCATAACAACTAGTTTGATTGGTTGTGGTGTGTTAGAACTCGTAGTTGTGTACAACACACTATTGTATTATTCAAAGAGAAGTGTACCGTGGAAGCTTGGGGTGTTACATTATCCATTTCTTCTATTAATTTTGTACTCATTATTTATAGACTATCACTAAGTAAAAAGACTTTGGTGGATCTTCCTCATAATATTTTTGGGTTCCCATGTTGCCTCTTCCATCTTATGGTGTCTACTTAGAACTTTTACCATATGAGTTGTCTAGTTTCTTAGCACTTGTTCTCTTGTATAATTAATATTGAATTTCTCTTTGCAATAAGACAGATTGGGTTCCAATTCTAACTCCTCATTGGGGAGTACATGTGTTGTGTCAGGCATGTATTTTCTCAACCGTGATACATGGAACACATCGTGAACTTTGGAGAGACTTGTCTTCATTGCCAAATGGTAAGCTAAAACCCTAATTCGTTCTAGAATTTCAAAAGGTCTGATGTACCTGGGACATAATCTTCTCTTCTTACCGAAATGTATAACACCCTTCCATGGAAATACTATCAAGAAAACATGATCTTCTACCTAAAATTCCAAATTCATCCTTCGGTTTTAATCATTTCTCTTCTATATACTTTGTGCTACTTTGATGGGGTTTTGGATTACCTTCACCATTTCCATCTTTTCATCTTCATGTTCGGGGCCTACGAGTTTTCTTTCACCAACATCATCCCAACAGATTGGTGTGCGATACCTCTTTCCGTATAACGCATCATATGGTGCCATCTGAATACTTTAATGGAAGATATTGTTATAGGAAAAGTATACTAGAGGTAAATATTTATCCCACATACATTTAATGTCATGTGATAATGATCTCAACATGTCATCTATGGTTTGAATAGTCCGTTCTGATTTTCAATCAGTTTGGGGGTGGTATGCAGTGCTCAAATGAAGTTCTGTATCCAGGGTGTTCTGAAGACTTTTCCAGAATCTTGATGTAAAATGTGGATCACGATAAAAAACAATTGATAAGGTTACTACATGAAGTCTTAAAATATCAATAATATATAGTCTGTCTCGACAATCAAGTGGTGAGTCTTCTCTTATAGAAAGAAAATGTGCAGACTTGGTAAGATGATCAACAATGACCCATATTGCATTGTTAAGTCTAGGGGTCTTTGATAGTCTCATAAAAACGTCCATCGTAATATTATCCCATTAACACTTAAGTTTGGAAAGAGGTTGCATGAATCCTCCAGCCTGTTGCCTTCCAGCTTTCACATGATGACAAACCATACATCATGACACAAAATCAGAAATCACCCTCTTCATCTTGTCCCAACAAAAATATTCCTTCAAATCTCAATACATTTTGGTGCTCCCAAGGTGTGTAGTAAAATTAGATCAATGAGAAACAACCAAAAATTATCTTTTTAGATTAGTATATTTGGAACACAAAGTCTCTTCCCAAATTTTAAAATTCTATATTCATATACAATGTCACTCAATATCCCATCATTCACGGCTATAATCTTCTTTTGAAAATCTTCATCGTTGTTCTCAGAACACTTTATCATTTTTAGTAAATATTTTCTATAAAACATTCGAAAAGGAAATAATGTTTCACCTTCCATGGTTATTCCCATATCCTTCTTTACTAGATCCATGAAAATTGGATCCCTTTTAACTGTCATCTTGTTCAAAAATCCTTGATATTTTCTGCTCAAATAATCTTCCACCTTAATTTTCTTCCCCGGTGGTAGTGTATAGTGCAATCATAATCCTTGAGTAGTTCAAGCCATCTCCATTGCCTCATGTTGAGTTATTTATGTGATAAAATAGACTTCAAATTTTTTTGATAAGTATAAATCTCACATTTTTCACCATAGATATAGTGTCTCCAAATCATCAAAGAAAATATTACAGCTGCTAACTCTATATTATGAGTAGGATAGTTTTGCTCATGAATTTTTAGCTGTCGTGATGCATAGGCAATAACCATATCATTCTTCACAAGGACACAACCAAGTCCATTCTTTGATGCAACACTATAAATAACAAACCCATCATTCCCCATGGGTAGATTCAATATAGGAGCATTGAGTAATCTAATTTTCAATTCTTCAAAACATTTTTCACATTCTTTTGTCCAATCAAATGTTATCCCTTTATGTGCGAGTATGGTTAATGGGTTAGATAATAGGGAAATATTCTGGATGAAATTCCAATAATATCATATGAAAACAATAAAACTGTGTACCTCAGTTAAACTCATTGGTGCGGGCCACTCTTAACTGGCTCTTTTCTAAGAAGGATCAATAGAGATTCTATCCTTAGAGAGAGTATGTCCAATGAAAGAAATCTCATAAATCCATAATTCACACTTGCTAAAATTCCCATATAATTCCTTTCTTTTAAGAGTCGTCGGGATAATGCAAAAGTGATATTCATGTTCTTAGTAGATTTTGGAGTATACTAATATATCTTCAATAAATACAACTACAACATCATCTAGAAATTTCTTGAAAACTCTGTTCATTATATACATGAAGATAGAGGGTGAATTAGTCAATCCAAAAGGCATTACTATAAACTCGTAATTCCCATACCTGGTTCAAAATGTTGTTATTGGAATGTCGTCCATATTCACACACAACTGTTTATATGAAAATCGAAGGTAAATTTTTGAAAAGTATTGGGCACCATGATGTCTGTTAAATAAATCATCAATGTGAGGTATGATATACTTGTTCCTTATTGTTATAGCATTGATCTCCATGTAGTCAATGCACAACCGCATAGATCCATCTTTCATCCTAAAAAAATGGGTAGGGGCTCCCCATAGAGAAACAATAGGGAGAATAAATCCCTTATTACTCAATTACTCTAGTTGTTTCATTACTTCCACTAATTCCACAGTTACCATTCTATAAGGGGTCTTCAATATGGGCCTTGATCCAGGAATTAAATCAATCGAAAACTCAATTACTCATTCTAGAGTATTTCCAGGTAAATCCTCTAGAAAAACATCAAAATATACTTTCACAATAGGTAAATCCTCTAATTGAACATTCCTTTACTCGACCAAAATTATTTCATTCACTTCCTCCCCTATATTTGAATTTAGTTGAGCTTCTGGAGGTGGATCTAGATAAGAATTGGGTGGTGACGTTTATTCCCTAATGATAAGGTACTCTTTATCATAATCCAAAATTGTAACCTTCTTCTTCTTACAATAAATTTTTGAATCATGGTCGGAAATCCAATCCATGCTGAGGATTATATCAAATTCAATCATGGTTATAAAAATGTGATGAGAAGATAATGAACATTTATATTCCCTAATGGGGAATGATTTTCAAAAATTTGTTGCAATGATACTTCCCTTAAGAGTGTTGACTGATAAATCCCTTATTAAAAAAAATTGGAAATATCTATTTTTCCTAGAAAACTGGGAAGATACGATTCAATGCAATGATCCATAATCAAATAAATCATTTTCTAAACTTGAAGAAATCATTAAATTACCTGCCACTATGTCTTTCGGATCTTCAACCTCAAGAGTAGTGATAACATAAGTTTGGCCTTGATCTCTATTCCTTTTTCGAGGTATGTTAACTTGGAACTTAAGAAATTTATTTGAATAATTCCCCTTTTCTCTAAAATTGTAACATTCAACAATGACAACCTCGTTCTTTCACTTGCAATCATGAATATGGTGGAATTTTTCACCAAACTTTTAAAATACTCTTATTCCCTTCAGGCATGTACCAGTGTGTTTCTTCCCACAATTACTATAGGATGGATATTTAATATTTCCCTTTTCCCATTATTTCCTTTTCTAGAGTGTTCAGAATATCTCTTCTTCTCTTGATTTTCTTTAAAGTCGTATGACTTGGAGAATTCTTTTTTCTATTCATAACACATGGGACAATATCATCATACAATGAGATAGAATTTGAGACTAATTCTTGATGAAGAAATAGTTTAACTCATAAAATAAATGATCAATATTACATCTAAGGTTACATATACAATCTAACCCATGCCTCACTAACCATATAAAGTTATCTTTATACTTTGTGACATTCTCGTCTGCCTTTTTCCACAGACTCATAAATTGTCTTTCCATATCTACTCAATGGTCACGAGCAATGTATTTTTCTATGAAAATCTATTTAAACTCTATCCATTCTATATTTTATACTTCATTATCTTCCTTTTTATTTTGAATCAATGACCACCATTGATCAATATCTTTAGTGAGGTAATAAACTAACATGACAAAATTTTCCCTTTCACTACTCCCCAAGCCATGAAATATTTTTTCTCAAAGGAATTTATCTATTGCTTAGCTACTAATGGATTTGTACTCCCATTGAATGTTTGTTTTTTGTTTCCTCGTGTATTGATCTAACAATGATCCTCCATGCTATGGACCAGGGTGCTCTATACAGGTCAGGTTATTATTCATAACCTGAGTGAGTTGTCCCAGTATGGTGATAAGATGATCAACACCAGTGATTTCACCAGCTCCACTATAATTATCTTGAGTAGGAGGGAAATAACTACTGGGAATATGGGGTTTTCCAACACTTTTATACCAATGGTTCTGTAGAACCATTTTTATAGGGGTCATTTAGCAATGATTTATTCAAATTATCAGTAAAGGTTGGTTTAGTGATGGATTTCCCCATGGTTTGAAGAAACCATTGGAAACTCCACAAAATTTGCACCCTTTACCTATGGTTTGTACAAACCTTTGGTAAAGGCCATGAATTTTCAAAAAAATTTAGGAACTTTTGTGAATGGTCTCCCCAAATACACCCCCAATTACACAGAAGTATAGAACTCATTTCCCCCAATTTCCAGAGGCCCCATGGCGCAGGTGAACCCTAAGCCGAGGTCTTCCATCCGATCGGTTGAAACTCCCCCATCCTGGTTAGACTTTTTAATCCCCTACCCAAATATAGTCATAGAAGCCCTCTTTTGAAAATTTCTCCATTTATTCTAATATTTTTAAAGATCACGTCATTATTTTAAATTTTTTAGTGATTTTAAATTTTTTTTTGATTCACACTATTTGATATTGAATAAATGACTGATACTTGACTGGTAGATGTCTTTGAGTATATAGAATATTTTTTATAAATGATCCCTTAAAAGTATCACTATTTTGTGTTCTTTATGATGTGTATTGTATCATTGACATACTTTATTAATAATATCTAATTTAAATATAAATGTTTCTGTCAATAGTTTATGAAATTAAACCTCTTTATGATCCATGAACAAACTATTAGTGTAGAATCCTAATCATTATCCACCCATGGGGTGTGATTGACTTGGGGATGTTTTCCTCCAAATAACCAATGCCCCAGCTCCTATTAGGTTTGATTGTAGACCTAATATAGACCTCCTCCCGATGAATTCTCGGCTGCGAAATACCTTCCAGCCCAAGATCCTTCTTCAATGAAACAAATTTTAATTTATAAACTTCAAATTATTAATTTATATCTTAGTTTTAGTGTTCTTCCTCTTTTTATTTAATGTTTGATGTTTGTTTTCAGTCAAATTAGAGTTATTTCTGTTGTAGTACATAACCCTTTGTTTGTTTTATGTTCTTTTTTTTTCAACACTTCATTCATCGTAAATGGTCTGTTTAGTGGGTTTTGTTCAGTATTCGGGTTAAGGGGATTGTTTTATGTTTTTTTAGCGGGGGGTGGGCTGTCCCGGTGGGGGAGGGGTGTGGGCTTTCCAAAGTGGGTGGGGTGGGTAGTCCGGGACACCTCGTACCCCCTGGACAGCCCCCCCCCCCCCCCGCTCCTAGAAAGCCCCCCTTGACCCCATGACCCCCTGGACATCCCTGCCACCCCCCATGGATAGCCTGCCCACCCATGGAAACCCCATACCCCATAGATAGCCCCCCACCCCAAACCCCATGGACAACCCGCCCACCCCCCTGGACACCCCGTACCCCCCCTGGATAGCCACGCGACCCCCGTGGGCAGCCCAACCACCCACCTCATACCCCCTGGACAACCCCTCCCACCTCCTGGAAACCCCTCCCCTCCTGGACTCCCCCTAACCTTGTAGACAGCCCACCCACCCCTAGACACCCCATACCCCCTCCAAAACCCCCACCCCCAAGAAAGACCCCCACCCGCTAGACACCCCCGACCCCCAAGGACTGCCCCGCCACCCTCGTGGACAGCCCACCCAGCCCCTAGACTGCTTGTACCCCCTGGAAAACCTTCACCCTTGTTGACAGCCCCCCAGACACCAACCCACCACCCCCCGGACACCCCCATCCCCCCAGACGCCCCCACCACTGGAAATCCCCCCAACCCCCTCGACACCCCGACCCCACTAGACAGCCCCTCCACCCCCGTGGACTACCCAATCACCCCATGTGGACAGCCCGCCCACCACCTGGACACCCCCTCCACCCTCATGGGCAACCCTCCCGCCCCCTTGAACATCCTGTACAGCCTGGACAACCCCACCCACCCCCTGGACACCCCGCTCACCCCATTGGACAGCCAGCCCACCACCTAGACTCCCCATACCCCCTTGGATAACCCAACCACCCCTAGGGATATCCTGCCCACCTAGACACCCCGACCCCAACAAATCCCCCCACCCCATGGACACCTCCGACCCCACTGGATAGCCCTTCCACCCCCTGGACACCCCACACCCCCTGGACACTCCCTCCCCCTTGGGCAATGTATGTGATCCCTCAAATTATCTACTAAAATATAAAATTTCTTCGACCTAAAATTTAGTCAACTCCTGAATAATTCTCCTTCAAAACTGTACATGATATTGTACACTGATGTATAGTTTTTCAAAGATATTTTGTTATAAATATAGTTTTTTTTTGTATTTTATTTTATGATTCTCACATTGATTAGTGTGTTAGTTACGGTTTCATATAAAGTGAACAAATCTTGTTTACATAAATATATTTTCAATGAAACTTCAATCTTATTGAATTTATTTTGATGAAATAAATTATAACAATTATTTTTTTACCGAAGGGATAAAAGTTATTTGTATGAAACTGATCAGATCTCAAGTAATTCTCAAACAATTTGGAGGGCTTTTTAGATTTTTCTTTTCACAATGATTCTTGATAGTGGTCGCATACGCTTCCCAACTTCCATTTGTGTTAGAAGACCTTGGTTGAGTCATGAAGAAGTTAGAAACAAAATAACCAAATATTGTTTTTAAGAAAACTATTATATGTGGTATCAGAATGGAGAGAAAATGAAATCTCCAATTGTCGATGATCTAAATGTGAGGACTAGAGTGGAGAATTTGTTATTTTACTAGTTTCTGTTTATTCATCATAAGGAAAAAGAAAGGATTCCAACCCAAAAAGACTTCGATATGAACACACATGATGCGTCTAATGAAAATGTTGATGTTTTCAGAGTGAAAAGATTGAATGATGCTACCATGACTCCAGTATATCAACAATGAAATAAAATGAAAAGATGGAATTTTTAATCCTATTATTTCATGGGAAAACAAGGAATGAGATTTCTAATACAATAATTGATTACATTATTAAATTCTAAAAGGATTTACTTTCTTATGATGCATATATTCCTTCAAACGACTATATGGCATGAATGTTAGATGAGGATCTTGGATTTTCAAGAAAAAAAATCATTATATCTTGAAAGATTGCTGTTTATTTTGTGAGGAAACTACTGAACGAAATGAATGAATAAAATGTGGCACATCTCTCTAGAAGTCAAAATCTAATGGAACACTATACCACATTCCACATAATGTAATGTGGAACTTTCCATTGATCCCTAGACTCCAAAATCGTTTTATGTCTGAAAAAAAATCAAAAAAAATGAGATGTCATGATACTGAGAGAAATAAGACTAATGATGAGTTGGTTCACCCTACAGATGGATTTTCAAGGTAGATATTTGATGCTTGATATCCTAATTTTTCAACTGACGTGCGTAATGTGAGTCTTGGTCTTTCATGTGGTGGTTTTAATCCATTTGGTAAGATGCTCACTTCGCACAACACATGGACAGTTTTAATACAAATTTATAATCATCCCCCATGGTTGCGTATGAAAAAAAATTCACTTTCAAGAGTATACTCATATATGGCCCTTCTGATCCCAGCATTGATATTGAAGTATACATGCAAACATTAATAAAAGAGAGGAAAATTCATTGGTATGTGGGTGTGGGCTCATACCATGCATATTCAAAATACATATTTCAGTTACGTGTTGCGCTTATGTGGACGATCAATGATTTTACGGCTTATACAATGATGTGTCGATGGAGCACAAAGGGAAAACTGTCATGTCCTATTTGTATGAAGAATACATTATCCAGAAGACTAAAGCATCATTTTAGTCTTAGTTTTATGGGAGATCACCGATTCTTGACAATGGACCATCCATATAGAAATAATCATTGAAGATTTGATAATAACATAGAGACCGATGATACACCTTAGCATATGTCTGGAACTGATGTGATTAATGAATTGAATGTTTTCAGTTTTTCATTCGGGAAGGGTCAAATGAAATCTAGAAAGAGAATGAATGTTTCCACTAAAACCTATTACAATTGGAGGAAGATGAGTATCATTTTTTATTTTCATTATTGGTCATCCATTTTGTTACAGAATTTCTTAGATGTAATTCACATTGAAAATAATATTTGTGAAATGTTTCTTTCAATAAATCTAAATGTTAAGGGAATGAAAAAAGATGACTTAAGGTATCGCTGTGACATGGTGGATTGGGGCATCAGACAAGAATTTCATGTTGTTCTTATCAATGAAAATAAATGGCATGTTCCATGTGCTTATTATGTAATGAAACCTATGAAAAAAAAATATCTGGAATTATTAGAGAATATTAGAGTTCCTGATGGCTATTTTGGCAACATATCTATATGGGTCAATAGAAGAGAGTCGAAGATAAAATCATTGAAGACTCGTGATTATCACATTTTTCTGCATGAGTTGATTCCAATAGAAATCTGTCATCTTTTTTCCAATAATGTAAGGGTGACTGTTATTCAGTTGTGTCATTTGATTAGAGATCATTACTCTAAGAAGTTGTCCGAGTCTTTCTTGCAAAAAATGTTGACCGATGCCCCATTAATTTTGTGTGAGATGGAAAAAATATTTCCTCAAACATTGTTCACCTGAATGATGCATCTAACTATCCATATTCCCACTGAAATACATCTTGGTGGACTTAATTTTTTTTGGATTTATCCAGCTGAATGAAATATGTAATCATCAAAGTCTTATGTCCGAAACATGAATCATCTCGAAGGTTCTGTCGTGAAAGGTTACTTGGCTCAAGAATGTATAAATTTCTTCTCATTGTATTTGTCTGATCTTACTACCAGAATTTATAGACTAATGAAAAATGAAGAAGAATGTATGAGTAATTGATCCCAGTTTTCCATCACATTCTAAAAAAAAGGTATTCATGGATCATATACATTGAATACAATACGCCTTGAAGAGTGGGAGATGTCACATCGCACAGTTTTGTTCAACTGTGATTTGTTCAATGACTACATCAGGTAACTAAATTGAATATGTATATCTTATATATATATCTATTAATTTATTGGTATTTTATTTCTACGTGGACCATAAAACAAAGATAAATAAAAAGCATTGTTCATTATCTTTGAGAAGGATGGAGTATTTTCATAGCAAAGAGTTTTCTTCTAGGTCAAAATTGAAGTTAAATTTATTAGTATTTAAAATAATTAAATCCATATTTAATTAAGTTTAATTTTCATTTATATTTATGGTATTGATTTTTCCTACAGACTCTGTCTTTAAGGAAAAAATAGATTAGGCTTTTGGTCCTAATACTGTGTTTCGTGGCTATAAATCAATTGTTATCAACAGGTAAAAATTTATTGTCAGTGGATGAGGAAAGGACATGAGAACACAACATGATGGTGTTATGGTTAATACCTCAACAGATTGTTATGCCATTGAACTAGATAGTATACCACAATTTCAAAATGTGGGTTGTTATGTCGTCATTGAAAAAATAGTAATATTGGATTATTACTCTCATGGACGAGTCACGATGATGAAATGCTATTGTTTTGATTCGATGATGAGACATGGTATATTTATTGATGATTGTGGATTTCGAGTAATTAATATGTCTTGCACTCTTTCTACCAAAGAACCATATGTATTGAGATAAATGTCTAAACATGTTTTTTATGTCAAAGACCATCTTCGACATGAATTCAGTGTCACTGTTGATGTAATTCCAAGAAATATTTTTGATGATGGTGATGATGGAATTGACAATGTCCCTACTGCCATTTGAAGCAAGCCATTTATTTATTTTGATGACTCTAATTTCTCAATTTTCAGAGTTGATTTTGAACCTAAAGATGTGGTGGAAAATATAAAGAATCATCTATCCATGTCCTCAATTCTTTTGTTTTACCGTGAGATGGGTTGTTATGGTTAGTCCCATTAAAATTGTTTTAATAATGATTAGAATTATATTGTATCCGATTTGACCGTTATGTGCATTTTAAATGTTTATTAGTTGAAATTATTAATTGAATTGATATTTGACATTTGGAATTGAACTATATTTAATCCTACGATACCAAAATTTCTAACATGGTGAACATTTCAATGTTTCAAATGTGATTTTAAAAAAAATTTATAACTCTAAGACCTCTCTTTAACATTTTACCTGGTAATGAACATGATGGGCTGTATTATTTTACAAAACATGTATTGAAACCTTCATCATTTACCTGAGCTAATAAATTAAAATTTTCCTTAACTTTGAAAACTATTTCACAACTTATGTATATGGTAGAATCAATGTTCAATAAATTTAATAGACTGATGAAACATAGTAAATAAACATCCTACTAAAAATTAAAATTTTCCCACTCATTTATTTTGTTTTTTGGGTTACACATTAATTATACTTTTTTATTTACTTCCATATCTATTTTCAAATGCACGGAAATGAAACCAATTGTAGAGAGGAAATGAAAACAGATTATGGACAACAGTCATCACATGGATGAGCTAGGCATTCCACCACTAGTGCATGTAGTTAGTTCTTTATTTCAAATATATATTTTTTAAATAATCTATAATGTCATTTGATTGATTTATATAATCATTTTTTCAGGATCCATCTATTAGGAGACAATTATTCGATGAGCATCCTAGTAGTGGTCCCAGTACTTAGGGTGTTCTTACGAGGGGGGTGGTACGAGAGCTAAATGATCTAGTCAGCGTTTCCGATTAGACCCTGCCCCTCCCACTAACATACAATCCATTCCAAATTCTGATCCCGGTGTTCCATTATTGACACATGGGATATTTAGACCTCGCATGTTTTCACCACCCTTTACATCTAAGCTTCCTCACCCATCTGTACCATATCTGATGATAATTCCCACTCCCCATATAGCATTTGGCCATCCATCCTTGTCGTCTTCTTTTACTTTTGCTTCCTTCTCTCTGGGATTTTATATTCCATCTTCTCCAACTACTGCTTCACCAGAGTCTGTCCCTATAGAGTATATATTAGGACTCACTCCATCTGTATGGGGTGTTGCATCAGTTTATGTGGATTCAGTGGAACCCATTGATCAGACTACTGCAGGTATACTTATAAAACCCTAACAAATTGTTACACCATTATTTATTTTCATTATAACATTTATTGTTAAAATAATTTTTTTTCTTCCATAACAGATACATCTACTAATAGGATGCGGGGACAGGGGAGTACACACATGCATTCAGTGTGGAACCGCCACACATAGTGGATGATGGAGTACAATGAAGATAGTCTGTTGATTGAAAAATTAGGGCAGTAATGTCGAAGTTTTTTGACGATGTTTGTCAAATACACTGAATTCATTCCTGTCATCCCGCTCTCATGGAGAAAACTGCCAAATGAAGTATGGATAAATCATGGGCAAGGATTTGGGTAAATCAATCTGTTGTATTTAATTAAATATATTAATTTTTGTATTTATATTAATTAATATTTTGGTTTTAGCCAGGGTTTAATTTCCATGATGGTGAGGGTCCCCGACCAGCACACCTAATGGATTTACGCAAGCTCTGGAGGGCTTATAAGCATGAGTTGAAAATTGGACGGTGTGATAGAGTGGGTACAAAGTTATAGGTAGTCCCTGTCATGGATGATTATCCATTTGAACAGTACCGACAGATGATTACTCATTGGGGGACTAGCCAATTTATGGTATTAATCAAATTAGAAGTACTTAAATTAAAATTTTCATGTTTATTGTTAATACTAATAATTGAATTTTATTTAGAATTCATCTAGAAGAATTTAAAAAACATTGATGCTACGAAATAAGTCCACACATTGGGATGTACTACGATGCCAGATCATCAGAGACAGCTGGTATGATAGTTTATAATCTTCTTTATGACTTGCACATTCTATTACTTCCTCCGTAATTTATTCGATTGCTAAAGTTGTTATATAATTTTAGTTATGAAATTAATGTTTTTTTGGTATCCTATTTTTATTTATGGGTTACTACATTCAATTTCATTGTAGGGGCATAAATTGAATATATAAGGACGTGTGCCTTGAGAAAAATATTTCATCTCGAGTAGAAAGAGGAAAGAGGGAAGTGTGCTTAATGAACCGACTCAGTAGCAAATTGTAAGTTTTACATTGTAAATTTATAATTTTAATCACAATTTTGTAACTTAATAATCTCTTTATATTTATAATAGGATGCTTTAGAAGACCTTGATGCCAAGGAAGCTGACAATTTTGGGCCAAAATATCACTTTCATTAGGTGTTGGGAGATGAGAATCCAGGTAGAGTACGTTGCTGACCTGGGGAGAGTATAGTTCTGACGAGGTATTGGATCTCCTCAGGTATGAGATGTAGTGACACTGAGTGGTATTTGGTTATGGCACAAGTATACTAGGCTAAAAAAGGGCCATAGAGACGACATCACCGTCTATTACGGCAAACAAGGCTTTTATGAAACTGATGGAATCGTTACATCCGACACTTCCACCAGATGCCAACACTGTATGTGAGGAATATATGTCATAGATGCATTATATATATGGTGAACCAGGTGGTAGTTCTAGTGCTGGTCAAAAAGATGGAGAGGAGGAGACCGTGGAGGTGGAGGAGGAGGGCGAGGAGGAGGCTGAGGCAGAGGAGTACGAGGAGGAGGAGGCTGATATAGAAGAGGAGGTAGATGAGGAGGAAAAGGAAGAGTACAAGGGTGAGGAGGATAGTGGGGACGATGATGTGGATGATGATGAGGACGAGGCTGAGGGTAAAGATGATGGTGATGATGGTGACAGTGATGAGGGATAGATTGATCTATTACATTTTTGACTGATATTACTGACCTTTGATGTTAATTGATTTTTTGTGCCTGAATATATGTGTGATGAGGTTGGTCACATTATATTTATTTTTTATCGATAAATATTAAAACATGATTTGATGATTTGCTGTAAAATCCACCTTTTTAATGAAATTGTTATTTATTTTTGGACAACCTCCGGGACAGCCCCACACCATCCTCCCTGGACCCCAGACTGCCACCGACCATCCTCCCTGAACCGCGTGTATCCCTCAGGACAACCCCCACCCTCCTTCCTAGACCATGGATAACCCCCACCCTTTTCCCTAGACCCTGGACAGTACCCCGGACAGCCCCTGGACAGCCCACCCACCCTCCTCCCTAGACCCCAAACAGCCCCTACCCTCTTCTGTAGACCCCGAACAGCCCCCCGAATATCCCCCCACCCTCGTACCTCGACCCAGACAGCCCCCCCTCCTCCCAAGTCCCCGAACAGCCTCCAGATAGCCCCCCGGACGACCCCCCAAACAACCCCCCCCCCCTCACCATCCTCCCTTGAGAAAAGACAGCTGCCCAGACAGCCCCAAGATATCCCCCCGGATAGACCCCCTGATATCCCCCCCATACAACCCCCTGAACCGCACCCCACCCTCCCTCCTGGACTCCGGACAACCCCACTCCTTCCTGGACCCAGGAAAACCCCCACCCTCCTCCTACAATGAATAACCCCTGCCACATATATCCTTATACTCCAATGGGTACCTCACATAACTGTGTATCACTGACATCATCACACCAATCACTACATCATAAGGTCACTGAGCCCAATCTATTCTCTCATTAAGATTCACCGTATAACCCAATCTAATTAACATTCCATTACTATTACATTAGTACCAAGCACCGGCCACCTACCTTGATTTCGGAGACAATCACACTCTTAATTCTACGTCTTAGATTTCAATATAATCTTTATTTAAGATTCACCCTAAATACTAAAGTAAAATAGGGTTTTAGATATTCAGAAGAAGATGAGAGAAGATTTCAAACCCTAATCGAAAATAGGAAGCATGGAGAGGATTTTAACTAAAAACAATGAACATTCAGAAAACCTACCAAACACTATCTGATTGTATTGATACTTTAACACAAGGGTCCATGAGTCATTTTTGATGTGTACGAGTCGACCTCATATCAATCGGAGGCACGATGTGACCGGTACCACTCAAAGTGTCTCACTTTTATTTGAATTGGATAATATTTTAAGTGAAAACAACAACGAGCATATGGAGAACTAACCAAACACATTAAAATTCTATTGATACTATATTACAATGATCCGTGGTTCATTTTTGACAAGTACGAGTCAACCCTGCCTCAATATGAGGTAGCGCGTGGTTTGTTCCACTCAAACTGTTTCACATTTTTTTAAAATGGACAAGAATTTAAGTGAAAACAACAACTTGCATATGGAAAACTGACCAAACGCATTCAGATTCTATTTATAAATTTTCACAATGATCAATGGGTCATTTTCGATGTGTAAGAGTCAACCTCGCCTCAATCCGAGGCATGGTGTGGCTAGTACCACTAAAACCGTCTCACTTTAATTTGAAATGGACAAGATTTTAAGTGAAAACAATAATTTGCATATGAAAAAATGACCAAACGATTTCTGATTGTATTGATGCTTCAGAAAAATGATCCATGTGTCATTTTTGACGTGTAAAAGTCAACCCCACCTCAATCTGAGGCACGGTGTGGCGAGAATCACACAAAGTGTCTCTCTTTGTTTTTAAATGGACATAATTTTATGTAAAAACAACTATCCTTCAGAAAACAGACCAAATGTTTTCTGATTTTGTTGATACATTAGAATGAGGATCTATGGGCCATTTTTGACGTGTATGAGTCATCCTTGTCTCAATCTGAGGGACAATGTGACCGATACCACTCAAAATGTCTCACATTTATTTTAAATGTACAAGATTTTAAGTGAAAACAACAACTTGCATACTGAAAACCAGCCAAACACATTTAGATTCTATTAATACATTAGGAAAACGATTCATGGGTCATTTTTGACATGTACGAGTCAACCCTATTTGAATACAAGGCACAGTGTGGCTGGTACAACTCAAATTGTCTCACTTTTATTTGAAATGGAGAGGGTTTTAATTGAAAACAACAACATGCATACGGAAAACTGACCAAACGCTTTCTCATTGTATTGATACTTTATGAAAACGATCCATGAGTCAATTTAGACGAGTAAGAGTCAACCACGCCACAATATGAAGGATGGTGTGGCCGGTACCACTCAATGTATCTCACATTTATTTAAAATGGACAAAATTTTAAGTGAAAACACAACATTCATATGGAAAACTGCCCAAACGCATTCAGATTCTATTGATACTTTAGAAAAATGATCCATGGGGTATTTGGGACGTCAAAAATTCCACCCTATCTCAATATGAGGCATATTGTGGCCGATACCACTCAAAATGTCTCACTTTTATTTGAAATGGACATGATTTTAAGTAAAAACAACATCTTGCTTATGGAAACTGACCAAACACTTTCTGATTGTTTTGATACTTTATGAAAACAATCCATGGGACATTTTTGATGTGTATGAGTCATCCTTGCCTCAATATGAGTCACAGTGTGGCCGGTATCACTCAAAGTGTATCTCTTGGATTTAAAATGGACACTGTTTTATGTAGAAACAATAGACATTCAGAAAACTGACCAAACATATTCTAATTGTGTTGATACATTAGCCTAAGGATCCATGGGTCATTTGTGACGTGTATGTGTCAACCTCGTCTCAATCCTAGGGACTATGTGGCCAATACCTCTCAAACTATCTCACATTTATTTGAAATGGACATGTTTTTAATTGAAAACAACAACTTTCATAGAGAAACCAACCAAATGCCTTTGTATTCTGTTTATACTTTAGGAAAACGATCGTTGTGAAATTTGTGACATGTAATTGTCAACCCCGCCTCAATACGAGGCATGGTGTGGTTGATACCACTCAAATTGTCTAACATTTATTTGAAATGGACATGATTTTAAGTGAAAATGAATTATTGAATATGAAAAACCAACCAAAAGCGTTTTTATTGTATTGATAATTCATGAAAATGATACATGGGTCATTTTTGACTTGTAAGAGTCAACCCCGCATCAATATGAGGCACAATGTGTCTTGTACCACTCAATGTGCCTCACATTTATTTGAAATGGACAAAATTTTACGTGAAAACAACAACGTGCATACGGAAAACTAATCAAACTAATTCATATTAATTTGATTCATTAGGAAAATAATCCATGGGTCATTTGTGATGTGTAAGAGTCAACCCTACCTCAATCCGAGGCATGGTGTGGCTGGTACCAATCAAACTATCTCACTTTTATTTGAAATGGACAAGATTTTAAGTGAAAACAACAACTTGCATATGGAAAACTGATCAAATGATTTCTAATTGTATTAATACTTCAGGAAAATGATCCATGGGTCATTTGTGACGTGTACGAGTTAACCCCGCCTCAATCTGAGGCACGGTGTGGCTAGTATCACTAAAAGTGTCTCTATTTGGTTTAAAATGGACACTATTTTAAATAAAAACAACAGACATTCAGAACACCGACCAAACATTTTCTGATTGTGTTGATATTTCAGGAAAATGATGCATGGGTCATTTAGGACGTTTACAAGTAAAACCCATCTCGATCCAATGGTTGGTGTGGCCGTTACCACTGAAACATTCTCACATTTATTTGAAATGGACATGATTTTAAGTGAAAACAACAACTTGAATACAGAAAACTGACCAAACGCATTCGAATTCTATTGATTCTTAAGGAAAATGTTACATTTATCCTTTGTCACATGTAAGAGTCAACCCAGCCTCACTCTGAGGCACGGTGTGGTTGGAATCAATCAATATGTCTCTCTTTTATTTAAAGTGGATATTATTTTAAGTAAAAACAAGAGACATTCGGAAAACTGACCAAACGTTATCTGATTGTGTTGATACTTTAGAACAGGGAACCTTGGGTCATTTATAACGTGTATGAGTCAATACCATCTCAATATGAGGGACACTGTGACCAATAAAACTCAAAGTGTCTCACTTTTTATTGAAATGGACAACATTTTAAGTCAAAACAACAACTGACATAAGGAAAACAGACCAAGCACATTTGGATTCTGTTGACACATTAGGACAACGATCCATGGGTCATTTGTGGAATGTATGAGTCAACCCCTCCTCAATCGGATTCGTGGTATGACCAGTACCACTCAAACTAGATCCCTTTTATTTGAAATGGACATGATAATAAGTTAAAAAAACAACATGCATATTGAAAACCGACCAAATGTATTCGGATTATGTTGATAGTTTACCACAAGGATCCCCGGTCTAGCATCACACAATCCAATTATCATGTGAGTAACTCCTACCCCTATTCTAAAACACATGATATTTAATACGCCAATCCCATCCTCAAACAGTGGGTTCTACATTCAAACAAAAGTCCCTTTGGGAACCCAATACCAAAGACATAATTGAATATTCATACCCAGAACCCAAAATGGGGATTCATCTCACATCACACCCAGGAGAACAAATTACTATTATCCGCATACCCCCATATTCCAATTGGAAATTCTATGAATAACATTTAGGCAATTCTGGTAACCCATCTCATATGTCGAGATTGGCCAATGTTTTCCACTAACACATCAAAAACCATTTATACATGGATACATTGCCATTAAGGGAATATTAACATCCCATTCACTTCCAATAACTCATCCTAGGTCTAAGCACATGACCACTACCATTTTCTATCTTATGAGTATCATGATCCTTGTCCACTCTACCCAAGTTTTTCTGTGGGGTTTAAGATAGTAAACCCAAGACCATGGGTAAAAATCAAATGTTTTACATATAACTTGTATGTTTTTCTCTTGTGTGTATTGGTGTTGTGGTTTGAGTGATGAGTGAATTATAAATTTTGAATACTATTTTGGGTGTTATTGCTTTTTAATTCTAAATTTCTGAATTCTGGATGTATTGGATTATTGCTGTATTGATAATGAAATTTAAATTTTGAATACTGTTATGTGTATTAGATTCTGGATGTATTGGATGTTAATTTTGTATTGGGTTTATGAGTGTTATTTCATTTCAATTCTAGATTTATTGGATTGTTTATGTATTGGATTATCTGTCTTTCTCATGTTGTAGTTTGATTGAGGAATGGAATTTAAATTTATAAATTTCTAAATTCTTGATGAATTTTTAAAATCCCATGTAGCCTTTTGGAATTTGGGTGTATTTGTTCATTCAGGTATCAAGAATAGGATAGAGGTGGTTGCTGGCTAGTGCTGCTGTGGAGGTACAACATATGTATACCAACGGTTTTCAAAACTATTTGTATATCCCTTTGATATATATTATACCAATAGTTTTCAAAACCGTGGGTATACCCTTTTTAGGTATATTGTACACTATATTCCAACAGTTCTAAACTCTTGGTATAAGGGTAACATATAAAAAAGGTTTGTGAAACTGTTGGTATATATCTTTCTTTAACACATATACCAACAATTTACACAGAACCGTTGGTATAAGGCTATACAAATGGTTTACTTGGCCATGGTTTGGGAAACCATTGGAATATTATATACCAATGGTTTCTAGTCCTTTAACAATGGTTCTAAACCATTGGTAAAGAGTATAATTCTAGCAGTGAATCACTACATGGAGTTCGTGCATTGATACTATTTCCATTCCATCCACTAGCTGCCATTTCCAAAGAATGGCATAATCTAGATTGGTTTATGAATCTAAATACATAATTCCAAACTTGTAAAACACTTAACATAAACAGAATAGTTTATTGATATAATCCATAATAATAAAAAGGCTTTCTTTTAGGAAGTATAAACTCATAAACACTTCATAACAGTTTTTAATGAAAATTCAAATATTTCTAAGAATATCCCCCGGGAGTGTCGTAACCAAGAGTTGAGCAAGGCCCGTTATCGTGCACCACTTCTTGTTCGAGTTCAGCTCAAAGTGGTGTTTTTGGGTTTTACACCTATGTACATATATAATAGAGCCGCCTCTACCTGCTCGTATCTAGACAGGGATGTATTTCTTGGATAACACACAAAATTTCTACAATTCCAAAATTATAGGAAGTTCGACTATACAAATCCTCAAATTCTATCTTAGGTCTATGTGCTCTAATTAGAGATTATATAAATCTATTTTCTAAGGATTGTACAAAACATCCTATGATACCAACTATAACACCCCAACCCAATTTATCTAGAGTTGGTGCATTAATACATAACATTGGCATGATAAAAAAAGATCAACCCTCGAATGACCGATTAGTTTATTGGCCTTGAAGGTACTAGATACAATCATATGGTTTACATCACATCCTAAAATGGAAAACTACAACAACATTGTTTCCAAGGAAAATACTAAGATCCCATAGACTATCCCTATAGTTCAGTCATAATATACTTTCTCATCTTGGGAAAAATATGACATAGAAAGGGGTGAGCTCAAATGATAATTAAGGATATCAATATAGGGGAAACTTTCATAAATAAGCATAAACATTTAAGGTAATGTATAAAACTAAAACAACATCCTTTTCAACATAAAATTCATCATAAAATGGAAAATATAAATCAAAATAACGCCATCTAATTACTCAAATAGATATTATACTATTAGAATAATAACAAGCAATATCAATAGCCACATTCATAATGATGGAATGTATAATTCCAGACTTTCATAACCACATAGTCAAGGCCTTGTGCCAAGACTAAAAATAAGATTTTGTCAAGGCATTGTGCAGAGACACTGGTTTGTCTCATGAGACCTACCGATGCATCGAGGAGTTATAGCAGGATCCACCTGTCACTTACTTTGTCTAATTAATTCCAAATATGAAAAGGATCAAAAATAACACAAACATTCATATTAGAACTAGCATAAGAAATGTCAATACTTTATCCATAAACCATGAATGGTGTAAAAATATCACATCCCTAGTCAAAAATTTCACAAAACCATCAATACAATATGAATGTTTTAAATCATAATAAATCAACTTCAAATAAGCTAAAAATCCATCAAAGAATGTTGACATAGATGAAATCAAAACCTTTTTTAGGGAAATATATCTTTATATTTTGAAATAATATACGAAAATATTTAATTTTATAATATTCTTATAAGCTTGTAAGGGAAGTATCGATGATGTTATAATGGCAGAAAATAGCCGCAATCGCCATATGAGATAAATAGAACATTCTTACCTTATTTTTGTCAAAAAGGTCATAAATTACCTTGTTTGGAAAACAACAGGAAGATTCCTTTCTAAATATATAAGGTCAAATAAGGGTATAAATTAATTTAAAATTTTTTCTAGTAAATAGTAAAAATGTTTTGAAATACATTTTATGAAACATGGATGTGGATGATAAAGGGATCCCTTTAAGAAACATGGATGTGGATGATAAAGAGATCCCATTACATAATTATGTATAAACAACCACAGATAATGACGAGATTGTGAAATTAACCATTACCTTGTACTTTTCCATGGTTGAGGGTAGGTTACCTTACTTTATAATGGTTAAATAATAGTTATTAAATTATACAATAATATTATACATTAATATGATATCATATATTATTTTTTAATATTTCTTATTAATAAAATGTTAGTACTATCATCGTTTTAGTTATTAATGGATTCGTTTTCTTTTATATTCATTGTTACGTAAGTAATGTTTGTTATTGATATGTTGTATATTATTCAAATTAATAATGATATTAAGTCTTTAAACATTATTTTTAATCATAAAATGATAATTAGTCTTGATTAGATACAAATGGGAATGAATCTCATCGCATTCGTGGAGAATGTAATCTGTACATATGCATGAGCGACAATATCATTATTTTAACATCAAAATAGTAAATAATTGGATGATATAACATATATAAATAATCATTATCATGTTATATTTATTATTTAAATAAATTATAAATCATTATTATACCCATCAAAATAATAATGAATTGAATAACAACTACACCACAACATAAAGACGGTAAGCCGTACATACACAGGTAAGGTGACATGTCATTCAAAGGATGGATAGAATAATGAATATGGTTGTACCATATTAATAATAACATCACAGTATATAGAATATCTAGAGTTATTATTATTGAATGTAAGAAACAAAGAAAGAGGAAGTGGAAGAAGAATGGAACTTGAAAGAGGTGATGACATATTTACTTTTTCGTCGGGTTCTTCCTTTTGATTTGATGAAAAGGGCTCCATAGACTGGCTTTCTGACTAAAATAAGGCCTCTAGGATTAAGGGAGGAAAGTTGAGGGGGTACTTTTGTAGGGTTTGGACAAGACAAATGGAATTGAAGGTGTTAATTGGAGAGAATGGGGAGTGCCCTTTTTTAAGAGGGGTTAGGGGAACCTTATGAAAGCTAGAAATACTATTTTATAATAAAATAATTTTCAGTTTCTAATGGATAAAAAATTAATTATTTAAAGGTTAAGGTGGGTATGGGTCGAAAAACACTAAAAAATAGGTTTTAGATAGGTTTGGGTCACTATATTAACCTAATCATTTAGATTTAACTCTTAGTAAAATAGTTTTACATTTACAATGTCTCTCTATATTTTTATATTATATGGTTAATAAAAATACTATATAATTCAAAGAGAACACCAAGTGGTTCATTAATGAAACACCTATCATTTTATAAGTCGTTTGGAGAAACCATAGATTTTTAGGAATATAATATCAATTAGTAATATATTTTTTTTAAAACTCTTTTATGTCAATTGTGACACTATTTGGTTTTTTGTTTTTTCTTAATTCATAACAACATTATTACATTGATAAAAATTAATCTAACAAACTCAAATATAACATATTAATATATATAATTAGTGGAATTCATTAAAAGACTCAAATTAATATTTTTGGGATATTTATAATATAAATTATTTTAATCTTTAATTTATACGGTAATTAATGCATCATCATTGTGTCATAAATAAATTTAATTATTTAATGTCTAAAATATATAAATAAAAAAATATTATTTGGGGAAAGTTTTATATTTCTAATGAATATTTATACTGAAATTTATATTCTCTGTCACCCTTTTTTGAAAATGGTTTAGTTATTAAACATTGAATTTAACAATTTTTACTCTTCTTTGAATTAAATAGTAATAATTTTCCTAACCAAATATAAGTGGACCTAAAGGATCATATTTTATTCCTAAGGTTGTTTTTGGTCTAATTACACTTATCCAATAGAATTAGGACATGTTTTAGGGTAATAATAATATCACATTTACTCTTAATTACCCTATATACTTTTAACTGTAGTAAATAAAAGTAATTAGTTAATATTTTGAAAAAATTATTTTTGTCTTATTGAACCATGTTTTACTTAATGATATCAACCATGTCTTTAAGATATTTAAAATTCAGCTCACAGAAGTGGAAAAATTATGTTTTATGTAAATTTGTAAATGCTCATGGGAGTTTGGTAAAAAAAGGTAAAAATTTCATTAAATTTTTTATATATCTACAATTATTATAAACCGACACCAAAAAATTAAATTGAACATATATAGGTATTATGCATCTATTTTGACATAAAATAAATTTATATAAAATAAATAAATATTTAATTAAAAATTTCAGTTTTAAACTATAACTCAATGTTTTTCACTAATTTCAAAAATTAAAATTCTCAGAAAAAAAAATCACCCTAAGTTAATATCAATATTCCTAATCCAAAAATTAAGTCCATTTTGAATGATAATATTTATAAAATTTCAAAAAGAGGGTATTACTATTCATAACAGCTTGTTTGATTGGTTGTGGTGTGTTAGAACTTGATATTTCGTACAACACACACTATTGTATTATTAAAAGTGAAGCGTACCGTGGACGATTGGTGTGTTACATGTGTCTTTTGTCTACTTCCAGCTGCAGATGACTCTAAAACCTGTCATTCAATAGGGGATCTTACTGTCGGTGCCTACTCATCATGAAAGCTCTCCATCAGCAAAGCTCTCTCTACCACTCCATTCTACATCGAGATGCTGAGAGAAATTGTCGCATCTCTAATCCATCATTATAGCCCATATTAGAAGGTCTTGGATCTGAATTAATGGCCCTTTACCATGTCGGTGGAGTTTCTGAAGAGGCCGGTAAATCTTGCCGAGTACTAAGCCATATTATAGCTGCCCTGTAGTAGATGCAACAGCTCCAGAATATGCACAGAGCATAGCATCAATGTCATGAAATCCATATTGAAAATGCTCTAAAAGACCAGCTAGTTTAGGGTCATCTCCTCATTCACCTAAAGTGTCAAGCTCCACCATCATCATGAAAAGACCCGAAGAAGGATAGCTGCCAAGAACTCCATCTGTTCGGTGGGTGCCTCTTCTAAGCGAAAGTGCCACGAAACCACCTTAAGTAAGTCCTTTACTTCCAGGGGGTCTGTATCACCTCTAAACCTTCGAGGCCTCGACCTCTGTAACTCATGCATTGTGTTCAGTTGGAAGGCATGATCCATTAGTATCATCTTCTACTCAACGGGTGGTGGTGCTGCTGGTACACCACCCGAAGGTTCCATCACTGAGAGTGCTCCCTATACTGATTCCTCGATGATCAGTCTACCACTATCACAATATGAAACCATAATTTTGTTTGGATATCTTCATGGAGGCATCCTATACGAAAAAGATGCACTTACCTAAAAAATATCTACATGGTGAGTTGACATAAGAAAGATCAAATGTTTATTTTCAAAACACTAGTAATCAGTGTTTTCATGTACTGAGTCGGAAATCAAAATTCAGGGTCATAGTGTACGGATATGTCAGCTATCACGCAACCACTAGACACCTTGTACTATAAAACTAAACCCAAGAAACATTACACCATTACCTCGTTAAAATTAGAATCTCAGTTATTCTGATAGATACATTCTCCCTCTGGTACAACATTGTCATGAACTGTCCCATAGGGCCCCTATGTGACTACCCCATGCCCGCCTTCCATAGGCCAGAGGTTTCCAACTAGCACCTAAAGCATTTTCTTAAATATGGGAATCCATTTCCTTAGAAATACGCACATAATCAAAAATGGAAACTAAAGTAAACAAACATCAAAAGTAAGGTAGAACCACAATTTTAATGTATGACCACAAGTATGACTATAAACTGAATATAGTGGTCTGGATTACAATTCCTAGAAACTGAATAGAATGTAAATAGCTGTTGCATCTGTCCTGGAGCTCTACTTAAAGGGTAGTAGCTGTAAGTCTGACGTTGAAGAAAAGGATCTCAACGAAAACCATCACATGATGCTCCACCAAGTCCCGAACCTCCAAAGGCTACTTCAGATCATTAGTAGTCTGCACGAGACACACACGTGTGGGGTGGAGCTCATGAAACAGTGAGTATAACAACCCAATATGGGACCCTGAGACCGCCAAAGGTCTCTTAGTAATCCATAATGGAAAACATCACATGAAATACCACAAAGGTAATATCTCAAGAGTGATCTAATTCTGGAAGCACACAGAAAAAGAAAAAGCTCACTCTTACATTATAAATTCAAGGTTACATGGAACAAGATGACTAGTTGTAAATCTAGATCATCCTTTTAGTTTTAACTGTACTAATAAAATTTATAGGTCACTGTATGCTGACCCGTATTGGTCTCTAGATGATGACTTGTATTCATCACTGGTGTTGACCTGTATTGGTCGCTGGTGCTGAACTGTATTGGTCATTGGAGCTGACCAATTCTGGTTGCTGGTGCTGAACTATATTGTTCGTTAATCCTAACTCGTAGTGGTCGGTGATAAAAAGGTATGGATGATTAGTTGTACCACTAGATCATCCATGTTTGGAGTTTCTTATGATTCCCTGTATTGGTATCTCTTCTTCTTCATTTCCCATCCATCCACTAGATTCACATTGATAACATGCTCGATTCTGGAAGAACCGGTCCTCAAGACATCGTTCATATTTCATCTGGTACAAAGTCCCACAATGAAGTAACCTGATGTTCTGTCACGTCATGAGGGTTCCAACATTACAGACGGTTCATCAACTGGATGCCTGGTCGGTCAGTTATTGTTATTTTAGTGTCGAGGACCTAGCTGGATTCAGATTCCATCCTACCTAGATATACTCCAACATTCTCCAAAACACACGTTTAGTATCTCAATAGAACCCTCTCACTCCAAGGATCACAACGCCAAAGAGAATTAATCAAACATACATCCAGCTCACAAGTTACAACAAAATAAGCGTTTCTGGTCCCAAGAGGTGTCAGTGTCTGGTCCTACCAAGTCATATTGGCCTACGCCGTTTTCTTTAGCATTAAACAATATTATTGAAACAAAAATCATCATAAGATTTGATAAAACCCTCAAAATAAATCCCAGTGATAACCTTCTGTAAAAAAAATGAGTCACAGATCATCCCGTTAGATGGTTGATCCATATTCATCATATTAATCAATAATGAAGAGAGTAAATTCAATTAAATGAATAATAAATTTAAACTCCTACCTCTAGATATTTTCAAGGTTCTATAGTTTTAGTAGGAGCATCCACATTGTCGGCGTTCGTCGATCTCGGATTTTTGCCTCCCATGCTTCCGTCCTCCGTCGGTGGATGTTGTCGCAAGACATTTCCAGAGTTTCCTCGATTAAAGAATCAGTGCCAACCCTGCTCTCCCCTACCTCCATTTAAATAGTAGGGGGAAAGGTGAGAAACACCTTTAAGAATATATGAGGTTCATTAATCGACATAATTAATGTTCCTCATTAATTGACGCAATTAAAGTTCCTCATTAATCACACAAGAGGTGGTTACACAAACAATGTGTAACCGTGAAATTAACACCCATTAATTAATGGTCTTACCACCTTCATGGACCCATCCACCATTTTTCAATAGGAGGTATGAAAAAGAAAAATAAATAGGAAACCATTTATGTTATTTTATTATTTCTTTATTAGTTACAAAGACTATATTTTACTCCTGACCAACTACTGTCCATGTAAATCTTCCATGAAGAGAATCTGAACATTGTAGATTCAACAGTTCCCTCATATTTTTATACGAGAACTGGTTCAAAATATATGAAACAATGCCTATGAATTTACTTAACATACCTTAAAAAAATTTACAAATTAATTCCGGGCACACCGGGCCACGGAATCAGGCATCGTCAAATTTCACATACTCGTAAAAATCCCAAATAATTAAACAAAATACATTTATTTTTGGGTCATTACATATGAGTTATAATGGATTGAGGTAAAATAACATATGTTTGATATACATCATATAGGATGTGGTTTCATCCATAAAATACTTGGTTACTATATTTGGATATGGGATGGTGTGGTAATGTGATGCATAGGGTGCATGCTGTGATGGCTTGTCTAGGTGTGTTCATGTTGGCATAATATTGGGGAAATATGGATCAAGATATGTGATGTTGGGGTAGATTGGAAAGATAATGGTGATATAGTAGGGTGGTACCCAATATGTTTTATTATTATAATATATGTTCTTGGTATGAGTTACTTGCTCAGAGCTCCCCATGGTGAGGCTAGAAATTTAGTATACCTATTTAGGTGATGAGTTATTTTCACTATTTTCACTATTATTTACCTTTTTTTATATATCACATTCATGAAAGGCTCTGAGGATGATCATAGTAAGTATACTATTATGATCACTCTACTTATATATAGACTAATTTTTAGCTCACCCGTAACAGGTTGGTCACCAAAAACGATATTAATATCTCAACGTTTAGTGTGAGCTTCTACGGCCACTTGGGCACTAATATCATAACCTTTTTGGAACATAAAATTTTCTATTGTTGTTTTATTAATGTATGAATTTTCATGTTTACAATTGTCATTAATTTATATATATATAGGTTTGGGAAGGTGTTGGTTTTTGTGTCCTTACTATCTCTCTCTTCTTCTTGTTCTCTTAGAGGGTAATTGCTACTGTAATCATGTTTAATATACCATCAGTTCTAGTGTCCATATCGAGGCCTACTGGTGATGGGACTCGAGCAGTCACCATGTATCTCCCTTCATTATGTTACCTTTGTGAGGATGGGGTCATGAAAAATGTTGTTTTAGATGGGCTTGTGGAGTTATATGATGGATTTTGCAGATATGAACAGGTGATATTTCATGGGTTGTTAGAGAAATAGTGTCGGGTATGTCTAGAAAGATATGTAAACCTAGGAGACCAAAAGTGACACTGGTATTTAGTCCCCCCTTTGATATGATGCATGGACCTTTATTTTTGATTATCTAACTAAAAATATTTATATTGGTCTCAGTGTGGATAACTAGAAAAGGATCATGAATCATTCATCATTCATCATTATAACCATGTTTGAAATGGGTAGCCTATGGAATGTGTTAATAACATTACAAGAAAATTTAAAAAATTGATTTTTTTTTTTAAATATTTCATATTCGTTGTTTAAGAGATCTATCTTTTTTTTTCTTTTTTCAGGTATGGCTCCAATTTACTGTCCTTGGAAGGTTTGCATTGAATATGTTTAGTTGGTTGTACCAATAGATACCCACAACATAGAGGTCGATGATGATGGCACTTGGGGGAGAACGGTCCAATAATTTCAACTCTAGAGTCTATAAGAGTATGTGGGATCTATTACTTATTCCTTACAAAATACTAGTATGAATATGTTTAAATATCGTTCCTTTCAATAAATTCTTAGCAAGACAAAGGGTTTCATTGGCAATGATGATGCAATATGGAGAAGCCATGAATTAGTGGTACTAGTTCCTTAGGGTTCTTGAGGAGTATAAGATATCATAGAAGAATATACAGAACCAATTTAAAGAATAGTTAATTTCTTTGATAGCGAAGGAAGCCAGTTTCCAGAAGATTCTTAGCCTTCAGTAGCGAATATCTTGTGTGAGAGAGTGCATGATCAATTTTGGGAACCTTCTTTGATATACTTCTGAGTTATTCATATATGAGGATGCTAGGTCGTGACATTTCTAGGAGGCCTTTAATCCATAGATCCATCTCTAGGTAACCCATTTATGCTGGAGATCTATCTGAAGGTGCTGGTGAGGGAAGAGGTTATAGAGAGGGTGATAGCCAAAACTGGGTCATTATGTGAGGTTAATCATCTGGATTCGTCATGAAGTAGTGTTTTATATTGATGATCAAAATTTTCATGAAAAAAGTTTTTTTGGTCACCCAAGGGTAGGTCCCAGTACTTAATATCTAATTTCACCAAGGGAAGAATCTCTTAGAATCATTTGAAGGCGTAAGAATATTTTTTATGGAGTATGAGGTCAATAGTGGTTAGAGTTTTTACCCTTTTTGATCACTCATCGTGCTCCAATTGTTCTGATCTAGGTTCCTCTGTTGATACAGTTTAATGTGAGGTTACAAACATAGGGCGATCTGATATGGGATCTATATAGAGGATATATAGGAGGTCGAGTACAACCCCAAGATGATCCTTTTACTCAGAGAGAGGATCATATCCATGGAGGTTGTCTTTGGCAGGGATAGAGAGGACATTGAGTAGTTAATGGTAAGAGTTAGGCTTTAGTGTCCCCGGTTTGGGGTGAGACAAAAATCATCCTAGGATACCATTACATGTTTTCTACAATGGTGTTTTATTATTTTTATTCAGGTGAAAAAATACATTATATCACATTCCATTGTCTATTATTTGGGAATTGAGGCAGAGATGATTCTTGTTCACTTATTGTTGACTACACTATTTGAAGCTCGAGCTGGAATATATGATGTATGTAGATATTGTGACATTGTTTTGTGGAAACAATCCACTTGGGGACATTTCCTATTTTTATGAATAAAGACATGTGAAATCATCCTCATCATGTGTTCGTTGTACGGTTATAGGCCAACATGGATTGATTCATGAGCCATGTCATGTTATATGATTCTCATAGAGAGCCAGAGGTGTTTGATGGACATCGAGATCCTCAGATGGGTCAGGGGTCTGTTCTGCCTTTTCCATCTTTATTGGAATAGTTGATGATGATATCATTATAGTGTTTGTAGATATTTTTTACTAGGGTTTTGGAAGATTACCAGGATGCATTTCTAGCTTGATGATATCTTCCACTGTAGTTTTTTTTCTAATGATTATGCCACATATTGTTGCACCAATTTTGTTTGTAAAGAACAATGATATTATTTTGTGTCATTGGGTCAATTATCATCCCTTGAACAACATAAATTGATGAATCTATATCATCTTCAATAAATTGACAATTTCTCCAAATTCTTTGAAGGTATAATGTTTCTACTTGAATATCGATTTTTTGTTAGGATATAATCTGATCCATGTTAAGGATAAGGATTTTTAGAATACTTCGTTCTATTGTGTTCATGAACAAAATGATTTTGGGTGATGGTTTTAGATGGGATGAATGATCCATATATGTTATTATTATTTATGAACACAGTGTTTATTTAGTTCCGTGTTACGTTTATGGTGTTTTTTATCAATTAAATCCTTGTATAATCCGTGTTTGAGGAGGAGCATGGAGAGCATCTGCATTCTATTTTGGGATTTTTTTCTTCATGAGAATATGTTTGAGAAGATGTTGAATTTTGTGTTTCAGGCTCTTGAACTCCATTTCTAATCAAATTTGGTATCCCAACATTGATTAGTTGTGGATCCACTGAATATAGAAGAAATTTTGTCATTGTTATCTCTAAAGAAATTAAAAGATGTTTATAGTTTATTTTTTCTTTTAAACTATTACAGATAGATCCTACCAATTTTCTATTTGGTTGAGACACCTTTAATAGCCTTAAAATTGAATTATATGGAATTCATGTGTACTAAATAATGTTAGAAAGATTTTGAGTGACTCAAAAAGAAGTTATTCAGTGCTCCAATTCATTTTTTCAGTAGAGGGAGTTCAGTTTGAGGTTTTCTATAATAATTAATATTATGAATTGCGTTGAATTATAATTATGTAAAGATCATTTGTTTGTTATAGTTTATAGCAGTTACATCCCCATTAGATTAACTATGCCACAAAAGATCTTGAGTTATTAGAAGTTGTATTTTTTTGAAGTAGTGGTGAATTTCATTATTGATGAGCATTTTGTGGGTTTTTTCTAACTATAAGAGCCCAAGGTGTGCCTTCTCAAAGTGTGAATTGAACATGAATCAGCACTTGTGGTTGGAATTACTATTGTATAATGACTTTGTAATTTAATATATTCTGATAAAGGGAAATATTTTTTGTGATTCATCGAGTAGGAAGTCAGTTAGTTATACTATTTGTAAATCTAGAGATTCCTAGAGAGTGACGAATGAAATCTCAGTGATGCATATTGATATGAAAGATGTTAGAGGAAGAGGTTTTATTTTTTAGATGATAGTGAAATTTTATTTGGTGCAGCAGGTAAAATATTCTATGTTAGGGGATTCTAAATTGGAGGTATGGGGAGTCCGAGATGTTTTTGGTTACGCCCCTGATGGTTGGTCTGAGGAAGAAAAACACAGAGTGTTGAACCAGGGATGTATTTTCATTCTTTCACCAATGAATAAGATTTTTATTTAAGAGTTTAATAGTTACCCTTTGGTCATAGATCCTAGTGTTACTATGATATTCCGATATTTCAGATGTCAATTTTGGTGGCAATGGTTAAACAATGTAGTTTTAGGGTTTTTTTCTCATTGTTTATTCTACCAAAAAGTGATGTTCAAACATAGTGTTCCTGGGGGGTTTCACCAGCCATTAGATGTTCCCTGGTGGAAGTGTGAGGACATATTCATAGATATAATTACTACTTTTACATGATCTTAGAGTTTACATGATCATATCTGGGTGATATTGGATTGTATGATGAAATCTTTCCACTTTATAGAGATCTTTGATTCGAGCAAAATAGAGATTTTGTCGTGGTAGTATCCAGAGGAGTTGGTGTGAATCCACATGGTATTAAGGATGGTAAAATATAATCAAGAACCTTATTTTACCACCTGGGTGAAATTATGTATTTGAAAAGAATTTGGATCTCAGTAATGACTTAGCCATACTTTTCTTCCGTAGACAGAAGATCAGATAGAGAAGACCATCACAACTTTTGAAGACATGTATCTCTTATGTCCTAGATTTTGGATGATCATGGGTGAGGAACCAACCCTTGTTTTAATTTTATTACAATAATAGTTTCCACACCACCATTGGACCACCATAGTTAGAATCATTATATGACTGACCATGCCATTATCCATTATGATAGATTGTGGTTAGATAGTTAGTAATTCTTGAGTTGGAAATTGTATAGAATTCAACCAATATTTTGTTTGTAATTCATTAGAAGATGAAGGTGGTACAAGATCATTAGAAATGATACTATGACCATTATATGATACATCTATATTTTTATGTTGGAGATCACATGTTCATAAAGGTGACTCCTCATGATGGATTGTGAAGGAATTATCACGAGAGTATGATTTTCCCTGGGTTACTAGGCCTTTGAAGGTTTTTCCTCAAGTTGGAGCAATGACGCATCAGATGATAATCACCCTATAGATGATCTGAAAACCTCATGTTTTTTACATACCATAAGTCCATAATTATATTTATGATTACTCTCTTGTAATATATTTGGTTTATATCAATGTTGATAGTGATGAGACCATTGAGGAGCAGACTATAGAGATCCAGGCCCATCAGGAGATGGGGTTTAAAAGGTTTTCTATTCCCTTGGTTTATGTCCTGTGATAAAAAGTGGAATAGAGGGGAGTTTATAGGAACATGATTCATGGGTGAAAACACAACACCTTGAGCTATTTTATATTTATCTTTTATCTTGTATGATTTGTTCTATTTTGGATTTTTAACTCTATTGTTTATGAGATGGTTTTATCTTGTTTATTGGTGTGTCATTACTCCCATTTGAGAGGTATCTTCATGGGGGGAATATTTAAAATCTAGTTTTTATTACTTCATGGTTTTTGAACATGTTTCTATGATAATGTGTTTGAGACACTATGGTGGAGAGATCATTGAAAGGTATCTCAATGGGGTTCTGTTCGGATGGCCCCATTACATTTTATCTCAAGGATGGTTTTTTATTTTCACGGATGATAATTTTTTGAGAGGAATCTAATTTTGTGACCAAGATCCCTGTGGTCCATTCCTTTTCATGTTTCCAAGGTCTGTGTAGATTGGATAAGTATTTAATGTTGTTTGGAGAGGCTTGTCTATGAAATGATATATAAAAAATGAATACAAAATATTTAAACATATACACCATGTATATATCGTTCAAGGCTAGTACACTAATTATTCACGAGGTGTATAATTTCGGGGTTAAATAAAAAATGGAAACATGTTTTTTAGGATTTCTGACCCACGACATTTAGAAGACATGAATATGGTTTACATGCATTGTAATTCTCCTATGTAGTGATTTTATAAATATTTTTTCCACTCTTTTTTCAGTAAACATATTGCTGCTTCAAATTCTATGTGATTAGAATGTATTTTCTGGGCATTTAATAGATTCATTTTACAAGAATCAATATATGTCTTACTTTTTCAATACATGGGGATATATGGTGATCTATAGTTCACTCTTCATTTTTTTCTGTTGGATTATCCCAATTTGATCACATATCTTAATTTTTTTCCTTTCCAGGAAATTTTTTATAACCTCTTTAGTTTTTTATAGATTTTTATTGGTTGTTGTTGGTGCGACTGTTCCACAGAATCATTGGATAGATGTAGTTCTCATGATAGATATATAAAGGGATCCATGATATAGTTCATAATTATGTAAATAAAATTGATGGAATTTTTAATGAGATATTTTTTTTCACATTTTTTAACACACAATAATCAATTGATCATGCTTTATCCATTTGGATTTAAATTTAATTAACCTAATAACTATTTAGCTGGATTAAATAATTGGATAGAGATCATATGATGATGTTGTTGATTTATATATTGTTATTGGTTTACCTCTTGTTTTTATAGATATTGTAATATCTACATATATCTTATTAGTATTTTAGTTTATGATTGGATTTTCATGTAAAATTATTAAATAACATAATGTCAAAATTATTTGATAATTAGTTTTCATAGGGATAAATAATATGAATCATTATTATACTTGTTAATAATAAAAAATGAATGTTAATTGAGAGTGGTAATTCTGTAGCATTTTGAAACCAAAATAAATGTTGATAGATTGGTAGAACTTCATGACTAAGGTTTCTTTTAGTTGGAATCTATTCTTAAATGAATCAATTAATTCAAGATGAAACTATAACCGGTTGTGTGGTAAATCTAATTCCTCTTTCTAGTGTGTGAGTTACCCATGTTCATGGGAATGCTGAATAAGTTGTTTTGAGATCCCAATTGCCTTGTTGCTTTGATAAGTAGTCAAATAAATTTTAACTATCATCTAGACGTAAAAAATATGATGTGAGACTGCTACAGATGATCCTGGATGGTTTTTGTGATATGGGGTGGGGAGGCCAAGATGTGATGTGGTGCTAGAACAACTTAAACTAGAGTAATATTGTGATGTGAGGGAAGGGAGACCATGATGATGTGGAAGAAGACGATGCATGTGATGGAATGATACCTCAATACATGCATGTCAGTGTGTGGGATAAAATTAGATGTAATAAAAAGAGATAAAGATGGTCTCACATGTTGATGATATTATGAGCGGTAGAATGTTTTCTTATGAATCAATTTAATGGACGGTGGATGAGTTTCTTATATTTTCTACATTCCTTCCCCCACTCCATGGGGAACTCTTATGTTCTTGGTTTCTTATTTATTCTTGGTGGTAGATTAGGATCCTTTTCATAGAGTTCATAGATATTGAATAATGTTAGTAATAAATAAATAAATTTTAAACCCACGGGGTTGGTTGATGATGGATTGATAATTGTTACAATATGATAATATTGATAAAACATGGACTTGGATTCGATTATGCATGGAGGGAATATACATTACTATGATAATTAATGTAATGCAATTTAAAGAAATGTAGAAAAATGTAAATACTTAATTAATGACTAATGAATTAATTAAAACATGGAAAATGATAGAAATAATTAATGAATTTAACATTGAATTTTTCTATTTTTCTGTTTTTATAGTATATTGTTTTAGTAGCTAAATTTTTGAGTCTGAGTGATTCTAGCTATAGGTGAGTCTATGACTAGGTTATTTTCATAGTGTGGTTGTGTTATATCATATATATTCTATGATTTCATATGTTACCCCACCCACGTTGGTTATGGAAACTGACACGTAGTAGAATCTGGGTGGGTCGTTTTCCCAACATCATGATGGAAGGATTGAGGGATGACTGCCCTTAATGAACCTAAACTGTTATCTTTTTAGTTATTTGTGTTTTTTTGCACGAAAGTTCATTTCCCATGTATGTGTTTAGAGGGATGTGATGACATGTAGTTATTTCACACTCATTTACTACTAGATATAGTACTCAAATCATTATTATAGGTATGAAGTGTATAAGATGTGATGTATTGTGGTACATACATTATGTATTGGCGATAATGGATTAAGTTAAAATACATGATGTTTTATATGTGATATACATGTTGAGGAGAACTTTGGAAACTACTTGGTTACTATATTGAGATATGGGATGGAGTGGTTATGGGATGCAATAGGTTCATGTTGTGATTCGTTTCCTAGGTTTCTCCGGTTTGGATTGATTTTTTAGAGGGATGGATCAAGATGTGCGATGTGCAGGAAGTGTAGAAATCTAGTGGGGATGTAGTATTAGGGAAACCATGATGTTTTATTATTATGATATATTCTATCTGGATACATTACCGGGTCAAAGATGATGGTGAGATTGGGAATTTAGTATATCTGGTTAGGTGATTATTTTTTTGACAAATGTTCATTGTGCTTTAGAATAATTTATTAATCATTTTCTCAAAAGCATATGTGGATAATCCTACTGATTAAACTAGTATATATAAACTATTTTTTAGGTCAATTGGAGATGTTTAGTGATCAAGTTGGTTATTACATGAAAGTGGATTAATAAATGCTCCTTTGTAATCTTGGTTGCTACATTCATTTCCTTTTTTGAACTTGTATTTTTCATTTTAGTTGTTTTAGTGCTGTATAACATTGAATGTTTCCATTTGGGATTTATTTAAATATGTTTTGTATGATTAAGTTTTGGTTGTTCTATTATTCTCATCTCTATCTTTTGCACATTTTCTTAGAGGTTAAGGCCCCCCCATATGCTTGTTTACGATTCCCTTCGTGCTAGTCTCCAACATGGGGACTACTATAGGTGGGACTTGGGTAGTCACCATCACTCTCCTTTCATTGTAGAACCATTGTGTTGAGTGGTCTAGGATTGTATACCATCTATCAATGAAATGATAATTATGACCTCTATAAAAATATTATTCTATTATATAGTTCGTAATAAACCATCATGAGATGCATTTACTATTCTATCCAATGATATTTAGGTAATGATTTCATTTTATTTTATATCTAAATTCATTAAAATAATATAAATATCATAATCTATTTTCATGAGTGCGATGTGTTGAAATTTTGTGGATGAAATTTATTTATTTTAGGTAGAGTGTAACACACTATGATTTTAGTATATATTTTATACTAATAAAATATTATATTGAAAATATTACACTATGTAGAAAAATACAAAAAAAACATACCATGATTAATTTTGATAAGATAAAGTTTTAAATATTAAACATTACCATGATAATAAGTCCTTTAAATTAGTAAGAATTAATAAATTTAACTGCACTATTAAATCAATATACAATGATAACAAATAGAAAATATAAAATCAATTATATTCATAAAATTCAACATTAATTTCTTGATAACTAATAACATCATTTTTTTAAAAACATATATTTCCTAACTTTGGATTTTTAGGCACTAATAATTTATATTTTAAGGAGAAAAATATATTTAGTTTTATTAGAATTAATATATATTTTTGAGATGAAATATTGGTTAAAAATTTAATAATTAGAAAATTATTTGAAATAATAATAATAATAGTGAATATTTAATTCCATTTTCTTATAAAAATGTTTATTGTTATATATTATATTTTCATGTAAATTTTAATTTCCAATATTTAAAAAATTTAATTTGAAAAAATAAATTTCATTTATCAATTCATCATAAAAATATTCACATTCGATAGATTCTTTTAAGTTTATAAAAATAATTTCCATTGTGAGAATATAGAAGAATAAAATTTATACAAATACAATGAATTTTATACCATTAATAGTGTATAAGAATAACTTAAAAAATCATGAAATGCTTATCTTGAATAGTGATTTGTTATATAATAAAAATTATATATTTACATTTTTTATAATTCATTTAGAAATATTGGTATAACATGTTTTAACTTAAGAAATATTTTATAAATGTATTTAATGTTCTTAAATTATAAATATAGAATTAATTTTATCAAATTAAAAAAGAAAATGTTATTAAAATGTATTCATATTTTTTAATCCTTATTCCAAACTTATCTAATAATTTTAATTTTCTTCTAAGTAAAATAAATATGTTACTTAGGGGGAAAAATATTTATTTTTTGATATTTTTGAATCCTTATACTCAAATATAATTAAAATTATAAAACATCACGAAAAAGTATCAAACATTATGTGATGAAGTCATTTCATGGCCCTCACTCTTCCGTTTGAATTATTTTCAAATATTGGATGCTCGTTCCTTAAATAGTGCACCTCTGAATTCCAAAATTCTAGTAGCCTCACTTTAAAATATAGAAATTCATGACTCTACATTTAATCACATGAAAAAACTCATTTATTCATCCAAACATATCCATGTTCTTCCTCAAAACTCCTAGACACGACTTATATGTTTTGATATCCTCAATGGGTATGTCCTTCAAGCCTTATTCCATGTATCAGAGGAGATATTTCAGGGTTGCAGGTAAAAATTCTAAAATCCTTTATTTTCATTTATTTTAATTAAGGTTAACTTTTTCCAATAAAAGTTTAATAGAAAATAAAAAATTATATAATATGTATCTTTTATATACATATATATCAGTATTCTGTTGAAAGAATAATTTTATACCTTCCTCTCTTCTCATTAAAAAAATTGATACTTCTTCATGTGTCCATGTAGAGTACCAGATTAATGGATGGAATGTTTTATATTTTTTCACCATGTCACATGGTTTGTTAAAATAGTTTAGTTTACAAATAAATATTGAAATTATAAATTATTCATTATTTATAAATTTAAAACCATTTTATACCTCTCACCCAATTTATTGTAATAGAAAAAATTAAGAGTAAGAGAATGTGGATTAAATCCTCTAAAGAACAAATTATTTTCCTTTTCATGAAAATGTTAAATTAATGGTTAAAAAAATATTTAATATATGTGATGGAAATGATTCATATATATCATTAATGTGGATATCAATATATGATATAAAAATTTACAACTAATATGAAGTAATTTATTTACCACATTAAATTTCCTATAAAAAATCACGGATTTGTTCTCCCATACCATTAACATTGTTTTCATCAAGTAAAAATAGGTATTATTTAGTAATTAAATTAGAATAATTTAAATAAAATTTTTAATTTGTTATTGGTGTTATTTGTATCAAATAATGGGGCTTAATGTCACTATTATGAAACAGGTGGCAAATAATCAGAGTTTGAACATCTGATAATTATATCTAGAGATAATAAACTAATAAATTTATAATAAATGAATAAAAAAAATCTAAAAGGGTCATATAACATATTAATTTTCTAAAGTGAGTCATTAATATATGTTTCTTTTTATATTGTAGTTTAATTTGATTTGGTTGGTATTGAGAATAGAGATAAGGGTTTCTATCTTAATTTAAATCCATTAATATATGTTTCCTATTATGAACGATTTTTTATTTATATAATTTTGGTACTATATATGTGGAAAATTTTATATTTATTTTTTATTATGTATGTGAATTAATGTTTTATTTTATGTTTTTTTTAAAAAATGCGTGTTATAAAAATCTTACTAAAGTAGTATGTGTTTCCTTATATCAATTTCTCTTCCTTGAAATATGATTTATATTCAAAACCTATATTAAATTTTGTTGTATACACTAACATTGATACTATTTAAACCTAAATATCATCCCATAAATTCAATTTAATTCCCCATATAATTTTTTAGTTTCCATTTTTTAATGGTAATAAATTTAAATGGGTTTCATTCCAATATCAATTTGAAATAGAAATTTCCATCAATGAAAATAGATTTTGGGAATATTATGTGTGAAATTTATCTGTAAGACCCAAAAATGGTTCTTATATATTGCTTTTATTGTGTTTTTACATATTTCATATCAATTTAATTTCAATTTGTACAAAATTTACATGATGTAATGATTGTAAATGAAATAGGCCCACCTATTTTTTTAGTTTAAAATGATCATCCACTATATAAATATTCATGTAATGATTTTATATTTATCCTTATCATTGATTCAATAATTTATTATTATCATTTTATTCAATTTATAATTCTATTATATATTTTTGAATTTAATATCTTAAGGGTTTCTACATGGGTTGTCTTGGTAAAAAGTGTTATAATAACATTTATTAAACATTTTCCTTCTGTAAAAATTATTTTCTAACAATTTTCTATTTAGGATGGTTCATTTCCATTTATTGAAAAATGGTTATATAAATTTTTTTATTCAAAAATATTTCAAAATGAAAAAAAGATATTAATATGATTTGAAAAGAAAATGTTTTATTTTAATATGGAATTCATGAATTTTAATGTGATAATAAAGGTTTCTATTTTAGAGAAATAATTCTTCTATACATCTTTTTAATTATAATTAAATTTTTGAAGGAATGTTTCATATAAAATAATTTATTTTAAGGGGTAATTTTTTATATTTTATTGCTATTCTTAATGTTTTCTTCCTTGAAACATTTCAATAGATTATGTATAATTCAGAAGGAGTAATTTATCATTATTTTTTAAAGTTATTTATCTAATAATGATAGAAGGATGATCTTCATCTATATCAAAATCCATTTGAATTATTTTTATTAAGCTTGATGAATGTTGTTAGGACACCATCTAAATTTTTTATTGGATGAATTATGATGTAAAATTTTCAAGGATATCTTATAAATACTATTTTATTCGAATAGCATAATTGAAATACTATTAAATGATAATTTTTTATTTTATTAATAAAAATATGTATGATTTTCATCATTTGATATGTGTGAAAGAAATATACGGTCCAACAATTAATTTGGTAATGTTTAATACATCATTTTCTAAATTTTTACACAAGATGTTTTTCCAATCGCATGAGGGTTCACGTGTAATAAACCAAAACCCATGAGGTTACAAGGGTTGTTATCCCATGGCCAATAGGGATCATAGGTCCTAAGACCATGTACAATTGGTTACACATGTTGTAATAACAAGCCTAAAGATTAATGATTGGTAATCCCAAGATTAATATGGTCAAAAGTTGTTATCCAATGCCTAACATATAAAAAGTGTGTTGATGGGTGGTCATGGAATGTAATTTTAATGCTTATTTTAATTCCATAAACATAGGAAATATTTTTATTCCATTATTATAACCTCATGGATAATTTTTTTTGTTTATCACTCTTATGACTAATTTCATATGTTATTCTGATTGTTATTTCTACCGCTCATGATTTTATATTTTTTTCTATTAGTGTGACCACATTTCTAGTGAGGTATAATATATAATATGATTTTCATCTATTTTGATTATGAAATGACATTATTTTATATATAAGGTTGCACTTTGGTCAAATGTCCAAAGAAAAATATATTAATAATAAGAGCTTACAATAGTCTAAAAGATGAAATCATATTACAATAATTTAGATGAAGTGGAAGCAAGTTTTCTAGTATATCCTCTAGTTAGGATATGTCCTACACAACTCCTTTATTGGTGAGACCATCAAAAACCATATTCTCTTTATGGTTAGTTTGAGTTTCAATGAAATTTGTGTCATGAAGAGAATGGAGAAAATTCATCCAATGCATACTAAGTGTCCAAGATAGATGAATCACTCCATTTTCAATGGCTTGCACCACAGTCTTTGAATCACTTTTATCCCACAATTTATTCCAACTGTGGTGCATGAAAAGGGAACGGAACGAATCACACTAAGCATTTCAGCTTCCAGAGAGGTTGCAATACTCCATCCTCCATAAAAGGACCCAATTATCTTACAAAACTGATTTTTTAGATGGCGCCAAACCCTACGGGACTTGGATTTACTTTAGAGGCTCATTCCACATTGATTTTAATCCACCCACGGAGTGGTGGTCTCTAGAAAACCACAAACGAGCGTCTTGGATGGATGGAAGTGGAAACAACCTGATAACATCCATGAAATGTAAAATCTTCTATAGAGTTGTCACAACACACTTTATAAATTAATGAAGCTTCATGAATAGTTATGGGAAACCACAATTTACCTGTATTGATGTTTAGTGAGAAATTATTGTCAAAAATTACATTTCTATCATACAATATTACATAAAGGAGCTCTAAAACCCCCGTAAGAAATATATTTCCTATTTTTTGGGAGTTTTTCATTTCCACACAAAATTTTAACTGTGCATTGATATAGTTATGAATCATACATCTTTAGACAATGATGTCAAAACTATAATTTCACTGAGTGGTGGAAGTAGCACAAGACCAAAATAAATTTTCTGTATTTTCTCTATGTTGATTATGAAGATGAAGTTTTGAACAATGATGGATCCCAAATATTTTCAAACAATAATCAATGGGACCAATGTTATAGGAAATACACCAAATAAGAGTGATCCTATATGTTTTAAACCAAGACTTATCAATGAATTTAATACATTTAAAGTCATTTTCAGAGTTATGGAAGGCGTGGTTGTAGAATATTTTTTAATTTTTCCAACCATTAGGAGAATGATCCCCAATTAGAAAATCCTATGAGATTGAAAAAGGATAATTATCAATAATTTGACCATAATTATCAAGGAGTGTATGAAAATTAGAATTCATAACAATGTAGGTAGTGTCGTTGATATCATAAGGGGGTGATCTGGAGGAATTAATTAAATAAGAGGAGTACTGGTCCAAATTTCTAACCTGGATTTCATGGGAGATTTTCTTGATACCATCCATGTAGCATTTTTCATAATGTTGGAATATATATTTTTGATGGAGGGACAAATGGAAGAGTTTAGGTAGTTCTTATTATCTCTCATCAATCTATTTAATAACCTATTTTTTATGAAAGCAATCGACGGGGTGTCATTGTGAATTAGGTTTCAAGGAAGTCTGGCTTGATGGGCCTCATTAAAGAGTTTTATGATTTTAATACAAAGACCACCCTTACATAATGGATAACTGAATGTAACCCACGGGATAGTAATTAGTTTTATTTCTAATGTGTTTCTAGTCCAAACAATGTTTTTGATATAAATGTTCATTTTTTAATTAGACTAACTGGCCAAGTATACCTTCTTAGAGTAGAACAATTTATAGAAAATGACTGAACTAATAAGACAGAATCTCCCTACCATGAAGAGAGATTTACCTTTCTAAATGGAAAGCATATTAATAATTTGAAAAAAAGTTCTTGAAAAATATCATGCTTTGGGCCTAACCTAGAATATGGGAGCCCTAAGGTATTTGAAGGTAATTGTTCCCTTTTTAATTCCATGATCATTGGTGAGAGCATTTTTTCTACTAGGAGTACATTTTTTCCAAAAAAAATAGATGATTAGATTCAACCAATGATGTTACCAGAGACCTCCTCATAATGAGTGAGAGTATATTTGAGTGTTTGGATATTTTTATATCACCCTAATTAAATATAATGATAAGATCAGCATAAAGAAAGTAAGTGTGAGAAGTCACATTTCTATAATCATGTATAGGTTTATGATTGGTTTGGTCAACCAGACGGGTAACCAAACGACTTAAATAGCCCTCTTCGATAGAAAAAATGATTTCAAAAAATGGGATCAACTTGTCTGACACCTTTGGTGCAATTGAAGTTTCCTATGGTAGACCGATTTATCAGGGTGGAAATGAAAGCTATGAAAAAAGTGTTTTGATAATAGAAATGAAGATATTATTGAAGGAAAATCCATGACAACCTTTGAATATGAAGTCCCAATCCATTTTATCAATGTATTTTCAAATTTCAATTTCAATGGAAATGCTACCACCAATATTTTTATTGTTTAACATGTTAGTGCATTTAGAGGTTAGACGAATGAAGTTCTGGATGGATATTCTCTTGAAAAAACCAAATCAATTCTATGAGAAAATATTATCCATGATAGAGGTATGCCTATTCATAATAAGTATCGTGATGATTATATAGAGAGAGTTGATAAGATCTATGGGTCTAAAGTGTTGAATTTTCAAGGCATTGTCTACCATGGAAATCATAGTAATAAATTGCGCATTTAAATAATGTGGTAGAATCCAATACAAAAGAAATTATTAACAAGTTTTCTGACATAAAATTGGATGATATCCTGATATTTCTCTTAAAAGCCCTTATTAAAACCATCCGGACCCAGGGGAAGATTATGGTTTTAGGCTGAAGACAGTGTCTCTGATTTAATGATCAAGAGAAACACCAATGTGGAAAGTGTTATCAACATCAGTGATAATGTTCAGAACGATATCATGAATGAGCTCTTTTCTAATGCCATGGCCATTAAATAAGGACTCAAAGTTGGTGAAAACATGCAGAGCAATGTCTTATTCATTATCCAAGAGGTTGTCTCTGTCTTTGATGGATAAAGAGGTATGCATTATTTTTGGATTCTATGCAAATAATTGTAGAATTTGGTATTTAAATCACCATCAGTTAAAAAAAATTATTTTTAGATAATCTTTATGTATGTTGTCTTTGAAGTCGAAAAGAGAAATGAGTTTCATAGTAATGTAAAAATAATGATTCTAATTAAAAGATAAATCCATGTCAGTTTTTCTATTTAGAATTTAGTGGACAATACTCTCAAGAAGAAAGATATCACTTTCAACTTGTTTTGTATTCATGCTGCGCCAATTTTTAATATTTTCTTTAAATAGTTTTAATTTAAGAGTACATACAAAGGAATAGTTTGATAGAGTCATAGAAGACCAAAAATGATTAATGAGGATAAAGCATTCAAGGCTAGATAACCAAGAACTATTGATGCTGAAGGGGAGGGGCGGTTTAATATAATTGTAATTGATAGTGACCAAGAAAGGATGATGGTCAGATTGGAATTTCAGAAGGGTGGTGTGGGAAATGGTGTCCCAATTATCTAAAGCATGGTCATTGGTGAAGGCTCTATCTATTTTTCTCACAACATCTCTATTATAATGACTCCAATACTAGGTATATTTAGCACCAAGGAGAGTAATTTTACTTAGACCATTTTTTCTATAGTAGCCTTAAATTCTCTCATAGATAATGTTGAGTGAAGAAAAACAATTTTTCACTTGAAGAGAGAATATAATTAATGTCTCCAACCATAAACAGGGAAATATGAATAAAATATTTAATGTAAGAGAGGTCATTCCAATGAGTCATCCTATCATGATAATTGTTCTTATCATAAATAAAGGAACAAAAGATATGTGTGCGATCAATCATATAATAGAAGTTAAATAATTAATCAGAATATGAAATACATTAACATTTAATAAAAATCAGAGAGAAAAAAAGTCCAAAGAGAGTCTAGATTTGTGGTGCTTTGACATGAACCAATAAATGTGTATCATAAATGACAGAAATGAAATAAATCAGTGGAAAAATTAATCTTAGGTTCAACATTGGAAAAACTAAGGGATTATGAATGTTTAATATTCGTTTTAAAATAATGAAGGTGTCAAGGATTGAAATACCTTAACAGGTCCAATATAATATCTTCATTTTAACCTAAATTTGGTGTTAGAACCCCCGTTTTGTACTATTCAAGCCTTTATGTCTAGTTGATCTTTTAATATTTTTAGTCATCATAGGGCTAGTAATAAATCGTTGTTGTTATACCGAGTAGTCTAAGGATTTGACATTTTCACTAGCAGGCAGAACATATAAGGCATCATCTTATATGATATTAATATCAGATGATGTCTCAACAAAACTAAAATCCCTATGGTTTACAACATCTAAATTATTATTATTATTAGAAGAAATATGTATAACAACATTAATGCAGGTACCTGAAATGTTTAGTTTAGGAGTACCTGATTATTTTCTTGTATGATAAGCTGACAACATCATTGTGATTGAACCACAAATAGAGGTGAATTCAGTTTTATTATTGTGGTATTTTACATTTTTCACAGAGAAACCGGTTCCTATAATTTTATTTTCGTCGGTTGTATTCATTACCTTCTTTTAAGGGTGAATTTTTTGTGATCTAGTCAAGGTGTCAGCTTCCATGGTCTATCCTCCTATACTGGAGTCCAGATTAGTGGCTATAGCCATAAAAACTTCTGATATGTGGTCCGAAGAAAATATCCCCCAACGACCATAGTAATTTTCTTTGAGTCCATCTGGGATTCCATCTTTTGAGTAGGATCTAAGGAGGTGGTCTGTGTAGGATTACTCACTGTATTACCTTCCTTTCAGTTAGTCAGATGAATATCAACTGAATTGGAGGCCATACCTATGCGTGCTGAGGGGGGCTATCCAAAAGTGCATCCCAAAATCACTACATCTATATCAGAGTGATAGTTCATTGGAAAATGGAATGAAATTATCAGTTACGGTGATGTAGAGATGTGTATGATGTCCTTTCTCGGTGTACATGGAAGAGTCACAAGATGTGAACCAGTACATAAATATGGGACCTATTTTTACATCAATATACCTGTAATGGATTCAATATGATGGGGATAAAGACTGTAAAATCATCTCATATTGCATGGTTTATAGTTTTTTCAATGAATTATTCAACTTGTATAATATTTATATCTAGTTTTCTAATATGTAATTAAAATGTTTGGTATTATTTTCTTCCATCTCAACAAATTCATCCCATGTGTTACCTGAGATACCACCTCAATTATTTGGGTGTGATGTTTTATTAACCCAGGTTTCAATTTTCATTTTAGGGGGTTCAACAATATCAGTGATGTTCATCTTGACTCTTCTGTTTCTAACCTAAGTCTACTTACAGTCTAATATATGGATATCCTGTGTTTTAACTTCCATAATGTTTAGGATAGATTGTTTAAATATCATTAAAAACACACAAAGTGTGAATTTCGTTCATATTCAATTCTCACCTATATTATTTGAACATTGGAATTTAAGCTAACAAAATTCTGTAATTTGGATTCAATGTTTATTTCCACCATGATCCTAGAATATAAAACTATTTCTTCATTTAGAGTATGTTGATATATCAAAAAATTGGTTCTTATAAATGATATTATGTCATTAAAAATCATAATGTTCAACTAAATCCAATTACGTCCATGTAACCAGCTCTATAAATTTTCCATTGTGATTTTGTTAGTCTGTGGATTAAAATTTATATCCCATTATGATATTCGAAGGAAACCAGGTTTAAGTTGAATGTTTTTTAATTTCCAGACACGATTTAGATGCTCTTTTGAGTTCAATAAAATTTGAAAATAGCCACGGCCAATTGGAAATAATTTCGAATCTACAGAACCCCAGCATCGTGTGATTCTTAATTTAAGATCAGAAAATTTCATTGGTTTCCACCTTTGTTGTAATAAGTGTGAACCATAGATTAATACATACAAATTTTCATATATTGTTAAAGAGATTTAGGATCAGCTTCAAAAAAAGGATATTTCCATGATCAAATTTCTTGCTTAATGGTGGATTAGAATGTGTAGTATTGGATAGATCTGTACCACTGAGTGCATTGAGGAAGGAAATTACTCTTTATTATTTGGATATGATTTAATAATGTTATATTTATGGACCATGACTATGATCATGAACCCAAATTATTATTTTATGTGGACTTATTATCATCAATTATTATATAATTTTTCTACAATTAATAAACATTAAATCTCACACCTTTTTGGTTCTATTTCCTAGAATCAGAATAAAGGTAATATGTATGATACGTCTAGACTTGAACCACGTGAGATGAGTATTAATTTGTTATATTTAATATTGTAAATAAATAATTTTATTATGTATGTTTTCTACATTAAGACTAATAATATTGGTTCTCTTGATTGTGAGGGATTATTTTGAGATATAACAAGAATTTGAAATATATGTTTTTATAGTATGGGTCATGTCACATTGTATTAAAGCTAGTGTTTAATGTCTATTAATTTATAACTAAAAATTGGATTATGAGTTTGGGGAAATTATTATAATAAGTACATTTGATGAGAATCAGTGAGGTGTGATATTGTAGTTTACTTGTTGTGGTAATTTTATTTCATTATGTGGGTTCCTACAATTTTCCCCAATGATTTTATCTAGGGAATATATTTAATATTTTATTCATTTATTTAATATTCTATGGGCTACATTTACTATTTTCATCGTTGTTTCATAATTCATATTGATTGTAATGATGTATTTTTTTTATAAGTATAATATTTCATGATTTGATCATTATTTTTCTTGATATTTTAATTTTCAATTATTTATTGGAAATGATATGATCAAAGGATCAAGTGGGATTGTTAGAAATGATATTTGTTATTATAGTTGATACCTTTGGATATTTGTTTCTAATGAGTTGTTAACGAAATTAATTACACCATATTGTGATATTATTGAATATTATTTTTTTATTATATGTGGTGGGATATGATATGAGTTTGGCTATAATAGAATAGCCTTCAATTTTTGTGTTCCATCTAGCTATGATGGAATAAATGTTTCATTTGATATTCTATATCCCTAATGAAATACATTCACTAAAAATGGAAATACATATTAAAAAACATGTTCATTAGTTATCATGGAGTGAAGGACTGTTTGGGAATCATATAATATTTCTAGTAACACCTGAGGCATTATAGATGGAATGGGTTTCAATAATCCTAGGTAAAATTTTTTCATTCTAGGGATATTTATCTATTTGGATATGGATTTATACATTGAAATGATTGATATATTTTACATCAATGTTTAAATTTTATTTATTTATTGAGTTAGGAGGAAAAAACTATATTTTATTTCAAATATTAGACTAAATATGGATTATATGATGGGAAAAAATTATTCATTTTCAATGATTCTTGATACATATGTTTATACTGCTGCAATATTATTTTACAATTTAATTTCATGTTCTTCCTTACTATTATATATAAGACTGGAAAATTCTACCATCATTCCATCAATATTTTCTATTAATTTTTTGTTTTTTGTTTTATAGATGGGTCATAATGAAATATGATAATATTCAAACATGAATAATATGAATTATATTTTTTAATAGTATCCCAATGAATTTATTAGGCCATTTCCTTTTGTTTACAAAATATATAGTGAAAGATGATATCTTAAAATTATATAATTATTTTGAGTATTTATTATTCAGTTATACTGGGAATATTCTTAATAGTGTTTTATTAGTGTGATATTTTCATTGGGTAATTGTCAGTTTTTGGTGAATATATGATATCCATACATGAGAGGTATATTGTCGATATACTAGGTAAAACATTTACCCATTGATACCCTAGCCTCCAGGGAATTAATTACATTAGGAGTAGGAGCTATAGGTATTGTGAGGTATTTGACTGTGATTTCTAAAGTAGAAATTACATGTATTTTGTGACAGGTGGTAGCTTATAGCTAGTGAGTTGTTCATATATATTTATAGCTGTGTGATTTAGTTATGAAATAGAATCTACTTGGTGGTGTTACTGTGTATGTAATATCCACATGATTAAATATCAATTTAATTAAACATATAAATTATTTGAGATCTTCTAAAAATAATTTTTGGGACACATAATAAATTTAGATAACTAGGATTTCATATTTATGTCATAAATTTCAAATTTTCTATACATTATTCTAATGGATTGTGGTTTTTTTATTTCCAGAAAAAAGGTTACTAACAATAAAACACATATATTAGTATTTTGTGTGAATAATATATATTTTTATATAAGTTTTACTTATTTTATATTATGGAGGCATAAATATTAAAATGGTTTATAATGTTAGGGGAAATTTATTTTTAAGGCAATGATTTATTCAATGATTTTTTTGTAAAATAGTTAATGGATGAGTTTTAGCAGAAAATTAACATTCCAATGTTTTATTGATGTTTTAGTTTGCTGGAAAATTATGCAAAATAATTTAAAAATTGGTTTCAATAATTAAACAATTTCTAATAGAGGATTCATGATGTCTGATATTTCATGTTTTTTAATTTATATGAACAAAAACATATTCCCAAAGGTAAGATAAAATGTTTTGAATGATTTTTTATAAAACATTTTTTAATAAAATAGTTTACTAGTGGTGTGTAATTGAGTTTTCCTGGTATCAATGCATTATCCTCTTGTAACATAGTTTTATTTAATTTTTTGTTTTGATTATGTTTAATAACTGGTTAGAGAGTGACCCATGTTATAATATTTTAATATAGAATATAGTTTTCAATATAGAGAAACCAACTATTAAAATATTATTTTTATTGATTTTATTTCATGGATTGGATTTTCGATATTATATATATATAGTGGTCATTAGCATTGGTTGGATTCACGTTTTAGTTGTTCGTTTTTACAATGAGTAACATAGGGTCATATTTATTATCCCTATTAGTGTTACAGTATTTATTAGTCCATTCATGAATCATCAATGAAATATGTGGATAGATGTATGTATGGTGATTTGGTGATTTTAATAAGTTGATGGGGTTATATATGGATGATTTGATGTAATATAATCCGAGTGATGGGATGAAAATCTTGAATATTGCAGTTTAAGTATTAATAATTAGGTATTATGAAATTTAGTTTACTGTATATCAATGTGTTTAAGTCATGTTGTGGAATAATAACTAGCATTCTTAGGTGGAATATTGTGAGATAAAATTGAATTTTTGTCCATGATTGGTAGTGATTTATAGATGAACAATAATCCAGATTTCTCATTGATGATAATTATTATTATTTGGTGTATGTAAAAATTAGACACCATTATATGTCAATGTAATGAGGGGTATGTTATATTCTGAATGATTTAGTTGGATGCTAAATTTCAATTTTTTGGTTTTGATCCATAGATGTTTTTTTGGCTTGTTTATTTATAAAATTGGATGTTTGAAATATAAAAGAATATATAAAAAATTTAGAAATCTAAAAAAATGTGTAATGTAAAATTTTACAGTAATGTGGTGAATATATAAATTGAGCATAGAATATTGTTATGTTTGTTACATAGTTGAGGGACTTGTGAGGTGACCAAAATAATTAATCCTTCGAGTGGTGGGTGACATTTCCCCAAAACCCAATGTACAACTGTAAAGATATTGATGTTAAATTGGGTATCATGAAGGTTGTGGGATATTTTTTTAATTAATATGAAAATATGATATTTTTTCAGACTACTATATTATGGGGGATATGTCCATGTAAGATATTATTTCATCATACATCTCTCATTATTATCTTTCCCTTTTCCTTCCATTTGTCCATGGTTATATAGATACTATTACTATTTCTATATGTTGTAATTTATTAACAATTAATCTATTTTTATTCTTCATATCCTTTGAAAAAAAATTCTTCTCTATATTAAACACCCTGTACAAGTGGATGTGGCAGCAGGTGGGATAGGGGTTCAGGGTAGTGGTTGCAGGGTCGAGTCCCCAATACTGTTCTATTCCTTCGGTGAATTTTAATAAAACAAATTATTGTAGATTTGTTCTAATATTGTTGTGTATTAATAATGATTTAATTTTAAATTCAACAATATAATATATTATTCCCATTTATGTGATGTATACTTCTAATGATTTTCATTATGGATGCTCGAGAAAGAAGGATTTGAATGATAGTAAAAAAAATCATGGTATGTTTCATTGAAATTTTATTTAATTTTTTATATAGAAGAGATTATACTATATGAGATGTAATTTTATGCCACGATATTTGTCTTGGTTTTTTGCATAATCATAGTGTTGAATCTCACCTTTAGGAAAAATATTGTACATTGTATAATAAAGTTAAGATTTGGTGGGGGACTGTGATGGATATAATTTTATATGGCGGTTTATTTTTATGATTTATATTTTATATACATAAAATATTCTGAAAAAAATTAAATATAAATGTTTTCATGTTTTTTTAGTACTTCTAGATGACTATTTGTATTCAAAATGAGTTAGGTAATTCATTGAATCCATCATGAGATAAATTGGGATGTTTTGGAATCGTAAAATATATTTTATAAAAGTACTATATATTGGTGTGTATGTTCATCATCTTATATAAATATCACCATATGAAATATATTACTCTTTTAATATGGGTTCCATAAAATGATAGAGTAACCATATGTATGAGTTTACACTTATATATTGGAACCCTTATATAATGTGTCACCATGAAAATGGGTTGACTCTTACATATGGGTACCATTATATATAAAGACCCTCCTTTATTTTTAAAAATAGTTAAGAACCCTAAAATAGTATTTTACTCTTATGAATGGAACACCCATATATAAGGCTTATGATATGTAACTATTACTCTTATATATTGGTATCCCCCAAATCAAGTGTCCTCCTTTTCATAAATCATGTACGTGTTGGAGCCCATGACACATAATAGTTGTTTTTCATATACACAATAGTGATGTATAACAGGTTTAAATCTATGCATGGTACCCAAATATTTAATTACAAGTAGACATTCCAAAATAATTTAGCATTATGAAATTCAATTTGTTTTAATTAATTGTTTAAATTTATAAGTTTTACAATAGAATTTTTTTTCATGAAATGTTATAGAAATTATTAAATGAATATATTCTATATATAATTAATTCTTTCCACTAAATGGAAATTATTTTAATATATTCAATTTAATGAGTGGATCTTATTGGATTCTTTCCCCTTCTTTAATATTATCCCTGTTTCCATGGTAAATACATAACTTCAATAAGATCCCAATGAATTTAGTATATCAGAAGAGAATTACTAAATCAAAGAACCTGGATTGATATATAGATTTCATTTACCATGTGGTAAGAATTTATTACCATGTTACCAACTTTATATGCAGCTGTATGGTATAATTTTCATGTATGTGTGTGAGGTTCCATGTGATGTTTTGCATGGATTTCAAAGTACATTATTAATTATAAGATAATTAATTTTTTCCATTTGAGGTAAATATCATTATAAATAAATAACTACAATGGGAAATGGTAGACACAAGTATTTTTTAATAAATTTGTGTAAATGGGGATCAAGTTAGTGTACAAGTGACCTGTGTGAGTTGGGTTTATTCTTGATTTGTTACTAGTTTTTGTGTGACAAGGTTTATTTGTGATGTTACCACAAGATCCATACCTAAATGGATGGTTCAATATATATATATGTGTTCAGATATATTTTTTCATCATTATATTATTTATTTGAGATGTTATTTGTGATGTATAGCCATCACACCTTATATCAAGTGGATAGTTTAACTGGGGTGGGAGGTTGGTAATCTTGTATCCATTATTAAAAAACTACCTTGATATTTGATTCAAGATATGTATCCATGGGAAATTTACACAATAGGATGGTATAGTTTATGTACGATATTTGTTATTATGTTTCCCGTATCAAACACATTGAATGATTTTCAGTGGACATTGGACTCATCCATGATGCATTATTGTTGGGGGATACATTGTTTTGGGTGATTATTTGTCTATTTTGATTACAACCATCTAAATATTATTGGTTACATGTATTTTTTTTGATTATTAGTGAATAATTATTTCCAATATGGATCCAAATAATGTTTGTACAAGGTTCATGGTGGTTTAATTTCCACACATTGAACCAACCATGTTTTGGGATTTTAAAATTACTATTTTTCCCTGTTCAAACACACACAAACATGCCAATATATATATATATATATCATTTATTATATGTATTAATTTATGGATTCCTTCAGGATTTATTACTCATAGATTAAATGGTTATGCCAATAAGCATGAAATTTTTTTTTTTTGGGTCTTAAGAAGTTAAAAAAACATTATGTAATATTTATAAGAAAGTAGAGTAGGTTAGAAATTTTATTTTATTTTGAGGATATTGTATTAGATCATAATGAATCCATTTCTGTTATATTCATTTTTTATATGGGTTTTTGGTTACATTTAACCGTTACTTATGGGGATCCTTTTTATAGACATGTGTAACTAGTCATATCTAATTCTATATAGTTGGTAATAGTAATTAATATTTTAATTAAAATGTGTTTATTTTCTTATATTATTTAATTTTTTGAAAACCCATTATGTTAGATACTAATTATTATCATGTATAGATTATATTTTCTTTCCACTGTGTTACACGTTCCCTTGATGGATACTGGATGCCTTTAGATTATGGGGAGACATGGATGAGTGCATGCTGTTTTTTAGACTGGTTATAGTAAATTTTTCCAGGGTATTAATACATGATATCGTGCAACCATTTTGATTTTACGTATTATTTATGTTTTTTGTTGTATGCAGATAACATGTCCATGTATCTAGTGGAAAATAATGATTTTATCTATACATCACATGTGCAATAGAAATTTGAGTTTCTAGTGTTGTGGGATTTTATTTATTGGTTGTGATGTTATGGTTTCATGTTATTCCTAAATTATTATTATGTAGCTATGATTTAGTGGAATTTATACATCTACATTTAGAGAATGTGTGGATGGTTTCTTTATTTATGGATTGGAATATAGTTTTAAATTTCATTTACACGATTTATTATGGTTTATATTAGATAAAATTAATTAAATTTGAAAACAACTGCCTTTGTAAATACATTCTGGGTGAAATATATATACTTGTTGATGATATGATTATAATGTTGTTTTATCTAATATTAATTAACATAAATTAACATGTGGTATGAGTATAGGCCTATTTAAAAAGTGTCTAGATATGAATAGTGGGTACAAGTATGCCCTTAAGGTGTGTCTCCTATGGTGTTTATGTGTTTGTAAACCAATTATTAACTAAATTTTAATTTAATTTTTATCTATTAATGACATTTTAGAATGGTAAAGAGAAAATATATAATGATCGAATTCCAAAAAATAAACCCTTGTAAAAACTAAGATATAAAAATTAGAAAAATAAATATATAATAGAAATGAATATAAAACAAAATAATTCTTTTAAAAATTATTAATCCATCCATTACTCATTGACACACATATTATAGATATCACAAATTAACTTGACATATACATCATTCAATTGAGGGTGGTACAACGACCAGTGGAGATTCACTCATATTAAGAGGATCCTACATTCTTCAAAGGGATTTTAGTACCGTCTCTAATGAATATTAATAATTAATAATGACTTATAAAGGATTATATATGTTGTAATGTAATCATAGTATCCTAATAGGAGTGATCACATCACTTTTATTGAGATTTTATTGTATAGTGAATTAGCTTCAATCACATGAATGTCCAACCATACATCACATTTGAGATTAATACTCATTTTTTTACATTAAATATTTTATTATTATTAAAAAACCACTAATAGACAAACATCATTGACTTATATAAAATGAAACAGTGTTCTAAAAAGTGAAAAGGTTTTAGGAATGAGGATTCCTATATTGTCTATCTGATAAAATATATGATAGAATAACAAAATTACGATTTACCACTTTATGATACATCGACATCAATTCGTATGATATTAATAAAATGGATATTATAACATATGATGTGGGTATATGATATGATATGATACACCCTAAATTTTATTCATATAAAAAATTATCTAACATAAACTATAATCAAATAAAAACATAACAAATAATTATTAATCCATCCCAAAATCTTTTGGAAGTTTGGTTTATCAAACCCTTCTCATTTTAGAGGAATGACATTTTTAATGTATATAATCCATTTCTTATTTCCATGTTGTGTAACTCAAAATTCCTTTTAAGTGTTGATAAAAAATGTGAAAGATCAATTTAAAATATATAAACCAAAATAAATCTCTATTATAGCATCAATTCAACTCTTGACTATAAAGGTCCTAGTGTGTTCTCTATTAATGTTACTAATATCTCTATATGACTATTTCCATCTTAATATGTATCACATACACTATATTTTCACCTATAGAATCTTTATTTACATGAAAAATATTGACAGTTAGAATTGAAATAATTCCAATTCATTCTGGGATATCTCATGATTTCTTGATTATCTAGAATGCCATAAAATTTGGGATAATGAATATTACGTCATTCATTTAGGAGTTAAGGATAACCAAGTACCTCATTAGAAATTTACACATAATATCTAAAATAAATATTCAAGGAAATGTATTTACTTAGCCTATTTTAACTAAGGATCAATTATACATTCTCATCAAATAAGTTTAAAAACCCAAAATGGATGATCTCTAACTTAATAAAAGATGGAAAAAATACCCAATCTCTATCTTATTAGCTTTGTATTTAGGAATAGAAAATAAAATAGGTGAATTATTAACATTTTCATGATGGTTTCCCCCGAATCCATAGTTATAATGGATTAAAAATAAAAAAATTACAACTATATATATCTGTGATTTTATAGAAATAAAATAGATATTCATTGATTAGTAATTATGAATAATATAGATTAACTTATTATCACATGAGTTCAGTAATTATAAAAATATTAACATCAGATCAAAACCCCCAATACCCTATGATAAATAACCATTTAGGATAAATAAAAATTTAACTTTTAGGCTATATTATAGTCACACTATGCATATAAAATAAACTATTGGATATGTGAAATAAGGATAAATTGATATTTCCTTTTACTATAAAACAATGATACATTATTCAAACATGAAATGAATATGTAATATATCATATACTAAGATATTCAACATGATACTCATGCTTCATATATGATATGTGAATCAATTTTATTTCTTTTATATTAGCATTGGTAACCAACCAATATATCTTAACATCTCTCCACTCAATGATCCCTTATATAAGGTGGTATTTAAGAATAATATAATTTGTTATATAGATATACCATGTTTCATTAAAGTGAATAATGTAACTATATTTTCAATGTGAAACTCCATTATCCTCATATTTCACAGCACTACATCATGTTTAGGGATGAAATTATTAAACAGAATAGCTTAGATCACATCATATAATGTGGTGATATACTTTTACTCTTCTATTGAGTAGACCACAATATCTTGTTTTGAATTCTATCAAATGGTATATTAATGATTTTGGAAAATTAAGAAAATATGTTGTGATTATAAACCATATCTACCATATTGTAAATATTTATTTGTGTTACCCTTTACATATTGGGCATCCTCCCCTCCCAAATCTAAGAACACATCATTAGTCCTTATGTTCATAAGGATGTTATTTATAGTATTGTAGTAAAACTCTCTTTGATTTAATTGGTATATTTTTTTTGATAATATTATATGAAACATATATTAAAATATACCATATATCATACATGATATGTAATAAACCAACCCTAGCTTCCACCCAAAATGGAGCCTGAACCAGCTCTCCAGATACTTGGGGATCATACATGATCCCATCGGACTGATAAAAATAATCAAGGGTATCAAGAATAATTGTTGGGGACAATTTGACCATAAAGAATCCAAAAATATACAACCAACCATTGTGTAAAAATAAATATCAATAGATATATTCCCATAAGAACACATAAAAAATATATTAATAGAAATCTATTATAAAAGATGAAAAAATGAGAACAAATCACTAAAGTGGGTGAATCAAATTTGAAACAAAATAGTTACATGAAACTAAAGGAAAATTAATTGTATCCATGTGACACATATGTCACCACCATTTTCTCAAAAAACAATCTTTTTCCTAGGTAATATTAGATTGGATCCATCCAAAAGGCCATGACATGACGAAACATGCACAAGACCTGAATACTACGTGCCCAACTTCTTGAGTTTATTAGGTGTGTCAAAAAATGATTACGATACAACCATTAATTAAATTCATTAATTTTATAAAAGAATAAAAAAATATATATTGAATGTAACACCCCAAGATTTCATAGTACATTATTTTTCAATGTAATCCAATAACTTGCACTACATGCAACACCATATTCTATCGCACCATGACTTATCAAACTTGTCGTTCAAAAGAAGTTATGAATAATATTAACTGAATTTTGAACTTTATATAATCCTTATTATTTTATAATCCATATTATGAGTTTCGTAGACATAATGTAAGAACGAATTCATTTATTTTCAGATAAATGAAGTATTTTTCAAAAAATGAAATTTTACCTCTTTTTAATGGAGAACCCTTTTTAAATCAAATATTTGAAACTTATATATATTAAAATTTAAAAATATAAACTTCTTCTTTATAATTGGGACATAAGAGTTTAGTTTCAATAAATGTTTGGCATTTTTCTGATAACTTTCATATTTGGGTGAATAGTGAAAAATACAATATTTTAACTAAAAATAAATTTTTAATCAAATTAATTTATAGTGTTAAATTATACATTTTAATGGTTTGGTAGTATAAATAGATTATATTTTTACCATTTTATCCAATGAAGGTCATTTTAAGTAAATTCACTTTGAAATTGGATATAAAAAAGTGTCTATCTTTTGATAGTTATTATTTCTTAAAAATACGCTTTTTGGTTTTGACAATGGGAATTAATTTTAAATTAATAAATTCAATTTATATTTTTTGAATTTGGTAAAATAGACTTCATTTTTGAATTCATAATATCAAAATTATCTTAGGGTGAATTTTTGTATGTTTCTGAAAACATTCAATTTTTGATTAATTGTAAAAAACTGAGTTATTGGTTTAAACCGACTTTTTATTTAAATAATTATTTATTTTAATTAAATTTATTTTAGCTCAAAATAGATATATAATACCTATATATTTTCAATTTAATCCAGTTATAGTATTTTATAATAAGTTTAGATATATAAAAATTTTATTGAAATTTTACCGTCTTTTACCCACCTCCTAGGAGCATTTACGGATTTGCATAAAACAAAATTTTACAGCTTATGTGAATTGAATTTAAAATATTTGAGAGACACGATTGATATTAGAATGTAAAATGTGGTTAAATAAGAAAAGAATAGTTTCTTATGAAGAGTAACTGTTGAAATTTATTTACCACAGTTAAAAGTAGATTGGGTAATTAAAGGTAAAAATGATATTATTATTACCCTAACATATGTCCGAATTCTATCGAATAAGTGTAATTCGACCAAAAAAAACCTTAGGAATAAAATATGATCCATTAGGCCCAATTGGTTCAGATTTGGACATTTATTATTATTTAATTTAAAGAATATTTAAAAGTGATAAATTCAATGTTTAATAAACAAATCATTATTAATATGGGGTTTTCACATATGATAAATTAGACTATAAATATACATTACAAAGATAAAAATATTCCCTACAAAATTTTATTTGAATTATTATTTTTAGACATTAAATACTTTAATTTAATTATTACAAAATAATGATGCAATAATTAACTTAATAATGGAATATTAAAATAATTGATATTATAAATACCCAAATAAATGAAATTGAGACTTTTTATGAATTAAACTAATTTTATAGGTTTATATGACCTATTAGGGTTTATGAAATGATTTTTTTTCAAAGTAATAATTCTGTTATGAATTTATAAAAAACAAAATACCGAATAGTGTCAAAATTGACATAAAAGAGTTTTTAATAAAAATATTATATTATTAATTGGTATTCTATTCCTAAAAATCTAAGGATAGGCCAAAGGGATTAAATAATATTATATATGTCATTAATCAACCACTTGTGGTTCTCTTGGATGTTTATAGTATATTTATTAACCATATAATAGAAAAATACAAAGAGACATGGTAAATGTCAAACTATTTAACTAAGAGTTAAATCTAATAGATAAGTTTAATATAGTGCCCCAAACATGTCTAAAACCTATTGGTTGAGTGATTTTCGACCCATAAGACCATATCCATTAAATAATTCATTTTTGAGCAATAATAAATAGAAAATTAATTTATTATAAAATAATATTTTATGTTTTTTCTATGGTTCCCCTCACCCCTCTTATAAAAGGGAACTTCCCCTTCTCTCAAATTCACACATCCAAAGCCATTTGGCTCGGCCAACCCCTACCCAAATACCCTCCCTACTATCGTAACTTCATCCAAGAGGAATTACTTTGGTCATAAATCCATACTATAGATCCCTTTTATAGCATCCCACCTTTTTATAACATATCTTTTCATTACAATTTACCAAACAGAGGATCTTTAAGGTTTAGTGTCTTAGAAACCAGGGACTTAAAACATGACAACATTAAACATTATTCTTAAAAACATGAAAGTATTATCCTTATGTTCATCCTAGGTTTATTACTTCATCTCATAACCTCGGGATATACATCAAATGAAAGGGTGAGCAGAAGGCCCAGTAAGGGAAACAAGGAGAAACATTTAACATGTGAACTAGAGATACATCAATAAAGTCATGATAAATAGATTTAAGGAATTAGAAAGACATAATGAGGCATATAATAATGGAAAGAACATGATTCATAACATTTATATGTGGCTACAACATTTAACTTAGTCAATCATAAACATATCACCAAGGTCCATCCCCAAGGTGTCATTTGAAATTACCAAGGTTATTCACCACTGTGTCGTTAAAATTGTAATCTCTAGTGGTTACATCATTGCCCAATGCATTGGAGCGCTATCCGGGAGCACCCTAAAATTTGACTTTATCATCATGTGAGCCATATATATCATCATCAAATATTTCATAAATAACCCATATAACATAAATGAAATGGGTTTTATTTCATAATCATAAAGTTTTAAAAACATCTTTTAAGACATGATTTTTATTTCATTTTAAACCAACAGAAAAAGGAAATCAGGTTTCATGTATGTAAGTCCTAGAATTAAAATAGAAAATTTCGATATATATGTGAATACCCATATATAAGAAATATCATTGAGCATTCACTTAATAAAATAAAATAATTTGAGAAAAAAAGAGACATTTTGAGATGAAAATTCTGCAGCATAATAGCTATGTTATAGGGTTTTAGAAAATATTGAAAAGAGTGGGGACATGGGTCACCCACTCATAAATGATCCATAAAACTGTAGATGTACTGAATATAAAGGATATAAGAACATGGTAATGAAATTTGAAATACATACCATATGAAATTAAAACATGGAAGGAAGACAAAAATAAGATTTCTCTTATTAAAATTCGGCAGCCTAACGACATCACTTAAAACATAAAAAAAATTAATTGACGAGATGAAATAGAGTCTCTCATCATATGAAAATAAAATATCAGTATTATAGAAATATATGGAATACCACAACATAATAAAACGGAATATTAAATACTTTACATGAAAATAGATCTTGAAAACGAGAAGGGTGAATGATTTCCTTAAAAATTCGGCAGCCTAATGACACCACTTAAATATTCTTAAAATGAATTGATGAGAGAAAGAGGGGATATCTCATCAAATTAAAATTAAAAGGATATTAGGATGAATATAAAAAAACATCCTCTAACATAATAACATGGAGCACAAAAGAAATGACATAAGAGAGAGTACTTGAAAAGAAAGATAGAGGTGTGATCCCTTACCTTGAAGAGTTACTTAAAAATCATGATGTTTGGGACCTTGGGAGGCTTGACGGAACCTTGGGAGGACTCCTTGGGGGTAAGGAGGCCATAACTTTGTTGAGGAGGATTTTGGAATCAAAAGGATGAGAGAATGGCTTGGTATTTATAGGGGAAGTGAGGGGACTACGCATTAATGGCCAAGGGACACCTCATTGGTGGTATTGGCAGAACCATGGGTTCTCCCATGGTATTTTCCCATGGTATTTTCCACATGAGACACCTCATATCTTATCTTACTATTCATAAGTCGACCATATTAATTACATACTTAATACATCATTTAATGATGTCATTAAACACCCATAACATAAAAACTGTATTTTCTCTATTCACAAAAAATTTAACTTTCTCAGAAAAATCCCAAAATTTAACCTTAACAAAATATGGATTCTCTGATTTCAATAATGAAATCCATTTTATAAAAATAATTTTCTAAATAGTTTTAATTTAATTTTTAAATAAATACACTATTCACTAAATATTCAATTTTTTCAGAAAAATCCCCAAAAATTACCTGAACATAATATCGATGCTCTGAGTTCAAAAATGAACTCCATTTTATAAAAATAATTTTCTAAATATTTTTAATTTAACTTTTAATTATAAAACACTATTCACTCAAAAAACTGATACTTGACTAATAATTTCTGAAACAGTTATTTACCTATTTTATATAATCACATTACTTAATCAAGGTTCCCAGATTATATTAATAATTTCTTTAAGTGAGATTACTAATCTATTTAGTCACTTTACTAATCCTAACCGTAAAATCACTATTCATAATTTACTATTCATCACAAATTATGTTGATCTTATTAGACTCCAAATTTCTTACTGAACACATTTGTAGAAGACTATTTTTTTAAAATCATTACACATCATTAATTAATTATGGTTTACAAAAATATTTTTAAATATCCTTTTTTTTAATTCATCAATAATATAAATACTACATTTATCCGGACATTTGAAAATTCACAAACATCATCATAAGATGAAATCATGATTTTTATTTAAATGAAAGGATTACACAAGGAAATTACGGCCTCCATACATATCCGCTTATAACCCCAGCATAGGGCCTAAGTGTAAGGTGTGCTAAGGTGAGAGAATCTGAGGGCGGCTCAGCCAACAGCGCACAAGTAGTAATTTCTATCAGTTTGAACTTCATGTGAAAGTGATTCGATTCTAGCTTCACACGATGATGTTCTGGTTGGGTTTGGTCCAGAGAAAAGCCTATTATTTCTACCTCCTTCCCAAGTTTTATTAGATGGGCTTTGATTGGCCGGAGGCGACTGGTTGAGGCCATCATATCTTATTTCTATATTAATTAACCAAAATCACTTGTATTTAGAGACAATAATCACAACATTTAGTTTCCAAAGTTCATACTGACTAATGGTCATATAATAGTCAAAACCCAACAGTCTCATATTAATTATAATAATTCTATTAAATGAAGACGTTTTGTTGAGTTTGAAATAAAATAACACACAAAATTAGGAAACCAGATTTCTTCAAAATTTATGGTCGTTATATTCTTACCCCCTTAAGAAATTGCAACCTCACATTTTTTAAAATTGACCTTGGAAATTTCATTGAAAGTCCCACATCAAAAAAAGAGTCAGTAACACTATTACTTTAAAAGTAAGTAACGGAAGTACAAAGGTCACCCAAGTTAACCCATACTAGGATTCCATGTAGGAAAACATGGATATGGAGGATAAAAAAAGGGTCAAGTTCTGAGGGAGAGTGATAGAAAACATGTCTAAGAGGAAGATAACCACCAGAAAATCACAAACATGTGAAGCGATAAACAATATTTGATTACCCAATACGAAACTTAAACCAACAACATTTTTGTTTTACGTTTCTTTTAATAATTTTGAGGAAGTTATTTACTACAAAGAATAAGATTACATGGAAATATATTTACCTTCAAGTAGAATTTCATCACTTAAAAAGTTTCACCAAGGATAATATTTTATCCAAACAATGAGCATTCAAAACTACTTGGTCTCATCAAATCACAAGAATCATCTTCTAGAGAATCACATAATCAACAAAAGAATAAATACTTATCTTTAAACATTTATCCCCAAAACATAAAGGGTAAGAAAAAATAACACTTCCAAAAGAAAGAACCCCATAGGAAGGGAAACTACTTTAAATCTTCAAAGTTCCACGGTACTACCCAAAGTTCATCATAGACCATTCCATATATAAATATCCTTAAAATTACTCAAAATAATCCAAACTAAGATTGAAACCCAAATATAAGAAGTATTTGATAACATAGTCTTCCAAGATAAACTCTATCGTTCATCTCCAAACAACATCAATCATTCCTAACATCTTATAACAAAAGTAACTAACCTAAAAATATTTTTCCCAAGATAGGTTAGTCATTTCATAAATTACTATAATTTCACCTTAAATTCATCGATTATTAAAAATATAAGTCATCCTTTAATCCTCAATGAAAAATTCCGTAGTAATCTATTTACCTCGATCATATGAACGTCTTCCAAAATAATAATAATATTTTAATCCCTTAATCATCTTTTTTTTCAAGAAGAACAGCTTCAAAACATCTACATGTGGTGAATAATAATAGATGTTTTTCTTAATGATATAAAACCATCTTAGGTAGTGACTCAATGTTCATAGAAAACATGAATGATATGATCATAGAGCATGTGCTAAAATACAACATGACATAGACAATTATTGTGAAGAAGTTTCATGTACTTTAGTCACCATGATCCATCTCAGCATAAGACTTGCATTGTTCCCTTGTCCATAAAGATTGATGATGCTCATCATGCTTCTAATCCCTTCCAAGATAGAATTACCTTGGATAATGTCCAACTTATCCACATTTACGACATTGAAAACTATATGGTACATTAGATCGAACCTTATCTCTATTCACCACATTATCCAATGTTTTGATGTAATTGGCTACTTTATGCCCTATCACCCCACACATAAAAAACCTCCTAGTTCCATTGTGCCATTATCCTTAGCGCCCCTTTCCACACTTTTTGCACAAAGGACATTGAGTCTTCTTTCCCTTATCATCTTTATCAGATGAACATCCTTGAGAATTTGTCTTCTTCTTCCTTAATGAATTTGGGCATTCAACTAGGTACCAATTATTAAATTTGATTTTTGATAACTGGTTTGGAATAATCACAATGCATTCAACATGATCTCTCTTCATCTCAGTCACATTATTTGGGTAATCGTCACATTTCCTGTCACATTGGTTGTTGGGACATGTTCTTCTATTTCATGCAATTAACTATGAAAATAAAGTATAATTAAGGGCTTAAATACTTATCCAATAATCATGAAAAGGAAAATTTAATCATAGAAGAATAAACATGTAGAAGAAATGTATATCCTAACTTGTGATCCCTTAGGTTCCAATCTATTTTATCCATGATCATATATTCTTATGTGAATCTTTATTTTATTTTATCTTTGTTCTTTTATTAATGGTTCACACTAAGCTTATGAATTTACCAAAGCATATCACCTGGGAGTGTCGTAACCAAAAGTGCAGCAAGGCCCATTGTCGTGTTCCAGTTCCCATTCGAGTCTAGCTCAAATGTTTTTTTTCAGGTTTTACCCCTATTTACATCTCTGCCAGAGCCACCTCTACCTGCTCGTATCCAGACAGAGATGTATTTTCTTTATAAACCACTAAGGCAATACTCACCAATAGACCAAGAAGATTTCATATATTTAAACTTTTATATAGGGTTCTTACTAAAGTATTCATATCATAATTTCCAAAAATATATAAACCATCATTTGATACCAACTATAGCATCCCTCCATTTTATAACATATCTTTTCATTACATTTTACAAAATTGGGGATCTTTATGGTTCAGTGTCTTAGAAATAAGGAATATAAAACATGAAAACCAAAAAAAAATTCTTAAACACTTAAAAGGATTCTACTTATGTTCATCCAGTTTTATTACAACATCTCATAACCTGGGGACATACATCAAAAGAAAGGGTGAGCCAAAGGCCCAATAAGGGAAACAAGGAGAAACTTTTAGCAAGTGAACTTGAGGTACATCAATAAAGTCATGATAAATAGATTTAAGGAATGAGAAATATATCATGGAGAATATCATAATAGAAAAAACATGATTCATAACATTAATATGTGGAAAAAACATTTAACTTGTACAATCTTGAACATATAACCAAGGTCCATCCCCAAGGTGTCATTTTAAATTACCAAGTTTATTCACCAAGGTATCGTTAAAATTGTAATCTCTAGTGGTTACATCATTACCCAATGCATTAGAGCGCTATCAGGGTGCACCTTTAAATTTTTATTTTTCATCATGTGAGCCACATATATAATAATCAAACATTTCATAAATAACCCATTTAGCATAAAAGAAATGGGTTTCATTTCAAAATCATACCGTTTAAAAAACTGCTTTTAATGCATGATCTTTATGTCATTTTAAACCCACGGAAAAAGGAAAGCATGTTTCATGTGTGTAAGTCCCAGAATTAAAATAAAACATTTTGATATATATGTGAGTTACAATATAAAAGAAATGGTTTTGAGTATTCACTTAATAAAATAAATGAATATGAGAAAAAGAGAGAGAAACTTTTAGATGAAAATTCTGCAGCATAACGACTTTGTTATAGGGATTTAGAAATATTGAAAAGAGTGGGGAAAAGGGTCACCCACTCCTAAATTATCTATAAATCAGTATATGGAAAGAATATAAATGATATGAGAACATGGTAATAAATTTTAATGACAAACAATATGAAATGAAAAACATCAAAGGAAGACAAAAATAAGATTTCTCTTATGAAAATTCGGCATCCTAACGACATCACTTAAAACATAAAAAAAATGAATGACGAGATGAAATAGGGTATCTAATCATATGGAAAAAAAATACCAGTATGATATATATAAATATCATACCCCAAAATAATAAAAAGGAACATGAAAGACTTGACATGAAAATGGATCTTCAAAACGAGAAGGGTGAAAGAATCCCTTAAAAATTCGGCAGCCAAACGACACCACATAAATTTTCTTGAAATGAATTTATGAGATAAATAGGGGGTATCTCATCATATGAAAATGAAAAGTACAGTGGTATTAATATAAAAGAACATCCTACAACATAAGGTCATGGAGAATAAAAGAAATGTCATAAAAGAGAGTACATGAAAAGAAAGAGAGAGGTGAGATCCCTTACATTGAAGAGTATCATAAAAATATTGAAGTTTGGGACCTTGGGAGGCTTTAGGGAACCTTGGAAGGACTCCTTGGGAGGTAAGGAGACCAGAACATCGTTTTGGAGGATTTTGGAATCGAAAGGATGAGAGAGTGGCTTGGTATTTATAGGGGAAGTGAGGGGACATGGCATTAATGGCCAAGGGACGCCTCATTGGTGGTATTGGAAAAACAATGGGTTTTCCCAAGGAATTTCCCATGGTATAGGCCATTTGGGACACCTTATACCTTATCATACTATTCCTAAGTCGACCATATTGATTACAAACTTAATACATCATTTAATGATGTCATTAAACACCCGTAACTTAAAAACTATATTTTCACTATTAACCGAAAATTCAACTTTCTCAGAAAAATTCCAAAATTTCACCTGAACAAAATATCGATGCTCTGATTTCAAAAATGAACTCCATTATATAAAAATAATTTTCTAATTAATTTTATTTTAATTTTTAAATAAATACACTATTCACTAAAAATTCATTTTTTTCATAAAAATCCCCAAAAATTACCTTAAGATAATATCGATGTTATAAGTTCAAAAATGAACTCCAATTTATAAAAATAAATTTCTAAATAATTTTAATTTAATTTTTAATTAAAAAACACTATTTATCCGAAGAAATTGTTACTTGACTAATATTTTTTGAAACAGTTATTTACCTATTTTATTGAATCACATTACTTAATCAAGGTGCCTAGATTATATTAATAATTTCTTTAAGTGAGATTACTAATCAATTTGGTCACATTACTAATCCTAAGCGTAAATCACTATTCATAATTTACTATTCATAAAAAATTAAGTCGATCTTATTAGACTCCAAATTTCATACAAAACAAATTTGTAGAAAACCATTTTTTGAAAATCATTAAACATCATTATTTATTTAAGGTTAAAAAAAATATTTTAAAATATCCATTTTTTCAAATTCATTAATAATATACATCATAAATTTATCCGGGCATTTAAAAATTCACAAACATCATCATAAGAAGAAATTACAATTTTTATTTAAAACAAAGGATTACAGAAGGCAGTTATGGTATCCTTACATATCCCCTTATAACCCCATCATAGGACCAATGTGTAAGGTGTGCTAAGGTTATAGAATCTGAGGGAGGCTCGACAAACAACGCACAAGTAGTAATTTCTATCAGTTTTAACTTCTCGTGAAGGCGATTCCATTCTAGCTTCACATGATGAAGTTCGGCTTGATTTTGATCTAGAGAAAAGACCAATGGTGCTACCTCCTTACCAAGTTCTGTTAGATGGGATTTGATTGGCATGAGACTACTGGATGGGGCCATCGAATCTTCTTTCCATATTAATTAACCAAGATCACTTGTATTTAGAGACAATAATCACAAAATTTTGTTTCTAAATGTTATACTTACTAGCGGTCATATAATAGTCAAAACCCAACAGTCTCATTTTAATTCTACTCATTTTATTAAATGAAAAAGTTTTGCTGAGTAGCAAATAAAATAACACACAAAATTGGGAAAGAATTTTTATTCAAAATTTTGGGTCGTTACACCTTTTGATCAAATCAAAAGGAAGAATCTGAAGAAGAGGTAATGATTTCACCACCCTCTTTCAAGTTATTGTATTCTTCCACTTAATTTTTCTTGGTTATTACCATACCAAAATAATACCTCTAGTACCTTATAAATACTATGATTTTATTCATTATTCTATCCATCCTATGAAGGATAATTTCACCATGCCTGCGTACGTAGGGCTTACCATCTCTACACCGTGGAGTAATTTGTTACTCAAAACTATGTTATTTGGATGGATATAATAATGAGAAATATGTATATATATAATAAAAATTTCATGTTAATGTCTCTATAAAATTAATATACCCTCCAATTCCACACCTTTAATGAAATGATATTGACGCTTCTGCGTACGTACGGATTACCTTTTCCACAGCGTGATGAGATTCATTTCCACACTAACCATTTATCGACGATAATAAAAATATAAATTATTAATATGTATGTAATATATAACATAATAATCTACTGGAGATAAATATATGTGTGTTTGTGTGTGTGTGCGTTTTTATTTTTGTACTTACATATATCTTATTCACTTACTTCCATTCAATAAGATTTGAAAACAGAAAAACATTTATATGTATGTACGACCTACCGTCTCCATAAAAAGAGTTTTGTACTTAATATATCTATCTAATATAAATATTTCTATTCTAAATATATATGATATATAAATAAATGTTTGTATTCTGATTGTATATAAATTCGGATCTAAATGATATGGTCTAGAATAACAAGTTAAAATACATACGATAAAGAAAGTGATAATTACGCGAAATGTTAATTTAACATGAAAATCATTATTAAATGGGAAGTATAAAGACATAAATGAATCATGTATGATATAAAAAATATTAATATGGTTCCGGTATAATATAATAACATACAATGGTCATTATAAAAGAGGTTAACCGTAGCCTCGACCAAAGGAAAGTGCAAAGTAAGGGGTTTTCATCTCACACCATATTCTCGTGAGATTCATGTTATATTGCCACTATTTTCTTTTTTGTGTGGTGTATGTACTACCCATAATTCTATTTTTGTGTTATAAATATTAATTTATGAGTATTTACATCCTCATTGTTTGGTACTTCTTTCATGGGGTGTATGTTTCATAAGTCACCAAATTGGTAAGGGTTAATTCCTCAATCTCATTGTTATTCGAGATTGTTTATGTGTAAGTTTTTACTAGGACATATTTACTATACATGTCCATGTTTCATAAAAAAATTTACCAAGGGATTATTTTTAAGGGACACTTTTACTAAAAATCATTTTAAATGTTTTGAAAGATTTATTCTTTTAAAACTTTCTCATTAATGTCCTTGTTTTTAAAATGGTCTTGTAGATTTATTTATATGGACATGAGTGTTTTGAAATGATAATTATTTTAAAAAGTTTCAATGTGAAATGGGAAACTTTGATTCAAAAGTCCATTTTAAATAACTACCTTTATAAATTGTGATAATTTTAAACAATTTCATGAAAAATGGGTACTTCTCAGAAAGCATTTTACTGATCATTTTCATCTAAGTCAACATCCGTTAATGGATTTTGAACTTGTTTGAAGTTGATTTATTATGATACAAATCATCTATATCGTATTGATTGTTGTGTGATATTTTTTTACTGTGGATGTGTTATTTTCATACCCCTCATGGTTTATTGATAATGTACTGACATTTCATTTTCTAGTTTTAATATGAATGTTTATGTTATATTTCTGCCTTTTCTTTTGATGAATGTATTGGAATAGTATGTTCCGGGTTGGGTACTAGTAAAATTAAGCCCTCCAGGTTGGGGTCTGGTTAGAGTAGAACCTTCAAGTTGGAGTCCGATTATAGATGATCTCCAGGATGGAGTCTGGTTAAAGAGTCTCTATGGGATGGAGTACAGTTATAGAGGCTCTTCAGGTTTGGGTCGGTTTATAGTTAGCCTATAGGTCCTAGCACGGGGCCTTGAAAGAGAAATTAATGATTGGTACTATACATTACCTCATTAAGAAATTATTTATTACATGTGACTGTTTAACCAGTACAATATCAATGTACATGTTTATATTGAAATTTTTTATTTATTTTTTCCATAATATGTTCAGGTTTATGTTTGAAAGGATACTGTTTTTATTACACATCTTGACTTCAATGTTTATAGCTTCTGCTAAATTTTTTACACTTACTAAGCATCTGAGATCACCCCTTTCTTATGTTTTATTTTTCCAGGATATGTACAAGTTAGTTATGAGTTAATTTCATGTATAATATTGGAGGATTAGATAATTCTAATTGAATATATTATTGTTTTTATTTCTTTTGAAGTTGTAATTTTGACCTTCATGTATGTAATCTTTTTTCCAAGACTACTAAACTGATCGGTCCATTAGTACTTTATTTATTGTAATCATTCCAATGTATTAAAATAATACACCTACCCTAGGTAACTGGAGTTGTGGAGTTATAATTGATATTAGAGGAATTTTAGTACAATACATGGAATCTAGATTTAGATAAACTCTTATTAGAGAACATTAAACTAAGATAGACTTTGAGGATTAGAATATAAGAACTTCCAGGAATTTTTATAGAGTATACTACTGCAAATCATTTTTTTTTCATTTTCAAATTGCCGGTTTAAGGGGTTGCCGGTACCCAAACACCATTTCACCACATCCAGTAAATTCACCACATCCAATCCAGAACCGCATTTCAAATTTCAAAAACAACTTCAAAATCCCTGCCATCCACCTTGAGCCACGACCCAAGCGTCAACGTACACAGATCTCGAGCCGCTCACCTGCCACAATAGTCCATGTCTTCTCAGTCTGCACGACATGCGAAGTCCACGTGACAGCCCGAGTCCACCGTCACACACCACCTTTCACCGGAGACGGAATTGTCATCACAATCTCGAGCCGCGAGACTGCACAGCCCTGAGCCACTTGCCTACACCAGGTCTGAAACAATAACCGGGTCGCCAACGAGCTTCTCCGGCCTCTATTGACATCGCAACGCCATCATCCCTCCGACATCACCACTTAAACACCACTGGCATAATCACAGTTGGAACTTTCACTCACAGACTATCAACAAATTCACCGGCGAGAACCGAACGCGCCGTCACCGTCACCATCGACATCTCCAAATACAATGCCTCACCGACGGCACCAAAAGACACATAAACGATAGAAAAACAAATCCAAAACACCAGAACATCCATACTTCACCTCACCATGGGACGATATGAAAGGAAGACCCAAAAACCAATTCCGAATGGTTAGGAATCACAGAAACACCACCCAACCGCACAACCAACGCCCTGAATCTTAAGATCCTGCCGCCACCGACCAAAACGACAGCTTCAGACACGAAGAAACCCCAACGCACTCACCTGAGAACGGCCGGGACCCCAAGCACCACCGACGCAAGAGTGAGATCATCAAACGCTGAGAAGCACACCACATGACACCAGCAACCTGCCGAGAACAAATCCAAGAGCGCTCCAAAGAGTATGCCGTCGATGAGAACCGGTCTTACACCCACCGGACTGAACCAACAACCGCTGAAGCCCAAATAGAAAATCCACAGCAAGGGGAGACCACAAAACTGCGCGACGACACAGAGGGCCTGGCCGACTCACCGAGCTCGAGAGGAAGCGTTGCGCCGTCCGCAGTGAAGGGGCGGCGGCGGCGAGAGGAAAACCCTAGCTCGGGAGCCCTTTACAAGTAGGTAGAGGTAGATCTAGCATAGTTGTAACTAGGTGTAAAACCCAAAAACATCACATTGAGCTAGACTCGAATGGGAACTGGTGCACAACAATGGGCCTTGATTCACTCTTGGTTACGACACTCCCAAGGTATATGCTTAGGAAAATTATCATTTTCATTACAGCCCATTTGTAAGGGTTTATGAGTATAAACATCTTCAAAGAAATCATTTTTTTGATTGTGGATTATATCCATAAACTGTTCAATTTATGTTAACTATTTTACTAGTTTGGAATTATAAAATGTGATTCATAAACTTTCCTACTGTATGCCATTTTTTAGAAATGGCACCCCATAAAAGTAATGATAATTCCAACAATATGTATGATATAAATAGTAAGAATGATCGTATCTTTCATAGTATTAATCAAAAATATATAAGGGAAATAATATCCCACATATTCTATATATATGAATAATTAGTATCATGTGTTAATAAGATAATTGATGACTTCCTTGGGTCTTATGGCTTTGAAGGGAATCCAGAGAAGAAAAGTATGGTAGGATAAAGATTGATAAATGGAAGAAGGAAAAGAAGGATTTTCCAATATGTGATAATTGTGGAAAAAATCACCTTGATAATTATTGAATGGAATGATAGTTTTTTATTAATGCGGAGAAAAAGGACACCAAGTATGTGATTGCAAGGACAAGAAAAAGGTTTCATGTGTACAATGCTTCATCTACAAGAAGTTAGGTCACTACGCGAATCAATGTTCAAATCTTCTGAGTATACCCCAAAATGATGCTATTGGATAATAATCAAGTTATTATACTACCACAGATGAAGAGGAATGGCTAGTGTTATTATGTTGTTGTTAAAACATTATGTCATTTTAGTTTTTTATCGATGATATACTAGTTTTATAAATTATTGAAATAAATAAGGATTGTATTATAGTACCATTTCATTGAGGATTTGAGATTATATAGTTTTATGAAGAGTGTCTCGACATAATGTTAAATGTTTTTAAAAATACATGGTTTGTGGAAAGATAAGCCTTAATATGGTCCTAATACTAAGGTAGTAATTTTGGAATTAGAGATTGTTGATTTGGATAAATTATATCGCATATTCTTGACTTCCTTGGAACTGATTAAAAGTTTTTTTATTTCATCATTGTTTAAATATTCAATATTTTTCAATATAAATAATATATCTAGTATTATATAATGGATAAGGGAGTATGAATGTAATCAATAAGGTTTTATGGTAATTCAGGGTGTTGCCATGTTTTAAAATAATACATGATGAAGGTGTTCACATGTTATTACGTAACAAAAAGTATCTTCATAGTGTTTATGTTCCTTATAAATTTTGGAATGTGAGTTTGAATAGAAGTATTTGGGATAAGTATAAATGTAGGATTGGATTATGTTTGAAATTGGATATTATTGTTAAGTTTATTTTTTGATTGTTATAAAAAGGACAACATGAAGACCGTGTGATAATCTGTCATGTCAGATAAAGCTGCGGGAATCGAACCCACAACTATAGTGAGATTGGGATTTATCACCTACCACTAGACTTCCTGAAGTCCATGGATTGTATAATCTAGTTTTTTAAAGGATTTGATAGGTGAATTATAAATTCATTATTTTTGGAACCCTATATGATTAGGATAAATAGATTATTCTTTTGAAATATTTTAGAGTGAAAGATGAGTTTGTGGTAGAAATTAGTTGAAGGATGAAACATTGTTCATCGTATATATATATATATATATAAATAATTTTCCCCCTCTTATTATATGGGTAAATTAATTCTTAAACTTGTGGTAAGGTATCTTAAAACCAAAAATGTGTAATCCTAATAACTTATGTTTTGTTGAACCGATGGTATTTCAAATCATCATAGATTGATGGATTTGAGGCCCTCAATTTTACACTTGTTTGTGATTTATGGCCTCAATCAATCCCTATAAATATTTTTGTTTTCCCTCCAATTATGTGTCTTTAATTTCAATGATTGTTTTCCTAATCGAGATCATAATTTGTCGGGGACCCTTTCATTTCTCTTTTCCTTTTCTTAAGACTAAATTTTAGAAACCCAATTTTTGATGTGGGTCTTCCCACAAAGATATTTTCTATTTTAATCCTTTTATTTTCAACAACCAATTTAAAATTGTGAGGATACAATTTATTGAAGGAAGGAAGAATGTAACACCCCATGATTTCATAGTACATTATTTTATCAATGTAATCCAATAACTTGCACTACACACAACACTGTGTTCTAGAGCACCCTGACTTACCAAACTAGCCGTTCAAAAGTGGTTAAGAATAGTATTAGATGAATTTTGAACTTTATATAATCCTTATAATTTTAGAATCCATATTATTATTTTTATAGACATAATTTAAGAACAATTTCATTTTTTTCAAATAAAAGATGTATTTTAAAAAAATGCAATTTTACCGCCTTTTAATGTTTTACCCTTTTTAAATCAAATATTTGAAACATTTATATATTCAATTTGAAAAAATAAACTTCTTCTTTAGCATCAGGATATAAGAGTTTAGTTTCAAAAAAATTTTGGGGTTTTTTTATAACATTCATATTTGGTTGAATAGGGAAAAATACTATATTTTAACTGAAAATAAAGTTTTTTTAAATATAATTTATAGTGTTAAGTTATAAATTTTAATGGTTTGGAAGTATAAAAATAATATATTTTTACCATTTAATCCAATTCTGGTCATTTTTTGTAATTTCACATTGAAATTGGACATAAACAAGTTTCAATCTTATGATAGTTATTATTTCTTAAAAATTCGTTTTTTGGTTTGGACAATGGGAATTAATTTTAAATTAATAAATTAAATTTATATGAATATAATTTTTTAAAATAAACTTCATTTTTGAATTCGTAATATCAAAATTATATTAGGATGAGTTTTTTGTATGTTTGTGAGAACTTTCAATTTTTATTGAATAGTGAAAAACACTAAGTTATTGGTTAAAACTGACTTTTAATTTAAATAATTATTTATTTTATTTAAATTTTTTTGCTAAAAATATAAACATAATACCTATATAATTTCAATTTAATTTATTGGAATCATATTATAATAAGTTTAGATATATAAAAATTTTATTGAAATTTTACTATCTATTACCCACCTCCTAGGAGCATTTGAAAATTGGCATAAAACCTAATTTTACACCTGTTATGAACTGAATTTAAGAAAAAACGAGAGACATGATTGATATAATTAAGTAAAAATTTGTTCAATATGATAAAACTTTTTTTGGTGAATAGTAACCTTTGAATTTTATTTACCATGGTTAAAAGAAAATATGGTAATTAAAGGTAAAATGATATTATTATTACCCATACAAATGTCCTAATTCTATTGGATAAATGTAATTAGACCAAAAAATATTTGGAATAAAAAATGATCCTTTAGGTCCACCTTGGATAGATTAGGACACATATTATTATTTAATTCAAAGATCAGTTAAAATTGTTAAATTCAAAGTATAATAGCTAAACCATTTTTAATATAGGGTCACATATAGGGTAAATTATAATATAAATATTCATTAGAAATTTAAAAATATTTTCTACATAATGATATTTTATTTATAATTTTTAGACATTATATAATTTAATTTATTTACGAAACAATGATGATGCAGTAATAACGTTATTAATGAAATATTAAAATAATTGATTTTATAAATACCCAAATAAATATAATATTAGACTTTTGATGAATTAAACTAATTTTATAGGTTAATATGACATATTTGGGTTTATTAAATGTGTTTATTTAGAAGTAATAATGCTGTTATGAATTTAGAAAAAACATAATACCAAATTGTGTCAAAATTGACATAAAAAAGTTTTTAAAACAAATATTATATTATTAATTAGTATTCTATTCCTAAAAATATAAGTATCATACTAAGGGCTTAAATAATATTATATATGTCATCGATGAACCACTTGGGGTTCTCTTGGAAGTTTATAGCATGTTTAATAACCTTATAATATAAAAATACAAAGAGACTTGGTAAATGTCAAACTATTAAACTAAGAGTTAAATAAAAAATATAACGTTAATATAGAGACCAAAACATGTCTAAAACCAATTGTTTGAGTGGTTTTAGACCCATACCCACCATATACATTAAATACTTCATTTTGGAGCCATTATAAAACTAAAATTAATTGATTATAAAATAATATTTTATGTTTTTCCTAAGGTGCCCCTCACCCCGCTTATAAAAGGGCACTTCACCTTCTCTCACGTTCAGACCTCAAAAGCCATTTGGCTCGGCAAAACCCTTCCCAAATAACCTACCAACTATCCTAAATTCATCCTTGATTCCTTCCTTTGGTCAGAAAGACAACCTAAGGAGCCCTTTTGATCAAATCAAAAGGGTGAACCTGATGGAGAGGTAATGATTTCACCACCATCTTTCAATTTCTTTTATTCTTTCACATACTATTTATTTGTTATTACCATAAAAAAATAATAACTCCAATACCTTATATATACATTGATGTTATTTTAACTATGGAATTACCATATTCATTATTCTATCCATCATTTGAATGATAATGTCACCATGCATGCATACACACAGCTTACCGTCTCCACGTCATGGTGTAATTTTATATCCAACATTATGTTATTTGAATGGATATAATGATGAGTAATATATTTATAAATAATGAAAATAAAACGCTAATTTCTATCTAGAATTAATATTCCATCCAATTCCACACCTTTAAAAAATGATATTGTCGCTTGTGTGTACGTACAGATTACCGTCTCCACAACATTATGAGATTCATTTCCACGTTCACCATTTATTGATGATTATAAAAATATATATTACTTATAAGTATTTAAGATATAATATAAAAATTATACTATATATATTTATATTTATGTACTTACATATATCTTATTCATTTACTTCCGTTCAATACGATATGAAAACAGAAACAACGTTTATGCGTACGTTCGGCCTACCGTCTCCATAAACCGTGTTTTCTATTTTATATATCTAGATATTATAAATATTTATAATCTAAATTTATATTATATATTAATCATGGTTTGTATTCTGGAAGTATTTAAATCATGATCTAAATGATATGGTCAAGAATAACAACTTAAAATGCGTACGAAAAAGAAAGCGATAATTACCCGAAATGTTATTTTAACATGATGATCATTATTAAATGGGAAGTATAAAGTCATAAATGAATCATGTATGATATAATAAATATGAAAATGGTTCTTTTATAATATAATAACATACAATAGTCATTATACAGGGGGTTAATCGTACCCTCCACCAAAGGAAAGTGCAAGGTAAGGGGTTTTCATCTCACTCCTTATTCCCATGAGATTCATGCTATATTGCCACTATTTCCTTTTGAGTGGTGTATGTAATGCCCATAATTTTATTATCTGTGAAATAAACTTTAATTTATCTGTATTTACATCTTCATTGTCTGATACTTCATTCATGGGGTGCATGTTTCATAAGTTACCAAATTGGTAAGGGAAATTTTCTCAATCTCATTATTATTAGAGATTGTTTATGTGTATGTTTTTTATAGGATGTATTTATTATACATGTCCATGTTTCATAAAATAATTTTCAATTGGATTATTTTTAAGCGACTCTTTTACCAAAATATCAATCTAAATGTTTTAAAAGATTTATTCTTCTAATCCTTTCTCATTCTTGTTAATGTTTTTAAAACGGTTTTAAGGATTTATTTTTATGGATGAGAATGATTTGAAAGGATAATTATTTTAAAAAGATTCAAAGTGGTATGGGACACTTTGATACAAATTCCCTTTTAAAATACTACTTTATAAATTGTGAGATTTGTGAACCATTTCATGAAAAAGGGTATTTCCTTCAAGCATTTAATAGATTATTTTAATCTATGTCAACATCCTTAAATAGATTTAGAAATTGATTGAAGTTGATTTATTATGATACAAATATTCCATATTGTATTGAATGTTTTCTGATATATTTGATTGTGGATGTGTTATTTTAATACTCTTTATGGTTTACAGATAAATTATTGACATTTTATATGCTAGTTTTAATACGAATTATTATGTTATATTTCATCATTTTCTTGTGATTAATTTATTGGAATAGTATGGTTTGGGTTGGGGACCAATAAAATTAAGTCCTCCAGGTTGGGTTCCGGTTACATCAGACCCTTCGGGTGGGAGTCCAGTTACAGAGGCTCTCCGGGTTGGAGTCTGGTTAGAGAGGCTCTCTTGGATGGAGTCCGGTTACAGAGGCTCTTCGGGTTTGGGTCTTGTTACAGTTAGTCCATAGGTCCTGGAACAAGGCATTGCAAGAGAAATTAAAGTCTGATACTATACATTTCCTCATTATGAAATTAGATATTACATGTGATTATTCGACTAGTATAATATCCATGTGCATGTTTATATAGTAATGTTTGATTTATTTTTGCAATATTATTTTCATGTTTATGTTTGAAAGGCTGTTGTTTTTATGACACTTCATTCCTATAAAGATTATATATTTTGTTAAATTATTTAGTCTTACTGAGTATCTGAGCTCAACCCTTTCTTATGTTTTATTTTTCTAGGATATGAATAAGTAAGTAATGAGTGACTTGCAGGTATAATATAAGAGGCTTGGAAATTTCTAATGGAATAAAGGGCTGTTTATTTTTCAAGTTGTTATGATGAAATTCATGTATGTAATCTATTTTTGAAGAATACTGAACTGATCGGTCCTTCAGTACTTGATTCCTTGTAATCCTTCCAATGTATTTAAATAATTTACTTACTCTGGGTAACTCGGTTCAAGGCGTTTCATTGAATATAATGTATGATAAAATATTTTAATTTCAAAATTACATAATATATTATTAATCTAAACAAGGAAAATTATGCTTCTCCAAAAAAATCTTCTAGAAAAAATTCCATATTTTGGTTTTTCTAAAATCCATCCATTACTATTTCCAAAAACATCTATTTAAAAGTACCATATTTTGAATGTAAACCCAAATATCATTAAAAAAGGTTTCAAATGATTTTAAAATAAAACTATTGTTTTCAAACAACTTTCTTCATTTCCATTAAAAACCAAAACATGCACAACATGAATAAACCATGTGACAAGGTGAAATAATGATGTGATAAATATTCCAATAAATATATGGAACAAAACAACACAAAATCTTGAATAAAGAGACGATAAAAACCCATCAAATAAATAAGGTACACAAAAAGATAATATATATAACATAATTCAATCATAAAATGTATAAAATGAGTAAAAAAACTAGTTATTAAAAGGATAACATTAGAGTTGTATAAGTGGACCTACTATCGGTATGCTAAAGGCCACAAATCATTCAACTGAATCACTCTATCTAGTCCCCTCAAGGTCCAACCCACTAGCCATGTGTTATGTAGAACAAGAGGGGACTATGTTGTGAAAAAATCTGAACTATCCTAACACTTTTCAAATACACCCCACATAGCAACCTTAGTCACCCCATAAAATATATATTGAAAAAATTATAACATTATAGTAACAATACTGAATCCTAACATCATAAAAGAATCCTTCCCCTCCCTCACACTACCCTTAAAAAGTTCCCCATTTCAGGATAACAATAAAAATTAAATCATAATATCAATCCCATGAATAAACAAAACATTATCAATTACAAAAAGTTGGATGAAAAAGCGATAAATAGTTTATAAATCAATAAATAATATAGTTAGAACCAAGGTATTATTTTATCATTTATTTAATATAAAGTTTGAAATCCCGTTTTAAATATATTTGGAATCCAATCATAATCTCCAAGAAAATTATGATCATCCACAATCACAATTCAAAAAACTAGTGAAAATTCCATTTCAAATTACATTGAAACAGCACCCATTAAAAATAGTGAAAACTCTTTTACAACTAAAATGTAAACCCACATAAAAATTCAATTTTGATTAAATCTTAATAATAAAATTATTATTTATATAAAACCCTGTGTAACATTTTATAAAACATTTTTCCTATATAAAATACAAATTTACATCATCTAATTAGTATACATAAGAATTCACATCATAAAAATAATAATAACCAAATTATGGTTCGTAAAATATTTTAAAAATCAACCATATATAACCCAAACTGTAATTATATTGGATAGAAATGAATTTATAAAATAAAAAAACAATGGTACTATTGAACAAAATTATATTAATTGAAAACTCCATCTTTATTTGTCCAGTTAATTTCACCTTTAATGAAATATATATATAAAATGAATACGTAGGATGGATCATAATAGTTAGAAAACTAAATACATGATTTCAAATAACCATAACACTAAAAATTGAACCAAAATGTCCAAAAATGTTAGAGGACAAGTTGAAAAGAGGATAATACAAATTAATGATAATATAGGATCTTATACCTCTGGAACTGAGGGACTAATCTCCATGAAACAACTCCTAAATCAATAAGGAGGAGATAGAGAGGGGGAGAGAGATTAATGGGATGAGTCCAAGTTAATAGGTTAAACTAGGACTTCTTGGGGTAGAATCCCCATTTTAAAATAATATAAAATGAAAAAAATAATTGAAACTATTTCAGACATACTAATGTCTCACACTAACTTCCAAATCATTGGAGGACCATGCATCTAATACTACCTCAATACTCGCAGTCTATGAATGGATATCTCAAATGGTTTCCATAATTGTGTGTAGACCATACGCTCTCCTTCATCCCACTAGATAAGGAACAAGATTACTGGTGAAAAATTTCAAAACTGTGCACCTTGACCATTAATCCCTAAAAAATCCTCAAAGACATAAAAAAATTCAAACTATTATACTCTGATCCCAAGGGGAAACAACCACTGGAGTACTACAAAAAAGATTCACCTATAGGGGTCACATAATATAATATATGGAATAATAATATATATTTATATAATTTCTTCATAAACCCATATATGTAGCCCAAATCTTCCTAAGATCTATTATAGGAAAGTCACATAAATTCCCCCTATTGGAGTTATCCTCCTAAACTAATTTATAAATAACCAGTGAGTGTGAAATAAATTAGTCCATATTTCCTCCATGTTTTTTATCTTTTTATCGTTATACTGATTAGGTATGCTACTCCACTCATGTAATTTAAAGAGATGTATTTACCCAACCATATCATTATAGAGTGTATTATAGAAAAAAAAATAGTGGTAAAATGTTTTTCATTGTAATAAAATATTTGAAACAGAAAAATTATATAAATAATTCAATTATATACATAATGATCATCCATAATTTTTAAAAAACAAAAATCATTTATTACATTATTAAACAATATATATATTATATGATATTATATCCTTATGGAAACAATTTTCCATTTAAACTATAATACAATATTAAAATTAGTTTTAACATAACACCCATTAGGTCCATCGATATAAGTTAACCTAAAAATATATTATAATCGATAATTATTTTTTACATCTATTTTATTCATTATAAAATAAAAATGAGTTATTATGTTGGGGAATATCTGAGTAGGAATTACCATCACAACATTGAAAAATTATTCTTCAAAGAAAATACACTGAAATTCCATATAAAAAATCCAAAAATGGAACTACTTATAAAATAACACTCCATAAAAAATTTTCCATTTGTTATAGAAGACATATATGAAACCAATTAATTTCATCCCTTATAGTGTATATATATGTTTCTAATAATTTTTTGTGTACAAGGATTTAATTTCATATTCCATGGATTTTAACCATTCCTCAATTTCAATAATCTTTATGGAATATCCATAGGTAATAATTTTCTAATATATCAATATTAATTGAATATTATTTACTAGAATCAATATTTTACTCTGAGGGATTGGATAAATCCAACTAGAAAATTGAGATTCTAAAAAATTGAGTTTGTTCTACTTATATAACTTATTGTGGAACCATATCAACTACTATATGAGGAAAATTTATTCTTTTTTATCCTTGAACATCTCCAATTTAAACATTCCTCCCAATAATTATCATATAATATATTACTTTTTATGAATGAAATAATAAGAGGCCATAGACACAATGTTTTTTATAGGATTGTATAAATACTATCTCACATTTTCCTTATGATAACTAAAAAACAATAAATTTTCTAACTTAAGGACCATATTTTGAGAATATATTCATAATATGAGTTATTTAATACCCCACATCATTATAAAATTCTTTATAGTTTATTTCTAAGGTCATATTCCACATACATTGATTAAGACTGCTTTTTATGTAACACAATTAGGTTAGAATAAAAATGTCACTATTGAATATCCAAAAAATAGAATATGAAGGTCACAATAACTCCTTACATATCTATCCATGTACAAAAGGTTAATATTCTACCACACCAACACACCATTACATTAAGAAGTTCCAAGTGTAGTGAGTTTTAAAACAATTTCATATTCCCTCATATGTTCAATGAATACATATGTAAATTATTCACCATCCTAATTCGAATAAAACAAATTAATAATTTTAACATGATTAATTTTTATATCTTTCTGAAACACAATGATGTTTAAAATATTTTCAATCTTACGTCTCTAAATAAACATTTATACATACTAAACGAATTCATTAAACACTAGTAACGATGAACCTAAACCACCAAATTCTTATATACAAGTTTCTAAACTATGTATATGATATAAAAATTCATAAAAAATATCATATTTCCATCAAAAAGGATAATAATTCATCACTATTTTTTAAAAAAATTAATAATATTAGAATAATTTATATTCAATTGATTTCCATAAGCAATCTTTAGTAATTCGTTTGATGAGCATCTAATTTAAAAGTCCATGGAGACAATACCAAATGTATATCGGATGAGAATAATCCTTGGACTTAACATTCAGAATGTTATAGACATAAACATCCCTAAAATAAATAATTTGACCAATTACTATATTCCCAATTCAATAAATCACACGAATCATATATATTTAACAACTATTATTATTAATAAAAAATGCAATACCCTTCATATCCAAACATCATATAGAAATGTTTTTTATGGTGGGAGCATAATAATAGTTAAATTTTTTAAAAATAATAATTTAAATATCAAGGACTTATAGGCTAATATATAATAAAGAAACCCCTTTCCAAATGTTTAACGCAATGATCAACTTCAATTTTATCTAATTACCTCTTCTATGTATATTAATGATTATCAGAAAAAATGTTTAATTCACACACATTACACAAATGATGTGAGTAAGGGATGGAAATATTTACCTCTATAACATTTGTATTTATAATTTCATAATGATTCTATTTTAGGACAATTCTCAAATATGGATTCAAATATAGAACTATATTATAGGACATGCCTAAAATATATTTTAATATGATTGTCATGATGTATGTAATAATTTAAATCCACGATATATAAATGGTTGATTATGAATTTTTTAATCTTTTAATCAATGAATATTAATGAAATTACACCCACTAAAAATGATGTTCACATAAACCATAAAATTTATGTAGTAAAATATTTGATTCATAAAAATTTTGTTTCTTGGATTGTAGAGTGAATAAATCTCCATACAAATCAGTCATAATAATTTTAAAAGACAGTATCCCACAGAAAAATTTATCCAATTACAGTTTCTTTGGATGTTCAACCCAATGAAAACCCCATGATTAAGTGATTTATATAAATAGGATTATACATTATATTATTTCATCACACATGACAATCTAGTGTAATATTGATTTATAATTACCTCTATAGTTGGATGACTGAGTTATTAGAAAGTGTTACTTTGGAATGAATTTAACACTTAATATTTAAGAGGTATTATTTTTATGTCTGAAAAACAATATAAAAATAAAAATCATATTGAATTCATAACTATTAAAAAATATTAAATATTTATTAACTTATGTTTTTTTATTTTCATATACTTGTTTCAAACTATTTAGTTTGGGAATCATTTTTCCATTCACCACATTTAATGTGTCAAGACAACATTACTGTATAACTCATTACATAACACAAAATAATGTGTTTCTCATCAAAAATTAGATACACAAAATATTAAAACATATCCAAATTCATCTTTACTTAAGTTATATTAACACTTCATTTATAAACCTATAATTATTTGAGATAAATTACCAATATAAGAGTAAGACCAAGTTCGCAGATAGACAACCAACCCCATTTTTGAAAATGGAATAATAATTTAGATTTTAATAAATTTTAAATGAAATTTTCCATCCCTAGGGTTAATTTACTTATGAAAAAATCCAATTCATACCAATTCTATAGAATATTATGTAAAAATATTCAAAACAAGTAAAAGTAACATAAACAATTTATTATATATCCTAGTCAATATAGATGAAAAATAAATCTATTGTTTTCCTACATAACAACAAATAAATAGTTTACAAATTTACCATTATTAATTTTTCACAAAAATTAAGTATTATAAATAATCATAATCTATAAAAATTTTATAAAAAATATTACAAATAAAGAAAATAAAAATATACTATTTATTTATTTCCAATATATGATATTGAAATTTTTCAACTAGATAATTTATAATATTTTTCACATTAATGTTTTGTATTTATATGATATCATGCATTATATGCAACCCCATGTTTAAAATATGTATGATATACTATCAAAATATTATTACTTAATGTGATAATTAATTACTTGACATTGTGTTGGAGGGTAGGAATAAGTCTATCTAAATTATTAGATATTTATTAGTAAAAAATGTAAAAAATGTATTCATTGGTTATTAGATTATTACAAAATAAAATAAAAATCATTTGAAATTAAAAGAGGTGGTATTAAAAAGTATGTTTTATATATTTACACAGTGTTTTAAAAATAATTATTTACATTGATAACTATTTATTATTCATTTTAATAAAGATTTTATATAAAATATTCCTTCAAATATATTTATGATCATTAATTTTTTTCCTAGCATGAGTTGAGAATAAATGCATCATTATGATCAAAATTAAATTTTTAAGAAGTGGTTTTTGTCACATTTTGGGCATGTAATATAAAATAATTTTATAGAATGTTTATAAATTGAATAAGGATGAATGGATTAATTATTTTAAATCATGGGGATCATATTTGGTTAATATTTTTTTTAAGTGAACTGTAACCATAATAATTTTTTTTCACATCAGTGTGGGTAAAACATGTTAATGTGGGTTAAAATAATGGAAAAAAATTTAATATTATTGTAAACCATGAATTTATCCCATTACATGATTTAATGTCACATATTAGAATCTATTTTATGAATATATTGTCACTTGGTTCAATATTTATTTGATTATGATCATAAAATCAATTTAACATTAAATTATATACAAATTTTCACTCTAATTACATTAATAAATTTTATTTTATATATGTATAAAAAGAATATATGTTCATTTTTAAATTTTTATATTATTGAGAAATACATTTTTTAATCTGATCAATTTATTTTTATATTTTTATATTTTAATTGTTAAATTAAATTCCTATGTAATGTTGATACAACATTTCTTCAACAAATAAGACAATATAAGAAATGATATTTGGAAAATTAGATGTAATATATTTTTAGTGGATTATTGTGTTCCAATAATTTTACAGAAAAATAGGTTAGTTTATTAATATTTAATGTATTTAATTTAATTACATCCTTTTCATTGTGTATTTAATTCCAAACTAAATGATAACTTCTAAAACTGACATTAATGATCTTTTATAATAAATAAGATTTTTTAAATTCTTTCTAATTCAGAAATAAGATTTATTTTTTCAATAATAGAATATGGTTTTCAATATCAACCATTTTCCAATCATGATTCAATTTTCAGTTTATTGTAACATTCTTAACCCTTTATTGTTGAAGTAGTTGTAAATTTCGTTAGGGTTAAAAATGGTAATCGATGTGGTGAATTAAAAGGATAAATTTTCAAATGACACCATAACCAATATAAATTTTATTGGATTATGGTACATAGTCATTGCATTACTTTTAATCTAATATCTTTATATATTAATAATTTTTATTTATAATGACTTTATTATATTTATAATCTTTTATCAATCATCATGTGTGTCCTCTTCAGCCCTTATAAAAGGTCTCCCTTTCATTCTATTATTTACTCTAAATTGATCATCTAACATGAATATAACCTATAAAAATCTCTTTTAAAATTCCATATATATGTTTTGTTGGTTCTATCCTCCCCGAAATATATACCCTATGGTTTCAAAAGGAGATCTAAAAGATTTATTTCAATGAAGAGGTAATCACCTTAACTGATCACATTATTTTTATATTTTATTTTACCTCCACTATTGATATATAATTTTCTTAAAATAAATTCATTATTATCATAAAAATACAAAATTCTATTATTATTATTAAAACATATTTACCCATTATCTTTGAAAACAAATTTGATTTCAAAGAACCACACTTGGGTATGTATGATATATAATTTTCACATATCAATACAATTAAATTTTCATCAAAAATTCATATGGATGAGAGTTTGGATGAATTTAATGTTTATATATTACTTATATGAAATTATAATTGTATTTGTATAATACCATCATATATACATTCTTACATTTCAGTCTTTTCAATAATGACAACTTTAGTTGCATGTAAGTCTGGGCCAGAGCCTCCACCAAGCAGTGGGAATATTTTTTTATTTACATTAAATAAAGATAAGGCTTGATTTTATGAATTTATATTATTTATACTATATAATAATGACACATCAAATGTTAATAATTATTTACCATTCATTTCCTCCTCCAGTTGAAAATTAAAAAATGCGCTCATGTGCACATACCTCTTTCTATCTCCAGGAACGATGTAATTCGTGTTTAGTCTCTAAATTTGTGGATGAATATATATATATATATATTATATTTCATTTATATAATGATTAAAATTATAGGTATAATTGTACCATGATCAAAGTATGATGAACAAAACTACTAGACCAAAACATACATATAAAATGAAGTAGTTATCACCCGAACCATTAATTTGAATAAAATATTTCTAATAAACCGATAATAAAAGATTGAAATAAAATCATATATGGTATGCTATTTATATTATTACATTTACCTAAAATATTTATAATAAATCTATAATTATTATAAAGGAGGTTCGAACATATATGATGGAAGTCTAACATGAGGTAAGGTTTTTATATAACAATCACATTATTTATCAGCATTATTAATTATTATGTTCCATTGATGAAATGTTATTCTTTATGTCTTAAGAAAATGAATAATTCTATTCTCATAAGTTATTTTTATGATATCAAATATTTACATTTTTTTTCGTTTCATGAAATCATAATACAAAATGTATTATTTTAAAAAACTAACATTATTTTTCTCTTTTGGCAAAACACATTCACCTACTATGTCAATATTTTCTGAAAATGGATTCATAAATGTTTTTAGGGTTTTCCATGATTGTTAAATGTAATTTCTACCCATGTTTTATATTTTATAAATTTGTTTAAAATTATTTATTAATTTTTCAATCACGTTACTATTTATTTTTTTTATAAAAAATAAGATAGGAATCATTGTTTTTACATAAAAAAATAATATAATTTTCTTCCATTTTGGCTGCATGATTGTTTATTTCATAATTTTCATTTTTAAATGATTATTTTATATGAGGTGGTTATCCTTTATATTTTAGTATTTTTTAGAATTTAAATACTTTTTCTCAAATTAATAGTATAATGTTTTGATGAATTTTTCCATGTGATAAATATAAAAAAATTTATATAGGACATGGAATCCATTAATGATAATTTAATTTTTTTTGGGGTGTGAGTAAATTATAAAATCCTTATGATTCTTCTATATTATTTTTGATTATGATGAAATTATGATTATGTAACATGTTTCTTTACCACGGGTTATGTTATGATGAAGTGATGGAATTTTTAAAAAACTCATTTCTTTTCTATTGGTTTCAAATCTTTTATGAAACATGTTTCCTTTTCATTGTTTATGATACGCTAAATGTTTTTTATATTCTTCAAAAAATAAGTTTCAGTTTATTTATGTGATAAGAGGTATGAGAATAATATATCCCTCTATTGAGTTTGTAATGATTGATATATCATGATATAAACCACACATGAATGAGGAGGAACCCAGTTTAGTATGTGCATTTTTCAACTATGATATTTTTTCTAGTGAACCTTGAATACTATGATGAAATGGTAGGTGAATCAAATCCACTATGATATTCATCACTGTGATCATTCAAAACTGTGGAATTATTTTTTAATTTTATGTGAATTCCAAAAAAATTGTATTATGAAATTATTATGGACTCATCGACGATGTTCTTCAGTTTATTTTTGAATCATGTCTTATGAATTGTATTTTTTCAAATATTTATGATTATTATATATGATATACAATGTACGGATTTCAAATCTTATTCTAATGTTCTCATAACCTTATGTACATGTTATTTTTATGTTAAATTTAATAACTAAATTGATTATCTATAACGGGGACATGATCTCATCCATTCTTATGTTTCCATTACCCATGTTTTGATTAATGGTTTTTTGATATGATAAGTTTCATAATGTTGATAGTTATGTATAACCAATAGTGATTGTAACGCCCTGACCCCAGCTACCCAGAGTCGGTGCATTACTTCGTAAAATTGGCATGATCACAAAAGATCATGTCTCGAAAGACCGATTAGTTTAGTATCCTTGGAAACACTAGATACATTCATAAACGTTACATTACATCATAAAGTAAAAAACTAATAACAAAGTCTTCATAGTCCACACTCATATCCCCTTCTGACTATCCCTGTAGGTCATTCATAAAATACTTCTTCACATCCTGGAAAATATTAAAACATTGAAAGGGGTGAGCTCAGATGCTCAGTAAGGATAACAATATTGCGGAAGCTTTCATAAATAAACATTAACATTTAAGGCAATGTACAACTAAAACAAAAACCTTTTAAACATGAACTTCAACATAACATGGAAAAAGTAAAATGAGATAATGTCATTCACTTCTTCACATGGATATTCTACTGGTCGAATAATCACATGAAATATCAATAACCACTTTCATAATGAGGGAATGTATAATGCCGGACATTCTGAAACATTTTGTCAAGGCCTCAGCCAAGACGTCTAAAATGATTAAGGCCTCGGCCAAAACCATAAATCAAATTGGGAAAGGGCCTCGGCCAATTCCACGTCTAGTTGTCTCATGAGACCTACCGATGCATCGAGGAGCTATAGCGGGCTCCACCCGTCACTTATTAAGTCCAATACATTCCTCATATGAATAGGTTTAAACATATAATAAACCATAACATAATCATATCACATAAAACATGGATAAAGGAAACATAACATTTCCACATTTCAATCACAAGATATCAATACAACACAATGATATAATAAAAATTCTTTCTAAACCATTTTCAATACCAAAATAAAAGAAAAGTAAAACATGGTATTTATTATTCTTTTAAAAAGAAGGTATGGCCTGTAGAGGAAGCCGAAACTCAAATAATGGTCACGGCGGTGGAGAAGTCATTTTCGCCGCATAAGTACGGAAAGAAAAACATTCCCTTTTGTCGTTTAGCAAAACACTTCAGATAAAAAGATTCCTTTTAAATAAACATAAAAGTCAAAGGGCTTTATACACCGTATAAAAGAAAGTTGTGTATAAAACCAAATATGCCTCAATGAAAGGGGATTGAGACGAAGTCCATAAAAAGATCATTTTTAAAATTAAATAGATATTTTATGTGTATTCACTATATTTACACATAAATAATGTACAAATACAATATAGGACATAATAATATCATGACATAATTTGAAAGTAGGAGATTAACCCAGAGATTAAAAATTGGGTTAAGAAATTCCCTTACCTTGTGTCCGACTTGACTCAACCGTTCTTTAACCTCCTGAATAATAAAATAGAGTTAATATCTACCTTATTAAGAACCATTTTCAATTTCATTATCCTTTTTATATCATTTATTACAATGTTATGAACATTATGTAATTATTTAAGTTAATAACGGTCGTTTTGTCGATCTTTGGTAACTTGAGTCAACAATAAACTTCTTATAATTACAAGTTGTTCATGTGGTAGAATATCCATTATATCCAGAATTATATTCACGATTTAGATGTCATATATATCTTATATATCCAGTATATACATTCATTTATAATATTACGTAACATTTAGAGGTAAGAAATGAAATGCACCGTTCATGGAGACGGTAAGCCGTACGTACGCATGAACGCTACTTTCATTTCAATTTCATATTTAATGGAACTAAATAATAATGATATAAATGTATAATATAATTCCAGTATAATATAGTGTATAATACCATTTACTCAATCCTTTATACATCCCACATATGGCATTAACGATTCAAATCACTTTGAGGGGGCGGTAGTCCGCACTTCCTAAAATGAAATTATCGCGTTTTACCCATAATGGAAATCATAAAGTATGCCATAAATGAGAAATACAGAAGCATAAGTAAAACATAAACATATTATATATCATATATAAAAATAGTGACATCTTAATGGCCACCTTTGAAGGTGTTATATGAGTGTTGAACAATCATCTTTTCGTGAGGCAGAAATTCGCCATCCACAGAAACTGTATGTTCTTTAACCATTAGATGTAGGTGTGTGTAAGTGTAGCTCGAATAATTCTTATAACAACATCCTAGTATATTGATGATACTGGTGTTGTTACAAAATAAATGAATAAAACGAGTTTAGGGGGTTGGAGAAGAAAAATAAAACAAAACAACATTAGAAAAGACATTACCTCAAAATCGGGTAACTCTTTTTGATTTGAGACAAAGGCTTCCTTGGGAAGAGTTCTTCCCAAAGTAAGGATTCTAGGAGTAAGATGGGAATGTTGGGAGAGTATTTGGTCAGAGGTTGTCTGAGCCAAATGGCTTGATAGTGTAAATGAGGTGGGAGATGTGGGGGCCTTTTATAAGTGGAGAGGAGGGGCACTTTTGAAATGATTGAAATGTTACATTATTTCACAATGCTTTTGGGATTCTAAAGGTCCCACACTTATATACATCGAGGATAATGTGATAAGGTTTCTAAATCTCTTCATCCAATAGGCTTTGGACTAGTTTAAGCCTTGGATTTTGCATCATCTTCTCATTTTATTTAAATCGTTAAATAATGAGGTCATCGCTGCATCACAATGATGTCATAAATAATCTAATTTATTTAATGTCTAAAAATTATAAAAAAAATACTATGATGTAGGAAATATTTTTATCTTTCTAATGAATATTTATAGTCAAAATTTGGACTTGTGTAACCCCACTTAAAAACTTTTTTATTAAAATAACTCATGTTTGTGTCAATTTAATTTTAACATTAAATAAATATATATTAATGTCATTTTCAAAATAAAGTGGCTCCATGGTGTCCCCAAGTTGACCCATGGGTTGTCTTGGTCGGCCATGACTCATCCAATAGGAGTAGGACAAGTGTCATGCTCATCTCATATTATTAAAACATTATTTGCACCTTAAACTACACTAATTACCTCTAATCGCGATTAAGAACTTAAAAGTTACTATTCACCAAAAATTTATTTTAATCTCATTGAACCACATTTTACTTCTTAATGAAAATCATGTATGTCGGATTTTTGAAAATCAAACCACAGAAGTGGTAATATTTCATTTAATCAAAAAATCAGTTATTTAACGACCACTTAGTGGTTTCACTATTCATCAAAAATTGAAGTTTTTCAGAACAGTGCCAAAATTTCACCCTAAGCTATAATTGATATTCCGAATTCAAAAATGATGTATATTTTAAAAAATTCCAAACATATAAGTTGCATTAATTAATTTTATAATTAATTCCCGTTGTTACGACAAATAGCGTGTTTTTAAGAAACAATTTATATCAAAAGATTGGCAATTGTTTATGTCCAATTTCAATGTTAAATTAATTCTAATGACCACCATTGGATAAAATGGTAATAATATATTCTAATTATACCTTAAAACCACTAAATAGTATAATTTATCACAATAAATTATTTTGATTAAAAAAGTTGTTTTAATGTATTTTTCACTATTCATAAAAAATTAGAAGTTCTCAGAAAAATACCAAAAATTCAACATAGGCTAATTTCGATATTCCGAATCCAAAAATGAAGTCCATTTTGAAATATAAAATTTCTATAATTTTAAAAAGTGGTTATTACTATTCATAACGGCTACTTTGATTAGTCGCGGTGTTTTAGAACTCGAAGTTGCGTACAATGCAACCTATTGCATTATTGAATGAGAAGCGTATCGTGGAAGCTCGGGGTGTTACATTCTCCCCTCCTTCAATAAATTGCATCCTCGCAATTTGAAATTTTCCTTTGAAAATAAAAGGTTGAAAAGAGAAAATACCTTTGAGGAAAACCCACATCGGAAATAAGGTTAATAAATATATAACATTAAAAGAAAGCAAGATAAGTACAAAGGTCACCTGATATATCCCATTATAGGATTTTATGAAAATATGGATATGGAGGAGAAACAAACCATCAAGGTCTGATGGGGAGTTATAGAAAACAGGATTAGGAGAATGTTTAACCACAAGAAAATCACAAACTTGTGATTGGTTAAACGGTCATTGAATCCCCAGTTGGAAAAGTTAACCGACAACATTTTTGTTTTAAGTTACCTTTTATAATGTTGAGGAATTTATTTAGGAGATTTACTAAGAACATAAGGGAATATGAATACTTGTTATGTATACTTTCATTCGTTAATAAATTTTTACCACAAACCCAACTTTTACTCCAAATGGTAACGGAACTCAAAAATATTCTATTTATCCTAATTGTATAAGGTTCCAAATGTTAACACATACCATTTAGATTAGTAAAGCTATTTTGTAATAACCAGAGACTTCCTGTAGGCTAGTGGTAGGAAATAAAGTCTTGTCTCACTATGGTTGTGGGTTCGATTCCTGCAGCTTTGTCCGACCCGACGGGTTATGCCCCACCCTGCAAGTTGTCCTTTTCCTAAAACTATAGTATCATAATATTCCAAAAATAATCTTCATAAATTTTTTAACCTTAAACAATACTATCCATGGTTCAACTTAATCCATTCCAACCTTAATAGTTATCCAAAATACCTCTGTCCAGACTTTCTCTAAAAGGGTCTCTAAATTCCAAAATCAATTGTAACATCAGATTCCCCAAAAAAAGAAATGTTTCTCTTATTGTCACATACTAAAAATATGATTACCTTAATCATATTAAAACCTTACTGAAATCAACAAGTACTGCAGTACAATCCATCACATTATTCTTATAACCAGAATATAATCCTTGAGTCCAAAAGCACCAATACATTAATTATTCCGCTTCAACTGTAGTCACAACATAAGATTGGCCTTGATCCCTTGTCCTTTTCTGAGGTAAGTTTCCTTGACGCTTAGGACATTCATTTGCATAATGCCCTGTTTCCCTACAATTGTAGCATTCAACTTTGACAGCCTCTTTCTTTCCCTTGCAATCACGATCCTGGTGACCCTTTTCTCCACATTTATAACAAACTCACATTCCTTTTAGGCACATACCAGGGTGATTCTTCCCACAATTATCACATAATGGAAAATCCTTCTTTCCCTTTTTCCCTTTATCTGTCTCTTTTTCCACCATTCTCTTCTTCTCTTGCTTTACTTTGTTTTCATAAGACATAGAGAATTCCTTTTCTGTCTTCATAGCACACGAGACAATATCTTCGTATGATGAGAAGGATTTTGATACTAAAGCTCGATGGAGAAATGGTTTTAAACCATCAAAGAAACGATCAATATTACTCCTTGGGTTACGTATATAATTGGCAGCATGCCTCGCTAGCCTTGTAAAGTTAGCCTCATACTTTGCGACATTCTCATCCTCCTTCTGCCTCAAACTCAGAAATTGCCTTTCCATATCTGCTCGATGGTCACGAGGAAAGTATTTTTCTAAGAAAAGCTCTTTGAACTCCCTCCATTCCATATTCGATACGTCATCATCTTCCTTTGTGTTTTGAATCAGCGACCACCACTGATCGGCATCTCCAGTGAGGCGGTAAACTGCCATGACAACCTTCTCCCTTTCACTACTCCCCAAGGCATGGAATATTTTCTCTAAGGAATTTATCCATTTCTCAGCTACTAATGGATTTGTACCCCCATTAAATGTTGGCGGTTGTTGCCTCATGAAGCAGTCTAACATTGATCCTCCACGTTGCGGATCAGGGTGCTCCATACGAGTAAGGTTATTATTCATAACATGCGTGAGTTGTCCCAGTACGGTGAGAAGCTGATCGGCACCAGTTGAATCACTAGCTCCACCATAATTATCTTGAGCAGGAGGGAAATCCCTGCATGAAGTGCGTGCATTGATACGGTTTCCATTCCTTCCACTAGGCGCCATTTCTAAACAATGGCATAAACTAGATTAGTTTATGAATCAAAATACATAATTCCATACTTGTTAAACACTTTACATAAATTGAACTATTTATGGATATAATCCATAATCATAAAAAGAAATGTTTTCTTTGAGGAAGTATGTACTCATAACCCTTCATAGTGGTTTGTAAATAAAATGAGAATTATCCTAAGCATATCCCCCGGGAGTGTCGTAACCAAGAGTGCAGCAAGGCCCGTTGTCGTGCACCTGTTCCCGTTCGAGTCTAGCTCAAAGCAGTGTTTTCGGGTTTTACCCCTAGGTACATCTGTGCCAGAGCCGCCTCTACCTGCTCGTATCCAGACAAGGATGTATTGCTCGGAAAAATCATAACATCTCTATAATACCAAAATTCTTGTAATTTCTTCTATACTAATCCACAAAGTCTATCTTTGGGCTATGTGCGCTAATCAGAGTTTATCTAAATCTAGCTTCCAAGGATAGTACTAAACTGCCTCTGATACCAACTGTAACGCCCCAACCCTAGCTACCCAGAGTCGGTGCATTACTTCGTAACATTGGCATGATCACAAAAGATCAAGTCTCGAAAGACCGATTAGTTTAGTAGCCTTGGAAACACTAGATACATTCATAAACGCTACATTACATCATAAAGTGAAAAACTAATAACAAAGTCTTCAAAGTCCACACTCATATCCCCTTCTGACTATCCCTGTAGGTCATTCATAAAATACTTCTTCACATCCGAGAGAATATTATAACATTGAAAGGGGTGAGCTCAGATGCTCAGTAAGGATAACAATATTGCGGAAACTTTCATAAATAAACATTAACATTTAAGGCAATGTACAACTAAAACAAAAGCCTTTTAAACTTGAACTTCAACATAACATGGAAAAAGTAAAATGAGATAATTCCATTCACTTCTTCACATGGATATTCTACTGGTCGAATAATAACATGAAATATCAATAACCACTTTCATAATGAGGGAATGTATAATGCCAGACATTCTGAAACATTTTGTCAAGGCCTCGGCCAAGACGTCTAAAATGATTAAGGCCTCGGCCAAAACCATAATTCAAATTGGGAAAGGGCCTCGGCCAATTCCACGTCTAGTTGTCTCATGAGACCTACCGATGCATCGGGGAGCTATAGCGGGCTCCACCCGTCACTTATTAAGTCCAATACATTCCTCATATGAATAGGTTTAAACATATCATAAACCATAACATAATCGTATCACATAAAACATGGATAAAGGAAACATAAAATTTCCACATTTCAATCACAAGATATAAATACAACACATTGATATAATAAAAATGCTTTCTAAACCATTTTCAATACCAAAATAAAAGAAAAGTAAAACATGGTATTTATTTTTCTTTTAAAAAGAAGGCATGGCTTGTAGAGGAAGCCGAAACTCAAATAATGGCCACGACGGTGGAGAAGTCGTTGTCGCCGCATAAGTACAGAAAGAAAAACATTCCCTTTTGTCATTTAGAAAAACGCTTCATATAAAAAGATTCCTTTTGAATAAACGTAAAAGTCAAAGGGGTTTATACACCGTATAAAAGAAAGTTGTGTATAAAACCAAATATGCCTCAATGAAAGGGGATTGAGACGAAGTCCTTAAAAAGATCATTTTTAAAATTAAATAGATCTTTTATGTGTATTCACTATATGTACACATAAATAAAGTACAAATACAATATAGGACATAATAATATCATGACATAATTTGAATGTAGGAGATTAACCCAGAGATTGGACATTGGGTTCAGAAATTCCCTTACCTTATGTCCGACTTGACTCAACCGTTCTTTAACCTCCTGAATAATAAACTAGAGTTAATATCTACCTTATTAAGAACCATTTTCAATTTCATTATCCTTTTTATATCACTTATTACAATGTTATGTACATTATGTAATTATTTATGTTAATAACGATCGTTTTGTCGATCTTTGGTAACTTGAGTCAACAATAAACTTCTTATAATTACAAGTTGTTCATGTGGTAGAATATCCATTATGTCCAGAATTATATTCATGATTTAGATGTCATATATATATTATATATCCAGTATATACATTCATTTATAATATTACGTAACATTTAGAGGTAAGAAATGAAATGCACCGTTCATGGAGACGGTAAGCCGTACGTACGCATGAACGCTACTTTCATTTAAATTTCATATTTAATGGAACTAAATCATAATGATATAAATGTATAATATAATTCCAGTATAATATAGTTTATAATACCATTTACTCCATCCTTTATACATCCCACATATGGAATTGACGATTCAAATCACTTTGAGGGGGCGGTAGTCCGCACTTCCTAAAATGAAATTATCACGTTTTACCCATAATGGAAATCATAAAGTATGACATAAATGAGAAATACAGAAGCATAAGTAAAACATAAACATATTATATATCATATATAAAAATAGTTACATCTTAATGGCCACCTTTGATGGTGTTATATGAGTGTTGAACAATCATCATTTCGTGAGGCAGAAATTCGCCATCCACATAAACCGTATGTTCTTTAACCATTAGATGTAGGTGTGTGTAAGTTTAGCTCTAATACTTCTTATAACAACATCCTAGTATATTGAGGATACTGGTGTTGTTACAAAAGAAATGAATAAAAAGAGTTTAGGGGGTTGGAGAAGAAAAATAAAACAAAACAACATTAGAAAAGACATTACCTCAAAATCGGGTAACTCTTTTTGATTTGAGACAAAGGCTTCCTTGGGAAGAGTTCTGCCCAAAGTAAGGATTCTAGGAGTAATAGGGGGATGTTGGGAGAGTATTTGGGCAGAGGTTGGCCGAGCCAAATTGCTTGAATGTGTAAATGAGGTGGGAGAGGTGGGGGCCTTTTATAAGTGGAGAGGAGGGGCACTTTTGGAAATATTAAAATGTTACATTATTTCACAATGATTTTGGGATTCTAAAGGTCCCACACTTATATAATTCGAGTCTAAGGTGATAAGGTTTCTAAATATCCTCATCCAATAGGCTTTGGACAAGTTTAAGCCTTGTATTTTGCATTATCTTCTCATTTTATTTAAATCGTTAAATAATGAAGTCATCGCTGCATCACAATGATGTCATAAATAATTTAATTAATTTAATGTCTAAAAATTATAAAAAAATACTATGATGTAGGAAATATTTTCATCTTTCTAATGAATATTTATAGTCAAAATTTGGACTTGTGTAACCCCACTTAAAAACTATTTTAGTAAAATAACTCATGTTTGTGTTAATTTAATTTTAACATTAAATAAATATATATTAATGTCATTTTCCAACTAAAGTGGCTCCATGGGATCCCCAAGTTGACCCATGGGTTGTCGTGGTCGGCAATGACTCATCCAATAGGAGTAGGACAAGTTTCATGCTCATCTCATATTATTAAAACATTATTTGCACCTTAAACTACACTAATTTCCTCTAATCGCGATTAAGAACTTAAAAGTTACTATTCACCAAAAAATTATTTTAATCTCATTGAACCACATTTTACTTCTTAATGACAATCATGTATGTCGGATTTTTGAAAATCAAACCACAGAAGTGGTAATATTTCATTTAAACGAAAAATCAGTTATTTAACTACCATTTAGTGGTTTCACTATTCATCAAAAATTGAAGTTTTTCAGAACAATGCCAAAATTTCACCCTAAGATATAATTGATATTCCGAATTCAAAAATGATGCCTATTTTACAAAATTCCAAACATATAAGTTGCATTAATTAATTTTATAATAAATTCCCGCTGTTACGACAAATAGCGTGTTTTTGAGAAACAATTTATATCAAAAGATTGGCAATTGTTTATGTCCAATTTCAATGTTAAATTAATTCTAATGACCACCATTGGATAAAATGGTAAAAATATATTCTAATTATACCTTAAAACCACTAAATAGTATAATTTATCACAATAAATTATTTTGATTAAAAAAGTTGTTTTAATGTATTTTTCACTATTCATAAAAAATTAGAAGTTCTCAGAAAAATACCAAAAATTCAACATAGGCTAATTTCGATATTCCGAATCCAAAAATGAAGACCATTTTGAAATATAAAATTTCTATAATTTTAAAAAGTGGTTATTACTATTCATAACAGATACTTTGATTAGTCGCGGTGTTTTAGAACTCGAAGTTGCGTACAATGCAAGCTATTGCATTATTGAATGAGAAACGTATCGTGGAAGCTCGGGGTGTTACAGTGATATGATGTAGTAATATTGTGAAAAAATTCATTATAGATCCGTGTTTCCAATGATTGTACAAGAAATTTTTTTATGTAATATCATTAAATTATGTAATTATTTTTCATTAAATAGGATGTAATACCTAATAATAAAAATAATGGATTATTATAGTTGGTATTTGAGAATGTTTTAGACAAATTTTCAAACAAGGATGTAAAAAATTTAGGGAGAAACATGGTGAAAATTTAATCTATATTATAGAAAACATGGGTTTTGATAATGATTTTGCATGACTGTTGTTAATCCATGGTTTTCACTAATTGAAAAAATGTGTCTGGTTTAAATATCTTATAAATCGGTTTTTAGGATTAGTTGGTTTCCCAGTATGAAAATTATTTGTGAAAATATAAATATATCATTTATAAAAGGATGGAACATATAATAATCATTTTAAATCTAAATTTCATATGTAATCTAATGATTTTACTCCTAAAAAACCAAATTTTATTGGAGCGTGAATTAAAAGATTTCATTTCTATGGTAAAAAAACATTATCAAGATATGAATCATGTCGATCACAAAAATGAGAAAATAAAAGAAAAATTTTCTATGGAGTCCATCATAAGGCAACACCAAAATTATTTTTGTGGGTCCGATGATCCACTAGTTTTTGAGAAATGGATTAGTACAACTAAAATGATACGTTCTCATCTCCATTATTAATAAAATATATTGGTTCGTTTGTCTAATCATCATTTCTAATTCAAAGTGTATCAATAGTGGAATCTTATCAAGAACCTGAGTCAATGACATTAAATTTACTTTATAGAGTGGGAAGAGATTAAGAGATTATTTTCTAAAAACTACTTTCTATTTATAATTCATAAGAAAATGGATAAATAATTCATTTAACAAAATTTGGACGATTAAGATTCTCTTAGTACCAATATGTAAAATCTTACAAGACATGATAGGTTTACATCAATTATTATTTTCAAACGTGAAATTATAGTTGATCTATTTATAAAAGGATTAACTCCGTGTCTTTATAAGTAATTATCAATAACATACTTAAAAAAATAATATAAAATTATTAAACCTGTTATCCATGTGGATGAAAAATTGGGGTTACCTACCTATCTCATACCATTGATATGAAAAAAATATGGAATTCATATGAAATTTTAAAAATCATGGAGAAAATAATATAAATTTTTCTTTAATAATGATTTTTTGAAGGTAACATGTGGAAATTGAGTGATGGGGACTCATAAATGTTTTATGTTTACAAGGATTATCATCAAAATATAAAATTACATAGTGATGGGAAGAATTTCACTAATGTTGTGAGAAAAACATATATATTAAACCACCAAAACCACCAAAACCACCAATGATTCAAATACCTTGAGTAAGAACATTTATATAAACAATGATAACATATGAATAATAATAATGATGATTGATGTTATAATCCTCTTAATCCTAGAGACCATGTAAAATATCTAGCGATAACAATTACTAATGTAGAGTACAATAACAATGTTGTAAAAGGATCGAATACAATCCAATATAGAACTGAAATTTTATTAGTTGATTATAGAGATACAAACTATATTAAATCTAAATAAATATTTACTATATTATATAACCACTTAAGTGATTGGATGTTAAATTTTCAGTGAAAACATCCAATGAGATTATGATTTCATTTCTACAATATGTTTCTTCTCCGATTGATTTTTTTGGCAATATATTTTCATGAAATACCAATATTCTACCTCTACATTAAATCAATTTTATTTCGAGAGAGGATTGGTTCTATTTATATATATACCACATAAAATTCTAAGGATGAAAAGTCATATTTTATATTCCACACAATCCTATAATCTCTTAATGTTGTGAATGTAAATAAGATCATTTAGTGGAAACCAAATCTACTATATGGGTTTGGATTAATAATAAATTATTCACTTAACTTACATGGTTTAGTAGAAACTAAACGTATGATATAAATATTATTCATGGTTTTTTGATGACATTTTTGAATATTTGTCATGTAATTATCTAAATAATGATGTTGTGTTTTTAATAAAACACACACCTGTTGTCCAACATACTTTAAGTACTCCATATAGAGTACCCCCAGTTGAGTTTTCGTAATTTATGAATAAACCCTATGAGAATATTGAAAAAGGATCTATTTATCCATGAGAAAAACCATTGGGTTATACATATTATTTTTTAATAATAAATAAGATCAATATGACTCTATGTTGATTTTCTATAACACTAGAAGTCCACAATCAGGAATATAAATCCTCCTCATATTTATGACTTGTATTTTCAACTTGGTGGAGTTCAATATATTTCCAATATTGATATTTATTCTGGATATAATTAATTAATTGTCTAAAAGGAGGATATAGAAATGGAAATATTCCAAACAAGGTATGAACACTATGAATATATATATTTATGCTTTATCATATTAATAATTCCCCATATATCTTCATGGATTTAATGAATAGTGTCTTCAGAGATTAATGAGATTAGTATTCGATAGTCTATATAGATGAAATTCTTATAAATTAAAAATTATAGTAAAATCAGGAATATCACATGATTATTGTACAATATTACTTAAGGAAGGATCAAATGTATGAAAAAATTACATACCACATTATAACCTTGAGAAAGAGAGCGTTTATAATATACTTTCTATGTTTACTCAGAAGATTTCCATGTTCCTTGGGATAGATGGTTGAGAGGATATAGTGGATGCTATCATAAATTAATTAGTCTAAATCAATATATAACGTTAAATATTTAAACACATGTTATATATAATAATTAACTTTAATATAATGATTAGATAAGTAAAAATAAATATGTAAAGTTAAATTACTAAATACACATTCAATTAAATGAATAACATGTGAAAACGTTTTATGGATGGTAAATATCAATGCAATAATATCATGGATAATAATATTTAAATTCTCATGGATGGAAAATGATTAATTTTTCACGTGATTATTGCATAGAACACGATATAAATAGTGATAATACCATTAATAAGAGAGTATAAAACAATCTGTAATAACACAATAAATTCTTCAAACTGACTATTTCTCATGAGACTTGTCGATGAATTGAGGGTCTATATAATTCATGGTCACACATTTCTCTACATGTTCATAGTATTCCTCAATTATTAAATGACTTATTTAATTCATGAAAAATATTTCATATCTAAAAAAAATATATATTTAGAAAATAATATAGATTATCAATTTTCCCATAGTCAATCAAATAAATTACTAGAGAGATAACATTAATATAAATGATATGTGATTTAATAAACATGAATATCCCATTAAATGAATATTGACATTTATGGGAAATTTAATTTCAATTGATCATATGAATGTGAATGTTTTAATGTAATATTAATGTCTATAAAATTAATCAAGAAGGTGAATTTCGTTAATTTTATTTATTAAAATGATGATAAACTATCTAAAAAAATATTAAGGATAGTACTATTTAAACATACCATAGTGGATTAAATGTAAAATAATAGTTATTTTAAATTGATGAATATAAATACCGTAAAATGACAATTAAAAACATTATTAAAGATCATATCTAATTTTCATTGAAAATAAATATTTAAAAAATATATTTCAATAACAATTTGGGAAAAAATAATTAGAAAATACACACATATAATTCTTATGTATGCTTCTATGTAATGAGTGGTCATGATGGGGTAATGTTCTATTTATCCCATGTATGTTAATAAATGATTCCTTTTAATTTTTTTAAGAACTTTCAAAATGAACATTGTTTGGAAATTGATAGAAAGATTCATTTTTAATAAAAAAGAGAATTTTGGGTTAACATATCATTCATAATTAAATTATAAAATGTTAAAAAATTGATTCTAGAAAACCTAAATATGTTTGAAAATGGATCATTGATCGATGAGATAAATAAAATCATCATTTACATAAAAACAATTTCTCAATCATTTAGAAAGAAAAGAATGGATTATGAAGATATTTCATGAAAACATAATGAATAAGAATAGGGAAATAATATACATTTTGTTGAAGATAGAAATATAAAATATTTCTCCCCATGAAGACTTAAAAAAAAATAGTCTGGAATAATGATGATATTTTGAAATAAACCCATACCACTTTGTGAAATTTGAGAACAGAATCCCCATGAAAGAAATATCCTTAAATTAAGCATTACCTAAAATGAAAATAATGTGATCCAAGATATAAAATATCAATGGGGTAGTATATACAAAATAAAAAATTATATAGGTGCAAAACATAACCAATGTCCCAATGATGAAAATTTTAATTGAGAAGCCCCTTTAATGATAATAGCATCTAAGTGAGAATTAGTTAATGAATTTATTATATGTATAAAATGTAAATACACATAAAACGTTTTTAATTAATATATAATATAATTAATATTCATTATAAACATAATAAAAGAATATTAAAAATAGTTAGGAAATAATTTAATACATTGAAATGTAATTGAGTTAGGGAATTCAATACCACTTGGTAATCTTCATTTTAAATATATTTGAGCCAAATGATTCAAATTAAAACATAAAATACAATTAAATATGTGGTTTTATATATATTACATGTAAAATGAAAATTTGTCACACCATGTAGAATAAATTATGTGCATAACATGAATATATTTCTTAATGATGTGAAATTAAGATGATGTCCCTTACCTCATGCTTCACTTTAGATTAAAAGTCTATAACCTCTTGTGTAATGGTTTTATAAATTATAATGATTTATATAAGTAAAATATTTATATTTATTGAATCATTTCATTATATTTTTAAGTACGCTTTGACCCTATTTAGATCTAATTTTTGATGGTTTATGTTTAGTGGTCTATCTAGTTGAATTTAGAATATTTTGGAGGTTTTTTGGATATGGATGGTTTGAGAATGGTTTTACTAAACCAACACCACCATAGTGAAAACCATTTTACCCACTATAGTGGGGGTCTTTAAGGTTGGGGTATAGTTTGAAAAACTGTGTTCCCACCAAGTATAAACTATACACCCCATTGTTGGGGATCAGGGTTTGGTAGTACAGTTTTTTAACCATGTGTCCCTACCTAGATAACCATGCATGAGAGAATTATTATTAAAAAAAAAACTGTTCACGAATTCCCAGAAAACCATTTAACCCATTCTTGACATCGACACACCATAATTTTATTTCCATTGTAAAAAAGGATCTCATGAAGCCATTTTGCCTCCTAAAAATGCTCCTCTTGGTGGATTATAGCATGGTTTCTCACGTTCAATAACCACTATGTATGTGAATCTCCTCCACATGGTTTATAATAATCACTCCTTCTTTTCTACATTAATTTTGACAGATCATCACATATTGGACCGATCAAAAATCCATTTTTTTGGAAATAGTTCTAAATTTGTTGTCTATAATGGGGAAATATGTGTATATAAAGGTAATGATTTATGTGGTGATGATGATTGATGTGGTGAAACATAATATTCTGTTAATTACCAAGTGAATCATACCATAATTTGATTATGGATTGTATTTTTCGAATTAATTTAATTGGTTGGAAATTGTGATCAGTGAGATTGATATCATTTCTACCAATATGATGATGTTTTTATGATGATGTTTCTTCCAAGATTATGTTACTTGGAGAATTATTATGGAATCATGAAATGACATTGGGTTTCATGCTTGTTTGTTCTCCATACAAAAATTGTATGATTGTAGAAATGATCCTGAGTTCCAATGACATGTGAAAATGTCGAAGCACATTGATTAATACATTTGTTGAGGTACATAAAAAAATCCATGAAAAAATGGGGTCATTTGACTGAGGAAGTATTTATGGTGGCTTTGGTGGAGATTGGGATTGGATTTTATTTGAAGGAAATTATTATTTCATTGGGAAGTGTTTATTACTGGTCCTTTTTAAAATAATATGATTCATCAACATACTAGCCAGCCAAGCCAACCAACCAACAAAGAAAGAGAACGACACCACTAATTGGGTGGCTAAGAATAATACCAGTCAGCTATCCATCATGGATCATCCATAGTCTCGATAGTGTGAGGGGAACACATTTGCATTCCCACAAGGGTGCATGAGAGATCAAGAGAAGAACAACTGTATGGGGTTACATGATGATATAGACTGGGCGTAGAGCATTCCAATAGAAGAATACTGAATGAGGTAGTACCTTGGAGAGATAAGTAATATTCTGAGTCCCTGCTGTTGTGGATTGTAATATAATGGAGTATCAAACCGTGGCTCGTTTTACTTCGGCATACACTAAGTGAATGTATTGTAACAGTGATCAAACACTTATCATCTGATCTGATTGCATATAATTTGAGCTATCGATCTCTTTTAAAAGTGAGAACATCTTGAATCAAATTGATTAGAACTGATCCAGCAACTGTAGGTAATTCACATCATTGTCTTGAACCTCCAACCACCCTACACTATTGTGCACTGGATATGTGAATGAACTACCTTGAATTATCTTCTAGCCACTATTGAAGAGATAATACACAATGTTATACTCATCTATATGTCATGATACCATGAATGCAATTACATTTTCATGCATGCAACGTAATAATGAAGATCAAATGTGGAAAAATCAATTGAAGGTGATATGCCTCGTCCTGGGACTCAAACATTCTCGAAAGTGAGTTTTGTGTGACCTTTATCCCATGCACATGATTTGATCACCGAAGAATAGTAAATAATTTTATATTGAAACAAACTGAGATATGTGGCATATCTCTATACTAATTTGAAGATTAGAATGCTGAGTTTCTCAACTATTCAATGATATCATTCATATGAAGTTGCTTATGGGATTTGAACGTGGTGAAACTCATTATTCATTGCCTATAAATAGAGAACCCTCGATCAAGGGTTTAGTGTTGAGAAAATTGAGAAATATCTCATTCCAGAATGAATAGAGCACCATGCAGAGAGGTTACACGTAGCTTCTAAATTCAAGAGGAAAGAACTCTTCCACTTGATTATCCTACGTGAATAAGAAGGTTCCTAAAAGCATGAAATAAGTGATTTCCACTATTTAGTTGCTTCCTAAAGATCATGTACATGAAGTCATAAATGGAAAATTTTCAATTCATCCCTTGTTTACATGACACATCTTGTACCACAACACCCTTATGGTTCATGTTTTTTTGGTTTAGAAATCCTCAAGATAATTACCAATAACGAATGATCATACAAGCCCTAGACAAGTAAAAAGTACACTCAAAGGACCCATGGAGAGAACATGTTCCATGTAGATATCCAATTGAGTAAATAAATAAGAACTCATGACCCTCTTTTTGCATTATGTTTAGTGAGTTCATTAGACAATGTACAAAGACACTACCCCTTGTAAGGAAGAAGAGTCCAGTCTCACACAAAGAAAATACACATTTTCCTTTCTTTTGAAATTGGCAGTACAGAATCCTCCTACATTTCCATCTCCCATGAATTTTTTCTTAAAGGTATTTAACTAAACAGTTGGAGTAAAAGGAATAAATGGAATTAACTATGTGTATTTGGGCTTCATAAAATCATATCTAAATATACATGCATTCCCTTGCACTTGACAAGAAAGAGTTGGGTGTTCGTATTGATCTAGATAAGTAACTAAGTGAAATTTATTTGTCTATATGCATGGCATAAACATATCGAACCTAAACCATTGATTCAAGTGAATGGTGCGTGTTCAGGTTTACAAGAAACACATTATAAATTAATGAAATCATGCATTTTCAACTAAAAGATTTAGAAGTAATTGAGATATCGAAAGAATGATGTTGGGAGGAATGAAAACCCATGAATGCAGTGGAATTTTATTGATACTAAAGCCTGGAAGAATTAATGAAGATATAATATCCGAGTTGATAGTGTTTGAGTGTCCATGAATATTGACAGTGTTGATATTTTGAAAGATCATTCTTTAAAATTTATATTCTAGAAGAAATTGTGTACACCAATTGAACACATATCATTGAGGCAAGGCCTTTATCTTATAAATAATGAATTTCCTGAGCATTGTTGTAATGAGGAAATTGATATGTACAAGTGATCAAAATTAGTGATCAAGGCCAAAAATTCTTACCACAGGTTGTTGTAGAATATTGTACAGGTACACAGGCCAGTGTGATTCAGAAATATCATGAGAGAATATCATCATATCAGTTTATAGTGAATCACATACTCAAATAAAGGAGCACACTTTTCATGTGATTCAGTAGCAAGATATATCCAATGTGATTCTGGAGAAGGATTCTTCAGTGAGACTCCAGAGCATACTATTGTGATCCTAGAAACACTGTGAGATACGATATAAAGAACCTCCTATGGGAATTTGGCGAGATACAATGTGATTCTATATCATCCATTTAAATTTTTCATCTAATTTTATTGGAGAATCAATGTTGGGGAGAATAACCAACACAATAAGGGGTTGGTATTTATAATGAACCATGTAAATCCTTATTTTTAGTACCTTATAATTCATTGAATCATTCATGGTAAGGTTGAGTGACAAAAAACGAGTTGATTGAGGATTTAACAAACTATAGGGGTTTAATTTAAAATAATCAATCTATCAAAAAATAAAGGGATCACTGATTCACCCCTACCCCTCTCAATCAATTCACACTGATCTGGGAACTTCAATTAGCATCAGAGTTCGGTCACCTATAATGATCTAAGGGTGTCTTTATGTAGTGAAGTCTTTATGAAATGATGGAGATAGGTCAAATGGATATTATTTCAAAGACTCAAATGAATAGGAAGAAAAAACTCATGGAAGAGAAAATATAATATTATAAATAATAGGGAGACACCTTATAAAGAAGGTAATAAAAAAGGTACAATATGTTATTATTATTTTCATTATGACTATTCTGATAAATTCTATTACGGATGTGATGATGATAGATCAATTACTAATATTTAATATATACTCATATAATATTTGAATAAAATACCAATAGAAGTGGCATAGAATATTTCTGCAATCATCAATGATCTTCATGTTGAAAAGTTACGGCTGGAAGAAGAAGTGAATTCCATAGAAGAGGAATTGTCTAAAAGGGCTTGCATATCCAACACATTCCCCAAACATGTGGAAGTATTGGATGGAAAGATTTATCTTTCCAATAAAATCTATGATGATGTTTTTGAAGAATTTTAAGGATGTATTTTTGAGAAATAATTCATTGAGACTGTATTTATAGAAGCCTTCCATGTATTTGAAAAAGTGAACAATGTTTCTATGGTTTTAAAAGATGATATACTAGAATAGCTATCTAACAAGGATGAAGAGATTGAAATTTCATTATAATAATTATGAAATATGTATGAAGAAATGATAATTATGAAGGAGGATTGGGAATGTTACATGATATAAGTTGAGGATGAGGATAACTCCCTCAACATGAAGTGTTTAGTGATTGAGAAAAAATTGAAGAATCAACAATCACCTCAAGCTGGAACTTCCCAAACAACTAGAATATGATATTCTTCTACTAAAGTGTTCATTGAGGAGAATGATTCCAAAATGAGTACGAGATAATCCTCTTATCCAATTCAAACATCATCCAATAAGAATTTATCCCATAACCAAGTCATTTTTATATCTAATAATGCACTTTTATCTGTATGTATAGGTTCAATGCTAAAAGAGGGGAATACGTGGATCGATAAAAAGGTTCATACATTCATAAAAACATAATGGGTGGATTCTGTAATTAGTTATAAGAATTAATTCCAGCAGGATTCTAAATATAAATAATAAAAATTACCGAAACAATAATGCACTAAATATTTCCAAACTGATACTATTATAAAAATAGGTAGATTTATTCAATACTATAAGAATTGATGGATGTTTTGGAATTATGACAATGATTATTTGAATAATTTTTGACATATAAAAATTATGTATGGAAAAAATACGTTAATGTAGATGTGAATATATAACGAAACCTGACATGCTAAATCAGAAAACACAAATGATGAAGAATCCGCCTATTAAGAACAGATTTGAATATCATGAGGACTTCTATGATAATTTCAACTGAGGTGTCCACATATATGATGAGTTTCTATTTATTCCAACCACAAATCATGAATATGTTGATAATATGAAAAGGACACAGAAAATTGAGGAGAAATGAATCATAGATGAAAAGTATTTCATTGATAATAAGAAAAAAATTAAGTCAAGAAGACTATGAAAGAAACTATTACCAATAAAAAGTTACATTGGATTCCATGAATTTCAACTCAACCAAGAAATGATGCATCTATTGGGGAAAGATAGTTTATACCAGGGATCAATGCAGAAAGGACATGGAAATGAATGTAAGCAAGAAGAAATTAAAAGTAGAATCAATTACATAGAATATAGGATTAAATGATGATATTCCCGAAGATGATTTTGATATGTTTCCTAAGAAAGGATTCATGAAAGAATTCAATAAGCCATGTTGAATCTCCAAACTATAAAATGTTAAGGAGAGTTTAGTTATCTAAATATATCAATTGAATGTTTCTAGAGAACATCAAAAATGTAATGATGAAATACTAGCAAATGCTAAGGCAATAGGGGAATAACATATTCCATATAAAGAAGAATATAAATTTCCTGAGTGGTTTTCATCACATGACAACCCAAGTGTATCAAAAATATTTAGTTGAAGGTGAAAGAAGGATGAAAATAATACCAATAAATGTATAACTCTTTTTCCATCTCAAATAATGATGCTGAAAATTGAAAAACATTCACCACGTGAAGATACATCACTATTGACAGAAGTCAGGATAAACAATCCAACAATGTTGAAGGTGAATGGGATTAAATGGTTCATACCAACTACAAAATATCAAAATGTTAAATGGAGTGGAGATACCAGTGTGAAGAGTACCAGACACATTATAGCCTAATGGAAATGAGTTTTAGGGTTGAAAAGAAATTCTCATCCCTGATTCTTCCATTAAGAATCTCAAATTTTTTCCATCTTATTACCTCATACGTTTTTTTATGTTTGTATATACATTGCAGGGAATTTTATGTGATGGTTATTATCAAGATGAAAAATGAATGAATAATGTGGATAAAAACATATCGGACTAATTATTCATGATTTGATAAATACATGGAATGATCCACAATGGAAGATTATCAGCACGAATATATTGAATAATATTCTATGATATTTCCCACCAAGATAAATCAAATGGATTATACCTCTTGAGGGAGAGAAACAATGACGGAGATGATATCAAGGATTATTCCATAACAAATCAGGAAATTAATATCCTATCTAGAAGATGAAATATCAAGTATTTCCTTCACACTTTCATCCCTTGATATTAGTGGTATTTATCTTGTCAATTAATGGGGATTGGTTGATTTAGGATAATATGGAATGATAAATGTGGATAATTATCTTTTAATTTGAAATGTTTAATATTCGTTGTGATGTATGTGCAGGATTTAGCATTTCGTGGATAAATTTGATTATTTAAATACCATTTTTTATTAATTAATTCATTCTGATCATGATTTCACATTTTTGGGTTTTTATTGACAACATTGAATACCTTGGTCATGTATCTATTCTTTTCAACATCAGTTTATCCCAAGTAACCATAGAGTTTGTTATATAAATGCTCAATTTTAAGAGGGCCATGTGATATCATCCCTTCCTCTAAAATATTCAAGATGATATTCTACAAATATAGGAGAACATGTTGTTGACCAATCCCCATATAACCATTTCATTTGTTTTTTAAATTGTAGGATAAAAGACTGAAACACATATTGACTCTTATAAAGTTTTCATAGGATATATTTACAAAAAAATACAATGGCGATGATTTTTGGGAATAATGTTTCATTTGTTGTCAATAAGGTGTCAATATGTGTATGGAAATGTAATTATTGAAGTGGTGATTATAAAAGAAGTGGTAATTATTAAAGTATTGTTATTGACTTAGTGAAGCTTCCCCCAAATTGATTATGGATTTTATTTGAGGAATAAATATCATTGGTTTCATATGGTGGTCAATGTGATAGATCTTATTACTCTAAATATGCTGATGTTTATATGATGAAGTTGTTCCAAAGCATTAATTACATAGAGAATTATAATGGACTCATGAAATGAAATTGTACGTCATGATTAGTCATTATCCACAAGAAAATAAGATAATTGTAGAGCTAGTCCTATGTTCCACTGATATGTACAAATGTCGATGCACATTTTGTACTACAATTATTGAGGTTCAAGAAAAGATCCATGAAAAATGGGTTCATTTGAAAGAGGATGTGTTTTTGGTGTATTTTGTGGATGTTGGTTTTGGATGTTATTTGAAGGACATAACAATTAGGTTTAGAGGTATTTTTTAATGATTATTTACAAAAAAAATATGTTTCCTTGAACTTCTAACCAGCCAAGTGAACTAGCCAACTAGGAAAGCGGCAATTAAATCTGAGTGGGAGAAAGAACGTGACCCTATACATCGAGAAAGCATGGACTAGCTATAGTCTTGACAGTTCATAGGACCCACATGCGCATTCTCAGAAGGGATCATGGGAGAGACAGTGAAGCGCCACCATACAGGTATGCATTGTGGCATATATTGGGTGGAGAGGGCAACGGTAAGAGAACATGGTTCGATGTGGTACCGTAGAGGTAGAATTAGTATTCTATGCCACTGATGTCATGACTTGTAAATTAAAGGATCGTAAAAACATGATATACACCATTCTGGAATGTCCAAAATGCGTACACTAAAGATGAGATCAAAAACCCATTTGCTGATCTGATCACATATAATCTGAGCCATCGACTGTTAAAAAAAGGAAACCATGTCGTGTCCATTTGATCAGATTGAATGAAATGATTGTATATCATCCATGTCATTATCTTCAACATCTTACCACAAGAAACCACTATACACTGGAGTTTTGACTGAACCTCCATGAACGTTCTTACAGCCACGATTTAATAGCTAATCAACCACGTTATGGTCTCCGAGATTTCAGGATACCATACAGGCCATTAAAGTTTCTTGTATGAAATGTTGGAATGATGATTAAACATGGACGAATCAATTTAAGGTGTGAGGAGACATCATGGACCTTGAACATTTGTCAAAATGAGTTACATGTGACCTTTATCACATGCACGTGATTTGATCCCCTCAAAAGAGGAACTCACATGAAGAGGAATAAAACTGAGATATGTTGTATAACTATATCTAAATATAATGATTTCAAATACGAGGTTCTTATATAATCAAATATATTATTTTAACATCATTTCATATGAGATTTGAAGGTGGTGAAACATTGTGATGATCACATATAAATATATAATCTATGACCGAGGGTTTTGGGTCAGGAATTGTGAAAATGCCCTTGTTACTGAAAGAAAAGAGCACCATGTAGAGAGATTCCACATAGCTTCAGCTTGAGTGAGGAAAGAAGTAATCCTCATTAAAACTCTACTTGAAGAATATGGTTATCAGAATAACTCAACAAGTGCTTTTCACTATTGATTTACTTCGTGAAGAATTTGTTTGTGAATCTTTATTAGGATAGTTCTTATCATCATTCATGTTTTCAAACACATCCGAAACCACGAAACCCTTATGGTTAATGTGTTTTTGGTTGAGATAGCCTTGATATAGTCATGGATAAGGAAGATATTGTGGCCCATTGACTTGTTATGATAACTCTCAAAGTATCCACATAAGTAACCAGTTCCACATAGATCTCTACATGAATGTAGAAACATAGACCCATGCTCCTCTAGTCGACATGATGTTTTGTGAGTTCGTTAAACAATGTACATATATACACACACTAGATGGGAATAATAATCTTGGAACAGACAAATCAAATACCGATTTGGGTTTTTTGTGCAAGATGTAGTAGGTCATAATCCTACCTTTTTATCTGTATTGGATTAGTTATTAAATATCGTTAACTAAGAAGTGTGTGTAAAAGGAAGAAACAAAATGAACTATTGGTATTCGGGTAGCATAAAATCAGATCAAAACATACATACATTCTAATGTACATACAAATAAGGATTTTTGTGTGTATATTGAGTAAGAGAAAGAACGATGTGAAAAGTATGTGTTTAGAAGAATGATACACACACATTGAAGATAAACCATTAATTCAATTGAACATTTTGTTTTTTTGGTTTGAATAAAACACATTATACATGCATAAAATCATGAATAATAACATATATGTCGGAGAATTAATTGAGATATCCAAATAAAAAATTTGGTATTCCTTGAAACCCATGAATTAATAGGACATTTATTTAGACTGAAGACATGAAGAATTAAAGACGGTCTTATATTTGAGTTGATAGTTTTTTAGAGTCTAGTAAAACTGATAGTTCTATGATTGTTCCAAATCATTCATGAGTATTTATATTCTTGAAGAATTTTGCACACCACTTGAAAAAAAATTAATGAGGCCAATCCATCATCGAATAAAGATATAATTCAAAAATCATTCTTGAACGGAGGCAACTGATCAGTATATGGGATCAAAATTGTCGAGAAAGGCAAACAGACCATACCAAAGGTTGTTGAAGATTCTTGAATAGGTATATGGGCATGTTTGATTCAGCAAGATCATGAGGGGATATCATTAGATCAATCAATTTTTCATCACATATTCAAATAATGGAGGTTGATTCTCGTGTAAATATTTAGAAGGGTGTATCCTATGTGATTCATGAGAAAAATACATTAATGATAATCTGAAGTATGCCAGTGTGATTCCGGTAACACTGTGTGATGCTGTATAAAGAACCTCTTATGGGACTCCAGAGTGATATAGGGTCATTCATTATCGACCATTATAAACGTTCATCTAATTATAGTGACAAATCTAGGTAGGGGAGAATAAAAAAATCAAGGAGTATGTATTTATAACGAACCTTATAAATCATTGGGTTTAGTGCCTTTCAATTTACAACATCATTCAAGGCAATGATGGAAGACTCGAGAAGAGTGGATCAAATCATTAACCATTCTAATAGGTTTAATTGTAAAGAATCAATCTCTAAAAATTTTAATGGGTTCACACATTCCCCCTCCCCCACTCAGTAATTTCACACTGATATGGGCACATTATTTTTAAATAGATTTTGAATCTATATTTTTGTTCTAATATTGGGGTTCATTATTATTTATTGTATAATACTATTGGGGGTGTTGATTTGGGATCTGTGATTAATGGTAGGTGGTTTTGGTTGAGATTGGCCTTATAATTAAAACCATTATTTGGTTGAATTTTTTGAAATTTATTTCAATTGATTTATGAAATTTAAATACTATATCATTTGAAAATAGAAGAAAATGTCTAATAGATTTTAGGATAACCCCATATTCTGATTGAATTGGAATTTGGTCTGTATTTGGAAATTGATGGAATTGATGGAATGGATTGAAAAAGGTATTTAGAACAAATAGCGTAAATTGAATTCTTAAAAACCAATGATTGATTTTTTATTGAAAAGGAATGAATTTATTAGAGACCAATGTATTGGTATTTCAAATAATAAATTCGTACTAAAACTAAATTTTGGGATGTTTTATTCTAAATGATGATTGATTTGAAATGAAATGATATTCCCATTTTCTATAAATTGATGGTGAAATTTTGATCTTGGGTAGTTAGTGGGTCATTTGGGAAAAACAAGATATGATGATAATTCCTGAGAGATGGATTGGCATTGAAATATCAATCATAAAACTATTTAGGTTGATCTTATCCTCGATGGGATGTTGATGAGTCCTATTTTCCTAGATCATGAAGAATATGTGTATAAATATTTTCTATGATAATAGATATATGATATGGGAGGATCCTATAATTAGGAATATTCATATCGCAAGATAGATCCCCATGGTTATTGTTGTGATTTTTTTTCATATATATGACATTTATTATGAAACTATCTTATTCAGGAATTTGATTTATATAAATTTTGTTATATAAAATTTTTATTTTATTAATGTTTGAAATGTTTTCAATCATTTTAAAATGAAATAATTTTATGTTATTAATAGGAAAATTTATTACCATACGATATTTTATTAAATTTAAATAAGGATATTGTTTATTAATATGTAGTGTTTTTATTGAATACATAGTGAACATCTATAAGGATTTATAGATCACCCAACCTTTTGTTTTAAGAATTTTTAGATTTATTTTTATTAATTCTGAAAAAAGGGAAATATCCACTTATATGTGGTTTATGTTCATTATCATTTCGGATTTTTGTGATATTTCCCATGAGGTGTTTACCTTATGATGAGTATGTTGATGCTGTTCTATTTTGGGTTTTTAAGTACCTAGATTTTTCTGTAACATTCTACTTTTGATCTGTTATGTATATGGACATGTTTATTTATCATCTATTTTGTCGTGGGAAATTCATGCCCTCTTCTATAATTAATGATTATATGTCATAGTTTCCAACCCATGGGGAATTATAATTCCATCTAGGATATGTCAGAGACAAATTGGGTATCAAGGTTCCTAGGAATTCTAGTTGGTTCATGACAAAGTGGTATTAAAGGTTCATGTTGAGCATATTTCCCTGATGTTAGTATGTAGTTTTTAGAATATTATCATGACATAAGTGGTAGTTATAAGTGATTTCCTAGTCATATCTCAACATAATTATTCATAATAGAAAAGGCATATTGAGAAATAGTTTGATGTAATTATTGTCTATTCCCTACTTTTGTTTGGGTAGGTTTAGATCCAAATATTAATATATTATATGGTGAGATTAATTCCCCCATTTCTCTCATAATAGTTTTTAATATTGGTAATCTATTGATTAATATAATGTTTTATAGATGTTTGGTAGCCTCATGAATTCAATAAGACATATGAATAGGCTTGAGGAGGGAGACACTAATTAAAAACAATAGGTAAATCCTATAATGTACCATAATCTCATTGATATTGTTATGCGTGATTTCCAAGATTCATTAAATGAACTTGTACCCATTTTCCTTTATGCTCTAGTTGGGGAACATTAGAGTAAAAGATCTCAAAATCATTCTAAAGAGTTCCATTTAAAGAATATTCTTGAGTTAGAATGCTGAAATGATATTATGGTGGATGGGGATTGGTTGAGGAAGATAGTGATTTTATTTATTTCCTAAAAAAACATTATTCAATTAAGGTGAAATATTCCTCTATCAAGGTAGAGAGACCTTGTGGGTGATTGTGGAAATAAATGGTGATGTTGAATACCAATGCTGATTAAAATAGATGTAATTTAAATTAATTTTCCCCTATTAGTTCTATATAGTGCCAATGGTGTATTCTAAGGCTATGGATATTTTCAAATTCATGAAATATGATGGGACCATGATAGTTTATGAGAACCTCTTTACTGAGTTTTCACATTTTTAAAATGAAATTTTATCAAATAAAAAGTTATATACATGAATGTTTGAGATGATAATTATAACATATATTCATTATCATATCATCTTCTAGAATATCGATTTTTATGTTGAAATGCAAGATAGAGTGGTGAGGGTAGATCCTGATTTGGATGATATTTCATGGTTGATGAGAGTTCATTTTTCTACCATTGAATGTTATATGAGTTTCTTCAATGAAAATAGAAATCATGTTGATTCTCATGGTGAGTCTCGACAGTGGGGTTCATCCAGACCTCCAAATGTAATTAGAAGAGTCTCTGTGACTTTCTCTAAGTGTGGTAAGCCTTGAAATTCATAACATGATTACATTATGAAACCCATGTTATATAGTTCAAGAAACCACTTAGTTCACTTGAAAATGATATGTTATTTTTTATACCATCGATAGTAGTGAATTCTCATAATAAAAAAGCTACTCTATGGAAATAAGATTCATTATTAACAAAGGGTTTCTAAATACATGCATCTAGAAAAAAATTTCATCAATAAATGGAAGAGTCTTCAGAGAACCAGATACAGTTCCATCAACTATGAGAGGTACCATCACCATGGATTCATCTTTTGTGATTAATTTATTTTAGACTGGTTTATCTCATTTTATTATCTTGATTTGTATTGTAAAACATGTGAAATGTTCCTAATGATCCATTTCCTTATGTGATGGATATTATTATTCTCCTTGGAATAATGAGAGATAAGAGTCTATGTTGACCTATTTGTGTATTCTATTTATCCAATATCTAACATACATGATATTTTATGGTTCTAGAAATAAACTCTTTTGACATATTTGTAGTGATAGATAGTCTCATTTTTAAAAATTATATAATTGACTACTATCATCTATTAGTATCCTTAAATGCATTAGATATGGGTGATATTTCTTTTAGGGAGTATGGGTCCTACTGTTGAGTTGGGTTGGACATTTTTATCAAGAGATAAGGAATGTAATATTAGTGTTTTATTTTGATCTGGATCAACAGTCTTTGACAATGATCTATTTATAGTTTTAGTCATATTTCATAATTTTTTCCTTATGGTTTATCTTGTGTTCCATTAGTAAAAAATTCATATTTATCTATTGATTTAGTGACTAGTAATCATCCAATATATATAACTTCTTTTCGCTTGGACCAAGTTGAAATGAACATGTTGAAGAATCAATTGGATGATATATTAGAGAATGGATTTATACTCGTGAGTGTATCACCATGGGAGACACATATTATAATTTTGTAATAATTACAATGGAACAATATCCATATGTGTGGATTGATAGAAACTAAAAATTGATACAGTAAATAAAAATTATCTATTTCCATGTATTATTGAATTAATATAACAATTGAAAGGGGAAAATGGTTCTAAAAGATTGATCTCTATTCTAGTTATAGATATTTGAGAATAAAATAATATGTCATTTTGAAATCTACCCTCTAAAGAATGATTGCAAATTAATATTTTATTTTCATGACATTTGGTCTAACCAATGATCCTACAATCTTCATGGATTTGATGAATATGCTATTCCCTAGGTATATTTATATATATGTGGTTGTATTTTTTGATGAAATAGTAGATTATACCATGTGTTTCGATGATCACATTGATCATATTATATGTGTTACAAAATTGTTGATAAATTATTGAATTTATGCCAAGAAATATAAATGTGATATCTATATTTTGGAAGTGATGATATTATTACACATGGTGTTAGAACATGGAATCTAAGATGATCCAAATAAGGTGAAAGCTATTAGTACATTGGAAAAGCCACATAATTTTTTCAATATTCAGAATTTCTTGTGTCTAACGTTGTATTATCACTGGTTTGTAAATGATTTACCAATGATGGTTTCTATGATGAAAACTCTCACATAGAAGGGGTTAATTTTTCTTGGGATGAAAAATATTAGAATTATTTTGGATTTAAATTGTTTTTGACTTCTTTCATGGTATTTACTCTTCCTATGTATGTCATGGGATTTGTGATCTTCTGTGACACATGAGATTCTGGTATGGGTATTTTTTTTCTATTGATGGGTGATCATGTGGTAGCCTATGGGTGTAGAAGGCTTATGAAACATGAGAAAAACTATACATCCCATGAACAAGAAATCATATTTATGATGAATTTACTTATGATTTGGAAGCATAACATATATAGAGAATTTTATACGGTGTATTGTGGCCATTATATCTCGAGTTATATCATATCCCCAAAATATTGTAATCTGTTGAAGAGGAGTCGGGATGAGTACATATAATAATTTTTTTGACATTGTGTATACCTTAGGGAAATGGAATATTGTTACCGATTCCTTAGGTCGAAAACATCTACCCTAAAAAATTAGTGAATCATATAATGAGTGTAATCTAATTGATCATTTTATACTACGGCGTTTATGAGTTCTAGAAACCTAGGAAGTGGTTGCGTTGGAATGTGATCAGTTCACCACCTCCATTCTCAATAAAATTCTTCAAAAACCACCTGTTGATGAATTATATTTCATTAGAGACTTTCCTTATGGTGTGGAGAACATTTGTGAGTGTTCATTCTCTATACAGGGTATTCTATTTTTATAGAATAGTTGTGTTTTAACTTTTCTCATTATAAACTATTTGATGGGGTATTGTCATATTTTTTTTGGTCATTGAATATTGGAACAAACAAATGTTTTATAATATTAAGCACTGATTCTTTTGGCCAGTTACGAGACAAAATATTACTAATTTTGATTCTCATAATTATAATTTCAAATGGGTCACATATGAGCACCAGAGACCTTTGAGTGTTATTCGAACACTTCCAACACCAACATAGAATTGTGATGTGATCACATTGGAATTTTTGGATGGGTTTCTACATACCCATATAATTTGGAAAATGATACTGTTTTGGAAGATTTTTTTCTAAATAAACTCACATTATACCAATTTGTGATACAACCAAAGTTGAGGAGTTGAAAAAAAATATATCTGAGGGAAAATATTCATTTAACAAGGATTTATATACTATAGTCTCGGATACAGATCCCCATTTTAACTATTTCTTTTAGAGAGGTCTCTATGAAAAACTACGATCATAGATTAATTTTAGAATGGAATACCATATTTATATGGACAGATAGAGAGAGATATATATATAGATTCTTGATGTAATGTTCCATGAATGCGTCCTTGATTTTGAAAAATGTTGGAGTACAATTTTAGACTGGTTGAGTTTTTATATAATAAGAGTTACTATTCCATCATAAAAATGGATCCATTTGAGGTATTTTATAAAAGGCCATCTAAATATACTCCATGTATGCCTATGATTGTCGAGACTTCCTTCATTGGAATGAGTATGGTCCAAGGGATGAAAAAAAGTTTCTATTGATTTTTCATAGAATGATGACAACCTAAAAAAACATAAATATTATGATGATCGTCATCATAGACCACGAGAGTTTTTTTGTTGACCATGTGTTGTTGAATGTATCACCTCAGTTGGATCACAAACATCTTGAGTGTTGAGGAATGATCTCTCCAAATTTTGTGTGACCTTTTAAGGCTATTGAGATGATTTTGAATGTGGCTTCCTACTTTCCACTTCAACCACAATTGACATAAATACATAACATCATCCATATATCTCATCAATGAAGGTATATTTCTAACCCATCTCATGTCATGGGATACACGGATCAATATTTTGAGCTTGATTTATCCATGACTGACCACCTTGTTGGGATAGTTGATTCTACGAAGATGTAACTTTAGGGGAGGATGTTATATTTTTTTGTGCTATTGTAGCTTGGTTATGATATTCACAGGTCATGGGATAATTAAGCACTGATGAGATTGAAGTGGCCTCACCTATATGATATAAAAACATATTAAGAGGATTTTAGGGGATATAATGTTTCTATAGTGGGGAGAATGTAACATTTTGATACATGTTTTAATGAAATCCAACAGCATTGTTTGATCCCATTATGATTCAGTCATGTTTATTGGTTCTTTGAGTATAATTTGAAAATGATGTATACACAGGTGGGACACAATTTAGAAATACTAGGCACCACCCAAGTGAAACCCATGTAATCTTGGACGACATGGGTTTTCCATATTGGAGAATAGGTTGGAAAGGGTGCACCCACCCTGTTGAATTTAGGAACCACAATATATGGGTTCATTTTTAGGGCATACAGTTTATGTAATAGTGTGTCCGAGCCCAACTAACCATGTGAACATTCCATTTTATATGAAAAATTTGTTAAATTTTTTTATGACCCTTGTTTAATCCCCCACTGAACCCTCACATGATCTAATTCAATTTCCTAAATTGATAAGGCCTAACAAGCATTTTTGGTCCCTCAAACCACTTCTCTTAGAGAGTTATAATGTGGTGGTTCATATTTAATCTCCCTTGGGTATGCAAATTTCATTTCTTTGGTTTCTCCGGATATATTATTCATTCATCCTTTGAGTTTGATAAAATATTGCATATTGGATTGACCTAAAATCTATTTTTATTGATCATGTTTCTATTTTTGGTTTCATGATCTATGTTTCAAGAATTATTCATCGGAGAATCTGATTTGGGGTGTTGATTCATGATTAATTATTAAATGTAGGTCGTTCCATTTGGGATTTTCCATATAAATAATTCTTTTATTTTCCTGAATTCATATAAATTGAAATCAATTGATTTATAAAAACAAAATTTTATATTTTTTGGACATGGAATTTAATAAATAATAGATTTTTTGAAAACCCTCTTATACTAATTGAATTGGAATTTCCGGTCTGTTTTGAAATTTATCAAATTAATGGATTGGTTTGAGAATTTATCATTGAAAAAATATAATAAATTTAATTTTTAATATCCTTTGATTGGTTTTGTACTGAAATTGGTGAAATTGATGAAAACAAAATGTTTCGGTTTTTGAAACGTAATTGTCTTCCTAAAATTGAAATTTGGACAATTGAATGGTAAATGATTTTTTATTTGAAATGAGGTGATTTTTTTTCAATTTTCAACTAATTGATGGAGCACAAGCGAGTCTGGTTAGTTAATGTGTTATTTTATAAAATCATTCTTGGATGATAATTCCATAGAAATGGATTGATGTCGAAAACTCTAAAAAACATATTTAGGTATATTTTTTCTTTGATGTAATGTTGTTGAGTCCTATATTTCCTGATATTGTGGTATGTGTGTACACATATTTCCAAGATCACTGATATAAGTTGGATGAGTATCCCATAACTGGGAATTATCATACTATAAGGATGATGAAGATGTTACTTTATGTAATTTTTTTATTTACACGCCATTAATTATGATATTATAATACTAATTACTATTGATTTATATAATCTATTTTATATAATTTTTTTATTTAGTCCATGTTTGAAATGATTACATTATTTTGAAATGAAAAAATGTTTTGTTTAAAATAAAAACATGTATTAGATTTCCCTTTTTATTCAAATTTAATCAATGATTTGGTTTATTTTTATGAAATTCTTTTTGTAACACTTGGTGAGACCCTGCGATCATTTTAATGTCATTCACTACCTTTTCCTTATGGTGTTTTTTGATTTCCTTCAGCCATGTCTGAGAATAAGGAATTTTTCACATAGTGGTGGTGGATGTTTATGATGTTATGGGCTCTGAGTGATGTTACCTTAGGGAGTATACCTTTAAAATGAGCAATTTTATGATGTAATGATTCGGGTTTTGATATAACTGATTTATTTTTTTACTTTATCCTTTTGGAGTGTTGAGTATATTACATATTTTTCATTATCTTTCAATATTTTTTTGAAAATTCATTTCCTCATTTATCTTTTATATTTCTAGGATCTAGTCTCCAACCCTTAGGGATATGGAATGTCATTAGGTATACATTAGTGATTAATTGAGTATTAGGGTACCACTTTGTACAGACCCGAAGCTTAACGTACATGAACATTACATTACTTTTGAGTAATACTTAGTACATAAAAAACACACACACAAGGATCGTAATAGTTTAGTGTCTTTGGAAACTCGGAAGGTAATCTTCTAATCGTGGTGAAAGATCTTATATATCTCCCATAAAGATCTTCCCTTTTTTTACCTAAAACCTTTCTTTATATCCTGGGGAATAGAAAACATAAAAGGGTGAGCTCAAATGCTCAGCAAGGGCAAATAAAGGAAATAAAAATCATATCATATCTTTTTGAAAATCATAACCTGCAAAAGAGATCATAATATCTTAACATGGAATAAATCATAGAAGTGAAAATGAAATCCCAATAATCATAACTTAAAACATGAAACTTTGTGGCATTCACACATAATCATAGAGAATCATTTCTTGTTAGTCAAGACTCATTGCCATGACTATCTTAGTGGACAAAGTCTCTTTCTGAACCGAGTCACCCTCGTTTAAGTCCTGTTTCACTGAACCGGTATAACCTACCGTTCCAGCCATGTCTATCTCATGAGATATAAAATCTTTACCCAATGCATTGGCGGGAGATATAGGTCCCAACCATCTTATAATGAATCCTTGATTATGTGTGCCACATAATCATAAACCATACATCACAGCATAACCCATGTAATAAAAATGGGATTCTTAAACAACATGACACCATAAAACAATTCATATAAGATAAAGGAATTCATAAAAATATTTCCATCACAACATAATAAAATCCATGTAATAATAGGGATAAAAACATAACCCTTTTATTATCATAGATGGAAAATGATTTTGATAAAATACTTGAACTCCATTCTTGAGGAAAATATCCTTTCTACTTCAAAATCACTTTTCCTTTCTTAACATGTCATACAATTTTAAACTAAAAGAAGTTGATTAAAAATAAACTTGAATACTTGTAAAGGATGCTTCTTGGAAATAATGTTTTAAGAATCCATTCATGTCGTATAAGTTAAAAAAACATTCTTCGTACTTTTGTCCGAAAGGTCAAAAACTACCTCGTACGAAAAGACGACAAAAGATTCCTTCCATATTCATTACTAAAAACTCACCGAAGGGTAAAATTAGATTTAAACTATTGTAAGTGGATGGAAACAATATTACATATTTAGGGAACATGGATGTGGATGATAAAATACACCCCAGTAAATACTTATGAACAAACAATCTCGGATAAAAATGAGATTGTGATATTTCCCTTACCTTAGGTCCGATTTGCATCGTAAGTGTCCGAACCTCCTGTATAATGATTTAAATAATTTCATTGACTTATTAAAGAATCATATTCATTGTTATGATATCATATATGGTTCACTTATGACATTATATTACCCGTTCTTTTGTAAATTCCATGTTAAAGAGCGTTTTGGGTAAAATTGTTTCATTTGTCGTCCGTGTTTTGACTTGTAATTATTTATATGATTACATAGATCATGATTACTTAATTCCATAATATAAAACATGATTTATATATATATATTCATAACATACATATATATAATAAATCAGTAAATGGAATGAAATACACCGTTCATGGAGACGGTAGTCCGTACGTACGCATGAACGCTATTTTCGTTTCCTTATTGAATTGAATGGAATTAAGTAGATGACATACATATAAATATAAATAAATCCAGTATCATTATTATGTAATATATTGTATTAGTACTTATTATATATACTTTATAATCATTCATGAATGGTTAATCATTGAGAATGAATCTCATCGCGTCGTGGAGACGGTAGTCCGTACGCACGAGCGATGATATCATTCCCATGTTCGTGGAATTGTGTTGAAGTGTTTGTATACTATTTCAGTATCAATATCACTTTATAATAATCATATATAGTTACTCATTACACCATTATACCCATCCAATTAAGGTGGTGGCAGAAAATAGATTACACCACGGCGTGGAGACGGTATTCTGTACGTACGCACGCGCGGTGATTTCCTTTTTCCGTAGGATGGATAGAAGGTTAATTAGAGTTGTTTCATATTTATAATAACATATAATTATATAAGAAATACTGATGTTATTACTTTATCATGAAACAACTAAATAAGAAGAAGTTGAAGAAGAAAGAAGTTGAAAATATCAGTAGTGGATATTACATCTTCTTTGGAACGCCTCATTGAATCCTCCACTTAGGAAACTAAGATTGGTCTTTGAAGAAGACCAGGACCTCTAGGATTATTCATGGGAAGTGGAGAAGGGATTTTGTCAGGGTTTGGACGAGCTTGAGAGCTCAAATTGGAGTGAGGAGGAGGGGAAGGAGGTGCCCTTTTATAAGGGAGGAGAGGGGCACCTTAGGAATATCTCAAAATATTATTTTATATTGAAGTCAAAATCGGTTTATAAAGGTTAAAAAGGGTCTTATTTCGAAGATAAAGTGGGGATGGGTCAAAATCCTATCAACCAATAGTATTTAGGAAAGTTTAGGTTATTATTTTAACCTTATCAATTAGATGTAACTCTAAGTTAAATAATTTATCTTTTACCGTGTCTTTTTGTTTTCTTACACTATATGGTTAATACACTTACTATAACATGCCGAACAAACCCCAAATTGTTTATTATTAATATATATATCCTTATCTAAGTCATTTGGCCGATCTTTAGATTTTTAGGAATAAAATAACAATTAATAATATAATATTTGATTTAAAAACTATTTTGTGTCAATTTTGACACTATTTGATATATGATTTTTTTGAAAGTCATAACAGAATTATATGTTCGAACCAAGTTGATTAAATCAACACTAATATATCATAGTAACCTATAAAATTAGTGGGATTCATAAAAAGTCTCAAATTACATTTATTTTGGTGTTTATAACATCGATTATGTCAATATTTCATTAATAAGATAATTACTGCATCATCATTGTGTCATAAATAAATTAAATTATTTAATTGCTAAAAATTATAAATAAAATACCATTATGTTGGAAAGCTTTTTATCTTTCTAATGAATATTTATAGTCGAATTTATCTTATGTATAACCCCATATTAAAAATTATTTTTTTATTAAACTTTGATTTTAACTATTTTAACCATTCTTTAAATAAATTAATAATAAATGTCCAAATCTAATCCAAGTGGGCCTAAATGATAATATTTTACTCTTATGGTTGTTTTTGGTCTAGATAAACTTGTCCAATAGGATTAGTACATGTGTTAGGGTAATATTAATATCATTTTTAACCTTAATTACCCTATTTACTTTTAACCGTGGTAAATAAAAGTAAAAAGTTACTATTCACCAAAATTATTTTCATCTCATTGAACCACATTTTACTTACTGACATCAACCGTGTTTCTCGGAATTTTGAAATTCCATTCACAGAAGCAGTAAAATTAAGATTTATGAAAAAATTAATTTTTTTAACTACCACTTAGTAGTTTCACTATTCATCAAAAATTGAAGTTTTTTTTAGAAAAATTCTAAACATTCACCCTAAGCTATAATTGATATTCCGAATTCAAAAATGATTTCTATTTTACAAAATTCCCAACATATAGGTTGCATTAATTAATTTTATAATTAATTTCCGCTGTCACATTAAATAACATGTTTTTAAGAGATAATAACTATCAAAAGATTAACACTTGATTATGTCTGGTTTAAATGTGAAATTATATCCAATGACCAACATTGTATTGAATTGTAAAAATATATTTTAAATATAATTTAAAACCACTAAAATTAATAATTTATCACTATTAATTATTTCGATTAAAAAAGTTGTTTTTAATTAAAATTTAGTAATTTTCACTATTCATCAGAAAATAAAAGTAATCCGAAAAGTACCAAAATTTCACCCTAAGCTAATTTCGATATTATGAATCCAAAAATGAATTCCATTTTGAAAAATAAAATTAAAAAATTTCAAAAAGTGGTTATTACTATTGATAAAGGCTAGTTTTAATAACATTTTAATAGCGTATTGTTGTTTAGTGAAACTCGTTATTGCGTACTACACACGCTATCCAGGAAGGTCACGATTGCGTGTAATGAAAGGAAAATGAAGGATGTGTGTTGTTCAAGCTCCTTTTGGTGTAGCGTACAACACAAGACATTAGTGAAATTAAAAAGAATATTTTTCATAAAATCTCGGGGTGTTACATTCTACCCCCCTGAAAATGAATTTCGCCCTCGAAATTCGTCGGGGTTATAAATGGTTTACTATTCGAAAGTTTCTTTAATAGAAACCCACATCGTAAAAAGGAATACCAAAACCAATCTTTAAAAATGAAAGTATGAAACATAACGGTTACCCAAATAAACTAATAGCTGGGTTTCCACATAGGTAAAAATATGGATATGGAAGAGAAATCTAACCATCATGTTCTGATGGAGAGTGGTAGAGAACATGGCTATGGAAAAGCCAGAAATCACAAAGCCATAAATTTGTGACGATCTAGGGTACCATCCGATTCATCAGATATAAGGGCACTAGGACAACATTTTTGGTTTTCAATATCATTTCCCTAAAGTTGAAGAGTTTGAATACTTACTTTATTTTGGTACAATCTCACTATTGTTCGTGCCTTGAACAATTTCTACTTCATCTCTTAAATAAATGAAGTTGAATTTGTTATTCGTGAAGTGTTAGCAGATCATGTGATAGAATGACGAGTCATTCCATCTATCTTAAAAGGATAGAAAAATTTATATACATAAGTTGATCTATAGTGAGATTAATCATATATGGTTCCTAAAATGGACTTATACTTCATATATCATACTTCTTAATATAATAAAACCAGTTTCTACTAAACAGGGACTTCCTGTAGGCCACTGGTAGGCGATAAAGGCCAGTCACACTTCAGTTGTGGGTTCGATTCCCACAGCCTTGTTCGAAGCGATGGGCTGTCGCCCGTCCTGCAGGTTGTCCTTTTTCTAAAACTACATTACTATAACATCCCATCAATAATATCTAAAAAAAACTTCTAACAATACTCACTTATGTCCAACCTAATCCATTTCAATCTTTAGGCTTATCCATAATACTGCAGTCCACACTCATAACATAGTGAAAACGATTACCATAGATTTAATACCATCGTTGATCCCCATATATCATAAGATATGTTTTGTTGGTCACATTCCAAACACTCAAAGGCCTTAATCAAGTATTCTTTTGAATACCCATCGAACCTTAGTGAAAACATGAATGCAGTTAAAAGTTAACACTTTCCACATACCAAAATCCTCAGAATTCTATATACTCAAACCATGATATCACTTAGCCCTTATATCAATCAGGATCTCATGAATACTGTCAAATATTTAATTTTCTCGTTTTTCCTTCATTATGCGCATATCATTCTTTTTCCAAAAATATCTCAATTACTTTCCATGGTTACTGGTACCATAAAATTATTGAAACCTCAATAGACCAATACATAAATATTCCAATATTCCACGATGCTATATACAACACTATTTTGGAATCCCATTACATAAACACTTAATCATTCCACCACATCGTTGTCATATTCAACATCGCCAATAGTGATCGCATGTGACTTCCCTTTGTCCTTTGCCTTAAGTGGTTGCTCATGTTGATCATCACTAACCCTTGGATTAGGGCATTTATTGGCATAATGTCCCATATCCTTGAACTTGAAACATTGAAGTGTTGGTGGTGCGTTCTCTGCAGTGTTTGCTTTGTTCACATCATTAGAAACCCTTTTTCCATTACATCGTCACTCATCTACTCGATGACCTTCTTTTCCACACTTAAAACTTTTTCTAGTCCCTTTAAGACAATCTCCACCATGCTTCTTTCCACACTTTGAGCATAAGGAAACATTCATTTTCTTTTCACCATTATTCCGAGATTTCTCCATGAACTCCATCTTTCGTTTCTTTTCAAAACCATGAGATGGATATGTAACACCAACTTCCATTTCTACCTTCATAGCACAACGCACAATTTCATCATAGCTACTGAAGTCTCGTATAGCTAATGCCATTCGAAGACTTGGTTTTAAGCCACTGAAAAATCGATCAACATTACTTTCAGGTTGGATGATAATACCAGATGCATACCTTGCAAGTCTTGTAAAATTCGCTTCGTATATACCAACAGATTCATCATCCTTCTGTTTCAGCTCAAGAAACTCCTTTTCCATCTTCGTTCGAAGAATACAAGTGAAGTACTTACTGAAAAACAAGTTCTTGAACTCGGCCCATTCCATGGAATCAATTTCATCTATTTGCCTCGTATTCTTGATAAGATTCCACCATTGATCAGCTTCACCTTCCAAACGATATACTGCTAAGATGACTTTATCATGTTCAGAACATTGAAGAACTGAAAATATCTTTTCAGTGGTACTGATCCATTGTTCAGTAACAGGTGGATCGGAAGACCCACTAAAAGAAGGTGGACGTTGCCTCATGAAGGACTCAATAGAATATTGTTCCCTTCTCTGCTCATTTGGAAGTCCAGAATGATTCATAGATTTTGTAAGTATAGCAATAATATTTTTCACTCCATCTCCCATAACATTTGTTTGTTCAGGAGGACAATCATTGCATTTTCCATTGCATTGATCAACACGGTTCCTTCGGGTTCTAGCCATCGTCTAAAACCCAAAAAAATAGTGTGAGAGGCAAAAATCATGCTAGGGAAAACAACATTATAAAGGGGGAGTATCCTCAATATCTAACTTCTTAGGTTAAATTCTATGATCGTTACCGTAGTTCTAGGACTGTATCTTATACGTATACTTATCCTTAGGGACATCCCTAGACATACCTTAGAAATATCTCTAGGGATCTCACTAACGTTTTCGCATCCTAGTTTAAAAAGGTTGACTAAACATTTCCTCTGATACCAACTGTAGATACCCAAAGCTTAACGTACATGAACATTACATTACTTTTTCGAAATACCTAGTACATAAAAAAACACACACACAAGGATTGTAATAGTTTAGTGTCTTTGGAAACTCGGAATGTAATCTTCTAATCGTGGTGAAAGATCCTCTATTTATCCCATAAATATCTTCCCTTTTTTTACCTAAAACCTTTATTTATATCCTGGGGAAAAGAAAACATAAAAGGGTGAGCTCAAATGCTCAGCAAGGGCAAATAAAGGAAATAAAAATCATATCACATCTTTTTGAAAATCAAAACCTGCAAAAGAGATCATAATATATTAACATGGTAAAAATCATAGAAGTGAAAATGAAATCCCAATAATCATAACATAAAACATTAAACTTTGTGGCAATCACACATAATCATAGAGAATCATTTCTTGTTAGTCAAGACTCATTTCTAAGACTATCTTAGTGGACAAAGTCCCTTTCTGAACTGAGTCACCCTCGTTTCAGTCCTGTTTCACTGAACCGGTATAACCTACCGTTCCAACCATGTCTATCTCATGAGATATAAAATCTTTACCCAATGCATTGGAGGGAGATATAGGTCACACCCATCTTATAATGAATCCTTTCTTATGTGTGCCACATAATCATAAACCATACATCACAGCGTAACCCAAGTAATAATAATGGGATTCTTAAACAACATGACATCATAAAACAATTCATATAAGATAAAGGAATTCATAAAAATATTTCCATCACAACATAATCAAATCCATATAATAATAGGGATAAAAACAGAACCCTTTTATTATCTTATATGTAAAATAATTTTGATAAAATACTTGAACTCCATTCTTGAGGAAAATATCCTTTCTACTTCAAAAACACTTTTCCTTTCTGAACATGTCATCAATTTTAAACTAAAATAAGTTGATTAAAAAAAACTTGAATACTTGTAAAGGAAGCTTCTTGGAAATAATGTTTTAAGAATCCTTTCATGCCGTATAAGTTAAAAAAACATTCTTCGAACTTTTGTCGGAAAAGTCAAAAAGTACCTCGTACGAAAAGACGACAAAAGATTCCTTCCATATTCTTTACTAAAAACTCACCGAAGGGTAAAATCGGATTTAAACTATTGTAAGTGGATGGAAACAATATTACATATTGATGGAACATGGATGTTGATGATAAAATACACCCCATTAAATACTTATGAATAAACAATCTCGGATAAAAATGAGATTGTGATATTTCCCTTACCTTAGGTCCGATTTGCTTCGTAAGTGTCCGAACCTCCTGTATAATTATTTAAATAATTTCATTGACTTATTACAGAATAATATTCATTATTATAATATCATATATGGTTCAGTTATGACATTATATTACCCGTTCTTTTGTAAATTCCATGTTAAAGAGCGTTTTGGGTAAAATTGTTTCATTTGTCGTCCGTGTTTTGACATGTAATTATTCATATGATTACTTAGATCATTATTACTTAATTACAGAATATAAAACATGATTTATATATATATATATATTCATAATATACATATATATAATAAATCAGTAAATGGAAATAAATACACCGTTCATGGAGACGGTAGTCCGTACGTACGCATGAACGCTCTTTTCGTTTCCGTATTGAATTGAACGGAATTAAGTAGATGACATTAATATAAATATAAATAAATCCAGTATCATTATTATGTAATATATTTAATTAGTTCTTATTATATATACTTTATAATCATTCATGAATGGTAATCATTAAGAATGAATCTCATCGCGTCGTGGAGACGGTATTCCGTACGCACGAGCGATGATATCGTTCCCATCGTCGTGGAATTGTGTTGAAGTGTTTGTATAATATTTCATTATCAATATAACTTTATAATAATCATATATAGTTACTCATTACACCATTATAACCATCCAATTATGGTGGTGGCGGAAAATATATTACACCACAACGTGGAGACGGTATTCCGTACGTACGCACGCGCAATGATTTCTTTTTTCCGTAGGATGGATAGAAGGTTAATTAGAGTTGTTTCATATTTATAATAACATATCAGTATATAAGAAATACTTATGTTATTAATTTATCAGGAAACAACTAAAGAAGACGAAGTTGAAGAAGAAAGAAGTTGAAAAGATCGGTAGTGGATATTACCTCTTCTTTGGAACGCCTCTTTGAATCCTCCACTTAGGAAACTATGATTGGTCTTTGAAGAAGACCAGGACCTCTAGAATTATTATAGGGAAGTGGAGAAGGGATTTTGGCAGGGGTTGGCCGAGCTTCAGTGCTCAAATTGGTGTGAGGAGGAGGGGAAGGAGGTGCCCTTTTATAAGGGAGGAGAGGGGCACCTTAGGAATATCTCAAAATATTATTTTATATTAAAGTCAAAATCGGTTTATAATGGTTCCAAAGGGTCTTATTTAGAAGCTAATATGGGAATGGGTCGTAATAATATCAACCAATAGATTTAGACAAGTTTAGGTTATTATTTTAACCTTATCAATTAGATTTAACTCTAAGTTAAATAATTTAACTTTTACCGTGTCTTTTTGTTTTCTTACAATATATGGCTAATACACTTACTATAACATGAAAAACGAATCCAAAATTGTTTATTATTAATATATATATCCTTATCTAAGTCATTTGGCCGAAACTTAGATTTTTAGGAATAAAATAACAATTAATAATATAATATTTGATTTAAAAACTATTTTGTGTCAATTTTGACACTATTTGATATATGATTTTTGTGAAAGTCATAACAGAATTATATGTCCGAAACAAGTTGATTAAATAAACACTAATATATCATAGTAACCTAGAAAATTAGTGGGATTCATAAAAAGTCTCAAATTACATTTATTTTGGTGTTTATAACATCGATTATGTCAATATTTCATTAATAAGATTATTACTACATCATCATTGTGTCATAAATAAATTATATTATTTAATGGCTAAAAATTATCAATAAAATACCATTATGTAGGAAATCTTTTTATCTTTCTAATGAATATTTATAGTCGAATTTATCGTATGCATAACCCCATATTAAAAATAATTTACTTATTAAACTTTTATTTTAACTATTTTAACCCTTCTTTAAATAAATTAATAATAAATGTCCTAATCTAATCTAAGTGGGTCTAAATGATAATATTTTACTCTTAAGGTTGTTTTTGGTCGATATACACTTGTCCAATAGGATTAGGACATGTGTTAGGGTAATATTAATATCATTTTTACCATTAATTACCCTATTTACTTTGAACCGTGGTAAATAAAAGTTGAAAGTTACTATTCACCAAAAATTATTTTCATCTCATTGAACCACATTTTACTTTCTGTCATCAACCGTGTCTCTCGGATTTTTGAAATTCAATTCACAGAAGCAGTAAAATTAAGATTTATGAAAAAATTAATTTTTTAAACTACCACTTAGTAGTTTCACTATTCATCAAAAAATGAAGTTTTTTAGAAAAATGCCAAAATTTCACCCTAAGATATAATCGATATTCCGAATTCAAAAATGATTTCTATTTTACAAAATTCCCAACATATAGGTTGCATTAATTAATTTTATAATTAATTTCCGCTGTCACAACAAATAGCGTGTTTTTAAGAGATAATAACTATCAAAAGATTAACACTTGTTTATGTCTGGTGTAAATGAGAAATTACATCCAATGACCAACATTGTATTTAATTGTAAAAATATATTCTAAATATACTTTAAAACCACTCAAATTAATACTTTATCACTATTAATTATTTCGATTAAAAAAGTTGTTTTTAATTAAAATTTAGTAATTTTCACTATTCATCAGAAAATAAAAGTTATCCGAAAAGTACCAAAATTTCACCCTAAGCTAATTTCGATATTATGAATCCCAAAATGAATTCCATTTTGAAAAATAAAATTACAAAATTTCAAAAAGTGGTTATTACTATTCATAACGGCTAGTTTTAATAATATTTTAATAGCGTATTGTTGTTTAGTGAAACTCGTTATTGCGTACTACACATGCTATTGAGGAAGGTCGCGATTGCGTGTAATGAAAGGCAAATCAAGGATGCGTGTTGTGCAAGCTCCTTTTGGTGTAGCGTAAAACACAATACATTAGTGAAATTAAACAGAATATTTTTCATAAAATATCGGGGTGTTACTCAGTTTATCTGTGATGGTTTATGAAATTTATAAAATCCATTATGAGCCTATTATAACATCTTACCACTCATTAATAACAATTCATTATTTTCATTTTTGGGTGTTGATTTCCTTTTTCTCATTCCACTTTTGTCTTGAATATTCTAGTTATTTTGTATAGGATATAGATCCATAATTTACAAAGATATATTAATTTTATAAATATAATATCGACTCATTATGTGTATTTTCATTACCATTATTTAATATTGGACTTTAATTATGAATCACATCAATTTATGGAGATGGAATGTAGTATGTATGCATGAGAGACTATATCAAACCATTAATAGTGTTAATGGTAAAATTGTAGACGATAATATAATTTTAATATATTAACATAATTTCTTATTTTCCATATATATTCAATATTTCCATCATTATCACTATCCATGTCAGTTGGTGATGGAAAACATATGTCATCAGATTACGAGGTGCTAGTCATTTATACACATGATCGATGAATTCTTTTCCAATTTGTTGGTGGAGGAGAAGGTTAAATAGTAATATTGATACATAATAACATATCATTATATGAGGGATAGATTTTTTAATATATTATTATTTTCAATAAAAAATATAATAGTGATAAAATATAAAGAAAAAAGCGATTTGTAAATATGATTACCATGACATAGAAAAAATTCCTTTGGATCTCTGCATAAATCCTATAATGGTTGTCTATAGGGAAAACTAGAACCTATATAATGTTTCTAATGGTATTGGTGAGATATTTTAGTTGTTTTTTCTAATATAAATATACTGAATGGTTTTAAAAATTTAGTGGGGGCAGTCCCCTTTTAAAATTGAGTAGTGTATTTTTTTAATACCGTAACCTATTCATTAATAAGAAATCAATCCCACCACAATTTCCTAATTAATTGATAAGTAATAGATTTCAGAGAGTTTAAGGTCTATCCACACCTCAAAAACATAAAAATAAACATTTTTAATCATAATATTTCTTATCCTCAATGATTACATACTTTTTCCATTAAAATTATCTCTTTTGTAATTATTTTATTAAAATATGTAATATTTCCTTTAAGATTAAAACAAAATGTCTACATTAGATAATTGGTACCAAATTATTAGTAGTAATAAAAAAAAATTATCAAATATAAATCCTATTTTTGTTTAATAATTATTTATTAAAAGCACATGTAGCACTCAAATAGCGGTTTAACCATAATTACCGTAAATAAGTTTTACTAAAAAAATTAGTCATTATGACAAACAATTTTGATGAAAATTATATATATTTAAAAATAATAGTATTAAAAAATGGAATACAATTTATAAATTTTAATGCATAGATTTTTTATAATTCAATTTATAAATAAAACCAAATATTGTGTCGATAATTAGGTTGTCTATAATTGCATTTTTCATGAATAAGATGGTATTATAATAAAAATATAACAATTAATAATCATAAGATGGATTTAAATTAATATATTTAGATATATTATACCGATATTTAATTTATATAATTTATTAATAACAGTTATCTTAAATATATAAAATGGGGAAACATTACACATTTTAAATTTTTTTTCATGAAATTTGAATTTTTAATATGAAAAGTACACTTTTACCAGAAATAATTATATAGATAATTAAATTGTAATTAGATACATTTAATATAATTAAATAATAATTATAATAATTAGAAAATAAATTCATATAATTAAAATTTATTTTAAATTACATAATTTATGGATAAAATCATTAGTTTCACAAAGATCATAAATTTTTCACTATTAACATAAAAATAAGTTATTTATGAAAATTAAAAAAAAATTCACACTAATAATAGTTTTATATTTTTTTGAAATGAAATTTTTTTTATAAATGAAATTTCTAAAATTTTATGAATTTATTATCATTTGAAATATATAGAATCTAAAATATATTCACTTTACTAGAAAATGTATATTGATGCATAGAATGGTTCTACAAAATAATAAAGAGAATATTTACAAATCTTATATCAATAATTTGGTGTTTATTATTATATATATATATATACATATATATTGGTTTCATAATTTTGTAAAACCTTTTCATTCCCTCTGATTCAATGGCTATATTATCACAATCTATTTATATAATATATAGTTCTGGTCTTTTAAGCTTAATGTTTCATGTTCTATATGACAATGAAGATAATTTTCATCATTTAAAATCATGGTGTTTTACATTCATTACACCTTTAATAAGTTTCATCATTAAAATTTAAACATGTAATTACAAATAAATGGTTTCAATGTTTAAAATAACAATATTGAAAATCCACATAGTTTAAAATTCTTAACAAAATGTTATCTTATAAGAGGGAACAGAAAATATAGAGGGAATATGGAATAAAAAAACTATGTTAAAATGTTGGATAACAATCATGGGATGTGAAGATATTCTCTTGTAGAATAGTTTAAATTTTTATGGATAGTTTCAGTTATTGTTGATCACAAGAATGTGAATGAACAAGTGAAATTCAAAGACCACAAAAAGTCAGGATGAGTTAAATGATCATTTATTTATTAGATATGAAGGTAATAGGGTATTTTTTTATGAATTATTTGACTATCAATAAAAAAAATGAAATATAAAGACATGATATTTTTCAATTTCATAAGAAAAACTTCATCCTTTGGATATGAGTCGATCAATATTATATATCACCTCTTACTCAAAGGGATAAATTTCCTACATAAATTTATTGACTGATGTACTAAAATTAATATTTTATAATCAATAAGATCCATAAAAATTTTAAATTAACTTCCTTATAGGTATAAATATATTTCAAACCCAAAATTGTTATAACAAGTCAAATAAAATGATCCACTAATCTCCAGTACCTCATCAACAACAACATTTATACTTTATATAGACCATAAGAATATATCATTCATGTTGTTTCAGTAAAAATAATCACATATTAATTGATACATCACCTAGTATTTTTATATCCTCTTCCCCATTTTCAACCTTCAATTGTGCATTCAAGCCCTGTGACCTTGACAGATGTGACATGTTTTCACCCGACATGTGGGTTATACATTTCCCAATATTTTTAAATATAAATACTTATCATTCCAAAATATAAACAAACCATAATTTACACAAAATCAAGGATAATATAAATCATAAAATTTTCCAATATATTAAATCTTATATTTAAAAAAGATGAAGGAATTCATCCTTCAGTAACATTTTCACTAAAATGTTTACTAAACTAATGGGTTCTATTTCCATGAATGTCACCAAAAATATACTTTTTATTGGTAAAATCCCCATTACAGAATTAAAAATAATTTTTTGTTTATGAAATTGAAATTATGTTCAAAATTGTACTAATAATACCATTAATGTATCAACAATTGAAGATTTAATTTTACTTGAGGGTATATATTCTTCAAAAATTTAATATAATCCTTTAATTCTTCATGATTATCATAAAAAGAACATTACTAAAAACTCATATACAGAAAAAATATAGAATCTAAAAAAAATATACTACACATGTTTTAAAATATAATTGGACATTCCTTGGTCACAGATTTATCCTTTAAAATGGGAATTGACTTAGATAATACCTTATCTCCCCACATTCAAGAAAAAAAATGAAAGAATGGATGTCTACACAGAAGATTATTTCTCTTTATTGAATCCCATATTTTACATTGTAATTCATTGATATATGAACTTATTTTTAACAAAAAATATGTTTTCATTTTTTTTGATACATTCTCCTTAGTGTCTTTTTCCATATTTTTGATACAAATAAAATCAAACCTTATTTTATCCTTATCTCCACCACTTAGTCTATTAGTGAACTCTATACATCTCTTCATTTGTGAGAACGTGATTTGATTAAGGTATATTTTTAATCATAATTTTGAATAAATTATTTTTCATAATAACAATATATTTCACTCCAATCATCATCCACTTTATATTATCAATATCACAAAACATTCCATTATAATAAATGTTTACATGTTTCCATTGGGTTCCATCGATTGACTGAAACCAAATATTGTAGTGTGATCTAAATAGATTTCATAGTGGAAATAAACATATATTTTATTTTATTTCTATATCATAATATCATCTTTTAAAACTAATACACCATTGGATTAATAATGGTAATTCATTTTCACCATCTATTCAAAATATTCATAATGGTTTGTAGAAAAATTTGAATTTTACAATAAATAACCTCCACGAGTTTTGAACCTGGTGTGAAATAAAGAATGTTGTCTTGCACTTGGTGATGGCTAAGTCAAATATGAAAGAGGCCTTTTGAGATTTATTAATCCAATATACCAAACATCATAAACTACTTACACATGTATTATCCTAAAATGATATATTGTTATGTAATATAATATAATCTATACCTTACCAAAAAATTAGGAAGTTATTATATATATATCCTCAAATTATATCATAGGGTTATATTCCTTAATCATTTATTTCATTAATGTTGTTACTATGGTATGTTATATGGTTTCCTTGATACCATGTGTAACTACCTAGAGCTCAGTATCCTATAACGGGTTATGACTTAATAATAGTGGAATAAGAGATAGGGGATCATACACTAAATGACTGAATAGTTTATAAATCATTGTAAAGTAGATAGATAATTGAGTCTATAATTAAATATGAAAAAATAACTGACAATAATGTTAATGTAAATATTTATATCATTGAACTCAATGAAATAATTCTTATCCATAGATAAGGGAAAGGAAAAAAAATAAAGATGATCCAAAATTCTTAGTAATGGTTACATATATTGTAAGCTAACATGAATCAATAATTTATAATAAATATTGAATGGTATATATTCGAAAACACATGACAAATAATTAAAAACATGAAGAAAAAAGAATCAATGTTAAATATACATGAAATAATCTCATGGATCATTACAATTTATTTCTCTATGATGTATAATTATTATTTTGGCATGTAATCATATAAAAAACAATCATATCTATACTACCAGAACCTATTAAAGAGTGATGAAAAATATCGGTGAAACCCTATTCAATTTTTCCAATTGATTTTTCTCCTGAGACATATTAATGCATTGAGGGGATATATAATTATTGACCCAACCTATAATTGAAGGTCGATAAAATTCCTCATATATCAAGTTATTGATTTAATTTATGAACACTATTCTTTATAAAAATATATTTATTGAGTAATGTATATGATTTATTAAATATTCTATAGGTAAATTAAACAACATTCAGGTTAAAACACATATGTAAAATTGATACCCAATTTAATCAATATGAATACGAATGAAAAATAATATTTTTCAAAAGGAAATGTAATATTCAATGATTATAAATAAGTAACATTTCAATAGAATGTTAATGATTAATAAATGAAACATGAAAGTGAATTCCAACACATTACTTGGTAAAATTAACATATAAAATATAGATAAAATAGTATTATATCAAATATATATTCCTGATTAGAGTATAATTAAAATAAATGACTGTTGATATTTATGAATAAAAATACCATTAAAGGAAATTAAAAAATTATTGATGAAGAAATATTTTTCACATTGAATTTCAGATATATAAAATTATCATATCATGAATACAAGTAAATTAAATTATTCCCAATAAATCATGCAAAATATTTGGGGAATCCCAAAAGTGATGAATTTTTATAGTGATGGAATTTTATAATATAGTCAATTAGGTAAAAAAATCATGTTCTCATTTTTATGAATAGTAAAAAGTACAATTTTGTAAAATGATAGGATAATTGAATTTATATTTATAATAGAATCTAATAATTTGGTAAAAATATATATAATAAAAAAATTATAATGTGAAAAATATTTTTGAAAATAATATTAGAAAACATATATATGATAGAAAAATGATTTTTGATTAATGATAGAAATATACTCAAATTTTCATTAAAAATATTTTCTTCGTAACTGTTTGTATTAAAGGGTGTATAATGGTGATTTTATGAGAAAAATTAATGACGAAAATGTGGAATATAATATATATTGGCTTTAATATGGAAGTATCCAATATTTCTTGCAACAGATACCTAAGCAAAGAACATCCATAATAATAATGATATTGTCAAGTAGACTGTTACCTATTTACTAAATTTAGATTCATAATCTCATGAAATATATATCATAAAATGAAACATAAATAAATTTAATTAAAATATGTTCATGATATAACATATCAATGAGGTAGTAGATAGTTCTCATAAAATTTTATTAGTTTAAAACATGATATATGTCCCATAAAGTAAAACATGATATGAGAAATCATTATAATGTTCGTAATGTTGAAATGAGAATTAATAAATGAAGTAAATATGTGTAATATATAAATAAAACTAAAATAACTTCAACTAATATAAAATAAACAAAATAAATTACACACCCAATCTTAGAAAACAAAAGACAATATATAAGTAGTATAACCCAAATAAATTAAATTGAGTTTTGACATTTCATCACACTCAGTGACATTAATATCAAATACCATAGGATGAAATAAAAAAAATTGAAATGTAAAATACAATGAAATATGATGTAATCATGATATTAAAGTTAAAAGGGGTAGTTTATGAACCACATAAAAAAATTTTGTACACAACATTAAAACAAGCCTTATATTAATGAAAATTTACATGATGTCTTGTACAACACATTTCTCTTTAATTTATCATGATTTTAACTCATTGATAATTATTTAATATAATTTACTTATTTATTAATGAAAAATACTCATATTTATAATATCATATATTATTTAAATATAACATCTTATCACATATTTGTAATTAATATTTCATTATTTTCATTATTATAGGAGTTAAATCCCTTCATTTCTCAAGCATATTTTATCATGAATGTTTTGGATATTGTTAATATAAAATAGATCCATAATATTTATAAGTATTTTATTGTTATAAATATCATATTTAATCAATATTTATATTTTTATAATCATTATTGAATGTTTTACATTGAAAATGAATCACATCGCTTCATTGAGATGAGAGGCTGCAATTAGGCACAAGTAATGATATCATTCAATTAATTATAGAAAGGGAATGGAATTGGGTGATATTTTAATTTTAATGATTTAATATCATGTTTTATGTATAGTATATATTCATTAATTCTATCTCTGTGACTATAAATGTGAGTTGGTGTTGGAGACAAATTACATTAGTTCGCAAGGTTGTAGTCTACCATACACAAGAGTGATGGATTTGATTATCATTTTTTGGTGGATGATATTGAGAAATATTATTACATAAAAATAAAAACATTTAATAAAATGGGATATGTTGGTGTAATTATATTGTAATTTTTAATATATAGTTGAAGGTTATAATAAAAAAAGTAAAAGGGAATAATATTTTCTATGGCGATTATCGTCACTTAGAGAAACCAACATTGTATGTCTTTATAAGGACAATATGGATACTATTTTTTGATGTAAAACACATCTATAGTGTGACTAAATATGATGTGGATAGATTTTAGAAGTGTTTGGTCCATCCAAAATGCTTGATATGTGTACATAAGCATAGGAAAAAATACCATTTTATAATTGAGGAGGAGTGAGATTTTTTAAATACCCAAAATTCTTCGCAAATGGAAATTCAATCACACCAAATGTTACTAAATATTTGATAAATAATTCCATGGATATTTGTTATGGTTTAGGAAGACCTCCACCCCATAAAAAAATTTATGTTTTAAACATGTTATTCTTTATCCTCTAGGCATACTTACTTTTACCATGTAGTTATCACCGTGCATAATATTTTTTTAACATAGGAATCATATCATTTATCAATAAAATAGAATTATCCTTTATAACATCACAATTTTTTTAGTACTCATCTTCTTAAATAAATTCAATTTATTTGATAGATTATGTTTCACAAAAAAATGTGAAAAACTGTTAAATCGTAACATAACTATAAGAATAATAGCTTGACTATTTGAAATTGTGATGTGGAAATTATAATAATATCTTATCCTATGAATGTATAAATAAAATTCTGGTATCTCAAAAATGAATGTATGATATATTTATAAGATAAGTAAATAAATTATTAAAAATGATAAATTATGTGTTGGTAGTTTTGTGAAAAAAATGTTTATTTATAATTTTATAATCAATATAATGATTTCAATAAAAAAATTATTCATAAAAATTATTCATTAATTAATATTTATTAATATAATTATATTTAAATTTAATGAGACTATAATACATTTTTCAATGTTTCTCAAAATTAGTTATAATATTCAAATCCATATTTTTCAAATAAATGATGATTTTGATTATAAATAAAATTTCTAATATTTATAGAATTGTTTTTATTAAATATAGTCCATTTTTTAAGTCTACACATCAATATATAGTTACAGTGATTTTTTGGTATTTTTACAAAATAGTTGATTTTCGGTGATTAGTGATTTATGGCAATTTATGGTATTTCACATTATAAGTAAATAAATGAATTATTGAGTGATGTATGATGTATGAATGAGGTAATAACCCAATATATCAAACTCAAATTCTCTAAATACATTATTTAGACTTGATAATTGACAAAATTTATTTTCTTCATCCAAAATAATAACAAAATGACTAATCTATTCAAAAACACCCCACTCATCCCACTATAATTACCATTGTTCTCCACCTATTATCCTCACACATTCTAATAATTTAATATTATCTAAATTCGAACCAATTACCTTAACAATTCTATTCCTCAAGGGCAATCGCTTTTGGTCTCAATAAAGGACCAAACCCTTGTACCATAAAGAGGTTCTAAGGAGATGAAATTGAAGAGGTAATATCCTATTTCACTATCTTGTAATTTATTTTCTTTTCTTATTCTCACATAACCTCTACTGTCCATAGAGACATGATAAATACAATATCAAATATATATTGCAATTTTATTATCTTAATGGAATATCCATATCTAAATCTATTATATAATCCGTTTAATTCAAAAAATGAAAACATCATTAATGAGGTCTCGATTCTCGACCTTCGTGGATGATGAGTTTTCATTTTTCATTACTGTAAAGACCCTGAAATTCCACCGATTTTTTTTATACATGGAAATTTTAGGAATTCGCAGTTTCGGACGACGCTTGATTCCGAGGCCCGGTGTGCCCGGAATTAATTTCTGAAGTTTTGTTAGGGTATGTTCAGTAAACATACGGGCAAGATTTTATATATTTTGAACTGGTGCATGAAATTTAAATTCAACAGCACCATTGAACTCACAGCGCTAGTATTCTCTTTTGGAAACATTCATCGCAGTTGCGTTTTAATGAGAATGGAAGATAATTTATTTTGGGTTATTATATATAATTATATAAAAATATGTGTAGCATTTTTTTATTTTTGTGGTAGTTAAAAAATCCAAGGGGAGGTTAGTGCTGGGTCCCACCCGCACATAAAATCTCATGGGAGGATATTATAAGGTGGGGACCACATGAGCATCAAACCCCCTTAAACCCCCTTTAACCCTTGGAACAACCGATTTATCATGGAGCCTCTTCACCTTCCTTCATATGTATGCCAAACCACCAATTAATTAATGGCGTAATTAATTAATTTGAAGTGGTTTGAATTCTTTTGAATTCTTTTTGATTTAATGGAAATAATAAAATAATAGTGGGGCTATTATTTTATTTTGTCATTTGCAATTATTATTGTGTGAAACATTGGGACGAGCATGGGAGATTCTTGGAGAACAACATCCTTATTCCAATGAAGAATGCCTCTCATATCTGAATAACAACGAACATCAATTTCTTCTTTCTTTACTCGGGGCATGGAAGGGAAACACCGCCAACGACGAGTGCCTCTCTTCTGCTTCCAACGTTGAAGGAACATAACCGCTTTCCCGTGACTCCGTCAAACGACATTGGAAATAAGGTTAGGGGTATTTTGTTTCTTTTATACCCTTCCTTCATCATTGATTTAATAGTTTGGAAATCAGATGATTGCACCGTAACAAAGGGGGTTCGGACCGCACGAACATGGTCCGACCCTCCCCTTTGTTTGTTTCTATATGATGACGATGGAGGTGGACCGCAAAAAGGATCCGGTGGAGCAATGACATCGAGTCACCACAAAGGCATGGCACTACCATGCCGCACAGAAGAACCGAGTTGTATCCAGGCAGTCCACGATGGTTCCGAAGGGGTGGGACGCCATCACACCACGCCGGAGAGGAACCACGACGGATGAAGAAGCGCATCAGCGTCGGGCCGTGACGGAGGAAGGAACGATGCCGTCGTGCCGCGCGGAAAGTAGTAGGACCACATCACCATCGCGCCATGGTGTGGGGCTGCGGCGCCTGGCCACTATGTAGCGAGATCGTCTGGCTTCTTGGGCCAAATAGGATGAGTGGGACCCCGTCAGGTCCCGCTTGTGCGGGACCGGTGCCACCGGCCACCGGTTCGGCTCTCACCCAAATTGCAGAGCTGTTAGGGTGCCAGGGGGCATGCGTTATACGACTGTATTTTATTGATTAAATATAATTCCTAGAATCAGGCCACACCATTAGTAAACTAGAAATAATATATTTTAATTAACATCTCATATAAGATTCTATCATACACATATTTATATTGATTATACAACTCGTTATGATTTTTTTGAAATGAATCTATTGGGGATGACCCCAGTTTCCACTAGTATAAAAACAAATATAATAATGTTATTATATTATTACACATAATTTATAATTTTATATTTTTCTTAATTAATATAAAAATGGATAGAACATATGACATGTAATACCAAGAGAAAATATAAATTTCATGATTTGATATTTTTCAACTATATAAATGATATGTTGTAAAATTTTGTTGAGTCAAAAAACAAAAAATATTAAAATATGTATTTTATTTAATTTCTTATATTTATATATATATTAAAATTAATAGATTTTATTATTGAAGTAATTATTTTAGAATCAATTACAATTGAATTAATCACATATGATGAACTTTAAAATATAAGCAGATATTTCTACAATGAAATGTGTGGATAATTAATATATTGTTGTGTTATTTATTGTATAATTAGGATATATTACATTAAATGTTATGTCCATATTTATGAGACATCATAATAATAATTCTTATTATGTTGAGTTTTCATGCAACATTATTCTTTATATATGAAAAATTTATTATGATGACAAGTGTAATTATTTTATATTTAAAATTAATTGAACATATAGATTATTTATTTTCTGGTTCATGATTATACTACATTCACATTATAATATTATAATTTTTTAATCATTAAAAAAATTCTACCTAGTGATCTGTAAATTAATTTATATACAACTAAGGATATTTTGGTATTATCAAATGGTAATATAAAATTATGGTCTAATTATGAATCCATCAAGTTATTCTTGGGTATTATTCTCTTTCCTGTGTCATTACTAGTCACCATAAATTATCTATTTAATAATATAACTAACATAGATTATATATTTTTGGCCAAAATATAATTTCATATATATTATCCATATAATAAAGGAAGGTGGTGTAATATTCCTATACTCTAGAAAATAATGTTGTGTGGACAAATTTATATAGTCTTCAAGATTTTTTTTGGAGACAACATGCATACTTCAAAATATAAAAGATGTTTCAAGAGGAATTATTAGTACATAATGTCAAAAAAGTATTAATGATAGGGATATGATATTACATATTCTATTTGAATATGCCCAATATTAAGATCACGAAAACATATACTTCAATGATCCAATATAATAGAATATATTACATTTGGTATGGTTTTCTAGTGAGGTTTATGAATGTATTAAGATAATAATATTAAATGCTATCTTATTGGTGAAAAATTAGTTATTTTTATTTGTAATTTTTTTTAGTAATTTTAGGGGTGTTTTTATTTGGGCTTGTTTTGTACGGATATGAGATATATTTTTTGTCCATGATGTTAGGATTTTTTTCTATTTTAATTTTTCAATAATTCTTTAAAATTAAAAGATAATTTGAAGATTATTTTCAATAAATATGGTTGTATATGTTTATATGGTAATATCAATCTATGTTAATTTCATCGATACCATAAATCCAAAATAATTTTTGTTTGTAAAATAATATTGTTTTTTTATAAGACTATATTGTGAAAATTATTGAGTATTGTTCATGAGACAAGATATTATATTCATAAAGGGGAAGATTCTAGTCCTCAATGGTGATACTATATGTGCTGATATTTAAGAAGTGGATATATTTTTCCTTAATTTTTTACGTTATTAAATCGATAGTTATTATTAACTACATGTATACATTATTGAAAAAATATTATTATTTTTGTTTATATTAATTTGGGATTGATTTATTTGTTTTTTATTATTAATATGGCCATGAACAATATAGAATAATGTTTTTGATTAAAATTTTATGTTTTTTCAGATAATGTTGAATAAAACCCATCAAAATGTTTTTATATTGATACACATAGTACATCTTATTAAATTAGTATTATTTGGAGAGATAGTTAATTTCTTTGGTAATCAATTCATTTAAATATATATTTTACTATCATGATTGTTTCAATCGTATGTTCAATAATTGTTTATATTGATGAATCAATTAGATGTAACAGGTCTATAGAGTGGATGTTATAGATTCTATTTTTCAATTTTATGTTGTGTTACACCATATCATACTATTAGGTTTATAATATTTATTTACTACCCATTGGGATAATTCACATGCATAAAAGAATGATAAAATATTTTTTTATTGTCTAATTTTATTTGGATGGACAAAATGTATACATGAGTGAATTTATTTAGAGTTCATCGAGACATGTAATTATAGAATATTTAATAGGATATATTTCTTAATTAATTTTCAAAAAATAGTTTGTTATTACTATATGGTCAATATATTACATTGATATATTTATTTATGTTGTGGTAGGTACATATAAGATGTTATTTAACTGATATAAATGTAGTGAGTTAAGGTTTATAAATTGTTTTACCCTTTAATGTAATATATTACAATTAACCATATATATTTTTGTATAACGTAAATTTTATTAATGTAAGATATGACAGTTCTATATTTCTTATTTTACATATTGTATTTCATAAGAATGACATGGTCAGTCAATTTTCATTATATTTTAATTAATCATCTAAATTTTCATGCGAATATAATATTATATAATTATAATAAGTTATTGACATCATCATAAAATGGCAATATAGTATTATACTAACCATATAAATTTATACAATATGTGAACATTCCGATGTTTTTTGGAGGTTAATGTAATGCCATTCATTCATTATTCTCTAGAGGAGAAATTCTTATAAGAATATTTTTCATGTACATACTAGTGGGACTAGTTTATTCTTGTGTAATTTTGTTATATATTTATATAATAGATATTTTATAAGATACATTGTTTTTTTATATTTTATAGAAAATATCCTACATTTCTATTATTAGTATTTAAAAAACACTTACAACAATGTAATAATCATATATAAGTATTATATTAATTTATTTATATGTGTTTCATGTCATTGTAATATTTAAATGTTTATTAGTTAATTAGTCTACAATAATGATGGATTAGTTTATAATGATATACAAGTGGTTATTTATACTTATAATTATTGTGATCTAACTCTTAATGTATACTGTTTTCCAAAAAATAATAATATTATTATATGAAAGTTTTATTAATTTATAATATTGGGAATCCTACATAATTTCATGTTGTATGCCAACATGGTTATCAATGTATCTATATGAAATATACTTATTGATAATTTTATTAGAAATATATTATTATTATTATATTTTTTTAACTATTAAATATTTAAGTGGTGATTTTATAGTAATATAAAATCATATTAAAAATTGCAACAGATAGTGGATGTTATTAATTATTTATTTTCATAGCACATGAAACCAGAAGTTGCAATATCTACAAAACAAATTGTAATATTGAAATTTTATATGTTTACTGAGGTTTTGGGAGTTTTACAGCTTTAGTGGTAACATAATGAGAAGATATTCTATATATATAAATATATGTTTTTGAATAAATAAATATTACAAAAAAAATTCCTTACCATTTACTATTTTTGAGAGGAAATCCATGAAAAAATCTCATAATATAAAAGGATGATTACTTAACATAAAATGTTTTAAAACCATTATTTGTTTTATAACACTCATGATTTATCATATAATTTTGATATTATTCATATTATTTAGAGATAATGATTTTTCCTAGTATTATTATAAAAATTACAAGGAATTCAATACATCCAATACTGATTTAGATATTACTATTCACATTATGATATAATTTTATAATAAAAACCTAGAAAACATATATATTTTGAAATATAATTATCACTGGATATATCATAAAAAAACCAATTATTAGGACAATAAAATTTTATACAATAATCATTTGTATATTTTATGAATAGATGAGGTCAAATTTTAGGTTTAATATAATTTTTTTATTTCACTACGTTTAAATTGTATATAAAATATTAATTTTTATTTAAGTGGAGGAAAAAATAGTTATTAATTAGTGAAGAAAAATAAAAAAAATATTGCCACATTTTTTGGATATATATATATATATATTTCATAAATTATTATGATGAATACTTCTTCTAAAAAATAATTTCGTTGTAGAATAAAGTTATTTAAAAGAGATGATACACTCAATAAATAATAAAAATTCTATTATACAGACATTATATTTCAATAATTCAAGATATTGAATAATATTTTATATGATGATTATAATATCACTAAATAAAAATATTTATAATATGTTTATATAAATCAATTGCTGGTTTTCCTAAAATCCAAATAGTGATTAATAAAGAAAAATAAATTATAAAATTGAAACGTCTTCAACTCCAATGATGTGATATTTAAGAGGGATATTGGTTATATTATATCATATCCTGGATAAATCCCACAATTATAGAGATCATGATACAATTAATGATAGAAATTTATTAAATTATAGTTTTCAAAAAGAAATAAAAAATGATTATGGTTTTCCACCAGAATATTAAATTTACTCTCAATATATTAACATGTTATATAATATAATTATTTTAATACCACCTAATTCTTAGGACTTATGTATAGTTTCTATTTCTTAAAATATAATTACATTATTAAGTATATTATATCTCAATTTTCTTATAGCACCATAATACAGATATTTCATTTTTACTCATAGTATGATTTCATTTCATCATAATATTTAGTGAATATATATATATATATATATATATCTAAAACTAAATATAGGTAGAAATATTATCAAAAAATTAACATTTGAAGTTTCCATAAGTGATACCAAAATTTAAATATTTTTTTATGTCATGAAAATTTTTTATATGCTCAAAAAGAAATTAAACCTAAAGATAGAACCGAATTCCTAGTCATATAGACTTATACATTCCATTTATGAACATTTTCATAGAAAATAAATTTAAATTCATAATACATAACAATAATAATAATAATTGATTTTACTATAACTATACCTCAATATTTAAAATTCTGAAAAATTATGGGTTAAATTTCTTATAATTTCATTTATATTAAAATTTATTTTTTTATCTGGGAATCATATACATTCATGGAGAGATGAAACATGTAATATAAATTTAGTGAAACTCTTAAACAATTTATTATAGAAGTAAATTAATTAAACAAAATGAAAAAATTAATTTTTTACTTCATCTAATACTACCATTAATTTATAATATATCACTAAACAAAGATTAGTAATGTTTTAATAGTTCATATGAATTAGAAAATTCCTTTATTAATAATACAGATCGCTGTGTATGAAAAATTTGATACCCAAATTCTATATATTTAACAATTTTTTGTAAAATTATTATAATAGAAGAAAAAATGGTATACTTCAGGCCCAATAAAATATTATGATATCTAAATATATTTTGATATATAACATACACAATGGATACATTGATGACATTCAAATAGTAAAATATTTTATTAGTTCTCAATGTTAATGAACCAAGTATATGATTTCTTTAAAACATGTAAATGTAGGAAAGTTGTTTTTCTATGAGTTACTACTATTAATAATATAATATATCATCATAATATATATATATATATATATACATATACATATTTCCTTGATCATTATTTTTTAGGAATACTAAAAACACTCCACTATAACTATATTGGTTTTATATTCTGTATCATATTAAAATATAATAGTCATAAAATTATTATCAAATAGATAATAACGATAAGATTGTATTCATAATTTAATTTAATATTATTAAATTTAGGATACAAATGAATGTTCATTTATATATTTTTCATGGAATTCATCATGTAAAATGGGGAAATAAACTATCATTCCATTCCTACTGTAAGCATAAAATGATGGAATTCTCTATTTAAGAAATTATTAGAATTATTTCCATAGAACAAACTAAAATAATCCACTTTTATCTCCATTAAATATAAATATATATATATTCATTTATTTATTTTTGTATTAGGGAGATATTTTTTATTCAATGTACCTTTAATATGATAATGAAATCTGAATAATTTCTGATTCAAATGATTTTAGGAAATTCTATACTATAATGTGAAGTGAGAGTTGTTTTGAATATATTAACAAATAAATGTATCGTATGGTCTTGATAAACCTATCTATGGGATATAGATTCTAATTTTTTGTTATATTTTGGTTTATAATAGGTAATTTGATAACATTACATAATGTTCTCCAATTGTGATTTTAATGAATATATGTCATTAATAAAATATCACTAATATGAATTCCCCATGTTTTATATATCATTAAATATTTTTTTATAATAATTTTTAGTTTTTTATTAATTATTATTCCTTATGTCTCTCTATCTTTAATGTTATACATATATTTTTGGATGGAAACCACAATGATATATTCCTATTTTGAGGTATCATACTTTATTTGTGTTATAAGTGCTAATAAATTAATTGAATGGAACTGAAAGTATTTTTACCATTGATATTAATAGATGATGGTATATTGTTCCCTTAAAAAGAAAATAAATTACCTGATGAAATTCATGTCTATGTCTATTTAAAAATCATTCTATTTTGGAACATAAAAAAAAGATAATTCGAGGATATAGATTGAGGATAAATTTTTGTGTACAACAAGATTACGCATGAGTTGAAGATAATTAATAAATTTTATTTTAAATTCATATTAGTTGTGGTCAAAAAATTATGTTTTACAATTTTTTTCAAATATATGATAAAACATTGAGTAACATGTTATGATGTCTTTAATTTTGATGTGGAAGTGAAGTATGTTTCCTTCAATATTCTATGAAACCTTCCTTACATCAGATAACACTATTTTGATATTAAACTCCTAACTTCTTAAAGATTTCCATCATTAATTATTAAATTTTATAAATTTAAAGAAAGTTATAAGTACAAAAATGTAAATTGATTTAAAAATATATAGTCATGAAGATGCATAATTTCATCGGATGGAAAAAAGATTATATTATCAGAATGTTATTTTCAAGAAGTATGAGTTTGAGAAAAAAATGGTTTCATATATGAATATAATCCTCAATGAAACTATTCATGTGTATAGATGTCTTATGAAATGGAAAAGAAAATTTAGGAATATAAGATATGGGTAAATCCTCTGATTCTAGGAATAAGGGTTTTATTCCTAATGAATAAATTTATACAAAGTCTAGCAGATAAAGATACCAAAAAACATAGATGGTGTTGTTGGTAGAATAGTTGTATGAATATAATGTCATTGATTCACTATATAAATATAAATTATGTAAGAATGACAAAGGTGAATGAATTAAAATGGTGTGAAAAGGTTCATGTTCTAATGTATATTAAATGTTGAAGTGTAGATTCTGATATAAAAAAGAAGATGCATAATTTTACCAAATAGAGTAGGGATAATGTACCTAAATAGATAAGGTTTTTTAAATATTTATTTAGATGGTCCAATTTTGTTATAAAAAATATTTCTACTATAGTGAATTGGATAAAGGCATGAGGTGAACAATTATTGATACGAAAAAATGAGGTTTGAAATTTATTTTTAGTATCCATATTACCTCTTAAAAACATCATAGAATAAATAATAATGTCTTCGGATGAATGATTCCTTGAATATCAACCATTTTGTGTTTTGTAGATGAATATTGTCTATAAAGAGAAAGGATGGAAAAGATATATGGTCACCAAATATCATTTAAAAAATCACAGAGAGAAATATTTCAAATGTTATATATCACCGATTAGTGAAATAAATTATGTTCACTAAATAATGAATTAATTCACTAAAAAACATCTACTAGATAGAGTTTCAAAGAATGCTTATATAACATTGTAAATCCCTTTATACTGAGGATGTAGACCATATCTATACAAAATTTTAATCTTTATTAGATAAGGATAATTAAAGATGTTTCATAATAATACTTTTAAGGAACATCCATTAAATATTCAGTAGCTTGATATTTCTTGAATCTTAAGGAATGCTTATGAATTATTGGGCTGATTTTAGTGAATAAATTAGGGCATGATTATTTATTTTGTGTAATACATGAGTTGTAAATTGAGTTTTTTTCCGACCATTTTCTCAATTTGATAACCTATAAAAGGGATTGAATATAAAGATTGAAAAATGAAATATTACAAGAGAGATAGAAAGCATTAGTGAAAAAAGTGTATTGAATAGGGATACTAGATAACGATCCAAAATTGCATGTTTGATATCTGAAATTTTACATTAATTTTGATATTTCTATGATGTCCAAGAACATCATATAGAGGTATAATAATAATTTTTATTAGAAAAAGTTACTAAACATAGATACTAAAAATTATCATTATTTAGACAATACAAGATTCATATATAATCAGATATGGTTTCTAGTTTATTTTTGAGGTTTAATAGTTTTTATTCAATTGAACAGTGATATGTTGCACAACATCTAAGGGACAATAGATGGGGTATACTAGATATATGTTGGTAAAATAGAAACAACAGTCAATAGATGAAATAATGGTTAGATGATTTATGATAGATTCTTTTGGGATCTGTTGTATAGTATTTCAAATTAATATGTCAGTAATGTTTGATAAGAATGTATTGTAATCTAACATGAGTCAATATAATATTCCCTTAAATGATATATAGTTATTCCAAATGGTTTTTTCTAATTTTATTCACTTTTATATTATATTTAATTTCCAAGGACCATTAGGTGTTTCCATTGAAAGGATGTCACCACCTAAACCGGGGGTGTTCATATTTAATATTTTCATTCATTGATTTCAATTATTATTATTTCATACATGTTATGTTTTTATATGTTGTTGATATGTATAATAATTATAACAAATTGGATAGGATAATTTCATGGAAATATAATTGTAAAATATCACTATGGATTCTACCTTCCCTCTTAGAATATTTCTCACTAATAATTAGCTTCAACTAGAATTAAGATAAAATGATACCGTATTAGATTCTTATCAGGAAAATCTTAAATTTTTGCAATAATTGATGTATTCTTAACTATAGTTGATAAAATTAACATGGTTGAAAAAAAATGATACCTTATGTTTTATATCTTTTCAAGGAGGTAATTGTTAAATATGATGTTGGGTTTCCATATACTACGAAAATGGTCCAATGAAATTCATTGAAAAAGAAAATTATTGAGGTTGATGAGAATGAATGATAAATTATAAAAATGACTTTGTTATAGAATATTTTTATGATGGATTATGAACACAAAATAAAATGAATACTTGGACAGACATGAATATAAAATTTATAGATATATCAATTTAAATATACAAAATTTAAAAATCTAGATCCAAAACTAAGATGATATCTGAATAGAATATCAAGAAATGATTGATGAGTACTATAATTGAGTAAATGATAATTATTTCAAAATTAGAGTATTTAGAGGCATCCTTGAATCTTCTATTTATTTTTGTACTCTCATGATATCATTTATGGACATGCTTAGTTCTAAAACCTATCTCTTAAAAGATATATATTATTTATTTCCTTATGAATTAAAAATCATACATACTTTATATGAAATTTGAAAAGATCCATCGTTTAAAAATAATATAATCTTTGAAATTGATATTAATGTTACAAGAAAACAAAAAAAATCCAAAGTGATGAGATTTGTGTCCTCAATCATTTAGATGAAAATTATGATATTAAATTTATGGGAAAATAAATACCCTTATATCTAAATTCTATTGAAGAGGTAGATGAAAATATTGAGACAATATCCCCCATAATTTTTTCTGTGTGGTGGAATTAAGATTTCGTATGAGTTTTTTAGAATATATTAGGAGAATATGATGATGGATCTAAATAGATTCCATGCTGGATGATGAAAATAAATACATTTAAAGAAGATAAAAAATCAAACATATATAAAAATACATGAATATTTATATTCATTGATGGGTAAGAAAAATGAGTTTGATTATATAAAATATCTTCCATAAAAAGATGAAAACGTAAAATATTTTATAAATATATTTTAAAATGTAGATATAAAATATAATACATCAAAATTGGAAGAATAATAACATATTGAAACATATCGAGAATATCAATTGAGATTATAACTTTTGAGATTCCTTAGAAAAAATAATAAAATTAAGAATGAAATAAAAATTATTTTGAAATATGTTAAAGAAGATAAATTTTGAATTTTTGATATTCAAAAAAGGAAATATTTCATTATTGAGAGCATTTTAAAAATTAAATAGACTAATTTAGATGAATAAATGATCATAAAATATCATTATAAAAAGTATATTTTACAAGATAAATTGATTGTAAAAAATAAATCAATATTTTTTTATGATTAATAAATATTAAATAATATTAGAGAATATTTAAATAATAATTCAGAGGTAAAATTTATAACTTATTGAGATGATAAGAAACCTCTTCTCAAGAATCATGTGATGTATTTACCCTCTAAAAATAAAATAGCGTCTAATAATTTTAACCATGAATTTATTTGAATCATGTTTTGGAAATTATTGATTAATTAAATAAGTAAAAATAGATAAAATTTAAATGAAACTAATTTCATTTCGTATGAAAATTATTCATGTCATTATAGATCAATTATAAGAACAGTGTCCAAACGTCAATAGAAATTATATTGGAAAATATATATCTATTTTACAAAAATAATATAGTATATTTTTTGGGTTATATAGATTTTTTGGATACAAATCAATTAATTATTGGAAAAATAAGGAATTCCTTATAAATCATTAATAAATAATGGGGAGAAATGTTGTATGAAAATAGAGAATCATTATTAATAACATGGATGAAATAAAAAAACATCAGATATGGGAATGATTTAAATTTAAAAGCATTAAGATTATCTAGGGGTAATTTAGAGAACATGTGGCCAATTAGGTCACATTTAAAAATAAATTATTGAAAATATATTTTGTAATACATCATATTTTAGAGAAGAAATTGTGGTTTGAAAGGGGAATGGTTAGGAAATAAATTTTATTTGAAGTAAACTCTAAAATCTAGTAAATATAGAAAACCATTTCTTTTATTCAGTGGGGTTTCCTAACATTTTAAAATTAATAAAAAATATCGATCGATATTGAATACTTTTATAGAGGTGTGGTTATATTCATAAATAATAGTTTCCTAAAATAACAGGAATAAAAACCATTGAGATTTTCATTCAAAAACTAAAATCAAATGATCTTTTTATGTTTATGTAATGAAAAATAACATAGTATGTTTTAGACAACATTGTGGTAATGAAAAGGAAGTAATATTCAGGAATGATCATTCTACGATTAGAATGATTAATTATGATAATTTTTTTATTATGTGTGAAAGAAACAATTGAAATATATTCTAAATTGTTGATCATTGAATGAAATTTTAGTAATTTTATTTTGATAATAAAAAGTTATGGAATCAACTACATGGTATTATGGTATAAAAATTTATTCAGACACAATATATAGAACATATCATCAGAAATGTATCACTATTGAATATGAAATATGATAGTACTTGTAAAAATTTTCAGAAGTGGGAGAATATAAATGAAACACTTAAGAAAGATGAAATACAATCCACTAGGCCATTTCCAGTCATTCAATCTTCTATTTTTTGATGAAACAACAACAATAAACTGATGTTTATTTTTTTCAACATTAAAATAATTTATGTATTTACTTGAATGAACAAAACAATATTCATAAAACATAAATCATTGGTTGCCTAAATAATATAATATTTTGGAAGAGATGTCAATTGTGAGATGAGTGTTTCTAGAGTGAAGTTCAGATCTAACAATTGAAAGGAGTAAAAAATAATGAAATCCTAAAAAATATTGTTCTGGAAATGAAAATAGATGTTTTGTAGAAATATGATGATATATTCTGACAGAAAATAAAATTTAAATATGTTTGGGGTGGGAAATAGTGAGTAGTAATTGTCATATACAAATCTTTTTTCTATTGTTCCTATAATAAAGAATTATTACCGTTTATATTATCTATAATATAAACAATTTTTTGAAATAATTTTAGGTTTTGTGGATTCCTTTCTCAATGAATATAAAAAATCCATATATAGAAATTTTTTTATGAAAACAATGAGGAAGTAATTTTCAATGAATATTCATTCAATATATGATGTTATAAATATTGGAATAAAATTATTCAAATGTTAGTTTATTCTTATGACATTAGAGGTAATAAAAATACAACCACCATAATAAATTTTTTGAAAATGTTAAAAAATAAAAAATAAATTTTTCCAATGTGAATAAGAAATGATATGACAAATCTGTTCTAGGTGAGTAATATAAATTATGTGTTGAGGAACGTGAGACTTGAAAATCTAATTAAATATAATACATTACATAAATATGTTGAATATAAAAAATTCATTTAAAATTAGTTTTCAATATATCAGATAAAAAGGATGTTTATGATAGAATATATTACATCACTTATCTATTAAGTAGATCAATCATTACTTTTTGAGGTAGTTGTAGAGAAATAGTAGAAATTGTGGTGAATATTGAGTTTTATCATATTAGGAAAAATAAAACCTATAATATTTTTCCAATAGTATCAAGAATAATTTTTATAGAAACACATATATTTTTATAGATCATTCTAATTAAACACATGTATGTCTCAAGAGACAAAGCACAACAAGTTCTCTAAGGTAACTCTTGGGTCGATGTTATTATTTTTAAGAAACCATTTCCCGATTGTGAGTATGGAAAATAAAATAATGTTATCAATAGTTTCTAGACATCATTTTTATATTTTTTATCAAATATATTTCATGTCCACATTCATTAATAGATATATTTGAAAATAATTTTTTATTTATTACCATATATATTTATTACCAAATAATGATTCCACCATGGATTGTAACCTGGATAAATCTCTTTATGGGTTTAGTTAGGTTCTATATTTTTGGAATAGTAAACATAATATTTTCTTAAATAATGTCATATTTTTTATGGAAATTTAGAATATATTATGTATTTATGGAATGTGACCCGAAATTGTCTTATTTCAATTTTTTACATTGAAAATATATTTTTTGTAGAAAACATGAATAATTTTTTTACTAATTTTCTAAAGAAAATTATGAAAAACATCGAAATGTAAAATATCAAAGAGTTAAAATAATATTTGGGGAAAATATTTAATAGAATGATATAAATATCTATCATTGAAAAAGTATAAAAAAGAGTTAAAATATTTTTTAACAGAAAAATTTTCTATAAAATTTTTTTTCGATGAAAAATTGATTAAAGATGATGTTGGGAAATGTATGTATCTGATAGACATCAGAAAATTCATATAAACCACTGTATATCATAAAATTTCAAGGATAGAAAATTATTGTATTTTTTTAATGATTTTAAAAAATATCTATGATCCAAATAAAATAAATATGTCTATAAAAAATAATACATAGTTTTGTTAATTTAATATTATCTTATTTTTTATTGTCTAAAAAATGTTCCGATATTGGATTTTTTGGACAAAATTATTATTATTTGTCATGATATTATACTGATAAAACCAAACATTGTGTGGATATTTCTTCTTTGTAGACTTTTTTATGATCTATAGAATTGGGAATCAATGTTTCATTACTTTGAGGAAAATGAAAAAAAATATGCTACCACTAGCAAATCATGTAAATATGTGATATTTACGACAATTCATCTAGAGCATTTCAAAATGAATGATTATAAACCATTAAAGATTCAATGTTATAAGAAAATGTGAATATGATCATCAGAAATATATTGTAAAATATTCAAGAAGAAATAAAATTTATATTAAGAATAATTTCACAAAAATTAAAATTTACTAGTTGAGATTGAAACACATCGAGGCTTTACGATATATTTTATATTAAATAAATCCTATCTACTCGATATCATGTTATACACATAAACCCAAACCTAAATTATATTAATGGAAAAATTATATTATAGGGAAATTATAATAATATAAAAATTATAATATATAATGGTACAAGAATATTATTTTATAGGATGTATTTCAATTTTCACCATACATTTTCAAAATAATCATATAATAATATTTTGAAAATTTCCCTTATAAATAAGCATATAAGTATAATAAAAAATGTAGTATATAACTATTACTACATTATTCATAATAATAAATTATAATATTATTAATTATAAATTTATTAAGTGTATATTTGATAGAAATAATGATAATAATGTTTAGAAGTAAAAAATGGATATTTTTTTAAAAAAGATAGTTTTTTATATTATTTTACTTAAAAAGGAATAATGTTTTAAATTATATTAAATAAAATAATCAATAATTATGAATGTTAGAAATGAAATTAATACAATATATATCTAAATATATAACTTTAAATCCATAAAAATATGATATGTGGTATAATATTTAACATAAGATCATATTATTCTTGCTAAATTCATTTGTCGGAAAAACATCATTTCGACAATATTTGTGGATTTTCTTAAAAATAAAATTTGACACTAATGTAAATTGAATTTAATAAAATATTATCTTATTTAGAATCTGAATATTTTATATTATTTAATACATTAAACAAATATTATGGTCATAATGGTTAGTAAATATATTAAAAACTAGTTACTTGGGTTTAGTTTAAAATGTGGTTCAACATGTTACAATTGAAAGGATTAAAATTAATTTTCTATGAAAAATAGAATTTTTATATGTTAAATTAGATTTAATTTTTATAATCAATTTTTTTAAATTAACAAATAAGGTTCATTTTATTTATGTGTTAATGCTTCAATTACCTCAATTAAGAAACTAATTATTGCTATGAATACTAAAATGGTAAAAGTAAACAAACATAGAGGATAAGGGAATAAAATTAATAAAATACAATTCAACCTATGTGGTGGAGTTGTGGATAAAGATTAAATTCCATCCAATCAAATATTTATCAATTTTTTAGGCACTTGGGGTGATAATGACTACTAATTATTGAATAGTTTTGGTCAAAAAAATGAAACTTCTCCTCAATTATAAAAGGGAACTTCCTCTCCTCAATTCTTCACACATTCCAAGACATCTGGCTCAAATGAAACATATAAAAATCTATCCTCACATTTTTTTGACAAATTCAATATTTTTTCTCCCTAAATAAAAAGATTAACATCTTTAATAGTGGATCCAAAAGAGGTTTCACTAAGAGAATGAAATCAACTTAATGATTCTCTTAAACATTCAATATTATTGACAAGCATATATATCATAATAAAAATTACATTATAATATCACGGACATATCCTTTATATATACATGTTATTTTTTTAATAAAATAATCTATGTCTATATTTTCTTCCATTAAATATGATACAAAATCAGTCTTTATTTTTACGATAGAGTACTAGCTCATAGACTATTGCAAATAATTTTTTGTAATCACATGTAATGGTTATATGTAATAATTGAGTTAATATATATACATATAATAAATACGATATAATTATAATCTAGGAAAATATACATCATATATACATTCTTACAATCCATTCCATATAAAATACAACAACATCAGTCATTTTTATGACAAATTCTTACATCACTATGTGATGAGACTCATTTTTTCACCTTCTATTTTTTGGCATATTGAAAGGATAATTTTTTTAATTAAAGTGATATAAATGGAAATTATTAATTATGGAAAATTTATACATCACCAAATTCCATATCCTTCCACACTTTATGAAATGATAATGTCACCCATGATTATGTATGACTTACTATCTCCACGAATGGAGGGATAAAATTTATTTTCACAACTTTAAATAAAGGTTTTAAATAAATTCATAGCAAAAAAAATAATTTTTATAAAATTAATATCATTTTAGAGATGATGGAACAATATACTATTTTCAATATCTAAAACATTAGTGATAATAAAATCATGAGAAATCAAGGTAATTAACTCCCGAAACAATAGTGGAAATGAAAAATTATTAGTGAATGGGTAAACATATGTTATAATAGAATCGTATATAATATTAATAATATTAATATTGTTCTAAAATACCTTTTAACATGTTTAAAACAACTATACAATATAAGAAAGAGTTATAAACTATAGATAATTGTGAGATAATTTAATTTGTCTCAATTTACACTTCATTCATAGTAATTTGAAATTACAAACCTATTTTTTTATATTGAATTACCAAACCATCATGATTATTTTTCATTGGATTAAACATTTATCTCTAATATCCATATCATTTTTATTATGGTTCTGATTAATTTCCTACTAGTATTATACATACAAAAAAGATTTTTATTATGACATTTATATGATTGACTAGGGGATATTGATATTTTTACTTGATATTAAAAATAGACATTTGTTGATAAATCATAATATTAATGAACTAAATCAACTATTTGATATAATTTTAATGTTCTATTCATATTGTTATGGATGGATCATGGAACTATTTTTCAACCTCTTTCGTATATAGTTCTCATGAAACTAATATATTTTCCAAATTTAATGTATTTTTAGTAGTTGTATTAAAATATATTGTAAAATTTCTTGATATTAGATGCATAATGTGTTTTGAGATCATTTAGACCATTAGTATAAGTACATGACCATAAAAATTACATAATATTTATTTAAATAATTAATTAAAATTTAGGATGTTTTTAGTTTTATTGAATTATAGAAATAGTCCATAACTCATACATTACAACTTAAATATTAAAATGTAGACATTTAAGACACTATCAATTTTTTTTAAAAGAAACAACCTTTAAAAAAATGTTGTTTTTCGTGTTTAACCATAATATCTTATTTGTGATCCCATCATTGACTATATTCTATATTAAAGACTTTGAATTAAAGTTCAAAACATAAGATGATTATAAACACTCATTAAGGGATACAAAGTAATGAATGAGACCATTAGTCCAAGATGATTCTAAACACAATATTTTTTTTTCATAAAATCATACTTTTCACCAAAAAACATAAGATATTTAACATACCTAAAAAATTAATAAGATTCATGAGAAAGATTTTTTTTAAAAAATCATAAACATAACTTGTTTCATAAAAAACATACAAACATTGTAGATTTCACATCAATATAGTGAGTAACCTTCACTATTACGTTTCGAATACCATTCAATTTATATTTTCTAAATCTCTTATGATAGACATTATCGATTAACTTTGTATCATTAAACAATGAATTGGAAAGGTATCATAGGATCACCCTCCATCGGTTTATCATAGAATGAGCCATATATATATAATTCCAATGATTCATAACATAATCTTAACACATTAAATAATAATAAAAGAAAATATTGTTTTAAAATTAAAATAACTAAATATTATTTTAGGATATTGATATATTTAATACATTCTCAAAACCATTATCAATACAAAAATACTTCAAAATGGAACATGGAAATTATTTTTCTTTTTAAAACATTATGGCTTATAATGGAATCAAAATAACAAATAATGGTTATGGTGGAAGAGAGGTATTTTTTTCTGTATACCTTAAAAAACATTAATTTTATCATTTTGTAAAATAGTTCATATAAGAATATTACTTCTCAAAACCATTGTATGAATTAATAAATTCAAAGTGGTTTATTATATGTGGTATAAATGATGGTGGTTTATATTATCAAATTATGCCTCAATAAAAGGAGATTAAAAAGAAGTCCACTATTTTGAGTACGATTTTTCTCACGCATTATTTATCATCCTGAATAAAAATACTAGGACTATTTCTATGTACTTGAGAAAATTTTTTCTGACTAGTATTAATTTTATATGATTTATTACATTATTTTAAAAATTAAATAATTATTTATGTTCACTTCAAATGTTCTATCAATATTTTTTATTTGATTTAAATGTGAACTTGGTATGATGTAAATAATAAATGTGGTCATAAGTCCATCGTCTCTAAAATATTATAAATGAAATTATTTTCACATTTATATATCTAGTATAATATTATACCAAACCATTAATTATTATTATGAATAATGAAAAACGTTATAATCATAGAGACCGTAGGCCATACTTACGCTTGAGTATCGTTTTTCAATTTTCATTGATTATTATAGAAATAAGGTATTTATTATTTTACCTCTCCAGAATGATCATAATATTATAATAAATTTAATAATCATTTAAATATACTTATATATATCATATAAGTGATGTGGTGGAAAAAAATTATTCACATCGCATCGTTGATGCGATAGTTTACATGTACGCACAAATGATGTTATCATTTTTAGGTGCATGGAATGTAGGAAAATAGATTATATATTAATATCTTATAATTATTAATATGTCATGAATATGATAGAAAAATATTAATTCTAATATTATAACTATCCTTGAGATATGATAATGAAGAACGAACTATATCGACTCATGAGGCTATAGTCTGCCGTACAAAAGGACGGAATATTCATTTCTCATTTCATGAAATTGGAGAATCCTTTTGGTGATGATATTAACATCATAATACCTTAATATATTTATAATACTAGATTTATTATTTCTTCACAATTTTATGAGATTTTAGGGATGTGGATGATGAAATAAAATATAAATACTCAAACAAAACATTATATATTTTTTGGTTGATCACCGTTAAAAAAATTACTACCCCTAAAATCGGTGTTATTTCTAACATAAGGCATCCAAAATTTGGGGAGGGATTTTAGTAAAGATATAGGATATTTTTTTATATACTAAATAGTACTTTATGTGTTAGTAATAGAGAAGATTGGGCACCATTTTCCTAGAGAGGGGAGTGACCCCCTTGGAAACAATTAAAATATTAAATTAATATAAAATATTTTTAAAATCATGTGAATCTAACTTGAGTTATATCGACTCTAATATTAGGATTGTTTGAATTAGTCACGTCCAATAATTTTTATACCATTATTTAATTTAATTTAAAACTTATATTTTTAGATTAACCTATATTATTCCATTTTATTTTTAATTGTTGTAACCATATTTTCAATACGAATAATCTACACATTTTACTTATATGGGTAAAATTTCAATAAATTGAGACTTTATGAACATTTACACCTTATAATATTAAATTTTTAGTGTTATTTCATTTTATTTATATTTAAAAAAATTATTAAAATATTATATTTATAAAATTTCTATATTATAAATTTTGACATTATATATTTTATTGAATTTATAAAAACACCAAAAATAGATATAACATAGAAAAAAACCACCTAATAAACGTATAATATGTCATAGTCACCTATAAAATTTATCTTATTCCCAAATTAATTGTAACTATAATTATTATAAAATATTTCATATAATTTATTGGATATTCCAATTAATAAAATAACTAATGTATCACAATTTTTCTTGTAGTTAATATGACTATTTTATCTCTATAAATACTAAATTAATTGTAATGATATAGAAAAAAACATTTTATTTATATATTTTATTTATGATCTATGTTTTATCCTGTCTATCCATATACTAAAATTATAATACTTTTAAGAAATAAGAGTGTGACAAGTTGTCACTTTCTTTTGTTTTAATAATATTTATATCACATTAAGGAAAAAAGTCCACCAAATGAGTAAATTATAATCCATAGGTTTTACGGGAATAAATTTATTAATAAAATATTATTTGACCTGGTTTTATGGTAATTTTATTTTTCGTATCCTGTTATTTTTTTAAAAAAATACCCAATTTATCTTTAACTGCGTTAAATAAATCATACTGTAGTTAGTATTCATAATTTCCAGAAAAATATAATTAACAAATTAAAATAATTTTAATAAAATTATTATATGTATGAAATAAAATTATAAAAAGTTATAACCCATAATTTTAAGTAATTAATTTAAAATTAATCCTCATTGTCAAAATGAAAAAAAATGTTTTTAAAAAAGAAAAACCCTCAAAATATTGAAATGTGTTTATATAAAATTTCAATGTGAAATTACTACCAATGAAAAAAATTGTATTAAATGATAAATACATAATCTAAATAAACTTTAAATTCAATTAAAAGGATAATATAACAATTTATGTACATTATATGGAAAAATAGTTTTGAATTAAATTTTATTAGTTTTCACAATTCATTAAAATATGAATGTTATAATAAAAATACACAAAAATTATCCAAAATAAATTATTATACCCCACATCCAAATACAAAGATTATTTTTTTGAATATAAAATATAATGTTTTCAAAAACAAGATCTAAAATGGGTTCGCCATCAAAAGTTGGTAAAATTGTATTTTTAGAAAAACAATTATTTTATCCATAAAATTGGATTTGTCCATATATAATTTCTATAAAACACATAATATGTATTTTAAAAAATATATTGAATTTATATTGCATTAAAATAATCTAAATTGAGTGATTTTAGTATTTTATAAACATAATTATTCACATTTAAATAGATTTTCATAAAACATAAATCCTTTATATGTAACATCCCAAGTAAGTAATGAATAATAGATATTTTTATCTATGTCTATTAATGATTAAGATAGTGTTTTAGAGGCTTAAAATGAAAATAAATCCCATCTTAAGCATGGAATACACTAATATTTTTGAAAGATTTTTTTACTGCCTTATGATGGAAAACCCTTTTTAAATCTATATTTTGACAATTTTATAAACTATGTTTGTCAAAATAAACTTATTCTTTATGATTGGGACATCAAAATTTACTTTGTTTGAATTTTTGGTATTTTTCTGACAATGTTCATTTTTCAATGAATAGTGAAAAATACTGCATTTTACATCAAAACTGCTTTTTAATATAATTTATTTATATGAATAGATTACCTTTTGAATTGGTTTTTAACTGAAATTAGAATATATTTTTACCATTTTATCCAATGATGGTCATTGGAATCAATTTCACTTTGTAATTAGACTTAAACTTGTGTCAATCTTTTGATACTTATTGTTTTATAAAAACAGGCTATTTGCTCTGACAGCGGGAATTAATTATTAAATTAATTAATTTAACTTATATGTTTTGAATTTTGTAAAATAGACTTCATTTTTGAATTCGGAATATCAAATATAGCTTAGGGTGAATTTTTGGTAATTTTCTGAAAAACGTCAATTTTTTGATGAATAGTGAAACCACTAAGTGGTACTTATAAAAATTGATTTTCCGTTTAAATGAAATTTTTCCATAATTGTGTTTTGAATTTCAAAAATCCAACATACATGGTTTTCATTAAGAAGTAAAATTTGGTTCAATGAGATTATAATAATTTTTTGGTGAACAGTAACTTATTATGTTTTTAATCGCGATTAGTGGTAATTAGTGTAGTTTAAGGTAAAAATAATGCTTTAATAAAATGAGATGAGCTTTACACATGTCCTACCCTCATTGGTTTTGTAATGGCCGACCAAGAAAATCCATGGGTCAACTTGGGGACCCCATGGATCCACTTTGGTTGGGAAATGACATAAATAACTTTTTATTTAATGTAAAAGTAAAAATGACACAAACATAATATGATTTACAAAAACAATTTTTACATGGGGTTATAAAGATCAGATTTTTTATCATAAATAATAATTGTAAAGATAAAAAGATTTCATACATCATAGTAATTTTTTATAATTTTTATACTTTAAATAAATTGAATTATTTATGACATCCTAATGATGCAGCAATGACCTCATTATTTAACAATTTAAATAAAATGGAATGATAATGAAAAATCTAAAACCTACACATGTCCAAAACCAATTTTATAAGTGTATTTCGAAGTATTATCACCTTATACTAGAATTATAGCAATGTGGGATCTTTTGAATCCGAAACTCTTTTTAAAATAAAGTAACTTATATTTACTTTCCAAAAGTGCCCCTCCTCACCTCTTATAAAAGGCCCCCACCTCTACCTCATTTCACACACTCCTCAAGCCTTTGGCTGGGCCAACCACTGCCCATTTACTCTCTCCACATCCCTCTCCTCATCCTAGAGGATTCCCTTTGGGCATAATCCATTCAACGGAAGCCTTTAGGCTCAAATCAAAAGGAGTTACACTTTTAAAGGTAATTCATTCTCTCATGTTCATTAGTTTTATTTTGCTTCTCCTACCCCATAAACACTTTTTATTTACTTCTTTTGTAACAACACCAGTATCTTCAATATACTAGGATGTTGTTATAAGATTTATTTGAGCTACACTCTCACACAACTACATAAAATGGTTAAAGAACAGACGGTTTCCGTGGATGGAAAAATTCTTCCTCCCGAAACGATGATTGTTCAATACTCATTTAACACCTTCAAAGGTGGCCATTATGAAGTCACTATTTTTATATATGATATATAATATGTTTATTTTTTCCTTAAGCGTCTCTTTTTTTAATTTTGGGCATACCTTTATGGTTTCCATTATGGTTAAACATGATATCTTCATTTTAGGAAGTGCGGACTACCGCCCCCTGAAAGTGATTTGATTCGTTAATACCATATGTGGGATGTGTAAAGGATAAAGTTAATGATGTTATATATGTTATTATAATGGTATTATAATATACTCTTATATAATTATGAATCCATTCCAGAAAATACGAAATAGAAATGGAAGTAGCGTTCATGTGTACGTACGGCTTACCGTCTCCATGAATGGTGCATTTCATTTCGTACCTATAAATGTGACGCAATATTATAAATACATATATATGATTAATATATATGATATATATGTTATACAAATCATTAATATCATTATGGATATAATGGAACTTTGACCAAATTAACAACATGTAAGTGCAAGAAGTCTATTTTTGACTTAAAAACCAAATACCGACAAAATGAACATTATTAACATAAATGATTACATGATGTACATAACATGGTATAAAAGGAATAATGAACTTGAAAAAGGTTCTTAATAAAGTAGATATTAACTCAAGTTTATTATTCACGAGATTAAAGAACGGTCGGGTCAAGTCGGATACGAGGTATGGGACTTCGTCTCAATCTCCTTTCATTGAGGCATATTTTATTTTATACACAACTTTCTTTTATACGGTGTATAAACCCCTTTGACTATTACATTTATTCAAAAGGAATCCTTTTTATATGAAGTGTTTACTAACCGAAAAAAGGGAATGTTTTTGTCGTACGTATGCGGGGACAACGACTTCTCCGCCGCCATGACCGTTATTTGAGTTTCGGCTTCCTCTACAAGCCATACGTTCTTTTAAAAAAAAAAATAAATACCATGTTTTACTTTTATTTTATTTTGGTATTGAAAATGGTTTTCACAATGTTTTTTGTGTTGTATTGATATCATGTGATTGAAATGTGGATATTTTATGTTTCCTTTATGCATGTTTTATGTGATACGATTATGTTATGGTTCTTGGGCATTATTATAAAGACGGGTGGTTCAGTGATAAACTAAGGGCGGGTTAGCCCGATTTAGCACTTCAATGCATTGGGTAATGCAAAGGAGTGAAACGTTAAGGTTTCTCCGAAAAGATTTAGGTAATATACTGTGATGGGTATTCCAAACGTAACCAAGAGGGTTACTCCCTACGTAAGAATGTTATGAATTCCTCAAGTTACCTTTATGTCTTATGATTTCTATGATTTATTCATGATTTGATGAGGTATGTTAATGTGATTATGTTTTATTGGTAATGTATGATCTCATCCTTATGTATATATGTACCCATGTTTCCTTTCAATATTTTTATATCCCTTACTGAGCTTTGTATGCTCATCCCAAGTTTTTTTGAAATGTTTTTCACAGGTCATGGGAAAGGTACATGATATGATGATAGTGTCAAGGAAGTGTCAAGAAAGAATCCTTGTTTATTTTAAATATGTTTCCATTGATGGTAATGAAGAATACTATCTTTATGTAACCACTTTGTTTTAATGAGGGTTGTAATGCATGTTTTAAGATCTAATTCTCTAAAACTCTAAACCTGAAAAGATCCTCAACGTGTAATCTTGTGATAACTCAAGATTAAGTAAGGTTTAAGGCTGGGGCCTTATAGTTGGTATCAAAGGTTGGTTTAGATAACTTTAGGAGTTAGAATTCTATTGAATGATAATCCAAAAATATTTTTTTATGGTCAAATTGAAGTGATATAGCATTTGAAGATTACCATGTTGCTTCATCTAAGACATGTCTGTTCAGAATGGTTTTCCATAGAGGAAACATGGAAGTAGTGATAGGAAGGCATACATAAGGAAATAACCTTCCGAATCAGCATCCAGAAATGGTCAGAATTGGAACTGAACAGTTTGTTGCAGTAATGGCGCAGTTGACTCAAGCGATAAATGGTGGTGGTATCCATGCATGAGATCAGCCAAATCCACCGCAAAGGAACATGTCAGTGGTGGAACATTTCATGAGGCAACATCCCCCATCATTCAGAGGATCATCTGACCCTGTGTTAGCTGAAGGGTGGATTAAAGCACTGGAGAAGATTTTTGATGTCATGTGGTGTTCAGACAATCAAAAGGTTAGTCTTGCTATTTACCGTTTGGAGGGTGAAGCAGATCAGTGGTGGTCTATGGTTAAAAATATCAGGGATGCCGATGAGATTGATGCTCTTGACTAGGATGAATTCAAAGGTATGTTTCTTGAGAAGTATTTTCCTAAGGCTGTTCGACTTAGGATGGAAAAATAATTCTTGGAATTGAGGCAAGAGGAATACTCAGTGGCTTCCTATGAAGAAAAGTTCACTCGATTGGCAAGGTATGCTCCAAATTTTATCCGAGACCTTGATAGTAAAATCAATCATTTTTACTCAAGATTAAAGCCAAAATATTGAAGGGAATTTGCTTCTCGTGAGTTTAAAAGTTATGAAAAGCTTGTTTGATGTGCTGAGAAGGTGGAAATGGAGTTTGCAGATGACCAAGTGTTTATTACAACCTGCAAAAAAATAGGTCGAGGTGGCAGGAGAAAGGAAAGAATTCTTCAAAAAAGTCTGATGGTAAGAGAACAAAGTTTCCAGTTTGTGATAAATGTGGAAAAAGGCATTCTAGGGAATGTCTTTTGAATTTTGGAAAGTGATACCAATGTGGTAAGATGGGACATAAGGCTCATGATTGCACTAAAATGGATCAAGGTGAAGGTAAGAACAAATTTGATTTACAGTTAGTGAAATGTTATAAGTGAAATGAGATGGGTCAATATGCAAATGAGTGTCCGACAAAGAGCTTGAGTGATGGGATGCAGTTAGAATACAAGAAGAAAGGGGTGGTGAAATGCTTTGAAACTACTTCAGCAGATGTTGGGCCATCAAATGAAGTTGTATCATGTACTTTGTTTGTTTTTTCAGATTATGCTAGTGTGTTTTTTGATTTGGGTCTACACATTTTTCATCTTTGAAACCTTTTCTTGTAAAATGGGAATACCATCTCAAGAAATGACTCCTGAACTTTTGGTAAAAAAACCTGGGGGAAATGTTGAGGCAAAAAGAATTTATAAGAATCTTCCTATCCTTATCTGTGGAAAGAACCTACTTGCAAAACTTATTGTTCTACCTCATAGTTGAGTTTGATGTTATCCTGGGTATGGATTGGTTCTCTATTTACCATGCCAAGATTGACTGTAGAGCTAAAGAAGATTCTTTTTAGAAAGACTTTCAGTTTGTTTTCAAGAATGAACCGTTACTTTTGATAACATATCAAGAGGTCGAGAAACTTGTAAAAGATGGAAATGAATGTTACCATGCACACATCATTGAAAATAAAGGAACTGTTCAGATTAATGATGTGCCAGTGGTAAATGAGTATCCTGATGTTTTTCCTGATGAGTTTCCTGGAATAATACCAGATCGGGAAGTTGAGTTTACTGTTGACTTAGTCCCTGATGCTAAGACAATTTCAAAACCCCCTTATCGAATTGCACAAATTGAACTTTTAGAGTTGAAGGAGAAATTGCAATATTTATTAGAGAAAGGTTTCACTAGACCTAGCACATCACCATGGGGTGCTCCTGTTTTATTTGTTAAAAAGAAATATGGTTCTATGAGACTTTGCATTGATTATAGAGACTTGAATAACATCACTGTTAAGAACAAATATCCTTTGCCTCATATCGATGATTTGTTTGATTAGCTCCAAGAGCTCCGTTTTTTTCAAAGATTGACCTGAGATCGGGGTACCATCAGCTGAAGGTAAAGGAGGAAGATATTCCAAAGACCGTGTTCCGTACGAGATATGGCCATTATAAATTTGTAGTAATTCCTTTTGGTCTAACCAATTCACCTGCTCTATTCATGGACTTAATGAATAGAATTTTCCATGTGTTTTTGGATAAGTTTGTGGTGGTTTTCAGTGATGATATTTTGGTGTTTTCTATAAGTAAAGAGGGGCATGGAAGACATTTAAGGGTTATCTTGCAAACATTAAAAGAAAAGAAACTGTATGGGAAATTCAGGATGTGTGAGTTTTGGTTGCAACAAATTTCTTTCCTTGGTCACATTGTTTCTAAAGATGGAATAACTGTTGATCCTGGAAAAACCAAAGTTGTGGAGGAATGGCCAAGACCCACAAATGTAACCGAGATTTCTAGCTTCCTTGGTTTGGAGGGCTATTACCGAAGGTTTGTTAGAATTTTTTCACGGTTATCTAGTCCAATGACTAGGCTTACTTGGAAGGGTGTTAAGTTTATCTGGACAAAAGAATGTGATGATTGTTTTTAGGAATTGAAAAAAATATTGGTGAATGATCCAGTTTTGGCACTACCTTCCAGGAATGGTGAGTTTTTTATATACAGTGATGCTTCATTGAAAGGACCTGGTTGCGTCCTAATGCAGAATGATCAGGTAATTGCTTATGCTTCACGACAGTTGAAAACTCATGAGGTAAATTACCCTACACTTGATTTGGAATTAGCTGATGTTGTTTTTGCTTTAAAAATTTGGAGGCATTATTTGTATGGAGTAATGTGTGAAATATATAACGATCACAAAATTTTAAAGTATATATTCACTCAGAAAGAGTTAAACATTAGACAAAGGAGATGGCTAGAATTATTCAAGGATTATGATTGTACAATTCATTACCATCCGGGAAAAGAAAATAAAGTGGTTGATGCTTTGAGTCAAAAAAGTAATGCTTCATTAACAATGTTGTGTTTGGAATGTGATCCTTTGGTTAAGGATTTGATGAACTTTGGCATAGAAGTTGTTGGTGCAGGAAGTCCTTCTGTTTTGTTTCAGGTATCAGTGAGATCATCTCTATCAGATAGAATCAAACAAGCACAAAAGCAAGACAGTGAGTTGCAGAAAAAGGTAGAGCTGGTTCAGAAAGGTAAGTTTCCTGAATTCAACATTGATAATGATTGCGTTTTGAGATTTGGGAAGAGATTGTGTGTGCCTTTTGATTCACAGTTGAAGAGAGAGTTGTTATGTAAAGCTCATAGTTCTCCGTTTTCAGTTCATCCTGGCAGTACTAAGATGTATAGTGATCTGCGGGAGTATTACTGGTGGGATGGAATGAAAAGAGGTATTGCTGATTTTACTGTGAATTGTTTGACTTGTTAGTAGGTTAAAGAAGAGGGAAAGTTACCGAAAGGGATGCTTCAGCCTTTACCAGTGCCAGAGTGGAAATTAGAGAATATATCCGTGGACTTTTTTGTTTGGTTACCAAAGACATCTAGAGGTAATAATGCAATCTGGGTTATTGTTGATCGCTTGACTAAATCTTCTCATTTCCTTGCTATACGAGATACTTTTTCCCTAGATCAACATTCCCGTTTGTATCTTAAAAAGATAGTTAGGTTAAATGGATTTCCTCTCTACATTGTATCGGATCGTGATCCCAGGTTTACTTATAACTTTTAGAAAGGCCTTCAGAAGTCATTGGGTACTGAATTAAATTTTAGTACAGCTTTTCATCCTCAATCGGATGGGTAGTCAGAACGAACAGTTCAGACATTGGAGGATATGATAAGAGCTTGATCTATGGATTATCAGGGAAGTTGGGACCAACATCTTTCTTTGGTTGAATTTTCATATAATAACAGTTTTCATTCCAGTATACAGATGGCAACATTTCAGGCATTATATGGGAAGCGGTGTCGAACTCCAGCATTCTGGGATGAAGTGGGTGAAAGAAAGTTGATGGGACCAGAATTGGTAGAGGAGATGGTAGAAAAGGTTCAGCTGATTCAGAAACACATGAGAACATCTCAGAGCAGGCAGAAGAGTTATGCGGATAACCGGAGAAAGGATCTATCTTTTGAGGTAGGTGATCATGTTTTTCTCAAGGTTTCTCCTTGGAAAAGTGTGATGAGATTTGGTAAGAAAGGAAAGTTGAGTCCAAGGTTCATTGGACCATATGGAATTCTGGAGAGAGTTTGTAACACCCGAGACTTTTATGTTATATAAATCATCAAAGGAATCTTTTTCTACACAACACTTGCTTGGCTTGCTTTACACGCAATCGCGACCTTCCTCGGTAGCTTTCTTCGTACGCAATACCGAGTTTCACTAAATAACAATATGCTATTAAAACTAGCCGTTATGAATAGTAATAACCACTTTTTGAAATTTTATAAATTTTATTTTGGACTTCATTTTTGGACTCAGAATATCAAATTTAGCCTAAGGTAAAATTTTGGTACTTTTCGGATAACATTAATATTTTGATGAATAGTGAAAATTACTAAATTTTAATTAAAAACAACTTTTTTAATCAAAACATTTAATAGTGATAAATTATGAATTTGAGTGGTTTTAAAGTATATTTAGAATATATTTTTACCACTTAATATAATGTTGGTCATTGGACACAATGTTACAATTAAACCGAACATAAACAAGTGTCAATCTTTTAATAGTTATTATCTCTTAAAAACACGCTTTTTGTTTTGACAGCGGGAATTAATTTTAAATTAATTTCTGCCACTTCTGTGTTTTGAATTTAGAAAAATGGATTCCATATTTGGAATCAGGATGTTCAAATTGTGTAAATAGGTAACTTTTATTTTTAGACATTTTGAATAATTACTGCGGTAAATATTTTATTTACCATGGTTAAGGGTAAATCCGGTAAATAAGGGTTAACAAATAATATTATAATAATATTAAATTACCCTAAAACGTGTCTTAACCCTATTGGTTGATACATGGTCGACCATGGGCTTCTTTGGGTCGATTTTGGGACCCCATTGATCCACTTGTAAGTGATAATGACACTTTATTTTAATTAAGTTAAAATGAATACAAAAATGATACAAGAATATATCTTTTAGAAAAACAATTGTTACATAGGGTTATATATGTTGGATTTTAGATTATAAATATTCATTAGAAAGATAAAAAGATTTCCTACATAATGGTATTTTATTTGTAATTTTTATACTTTAAATAAATTAATTTATTTATGACACAATGATGATGCAGTAATTATCTTATTAATGAAATATTGACATAATTGATGTTATAAACACCAAAATAAATGTAATTTGAGACTTTTTATGAATTCCACTAATTTTCTAGGTTACTATGATATATTAATGTTGATTTAATTAACTTGGTTCGAACATTTAATTCTGTTATGACTCTCACAAAAATCATATATCAAATAGTGTCAAAATTGACACAAAATAGTTTTTAAATCAAATATTATATTATTAATTGTTATTTTATTCCTAAAAATCTAAGGTTCGGCCAAATGACTTATATAGGGATATATATATTAATTATAAACAATTTGGGGTTCGTTTGGCATGTTATAGTAAGTGTATTAACCATATAGTGAAAGAAAACAAAAAGACATGGTAAAAGTTAAATTATTTAACTTAGAGTTAAATCTAATTGATAAGGTTAAAATAATATCCTAAACTTGTCTAAATTCTATTGGTTGATAGGATTTAGACCCATCCCCACTTTAGCTTCGAAATAAGACCCTTTGGAACCATTATAAACCGATTTTGACTTTAATATAAAATAATATTTTGAGATATTCCTAAGGTGCCCCTCTCCTCTCCTATAAAAGGACACCTCCTCTCCCTCCTCCTCACACCAATTTGAGCACTCAAGCTCGGCCAACCCCTGCCATTTTCTCCTCTCCACTTCCCTAGAATAATCCTAGAGGTCCTGGTCTTCTCCAAAGACCAATCTTAGTTCCCTAAGTGGAGGATTCAAAGAGGCGTTCCAAAGAAGAGGTAATATCCATTACCGATCTTTTCAATTTCTTTCTTCTTCAACTTCTTCTTCTTTAGTTGTTTCATGATGAAATAATAACATCAGTATTACTTACATACTGATATGTTATTATAAATATAAAACAACCCTAATTCACCTTCTATCCATCCTACGGAAAAATGAAATCACCGCGCGTGCGTACGTACGGAATACCGTCTCCACGCCGTGGTGTAATCTATTTTCCACCATCACCTTACAAGGATGGGTATAATGGTGTAATGAGTAACTATATATTATTATTATAAAGTAATATTGATACTGAAATAATATATATATACTCCAATACAATTCCACAATCATAGGAACGATATCATCACTCGTGCGTACGTACGGAATACCGTCTCCACGATGTGATGCGACTCGTTCTACATGATCTTCATTTCATAATGACTATATAAATGAATTGAATGAATTAATATGGTATATAATACACTAATACCATTCTGGAAATGAAGTATCTATAACCTAAAGATAGGAATAAGAATTTATTCGAGAAAACACACATAAGAACAAAAAGTTACAAAAGACCCGAGTAACAAGTAACAATGAAATATTACTTACAAGAAGCTAATAATATGACCATATATGATATCATATCAATATGTATGATTCTGGAATAAGTCAATAACATTATTTAAACCATTATACAGGAGCTTCGGACACGTACAAAGCTAATCGGACCTAAGGTAAGGGAAAATACCACAATCTCATTTTTATCCGAGATTGTTTATTCGTAAGTATTTACTGGGGTGTATTTTATCATCCACATCCATGTTCCCTCAATATGTAATATTGTTTCCATCCACTTACAATAGTTTAAATCCAATTTTACCCTTCGGTGAGTTTTTAGTAAAGAATATGAACGGAATCTTTTGTCGTTTTTTTTCGTACGAGGTACTTTTTGACTTTTCCAACAAAGGTACGAAGAATGTTTTTTTTAACTTATACGGCATGAATGGATTTTTAAAACATTATTTCCAAGAAGCTTCCTTTACAAGTTTTCAAGTTTATTTTTAATCAACTTCTTTTATTTTAAAGTTGTATGACATGTTATGAAAGGAAAAATGTTTTTGAAGAAGAAAGGATATTTTCCTCAAGAATGGAGTTCAAGTGTTTTATCAAAATTATTTTCCATCTAAGATAATAAAGGGTTCTGTTTTTATCCCTATTATTAAATTTATTTGATCATGTTGTGATGGAATTATTTTTATGAATTCCTTTAATTTATATGAATTGATTTATGATGTCATGATGTTTCAAGAATCCCATTTTGTTACATGTGTTATGCGATGATGTATGTTTTATGATTATGTGGCACACATAAGAAAGGATTCATTATAAGATGGGTGGGACCTATATCTCCCTCCAATGCATTGGGTAAAGATTTTATATCTCATGAGATAGACATGGCTGGAACGGAAGGTTATTTCGGTTCAGTGATACAGGACTGAAACGAGGAGTGAACTCGGTTCAGAAAGGGACTTTGTCCACTAAGATAGTCTTGGCAATGAGTCATGACTAACAAGAAATGATTTTCCATGATTATGTGTGCATGCCACAAAGTTTCAAGTTTTATGTTATGATTATGGGGATCTCATTTTCACTTCTATGATTTATTCCATGTTAAGATATTATGATCTCTTTTGCAGGTTTTGATAAAGATATGATATGATTTTTATTTCCTTTATTTTCCCTTACTGAGCATTTGAGCTCACCCTTTTATGTTTTCTTTTCCCCAGGTCAGGAAGATGGATATTAAGTAGAATATGCTAAAAGGGACCCTAGATATGATGAAATAAATGGGAGACACTGTAGAAGATTTATGAACCAGTTGTTTATGTTTCCCAGTTTCTAAAGACACTATACCTATACGGTCCTTTGTGGTTTTGTCATATGTTGTAATAAGTGTGCTTCAATATTGAAGTATTAACAATGTATGTTAAGTATGGGTCGTTATAGTTGGTATCAGAGGAAAGGTATAGTCAACCTTTGGAAACTAGGATGTGAAAGCCTTAGTAAGAACCCTAAGGACAAGTCTAAGCATAGAACACAATCTTAGTGTTTTAGAAATGTCCTTGAATAACCTAGGATAAGACCTTAAGAATGAAAATTGTATTCTTGAATTATGTGGTTTTCCTATTATAACTAGTGTTGCTCACACTATTCTTCTTGGTTTTAGTCAATGGCTGGAACCCGAAGGAACCGTGTTAATGCGGAATGCGATGGGCAATGCAATGATTGTCCCCATGAGCAACCAAACGATATGGGAGCTGGAATGCAAAATCTTGTAGCCATGCTCACACAACTTTCTCAAGCTATGAATCATGCAGGACTTCCAAACGAGCAAAGGAAGGAGCAACATTCTGTTGAATCCTTCATGAGGAAACGTCCACCTTCTTTCAGCGGGTCTACTGATCCATTAGTTGCTGAACAATGGATTAGTACTATTGAAAAGATATTTTCAGTTCTTCAATGTTCTGAACATGATAAAGTCATCCTAGCAGTGTATCGTTTGTAAGGAGATGCTGATCAATGGTGGAATCTTGTTAAGAATACGAGGCAAAGGGATGAAATTGAGTCTATGGAATGGGACGAGTTCAAGAACTTATTTTTCAATAAGTACTTCCCTCGTATTCTCCGAACAAAGATGGAGAAAGAGTTCCTTGAACTGAAGCAAAGGGATGATGAATCTGTTAGTACCTATGAAGCAAATTTTACAAGACTTGCAAGGTACGCTTCTGGTATTATTATCCAACCTGAGAGTAAGATCGATCGATTCTTTAGTGGCTTAAAACCAAGTCTTCGAAGGGCGTTAGCCATAAGGGACTTCAATAGCTACGAGGAAATCGTTCGATGTGCTCTCAAAGTCGAGATGGAGATTGGAGTAACCCATCAGTCACATGGGTTTGATAAGAAGAGGAAGATGGAATTCAAAGGAAACTCTAAAGAGCACACTGAAAAGAAGATGAACTTTCCCTTATGCTCAAAGTGTGGAAAGAAACATGGAGGGAGTTGTCTTAAAGGGACAAGTAAATGATTTAAATGTGGAAAGGAAGGTCATCGGGCATTTGAATGCCGTGATAATGGGAAGAAGATGTCTAATGATGCAAACAAAGGAAGGGATACATAGAATGAACCTACTACACTTCAATGTTTCAAGTGCAAGGAGATGGGGCATTATGCCAATCAATGCCCAAATCCAAGGGTTGATGATGATGGTCGACGTCAACAAACTCTTAAGGCTAAAGACAAAGGAAAGTCACATGCAATTTCTATCAGCGATGTGGAGTACGATAACGATGTGGTGAAAGGTACACTCACCATCCACTCTAAAGTAGCAAATGTTTTATTTGATTCTGGATCCACCCACTCTTTTATTTCTGAAGAATTTTCTAAGGGTATCACCGTATTACCTCAACAATTAGATGTTGAGTTAGCTGTGACAACACCTAATGGCACATCAATCGCATCAAAAGTTTATAATTCTTCTCCGATCGATGTTTGCGGGAAAGTGCTTCCTGCAAATCTTGTGATCCTTCCTTTAGTGGAATTTGATGTGATTCTTGGCATGGATTGGATTTCTCTACATGGAGCTCATATCAATTGCCAAAGAAGAGAAGTCACATTTCATATTCCAGATCAATCTACGATCGTCTATCAATGCAAGGATGAACATAACCTTCCAGTGGAAATTTCTTCCATCTTATGGGTATTGATTCCACTAAATCAAGGTTATTTATCTCAAATGGTTGGTGAGAAACTCACGATTAAGAATATGCCCATTGTACGGGAGTTTGATGATGTCTTTCCGGATGAATTACCGGGTCTTCCACCAAATCGTGAAGTTGAGTTTTCAATAGAACTCGTACCGGGTGCTTTGCCTATTTCAAAGACACCTTATAGAATGGCCCCAATTGAGTTGCAGGAATTGAAGAAGCAACTCCAAGAGAATCTTGATAAGGGATTCAAACGCCCTAGTGCGTCACCTTGGGGAGCACCTGTTCTATTTGTTAAGAAGAAAGATGGATCAATGAGACTCTGCATTGATTATCGAGAACTTAACAAGATCACTATCAAGAACAAATATCCTCTCCCACGCATTGATGACTTATTTGACCAACTACGCGGAGCTCAATACTTTTCCAAGATTGATCTTCGTTCAGGGTATCATCAATTAAGGGTCAAAAGGGAGGATATACCAAAGACGGCTTTCCGTACAAGGTATGGACACTATGAATTTATAGTGATGCCATTTGGTCTTACTAATGCCCCTGCTATCTTCATGGATCTAATGAATAGAGTCTTTAGAGACTATCTTGATCAATTTGTGGTAGTCTTTATAGACGATATTCTTGTCTATTCAAAGAGCAAGGAAGAGCATGAAGATCACTTGAGAATTATATTGAAGACCCTGAGAAAAGAGAAGCTTTATGCCAAATTTACCAAGTGTGAATTTTGGCTTCAAAAAGTTGCATTTTTGGGTCATATAATCTCAAAAGAGGGGATATCTATGGATCCAGCAAAAACAGAGGTTATCGAAAGATGGTCGAGACCAACAACAGTAACTGAGATCCGAAGTTTTCTTGGTTTGGCTGGATATTATCGGCGTTTTGTAAAAGATTTTTCATGATTATCTAATCCAATCACCAAGTTGACTCGGAAAGGAGTTAAGTTTGTCTGGATAGAGGAATGTGAAGAGAATTTCAAGGAGTTGAAAAGAAGGTTATCCAGTGCACCTGTGCTCACACTGCCTTGTAGTGGAGAAAGGTTTGTGATCTACAGTGATGCATCCAAGAAGGGATTGGGGTGTGTTCTTATGCAAAATGATATGGTGATAGCTTATGCCTCACGACAGTTGAAAATCCATGAACAAAATTACCCAACACATGATTTGGAGTTGGCTGCGGTAATCTTTGCATTAAAGATTTGGAGGCATTACCTTTATGGTGAAAGGTGTGATATTTATACTGATCATAAAAGTTTAAAGTATATTTTCACACAAAAGGAGTTGAATATGCGTCAAAGAAGATGGTTGGAGCTGATTAAGGATTATGACTGCTCAATCCATTACCACCCTGGGAAAGCAAATAAGGTGGCAGATGCATTAAGTCGACAAGACCATGCTAGTTTATCCATGATGAGGATCACAAAAGATCCAATATTTATGGATTTACAAAGGATGGATCTTGGAATTATAATGGAAGGGGAAAAATCTTATCTTTCTCAAATGAATGTTCAACCATCTATACATGTGAAGATTAAAGAGGCACAGAAAGAAGATGTCGAGTTACAAAAGAAGGTGAGAAATGTTCCTGAATTCAACCTTGATTGTGATGGGATAATAATGTTCCGGAATCGGGTTTGTGTTCCTTCCATCCCCGAATTAAAGAAGGAGCTGCTAGATGAGGCTCATAGTTCTTCATTCTCTATTCATCCTGGAAGCACGAAGATGTATAGGGACCTGAAAGAGTACTTCTGGTGGGATGGCATGAAAAGACATGTTGCTGAATATGTCTCTCGATGCTTGGTTTGTCAACAAGTTAAAGCTGAGAGACAGAAGTCTAAGGGGATGTTACAATCATTACCCATACCTGAATGGAAATGGGAAAACATTACTATGGACTTTGTCACAGGACTTCCTAAAACATCCAAAGGCAATAATGCTATCTGGGTCATAGTTGATCGTCTTACAAAGTCTGCACACTTCATTCCTATTAGAGAGGATTTCTCTCTAGATCAGCTTGCCAGGATATATGTAAAGGAAGTGGTAAGATTGCATGGAGTACCACTTTCTATTATATCTGATCGGGATCCGAGATTTACCTCGAAGTTTTGGCGAAGTCTTCAGCATACTCTGGATACAGAGTTGAGTTTCAGCACTGCTTATCATCCCCAGACAGACGGTCAGTCTGAGAGAACAATTCAAACCCTAGAAGATATGTTGAGAGCTTGCTCTATTGATTTCAAAGGAGGTTGGGATCAACACCTACCTCTGGTGGAGTTTTCTTATAATAATAGCTTTCACTCCAGTATTCAGATGGCTCCTTATGAAGCTCTCTATGGAAAGAAATGCAGGACTCCAACTTGCTGGGATGAAGTTGGGGAAAGAAAGCTATTAGGACCTGATCTCGTTGATGAAATGGCAGAAAAGGTCAGATCTATTCAACAACACATAAGAGCAGCTCAGAGTCGACAGAAAAGTTATGCCGACAACCGAAGAAAAGACCTAGAGTTTGAAGTGGGTGATAAAGTGTTCTTACGAATATCTCCCTGGAAGAGGGTTATGAGATTTGGAAAGAAGGGGAAGTTGAGCCCTAGATATATCGGTCCTCTCGAAATACTGGATCGTGTTGGGAAAGTAGCTTACCGATTGGCGCTTCCACCGAATCTCTCTCAAGTTCACGATGTGTTCCATGTATCTCTCCTGAAAAGTACATACCAGATCCTTCACATGTACTCAGCTCAGAAGTTGTACCGCTGGAGCAGGATCTTTCTTATGAAGAACAGCCGATAGAGATTCTGGATCGTAGCGAAAAAGTCCTACGAAACAAGACCACTCGCTTGGTGAAAGTTTTATGGAGGAACCACCAACTTGAAGAAGCTACTTGGGAGCTTGAGGATATGATGAGGGAGAAGTATCCTCATCTGTTTGTTCCAAAGTGACGAATTTCGAGGGCGAAATTCTTTTTAAGGGGGGTAGAATGTAACACCCGAGACTTTTATGTTATATAAATCATCAAAGGAATCTTTTTCTACACAACACTTGCTTGGCTTGCTTTACACGCAATCGCGACCTTCCTCGGTAGCTTTCTTCGTACGCAATACCGAGTTTCACTAAATAACAATATGATATTAAAACTAGCCGTTATGAATAGTAATAACCACTTTTTGAAATTTTATAAATTTTATTTTGGACTTCATTTTTGGACTCAGAATATCAAATTTAGCCTAAGGTAAAATTTTGGTACTTTTCGGATAACTTTAATATTTTGATTAATAGTGAAAATTACTAAATTTTAATTAAAAACAACTTTTTTAATCAAAACATTTAATAGTGATAAATTATGAATTTGAGTGGTTTTAAAGTATATTTAGAATATATTTTTACCACTTAATATAATGTTGGTCATTGGACACAATGTTACAATTAAACCGAACATAAACAAGTGTCAATCTTTTAATAGTTATTATCTCTTAAAAACACGTTTTTTGTTTTGACAGCGGGAATTAATTTTAAATTATTTTCTGCCACTTCTGTATTTTGAATTTAGAAAAATGGATTCCATAATTGGAATCAGGATGTTCAAATTGTGTAAATAGGTAACTTTTTTTTTAGACATTTTGAATAATTACTGCGGTAAATATTTTATTTACCATGGTTAAGGGTAAATCCGGTAAATAAGGGTTAAAAAATAATATTATAATAATATTAAATTACCCTAAAACGTGTCTTAACCCTATTGGTTGATACATGGTCGACCATGGGCTTCTTTGGGTCGATTTTGGGACCCCATTGATCCACTTGTAAGTGATAATGACACTTTATTTTAATTAAGTTAAAATGAATACAAAAATGATACAAGAATATATCTTTTAGCAAAACAATTGTTACATAGGGTTATATATGTTGGATTTTAGATTATAAATATTCATTAGAAAGATAAAAAGATTTCCTACATAATGGTATTTTATTTGTAATTTTTATACTTTAAATAAATTAATTTATGTTTGACACAATGATGATGCAGTAATTATCTTATTAATGAAATATTGACATAATTGATGTTATAAACACCAAAATAAATGTAATTTGAGACTTTTTATGAATTCCACTAATTTTCTAGGTTACTATGATATATTAATGTTGATTTAATTAACTTGGTTCGAACATTTAATTCTGTTATGACTCTCACAAAAATCATATATCAAATAGTGTCAAAATTGACAGAAAATAGTTTTTAAATCAAATATTATATTATTAATTGTTATTTTATTCCTAAAAATCTAAGGTTCGGCCAAATGACTTAGATAGGGATATATATATTAATTATAAACAATTTGGGGTTCGTTTGGCATGTTATTGTAAGTGTATTAACCATATAGTGAAAGAAAACAAAAAGACATGGTAAAAGTTAAATTATTTAACTTAGAGTTAAATCTAATTGATAAGGTTAAAATAATATCCTAAACTTGTCTAAATTCTATTGGTTGATAGGATTTAGACCCATCCCCACTTTAGCTTCGAAATAAGACCCTTTGGAACCATTATAAACCGATTTTGACTTTAATATAAAATAATATTTTGAGATATTCCTAAGGTGCCCCTCTCCTCTCCTATAAAAGGACACCTCCTCTCCCTCCTCCTCACACCAATTTGAGCACTCAAGCTCGTCCAACCCCTGCCATTTTCTCCTCTCCACTTCCCTAGAATAATCCTAGAGGTCCTGGTCTTCTCCAAAGACCAATCTTAGTTCCCTAAGTGGAGGATTCAAAGAGGCGTTCCAAAGAAGAGGTAATATCCATTTCCGATCTTTTCAATTTCTTTCTTCTTCAACTTCTTCTTCTTTAGTTGTTTCATGATGAAATAATAACATCAGTATTACTTACATACTGATATGTTATTATAAATATAAAACAACCCTAATTCACCTTCTATCCATCCTACGGAAAAATGAAATCACCGCGCGTGCGTACGTACGGAATACCGTCTCCACGCCGTGGTGTAATCTATTTTCCACCATCACCTTACAAGGATGGGTATAATGGTGTAATGAGTAACTATATATTATTATTATAAAGTAATATTGATACTGAAATAATATATATATACTCCAATACAATTCCACAATCATAGGAACGATATCATCACTCGTGCGTACGTACGGAATACCGTCTCCACGATGTGATGCGACACGTTCTACATGATCTTCATTTCATAATGACTATATAAATGAATTGAATGAATTAATATGGTATATAATACACTAATACCATTCTGGAAATGAATTATCTATAACCTAAAGATAGGAATAAGAATTTATTCGAGAAAACACACATAAGAACAAAAAGTTATAAAGACCCGAGTAACAAGTAACAATGAAATATTACTTACAAGAAGCTAATAATATGACCATATATGATATCATATCAATATGTATGATTCTGGAATAAGTCAATAACATTATTTAAACCATTATACAGGAGCTTCGGACACGTACAAAGCTAATCGGACCTAAGGTAAGGGAAAATACCACAATCTCATTTTTATCCGAGATTGTCTATTCGTAAGTATTTACTGGGGTGTATTTTATCATCCACATCCATGTTCCCTCAATATGTAATATTGTTTCCATCCACTTACAATAGTTTAAATCCAATTTTACCCTTCGGTGAGTTTTTAGTAAAGAATATGAACAGAATCTTTTGTCGTTTTTTTTCGTACGAGGTACTTTTTGACTTTTCCAACAAAGGTACGAAGAATGTTTTTGTTTAACATATACGGCATGAATGGATTTTTAAAACATTATTTCCAAGAAGCTTCCTTTACAAGTTTTCAAGTTTATTTTTAATCAACTTCTTTTATTTTAAAGTTGTATGACATGTTATGAAAGGAAAAATGTTTTTGAAGAAGAAAGGATATTTTCCTCAAGAATGGAGTTCAAGTGTTTTATCAAAATTATTTTCCATCTAAGATAATAAAGGGTTCTGTTTTTATCCCTATTATTAAATTTATTTGATCATGTTGTGATGGAATTATTTTTATGAATTCCTTTAACTTATATGAATTGATTTATGATGTCATGATGTTTCAAGAATCCCATTTTGTTACATGTGTTATGCGATGATGTATGTTTTATGATTATGTGGAACACATAAGAAAGGATTCATTATAAGATGGGTGGGACCTATATCTCCCTCCAATGCATTGGGTAAAGATTTTATATCTCATGAGATAGACATGGCTGGAACGGAAGGTTATTTCGGTTCAGTGATACAGGACTGAAACGAGGAGTGAACTCGGTTCAGAAAGGGACTTTGTCCACTAAGATAGTCTTGGCAATGAGTCATGACTAACAAGAAATGATTTTCCATGATTATGTGTGCATGCCACAAAGTTTCAAGTTTTATGTTATGATTATGGGGATCTCATTTTCACTTCTATGATTTATTCCATGTTAAGATATTATGATCTCTTTTGCAGGTTTTGATAAAGATATGATATGATTTTTATTTCCTTTATTTGCCCTTGCTGAGCATTTGAGCTCACCATTTTATGTTTTATTTTCCCCAGGTCAGGAAGATGGATATTAAGTAGAATATGCTAAAAGGGACCCTAGATATGATGAAATAAATGGGAGACACTGTAGAAGATTTATGAACCAGTTGTTTATGTTTCCCAGTTTCTAAAGACACTATACCTATACGGTCCTTTGTGGTTTTGTCATATGTTTTAATAAGTGTGCTTCAATATTGAAGTATTAACAATGTATGTAAAGTATGGGTCGTTATAGAGTTGGATCAGTTGCATACCGAGTGGCTTTACCTCCGAGTTTAGCTCAGGTACACAATGTTTTTCACGTTTCGATGTTGAGAAAGTATATGCCAGATCCATCTCATGTTTTGAGTCCAGAGGTAGTTCAGCTGGAAGAGAACCTATCTTATGAGGAACAACCAGTCCAAATTCTTGACCACAAGGATCAAGTGTTACGGAAAAGGGTGATTCACCGGGTAAAGGTTTTTTGGAAAAACAACATGATTGAAGAGGTAACATGGGAATCTGAAAATGCAATGAGGGATAAGTACCCCCATTTATTCGATAAGTAAATAAATTGTGGGGATGCAATTTTCTAAAGGGTGGAAGGATGTAACATCACATGTAATTAATGAATAATAGATATTTTTATCTATGTCTATTAATGATTAAGATAGTGTTTTAGAGGCTTAATATGAAAATAAATCCCATCTTAAGCATGGAATACACTAATATTTTTAAAATATTTTTTTACTACCTTATGATGGAAAACCCTTTTTAAATCTATCTTTTGACAATTTTATAAACTATGTTTTTCAAAATAAAGTTATTATATATGATTGGGACATCAAAATTTACTTTGTGTGAATTTTTGGTAATTTTATGACAATGTTCATTTTTTAATGAATAGTGAAAAATAATGCATTTTACATCAAAACTGCTTTTTAATCTAATTTATTTATATGATTAGATTATCTTTTGAATTGGTTTTGAAGTTAAATTAGAATATATTTTTACCATTTTATCCAATGAGGGTCAATGGAATCAATTTCACTTTGAAATTAGACTTAAACTGGTGTCAATCTTTTGATACTAATTGTTTTATAAAAACACGCTATTTGCTCTGAAATCGGGAATTAATTATTAAAATAATTAATGTGACTTATATGTTTTGAATTTTGTAAAATAGACTTCATTTTTGAATTCGAAATATCAAATATATCTTAGGGTGAATTTTTGGTAATTTTCTGAAAAACATTAATTTTTGAGGAAAAGTGAAACCACTAAGTTGTACTTATAAAAATTGATTTTCCGTTTAAATGAATGTTTTCCATCATTGTGTTTTGAATTTCAAAAATCCGACATACATGGTTTTCATTAAGAATTAAAATGTGATTCAATGAGATTATAATAATTTTTTGGTGAATAGTAACTTATTAAGTTTTTAATCGCGATTAGTGGTAATTAGTGTAGTTTAAGGTAAAAAAATTCTTTAATAAAATGAGATGAGTTTGACACATGTCCTACCCTCATTGGTTGTATCATGGCTGACCAAGACAAGCCATGGGTCAACTTGAGGACTCCATGGATCCACTTTGGTTGGGAAATGACATAAATAACTTTTTATTTAATGTAAAAGTAAAAATGACACAAACATAATATGTTTTACGAAAACAATTTTTACATGGGGTTATAAAGATCAGATTCTTGATTATAAATAGTCATTGGAAAGATAAAACGATTTCCTAAATAATAGTATTTTTTTTATAATTTTTAGACTTTATATAAATTAAATTATTTATTACATCATGATGATGCAGCAATGACCTCACTATTTAACGATTTAAATAAAATGGAAGGATAATGAAAAATCTAAACCCTACACATGGCCAAAACCAATTGGATGAGTGGATTTCGAAGCCTTATCACCCTATCCTCGAATTATATCTATGTGGGACCTTTGGAATCCGAAACTCTTTTTAAAATAAAGTAACTTATCTTTACTTTCCAAAAGTGTCTCTCCTCTCCTCTTATAGAAGGCCCCCACCTCTACCTAATTTCACACACTCCTCAAGCCTTTGGCTCGTCCAAACCCTGTGCATTTACTCTCTCCACGTCCCTCTCCTAATCCTAGAGGATTCCCTTTGGGCAGAATCCTTTCAATGGAAGCCTTTAGGCTCAAATCACAAGGAGTTACACTTTTAAAGGTAATTCATTCTCTCATGTTCATTTGTTTTATTTTACTTCTCCAACCCCCAAAACTCTTTTTATTTAATTATTTTGTAACAAAACCAGTATCATAAATATACTAGGATGTTTTTATAAGATTTATTTGAGCTACACTCTCACACAACTACATCAAATGGTTAAATAACAAACGGTTTCCGTGGATGGCGAAATTCTGCCTCCCGAAACGATGATTGTTCAATACTCATTTAACACCTTCAATGGTGGCCATTATGATGTAACTATTTTTATATATGATATATAATATGTTTATTTTTTCCTTAAGCTTCTGTTTTTTTCATTTGGGCATACCTTTATGGTTTCCATTATGGGAAAACACTATATCTTCATTTTAGGAAGTGCGGACTACCGCCCCCTGAAAGTGATTTGATTCCTTAATACCATATGTGAGATGTGTAAAGGATAAAGTTAATGATATTATATATGTTATTATACTGGAATTATAATATACTCTTATATCATTATGAATCCATTCCATAAAATACGAAATAGAAATGGAAGTAGAGTTCATATGTACGTACGGCTTACCGTCTCCATGAACGGTGCATTTCATTTCGTACCTCTAAATGTGATGTAATATTATAAATACATATATATGATGAATATATATGATATATATGTTATCCAAATCATTAATATCATTCTGGATATAATTAACCTTTGTCCAAATCAATATCATGTAAGTGCAAGAAGTCTATTTTTGACTTAAGAACCAAATACTGACAAAATGAACATTATTAACTTAAATGATTACATGATGTTCATAACATGGTATAAAAGGAATAATGAACTTGAAAAAGGTTCTTAAGCATGTAGTGATTAACTCAAGTTTATTATTCAGGAGATTAAAGAACGGTCGGGTCAAGTCGGATACGAGGTATAGGACTTCGTCTCAATCTCCTTTCATTGAGGCGTATTTTATTTTATACACAACTTTCTTTTATACGGTGTATAAACCCCTTTGACTTTTACATTTATTCAAAAGGAATCCTTTTTATACGAAGCATTTACTAAACGAAAAAAGGGAATGTTTTTTTCGTACGTATGCGGCGACAACGACTTCTCTGCCATCGTGACCGTTATTTGAGTTTCGGCTTCCTCTACAAGACATACCGTCTTTTTAAAAGAAAAATAAATACCATGTTTTACTTTTCATTTATTTTGGTATTGAAAATGGTTTTCACAATGTTTTTTGTGTTTTATTGATATCTTTTGAGGGAAATGTGGAAATGTTATGTTTCCTTTATGCATGTTTTATGTGATACAATTATGTTATGGTTCTTGGGCATTATTATGAAGACGGGTGGTTCCGTGATAAACTAAGGGCGGGTGAGCCCGATATAGCTCTCCAATGCATTGGGTAACGCGAAGGAGTGAAACGTTAAGGTTTCTCCAAAGAGATTTAGGGAATATACTGTGATGGGTATTCCAAACGTAACCAAGAGGGTTACTGCCTACGTAAGAATGTTATGAATGCCTCAAGTTACCTTTATGTCTTATGATTTCTATGATTTATTCATTATTTGATGAGGTATGTTAAAGTGCTTATGTTTTATGGGTAAAGTATGATCTCATCCTTATGTATATATATACCCATGTTTCCTTTCCATATTTTTATATCCCTTACTGAGCTTTCTATGCTCATCCCAAGTTTTTTTGAAATGTTTTTCACAGGTCAAGGGAAAGGTACATGATATGATGATAGTGTCAAGGAAGTGTCAAGAAAGAATCCATGTTTTTTTTAAATATGTTTCCATTGATGGGAATGAAGAATAATATCTTTATGTAACCACTTTGTTTTAATGTGGGTTGTAATGCATGTTTTAAGATCTAATTCTCTAAAATTATAAACCTGAAAAGATCCTCAACATGTAATCTTGTGATAACTCATGATTAAGTAAGGTTTAAGGCTGGGGCATTATAGTTGGTATCAAAGGTCGGTTTAGATAACTTTAGTAGTTAGAATTCTATTGAATGATAATCCAAAAATATTTTTTTATGGTCAAATTGAAGTGATATAGAATTTGAAGATTACTATGTTGCTTCATTTAAGACATGTTTGTTCAGAATGGTTTTCCGCAGAGGAAACAGGGAAGCAGTGCTAGGAAGGCATACATAAGGAAATAACCTTACGAATCAGCATCCAGAAATGGTCGGAATTGGAACTGAACAGTTTGTTGCAGAAATGGCGTAGTTGACTCAAGCGATAAATGGTTGTGGTATCCATGCACAAGATCAGCCAGATCAACCGCAGAGGAACATGTCAGTGGTGGAACATTTCATGAGGCAACATCCCCCATCATTCAGAGGATCATCTGACCCTGTGTTAGCTGAAGGGTGGATTAAAGCACTGGAGAAAATTTTTGATGTCATGGGGTGTTCAGACAATCAAAAGGTTAGTCTTGCTATCTACCGTTTGGAGGGTGATGCAGATCAGTGGTGGTCTATGGTTAAAAATATCAGGGATGCCTATGATATTGATGGTCTTGACTGGGATGAATTGAATGGTATGTTTCTTGATAAGTATTTTCCTAAGGTTGTTCGACTTAGGATGGAAAACAAATTCTTGGAATTGAGGTAAGAGGAAGACTCAGTGGCTGCCTATGAAGAAAGTTTCACTTGATTAGCAAGGTATGCTCCAAATTTTATCTGAGACATTGATAGTAAAATCAATTGTTTTTACTCAGGATTCATGTCACAATATCGAAGGGCATTATCTTCTCGTGAGTTTAAAAGTTATGAAAAGCTGGTTCGATGTGCTGAGAAGGTGGAAATGGAGTTTGCGGATGACCAAGTGTTCTATAACAACAATCAAATGAAGAGACCGAGGTGGCAGGAGAAAGGTAAGAATTCTTCAAAAAAGTATGATGGTAAGAGAACTAAGTTTCCAGTTTGTGATAAATGTGGAAAAAGGCATGTTAGGGAATGTCTTCTGAATTCTGGAAAGTGCTACCGATGTGGTAAGATGGGACATAAGGCTCGTGATTGCACTGAAAAGGATCAAGGTGAAGGTAAGAACAAATTTGATTTAAAGTTTTTGAAATGTTATAAGTGCAATGAGATGGGTCACTATGAAAACGAGTTTCCGACAAAGAGCAGGAGTGATGGGAAGCAGTTAGACTACAAGCAGAAAGGGGTGGTGAAATCCTTTGCAACAACTTGAGCAGATGTCAGGCCATCAAATGAAGTTGTATCAGGTACTTTGTTTGTTTTTTTCAGATTATTCAAGTGTGTTGTTTGATTCGGGGTCTACACATTCCTTCATCTCTGAAACCTTTTCTAGTAAATTAAGAATACCATCTCAAGAAATGACTCCTGAACTTTTGGTAAAAACACATGGGGGAAATTTTGAGGCAAAATAAATTTATATGAATCTTCCTATCCTTATCTGTGGAAAGAACCAACTTGCAAACCTTATTGTTCTACCTCTAGTGGAGTTTGATGTTATCCTGGGTATGGATTGGCTCTCTATTTACCATGCTAAGATAGACTATAGTGCTAAAGAAGTTTCTTTTCAGAAAGACATTCAGTTTGTTTACAAGAATGAAACCTTACTTTTGATAACATTTCAAGAGGCTGAGAAACTTGTAAAAGATAAAAATAAATGTTGCCATGCACACATTGTTGAAAATAAAGGAACTGTTCAGATTAATGATGTGCCAGTGGTAAATGATTATCCTGATGTTTTTCCTGATGAGTTGCCTGGAATAATACCAGATCAGGAAGTTGAGTTTACTATTGACTTAGTTCTTGATGCTAAGACAATTTCAAAAACCCCTTATCGAATGGAACAAATTGAACTCTTAGAGTTGAAGGAGAAATTGCAAGATTTATTAGAGAAAGGTTTCATTAGACCTATCACATCACCATGGGGTGCTCCTGTTTTATTTGTTAAAATGAAAGATGGTTCTATGAGACTTTTCATTGATTATAAATCCTTGAATAACATCACTTTTAAGAACAAATATCCTTTGCCTCATATCGATTATTTGTTTGATCTGCTCCAGGGAGTTCAGTTTTTTTCAAAGATTGACCTGAGATCGGGGTACCATCAGCTGAAGGTAAAGGAGGCAGATATTCCGAAGACCGCGTTCCGTACGAGATATGGCCATTATGAATTTGTAGTAATGCCTTTTGGGCTAACTAATTCACCTGCTGTATTCATGGACTTAATGAATAGAATTTTCCATGAGTTCTTGGATAAATTTGTAGTGGTTTTCATTGATGATATTATGGTGTTTTCTAAATGTAAAGAGGAGCATGAAAGACATTTAAGGGTTATCTTGCAAACCTTAAAAGAAAAGAAACTATATGATGAATTCATAAAGTGTGAGTTTTGGTTGCAACAAATTTCATTCCTTGGTCACATTGTTTCTAAAGATGGAATAACTGTTTATCTTGCAAAAACAATAGTTGTGGAAGAATGGACAAGACCCACAAATGTAACCGAGATCCGTAGCTTCCTTGGTTTGGTGGGCTATTACTGAAGGTTTGTCAGAAATTTTTCACGGTTATCTAGTCCAATGACTAAGATAACTCGGAAGGGTGTTAAGTTTGTCTGGACAAAAGAATGTGATGATTGTTTTCAGGAATTGAAAAGAAGATTGGTGAATGCTCCAGTTTTGGCACTACCTTCCAGGAATGGTGAGTTTGTTATATACAGTGATGCTTCATTGAAAGGACTTGGTTGCGTCCTAATTTAGAATGATCAGGTAATTGCTTATGCTTCATGACAGTTGAAAACTCATGAGGTAAATTACCCTACACATGATTTGTAATTAGATTTTGTTGTTTTTTCTTTAAAAATTTGGAGGCATCATTTGTATGGAGTAAAGTGTGAAATATATACCGATCACAAAAGTTTAAAGTATATATTCACTTAGAAAGAGTTAAACATGAGATATAGGAGATGGATAGAATTAATCAAGGATTATGATTGTACAATTCATTACCATCCGGGAAATGAAAATAAAGTGGTTGATGCTTTGAGTCGAAAAAGTAATGCTTCATTAACAATGTTGCGTCTGGAACGTGATCCTTTGGTTAAGGATTTGATGAACATTGGCATAGAATTTGTTGGTGCAGGAAGTCCTTCTGTTTTGTTTCAGGTATCAGTGAGATCATCTCTATCAGATAGAATCAAGCAAGCATAGAAGCAAGACAGTGAGTTGCAGAAAAAGGTAGAGCTGGTTTAGAAAGGTAAGTTGCCTGAATTCAACATTGATAATGATTGCGTTTTGAGATTTCGGAAGATATTGTGTGTGCCTTGTGATTCACAGTTGAAGAGAGAGTTGTTATTTGAAACTCATAGTTTTCCGTTTTCAGTTCATCCTGGCAGTACTAATATGTATAGAGATCTGAGGGAGTATTACTGGTGGGATGGAATGAAAAGAGATATTGCTGATTTTACTGTGAAGTGTTTGACTTGTCAGCAGGTTAAAGCAGAGCGGCAGTTACCGAAAGGGATGCTTCAGCCTTTACCAGTGCCAGAGTGGAAATGGGTGAATATATCCATGGACATTGTTGTTGGATTACCGAAGACATCTCGAGATAATAATGCAATCTGGGTTGTTGTTGATCGCTTGACTAAATCTGCTCATTTCCTTTCTATACGAGATACTTTTTCCCTAGATCAACTTTCCCGTTTGTATCTTAAAGAGATAGTTAGGTTACATAGAGTTCCTCTCTACATTGTATCGGATCGTGATCCCATGATTACTTCTAACTTTTTGAAAGGCCTTCAGAAGTCATTGGGTACTGAATTAAATTTTAGAACAGCTTTTCATCTTTAATCAGATGGGCAGTCAGAACGAACAATTCAGAAATTGGAGGATATGCTACGAGCTTGTTCTATGGATTATCAGGGAAGTTGGGACCAACATATTTCTTTGGTTGAATTTTCATATAATAACATCTTTCATTCCAGTATACAGATGGCACCATTTCAGGCATTATATGGGAAGCGGTGTCAAACTCCAGCTTTCTGGGATGAAGTGGGTGAAAGGAAGTTGATGGGACAAGAATTGGTAGAAGAGATGGCAGAAAAGGTTCAGCTGATTCAGAAACACTTGAGAATAGCTCAGAGCGGGCAGAAGAGTTATGAGGATAACCGGAGGAATGATCTATTTTTCACGGAAGGTGATCATGTTTTTCTCAAGGTTTCTCCTTGGAAAAGTGTGGTAAGATTTGGTAAGAAAGGAAAGTTGAGTCCAAGGTTCATTGGACCATATGAAATTCTGGAGAGAGTTGGATCAGTTGTATACCACGTGGCTTTACCTCCGAGTTTATCTCAGGTACACAATGTTTTTCACGTTTCGGTGTTGAGAAAGTATATGCCATATCCATCTCATGTTTTGAGTCCAGAGGTAGTTCAACTGGAAGAGAACCTATATTATGAGGAACAACCGGTCCAGATTCATGACCACAGGGAGAAAGTGTTACGGAATAGGGTGATTTACCAGGTAAAGGTTTTGTGGATAAACCACAAGATTTAAGAGGCAACATGGGAATCTGAAAATGCAATGAGGGATAAGTACCCCCATTTATTCGATAAGTAAATAAATTGCGGGGACGCAATTTTCTAAAGGGGGGAAGGATGTAACATCCCAAGTAAGTAATGAATAATATATATTTTTATCTATGTCTATTAATGAATAAGATAGTGTTTTAGAGGCTTAAAATGAAAATAAATCCCATCTTAAGCATGGAATACACTAATATTTTTAAAAGATTGTTTAACTGCCTTATGATGGAAAACCCTTTTTAAATATATATTTTGAAAATTTTATAAACTATGTTTGTCAAAATAAACTTATTCTTTATTATTGGGACATCAAAATTTACTTTGTGTGAATTTTTGGTATTTTTCTGACAATGTTCATTTTTAAATGAATATTGAAAAATACTGCATTTTACATCAAAACTGATTTTTAATCTAATTTATTTATATGATTAGATTATCATTTGTATTGGTTTTGACGTGATATTAGAATATATTTTTACCATTTTATTCAATGATGGTCATTGGAATCAATTTCACTTTGAAATTAGACTTAAACTGGTGTCAATCTTTTGATACTTATTGTTTTATAAAAACATGCTATTTGCTCTGACAGCGGGAATTAATTATTAAATTAATTAATGTGACTTATATGTTTTGAATTTTTTAAAATAGACTTCATTTTTGAATTCAGAATATCAAATATATCTTAGGGTGAATTTTTGGTAATATTCTGAAAAACTTCAATTTTTGATGAATAGTGAAACCACTAAGTGGTACTTATAAAAATTGATTTTCCGTTTAAATGAACATTTTCCATCATTGTGTTTTTAATTTCAAAAATCCGACATACATGGTTGTCATTAATAAGTAAAATGTGGTTCAATGAGATTATAATAATTTTTTGGTGAATAGTAACTTATTAAGTTTTTAATCGCGATTAGTGGTAATTAGTGTAGTTTAAGGAAAAAATAATACATTAATAAAATGAGTTGAGCTTGACACATGTCCTACCCTCATGGGTTGTATCATGGCCGACCAAGACAAGACATGGGTCAACTTGGGGACCCCATGGATCCACTTTGGATGGGAAATGACATAAATAACTTTTTATTTAATGTAAAAGTAAAAAATGACACAAACATAATATGTTTTACGAAAACAATTTTTACATGGGGTTATAAAAATCAGATTTTTGATTATAAATAGTAATTGGAAAGCTAAAAATATTTCCTACTTTACAGTGTTTGTTTTATAATTTTTAGACTTTAAATAAATTAAATTATTTATGACATCATGATGATGCAGCAATGACCTCATTATTTAACGATTTAAATAAAATGGAAAGATAATGAAAAATTTAAAACCTACACATGGCCAAAACCAATTGGATCAGTGAATTTAGAAGCCTTATCACCTTATCCTAAAATTACAGAAATGTGGGAACTTTTGAATCCGAACATCTTTTTAAAATAAAGTAACTTATTTTTACTTTCCAAAAGTGCCCCTCCACTCCTCTTATAAAAGGCCCCCACCTCTACCTCATTTCACACACTCCTCAAGCCTTTGGCTCGGCCAAACCCTGCCCATTTAATCTCTCCACATACCTCTCCTCATCCTAGAGGATTACTTTTGGGAAGAATCCTTTCAAAGGAAGCCTTTAGGCTCAAATCAAAAGGAGTTACATTTTTAAAGGTAATTCAATCTCTCATGTTCATTTGTTTTATTTTGCTTCTCCAACCCCCTAAACTCTTTTTATTTACTTCTTTTGTAACAACACCAGTATCTTCAATATACTATTATGTTGTTATAAGATTTATTTGAGCTACACTCTCACACAAATACATCAAATGGTTAAAGAACATATGGTTTCCGTGGATGGCGAAATTCTGCATCCCGAAACGATGATTGTTCAATACTCATTTAACACCTTCAAAGGTGGCCATTATGATGTCACTATTTTTATATATGATATATAATATGTTTATGTTTTCCTTAAGCTTCTGTTTTTTTTCATTTTGGGCATTACTTTATGGTTTCCATTATTGGTAAACACGATATCTTCATTTTAGGAAGTGCGGACTCCCGCCCCCTGAAAGTGATTTGATTCGTTAATACCATATGTGGGATGTGTAAAGGATAAAGATAATGATATTATATATGTTATTATACTGGAATTATAATATACTATTATATCATTATGAATCCATTCCAGAAAATACGAAATAGAAATCGAAGTAGCGTTCATGCGTACGTACGGCTTACCGTCTCCATGAATGGTGCGTTTCATTTCGTACCTCTAAATGTGATGTAATATTATAAATACATATATATGCTGAATATATATGATATATATGTTATCCAAATCGTTAATATCATTCTGGATATAACAATCCTTTGACCAATTAACAACATGTAAGTGCAAGAAGTCTATTTTTGACTTAAGAACCAAATACCGACAAAATGAACATTATTAACTTAAATGATTACATGATGTTCATAACATGGTATAAAAGGAAAAATGAACTTGAAAAAGGTTCTTAATCAAGTAGAGATTAACTCAAGTTTATCATTCAGGAGATCAAAGAACGGTCGGTTCAAGTCGGATACGAGGTATGGGACTTCGTCTCAATCTCATTTCATTGAGGCATATTTTATTTTATACACAACTTTATTTTATATGGTGTATAAACCCCTTTGACTTTTACAGTTATTCAAAATAAATCCTTTTTATTCGAAGCGTTTACTAAACGAAAAAAGGGAATGTTTTTTTCGTACGTATGCGGCGACAACGACTTCTCCACCATCGTTACCGTTATTTGTGTTTCGACTTCCTCTACAAGCCATACCTTCTTTTTAAAAGAAAAATAAATACCATGTTTTAATTTTCTTTTATTTTGGTATTGAATATGGTTTTCACAATGCTTTCTGTGTTGTATTGATATCTTGTGATTGAAATGTGGAAATGTTATGTTTCCTTTATGCATGTTTTATGTGATACGATTATGTTATGGTTATTGGGCATTATTATGAAGACGGGTGGTTCCGTGATAAACTAAGGGCGGGTGAGCCCGATATAGCTCTCCAATGCATTGGGTAACGCGAAGGAGTGAAACGTTAAGGTTTCTCTGAAGAGAATTAGGGAATATATTGTGATGGGTATTCCAAACGTAACCAAGAGGGTTACTCCCTACGTAAAAATGTTATGAATGCCTCAAGTTACCTTTATGTCTTATGATTTCTATGATTTATTCATGTTTTGATGAGGTAAGTTAAAGTGCTTATGTTTTATGGGTAAAGTATGATCTCATCCTTATGTATATATGTACCCATGTTTCCTTCCAAATTTTTATATCCCTTACTGAGCTTTTTATGCTCATCCCATGTTTTTTTGAAATTTTTTTCACAGGTCAAGGGAAAGGTACATGATATGAAGATTGTGTCAAAAAAGTGTCAAGAAAGAATCCATGTTTCTTTTAAATATGATTCCATTGATGGGAATGAAGAATACTATCTTTATGTAACCACTTTGTTTTAATGTGGGTTGTAATGCATGTTTTAAGATCTAATTCTCTAAAACTCTAAACCTGAAAAGATCCTCAATGTGTAATCTTGTGATAACTCAAGATTAAGTAAGGTTTAAGGCTGGGGCCTTATATTATATTTAATTTATTTTTAGTTATATTTCATGTTATGTTGGTAACCATTGAATCATTATATAAAAAATGTTAAACATATTTTCATAAATCAGTTATCATTGTTGATTCTATCCATTATAATAGCTTGGTGATAACAACCATACTAAATAATAATATTTAGCTGTTCATTTATGCTCGATGTGGTGTATCATGTACACTATAGAACCTTGTATTTCATTTTTAAAATTCAAGATGTTACATTATCCCACCATTTAGGATGTTTCATCGTAGAAATTTGAATTTAGGTTTAGAAACAAAGGTATGATAATTTTAATAGTATATTATGTCAATCATACCTCAGAAAAATAGTTAATAAAACTACTACTTTAAAAGAACAAAAGGATAGTATGAGGATCGCTGAAGAAAACACATAATAGTATTTGATATATGAAAATATGGATATGAAAGAATATATAACCATCATGTTCTGATGTAAAGTAATATAAATAACGATTAAGATGAATTTAATAATCACAAAACTATATGTTTGTGATTAATTAAAAATTTATTGATTTCAAATTAAGAAGAGTTTATAGATAATGCATTTGTTTTAAGATCCTTTTCAATTTTTCAGGAATTAATTTACTTCATAGATAAAGAATGTAACAAAATATTCATACTTGAGAAATGTATTTTCATCCATTATTCAAATTCCACAAAAAAATCATCTTTTTTATCTAAACTATGATTATTTAAGATGAATATTTAATACTGGAAGCACTATTATAAAATTCTATAGAATCACATAATCCAAAAAAAGATTAAATATCCTTTTATCCTTTCCTTAAAAACTAAACATAACCAAAATGGTTAGTACATGATATGATAATTTCCCAAAAAATAGTAATCATTATATGAAGAAAATATACTTCAATCTCTAAAATTTGGTTGTGATTCCCAATATTCAATACAGACCAATAAACAAATAACATTGCTTAAAATTACTCAAAACAATAATAACTAAGATTGAATCCCAAACTTCTGATGGATTTTATCACATATTATTCCATGATTTTGTTAACATTTTTCTCCAAAGAACATCAAACACTATTAATGTATCACACTATAAAGTAATTATCACAACCAATAATATCTATGGTAGGTTAATAATTTCCATAAATATCATGAATTACCATCAATCCATAATAATATAACAGATTATTGTAAAACATATCTAAAAATTTACTTATCAAATAAAATCAAGTAGTATTCTATTTACTATAATCATATAGGATTTCTAAAATAGTGAACATCTTCTGAAATAACTTTAATCATGTATTCACCAAATAATTTTCATATACCATGAATATCCATTTAATAAAACATAAGTTTCCAAAATCAAATTATTATTATTCCATCATCATGTTTAAAAAAATAAAATGACATATTAACCAGGGACATCATGTAAGTCATTCGTATGAGAGAAATCCTTTTCACAATTCATTTGTGTGTTCGATTCTCGTATCCTTGTCCGACAAGATGTGTTGTCACCCTTCATACGTGTTATCAATTTTCTAAGATAATATAATTATTTTATCATTCAAGAAATATGATAATTTTCTCAATAATATACATAATATTTTTGACCAAATGGTTATCTTATAACCCTCATGTATATCCCAAAACATAATTACCTCAACATAATAATTCATAAAGTGTTAATAAAATTGAAATTTTTTCATTTCAACTCCATATGATTTAATAAATCTATTCCCAAATTAAAAAACATTGAACCGTGATCATTTCATCCAATAGGTTTCATCGTCATTTTGTTCACATATATAGAAGTTCCATGCATTTTAATAATTATATATAGATTATTAAAAATCAATTTCTTCCTTTATCAATATTTAATTTTTTCAATATTGGTCATATAGGTGTTCACAGAATAATAGTTTTTGAAAATAATCGTCCATGAAATAAAATTTCAAAACATCTAATAAAACCTAATTTTGAAAAACCATATATACCATGTTTGACATAAAACATTCAATCAATGGACATATTAAAATACCATAAGTATGTGTTGAAAGTTTATATTTTAAAATAAAGTACAAATATGGTGTTCAATGTTGTCCATCTTTAGTAGATTTTTCAAAATCTTTTAATAAGTTAAAATATCTATAAAATGTGATGATAATATTTCTATTTTTTGAAAATAAGAGAATTTTTAGAAAATAGGACATGATTAAAAATAACCCATGAACTATGATGGTATTGAGGTATAAAAGAGGTGTTTGAAATATCATACAACTATTTGGAAGAGGGTTGTATGTTAGAAAATGAATCAAAATCATTTGAAAATGACCTTGAAAACATTAATGACAGAAATCCATCAGGAATATATAAGAATATTATTTGAGATCCTCCACCTATCATTTGTTACAAAAATTATTCAATCTGAAGAAATTATTGCATAAGCATTTATCAAAATGATTAGACATAGAAACATACAATATGTTTAAAGAAACACATAATCCATAATGTTGTCTAAACTTTTATGTTGATACCAACGATAAGGACCCAAATTTAATGATACAAAATCAAGAGATAAATAAGGAATTCATAATAAGGATATTTCTGGTTTATAGATTTAGATAATAGGGAATAACACATTCAAAACAACTTAAATATTAATATTTATACAGTTCTTCTAACTATCCTATTTTTTTGAAACACAAATATTTTAAAATGAAACATTATTTCATTTTATGTTTAAACAACGTAACATTTTATTGATCTCATCCATGAATCTATTCTTATTTAAATAATTCGAAAAAATTTTTAAAACATGTGAATGTCATAACAAATCATAGTAAGGGATATAAAATAAAAAATAAAACCATTATCCCATTAATATTTAAAACACATGAATTTTTTTTCCCAAAATCATAATTTTTACCCCTAAATAAAATATTCTTTATCATAATATATAAATTCATAATATTATAGAAAAAAATATTAACAATCATAAACCATAAATGTAATTTGTGGCATCCTTAACATTTTTCCTATGTACCTTTCATAACTACATAGTGAGTAACCTTCGGGGTTATGTTTGGAATACCCATCACCATATTTTCCTTAAATATATTAGGAGCAACCTTATTTTTAATTGTAATTGATTGGACCTGCCTGGTCCATTACATGCTGAAATTTGGTGTTTTTGGTGTTTTATGAGGTCAAAGTGGCCTATACCCAACACTTTTCCAAATATAAAAACTGTTTCATTAAATGATGTCAACTTTCCTTATCCAAAATTCAAATTTATTTCATGAAATGATGTCACATTTTCTTTTCAAAAATTCTCATCTATTTCATAAAACAGTATAATATTTTCTTTTTCAAAAATTAAAATTGTTTTATTAAACAAAGTCACATTTCCATTTCCAAAATTCCTAACTGTTTGAAGAAAAAGTTTCACATATAATTTGAAAAAATTCCAAAATTATTTTATGAAATTTTGAATCATTTCATTTTCCAAAATTGCATACAATTTCATGATATAGTGTCATAGTAACGGTGTCACAAAAACTTTGTAACTGAAATAGTTTCATATAAATAGTGTCACAGAAACAGTGTCACATAAATAGTCTCATATAAATGGTGTCAATGAAATGGTGTCAAAAAAACGTGTCACAAAAATGATGTCACTGAAAAAATTTCACATAAATAACATCAATGAAACTGTGTAACAGAAACAATTTCATAGAAACATTGTCGAAAAAATGGATTCACTAAAGCGGGGTCATAGAAATGGTGTCACGGAAATGGTGTCATAAAAATGGTTTCATAGAAACAGTGTCATAAAAATGGGGTCATAGAAACAATGTCACAATTATTGTCTCACAATTACTGTCTCACAGTTACTGTCTCATAGTTAATGTCTCACAGTTACTGTCTCACAGTTACTATCTCATAGTTATTGTTTCACATTTCCTTTCGCAAATTCCAATATTCTTCCAGATTCTCTGATTTAACATTTTCATTAACAAAAAATGCATTAGAAGTCAGGTTTTAAGGGATTTAAGACCGATTGGAATCCCATTACTACTATATTAATTTTTCATAACGATTTGGATTTCATTACATTGTTAAACCATGTGGTTCAATGCGATTCTTTTTTTAATGTAAAATCCAACATATCTTAAACTACTACTCTATTAAATACTCTAAATGGGAATGATATCTTCTTCTGTTTTTCTACCTCCTTGTTCTATGGTGTGATATATTTATACCTTTACATCATTCTTGTAGGAGTCTTGTAATCAAAATTTTCTCAAGGGATTAGTTCCCATGAAGTTCTTCTTTCTTCGAGTGCACCACCTGTTTTGGTGCAACCATACAGTATCGATCATTCATCAATATATGGTATGTTTTATCATCATTCTCGTTAATTAATCTTCTCATATTTCTCCTTTCCATATTATGGAATGCTATCAAAATGGTCCCAAAGGACTATTCTTTGGTGTTGACCGGTGAGGTGGTGTCTCTGTATTCTTTAGTGGATTCAGTCCACCAAGAGAGGTGATTGTGATTTATTTTTTTAGTTTGTTCAAAGAGCATTGGAATCCTTTTGAGGTAGGGAATTCGTTTCATAATTATTATTTTATGACCAACAGTATTGTTAGTACATTTTATCCCACTGTATCACAATAGAATTTACCTAATAAATATTTGAACTAGGTTATGAAATTGATATTGTTCATATGTTATTGCCCCTTATTTTGAAATATATTGTGATATCTATGCATGATTTGTTTAGATTTCCATTCTGGATGGAAATTTGTAAGGAATGTAAATCCAGAATTAATTTATAATAATTTGGCTAATGATAATGGGGTGTGTAAATAAATCTAACTGTTGTTGTTGTAATTTTATGTTAATCAAATTTATTCAGTAAGCATGTTTAATAATTTGTGATAGCTATGATAGATTACTGTTTAGGATACACATAGTTGTAACCTAAAAATTATAAATTGGGTAATTCAATATGGATTAAAAAATGAAATATTTGATAAAAAGAAAATAACTCGTAGTGATATGATCAAAACTTTTTCTTGTAAAGGACATGATACTTATGCTTGGATTTATAAGAGCTCATTGTGTTTAAAGGTTGGATTCCATGTCTAAGGGGCAAGATAATTATTGATATGAAATTTATTTTTCTACTACTTTTTTTGTGATGTGATCCGGGATGGTTGTTGTGATATGTGAGGTCAGGTATGCCCATTTGTTGGGGCTGTAGTTGATGCCCAGAGTAGTGAGATGCATCAGTTTATTCATGTAGGTTTTGGGGAGGACACCAGGGATGAAGAAACATGTTGTAAGTGAATTTTTGGAGGTTTAATAATTCTTGATGGTTTTTTATCATCTTTACATTCCCCAATTACCTAAGAATATTGTTTACAACCCACATTCCAGAAGGGGAGAATATTTGGGGGGTATGCCATGTGCTTTTCGTGTTTGGCTTCTCGAGGGAGGACGGGTTTATGCTCTTGCTATTGATGGAAAAGACATGATAGAAAGGTCATCTACAGACTGAGTTGATCCCCATTATGTTTAGTAGCATAAAATATTTTTATATAATGCCTAGGAATGTTGGAATGTAATAATGTAGTTAATAAATGACATAATAAATTATGTTAACCCATGGGGATGGAGCTAGTTGGGACACTATGTTGAGGTTACAATTTGAAGGAATAGTGGACTTTGGGTGTGATGATGATGAAATAAAATGTGGAATTGTAAATGGTTAATAATTGTATAAATAATTAATTAATGTAATCTGAAACTGATAAAAAGGGAATTACGTACTATAATAAATCTCTTTAAACATTTGTATGATTATAGGGTAACTAGTCTTAGAAGTGGAAGCAAGGAGTCTGAGAGATGTTAGATGTAGTTGAGTATGAGACCATGTTTTTTTATATAGTGTGGCTGTGAGATATATTACATCATATATGTTTTGTGTTTATAAATGATACCCCACCCTCCTGGTTATAGTGATTGACTCCTAAGAGATTCTGAGTCATGAAGGGGTGTTTTCCCTGATATTCTGGTTGGAGGATGGATGGATGACTACCCCCTTTGGAACGAGTATATTATTTTGTTTGTTTGTTGTGTTGTTAGGTACATAGGTTAGTTTTACCAATATTTCTATGTAGATGGATGTAATGGCTTGTGGTTATTCACACACATATATTCTGGATATAGTTTACTTTGAACTAATATACAAATAACATGTATTAGTTGTAATGGATTGAGGAACCATACTCGGTGTATGGGACGTAAGGGATTGAGGTTTAATACCCGATGTATGATACACATTTTGAGAGTTATGGTGGCTCATGGAAACTACCTGCTATATTTTCACACATGGATGTGGTAATTTTGTTTTAGGAGGTGCATGTTGTTGTTCTTCTCCTCAGTTTTTTTGGAAAGACATTTTAGAGAGAGATGCTTAGGATGTACGATGTTGGGGGAAAGAAATACAATAGTGGGGATGTAGTAGTGGGGTACCGTTGGTATTATTTATTATATTATATACTATTGTTTGTAATACTTGGTGAGAGTATCCATGGCGAGGCTGGGAACGTAGTATACCTATTATTATGATGAATTTGTTTCACTTGTTGTTCACGATTATTTATCATGTTTTTTTTCTTTTTCACAATAGTCTCTAGGTAGGATCCTACTGAGTATACTATTTTACTCAATCTATTTATATATAAACCGGTTTTCAATTCACTTGGAGCTAGTTGGAGATAAGACAATATACTATTACTTTGGGGTTGCAGGAGTTTTTCGGGCTTCGTTGTTGCTGCTGTTTTTTACTTTCCTTTGGTACTTTTAGTTATTCCATTTAGTTTTAGTAGTTTTTCACAACATTACATATGTGTACATGGTATTTATTTTATATTGTATTATGACTTGGAGTTGGTTGGTGTATGTATTATCTCTCTATTTCACAAGTGTTCTCTTAGAGGGTAATTCATCCCTTTTGAGTGGTTGTTATACCCTTGGTGCTAGTCACCAACCTGGGACCAATTGGAGGTGGGACATTGGGGTCACTATATTCCTTCTCAAATTTCTGGCATAGTATGGGTACATGATAGGGGGTGGGGATTGTGATAGAGTGGTATAAGAGGTTTGGTTAAAGAATAAGAGGGAGTTTAGTGTTAGGCATATGTGAGGATTCATGGGTTTCTATGGAAACAATGTGAGTTATATTTATAAAGTGATGTAAACACTAGAGACTAGCAGAGACATAGATGTTTAGGGATCATGTGATCTAATGCACAAACCATTAAGTCTACATGTTCTAGTAAATAGGATGATACTAGTTTCATAGTAGATTCCTAGGAAAGGATCGTGAATCATTCTTCTTTTTGCCTAAGTTTGAATTGGAAGATCTTGGGAAAAGCTAACATAAATTAAATTAAAGAAAAAATTTAAATATTATATGTTGATAATTTGATATTCTAGTTTTAGGAGCTCTAAATGTTTGTTATTATGTTGGTATGGCTCCAGGTCAATGTCCGCGTTAGGTTCGCGGAGAAGATGTCTAGCAGGCTGTGCCTGGAGAATGTTGAAGGGAAGATGATGAAAAAAAATACTTAGAGGAGGAAATTCCAAGAATTTCAGTTCTAGAGTCTATAGATGATCAATGGACACATATCAGATGTAGTCACTGAAGACTCGTTGGAGGAGGTTGAGATAGGCTTTAGTTCGATCTGTGCTGGGAAGTAGTAATGGGTGCATTTGGATGTGCTGATTCTGCATGAAGAAGGGATGTAGTGGTGGTTTTGGTTCCTTGAGGATCGCATGGAGTCAAAAATCTCTTAGGAGGAGTTCTAAGACTAGTTTAGACTGGAGTTTCTTTTTTCAACCTCGAAGGCATCTAGTTTGCAATATCTTATAGCCCCTCGATAGGAGAGATTAATTTTTTTGAGTGTTTGGAATCCATTTTAGTAACCTTTTATGATATTATTCAAACCTGTTTCAAGATGAGGAGGCCCGAGCAAGGCATTTTGAGGAGGCACTGTGTCCGTAGATCTAGTGGCAGGTCACCCCGTTTATATTGAAGGCATAAATTGAGGTGTTGGGGAGGGTAGAGGTTGTCGAGAGGACATTTCCCAGAACCATATCATCAGGAGGGGGGGATTTATCATGATTCCTCACAAAGAAGAGATGAGGTCTGGGATTCCCATTTTACCGGGAAGAAGAATATTCTTTTGAAGTATGGTAGGTTCCAGCCCTTAGCGTCTCATTTCTACGGGGGTTGAGGATCTCAAGCCTTTTCTATGGGATCAAGAAATTTTTTATCCTTCTGGAGGATGATGTCATCAGTAGCAAGAGTGCCCAACGTTTTAGAGAAGTAATCTTTCAGCAGATGTTCCTCTCTAGGTTTATCTATTGAAGAATTCCTAGCAGAGGTAGAAGCTGCAGGTTTCACTTCCTTTAGATCAGTAGAGAGGATATGGGACATGCAAAGGATATCTCTAAGATACTCCTCATCCTTATAGAGAAGAACATGACTATGGTGGTGGTCGTCATTAGGGTTAGTGAGGTTGTAGTGGAGGTCGTGGTCAGCTTCATGCTTTAGTTTTTCCTGCTTTAGGAAAATCCGATGTCATTTGAAGTACACTTTTCTTGTTTTCTAAATGGGTGTATTCCTTGTTTGATTCAGGAGTGAAACATTCCTTCATATCACATGCCCTTGTACAAGCTTTGGGACTTGATGTAGAGAGGATTCTAGTGCACTTGGCATTTAGTATGCCAGTTGGAGGTCAAGCTAACTTGTCTGAAATATATATAGATTGTGAAATTGTACTGTGGATGTAACACTTTTGGAAAAATTTCTTATATTTACGGGTAAAATAATATGATGTAATCATAAGAATGTATTTCTCGTTTTCATTGCAGGATATCAGTGATTGATTCAGGTGGTAGGTGTTGTCCTTCAATGGTGGTGGATAGCTGATAGTGATTATTGGTAAGTGAGACCCTCCAATGAGTCAATGGTCTCTTCCTTTATTATCATCGATGATGGATGAGTAGATAACGAATTCAATAGAGGATCAACAGTTGGTGTTTCCCAAGGTCACAAAAGAGTTCCTAGATTTCATTCCAGAATATGTTGTAGCATTTACTTCTCAATGAGAAATTTAGTTTGTGATCGAGTTACAACTAGGGGAAGATCCTCTCTCTATGTCTCTATATAGGATATCCCCTTATGAGTTAATAGTTCTAGTTATATAGCTTGATGGTCTATTAAATTATGGTTTTGTTCGGTCGAGTGTGTCATCATGGGATGCACTTATTTTTTTGGGAATAAGGCTGACAATATTTTAAAGTTGTGTATCAATTATCATCACATAAACAAAGTGACAATGATGAATCATTATCCTCTTTCGAATATTAATGATTTATTCGATCAAATAGTCGGTGAAGGTTGCTTCTTTAAGATAGAATTGTGGTCAGGATATCATTATATGCATGATTTGGATGAGGATATCCTAAATACAACTTTCTGTTCTCATCATGGGTATTATGTGATCATTTTAATGTCAATCGGTGTGACAAATGCTTCATATGTTTTCATGGGATTAATGAATGATGTGTTCTGTGAGATATTGGATAATTTTGTAGTGGTTTTAATTGAAAAAAAGTCCTTTTGTACTCCATGTCTGGGGAGAAGCATGTTGAGCATCTGCACGCCATTTTGGGAGTTCCTCTTCAACAACCACTATTTGGGAAGTTGTTGAATTATGATTTTTGTGCTGGAGAAGTCTCTTTCTTAGGGAATGATGTGTCCCAACTTGGAGTAGTTATGGATCCATCAAAGAAAGAATCTATTGGGTCAAAGGAAGCTCCTAAGATAGTGGCATAAGTGGAATGTTTTCAATGTCTTGTAGGATAATACAAGATGTTCATAACCGATTTCTCTTGAGTTGATACTCCTATAACAACATTTACTATGAAGGATCATGCATTCATGTGGACTGATCAGTGTCAAGAAACTATCATGTACCAAAAGTATATGTTGGTAGGTGCTCTAGTTCTTTGTCTTCTAGAAGAGGGAGTATAGTTTGTCGGTTTATGTGATGCTTCACATTTGGGGTTAGGCTATATTTTGATGTATCAAATATTGGTTATTTCTTATGAGTGTCATAAGTTTCATCCCAACGAATATAACTATTCCAACCTTAATCATGAGTTGGTGGTAGTTGTGTTTGCTATGAAGTTGTTGAGACATTTCCTCATTGGTGAGCACTTTGTTGTTTTCACTAATCATAAGAGTCTGAGGTATGTTTTCTCCTAGGGTGTCATGAAATTGCTACAATGTCTGTGGATGGAGTTCATGAAAGAATATGATTTTTAAATATCATATACACCCGGAAAGTGGAATGTTATAGCTGATGTGCTGATAAGGATGTAGTTTAGTGATGTAGTGCATGAATCCAGTTATTCATGGAGAGTTATGGAAGAAAATTCATCATTATATCTCGATATGGGAGAACTTTGGGGTGGATATTATCTTTTTTCAGATGACAGTTCAGTCATCTCTAGTGTAGCATGTGGAGGAGTCCTTATTAGGGGATCTAGAGGTAGCGGTCTAAAGAGATCGTGTGGTTTGTAGAGAATCCCTTGATGGCTGGTGTGAGGATGAACAACACAAAGTGTTGTATCACAAAAGGATATTTGTTTCTTGGGTGATGTATGTGATGGTTCTTAGAGAGTTCCATAGTTCACCATTACCCGTGCATCATGTTGTGACAAATATGTAAAAGTCTTGAGGAGGTAGTTTTGGTTTCTTGGGATGGAGTGTGTAATTGTGGAGTATGTGTCTCGTTTTTTGGTTTTCCAAAAGGTGAAGGCCAAGCACCATTTCCCCTATAGTTTTCTCCAGCATTTAAATATTCCTCAGTTGATATGGGAGGACATCTCAATAGACATTGTTACTTGTTTAACTCGAGCTTAGGGAGTCCATGACGCTATTTGGGTGGTATATGATCATGTAATGATATAAACCCACTTCATAGTGATCATGTAGTCGAGCTCGGTGGATGTTTCGTGAAGTCAATATATCTGTAGGATGTGGGGAGACTCCATGGATTCTTGAGGACCATAATTTCTGATCAAGATCCTAGTTTTACATATAAGTTGTAAAGAGGTCTCAAGAATGATTTTAGTTCTCAAAAATTTCGTAACATTGCTATTCATCTATAGACAGATGATCAAACAGTGCAGATTGTCCAGAATCATAAATACATGTGGAACACTTGGGTCCTAGATTTTGGAGGATTGGGGATGAAGAAATTACCCTTGGTGGAGTTTGCTTACATCAATAGTTTTCACTCCACCATTGGTATGGATTCATTTGAATCCTTGAATGTATATCCTTTCTGATCTCCATTGTTCTAGATAGGGGTTAGAGAGTATGTAATTCTCAAACAATAACTATTACAGAGTTTTGCAGAAATGGTTGAAGTGATTCGTCAGAGGATGATGGCATTTCATGATCCTCAGAAATCATATACTGATCAAAGGGGATAACATTATAGTTTGATGTTGGGGATCACATGTTTCTTAAGGTGACTCCACATCATGGATAGTGAAGGTTTGTTTATGGGACAAAGCATTCTCCCTGGCTTTTTGGGCCATTCGTGGTGTCGGATCATGATGGTGCCACGGTGTATCAAGTAGAACTTCCCCCGATGATGTCACAGATACATGATGTTTTCTATTTCTCATAGCTCTATAATTATCTTTATGACGCCTATCACATTATCTATTGGAGAAATATTAAGATTAATGATGATGTAACCTTCAAGGAGTGGTCTATGTAGATCCCTGACCGCAAAGAAAAGGTGTAGCGCATGCGTTCTATCACCTTGGTTCGTGCCATGTCGTGACACAATGGTGTGAAGGAGAGTACCTGAGAACATGAGTGGTAGATACATGATCAGTACCCAGAGTCATTTTATGTTTAAATCTTTTAATGTAATGATATTTTCTTTGTGGTTATAGACATTTAATTTTTATGAGATTTATTTCTTTTATAGACTTTGTGGCTTTCTCTCTTTTGAGAGGTATCTCGATATGTGGTTGTTTGGACCCTTTATCTATTTCATTTTGGGTTGGTTTTGGATTCTCGAGGATGATTTTATTTTGATAAGTATTTAATTTAATGTCATGGACTTATCTAGACCATTATGTGATGAAATATAGTGTTTGAGGTGTTCTAGGAGGTCTAAGTGATTTATAACCATCACTTATCCAAATTTCAAAAGTATTTCATGAAACAATGTCACATTTAATTTTCCAAAAATTCTAATTAGTTTCATAAAATAGTTTCACATTTCCTTTTCCAAAATTTCACACTATTTAATGATATTGTATTTTATTTCCTTTTCCAAAATTCCAAATTGTTTCATGAAACGGTGTCACATTTACTTTTCCAAAATGAAAAACTGTTCCATGAATGGTTGTCATAGAAACAGTGTCACCGAAACAATGTCAAAGAAATGGTGTCACATACATGGGGTCAAAAAAAGGTGTCACAGAAATGGTGTCACAAAAATTTCATCATAGAAATAGTGTCACAGAAATGATGTCATAGAAATGATATCATGGAAACGATGTCCCAATTACTATCTAACAGTTACAGTATCCTAAATACTGTTTCAAATATATTATTCCAAATTTCCTAATTATTAAAGAATTTTGGATTCAACGTTTTCTTTGATGAAAAACACATTAAAATAATTGTTTAAATGGATATAAGTCCGATAAAATTCCCATAACTCTTATTAATTTTTATTAAGTACTCGGATTATTTTACCTTTTCAAACTGCATTGTTTAATACGATCATCTTTTAATGGAATTTCCAGCGTATCATAAACCACTTCTCCATTAAATATTCTAAAGGGATATATATATTCCTCTATTATTCTTCCTCCTTGTTCTCTAGTGCGATATGCTCAATCCTTTCCTTCCATCTTGTAGGAATCGGGGGATTAAACATTACTCCTTGGATTGGTTACCCTTGATGTTCTTCTAACATGAAGTGCACCCCTTGTTTTGGTGCAACTGAGCAGTATCAATCAATATTCTATATAAGGTATGACTTATTATCATTCTTTTGTGTTCATCTTATCCTGTTTCTCCTTGAAATTTTATGGTATTCTATCTCCATTTTCTTAATATAATTTTATTGGGTTTTCTCTGTTGTGGTGGTGTCTCTGAATCCTCGAGTGGATGTAGTCCTCCAAGAGAGGTGATCGTGCTATCTTTTTTTAGTTTGTTTAATGAGCATTAGAAACTTTTTGAGGTATGGTATACATTGGATCTCTATTCTATTATGTGATCATGTAGATTAATCATGTTTTATCACACTATATCATAGTGGAATTGATATATTAAATATGTTAAATGGAAAAATAAATTGAAATCGATCATATATTATTGCCTCTTGTATTTCTATATAGGGTGATATATATGCTTTATTTGGTTAGATTTTCATTCTTGATGGAAATTGGTAATGAATGTAAATCCTGATGTAATTGATAATTATTTGGCTAATGATAAATTAGCATGTAATGGAATCCCTTTATTTTTGTTGTAATATTATATTAATCAAATTGATTCTGTAATCTTGTTTAATGAATTTGCGAGAGAAATGTAACCTTGTAATTTAGGTTACCCATAGATGGAACCTATAAATAAAAAATTGGTAAATTCTAGATGGATTATATAACAAGATGTTTGATAAGAAGATATTTTCTCATAGGGGTTTGAGTTACCTTTTTTCTTATAAAGGAAAAAAGTCTTACGCTTGGAGATGTGAGAGCTCATCATATTTTAAGGATGGATGCCTTGTTTAAGGGCCAAGATCCCAATTGATAGGTTGTTTTTTTACTACTTCTATTGTTGTGATGTGATCCTAGAGGGATATTATGATATTTGGGGGCACGATGGCCCATTGGTTTTGGCAATAGTTGATGCTTAGAGTGGCGTGATGCATCTGTTTATGCATGTCAGTTTCAGAATGGACACCATGGATGAGGAAACAGGTTGGACATGAATGTTTGGATGCTTGCTGATTATTTTTGGTTGTTTTTCTTCATTGTATTCCACACATCTAAAAGATACTGGGTTATATACAATACTTCCAAAAGGGGAAAATATGCGTGGGGTATTCCACATGCTTTCCGGGATTAGTTTCCTGAGGGAGGATCAATATATTCTCTTTCTATATGTGGAAATGACTTAACAGGTAGTTCATCTACTCACCAAGTTGATCCACTTGTGTTTAGTAGCTTTTAATGTTTTTCTAGAATTCCTTAGAATGTGGGAATTTAATAATTTTGTTAATAAATGATTGAATAAATGATATTAACACATGGGTTTGGAGCATGCTGGGAAGCAATGATGAGGATACAATTTAATTATATAGTTGAATTTGGGTGTGATGATAATGAATTATAATGTTGAAATTTTAATGGTTAATTGATTTTTAGATAAATAATTAAAATAATATGAAACAGATAAAAAAGGATTGAATTAATTTGAAAAGTCAATTTAAATGGTTTTGTTCTTATTCAATACCTAGTCCTAGAAGATGAATCCAGGTGTCTGAGTGATGACATCATTAGTTGAGTCTGAAACTAGGTTTTTTCCATTGTGTTTTTGTGAGATATATTTTTATCATGTACTTTTTTTATATGATACCCCACCCTGTCGATTTGGGAGATTAACACAATGGGGATTCCGATCCTTAGGGGGTATTTTTTCCAACATTCTTGTGGTAGGATGGATGGATGACTACCCACTTTGGCCCTGTTCTGTTCTCTTGATAATTACTTGTGCTAGTAGGAACAATTGTTAGTATTACCCTTATATGTGTATAGAGGGATGTAATGGATTGTTGTTCTTCACTGGCATATATTCAAGATATAGTTTCCTATAGACTACTATAGGTGTAACTTGTATAGGCTCTAATGGCTTGACGATCCTTACTCGGTGTATAGGCTATAATTGATTGAGGTTTAATACCCAAAATATGATAGAAATTATGTGAGCTATAGTAGATCTCAGAAACTAGATAGTTACATTTCTTATATGGACATGGTATATTTTTTGCATGAGGTTCATGTCGTGGTGCTTCACCCATGTGTTTGTTGGAAAACCTTTTTAGGTAGAGATGATTAGTACAAGTGACATTAGGGAAACCCATAAAATTAGTAGTGAAGTGGTAGCAGGGTACGGTTGATATTCATTATTATATTATATACTCTTGTATGTGATATTTGGTGACAGTTTTAGTTGTGAGGTTGGGAACATTGTACACCTGTTTAGGTGATGAGTCGATTTCACTTATTTTTCACTATGCTTTTTCATGTTTTCATTACTTTTTCATGAGAGGATCTGGGAAGGATTCCACTAATTATACTGTTTACTCACCCAATGAATATGTTAAAAAAATTTCAGGTCACTTTGTAGAGGCTGTAGATCTTGATGGTTACTACATGCATGGGGTTGTAGGAGATGTTTGAGCTTCAAGGTAGCAGATATTTTTACATTACTTTACTTCTTGCAGTTTTCCTTTTAGTTGTTGTATTTTTTCACTACATTACATATGTGTACATGATAATTATTTTATATTGCAATATGAGTTGGATTGGGTTGGTGTTTGTCTTATCTCTCTATTTTTAATTTGTTCTCTTAGAGAGGAATGCTTCCCATTTGTGTGTTTACTATACCCTTAGTGCTAGTCCCCATCTCGGGGACTACTAGAGGTGGGACTCAGGGGTCACTATCTCGATTCTCACATTGCCCACCTAGAGAGGTACACCTTGTAGGGAAGGGTGTGTGACATTGTAATGGCCCAGACCTCTCTGGTCCATTACTTTGTGAAAATGTGGTGTTGGAGGTGTTCCGGGAGGTCAAGGTGACTTATCCTCAACACTTTGCCAAATTTCCAGTTTTGTGAATAGTGTTTCTAGTTTTATGAACATTAACAGATCAGTTTCATAGATCGGTCTGACAGATTGGTGTCACAGATCAGTCTGACAGATCAGTCTGACAGATCGGTCTAACAGATCGGTCTCACAGATCGGTCTGACAGATCAGATTCATAGATCGGTCTGACAGATCGGTCTGACAGATCGGTTTCAGAGATCGTTTTGATAGATCAGTTTCACAGATCGGTCTGACAGATCGGTTTCACAGATCGGTCTGACAGATCGGTGTCATAGATCAGTCTCACAGATCGGTCTAAAAGATCGTTCACACAGATCGGTCTCACAGATCCGTCTCACTGATCGGTTTCAAAGATCGGTCTAACAAATCGGTTTCACAGATCGGTCTAACAGATCGGTTTCACAGATAGGTCTGACAGATCGGTGTCACAGATCGGTCTGACAGATCGGTCTCACAGATCGGTCTCACAGATCGGTCTCACAGATCGGTCTGATAGATCGGTCTCACAGATCGGTTTCACAGATCGGTCTGACAGATCGGTTTCACAGATCGATTCCATGTACATTAACAGTGGGTGTACAGTTTTTCCAGATTCATATATTTTTGCGCCTTTTGACGTTTCCTTTGACGTAAAATACATTTAAATCATTATTTTAAGGGCTCTTAAGGCCGTTTCAAATACCATAAATCCTATATTAATTATTCCTAAGGCCGGGATGTATTTAATTGGTCAAACCGCATGGGTTAATGCGATCCGTTTTAATGGAGAATTAACCGGATCTTAGATCGTCGCCCCATTAAATCTTAAAAAAATGGGACGAGATATCATTCTCCCTTGTTCTTTCCTTTGTTCTCAGCTAAGAGATGCTGGAACCTTTCAATCATTCCCTTAGGAGTTGCACAATCAATATTTACTCCTATGATTGTTCTTCTCTGTTTTGGATGCAACCGAACTGTGTTGGTCAATCTTCCCAATAAGGTATGTTTTATCGTCGTTCCGTTTGGGATAATATTCTATTGATTCTCCCTTCCATATGATACCATGTAATTTTCCAAGATTCTAATGGGTTTTTCTTGGGGTTGGATGGTACTGTCGTATCGTGGAATCCTCCGGTGGATGCAGTTTTCGTGAGGGGAGGATTGTGACCCATTGTGTGGATACAGGACATCAAGAACTCTTAGAGGTAGGAGATTCATGGCTTCTCTAATTGTATATGTGCAATCGTAGAATTTGCATGTTTTAGTCTTTTGGATCACAATGAAATTGACCTAATTAAATACTTGAGCCGGATAATAAGAATTGGTTGATCGCATGTTGTTTCTTTATACCATGATAACAGTTTTCCTCATGTTTTTCTAGATAGAGTGATATCTATGATTTCTTTGATTTGTTGTTCGTTCATGATAGAACTTGATAATGAACGTAAAGCCAGAATTAATTGTTAATTAATTGGATAAAGATAAAGAAGTGTGTAAATTAATCTGGTTATTGTTGTTGTTGTTGTTGTTCTAATTTGAGGATAATAGAATTAGGGAAGCAAGCATGATTATTTAATTGTGGAAGCTTACTGATTTGGTATCCCATGATTGGAACCTATGCATAACAAATCTGCTAATTCAATATTGATTAATGAACATATTGTGTGGGAATTTCTAAAAGGGTTCTAAGTTACACTCTTCTTTGTTAAAGGGTTAAGAGCCCATGGTTGTGACAGTTTATTTCCTACTTCTTGTGTTGTAATGTGATCCTGGATGGCTGTTGTGATGTGTGGAGGCATGGGGACTTGTGGTTTTGGTAGTGGATGATGCCTAGGTTGGCGAGATGCATCATCTTATGCATGTGGGTGTCGGGGAGGACACCAGGGGTGATGGAATGGGATGGATGTGGTTGCTGGATGCTTGTGGATTCTTTGAATGTTTATCTGCTTTGCTTTTTACCCACTACTCAAGGCAGCTGGTCTTGCTTACCCTTCTTCCAAAAGAGGAGAAGACGCGCAGGGTATGCCACGTGCTTTCCGTGTTTAGCCTCTCGAGGGAGAATGGGTCTATGCTCATTCTATAGGCGGCAATGACTCAACGGGTAGTATATCTACTCACCGTGTTGAGCCTCCTTTGTGTTTAGAAGCATAGGATGATTTTCTAAAATGTCTGTGAATATGGAAAAGTAATTCTATAATGAATGTTTGATTAAATGGTGAAAATCCATAGGGATGAAGATACTAGAATTTAAAAGGTGATTTGAATCATAAAAGGAGATGTTGATTTTTAATGTGATGCCTATTCAGTTTAATGTGTAATTTTTCATGCTTAATTAATGTTTAAAGAATTAATTAATGTACAGTGGAACTGATAAAATGAGAACGAAGTAATCTAATAAAGCTCTTCAAATGATTGTGTGCTTATAGGATACCTAGTCTTAGAAGTAGCAGCATGGAGTCTGAGAGACGTTAGTTGCAGTTGTATCTAAGACTAGGTAATGCCCATAGTGTGGATGTGAGATAAATATATATTCTGTACTTTTTGTGATTCTATACGCTACTCCACCATGTAGGTAAGGGCAACTGACACCCTGCGGATTCTGAGCCCTGGGGGGTGTTTCCCCCAACATTCTGATCGGAGGTTGAATGGCTGACTAACCCCTTTGACCCACTCTCTTCTCTTGGTAGATCTTTGTGCTGGTAGGCACACTGGTTAGTATTACCCATATATGTGTGTAGAGGTCTGTAATGGCTTGTGGTTATTTCACACACACATATTCTGGATATAGTATCCTATGGACTACTATAGGTGTAACATGTATAGGCTATGATGGCTTGAGGATCCCTACTCGGTGTATGGGCTATAATGGCTTGATGTGTAATACCTGATGTATGATAAATGTTATGCGGGCTGTGGTGGCTCCCAGAACATACCCGGTTGCTCTTGGTTGTGAGGATGGTGTGGTGCTATGCCCAGGTGTCTACGGGCAAGCCTTTGTGGTGCACGAGGTGCAGATTGTGGAGCCTAGCCCAGGTGTCTGCGGGCAACCCATTGGAGAGAGATGCAAATGACGTATGTCTTTGGGGAAAAGCGTCAAACCAGTGGGGAAGTAGTAGCGGGGTACCCTTGAAAATCTTTACTATATTCTATATTCTTGTATGTGTTACTTGGTGAGAGTAGCCATGGTGAGGTTGGGAACTTAGTATACCTATTTAGGTGACGAGTTAGTTTCACTTATTGTTCACTAGGCTTTAACATGCTTTCATTACTTTTGCACGAGAGGTTTGGGGAGGATCTTATTGAGTATACTGTTATACTCAACCTATGTGTATATAAACTGTTTTTCAGGTCACTTGGAGTTGGTTGGAGATCAATCTGGTTACTACTAGCTTGTGGTTGGAGGAGGAGTTTCTCAGTGTTGTGATCGCTGCCATTTTACTTTCTTTTGGTTACTTTTAGTTTTCCCTTTCAGTTGTAGTACTTTTTCATGACATTTCATATATGTACTTGGATTTATTTTATATTTCAGTTCTGAGTTGGAGTTGATTGGAGTCTATTCTCTCTCTCTCTTATGCATGTGTTCTCTTAGAGGGTAATGCCTCCTATTTGTATGCTTATTGTACACTCGGTGCTAGTCGCCATCCCGGGGCCTTCTGGAGGCGGGACTCGGGGGTCATTTTATCTCTTCTCACATTTTCGGCCCATGAGGGGTACACTTTGTGGGGAGGGGGTCATGACAGAGTGGTATCAGAGCTCTGATTGAGGGATAGAATGGAGATTGGAGTTAGGCACAGGTGAGGATGCATGGGATGGTAGGGAAACTGTGTCATTCATGTTTAGCAAGTGGGGCAAACACTGGAGACTGGTAGAGACATAGGCGTTTAGGGCCCCCTATGATCTATTTCAAGGACCTTTAAGTTTATGATGGCTACTAAACAAAGTGATACTGGTTGCAGGGTAGAGACCTAGGAAAGGATCATGCATCATTATTCTTTGCACCTGTGTTTGAATGGGTAGACCTTGGGATAGGTAACCTAAAATTAATAAAACAAAAAAATTAATTAATTAATGTAGATTCTTCCATATTCCAGGCTTAGGAGCTCTAACATTTTTTATTTTACAGGCATGGCTCCAGGATGACGTCCTCATCATGTTTGCATAGAAGATGCCCAGCAGGCTGTTCTAGAAGATCGCCGCCGGGTAGAGGTTGTGGACGATGACACTTGGAAGAAGACACTCCGAGAGTTTTAGCGCTAGAGACTACAGAAGTACGAGGGATCCGTTTCAGATTTAGTCACAGAAGACTGGTTGGAGGAGGTCGAGATAGGCTTTAGTTAGATTTGTGCTCGGAAGGAACAATGGGTGTCCTTGGTTGTGAAGATGTTGCGTGGAGCAGCGAGGCAGTGGTGGTTCTTGTTCCTCGGGGATCACGAGGAGTCATCGATCTCATGGGAGGAGTTTGGAGATAGGTTTAGATTTGAGTTTCTTTCTCGACTGTGAAGGCGTCCAGTCGCCAGTCGCTTCTTACCCTTCGATAGGGGGAGCTCCAGTGTTCGAGAGTTTGGAATACATTTCAAGAACCTTCTATGATATGATTCAGACCTGTTACCAGATGAGGAGGCCAGGGTGAGGCATTTTGAGGAGGCTTTTCATCCAGAGATCTAGCGACAGGTCACCCCATTTATGCTAAATACGTATCTTGAGGTGCTGGTGAGGGTAGAGGTTGTTGAGAGGACTTTGGCTAGGACCGGATCGTCACGAGAGGGGAATCGTCATGATTCCTCATGAAGCAAATCTGTGGTCCGGGGATCCCGGTTTTTAGGGAAGAAGAGTTTCCATTCACATGGGGGTAGGTCCCAGCCCTTCCCATCTCATTTCTCCAGAGGCAGAAACTATCAGGCCTATTCCAAGGGATCAGACGCTTGTTTTTCATGTGGTGGTCATGTTCATCAGTAGTGGGAGTGCCCGAATTCTCAGAGCAGTCATCGTGCACCGAGCGCTCCACTCTAGGTTCCTCCATTGAGGCAGTTCCATCCAAGGAACCAGCAGCAGGTTTCACTAGCTTTAGATCACTAGAGGGTAGATGGAGCAGGCAGAGGATAGCCCCTTGACGCTCTCCGTCATCAGAGAGAAGAGCGCGGTCGTGGTGGTGGTCATCATCAGGGTCATAGAGGTTGTGGACGAGGTCGTGTTCAGCTTCATGAACTAGCGTTGTCAGCCCCAGGTGAGCCAGATGTCATTCGAGGTACCATATTCTTGTTTTCTACATTGGTATATGCCTTGTTTGATTCAGGAGAAACACACTGCTTCATATCACCTACCCTTGTCCATTCTTTGGGACGTGAGGTAGAGAGGCTTCCAGTGCCCTTGGCGTTGACTACACCAGTTGGAGGTCAAGACGACTTGTTTGAAGTATGTAGAGACTGGGAGCTAGTGTTGGGGAAACACCTCTCTTGGGGAGATTTCCTATGTTTACGAATACAAACATATAATGTCATACTCGGCATGGATTGGTTGTATTCGGTGCATGATATTGTGGATTGCTACAGGAAAGAGGGTTGTTTTCTTTGATGCAGATGGAGAGAAAGGGGTGTTTGTTTGTGAGAGAGATCCTCGGATGAGTCATAGACGAGTTCCATCCTTATCATCCATGATGGATGGGATGATGCTGAGTTCTTCAGAGGTTCAATAGTTGGCGTTTCCTAGGGTCATAGATGAGTACCCTGACGTCTTTCCAGAAGAGGTTGTATCCTTACCCCCTCGACGAGAGATCATGTTTGGGTTCAAGCTACAGCTAGGAGTGTCTCCTATCTCTATGTCTCCATATAGGATGTCCCCTTATGAGTTACGAGAGCTACTTATTCATCTTGATGGTCTGTTGCAGTGCAGTTTTGTTTGGCCAAGTGTGTCACCGTGGGGGGTGCCAGTTTTGTTTGTGAAAAAGGCTGATGGCAGTTTATGGTTTTGTGTCGATTATCGTCGATTAAACAAAGTGACAATAAAGAACTGTTATCCTCTTCCATGGATTGATGACCTTTTCGATCATCTAAAGGGTGCAAGTTGGTTCTCAAAGGTTGACTTGCGGTCAGGATATCATTAGATGCGTGTAAAGGATGAGGATATCTCGAATACTGCTTTCCGTTGTCGTCATGGGCATTATGAGTTTGTTGTAATGCCATTCGGCGTGACGAATGATCCAGTTGTTTTCATGGGGTTGATGAATGCTGTGTTCCATGAATTCCTGGACAAGTTTGTTGTGGTTTTCATTGACGAAATCCTTGTGTACTCCACATCTTAAGAAAATCATGCAGAGCATCTACGAGCCGTTTTGGGAGTTCTTCGCCAACATCAGTTGTTTGGGAAGTTGTCCAAGTGTGAGTTTTGGGCTCGAGAAGTTCTTTTCTTGGGGAATGTTGTGTCCCAACAGGGAGTAGCTATGGATCCATCGAAGATATAAGCAATGGTGTCTTGGGCAGTGCCCAAGACTGTGTCAGAGGTACGAAGATTCCATGGTCTCGCAGGCTATTATAGGAGGATTGCAGCCAATTTCTATCGAGTTGCGACTTCTCTGACCACTTTGTCCAGGAAGGATCAAGCATTCATATGGACTGATAAGTGTCTGGTAGCATTCGAGTATCTAAAGGAGAAGTTGGTAAGTGCTCCAGTACTTTGGCTTCCAACGGAGGGAGTCCAGTTTTATGTTTTATGTGATGATTCACATCTGGGGCTAGGCTGTGTTCTCATACAGCAGAGGTCAGCTGTTTCTTATGGGTCTTGGCAGTTGTGTCCCCATGAATGAAACTATGCCACCCCTGATCTTGACTTGGAAGCCGTGGTGTTTGCTCTGAAGTTGTGGAGACATTACCTCATTGGTGTGCACTTTGTGGTTTTCACCGATCATAATAGTTTAGGTATGTTTTCTCCCAACATGACTTGAACTTGAGGCAGCGTCGGTGGATGGAGTTCTTGCAGGAATATGACTTTGAAATATCGTATACACCTGGAAATGGGAATTTTGTAACTGACACACTAAGCCAAATGTCATGTAATGATGTTGTGCGTGAATCTGGTGATTCCTGGAGAGTGATGGAAGAGCTATCAGCTTTGCATCTTGATACGAGAGATGTAGGGGGTAGAGGTTGTCTTTTACAGATGACGGTGTAGTCATCCCTGATGCAGAAGGTCGAAGAGTCTCATTTGGGTGATCTAGAGGTTGATGTTTGGAGAGGCAGAGTTGTTTTTGGTGAGGCCCTTGATGGTTGGTCAGAGGATGAACAACACCGAGTGTTGTATCATGTCAGGATTTTTGTTCCCTTGGAGATGTGCGAGACAGTTCTCCAAGATTTCCATAGTTCACCCTCGGTAGTACATCCTAGTGTGACGAAGATGTACCGGTGCTTGAGGAGTCAGTTTTGGTGGCCTGGGCTGAAGCGTACGGTTGTAGAGTGTGTGTCTCGATGTTTAGTCTTCTAGAAGGTGACGGCTGAACACCATGTTCCTGGTGGTCTTCTCCAGCAATTATGAATCCTCAGTGGAAGTGGGAGGACATCTCAATAGACTTTGTTACAGGTTTACCACGAGCTTCGAGAGTACATGATGCTATATGGGTGGTAGTGGATCTTTTAACAATGTTGGCCACCTTCATAGAGATCAAGGAGTCGAGCTCAGTGGAAGTTTTGTCGAGGCAGTACTTAGAGGAGGTGGTGAGACTTCATGAAGTACCTGGGACGATCATTATTGATCGAGATCCTCATTTTACCTCCAGGGTGTGGAGAGGTCTCCAGCATGCTTCTGGCTCTCAATTGTGCCTTAGCACTTCTTTTCATCCTCAAACGGATGGTCAGACAGAGCGAACCATCCAGAATCTTGAAGACATGTTGCGCTCTTGTGTTCTTGATTTTGGAGGTTCATGGATGAAGCACTTACCATTGGTAGTGTTTGCTTAAAATAATAGTTTTCACTCTACCATCGGTATGGCGCCGTTTGAATCCTTGTATGGCTGACCATGCCGCTCTCCGTTGTGCTGGATTAGGGTCGGAGAGTTAGCAATTCTCAGACCAGAACTAGTGCATAATACAATAGAGATGGTTTAGGTGATTCGTGAGAGGATGAAGACAACACATGATTGTCAGAAATCATATGCTGATCAAATAAAGAGACCCTTAGAGTTTAATGTTTGGTATCTTGTGTTTTTTGAAGTTGACTCTCCGTCGTGGGCAGCGAAGGTTTGGTCGTGGGATTATGCTTTCTCCCTGGTTTGTTGGTCCTTTCGAGGTGTTATCTCGTGTTGGAGTTGTGGCGTATCAAGTAGCAATTCATCCTCATATGAGTCGGATACATGATGTTTTCCATGTATCACAGCTCCGTCATTATCTTCATGATGAATCTCATGTTATCGATTAGGGAGAGATCGATATTGATGATGATGCAACCTTCGAGGAGTGACCTGTGGAGATCCAAGACCACAAGGAGAAGGTTTTTCATGGGCGTTATATCCCCTTTGTTCATTTCTTGTGGCGACACGGTGGCATAGAGGAGAGTACAAGGGAGCATGAGTCACAAATACGTGCTCAGTACCCTTAGTTGTTTAATGTTTAACTCCTTCCATTTAATGACGTTTCCTTTATGTTTAGACCATTCATGTTTTATTTATGTACCTTTGATGTGATGTTATGATTTAATTGTTTGGATATGGATTGTTTGTTTCCATACTCTCGGATGTCGTAGTTTTGCACCAGTATTCAAACAACTCATGGTGGTTTTCCCCTGAGAGGTATCTTATTGGGTGGTTGTTCGGACCCCTATTTTCTTCTGGGATGGTTTTTAATTCTTGAGGATGAGAATGTTTTGAGAGGTATCTAATATAATGGCTCAGACCTCTTCGGTCCATTACTTTGTGAAAATGTGGCATTGGAGGTGTTCCTGGAGGTCAAGGTGACTTATCCCCAACACATTGCCAAATTTCCAGTTCTGTGAATAGTGTTTCCAGTTTAATGAATAGTAACAGATTGGTTTCACAGATCAGTCTGACAGATCGATATCACAGATCGATCTGACAGATCAGTCTCACAAATCGGTCTGACAGATCGGTTTCACAGATCATTCTGACAGATCGGTTTCACAGATCGGTCTGACAAATCAGTCTGACAGATCAGTTTCACAGATCGATATGACAGATCAGTTTCACCGATCGATCTGACAGATCGGTTTAACAGATCGGTCTGACATATCAGTTTCAGAGATCGGTCTCACAGATCGGTCTCACAGATCGGTCTGACAGATCGGTCTCACAGATCGGTCTCACAGATCGGTTTCAGATATCAGTCTGACAGATCGGTTTCACATAGCGGTCTGACAGATCGGTTTCACAGATCGGTCTCAGAGATCGGTCTCACATATCAGTCTGATAGATCGGTCTGACAGATCGGTTTCACAGATCGGTCTGACAGATCGGTTTCACAGATCTGTTTCATGTACAGTAACAGTGGGTGAAAAGTGTTTCTAGATTCCTATAGTTTTTCCCCTTTTGACGTTTCCTTTGATGTAAAATACATTAAAAGACTTATTTTAAGGGCTCTTAAGGCCGTTTCAGATGCCATAAATCCTATATTAATTATTCATAAGGCCATGATGTATTTACTTGGTCAAACCGTGTGGGTGAATGCGATCCTATTTTAATGGAGAATTAACCAGATCTTAGACCGTCTCCCCATTAAATCTTAAAAAAAGGGATGATAAATCATTCTCCCTTGTTCTTTCCCTTTTTCACAGCTAGGAGACCTTGGAACCTTTAAATTATTCCTGTAGGAGTTGCATAATCAATCTTTACTCCTAGGATTGGTTCTGCTATGCTTTGGATGCAACCGAACTCTGTTGGTCAATCTTCCCAATAAGGTATGTTTTATCATCATTCCTTTTTGGATCATATTCTCTTGATTCTCCCTTCCATATTATACCATGTAATTTTCCCAGATTATAATTGTTTTTTCTTGGGGTTGGATGGTACTGTCGTACTGTGGCATCCTTCGGTGGATGCAGTTGTCGTGAGAGGAGGATTGTGACCCATTGTGTGGATAAAGGACGTCAACAACTCTTCGACGTAGGAGATTCATGGCTTCTCTAATTATATATGTGAAATCGTAGAATTAGCATGCTTTAGTCCTTTGGATCACAATGAAATTGACCTAATTAAATAATTGAACCAGATTAAATGAATTGGTTGATCGCATGTTGTTGCATTATACCGGGATAATGGTTTGCCTCATGTTTTTCTAGATAGAGTGATATCTATGATTTCGTTGATTTGTTGTTCATTCATGAAAGAAATTGATAATGAACGTAAAGCCGGAATTAATTGTTAATTAATTGGCTAAAGATAAAGAGGCATCTAAATTAATCTGGTTATTTCCGTTGTTGTAGTCGTTCTAATTTGAGGATTATCAAATTAGGGAAGTAAGCATGGTTATTTAATTGTGATATCTTACTGATTAGGTAACCTATAATTGGAACCTACGCATAAAAAATCTTCAAATTCAATATGGATTAAAGAAAATAATGTGTGGGAATTTCTAAAAGGGTTCTGAGTTACCCTCTTGTTTTTTAAAGGGTTTAGAGCCCATGGTTGTGACTGTTTTTTTCCTGCTGCTTATGATGTAATGTGAGCCTGGATGGCTGTTGTGATGTGTGGAGGCATGGGGACTTTTGGTTGTGGTATTGGATGACGCTGATGGTGGCGAGATGCATTAGCTTATGCATGTGGGTGTCGGGGAGGACACCAGGGGTGATGGAATGGGATGGATGTGGTTGATGGATTCTTGTGGATTCTTTGAATGTTTATCTGGTTTGCTTTTTCCCCACTTCTTAAGGCAGCGAGTCTTGATTACACTTCTTCCAAAGGAGGCGAAGACGCGCGGGGTATGCCACGTGCGTTCTGTATTTATCCTCTCGAGGGATAATGGATCTATGCTATTTCTATAGGCGGCAAAGACTCGATGGGTAGTATATCCACTCACCGTGTTGAGCCTCCTTTGTGTTTAGAAGCATATGATGCTTTTATATAATTCCTGGGAATATGGAAATGTAATTTTGTAATGAATGTTTGATTAAATGGTGAAGATCCAAAGGGATGGAGATACTAGAATTTAAAAGGTTATGTAAATCTTAAAAGGAGAAGTTGATTTTGAATGTGATTCCAATTCATTTTAATGTGGAATTGTTCATGCTTAATTAATGTTTAAAGAATTAATTAATGTACAGTGGAACTGATAAAATGAGAACAGAGTAATCTAATAAAGCTCTTCAAATGTTTGAGTGCTTATAGGATACCTAGTCTTAGAAGTAGCATCCTGGAGTCTGAGAGATGTTAGCTACATTTGTATCTAGGACTAGGTAATACCCATAGTGTGGATGTGAGTTATATATATATTTTGTACCTTCTGTGTTTCTATACACTAATCCACCCTGTCGGTAAGGTCAACTGACACCCTGGGGATTCTGAGCCCTGGGGGGTGTTTTCCCCATCATTCTGATGGGAGGTTGAATGTCTGACTACCCCCTTTGACCCCGCTCTCCTCTATTGGTATATCTTTTTGATTGTAGGCACACTGGTTAGTTTTACCCTTATATGTGTGTGGAGGGCTATAATGGCTTGTGGTTATTTCACACACATATATTATGGATATAGTATACTATGGACTACTATAGGTGTAACTTGTATATGGTGTGATGGCTTGAGGATCCCTATTCGGTGTATGGGCTATAATGTCTTCAGGTGTAATACCCAATGTATGATACACGTTATGCAGGCTGTGGTGGCTCCCGGAACTTACCCGGTTGCTTTTAGTTGTGAGGATGGTGTGGTGCTTCGCCCAGGTGTCTGCGGGCAAGCCTTTGGAGAGAGATGCACATGACGTATGTCATTGGGGCAAAGCGGCAAACCAGTGGGGAAGTAGTATCATGGTACCCTTGATAATCTTTACTATATGCTATATTATTCTATGCGTTACTTGGTGAGAGTAGCCATGGTGAGGTTGGGAAATTGGTATACCTGTTTAGGTGACGAGTTAGTTTCACTTGTTGTTCACTAGGCTTTAGCATGCTTTCTTTACTTTTGCACGAGAGGCTTGGGGAGGATCCTATTGAGTATACTATTATACTCACCCTATGTATTTATAAACTATTTTTCAGGTCACTTGGACCAGGTTGGAGATCAAGCTGGTTACTACTAGCTTGTGGTTGGAGGAGGAGCTGTTCGGCCTTATGGTCGCTGCCGTTTTACTTTCTTTTGGGTACTTTTAGTTTCCCTTTCAGTTGTAGTAATTTTGCATGACATTTCATATATGTACATGGATTTCTTTTATATTTCAGTATTGAGTTGGAGTTGATTGGATTGTATTCAATCTCTCTCTTCTGCATGTGTTCTCTTAGAGGGTAATGCCTCCCATTTGTATGTCTATTGTACCCTCGGTGCTAGTTGCCAACCCGAGCCGTACTGGAGGCAGGACTCGGGGGTCATTATCTCTCTTCTCACATTGCCGGCCCAGGAGGGGTACACTTTGTGCGGAGGGGGTCATGACAGACATTAACTATGTCTCATTTCCCAAAGCATTAGAAAGCTATCATGGTCTCCCCTACACTCAGTTTAACGCAGATCCACCTGTACAGAGAAGCAATGTCCAAGATCCCTAACATAATAATAACACATAAAACATGTGTAAAGGAACATAACATTTCCCCATTACAATATATAATTATAATTTCAAGATATTAACATGTTCAATACATTATCAAAACCATTATATAAACCAAAATACTTTAAAAGAGAACACATTATTTAAAAACAATATAGCTTGTAAAGGATTTGAAGTACCAAATAATGGTCATGGTGGAAGAAAGGTCGTTGTCACTACATATGGTAAAAACATTCATTTTTTATTTTGAAAAACTCTTCATATAAAATGATTCCTTTTGAAAACTATTGAGTGAAATTAATGTCCAAAGGAGATGATTATACACTGTATAAAAGAAGGTGGTCGGTATTATTAATATATGCTTCAAAGAAAGAAGACTGAGATGAATTCCCTTACACAGAATTTTTCTTGATCCATACATTCTTTATCTTCCTCAATAATAAAAATAGGTTAATTTATACTTTCATAAAAATCTCATTAATGTTTATTATTAATTTTATATCACTTCCTTCAATTTTATAACAATTACAAAATTATTAATGTTCACAACAGACATCTTATTGATATTCGGTACATGAGTAAAAAATAAACATGGTATAATGTTAGTAATAAATATGGTCATGAGTTCATCATCTCCAAAATTGTAGACACAAAATAATTGTTACCTTCATACGTATAATATAATTTGAAAAAAAAATTTATGTATTTATAAGAAAAATAAACAACGTTATAATCATGGAGAAGCTAGGCCATGTGTTTGCTTAAGTAACATTTCCCAATTCTCAACGATCATTATGAAGGTGTTAATTCACTTGTACGCACATATTGTTTTTCACTTTGATCATTTCTCGTTGATCCTTATGTAGGTCATAGTTCACATTTACGAAAAAATGACTATATGATTTTTTATGCATGAAAAGTAAGAACAAAAATAATATACAATTATCTTATAATGGTTAATATGATATAAAAAAAATATAAAAACATTAATTCAATCATTAAAAAAATTCTTTAGAGACTGTAATGAAAAAAATAAATATTGGATAGTGAGGTGGTAATTCTCCAAACACATGATGAAAATATTAATTTCCCATTTGATGAAATAAGAGATCAATTGAGGAAATGATATAAAAAATATAACATATCACTATATTTAGGATACCTATATTATTTTTTCATCATTGTTGGATGAGATCTAAAGGAAGTGGAAGAAGAAATAAAATGGAAATGCATAATGAAAACAACAACTCTTCTTTGGTAGATCACTTTTAATGGAGACATTTACACATTGAAATGTAGTTTTAATACTATAATAAGGCCTCATGAATGCGGGGATGTATTTTAGAAAGGGTTTTTGGTCAATTGAAACTAATCCAAATTGAACTTTATGTGTGAGTATTAGAGAATAATGAGGACTTTTTTATATGAGAGGGGTGGGGTAGCTGGGGAAACTCTTAAAATATTAAATAAATATAAAATAATGTTTATATCAAAATATAACAAACATTAGTTATGTATAAGATAATCTTATTATGGTTCTAAATCCTCTCAACCGATAATTTTTTTAATTGTATTGATTTTATTTTAATCCTTATCTTTTCGGTTTAACCTTAATTAACCAATTTAAATTTTAATTGTTATAACAACATTTTCAATAATATGAGGTAATAAGTTTTACATATATAGGGTAAATTTCACATAAATTTAAATTCAAATAACATTTATACCTTATCATTAACACCATGTAATTTTAATTTTAAATATTATTTTTAATTAATTTAATGAAATATTATTATTATAAAATCTTAATAGTGTCAATTTGGATACTATTCATTTTCATGAATTTAAATGAAATAAAAATATATATTAACCTTATAAACAAACCATTTAGTATAATTCTAATATTTTATAGTCACTTATAAAATTTATGGAGTACACTAATTAATTCAAATTATAATTATTTTATTATTTTTTATATCATTTTGTTGAAATTTATATTAATAAAATAATTATTGTTCACGGTTATTCCACTATTTAGGGAAATTATTTAATCTCTAAAAATTCTAAATAAATTTTGATTATGTATATAATTTTATTATATTTTTATATATTATTTATGATATGTTTTTATCATGTTTATCCCCATATTAAATTTATTTTACCTATATGATATAAGATAGTGAGACTTTGACACCTAGTTTTTTTAATTATATTTATATAAATTTCATGGTAAAAGTCCATTAAACGAATCATCATTTATCAATAGACGTTAGGGTAATTTTTTTATAAATATGACATTATTTTGTTACAAAAAAGTTTTAAATTATCATTAACCATATTAAATGAAAACATACCTGGTTATTATTCATAATATCAAAAAAAATAAAAAATACCTATTATCAATATTTTGACCCACTAATTCTATATATAGAATCAATTTTTCAATATTTCATACACACAAGATTCAATAATTAATTTAAAATTAATCCCTATTATCAATACAAGAAAGGATGTTTTAAAATGTAAAAACCATTAAAATATTGACATGAGTCTATATCAAATTTCAATTTTTAAATTACATCCAATGACAAACGTTGGATTATGGGATATAAACAAAATCTAATCATACATTAAATAAAAATAAATTGGTAATCCAAAAACATAATTAAACAACTTGAATTTTTTTTGAATTAAAATATTATATTATCCAGCATTCATTATGAAATGAATGTTATCAGATAAATACCCAATTTTTATACAAAATTTGTTTTCATATCCCTATTATTAAAAAGATGTTTATTTTTTCAAATATAACATATTAATATTTCATAAAATAGTTCGAATGGGTTCTCCATAAAAATGCGGTAAATCTGTATTTAAAAAAACAGTTCTTTTATCAATAAAATTTTATTTCTACTTATGTAATGTCTTGTGAACACATATCAAGATTTTTAAAATATATATTGAATTAATATTTCATTAATATAAAAAATAACTATTATATTATTTTAGAAATACAAAATATTCATATTTAAATAGTTTTTCATTAAATATACATCCTTTATATTAAATTGGTTTTAACATTCATTTAATGTTAATTTGGTAACCAATGAATCATTATATAAACCTATGTAAACAATATTTTAATAATTTCGTTTACATAATAAATTCCCACTATTCTAACATCCAAGAGTTAACAACCATTATAAAGAATAATATTTAGTTGTTTATTTAGTCTTGATGTGGCATATCATGTACTATATCAAAAAAAATCCTTTTATAAATTGATGTTGTTAAATAAAATTAATAATTTCTTTATTTGAGAAATTTTTTATTATTATTATCCAGCTGATTATGTAATTGATATTATATTAAGATTTATTTCACTCCCATTTGATTTATTTTATGACATTTGGTTTATTTATTTACCTTTCAATATTTATTAGCAATTATTTACTCTTGACGGATTCTATATTATTTAATCCTTATGGGTCATTTTAGATGATTTTGATTTTGTTTACATGACCTATTATATTAAGAGGATTTCATTGAATATAATTAAATTGTCTCATACATTTTTTATGTTCTATGATTAATTCCCAATAAAAATTGGTATAATGAATTTATTAGTATCTTTCTGACTAATAATGAATTTAGTTATTTTTGTATGCATTCACATGTTTCTATAAATATTTTATAAATTTAATTCCCACTAGGGATTACTAACGTTATGGTCATTATACTTGGTATTAGAGTAATTTTCCTAGAAACCATGTGAATGAGACTAATTAATACCTATATTTGCGAACGTAACCATATGATAAAATTTGAGGATAAGTATTGAAGAAAATAAAAATGTATTTTTAAATTAAATATTGTGTAGAATTTCCTATAAAAACATTTCATGGATACTACAAGAGGTATTGGATCCAAAACCTATAATCCTAGGGGTAGTAACTCTAAAAATAACTTATTGGGATTTTATTTGATCTTTACCTCTTTCATGTCTAATGGCCTTATTACACACCATGTTTGACACTCTGGGGGAATAAGATGTAGATAACCCATATTTTTAAAAATTTATTAATGAATTTTCAATATTGAAATTCCAAATAAACAAGGTTAAATAGTATACGATTTAAAAAACGTATAAATTTTGAATTTTTTTTATATTTCTAAATTATACATTATGATTCCAAATTCAATATTTTATTTTATAATATAGTTTCATCTATTTTTGGAATTGGATTATAGAAGAAGGAATGACATCAAAACTCATGACCAGTTTATAAATTTCAATATTCAGTAATATAATATATTTGGTTTTTGAAATAAAAAAATCATGCACATATTATGGTAGCTTAATTAAGTTATGACAAACATCTCTGACCGAATAGAGAAAATTATTTTTCCATAGCATGAATCTCTTATTCAAATCACTTCTTGTCAAAAATTTCTGAACATTTAATTTGAAAACTAAACCTAGGGAATCTAAAAAATCTTTTAATTCTTCTGAATATACATTTTTTCATTAAAATTTTGTGAAAATGAAACAGTACACTTTATTTGATTTTAATCAACGGAAATACGATCAATAGTGGACATATTATTGTAGCATACATATCGAAGGAAATTTAATTGTATTAAAATATATGATATTGAAAGAATAACAGTGAATTCAAACACAAAATAAATATAATATAGAAGTAGAAAAATATTTCAAATATCTGATGTATGGAATGATTTAATGAAGTTAAGGATGAAGATAAATACTTGTTGTGGGAATCCCATTAGACAAAATTGGATGATTTTTTAAAAATACAAATATTCTATCGGAAAGACAATAATCAAAAGATATGGTTTTATAATTATTGAATTTATTGATATATATATATATTTCTATAATAATAAAAAATAAAAATCATAAAAGGTATTATTAAATAAAATTAAGATAATATTGGTATTGAAATGTGAATATAGAAATGGATTCAATGTACCAAAATAAGGATTAAATTCCTAGTAGTATATCTTCGTATGTCATGAAAATTAATAAAATTTTGGTATTCAAGAGATAAATATACATGAATGTAAATAGAATTCACATATAACGAAATATTGGTTGTTTATGGAATAATTTTAGTTGTGAAATTTGTAGGGTAACAATAATTTATGTTATGTAAAACCGAAAATTGATTTTTAATTAATGATTCAATAATAGAAATGGTTGTTATTATATATATTATTTCATGATTTATTAGTGTGAAAAAATAAAATTTAATAATGGGGTGATTATTTTTCATTGTATCAAAATGATATTAGTTTCAAAACTATTTTTGGATAGTATATAATGTGGATCACATATATAATAGAGAATATTCTTTAAGTAGGTTTAGAATATGTTGAATGATATTTCTCCTTGAATGGAATAATTTTCAAACATATTCTATAGCGAACATGATATATAAAGATAGATCCATGGGGTTTCATAGACCATGTTATACTGTATATATTTACAGTATATTTAAAAATATTAGATTCTTCCATTTAATAGAAAAATTTAACCTATCTAAAAATAACATAAAGTATTTATATGAGATGTATTAAGATATACAAGGTGAATATGATCTTTAATAGAAATAAAAATTATGTGTCAATGTGATATATAATGTAATCCATTATTTATACGATTTTTTATATTACAAATAAAAAATGAATAGAGGTAAAATTATCAAATAAATCTTAGATTATAGAAGAAAGTATAGGCAAATACTATTTGATAGTATTTGGAATATATGGGGGATAGGTTATTTGTGTAATGATGTGATTTATGTATAGTTTTCAAAGAAACACAAAACATGTCTTCTGTATAAATAATCTTAATTTTTACTATGATTAGGATGAGGATATAGGTAAGAGAATTTTATTCAATTTAGTGGTATCCACATCAAGAAATATTGATTTCATTGTTTCATATAATGAATCAAAAGAAGAAAAATATTTAAGGATTTGTTATTTATTTTAGGGAAATTTACATGAAAATTAATGTATTATAAAAATAATTAATTTTATAATATTATGTACATGACCCTTTTAATGATATCACGTTCATTAAAGTGGAAAATAATATATACTTATAGGTATCAACTCCAGAAAAACGTGTTTATATTAATTAGGATGAATTTATAAATAATAGTGTTTCCATTGGTGAAAATGTGTTAGACTCACTGAATAAATAATAAACTTAGTACATTCATAAATATAATTTAAGAGATAGTTGACCAAGATTCATTGATAGATTACTTTTTTGGATGTTGGAATTAATTGGAGTTAGTTCCCTTTATTTGAAAACCAAAAGATTCTATGAAAATATTCATAAATAAATAACTTATATGGTATAAATACATTTTTTGATGAAATAAAAAATATTATCAACTATCGAGCGGTAGTGGCTCATAAGAAATGACTGTGGTTCTCATCTGGTTCAAACATGGTGATTTATATAAAGGTATATCATTAAGGCATTATAATTAATAATAATTCCACATGAATTTTATATCATTAGATGTTCTTATTTATTGACATGTTTATTAATCAGTATAAATTACACCTTTACTAATCTGTATCATGATTTATATAATTTGATGTATAGTTGAAACCGTAATGATATAATATTAATGGGTGGAAACTTACATTTAGTGAAACATAAGTAATATATCCTTACTTGAATACTGATGAAAGTATTGTTAACAAAAATTATTAATGGAATGTGAGAAATGTATACCATTGATTGAAACATCACCACCTGAATAAATCCTTGGTTGTGATATTTTATAGACAAGTTCACCTCTATAATGACATATTGGTATTCAAAAATATGAATACCATATGACCGAAAATTGGATGAAAAAATTTACACTACAATGTAGCATTAATAGAAATGTATTTATAGTTTCTACATTTTTTATTTTTAGTCCCATTAAAATGTTAATAAACCTAGATCAGGGAATTTGTAGAAATTATATATTTCTATCAATAAAGAGTCATATATAGTCAAAATAAATGTATAAAAAATAATTACATTCATCTAAAATTATGTTGTATAGTAACATTTTTTCAAGATACTAAAACAATATATATAAATGTAAACAATGATATAAAAATTGAATATCATGATATTGTAGTTTAAAATATCTATCCTAACATTGAACTCCTATTTAATTATTCTTAATATAATAACAAAATTAATTATTTATCCTTGAGTGGAATGAATAATATTAATAAAATATTTATTCAAATAACAAATAATATAAAAATTAATTATTCAAAATTTTATTAAATATTATAATTATTTTAATTTATTATATTAACATTTTTTATTGTTTATGGTTTTGATAATTCATTATGAAGATATAGGGAAAATTCTATTCAACAATTGAAATATATATACGTAATAAAAAAAAATTTTAAATTAATTAATTTGTAAACAAAATGATATTATAATAAATAGTTATCAAATGATATAATTATAATGATATTATTACAACATAATAAATAGTTTTACATAAATGAAAAATATGTTAATGATACATTATAAATTTTTATTATTTGGTCAGGAATATAAATTCTGAAGTTATGAATAATTCATAGTTATATTTATTGAATGATTTGATTCATTAATTAGATTATCTAAAGATACAATGTGATTAAATTATTTCTTCCCCAATGAATATACTAGATTGAGAATAAAATAACATTGTGGTGATACACTATTATAGTCCTGATGCACTTGAATCGTTCATAATATATCAAGAGTTTCAAGAAGGTTATTCAATGCTATATTTAGAACAAGTGGATATGTCTTCAGGAGTACTATCCTTGATTCTTCTTCTCATCATGAATGTAAAAATGTTGTTAACCAGAATTTATTCAGGAATAAATACATGGATGAGGAACATATAAATCCAAATTAGACATTTAAATGTGTTTTCATTGTGAATTTATCTAGTTCAATAGATTTATAAATTAATGTTTCATGAAATAATGAAAATTTTAATTAGACAATTGCTTTTACCAAATTCTAAATACCTATGAAATACCCATGTAAAAAATTAGTTAAATCTAAAATGATATTTCAAACACTATAAATGTTCTATTTGGCATGTCATGATGTTTTTATAATTAAAAACTACAATATTTTCAAATTAACTAAACCTCACCAATTAATTTTACGCATTAAAAATTTATCCAATGAAAATAATTTAATATATTTATAAATATGAAAATGATTTTAATATTGAAATATTTTTTTTACTATGTATAATATGAATTTTTCTATCCCCAAAAAACAATTACTAGTGTTTTGTTAATGTAAGGTATAGATTTATTTTGAATGAATATTGATCAGTTTGAATTATTCATAAAAATTCATCATTTAAACCTTTTAAATAAGAAATACCAATTACCCCATATATTAATTGGAATTATTATATTTTAACTTATTTGTACATAATTTACCAAATTTCAATGTTATTAAATTTTTCACTATGGTTGACCATTATTTCACTACGATTAGTCTTCTATAGTGGCATTGGGATAATTTGATAAAAAAAATATGATTAACTATAATTGAATAATGTTAAAAAATCCAAAATAATGATATAGACTAACATATAACCTCTATTTCTACTATATATTGGTATATTTATTTCAATACATAACACATATTGGACTATATATAATTCATTAAATATTGATGGACAAACTCGGAGTTGGAAATTCTTTCTAACTTTCAACAGGAGTATTTTATTGATTTTATTATTCTATGCTTTGGACGTGAATTCAATATTGGATCTTATATATATTATTATATGAATGTTACCATGTCCTATGAGTATGGTTGAAATATATATCATGGTAAATATATAAAAAGTATAAGATAATTTTTGTAACCCACTACTGGGTGAAATTTACATTTGTTAAAACGAATCCTTATAGGTACTAAGAAAAATTAAATGTTTTTAATAATTCAAATAAAGGTCGTTATTTTAATAACAATTTTAAAATTACTATATTTTCACATCTCAACAGATAACCTATAATGATATATGGGATCTCCCTTGTGGGAAACATTGAAAAGCTGGCGATGGTGGTTATTTTATAGGGATTTATTTGGATTTGTGGACACAAATATCACTGTATATTTTTATGTTATAGAATATTCCATTTCATTCTGTGGTCGAATTAAAACTTAATCAGTTTTCAACATCTTTTTTATCCATTTTAATGTATAGAATATTTTCTTGTGTGGTTCATATTTGTTGAGGTGTTAAATTATTTTTTTGAACTCTAATAATGTTTCATGGACACCATAAAATTGAAAAATAAATAGGACTAAAATGACCATAATACAATATGTTCAAAAGTTATTATTGAATATTCTAAAAATTAGAAATAAATAAAAATTCTAAAATATAAAAACAATTGGACTGATGTGACCAATAATTTCATTTAATAAAATAATATTATTTTTGTTAATTTAATAAATATATATTTTAAAATTTGACTGAAAAATAGAATGGGAAATTTCCTGTAAAATTTTATTTACATTTAAATAATTTGAATCCTTGTATGGATGAAAATTGTAATTTATGAAAACATATATTTATTTATTATATTTTCTATTTTTTTATGAGTAGTTATTTCATGATGTTGATTGGAATGAGGGAATGAGATGTGGTATATTGGGACATTAAACGTTTAAGTGAATATTTTCCAAACTATAGACCATATCCATGATGATATCATATAAACAGTTGATTACAAATTCATGATTTCATGAAAAAATTAAACTATGGAGAAATGTTATTCCAACATTTATAACCATAATTATTTAATAATATTTTCATTCATATAATCAATTTATCTTACTTTATTTCTGTTAATAACTTACATTTGATTCCCTACACTTTATATTCAACTGTGTTCATTGAAGTACAATTTTATGAAATTTATTGTTATCCTCATAGAGAAATCACTTGACCCTTTACGCTCTTCTCTAATAAAGAACATTTATCTTTATCTTGTTGAAATGGATGCAAATAGAAAGATTTTATTATATATTGTGAATGAATACATTACAAAAAGAACTCATTTGTTACTATTTTTTCATAGTATTCTACTGTAGACATTAATTAGATGAAGAAATCTCATTGTAGGTTTGAAAACTAATTTTATTCCTTCATATTATATATTTAATTAGTTAGATCTATTTTTTTCATTTTAAATGATTTTAGGTATATGAAAATTAGTTCATTTATGGGAAAATATTCTGATTTAAATTTTTATGTTTATTATAGGTTTTATATGACTATAAGAATTGTTTTTGGTTTTTTGTGACTATATTTTGAACTGAGGTAGTGAATATGTGATGAATAGGATAATGAATATGATAAATAATTGTTTCAGAAGATATTTTTATTTTCAAAATTTTATGTTAGTTTATTTTAATGGAATATTATTTTAAATTTGATTTAAAACTATATTCATGTCTATTTGGTATTATATAAATATTATAAAATTAAAATTTCATATTTTGGGTGATAAAGGAAAATAGTAGATGGTTATAGAAGGGATATGTTGTTGAGTGAAAAATGTTTACTATATATGACCAACCTAATATATGTGTATTCATATGATAGTCTAGATGCCATGGAAAATAAGATGTGTATTTTAGGTGGAAACCTTTATACTAGTAACCAAACACAATGATCCTAATGGATTAATCACATCAACTTCATTCCCATAAAGGATCTTGCACATCAACTTCCTTTACATCATGTATATTGAACAATGAGCTCTTCCACTACCTATATCATGAGATATCATTAACTGACTTAAAATATATATTGATATATAGATCCCACCCATCACATAATTAAAATAGTATATATGTGTTTCTTATGATGTGAAAACATTTTTCCTATTAGCACCTATATAATGAAATGAGTTTCATAAACACTAAATCATAACATAACTCTCATAAATGAGATATACCCAATTAATATCTTTCCATAATATACATAAAGAATTTATAGAAGTAATATCAATTGTATCATTGTGTTATATACCGATTAAAACATAATTAATATCAATATAAGTCATTCTAGAAGGAAACTTTTTTTTGGAAATATCATTTTAAATAATTATTGAGGAAAATAACATTTTCCTTATGAAATTATTTTTTATGACTCATACTAATATAATGGAATATAATTTATTTAAAATAAAATAAATAATATAGTATAGGATGATAAAAATAATTATTCCATAATTATGGTAGGAAAAACTCCTACAACCAAATCAGTTAAAACCCATTATTTTTGTAATTTTGTCAAAAATTCATAAAAAGAATATTTAAAAAATTGAAAAAAATATTAAACCATTTGTAAAAAGAATTAAAATTGAAAAAAATAACATTATATATTCCATGGATAATAGTACCAAACTATTTTAAATTGACTTTATAAAATATATATCTGTAAGTTAAATATTCCACAATGGAGATTTGAAACGAGATAATCCTGAATATTGATGTGATTTTGAAATCTACCCTTATCACTTCAATATAAGTCTAATATTATGACTTTTAGAAGAAATAAAATTATACTGATTTGAAAAAAATAATATTCATAACAATAAAACTCATAAAAGGCATTCATGGGGAGTATGTACCCCACAAAAAAGAAACAAGTTATGTATAATAAATATGTCCAACAAAAAAATTTGAGTCAAAAATACCTTATCTTACGTGATGAATTAATTCATACACAATAAATCCTAATTTATAATATATATATTTTTATTATTTACCTATAAAATAAACCTATTCATATACGTATATAACACCATATATTTGATTATTATTAGATTATAATAAATTATTATTTACAATTCAAAGTTAATTCTATATTTTAGATAATAACCACTTTGTTTTTCTATACAAGGTTTTACTTGTTATTATTTTCTCTCATAAATGTATCTTGATTTAATAATACCAATGACTATATCGATAACATAAATATCAAATATTTTCATAATATATGTATTTATTGTGATTCATAAAATTTAGTGTAAGATAATAAAGTACATAATTAAATGAGATGGTTGGTCATACGTATTCATGAATGTTGTTTTAATATTTTTGTAATTTTAAAAGTAATAAGATTATATCATATATTATGAATACAATATCTTTTTTATCACACACACACATACACATATATATATATAGATTAAAACATTTCATTTTTATAACCCCTCAAATGAAAAATGGAAGAACAAATAACATCACATCCTGGATATGGTAAGTTATACGTACACATGAGAAACAATATCATTCACCAAAAGATTAGGTGATAAAAAGGTAGATAGGATATTATAAATAAAGATGTATTTTTATTTAATATAAAAAATATATAAATAGTAAACTCGGTATAATTCCAACTCATAAAATATGGTGGTAAAAAATCAATTGTATCGCTACATGGAGACATTATGTCATACATACAAATATGTGATACTTTCATTTCGTGTTTCAAAGAATATGAGATGTATAAATATTTTCATCATCATAATAATAAAATATCATAATACTCTGGATTATAGAGTTATTATTTAAATATACATTACATACATTTATAGGATTAATATATGGATAAAAAAACAAAGTGATTGGTTAGAGCGATTACCAACTCTTAAAAATGTCTCCCTAAGATATCCTATAAAATACTATAGAGTTTTTTTGAGAATAAAAAATTCTCTTTAATGTGTATATAAAAGTGTATAATATAATTTGGGATATTTTGTTCTATATAGAAGATTCAATGTGGTTAAATTAGGTGAAGGAGGAGGTTCCCTTTTATAATGATGATTAGAGGCACTTTAGGAATTTTAGATATGATTAAATTATAATAAATAAAATCTCAATAAAAATACCTACAAACTATAAGTTATTAAAGGATAAAATTTTATATGAATTTTTTACCAGAAGTAAATATATTTTAAAAATGTTTTTTTTTAAATTTTAATCCTTATCTTTTTTATTATCCCAGAGTTAACATATTTTAAATTTAACAATGGTATCAAATTTTAGAATATTAAAAGTGAGAAATATTTACATATGAGGAACAAATTTTACAGTACAAAAAAAATTTATTATTTTTTTGAAACTAATTTATCCCATTTGTCCTTACATAGTATTTTTATGATTTTCATTTATTCCAATAAAATACTATTTTCCAAAAATATCATTAGTGTTAATTTTAGAAATATTTGTTACTTTGATTTTAAAGGAAATAATAAAATAAGCTAACATCAACTAAATTAATTTAATATAACAATAATATTTCAAAAAATGCTAAAAAAGTAATGTGTAACCATATGTAAGTCAAATTATATTTATTTTATAATTTCCAAAATCTCTTAATTGATTGATTCATTAAATGACGAATTACTACATCATCATTTTTTAATATATATGGCACATATATATTCAATAAATTTTAAAAATACATTTCTATTATATACGTAAACCTTCTATATTTGTTATTAAAAAGGAAATTCGAGCATGTATTATATTAATCATAATATAAGAAATACTATACATTTTAAAAGTAAGAGGGATAAATTTTTACACTCTCTTTGATTATAGTAATATCAATGTAATTATCATAGAAATGTGCTAATTAAATTATTAAATTTTGAATGTATTGTGTTATAAGAAGAATAAAATTCATCTAATAACAATTTATCCATTTTTAGGGAAATTTTGTTTTATTTATAATATTATTTGTAACCTTTGTTACTCGTTAAACCTTAACCGCTATAATAAAATTTACTAGAGTTATTGTTCATATTTTCCTAAAATAAATTAGAAATACATACTAAAAATTTACAATATTATTCAATGTATGGAATATATTTTTCAAAATTAGAAATATATAAGTAGAAAAAATTAATTTAACATTAATCCCACATACTTGATGAGACAACAGGTTGTAAAACTGAAAAGGAATGTTTTTATATCCATTTTTTATGTGATATTTGTTACAATGACTTAAATTTTATTACATAATTTAAAATTTTATTATTATAATTTTAAACCATTGGACAAAATAATTTACCAATATAAAATCATTTGATGAAAAAGTAGTTTTCAATTAAAATTCAGTATTGTCACTATTCATCAAAACATACATCCTCATTAAAAATTTATTAATATTTTACAAAATAAAATTTTGATATTAAAAAATTAAATAAAAATTTTATTTTTTCCACAATAATATATTAAGTTGTCAAATAAAATTAAAACAACTACACCATGACAAGGTTGGGAATCTATCATTTTAGAAAAATACATCTTTTATATATAAAATTGCACTTATTTTTTTATAATGTCAAGAGAACACATAAGATGAATGTGAAGTTTTTTATTTAAAATAAAATATATATATCATTAATATAAAAAAAATTATGATATTAAAAGCATGTGAAATACTAATTTGTTTTTTAGAAAAAAATTATTTACTTTTTTATTTTAGAGAGATTTAATTTCATTTATAATTAATTGGTCACCATATATTAATTTTTCAGTTAATATTATTCATTCTAACCCATTATAAAATCTTGTATATTGTTTTATTTTTTTTATAATTACATTATTAAAATGGAGTTTTGTATAAAATCAATGAATCATGTAACACAAGCTATGTCGGTGTTGCGTTTTACACAATCTTAACATGAAGTAATGTATAACAAAAGTGAACAAACAAAATTTTTGATGAAAAAATTTTTTATAATAACATTTTGTGTTACATAATTATATTAAATCCGTCATTAAATCCACCCTTTAAATATGGTGATGGAAGACGACTTATGTAGGTTCGTCTAGCAGTTGATCTCCAAACACACGATCGATGGTTTTATTTCAAATTTGATGGAACTGCAGAAGGATCAAGTTTAATAAATTAACCAAATATCATATAATATTATATTATATAACAATTTTATTATATTATCACTTTTTTGGTTGGTTTTATGGAGGTGGAAGAGTAAATAATGAAAATATGAGCGCTTATGAATTTTACATCTTCTTTAGAGAGACAATTTATGATTATGCCTAATCCCTTATAAAGATTCTATGCTTATAAAAAAGTCATCTATGATGTAGTTATTGAATTAATGAAGGTATTTATGTAGGGCCTGGATAAACCAATGTGTTTCGGATTTATTAATATTAGAGGAGTGGGGGTGGCCTTTTATTTGTGTGGGATATGACACACTTGAAATTTTTGAATAGATAATGTGATACCAATGTTTTCATCATTCCATAAGACAAAAAAATAGATCATTATCAAATATAAATGGTAATAAGGTCTATGAATTGTCCTAAATTTTTTTTGGACATGATCTAGGTAATTTTTTACTGTTATTTATTTAATTTATCCCCCTATAAACCAATTTACTGCTTAAATACTGTAATTAATTTTTATATTTTGACAATCTAGTTGGGAAAAATTTTAGGTGAACATATTTGATAATATAAAATACGATTATTCAAAATATATAATATAATTTTTAATTTTCAATTCAATAAAGTATAAAATTAAATTTTTTATTAAAATACAGATGTGAAAAAATTGGGGTATTCAAAGGGACATTTCCAATAATTATAAAACATTTTAATAAAAAAATCACCAAGAAATTGAATAAAATTAATTAAAATAATTAATTTTTTATAAAATATACCTAATTTTACATTATAATGGATTTAAAAGTTGGGTTGTATTCATAAATTATTGAAATGAAAAACAATTTTCAATATAAATCAATATCTATAACTATTCATTATAAATTATAACTTTTAATAAAAATCTCAAAAAATTTCCCCAATATACTTTTTAGATGAATATTTTAAATTTAATACATCATCCTTACATTAAAGACATTTTTTGTAGAATAAGAACATCTATAAGTCATAATGTATATGAAAAACTATGAGGAATCTATAACAATAATCTAATATTTTATTAGAAAAGGATTGATGATAAATGATCTCATGGTGGCTAAACCCTCCAATTTTTTTCAGAATAATAACATGTGATTACGGGGAATGAACTATAAGGGTTCTATATTGATCCCATCATTTTTAAGTTTTCTCACTAAATTAATGTGGGTTTCATGTCATGATATTTCTTAAGGATTCCATTTATTATGACTGGACAACATGTCTCACAACAAGACTTTAACATCCCATGTATTTATAGAAAAATATATTTTCATATCTATTAATATCATTGAATTTAATATTTATTTTAGTTTAATGGGGACACTTTTTATGATAGTGTTATCAACATATAAAAATGGGTTTCTCCGAAATCATACATTTCACATAGCACTATGTTATACAAAAAATAATACATCAATAATATTATTATTTAATATAGTAGATAACACCTAGTCGTTGTATTGGAGAGAATAAAAAATTAACTATATTATAAATTTTCATATTATTTAAATGTTTTAAAATTTATCCATTGAACATAAGAGTCTTAAAATGTGAATGAATCCAAATATAAGACATAAATACTCTAATATTTTTAAAAGGTCATTTTTTCGCCTTTTGAAGGATAACCATTTTTAAAAATAGTTTTTAAATTTAGTAATATCCATGTGACATAATAAAAATCATTTATATAAGGGGAATATAGAAATTTACTTTTGTTAATTTTATTATTTTCGGATAAAATTTGTATTTCAATGAATAATAAAAAATACTATATATTTATTCAATAAATATTTTTAACATAAGTTATTTATATAGTTTATTTACTCTTTTAATTGGTTTTAAATTTTAATTGGATTATGTTTTTATTATGTAATCGAATTTCGGTCATTGGACCTAATTTAACATTTAAAATGGATATAAACACATATCAATTTTTTGGTAGTCTTATTCATCTTAAGAATATAGTTTTTTTGGTTTGACAAAGTGAAATTATTTAAAATTAATTTCTTGTAATTATGATTTTTTAATATGGAAAATTGGATCCCATATTTGGAATCATAATTTTCAAATTATGTTAATAGGTACCTTTAATTTTTGGATAGTATGAATAATAACATCACTAAATATTTTTATTTACCATGGTTAAAGGATAAATCAGTTAAATAAGTGTAAATGTAAGATTACAATAATGTAAAACTACCCAAACACATGTTATAATCCTATTGTATGCGGTATTTTTGACCATGGGCTTCCTTGGGTCAATTTTTGGACCCCATGGATTCACTTGGGTGTGATAAGGAAAATTTATAATATATATATTATTGATAAGGGAAATGCAACATAATAATGTATCTCCAAACTAAAATTTGTTTTGATTTTGATTATAAAATGAACACTTTGAAAATAATTATTATTTAGAAAGATTAAAATATTTCCCACATCACGGTAAATTTCTTTTAATTTTTAGACATTAAATATATATATATATATATTAATGACACAATGATGATGGAGTGATATCCTTATTAATGAAATATTCAAATAAATGATATTATAAATATCAAACAAAATGTAATTTTAAAATTTTTTGGCCATCCATGAATTTTTTAGATGACATCGTCTTGTGCATGATGATTTAATGCCTTAGGTTCCAAGGAATAAAGTTGTGATGAATGAAAAAAAATCATTGTGTTTCTAAAATAAATACCATTTTATTAAATCATATAATTTCCCTAAAATATATAATTTGGACCATTGACTTGTATAGTGTTTAAAATATCAATAATTATCCACCTGCGGTTCTCATAGAAATTTATAGTAACTATCATAACCATATAATATAAAAATACAATAAGAAATGGATAGAGATAATTTTTTTAAAAAGGTTGAAGCTAAATGATAAAATTAAATTGGTGGCATAATTTTAGCTAAATAATATTTTTTGAGAAAATTTCTAATCATTATAATATTATCCTCTAAATATATAACTTTCTAATAGTTAGAATTTGAAAATAAATTTGTAATAAAAAAATATTTCATGACCTCCCTAACGTCTCCCCTCCCTCTTATAAAAGGAACCAAATTATACCCCATTAATGACACCCCTCACGCCTTCTGGTTAATATAAATTATTCTAAAATAATAAACAAAACTCTTTAATTTCCTCTTAGTATCCTTTCCTTGGGTAGAAAGAAATTCACGAAAGCCATTTCGCTCAATTCGATAGGAGTAATCTGATTTAGAGGTAGCATCTTCTCAAAACCTAATATCCTTTATTTTAAATATCAACTCCCTATATTATTATTATTATAATAAGATATAAAAAAACCAGTATCTTCAATATACTAGGATGTTTTTATGGGATGTATTCAGTATACACTTACAAACACCTCTATCTAATTAATATAAACATATAATTTCAATGTATGGTAAAATTATTCTTTACGAAATAGAGATTGTTAAATTTTATTATACTGCATCTCATGGTGGCCATTATAATGGAAAAATAATTATATTTTCACTATGATTATGAAATTTTTATTTAAAACATAAAATTATACTTTTCATAGTGTATAAATACGGTAATTTCATTTGAGGAAGTGTGGATTACCATACCCTCAATGTGATATGACTCATTCATGACATAAATGGACCATAGAGAGGATGTAGTTAATGAAAATATATGAAATATAGAAAAAAGATACTATACTTAAATTATAATATATTTATTTATCATTTATCTTTCATTTTATTAATTGGAAAATCAAAAGATTGTATCATTCATACATACGTCCGACCAACTGTCTCCATGAACAGTTCATTTCATTCCATATATCCAAAGGTTATTGAAAATTATAAAAAACATATATAACATATATAATATATATATTAATCATGATTAATATTATGGAGACAATAATCTAGTTACCACATCGAGAATTTGCATCAAAATAAGTTCATTTCGGAGTCAAATACCAGGCATCAAGAAAATGATTGATAAGAACTCAAATAAATAAATAATTTCTATAACATGTTAATAAGTGATATAAAATGAATAGTAAAATTTATAAATGTTCTAAGGAAAGTATTAATTAAATTAAATTTATTATTTAGGCAATTTAAGAGTGAACGAGACAAGTCAAACTGAAGGTAATGAACTTCATCTCAATAACTTTTCATTGAGGTATTTCATGTAATATACACCATAATTCATTTATAAAGGGTATATAAAACCAATATGAATTTTTAAATCCATATTTTATCTAATATAATGTTATTTATTAAATCAATGAAATTAATATTTCAATGTTTTATGTGGTATGGGACACCCTGAATATTTTATGATTTACTTATCATATATTTTTCTTCATGATATAAAATTACATATTTATTTACATGGTTATTAAAGTAATATAATAAATATTATTTCAATAAATAATTTCAATCAGTGTTTTCATATGTAATATTTTTATATAAAGCATTTTTTATTCATTAAATATTAATAAATGGATGGTTTTTTAGCATATTCGGTGACAAAAACTTCTCTTCCACCTTAACAGTTATTTGAAATTTGGATTTCTCAATAAGAATTAATTATTTTTAAAATGAAAATAAATCCCTTATTTTATTATTTTGATACATTGGAATTGAAAATGGGTTCATAAATGAAAATGGTATTTTTATACAGAAATTTTATTCATATGGGATTATAAGATGTATTTAATATGGTGTTATTAGATGAATGTGTTTATTCATGAAATGATACATGAGCATTAAAAAATTGGTGAGTGATATATAACTTATATAAAGGGTTGAGCCCATTATATCTCACAGGTGAGCCCGAAATAGATTATATGAATGTATGAGCCCCATTACAGCTCACGAGTGAACCTGATATAGCTTATACGATGGTTTGAGCCCCATTATCGATCACATGTGAGCCCGACACAACTTATACGATGCGTTGATCCCAATTATATCTCACAAGTGCACCTGATATAACTTATACGAAGATTGATCATCATTATATATCTTCAATTTGGAAGTTGACCATATGGTTATTTTTATTGGAATATGTTTTCTACTGTTTAATGTAATTGATGATCTATATCACCTAAATGAGTTTTAAATTCATGTAATTGGTTTTAGTGTTTTTAATTGAGATAAATGGAAAGGTGTTATTCATGTGAAAATTCTTTGATTCATCCAATTAATAAACATTAAATGGGTTATCAGGTTTTTCAAAGACAAATGGGTTTTCATTATTTTTATGTCCCTTACTATGCTTTTTGTGATCATCCGATGTTTTTAAATGTTTTCACATGATTTAATGGACAATATAGTCAAGGATGGAATCAAGAAAATTTCATGATGATTACACATGAAAAGAAACTATGCTTCATTCTAAAGGTTTTTATGTTATAGAAGATACATATACGATTTAAAGTGTCCACTTAGTATTTATTGGATTTTGTTATGTAATAGTTGTAGCCTAATTTTTTAAATATGTAATCCTAAAAAGATCCTCAATGTGAATTATAGACATTACTCAATATTTTGAAACATTTATGGATGGGGCCTTATAGTTAGTATCAGATGTCTGATTAGATAACATCAGATGTTATGATTGTGAAAATTTCTTTCCTTTAGTGGATTTTACATTATGGTCAAGTTGAAATGATGATGAATTTTATGATTACCCTGTTGCATCATCTAAACTATGTCTGTCTGGAATGGTTTTTATAGAGGAAATTGGAAAGCTGTAATGGGAAATAATCAAGAGGTAGTCATCCACTCATATAAACAACATGAGGTGGAGAGAATTGGAAGTCATAAATTTTTTAGAGTGATGTAGAATTTGTCTTAGGCAATAAATGGTAGTGGTATTCGTGCATGTAGTGGTATCCATGCATGAGATCATCCTGATCAAACATAGAAGAATGTGTCTATAGTCGAACATTTTATTAGTAAACATCCCCCATTATTCAATGGATCATTTGATCCAGTGGCAGCTGAAGGATAGATTAATACCCTAGAGAAAATATTTAAAGTCATGGGATATAAATAATTTCAAAAGATAACTCTTTCCATCTGACATTTTAAGGTGAAGCTGATCAATATAGGTCATTAGTTAAGAATAATATTGGTAAAATTTATCTAGATTCCATATAATGTGAAGAATTTTATGATTATTTTATTGAGAAATATTTCCCTATGGTTGTTCAAATTAGGATGGAGAAACAATTCTTGAAATTAAACAAAAATGATGACGATTTATTTTCATTATATGAAGAAAAAATCACATGATTGGGCAGATATGTTACAAATTTTATTTGATACATTGAAAGTAAAATAAATAATTTTTACACTGTACTGAAACTATTGCAACAAAGGTCATTGGTCTCCTGAGAATTTAAAATATCTGTAAAAGTCGTTCGTTGTGCTGAGAAAGATGAAATGGATATTGGTGAAACATCTGTTCCACGAGACGATAAGAGTAAGAAACTGCCAAGGTTCCAGGAAATAGAGTATTATCCAACTAATAGTTCTATAGTTAATCCCATAACAGGGTCTAAATGTGGTAAAATTAATTTTGGGGAATGTATGTTAGGATGTGTAAAGTGTTGCCGATGTGGTGTGTTTGGTCACAAGGTTTGTGATGAAAATTGTCATTAATAGTCCAATAATGAGATAATAGTTATCTAGTCTATGATAAAATTAATTTACTTTAATGAGTTTGGACATTATTCAAATAAGCATCCAATTTTAATTACATAGGATTGATATCAGTATGATCAGAAACAAAAACGTTTCATAATTTTTTTCAGCTACTAAAGTTTATATATTTCCATCTTGTGAAGTGATGGATGCTCCTGAGAGCCTGGTATTTCTCAAAGGATAACCATAAGATCAAGGTTTTATACACACCATATGAGGATATATGTATTGTGTTAATATGTTATCGAGTACCTTTCTAAGAGATGTTTTGTGAGGTTATGTTTATGTATGGTTTTTAATGGTTAAATATACAATTACCTTTGGAAGTTAGCTGGAAGATATTGATATAATTTAATGTTTTTTGATCTTTTATACTAAAATTTATTATTAGAAATGTACATTATATTATTGTATTCTTATGAGGATGAAATTTTTCATATAAAATATAAATACATTAATTAATTATGTTTCTGTATGTTCATATTCTCAGAAGTAAATTAATTACCCAACTCTATCAAAAGGATCATAAAATAAAAACATTTTACATTTAAATTTGCTACTATGAAATGGAATATAGTACAACCCATCACAAGTTTATGGTATTCTAATGTTTAACATTATCATCATCATGTTTTCAGTCACTCTCCATCAGAAAAAGATGGTTAGTTTTTCATCCATATCCATTTTTTTGCATGGAGTCCTAGTATGTGTTATCTTGAGTGACCTTTGTACTTATATTTCTTTTATATAAAGTGATTGTTTTATCAAATATTTTTTCTACATGGGGTTTTAAATTATATTTTCGAGCCCATTTTTAAAATTGTTATTATGTAATTTCCAAAAGGTGGAATTATGCAACCTCTTAGGTATTTATAGAATAATATATTTTCAAATTTGTTAATATTTTTGAAATGAAAAATAATTTTGAGTTAATGGGGACAATATATATGAGTGCGTAATTGACAAGCAATAATGGGTTTATTTTAAATCTTTCATTGTACAGAGCACTGAGTTATACCGAAAAATTATACAACAATAATACAACTATTTTAAATGTTAGATAACATCTAGCTATTTTATAGGATGGAATAATTAAAAATAACTGTATTATGATTTTATATAATTAAGAAATGTTTTTACATTTATCAACTTAATTTTAAAGGATTAAGAAGATATTTAATCACATTTTAATAATAAAATACTCTAATATTTATTAAAACATGGTTTAAATCCTTTAGACAGAGATCCATTTATAAAATAACTTTTTTAAATTTTTATAAGTTCTATGGGACATTATAAAATTATTATTTAAAACTAGGGAATAAAAATTTATAGTGGTTGATTTTTTTTTTGTTTTTTAATGATACAATTCATATTTTAATGAATAGTGACAAATACTATATTTCAATTCAATATTACATTTTCTCCTAATTTATTTGTATTGTTATGTAAAAATTTTAAATTTTTTTAAAGAATAATTAGATTATATTTTTTTAATCCAATTTTGGTCATTTGATTTTATTTCACATTTAAATTAGACATATAAACCTTTCAATATTTCGATTGTTTGTACTTTTTAAAACCCTATTTTATTGTTTTGACAATCGGAATTAATTTTAAAATAATTTCTACTAATTCTATGTTTTGAATTTGTAAAAGTGGATTCTATATTTGGAGTCAAATGGTACAGATTATGTAAATATATAATTTTTATTTATATACAATATGAATGATAACATTAGTAATTATTTTTATTTTCCATAGTTAAAGGGATAATCAGGTAAATATGGGTAAGAAATATTATTATTATAATGTAAAACAACCATAACATGTTTTATATTCCTATTTTATGAAATATTTTATAACATTACCATACTTGGGTCTAATTTGGGACCATATGGATCCATTTGGGTATGATATGAAATTTTATAATATTTATTTCAATGAAACGGGAAATATATAATACACATGTTTACCTACCTAAAACAATTTTAATTTGGTTTTATAAATGATCTCTTTTTCTATAAAAATTTATTTGAAATATAAAATTATTTTCTAAATCATGTTATTATATATATAATTTTTAGACATTATATACATATATATATTTGTGACACAATGATGATTTAGAAATTACCTTAATAATGAAATATTAAAATAAATGATCTAATAAATCTTAAAATAAATATAATTTAAACATTTTGATGCCATCCAAAAAAATATAATACATTTACATGTGATAGATGAGTAAATTTTTATGTATTAACGGAATCAGGTTGGTATGAATATAACAAAAATAACTATCTAAATACTGTCAAAATTGACATCGATGAGTTTTAAAAACAAATATTATTCTATTAAATGATATAATTGTTCTATAAATATATGATTCGGCAAACTAACTTATATAGTGATAGAAACATCACTATTTTTCCTCTGTTGATTCTCTTATAATTTGTTAGAATCTACCAATAAATATATTATCAAAATGCAGGAAGACATGGTAAGAGTTAATGTTCTTAACTAAGAGTTAAAGCTAAAACTTAAGGATGATTTTGTGAACTAAAATTTCATAAAACCTATTTGTTGAGGGGATTAAAACCATTAAATATATTATCCACTAACTTTATTACTTTATAACTATTATAATTATAAAATATGTTTATAATAAAATAATATTTCAAGACTTTCCTAAAGTGCCACTCTTTTTCTTATAAAAGTCCACCACCTATACCCATATACTAACACCTCTCAAGCCCCTTAAATTGTCCAATATATTTTCTAATAATCTCCCAAAATAAATACATTAATCATATATTCCTTACCTTGGGTAGAAGGAAATTCAAAAAATCCTTTTTGACTCAAATTAAAAGGAGTTACATGATTTAGAGGTATTGTCTACCTTGAGCTCATGTAATTTATTTTCCTTCTCCAATACCTGTTGTATTCGTATTATATGATTAAATAACAACACCAGTGTGCAAAATATACTACTATGATTTTAGGAGAGGAATTTTTACTACACTTACACACAACTCTATATCATGGAAACGAACTTATTGTTTCTCTGTACGAAGAACTACTGTGTCACGAAAAAATGATTGTCCAATTTTAACTTACCACCTATCATGGTGGACATTATGATGAAACAATATTTAAATACGATATATCTTATTTTTATATTGATTCTTTTCTTATATTTTTTTTTCAATCATACCTTTATGCTATCCACAATTTGTAAATATTATAATTTAATTTGAGGAAGTGAGGACTACTACCTTCTCAAAGTGTTATGACTCATTCAAGCAATACGTAGAATGTATAAAAGATGGATTTAATAAAAATATATAACATATATAACATATATCTTATAATATTATTATAATATATCAATGTATCATTTAGTTTTCATTCCTTTAATAAGACATTGAAATAAATGTAGTGTTCATCCGTACATACGACCTGTCCTCTCCCTGAAGAGTGAATTTAATTTATTATCTCCAAATTTTATGGAATATTATAAAATAAATATATGATAGATTTATATGAAATTTAAATCAGGAATAAAATTCTAGACATTATGTACTTATGACCACATGGATAATTTTCAAAAAAATAAGTACATTTTTTACTCAAATACCGATGATTAAAAAAACATTAGATATAAACTCAAAATAATTATCTAATTTCTATAAAATGATAATAAGTGATAAAAATTGAATAATAAATATTTAATAGGTGATAAATAATTTAAAAATTAAAATGTGTTTATTACATAAGGAATTAAGCAATGAATGAGATAAGTTAGACTCAATGTAATGGACATTTCCTGAATTCCCTTTTATTGAGGCATTTCTTGATGATATAAAACATTAATAATTTTTAATGGGTATATAAATCCACTTTGAAAATTTATATTCATATTTTATCTATAATAGTGTTTTTTATTAAATCAAGGTGATTAATATTTAAATGTTGAATGTTGTATTGGAAACCATGAAAATAAAATTATTTAATTATAAAATATTTTTGTTCATTATATTAAATTTCATCTTTATTTATATGGGTATCAAATGAATAGATGAAAATTTATACTTACTTTTAATTTCATACATTTTTTATCCAAGGTAATATTTTGATACAAAGGGTTTTACTTTCATTACAAAATGATAAAATTAATGTTTTTATAATGTATATGGTGATAATGACTTCTCCACCACCAAAACCATTATTTGATATTAGAATTTCTCTATAAGACGTAATGTATTATAAAAAGATAAAAATCCATTATTACTTTATTTGGGTATCTTGGTATGGATAATTGGTTTTTAAAGGGTAATGTTTTTTTTATATTGAAATATTTTTCATATGGGATTAGAATTAGCATTGGGGTTCTGTGATTAACGTGATTTATTCATGAAATGGATCATGAGAATTTATTAGAATGAGTGAGCACGATATATCATATTAGATGGGATGATACCCATAATATATCACGATTGAGCTTGATATAGCTTATTTGAAGGTTTGATCACAATTATAGCTCACGAGGTTCTTGATATAGAATATACAATGGGTTGAAATTCCTGATAGCTTCTGAGTGATCCAGAAACATTATATACGAAGTTTTGAGACCCATTATAGATCACATTGGCGCCCGATATAGATTATAAAAGGGGGATCCCCATTATAGATCACTAATTTGGAAGTTAGCCATATTGTTATAAAATTTTGGAAGTTGTTTGAAAGGGATTCATGTATATGATTCTATAAATCACTTAAAAGAGTTTTAATTTCCATATATTGGTTTTTGTGTTTCTGATTGAGAAACAAACATGAGTGTTATTCATGTGAAAATATTTTGTTTCATCCAATCAAATAACAGTGAATGAGTTATCATGTTTTAACTAGACTAGGGATTTTTCTTTATTTTTATTTCCCTATCTTATCATTTTGTTCTCATCTTATGCTCTTAAATGTTTTCAAATGATTTAAGGGAGAATAGAGACAATGATGGGATTGAAGAAAAGATGTGATGATTAAACATGAAAGGGCCCCATGTTTATTTCTAATAGTAATTATGTAATGGAAGAAATAGAAACTGTTAAAAGTTTCCACTTTTTATTTCTATGATTTTGTTTTGTAATAGTTATCAGTTAATTCTATAAAGCTCTAAACGTGAAAAGATACTGAATTTGAAATTTATAATTAGATTATGATATGTAATGTTTAAGGCTGGGGCCTAATAAAGACAGTATATTTCACACAATTATTTCATGATAATAACCACTCTATAAAATTATTATGTGCTAAAATATATCATGATACAACGAACACACCTCACATTTTCAATATCATTATCATGATTTGAAAGGGATTCTGCTACACTATTGATCCATCTCAGGCACTATTCACTCTCTTTGTGTCATACTAAACCCTTAGTTCACAAACCAATAAATGAAAAAAACATCATAAAACCCCATTTTAAAATTATAAAAAAAAAACACATATCATCATTTATATCCTCATTTCTAAAGAAGTACCATTAAAAATGATTTTTTCAAATATACCAAGTAAATTCAAACACATAGCAGTGCATTCCATTAGTACTTGAATCATATTTTTTCAAATAGAATCACATGAAATGAATATGACTCTATTAGATTATATTTTTTAATAGGGTCTGATTATTTAATGTATCCACATTTACTAATATTTATCTGTCACATATAACATTTTCTATGTGTTCTACTCAATTAAACAATGGTATTTGCTTCAATTGATAGTCATGTGGATACTAGTATTTATCTTTCCTAGATCATATATTCACAGTTCCATTTATATGGGTTTTATAAGGTTCCTAATAGGGTTAATTAAAATATTTTATTCTTAATTGATTACTAAATAATGGCATGTTATGCTAGATTTATTACATGAAGATAGGCATGAGTTTTTCTAGGTATTTAGAACATTGGTGGGATGGAAAATAGTTCTATTAACAAATGAATAAAGAAAAACATGATGTATTCTTATATATATTATTTTTTAAATTATATGTTATTGAAGTAAATGTTTCATAAAATATAAGGGAAATTGAATTATATTTTTTTATTCTAAACAATACAAGATTTTCTAGAATCAAGGATAGTTTCAAAGTGCATGATCAGTAGGATGCAAGTCCAGAAAGTTAATGATGATCTTTATTATAGTATAGTGAGATAATGGGTATCTTGAAGTGGTTTTGGAATGATTCCCATGAGGTGGGTGGCCATGTTATTATATATGGAATAACTTATTTTCCTTGGGATTTTTGGTAAGAACTGTATTCTTATAGATCTTTATTAATGTGTTAGTGGTGTGAGGATCTATTTTAGGGGATGTTACTAATGAGAGAATGAGTTATTATTGTAAATTATGTTTTATGGGAGAATACAAATATTGGGTTTAAGTGGGACAAAGTAGAATTTTTTATAGATTGTGGTGATAAGGATCTCTAGGTATTACTCTACCTATGGTGGTTGCGAGTGGGACATCACATATCCATTTCAGAAAACATGATCTGTAAATTTATAATTTCTTGTTATGTAGGGTAATTGTTTGTGTTATTACACTATGGGTTTTATTAAATTTACTTTCATTATTTTCATAAAATTTAATCCACCATTAATTCATTTATTCAATTTATATTGAATATGTTTTAAATTTTATTATACAAATTAAATGTCATAATTTGTTTTTGAATATAAATTTTTTATCTGTCCCATTATTTGGTTCATTAGTAAAAATTTATTATAATTGTATTAAATTATTTAATTATCTAATATAATAATTATATTATGTGGTTAACATCATTGGTTTTAGTTTAATAAATATCCATTTCATTAAAATTATTGATCAATTTTTTTATTATATATACATTATTTCAACTTTCACATATTATTACAGGTGTTCATTTATTTATTTTTTTAAATGGTTAATATTTTGTATTATAATACTATTGAATTTATTATTTTATAATTTTGTCAACATTTACCCGTATTATTCTTTTCATTCTATATAAATAATAATTTTGAATCCTCTGAAGAATAAATTTTTTAAATAGATTATCTACCGTTACATATCCTTTTTAGTCTCACATTTTACCTTATGTGTGTTTTGAAATCTTATTGTTACAATTATGTAATATTCTATTGTCCATTACCAAAATATTATAAAATCCCTTATACCCTTAAAAAACTATTTTCATACCTTTACACAACCTTTATGTATTCTCGTTACATTTCAATAATCATTGAAATAACCTTTTCTACACTAGGTAATTTGGTCATTACCTTTAAAAAGTGAAGGATTTTTCCTCTGTCACTTTAAAAAATATATATAATACCCTTATACATGATTATAAGAAATTTTTTAACCATTATGTAAAACATATAACACGTCATTAAGATTCATGAAGTAATGCTCGAAAAATATTTCTACTAGTAATGGAAACCCCACTTTACCCATTCACGAGTAATTACACTTATATGATTCAATACCTGGACAAATGATACACATTACCCAAATTTAATAAAGAAAAATTCTAGTTAACTTTTATGTGAAATTTTATTCACCGTTAGGTAATGTTCAAAATCCATGGTTACTCTTTTGTGACCTTTATAAATAAGTTGATTCCTTTTTCATATAGATGATTCATACCATTAAATTAATTTCAAAATATCATTCATACCTTTAGGTTTGTTTCTACCTTACCATTACAGAAGTTTATATATATGAAAGTTGAAATTTATAAATGATTTATAAAACATGTTCTATAATTACACAACATAAAATCTTACCTCAAACACTAAATAAATAAGTTTTATTACAATTAAATGATATATATAAACATATTTATATAATACTACACAATAATATCAACTTTTACCATGTTCTATAGATAGAATGTCCCCGATGGTGTGATACTCAATATGATGTATGAGGATTAAATTTTTTCTTAATAATTTTAAAGAAATGTAACATATATTTCCATTTTTATTACAAACACTCGGTTTTAAATATTGGATAATGTATTTAGAAGAACCCATGTAGAATTTATTAATGGAATTTATGTTGGATAATTATAGGGAATATAGTTCAGTATATAACATAAATATAAATAATATTTTATAGATATAATTGCAAAGTCACTGAGAACTATTTTCACAAATTGTTTAAGATATACTGAGTCATGGATCGTTTCAATATATAGACATAGTCAATATCAATTCTCGAATGCTCGAATATCACTTCTCTAGATCATGATTCATGGATATCCTATTGATATCCTAGGTTTTATTTTTTTATAGATTTTATTTTATTTCATAGTAAACTTGGGATTATAAAAACATTTAGATTATATTAGTTGGTTGTGATCATGAAACAAAATTGAAGGATCATATTGGGTTTACATGAACCTTTTTTAATGTAATTTATCAGTTTGGGTTGTCATTAAAATATATTGGGTTATTCTTAATCCCATAAGGTAGTAACTATTTTGTCATTCCTTATAATATATTAGATTTTCCATTTAATAAATTTGTAGGAAATTTCGTGTCTACCCAGTAATTGAAAATGTTGTGTCTAAAAATGTTACTAAATTTTTATTAATTTGGTTAAGGAGTAATAGTCTTCTCACCATTTGAGTGGGATAATAGATTATGTTAGGATCACTATAAACTAAACTACTATTAACATATTGGTGTTATTATATTTATTTATTATTTCTTCATATATATATATATTTCAACACCGAATAAACATTTATTTATTATTATTCATTGATAAAAAATACTCAAATAATTTTGTAATCACTATTAAAACTTATTAAAGGACTATTAACCCCTTAATGTAAATCTCAATATTAATAAATCTATCTAATAATTGGTATGATATGATGTTTATTAAAGAATTTATTATTCCTTGTTATTTATTCTAATATAAGGAAAATATGATGGGTTACTTAATGGATTATTATTATTGTCATAACATTATCATTGAACTATGAGTGTAAGGAAAGATCATTTTATATATATAATTATTGGAAACTAAATCCATTCATCCACTTATAACACCACTCATGAAAGGATGTGGTTATGAAATTTTGATGGACCGTATAACGGTATTTTTCAAGATTAATTATATTGAATATTGGACTGTAATTAGTAAAATTTATAAACATCAATACAAAAAGTTGGATACATTGAATTTATATTATGCCACCATGTATGTGTAAATTATATATTCATTCATTTTCATTATTTTTATTTTTTTTTGAAACATATATAATCCTATTTTTTCTAGGAAAACTATATGGGATTTGGAGGAAATTAATTGTTAGTGATCATGATACATATATGTTAGTGATAAATAAATAGGTAACACATTACAATAAATTTTAATAAATCATATTATATGATCATGGGATCATTACTGGTATGTAAACCATATTTAACATGATTAGAAATTAGATGATTCTTCATAGTGAGAATATGAAAAGTTAAATAATTATTGGGAACATATATTGAAAATTGCCTATGAAATGGAACTCACATAATAATGAATTGATTGACAGAAATGATTCATATAAATTTACTATTGATGAACTTCATTCATCTCTTCTACCATGTGAGTTTAATATTAAAATTAATGATATAGAATATGTCGAATACATTAAGGGAGAATATTTGAAAACACTTATGATTATTTCTCATGATAATTAAAATTGAAATTTGGATCCACTAGTACTGAAAATGTCAATGGCTTGAATGAACCATTTTAATATTTGAAAGGCCTGATGAAAAATTAACAATTATAGATGTAATGAAGATCAATGAACCAAAATATTATATTAAAAAGGAATTCTAGGTAATGAAAATAATAAATGTATTAAAAATTAATATTATATTAATATTTAATGTTAAGACACATAAAATATAATTTTATAAAATTAATGAATAAAGCATAAGACCATCAATTTAAGGAGATGAAGAAATATCATCATTGTATTTTGAGATGTATAGTCAAGTGAGATTCAAGATGAAGATAAATTAAAATTGAAAATATGATAAGTAATATTTAATTGAAGGATAAACATAATGAGGAACCAGATTCATTATTTGCACCATCATAAAAACCTTATGTTTAAAAATAAATTTTGATTATGAAAAAAATTATATTTTAGATTCATGTTCATATGTAGATATAGGCATTGAATATATTGATTATAATAAGTTGAATGAAGATAATGATAGGCTTCAAGAGGGTTCATTGGATTCTATAGCGTTTTTTGGAAAACATAATTTTGAATATGTTGTGAAAAAAAATAAAAATAAAATGTTTGTTCAAGATAATAATAAAATTTTAAAAAATAAACATCATCAAATTTTAAAGAGATATAATTTTTTCAAAGTGAAAATAAACTTTATGAATTCAGAATGAATGAGACAAAATTTTTATATGTATTAATGATTAATATCCACAAATGAGATTAAAATGGATTGTATAACACATTTATGTGTTTGAGAATAAATTTAACAATCTAATAAAAGAAAATAATAATAATAAAGTATTAAAACACCTTAATCAAATGTTATTTTTTGGAAAACATGGAAAATTCTAAAAAAAATTAATCAAAAATATAAAATGATAGTTTTTTATAATTAACAATTTTATTATTTTTTGGAAAGGAAATAAATGTTTCAAAAACATTTTTCCAAGAATAACCCTAATAAAGACAATTTTAGTTTTTCATAAGATAATTAGTCCCATATGGTTTATAATACTATTATTAATATGATTAGGAATATAAAGGATTCTAGTGTATCATATTTTATGTGTTTATCATTTCTACAATACTTTTTATATTTTACCCTACCTCATGTGTAGTCATTATTTGAAAAAAGATAATACCTTTTATATATGTATTTTAATGTTAAGAGGACTAACAAATTTATAGAATGGTATCAAAAGTTTATTATTAAAATCTAATTTGTTTCAAAATTGTCAATATTTTATTGTAATTAATTTATTTGTTAAGCATTTATTTTCTTTATTTATTAAAATATGGGTATGTTGTAAGGAATCATTATATTAGTTTTCTTTATGGGTAGTGGTCATATTATTATTTTTATGATATGATTTAATTTTATATATAAATATATTAATTCATTTAAAATTTACTTCATGATCATTGAATAGAATTTTAATTTAATTTTAATTTTTTTCAGGGAATATATTTATAAATTGAATTATACACTCTTTTGTAATGGATAATTATAAAAATTTAGTAGGATATATCACTTACCTGTAAAATATTGTAACATATTATAAATTATTATTTTTAGTACATGTGAATTTTAATATTTGTTTATGATTTTTTAATTAACTTTCTAAATAAATTGTTTTGAGGGAGTCCTTACTATAGATTTTTGATCCTACGTTACTGTTTTAGTAGGTTGTTAAATTTATTTTATGTTACTAAGTTCATGCCTTGTAATTTTTTGTTTACATTTAAAATTTTCATTGTAATATTTATCCTCATTTTATATTAGATATTTAGTGTGAACAATATTTAATCTTATTTTATATACAATAAATATTTCAATATTCCTACTCAAAAATATGATATCAATTTTAAATAAAAGGGAATAAGATTGTTATATTTTTAATTATTTCCAAAATTATGGAGGGTAATTTTTATTTTTTGAATTAAATTTTCGATTTCATAATTTCAAAAAATAGGGAAATATTTAATATTAAGGCAATTAGTCTTTTCATAATATTTTTTAGTCATTTTAATATAGTATATTTTTACTATTGGAAAAATGGTTAATTATTTATTAATCATCATAAATTTAATATCCATTTCATTATATGGATTAGTTACTTTGTATTAAATAATTATACTATATATATTAAATTGTTTAGAATCATTATATTATATGTTTAATTTCACTAGAATTTGTTCATTTGAGGATAATTTGGATTAATGGTTTTAGCACATATATTATTTTATGTGCAATATATTAAAGAATAAAATAATATTAATAATATTAATTGATTTATTTTTTAACATGGTTTAATATTTTATATAAATAAGAATTTTTTAACAAAATTTTTTTGTAGTTATTCAACATTAATTCATATTGTTCATATTACTAATTATAAATATTTTTTAATTAATTTGTGAAACATTCTCTTTAAAATTATTTTATTTACCATTATGTATCCATTATATATATATATATATTCCCTTTAGAGCATTTTAAATCATTGTCTTCACCTTTATGTAATATTACATGAACCCTAATACAATGATTATAAATTTTATTTCACCCGTACATAACTATTTTCTTACCCTTATATATCATTTATATTTTTTCCCTACCGTTATTTATGAATGACCATACTCTTACATAACCTATGTAATTTGGACATTACCTTTATGTATCACTGCGTTTTTCTTATTATTAGTTATAGGAATTCTATACTACCCTTATGGAAGTTTGATTTTTCTTTTCGTACACATAAGTATAATTTACAACATGATGTTTAGATCTACATATTAATTTTTAAATAGCCATTACATACCTAATGGAAATTCACCATTACTCGTTCAGAAGTTGGTACCCTTACAAAAGTTGATACATGTACAGGAGATACTAATTACCCTTACATAACAATAGAAAATACACGATGACCCGTAATTGAATAATTAATATCATTAATGCATTGACTGAAATCCATAGTTACCCTTATATTACATTTCAAATTAAAATGTTTCCTTTGTACCGGATTTCTTCAAACCATTACAATGATTTTAAAATTATGTGCTTACCTTTACATATGATTCTATTATACTAGTACACATGTTTAAAATTATAATATCTTACCTTTATGCATATTTTATAAAACATTTACAACCATATAACCACATCAAAATATCCTACATTATGAAAATGTAAAATACATTTCTCCATTATGTGAGAAATTTAAATAATTTTTATGATACATCATTCTAATAGAATCATTTCCCATGTTCTTAGGGTATTATTTCCTTGAAGTTACTATATAATGAATAATGAACGATGATTATATTTGAGCTTTCTTATTCAAAATACATATAAAAAATGATTAATTTTTTATTCATAACCATGGGTTATATATATGTTTATAATATTTAGGAAATACCCATGTAGAGAAGATTCTGTATATTAATAATTATGAATAAATTCTATTATGGTTTTTTTAATAAATGACTAGATAGATATTATAGATATATATAGATAGTCCTTGATAACTACATTGATTAATTAAAACTGATTTTTGAGGCATTGACGATAGGATATGATATCTCTTCTCATCATTAATACTAAAAGGGTTGGGGATAACTACCCTAAAATATATTTTATCATCATTTTATAGTATAATATTTCATTTTAATTTTTTATTGATTTTTTAACCACATGTAGTTCATACATGGGTATATGTCCATTAAAAATGTATTAGTTATTTATGATCATGGGCCCAAATTGTAGGATAACATAGATTTATCTTTCCCCTATTTAAATGAAATTTATAGGGTTAGTCTGTCCCTAGAAAAAACTAATTTCATCCTAATCAACGAAAATTTGATAATGGTATGTTTTATCCTTTTAATAGGAAATATTTATCCAATTGATGGAAAGGTTAGGTAAAATATGTATATCTCAGTAATTTAATGTGATATATATCCACCTAAAAATTATTCTATATATATGTTACAGTGAGTAATAATCCTATTTCTGAGTTATAAAGGATTGATGTGTAGATATAGTTCGTTTTGAAGTTAAATACTATAAAAACAATAGTTCTATTTTCAATTATGTTTATTCCACTACTTGTATATTTTAACACCACACCCAAATTCATATGATATTATTCTTATATGAATAATACTATGATAATTTTACTATTATTTTCTAGAAATAATAAAAAGAAAAATTCACCAACATTTAGTCTATAACAATATCAAAAACTCCAACAATATGAGTTTTCTACATTAGTTATAGATTATTTAATGATCATTGTACATGACTATTTAAAACATTCTACTGTATTTATAGACTTTCGAATTTTTATAAATATGGTGTTCTACTAACATACATGGAAGTTTTATTTCGTAATACTTTTTTACATTATAGGTTATTTGATAGTTAGGAATATCGATTGTAACTATTTTAGTTGGAGGTTGTAGAGCAGTGTAACAGAATCCATAAATGGGAGATGAAATCACTATACATGATGGATATCATTCTTGAATGATTATGGTGGTGAATCATTTTTTTTAATTTTTACAGTAATGTTTGACCTTAATTGTCATTTCTATGTATTGAAAAAATTAATAGAAATATAATTTCATATGGATAATTGGTGTTGGAACTATTATAATCATGAAAAGAATTAAATATTGTGGAGAACAATTTCATCTAGGGGTTAACATGCACCATGTTAGAAGGGATATGGTGGGGGTGAGACAGGTCCATGGACTATTGAGGTGACACCAATATATCAATTTGTTAGATGATTTATTGTTATTATGTTTCATAATGAATACCTATTCAATATTTGAATACAATATTAATTAGATGTGGTGATTTATAAAAGGTTTTATATGATGTTTTTATATAATATTAGTTTATGCTAGGGGAGAGTTAGTTATTGGTACAATGGAATAATGGTTGGAAGATGTCATAAACCAAGATGTTGTGACACATAATCTAATACCTGACATAATTAGTGGTACAGATTGAATGGAAATCTTGACCCCCCTTGAATGGAAAGTAGTGTCTGGGAATGAACACTATTCTGTAAGAATGACGTAAAAAATTATTTTAATCAAAATAATGAAGATAATAAGTATCATAATAACTAATAACCATAACGAAATAATGTACATAAATTTTCATATTCATGTTTACAACTTTAACCAAAAGTAATAAAATGAAATTAGTACACAAAAGTATACCAAATACCTTCCTATAAAAAGTTTTGCATCACCATTAGACCACCACCACTTACACATGCAATAAGTATAACACAAGAAAATGGATCCACCATAACCACCATGACATATTATTCTATTACTGGGGTAATACATAATAATTTATACAAACACCCAATGATGTACAAAGGTTGTGATATAAATCCCTGTAGGATGCCACCCAAAATTAAAAATTCAATGCTATGAAATTTGATAATAAATCAACATCCAAATTCCAACATTAATATTTTATGAATTCCGAGGAGATAATTTTAATGAAAAGTTACCCATGAAACACCTGTTATGAAAAATATTTTTCACAAATATAGATGATTAAAATAAAAATGTACACAGAGTCCACCATATAATGAAGGTTATCACCAAATCACATGTTGACACATCACACAACAGTGGAATGGGATAATACCTAAAGTTAACTAGAACATGTGGGCCTCTATTAACATCATACCATGATGATCAAAATCCTCCAACTGAACTATCAATTGTGTTCTTGTGAATGAGTAACTAGAGAGGACCCCATTGCCAAATCATAGTAGTATCCAACTCATAATCCTATACCAACAAAATTACCAGGAAAGATCCACTAGAGGAGAGCCCATACCATATATCAAGTGTTCTCTCATCATAACACATGTTTAGTAAGTATTTTAATCATAAATCCTGTTAGATGAACCCTGGCCTTATCGACAACAAAATCAACTAGCATACTAGTTTAGTTTTCTCACCAAGAATAACCGAGATTAAGTTTGTCATCAAATTTCATTCCAAAAATAACAGAAATCACCACATTCACATACACATACCATTATATATAAGAACATACGGAAACCACCACTTTCAGATTTATCCAATTATCAAAATCCACCTAGAAGACACCATTTTCCAAATGGAATCTACTTTCCATTTCACACACACAACAAAACCATTAAAAAATACATTTTTCCGCACATAATGAATTAATAAAACCTATTTGAAAACACTATAAGAATAATATGTATTAAATTTTATAATTTTAATAGAAGAAAATCCATTAGTATTCATACTCACAAAAAAATTTTTTTTTAACATTATTCTTATTGTTTTTATAATTCAAAGACGTGTTCATGGAGAAAATAGAATCCAATATTAAAGAATATATTTCAGTTGGAAAAAAACTTTCACCATTAAATATATTTGAAAACACGTTTTCCAACTTTCACACAATGCATAACACATGTTCAATAATCGACACAATGATACCGACATGAATCATAACCACTAATTTTTAGAAAACCCAATTTCATCACTTGTTCATCTAACACATTTAAAAAACATGTTCACCCCAAAATAATAATCTATAGAATACATATCAACCACCATGGATTCATATCAAAATCATTCAACAATGTAAAATTATAAAACCAACTACCTCACACTTGAAAACATTCTGAAATCGGTGTGAATCCACAACCACACCACCCAAAAACCCTATAAATGAATGATCAAGAAACATTAATAAATATTTCACCCCAAAAGACATGATCTTACCCTCTATAGATAAAACAATTTACTACAAAGTAAGAACTCAAGGAGGAGGGAGATGAAACCTTAGAAAGAGGGAGAAATAAAGTGGAGACGGGAACTAACATAGTTATTCTTGAGAAAACAATATCAAATCGACCACAAAAATTAAAGTAACATGGAGGAATAGAGTTGGTGAGGAGGATTCTACGATGAAGTATTCAGAATGGATAATAAAGTGGGTGAAAATATGGCTAAATCAAAGAGGTAAATTCAAAAAAAAAATACACTTATTAATGGCCTAGAAAAGACTCAGAGTTTTCTAGCATGTTTTCAAAACTATGTGGCCACCGTGAAAACCTCACTATCCATGAGGAACAAGACACACATTTTTACTTCATTTTTTTCCATACCAAGATCCAATAATGTGTTTTCCACTGTCCATAATTATATCGGGTATCACACATTCCTGATGGATTATGGATGGTTTCCCCTAATTATTTTCCAACTGTGTGTGACCTAATTTCAAGCCCAAAATATCCATGTTAACGATAAACTCAAGGGGAAACTAAATGAGAAATTCTTGACTAAAAATAAAAAAAATATTACTCCAAAATAAAATCATTAATGTAAAAATTATACCCTCTATGAAAACATTAAACCCTTATAAAGACAACATAATGTTTTATTAGAGACCAAAAAACAATATTTCTCATCAACCAAAGATAGCTCCTTCCATGTCTCATGAAAATAATTACCATTATACAAATCTACTCATAATGACGAAATAGAATTCCCATAAATTACCTTGTAATGAGAATTCACCATCCACGTTTTCTGTTCAGACATTGAAAAATCTATATCCAAATATAACTCTTCCTAATTCAACTCATGTGATGAATCTCAGATGTACAATTTCAAATAAGATACATGGAAGACATCAGGAATTGACTTCAACGTAGAATGAAAATGTAACCTATATTCCTCTATACCAATATAATTATCAAAATCACTATTTTAATCACAACTCATTGTTAGAATGACTTGTTTATAGAAAACTACGATATCCCAAGCAAGGTTCGGCATTTAGAAACAACTAGTCACTTATAGACACCTCCAAATCTCGGTACCTATTATTGGCATACAACATGCAAGGGATAATTGCTATCAAAAAATTCTTCATAACAACATACCTTTTTCAGATATTTATTGCATAATGCTCAGTCCCAATAATGAGGTCTCTCCCACGTCATCCCAACACAATGTCGACTGACACAAGAAATAAAATAGGGCCTAAAAGGTGTCCATTATAATTGTGGATTAGTATGTATTCTTATATGGAAATTCAACCATTACCAAATGGTTATTCGAAGAACCTAAACTGTCTAAAACAAAATACTGAATTATTTCTTCTGGGATTAGATGCACCCACATTGTCTGCCCATCTATTTTAGGATAGTAATCTATGCTCATCATAAAATGAGACCCCTTCACCTTCTGAATTCCATACCAAAATTTTTAGTCAAAATGGGGGGGGGGGGTGGATTAAAAACATTTTCCAAAAGAACATTAGGAAGACTCCCAAACTTTTGAACATACAACTAACACAACTCATCCACCTTGTCTAAATCCTTAATTAGAATGGAATGATTTTATTTTTGTAGAAGATAAATCACTACCAAAATATCATTCCTTCCTCGAGGTGTATAAGGTACGATAAGAATAAAATACATGGTGAAGTCTTCTTACATGTAGTAAGAATTTGTACAGGTTGAAGAATACTAGAAGATCATCGGTGTAATTAATTTACTTTTTCATTTGTTTAACACCATGATACAATGTAAACTATGTCATTCCACATACATGGCCACCAAAACAACCAACAAACATGATGTTACTTCTTGGTAGCACTAGGATGAATGACTTATTAAGTTTAGTGGAACTCTAACATCACCACCTTCTTCCATGAAAATTATAACCTGATGAGTCCTCTTAAACAAAATGCTCTATCCGGAGACAATGAACATTCAAAAGAAACATCCCCACCATTAAGAAACATCACTGAACATTATAATAAATCATCCACATGATACACAAATTAAATGAATTACAAAAGGGATGGTGTTAGATATGCATTATTCAATGACAGACCTCAATTTTTTTCAAGGTCTTGAGATGCATCTTATTGAAAAAACACATCAACATCCAATCAATACTGGACTCTTTTAAATATTTCACAAGAACATTACTACCAAATGATTTTGAAACCAAATTTACTTTTCCTAGGGTACAAAAAAAAAGATAAAATGAACTTTTGAAGATACTCAATATAGTGACCCTACCATAAATTTAATCCTTTTTGGGATAAAATGTAGTCCATGGTATTATGATTGTAATAAACATCAAATAGCTACCTAAAATGAATGAATTTTCATTCATTTAAGGCGTTCATCACCACTGTTGACTCTCTGTCATGGATTGGGTATTTATTATTATTTGGTCAATGTTTGAGAGACCCATACTCCTAGACATGGCCATATTATATCCGCACACACTCATGACCTATACATATGGCATCACAATAAAGTTAATTTTTTTCCGTATTTTGGATTGATCAAAACATTGGTTATGGATAAATATCACATACACTCCTCAAGGGATTCTCAAAACTCTAGTATATATTCAGATATTACACCTTTCTAGGTAATTGATGTCAAGGATGATGAAAATCCATACAAATATAAATTAAAAATCTTTAATGCCCTTCCAAGAACAAAAGAGTTCTAATTCACAACACATTTATCGGTTTTTTCATTGAATCATCATAATGATCATCCTAGGGTCCATTTTGTCCCCTTGTTCTAATATAAAATGTCCTAGAAAAATCACATCCCTTACCAAGAAGGTGCACATTGAAAACATAGCATAATGATGTTGTTTCCAAATAGTTCATAGAACAATCCTCAAATACTGACCATTCCCTTCCTTTGTTCCAAAAATAAACCAGGATGAAATCCAAAAATCCGTGAAAAGAATAATTGATATACATATAGAACACTCTATTCATAACATCCATAAGGATAGCTTGAGAATTCATCCACCCAAATGACATGAAAATTTCTAAAAATCGATATACCTACTTCAAATGGGTGTTTTTGGTACAAACACATCTCTAACTCTAAAATAATGATACATTAAATGAAAATAAGTATTGGAAAAAACATTTCACCCATTAGAATGTTAAAATGGTTATCACTATGGGGATAATGATACATATTTCTGTTCATTATGTTATTCTAGTTTCTGTAATCAATGATCAATCATAAATGAAACATCAGCCTTTTTTGCAAACAGAATTGGGGTTACCAAGGTGTGATGATCAAGAGAAAGAATCCATTGGGATATAGATATTAGAATTGTACATTAAATTACATCAACTAAGTGGGGTCTATATATATTATATGGGAAGATACCTAATCTATATTCCTGATTCCAAATCGATAGTGAACTCCACACACCACTCCAGAAGAAAGCAGGAGAACTCCTCTTGAGTAAACTCTATGAAAACGTCCACTTAGGGAGGTAATCCATTCGTAGTAAAACTATCATCATCCCCCAATGCGAGTGATGTGATATGATAAACAATATTTCACCGTTCTGAATTTTTAGATCAAGTACATTTCAAATGATGCTCCCATTCATCTTAAAAACCCGACACACTACCATCAGGTGTAACAAAACTCACTCCCTACAGATAGAAATAAATATCTCCTGAAAAAAGAATCATCCAGTCTATACCAAGTTACACACCATAATGGTCGATATCCAAATTCATAATTTTGCACTCCAGCTCTACCCTAGACACAATGAATGCACTAGACAGAGACCTGAAACCCAACTATCTTGTATTAACAAGAGGTGTTTCCAAATCCATTGCATATAGGAAAAATGTTATTAGAGAATATAATAAATCAATAAGGTAGGAATAAATGAATGAAATAGTGTAACCAATATCAAATATAGTAATAGCTAATGACGATTCAACAAGAATGATAACCTTGAAAATTCATAGGCCCTACATCCAATTCCACTTGTTCTTGTTTATACGCATGAATTATACTTGTATCTCCATAAACTAGTGAACGAAAACAAAAAAAAATGTATTTTATCCAATAAAAAATCCTCAGAAAATATGATGTAACTCATCCTCCATAACGTTCATACTAATATCTAATTGTAGAAAATAAATTAGTTAAATGGGACATTCTCTTATGATCAATATCCACTATCATAGAACAATCAACAACTTCAGAATAAAACATCATCTTGACAAAGAATACATGGGAGTATTTATCTATCTATAACCCCATATCGATCATATATGACTTCAACAACTCATTGGAAACAATGTCAATGTGTATAACGATGTAGTTGAGCATAGTGATTTCCATACCCTATCATGGACTTGTAACCCTTGCTATGCTCCAAAAAAAAGCCAAGATCATGAGAAGGTTTAAATATAAATAAAATACTACTCATTGAATAAAACCATGAAAACATTCCAAATTAGGTATTCATTATTTACATTTACCACCACTGAGACCCCCCCCCCACACATTCGACTGAGGCCTTCCGACATGCGCGTAATGCATTTCAACATAAATATCTTATGATTATCAAGAAAAATGAATATAAAATATATATTCTCAATATAATCATCTATATACAAAGGTTTTGTGAAACCGTGGAATGATAAAGTCTTGCTCTTGAGTAACTTCTAATTATTTTCTTTTTCATGTCCTAGTTCAGCATCCCCAACCTAAAAATGACTAGATCCCACTTCTTGACCAAATGCATGGACAACATAAACATCCACTTAGTATAATATCTGATCAATTAGAAAGGGAGTAATCTACTTGAACTATTCCTAATGATTCAAATGATATATCTTGGGAGGAATCCTCTTATACATGAAATAATCACAAATAAATCCATCTATGTTACTATCAAAAGAAATTCGGATAATTTTTAGTAATATAAAAAAATCACCAATACTCCAATGAAACAAAGAATTACCAAATCTATAAAAATAAAAAACCTTAAAACCCACTAAAACCCCACCTAGTCTCCATATATAGTTTATTTCCTCTACATATAAACAAGAGAATATTGTAATAAAAATTCCCCAAAATCCCATGGTCAATGCTATCCCATCATGAGGGGTGCTAGCTAGGAACCCCAAATACTAATAGAAGCATAAGCCCTGAAAATTTAATCATTCCTATTTATTGAAAAATTACCCAAGTAGCTTGAATCAAAAGAGTGCAACCTTCGGTCATTATATTTTTTCACTAACCATTCTGGAGTTCTATACAACCCAACACCCGACCAGATCCATGTCATTTCTTGAAGGGAATTCCCAATCCCCACAAGCTTCCAACTAGTTCTTGGGTATCAACATAGTGGTTTGTGAAGGACTTGACAAATTAATATAGTCACTAAAAGAAAAAATAATAAGTATCACAATAACCCATAATTGTTACCAAAGGAGGTACAACAATTTTCACATTCAACATTACAACACTAACCAAAATTACTACAATAGAATAAGAATAAAAAACTATCACAAATACCCCCATTTGATAAAATTTTATACAACTTCAAGACACCACAACCAAAACCTGTATGAAGTGTAATACAACCAACTTGATCCACCATTAACACACCAACACATCTTTCATTACATAGTTCATAAATAAAAACGTCTACATACAAACAAAGGTGTCTTCTACACGTGACCCAATGATCTAAAGGATTCCTCCCAAAAGAAATGGTTCCAAGTTATAACATTAGATAAAAATTCAACATGCACATTCATGTAATAATATTTGAAACATTCTAAAGAAAACCATTTTTTGGAAATCTTTCTCAAGAAAATATGATTTAATTTTTTTCACATATAAGAATTATTGAAATAAGAATGTACACATGTTCTACCTCATACCGATAACTAACACCTCCTCACATGAACGTCATGTCACTAGAGAAACCCATGGGAAAATAACTAATGATAACTAAAACTAGTGGGACTCTACAAACCACATACCTCAGTGACCAAAATCCTCCAACTCCACTATCCACTATGTTCTGATGCATGAGCTACTAGAGGGGAAATCATAAAAAATAGATTTTTCTCCCAATAATAAGTTAATAAAAAGAGTGTTCCCATGTAAGATCCACTAGAGGGGATCCCAACCTATGTTCGAGTGGTATCTCATCATAAAAAAATTCTTAGATAGTGTATTAATCATCAATCCTGCTAGATGAATATGGGAATCGTCCAATTCAAAATTAACTAGAGTATATGATATATTATTCCAACTTAAAAAACCTAGAAATTCCTTTTTTCTAAACTTCCATTTCACACATTACATGAATCATCACTTTCCTGAAAAAATTCAATGGATAAAAACAATTGAAGGAACTCACCACTTTTTCAATGTTCTAACAATCAAAATCCACATTGAAAACATCATTTTCCACAATCAAAACATCTTTCCATATCACATTAACACCAAAATAATTTATAAATACATTTCATATATCATTTACAGTTTATAACACAAATTTGAAAACACAATGAAGAGAACACATTTGAAAGTAAACCATTTCCCACAAAAAATATACTTTCAAATTCATACAACATATAAATCCATTTCTATAGAATGATTCTCATCAACATCATAATTAAAAGGTAGGTAAACGATGCACAAAAAATAATAAAAAATACCATATAACTCAATTCCATTTCAAAATACACATTCAATGCACTCAGATCATTAAATCTATTTGAAATCTCATTTCATCCCATTGAAAATGGAATAAAAATATTCATGAAGTAGAATAATGAAAAAACATGAAACATTGCCACTTTCATTTATAAAAAACATTTTCATCACATTTCCATGTTATAAATTTTTAAAAACGTATTTTACAACACAAAAAAATCCATAGATAACATTTAATTAACCAAAAAATATCAAATCCTCTAATAATGATAAAGAATGGAACAACCAACCTCAAATATAAAAACATCCTTAAATTGGGGAAAAACCAAAATCTCACCACCAAAAGACCCTATAAAATAATCATTAAGAAATAATCATAAATATTTCACCCCACATCACTATATGAAACATTATTTATGTCAAAAAAATTTATTAGTAAACAAAAACACAATAAGGATTGAGAATAAACCCAAGAAAGATTGAGAAATAAAGATGGAAAGGAAACATACATGGGCATTCATGAAGAAACCACCCAAAATCCACCCCCAAATTGATGGTACAAGAGATAATGGTGGGAGTGTGGAGGTGCATACGGTGAAATATCCTTAATGGTGAATAAAGGGGAGGAGATATGATTAATATTGAATAGGGAAAAGAGTAAATTTCATTTTTTAAAAAACATGGACAACTATCAAGGGTTTTCAACATGGTTTTCCAAATATTATGGAAACATTAAGTCTCATATTATCCAAGAGGAAGAATCAATAGAGTCGGTCTCATGATTTTCCAAACTATCCTCCAACTGTGTTGAAACCACTATTAAATATGTCATTTTTCCACATGCTTTCTATGAAGACGGGTCATGGTTTCCCTCAACCACGTGTCAACCATGCACCACCATCCATCAAGACAAAAATATCAATTTTCACTAAAAACACATGGGGAAACACATGGATAAATTAAACAACAAAAAATATTAACTCATAATAATATTTCTGATGTGACAATACTGGTGGTAGGTGATTCAAAAAAGAAATTACATTGTGATTGACAGTTAGTAATTATTTTTGGTATTTAGATAGTCATTGGGTGCCTATATGTTTTATAGAATCATTTTGATTTGTTTTTAGGATTCATTGATTAGTGAGGCTGAGAGATTTTATGGAAAATATAAAAAGGGTGGACTATTTGGTTTTATGAATTATTTAGATATGAGGAAACTTGGAATTTATTTGTTCTATCAATTGGGATATAGTTGTGGCTTTTAAATATTAGACTCAATTTTTTGAGGGAAATAGTATGTAAATATCAATATTTTTCGAATTTTGAAATAGATGTTGTATTTGAATTAAGATGTGTAATATGATTGTAATTGGTGAATTGGTGATCAGTATAGTTCAGGGTTTTTTCATGGAATACTTTTGGATGCTTCATGAAGATCATAAAACCTATTATGGGAGGTTAATAAGGATCCACATATTAAATTGTTATTCTTTTAAGGGGGGAATTTCATTTTTTATGTGAGGAATTAATTTTCATAAAAAATAATCATATTGTTATTCAATGTTTTTGGAATTCATTATACAGATCATTTGAGATGTGTTCTTAGCATTATTGGGGTCAGGGGTTCCTGGGAGGATATTAGAGAATGGGAAGGTGGATGATGTTTTAAATTTTTTAACACATACTTATTCATTGTGTGAAAAAATCATTCCAATAGTGATTATCCTTAAAAATAGGAAAAATCCATATGAAGGAGTATTAAATTGGTAATTAACAACTAATACAATCAATATGACCATTATAATCATTTCTAAGGATCTTATAATTGATTTATTATCATGATACATGGATTTATGTTGTCAATGTGTCTGTTAATGCTTTATGTCAACCTCCTCAAACTCTTCATGGTGTGAACCTGGGGTTTATTTTGTGAACGGTGTTTGGTTGTATTATATAGATTACGCGAGTATCAATGTTTTTTAGGTAATGTAATATCATGATTTATGGGGTTTGGGATTTTGGAGGGGGACATCTTAACCATCTATACCGACCCTCTTCCTCCCATTAGATTATATATAAAAATTAGTGTATTATGATATCATCCAATGATTATGATTGGATTGTATCTCCAAAAAAAATTTATAAAGGAATACCTTTATTTATCCATGATTGGGTGAAAATCAGTATTAGTTTCAATGTCAATTCCACCACAGCATAATGAGATTGACTGTGAATGATGGGAATATCATGTAATCATGTTATAAGAGAATTAATGGATGTATGTGTACATAAAATTAACCATTATTGTTTAGGTCAACCACCTTAGTCTTTTATTATTGAATTATAGTAAAATTGGATGAGTATGGCTATTTATTAGGGGAATATGGATAGGGTTTTTGGTATGGATTTTTGTGGTAATATTCCTCAAACCTTCCATTGTTTTTTCTGAAGTATTTTAAGAAATATAAATTTATGATGAGATTAAAATAAAATTTATATCTTTTATGAAAATATATTAATTTATTTTAAATGGTTAATATTATTATTTTATGATGTATGGAATGATACTACAGATCAGGTGGATATACCAGATCAAAATATTTATAGAAGTACGTGGACATGGATTAATATATCATAGCCTTTTTTAAAACCCCTAAATATTGTTGTTTTCCCCCTTAATAAGAGGTCATATGAATTCTTATCCTTGTTTTTCTATTACATACATGTTTCATGGGATCATGCATCAAATATATGGAATGATTGGGGTCAAAGAGAATGAGTAAGATGATGTCGGGTCTCCAATTTATCTGATTAGTTCATTTTTGTAGTTTCGAATGTTATAATAACACAAAAAATCTTTCACTGAGTTGTGATATATAAACATTATTAGATGAAAGACCTTAGGGGACTTTGGATTTTACATTGGGAGTGGGTTGCCATGTTGTACTCTCCTAATGGTAGTGATTATGAGGGAGAGGTAACAGGGCCATGGATGGAGAATGAGATGATCAAACATCTTATTTTTCATAGAGAAAACCATTTGATGTTGGAAAAAGAACATGATGAGTGCTATAATAATTATCCTTACATTAATAGTTGATGAGTATGAGTGAGTGGGTTTTCCTCTGTGTGATAATCCAATTGATATCCAATAACAGATACGAGGTGAGATCATGTTGGAGGATGCCAATTTTATTTGGGACATGAGATTGGGATGTCATGTCATTTGTGCAGTACTGATTGGAAAAACACCTAGGTAGTGGGTCTATGAATGGAGATAAATCTCAATGATATGGGACTGCAACTCAAATTTTATATTGGGTGGATCCTATATGATTTATTATAAATTTTGGGTGATAAAAATTAGTTGCAATCGAGTTGTAGTTGGAGTTATGGGTTATAGGTTCATGTGTGTTAGATTAAAGGAGAAGTGATGTGTGTTCAATGATGGTCTAATCCTCATGATACTATCTACCATGGAATATATTTTGATTTTTCTGAAAGGATGTAGTTATAATTTTTTGTTATGTGCGATTTCATATCTATTTTTACTTTGGATTTGTGATGGATAAAGATAGTAGACTAGATCATAAGTTTAGATCATTCTAATATTGATATAGTTTGTAAGACTACCAAGTGTATGATAATGTCTTAATTTGCATGATGTTAGAAAATACCACATGTTATACGGCGATGGTTGTGGAAGGTTCCTTATACGTAACTCCAAAAGAATAGTTGAAAACTTCTTGAGCAGGATGTCTTGGGATGATGTGTGATTAGGTTCCTCACAAAGAGAGTGATTTAATGTGGTATAGGCCCATCCCCACGGAGGCTTCAATAAATGTAGTGGACCACGCTATGATAGACAGTGGGGTCATTGGAAATCATTAGTTGTGATTTATTTAATCATAATTGATAGATAAGGTAGTAGGATGTGATGTCAATTCATAACTATGTAAGGATCCTTCATGTACTAGGTTAATGTTCACATGATGCTATATGCTTATTATTTATTTATGATAGTATGATATGTGTTGATGTTGTGGACTTTTTAAATGGTTCTGAATATGATAATATTTGGTGTTCTAGGGTCTATGTAATTAAATGTTGACTTGACACCTAGGGATTTATAACATCCAATTTAAATCAAATGTGTCAATATTTTATTCATTATCCTCATGTATACATATATGTGATGATTTAAACAAAGGAAAAATGATGCAACCATTATGGGATTTACTTCTCACACCCTATATAGGAATATTTGTTTATGTATAAACTATATTTTTTTACATCTTTCAAAGGGTAATGTTGTGGAATAGGATGGAGCTTCTAAAGTTCATTTTGGAGACATGGTTTTTTAATGTTATAGGGTTAGTTGTTTGGCTATCATAAGTATTTCATTTATTCAATTCTATAGTTAAATGGGAGAAATTTCATAGTTGGTTATTTGAATATTGTTTCTCATAATGATTCTATATACCATATAAAATTCGATATATCATTGTTTGTGTTTTATTTTTTATTTTTTCAATATGGAAGGAGCATGTTTTGAATATTTTTTCAAAATTTTGACTCTGATTAATTGATATAGTGACCACATTGTGTGGATTAAGACCTCAGTATTATATTTCAATTTGTATAATATTTTGATGCACACATGAAACCATGTACCACACTAGTTAAAATCAATATTTTTAGCAAGAGAATCAAAATTTTAGTAATAAATCGGTGATTTTAATTATTAATGTTTTTAGGGGAATATAAAATTTATTTCTGATTGGGTGAGGTTTTTAATCTATGTGTAATTATGATGGAGATATTTTAAAATTATTTTGGTTATATTAAATAATTTTTTTGGAATATCATGTAATATTAAATTAATATTTATAAAAAATTATAGAAATATGAACAATAAAAAAGTATATTGAGAAAATCTTGAGTCAAATTCATAAATAATATCATAATTATATAATTTAGGGGATATTCATGGTTCATGTTATTGAATATATACTTTTAATTATATTCTTGATCGTTTTGAATGTGAAATGTTTATGATTTTAAATTTGTTATAAAGTTGAATGAGTGATTTTTGAAAACATGTACTGGTGGGTTTAAAATAGTGTCATTTGATTTCCACATTCGAAAAATTTATTAATAATATTGTGTTATTAATCATATATTTCATTCAAGGACTGAAATTAAAGTTAATGTTTTATGAGAAGATAAAATTCAATATAATAATTAGTGTGATTTTTTAATTGATATAATAAACAATTTTTTGGGAAATTAGAAATAATTTGACGAGGAAAAATAGATAAATATTATATATATTTTATAAAAGATAAAATTTTATTGTAGTCTCTAAAATAATTATATTGAGTTTGATGATTAAAAAATATGTATTTTTTGATCAAAATCACGATGAAATTTAATAACATATACAAGAGGTCTATACATGTAAAATTTTTAAATAATGTCACTATTATGATTTTAAATTGTTTGACCAAAAATATGTTATTCACATAGATATTATTTAGTAGTGTCTTTATCATCACTATTAAAGTATTACATTAAAATTAATTGTAAAATTAAATGTTAATTTTTTAAATATGTGTTTAAAAATTATTTATACTTATGATGAAAAACTAGATTGAATAATTTTTTTGATGAGTTTAATAAAAATATTTAAAATAAAATTTATATGATATGTATTAATTGATAAATTTATTATGGGTTTATTTAATTGATTAAATAAACAATACTCTATAATAAAAATGAAATAAAATAGTATTTTTTTAATTATGTAAAATTTATTTCAATTTCTGAAATGTGAAATTTATTAGAAATGATTTCATTCATATTTTTGTTGATTTATGTGTTGAGTATTTATTTTATTGAATAATCAATATAGACAAATAATATTATTCAATTAGTATATTATTAAATGAAATTTAGTTGAGTTTATAGTAATCATTAAATAATTCATATGACCCAGATATTTTGGAACATATTTTCCATTAAATAAAATTTTTATCATTAGAATATTTCACATGAAGCATTGAAATAAAATGAATTCTGAAATATTAGGAGAATATTACCTTTAATATAACTTGATTAATATATTATTTTGTGGATGAAATAAGTAAAAAAATATGAATTATTTAAATCTATAAGATAATGAATAATTTTTTAATATTAATATTTTTTCTCTCTCAAAGAACTATTGTTTTTAAAAATCATGTTGTTATATATTTAATATATTAAATCAACCAATTTAAAAAATCATATTGATAATTTATACAATATAAATATAGAAAATAACATATTTACATTTTTTAGTTAAATTTTGTAATGATGTAGTGAAAAGAATATATAATGTTTAAAGGGGTCCAATTTCTATAAAAAAAATTATTTTCATTATTGTTTTATTTACAATTAAATATTTAATAATTAAAATAGACTATTTTATTTTATAATAATTAACATCATTTCATAATTCATAAATGATAAATTACTCTATTATTTGAATTTTGGAATTGTTTTGAAATAATTTATTTTTATGTGATTTGTAAAAAATATTTCTCTTACTAATGTCATATTGTTTTTGGTTATCACACGGATATTGTATTGCATAATAACATATAAAAAATTTATCTTCATCAATGGTTTATTTTTGGATTAAAAATATAAATTTAAAAAATATTGGGAATTTAGAAATCCCATTTAAACGTTTTAAAATAATCATTTCTGAATGATAGAATGATTTTGTTTAAATTATATTAATTTATTATTATATTGGAAAAATAAAATTTTGGAATATTTTGTAAAAAGAACATGTTTTTTAAGATATGATTTTTGTTCTATAGTATACATGATAGGACACATTTATCTTAACTGAACAAAAAAATATTATTAGAATAGTTATCACATATCCATTACAACGGTGGGAATGAAAAGGATTAACAAAATTATTATAATACAATATACAAATGTTTATATAATGATTCATTGGTTACCATATCAATTATAAAATTTTATAAAAACCAATCAAATATATAGGATGTTTTTTTCTGAAAAACTATTAATATACAACTATGTGAGTTTATAAAATAATAAAATCCCTCATATTATATTTTTTAAGGAAATATTTATTTTATATATTCAATTTAATAATTAAAATTAATCATATATGTTTTCAAGAAATTAAATATGAACAAACTCAGTTTTTTGAATAAAATAATTATTTTCAAAAGAATATTGTTTTGTCACAAATTGATGGAGAACAGATTCTATATCTATTTTTGACACCATTATATGTTATTTTTACCAAATAAACAACTTATATGTAATATTTAAATGAAAATTAAATTTTGTTGCCATATTGGTATTTTTTCAGCAAAAATACCTATTTTAATGAATAATGAGTAATACTGCATTTTAAATCCATACATCTTTTTTCTTCCAAGTTATCTATTTTGTTATATTTGCTTTTAAATTAGTTTTGTAGTATTATTAGACTATGTTTTTATTATTTAATCCAATTTTGTTCGTTGGATGTAAATAGATATTCAAATTTGATATAAATTCACCTCAATATGTTGATGGGTTTTTCTTCTAAAAACCTTATTTTCTAGTTTTTAAAATGGAGATTATTTTTAAATTAATTACTGAATATTTTGTGTTTGTAATTAGGAAAAAGGGAATCTATATTTCGAATTTGTAGGTCCAAATTTTGTAAATATTTTCCTTTAATTTTGGAAGTAATGAATAGTAACTTTAGTTATATATTTTCTTACCACAATAATTGTTAAACATGGGACTTAAAAGTAAAAATAATATTATAATGACATATAACTACCCTAAAACCTATCATTATTTAATTGTATCATTTTATCCCAACCCTGAGAATCCTTGGGTTAATTTTAGTACCACATGGATCCACATGGATGTCATTATGAGACTTGAAAAAAAATTATTCAAAATCAACACAATAGGTAATAATCATGTCCCTCATATGTAATTTTTTTAATATGTTGTTTCAAAAGTGATATAGTCTATTATAAATAGTCATTATAAATATAAAATTATTTAATAATTCTTTTTAATTTATTTATAATTTTTAAGAAATAAATAAATATATTAAATGGTGACACAATGATGATGTAATAATTTCTTAATTTAAGATAGAATCAAATGAATTATGTTATAAATATAACAATAAATATTATATGACATAATTTATTCCATCCATGAAATTTATAGAAATATTTGACAATTTTTTGATTATATAATTGAGTTGGTACAAAATAATCTTATCATTATGAAATTTTTTAAAAGTCACCTAATGAATAGTGTCAAAAATAATACTATTGGTATTTTTTTAACAAATTTAGATCCTTACAGGAAAGGCAAGATCCCTATATTATCATAATAAAGGTTACACAAGTCTGAAAGTAAAATATTTACAAAATTCATTCCTAAAGAAGGGAAGAATATCATCAGGTACATTGTACTCCAAATTAAAATCATTCCCATTGACTCCCTTGTAAACATGGACATCCGCCAATGAATTTTCCTCTCTATAAAGATAATTTATGAAGTAGTCCTTTGAGTATAGAGAGTCCTGACGTTTAGTCAAATGATTGGTGATCTACCAGGATAGATGTAGGGCCCCTATACGAATAGCCAAGACAATAACCATGGAATCACATTCAATCTAGATCTTGTTCCAACCCCATCTCTCAGTTTTCTCCATCGCTATGATGACACCAAACATTTATACTTCAAGGGAAGAGGTTATACCACATGATCCATAGATGCACCCAAGAACATTCTCCTGATGATCTCTATAGACAACACAAAATCTAGAGGGCCCTGGATTACCCCTTGAAGCACCATCAGAGTAGATTTTGATCCAACCATGAAAGGGAGCATTCCATATAACTTACAATGATTCAGGTGGGGGATGAAAATTAGCTTTCTTCTAAATCCGATTGAGAACCGATAATTCATGAAATGAATTTGCACAAAACACACATTTCAGAGTCTTTACCTCACGGACAGCGGTGAGGATTCCTGCCAGCACAGCACCATACCAGAAGTGTTGTAACTCATGTCTGGTCTTGTTTCATGACAAGTAGATTAAATAAAAAGCTTCCATAGCTGCAGCAAGAACCAGAAAACTAAGCTGTTGTGACATCTTCAAAGAGTTCCAACTTTTAAGGAGGTCTTTTATTGTGTTGATGTGATGCAGCGAGACCTCAAAAATGTCATAAAATACCCTCCATATTGCCGAGCCGCAACAAAACTACGGAATATATGATCCACAACTTCAATATGCTAAAACCACAAATCACAGATGAAAGAAATTGACATACTACATACCTACAAGAAATCATCTGTTGGTAATTTTTTTGGAGCCATCCTCCAAGACATAATAGACAGAGAAGGCCCTAGGAAGTTCCACTGCAAATTCCCAATCCATTTAAAATAATTTCAGATTCCAATAAAATGATTATAATACCATGTAGAGGTGATAATAACATTTATAGTAGGTTTCCATTCCCAAAAATCACCCATGGAAGACCAGAAAAAATCATCCATGATCAAGGAAATGTGAGATGGGAGATTATCCAAACACCCAAGCTGTTCCTTGATTGAAAGATCATAATACATGTTAGACTCCACCTCCATGACCAAGTCAATCAATTGATTCCCAGTCCAATCTGACTTCCAAAAAGAGAGAGAGGAATCCTTGGAAACAAGAAAATTAGAGTCAACATGAATTTTTGAAAAAATGTTCATAAAAGACATCCACACCAAGGAATTAACATAGTTATAGTTCCCTGTTTTGTGCATGTGAAAGAACATGGACCGAATAAAATTGGAAGTAAAAGATTGCATGTATATAAGTCTCCATAAAAATATGGCTTGCAAAGAATCATTGAAACCCTTCAAAATTTTTATACCCAAGCCACCCTCATCATGATATTTTCAGACCGTATTCCATGGAATAGTTTCTAATATTCTTTCCAATATGTTTCCACTCAAGATAAAATTCTGAATAGAGGTATTAATAATTTTAATTAAAACTATCAACCATATATACTCCATAAAAGAATATACAAATTTGGAGATGATAATTGATTTAAACAAGAAAACCCAACTAGCCATAGATAAATATTTACCATTCCATGTAGAAAGTTGTCTTTTAATCATGCTCACAATATTGAAAAAATGACAGACCATTGGTTTTCCCCAGAAAATATGAACTCCCAAGTATGTGAAGGGAAGATGTCCCTCACGAATACCCAATTCTATAATGATATCATCTTTTCTGTGTGTAGAGAAGCCCCTTCCAAAATAAACAAATTATTTGTTCCAACTAACGACCTACCCTAAAACCAATTCATAATGCAAAAGAGATATCTTTATATTTTAGATATTACCGTTATCCCCTTGGGTGAAGAAGATAATATCACCAACATATAGGAGATGGGAGGGAGAAAAAATACCCCTTAAAGCATGAATAGACTTAATCTTGCCATTATCAGCCATGATAGTCAAAATACTATTGTGGTAATCCAGAGGAATTAAAAAGAGGATGGATGATAGTGGATCACCCTTTCTTACTCCCCTTGAGAAACAAAAATATCCTTCAGGGGATCCATTTATGCGGACTGAAATATGAGTAGAACATTGAATATTATTGACCCAATTCATGAATACCTCATCAAACCCATACATGACCAGGATCTTGAAGATAATATACCAGTCCATTGTGTCAAAATCCTTCTCTATATCTAATTTTATATAAATATTACCACCCATTATGGTTTTCTAAAGAATAGTATCATACTCAGAGTTAGTGATAAGGCAGTCTTGTATTGATCTCCCCTTGATGAAGCCAAACTGATTTGTAGAGTCAATTTTTGGAGGCAATAAAGGAATGCCTTTTGGCAAGACTCTTGAAAATAACATGATACATAGTATTAACCAGAGAAACTGGCCTGAATAGATGTACTTGATTAACATTATCCATCTTTGTAATAAAGGAAAGAAACCAAGAATTCAAACCTCTAGGGATGGATCCACCTCTGAAAAAATGAATGGCTAACCTGCAAACATCGACATGGATTAGATCCCAAAATTTTTGGAAGAAGAAGTAACCAAAGCGATCAGGACCAGGTGCACTCTCTGGATTGACTCTAAAGACCGTCTCCTTTATCTATGGATCAATGGGCACATCAATGAGATTAGTATTTTCCTCTTGAGTCACCATTCTCAGGATCACCCCATCCAAAGGCTCATTGATGGATTGGGGGCCATTAAAGAGATCCTTAAAATAATAAGTGACAATCATTGAGATATCTACTCGATTATATATGATACTATCTATATTTTTAATTAGATAGATTGGTTTAGAAACCCTCTTGATTCATTGAAGAGAGTATAAAATTTTTGAGTTTCTGTCCCTGTCCATTAACCACATGTCTCTAAAGGAATCTAGTTACAAAGCACTATTCATGTCAATAATTTTATTCAAATTGATGGACAATTCCAATTCCACTGAAATTCCGTCAAAGAAGTCATTATTTCTATTATTCTCTTGAACCCTTTGAAGAGAATTTTCTAATGTAGAGATATCAGAATCATGGGAACTAAATCAATTTTTTCTCCAAATTCTATGATTCCTCTTTAGAATTTTGAATTTGGTAATGTAAGAAAAATAATCATCCTTGCAATGCACTGAATTCCAAGTGCTATGAACAATGACCTCGCATTTCGGATGGGAGATCCAAGCCTTATTGAACCTGAAAGGTAGAGGATGTTTCGATACCTTTTCACTAAGATCCACCAGGTTGGGATGATGATCATAGCTGGGTTTCAACAGGGTTGAACTTGAATGAAACTTTTGTTTATCTTTTCATATGTTATAGATATTACATTAACCCACAAAGTGTAAATAACATGATATTAATATAAGATTAAAAAGGGTAAAATAATGGTTAAAAAATAATATATGATTTAGAAAATATTCTAAACATGTATAATTTTAATTTTATGATGGGGATCCGACCCAAAATCATCTCATTTTATAGATATGTTTTTTTTGACCAATTGGAACTAGAACTGAATTTATATAAATTTAATATAATATGAGTTTCCATGGGTTCCCCGACCCTCCCATATAAAAAGGTTCTTTCTCTTATCTAATAAAAATACTTCCAAAGCCATTTGGTTTCTACATTTTGGACCAAAAAAACTACTTGAAGCACTCCCTAAACTCTCGAGGATTATTTTTGGTAGAACAACTCTTTAGTGGTGTAAAGGTTTTATTAAATGGTGATCAACTGAAGAAGAGGAATCAATTTTCATGTGATTATTTTTTATTTAATCTTCCACTTCATCTTAATCTTCTTATAAGATGAACTAATAACAGTAGTATCTTAAATATAATGGGATTTTATTATATTTATATATTGACACTTGTATTTATAGAAAAACACTTTTTCATATCTATTAATATTTATGAATAAGACATTAATTTTGTATTAAAAAGGATAATTTTTTCAATAGAATAACCAACATGAAATAACATGTTTCTTTTAAATCATATGTTTCAAAAAACTTTGAGTTATATTGAAAAATAATATAATAATATTGTTCTTTGAAATGGTAGTAAACACATTGCCATTTTATTTGTGGGAATGAACATAAATCACATAATTATGATTACACATGTTTTTTAAATGACTATAACTTTATCAAATAAATTTTAGAGGATTAAAATAAGAATGATTCCAATTTTAAGCATGAAATACTCTAATATTCATTAAAAGGTCGATTTAATGAATTTTGATGGATTACCCTTTTCAAATATACTCTTGGTCAATTTAATATATTAAATTTTAGAAACTAATCTTCTTCCTTAGATGTGAGACAAATAATTTACATTTGGTATTTTTTTTATTTTGAAGATAATGATTATTTTTATGAATAGTAAAAATTACTGCTTTTTCAGTGAAAACTGAATTTTCATCTAATTTTTTTATTTGGTTTGATTTTACTTTTAATTGGTTACAAAGTGTAATTGGATTATATTTTTGTCATTTAATCCATTTATGGTAATTTTATGTAATTTAACTTTGAAATTGGATCTAAACACATGTCAATCTATTGTAGTTTGTACTTCACAAAAACCCGATTTTTTGGGTTTGACAACGGGAATTAATTTTAAATTATTTTCGAAAACATCTATGTTATGAATTTGAAAATACAGATTTAATATTGGTAATCATGTGTTTCCAATTTTTTATTTTGTAATTTTTTTTAGTCATTATGAATAGAATCTTAAGTAAATATTTTATTTACAATGGTTAAAGGGTAAATCTTCTAAATAAGTTTAAAAAATAATATTATAATAATATTAAATTAACATTTCACGTGTACTAACCCTATTATAGGACATATGTATGACCATGTACATCATTGTGTCTATTTATGGACCCCATGATACCACATTTATGTGAAAATGACATTTTATATAAAATAAGTTAACGTTATTGAAAATATAACATAAACATATTTCTTTTCGTAAAATAATTTGTGTAAGGGTTAATATAAGTGATTTTTTTACTATAAATTGTCATTAGAAATATAAAATGTTTTAATATATTATGGTATTTTAGTTATATTTTTTATACATAAAAAACAAAATTATTTATGACTCAATGTTTATGTAGTGATTACCTTATTAATGAATGTTTTAAATAAATGATATTATAACTATTAAAATAAATTTATTTTGAAACTTTTTATACCATGAACAAATTCTATGGATGATTATAACTTTGTATATTTGAAAATGTAATTTTTTATAAGAAATAATGTTTATAATTATTTTTTATAAAATATTGATATGAATAGTTTATAAATAAACGTAAAATCTTTTTTAAAATGAATAATAATTATTAAATGATATAATAGTTCTAAAAATATAAGATTCGGCCTAATTTCCTATATAAGGTTGAGAATGTTATTAATGAACCACATTAGCTTCTAATTTCATATTGTGATAGATATATTAACCATATAGTATGAATATTCAAGAGGACATGGTAAAAGTTAAATTAGTTAACTAAAGGTTAAAGCTAATATATAAGGTTAATTTTATGCCCAAAACATGAATAAAACCTAGTTCTTAAAGGTATTTCGAATAATAATAACCTTATAAACGAATTAAATGATTTTTTTACCTTTTTAAATCAAAATTCTTGTTTATATTAAAATAATACTTTTAAGCATTTTTAAAGTTCCCCTCCTCCCTCTAATAAAAAGACACCATCTCAATCCCATTTCTCACACCACTCAAGCACCCTTGTATCATACAAACACTACCAAAATAATCTCCCAACATATCTATTTTTATCATAGAATACTTAACATATGCATAAGGTTATTCAATAAATCCCTTTGTCTCAAATAAAAATAAGTTACCCGATTTGAGGTAACGGCTTCACTCAAGTTCTTCTATTTTATTTTCCTTCTCCAATCCTTATGTGGTTATTATTGTTTTCATAAAAACACAAGTATAGTAAATATACTAGGTTTTTTATGAGAATTATTCTAAAAAAATACAGAAACCTCTATCTAATTGGTACAAACATATTGTTTCTGTGTACGAAGAACTCCAACCTCATTAAACGATGATTCATCGATTTTTCCCTACCACGTCTCATGGTGGCCATTATTATAGAAATATATTTATATATGGTATATATTATATTAATATTTTCACTATGATTCTTTATTTTTCATTTTCATCATACCATTATTCTTTCTATAAAGCATAAATACGATAATTTCATTTGAGGAAGTGCGGACTACATCATCCTCAGTGTGATATGAATTTTCTATGCTATACATGGAGCATATAAAGATTGGAATTAATGAAATTATGTAACATATATAACATATATATTTTTCCTGTATTATAATATACATATTTATCATTTTGTTTTCCTTCCTGTAAATATGAAAACGAAAAGAAAGTAGTATTTATGCGTACGTACAGCTTACTGTTTCCATAAATGGTGCAATTCATTTAATCTATCCAAATGTTATAAAATATTATAAATACATATATACAAAATTTATAATATATATATATTATATATAAATCCTTAATATTATTATGGAGATAATATACTTTTGACCACATGGCCAATTTGTAATAATGAAATTTTCATTTATGAATCATGTTCACAACTTAGACAAAATGTATGATATGAACTCAAATAATCAACAAATTGTTATAGCAAGGTAATAAGTGATATAAATTAAATAATAAAAATCAAAAAGTTTATGAATCAAGTAGAAATTATCTTAATTTTATTATTCAATAATAACAATGAACATACGAGACAAGTTAGACTCGAGGAAAATTAGCTTATTTACCTAACTTCCATTCTTTGGGGGTATCTTAAACTTCTTTATTATTTCATGCTATGAGTATCTGTGAATTTCTTATTATTAATTTACACATAATATCCACTTATATTGGGTGTACTTATATTTTTAACACTTAATTACATCATTTATTTATCCTTAATCTAATGATATAATCATTGTAAGGGACTTTGTCTCAATCTACATTCATTAAGGAATGATTTGATAATATATCCCTCCTTCTATTACACGGTGTAAAATAAAATACTTTGACTGTTATTTTAATTCAAAGGGAATATTTTTTCTATAATGTGTTTTACTAAATGAAAAAAGGAATTTTCTAATTTATGCGTCGACAATGACTATTTTTCCTTCGTAATCATTATTCGTCTTCCTCTATAAGCAATAATGTTTTTTAAAAGGAAAAACGAAACCCCTTATTCCATTTTTTGGTTTTTTGGTTTGAAACATGTTTTTTAAATGGAATGAGTATTTAAATATCATGTAATTATTTATATTTTTTACAAATAAATTGTTATTAGTGAAGTTTAGATATTTAAATTATTTTATGTTCTATGATTATATAATGGTATTTGGACATTTGACTTGTGGTTACGTGATGAAACAAATGATGGGTGGTTATGTGATAAACCATGGATGGGTGGTCATGTTATAAAAACCAATTCATTTTGTATGGAAGATGGATGTATGGATATTCCATGTTGTTATATGTGTGTAAGTCGGCCGTATGGTTACTACATCACGTATGTTTATGTCCCACGTTATCTTTATTTGTTATATGTTTCTTTATATCGGCATTATGTTAGTCATTTGGTTACCAGAAGTGTAAATAATGATCTTATATTATATGAGGTGTTTTTTCTATTTATTAAAAATAAAAATTATTACTTTATGGTAATGTTTTCAAGGTATACATGATTTTTCAAGACTAACTATTTTCATTACTTATGTATCCATTACTGAGCATTTTAGGCTCACCCTAAGTTTTGAAATGTTTTTCACATTACATAATGAATAATAGGGTCATGGGAATTATCATGGAAACGTTACACTGATAAAACATGAAACGATGTCATGTTTTATTTTAATGAGTTTTTATTTTGTGAAGAAAATGTATAGTGAGTAGAACCGTCTACATATAATATTCACGATGTTATGTATATGTTACTACCTAATTCATTATTTATCTAAACCTAAAAATTTACTCATTGTGAATTATAAACAGAATTGTAGATTATGTAATTTTTAAGTCTGGTTCATTATACTTGGTATCAAAAGTCAGTTTAGATACCTTTAGATGTTTTTGTAATATTTAAGAAATAGTCATATAACTATAATGGTCATCATATTACAAAGAGTCATAGTTATTTTTGATAAAATGAATTATTTTAAGATAACATGAATAATTATATCTTATTATTTACCCTCCTCATAATATATTATATGATTATTTTACAAATATACTCACACTGACCTTTATGGTTGTAGTAAATGGATGCATCTAGTAAGAACCAAAGTAACAATGCATGTGATGTAAACTGTCATGGTTTTCTAAATATCAAACCAAATGAAGTGGGACGATCTATGAGAACTCATGTTGTTATTATCAACCAAAAATCTACCGTCACGATTGACCACCTGAACCATGATAAATTTTACAAAGCATCGTATATACGAGAAACAAATCCTGATGGATGTTCTGGTAATTATCATAAAGGTAAGTATATTAAAAGACATATGTGTCAAGGGTGTGGAAAGAGATGACTAGTAAAATGATTCAAAGGGACAAAAAGATGATATCGAGGTGGTAATGAAGGAAATATAACAATAACCTGCCATTGAAAAAGGAAGCATTCGGCTGACTCTAAGAAAGGGAGAGATGTTATTTTTGAGGGATCAATTGAATGTTTTAAATGTGGTGGGCATTGCCATTATACAAATATATTTCCTACAAATATTATTTGGTAATGGGATCAGGAAGACCATAAAAATAACTTTTTACCAATACCTATTACCATTTCAATTGAGGATGAGGAAATTGAAAAAGAACAATGAAAGGTATGAATTATTCCATTGATGATGTTTTGACATTATTGAATATTAAGATACGATTCATGATTTTTTTGTAGAAAATAAGATTAATAGAATAATTTTTAAAATAATTCTTACTATATAATGAAGAACATTGAATGATTAATAAGTATATATGTAAGGGAATCAAGAGTTATGATATAATTTAAGATGATGAAATGATTAAAAGTATTAAGGCTCTTTTGATGGTGAGAATACATTAGAATAGTTTTCTACAATGTGTATCCTAATATTATTATATGGGGAACTTCTGTTCAAGAAATAATTATATTTTATTTTGTGGAAATAATGGATAACCTTATTGGTTCAGATGATCTTTTGTTTTTGAGGTGATAAATGGTTGTTATATTTTTTTTGTGTAAAATGAAAGGTATTAGATGAACATTGAGGATAAAATAGTTAGTTGTTATTTTTGAGGATTTTATCATGTTTTTTATAATGTTATACGAATGATATGGTTTTATGAAAAGAAAAACTCAGAGGTTTTGTCAAAACCCATTGCGTCGGGCAAGTCCATAGGAATCGAACCCATAACCGATGGGCGACAAGGGTGCATTGCCTATAATAGGCCAACGTGAAGTCCCTAGAGAGAAGGACATATTATTTTTAGGTAAATGTTTTTATTAACCATGAATATGTCGATTTGGGATTTAATGTTATATAAAATTGATATTATTATTATAGGAAAATTATTTGGTGATTAAGTGATAAATGTTATTTGGGAAGAAGTTTTCTCTTTTCGGATCACTATATGCTTAAGGTAAATAGAATACTTTAGGATTTCATTTGAGAAGTAATGGTGGAATTTTTTAAAGATGATTCTATGTTTTCATTGTGGAAATACAATGATTTTTAGTATTTATGGAAATAATAAACATATCATGTAGAATAAGGGATTAGGTTAATTACATTTAAGTATGTGACTTTAAGTGTAACCAATGTTGTTTGGGGATAAATGTTAAGATTATTTTGGAAGACTTTGTGACCCCATCCATTGAGTTTTGGGTTTTATACATAGTTTAGATTATTCTGAATAATTTTAAAGTCAAATGTGTATTGAATGATATATCTCAGGCGTTGGTTATTGTTTGTTCAATTTTGTAGATTTAGAGTAGTATTAGTTTTTATAAAGTATTATCCTTTTTAGGGATTATATTCTCTCGTACTAACTATTTTGGTTTTGGATAATGTCTAAATATAAGGGATATATATAATTCATCTTTTAGACTGTGGGATTCTTTGGAAGTTGATTCTTTCAATTCATATGTGACTATGTCATATTAAAAACTCATTATTTGAAGAAATTATGATTTTATGATAGAAATTTTATTAATGGATGTAACACTAATTTTCAAGAATTTATATATTTCTTTATGACCACATTTTAGGTAGAAATAAAATTCAATATCACTATAAAAATGATCTTGAAGGATAAATTTTATACACTTTATTTTATCAATAATCTTTTAGAAAACCATAAATTTATGGTGTTGTGGTGGTTAACGTTCCATGATCATGTTCTCTATCACTCTCCATTACTCCAGGAGAGTTAGTTTTTATTTTATATCCATGTTCTTATATGATTAATCATTGTATGTTTTATCTCGTGTTATGTTTATACTTTAATTTATTTCTTTTAATGTGGTAGTTTTATGTAATCTTTTTTTATGTGGGACTTTCAAGGATGTTTTCAAGCCCAATTTTAAAATTGCAAAGACGCTATTTCGAAAAGGGGAGAAGGATGTAACAACCCATGTATTTATAGAATAATAATTTATCATATATATTAATATTTCTCAATAAGATATTATTTTTATTTTAAATATAACAAATTTTCGATAGCATACATATCATGAAACAAAGGATTTCTTTGAAATCTTATGTTTCAAACAACCTTGAGTTATACCCAAAAAATAAAAAAGAAAATTATTATTTTAAATTGTAGTTAATTCATTATTGTTGTGTTTATAGGACTGAAAATAAATAAATAAATTATCATTATAGATGTTTTTAAAAATATTTACATTTATCCAATAAATTTAATAGGCTTAAAATAATAATTAATCTAATTTAAATCATGAAAAACATTAATATGCTTTAAAAGGTCGATTGACAACCTATTGATAGAGAAACCCAATAAAAATATAGTTTTTGTCACCTATATATGTTAAATTTTATAAAATAATCTTCTTCTTTAGATTCATGACATCAAAAATTACATTGGGTATTTTTTTGTTAGTTTTCTAATAAAGTTAATTTTTAATTAATAATAAAAAAGCAGTATTTTCAGTCAAAATTATATTTTCATCTAATTTATTTATATGATTATATTGTAAATTTAATTTATTTAGAAGTGTAATCAGATTATATTTTTTCCATTTAATCTAATTTTGGTCATTTTATGTAATTTTAATTTGATATTTTACATTAACACATGACGATATTTTGATTGTTTTTATTTCTAAAATACACGCATTTTAGTTCTGACAAAGGGAATTAATATTAAATTAATTTCTAAAAATTATGTTTTTGGAATTTGGTAAAATGGAATTCATATTTTTAATAATTCGGTATATATTGTGTAAATAGGAAACTTTTATTTTGAGACATTAAGAATATTAACTTCAGAAAAATATTTTATTTACCATGGTTGAACGGTTAATCTGTTAAGTAAGGGTAAAAAATAATATATAATTGTATTAAATTATGAAAACATGGGTACTAACCCTATTTGATGATACATTCATGGCCATGGGAATCAATGGTTCGAATTTGGGACCCCATGTAGAAATGTGTAAGTGAAAATGGAATTTTATAAAACTTCATTTAATGGTAAGGAAAATGTAACATAATAAAATATCTTCTAGTAAAATAAATTTTATATAAATATATATAAGTGATATGTTCCACTAAAAATAGTACTTATAAATCTAATAATCTTTCCTATATCTTGAAACTTTATTTATAATTATTAGACATCAAATAAATAAAATTATTTATGACACAATGATGATTTAATGATTACCATATTAATTGATGGTTTAAATAAATGAGATTATAAATATTAAAATAAATTTATTTTGAATATTTTTATTCTATCTATGGATTTTATGGATGATTATAACTTAGTATATTAAAATTAATGTTGTTCTATTGAATGAATATTGATGTTATATTTTTTTAAAAAAATAGATATATGAATACTTTACAAACTGACATAAATGTGTTTTTAAAATTAATAATATTTTATTAAATGATATAAATTTCCTAAAAGTAAACAGTTTGTAAAAATTAATTATATAAGGTTTAAGACGTCATTAATGAACCAATATAGTTTATAATGGAGTTTTATTGTAATTATATTAACCATATTGTATGAATGTACAAGAAGACATGGTAAATGATAAATTAGTTAACTAATGGTTAAAGCTAAAAGACACTATTATTTTTTGTCCATAAATTTGTATAAAGAAAATTTTATGAATTTATTTCGAAAAATAATTACATTATATTCAAATTAAATGAGTTGGGGACCTTTTGAAATCGAAATTCAGATTATTATTATATAACACTTTCAAACATTCCAAAAGCGCTCTTCCTCTCTCTTATAAAAGTACATCACCTCAAACACATTACTCACACCTCTAAGGAATCCTTGGATCATCCAATCACTGCCCAATTAATCTCCCAACATCCCTATCTTACTCCTATAATCCTTAACTTAGGAATAAGGCAATTTAATATATCCCTTCGCCTCAAATCAAAAATAGTTACCTAATATGAGGTAACATCTTCTCTAAAGTTCATTTCTTTTATTTTCCTTCTCCACAACCTATGATATTATTATTCATTTTTTACATAAAAAATTATACTCATTATATTAGTTTTTTTATTATATGTATTATAAATACACATATACACACTTCAAATTTGTTAATATGAACATAATGTTTCTGTGTAAGGCGAACTACTGCCACATGAAATGATGATTATTCGATTTCTCTCTACCACCATTATTGGTGGCCATTATGATTTAACTATACTTATATATGGTATATATTTTATTTAAATTTTCATTATTGTTATTTATTTTTTATTTAAATCATAACATTATTCTTTTTATAATGCCTAAATACAATAAATTCATTTTTGGAAGTGCAGACTACCGCCCCCTTAAAGTGATATGACTCGTTCATTCTATATATGGTATGTATAAAAGATAGATTTAATGGATATATGTAAAATATATAACATATATATCATACTGTAATTATAATATACCTATTTATCCTTTATTTTTCATTTCATTAAATATGAAAAAGAAATGAAACTAGTGTTCATTAATACGTATGGCTTACCGTCTGCATGAACGGTGCACTTCATTTCTTATATCCGAATATTATGGACTAATATAAATACATATAGACTAGATATATATGATATATATGATATCTAAATCATTAATATCATTTTGTAGATAATATACTTTTGATCACATGGACTATTTGTAATTATAACATGTTCATTTTTTACTCAGGTTCCAAACATCGACAAAATGTCTGATATGAATTGAAGTAATTAACTAATTTTTATATAAGGGTAATAAGTGACATAAAAGGAATAATAATCATGAAAAATTAACATAAGAATGTAGAAATTAACTTACATTTAATATTTTTTAAGAACAAGTAACATACGAGACTAGTCAGACTCGAGGTACGGTAACTTCTTACCCAAATTTCCATTCATTGGGTTAATCTTCTACTTCATGATTATGTTGTTCAATGAATAACTGTGAATGACCTCTTATTGTTTTAAAATTAATATCCACTTATATTTGGTGTATTTATATTTTTCACACATAATTATGTCATTGATTTATCATTAATCTAATGATATGATATTTGAAAGGGACTTTGTCTTTATCTAATTTATTGGAGGCATGTTTTTATAATATACACCTCATTCATTTACACGGTCTATAACATACCCCATTATTTATTACTTTTATTAAAAGTTAATATTTTATCTAGAAATTGTTTTACTAAACAAAAGTCATACTGTTTTTAACGTATGTGGTGACATAGACCTCTTTGCTGCAGTAATTGTTATTTGTATTCCACTATAAGTCTTAATGTATTTAAATAGAAAAAGAAATGAATTATTCTGTTTTTGGGTATTATGGTATTGAAAATGAATTTTGAAATAGATTGAGTATTTCAATATCTTTAAATTATTTCTCCTAATTTAAAATGAAATTTTACTTCTGAAATGTTGATATTTGTAATATTTTATGTGATATGAATATAAAATGGTAATTTGACATTTGATGGGTGGTTACGTGATAAACAAAATTATGGGTGGTTCCAGGATAAACCAAGGACAAGTGGTAATGTTATAGCCTCCAATTAATTGGGAATGAAAGACGATCATATTAAAATTCCATTTAGTAATATGTGTGGAAGTAGACCGTATGGTTGTTCTATATAAGTATGTTTATGTCCCATGTTACCATTATACGTAATATTTTCTTTTATATAGGATTAATGGTAATATTTTTGTTACCAAAAGTGTATATAATGATCTAATAATCAATGATTCTATTTTATACTCCATAATGGTAAAAAGTATTACTTTATAGAAATGTTTTCATTGTTTACATGTTTTTGCAATATTAACAGTTTTCTTTCCATATGAAGTTTTTGCAGATATTTTTATGCTCATTCCATGTTTTTAAATATTTTTCATAGAAAAAAATGATGAATAGAGTCATGGATGGGATCATGGATATCTAATGATGTTAAAAATGAAACGATGTCATAGTCCTTTTTAAAGAGATTTTGTTTTAGAAAAAAAATGGATTGTAAGTAAAAGTTTCTACTTGTAATATTCAAGATGTTATGTATAAGTTTCAACATAATTCTCTAAATCTATAAAAATTAAAAGGCCCCCATTGTGAATTATTAACATAATTCGAGATTATATTATTTTTATAGTCAGGTACTTATATTTTGTATCATCTCCCAAATACATCTCCAATTTCAACAAATCGAAAATGAACATTTCGTTCGTGTTCAAGGTGGACTAATGCCTCACGAACCAATCTAGATTTTTGTGACTACTAACAATCAAGATATGTTATAATTTTGGAATTAATTTTTATTTAGATATAATGACATATTTAATATTTTAAAAGAATAATATTTTTATTATTTACTTACATCTGGTGAACATATAAATCATAATGTCATTTGTGTGTACATGTGAACTATCTCCTCCATTAAGAAAAATAAACCATTTTAACCTGCCAAATCACTACGATAGATATAAGTATATAAAAACTATTATTCAGATGTTAATAATTATATAGTCATTATGTAATATTAAAATATAATTTCCTTATTTCCATTATATTTATGGAAATGTGAAAATACTACTCATGCGTACGTATATATTACCATTTCCATGAATATAACGCTGATCATATTTTGTATCCACACTCCATGGATTTATTTAATGTGGTAATTTATTCAAAACACTATAATAATTTTATTTATAAAGTTATATTGATGATGTAATTATGACCACATGGACTGCTGACATCTAACCATCTTCATTTTCGACTCAAGAACCAAATATCTGAAAAATGATTGATATGAACATTAATAATTGTGTTGATTTTATAACATGGTAATCCGTTAAATAAAAAGAATAAATGGTTCAAAATTAAGAATAAATAATCCTATTTTTATTATTTAGGAATAATAAGGAACATACATGATGAAATGAACTTTATGTAATGGACATCATCTCCATCTTCTTTCATTTATGCATGTCAGGATGTTTGGCACTATTATTATCCTATAAGATTTATATAAAACCATTCTCACATGTTATATCATTAATTAGTATATTTTCATGATATTTATATTTATATTTATTGTTATTCTATAATGAATTTTTTTCATGTGTTTCTCTAGTGGTAAGGGACTCTTTAACGAAAACATCATTTTACATGTTTTAATAAATTATTCTTATAAAAAATTATATTCTAGGTCTATGTTTTTAAAATGGTTATTATGAATTTATTTATATAGAAATGAATATTTTGAAATTTTAATTTATTGTGAATGATTAAAATTGGTATGGGACACATTTATTCAAAATTCTCTTTATTAAACTATTATACAGATTTGGAAATGGATCGAATATTTTAAAATCATGAAATGATTTCTTTTGATTAAAAACGAAATATTATTATTGAAATAATGATAATTGAAATATTTTATGATAAATGATTATATAATTGTACTTTGAAATCTAATGGGTGGTTATGTGATACACGGATGATTTGTGGTTATGTGATAATCCAAAAGAAGGGTGGTTCTTTAATAAACCATGGATGGGTGGTTACATTATAACCTCCAATGAATTTGGTATTGAATTCATCCTTTATAATATTCTATTTAGTGACATGTGTGTAATTAGATCGCATGTTTACTCAACTAATGTAATATTATGTCACCATTTACCTTTATATTTTTTTTTGTGTTCTATGGGTTTTAAGGTATTATTTTGGTTACAAAATTTTAAGCAATGATCTTATTATTGTTGAAGTGTATTTACTACTTCTTAAATGAGAAAGGTATTACATTATGAAAATGTATGAATGGTTTATATGTTTTCTCAAGGCTAAATTTTTTCCATTTTTGTGTATCTCTTACTAATATTTTCATGAACATCGGATGTTTTGAATTGTATTTCATTAGATTTAAAGAAGAATACAAACATGGATGGTGTCAACAAAAAGATACGACAGTTAAACTTGAAATGAATCCATGTTTCCATAACGTTTATCATTAAAAAAATTGGATAGTGAATATAAGTGTTTATTTTTTGTATATTGATGTATTATGTTTCAGTTATGTCCTGATTCTATAAAGCTATAAACCTAGAAATTTCATGAATGTTAAATCTTGACATTAATCAGGATTCTGTAATGCTTGAGGGTGGGTCCTTATAGTAAGTATTAGAGGATTATTTAGATAAATTTGGATATTCGGATTTTTTGTAATGTGTTAGGGATATCATCATTAGTTTAAAATTTTATGTTTTTTATAGGTTTAATTTCATAAAAATTTCATTTGAGGCGTTATGTTTCAAAATTTTAATCTGATTAACTATATTATTGAAGAAATTTATTTTTCAGGTAATTATGGATTATTACTTTTTGGGATGAAAAATGAGAGGTATGGAATATCATTTTAAGAAAAAACATTTTATTCATATTTTGAGGATTCTAACTCATTTTATTGAATGTTATATGAGTTATATAGTTTTTGAATATGGATAACCAATAGGATGGTTGACACCCATCACATCCGGTAAGGCTGTTGGGATCAAACCCACAACCGAAGGGTGATATGGGTGGATCACCTACCTCTTGCCTATGTGAAGTCCCTAGTTATTATGACTATATTTTTAGTTAAAAGAGTTTACTGAATAATAACATGTTGAATTTGGAAACTTATATTCTACCAAATGGATATCCATAGTTTTGGTAAATGATTTTCGGATTATATAATAAATATTTTTTTTGGAAGACATTCAATATTTTCGGAACATTTGATGATTGAGGTGAATAAAACACTCTGTAATTTCAATGGAGTAATGGTTGATTTATATTTTAGAAGATTTTATGATTTTAATTGGGGAATTAAAGGAATTATGTGATTTGTATAAATGAATAACCTATCATGGAGAATATTTTATTATGTTAATTAATTTTTAGTATGATACATTATTAGTGTTCAATGATAATGGGGGATAAATTATTTTATTTATCATCAAATATGATGTGATCAAAGCCTTTAAAAAATTCAATAATTTGTTGGATAATTTGATGAATAATAAGTAAGTTATTTGTAATGTGGCCAATGTTAATCATTTGAAATTATAGTTGAATTTTGAATATTAAGAGTATCTTTTCATAATCCAATGGTTTATTATTTTTATAGAATTATCTTATATGAATTATAGTGGTTTGTGTTAATAATTTATTAATGGAGAAATTGATAGTTAATAATTTTTATTAATATGTTGATTCATCTAGAGTACTCATAGTTTGGAGGAAAAGATGATTTTGTGGAAAAAAAATTTAAGGAATAAAACTCAAAATTTCAAGTAAGTATATTTCTATATGATCTTATTTTAATAAGTAAAATAATTCATCAAAATTATGAAAATGATTTTAAAATAAAAAATGTTTCTGTAAACTATTACTATTATAAAATTAATGAACATTTTACTGATCACGTGTTTATGCTTTTTTGATTGTTATCTTTTCCTAATCATTATTTTTATCACTCTCCATCATAACATGAAAGTTATTTCGTTCTACAAAATCCATTTTTTCCTATAATGAATTTTATTATGTGTTTTCTCATGTGACCATTGTACTTTCCATTCTTTCTTTTAAATTGGGTGATTTTTTAATCCTTTTTCCAATGTGAGATTGGAATAATGGTATTCTGAAAAATCATACCTTAGTTACTAACCCCAAATTCAAATTATAAAGATATAATTTCAAAAGGAGGGGGGGGGGGAATGTAACATCCTTAGTTTTTAAAAGGGGAAACGATGTTCTATTGCATACATGATATGCCACATTTATCATAAATTAAGAACTTCATATTATTAGAATTGTTATCACATAGCTATTATAATGGTAGGATTGAAAATGAATAACTGAATTATGAAAATATGGTTGGATCATGTTTATATAATGATTCAATAGTTACCAAATTAATTGAAAAATTAAATAAATACCAATATAATATAACTAATGTGGTTTTCTGAAAAACTATCTAAATTAATATAAGTGAGTTTATAAAATAATAAAACAACACATGCATAATTTTATTAATTAAATATTTATATAATATGTTAAATTTAATATAAAAAATTAATCTTTTATTTTTTTTATAAATATTATATTTACAACTTCTATTTATCTAGTAAAAGTAGAATTTTTAAAAAATGGTAGTTTTATAGTCTTATAATGGAGAGCCCATTATAAACACAGTTCGACCACTTTATATCTTATTTTTTAAAATATAAACATCTTATATGGATGTGGGACCTCAAATTTTTTTTGGGTTATTTCTTTTATTATTCTAATAAAATGTATATTTTAACAGATAGTGAAAAATACCACATTTTAATTCAAAACTATTTTTTCATATAAGTTATTTAGATTGATTAATTATATTTATCAATCGATTTAAAGTATAATAACTTTTTATTATTATTTATTAATTTTTTTTTCTTTGAATGCAATTTCACAATAAAAGTAGACATTAACACACGACAGTCATTGGATGGTTTTTTTCTTTTGAAAACCCATTTTCTCATTTTATTAATAGGGATTATTTTTAAAAAAATTACTAAAAATTATTTATTTTGAATTTGAAAAAATTGATTTGATATTTGATATAATTAGTACAAAATTATTTAAACAAGTCCCTTTTATTAATGGACCTTTTGAAAAGTAAAGTTTGTAATAAATTATATTACCATGGTTATATGTAAATCATGTTAGTAAAGGTAAAAATAACATTATAATAATATAAAACTGCCATAAAACTTGTCCCAAATTATTTATTGAATGTATCACAACCATGGTAATCATTTTGGATATTTTAGGAACAAATAGAGCCACATTTAGTTGATTTTAAAACTTATAATCATTTTATTTAAAATAAAGACCAAGATGTCATAATCATGTCTCTCATAACTTAAATAACTATAATATGGTTTTATAAAAGTGATATAATAAAATATAATTAGTAATTTTAATGTTAAAAATATTACCTACATCTTTTTAATTTATTTAACTTTTTTAAAAATAAATAAATTAAATTAAATGATGACACAATGATGATATAGTGATTTATTAATTAATGAAATATTAAAATAAATGATAATATAAATATTAAAATAATTATTATATGAAATAATTTATGGCATGTAAGAATTTTAAAGATATATTTGATATGTTTTTTATTTTTAAGGGATTTTTATCGAAATAATATTTCTATTATGAGAATTTTTAATATTCAACTAATGAATAGTGTTACAAATGAAACAATTGTTATTTTGAAATATAAAAGTTGTTATTAAATGTTATAAAATTCCAAAAAATATAATATTCATCCAAATAGTTAGAATGAGTCTTAATATTTCATCAATGACATTTTTTTTGATTTTTTAACATGTTATGGTAATTATATTAACCTTTGAAGTGTAAATAATATAATGTCATGATAAGATTAAAAAGGGTAAATTATGGGTTAAACCACAATGAAAAGGGTTAAAAAGTTAAAAACATGTATAATATTAATTTTATAATTTAAATTAGACCCTAAATTATATTATCACAGAAATAAAATATTTTGGGATAATTTGGAATAGAACAAGAATTTATATTAATTTAACATTTTAGGAGTTTTCAATGTTGCCCCTCCCCTATCATATAAAAAGGTACTCACTCTTCTCTAATACTCACACTTCCAATGAATTTTTTATTTTATAATGTATTCTAGAATATATACCTAGAATTTCATCCCATATTATTAAGGCCTTACATTAGATATAAAACCATTCATTGAGGTGTTAAGGTGTTTTTCAAAGGTGATCAAATGAATAAGAAGTATTGTATTTCAAGGGGTTCTATTTTATTATTCTCCCAATTCCTCTAAATCATCTTCTTATAAGATGAACTAATAAATAATTAATCCAAAATAAACAGATAATTTATTATGTTTATGTCATCACCATAATCCACCCCCAATTTCATCAAATGGGAAATTAAAATTTCATTCGTGGGTGTGGCCGACTACCGCCTCCCAAACCGATCTAGAAGCTTTTTCATTAATTTCTATCAATGATGTATATAAATATGGAATAAATTTTAATATATTATATTAATAAAATATATACCATTTTAATATAATATTATTTCAATTATGTTCTTAGTTACATGAACATCAAAATGATAATGCCAATCAGGCGTACATGTTAACTATCACACCCATGAAGTGACGTGTGTCAATTTTGTTCACCACATCACATGTCTGATTTATATAATTATATTTAAATTATTATTATTATGTTAAAAATATTATGATAATTTGTTTAATGATAAAATAATAATTACTTTATTTCAATAATGATCAATAAAATGTGGAAATGTTACTCATGCATACGTATGACTTATAGTCTCAATTAATATAAAGTAGTTCATTTTTCAGAACCACAATTTATTGCATGATTTAAAGATATTATTTATCTATAAAATGATAATAATTTCATTATTAAATGTATTTATATGATTTAATTTTTACCACATGAACTAAAGACATCAAAGCATGTTCATCTTTGACTCAAGAACCAAATATCAGCAAAATGTCTGACATGAACATAAATAATTGTGTAATTTTTATAAAATTTTAATAATTGATATAAAAGAAATAATAAAAATTAAAAATGATATAAATAAATTATAAATTATGAGGATTTTATTATTAAATTATAAGAAGGAACATATCTGACGAATCTAACTTAATGTAAGGGACTACATCTCATTCTCCTTTGATTGATGAATATTGTACTGTTTTTGACCATTATTATCTATAATATGTATATATAACCATTTCTACACCATATATTTTATATTAGTATATAGTCATAAAATTTTAACTATTATTTATTGTTATTCCATAATTTTTTTTATTCATGTTTTTTTCTAGTAGTAAAGGACTATTTAATTAAATCATCATTTTAAATTTATTAATCATTTGTTCTTATAAAACCATACATTTCATGTCCATGTTATAAAAATGGGGTTTATGAATTTATTTATATTGAAAATTTGTTTTAAAATATCTATTTCTTTTAAATGATTCAAATTATAATGTAACACATTGATTCAAAATTCTCTTAACTAATTATTTTAAATGGTTTTGAAAATTGATAGAATATTTCAATAACATGAAAACATTTAATATGATGGAAAATGAAATTTTAAGATTGAAATATTTATAATTGAAAAAATTTAGGTGTTACGATTCATTAATGGGACTTGAAAATTTGATCATTGGATATGTGTTAATCCAAATATGTTTGGATACATGATAAACCAAAGATGAGTGGTTCCATGATAAACCAAGGACGGGAGGTTATGTTATAACCTCCATTGCATTGGGTATAACAGTCGGTCGTATGGATATTCTATTTTTTGATTTGTGTGGAATTAGACCACATTATTATTCCTTTGATGTATTATTATGTCCGATGTTGCATTTTTATTATTGATGTTTCTCTCTATGGGTTTTAAGGTAATATTTTTATTACAAAAGGGTGATTAATGATCTTATATTCTTTGATGTGTATTTACTACTTCATAAATGAGAAAATAGTTAAATTATGATAATGTGTTAATAGTTTTCATGTTTTAAAAAGGCTGGCTATTCTTCATTATTTGTGTATACCTTACTGATATTTTTATTCTCATCCCATGTTTTAAAAAAAATCACAATATATAAACAATAATAGACTCATAGATGTGAACAAAAAAAATTATGACTCATAAATATGATTTAAAACCAGGATTCATTTGAAACATTTTTTATTTTATTAATCCAATGAATAGTGATAAAAATTGAATATTATGTAATATTAAGTTGTTATGTATCATTTATGGCCTAATTCAATAAATCACTATACCTAAAAAGTTTGTTACTGTGAATTCTTGACTTAACTCATGATTTTGTAATGTTTAAGTATGGATCAATATAATATCAAATAGACATTAATTTCTTATATACATAACCAAATTATTTCACAAAAATTATAATAATTGTTAATTTTATAATATATAAAAAATTTATGTTAAAAAATACTCATGTTCTAAAACCGCTTTCTAACATGTTATATTAGGTAATGTAAAAATTCAAAATTTATTACGCATCAAAATTTTATTTTATATAACTTTTTAATTTTTCTATTAGTAGTTATAAAATATTTATTATGTTTTATTTCAATTTTAGGAAAATAAAATGAATTAATTTTTTAAAAGTAGTTATATTTGTAAAATCAAAAAGTTAAAAATATGTAAACTTAATGGGAAAAAGGAAAAAATGTAATAAAAAATTTCTATGGTTGATTGATTGATGAGTTTATTTAGAAAAAAAATATTTACAAGTAATTATTATATAATTTTGAATTCTTAATGACCTATAAAGCATCCTTATTTATAGCATGTTTAAATATTTAAAAAATGAAATTCTAAATTTGTATAAAATAGTCCATTCACCCCCCTCACTATATCCAATTCAATAATTATATATCCCCTTGAAATAATTATGTATTTCTATTCCCTAGATTTCTTTCACACCTAGTTTATCTTATGAAAACAATAATATATCATTATTCCTCCAATTCCGATGAGTCCAAAAAGGGAAAACTAAATTCCCAGACCTATTTACTAATATTACCCTAGAAGTTTAATTTTATACAATATGTTTAAAAAATATATAATTGAAATTCCATTATAATTATGTAAAAATGTTACTCTAGTATTTTCATAATATAAAAAATATATTATAACCCACATTTCCCATGTCCCATTAAGTAGAATAAAAAATTAATTTGTATGTGTAATGATAGTAACCTATCTAAAATATTATATCAGGGATTTCTTTTAATTTCATTCATACTTATTAAATTATATTAAAATATTATTTTCCACTTTAAAATATCTAAATAATAAAATCAATATTACTTAATAATAATAATATTTGGAAAGTAACCACTTTTATAACCATATTCATCTAATAATTAGAGTTTTTTCATGTTGGCATCGGTCTAGCAACCTATTTGAACAATGCTATAAATTATAAATATGGGGGCCACTAATCATAGAAACAACATCAGAGGAATTCGATTTTAAAAAATTTAAAAAATTGCCACTTCTCCTCCACTAAAAATGAACTCATCCCTCCAAATTATTAAAACCACTCAAGACCATTGATTATCCAATAATTTGAAAAAATAAGCTCCAAATAAACCCTCCATTATCATATAATTTTATCATTGTGATGAAATACACCAACATAATCCCTTTTTTGCAAACCTAGGGGATTTACCCAATTAAGAGGTAACATCTTTCCTCAAACTCTTTTGTTTTATTTCCATTCTACACCCCTTCAATGATTATTATTAAATTATAATATAAAATCCCATTGATTATCAATATACTCAGATTTTATTATTATATAGTTTAAACCTAAAAATACAAATATTTTAATCTAATGGATAATTAACTTTCTGTTATTGTGTACGACAAACTACTACCTTAAAAACAATGTTGTTCATTATTCCATTACCACATATCATAGTGGGGAATTATGATATCAAATATAATTTTATATAATATATATGATATTTTTATTTATTAATCCTTATATAATTATAATATAGAACATACCTTTATACATTATATTTTCACAAAATATGATAAATGTTTTTGTGGGCCTCTGGACTACCGCCTCCTAAAAGTGACGTGATTCACTCACACATTACATGGAATATATTAGTGGTGTATTTAGTGAATATTTATTGTATATATGAAATAATAATTTTAATTTAAGTATATTATATTCATATATTTAGAAATATTTCATTTACATTCTTTTACTCAATATATTAATAAAGCAGAAACAAAATTTATGTATATGTAAGCCATACCATATCCATTAATGGGGTATTTAACTTCATTTATATATATTTTCTAGATTACATTAAATGAATATATAATGAATAAATATTATATTATAAATATTTCTTCAAATTCTTTAAATAAGTAAATCATGATCGAATTAACGGGATCATGAATAATAAGCTAAAACATATACAAAAAACAAAGTAGATATTTCCTAAAACGTTACATTAAATTGAAATTGTTAATAAATTGTGAATATTAATTCATGAGAAAATACTATATGGAATTATATATAATAATATAGTTTTTTTTATATTTATAATATATTTAAATTTATTATATAGGAGGTTTTATGTGTAGGAAGAAAGTCAGAACTTAAGGTATGAGAATATTATGCCACATTTTAATTCCCATAGATACATTCCATATTCACCAATAATTTATTTTTTATAGTTTTTATAATCTCAAATAATTTATTATATGATTCATATGACTAAATTAATATTTATTTATATATATCCATTTTTTGATCCTTCTTTGATGGGGTTTATAGTTTAGAAGACACCAAAGCCGGAGAGTAATTTTCTCTCAATTTTCATTGCATAAATAAATTATTTGTATTGAACCTAAACATTTATATAGGGTGTATATAATTCACATTGAAATTTTATATCCTTAATATCATTATTTCTAGGATACTTTAAGCTTCATTTAATTTTATTGTTTCTTAGGTATTATGAATCAGTGTCACGAAAGTTGTAATAGTTTATTGAAACAGTCCCAAACTTTATCAAGATTATTTAGGATTACCATTGCATTAATGAAATAAAATCAAAAATACCCCATGAAAAACAATTTATTTTAGTAATTATATTATTATAAATTTAATATTAATGTTTTCTTATGACCTTTCAAAAATTTGGTTCTTAAAAAGTTGATATTGTTTTTCAAAAATTAGCCATGATTTATCCTTTCTGTCAAGAAAATTGATTTCTTTTAAAACCATATATTATATAAATGTTTTAAAAAATGTTTTTATATTATCCTATGATGTTTATATGATATTTTTTTTTCATGTTTTACATTTTTTACATATCTATTTTAAAAGGATATTCTTGTCATTTTCTGATCAAGTAAATTCTCTTAAAATTTTAGGTGAAAAGGGTATTTTCAGTATATATGAACTTAAATACCATCATTACCACAATTTCCTAGGACATTACTTTTCATTATTATTGGATTTTTATTAAATAAAATTTTCCCTCAATATTTCATAATTCTAATTTAATTTTATATTGTTTTTAATTGAAATTTAATAAAAATGTTTTATTTTTAATTTTTTTAAGATGAATTTCAAATATTCGTTTATATATTAATAAATGTTTATTTTAAACTAAAATTATTTCAATATCATTGGTATTTAAATATATGTTTTCAAATAAAATTTATATAAAAGGGTTTTCAAAATTAGTTCATACCATCTATTTAGGTTTTCAGTGTATTTTCAATTAAAATGGGTTTCAATATATTTTAAGGATCATTTATTGGTTTTAAAATATAATTTAACATTAAAAGGATTTAAATTTACATCGTTTTAAATATGTTTTTCCCCTAGAATAATTATTAATTTTATTTAATAAATTTTTTAATTTAAATTTAAATAATTCTTTATAAGAAATGGGTTTCTAAATCATTCTATAAAATGGATTTTTTTATAAAATATTTTTCTAGAAGAAATGTTTCATCTGACTATTCATAGTCCTTTTACATATAATATGACATATATAACTATAGTTTATAATTTATTGTTGATATAATCCACCGATACCATTTGTATTATTTAATTAACAGTTTCTATTTTGAGGTAATGATTTGTACGATGCATATATCTTTTTCACTAGTTATATGCTTATAAAACTCTTTTCTTTTGATGGGTAGTTCTTTGATAGAATGATTATAAAACCCATATTTTACCATAGGTTAAGACACAATTATATGTTTATGAAACAAATTTAATTTCATGTTATATTATTTGATTTTTTTATGATCTTTTGAAACATGTATGTGTTATTTCATCATTAGATTGGTGGGAACTATATATTCCGTAAATGCATTGGGTAATGATTTATATCTCAAGATATAATTTTGGTAAAAAATCAATGGTCTGGATCCAAAAATGGAAAGATGGTCTCTCTTTATCCAAAATGGGAAATACTTGTGTCTTATTACACAATGGGATGATAGGGAAACCTGGTCCACTATTAAGGGAAAGGGAAACCCGATCCATTATAAAGAAATGCCAGTGACTGTGGATGGGTGTGTCTCTCCCCTAGTAGGTGTAGTCCTCATGATGTGAGCTGAGAAGTTTTATGGAAATGAGCCTTGGGTTATAAGAAATGATATTAAATGTTCATTTGTTTTCTACAAATTAAATGTCAAATGAGTTTTATATCCTCACATATTTCATGTTCATGGTTTTCATATGATTCATATATGTTGATCTGAAATGTTTAATTCCATGTCTCAAGATTCTGATCTTTAATATGTATGGTGTTATCATCAAATGTTAAGATCATGTTATTTTACCATAAGGGTAATGTTATTATTTTTTATTTCATTTATTTATCATTTCCATATATTCAATCTCACCCCATAATTAGGATTTATTTACCTTGGTAATGAAGATAATTATTAAGTAGTAGTTAGAATGGGAATGATCTTTAACTATAATGTTGATGATATTTCACCATATAATAATAATGTGTTACATGTTTCCAAATACACAAAAATATTGTGGTCCCAATAAATATAACTTTTTTCTTAATATTCATCTAAATTGATGTAATATCACTATATGTTAATCCCAGTTCAATACAGATGGCATCCAAAGAATTATTTAGTCATCTTTTGAAAACTATCATGATAAATAAGTAGTGATATACCTATTAATATTTATAAGGATGTGTCTGGGGATGTCTCTAAGAATATGACTAAGGTTTCATATATTTAAATACTAATTTTGATGATTTAGTTATCTTAAAAGTTATTTTTCTTGATATGCGGCATTATGATGTGATAAGTTTTTCTTACACTATGATTTCTTATTTTAGTCAATTGAGGAATCTAGAAGGAAATGGGTTTACAATGAATCTGTTGGAAAATTTTGGGACAATGAGAAACAAAATTGAATAATTAGTGGAGATAAATATATTGTGATAACGTAGAATTATCTTTCATGATATATGATCAACATTGTGAACAATGGGGATATTCTTAACACATCAATTAAGTGGATGTATGAATGTTATAAATATTCACATGGTTATGATCATAGTGGAAAGAAGGTTTATCTTTTTACCAGTCAAGAAGATGGGAATAAGAACATTGTGTTGTACCTAAAATAAAGCTAAAGATGATATATATGTGGAATTAAGGGTCACAGTTTGATGAATAATCTGGGAGTTTAATGCCTCATAAGTGGAGACCATGGAAATTACCCAAATCAATTCCATAGAATAAAAATTTATATATAAACTAAGTAAGGATCTATTACATGTCAATCATTAATGTGAATGTATTTATGTGTTTATTTATTTTTATTCAATAATTATAAATGTTTAATTATTTATGTATTTTACAGTTTATGATTTTTGGGATGGATTTACTAGAATATATGGGATAGTTAAGATGGACATGAAAAGTAAAGTAATGGAAAGGTGATATTAATGGTAAATACATGGTTAAGGGGGAAAACACCTTAATATGATCCCTATGTTTTTATGGTGATGTTTTGATATATTTATATATATTAGATATCAATAAATTAATTAGACATTTTTTAATACCTTGAAACTGATAATGGATTTACTGACAAGGTAGTATTTTAGATCATGGATAGTGAGTAAAACATTTTTAGATTTAAGGAATATATGTATAACTATAATTGAAATATGGAATCATGAATGTTTTTAGATAGTATTTATTATAATCTAGGATATTACTACATTTCAAGAGAATACATGATAAATATTTCCACATGATTGATATGTGAAAACCCAGAGTTACCTTATGATATATCGGGGAATCAATGTCAATATTATTTAGTGATAATCATTACAATGTTTTGTTTTTTATCATTTAGATGTTTCATATGGTAAAAAATTTATTGAATGGTTTAAGATAAATATCATAATAGGATTTATAGATTATAGTATTATCTCTTTATATGAGTTTGTATGAATATTGGAAAGTTGGCGCTAACATTTTTTGTATGATGATATCTAAATAAATATGTAATTTTGTATCATTATATATATGGATATAATTTTATATTTGTAATTTTGGGATGACAAAATCATCTTCATTAATTGGGGTAGGAGAGGATTTAGAAGTCAATATAGAAACAACCAAAGAAAGATATCGTGCTTATGAAAAGGAATAAATCCTATGTGGCTACTTCTGTATGTTCATAGAGTAAATGAATTTATAAATTCTAGAAAAAGGATATATAAATATAATAAACTTAATATATATTTTTTATTAAACCAATGGTCTAATAAATGATATTTGATTTATAGTTTAAAGACCCTTAAAATTAAAATAATAATTCACTTTATGCTGATGAATTGTATTTATCACTCATTATAATTATTTATGATTATCCCACATGCCTAATATTTATTTCTAAATGATGTTATCCTATGTGGGAACCTAGTTATGGAATAATTTTTATAGTAGTTCCGTTTATATTAGTCCATTCCTAAATAATGTTTTAGTATTGATTTTTATGATGTGGATTATATATTAGTAAAATTATTTTATGAAAACATTGATTAACTAGAATAATCTCGAAGAAGAAATTTATTTTATGGATGGTACAATATTACTCTATGATATTTTATGAAATTTTTTATCAAATTAATTTAAACAATTTATTATTTTTCATTTCATGCAATACTAAATAGAGAATTTGTTATATGAAATAACAATAGGTGGATTTCATTATAACAAACACCAATTAAATAATTGACTTCAAGAATAAAATATATTATATTGTTTCACACTCAACAATATTTTTGGAATTTATTAAACATGTTACATGGTATCTTTTATGGCATGTGTTACATGAATGGTCGAGTTCTAACAGACAAAAAGATACAATTAATACTATTATTAAAATATTATTATAAAATCCACCTATACAATGGAATTGAAGTTAATAATATGATTATATAAATTGTTAAAATATTATTTTAACATTTATTTAAAATTAATCCTTTTCTTATCAATGAGTAGAAGTGAATGTAATAAATATTTGAATATAACTAGATTATATTTCTATTAAAATAATTTTTCTATATACAACTAAATTAATATATCAATAAATTAAAAAAACCACTTTTGATAAATGCATTATATTAAATTTATATAATATATATTAGATCAATATTTTTGGTACTCATCAAATTGTTTTGATATGTATTGGAACATAATAAATATAATTTTATGAATAAAAAGACGTATTGTTCTTAAAAGTAATTTAACCTTCGTTTAAAATAGAACCAATTTAAATACAAATTTTAATAATTATATATATATATAATTTGGATGAATAAAAATTATTTTAAAAAACATCAAAATAAGGTTTTGATTAATTTTTAATATTTTTTGTGAAGTTTTATTTTTTAATAAATATTGAAAATACATAATTTTAATTGAAAAAAAATTTTCCACAATTTTATATATAAGGTTTAATATTTCTTTTGTTGTTTTAAAGGTAATTTAGATCAATTATAAATCAATTAATACAATTTAGGTCATTAGAATATGTTTTACATTAAAATTTGATATAAAAAATTAGAAATCATTAGATTATTTTTACTTTTAAAACCTACATTGTCATCTTGTTTGCGTGATTTAATTGAAAATAATATAATCCAATTATGGAATCAATATTTTTAATCAGAATAATTTTTAACTTCAACTATCTTAAACATACGTTTTTTCCGAAATGATCGTTAAATTTGATTAAAATTTATTACAGATATTAAGAGGAACACCTACTTAATAATAGACTATACCTTAAAATTAAGGGACAAAATGACCAATAAACCTGAATAAGAACTATTTGATATCCATATATAGAGCATATAATCCATTTTCATAAATTTGTACCATTATTTGTGAAATGTTTCATTGAAAAATGTTGGTGTAATTACCCTTTCCTTAATTTAAAAAAATGTAACTCCTCCTCTACTATAAAAAGGCACTCACCCCTCCTGTTTATTAACACATATCAAGATTATAATATCTCTCAAATTATTTCAAAATAGTCTCCCAACTTCTTTTCTTTTCTCCTAGAATCATCCCTTTTGGTATAAATCCAACCAAGGAATCCCTTTGGTTAAAACCAAGAGGAGTTACCCAAAGAACATGAAACATCCTATCTCAAGATCCATTATTTTATTTTTGTTATCCACCACTTAGAAATTAATATTACATTAAAATAAAATATCCTAAATATAATAAATATACATATTTTTTTATTTTCATTTGATTACCTACACTAAAATACACTTCCATCTAATGGGTTAGGAACATACAGTTCTTGTGTACAGTGAATTGTTGCCTCAAGAAACGATGTTGTTCATTTTTACATTACCACTTCTAATAGTTATTAATTTTTATTAAGAATATATTTTTACATGATATATAAAATATTTTTTATATCATTATTTATATTAAATTATTATATAAATCATACTTTCAAAAGATCCATTTTGTGTAAATATGGTAATTTCGTTTGTGGACGTATAGACTTCCACCTTCTCAAAGAGATGTGATTTTTCACAACTTACATGGATTGTATTAAGGATCGGTTTAGTGAAATAATAATATATATATGAAATAATTATGATACCATAATTATATTATATACATATATATATTACACCTGCTTTCATTCATTTTATTGGACAATAAAATAGACACAACCTTCATATATACATATAACCTTCCATCTCTGTGAACCGTGTTTTAGATTTCATATTTATAAATTATAAAGAATACTAAAAATAAATATATAATGAATATATATGATATTTATATCATGATTAACAGTGTAAAATTAGTCAAATAATGATCTATATAAAAGGATAAATAATAATAGTCTAGGATAAATATGAAATGAAAAAATATTACATAAAAGGTAACATTTTCATAGTGTTGATAATAAACATGTAATATAAAGTTGTAAAAAAATATGGTATTAGATATAAAAATATAGGTTGGTGGTATATTTATAATAAACATAGCATTATTATACATGGGGTTTGAATATGTAGGATGAATGTTAAGACATAGCGTAAGAGAATTTCTTCTCACATTTTATTTTTGTGAGACACATTCCATATTCAAAACTCATTTCTTTTGGGTGGTGTATATGATGATGTAATAACATGGAGTTCCCCATTCCCTTTCTTTGTGAAAATATAGTGTTTAGGGTGTTTTGGGAGGCAACGATGGCTTATTTCAAGAGTTTTCCAAATTTCATGTCTTCTGTCGGCATGTCTCTGCATCGGAATGTTAGTGCATTGGTGAGTCAGAGATATAGTCATAAACGATTTAGTGGAATAATCATCAGTGTGTCTAGGGACACGACATTAGTGAGTTTGGGGCATCATAATTGGTGATTCGAGGGTGTTAGACTTTGTGAGTTAGGGGCGTCAGTATCAGTGAGTCCAGGCGACAACATCGGTGAGTTGAGGGCCTCAGTGTTTGTAGGTCCATGTGTTAGTAGGTCATTACGTCGGTTGGTAGTGGAATTGGTAGATCAGTTTTAGTATATCTCCATCGGTAGGTTGTGTCAGTTGCTCAGTGTCGGTGGCTCAGCGTCGGTGACTCACCCATCAGGGAATCATTTCATGTTTTTCCCAATTTTTCTAGTTTCACCCCTCTTACATGTTTCTATCCTTGAAATGGTAACCTATCAACTCACAGTAGTGTGTTGCGCAGTCTCCAACGTATCCAAGTGGAATTGTCAAATTTTCTATATCTTGTAACATTCCACCACCCCTACAACTACCATTCCCTATGGTCAAACCACGATCTGATTTTTTAAGTACTTAGAAATCATCACCCGGATTATTTCATTACCTTATTCAATTTCATTTCCAAATGTGCAACTAGATCCTTCCTCCCTAGACGAATCATGCTCTTCTAAAAGAGATCTCTGGTCCAGCTTTCATAGAGTTTCTTTTAGCTTTTCTCATGATCCATTATTCTTGGAATAAGAATAAACATTAGTCCTTTGATCATCCATGTACGGATTAATTAGTTTCTCATTAATTTTTCATCATGAGGGGTTGGTTATCTAATGAATCATATCATGGAATATATGCATAACATTATTAGAGATGAAAAATAGATAGGGGATGAATTTGATAAAAATATAACACATGTAAACAACATAATGGGAACATTGTGGTTTGATGTTAATCTCCTGTTTTATTTGTTATCTTTGAATCTTTTGTTCGTTCCATGGTCATATGAATTATGGAAATCTTAGACCTTGGTGGTCCTTTCTTGTGAAAAAATAATTTTATTTTCCATGGTAATTGTTGAATAAATGTTTGAAATAAGAAATGTATATAATCAAGTATACATGGTTAAATTATAGAATTCCCACAGATCAATCCCATTGTTTGATAACCAAAGTTCATATTAAGTGGATTTAAAGACCCTTTATAGGTTATATAGGACTATATATACATCTTATAGATCATTTTGGTTAAGTTTTGTGTTTTTTTGTCTTGTGTGAACTTGTGTGAGTTTTCTAGCACAACTATTTGGAGCACGGTTGTGGGTAGATTGTTGGAGAGGGGAGTTGTTACAATGTGAAAGGTGTGGTATGTGTGTATAGTAGGGTTGTGGGTTAAAAATAGATTCCATGGGATTTGTGTGTGCAAATGTACATGGGTTGTGTTGGTATCCCAGATAGTGAGATTGATTGAATGTATAATGGATGATCTTTTACGCTTCTAAACTACCTTTGATGTGTTGTGGTCATAGAGTGACATCAAGAAGTGGTATAGTGATGTGGTTATGAACTTATATGCATTGGGGCTGCATCTAGAAATTGTTGTGTAGTGAGGATATGAGGCTGGATTGTGAGAGAAGGAAGTTGCTGTAAAATTTTGAAGAGTGGTTTCTAGAAATGAATGAACATGTGTCTTGGAAGATCGAGGGTTTGTGTTGTTGGATTATCGTTTTGTTTTACTTACTGTCTGGTGTGGTCAGGTCTGATAGCTTTTCGATAGTACAAGAACAAAATAAATTTAAACCATTAAACTAATAAATGATTAGTGGTTAAAGGAAAATGGGATAGGCTTTTGTTTTAATGTTTTGGTTCTTGAGGTAATACATAAAAGGGTATTAGAAATGGTGGTTTTGTGGGTTGGTTGGTTGTTTGAAAACACATAGGTCGGGACGTGTGGTTTTTTACCTATATATATACGTATTAGTTTCTTGTGATTTCTATATGCACCTCACCCTTATTGAGAACAATGTGTTGATCACTTGCATTTCATGGGGGAGGGTTTCTTTCCCAACATTCAGATGGGAGGATGGATGGATGGTTACTTACGTACTTCATCACACCCTCTTCTGGTTTCTTAATGATCAAGCATATCTATGTAGGATGTAATGGCATGAGTCTCACCATTGTCCAAGATTCTTCGGGCAAGTGTTTGTTGAATATAAGTGTCCTAGGTGATTATTATCTAGGATTGTGTTCCGCAACGTCATTGGAATAAGGCCCAAGTGTCTTTAAGCAAGAGATGTGGTTATTGTGTCCTAAGTGGCTATGGGAAGGATTGTTTTTTGATTGATCCCTAGGTGTGTGCAGACGAGTTGTGGTTGTAGGAATGAATATGGGAAGAGTGATAAAATCCAGACATTATACGTTAGGTGATGAGAAGTAAAGTAGTGGTAATGTGGTGTCGGGTTCCCAAATATTGACATTATTATAATATAACTTTACTTGACTTATGTTACTTTTTGAGTGTGCCTTGGTGAGGCTAGATTAGTTAGTATTTCATGTTAGGTTCTTTGAGGTTCTTCTGTTTTCTCACAGGGACATTAGTATGTTCTCCCACCTATTAACATGTATCTTTAGTTTTGCTGATGAGTATACATGTATTTTCATCCAATATATGTGATACTATTTTAAGGTTTTAAAGAGGACATTAAGGATCGTGCTGAAAATTACTAGCTCAGGTGTCAGGATTAGTTGTTGTTTCTATTTAGTCTGTTTTCTTTTAGTACTTTACCTAGTAGTTTTTTTGTACCTTTTATCAGCTTTACTTTTTAATATGCATGTGGGAAAAGGTTTTTGGCATTACTTTTACTTTTGGTCATTGGAGTATCATGGTCTTTACTATCTTATCTCCAGGTCATGTTCTATAAGAAGTGTAAATGATTCCATATTATGAGAGATTCAAACCTCATGGTGCTATTCACCGCTCTGGGGCCTATCGAACATGGGTCTCGGGGTCATTATCTATATTTCTACTTGAGGAAAGAGGGGTGTGGCACTTTGTTTACCCTTCCTTTTCATGGAGAAGGCGGGTTGTGAGAAATTGTATTAGAGGCAGGTTTTGAGTGTGTGATAGATATGATGGAGTTAAGTGTTTGGAATAGGTATGATTTCATTGGATGGTATAAAAATGGTGTTAAGAAATCATGGTAAATGAAATAGGCCATGAAGACCTGTTAGAACATTGGATTTTACTGCCCCCTGTAATCCGATGATAGGAATCTAGACCAACTTAATGAAATCGTTCTACATATATATTAATGGAGAGTCCCTATGAAAGGTACATTAATCTTAATGATTTGTTTTATTGTGTAACATGTGTGTTTTGGAATTTAAAAAAATGAATAGTTAAACCAAATATAAAATAAAATTTCCACACTACTCGGTCTTTGGAGTTCCTTGATTCCTTTTTATGCTATGGAACTCAAACATCACCATCATGTGGTACATGTAATTAAGGACCAATAGGTTGAATCAGTTGATCAATGGGGGGATGATCGAGAAGAAGAAGATGACAATTGTTAGAAGGTGCTTCGTCCTAACCAGTGGAAGACTCTGGGGAGGTATGGGGACATCTTCTCAGACAGGGAAACATAGAGTTTGATCGAGGAGTTGGTGATTGCTTCCAACATGCTCCATTCACCGATAGAGTACTGGGTTCCTCTATAAGTGAGCCCATTTTAGGGAGATGTACATCAGTGGTGGACTCTTTACATTGTGGAGGGTAACAAAACTGAGGTTTTGTGGGCTGACATTGAGAAGGAGTTCTAGGCTGAATAGCTTTATTCTACAATGAAGGTGGAGAATAGGATAGAGCTACGTTCCCTAAAATAGCGGTGTATGTTAGTGCGAGATCATGGGATCATGTTCAAGGACCTCATATGATTCACAATGGATCTATTTCCCGAAGTGGATTCCCAAGTAAGATGCTTTGTGGGGTCATTCTGACCTTCTTTTCAGTATACTGTTACACCTTTCACTCAAACAATGTACTTAGAGGTTCAACATAAGGCCAAACAATTGGAAATGATGCACTCACAGGGTGGTGTGATACGAGTGGGTAGCCAGCCTTGTTCATCAAAGGAGAAATCTATCAGCACCGGGTCACTAGTGTAAGGGCCCTCCGTGTTTTGGCCAGTGGGGAGTATGCCTCATCAATTTCTATTCTGATATCATGGTACATGATCTTCCCTCATGTTCCCATTACTGATGTGCTTAATATGTGGAGGTCGTGAAATTATTCGGAACCATTTCCCATTTTGAGTGGCGTACGGTGGTGGAATGTTGGTTCGACACCAACCTCAGCAAAAAAAAGTTTATCGTTAATCCTTTCTAGAAATAGGGATTGCAGGCTCCGACTCCACCGAGGGTAGAAGGTGCTGGAGGAGTTTGACCTTAGGGGGCTCCTTAGGGACCTGAGCTTGGGCATGGTCAATTTGGAGGTCGACAGTAGTGATGTTGAAGAGCTGGGTGTGTGCTTTTGCATGCTACTGAGGTAGGAGTTCCAATAGATCTCGAGGTTTTTTGTGGTATGATGATTAAAATTAATACTCTTGCATGTGCCATATTTGATTATGGAGCCTAACACTCCTTTATTGAACCTAGTATAACCAATTCTATATGACTATATGTAGTGATACTTCCCATGAACCTTGTGTGTAGTACATGAGTGGGAGGGTAGACATGTCTATTTGATGTTTGTTGAGGATGTGGACTAATGTTGGGACCACAATAGTCCAGTGGGGACCATCTTTAGCTACATATGCACCCATAAAATGTCATCCTGGGCATCGACTACCTACTTTCTATGCATGAAATTATCAACTAATTATGTAGAAGTGTCACGTTCTCAGATATTAGTGCCCAACACATAGATTTTCTTGGAGAATAGAGTTTCCAAGTGCGAAATCAGTGTATGAAGACTCTTCTTTCTTTGTTAGCCAAATTTTCAGTGGAATCAACAGATATAAAGATGGTGGATGTTACAAGATTGTTCAATTAGTTATTGAATTTTTTTTCGAAGATTTTTTGACTCTACCCCCACGACATGACATTTATTATTGGATATAATTACAACATGGATCTTGTATAATTTTTATGGATCCCTATATAATGGGGCCTTCTGAGTTGCAGTAGTTGCGGATTCTATTTTACATCTTGGTGGAGAAGCGTTTTCTCTAGCCTAGCATGTCACTGAGGGGTGATATATTATTTTTCATGAAGAATGAGAAAATTGTACTAATAATGTTCATAGACTACTTGTGGTGGAATCAAGTTATGGTCAAGAATCATTACCCCATTCCAAATATCGAATTCCTTTTTGTCACGTCAATGGGGGCTGGTAGGTTCACTATGGTGGACTTGGGGTCTTGATATCACCAGTTGAAGATAACAGAGGTTAACATCCAGAATATTTCTTTTTGGTGCAGGTATGGGATCTTTGATTTCATGTTAATTCTCTTCAGTTTCAAGAATTCACCAACCATGTTCATGGGGCTCATGAACACTCTTTTCCATGACTACCTATACCGGTTCATTGTTGTGTTCATTGATTCCATCCTGACCTACTCAATGTTAGAGGAGGATCATGTTGTGCATCTTAGGAATGTCTTGAAGGTCCTCTATCACCACCCTTACAATACAATGTTGTCCAAGTGCAATTTATAGACATGATAGGTGAACTTCATTGGACATGTGGTGTCTCATCAAGGGATGAAATTGGACGTATCAAAGGAAGATGTAGTTGTTTTATAGGAAGAACCCAACAATGTGGCATATGTCCCTAGTTTCTGGGGTCTGGCAGGCTATTATCGGAGGGTCGTACATGACTAATATCGAGTTAAGTATACATTGATATCGTTAACTAGAAAAGATTAGGGCTTTGTGTGGAGTGAGAAGTGGTAGGAATCATTGAGCTATCTGAAGGGGATGTAGGTCAGTTCCCCTGTGCTTATATTTCCTGAATAAGGGGTGAAGTTCGAGGTGTAATGTAATGGTTCTGACCTAGGATTAGGATGTATGCTGATGATGTAGTGATGATAAATCACTTAGGTGTCACAGAAATTACATCCCAATGAATGTAATTATTCCACCCAAGATTTAGTTCTTCCTGTGTCCATGTTCAAGCAAATGTTGTGGTAGAAATTCATCACTAGGGAGATCTTTTGGGATTTAAAAAATCACAAGAGAATGAGGTATATCTTTTCCTAATATGACCTGAACTTTCTATATTGAAGGTGGATGATGTTTCTCCAGGATTACAACTTCAAAATATCCTACACCCTTGGATGACAATGGAGGATGTAGAGACCCAAAGCATGACATACATAGACATTAAATTTATTTTTTTGGAATACTTAATACATTAAAAGAACATAAAATTTGGGTGGGGGAATTTTTGTTTATGAAAATGGGTGCCCCATTTTTTTATTTAGGAAATTGGTCACCCTAGCACCACTTCAGGTGGCGCTAATGGAAAAAAACACGATTGTGCCACATGAAGTGATTCTATATGGAATTTGTTGCCCTATTCTATATATATCGATTATATATTTATTCTATTTATATTTATATAATTATAATAAATATATAACTATAATAAATATATAATTATAATTATAAATATAATTAATATCTAATTATAACTCTAAATATAATAAATATATAATTACAATAAATAATTATTATAGGCATATATTTATTATAATTACATATGTATTATAATTAAAAATTTATAATGTCAAAAAATATATAATGTATATATATAGAATTATATATCTTCATTATGTAATTATATATCTATATATACATTATATATAAATAGAATTGTATATATACAATGCCGAAAACATATATAATGTATACATTAATATATAATTACATTTACTACATTTATTATATTTAATACATTTGTTATCTTTATTATAATTCTATAATTATTATATTTTTTAATTTACTATATTTATAATTATACAATTATTATATTATTGTTTTTACTATATTTATATATTTATTGTTTTTATATATTTATCATAATAATTATATTTAAAATTATAAATTAATTATAAATATTTATTTATAATTATAATAATTCCAATATTATAATGAATATATAATAATCGAAATATAATTATAAATATATTAATTATGATAAATATATAACTATAATAATCAAAATATACAATGAAGAATATTTCATATTATATTTATTACTTTTTTTATAATTATATATTAAAATTATTATATATATTAATAATTATATATTTATTATAATTATATATATAAATTAATGATAAATATAATATTATAATGAATATATAAAGATAAAGATAATAATTATAATAAATATATAATTTATCAAATTATAGTAAATGTAAAATAATAAATATAATAAATTAGAAAAAACTATAGCGCCACTTGAAGGGGAGCTATTCAAAGATTTGTATAGCGCTACTTCATGTGGCTCTAAAAAGACCCATTTACATAATTAATAACAACCCTACCCCATTATAATAAAAAAACCCTTCCCCATAAATTTTCTTGACAAAAACAGATGCCCAAAAACCGTATTAGTCTTGTGTCTTTGGATACTCGGAACATAATCTTCTAATCATGGTGAATGTTATTCAACACATACCATAAAGATCTTCCCCCTTTGGTTTTCTTACCTAAAACCTTTCATTATATCTTTGGGAAAAGAAAACATAAAAGGGTTTGAACAAATGATCAATAAGGGTAATCATGGAGAACATAAAACAATCCCTATACATTTAAATTTACGAACATGAACATAAAACATCAAAATCATGAGAAATGACATAAATCTTGGACGTGCATAATGCATAGATCCTAAAGGAACATTCAACCTGATAAATAACATGATAAAAAAACATGGAATTTTGGAAAACCATTAAGCACATGTTATGACTTCCATAGTAGAAAAGGCATTGCTGGCAAGACTATTATAGTGGACAATGTCCATTACTGAACCGAGTTTACATGTCGTTCCAGCCTTGTATTACTGAACCAGATTTTACTTGTCGTTCCAGCCATGTTTTACACATGAGATATAAATATTTACCGAATTAATTGTATGAATATATAGGTTAAAACCATCTCATAATGAAATCAGTCTTTCATCTACCACAAAATAAACATATATCATTCATCATAACCAAATCAATAAAATGGATTTCATAAACATCAAACCATCATTACATAATCCATATAGAATAAATGGATTTCATTTCATCATAATAAAAATGAAACCATGTAAGTCATAGAGACTTTATAATTACAAAATAATCATACTAAATAATGACATCATAGATTGATAAGAGTTTTTATAAAACACTAGAAATGAATTTTTTAGGAAAATATGCTTTCTTCTTCAAAATAATTTTATTTTCAGAAAATTCAATGAAATAATAAAACAAAATGTTTTTTTGAATATAATCATGAAATTTTGTATAGGAAACTTCATGAGAATAAGGTGTTATGAAACTATAAAAATCCATCCATGCCATATAAGTTAAAAAACATTCTCCTCGTACTTTTACCGAAAAAAGTAAAAAAGTACCTCATATGATAAACAAAAGAAAGATTCCTTCCATACATAAAATTAAAAGTCAAATATGTGTAAAATTAATTTAAAAATACTAGAATTAATATTAAACACTTTATGGAAAACATTTTTATGGATAGGGATGAAAAATATAACCCCAGTAAATACATATAAATAAATAATCTCGGATAAGAATGAGATTAGAATAATTATCCCTTACCTTGTGTCCAATTTCTTTTGTATGTGTCCGATACTACTATATAGTGGGTTTAAAAATATTATTAAATTTTAACAGAACCAAAATAATATTTATGTTATCATATATTATTCACTTATGACTTTATATTAGCCGTTTATTTTTCAATTCTGTGAAAAAGTAGTGTTTTGGGTAAAATCGTTTCATTTATCATCTGTGTTTTGACTTGTAATTATTCATATGATTACATAGGTCATTATTAATTACTTCCTGTATTTAAAAAAAATTATATATAATATATATTCAGAATATACATATATATAATAGATCAATAAATGGAAAGAAATACACCATTCATGGAGACGGTAGGTCGTACGTACGCACGAATGGTGTTTTCGTTTCCTTATTAAATTTCATGGATGTAAGTAAATAACATATAATTGAATCCAATATAATTAATATGAAATATATTTCATGACCATTTATTATATATACTTTATAATCATTCTTGAATGGCTAACATGGAGAATGAATCTTATAGCATTGTGGAGACGGTAATCCGTACGTAAGCACGAGTGATGATATCATTCCGATATTTTTTAAATAGAATTATAGAGGATTATATAATATCTAAGATTTATTACAATGTAATAATAACCATATATAGTTATTGTTTACACCATTATACCCATCCATGTAAGGTGGTGGTGGAAAAATAGATTTTCACCACGACATGGAGACGGTATATCGTACGTACGTGCGCGCGGTGATTTTGTATTCCGTATGATGTATAGAAGGTGAAATAGGGTTGGTTAATATTTATAATAAAATATCAATATATTATTGATACTTATTTTATTACTTTATTATGAAACAACAATATAAGAAGAAGTAGAAGTAGAAATGAATTTCAAAGAATCGGTAAAGGATATTACCTCTTCTTCTACGCGCCTATTCTAATCTTCCTCTTAGGGAATTAATGTTTGTCTTTCAAAAATATGAGGACCTCTAGTATGTTTCTAGGGACATGGTGAAGATAAATCGGTAGGGTTTGTCTAAGGTTGAATGCTCAAAGTGGTTTGAGGAGGAGAGGGAGGAGGTTCCCCTTTCTAAGAGAGGAGAGGGCACTTTTGGAAACCTCTAAAATATTAATTTATAATAAACACAATACCTACTTAAAAACCACCAAAAATGACTCAAATACAAATATTATATGAGATAGGGTTGTAATATACTCTTCCAATAATATTTAGACATGTTGGTAATTTATTTTAAACCTTATAAACCTGGTTTATCATAATTTATTCTATTTATTTTTAGTTGTTGTAATAAAATTCCAAATTTTAAATTGTTCTAAATAATTACTTATGTGCTTTGAATTGTCCATAATTGGATTCTTTGTGAAATTTTAGACCATATAAATTTAAATATATAATTTTTAAATGTTTTTTTTTTATTTTAAACAATTTTATAATATGTTATTTTTATAAAATTTCAATAGAGTCAATTTTTACACTATTCATTTAGATAAATTTAAATATATTCCACACCGAGGATATATTTGAAAAAAAATATTTATTATCCTCTTAATATTTTGTATTCATCTAGAAAATTTGTTTAGAACATTACTTAGTTCATATAATATTTATTTTAATATTATTAAAACCATTTATTTGATATTTCAATCAATAAAATAATTTCTACATCACTATTGTGTCATCATTAATGACAATTATTTAATCCCTAAAAATTCTAAATAAATTATCATGATGTAGATAATTTTATTATATTTCTAGAGACTATTTGTATTTGATGTTTTATGAGTTTTATCACTAAATTAAAATTATTACACTTATAAGATATATGGGAGTGACATGTTTTCACTTTCGTTGGTTTTAATAATAATTATATCATTTTCATGGTCAAAAGTACATGAAATAAATATATTCCTACCCTTATGTGATATGGGTCGACTTTTATTCGTCCAATAGAATTTTTCCCGGTCATAGGGTATTTTTTTAATCTTATGTTTACCCATAATTACATTATTTACCTTTAACTTTAAAAAATAAAAATTACCGTAGATACTATTCATTAGTAAAAAAAATTAAAGATACCTATTTAAATATGTTGGACACACTGAATCCAAATATAGAACTTATTTCTCAGATTTCAATACATTGAAGTTGCAGAAATTAATTTAAAATTAATCCCGTTGTTAAGAAAACATGTTTTAAAAGTTAAAACATTGTTAAAGATTGAAATGTTTTTATTTCTGAATTGAATTTAGAATTAAGGTTAATGACATAAATTATATTAAATGGTAAAAATATATTCTATTTATTCTTTAAAACAACTTACTATTATAATTTATCTATATAAATTATCTCGATGAAAAAAGTAGTTTTTTATAAAAAAGTTCGCGTGTTTTTACTATTCATCAAAATAATAACGTTGGCAAAAAAATATCAAAACTTTATCCAATGAAAATTGATATATTTTGATTCAAAAGGTGAAGTTTATTTTGTAAAATTTGGCTTATGAACTTTTAAAAAATTTGATATAAAATGGGTGCGCCATAAAAAGGCGGCAAAACTGAATTTTTTTAAAAATACTTTTTTTATCCGAAAAAATTATTTTGTTCTCATACCTCATTCCAAAAAACGTTTAAGATGAATTATAATGTTATAAAATCCAAAATTAAGTTAATAATATTCATAACTATTAGTTAATAATAATATCATAATAATATATCATTGTTTACTGAAACTCTGTATTGCGTACAACACACGCTATTGAGGAAGGTCTATCTTGCTTGTAATTCAAGCCATGTCAGGGTTGCGTGTAGGTAATTCTTCCTTTGATGTTGCGTATAACATACTAAAAATATATTTTAGTTATACATTGATAAAAATCTATACACGGTGTTGTCTATAATTAATTTTATTCAAAAGAACATGAAATTGTGTGCATCACAAGCAATGAATTGTATTGCGCATACTAAAAGCTAATACGGTGTTGCGTATAGCGCAAACTAATCTTAGTAAATATTACAACAAAAGACATCAAAGAAATTAAAAATAATAATTCTTCTAAAATCACGGGTTGTTACATTCTACCCTCTTTAAAATGAATTTCACCCTCAAAATTCATCGGGGTTATAAATGGTTTTCTACTTGAATGTTTCTTTCATAGAAACCCACATCGTAAAAAGGAATACTAAAACATCATTTTAAAAAAAAATGTTAGAAACATAATGGATACCCGAAGTAACATATCTCTGGGTTTCCACATCGGATAATATAGGTTAAAATATGGATATGGATGAGAAATATAACCATCATGTTTGGATGAAGAGTGGTATAGAACATTGCTATGAAAAATAGAACAATCACAAAGCCATAAATTTGTGATGATCTAAGGTACCATATGATTAATCATATATGAGGGCACTGGGAAAATGTTTTTGGTTTTTAAGATAATTTACCTAATTTTAAAGAATTTTTGAATTAAAATAAATACATAGTTGATTTCGGTACAATCTCACTGTTGATTGTAACTTGAACAATTTCCACTTCATCTTTTAAAGAAATTAAGTTGAATTTTTTTTTCATGAAGTGTGGGAAAATAATGCGATAGAATGATAGGTCATTCCACCTATCTCAAAAATATGGTTAGCAAGAGTTATATACATAAGTCCATCTTATGGTGAGATTATTCGTATATGGTTCTGAAAATTAACTTATACTTCATCTATCATGCTGCTTAATAAAATAAAATTTGTCCCTACTAACCAGGGACTTATTATAGGCCAGTGGTGGGCGATAAAGGCATGCTTCACTTATGTTGTGGGTTTGATTCCCACAACCTTGTCCGACGTGATGGGTTGTTGCCTATCCTGCAGGTTGTCCTTTTTTCTAAAAGTACACTATTATAACATTCCAAAAATAATACCTAAAAAAGGTTCTATACTTAAACATTATTATCATATGTCCAACAAAATCCCGTTAAAATATTTAGGCTTTTCCAAAATACTTCTACCCAAGATCATAGTATAAAGACAACGATTACTAGAAATTTCATCAACCAAGAAAGTGAATACCATCATTTATCTCCCGTATATCATATGATATATCTTGTTGGTCACATTCCACACATAGTAATTCCTTAATAATGTATTCTATTCAAATATGAATTACCATAGAATCGTTTTAAAAACAATAATGCTGTCAAAATTCAACTCTTTCGACAAACCAAAATCCAAAAATTTCTATATACTGAAACCATGATACCAATTTCTCTTTATATGAGCTCATTAATACTATCAAACATTTCATTATCTCTTTATCCATTCATTATGTGCATATCAGCTGATTTCCAAAAATATTTCAATCACTTTTCATGGTTACTGGTACAATATAATTATTGAAAACCACAATAAACCAATACATAGATATTCAAATATTTCACGATACTATACATGAGATTCCACAACATCATTTTGGAATCCTGTTAAATAAACAATTAATCATTCAACCATTTCATTGTCATAATAAACATTGCCTATTGTGATTTCATGTTAATTCCCGTTCTCCTTTTCCTTACAAGGTTTTTGATGTCGATCATCATTAACCCTTGGATTAGGGCATTCCCCCATTTCCATGCACTTGTAGGATTGAAGTGTTGTTGGTGCGTTCTCTGTAGTATTTTCTCTATTCACATCATTATCTACCTTTTTCTCATTTCATCAGCACTTTACATGTCGATGACCTTGTTTTCTACACATAAAACATTTTCTGGTCCATTAAAGAAAATCTCCCCCATGCATCTTTCCACAATTCGAGTATAAATAAACATTAGTCTCCTTTTCACCATAGTTTTGAGATTTTTCCTGGAACTCCATCTTTCATTTATTTTCAAAACAATGAGATGGATATATAATAACAACTTCCCGTTCTACCTTGATAGTACAACACACAATTTCTTTATAGCTACTGAATTCGCTTATATCTAATTCCCTTAGAAGAATTGGTTTTATCCACTGAAGAATCGATCATCTTTATTCTTAGGTTGAATGATAATGTCAGATGCATACCTTGCAGCCTTGTAAAATTCGACTCGTATATACCAAAAGATTCATTATCCTTTTGCTTCAGCTTAAGAAACTTCCTTTCCATCTTTGCTTGAAGAATATGAGTGAGGTACTTATTGAAAAATAAGTTCTTGATCTCATCCCATTCCACGATTCAGTTTCATCTTGGGGCCTTGTATTCTTAATTAGAGTCCACCGCTAGTCTGATTAACATTTTAAACAGTAAATAGCCAGAATGACATTTTCATGATCCAAACAGTGATGTATAGAAAATATCTTTTCAATGGTATTGATCCATTGTTCAGTAAGTAGTGGATTTGAAGACCCACTAAAAGAAGGTAGATTTTTCCTCATGAAGGACTCAATAGAATATTGTTTCCCTATCTGCTCATTTTGATGTTCATGATGATTTTATATTATGTTAGTATAGAAATAATATTTTTCACTCCATCTCCCATAACATTGGATTCACCAATAGGACAATGATTTCATTGTCCATTACATTGATCAACACGGTTCCTTCGGGTTCTATCCATTGTCTAAAACCTAAAAAGAATAGTGTGAGAGGAAAAAATCATGCTAGGAAAACAACATAATAATGGGAGGGTACCTTCAATATATAACATCTTAGTTTCAATTATAATATTTTTACCAAAATTCTAGGACTATAACCTATACATATACAAAAACATTGAGACATCCCTAGAAATACCTTAGAAATATCTCTAGGGATTTTGCTAAAGATTTTGCATCCTAGTTTCCAAATGTTAACTAAACCTTCACCCTGATACCAAATGTAGATACCTAGAGCTTGATGTAAATAGACATTACATTGCTTTAGAATAATACTTAATACATGACAAAAACATATTCTTAAAGACCGTATTAGTTTAGTGTCTTTGGAAACTCGGAACACAATCTTCTAATAATGACGAATGATCTTCAACATCTCCCATAGGATCTTCCGCTTTGGTTTTCTTACCTAACTCCTTTCTATATATCCTGGGCAAAGAAAACATAAAAAGGGTGACCTCAAATGATCAGTATGTGTAAACATGGAGAACATAAAACGATCCCTAAACATTTAAACAAAAGAACATAAACATAAAACATCAAAATCATGAGTAATGACAAAAATATTGGCCATGCATAAGGAATATATCATAAAGAAACATTCATCATGATAAATAACATGGAAAAAACATGGAATTTTTTAAAACCATTAATCACATGCCATGATTTCCACAGTAGCTAAGGCATTGCTGCCAAGACCATCATAGTGGACAATGTCCATTACTGAACCGGGTTTACTTGCCGTTCCAGCCCTGTATTACTGAAACGGATTTTAATTTCATTTCTAGACATGTTTTTCTCATGAGATATATATCATTACACAGGTAATTGGAGGGAGATATAGATCCCACCCATCTCATAATGAAATCATTCTTTTGTGTTCCACAAAATAAACATGAATCATTCATCATAACCCAATGAATAAAATGGGTTTCATAAACATCATCCCATTATAACATAATCCATATAGAATAAATAGATATAATTCGTTCATAAGAAAAATGAAACCATGTAAATCATAGAGATGTTATACTTTAAACATAAGCATACTGAATAATTTCATCTTAAATGGAAAATAATTTTGATAAAACTGTTACAATAAATTTTTTAGGAAAATATCCCCTCTTCTTCAAAATCAATTTCTTTTCACAAAATTCCATCAAATTTTAAAAGAAAAGGAATTTTGTTGAAAATAATCATGAAATATTGAAGTGGAAGCTTCATGAGAATAAGGCATTATGAAACCGTAAAAATATGTTCGTGCCGTATAAGATAAAAAATATTCTCCTCGTACTTTTACCGAAACGAGTCAAAAAGTAACTCGTATGGTAAACATAATAAAGATTCCTTCCATAAAACAATGTAAATGCCAAATAGGGGTAAACATGACATTAAAAATACATGAATAAATATTAAATACTTTATAAAAATACATTTTTATTGACATGGATGAAAAATATAACCCCATTAAATACTTACGAATAATCAATCTCGAATAAGAACGAGATTGGAATAATTATCCCTTACCATATGTCCAATTTCTTCTGAATGTGTTATAGATCCCTGTATGGTGGGTTTAAATATATTATTTACTTATAGTAGAACCATAATAATATTTATTCTATCATATATTATTCTCTTACAAATTTATATTACTTGTTCATTTGTCAATTCAATGTTAAAGTAGCGTTTTTGGTAAACAAAATCTTTTATCGTCCATGTTTTGAATTGTAATTATTCATATGATTACATAGATCATGATGAATTACTTCCAGAATGTAAAACGTTGTTTATATATAATATATATTTAGAATATACAAACATATAATAGTTCAATAAATGGAACGAAATACACCATTCATGGAGACGGTAGGATGTATGTACGCATGAATACTATTTTCGTTTCCTTATTAAATTTAATGTAAGTAAATAACATATACATAAATACAGTATCAATAAAATGTAATTTATTTCACAATTATTTATTATATATACTTTATAATAATTCTTGAATGGTTATCAAAGAGAATGAATCTCATCGCGTCGTGGAGATGGTAATCCGTACGTACACATGAGCGATGATATCACTCCCCTAATTATTGAATGGGATTAGTGTGGATGATATAATATCAAAGAATTATTATCATGTTATAATAACAATATATAGTTATTCTTAACACCATTATTCCCATCCATGTATGGTGGTGGTGGAAAAACAGATTACCCCACGGTGTGGAGACGGTATTACGTACGTATGGATGCACACTGATTTTGTTTTCTGTAGGATGGATAGAAGGTGAAATAGGATTCGTTCATATTTATAAAAACATATCAGCATATGAGTTATAATGATGTTATTAATTTATTAAGACACAACAAAATAAAAGGAAGTAGAGGAAGAAATAAATTTGAAAAACTCAGTACGGGATATTACCTTTTCTTCGACACGCCTCTTCTAATCCACCTCTTAGGGCACTAAAGTTGGACATTGAAGAAAACCAAGACTTCTAGTATGTTGATATGGAAGTGGAGAATAGAAATGGGAAGGGGTTTCCCGTGATTTAAGGCTCAATGTGGTGTTATGAGGAGAGGGAGTAGGTTCCCTAATATAAGAGAGGAGAAGGTCACTTTTGGAAACCTCTAAAATCTTAATTTAAAATAAACTCAAAACCCCCTTTAAAACCATCTAAAAATGACTCAAATCCAATTATTAGATTATATAGGGTTGTAATATCATCATCCAGTAAGATTTAGAAATGTTGGTAGTTTTTTTAAACCATGTCAACTTGATTTATCATTATTTAATCTATTTAATTTTATTTGTGGTAATAAAATTCTAAATTTTAAAGTGTTATAAATAAGTACTTATATATTATGACTTTCCCATAAATCGATACTTTATGACATTTTAGACCATACAAATATCAATTTATAATTTTTAAATATTTTGGTTATTTTTAATCAATTTTATAATATGTTATTTTTATAAAATAACAATAGTGTCAATTTTGACAGTATTCATTTATCTGAATTTAAATAAAATACACATAGAGGATATATTCAAACCAAAATTTTTAACAGAATCATAAAATGTCATATTCATCTAGAAAATTCTTGGAGAACATTAATTAGTTAATATAATATTAATTTTAATATTTTTAAAACCATTTATATGATATATCAATCAATACAATAATCTCTACATCACTATTGTGTCATCATTAATGATAATTATTTAATCCCTAAAAATTCTAAATAAATTATCAAGATGTAGATAATGTTATTATATTTTTTGGATACAATTTATATTTTATGTTTTATGAGGACTATGACTAAATTAAAATTATTACACATATAAGATTTAAGAGAGTGACATGTTGTCACTTTCTTTGATTTTTATAATAATTATATCATTTTCATTGTCAAAAGTACATGATATTAATCTATTTTAACTCTTAAGTGATATGGGCAGTGTTTTATTAATACAATATAATTTTGGAAGTACTTAGGGTAATTTTATAGTCTTATTGTTACCCTTAATTACCTGGTTTACCTTTAACTGTAGTAAATAAAAATTATCGTTGTTGGTATTCATAATATCAAAAAATAGCCTATTAGTGTATTTTGGACCCAATGAATCTAAATATGTAATCCATTTTTCAAAATTAAAAACACATAAGTTACTGTAATTAATTTAAAATTAATCCCCATGTTTTAATAACGTGTTTTAAATGTTAAAACATTGTCAAATTTTGAAATGTTTTTACCTATGAATTCAATGTCAAATTAATGATAATGACATAACTTTTATTAAATGGAAAAAATATATTCTATTTATACTTTAAAACAATTTACTATTATAATTTATCCATATAAATTATCTCCATGAAAAAAAGATGTTTTTATGTAAATTTTTATTTTTATTTTACTATTCATCAAAATAAGAATGTTGTCAGAAAAATATCAAAAAATTATCCAATGTAAAATTTTATATTATGATTCAATACAAGAAGTTAATTTTGTAAAATTGAACTTATAAACTTTTCAAAAATTATATTTAAAATGGGTGCACCATCAAAAGGCGGCAAAACTGCATTTTTTGAAAAATACTTCTTTTTTCTGAAAAATTGATTTTGTTCTCATACCTCATTACAGAAAATCTATAAGAAGATTTATAATGTTATAAAATTAAAATTTAGGTTAATATTATTCATAATTTCTTGTTCATAATAATATTATAACAATATATCATTGTTTAATGAACCTCGGTACTGTGTACAACACATGCTATTGATGAAGGTATCTCTTGCGTGTAATGAAAGCCAAGTCAGGGTTGTGTGTAGGGAAATATTTCTTTGTTGTAGTGTATAACTTACTCAAAATATAGTTCAGTTATACAATGATCAATATCTATATATGGTGTTGTGTAAAATTAATTTTATTCGAATTAACATGAAATTTTTTGCATCATAAGCCAAGAATAGTCTTGCATATACTGCAAGCTAATACGGTGTTGCATATAGCGCAAAACAATATTGGTGATGCATACAACAAAATACATAAATGAAATTAAAAAGAATAATTCTCATAAAATTTCAGGGTGTTACAAAAGAGTTGGCTGCTTTTCCCCTAGGCATTCGGGAGGACAATGGTAGAGACTACATGTTTTTGATGATTGTGCATTCTTCATTGGTGAGGAATGTAGAGGAGTCTCACTAGGGAGACTCATAGGCTGATGTGATGCATGATCACATTATGTATGGTGATGCTCTGAAAGTAAGGTTTGTGGATACCTAGTATGAGATGATTTACTATGGGAAGCAATTTGTTCCGATGAAAAATGTGTGAGGGAGTTCTCTATGAGTTCAATAGATTAACCTCCACTATGAATCCAAGAGTCTCTATGATGTGCTGAGGTTTGATTTAATAGTTTTTGTGACCCAAGGTAATGTAGTTAGTGGTGTACTTTATGAAACGATTCCTAGTGTGTTATTATATGATGGTCGAGCATTGTCTTCTTGGTGGTTTGTTGCATCCCTTGGATGTTCCAGAGTGGATGTGGGGTGACATCTCCATGAATTCCATCACAAGTTTACCAAGATATCAAGGATGATGTGATTCCCTTTGTGTATTAGTGGTCTAGTTTTTGAAGAGATTTATCTTTAGGGATATCAAGGAATCAGGTGTAGTGGATTCCTTAACATATATTTACGTAGGCGATGTGGTGAAGCTCCATGGAGTTCCGAGATCCATTGTCTAGATTGAGATAAATGTTTCACATTGTGAGTCTGGAGGGGGTTGCATGATTCCTTTGGGCCCTAGTTACTCTTTAGAATTATTATCCATCATAATAAGGAAGGGTAGATAAAAGGGACCATCCAGACATTGGAGGACTTGTCGCGGGACTGTGTCTTGCACTTGAGAAGATCGTGGGTGTACTGAACCAAACATTCATTAATGGAAATTCCTATTGATTTTATTAAATTATTATTATGGTTATATAAAGTGGGAATTTCATTGGTTTTATGTTTATGGTTTTTAAAATACCATTATGAATTGTGACCATTGCTAATATAGGCATTGAACAGTGATCACATGATTAGTATATGTATTGGGCTTTAACAAATCCAATTTACTCAGACAAAGGAAATGATGACCTCATTCAGTAGGCTTTCCCCGTACAAAGCCCATTATTCAGAGCTTGGAAATGAGGTGGCCTCATTGGGATTCTCTCTCGACCATGCCCAAGCAAAGCATTATCATGTTATGCTTGAGCGAAACTGACTATGGGAGAAGTGGATGATAATAGAGATAACCACCCAATCGATGTTATCCGAGCCCCCACAAGATTTGGTCTCCATTACACACCTTACCCTTCATTCTTATGCAGTTGTTATAAGATCTTATGTAAGAGTACCCTATCACTATGACTATGTACATTATTTTTGTATAAATAATCTACATTCATTTTATTATTGTTACTTTGTAAATAGTTTTTGAATCACAAATAATATTTGTAGTTAATATTCCACTAAAAAATCTATTATGATGAATAAATGGATTTTTTAATTAAAAAATATTTTAATAAAATTTCATTATTATTATTATCAAATTAATTTTTTATTAAATATAATTTATCATATAATTTTATGAATGAAATTGAAATATTTATTGTTTTCTGAATGAAATTTTTGTTAAAACCCATGAATTTTTTATAAATGTATGTTTTTATTTTAAAAGTAAAAAATCATATATTTATAAAATTACATAGATAAAATTAATATTATATTTTTAATTAGGACGTCAAAATTATCCAACGGTGTATTTTTCTTGATTTTATGAGACTGTAGAAGTTTTGAGGAAAAATTATATACTGTTTAAATATATAATGTATTTTTATAACATCATAATGACCCAATAGTGATGTAATAAAATACTATAAACAATATGTTCGGCCAATATATTTTTTATAATTAAAATAATGTGATATTAGATTTTTTTGATTTATTTTTCAAAGCATTGGTGGACCATCCAAGACTTATAAAAAAATATGTCTTTAAAATTTGTTTTATTTGAGAGTGTGACTCAACTCAACATAAGAAAACCATTTTATTTTATGCATTTCGGCCATTGTACATATAAGATATTTTTCCCACTCCCCTCTGTCAAAAACCATTGGCAAAACCCATGGTCTGGTTTACGGTATTTATTAGTTTATTGTGAGATGTCTCAAACCTAAATAATAAAGAATCTCCTCTCTTTTCCTATATAAAGCATACCATGCTACAAATTCCACTTCACCCAATGAATTTGGTGTTCGACCATCCACTACCCTCCTCTCCATATAATCCTCCAAAGGTGCCCCTAGCTCCCAAGAAGCCCCTCTCAAGCCTCTCCCAAGCCTTTGGTATCACACCTCCAATTAAGGGATTCTTACCTTTCTATTTTTAGCCAATTTTCTTAATATTGTAATGACCTTTTATTTTAAATAAATAATTTTGGGATATGATTTATAACATCCAAAATACTACCCTATTAATTTTTGGATAATGGGAGACACCTTTACCATTCATTAATTCATCCCATGTACAACCGTTACCATGCTGAAATTCAGTAAGGGATTTTTTCCTTTCCCATTTTAGTCCAATTTTCATTAAGTTGTTACGCACTGTTGCATTCAATAAAAATGTTGGGGTATAATTTTTCATCTTCCCCATAGGGCCATATTTATTTTTTGATAATGTAAAACATCTTTCTCTCTTATTAATTCCTCCAATGTACACCCCTTACAATGATGAAATTCATTGATGGATTTCTCTCTCCTCTTTTACATCCAAGTAATTATTTGGAATTATTCATTTATATTCCATTATGTTTATTGGGGAATGTATCTATATGAAACAATTAAATTCTATTTCATGTAGATATTGTGAGACACCATTTTCACTCTCATCAACCATTTTCATTAATCATTATCTCACGTCGTTATGATTCCAAAATTGCACCATGTTTTTCAAAGCCATTGTCATTGTGTAGTGAATACCATACCCACGTCACAATCAAGTGTATTCACCATTATGAACATATACATATTGAATGGTAAATTCATGTATTTATTCCACATTAACTAATTGTAGAATAACTTATGATTTGGTTTATCCCATGTAATATGATCCATGTGGAACACTTATGCATGAAAGGAAATGTTTAAGAATGGTGCTCACTAATAGAAATCCAATGCATGGGGTAAAGAATAGTATCTTGATACCTCATGTGAAATGGGTGTTGGCTCATGATCATTCATGTTCAACAAGGTATTACTCATCCTTCATGTGCAATGTGGGTTTAGTCATTCTCCATGTGCAATGAGGCTTGGCTCTTGATAAATCCAGGATAAGTGTTGTTTCCAAATTTACATGTTATGATTTTAATGGATTATCATTCCTTTTTTTCATATTTCTCCTGTGATCCATTGATATTCCTATTGTATATCATTTAGTGTATTAATCATGTTATTCCTTGTTTATTCCTTTACCGGTCTATATAGCTCACCCTTTTCTTAAGCATGTCTTCAGGTTGTCCCATGCAATGCTAAGCACGAGAGAAATGTAGTGGTCATGTAATAGAGGTTTTCAATAAGATGTTGTGTTCTATGTTTTATGTTGATATGTATTGTTCCTAATCCCTAGAGAAACTAGACATTTTGTTCTTCCATGTTGAATCATGTGATGGTTTTATGTAATAAATCATGTTTAATGGTGTAATAAAGACCAGGATAGTTATAGTTGGTATCAGTGGATAAGTTTACTTGTTTAATGGGATTAGGATTAGAAATCCCAAGTGAATACTTAGACACAAGTATATGTATAATAAAAAAATCCCTAAGTATTGGTGAGTATTGATTAAGTGGTTTATCAAGCTAGTACATCCCTGTCTCAATACATGTATGTAGAGGCGGCTCTGGCACAGATGTATCCTAAGCCTAAAACACAAAAACACTGCTTTGAGCTAGACTCGAATGAGAACTGGTGCACAACAATGGTCCTTACTATACTCTTGGTTACGACACTCTCTATGGATATTCTTTGGTAAATTTGCAAGCTTAGTATGAACCCACATTCAGGGAATTAAAAAATGCCTCTAAGAATATATATTATAATGTGGATCATGGATAGAATAGATTGAATCCTATAGATTCATATGTTAAGTAAATAAAAGTTAATTATAAGTCATCAGTTTGGTCCTCAGATTACCCTTTATGTGATACCCCTAACATTCCTTTTATTCTATCCAATGAACGATAATAAGAGGACTCAGGCTAACAACCGATGTGATGATCAATGTGATGGCTGTACTAACGAGAAATCAATCTGATGGGAGAGGGCATTGAGAACTTCTTCACACTTCCCTCTCAGTTAACTCTGTCTATGAATAGAAAAATTGGTCAAGATGAATGTTCAACCCCCTCTAATAAAGAACAGGTCACCATCGAGAGCTTCATAAGATAAATGCCTCTTACATTTAATGAATCATTGGATCCCTCTATCACTGAACAATGGATCAACTACATTGAAATGATCGTTTACATCCATAAATGTTATGAACAAGAGAATGATCATCTCAATTCATATCATATGGAGGGAGAAGCCAACCAATGGTGGATGAAGATAAAAAATATGAAGCCTGAGAAAGAGATCGAGGCATTGGAATGGATGGATTTCCAGAAGATGTTTTTCGATAAATATTTTCTGCGCACCCTCTGACTTCATATAAAAAGGGGATTTCTTGACCTCAAGGGAAAAAAGGAAACGAATATATCATAGTGTATGAGGAAGAATTATCAAGTGTTTAAAAACATGCCTCTATCATGGTCATTACCCCAAATTCAGGGTTGACTGATTCATTGGTGGGATGAAACCTTGCCCACGGTGATGGAGATCCTTGACTTGGAAAGCTATGAGGAAATTGTCATATGTGACCTCAATGTCGAAATGAAGATCAGAGAATCTCATGGGTATCATGGGGATAAGAAGAATAAGGTGGAGTTCAATACAAGAAGCCCGATGGATAAATCCAATGGTGCTATGATGATCTACTACCCCACAAGCCAAAGGTGAAGAAAGAAGCACCACAAAAATTGATTGAAGCAGCCGAGAAAATGGTATACGTGTGGAAGATAAGGACACCTTGCTATTAACTACCAAAATGAAAAACATGCAACTATAACGGGGTAGTGGTACAAACCAGTCAAACAGCAACACAATGTTCATTGCTACAATTGGATAGAACCAGATCATCTAGCATTTTATTTCCCGATGCAAAGGGTTTTCGAAGGCAACAAACAACATCCAAAGAAGCAAGGGAGAGCATTTCCATTACTACTACCAAAGTGCACCCCAAAAACAAAGTGCTGATAGGTACACTAGTTGTTCATTCCTTAATAGTGAACATAATTTTTGATTTAGGTTCTACCCTTAATTTTATATCCCCAAATCTTAGTATAATAATCCAAGCAGTAACACAAATCATGGATGTAAAGATGTTGGTGAGTACAGAAAATGGGGAAATCATTTCATCCCATGAATATAAATCATCCCCTATTATAATCTATGTATAAAATTTCCAGTCAATCCTCATTATACTCCCTCAGGTGAAATTTGATGCAATTCATGGTAGGGATTGGCTTTCCGTATATAGAGAAATCATAAATTGATGTGAGAGGGAAATGACTCTGCATTTTGAGAACTGTCCCCGATTCTATTTGAGTTAAAGGATGTAGTTGAATCAAATTTAACTCCACCATCTCAAGTATAGATATTACTCCCCTAGGAGAACACATATCTCGCTCTGATTATTGTGTCTAAAGAGGTAACCATCCTTGAAGACAGGCCTATTGTAAGGGAATTTGTTGAAGTGTTTCCTATAATAATTTCTTGGTCTTCTTCCTCGAAGAGATGTTTAATTCATAATTGATATCATACCTTGGGAATTTCCAATATAAAATAATCTATATTGAATGGATTTTGTAGAGCATGAAGAGATGAAGAAATGACTACATGAAAATCTGTAAAAAGGGTTTATATGCACAAGTGCTTCACCTTGGGGTGTACCAGTCCACTTCATCATGAAGAATGATGGGTCAATGCACCTCTGCATTGATTATCGTGAGCTTAACAAAATCACAATAACAAAACAAGTATCCTCACCCATGAATTGATTACTTGTTTGATTATCTGTCTGGAGCATAATATACTTCCAAGGTTGATTTATGGTCGGTATATTATGAAGTAATGGTGAAGAAGGAATATATCCCCAAGACTGCTTTTCGTACAAGATATGGGCACTATAAATTCATAGTAATGCCTTTCAGACTCACTAATGCTCCATCAATATTCATGAAATTGATGATTAGAGTCTTTTTGGATTACCATGACTCATTTGTGGTGGTCTTTATAAAATATATTCTAATATAATCCAAAACCAAGGAGGATCATGAAGAGTATATAAGAACTATACTAGAGACCTTGCGGAAGGATAATCTCCATGAAAGGTACACCAAGTGTGATTTCTGGGTGATGGATGTCTCATTATTTAGCCATATCATCACATGCAATGGGATATCTGTGTATCCCCCCAAAGCAGATGAAATTAGGGGACAACCGAGGCCAACATCGGAAATGAATATTCGTAGCTTCTTTGGTTTATCTGGATATTATTGGTGATTTTTGAGAAATTTCACACAATTGTACTACCCTCTTACCAAGCTAAATTAGACGAGAGTAATGTTTTCATGGAGTGATGAATGTGATGAAAGTTTCAAGAAGTAAAAAAATGCTTATCACTGCGCATTTTCTCACATTACCAACAAGTAGATAACTATTTGTTGTATTTGGTGATTCTTCGAAGATGGTTTGGGGTTGTGTGTTGAGGCAAAATTACATTGTCATTTCCTATTCATCAAAGAAATTGAATATTCCTGAGCCTGATTTTCCAACACATGAATTGGATTTCGTTGCGGTGATCGTCACTTTAAAAATATGGTGGAATTATCTATTTGGGGAGAATTGAGAAATATATAGGGACTACAAAAGACTCAAGTATATATTCACATAGAAATAGTTCAACATGCACCAATAATGATTGTGAGAGCCGATCAAAGTATGTGACTGCTCAATCCATTACCACCTTTAGAAAGCGATCAAGGTGAATGATTCTCTATGTATAAAGGACCCTACAATTTTATCATTGTTGAGAATTGAGAACAATTAAATCTTTTATGATTTGATGAAGATGGACATGGGAATCATAAATAAATGAACATCATCAATCCTATCGCAAGTGATTGCCCAACCATCTCTTTTGGTAAGGTTAATTGATTCTAAAAAGGTTGATGTGGGAATTCATAAGAGAGTTAAAGAAATCATAAAAGGTAAATCCTTGGAGTAAAATTTTAATGGAGAAGGAATTGTGAGATTTGGGAAAACACTAAGTGTTCTATCAAGTCTGGAGCTGAAGAAGGTAGTTTTGAATGATCCCCATAGTTCAGCTTTCTCTATTCACCCAGAAAAAACAAAGATGTATCAAGTTCTCCAAGAGAATTATTGATGGGATAATATGGATAAGGAGGTCTCTAAGTATACATCAATGTGCCTGGTGTGTCAGTAGGTGAAGGCAGAGAGGTAGAAGTCTAAAGGGATGATGTAACCTTTGTCAATACCAGTATGGAAATGTGAGAAAGTCACCATCAACTTTGTCACCGAACATCTGAAGACATCCAAAGGAAACAATTCAATATGGGTTGTTTTGGATCATCTTACAAAGTTTGCACACTTCATTGTAATTTGGTAGGATCTCTCACTAGATCATCCGGCACAGATATATATCAGGGAAGTGGTAAGTATACATTGAGTACCCATATCTATTGTATATGATCAAGATCCAAGATTCTCCTCTATGTTTTTGAAGATTATTCAACATGATCTACATACTATGTTGAACTTCAGTATGACATATCATTGTCAAAATGATGGCCAATCTGAGTGGACAATCCAAACACTTTAATACAAGTTGACAGTGTGTTCTATGGACATCAACAGAGGGTAGGACAAACATCACCCACTAGTTAAATTCTAATACAATAACAGTTTCCACTCATGAATCCAAAGGGCACCTTATGAAGACCTGTATGGGAAGAGGTGCGGAGAACCGACATGTTGGGATGAAGTCGGTGAGTGTAAGTTACAAAGACCAGAAATGGTGTAAGAATTGGTGGAGAAGATTAAAACCATTAATCATTATATCATGGAAGTCCAGAGTCATCCGGAGAGTTATGTAGATAACCATCGATGAGACCTTAATTTTAAAGTTGGATATATGGTATTTCTATGCATATCTCCAGCGATGGAGTTCATGAGGTTTGGAAAGAACAGGATGATAAATCCTAGGTACAATTTTCCGCTTCGAGATTCTTGATCATGTTGGGGTTGTGGCCTATCAATAAGAACATCCACCTACCATGGACAACGTACATGATGTCTTTCATGAATCAATCTTGAAGAGGTACATACCTTACCCTTCACATGTACTCTCTTCAGAGGTAGCCTAATTAAAGGACAACAATTCATTTGAGGAGAAACCAGTGATGATCCTAGATCGTAGAAAATAAGTTCTACGAAATAAGAAAATGCTTCTCGTCAAGGTGTTGTGGAGAAACCAAAAGATTGATTAAGCGATGTGGGAATTAGAAGAAGTGATGAAGCTGAGTTACCCGCATCTGTTTTAGTGACGGGCAATTAAATTTCGAAGGAAGAAATTCTTAAGGGGAATAGATTGTAACGACCCAAACATTCATTATTAGAATTACCACTTTATCTAATTAATTATCTATTGTAGTTATATAAAATGTTAACATAATTGGTTTTCTGTTTTTGGATTTTAAAATAATATTCTGAATTATTATTGTTTTTAATATTGATATTGTATAGTGATCACATGATTAATATAAATATAGGGCTTTAACAAATCCAATTTATTCAGACAATGTAATTTATAGCCTCATCAAGTAGACTTCCTCGTATGAAGCCTATTTATAGGATCTCAGAAAGGAGGTGGCGTCATAGGGCTTCACACATGACCAAGCCCAAGACGATATTGAACACGATACGCTTGAGCAGATCATACTAGAGGAGAGTGAATGTTAATAGAGATTACCGCCCAAGCGATGTTATCTGAGCCACCCCCAAAGTCTGTCACCATCACAAACCTTACTCTTCGAACTTATGTGGGTATTATAATTGTTTATAAAACAGGACCGTAACACTATGACTATGTACATTATTTTTTGTATAAATAATGTACATTCATTTTTATATTGTAACATTGTAAATAGTTTTTAAATAAAAAATAGTATATTTAGTTAATATTCAACAAAGAAATATATTTTGTTAAATTAATTTATTTTTTAATTAAATAATAAATTAATAATATATTATTATTATTTTTATCAAATTACTTTTTATTATATATAAATTATTATATAATTTTATGAATGGAATAATAATTTTTATTCTGGTTTGAAAGCTATTTTTTCCAAAACCAATTAATTTTCTATAAAAGTTGTTTTTTATTTTGAAAGTAAAAAATCACATATTTAGAAAATTACTCAGATAAAATGAATATTATTTTTGTAATCAAGACATCAAAATTATCCAACGGTGAATTTTTCATAATTTTCATAGTCTATCGAATTATTTTGTAAAAATTAAGTAATATTTAAATATATATTGTCTTTTTTGACATCATAATTACCCAATAGTGATGTAATATAATAGTGTAACCATTATGGTCGGCCAATATATATATTAGTATTAAAATGATATAATTTTAAATTTTTTTATATATTTTACCATGCTTTTGTTGTCCCTTCAAAACATATAAAACATATTGACTTTTGAAATAGTTTCCCTTGAGAGTGTGACTCACCTCCACATAAGCAACCCTATTATTTTAATAATTTCGTCCATTGGCCTTATAATTTTTTTTACACTACCCTTTTTCATAATACATGGGAAAAACCCATGGGATGGTTTGTGGTATTGACTAGTATAATGTGAGGTTTCCAAAACCTAAATAATAATGAATTCCCACTCCTTTCCTATATAAACCCACCCAATCTCCCACTTCCCCTTCACCCCATGCATTTGGAGTTAAACCAACACCTTCCCTCTCCTCTCTATAATCCTCCCATGGTTACCCATGCTCCTTGTAAGCCTCTCTCTAGACTCAACCAATCCTTCGGGATCACACTTCCATGTAAGGTATTACTACATTTCTATTTTCTCCATGTTAGAAACATTGTTATGCCATTTTATTTTCAATTGAAAATGTTGGGGTATGATTTGGAACCTCCCTCATACTGACATATTTTTGTTTGGATAATGTTATACCCCTTTCCCTCTCATTAATGCCTCTCATGTACACCTATTACAATGCCAAAATTTCATAAGATATCACTTCCTTTCTCATTTTTGTCGATTTATCATTAAGTTGTTATGCCCATTTTTTTACAATTAAAAATGTTGGTGTATGATTTCAACCCTTCACCATAACTCGATTTTTATGTTTGTATAATGGGAGACCCCGTTATCTCTCATTAATTCCTCCCATGTACACCTGTTACCATGATGAAGTTCCGTGAGGGATTTTTCTCTCTTATTTTACATCCAACTAATTATTTTGTGTTATGCATCTAAGTTCAATTACATTTGTTTTTACATGTATCTATATGACCCCATTAATTCCATTTCATGTGCATATTATGAGACTCCATTTTCTATGTCATCAAATATTTCATGAATCCTTATCTCATGTCGTTATGCTGCAGAAATTGCACCACTCTTTTCCAAGCCAAGATCATTGTGTAGTGAATAACATACCCTTGTCTCTATCAAAAGTATTCACCTTTATGAACATGTACATATTTAATGGTACATTCATGTATTTATTCCACATTACTTAATCGTAGAATAAATTATGATGTTTATTGGTTCAATGTTATATGATCCATGTGGCACACTTATGCATGAAATGAAATGTTTTATAAGGGTTTCCCATAATAGCTATCCAATGCATAGGGTAAAGTATAGTATCATGATACGTCATGTGAAATTGGTATTGACTCATACTAATTCAAGTGAAACAAGTTTTTACTCTTTCTTAATTTGGAATGAGGGTTTACTCATGCTCCATGTGCAATGATCCTAGGCTCATTGAAAAACCATGTTATGTGTTATTTTCACATTAACATGTTATGATTATCATGATTTCTCATGAATTTATGTTAATGTTTCTCTGGTGCTCTATTGATATTCCTATAGTTTAACATGTATTGTATTCTTCATTTTTTCGATGTTTATTCCCTTTATAGGGCTTTATAGCTCACCCTTTTCTTATGCATGTCCTCAGGTTATCCCATGAAATGTTATGTTCGAGGGAATGTACTTGTCATGTAAATGACATTTTCAATAAGATTTTGTGTACAATGTTTTATGTTGTTATCTAATGTTACGAAGAGCAAAATACACTAGACCTCTCATTCATCAATGTTGAATCATGTGATGGTTTTATCTAATAAATCAGGTTTAAGTGTGTAATAAAGAGTAGTGTTGTTATAGTGGGTGTGGGACTTTCTCCTGGAAGTGTTAGCTTCGAACAATTGATATCAATCTAACATTTTCAAGGCATCGTTCAGCGCCCTATATGGGGCACCGTGTCGCTCACCAGTGTGTTGGACATAGGTAGGATAAGAATCCCATCTTGGACTAGAGGTATTTTAGATCACAAGAGACAAAGGTCATCATGAGATTGAGTGGATGAAGGTGTACAAGGATAGAACTATGTTGTAATCAAATCCTCAGGGGAGGAATTTGGAGTTTGAGTTTGGAGACCATGTGTTCTTGAAGGTCTCACCTTAACACTGACAATAGTGGTTTGTTAGAAGAAGAATGCTTTCTCCCAGAATCATCACACCTTTAGAGGTGTTGGGACAAGTTAGTGAGGTGGAATATCATCTTGCGTTTATACCATAGTTAGAGATAATCCACGAAAACATCCATGTCTCACACTTCCACCAGTACCCACACAATGAATTCCACGTCCTAGACTAGGTAGAGTTTGTTGTTGTGGACAACACGAAGATCATGGAGCGACCGATAGGAATCAATGATCTTGAGGACAAGGTGATTCATGATTGGACTATTCCTTTGGATCACATGTAATGTAGGCATGGTGGCCTCGAGGAGGGTAATAGGGAACCTCAGGCATAGTTATGTGCCATGTTCCTAGAGATGTTTTGAGTTTTCTCTTCTATTTTTTCATGTACCATTCTATTGATGTAATGTTTGAACTCTATTGTTGTATGATAAGATTTGTCACTATTTTTATGATTTTTTCGAAAAATATTCACTAAGGGTAGGGGTGAACATGATCCCAAATCAATATGAATTAATGTGGATGTGATTAAACCCTTACGGCTGAGACAGTTCTTCCTAGATAGGATAGTATCTTGACATGGGGGAAAGAGCTCACAATCCATGTGTCAGGACTATGTGACCATTAGTGTTTGTATGATATCTTGAGGGATAAGAGTTGTAGTGTTTATATAGGTGTTCAGGATAAATATGATAAAGAGGTGTTCAAGGATGTCTAGGTTTTCACTCCAACATTAGAGAAACACTTGGTGGTTTGCTCTTTAGATGTATCTTAAGGTATGGTTGTTCGGACCACATTACTTCTTAATTAGTTTTAAAGTACTAATGGATATGAATAGTTTGATAGGTATCTATTGCAATAACCTGGATTTTCCACATCCCTTCAATTGTGAAAATCAAGTCTTTCAATTGTTCTGGGTGGACAAAATGGATCATTTCAGGAGTTTTCCAAATTTCTAGTTTTCCATCAGATTGATAGTGCTTTGGAATGCCAGAGATCTCATCATCAGTGAGTCAGGGGTGTTGGAATCAATGAGATGAGGGCATCAGCATCAGTGAGTCATCTATGTCAGCATCAGTGAGTCGAGGGTGTCAGCACCATTGAGTCGTGGGCGTCATCATCATTTAGTCGAGGGTGTCTATGTCGGTTGGTCAGGGCATCCGTAGATTTTTCTGTCGGTAGGTAATGACATCAGTAGCGCATCGTCCTTATGTTTCATATAGAGATCAACATTTGTGGCATAGTGTTAGTGAATCATCCATCAGTGACTCATTTTCAGTTTTTTCTAGTCTTTGCTGTTTCTCCCCTATTACATGTTTCAATCTATAAAATGGTATCATATAAAATAACAGTGCTGGGATCTTTTATCTCTACTATTTCAAAAGGAAATAATTAATTTCCCTTATTTTTTAATGTTTCACCACACTTTACTCCACCATGAATTTTGGTCAAAACACAATTTGATTTTCATGAACATTGAAATTTTTGCCCTAGTTTTTAAGATCATTCCCTTTCATAAACTAAGATTCCTTATTTCCTCTCCTATATTAGTTCCATTGGTTATATTAGAGCCTTATCCTTAGATGATATGTCTTCCTATGCTAGATCTATGTAGTTCAAGTTTCATGGAGTTCATTCATACTGCTCGTACAGTCCCATGATTTTTGTGCAAGGAGGAACTTCAATACTTTGATCATTCAAGTAGTGATTCATTAGGTTGACTTTAATTTTGAATCATGCGGGGTGGGTATTCTAGTGAATCCTTTATTGGAAGAACTGAAAAATTTTCTTATATGCAATAAATAGACGTGGTCTAAATTTGTTCTAATGATAACATGGGTAAATAACATAATTGGAAAACAATTGTTGGATGTTGGTCGCCTGTTTTATTTGTTATATTTGATTCTATTATGTTTTCTATGGCCATATTCCTTCTTAAAATCATGCCCATTTATGGCATTATCAAGCACCCAAATAATTTTTTATTATGTGGAAATTCTTGAATAAATAATTGGAACACAAATACTGCAAAATCATATATCATGGTTAAATAAATGAATACCCCAGAATCAAGATTATCATGTGATCAACACATTTTTATTTAAGTGGAACTAGATAACCTATTCAGGTTAAATATAAATGTATATATATTTTATTGATCGGTGAGGTTGGGTGCCGTGTTATGTTGTATTGTGTGAACTAGTGTGAGTTGTATATAACATCTATTGGGAGCATTGTTGTGGGTACAAGGTTGGACATAGGAGTTGGTTCAATGATAAGAGTGTGGTATGTTTGTAAGGTAGGGTTGTTGGTTAATAATAATTTATAGGGACTTTGTTTGTGGTATTGCACAGTGGTTGTGTTGGTATACTAATCTGAGAGTTTTATTGATTTTGGAATTTATGAACATGTAGGCAGCTGAACTAGCTTTATTATGTTGTGGTCATAGAGAAACATTTGGTTTGTGTACTGGGGTGTGGTAATGAACTTATATGCACTCGGACTGAATTTAAGAATTTTTTGGAATTGGGGCAGCAAAGCTGGGTTATGAGTAATGGATGGAGTGGTAATATTTTGAAGAGTGGTATATGGAAATGGTTGAACATGTGTCTAGGATGATTAGGGGTTTTTGTAGTGGGACTACATTTTGGTTTTTCTAGTTGATTGGAGTGGTTGTGGTTGATAGTTTCTTGGTAGTACTAAAACAAATTAAAGTGAACCCCTTAAATTAATAAATGGTTGTCGTTAAAATAAAGTATATTGGGATTTTGTTTTATTGTGGCTCTTCATGTGGTTATGGAGATTGGGGTAATATTATTAGTGGTTGGGTGGGTTGGTTGATTGTTTGAAAACCCATAGGTTTGGCTGACTGGTTGTTTACATATATATTTTTGTTTCTTTTGATATCTATATGCCCCGATCCTTGATGAATACCGTGTTTCGAACACATACATTTCATGGGGGAGGGTGTCTATCCCAAAATCCATGTGGGAGGACAGATGACTAGAAATGGAGATTCTTCCTCTCACCCTCTTCGGGTTTATTCTGCTCAAGCATATCTGGGAAGGATGTAATAGCTTGAGTATTCCTATAGTCCAAGACTCATAGTGTGAGGTTTTTGTATAGATAAGAGGCATAGATGTTTGTAGGATAGGTCTGTTTTCCCATGTTTCATAAATATGAGTCTCGTGTGTCTTCAGGCGAGAGGTGTGGTTTTTGTGGACCAGGTGTCCATAGGAAGGATTGTGTATGGATTGAGCCCTAGTTTTGTGTGTGTTGGCTGTGGATGTTGGACTACATATGGGAAGAGTGGTACTGTCAAGATGTTTTTAATTAGGGATGATTAGTTAACAAGTGCGTAAGTTGTATGGGGTACCCAAATATCGATGTTCTTATACTATTACATTACATGAATTCCATTATTTTGAGAGTGTGCCATGGTGAGGCTGAGCTAGTTGTTATTCCATGGTAGGCACTTTGAGGTTCTATAGTTTTCCCACATTTAAATTAGTATATTCCCCCACTTGTGCATAGATATATTTAGTTTCTTTTCCGAATATACTTTTAGGGCCACCCTATGGAAATGGAACTGTTTTCAGGTTTCTAGGAGGACGATGAAGACTGTGATGGAATTTACTAGCAATGGAATTAGGATTAGTTGTTCTTTATACTTATTCTACTTTCTTTTCGTACATTACATTATAGTTTTTTGTATCTCGTATCAGCTTTAATTTTCCACATGCATGGGGGAAAAGGTTTTTGGATTTTGTTTTACTTTTGGGGTTTTGATTTTAATGGTATTTTCCATTTTTATCCTGATCTTATTCTATATAAAGGGTTATAACTTCTATATTATGTGAGATTATACACCCTTGGATTCTGTCACCACTCTAGGGGAAATACAAGGTGTCACTCTGGGGGTCATTATCCTTCATTAAACAATAGAAAAGAAGTGTCTGTCAATTTTATTCCACCACCCTTATCTTGAAAATGGTTGGAAATGACATATGACCGTGAATATATTAAATGTATCATATAGAAATATTTATTGTTATTTAAATATCTATTTTATTATCTCTCTTTTAGGTTTTTCATGGTTTGAAATTAACCAAATCATTAATTAAATTTTGATTCAATTTTCATTCTTTGAGATGCATTTAATATTATGAACCAATATTTTCATATTGGGTGTATATACTTCCAATTAACATGTTATAAAAGGATTTTAATTATTATAACGATATTTTTAGGTTCATTTATTGTTTTGATTTCAATAGGTTTACGATTAAATGTTACAAATGTGGGAACGTTTTATTGTTTCAATGTCCTAGATTATCAAGATTATTGAAAATTATGTTTCCATTGATGAAATCATGTTCTCCATATCTCAGGAACACTCTAAACATTTAATATCCTCTATTTTTTCATTATATCATTATGTATTAGTAAAATTTTCAACTATTTAATTATCAAAATAATTGATAAATTATTTATAAAAATATGACATCATTTCCCCTCTTGGTCGGAAATTCGATTTCTTCTAAATCAGTGATTTATAAAAAAATTGAATATTTTTTTGGTATTATACTATGATGTTTAAATAAAACAATTACCCATGTTTTATTTTTTTTATAAAAATTGTATTGAAAGAAATCATATTTTTCATTTTCTTCTCAATGAGCCTTTTTAAACATTTATTTTGAAAATGGAATGATCAACATGTATGAAGTTACCTGATGTCATGACTTTCATGTCCCTTATGGATTCATTGGTCTATTTAAAAGATTAATTTTTAGACGGAATTTTTTTCCTAAGATTCTGGAAATTTTTTCATTTAAAATTATGTTTATAATATTATAGTTTTAAAAAATGTGTTATTTTAAAAAAGTGATTTATATGATTTACCATAATTTATAAATATGTTATTGGTAGTTTATTTTCAATGGAAATGAATTTATTGATTTAAATATTTCATTAGAGGTTTTAAAAAAAATTCAATAAAAGGGTTTTAGAAATTATTTCAATACATACATTTATATTTTCAATGTATTTTCAAGAAAAATAGTATTCAAAATATTTTCATCCTTCATTTAGTAGTTTTCAACGACATTTTAAATGAAAATGATTTTCAAAATGATTTTTGTTTTATAAAGAGTTTTTCATATAGGAAACAATAATTCCTCAAGATATGTTTTAAATAAAATATTATTAATTTATTTATATGTTTTTTTTTTCAAAATTGTTTTATTAAAGAATTTTTAAAGAATGTTGATTTTACTTAAAGAATGTTTCATAATATATTTCAAAAAAAATTACCTTATTTGATGACATATTTTGTTATAAATTATTATTTACTGAGGATAAGATCCAATAATACCATTAATATTATTTCATAAATGGTTTATGAATTAATTGAATGATTTTTATAATGCCTATTTCACTTTCACGTGTTATATTCTTATGATAATAGATACTTTTTATGGGATATAATTTAATGAACTGATATAGAACATATTTTTTAATAGGTTATGATATGATTACATGTTTATAACACCTATTTCATTTCATGGGTAATGAAATAAATGTTTATGGCCTTAGAGAACATGTATTTATGATTTCATTTTAACATAGGCTGGACCTATTACTACACCTGATTTATATGTTAATGATATATATATCATGATATAATTATGAGAAATAAGTCTATGGGATTGATCTGAAATGGTAAATAGGTCCCTCATAATCCAAAATAGGAAACATGTGTGTTCTGATCCACTGATCAAAGATGGTGCAACCATATCTAATATGGGAATATAAGGAAATATGATACTATATAATTAAAGGGATATTTCTAGGGACGGTGATGTGTCCCACCCAGTTGGGGTAGTCTCCCATGAATTTCCCGAATATGTTTTTGGATACCATCATTTATTTATATGGAATGATATTACTTGTTTATGTTTACCAAAAATTCTATGTATTATACATATGATATTCTCAAATCGTTCTTTTTTTTGATTATCTTATGATTCATCTCTCATGAACAAATAATAAATTTTCTAAGTCTCATGTTTTAGATCATTGAAAGAATGGTATGATTAAAAATTGTAATTCTCATCTTTTCTAACCACTCTATTCATTATATGATTACAAATTTCCTTAATTAACACTTTAGAACATTTGAGGTGACTTCATTCTCAAATTTCCTTTAAATAGGTCATGATGAAAGGTTTTAGGTAGGATTACTATTGGAATGATTTATTAGAGAGATGATGAATATCTTTTTTCAAACATGAATAATGTGTCCTTTGTATTCAAATACAATTCACCAGTATGGTCCATGAGAATTTATTTTATAAATGTGATGAATATTAAGCTAAATTGATGTAATATACATGTATCATATGCATGACTCACTATAAATATGTATTAAATATTAAGTAAATATAGATTATTTTATCTCTTATTGAGTGTTTGATCTCACCAATTTCTAATGTTTCTATAACCCATTTTATGATGATGGGTATAATTAATGAGAAGTCTAGAATGTGGACACCTGTGTTGTTTGATTATAGGGAAATAATAAAAAATGTGATAAACTAATATAATCGTACAAATAATTCTTTAGAGAAACTAAACCTTATATTCATCGTATTGTGTTATTATATTTTGATTTCATTTTTTTATTTTGGTATTATTGTAAAATAATGATTTGTTCTCCCATGTAACATTAAATCTGATGTATAATGAATCATTTTAGAATTATATTTTTGTGTGTGGTTCTGGGAACCTCAATTGGTATATAAATATGTTTAATTTAGTTTGTTTTTTTATATTAGGTATACAAGGTATCATTATTAGTTAATGTAATTGGAAATCATAGGGATAAATAGTAGGGAAAATTTTATTTATATTATATTAACCAAATGTTTTGGTAATGTTTTGATTGTGTTATTCTTATAGTAACAAAATATTCATATGGATAATAACATGTGGAAATGACTAGAGGACTCATTTAACAATGGGTAACCACCCTATAAAATGTGATTGAGAATTGACATTATCTGCACATGGGTGCATGATGAGTGGGCCTAAGAAGTCACATATCTCAAGAAACTTTAATTTTATATTACTATGTCAATAAAATTATTTTTATGAACCAACATGAAGTATATAAATATATTGGAATTTAATGTTGTGTTACTTAAGAGAACATAACAGGAAATTGACCTTGGATATGTAATATAAAACAAATAGAGTTATAATTTAACAAATTGTGACATAATTGAACAAAATAAATCACTAGTATAAATGAAGGTGTCATCTGAGAAGACATATTAGAACTAAATTTTCACATTAATATTAAAAGTGTATCTGATACGTTATGAAATTATAATAAAAATATTTTTTGTTTTATTTTATGCAAATAAGGATCATGAAAATTAAAATGTGATGGAATGCCCCTTGGAAACCATAAAAAATATATTGGATGAATTATTTTATAGTATTATTAATGAAAATGAGTTGGATATCTCATAGTAATATATATATATATATATATTCAGATTAATATGGATTATTTTTCTTCTTCCATTAGTAAATGATAAATAAAATACCATGGAATGAATTTAGGTAATCTGGCATGCAGGACCCCAAGATTATGGATTATGGATTTCAGTAAATATAGATACTATAAATATATCGTTTTAGAAAAAATAACTAACTAAAATTATTCATGATATATCTGTTTAATATTATTAATATATTTATATGAATAATAATCCTCCATTCAAATTAAAAGTAATTAAGTTGTTGAAAATAATTATATTTATTGGATAAAAATTAATTAGATTTTATATTAATTATTCTTCATTATTAAATATTTTTTTTGTAAATTTTTTGCATATAATATATTTATTTATTAAATCAAATACTTTTAAAAAGAAATACTTATATTATAAAATATTTAGATATATAAAAATCTATATTATTGTTAATCATTTTATGTATTTTTGTAAATTAAAACATGACACCCTAAATATTTCAATTACTTATTGTTCAAAAAACGGGTTTTTTGTATTTTTTTAATTTAATGTAAGACAAATAATTTTTATAAATTAATTTTGGGAAATAATTTCATTTTAATATTCATAATTTTAAAATTATCCTAGGAATGATTTTTCATTTTTATTGGAAATAATTTATTTTTCCCTAAATAGTGAAAATTAATATGTTATACTACAATCCAATTCATTATGGCTATTTATAGATGTAATTATAACATAAAAACATGTTTTTTCATTATAAAATATTTTATTTTGGAGTTTAATTAATCATTTAAAAATAAAATCATGAAACTCAAAATCCAATGTTCAACATTTTATTTTTTATTAATATTTAATATTAAATGAATCTATTTTTAAAATTTATTTTACTAAATAATACATTTGTAAGATTTGTTTTTCTATTTATTAAAAATTCACATAAATCATATCAATTTATTAATTATCTAATATTTTAAGGAATATAAATGATAATTATAATTTATTTTTTACTCATAAATTAAAAACAATTAAAAAGAATTTACACATTAAATGCTTTATTGATATCATTAATTTTCATTACATGTAGATATTTTATCTAGTAAAATTTATTTAATATTCATAATAATTAGTTATAAATTATTTTATATGTCCCATTTTAATATTTAGACATAATAAATGAATTACATTCATAAAACATATTTTTTGAGTTAATAGATAAAAGTGTAAAAATGGTTACCAAAAAGGGGTAAATGATCTATCTTATGAATTATTTTCTTTCAAAATGAGTTTTTAAGGGTTTTCACAAACAATAAATTACCACAATAATTTTTTCCCTTATTTTCAACATTCTTTACATGTGAAACATGTTCTTATTTTATATTATGTTGAAATAACTATAAAAAGGAAATTTAAAACACATATAAATTGGACATTAACATCCCCCAAATGAAAATATCATAAATATCAAAATACCCTTGAAAAGTTTACCCATTTTCATGATATAAAATAAACTTTCAATTATTTTAATTTAAGGTCACATTAATATAGGCCAATCCATCCATTTTTTGTGCTTCCCATGAGATAAAACTAACCACCTAATTGTGTGAAATAATTTTTCCCGAGTATATATTATTCTAAATCACATCTTCCAAAATAAAATTATATTACAGAAATCGATGTAATATTAATTTATTATATAATACTTATAACCACCATACTTTTTATTAAACACTTCAACATTATTTATTACATAAACATGCACTTAATGAACATTTGAGGATCTAAAGGTCTAGTGTATTTGGAAAATAGGAACATTGAATAACCACATAGAACAAAAAACCCAACATAATTATTGAAATCATCTTTACATGACCACATCATTCCTTCATTCATATCATTTTATAGGATAACCTGAGGACATGCATAAGAAAAGTGTGAGATATAAATCCCAATAACTAAGTAAACAAGGTATAACATGAATAATATAGTAAATGTTATGAAATTTTCATATTAAAAGAGAATAAGTGAAACATGAACATAAACACATGATGTAGCATGATTATCATGACATGGAAATGTGGAAATAACATTTAACATGATATTATCAGGATACAAGGCACATTACACATGGAGAATGCATGAAATCTCATTTTACATGAATTATTACGAGTAAAACCTCATTTCACGTAATGTATCATGATACTAATCTTTACCCAATGAAATAAAGCATTATACGGTCACACCATATGAAAACATTTAATTTCATGCATTAGTGTGCCACATGGAACCTATAACACAGATTCATTAGACATCTATAATTTATTCGATTAATAATAAGTGTGGTATACATAAATTACAGTCACCAATCAAAAAGTTCATGTTCATAAAGGTGAATACCCTTGATAGGGTAATGTGTATTTTATTCACATTACAGATGATTTTGGTATGAGAAATTTTAGTGTAACTTCAGCAGCATAACGACATCAAATAGAAATCGTAAAATTGGTTTATGAGAGAGAAAGGGGTATGTAATCATTTATACATGAAATGGAATGTAATAGTGTCATGGAACATAGTATCCTATCATATGTAATTGAATTTATTTGCATGATATAAAATTATAGCTTGAATTTAATTTTGAAAATTGAAATTCAATTTTAAATTACAATAAGTAAACAAGTGTGTTAATGATGAATTAACGAGAGATAAATATTTATCTAACCAATTTAAAATAATTTTTTAAGTATGAGGCAGGTGCTAAATCATAAACCACATTTTTTAATTGAAAAAGGGTATAACAATATAATTGAATTTTAAGAAAATTAATAAAAGAAGAAATCCATTATTTGGAAGTGTGATCCCAAAGGCTTCGTAGAGGATTGAGAGGTGATTATATGGATGTTGAGGAACCTTGGGAAAAATATAGAGACATGGGGAAGGGGTTGGTCGAACATCAAATGTTTTGAGTGATGGGGAATGAGATATTTAGTGAGTTTATATTGTAATGGGGAGGGAATTTTTAATTATTTAGGTTTTGGACACCACACTCTAAACTTATCAAAAACACAAACCAACACATGGTTATTACCATGGTTTATTCCATAGTGGAATTAAAAACATTATTTTGTAATTCTAATAGCCTAACATATTAAAATATTAGGCTTTCCTATGTGGATGTGATCATTCCCTCAAGGAAATATTTTTATAAAGTTTAAATATCTTATAACTCTTGGAGGGTCCACTAAGCCACCGTAAAATTAATCTATCAAATATATTATCCAATTAATTTAATTAAAAAACATATATTGGCAGAAAACCTGCTTTATAGTATTTTATTACATCCCAATTAGGTCATTATGATGTCATTAAACTCATTATATATTTAGACATTATTTAATTTTTACCCAAAAATTCGACAATCTTAGAAAATTTTGAAAAACTCCCCATTCAATAATTTAGACATCCTGAATAGAAGAATGATCTTCATTACATTTAAATAATTTTCTAAATATGTGAATTTTTACTTTAAACAAATGACCTTTATTTAATATTCATGGGTTTTGACAAAAGAAACTTTCAAACCATAATAAAAAATACTATTGTATTCCAAAAAAATTAAATGATCATTTATATTTAGTAAAAAGTAATTTAGTGATAATTATTTTTTAAAATATTATTATATTAAGAAATAAATTAATTCATCAATATATTTTTCTTAATTTAATATTAAAAAATACTATATTTCCCTTAAAAACTATTTAGAGTGTTAGAGTAAGAAAATAAATGTATATATCGTTATTCATTAAAAACAAATAATTCACATAATCATAGTGCTAGGTTATTATAACATAACCCCTTATAAAATATTCATAATACATAATATCATGGTGTGGATTGATGATAAACTCTTAGGGTAGTTCAGTTAACATTACTTGGGTGGTAATCACTATTAACTTCCACTTCTCTCGTTAGTGGTTCTATTCAAGCATAACTTCTTTATGCTTAGTTTGGGCTTGGTCAATAGCAAAGCCCAATGACACTACCTATGTTCAGAGCTCCAAAAAATGGGATTTGTATGGAGTGATGTTACTTTATGGGGCCATAGATTCCATATTCTGTGAAAAGTGGATTTGTTAAAGAAATATATTTATACTATTCATGTGATCACTGTTCAATGTCTATATTAGCTTCCATAACAATTATTAACGACATTTTAAATTAAAAACACATAAAAACAAGGATGCTCATATGTTTTTTATTACTGTTTTACAAAACAATCCATTTAATTAGATCTAGAAGAATTTTCATAAATAAATGTTTGGGTCGTAACATTAATTTTTATTAGGATATTGTAATAATTATTAAACATTGCTCACCTATTTTATAATGAAAAAATAAACCCCATTTATATGTGTGTGTACTATCACATCCACAATGTATTGTATCACTTTTTTCATATAATATCATAATTTTTTAGTCAAATTAAAATATAATTTCAGACCTTGATATATATATAGATAATTTTATTATTATTCTATAATAATATAAATATTCCAAGGGAAAATACTTTTATAACAATACTCAACCATTAAATATGATATGCTCATGTTTTGATCAGACAACATGAACAATACTACAAAATAACATAATGGATTACTATGAAGGAAAAATTATATAATATATATCATATAAATATGTATATAATTATTTTATTTTTGTTAAAATATTTGTAACATTAATATTATGTTAATTAGATATGATAAAATTTCCATTCACTAAAAACCAACTAATCATTGTCACTGATGTTTCACCATTAATCATCATTCCGAAAAATCCCATATAATAGAATCATAACATTATAAAACATATAAAAAACAAATTCAACTAATTATTGTGTTCAAGGAAGTGTAAACACTAGGATACGAATGTATAACAAAAATTCAATTACACATTTTCTTAAAAATGCTCAAAATTACTCACATTCGATATAGAAAATATGAAATATCTATATAATTTACATGAAAAGGTAATTAATATTTTTTTATAAAAATAAACTACTATTACAAATGTTTTCAAATTGGTTATTATTATAATTTTTTATACATGAGATTATATCACTTTGGAGGGTGTTGGGAATTATGGAATGGGTTTCATTGTCTAATTTTTAAACCTAAGAGGCAGGTCTAATATTTTTCACCATTATTTCATTGATATGGGTTATTAACTACATCATTTTTTTAAAAAATAATGAATATAATTCATTTTATAATTTTTTAATTTCTATTTTAAGGTAAACTATTATTTTTAAGATTCCATTACCATAAATGGGTTTTTCAAAATGAAATACTCATTTATTGAGTGGTGATTATTATTATTAAACATACTACATAATGATGTATTAAACGTTCTCTTTGATTCATTTATGTTGTATTTTTTTATTTCTTACTTGGGATTTATGTATCTTCCACAGACACCCATTTTAAAATTCATATTTTTTCATGGTTTTTTAAATCCATAAGGGGTTCGTTTTACTAAAATTATATGTTAAAATATTATTCTAATAGTAAATATTTGATAAATTCATATACATCCTAAATTATAAAACAAATCATATTATTTAAGATAAAATATTATGTTTTTAACTCAATTATGATTTCATGACAAATTAACAATTTCATAATTATGACAAATTTTTATCCGAAAAAACATTTCTCATTAAAATATTGAGTTTCTCCATTTCCTTGTTCATTATCCCTAAAAATGTTCTCCTTAATAAATATGAAAAAAATCACCTCATTAATATTGTGGCTAGACTATTTTTCCTTACCAATGATGACAATGATGGTTTACTACCACTTTTTAGAAGGCGGGTTTTCAAAAAATATATTCATATTTATTGAAATGGATTTCCTTACATTTGAAATATAACATATTTACTACCTCCTTAAATTCTATTTATGATAACATTATGGATATTAAATGTTCTATAAAACAATTTTTCTGAATATTTTTAAAAAATAATTATTCCTACCGAATTTTTGAAATATTTATTTCTTTTTTTGGGATCATATTTGAAATATTTCCTTTAATATAAAAAAATTTTAAAATATCCTTCTAATCATTTAAAAAATAAAATTTTCAAGTGGTTGTGAATACATAATTTATTCCAATAATAAATGTGTAATAATAAATTCCTATTATGATTTAATGGCTATTTTCAATTTTTTATAATATTTTTATTTCCATGGAAATTATTATTCATATATCCACCTCTAAAAATTATTATGAAATACATTCTTGTGGAGATTTAATTTATTATAGAATCCATTTATGATACTAAATTCACTTCAATGGAAGAATTTTTAATTTATGAAAATCATTTTTCCTCCAGGTTTTTATTTTGATTTGACTAATTATTTATTTCGAGTGGGAAACATATGTATTGACGATAATGGGTGGCATCATAAATCAATATCATTTTCAATGGATACGATTTTATATTCCACGAGATAAAATTATTCCGCATGTTATAAAACTCAAGTAAATTTTAAAACAAATGTTTTGATGATAAAGTCAATAATTTATGTGAGTTGTGATACTCATGGACTAAAAATTATAACACCTTATTAGCATAAGTGCCTTGAGTAATGATGCTCAATTCAGAATGAGATAATGGTTGTAGTTCACGATACACTATGTTATGGGTCGTGGATTTTGATACTGAACTATAAAATAATTATTTATTTTGATTAAGTATATATAATCATTTCCTATTATGGGTTTCCATATCTATATCTCATATTCTTATCTTTATTTCCCATGGATCACGTTTATTATCATCAAATTCTATAGTCCATTTAAATGGTATATATTTGTTCCATTGATATTAAATGTCCTTAAATAATGATCGAAAGGCACCACTTACTATTTTATGTTATTATTAATAAATTCATTTTCCCATGTACATGTTCTGTCATATGATATGACCAATTCCATGATGATATTTATTAGCCTTCCTTTACTGTGAATTTGATCTCAATCATTTCTTATGTTTATGATCCACTAGTTCTGAATTGGTGTATAAATAATGAAAAAATAACGGGTTCTGCTGTAGTTTCAAAATAAAGAAATTTCCGAAGTATCGAAAAAATATTTATTAAGTAGTAGATACTCAATGATGCTAAACCTTTCATTCATTAAACTTTTTAATTTCATATTATATGCAATAATTATGTTTTCTTATTTATGAAAATAATATATATTAATTTCAAATTTTATAAAATAATTTGTTTATTGAATTGTTTTGACAGTAAATACTAGAATGGAGTTCTAGGGAGCCTTATTAACAACCTTAGATGTTGAGACTTATTTGTTTATCTTTGATTTCAGTAAGTAAAAAGTAATGTAATTAGTTATAATGGTTAAATTATTTGTTTTTTCATTAATTTCAAAAAAATTCTTTATGAAAACTGAAATGATCAAATTAATATTAGTTTTTTTTATATTTTTTAAATATATTCACAGTTAAATTGGAATTACAAAAAATTTAATCCTTGTACTTAACAGTTTTCTCTATTATTTTGGTAATATATAGTTGAATGGGTGATATCAATTATTATTTATTTCTATATATATAGAAATTCAATGTATTCTATGAATTGAATATGTAAGGAATCATTTAGGTTTATTGTTTTGAATAAAAATAAATGAAAAGAACATATTCTTCTGTTTTTCAAAATATCATTGTTTTGAAAACATTGAAAAAATAATATATTTATAGGATTATTTCATAAAATTACATTCATATAAGAGATTAATATGGTATGTTATTCAATTTTATATGGAATTTTTAACAATGTAGTGGTTCATATAATTTTTGTTTCCGTCAGATCTCATATAATAATGATTTGTGTATTGAGGTAATTTTTTTTTGTTTTTTAGGAATTTATATTCATATAGGAAACAATAATTCCTCAAAATATGTTTTAAATAAAAGTTTATTAATTTCTTTATATGATTTTTTTTTCAAAATGGTTTTATTAATGAATTTTTTATGAATGTTGATTTTACTTAAAAAATGTTTCATAATATATTTGAATATCAATTTCCATATTTGATGACATATTTTGTTATAAATTATTATTTACTGTGGATATGATCCAAGAATACCATTAATATTATTTCATAAATGGGTTATGATTTAATTGAATGATTTTTATAATGCCTATTTCACTTTCACGGGTTATATTCTTATGATAACCGATACTTTTTTTGGGTTATGATTTAAAGAAGAGATATAGAACATATTTTTTCATTGGTTATGATATGATTACATGTTTATGAAACATATTTAATTTCCTGGGTAATGAAATAAATGTTTTTGGCCTTAGAGAATAGAAATTTACGATTTCATTATAACATGGGATGGACCTATTAATACACCCGATTTATATGTTAATGATTTCTATATCATGATACAATTATGAAAAATAAGTCTATGGGATTGATCTGAAATGTTAAAAAGGTCCTTCCAAATCCAAAATCGGAAACATGTGTGTTCTGATCCACTAATTACATATGGTGAAACCATACATTATATGGGAATATAAGGAAATATGATACCATATAATTAAAGAGCTATGACTAGGGATAGTGATGTGTCCCACCCAGTTGGGGTAGTCCCCCATGGAGTTCCATAATATGTTTTTGAATACCATCATTTATATATATGGAATGATATTACTTGTTTATGTTTACCAAAAATTCTATGTATTATACATATGATATTCTTAAATGGTTCATTTTTTGATTATCTTATGTTTCATCTCTCATGAAAAAAATACAGTTTCTATGTCTCATGTTTTATATCATTGATAAGAATGGTGTGATTTTAAATTGTAATTCTCATCTTCATGTACCACTCTATTAATTATATGCTTAAAAATTTCCTTAATTAACACTTATGGAACATTTGAGCTCACTTCATTCTAAAATTTCCTTTACCTAGGTCATGTTGAAAGGTTTTAGGTAGGATTGCTAATAGAATGATTTGTAAAGGAGATGTTGAATATCGTTTTTCAAACTTGAATAATGTGATCCATGTTTTCAAATACAATAAACTAGTATTGTCCATGGGAATTTATTTTATAAATGTGATGAATATTAAGCTAAATTGATGTAATATACATGTATCATATTCATGAGTCACTATAATTATGTATTAAATATTAAGTAAATATAGATTATTTTCTCTCTTACTGATTGTTTGATCTCACCAATTTCTTATGTTTCTATAACCCATTTTATGATGATGTGTATAATTAATGATAAGACTAGAAGGTGGACCAGTGATGTTTGATTATGGCGAAATATTAAAAAATATTATAACCTAATATTATCGTATAAATAATGCTTTAGAGAAACAAAACCCTATATTCATGGTATTGTTTTATTATATTTTGATTTCATTTTTTTATTTTGGTAATATTGTAAAATAATGATTTTTTCTCCCATGTATCATCAAATCTGATGTACAATAAATATATTTAGAACTATATTTTTGTGTGTGGTTCTGGGGAACCACAATTTGTATATAATTATGTTTCATTTAGTTTGTTTTTTTATATTATATATACATGGTATCATTATTAGTTAATTTTATTGAAATCATAGGGATAAATATTATGGATAATTTTATTTATATTATATCAACCAAATGTTTTGTTAATGATTTGATTATGTTATTCTTATAGTAACAAAATATTCATATGGATAATAACATGTGGAAATGGCTAGAGGACTAATTTAACAATGGGTAACCACCCTATAAAATGAGATTGAGAATTGACATTATCTGCACATGGGTGAATGATGAGTGGGCCTAGGAAGTCACACATCTCTAGAAACTCCAATTATATTTTATTATGTCAATAAAATTATTTTTATTAACCAAGATGAAGTATATAAATATATTGTAATTTAATAATGTATTAGTTAAGAGAACATAATAGAAAAATGACCTTGGATATGTAATATTAAACAGATAGAGTTATAATTTAACAAATTGTGACATAATTGAAGAAAATAAATCTTAAGTATAAATGAAGGTGTAATATGAGAAGACATATTTGGAATAAATTTTCACATTCATATTAAAATTGTATCTGATATGTTATGAAATTATAATAAAAATATTTGTTGTTTTGTTTTATTTGAATAAGTATCATGAAAATTAAAATGTGATGGAATGCCCATGGAAACCATAAAAAATATTTTGGATGAATAATTTTATAGTATTATTAAGGATAATGAGTTGGATATCTCATAATATATATATAGATTCATTTGGATTATTTTTCTTCTTCTATTAGAAAATGATAAATAAAATATCATGGAATGAATTTAGGTAGTTTCGCATGCAGGACCCCATGATTATGTTATATTGATTTCATTAGATATAGATACTATTAATATATTGTTTCAGACAAAATTCCTAATTAATATTATTCATGATATATCGGTTTAATATTATTAATAAATTTATAAGAATAATAATCCTCCATTCTAACTAAAAGTCATCTATAAGTTGAAAATAATTATATTTATAGGATAAAAATTAATTTGAATTTATATTAATTATTCTTCATTATCAAATAATTTATAAAAAAATTTTCTGCATATAATATATCTATTTATTAAATAAAATAATTTTAAAAAGAAATATTTATATTATGAAATATTTAAATATATCAAAATCTATATTATTATTAATCATTTTCCGTCTTTTTGTAAATTAAAACATGACACCCCAAATATTTCAATTAGTTATTGTTCAAAAAGTGGTTTTTTTGTAATTTTTTTAAATTTTATGTAAAAATAATAATTTTTATAAATTAATTTTGAAAAAAAAGTTTATTTTTATATTCATAATTTTAAAATTATCCTAGGATTAATTTTTCATTTTTATTGGAAATAATTTATTTTTACCTAATTAGTGAAAATTAATGTTTTGTACTACAATCCAATCATCTATGGCTATTTATAGATTTAATTATAACATAAAAACATGTTTTTTATAATAAAATATTTAATTTTGGAGTAGAATTAATCATTTAAAAATAAAATAATGAAACTAAAAAGCCATTGTTCAACATTTTATTTTGTTTATTAATATTTAATAATAAATGAATCTATTTTTAATATTTATTTATCTAAATATTACATTTGTAAAATTTGTTTTTCTCTTTATATAATATTCACATAAATCATATCAATTTATTAATTATCTAATTTTTTAATGAATATAAATGATAATCATAATTTATTTTGAACTCATAAATTTAAAAAAAAAATATTTTTTCAAAATAAATTTCACATTACATGATTTATTGATATAATTAATTTTCATTACATGTAGATATTTTATCTAGTAAAATTTATTTAAGATACATAATAATTAGTTATAAATTATTTTATATGACCCATTTTAATATCTAGGCATAATAAATGAATGACATTCATAATACATATTTGCTGAGTTAATAGATAAAAGGGTAAAAATGGTAATCAAAAAGGGGTAAATGGCCTATGTTATGAAAAAAATTCAAAATGAGTTTTTAAGGGTTTTCACAAACAATAAATTACCACAATATTTTTTTTTCAAGTTTTGAGCCTTTTTGACATGTGAAACATGTTCTTATTTTATATTTTTTGGAAATAATTATAAAAAATATATTTAAAACACTTATAAATTGGACAACAACAACCCCCAAATGTAAATATCATAAATATAAAAATACCTTTGAAAATATTACCCATTTACATGATATAAAATAATATTTCAATTGTTTTTATTTAAGGTCACATTAATATAGGCCAATTCATCCATTTTTTATGCTTCTAATAAGGGAAAATCAACCGCCTAAATGTGTGAAATAATTTTTCCCTACCATACATTATTATAAATCACATGTTACAAAATAAAATTATATATCAAAAAATGATGTAATATTAATTTATTATATAATAATTATAATCACCCTACTCTCTATTAAACATTTAAACATAATTTATTACATAAACAAGCAGTTAATGGACATTTGAGGATCGAGAGGTCAAGTGGATTTGGAAATTATGAACATTTAACAATATCATAGAACAAAAAACCCAACATCATTATTGAAAACATCATTTACATGACCACAACATTCCATGGTTCATAACATTTTATAGGATAACCTGAGGACATCCATAAGAAGAGTGTGAGATATAAAGCCCAAAAAGTGATTAAACAAGGAATAAAATGAATATTATAGTAAATGTTATGAAATTGGCATATCAATAGGGAATAAGAGAAACATGAACACAAACACATGACATAACATGGTTGTCATGACATGGAAATGTGGAAACAACATTTAACATGATATTATCATGATCCAAGGATCACTGCACATGGAGAATTCATGAAAACTAATTTTACATGAATTATTATGAGTAAAACCTCATTTCACTTCATGTATCATGATACTAATCTTTACCTATTGAAATTGAGCATTATCATGGCATACCATATGAAAACATTTCATTTCACGCATTAGTGTTCCACATGGATCGTTTAACACTGATTCATTATACATCATTAATTTATTAGATTAATGATAAGTGTGGTATAAATAAATTATATTCATCAATCAAAATGTTCATTTTCATAAAGGTGAATACCCTTGATAGGGGAATGTGTATGGTATTCACATAACAGATGATTTTTGTATGCAAATTATGGTGCAACTTCGGTAGCATAACGACATCAAATAGAAATCATAAAATGGGGTGATGGGAGATAAAGGGGTCTCTAATCATTTATAAATTAAATGGAAAGTAATAGTGTCACGGAACATAATATCCTAACATAAGTAATTGAATTTATATGCATGATATAAAATAATAGCTTTAATTTAATTGAGAAAAGAGAAATTCCATTTGAAATTTCAACAAGGAAACAATTGTGTATATAATGAATTAATTAGAGATAAATATTTATCTAACCAATTTAAAATAATTTTTTCAGTATGAGGTGGGTGTTAAATCATTCCCCACTTTTTTTAATTGAAAAGATGGTATAAAAATATAATGAAATTTGGAGAAAAATAAGAAAAGACGAAATCCCTTATTTTGAAGTATGATCCAAAAGGCTTCGTAGAGGATTGAGAGGTGATTATATGGATGTTGAGGAACCTTGGGAGAATTATAGAGACATGGGGAAGGGGTCGGTAAAACTACAAATTGTTTGAGTGATGGGGAATGATATATTTAGTGAGTTTATATTGGAATGGGGAGGTAATTTTTAATTATTTAGGGTTTGGACACCACACTCTAAACGTATCAAAAACACAAACCAACACATGGTTTTTCCCATGGTTTATTCCATAGTTGAATTAAAAACATTTTTTTATAATTCTAATGGCGAAAAATATTTAAATATTTTGCTTTATTATGTGGATGTGATCATGCCCTCAAGGAAATCATTTTTAAAAGTTAAAATATTTTATAACTCTTGGATGGTCCACTAAGGCACCATAAAATTAATCTATCATTTATAAAATCCCATTAATTTAATGATAAAACATATATTGGAAGAGAAACAACTTTATAGTACTTTATTACATCACTATTTAATCATTATGATGTCATAAAATTCATTATATATTTAAACGTTATTTAATTTTTACCCAAAAATTTGATTATCACAGAAAATTTTGAAAAACTTCCCATTAGTTAATTTCAAAATCCTGAATACAAGAATGATCATCATTGTATTTTAATAATTTTCTAAATATGTGGATTTTTACTATAAAAAAGTACATTTATTTAATATTCATGGGTTTTGAAAAAACCAACAATCAAACCATAATAAAAAATACTATTGTATTCATAAAAAATAAATGATCATTTATATTTAATAAAAAGTAATATAGTGATAATTATTTATTAAAATATTATTTAATTAAAAGATACATTAATTCATCAATATTTTTTTTTAATTTTATATTAACTATAAATACTATATTTCCCTTAAAAACAATTTATAGTGTTAGAGCAAGAAAATAAATGTATATATGCTTATTCATTAAAACCAATAATGCACATAATAATAGTGTTGCATTCTTATAACATAACCCCTTATAAAATATACATAATACCTAATAGCATGGTGTGCATGGATGAAAAACTCTTAGGGTAGATCAAATAACATTACTCGGGTGGTAATCACTATTAAATTACACTTCACTCGTAGGTGGTTCCATTCAAGCATAACTTCTTTATGCTTAGCTTAGGCATAATCAATATCAAAGCCCAATGACACTACCTACTTTCAGAGCTCCAAAAAATGGGATTTGTATGGAGCAATGCTACTTGATTGGGCCATCGATTCCATATTCTGTGTAAACTGGATTTGTTAAAGAAATATATTTATAATATTCATGTGATCACTTTTCAATGTCAATATTAGCTACCATAATAATTATTAACAACATTTTAAATTAAAAACACATAAAAACAAGGATGTTCATATGTTTTATATTACTGTTTTACACAATAATCCATTTAATTATATCTAGAGGAGTTTTCATTAATAAATGTTTGGGTCGTAACATTAATTTTTATTAGGATATTGTACTAATTATTAAACATATTTCACATATTTTATTATGAAAATATAAACTCCATTTATATGTGCGTGTACTACCACATCCACAACATATTGTATCACATTTTTCATATAGTATCATTATTTTTTAGTCAAACTAAAATATAATTTCATACCTTGATATATATATATATAAATATATATATAATTTCATTATTATTCTATAATAATATAATTATTCCTAGGGAAACTAATTTTATTACAATACTCAACCATTAAATATGATATGTTCATGTTTTGTTCAGACTACATGAACAATACTATAAAATAACATAATGGATTACTATGAGGAAAAAATTATATAATATATATCATATAAATCTGAATATAATTATTTTATTTTTGTTAAGATATGTGTAACATTAATACTGTGTTAATTAGATATGATAAAAATTTCATTAACTAAAAACCAACTAATCACTATCACTGATGTTCCACCATTAAAGATCATTCTGAAAAATCACATATAATTGAATCATAACATTATAAAACAAATAAAAAATAAATTCAATTAACTATGGTTTTCAAGGAAGTGTAAACACTGGGATGCAAATGCATAACAAAAATTCAATTACACGTTTTCTTAAAAATGCTCCAAATTACTCACAATAGATATAGAAAATATGAAAATACTATATAATTTACATGAAAAGGTAATTAATATTTTTTTATAAAAATAAAATACTATTACAAATGTTTTGAAATAGGTAATTATAAAAAAAATTTATACACGAGATTATATCACTTCGGAGGGTGTTGGGAATTATGGAATGGGTTTCATTGTCTAATTTTTAATCCTAAGAGGCAGGTCTAATATTTTTCACCGTTATTTCATTTATATGGGTTATTAACTACATCATTTTCAAAAAAAAATAATGAATATAATTCATTTTACGATGTTTTAATTTGTATTTCAAGGTAAACTATTATTATTAAGATTCCATTACCACAAATGGGTTTTTCAAAATGAAATACTCATTTATTGAGTGGTGATTGTTATTATTACACATATTACATAATGATGTATTCATCTATCACTTTGATTTATTTATTTTGTATTATCTTATTTCCTACTTGGGATTTATGTTTCTTCCACAGACACCCCTTTTAAATTTCATATTTTTTCATGAGTTCTTAAATCTATAAGGGGTTCGTAAAACTAAACTTATATGTTAAAATATTATTCTAATTGTAAATATTTGATAAATTCATATACATCCTAAATTATAAAACAACTCATATTATTTATGATAAAATATTATGATTTAAACTCAATTATGATTTCATGAAAAATTAACCTTTTCATTATTGTTACACATTTTTATCAGATAAAACATTTCTCATTAAAATATTGCGTTTCTCTATTTCCTTGTTCATTATTCCTAAAAATGTTCTCCTTAATAATTTTGAAAAAAACACCTCATTGATATTGTGGCAACACTATTTTTCCTTACCAATGATGACAATGATGTTTTACTACTACTTTTTAGTAGGCGGGGTTTCAAAAAATATACTGATATTTATTGAAATGGATTTACTTACATTTGAAATATAACATTTTTTACTTCCTATACAAATTCTATTTATGAAAAATCTATGGATATTAAATGTTTTATAAAATGTTTTTATGAATATTTTAAAAAAATATTTATTCCCTCCAAATTTTTGAAATATTTATTTCTTTTTCTAGGATCAAATTTGAAATATTTTCTTTAATATAATTTTTTTCTCAAAATATCCCCTTAATCATTAAAAAAATAAAATTTTCTAGGGCTTTTGAATACATAATTTATTCCAACAATAAATTTGTAATAACAAATTCCTATTCTGATTTAATGGCCATTTGCAATTTTTTATAAGGTATTTATTTCCATGGTAATTATTATGCATATATCAAACACTAAACATTCTTATGAAATACATTCTTGGGGATATTTAATTTATTATGGAATCCCTTTACGATATTAAATTCACTTCAAAGGAAAAAATTTTAATGTATGAAAATCATTTTTCCTCCATGTTTTTATTTTGATTTGATTAATGATTTATTTCATGTGGAAAACATATGTATTGATGATAATGGATGGAATCATATATCTATCTGTATTTAAATGGATATGATTTTATATTCCATGAGATAAAATTATTCTTCTTGTTATAATTCTCAAATAAATAATAAAAAAATGTTTTGATAATATAGTCAATAATGTACATGAGTTGTGATACTCATGGACTAAAAATTATAACACCTTATTAACTGAAGGGCCTTGAGTAATGATGCTCAATTCAGAAGGAGTTAATGGTTGTAGTTCACGGTACACAATGTTATGGGTCATGGATTTTGATACCGAACTATAAAATAATGATTTATTTTGATTAAGTATGTATCAACATTTCCTATTATGGGATTCCATATATGTATCTCATATTATTATATTTATTTCCCATGGATCATGTTTATTATCATAAAATTCTACAATCCATTTAAATGGTATATATTTGTTCCATTTATATTAAATGTCCCTAAACAATGATCGAAAGGCACCAATTACTATTTTATGTTATTATTAATAAATTAATTATCCCATGTACATGTTCACTCATAGGATTATGACCATTTCCATGATGATATTTCTTAGTTTTCCTTTAATGTGAATTTGATCTCAAAAATTTCTTATGTTTTTGATCCACTTGTTTTGAACAGGTGTATAAATAATTAAAAAATAACGGGTTGTAGTGTAGTTTCAAAATGGAGAAATTTACAAAGTATCAAAAAATATATTTATTAAGTAGTAGATACTCAATAACGCAAAACCTATCATTCATTAAACTTTTTAATTTCATATTATATTCAATAATTATGTTTTCTTATGGATATAAATAAGATATACTAATTTCAAATTATATAAAATAATGTGTTTATTGATTTTTTTTGACAGTAAATACTAGAATGGTGTTCTAGGCAGCCTTATTAGCGACCATAGCTGTTGATACTTATTATTTTATCTTTGAGTACAGTAAGGAAAATTTAATGTATTTAGTTATAACGGTTATAATATTTTTTATTTTTGATGAATTTTTTAAAAAACATTATGAAAAATTAAATGATCAAATTAATATTAGTTTTTGATTGGGGTTTTTAAATATATTCACAGTTAAATTGGCAGTTCAAAGAATTGAATCCTTGTACATAACAGTTTTTTCTATTATTTTGGTAATCTATATCCGAATGGGTGATATCAATTTTTATTTATTTTTATATATATAGAAATTAAATGTATTATATGAATTGAATATTTAATAAATCATTCATGTTTATTGTTTTGAATAATGATAAATGATAAGACCACGTTCTTCTATTTGTCAAAATCTCATTTTTTGTTGAAAACATTGAAAACATAATCTATTTTTAGGTTTAGATCATAAAATTCCATTCATATATGGAGTTTAACATGGTATGGTATTCATTTTTATATGGAATTTTTAACAATGCAGAGATTCATATAATTTTCGTTTGGGTTAGATCTCCTATAATAATGATTTGGGTGTTGAGGTAAAAAATTTGTTGTTTTTTAGGAACTTATATTCCATGTATTTTGGAATGGGATATGGAATATGATATTAGTTCCATGAAAAATATAGTGGGGAACCATAAAAATTATTATCACTGGCTAAAATCACTATTATTGTATGTTTTTTTATAAATAAGATATGGAATTTAATTCTGAATTTCAGGTTTAAAGATGAATAAATTTATTTTTGAACTATAATATGAAGTTTAAAGTAATATTAGGTGATGTTGTGTGTTTTTATTGGATAAATAAATTATTGAAAAATACATTAAGTATAATATTCCACTATAATATACGTATAATCCGCTTATAAATTCAATTCCTAGGTAATTAGCATGTAGTTTTTTTGTAACAATAAAAATATAAGGAAGTACATTGTAGACGCCGGAAAAGTCCGTTGTTCCCAAACGAAGCTCCGGATGCGGAAAGCGAAGTGATATTTGGAGTCAGAGGCACGTTCCGGAGGGCCCGGAGGGCTTGCGCGAAATTTCAGAGACTCGCGCGCAAAGTTGAGTCGCGGCGCGCAATCCTCCCGGGATGCGCGCAATGCGATGGCCGGCGCGCTATTTTGCGCGCCCGTGGCCTGCGCGGCTCCTTTGCGCGCCGGGTCCTGATTCCGCGCCCGCGAAGCGAATTGCGCGCCCGAGACCGGATTCCGCGCCCGGGGTTGCCTATAAATATAAGGCGACCCCCGACGTTTTGAAGGTTTCCAGAATCCGAAGCGTCGCTCGTTCGCGCAATCCAACCCCTTCCGCGCGCAATGCCGATCTTCAGGTAACCTCCTTTCTTTCGCGCAATAGAGCCTTGGGGTTCGCCTTCGCGCGCAATCCCCTTGGCTCCTTTCCTTTGAATAATCCCTAACCCGAAGGCCTTTGCGCGCAAAAGAACCCGCTTGCGCGCAATTGCCCCCGGGTGCGCGCAATCCAGCCCGATTGCGCGCACCCCCCATTTTCAAAGTGGCCATTCGTTAGAGAATGAGCCGTTGCCCCCGCGAGCTGTCCGAAGCCCGGTGCGCGCAATCCCAACCAACCGCGCGCAAAGGGCTGGCCCGATTGCGCGCCAGCCCGCCATTTTTGCGCACCAACCCGTTGTTTTGCGCGCAAAGCTCCTATTTTGCGCGCAAGCAGCCAGGGTCGCCCCTTTTCACCCCCTGAGGGTACCCTCCCGTGTGGCGCCCGATGGTCTTCATCCAGGGTGCCCGCACCGTGCGTTGTCTTCCCGTGCGGCCCTCCAGGCTCGCGCGAAGTGACACGGACCCATCGGCGGCAATCATACGTCCAAGCTGCACGACGCTAAACTGCCTAGCGTCCATCGTCCAAGCTACAAAGACGTTAAACTGTACAGCATTCGTCCAGCATGACGTTAAACTGCATATTCGTCCAGCATGACGTTAAACTGCATATTCGTCCAGCATGACGTTAAACTGCATATTCGTCCCGCATGACGTTAAACTGCCCATACGTCCAGCATGACGTTAAACCGCACATCCGTCCAAGCTGCACGACGCTAAACTGCCTAGCCCCCATCGTCCGCGCTGCAAGACGTTAAACTGCCAAGTGTTTCGTCCTCAACACACGACGTTAAACTGTACTTCGTCTGGCAAGACGTTAAACCGTCCGCTTCGTCCTCAACACATGACGTTAAACTGTACTTCGTCCGGCAAGACGTTAAACCGCCCGCTTCGTCCTCAACACATGACGTTACGCTGTACTTCGTCCGGCAAGACGTTAAACCGTCCGCAACCTGATCCCGTGCTTTGCACGCAGGGTCTCCCCCGGTTTGGATGTGGCCCCCACCCGCTCGTCTCTGCAGGGATGTCGGGATTGCCCCGCTTTTGGGACAATTTAATGGGAGCGGCTTTTCCCTACGGGGTAGGGTATTACAAACCCCTAGTTTCTCGTGGGAGGCTGCACATGTGTATCTCTATTGCGCCTCCCCACTGCCGAAGCCAGTAGAGGGTGTGACTGGGATCGAGGTGTCTCCTGCTTTCGGTCCAGGTCCCTTCCAACTGAGTTTTGCCGCATCCGGGCTGCCCCAAGTGCGTAAGTCATGACAGAATGAACTACGTGGGCTTTGATCCCTGTCTTCTATACAGGGTACGTAGGAAGCCTCCCTGAGGTTCAATCCCACCACCTGGTCGTCCGGTCGTATTCACGTCGGTTCGTCCATCAGTGGACCCCTCCTGGGTTCACGCTTGCGTCGATTCACCTATGAATCCGCCCCTGTGGGAGACTGCCCGTGTGTATCTCCACTGTGCCTCCCCACAGCCCCTTTTCTCCTTTTATCGTCCAGCATGACGTGAAACTGTGATCCACCCGGCCGTTCCATCCCCCTCTGTGCGAGGTGGTTCGGTTCAATCCTCCGCCCGGCGGCCTCGACCCCTTCGTGAGTCGGCTTGCCGACGTCCAGCATGACGTTAAACTGTATACCCGAACTACGTTGACTTTGATCCGCGCTAACGCACGGTACGTAGGAAGCCCCCACGGGGTCCAAGCTCTTCACTCCATCATCCATCCTGATCCTTACCCGGGCCGCCACATCCCGGTGGGGTCATGCCACTTCACTCCACTCCATATCACTCGGGAAGCCGCCCATGTGCTGGCCCCAGCGTCGGAGGTTCCCCGCAAGGGGTTCTGTCATCTGATCCACTCTTCGTGTTGATCAGTCCGATGCCGTCCCCGCTGGACGTTAAACTCGCGGCATACCCCGTGTTAAACATGGGAAGCTGAGGAAAACCTCAGGTGACACAGTTCCCCGCAACCAGTGCGGGATTCCTCAGGCCATCATGCCTTCGAGAAGCCCTATTAGGGACGGAAGACAGACGTGCAGAGCCACAGTGTTATGACAGGCCCCCAGCACCCAGAGCCACCCGGCCTTCTCACTGCAGGTTGCTGCCCCGACCGGACTCCTTGGAACGTCCGGGCGGAAGCAGCGTAATTAACCGGTGTCCATGAAGATATGGCGCCGGGAACGAGATTCACGAGCATGTCTTAAGTCTATGAGGGAGACCCGGATTAGGCGACGAGTTCTGAGGAGACGTCCACGGAAGGAGGAGCCGACATCCCATCATCCCGGTTTCGATCAAGGAGCAGACGCCCCTGAATAAGGGACAGATGCCGCCCGCCCTTGGAAAGCGGGACTGCGGGACCACAAGCCGCGCACCTATCCCCTCGGGTCGACGGGTGCACGCGCGAACGCGTCCTGGCGGAACAGCGTAACCCGACGCACATCTGCACCGAAACAGAAAAATGGTGAACCCGACGTGAATCTCTTCTCCTCGATACGAAGACCGATGGCTTTCAGAGGTGTTGGAAGACCGACATGTTACCCGGCCAAGCATTCAGTCTTACCCGCCAGGGGCTGAGGAAGGGACATCGGGCACTCCGTCTCGCAACGTCGAGGGCCTGGGTCCCCCCCACGGAAGGCGTCCTGGCGCTAATGGTTGGTTGTCGATTCCTTTTTCCTGTCAGTGTTAATGGGTCATTCTCCCTGCTTTCAGAAATCAGGTCGCCCGATCCAATGCCCGATCGCCACCCGCCCACTGGCGCAGGGATAGGGGAAACACCGACGCGGCTACTCCGCGCGGTCCTGCCCATTCCACAGTCGTCCCAGCAGCCGCAATTGCGGGACGACCACGCCCTCTCTCCCCCTCGGAGGTCATCCAGAGAAGGGTGATCAACACCCTGGTGCGGAGATACGAGGAAGAGGGAGTTATCCCCACTAGGGAAATGGATCGCCTAGACCTTGAGGAGGCTGCACCTCGCCACCACCGCCGCCCCCGAGGGCCGCGCAGGGAGGCACCGCTGCCTACCTCAACGTCCAACCGCTTCGGGAGTTTATCCCCGGAGCGCTCTGACAGTTCCCTTCCCTATGCGGATGAAGTGGAAGATGCACGGGACTACCCTATCCGAGGTCCGCTCCAGGGATCCACGATAAGGGCTCCCGCCAGGCCACGGCGACACCACCGCCAGGCCTCTCCGGTCGAAGAGAGGGCTCTCCACCTGCCCGCGCCGCTCATTCCGACTCGCCTGTCCCGACGCCAACGTCGGGCACGAGCGGAAGAGGATTCCCACCTTGGGGCTCTAGCGACAGCGACCGCATTGGCCCAAGCCACTGCTGGCTCCAGTCGCCAGGCCCCTGTGCATCCTGAGCAGGGGAACTCCTATGCCCGACCCGGATCGAGGCCCCGACCGCCCCAAGGGCAGGTTGGGTTGACTCTCCCGGTTGCTGGTACAGACAATAGCCACCGCGGACCACCTCGCGGTAGCACTATTCACCAACAGGGGCTACTCCGTGTGGCCGATCCAAGAGGCATGGGTCATCCCACCTTCCGATCTCGGCCCGGAGGCCCGCCCGGAATCATCTCTCCCCGCGTCCCCTTTGATATCTGTCCCGGTGCCCCTCGCACCTTGGTTTCCAGTCCTCTTGGCCCCAGCACCAGTGCGGCCGGAGGACGCCAGGACAGAGATCAGCCCTGCCCCGAAGAACCACCCAGGGGCAGGAAGGCAAGGCGTCGACGCCGAGGGAAGAATGTTACGGAATTCCGGACAGAGATCCGACCGGTTTGCTTCTCTGACTCAGAGGCGGAGTACGATTCGGCGATAGAGCCCTTTCCCCAATCCCGCCAGTCAAGGGCAGGGGTAGGAATGCGGCACGTCAGCCTCGTGCTCCCCGAGAGCGAGATCGATGTGATCCCCGCTTCTCTCCGAAGGTATATCCGGAGTAACGAGGGCCTGGTAGACCCCCAAGGATCAAGCTTGCGGTTGGTACCGCCCCCTCCGGAAGTGCCTTCCGTCTCGATCGGAGAAGCCGGAGACTCTTTCTGGGGACCGACGGTCGAACCACGATCTGGTGCGCCCTCGGCGAGCACCGATGCTACGGCAGGATGTTCGCTCGCCGGCCCGTCCTATCGTGATGTGGTAGCCAGGGCACCGCCACCGTCAGAGGGCGGCCCGGGATATGGAGGCCAATCGGCCTGCTCGCCGTATTCACCGCCGGCCAGCCCGTCGGCCCGGCGGCCCGCCTCGGCACCACTGCCGGTTCCCCGTCCATTCCCAGCCATTGAAGAGGACCAAGGAGATCTGGGTCCTGAGTTTGAGTCGTGGAGCTTCTGGACCATCCTTGCAGAGGGCCACTTCCCTGAGAAGTTTTGGCCAGTCGCAGGACCGGACTTTGATGCACCCGAATCGCTCACCCCGGATGAGTTCGAATGCTTCCGCCGAACTCTCCGGGAGACTCGCTCCTGTTTTCACCACCTACAAATGCCATACCCCGGGAGTCAAGCGCACCTGGAGGATATTGGTGAGCAGTGCCGTCAAATTGACCTGGCCATGCTCCCCGCGGTTCGGCACCCCGGGTCATTTGAGCACCACGAGGCCCTCCAACAACGATGCGTTGAGTGTTTTCAAGTACTCCGCAAAGTTATCGAGGAAGCCACTCCCCACGTGTATATCCGTGGATGGGGGCAGTACGCTGCCCTACGCTTCAGTGTGATCCGCCGACAGCCCGATTCGCTGGGTGGCCCTGAGGGTATATCCCCAGGGACAGGAACGGTCAATATGGATGACCTGTCAGGAGAGGGGAACGACTTGGAACTTCTCGACAGGGGCATCCCCCCCGAAGACAAGCCGTCGTCAGATCCATCGGTGAGAGTTACTCGTCATCAGAGGAACCTCCTGGGGCTCCACGCACCCACTGAAGCACTGACGTTGAGCCGAAACGTCAGCAAAGGAAAAGAGCACAGCGAGGCTATAAGGCCCGCCGACCCATCTGCCTCCATGCAGAGGGCAGAGGAGGATCCCGAGAAGGCTACGCTACGTCAGCAGCTCGCCGAACTGAAGAAGCTGGTTGACCAGCTCCTCGCCGAGCGCGCTGCAGAACGGCGGCCTGACTACGGTGATCCTAGGCCAGGACAGCAGGGACCGGAACAACCGCTCCTCGACGAGACTCTCCCGGGCAACCGTGATTACGCCGTGTTCGCCGACAGGAGAGAGGCCATTGCCTACGGCAAGAGGGCGCGGTATGTTTCGCCACACCCTCCCGAGCGGCGTGACTACCTGAGAGACCCCGCTCGGATTCCTCCCGCTGCCCCAAGGGCCGCTCCGCCCGCCATCCCACGAGCTGCCGAGTTCGACGATCCGGTCGACGACCCGATTGAAGGGCCATGCAATGCGCTCGTGGTTAGAGATCCTCGCCAGGACTGGAACCCATGTCCGGATGATCCGATGGCGGCGCTCATTGCCCGCTTGGAAGCCTTGGAGACTCGGCAGGTGGCGATCCCACCGGACGGCAAGCCCTACCCAGCATGGGTGGATGACATGCCGGCGCCTCCGGGATTCGGGAATCCCACTTTCGCCCCCTTCATCGGAACTGGAGATCCGCCACAGCATTTAGCCCACTTCAACTCGAGGTGCGGGCCTATGTTGGGGACTCCGGCGCAGCAAGAGGCCGCTAAGCTTCGCTGCTTTGTTCAGACACTGGAAGGGCCAGCATTTGTCTGGTACAGCCAGCTCCCCGTCGGGTCGGTAACCAGCTGGGAGGACCTCCGTAGACAGTTCCTCTACCAGTTCAGTTCCACGACCCGGAAGACGAGTATCGCAGACCTCTTCAAGTGCAAGCAGAGGCCTGATGAGCAAGTCGCGGACTTCGTCGCCCGATGGAAGGGTCTCACGTATTCCCTTGACATGCCATTGACTCAAGAGTAGTTGCTGACAATGTGCGTCGGGAACGTCAAGACCGAGCTGGTCCCTTCCCTGATCACTCAAAATTACCCTGGAGGGTTCAGGGACTTCTCAGACAAAGCTCAACGTCTTGAGGAAGCCCTGCAACAGGCCAGCCAGGCACACCCGCTGCCTCCTATGATTCCTACAAGGAGAGCCAGCAGGGCTGAGCCCGCTGCTGTGGCCCAGATAGAGGCTCCCAGGCCGTTGGAGCTGCTGCCGGCGAGACCAGCTCCACAGCCTCACAGGAATCCGCCTCCACGGGCTCAGTTCCCGGCCCAGCAACGGCAGCCTCAGAACCGGCCGGCCCCTCCGCGTAATGTACCGCCGCAACCCAGGCGAGATAATCAGGGTCCACCTCCTCGGCAGGCCCCTCCAGCCCCTCGTCAAGACCGCGCTCCCAGGGGCCCGCGACACCTGACTTACTCATTCCATGAGGATCAGATCCCCGGTTATTTCCGGAGTGCCCTGGAGCAGAGGATTGTGCGACTGCCTGAGTGTTGGAAGCCAGAGGAGGCACATCTCACGGATAACCCCCGCTACTGCCCCTACCATCGAGCCCTGGGGCACACCATCCAGCGGTGTTATGTGTTTAAGGACTGGCTCCAAGACCAGATTAACAACAATGTAATCAGGTTAGGCCCAGCTCCAGCATAGGTAGCGGGCGTGTTCGTGGGATCAGATGACGATAGTGGCAACGAGGACGAATGGCAGCTGGTCTCCGACCGCGGATCCCAGAAGTACAATAACTGGATGGCCCGCAAGACGACCATTCGCGCCCATGGAATCATCCGTGCGCGCTTGAATCAGCATGAGCCCCCAGAACCTGCGGGTGCTGCTTCGGCATCGTCATCCCAGCCTGCCTCTTCCAAGAGGAGCAAACGGCGGCAGCGCAAGAAGGAAGAGCGCGCCCCGCCGGTTCCGCCACTATCCCGCACTCTCGGCGATTTCATGCCCCCGGAGATGGGGATCCCTCCTCGGATCCACCCCGTGGTGGATGATTCGTCCGATGATGGTATTGGGTATGCTTCGGTTAACACCGTCGAGCTGGTAAATCCCTTCTCGGTTCCCGACGTTGAAGAACACCAGGTGGACCTCCCTAGTGTCCCCGGTCGTCGCCACCGTCGGAAGAACCGCAGCAGCAGGAGTCGCCGGGGCACAGCATTTGGTACCTCCAGCCAGGCCGTGCACGCCACTGAGACTAGGCAGCAGGCTCAAGATCGAGCTCAACGCACGCAGGCCCCCCATCCGGGGATGACGGATTCGCCTCCGCCACTGTTTGTGGTGTGGGACCAGGCAGAACCGCCTCAGCCGCGTCGCGACCAGCTCCGCCCTGCCACGAGTTCATCCCGGCCTCCTGACTCCAGTACGGTGACCATTTCCCAGACTGCGACCAGTGAACAGCGAGATGCGCCAAGTACCAGTCGGCCGCCGATCCAACCGGCAAGGCCCGTCATGCTGCCAACCGCAGAGCAACCTCCTGCAACCAGGGGCTCGCGCTTGGCCAAAAAGTATGATGTCCTGAAGCACTTGGCCGACATCCCAGCAAGGCTCTCCATCCTTGAGGCTCTGCGCATGTCATCTGAGATGCGCGAGGCACTCGCTGAAGCCCTGAAAAGCCCCCTCCAGTTTGAGACAGAGGTTGCGGCTGCAGAGGCCTTTCACGCCGAAACGATCAAGGACGCCGAATGTCAGGCAGTTATCTCGTTCTCTGGCAAGGATGAAGACCCTCCTATACAAGGAAACATCCATCCACTGTATGTTACCGGCCAGTTCAATGGCCTTGAAGTCCGGCGCTGTCTTGTCGACACGGGGTCCAGGATTAACCTGATTCCAACTCAGACGCTCCGGAGATTGGGGTTGTCTGAGGATGACTTGATCCCCTCCGACCTCAGGATCCAGGGGTACGACCGCACCGATCAAACCCCGGTCGGCAAGTACGTTTGAAGACCCGGTTCAGTGACTTGGTTGCCAACACCGAATTCATGGTGGTCTCTCAGGACACTGCGTATAACGCATTGATGGGCAGGCCATGGCTCCACCTTCATGCGGCGGTTCCCTCGTCATACCACCAATGCCTCAAATACTCCCTTAATGGTCGAGTAGGTGTGCTTCAAGGAGATGCCTCTCCTTTTGCCTCATGTGAAGCCCGCTATCTGGACGCGGACTATTACAAGTGCAAGGATAAGCAGATCCTGGCAGGTGAGGTTGAGCCTGTCGCTGTTGCAAGTGATCCCTGGGCAAGTCTGGATGACGCCTACGTCCTCCCTGTTCAACGGTTGGACATGGCCATGGTCTCGACGGCCCGCGAGTCTCCTGATGAGATGACCGCGACCGCCCGCGCCAGCACCAGTGGCCCAGCAGGATCTGGTAGCCCCAATGCAGTTGCCAACGCAGTCTCTCCCGTGGACGATCCCTCCCCGAATGGAGAGGACGTGGAAGATGCACCCCCAGCCTTTGAGGAGGGCGTCCCCGCCACGGTCGATGAGTTAATGCAGGTGAACCTTGGAACCGAGGCCGATCCAAGACCCACATTGGTCAGTGCCGCCATGCCCTCTGAGGAGCGGCAGCAGTACGTGGACTTTCTCAGGCAGCACCGTGATGTGTTCGCGTGGGGTTATGACGAGATGCCGGGGCTAGATCCTCAGGTAGCCGTCCACCGCCTTGGTCTCCCGGCGAACCATCGCGGGTTCAAGCAGCCTCCCAGGAAGATGCACCCATCCCACGGTGCCATGGTCGAGGCCGAAGTTGACAAGCTTATCAAAGCCAACTTCGTGAGGGAAGTCCAGTACCCCAAATGGCTGGCCAACATTGTGCCGGTCAGGAAGAAGTACGGGCATATTAGAGTCTGCATCGACTTCCGCGATCTCAACCGCCACTGTCCGAAGGATGATTTTCCCCTTCCAGTGACAGAGCTGTTGATTGATGCCACGACAGGATTCCAAGCCCTCTCCTTCATGGATGGATACTCCGGATACAACCAAATCCGGATGGCCCCTGAGGATGAATAGTTCACTGCCTTCCGGGCCCCCCAAGGTACCTTTTGCTACCGGGTCATGCCTTTCGGCCTGAAGAATGCAGGTGCCACCTATCAACGGGCGATGCACCGCATATTCAAGCCAATCCTCGGCACACTGGTGGAATGCTACGTCGACGACTTGGTAGTCAAATCGCGCCAGCGTGAGGACCATCTCAAAGATCTTGAGAATGTGTTCGGCTTCCTCCGGTCTCGTTGCCTGAAGATGAACCCGTTGAAGTGTGCCTTTGGGGTCACCTCCGGAAAGTTCCTCGGATTTGTGGTAAGATACCGGGGTATTGAGATCGACCCAGAGAAAATCAGGGCGATTAGCCAGATGCCTCCCCCAGGTAACATCCGGGAACTGCAAGGGTTCCAAGGCCACTTATCCTATATACGCCGATTCATTGCGAATCTGGCCGGCAAGTGTAAGCCCTTTTCTCAGCTCATGAAGAAAGGTGCCACCTATGTATGGGATAAAGAGTGTCAGACCGCTTTCGAGGAAATCAAGCAGTACCTGCTGCAACCTCCGGTTCTGATGCCGCCTGTATCCGGAAAGCCGCTGGTCCTCTATGTGACCGCCCTGGAACGGTCCCTTGGCGCCCTTCTCGCCCAGAAGAACAACGAGGGAACAGAGAACAGCCTCTATTACCTCAGTCGCATGCTCCTCGATGCAGAAGTCAGATATTCCCCCATTGAGAAGAGCTGCCTGGCGCTCGTATTTGCCGTACAGAAATTACGGCACTACTTGCAGCACCATGAGGTACAGTTGGTTTCTCGGGTAGACCCGTTGAAATATATCCTGAGCCGACCTATGTTGACTGGCCGTCTAGCACGGTGGGATGTGATTCTCCAGCAGTTCGACATCAGGTATGTGTCTCAGAAGGCCATCAAAGGGCAAGCATTGGCAGACTTTCTGGCTGCTCACCCAACCTCCGCGGATCAGCCGCTGGATCTAGGCTTTCCTGATGAGGCCATCCTCTCGGTCGATCGAGCCGATCCATGCTGGAAGATGCACTTTGATGGTGCCTCCCGGAGCCCCACCGGTAGAAGACTCGATAATCCTAAGCTCAACAGAGTGGGCTTGGGAATCGTCTTCATCACCCCGGAGCAAGTCGTGCTGCCATACTCTTTCCTGTTGTCAGAGGGCTGTACCAACAATGAGGCGGAATACCATGCCCTCATCACTGGCCTCGAGTTAGCTCTCGAGATCGACGTGCCCCACCTGTGCGTGAAAGGGGACTCCGAGCTAGTTATTAAGCAGATCAATGGCGACTATGTTGTCAGGAAGCCGGAACTTGTGTCGTTGCTGGAGTGCACCCTCCTGCTGATGGCCCGGTTCCCTTCTCGGCCAGAAATTGTCCATATTCCCCGGTCGCAGAACGGTCGAGCAGATGCTTTAGCCAGCTTGGCTGCGTCACTTGCGGAGCCTGAACAGGACAACCTGATCGTCCGCGTGACGCGCCGCAGGCTCATCGCTCCCGTTATCCCGGAAGAAGATCGCGGCCCGTTGGTAAGTAACCTCACCACGGTTGCCCCTATGCCCGGAGCCCCGAGTACCCCAGAAATGACAGTAGGATCAGCCCCTGATTGGAGGATGCCTTTGGTTGAGTACCTCCAACATGGCATTCTTCCATCGGATTGGGCCGAGCGCGAGCGAGTTCGACGCCGCGCATCGCAGTTTGTCCTCCAGAGCAGTCCCGGCCTGGAGCAGATCCTCTACAAACGCGGATTTGATGGTGTTCTCCTCCGTTGCCTTCAGGGAGTTGAGATCCCACGAGTCATGCAAGAGGTTCATGCTGGTTCGTGTGGCGCCCACCAAACTAGGCCGAAGCTGTCCCACCAGATTCGGAGGTTGGGATACTTCTGGCCCTCTATGATCCATGACTGCATCGAGCATGCCAGGAGGTGCCATGCGTGCCAGGTTCATGCGAACTTTGTGCATCGGCCGCCGGAGCCTCTCCATACAACAAGGTATTCCTGGCCCTTTGCAGTCTGGGGACTGGACGTTGTGGGACCTTACCCGCCGGCGACAGCTCGCCAGTGCCGGTTCATTCTGACCGCCACAGACTTCTTCTCCAAATGGGCAGAAGCGATTCCGCTCAGAGAGGTCAAATCCTGTTCGATCGCTGACTTCGTGACCTCCAACATCATCTATCGATTTGGAGTGCCTCACGCTATCCTCACGGATAACGGAACCAATTTCCGAGCAGCCGAGTTGAAGAAGTTGTACGCCAAGTATAACATTCGCTCGAACCATACATCTCGCTATCATGCGCAGGCGAATGGACAGATCGAGGCGTTTAACAAAACCCTCTCTAACATTCTGCAAAAGATGGTTGGTCAGAACAAGAAGAGTTGGCCGGACAAGCTCCCCAACGCCCTCTGGGCTTATCGGACGACGACTCGCAATTCCACCCAGATGACCCCTTATTCCCTGGTGTATGGAGCTGAGGCCGTCCTGCCCATCGAGATCCAGTTACCGTCCTTGCGCACTGCGGTCTACGACCAGCAAGCGCCGGACAGAGTTGCTGAAGCCCGTCTAGTCGAGTTGGAAGCACTGGATGAGAATAGATTTCGCGCTTTGCACAACTTGGAGAGGCATCAAAGCAGAATGGCTCGAGCTTTCAATAAGAAAGTTCGCCTCCGCTCCTTCCTGCAGGGTGATCTAGTGCTAGCCCTAAGAGCGCCGATGATCCCCGGCAGGAAGCCGCCCAAGTTGGAGCCCAAGTGGGAGGGACCTTTTGTTGTCCACAAGGTCTATCCCAATGGCGCGTACTCCCTAGCGACTATGGATGGTGAGCGTGTCACTCCTCCCACCAACGCTAGGTTCCTCAAGTAGTACTTTGTCTGAGTGCGCCCACGTCCTGCACGACGTTAAACTGCATTCGTCCAGGCTACAAGACGTTAAACTGTTCAGCACTCGTCCGCGCTGCAAGACGTTAAACTACCAAGTGCTTCGTCCTGCATGACGCTAAACTGCACTACGTCCGAGCTACAAGACGTTAAACTGTTCAGCGTTCGTCCTGCATGACGTTAAACTGCCCCTCAAGAACTACGTGCGGCTTGATTCCCATCCTTATGGGATACGTAGGACCGCCTGAACATTCATATTTCAGGCCCAGCCCCATCCTTCGGGAATTTCCATCCCATCTCGGGCCCTTGGCCCAGTTTCCCCCGGGTGTGCGGCGTATGGTGTGAGCGCAGGGCTATGCCCTCATTCACGTCGGTTTGCTCGTCACGCTGTACTCCCCCACCACGTTTGGGGATGCCTTCTGCTCCCCCCTTCCTTTTTTTCTCTCTCATCGTCCTGCATGACGTTAAACTGCACTTCAAGAACTACGTGCGGCTTGATTCCCATCCTTATGGGATACGTAGGACCGCCTGGACATTCATGTTTCAGGCCCAGCCCCATTTCCCGGGAATCTCTATCCCGCGTTGGGTCTCCGGCCCAAGTTCTCCTCCTTTTTGTGCGAGGCGTATCGTGTGAGCGGGGGATTATGTCCTCATTCACGTTGGTCTACTGGCCGCGCCGTACGCCTCCCCCCGTGTGTGAGACTACCTCACACCCCTCATCGTCCTGCATGACGTTAAACTGCCTCTCCAGAACTACGTATGGCTTGATTCCCATCCCTATGGGATACGTAGGACCGCCTGGACGCTCATGCTTCAGGTCCAGCCCCGTCTCTTGGTTGATCACGGGGATCTGCCCTCTTTTGGTAGCTCTCAGGGTGAGTCCTCCGACCCTTTCCGGTGATCTGTTAACATGTTTTGGGTACTTCGGTCTATGACTCGTAGTGTCAGATTCAATCCCGACAAGTCCTGTGTTGCTTGTCAGGCCTCGCGCTTCCTCTTGTTTGAGCCTTCACTCAAAGGGATCCTCGTTAGCGGTTTGGGTACGATGCCTCAGTGCTCTCCCACCGTTCCGGGTCGATTTACCGGCGGGTCTTGGGCCGCAAATCGATATGAATCCTGCGATTGAGCGGTCGATGCTCGTTTGCTTGCCCCGTCTTAGGCTGACGCGATCGGATGTTGTGTTGCGAATGCGTCAGCAACATCCTTGATCGCCATGTCAGCTCTTTCAGGCTCTGAACATTGGTTGCGCAGTCCTCATCACACTCCGCCTTTGTGCGTTGTAGTGGAATCTTGACACTCTCTTCATACTGACCTTCAGTACACCTCTACACGTTAGGCAGACCAACCAGGGTAATGATGTCGTTCGAGGCTCCCATGATCTGAGCGCCAAGGATGTATGCGAGTGTCCTCCCTAAGGGCCATGCGTAGTTGGACCCTCGTCCCCATAAGGAGGAAGGAGTCGCCCGAACAATCGCGTTCTGGGCCCAGTATATCTGGAGGCTAGCATCTCTTCCCCTCGGGTGGTGGACATACGCAGACCCCTATCCCAAGACTCTTCTCCCGGAATCGTGCGTGACCGCAGGGCTGGGTATGTTCCCACCTCCTCCGTGTCCGCCATATCGCGGTAAGCGGATTCCTCCATGGCCCGAACCACACGACCTTAAACTGTGTTGTCTGGTCCTACCACACGACCGTAAACTGTGATCGTCTTGGCCGCCCGACGAGAAACGGCACTGCATCGTGATGTCCTCCTCAGGGGACACTCATGTTAGGCGCTGGTTAATAACCACGCCATTCATCAATGCCTTTCACGGCTTGATTATTGTGGCGACGCCAGAGATTTCTCAATCACAGGCATGTCGCCGCACAAAGAAAAACCATTCATCTTTAAGGACAAACAAGAAATATCAAATGCCGCTCCTTCTGTGTGCGAGGGTCAGACCCGCACTCATCCTCACGCTGGTGCCCGATTGTGTTGCGCCGCGCTTCAAGAACTATGTGTGGCTTGATTCCCATCCTTATGGGATACGTAGGAACGCCCGGATATTTGAAACTTCAGGTCCAGCCCCCCACCTCTTAAAAGATTCCCCCTTCTTTGGGGAATCCGCCGCCTTCAGGTCACCCTCAAGGCGTGTTCCCCGACCCCTTGCAATGGTCCACCGGTGTCAAGAGTACTCTAGTTTATTGCCAGGAGGGCCAGGATCCGCTTGGTCAGGTTTCCTCCACTTTTCAGGCTTCGTGCTCCCTTTCATTCGGACCCGTCGTCTATGCCCTGGGCGGAGCCCCCGTGAACGGTTCGGACACAATGCCTCAGTGCTCTCCCACCGACTCGGGCCGGTACCCCCAATGGCCTCGGGCAGCAAATCGATATGAATCCTGCGATTAAGCGGTCGATGCTCGTTTGCTGCCTCATTCCACCAACGGTTAGTGCGATATTGATGCTGCTTTTCCGCCACGGTCGGCAGTACTCCCATATCGTTACTCCGGTGTCCCCAGTCCTTGAGTGAATGGCCGCATGATTCACATTTTCCACCTCCCATTCTGACCAGGCGAAACCTCGACACTCTTGACACTATCCCTCAGTGCATCTTCGCATATCCAGGGGATAGGACCACGATGTGGCGTACTTTGAGGTTCTCATGGTCCGAGCTCTACGACCTTAAACTAAGATCTCTCCCCATGGTCCGAGCTCTAAGACCTTAAACTAAGATCTCCCCTTATGGTCCGAGCTCTATGACCTTAAACTAAGATCTAGCCCTTATGGTCCGAGCTCTATGACCTTAAACTAAGATCTCCCTTATGGTCCGAGCTCTAAGACCTTAAACTAAGATCTCCCCTTATGGTCCAAGCTCTAAGACCTTAAACTAAGATCTCCCCTTATGGTCCGAGCTCTATGACCTTAAACTAAGATCTCCTTTATGGTCCGAGCTCTAAGACCTTAAACTAAGATCTCCCCTTATGGTCCGAGCTCTAAGACCTTAAACTAAGATCTAGCCCTTATGGTCCGAGCTCTAAGACCTTAAACTAAGATCCACCCTTGTGGTCCGAGCTCTAAGACCTTAAACTAAGATCTAGCCTCATGGTCCGAGCTCTAAGACCTTAAACTAAGATCCACCCTCATGGTCCGAGCTCTAAGACCTTAAACTAAGATCTACCCCCATGGTCCAAGCTCTACGACCTTAAACTAAGATCTCCCCAAACGGGGTTCTACGTCCTGCATGACGTTAAACTGCGCTCTCAGAACTACGTGTGGCTTGATCTCCAGCCTGATGGAGTACGTAGGAACGCCCGGGCATTTCGACTCGGGTCTAGCCTCAGGGATCACTAAGTCCCGCCCCTCCTCGTTGCCGGCCGTCTGGCCTGACTTCGGGTAGAGTGGTTCAGTTGTGATATTCTCCCCGATTCAGCTCGGGATGCCCCATTGTAAGGATGGGAAGCGACGGTTTCCTCGTCAGAGAGGTGCTGTCTGGGAATTGGGGTGACTCACGGCCAGATTAGTGCATCCGCCTAATAAGCTTTCCCCACGGTGGCGCAATTTTGAGAGCGTTGGATTCTGTCCGAACAAATCGTCACTGCGCCCCACGCTTCGCATGCCCTGTTGATCGGGATTTCCACCCTTGTGTCTGAAGGAACCCCAAAGCGGTATTCATGATGACATGTGGTCCGCCTCCTGCAATATGAATGATGGCCTTTTTCGGTCCGTCTATTGCAGTTGTTATGGTCGATCCACTGTCCGCCTACCGTCTTGGGCATTTCCTGGAAGGCCGACCGTTGTGGATGTCTAGATTCGGGACACGCGATTCACCCTTTCTCATTTCCCTATGTTCGGATAAAATCTCAACGCCCCTAGCATTGTCCCGCTCGTGTGTTGGAACAAGTTGGGGGGATGATACATTGATTAGGCTTGAGGTCTCCTTTCTTAGGAATGACCTCCCTCTTTTCTCCAGAAATCCGGGCCCAATTATGGATGCCTGAAGCTTGGTTAACGCTCCCGCGAGACAATTTGTGGTTGAGCATGTTAAACCAAAAGACGCAGATAAATATAGCGATTCATACAAGTGGATCAAAATAATAAGTAGCGGAAGCAAATGTTTTGGGAATGGAAAAAACAAAGCCCCTAGGGATCAGCGTGCTGGATAAGTCTTTCTAACGCCGCTACCCTTTGGCTGGCAGCCTCCAGAGCTGCTTCTCGCTCTCTGCGTGCCCTCTCCTCGTCGGCGGTCGCAGCACGCAGTTCGTCGATTCTGGCCTGTGCACGCTCCCGCTCGACTTGAATGGTGACCATTTGTTGGCCCGCCTCCGTCAACTGTACCTGGGCGTCAACCAGCTGGGCTGCTAGTTGCTCCACAAGCTCGGTGCACGTTGCGACGAGGGCCTCCTTCTCTGCTGCCTGCCCTTCGAGACGCCGGACTTCCTGCTCCGCCGCGAGGAGCGCCCGCGTGTTCTCCGACACGTCCCGACATTGTGCGACGTCGGCACGCCGGCAGCTCTCGCGCATCTTTTCGGCCATGAAATCACGGACCGTCAGATGGAGGCGTTGAGCATCAGCTCCCCCGGCACACAGGAAGCGCAGCCAGGTTTGGAGTGATCCCATGCGCCCCAGCCACTCCGACGGGTCTCGCTTGAGGAAGCGCTGGATGCACTTCCACCCCCTTCGGCGCGCTATCCGGCTCTCCTCGACCGCCTCCGCGTCCGAGTCATCCATCTCCTCGGGGTCGGCAGGCCGGTAGGCAGGTAAGGCAGCCAGCAGGTCTGCTGCAGGGTCCGCCCCTGGGATGTCCTCACGGGGGATAGGTTCCCCAGCATCTGGGCGACCTTCTTCCCTCTCCCCAGCGGCGCTGGCACCCTCGTCAGCCCCCGACACCTCTCCGACGGCAGCACCACCGACGTCCGTAGCCCCCTGATCAGCAGTTGGTGGGGCCGTCTCGGTTTGGGAAGCATGTTCCGGAGCAGGCGGCATGTCCACCACTGGTCCACTCGTAGATGGCCCGGGTTCAGCAACCCGAAGAGCCTCCAGTGTTGAGATCACTGCGTGGGGAATGCCATGGTTAGTCACGGATCGTCAATGGCAAGCACCAGCAGTAAAGCAAGGAGACTTACGGGGGTTTATAGCGTCATCTTCCGCTGCCCCGGCCGCCGCAGGAACAGTTGCAGCAGGGGACCCCTCAGCGCTTGTCAGTTCAATGATGGGTGTCTGGCCCCCGCCTTGTCCTGCTGGCGCCTCTTCTACTCCTGCTGAGGACGCTTGACCAACATCCGTGTGCTCCTGAGAAAGGTGGAGAAACGGGTTAGAAGCTGCATAAGAGAATGGATGAAGAAGGTTGAGTAGGGATAGAAGCGGACCTCGAGGAGCTCAGTGACATCGACATTGTCAGAGCCGGCCACCTCGCCGCTCTCCCGCGGGCTCCCCCGATAGGACCTTCCCTCGGAGCCTTCATCCTCCCCCGTCTCCTCCTCCTCCTCGGAGTCGTTACTGTCATCTTCTCCCGGCGGCATCTGTTCCGGAGCGGGCTCGAGACCGAGCATCACCTTCACCAGAAGGGATGGCTCCGCATGCTGACCACGTTGGCGCGCGTACTCGTCCATGGCCGTCAGATATGCATACTGCCGGTTGAAGTCCACCCTGTCGGCGATCTGGAGGCGCCCGACCTCTGGCAGATAGATCCCTTCTCTGAGTATCTTTCGCCAGATGACATCGGTCCCCAGTGACTGCCGCAGGGTCATCCAGGCCGACCACAGCGCCGGGAAGACTGCATCGTGGGAGGGTTCGAGCAGACGCCTCACCTGCTTCCCGGGCCGCTCTTCGACCACCGCACGCGCCCCCTCTCTGGGCGCCGAGGTCGTAGCGGCAGCCTGCGATGTACCCGCCGCCGAAGTCCCTGCTCGCGCCGGCTCCGCTGCTTGGCGCGCCTCCGTTCTCCCCCGTGTGGCGGCGCCTCGCCTCCTTCCTTGACGCCCGGTCTCCGCACGGGTGACCTCGAGCCGCCGAACTGGCTTCCGTAAAATCCCCTCGGGGTACGCGATGGCCCAGTGTTCGGCATACTCGGTTTCCAAGCCTGCGTCAACTCCGGTAGGAGGGAGGGTGATGACGTCGCCAGAGCCGAAAGCGGCAAACATCAGCCACATCTGACGAAGGACGCCAGGGTTCGTCTCCTCCCGGACAGCCGTGAATACCCTCTTCGGCATCCGTTGAAGGCACCCGAACTGCCTGGCGAACCGGGTTGGCACGTAAGGCTCACAGATCACCTTCCCGTCGATCCGAGCCACGAGCACCCCGCCCCGCATGTTCAAGAAGTACTCATGCTGCTCCAGCGGACCCAGCCCGTTGTCGATCATTTGGCCAACGGGAGTGGGGAACGGGCTGAATTTGAAATTGGCATGATTGCCAATCCGAATCCTCACGCCCTCCTCACTCAGGGTCATCGGAGCGACCCCCGCAATATTCAGCAGGGAGGGTCGCAGGCCGTTGCCCGGAGGAATGATGACGTTCGGAAACGTGTACCCACCGAGGTGAGCAGCCACCCAGCCGTGGAAGAACTGAAAGGGCCCACAGATCCTTCGTGGCGACCCCCCTCGTGAGATGTGTCCCAGGATGGCATACAGCTTGGCCAACACTGGGACCCCGAGGTTGTATCTCTTGTTGGCGGCCATAGCGCCTGCCATCGCCAGAGTCGCCGAGCGAACGCCCATTCTCGCGTCCCGCACTGGCAGGAGCCACCCACTCAGAAAGGCGGCCAGGAACGCCGCGTACCAGACATTTGGGTCCCGGGCCTCGATGACGCGGTACCCCCATGAGCGGTAGTCACCCGTCTCCAGGACCCGCCAGTACGACCCGTTCCGGCTCCTCTGAGCTGCGGTCGGGCACCGCTTCCCCCTGCCTGGCATCTTGACCGCCGGGTCATGCTCCAGGAACTGGCCAAACCATTCCTTGTAGGCTATGTCCTTCTGGAAGTCTTTGATCCCGAGCCGCTGCGTAGCCAGGTCAAGCAGATGCCAGGTCAGAATGGGAGTCCGTGACCTGTCCTCCCAGGTGTTCTTCGGTGGCAGGAACTCATCGTATTGGTAGCCCTCCAGCGGGATACCTCCGATGCAGTGGATGTCCCAGAGACCGATGCCGACCTCCCCATGGTGAAGATGGAAGGTGTTGGTATCCGGAGACCAGCGGGTGAACAGCTCCGGCCCGAGCTCGGACTGCTGGTAGAAATGGAACTGCGACGTCCACACCGCCTCGAACAGGCCGATGTACCGCAGCTCCTCTGCGAAGTGATCGCAAGTGTGGCGTACCCAGAACGCCCAGGCCCACTCACTGGTGAAGTTGCCCCCAGACCGCAAGTCCCAGTCCTTCAGCCAGCCCTTGGTGTCGTCCGTGACGCTCTGGCGATATATGCTCGAGTAGAGGGCTGGAGAATTCTCCGCAGTAGGCTCACCCCCGTCAATGGTTCGCGTCCTCGGGTTCAGGACATAGACGTCCAAGTGCCTGGTCTCCCTGGCAGGATGCCCATTGTTGGTGATGTTATAGCGGGGAAGCTCGTCCTCCCGAGTCACCCAGGTCCGTGGCGCATCAACCTCGAACCCTGGCACCGGAACCTCATCTAGGATGCCGAAGTTCCAGAGCGGCAGGTTGTCCGACAGTGGATATGTCTTCTGGGCCGGCGTCAGCAAGTCGAACAAGGATTGATTGTTGGAAACAATCTCCTTGGCTCCGTAAACCTCCTCGTTCGTCGCCATCTCAGCCCTGCGAGTGGCGGCATCCCCCTCATTTCCATGATGCGCGGCCATCTCAGATGTTTCGGGAGTCGTGCGGGTAAAGGGATGAAGCGTGCGGGATCGGACGAGGCTGGTAGAGAAGTTTGAGAGTTGGCGCGCAATCCAAGCGGACGGCGCGCAATTGGGAAGAATGTCGCGCAAAATTCCGGGTTTTCGCGCAAAGTCAGGCGAATTCCGGACGGTTTTGCGCGCCGATCGGGCGAATTTCGCGACCGGGAAAGGCAATTTCGCGCACGAGAGCTTGGAGCTTATCGCGCGGAAGGCCTGAGTACGGAATGCGGGACCCAGGGCCCCTATTTATAGGCAAGGCCGGGGTCCGCGCTGCGCGGAAAGCGCTTTGCGCGACCGCAGCGGCGAATTTCGCGCCCGGCACCCCTTTTTTGCGCGCCTAAGTCCCGCGCCGCCCAGGACTTCGACATTCCGGCGTCTCCCTCGGAACCCGATCGTTGCGACCTCTCGCCGATCAGATTCCGAGGGGGGGCTTTTGTAGACGCCGGAAAAGTCCGTTGTTTCCAAACGAACCTCCGGATGCGGAAAGCGAAGTGATATTTGGAGTCAGAGGCACGTTCCGGAGGGCCCGGAGGGCTTGCGCGAAATTTCAGAGACTCGCGCGCAAAGTTGAGTCGCGGCGCGCAATCCTCCCGGGATGCGCGCAATGCGATGGCCGGCGCGCTATTTTGCGCGCCCGTGGCCTGCGCGGCTCCTTTGCGCGCCGGGTCCTGATTCCGCACCCGCGAAGTGAATTGCGCGCCCGAGACCGGATTCCGCGCCCGGGGTTGCCTATAAATATAAGGCGACCCCCGATGTTTTGAAGGTTGCCAGAATCCGAAGCGTCGCTCGTTCGCGCAATCCAACCCCTTCCGCGCGCAATGCCGATCTTCAGGTAACCTCCTTTCTTTCGCGCAATAGAGCCTTGGGGTTCGCCTTCGCGCGCAATCCCCTTGGATCCTTTCCTTTGAATAATCCCTAACCCGAAGGCCTTTGCGCGCAAAAGAACCTGCTTGCGCGCAATTGCCCCCGGGTGCGCGCAATCCAGCCCGATTGCGCGCACCCCCCATTTTCAAAGTGGCCATTCGTTAGAGAATGAGCCGTTGCCCCCGCGAGCTGTCCGAAGCCCGGTGCGCACAATCCCAACCAACCGCGCGCAAAGGGCTGGCCCGATTGCGCGCCAGCCCGCCATTTTTGCGCGCCGACCCGTTGTTTTGCGCGCAAAGCTCCTATTTTGCGCGCAAGCAGCCAGGGTCGCCCCTTTTCACCCCCTGAGGGTACCCGCCCGTGTGGCGCCCGATGGTCTTCATCCAGGGTGCCCGCACCGTGCGTTGTCTTCCCGTGCGGCCCTCCAGGCTCGCGCGAAGTGACACGGACCCATCGGCGGCAATCATACGTCCAAGCTGCACGACGCTAAACTGCCTAGCCTCCATCGTCCAAGCTACAAAGACGTTAAACTGTACAACATTCTTCCAGCATGACGTTAAACTGCATATTCGTCCAGCATGACGTTAAACTGCATATTCGTCCAGCATGACGTTAAACTGCATATTCGTCCCGCATGACGTTAAACTGCCCATACGTCCAGCATGACGTTAAACCGCACATCCGTCCAAGCTGCACGACGCTAAACTGCCTAGCCCCCATCGTCCGCGCTGCAAGACGTTAAACTGCCAAGTGTTTCGTCCTCAACACACGACGTTAAACTGTACTTCGTCTGGCAAGACGTTAAACCGTCCGCTTCGTCCTCAACACATGACGTTAAACTGTACTTCGTCCGGCAAGACGTTAAACCGCCCGCTTCGTCCTCAACACATGACGTTAAACTGATCTTCGTCCGGCAAGACGTTAAACCGTCCGCAAACTGATCCCGTGCTCCGCACGCAGGGTCTCCCCCGGTTTGGATGTGGCCCCCACCCGCTCGTCTCTGCAGGGATGTCGGGATTGCCCCACTTTTGGGACGATTTAATGGGAGCGGCTTTTCCCTACGGGGTATGGTATTACAAACCCCTAGTTTCTCGTGGGAGGCTGCACATGTGTATCTCCATTGTGCCTCCCTACTGCCGAAGCCAGTAGAGGGTGTGACTGGGATCGAGGTGTCTCCTGCTTTCGGTCCAAGTCCCTTCCAACTGAGTTTTGCCGCATCCGGGCTGCCCCAAGTGCGTAAGTCCTGACAGAATGAACTACGTGGACTTTGATCCCTGTCTTCTATACAGGGTACGTAGGAAGCCTCCCTGAGGTTCAAGCCCACCACCTGGTCGTCCCGGTCGTATTCACGTCGGTTCGTCCATCAGTGGACCCCTCCTGGGTTCACGCTTGCGTCGATTCACCTATGAATCCACCCCTGTGGGAGACTGCCCGTGTGTATCTCCACTGTGCCTCCCCACAGCCCCTTTTCTCCTTTTATCGTCTAGCATGACGTGAAACTGTGATCCACCCGGCCGTTCCATCCCCCTCTGTGCGAGGTGGTTCGGTTCAATCCTCCGCCCGGCGGCCTCGACCCCTTCGTGAGTCGGCTTGCCGACGTCCAGCATGACGTTAAACTGTATACCCGAACTACGTTGACTTTGATCCGCGCTAACGCACGGTACGTAGGAAGCCCCCACGGGGTCCAAGCTCTTCACTCCATCATCCATCCTGATCCTTACCCGGGCTGCCACATCCCGGTGGGGTCATGCCACTTCACTCCACTCCATATCACTCGGGAAGCCGCCCATGTGCTGGCCCCAGCGTCGGAGGTTCCCCGCAAGGGGTTCTGTCATCTGATCCACTCTTCGTGTTGATCAGTCCGATGCCGTCCCCGCTGGACGTTAAACTCGCGGCATACCCCGTGTTAAACATGGGAAGCTGAGGAAAACCTCAGGTGACACAGTTCCCCGCACCCAGTGCGGGATGCCTCAGGCCATCATGCCTTCGAGAAGCCCTATTAGGGACGGAAGACAGACGTGCAGAGCCGCAGTGTTACGACACGCCCCCAGCACCCAGAGCCACCCGGCCTTCTCACTGCAGGTTGCTGCCCCGACCGGACTCCTTGGAACGTCCGGGCGGAAGCAGCGTAATTAACCGGTGTCCATGAAGATATGGTGCCGGGAACGAGATTCACGAGCATGTCTTAAGTCTATGAGGGAGACCCGGATTAGGCGACGAGTTCCGAGGAGACGTCCACGGAAGGAGGAGCCGACATCCCATCATCCCGGTTTCGATCAAGGAGCAGACGCCCCTGAATAAGGGACGGATGCCGCCCGCCCTTGGAATGCGGGACTGCGGGACCACAAGCCGCGCACCTATCCCCTCGGGTCGACGGGTGCACGCGCGAACGCGTCCTGGCGGAACAGCGTAACCCGATGCACATCCGCACAGAAACATACATCATTATTTGTTTTTTATTTTATAGGATATTTAATAATTGATCTCTCGATGTATGGTTTTTTATTAATAATTATTTGGATCATATTTATTATACATATAACACCACAAAGTGTTTTTTTAATGTTTTTTTAATTGTTTTGTGATACTCTAATATATAATTTAGAAATTGAATAAATTATTCCTACTCAGGGGTAATGTATCCCAACACCCCATACAATGGTAATCAACTCATTTCTTTACTAATGTTCGATATGACCCACAATACTCCTCTCCAATAGCAACAAATTATAAAGTATAGTCAAGTGTTTGAAATTTATAATGTTTATCTATTACATGTAACACAAGAATCCATGTAAAAAAATAAGATCCACTCTTTAAATTAGATTATTTTTTTGATGATTCATTCCAATAAAAAATGAAACATAATATAAGATAAATTATATGAAAATACCATTAATACATAATCATTAATTACCCTGATATCTAATGGCTTCCTAATTTCACCAAAGGATATAAATGCCTAACTCAATGTGTAACTAGGTTGCGAAGAACCATAAGTGTTATATATATAATTTGGGTGAGAATATTGGTATGAACAATAAAATCGTACCCAAATAATCTCATGTATTTGTAAATATTTAATAATAAATTATAATGAGTAAATAGAGGAGTCTATATAGATTAAAAAATAGTTAAAACTATATTCTGTTTTAACCTAGGCTCTCTCAACAAGTGACACCTAAAATTAAGTTGTTGTATAAAAAAATTAATATACAATAATATTGCCTCATATATACATATAACCGCTGATTTATCCTTATCAAAATCAAATAAATAATTTCATGTGGTTAAATCCATTTTTATAACTCATTATTTCAAACATAGAAACCATTTGAATTTTAAATCATATTCTATTCATACACTCCATTCAAATGTATATAGACCACATATCATAACATATATAAAAAATATTGTTTCATAAATATATCAAACCACATGTATCATGTATTATTCCAAAATATATGATAACACACACATGTTCACATGTTTTTCATATTGTATCTATAAATAGAATACATGTATCTGTTATACCCTCATGATGCAACATCCTCAACAATCAAATAAGGTAAATTTGGAAGCTAACATGGCCCATATGAGCACATACCCTACACATGATTCTATTGAACAATGGATATTAAAATATATTATATGACATATAAAAGGAATGTACGGAATATTTAGTGGTCATCCTTATATTCCCATAAGATATTTGATGATACAGAAGCCTCATAGTGCCCAGAAAAATGAGTGTTGGTTTCATAATCACTCTAGTGTTAGAATATTTGATATTATAAGTCATAATGTATATATCTAACACATAAAAAATTTGAAAAACCACATATAATAAATTTATTATATCCATCCTTCAAGACTTCGATCATGCACTGCTATGGTCAAAAAATATTTCTCTCAAATTAAAACACCCAAAAAAGTTTCAACATTAACCAAATTAATTTATATTTAAATAATAATCAATCATTTTTTATAACATCATCAATTAGGATTTAATATTTCAAAATAAAATAAACCAAAGTAATTTTATAAATCATGGTAAATATATATATATAGATAGACTTTGTCGTATTAAATATTTTCTAACAAAAACCAAATTCATTTTTAATATATCATTACCATCTTCAACACTAGATCACAGTATTAAATTTTTTATTTTCGTCATATTCCAGACCATATGTATTTCAACATTCAACCTATAATAACATAGGAAATAATCACATGCATTTTATTGGAATACAATAATTTTATTTTTTCAACCAATTTGTTAATATGATAATAAAGTCATCCACATAGAAGAAAAATCTCGATAAACAAGATTGGCCAAATTTGTACTCATACCATTTATCCAATTAAAAGTAACAATAATATATAAACATTTAGAATCTAATCTATTGTGGAACCATTGACACTAATTCACCATAATAATCCTGGAAATCATCCTACCAATCATTTTTTTCCACCATATGAGGTCCCATTGAATGGGAAAATAGCGGATTTACTATCACATGGAAGAAATATGGAAACAAAACATATTGTAATATTAATAATCTTTTGGGGTGACTAAATCCATCACACTATGTAAAATAGTGTATGAATAAAAATTTGGGCTTATAGATACCTCGTGTGGGATCAAAAATAAGAATGTAGATGCTCAATACACAATAGGGGGTGATTTTTATAATTTAATTTTTTTTGGAACTATTAAGGATGGAAATATATAACAAAGATAAACAAGGAAAATTCAAAATATGTGTTAGTTCCACAGACATATTAGATTCCAAAAATGTGGTTCATGAATTGAAACTTAAGTAATGTTTACAAAGATAAAGATTCTATTATAAAGCGTATATAATCTTACTAATCAGAGTACAAGTATAAGGAATTATATGATAATGATACATTCCTTATCAATCAAAATATAACAGAAAACAAACATGAAACAATAGAACTAACATGTTGTAAATCATTTAACCCAAAGAGTGTGGTATCCAACAACCTCGGATGAAGGTCCTTTATTTTATACATTGATGAATGTATTTCGTACCCAAACTAGGGTAATCCCTTGATACAAATATCTGAGTTTTTCTTGCTATCCCCGCAGGCCCTCAAACTTCAATGTAGTCCGAACCTCTGTCTTCATATCACTGGAAGCCCTCAAATGTACTTAGCAACATTCAGAATCACACAAAGCAATTCTGAACAAGATATTCAGTCCGAATATATCAGTAATGTTTCTTTCTCTATAAATCACTTCAGTAGAATGTAATATCTAGATTGATAAATGTTATTGAGCTCGTTCAAATGAGACCATATTTATAAGAACATATTCAATGATTGACTCCCTCCTCTAATGGTCATATTTTTCCATGAATTTCAGAGGGCCTTTTCACGTGTTACTCAAACAATGGTTTGTTTATAACAGAATGAATGACATCGTTTTATAACTCAAACAAGAGAATGTAAAGAATGGTTTCTCAACCAAATTCAATTTTTAGAATTCTATGAAAAAAATATAATTCATAGTCTAATAGAGTACGGATTCTAAGTCAATGTTACAATAATATATGCATTCAGTTTTTCAAGGAATTCGGAATCTGAATTCAAATGAATTCAAAGTAGGAATAATAAGAAATTCAGATTATTAATTCAAAGGAATTCAGAACCTCAATTTCAGAGAATTATGATTCAGTATTTCATAAAATTTGGAGTCTGGATTTCAGAGAATTCGGAGTTTGAATTTCAAAGAATTTGGATTCTGAATTTTAGAGAATTAGGATCCTAAAGACATAATATTCTATATCTATGTATTTTAAAAATTCTGATGTTTTTTATGTGAAAATGAATTTATCCCTATGGGATATAAAGATTTAAATTTAGAGAGACTAAAAATATGAACAATGAAAATCATGTTATGGATAGATTTCCATGGGGAAGGAAAATTTTCCTTATCATGATAAATCATATGGAAAAAGAAATTTTCCTTGTGATTGAGTGTTTGTGATTTTCATAACATAAAGTAATGGAAAAGTCATAAATAAACCTTATTGACTGAGCAATATCCCCATTTTTGGAAAGAACAAATATCCTTATGAAAAAGAATACAAGGACTTATAAATTTTATAGAATTATAAATAAATATTATCTCAATTTACATATGGATCAAGGTGAATACGACTAGCACCCCCTTCAGAATTTGAAACACTAATGATAATTTTCTGATTTTCATGAATGAGATTTTCCATTTTCTGGCATATGAAAATATTCATGTTTAAAAATCATCCTTTGATGAACTCTCCCTTATATAGGAAAATTTATTTTTTATTAAGTATTATTTTTTGACATCACTTTATCCCCCATTGTGATTTTCAAAATGAAATACTAGGAATGAAAAGGATATTTTTGTACCTAAAAGATTAGTACTAAACAGCCAAAAAATATAAAGAGAAAAAAGAATTTCTTTAGGAATTAATTATTTTATAAAATATGGAAATTCAACAAATGATCAGATTTAGAATGAAATTGTCTTTCCTTCTCTATTGGTATAATCTTCTTAACTATGGTTTTGACCTTCTTGAGTTACTTTTGATCCTATTCTGCACATTTGTGAATATGATCCAAATCTTGTATTTTTTTTCTCTAAGGCAATAATTTTTTCTTCTTGATCCTTAAGAGATTCTGTCTGACCATTTAGAACTTCTTCACACATAATTAGATTCTCTTATATCTCAATTATAATATCCCTTTATCTTTTCCATCTCTGAGCAACAAAATTCAATTTCCCATTCATACCATTCACTTATTTCTTATGAGAAGTCTATTCTAGAGTTAACATTTCCTCAAAACTATTAGTGAGATCCTGGATCATTACATATTCAGTGTCAAAAGGATCCTTGATACTTTAATGGAATTCATCAAGGATTATCATCTCTTCAACTATTTTTCTTTGACATGCTTGTCATCTTTTTGAAATATATTTTATGAACTTCATAGATAATAAGAAAAGTCTTATTGTCTTCCTCTAGATTGACACACTTACCCATCACCATGGATGTTGAATCTGATTTTTGATTTAATGAATGCTGAAGCATCTGGAATCACGAGTCTATACTAAGAAAAATTGGAATATTCCCAAAAGGTTTTTTCAAAGACATCACTATAAAGTCATGTCCAATAAAAGATGATTCGGAATCTGAGACTTTGGTTGCTGATAGTTATTTTTCTATTACAATATCTTTCCTCTTCAATGAACCACCAATATCTTTATTCTTTACCATAGCCTTGATAGTTGTATCAACTACCACATTTTTTCCCTTATCAACCTTTAGAATGACTTCTTCTTGATCAAGAGAATCATATTCACTATCAGATAGCTGAACAATTTTTTCTTCATCAAATTCTTCCTTCTCAACTCCTTCCTCAACATCTTCTGGGTGAATGAAATATTTATTGATGATTTCTTTACGAGATAGTTAATATACATCATCTTCTCCCTTCCCTTCATCCTTCCTAGGAGAATCCAGCTTTGATGACTCAGCTTGAGAGGTTCGGAATGATAATTTCTCAGAAGGGTTTCCTTCCCATGATATTCCTCTACTTTCTTTAATACATCTTCGTAGTCACCACTACCGTAATATTTATCTTCCTCTTCCTCTACTTCTACTTATTCTTCTTCAAATAATTCTTCTCGATGATCTTCTGGAATTACAAACATCATTCATGGAGTTTCATGATGTGGATCATGAAGAAACGACTCCGATACCAGAATATTCTTGGAGGCTTTCTCAGTAGCCTTCAGATGGGATTTCACTATCTCAGCTTCAGAAAACTTATTCATTTAGTTATTTTTTTCTTCATTTTCTAGATTCTCAGTAGTCTTTTACTTCAACGATTTTGCCTTAGCAGGTTCGTGTCCAACATTAGGTTCCCCTTCCTTCCCGTTCTTCTTATCTTTTCTACACATAGCCACTACATAATTAGGATATGAGTTTTTATTCTTTGGATTTGGAGGTTTTGATTGAGTTTACTTTTCCACTATGGTTTTTTCATTTTTATCTATTTCATTCACCTTACACTTTCGTACTCCCTTCATATAAGTTTCAATGACTTCCAACTTCTTTGAAAATCTTCAATTTATTCTTCTAACAAATCAAAAAAATATGAACTGACTATTAAATCCAATCATCATCATCATGATAGTATCATCACTCAAAATCATTACCATAATTTTCCTCAGATTAGAACTAAAAGGGATCATGAAAGACTGAAGACAAAGAACCATGATTTTATAAAGAGTGCCCTAATACCAAATAATCATGGCCTTCGTATTTTAATAATTTATATTGTTAATCATAGAGAATATATACATAACAAGATTTATCTTCCTTAGATTCACCAGGAAATCAAGAAAATATATATCTCTTTTATTCCGGGTATCCTTGTCCCTTTTTCTCATAATTAGATAACATTGAACCCATAGCTGAAGAATATGAAGACTTGTAGAGAGATTAATAACTTTTGTAGTCTTCACTTCTTCAATACCAAGTCAAGATAAATCCATTCTCCTATCAATGTATCATATTTCATCATGTAGCATTTGAGAGAAAAGACCCAGTTTCTGCCTCATAAGAAAATTCTATCAGATTTGCTCCTAGGATATAAGAAAGGGAATATATATTTCCAAAGCTTTTGAATGAAAATTTACCTTTTCCTCTTTCATTAAAAAAGATTATTGTCTCATATAATTAAACCAGAAACTCTGGATATGCTAGATCATGGGCTTTTAGTTTCAATATGCAAACACTCTCCAACCCATTCAGTTTTATATTCTAAAAGATAATGGAATCATAGTTAGAAGAGACATTCATAAGAACAAAACTTTCTCTTTAAATATTCCATTGAGATATTTCTTTTATATACAACATTGTTTTTTGAGATGAAGCTTCAATAGACATTCAGAACTGAGGAAACCATGAAGATCCGGAACAGGCTTATGCAGGAGGGGGAGAGATTCAGTACACGAAGGCTTGAGTTTCGATATGGGACAAGATATCCATGGTCCTTTATATAGTCATTGAGATGACGGTTCAACTTCCCTACCTGATCCAATGGTTGAACACTTTCTGATCAGATCTTACGGTAAAAAATATAGACGTAGAAAAAAATTCTAATCCGAACATTTGAGGTTTCTAGAAAAAACATTCGGATTTAAGAAAAATTTAAATGAATACAATTTTTTTCATAAAATAAAATATAATACAATTATTTAAAAAGGATGATTAAAATAAAATATGGAAATAAATCATATCTTTTGGATTACATAGGGAAAGTATTATTAACGAGAAAAAATGTTATCTTGGAGAACATTAGATTCTGAAATTTGATTATGGAACAACATTAGACTATGAAAATTTTGACTACGAATGTTTTTTACAAAGGAATTTTTGACTATGCAAATATTTTTGACTATGAATATTTTTTTAATGAAAAATATAAATTACAAAAAAATTTCATTATGAAAAATTTTCTTTAGGAAAATTTTTTATTACAACTAACAAGGAGATGTTCCTCCCTATGAAAAGGAGTTTCTTACTATAATGAGATAAATTACGACACGAAGTTAATATGGAAGGTTATATTATGGTTATCATTCCTAATTTCTGTTTAATGTATTCAAATCTATCAGATGGTAACGATTTTGTGAAAACATATGCATGTTGATCATGCATTCTGATAAATTGAATAATGATATCTCCTGTTTTTTTTATCCTTAAGAAAGAGATGACTAATATATATGTGTTTTGTAAGAGAGTGATGTGTAGGGGTTTTACGTAAGAAAATGGAACTATTATTATCACTCAATATTTTTGTTTTGGTAAAACTCATAACATAATCTGTGAGTGTGTGTGGCATCCACAACACATAATCACAACAACTTCCTGCTGCTACATATTCATCTTTAGTTTTGGAAGGTTTTACGGAGTGTTGCTTTTTGCATGAACAATAATGTAATGAATCACCTAAGAAAATACAAGATATGGATGTAGTTTTCCTATCCATTCTACATCGTCCAAAGTCATAATCCAAAAAACATTTTTAAAAATAATCATTTCTATATGTATAAAAGATTCCTACATCCATGGATCCATTTAAGTAGCAAAAAATCCATTTCAATGCCTTTAAATGAGACTCCATAGGATTGGATTGATATTTTTAACATAAAAATTTAGAAAAAAATACGTCTAGATGACAATCTATCATGTAATGTAGGCTTCCTATCATACCTCTAAAAGATGTTTGATCTACTAGTTTCCCAGCTTAATTATGATCAAGAGAATTTGAGGTACCAATAGGAGTACATATAATCTTAGTGTTTTCATATCGATAATTTTTAAAAAGATCATTAATATACTTATGTTGGGACATATAAATTACCTTTTGATTATAAAAAATTTGAAAACCAATGAATAATGTTAACTCACCCATCATACTCATTTCAAACTCAGATTTCATTAGATCCGCAAAGGAATTAGTTAATGACCGATGAGTTGAACAAAATATAATGTCATCAACATAAATTTGAAAAATCAAGACATTTTTCTTATCTTTATTTATATAAAGGGTCAGATCAGCATTTCCCTTAACATAATTATTTTGAAGAATAAATATTATAAGCCTATCATACCATTATCTAGGGGATTATTTGAGTCAATACAGACCTCTGGTAATATTGAAAACATGATCATGATGTTTTGTATCCTCAAAACCAAGAGTTTGTTCAACAAAAACATCCTCATGAACAAAACCATTAAGTAAAGAACATTTAACACCCATTTGAAATGGTTTGAAGTTGAAGAATGCTGCATTGGCAAGTCGAATATGAATATATTCAAGTCTAGATATTGGAGCATATGTTTCATCATAGACTATTACTTCTTGATGATTATAACCTTTTCAACCAATTTAGAATTATTTCTTACTATGATACTATTTTCATCACATTTATATCTATAGACCCATTTTAATCCAATAACAGATGTTCCCTTAGGTCATTCTACCAAGGTCCATACTTTATTCCTTTCGAATTCATTTAGCTCATCTAGCATAGATTTTATCCAATCATCATCACCTAAAGATTCATCAATTTTTTTGGTTCAATATGCAATGGAATGTTAGATGTTTTACTACATTTCTTAAGGAACTTTTAGTCATTACAGTTTGATATACATCACCAATGATACAATCACTGGGATGATTCTTAAGAAAGAACTAAAATTGATTTTGTAAAACCTATTCATCAATGAAGGGTAGGAAAACTTTTGGGGTAAATGTTTCAGAAATACCTTCTTGAACATTTTCTTTATTAGAAAGACCTTATAACTTTGGTTGATAATCAATTTTTTAAAACACATCAAAAGATATAGGATGAGGTTGTTAAAAAAAGGATATGTTTCATCAAATTTGACATGTATAGTTTCCTCAGCAGTACATGTATTTTTATTGAAAACTCTATAATACATAGAAGTTGTTGAGTACCCTATGAAGATTCCTTCATCGGATTTTGGTTCTCAGTGGTGTAGATTACCTTTAGATTTTGAAATGAATATATTACAACCAAATACCATGAGGTACGAAAGTCTAGGTTTTCTATAATTCCATAACTCATAATTAGTATCATTAAGAAAAGGTCTAATCAAAACACGATTTCTAGTATAGCAAGTAGTAATTACATCATCATCACATAAATGTTTGACTACTGAATATTCAATCTACATGGTTCTTGTTATTTCTTGAAGAATTCAAATTCTTCATTCAATAATACAATTTTGTTGAGGGGTTCTTGGTACTGAGATGATTTGAGTAATTCATTTTCTTCTAAAACAAGATTCAAAATAAGAATTTTTAAATTATCCTACATGATCACTATGAATAGTTTTCAATGGATGGTTTTTCTCATTTTTATTCTTTGAATCTAAAAGGTTTTTAATAAGAAAAAGCTTCATATTTCATGGTTAGAAAATAGCCCCACGTAAATCTTGTGTAATCATCAACTAAGAGAAATATAAAATATTTTTTTCCAATGCTTCCAGTTTTTGTTGGACCAAAGATATCCATATTCACTCACTGTATTGCATCAGTAGTAGAGACATCAGTGACAAATTTATATCTTGATTTATGTTTCTTTCCATAATGACAAGGATCAAAAACTTTTGAATAATCAAATATATGCTCTGGTAGATCCTTAAAATGTCTTCTCTTAGAGAGTTTTCATAGGTTCCAAATGTTACAATGTATTAACCTTCTATGCCACAACCAAAAATGATCTTTCATTGAACTAAGAAAAGGTAGGTATAGTATCCTAAGGTCATCCATGTTTAATGTGTAAACATTCTCTTAACTATTGTGAGAAAGAATAATGTACTCATTGGAATTGTGTACTATACACTTGTGATTCCTAAAATTCATAGGGTAACATTCATCACATAATTGACATAGGATAATGAGGTTGTTATTAAGAACCATAACAAATAAAACATTAGAAATCAATGTTTTTCCAAGAAGAATAGTGTTACCTATACTAATAATTTCCCCCTTACTGTTATCTATGATCCTTACCATTCCTACTTTCATCATGATAATCATTTAAAAGAGGTTTTGTTACCAGTCATATTCTATGAATATCCACTATCCATGTACCATGTATTTCTGTAGGTAATATCTTTATTTTTCTATAAATAAAAGAATTATACTTTCAGAACCCAATCATTCTTGGATCCGGAAACATCAGCCAACAAAAAACTAGGAATCAAAATTTTCATTGAAAAATATGCTTTATGAAAACCTTAAGATTTAGTTTTGTGTTAGGAATAATTTTTTTCCCAATTCCCACCACACTGACACTTAGCGGAGAAAAGTGCACTTTGAGTAACAAAATAATTGTAACTAAAAATCGGTTGTGAACTTGTATAACCAAAACCATAATTATTCCTTAAAGGTCGATTTTCATAATACATTTTATCAAAGTTTTCCTTACCTAATGTACATTCTGAAAAACACTTCATCATAGAAAATATTTCGGACTTTAGCATAATAACTATGTTTTTATCCACAGAAACATTACTTTTAGTATGAGAGTTAGTCTCAAAACCATTTTTCTTAGTAATTATTTTTCTATATCTGTAGAAAGTTTATCCATATTAGAATTAACTTCCTCAGGGATTTTTGAAATACTTTCAATTTCAAGGGTTATCTTATTAAGATCATTATAAGGATTTGGTACTTCCTTAGTAGGAATAGAAATCGTATAATTTTCATTCTCTCTTTTTCTTGACATTTTAATTTTCATTCTCATGGAGCATAACAAAACTAGAATACGTAATACTGAGTTTCGCTAAACAACGATATGTTTTATAAACTAGCTTTTATGAATAGTAATATCCACTTTTTCTAATATTATAAAATTTATCATTCGAAATGGATTCATTTTTTGTTTCGGAATATCAAAATTATCTTAGGGTGAATTTTTTGTATTTTTCCGAATACATTCAATTTTTGCTGAATTGTGAAAACATTGGGTTACTATTTAAAAATTGACTTTTTATTTAAATAATTATATATTTCACTAAAATTTATTTTAGGTAAAAATTGATACATAATAGCTATATATGTTCAATGTAATTCATTGGGTTCATTTTATAATAATTTTAGATTTATAAAAATTTTATTGAACTTTTCACCGTCTTTTACCCACCTCCTGGGAGAATTTAAAAATGTTCATAAAACATAATTTTACCACTTCTGTGAGTGGAATTTTGGAAATCATAGAAACATGGCTAATATATAGGAGCAAAATGTGGTTCAGTAATATAAAAATAATTTTTGGTGAATAATATCTTTTTACTTTTATTTACCACGGTTAAAAGTAAATAAGGTAATTAAGGGTAGAAATGATATTACTATTACCCTAACACATGTTCTAATTATATTATATAAGTTTAATTAGACCAAAATCAACCTTAGGAATAAAATATTACCCTTTAGAGACACTTGTATTGGATTGGGACATTTATTATTATTTTATTTTATGAAGAGTTAAAATGGTAAAAATCAAAGTTTAAAAACTAACTTTTTTAATATATTGTTATACATAAGATAAATTCAAATATAAATATTCATTATAAAGATAAAAATATTTATTACCTAATAGTAACTTATTTTAATTTTTTAGTCAATAGAAATTTAATTATTTTTATACAATTTTGATGTAGTAATTACCTAAATTATGAAATATTAAAATAATTGATACTATAAATAGAAAAATAAACGTAATTTGAGAAATTTTATGAAATAAACTACTTTTATAGGTTACTATGACATGTTAATATTGATTTAATTAACTTTTTTCGATCTAATAATTCTGTTATGGGTTTCATAAAAATCAATTACAAAATTGTACAATAACAGACATATAAAAGTTTTTAAAATAAATATTATATTATTAATTGTTATTATATTCCGAAATTTCTAAGATTCGGAAAAATGACTTATATAACATTATATATAACAATTGGGGTTCGTTTGGATTTTTATATTAGGTTTATTAACCATATAGTGTAAGAAAACATGAATACATGGTAAAAGTTAAATTATTAATTTAGAGTTAAATCTAAATGATAAGGTTAAAATAGTTACCTAAACATGACAAAATATATTAGTTGAGAGGATTTCGACACATCCCCACTTTATCTTCTAAATAAATCAATTTGTAGCTATTATAAACCAAAAATGACTTTATTATAAAATAATATTTTATGTTTTTCGTAAAGGGCCCCTCTCCTCCCTCATAAAAAGGGCACACCTTACCTATTCTATTCACAACCTTTTGAGACTTTATGCTCTGCCAAACCCTGACCATTTACCTTATCATCTTCCTTAGAAACATTATAGATGATCTGGTCTCTTCAAAAGTCCACCCCTAGTGCCTTAAGAGGAGTTCAAGTAGAGGCGCGTCAAAGAAGAGGTAAAATCCATTACTGATTTGTTCCAATTTATTTCTTCCACTACCTGTTCTCCATTATTTGTTTCATCACATATTAATAACATAAATATCAAACATATACTAATATGATATTATAAATATGGAACAACCCAATTTCATCTTCTATCCATCCTACGGAAATGAAATCATCGTGCGTGCGTACGTACAAAATACCGTTTCCACGCTGTGGTGTAATTTGTTTTCCACCACCACCTTACTTGGATTGGTTTAATGGTGTAAATAAATAACTATATATTATTATTGTAAAGTGATATTGATTATGAAAAATTATACTTACACTTAAATACAATTCCATGATCATGGAAATTATATCATCACTCATGCGTACGTATGGATTATCGTTTCCACGAACACGATGAGATTCATTTTCCATGATTAACCATTCAAGTATGATTATAAAGTATATATAAAAAATAATCATGAATTATATTACATAATAATGATGGTTTATTTATGTACATATATGTTTCATTCACTTAATTCCATTTAATCCAATAAGTAAATTAAAACATTGTTTATGCGTACGTACGGCCTACCGTCTCCATGAACGGTGTCTACCATTTCATTTATATATATATATTATACATATATATACTGAATATATATATGATATATAAATAATGATTTACATTATGGAAGTATATAAATCAGGATATAAGTAATAATAATATCAAGATCAACATGTCCAAACACGTACGATAAATAAAACGATTTTACCCAAAATGTTGTTTTAACATGGAACTTACAAAAGAACAGATAATATAAAGTCATAAGTGAAAAATATATGATATCATAACAATGAATATGATTATGTAATAAGCCAATGAAATTATTTAAATCACTATACAGGAGTTTCAGTTACGTACGAAGCATATCAGATCTAAAGTAAGGGATAACTATTCCAATCTCGTTCTTATCTGAGATTACTATACGTAATATTTAATGGGGTTATTGTTATAATCCATTCCCATGATTTCTAAAAATGTTTTCATGCATTTTTAAAGTCCTCTTTACCCATTTTTGAAATTTACCACATGTTATTATAGGAATCTTACTTTTATTTACCACATGGGGAACTTTTTGACTTTTTCGATAAAAGTACGAGAAGAATGTTATTTTTAACTTATATGGCCTGAATGGATATTTACAGTTTCATAACGCCTCATTTTCATGAATCTTACTCTTCAATATTTTATTAATATTTTCAACAAAATAATTTTCTTTTAAAATTGCATAAAATATTGTGAAAAGAAAATTATTTTGAAGAAGAAAGGATATTTTCCTCATGAATTGATTTCAAGTGTTTTATCAAAACAATTTTCCATCTAAGAAGACATTATATAATATGTGTAAATTTCAAGTATAATTTCTATATGATTTACATGGTTTCACTTTTAATATTATGAAATATCCATTTGTTTTCTATGGATTATGTGATGATGGTATTATGTATATGAAACCCATTTTATATTTTGGGTTATGATGAATGTTATTTTTTATTTTGTGGCACATGTAAGAATGATTTCATTATGAGATGGGTGGGAACTATATCTCATTCAAATGCATTAGGTAATGATTTATATCTCATAATATAGTAATCCACGCTCAAATTTACACAAGAGATGGAGGTAGAACAGTCCTTGTAGTCTATATTGGGTTTTTAAATCCACTGAGACCTAAGAAGAAACCTAATACACACAACCTATGGGGTGGATTTTTGGCTATGAAGTGGCTAACTTGGTTTTGATTTTGATTTAATTAATTCTTGATGAATCCATTCTTTAAAATTACACTACCTTCATCATTTTCTGGTTTGATGTAACTAAACTCAATTACTAATCCCCTAAAAACTTATAGAACCAAATTCATGATGTCTCCATGGTATATGGTAATTTTAGTAATTGGATTTAACTTTCTCAAACACAGAGAAGATGAAGAGTGGAAATAACAGAAGAATGGAAGTCATAAATTTGTTAACCAATTAACAACAATTCATTCATAAAATAAAATTCAATCATTCTTTTTCATGTTCCTAAGATGAACCCAATAAATGGTTATCCCTCCATTGATGGTATACTCTCAATGGTGGGCAGATTATGGCTTACAAGAATTAGATTGATGAAATTATAACCACAGAAATAACGAGCACTCTTCCATGTGTGTGAATGAAATTCAAACCTATGTGAGAACTAATTTAGAAAAACAAACAGATATCAATGTGCTTTCTGATTATAATGTTTTAATGAAAAAATGGGAAGAATTGAAGAGAAATATGTTGATTAAGAGAAAAGAAGTACAAAAAGGAATCTTACATGGAAATGGAAATGCGATTACAAACACAAAGTGGCAGCATAACATTACAATTAAACCAAACACCCAAGATCCTTAAATACTCCAACACCGCTGCCTTAAATAGTCATTTTTTGGGCCCTTGGGTCGAGCCATAAATAGTAAAGGTCATCTCACTTGATTATGGTAGGTCTAGGGTGGTGGAAATATTGTGGAAAGAAGACATTCCACCCTTGACCCAAAAAGGCATCCAGCTTGCATCAACCAAACAGAGATGCATGAAACAGCTTTTAGATGGCTGAATATGGGTGGACCATAAGAAGACTTAAAATAATCTCCAGATGTCCCCTAACATCCTGTAAAATCGCAGCCCAAAAAGAGTTATGGTTTTCTTGATATGCTTTAATTGGTGGGCTGTTTTTCTGGGCTGCAGAATCTGGCCCAGATTTTGATTTACTATTTAAGCCGCATAAATAAAAGTCATAGAATCCGAATTATCATTGAATCCGGAATAATGGTTTGTTACTCTACATGTCTTCTAGAATCCCATGAATTTTGGGCTTCATTGGTCTAGTATTGTGGGCCCGAAAATCTCATCATTGGACTGGTGTCCTATCTGTCTACTATAGAATTGTTTCATTTAATCGCCAAATAACTCTATCATCCTTTATGAATCATCCATTGATCCTTGAATAATAAATGTTTAAATTTATGTGAAGATAAATTTAAAAAATATAAAATTAAAATAGGGATAAATACATTCCTTATAATCAGATAACTCATTGGGCCTAAATTAGTGTACATTAGACATGAGGTGCACAAATGATGAGAATGGAGGTTAAAAATCAAAATCCACTAACTCAGGCCCATAAGATCAAATATGAACATTTAATACCATACAAATGTAATTAACATATCTGTTTTTATTTGATAATAACAACTCCCAACTTGAGTTTTTCTAGTCCTGACCGAATAATTCAATGATTTTATTTGAATTCCTTTCATCAAACACGTTATAACAAACAATGCTAACAATGCAAATTAGAGAAAAATATATCTTTATAACCTATAAAATAATTTAAAACAAGATAAATTTAAAAGATATCTCAATACCAAGACCTTTCCATTGATCAAATCCATCATCATAATTCATCCAACTCAATTAGGTGTAATGATGTGTTGTGAATCACAATAGATATGCGGGTTCATTTTATTTCAAGGGGAAATCATGGAAGTGCTAGGTGGAATCACATTTAATCATTATATGATTATACATTATTTTATTCTTTTTTCCTTTTTTCCTTTTAAATTTATTTTTTTGCAATGCTTACATAGTATTTGAGATTGTAGTTAATCATATTAACCTATGTAGCGAGACTTTGCCGATGACTCTTAGGCTAAAAGGTCGTAGGGCACCAAGTGAAGCCCACATACTCAGGCACCATCTAGAGTTAACTTGATCAAAAACAAAATCATATTACTATAAAATAGAGATAGAGTGAAAAACTCAGGGCTAGACAACTCTGGAGTCACAATCCCCAATTGCTGAAAGCCTCGCATTTTATCAATCCTTTTCTCTACATGCAATTTGTTTTTTTTTTTGAATACTCATATTATTCATAAAAATAAAACCAGCCTTTGATATTTATTATGGGACGATGAGAATTCGAATTATTACCCCATGATCTAGAGGACGTGCATTGTGGCATTTTGATTAAATAGATGATAATACAAATGATGAAAATTCTCATTGGACAACCAAACGTCCAAAATCAATGCCTTTAATCATAATCATGAATTAAATGATGAGTCAGGGAAAAAAATATTATTTTCTATAAAGTTTTAATGTGAGGAAATAAGTTATTATACGAATGATAAATGAATTTTACAACGTTTTTATCATTTTTTTAACAAACATTTTGTTTCCACACCCCCAACATAGAATAAAATTGTCCCTAGTTTCGTAAAATAAAAATTTATATTGGGGTGGAGGAAAAAAAGGGATGTTCAATAAAAAATTGAAATATTAGTATAATGGAATGAAGTCACTTGGTGGTTGAAGTTTGAAGTTCTTTCCGCTCTAATTTAGTCCTTTGATATCTATGTCGCTAGTAGAGTTCCCTTGTGGAAAAGGAAAACAAACAAACAAAACAAAATAGTATATATATATATATAATATAAGTATATATATAAAATAAACTAATGATACATTGTCTTATTTGTAAATTTCTGGGTAAATTATTATTCAAGGATCACACCACATGACACAGATGAATATGGTGATCCTCTTTCGTACCCATCCATACTCATAATAGAAGAACAGTTCAAAAGTCTATTTTTTATTAATAATTTTTTGTATATTTTTTAAATATCAAAATGATTAATTAATCAAATTTGAAAAATAAATATTATTCAGAAAGATTAAAAACATGAAAAACACGGGTTTCCTCCCATGCATTGATTTTTTTTTGACGTCGTTAGCCCGACATGGATCCTAAATCTATCAATTTTTATTTCTAGTTCATAGTTTGGCTCAGTTATCTCAACCTCTATTTCCTATTTATTGAATTATTCAATGAATGGTTTTAACATATGAACATTGAACTTGAATATGTGACCACTAGAGGGATCATGAATCTCTACTGCCCCATGGGGGTACACATGATGCACTATTAAAGGACCTGACCATCTAGACCTTAACTCTCCATGGTGTAAATGATGTTTTGAACAATATAAGAACACACATTTTCCCAGTTCAAAATGTTTGACTTTTATATTGCTAGATTGAAAGGCTTGAACTCAAGATTTATTTATCATTGAATTTTCATAAGCCTCCATCCCAAGTTCCTCATGTTCCTTAAGATATAATTTCCTCTTTTCTTCAGCTAAATAAATATTGAAATTCATTTTTTTATTTACCAAAATGCCTTATGCTCAATTTCAACAGGTAAATGACATGCTTTTCCATAAACCAACCTATATGTGGACATTCCGAAAATGGTTTTATATGCAGTTCGATAGGCCCAAAGAGCATCTAAGAGTTTCTCAGTCCAATCTTTCCTGGAGGGGTTGAAGGTTTTTTCAACAATTTTCTTAATCTCCATATTCTCTAACTCAGCTTGACCATTGGTTTGAGGATGGTATGCAGTGGACATTTTATGAGAAATACCATACGTATACTTGAGTGAAGACAATGGGAAGTTGTAGAAATGGGTTTCTCAATCACTGATTATAGCCCTATGAATTCAAAATCGAGAAAATATCTTCTCTTTCAGAAATCGAATCACATCTTGATGATCATTGGACTTAGTGGGAATGGCCTCAACCCATTTTTAGACATAATCAACAGCTAAGTGTATTTAGAGGTATCCCCTAGAGTTTGGGAAGGGATCCATGAAATCAAATCCCCAATAGTCAAATATTTTAACCACTAATATGGGAGTGAGTGGGATTTGATTCCTTTTTGTGATGGACCATACTTGTTGACACCGAGGACAGATTTGACAAAATGTGTAAGAGTCCCTTGAGAGGGTGGTCTAGAAGAGACCACACTTAAGAATCTTAGAAGTTGTTTTCTTAGAGGAATAGTGACTTCCACATGCCTCACTATGACAAAATTTAATGATGTACTCTTGTTCAGATTCTGGGACACACCTCCTATTAACATGGTCAGGGAAAGACTTATAGAGGTATGGATCATCAAGAACATAGTTTCTAACATCAGAAAGAAATTTCCTTTGAGATTGAGTCCCTAAGAAATTTGGAATGACTCCTGTAACTAAGAAATTGGCTATGTATTCATACCAAGGGTAGTCACTCACAGAGTATAGGTGTTCATCAGGAAATGAATCAGACACAGAAAGGGGTTTTGAGTTGTATTTTAATTCCATCCTAGAGAGGTGATCAGCTACAACATTTTCAATGCCATTTTTATCCTTGACTATGAGATAAAATTCTTGTAAGAGAAGGTCCCACCTAATCAGTCTAGCCTTAGAATCTTATTTTAGGAAGAGGTATTTTAGTGCAGAATGGTCAGTGAACACAGTGATGGGGGATCCTAAAAGTATGACCTAAACATCTCTAATGAAAACACAATAGAATGTAACTCCATTTCAATAGTGGTGTAGTTGATTTGGCCATTATTTAAGGATTTACTTGCATAAGCAATGACATAAGGATTCTTATCACACTGTTGTCCTAACACAGCTCCTACAACAATGTCACTGGCATTACACATACGTTTGAATGTAAGGTTCCAATTTCGAGATTTCATAATGGCTGGAGAGGTGAGAGAGGATTTGAGGGTTGAGAATGAACCCTCAATGCTTTCTGTCCTAACAAATGGATCAACTTTTACTAGCAGTGCAGAAAAGGTCCGGGAGATTGGACTAAAGTCCATGATTAATCTTATATAGAAACCATCATAACCTAAAAAAGACATCACTTCCTTGAATGTTTTGGGTGATGGAAGGTGACGAATGATGTCAACAGTGGATTTATCTACTTCAATCCCCCTACCCGAGACATATAGCCTAGAACTAGTCCCTCATTAACAATGAAATGACATTTTTCCTAGTTTATGACTAGATTCTTTTCTTCACATATTGACAAGACTCTCTCTACATTCCAAAAACATCCCTCAAAAGTATCCCCAAACGTAGAGAAGTCATTCATGAAGACATCTTGAAAATCCTCTACCATGTCTGAGAAGATTCCCAACATGCACCGCTGGAGGGTTCCAGTGGAATTTCATAACCTTAAGGGCATGAGTTTGAAATAAAAGGTGCCAAATGAACATTTTAATGTAGTCTTACCTTGATCTTCTTGGGATTCCTCAATCTGATTGTACCTCGAGTACCCATCTATTAAATAGTAGAATGCATGACATGCCACTCTCTCAAGGGATTGGTCATTGAATTTTAAGGGGAAATTTTCCTTCTTAGTAAATGAGTTTAGCTTCCTATGGTTGATGCAGACTCTCCAGCCACTACTCAACCTTGTTGGAAGAATCTGTCCATCTTCGTTGGTTATCACTGTGATTCCATCCTTTTTTGGAACCACTTGAATTGGGCTCACCCACTCACTCCCAGCTACGGGATAGATGATAACAGCTTTTAACAATTTTAGAAGTACCTTCCTTACTACCTCCATGATATTAGGATTGAGTCGCCATTGAGGTTGACAACATGGTTTTAAATCATATTCTAGAACAATCCTATGAGTCCCGATAAGTGGGCTAATCCCAGGAATATCCTACATGGTCCAACCAATGGGTTTTATATGTTTCTTAAGGACATCTAGAGTCATCCTCTCATGATTGTCTTCAAGAGAAGAAGAAATTACAATAGGATGTGGTTGGTTGTACCATAGGAAGGCTTACTTGAGTGCAGTGTGATGTTCCTTCCCTTCAAGATCTGGTTGGTTCAGAATTTCAGTAGAATATTGGGTCATTGGATCAATGTAATTTTTGTTTAGAGTTTTAGATAGGATTGATTCCACACATATAAAAGTTTTAGCTACAAGATTGATTTGATAATATTTATGGAAGGATGTTTGAAATGTTTCACTGTTTGTTGGACCAATGACATCATCGTAAGAGAAATTCGAAAATGATTCAAGCCGTGGAGAAAAAATTCTTTCATGTCAATAAAGGAAATCAATCTCATCCGAACATAAACATACAAAAAATATTCCTTGATGTTCTATGGATTCATTATCAATGCTTCCTATCATGTTTACGTCCTGAATATCCTCATCATTCCCTATTTGTGATCTGGAATTATAGATGATCATGTCTAGACTCATGTTCCCAATGGTGATGGTCATGTTCCCATTTCGGACTCAGATAACAGAGTTGATTGTTGCAAGGAATAGATGACCAAGGATGATTGGGGTCTGTTCCTTATTTCCTATGTTTGGATGGTTGTCAAGGACAACGAAATCAGCATGGTAGATGATGTTTTCAACCATTACCAGAATGTCCTTTAAAATCCCCTTTGGAACCTTAATTCTATGATCAGCAAGTTGAAGTGGGACAGATGTCGGTTAGATCACTAATAGGCCTAACTGGCAGTACACAGCATATGGGATGAGATTGACACTATCACCTAGGTCACAAAAGTCCTTGACAACTTTTCTCTCTCCTAGTTCAACATTGATGAAAGGGAAACATGGGTCCTTCAAATTAGGAGGAATGGTCCTTTGAATGATGGTACTCATAATAGCATCCAAAAGGACATGGTTTTTATGTGAAAATTTTATTTTAAAAGAGAACATGTCTTTTAGGTACTTTGAGTAGAAATGTATAGTCTGTATTGCATCGAGAATAGGAATTTTCAACATGAATTGTTAGAAGATTTCGCTAAATGTTTCACTCAATTCAGGCTTGGTTTTTCCCCTTATGCGTTGAGGAAATGGTGCAGGTTGTGGGGTTGTTTTTTGAAGAGTTTTTTCATTGAAAATGTTATCATGTTTTTTAGTTTGATCATTTGGATAATTTTAATTTTCATCTATGTTTGAATCTTCAGGTGGGTTTTGAATTAATTGTTCAAGATTCTAAGTTGATTTCACACTTCTTAAAACTGTCACATCCTTTAGTTGTTCATGAGTTGTTTGAGTTCAACTTGACTCTCCCCTTGAAGTTGAGGATGGCACCGCTTGAGTAGCATGGGTGCCTTTCTAGTTTTTATGGTTTGAAGTTCTTGTTTTAGGGAAGAGACTTCCGAGTTCATCCTCTCCATTTTTTTGCACAGTTGTTCTAGTTTCCTTTGTGGAACATTTTGGGTTGGTTCTTATGTAGATTGGTTTATCCCAGGGGGATATTTTTGAGGTGGGATGGTTTGTTGAAAATTGACATGTGGCTATTGGTATTGGATATGTTGGGTTTTGAACTGGTTATGGGGTTGGTAGTTCTGATGGGGGTAAGGATTTTGTCCCTGTGGTTGGCTAGGTTGTTAGTCATCTTTCCAGCAGATGCCTCAGTAGTCATTATACCTTGGGTTGAAGTTGTTTTGGTATTGAGGATTTTGAATGTTCAAGGAATTTACTTTCAATGGGGGTCCTCCTAATAGAACATCCTTTATGGATGGAATGGTCGGGCATTTGTCTGTCTTATGGTCATGTTTGTCACAAATTGTGCCAACATGGTCAACAGTTTGGATTTTTTGGACATTACTTAGGTCTATCTCTTCAACCTTCCTAGAGAGTGCTGTGAGTTTATCCCTAAGGCTTTTCTCTTATCTAAGTGTATGAATTCTAGTATTTCATTGTGGATTTTCAGAATAATTTGATGTTCCCCATGTTTGGTTTTGTTTTGAAAGGGTTTCTAGATACTGGTAAGCATCATTTGGGGATTTGTTTTTAAATGTTCCATTACACATCATGTCAATGAATTGTTTGTTCCCCGTACCCAAACCTTCATAGAAAATTCTCACTTGTTCAGGTATAGAAAAACCATGGTGTGGAACCATGTTTAGAGTGTCTATGAACTTCTTACATGTTTCATTGAATGACTATCCCTCTTTTTCAAAAAAAGTTTTGGATACTCTTTTTAAGTGCAATTGTTTTGTGGTGGGGAAAGTATTTCTTGTATAATTCTCTTTGTAGTTGTTCCCAAGAGTTTATGGATGATGGTATGAAATTGTTTAGCCAATTTTTAGCTAGATCCTTTAATGAAAAAGGAAATAACCTCATCTTAGCTGATTCTAGTTTATGTGGGGGACACATGGTTTCTAAAATGTCATTGATCTGCTTAATGTGAAGTTAGGGCATCTCCGACTCCATCCCGTGAATTGTTGGAAGGTGGTTTAGAACATGGAGTTTATAGATGTAATTGGAATAACCTAGGTAATTGTGTCTAATGCATGAGGGGGAATTGGTCCATGATAGAGTGAGGTAGTCATTCATGGTTTCATCGACTACATTCCCTAGGTTTCGAGATTCTTGGTTTTGGTTCCCCATTTGATATCCCCCATGATTTACAATTTGATTTCGTGGAAGACCGTCCATTAGAATTGGTTAAGTTTTTGAATTTAGAGTATTATGAAGATTGGGATCTAATGGATTCAATCTCCTATGTTCACTTGACTCCCTTATCCTAGTACATTCCACCATAAATAGTCTCTTTGAATTATCACGGGTGTAGGTGGACATGCACCAAAAAACGTGAAAGGGACAAGATAAGAAATCTTGGGTGAGAATAGAAGAATGGAGGTGAGGAAAGAAGGATTTTTTTATATGGTAGATACTTGGTCCCTCTAAACGACACCAAAATTTGATTCACGCTCAAATTTACCCATGAGATGAAGGTAGAATGGACCTTGTAATCTAGATTGGGTTGTCAAATCCACTGAGACCTAAGAAGATACCTAAGACAGACAACCTATGAGGTGGATTTTTTGATATGAAGTGGCCAACGTGGTTTTCATTTTGGATGGTTTTAAATAACACTAAAAATCTAAGTGAATTAAATTAAATGAAAACTGGTTGATCTTATGATTATTCTAGGGGTGGATTGAATGAATTTTACTTATTTAGAAAATTTTGGTTTAATTAATTCTTGATGAATCCATTCTTCAAAATAGAACTACCTTCATCATTTTCTGGTTTGATGCAACGAAACTCAATTACTAATACCCTACACACTTAGAGAACCACATTCATGATGTCTCTATGGAATATGGTCATTTTAGTAATTTTATTTAGCTTCTTCAAACACAATGATGATGAAGAGTGGAAATAACTGAAGAATGGAAGTCTGAAATTAGTTAACCAATTAACAATAATTCGTTCATAAAATAACATTCAATCCAGCCTTTTAATCTTCTTAAGATCAACCCATTAATGTTTTACCCCTCTATTGATGGTATACTCTCAATGGTGGGCAGAAGATGGATTACAAGAATTAGATTTAAGAAATTAAAACTGTGGAAATAACGAGAACTACTTCATGTGTGTGAATGACATTCCCACCTATGTGTAAACTAATTCAGCACAACAAAGAGATATCAATATGATTTGTGGTTATAATGTTTTAATTAATGAAATGGGAAGAATAGTAGAGATCGATTTTGATTAAGAACAAAGAATTACAAAAAGGAAACTTACATGGAAATTGAAATTTGATTACAAACACAAAAGTGGTAGCATAACATTACAATTAAATCAAACACCCATGATCCATAAATCCTCCAAAACCACTAACATAAATAGGACTTTTTGAGCCCTTGGGTCGAGCCTCCATTAGTACAAGTCATCTCACTTGAGTATGGTAGGTCTAGTATGGTGGGAAGTTTGTGGAAAGAAGACTTTCTACCCTTGACCCGAAAAGGCATCCCGCTTGCATCCACCAAACACAGGCGCATGAAACACCTTCGAGATGGCAGAATTATGGTGGGTCATAGAATACTTAAATTAATATACTGACGTCCCCTATCATCTTGTAAAATCTACGCCTAAAATAAGTTATGGTTTTTGAGAAATGGTTTAATTTGTGGTCTATTTTTCTGGGCCACCGATTCTGGTCTAGATTTTGATATACTATTTGGGACGCCTACATAACAATCATAAAGCCAAATTTTCGTTGGATCATGAAGAATTATTTGTTACTATATATGTATTCTATCATCCCATGAATATTGGGCTTCATTGGGCCTGTATTTTGGGCCCAACATTCTCATCAGTGGGATGGTGTCCAATTTGCCTTCTCCAAAATTGTTTCTTTTCATCGCTAAATATATCAATCATCTTTTATGAATCATTCATTGATCCCTGAATGAAAAATGTTTAAATTTAAGTGAAGATCCATTTCAAAAATTATCAAATTAAAATATTTATAATTATATTCCTTTGAATCAGATGACTCATTTTTCCTAAATTGGTTTACATTAGACATGAAGTGCACAAATGATGAGAATTGATTTTTAAACTCAAAATCCACTAAATCAGACCCATAAGATCAAAAATGAACATTTAATTCCATTAAAATGTAATTAACATATGTGTTTTTATTGTATAATCAAATAGACATGACCGAAATGGTATGTTAATCCGGTTTAGTGATACAGGACTGGAACGAGGAGTGAACTTGATTCTGAAAGGGACTTTGTCCACTAAGATGGTCATGGAAGCAATGCAATGGCTAATATGAAAATAATATCATGTGATTAATGTTTTTCCACAATTAATTGTTTTATTCCCATGTTATTTTATCATGATTGATGTTCTTTTATGATCTATGCATTACGTACTGCCATAATTTATTACCAAACTCAAGATTTTGATGTCTAAACATTATGTTCAAGTTTTGATGATCAAATATATATGCTTTGATTTATTTCTTTTCCATGAATAACCTTAATAAGCATTTGAGCTCACCCTTTATATGTTTTCTTTTCCCCGGGATATAAATAAAGGTTTTAGATAAGAAAAAAAGTAAGATTTTATGGGAGATGTTGAAGATCTTTCACCAATATTAGAAGATTATGTTCCATGTTTCCAAAGACACTAAAATATTACGGTCATTTGGTGTATGTTTCTGTTATGTATTATGTATTCCAGAAAAGTAATGTAATGTCCATTTACGTCAAGATTTGGGTCTCTACAGTTGGTATCAGAGGAAATGATTAGTTAACCTTTGGAAAATAAGATGCAAAAACATTAGTGAGATCCCTAGAGATATTTCTAATGTATGTCTAGGGATGTCCCTCTGGTTTAGTATAAATATAGGTTATAGTCCTGTAATTATGGTAAAAATATTAGAATTAACCCCAAGATGTTATATATTAAAGGTACACCCACTTTTTTATGTTGTTTTCTCTAACATGATTGTTTTCTGTCACACTATTCTTTTTGGGTTTTAGACGATGGAAATAACCTGAAAGAACCGTGTTGATCAATGTAATGGACAACGAAATGATTGTCCTCCTGAACAACCAATTGTGATGGGAGATGGAGTGAAAAATATTATTTCTATACTTATAAAAGCTATGAATCATTCTGGATTTCTAAATGATCAGATAAAGCAACAATATTCTATTGAGTCCTTCATGAGGCAACATCCACCTTCTTTCAATGGGTCTTCTGATCCACTTGTTGATGAATAATGGATCAGTTCCATGGAAAATATATTTTCTATACTTCGCTGTTCAGAACATGATAAATTCATTATAGATGATTACCATTTAGAAGGTGAAGCTGACCAGTGGTGGACCCTAATTAAGAGTAAAAGTCCCCAAGATGAATTTGAATCCATGGAATGATATGAGTTCAAGAACATGTTTTTCAGTAAGTACTTCCCTTGTATTCTTCAAAAAAAATGGAAAAGGTGTTCCTTGAGCTTAAGTAGAAGGATGATGAATCTGTTCGTATAAACGAAGAAAATTTTACATGACTTGTAAGGTATGCATCTGGTTTTATCATCAAGCATGAATGTAAAGTTGGTCGATTTTTCAGTGGCTTAAAACGAAGTCTTTGAAGGGCATTCGCTATAAGAGACTTCAGTAGCTATGAATAAATTGTGTGTTTTGCTATCAAGGTAGATGTTGATGTTGGTGTAACATTTCTATCTCATGGTTTTGAAAAGAAAAAAAAGACGGGGTTCAAGGAGAAATCTCATAATAATGTTTAAAATAAGATGAATGTTTCTTTATGCTCAATGTTTGGAAAGAATTGTGGTAGAGATTGTCATAAAAGGACTAGAAAATGTTTTAATTGTGGAAAAGAAGGTCATCGAGCAGTTGGGAGTTGAAGTAATGGAAAAACAGTTGCTAATCATGTGAATAAATAAAATATTGTAGAGAACTCACCACCAACACTTCAATGCTTCATGTGCAAGGAAATAGTGAATTATGCTAATCAATGCCCTAATCCATAGGTTAATGATCATCAAAGTGAGCAACCAATTAATGAAAAGGATAAAGTGAAGTCACATGCGATCACTATTTTTGATGTTGAGTATGAAAATGATGTTTTTTTAATGATTAAGTGTTTATGTAAGGGGATTTCAAAATAGTATCATGGAATCACATTAATGGCATCGTGGAATTTTGGAAATTCATGTGTATTGAATTTCAATAATTATATGTTACCGGAAACCATGAAAAGTGATTAAAATATTTTTGGAAAGTAGATGATATGTGAATAATGAAGCGTTACGGAGATAATGAGATGTTTGATAGTATTATCGAGCTCATGACTGATGTAAGTATAATGTGATATCATGGTTCGAGTATATAGAATTTTTGGGATTTTGGTATGTGGAAAGAGTTAACTTTTGATAGCATTCATGTTTTCACTAAGGTTATATAGTAATTTATGTTTCAAGATAATACACGATTAAGGTATTCACATGTTTAGAATGTGACAAACAAGATATATCATACGATATATGGGGGATAAATGATGGTATTCACACGATCGGTAGATGACATTTCCAATAATTGTTTTCTTTATACTACGAACTTGGATAGAAGTATTTTAGATAATCCTAAAGATTGGAATGAATTATGTTGGAAATAATTTAGTATTTTATATGTCTATAAATTTTTCAATATTATTGATGGAATGTTTTAATAGTGTATTTTAAGAAAAGGGACAACATGCAGAATGGGAGACAACCCGTCACATCAGACAAGGCTGTGGGAATCGAACCCACAACCGAAGTGTGACATGCATTTATCCCCAACAACTGGCCTACATGAAGTCATTGGTTAGTAAAAGAAAGTTTTATTATATTACGCTGTATTATATATGAAGTATAAGTCTGTTTTAAGAACTATATATGATTAATCTCACTATATATGGACTTATGTATATTTAATAACATTTACTATATTTTTGTTTGAGAGAGATGGGATGACCTATCATTCTATCGTATGATCTGCTAACACTTCATGGAAGGAAAATTCTACTTTATTTCTTTATGATATGATGTGAAAATTGTTTATGGCCCAAATAAAAGTAAGATTGTACCAAAATCAATTAAGTATTTATTTTAATTCAACAATTATTCAATTTTATGGAAATGATCTTGAATACAAAAAAATGATGTCCTAATGTCCATATATCTGATGAATCAGATGGTACGTTAAGTCATCACAAATGTATGGATTTGTGATTGTTGGATTTTTCATATCCATGTTCTCTACCACTCTCCATCAGAACATGATGGTTAGATTTCTCTTCCATATAAATATTTTCACCTATGTTTTCCTATGTGGAAACCCAGTGATTAGTTAATTTGGGTAACCATTATGTTTTATAGTTTAGTTTATAAAGATATGTTTTGGTATTCCATTTTACGATGTGCATTTCTATTAACGAAACTTTCGAGTAGTAAACCATTTATAACCCCAATGAATTTCGAGGGCGAAATTCATTTTAAGGGGGGTAGAATGTAACACCCTATGATTTTATGAAAAATATTCATTTTTATTTCATTGATGTTTTTTGTTGTACACTACACCAAAAGGAGATTTTACTACACGCATCCCTGACTTGGCTTTCATTACACGCAATCACGACCTTCCATGATAGAGTGTGTTATACACAATACCGAGTTTCGCTAAACAAAGATATGTTATATAAACTAGCCGTTATAAATAGTAATACCCACTTTTTGAAATTTTATAAATTTTAACTTTTGAAATGGACTTCATTTTTGGATTCGGAATATCGAAATTAGCCTATGGTGAATTTTTGTTATTTTTCTGAAAACATTCAATTTTTGATAAATAGTGACAACACTATGTTACTATTTAATAACATACTTTTTATTTAAATATTTATTTATTTTATTTAAATTTATTTTAGGTCATAATTGATACATAATACCTATTTAAGTTCAATTTAATTCATTGGGGACATTTTCTATTAATTTTAGATATATAAATATTTTTTTGAACTTTTCACCGTCTTTTACCCACCTCTTGGGAGAATTTGAAAATTTACATAAAACATAATTTTACCTCTTCTGTGAGTGGAATTTCGAAAATACGAGAGACATGATTAATATCAAGTAGTAAAATGTGGTTCAATAAGATTAAAATAATTTTTAGTGAATAGTAACTTTTTTCTTTTATTTACCACAATTAGTGAATATGGTAATTAAGGGAAAATGATATTACTATCACCATAACACAAGTACTAATTCTATTGTATAAGTGTAATTAGACCAAACCATCCTAAGGAATAAAATAATACCCTTTAGGTCCACTTGGATTGGATTAGTACATTTATTATTATTTTATTTAAAGAAGAGTTAAAATGGTTAAAATAAAAGATTAATAACTAAAACATTTTTAATATACAGTTATACAGAAGATAAATTCAACTATAAATATTAATTATAAATCTAAAAATATTTCCTACCTAATGGTATTTTATTTATTATTTTTAGACAATATATATTTTTTATTTATTTATGTGACAATGGTGATGCAGTAATTATGTAAATAATGACATATTAAAATAATTGATATTATAAATAGCCAAATAAATGTAATTTCAGACTTTTTATGAATTAAACTAATTTTATAGGTTACTATGACATGTTTGTATTTATTTAATTTACTTTTTTGAACTAATCATTCTTTTATGATTTTTACAAAAATCAATTACCAAATAGTGTCAAAATTGACTTAAAATATTATTTAAAAAATATATTATATTAATAATTATAATTATATTCATAAAAATCTACGGTTCAGACAAATGACTTATATAAGGTTATATATATATTAATAATGAACCACTTGAGGTTGTTTTGAATTTTTATAGTAAGTTTATTAACCATATAGTGTAAGAAAACATGAAGACACGGTAAAAGATAAATTATTTAACTTAGAGTTAAATCTAAATGATATGGTTAAAATAATAACCTAAACTTGTCTGAAACCTATTGGTAGAGATTATTTCGACCGATACCCACTTTATAATTCAAAAAAAATTAATTTTGAGCTATTATAAATCGAATATGACTTTATTGTAAAATAATATTTTATGTTTTTTATAAAGTGCCCCTCTCCTCCCTTATAAAAAGGGCACGGCTTCCCTATTCTCTTCAAACCCATTTGAGCCTTGAAGCTCAGACAAACCCTGAACATTTCCCTTCTAACCTTCCCTAGAAACATTATATAGGTTCTGGTATCTTCAAAATACCATCCCTAGTGCCTTAAGAGGAGGTTAAGAAGAGGCGTGTCAAAGAAGAGGTAATATCCTTTACCGATTCTTTCTAATTTATTTCTTCTTCTACTTCTATTTAATTATTTGTTTCATCATAAATTAATAATATCATTATCAATAATATAATTATATGTTATTATAAATATGAAACAACCAAATTTCATCTTCTATCCCTCCTTCGAAAATGAAATCATCGAGCGTGCGTATGTACGGAATACCCTCTCCATACCGTGGTGTAATCTGTTTTCCACCACCACCTTAATTGGATTGTTATAATGGTGTAAATAAATAATTATATATTATTATTGTAAAGTGATATTAATTCTGTAAAATTATACATACACTTCAATACAATTCCACGATCATCGGAATGATATCATCGCTCGTGCGTACGTACGGACTACCGTCTCCACGAATGCGATGATATTCATTTTATATGATTAACATTTCAAGTATGATTATAAAGAACTTATAATAAATAATAAATTATTATATTAACTAATAATGATACTGTATTTATGTACATATATGTTTCATTCAATTAATCCCATTTAATTCAATAAGGAAACAAAAACAGTGTTCATGCGTACGTACGGCCAACCGTCTCCATGAACGATGTATTTCATTTCATTTATCTATCTATTATATATATATTTACTGAATATATATATTATATATAAATAATGATTTAAATTCTGGATGTATTTAAATTAAGATATATGTAATAATAATATCAATAAAAACAAGTCCAAACACGTACGATAAATAAAACAATTTTACCCAAAACACTGCTTTAACATGGAACTTACAAAAGAACGGGTAATATAAAGTCATAAGTGAACCATATATGATATCATAACAATTAATATGAATCTGTAATAAGTCAATGACATTATTTAAATCATTATACAAGGGTTTCAGATATGTACAAATCATACCGGACCTAAGGTAAGGGATAACTATTCCAATCTCGTTCTTATCCGAGATTGTTATTTGTAAGTATTTACTGGGGTTATTGTTATCATCCATCCCATTTTTCTAAAAATGTTTTCATATATTTTTAATGTCCTTTTTACCCATTTTAAAATTTACCACATTTTATGAATGGAATCTTACTTTATTTTACCACACTGGGAACTTTTTTACTTTTCTGAAAAAAGTACGAGAAGAATGTTATTTTTAACTTATACGGCATGAATAAATTTTTATGGTTTCATAACTCTTCACTTTCATGAATCTTACTCTACATGATTTTAGGAATATTTTTAAAAAATACTTTTCTTTTAATATTGCATGTAATTTTGTGAAAAGAAAATGATTTTGAAGAAGAAATGATATTTTCCTCAAGAATTCATTTCAAGTGTATTATCAAAACCATTTTCCATAAAAGATGACATTATTTCATATGTGTATGTTTCAAGTATAATATCTCTATTATATACATGGTTTCACTTTTCATATTATGAAATATCCATTGGTTTTATATGGTTTATGTGATGATGGGATGATGTTTATGAAACCCATTTTATTCGTTGGGTTATGATGAATGTTTTATGTTTCTTTTGTGGCACAAGTAAGAATAATTTCATTATGAGATGGGTGGGAACTATATCTCCCTCCAATGAATTGGGTAAAGATTTATATATCATGAGATAGACATGGATGAAAAGGTAAGTTAATTTGGTTCAGTGATACAGGACTGGAACGAGGAGTGAACTTGATTCCGAAAGGGACTTTGTCCACTAAGATGGTCATGGAAGCAATTCCTTGGATACTATGGAAATCATATTATGTGATTAATGTTTTTACACAATTAAATATTTTATTCCCATGTTATTTTATCATGATTGATGTTCCTTTATGATCTATGCCTTACATACTACCATGATTTATTTCACAACCCATGATTTTGATGTTTAAACGTTAAGTTCATGTTTTGAAGTTCAAATGTATATGGTTTATTTTATTATTTTACATTCATACCCTTACTGAGCATTTGAGCTCACTATTTATTTGTTTTCTTTTTCCGAGGATATAAATAATGGTTTCAGGTAAAAAATAGGGAAGAACTTTATGGGAGATGTTGAAAATCTTTCACCAAGATTAGAAGATTATGTTCCAAGTTTCCCATGACACTAAACTAATACGGTCCATTGGCGTCTGTTTTTGTTATGTATTAAGTATTATGAAAAAGTAATGTAATGTCCATGCACATCATGCTTTGGGTCTCTACATTCTTCAAATAATGATTCATAGTATTTACTAACACTATAATTTGTATTCAATTATACATAGGTTATGGATACCACATTGTGTACCTTAGCTATTAATCAATAATTTTTAATAGGAAACATTGAATGTAAACCAAATTATACTTTCTAGATGATTTTTAATATAAGGATTCATCAGAAGAGTCTCCACCATTGGCACTCTAGGTGTCATTAGGATTCAAAACATTCTTATCTTCATATTTTTAGTAAATACTTCTATTTCTATTATAATAATTTTCCTTTATATCTTTTCTCTTAAGCATAGGATAATCTGGGATTATATATCTAACGCTTCTTCATTTATAACAACTAACATTACAGTCTTTCTTATCCACTATTTATTTCTTCTTATATCTATACAGAAACTTTTTCATCCCAACTATATTGTTCGTCAATCGATAATGATTAGCTAGTTCAATTTTAGAATGATCGCTTTAACATGATTCAGATAAAATAGTGTCCTTCTTAGATTTAGATCTTGTAACTCTATCAGGAGTCATGGATTTCATAAGATTTGAAGTAGTTATAAAATAAACACTTCCATTCCCCTACTTTTTCTTAACATTTTCGGTATATCTCTTCATTTTAGTATCATGGTGAATAAGAGTTCCAAAAATCTCATCAAGAGTAATTTGTGAGACATTCTTATTCTCATCTATATCTGCACTCTTGTATTCCCACTCATTAGGCATGATTTCTATAATCTTTTCTAAAAGTTCCTTAGTATCCACACCTATTCACCCATTGATTGTAAGATATTCAAAATAGTCATGAATCATTGTTGTACCTTATATGTATGTTCTACATAAGGAACAAAACCATGGTACTAATCTCTAAGCATAGCTTTTCTTTTTTCAATAACATATGATGTACCAAAATGAGTAACTTCAAGATTCAACCATATAAATTTTCAAGCTGCACATGAGGAAATCAGGCCATATATATTCCTAGGAATGGAACATAATAATGTATTCTGTAACTTGTAGTTTAGTTGATATTCCCACTTCTCTTGATTAGTAAAAGATCTGACATCCTTATCAAGAATCTTGTAATCTCCAGTTATCATGGAAAAGTTGTGTACTCCAGTTTTAATAAAAATAGTCTTTATAAATTCTCTAAAATATTCATAATCATTCCCATCAAATGTAGGTGGTCTACTAGGATTAAGATTTTCAATTGTACCAACATTAATTCCCTCCATATCAACGAAAAAGAAAACATTCCATAAATACTTCTTAGTAATATAATATTGTAAACAAGGATAAAAATATCATAAGAAAGGAAAATATAGAACAATGAAAACAAGAGCAAGAAAACATATATGTGATTATATGTATTTCAGAGACATCCTCTGATAACAATTATATGATTGAAAAGATGAATGTATAGTCTTAGTATACAAGATGGCGGTGAATTGTATATATTAAAAAATTGCATTGGCTCTTTTAATGATTTTAGTTTTTATCAATGTTAAACTAGGTAAATTCCGAAGACCTCTTAGTTCTATAGTCTTGCTAGATTTCAGAAATGTGGTCCTAGAAATGAAACTTAATATAAGTTTACAAAGATAATGATTCTACCTTTATTCTTTTAGAATCATAATGATATGAGTATAATTATAAAGAAGTATAAGATAGTTATACTTTCTTTATAAATCAAAATACAGAGGAAAACAAACTTGAAACAATACACGTGACATGTATTAAATAATTTAACCCAAAGAGTTGGGTATCCAACAACCTTGGATAAAGGTCCCTTTTTTGTACATTCAAGAAAGATTGTCATACCCACACTGGGGTAAGCATTAAATACAAATATTGGTGACTGTCTTTATGTCCCCGTAAGCTATAAAACTTCAAGGTAGTTGGATCTTCTATAATCCTATCCCCGGAAGCCCTCGAATGTACTCAGCAACATCCGGAGTCGTATGATGAAATTTTGAACAAGTTGTTTAGTACAAAAAAATCATTAATGTCTATATATAATGAAATAACATCAGTAGCATATAATCTCTAGATTGACCAGCATTATTGTGCTCGTTTAAATGAGCTCATATTTATATTGACATCTTCAACGGCCAACTCCCTCCTCCAAATATTATATATTTCCTTGAATTTCAGAGGGACCTGTACATATGTCACTCAAACAACGGTTATTTAGTAATAGAATGAAGGAAATAATTTTATATCTCAAATAAGAGTTATGTAAAAAATGATTTCTTAACCAAATAATATTTTTCAGAGTATAAGGAAAATATAGAATTCAGAGTATAAGCGAGTATGCCTTCAGATTCTATGTTACTAGGATATATGGATTCTATTTTTCCTGGAATTATGAATAAAATTTATATAGAATGCGATGTCTGAATTCTGAGAAATTCAGATTCCGAATTCAATGTAATGTGGAACTAGAATTCTAAGGAATTGGGATTCTGAATTCAGAGGAATTCAGAGTCTGAATTCTAAAGAATTCAGTGTCCATATACTGAAGAATTCAGTGTCGAAATTCTATAGAATTCGGAATCTGAATACAAAGGATTTTAGAACTTGAGTTTCAAAAAATTGGGATCCTGAATTTTAATGAATTCAGAGTCTAAAATTTAGGAAATTGGGATCCTGAATTTCAGATAATTCAGAGTATGAATTTCAATGAATTCGTAGTCTGAATTTAAGTAAATTTGGAATCTGAATTCAAGTCCTAAAAAAACAATACTCTATATCTATATATATTTAGAATTATGAGGTTTTATATGTGAAACTGAATTTTTCACTTATTAATAAAGAGATTTATATTTAGAGATACTAAAATTACAAACAATGGAAAACATAGCAAGGATAAATTTTCTTGGGGAAGGAAAATTTTCATTATCAAGATAAAACTTATTGAAAATGAAATTTTCCTTAAGATTGAGTGTTTGTCATTTTCCATAAATAATTGAATGTTAAATTCATAAGGAAAACTTATTGACTCAACACCTCAGAGTCATTAATTTTAGCAACCACTAAACCCCTTTATATTCTTCAAAAAAATTAATTTTTGTTAAGAATAGTTGTTGTCGACATAAATCAGTGAATAATTAATTTCATTTTCAATATAATTTATACGAGAATGATAATTAAATACATATAATTCATTCATTATTTCCTTAATTATTTCATTAATACATTACTTAATGAATGTCAAACATCACAATAATGCTGTGAAGTTTAAGTAATTACATTAATAAATTTGAAACGATCTTTAAAATATATTGCCAAATGATCGAAACATAGCATAAAATACATGAGATTAATACATCCTATGGAAATAATTAAATTTATTATTATTATTTTTATTCAGGTAAATCCCAATCATTTAACACTTGTTGATAATAAATGTTAATCCCGATTTTTCAGATATGCAATAAATATTAAGAAATACCCTTATTCTATAAGAAATATGTTATGTACATAATAATGGATTGTTGGAAAATTATATATTTTCAATTACCACATCAATGTGTCATGAGAAAATATTAAGGATATCATCCTACTATGAATCCTCTATCAAGTTTCCAAGAAATGGAAGAAGAACTAAATTATACTACTCATACGTATCCTGAAAAGAAAATATTGGATAGATTAGAAACCAAAGGGAATATGAAAACTCATTAGGGTTCACCCATGAACTAATTTATCTATATTAGTGGATAATGCCAAGAAAATATGTGATCAAGAGTCTCTAAAAGGGCTCCAATGGAATCCTAATATTCAATTTAAGTGGGTGAAAAGAAGTATAGTATGATAGCTTTCAGAATTTATAAAACATTAAAAAAATATGATCACCATTCAATAATCATCAATAAAACACAATGTTTTGGTTGTTCACAGAAACCATGATCCAAAACTACTTCCACACATAAAATTTTTAGTGTTAAACCCATTGTTAGAAACCATAGTTCACAATCTTCTAACATCTCTGCCTATATAAAACATAGTGAAACAAATACCCTATAATCTTGTTATTAGAATATTGTTAATCCTAATATGAATTCCATAACATTTTACCAAATTATATAGATAAGGAATTTTAATCTCAATATCCACAGTTCCACTCTAATTTACCATGATACTATGACAATTAGGTATTCTGAGAGATTGAATCCCCCATGTGCCTCATAGAGAAACCAATTGCACCACCCCATTTCAACACTCAATGAAGTAGAGACATATGACATAAAATATTTTCTCCAAAACATATCATAATGAAATATTTTTTAGCTACCCCTTGAACAATATATTCAAAAAATGTTTTATTGTGAGACTCAAATATAAAACTACATCCTCACACTAAATAAACTATGGATGATAGTAAAAAATTCCAAAACCAAAAAAAATTCCCAAAGCCCCAATTCAATAGGAGTTTAAATACAAATAAATAGTTCATCTCCATATTCCATTCCAAAACAAATCTAATCTACCAAAAATAAAACAAAAATGTATAATATAAAATTATACATTATATTAGATAACACCAAAGACATTTCCATTCCAATTATTTAAATTAAAATTATTGGTTTGAAAGGAATGTAGAAATAGAACAACCACCCATTGAGATAAGAATTAGTTATATATCTATAATAAGTGAATAAACAAAAAAAATTTGATCAATGTTCAAAAATATACAAAATAAACATTCACCTAATAAATTAACAATGGATATACATCTTATATCAAAGTATTTAATCCCAAAAAACATCAGATACCAAATGGATATATATAACTCCTCATACCATGTAGCCCCCTCTAATATACAATTCTACTACCTGAAAAAAATCAACAGAATATCATGCCAACACAAGATCATCTCAAGGGTTCCCTAGATTAGAGCTGGGGATTCCTCAAAGGTCACATCATCTTCAACATCATGAGAACAATAGTAAATGGTGTCAGAATAAACATAAAGATAACAATTAAGCTGCAACAGATGAAATATGTAAGGAATATGGATCATTTTTTGTGGAAAGTTTTATTTGATATGAAGAAACTCAAAAATTTACTAACATTGAGAATGTTCCAAAAAGGTTTATCATTTTAATTTCATGATTGAACTATTTCACTCAATAACATTAAGATAAAAATAAAAAAACACGACCATTAACTTCAAAATAAAATGACCACTTTCTATGATCATCAAAGGGAAACTCCTAATCCTATGCTGATTTCAATTTCTTATAAACCATCTGCACCATCTATGTAATGCTATAAAACAATTTTGATCCCAAAATATCATACCCTCTAAAATCAGTCCATCATAAAAAACATAAAATTGGTTAATCCTTTAATTCATTAAAAGAGCACATGAAAATTGAATAGTAAAAAATATTAATATAATATATATCCCCAAAGGGTTGGTGGATCACTCAACAACCTCCAAAATCATGAAAATACTTTCACAACATGTTTTCTAGTGTCTATATATCCCGCTAGGGGAAATATTCTATATGTGAATGTAAACAAGATATATGGAATCTCTAAGCGAAAAAATAATGTTGGTGACTTCACAACTCTCTTAATAAATATTTGTGATCATAACCAGATATGATCCAAATTAGGAGATTATGAGGCCTAAATATCTCAAATAGGTATTTAAATAACAACACAACCAGAATACATGAATCCACTATCTATAAAATGAATTTTGACATAGAAATGGAGTCCCAAATTACCTAGATATAACAAAAAAATCCCTAAGATGTATGAAAAAAAGTGATGATTTATATCAATATATCTTTTCACATTCATAAGAGAACATCAATAGGCTATAGTAGACCTCCATGAATTTAATTTTGAACCCTAACGCTATACAAATACAAATATTTTCACAAGGAATCTTGAAATATTAAAATCAATACTCACAACAAAAGTTCATATTATGGTGGAATATATAATATAAACGACATGATATATCCCTAATATAAAATTTTGTAAATGATATTGAACCATATGACAATTCACTGAAGGAATACTGATCACCATAAGACCAATAAATAATATTGACCATATTTTTACTATCTCTTAATGATGTCAATATAAATAAATCAATTATGTTAATCATTCTCCTAAAATCCAAAAAAATAGACTCGTAATCCCACCACTACAAATATGATTTCACTATCACATTATTTAGAGTGTATCTACCATATTATTATCCCATATCAAGGTGCCTCACAATGATATCATTCATCACTCACCAATCCTTAACAAAATCCCACACAACATCTCTACATAAAATCCTACTCAAACTATTAGTTAATAAATTTATCATACCTAATGTATATGGAATCCTAATTTCATACTCTAATATAATTTTTACCTCAAATTATTTTTTCTATCACATATCTCAATTTGAGAAGATATACCCCAAAATTCTAATATTTTTGAAGATAAAAAACCATTCACTAATGTGGCAATTCCACTAAATAAATAGATAAAACACATCCAAAATATGCTCAATAACATGTGTACTATAGTTATTCTGTGGCGGTGAGAACAATTGAGACCCATAAGATTTATCTACATACTGGTTCATTAGAATAAAACTTATAACAGATGTGAATAATTGAAATTAAACATAAACATAATTCCATAATTTGACAGGATAAATATATGACATATTTCAAAATTACCATTCATATATAATAAATTATCTATATTGAATTAAATAATAGTGGAAACCTAATAATATTTGGATGAACCTATTAAGGAAGCCATAATTATATAGAATTCCAGAATAAATCTCTAATAATACCCAAAAAGGCCATGAAAACTTTATTTCTCATAAATATTGTTGGATACAACTTGGAATTAACAACCCAATCATCAAAGGTACAATATTTACTTTAAAATGAAAAATTGATTATGCACTTAAATAAAAAAATCCATTATAGATCATACATGTAGAAAAATTATAAAATCATATATGATGATAATGGTTAAAAAATTGTGCATTGATGTTATTTTTACCCCACAAATAACAAATAATACCCTATGAATATTTATTGAACAATATTCAATTTTTTAGATATTCACATAGCAGTGAATTGCTTAGTTCTATGATAAAATATGGATCATTCAAAAAATGAACCAACCTCACAATGATATCATAATTTCCTTATATATTATTTAATAATATCTTCAGAATATCCCCATACTTTACCCACATATAATATAATCATAATTGAATACCAATCTTTAATAACCATTTCACTCAATTCAAACACTACAACGAATCATTAATCAACATAATTGTATAGTAGTTCTAAAAAATCACCATTTTAAAGAAATCACAATAAATGAAAAAATGGAAACTGCAATTTTACCTCTTTGAAAAAAGTATCAAAGATCTGTAAGGTAACACACATATCCAAAAATATTTCAAGAAGAGAAATAATGTAGTCATATAACTCTAAAAAATCAAAAATTTCCATCCATTACAGAGAAATAAATATTATAGAGAATACCTGGAAATTATATAACCAAAAATCAATCTTGTAGTCAATGGTATAGTGTCAAAACCTCTTATAAAAACTCAGATTATATTTGAAACCCTAGTATCCACACCTAACAAAACCACTATATTTTTTCTTACCCAACCATCAATGAACATATGATCCTGGAAAACCTATGATGCACATAGGGGTACCAAATTCTATAAAAATACAATCTCATTGTCATCAATATAAAAAATTACATGAATCATATAGAAAATAGAAATTTTATATAATAAATACAAAATTTTTATACTGAGAATGAGGTCATATTTCTAGATAATATAACATAAGAAATTTTCCCATGTACGATAGTTTTTTAGTATCAACTAAAAAATTTTATAAACATCATATAACAAATGTGAACCTATAATAATTCTATAAAAAACACCGAGTATTGAATTAATATCAACCTCATCTGATAAATTGTCATCTATAATGTGTGTATTGATGGAGTTCATATTATCAAAATATAAAAAATAATATAAAAATTTAAAATATATGAAGATAATTATTCTAATGGAATCATTTTAACATTATGTGATAAATTTTGATTAATACTTATATCAATGTCTACTGAGATAGACTCATTAGCACAGATGTTGACCATGTCTATGGATATTCTCTACATTATCCACCTCAGAATGAGGGGAATCATGAGTCTATATTATATCTTCCCACACATATATATTATGATCTAAATTAGGGAATCATTTTTATTCTTCTACATATGAGGGTATTTTTCTGATGAATGAGAATTAATACGACCACCCACACCCTGCCCACAACTAGGAAGTATTGAAACTCATTCTTCTGATATTCATAACCTCCTTAAGAGAAAAATATTCCTAATACAGTAGAATAGTTTTGAAAATAACTATCTTCTATAAAATTTGTTAATGAATTCTAAAAAGTATTATTTGGAATTAATTTATTTATATAGTTTTGAATATAAGAATTTATAGCCATATCTATACATCTTATAGTGTCCTGATTACTAATATTAAATTTAGATATTGTCCTAGTCAGTATCCTCTTGAGGAACTCTAGAATCACTAACATCCCAAGATATGATAGAATACTAAAAGTGGTGACTTGTTATAGGACCTATAGGTGAAACTAATCCACCATATTAATCATACATTCCTCTTCATTTGTAAGATGGTATAAATCACTATGGATGATATTCTTATATTGACTAATTAAGAGTTATATACTTGAGATAAAATGGACAAGAGTATGTAAATCCCTCTCAGAAAAAAAACATTTGTCAATGAAAAATATTACAGTGAAAGTTATTATAAATATTCTCCCAGGGAATGGTGTAAACATCATGTACCATGATGGAAAAACATAACCACTATTTAATACCCCCATTAAGTATACAAATAAGTAATAGAACCATATTTTCACTCCATAGAATAAAAAATAGAACCCCACTAATACCTATTCTAAACCATAATTGCGTAAACAATATTAAATATATCATGTATATTAAAAAACTATCAGGAAAAAAATCATTGAAAATCTTCTTCAATGAATCATCAACATTGACTTCAACCTGACAGTGATGTTCTAGATAATAAAGGTGGACATCATAAATATAAAAATAAGAAGGATTTTTATGTAGATCCATATATATATATAATAAATAACACTATGGAAAACCAAATCTCAGAATATTATATATTATATTGATAATTAATATTCATGTTTTCCCATATTATACCAAATTCAAATGTAGTCATAAAAAATTGATTCATGTTCATTACCTAACACTCTACACCGCGAATTGTATTACTTCACCAAATATATTCATTTTATTCATGATACATATGTTAGACCAATGTGGGCTCAAAAATATTCTTTCATATCCAATGCCACTTACATAGAACATTTTTGAAGTATAACTGATAATATATACCTTTTAATGCATGCAATCCTTTCTTGTCAATATCCAAAAATATATTCAATATATTAACATTCATCATTGATATAGCACAATCACAATATCCAAAAAAATACCCATTTTTTCATTAATAATGAAGAGTACAACATCTATAGACTACATCCAATTGTCTAATGATTGGAGACTAGAATCGATGGTATAGAAATCGAAAATGACAGGAATTACAATCAATATCTATTTCACAGAAAGGAATATTATAAACCAATTTATTTAAGTATATATATATATATATTAAAACCAACAAATATATGAAATTTAAGGTTAGAAAATTAAAAAACCAATGAATAAAATTGAAAAATCCATGTATTGTTTTTTAATTCCAATATCGCTAGAAAAAACTACCTATATTATAACACCTGACTCACTCACTTACCAATTCATATATAGGAGAAAATAGTTAATATATATGGGGATAGAATACATGTCTATATAGTATGATCCTTTTTGAAACCAATATCAAATATTTAAACTAATAGTACAGTATCCATGTAAATATATATATGAAACATTTCTTTCCAAATTAGGTAAAACTATCTATAATCTTTATAAAAGAACAATCATCGAGTATTTTAGATAAGTAATTTATTCTATATGAAAGAGGGTTTACCATATATCTACAATCACATCAATTCGTATCTATCACACGCCCACAATAACCTTTATATACATCAAACATATCATTAATACAAATTTCAAAATTAGGTTACCATATCACTAATTAACATTTATCGATTCATAAACATCATGTATTCAAATCCTAGTCACAACACATCATATCGAATACCATGTATGTAGTATAACACATATCAAAACTTTTTTATAAAAAATTATTATTAAATCCATTATAAAAAACAAATATTCATATATTGTAACCACTTTTAGTAATGTTATAATACTTATATCTAATATAACCTCATGCATTTAATATTGAATATAATCACAGCATGTATGACTAGATACCCATCACCAATAGACATTATATACTAAATATAACAGTATACATTGATATATGATGATATTGGGAGGGTTAAATGTTGTTTTATCCATCCATTATTTCATCAAATTAGATGATTATGAAATTACCCCGAAACCATCACATTTGGGGTTATTGTACCAACTAAATAGATGATATGAAAATGATTAAATATTAAAAAATAACAAATATATCTCATGAAACATAAATGTTTTTTTTATTTCAATAAACGACACATAGAGATTGATGTATAATAATCATATCCATCACATACTAAATATGAATGTAGTATATTTAATGTGAACATAACCATCCATAAATATTATGTCAAATTAAAATATTGACTCACATATTAATTGAAAACTGTTTATGTTAAGTGTTTTATTGATGTGTGGGAATAAAATATCTAAAAAAATAGATATCATTCCCATAGAAAATAAATTTATCCCACAAAACCAATGATTCCTTATTTTATAATAATATTTAACATATCACTATATATTCACGACACATAATACAAATATAGTAAAATCATAATTATTAATTTATTTCATATATTTTTTGTAATGAATAAAATAAGAAGGTTGAGATAAAACAATCTATATGGGAAATAAAATAGGAGAGATTTCAGGGAATAATCATTGAATAAAAAAATATGGAATGAAAAAAATATATATAAATTCAACGTTTTTGATAAGATGAAAATTAAATATATGCACTTTAAGAATAATAATATAAGAAAACAAATTGATAACATTAATAAAATATCATTTTAATAGAATTCATAATTTTTGATATCTTTCTATTAATATTTTGGTCCTGGGTATATAAAATACACACACAGACATATGGGTATGACATATATCAAAATACCCCTGATGGACTGTATCAAAAGACATACAAATGCATCTTGTGGAAATGTATTTTGGGGATCCAACCATTACTATATATATCTTTTAAATTAATCATATGAATTTAATAACTAAGAGCTACATAATAAAAATTTCATTGTAATCAATAATTATTCAATTTTAATTTACTAGTATATAAACTATTTATAATTCCCCTGTCAAAAAAATGAATAATATTGTTTGAATGCAAACATAATTTTTATAACATATTCATACAATATAGGGTAATATATATTTCTATATATAATAATGGGAATGATAATTTATACTCCCATGGGATTAAGGGATATAAAAATGAATGTGTAACATAATGTCAAGATAGAGATTAAGAGTGATAGAGGAGAAAACATTTATGAATAAGGTTTGATTAAGAATATAAATACATAATTTAATTTAGAGGATAATGCATAAAACACAATTTTAATGGTGATATAACATTAACAGATTTAGCGGAAAAGTGTAGAAAATAAAAAAAAACTTTTTAACATTATCATATAAAGATAAAGCATAATTTTACATTTAAAATGATTATTTTTTATTTTTTGAGTTGTAGAGGTTTTAGAGAAATATTTACCAATGAATTCAAATAATATATCCTTGACATGGATGTAATGGAAATGTAGGGAAAATTTTAGTGAAGGCCAAAGTATTTCATTATTAATTGAAAATAATATTAATAATTTTTAAAGACAATTAATAAAACCAAGCTCATAACGATGATAATAGAATATCCATTTTAATAATGGTATATGAAAATTAAGACTTCATATATCATAACATATAGTCAGGTTTAAAAATATATATAAATCTATTTTCAAAATAAATAATATTAACCTGGACGGAAAATATATTTGATTATTGATGATGATTATTATTAACCGCACTATTTTTTTATAAAAATTAATTTCATAATAGAATAAACATTTATGTAAAAATATTATTTCTTTCTTGGGATATGAGGGGTAGAAATATGATATAATAAAAAAATAATATAAGGAACATAACGGAGTTGAGCCCCTGATGAAACCTTACAACCCATGGAATTTATATCTATTTTGTGAAATCCATCACTATAGCTGTGTATGAGTTAAAATAACATAAAAGTTGATTGTGAACTGGATTATTATAAAAAATATTACACCTGATTTAGAATTAATTATTTTAATTTTAGTGTAATTTCACTATGTTAAACATTAGGTGAAAAATATAAAAATTCAGTAATTAATATTAATTTGGATGAAATCCCATCCATTATTCTAGGCATACCAACAAGTGAGTTAAAAAGTTTTATAATAAATAAAATATTTATAAAATATTTTTTTAAAAAATTTACTGATATATTAAATTCTATCATAATAAAATTTCCAAAACCATTAATTTTTATCAATTGATTTTTTATGTATTTTTTTCCTAGATTGTATTTCTCATTGGATTCTACAAGTTCAAAATGTGTATGATAGGCATTAGTGTTTAATTTTTCTGATTTAAGTATTTCAAAAAATGAATTATAGTTTCACTCACTAAACTTATTTTATATGTTCACATCTTGAATGATGGTTTCGCATTAGGAACCATTTATAAGAAATCTTCATTAGTACGATCATGATTTGGTTAGTAATTTGGATGAATTCCATTCATTTTGCGATAATGAGTTTCAAACATTCAATGTCTGTGTCATTAATAGATTCGTTCCTTGAATAGAGATAGATTCTAGGAATGTGGTATACCATGTTTTACGTTTGAGTTTTTACTAAATTGTCATTATTTAAGTATAATCATTTTTTGATGTTAAAATTTTCATTGAACTCCAATGAATCCTTGCAGATTTCCCTTTGTTTCACTACACCTCTTTGGTGGGTCCTTTGTTTGTATTAATATATTTAGGTTGGTTCTTCAGTTTAAAATATCCTCTTTTGTTTCCTATAACTTCCCTTTTCCCTAGAACCAGGGGGCGGGATCCTTAATTTATTTATTTGGAATAGATGAAATGGGTTGAATCCTGATGAATCGAGCTATTTTGTAGTTTTGGAAAATTGGATATATACATTATACCCATATTAAATTGGATAAATAAAATAAAATAAAACAAAAGTAAATGCACAGATTCCCTGATACTCATTTTGAGGTTTCATCATTATATATTGGGGAAATAAAGCTAAAAAAGAGTTAGATAAAATGCTCTATAAGGGTTAAATATAATGGAACATATCATGAATCAAAGATAATTATTGAAATTGAAGGTTAGAGTACTAAAAACCACTATATTTAAATCACTTGACTATAATTTTGAGATAAGTAATAATCAAAATAGAAATGTAAATAGACGAAACCTAAACTATTTATTCAATAAATTAAGAACAAAATGCATCTATAGGTAGTTTCATAAGGAAAATATCATGGAGAATAATAATATTATAATTTTTAAATAATGGAATTAGTAATATTTATACTAATTATTTCATACGTAATTGATACCCTTACCTTTGAGACCATTCAAATGATGGTTTGAAATAAACTTGGTAAAAACCAATATTATTTATCCAACTAATTCTTCTCAAGAGTCTAGTGATGAATCTATAATATTTCATGCAAATGGCCCCAAACCTATTTCATAACTATCCAAATAATTACTCATAAAATGATAAATATATTTAATTCTTAATCATTTTTTATAATAATCATTTGTCCATATTTAGTGAAACAGAACTATTTACCAATATTTTCAATGTTAATAAAATTATAATCAAATACAAAAAATTTGTTAAAATGATAGATGGATTATGTCTTAATAACATTCATAACAGAACAATATAGTTATCTAAGTAATATTTAGTTCCAAATGAAAAATGATTACAATATTGTTATTTATTGAAGATAAAGATAACTATCACAATATAATGTTGGATTTTAATATAAATTTTACAATGTGGTAGTTTTAAATTAAAATACCATTGAATGAAATAATTCAATGTGAAATATTAAATTCAATTTGTTATATATAATTAATTATATAAAAAGTCAAATTGGGATCATATACACCAAATAAAATTATATAGATTTATAAAAACAAATAAATCTCAAAGGAATGTAAATTGAGATGATATCCCTAACATTACACATATATTTGGTTGAACATGTGTTAATATCATGAATAGTGGACTTAAATATGTTATTAACTTATAAAAACCCATATTAGTATTTATATAATGAAATATGATCCTTTTATTACAATTAATCAAAAGTTCATTAGAAATCATTTATCATTTTCGTTGTTTTAGGTGTTATTGTATGTAGTTTCACACACATTTTTTCATTATGAAAAATCAGTTTCTTAAAAATATTATATATTAATTTTATATATGGAAAAATAATAATTAAATAATAATTATATTTATAAATATATTATAATTTTATTATCAATCAGGAATGATGGTTATGAAAAAATTGTCACATTATGATCATGAAGATGGTTGGTTGTACGCACAAATGAGTAACATCTCTATTTTACAATGATAATTATGGAAAGAAGATAAGTAACATTTTTCCATTGTATAAAGGTAATAATAATTTATATAACATATTATATTCTTATATATATCATCCATGGGGTGTGGGGATGAATTAAGAGTCACATAGCTTCATGATGTTTGTTGTACACACGTACACACACAATGTTATCATCATTAATTAGTTGAAATTAAATAAATAATGATATATATTAATAATATAGGATTAAAATATGTCATTAATATAATAATTAATTATTTTATGTCACAAATAACCATTAAATGTTTTTTAACCATCTTCCATGTGATGTTTTAGTGAAAGACAAATCACATTAATTCTGGACGCTGTAAACTGCCATACATATGAGTAACATTGTCATGTCTCAAAATGAATGGAAGAAATATACATGTAAATGATATATTGACTCTATAGGTACAAATATTTTATAAATATAATTTTTCAAATTTTTATCCATCATAATATCCATCTTCGAGTGGAGGAAATGAAAAAATAAATTACATCAGTTCGTCAGGTGGTAGTATATCATACACACGAATGATGTTTTCAAAACCCATTTCATGGAATTGGATATGGTTTTAGGTTATTAACATATTATAAAAAAATAAAAAAAATATTTAAAATGTTTATTTTATTATATAAACATATTTCATTAAAAATTTATTGATATGGAGAAACAGGAATAATAAATATTCATGTTGAATAACATTACCTCTTCGTCAGAAATCCTCCTTTGGTTTGTACTAAATCTGGATATTGATATGTTCATTAAAAAAATTATACATTTAGTATGTGTTGAGGGATGTCTTTCTGTAACATTAGTAGGTAATGGTCTATCAAAATAGGTGTGAATTTGTGTAAAAAATGTGATGTGACGCATTTTATAAGTGGGGTGAGTGGAACACATGTAATGTTTTTAAAAGAATGAATTCCACATATATATTTTTTAAGTCACACGAACTCAATACTAGTAAATTATAGTAAATATTAGTTATACGGTTGATATATGGTAATAAAATATTCATTGTAAATGTTTTGTGATTTTTACCCATTGTAGTAGATTTTTAACAATTAAGTAAAGTAGTATTTTCCTTAATTACAATAAATCATTTTAATCATATTCACTAATCCTAATGGGAAGAAATTATGTTGGAGTTATTTGAAATTTAAAATTTTGATTATTCCTAATATATAATCTATTTATTGAAATTCAATTCATTTAATTTGAAAATTTTATTTTTAAATTAATCTTACACACAATAGGAGGAAAATAATTTTTATAGGTACGATGTTGAAATGCTTACCATTTATTATATAAATGTTCATTATAAAAAAGTTAAAAATGAAAAAAAATTAAATTAAATTATATAAAATAAAATAAATTTAATTTTTTTAAAAAAAATTATAAATATAAATTACCAATATAAATTATTTTAAAAAATTTAATGTTCAACTAAAAATCAAAATTTATTCACTATTCATAATAAAGAAAACATCACATAAAAAGATAAAAAATTCACCCAATGATAACATTGGTATTCTAATTTAAAAAACATTGTTTAATTTTTTTGAAATAAATGATTTAAAAATGGTAAAATATTATTTTAAATTTACTTTGAAAAGCGTGACTACTCCTTGTTTAGTGTAATACCTGTATTGAATGCATCTCATTCTATCAATAAAATTATATTATGCTAAAAAGAATATATTGTAATTTATTTTAGTTTTACATTATTTCACCATAATAAAATTTCATACCCTAAATTATAATAATACTACCTTCTAAATAGTGGGGGAATCTATTCTTTTTAATATCCTCTAGTTATCGAATTGCTTAATATATTTTGTGTTTTCCCAAAATCCCCTTTAGCAGACTGTTCATCAAAATATTCAATTCGTTATCCCCAGTATCATTTATATAGATAGGTTATTCATTGTAAGACATTAATTTCCATTTCAATTTTAGTATAGCTGATCAAATGTGTTGGGTTTGGTGGGTACATCCTTTTCAAATATATATGTAACACATCATGTTTATAACGGATATTTGGCAGAATATCTAAATGATAAGAAACTAATCATATTCATTAAATGATTCCAAATGTTATGGTGTTCATATTCATTAAATTACATTTCTTACTAAAATTTATAACACCCATCAATGGACATAATTTTAGTAGAACCAATCTCTAACTTGTTATTGCAAATTATTCATTTGATTATTACCATAACGGTTTTGACTTCATTGAGATGATTTAATGTTATCCTAAAAATAATATACCATTATTGTTATTTCATTTACAAATAATGTCTTTATGAGTTTAAAATCACCAATGTCATACAATTATGTTGGAGTACGATATCTCTTTCAAATTGATGATTTGTATGATGCTATTTGAATACATGAATGGAATATATTGTTATAGGATAACTATTGGAAAGGTTAATACTGATTTCACACACCTTGATTGTTTAGTGAGAATTTAATATATATGTTTTATATTGATTTAATTTTATTTTTGGACTATTCATCATTATGAGGACGGTAGGTAGTGATCAAATGAATAAAAGTATTGAGAGACTTATAATTTTTTCACCAGAATATTGATGTAAAATTTTGATCATGATTTGAAAAAATAGATATATGAGTACCATGATGTCTCAAAACATAATTAACATATAGCCTTATGATGTTACTAGGAGTTACATATTCACATATAGAGAAGAACTGTGCTGATTTTTCTAGGTGATCAACGATTACACATATGCCATCACTCTTTCTATGAGTCTTTAGTGGTACCCTCAAAAAGTCCCTAGTTATGTCATCCCATTACATACAAAAATAGGAATATATTTCATAGATTATATTTAATTCTTCTTCAATGATTTATTTTTTTTATAAACCAAAAATCATGACTTATAATTAGTATTTTACAACATCATTCTGTACAAAAATAAATGTTTCATCAAATCCATATACATATTTCGGCTAATAGGGTGTATAAAAAATTTTGAGATATGGAAATAATCAATCAATTAAATTTTCATTATATGTTTATATAGAAAAGATAATATATCTCCAAATTCCATAACATTTACTGCACAAATGATGTCTGCTAATTTCCTATCATTCACAACATAAGTTTTCTTCAAAAAGAATTCATCACCCGATTAAAAATTCATTATCTTAATTAATAAATATAATTCACATTAATTTAACAAAATATAGATTTATACACATCTTTAGAACCTCAAAAATACATCACTACTAGATCAATGGACATTATATCACTCTACATCCTCATTTTTATTATAATTTCATGATTATTCCAACTTAATAATCATGCTACATTATTTTCTTCCACGTGTAATAGTGTATTGAGATATCAGAATAATTGTGTTTCATAAGCAATATCCTTTGCTTCTTATTTATAAAGTTCTTCAAAAATTTATATTTTATGATTTTATATTCAATTTATATCTCATGTCTTTAAAAATCGAAATAAAGTTTTTTTATATTATAATAAAAGACTAAGCATTATAAATCAACATTATTCGTAGGGTAGTTCTTTTAACAAGTCTTCCTTTTTCATGATAAATAAAAAATAAATATTTCATTTTTAACTAGGAGACAACCATGTCCCTGCCTCGATGAATCAATTTATATAAAAAATAGATTCTAGATGGTAGAGTAAAAAAATAAACAATTAGACAATATCCCCATTAGTTTATCAATAAACTCATGACAATTATTTTTATAAATAATAGTAAACCCATTACATGTAATCATGGTTAATTTGTTATCCAATAATAAAAAATCATAAAATGACCACTGATAGTAAAATGATAAACAAATAAAATGGCATACCTCTTTTATGGTAGTTGTTATAGACTATTATCAAACAGCTTCTATTGTTGCATGATCAACTTACATTCCATCATTATGGAATATATATAAATGAGTAGAAACTTGATGATGCTATATATCAAAATTACTAAACTTACCATATAATTATCTACTTCAATTATTCTATTTTATAATATGAAAATAAATTTCTTGGTCATAGTTGATTTTAAAATAAACAAGGTTATCATCAAAAAATACGAAATAAAATCATTTGGACATTCCTGGAATACTCTATTAATTAGATAAATAATAAAAAAGGTTTCATTATTCAATCCAATTTAAATTATTGTAAAAAGATAATTTATACACCTCATTCAAATAGAATCCCTTCAAATTTAATACTTTATTACTCAAAATTAGTGATACACATAACCGATATCAACATTTTGAGAATTATCGGGCTCTGTGAAGTTGATAAATTATGTCATCAATGTGAGGGAGATGATACATGTTCTTGAGATTAAAATCATTAATTTACATATAATCAATATATAGCCTCATGGATTGATCTTCTTTTTCTTAAAAAATAGACTAGGGGATCCATATGGTGAAATAATAGGGTTAATAAATCACATATCACCCATCTCCTCTATTTGTTTATTTATATCCACTAATTGAAATGTTTTCATTCTATATAGAGTCTTCTATTTTTTTAGGAATTATGGATTAAATCAATTGAGTAATATACTTCGCACTCTATGAAATTTATTATAAATTCATAACTAAATACATTAATAGATTCCTAAAAAATATGTAGATCCTTAATTTAATGATTAACTTCTTCATACGTAGATGTTATTTTCTATTATTCTTTATGAATAAAATTATTCATAATTACTAGTCATGTGTCTATATAATAACTAGATCATGAATAATATTCTCTAAATATAGTGTATTATATTTCTTCCCTACAAATCAAAATTTCCATCTGATTTCAGAAAACATTCTGAAAATATTTTGGGAGCTAGTCCATGACAAAGATTATATTAATTTATACAATATTTATGATAATAATGACATTAAATCAATCATGTTTTGGAGTTATAATGGTGATTTCATAAGACATGTGGTTTCAATGAGACATTCATTAGTTGGTTTGACTAATCATTAAATTGTGGATGTACCTATCCACATTTACTACATGATTAAAATTTATTCGTCCTCTTCATTAATGAATTCCCTTTATCTTGGTGTTCATATAACCTAATCTTATCACGATTTCATTTTAATATATTTACTCTATAAAATTAATTTACTATTTTTATGGAAGATGTAAATATTTCATCCAATGATGAAATAGTTTGAGGCACCAACACTCTTGAGAGACATGTCTTGATCCATTTAAAAAGTGATCAATCATGAACTATTTATTATGTATGTAATCCATAGAATACATTTCTATCCTTATAAAGGTATATACATAATAAATAATACATTTTTAAAACATTTTATATATCCTGTATAACATTGTCACATCTCAATTTATTTCTGGAAGGGAAATATTAATCAAATAATGTCTCCTTAAAATATTTATATTCCATGAGTCTTATATACTCTTCCTTCATATTAATCAATATTATTGACCACCATTGATCAAAATCAAAATTCAGACAATACACCGCAAGTGTTACATTTTCATTTTCAAAACATCACAAGGATAAAAGTATATTATCTGGATTATCATTCCATTTGTCAAATATAATTTGATTAGTATTTATCCACAATTATGTGGGATTTTGTTCTATAATGTTTTCCATCAATGGAGAATATAACTATGGAATATGTTTCACTATTTAGGATGGTTATTTTTCATAACTAGATTATGTTGAGCTAATATATACATATTTTTCTACATTCTAATACCTGTTGTATTGGTTTTCTTATCATATAAATAATTACAAAGTCCTTGAGTATTGATAACCTTACTCCACATATACACCATTTAAAAAAATGGAATATAAGAGATTAGATAATATATTTATGAATCATAGTGTATAATACCGAATATTGTGCAACATTTATCATAAATTATGTTTTCTTCATTATTAGTATTTGAATCGTAGACACTAGTTTCACTGGGGATATCATTTCCTCAAGTACTTCATAATGGTTTGTAATTAAAATTTGAATTATCCTAAGAATATCTTATGGGATTTCCAAATAAGGTCGAAAGAAAGTTGTTTTTCCGTTAATATGTAATTTTCAAGAAAAGATCGATACACCAATTTCAAATTTATTAATCATAGGTGCATGTATCCTAGAACCACATCCACTAGTAGTACATAAAATTGGTTGTATTCTAGGAAAAATCACATAATATATACTTTGAATAAATTGTAATTCATATAAATATTTACCATGAATGTATTTTTTTTGGTTATGTTACATAATATAAGGGTTCCAATATCTAGGCTTTGAGGAATCTAATTAACAATATATGACACCAACTATAACGAAACGGAACCTAGATACTTGGACTTGGTGTCTGGATTTTTTACATTGGATGAGATACAAGTATTCGACCCTGAAGGGATGATCAGTTAGTTTTTCTAGAAACTAAATACATATACGATATTGATTTTTAATAGAAAATATAAAATAATTAATAATGTAAATAAAAACTCAAAATATGTGAAGCTTATTAAAATGGGTTTACTTTATAAAATGGAGAATTATAAAAAAGTGAGGGTGATCTCAAAATATGAGTAATGTTTATATAAATTTAATATTATATAAATCAATAATAAAAATAAACATGTCAAGGTAGATAAATGAAAATAAATCCTTTGAATGAACCTCACTATCGGGATGAGATATTGAAGATTCAATATAGAATGGTTAATAAATAATGTACATCCAATTTAATAAATAAATTAAAAATAAAATGAATATATAGATAATTTCATATAGAGAATATAATGGATAATAATTAAAATATAGTTCTTGATTATTTAAATTCATATTTATTGCATTCAATTATTCCTAGTAAAATGATACCCTTACCTTCACGAACATTTACAATATAGTTTCAAACATAATAGGTTAAAACTCATCTTATTTGGCCAAATAATTCCTGTCATGATAATATCAATGATTTAAGTGGATTTCTACCAGGTTTACTATACTTCTCATACCTATACAAATAATTAATCATATATAAATTAATTGATTTTTTCATAGAAAATGCCTTTTTATCATTTAGTATCCTTATTGAGTAAATGATATAGATTTATCAATGGATTCATAGTTAATCAAATAACATTCCAAGTAAAAACAATAGGTAAAAATAGTATAAAATTTTGGAAATAATATTATTCATAACACAACAATATATATATTTTATTGAAATTTAATTTTGTATGAAAATATATTAAAATAAATTGATTTATTCAATACAGTTTTTACAATTACTAAAAATTTAGATTTCATTATAAAATTTACCACTTCATAATTTTCATTTTAAATCCACTAGGATAAAATAATTAAAAGGGAAATGTAATATACCATGAATTATTAATGAATAAAGATTTTACATTTAAAAGGCTTAGTATATAAACCATAAAAAAATTGAATTGGTTTACAAAAATAAATAAGTCACAATGGCATGTGAATGGAGAAGAAATCTATTACCTCATTATTCCTTTTGGTTGAACATGAATAAAACTAACATATAATGGATTAAAACATTTTATTAACATATTCGACGAAAATCCTAATATTTATAATATTGTACATTATCATTTTATAACAACATATCACGCTTTATTTAATAATATTTTTAGGTTTTTACATTGTTTCAGGGGTTAATTACCTTATTTTATAATGTGTGATTCATTATGAATAACTTGGTTATGGGATATAAAATATATTTATTTAATATATATTATAATTTTCATAAAATAATTATAATAAATATACATAAATAATATGTTAAATATTAATCAATAATGAAAGTTATGAAAAATGATGTATGATATTGCCATGGAGAAGGTAGGACGTGGGTACGCATGTGCGACATCTCAATTATTATGTGATAATTATGAAATGGAGGTAAAAATTATTTTTAATTTAAATTTTTTTAAAATTATAATAAATATCACATTCTAAGACATATAAATTATATAATTTTTTTTGGTTTTTGATAGAGTGTCACATCGTTTCATGAAGACGATAGTCCACATATGCATGAATGGTGATATTGCCTTCACATGAGTGAAAATGAATGAATAAAAATGATATATATTAACATTATATATTGGTAAATGTGTTATTAAAATCATAATTTGTTGTTTAATATCTCATTTAATCATTAACATTATCTATATGACCTTCAATGTGAATTGTTAGTGAAAGAAGAATCACATCACTTCACTATGTGGTAGTATATCGTACACACGAAAGACAATAACATATATCATGATTAATGGAAGGTAAAAAAGTATTATATTATATTATTACAACATAGGTATAAATATTTTATAAATATTATATATATAGTTTATATTCATTATCATACCCAACCATGAGGCGTTCAAATGAAAAATTGAATGGCATCGATTTGAGAGGCTGTATTCCACTGTACACACAAATTATGATTTCATAACCCTTTTAACAGAGCTGTATAAAGTTCTATTATGTACATAATTATTGAGAAATCATGGTATATATAATATCTTAAGGATAATATATAATTATTATTTAATAAAAATTGAAGGAGGTGGTACTGAAGTAAAATAAAGTTACTTGTCAAAGAATATTGTCTCTTCTTTGGCTACCGTCACTAGGTTTGAACAAAAGCCATTAAAGTGTATATTTATACCCAAAAAAATTCTATAATTAGTGATACAATTTCAAAATGTTTTTAGGAGATTATTGGATGAATAAAGATGTTTGATGTTGTATATTAGAGACGATAGTGGGATTCCATTTATATATGGGGTGAGTAGTGCTCTTGTAATTGTTTTGGAATAGTGAAATTTACCCACATTGTATTCACTTATACTAGCCCCAATAACTTTTAATTTTCTTGTAATTGAAGATATATGGTCTAAATATTTATATAAAATTAAATATATAGATTTTTTTTCATTTTAAACAAAATATTCTATGTTTGACAAAGAACATATCAAATTTTAACCTTAATAGATGGCATTAGTATTAATTGTTTTTGTCTATTAATTATGTTAAAAAAATTACATAGGAAAAATATTTCCTTATATATTATGAAAATTAAATATAAAAAATCAAAATTTCCAAACACAATTCATATAAGTGAAAAAATTAACCAATAATTAATCTCACATATGTGACGAGAGAAATAGTTTTCAAATTTAAAAAGTCCGAAAAGATAAAATATTTTTATACAAAATTTATTCATGAAAATGATTACAATTAACTAAATTATATTATTTTATATAAAATTTTACTTACTAAGAATTATAACCAATTAAAAATAATATTTAATAATATTATTTGTTTAAAATAAAAGGTACTTTTCAAATTAAATTTTGTATTTTTTCACTATTAATAAAAAATTAAACTACTCCGAAGACCCACAAATTTAACCCTGATATAATTTTGGCATTATAATTTCATTTCATCTTATTTTTTCACATATATATTATAATTTTTTAATGTGTAAGTTTAAATTTAGTTTGAAAATTGTTACTAATCCTTGATTTTTTTAACATTGAGTATTGTTCATTGTAAGTGGTTAAATAAATAAATTTATTCTTAATGGAATATACAGTAATGTTTTGGGGAGTTATATTTATTATTTTTATTATATCCTCACTATCTCATTAGAGCCACATAAGAAAAAATATCAATTTTTTGGTCTATTTTAATCATGTTATTTTATCATGATATGGTTTCTTTTGAACCCCCATAGAATTTTATTGTTGTTTTTGTTTTTTCATGGTGTATTACCTCAATGGTAATTATATGTTACGTGATTTAAATTTTGTGACCAATGATCCAGAATATAAAATTAAAATTATGGTCTCTTGTTATTTCATGATGGCTCTCAAATATCTTTCAACATTAAAAGTATTATTTTTTAAGAAATATGCAAGTATTCAATATATCATTTATTATTATCAAATATGAAGAATGAATGTTTTATATAATTTTTTACTATAATATACTAAAATAGAATGTGATTAATTTTTACATTTTAATTACTTGCTATCTAATTGATGGTTTCATATTTTAATATAAGATGATATTGATTTCCAATATAAAGGTAAAAGTATAATTTTTTATTTAATTAATTAGTTATATATTTTTATAAATTATTTAAATTTATGTGTTTACTAATGTTTATTGATTTTTCAATGCTTTTAATGAAATTGAATTTCATCGGAAGACTTGGAATTATTATAAGAATTTTGAAAGGTCTATTGGTAACTTTTCATTGTTTAATAGATTATAAAAATTAATAGGGTATACCATTTTATTTTTGATTTTAATTAACTTTTTTAAATATAATGTAATTAATATATCTTTATATAGAAGTTTATATGTATTCTTATCATTTGATAAATTTGATTTTACAATGCTTCTTTTTGGAGGTGTTAGCAAGATTAATGGAATTTTTATACATGTATATAGTTTGATTCTAGCAGAAATAATCAACTTATTTTATGTTTCATGGAATAACCTTGTTTGATAGTTGGACATTATTGGTACACATTTAATGATTTTTAGAAATATTCATTTTCTAGTTTCCCATTGTGGGGCATAGATCCACACATGGGATGTTTCCTATCATTTTGTAATGTTAGGTTATGGTTGGGTGTTCATACGAGTTTATTAGATGTAAATTGATTACCGATTCATTGAATATGATTCATTGATTACCATGTCACTTATATAAGTGATTATTCACTATGAGAACCAAGGATTTTATGATGATGTTATATGTTTACAAAGTATATTCATAACGGGAAATATCTAAAATGGTATTTAAATATATTCATTGTTTTTATGAACTTGTTTTAACTATAATTTATGATTGAATCTATTAATAGAGATATTGTTTTGTTCGTTTGTAAATAAAAAGAGATTTTTTTCTTATTTTTAATATTATTATATATATATATATATATAATTTTGGAAATCATGGGGCATTTATACCTCTTTTATCAATAAACCTTATTTACATGTTGCATAAAAATTGTGATGCATTGGTTTAGCGAGTAGAAACTATTTAGTACATTAATATCACAAAAAAATATTTTTTTATTTTATGATGGTTATATGTAGTAAATGTTCATAGATATTTTTTTTAGATTTTGTGAGGTTCACATTGATTTTCTTATTATAAAAATAGAGAATAGTTTTTGGGGGTTATATTACAGTACTAATTAATTTTTGTTAGTTGTATTAGAAAACACTCGAGTATTATTGGATATTGTATAATATTGTTTAATTTATTATACTAGTGTTACTATTTTATTCCACTTTTATTGTCCTCCATGTTTTTCCCTTATTACTTATAAAATATATCATAATGTACTCGTATTGGTTCCATAGAAATTGTAGCAAGTATGCAGGGATTGGGAATGCCATTATAGCCTTACCACAAGACAAATCAGGTACCTAGAATATCACCAGACCATGTTGGGTTATGAGTTTTATTTTTCAAAGGAGGATAATATTTTAATTTGAAATATCACCTATATAGTATAACATATTAAGAAAAATTATGAGCTAAATTTTCTGTGGGGTACTGATCTCCATCTATTATGATGATACCCGATTTTTTAGTGATTTCTATGTAGACTTTTTCTGATGATAAATATTTTTTTCCTCTTGATTGAGAATTATGAGGTTTATATATTTCATTATCAAAGTTATTAAATGTAAATATGAATGAACATAGTGGAATGTGGTAACTAAATATGGTTTGGAAATCCTTGTGTAGTGTATGTGAAAAAAAGTGTCATCAACTAAATGTCATATAATTATTGTAATATTGGTTAGACCAAGTTTTTAATCCTTCTGTTGTCAGGAGATTCCATGATTTTGATACTTTATATTTATTGTGTAATATTTTCTATCAAAAATTTCATTGAATTTTACATATGATGGAATATTTGTGTTCATATAGTCTGAGTTATAATGAAATTGAAATAATAAGTTGAAATGCTTGAATTTTTTTTGAAAGGGACCTTATTTTGTAGAAAATCATCTATACTTTAGAAAAATTTATTGGGTTTTGGAAATGTGTCAAATTTTTTTGATATACAATAGTGAATATATTATTAAAATTAAATCGATATATTTAGAATAATATGATGATATTGTTTATTATTTTAACTATTGCCATGTTATATATTGAAAGAGTAATTGGAATATTTTACAGGGTTTAATATGGTCGTACTATTAAAATTTATCATTCTGAATTATTTGAATATGAAAATTGTCTTACCAAAAGATTTAAATGAATTGAAATTGATTCATAAATAATATAGATTCAATTTTAATTGAAGGAATTTTTTTAAAACATTTAGGTGGAATTTTTTCATTAATGAATTGATGTTCCTTTTGAATTTTTTTTAGACTCTCTTTTTATAAAACTATCAATTTCATTAGATTATCTAGATAATTAATAATTTTTTACCTATTTTTTATAAATTTATGTAATGTATTTTTATTTTATTGTTTAGAATATTATCTTAGAAATTTTTAAAAATATATATTTTTCCATGGGGAAATAATATTTATGAATAATATAATATTTTTTATCTATTGTGTTATATTATTCCCCAATTCAGATTAAATATACATTTTTGATCAGTAATATTTTTTTATGATATTTATTCCTTATAGTTGAGTTTCATTAATTGAAATTATTCCACTCTTTCCCAAAAATGGGATTACAGTAAAAATTATTCGATATTTAATACTCATCCTTTCGTTATGAAGAATATTTCTTAAGAAGTACTAATGTCACTACAAAGAGATGATAATGTTTTCATCTAAATTGAGCTTTATGAATTTTTTTTTGATATTCTTCCTTCATGTTAGATGATTATTTTGGATGTGATGGAATTGTTTTAACTAGAATGATAAATATAATCTTTCTACATTGAGTATTAAACAGTATGATTAATTTTAGAGTTCTATTGTGATATTAATGTGATCACAGTTTGAGTTTTTTGGACAAATTCAAATTTATCTTGGTGATATTATGATTTCATATGCCATATATTTTTTTCGATTTATCTGGATTAAAATTATATATTTCATTGTATTGATTATGGATTATATCAAGGATATTTGAAGAAATATTATATAACAATTATCATAGAAGTTTTACGATGTGTTTATCTTTTAGAAATTATGACAATGATTTTGAAAAGATTGAATATGTGATGTCAAATGAATAGGTTTGAAAAAATATATATAGTTATTTTGATATTGAAACCATTTATTTATATCATGAATGATATGTTCTCCATATAATCTGAAGTGTGATGTTCGAAATATAGTAAAATTTCTTTCCAATATGATTGATTTTGATTCTATTAACATTGTGTGATGTGAAAAATATGTTGGAATTTTAATTTAGAAAGTAATCAATTAGGAATTCTTGGGTTACTTATAGAATGATAAGGTTCCAGTGTATTAAGGGATAATATTTTTTGGGAAATTCACAAGGAGGTGATGTTATGAATAAATGGCCACAGGTAATTCTTACAAGACATAAGTCAATAAAATCTAATAAATATTTAGTAATTATTACTTGTTAGGAATTTACAATTTTTATATATTGACCACTTATATGTTTATCACCATTAATTTTTATGAGGTGGTATTTTGTTTGGGTTTTATCTTACAATGAAACATATAATGATATACGTTCTTTCCCTTAAAAATTCACTATGTAATTTTGGGTTGTAATTTAATTTAGTGTTTGAGGAATTTATTATAGATTATAATTTAATATCCACAAGTGAAACATTTATAAATATATTATATCCTTATTGAATTTTATTCCTCTATTGATTCCTTTAAATTGGCTACTAGTTTATATTAAACTAGTTTCATATTTAAATTATTATTGTTGGGAAACAACAATTATATATTATCTAGAATTAAATATTTATCTTCCTAAAATATCAAGAAATGTTTAAGTTTTTCTCTATAGACCCTGAATGTAATAATTTTATCCATTAAATTTTTTTTATTACTTATATTTTTCTCAATAAATTAATAATTTTTTTACATTGAGAATTTCATGTTGTAATCATTGTAGTAAAATATATATCTTATTGGGTTAAATACTCTAGGGTTTCTAGGATGTCTAATTTATTTATCTTCCTCGAGTGAGGGTGTTGGTTTTTAAAAATTAAAAAAACAGAGTTTATGAAAAAATTTAGAGTCATTTTATTAAGTAAATTTTCATTAAAATGAATATTTAAAATTCAAGTAAAATTTAATGTTTTTAAAATATGTTGTTAAAGATCCATTTGATACATTATATTTTTTTTTGTGATTTAGATAATTCATTTTCTAATGTGAGTAAATAGATTTAAAAATATAGGTTTTTAGAATCATTTCAAATTATAGATTAAAATGAATTATTGAAGCTTATTTTCTGAAAATTAATCGAAATATGAATACATATATGACTAATTTTATATATTTAATTGGTATTATACATTTTTAATGGTAAAATAAATTTTTTATAAACATCTTGGTTTATGGGGGATTCTGGAATATGATCCTTTTTTTTATGTTTTTTAAATAGATCATTTAATTTTAGGTTTTCACAAGAGTTCATGTTAATTTAGTAATATATTTCCATGTGGGTTATATTTAAAAAAATAATGGTATGTATTCCATGAAATTTTCTATTTTATATGGGATGATATTGGTGCTTTAGTTTTGATGTGTGTTATGAGTTTCATTTAATAAGAATTCTCAAATTTTTTTGTTCCCAACGATCATAAATTGACCTTGAAGAATTATAGGGATGTATGTTCTATAGTTTGGAGATTTTTGTAACACCCAAATTTAATTTAATTTTTTATTTAATTTGTAATGTAGATTTTTATATATCATTTCTGGTCATTAGCCTATTTTATTTTGATGGGATGAGGATGGGTTGTTGTTATGGGAACTTTAAACAAGAATATGCAATGTTGAGTAAGCTGGTTTCACACCATGAACCACTTTTATATAGTTCACTCCAAAAAATACTAGTTTCACACTATGAAATAAATTATTTACTTTACTTATCAATCTTGTATCTATTTAGTCACGACACTAGGTGAATTTAGATCGCACTATCAATTTTTTATCTTCTTTTTTCTGTAAGAATAAAATATTAATTCCCACTATTTATAGGGATTCATGAAATGAATATAGTCAGCCATATTTTATATGTGTTTTATGACATTTTCTATATTATATTCTGAACAACAATGATTTCCATTTTACTATAATTCCTCACAAATGAATGATTTCATGAAGTTCTTAGTTTCTGTCGTCGTATTTCGTTTATTTATCTAGAATCTATAATTCCTAAAGTTGTTTCTTTGTTGTAAAATATCATCATGTATTTTGTATTATCCTTAAACATTTCATAACCCATTAAATATTCTGTTAATAAATTTAATATCAATAATTTCTATTAAATTGAAAATTTAGTTGTGTTAGAATTTTTTTGGATGTATATTTGTTCATTAATATATCTTTATTGGTCTTGCTATTTTCTATGTTCATGTCAAATAAATTTTTTATGATTTCATACTGGTTTCCCATGAATATCTCATTGAAATTCAATATATTTTTGATTGTGAATTCATCTTTTTTTACATGTATTTTTGTGTTAATTACATTATGTTTATAGATTAATTTAGTGTATATTTTTTCATGTGTTTTCAATAAATATTTCTGCCTTCACGTGAATTATTTTTTATTAGTGATAGATTTATTTTAAAAATTACAATTAATTGTTAAAAATTTGATTGAGGACTATTTACATTGGATATAATGTTGATTAGAAAAATTATAAAAATGATTGTTTTGAGAAGATTCATTATATTTAATTGTTTTTAAATTATTTTAAAAATGGTACATGATAAGGTGTTCATAATTAAGAATTTTTTGTTAATAGAATTTAATTATCATCAAATAATATACATTTATAGGCAATACTTGAAGGTAAAATTATACAATTTTAATGATTTATTGTACAATAAGACACAATGGAAATTACCTTTAATTTCTGATTGGAATTAATAGATGTTGAATACCTTGTAATAAAAAAATTGAGATGCAATTTTAATTATACAAATACTTGTATATATAGGGTATGTTCTAATTTTATTATTCGATGATGAGACTGATATAAATTTTCATTATGTTGTGTTTATAGAGTAATTTATTACATGAAATTCTAACCAATTTTTACATGTCATTGGATGAATGAGTTATCTATTTTGGTATAATAAGAACATAAGTAATGTAGTTTATTATTATTATCATTTTGGTTTTCTAATGTGGGAATTAGGTAATATAATGTTATTATCCCAGGGGATGGGCGAGGTATTATATGAATTAGTGTTTTGAAGGGATGATTTTTGTGTATCTTTCATAATGGATTATAATCATTGATTCCCTAATTATCATATTTTTATTGTACTAGGTAATTCACCTTGAGAACCCATGATTGCATATCTATGTTATATTTTTTATTGTATGCATATTTATGTTTAGATAAGAATATTTTGGATCTATTTTATGGTTTTTTTTATAACTATTTGACTACTATTTCTGAATGAATTTGATAATGTAAATAAATTGAAATTAATTTTTTTATGTAATCATGGGTCATTAATGTGGGGGTGTTTTTGAAATGAAATATATTTTATACATATTTAATGGATGAATAATAGAAAACAATTATAAATTTATATATTCATAAAATCATTTTACATCATTATATTTTAATTGGTATGTATTGAGAATGTGTATTCTAACATTCTGAAATATAGAGTTCACTACTATATATTTAATATTAAAAGGATACATAGAAGTAGATTATATTCACATATATCATTTTTTTAATGGTGGATGTGGAAGAGGAATTTCTCCACATTCTCATAGAGTGTTTTTTCTGGGTAATTTTATGTATTTATTTTTAATTTTCTCTATTTTACATGCCATGCACCTTGTATTTTGAGATCTAGTATCATATTTGATAATATTTTTTATTGGTTTTGTTAATTAACTTCTATTGTTTCTTATTCTACATGGTTAATCTATTTATTGTTTTAAATCAATACATATTTGTTTTTGTGGATTCCTAGATTCTTATCAATTTCCCACATTTATATTGCACACCCTTTGCGATATCCCATTATTTAGATCAACTAATCAGTTTTGGGATGACCATGGATTGTTCATCCCATTTATCATCATCAAATATAATTATTTTTTACATTTATTAATTAGTTTTCATTTATTTTGATCTTCAATTATAAGAAACATGGATTTTTAAGACCCTCTTCATAACTTCAATGTCAACACTAAAAGTTGTATACTATGTTCATTAGTTTTATAATATTTAATGTAGTTTAATAATTTATAAATACGAATTTATAGAGTTATAATTAAAATAAATGATTTTTTTAGTAAAGTATCATCATGATTGAAAAAGTTACGATCTTGTCTTAATAATTTTAATGAATAAAATCTAGTTATATAATAACAGATTAAATCTTAATAAGATGCTGAATTTATCGGAATATTATCAAACATATATACATAATCTCATTTTTATTCATTTAATATAATCAATGTAAAATCTAGGTGAGGTGGTGATGAAAAATAAATGTATACCTTCATAGAGGCACTAGACCATACATAATATTGGATTAAAATTCATTTCCTAGTGGATTGAATAGAAAAAGATAGTGATAAATAATTAAATTTAATTACTTTTATTATAATAATAAGACTGAATTCTTTAAAATTGTATTTATATTAAGATAAGTATATAATGAATTAGAACAATATGTTATGTGGTGGATAATATTCATTTTGAGGACTATAAACCTATATATAGAATTATTAGATGTGTAATAGTTTGAGATTATTATTTGGAGAAGAAATTACCAAATGAGGAAGTTTTTTTGGAGTAAAAATTTAAATATTTTTATTGCAATTATGATTAATATTTAGAGATTAAAATCGGTTTGAGTGAAATACTTTAATAAGAGAGAAGACAAAATTTTATTTGAAAACTTATGTTAATTGAGGGGTAATTATATAATACCATTTTTGGTAGTTATTCTATGTAATAAAATAATGTCCGGATTTATGGGATTGAAAATCCCACATCCCAATGGTATTCTCAAAGGTAAATGATTATTTTAAATTTCCTAGTATTTTAGTGAAAATATGATACCTCGTTATTACCCTTACTAAACTTAATAAAATATATACCATGGTAATTATTTATTTTATAAATGCATAAAATCAACCCTCAGACATAATTACAATGTGTTGAAACCAAATTTAAAAACAATTTATTATATTACATTTTATAAATGACAAAAAAATATCCACTAAGATTAATAAAAATGTACCGAGAAAAAAAATATCTAAAATATTTAATTTTTATTTTTTAAATATGATTATAATTATTTTTAATTAGTTAATAATTAAATGAGTGTTAATATAATATTTTGATCTGATGTATATGTAATTAATATAATTCATTTACATTTTTTGTCATAATGTTATTAGTTAATAAAAAAGCAATTTTGTTAACTAAAATGGATTTTTAAGAATAAATTTAATTTTATCTATTATTTTGATATATTAATTTAATTTAATCAAAATATTTGATATAAAATAATTCATATAAAATTTAAAATTTTCAGTGATTAAAAATTATAAATTATGTATGATTTACAGACTTTATAATTATATATTTATATCATTCTAAATTAAATACACAATACACAACATGATTTATAAATAAGACTTCATAATAATATATACGATAGTGGTTGTCTCATGTGGTGATTAAACAATCATTAAAATCATAGTTATTTAAAGGATATTAAATTCCCCTTGAAGATGAATCATCTAAAGATTCACTCCGTGGAGTTGAATTAATGGTTGGTCTAGGTGGAAACCTTTAGAAAATAAGTCTATTTTATTGTAATAAAAAAAAGAATCATACAGATGGTCTCTTCAACATGATTCAATTTATTATACTTTTAATATCAATTTTCTATTATGTATACTTATATATATATATATTTGTTAACTCAATGGAAATATTATAATGAGAATATTTTATTTTTAAATATAACATCTTGTATTTTCTGTGTATTATTTTTATATATAATATGGATTGTTTTCGAGATCTGGTGATGGGAAGGAATGTGATTCTCCGGTATGGTTTGCTTATAATAAATGTTCAAAATTGTTTACAATATTTCATAGACCCAAGATATTGTTTTCATGAAAATTTGGAATTATTCATAAATGGGTTCTATGATCAGAAATCAAAAGGATCCACTGAGTTCAGAATAGTAGTATTATCCTAGGTGTGGCATAACACTGGTTAGCGAGCGTTTTGTGTTAAAATGTTAGCTGGGGTGAGAAATTAAATATATTAATTTAAAGAAAACTTTATTATATTTATATTTATTTTTGTGTATTGATCCTTTATAAGTAAAGATCTATATATTATGGCTCAGGGTTAAAGAAAAACTATAGAGACCAAGACACTATAGGAGGATATAATTCTTGGAGAATGATAATGGATCATGATCAGATCATGGACTGTCATGCCAACGGAGTTGGAGGATGTAGTTAATGGTGAAAAAACAAATTTTCTTCATCAATGATTTATAAAAACTCTAGGAATGATGTTTGATTTGGTTTTCTCCAATTTCATTATTTCAACATGTAATGGAAATCCATCGATTAATGGATTGATTTACAGATCGATCAGTTTGTGGAAGTGTTTTATTATAAGGATATATTTGATTTTGTTCTCTAGCCTCAATCCCCCATCCTCGATCATTGTCCAAGAACTCTTTTCCAACAATGATAACCATTTTTTCGGGTTCCCTTTATCTGTTAGTTATTTATGTTCTTCACCATTGGATCCCTGTTGTCCTAGTATGATGTTTTCAGATGGTTTTGAACACGATTAGAACCTCAAATTTGAGGAAAAAACAAAACATTATTTAGATCAATATAGATCGGTATCCAATAATATTAGATCTATAATCACTTCAACTTTTTAGCATTATAGGAGGCATTGTGGTCTGCATAAGGGAACATCAATATTTGATAGTTGTGATCAACATTCATCGGCGATGCACGACAGCATCCCACATGCGTACCACAAAGATGTGTGTGTCTGGTAGAGGAGAAGATGTGGGGTGAGGCAAGGACCATCAATATCATATGTGGTGGAGACTATGTGAGATGTGACATTGGATGTAGATATAGCCAACTAGTTGGGCCGAATGTGTGCAGGGAAAGTTGACTTGGTGGGTCGGCCCAGATCGATGGTCCAAGCAAGGCTAGTGGGATAGGACAGACGAAGAGGCCTCGAGACAGATCCGGGTAAACGGTCTACAAGACAACTATATTTGATTGTGGAAGTCTACCACAACGTTTGGAAGTGGTTTTTCAGTAGCTCAACCTTCTACGGGAAGAACAGCAAAATGACTAGTCCTTTAGCGGTCGACCACAGTGGTCGGTCGGCGTAGTAAATGGACCCTCCACGACAGTTCATCAACGACTTACCAATCAATGTTGTATGTGGACAACCATAGCTGAAGGGGGACTAACTATGAATGTGGGTCCACATTCCTTAATAGTCATATGATAATCTTTGTTTAAATAGTCATAAAACCTAAAAACAGTATCCCAACGACATGTCATCAGCTACATCTTGACCCCGATTTTATGATAATCAACTCTAGACCAATGTTGAGAACATATTTAAAATTGTGGCTCTTATATTTCATAGTTTTGGATCAGTATAGGTTGTGTATGTTCCCTTGGCCATTAACTAAGTAATTTAGTGTGCCTTTATATCCACATCATTCGATTTTAGTTCCCTGTAGAGGTCGAGTCTCGTATTCAGTTTTAGTGTCACTCCACGAGACTTGTGAGTGATCCTCTATCAACCTCTGTGGAGTTTGTGGAACATGCCTAACTTCGTGGATCAGGGTATTGATCCTCGTTTTAGGAGGCCGTATAGATATCATTTCTGGAATCCACTCATCATAATCCTTTATGTCGCAATTTTATCCAAAATAGGTTTGGGGTGCCCCTTAGTGGTTCTGGACATGACATATTCTGTGTGAATGATATTCTTCTTAGGACAGTGCATTCTCTTCAACAAGTGACAAACTGAGATTTAACCCGTCTATAATGGTCTCATATGATTTCATGGATTGTAGGGTGGGATCTCATAGAATGAGAATTTGTTCCAACATAATCATGTGGATGGTACTTGAATACGAATTCCTCATGGAGTTGAGTATCTCTTTAGTATATCAATCATTTCATTTCCTCTTGTATATGATATATAGTTTTATAAGTTACACTGATCTAACTATATTAGGTGGTTCATATTTTGTGTTTTTAGGTTGTCATACAAGGTGTTTTTATACACACCCCTAAAGAGGCTTTCCATGCATGTGTCGTGTCTTATAAAGATAGTGACCCTTTATGGTGTATGAGGAGGACCAGGAGTGGGTGGGGCATATATAGATATTAGATAAAATAGTAATATACTAGGACCATACCTTTGACATAGTCGTCTCCCTTGGAGTAGGTTGGAATCTTTAAATTTTTATTTGGACATGTGTACACACTCATTGTGATCAGATTCTATTTAACCATGTCTATATTACCATTATTTCCAATCATAATAGGGTTGTGATGTATCAGTTATTTTCATGCATCCTTTTATTTTTTTTACATTTCATCATTGTGTGTCTTGATGTTGGGTTAATGTGTACATGAAATTTATTAAAATTACTCCCATTTGGGATAATTCCAACTCAGTACTAATTAATATCCCCTACCCTATCAGAGAATAGCATGATCTAGTCATGAAATGGGACCCTCTAGGACGGTTCATTATATAATGTTATTAGAGGTCTCACTTATTCTTGAGAACCAGAATTATATGAGATTAGTTTGAGGAAAGAGTATATTTTTTTAGGAGATTGCATTTCGGGCCAGGGACTCTAGTTTTGGTGTGATATCCAACGTATCTATACACCAAGACACCGACCACCTGATTTTTGACCAGGTATATGAAAACACCAGTTTCATGGAAAACCAAAAGTACCTACATAATATAATTTTGGTTTGTTTTACATTTACATATTGATTCATCTTCCCCAATATGCTTTTCTAAAAATTGTATATCCTATTTTATTTCAGGATATCTTCACATAGAACGCCATCAAGGATTACTACACGTGATCATGGGGATGCTCTACTAGGTGAGACGGAATCAATACAAGGAATTGTAATGGATATTAAACCTAAAAGTGGTGTACTAATAAAGACCCCACCATTAAGGAATCACACGGTACACATAGTACTAGAAAATGAGGTGCACAGGCTTGGAACACATAACCAGTTTCAGGGGTAATATCTCCTTAGTTTCCAAGGTGAGCCTGACCTATAGGCATTTGAGGACATCCATGATAATGTCACATGAGTTTTCCATTATGTCATGACTCTATCAGATTATATGGTGGTCATGGAAGGGTTCTTTATACATAGATCAATAGGGAGATTGTTTGGTTTGGCTACTCGATATTAAAATGAAGTGATAATACCTTGGAATGTGATGAGAACCTTTTTAGAGATGAATTCTTATATTATTGGATATGGGATATGCATACCCTTGAGATTCTATATCTCCTATAGAATTACATGTCAGTATTTGAGAAATCATTGAAGAATAGAATCATATATAGGTAATATATGGGTATGATATGTGATCAATACTCTAGTTAACAGACTTTCAAGTGAGGACTTTATAGCGAAATCTAAGCTTCTGTTATCCCTATAAGAATTCCTTCTTTTGTTGTGGTGCTTGATAATGCTTTGGTTATTAATAGTTACTGTTTTATGAAAATAAATCCAATGATTTCCAAAACTGGGAATGAAGGAGAAGAGACCTCGGTAGCAGAGAGATGACAAAAGTCTCATGAACATGGATGTGTGGGAATATTTAAGAAGAGGTCTCAGGATAGAGGATCTATAGATTAGTTCTTTTAGGAGAGGTCTGGTAATCCTACAGAGACGTGGTTATATTCATGTGATGATACTGTGAATCATTATCATTATTGTCCATCATTTCAAACTATTGATAGGGAGATTTTGGATGGACCATCGAGACATATACAATGTTATGAGCATGTGGAAGAGGAGATGGGAGATAAGGATGTGGTTTCTGATGTTTCTAAATGATACCACAACCAACCTTGTGTGGTGTACACTAGGCTCAGTGAGATGGAGGAAAATGTAGTAGAAAAAAGCTTGTAGTCAAGGCATATGACTCAGGGGTTCTAAGAAAGATTCGAGGTACAATCGATGTTTTAATACATTAACATCTATATTGATAGACACATGTGATAGAAATTAGTTAATTTCCATGAATCTTTTTTGAGAGATATTGATTTTGAGTACAACAATTGACTCAAACCTCACACATAGAGACTCCTACTAGAGAATACCAAATGATCACACACTGGTGTCGACCCTGAGACCCATCCCATTGAAGTGATAGTTATAGTTGGGATATTTTGGTAGTGGCATTGAGGCCTTACAACGTCATTCTATATTAGGACTGATTATCCAAAATTCATTATTAGATTTCCTATTTTATGGGAAGAGTTCATTGTGTTTGCAATGACAGAACTGTTTTTTTCACTATTGGAGAAAAGTAAATCTAGGAAGAATATGATGGAATCACACATAGAAGGGTGAAACCAATTAATCATCAAATGGATAGCCTAACCATGAGTGTATTAGGTGTTATGAGTACACTACTCCCTTCAGTTTTGACATAGCATGCTGAAATATTTTCTAAATATATTCTAGGATTACCTCTCCACTAGAAGATTGAACTCTTCATTGATTTATACCCTAGGATGGAACTGATATCTACACCATTAAATTAGATGGATTCGTAAGAGATTCAAATGTTAAGGGTGTAGTTTGTGGAATTTCAGTAGAAGGTCTTCGTAAGACCATGTGTTTCACCTTGGGTAGCATCAATTTTGTTTTCAAAAAAGTAAAATCGGTGCTTGAGGTTATATGGGGACTATTAGAAAATAAACTAGGTGAATGTGATGGACATGTATCAAATACCAAGGATCGATGACCCAATTGATCTATTTAAAGTGGAATGATGGTTCTCAATGTTTAAACATAGGTCAATTATTTCAAGAGATGAGGCAGAGTTTGGGAAGTTCTACATTTTCTATATTTCAAGTGAAAGGTGTATAGGTCATAATACTCTAAGATACATCAAGTTCCCTTATTGGTTTTGTCCTAGTGCAGATTCAAGTCATAATTTTCTATGATGAATGCTAGTTGAGTCCACATGTGTAGAACTATGTGACCCCTGATATTAATTCACATGAAGTATTATTCATGTAGAAGATGTGGTCACACAACCGGATGGGAGAGCAATTCATCATCTACTCAAATAAAAAAAATCTCAAGTGTTTCTTCTCTTAGAAATGTCATGAGATAAGAAAGAGACAATTTCAAATTTTCATCCAGGACAATGCTTTTGTCATTTTCAACAATCATATGAATAAGAATGGTTATGTAGATGCTCCCAATAAGATATATTGTTTTGTAGTATCTTAATGAGACAATACAGAAATTTTATTCACTGTAGTTATACTTTGTGGATGGAAATGGAGACTCATACCTTATATCGATGGTTTTCACCACTCCACTATTATAGTGAGTTAGGGAGGAACAACATGGGGATGCCAACTATGAGACCTTACATTCTCAGATAACTATAAGGTATACTCCTAATGAATATTCAAAAGCTGGGGAACACGTAATTTGATTTAGAAGATGCATGATGGTACCAACCACATTGATAGGGGAGGTTATAAGATAATTTCAAACATCACCTTTGGTGGTACATCTTGGTGTTGATAATATGTACCAAAACCACCGATGTATGTTTTTGTGGATTGAGATGAAGAGAAGAGTTGTATAGTTGGTTTCTAGATGCCTTTATTTTCGGCAAGTGATGGATGAGCACCAGGATCTAGCAGGTTTAACTCAACCCCATGAGGTTCCAGGATGGATGTGTGATGCGTATCGATGGACATCCTAAAAGGTCTACAATCTATATATAGTGGAAATGATATCATCTGGGTGATCATTTACCAACTGACCATGTAAACCCACTTCCTAGTTATCCGATAGTAGTGTTCAATAGAGTGATCCAAACTCCTCAATGTGCAAGGGGTGTTATTACTACATGGATTAAAATAGATTATTATTTCAAAGAATAATGATCAATTTACATCCCATCCGTGGAAGTGATTACATGTGTAATTGGGGAACAATCTATGCTTGAGTAAAAGGTTACACCCACAGATAGATGACCAGACTGAGCAGACTATTCATGTTTTAGAGGACATGCTGGAGCCTGGCATGTTATAATTTGTCCATAGTTAGTAGGACCACCTAACACTAGTGTTTTTTTCATAAAATAATAGACACCATTCCACCATTGGTATGGATCCATTCATGAAAATTTAAGGGTGAACATGGAGGGGACCATTTTGATGGACTAGATCATGTGAGTCATTACACAGGGGCCTATATTTGTTACAAGATACTAAAGAGAAGCTGTAGATTACACAAGAGTGGATGAAGACTATGTAGAGCCATCAGATATCTTATATCGATAGCAGAAAGATTTCATTTGAGTTCATGGAATGATATTATGTGTCCTTTAGTGTTTCCCCTCAATAGGGATTACAGATATTTAGAGAAGGTGTAAATCTATCTCTGAGGATCATTGACCCTTTTTAGATACATCATTGAGTTGGTGGGGTTCTATTCCTTTTTTCTATACCACCGTATTTGGTCCGGGAATAAGATGTATTCAATGTTTCACAAGTGATGAGGTACATTCATAACCCATCAAACATTATAGATTGAGGTGAGAAGTACATGGAGGATAGATTGAACATAGATAAGTACCAAATGAATATTGAGGATTAGTAGGAGAGGATATTTTTGTGGGGGATCGATTAAATTTTTTTACTACCTACGGTAGAATGAGAATCTTCAAAGGACCCCATGGGAGAGGGTGGCTCATATTCATTCTCAATTCACCCATATGTTTGAGTAGCTGTTATTTTTTTATTTCAGGGACATAAAGCCCCATGGTAGGGAGAATGTAACATCTTGGAATTTACATGTATTATTATATTTATATTATATAAATTATTGTCAAGATCAGAATCAATTATGGTGTATGATTATGATGATTACTGTGATGGAAATTAATGTTCGAAAAATAATAAATTATTTAATAGAATGTGTACATATTTTATTATAAAAAGTGTGGAATTAATCCTAAATAGGTTATCAGATAATAAATTTGAGGGTACTATTGAGTTCATAATAGTGGAATTACCAAAGTCATGACCTACCATTTTTCGGCACAGGTTTCCTTTGAAAACAATACCGGGGGCACAAAAATGATAAAATAACTTAAACAAAAAATTTATATTATTTTTCATTAGAGATTGAATTTCTCTTATTAAACTATAAGATAATTGATTTCATCTTAGGGTTATAAACTAAAGCATGGAGACCTATACACTTATATAAGATTGAGTTCTTCATAGATAACAACATATCAGTATCAGATTATGGATCCGCACACATGTAGAGTTGTAGGATCTCGTTAAGTATAAAGAATCAATAGTTATTCATAAAAAATCGATCCAAAATCTTTTTAGGGTGTGTGTTTTAGGTTTTTATTCCTATTATATACATTATATGATCAATACAAATCCATCGACGCACAAATTTATTGGTGAATTGATAAATATGAGGAATGGTCTTATTCTATGAATTTATTTGATCTTTTTTTCTTACAGAAACCCCATTATTATAGTTTTAGTCCAATATCAGATTCCAATAATGATAAAAAAAATTCCTATGCATTTCCTCTATCTTTTCATTTCATTATTCCCTGTTGGATCTCTATGGTCATGGATTGACATTTTTAGGTGGTATCAAACCCATTCGAACACACGGATGTGAGGAAAATCTGAAACTGAGGAGGGATCGATGTAGATTAGGACTTTAGGAGGTTGGATCTATTATTGATTCACTTTTGGGGAATTATAGGAAGAACAATTTTCCATATAAGGGACCAGAATTTCATGGAAATGAGGACCTGTGTCAACACATGGTTGTAGCCTCAGTGCAGGTGGTGGAGAAATGAGGTATAGATTTGAGTGGCATAGGTTGATAGGGTAGTGAATGCATGAGACCACGTGGAAGAAGAAACATAGATGCAAGATGTAGCCGTAAATAAAGTTCACGATGGCAGATACAGAGCGTTCCATATAAGCAGGATGGCTAGGTGTGCTTTGTGAGAGAGAGTTGGATGGATGCGCCAGATCGGTGGTACGGGCTTGGCTGGTGACCCAGTACAGATGAGATTGATGTAGGTAAGATATGGGGCACATAATGTGGATCCCGATTATAGTTGATTGGGAAAATGAACCATGGTTTTCGACTGTGGAAATAAATCATGGTGATCGATTGTGGTTATGCAAGATCGTGAGCTACCACGAGAAAAGTAAAAGTGATTGTTAGTCCATAGGTGGAAAGTCCACATGGTAGGTTGACCGACCATTACGATAGGTCCGTAGGCCCTGGAACATCTATAGGTAGCTACATTCAAATGGTAATTAGTCCAAAATAGAGCATCCAAACAACATGATATTAGCGGAATAATTACCATGATATCAAGATAGTTGTATCCAGACCAATGTTGGGTAGATTACTCAGATTTTAGGATCTTCATTTTTCGAGTTTTAAACATGTTTTTTTATTTTTTCTACTAGACTTTTCCCTTGGGGTACAATGGGACATTACATCCAATTCACTGGATTGTAATCCCCTCCATAGGCTGAGTTTCAGATAGAGTTTTGGTGTCCCTCTTTCAAATAATAGTGAAATCCTCTATCTTCCATTGTATATTATCTAGAATCAGCTTGAACTGCTTACATAGTCTGTTGATCCTCCATATAGCTTGCTATAATTTCAAGGTCTGTGGAATCATTAGAATATGATCCCTTACATTGCAGTTTTCTCCAGATTGCATTCATGGTGTCCCCTAGAGGTTATAGGAATGACCTCCACGAAATGAATCATTTTTATCTAGGAAGATTCCATTACCTTTTGGTAGGGCCAAAATGAGATATAACTTTTCATTGGTTGTCTCTAATGATATCGCGGATATTAGAGTAGGATCTCTCATAATAGGGGTTGCATAAAATTGAATCATGTGGCAACAAATAAGTTATCAATGCCTGATGGGTAGGATTATCTTCTAATTATATCTCTAGTTTATTGGATTATTTTATCTATTTTATGTTGATACATATTGTATAGAGTTAATATACATGGTTCTAAATTTTTTCGGTCCAAATGATTATTGTTATACTCACTCCTACACAGCTTTTACATCACGTGACATGTCTTGTAATGATGGTTTCCAGTTTCTGTTGTCATAGTTTCATCGGGAGCAGTTAGAGCATATATGGAGAAGGTAAAACTGAGGTGTTTATCTTGATAATAGCTTTGACATAGGCCTCACCCTATGAGAAGGTTTGACTTTTTATAGTTTCATTTGGACTAGTGTACATACTCTTTTTCATGGGATTGAATTTTCCCCTGTTTATGTTTCATTTAATTCTTATTGTACTCTAATTGTGGGATCTTAGTGAAATGAATTCATATATTTAGTTGTTATACATTTCATCATTATGTGTATTGGATATTGTGAGTGTGTACAAGTACATTAATAATATTAATCCTATTTGTGGCAAATTCTTACTTTGTGCTTGTCACCTGCCCCTAGCCTATCGGTGGCAGGTGCGGTGTAGTCGCTGCATAGGTCCCTTGGGGATATGTCATGAAATTAAAATTTATTATTTCAATTTATTGTTCGATACATAACAATATAACATAACTTTAATCTATTAATGGAGTGTTACACTATGATAAAGTATATAACTATAGACATAAACTATAATTGACATCCCACATCACACACTACTAAAACTGTTAAATACTAACAAGAGAGATATCAATAATGGAAACAATATTCATGAACTAGAAATAAAAAAATCCATTTAACAATTAAAAATTTATAATAAGTTATTTTAATATCATATATTACATATTAATCATTATATATCATCTTAAATAAATTAGTACTATCATTCATCAATGAATTTCATATTTCAGGAATTACTCTTAGAAAATCCCTTAAAACACTATATGGTGTTTCTATTTAATATATTTATTCAATCATCAATTACTAGTCCCACTAGTTTGTTTATAATTTATTTACCAATATGTCTTATAGGTATTCTATAACATAACCTAAAATACAAAATCGTTGATGAATTTTTTGGGATATTCCAATAGGAGTAATAATGTTTGAACAAAAATGGGTATGCATATCTCTCGTTCTATTCCAATAATAAAACCAAAACCCAAATACAACAATCAATAAAACTTGTGATACCAATTCTAAACTTCTTACATAAATCTCATATCACCTTCACCATTGAGAAAACATGACAATAACATTGTAGAACTAAAACATCATCAAATAATTATCCCATACATACTAGGTCCAAAAAAATAACATCAATCTCTCTATCACACAATTATAGAAAACATAATAGTAAAATATATTATCACCACAATGAATTTTTGAGTAAACTATGAAATTTACACTAATTATTAGAAAATAAGAATGATAATATAGGCATAATGATGGCATATACTATTATATAAAAATAATAATTACAAACCATAATTTTTTTGAATAATATGATTAATTATGATAATTATTCATCATTATTTGATGGAATTCATTAAGAATCACATTCATGTTGAACTATTTTCCATGAAGATAGTAATTAAAATCAATATCTCAATTTATTATTTACCAAATATATCCATAATTATTCTATTTAAAAATCTAGAAGAATATATATTCTACCAAGAGAAAAAATGATAAAAAAATTAGTGTAAACTACCAAATAAACAATAAGAGTAATCGATAATGAATAATACAATTCACAATTCATCAGTGCAGCTTATTTAAATTGTAAACTTGTGTATTTTTATATTACTTTATAGAAATATCCACCTTAATATAATTTATGTTTATTTAGTTTAATACCCCATAGTAAAATAAAAAATTCAATTAATTTCCTTCATATTAAATAAATCTTTTGATTTTTCCAAAATTGAAATTTTGGATAAGAGTTGATATCTAATCACCTCTTCTTCAGGTGACTGATTATTATTAATTATATCATCCCACCAATAAGCACCAACAATTTAAAAGAATAATTCATAAGAAAGTTTTGTACATACCATCTATTTAATGTTATGTGAGAATGAAAGTGATCTTGAAAAAAATGAATTTTGGAATATGTCCTCAGAGAACCAATTATGTTTACCTAATGATACTAAAATATAAATCCAATAATAATGGATATCAAGAGTCTCTAAAAAGAATCCATTATTTTTATAATATATGAAGGAATATATAGGGAAATAATAGATCCTCTATAAAACTTATAAATTAATAAATTTTTACAAAAACGTAAGATCATGATGAAGAAATATTTACAATGCCACAATGGATGGTTGTTTTTACCAAAAACATTACATGAAAAAGTTTTACACACCTAAATGGATATGAATAATTTAACCTCTATAAGCCATGATTTAATCCTAATTTTTATTCATTTTTCCATGAATAGGTTAAACTATGATCAAATACTCTATAATTAGGTCTACAATGAAATTTAAAACCCATTCTATAGTGTCCCCAATAATCGAATGCATCATAACCACATATATCTCTGGTGCACCCCAAATTACTACCCATAGAGTCCCTATCGAATTTAGTTAAAATGAACCCCTCATGTGAGTTCTATAACATGTCATGTGGAATCATTCTTCACCTAATCCAAAAAAACATGCAAAACGTATTTCCTGATATTAATTTTTATTGTACGGACATGGAAATAATGAATGTTCCATGTCCCTGACTACAACATATATGATATTAATAAGAGATAATGAAGCATTACATATCAAATGAAATATTTTATAAAAATATATATTATCTCCCCATTCCATTCATATACAATTAGTGTCCAAAAACATAATGGTAAAAGTGAATATAAAACCAATAAATTCAAATGTAATTTCATATTAGTGGCATGTCATCGAAAAAAACATTTATTTTTTCATCGTGGTTGATTCATAGAGGTAGTTTTTTCATCATCATCTCAATGTACATAACATAAAAAACGATTGTTTTTAATAGGTATTCCCAAAATGAGGTAATTTCATAGTTAACCATTTTTATTTTTATAGTAGATGAACTAAAGGGGATAATAGTGTTGATATATGGGTAGAGATTTGTTCTGATGCACTAATAAATTTACAAGAGTTTACTACGATGTGATGTATTGTAGCATTATTACTTATTTTAATCCTTATATAAGAAACAATATGGTTTTAATGTGAATATAAGAGGCAATAACAAATAATATTATATTAGTCATGTCAGAATAATTTGATTGGTTGGTATTTTTTATATTCATACTTATGTTGACATTCAAAAATTATCCTTTACAAGAGTTATGAGGTTTGCTTTTTCATTTTTTTCTTGATCTCCACCTTCACGAATGTTTTCAGATATGTTATTGATATAGTATATTCTACCTACCTCTCCCTATCCTTTTCAACCACTCATATTTCAATTAAATCGCTTATATATTCGTTTTCTATCACGTGTCTTTTTGAAAAATTATATGTTGTAATCTCATATCTCTTTCAAATCAATGGTTTTTCCTATTACGTTGGATTTTTTATCTAGGTTTTTATCAATATTTCAACTATATCATTGTGGAATAATCATGATATAATGGAAATTTGGTGGAATGTTACCTTAAATATATCAAAAGGTGAGGCTCACTACACTTTACTGACAAATTCTTTACAGATGTATCAATAGAAATGATATTTTAGGGGTTATGAAAAATGATCATGGAATTAGTGATTAATTGTGTATCGCAATATTTGAAATTTTCATATAGGTGTATTATGGGAATGTAAAAGGATGATAGATATCGATGAATATGGGTTCTATCCATGGGGGGATTCTTAGTTATATTTCGGTGAATGAGATTAGAAAATAAAAAATTAAAAATAATTAAAAATATTTTTAATTAGTCTTGAAGGATTTCTTTATTGTTATAATGTATATAAAAAAATAAAGAAATTATTTGATCCTTTATGGTACATGTTACATTTTTATTATTATTGTACAACCATATTTTATGATGTTGATCCATTTAATAATAAACTATATGTGAGTATGCATGGAAATTGTAAGAATCAGAATAATGTTTTGGGTGGAGATGTAAAATAATTGTCTAGGTTAGTCTATAGTTTATTGATAAGAATATTTGATACTTAAAAGAGAGACAAAAAAGATCCAATAATAGTTTTTTGATTGAACATATACATGGTCACTACACTGGAAATGGGTCGAATTTTTAGAATAGTTTAATGAACCCATCTTTTTTAGATCATAGAATGAATGGTGGATGAAATCGAGTGACATATAGAGTGTATTTTGAGGTTAGTAATATGAAATCGCAATTATAGTTAACCAATTGGTTTTATAAATTAGAATCATCTGAGATTGATGATTAGAATGAATCTGAATATATGTAAATAATCTAATATGCTATGTTGGAAAAATGATTCATTCATGCTTTTGTAGGAATTGATTGTTCATGGGATAACATGGTTGTTGGATATTGATATAGGGTAGTCACTCTACGTTGGAATACTAGGGGAACCCAATAATTCTTGGGAGGTAGTACTGTGATTATTTATCATGGGTCTCCTAATATTGTTAGAAAATTATATATAAATGATTTAAATAACATGTTGGGAGTCATTTGAGACTAATCTAGTGATGATGGAAATATTCCTCTCTGTAGATTACATTTTTTTTAAATATAATATTGCGATTATTAATTTGGAATTTAGAGAATGTGGACTTAGTATCCACTATGACATCACAAAATTCAAATGGTTATTAGCTACTTTATTGTCTAATGATTGATGTTAATACATATTTCTATGTCACTATAGGGGGAGGTTTGTTTCATATGAGAGAGTATTATTAATAAGAGTGCAGAAAAAAATTAGTTTTCGGGATTGCGTGTTTGTAATGACTTATGAGACAATGATCATAATGGGTATTTAATAACTAATGAATATGTCCAAGCCTAGTGATAATGATGAACATATTGGATGTGTAGTTGATATTTATTTTCCATCCTCATTACATGACCTGAGAATTCCAAAAATTCATAAGAAATTATTTTTTATGAATATTCATCACCTCACAAAAATAAATCAGTCTCTAAACAAACATCATATATATGTGTTCAGAATTTTTTTACATAACTAAAATGATATACATTATCATAAACATGTCCCATAAGTAACATTCCTTCATGAAACCAAATATATAAATCATATATAATATTATCTTTCATAACCCAGATAATTGAATATTATGAATGGTTGATATCAAATTGACATCATGGTTAATGATGAGAGATTGATTATTTAGATAATATATTTCCATTAGATAAATTGTTTTTTATTAGAACATAATCAATATATTTGATCATAACATAAGATAATAATTCTTAATAAATAATAGATAATAAATTTTTTTTCATGGAATAAATATATAATTATAACATATGACTAGACTCATAAGAGTGTGGAATCATGTGACAACAAGAAAAAACCAATGAAACCTGACATATTTATAAATTTTTCTAATAACAATGTTTCACGATAATATATCATATATATAAAAATATTATAAAATTCATATATCTTGGTATTTATCCAATTTCATCATAAAAAATGGTAAAAAGTCCAATAATGGATTTTGTTTTCTCCACATTCCATGACATTCCATTTCATTAGAAAAATATATTTTTTTATTTATATATTATTTTAATTTTAATTAATTTAGTAATTACCTTAAACACTTATGAAACGTCGATATAGTATTTATAAAATTAATATAAAATAAAAAAAAATTTAAAAAAATATAAAATTAATAAATTTTTACTGATTTAAAAGGAGCCACTAATTTTATAGATAAATATCAGGTATTAAATTAGAATTCAAATTATATATAATAAACACATATTTATTTTTATTTCATTAAAATCAATGAAAATAATAGCATCCAAAATAAAAATATATATATGCAATCGAATATAATAGATTTTTTAATTATTTAAAAATATTAAAAATATGAAATGTTTATAAGAAGGATGTCATATGGTATAAAATTTAATTTAATTAAAATATATTGTCCAATTTTTTCCTATCAGTAATAATATAACCTTTGAATTGTGATTTTTTACATAAATTGAGGTTAAAATATATTGACAAAGGGGTGAAACCAAATGATTAGGTTTAAAATACAACATAATACATTTATATATTTAATTTGATGAAAAACTTTTAACCGCGTAACTTATTTTTTTGAAATAATTGTTGTATTATACTCTTTTTACATAAAAATGAATTTATTATATTTAAATCTATTTATAAATTCCATTTATGTCCTTCGGGTAACTAGAAAAGGTACCACCTATCCTATATTTAAATAATCCATCCATAGACTCTTAAATCAACCCAAACATTACAAAACATCTTTTAAAATTACTTATTCATATTTTGGTATTGTTTTATTCTTGAATGAACAACCATTGGTCCATTATGGAAATATCCAAAGGATCTCCCTCTCGAGGAGGATATCATATTTACCGACTCATTAAAAAAAATTCTTCAAAAAAATTCTCTAAATACGCTATAAACATCATAAATTTATTTATAAATATTCATAAATATAATTAGACTATATTATTGTTATATGATAAAAGTTTTCAATCTCATTAAAATCATTAGATAATCAAAACCATAAATCCTTTGTATGAACGACTAAGAATCTCCACATAATAGTGTAATTCATGTTTTCTTCACCAAATTACTTAGATTGTTAAAAGGATAAAACTAATGAATATATATAGAAATATGTATACTATTATATAGATAATTATTCAATTTTTATTATAATATCATATATACAAGGAAACCTTCCAATCCATTGGAAAACGATATCGTCTCTCATTTGTACGTGTGGTCTATCTCCTATACAAAGTGATGTAGTCTGATTATCATTTAATAATATCAAGTGTAGTAATATGGATATATTTTATTATTTAATGTTATATTTATATCATGTATAGTATTTATTAGCTGATTTATCCATGTAAATGTACATGGAATTAATGTAAGGAACCGAAATACAAATGAAAAAATAAGTATTTATAAAATGGAACAGTGATTTTAATAATGAATTATTAATAAAAGGGAGATAAATAGTAATAATTAAATATTATATGAAATTATATATATTATTATTAGTTTTTATTATATTTTTAATAAATATATACTTATTATAAGCGTGGTTATAATAAATATGAATAAAGTCAGTCTTGAGGTAATTGTTTCTCGCCTCACTTTTGTTTCCATGATACTTATGCCATATTCACAACTTTTTTCTTTCATTTTGTATTTATAATTCAAATTTATATGATATATCATGATAACATTTATATATATTGTATTTAATGTAACAATTTAATTCATCCTTTTTTCTTGGGTTGTGATTCAAAAGGCCCCAAAATGTTAAGTGCTTATTTGACATTATAATTAGTATTTGGAATTTTTGAATTTATTTATACACAACAGGAAAAAAAAATTCTCTATTATTAAACAAAATATTTTTTTATTTACAACATTTATTTATTTAAATTTGTTATTTTTATTTTTTTCTATCTTTATTTACACTTTATAACAATATCACGTTTATATGGAAAACCAACTCTTGATTTATACTATATTTGAAATATTTTCTTCATATAAAATTTTTCTTCAAATAATATAATGAGTATTTTTAATATTATACAATATTTTAATAAATTAATTTTTATAAATGCTTAAATTTTTTCCAAATTAATAAATTTTAATCATTATTTTATTTTCTTACATTGTTCATTTTGGATTTATTGAAATTTGTGAAATTAATTTTTTTAACATATAAAATATGAATTTTTCTTCACACAATCTTGAATAATTAATGTTTTGAATATTCCATTAGTTTTTTATATATTCATTTTGAATGAAAAGTATTTCTTCGATATTTTTTAAATTTTTTGTTGTTAAATAATTGATTTAAAATTGAAATGGATTATTTTCATCATGAAATATTTTATTGATATTTTGGAAGTATTTTCATCTATATTAGCATCTTTTGATGAATATCATTATTTTTAGAGTATATAATCATGATATACAAACCACCATAATTCTATGGGTGGTTTATGATGAAATTGTTCACGGAATGTATTAATATTATGTATGATCATTCTTCCAAAATATAATATTAATAATTTTTATTAATTAATGATTAAATAAATTATTATTTACATATAATAAATTTATTGGACATAATATGTGATTTTTTCGAAAGAAATTACATTTCCCATTTATGCATCAGAAGGTCTAATGAGGAAAATGAGAATGATTTTAATGGCCTATTGTTTTTTAAATAGAAATTTCTATTTTAATTATGTAAATTACACATTATAAAATGATTTTCTGGAAAATTCAATGACCATCATAGTTATTTTTTACCGTTATATGCTATGAAAAATTAAAAATACAAATATAAAATAAAGAATTTGATAAGATATTTTTTTGAAGTGACCATTCTGTTTAGTATAATAAAGTTTATGAATATATGATCTTAACACAAACAAATTTGAAGATGGACCCAACTAGTATAATAATTCCAGATGAATATTATAAATTAGAGCATCATAGGTAGATAGAATCAAATTGCTTTACCCGAGATCATGACCAAATTTATAGTCAAAAAATAAATCTTAAATAAAATCATTTATGGGAGAATATAAATCTCAAAGTGATTACATCCCAAACCTTGTTTCCGAAACCACCACCTAAATGTCTCACCACTGCACACCTTACCATTTGAGAGTTCACTAGTGTAATAAATTGATATATATCAATACCGAAAAATTTTGTGTTTTATATTTTTTATATAAAATAAGGAATTTATTTATGATTTTTTATTTTACTATATATATGATTAAAAAATTATTTTGAAAAAAGTAAATTCTGATATGATGGAACCCAAATTTTATTTTTGAGAAATATATATTTTCAATCAATAATTTTTTTTATGAATTTAATAATTTTAAAATTAAATATTTTTTAATTAAATAATATAAATAAAAATTATTTATTTAATAAAATGGAAAATATAATTTTACAAATTAAAATATAATTGTTATAATGTTCACTAAAATAATTTTTCTCAATAAAATATTTTTGAATAAAATGAATATTAAATTTAAAGACTAAATTTACCGATTTAATGAATAATTTTGATAAAATATAAATTATTAATCAAATAATAACATTGAATTTATAAAACAGTTATTTTTTCATAATTTTTGGGAAAATATAATTTTTAGTTATAATTAATTACAACTTAAATATATGGTTTAGTAATATATCATAATTGTGAACTGGATGTGATTTAATAGATTTGGTAAAATGTATAATAGAAAATTTATTTATATACAATTTTAAAATAATATAGTCTGAATTTATTTGATTAATATTAAGAATTCATAATGAATCTAGGAAAAACAAATCTATATTTTAATGCAATAAAATCAATTCCCTTTATAAATAACTACCTTCAACATCACTAAGATGAATATTTTAATTTTTTTAAAATAAATATAAAATAATAAATAAAACTAATTTTTTTTGGAAACCATTGTAAAAAATAATGTGGTGCTTTTTAGTTTTAATTACCTAAAAATTATGAGTCCAAAAACTATATATAGAAATTTATAATTAACTGACCACTAAATTCCGTTATAAATCCACCCACACTGAAATTTATCTTCACTAAAAACCATATAGATATATTATAATATACCCTTATCTATCAAGGGAATTCCAATGGTTCCCCAAATTACTCATGAATCTCCTATAATTCCTTTTTAAGTGAAATCTAAATGTAATGGATCATATCCATCTCATTTTTATGTAAGCACATTCATTATAAAATTCCTTTTTTCCGATTTTTTATATTGGAATTAGATTAACAAATCCATATTATTATCTTTATAAAAACCATTTTCTATGATACATAATTAACATTATTTATCCTCTTCTATAAACCATTATGAAAACTCGTTATTTTGAAAATATTATCAGATGATTTTCCATTCCATACATTTGGGTAGTAGATAAAAGTCCAAATTTACACCTAAAATAATTCGTGTAGTTTTACCAACCCTTCATTAATTCGGTATTTATTTTTATATAACATATAAAAAATAATCATGTGGCCATAATTGAGGAAATATTCTGTGCTATTTTATAATATATTAGGAACAAAAATACATGAAAATGATATGAAGGAGATGAGTGGGCATGAAAGTATATAACACTCTAATACATTCTGTTATTCTATAATCTCATGAGGGGCTAGGTATGTTGCATGTGAGGTTCACCCGTGAATACAATGTTATGTTTTATTTTTAGTTATCATTAAAATATGTTTTTGATGCCATATTTTTTTTGATTCCATATTCCAAAGTTTCAATTATGCTATCATGTTACACTATAGTTCATTGTTCAAGATTCTGAATATAACTAATCACAGGTTACCATGATTTTACACATGTATTACATGTTGTATATTAACATAAGATATGTTTTTTATTCAATGAATGGTATTTACTACTCACTGTGTATATATATATCTCCCATGTTTATCCAATACAGTTTTAGAGTAATGAAGGATTTTTAGGAGCTTGTTAAAAAAGTTTTAGATAATATCATAATACTTTGGTTTCATGTTTTTATTATATGTAGCTAATTTCTCAAACACACAAGGCCTCACAATATTCTTTTTTTTAATAATTATTCTTTAATATCATAAACCATGAATTAATGTAAATTAATGTCATGGTTCCTTAGAATTATAGACTTGTTAAAGACTTTTGGTGTCTACCTACCAACAGATTAAAACATACTGGCAATGGGACTCAATGATATGTTTCATATCATTGTCATTATTCCTTCCATACTTATTAAATAATTTATTAACATACATTATATTATTTTTAATAGATATATACATATGTATCAATTTTATGTGACTTTTTTTAAAATCATTTTAACATAATTTACTTTACCATATAATTCATGCGGATCGTGATTTTAACTAAATGTAATTTTTTTTCAATATTTCAATATACCAAATTGTTTAGTCCTTTTTTAATGATGAATTCTTACATAAAGACTATTATGAGTCCAACCTCACCATTATTTCATTCCTTTCCCTAGGATATAATGGAGGAAACCTTGTACGAGTTAAATGACGTAGAATATTTATTTTCTCGGTTTGTTTTGTTTTAAATTTTGTTGTGATATTTAAAGAGAGAGAGATATATATATATATATATATAGTTAACAAATAATGTAATTACAAGTTACTCCATTATTATTTGATTTGAAATATATAATTATAATGTAATAATGTAAAAACTAAAACTAGGATAACTGGGATGAGGACATTAATGCTAGTATCAAAGTACATTTATATGTAACATTGGGATTTAGATTTTTAAAATCATAGACTAGGGGTTATAAAATGATAATTGACATAGGGGATAATGTTATGTATATAATTAAATCATAAAATTTTCTTATGAAAATATTATGTTTTTTCATAGTATGATTATTTTTTACATTATTAGATTTTTGGTAATATTTAATGAATGGAACTAGGATGAATAATGACTAAATTTAATGTGATCCAAAATATGGGATTTTGAGAATCAGAATTGAAATACAACTGAATTAAATTTTATTTTTATTATTATTTATGAGCTTTCAGAATATATAATTAAAATCTTATATCTCTACCAACACCTAATCTCACTAAAGAAGAGGATAATATGATTTACAATGGGTATGCGTGGTAGAGATCAGGGAGGAATGAAATATCAGTTTCTTTTATACCATAAATGTGGAAAGAAAATACATTCAGAATGTATCAATGTAATAGGAATATATTCTATGTTTTCAAATGAAGGGCATAGATTAGTGAAATATATATGAAAAATAAGATATTTATTGAGGTATTTTATAATCATCGTAAACATATCGTTATGTGTGGTGAATATGGGAAACATCCACAATAATTTTAGAATATAGGGGTTAACTCCTACTCAATGCATGGACCTATGGTACACCAATCATTAAGTTTTACGAATTTAAGAGATAATTAACTAGGATAAAGGGATGAATAAAATTTATGAATAAAATGGGATGGTAATGTAGTATTAAAATTCAGTAGTAATTAATGAAAAATTCTTATTCACCATCTATGAAAAAATATAAATATATTTATCATTTAATAAAATTTACAATAATATAGTTTGATGTATAAAGAATGTTCTACTTTTGTAAGGATATATTTCTAAAGTGAATCTAAATTAGGATTTATGTATTCATAATTGCTTTATAATTTTATGGTTCCCAAAATTGCAATGCAACATATATACCATTTTGGTTTTATGTTTTTAAATAATGAGATTATTTAATGATTTTAATTGGTTTTAGTTAGAATAATCTATTTCTATTTAAATTAACATTGGGTTTTTTATATTATTTGGGTGCACTATTAGATAATTACATATAGATATTAATTGATGTTTAAATGTGTTTCATCAAAATTAATATAATTTTAAAAATATTTTGAAATCAAAATGTGTTTTGACTATTAGGTATGTATGAAAATTTAATTCATGAAATTATTTTATATTTACTATAAAATAATATTTTATAGTTATTTATAATGGAGTTTGATTGTATTTTTCACAATATTCATTGGCTGATGATTATATAACATTCAGTTGAACATAAGTTTTAACATGAATGCATATTTTTAATTAATGCAACTAAAATTTATGAATATAAAATAATGGTATGGGATCATAATTTGGATTAAAATATTCTTCAATGATGATGTCATTGAGGTTAATTGGTGTGTATGGTTATTTATTTGTGGAAAAATATATAGTGAACCATATTTTGTTAATGTTAAAATTTTTATGTAAAGTATATTTTTAGTTATAGGAATGATTATAGATTTTTTATATAATCATTTATTATTATAACAATTTTAGTATTTGGTGAAAATTATAATGAGATTAGTAATAGATTTTTAATCATTTTTTGAATTATGTGTTCTATTATATGATTATTTTAGTGCTTCAATGATGAAAACATCATCGTGAATTATCAATGATTGATGAATGTTTTGGATTGTGGTGGGAATCAATTATGGGTGAAAATAAAAATTTCAATTATTAATGTATCTATATATTCAAATTGTAAATGAAAATCGATTTCCTCATCTAATGGATATGAATATTTATTTTTTTTCATAGTACAATAATTTTCAATAACTTTTTTGTCTTTCCACCAATCATATATTTATTGTTTTTTGATTGATAACATACACATACCATGATCTATATCACACTTTATTATTCCTTAGAAATTATTTTTCTCATTAGAATAAATATTTTCACTTCATAGTAATTTTAACATATTCGGAAGCCCATGTAATTATAATTCAATCAGACCATTATGATTAATATTCCTTATTTTTAGAAATATTTATTATTAATCATTTTTACTATGTCAACATTCTACAAATGGATTTTAAAATTGATAACCATCAATTACTGATAAAAAGATTATTATTTGTGGACAATTTTTATTCGAGTTGGGTGGTGTAATGTAACACTCTATGATATTTTATAGTTTATAATAGTTTCCAAACTAAAAATATGAATACCATACGATACTGTTCTTTAGATATGACTATAATAAGCAATCCATCAAATAGGTAGTATTTAATATTATTAACCAAAATATTAAATAAAAATAAACGGAATATAAATAATACAAATGTGTTGATTAATTCAACAAACTTAAAAACATAATTTTTTTTAATGAGGTCTTATTCATTAAATTAATTTTTATCCAAAAAATATTTTTCATCATTTTTACAAGTGAATAATATTTTAAATTTTAGGAATTTATATAAATTTTATACCAATTTTATACCTATCATGTAATATTATTCATGGAGTAAATTTTTGGGATTTTATAATAAATTCTTTATCTTCTTGTACAAAGTGGAAAATAATTTTTTATTCAAATTTGTATTTTTTATAATTGATTTAAAATTTTATAATATATTGGAAAATAGTTTATATTTATCATTAATTTTACTATGTTATTAACAAACCGATTATTTTCATTGGAATAAATTTTGTCACAAAATCATTTTTATTATTAGGAAGTCATTTTATTTGAAAAACTATTTTTCATTACGTTGTATGTAATTTTCTTAAAATAGTATCTACCAATTATACTAAATGAATAAATAATAGTTGTACCACTGTTTAGATTCAGTATGACACAATATTTTTTATATGGACGTTTTTTTAGTAATTATGAATTAAAAACAATATTTATAATTTTCAAATCAGTAATTGTAAAATGTGTAAAATAAGGCTTAAACAATGAGAGATTGTCTGAAAATAAATATAAAGTGTGCCTTGATATAATTTTTAGTGTTTATAATAAATTTTAATTCAATTCAACAATATATTTCTACGTTGTGCAATATTTATTTATTTATTAGCATTATTTTAATTTAATAAAATAATAATTTAAAACATCCACTCTCATGAATTTAATAACACAAAATATTTTATTTTGATAGAATAAAGAATGAACAGTACCAATCGTTCATTTTAAATATTTACTAATTATTTTCATCATGGAAAATTATTTTTAATTTTTTGTGATTTTATAATTAAATTATATTCTTATGAAACACTAATATATTACATATTAAATTAATAAAAATATTTAAATAATTATTTTTAAAATATAAATGAAATATATATTGAGTGAGTTACAATAGTTTAAAAATACTTTTAATATATATTACATAATAAAAAATATATTTTTTAAATTTGTTTTAAATAAATAAAATTTAACATAAACATATTATAATAATTTGTCTAAAATTTAATACATGGTCTATTTATTTTCTAGATCTTAACTATATAGGAAAATTTATAACTCGTTACAATATAAGAACTTTTACCGTGTTTTAGATTAGAATTGATTAAATAATTTTTTCAAATAAAAGATAATATTTTATATACAAAATAATCATGTAATTTTTTAATAAGTATTTAAAAATTATATTGTTATTACCATTGAAATTATGTCTACATATTTTACTTTCACATAAAAAAGTGTTTATTATATTTAATAATTTATATTTTTTTCATGTGGACGCTTTCATTCATTAACAAATGACACCACCTATCCTCGCAACCATACTCACACTAGAGCCTCTTATATAATAAAAAACTAGATAAAAAACTTCTAAAATCCATTTACCTGGTTCTGTGGGAATTATATTTATAAAATACAACTCTTATGACTATTAAGATAAAATATATAAGATATCTTTAAATTAATATGTAATCATATCTAAGGGCTTCTTCAAATTTATGTCTTCATCAAATTCCAATATATATATATATATATCAAACATTATAAAATAATAAATATAGTATCATAAATATATGGAAATGTTATTTTGACGATTTTTAACCACATCAATCTCCTTTTCAACCTATTAATATGTGATGTTTTTTTGTGGATACACACAAACTATTATCACCTTGCAGTGGTCTAATTAATTTTTTCTTATCTCATGACATGGTTTTTAATAAATATGAAAATAATTAATATATTAGGTATATATGGATTTAATATTATTCAAAAATTATAATATCATATATTCCATCTTTCAATACAATCCATTGAAAAATGATAAACAAATTCATTTGTACTATTTGTATTCCACCTCCATGAAGCGATTTGATCTATTTTTAATTTATTGTTTTTAAAGATCATTAAAATGATTTAGTTAATGAAAATTTATAATATTTATATCATATTTCAAAATTTATTTTCGATGTAACCATGAAAGTTATACATATACTACACCCACCAAAACAACACATACCTCATAAATGAACGAATTATAACTAGGATCAGTTACATGAATAATGAATTTTTAATGAATATGTAATAAAATGTTATATGAAAAAAAAGATTCTATAATAAATTTCATGACCAATCTCAATGGGTATGAAGATAAGACTAACTAAATTTAAGCACTAATAGGTCTAGGGTATGTGAATAATTTTGATTAAGAATAACACATAGATGGAATGCCTTATACTATCGTACTTATAAAAATGCATAGATCTCCACACACATAAGATGATGAATTGTAAAAAAATTATATACATGCTTTAACACAATTAAAACATCATCTATTAGGGTAAAAAATTTAACATAACGAAAAATGCTCAAATACACGACTAATAAATGAATCATATTCCATGTTCACCCAAAAAAGTACATTAGGGGACCATTATGAAGGTAGCCAGAGGAAGAAAACTTGGTTTACCTAGTCAATATGCTTCACCAAGTCTTGATCCCACTAGGAATCCATAAAATGGTTTGTCTAAAAAATAGATGTCATATGTGGGAAAATCTCAAACAATGGTGAGTATAACAATTCCTTGTATGACACCCCAAAATCAGTAAGCATATAACAACAATATTAATAGTCAGCACATACATGGTATATGTTAATAGAATATATATATATATATATATATATATATATTCAATTTTGTCACAATGTATGATTGTGTGATCACAAACATAACTCCAGTATAGGACATCTTCTTGAAGGAACCACATAACACTTGTATATGAGAACAATCTTCTTGATTCAGATAGAACTGATGGAATCCATATGAGAGGTCATGCTCATTGGGTTCATCCATAAGTAGTACAATATAAAAGGATTAAGAGACAGATACATTGAAAATGGATCACTTATAATTCTACGGGATTTACAAAAATACCAACCTAAATTATATCACTATGTAGGGGATCGATTCCTACATAGTGTTGGTCCTAATGATACCATGAACCCCACATAGTACAAATATGGTAAATGAAATCATTTCCAGAATAATAGACGAATTCCAACAGCTATATCCATTAATGTTGTTTCCCAGACAGCAAATCCATCTTATTAACTAATCATATTTCCATAACCTCCCTTAGAGTAATTAGTAGGATAATATACCCTAAAAAGTCTTTTACAAGATGAAGATGGATGTAATGAACCAGATATATTCATGTTATTCTTTTCATTATATGAGAATATAACGAGTCCACGAAAATTGACTGTGCATGATTCTAAGGCCCGATATTCACATAATTAATTTTGAACTTTTATTAGGTACGTTCAGTAATCGCGCTAGCAGAGTTTGGTAACCTATGAACTCGAGCTCAGATTTGAAATGTGAGGACACTGTTGAACTTGCATCACTGATATTATTTTAAAGAGACCATCACCTCGACCGCAGTTTGTCGAAGGTGGAAGATAGATTCTATGTTTTTCATGGGAGAAGAAAAATAAAATTAAAAACCTTTTATTTTATGTATTTTAAAACATCCCATTTGAACCATAAATTTGCGGACCACACGATGGTGGTCAAAAATTCAATCCTAGGAAATAAATGTCTGGTTTCACAAAATGGGTAACCAAATTTCTCTTTAATTAATAGAATACATTAATCTTTAGATAATGACCCAACTTGTTAATTATAGCTATTTTATTAACAGTTCTTGAGGGTTCTATTTTTTCATTGTGGAAAGGGAGAGGCGGCATGTGCTGGAGAATCCTCCACGAAGAAAATCCGTCAATGAAGAACATCCTCCCGATAAAGAACGAGGAATCAAATTTTAAGCATGTTGTGAGGGAAATGAACATCATCATCTACAACGTCTTCATCTCCTTCCTCACGAAATCTCCAATGAATGATAAGTTACGGAGTTTTTTATATTTTTTCATGGTTTTTATGTTGATTTGAATAACATGAACTGCTTTCTGTCAGTCTAACATGGAGGTTTTGAGCCTAACAAACACGGCATGATCTCTCTATAATCCACTATATTTTATGTGTTCATCACGGTCCATGATGGTAGCCATGACACAACTGCACAACTGAAGGATTCTTCAGTCTGTCAACCACAGTGGAGGAAGGTGGCGGTCGACACACCGACCAGCTACAGGGAACCAGAGAGGCGTGCGTCTGAACTGCCAGGAGTGATGGAGGCCACGAACCATCGGTTACTGCGGTGAGAGGATGAGGACCATCACACCGGGTGACCACATGTAGACAGGTAGGTGCGAGTCTGCGCCACTGGTAGAGTAGAAGGTTGTGGACGGTTGGCTGCGGCAGCCCACCATGGTGGCTAACAATTGGCCGACCATGTGAGGAGAGTCGCACGTATACGCCGTTGGGAGGAGGAGGGACAAATCTTTTGGTCGGTCATGTCTAGGCCGAGCGTGACAACTCTAGAGGGTCCTGCATGCTAGAAGTAAATAGAAGAATTTTCCACAGACCTTTTGGAATACCAAGGGGTGCCTCCCCCCTGTGCAGCTTGGGTGGGTCCCGATACGGTGGACCACACCACGCCGCACATACCACACCCAGCCAGGCGAGACGAACCGAGCATGCCATGCCCGGCGAGCCGGTCTACACTCACTACGAGTTGGGCTAGTCCGTGGCCCAGCGGGGTGAGCTATCTATGGTCCTTCCCAAACGGGCTGGACCTAGATTGTGTCGGGTCGGCCATGGCCCATCTGGACTCATATACACTTTTATGGCCATATCATAACAACCAGGTGTCTGTTTTACAAACCATATATGATGTTAGGATCCTAGGATCGATACTGTCCATTTTATATACTTCAATTTAGTATTGGATAGTGTTGGATTATGGCCAGGTTCCATTGAACCTGAATCCAACTGGGCCCTCGGATCATAAACACAAATAACATACACACTGGAATCTTATTGACTCATCATCTATCGCATTGGGTTCAATATTATGTGGATGGCCATTGGGATAATTATTCATGGGACCTCATGGTAGTTGAAGTATCGGCTGATGGCTGGAGGAGAAGAACCTCACAGAATCAAGCATGATTAGTGTGAGTAATCATATTGATGGTTGTAACATGAAGAATGAACAATGGTTTTATGTGGCTTATCTTCTATCATATCATATGTGGTTCAGAACTCAGGGATCCAGTATGGGTCATCGCATACCAATCCTATGTCGGTCAACGCTCACCAATCATGTGTGGGTCAGCGATTACTGATCCTTTGTTTGTCAGATCCTATGTGGGTCAGTGCTTAGCGATCCTATGTGGGTCAGTGTATACTGATCTGGTGTGTGTCAGTTGGAGTTAGTTACCTATCCACCCTATGTGGGTTAGTGTGGGTTAGTTACCAATCAATCATGTGTGGGTATGCAGTAGTGATTTTTAATAGAATAAGATGATCTAGTTTATAACTAATCATTTTTACATATTAACTTAAGTTATAAATAGTGTGAGATGAGTCTATACCTTTGTGGTACACTTATATGTGGTGATACATTCATGGTATTCTTTTGTGTCACATTAACTTTGTTTTACATAACTTTATGGGGATACCATTTTGGTACTTCTATCATTGTGGTGTTACTGGTGGGGTAAATCTACATTTTTGTGGTTACCTTTGTGGTATTCTTCCCTCACAAGTGAGATGAGTATATATTGATAACATATGTATATGAATTGGAATATTCCTAAGTAATGTTGATGAATATTTATTCCTTATTGGAAATTGAGGTCTTTCTTGGTGGTTTAGCCTTTGTGGATTCGGAGAATCCTTAGAGGGTCTCAGGGTCCCCACTGAGTTTTTTTTTACTCACCCCTGCACGGGCAATGCCTGCACCATGTTGTGTCTTGTGCAGACGATAGACAATGTTGATTGAGGCTGAGGGTTATAGGTTTGGAGGCTTATTGTATGAAAACCATTAGATGAGACATACTGTAGATATGACCGTTCGAGATCTGTATCTACACTTCATGTAGGATCCTTGGTGGGTGTTCACCGGAGCTATTTCCAATTTTACTCTTACTACTAGTTAGGATTGTATTCTGGCCCCATTAATTATTGTTCACTCTCTTTTTTACTATACTATTATACATTGTGTTCATATCTTGTTGTTCTCTTGGTGGTGTGATTTTACTAGTTTTGAAGGCAACAACGTCCCAATTTTCGGGTTATGCCTTTCTGGTGCTAGTCTCCATCCCCTGGCCTGTTGATGGTGGGATTGGGGTAGTCACGAAACGGGCCCTGGGGGACGGGTAGTGAAAAATTGGTATTAGAGGAGTTCGGTTCAATCAATGAACTAGGACTATGATCATTTCGGTGTAGTAATAGTGTTATGTGTGATGAATATGGTTTTCAGTTTGGGCAACCCAGTGTTGGGGTGGAGACCGACTTATCTATAAAACACGACCCTGACTACTGATTTATGACTCAGTGCATAGAAACACTAATTACATGTGTTTTATTGAAATAATTTCTTGATAATCACTTTGAGTCAGCTCACCAGGTATAACATATTGATCGTGGAACATCTTTTTTTTTCTTCAAGATGCCGTCACATAGACAGCCAACTAGGGATCCAGGTAGAGTATTTGTTGAAAGCCCACCACATGAAGAGGCTTTGGTGGAGGGACCCCTTTCGGCAGTTGTACCATCAGATAGTGTACCCACAACACCCTTTCCTATTGGGAAGCCCATGCCACTAGTCCTTGAAGTGGCGGGTGAATTTCATTTTACCGTGGTGCATGAGGTCCAATGATAGAGGACACTAAGGTTATAGGGAGAGATGGATCCATATGTGGTAGAGGATTTTCCAGAGGCCGTGGTTAGAGTTTTTCAACTACTAAGGACACCGGCTAATCTAATGGTGATCCTTGCCACTCATCCTCTTTAGGAAGTAGAGGCAAGATGGTGGAGGATGATGCTCCTGGTTCATGATGAGGTGACTCTTGTCTATGCAGACATCGAGGAGTTTTTAGGGTAGTTTTTATCATAGCGACTTTGCACTCAATGCATATACAGAAGCTTCTCCCCTTTCTACAGTGTAGTATGAATGTGGATCAATATTCATCAAGGTTCACAGACCACTCATTCTAATCCACTAACATGGTACATGACCCTTTATTTAGGGTTCGAGCCTTCCAGTAGGTCCTCATGTGAGAGTTTTAATATTTTATGATTTATCTCAACATGACGTTGTAGGCAGGGGTGTTAGAGAAAACACTCTTAGTGGATATAATCCTTGCTGATCAGTCACTGGTAACGAGATCCCCCACTAGAAAAAATGGAGCAGAGACATTTATAACATTCAGAAGATAGATAATACAGATTTCAAAGAGGACTAGATGTATAGGTGGATGACCACTGGATATAGGGTTGGTTGTGTGGGGTTCTTGAGATAGAGTAGGACCAGAAAAGGAGAGGGAGTGTTATTTACATGGCGGGTAGGGTCACATGGATCGCGACAACCCGACCTGCCACACAGACCTAAATAATATGGTTGAAGGAACAGTTGGTTAATGAAAAGATTCAATAGAGGTGGTCCACAGGAACTAGGAGTACTTGGTAGAGGAGTTGGCATTGTAGCAGGCGATGGGCGCTCATTCAAGGTTCAACCTCTGCCACCTTTAGTTGGTCCACCTTGACCACGAGGAGCAAGTGGACAGTGACGCCCGCAGCTTCAAGCAGTTGAGGCCTATGACCATGATGCTTTGGAGATGATAAAAGGTATATTCTGTCTTTACTCCACCTTAGTTTTTGTACTTATAGACACATGTTCTAGTAACTCTTTTATTAGCATGACCCTCGTTCAGAGCTCTGTGATTCCTGTGGAGTTGTTTGCTCGATCCTGACATCTAGAGACTCCTATGGGAGAGGATTTGATGATTACACACTGGTTTTAATATTTTTCGATTACTGTATGAGGCGAGAGCTTCAGCTGGGATCTTCTAGTAGTATCATCGAGGCCTTGAGACATCATCGTGGGTATTGACTAGTTATCTGAGTCTATACCCAGTTCGATTGTATTAGGCGCAATGTGTGGTGTGTTTGCATAGATGGGACTGGGTTTTTCATTCAACGGTTATAAAGAATCGTTTAAATTATCTGATTTACTTACCCGGAGGAGGGTGCAGCTGATCAGACATCAATTGGCTAGCCTTATCCTTGTAGCAGTTGTTGTTGAGAGTTCGAGCTATCCTCTAGTGGTGGAATAGTTAGCTGATGTTTACCCTGATGATGTTCTGGGTCTACACCCTCATAGAGTGGTTGAATTTTATATCAAATCGTAACCACGGACATCACTGATATCTAAACCAGCACATAAGAAGGCCCTCACAGAGCTTAGAGAGCTACGATCATAGCTGGAGGAATTTCCATTAAAGGGGTTCATTAGGCCCAGTGTTTCTCATTGGGCAGATGATGAGAGTTTGAGACTCTGTGTTGACTATCGGTTCATGAACTAGGTGACCAGGAAGAACATGTTCTCATTTTTGAGGATGGACGTTCTCTTTGATCAGCTGAATTAAGAATGATGGTTTTCAAAGATAGTCCTCAGATCAGGCTATCACCAGCTCGGGGTACAAGATGAGGATGTGTCGAAGAAGGCTTTCAGATATCGGTATGAACACTATGAGTTCTTGGTTATTCCATTTTTCATGACCAATGCCTCATTAGTGTTCATTGGACTCATGAATAGGATCATCCAGCTATACCTTGATCTCTTGGTGGTAGTCTTCATCAATAACATCCTGTTATACTTGGATATAGAGGAGGAGATTTCCTTTCAATTGTAGATAGTTTGGGACACACTCTGAGTGAACCATCTATATGGTATGATCTGGAAGTGCCATTTTTGGGTACAAGAGGTCCAGTATTAGGACACATTATCTCTGAGGCAGGAGATGCGGTGGATCCAGCAACGTTTGAGGCTCTTCTTTCTTGGGTGCCACCTAAGAGTGTGAGAGAGGTGTTGAGTTTCATTGGTTTTGCTGGTTACTACTGTAGTTTTGTGCCTGAATTTTCCAGAGTTGTGACTCCCTTATCGACATTGATGATGTAGGGGAAACCCATTGTTTGGTTGTTGAGATGCCAACTGAGTTTTCAGAAGTTGACGTTGAGAATTATGTGTTACCACATCATGAAGTTGCCGATATAGGGAATTGGGTACGTAGTCTGCTGTGATGCATCAGCGATCAGTCTAGGATACGTCCTGATGTACGATCAACTAGGGATCTCCTATGGTTCTCGACAGCTGATACATAATGAGCAGAAGTACACAACCCATGACCTGTATTTAATAGTAGTGGTCTCCACCTTGATGATATGGGGACATTAAATGATGGGTGATTGTTTTGCAGTCTACTCTGATCACAATAGTCTCAGATATATCATCAAATAATAGGACATGAACCTGAGACATCGATGTTGGCTTGATTTCCTCCAGGACTATGACTTCGAGATAGTCTATATTCCCAGAAAGGAGAATGTAGTAGTAGTTTCAGTCATCATGATATCTGGTTTATAGTTACTGAGTGAGGTGACAAAGAAGATAACCATATTGCAGATATTCAATGTGGATTGAGAAGGAGTATCTTATCGTCAGTCTCTGATAGCCACTCCCTCACTCCTTCAGTGATTTAGCACTTTTTTCCATGAATGAAGAATGAAGTAGCAGAGTTTGTCTCACATTGCATCACTTGTCACCATGTGAAGGCATAGCATCAGGTTCTAGCAGACTTTGTTCAGCCAGTACAGGTTCCCGTGTAGAAGTGTGATGGAATCTCCCTGAAATTTGTGATAGGAATTCCATGCACGTTAATGGGGCATGATTCTATCATGGTGATCATTGAAAGACAAACCATGTAGGCCCACCTCCTACTTATCAGAGTGAGGGGACTATTAGAGGTCTTGGGACACCTCTATGTGATGGATATTGTTCTACTTCCTGGTGTGCCTTATACAATTATCTCTGATCGTGAGACTTTTTTTTTCTTCCCGACTATGGTAGGGGTTACAGGAGGCATTCTAGACTCATCATCGATTCATCACCGCCTACCATCCTCAGACAAATGGTTTGACAGAGTGGACCATTCAGATGCTAGAGGAAATTATTTGTGCATGCACCCTAGATTTCATCCATAGCTTGGAGAATCCCATTTCCCTGTTGGAGTTCGCATGAAATAATTTTTATCACTACACTATAAGTATGGAAACATTCGAGGAGTTGTACAGTCGACCTTTCAGATAACCTCTATGCTGGACTGACCCAGTGGAGACAGAACTCGTGGGACCAATGATGGTATGGTCATCCGTGGAGAAGGTGTAGATAATATAGGTGTGGATGAAGAATACATATAGTTGGAAGAAGTCTTATACGAACAGGAGATGGAGACCACTGCAATTTGAGGATTGTGACCATGTTTTTCTACATGTATTACCTCGATAAGGATTGTGGAGATTTGGCAACGACAACAAGTTATCTTTGAACTTCATCAGACCCTTTCAGGTCCTCTGTAGAGATGGTGAGGTGTCATACTACTTATCTCATCTCACTTAGTTTCCCTGAGTGCATGACATTTTCCACGTATCTCAGCTGTGGAGGTACGTGCATGATCACTCACATATCATTTACTAAGGTGAACTGAACATCATGGATGTGGATCTATTTTAAGAGGGTCCACTAGAGATTAAGGATCAACATGAAAGTGTCCTATTTGGGTGATTGATACCTCTTCTGTGTGTACGTTGGCAATACAAGATCTTCCAGGATCGCACATGAGAGTGGGAGGTTCAGATTCTTGTTTAGTACTCCAACTTGTTTTACTAGTTTGTGTTGTGGATTTTTTGGGTCAAAAGCCTTGTGTTATTGATAATGTAATGACTTGGATATTTCTATGTAATATTTTTAATTATATTGGAATATTATGAGTCTATGAATGTTGATAGTGTATTATTCCGAGGCTCGGTGTTCCAGAAATGAATTTCTAAATTTTTTAGGTATGTTAAGTAAAAACGTGAGTGACGTTTGGAAACTTTTGAACTGGTGCTGGGAGATGAAATCTAAGGACACCGTTGAACTCACAAGGTTGATATTCTCTTAAGGGATCTGTCACGTCGACCATAGTAGGTCAAGGGTGGAAGTTAGTTTTTTCATTTTTCGTGGGAGAAGAAAAATAAAATAAACACCCTTATATTTTTTTAATCCTCCCATTTAAACCGTAAATGCTGGACCAACAAGAGGGTGGTTATGAATTTAATGCTGGGAATTAAATGCCAGATTACAAAAAATGAATAACAATATTTCTCATTAATTAATTGAACACGTTAATCATGAATTAATGACCCGCCATGTTAGTTAAGAGTTATTTTATTAACTCTTCTGGAGGGTTATATTTTTCTATTGGAGAAAGTGAGTGGATGCCAGTGCATGGGAATCCTACAATGATGAATGACCCCTAATGAAGAACGAACATTGAATAAAGAATGAAGTACAAAATTTGTGGTGTGTTGCGGGGGCAACAGACGTCTATGTCTTCAACATATTTATCTCCTTACAGAAGACATCTCTCTCGAACATCATGGTATGTATTATTTTATTTATCATAGTGGTTTTTATGTAGTCTTGTATCACTTGAACTGAATTTTGTTAGTCTAACACTACGGGTGTGGGCTAAACAAACATGGATCAATCCCTCCTCAATCCCCTTTATTTGACCCATTCTTCATGGGCCTTGATGACGGAAGTGGAATAATCGCACCACCGAAGGTGTTTGCGGTCCGTCGACCACTGCGGAAGAAGGTGGTGGTTGACACCCCAACAGGACACATTGAATCATGGGATCATGCTTCCATCCCGCCTGTAGTGAAAGAGTTCGTGGCCCTAGGGAGTAGTGGTGAGAGGATGGCGGCCAACACCACAGTCGACTGTGTGGAGATAGGGCGGCGCGAGTCTACACCACCTGCAAAAGAGATGGTGGAGGCCCATCAGCCGCAGAGCTGAACCGTGGCTTCCGAAAACCGGTCGGTCCTAAGAGGAGTGGCATGCAGCTACGCCACTAGGAGTAGGAGGGTAGTCTATACCGATCCGCCATGTTGCGCCGAGCTGGACCACTTCAGCGGGTCCCGCGCGCCAGCAGCCTCCAACCGAATGGTCCACAGATCATTATGAATATTGGTATGTGTCTCCCCTTAATGAAGCTAGGGTGGAACCCACTATGGTGCAACATACATAGCCAAGTGGAACACACCAAATCAGGCGGGCCACACTCGGCCCGGGACACCCTTTTGTGGGTGGGGCCAGTCTGCGGCCCAGCGGGCTGAGCCAGCTGTGATCCAACCCAACAGAGCTAGACATGTATTAGACCGGGGCTGACCAAAATAAGTCTGGTAGGGTGGGTCGGTCCTACCGGGTGAGACCGAACCAGGTCCCATCTAGACCCATATAGGCTATTATAGCCATATCTTGTGAACCGAGCGTTCGTTTGAAAAATCGTTTTCAACGTCAAGATACTAGGATTGAGAATAAACTTTTTGTGTGCTTCACCTAATCTTTGGATAATATTGATGTACGACCAAGTTGGATCAAAACCGAATCCAACCACACCCTCGGAGTGGAAACACTACTTACTTACATACCATGAATCTTATTGAAGCACTGTCTATCGCATTGGGTCTCTAATGATGTGGCGGACATTTTAGATACGTCTTCATGGGACTTCATGGTAGTTGATGTTTTTACTGATGGCTTGAGGAGTGGAACCTCCCAGAATCAAGCATGTTTAGTGTGAGGACTAATATGGATGCACTTAACGTGATGAAAGAACAATGATTCTTTGCGTGTCAGCATCTATCATATCCTTTGTGGGTCTGTGCTCAACAATCTTGTGTGGGTCATTGCATACCAATTCTTTGTGGGTCAAAACCTCTGTGGGTCATTGATCAATGATCATATGTGTGTCAGAGCATACTGATCTTGTGTGGGTCTGATCAAGTGTGGCTAATCATTCACCGATCCTAGGTGGGTTTGTGCATACAAATCATGTGTAGGTCAGATCTTGTGTGGGTTAGGGTGGGTTAGTTACCAATCGATCCTTATTGGGTCAGCGAGGGTTAGTTATCTATCGATCATATGTGGGTCTGCAGTAGTGATTCATTACAGAATAAGATGATCAAGTATATGACTAATCATTAGTACTTATAAACTTATGTTATACCTAGTGTGATCTGAGTCTTTTCCATTATAGTAAACTTTAGTGTGGTGAAACCTTCGTGATGTTATATTTTATGGAATTACCTTTGTGGTACAAACCTTCATGGTGTTACCTATGTGTACTTCTATCTTTGTGGTGTTACATGTGCGGTACTTCTACTTTTGCAGTGTTACCTTTGTGGTATTCATCCCTTGTGAGTGAGATGTGTATATATTGATCACTTATATATATGTATGGTCATATACCTATGTATTGTTGATGATTATTTCTTCATGATTTGAGATTGAGGTATTGCTTTGTGTTTTATCTTTTGTGGGTTAAAAACAACTTTCAGGGGTGTCGGGGTCCTTACTGAGTTTTGATATACACACCCCTGCATGGGCTACGCCCGCTCTTTGATGTGTCTTGTGCTGACAACCAAGAAAATTGATCGAGGGCGATGGTTACAAGTCTAGAGGGTTCTCATAGGTGGAACATTACATGTGATGTACTACAGAGACGAAAATTCGAGATGTGTACCTACCCTTCAGGTAGGATCCTTGGGGTGTGTTCACATGAGCTATTTTCCCGTTTTACTTGTACTTCTAGATGGGATTATATTCTAGCCAGTTTACATATTTTACACCCTCTTTTTACTCTACCATTTTACTATGATCGTATCTTGATGCATTCTTGGTTGTGTGAGTATACATGTTATAAAGGCTATGCCTTCCCAGTTTTAGGGATATGCCTTTCCGGTGCAAGTCGCATGGCCATGGCATATGAAAGGTAGACTTGGGGTAGTCACGTCACGGACATTGGGGGATAGGTCGTGATAAAGGAAATTGATCAATTCCTTATATGAAGATTAAGTCAACTTGTACTAAATTCATACAATATGTCCCTTATGCACCATGTTCTATCCATATTTCACAGCCCGTGCCCATGATTATGTCCATGTCCTTGTAAAAGGTATGTCTAAGCCCATATACTACATGTTGTGTCCAATTAAATGGGTTTTTTCCTTTTACACCTATCCAGATCATTTCCCGGTCAGATTATATATCATTTCAAATCCCTTTTACTCCTGACAATTTCTTTGTATCCACCGAGGTACAATGTGAGGTGATGGGTACGAGTTACATGAAGAGTGATAGGTTTCACACAATGTTTAATATTTTTTATTCTCATGGATACCATATCATCATCAATGGTGTAAATATATATTACAATACCAAATTACATTCCATATATATAACAATTAAATGTAAATTTAGTTCATCCTGCATCATCTTCTTCCACTGTTGTCACTTCATGACCCACTCCACTTCCCACCTATGGATCTCCGATCAGGGTCCTCTTTGTTCGATAACCACCAGTGTTTGAATTTATACCTTTCCATGATTCTTGGGAGTTTATACTTATCTATTTCATCAATGTACGCTCCAAATACTAGATTAACACATACAAATCCATTCCAGTTCCTTCATCGCCATTATTAATTCTTGATCACACCATTTATCAAAAAATTTATATGTTATATCTATCCATTACACTAAGAGACTAGTTCACAATGACTGATTTCTCAGGTATCCATTGAATCAATAGTAAAATGAATCCCATTATATTAACGAACAAATTATTGTGCCTAAAAACCCAGAAAAATAAAAAAATATGAAGGATCATCAGTCATTTTTTAGTTCACATGATCCATTTTTAGTAGAATAATGAATGAAGATCGAAATAATATAACCAAATTACCCTAATAAACCCTAAAAAAAATTCAATCACCCACAATATTATTGAACTGATAATCATATAGCATGTTATTTTATTCAAATTATTTATACGATAATAAGATGATGAATATTACTCATTAAAAATATCCTACCACATGTTGGATCAATCACCGATGATGAATGAATCTAAAACATTGTCATTTTTGATGTACTCAAATCTAAGTTGTAAAGATGATCCTTGATCCATCATAATATTTCACCATGAACATCTTCAATTCTCTCAAAATTATTTGGTTTCTCTATATAACCTAGATAATTAGTTACAAATATATCAAATTAGAGACGTATTAGGTCACTACATCACATTAAATAAAAAAAATATATACTTTATTTTTATTTTAGTTGTTCACCAAAAAATTCAAATTATCTAAGATCATAAAATTAGCCAAAATTTTGTCATTCCAATAGAAAAGATCCATCATATTAACTCAATAGTGGAATCAAATTTCTAATTCTATACTCAATATAGTTGTTATTACCCCCTTTTTAAATAAAATATCAACGCATGATATTAAATATATTTTATATATTTCCAAGATTAATTATGGGTAAATTATGCCATAAAGTATCATGTTATCTAAAAAAATATCTTAAAAAACAATCCATTTAAAATTATAATGAAACAGATTGAAATATTTGAGTCATTAAATTCTTCCTATCATGCGGATTTACATCCGAAAAATCAAAAACAAAAGGCTATATAAAGAGATGTTGATAATGGGAATTCATGTGGGACTCCCACTTATAAGTTCTATACAAATGGTAATGTAATATGTTTGGACACACAGTAATAGAAGATATCAACCATGGATAATCCACTCCATCCAATCCTAATTTTTTTTGGGGTACTCTAGAAAGGTATCTCTATCCTCAATGTTTATCACTCCCCAGTCCGAAGAAAGTGTTAGGTCGTGAACATGCATTCTCAGCTATGACACATGGAAAATGTCATGTATCATGTCTAAATACTAGGGTAGATAAATGTTGGAGTCCACATCAAATTCACTACAGAGTATCCAGAAATGGATAATTAATATCTGAGATATTTTAACTGGATAGCATGATATTTTTATTCCACATCAAGGTGAGACCCAATAGAATAAATGTGATTCATACTAGTACTCCAAATTCCTATTTAATTTTCCATTTGAGTCTTATAATGAATCTATATAGTCCTCTTCATATAATTTATTATACGACCCTTGTCTTTCATGGATATCATCAACTTTTGGCCCATACTTTCTTACTCCTATGGGGAAGTCTGGCATAGTCGTGACTTATAGGGTCACCCATAAAAAATCCCAAAATGATACCACACTAATCGTTGAATGGGTTCAATTGCTATATTAAAAGATGACCAAGGGTAGGTGATCCTTACCTCTTCATCTAATGACTAACGAGAATGGATATATCATATCCTCCATGTCGTGAATTATCGACTAAGATTAGCCATTAGTCTGGGGTTGAAACATTGTGGTTAATGAAAATAGTGTTCTATGGGAAACCTAAAATCACATCCATAAAAGATATATGAATTGAGAATCATGGCCTCAAAAAATAATTTATTGAACTCCATGGGATCATAACATATCCTAAATATAAATATGTCTCATTCTCTAAACTAAACTATTCCCTTGTCAAGCTAAGATGTATCCCAACATTGTGAGTCAGTAAATGATCATATTGATGGAGTCATATTAAATAGATAAATGTGGAAATACCATCATTAAGCCTATATATATCCCATCACAAATCAATTATGTAACCACAAGGGGTTACGTTAAACCCTCTAGAACCTGGTACTCAACCTTAATTTGTTAAAAAGTAAGGAAATGAGAGAGAGACTATGAAAATAAATTATTTATTCATAAACACCAAAACATTAATTGATGGTCCCATTACATCATCCCCACACTTAGATGTTTCAGTAAGGGTTTATTATGAAAGTCTCCAAACACCACCTCCTTATGAAAAACTTGTACAATTTTTCATCCTCCAAAAAATGCTCCCACCTTAAAAAAATCCACCAAAAAAATGTTTAGTGGGTATCTAAGACCTTAGGGCCTCACATTTAATATCCCTTTGATGTGCCTCATTGTGTCATTGTAAAGGAAAATGGGTAAAAAATATGAAATAGAATAATGAATCTACATCCCCATCCACAAAGGATAACTACATAATGGCCAACTCCACCGACACATCTCTTAGAAACAACAAAAATTGTATCCTTCTGAGAGAATATATTACCATGTGCCACATCCAAGGAGTATAAATGATATTGATGTAATAGTCCATGATGAACACTTTCCATATCCTATATCCCAGGTTACTATCCTTCTGAGAGAATAATTTCTTTTGATTGTAGTGGTATAAATTGACAATAAAGTATTCACCAATTTGGTAGAGTCACCAAATCATCAGAGTGATGAGTAAATTTTTAAGAACAAGATCTTGTTTATTTTATTTCAACAGATTTAGTCTCAACTAACATGATCCATAGTTATTAACAACCATCCGTTAATTAGAACACACCGTATCCCTATCCCTAAGGCATTGTAAAACAATATCTACTCAACACACTCCTCTTGAAATCCTTGTATTGGAGAACTCATCATTCAATACGTCAATTTTTAGAAAGGCTTATGTAACTACTATGTACAACTGAAAGGATTCCACTTTCATAGAATGGATTTCTAAGGATATTGTATCCTATAAAAATCATGCACAAATATCCGTTAATCTTATACAAATCCCATGGAATATTTTAACCACCATTATCCTCTTAGGTGGATCTAATGAAAAACCCCCCTTGTACATTTCAAGGAGAACTAATACTCTAAATGATTAGATATAATTTCACAAAAAGTGGAACTCCTAAATATTGAACTATAACTTTTATAGAATCCCATAAATAACATTCTCTCAATGTTTGTATAGTTCAATCGTCATGTGTCTCACATTCTTCTCCCCAAAATTGTTGTACAATATGATATCATCGATAATGGATATGAAGAACCTATAAATGATAAGTTGAATTATTTTTTTCATGAGTCCTATGAACAGTTTTAGAGAAATCATCTTTCTAGATAGAATCACCATGTAATTTTAGCGATCGTAGAGATATTTTATTGTCGCCTTTGATATATCCTCATCTCATACACATAGCTGTTGATAACATGATCTGAGTTCAAACTATGATGTCAAATAGTCCCCTAGATAATATTAAAAGAGGTCAATATACTCAGCAGTAGATAGATTTTTTTATGAAAAATTGATTTTGGTGAGTACACTCTATATACAATGTCATTATCTCATCCCCCTTCTTAGATAACCACACAGTGGATTACCTATTTTAAAAACTATTTATGAATAATCCACTAATTTATTATTTCCTCAAAATGAACCCTTATATCATAAAACTCTATGGAATCCAACTCATATGCTATCATAGATATCATGGATATCCTATGCAGTAGACCAATTAAAAAATCCTACTCTTGGTGGAGAGGTAAACCATGTATATCCCCATAAACAAATCCCCATAATCGAGCACCACTATAGGAAGCTAATGGCCACCAACATTTACTTAACTCAGGGTCATTCTATCAAATTATTATGTAATTATCTACAAAAACATATAAATTTTTCCATCCTATTATGCACGGGTTTTATTTTCTCCGAAAAGGATATCCTCATTCCCTCACTATGGACACACCCTATCCTATGATTGAAATACACTATGAGGGCATGAATTATAGATAACTAGAACATTCCTAATATGACATCTGAGAGAATAGTCACTACTACAATGAGATACCAAATGAAACTATCACCAATATGAGTAATTTCACTGTGTCCCCGCAAGAAGGTGTATCCATGGAATGAACCAAATCTATGAATATCAGTACTACAACTAATATATACAATAGATATATAATACATCATTTGATACCCAGTGGGTATGGGTTATAATCCTTGAATGTATTTTTCTTCCATCATCCTTGACCACCATCTCTAAGGGCGTAGTGTGAACTACATGGTGGAGTTATTAGTAACTAGTCAAGATGCCAACCACCTAAAGAAACTATCCAAACACATATACAACTTCTTATTCCTTGTTTAAATTATAGCTCATGTCATCACATCTACATAGGAATCCCATACACTATCTCTCTAACTTTCCTATGGACATTTGGGAAGTCTCGTGAAATATTCAAAGACCATCACAAGTGTAACACTCCCTTTCTAAAAAATGACTAGTTCTATCATGTGATCCCTAATCTATAGAATATATTTCATGAGATAACCTCATGAGATGTCTATAATGTAAATTTACTTGTTTATGTTATCAGATACCTACCACCAAAGTATATGAAACATGGTATCCACTCATAGTAGAAACGTTTTATATCTTCTATCGCAAGAAAATATTTACTACCAAAGAATGCTCTAGCACCACAACATAGGCTGCAATGTTTAGGGTTATCATGCATGAACAGATGCCTCAACATAGTCCTCACTCAAATTTCATATGTTAGAAATAACATATCATTCCCCATATTTATCAACTACTGAGAGATGACCGTGAACCTTGATGAATACTCAACCATAGTCATATTTCCATCATGATGCATTAGAATATAGTGTATGTTCACAACCTTCAATAAAGAGAGAGAAATAATCTAGGAAAAGGTAGTCAAACTCAATCAATGAAAGTATCCCCTCATCAAATGATGATATCACTGATCCACCCCATTGACATTCAAACCCATTGAGAAGGATTGGTGTCAGGCCCACTATCTAGTCTACGAGTGTCCTGAAATGTATGAATAATCACGTAGGTAACTCATGTTAATCCTTATATTCCAATGCATCTAGAATTACTTATAACTAGAGTGTTTACTAATGTAGAAACTCATATAGTGTAATTATCCAACCAGCACATCTGCTTGTACTCTTGGTTCCATGTTCTTCTAGATAATTTTTGGTAAGACTATTGCACCACCTAGAGGTATCACCTCATATGAATGGATATTAATTGATACATAATCACATAGGGGATCATCCTCAGGATCCTAATATTGAATACTATCTGGAAAATATAATTGAGTAATTATAAAATAGGAAATATCTACCATGTTCAGTGAGTATATTTTGTGAGATAACTCAAGAATGACATGTAAACGACACACTATCCCATATTATTATATAATTATGTCTCCCATAAAAAAATGTCTACATGTACCATGTTAACAATTAGATTGTTAGTGTCTTACTGTATTGAATTTTCAACCTCATAAATAACATTGGACTCCATATCCTAAAATAAAAAAATCAAAATCCTTAACACCGTTTCCCCTAACATGTATCCAAATCTCTAGTCCTACGATATAACAAACTCGTCTAATATCACCCTATAATGAACCTTTAAATTTCATCATACACCATGACTACCCATATCCCACCTCTAAATGTCCAAGGGTTGGTGACCATTTCTAGTAAGGCATATCACACCCAAAGGATGAATTAATATATTGTACATTTACACATGAACACATCCCCATGACCATATAATTAATCAATGTAGAAAACTAATAATCATGTATGGATATATAAAAAACCCTCTATAAGAGTATGATAACAAGTAATGTAAAGAGAAAGGTTTAAATATAAGCCCACAAAAGGGTAAAAAGACAATTAAAACCTAAATTTACAGAAGGAAACTATCATTAAAGTAATTTCATTAACATAACTCAGTATATCAATGTCACTAAGCTCCACCTATTGTCTGTTCCTCTATGAGTCCATGAAATGATTAGTCATCAACATAAGACATGCCATGTGAGATAAAAACCCAAGTAGTTGTCATTAAAACAATACCTAGTAGGACGCCCTGAAATCACAATTAATATAAAATCAATAAAAATATTCAGGTCATCAGAGGTGTATGTAAATGAAATATATAGCATGATTATCTAGATATACTAAATATTGATACACAATCTAAAGGTAAAATCATAACAATAAATCCATACAAGGATTTCTACATAAAGGTACCCTATAATGCATAATAAGGAGAACACACCCCATGAGTTAGTTAACATATTTGATATCCATCAAAGAGATATATCTCTTTGGGTCTCACCATAATAAGTACATGTAGGATGTATGAAGTGATTTATTCTCAAAAAATGGGATCAAGACAAGAATTATGGGGTTTAACAACAACCAAATTTGTATTACACACTATGAAAGAGATCAACTAAAATGCTTATTTCATCATGACCATACCAAAAACCCCTTCTTGGGAAATGGTGATAGCAGATCTCATTTCGGGCCTCACATAACAGATTATGACAAATACATACAAGGATAATGATCCCCAGATTATATTTCCATCCTATTCACTAGTTTTAATTCCACAATCACATTCTAGAAATTGTTTATGGGAATTTTCCCCAAATAAACATGATCGTGATGTTGAGGAAATGGGATATAAGAATTGTTTGATGAATTACATTACACATCCCATTTATAATGGGTTACAATAATGTATCTCAACATGTGAATTTGAAATGGTCTATATCGTGGGACATGGAGTTCTCCTGACCGCGTAGTCCTAAACATTTCTATGTACATGTTGTGGACCATGTACACATGTATTGGTATTTTCCATTTAGTAGTACACAGTGTTTTTTAGATCATATACTCTAGGTCATTAATTTAACCAATTTGGTACCTATTGAGCATCCTTGTAATTGTCATAGGTTGTGTGATAGCAATCACACACAATGTCATATTTTTTTTGTTGAAACCTCAGCTACCCATTAAGGGTCCCACAAGTCATATATTACTAGATTACATGCCATGTATATCTTGATTTATAGAACGCACTGCTTTATACCATTTCATCTCCCTCCTCCCAATGATTTAATACACTTACCACATATGGATCACGTATATCTTTCTACCATGTTTGATTGACACATGTGTTCTATTTTCCGAACATCTCAGGTTCATGGGAGTAATCCCAGAAACTTTTCATCCTCATACACTCTAAATCCTTCACATTCACATCTTTATTTGGCCCTGATCAATCATAACCATCATATTACCAAGATCCCATCATCTATACAAACTTGGATATACAATATCAAACTCTTTCACCGCGAAATGGGTGTGGATCTATTGATTTATGGTGTATTTATTCAATCAAAAGTCAGATGAATCATCAGATATAAAAACCATAATAATGGTCGGAGAAAACCAAAAAAAACACAAAATAAGAGTAATCCTTGACTATTTTTGGGTTTTACCTTGATACATTTCCATTAGAATGAAGAATGATAAACCAAATGAAATAAACAATTTCTCATATAAATATCAAAAACATAAACAATCACAACCAATTCCATTGAAACATAAATAAATTTGACATCTGATTGATTTACATTCATCATAAGACAATAACATAATGATAAATACACATAATAAAAATTTCACTCCTAAGGGGGGATCGATCTATAATGAAGAATGAATTTTTGTCATTTTTTGCGAGATCGTGAAATTTCTATGGTGTCAAAAATCCATGATTCAATGTCATCACTTGAGAATTATTTCTCTAATTAATTCTCTCAATTCATAGGATTATGCAGCCAACCTAGAGAATTGGGATTACGGCTTTTCAACACATTAAATATAATAAATACTTTTACAAATTATTAATATTATTTATTTACTAACGACTAAACTGTATGCATACTCCCAACACATATAGAGGGTAAGTAATACTAAGGTTATAACCCAAAATTTCTACTAAAAAGGGATTATATATTAGATATATGCATCCACATATATGATATATAAAATTTAGGAAAAATACACATTCGTATTACTTAATATATTTAATATATAAGAATATTATTTTCATGTTCATGTGCCCCAAAATCACTCATCGTATTAACATCTGGTTTCAGAAATAAATCCATTTAATATTAAAACGAAATAAATAGGAAAAAATGTATTATATACTAATTATTAATATGTTTTTAAAATATTTATTATTAAATATGTTCATGAAAATAAAAATGTGTGCATGATGTAAGAGTTTCTTATCATACTTTTTGTTATGTGAGACTTATGCAATATTCCCCAATTGTTTTCCTATTGTAATGTATATACATCCAATTTATATGATATATCATTATTCCATTTATATTTTTTTTATCTAATGTTTCATTTGATTTTTTTCAACTTTTTGGTGGTTTTGATTCAATATTTACCAATATGGTATGGTTTTATTTCACATTATTATTATTCATGATTTAAATTTATTTATAGGACACTATTGGGGGAAATATGTTAACAGTATATACAAGAAAAAATATATTATCTTCTCCATTTTTAATTTTTTATATCAATGTTTTTCCATTAATTTTACATTCATTATTTACACAAGATACCTAAAAAATGTTTTAATGGGACACACACTTTATTTTTGAACACATTTGGTAATTTATTTCATCAATGTCAACATTATCTAAAATATGTTTTCAGGAATGTTTTTAATATTTTCCAATGATATATTAGAGGCATTTTTTCCATTTAAAATGTTGTATAATTTTTAAAAAATAATTATTCATTTTATTTTCAAAAAAGAGTATGTTTTTCATATTTTATAAAATTAAAAACCATTTAATTCTTCTTATCATTAATGACATTAAAAAATTTCCCATAATCATTAGTTCTCAATGTTTTGAATATTAATTTAAAATTTTAATATATTATTTCAATATAAAATGTTTTCCTTAATATTTATTGTAATTATTTTATTTTAAATAAATTATCTCATATTGAAAAGTCCTATATTTAGAAATTTACTTTCAAGTGATATTTTTGTAGTGTTTTCATCTTTGTCAACATTGATTTTTAATCATATTATTTATGGAGGATATTCCAAATTGAATTAATCCACTATATTTTAATGTGAAGTTTATCATCAGAATTCCTATGTATTGTAATGATATTAGTTATGTTATTACATTCATTATAGACATTTGTTTAATGGTAAGGTATATTGATTGTGTTTTATAGTATATTCATATGATTATGGAATACGATATGTAATATGATGGGTCGAGCATGGAATTATATATCCCATAAATGTTTCAATATGTATCATGAATGAAAATACATGGCCCACCTAAATAAATGTTTTTTTATACCAAACCATAGTTATAATTATCTTCTAATAAGGAAATGATAGTTTGTTTCAGATGTACAACCCTTAACCATAAATCATTCTGAAATCAGTTATTGATGTCAATATGATTTTTTTTGAATAGAATATAGTATACTATTATTATTTATTTGATTATTTATATTTAATTTTTTAAAATTTTGTACTCATTCCATATTACTCTTTATAGTATTGTTATTTATGAAATGAAATGTTTTTTAGTAATTTCTGTTTCCGTGTCAGTTATTCAATATTTACTCATGAATGATTTCATTATAAAATAACCACACTGAAAATATAATCTCATCCATATTTTATCTCCTTATTTAAGATATGATTAATGAATATTTTAATGTGATTAATGATGAAAAATATTTACTTTCACTCTGTTTTTAATTTTATGTATTCAAATGTAATTTGATATTGAATTATTTATCTACTGTAATAAGATTGTGAAATTTTTCAGTCATTTAGGAAGTGATATCCTATATCAAGTATCAATGTAATTAATAAACCACTAAATTTGGTCTACATGGTTTGGTGTCTTTATATACCACCTTTTATAGAATTACATGATTTTAATCACACCCCTAAATTCTTTTTCTATATTGTATATAATTATTTTAATAAATTAATTGATACTGAAATCTTTATATGAATTTTATAACAATATAAAACCATTCACTAATATTAATAATAATACTAATATTATTATTATAACTAATATATATATATATAATTATAACAAAAAAATTTAATTATGATTTATATTTATCAATTATATCAGTATATTTTTTTATTTTGGACAATACATTATGCAGTATCAACATTGCAATTTGATAAATATATATACACCAAATTTTAATATGTTCAGACACTATATTTCCAAAAACAATATTTCCAATGAACATATATATAACAGTAATATTTAATTAAAATACATACTATTATATATATTTATAAAATGATTCAACCAAGACATTTCCTTTTCATTCCATTTGTATATTGTATTTAAAATTTCCTTTTATGATGTTGATCATCATGATAAATCATGATGTTATTAAAAATTTTGGACTATTTTTTTTAGTGTCATTTTTTCATATTATCATTTTCATTATAATTTACTATAGTTATTTGTAAAAATGTATTAATATTTCTATTCTATTGTAATATTTTCTCCCTATAAAATATATCAAATTTAGTTTTATTTCAAATAGTTACTCCCCAAGAATGTATATCATTAAAATAAGAAAAATATAGTATAATTATGAGGTTCTATATTATTCTCACCTAAAATTCATTCACTCAGATAATTCAATTAATCTAATGTAAATCAATGTTGTTATTTTTTATTAATTACTTTTTTAGGTTCCCACATTATGTGTAGAAAATTTTATTCCATCCATAATACATTTTACAGATTGATAGTCTTGATTAATAATACATATTCTAAACTAACCAATATATATTCTAGTTGTTCCATATAATAGAGTTCATGTTTTAGTTGTTAAAAATATGAGTATAGTATATATAATGGTTCAATATTTAATATTTCAACTTTAGAACATAGAATATATCATTCAAATTAATGAGGATCAAGGGATATTTGTGATGATATGATACAATCAATATATAGTGAATATTATCGTAGGAAATGATGTATCTAGTGATTAGTGTTCCCTTTTACCTGAATATCACAATACTCTTAAATGGTGATATTTGAAGGAATAACATTTAGCATACAAAGAAATAAAAATATCATCATTTATTATAATCATATCTCTTCTGCCATAATTTTTCAGTTTAAATATATCTATTTATTATTAGAATATTCTATATGATCACCTATCAAATATATTCTCTATGAATCTTATACACTTTTTCATCATCAAACCATTTTTTATATAGACACTTATTCCAATATAAGGCCATATATAGTGTCATTGGTGAATAAGAACAGAATATTTTATTATATGAGAAATATAAAAGGGGAATTTTTTGATCATGACCACTATTGAACTCTATTAGAAAAAATATAATATTATTATGAATTGATTAAAAAACCTAATTATATTGAAAATCAATCTGATGATGACTAGAAATGGTAAATCATTACCGAATATATACATTTTAATTAAGACTTCCCTTCTAAATCAATATAAAGATATATTATCCCTCTATTAAAACTGATATATCAAATATATGTATCCTTTAAAATTTTGGATAGAGATCTTCCCACTCTTCTTCTCCCCTTTTTCGAACCCCGATTTTCTCCATGATTTCCCTGAAATCCCTTATTACCCTAATGTCCATGATTTATTCAACATCCTTCCACAACTTCCTCTATTTACATTGGATTTCACAGATGCATCGACCCTCTATAATATGACATAGGTCTGTCATTTTATACATCATCGTCATTTGGTGTATTTGTTCACCCGATTTGTTTTTGAAGCATGGGGTTTACATGATCATGAAAAAGACTGCCTATTGGACAATCATCGTTCTATGATTTACTTGTTGCTCAAATAAGATCTGATATTAGAGTGGTCCAGTTCCAACCAGGTCTATATGGAATTCGGTTTCTTCTTATTCTGGTTGTTCTTTGATTTCCACTTGAAACGCGACTCACCAATGATAGCCATTTAGGTATGCTTTCCATAACATCCTATTCCATTAAAAAATCCATCAATTCTATATATCCTTGGGAGACTTGTGGGTCGGTATTAATGGTCTGACATTCAAAATAGTGTGGTATGTCATTCTATTTCCCCATGAATTTGTGTCGAGGCTGAAATTTCTAGATAACCTATTGACTATGAGGGGATATCAGTTGGGGATGATTTTTGAGAGAATAAACCTATTGTCATTGAAATGTGGCTTGATTTGTGCTCTTTCTACATGTGTCTTGGTCAGCTAGAATCAACTTTTAGGCATGGTTACCAAATACAGTAGCTGAACTATAGTAGCTGAACTATAGAAGGAAAATTCCCATTGATATTTATTATCTTGTGCCTAATTGTAGTCTAATGGATGTTTATGGATTATTGGAACTAGTGGCTCTTGCTAAGAAAGTGGATCTTATGAGATTGACTTACAATATATTTGTGGATTCCATTAGTTTATTTAAACATTACATGGTTGTTCTAGTAGTGCATACCAAACCTATGTCTGGGGCTTGGGGATTTTTGTCCCTCTTCATATGATGAGCCTTTGTGTGCTGGTAATAAAACTAGTACCATGGAAAAGATTCATGAGTTAGGGGAACTTATCCCTGATTATGATCCATATATGGATATTCAGTTACATACATAAAAGTATGTTGTGGATGATATAATTCATGACAAGAATGAAAAAAAGGATGTTCAAGTTACTACTAATTGGATTAACCCTAGGAAGTTTATGCCAATCATTAAGATTGGAAACTAATTTGAAGGTGTGTCTACTGAATGATTGGTTCCTGGCCTATAAGAATTGAAATAGGTTGAGGATTCTTATGAATGGAAATATTTATTGGGGGCATAGGAAAGCGAAGAGACCTCATTACTAAGTTTAGATTTTAGTGGTGATGGTAGTTTTGATAGAGGGCCTCATAATAAAAGGATGATAAAGGGTGGAAGTGAACTAAGGATTCTATCAGCTACATTCGTCAGTTAAAAATAAAACCCAATGGTTGAAAGTACTATTTCTTTCTATATAAAGGAATGATTATTAGATCAGCTAAGAGAACAAGGCCTAAGGAGAAGATAATTGAATGAAATAGTGAAAAAATGAGGTTCAATGTGAATGAAATTTTCCAGTCAACACAAATAATAATGATTGTGTGATGGGAGATACTAATGGGTATAAAGAGTGACTGACGGTTGTGGATCATGCATGTTCTGAGAGATCCTATGATCAGTCTAATCCTATGGGTGAAAATGTCTAGAAGTAGGAGAGATCCTTGGAGGTACCTACCCGGGATCTTATTGTGCACTCATATGTGGTTATATAGGAATATATACTTATGATTAATGCCTAAAACTGGCTTCTGATAGGATTTCTGAGACAATTATTCTTGTGGAAAACAATAAATAGTATATTTGGTTGATTAACAAGAAAAATCATATACTAGTAAGAGGTTTAAATGTAGTAAATATTAATATGGAAGGGTACATTTAATCTTGGTACAAAATGGTTGGTTAGTTCGAAAATATCATCAAGGATGATATGAATACAGAGTTATGATACCGTCATTGGAAATAATTTATGGAAAATGTTTCAAATAATCTGAAATTAGATTTTAATGGTTGAACCATCACATAGGGTACTAGATGTTCGTACTGTTTTGTTCCTCACTTTCCATTAAAAGTGACTGAAATGAAAAAAGTAATTTTCATCCATATTATTGATTTATGTGAATCACCAATAATTTATTTCATCATTGTTTGGGATTTGTGGAACATGAATTCAGTACATTAACCTCATCATTGAATCATTATAAAATTATATATATAATAAATTTACTAATATCCTCATTAGAATTAGTTCCACCAAATGTTTCCCATTGAACATTATATGGATGAATTATTGTGAAATAATTTTATAAAGATAACATTTCACACTAACCAACATGATTTTATGGTCTATTCACCTCTTATACCTTCATATTGAGACCCCATAATTCTTAATAATGGATATGCAACTATGATCATTTATGACCAAAGGATCAACCACACACTATTATGTTTTAATTGGTGGTAATATATTTTTTAATTTTAGGACGTGACTAATTATCTCAATATGATTGGTTTATTTTGAACATCTTCTATGTCATTATAAACATTGTCCTACTATTATTGGTTTATATACATAAAATTTATCAATCGTGATAGTAAATACATATCATCTGCAAAAATATTAATTTGATTGTCTCTAAATTATTCATCAATTTATTTTTCTCACGAATCAGTAATTATCAAGAAGTATAAGAAACTAGAAAAACCACAATATTGTAAAAGATGAAAATAATTGTTGATAGTTTATATGATTAAGAAAATTCATATTTTTGAAAATTTATCCCCATGAAAATATTATGTATTTATTTTAAATTAAGTTTAATATCATTGAAATGTTCTGATGAACACGACACTTATTTTTAATAAATCATGACCGTCTATTAAAATAATATAATTTATAACATGACCATTGTAAAATAACTATTATAGAAGTGGTTATGAATATGAAAAACATAATTATGAATATTAAATGTTTTTAAAATATATTAAATAAATCCAATGGTTATATATTTTTTATAAATAAAAAAAATCGTTGCAATGAAAAAAAATCATTTTTTGAGAAAATATATATTCCCATAAGAATGTATACTATATCATTGGACATGAAATTTAAATTAAATTTAATTATAAATTAAAAATGTAACATAAAATACTACTTTTTTTAATAATATATGTCAATATATTCATTTTTTGTAATTTTTCATATATGATTTATTTTTATGATGAATAATGAAAAAAACTGATTTCTAATGAAAACTACATATTCATTTGAATTATTCACAAAGAAAAATTATATTTTAAATTTTTTTTCAAATAAAATTAGTTAAATTATATTATATTTTAATAATTTAGTACATTTTATTCAATTTCATAATGAATTTTGAAATAATAATATTTTAAACATTTGAATGCATTTATTTAGAAAATATTTTAACGTCGTTATGGGATTAATTTTGACATGAATTCTATGAAATATGTTGAATGAATTTTAAAAAATCAATTCCATTTATGGAATAATTATAATTTATATTTTGTTATGAGGTAAATTTAATTAATGATAATAATTGATTGTAAAAGTATTAAAAGAATAATTACTATGGTTAAGTAAAAATTGGTTTTATGGGGGGGGGGTCAAACCAAGATGATATGTGATAAAAATTACCTTAAAGTTTAAAAAAAATGTAGTGTAGAAATATTAATACAAAAGAACCTTCATGGATAAAAAATTATAGAAATTTTGATGCTTTTTAAATTATAAAAACATGGTTATCAATTCATATTTAAAAAATTCCTAGTGTGTCCACTACCCCTTTTATAAAAGGATACCACCTCTGATACCCTCATGAGTGTTCCAAATACATTATAATCTAAAAATAAATGACCCATTATATTTCGTTATGCGCTACTGACATCCTAAGGGAATTTAATTAATTAATATGACCTCCTACTATGTATTTATCTATAAATATATGGGAACACTATGAAGAAGAGGTAAAATTCATAAACATGTGTATGAATTCTATTTATTCTTCCACCTACGTCATGTACTTATAGGAAATTATAATATTAAAAATTAATTTTAAACAATATGGTGAGAATTTATTATGTATATTTAATAAGATATATCAATCTCTACATCAATCAAATGAGAAACAATTTTTTGACTATGTCTACAATAGACTACTAGCTCACGAACCAAAAACCGATGTGATTCATTTTATCCCATAATATATATTTGGAATGTAGAAGTGAAAAATTTAATGAATATAAGTTAGAATTATATTATATATTTTAAAAAAATATTAAAAAAATATTATATTCATAACTTACAATCGCTTAGAATATAATAAGGTCTCTCGTGCGTACATCTGGACTACCTTCTACATGTAGTGATGTAAGATTGTTTATCATTTTATTTTTAAACAGACGATAATATGTATATATTTCATTAATAAAAATTATAATCATTGAATAAGAATTATTTATAAATATTTAATTAAATATTATTTTCATTTCCATCTATATATCGATTAATTAGATTCAACATTCATTCATATGAACGACCTTTGTTTCAATGAATGCTGTCATTAATTTTCTATCTGTAACTTCTATATATCTCTATAAATACATATATAATGAATATATATTATATCAAAATAATTTTTTTTTAAAATATATTTAATAAAACTAATTAAAATAATTATTAACTACGACTACATAACTTAAACACACATGAAATATGAAGCAATTATCACCCAAAATAGTTATTTTATCAAATACATATTAATGAACAAGTCATAAATTAATTTAATTAAATAATAATGGGTATAAAATATATGATTATATTCATTGAATAATATTTAATTAACATATATTTGTTTTATAGATGGTTCATACTGATATGATGGAAGTCAAATATGAGTTAAGGGTTTCTCGTCTCACATTTACATTAATAAGTCATATAAAAAATTCACCACATAGCTATATTTTATGATTTATATATTACCCTATTTGTTTTATTCATAATAAATTATTTTATATATATGGTATTTAATGTTTAATTTTATGTTATTACATTCATTAATCTTACATTTCAAATGTTACCAGTGTCTTAATGGTTTTTTTACAACCATATCCTTCATTGGGATTGTTCAAGACTAAATTTAATACTATAAATTATAATGACCAGTCACTAAATAAACTCATGAATGTTGTGATAAAATGATTATTCATGAAAAAATATTGCATTTTTACCATTATCCTCTATTTGGTACTTAAATGTTGGTGAAATATTTTAATTGAATTGGACTTTATTTATAGATTTGGGAAAAATATGATCTTTATTCCGAAAAATATTAAAGAAATGTAATCAAAAAATTTATTAAACTATAAAAATTATATAATAAAATAATTTCTAATTGTTTTTTAATTGCTTTGATATAATTATACGGAATATTTAGGTTACTTTCCAAACAATTATTATTGGGATTTTAATGGAAATATAAAATAAATATTCATTGTAATGTGTACGACATGAACTGAAATTTCAACCATTTTGAATAATCATTTTTTTAAATTTTTTCATTGATTATAATTTAATTTTAAATTTTTTAAATATTTATTTTCCATTGTTCAATTTTATGATGATGACTTTATTTTCTTCTAGAATGTTTTTAATGGGATATATATAGTATATCAATTAAAAAATGAAAAAATTCCACATTTTATATAATCAATAATTAGGAATATTTTGTAATTGATTCCATCGAAATTATATCTCAACATGCTTCCAGAATAGTTGCCTATGATGTAATATTTTGATAGAATTCTACATTTTACTCTGAATGATGCTGGATTATGTTTATTCATTAGGAAATGTATTAAAGTTTTCTTTGCTACATTTTCCAATATGATTTTTTATAATCAAAATGTTTAACCTCATTAATATGATAATTTATTAGTTCTTATTATGTGATAGTTAGACCCTAAACTATATACCCCTATATGAATCGATATGTCTCGTGTGAAAAACTAGTTCTCCAAATTGAATGTGGTTTTACCAATATTTTTAAACTTTGTTTTGAATGTTCAGGTAATTTTGTTTATGATGTTTGGAAATAATAATTAACTAATTTTGAAATTAATTACAGATGATCCATATTATTATTAGATTAGTTATAATAACCCTGGATATATTTCAATCTCTTGTGATTATTTATATGTAATTATTTTATCACCATTTATTTCTACTATATTATTTTCATGTAATTAAATGATTGAAATGTTCTTTAGTAATATAACATTCCATATTTATTGGGAATATTTTTAATTATAGTATCCATTGTATTCATAAATATAATGAGAATTTTATGTCATCCCTTTATTATGTTTTTTCCTTAAGAATCCATGTTTTCTATAATGATAGATATGTGAGAATTTTCAATAGAGAATAAATATGATATAATAAAAAATAATTCGTTGTATTGTATGTTTTCAAATGTGAGTGGAATTAAATTTTTTAACATGTTTAATAAGATTAAGAAACAATTCATTTCATCAGGATGTGATAAATTGTATCTTATGCCAATGTAATAAAGTAACCATTCACTATGGGGTTTTTTATGTAAGGGAAATTTAATTGTTTATTAGAGTATTTTATTTATTATCAATGGGAAATAGATTTTAGAAATCATATATTACGGAACATAAGTCTATGATAGAAATGTCAATACCCAGCTAGGAACAATGTATAATTGGGTTTGCATATTGATATCTTTTTCATATAAGGCCCTTTATTTTGAAATAGCCATCGATATCTTTTAAATATTTTTCACTTCTTTGAAAAAAAATAAATCCGACATAAAAAAGAAAACATAATTTTTCATGGATTGTAACTCAACATGAGTAGATAGGTCCGTAGAATGGTTTTGATGAAATACAGTACCACAAAATCCAATAGAAAACTATACTTTTCAAAGAATACAACAAGTACTATTCACACATAATCTTCCTTGGGATAAAGATAAATACAAAATTTTATGTGATTCATCTATCCTGAATTATGTAAAATAAGGATTTGTAACATGTAAACAAACTATCACTAGTTGGTAGAAAACATGTTTCTGTGCATCTTAATCAACTTCCAGTTGTGATAAATATCAAAATATTTATTCACATTGCAACCCAAAAGTATGTACGATTATATCAAAAAAGTAAATTAGTTTGATGGCCCAGTATAATTCTCACTCTGATTTATTAGTATGGATATTAAATATGAAATAATACCATAGAAACAATTTTGTAAAACATGAATCATTTTGTGAAAACAAATGTCAAATTTCTTAGAATGATATGGTATTCGCTGAGTGATATCATCCTTATTATTATTCTATCTAATGAAACCTTATCAAATCCGTATTAAAAATGTGCTTCCCTCTAATAATACAATTTTTTTCCATTCTCTATTCACATGTGAATACTACTCCGTCATCATAAAATAAAATGTAAATACTTCTATTTAAAGTTGTGTAATGATATGAATGGGAGAGAACATATATGATTTTTCCCACTCAATAAATTTCCACAAAATTTATTTTCAACAACATTTTATCTCCACCATTGATATCTTTAGCACTTCATAGGCCTTCTAAATTATTCTTGTATTCTCTCAAACAACATGAAAACACAAATCATCTTGGAATTTCCATCAACTCTTTGGTCTAATATGTCATTACAATTTTATTCATTACGATGTGATGATATGTTGAACTGATGAAAAATCATTAATATGTGTTGTACTAACTTTTAAGATATAAAACATTATAAATATCTATATCATTTGAATAAAAAAATTAATTCTCAATATGAAATTTCATAAAAACTGACCAACATAAAACATTAAAATTATTGTTCCATAAATATTGTTATAAATTATTAATTATTAGATGCCCTCTTCAATGGTACATTGGATGAAAATAACTATTTTGACAACAAATTAGAGATTTATTCAATTTATTTATCATATTATTAGAAACAATTTGAAAAATAATATAACATCCAATTACTTCAATCTTATAATGACTTATCAGGGTCATTATGAATTTAATAGAACATTCTCTGACATTCTCCAATGTATCACTATAAAAAAATGGTATGATTAATTGAAACATAATATTGCATAATGAAACTTTTCCCAATATGAATATAATAAACAATGATGAAAATGCTTGACTATATTTTTCAACTTTATTATATTGATCATTCTGTTGTATCTTCCCATTCATTAGTCCCATCAACTCACAAATCTTCTAATACAATGGTCAAAAACAATATTGGATAAATGATATATTTGAAAAAATATGTATTACACCAATGGGTGGGTGGAATAATAGTTCCAATAGATTGATATTAGCATAAACATATTTCTTATAGACATTCATACTGCATATTGATCATATGAATTAATTCATATGGTGGATCTGACAGTCGAATAAATTAGATAGTATAATGGATGGATGTTAGTGCATCATCTTTAGTAACATCAAGCCGTATAATCCATCAAACATCAATACCATATACATTTATCATGAAATCATTATGACTTTGAGAAAATTCATATCAAAATATATAATTTGATTTACATAGGAATGGTTATATTACATTGTACCCTATTATAATTCTATATCCTACCATCTAAGAAACTATTATTTCATAAACATGGACACATTTTATATTTTTATCTCGTTGGGATTTCATAACAAGTATATAAAAAATATATTTCTTATGAAAAATAAAATATTATAGAGTAATAGTTATATTAATAATTGAGACAATCATACATTGATACATTTATCTACAACAATTAAATCATTTTTTCCAGACACAATGTGAGTCAAAAAAACATCTTTACCCACAACTAATTTCCAGCAAAAAACCCAAAAACGAAGATAATTTCGTATTAAATCATTTAATGATATTAAAATTATGATGAAACATCTTCTTCCTCTCCTCCAATCATTTTTTACAATTTAATGTGAGTCATTTTATTTACAACAAAAAGATACAATGATTTATACAATGACATTTGACATCATAAACAATATCCATCTTACATGGTCTCAAAAATATTTCCACATGGATTTTTTTAAAAAAATAATATCAATAAATAATATAACATTGTAAAAACATTTTATGGATAACATATCAAAAAATAAATTCCTAATTGACAAATATATTTGTAGGATACATGAATTATTGATCGAAAAACCATGCTTTCCAAAATTAGTAACTCATGTAATTTCTCTAGAATTCCATCATTCATTCAAATATCTCATAATCTATGTGGTTCAATACATTAACTTACATATTAAAATAAATTTCAAAAAAATCAATGCAAAAAATACCTTGAATAGTGTACAAACTTACATGATGAGCCCACACAGTTCCCAAAACTCCCCCAACATACATGCTTCCATGAGAGGTATACCACATATCTATGGATGGATATCTCAAACAATTATCCCCCTTTAAAACACTATGCAAAAACTATATTCAATAGGGGATATAAACAAATACATCAAACCTAATTTGAATGTTAATGGAAACCAATTATCAACCTAATTTTAATAAATTATCACTTTCGTAACCGTTTTGTGAATAATTTGGAAACCTGTTCCAATGTAGGAATGTACATCAAATTCAAATCATTATTATCCAAATGAACATTCATATAGGGATATTTTATATCGATATATTGTGAATGATAATTTTTAATTCATTTATAAATGGTTGATGGAAATATAATTATGAAAACCTATAATAATTGATAAATTAAAATAATAAAGTGAGTATTCAAACTAAGTCTTCATGCCCATAAGTTTTTTGGTAGTTTAAATGGAAAAATCATACATTGATTCACCCATGATAAGAATTAATAAATTGTGAACTACAGTAACCTTGGATAAAAATATTTTCCATTGAAAGAAAACAACTTTGTATGGGGGTATTCTATCATTAATACATCTTACGCAATCAAGATCTGTTTATACAAACAGACAATATATTCTTAAACTACCACACACGATTCTGAAATCCATAATTCCTTTTAAATAATTATTAATAAATTTTATAGCAAATAGATGTTGTTATTTTTCTGATATTTATAATCTATCACATAAATTAATAGTATAAAAATGATTAGCCTTAATGGTGTCAAATATAAGAAACATCTAATTATCTTCGAAAACTATTTAGAGTCAACTTGATTTCCCTTTTCATTGTTAGAAAACCTGGTTCCCACTAAAATTGGTATAGAAATAGGTATATATTTATCCAATTCTACTTCCTATGAATTTCCTTTTCATACATATATTGATAATGAATGATGTTATTATTCATCTTTGAGACTTCTAACATAAGAAAGAAAGAAATTTCATCCAGTATAAATTTTTTGAAAAATAGATTCATCTATTTTGAAAACAATTCACATGGTAATTCATTATTACTAGGAAAGATAATATCATCAACATGTAAAAATACAATGAGGTAAATATCTTGTATTTATTCGATTTATTGATTACTATCGACACATTATTTTTAAAAATTAAATTTCTATAGAAATTATCCAATTTTTGAATACCATTACCCCAGAGCATGCATTGTCCAATAAAAGTATGTCACCACCTTTCACAATGAATATTCATCCATCCCAATAACAAATCCACATGGTTTATCAATATTAACTTATTCATTATGTTATCCATTCATTAATTCCATATTCACATCTTTCTGAAATAATTTTGTAACTTTATATTATATAAATGGAATGAACTATTATAATTGATTCTAACCATTCCAGTGATGAAAAATTCTCATGAAATCCAATTCCTTTTATTATGGATTAACCATTTCATACAGACCATAAATGTTTTTATCTTCACCATCATCATTCAAATTGTTATGTAGCACCCACTTAGTACTAATAACAGTTTTGACATTTGTTTTAGGAATGAGTTCCAAAGTATAATTTTTATCAAATTGATCCAAATTATTATTAATTTCCTACATCCATTCTAGATGCTCAAAATTTTCATTAACGTATTTTTTCTAAAATTTTCAATATAAATGTGTATGTGTAATAACATTTGATGTTCATATTTTTTGAAACTATTAATGTTGATCGGTTATTATTATTTGATCTTCCACTTTCCTCCTCATCCATTGATGAGAAGTTTGAAATTCATTCTCATGAGTACAAAAATATGATTCCAATTCATCTTTAGTGAAAGATATTTTTTTTGAAACCTTTCAAGATCTCTTAACAAATAATCATTCCTCTTGTTAATCTTTTTTACTAGCATGAGTTCATTTAACATATTCCTCATTTTTATATTAAATTGACTTAAATATAGTGAACTATTATACCTATATATTTTTTGAATCATCTAAATCATCTTATATATGGGGCATTTAAGAAAATTAATCCATCTTCACCCATCTAATCAATCATTCCAAGGTTCCAAACATTTTTCTTTATGATGTAGGGTCTCCCAAAAAACTCGTAAATGTGTCTGTCTTGGGGTTTTTTTCATTATTAATTTCCATGGGAGTCATATAATAATTTCATTAATGGAAAAATTAGTTCTAAAAAAATTATCTACACTTATAACATGCCTCAAAAAACAATGAGAGACACCATTTTCATGTTCAAAAGAGCCTCAACCTAGCTAGTGAGGACTCAACATGTGCATCCAAGATACCCAAGATCAAAACCAATATGAGAAATAATTTTTGGGATAATATAGTAGATATTATAGAAGGCACTATAGATGTTTCTGTAGCAGTTATTGTAGCATCCAGAACTGTTCTCAAATTTGGGTAATTGGCCCAGTAGTTTGGTCTTCCGGCCCTTCAAGGCCTTCAAGACACCTAATGCCTTCATTACAATTAGGATTTCGGGCCACCACAAGGCCATCATGCCACCTCAAGGACTTCATGATACATCATCAATGAAATTTCACCAAATAGAATCTACAAAAAAATATGAGTAGTGATAGAGTAGGATTTAGATCATGCACACCCACCATAGTAAAAAAAATACATTGGAATAATTAAAAGATTTGGCAATGTCATCAAGACCAGCCTATACTTGCAAAAGAATCTTATATAGATGTCTATGTGAATGTGGAGAGATACCAACATGATACATATGTTATGGTGGGTACATTCATGTAGTTATATTATGGTGGAATTCCCTAAGACATTTTGGTCATGTAATGTCTCAAAAACCTATGGGCCATGTAATCTCTAAGTCTACAGTCCATGTAAGATTTCCCCCTCATCCCTTGTAAAGGGGTTATGTAAAATAAATAAAAAATTAATACCAGTGGGCTATTCAGAAGAAGACAATGTTTATGTAATCTAATACACCACATTTTAACTAGAGTTTTATTCCCACTTTCAGTAACAGATTTTTTGTGGTGTGTATATTTTAATGTACTATTGAAGAATTCCATGTTTCTGTAGGTAAATATTGAAAACTGTATTCTTACATTCATCCCAACTTTTCATTATCAACATATTAATTTAATACCATATTAATTGTAATATTTTCTCTAAAAACACATAGACCTCATTAGCTCATTTGACTTATGTTTCAAATACATAAATCAAGTAATGAGTGAAAAATAATCATTAAAATTAGTGAATTAATTATATTTATGGGTGGATTATGTTTCTAATAGGCTCGCAATGATTGGAATTGATATGATACTAGGTCTGTTAGAAATAGATATCGACATTGTTATACAGAGAGTTTATAATCTTTCTGTTCTAACATATTTCCCAACAGTAATAATTTCATCATGACATATCAGGAATTCCAAATCCAATATCTCAATTTTCTTAATTGATTGTGTTTCACTCAAAAATATTTCCAAACTATTTTTCAACATTCCAACTTCTGTAAGATGAGTTTTGAACTTCACTTACCTAAAATAAGTTTCTTTTTCTAATTTTACCTATTGTGAAAACATTAAATTGTTTTGATCTTTTCACATACAATACCATATTTTCTAAACAAATTATTGAATTCATCAAATTGTTTTTGAACACTCTACTTGTTGTGTTTCATCCCATGACAAAAAAATTTATTATTTGATTTCAAATTTTCTTCACCAATAAAGTTATATTCGATAACTTTTATCATGAGAGATTTACTATTTCTAAATGTCACTCTTCCTTCATATAAATAGTTCTATTTTTTTATAAAATTTCATTTATCCACTCATGTGAGAATATCACAAACTATCCAAGAGAAAATGCCATTCTCATTCTATGTTGGTGAGAGTGTTTTTTAGAAAAAGATCATTTTTATTCCATTTTTATTTTTTTACCTCCAACATTTATGAAATTTTATAACCCATTTTTTCTATCGGTAATAAAAAAGGTCATACTTTTTCATTATTTCCAGTATGTTTAATAAATTAAGAAATTGTTTATAATTATTTAATCTAATTTTAATGTTAAGAAAAATCACTCTTAGATTTCATCTTTTAGGTGGATTATCCCCCCTCAATCTTGTCCATATGTAATTCATGTAATATTTGTAATGTAGTTGATTAAACAAACACAGATATTCTATAAACCCAAATCAACCACAATATTAGCATTACCCATTGAATGAATACATTCATCTATAACCTCAATACTATCAACAGTTGTGAATATATTTCTACGAAATTATCATATATTTTACATGAGATCTTTTTTGACCAATTTTTTTATAGACAATATTATTCTTTAAAAAAACATAATTTTTCTAATCTTTTTGAATAAGAAATTGTAAATATATTGGACCATAAAATTTTAAAAACATTAGAATTATCTAATTTTCTAGTTTTGTCCAGATACATTACTTTTCAACCTTATTCTTCACAGATTAATAATAAACATTATTTTCTACAATTTACAATTTCTATGGATATTTTTATGTTCAACCAATCCAAAATATTAACCAAATTCATAGATAGAATACATGAGTCTTGTTAATCTCTGGACATCTTTTATATGTTTATGTAGAAAATATTCCAACTCTTCATTATTTTCGTCAAGATGTTCATTCTGATTCATTTCATTACAAATATACATATTAAGATAATAAAATTATATGAGTAACATTACATTCTCTTCAAGAGGAAATTAGTGAATTATTTTTGTTGTACATTACTTCATCAACAAAGTATTTCTTTTCAATTTCTTAAAATAATTCTAATATATTATTTTAATTCTTTATTTAGATGATATTCCAACCATATATTCTAATAGAAGTACTAATTCGAAACCCTACATCATTAACAGTTTCAATGAATGTATTTTCTCCATCAAATTTTTTTAACATATCATCTTCAAATTCACTATCTCTATCATCAACATCATTATACAAAAAATCTTCTCATTTTGGATTTAGATAAATTTTTATCCTTTAACAGTGAGAAGACATTATACTTATCACTGGGTTTCTTATAATAATATTACTATAATATATTATCTTCATTAGTATTATCTTTATTCATTATTCGAGGGAAATTCATAGTAATGTTCCCATTACAACCATATTCAATAAATTTCAAGGGATGTTTCCATTTTCTAGTTTTCTATAAAATTTATAATTTTAGAAATCTTCGATAAAACAATCATCATGATTTTTACATACCTCATTATTTGATTTATAATCACCATTATATTCTTCATAAATTATCATCTAAGACAATCTCTATTTGGAATCATTAAAGTACATTTATGAATAAATCTTTACTTTTCCTTTAATATGCTTACCCCTTTTTATCTCATAATAAAAAATATTACTATAAAGACCATCCATAGATAATGTTTTAGGATATCAATCTTCCAAATATGAATTTTTTAAACCACATTTATTAGAAAGATTTATCAAGATATTTTAAACAATACTTTCATTTTAAAACATTTTATAGAGACATATTATGTTGCTAACAATATAATTAACTCAGCAAAATTATGTCACAATAATATTCATAGTCAACAATTTTTAGATCTTTGTATAATTACCTCCATATTTCTAACTTGTATTTCCTCAAAATTGTATTGCCTTCATAAATTTTGTTTAGCTTCTCAAAAAATTCATTCCCAAAAACAAATCCCTTCACTCATATAAACACACTTTTATCTATTTGTGAGAGTAAATAATTCTTTTCTATTACATAATTATCGATATTCATTTTATCCAACTAAATGATTGTGAAAAATTTTCATTTATTAGAGGAAATAATTTTGTAGGTGCTTCAAAAACAACATATCAAAGAGACATAAGATAATATTGAATTATATATTAATAGATATAATCATTAATACAACCAATGATATAAATGAAATTATTGTTCACACAATTAATATTAACCATCAATAATTCTCTTCAAAAATTATTTAGATAATTTTATATGATGGGATCCTTCATTATAATAAAAATTGCTTATACTAATCCACTATTAATGTATCACTTAGTGAGGTAGGGGGTCAATAAATGATAAATTTCTCATTTTTGTTTCATTTATATGAAAAAATGGCATCTTATTAATTAATAATCAATTTGATGATAAGAAATTAACACATATACATTAGAACACAATACATAAAATGCCTCACATCCCAATAAGGGTAGCTAAGTCCATATGATGATTTAGAAACAATTAATTACCTCAGAATCCAATATAATATAATACTTTTATATGGATACAAGATGTATGATATACTTGTACCCTTGGGAGGAACTATGATTAATACAACACTGTATGTGATCATTCAAAAATGAATGATGTAAAATAAGATTTTATAATAAGTAATAAAACCATCACCAGTTTGATCAAAACCTAATACTATACTGCCTTATAAAAATTCACTTTATATATATATAAAAACAATACTTCTCTATCCTACCCAACAGTAGGTAAGACCTTATCTATAAAAAAATGACACTGATGGATCTATAAAATTATTTATTAAAAATTGTTAGTTTGAAAAATAGAAAAAAATAATTTAATAGAAACAGTTATGAGCCACTTAAAATATTCATTAGAATCCTACATCTGATTTCCAAGACTGATCATCTAACCACTAAATACAACCATTCTTGTTTTTCATCTGTCATGAAATCATTCATAAGAAAACACTAATTTAATCCATATTATCTATAAAACTCTAGCGCTTTCAACTTCTCAAATCATATGGAAACAATACTACATCATCATAAATTCAAATTAATTTCAATTATAATTTGGTGTGTTATTATAGGAATGTGGGGGAATATAAATTCATTTTAATTCTTAAGAAAAATTCATTAACCTCGAGTTTCTTCATCATTAAATATCTATAATTAACTTCATTAGTTTTTCTTAAATACTCTATATTCCTCTCAAAAACCTTTTGAAACATCCCAAAACAACATATAACATCAAATATTAAACCATTATTCATTCATATTTTTCATTAAAATATGTTTAATTACAATGAATACATTTTACGTACTAAACATAACTCACTATGATTATTTGTACCAACAGGTAAGATAATATTATTAAAGCTCAATAGAATTTGAAAATAATAAAATGACTTCTCATTCTGATGCCCCATTGAAACTGAAAACCATGAAACATTGATAACACTCTAGTATATATAGAGTTTTATCATATGATGAATTTGATACACACTTTAATAATACATTAGAAAACAAATCTCTATGATAAAACATCTGAATTGTCTTTATTGTGATTCAGCCTTTATTTAAATAATATTACTGATGATCATGCATCTTATTAAGTTGTGAATCTAAAGAATTAACGGTGTAAGAATGTTTTTGATGGATTTTTATTTTACATACATTGATGTATGGGTGTAAAATACATTACAACGAATGTGAACCTCTTTTTTCTAATCAATCATGAAACATTTGTAATATAAAACATCCTGATGAAAATGGAGGATTATATTTTTTTTCCTTTATAAATTTGATAGGCCTACATTATCTTCCCTTTCATCATTCCCAAAAATTACAAAATCATCTAAAAATGGTACCAACTATCTCTACATTTTATTATTCATTATCAAACCTGCCTACCTCAGATATAATGGTTCCATATCATGTTAGATGGATAGCTGCTAGTAGATTTTTTTTTCAAGGCATACCTTCAAATGATTGATCCTAGGAATTTATTATATTGTAGGATGAAGTTTTCAAATGAATATATTGTCTTTATGGATTAGGGTTAGTGCATAGACAATTGTAACTTCAAGCACTTGAAATTTTATTCCATAAATTTCCATTTCATGTATCATGACTTACAGTAATTTTAGAACATTTGTTTTAACATATCATCATATCACATACATTTGAAGGATTATATTACATTAAATAAATTTATCATCATATGTCTGTCCATTCAAACCGTAATCAAATTTCAATAACATAGACACATTTTCTACAATCCACATGTTATTCATTATTGAAAGTGTCCTAGAAAAATTATTATTACAGATAACGAAAGGATTAGGAATCAAAAAATACATTTAGAATTAATAAATTCATATTATTAATCATTCCCCATGCCTCTTTAAATAATATATATAGGTATAATATGAGTATAAAAACCACTTTACCCACAAAAAATCCAGATTAGAAAATGTAAACAAAAGAAACAGTCTTTTGAAAATTGTGTTTGATCTTCTAATTATGAAGAAAAATTTTATTCCTATAGTTTTATCACAATAACTTTTAAAATGTAAGTTGAAACCTATTATTGACCAAACTAGAAAAGATAAAAAAAAATTATGGTAAAAAATAATATCCAGACTACAAGCATCCAATAAGAAATTTATAATTTGTATAGAAAAACATCACAAGTTCTTGTAAAAGAAGTTATTATATGATTATATTACAAATAAATATACTTATAAAATCTCATGTGGATAATTATAATCATGATTTGGGCATTTTTTGCATTCTATCATTAGTATGGGACTTACTTTTTATGTGTTTCATCTCCTCATGGATTAATGTTCGCTCCATGAGAAAAAAAATAGGGCTTCATTAAGGCTGGTTGTTGGGTGAGAAAAAGTGATCCCATCTCACATATATTCTTTATAATTTCTTAATGTTATATAATATTGTTATTCAATGAGGATACAGAAATGAAGAACATAATGAAATTACATTATAGGCCTCAGATTAATTGTATATCTCATTTTTTAAGGGATGACACATTAATTTTTTTAATTCTAGATTGACATCAATTCATGGTATTAACACGATTAATGAATACTATTCTCATTCTAGTGGAAAAATTATCAACCAAGAAAAAGGTAACATTAATACAAAATGTAGATGAAAATAAATGAGGATTAGTCTCATTGCCACCGATCTAGATTTGAAAAGGTGAAAATAACCATAGAATACATGGGTGATCCAATATAATTAGGATGGTTGTGTATCCATCATTTGGATTTTTTTGGAAGAGTCACAAGTCAGGTGTTGAATTGGAAAAAAAAGTTCCTATATTTTAAAGGATGGATATCCTTGATCAATAGTGTCATTTTATCCATTCCAATCCATGATTGAAATGATATGATAGTCTAGAAAGGAGTGATATTGGTCATTGATAGCATCCTAGCCTCTATATTATTTGATGCTCACTCAGAGGGGAATCAGAACTATGCCTCTTGGGAAAGGACGAAAAAACCTATCCCAGATAATAAAATTATTTATAGAAGATTCTAAATAATCCTTCACCACATGTATGAAAATAATTAATGGTATGTAGATGAATAATGGACCACATAGGTAATATTATTGGAAAGTGAAATATGTGGGATTGTGTATCAAATATGTTGTATATTTGCCTCTTTATGGAAGTTGATTCCTCCTCATATCATGTCTCCTAAACCTCACATATGATGGATTTTCAAAAGAGGGGATATTCAATTCTGGTATTTTATCTTATTAAAAACATCTCTAGGTTATCCAGTATGTAGTATCCATGAAATTTCTTTTAAATAGGAAGGACAACATCTAGAAATTCTCAGAGACATCATGGAAGAATCCTATTGAAAATGGTTTTAGCTCATTGACTTCTCCAATAAAATTGAATGGTTCATAAGCACTTCTTATAATGTGGGATCATTTTCTTTTTATGAAAATTTCCAATGAATGGCCAAAATAGTCTTTGTGATATCTATAGTGATATTTTAAGGTAGATATAAATTCCCATTATGTTTAAATTTCTTATATGTAGAATTCAGAACTATGAAATAACCACTATTGATAATTATAAAATAATAATAATTCACATGGATTCGAAGGGTTACTTTTTTATGTAATGTCAGGAAGAATGTTTGAATCATATTTTTATGAATGTAGAATTGGAGAATTCTATTAAGATTTGATTCTGTGAGTATTTTATTCATTGTTTCTTAGATTTATCAGGGTCACCATTCCTATTGAATTTGTCCTATGATGCGGTAGTCGTTAGACTTGAGAGGCATTATCATGATTCGGTGATAGATTCTGGTTGTGGGTGCATTTGGCATGCTCAAAATATATCCCACTAAGAGGGAATACAGTTCGTAGGGAATAAGTTTTTGACACAAACTAGGAATCTTATTCTTATATTGATATCCTACTCAAGGAGTGGTCAGATTCCACTACACTAAGAAAACTTCTTATAAAAAACACATGTAGTCCTCAAACACATTTTCTAACGAATGTTTACTCGGTACTATATAACTCCAATGCATCTACATCTAATGTAAAAACTGATTTATTCTGTACTGAATCAATTATTAATAGACATATAAGGGTTTATTTCACTAAGGGGTCGATTATATTTTCCATTCTAGACTTCTCTAAGGGATGTACCACATTGTAGGATGAATCAGTGGAAATGTTCAATATCTATCAGTTGTGAAATAAAATTCACATTGATCTTGCAATAGTGAAAACAGACATAATCGTTATTAGAAATGTGTTTCAATAAAAGAGTTATATCCCTTAGTATATCTCCAATATCATTAAATTTTTTTAGTTACATAAAACATTATATAGAAATTCTTCACTCGTAGTGGAAGAGTAAAAAATTCATAGACCACATATCCTCAGTTTCAGTCCAGTGCGATATAATTTTTTTATTGGAGTGGGATCGTTGTCCCTTGAGGGAAAGAATCATGTGAAAGGGGTTTCCCTTGGGCTCAATTACATTATACCAATGCATTTTTCTCTCTCTATTTTTCATTCCCCGGTGTACTCTATTAATTAAATTAATATCTAAAAAAATAATGATGATGAATCCACATATCAATTCTACAAGTTTACATGGTTCTAGAAAAAATTAAATAGTATTAATAAAATTGAAAAATTCACATCGGTGTGGACTCATTTTTTAACTAGAATCTGAGAAAATAATTTATTGTGCACAAGGTTTGACACTCCTAGGGTATATCCATTAGTTAATAAAAATTTCCATTAAAAAATAATTTAGAGATATGAAAATAGATTTTTATTTTTAACCATCCCAATTTAACAATTTTTATGATTATTATATTGAAAAATTCATAAATATTTCACTTTATGTTACATATTTCCCTATTTTTGATATTATAAATTATTATAAATAATTTAGTGATAAAATATTTTATAATAAATTTAAAAAAATGGAACCTATCAGGATGAACGATCACTGTATAATAAATATCATTCAAAGAGTAAGGCGGATCATCACATTGATGGTCATAATTAAATTATTTGAATGAAATATATATTGAAAACATTCTCATAATATGAGGACATAATATCATGAGATTTCATTATGGGGAATAAATTATATATGTATTAAAATGTTTATGGGAATCAATAGAACAAAAAAAACCTATAGAAAAAATATGATAAGTAGATGAAGGGAATGAAGGATATTCCTACATGTATTAATAGTGGAAAAACGTACCTTGGTACATTCTTGAATGGAATAAATATTTTCTATAAGTGTAGATATAAATTACATAATTTTATTTTATGGTTTCAAAATAATTTCCCAAACTGCAGTGAATTTATAAAAAGGATATAAGGAACAGAACAAATGAATTACTTAAGCATGACATGAATATAGCTCAAATAAATCCAACAGATTAAGGTCAAGATTATGTTATTTCTATTGAAAAGTATAATTCATAATGTTTATGAACTTTGATTCATATTTATTATTATATTATTATTTTGTTACTGAGAATCTTGTTATATGAATCATTTAATGTATAATTATTTTTTTAGAGTTTTTATTATATGATTTCCGATAATACATTAAATGGTACTGATGAGGATGAATATTGATTAAGTGGAAAGTTTATCATTTTGGAGAACACCGAAATGAGGGAAGTTGAAACTTAATACGAGTTATATGTTGTCATAATAATGGTAATTATTATTTTGGATAGTACCATTGAAATTTTAATTTAGGAGTTTTTTAATGGTTTATGTTATCCTTTCTAGATTTTACCACACCTATGGATTTATAGAATATATTTGACAATATGATATTTTATTTGTGGAATCATGCATGATTTCATTATAGTTTCTTGTTGATCAAAGAATTAAAATATTTTTATTGGGTATTAGTAGAAAAATTATATTTTGACTCACATGTTATATTGAATTTTTAAATTCAATAACATTCCGTAGAATATTTTGGCCATTGAATTTGGTGAGAATTATTTTTGAGGATTCATAAGGATAAATATTTATGAAATTAATGATGTTGAATATTTGGATTATTAATGATGTTCTAGAAATTAATTATTTATGGTATGGCTCATGCTAACCCTCTATTTTTTAAAAATTTAGATACACATGTAAGGACCTATAAATATATTCTGGATATTATCATTAATTAAAATTTTATTTTATTTCATTATACATAAAAAAATTCATTTTTGATATTCATTTACTGGATTTAGAAATGAAGTGGGAATTTCTCATATAAAAAACAAAGGATGAAATTCTTTCTAGTAAATAGAATGAAATAAATAAGAATATTTTCTTGAATTCACTATCATAATATTAAAATAATTTATCAAATTTGTTAAAAGAACATAATAGTGTTTAATCATATTACATTACTTAACAATGAATATATTTTTATTTTAACCAATCATTGATTTTTCATATTTTGGCCTAAAAAATTCTCATTATAATTAAAATTATTTCAACATCTGATCGCTATAAATGTCTATAATTATTGATTCCTTACTTCCCTGACTATATCATCAGCTCCCACCACTATTACCCCACATATAAACCAATATATGGGTTATTCTAGGTGACCCTTCTTCATAGAAATCTCTCATATCTTGAGGAATTTATTTTAAACCATATATGATCAGGGTTTCACAAAAATATGTATTTTGAAATAAGAACCCCATTAATTTCATTAACTATATTAAAATCTCTAGGAAATTTTTTTATATCTATGTTTAATATAATTCACTACGATTTAAAAAAAGTGAAACATCATCTTCAATGACATATATGACATGAAACATCAATATTCGAAGAAAATGAAACACTTTGAGACCTTACGATAGTTTTTTATATAAATTTAATCTTTCTAATATATAGCGATGAATAAAATATCTTCTTTAAATTAAATGTGACACTATTAAAATTTCTGTATTTAAAACATGACAATTATAAATTGGTCAACATGTTGGAGGGTGTGAATTAGTCTAAATAAATTATAAATATTATACCGTTTTGAAAATTATTAAATATATTCAATGATTGTTTATTAATCACAAATAAAATAAGAACTATTTTAATAAAGAATAATTATTTTCAAAAAAACAAAATTTTCCTTCAAGCTATGAATAGTCATACATAACGAATGTAAATTAAAATTAATATTTACTAAATTTATAAATATTATGTAAAACAATAATCATCTCTTTTTTAATTCTTCAAGTGAGAATTATCCTTTGGTAATTTTTTTTAAAATGATTATTTTTTTTATGAATGGTGAGAATATTGATATTTATTGAAAACTGCCATTTGGTTTAAATAATTTAGATTGACAGATAAATTGTAAAATTTTTTAATGTAATTTTAGATCAACAAAAATTAAATACATGTAATTTAGTTTGTTGGAATAAATTTCATAATTAATTATATAATATTTTTTAATTCTTTGAATGTTTTTTTCCATAGAGAAGCCATTTTATCAATGTGTCTATGGGTTCATAAATAAATTAAACTATAGCAATTAAGTGTATTTAATTATAAAAAATAATTCTTTAATATGATAAAAACAGTTTATTGTTTATAAAATTTTCATATTAATTTTTTACCATAATTAATAAAGAAATGTGTTATAAAATAATTCTAATGGTTTAGGTAAAATGGGTTTATTGATAAAAAAAATAAGACAAGGGTTATATATGTCCTATAACATGTCCCAAAACCATTTCTGTCAACATATTGACGATATAACCTTTTAAATTAGAATAATGATCTAATTTTTAGGGACATGGGATGATACAAATTATGAGAATCACATATTGTTTTCAAAAATTCAATGTGAGTCCTTATCCCCGGCAATAAAACGCCACCACTATACTCACCTATTCATAATTAGAAAAAACATTTTTCATAAAAGAACTACTGAATAATATTTTTAATTCCCTCCCATCATACTAGAGGAATTATTTATATTAGTAATCTATACTATTAATTCAGATGATATTATCCTATTTTGGATAAATGAAGAAGATTCACAATACATAAACACAAAGAATAGTTTCATTCATTATTTTACCATATTAAATTCATTATAAAATACTATAATATAAAATTAGTATATGAAAATATATAATGAGATAATATTACCATAATGTATTAACCCATATCCATATCCACATCCATCAAATGGGAAACAAAGCTATCAATATTGTGTATGGTGGACCACTGCTTTTCAAACTGATATAATTCATTTCAATCACTACCATTCAAGGATCAATATAATGATGTAAGTTACATTTTTATATGAAATTTATGACATTATTTTACATCATGAATACTAATATCACATATAACATATTAATTTCAATATCATGGGGTATACAATAGTTTTTCTTGTATATACTACGTATTACCACCTCCCAAAATAGTTTAATAACTTTTTTACACACGCATAACAAAGAAGGAATAAAAGACAAATATAACAATTATCTGTGCTAATTATGACAACATAATTATTATATAAATATAATATCACTTCGAGAATATTATATTTTCATCAATCAGAGAAAAATAATGTTGCTTGTCCATATATGTGGACTAGAGCCCCCACATAGCGATGAGAAATGTTTTTTATATAGTTTTATCGTGGATGAAGAAAAAATTTATTTTAGTAATAAAAATTATATATATGAAATAATTTTATTTCTAGAATGTATAATTAATGTTTATTATCATGATATTCTATCTTTTTGTGAAAAATAGAAAAAAAGTTCATCTTTAAGGACGACATACACTCCAAGTGAACGATGTTATACATTTCTATTTATATCTTGGATAGATTAATATAAATACATATATAAAGAATATGTGTGTTATTTCAACAATTTTTGAAGTTATGGTTATGATGTTACAACGATCAATACAAACAATAAAAATTAAAAACCCAAAAAACATATGTGAATGCAAAGAAATTATCACCTAAAATAGTTTTTTAACAAATAATTCTTAATAAAGGGGTTATAAAAGACAATAATTAAACCATATATGCTATGAAATATTTGAGTATTATTCTTTTATATATTTATATTAATCCTATACATATTATTATGTAGTTTTAGATGAATATGAATGTATTCAAACCTGGGGTAATAATATTTGTTCTCAATTTTAATAACATGAGATGTATTCCATATTCACAACCTAGTTCTTTCCTGAGGCGTACATACTACACCAATGGTATTTTATATTATAAATCATTTTAATTTAATTTTTATTTGAGGGAATGGTTTATTTTATGATCTCATCAATATTTGGGATTTTTTGTGATTAAATTTTAATAAAAGAAATATTATGATCTATCACTCCAGAAATGATGAATTATATTATATTAAGGTTATTAAGGAAATATTTATGTAACGATTCCCTTTTTTCATGTAGGTACTTCTTATTATTATAAAAAAGATTTTATTAAAATTCAAAATTATTTCCCTCTTCGATCGTAAATCTATTTTCTTCCAGAACCATAATTTCTCAACTAATTTTAAAAAAATTTTACATCATTATGAAAATTATGTAACAGATAAATTTTTAATATTTTTTATCTTTTCAAAAAATGTTTTAAATTGAATATTCATGTTTCCCAAAAAAACTCATTTTTTTATAACTGAAAATACGAATGATTTTTTTTATTTTAACATGTGTGAAATAAACAAATGTTTCCACAATTGTAACCAAATATTAATATAAAGATAATTTTTGAATATTCTAGAAATATATTCAATGAAAAATATCATCAATAATTTCTAAGAAATCATAATTTTCAAAATGTGATTTTTAAAATAATTTTTTTCCCTCATAGTTTTTTAATCGATTTTTATAGTTTTTAAATGAATCAATGAAAAAACATAGATGTTACATTAAGATATATTTAGAATTTGAGGAAATTTTTATATCCAAATTATTTTTTTAGATTTTTTATTATTGGTTAAATGAGTGTTCTATTTTTATATAATTAAATGGTGAAATTATTAACATTTAATATGGTACTTTTTCCATCCCTCACATACGAGGAATAAATTGGACTTATTATGATAGGAGTGGTCTTAGAATGATAAATACCCTTGATAAATAAGTATTCATAATTAGAAAAATCCATTGGAAAAATTAAATTAAATTTTACCCATAGTTTTAGACTATCTTCTCAATGGTATTTGTGTATTTTTTAAGATTTTTTCCATTAAAAATACTAATATTATGTGATTATTTATTACTATTTAATTTGAGTACTAAATTAGTTATCATGTATATGGTTATACATAAATATCATTTTATTAGATTTATTGTTTTATTTCATCAAAATGTTTTCCTGTGGAATTATGATCATAAAACATATTTAATGAAATTTTTTAAGATATTATCATTTTTATATTGAATATAATTTTAATAAAAAATTAAATCCATAGTACAAAAACTTTTAACAATAATTTGATCATAAATAGTCCTTATGTTTCATTCCATAGGATATAATTATGTTTCTATGAATAATTTAACTTGACATGGTTTGAGGAATAAATATATAATTTCATAGAAATTTTTTTATGTATTATATGTTTTTAAAATTATTTATAATTCATGTATTTAAATGTTTTCAGAAGAATATCATACATTTTGTTCTTAAAATATTATATTCATTGTATCATATGATAAAGTAGAAAAGTAGAAACATTCTATTGGTTACTAAGGTTGGGGTTATTACATTCTTCATGAGGAGATATCCTAATCCATTATTTAATGAGTTATAATATATTACAATCATTATTACACTACAAGGAATTGAGAATAGAGGTGCCATGATGAAACTTCACTTGAGATTACTAAAAATTTATTGACAGTCATATATTCTTAAGAACATGAAACCCTTGTGGGTTATCATTGTAAAAGGATTTAATTTTCTGGAGAAATATCGTAGAATATTTTGAAATATTCTATATAATTGTAAAAAATTGCGGATCTCAATTATAGGTGTTATTATAGGACATTCTTTAAATAATATTGTCATCTAAGGATATAATTATTTGCCCTCTATTTTGATTATATTCACAGGGGATTATAAATACAAAAACAAATATTCACACTTATTATATATTCAATAGTTTTTCTCTAATATCAATTTTTATTACACAATCCTCACCTGATCATCATATTATTCTTTGTTCCTAAAATATAAGATAATACTATATATAATGACTACCCAAAATTTATCATGGCAGTATATAAATAATATATTCATTATATTCATGTTCATAAAAATAGAATTCATATTTACAATGGGAATCACCATGAATCCTTGTTCCCTATATAATATATAAAATGGTGTATTGGGTACATACTATCATTTCATCATTAAATGGTGATATCTAAATCAATTTTTAATCATTGAGATGTATTTATCCCCTCAAGGATGATCAATAAAATCATCAATTCAATGTACATGCTAATTGATCCCAAATTTATTTTTGATAAATTAATAATAATAAAATCAAAGAAAAATTAATTAATCATTTTTACATCATATTGAATTGGTATAACCATTGTTGAAGCATATGAGAATATAAAACCCCCATCCATATACTCTTAGAGTTTCATCATTAATTATTCTAATTTAATGGGAAATATTTTAAAAGGGGTATTGGAAAATAGATTAACAATATGTATGATTTATATATATAAAAAGACTATATAATATGGTGGATTTCTTGGTAACTATTCGTGGAAAACAACATCACATTTATTAAATATTACTACATCCTTCATATATTTTTTCTCTCAATTATTGTACCTAAATAACCCTCATGACTTGGTAATAAAACCAATCTAATGGAAAAAGTTCCACATGTGTTTCATTGTTATACTTATATCAATAGATGATAATAAGTTGATTTGTGATATGAAATATGAAATCATGAACCCAAATGTTAAAATAGGTTATATGTATAGATAACTAATTCACTACCATGATCACATAAAATTCCATTAAAAAATGAATAAAAATAATTGATAGAAGTAATTTCCATAAAAATTATATTTGTGTGGAGTCATAAAAGTAATATATAATAATTTTACAACAAATACATCACCTTGATAAATAAATATCATGTTACTAGGGTTGTTTTTTGATTATATTAATGAAATTTACGATATGAATCACAAGTGATATCTGGAATCCAAGGAGAAATTTTATGTTATAGAGTGGATGAGAAGTGTCTCTTCACAACATTATTTTAATCAAAAAATTTGTTAGTTTAGATTTCAGTAGTATCCATATTATCCCTTGTATATTAATTTTGATAAAAACCATTGTAATCATTATATATCAGAAAGGTGTATTGGTTGGAAAAATTTAAAAACTACTAATAATTAAAGATTTAGATAGTTAGTGATTCTTTAGGATACAATTTTGTTTCTTACATTTAATTGTTTTGATTATTCATATAATCTAAACATTAACATTTTTAATATGTTCTTCCCTAGATCCACAAAATAATATGTGATATAAAATAAAAAATAATTACATGATTTCACTACCACCAATTATTGTTTCCCAGATCCCCAATTGTAGATTAGGTGTTAAAATACAAATCATTTACATTGTATATTTCATAATTTCCATAACAAACTAATCATAAATTTTTTTAATTAAAATATAAATAGAAAAAATGATTTCGATAACACACCAATGATAATTGTGGTATAGAGTTATATGTTATTGTGAAAAAAATTTATATATGATAAATAATTAATTTACTAACTAAATGAAAATTTTCATCAAAATAATCTATGAAATTTATTTTATCAATAAATCGTCTACTTATTCATAAAAATTATCATCATGTGAAACCAAATGTGATCTCCTCAGTAATAAAATTATTCATAACCTTGGTATATGGAAATATATGAAGCGTGTGCACAAATTTTTTAAATGGAAAATTATAAAATACAAGCTAAAATATAATGAAAAATAAATTCAAAAATTTCATGAATAAATATTAAAAAATATAATATGTCTAATAGAATTATAATGTAATTTATCCGTGTGTAGTACAAAAATAGAAATAATCACACTGAATATAGAATCATACTTCTTAAAGATGGGAAAACAATTTCTTAAATCATAACCCAATTTCCATGCCCTCATTGGGTGTAGGTTAATGTAGAAGTACTGTAGCGTACTGTAGTAGCGGAGAAACTGTAGAAACGACATGCATAGTAGCAGAGGCAAGTCACTATTGTTGCAGCATGGTACTATAAGAGTGGTGGATACTGTGCAGTACTATAGTAGAAAATGTAATGTAGTATTACTATTCACAAAATGGGCCTTGTGCCAAAAATTTGGGCTTACAGGCCATGTGATGGGATATATTCCCACTAGGCCATCGGGATATGTAATGGTTCTCTGTCTACCCAGTTAAAAAAGGATATTGATTTGTATTAAATAATTAATAAGTCATCCAAACCAACCTTTTAGAAAGAAATTCATTATTAAAAAATTTATTATTTAAAAGGTGATCATATATAGTTAAAAATTATGAAAAGTGACTCAGCATATTTGATTATTGTGGTTAAATGTATAATGATAATTTATAAATTACATTATTAAAAATTTTAATAATTTTTTTAGCTAAATTTAATAATTGCATAAATATAATATTGATTGTTTCAATAACCATTTAAAACCATCCTTAAAAGGTGATGGTTAAATGTGAATTACATCGTTATGGGTGGCTGTAATCCCACCATAACATGTGAAACATTTTCATTTTCAAATAGATTGGCAATAGATAAAATGCCATTTTATCATTTACATGTTAAAAAAATCAAGTATACAAAATATATTACATTTTATATTTTAGGAAAATGATAATGAATTTTAAAGAGAATGAATAAGAATGAAACATGATATTACATTATTAAAATAATTACCACTTCCATTAAAATACTCCTTTACAAAACAACAGAAGCCTTCTTATTTATTTTATTTTGTTGTGATAAAAAACTCATCGATCTGGGAAAAGGGTATTAGATTTGTTTTTATAGTTTTTATATTCTAGGAGGTCTTATTTATTGTGAGATTTTTGATAGTTTTGGGATAATTTTAAAGGTGTTAGTGGTGTAATATTTGAAGTATAAATTTTCTAATTTAAAAAATAATATAATAAAATAAAAAAACATTGTCCGCCTTAGAAAATTATTGAAGAAAAGGTAGTTTCAGGTTGATAATTCCATAATACACCAATATTAAGAAATGGTTTTGTGATATTTTGTTACATTACATCTCGATTTATCATTTCGACATCATTTTATGCTATAATGGGGTGAATAATTTTTAACTTTCTAACATATTTTTACAAACCCAAAAAAATTGAACAAATTACATAATATATACATGACTATTCCAAATAAAAAATCTATCTTAAAATTTTATTTTCAAAATTTGATTTATATTAATTATAAAAGGTGTATATTTAATGAAAATTGTATTTATACAGATAATAAAAATTTATTAATATTCATTTAAAGTAAAAATATTAAAATGACAATTATTTAATTAATTAATTAATATATAAATATTTCACCAATAATTTTATAACTTCTTAATTAATATTTCATTAATTTTGTGTAATAAGGTAAAAATACATAATATCATGAAAAAAATCGATTATACAAAAAATCTTACTTTTAGAAATCATTAGATTTTACTATTAGTTTAACAAATTTATTTTATATTAAATAGGAATAAAAAAATTATTTTATTAGAACCTCTTATTTTTTAAAAATTCAATTTTTTATAAACATCAAATCAGAAAAAATATAGTATAATAATTATTTCTGGATCAATTTATCCTATATTCTATAGAAGCACCTCATGATTTCTGAAAAATAGCATTTTATAAGATTTTAAATGGGGTAACTTTTATGAAGTGATTCAGGAAGAGGGGTGTTGAATTTTTCACATGATCCAAAACTTATCTTATGGTTGACTTCTCTCAAGCTGTACAATTGGACTGTTAGCTTGGTCAATATATAAGGATAAATCTAACAATGCTAAATCCATTCAATGTTTCAACAATTGAATCTTTTGAAGAAGACTTCTAGAAAATTATTTCATTTATTTTCCATTCAATATAAAATTTATAATGTAGTTAATTCTATTAATATCCTGCAATACAAAAAATATATTTTAATATTCTTATTTAATATGTAATTTTTTTTATTAATATAGAGAATCATATTTTAGGGTGGTGTACTGTTAAAAAACAACTAATAATACAATTTATCTAAATTATAATATTAATTCTAATAATTGGCTATTATATCAGTATAACTTAAATAAATTATATACAATAAATTTTAATTTTAATAATAGTTAAAAAGAGATAAAGGATACAATTATATAAACATTACACAAGTAATAATAATTTATTATAATGTATAAAAATGGTTCATAAATAGTGTATGAAGAAAAAAAATGGGAAACCTTGTGATTATTAATATTAGTCAATATTATTGCCCTCTTATTGATTACTATGTGAATAATGAGCTAATACTGAACACATATTTTATATATTTATTACAACTAGATACCTTATAGAATGATCCTAAAACAATATATAGTGTCTAAAAATTAATTTAAATTATAATAATTCAACATAAAATAACTTTTACAAGAATTTTAGTATATTGTATCATTTTTTTCACCATGATTATTTTTAGTTCAGATTTTAAATAATATAAAAAATAATATTTTCCCTTTTCAAAACCCAAAATTGAGGGAATAATATGCACCCAAAATTGAATTTTAATAATTTCTTTTAAAAAAATGTATTCATATAAAATTAATATATCCATTATCAATGTGTAATCCCAAAAAAAATATTAATATAATCCAAAAATAATCTGATTTTCCATTAAATAAAATTATATACAAAACCCTCTCATAATTATTTACACATATAATCTATTCATACTTATTTCCAATACATCTCTCTCAAAATATTATAAATATCATTGAAATAAAATTACACAAGTCAATATGTGGGTGTTTATATTCCTTTAAATAGATGATGAACCATTAATGTAATATCCCACAATGGTATATAAAACTAACAAATTATTTTCATCTGAAAATGTATATAACTATAATGTTTTGAACACACAAATCTAATGAAAATTGTGTAATCCAAAAAACAACACTACTGAATGTTGTGGTAAATTCAAATTTGCTTTGTATATTTCTTGAGACAATCAATTTCACAACAGAACCAAACTACACGATCTAATAAGAAAATTATTTTTTACATTATATCTTTGATACCAATTTTTACTAAACAATGATAACCATTATTAATTATAATGTCATAAAAAATTGAGTAACTGACATAATAATGAAATCATAAGTTTATAATTTTTATGTTTTATGGAGAAACATTATCCAAAATATATATTTATAATAAAAACAATTATTTTTACAATTGGTCCGTGGACTCATTTTTCTAATAAGTCTTAAAAATTACCTAATAATTATCCAAATATCAAATAATTTTATAATTTCATAAATAATAAAATTCTATACGACCTTGGTAAGTAAAAATATCAAAAGGGTTGGATCAAACACAATATACGAGCTAGTGTAAAATAAATACTATCATTAAATAAATAGTGCGTTTATAATATTGAAGGCATATATTTTAATAAAAAATCTATTATTATTGTAACATAATCAAGTAATATATACATGGATGGAATAAAAATATAAATAATTATGTCGGAAATGATAACTCATTTCAATGTGATGGAAATTATAATTGTCATTATTAGTAACATAACTTGAAGGTATAAATTGGAGACATCATATAGAAATTGGTAATTATTATAGAAAATATCCAAACTATATTATCTAATGAGACATACCATTTCATTATAGGGATAAAAAATGATTATCCCAATATATGACTAAGTAAATCCAATAAATTCATTATATAATGGATTGAATACGAAATATATTTCTCAACCAATTTTAGAGAATAATTTATAAACATTCTTATTTAACTAATAAGTATATGGAATTTAAAAAGGTCCCCATTAATAAATGAATTTATTTCCTAGTATGAAGCCTGTAAACATAAAATATATAGATTAAGAGATAAATATTTAATTTAATTCAAGATAAAAAAATATAGAATATTTGGGCATGGAGTATAATATAAAATCATATTAAAGAATAATGAAATGAAGAGAAAAAAATAACGATGGAAATCAAAATTGATAGAGAATATAAATCCTTCAAAGAATGTGAGGTATGCATTAGTAATTTTAAGATCATAACTAGTATAATACCAAAAAACTAACACAATAATTTAAAATTTAACATAGCATTTTTAGTAAAATTACCTGAAAATTATATTTCAATTATAGAAAAAATTTATGTAAAAGTGAGATAATGCATACGTTCAACCACATGGACATACCTCATAAGAGGTTAAAAAATAATTGAAAAATAACTGATGCTTATTATTATGTTCTTCCCAATTTTATTAAAAAGAGATAGTTTGTAGATGTATATCTAGATCCACATTAATAATGATATCAATGCAATGGACCATCTCCCTGAAGATTAAATGTACTCATTCTTAATTATCGTCCAATAATTAAAACCAATTATCATTATAATGGAATATCTGTCAATTTAGAAAGTCTTATCACTATTAGTAACCACACAATGTTCCCTTCTCATCACCTTGTTAGTCTCCTTTTGTCTATCATTGATATTTAGAAACTCCTCCTTGATTTCTTCCTTAGAGTGCATAAGTAGAAACAAAGAACTATCATTACTGACCTATTCCACACGATATTCAACCACACTGGACTCACTAAAATTAGGATTCACTTAATCAGGGTTTCCATGCATATTAAAAATATACATTTGAATTCACTACAAGCCCTTGGATTTATTTTTTTATGTGACATGGTATTTATTTTCTTTGGAATGTATGTGTTATCCTTGTGCCCTTTTATTTTCTACTCTTTAGTCCACATGCACCTTCTCAGGTCCCTGTTTAAAAATTATCCCATCTTTCTTCCTTACATTGTACATTCCTTTACAATATTTTCATCAATATTTTTTTCCCTATGAAATAGTAGTGGTATTCATCATCAGACATTGCCTTGCATATTGTCTATTTTTTAATGCCATTCTCCTAGTCTTGATCCAACCCTTCAGTAAACAGATGATCAAATTGGTTACAGGTTTGGATGGCCTCATGAGTATGATATTGGAATGGAACCAAATGGACCACTATTTTGGTTGGAGAACACATCCATGAGGCATTTTGAGTAAATTCCACGCCAATTAAAGTGCCCTCTTATAAGGAATCATGAACCTTATCACATCTAATTTCCAATCCTTCTTCCTATGTTATTCTCTTATCATTAATTGGTACCTCAAAATGATTTGAAACATCTATTTTGGTAATTTATTAATCACTACATGTCCCATTTTCTTCCATATATCCAAAAGATCATTCCCAAACTTCTTTCAACCGAACAAATCTCTCTTCAAGTGGGAAGGGTTGTCCGCAACCTATGGATTAGACGAAGTTAATTCAAATTTTATGATAAGTGTTTCGGGAATTGCTAAATCACCTATAACTGAAGACGTTGAAACATAATTATCCCTTGTTGACACTCCATCCTAGTAGTTTTTGGGATGCTAATTCATCTACTGGTTTTCCAATCTTCTACACATCATGCAACGATCCACCCATGGTTTGAAGAGTTCATGTTTTTTCACTGTAATTCGTCACTTACCATAACCCACACCAACTACACTGATGGTTTAAAAACATTGACCTCCAAACATATGTGTTGTTTAACTGGATGTCTAAAATGGAGTGTTCTATCATCAGAAAATAAAATTATTACTACCATATTCTAATAGATTCAATGTTTTAAGGGTATTTGAATGGCATGATGGGTCTTTGAAAACTGACTCAAATCATGTCTAAAGAGGGATCCCTTTACAACAGAAATCATATGTCAAGTGGAAGGCAGAAAATATAAAACTGGGGCACATTCACAAAGCATTGGACCACACACAAATCAAAAGATCCACTAATCTCAATCAATTCTTAAGACACTGATTCTTGAGAATATTGAAAATCATGTACTCTTAAAGCCCCCGATATTTGAAGACGAACCGTTGAAAATCATTCACTAAGGGTCTTCAATGTAAAAAAATATCCACCACGGTCATATCCTTGTGAATTAATGCTTACTTGAACTCCGAAACTGATAGCAGAAGTTGAGTAAATCCATCTAAGTGGTTAGTACCCTTTGGAGTTTGCGAGAAGGACAGGAACTAAGGATGAGAAAAATTGTTTGAGAATGGGAGTGATTAAATATGGAGAGGAAATTAAAGAACCTCCCTCATTCCTAAAGTATGAAGGGGGTATGTGGGATCCTATAACAGCTCTGTCTTGGCATCACCACTGAGAAGATGAGAGTCATGCCACATCATATAGAAATAAATACAATTTTTCTATAAAATTGATGTTATTTTTTATAAAATTTATTAATAAATAATTTTTAACAACGTTATGAAAACAAAAATCAATGAAACAATAATAAATTAATATAAGTGAGATAAAAAAGTAAATTAAAACCTATAATTTATAATCCACTTCTAATATTGAATTCTCAAAAACAATTTGTCAAAAATAAAAAATGATAATTGGAATATAAAAAAATACACAAGTGAATTGTAGAAAATATATTAAAATATTCATGTGAAAAATTTGAAATGAATTTCAAGGCTGAAAGTTTTAGTAAATTGTAAAAATATTTCCATTAAAATTTTAAAATGGAATTCCCATTTAGTCAAATTTCACTTTAGGAAATCATTATATTATAGATAATAAAATTCAAAAAATATGTTAAATAATATGAATAATGAGGGAAAATTAATTAGGAACATAAATAAAGGGTAATTTCAATTACAGATTGGGACATAGTTATAAAAACATTCTAAACAGAATGGTTATGAAATTTCATGAATGATTGTATACCAAAGGAAAAAATAGATCAAATTTATTATGATACGATAATAATGTATAAAATGAAAACATTTTAGATGAAGTTCTTGAATAATGGTTATATGTTATAGAATATAAAATATGAGTATATTGAAGAGAAAAAAATCACGAAAATAAGTTCGTGTAGAAAATATATTAAAATATTCATGTGACAAATTTGAAATGAATTTCAAGGCTGAAAATGACATGTTAATGGTCACTATTTTTTTTGTTAATGGTCAAATGATACAAAATTGATAATGAAGTTTTTCCTCTATTTCCCATCATTGAGATAAATGACATGTTAATAAGAATTATTATTCAATTATGTGAATATAATTCCATATGGAATGATATATAATTAATTTAATTTATTTAAATATATAAACATGATATATTTGTTTTTCATTAATGGTTATCATAATTCAAATGTTACGCACATAGAATGGCTTTTTATATCCCACTTTTATTTTGGTGTGGCTTACGCCTTATTAACCTATTAATTCCATTATTTGGTGTATATAAAAATTATGAATCAATTAATTTTTTCTTATTTATAAATTTATTTGTATTTGATAATATAGTTTATTATTTATCATTCATGAGGATTATGATTCAAATGTAACAAAATTGTAAATGTAATTATGTCTAAATTTTCATTCCTTGAGATATATTATATTATTAAACTAAATTATTATATGAGGTGTATATATATCTATTTGACATATTATATCATGAAAAACCATCCCTAAATGATATATTATGCCTAATTTAACATAATTATTTCATGGGGATTAGGATTCGATGGAACCAATTTAGAAATAGTTCATTGGTTTAATCTCATAAGTTATAATTATTATTTATGATTATGCTTATATTTATGAAATATTATTACCCATCAGTCAAGAGTCACATAATGTTTTTATCATAGAGTTATTAATTATATATTCATGTAAAAATATAATTTTTTACTATTTCACACTTAAGATATATATCAAAATGTTATTAATAATATTCATCTTTAATTATCTCATATATGTGAAATCAATATTATTTTGGAAAATTGTTTTCAATTTAATTTCCTAAAATATTTTTAAAAAAAAATTTCTTTTAATTTTCATGGAAAATTTATTTATACAAATATTTTATTTTATATATTGTTTTAATAATTATTTTCATATCATAATTTATAATTTATCATGATATTTTCAAGGAGAATGTTTTTCAAAATGTTCTATTATTTAAGAATAATTTTTCATAGAAGAAATTATTTATTCCATATGAAAGAAATTAATGGATTTTTCATATATTACTTTCTATATTCTAAAGTTCAATTTCATATAAAATAAATCTAATAATGACTTCTCTTTTAGAAATTTATTTTCATTGATAGAATACTTCCCTAAAGAAATATTTCATGTGATATTTAAAAATCATTCCCCATATAAGGTGAAATCCATAAAAATATTTTATTATTTACTAGTCATATAATCAAGGGACACCATTATTATTTATTTGATTGTTTCATGATTAATTATACATATTTTTTATTAATCACCTTTCTTTTCCAGAAGTTATATGATTTGAAATATTGTTTCATTTCATGTGTTACTTTTTGATGAAATGATTACAAAAATTACAACTTTTACAAATGATATTATAGGATAATATGTTTATAATGTACATTTTATTTCATGTGTTATGATATGATGTTTATGAAACCAATAACTATTTATGGGTCCTCATACAATGAATTATTTTATTATCGTTTGGAATATATTGGTTTGATTTTATTAAGTAGTAGGTTAGAAATATATCTCTACCTAATTTGTTGTGTAAATATATATATCTCATTATATAATAATGAAAAATAATTTGATGGGATTAATTAAAAAGGGAAACAATTGTTTCTTGATCCAAAATGGGAAACATGTGTGTTCTGATCCACTATTAGAATATGAGTGTAACATCCCAGGTAAATATAGAATAATACATTTTCATACTTATTAATATTTACGAATTAAATATTAATTTTACTTTAAAGGGTTTGCTATGTTCGATAGAGTACCCGATACACAACCAAGAGTTTCTTTGAAATCTTACGTTACACACTAGTAATAAAATAATTTTATTTTAAATGGTAGTTAACATGTAGCCATCATATTGGCAAGAATGAATATAAATAACTAAAATATGATTATATATGTTTGTTAAATGTTTTTACATTTGTCCAATAAAGGATAAAGGTTTAAAATATGAAAAGAATTCAATTTTAGGCATATATACTCTAATTTTCACTAAAGGTCCACTTATCGCCTTTTAATGGAGAACCCTTATTAAATATAGTTTTGGTCGCTGTTATACATTCTTTTGGTCCAAATTAAATTTTTCTTTAGAATCGGGACATCAAAATTTACTTTGTGTAATTTTTTGGTATTTTTTCATTAAAGTTCATTTTTTAATGAATAGTGAAAAATGTTGTATTTTAATTCATAACTCTTTTTAATATATATTATTTATAAGATTATTTTATCTTTTGAATTGGTTTTAAAGTGAAATTCGAATATATTTTTACCATTTAATCCAATAGTGGTCATTGGAATTAATTTCACTTTGAAATTGGACATAAATTAGTGTCAATCTTTTGATGTATATTGTTTCATAAAAACACTCTATTTATTCTGACAGTGGGAATTAATTATTAAATAAATTAATGTAACTAATATGTTTTGAATTACATAAAATATACATCATTTTTGACTTCCGAATATCAAATATTGCATAGGGTGATGTTTTAGTATTTTTCTGAAAAACTTCAATTTTTGATGAATAGGGAAACCACTAAGTGGTACTTAAAAAAACTGATTTCTCATTTAAATGAAATTTAACCACCTCTATGTTTTTAATTTAAAAAATCCTACATTCATGGTTTTAATTAGGAAGTAAAATGTTGTTCAATGGGATTAAAATATTTTTGTGGTGATTAGTAACTTTTCAGTTTTTAATCACAATTAGAGGCAATTACTGTAATTTAAGGTAAAAATAATGTTTTCATAATATGAAATTACCTTGACACATGTCCTACCCATATTTTATGTGTCATGACAGACCAAGACTATCAATGGGTCAACTTGGGGACCCCATGGAGCCACATTGTTAGGAAAATGACATTAATAACTTTTTATTTATTGTTAAAATTAAAATGTCACAATCATGTGTTGTTTTACTAAAACAATTTTTACATTGTGTTATACAAGTAATAATTTTGAAAATAAATATTTATTAGAAATCTAAGAAGATTTTGTACATCATGATATTTGATTATAATTTTTAGACATTAAATAAATTAAATTATATATGACACCATGATGATGGAGTGATTACCTCATTATTTAACAATTTAAATAAAATGAAAAGATAATGTAAAATATAAGACCTAAACTTGTCAAAAACATATTGTTTTGGTGTTTTTAAAAATATTATCATTGTATCCTCGAAATATATAATTTTGGGACCTTTTAAATCTGAATAACATTTTATAATAAGGTAACCTTTTATAACTTTCAAAGAGTGGCCCTCCTCTCCTCTTATAAAAGGCCACCACGTCTACCACATTACCCACACCATTCAAGCCTTTGGCTCGGCCATCCCTTACCCATTTGGTCTCTCCACATCCCTGTCTTACTCCTAGAGGAATCACTTTGGGATGAAGTCTTTTCAAGGAAGCCTTTGAGCTCAAATCAAAAAGAGTTACCCGTTTTAAAGGTAGTGTCTTCTCTTGTGTTCTTATGTTTTATTTTGCTTCTCAAACCCCATAAACACTTTTTATTCCATTATTTTGTAACAAAACCAGTATCTTAAATATACTAGGATGTTTTTATGAGAAGTATTAGAGCTACACATACAAACACCTTCATCTAATGGTTAATGAACATATTGTTTCTGGGGATGGTGAATTTCTGCCTCACGAAACGATGATTGTTCAATATTCTTCAAACACCTTCAAAAGTTTCAATTAAGATGAAACTATATTTATATATTATATATAATATGTTTTTTCCTTAATATTCTATATTTTTCATTTATGGAATACCTTTATGGATTCCATTATGGGTATACTTGATATCTTCATTTTAGGAAGTGCGGACTACCGCCCCCTCAATGTGATTTGATTCGTTAATGCCATATGTGGGACATATGATGGAGGGAGTTAATGATATTATATATGAAATTATACTGGAATTATAATATACCTTTATGTCATTAGTATTCCATCCATAAAATACGAAATAGAATTGAAAGTAGCGTTCATGTGTACGTACGACTTACCATCTCCATGAACGGTGCATTTCATTTCATACCTCTAAATGTTATATAATATTATAAATTCATGTATATACTATATTTATATGATATATATGATATCTAAATAATGAATATAACTCTGGATATAATGGATACATGAAAAACTTGTAATTATAAAGAGTTTATTTTTGACTCAAGTACCAATGTTCGTTAAAATGATAGTTATTAACTTAAATAATTACATAGTGTTCATGACATGGTAATAAGTGATATAGAAGGAATAATGAACTTGAAAAAGGTTTTTAATCAAGTAGAAATTAACTCATGTTTTTTTATCCAGGAGATTAAAGAGCAATCGAGTCACGTCGGACATGAGGTAAGGGACTTCGTCACAATCTCCATTCATTGAGGCATATTTTGTTTTATACACAACATTATTTTATAAGGTGTATAATCCCCTTTTAATTTTATTCTTATTCAAAAGGAATATTTTTTTATACAAAGCGTTTTTCTAATAAACAAAAGGAATGTTCTTTTGTCACACGAATGCGGCGACAACGACTTCTCTACCATTGTGACCATTTTTTGTGTTTCAGCTTCCTCTACAAGCCATAGCCTAACTTTTTTTTGAAAATGAAAAATAAATACCATGTATTACTTTTATTTTATTTTGGTATTGAAAATGGTTTTCATAATATTTTTATTATATCAATGTGTTGTATTGATATCTTTTGATTGAAATGTGGAAATGTTATCTTTCCTTTATGCATATTTTACGTGATATGATTATGTTATGGTTCGTGGAAATTATTACGATGACGGGTGGTTATGTGATAAACTAAGGGTGGGTGAGCCCGATATAGCTCTCCAATGTGTTGTGTAACACGAAGGAGTTAAAGATTATGGTTTCTCCGAAAAGATTTAGGGAATATACTATGATGAGTATTCCAAACGTAACCATGAGGGTTACTCCCTACGTAAGAATCTTATGAATGCCTCATGTTAACTTTATATCTTATGATTTCTATGATTTATTCATGATTTGATTCGGTATGTTAAAATGATTATGTTTTATGAGTAAAGTATGATTTCATATATGGACTAATGTTTTCATTTCCTTCTTTTATATCCCTTACTGAGCTTTTTATGCACATCCCAAGTTTTTGAAATGTTTTTCACAGGACATAGTGTGGAATAAGGACAAGGATGGGATCAACGAAAAGTCATGCTATCCAAAACATGGAACTAGACATGTTTCTTTGGTAAGAGTTTTTATTTTATGGAAACTTTGTAGAAGTGTCTACTTTATAAGATTTTGTGATGTAATAGTAATGTCCTAATTCTCTAAAACTCTACACTTGAAAAGATCTTCAATGTGAATTATTAATTTAATTCAATATTAAGTGAGGTTTAAGGCTGGGGCCCTATAGTTGGTATCAGAGGTCTGTTTAGATATCTTAAGTAGTTAGAATTCTATGAAATGTTTATCTAAAAATATTTTTTTATGGTAAAATTTAATTGGTATATCATTTATAGATTACCATGTTGCTTCTTCTAAGAGATTTATGTGTTTAGAATGGTTTTTCTGAAGAGGAAACATGGAAGTTGTGCTAGGAAAGTATACAGATGGAAATGAACTTATAAATCAGCATTCTGAGATGGTCAGAATCATAATTGAACAGCTTTTTGCAGTGATGTCTCAGTTGACTCAGGTGATAAATCGTGGTTGTGTTTACTGACGATATTTTGGTGTTTTCAAAAAGTAAAGAGGAGCATGAAAGTCATTTAAGGGTTATCTTGCAAACCATAAAAGAAAAATAAACTGTATGAAAAATTCAGAATGTGTGAGTTTTGGTTACAACATATTTATTTCCTTGTTCACATTGTTTCAAAAAAATGGCATACCTATTGATCATGCTATAACAAAAGTTTTTGAAGAATGGCCAAGACCCAAAAATGTAACCGAGATCCATAGAATTCTTGGTTTGGAAGGATTCTACCGAAGTTTTGTTGAAAATTTTTCATGGTTATCGAGTCCAATGAATAAGCTAACTCGAAAGGGTGTTATGTTTATCTGGAAAAAAGAATGTGATGATTGTTTTCAGGAGTTGAAAATATGTTTAGTGAATGCTCAAGATTTGGCATTTCCTTCCAGGAATGGTATGTATGTTATATACAGTGATGCATGGTTGAAGGGACATGGATGTGTCTTATACAGAATGATCAGGTAATTGCATATGCTTCACATCAGTTGAAAAATCATGAGGTAAATTACCATACACCTTATTTGGAATTAGCTGCTGTTGTTTTCACTTTACGAATTTGGAGGCATCATTTGTATAGAGTAAAATGTGAAATATATACCAATCACAAAAGTTTAAAGTATATATTCACTAGGAAAGAATTGAACATGAGATAGAGGATATGGCTATAATAAATCAAGGATTATGATTATATAATTCATTATCTTCCGGGAAAATAAAATAAAGTGTCCAATGCTTTGAGTCGAAAAAGTAATGCTTTATAAACAATGTTACATTTGGAACTTGATCCTTTGGTTATGGATTTGATGAACTTCGGCATAATAGTTGTCGGTTCAGGATGTCCTTCTGTTTTGTTTTAGGTATCAGTGGAATCTTCTCTATAAGACAGAGTCAATCAAGTACAGAAGCAAGACAGTGAGTTACAGAAAAAGGTAGATCTGGTTCAGAAGGGATATGTTGCCTGAATTCAACATTGATAGTGATTGTGTTTTTTCTACTTGAGAAGAGATTGTGTGTCCCTTGTGATTGACAGTTGAAGAGAGAGTTTTTTTGTGAATCTCATAGTTCTACGTCTTTAGTTCATCCTAGCAGTACTAAGATGTACATAGATCTACAGGAGTATTACAGGTGGGATGGAATGAAAAGAGATATTGCTCATTTTACTGTGAAGTGTTTGACTTGTCAGTAGGTTAAATCAGAGTGACAGTTACTGAAAGGGATGCTTCATCCTTTACCAGTGCCGGAGTAGAAATGGGAAAATATATCCATGGACTTTGTTGTGTGATTACCGAAGACATCTCGAGGTAATAATGCAATCTGGGTTATTATTGATCGCTTGACTAAATCTACTCATTTTCTTCTTATTCGAGATACATTCTCACTAGATCAACTTTCTCGATTGTATCTTAAAGATATATTTAGGTTGCATTGACTTCCCCTATCCATTGTATCTGATCGTGATCCTAGGTTTACTTCTAACATTTGGAATGGCCTTCAGAAGTCGTTGGGTACTGAATTAAATATTAGTATAGCTTTTCATCCTTAATTATACGGGTAGTCAGAACGAACAATTTAGACTTTGGAGGATATGCTGCGTGCTTGTTCGATGGATTATCAGGGAAGTTGGGACCAACATATTTCTTTGGTTGAGCTTTCATATAATAATAATTTTCATTCCAGTATATAGATGGAACTATTTGAGGCATTATATGGGAAGCGGTGTTGAACTCCATCTTTTTGGCATGAAGTGGGTGAAAAGAAGCTGATGGGACCAGAATAGGTAGAAGAGATGGCAGAAAAAGTTTATTTGATTCAGAAACAAATGAGAACAGCTCAGAGCAGGCAGAAGAGTAATGTAGATAACAAGAGGATGGATCTATCTTTCGAGGAAGGTGGTCATGTTTTTCTCAAAGTTTCACCGTGGAATAGTGTGATGTGATTTGGTAAGAAAGGAAAGCTGAGTCCAAGGTTCATTGGACCATATGAAATTCTGGAAAATGTTGGATCAGTTGCTTATTGAGTGGCTTTACCTCCGAGTTTATATTAGGTACACAATGTTTTTCATGTTTCAATGATGAGAAAGTATATGCCAGATCCATCTCATGTTTTGAGCCCAAAGTTAGTTTAGTTGGAAGAGAATCTCTATTATGAAAAACAACCAGTCCAGATTTGTGACCATAGAGTGAAAGTGTTGTGGAATAAGGTAATTCATCATGTAATGGATTTGTAGAAAAACCAAATGGTTAAATAGGCAATGTGGGAATCTAAAAATTCTATGGGAGATAATTACCCCACATATTTTGATAAGTGAATAAAATTGTGAGGACGCAATTTCCAAAAGGGGGGAAGGATGTAACATCCCAGGTAAATAAAGAATAATACAATTTCATACTTATTAATATTTACAAATTAAATATTAATTTTACTTTAAAGGGGTTTCTATGTTCGATAGCATACCCGATACGCAACAAAGAGATTCTTTGAAATCTTACGTTTCACACTAGAAATAAAATAATATTATTTTAAATGGTAGTTAACAAGTATCCATTGTATTGGAAGGAATGAATAGTGAAAAGAATTCAATTTTAGGCATATATACTATAATTTTCACTAAAGGTCCCTTTATCGCCCTTTGATGGAGAACTCTCATTAAATATAGTTTTGGTCACTCTTATACATTCTTTTAGACAAAATAAAATTCTTCTTTAAAATCGGGACATCAAAATTTACATTGATTAAATTTTTGGTATTTTTCCGATAAAGTTCATTTTTGCAATGAATAGTGAAAAATGTTGTATTTTAATTCAAAACCTCCTTTTATTCTAATTTATTTATATGATTACATTATCATTTGATTTTGTTTTAAAGTGATATTTCAATATATTTATATCATTTAATCCAATAGTGGTCATTGGAATTAATTTCACATTGAAATTGGACTTAAACTAGTGTCAATCTTCTGATATATATTGTTTCATAAAAACACGCTATTTATTCTGACAACGGGAATTAATTATTAAATTAATTAATATAAATTATTTGTTTTTAATTTTGTAAAATAGACATCATTTTTTGACTTCAGAATATCAAATATTGCTTATGGTGAAGTTTTGGTATTTTTATGAAAAACATCAATTTTTTGATGAATAGAAAAACCACTAAATTAAAGTAGCGTTCAAGCGTACGTATAACTTACCGTCTCCATGAACGGTGCATTTCATTTCATACCTCTAAATGTTATGTAATATTATAAATTCATGTATATAATGGATATATATTATATATATGATATCTACAAAATGAATATAACTCTAGATATAATGGATACATGAACAACATATAATTATAAAGAGTTTATTTTTGACTCAAGTAACAATGATTGTTAAAACGACTGTTATTAACCTAAATAATTACATAGTGTTCATGACAAGCTAATAAGTGATATGAAATGAATGATGATCTCAAAAAAGGTTCTTATGCAAGTAGAAATTAACTCATGTTTATTATTCAGGTTATTAAAGAGGAATCAATTCACGTCAGACAAGAGGTAAGAGACTTCTTCTAAATCTCCATTCATTGATCCATATTTTGTTTTATACACAACTTTCATTTATACGGTGTGTAAACCCCATTGAATTTTATTCTTATTCAAATGAAATATTTTTTTATACGAAGCGTTCTCTTAAATGACAAAAGGAATGTTTATTTGTCGTACGTATGCGGAGAAAATGACTTCTCCGCCACCGTCACCATTTTTTGAGTTTCGGCTTCCTCTACAATCCATAACGAAACTTTTTTTTAAAATGAAAAATAAATATCATATATTACATTTCTTTTATTTTAGTATTGATAATTGTTTTCATAATGTTTTTATTATATCAATGTGTTGTATTGATATCTTGTGATTGAAATGTGGAAATTTTAGGTTTCCTTTATGCATGTTTAATGTGATACGATTATGTTATGGTTCTTGGGAATTGTTATGAAGACGGGTGGTTCCATGATAAACTAAGAGTGGGTGTGCCCTATATATCTCTCCAATGAATTGGGTAACGCGAATGAGTTAAATGTTAAGGTTTCTCCGAAAAGATTTAGGGAATATACTGTGATGGGTATTCCAAACGTAACCATGAGGGTTACTCCCTACGTAAGAATGTTATGAATGCCTCATGTAACCTTTATGTCTTATGATTTCAATGATTTATTCATGATTTGATGAGGTATGTTAAAATGCTTATGTTTTATTAGTAAATTATTATTTCATACATGGAATAATGTTTTCATTTCATACATTTATATCCCTTACTGAGCTTTTTATGCTCATCCCACGTTTTTGAAATGTTTTTCACAGGACTTAATGTGGAATTGGGTTAAGGATGGGATCAAGGAAAATTCATGCGATCTAAAACATGGAACAAGACATGTTTCTTTTTTAAGAGTTTATATTTTATGTAAAATTTGTAGAACTGTCAACTTTGTAATCTTTTGCGATGTAATAGTTATGTCCTATTTCTCTAAAACTCTAAACCTTAAAAGGTCCTCAATGTGAATTAATCATTTAAATCAATATTAAGTAAGTTTTAAGGTCGGGGCCTTATAATAATGAAACCTGATCACCTATGGGAAGATGGGGATACTCGATCCACTACCAGAAGAAGCGGACATAAGATCCACTATAAGAGAAGGTCTAACTTAATCCACTATAAATTAATGGATATTACTTGGAATGATGATATTTCATTCCTAATAAGTGAATCCTCTATGAGGATCCCTGATTTGTTTAGAAAATGAACATTATCATAATGGGAAATTTTTGATATGATTTTTTTGTATTCCACACATCCATGTCATATGTCAAGGTCATTATCTAATGATTAATGTTCTTTTCTTTTCTCATCATTCTGGTCATATGAACTAATAAACATTACTCCATGTCTCATGATTATGAAATTCGATATTAATGTATGATTATAAAATGTTTTTTTCATGTTCTCATACCTTTATGTACATGTAATGATAATGTATCTTTATTATTTAACCTCGCTAAGATTTTATGCTCACACGTTTTTTATTTTCATTTCCACATGTTATGAAGAATGATTTAATATAGGTGTACTAAATGGGAAGATGTTTAATGGGTATTTTTATGTTCCTTCTCAAAAATAGTTCAAAATATTTTATGACACTAATGAAACTAAAGAATACTGGTCACAAGGCATATTGTAATGTGTGGAAAATTCCTATAAAATGTGGTAATATCAGTGTATGTTAATTTTGGGTCATTAGAGTTATTGTAAAAGGAATGGGTTATTCAACATTTGGAAACTAGGGTAAAAATATTAATGTCATCACAAGGGTTTTATCTAAGGATATGGCTATGAATGTTTTTAGGGATAAGTATAGAAGTAAGATAAAGTATATGAAATTGTCTTTGACATTTCTAAAATAATTTATAGAATTTTTTCCATATAATTTAATCCCTTTATAGATAATACCAGTTGATGTGGATATAAAATAGATGTTCATATGTGTAACAACATATAATAAATTGTATTGATCCTGGATTAATCTAGAATTGGTGTACAACCAATTGCTTCACTACAGAGGAGGTTTGAAACCCCCCAAGATATATGATTTTGGAATTCAAAAAAAAACATTAAGAACTATCATTAACTGTTTAAATTTAATAATCCAATTAATAACCTATTATAAACCTAAGGTTTCATAGATAAAATAGTATGTTAAAAATATAGAAGTCCTCCAAGTAATTTTTAAAGATTACGTGGTCTACCATTATGATAATTGTTTATCATACTACAGTTTTTAGGATTCATCAATTGCGAAAACATCAAGGAATAAGGTTAACAATTAATGTTTCTAATGTAGAATGTATGTGTATTTTGAAATTTTAAATTTTAAGTGGAAATAGCATGATGAGAATATGGAAGATGATATCAGTATTGGTTATAATAAAGAATATAAATATGCCATAAAAAATGTGATGGTTATGTAGTGATTTAATATTTTTTTTACATTTATCCTCATAATAATGATTATATTTTGGTATGGGAAACACGTTATATAATTGATATTTCATATTTTATAATTTTTTATAAAATAAAAAAAATGAAGAATATATGTTTGTGTTCTGGGAAAAATGTGAGATGAAGTATTGATTTTTTTTAAAATATTATGTTATATGATCCATGATATATATAAATGTTTTTAGAATAATTTTTTCATACTGTATTCAAAATTTTATCATGAATTGAGATGATGACTTTGAAATGTTTCACAAAAAATGCCATAGTTCCATCCAACGTAAAACTTGACTGAGTCTTTGGAATTTCATGATGGGAATTCTGGTTCCCCAGTGGCTAGGAACATGTTCATGGGAACCAACAATATTCTTCAGGAACAATGTGACCCATTCAAATAATAATTACTGTAGAACAATTAGAAGAATCCCAATAAAAAATAATCCCTACCAAACTACATGTACAAACTTTTATATTCCTGGTTTACTAATTCAGCCAATTGTACAAAAACAAATTATGAACAAAATTATATCCAAAATACCTCTTTTAAAAATGATGGACATCTATCCCATGCCACCCCAACCACCTCCTACATGAATTGGTACAATAGAAACAACATCCACTATCACCACTATGAAACATCAAAGCTTTTCATAGGTCATATATAAAAAGTATATGAACTACCAGATGTTTGTGAAGGGTGTGATCCAACTGCTAGTTGGATTCAATGAAAATGAAAATATTACCTGTAATAAAATTATAAATAAATTAACATTCACATTTTTATAAGAACAAAAAAATATTTTTTATGAAATATAATTAAATAAAACTGTTTCCCAAATAATATTTCGAGAAATAAAAATGTACACATGAACAACATTATAAAAATGGATATCACCACATGACATAAGAATCATGTCACAATTGAGCACCTTGGGTACATCCCAATCGGTAACTAGCACAATTGGGACACTATAAACATCAAACATTAGTGATAAATATGCTCCACTAAACTACCAATGGGGTTCCCATGAATTGGCCATTAGAGGGGATTCCTTCCCAAGGACTAATAGTCTCTATATAAGATGAAAGAACCAAAATAATTTTTTTCATGATCCATAATAGGTGAACAGATCCCATGGTATAATCGTGTTCAAACATACTGTATATTTAGTTAGTGCAGTAATCGTAAATCCTACTACACGAATATAGGACATATCCTATTCCAAATCAATAAGAGTTTTAGTTCTAGTTTGCAAACATTGATACAGTGGATTCATTTTGGGCTCAAATTTATTGTCCCACATCACATAAATTATCACTTTTACATACCCATTCCATGTATTATTTGTACATAATGAATCCACCACTTTATCTTTATTACAAAATGAATCCACATTCCATTTCACATGCACACTAAAACCATTTTCCAATTCCTTTTATACAATGTTTTTAATTTATGAAACCCATTTGAAAACAAAAATAATATTGAACATATGGAATCCAACCATTTTAAGGGGAAAATCCAGTTTCAAATTCCAACACACATAAATAACATTTTTAGAAAACTCTTCTAAGTTGTAATACATATTTACGGTGAATAACATGTAATCCAACATGAAACCAACAAAATTCCCTTTAAAAATACACATTAAAAAAATTCACCATTACATCTCTATTAAAACTAGTTTTCCACCAACCAAAAAAGGATTAAATCATTTTCAAGACACACCATAATAGATAACATAATAGATATGAATACTTTCATTCCAAAACCAACATTCATTACATATGGATGTCAAATATCTTTACAAAACATATTTTTGGTAATACAAAAAATTCATGGAACACATTTGATCATGATATAAATAATATAAAAATCATCCAATAATGAAAAATCCTTGAACCACCTACCTCTCTCAATGAAACATTCAGGGAATTGTGAAAAAGAACAAATGAACCACCATAAGACCATATAAAAGTATGGATGAAAATTATTCATCATGATTTCAAAAAAAAACATCATGATAATTCCATCATTATGTATATAATTTTTCTGGAAAATAGGTACTCAATAATGATGGATTAAGAACCCTATAAAAAGTAATAAACCATTGGACAAATCACATGCATGTTGATTCCTTGAATTTACTACAAAAAACCACACAAGAATTAGAGTTAAATACGTAAAATAATTCTTATAGGATCATCCAATGGATGAAAATCATGAATTTATTTAATGTGACATGAATTATGGTTAAAATTAAATAGGGAAAAATGAAATTTTCTACTTTTAAATAACATGCACATGTTGCACAGTTTCTCTACATAGTTATCAATACAATGTAGAAACTGTGCATCCCTCACTTTCCATGTGGAAAAGGACATACAATTATCCCACAATATTTTCTACCCTATGCACCAACAATGCATTTACTACATCCCAAAAATATAATTATGCACATAGTATCCTAGGAATGAGGGAATAATTTTTCTAAATCATGTTCCAAACATGGACCACCTATTACCTCCCCCTAATCCTCCATTATTTTCAAAAAAACACATGGGGAATCTATGTTATAGCCATAAGAACAAAAAGACGAAAGAATTACACAATGTAAAAACACATATGTGAAACATTTCTCCACCATAAAAACTATCCATCACAATAACATATCTCCAATGCTAGATAAAAAATAGAAATGGGTACTCATCATCACTCGGATACCTCTACTCCCAAGTCTCATGTATATAATTTCCATGCATCCAATGAACTCATACCAATGGAATGAAATTCAAATGAATAAATTTATCCATAGAATCCTTAATATGTACTGGTTAATCAGAAACTTACAAATTAGTCTCTAATTCCATCTATTCTGAATCCAAGACATCTCACATACCTAAGATGGTATTTTTTATCTAATATATTAGGAATATATTGCGAATAAACTAAACATTTAAGGAAAATATGATCAATATGAAAGAATAAAAACCTTATAAATAATACCAAAATGTCTGAAAAACATTAGTATTATATTCCCTTTCATTACCACGTGATGATAACCAATGTGAGATTCCACTATTAAGAATATATGGACCCCCATTTAATGCCCTAGGGATTAGCGCCTATGATCCACATTTGACTTGTGAAGACCCTGATATGTAAAAAAAATAGTATGATTTGTTTAACTATCTTAGGAATCTCTTACACATGGATCGGGCCCATAAATGTGGTCTCACCCACCATAGTACAACAAAATGTATACCGACCCGACTAACAATAAATCTCTACAAAGTGGGCCATTTGAATCAATGACAAGAAACTATTTTTATAAACATACTCAAACAAAAAAATTGTAGTCCCATGATCCTCCAAAAGCCAACACACATGAATAGATCATATATTCCATGATCTAATTCACCCTCTCTATATGACCATTCATTTGAGGATTGTATTCCATTATCAACATGAATTATGACCACATTGCCTTCTCAAGGCCTTCTCGAAAATAATAGATGAAATGAGGGTCCCTATCATAATAAAATTTCCAAATATTAATGATAAATCCTCAATACGTATTGATTATACATCTGAACCCACTTTTACACATTGGTTGAACACCACATGATAATTAAATGGAATTATTTGATTTAACGATCAATCACTACCCAAATAGAATTCATCTCCTTGGGTGTGTGAGGTAAGAAACAATACATGGAGAATTCATCCCCCCCTCTTTCTTGGTAAAGGAATAAGAATAAGGAAACTAGAGGGCCTCTGATGCTCAGTATTATCCTTTTGACACGTTTAACACAAATAATGATGTTCAGCGATATCTCACCTCCCATCTGTCTAAAAAAACATCTAACACACATCATTGTACATCTTGGTAGCACAGTGATGAATGAACCAATAAAAATGATGGCTATAATGCATCACCTCCTTCCCTATAAATGACATGATCATTAAATGACCCTTTATGAATAAACCTCCATTGGAATATATATTACCATTTTTATCGTACCCCTAACATTAAATAATTTCATAGATTTCTTGAAAAACTCAGCACTAGGATTATACCATAGAATCAAAGCCTGAATAGAATGTTTCATCATCATTTTATCCACAAAAACACATCCATTGAGTTCATATTTCTCTTGATGTATCTATGAAAAAATTCCCTTCAACACCCTCACATTACAAGGCATTTTCAATTAATCAACAACTATATTCCTACAAAAAGAATCCCTCATTACATTACCCTTGTCAGGGGTATCGACTATATAAAAATAAAACAACTAAAGGTATTCAACCAAACAATGAAACCAATAATTTATATCCATATATGATAACATGTAGGATAAAATATTATAATCTAAATAAAACAAACACTTATCCCCCAAAATATGATGGTTATAGATATTTAAGGCATGCATCCCTACTACTAAATCTAGGTAATGGGATGGGAAATTAATTTCATTTTTTTATATTTGGTGTGAACCATAATACACAACGTGTTCATCAAACATCAGGACACACCCATGATCTATAACCAATTCACACAAATAGACCACATATCTATTTCTATATTCAGAAAATATCAACAAAAATTCTATAGCCAATAACCAAATAATCTTCACAATGGATGATTAAAACTGAAGGATAAACTCAATCTATACCCATTTATCACTAAGTGTAGTCCTTGATGGAGAAAAAAATAGAAATATCAAAAAAATCACTTATAATACCATTTCAATAAAAAAAATATTATTTCAATAACATTATTCATTTGTTCGCATGACATCATACACTAATATATCAATGTCCACTAAATCTCCTTATACCAAGATCACAGGGAAAAGAGATGTGCCTCTATGATCCAAAAGGATAATTTTTAAAATATCATATAAGGTCTATGGTCCCAAAGGGGGCCCAACCCAATTTTCAAATGATTCTATTGATCCTCCATGGTCAATGAATAAACCATGATTTCATCAAAACATCCATCAGGATAAATTAATCAAGATACTTATAGAACACTCTATTTATAACCTCTATAATGACCGTTAGATCATTTTTCATCCTGATGGGCATGATCATGTACTCAATATGGTCATACCTACTTTAAAATCATTTTTTAGAACATCTCCATCTCAAACTATGACCATGAGATACCTAAATCAAAAATCAATCTAGTTTTACAACCTCAACCCATAAGTAGTTCTAAAAGGTCATCAATACGGGGAAACATGAATTTTTTTATCCAATTATTTTTAATCATTTATCAATAAATGCACAACCAGAGAGATCCATCAACCTTTTTAACAAATTGAAATGGGGAAACAGAATGTGATATTCTCAAGAGGATGAATCATTTTTATTTAAAATCATCCAGATGTACCATTAACTACCTTTTCTATATGGGGCCCATATTTTTTAATGATCAGATATCAGCTATGTATCTGGGGCCAAGTTGATAGAAATCTCCACATCCTGATCATGAGGAAATCATAAGAAATTCTCTAGAAAATACATTTGGGTACTTATCTACCACATGAGTTAATCCACTCTTGGATGAACCACCGTCATCCTCCAATTATAGGGAAGAGATATGATAATAAATTATTTCCCAATTTGTGAAATGTTGGTCCAACATGTCCTGAATCAAGATCCCATTCTCCATGAAATACATAGGAATTTCCATTAGGTTCTACAAAACATACTGACCACTAATAGTAATCGATATGAACCTAAAAACGCACCATTCAATCCCTTCCAAGGATCAGATTAATGAGTTACATCTCTAAAACTAAGAAATCTATTTCCATCATGACTACTGACATGGTGAGCGCACAAGATAGACTTCTAAAACCATTCCTTATATTCATACCATACGGTACTACCAACTCCATCACATATAAAATAAGCTCGTTTGGCAACTGTAACACGTCCAAAGGATGTGTAAAAGTGAAAGAAATATATACACCATTATAAAATAGAATAAAAACTCAATATTAAGAAATAATAATGGTACCATGAGGTTCCATAGTTCATGAATCTGATTCATAGTGGTTCTTAATCCACCGTATGATATTTCCCCATCTCAGCCTGATTCTGAGAGATACCATTGGCGTATAGATCTTCCCTGACGTTGACTCTTCCTAGAAGAATATTTTTCCCTAAAACCTCTACCTTCAAACTAAAATACCATTGCATTGAACAAATCTGGATGAGCTGACATCCCTATGGAAGTCACATATAACACACCACTCAAATATGGGAATGAATCCTTGAAATATCAATTCAAGACCCCTATTTCTCCCCACAGGTGACATGGTTAGGGAAAAGATGATAAAGATTGTAACACTTTACCTTGTTTTTCACATTAATGAAACCCAACCAATATGACATCTTATTCCAAAGAAGAAGTCATCTAGAAAGAATGAACTGAAGTAATACCTCCCTTCTTCCACTTCATTTCTTTATTCTTCTTATTATTTTTATAATGACCTCTAACCAATACATTCATTTCACTTGAGCAAAAAATAATTTCCTCCACAAAAAATTAATTTGATCACTTAATGGTAATCAACCTTATCATGAGTTTTTAGCTCGATAAATAATACATTATATCATATTTATATCTGTAACCACATCTCAAACATACCAACCTTCATTTTCTCAATGAAAACAAGAATGGGTACATACTAAACAATATTTGGAATGAAGTTACTATTTACATCACAAATTGATTTTCCAATGATAGGTTAAAAAACAATTAGGACATAGTGAATGAAAAAATCATTCGAAAATACATCTCATTTAAACTAACCTTAAATTATTTCCAACCCAACTGCTTGTGATTTCCATCATGCACTACTGAGTATCACCATTTCGTAGAGGGACATTCCCTCATGGAAGACACACACCTTACATTTACTACACTAAGAGTATCAAGAATCATGGAAATTCATTCAAGCTTCTTAATAGACTCATTTACAACATGATGATCAATGATACTTCAGAATTAAGGGGTCTTGTTATTTAGAAACTCATGACGTTTTTTCTTTTTCGGACATGGTTTAGATTACCAAAACCCGAGTTAGACCATTTACTCACCCCCATCCCAATGAATGGGCAACTGAAACCCCTTCTTATACTATTCTATGCTATATTGTTGAGGTATAATTCTTTTTAGCATCTTCCCAAAGTATAAACTGAGGTTTTTCAAGAGGATTTATGCTAGAATAATAAATACCCAAATGAAAACACACCAATACAACCACTCTAAAAAAATTTAGAAATAATAATAAATACCAGCACATCCATAAATAAATACATAACCAAATCTAATAGAATTAAAAGGTAAAAAATCAATCTAACCCACCCAGTGATTATATATAGTTTTGAAACTATTCATCTCATGTGGAAGAGATGCCATTTTTTCCAAACACGTAGTGGTGACTCAGGCCTTGTCATAAAGAGTTCATGATAGGAACACTAATAATGACGAAAAAATTATAACTCAAAAATACTAGAACTATTTTATGCATTATCATCCAAAATAACTCAATACATAATTGTGTAAGCTATTGTTTAAAACCATGGTTGTTTGATGATAATAATGGAGTATGGTTTGTGTTTTTTTTTCAATCGACACATGGATTACTAGGGAATTTCCAATGAATGTGGTCATATGTTTTAGTTGTAAATTAGTATTGAAGGTGGTGTATTTTTCATTTATTTAACATATTCATTGGACTCGAAATCAATAATGTGTCCAATGGATTGAATATCATATAGAAGCTTCATTAAAATTGGGGAAGGAAGAGAACTGTGTCTTCTGGGACATGGACTATGTACCATGTCTACTAGCGATTCGTAGACCAAATACAAATCAATGAGAACAGTACGGAAAGAGACTCTTAGAACCAAAATCGGTTTGTGGCGCAGGTATGCCGATGGAGGAGTGCGGTGCACAGAAGGATGTAGGTTTACAAGATAGCTACGATTTGTGAGATAGGAGCAGTACATGATAGAGTCTGTTCCAAATCAATTATTTGATAAATGTTGAATTTGATGAATTTTAAGATCCATTTTTCTCTTTATAAGGAGATGAAATCCCTTTTGTTAAGATTGTCGAATGGATATTAAAAAATTCCTAAAGGTATCTAGTGTTGTCTAAAGTCATTCATAGTAGATAAGAAATTACGTAGAGAGAAAAAAATGCATAAGGAAAATCAGTAAGTGAAAGAGAGTGTGGTTCACAAAGGAAGATATTATACTACGTAGTGGATCAAGGTAGTACACAAATAAGAGGAGATTTATGGAAGGTGTTTTGCATATCTATTATACAAAGTCAGTTCGAAAACACAGTAAATGGACGTGGAATGTGGAGGAAGTTTGCAAAGGTAGAACATACAGATAGTTTTCAAACAGCTGAACCAAAAATGATACCCTCTAATCAATATATGGAGAAGTTACTTTGGTACGATAAACAAAAAAGGAAACTTATAAAGGGATCAAATCTATTTGTGAAAGTATTTTTCATAACCTTCTAATTTGGGGGTATTTATATACATCTATTGGATAAATTGGGACTCCAAATGTGCATCAATTTATAGTTACGAATTCAATATTTAACACTAAACCATTGAACCAACCATGAGGCCAAAAAAACTGAGTGAAGATTCTTCCAATGCAGCGAGCAAGGGGGGGTTAGTGGATGTGATCTGAGGGATGTAGTGTGTTATCCCTAAAAATTTCTAAAGGAAATGCATATGACAAAAAATTTCTATGATAAACTATTACAATCCCATGATTTTTATGGTAATTTTTTTGGTATGACTGACACACTTTCGATGTATGCCCCATGGACATAATAATTTTAGTATAACCATGTAAAATTGATGTGTCATTTCTTTGCAAGTGATTGATTTTTTTCACTTTCCCATTAGATAGGTTAAACAGGTTCTTAACAATGTGGGAATAAGATCCATTATTAAATAATAAAATATTGTCACCCTAATTTACCTCTCCTATCTTAGGTTATTGCTGGGTCCATGAAATGGTGTCAGTTCCTAAAGGTTTCTAGTTTTAAATTTCTCCTTCTTTACTGACATGGAGAATACCGTTAATTTTTCAGGACATACTTCGTTTCATGAATGTAACATTTGAATATATAATAATACTATGATATATCATCTATGATCTTGTATAATGGAAGTCCTTTTTTCACTACACAATGTATAAAGGTCACTAATCCAACAGGTCTATCAATAACATATACACAGAGGAAAATGATAAATGTTAATGCTAATGCACATTTTACCCTATTTTCATCTCTTTCGGATAAAATATAAATGAATGTGATGAAATTTACATCCAATAAGTCTATGGGGGAGAAACTAGATAATATTTATTATGGTTACATAAAAGTAAAGGAGGTCAAACATAAATCCTTACCCAACATGTTTGATGATCTGTAGATGCATCTTGATGAAACTAAAGATTCACTCTTCAATCGAATTACTAATAATGTAGATGGAATTTGATGGCTTGGAGAAGAGACAAAAGAAATGGATATTGTATATAAAATCATGAAAACACTTATTCCCATTTAAAACGACGTGGTTTCCAATCCTAATGAATGGGATCTTTCAAAGCCTTATCTAGATGATATGTTGAGTAGCATAGTGTCATGGAGATGGGAGTAAAACTAGAAGAAGAAAATATTAAGGTAATAAAGGAAATGAAATTCCAATCCATGTAAAAAATGGAAATTTTATGAGATTGTGTTAATGATGATGATGGGAAAAAATAAATACTTTCTCACATTTCCATGAAACTCAAGAAGGGAATAAATAAATTTAAAGGAAAGATAACTCTGGCCTGATTTTTCTATAGATGAGTCAGTCAAATTTACTCTCGATTACCTAGAAAGTACAATGATTATGAAACAATAGCTGGAGACATTAAAAACCACAGAAATAGTTTTTAAAAATGGCAAACGTCAAATATGAATATAAATTTCAAAAAAATATTTTTATTTGTGAAGAAGAAGACAATGACAATGAACTCGTTGAATAAGAGGAAACAATATTCAAATCTATGGATCAGACATTCATGATGTCTACAAATTAAATATCAGATGAATTAAAAGATACGTCTAGTGAAAATAATTTGGACTCTAATGAAAATATTAAGATGCTTCTTAAGGATGCTTTTGGTAGGATTAAGAATCAATGTATGAGATTCAATGAGTTGAATAAGATTCTGGAAGAGTCATAAGAAGATTTTGATCAGCTAGAAGTAGAAATTGAATGACTAGAGGAATTTTTTAAAGTGTAGTCATTAATCTGTTAAAGCACATAAGATGTTGTGGAACAAAAATTCTGAATTAGAGGACATGGAATGTTCATCAATGACATTAACTCTAGAAATATAGATAAATACATGAATGATTATCTTCTAAATGAAGAAGAAGCTACTATAAGATATAAATTTGAATGTGAATCAATTTCAAACAAATCAATGATGAAAATCTAGTTCAAAATATTCTCAAATGATTAGTTGAGAGAGAGATCATAGCGAGGTGCATATAATGTTGAAATGATTTGGAATGAACAAAGTCATATGTGCATGAATAATAGTTTAATCAGTTGTGATGCAGAAACATAGAATAATGGATGGAATATGATACAAAATAATTACATGATGATTGATAGAAAATATTAAATGTCACAAGATGTACTGAAAAATAAACACTCTTTTCAAGCTGAATGAAGAATAAAAATTATCCTCGGGTATCCATAAATGTTGGGAAGACACAAAAAAAATTTACAAAGGAAGGGTACAGGATGAAGAATCATAGTGTGAAGGCATTCCCTCCCATGAAGTGTCAGTTCTGTGGCTATCTAGGCCATACCAAGTCATATCGAAAATATACAAGTAGATATTTGAATGGGGAACATCGCAGAAGTCAACAAAAGTGACTGATTTAATATCCTATGTCTTATAGAAGAAATAATAACTATGGATATTATTTTGAAAATTATTACTTTTTCTATATGGTTGTTTATTGTAGGAATATGCATGACAAGAGAAATTCTTACAATTCTTAGAGACAGTTCCACACTCATCAACCAGACAATGTTGCTATTTAAAATAGGTTTTCTCCTTTGGATAAAGAGTATTAATATGAAGATCCTATGTACAAGAATATATAATTGAATGGCCTTCAGTGTCCTACACTCAATCTAATATCTCATGGAATGAAATGAATAAAATTGACAAATATAACATTCTAGAAGTAACTCTCAAAGCTACCAAGACCAAAAACACCTTAATTGATTGTATATGTTCATACCTATATGATAGAACATACATTCATATTAATGAATATCAAGATAATGTTTGATAGAATAGAGAGGTTCTGTAACGATGGGGCTTTGAAGATCAAAGGATGTGGAAATAATGTATCAAATAATGCAGAGTTGAAGAAGACTAATATTCTTTTTGTAGATGGATTGCATCAAACTCTCTTGAGTGTGAGTCAACTCTATAACTCGGGTCATATAGTGACATTAAAAAAAAGATACACTATAAACGGAATGATAGAGAATTTTCTAATTAAGGGCTGCAGAACAGATAGAAACATTTATCTGGTTGACATTAATGAAAATATTTTCATCATGATCATTGAATAAGAAAATAACTTGTGGAATCATATATTGGAACACATAAATCTGAAATAAAGGGGAAATATATATATATATTAAATATTTTCATTGATATTCCCATCATAAGAATTGATTAGGATAAGGATTGTAATGCTTTCATACGTGGAATGTTGGTCTGCAGTTCTTATTGACCAAAAAAGAAAAGGGAATCCAATGTTCTTGATCTCATCCATACAGATGTATTTTTCCTGATAAATTTTGTTATAACTCATGGAAAAGGTACTTTTTTTATATTATAGATGATTATTGTATAATGGTATGTGTGATGTTTATTCAAAGGAATCATAAAGTTCTAGATTGCGTCAAAAATTATATCCGAATTTATGAAAATGATACTGGATAGAAAATCAATTCTATACAGTCTGATAATATATGACAATATATGTCAATTAAGTTTGAAAATTTCCTAAAAACATGGAATTAAACATCAAGTGACAGTTATGAGAACCCCACAAACAAATGGTGTTAGTGAGCGCTATAGTAGTCAAGTGAACTTTCGGCTAGAACTATACTAATTGATTGTCTTATATCACATCATTTTTAGAAAGTGGTCATTCAACCTACAATATATATTCAAAATCAAACAAGGATTTACATGATTGAATCTAAGACAACAAATGAGTAATGGCATGGAATAAATATCTTCATGAAGTACTTTTTCATTTTCAGAATTAAATGTTTTTTTCAGAATAATGAAGGAAATAAATTAAGGTATAGGGATTTTATAGATAAAATAATTTTACCCAGATATTCAATGAATATAAAATTCTAAAAATGATTCTATAAGTGTTTGGTAATAATTTTGTAACGAAGATATATAATGAAAAATGACGGTAAAAATCAATCACCTCATGGAATTCTTATACTGGTATGATAGAAAATGAAGTATAATGTGATCATGAAGTAGATCCAAATACAAAAGGTGAGGAAGGCATAAAACACTCTCAGGAGTCAAAATAAGATGCTAACTCTGAAAATGATTCAGAAGAGGAATCCATGGATGGAGAGAATTTAGTTGATCCTCATAGATCAAATCAAATAGTAGAAATTGATAACTCTAATATCATAGAGTACATGACAACACCAAAAAAGTAAAAGTGACTAAGAAATACTTCACAATTTCCATTTCTATCATTTGTGGAACTATCCTCCTTTGAAAAAGCAACAATGGATGAATCATTATTTAATTCCATGAATGGAGATCTGGATCAAATTGATAATAATGAATCATGGGATCTAGTTAGGAGACCCCAAAATCAAAATGTGATGGTCCAAAAGACAATTTTCATCAATAAATTCAATGAACACAGACCAATGGTCAGAAATAAGGATTTATTGGTTTTTAATGAATTTTCATTGATTGAAGGCTTCGATGTTGAAAAAATGTTACCTTCAGTGACTAGACTGAGTCAATCCAGTAATTTCATGCCTTTTAAATTAAAATATGATAAAATGGGTATCAAATTTATTGTAATATAGCTTTCTTAAATTGTGTTCTTGAGGAAGAAGTATCGACTGAACGACTGGTTGTTTTCATGCTCGGAAATGATGAAATGAAGGTCAATAAGTTAAAAAATGAACATAGTGAACTAAATCAGGAACCATGAGTGTGTATCTACTGACATTATTGTTAAATAAAAAATCATTAATTCAAAAGAGGATGAGTGGATCGCAATCTATATGCGATGAATTCTTCAAAGGATCATTTCATGGTACTGGTGTACATTGATGATATTATTTTTAGTGCAAGAATGCATGTATTAGTGCAAGAATTTTCATATTGCATGAAATATGAATTTAAAATGTTGATGATTGGTGACATCTCATACATTTAAGGGCTATAGGTTATTTAGAAGAATGATTACACTTTCAATAACATGGAAATGTATGTAATAGAGCTATTGAAGAAATTTATATACATGATTCAAATCCAATGTTGACACCAATTTTGATTTGAAAATAATATATAATGCATGAAGATGGGACGTTTCTGGATCCCACTATGTATAATAGAATAATTGGAAGCCTAATAAACCTTATAGAAACACAACCAGATATTGACATTGCAACATTCATAGCAGCCCACTTTTCGAGTAATCTGAAAGTAGAAAATGTGGTTGTTGTGGGAATATTCACAAGGTGCATTGAAGTAAAATATATTTATGGATTATATTTAGTTATAGGATGTAATGGGGAACTATTATCATTTTTTGATGCTGACTGGGCTAGATATGTAGTGGACAGAATGTCCACCGATTGTGGATCATTATATGTTGGGAAGAAATGTGTAGGATGACTAAGTAATAAACATGAAATCACTTCCCTTAGTACTGAAGAATATGAATAAATTTCCGCAACAAAAACATCCACATAGATACATTGGATAAGGAATCAACTGACTAGAATTTTTGATGAGATGAATAAACCAATGGTGATTTACTATGATAACTAGAGAGAAATTGATCTTAAAAAAATCATGTTCTGCATTCTCATTCAAAAAATATTGAAATCATATATCTCATCATCAAGGAGAAAGTGTATCAAGGTGTGATTAAGACGGATCATGTGGAATCTAATGGCCAAGTGGCTGATATTATGACCAAGCCGTAGGAAGAATCTATGTTTGAGGATCAATTGTTGAAACTAAGTGCCGAATCACCTATTACTACATAAAGATGTTTCAAATTTCCCCTCACCACAGTTATTTTAAGACATTTAATTGGTTTTTTGAATTTATGAATGTCTATTGGGGAGATTCGATCTAGGGGGCATGTTTTTGAGATATTTAAGTCATGATTCAGTTCATTGGGTTTATATTAAATCGGTGAGAATAGTTAAATTCAATGGATAGTGAACCATTTTTTCATCATACTAGAAATATTGTAAATATATGATTTCAAAAATGAAACATCTGGAGAGAAAATAAAAACACAATAATTCAATTCCAGTCCACTATCGTGTTTCCTACAATGAGAATTAGTCATGTATACTTAGTGTGATGGGTGAGTTTTTTCTTGAAGGTTTAGGTTTTGATAGTGGATTGAACTTCAGTGAATTTTTTTGGATAATTCCAACAAACCCAAAGGAGGATATTGTTGGAACCAAGGATGTTCTATGATAATATTGGAGTATTGTTTGTGTTTTTTTCAATCTCCATATGGATGAAAAGATAGTTTTCATGTAATATGGGCTTACATTTGAGGCTGAAATAAATATTAAAGATGGGGTAGTTTCATAGTAATTGGAAAATTTTTGGGACTCAAAATCCGGAATTTGTTCATTGAAGAGAACATTATTTAAAACTATGAAGAAAATTGTAAAATGAAGTGATCAACATATCCTGGGACATAGAACATGTACCATATAGAATAATAGTTCAAATATCACATATGTAACAAATATAATGGTTCGTAGAGCAGCTCTTGAAAGCAAAATTGGTTTGAGGTGATGGTATGCAGATGGATGCATGCAGTACTCGGAAGGATTGGGGTTTGTGGGATAGCTGTGGTTCAGGAGATAGGGACGGTATGCAGTGGAGTCTGTACAAAATAAATTATTTTTAATATCCTGTATTATCAGATTTTGTAAAAATGTTTTTCTTATATAAGGAGTAATAATCCCATTTTTAAGTAGTTGAATTATTGATTTAAAAAATAAAGATGAAATATGGGGATGTCTAAAGTGGTTCATAAAAGAGAAGAAAGAATGGTGAGATCACGATCCACATAATGAAAAGCAGTCTGTGAAAGAGAGTGTGGTTCTTGGAGGAAGCTCTCATCGTATAAAGCAGAGCAAGGTAGTACGTGAATCAATGGCTATTTTTGCAGAATGTGTTTTTCAGAGAAAATATACAGAGTCAGTTCATGGACATTGTACATGGACGTAGTATTCAAATGTGGTTTGTAGAGGATGTTTTCGATGGTGGGACATATTGATAGTTCATGGAGTGGGGAGCAGTGAACCATACCCGCTGCACACTACACATAACAGGTAAAGTGTTATTCAGAACACTCTAGTGAAGCTATAAATTGAAAAAATCAGTTTGAGAATGTATTATTCATAAAAAACTAGTGCGGGGAAAGAATATATTATTATGTGGAAGAAAATTGGATTTCGTATAGGCATCCATTTAATATTGAGAATGAATTATTCATCACAAAACCATTGAATCATCCTTTAAGGATATTAACTATGTGATGAATCTTCCAACACTATGACAAGGGGGATTCAATAAAAGTCTTCTAAGGAATGCAGTTTGTTATCCCTAAAACCATATAAGGTTGTGTTCCTAAAATAGAGTTACTATGATAAACTCTTTTAATCTGAAACTTTTGAAGATTAGTGTTTTTTGGTATGACTAACAAACTGTCATCGTATGCTACATTGATGTAGCCCTTAGTGGTGAAACTAGTATAATTATTGTGTCATTTCATTTCATGTGATTGATTGTTTTTTTCACTTCCTCTTAAGAAAAATAAAATTTGTTCGTACCAACACGGGAACAAAATCAATCAGTTTAGAAGAAAAAGTGAACTCCTTGATTCACCCTTTCCCACTTAGGGTGTTCTAATTCCTCTAATATTCGAATTCCATTTTGTGAAAAACATACTCAGAGATCTATCAAAATCGAATCTCGAACCGGTATGTGGAATGGGTCAAAGGACATTCACAGTTTTCACGGGCTAGAAACTATTGCCTATGTATGAGAATAATTCCATTAAAATGATTTCAACCAATAACATAATAATTACTGAATTACAATAATAATCATCTAAATAATATATAAGTACAACTAAAGAATGAGAAACATTTTTTAGATAAAATGATTACAACATTAACAAATGGAAGTACAGAAAATGGGAACACAATGTTATCCCAAAATTAATTATGCAACAAGAAGGACATTAACCTCAATCCAGCTCCAATAACACCTACATAAAGTTTACCGCTAGAATTCAGATCTACAATCACCACCAAAACACTTCTTTCCTTTACATGGGTGATACATAAAAAATTATACAACCACCCACAGTTGTTTTTATGGAGTAAGGACAAACATAGTAGGAATCCACCCCAATGAAAAGATTATATTCTATAACATTACAAGAAAAATTAACATGTTCATTACCATAAAAAAATTAATAATTTTATTGAAATCATTTTATGGAAATAAATTGCCCATATATGCCTTCTTGAAATAAAAATATATACAAGGTATCCTGTATTCCGAAGGCTAGAACAACTTCACAGAATGTTCATGTCACAAGGGATAACCATGGGTAAATCCCAATAGGTAACTCGAAAATGTAGAACACTAGGAACCTCATTACTATGTGATAAAAATTATCCACCAAATTGATGTCGATGTTCTCAAACAAGATACATTATAGGGAATCCTATACCATGGTCTTATGGCCTCTATATGATATGGAAAAACTAACAACATTCTCATGCATGAGCCTCTAGATGAGAACACGTCCCAATGTATAGTGGTCTCTAAACTTATCACATGTCTATTATGTATTTTAATAGTTAATCATTCTAGAGGAATCAATGCCTCAGCCTATACCAAGTCAATTAGCTTATAAGTTTTTGTTCACCATCCAAGATACATGAGATTTCCTTTGGGCCCAAATTTCATTTACCACATCATAGAAATATTCCCATTCACATATGCATTTCAGGAATAATAAATAGACAATGAAACCACCACATTTCCATGTTCACATAATGAATCCACAATCCATTTCACATGCACATCAAAACCATTGTGAAAATACTTTACACCACTTTTGAGATTTATGAAACACGTTTCAAAATATTACCAAAATATCACATATGTAATCAAACTATTTGTATTGAATATCCCATTTCAAATTCAAAATCACATCAAAACCCATTTCCTTAGATGATATACAATTCCACCACAAATTTATGGGGTATAAAAAAATACAACATTCAATGAAACACATTTATCATGAATAATATACTTTCAACACATTGGAAACGTTAAATATATATAAACATACATTTTGTATAATCCATATAAGGACTAAACCATATTCTTAAAACACCACATTGGTGAACAAAAGAAATATATCCATTTTCTTTCTAGAAACCAACTTCTATCACATTTAGATTTCCAAACAATTCCCAATCGTGTTTTCCATCACATAAATAGTTAATGGAAGACATTTAAATAATAATTTAAGAATATAAAATGATCCAATAATGTAAAATCATGGAACCACTGACATCAAACATGGAAAATTTATGAAATCAGTTTGAAACCTCAAATGCACCACCATAAGAACCCATAATAACAATAATGTACATTAAAAAAATTAATACAAAATATCATTTTCATACTTTCATTAGGTCGAACAACCCCATGTAAAATAGGATGTCAAGTAATAAGTTAGGGGAACCCAAGAAAAAGGGACAAACCAATGGATAAAAAACCTTAATAGTGATTACATGATGTTACCACACCAAAACCAGCAATGAATTTGACTTTTGAAGGGAAAATAATTATAAGAGGAGGTATTCATAGAAGAAAATAAATAATGGGGTGGATTGGATGTGAATTAGGGGAAAAACAAAGAGGCTAGAAAATTAATTTTCCACATTTTAATGACCAGGACAAGTCGCACTATATTCCCACATAGTTTTCCAAATCATTCGGCATCCATAAATACCTCAATATACAATAAGAACATAAAACATTGTTATACCACATTTTTTTGAACATTTCTCTAACTTTGTGGTCATCACTATAAAAATGCAATTAGGTACACAATTTTGTCAGCAAGGCGCACTGTTTCCCCTAACCGTGCATCAAATGTATGATACCTTTTTAAATCCCAAAATCTTAATTTTATAAAAATACAAATATGGAAACTATGGGATAATAATAAAAATAAAAATACACATTAGAGTTCCAAAAATTAAAAATTAGGAAGAGAAAAATGTTATTTAATTAAATCATTAAATTTTAACTAAGGGAAGGTAACCCTTAATTTGTTCATGATGTTATGAAAACATTTTTTATCTAAGATAAATGTATGATTGACATGGATAATATAAATTTGTTACTATCAATTAGAATAAAAATAATAAAGGATTTCATAACCTTTTGGTTTATAATCACAATGATGCGTTTTACAACATTTTGGATTGTATAAATATATCCAATAAAATCTTATTTCAAAATAATTCATATGTTCTAAAAGGATTTATGGTAATTGAAGTTACTATTGTGTTATATGAGAATTCATGATGGAGGTATTCACATGTTCCATATGTAAAAAATAAGATGCACAATATGATATATAGGGGATCGATGCTAATATATTTTTTAGAAATTTAGTGACCTTATTTATATATTTTTTACTATATTTATTAAAAAGGGTTATAAGGATAACCACTTATGGAATGGTTTATGCTAAAATTCAGATGATGTTTTAGGAATTAAGATATTATATTTCCTTTTGTGGATTTATAGAAATTTTATAAGTTGTGTTAAATTTGAATTATATGTTACGAAAAATCTATATATAATAAATTACTAATCCTTCTAATTAGGGATCTTATGATATATTAGTGCTTCCGAAATAACAAAATCACCTTTATTTAATATAGTAATAGATGATGTAGAAATTGAACAAGGCGCAACCAAAGGTTGAGAATGTTCTTTTATAATAGAATAACATCAAGTAAATATATTTCATTATGGTATAATATTGTAGAACAATTACTCAATTCTTGGAAAAGTATATTGAAAAAGATTTAACATAATACCATTGTTTATACTGAACCAATAGTCTTATAAATCATCTTAGATGTATGGTCTTGAGGCACATAACATTACATTTACCATTCACTTTTATTTGATCAATGAACTCAGTCATGATCATTGATTATTTAGGATTTTATTCCATGTTCAATATTCCCATCCCAAATTGGTTTTCATATGTGGAATCATAGTTACATGTTTTTTTTGTCAATATTTATGTTCCAAACAATACATTTTTCAAAGTATGTTTTAATATTTTCAATTTAGTATGAGGGTTTCTTTGAAATGAATATTCAAGTATTAAAACATTGATAACCTAGATGAATTTAAAATTAGAAATTAATTTTAATGGGTTTATAAAATAATTCCATGATATTTTATTAATTTTTTTAATATTTATAAATTCACAACACATTTAATATAGAATGTGATATATGAAATATAAAAGTTATAATTGATTTTTATCCATCAAATAGTTTATATTTCACTATAGAAAAAAAATATTATTAGGTGATACTCGAAACACTATGTTTGACATGTACTAAAAAATGCTAAGTTCCTTTGAAAACGTACATGACACGAAAGACCATGTTCAACCAAACTATAATGTACTATTAAAAAAGTTATTAAAAAATATAATAGTTTTAACATAGTAAAATAATGGTGGTTATGATTAAAATTAATTAAATTATGAAAATATGAATTACACATTTATATAGGAATAATTATTTGGTGGCAAATTAGTTATATATAAAAATAAAACCCTATTGAAAAAAATTGGAATCTTTTGCTAAAAAAATATATTTAAGATTTCAAATAAGTTTAGCCAAAATAAATATATTGAAAAAAAATAATATATTTTTCTAATAAAATATTAATATCATATTAAATCAAATTTTTAACTTTAATCTATTGTGTTATCTAGTTAAGAGATGAAAATAAAAACTAATTTTACACAGAAACGTAAATATTTTTCAAAATGGTAATTTACCACATTTTAATGAACCTCATATAGGAAATATAATTTTTGAAACAATAATGATTTTTTTTAAATATTAAATTATTTTTAAATTAAAATTTTTATAATTTACGTCGGATGAATTTTTTTGTATTATTTGAGAAGTTTCAATTTTATAAAAATATTAAAAAACATAAATTTTTTATTTAGAACTATGTTTTGAGTAAATTTTTTATGAAGAAAAATATCATTTTCAACATCATTTAAATGGAAAATTATATAAATTACACATCATGTTGTAAATATTAGTTCATTGGGTCCAAATTTAAAATTTTATTTTATTTTAAAAAAGTTTGTTCATTTGGAAATTTTCACTTTAAAGGCCAAAAATCTCATCCGGTATGTAGGATTGATTTTAATTTAATTTCTACCAAATATATTAATAAAATATGGGACAATTAATTCCATATTTATATTATGAATTATTTAAATAGTCTGAAAATTTAATCTTTTCATTTTATATAAAATATTACAAAAATTAATTATAATTAATTATAATTAATCAGGTGAAAACATGAATAAATAATGACTAATCATAAAATATATTGGGTCAAAATGACCCTAAACATGTAAAAAAATATCATTTTTGTAATATTTAAACCATTAATACTATATGTATCTATAATGTTCCCTTTATAACCCTTTCTAACCTAGTAAAATGTGGGGACCACATAATTATTTTCATGAATACCCAATGTGTCCTCTCTTTACTTATTAAAGGCCTCCTCTCCTTCCCCACTCTTCCCACCAATCACAAACTTTTGGATAGAGAAATCCCTATAAAAATATTCTAAACATTTCCTTCCATTATTTATAAAATACTTTGTTTTTCTATTAATCCTACCAAGGAATCCCTATGGTGAAAACCAAGAGGAATTATCCTAAGAAGAGGTAACATCCTTCCACAAACACTTTCATTTTATTTATTCACAACCCTCGCTATTATTATAGTCCAATAAGAATATAATATCTATAGTACAATGAATATAATATTATTTTTAGGAAAATGGTATGGCCTATAGTCATATATAATTTTAACTAATGCGAAACACAATCATCTTTCGTGTGTACGACGTGCACCCTTATCGAGAACCGATGGCATTCATTCTTACGTTAACACCTATAATCGGTTTAAATAATAATGTATTTTATTTTTTAACTGATATTTATTACACTTATGATGTTTATTTTCTTATTGAACTATTATATAACACAAACCATTATTATTTACATTTATTAAAATACGAAAACATCATTTATTGATGAGTGGACCCCTGCATCCTCAAAGTGACTTGAATCATTCACACATTACATGGAATGTACTGTGGATGTGTTAAGTGAAAAAATATTATGTATATGAAATATTATTACTAAGAGAATAATATTATATATAAGTATAAATATATTTATTTTACATTGTCTCATTGAATATTTCATGAAAATTACAAAAATAAACATGCATATAGATGACCTACCATCTGTATGAAAGATGTGTTTCATTTCCTATTTCAATATTTTATATATTATTATAAATACATATATAATGAATATATATTATATTTATGTAATTTTTTACATTTTTTAAATAAGTTAATCATGATTTGAGAAAGAGAATAAATAATCTAAAGTCAAAACATGTACACAAAATGTGATTATTTCCAGAATTGACACATTAACATGGAATTGTTAATAAAATGGTAGTATAAAGTAAAAAATAAATAATATTTGGTAGTGTATATAAAAATTTATTTTTTAGTTTTATAATATTGTTATATTTATTATATATTTGGTTTGAACGTGTATGATGAATGTAAATACATAAGGTAGGGTAATTTCATCACGATTTTTCATTCTAGGAGATACTTTCCATATTCCCCACTCACTTAATTAAAGTCGTGTATAAAGTAAATAAAATTTAAATTTTAATCATTACATTAATATTATTAATGATATTAAATTCATAAATTTGTGTTATTCTTTTATGGGGATCAGGATTCAATGTTGTTGACATTTGAAGTGCTATCTCATCTGACTTTTATTTCTATTATTATTACACCTTAATCACCACTCATTTATTTTTATGATGCATTTAATACCCTTGAGTTTATTATATTATTATTATGACTAAATTAATTTTTTTCATATCCATTTTATGATATATTTATTTAATTTTTATTTTATTTTTCAAAAGATACCAAATCCGCAATTTATGTTCTGTTGAAATTTTTTTATTTTAGATTAAAGCTTTTTATAAACGTATATTCTTATATGAGGTGTATATAATTACCAAATTAATGTTATATCATTAATTTTAATTATTTAATGATTCAAAAATTATTAATTAGTTTTCATCAATAATTGGGATCAAGATTAAAATATGATCCACATAGTAAAGGTTTTCTCGTCTAACTTTTTATTAACTATGATTTATATGTAATTCACAACTCGTTAATTTTTTGTTATGTATATATTTATAAAGATTGTATTACATGATTATTTTTATGAAAATTATGATTATTTAATGTAATTTTTTGATATCTATTTCATGGGTTTTACAGTTATAATTTTCCAAATCGGTAATCTAGTTTGGTCACAATTTTCATTCAATAAGATACATTCCATGTTATGAACCTATATTCTTATATGGGGTATATATGCTACCCATTGATATGTTATATCCTGATTCTGATTCCATTAATTATATATTTAAATTAATTTAGTTATATTATTTCATAATTATTACAATTTGAAGTTACCACAGTTGTAACAGTTCTATTTTGTAATATCATTTCATAAAAGTGTTGTTTATGTTTGCACATCAATTGATGAAATATTACAATACATATCTCAATGAAACTAATAGAATTTCATATTATCGGGTTATTCATTATGTATTCATGTAAAATTCACTTTTTTCCCACAATTTATGACTTATGATAAATAAGAAACTGATTTTTTAAAAATCTGACTTTAGTTATATATTTCATTTGAAATCAGTTTTTATTCAAAAACCATGTTTTCATAAAATTTTATCCAAATTTTTTAATATTTTATTATAATTTCATTTTATTGGAAATATTATTTTATACATTTTTATGTTTCAATATGTTTTTAAATTTATATTCGACACTTCTATTTGATGTTCTCAAGGTACATTCAAGGAAACTTTATTTCAATATGATCTATGATATAAAAAAAATTAATATAAAAAATATATTTTTCATCTGAAATGTTTTAAATTATATTTCAATAATTACATTACATATTAAAACATTATATTTGAATGATTAATATTTGAAAATGATTTATTTTTAGAAAATTTATTTCCAAAGAATGGTTAATTTTCTTAAGAAAATCTTCATGAGAGCATTCAAAATCCATCTCCATAGATGTTTACATCCAGAAAAGTAGTTTATGTTCAACTAGAGATAATATCCAAGGAATCCATTCATAGTATTTCTTTGATTGTTTAATTATTAAGATGTCATGTTGTTAATTAGTCTTATTTATATTTGACATGTTATATTCATTTGAAATAAACATTGTTTCACGAGTTATGATTTGGTGAAATGATTATGAATCCTACCACTTTTCAATAGGTTATGATATACTAAAATGTGAATAATACCCCCTAATTTCAGGGGTTATGATATGATGAATGTTTTTTTATATTTTGGTACATGTTTGAACGGTTTTATTATGGGTCAGGTCTGAAATATATATCCTTCCAATTCAGTGTGAATATATATATATACCACAGGAGATAATGATGGGAAATGACTTGATGGGATTGATAAACAATAGGGAAAATTTGTTTCTCGTTCCAAAATAGGAAATAGGTTCTTCTTGGTCATCTATGGGAAGAAGGTAATCCTGATATACTATAGGAATTAAGGGTCTCGCAATCCACTAAAAAAATGTGGAACTAGATCTACCATGGGAGGAAGGGGAAACCTGATCCATTAGGGGATGATGATTTTTAAAAAATAAACTATAAGAAAAGGGATGTGAAAAGGGATGGAAATCTGTCCCAATGTGAATATGTATCCCCCATGATAATCCCTAATAATTGTTGAATACTATTCTTGACATATAAGTGATGCACTTAATATGATTTTTTGTATGAAAAAAGCCATTGTTTGTTTACCTTATTGGGATGTTGATATCACCCCTTTATTATATTTCATTTCCCCATGATATTAATAATATATTCCATTTTTGGTAATAAAGTTGAATATATATAAGGTATTTGTTGATTATCTTCCACCAAACTAGAATAATTTGTACTATGTCTCTGAATACACTGATCTTTTATTGTCCATAGAAATGTAATTTGGTAATGTGCTGAATATACATATAAAATAATGCAATATACATATATTTTAATCTTTAGTCTCATTATTTTATCAACTGGTTTTAACATTATAATGAAATTATTTACCTTGATATAATTGTTAATTATAAAATTATAGGCATACATTTAATGTGTTGTGTCTTTGACATCAATGTTTGTAATTGATTTATTTTCAGATCCCGGATTTCTATATCTATTTTTCAATGATGAGTTAATGGGATTTTTTTATTTCATAATTCATTCTTACACACCTCACATTCTATAAATTATGTGTCATCCCTCTTCCATGAATTCTTAATTGGGGTCCACTATAAATTAGCCACCCCAAAAATGTAAACTACAACACCATGTTTTGATAATTTGTAAAATTAAGAAATTATGTGTCTCAGGTAAATAAGGAACATTTTTTAATAGGAACATACATTATTAGAATTCTAAAGTAAATCTTTCATGGAATTGAGAGGTGATTAGGATGGGTGACATGTTGGGAAATTTCCTAAGATGTGTGTAAGTGAGTAAAATATATGTGTAATAAAAAGTGTATTCTAATTTAGAAAATCATTAGACTTGTGATCCATTTACAAATGTATGGGGTCCCCAAGTAGGGGACTATGTTTCAGTGTGGAAATTGGTTTTTCCTAGACATTTGGAACCAGATAAACATGTTATAGTAAGGGTGTCTATACAATTAGAGTGTCCTAGTAGTTATATTATTATCAGTGGAGGAATAATAACTTAATGGTGGTGGATCTTCATGGGATGAGATATATGGTCCTAAATGAAGAGGTAAATATATGAGGGATAATTTAACATCCTATAATTATAGTGGCACAAATTACTAAATGATATGAACATTTTCATCGTGGTACACCGTTCGGTTTGGGATCGTACATAATTATAATTCAACAGTTATGTGTTTTTGGCTTAGAGTATTTATATGTACAGGTGAACTCCTCAGATGATTTCAAAGTAATGTATTAGTGATGAAAATCAAACTAAAAGAACATGTGTTGGAATATAGGGAAAATAATTTGTCTTCTCTTTTGTTTATGGATTTAGTCAGTCCACATATCGGGAACAACATGTCTGGGGGAAACTTGTGGAGACTATTCGGCTAGGGCATGATGCCAATGTTAAGGAAGGGGTTATTTTCAATTATAATGTTGCTGATATTGTAGAAACAATTTTAAAAACTCTTATTTCAAAAAAATATTGAATGCAAAATTTATCATTGATTTTTAAAAAAACAATTTATAATATTTATATTTTATGAGACACTAATGTTATATTGAAAATTTCCCATGAAGTAGTCGATTCATTTTTCTTACTTCCTTATATATTTTATGAGTTTTGTATAAGTATCTTTATTATTGATATATTGATGTATTTATATATAATATCCCTAATATTGAACACACTAGAAACTATATTTAGTTTTCTTTTTCAATGTGGTAAACAATTAATCTTCCACTATATGTGTTTTTATATAAAAAACTTCTAGTTAAAACTATAGAATAAAAATAAAATCGATTTATGTTAGAAACAAACAAAAATAGTGATAGTATTATACAACATTATAATAACAATAACACAAATGATTTTCTCAGTTATGAAAACATCATTTCCACCTACATCATTTTAGGTACAATTTAACAAACTTTTGGTGACAATTTGGTCTATTATATTCAATGAAAATATTCTGAATATAATAATCCCAGAGTATAATATATCATTATTCTGAAAAATAAATAATGTCATCCCATCACTACAAAAATACATATTAAATAATTTTTTTTAAAAAAAATTATTATGTATCACAATAAAAAAACAATAATAAATTTATATGATTAATGGATTTTAATATTTGATATAAGAACAACCTATTTTATAACTTCCCAAATATATAAATTAAATTGGCTCATGACATGATAACCCTTATAAATATCATATATAATATTCTCTTTCAGGTAATGGGAACATAAATCATACAAAATGAATTGATTGGATTCTTAGTAAAACTGAAAACGAGGGAAAAAATGTTATAACATAATTGATATTAAGATATACCTGTAGAAATAGGATGATAATAAAGGATATTAGATATAGTGGGCGAGAATCAATCCTAATAATGGAGTCCTTAAATAATATTTCTTCCCTTAAGGATTCTGGAATAACGTATTTCATGAAAAATTTGGGTATAAAAATGTGATACATTAATCATGATTAATAAAAATATAACAACGACATAATAATTTCATATAATAATTTGATATATGCATATGTATTATACTTGAGAATATGAAATCATTCATTTTTTCATGATGTAAATTGAAATCAATCATTCTATATTTCACATAGTACCATAATGGAATGTGTTTTGACACCGATCCCTAACATCTTATGAAATTAGATGTATGTTATTACCCAATTAATTGGAGTTATGTACACTTTTTATCCCACCCATCACATAATTGGTAGAGTTATATAATTGATTATTTTCACCCTCATTTCCCATTTATTTATTGAGATAATGCATTTCTCAATGTGTTGGGGGATCTATCATTTTTCATAATTCATCATATAATCTGAAAACCATATACACATATTCCAAATAGACATGAAACAATTCTTAGTCCTCTATTACAAAATTAAAGCATTAAATTTTTTATTATTTTGAATAATCATTATAAACTATCAAAATTATTCTATTGAATGAATGTGGATTTAATGATTAGAAAATATTCATAGTAAAGCTTATAAAATATTTAATGATATTGAAATATAATAACAAAAATTAATATGATTATTTGAAAAATTAAATGGAAAATATAATGTAAACCCCATTACCAATAATGAATAATTTTTTACAAGAATAAGATTTTTCAATAATTGTTAAAATAAATTTATCTTGAAAAATAATGATCAAATAAAAAGAAAGTGTCACTAAGGAAAAGGTTGGTAAAAGAGGAAATAGTTTTCGGGGGGAAAATAATATAACGGGCGATTATATTTAGATAATTATAAATAAAATTAATGTTGGAGGACAAAATAATTAAATGGTGATTAATTTTTAAAACTAATAATGTAATTTAAAAAGACAAAATAAATTCCATGCATATAATATATGTATATCTAGAAAAATATATATATGATATACATTATTATGAGAAATAGTCTTGATAAAAAGTAATATATAAAGTCGGTTATTCATAATTATATAAATCCTTGTAAATTATGATCCAAATGTAAGTGAAATGGTTATATGAAATAAAAAAAATCTATAACCATAAGAGAAGATAATAGGGGAGGTTTTATAATGATTTATCATACAAATAACCTATAAGGATGTTTAATAATGTATATGTATGAATTTAAATTTAGATTGAAATTAAAAAAATTACATTTACTCCCGACATCCATGGAATCACATTAACCACTTTTATAATTATTTTATGTATATTAATTTTTTATATTACAACCTTATTCATTTATATTATAGTTAATACACTTAAATTAAAACTATTCGTCTATATTATACAATATAATTATTATTTATTCCAATCATCAGATGTCATCTTTGTTAATTTTTTATTAAATAATTTTTTACAGAGATGACATCACTATTAATTGATTTTATTTTTATCATCACCATATTAGTTAGTCATGTGAAATAATTTTTCTCCAATTTTTAAATTAGTTACAAGATAATATGATAGATTTATGGGTATCATTTATGAGAATTAAATTATTCATGACCATGATTCTTCTATTTTACTGATACCTAAAAATGAGAGTATACTAAACATTCATTTTTTCACCCATCCAAGACCATATTAATATCATAAATTATTCTTTAAAAAAATTTACTACAATTATTACTTTTATTATTAAAAAATAATGATAAAATAAATTATTTTTTCATTTTGGGATTTTTTTTGCTTATCAGAACAATCATAACAATAACATTCTCTAGTAAAAAATGAGTAAGACTTAGGAGCTGTTACTATGATTTTTAAAAAAAATATGTTAATATAATATCATTTTTACAATGATTATATTAAATAATATTTGATACTAGTAATAGAAATTTGTAACATCCAATGGAAATGAATAATGAGAGATTTTCATATTTATTAATAATTTTGAATTAAATATTATTTTTACTTCAAAAGGGTTGTTATGTTCGATAGCGTACCTGATACCCAACAATGGGTTCCATTGAAATCTTACGTTGCACACTAATAATATAATATTATTATATTAAATGGAAGTTAACTCATATCTATTGTATTGGTGGGAATGAACAAAACTAACTACAATATGACTATACATTTTTTAAATGTATTTCCATTTATCCAATAAAAGTTATAGGCTTAAAATGTGAATGAAATTAATTTTATGCATAATTTACAATAAAAGTTTGATTTACTGCCTTTTAATCGAATCCCCTCATTAAATATAGTTTTGGTCACTTTAATAAATTTTATTTGACCAAATAAAATCCTTCTTTAGAATAGTGACATCTAAATTTACATTGGGTAAATTTTTGGAATTGTTCGAATAAAGTTTATTTTTTAATGAATATTGAAAAATATTGTATTTTAATTCAAAACTACTTTTTAATCTAATTTATTTTTATGGATATATTATTTTTTAATTGGTTTTAATGTGTAATTATAATTTTTTTTACCATTTCATCCAATTTTTGTCATTGGAATCAATTTCACTTCGAATGTGGACAAAAACAAGTGTCAATTTTTTAATAGATATTGTTTCCTAAAAACAATCTATTGTTTTTAAGAATATGAAATAATTTTTAAATTAATTTATACAATTTTTAATTTTTTAATTTGAAAAAATAAAAATCATTTTTGAATTCATAATATCAAATAATTCTTAGGTTGTATTTTTGGTATTTTTAAGAAAAACCTCAATTTTTGATGAATAGTGAAACCACTTAGTAGTAGTTAAAAACATAGTTATTCATTTAAATGATATTCTACCACTTCTGTGAATTGAAATTCAAAAATCATAAATATATAGTAGTTATTATTATGTAAAATGTTGATCAATAAGTTGCAAATAATTTTTGGTTAATAATAACATTTGACTTTTTTACTACGGTTAAAGGAAAAATGGGTAGTTCAAGGTAAAAAGATTATCATAATTATTCACAATTACCTTAAAACATGTCCTATCCTTATTGGATGAGTAATGGACCACCATGGGAATACTTGTATCAATTTTGGGACCCCATGGAGCCACTTATGAATGGTGATGATACTTTAGATTAATTAATTTAAAGTAAATGCAAAAATGAAAAAAGACAAAAATCATTTAATAAATTCACTTTTATATGGTGTTATATAAATAAAAGTTTTGACTATAAATACTATTTGGAATGATAAAAATATTTCATACATCATGGTATTTTTTTAAATATTTATTCATCAAATAAATTAAATTATTTACGAGACAATAATGATGTATTATTTAACTCATTAATAAATTATTTAAATAATGAAGATTATAATGACTAAAATATTATACCTAACCTATTAAATTTTTAGTGGATGATTTTATTTCGACCATGAGTCATCTTATATTCAACCCTAATGAAATTTTTACCTTTATGAACCAAATATAATTAAATTATTAAATAATATTTTCATACTTTCTTAAAGAGCCCCACCTCTCCCTTATAAAAGGAGACCACTTCTATCCAATATTTCACACCTATCAAGCCTTTAGTATCATCCATAATCTACCCAATTAAGCTCCCTACATCCATACCTACCACATAGATTCCTTACCTTAGTAATAAGGCAATCCAACAAAACATTTGTGTTCAATCCAAATGGAGTTACCCAAATTAAAGGTATCAGTTTTTCTTATCTTCTATTATTTTATTTTACTTTTTCAACACCTAAAATCTTTTTATTCCATTATTTTATAGCAACAGAAGTATACTCAATATACTATTATGTTATTATGGGATGTATTTGAACTACACTTCCACAGACCTCCATTTAATGGGTGGAGAACATAATGTTTCTGTGGATGTAAAACTAACGGCTCAGAAAATGATGATTGTTCAATTACCTCTTACCGCCTCTCATGGTGGCCATTATGATGACAATGTACTTGTATATGATATATATTATGTTTATTTTTTCATTATTCTTCTGTATTTTCCATTTATATCATACCCTTATGGTTTCCATCATGGGTAAACGTGATAATTTCATTTGAGGACGTGCAGACTACCTCCCCCTCAAAGTGATATGACTCATTAAATTAATATGTGTGACTTATAAAGGATGTAGTTAATGATATTATATATGATATTATACTATAATTATAATATATATATGTATCATTATATTTTAATTCCGTTAAAATAAGAAATAAAAATGAAAGTATCATTCATACGTACGTACGACTTTCCATCTCCGGGAACAAGGCATTTTATTTCTTATCTCCAAATGTTATGTACTATTATAAATACATGTATATACAGGATATATATGATAAATATTATATCCAAATCCTTAAAATCATTATTGATATAATAAAATATTGACCACATTGACAACATGTAAATATTAGGTGTTCATTTTTGACTCCTTTACGAAATATTGACAAAACGACCATTATTAACTTGAATGATTACATAATGATTATAACATAGTAATAAGTGATATAAAAGTAATATTAAAATTGAAAATGGTTCTTATTTATTCAGAAGTTATATTTAGTTTATTATTAAGGTTACTAAAGAATGATCGAGTGAATTCAGACATGAGGTAAGGGACTTCTTCTGAATCTCCTTTAATTGAGGCATATTTTGATATTATATATAACTTCTTCTTTTACACGGTGTATAGTTTAAGCCTTTTAATTTTACATTCATTCAATGGGAATATTTTTCTGCAAAGTGTTTTATTAAATGAAAAATGGAATGTTTTTAATGTTTGTGGTGACAAGGACCTCTCTTCCGCCATAATCGTTATTTGGCTTCCAATATAATCTTTAATGTTTTCTAAAATGAAAAGGAAATCCCTTAGTATGTTTTTGTGTGTTTTTGTATTTAAATTTTTTTTGAAATGAATTTTTTTTCAAAATCTTGAAATTATTTCTTGTGATTTCATATTAAATGTTATTAGTTAAATGATTATATTTTCAATATTTTATGTGTTATGTATTTATAATGGTACTTTGGCATTTTACGGGCGGTTACGTGATAAACAAAATGACAGGTCGTGCAGTGATAAACTATGATAGGTGGTTACGTTATAGCCTATAATTTATTGGGTATGGAAGTATACCATATGGCTATTCTATTTAGCGATATGTGTGGAATTTGATCGTATGGTTATTACATTTATGTATGTTTATGTCCCAAGTTACCTTTTTTGTTTTTTATTCTTTATATGGGTTTTATGGTAATCATTTGGTTACAAAATGATATGCATTGATCTATTATTCAGTGAAGTGTGATTACTACTTCATAAAGGTGAAATGTATTACTTATGTAAGAGTAATCATAGTTGACTTAATGTTTTGTAAAACTAATAGTTTTTTATTAGTGTATCCCTTACTAATCTATTTATACTCATCCCATGTTTTTGAAATGTTTTTCATAGGACATAATGTGGAATAGGGTCAAGGATTGGATTAAGGAAAATTCATGCCATAAAAAACAAGTTACGTGACATAACTCTTTTTTAATGAGTTTTTATTTTATGAAAAAATGGAAACCATGTATAAGTGTCTACTTTGTAATATTTTGAAATGTAATAGTTATGGCCCAACTCTCTAAAACTCTAATCCTGAAAAATTTCTCTATGTGAATTATTCATTTAATTCAATATTAAGTATGGTTTTACGGCTGGGTCCTTATATAATGGATATATAAGATATATATGATATCCAAATACTAAATATCATTCTGGAAATAATGGACTCTTGACCACATGGACAACATGTAATTATAAGGTGTTCATTTTTTACTCAAGTACCAAATATCGACAAAACAACCCTTATAAACATAAAGGATTAAAAAATGTTTATAACATGGTAATAAGTTATATAAAATGAATACTAAACATTAAAACGGTTTCTTAATCATGTATAACATTAACTTATGTTTATTATTTAAGAAGAACAAGGAACAAACGAGTCATTTCGGACACGAGGTAAGGAGAATTATTATCTAACATTTAATTCCATGAGATTTCCATTGTTTTCCACTTATTTATTGAATGTGGGGTATTATGTACTGTCATTTGATATATATTGTCATGATTATAACTATATTTATTGTATTATTTGATAAAATTGATTTTTATTAACATTTGATCAAATGACTCAATTGATTACAACGAGGTAAAGTGTTTCATCTCACTTTTTATTCTCATGAGATTCATGTTATATTAGACACTATTTCTTTTAGTGTGGTGTATGTACTACCAATGATTGTACTTTTGTTTAATATACATTCATTTATTATTATTTTTATATTCATTGTATTATCCTTCCATCATGTGACATATGTTTTGTAAGTTACCAAATCGGTAAGGGAACCTTTCAGGCTCCTCTTCTTAAAAGTCTTATTTTTGTAATGTCTTTTAATTTACATATTATTATGTAAGGATATCTTATTATATATCGTTATAGATGTTAATTTTATGAAAAGGTAATAAGATACCATTTTCATCACATCTACTCATTTTCTAAATTTTAAAGTGACACCGTTAGGCTGACGAATTTCGGCAAGAGAACTTCTTAACCTAATTTCAATTCACTGGTTTAAACATGTAATTCATGATTATTTCATCCTATGAATATGTTTGAATGACCCCTGATTGTTTTACACTTAATATCAAATTGAATTTGGTGTATTTATATTTTTCACACATAATTATGTGATGGATTTATTATTAATTTAAGGATAATGTCACTATAAGTGATTTCATCTCAATTTTCCTTTCCATTGAGGCTTCATTATTGTTATCCACCAATTCACTCTTATATGGTGTATATACTATCATTTGTCATATTATATCATGAATCCCTTTATTATCATGATATTATAAAGTCCAGATTACATGTTATTCCTCAATTATTTGTTTTCAAAAGTCTCTCTTTTTGATAAAAATCCTTTACCTAAAATATCATTTTAAATGTTTTAAAGATTTATTATTATAATTCATTGTAATTAATATCCTTCTTTAAAAAAAGGTTTTGAGTATTTATTTATTTGTACATTATTGTTTTCAATTTATAATTCCATTAAAAGCTTCATAGTGGTATGGGACACATTGACTCAAAAATAACTTTTTAATGATTTATGGAAATGCATGATTTACTCTTTTTATCACATTCTTTTGTAACAAAACCATTATTATAAATATACTAGGATTTTTTTATGAGAAGTATTTGAACTACACTTACACACACATCCATCTAATGGAATAAGAACATAATGAATCTGTGGATGGAAAACTAACGCCTCATGAAACGAAGATTGTTTAAATATATCCAACCGCCTCTCATGGAGTCCATTATGATGGAAATGTATTTATATATGATATATATTATGTTTATGTTTTCTTTATGCTTTTTTAATTTTTATTTATAGCATACATTTATGGTTTCTATTATGGGTAAACATGATAATTTCATTTTAGGAAGTGCGGACTACCACCCCCTCAAAGTAATATGACTTGTTCATACCATATGTGGTATGTATAAAGGATATATTTAATGATATTGTATATGATACAATACTATAATTATAATACTACTATTTATTATTATGTTTTAATTCTGTTAAATATAAAATTGAAATGGAAGTAGCATTCATGAATATCTATGACATACCGTCTCCATGAACGGTGCATTTAATTTCTTACCAATAAATGTTATTTACTATTATAAATACATGTATATGCTAGATATATATGATATCTAAATAAGGAATTTAATTATGGATATAATGGACTATTGACCTTATAGACTACTTGTAAATAAAAGGTTTTTATTTTTGACTTAATTACCAAATATCGAAAAAACAAACATTAGTGACTAAAATGAATAAATAATGATTATAACATGGTAATAAGTGGTATAAAAGTAATAATAAACTTGAAAAAGGATCTTAAGAAAGTATAAATCAAATTTTGTTTATTATTTATGTTATTAAAGAATGACCGAGTCAAGTCGGACATGAGGTAAGGGACTTCGTCTCAATCTCCATTCATTGAGGCATATTTTGATAATATATATAACTTCTTATTTTACACAATGTATAAATAAATACCTTTGACATTTACTTTCATTCAAATGGAATCACTTTTCTATATAGAATTTTACTAAATGAAAAATGGAATGTTATCAACTTTTGCGGTGACAATGACCTCTCTGCCATCATAATCATAATTTGGCTTCCTCTATAAGCCTCAATGTTTTTTAAGGAAAAGAAATCCATTATTCTGATTTTGGGTGTTTTGTAATTGAAAATTGTTTTTTAAAAGGATTGATTATTTCAATATCTTGAAATGGTTTCATGTGATTTCAAATTAAATGTTATTATTGATATGATTATATTTTCAGTATTTAATGTGTTATGATTTTATAAGGGTACCAGGACATTTGACAGGTGGTTACGTGATAAACCAATTGATGGATGGTTCTGTGAATTCCAGGACAGGTGGATATGTTTTATGCTCCAATTCATTTGGTATGGAAGTCATCCGTATGGATTTTCCATTTAGTGATATGTGTGGAATTCGACCATATGGTTATTCTATTTAGGTGTGTTTATGTCCCATGATACCTTTATAAGTTGTGTGTTATTTATATGGTTTTTATGGTAATGATTTTTTTCAAAAAGTTTATGTAATGATCTTTTATTTAGTTAAGAGTATTTACTACTTCATAAAGGTGAAATTTATTACTTATATTAAAGTATTCATGGTTTATTAGTTGTTTTGAAAAACTAATAGTTTTCCTTCTTTGTGTATCCCATACTGTGATTTTAATTCTCATCCCATGTTTTTGATTTTTTTTTCACAAGACATAATGTGTAATAGGGTCAACGATGGGATCATGGAAATATCATGCAATATAAAACATGAAATTAGACATGACTCCTTTTTTAAAGTGTTTTTATATTATGAAAGAAATGGAAACCAAGTAGAAGTGTCTACTTGGTAATATTTTGAAATGTAATAGTTATGGACTAACTCTCTAAAACTATAATCCTAAAAAGATCCTCAATGTGAATTAATCATTTAAATCAATATTAAGTATGTTTTTAAGGCCAGGTCCTTATAGTTGGTATCAATGGTCAGTTAATATAACATTAAGAGTTAGGGCATTGTTAAATAAATTTCGCTAATTTAGTTTATGGTTATATTGAAATGATATGGAATTTACAGATTACCATGTTGCTTCACTTAACTTATTTCTGTGTTCCGAATGATTTTACATAGAGGAAACAAGGCAGACATGTTGGGACGACATCAGGTGGAATACAACCATCCAAATCAGAATCCAAAGATGGTCAGATTCAGAACTGAATAGTTTGTTGTAGTTATGGAATATTTGACTCAAGCTATAAATGGTGGTGGTATCCATGTATGAGATCAACCAGATCAACCACAGAGGAAGATGTCAGTAGTGGAGCATTTCATGAGGTAACATCCCCGATCATTATGACGATCATGTGATTAGGTGGTAGCAGAAGGGCGGATTAAAACAATAAAGATGATTTTCGATGTCATGGGTTGTTCAGAACATCAAAAGGATAGTCTCGTTGTTTACTATTTTGAAGGTGAAGATGGTCTGTGGTGGTCTATGGTGAAAAATATCCGGGATAGTGAGGAGATTGATTCACTTTATTGGGATGAATTCAAAGGTATGTTTCTTCAGAAATATTTTCCTAAAGTGGTTCACCTTAGGATGGAAAACTGATTCCACAAATTGAGGCACTAGGATGACTCAGTGACTGGTTATGAAGGAATGTTCACTCGACTTTCAACTTATGCACCAAATTTCAACTGATATATTGGTAATAAGATAAATCAATTCTACCCAGGACTGAAGCCACAATATCCATGTGCATTAGCCTCTTGTGAGTTTAAATGTAACGAAAAACTTATTTGATGTGCAGAGAAGCTTGAAATGGAGTTTATAGCTGATCTGGTGTTCTTAGACAAACTACAAAATAAGAGGTCCAGTTGCCAAGAAAAGGGGAAGAATTCATCGGAGAATCCTGGTGGTAAGAAAACTAAATATCGATCTTGTGAGAAGTGTGGTAAAAAGCATCCCAAAGAATATTTATTTAGGTCTATAATATGCTTCGGGTGTGTTAAGCCTGCCCATATTGCTCGTAATTGTAAAGAAGATGACCAAGGATGCAATGAAAAGCCATCTGTAAGATGTTTTAAGAGTAATGAAATGGGCCATTATACACATGAGTGTCCAGATAAAAACTCAACTGAGGGAAAGCAGCTAGACTACAGAAAGAAAGGGGTGGTGAGATCCTTTGATACTTCTTCATCAGATATTGGGCCATTGAATGATGTAGTATCAGGTATACTGTTTGTTTATTTAGTTTATGCCAATGTGATTTTGATTCAGGGTCTACACAATCTTTCATTTTAGAGAATTTTTCGAATAAATTGGGAATTCCATCTCATGATATGAATACTGATCCTATGATAAAAACAACTGGTAGAAATGTTAAGACAAAAAGAAATTTTAAGAACCTTATTTTCATTTTATGAAGAAATAACCTACCTGTAAACCTTATTATTTTGCCTCTAGTAGAGTTTGATGTTATTTTAGGCATGTATTGGAATTCTTTTTATCATGCTCAGATTGACTGAAGGGAAAAAGTGGTTTCCTTTCAGAATGATTTATAGTTCGTGTACAAGAATGAACCCTTACTATTGATAACATATTAGGAAGCTGATAAACTACTACAAAATGTAAATGACTGTTACCTTGCACATATTGATGAAAATAGAGGAACAATTCGGATTAATTATGTGCCAAAGGTAAATGAGTACCTTGATGTTTTTCCGGATGAGTTTCTTGGTATTATACCTAACTGGGAAGTTGAATTTACTGTTGACTTGGTTCCTAATGCTAAGCCAATTTCAAAACCCCCTCATCGAATGGATCAAATTGGACTTTTAGAGTTAAAGAAACAATTGCAAGAGTTATTATATAAATGTTTCATTCGACCCAGCACATCACCATGGGGTGCCCTTATATTTTTTGTTAAAAAAAATGGTTCAATGAGACTTTGAATTGATTATGGATCATTGAATAATATCACTATTATGAACAAGTATCATGTGCCTCATATCGATGATTTGTTTGATCAGCTTCTGGGAGCTCAATATTTTTCAAATATTGATTTGAGGCCTGGGTACCATAAGTTGAATGCATAGGAAGCAGACGTTCTGAAGACTGTGCTTCGTACTAGATATGGCCATTATGAATTTGTAGTTATTTATTTTGTTTTAACCAGTACAACTACTATATTCATTGATCTTATGAATAGAATTTTCCATGTGTTCTTGGATATGTTTGTGGTTGTGTTCATTGATGATATTTTGGTTTATTTCAATAATTAAAGAGGAACATGAAAGTCATTTAAAGGCTACCTTGAAGAACTTAAAAAGAAATAAACTATTTGGGAAATTCATAATGTGTGATATTTGGTTACAACAAATTTCTTTCCATAGTCAAATTGTTTCAAAAAATGGCATAACTAATGATCCTGCTAAAACAAAATTTGTTGAAGAATGGGAAAGACCAACAAATATAACCGAGATTTATAGTTTTATTGGTATGGTAGATTATTATTGGAGGTTTGTTGAAAATTTGGAACAGTTATCTAGTCTAATGACAAAGTTAACTCGAAAGGGTTTTAAGTTCAACTGCACAATAGAATGTGATGATTGTTTTCAGGAGTTGAAATAGAGATTGGTGAATGCTCCAGTTTTAGCACTGCCATCTAGAAATGGTGAGTTTGTTATCTACAGTGATGATTTATTTAAAGGACATGGTTGTGTCCTTACGATGAATGATCAGGTAATTGATTATTCTTCACGTCATTTGAAACCCCATGAGTTAAATTACCCTACACATGATATGGAATTAGCTACTGTTGTTTTTGCTTTAAAATATTTAGATGAATCATTTGAATGGAGTGAAGTGTGAAATATATATTGATCACATATTTTTGAAATATATATTAACTCAAAAATAATTGAACATGAGTCAGAGGAGATGGTTGGAATTAATCATGATATATGATTGCACGATCCATTATCATCCGGGAAGATAAAATATCATGGATGATGATTTGAGTTGAAAAAGTAATGTATCATTATCCATGCTACGATAGAAACGAGATCCATTTTTTGTTTGATTAACATAAGCATAAAAGTATTTGTTGTAGGATATTATTCTATTTTGATTCAGGTGTCAGTAAAATCATATCTATCAGTCATAATAATGCATGCACATAATGAAGGCAGTGAGTTGTAGAAAAAGGTAGAATTTGTTTAGAAGGGAATGTTTCCTAATTTTAACATTGATAATGATTGTTTTTTGGTATTTGGAAAGATATTATGTGTTCCTTGTGATTAAAATTTGATGAATGACTTGTTATGTGAAGCTTATAGTTCCCCATTTTCAATTCATCCTGGCAGTACTAAGATGTACAAAGATTTTTGAGAGTATTAATGGTGGGATGGAATGAAAAGAGATATTGCTGATTTTACTATAATGTGTTTCACTTGTCAGTAGGATAAATAAGAGTGTTGGTTACCGAAATGGATGATTCAGCCTTTAACAGTGCCAGAATGGAAATTTGAAAATATATCCATGGACTTCGTTGTGGGATTACTGAAGACATCTCGAGGTAATAGTGTAATCTGACTTATTGTTGATCGATTGACTTAATCTAGTCATTTCCTTCATATTTAAGATACTTTGTATGTAGTTAAACATTATTAGTTGTATGTTAATGATAAATTCAGGTTTCATGGAGTTCCCCTCTCCAATGTATCTAATTGTGATCCCTTGATTACTTCTAAATTCTAGAAAGGCCTTCAGAAGTCATTAGGTACTGAAATAAATTTTAGTATAGATTTTCACCATCAATATAATGATAAATCAGAAAAAAAAATTTAATCATTAAAGGATATGTTATGTTCTTTCTCTATGGATTATCAGGGAAGTTGGGACCAACATATTTCTTTGGTTAAATTTTCTTATAATAAAATTTTTCATTCAATTATACATATGGCTCCATTTGAGGCATTGTATGGAAAGTGTCGTCGAACACAATCTTTTTCATGATGAAAAAGGCGAAAGGAAGAATATTGGACCATAAATGGTAGAAGAGATTGCAGAGAAAGTTCAATTGATTCAGAAGCACATTAGAATAGCTCAGAGTAGACAGAAAAGTTATGTTGATAACTGGAGGAAGGATCTTTTTTGAGGTAAGTGATCATGTCTTTCTCAAAGATTATCAAGGGAAAAGTGTGATGTGTTTTGGTAAGAAGGGAAAGATGAGTCTGAGGATCATTGGAACTTATGAAATTCTAGAGAAACTTAGATCAGTTGGGTATATTGTGGCTTTACCTCCACCTTTATCCGAGGTACACAATTTTTTTAATGTTTCGATGATGATAAAGTATATACCAGATCCACCTCATGTTTTGATCCCAGAGGTAGTTCAGTTGGAAGAGAATATATCTTATGAAGAACAACTAGTCCAGATACATGACCATAGAAAGAAAGTGTTATTGAATAAGGTAATTCATCAGAAATATGATTTTTTGGAAAAATGATATTATTAAAGAGGGAACATGTGAATCAGAAAATTCTATAAGGGATAAATAACCTCACTATTTTCATAAGTGAATAAAAATTGCGAGGACACAATTTCCAAAAGGGGGGAAGGATTTAACATCCCATGTAAATGATGAATAATATATTTTCATACTTATTAATATTTTTTAATTAAATATTAATTTTAATTTAACAAGATATCTATATTCGATAGCGTATCTGATACGCAACAACAAGTTACTTTGAAATCTTACGTTGCACATTAATAATATAATATTTATTTAAATGGTAGTTAACATATAGTAGTTTTATTAGAGGGAATGAAAATAACTAACTACAATATGATTGTACATGTTTGTTAAATGTATTTACATTTTTCCAATAAAAGTTATAGGCTTATAATGTGAATGAATCTAATTTTAAGCATAATTTACATTTAATGGTCGATTTACCGCCTTTTAATGACGAACCATATTTAAATATAGTTTTTTTCACATTAATATATTCTAATTGACCAAATAAAATCCTTTTTTATAATGGGGACATCAAAATTTTCTTTGTGTAAATTTGTGGAATTTTTCCGATAATGTTCATTTTTTAATGAATCATCAAAATATTGTATTTTAATTCAAAACTGAATTTTAATATAATTTATTTATATAGTTATATTATCTTATTAATTTTTTTTATGTGTAATTAAAATATATTTTTACCATTTAATACAATATTGGTCATTTTAATCAATTTCACTTTGAAATTAGACATAAACAAGTATCAATATTTTGATAGTTATTGTTTCTTAAAAACATGGTAATTTTTTGATAACGATAATTAATTTTAAAATTATTTAATGCCACTTCAATGTTATGAATTTGTTAAAATAGTCATAATTTTATAATTTGGAATATCAAATACATCTTCGGATGAATTTTATATATTTTTCCAAAAAAACATCAAATTTTTACGTATAGTGAGACCACTTAGTGGTAGTTAAAAAAACTGACATTTTCATTTAAATAAAATTATACCACTTTGGTGAATTGAATTTAGAAATTTCAAAATACATGGTTGTTATCAAGAAGTAAAATGTGATTCAATAAGATAAAACCAATTTTTAGTAAATAGTAACTTTTGACTTTTATTTACCACGGTTAAAGGTAAATAGGGTAATTCAAAGTAAAAATAATATTATAATAATTCAAAATTACCTTAACACTTATCCTATCCATATTTGATGAGTTATGATTGACCATTAGAATCTTTAGTTCTATTTTGGGATCCCATGGAGCCACTTATGAAGGATAATGACACTTTAGATCAATTAGTTTAATGTAATGGAAAAAATGACATAAAGAAAAATCTTTTTGTAAATTAATTTTTATATTGTGTTATATAAGACATATTTTATAGTATAAATATTAATTGGAAAGATAAAAATATTTCCTACATCATGGTATTTTTTTTAATTTTTCGACATCATATAAATTAAATTATTTATGACACAGTAATGATGTAGTGTTTACCTCATTAATAAATGATTTAAATAAATAAGATTATATTGATTAAATTATTATCCAAAACATGTCCAACTCAGATTGGATAATATTATTTCGAATAAAAGTCATATTATCTTCTACTTTAACGATTTTTGGACCTTTATAAACTGAATATCAATATATAATAAAATAGCATTATCACACTTTCCTAAAGAGCCCTTCCTCCCCCTTATAAAAGGAGACCATTTCTAACCAATTCCTCACACCTCTCAAGACATTTGGCTCATCCAAATACTTCCCAATTAAGTTACCTACATCAGTTTCTTCATCCTAAAAGTCTTACCTTAGGCAGAAGGCTGTTCAAGAAGTCTTATAGTTCAAACCAATGGGAGATAACCAAATTAAAGGTAACAATTTCTCTTAAATTATTTTCTATTATTTTACTTCTCCAACCCCTAAACTCTTTTAATTCCTTTCTTTTGTTACAAAACCGGTATACTAAATATACTAGGATGTTTTTATGAGATGTTTTTTAACTACACTTACACACACCTCCATCTAATTGATGAAGAGTATAATGTTTCTATGGATAGAAAACTAACCCCTCACGAAATAATGATGGTTCAAATATTTCCAACCATCTATCATGGGGGCCATTATGATGTAAAAGTATTTATATATGATATATATTATGTTTATATTTTCATTATGATTCTGTTATTTCCATTTATATCATACCTTTATGGTTTCCAATATGGGTAAATGTGATATTTTCATTTGAGGAAGTGCAGACTACCAACCCCTGAAAATGATATAACTCATTCATATCATACATGGTATATATAAATGATAGATTTATTTATATTATATATTATAAAATACAAGAATTATAATACTACTATATATTATTATGTGTTAATTCCATTAAATATGAAATAGAAATGGAAGTCGAGTTCATGTGTATGTACGACTTACCTTCTCCATAAATAGTGCATTTCATTTCATACCTATAAATGTTATGTTCTATAATAAATACATGTATATGTTGGATAAATATGATATATACGATATCAAAATAATGAATTTTATTCTAGATATAATGTACTATTGACCACATGGACAACATGTAAGTATAAGGTGTGTATTTTTTTCTTAAGTACCAAATATCGACAAAACGAACTTTATTAACTTAAATGATTAAATAATGTTTATAACAAGGTAATAATTGATATAAAAGGAATAATAAACTTTAAAATGGTTCTTAAGAAATTAGAAATTTTCTTTAGTTTATTATTCAGGGGATTATAGAATGATCGAGTCAAGTCATACATGAGGTAAGGGACTTCGTCTCAATCTCCTTTCATTGATGCATATTTTGATAATATATATACATTCTTCTTTTAGACAGTGTATAAGTAAAACCCTATGACTATTAATATTCATTCCGAGGGAATATTATTTTCTTTCAGCATTTTAATAAATGAAAAATGGAATGTTTTTAACATTTGTGGCAACAATGACCTCCCCGCCGTCGTAATCGTTAATTGGCTTCATCTATAAGACTAAATGTTTTTTAAATGAAAGAAAAACCCTTATTCTTATTTTGGGTGTTTTTTTATTGAAAATGGGTTTTTAAGAGGATAGATTATTTAAATATCTTGAAATTATTTCTTGTGATTTCATATTTTATGTTATTAATCAAATGTTTATATTTTCAATATTTTATGTGTTATGATTTTATAATGGTACTTGGACAGTTGAAAGGTGGTTACATGATAAACCAAATGACGAGTGGTTCCGCGAATACAAGGACGGGTGGTTACTTTATAACCTCCAATGAATTGGGAATGGAAGTCATCCATATGGTTATTCCATTTAGTGATATGTGTGGAAGTTGGCCGTATGGCTATTCCATTAACGCATGTTTATGTCGCAAGTTACCTTTATAATTTATGTGTTCTTTATAAGGGTTTTATGGTAATCTTTTGGTTCCAAAAGGGAAAGAAATGATCTTTTAATCAGTGAATAGTATTTACTAATTCATACATGTAAAAATTATTACATATTTTAAAGTATTCATGGTATAATTTTTGTTTTGAAAAACTAATAGTTTGTTTTCTTTGTATATCCCTTACTAAGCTATTTATGCTCATCCCGGGTTTTTGAAATGTTTTTGACATGAAATAATTTGGAATAGGGTCAAGGATTAGATTATGGAAAATTCATTCTGTCTAAAATAAGGAACTAGACATGTCTCTTTTTTTAAAGAATTTTTATTTTATGAATAAATGGAAACCGAGTATAAGTGTCTACATTGTAATATTTTTAAATTTAATAGTTATGGCCGAACTCTCTAAAGCTCTAACCCTAAAAATATTCTCATTTTTTATTAATCATTTAATTCAATATTAAGTATGGTTTTAAGGATGGGTCCTTATATACTAGATATATATGATATATATGATATCCAAATCCTGAATATCATACTGAATATAATGGACTCCTGACCACATGGACAGTTTGTAATTATAAGGTGTTCATTTTTTTACTCATGTACCAAATATCGAAAAAACAACCCTTATAAACATAAATGATTACAAAAAGTTTATAAAATGGTAATAAGTGATATAAAATGAATACTAAACATTAAAAAGGTTTCATAATCATGTATACAATTTACTTATGTTTATTATTTAGGGAGAACAAGGACCAAACAAGTCAAGTCAGACAAGAGGTAGGAGATTTATTATCTCACATTTAATTCAATGAGATTCCCATTGTTTTCCACTTATTTATTTCATGTGGTGTATTATGTACTACCAATTAATATATATTATCATTATTATTTTTATATTCAAGGTATTTTGTGATTAATTTGATGGTTATTAACTTTTTATCAAATGAATCAATTTATTACAATGAGGTAAAGTGATTCATCTCACATTTTATTCCTGTGAGATTCCTGCTATATTTGACACTATTTCTTTTAGTGGTGTGTATGAACATCCCATCATTATTCTTTTGTTTAATATACTTTCATTTATTAGTATTTATATCTTTATTGTATTATCCTTCTTTCATGTGGAATATGTTTTGTATGTTACCAAATCGGTAAGGGAACCTTTCACCATCCTCTTCATAAAAGACTTATTTTTGTTATGTCTTTTAATTTACATCTTATTATGTCGGGATATGTTATTATATATCCTTATATAGGTAAATTTTATGAATAAATGATGAGATACCCTTTTCATCTCATCAACTAATTTTATGAATTTTAAAGTGACACTGTTAGGCTATAGAATTTCTTTAAGAGAAATTCTTAACCCAATTTCAATTCTTTGGGTTAATCATGCAATTCATGATTATTCCATCCTATGAATATTTGTGAAAGACCTATGATTGTTTTACACTTAAAATCCAATTTCATTGGGTGTATTTATATTTTTCACACATAATTATTTGATTGATTTATTCGTAATTTAAGGATACCGTCTTTATACGTTATATCATCTCAATTTATCTTTCCAATGAGATTTCATTGTTTTTATTCACCAATTCAATATTATAAGATGTATATACAATAATTTTTCATATTATATCATGAATCAATTTATTATCATGATATTATAAAGTTCAGATTAAATTTTATTCCTCAATTTTTTTTCAAAGTCTCTCATATTGTTAAAAACTCTTTAACTAAAATATCATTTTAAATGTTTGAAATATTTATTATTATAATTCATTATCATTAATATCCTTGTTTTAAAAATGGGTTTCAGTATATATTTATTTCAACTTTAATTTTTTAAAGTTATAATTTCCTTAAATGCATCATAGTGGTATGTGACACTTTTATTAAAAAATCACATTTTAAATGGTTTATGAAAATGGAATGATTTATTTAATATCTTCAAATTACTTATTGTGATTTAAAATGAAATTTTATTTGTGAAATGTTTATATTTGCAATATTTTGTGTTTTATGAAGGTACAAAGACATTTGACGGGTGTTTACGTGATAAACCATATGATGGGTGGTGCCGTGATAAACCAATATGGGTGGTTACATTATAACCTTCAATGCATTGGGTATGGATGTCGGCCGTATGGCTATTCCATTTAGTGATATGTGTGAATGTCGACCGTATGGTTATTCCATTTAAATATTTTTATGTACCATGTTACCTTTATATTTTATTTGTTCTTTAAATGGGAATTATGGAAAAATTTTGTTTCAAAAGGGTAAGCAATGATCCTTTATTCAGAGAAGAGTATTTACTACTTCATAAAGGTGAAAAGTATTACATATGTTAAACTATTCATGGTTTACTTGTTGTTTTAAAAAACAAACATTTTTCCTTATTTGCGTATCCCTTACAGAGCTTTTTCTGCTCATCCCATTTTTTGAAATTTATTTCATAGGACATAATGTGGAATTGGGTCAAGGATGGGATCAAGGAAAAGTCATGTTGTATAAAACATGGAACTAGACATACTATTTTTTAAAATCGTTTTTATTTTTTTAAAAAAATGGAAACTGAGTAGAAGTGTTTACTTTGTAACCATTTGAGATGTAATAGTTATATCCAAATTATATAAAACTATAAACCTGAAAAGATCCCCAATGTGAATTATTCATTTAATTCGATATTATGTAAGGTTCTAAGGATGGGACATTATAATATGTGTAGATGTTAACCATATGGTTATTCCATTTAAGTATGTTTATGTTCAATGATACCATTATATGTTATGTGTTCTTTATATAGATTTTATGTTAATATTTTTTTTACAATAGGGTTATTAGTGATCTGTTATTCCCTAAATAGTATTTACTACTTCATAAAGGTGAAGAGTATTACTTATGTTATAGTAATCATGGTTTACCTATTGTTTTTAAAAATTAATTGTATTCCTTATTTATGTATCCCTTACTGAGATTTTTTATGCTCATCCAATGTTTTTGAAATGTTTTTTCCCAGGACATAAAGTGGAATATGGTCAAGGATGTGATCAATGACATTTCATGTTGTCTAAAACATGGAACCAGACATGAATCTTTTTTTCAAGGGTTTTTATTTTATGAAAAAATGGAAATTGAGTAGAAGTTTCCACATTATAATCTTTTGTAATGTAATAGTTATGTATTAATTTTATAAAACTATAAACCTAAAAATACCCTCAATGTGAATTATTCATTTAATTCAATATTATGTAATATTTTAAGGCCAGGTCCTTATAAAAATTACACTGACTAATGTTATTGAATCATTTAGGAATTCATTCCTCGACATGGGTTCCTTCAAAATACTTTTTTAGGCACCCGTCTGAGAATAATAATATATGAAATATATAGTGATGACTTTGTAGATGGAATGATCTTAGATTTTCAACAGAATATGGATGTAATATATTATTTTTTAGGGGATACAATATATCCAAATTAATGATGAAAATGTTATAATATATTTGAAAACACAAGTTTGGTGCAAGAAAATAATTGAAATACATTGGTGATAGTTATGTTTTTTGAGGGTACAATGGAAATAAATTATTTTTTGACTCCAATATCATAAAATTTAATTTTATAAATAAAATACATCACATTAATTATCAAAAATTCAAGCCCATTTAGTTTTCCAATTTTTACCTATTATTACCACTTTAGCAATTTTAATTATTAACAAGGGTAATAAATTTATTACTACAAATAAAATATGGACCTTATTTCCTAATTCCAATGTGATGATTCTAATTATTTATTAATGTTTATAAAAATAAATTTTATATATTGTTGAAATATAACATTTTAATGAATGAATCGTATATATACATAAAATATTATTATAAAACGTCTTCTCAAACATGTAGTGTTCTTAATATATACTCATTTAAATTACAAATTAATTGAGTGATGACTATTTTTATGAAAAAATACGTTATATTATTCATTAATTAACATTAACATTTATTAAATATGATAACCAAGCATAAAATTATTAAATAATGTTTATTTGAAAAATATTAACATTTTAACATCAAAAGTTTTACATAAAATAACCTTATATTTAATAATAAATCTTATAAAAATATATTTTTAAAATCAATACATATTAAAACAATATTTTAAAATTTATTAAATTTATAAAAATATTTAGTAATAAAAATAACGTTGTTGTTATAGTTTCTTAAATAATAAGATATTCAAATAATATATATTCTAACTATATATTGTATTTTATTTAATTTGAGAATTATTTTCTTCATTTAGTAACTGAGAAATACTCAACATAGATATAACGTTTCTATAAATTCCTAATCATTGACCATATAACCAATTACAATATTTCTAATGATCATATTTACATTAACCATATATTTATTCATCATATTTCATATGTATACTCATTCATATATTAATTAAACCATTAATCATTTTATTTTGAATCTCTCTCAACAAGTAAATAATTTTACAAATTCAGTTCCATATTCCAATGGTTGTAGTTGGGATGTGACCTTCATAACACACAATGTGGATACATATTTCTGGTACTTCGTATTTTAATTGACATGTTATTATTTGTCTCATATAATATTTTTAATTTTGGGTCATATTATTTTATTAGAATTTATTTATATTTATCTTGGATTGTTCTATATTCTCGAAAGGAAATATATTTCAGTACATTATATATTGGTGTTTCAAGAAAAATAATCTATTTATTAAAATACTTTCCTAATGTAATAAAAGTTATCATCAAATCAATGTGTGATAAAAATCTAGTATATATCTAAGTGGGAATGTGTATGGATAGAACTTAGATTTTTTTTGGAAATATTTTTGGTTGAAATTAATTTTTTTAGTCATTCCCCTATTATATAAGAGTAATGATTAATCATTATAGATTTTATGGTGGCAGAATGAAAATTTTTAAGTGATTATGAATGGTGGTTCTCACTAACTGTGGTGGATTTGTTATGGGATATGATTTTTGAAGTCACCCAGACATAGAGGCTTGTGGTTTGAGATGTGGTGAGAGACATCACAGAAAGTGAGTAGGTTGTTCTGAGAGTATAAATATGAGATTACTTCTTAATTAGAATCCCTAAAATAAGTGTTGTGGTATTTCTCAAGACTTATTTATTGGTAATTTTGTTTTTTATAGGGAATTTGGCTCATGTCACACCACTACAACATTAATTATTTACATTAATTATTTTATTATAATTGTATAGTTTTGATAGGGTCCATGTTGAATCGTAGTTTGAATGTATGGTTTTATATTTAAAATATGATTTTTTGGGCATGACAGTATCGGACACACGAGAATATCATGAATTCAAAAATGTGATGCTTCTCCTTGGTCACCATGTAGCATGCCTGATATTTTTAATAAGTGTGAAATAAAATGAAAAATAAAATAATGTTAAAATGAAAATAAAATAAAATATGAAATGTGAAATTAAAATTTAATGAATATTTTAATAGTGAAACTTTTATTATTTAGAATATTTTTATTATTATTATTATCATTAAGAATGTAATTTATATTTATCATGTTATTATTGGTATTATTAAGAATAATATAGTTATTATAATTATTATAACTCTTATTATACATAGCATGTTTTTATTTTTATTTTCATAATTTTTTTGGGATTGGCTTCTCCCCACCTTTCCCCATCACAGTTCTCCTTCTCCCCACATCCCCAAATCATGTCGTGACCATTTTCATGGTGTGCATGCCTCCCCCCTCTAGTGACATTTCTTTGGAACCATGCTCTCTTTGTGCATCCTAGAGTTCCATCATGCCACCCTCACACCACCCATCCCTCTTTTTTCTATTGTATATCCAAAGAGACATTTTTTTAGTGAAAGAATCTAGTATCCTTTTCTTTTAGAGACCCACTCGATGATGACCCACTCCACCTAAGACATGACCTTCCTCGATGAGAACCCTACCTAATCGAGCCTCCATATCAGTACATTTCTCACTAAACTCCTTCTTCTAGAGACCACACCCTAATTGCCCAAATTTTCAGAAGTTGCACCTCCTCCCTCTACCAGCTACCTCTTTGGTTAATTTAATATTTCCCTTATTTAGGGTATTAGTTTTTGATTAGGTAGGGTGTCATATTTAGATATAATCATGATCATTATGGTATTATCATATTTGTTTGGTTAAATCAATCATTTTAGGTTCTGTTTGCAGTGAAATTGAGGTGTATTTATGGTTTTACACCACATTACTGAAATTCTTCCACCCCATGTCGGTGGTTCTATTCACTAGAATTATTTTAGGAAATTAACATTTTTGTTTAAATTTTTATAAATTTCAAATAATTTCATTTTATGGTTATAAATATGATTTTTAAATACGTTTATAGTATTATGTGTAAAAAATATATTTCTCTTAAAGAAAATGATATGTTTATATACACGCCTTGTTGTGAAAATTTATATATGTGCTCAATCAATTTTTTGATTAGTGAGAAACATTTTTTATGTGAACAAGAGGTTCAAGTGTGTTGAAAATAATTTTATATGGGAAATGCACCATATTATTTTTTTCATGTATTGGGCCATTCATTATGAATTTTAAATTTTATTAAATAAAGAAGAACTTGTTGTAGAAAGGAAATTTGGTCATGTAAATGGTTTATTAAATCTTGTGACTGATGAACACTATGTTTTTAATGGTTTTATCTTCTACTGTGTTGTTTTTCGATTTTATAATAGAAAATGGATATGTTGTGTGTGTTTGTTTTAGTGTGGTGTTCCTTGGAAGGGTTTGAAGACTTTTTTGAAGAGTGAAAAAATGATTTCTAATGTAGTTGGGGTGATAATGTACATGGGTGTGTGTTTTCGAAAATGAAATGTAATTCTTGGGCATGTTGTGCTTATTGTTCATTTTCGAAAAGTAGTAGTAAATTGTTTAAATGAGAAATTCCATGTTCTATAAAATGATCTTAGTTTATTCTACAAATTCAAAATATGCATTGTCCCAGGGATTTGGTGTATTGATTATATGTTTTTTATATGCATTATAAAAAGGATTATTTCTGAAATTATTATGAAATTATAATAGTATTTTGAAATGTGATTTGGTGTGCATTGTATTTTTAAAAGTATACTTGGGTATTCATGTTGTGTTTTTTGTGTGTTTAATTCAATGTTTAAATAGGGAAATGAGAAAATCATATATTATTTGAATGTGAAACATGATTGAGAATAAAAGGGAAACATAGGTAAATGGGTGGATGAAAAGGTTCTAGCACTATAGATTATTCAGAAGTGGTTTGTGCTGGTTTCATTTAGTTGGAATTACACTACAAAACTAACTAAACATTTGACATGATTAGAGGCCACTGTGCAATTGGATGTGATTCTCCTAGTTTCTCATGTACAAGAATGCTGATGGTCAGAGTTTCTATACCCCATTTCATCGAGATTAATGTGTCGTAGAATCCCACTTGATCTAGTTTGACCCTATGGATTTACCCCTGGTTATCTCCCATATACAATGGGTTTCTTTAAATCAATATATTTTAGAACCTCTTCTATGTGGATGTATGTGTGTTTGTAGCTTTAGAAACACATTATTCTTTTATGAAATTTGTTTTTTTATTTTGTATGTAGTTTGTCTTCTTATTGAGTTTACTCGCAAATGGATTTATAGAATTGTTTTTTAAAATCATTAATGTAAAAGAGCATGTTATATTATCCTATTAATGTTTTGGAATGGAAATATTTTATCAAGGTGTCATCCATTTGGGCTTTAGATCGTATCCTATATACACAATTGGCTGTATATAGATCTAGGTGTATGTTCATTACAGGCAATTACTAGGTGTTTGGGAATCATGGTATAATTTTTGGAGGATTTCATATGTGGATTTTGTGGTGTTGGCCGACTGATATGGTTTCTCACATAGAAAAATGGTTTTCAATGGAGTCATTAGTTTTTTTTCCTGTAGTATTTTGATGTTTTTGTTTAAATTGTAAACATCAATTGTTGAAATTTTTTATGCCTTGTTTTAATAAGAGTTTTTAATGTTGAATTATTTTAAATTTTAGGTTATATTGTTTTTTAGTTTTTGTAAAAAATTCATTGCCATGTTGTGTCATTCATACCAAGGAACTCTTTACAGCCTGTAGGGATCAGGAACACCATTTGAGCCTTGTCATGGGCCGGGTTAGGAAAAATGTTGGATGATGACCATTCATGGATTGTGAAAAAAATGGTTTAATTGGTGTTTATTATATTTGGATTCTTGTTTATAATGGTTGAAACTATGTAGATCTGATCTAGAATTTTCCGGACTTGCCATTTCGATTGGGAGTTAGTGGCTTGACTAGCATACCTAATGAAAATACTTAGGTTACCAAGGGAAGTTAGTTTTTATCTGTGTTACTTGGCCCTTGTTGTCTCTTGTGGTTTGGGAAATAAAGTTGGAGTTAGGTCAATGGTCTCTGTGATTTCAAAGGGAATGAAAATCCATCTGGAGTTGGGGACATTGTCCTTTAATACTCTATGTGATAGAGGAGTGATTGGCATATAGCTGCCAACCCCATGCTCATGTCACTCGCCAGGAAAAGTTTCCTCTTGCATCGTTATATGTCTATTTGTTCTCAAACCATAAAAATAGTATTTTTATGTATGAATGATTGGATATTTGGAGGTGGAATGTCATCTTTAAGAATATACCAAAAAATGTTTTCAAAATGTGTACCTTTCAAAAATGAACATTATTAAAGGGAAGTGTTTATTGAGGATAATTTTTTATAAATAATGTATGTGGTTTGTATTATACTGGTTCTTTTGAGATTTAGAATTTCATTTTCAAAAAGGTTATTTGGAATCCTGTTTCAATTATGGATAAATTAATTTTACTTAATTTTTTGCGAATAAAACTGGGATAGTTGTGTAGTGGAAAGTATTTTGAGAAGAATTGATTTGAAAATAATGGGTATGGATTGAAAAGTGTGGGGTGAAAGTTTAGATTTCGAAAAAATGGAATGTTTTTGTTTTGTTCTATAGTGTTCTCATGTTTTTCTGGTGTTTCCCAAGAACATACATGTTTGGGGACCATGGGACACCACTGTTGACTATGAAACCCACCATGCTTTTTTATTTTCAAAAATGATTTTTACTGAAAAATTCGATTTTATGATAACAAGTGTTTATGTAGTCTGTCTATTTGTAATTTTGGAATGTTTATTTAAAGGATATTCGAGGTAAGAATATTTTCGGGTTCACTTGTGTCTAGAGATTGAGTTCTTGTTACTTTGTTTGTATGAAAATGTGTGGTTAGTATGTCTTGGCCAATGGACTTGTTTGATTGGTTACTTGGTTTATTTATCTTGTTCCCACCCCCATAACATATTATTACACATTTTAAGTGTGTAAACGAGTGTCTCACCATTGTAAGAACATAAATTAGATCATCATAATTACATTCCTCTTAAGCTTCGGAAACTAGGTCATTCTCCCCTCATTTATAGATATTTCGATACTCTGGAAGTGTATGGATGACTGCTGAAGGTTGAATGATATGAATTATTATAGAGATATATGTGTAATAAAAGGTGACATTATAGAACCATTAGTCTAAATGTTCTACAATGATGTGTTGAAGGGAATTATATTGAATAATTTTGAAAGTGGTCTTGGTTATTTGTGCAATCCATGACTGGAAGGGGCCTCTAGACCACTCATCATGTTCATCTAAGTGGAGGTTCATGTTTGGACACCAATGTGAATAAATGTGATTGTAATAGAATATTATGGATTTTTTCAGGATTCAAATGTATTTTTGGACTCCGATTAAACTTATTTTCATTGTAAGGAAGCTAATATTGTAGTAGTCAAATTCGCTTACATTTATCAACTGTGTGTTTTCATTCATGTGAAAGGGTGGATGTCATGAAATTTCAAGATAAATTTTATTTTAATAAAAAAATGTTGAATTCATATAACATCTATTTTAATATAATCATGTTTCTATTTTATTTTATGTATGTGATCATGTTCGTAATATTCTGGTTTTGTTTCATCCTAACACAAGGTGAAATAAATGGTGCATGGGCATATTCCATAACCTTGTCATAGTGAAATGACTTATTGAGGAAGGGTAGGTAGTGAGGTGTCTTATGTTCTATTGGTGTTGTTGGATTGTGGTGTGCTTCATTATGGGACTAGAAGTAGATGTTTTGATTGGATTTCTTTAGTGTGCAACTACAAGGTATGAGATTATTCAATCATCAGAGCTCAAACTGTAGGTTCTAGAGTAAATATGGGGTATAGTTAGGAACCCTATGGGTTTAAGGGTTCTTATTCTGATATCTTTCATCTACATGGGAAATAAATATAGTTTAAGTCATGCATCCCTATTCCCTATAATTGTCCCATTTGGTAGATAGAGGTTTAGGGACCACACTTCCACGTTGTGACCCACATGTGTGGAATAATTTATCCTTAATTATAATGAGTTGATGAAATCCTGTTATTTTAGGACTCTAGTAGTTGTGTATCACTAGGAGTGACTCTCCATTGGTGTCTCTAATATAGAAATCCTTGTGAGTAGACCTCACTTTTCATCCAGGCTAATATGTGGATTGTAATGCACCTATTAATAGAGAACTGTGTTCTGTGATTCCATGAGGCATAGTGGCTTATTTTTTGAAAATCGTTTTTGATAGGGGATCTAGTCATTGCATGAAGTTTTCAAGTTACCCCTTGTTGGGATAATTTTTTTGTATGTAACAATCAGTTTTTTGGTTTCCCCTTATGTTAGGGAATTCCCTTGTTCCTCCCTTTGTTAGTTTTCTAGTTTTTCCCTGATGTTGGTTTGGCGGTAGGTAGTCTCATTGGGATCTATCTAGCCCCAATCACATTCTTGTTAAAGCAATGGGGTCGCAGCATGCCCAACAGTGTTGTGAAGCAAGGATATGGTGCCTCATATGAGTTTATTGGTATAATGCATAACCCTATTCATGAATTTTAATGTTGTTTTGTGTTGGGATGTTGTATTATGCATTATCAGTAGTATTTCCCTTATATTAGACAAAATTACAGTGTTTAAAATTTTATGGGTATGTGGATCATTATAGGGAGTCCACTTTCATACCCCATGTTTACTTTGTAAGACCCTTCATTTGTCAGTAGTTTTCTTACCTTATCTCACATGTCTTATGTTGGGGATCTCTGTGATCGATGAAGAAACAATGGTTTTTTTGGGTTTGACTTTGTTGTGGCTTTATATGGGTAAAAAGTGTTACGGTTGGCTGAATTGTCACACCACGACCCTGGTGATTATTGTATTTAATTATTTTGTTGCCTTTGGATAGTTTTTTTGAGGCATAAGGGGAATCAATGTTTGAATTTTGGTGTTTTTTTGGAAAAAATTGTTTTTTGGGCTTTGAAACATCTAATGCATGGGAAGATCAAGTATTATAAATGGTTTGGTTTCGGTCAGGTGACTTTGTAGTAAGAGATATATTTGAAATAAATGAGAACATAAATGAATAATAAAATAAATATAAAATAAAAAAGTATGAAATAAAAAAAATTTATTTTTTTATTATAATTATTATTGAGAATATTATTTTTATTATTATAATTAAAATTGTAATCATTTTTATGATTATTATTATTGATTTTATTTATATGATTTTTGTTATTATAATTATTATATCTCTTATTATCTTATCTCTGTTTTTTTTTATTTTCATTATTTAATTTTTTAGGGATTCGCTTCTCCTCCCCTCCTCCCTATAAAGATGCAACTCCTCCCTAAACCCCATAAATCTCTTCACACCCTACCCCCAAGTGTTCATGTTTATCACTCCGAGAACCTCATTTTGACACAAAGATCTACTCATGAGGAATCATCTCCCCTCATACAACCCTGAAATCCCTCAATCTACCCTTGTGATGTGTTCTATAAATCGTTCGAGTGGTATGAAATGTGTTTTTAGGGGTATTTGATATTGGTGTGTGTTGAAAAAATATTTTTTTGAATGGAAATAGACCATTTGGGTATGTTTTATTTTTTGTGTGCCATTGAGTACAAATATTTAATTGTTTAAATAATGAATAAATTGTTTCATAAATAATATTGGGTTTTAAAAATGGTCTATTAAATTGTGTGAGGGGTGAAAAAGTGTTTTTGATGGTTTTGGCATGCTAATATGCTGCGATTGGATTTTTTTAATTAGAAACATCTATGTTGTATGTGTGTATTTTAGGGTGGTGTTCAATTGAAGTGTTTTATGAGGTGTTTTAAAATTTGAAAACATTTTTTCTAAGGTACATGGTGTGAGAATGTGTATTAATGTATGCTTTCAAAAAAATGTAAAGCTTGTGCATGCTGGTGTTGTGTTCCATTTTTTAAAACTTGTTCTTAATTGTTAAAATGATGAACGTTAAGATTTAAAAAATATTCATGGGTTACTATTGGTTTTAAAAAGTGGGTGTGTCTCATTGAGGTGGTGGGTTGATTATATGTTTTTTCACATCATCTTAAAATAGAGGATTTGTGATATTATTATGTCATGGTAAATTTATTTTTATTGGTGTTTTGGTGTGCATTATATTTTCAAAGGATACATGAATATGAATGTTATGGATTTTAGTTTCTAATTCAATTTTTTTTACCAAATTTTAATGTGATATATTATTTTAATGTGACACATTATTGAGAAAAAAATAGAATTATGGGTTACTAGGTGGATATACTTGGACTAACATGCAAGATGATTCTTATAGGGATCTTATCATTTTCATCATGTATAATCGATTATACAAAATGATCGATACATGTGTTATGATAAGATACAACTTGGATATAGAATGTGATTCCTCCCCTGTGCATCATGCATGATCATTCTAATGGTTGTGGTTCTTATACCCCCATTTCACTGAGATGCAAGGTTCCAAGAATCCCACTCTAGATAGTTTGACCATAGGGATATACCCATGGTTCTCTTCATTATATGAGGCAGAACCATCGCTCAGATTATGGTTGACCTCTTGTTTGTGGATGTATGTGTGTGTGGGTACCTATAGAATCACCTTTTTCTTTTAAGAAAATGTTTATATTTGGTTTTGTTTTATCTGTTTATCTTCATAATGTGAATACTCAAAAATTGTTTTTTAGAAATGTTTTTTAAAGAATTAATGTATATTAAATTATTCGATTAAATTGTATATTTTTTACTTTGAAATATTTTTATACTAGTGGCTACCTACTAGGATACAACTCACACCTTACACACATCCTTGTGTGTATTTAGATCTTGATATATGATTATATTATGTTATGCCAAGGTGTTCAGTGATTATAGAGTGGATTTTTTATGGTATCCCCTTGTGGGTTCGGTGCTGATAGTTTAGGGATATGGTAACTCATGTGGAATGATGGATTTGTTTGAAGTATTTAGTTATATTTATTTTATTATTGTAAGGTTTTTATTTAATGTTCAATAATTATTTCATGAATGTTGTTATTCCTTGTTTGGTTTGGAATTTCTAATTTTTTTTATTTTAAATTGTCTTTTCAATTGTTTATAAAATCATGTAATAATCATTCCAATGTTGTAACTATGGCACCTGAGCACTTTTACCAGTGCATAGGGGTAAATAATTCCTTTCATTACATACTATATAATGTGTTTGGTGCCATGTTAGATGTATACCCGTCTTGGTTTTCAACTCCTCAAATATGTTTCAGGATCAATTTTTGATTGAAATTGGTCAATATTGCTAAGGTAAATTACCATTTTTTTTAGTTAGCACATTATGAACTGATGTCACTTCATAAATATAATTAACTAATAACGTTTTTATTTCCCCACATAGTCATACAATATATTATATATTATATATAAGGGGTACATGGAGAGACCCTGACATCCTATATTCCCGTAACATTCATTGGTACAATGGTGTGTGTATAGGCCCTAAGTGTTGATTTTTTATGGATTAAATTTTGATAAAAATAAATATGGTTTAAAAAACTGATATAGGGAGGATAATTGATGGTCGGATATATATATATATATATATATATTTGAGTCTTCATTTGTTTTTATTTCAATGTGTTTATTACTTGAACAAACTATGGGAAAAATATATATATGCTTAATGACCCATGTTTTTGGAATATATTTTCCACAGATAAAGAATATAATAAATCAACTTTCTCAATCAAATTTGAAAACAAATCATATAAATCCTGATTTAATTATTTATAGTGATATTTTTTCTGAGAAACTAATTTTTAAAACTTCGATTTCTATTAAAATGGGTTTTACAAATATTTAATGATTTTATTTTAAATCTAAATCTATAAATTATATAATAGGAATTTGAAAAATTAAATTCATTTAAAACATATCATAATAATAAATAATTATGATTAATCAAATGGGTTTTCATAAAAATTAGGTTATATGTGTGCATTTTAAATAAATGTTTTCCAAAATAACAATAATTTTATGATGATACTCATATAAATTTATTAATGGGATATTATGGAATAATTTTTATAAATAAAATAATGAATTATTTGCTGAATTATTAATTTTTGACATGGTATTTTTTATTTACAAGCCCATAATTTACATTTTAGATAAAAAGTAATATTACAAAAAAAACAATTTTGAATAAATTGCAAATTTAGAATTTTTAAATGAATTATTATTAATTTTAAAAACTTTATTTTATAAAATTGATCACAAATTTGTAATAATGTTGTTAAAAATATTTAATAAAGGATGACTTATTTTTAGACATGAATAATTTGTAACCATAGGTAAAATCAGGGTACCAATGTAAAAGATAAAAAGATAAAATTGAGAAAACAAAATGGTAGTGTTTAAAAATGTTTACACATGAATAGGAATGGGTGGATGACTCCTTTATTGATATCATTTGTTACCCTTGACATTATTTACAAATTCAATATTCCTAATTTATTAACCCAGGTTTTAGGATCAATTTTTATAATTGATATAATTATTATTATTATTTATATACATATTTATATACAATGATTCTATATTCTTTGAAATTATTGAAACAAGATTATAGATTGTTATATAAAGAATATGAACCTACATAAAGATGCATTTTTCATTGAAAACATAATAATTAATATAATAAAACCTCGGACCATGAAATCCAAAAAATTTATTTTAAATTATTATAAACTATTGTCATCTAGTAATTGTAGGTAAATAAATTGGTGAAAATTAGAAAGAAAATAATCTCAATGACTAAGAAATATCTCATATCAACTTTAATTTTGAGGATCACCAATATCAAAAAAAGACCTATAATCTAGATCACAACCATCAATGGAGAAAATATTATAAAAAAATGATAATAGGAAATAATAGTTGCACCTTGTGATTCGAGAATGAAATGAACAAATGATTTATTACATCTATATCAGATTGTGAAATAAATTATTTAAATATGAGAGATAGGTTGAGAAAGAAAACACATGACATACATATTATTTACAAGGTTCCGACGAGCTTATTTTTAAGTGGAAATCCATAGAGAATATGAATTTTTATCATGCTATTTACATTATTATCATAAAATAAAAAAAATAGAACATGGTTTATAAATATGAAAAAATGATCAATGAAAAAATTAAAAATATTGAAATCAATAATTTTATCAATGTTTACTTTCAATGTTATTGGGAATCTATAATTTTGATTATGAGTGCACAATCATTCAAATTCATTATCTTATCCTAAAATATAATTTTAATGATAGTTTAAATTTTATAATATATTATCTCTATGTTTAATCATACTTTACAAAAATAATCTCATATTTTATCTATAGAAAAACACATAAATGATGTGGCCGTGTTCAATAGGGTGTTTTTTAATCAATATATAATTTTATCTAAATTATATGATGATATATCTCTAAATAATTCTATTTATTAAAATATTATAATTATAGAATATATTTCTCTATTGAGAATTACATCATAATGGAAATTTCCATGCAATAGAGTACATTGGATTTAACTCCAATCACAAATTATGATTCCCATATCAACCATTTGAATTCTCCATGGGAATTTATTTACCAAAAAAATTGGATTCTTAATAAAATATTTGGTGTATTATCCCCATGTATTATCAATAGTAACTCCTATTATTAATTGAGATTTGTGGTTTGACTCATGGAAGATGTGCCCAAATTTTACAAATACTATAACCCTATTCTGCTTCATATTTAAAATCCTAAATCATTTTTTAGTTTATCATCAAACTGTTTTACATTAAATTTTTTTTTCTGAAAATGTGATTCATAATACCCAAATTAACATGTTAATATAATTATATGTAAACTATAAAATTTACAATGTATACAAAAAGTCCCATTTTTCCTTTAATAATTCACAAACTAGTTATAAAAATTTATAATTCCATGTTTACATGGTTAAAGTAATATAAAAAATCCTCCATGCTATTTCATTGTTCATTTTTTTCCACGATAATAGTAAATCCATTTTCAAACATTCACGATAATACTGTGAATAAAAAATATGAAATCAAATTTAAAAATTCATGAATTTTTTAAAAATAATAATTTCTTGCATGAATCATATCTTAATATTATCATAATACAATATTAAAGAATAAAATTATTCTCATATGAATTTTCCAATCTCTTTTTATGATTATCAATAAATTATTTATCATGTATCAATTGATTTCAAGTCACACCTCCTATATTTTATTTCAATTCAATATGTGTTTATTTTATATTAAAACACATAAATAACCCTATTTATAAATGGATACTCATTTTAATGCTATGTTTTTTTATTTGAATATAAATTAATTAATCATATTAGATCATATAAAGAATTCGTATACCAATGCCTAAAATATATTCCTATAGGAATAAAGATTTTTTATTCTTCTTTTGAGTATTAGTTAGAAAAATATGTTGTGTATATCATCCATTTTCAAAAACTTCTCCTTTATATTCTCTAGCATTGTTAATAAATTAAATTGTGTTGAAGACATATAATTTATATAGAATCATAAAATGTATTTGGTAGATAATTTACTTGTTCTTCACTATTGATGAATACTATTATGATTAGTCCATATACAATTTGTATAGGATTATGTTTTGCAACAAATAGTGCCAGGTTCCAAACTTAGGATGGGGTATATTTGCATGTTAATTTATTTTTACAATTACATGAAGACTATTCACATGATTTGAGGCTATATTCCATCGAATTAGGACATTATTATAAAGATAATACCTACCACCATAGATAAATAATTCATGTAGATAGACTAAACATTTAGTGAAATAATACATATAGGAATTGAAACATGTCTTCAATAATCAATGGCGCAAGGAAATCTACAATCATAGATATGTTCCTTGGATCGTATAAACATGATCGTTAACCACACAGTAATGAGGGGTAATTTTCAATGACATTATAATGTGTATTATAATGTGATGGTTATTAGAAGTGGAGAAGATGATTCAAGTTACTGGTGATGAATATATAGATAAAGATACACATATTGGTTGTCAAAATGAATTGGAGTCATGTAGGAATTTATGGGTGGGAAAAATGAATGGTAATGGGTTATTTAGAACTAATTATATGCCCCTATATAGAGATATGTGTTTAAAAAGGATTCATATTCCTCATAGTCTTGCTGGGGAAGTGTAATGTACTAACTGATTAGAATCATGTTTCAATTCTATAATACTAGAATCATGATGTGAATATTGACTTCTAATCAGTAACCTTCAAGGTAAAATGTTTTAAATAGCCTTTAATACATTGGGAATTTCGGAAATGAAATGGGTTTTTATAAACCCTATAGAAAATATGTAGTTCATTGATTAATAAAATGGTGAATTTCCATTAAAAATTTTACAATAAAAATGGTGACATCTAAAAGATATCTTTTATTTGGTTTGAAATTCTTGAGATTATTATTCATTTTTTCTATTAATAATACATTAATCTACATATAAAATCATTATGATTTAGTTATTTTAATAAATATTTACAATGATATTTCATTACTATGTGAATTTATTGAATTTCATCATCCCAATGAATATATGTTTACATATATTTTAATTTTATTAATTAGATCATTATTAATCTTATAATGTTCATTATTTGTAATTCACACTCATTAAAAACCAATGTCTGATATATTTTAATAAAATTATTCAATAAAGACCAATTAATCATGTTTACCATTTAGTAATTATGAATTTAGATCCATATAGATCAATTTATTAATCCATTATAAATATATTTCATATTGGAATAAGATATCATAATTCCATATGACTGGTGGAAAACACTCCTAAAATTATATACCCTGAATTTTGAGACTATCTATTGCAAACTATATGAGAATCATTGTATTCTAATTACCACATATCATTATAATACTTATTTTTAAAAAAAATTATGAAACACAATTATTTTTAGGCTATGCAATTATTTATAGTGTTTCATTCTTCTTAATTTTAATTATTTAATTTAGTATCAATGATATTAAATCATTGTATTATAATGTTTATTCGAATTGTTTTTATTATTCTTGTGAATCCATGACTACATGATTATGAATTGATATATTCATATATAATTACACACCCTTTATCCAATGTTCATCAATGATTTCACAATATGTTTTTATGTCCCTTTAAACAATGTTCGCTTGATAAAATACATCCTTATCAATAGATATTTTGAAAACATTCTATGAGATTTGAAATTCCTCAATTGAATTGATATTCCTTAATATATTATTTATGAAATTATTTTTAAAAATAATGCAAATTTACACAAACAGTCACACAATTTATATCAAAATAATTATTAGATTCCCATTGAAAAATTATAACTACTGTCACTAGGTTTACATAATTGATATATTCCATCATAGAAAGTCTCTTAAATATTTCCCATATGTCTTAAATTTATAATTTTTTAACTTGTAATTGGAAACAAATTCATATATTTATGTTTTCTTCTTCCTAAAACATAATAATAAGGGGTCTTCATGAAATCTGATTGGGGTATGTTTTGAATCAACAAATAGTAAGTTTCTTTCCTTGCCACTATAAGTACCCTAGGGATTCATAAATTAGAATATGTATCTTCCCATGTCCTATAGGATATGAATATTTAATTTATAAAGTAAATTGTGGTTTTGTTTGCATTAATAATTATATTAATTCTTCATTACATTATTAAACATATTCAATGGAGTTTCCTTTCTTGTATTTAAATCCATTAAATGATAATAATATTATATATTCCATCTCCATATAATTTTATCATACCTATAAATGTTTTCAAACATGAAAAATGATTTTTATTTAGTCAAAATATGTATAAATATCCTATATATACATTAAATAAAAATTTTCATAATTTATTTATATATGATTGATTAATTCTTGTTTATTAGATTGTATAAATTAGATTGTGTCACTTAAATATCATTCTTAGGTTTAATCGAAACATCATTATGATTGTTTTAATAGAAAATACATTGTCGTATATATCAAACGTATTGAGTCTTAATTGATTAAAATATTATAGATTCTTAAAAATTCAAATCACTTAAGAAAATCATTTTATTTTTACCTCAAATGAAAAATAATTATTTACCAAATCCCATAAATCACATTAATAATCATAAATAAATAGTTTTTATCTATAAATTTTTAAAAAAGGTTTTAAATCATTCAACTTAATTTTATGATGACTTAAAATCAATTTTTCTCTTAATTACACATTATTTATGTATAAATATATTACATCATTTTCATTTATAAAAACTATGAGTAACTCATGACATTGTGCTGGAAGTAATTAGTAAAGAGATGGTGAGTATATTAATATTTATTTTCACAAATATATCCTAATCAAGCACATTTTTTGTTGTCAGATCCATTATTTAAATAATTAGTTGCAATCTTGTCACACTAATGTACATCATTGAACCCATTCTCATTGTATTTATTATCCAAGTATAAATTATTATAAAGTTTAAAATGGTTTTTTGGATTTTATACCTATTAGGTTATATCAACAACAATTTCATTTTACTAATTATTGTTTGTTTTGATTTATTTTTTATTACTATTCCTCATTAATATCATTATAACTATTATAATAAACTTATCATTAAACTATCTTGATTGATCTCACCATAGACAAATATCCTCATGAAAATAAAACTTTTAAAAAATATTATACCTTGAAATAGAACATAGTATTAGGAATCTTCTTAGAACATAATATTGACTGAACATAACATCATATCATATAATATAATTAATTAATCGATAATTAATCAATAATACATATTAATATTGCAACAAAACTCAATTACACCAATATATTCCTTTAAAAAGTTATTTAGTTGACAATAATACGAATATAAATATTATTGTATGTAATCCACTAGATTGTAATAAGATGAATAAGTTTATCTTCATCAAGATTTATATAATACCGTTTTATTTTAAATTTTTTTTGGATTTTCAGTAAATTTATTCATCATGAAAACCATAATGTGTTTAATATTATCTATACTGAAAACAAAATGTCATATTTGGTTTTTTTATAGTTATCGTCGTTAAATAACAATTTCCCTATCCATTAATTACATACCTGATGTATATTGGAAGAATTAAAATCCCAAATAATACATTATAGTATCATTATACAATTTCAATGTTTATTAATTTCATTAACATCATTATGAAATAATTTTTTTTTGATTTATCACTTCCCTTGAATAAGATATAAAATTCAAATTTTGATTTATTCATGGAATTTTCATTTTTAACCAACTTTTTATCAAAAACATTCACCTCCTCATTATTAGAAATAATATTTACATATTAAATTTTAAAAATCTTATAATATAATATTAATATATCACTACGATCAAAAAATTTCTATGAATAAACGTAATTACAATAGATTATTCTCTATGGCTTTTGAATTGTTGAGTGAATTATCAAAAGAACAATTATTTTTCCCCAAGAATATTTTATGATTTAAATGTTTTCAAATTTCATTCAATAATAATAAAATATTATTCCTAGTTATAATTATTTACATGACTCCTCATCATTACATTCCACATATCATTTCAATTCATTTCGGATCCCATCACCATCACAATTGAAATTCATGAAATATATTTATTTCTCCATGAATGTAGAAACCCAAATCATGACGTACATGAACATTAAATTACTTTTTCAGAATACTTAATACATAACAAAAACAGACACCAAAGGACTGTAAACGTTTAGTGTCGTTGGAAACTAGGAACATATTCTTCTAATCTTAGTGAAATATCTTCAACATCTCCCATAAAGATATTCTGTTTTTTTTTCTTACCTAAAACATTTCATTATATCCTAGGGAAATGGAAACACATAAAGGGTGATCTGAAATGCTCAGTAAGGGTAAGAATGAAAAAAAAACAAACCATATACATTTGAACATCAAAACATGAACATAATGTTTAAACATCATAATCTTGAGTTGTAATATAAATCTTGGTGATACATAAGGCATAGATAATAAAGGAACATCAATCATAATAAAATGTCATGTTAATAAAACATTTAATTGTGGAAAAACATTAATCACATGATATGATTTCCATTGTATCAGAGGAATTTCTTCCATGACCATCTTAGTGGACAATGTCGCTTTCTTAATCGAGTTCACTCCTCATTCCAGTCCTGTATTACTGAACCAGATTAACTTACCATTCCAGCCATGTCTATCTCATGAGATATAAATCTTTACCCAATGCATGGGAGGGATATATATGTCCCACCCATTTCATAATGAGATCATTCTTACTTGAGCCACAAAATAAACATAAAACATTCATCATAACCCAATGAATAAAATGGGTTTCATAAACATCATCCCATCATCACATAATCCATATAAAACAAATGGATATTTTATCAGAAGAAAATTGAAACCATGTAAATAATAGAGACATTATACTTGAAACATACTCATATGAAATAATGTCATCTTACATGGAAAATGGTTTTGATAAAACACTTGAAATTAATTCTTGAGGAAAATATCTTTTCTTCTTCAAAATAATTTTCTATTGAAAAAATTCAGAAGAATTTTAAAAGAAAAGTATTTTGTTGAAAATAGTCATAAAATCTTGTTGTGTATGCATAATGAAAAGGATGAATTATGAAATCGTAAAAATGTGTTCACACCATATAAATTAAATATAACATTCTTCTCGTAGTTTCGTTGGGAAAGTCAAAATGTTCCCCGTGTGGTAAAAAAAAGTAAGATTCCTTTCATAACATGTGCTAAATGTTAAAAATGGGTAAAAATGACTTTAAAATTATATGAAAACATTTTTTTTGAAAACATGGTCAAGTAAGATAACAATAACCCCTGTAAATTATTTTGAATAACAATCTCGGATACGAACAAGATTGGAAAAGTTATCCCGTACCTTAGGTCTGATATGCTTCATACGTATCTGAACCTCCTGTATAATGATTTAAATAATTTCATTGACTTATTTCAGAATCATATTCATTTTATGATATCATATATGGTACACTTATGACTTTATATTTCCCATTCTTTTGTATGTTCCAGGTTAAATCAACATTTTGGGTAAAATCGTTTTATTTATAGTACGTGTTAGGACTTGTTGTTTTTAATATTATTATTTCTTATATATTGATTTACTTAATTCCAGAATGTGAATAATGATTTATATATCATATATATATATTCAGTATATATATATAATAGATATATATATGAAATGAAATACACCGTTCATGGAGACAGTAGGCCGTACGTATGCATGAACAATGTTTTTGTTTTCTTATTGAATAAAATGGAATTTAGTAAATGAAACATATATTTACATAAATCTTGTTTCATTATTATTTAATATCATTAATTATTATTTATTATATATAATTTATAATCATACATTAATGGTTAATCCTGGAAAATGAATCTCATCGCCTTCGTGGAGACGGTAGTCCGTACGTACACACGAGCGATGATATCATTTCCATGATCATGGAATTGTATTTAAGTGTATGTATAATATTTCAGAATAAATATCACTTTACAATAATCATATATAGTTATTTATTTACACCTTTATACCCATCCAAGTAAGGTGGTGGCGGAAAACATATAACACCACAGCATGGAGACGGTATTCCGTACGTACGCACGTGCGGTGATTTCGTTTCTGTAGGATTGATAGAAGACGAAGATCAGTTGTTTAATATTTATAATAACATATCCATCTATTAGTGATACATATGTTATTTTTTTTTTGAGGAATGACATAAATTAGAATAATTAAAGAAGAAATCAATTGGAATGAATCGGTAGAGGATATTACCTTTTCTCTGATGAGCCTCTTCTTAACCTCCTGTTAAGGAACAAGGGTTGGTCTTTTTAAGAGACCAAAACCTCTATAATGATTCAAGGTAATATTATAAGGGAAATTTTCTGGGTTTTAAAGTGATTCAAGGCTCAAAAGGGTGTGAAGTGAATAGGTAAGGGGTTCCCTTTTTATAAGGAGTAGAGGGGCACTTTGGAAAAAACGTAAAATATTATTTTATAATAAAGTCATATTCAGTTTATGATAGCTAAAATTGATTTATTTTGAATATAAAGTGGGTATGGGTCGAAATAATTTCAACAAATTGGTTTTAGACAAGTTTAGGTTACTATTTTAACCTTATCATTTAGATTTAACTCTATGTTAAATAATTTAACTTTTACCGTGTCTTCTTGTTTTCTTACACTATATTGTTAATAAACTTACTATAACAAGACCAAAGAACCCCAAGTGGTTGATTGTTAATTTATATAACCTTATCTCAGTCATTTGCCCGATCCTTATATTTTTTGAAATATAATAACAATTAATAATATAATATTTTGTTTAAAAAATATTTTATGTCAATTTTGACACTATTTGGTAATTGATTTTTGTGAAAATCATAACAAAATGATTAGTTTGGAGAATTTTAATTAAATAGATACTAAAATGTCATAGTAACTTATAAAATTAGTTTAATTCATTAAAAGTCTCAAATTACATTTATTTGGGTAATTATAATATCAATTATTTAAATATTTCATTATTTAGGTAATTACCGCATCACCATTGTTTCATATATAAAATAGAGTATTTAATGTCTAAAAATTATAACTAAAATACCATTAAATATAAAATAGTGTTATATTTCTAGTGAATATTTATAATATATTTTATATAATGTATAACCCTATATTAAAAATGTTTTAGTTATTAAACATTGATTTTAAACATTTTAACTATTCTTTAAATAAAATAATAATAAATGTCCTCATCCAATCCAAGTGGACATAAGGGGTAATATTTTATTACTAAGGTTGTTTTTGGTTGAATTAAACTTATCCAATATACTTTGAACATGTTTTAGTGTAATAGTAATATCATTTTTACCCTCAATTACCGTATTTACTTTTAACCGTGGTAAATAAAAATGAAAAGTTACTTTTCGTCAAAAAATATTTTTATCTATTGAACCACATTTTACTCTTTTATATTAACCATGTCTCTCCTATTTTTGGAATTGCACTCACAGAAGTGGTAAAATTATGTTAAATGTAAATTTTCAAATTATCCTAAGAGGTTGGTAAAAGACGGTGAGAAGTTCAATAAAATATTTATATATCTAAAATTATTATAAAATAACCCCAATTAAATACGTTGAACTTATATAGGTATTATGTATCAATTTTTACCTAAAATAAATTTAAATAAAAAAAGAATTATTTAAATAGAAAGTCTGTTTTTAAAGAATAACCTAGTGTTTTCACTATTCATAAAAAATTGAATGTTTTCAGAAAAATACCAAAAATTCACCCTACGCTAATTTCGATATTCTGAATCCAAAAATGAATTCCATTTCAAATGATAAAACTTATAAAATTTCAAAATGTGGGTATTACTATTCCTAACGGCATGTTTATATAACATATCGTTGTTTAGCGAAACTCGGTATTGCGTACAACACACGCTATCGTGGAAGGTCAAGATTGTGTTTAATGCAATCCAAGTCAGGGATGAGTGTAGTGAAAGGTCCTTGGTTTAGCGTAAAAAAAATACATCAATTATATTAAAAATAAAATTCTTCATAAAATCTCGGGGTGTTACATTATACCCCCCTTAAAATGAATTTTTCCCTCGAAATTTGTCAGGGTTCTAAATAGTTTACTACTCAAAAGTTTATTTAATAGAAACCCACATCCTAAAAAGGAATACCAAAACTTATCTTTAAAAATTAATGTTTGAAACATAATAATTACCCAAATTATCTAATCACTGGGTTTCCACATAGTAGAACATAGGTGAAAATATGGATATGGAAGAGAAATCTATCTATCATGTTCTGATGGAGAGTGGTAGAGAACATGGGTATGAAAAACCCAATAATCACAAAGCCATAAATTTATGATGATTTAAGGTAACATCTGATTCATCAAACAAAAGGACACTAGGACAACATTTTTTTGTATTCAAGATAGTTTCCCTAAAGTCGAGGAATTGTTGAATTAAATTAAATACTTACTTGATTTTGGTACACTCTTACTGTTATTTGTGCATTGAACTATTTCAAAATCATCTCTTAAATAAATGAAGTTGAATTTGTCTTCTGTGAAGTGTTAGCAGATCACGCGATAGAATGATAGCTCATTCTATCTATCTCTAACAAATAGATAGTAAATGTTATTAAATATACATAAGTCCATCCATAGTGAGATTAATCATATATGGTTCTGAAAATGGACTTATACTTCATATATCGTACCGCTTAATATAATAAAACTAGCTTATACTAACCAGGGACTTCCTGTAGGTCAGTGGTAAGCAATAAAGGCCTCTCACACTTTGGTTGTGGGTTCGATTCCCATGTCCTTGTCCGACGCAATGGGTTGTCGCTCGTTCTGCATGTTGTCCCTTTTCATAAACTACACTATTTTAACATTCTATCAATAATATCGAAAAAAGTTGTAGCATTAAAATATACTATCGTTTTTTCAACACAATTCGTTCAAATCATTTGGCTTGTCTAAAATACTTATATCCAAACTCATAGTATAAAGAAAACAATTACTAGAAATTTCATCTACTGATCATTTGAATACCATCATTTATCCCAAATATATCATACAATATATCTTGTTGGTCAAATTCCAAACATGTGAATACCTGAATCATTTATTCTCTTGAAACATAAATTACCATAAAACCATAGTGAAAACATGAATGATATCAAAAGTTAACTCTTTCCACATACCAAAATCCCAAAAATTTTATATACTCGAACCATGTTATCACAATGTCCTTACATCAGTCATGAGCTCAATAATACTATCAAACATTTAATTATCTCCTTATTCCTTCATTATGCGCATATCATCTAATTTAAAAAAATATTAAAATCACTTTTCATAGTTACTGGTACCATATAATTATTGAAAACCAATAGATAGATATTCCAAAATTCAACGAAGCCATAAATGAGATTCTATGATACTATGTTGAAATCCCATTACATAAGCACTTAATCATTACAAAAAAATCATTTTCATACTCAACATCACAAATAGTTATCGCATGTGACATCCCATTATCCTTTGAATTATGTGGTTTATCGTGTTGATCATCATTAACCCTTGGATTAGGGAATTGATTAGCATAATTCCCCATTTCCTTGCACAGGAAGCATTAAAGTGTTGGTGGTGCATTCTCTGTAGTCTTTTATTTATTCCCAACATTAGAAACCCTTTTTCTATTACATCGACAATCAGCTACTCGATGACCTTCTTTTCCACACTTAAAACATTTTCTAGTCCCTTTAAGACAATCTCCACCATTATTCATTCCACACATTGAGAATAAAAAAATAATCTTCTTTTCACCATTATTTTGATATTTCTCCCTGAACTCCATATTTAGTTTCTTGTCAAAACCATGAGATGGATTTGTTACACCAACTTCCAGTTCTACCTTGATAGCACAATGCACAATTTCTTCATCGCTATTGAAGTCTCTTATAACTAATGCCCTTCGATGACTTGGTTTTAAGCCACTGAAAAATCGATCAACTTTACTTTCAGGTTGGATGACAAAACCAGATGCATACCATGAAAGTCCTATAAAATTCGCTTCATATATACCAACAGATTCATCATCCTTTTGATTATGCTCAAGGAACTCCTTTTCCATCTTTGTTCGAAGAATACAAGGGAAGTACTTACTGAAATACAGGTTCTTGAACTCATCCCATTCCATGGTTTCAATTTCATCTTGGGGTCTTGTATTCTTAATTAGAGTCCACCATTGGTCTCCTTCACCTTCTAAATGGTAAACAACTAGAATGACATTATAATGTTCAAACAGAAAATTATGGTAAATATCTTCTCAATGGTACTGATCCATTATTCAGCAAGAAGTGGATCAGAAGACCCTTTGAAAGAAGGTGGAATTTTCCTCATCAAAGACTCATTATAATATTGTTCCCTTCTCTGATCATTTGGAAATCCAGAATTATTCATAACATGTGTAAGTATAGAAATAAGATATTTCACTCCATATCCCATCACATTTTGTTGTTCTAGAGAAAAATAATTGCATTTTCCATTACATTGATCAACACGGTTCTTTCAGGTTCCAACAATCGTCTAAAACCCAAAAATAATAGTGTAACAAGGAAAAATTATTCTAGAGAAAACAACACAATAAAGGGGGAGTACCTTCAATATATAACATATTAGGGTTAATTATTAGATTGTTACCATAATTCTAGGACTATAACCTATACTTATACTTAAAAGTAGGGACATCCGTAAACATACCATAGAAATATCTCTTGGGATCTCACTAAAGTTTTTGCATCCTATTTTCAAAAGTTTAACTAAATCGTTCCCCTGATACCAACTGTAGAGACCAAAAGCATGGTCTACATGGACATTACATTACTTTTGCGGAATACATAATACATAACAAAGCAGACACCAAAGGACTGTAATAGTTTAGTGTCTTTGGAGACATGGAACATAATCTTCTAATCTAGGTGAAAGATCATCAACATATCCCATAAAGATATTCCCTTTTTTTCTTACCTAAAACCTCTCTTTACATCGGATGAAAAAGAAAAAAATATAAAAGGTGATCTCAAATTCTCAGTAAGGGTATTAATGGAAAAAAACATAAAAAAACTCATACACATTTGAACTTCAAAACATGAATATAAACTGTAAACATCAAAATCATGAGGTTTGAAAAAAATCTAGGCAGTACGTAAGGCATAAATCATAATGGAAAATCAATCATGATAAAATAACATGGGAATAAAAAATTTAATTGTGGCAAAAAAGTAGGCACATGATATTATTTCCATAGTAGCCAAGGCATTGCTGCCATGACCATCTAGGTGTACAATGTCCCTTTATGAATCGAGTTCACTCCTCACTCCGATGCTATATCAATGAACCAGATTAACATAACATTTCAGCCATGTCTATATCATGAGATATAAATCTTTATCCAATGCTTTGGAGGGATATATAGGTCCCAACCATCTAATAATGAAATTATTCTTACTTGTGCCACAAAATAAACATAAAACATTAATCAGAACCCATAAGAATAAACTGGGATTAATAAACATCATCCCATCATCACATATTCAATATAAATCAAATGGATATTTCATCATAAGAAAAGTTAAACCATGTTATTCATAGAGACCTTATACTTGAAACATACATATATGAAATAATTTAATCTTAGATGGAAAAAGGTTTTGATAAAACCCTTGAAATGATTTCTTGAAAAAAATATCCTTTATTCTTCAAAATCATTTTCTCTTCACAAAATTCCCTGAAATTTTAAAAGAAAAGTATTTTTTTATATAGGCATAAAATCTTGTAGAGTATGCCTCCTGAATGTAAGGAGTTATGGAATCGTAAAAACCCGTTCACACCGTATAAGTTATAAATAACATTCTTCTCCTACTATTGTCGGAAAAGTCAAAAAGTTCCCCATGTGGTAAAAAAACGTTAGATTCCTTTAATTACATTTTTCAAATTTAAAAAATGGGAAAAAAATGAATTTAAAAATAAATGAAAACATTTTTAGAAAACATGATCATGGATGATAATAGTTACACCAGTAAATACTATCAAATTACAATCTCGGATAAGAACGAGATTGAAATAGTTATCCCTTACCTTAGGTCTGATATGCTTCATACGTATCCGAACCTACTGTATAATGATTTAAATAATTTCATTAACTTATTAAAGAATCTTATTCACTGTTATGATATCATATATGGTTCTCTTATGACTTTATATTACCCGTTCTTTTGTAAGTTCCATGTTAAAGTTGTGTTTCGGGTAAAATCATTTTATTTATCATACATGTTTGACTTATTGTTGTTGATATTATTATTACTTATATATTGATTTAATTACATCCAAAATTTAAGTCATTATTTATATATAATATATATATTCATAATATAAATATATAATAGATATATAAATGAAATGAAATACACCGTTCATGGATACGGTAGGTCGTACTTACGCATAAACTTTGTTTCCATTTCCTTATTGAATTAAATGGAATTAAGTAAATGAAACATATATGTACATAAATCCAGTATCATTATTATGTAATATATTTCATGATTATTTATTATATATACTTTATAATCATACATTAATGGTTAATCATGGAAAATGAATCTCATCGCATTCGTGGAGACAGTAGGCCGTACGTACACACGAGCAATGATATCATTCCAATGATCATGGAATTGTATTGAAGTGTATGTATAATATTTAAGAATAAATATCACTTTAAAATAATCATATATAGTTATTTTTTTAAACCATCAAACCCATCCAAGTAAGGTGGTGGTGGAAAACAGATTACACCACGACATGGAGACAGTGTTCCGTACGTACTCATGCGCGTTGATTTCGTTTCCGTAGGATGGATTGAAGATGAAATTGGGTTGTTCCATATTTATAAAAACATATCTGTATATTAGTGATACTGATGTTATTAATTTATTACGATACAAATAAAGAAGAAGTAGAAGAAGAAATAAATTGGAATGAATCGGTAATGGATATTACCTCTTCTTCGACGCGCCTCTTCCTAACCTCCTCTTAAGGAACTAGGGTTGGTCTTTTGAAGAGCCCAGAACCACTATAATGTTTTAGGAATGATGAGAAGGGAAATAGGTAGGGGTGGGCCATTCTTAAAGTCTCAAAAGGGTGTGAAGAGAATAGGTAAGGGGTGCCCTTTTTATAAGGGATGAGAGGGGCACTTTAGGAAAAACTAAAAATATTATTTTATAATAAAGTCGTATTCAGTATATAATAGCTCAAAATTGATTTATTTCTAAGTTAAAGTGGGGATGGGTCGTATTCCTCTCAACCAGTAGGTTTTATACATGTTTAGGTAACTATTTTAGCCATATCATTTAGATTTAACTCTAAGTTAAATAATTTAACTATTATCGTTTCTTTTTGTTTTCTTACACTATATGGTCAATAAAAATACTATAACAATCCAAATGAACCCCAAGTGGTTCATTATTAATATATATAACCTTATATAAGTCATTTAGTCGAACCATATATTTTTAAGAATATAAAAATAATTAATAATATAATATTTAAAAAAACAATTTTATGTCATTTTTGACACTATATGTTAATTGATTTTTTTTAAAATCATAACATAATGAATAGTCATAAAAATGTTAATTAAATCATTAATAACATGTCATAATAACCTATATTTTTTTTTAATTCATGAAAAGTCTCCAATTACATTTATTTCAGAATGTATAATATCATGTATTTTAATATTTCATTATATAGGTAATTACTACATCACCATCGTGTCATAAAAAAATTAAAATATTTAATTTCTAAAAATTATAAATAAAATACAATTAGGTAAGAAATCCCTTTATCTTTATAATTAATATTTATAGTCTAATTGATCTTATGCATAACCCTATATTAAGAATGTTTTAGTTATTAAACATTGATTTTAACAATTTTTACTCTTCTTTAAATAAAATAATAATAAATGTCATAATCCAATCCAAGTGGGCCTAAAGGGTAATATTTTTTTATTTATGTTGTTTATGGTCAAATAACACTTATAAAATAGAATTAGGACATGTTTTATGGTAATATTAATATAATTTTTAAGCTTAATTACCATATTTACTTTTAACTGTGGTAAATAAAAGTAAAAAGTAACTATTCACCAAAAATTATTTTTATCATATTAAACCACAATTTACTCCATGTTATTAACCATGTCTCTCAGATTTTTGAAATTTCACTCACATATGTGGTAAAATTATGTTTTATGTAAATTTTCAAATTCTCTTAGGAGGTGGGTAAAAGACAGCGAAAACATCAATACAATTTTTATATATCAAAAATTATTATTAAATGACCCCAATGAATTTAATTGAACATTTATAGGTATTATGTATCCATTTTGTCCTAAAATAAAATTAAATAAAATAAGTAATTATTTAAAAAAAATTGTTTTTAAATAGTTACCCATTGGTTTCACTATTCATAAAAAATTGAATGTTTTCAGACAAATACAAACATTTCACCCTATGACAATTTCGATATTCCGAATCCAGAAATGAAGTCCATTTAGATAGAAAAAATTTATAAAATTTCCAAAAGTTGGTATTACTATTCATTACGGCATTTTATATAACATATCGTTTTTTAGCGAAACTCGGTATTGCGTACAACACACGCTATCGTAGAAGGTTGTGATTGCGTGTAATGCAAGCCAAGTCAGGGATGCGTTTAGTGGAAGATCTTTTTGGTGTAGCGTAAAACACAAGACATCACTGAAATTAGAAAGAATATTTTTTATAAAATTTCGGGGTGTTACCATGAATGTTACATGTCGGTCATCTATGAAATAGGCTTTTGCCTTTGAAATTTTAATATACCATGATATAATTTTTATTTATTAGAGAAAAATGATTTTGATTGGTTAATTGAATGTAGATTTTCAATTATGAAATTTTCTTCCACATTTCCATCATAAAACCTAGTTTCTCATTTAAGATCATTAGATTTTATCATGACCAACAACTTATTCTTGGATATTGAGAAATATATTAAAAATGAATAAATTAACTCCAAAATTGAAACTCTAAAAAGGAATATTACAAATGAATTTATCATTTCATTTCCATTTAACATTGGAATATAATTTTAAATGATTATTTATGTTATGGTAATTTCCATCCAAATTATTTTTCTCATAAAAATATATCATTAGACAACTGTTTTTTGAACTATTTCAATATTCATACATAGTATCCATCAAATATTTTCTTTTTCTCATTATAATTAGTCATATTCTAATATATTATGTTGTAAAGAAATTATTTTTCTTAATGGTCCCCCATCCTTGTATTTTTAAAATATGGGTGAAAATTTTTAATATACTATAATATCATCATAAATTTCATCACCATTGTGGAAGCATAATGGATTTATCAATAAGTACAAATAGGGCCTTCAATTTAGTTCACCAAAATGATGAATTAATTATTGACTCATTATCACCCAAGTAAACAACAAAATATTGATCTCAACAAGATTATATCCTTGAATCCATTATTTTCAATCCAAACCCATTAATGTATTGTATTTTTATCAAAACTATTATCATTATATTTTCACAGAACAATCCTATCAGTAGTTTTTAATATTGTTATGAGAGTAACCCACTACACTATTTGTCATTGACTGCAATATTTTATTTTCACAAGAATTATTTTATATTCCCTAAAAACTAGATTATGTAAACACACCATGGGTATATTTATAACAAACAATAAATTTAAAATAACATATAAAAACATCATATCACATCCTAGAATAAATAATTTCATATCAATTAGGGGACTCATTTATTGATGATGTTTATTATTTTAATTTATATTATTGATAAAAACGTTTTATAATTAAATATAATACTAAAATACAAATGATAAATCAAATAATATTATCATAATCATTTTGGTATGGAATTTATACCCTTGTAATAATAGATGGTCACTGATAGTGGGGTGACTCATTAGATATGAAAATGAAAACTCTAAATTTAGGATTTTCATTTAATTTTTATCAAAATAGAATTTTGAATGATATTATTTCATGAAAAGAAATCTGAAATTATTTTTTACAATATTTTATAGAATAAATCCCAATTTATAGTTTCTATGGGAACTCATTTATTATTAAAAATAGAGTAATAAGAAACAAATTGGGGGAAAAAATTACAATGGGAAATCACTTTTATTATAATGTGTCATATCATTTATAAATAGTTATTGTGATTCTCTATTGTATGTTTTTATTTTGTTATCAATAGGATCAAGTAATGTGATTGTATATTGTTATGAATACATACAGTAGTAATGAAAATAATGTATAATAATTTCTTCAGTCTTTCATCAATTGCACATGTTCCCATATAATTTGGATCTTGTATGCACCCTTAATATTCAGCATTGTCTTAACATAAATATTTTAAGAATAAAATATGGAATATGATGCATGTTATAATAATGTTAAATGGATAATGATAAGTTGGAAATCAATATTTATTTTTGGAGAACATACCAACATTATTTGGTATATCGTTCATGATTTTTTCTTCTATATCAACACAATATCTTAATTTTGATTCCATATGTCCTATATAAACACTCTTTTACACATGTGGATTCAATGAATTAAATGTATATTAATAACGAAATAATTATATAATGTACATACCTACATATAAGATAGTGGATTCATCTAAAAATTCCTACTATGATTCTTTTCTCTATCCTTTTGGATGGCCTAAAATTATTTCTCTATTATATCAAAGGATCCACTATTCCCTTTTTGAATTTTGAGCTCTATGAAACATCTTTAACATAACCACTAAATTTCTCAACATAATATTTCAACTCACAAAATATTCTATTATATTTTTTGATATTTATTTCCATAATTAAAACACGAAACAGTAAAATTCATTGTTAATTATACATAATGATATGGTAAAAAAGAAATTTTTTGGTTGATATTGGTTGAACAAAAAATATTTCAACATAAATTTTTATTGAATAAAAAGCATTAAATTTAACATAAACACCAAAATAGCAATTTCACATGGAATAATTAAAATTTAATTTGGACTCCTAAACTAGTATATATTAAATGGGCCACAATATTATATTTGGTTCCTCCATAAAATTTATTCTATCATTTGAATCTATGAAAAATGTAAATCATAGATATATCATACATGATAATTTTATCAATAAAAAAATCACAACACCTTCAAAAATCATAAAATTATTGTGTTATGAAATATGTCATAGTGTTTCACTGATTTGAAGACTATAAAGACTCAAATTTAAATAAAAAAAACATGTTTTGGAGATTTATCTCCCTTAATTGAATTTTCAAATAAAAATTTACTATGTATCAATTATGAAGACCACATAACGCTAACATTAAAATTTTTATTTATGATGATCTTGATCAATCAACATTGTAAAAAATAAACCTAATAACAATGAGTTACTCATTAAATATTTTTAATAAATGAATTTTGTGAATTTTGATATTTATATTGAAAAATAGTATTCATGAAAAATCATACTTATGAGTCATTTTAATTTTCATGATTCATAGTCAATATTTTAATTTCTATACAAGGATTATATTGTATCTATAGATATTATATTAACCATATTATAAATGGTTCCAAAATATATAATCATTATAGATATAACAATTAATTTTATAAAAATTCATTAACTATATATTCCACCAATGATTTATTTATATTACTTTTCAAATATCAATGACTTTTTAATATTTTTTTTCATAGTGATATTTTAAATAGTGTTATTTATAATAAACCATGAAAAATCTGATATAAAAATTTAAATAATCATATTTACATATTTTTTTATTCGATTTCAATCATATTGATCTTATATGTTTTATTCGTCTAAAATGTTAATGTTATTTATGAAATAATGTGAAGTATAATTTATTATATGATACATATGCTAATATTCCCTATTATATAAGGTATTAATTATTATTATAAATCCCAAAATTTTATGAAATAAATTTCCAAATTAAATTAGGGAATATGGAATGAAATATCATACTCTTATATGAAAAATGAAACCATAATCCACAAATAAATATATATGAGAGATAATAAATATTTATGGTTTTCCTGTTTACCTATTCATCAATATATATATTCAATTCAATAACATGAATGCAAGTTATCATTCTAGGAAAATACATAACTAATGTCTTCAATGGAAATGTAATAATAACACTATTTAAAAATAAAATATACTCTTTATTCAGATCTAGATTTAACTCTATGAAGAGACTCGTTTTCTACCATTTATCAATATAAGTTATAAAAACCTCCATGTAATTTTTTAGCTCAATAAAACTAATAAAACATTCCTTTTGCAACCCATTGAAAATATATAGACGTTATATCTCTAGAAATAGTCTACCCTCTTATATATACATACGGAGAAATCCCTTCAAGGATGATTTTATTAATACACTTATAGTCAATTTCATAATAAAATCTAAACCAAAATGGCAATGCTTCCAACACTATAATTATCATCCAACTACCACCTACATAAATGAAGGGTCACAGAATATCATTTAGGAGGCCAATGTCTCAGTTATCAAAAAGTAATAAAATTCCCATTATATATTATAAAAAACCTAATACTAATAAAATTTCATTACAAAACATATTCTAATTCGTTATAGGCTCATGTAAATCATGAATGGTTGTTGATGTATGTATCATCTTCAATTACTAAAAAATATTCCCACACTAGTCATCATATATTAACTTTACCCCTTTATGTGTAAAAGGTGTCATGGGAACATGGTTTGTTTTAAATTTAGTATGTAACCATAATAGCTCAAAATTCCCTTAATAAATTCAATATATAATAAATTATGTGGATCTCCAGGAGTAGTCACCATTGTCAATTTCTCTAGAACCATAAGAAATCATGATTCTGATAAAAAATTCCCAAGATATTTTAGATAACTAATCGAGAAGTGGAATCTAAATTACATGTTATAATGTCAGATACTCTATAATGTTTGTATAACTGTGTCAAAATTATCATGATGTTGTTCATTAAATATTTAACACATAAATTCACAATTCATTGTTTTATTCAACAACGACACAAAAAAATGTATCAAATATCTAATTAAAAAATTTAATATATACAATTTTTATATTCATTAAATTGAAAAAACCACTTTTAATTCATTATTCCCTTATTGGATACAAAATATTTTCATTGATAGATCCTCAGTAGATATATTAGGTTTATTATGAAATGAGTAAATATAATTAATAAAAAAACAATATATTCAATGTTGATCAAATACACAATAAATGAATATGAATTGATTTAATTATTTTATCTTAAATCGAATAAAGTATTGATAATTTAAATATAAACAAAAATAATTGAATTATCCTTTTTTGAAATATGCACTATAGAATCCTAGTGTGAACTGATATTTATGAAATAACTTTTCAATTAAGATATCTGAATTAATATTTAATTTTTCATACTCTGTTGGAGTCATGATAAATTTACATTCAATAGCATAATAGTAAAATCTAGTACCACTGTGTCATTAATATACATAAATCTGAAACCTCATGTCAATTTCCGTACCCAAACTACTTTAAAAACATGAATACATGCCACATATCATGTACTGAATCCAAAACGATGAAAACCATTTCATGTATATTTCTTTTTTCTGAAAATACTTATTTTTTTATATTCCGTAATCATAATATGTGATGGTTGGGTAGAATTATAACCACACAATCATTCCAAAAGTCATTCTTATATCAAAAATATTGATAATATTTTTCATTACTACAATATATATATTATATTTTATTTATATGAAATAAATAATAATGATATAAAACTCTAACATATTAATAAAAATATAACACATATATATCCTTAGAATAATAAAATGATAAATCACTTCCATAGAACCATGATTTACTATTGAATAAGAAATATACTAAAACATTACAATCGTTACCAGTACATCCCACAAAAAATCGTTCCAATTTCTTTTCTGAACCACATATCCTTCTCCTAAATCAATAATTTTTAGTCCACCACAATATATATTCGTATGAAAAAAATTTACGATCATATACAGATTATTATAGAAGTCTTACACAAATAACTGACATTAGATTACTCATAACCTCTAGTGGTAAGAACAACATGAATATGATTAGAGAAATTTAGCCACATTTTCATTAAATATCTTTCACCAAACACTGTTTGAATAATTTTTTCCATATATACAACATATGATTAATAATATAAAATTAAATATATTTTAATTTAAAAAAATTCACAACCTGATCTCCAATGGAATCCTTATTTATTAAAGACTGTACCACTATTAATGTCATATCCTCTCTATCATATTTGTTACTATATTTAACAAAAATATCCTCAGAGCATCAAATAACATGAAATTTCTTAGAAAAAATCATAATATTGATATTTTTTTAATATTAACATATCATATATATATATAAGAGGATATGTAACACCCCAGGATTTCAGAGTGTGTTATTTCTTAAAAATAATTCAATAACTTGCACTACATGAAACACCGAGTTCAATCACACCATTAAAAGAGGTCATCAATAGTATTAACTAAATTTTGAACTTTATATAATCCTTATAATTTTAGAATCCCTATTATGAGTTTCTTAGTCATAATGCAAGAACAGATTCATTTTCAGTATTTCACTTTTATCAACTTCTAATAGTGAAACCTTTTTAAATACAAAATTTTAAACTTTTTGACTAAATGGGGACATCAAAAATTTAAAATGAAACACCCCAAGCTTCCACGGTACGTTTCCCTTTGAATAATGTGATAGCGTGTGTTGTACGCAACACCGAGTTCTAACACACCATAACCAATCAAACTAGCCGTTATAAATAGTAATACCTACTTTTTGAAAATATATATATTTTATATTTCAAAATGGACTTCATTTTTGGATTCGGAATATCGAATTTAGCCTAAGGTGAAATTTTGGTACTTTTCGGATAACTTTCATATTTTGATGAATAGTGAAAATTACTAAATTTTAATTAAAAACAACTTTTTTAATCAAAATAATTAATAGTGATAAATTATGAATTTGAGTGGTTTTAAAGTATATTTAGAATATATTTTTACAATTTAATATAATTTTGGTCATTATACATAATTTTACAATTAAACCGAACATAAACAAGTGTCAATCTTTTGATAGTTATTATCTCTTAAAAACACGCTTTTTGTTTTGACAGCGGGAATTAATTTTAAATTAATTTCTGCCACTTCTGTGTTTTGAATTTAGAAAAATGGATTCAATATTTGGAATCAGGATGTTCAAATTGTGTAAATAGGTAACTTTTATTTTTAGACATTTTGAATAATTACTGCGGTAAATATTTTATTTACCATGGTTAAGGGTAAATCCGGTAAATAAGGGTTAAAAAATAATATTATAATAATACTAAATTACCCTAAAACGTGTCTTAACCCTATTGGTTGATACATGGTCGACCATGAGAATCTTTGTGTCAATTTTGGGACCCCATGGATCCACTTGTAAGTGATAATGACACTTTATTTTAATTAAGTCAAAATGAATACAAAAATGACACAAGCATATATCTTTTAGCAAAACAATTGTTACATAGGGTTATATAAGTTTTATTTTAGATTATAAATATTCATTAGAAAGCTAAAAATATTTCCTACATAATGATATTTTATTTATAATTTTTAGACATTAAATAATTTATTTTATTTATGACACAATGATGATGCAGTAATTACTATAATAGTGAACAATTAAAATAATTGATATTATAAATACCCAAATAAATATAATATGAAACTTTTAATGAATTAAACTAATTTTCTAGTATAATATGACATATTAGGATTGATTTAATTGACTTTGTTCGAAGTAATCAATCTGTTATGAGTTTCACAAAAATCAACTATTGAATAGTGTCAAAATTGACATAAAAGAGTTCTTAAAACAAATATTATATTATTAATTGATATTAAATTCCTAAAAATCTAAGGTTCGGCCAAGAGACTTATATCATGATAGGTTCATCATTAATGTACCACTTGGTGGTCGCTTGGATGTATATAGTAAGTTTATTAACCATATTATATAAAAATACAAAGAGACATTGTAAAAGTGAAACTAATTAACTTAGAGTTAATACTTAAAGATAAGGTTAATATAAGTACCCAAACCTGTCTAAATTCTATTGGATGAGTTGTTTTCGACCTATCCCCACCTCATCCTTTGAATAGTCAACTTTGGAGCCTTTAGAAACCGAATATGAATTTATTATAAATTAATATTTCTATCTTTTCCAAAGGTGCCCCTCACCCCTCTTATAAAAGGGCACTCCTCCTTCTCATTTCTTCACACCTTCAAAGCCTTTTGGTTCGGCCAAACTCTGCCCAAATAATCTCCCAACATCCCTCAATACAACCTAGAGGCCTTAGTTTGATCAGAAAGCCAACCTAAGGAGCCCTTTTGATCAAATCAAAAGGAAGAACCCGAAGAAGAGGTAATGATTTCACCACCCTTTTCTAAGTTCATTTCTTCTTCCACTTCTTCTTCCTTTGTTCTTACCATTCTAAAATAATAACTCCAGTATCTCACATATACTGTGATGTTATTATAAGTATGGTACAACCATATTCAGTATTCTATCCACCCTTTGAATAACATGTCACCATACGTGCGTACGTACGGCTTACCGTCTCCACGTCGTGGTGTAATTGTTATTCAATATAATATTATTTGGATGGGTATAATAATGATGTGTAACTCATGTAAATAATAAATATAACATGTTAATGATTCTGTATATATGATATACCATCCATTTATATATTATTTTAATATCAAAAGAATGATATTGTCGCTCGTGCGTACGTATGGACTACCGTCTCCACGAACAGGATGAGATTCATTCTCCATCGTATCCATTAAAGTATAATTATCATTTAATGATTTAAAAATGATTTTTAAGGACTTGATATCATTCTGGATATGAATAAGATACAACAAACATGACTTATGTAACAAAGCATATAAAGAAAATGAGTAAGTTAACACCCGAAACGGCGATAATACTAAGATATTATTATCAAATCAATATTAAAAGATCATATATGATATCATATTAATGTATATGATTCTTGTATAATTTAGTAACAATTATTTCACTATTATACAGGAGGATAACCTACCCCAACCAAGGAAAAGTACAAGGTAAGGGGTTTTCATCTCACTCCTTATTCCCGTGAGATTCATGCCATATTTCCACCATCACCTTTTGTGTGGTGTATATACTGCCCATAATTATATTATTTGTGTAATACACTCTAATTTATGTGTATTAACATATTCATTGTATGATACCTCTTTCATGGGTTGTATGTTTCATAAGTTACCAAATTGGTAAGGGTTATTTCACAATCTCTTCATTATCCGAGGTTGTATTATACGTAATAATCTACTGGGATCTCTTTATCATCCACATCCATGTTTCTTCGAAATGTATTTCAAAACATTTTTACAATTTACAAGAATATGGGTTAAAGTCATTTATACCCTTGTTTGACTTTTTATAAGAGGTTTATAAAGGAATCTTCCCGTCGTTTTCAAAACAAGGTCCTTTTTAACCTTTTCGACAGAACTGAGGTAAGAATGTTATTTTTTTAACTTATACGGCGGGTGCGGTTATTTTCCGCCGTTATAAAATCGTCGAAGCTTTCCTTACAAGCTTATAAGAATATTTTCAAATAAAATGTTTTATTTTATATGGATCTTAAATGATTTCAAAATAAAAGGAGATACTTCTTTTAAAAGAATTTTGATTTCATCTATGTCAACATCCTTTGATGGATTTTAAGATTATTTGAAGTTGATTTATTATAATACAAAACTTCTATATTGTATTGAAGGTTTTGTGATATGTTTGAATGTGGATGTGCTATTTTATACCATTCATAGTTTATGGTGAAACTATTGACATTTCGTATGCTAGTTTTAACCCGAATGTTTGTGTTATATTTCAAACTTTTCTTCAGATGAATGTGCTAAACAAGTATGTTCCGGGTTGGGGACCGGTAAAAGTAAGCCCTCCAGGTTGGGGACTGGTAAAAGTAAGCCCTCCAGGTTGGGGACTGGTTAAAAGTAAGCCCTCCAGGTTGGGGACTGGTTAAAGTAAGCCCTCCAGGTTAGGGACTGGTAAAAGTATGCCCTCCGGGTTGGTGTCCGGTTATTAGAGGCACTCCGGGTTGGTGTCCGGTTATTAGAGGCACTCCGGGTTGGTGTCCGGTTATTAGAGGCACTCCGGGTTGGGTTCCGGTTAGAAGTAACCCCTAGGTCTTGGGATGAGGCCTAGAAAAAGAAATTAACGTTTATCATTATGCATTCCAACATTATGAAAGTGGTTATTGATTTTTGCATGTGATTATTCGATTAATAGAATATCCACGTGAACAAGTAAATGGCATTATTTCATTTTACTTTTGCCATACTATGTTGAAGTTCAATTTTAAAAGGCTTTTGTTTTAGTAATTCATTGCCTTAAATGTTTATGCTTATTTTGAATGTTCCGCTATATTGTTATCCTTACTGGGCATTTGAGCTCACCCCTTTTCTATGTTTTATTTTTCCCAGGAAGTGAAGATGTAAGTTATGAATGACCTGCAGGGATATTATGAGGGGTTAATAGTGTGGATATGAAGACTTTGTTGTTGTAGTAGTTTTTCACCTTGAAATGTAATGTAAAACTTTATGATTATATCTAGTGTTTCCAAGGCTACTAAACCAATCGGTCTTTCGAGATTTGATCTTCTTGTGATCATGCCAATGTTATGTAGTAATGCACCGACTCTGGGAAACTAGGGTCGGGGCGTTACAGTTGGTATCAGAGGAAGTTTAGTACAAACCTTGGAAGCTAGATTTAGATAAACTCTGATTAGAGCACGTAGACCTAAGATGAGCTTTGAGGATTAGTGCAGAAGAACTTCCTAGAATTTTGGTATTGTAGAGATTTTGTGAGTTTTCCGAGCAATACATCCCTGTCTGGATACGAGCAGGTAGAGGCGGCTCTGGCACAGATGTACCTAGGGGTAAAACCCGAAAACACTGCTTTGAGCTAGACTCGAATGGGAACTGGTGCACGACAACGGGCCTTGCTGCACTCTTGGTTACGACACTCCCGGGGGATATGCTTAGGATAACTCTCATTTTCTTTACAAATCATTTTGAAGGGATTATGAGTATATACTTCCTCAAAGAAAAAATTCTTATTATTATGGATTATATCCATAAATGGTTCAAGTTATGTTAAGTGTTTTATAAGTATGGGATTATGTATTTTGATTCATAAACCGATCTAGTGTATGCCATTGTTTAGAAATGGCGCCCAGTAGAAGGAATGAGAACTCCAGAAATGCACATGATCCAAAGAGAAGGAAGGATCATATCTCTCATGGTCTTAAGCTAGAATTTATAAGAGAAATAGTCTCCCATGTATTATCATCATATGAATAAATAATATCATGTGTTGATAAGATAAGTAAAGAGTTTACTGAGTCCTATGGCTTTGAAGGGAAGCAAGAGAAGAAAAGGATGGAAGAGAGAAAGATGGATAAAGGGAAGAGGGAAAAGAAGAATTTTCCCATATGTGGTAACTGTGGAAAGAAACACCCTGGAACTTGCCTGAAAGGAATGGGAGTTTGTTATAAGTGTGGAGGAAAAGGGCACAAAGTACATGACTACAAGGGTAAGAAAATGGTTTCAAATGTACAATGCTTCATTTTCAAAGAGTTTGGACACTACGCGAACCTATGTCCCAGTCATCAGACTATGCCGCAAATGATGCTATTGGATAATAATCAAGTTATGATACTACCACAGATTAAGAGGAATGATTAGAGTTATTATGTTGATTATATCAATTGAGTGTTGTATCAACAATGTGCTTGTTATAATAATTATGGAGTATATAAGGATTGTACTGCAGTACTATTTCATTAAGGACTTGAGATTGTGTGGAACAAAGAAAAGTGACTCATTAGCAGGATAGATTTTTGGAAAATATATGGTTGAGAGAATGATAAACCATAATATAGTTCTGATACCGAGGTAGTGATTTTCGAATAATACATGATTATTTTGGAAAAAAATATATTGGATATTCTTGACTACCTTGGAACTGATTAATGATTTGTATATTCCATCATTGTTGGGGTTTAAAACATTTTTGGATTGATGAAGTATATCCAGCATTCTATATGGAATAAGGGAGCATGAATGTAATCAATAAGGAATATGGTAATACATGATGAAGGTATTCATATGATATTACGGGGTAAAAAGGATCTATATTATGTTTACCTTCCTTATAAATTTTAGACTATGAATTTGGACAGAAGTATTTTGGATAGTTCTAGTTTGGATTATTTTGGATTTCCATAAAAGGACAACCCGGAGGTCGGGCGGCAACCCGTCGCGTCCGGTAAGGCTATGAGACTTGAACCCGCAACCGAAAGGCGACAAGGGTGTATCACCTACCACTATCCTGCGAGATGTCCTGAATTAAATAATGTAGTTTTTTTAAAAGATCTGGTTGATGAATTATAATTCATTTATTTTGGAACCCTGTACGAATAGTATAAATAGAAAAAAAAATTACGATCTATTATCTTTTAGAATGAAAGATGAGTTTGTGGTAGAAATTTATTAATGGGTAAAATTCTAATTATAAAGTAAGTATATCTCCTTATTATCTTATACAATCTCATAAATAAATTCCTCAACATTAATAATAGAAACTTAGAACATAAATGTTGTCCTAGATGGTACCTTAAATCATCACAAATTTATGGCTTTGGGATTGTTGGCCTTTTCATAGCCATGTTCTCTACCACTCTCCATCAGATAATTGATGGTTAGATTTCTCTTCCATATCCATATTTTCCTACATGGAACCCTAGTATGTGTTATTTTCGGTAATCTTCATACTTTCCACTCTTTATTTTAAATAGAGGCCTCATTAATTCATTTTTCGATGTGGGATTTCAACTAAGATATTTTGAAATGTCAAAAATGTGTTGTCCCAATACCATATATTTTGTTGAACCGATGGTACTTCAAATCATCATAGATTGATGAGTTTAAGGACCTCAATTTTATACTTGTTTGTGATTGATGACCTCAATCACTACCTATAAATATTTACGTTTTTCCTCCAATTATATGTCTCTAATTGCCACCAATGTTCTCCTAATTGAGATCATAATTTGGTGGTGACCCTTTAATTTCTCTTTTCCTCATATTAAGACTAAATTTTAGTAACCCAATTTCCAATGTGGGTTTTCCCACAAATATATTTTCTACTTTCAACCTTTTATTTTCGAAGAACAATTTCAAATTGCGAGGACGCAATTTATTGAAGGAGGGGAGAATGTAACACCCCAGGATTTCAGAGTGTGTTATTTCTTAAAAATAATTCAATAACTTGCACTACATGAAACACCGAGTTCAATCACACCATTAAAAGAGGTCATCAATAGTATTAACTACATTTTGAACTTTATATAATCCTTATAATTTTAGAATCCCTATTATGAGTTTCTTAGTCATAATGCAAGAACAGATTCATTTTCAGTATTTCACTTTTATCAACTTCTAATAGTGAAACCTTTTTAAATACAAAATTTTAAACTTTTTGACTAAATGGGGACATCAAAAATTTAAAATGAAACACCCCAAGCTTCCACGGTACGTTTCCCTTTGAATAATGTGATAGCGTGTGTTGTACGCAACACCGAGTTCTAACACACCATAACCAATCAAACTAGCCGTTATAAATAGTAATACCTACTTTTTGAAAATATATATATTTTATATTTCAAAATGGACTTCATTTTTGGATTCGGAATATCGAATTTAGCCTAAGGTGAAATTTTGGTACTTTTCGGATAACTTTCATATTTTGATGAATAGTGAAAATTACTAAATTTTAATTAAAAACAACTTTTTTAATCAAAATAATTAATAGTGATAAATTATGAATTTGAGTGGTTTTAAAGTATATTTAGAATATATTTTTACAATTTAATATAATTTTGGTCATTATACATAATTTTACAATTAAACCGAACATAAACAAGTGTCAATCTTTTGATAGTTATTATCTCTTAAAAACACGCTTTTTGTTTTGACAGCGGGAATTAATTTTAAATTAATTTCTGCCACTTCTGTGTTTTGAATTTAGAAAAATGGATTCCATATTTGGAATCAGGATGTTCAAATTGTGTAAATAGGTAACTTTTATTTTTAGACATTTTGAATAATTACTGCGGTAAATATTTTATTTACCATGGTTAAGGGTAAATCCGGTAAATAAGGGTTAAAAAATAATATTATAATAATACTAAATTACCCTAAAACGTGTCTTAACCCTATTGGTTGATACATGGTCGACCATGGGAATCTTTGTGTCAATTTTGGGACCCCATGGATCCACTTGTAAGTGATAATGACACTTTATTTTAATTAAGTCAAAATGAATACAAAAATGACACAAGCATATATCTTTTAGCAAAACAATTGTTACATAGGGTTATATAAGTTTGATTTTAGATTATAAATATTCATTAGAAAGCTAAACATATTTCCTACATAATGATATTTTATTTATAATTTTTAGACATTAAATAATTTATTTTATTTATGACACAATGATGATGCAGTAATTACTATAATAGTGAACAATTAAAATAATTGATATTATAAATACCCAAATAAATATAATATGAAACTTTTAATGAAATAAACTAATTTTCTAAGATAATATGATATATTAGGATTGATTTAATTGACTTTGTTCGAAGTAATCAATCTGTTATGAGTTTCACAAAAATCAACTATTGAATAGTGTCAAAATTGACATAAAAGAGTTCTTAAAACAAATATTATATTATTAATTGATATTAAATTCCTAAAAATCTAAGGTTCGGCCAAGAGACTTATATCATGATAGGTCCATCATTAATGTACCACTTGGGGGTCTCTTGGATGTATATAGTAAGTTTATTAACCATATTATATAAAAATACAAAGAGACATTGTAAAAGTGAAACTAATTAACTTAGAGTTAATACTTAAAGATAAGGTTAATATAAGTACCCAAACCTGTCTAAATTCTATTGGATGAGTTGTTTTCGACCTATCCCCACCTCATCCTTTGAATAGTCAACATTGGAGCCTTTAGAAACCGAATATGAATTTATTATAAATTAATATTTATATCTTTTCCAAAGGTGCCCCTCACCCCTCTTATAAAAGGGCACTCCTCCTTCTCATTTCTTCACACCTTCAAAGCCTTTTGGTTCGGCCAAAATATGCCCAAATAATCTCCCAACATCCCTCAATACAACCTAGAGGCCTTAGTTTGATCAGAAAGCCAACCTAAGGAGCCCTTTTGATCAAATCAAAAGGAAGAACCCGAAGAAGAGGTAACGATTTCACCACCCTTTTCTAAGTTCATTTCTTCTTCCACTTCTTCTTCCTTTGTTCTTACCATTCTAAAATAATAACTCCAGTATCTCACATATACTGTGATGTTATTATAAGTATGGTACAACCATATTCAGTATTCTATCCACCCTTTGAATAACATGTCACCATACGTGCGTACATACGGCTTACCGTCTCCACGTCGTGGTGTAATTGTTATTCAATATAATATTATTTGGATGGGTATAATAATGATGTGTAACTCATGTAAATAATAAATATAACATGTTAATGATTCTGTATATATGATATACCATCCATTTATATATTATTTTAATATCAAAAGAATGATATTGTCGCTCGTGCGTACGTACGGACTACCGTCTCCACGAACACGATGAGATTCATTCTCCATCGTATCCATTCAAGTATAATTATCATTTAATGATTTAAAAATAATGTTTAAGGACTTGATATCATTCTGGATATGAATAAGATACAACAAACATGACTTATGTAACAAAGCATATAAAGAAAATGAGTAAGTTAACACCCGAAACGGCGATAATACTAAGATATTATTATCAAATCAATATTAAAAGATCATATATGATATCATATTAATGTATATGATTCTTGTATAATTTAGTAACAATTATTTCACTATTATACAGGAGGATAACCTACCCCAACCAAGGAAAAGTACAAGGTAAGGGGTTTTCATCTCACTCCTTATTCCCGTGAGATTCATGCCATATTTCCACCATCACCTTTTGTGTGGTGTATATACTGCCCATAATTATATTCTTTGTGTAATACACTCTAATTTATGTGTATTAACATATTCATTGTATGATACCTCTTTCATGGGTTGTATGTTTCATAAGTTACCAAATTGGTAAGGGTTATTTCACAATCTCTTCATTATCCGAGGTTGTATTATACGTAATAATCTACTGGGATCTCTTTATCATCCACATCCATGTTTCTTCGAAATGTATTTCAAAACATTTTTACTATTTACAAGAATATGGGTTAAAGTCATTTATACCCTTGTTTGACTTTTTATAAGAGGTTTATAAAGGAATCTTCCCGTCGTTTTCAAAACAAGGTCCTTTTTAACCTTTTCGACAGAACTGAGGTAAGAATGTTATTTTTTTAACTTATACGGCGGGTGCGGTTATTTTCCGCCGTTATAAAATCGTCGAAGCTTTCCTTACAAGCTTATAAGAATATTTTCAAAGAAAATGTTTTATTTTATATGGATCTTAAATGATTTCAAAATAAAAGGAGATACTTCTTTTAAAAGAATTTTGATTTCATCTATGTCAACATCCTTTGATGGATTTTAAGATTATTTGAAGTTGATTTATTATAATACAAAACTTCTATATTGTATTGAAGGTTTTGTGATATGTTTGAATGTGGATGTGCTATTTTATACCATTCATAGTTTATGGTGAAACTATTGACATTTCGTATGCTAGTTTTAACCCGAATGTTTGTGTTATATTTCAAACTTTTCTTCAGATGAATGTGCTAAACAAGTATGTTCCGGGTTGGGGACCGGTAAAAGTAAGCCCTCCAGGTTGGGGACTGGTAAAAGTAAGCCCTCCAGGTTGGGGACTGGTTAAAAGTAATCCCTTCATGTTGGGGACTGGTTAAAGTAAGCCCTCCAGGTTAGGGACTGGTAAAAGTATGCCCTCCGGGTTGGTGTCCGGTTATTAGAGGCACTCCGGGTTGGTGTCCGGTTATTAGAGGCACTCCGGGTTGGTGTCCGGTTATTAGAGGCACTCCGGGTTGGGTTCCGGTTAGAAGTAACCCCTAGGTCTTGGGATGAGGCCTAGAAAAAGAAATTAACATTTATCATTATGCATTCCAACATTATAAAAGTGGTTATTGATTTTTGCATGTGATTATTCGATTAGTAGAATATCCATGTGAACAAGTAAATGGCATTATTTCATTTTACTTTTGCCATACTATGTTGAAGTTCAATTTTAAAAGGCTTTTGTTTTAGTAATTCATTGCCTTAAATGTTTATGCTTATTTTGAATGTTCCGCTATATTGTTATCCTTACTGGGCATTTGAGCTCACCCCTTTTCTATGTTTTATTTTTCCCAGGAAGTGAAGATGTAAGTTATGAATGACCTGCAGGGATATTATGAGGGGTTAGTAGTGTGGATATGAAGACTTTGTTGTTGTAGTAGTTTTTCACCTTGAAATGTAATGTAAAACTTTATGATTATATCTAGTGTTTCCAAGGCTACTAAACCAATCGGTCTTTCGAGATTTGATCTTCTTGTGATCATGCCAATGTTATGTAGTAATGCACCGACTCTGGGCAACTAGGGTCGGGGCGTTACAGTTGGTATCAGAGGAAGTTTAGTACAAACCTTGGAAGCTAGATTTAGATAAACTCTGATTAGAGCACGTAGACCTAAGATGAGATTTGAGGATTAGTGTAGAAGAACTTCCTAGAATTTTGGTATTGTAGAGATTTTGTGAGTTTTCCGAGCAATACATCCCTGTCTGGATACGAGCAGGTAGAGGCGGCTCTGGCACAGATGTACCTTGGGGTAAAACCCGAAAACACCGCTTTGAGCTAGACTCGAACGGGAACTGGTGCACGACAACGGGCCTTGCTGCACTCTTGGTTACGACACTCCCGGGGGATATGCTTAGGATAACTCTCATTTTCTTTACAAATCATTTTGAAGGGATTATGAGTATATACTTCCTCAAAGAAAAAATTCTTATTATTATGGATTATATCCATAAATGGTTCAATTTATGTTAAGTGTTTTATAAGTATGGGATTATGTATTTTGATTCATAAACCGATCTAGTGTATGCCATTGTTTAGAAATGGCGCCCAGTAGAAGGAATGAGAACTCCAGAAATGCACATGATCCAAAGAGAAGGAAGGATCATATCTCTCATGGTCTTAAGCTAGAATTTATAAGAGAAATAGTCTCCCATGTATTATCATCATATGAAGAAATAATATCATGTGTTGATAAGATAAGTAAAGAGTTTACTGAGTCCTATGGCTTTGAAGGGAAGCAAGAGAAGAAAAGGATGGAAGAGAGAAAGATGGATAAAGGGAAGAGGGAAAAGAAGAATTTTCCCATATGTGGTAACTGTGGAAAGAAACACCCTGGAACTTGCCTGAAAGGAATGGGAGTTTGTTATAAGTGTGGAGGAAAAGGGCACAAAGTACATGACTGCAAGGGTAAGAAAATGGTTTCAAATGTACAATGCTTCATTTGCAAGGAGTTTGGACACTACGCGAACCTATGTCCCAGTCATCAGACTATGCCGCAAATGATGCTATTGGATAATAATCAAGTTATGATACTACCACAGATTAAGAGGAATGATTAGAGTTATTATGTTGATTATATCAATTGAGTGTTGTATCAACAATGTGCTTGTTATAATAATTATGGAGTATATAAGGATTGTACTGCAGTACTATTTCATTAAGGACTTGAGATTGTGTGGAACAAAGAAAAGTGACTCATTAGCAGGATAGATTTTTGGAAAATATATGGTTGAGAGAATGATAAACCATAATATAGTTCTGATACCGAGGTAGTGATTTTCGAATAATACATGATTATTTTGGAAAAAAATATATTGGATATTCTTGACTACCTTGGAACTGATTAATGATTTGTATATTCCATCATTGTTGGGGTTTAAAACATTTTTGGATTGATGAAGTATATCCAGCATTCTATATGGAATAAGGGAGCATGAATGTAATCAATAAGGAATATGGTAATACATGATGAAGGTATTCATATGATATTACGGGGTAAAAAGGATCTATATTATGTTTACCTTCCTTATAAATTTTAGACTGTGAATTTGGACAGAAGTATTTTGGATAGTTCTAGTTTGGATTATTTTGGATTTCCATAAAAGGACAACCCGGAGGTCGGGCGGCAACCCTTCGCGTCCGGTAAGGCTATGAGACTTGAACCCGCAACCGAAGGGCGACAAGGGTGTATCACCGACCACTATCCCGCGAGATGTCCTGAATTAAATAATGTAGTTTTTTTAAAAGATCTGGTTGATGAATTATAAATCATTTATTTTGGAACCCTGTACGAATAGTATAAATAGAAAAAAAAATTACGATCTATTATCTTTTAGAATGAAAGATGAGTTTGTGGTAGAAATTTATTAATGGGTAAAATTCTAATTATAAAGTAAGTATATCTCCTTATTATCTTATCCAATCTCATAAATAAATTCCTCAACATTAATAATAGAAACTTAGAACCAAAATTTTGTCCTAGATGGTACCTTAAATCATCACAAATTTATGGCTTTGGGATTGTTGGCCTTTTCATAGCCATGTTCTCTACCACTCTCCATCAGATAATTGATGGTTAGATTTCTCTTCCATATCCGTATTTTCCTACATGGAACCCTAGTATGTGTTATTTTCGGTAATCTTCATACTTTCCACTCTTTATTTTAAATAGATGCCTCATTAATTCATTTTTCGATGTGGTATTTCAACTAAGATATTTTGAAATGTCAAAAATGTGTTGTCCCAATACCATATATTTTGTTGAACCGATGGTACTTCAAATCATCATAGATTGATGAGTTTAAGGACCTCAATTTTATACTTGTTTGTGATTGATGACCTCAATCACTACCTATAAATATTTACGTTTTTCCTCCAATTATATGTCTCTAATTGCCACCAATGTTCTCCTAATCGAGATCATAATTTGGTGGTGACCCTTTAATTTCTCTTTTCCTCATATTAAGACTAAATTTTAGTAACCCAATTTCCAATGTGGGTTTTCCCACAAATATATTTTCTACTTTCAACCTTTTATTTTCGAAGAACAATTTCAAATTGCGAGGACGCAATTTATTGAAGGAGGGGAGAATGTAACACCCCAGGATTTCAGAGTGTGTTATTTCTTAAAAATAATTCAATAACTTGCACTACATGAAACACCGAGTTCAATCACACCATTAAAAGAGGTCATCAATAGTATTAACTACATGTTTAACTTTATATAATCTTTATAATTTTAGAATCCCTATTATGAGTTTCTTAGTCATAATGCAAGAACAGATTCATTTTCAGTATTTCACTTTTATCAACTTCTAATAGTGAAACCTTTTTAAATACAAAATTTTAAACTTTTTGACTAAATGGGGACATCAAAAATTTAAAATGAAACACCCCAAGCTTCCACGGTACGTTTCCCTTTGAATAATGTGATAGCGTGTGTTGTACGCAACACCGAGTTCTAACACACCATAACCAATCAAACTAGCCGTTATAAATAGTAATACCTACTTTTTGAAAATATATATATTTTATATTTCAAAATGGACTTCATTTTTGGATTCGAAATATCGAATTTAGCCTAAGGTGAAATTTTGGTACTTTTCGGATAACTTTCATATTTTGATGAATAGTGAAAATTACTAAATTTTAATTAAAAACAACTTTTTTAATCAAAATAATTAATAGTGATAAATTATGAATTTGAGTGGTTTTAAAGTATATTTAGAATATATTTTTACAATTTAATATAATTTTGGTCATTATACATAATTTTACAATTAAACCGAACATAAACAAGTGTCAATCTTTTGATAGTTATTATCTCTTAAAAACACGCTTTTTGTTTTGACAGCGGGAATTAATTTTAAATTAATTTCTGCCACTTCTGTGTTTTGAATTTAGAAAAATGGATTCCATATTTGGAATCAGGATGTTCAAATTGTGTAAATCGGTAACTTTTATTTTTAGACATTTTGAATAATTACTGCGGTAAATATTTTATTTACCATGGTTAAGGGTAAATCCGGTAAATAAGGGTTAAAAAATAATATTATAATAATACTAAATTACCCTAAAACGTGTCTTAACCCTATTGGTTGATACATGGTCGACCATGGGAATCTTTGTGTCAATTTTGGGACCCCATGGATCCACTTGTAAGTGATAATGACACTTTATTTTAATTAAGTCAAAATGAATACAAAAATGACACAAGCATATATCTTTTAGCAAAACAATTGTTACATAGGGTTATATAAGTTGGATTTTAGATTATAAATATTCATTAGAAAGCTAAAAATATTTCCTACATAATGATATTTTATTTATAATTTTTAGACATTAAATAATTTATTTTATTTATGACACAATGATGATGCAGTAATTACTATAATAGTGAACAATTAAAATAATTGATATTATAAATACCCAAATAAATATAATATGAAACTTTTAATGAATTAAACTAATTTTCTAAGATAATATGATATATTAGGATTGATTTAATTGACTTTGTTCGAAGTAATCAATCTGTTATGAGTTTCACAAAAATAAACTATTGAATAGTGTCAAAATTGACATAAAAGAGTTCTTAAAACAAATATTATATTATTAATTGATATTAAATTCCTAAAAATCTAAGGTTCGGCCAAGAGACTTATATCATGATAGGTTCATCATTAATGTACCACTTGGGGGTCGCTTGGATGTATATAGTAAGTTTATCAACCATATTATATAAAAATACAAAGAGACATTGTAAAAGTGAAACTAATTAACTTAGAGTTAATACTTAAAGATAAGGTTAATATAAGTACCCAAACCTGTCTAAATTCTATTGGATGAGTTGTTTTCGACCTATCCCCACCTCATCCTTTGAATAGTCAACTTTGGAGCCTTTATAAACCGAATATGAATTTATTATAAATTAATATTTCTATCTTTTCCAAAGGTGCCCCTCACCCCTCTTATAAAAGGGCACTCCTCCTTCTCATTTCTTCACACCTTCAAAGCCTTTTGGTTCGGCCAAAATCTGCCCAAATAATCTCCCAACATCCCTCAATACAACCTAGAGGCCTTAGTTTGATCAGAAAGCCAACCTAAGGAGCCCTTTTGATCAAATCAAAAGGAAGAACCCGAATAAGAGGTAATGATTTCACCACCCTTTTCTAAGTTCATTTCTTCTTCCACTTCTTCTTCCTTTGTTCTTACCATTCTAAAATAATAACTCCAGTATCTCACATATACTGTGATGTTATTATAAGTATGGTACAACCATATTCAGTATTCTATCCACCCTTTGAATAACATGTCACCATACGTGCGTACGTACGGCTTACCGTCTCCACGTCGTGGTGTAATTGTTATTCAATATAATATTATTTGGATGGGTATAATAATGATGTGTAACTAATGTAAATAATAAATATAACATGTTAATGATTCTGTATATATGATATACCATCCATTTATATATTATTTTAATATCAAAAGAATGATATTGTCGCTCGTGCGTACGTACGGACTACCGTCTCCACGAACACGATGAGATTCATTCTCCATCGTATCCATTCAAGTATAATTATCATTTAATGATTTAAAAATGATGTTTAAGGACTTGATATCATTCTGGATATGAATAAGATACAACAAACATGACTTATGTAACAAAGCATATAAAGAAAATGAGTAAGTTAACACCCGAAACAGCGATAATACTAAGATATTATTATCAAATCAATATTAAAAGATCATATATGATATCATATTAATGTATATGATTCTTGTATAATTTAGTAACAATTATTTCACTATTATACAGGAGGATAACCTACCCCAACCAAGGAAAAGTACAAGGTAAGGGGTTTTCATCTCACTCCTTATTCCCGTGAGATTCATGCCATATTTCCACCATCACCTTTTGTGTGGTGTATATACTGCCCATAATTATATTCTTTGTGTAATACACTCTAATTTATGTGTATTAACATATTAATTGTATGATACCTCTTTCATGGGTTGTATGTTTCATAAGTTACCAAATTGGTAAGGGTTATTTCACAATCTCTTCATTATCCGAGGTTGTATTATACGTAATAATCTACTGGGATCTCTTTATCATCCACATCCATGTTTCTTCGAAATGTATTTCAAAACATTTTTACTATTTACAAGAATATGGGTTAAAGTCATTTATACCCTTGTTTGACTTTTTATAAGAGGTTTATAAAGGAATCTTCCCGTCTTTTTCAAAACAAGGTCCTTTTTAACCTTTTCGACAGAACTGAGGTAAGAATGTTTTTTTTTAACTTATACGGCGGGTGCGGTTATTTTCCGCCGTTATAAAATCGTCGAAGCTTTCCTTACAAGCTTATAAGAATATTTTCAAAGAAAATGTTTTATTTTATATGGATCTTAAATGATTTCAAAATAAAAGGAGATACTTCTTTTAAAAGAATTTTGATTTCATCTATGTCAACATCCTTTGATGGATTTTAAGATTATTTGAAGTTGATTTATTATAATACAAAACTTCTATATTGTATTGAAGGTTTTGTGATATGTTTGAATGTGGATGTGCTATTTTATACCATTCATAGTTTATGGTGAAACTATTGACATTTCGTATGCTAGTTTTAACCCGAATGTTTGTGTTATATTTCAAACTTTTCTTCAGATGAATGTGCTAAACAAGTATGTTCCGGGTTGGGGACCGGTAAAAGTAAGCCCTCCAGGTTGGGGACTGGTAAAAGTAAGCCCTCCATGTTGGGGACTGGTTAAAAGTAAGCCCTCCAGGTTGGGGACTGGTTAAAGTAAGCCCTCCATGTTAGGGACTGGTAAAAGTATGCCCTCCGGGTTGGTGTCCGGTTATTAGAGGCACTCCGGGTTGGTGTCCGGTTATTAGAGGCACTCCGGGTTGGTGTCCGGTTATTAGAGGCACTCCGGGTTGGGTTCCGGTTAGAAGTAACCCCTAGGTCTTGGGATGAGGCCTAGAAAAAGAAATTAATGTTTATCATTATGCATTCCAACATTATGAAAGTGGTTATTGATTTTTTCATGTGATTATTCGATTAGTAGAATATCCTTGTGAACAAGTAAATGGCATTATTTCATTTTACTTTTTCCATACTATGTTGAAGTTCAATTTTAAAAGGCTTTTGTTTTAGTAATTCATTGCCTTAAATGTTTATGCTTATTTTGAATGTTCCGCTATATTGTTATCCTTACTGGGCATTTGAGCTCACCCCTTTTCTATGTTTTATTTTTCCCAGGAAGTGAAGATGTAAGTTATGAATGACCTGCAGGGATATTATGAGGGGTTAATAGTGTGGATATGAAGACTTTGTTGTTGTAGTAGTTTTTCACCTTGAAATGTAATGTAAAACTTTATGATTATATCTAGTGTTTCCAAGGCTACTAAACCAATCGGTCTTTCGAGATTTGATCTTCTTGTGATCATGCCAATGTTATGTAGTAATGCACCAACTCTGGGCAACTAGGGTCGGGGTGTTACAGGATATTATTGTTTTAAATTTATCATAGTTTTACATGTATAAATCTCTTTCTATTATTCATATCACATTCAAATATTTTATCATATATTGGAGAGTATATAAGATCTAAATATTTACATGATCCTTGACACTTATATTACTATTTTATTTGCCTTCTCAATTCTCCTTCACACATCGTACTTGGTTCTTCTCTATACTTAATTATCCTCAAACTACATTAAATTTTGTTTCAACATTAAATGAAATACTTATTGAAATAATCATCTGATAATAAAATGTCCAATAGATTTCAATAAAATAAACATAATTATAATAAAAAATATCTATGTAATATATCATCTTAGATTGTTATCATCACATTATTTAATGATTATCATTCATTTTAGTTAATAATACAATAGTTAAAGAATTTTTTTTAATACAATGATTTTGTTAAAAATAAAAAATCATTCAATAAAATAAAAAACTAAATTAACCCCATATTCAAGAATAGTCAGATCTATTCATTAAAATATATTTATTTAAATTAGAAAAATATTGGAAAAATAGCCAAATATTAACCCTTATACTATGTGAAGTTTATATCCTCCAAATATCATTTCTAATAAAATTATACAATCATAAATAATCAAAGCCTATCAATCATATCTCATACTACCCTGGAGAGATGAACTTATATATTGGTTTTGAGGGTTTGTGGAACATTAATAACGTTCAATCCACTTCCCATAATGGGTTTGAAAGGATTAAATAATAATCGATCACTACATATAATTACATTATAATGTAAATTTTCTAAGATTATCACACTCTGAAAAACAAAAAAAAAAATTGATAATGTAAATGATGAAAACATATCATTCATCAATGATATCCTCAATTTATGCCTTCGATCATAGAGGTTTCATGAAAATTTCTATGGAGAATCAAAAAGAATATTCTTATATGTGTTTAATATATAAGATATTCTAGCTTAACCAATACTCAGTTGCAATTCTACATAATTTCCATGGATGTTTTTAAATTATTTGGAAAAGGGAAGAGATATTCATTATATATTTCTATAGGACATGGTAGATAAACCATAAAAGGAAATAACAATTTCTTGAAACTCTTTATATATCATTCAATTTTATATAATTTTATCAATTATTTTACTCATATGTTATGAAAAGTATGATCATACTAAATGGTATTTATATTTAAAAATAACAATTAGTTGATATAACACCCAAATTATTTTTTTTTGTATGAATGAAAAAAAAATTAAAATATGTTTTCATATGATATAAGAAAAATAAAAAATAAAATTTGAATATATTAATAATTTAACTTGTATAATGTTAATTATAAAATATTATACAACAAAAAAATATATCCCTTCATTATGGACATGTCCTACAATAAAACCTGCCAAAGTAGTTACAATACAAAGTGATAATATTGTGGGAAATGATTCAGTTTAACTCATGAAACATGTTATTTTGAAAGTGAATTTATAACCATACGAAACACCCACATAATAACATATGATTTTTCTTAAAAACATCATATGTGATGCGGTTCCCGAAAAGGGTGGTGTCTCTTGGGAGGGGTAGAGGGGTGAATCATGGTGACATGTTTTTCCTAAATATTTTTTAATAATTTCCCCATTTTAAAATTACATATCAATAGTCAAACCATTGTTACCGTGTAATGACCCGCCAATTCTCATTGGCTTGAGAGTGCAACGAGTCATTATTAGGACTTAAGCGACATCCCCAATATGCCAAAGGCTTGCAATAAATGCCGAAGCCTCTCAAGTATAAGTGGGGGATGATTTGACCTTTAAGAAAAAAACCCATCTATTTACCATTCACTATATAATTCATGAACAATGAAATACCAAACAACATCTTCATTTATATTAAACCACATCAATGTACACAACAGCGGATGATAAAACCAAACATCAAGGTACATAGTGGAAGAACAAAACGAGATTCTCAAAAGACACCCCAACTCCATGGTACACAATATTTAAGGTCCGTACCATCTCCCAAACATCACCATGATCCATTAGTAATGAGATGCTTTACCTTTACCTATGTCTCGGAATACAACATCTGCAAAAGCACCAAAGTACCAGAGCAGGGGTGAGTATAAAATTCAGAAGGTTTTCCCAAATGACTTTCCTACTCACACCACTAGGATAGATGTGTAATCCTGATTTATATAAAAATATTTTATATAAAACATTTTCACCAAAGTTGTTTATAACTAAATATAAACATGTTTTCCATAACCTTCCATGCTCAAAAGCATCAGAGTGAAATTTAAACCAGCTTTTCAACACGTTATTTTTCGTGAAATTTAACCAAACATATTTCTAAACCATTTAAAAAACATCTTGTTTTGGCATTCCCAACCATTTCAGAAACCCAAGAAATCAACCATGCATGCATCGTTATGTTTGTTCAATACTCATGCGATGATTCTCGTCGATCTACCATTTTATCACAAGGTAATTACTCCCCATGTCCAATTACACCATTGGCACCGAGCACAAGGTCATATTTCAACCAAGCCTCGAACATATAGTTACCACGTGCCATTAAACGTTTAGCACCAACAGCAGGGTCATATTTCAACCATGCCATGTACATCCAATATGAACACACACCAAAAATTCCCAAATACCATGACAAACCATCCTTTTAATAAAACACCTTTTATTGAAAACCATTTTCCATGCAAACCAAGTGTGTTCAAACAATTTAGTCCATTTCAATAAAGCTTCCTTTTTATTGAAAACCAAATCCACCAAACCATTTCAATAAAAAACCCTATTTATTGAAACCCCATTTCTAATCAAACCTTTTACAATGTCAGAAAATTTCATAATTTAAAATCTACAATTTAAATTCAAATATCCATGTATCTTTTCACAGAATTCACCAAGATTCCACAATTTCATCAAAAGCATAAATCATCAGTAATGAAAATTTATTCTATTATATTCAAAATCAATTCCATTCAAATAACCAATTTAAAACTATGACAAACAAGTCTAAAAATAGGATTCAAGAGTGAAGCCACCTACCTCATCAAAAAGGCGAAACCAAGCAACGAACGAAAAACACTCAAGAACCACGGGTCAAATCTCCAAAAACCCAACATAGATCTATTATCCTAACACAACCAAACCAAATCTCAAAGTATTTGGCATATTCATACTTAGGTCTACCCCTAACGGGCATGGATCTAAGAAACCGAGAGAATGGGAGAAGTTGATCTAAGTAGATCTAAGAAACCATTCAAGAACGAAGGAGAATGATCCCATACCTCAAGAATCCATCTCCGATTCACCTAGAGAAGCTTTCGGATCACCTCTGGAATGATGGGAGAACCCTCATTGACCTTAGGAGAACCAAAATACCTAGTTAGAGCCACTTAAGAGATTTAATTAGGCAATTAGAGCCAAAATGAGTTAGATCCATAATTTAAGGATCTAATTTAAGTGACGTCATGATTATTCTACACGGTTTGACAAATCGTGCGCTAACCGTGCATTAGCGACTGCCTCAGACACCTTTCTCGCACACCCTGATCGCATGGTTTCCCTGAACCTTGCACCGAGCATGTAGAAGCCACTGCCTCGTCAGTCATCCACACACGGTTTGGCCGCATTGTTTAGACAAAATGTGCACCACCCGTGCACCTTCCCCTTTACTTAAAACATTATTCCAGGATCTCGCGACTCTGCCTTACGTCACCCTTACCTTTTAAAAACCAGACAATCATCAAGTAAGGGTTACATACCAGAAACCGGGGGTACTACATTCTCCCCACCATTGGCCTTTATATCCTCGAAAAGTAGAAAAACCAATGCTTGTCTGAAAGTGTTCTGGCCACTGCTCTCTCATTTCTTTCTTGCGTTACCAAGTCTCTCCCTGAATCTGACCATGTTTCCACAAAACATACAGAAGACCAATTATTTTACCATGCAAGACTTTATCCTACCTATCAACAATTCGCACCATGATATGTACCAATGAAGCATCCAGATCTAGGTCAACGTGATCCCATCTGATCACATGGTCAGGATCTGGTTGATACTTTTTTAACTGAGATACATGGAACACATTGTGCACCGATGTGAACCATGATGGTAATGGGAACCAATACGCCACCTCTCCAACCCGTTATAGTATCTCAAAAGGGCCTATAAAATGAGGAGATAATTTTCCATGTTTCCCAAAACGATGATGTACATGTCTTGGAGAGATCCTCAAGAAGACATGATCACCCACAATGAATGCCAACGGTCTGCGACAGAGATCTTCATATGATTTCTGATGACTTTGATCCATCTCTATCCTCCTCTTAATCAACTGAATATTATCCGTTTTTTCTTGGACCAGGCTCTACCCAAATAGTGAATTCTCACTAGTTTCCACCCAACATAGTAGAGAATGACAAGGATTCCCATAAAATGCTTCAAACGGAGCCATGTGTATTGAGGATTAATAATACTTATTGTATGAGAACTACACTAAGGGTATATTCTCTTCCCATGATCCACCAAAGTCCAATACAAAAGCCTGCAGCATGTCTTCGAATGTTTGTATCGCCCGCTCAGATTTCCCATCCGTTTGAGGATGATACGCCGTACTCATCATCAATAGAGTCCCTAGGGATTCCTATAATGATTTCTAGAAACAATATGTGAACCTCAAATCTCTATCAGAGACTATAGACACTGGTACACCATGCCTCTTTACTAGTTCAAGGATATAAATTTTTGAATGATCTTCCACCATATGAGTTTCACGAATCAGAATGAAATTGGACGACTTGGTTAGATGATCAACTATCACCCAAATGGAATCGTCTTTCCGAACCATTTTTGGAAGACCTCTAACAAAATCCTTTGCTATCTACTCCCATTTCCTCACTGGGATAGGTTTGGACTATAACATACTAGCTAGTCTCTTATGGACTGCTTGAACCTGTAGACAAGTGATGCATTGTGAGATGAACTCGACCACCTTCATTTTCATGCCGCTCCACCAAAACTGCGTCTTTAGCACCTTATACATCTTCTGTGTACCCGGATGTACAGACCATCTTGAATGGTGTTAATAATTAAGGATTGTTTCCGGATAAACTATAGGTATAACCATCCGATCTCTAAAACACAAAACTGAACTCCCATCCATCTTTCATCCGTTAATGGTCTCTCCACCATTGAGTTTTGAACTCATTACAAAACAGTATACATCGGATGTCGGTGCCTCCTTTACTATCTCCACCAAATCAGGAACAAGAGTAGCTGAAAAGAAAATAGCCACATCACCTCAGTCTTCACATTCCACATGTGTGTCGGCTAAGACCTTCATCAACTGCCATTCATCTGAAGCATCATTCGCCAATTGACCATATGAATTTCTGCTTAATGCATCGGCCACTGATTTACCCTTACTCGGTGTATACATCGAGTCAAAGTCAAACATATGAAGATACTACATCCATCTCCTCTACCATAGATTCAAATCCCACTGTGAGAAAATCTGTTTCAAGCTTTTGTGATCTGTAAACATAGTAAATTTCTCACCAAAGAGATAGTGTCTCCATGTGTTCAATGCATAGACAACTGCATCTAACTACAAATCATGTGTTGGGTAATTTTTCTCATGTACTCTCAACTTCTTTGATCCATAAGAAACCAAATGATATCCTTGTATGAGAACACTACCGAAACCTATTCCTAAAGCATCACAATACACCATGAATCCTTTCCCTGATTCGGGAATGATTATGATAGGTTTTGATGTAAGGATAACTTTCAACTCTTGAAATGATCTCTAACATTCCTTAGTCCATTGAAACACACTGTTCTTCATTTTCAATGCTATCATAGGCGAAGCTAGTCGTGAGATGTAACATAAAAACGTCGGTAATAACCAGCTAGACCAAGAAAACATCGTATTTCAAATACATTCTTCAGCGGTTACCAAGAAAGAAAAGATTCTATCTTTTCTTGATCAACTGAAACACCTTTCTCAGAAACAACATGGCCCAGATAATGTACTTCTTGTATCCAAAAATTACACTTTGATAATTTGGAATACAACTGATGGGATCACAAGATTTCAACAATATCGCCAAGTGTTTCTCATGCTCAACCCTTGTTCTTGAAAACACCAATATATCATACACAAACACCAGAAAAATAGAATACAGATATTGCTGAAATATCTGATTCATCAAAGACATGAAGACCACTGGGGAATTCTCTAGACCGAAAGGCATGACTATATATTCCTAGTGGTCATATCTGCTTCTAAAAGCTATCTTTGCAATATCCTTTTTCTGAACTCACAATTGGTGATATCTTGATCTCATGTCAATCATGGAGAACCACTGAGCTCCCCTTAATTGATCGAATAGATCATCAATGCATAGAAGTGGATATCTATTCTTTATCGTTACTTGGTTATGTTTAAGATAAACAACACACATCTGAAGAGTTCTATCTGCTTTCTTTACAAACAAAACTGGTCCTTCCCATTGAGACACGCTTGGCCGAATAAAACCCTTGCTTTCTAGCTCCTATAACTTCACTTTCAATTCCTTTGACACCATTGGTTCCATCCAATATGATGGAAGTGAGATAGTACTGGTCCCTAGAATGAGATCAATCATAAAGTCCAATTCTCTTACAAGTGGTACTCTTGATAATTTTTTAGGAAAAGCATCATGAAATTGATCCACCACAGCTGGAAAACAATTTTCCTCACACTCTTCCAATGATTCCAAAGTCATCACTGATAATTGGTAAGATATCGTTCCCACCATTGCTAACAACAAGATCTTTGCGCCTTTCATTACTATCCTTTATCCTCTAAAGAGATGCTCAATGTCGTCCTTAGTCGTGAAACTAACTCTTCTCCCATAACAGTTGATGTGAGCCTTAAAAATTGTCAACCAATACATACCCAGGATTATAACATAGACATCCACATCTAACATAGGGAAGTCCCATTTAAACTAATTTCAACCAACAGTTATAGCACATGATCTACACACGAAGGATTGACATTTCTATTTCACCAAGAGAAGTTTGATGTTTCATGAAAGAAGGCATAATTTCCAGTCTTATGTTCAGCGAATCAGAAATATGAGAAGAAAGAAAGGAATGTGATGAACCAGTATCTAACAACACTTGAATGATGGTAGAATTCAAAAGAATCGTACCTCTCACCATTGATGGTCCAACCTGACCATTGATTATCATCTGTTCGGCTCCATACAATTTTTTTATTGTTACACATTGCTCCTTATTTCCTTGTTGAGATTGCCCTGCCTAAGGAGTAATGGTATTCCAAGAATCATTATAAATATCTTTGTTCTGCTGTTGAGACTAATTTTTCTATCCTCGCATTGTCCAAGAATACGATTTTATTGATGCCTAAGAAGTGTCCCGAACACCTGATCGTGGAGAACTGCGACAATATCGATGATGATTCCCCAGCTTGTTTCAATTGTGGAATGCTCATAGTGTTTTTGTACATTCTCGTTTCATATGATCAGTAGAACCACATTGAAATCAACCTTTTTTGCTCTAGGGTCGTGGAGGAAGGTTGACTGATCTCGTCGTCTGTTTCTGATTCACACTACCACCTTCAAAGTAGGCCTCCCTCTTCCACTTGTTCCTAGTATTGGATTTCCCACCCGTTCCCGTGGGTATCATCATGCCACCTCCTATTGACCTTGAGATATCACATTTAGCAACCGTTGCTCTGTTCACCATCTCTATGTAATCTGTAATACATAACACAAAAACATTCGATCGAATCTCCTGCCTTATCCCCAATTCAAATATGTGTGCCTTCAAAGATGCACTTTCCGCAAACTCTGGTGCTAAATGTACTAAATTCATGAACATAAATGCATAATTTGTGATAGAGAGGCTCCCCTTTAACAAGTGGATGTAGTTCGTCGTTTTCTTGGATCTTGAACATTTGAGGATAGAATAGTTTGTTAAACAATTCTTCAAAATCATCCCATGTATGGTCTTCATCAAATTTACCAGGAACCGATAAATCCTACCACTAACGTGCAAGTTCCTCTAGCATATACGCCAGAAGTGTTACCTTCAGATCCACTAATGTGTCAATGAAATTGAATATACAATTCGTCCTAGTTAGGCACACCTCCTCCTTCTCGGGTTTATCATCACCCCTAAAGTCTAGTGGATTATGCTTCATGAACTGGATGGTATGATCCACATGTCGTGGCTCATTTCTTCGATTCCCCGTATTGATTCGCTTGAATGTCTTGGAAAATACACTGAACCAATTCTTGGTTCACACATGGTTCAGGTGAAACCACATTCCCCATAGCTTCTTTGGGTTGGTTTCGACGATGCCTACCAGGTGCCATTTTCTAAACCAACAACAAAATCCTCCAATATCACTCTCTAGAGACTATTGGCTTAGCATTTCAAATTATATCACAACATTGTTCTCAAATAACCTTTTTACATTTTCAAACATTTTTGAAAACATTCAACATAATTTTATAAAATCAATAAATTTTCAAAATACACCAAATACCCTCTTCTCAAATTCGTTCGAATGAAAACAGTTTCCTTATTTTTGAAAAATTAACACCATTCACAATATTATAACTAATTCCTCAAAATGAGATATGAAATCCTAGTGGGATGTCATTCCTCTGCAATGCATTTCATGATCCTATCATTGGTTAAACCCACGACAATGAGATTTCCAACATTCTAGAAGTGTATCCAAAACACTTATGTACCCAACACTCTGGAAACATGATGTTTAGCATAAACAGGTCAGCTTTGTCCTTTTATGCTATAAATTTCAGGTTACGAAAATCCTACTCTTTTCTAAGATGACCACCCAAATAATATAGAATAAATAATTTCAACTCCAAGACCAATAACATCGATGACCACTTGTTAGGAAAGGACAGAATAAGCTGATACCATCTGTAATGATCCATCAATTCTCATTGGATTGAGAGTGAAATGAGTCATTACTAGGGCTTAAGCGATATCTCCAACATGCCAAAGGCTTGCAATAAAAACTGAAAGGTCTCAAGTATTAGTGGGGGACTATTTACCCTTTATGAAATAAACCCATCCATTAACCATTTAGTATATGATTCATGAACAATGAATGACCAACCAAAAACATCATTTATATTAAACCACATGAGAGTACACAACATTGGAAGACCAAACCAAACATCAAGGTACACAGTGGAAGAACAACATTAGATTCTCAAAAGACACCACAACTATAAGGTCCACAAACTCCAAGCTATACAATATCTACCAAACACCACCACAACCATTAGTAATGAGATGATTTACCTTTACCTGTGTCTCGGAATACAATGTCTGTAAAAGCACCAATGTTCCAAAGCATGGGTGAGTTTAAAACTCAGTAGGTTTTTCCAAATGACTTCCCTGCTCACGCCACCAGTATAGAAGAGTTAGCCACATTTATATAAAAATATTTTGTATAAAATATTTTCACCAAATCAGTTTATAACTAAATATAAACAAGTTTTCCAAAACCATCCATGCTCAAAAGCATCAGAGTGAAATATAAACAAGCTTTTCCAACAAGTTATTTTTCTAGAAAAATAACCAAACAAATTTCCGAACCATTTCACAAAGATCCCGTTTTGGCATTCCCAACAATTTCACAAAACCATGAAATCAACCATGCATGAATCATTATGACAGTTCCATACTCATTAGCGGTTTCTCGTCGATATACAAAGTCATCACAAGATAATTACTTCACATGTTCCATTACACCTTTTTCACTGAGCACAAGGACATATGTCAACCAAGCCTTGTACATATAGTTACCATGTGCCATTAAATGTTTGGCACCGAGTCCAATTTCCTATTTTAACCAAGCTTCATACATGAAATATGAAAACAAGCCACACATTCCCAACAACCATGAAACACCTTCCTTTTAATAAAACACCTTTTATTGAAAACCATTTTCCATCCAAACCAAGTGTGTTCAAACAATTCAAACCATTTCTATAAAGATGCCTTTTTTTATTGAAAACAAAATCCACCAATCCATTTCAATAAAACACCCTTTTTATTGAAAACCAATTTCTCAAATAACCATTTACAATTTCAGCAATTTAAAAATTTAAAATCAACATTTTAAATTCAATTAGCCAAGTCACTTTTCAAAAAATCCACCAAGATTCCACAATTTCATCAAAACCGTAAATCATCACTAAAGATGATTTATTCCATGCCTTTCACAATAAATTCCATTCAAATAACCAATTTGAAACTAAGCTAACCAATTCTAACAGGTGGAGTCGAGAGTGAAACCACCTACCTAAATAAAAAGGCGAAACCATGCAACGGACGAAGAACACTGAAGAACACTGGGTGAAATCTCCAAAAACTAACCTTATATCACTTCTCCTAACAAAACCAAGACCAAATATCAACATATATGGAATACACATACTTATGTTTACCTCTAACAGGCATAAATCTATGAAACCGAGAGATAGGGAGAAGTAGATCCAAGTAGATTTAAGATACCATACAAGAATAAAGGATAATGATCACATACCTCAAGAATCCACCTTAGATTCACCAAGAGAAACTTTCGGATCGCCTCCAGAACAATGGGAGAACCATCTTTGATCTTAGGAGAACCAAAATCCCGAGTTAGGGACACTTAGAATATTTAATGACGCAATTAGAGGAAAAACGAGTAAGATCCACAATTAAAGGATTTAATTTAAGTGAACACATGGTTAATATGCATGGTTTGAAAAACATTGTTCTAACCATTCATTAGCTACTTCCTCGGACAACTTTCTCGCATGGTCTCACGGCACAGTTTCCATTAACTGTGCATTGACTGTATGGAAGGCACTGCCTCCTAAGTCATCCACACACGGTTTGGCCACACGGTTTAGAAAAACCGTGTGCCGCCCACGCACCTTCCCCTTTGCTTCAAACATTAGTACAGGATCTCCCGAATCTCCCATATGTCACCAGTAAATTTTAAAAACATGAAAATCATCAACTGTTACATACATGAAACTGGAGGTACTACATTCCAATAAATATATAAATATATTTTATTATGTTTAACCAAATATAAAATTACACTTGGAATAAAAAATGTTTACTTGAAAAATGTAGAAAATATTTTCACATGTTTTCCAACCTTTGTAGGAAACTATATAAGTTATTCTTTTATTTAGAGTCTAATAAAATAGTTTTACACTAGTATAAATTGGTTTTTTTAAATAATACGGGGATTAATCATATTACACAAAAGTCTATATCTAAAAATGATTCAAAATTAATATACTGATTGTGTTATTTGAAATATCTTCAACTAGATTACAGTGATTATACAACCATCAAATAAAGATCTAATGAAATCACAATTATTTCATTGTATTATGTTCTTTGATCTAAATCCTCAACCATTTACATGAAAATAGTTATGATAATTTACCATTTTTAATTTCAATCAGTCTAATAATCTATCCGAAAAACATTTTGTTATAATCTATATGGATATATGGCCTTCTTAACATTTTGATACTCTTTATCTTTAAAACATATTATCTCATCAATATTGATTTATTAAAAAAAATATCTATAATAAATTCAGTAATATATATACCTCAACTCATCATCTTTATATTATTCATTATAAGTCATAATCTAAGTTATATGGAAAATAATTCTGATAAGACCCATGAACATTATTCCTGAGGAAAATATCTTTTCATCTTTAAAAAACATTTTCTTTTCTCAAATTGTTATTCATTTTTAAAAGAAAATAATTGATTTGAATTTAAACATGAAATCTTATAAAGGAAGATTCGTGTAAATAAGGTGTTAGTAAGATGTAAAATCGGTTCCTTCCATAAAAGATAAAAAATATTCTCATATTTCTTTTTTTTAGAAAATATAAAAAATACCTCGTATGGTAAAAAAATGAAAGATTTCTTCCACACCCTATTGTAAAAGTATATTATAGGAAAAAATGACTTTAAACATACATAAATGAATAGTAAACATTTTATGAATACATTTTTAGAAAACATGGACATGGATAATAAATATATCCCCAAAATATTATTATGTATAAAAAATATCAGATAAAAATGTGATTTCAAAATTATCCCTTAACTTAGGTCTGATTTCTACCGTATGTCTCCGAAAATCTTGTATTGTGGGTATAAAAATATTAATAACTTGTAGAAAACCGAAAATAATTTTTATGATACCATATATGATTCACCTACTAAATTATATTACCAGATCATTTGTTAATTCAAAAATAAAGAGAACTTTTTGGGTAATAATCTTTTTACTTATCGTTCTAGTTTTGAATTTCAATTCTTGATATTATTACATGTATCATGATTTACATACTTCCAGAATGTAAAAAATGATGTATATATCTTTTATATATAGTATATATATATATATCTATATTAGATAGATGATATCTATATATATAAATATAAATATGTGTGTGTGTGTGATATATAGATAAATGGAATGGAATACAATGTTCATAGAGATGGTATGTCGTACGTGAACATGAACATTATTTTCCTTTTCTTATTGAAATTAATAAATGTTAGTAAATTAAATATATATATATATACACATGAATATAATATCATTATTATGTAATATATTTCATGATTATTTATTATATATACATTATAATCATTGATTAATTATTTACATCGAAAATGAATCTCATCATATTGTAGAGATGGTAATTCATACATAAGCATGACAAATGTTATTGATCCAATAGTTATAGAATATTAATGATGTGGATGGTTTATAATATCTCATAATTACTACCATGTAATAATAATCATATATATATATATATATCGACCATTATACGCATCCATGTATGGTGGTGGTAAAAAATTGATTACACCACGTTGTAGAGACGGAAAGCCCTATGTATGCATGCACATTGATTTTGTTTTTCATAAAATGGATAGAAGATGAAATAGTGATGTTTCATATTTATAATAACATATCAGTACATGAGTGATATTAATGTTATTACTTTATAATGAAACTAATAAAGAAGAGAAAGTAAAAAGATAAAATGGGTCGGGTGGAAGAGCTTGAGGGAATAGAAAGGATATGGGTGGCATAAATTGAAGACTCGGAATGGAGTCAAGTGGAGAGGGAGGATGTTACTTTTTTATGAGAGGAGAGCGAACTTTAAGAAACTCTCAAAATATTTATTTATTTAAAATTCAGTTTTGATTAAAAATGGTAAAAAACATATTTAAGTAGAATCTACAATAGCGTTAGTTATAATACCCATCATCCAATAAATTATAAGAAAGTTTTGAATTTTTTTACATTTATAATATTGGTATAACCATTATTTTACTTTTTTAATGTTATAGTGATATCATTGTATTTACATATATTAGGTTAATGTAATTACCAGATCCTGTCAAACATCCCAAAATGGATTTCCATGGAATATTTGGACTTATATTAAAGATTTGTCTAAATCTAATATTTATAGGAATTTAATATAATATAATTAAATATTTTAGGTTTTCATTTATGAATTATGTCAATTTTGGAAACTATTCTGACTTTATTATTTTTTAATATCATAACAACCAGATTCCTTCTAACCAAAAAAATTAACTCATCCATAATCTGTCAATGACATCCACAAAATTATCGAATGACATCAAAATGTTCATATTAAATATATTTTAATTATATAAATTTAGTTTTTTGAATATTTCATTAATGAGGTATTCACAATATCAAAATTGTGTAATAAATATATATATTTATGTAATTTATAAATATTAAAAATAAAATATGATTTTTTTTGGAAATAATTTTATCTTTTTAATTACTATATATAGACATATAGATCAGTTATATAACCCTATATTAAAATTAAATTATTAAACGATATATGTTTAGGTTATTATTATCATTACTTTAAATTAATTCTTATAAAATTCCATATTCACATCGAAGTGAATCCATGGGGTCCCAAAAATGACCAAAGGATTCCCATGGTTGGAAATATATCATCCAATAGTATTGGTACATGTGTTATAGTAGTTTAATATTATGACAATGTTAGTTTTTTCCATTATTTACCAGATTTACCCATTTAACCATGGTAAATAAAATAACTACAATAGTTACTATTTATAACGTCTACAAATAAAATGAACATATTTAAAAAATTTGATCCTTCTGATTCTAAATATGGAATCATTTTTTCCAATTCAAAACACAGAATTTTTTGTAATTAATTTAAAATTAATACATGTAGTCAAATCCAAAAATGAGGGTTTTTAATAATTAATAACTATAAAAGATTGACAATTGTTTATATCCAATTTAAAATTTAAATTGATTCCAATCACCAAAATTGGATTAAATGATAAAAATATTATCTACTTACTCATTAAAATAAATTTTATAGATAATCTAAATGTCTAAATAAATTATATGGTAAATCAGTTTTGAAATAAAATGCAGTATTTTACACTATTAATCAAAATTTTATTATTGTTAAAAAACTACAAAAAATCCAACAAAATGTTATTTTTTATATCTCGCAAATAGTTAATAAGTTTATTTGTTTCAAATTTTACTAATATAATTTTCAGAAACTATATTTAAAATGTGTGTTCAATCAAAAGGCAGTAAAACATCATTTTTTTTAAAATACTTCTTTATCTTAAATGTTGATATTTTTATCATATTATGTTATATAAAATTTGTAAGATGAATGATAATGTTATATAAAATTTAATATTTGGTTAATACTATTAATAAAGTATTTTTATATAATATTTTTATAATATATTGTTGTTTAGTAAAACTTGGTATTGCGTACAATGAAAGCTATTGAGGAGGGTTGTGCTTGCGTGTAACAAAAGACAAGTTAGTGGTGTATGTATTGTAATACTAATTTGTTATTGCATATAAAATAATCCAAATATATTTTATTTAGACATTGAAAAAAACATCAATACTCAGTGTTGTGAAAAATGAATTCTATCAAAGGAACTTGAATGTGTGTCCAACAAAAAGCCAAAAATATTGTTCCGTATAATGCATGATAATAAAATATTGCATGTAGTTCAAGATAATTTCGGTGTAGTGTAAAAAACAAGTCATAAAAGGCATTAAAATATTGTATCTCATAAAATCTAATGGTCTTATATTAATCCTCCCTTAAAATGAATTTCTCCCTCGAAATTAGTATGGATTATTAAAGAATTTCTACATTAATGTTTCTTTCATGGAAACCCACATCGTAAAAAGTGATACTAAAAAATTATTTTAAATGGAATATTAGTAACATATTGGTTTCCCAATGTAATTTCATCATTGGGTTTCCACACAAGAGATCCTCAGTGGTAATTGAAAATGTGGATTTAGAAGGAAAATATAATCATCAAGTTATAATAGATAATGATAAAGAATAAGGTTTTTAGAAATTTAACATGCAAAAAATAATAAATATACAATGATTTAAGGGAACGTCTGATTCATTAGATAAGAGGCTTTTAGAATAATATTTATGTGTTGTTGATTTCCTTTCCCCAAGGTTTAATAATTATGCATGAGAACAAATATTTACTTGATTTCAGTACAATCTCATCCTTTTTGTTGTGTTGAGCATTTTCCACAACATCCATTATTTATGAAAATGAAGTGAAATATTTCATTCTTGATGTGTTAGTAGATAATGTGATATAACGATATGTCATTTAATCTTTATCAACATAAACATCAGCACTCTAAATCAAATTTTCATAAGTCCTCTTATAGTTAGATAATACATTAATCTCACAATCTTCACCTGAATATAACTTAAACAATCTATAATTGGATATTATTATAATACTTTTAAAAATGTAAAACATAGAAAGAGTTCAACAAAATCAATATAAAATTTCTCTACCATATATCATAAGGTATTTATTCTTTGTCACATTAAAAACATGGGAATACATTAATTGTGTATTCTCCTAAGTCAAAGTAAAAACCTGAATTATCAAGTATAATTATAGAAAAAATGAAAGTTTCCTTGTCCAAAAACGTATTGGATATATTTATTAGGTCCCCAAAGTTGTGTACTTCATCTGGGATAGCATAACCCTCTTGTTAATAACTCCATAATTTGATTTCAAGAAACTATAATCATTCAATTTACTTTTTCTTATCTGAAAAATTATTATCCAAACATTGTTTTCATAACATAAGGGACATATTAAGGGAAATATTACCCATAATAATGGGTTCACAAATTATTTCACCACACCCTTAAATCATTGTTCTATCCCTCTTTAACTATTCATCATATCCTTTCCAATATTCATTATGAAAACAATTATATATTTCATGATTTATATTACATAATAATTGAATTCTAAAACATATACACTTAAATAATACTACATTATTCTTAAACCATTACTCAAAATCCATAATCTCCATATTTATGAAAATATGAATAATGTATTTTGTTTTCTCAACCTTATGATTCATAGGATTAATGTTAACAATACTAGAAAAACATCACATACCATTCACATGTAATTTACAATATATTTTCTCTTATAAGTATGACCTTTACTCATACTATATTCATGATTATCTTCATGATATTTCCACTTAGGAAATTAATCGTTATAATTCCAATAATTTCCACATATGAACCATTCACCAGTAAACAATGTTCTATGTAGTTCGATAAAATGACTATGTTCAGAAAGTAAATTCAGAGAATTACATATCAGAGATTAAATAAACATAAGTAAGGTAAATTACATATAATATTTCCATCTATGATATCATCGATTTTTCCATAGGGTTGTTCTGATTATAAATAAAATAGAGGCTTGTAACCAATACTATACTAATCCTATGACATCCCTGGACATATCCTTGAAATATCACTCGAGATCTCACTATTTCTTTCGCATCCTAATTTCTAATGGTTGGATAATCCATTAATCTAATACCAACTATAGACACCCAATCTCGATGTACATAGACAATACATTTATTTTGAGGAATACATCATATATGACATATATAGACACCAAAATATCATATTAGTTTTGTGTCATTGATAACTCTGAACATAATCTTCTAATCATGATTAAAGACCATAAACATCTCCCATAAAGATCTTCCCCTTTATGATTTCTAACATAAAACCTTTATTTATATCCTGTGGAAATGCAATCATAAAAATGTTGAGCTCAAATGTTGAGTAAGTTTAAACATGGATAATATAAAATAAACAGTAAAAATTTGAATGTAAAAGAATGAACATAACATTTAAACATCTAAATCATTGGTCATGAAGTAAATCATGGAAGCAAGTAAGCCATGGATCATAAAGGAACATTAACCATGATAGAATAGCATTAGCATAAAAATTTCAATTATATCAAACTAATAAGCACACAATATGATTTCTATAAAATCCAAGGAATTGCTACCAAAACCATCATAGTTGACATATTCTATTATTGAACGATAATTACTTGTCATTCCAGCCATATATTAATAAACCATGTTTTTATGTCATTCTAGCCTGGCATTAGTGAAACATATTTTTTTCCCATTTCATTCATGTATATCTAATGAATATAAATCATTATCCAATTTATTGGAGGTAGATATAGGTACCACCCATCACATATTGGAACCATTATTACATGTTCCTCAAAACATAAATCATTTATCAAAGCATAACCCATGAAATAATGGTATTCTTAAACATCATTTTATCAAAACATAATACATATAAGATACATGGACTTCATAAAAATAATTCATTCATAAACATAATAATATAAAAGTAATATTATGGATAGAAACATATACCTTAGTCATCTGATATGGAAAATAATTTTGATAAAACAGAATAACTTAATTTCTGAGGAAAATAGCCTTCCATTTTCATAAACGATTTCATTTCTCAAAATGTTGAGCAATTTTAAAAGAAAATCATTTAATGGAAAAAATTGAAATTTTTAAAAATTATTATTGGAAATAATAATTTATAAATATGATAATATATGTTCATTCCATATATGTTAAAAAACATTATCCCAATTCGTTTTTTAGAATAGTCAAAAAATACCTCATACAGAAAACAAAAGAATGATGCCTTCCATACCATGTAGTAAAAGTCCAAAAAGAGGTAAAATGACATTAAACATATATAAAAGAATAATATAAATTTAATGAATTTTTTTTATAAACCATGGACATGGTTGATAAATATATATATAGTTTATACTAACATATAAACAATCTCAGATAAAAATTATATTGCAAAATTATCCCTTAACTTTTGTAGAATTTATTCAGTATGTTCCTGAAACGCCTGTATAGTGGTTCTAAACAAATTATTTACATGTAACATAAAAATAACAATTTATATTATATTTTATATGATACAATTACTAATTTATATTACCCTTTATTTTTACAATTTTTTTAAATCAATATTTTGGATAATAATGGTTTTATTTATCGTACGGGTTTTGAATTGTTATTCATGATATTATTACACATTTCATGATTTTCTTACTTCAGGAATATAATATATGATTTATACATCATATATATTCAGAATATATATGTATTTGATAGATTATATATATATATATATAATAGATAGTTAAATGAAATAGAATACATACTTCATTGAGATGGAAGGCCTTACACACACATGAATGTTGTTTTCATTTCCTTATTTAATTGAATGAAAGTATGTAAATTACACACACACACACACATATATATAATTATAAAAATAATTCTTGTACCATTGTTATGCCATATATTTTATGATTATTTATTATATATACATTGTAATCATTCTTGAATTGTTAACATGGAGAATGATCCTTATATTTTCGTGGATATAGTATTTCGTACGTACGCACAAGCGAAGATATCATTACCATTTTTGAGGAATTGTAATAAAGGGGTGGTGTATAATATCTCCAAATTTTTATCATGTTATAATATTCACATATAGTTTTTATTTCCACCATTATACTCATCCAGGTTAGGTGGTGGTGAAAACCCGATTACATGATGACGCGGTGATGATAAGTCATACGTACGCACACATTGTGGTTTTGTTTTTCATAGGATGGAAAGATAATGAAACAAGGATTCTTCATATTTGTAATAAAAAATATGCATATGGTTGATACTAAAGTTATGGAATTATAATTAAACAACTAAATAATATGATGTATAAAAAGACATATATTTGGATTAATCAGTCAATGAAATTAACACTTCCTCAGCGTGCCTCCATTAAATTTCCACTTAGGGCACCAGAGTTGGTCTTTTCAGAATATCAGAAGACTTAGAATGTATGTTGAGAAGATAAATCGAAAGGGTTTGGCCAGGATTTATGTCTCAAAATTGTGTCATGAGGATAGTGAGGAGGTTCCCTTTTATAAGAGAGGATATGGGCACTTTTGGAAGATCCCAAAATATTAAATTATAATAAAATTATTATTGAATAAAAATGGTCCAAAACATATTTAATTCGAATATATGGTTAATTTGGTTCGAATATCCATCATCTAATATTTTTTAGATGGGTTTGGAATATTTTTAAATACTTCTATTTTGGTTTAACCTTTAATTTACCTTTCTTACTCTTACCGTGTTATCATGTTATTTACATATTATAGGTTAATGTAATTACCATATCATGTCAAATTACCCAAAAAACGTTTTTATTTAATATTTGGAATTTTATTACCCATTGGAAAAATCATATATTTTTATGAATTTAATATAATTTATTAAAATATTTTATGTTTTAAGTTACAAATTATGTCAATTTTGGACACAATTCATGCATGAATTTTTATAAAAATTGATGAAAACCAGATTCCATCGAGCCAAAGTCATTAATTCACCACTAATACATCAATTTCATGTATAATATTTTTGAATGGCATCATAAAATTTAAATTAAATTAAATTTAATATTTATAAATACTTTTATTTGAATAATTCATTAATGAGTTTATCACTACATCGTAATTGTGTCATAAATAAATATATTTATGTAATGTATAAAAATATTAAATAAAATACCATGTTGTAGGAATTATTTTATATTTATAATTACTATCTTTAGACATATAAATCAGTTGAATATCAATATATTAAAATCTATTTAGTGAAATATATATTCATAGTTTATAATTATCTTTACTTAAAATTAATTCTTATAACATGTAATTTTCACATCCATGTGAATCTATAGGGTCAAAAAATAGACCAATGGATTCACATGGTCATAAATATATCATCCAATAGGATTTGGAAAAGTGTATGGGTAGTTTATTATTATTTTAATATTATTTTTACCCCTATTTTCCATATTTACCCTTTTAACCATTGTAAACAAAGTAAATACTGATGTCACTACTCATATTGTCTAAAAATAAAAGGTACCTATTAAAAATTTGAAACATATGTTTTCAAATATATAATCCATTTTTCAAAATTCAAAACACATAAGTTGATATATTTAATTTAAAAACAATTCACGTTGTCAAAACCGAAAACCGTGGTTTTAAGAAGTAATAACTGTAATAATACTTTCATGTGTTTATGTAAAATTTAAAAGTAAAGTTACATCCAATGACAATAATTAGATTAAATTATAAAAATATAATCCAATAATCCTTTAAAAATATTAAAAAAGATATTCTTACTATATAAATATGTTAGATAAAAAAGGCAGTTTTGAGTTAAAATGTAGTATTTTTCGCTATTCATTAAAATTTTATATATTTACAAAAAACAAATAAAAACTACAAAGGTAAATTTTTATGTTATTATTCCAAATAAGAAGATTATTTTTTCAAATTTAATTAATAAAAGTTTCAAAACTAGATTTAAAATTAGTGTTCCTTTAAAATGTAGTAAAACTACATTTTTAATACATATTTTATCTCAAATATCGATTTTGTTCATATTTCATGTTCAATAAAATGTGTAATATGAATTGTAATGATATGTAAATTTAAAAATGTGGTAAATAATATTCATAAAGGGTACTAATATAATATATTTATAATATATATTTTTTAGTGAAACTTCGTATTGCATACAACGTATGGTCTGGAGGATGGTCTCTCATGCATGTAACACAAGCTATGTCAGTATTGCATGTAGTGAAAGATTATTTTATTATAGCATATATCATAAACCAATAATATTTCGTTTATACATTAATCTGAATATAAACTCAGTGTTGAGTGAAATTAATTTTATCATAAAAACTTGAAATTGTGTGCAACAGAAGCCAATAATACTATTATGTGAACTGCCAGCTAATACAGTGTTGTGTATAATGCATTATAATCTTTTCATATCTTAGAAAACAAGTCATCAAAGACAATAAAAGAATATTTATAATAAAATCATGGGGTGTTACAATTCCTATTCATATAGGATAAGTTTTCCCATAATATAACTAATTTTACACTCATAGATCCAAACATTGTAGGACCTATAATTTTTATATTTTTAGTATAAAATATACCACCACCCCACATAATTTTCACATCAAATCTCTTCAGAAATCACTTGGGCAAACAAATCACAATAATATCCAAATTACTATGATATCATGAAGATAAATGACAACAACCTTGTTCCCTCATCATACCATGCGTGAACCTAGCATATGCCTACCAACATCATAGTAAAAAACCATCTCCCAGAGAGACCCCTATTGTGAAACCCCATAAATTTCTAGACCACATCCCTCCTAAAGATACATGGAACAATTCCATAGAGAATGACCAAATCACATCTCACCAAAATACATCTTTCCCATTTTGTACTACACTATCAAACATAAAATCATCTGAACCTATTCATATTTACTTACATTGTAGAGATAGTGAGAAAGAGTGGGTCACCACCCATCAATATTTATTACCAAGATGTCAGCAAAAACACACCACATAAAAAATATTTGTATCAACACATGGTTCTTAGAACGGGTGGAGACGTTGTAGCAAAAAAATGAAGTATTTAAATATATATATATATGAGAGATATGTAATCTAATATTTGTGGTTAAATACCAATTACTAACCAAATCTCAAAAATAAAACATTCTCTTATATAAAAAAATGAAAATCACAAAAAAGTTAGAATCCACCTTTCTTTTTAGTAGAAAAAATTCATTAGTACATGCCATTCCATTAACTAATCTTAATCCCCCTTTTTAACCACATAACCCATTATTAATTCATCCATCAATGATTGTCTTCCAGTTAATTAAAATAACCACCATCCATTTCATTAATAATTTTATATTTCTATTTATAACCATAAAGAATGAAAAACAAAACAAAACACATCAAAAAAACAACAAATAAACAATACCTACTCATATATCCCCACATAACCAAAATCTCACAAAAACATCACAAACCACCATCAATCACCAACACCCAAAAACATGACCAATAAATCCATCCCCATGCCAACTCATTTCCCAGCAAAACAAAACATCACATCAATCACCAACTATATGAAAAAAAAGAAATATCTCTTCTATACCCGTAATAAGACATCACAAATTCAATAACCCACATGAAATAACAACATATAGAAACCCCAAAACTAGATCACACATCACACCACATCACAAAACACTATATTGATATGACAAGGTATTTGTTTCATTGATATTTCATTATTTAAGATCATTATCATTCAATCGTAAAAACGAGGGGAAACAATTTTATAAGATGAACACACGTGTTTGGAAAATTTACATTTAGAGTGTCATTATAATAATACAAAATTAAGATCACATATCATAAGAATCATAATATATCAAAATCCTCTAATATCCACCACCTAAAACATGGATTTTATCTCATATAATTAGGAAATTCTAATAATAGAAAATAAGAATAAAGTGAAAAATTTCCCATTTACCATTCAATTTCTATTTTCATTATTCATAAACATCATTCAACCAATAAAAAATATATACCCAAATAAAAAAATACGGAAACCCCTACCCACATGATACACAATAATAAGAAATGATGTATTACTTACCTCATTGAAACCCTATCACCCCACTTTGTACAATAGAGAGAAGATAAAACTCCCAAAAAATCACATATAAAAACCCAATATCAACATAAAAACATTATGGGATTTAACATGCTCATCTGACACACACACATAACAAAAACTACACCATTGATTTATATCTATAATATAATATCTAGATACAATTAACAATAATAAGAAAATTACATATCACCAAATTCCAATATTCATCCATTGTAAGAATAGGTTTATACTGAGGGAAGGATAAAAATAATTTCTTGAAAATCATATAGGTTTCACTGAATATTATATAGAGAGTGATATAATTGAATTAAAAAAATTTCTGATCAACCATTTTATATCCTTGATCCCATAGGTTTCATGTAATGTATTCCTCTCAGGATAATAATTCCATTGGTTATAATTTTTTTGTAAATATTTTGTCATATATACCTTATGTAATTATATGTACTAAATAAATATAACAATGTGAATTTATTTAATGGATTCCTCTTTATCCTACAAAAAAAATATTAGACAAATGAGCTATAATATCCATGAAACATCAATTCATGAAATGATGTCAGTTCACATTGAGAACAATATGTTGTATCCCTCCAATATCTCTTGCTATAGTGAATCCTCTAGGGCATACTTAAAATCACAAAAGATAATCTCAAACCGTAAAAAGAAGTGTTGTAATGGGACAATAATGAATGGTTCATTAAATAAGATACCTCTCAACTGATTATCATCCCTATGAGTCAAAACTAATCCCCAAAAATGAATGGTTTCCAAACACTTAATGCATGATATACATATAAAGGATCTTTCCATACCAAAAAAATGTTACCATGATTGTGAAAATGCCTTTTGAAAACCCAAAACAACCCAAAAAACATTATAACTTATCTAGATTACCACCTATCACTAGAAAAACAACACATAATATGGTAGTATCCATAACCAAACAAAATTCACAAAACAATATTTCTAATAAAACAACTAAACTTAAAACATATCAAACCAAAAACAATGATAACAAAAAAATACTGCACTGAACATAAAAATTATAGAAATCCAACCTCCAATTCTTGACTAAATATTTTACGTGTTTCCCGAACTAACAACCATGGGTTTAATTGAATCATAATATAATGTGTCTTTATTTGAAATTAAGTCACCCTATTTTATGGGTTGGAACTTTATCATACATGATACTTCACGAAAATAACACATATCATACAAGTACATGATTTTTAAATTATATTACAAATTAGTGCATTGAAAATAAAAAAAATATATCCTAGTACTTGGATGAAATCAACTCTATGGCTCTGATGTAAACATTTCAATGTCATCTTGCCTACGCATCACTTGATCAAAAAAAAAAGTTTCTCAATCCTTAGTAGTATATCATGATGATGAAAGATCACTATTGAATGATCCATAGTAATTGATACAACTTTGATATCATGATCTCCAAATTTAAGTATAGGTGTTTCAACATAAAGATATTTTTATTTACGAGAGAAATGGAAGACAACATTAATATGGTCTATTCGTGGTGGAAACTACAACTGATAAACCAAAAGAAAAGCTCACCTAAACACCTTAAAGGGTCCAAAATTATAGGAGAATTCTTACCCCCCTTAAAAGTATATACACTTTATATTGATGGTATTCCTTTAAAAAAAATATAGCATAAAACTATAATTGACACAAAATGTGATTGAAATACGAATTCTACCATTCTAGTGATTCTTTAATCCTCTTACAAACATGAAAAAACCATTTTGATGTTATCTACAATACACTAGGTCTAATAACTACTATGTACCTATAATCCACCTAATACAATATGTAATTTCATGTTTTAACTTATTAATATTAAAATAGAACCATACCAATTGATGAGTGATAACAATTATTATATATTATCTAGTCCAAATTTATGTATTATACCCATTATATTTAAATGACTAAGATGAAATGCCATAACTTATCCTATAATGTATGTATACACATCTCTTTCATCCCATTTTTCTAAGGCTGAAAGGTGGTGATAAGTATTATGTGTGTTCACTAAGAATAATGGAATTACATACATACTCATGAGGTAATGTAATATTAATGATATGTCATAATGTTTATCAAAACACTAGGAAACCATACCACCACATATACATACCTCTTTGACAAAACATCTATTTTTCACCACTCTATGACTACTATAATGTGAAATTATCATGTCAATTAATTTAGGATCACCCAAATAACAAAAATTTATCCATGATATGGGGTTAAAACATTGATGAAATAGATTGTGATGTAATCCCATCTGAACATTGAAATATATTATGTTTTTAAATAATTGATAAGTGTATGATGATCAGTGTATACCTAAGGAAATGCCCATCACTAGGCCAAATACACTACCAAACGATGTTTCATACCTATCCACAAAAATTAAATCATTGAACTACAATACATCTTGGATACTCCCAGGTGTACCTCTAAGTGTGAAATATCAAATTCATGAAGGACACACCAGCACATTACTACCAAAATACACAACCTCCCCTAAAATAAAATCTACTTTTAACTATCATTTTACCATCCCTATATTTTATCATAGTTGGTAACATGAACAAACAAAACATCTACCAATGTTCTTCCTCACTAAACCTCAACCACATTGTGCAACATAGAATACACCACCAATACATATGAATCAATAAATATATACCATCACCCACAATTTCATACATGGAAAGGGCTTGTTGCTACACTATAAAGGTCTAAGTATCATCAGACTCATAAAAACTCCCTTCAAAGTCATCTTGATCAATATGTCAACAAAAAAGTTCATTTTATCAATTGATTTGGTGATATAGAAATAATATTCTTTAATAATTTCAAGACACTTTAAATGCCACAATGTTATATCACATTGAGAAAAGATATACCTCGTTATATTATTATCTATGAGACCTAAAGGTTCATCAAAATGAAGTAATTAATCCACTATTAAAGTGTAGAGAAAATAGTTTCATGATATATATAATGTCTGGAAATTTTAACCATGGTTGGATGAAAATCACTAAACCCTTATGAGATCATGACACCTGATATCATGAAAACACTTCCAAATTTTAAATGAGATGGATCAAAAAACAACTAAAACTACATACCCCACCTTGGAAACCGAGTAACTATAGAACTGTCTAACATATTCATAAAGTAATTTAATTGTACAAAGCACTGAACTGTCCACCCAATTATATGTTCCCTAATAATAATATATGTTAATGGGGTAGTATCCTGATAGAAAGTATGTATAATCCCCTAACTATAAAATAATTCAATGTAAACTAAAAACTTCTCCACATTCTTTGGTGGTTCCCATGAAACAATGGCCTCGAACATTGATGGGTCTGTTATCCATCCCAAATTTAAAACGAAATTCCCATGGAAACAATCCTCTCATATCCAGAGCGTACTCTTGGTAATAAATCCACATAGACGGTGGTGTTGATGATCATGGATGATAGTTCAGAGAATATTAATATGCTAATATTCTAGAATTTATTAGATTAAAATTTATTCGATGAACGAGACAATGAAATGGTCCATGAATTCATGTAATATTGACTTCATGATTCCCATAAAAATTTATGTTTCATTCATGATAATAAACAACATGACAATAAAATCAATGATGACATACCATATACTCATGAATGTCTTCAAGATATGTCCCTACTTCTACCTCAATATATGATATAGACACAATATAAAGTCATAGAAAACCAAATCGTACCCCTCAATTGGACAAAAAGATAATTGATCCTTAACATAGGGTGACATTTCATGGTAAGCACAAGAATAATACTCACATAATATATATAAAACATTATAATACAATCTACTTTCATGGTTAACAAAAATAGATCACATGAAATTAATATAATGCAGAAGATAAATATATTCGACATCATTTTATATATCTTATTCCTTATATCCTATAACTATAAACTAGCCATCCGACAATGAGACATAACCATCAGATGATCACCATGATGAAATTCAATCGTGAACAGAATAACTTATTGATGAAATCCCAAAAAAAACATAGTTAGGAAAAAAATTGAAACTCAAAAATGTTCTTAGGAACCTCAAATATCCCGTTGTTTATTAATTCCACATATTACTCATCCATCAGAGAAAGAAGAGGCTCCACCTTTCTACTACACACCAAATATCCTCACCGGGTGACCAAAAAATCAGAATGACCAACCACATAAGAGGACATGAATCTTATCTAGGAGAATTTGATAACATCATGGATAGAATATAACTATTTGACATTTATGATGGAATTATATTATTATATTTGAAGAAAATAGTGATCTTCTTAAAACTAATGTCCATGTCATTGTTCTACACCACTGAAAACATCCAAAAAGTTAGTATGTCCTTCTACTCATGGAGTAAACCCCATTGAAATAGATATCCAATAAATGTATATTAATATATAACATACTAGATAAAGTTAAATAATGCAATGATAATATCTGGAATCAGAGAAGACATATAAAAAGAATTTAGAAAGTACAATGTACCTTAAATGATCTATCGACCCTCTTGATCTACATTAAACATTACATTAAGATGATCACAGCTCACTCTTCTATATATATTGACATTAACCACAACAATAATTCTCAGGTCGATGTCCCTTAAATATAAGAGATTCAGGAGGTTTTCCTCTACCTTCTACAAATCCCATATGTGGTGAATAATCTGAGTCCCCCTATAATTGAAATGGACTAGTTGTACATTTTTTTATTGAAGATAGAAAACAACATAGAACCCTCTACAAAACTAAGAGCGAAGAACCATTGGGATGCGGTAATTGTTATGATTATAAATTCCATAGAAAAAAAAATTGGCCTATGGTCCCTATGAAACACAAAAAAATAACTTGCCCTATATAATCGGAAAGGAGAAAAATGAGGTTGACTCACATGTTGTAGAAACCTATAATGTCATATAAACCAAGACCTCTTACAAAAAAATATGATCCAATAATAACTCTACTGTATCCCCTCTAATTATCAACCACCATAATACTGCATCCTATCAATCACCTTCACTTTCTTCCGAACCCCAAGATACTTGACAAAAAAATAGTTAGTAACTACATACAAGATGAGGGATAAAACACCTATTAAAAACTTATCTCACTAAAATATTCATATGAAGATAAATCTGAGAAAAATATATAAGATCATTTAAAATGATACATATATCATTCATTAACATACTCTCATTCTAAAGAAAAAAATAACGTTCAACTTTACATCATATATTTTATAGATATGAAACTCTTCATGAATGTATTTCTAATGATTTACACATGAAACATTTACATCCATCCACAATCCCAAATATATAATCCCCAATAACTTATACCTCTATATATTTTAATAACTTAAAAATAGAATCAATAATCCACTAAGACCAAGAAACAAATGAAAAGTGGTATTGATTTTCTTTGGATGATACACAGTATAAAAAATTGAAACTCTACCCACATACATTCGAAATACATAATGCTAAAATCATGCAAAATGCATTACTACTGATCATTCTCCCAAACCAGATAAAAAATTGAGAGATCAATCGGGTAATACTACTGGATGTATACTACATGAACTATATGTTGTTGATTCCTTAGATTCAATCCATAAATGTATGGATAATATCCTAATCCTAATAGCATTAAATTTTATTAACAATCATTTTATTTATTTTGTTAAATCTTACATTTTTTAACTCATGATGGAAACCACATTTTAAAAATATTACAACCCATCATGCTACATTTACCTATCCTATGATAATACCTTACACAATTTTCTACCTCACTTTTTTGTTCAATAAGATTAGATTCAATAACCCAGATCCTTGTGGGACCTAAAATCCCACATCTTTCACTATAAGGTTCCAAATAATTTTATTCCATTTGAGGTGGCTATATTTTTATATTGGAATTGGGTAAAAGGTATTATATAACAATGGGTTATTATTTTAGTAGTCTTGGTAAACTAGATACATACATAAATTTCATATATATTTGACAAAATAAAATAGAAATATTTATTTTCATGTATATTTTAATTAGTCCTTATAGAATTCCCTACATATGAATCAAAATACACATCTTGGAGTATTGGGTGAAACAAATAAGATATTGGTTATCTATAATTCTTAGTAAGGTTATATATTCAATAAAATATATCATGAATAAATATGTATTGTATATATGTAATGGTAAATAACTGAAACATGTTCCAATTATCAGATAACATGATCATAATATTTGATGAAAAAATAATTATTAAATATTTTCATATAAATAATCTCATTAGTTTGATTTATTTTCTTGGATACTAAAACAAATAAAGAATCCCATTGATATAAATGAGTAATCTCATAATAAGAAAATAATATTTTTCAAAATTTTTAACATACATTTAATAATTTTCACATGAGTATTAAAAACTATGGATAAAAATAACTAAATTTTAAAATATTATATGTGTCATGAGACCTACTGATACATCAAATGGGATTTTTAATTATGGGAAAACCCTTAATTTAATATTTATGTGGTGCCAATCATGTGATATGAGTGAGTCATAATAATCATAAACATTCATATTGAACAAATGAAATAATAAATGTTACTGCATGCCCCAATCAATTAAATATAACAATAAAAAACCCAGAGTACTATGGTGAAGGATAATCATATAGAACATACCCAGTTAAAATGATCACAACAAATATGGAAAAATAATAAAGATGATATAAATACAAAATATTCCAAGCTCATAACAATTATAATAAATGTTTGATGTTATTGATGAATTTAAATATATTAAAATGTCTCTGATACACATTATTGAGAAAAATATCCTTTAAATTTTAAAAATATCCATTTTAAACGAATAGTTAATATAAATTGTTTAAGAGATTTTTATTTTAAATTTACCAAGGAAAAATTTAAATAATTATTATAACATTTAGTGTTCATGAATGTGGGAAATCCGATATATATAGTTGTTATTAGTATGTAAAATGTCATTTCATAAGATAAAAATATTTTTCTGTGAATAATACCTTTTTTCATTAATTTACCACAAATAAACGTAAATAGGTTAATTCAATGTAAAAATAATATTATAATAATATTAAATTACCACAGCATGTGTCCTAATACAATTATTTGATTAATTGTTTACCATGGAAATCATTGGGTCGATTTTGGGACCCCATGAAGCCACTTAAAAGTGATAATGACAGTTTTTAATTAATTTAAGGTAATGATAAAAATAACCAAAAAATATATCTTCTAGTAAATGAATTTTACATGTTGTTAAATAAGTCATATCTTTGACTATAAATATTTATATTACATTAAAAAATATTTCTTATATCATAGAATTTTATTTAGAACTTTTATCCATCAAATAAATAACATTATTTATGAAACAATAACGATTCATTGATTACCTTATTGAATAATGATTTAAATTAATGAGACTATTTTTTAAAACAATTATCCAAAACATGTCCAATTATTGATGGGTGATTTTAATTTGAACAAGAGACATATTATCTTTGACTTTAATATGTTTTGGACCTTTAAAAATTGATAATCAAAATATATGGAAATAATACTTTCAAATAATCTTAAAGAGCCCCTCCCCTCCCTTATAAAAATACCAAACCTCTTACCCATTACTCACATATCCCAAAACCCTTGTATCAATAATCCTCTTCCCAAATAATCTCTCAATATCCCTCTATTCCACATAGAAGCCTTAAATTATGCATAATTCATTTGAAGTAAACCTTTTTTTCAAACCAAAATGATATTCTAGATTTAAAGGTAACATCTTTTCTTATGTTTTATTCTTTTATTTAACTTCTCCTAACTCTAAATTATATTTATTATTTTCAATTATAAAAATCATAGTATCCTCAGTATACTAGGTTTTGTTATGATAATGATTCGATCTACCCTTACACAAACCTCTATCTAATTTGTAAAGAATATAATATTTCTATGGATGGAGAACTACTGCCTCATGAGACAATGATGTTCAATATTCCCCTAAAACCTATTATGGTGGCATATAAGATTGATCAATATTTACATATGATATATACTTTATTTATATGGTCTCTATTCTTCTGTATATTTCATTTATATCATACATTTAGGGTTTTCATAATGGGTAAATATGATATTTTCATTTGAGGAAGTGTAGACTATATCCCATTAGAAGTGATATGACTCATTCATACCATACGTGCATTGTATAAAAGACTGAGTTAATTGAATTACCTAACATTTATATTATACAGGAATTATTATATACTTATTTATTATTACGTTTAAATTCTATTAAATATAAAATAGAAATTAAAGTAGCTCTCATGCGTACGTACGTGTTACCGCCTCCACGAATGGTGTATTTCATTTCGTATCTCCAAATGATATGGAATATTATTAATCAAAATTCACTATATATATTTGATATATATGATATCTAAGTCATCAATATCATTCTGGTGACAATGGACTTTTGACCACATGGACAATTTATAATTATAACAAATTCATTTTTCACTAATGTTTTAAACATCGACAAAATTTATGATATGAATAGAAATAATTATTTAATTGTTATAGAAATGTAATAAGTGATATAATTGAAATAATAAACCAGAAAATGGTTTTTTGGATATATAAATTAACTTATGTTTGTTATACAGTAAGAACATGGAACATACAAATCAAGTCATACAGGAGTTAAGGGGTTTCTTATCCCACTTTTAATTTTGTGAGATTTCCACTGTTCACCACTTATTTATTGCATGTATTGTATTGTGTAATTCCATTTTATAAATATTATCATGATTATATTTTTATTCCCGGTATTATATGATTCATTTGTTGGTTATTAACTTTCAGTTTTATGACTCGATTTATTTCCACATTGTAAGGGGATTTCATATCACATTTTATTCGTGTTAGATTCAATCTATATTTTCCACTACTTCTTTCTATGTAGTGTAAATACGTCCCATGAATCTATTATTTGTGTAATATGATTTAATTTACGTATTTTTACATCTTCATTGTATGATCCTTCTTCTATATGGTGTATGTTTCATATATTACTAAATCGGTAAGGTAACTTTTTATCACAATTTTTATTCCTTGTACTGATATTCTAATTCTTAATTTTTCATGATATGAATATGGGTGGAATCAATGTTTATTTATTTATTTTGTAATTTCCACTCCCCTATGTGTTGAAATACTTTTGATATGAATAATCACTCCATTGATAAAATCTCATGTAATTGATATGAACTTGAGAAGGGTAATCTCAACTAAATTTCCCTTCATTGATTTAAAAATCCAAGTCATTGGTTTTGATTAAAAAAGAAAGTGTGTGAATATATTCTGATTTATTTACTCTGAATATCCAATAATATTGATTGTATTTATATTTTTGACACATTATCATGAAATTGAATTATCCTTAATCTAAGGATACAGTTTTTATAATTTACTTCGTCTCAATTTACATTCCATTAAGACTTCATTGTTGTTATGCACCAATTATATTTTTATTTTGTTAATACTATCAATTAGAATATTATATTAGGAATACCTTAATTTTAATGAGATTATAATTTTCTGGTTAATTTTATTCTTTAATTATTAGTATTAAAGTGTCTTTTATTTGGTTAGAAACTATTTAACAAAAATATCATTTTAAATGTTTTAAGGATTTATTCTTCTAAATAATTATAATTAATGATCATGTTTTAAAAATGGTTTAAAGAATATATTTATATAGACATTAATGTTTGTAAATTTAATCATCTTTCAAATTCTTATATGTTCTATGGGACCATTTGATTAAATTATCTATTTATTTAATGATTTAAATTGATTTGAAAATGGTTTGATAAAGCATTTATTATGTCAATATCAGGAAATGTTATATTTTGATTGCAATTTTGAAATGTTATCTTTCATTTATTCTTTTTTATGTGTTATGAATATGTTATGGATATTGGAATTTGATTATGTATATGGGTGGTTTTGTGATAAACATAGGGAGGGTGGGCCCGATATAGCACATCAATACAGTGGGTAACGTGAAAAAGGTAAACGTTAATGTTTCTCCAAATATAATTTGGGAATATATTGTGATGGATATTCCAATTATAAATCCTTATATACCTATGAATGCTACAATGTAAGTATGATATGTATTCCATAAGTTGTAATTTTGATTTATGATTTCTATGTGTTATTCATAAATCATATGTTTTCATGTGGTATGTTAATGTGCATATATTTTGTATGTATTGATGAATTAATGTTTTATTTATTTACATTATAACTCTTACTGAGATTTTTATGCTCATCCAATGTTTATTAAAATTGTTTCATGTGGCTTAATGTAGGGTAAGATAATAAAATAACTCAATAATATTTATATCATGAAAATATTTGTTGTTTTCTTTTAAGAATATTTATTTTATCTAAAAATTGATACTGAGTAAAAGTGTCTATTTTGTAAATTTTGAGATTCAATGTAATAGTTATGAGCCAATTATCCCAAACCCTAAACCGGATAATATACTCAATGTGAATTACTAACTAAATTCAAGTATATGTAATGTTTAAGGGTTGTTCCTTATTATATGAAATCATCACAAGATCATAAGACTAAACTATCAGATGAAAAAAAACATCATGTGAACCAACCTTGTCAAATGGAATCTCTATTCAGCCATGAACCCCCTTCACTCATTCACAATATCATTATAAAGACATACTTTAAACTAATATGATCACACAAAAAATATAACCACATGTGGAATGATTCAAAAGGTCCTTAAACATATAGTACAATTCTAATAGTGTTAGAGAAATCAAACCAGGGGGCATGAAACATGTCTTGTCATGGTCCCTTGAATAGTGAAAACACTGAGTAGTTGTCGAAAAACCTACTTCGTCATTTGATTAAAATTATACACATTTTGTGAATAGAATTTTGAAAACCCTACATATATGGTAGTAATTAGTAATTAAAATGTCATTCTATAAAATATTTTTTTTGTGACTAATACATTTTTACTTTTATTTAGCACATATTATAGAAAATAGTGTAATTTAATGTTAAAATAATATTATAATAATATTAAATTACCACAACATGTGTCCTAATACTATTATTTGATTCATTTCTTACCATGGGAATACTTGGGTTGATTTTGGGACCCCATGGAGCTACTTAAAATTGATAATGATAGTTTATTTTAATTAATTTAAGGTAATGACAAAAATGACCCAAACATATATCTTCTAGAAAATGAATTTGTATATGGGGTTAAATAATATATCTCTATGAATATAAATATTTATATCAAATTTAAAAATATTTCCTATATCATTATATTTTATTTAAAACCTTTAGGAATCATATAAATAAAATTATTTATAAAACAACGATGATTCATTGATTACCTTATTAATGAATGATTAAAATTAATGAGACTAAATGTCTTTAAAAAATATCCAAAACATGTTCAATTATTATTATGTGATTTTAATTCGAACAAGTGACATCTTTTCATTGACTTTAATATGTTTTGGACCTTTAAAAACTGAAAATCAATACATATGAAGATAATATTTTCAAACAATTTTATAGAGCCCCTTATCCCCCTTATAAAATGACCACACCTCTAACCGATTACTCACATCTCTCAATCCCCTTTGATCGACCATCCTCTTCCCAAATAATCTCTCAATATCCCTATATTCAACTTATAAGCCTTAAATTATGCATAAGTCATTTGAAGTAAACCTTTTTTTCTAACCAAAGTGACATACCAGATTTAATGGTAACATCTTTTCTTATGTTCTATTATATTATTTAACTTCTCCAACCCCTAAACTCAATTTATTCCTTTCTATTATAAAATACTCATTATCATCAATATAAATGGTTTTTTATGAGAATTATTAGATCTACATATACAAATACCTCTATTTAATCTGTAATTAACATTGTATTTTTGTGGATGGCGAACTATTGCCTCTTAAGACAATGATGTTTAATATTCCCCTAAAACCTCTTATAGTGGAATATAAGATTGATCATTTTTTAAATGTGATATATATTATATTTATGTTGTCTCTATATTTCTTAATATTTCATTTAAATCATACCTTTAGGGTTTTCATAATGGGAAAATAAGATAATTTCATTTGAGGAACTGCAGACTACAGCCCCCTCAAAGTGATATGACTCATTCATGCCCTACGTGGAATTTTTAAAGTACTGAGTTAATTAAATTAACTAAAATTGATATTATACAGGAATTATTATATACTTATTTATTTTAACATTTTAATTCCAATTAAAATATAATAGAAAAGAAAGTAGTGCTCATGCGTACGTACGTGTTACCGTCTCCATGAATGGTGTGTTTCATTTCATATCTCTAAATGATACCGAATATTATAAATAAATATTCAATAGATATATATTATATCTATGATATCTATGTCATGAATATCATTTTGTTGATAATGTAATTTTGACCACATGTACAATTTGTAATTATAACAAGTTTATTTTTTACTAATGTTCTGAACATCGACAAAATGTCTGATATGAACTCAAATACTTATATAATTGTTATAGAAATGTAATAAGTGATATAAAAGGAATAATAAACCTGAAAATGTTTTTTTGGAAATATAAATTAACTTATGATTATTATTTAGGAAGAACATGGTACATATGAATCAAGTCAGGTAGGAGGTAAGTGGTTTCTTATCTCACTTTTAATTTTGTGAGATTTCTGTTGTTCACCACTTATTTAATGCATGTAGTGTATTGTGTACTTCAATTTGATATATATAATCATGATTCTATGTATATTCATTGTATTCTATGATTTATTTGTGGGTTATTAACATTTGGATTTATGACTCAATTTATTACCACATGGTATGGGGATATCATCACAAATTTTATTCATGTCAGATTAAATCTATATTTTCCACTATTTCCTTTTGTGTAGTGTCAATACATACCATGATTCTTTTTTTTGTTTAATGTAATTTAATTTAGGTAGAATTACATATTCATTGTTTGATCCTTCTTTTATGTGGTGTATGTTTCATATGTTTCGAAATCAGTAAGGAAACTTTTTATCCTAATTTCTATTCCTCGTATTAATTTTATAATTATTAATTATTCCATGATATGATTATCAGTGGAATCAATGTTTATTTATTTATTTTGTAATTTCCACTCCCCTATGTGTAGATATTATTTTGATATGCACAATCACCCCATTGATAAAATCTCATGTAATTGATATGAACATGAGAAGGGTAATATTAACTCAATTTCCATTCATTGAGTCAAACATCCAAGTAATTGGTTTTGATTTAAAAAGAACATGTGTGAATGTCGTATGATTTATTTACAATGAATATCAAAGCATATTGATTGTATTTATATTTTTCACACATTATCAAGAAATTTATTTATCCTTAATCTGAGGATACTTTTTTTATAAGTTATTTTGTCTCAATTTACATTCCATTAAGACATCATTATTGTTATGCAATAATTCAAATTTTATGGTGTTAAAATTATCGATCAAGAGAATATATCAGGAATCCATTAATTTGTATGAGATTATAACTAGTCAAAGTTATTCTACAATTATTAGTAATAAATCATCTCTCAGTTGGATTGGAAATATTTAACTAAAAGATTGTTTTAAATTTTTTAATGATTTATTCTTATAAATCATTCCAATTAAAGTCCATGATTAAAAAATGGTTTAAAGAATTTATTAATATGGACATGAATATTTAGAAATTAAAATTTCTTTCAAATTATTCAAGTTTTTTTGGGACCCTATGATTAAAATATAAATTTATTAAATGATTGAAATATATTTTAAAATGGTCTGATAAAGCTATGATTATGTCAATATCATGAAATAATATATAGTGATTGCAATGTGGATATTTTATCCTTCGTTTATTATTGTTTTATGTGTTATGAATATGTTATGGTTATTGGAAATTATTTACGTATATGGGTGGTTCTGTGATAAATATTGGGTGGGTGAGCCCGAGATAGTACTCCAATGCATTGGGTAACGTGACAGAGGTAAACATTAATGTTTCTCCTAATAGATTTTGGGAATATATTGTGATGTATATTCCAACTGTAAATCCCTATGTACCTATGAAATATACAATGTATTTATGATATGGATGCCATAAGTTATCATTTTGATTTATTATTTCTATTTGTTATTCATAAATCATATGTTTTCATGAGGTTTGTTAATGTGCATAACTTTTGTACGTATTGATGAACTAATGTTTTATTTCATTACATTATAACTCTTACTGAGCTTTTCATGCTCATAAAAAGTTTATTAAAAGGGTTTCAAAAGGTATAAGGTAGGGTAAGATAATAGAAAAATTCAAAAATATTTATATCATGAAAATAATTATTGTTTTCTTTTATGAATTTTTATTTTATCTAAAAACGGATGCTGAGTAAAAGTGTCTAATTTGTAAATTTTGAGATGCAATGTAGTAGTTATTACCTAATTCTCCAAAACCCTAAACCTGAAAATATCCTCAATATAAATTATTAATGAAATTCAACAATATGTAATGTTTAAGGGTGGTGCCTTATTATATGATCTCATCACACGATCATAAGAACAAACTATCATTTCAAAAAAATAACATCATTTGAACCAACCTGATGAAATGGAATCTCTATTCGGTCGTGAACCGCCTTCAATCATTCCCAAGATCATGATAAATACTTAAATTCAACTCAAATGATCACATAAGTAATATAACCACAAGTGAAAAGATTCAAAAGGTCCTTAAACATATAGTACACATCTACTAGTGTTAACAAAAATAAACCAGAGGGCTTGAAACATGACATGTCATGGTCTCTTGAATAGTGAAAACACTGAGCAGTAGTTGAAAAAAAACTTTTTTCTTTGATTAAAATTTTACCACTATTGTAAATCGAATTTCTAAATTCTGACATATATTGTAGTTATTATTAATTAAAATTTCATTCCATAAGATAAAAATATTTATTTGGGGTATAATACCTTTTTACTATTATTTACCACGGATAAAAGTAAATAGGGAAATTCAATGTAAAAATAATATTATAATAATATTAAATTACACGAACTTGTATCCTAATACTATTATTTTATTCATTTCTGACCATGGGAGTCCTTGGGGTGATTTTGGGACCCCATGGAACCACATAAAATTGTTCATGATAGTTTATTTTAATTAATTTAAGGTAATGACAAAATTGATCCAAACATATATTTTCTAGTAAATGAATTTTTACATGGGGTTAAATAAGTTATCTCTTTGACTATAAATTTTTATATTATATATAAAAGTTTTCCTATATCATGGTGTTTTATCTAAAACATATAGGCATCAAATAAATAACATTATTTATGAAACAAACATGATTCATTGATTAACTTATTAATGAATGATTTAAATTAATGAGACTAATTTTTTTAAAAAATTATCCCAAACATGTCCAATTTTTATCGGATGATTTTAATTCAAAAAAGAGACATCATATCTTTGACTTTAATATGATTTGGACATTAAAAACTAAAAATCAATATATATGAAAATAATATTTTCAAACAATCTTAAAGAGCCCCTCCTCCCCCTTATAAAAAGACCACACCTCTAACACATTACTCACATCTCTCAAGCCCCTTGTATTGACAATAATATTCCCAAATAATCTCTCAAGATCCGTATATTCCACTTATGAATCCTTTAATTATGCATAATTCATTTGAATTAAACCTTTTTTTTCAAACTAATCTGAGATACCTGATTTAAAGGTAACATATTTTCTTAAGTTCAATGAATTTATTTAACTTCTCCAAACCCTAAAATCATTTTATTCCTTTATATTATAAAAAAACACAGTATACTCAATATACTAGGTTTTTTATGATAATGATTCTATCTACACTTACACAAACCTCTGTCTAATCTTTAAAGAACATACTATTTCTGTGGATGGTGAACTACTGCCTCATGAGAAAATGATGTTCAATATTCCCCTACCACCACTCATTATAGCATATAATATTGATAATTTTTTTTACATGTGATATATATTATATTTATATTGTCTCTATACTTCTGTATATTTCATTTATATCATACATATAGGGTTTCCATAATGGGTAAATAAAATAATTTCATTTGAGGAAGTTTAGATTACATCCCCCTTAATGTGATATGACTCATTCATTAAATACATATAATGTATAAAGGACTAAGTTAATTAAATTACCAAACATTGATATTATATAGGAATTATTATATAATTATTTATTATTATGTTTTAATTCCTTTAAATATAAAATATAAATGAATGTAGTGTTCATGCGTACGTACGTGTTATCGTCTCCATGAATGGTGTGTTTCATTTCTTGTCTTCAAATTATATGGAATTTTATAAATACATATTCACTAGATATATATGATATTATATGATATCTTTGTAATGTGTACCATTATGGTGAAAATGGACTTTTGACCACATGGACAATTTGTAATTATAACATGTTCATTTTTTGACTAATGACCTGAACATCGGAAAAATGTTTGATATGAACTCAAATAATTATACAGTAGTTATATAAATGTAATAAGTGATATTAAAGGAATAATAAACATTAAAATAGATTTTTTCGGAAATATAAATTAACTTATGTTTATTATTCATGAAGAACATGGAACATATGAATGAAGTTAGACATGAGGTAAGGGATTTCATAACTCACTTTTAATTTTTTGAGATTTCTATTGTTCATCACTTATTTATTTCATGTACAATTTTGTGTACTAAAATTTGATATATATTATCATGATTCTATTTTAATTCATTGTATTCTATGATTCATTTTTTGTTTATTAACTTTTGATTTTAAGACAAGATTTATTACCACATGGTAAGGGGCTTTCATCTCACATTATATTCATGTCAGATTCAATCTATATTTTCCACTATTTCCTTTTGTATAGCGTCAATACTTCCCATGATTCTATTTTTTGTGTTATATAATTTAATTTTTTTATTTACATCTTCATTATTTGATCCTTCATTTATGTATTGTATGTTTCATATGTGCCCAAATCGGTAAGATAACTTTTTTCCCCAATTTATATTCCTTGTATTAATTTTCTAATTCTTTATTATGCCATGATATGATTATGGGTGGAATAAGTGTATTTTCATTTATTTTTTAATTTAAACTCCCTTCTGTGTGGATATACTTTTGATATGCACAATCACATCATTGATAAAATCTCAGGTAATTTATATGAACTTGAGAAGGGTAATCTTAACACAATTTCCTTTCATTGAGTTAAGCATCCGAGCCATTGGTTTTGATTTAAAAATAACATGTGTGAATGTCCTCCTATTTATTTACACAAAATATCAAATCATATTGAGTGTATTTATAATTTTCACACATTATCATGAAATTGATTTAACCATAATCTAAGGATATTGTTTTTTAAGTTATTTTGTCTCAATTTACATTCCATTAATACTTAATTGTTGTTATGCACAAATTCAATTTTTATGGGGTTAATACTATCCATTAGAATATTATATCAGGAATCCATTAATTTTCATAAGATTATAATGTTATGGTTAATTTTATTATTCAATTATTAGTATTAAATCATCTCTCATTTGGTTAGGATCTATTTAACAAAAATATCATTTTAAATGTTTTAATCATTTATTCTTTTAAATCATTATAATTAATGTCCATGTCTTAAAAATGGTTTAAATAACTTATTAATATGGACATGAATGTTCGGAAATTAAAATTTCTTTCAAATTCTTCAAGGTGTTATGGGACCCTTTGATTAAAATATCTATTTATTAAATTATTTAAATGGATTTGAAAATGGCTTGATAAAGCATTGATAATTTCAAAATCATGAAATGATATATTCTGATTGCAATGTGGAAATGTTATCTTTCATGTATTCTACTTTTATGTGTTATGAATATGTTATAGTTATTGGAAATTGTTTATGTATATGGATGGTTATGTGATAAACACTGGGTGGGTGAGCCGGAGATAGCACTCCAATGCAATGGGTAACGTGATAGAGGTAAACATTAATATTTCTCCTAATAGATTTTGGGAATATATTGTGATGAATATTCCAAGTGTAAATCCCTATGTACATTTGAAATATACAATGTAAGTATGATATGGATGCCACAAGTTATCATTCTGATTTATGATATCTATGTGTTATTTATAAATCATATGTTTTCATGTGGTATGTTAATGTGAATATATTTTGTACGTATTTATGAACCAATGTTTTCATTCATTACATTATAACCCTTACTGAGCTTTTTATGATCCAAAGTTTATTAAAAATGTCTCACATGGTATAAGGTAGGTTAAGATAATAGAATAACTCAAAAATATTTATATCAATATAATTATTATTGTTTTCTTTTATAAATTTCTATTTTATCTAAAAATGGAGACTGAGTAGAAATGTCTACTTTGTAAATTTTGAAATGCAATATAATAGTTATGAATTTTTTTTCCAAAACCCTAAACCTGAAAATATCTTAAATGTGAGTAATTAACTATATTAATGAATATGTAATGTTTAAGGGTGGTTCTTTAATATATGAACTCATCACACAATCATAAGACCAAACTATCAGATGAAAAAAATTACATCATGTGAACCAACCCTGTGATATGGAATCTCTATTCGGCCATAAACCCCCTTCACTCATTCACAAGATCATGATAATGACTACATTCAACTCATATGATCATAAAACTAATAGAAACACATATTACTTGATTCAAAAGGTCCTTAAACATATAGTACACTTCTACTAGTGTTAGAAATAATAAACCATAGGGAATGAAAAATTTATTGTAGTTCTCCCTTGATCACATGATTCTCAAAACTATTTTCGAATGACATGGATTTAGTATACCAAAAATCAATGTCTTCATTCATGTGAAAGAGACATCAAGAATGAAAACCACATGCATGGTAGTGGTTGGAAAATTCTTATTCAAGTCCCTTTTCTATGTATGTGGCACCAATTGGTATCCCTTGGACATTTCTGTGAAGTCCCTCACATGGTCTAACAGATATCATGCAGTTTCATGGTGTTCATGTGATAAATATCATGTGGTTTATATATGAATCTCATATTTTCAACACCAATTCTTGGGATTTTAATAATCCACACCCTCGATCTCTTGATACTCTTTTACCCAGCCTCATGATACAGGATTGATGAAATAAGCCCTCATATTACATTGAAACATATACACCATGAAATACATCCTTCATCAATGCATAAGATATCATTGATAAGAATCTATTTCATATAAACAAGATACATAACCCAACACTTTATTATGGCCATGTAGATCATATTATTTGTGGAATCATGTAGTGTAATTATAAGGACACATGTTGACATGTAGATACCTTTTTCATGTGTATAAAACTATTAATAAGACCTCTTCCATGCATATTGGGTCCCAAGATTTCACAGCCATGGTTTTTGAATTAATGGGAAGACTCTATATTTTTTGGTAGAACTAATCACAATATTAAACATTAAGTCAAAATGAAATTTCCTATTCATGTGATTCCATTAAATGAGCACCCAATTATCATGAAAGAGAACACATGGGGATGAACCCCTTATTTCCATGAAAAACCTAGGAAATGAACCACATATAAGATATCATAGTTGATATATGATCCATTAAAAATCATTTCTCGTGTTGAAGATGAATACTAAATAGGTTTAAAATATCAAATTCTTGAAAAAAATATCTTGTTCGTGAAAATGATTGTGAATACTCACTATGAAACACTCATAATATCATGTTCTTTCAACAACCCTCACTTGTATTATGATTCCCTTGTGTGACCTTGAAAAAATAGAGTCGGTCGCATGAAAGTCCATAGAAATTCCATGTTGATCATGTGATGTTTTCAAGGACAATTGTTTTGGTGATGGGATGGATTCTAGGATAATTCTTGCAGATCTCGCTACAACTTATTAACATCTCTGCATTTTAATATTATTTCTCCATGATAAATTAAAATTGTAATGTGAAATCCTGATGTAATAAAAAATAAGCATAATGGAAATTTCACCATTGATTATGGGAAAAATTGAAGAGACATTGACATTTTCATGTGGGATTCCCAATGATATATCAAAATTTTCATGTGACAACCTGAGGACAAGTTACTATGATCTTGAAAAGAATCATAGACAGGTTCATAAGACACCCCTCAATGTGTCTTCTATGTCAGACATTCACCTAATAAATCTCTTGTAGAAAATCCTATCATGACTAGTTGGACAACAAAGATGTGTAGGGATGACACCAAAGGACATGTCCACTGCATATGAAAGGAACACAAAGAATAATGTTATGTGGACCCCACCAGAGAACCATCAACCTCGTAACCCTTTGAAACTGATGTTTCCATAATGGGATAGGGTTACAAATTCTGGAATGACTATTTGTTTCACGTTCATAATTATTCTTAATATTTTAGAATATAAATAATGATTATTCTAAAGAAAAACATAATTGTTTATTCCCTCAACATGACGAACTAACTAAACTTTGATTCATGGTATATCTATTATTTGTAGGACCCATCACTTGGGCTAGATATGCAATTTGAATCCAAAATTGTGTAATTGGAATCATCTTACATAAGTTAAATAACCTTAATAATTAATTATGGGATGATATGTGGGATCATACAAAGGCATAATTTTATGTTTAATCTCGGACCATGTCCTCAATGCAACTCAAACCCATCACCATCTTATGAATGAAACAATCAACAATTACTCTAGTTCATATTGTAAAACAATATACATAAGATTAATTCTTATAACCCGAGATCCATAACTTATACATTAAGAGATATGTAATCATACATTTCATCAGGAAGCCATATATGAATATTACATACCCCCATTTTGGACCAATCATTCATAAGTAATTTTTATTACATCTAATCTTCACTTAATGGGTCATACTCCCAATGAGTCTGCCTAGGTAAAACATATACACATACGTACCTCCCCTAGAAGGGTCCCATCAATGGGATGCATTTATAATTACATTTCATTATCAATCAAAACTTCATACTATAGATGAGAAAATCCCGAGAAGCCATATATGCATAAGTCACTCAAATGGCCTCTATTTTCATATTTCATTTGAGGAAAAGTCCATAATAAGAACAATTTAGAATCAGATACCTACCATAATAGGATATGTAGGGACCAACATTGAGTCCCGATCACTATATTTATACCTTCAAAATATAAATTTAAACTACATGGATCACTATAGTCGCATGACAGTAAAACATAATGGATGACGTAATTGGGTTCCGATTCCATCTATAAAAAGTATATGAGGTCACCTCATAATGGATAAATACCATATACATGAAACCAAACACCTCCTTATATGTATATAAACTCCAATGATTCTAGACACTAGTAGAGAAAGGTATCATTAAAAAATTAATGATTGAGAACCCATGATATAAACATAGTTGTTCCTATCAATACATTGTATTGACCGTGTTATTGACACAAGGCTAACCAAAAAAATAAATGGTCAAAATAATTATTTCATAAACATATCATATTTCTATAATATATTCCTAGTGAAGTCATCAATCCCACCCAAATGGTGTGAGGATCCTTAACACCCATCCTCTCGACCAATGTGAGTTACTATGCATAATTTTGTTTGAAACTACATAGTGCAACCTTCTTTGGTAATGTAGGTCCCTAGATAGGTATTGATGTTGAATCTATTGAAATTTTATAAGGAAGATTTAAAAATGGTAAGACGGACATGAGTGATTGATTATATCATTGAACCCCCCACAATCAAACCTTCCAACCAAATCCATCTTCATCTTTTTCGATGAGATAAGTTTTTTAAATTTTAATGTTATGTATTTCATATAAATTAAATATATATATATATATATTATAAATATAACTACATCATTATAACTTTAATTATTGGGGTAATACGTGCCTCATGTTCAATTATCATATATCATATTTTTGAATTCTCATTTAATTACGAAATGACAAAATATTATGAAACCCATTTCATTCCATGGGTGATTATTATGTAAATACATTATGATGGGTTTCAATTTTATAAAAAAAATATGGATGTAATTTTGATGATTAGTGTTCCTAGAAAACCATCAAATGTATTGGGTATGCCTTTTTAATTAAGAGTTGTTTTGTATGAGATTTTTGAGTAAACATAATACATTATGGGATTTTCCCCCCAACTTGATATTGACGAGGAAGATTGAATTAACAAATGTTAATTTTATATTTTATAATTCCAGCAATTTCATATATTTCTACCATCCAATGAAACTGTTTTAATTGTTATTATTCTATGTCAGTACTCAAGTGATGCCTCTTTTATTATATATTGTTATACCATTGAATCACATGTTATGTTTATATATAATTATTATTCCCCTTGTGGTATTATTCTGTTATCCCTTTCTTTTATTTATTTTACATGTTTCCCACTATCTTTTTTAGATTAAAAACGAAATAGGGGTTCATAATGGAGAATAAAAATTATGATGTTAACTTTTCATTTCTTATGATATTTATTTAACTAGTCTTCCAAATGCACTATGCCTCAGGATCTATAGGTTCTAGTTAGTTATTTTTAGGTAAATAACCAATATTAATATGTTTAATGTCATTGGGGGACAATAGAATGTATCAAATCATGGTGCAGTTATTTAAATGTATCACTAAAAAATAAAATTGTAAAAATACCCAAGCAATATTTCTATTGATGTGATAGCATCACAATATTTTTTAATAGAAGATAATATATTATTTTCTTATTAATATATTCATATCTAGATATTACAAGTGGAAATGGTTTTTGAATATTTTCATTATAAGTCAGAAACCTTGAAAATATTTTATTGAGTACATCGAAGCCAACATTATGATTCATGGTTATTGTAACCAAAATACACATATAGATTGGCACCCTCATGGGATATGGTAGGGTTAATTAAATTTTTATTTATGAAACTCCATGATGGACTTCAATAAAACATAATAATAGATGAATAAAGAAAATATTTTACTGTCACATATTGAAAATAATGTTTGGGATTTAGATTTCGTAAAAATAAATAATATTTATTATGATTATTGATTATCACATTGATATATTTTGTTTTATTCAATGTCTAATTATGGGATTGATGATGAAAATATTGAATGTTATTGTCAATGCAACGATTGTGTGAAACTAATTGGGATTATGACTTAAGTGAACAACATTTTGATTATGCATAATTGGTTAATGTGAAATATGATTAATAACTACTACATTAAACCACTCTCAGACTCACTAATAAAGACATGGTTTGAGACCAATAAGAACTTAGTTGGTTGAGATCATTGTGGAATGGAAAATCAACATCCATCATGATATTAATGAAGGAAGAGCCCGTATGGGCAATGTCTGAATGGAATGATAAAAGGACTTATTTGTAGAAAATAATACCATGTAGAAATGATTTTATAATAAGAAATTTATATTTCATTGGGGAGAAATAAATGACTTCATTGGTATCCAATTATATTTGGTGGTATTAATATTTAGTGACCTTTTTGTTATCCAATTCAACTCCCTTATCTATACATTAAATTTTATATGATGGAAATAACTATGTTACACCAATCATTGAGGTGACTGTATTGAAATATCTAGATATAATAGTTAGGTTTTAGATGTAACTTCAGTAATGGTTCATTGGTTATAAATATCAATAATCATAAATAAATTGTAAAAACATTGAATGAATATTTTAATTTTTATACAACATTATAGTGAATTATGTATGTCATCGAAAAAATTATCAAATATTGTTAGGGAATATAGATTTCTTATGATACATCAAGTTAAAATGATTTTATTTGGGAAAAATATTAAATTTTCATTTGATGAATATGTGATTAAATCATTCATATCATTTTATTTTAAAATTAGTGAATAATAATTTGAATTTCATTATAGATATTTATTTAACCCAATGTTAAATATTTTCTTATATTGTTGGGGCTTTAGAGTTAATGGATTTATTTCATATTATAATTGATTATTTATTTTGGAAATTATATTACCAATTTGTAAGAATTTTTTGGTCAATATTAAATGATAGGAAGAATACACTATTATCTAATAGTCGATTATTTATTCCATTAAGAGATATTTTTGGTTCATTATGCATTAAAATGTTCTTCTTGAGAACTCATTGTTTGATTAAAAAGGTGAGTGTGTTGTAGAATTGATTAAAAGATGAAATTAAACTTTTAATGTAATTATATTTACTTATCTTCCTTGTATAGATTATGAAATAAATCTTCACCTCATGGAAAAGGACTAAGAAAAAATTTCTATTTTTTCTTTCATTTTTTATTAATTTATTTTCTCTTTTATAGCTCTTTGGATTATGGTTTTGTGGTTGTAATATTTTTCCTAATTGGCCTCCTTATTATGATCAATTATCAATTAAATTATCCATGATTATTTGGACATTACGTATTCTCTACATGTATATATTTTCAAAACCCAACAATTTATTCATATTCCGAAACATAGATATGTGATGACCATTTATTTCCATTTCACTCGTTTCAGTAGGATGTTATATTAAACCTTTTTACGATATAAGGTCTCAAAGAAGGAACTCCCAAATGTCAAGCAATTGATTCCCAATTTTATATTTAAATTTATATGATGTATTTTATTAAATGAATATGTGGGAGAATGTAACATCCTGATATTTTAAAAAAATAATATTTTTGATAGTGTATGAACAATAGAACACCTATATTAATTGAACCATGACTTATAATTATTTAAATATTATCATTAAAACAATACCATTAAATTTGATTGTATGAATATAAATAACTAAATGATAAATTATTTTAAATATCCAGCTCAAAATATTTTTTGGTACATAATATGTAATTGATAAAAAAATTATGATGGAAATTTAATAATAAAAAATTGCATGTCCTTAAAAAATTAATTATGTAGATTTCCATAATAAAATATAAATATTTTTTGAAACATTTAAAAAAACTATTTACTTTATTTATATTAACTATATGAAATATATTATAAAAAATAAATTAATGTGAAATTTTGGGATTTTTCTACTTTGATTTTTTGATTGAATAGTGAATATTTAAAATTTTAAAAATACATTCATTCCATTTCATTAAATAATTAATTATAAAAGTAAAATCATATTTTAAAATTGGTGTTACTATGAAATATGAAACATTTCATTTAGAATAATTTAATTAATTTAATTTTAATAAATTATTTTTTGAATTTTGTAAAATATTCATTTAATGATTCAAAATAAGTATTTTTACATGCTATTTTTATTTGGATGATGTTTTTTAATTTTTAATAATTAAAATAAAAACTAATAAGGAATTATTTTATAAAAATTTGAATATTATATATATTTAAATACATGAACTAAAATTTATATTTTGATGGATTCTTATAATTGAGTTAATATATTGTCAAATATTTCATTATAATGTAATTTTATGAAAAAAACATATTTCATGGAGTTTTTTCTTTATTATATTAACATTAATACTTCTAATTATATGATATGAATTTGATAATATCAATTCAGTATATATAATTTAATTATTAAATTTCGGGTAAAATGTAATACAAATTTTTTTTCCTAAGTAATAGTAAAAATATTATTAATTTATTCCCATTATTTGGAATAAAATCAACATTTTCACATTGTATGTTAATTTGTTTATAATAATATTATACACCAATATTATTTCTATTTTCCATACTTAAATTTGTTTTTAGATTCACTATATTAAAATTTCTTTCATACGATAATTTTATGTTTTGGAATACCTGTTAAATTAAGTAGTTAATAACTATTAAACACGGTGAAAACGAAATTGTTTAAATTTAGTGACCATTAAAGTAATTTTAATAATATGATTATCACATGTTAAAATTATATATTTATTGATTTTTATTGAACCTATCATCCCTATAAAAAATTATTTATCCATTTGTGTAGTATTGGATTTGAAACTGACATCTCATTTGTTAATAGTTTTTGGTGTTTACAAAATTGCTACTCTTTCCCACTTATAAAAAGAAAAATATTATTATCTTTTACGAACAAATAAAACGATTTTTTGGATAAAAAACTAACAATATACATTACTTACTCCCCATCCATTTTCCCACATTACTTGATTTTATTATGAACCCCTCCATGGAATGATTTTAGGTGAAACTTAAATAGGTTGTTAGAAGAAGTGGTATTATTCTAAACAGAAGGTTTCATATTATTTATTACTCAAACTCTATAAAATATAAATAATCCATAATGATATGAAAATAAATGTATATCTCATTTTATGATATTTTTATATTTTAATGGAATATCATACATTTACATCCTCTTTAATCAAATGGGAATTGAAGGCATCATTTGTGTATATGGAGGACTACCTTCCCTGGAACAAATGTTTTTCACTTTAAACCATCACATCCCACAACACATTATTTTGAGGTATTTAATATATATATATTATATTGAGTATATATTTATAATTATGGAAATTTAATATATTATATATTTTCTGTCATTACTTCTAAATCAAAAAATATAACATTATTCATTCTTATATGTGGCCTACGATATCCACGAAACCTTACAATTAATTTTTCATACCCTATGAAATGTATTGTAAATATAATATTATTTTAAGAAATAATATGTTATTTATTATTTTATCATCATTATTTATAGTTAAAAATTAATTAACTTTATTTCATCCTGATCATTGAAAAATGAAAATTTCATTGATGTGTATGTACACCGTAGAGTCTCCATAATTTTAATGTAGTTGATCATTCATAACCATATTTTAGGGTATGTTTTAATATTATAATTTATGTATAAAATTTATTATTATATGCTAATTTAGTATGGATGATTTTGAATTCTTGAATACATATACCATTGTAATCCTACTAGTGTCATTTTCAATACATGAATCGAATAGAACCAAAAAACCTGACATAAAATTATTTGATTATGGAATTATATAATAAACATTAGTAAATAAAATAAATAGAGTATTAAAAATGGGTTTTTTATGAATTTGATAAATAATTATAATAATTTTTTTTATTCATGATTGTAATGTCCATATGCGATTAACCGAACAAGAGGTAAGAAATTTCATAACCCAATTTCTATTAATTTCATTAGTCAAATTTTATTTGATATGTAATACCATGAATATATATGGAATATAATACAGTCATTTTATGTTTTATATATTTTTTTATATATTGAAAATCATTTTTTACACATTTTCAATTCACTAATTATAATAAAAATAATGTTTATATCATTTTAAGGTATTTTATATAAAGTCCCCTTCACTATGAAAAATTTTAATGTTATGAGCCTAATTTAATTTCTGATGGTTATTTGATACAAATTTTAAATATTATATCATAATTTATTAAATTTATTTTATTTTATTATAAAATTTCATTTTACTATAACCATTGGTATTTTGGTCAAAATTTCCCAAATCAAAATGATAATAATTTTCTATATCCATTATTTTCAATATTTTTTATGTTATAACATACATTATGGGATATCATATAAATACATTTCCATGAACCCCCAAAATTTTAAATCTCATTTTCATGAATTTGGAATGCAATTTTTTATCTATTCCATACCTTATTGATTAAGGAAACATGAATAATGTTGTTCTAATGTAATAATCACCATTTATCTTCTTTTAGATCGTTAGTATTTCTCTTTGATGCGAATAATCATCCAAAACCAATTTATTAAAAAGAATTTATTACATTAAATGAATTTTGAAATTCATTTTTAAGATTTTTTGTTATATTTAAGAAATCAAAATTAAAAAGAACATTTGATTTATTTTTAAAAAAAAATTAATTTCTGTCCTTTTCATAGAGTTTGAAAAGAATCTATTATTTTAAATTATTCCCTGAAAATGGTCTTTCCCAAGATCCTGATTGATCATTTATTTGAATATTAATTAAAATATAACATGGTTCATTAAAAATAAATTGATTCTGTAATATGTTTTAGTTGTTTTTATGTTATTATATAATTTAAAACTGAAAATGGTATTTTCTTCAATATGTATTCGATTTGTTATTTTACAGATTGTTTGATCACAAATAAAAGTCATTGATTTTGTTTATTTAATTTCAATTATTTCTCTATGAGTTTTTTATATATAGATAAAAAATTACACAATACATTAACGGGGAAATATATTTGTTTTTATCATTTAATAAATTAATTTTATATGAAATATCTTTTGATTATGACATGATCTATGATTATGCAACCCGTTTCATTCGATGGGAAATTTATATGTTTAAAGAAATTTACTAATTTCATTATTTTGGAATAAATAACTATGTATATTTTGAAATATTTATGAAAATATATTTTTATTATAAATCAGGAAATTATTTCTCATAATACAATATGTATGAGATTATGGAGTAAACATAGTGAACTATTGGTTTTTTTACAAAAATCTGAAATTTAATTTGATGTTATCCTTGAATCATGTTAATGTTTTTTCTGTTTTTCTTATATTGGTATGACCATAATTAAACTTGTTATTTATATTCATCTTCCATTTCATTACTCACGAGACTTCTCCTTAATGATATCATTTTATACATTTGTGTGAAACATTATTTTTCCATATCTTGGTTTTTGCCTTACCATGGTTTTTATCCTAATGATTTCATTAATGTATTCCCAATGTTATCATATTAGGTTTTAGAAGATAAATAGTATGTAGTTAATCTATATGTGTAATAAAATAAATGATGTTATATTTTGTTGATTTTAATGTTTTATGTTTGTTATCTTCTAATGAAACTGGGCCTCGTGAACGTTTTGTTTTTTTTAAAAAAAATTATAAAAATTATTCTATTAACATGATTATAATATTGGGAAATTATAAATATCACATAATATTATTGTTTTTCTAAAAAATATTAGATTTTTGAGTTTTTCATTTAAAATTTTGTTTTTTAATGTATTTATATTTTTTAAATGATTCATTTGTTGGTGAATAGAGAAATATATTGATTTCACAAATATTTTAAGATTTTTTATAATATTATTAATTAAGAGTAAATTAAAATATTTCAAATAAATAAATATTATTTACATATAATTAAAAATTAAAAAACTTTATAAACTATATAATATTGATTTTAGACGCCAATGAATGAGATTTTAAATTAATATGTAATGTTTTATTCTGAAAATAGAACATCATTGATCATTTTATAAATTATGTATTTAAAATTTTAGATTATGTATTATATTTAATTTAATGTCACATAAATCACTTTTTTATAAAGAAATTATGGGAATAAATTCTACACATAGTTTCATTGAAAAATAATTAATTTATTGAAAGGAAATTTAATTTAATATATTTTTAATTCCTCATTAAATACATATATTAAAATTATATTTTCCACATCTAGATATTGAGTATAGTAAAAATTTATTAACCTTAGGAATAATGATATAAAATTTATTTAATTATGATCATTTATTTATTTCCAATATTGAATAGTTATCCTACGAATCTTTTGGTAACCATATTATGGGCTAAAAGGGGTAATGAGTTGGTTAAACTAAGATATATTCCTTCAAATATCAATGAATATTTTCCCAATATAAAATTATTTCCATTTATTTTGACTATAAACTGTTGAATCATCACTTTTATATTATATTTGATCAACATTAATTAAAATTTTAATTTTATATATTAAATGTTTTTTCATAATTTACAGGTGTTACAATCTTCTCACTTATAAAATAGTAACCCATTTATTAACTTATTAACACACCATAATCTCATTAGTATTAAAATTTCATACCGAATTTACATACCAAAACTATTATCGACAAAAAAATAAATTTTTATATTCATAAATAACACATTCAACACTCATTAATGTATTTTCTCAAAAGATAATCCAATGAAGATGTAGATGTCCTCACCAAGAATTATTGAGTTTAATCCTTCATATTCTTTGTTAAAATCATATATAACCATCATAACATAACTATATCAATATAATTAATGCAATTTAATTTTTTAATGTTAATTTTACAAGTGATTTATATCTCCCATTCATCTAATGATAAATGATAACATTGATTATGGGTTTCTGTGATCAACCACATCTGTAAAGCACTGTATTTAATATTTCATTACAAAATCACATTATTGGATATATAGATGGATTTAATGAAAAAATATTATATATCTGAAATATTTAAAATGTTAAAAATAAAAATCATTTTCTACCATATTTTCTTTTTGTCTATTGAATTATAATAATTACACCCACTCATAAGTGCGGAAAACTACCCATGGATGTTGTATTTCATATTTCATAACCACCAAACATGAGTGTATATAAATGTATATAGAGTACATATATATCATATAAATGCAATAATTAACTTTAAAGTGTAGATTAAACCATGACATCTATTTAAGGAGTGGAACAATCATATCAAAACATTCATGTGAAACAAACAATATAACACCAAAAAATTTCTTTTATTTAAAAATTATAAAAAAATTGGTAAATTTTATTTATAAATAAAATATATAAATAATTATATATACAAATACTTATCTGAAAAAATAGAATAAATGTATATTTGTGGTTAAATTCTAACCATCCATGCTGGAACCCAAGTGTTACATTATCATCTCAAATTACCTTCCTTAGAAAATGTTATATATTTTGGACCTATTTTTTCTTCCTTATATTGACCCATCCATATATTAAATAAATATTATATATTATAATATCAATATTTATTAAATAGATTTTTAATCCATACTAAAAACATAATTGATAAGTATCTTTATAAACATGGATATATTAGCAACTTGTTAATGAAATAACTATAATTATTCGCACATTGTTCATCAGACTTAAAAAACCTCATTAACACATAATAAAAAAATGATCTTCATATTTTGTGGAAAATAAATCATAATAAAAGGTATCCAATTATTCCATTTATTTTTAACAAGTGAGATATCAAATGATCACTTTGTATATATTTTTTCTAATATGTGTATAATAACATGAGAATAACCATTTAAAATAATTACATGAGATTCCTAGTTTAAAAACATTAACAATGACATAAATATTAGTAGTTAATAAGATATAAATTATAATGGAATCAGAGATCATGATATTAGAGAAATAACATTGGAATAATAACATGTCATACTATATTGGCATAATGTGTGGTGTCATCTTAACCCTAGAAATCGAATGCCATGTTCACCAGTGAATACATACATTACTTGTTATTAACAAGATAAATTCCCTCATGCCTACTTAAGAAATTATATAACCTCATCAGTACCATATTTAGGGATTGAGATTAACTCGGGTATACTCTCTATAATCTGTGGGATAACACACCATATACTATAGGTCAGTATTGGGATCACCACCAATATAGCCTTTTAGCTGAAAAAATATTATTGAATACCCCATTAATTGGAATCATATATAATTATAGACCCCGACATCAATTTATAATAATTCCATTTATATGTATGATCTATGATCATGAAACCATAAATCAGAACATTATTTGTTGAAACAAAATTTGGATTCATTAATATTTCATTATCATAACCATATATGATGAAAAAATTAAATATTTTATAATTGTTTCGTATCCCCCAAAAACACTATATAATATTATTTTATTTTATAATAGAAAATATTTCATTTTAAACATCACTAAAATATTTCAAAACTAAAATATTCTTTTCATTTGTATGCCGCATATTAAAAAAAATTAACCAAATATTAATGTAATAATTTTCATTGAATTTTTTTTGAAACCATTAATGTATGATTTTAATAATATATAGGTTATGATATAAATAAATTTTTTCATTCCTCATAAATTAATATAATATTTTCATTCCCATTTTAGGTAAAAATAAACGCTGCCACATTTATACAATGATTAGAAGAATCATTTTGATTTTTTAAATAAATAATAACATTTTTATCAGAAACCTAAAATTTACATAAATTTATTTTAAAATTTTAATTGGAAATATTTAAATTAATCATGTACATAGAAGAAAATTTATATTCGATCGAAAATAGTAATAAAGTGGATTTTGAATAAAGATATTCTTTCAGAATATTGAGTTCATCAAATGTGTAAAATGAATAGGAATCACTAAATCTATATAAATAACCACACAATATGAAATTTAATGTTTTTATTTTAAATGATATTATAAAATTTCATCATAATAAACATCTATATATACAATGCTAATAAACACCTGGATTATAACATAACGCAACTTATTCTTTTGTAACATTGAAATAAAAACTGATCAATGAGGGATTAATATATGTATATTTATATACCCTTAATATTCATTATAATAATTATAAAATATATTATTTTATAATAAATAAAATATAAAAAATAAACAAGTGGTGAATGTCATATGTGTCTCAAAAAAATAGAAATTTTAACACAATCCTTTACCTTGATTTCAAATTTCATCGAACAATATTTATCCTCTTTTAGAATAAAAATAAATTTAAAATAAGTATAGAATGTATCCATTTAGATATTTAGATTATAATATGTGGCAAAAATTAAATATTTTAACACCCATGTTATATTATATACTTATTAAAATAATTTTTATTGTGGGATGATTTCCTTTTCTCCTGACAATTATCGTTCAGTTGATCTGGTCCATGTGCATTGATCCTTATTTATCATATACAAAATTATAATGATAATATTAATTTAATATATAATAATTATAAATTTATTTCATGCTTTCCATAAATGGCAGTTATATAGATAATGAAATACTCTTTTCATTAAGATGGTATTCCATGTCTACACATGAATATTGCTATCAATTTTCGATGGATAAAATGAATTAATGTTAATAATAAATTCAAAATCACAAATAGAATTAAATAAAATATATATTATATATAGTCATTAAATATATCTTTATTACCATCCATGTAAATATAAATATATGAATTACACCCCTTTATGGATGTTCATGTCTACATGCATGCTCTATCAACATAATTTCATTCCAATAAATAAAAACAAATGATGGTAGATATAATATTATAAATTCATAAATACAATTTAATATATAATTTTAAATTTAAATAATTAATAATAAAACTAGTCATCTATTGATAATTAATATGGAAAAAAAATTATATCTCTATGTGAATGTGGTATTCCTCACATATAGGCGAGTGAAACTTTTAATTAACATTTGATGAAATAGAAGGTGTATAATGATGATTAAATTATAATAATAAAATATTATTAAATTATTGTAAATTAATTATTTAGTTATTATGATCAATAATTTAGAGTTTGTAGAATATAAAATTAATTGAATGAAATCATGTAAGATGAATATCCCTTTATCTGCTTGAATTTTTTGATATGTTATTAATGACATTTGGAATGGATAGGTAGACTGTAACCATAGTATATTTTATAAGAATGCTTAGTAGATACCTATGAATGGTTTATTTGAACAAACAATCCCAATGTGGTTTAGAGAAGAGGTATGAGGATTGTCTTATTTTATGTTGGGTTGAGGATGGACATGGAATTTTAAAAATGAAAAAATTAAAATAATCTCATAGTCATGAAAAATATATCTAAATCGATATATATTCATTGACCTTGAGTATATTCCATAAATATCATGAAAAAAAAATTATTTATATTTTTCATGGTGTAATTTTAATCATTTCATTGTTTTAAATACATCATTAAAAAATATTTTCAATAATTGTAATAATAAATTTTTTAATCATAATGTGGTATAATTTTAAATATAAGGTTAAAATTGGATTATAAAAGGACAAGTGATGAAGTTACTAATTTAATTTAACAACACTGAAATATTTTCAATATATTTATGGGTTTTAATGAATTATTATTTACCAAAAAACTTCATCAATTAAATTTTTAATAGTATTCAATTAAATTGAATTTAAATACATCAAAATAGTTATTGAATTATAATATAAAATTTCCAACCATCCTTAAAATTTAATTTAATTTAAAATATTAATTTAACATAATATAAACTAATTTTTAATTAATTTAAATATTTTTAGAATCATTATTTTTACTTTTCTCTTAATTTAATAAATGATTTTTCAGTTTTGTCTAAGCCATTAATTCAATTATTTAATAATTCATAATTATTAATGATTTACCTTAAAAAAATATTTTTTACATATAAAAGTATTTCTGATCCTATCTCGTTTTCATCTGTATAGATGTCTTTAGACATATTAAGGTCATGAGAGTAAAATATTGTATTTTATTTGACATAAAATAATATAAACTTCGTTTTCTAGAGAAAAATTTCAACAAAATACCATATATTCGATTATGGTATGTTTATGGTTTAATTTATTCATTTAATGGTAATTAATAAATTCTTTTATTGATTTTGAGTGTGATTCTCATGGTTTTAATCCTATCACACACATTTTAAACTTACTAAGATGAATAACATATACAAAGGTTAATATTCATAATGAAAAAACTAAAAGGTACCTTGTTACATAATTTGATTATCATGATTCTAAATATAGTGTACATATCTCATGATTAAATATCTTTAGGTGTCATAAATAAAATTTAACATAACTGCATAAAACATGTTATTTAATAGTTTGTTTCTAAAAAGTTATGTTTGAAGATAAAAAAAATAATTATATAAAAATAAAGAGTATTGAAAAATAAATGTAATTAATTGGATTAAATAATATAAATTGTATTTTATTCCATTCTACAAAAAAATCAATATTTAAATTGGACCTATTAATTTTTTTTGGAAATGACAAATAATTTCAATATAATAAAATATTGTAAAATGTATTTATGATGAAATTTAATTTTTTAAACACAAATTGATTTTGGTTAAAAATTATTTCTTTTTTCCTTAGAATTAATTACTATATTTATATTCAGTGGATTTTTTATATTGATATTTCATAATTTTGTTACTCATATTCTTTCTTATTGATTAAATAACTATGTAATAACAATTTTTTGTACGATTTATTCTCAATTTGTCATATCATGTAAGTAACTGAAAAAATATATATTATCTAAATATATATTGAAAATTTTCATAGTGCAACATTTTAACTCATTATATATATTTCATCATGTAAATTTATATGATTTTAATAAATTCTTCTAAATTTTACAATCCTTTTATTAAAAGGCCATATCTTACAACGGGAAAATAAAACATCCATTTAGATGGGAGTTGGGAAACATAATTCTTTTAAAAAAGTACTTATAATTGCCTTATCAAATATGGAGTACATTATTCATATGTTATAATTTAGAAATTAATGATACTAATAAATACATTGGCTAATATAATGTGATAGAGAACTTGGTCTTGAGAATGGTAACGACATATATACCATATATCTATAACGGATGAAAATACCTTCAAATCATTATAAATAAAATTAAAAGGAAATGAATTTTATTTCCAGATCATTTTCCTATAGTTGAGTTACTATTTTATTGTCAATATAGAGTACATGATAAAATAATCCTACTTGATTTCATTTCAATTTATAATACCTGAAAACACCATTTTGTATCATTAAAACAATTCAACCTTTATCTTATCATACATTCCACGAAATGGATTTTCAATAAGAGTAGTTCATCATAAATAACTATGATTATTGTTTAATTTGTTATAAGAAAAGATAAATAATAATAACTGTTTCATTATTTACATTATTACTATCAAAATAAAATTTATTAGCATTGATTATCCGATTAAGAGAAATCCTATATTATGTTCAATAACATAAACAATAACACCCATAGTACTAAATAATACATCACAAAAGAAATAAACCAGATGAAATCTCAAAAATATTATTGAATAAATTAAAATAAAAAACATTTATTGAGTTCATTACTCAATATTTTCATTCCTGATAATTATTAAAATTTGTTCCCAAGCAATACGATGTATCTTATAATGTCGCAAACCAATCATGTGAATGCATTGATCATTTCTTCTATTAAATGGTACAATCATGACACGTCCTTGTGGTAAAAATGTTGTGACTCCCCATGTTCACCTCCAATTTATCATGGGATAGAGAGTCGAATAGATTAGGAATATCATGGGGATGTGAGGCCTTTATCTATTTACATGAACACACACACAAACACACATATACAAGACTATCAAATGAAAAAAATTTAAAATCAAACCACCACACTGGCATAAATATAAATCGTATAAATATAATTTAATATGATGTAATATAAAGGAAACATGAAAAAATAAAATCCCATAAAAGTGATTGAATCACATTTCTATCCTAAAGAAAAAAGGTACAACTGTTTGAAAGCTGTAGGATCAAACTACGGTCTGTCTGATCTGACTAAGCACTTTCTAGTCCTAGTTCCTCTAGGAATCCATTAAAAGGTAGATCATATATACAAGATGAGTCACATTAAAGAAAATCATATGCATGGATGTGTAAAATAATACTTTGTAGAAAACCCATACACCCCAAGATCCCAAAAAATAAATATAGTCATCTTTATATTGGTATATGTTTGAAATACATATTAAAATAATATAAAGATATACTCAACAAATAAACACAATCTAAAGGTAAATTATAACTATAGTATACCATCCCTAGGATTCTAGGTAATGGATCCATGAAGTACTCATTCGAAAGAACACACTCCTATGATAGATTGCACTAATGTCATTCATCTAAGAGATAAAGATGGTTAACTGTCTTCTATAAAAAGAGCACACTAATAGTGTGATGATAAAATGATACAAATATTTTGATCACTACAAAGGCCATGGTTTGATACTAGTTACTTAATATTGATAAATATGCAAATTAGAGGATGGAATCATATATAGTGTAGGTCCTTAATATACTAAGAACTCTACCTATGGAATTATGATAAATAGTAGATCTTACACTATGCCTCGTATAGTGTTACTAATTAATGTATCTTTGATGTCCTTTTGAAGGGATCATAATACAATAAGTAGGTAATGATTCCATACAAACCACCAAGGAATGTATAATGGGAATAAACCCTAACCAAACAATTAAAAGATAAAAATTAAAACCATGTGAAGACAAGTATAATAGACTACACTGTGTGTAGTAGGGGTTAGACACTATCTCTCACAATACATGTACTTCATGTCTAAACAACATTTCTCTCAAGCCATTCCCCAGTAGTACTACAGAATATGTAGGTTTTACATTTAGTCTACTAGTTCATCATTACAAATCTCCATTTCGTGAATATATTTATATACTCTTGTTTATTATTACATTTAATATCCCATATATATGGCCTATGTCATGTTGTGTGGGGGAGTACACACCATATATGCACCCCATGTCCTCTACCATGTGGTTGTGTATTCTCTGAAGGTCACTCCATGTATTTAGGGAGGTACCACACATCGTGTACTCTGAGCCTCAAACCGGGTGATGTTTAAATATTATCAAACACCCCAATCATTTATTAGAGGGGACATCACTCAATATACTCCCTCATTACACACCATGTGTTTCATGATTTTCATTAATCATATGTGCTTCTCCCAAATGAATCCTACACTGTCGGACTTCAAATTGATGATTGTTTCTCAATGACATAGATGATCCAACATCGTCCTAGCATTTCCATCATAAAAATGGTGTTACATCAGCAAATATTGAAACAAAATAGATCAAATCACCATTCATCATTATATCTCAAAAAAACATAAACGAATTTTAATATACGTATCCTCCTATGTCCAACTAACTTGGTATCTATCATCACACATCCTTAATGTCATTTTGATACCAAATATAAGATATCATTTCATAGATTTATGACATGTGTGTGTTATAACCAATCAATAAGGATAAGTGGAGCTCTATGAAAAATGAAGAACACTAGTGATGAATGATGAACAGGGGGAATCACATTTATATATTTGATAAATGAACATAGATCAACAATTTTTTCTATCTCAATCCATTCCTATTATAATGAAAATTAATTAATTCAAATCGTAATGATACTTACCCCAATAATATATGCAATCATAGCTATCCAACAAGATGATCATACCCTAGATTCATCTATTAATTGATTAGTCTATGTTTAATATAGAAATCAATAATGTAGAATAAAATATTATAATTAATTTTGTTATTTGATTTGTATTGATCTATGTTGAGGAAAAAAGTTTTGTCAAATTATTCATTGAGATACTTCGAAATCGATAGGTTTTGACCAACATTCCAGGACCCATCATCATTCTCCTAGGAGAGAGTACTTATATCTCCATCCAAAAGTTCTCAAGAGATAATAGTGTTATGCATATGACCCAAAAATTCCAAAATAATATATATTTAATTACTGTTTATTTTTTGTGTAAATGAAAAATAAAAAAAATAATTTATTCAGTTATTTTATTCATTTCAACATTTGGGATGTCTTTTCTACAATCAAAGTAGTCCTACTAATTTTAAAATGTTCATATGGGAAAACATAATGGTTTGAAACCAATTTTCTTCTCATATTTATGATTTGAGAACATTTTTAGATGTTCTTAAATTTTTTTCGAGAAAAATGATTGTATGCGCTCTTTAATATATTAAATATATTTAAAACGTTTTATTCATCCACATAGGACCTTTGAATCTCACATCATCTTAGTTCATGGTATCAATTATAATTTATATGACAAGAAAAAATAATAAATTGAAAATTAGAGACCTTAAATTCTCCCCAAATCAGGGTCTTTCATACCAGACGATCCAAAACAATGTTAAATAAAAATTAATATAAGAAATGATCGTGAATATATTCCTTTTTCTCCCATGTGTTCTATTAAAGACTATTTTTCTTCCACCAAACATTCACAAAAGTAATCGATCACCCACAAATTATCCTCTCTTCTTGATCCACGATCTCTAATGGGAACTCATCAAAAGTCTCTCTGTCATCAATGTCTATCCCTATGCAGTCGATGACACATGATGGTTCATGCACATACCTCTTAAACAGTGACATGGGGATGACATCATGTACTAGGTCCTACTAATGTGGTAGATATATGAGGTATTTTTCCTCTCTAACTATACACATTATCTGTAAATGGCCAATGACCATTAGATAGAGCTTTCTTCCCACAAAAAAATATCTCCAATCCACGTCTACGTGAATGCTATAAGAAAAAATTGTCTCATACCTCGAACTCCATGGGACAATGTCTAAAATTATCATAAGACTAATGATGCCTCTCTAAAGACTTCATCCACACCTGGATGATGTTTACATTCTCTTTTTTAGCATGCACCTACAATGGGACCATGAATAGTGACACTCTTGGTTCAGCTTGGAAAAATGGTAACATATAGTGACCCTAATAAAAATCAACAAATGGTGTTATTTTAATAGAGTATGTGTATGTAATTTTCTATGAAAACTCCTAATTTTGTTGTTGATACTCCATACTATGACCAATGTATGAAATTCTAGATCATATCTGGTCCAATAGATCATAAATGGTCCACATAGTCTGGAAGATAGTTTTGTGGAAACCACATTTCCCATGAGTAACTGTGTCCCAAATGCCTCATGTAATCCTTCTTACATAATGGAAGTAAATAGAGCATACCGATCATAACCAATATTTCATGAGACTCAATGTAGTTGTAATATCTCTTATATTTTGAGATTATTAAACCATTATACATAACATTCTTCTAGGATTGATGTGATGTGGGCCATCATAGTCAGTTGGTCTATAATCACCCATATGGAAATGTGGCTAGGAACCTATGTGGCCTGCCAATCAAGAAATCCCTTGATATCTCAATCCAAATCAACTCTAGAACATCTAGGGGTTGAGATGAACCAACTATAAATTGGTGTTCAATGTTCAATTTCGGAATAGTAATACATTAACTGAAAAAATTTGAAACTCAAATCTTAATTCATAGAAAAAAATGACATCGATGGTCTTGGTACGTCTCTTCCAAACCTGGATGAAAAACCAAATGGGATGTATTAAAATCCCTCAAAACCTCCTCTTGCAACATCAATAGTACCATCAACCATCATCTGAAAAGACATATATAGTACCCCCATTATAATATCCATTATGGATACACCCTCTATAAATTTGAGCATGTAGTGACTCAAAGTCGGTATCCACAATCTATTACTCGTATACTATCTACAGGAGAAGTGGGATAAAAAACATTGAATGGTGCTATGCATCACCATATCAACCCATTTGGGATGATTGAAATGAACCTAACTTATCTAATGCCTCATTCAGAAACTGTAGACAAGATTTCTTAAAGAGAGAATCTACAAACATATTCCCCATTGTATGATCATAGAAAATTTCAAAATCATAATCATGAGAATCTATATAGATCACTTCATTTTCATTTTGAGAACCATTGTAGAGAAGATGTGTATGAGAATATTTTGATCTATATACACCATAAACTGATCACCCATCAAGTAGTGTTGAAACATCATCAAGTCCAAGACTACCACTAAAAAAAGTTTATTTGTCTTTAGGTTTTTCTCATTATGTCTAATATAGAATAAACCAAAGGTGATAAAAATATTCCATGTATCATCTCTTTACCTTTATCAAGTATGTTTTCTAGATTTTCTATGTACTGTGTCAGTTAAAAATCATTTTATGTTATTTTTTGGTTTTATTAAAGACTGAAAAATAGGTACATGTTGTGTACGAGAAGTACACATAGTGTAGTTTGTGATAGATTATATGTCATGGACTAGGATATCATCTCGTGTGTGGGTGAATCATGTCGTGATCTGGTACACCTCATGAACCTAATGTACATGTCATAAATGGGTTAAAGGTCAATTATTAATCTGAGTTGATAGGTATTTTAGTGTAACATATCCATCGTGTACTACATGTCATGAAATTAGGGTACACATAGTGAACAAACACCCATATAGGATTAAAATAAATGATAAAGGGTTATTCTAAGTCCTTTTATTTCTAGAACACTTTCCCCTCAAACCTAAAACTTTCTTAGGCATTTTTTATAATCACCCATCCTCCTCATTTGATCGGATCAACGTTAGATCAATTCTTCACATAAAGTACGATTCTGAGGTATGGGTACTCCATCTTTCTTCAAATTTAACTACTTCTCACCTCTTTTATTTTTAATGGATCATATTGTGATTGATGGATCTATGCCATTTGGTGTTAGTTCATTATTCTTGGTTGAGTTGCAATATCTCCTTCACCATATTTTTTGTTGATGGCATCCATTAGGAGTTTCATTCTTCAGGAAAGAGCTTGGTTATTCCATCCTAATATTCCAAATTGATCCTGATCACATTTCTTGATTTATTTGAAAAGTTAATTTAAATTCAATTTATTAAAAATTATTTGAATTACTTGAATGAAACCCAATTCCAATGAATTGAATAATTTTTAATGAATTTTTCATGGATATTTCGAAAACCACGAATTTGATGGAATTGGTTTAGAATGGATTTCAAAATCATGATAATAGAATAAAATTATTTGATTGATACCTAGTGGTTTTATCTAGTGAAATGACATGTTTTTGAATAATGTCAATATTGTTTTTAAATGTAATGAAATGGTAAATTTAAAAGGATGAATGGAATATATCATATTTTAAGCTGTATTAAAATAATTCTCCAATCATATAAGAAAAGATGAATGTCTTAGGTAGTTAGTGAGTAATTTGGATGCACTCAATGATATTATAATGTTCTATATCATAGATGAGGAGGGTTAAATATCTAGTGGGATGATGATGAGTCTCCTTTGGTCAGTATCATAGGGACGTGTGTATACACATTTTTCTTAGTTCACACAGAGAGTGAAGAATCTTAGGTCTGGTTAATACTATCGTACCTTTTGGATGATGATAATGATGCATGCTTGTTAATTTGTATCTAAGATATAAATATATACCGATGTAGTTTTAACATCATTACATTCATGTGGAATTTTAATAGTATATTTTATATAAATGTGCTTCTTAATCCATTGTTTTAAAATTATCTCATATCTTTTGATGTAAATAAAATTTTGTAAAAGAAATTATATATAATTTTGAAACTATTTAGAATATTTTTTCTAGATATTATATTGAATTTAAAAACCTGTTTACATTAAAAAATGAAATCATTTATTTGGGTAATCTATATTTGGAATCTATTATATAATCTTTTGAGGCATCTTACTAGGCTAAGGATCACACAATATTTTTACATTGGGTGTTTCTATACATTCTTCTTCTAGGATCAAACAATGATATGGGATCTCTTAGATGTGGGTCTATATGTTGATGTTTGGACTTGATGAGTTGCATTATATGGTCCTTGGGGATGTTTTCATGTCAATAACCATGGGTTTTAGTAAATTTTCATTTATGGATCACTTTTTTCAAGTACCATTACTTATTACTGAGTTTTATTCGTGTTATTTATTCTGTATTTTATCTTTTTATTTTTCATTCCTGTGGAAAAATCCTTCTCACATGTATTTTGTACGATGACTACTTCTAGCTTCTAGCTGGTGGGGATCAGGAATGTACATAGTTTTATATTAGGGAAATCTCTTTTTTGGGTTACCATGATACCTACACTAGTTTATATCAAATTGGCATCAAAGGATGATATTCAGATTTTTTTCATGAAGTTAGTATGCAATGTGAAATCTTGTCAGGATGTATGAAGTATTTGCAATTGATTGCAAGGATAGATCTCACTATAATGATCATTTTGTCACCAGGGTTGGTTAGAGAAATATATCTTTTGGATTAGTTATAGTCCTTTCCCTATAGGAATTTGGATAGGTTGAAATCCAAATCATGGTTGTCCACTCGGTTTTGAATATTTTCTTTATACTCAGTGTGACTATTAATCAAATGTTCTCCTTTTATCTTTTAATATTGTGTATAATATTTCCTTCAGTAAGAGTTTAAAATTTGATTTTGTAAAAGGTTACTATAGAAACTCCTCAATAAAATATTGTTGTTGATAGAAATCTGGTTGAGGTGATTGTGTGCACAATCCAAGCTCTTGGACATTCACAACATCCAGTTCTCACTCAAGCTCTAGCTGTGGATCCTCCAGGGGATGTTCTTTGGAATCTTTATCAAGGATTCATTCTCGAGATGACACAAGTATTCAATTTCTCCACTGATCCTCAACATAATGAGGAATGGTTGGGAAATATTAAATGTCTGTTTGAATTCATAGAGGCATCAAAAGTGATCAGAGTGAATTGTTCCACCTTATTGTTGGAGGGATCTAGAGGGATATGGTGGGAGACAATGATGATAGCAAGGAAACATGTGGTATTAGAGTGGAAATAAATAAATATTCTTTTCACCAATCAGTTCTAAATAGACTTATTTTTGTTTCATTGGGAGTGGAGTTTTCAAGCATGAACATGCCAAAAAATCCATGTGTTATTATTCCAATTGAATTTATAAGATGGTGAATTTTTTTCATAAGCATTGTTCTAATGAGGGGATGAAGGCTGAACAGTTTGAGATGGGTATTCGACCAGATATTTGTTCTCTAGTTGTCTTTCAAATGAATCCCAGTTATATAGATCGGCTAGATAGTGTGCTGATGGTTGATATGGACTAGGCTAGAAATTCATTTTGAAGGGACATATTTTTTCTCTTAGTGGGAGGACTTTTTCCTTCAATGGAAATCAAATTCACAACGACCCTAATGGATTCTCTCAATATCAAAGTCCTTTCAGACCACCTACAGCTCCAGGTGTAATATCTATAACTTTCTTGTAGTGTGGAATGATTGGACATTCTGGGAGGTTTTTCACTGTGTCACCTAATAACTGTAGCTCTTGCGGACATTAAGGACTCTTAAAATGGTTCTTCCATAAAATATATACACCATATAGTGGGAAATAATCATCATCTCCTATTAACACTATGGTGTAATCAAATTCATCAGGTTCCAAATTGTAAGAGCCATAAACATTTGGAATAAAGATTCCTCAGGTAGTGGAAGAGTCTCCTAAGGAAGCAGACATGAGTCTATTCTCTGATAGGTACCATTACAATTTCTTCTTCATTAGTGACTTCTCTTAGATGGTGGAACTACCTTTTGGGGGAATGGTTTATGGTCTATTCAGACAACAAAATCCTGAGTTATTTCTTCTCTTAAAAATATTTTAATCTTCAGAAGAGATGTTAGGTGGAGTACCTGCAGTCTATTGACATTGACATTGCCTATACCTTGTGTAAAGGGAATATCATTGCTGATTTTTTTAGTTTGAAATATTTAACCTAGGGAGTGAAAAAAAATCATCATAATAGTAGAATCTTATCCCTCTCTTTGAAAATTTTAATTATCATGTTTATGAAGAATGGGGAGATGTTTCTTTTGCTAGTGGGAACTTCAAGTTTACACATATCAAGAGGTTCTTCCTGTTTAATAACTTTTTTTTGAGTTACGTATCACTATATAATACCTTTATGGTGGGGCCATAGTTGCCTATTAGTCTTTCTCTAATGATTGTGTATTATACAATAATAACTGCATTTTTGTTTCGTTAGTAGAGGGAAAGGAAATGATGGGAGGATTTCCATAATTCATGGTGGGTTGTGCACTTGGAAATCACTAAAAGGTTCTATTACATTAAGAGGTAGTTCTATTGGTATAGAACGAGACAATACATTGTTCAGTTTGTCTCAAATTTCTATATGTTCCAACATGCGAAACCCGAGGACCAGAAACCTTCTAATTTTCCACAAAAACATCCAGTTCCTACCTGGAAGATTGATGATATCTCTATGGACTTTGTTGTTGGGTTGCTACATATCAAGAGAAAGAAGTATGGGATATGGGTTGTGATCGAATGACTGACCAAGTTAGCTCACATTATAACCATTCATGAAACAATAAATGTGGAGGAGTTGGACAATCTCTAATTGAAAGATTTTTCTCCATTTCCTAGAGTTTTAGCTTCAATAGTATCTTATAGGGATCCTCGTATCACCTGTCTCTTTGTAGAGGTCGTCATGTGGCACTGGGATCTAAGGTTCTTTTGAGCATGGCCTATCATTCGTAGTCAGTTTTCCAGATATAAATTGATATAGTTATTTTTGAGGATATGCTTCGCACTTGTGTCCTCGACTTTGGTGAGGCTTAGTATGATCACATAGGCCTGGTTGAGTTCTATTATAACAACAATTAACTGTTAATGATCATATTAGAACCTTTTGAGGCCTTGTATAGTCGACCTTGTACATATATGTTCTTTTGGTTAGATGTCATTGAAAATCATTTAGTTAGACCAAGCATGGTGTAGGATATGAGAACCAATACCCAAAAGATCTATCAATGTATGTTTGAAAAAAAGAGCAGATATATGTATTATAATGATCGATGTCATAGAACTTTGTGGATTTTAGTTGTTGATAAGTTTTTCTTGAAATTTTCACCCTGATTGTGACATCATCATCTTGGCATCCAATGGAATATTGCTCCCCACATTCTAGGTCCTTTTGTGGTTGTTATGACGGTAGGGAATGTGGGGTACTATTTGAAACATACACTAAAGAAGACATGGATACATGACATGTTTCATGTATCATGTTTGGGAATGTCTCTATTTGATTCATCTCTCATTTTTAAATATATTGATGTTGAGATCGAGCCAGATTTTCTTTCGACTGAGTGACATGTTGGGATTGTTGACTCTAAGACCAACTTAATACCTGGAAGGATGGTACCTATGGTTCATGTCGTGTGGAAGAGTGGTGCTGATAGTCACGAAATTTGGGAATTTGAGAACCCGATGAGAGAGAAGTGGCCTCATCATTTTGGAATGAATGTTTCTTTATAGGCTATTGGGGACGGAATGGTTTTATTGTGTGGAGGTTATAAGATTCCATTACCTTGATCTCATATGATTTACACCATTTATATGTTCGGTTTCAGTTCTAAATCCTTTTATTTTATATTTCTAGGATTAATATGGACTACCGAATAGGTACACACCATTTACTTTAAGTACACGACATGTACACGGTGATGGTTTTATGTCGTGGACTAGGAGATCATGTCGTAAATAGGGAGATCATGTCATGAGTTGGTACACATCACATAACTAAGGTACATGTTGTGTAGGGGTTAATGGTATGTTTTAAATCTGTGTTGACGGGTTTTTTGGCGTAACTTATCCGTCATAGACTACACGTCGTGACCATGGTGTACACATTGTGACCCGACCTACGTCTAGTTTTGATATACATGATCTATAGTTTTGTTTGGTCTTTGGAATTCAAAACCTCTTGGAACTAGAACCTAGACCCTTCCAATCAATTTTTTAGTGGTTCCCCTCTTTCCAGTTTGATCAGACCAGTGTTCCATCTTTGCTTTAGTTGTGATATGATTCCTCAGTAAGGGTTACCCCTCATTGTTAAAATTTATCTTACTGTATAATCATAGTTTTAAATGGACTATTTAGGGATTGAGATAGATATTTCATATGGTGTTGGATTTTTCTTATAGGAGGAGTTCCAGGATCACCATAACCATATTTTTCATTGACATGTGTCGTAGCGAGTGTTGTTCTTCAAGAACGATATAGGTGGTTCGGTCATGATATTAAAAATTGATTACCATCGCTTTGCCTAATTTATTTAAATCACTAATTTATATGTAATTTCATTAAAATTATTTAAAATTATTTAATGAAAACTAGTTACAATGAATTGGATGATTTGAAATGTTTTTTGAATGGAAATATGGAAAACCCAAAATTACAATGACTTGGGGTTGGTTTGTTGAGAGTTAAATGATTTAAATTATTTAATTTAAATGGTGGATTTTTATAGAATTTTTATCAATTAAATTATTTAATTTAATTGTGAAAATGTATTTTGAAAATGAATTAACTGGTTTTGAATGGATATGAAACTCATTAAAATTGATTAAAATAATTAGATATAAACCCAGTGGTTTTATTATATAAAAAATGTATGCGTTGATGTGTACCCTATTTTGGTATTAAATGTAATGAAATGGGATTTTTTAAAATGGAAGAATATTTCACCCATTATATAAGAGTGAATACAATAATTAAGGTAAATAGTGAGTTATTTGGATAAATTGTACTCTATTAGAACATTCTAAAACATTCATGTGGTGGGACACATCCCCATCTGGTGGGAAATGATTCTCCATTGACATGTTTCATAATAACATGTCTATAAATATTTTTTTGTGCTCAATGAGTGAATGTGGAATCTAATGTATGGATTACATTATTGTACCAGTATCAATATGGCCATGTTGCACATTTTTTATGTATATTTGTGATAGAAATGCATGCCAATATTGTTTAAACAACTTCACATGCATGCTAAATTTTTGTAATTTGTTGTATATAAATGTTTCACTTAATCCATTGTTTTAGAAATATTCCATCTCATGTAACGTAGAATCGGTACTATAATGGATATTTTCCATCATTTTTAAATTGTTTAGAGAATTTTCATTAAATATGATTTTTAATTTCAAAACATGTTTACATTAAAATCTAAGATTTTCCCATTGGAAAATTTATATTTATAATATCATAGGGAATCATTGGTTGTGTCTTGCAATAATTAGACTCAAACATTAATTTTTCCATCATGTGTTTGTAGAAATTATACATCTAGGATCCTATATATAGAAGGGTTCTCTTTGAGGGGGATCTAGCTATGAGATTTGGAATTAGTGATTTTCATTCATAAGGAACGTACAACTATGTTCTTGTTTAGTCCCTCGGGTTTTAGTACATTTTTTTATGCTTTACATTATTCTCATACCTTTACTCTCTTTGTAGATTTCTTCTTGATATGAATAATATCTTTTAAGTTTCAATTCTACATTCTTGTCAAAAATAGTTCCCACTTGTATGTTGTACGATACCAGGATCTCATCGCCAGCCTACGGGGATTGGGAATTCCCTTTGTGTCATGTTTGGGATAGCATGGTTAAATTGTTTCCAAGGTACTCAGGCAAGTTTGTGACGTGCCATTATATGAATGAACATCCATGTTGATTTCATGATTCATTGTAAAACACTGTGTAATTAACATCTTCCAATAAAATATCAAGAATAGATAACACATAAAAATCTACCTCAACTATTAGGAAATTGATAGAAACCTTCCCATCCAAACATAAGGATACCCCTATAGAGTCTACGGTTTCAAGGGTGTGCATATTTTGGAAAATTTGTGTAAGAATATCTGATTATATCCTGTAATCATAAAGAATCTCTCAAACTCCATCACACACATAGGTGGATCCCATGATAGCACCACCTCGACCATGTATATGTTTTATTCCACTCCATATTATTAGACATTGAGTCTTCGAAATGGGAATGGATTAATCCAAAAGTGAAACATATAGATCATTCCATAAGTCTAATTCCCTCAGACTACATCAAGAACTATAAATATGTTCCTCACTTTCTCCTCCTTGGGGAACTGATTACACAAAGATATTTTTGATGAAGAATATCAAGAAATGTTCTAACAAATGATGGATGATCTCGATCATGAGTCCCAATAAACCTGTTGGGGCATTTTTAATTCCAAAGGATATCATAAAGTACACATATTGACTATAGTGACATTTCAATGTCATTTTCTGTATATCTTTATCTCATACATGAAACATGAGATATATTGATATAAGGACAATATTGGAGCAACATCATATCCATATAAACTAAAAAAATATGTCATCAATCCATCATAGAGGATTCCTATTCATTAATGTCACTTAGTTCAATCACGATAGTCCACAAACATCCTCACGCTCTCATTTTCCTTATTGGAAATAAAAAATTGGATCTTCCAATGGTGAAACACATAGTCTAGCAAATCCATTGCTCAATGAAATCTACTAAATACCCAATCCACTATCAATGATATATGAGATCCATACATAATAATGGTTTAGATATCAATTCCATCTTGGGGAGTAAAAAAATAAAAAATTCTACCTCTGAGTGGGGATCTAAACCTGGACCATCTTTGTGGAAGATGTTCTTGTAATCTTCCACCACTTTAGAAAACTAGAAACTCATAACATCAATTACATCAAGGTTAAGGATACCCTTATTGGACAGTATCGACAAACCACTAAATGATTATGTATGTCATGTGTTTCATGGCATTCCTTTTCACTGACAAATGAAAACATGGCTTCATCACTATGAACACACATTTTGCTTCTTGAAAAATATGATATATAGGCATACAATTTAGACCCGCAATCCAAAAAATTATTTTATTAGGATTATAATAAACTACGAAGAGATCCACACTAAATCTCTCACCGCTAAGAGTTATGTCACACAATTACAACAAGTACATGATCACATAGTCTTTTCCTGTATGAGTCTCCCAGTGTATGGGATAATTTAACGGTTCACCCAAAAACCCTAAGTCTAAAAGAATATATATCATGATATGTGAATGACTATTACCCATGTCTATTAGTTCTACATATATTATATAAAAGACACATACCATATCTTAAATCATTTTTGTGGCCCCTAGGGCATAAACTTCGATTATTTGCACATATCCCCAGCCTTTTCCTCAAGCTCCCTCAGCCTGATGTGGACCTCTTTGGGGTGGTGGAGATAAAAATTCAAAACATTAAACACCTCATATTACCCTACCATATCCTTGGAAACATTATCCAACATATGAACCTTCCTACTCCTACAATTATCTCTTCCATGGTTGCCGATTATAAACCTCTAAATTCGTTATGTGACAGGTCAGACAATCTTAGGCGAGATGTCCCATTCTATCACATATGCAGAACTACCTAACTCAGGGCTGACTGAACCAAACTGGTGATTCCTAAACTAGAGATCCTATGTCTTAGTAACTCTTCCAGAAATGTCCAAAACATTCATGTCCCTAACAAAACATTAGATACCTACTCTAAAGGTGTCTTCCCCACCTTTATAGTTTCTGACAACAAGTAGATGAATCTTATAATCCAAGACACTCTCTACTAGAAAAGATCACCCAAGAACCCCATTATATGTTAGAATTAATATCTGGAAACTTATGGATAAAATCTATCTCCACATACCTTTCTCGATGTTCTGAACTCTGAAGAACTGATCTCAATCAAAATTCATAGAGTTCATTGAGTGGTTGGTAAACCTTGATGAATACTCATCTACTACCATGCTTCCTCTCTATAGATAGATATTCTTCTATATATGTAAAAAAATAATGTTTCTAGGGAGAAATCCTATATTAAACGGTTCTAAAACCCTATCCATGAAAGAGTATCCTCGTCATTCGTATGGGTCTCTAACCCCCATCTTCTCCTGGACAAGCACTGAATAAGGATCGCAACCAAGACAAAAATCTTCTCTAATGGTTTTTGGACTATATTGAAATAATTTGTAACCACCATAAGCCAGTTCTCATCTACCTATGGGTTGGCCTTTCCTCAGATGCTAATGGGTCTTTATCGTAAAAAAAATTCAAGTGTGCTTATATTGTTCACCACATTTACTAGTACTGGTAGAATGAAATGTTGTATTATAGGTGTTATGTCTGTTGAACCACCTGGAAGTAACATCATAAGAGATGGTGCAAGGATCAATTTATCTTCACATAGATAAACCACTGCATTACCTTCCTGAATAATCCTTGCCGAGATACATCACAAGGGCATATACAATGTAATGAAGATGTACTAAATAAATTTGTATATCTAGAGAGATGAATCATAAAGTTCATAGAAAAGAACCATTCCAATATGATGCATGTTACATTATTTTTCCTACATCAAATGTCTTGATGTAAATTCTCTAAATGTTGCTGATCAGTTTCTTAGAATATGGATATATCAACCGCTTCTCCAAAACTAGAGTTTATTCCCTGAAATCCAAAAATGAAGAACATAACACTATTTCCCCAAACCAATGTTCCAAACTCTAATTAAAATGGTAGAAGACAACACCTCTAAAACCACATTTCCATATCCATTCCCACTGGGTCCCATGCTATGAATCCCCAATCCAACCTCCAAAAGGATAGGGGATAGTAACTAGAAATAAGTAGAAATATCATTTACAAGATACTCTTTACCCTACGTACATGTACGCACACACACAAACACATCCACAAGCCAACAAAACGTTGAAATGAAAAAACTAAAAAACCAGTCTTGCATATATCGAAATCCTATAACCATAATATGAAAAAATGTAAATGGATGTAAAAATGGATAAATAAAAAACACACCACAACGAGTATAAAACACATATCTTAAAAATTACATCTATTGGAAATATATTAGAACAAACCATGTTATGTTCGGTCTCACTAGTAATCATATTGTCTTAGTTGGTATATGACTCTGTCAAAAGGTCCACCATCAGTGAAATTTGTGACATGAATGGGGAAACACTATATAGGTGTGATAATTTCAATATTCATTAGGATATCTTAAAACCAATATTTATATATCACAGGAAATAAAATACGATGTAAAGTGTATTATGTATATAATACATATAATAAGAGTATCCAGATATAGTCCGCAATGAAACATATTCTAAATGTATATCATAACCATAGTATACCATCCCAAGTATTCCTGCAAAAAATATCCACAAATAAATCATCATGGAGAAAAACCCCCAGTGTCCAACATCACTAATTAAGTCCTTCCAAGAGGTGTTTTATGTCAGGTATCGTCATAAGAGTGAACTTGCTGATAGACCAAAGATATAATGTTACTCAGATGAGGATCACTACCAAGGACATGGGGGTGATACCAACAACTCAATCTAGATTAACCTAGTATGTAGAGGATAGAAAACTATATAGTGTTTTTCATGATGATACCACAAACTACACCAAGGGCATGATGTTGAATAGAGGATCTCAATTAATGACTCTCGACCAAATTACAATGACTTTATCTATGATATCCTTTTGAAAGGATCATAATCGTAGGATTTGGAAATGATACCATTTCAAACTATAGGGAATGAATAAAAGGAAAACCTCTAATGGATATTTTTCATTATACATTGATAAAGTGGTCCATGAAAATTATAATGTTGTACATGGCTTGTAGTTGTAGTCAATCATTGTGTCCCATGACCTCATGTCATAACCGTTTAAATGGAACATGCCACATGAATTATAAATGTATTTCCACACGACATGTAAAATTTCCGTCTAGAATACCTGTTTTGTATGTAAATGGTTTCACTCCTATACTTCTACGTATGTACTAGTACATGGAATTCTCTATAAACGTGGTCCATACTATTTTGTGTGGGGATATACACATTGTGTTCTCCACCGTGTTCTCCTGTAATCTATAAAGTACATTCCAAGTTTCAAGGGAAGGGTGACATTATGAGTGGTAATTGTTAAATTCCATGTGATGTTTAACTCCCTTCGTAAACCCAGTACATCAGTCATAGGGCCCCACACGACTTGATATTCTGTATTACAAGATATGTGATATTTGATTTTCTAGAATTGTAAGATATTCTCTCATATGAAACCTCAATTTATATCTTTTTACCAATAGATCTTTTTTACATGAAATCTCTGATACAAGATATTCATGGCCATTTCATTTTTAAAAAATTTGTTAAATTTTTAGAGAAACTCAGAGAACTGATAAATTCATAATTCATTATTGTAGAAGGAAGCCTGTTGAAGAACATGAATTCTGGTCTCATCACTTTTTTGAATCTCTCCATATTCATCATCTCATCTACATCGTGTCCTTAGAATACTTGATATATGATATCAGATAATTTCACCAGGAAATGGGAGTGCATCAATGGATTGATTGGGATAATTTGAACTGCGATCCAAATAAAAAATGATCCTGATGAAACATGAATACTGGAGTAAAGCACAATATATTATTTGAGGAAAAATTTCTATTCATGTTAGTTTAAATCTTGATCCATCAATGTTATAATTTATATTAAATAAATCAAATCATAAATATAATTCTCCCAATAATCCTTGCAATAATACCAATCCTGTAAAACAGTCGAACAAAAGATCATTCTGTATATTTATTAGGCTACATTCACTGTAGAAATCAATAATGGGGAATAAAAAACAAAACACAGTCCCTACCTTGACATGGATAGATTAATGATAAAGAAGTTAGCTGGGTCACATTCTTTGGTGAGATCCTTCAAAATCACACTGTGATGATAGACAATATATTTTCATTTTAATGAGAGAGAATCATTGATGCTCTCTCTAATGGTTCTCTATAGGTTCTAGGTTAATGATGATAATACTTGTATTCTAACATAACAATATATTTAAAGGATATTAATATTTTTCATCAATAAAAAGTAATATAAATAATTTATTCAATTATTTTAATCATTTTCATTCTCGTGAATACATTTTCACAAAGGAACCACGCCGACTATTGTATAGTAGAACCTAGGTAAAACCATGCATTATGAATTCAATAGAGAACTAATATTTTTTATTCAGGAACCCATTAAAAATTCATTCCAATTATTCTGGGAAACTCTTTGTGGGTTCTATTTTAAAATATTCATTATATTTCAACCATTTAATGAGTACATATTGGGACTAAGAATTACATGTCATTTATGAAAATAATATTAAATATAATCCAAATAATTTTCAAAAAATATTACACTATTTATAAGATACATGATAGAAAATTATTAGCTATAACAACATAATTACCATATGAAAATATATGTATTTGGAAATGTTAAAACAGACATTTTTTCAAAAATAAAAATTAGGGACTATTGAATTTAATCCATAATTAGACAAATTAAATGAATATTATATATGTTGATGTTAATAAAATTTTGAAATAATGAATAAAGAAATTAATGGTCACTAATACATTCATATTTACATAATGAGTGTGAATAATCTCTTTATCTTATATAAGAAAATTTAAACTCAAAATCATGCACATATTAGTGGTTATATATATATATTTTAATCTTATGTTTTCTAAAAATATAACTATATATCTAAAATAAATTACTTTATTTTCTTTACCATTCGATATATTCTAAAAAATATATAAGGATAATATGTTTTGGAACAATATTTTGATGTTTCATGATTTATATAACCATAATATCATTGAAATACAACCCTAATAACAAAATCTTGAATCCCAACACATACAGATATAAATACACTTACATAAATGATTTTCATATCATCGGTCATTCCATTGTATAGGATTAAACCCTTATAATAGTTTAATGTTTTAGAAAATTCTAATGATCCCAAAAAAAATACGTTGAATTTAATCAAAAAATTATTCCACAATGAACAAAATATGAACAATGAAATCATATCCCCTTCAATTGATAAATTTCCTCTTATTCTCCATCCCACATGTATAACATGGAGAAAATTAACATTTATTTAATACCCAGTATTTACCAGATGATAATTTATAAAATTAAAGCTTATGAATTTTTGAATCAATATGTTACAGATTAACATTTACCATGTTAATCATATAACATGATATATGATTTTGGGTAATATAATAGTTTTTCAATAATTTTCTTTTAACATCTAGTTTATCATAAGGATTATAATTCTAATGTATATCACATTCATGATTAAAAAGAATCCCCTAACATCAATCCATTATCTAAAAACAATACCCATAATGTGAGAAATATTTATTCTAGTTGGAATCAACCTAATAATGAAAAATCATTTATATTAAGTCCCATTCATGACTACTTTTTATCATCATTGGACACATTTGGGATACTAGATGTCATCACAGACCATCATATAATAAAATACTTGACCATGGATTGCAATGAAAGAGTGAATTGACCAAAGAGTATCCTCTAGGACTGTCAAACGAGCTGCATAATAAAGGAACGGTTACCGTGAATTTTTATAATGGAAATGAAATAGTTGAATAATTCTTTTAAGGGTCATTACACCTTGATAAATCATAGCCAAACTGACATCAAATTGTCTTATCTACTCATATATGTATTTCTAGGAAACCCAAATAATCTCAATCTTATAAAAATATTTTGATGTTACACTATACATAGGCTAATCCCCAGGGTATTCACAAAAGATCACTACTACTAATCTTTAATTATGGAATAAACCTTATTATTATTCCAACAATTGAATATTTCAAATTGCCAAGATAAATATTAATTATTATTAAATTATAATTAATTTCATAACATTTTTATCCACACTACAACGATAAATAATATGAGAAATTGGCAACATGGATATAAAAAACATTGCTTATAAAATATCAATTTCTTCTCTCTCTATGTTCATCACAACTATCATACTTCAAAAATACCTCATAAAAACTATTATTATCTATATCCTGGTGAAATGAGAAAATAATAATTAGAGATTTCTAAAAATATATATGTATTAAAAAATGACATATCATCGATTATTTAAATATAATATAGGAATAAAGTGTATGATAATATAATTTTATGATTTGAAAAACATACAAAATAATCCTTAGATCATAATCACAAGACATGTAATAATTCAATGATGTTCTAAAGATAGAAATTACATAGGGACCAATGAACACATGCCCTGAGAACAAAACATGGATATTAGTGAGGTCATTAATGATTGTCATATAGTGTGAAATAATAAAAATCAAAGAAGTATTTTTTTTAACGATACCCACTAGGACAGTCAAAACATGTTAGGAATGAGATATACTCTAAAGAAAAAACAACAAGATTTGGATAACCTCTTGTATACAATATTTTGGGTGTGAGATCAGAACCAGTGTACCCTATTATAGGGATGAAATACCCTCATTTGTATCTTATTTCAATATTAGTAAAACAATATGTACTATATATATAGATTGTTAAAACCTTTCTTGTACCCCTTGAGAATATTGAACATTAATCTCTACCAAATTCACTTTAATGTGGTATTATTCACTCCCACTCATTTTATAATATCATATATATTCATTTATTGACTATAAGATCATAAAATATTCACCATAATATTACCCATGGGAAAGAAAATGCATTTCACCAATTTCTCTATCATGACCATATACCTTTGATGAAAAGTAAATATTTCATAATTGGATAATATTTCTATTAAAATATTTGCAACATGAAGTTATTTTATCAATGATTAGATAATTTTTTATTAATTACTTTAATAAATTTTTATGAAAAATACTCTACTCTTTAATATATATCATAAATAAATAAAAAGAATAAAAAAAAATTAAGTAATAATATATTCATATTATTATTGGATATTTATATAATAAAAATAAATTATTCTAATAGGTTTAATATTGTTAAATTCTTTTATTAAATAATAAATAAAAAAATTCCGTTGCAATATATTAGAAATAAGTAAAAATTACCTTTTTCTGGAAAAAAATATGAATAATCCATCACAATCGTATCATTTAATGATAAAAATTGGTAAAAATATATTTAGTATATTTTATGATATTTGTAAAAAACTTCTTGAAACCATTTTTGGAATCCATTTAAATGGAAGAACATTGACATTCAACCAAAGAGGAAAATAATGTTGATTTTCATTATAATTATTACATTACTCTATTATGATATTTAATATATGAAAATTATACTAAAATTATGTAATCTCATAAATTAATAAATTATAAAAAAAACTAAATTTATTACTTATTTTTATATCAAAAAATTTTATTGTCAAAAAATGTATCATAAATAATATAGATTAACATTGAGAATGTAATATTAATCCATTACCACAATGGTAATGATTCGAAAAAGAAATCATAATAGAAATAACATTATATGGATAAAAACCATTACATTTTTCAAAATAATAATCATAAATTAAATTAAATTTTTGTATATACCCTATATAAAAGAAACATGTTTTGAATATAGACCATAGCTCATAGAAATTAAAGTGAGAAAAAAATCACATAACTCTGGATTAGCATTAAGATGACAGAAATTCACATCCAATATAATATTTTTCATTAATTATAATTCAATAATACACTCATTAAATTACATATAATATCATATATTATATATTTAAAATCTTTTTATCACCTTTTGAGGATATTTTTTATGAAAATAATCACTTCCTTGTGATTAGATTTTCTTTTTTGATGAGAATTTTTTTAGTACTTCATGTCCTTCTACATTGATCATGGTTCCAAAATCATCAAAAATTAAATAATGATATAAAATAAATAAATATACATTATATATTTATTTATTTTTATCCATAAATGATATATCTATAAAATTAATTACCCAGTTCATAGTCATGGTTGGCCATATGTATGCATAAATGACATTCTTTCTTTTTAACTAATGGAACAAAATATTCGTAAATTAAAATTAACATTTAATTATTTATTATTATATATTATATAGCATATATTAATTAAATATATAATTATTATAATATAGTTAAATGGGAATAATAATATTAATCACATCACTATATAATGGTGATAGTCCACACGTATGCAAGAGTGACATTATCATTTTGCAATTGGGATGAATGTAATAAGATAGATATAATTTTATAATTGAGAAAGAATAAATATATAATTAATAAACTGTATAAAAAGAAACCCAAATTAATAACATTCCAAAAAAGATGTCTGTTTAAAATGAGTTGATTCACTATGTGGGGTGATAGTCCCCACATACAAACAAGTGATAAATTCATTTTCCATTATTTTGTATAGAGGGTTTAATATTGTAGTTAATTAATCATATTAGAATTTCAATATATTTATGATAATTATGATATTATGTTTTTAGGAAAAAAAATTGATTCATGGGTGGTAAAAAATATATATTGAAATTGGTTAGGTAAGATGAAAACATTGTCATCAGTCGGCCTACATTGGATCCAATTTTATTTACCCTTATAATAGAAATTTAAGAATATAAAATATATTATTAATGGGAATAGTTTTTTTAAAGTTAATATATCATTGGTTGGATTATCTTTTTAAATAAATGTGGTTCAATATAAAAAAATGAGCGGTTTCCTGTAATAATAGTGGGAGATGCTCACACAGATTTTCTAAGAAGGTTAAAATAAAATAATTTCATAATCATTATAAATGAAACCAAAGAGATAGTGATTTGGAGAAAAAAAGATTTGGTCACACAATAACTATTGAATGTAATTTATATCTATTTTTATGTCATTATATACCATATCAGGTGGTTTTACCCATATATTAAATATTTTTATCCTTAACATCATTAACGACGTTTTCAATTCATAATAGGTTGTAAATACAGATATAAGGTTAAAATTAGCACAAAATCTAAAAGGGATGAAAATTATACATATTTGAATCACTCCTTTCATCTATTATTATTATTATCATTCTAAAATTATATAATATAATATATTTTTTCTGAACGAAATTATATCATTTTTCAAACTATTCACTTACATTGAGTTTAATGCAATCTATATAGTTATAGAATATTAGTATAAACCATTCATAGTAGCATTATATAATATTTTCTTCTAGAAAATCATGGAATAGGACTAACAACCCAATTTTAATTATTTTTATCATTTTGGTAATATTTAATTTTATTTTTTTATTAATTGCATAAATATTTAGTCAGTATGGTAAGACCCATTTATTTTATTATTCATTCCCTAATAATTAAACACAAGTCACACTGACAATTAAAAATGAATATTTTAAAATTAATAACTAGAACTGAACTCCTCAATATTTTACCCTCATGAAAAAAAATTAGTGATATTAAAATTGAGGAGTGAGATTTTAAAAAAAATTTACCTAATAGAATAAAAATTTCATTATTGAGGGAAAATTGCAAAAACAATTACATATATTAGAATTTAGAATATCTATGGTTTAATTTATTCTTTACAATACCATAAAATAGTGTTTTGGGATGATATTAAGACCTTATCTCTTATTTCAACCTAATTTTACCCATTTTACATTTATCATGGGGACAAATATGTTCCAAAAAAAAATTTCATAATGATTTAAATATAAGGAACCTATATAGAAAATATTAATATCATAATTCAAAATATGGTATGCATTTTCAAATATTCAATCAATTAAATTATTTAAAATCAATTTTATTATAAATTCATAAATTTTAAAGAATAATGTTTTTAGAAAAATGTATTTTAAAATAAAAATGAAAATAATATAATAATCATAAATATTAATGATTTAATAGTAATTAATTATGTTTTCATAAATAAAATTTGTTCAATGTAACTCTTAAACCTGAAATAAAATTCTATCATTAGATCAATTTACTTAATGAAAATAAATTATAGTATTTGAAAATTTTTAATTATCTCACTATCAGTTGAAAAATAATTCATTTTAAAAAAAACCAAAAAAATTACCATATGTTAATTTTGAGTTGCTGATTTAATAAATTTAATTTTTTTTTTGAAAAATATAATTTCAAATTTGGAACTAAATAGATATATTTTATTCAAAAAATAAAATATAAAACCTATGTTTATAATCTACATTTATGAAGAATAAAATGGATTCAATGAAATTTGACCACTTATTGTATAATAATCTGTTAAAAAATTTAATATGTTAAACAATAATAAATATATTTCTTAAATTTTTTTAAAAATATAAAACATCTAATTCAAATACCATGATTTAATATATCATGGTTCATTTTAATATTAATAATATGTGTTAAAAAATAAAATCAAACATTTTAAATTTATTAAAAAAATATTATTCAATAATGGTGTGTTAGATATATTTTGTATATGTAAACAATTTGGAATATTTTATCATGATTCAGTTTTTTATTGATGAAAATTAATGTTATATTTTATGTTACCACAATCAATAGGTTATTATTAAAGTGTATTATTATTATTAACGATTTATTTTACAATCTATGTTTTATTCAAGATTGTCAATGTTCATGTTTTTGTGAGAAAAATTATATACTAACTCAAAAAAAATTAAAAAAATTAAAAAAATTTATTAATTTCTATTAAAATTAATTATTTAAATTCATTACCCCATTTTTAATGAAAACCACTAATGGAATTATTTATATAAAAAAACAGACCATATTTTTTTGTTTTAGTATATAATCATTTATTTCTTGATTCATAATATTTATTTTTCAGCAAGAACGTTCTTTTTCAATGAATTAATTATTTAAAAAGGTAACTATATATAAATATTTAATTTATTTTCATATTTCTAGAAGTATCATTATTATATTCTTCTGGTATATATCATTTTCTAATTTCATTAGAAAAGTGTGAATGTGATTTTTTTTAAATACTTTCTCCTTAGAAGGTTTTTCATAGTGATAGAAAAATTAAATATACATATGAATTTTATTAATCATATTTATTCCCAATTTTCTTAGTGGTTTTTATCAATTAATTTAAAAGGTTATTGTTTTTTCAAAAAAAATTGAAGTAATTTAATTTGTATTATTTATATGATTATCATCAATTTTAAATTTTAATAGAAATGAATGTATAATGTTCATGAGGTAATTAATATAATTTATATTACAGATTTTTTTTAAAATTTATTTCTTTATTCATTTTGAAATTTGTTCTTGATGTGAATTATAATAACATTTATACAAAATACATAGAAAAAAATTAAAATTTTCAATTTCAATGTTGTGATTCCATTTTTCAAAATTCTATTCCTTTAATAGAATAAATAATATATGGTTAATTATTGGTAATTATGTTTCAATAATGATATATAATTGTCACCATAACTCAAGTAGTTGTTATATTATCAGTTCATTTAGTTCCATTAAGATTTTCTTTCTACTAATCCTTTTTATATAAAAATTATATATAAATTAGGTTGAATTATGGAATTATTTTTCATTTTAATATTTTATGAAAAATATAATAGTTTTATATAATATATATCTTATACAATTTATAGCATGTAATTTATAATATTAAGAGGAAAAATTATTGATATTCTATTTTTTATGATTCAAATATATACCATTATTTATTTTTAATGAATTTGCATTTTATATTATAATATTATTAATATTATTCATATGATAAATAGATTGGAAAATAATTTATTAGTGGGAACTATTATCAAAAGTCTCATCAATACATTATTAGGTCCAGTAGGGGAATATGGATTCGTTATTTGTTATATTACAAAATAATTTATATGTGAGTCCAATTAATGGGTCCTTTAGGATAAGAATTTTATGTCCAACATTAATAATAAAAATGATCAGAAATTTGGTAATTATTTCTATGTAGTCATTTATTTTAATAGGTTATAGAAGGTAATTATTCATACTCAAGTTTCATGTTAAATTTATTATTTAATTATTTCCATTAGAAAATTGGTTATTTAATTTTTATTTCATAATACCTTCCACCATATGAGTTCCCTTAAAGAACATCTAACCTCACACTTTTAATGATTTTATTTCTATAGGATACGAAACACATAAATGTAAACGATACAGATAAAACATGAACATGTGTGTTGATTTTTGATCATTTTGAATACGTATTATAATGAATAAAATTATTTGGAAATTTGGAAATTTTTCATTAGTCTAGATTTATATCTATTATGTTAAATTATTTTATCATTTATTATATATAACTTTAAATTGGAAGATGAAATTTTCTATATATGTTACTAAATCATTTTTTTTATTTTAGATCAATAGGTTTTTATAATTTCCTTTAGTCATTTAATGTCAAAGGTAAAAATTAATTAGTATGTTTTTATTAGAATATCCCTATGTATGGGTATGGGATGTTATGCTAAAATTTTGTAGTATATCTAAGCATAAATTTCTAGATATTGATTTCGATACATTCATATAAATGTGGTTGTTTCATTTATGAAGGCATGTTTTTCATTTAACATGTTGATAAGGATATGTATTATGGGGTCAAATATTAAAAGAATGTTTAGGTTTTCATGGAGTAGTATATGATATATTATTTGGAAAATTGTGAGATATTTTATAGAATATTTAGTGAATATATTATATGAACTATACAACTTTATCATTTTTTATAGTCATGTATAAGTGTAAAAATTTTAAAATAATTTTATAAAATCAATTATAATTTCCACATTTTATGAGTGATATTAAATTTCAGTAGAAAAATATAAAATTTTAACCAAAATTTTACAATGTTTTATGTCCCTTAGTAGTTTTTAGGTGATGATATTATTGTTAGAAATAAAAGAACTAGATATTTACTGATAATTTTTAGAAATGATGTTGAATGATGAGAATGTACCATACATCATTTGTGGTATGATATATATCCTTTTTCTGTTATTTTTATTTTAATAATTTATTTTTCTTTATATTGATTCATTATACAACTCCATTGTATATATATTTAATATAAATTATATTATTTTGTAGAAACTGAAATTTTATTATAATTTTTATTATTACTGATAAATCGAATTTTGTAGATTTATATAATTTTTATCAGTTAGTATTTGGAATTAAATTTTCATTTTGAGACATAATAATGATATATTATATGTTTTATGATATTATTATGTACATAAATAAGAATTATTTTATATGATCTAATATATAATTGTATTATCATAAGATTATTTCTACTGTTTTTTTATATGAATGCATATATTGTCATGGAATTTTAGGCCATAATATATTGTGGGTCAATGGGTATAAATTTCATAGAATAATATTATATTATTCAAAGATGATGAATTCATATTATTAATTATTTCTATCCTTCCTAATAGGTATTCATTAGCTAATTTTTCGAAAATTCATATAAATTATCAGTGAAAAATATTATCTTTATCATTTGGAATTCAATGGTTAGATCGTCTTGTTTTTATTATGTTTGGAAATTTTTTTTAATGTAAAACGTACCAATGAAGATGTATATTACATTATAATTTTGTCTCATGGATTGTAAAATTCATAATGATCAACTATTGGTTATTGAAAAAATATTTCTCGACATTACATGAAACTATTATCCTAAGAAAATTTAGTCTTTTAAATAATTTATTTTAGAGGTTATAAAATTCTATGTATGAGGAATTCAAATTCTATTGTATTTAATATAGATTTTTTGGGTACATATTGGATAAAGTGGTGCATGAATGGATAATATTCATATTCTAAGGATGTTTCCTAATAAATTAAAATAAATTCCTTTTTAGTTATTTTAACATCCCAAGTAATTAATTAATAATAGATATTCTTATCTATTTCTATTTATGAGTTAGATAGTGTTTTAGTGGCTTAAAACGAGAATAAATCCAATCTTAAACATGGAATACACTAATATTTTTAAAAGATTGTTTTACTGGCTTTTGATGGAAAACCATTTTTAAATCAAACTTTTGACAATTTTATAAGCTCTATTTGTCAAAATAAACCTATTATTTATGATTGCGACACGGAAATTTACTTTGGATAAATTTTTGGTACTTTTCTGGCAATGTTCATTTTTTAATGAATAGTGAAAAATACTGCATTTTACATCAAAGCTGCATTTTCATCTAAGTTAATTATATGGATATAATATCTTTTTAATTGGTTTTAAAGTGTAAAGAGAATATATTTTTACCTTTTAATCCAACGGTGGTCATTGGGATTAATTTCACTATGGAATTGGGCATAAACAAGTGCCAAACATTTCGTATATATTGTTTCTAAAAAACCCGCTATTTATTTTGTCAATGGGAATTATTTTTAAATTAATTATCGCAATTTTGGTGTTTGTAATTTGTAAAAATTTATTACATATTTGGAATAATAAGGTTCAAAATATGTAATCAAGACATTTTTGTCTTTGGACATTATGAATAGCAACGACGGTAATTATCATTAATTATCTTGATTAATTAGTAATCGGGTAGTTAAGGGTAATAAAATAATATCATAATAATAACAAATGACTCTAACATGTGTCCTAATGCTACTGGTTGGATCATGGTCGACCATGGTATGCCTTGTTCCAAACATGGGGACCCCATGGAATCACTTTTGTGTGATAATGACTTTTTATCTTTTTATTTTTAAAGAATGTTAAATATAACTAAGAATGTATCACCTAATTAAAACATTTTTATTTTTGTCTACATAAATTATCTATTGGAATATAAATAGTAATTGGAAATCTAAAAATATTTCCTACATCATAGTATTTTTTTTATAAATTTTAGACATTAAATAAATTAAATTATTTATAACATCATGATGATGCATCGATTACCTCATTAATGAACGATTTAAATAAAATTAAAAGATAATGTAGAATCTAAGACTTACACATGTCAAGAACCTATTGGATGAGTATATTTCGAACACTTATCACCTTATCCTAGAAATATATCAATGTGGGACCTTTTAAATTGGAAACACTTTTCAATATAAAGTATCATTTTATAACATTCCAAGAGTGCCCCTCCTCTTCTCTTATAAAAGGCCGCCACCTATAACTCATTACACACACTTCTCAAGACGTTGGATCGGCCACGCTCTACCCATTTTACCTCTCCACATCCCTCTATTCATCCTATAAGCCTTACCTTAGGCAAAAATCTCTTCAAAAAACCCTTTTGGTACAAACCAAGAGGAGTTTCCCGATTTAAAGGTAAAGTCTTATCTAATGTTCTTTTGTTTTATTTTGATTCTCCAACCCCCTAAACACTTTTTATTCATTTATTTTTTAACAAAAAAATTATTTTAAATATACTAAGATGTTGTTATAATAATTATTCGATCTAAAATTACACACACCTACATTTAATGGTTAAAGAACATATTGTTTCTGTGGATGGTGAATTTCTGCCTCACGAAACGATGAATGGTCGATATTCTCAAAAAACATTAAATGGTGGCCATTAAGATGTCAATATATTTATATATGATATATAATATGTTTATGTTTTCCTTAATCTTCTGTATTTTTCATTTATGGAATACCTTTATGGTTTCCATTATGGGTAAATGTGATATCTTAATTTTAAGAAGTACGGACTACAGTCCCCTCAAAGTGATTTGATTCGGTAATGCCATATGTGAGAAATATAAAGGATGGAGTTAATGATATTAAATATGTTATTATACAGGAATTATAATATACCTTTATATCATTATGATTCAATTCCATTAAATTAGAAAAATAAATGAAAGTAGCGTTCATGCATTTGTACGACTTATCGTCTCCATGAACGGTGCATTTAATTTCTTACCTCTAAATGTTATGTAATATTATAAATGCATGTATATATGGATATATGTGATATATATGATATCTAAATCATGAAGATAATTATGGATACAATGGATATTTTACCACAACAACAACTTGTAATTATAAAGAGTTTATTTTTGACTCAAGTAACAATGATCAACAAAATGACCATTATTAACTTAAATAATTACATAGTGTTCATAAAATGGTAATAAGTGATATAAATGGAATAATTAACTTGAAAAAGGTTCTTAATAAAGTATAAATTAACTCAAGTTTATTATTCAGGATGTTAAAGAACTATCGAGTCATGTCAGACCTGAGGTAAGGGACTTCATCTCAATCTCCTTTCATTGAGGCATATTTTGTTTCATACACAACATTATTTTATACTTTGTATAATCCCCTTTGACTTTTAAATTTATTCAAAAGGAATATTTTTATATGAAGCCTTTACTAAATGAAAAAAGGGAATGTTTTTTTATCGTACGTATGCGGTGACAACGACTTCTCCGCCGTCGGGACCATTATTTGAGCTTCGGCTTCCACTACAAGCCATACCTTTTTTTAAATGAAAAATAAATACCATGTATTAATTTTCATTTATTTTGGTATTGAAAATGGTTTTAATAATGTTTTTATATCATTGTGTTTTATTGATATCTTATGATTGAGAATTGGCAATGTTATGTTTCCTTTATGCATGTTTTATGTGTTACGATTATGTTATAGATCTTGGGAATTGTTTTGAAGATGGGTGGATCCGTGATAAACTGGTGGGGTGATCCCGATTTAGCTGTCCACTGCATTGGGGAATGAAAAGGGGTTAAACGTTAAGGTTTCTCCGAAGATATTTATGGAATATACTGTAATGGGTATTCCAAACTTAACCATGATCGTTACTCCCTACGTAAGAATGTTATGAATTCCTCAAGTTACCTTTATGTCTTATGATTTTTATAATTTATTCATGATTTGATGAGGTATGTTAAAATTCATATGTTTTATGAGTAAAGTTTCATTTCATACATGGACTAATGTTTTCATTTCATACTTTTATATAACTCACTACGCTTTTTATGCTCATCATGTGTTTTTGAAATGTTTTTCACAGGTCAAGGTAATGGTACATGATGTAATGATAGTTTCAAGGAAGTGTCAAGAAAGAATCCATGTTTTATTTTAAATATGTTTCTGTTGTTGGAAAAAATGAGTACTATATTTTATGTCACCACTTTGTTTAAATGTGGAATATAATGAATGATTTATGATCTAATTCTCTAAAACTCTAAACCTGAAAAGATCCTCAACGTGTATTCTTGAAGCAACTGATGATTAAGTAATGTTTAAGGCTGGGGCCTTATAGTTGGTATCAGAGATCAGTTTAGATAACCGTAGGAGTTATAATTCTATTAAATAATTATCCAAAAATATTATTTTTTTGGAAAAATTGAAATGATATAGCATTTCTATATTACCATCTTTCTTCATCTAAGACATGTTTGTTCAGAATGGTTTTTAGTAGAGGAAATAGGGAAGGAGTGCTAAGAAGGCATTTATAAGGAAATGACCTACCGAATTAGCATCCAGAGATGGTCAGAATTGAAACTGAACAGTTTGTTGTAGTAATAGCGCAGTTGACTCAAGCGATAAATGGTGGTGGTATACATGCACGAGATCAGCCAGATCAACCGCAAAGAACATGTTAATGGTGGAACATTTCATGAGGCAATATCCCCCATAATTGAGAGGATCATATGACCCTGTTCTATCTGAAGGTTGTATTAAAGCACTAGAGATGATTTTTGATGTCATGGGTTGATCAGACAATCAAAAGGCTAGTCTTGAAATTTACCGTTGGGAGGGTGAAGCAGAATAGTGGTGGTCAATGGTTAAAAATATCAAGGACGTTGATGATATTGATGCTCTCGACTGGGATGAATTCAAAGGTATATTTCTTGAGAAGTATTTTCCTAAGGATGTTCGAAATAGGATGGAAAAACAATTATTGGAATTGAGGAATGATGATGACATAGTGGGTTCTTATGAATAAAGGTTTACTCGATTAGAAAGTTATTATCCAAATTTTATTTGAGTCCTTGATAGTAAAATCAATCGATTTTTACTCAGGATTAAAGCCAAAATACCAATGGGCTTTAGCTTCTCATGAGTTCAAGATTTATGAAAATCTTGTTCATTATGCTAAGAAGGTGGAAATAGAGTTTACCAATTATCAAGTGTTCTATAACAACCAATAGAAGAAGAGATCGAGCTGGCAGGAGAATGGGATGAATTCTTCAAAAAGGTCTGATGGTAAGAAAATTATGTTTCTAGTTTGTGATAAATGTGGTAAAAAGCATGATGGGGCATGTCTTTTAAATTCTGGAAAGTGCTACTGATGTGGTAATATAGAACATAATGCTCGTGATTGCACTGAAAAAGATCAAGGTGATGGTAATACCAAATTTGATTTACAGTTAGTGAAATGTTTCAAGTGTAATGAGATGGGTCACTATGCAAACGAGTGATTGAAAAAGATCTCGAGTGATGGGAAGCAGTTAGAGTACAAGCAGAAAGGGGTGGTGAAATCATTTGTAACTACTTCAGCTGATGTTGGGCCATCAAATGAAGAGGTATTAGGTACTTTGTTTGTTTTTTCAGATTATGCCAGAGTGTTTTTTGATTCAGGGACTACACATTCTTTCATCTCTCTAAACATTTCTTGTATAATTGGAATACCATCTCAAGAAATGACTCATGAACTTGTGGTAAAAACACATGGGGGAAATGTTTAGTCAAAAATAATTTTTTAAGAATCTTCCTATCCTTATTCGTGGAAAGAATATACTTTCAAACCTTATTGGTTCACCTCTAGTAGAGTTTGATGTTATCCTGGGTATGGATTGGCTCTCTATTTACCTTGCTAATATTGATTGTAGAGCTAAATAATTTTCTTTTTAAAAGTAATTTCATTTTGTGTACATGAATGAACCCTTACTATTGATAACATATCAGGAGTCTGAAAAACATGTAAAAGATGGAAATGAATGTTACCTTTCACATATTGTTGAAAACAAAGGAACTGTTCAAATTAATGATGTAGTAGTGGTAAATGAGTATCCTGATGTTTTTCCTAATGAGTTTCCTAGAAAAATACCAGATCGGGAAGTTGAGTTTACTGTTGACTTAGTTCCTGATGCTAAGCCCATTTCAAAACCCCCTATCGAATGGCTCAAATTGAACTTTTAATGTTGATGGAGAAATTACATGTTTTATTTGAGAAATGTTTCATTCGACCTAGCACATCACCATGGGGTGCTTCTATTTTATTTGTTAAAAAGAAATATGGTTCATTGAGACTTTTCATTGATTATAGAACCATGAATAACATCACTATTAAGAAAAAATATCATTTTCCACATATCGATGATTTGTTTGATCATCTCCAGGGAGCTTAGTTTTTTTCAATGATTGACACGAGGTCGGTCTACCATCAGTTGAAGGTAAAGAAAGAAGATATTCTGAAGATAGCATTTCTTAAAAGATATGGCCGTTATTAATTTTTATTTATGCCTTTTGGGGTAACCAATGCACCTGCTGTATTCATGGACCATATGAATAGAATTTTCAATGAGTTCTTGGATAAGTTTTAGGTTGTTTTCATTGATGATATTTTGGTGTTTTCTAAAAGTAAAGAGGATCATGAAAGACATTTAAGGGTAATTTTTCAATCCTTAAAAGAAAAAAAAATTGTATGGGAAATTCAGCAAGTGTGAGTTTTGGTTGCATCAAATTTCTTTCCTTGGTCACATTGTTTTTAAAGATGGAATAACTGTTGATCCTGCAAAAACAATGGTTGTGGAAGATTGGCCAAGATCCAAAAATGTAACTGAGATTCTTATTTTTCTTGGTTTGGTAGGATATTACTGAAGGTTTGTTAGAAATTTTTCATGGTTATCTTGTCCAATGACTAAGCTAACTCAGAAGGGTGTTATGTTTATCTAGACAAAAGAATGTGATGATTATTTTCGGGAATTGAAATGAAGATTAGTGAATTCTCTAGTCTTGGAACTACCTTCTAGGAATGGGATGTTTTTTATCTACAGTGATGCTTTATTGAAAGGAATTGGTTGCGTCCTAATGGAGAATGATCAGGTAATTGCTTATGTTTCACATCGGTTGAAAACTCATGAGGGAAAATATCCTACACATTATTTGGAATTATCTGATGTTGTTTTCGATTTAAAATTTTAGAGGCATCATTTTTATGGAGTAAAGTGTGAAATATATACTGATCACAAAAGTTTAAGTTATATATTCACTCAGAAATAATTCAACATGAGACATAGGAGATGGCTAGAATTAATCAAGGATTATGATTGTACAATTCATTACCATCAGGGAAAAGAAAATAAAGTGGATGATGATTTGAGTCGAAAAAGTAATGCTTCATTGACAATGTTTCATTTGGAACGTGGTCCTTTGGTTAAGGATTTGATGAACCTTGGGATAGAAGTTGTTGGTGCAGGATTTCCTTCTGTTTTGTTTTAGGTATCAGTGAAATCATCTCTATCAGACAGAATTAAGCAAGCACATAAGCAAGACAGCGAGTTACAGAAAAAGGTAGAGCTGGTTTAGATGGGTAAGTTGCCTGAATTCAACATTGATAATGATTGTATTTTGAGTTTTCGGAAGAGATTGTGTGTGCCTTGTGATTCACAGTTAAAGAGAGAGTTGTTATATGAATCTCATAGTTCTTCGTTTTCAGTTCATCCAGGATGTACTAAGATCTATAGAGATCTTCGGGTGTATTACTGGTGGGACGGAATAAAAAGGGATATTGCTGATTCTACTACAAAGTGTTTGACTATAAATAGGTAAAAGCAGAGCGGCAGTTACCGAAAGGGATTCTTCAATCATTAACAATGCCAGAGTGGAAATGGGAGGATATATCCATGGACTTCATTTTTGGATTTCCGAAGACACCTCAAGGAAATAATGCAATCTGGGTTTTTGTTGTTCGCTTGACTAAATCTCCTCATTTCCTTGGTATACGAGATATTTTTTCCCTAGATCAACATTCCAATTTGTATCATAAAGAGATAGTTAGATTACATGGAGTTCCTCTCTTCATTGTATCTGACTATGATCCTATGTTCACTTATAAATTTTGGAAAGGCCTTCATAATTTGTTGTGTTCTGAATAAAATTTTAGTACAGCTTGTCATCCTCAATCAGATAGGAAGTCAGAATGAACATTTCAGAAATTGGGGGATATGCTACGTTCTTGTTTGATAGATTATCAGGGAAGTTGGGACCAACATCTTTCATTTTTTGAGTTTTTTTATAATAATAGTTTTCATTTCAGTATACAAATGGAACCATTTGAGGCATTATATGGGAAGCAGTTTCGAACTCCATCTTTCTGGGATGAAGTGGGTGAAAGGAAGTTGATGGCACCGGAATTGGTAGAAGATTTGGCAGAAAAAGTTCAGCTGATATAGAAACACATGAGAATAGATCATAGGAGGCTGAAAAGTTATGCGGACAATAGAAGGAGGCATCTCTCTTTTGAGGTATGTGATCATGTTTTTTCTCAAAGTTTCACCATGGAAAAGTGTGATGCGATTAGGTAAGAAAGGGAAGCTGAGTCCAAGGATCATTAGACCATATGAAATTCTGGAGATTGTTGGATGAGTTTCATACCGAGTGGCTTTACCTCCTAATTTATCTCAGGTAAACAATGTTTTTCATTTTTCAATTTTAAGGAAGTACATGCCAGATCCATCTCATGTTTTGAGTCAAGAGGTTGTTCAGCTGGAAGAGAATCTATCTTATGAGTAAAAATCGGTCCAGATTCTTGAACACAGGGATCAAGTGTTGTGGAATAAGTAGATTCATCATGTAAATCCTTTTTGGAAAAACCACATCAGTGAAGAGGCAACATGGGAATCTGAAAATGCAATGAGGGATAAATACCCCCACTTATTCGATAAGTAAATAAATTGTGGGGATGCAATTTTCTAAAGGGGGAATGTTGTAACATCCCAAGTAAGTAATGAATAGTATATATTCTTATCTATGTCTATTTATGAATTATATAGTGTTTTAGAGTCCTAAAAGATGAATAAATCCAATCTTAAGCATTGAATAGACTAATATTTTCTTAAAAGATTGTTCTAATGCCTTTTGATGGAAAACCATTTTTAAATAAAACATTTTACAATTTTATAATCTATATTTTTCAAAATAAACCTATTCTTTATGATTGGGACATGGAAATTTACTTTGGATAAATTTTTAATATTTTTCTGACAATGTTCATTTTTTAATGAATAGTGAAAAATACTGCATATTACATTAAAACTGCATTTTCATCTAATTTAATTATATGGACAGATTATATTTTTAATTAGTTTTTAATGGTAAATAAAATATATTTTTAACATGAAATCCAATGGTGGTCATTGGGGTTAATTTCACTTTGGAATTGGGCATAAACACGTGCCAATCTTTCCATAGATATGGTTTCTAAAAAACCCGCTATTTGTTTTGACAACAAAAACTATTTTTAAATTAATTAGTGAAATTTATGTGTTTGGAATTTGGGAAAATGGATTATATATTTGGAATCATATGGTCCAAATTATTTAATCAATAATATTTTGTTTTTGGAAATTATGAATAGTAATGACGGTAATTATCTTTAATTGTCTTGATTAATTAGTAATCAGGTAGTTAAGGATAATAAAATAATATCATAATAATAAAAATGACACCAACATGTGTCCTAATGCCACTGGTTTGGTCATTTTTGACAATGGGATGTCTTATGACAACCTTGGGGACCCCATGGAATCACTTTTGTGTGATAATGACTTTTTATCTTTTTATTTTTAAATAAAGTTAAATATAACAAAAAATGTATCACCTATGTAAAACATTTTTAATTTTGTCTAAATAAATGATATATTGGACTATAAATAGTAATTGGAAATCTAATATAATTTCCGACATCATAGTAATTTTTTATAATTTTTAGACATTAAATAAATTAAATTATTTATGACATCATGATGATGCAGCGATTACCTCATTAATGAACGATTTAAATACAATGAAACTATAATGTAAAATATACGAATTACACTTGTCAAAGACCTTCTGGATGAATATATTTCAAACCATTATCACCTTATCCTCAAAATATTTCATTGTGGGACCTTTTAAATCTATAACACTTTTCAATATAAAGTAACATTTTATAACATTCCAAGAGTGCCCCTCCTCTCCTCTTATAAAAGGCCCCCACCTCTACCTCTTTACACATACTTCTCATGCCATTTTCTCAGACAAGCTCTGATAATTTTATCTCTCCACATACCTCTCTTCAACCTATAATCCTTACCTTAGGCATAATTCTCTTTAAGAAACCCTTTTGGTACAAACCAAGAGGATTTTCCCGATTTAAAGGTAAAGTCTTCTCTAATGTTCTTTTGTTTTATTTTTCTTCTCCAACACCCTAAACTATTTTTATTCATTTATATTGTAACAAAGTAATTATTTTTAATATACTAGGATGTTTTTATAATAATTATTTGAGCTACACTTACACACCCCTACATCTAATGGTTAGATAACATATTGTTTCCGTGGATGGTGAATTTCTGCCTCACGAAACGATAATTGTTCAATATTCATTATACACCTTCATAGGTGGACATTAAGATGTCACTATATTTATATATGATATATACTATGTTTATGTTTTCCTTAAGCTTCTGTATTTTTCATTAATGGAAAACCATTATGGCTTCCATTATGGGTAAACGTTATATCTTTATTTAAGGAAGTGCTGACTACCACCCCCTCAAAGTGATTTGATTCGTTAATGCCATAAGTGGGACATATAAGGGATGGATATAGTGATCTTACATATGATATTATACTGTAATTATAATATACCTTTATATCATGATGATTCAATTCCATTAAATAGTAAATAGAAATGAAAGTAGCGTTCATGCGTACGTACGGCTTACCGTATCCATGAATGGTGAATTTCATTTCTTACCTCTAAATGTTATGTAATATTATAAATGCATGTATATACTAGATATATATGATTTATGATATCTACATCATGGATATAATTCTGGATATAATGGATATTTTACCACATGAACAACTTGTAATTATAAAGAGTTAATTTTTGACTCAAGTACCAATGATCGACAAAACAACCATTATTAACTTAAATAATTACATAGTGTACATAACATGGTAATAAGTGATATAAAAGGAATAATGAACATGAAAATGGTTCTTAAGAAAGTATAAATTAACTCAGCCTTATTATTCATGACGTTAAAGAATGACCGATTCAAGTCGGACCCGAGGTAAGGGACTCCATCTCAATCTCTTTCCATTGAGGCATATTTTGTTTTATACACAACTTTTTTTATACGGTGTGTAAACCCCTTTGACATTTGGGTTTATTCAAAATGAATCTTTTTATAAAAATAATTTACTAAATGAAAAAATGGAATGTTTTTTTTCATATGTATGAGGCGACAACGACTTCTCCGTCGCCGTGACCATTATTTGAGCTTCGGCTTCCTCTACAAGCCATAAATTTTTTTTAAATGAAAATCAAATACCATGTTTTACTTTTAATTTATTTTTGTATTGAATATGGTTTTCATAATGTATTTATATCAATGTGTTGTATTAATATCTTGTGATTGAAAAGTGGAAGTGTTATGTTTCCTTTATACATGTTTTATGTGATACGATTATGTTATGGTTCTTGGGCATTGTTATGAAGATGGGTGGGTCCATGATAAACTATGGGTTGTTGAGAATGATATAGGTCTCCAATGGATTGGTTAACTCGAAGGAGTTAAAGCTTAATGTTTCTATAAATAGATTTAGGGAATATACTATGATGGGTTTTCCAAACATAACCATGATGGTTACTCCCTATGTAAGAATGTTATGAATGCCTCAAGTTACCTTTATATCTTATGATTTCTATGATTTATTAATGATTTGATGAGGTATGTGAAAATTATTATGTTTTATGAGTAATGTATGATTTCATACATGGACTAATGTTTTCATTTTGTTCTTTTATATCCCTTACTGAGTTTTTTATGCTCATCCCATTGTTTTGAAATGTTTTTCATAGGTCAAGGGAAAGGTACATGATGTGATGATAGTGTCAAGGAAGTGTCAATAATGAATCCATGTTTTATTCTAAATATGTTTTCATTGATGGGAAAAATGAGTACAATCTTTTAGGTAACAACTCTTTTTAAATATGGAATGTAATGCATGATTTATGATCTAATTCTCTAAAACTCTAAACATGAAAAGATCCTCAACGCGTCTTCTTGAAGTAACTCCAGATTATGTAATGTTTAAGGTTGGTTCCTTATAGTTATTTTGGATATAAGTTAAATTATAATAATTATTAGTCAAAAAATGAAAGAAACTCATGTAAATTGTTAATGTTAATACACCATATAATGAAAAACAACATTACATTGTGTGGTTTTATTACAAAAAATACATAACTCGTATTATAATGTATTATTATTTTTATTATTATAATGAACTCAATGAAGATAGAATCAAAATTCATGTAATTGATTATTAGAAACAATGTCATGCTATATGGACAATAGTAAATTAGAAAAATGAAATAAAAAATAGATGTAATGTTATTAACTAAATTATTTTTAAGGAAAAAGTTATCTAAAATAATGTTAGAATTTTTCATATCACATAATTTATTGATATATAATTTCTCATTTTTACAATTTTAATATATATACATATATTTATTAGAGACTACATCATCTAGGTTACTATTGTAAGATGGTTGGGAAAAAATAATTTGTATATGTTTTTCCATTTGGAAATACACCGATTTGAATAAAATCACATTGAATGATTAATGTATGAAATCAATCATAAAATAACCCACTCAGATATATGAGATAATATGAATTATAAATATACATGATATTCTGGAATGGTTCGTGATTTATGTGATCGATTTATCTTTATCAAATTGAAGATATAGTTTTTTTAATTATATTATTACCTTTATATTTTATATTTAATAAGGATTCCCACAATTATAATACAAATATCAAATTTTTATTATTCATAATATCTTAATGGTTTGGTATTATCCAAGTCCTAATATAATAGTTCATTATATTCAATAAACATCTACAACTTAAACAATAACAAATTATCATATCTATGGATTTTTAATAAATTATTTGGAGTAATTCATTATGAAATATAATTGTGTATAATAATTCCATTTATGAATAAATAAAAGAATAAGACGTTGTTAATAAAAAAATGTGGTCATAAACTTCAATAACATATTTTTATTTCAAATTTTTTGTGAGTGAGTTCACAAATTATAATGATCACATTCCATAATTTTAGTCTACCTTAGAGCTATTAAATTTTATAATTCATTCCCACAACTATTTAAAAAATAATAGACTCATGGAAATTTTTATTTTTATTCCCTCTAACATCTATATTATATATTTTCAAATTTATTAAGTATTAGTTTCCACTATAACTTCCAATAACATGAAAACCTATTCCCACATCTGAAATTGTAAGCATTACATTTCAGGAATTAAAATTGATATTTATCCCCCATCTATTCAATCAAATCCATAGTACATAGAATGGAAAACTGTTATCAATTAAATTATCGCTGACTAATTTGGTTAATGATTTTTGGAGAATGAGGAATAAATATTAAATATAAAATATCCTTATCATAAAGTGGTAATTTATCCAAAAAATCATAGCATTTATTATTTCACATTAATACAACATCACAATCCATATTAATTCACTTCTACAAATAATTATTTCATCCTCATTCATTACATATTTTTTTGGAGAAATGTGAAAATTGTAAGCTCAAAATCTCAACAAGCGTAAACATAATCATTAAGAATTGATTTTCAACAATGTGGAAAAGGATTTGATAAGGGGATGATGACATAATCAGATTGAATGTGTGAATCATAAATGTACTCATACCCATAAATTCAGGAAACAAAACTCATAAAACCTAGAATGAGGTTATATTTATTCAAAGATTCATAGGAATCAAAATGCATGATCCAATTGATATTAATAATAATCAAAGGAAACATTATAAACTCTTAATATGAATAGACAAAAAAAATGTTGGTATCTTGTAGCATCATCATTATAAAATACATACCAATCCATTATAGAGCCCTTATAAATTGACTAACCACAATACCAACATCCAATTTAAATATCCATTGAACAAAATAATTATAAAATGATATAGAGTGCTATCTATGAACACCCATAAAATGTGATATAAAACGATAACCCTTGTCAACCTAGGATAAAAAATCTTGTCAGATGTCCATGAAACAAAAAAAGTATAACATAAATAGATATTTAATCATAAAATGCACATAAAAAAACTATTCTTCAATAACATGATTAATCCATGGAAATTAATTGGTATTCATGACTGTCATTTTAAATCATCAGTAACCCATGGAAAAGAAATAGTTTCCATGACAATCTATTTGAAACAATATTAATCCATCTGATTAATTAATAAGTATTTTATCAAAACAAATTATACCTAGTTATATAATAATGAAAGGGTTGTTATCACTGATGAATATAAATATTATAAAAATATTACTAAAATAATAATTGAATAAAAATTCACTTTCATTAAAAAGATATTTAAAACAATAAAATATTTTGAATATCCTTATCTTTGAAAATAATTTTTTTATGAACATTGAAATCTATTATTATTGAGAAAGAATTTTGATTAAAAATATTCTTGTAAAAAAGAAATGGAATCTTAAAATAAATCATCGTCATGGTAGTAGGTTATTCTATACATGTCTTAATTTATATTCCATCTACAAGGAATAATGTTTATAAATGTTATTTGTATTAAAAATAAAAATAATTTTCATTATAAAAAATTCTAAATATTTCATTAATAATACATAATAAAATGTTTAATATCATTTTTGAAATAACTATTTTGTATGAAATCATTTTTCCCAAGAAGAAATTGTTGCTAAATTTTATTTAAAACATTTACTCAATTATTATAATTATCAAAGAGTTGAATGATATTTCTATCACATGATACCATAATCATTTAACAATTTTAGGTAAAATGAAATTGTTTTATTAGGAAATGATGAAGTAATTTATTATAATTGATATACATTTATAAACAATCTCAAAAAAGGATGATGTTGTAACACAATACTTTTACCACATTAGTAGCATTTAATGGCAATTTAAAAGAATTGATATTATTAAACTGAACATTTATTATCCTCAAAGTTAGTAGATTAGTAATATTACATGTCATTGTGGAAGTACATAAGAATCATTAATTTTGGTAGTTATATAACATAACTTATTTCTCAAATAAGTAAACAATCTGAAAACAAATCCCTTACAACTTTAGTAAAATTGATACTATTAACAACTAAAAATGTTCTCAAAAAATATATATGTGAATCCCAATAAATTTAGTTATAAGTGTCTTACAAAAAATTCCTATGTTTTATATAGACTATAAAATAATTAATTGGTGAATAAAGAAAAAAACTCAATGAAATAAAAGTGAGACAAGAAAACTGTTAACACAAGTATGATTCGTCGAAATTATTATTTATCATCCTGAATAATAAACATCTGATAATTATATTATTTAATTATAAAATTATTCAGTAGTAATAATCTATTATTCCACTAATCATAATGTTTTATATGATTACTTAATCAATTAGGTTTTGGTTTGATGTTTTGACCATATTTGGATTATGTGGAAAAAATGACATTGGTATGTTGGATATGGTCAACAAGGATATTAAATACAAACATGAAGAATAATAATCATCAAATTATTATAATATATATATATATATATCAGTGATAATTTTAAACTAATCATTAATTTTTCAATATAAAAATGGGTTATATTACAGTCATGGAGACAGTGGGACATACATACACTTGAGCAACTTTTCCATTCTTCAGTGACCATTATGGAAATGAGGTATCTAATATTTTATCATTCTATAATTACAATTACTTTATAAATAAATTAATGTTTACTTATTTTTATTTATTTATATCATTCTTGTTATTTGGGGTTGAAAAAATTAAATCACATTATTCTAAAGAGGTGGTTGTCCTCACATCCTCAAATATCATTATTCCTTTTTCAATGAGTGAAAATTTGAAAAAAGTGATATATTATATTTATATAATGATAAATATGTAATTACTATCATAATAATATCATGTATATAAGTTATCTTCATTATCATTACTATTGGTATCTTCCATGCAATGTATATGCTGAAAAAAATCACATCACAATGTATGGATTTTTTCTACCATACACATGAGTGACATTATTTTATTCCCTATGGAATGGAATGTAAAAAACATATGAATGTGATTATGATTCTAGAGGAATAATTAAGTAAATTATATCATATATAAAATTTATATTCATCATTATTCTAATCCATGATAGGTGGTAATGGAAAAAAATGGACATATTTTCCTAAGGTTGTAGTTTGTTGAACAGAAGAATGATGATTTTGTAACACATTTAATAGAAGAGGGTGTAATTTCCTAACATGGGCGCCACATACCATTGCATTACATTGGTCAGTTACATGAACTCATATGTGCCTCCATATACATTAAATCCCTACTACCAATAGTGAGGGTCATATATATATATATATAACATGGCGATATTATACACTATTTATCAAATAAAGAGAACATCCGAAATAATGAAATGAAAATAAAAAACAATCATAATAATAAAATTAATAGAATGATGTTGTGTCACATGATGAACCAAAAGTGAGAAACATATCCATATCTAATCATTTTATATGTCACACTGTGTAAGAATCGTGTTCCAAAATCCATACCCATAATAAAGTCATTATCAACACCCCTAAGAGGGCCCCATTACAAGTTTATGTTCACATATCCATGAACCTTCCCAAATTATCCGTATAACATTGGGCTTTTCCATTATCATATCCTAAAAACATGAAGTATATTTGGGTACGTATTAGGAATCCTGTGTAGGTTGTTGTTATAGTCTAGTAGGCCACCACCATGGGTGCCTAAAATAATATACATTCACTTGTAGTGTATGCAGTTGTATAATGAATAAAATTCATGTGGTAAAATAATCAATTTATATATATATTTTTTCTTTATTTAACCGAATACACCCTTCGGTTCCCAAGGAAACCCAAAACATTAATACATTATTTTTCTCTTACTAGAGTATGAACTATTACTAAAGAATATCCCATATCACATTTAAAGGATATCATGTATCATTTATATAAAATTCACATCACAAACATTTGGAATCATAGTCCAATTCCAATTTGATGGTCATAGAAACCATGTCTAGCACACAATGGGTCATTGGTGGTTCAGTTACTATACCTTACATTCATGTCACTTTGGTATGTGGATCCTCAGTTCTTGATCAAATTTGTTATCATATATGTGTATTTAGAGCGTCAGTATATATCCTATACTAGTAAATACATAAGGGTTTTGGAGCCTCATTGCATGTTGGAAACTTCTTATTAATAATTGGTATTTGGAGCCCCAATCACTATCCCATAATCACTAACACATATAGTTATTTGGTTCCTTAGTCCCTAGAAAACACATCAAAGTCACACCACTCTCAAATACGACAATACCAAACAGAAAACAGTTTCATATAGATCAAGGTTATTCATAATTAAACTTCTTTTCATACATTTTTATTAAATTTTACTTTTATGTTTGTCCCAAATATCATAATTCATTATTTCAATCACATTGAATAATAGGAAAAATTCACCATTAAACCATTAATCAATATTAATTCACATATCAAATTCACCATTAAAGGTTATGACAAAGATCCCTTTATTACCATTATCATATAATTATATATCACAAAATTTAGCTAATTACACCACCCCTTTTAATTGAATAATTCAGAATCATCAATATCCTATTAGTTCCTTTAATTAATTATTAAATTTATAAATCCAATTCATACCATTACAATTCCCAAAAATTTAATCAATGAAATTATCACACAGACATTTAAATAAATCAATTCAAAATATAGTGAAAATCCCAATCGATAAAATTATTATTTAACAATTATATACACATGATTTAAAAATAATCAATGATATTTTCTATTTAGAACAAATAAAATAATGTCCTTTATGAATTTTCTCAAATATAAATCCCTAAATAAATGAATAACAATCAATTGCACAATGAAGAACGAGACATAGATCCAAAACCAAAATGCATGATCAAATAGATTTGATGGATGATAACCTTAATCTAAATTTATTAAAAAGGTTACAAACTAACATAATATGGTGAGAGAAATATGGTAGAGAAAGAGGAAACTAATTTGGATTGGAATACCTTACCTGAATTGGTACATCTTCTTCAATAGATTATTTGATTCTCCATGAATGGATTTTTTAAGCCATTGGAATCTGTCCAAGAACCTACAACAAATAAGTGGAATGTGATACGGTAGAGCTGAGTAAAATTAATGTTAAGGTTGAGTTTTATGAATATTAAAACTAGTTTATGGGGAATTTATTCTTTATATAATGTATCCTAGGCATGGGTGGATGGTTTTCCCTAACCATGCACCTCTTATCAAGGGTCAAATGTTTACTATAATGAGGGTGGGTGGTTTTCCAAACTGTGCACCAAAGGTGAAATCTCCATATGAATGTGTTTGCACAGTTTCTTGGGAATGGAACGAGGAATCTGTTAACAATTCAAAAACCGTTCACTTCCCAAATCCCTCCAAAAATCTCCAATCTCACCAAAAAACTCATGTTGGGAAACCCCAAATAGTATATACTAAAAACAAGGAAAAATAGTACCTTAAATCGAGCTTGATAAACCTCCAAATTGGTTAATATCATATTGAGGAAAATGATTTAGGTAATTACACTACAATAAAAACATATATATATATATATAATAATTTTGTTATTAGGTAAAAATGATCTTTGTAATTAAAATGGTATAAAAAACAGTACAATAAAACTTATCATTGAAGAATGTTACTTCTTAATAGGGAATCAACCTTAGTTTTCAACCAATTTCATTTTTTTTTTGATTTATTCCCAAACTAAGATATATAGGATTATATGATGCATGTTGGGATGATTTTTAATATATATTTTCCAAAATTATGTTCTTTAAAGGTGGGTATAAGAGGGGAGTGGGTGGATTTTTATATGTGTGGATATGAAAAAATGTTATGTTTAAATGAAATGGGTGCTACTCAGTTTTCTAATATTTAACAAGGTTCCATAATGGACCATTCTAAAATATGGGGGGTGAATATTTTATATATTACCTATTTATAGTTTTTTTAGATTTTTATTGATCATTTTACCATTATCGTTTTAGTTTTACCCGGGTAAACACAATTTTACCTTAATTATAGTAATTATTTTTTACATCACTAACTATTTATTTTATTCAAAATATAAGTTTCCTTAGTTATAAATTGTATATTATTCAGATTCCATATATAAAATACACTTATAAATGTTACATTAACAAAATTTAAAAAAATTAAATGAAGATAAATCATGAAAACATGATGAAAAAGTAAGGTTTTAATGAGAAATTCTACAAATGATTTGAAATATTTAATATCTAGGGTCAATAAGAAAATGAGAAAAAATACCAAAATAAGATAAAGGGATATAAAAATTCTCTAATATTACATTAACACCAATTAGGAATATAATTTAACCTTAAAAATATTTTAATAAAATGGATGTTATCAATTAAAATTTAGTATTTTTACTAATTCAAAAAATGAGATATTCCATAATATTATAAAAAATTATCAATAATATATATATTACCTGATTATTTAAAAAATGTATTTTATGTTTTAATATATATTTTATTAAATTTGAAAATTTTAATTTCAAAAGAAAATTCTACATATTTGATTAAAAAGATAGTTTTCAAGAAGTATGTTTCAAGCCCAAAATATGATTTTGTATTTACTGTATGTGTAATTACAAAATTTTAATGATAATGAATCAATATAAGGGATATATAATATATTAATTAAATTTGGGTAATTATTCATTTGGGGTTATTATAAATAATTAAAACTAGTAAACAATATGTACATTAAAATAGTGATTATAAAAAACATGTTTTGAAACCAAAAAATAATCCACTAAAAACCAATATAAAATAAAGTAAAATGTAATTAAGTATATTAAATATTAGTAAATAATTATTATGCTACAAGAAAACTTATTTAAATAATAGTAGTGAATTTAAATTATTTACATTACTAAAATGAAAATATAGTTTTATAAAAATATGTATGTTTATTATTCACAAAAGAAGAAATTTTTTCATAAAAACTGATAAAATTTCACTAAAATTAAATTTGGATAACATAAATCCAAAATTTATGGTAATATTATCAAAATAAATTCTGAATGTTACTAATTTTATTATAATATTTATTTCATAATGATTAATAATAAATAATATTTTATGAAAACATTATTTTTATTAATGAAATCACATTACAATAAATTTTTTTATAATTTAATAAACCTTTGTCAATGATTTATAATGAATAACACATATATCATATTATATCCTAATTTATTTAATATAATTAATTACCAATACATTATTTGCTATGTTATAAAATTAGTTTCTATCATAGATTTTGTATTTTTATTTTTTTGTTGAATATGCTATCGAACATAAAAATAATCGGGTTACATGTACAATAATTTATTTAATATATTAAATTAATTTAAAATGAAATTTATTTTAATGTATCTGTGTGTAATTTTTTTATATTCTAAGTGTTGTATTTTATTTTCCCTATGGAATATAATTATATGATATAAATATCTAATGGTTTCACATCCTCTCACTATTTATAAATTATTTCTATGTATTTTTGACATTATCATAGTATTCATTGGATGGAAATTAAAACATTTATTTTTTGTAAAACTGCTTCCTAAAAATGTGTGACGAAACATCCTAGTAATTTGAGATTAAATTGAATGACATGTTTCATATTTACTAACCCATACCTATGTTTCCAAATTGGTAAACACCTATCGGAAGTGATAAAAATCATAAATAATTATAGTGAGAAATTGTGGTTATTGATCACAAACATGTCAATGATCAATTGATAGTTTATAGAATGAAAACTATAATTTTGTAAATAATAATACTATAATTTCATTATAAAAGAAGGTAATATGATAAAATACCAGTTCAAATATACATTATTAGAGATAAAGAATTCTATTTCTATCTATACTAATTTAATATTGATATATTATTACATTATGAGTATCATTTCACAACAAAAAACACTTAGAACTAAACCTCATCTTTTTCTCATAATTATTTCTATTCTAGATGGATTTTTCCAAATTGAAGCACAAAATTTAAAAAATTTAGGCCTAATAACCATAAAATGGATAGTAATATATTACTCTAGTCATAAAAAATTTACCAAAAATTGGTTACAACCTAGAAATATAATTCTCAAAATAAATAAACATTCATATGATATAATAAAACTAAAACGACATCTATAATTTCCAAAGATTATTTTAATCATTTGATACTCCTATATCCAAAATAACCTCAAGAACCTCCAAATTAGTTGTTCATTTATCCTCATTGTATATCACATACATTTCAAAATTTAAGGAAAAAAATATAGTGTTATTCTTTTATATTGAATTTTTCACTAAGTCCTTAAATAACAGTTCAGTCTTATGGTTATCTATATAATAATAATTTTATCCATAATATCCATGATTATATAACCCACAATGGTTATCAATACACTTAATATCATTTCCACCAAATTTAAATTCATAACATATGTGTAACAATGTATTTAAAAAAAGATTATCCAATTATTACTTTTCCTAAAATGTCATTAATCACATTAAGATCTCATTTCATATTACCATATTAGGATATATAATAAATTAAACGGATGATCATTTTTATTATTATATACCAATGATAGTTTCTATTACTCTTAAGATAACTTTACATGAAAACATCACAATCTCCAAAGTTATCTAAACTATTCCTTTGATACCAACTATAAGAACCAAAACATGAACTCTGGGATCCGATGATGAAATCACCAACATTAAATTTAAATAATTGATGTCTATTATTGTGACCCAATATTTTTTAATCAAAATATTTCATCATACAAATAAAAAAATTGATAAATTACATTTTTAAAGACCATTTAGGTTCAGATTTAATGATAATTATGACCTGATTCTATATAAACAATACTTGTGTCACTATAATGAATAATTCTCCCACTTATCTGAGATTTCATTATTCCATATTAATTCCTAAAAAACACCAATTTTGAATCCATTCCGGAGATATTTTTTTAAACCAAATTCATTAAAACCAAGGGAAGAGGAAACCAATACGCTTTGAGATCAAATTACGTGTAACGGTAATCAAAATCATCAACTATAAATGCATTCAATGAGAATACAAAATTAATAAGGGCACAATTTCATAGTAGGAGATTACGAGAAAATAAAAAAAAATACACAGTCTAATATATTTGTAAAAAAAATTCATGAACCATGAAATAATGTATTAATAGATGAATCATTCATAGGAATCTATATTGATGATCCATCTGATTCCAATCTTCATCAATGTAAATATTATAAAAAAATAACTCTAATCGATAAAATGTGATTTTATCTTGTAACATATACATAATATATCACTCAATAAATCCTTGTATAAATTATAAAATTATATTAACCATATCCCTGACATACAATATAATTCTCCAGATAACATAATCACTACCAAATGCATTAGTGTGATATATGTGAACACAAATCGTATAAGCTAAAATCGTCTCACACTACCATATATTGGAAACCCCATCATAGAAGATGTTGTAGAGTCAAAAAAATTAAATAATTTTATATAATTAATCACAAATATAAATGAATTATTAATTTTTCCTTTTATTTCTTTATTCATCCATGTAATGGAAATGTGATTCATTTTAATTAGTTGGAATCATGATTAACACTTGGAAAAGAATATACGTTCATAAAAAAAATTTAAAAGATTATTTATCCCATAGGATAAAAAATATTTATGGTATTAAATCCACATATACCCATTTGATTAATAATTATAGTGTTTTTTCATTTAAGAACATAAATATTTTAACTCTCAAATATTTTTTGAAATATTTTTTATAATTAATTTATCTTTTTAACAAATACATTTCATGTGACACTGGTAATAGTTTATATATATATATATATTAAAACAACTCTTGAAAAATTACTTTAACAGGATACAAACATGGATTGTGCAGGATGCAACACTAACTGGGATTGAGCTACACACAACGCTGCCTTGGCATGCGCTACAAGCAACATCGACTTAGAGAATGTTACATGCAATAACGAGTTTCAAGGAAACATCATTTTATTGTAATAAATATTTAAATCGATTAGTAAGAACCTCCCGATTATAACTTAAAAATATGAATCGTAATATATTATTTTTAAATTTTTGTTTAATGGTTTTATATAAATAAAACTTATTTATAATGAAATGTATTTTTTTTAATGACGTTAAATGTTTAAAAATTATATTTTCTCAAATAACCAGATTTTCAATTCCCTGAAAGAAGAAATAAATTATATATATATATATATACATATATAAAAATTAAATATTATATAATGAACTTCATTTTTTTATTTAGAATTATAAAATTATCAAAGGGTGGATTATTAGGATTTAACTATGAAAATCCACTTTTTATGAATACTGAAGTATACTATATATTACTTATTAACTGCACTTTCATTCAAATAATTTTTAATGATAAATTATTCATTAAATTTATTTTAATTTAAAATTATACTAATTGTATATCTATTAATACAACTTATTTCATTATAATCAATTACAAAATAAAAATTATGATAAAATAACATAACCTAATTTTAATCATTTGAATACTTATATAACCTATTACATCATCCCCTCTCCATGATTGAATTAATCATAATTCCTCCAATTAGATGAATTAATATTCAAAAAACATATATTCACCATTTTAACTAGTATAATATTCAGTGTATAAATAAATCATGTTAAATTTTTACCAAAAGGATTTGTAAAATTGATAAAAATAAATCACATTGATGAAGGTAAATTTGAGCTTAATGAGGGACTAATCATTAATATTAAGTTTCGAAATTTTCTATCCACTTTTCTAAAACCAATTTCATTGACAAATTTAGTCCATAAGCCTAAAATTATTGATTTTAATAGTTTTTGTATGACTTTTTTATGTAACAACATTTTTACACCTAACATGTTTTCAAAAATTCCAACTGAGACATTTTACTTCCCTATAAAAGGACACCATCACTCTCTATTTCTGATGCATATTAATCCTATTAGGTTAGGAATATAAATTCTCAGTAATATTATAAAAATCCATAACTTCTTTCTAGAATAATCATATTAGGATGAAATAAATCAAAAAAATCATATTGGGACAATCCAAAAGGAGTTACCAGATTAAGAGGTAACATATTCCCTCGAGCACATTTCATTTATTTTCCATATCCAAACATTATAATATATTTTATCTGTTATTTTATAACAAATAAATTATACTAAATAGAAAATTATGTCACAATTCGAAGGGTTTTACCTTCATATACACACACCTCCATCTAATTGGTAACTAACATACTCTTTACGTTTACAGAGAACTACCATATCCCTAAATGATGATTGTTCATTTTTCATTTACGAACCCTCGTGGTTTAAAATTTTATAGAAACTATATAGATTTATTTTATTTATTATAATTTTATTTATTTAATATTAATTAAATATTTCACATCAGATATCTTTATACTTTCCATTTTCTATTAATATAATAATTTTATTTGAGGAACATTGGACAACCGCCCCCTCAATGAAATTTTATTACATCAAACACTACATAGAATATAGTGAATATGTAGGATATATATGATTTAAGAACTATTATTAATTAATTATATATATATATATATAATTATATATACATATATTTATTTTACATTCATCATTTCAACACGCTAATTAAACTGAAATAGTGTTCATGCGTACGTATGGATTACCATATCCATGAACACTGTGTTCTATTTCATAAATCTATAACCTATGAATTATTATAATAAAAATATACTCTATATATTATATTTAAATCATTGGTTATATTAGTGAAATCATGATACAAATAAAAGGATGATAAATATAAAAAATTATGATACATGTAAAAAACATAGCAGATATCACTATATTTGAAACTGTAACATAGAATTATTAACAGGGGTAATAAAAATTTATAATAATGCCTATATTGATATTAAACGTAAAAATATGGAATTTCAATTATGTAAAATAAATTTTTTTTAATGTATATGATGTTTGAATGAGTAAATATTGATTGAAGACATAATGTAACTGGATTCCATCTCACTTTTAATGTCCATGAGATACATGTTTTACTCCCCACCCATTACATTTGGGTCATCTATATACTATCCATGTACGTAATAAATGATTAGTATTGTTAAATATATGGGTATTTACATATCCATTATATGACCTCTATCTCATGGGGTTTATTCTTCAAAATCTACAAAACTAGTAAAATCATTTATTCTCAATTTGCCTTCATTGAGACTCATGCTTTGTTATTATCCTAAATTATTCTTGAGGTGCACGATATTATATTTTACATGTTATATCATGAATATAATTATTTTTATTATATTTTGAGATAAATTAAATTTCATTTTTATTAGAAAGATATTATGATGTGAGATTACCATGTTATATGATTTTTTTAAACAATCTCATCTCTTTTAATGAATAATTTATTTTATTCTTCCTTTAATAAAATATTATGATCCATATCCCAAAACAGTATGTGATTTTTATTCTCTTCAAATTATGAATAATATATTCATGTATTGGTACTATTTATTTACCCTTTTGTTCAAAAAGATGTTATAATTTATTTAATAAATCCAAATATTACCCTTTATTTGGAATTTTTTTGTTCCTTTAAAACAATTTTTTCTAAATAAGTTATATTTGAATATAATAAAAATATAAATTTAACTATAAAATAAATTTGTACCATTTATCTCATTGACCAATTTTTTCAATGGAATCTTCTTGACCATTTCTGAATGAGGAATTTTTTATAACCTTTTTATCATGGAAAACAAATGTTCATGTTATATCCTATGACTGGTATGGATATACTTAACATAATTTCTTTATACCATTATTTTAAATTTTAAAATCATAATCTATATGAATTTTTTTAATGTAAATTTTCATGAAATTGTTTTAAAAAATATATCAGTTTTCCATTCAATGTTTTCAATGAAATTGTTTTCCATAATGGTTATAGGCTTCTTTTATTTGTTTACAATGAAATTTTTTTTTATAATGATTTCATGTCTTTGTTATAAATATTCAATGAATTTTCTAGGAAAATTATTTTAAAATGATTTTATATATTAAAAAGGGATTTCTTGAATATGACATTATATTTTACGTCAGAAACATAATTTAATGATCTAAAGGATCTATTCATAAGATATATCTAAATAGGTTTTTTCTTAATTAAATGAACATTATAAAGCCCATTTCTAATTCATGGGTAATATGTTTATGAAACCCATTTCTGTTTCAAGGGTTATATGCTTTTGAAAAAAAATTCTTTTCACTGGTGGTGATTATGACACCAACCATTATTACATAGGTAATGATATGGTAACATGATCATGATGCCTATTTCATTTCGTATTTAATGATATCATTATTATTTAAATTCTTCTAGAACAAATATTAATTATTATTATGTGTCTTTGGATAGATCTATATATCCTTTTAATTAATTTAGTAATGATGAATGACTCATTAGTATAAATGTTATGCGTGAACCTGATGAAATATTCACATTGTTATTCATGGACCAAGTTTCACATCCCTAAAATTATGTATAAACCTGATTACATATTCACAATGTTACTAATTATCATATTTACATTTTCATATGTTGATGTGGGAAAATGATTACAAGTAAAAAATATTATAAGTGAAACTTATTATCTGTTCACAATGTTATTCATTTACATAGTTTCATGGTCACTTGTTTATGTTTAATCCCAATTCAATTTTACCAATGTTCTGAATGAACCACATTATGTGTTAAAAATGTTAGTCATGGACCTAGTTTCATGTCCATATGTTTATGAGTGAACCTGATTACATGATTATAATGTTATGAGTGAACATTATTATGCATTCAAATTTTTATTCATGGACCCTGTTTCATTCCCATAAGATTATGCATTTACATAATTACGTGTTCTTAATGATATGTGTGAACCTTCTTAAATGTACAAAATGTTATTCTTGGACTTAGTTTCATGTCCAAAAGGTTATGCATGAACCTAATTACAAGTTCAAAGAGTTAGGCAAGGATATCATTCCACGTCCATTAGTTGGATTAGGTGCTAGATTTCATGTCATTATTATAATGAGTGATTCTATTTCTGTACATGTTCACAAAGTTATAAACCAATGTACATTACAAAAATTCCATGTCTTATTCCTATGTTCTTTTATCATGAATTATTCTCTTAATTCTATCATGAAACGTAACATCTTAACTACCAATCAATATTTTTATCTCAAATATACATGACATAATCCTTAAATGTTATGCACATGTTCCATACCATATTTTCATTTTATGATTATTGATTTCATATATTTACCCTTACTGAGAATCTGAACTCAGTCATGTCTTATGATTCCTTTCCCTCGGTTATGAAGAAAGGTTTTATGTAGAGTACTAATGGTGGATATATTTATGGGATTTCTGGAAGAACATTCACTTGGATATAAGATTTTATTTAAAAGTTTTCAAATTAGTTAAACTAATATGGTCCTTATGAAAGTATTTTTTAAATATACTGAATATTCATAAAAAATGTTTTATTATCTATATATGCAATGTATATCAATCCTTTCAGGGATGTAATTATGACTGGCACCTAAATTGGTCAATGGTGTCTCTTTAAGAGCATTATTGATCTCCATGAGTTGTTAAGAAGTGTCTGGGTTTCAATATTTGAAAATGTGGATGATTTCACCCATCTATAAAATCATATCAAACTAACAAAATAAATATCAAAAACTGAAAATTCACAACCAATCATAGAATAAGTTTTTTTTATTATTTCTTCTTACATTATTTAATAAAAAAATTATCTACAACCAATGGAATGGAATAAAATATCCCAAAAAACTGTTATCTGATAAGATAAGAATCACCCTCAATCCACCCTCATCAACACTGCCCTGGAGAGGCCTCTAAAAAACTAAACCAACATCTCAAAATTCATTTTTTTTCCAGTGTCAGACATCATAATGTATATTTAAACCATATATTGTTTATAGGTTGTGATCAAAATCCCATTATGATTCCACCCTCTATATATTCCATTCTATAAAGATTATATGAATAATATACTTTAGTGTATTAAAAATGAAATTCACAGAACATTTTTATGTATAAAACTCTAAAATGATTCATTATTTTAAATTAATCACATGGAATTTGGTATACTGAGGGTATTTAAGATTTTCTAAGAGAGAGTAGTATGTATTGGGAGAACCCTACAGTCACTACCTATAAATGTGACACTAGGTACATCATATCTCAATTAAATGTGTCATTGATACCATGACTAACAATGTTCTTGTTCAGGAGGCACTAGGGGGAAACCCCATGGGCATAGTGGTATCCAATCATCTTCAATGTTTAGTTAATGTTGTCATTGTCAATCTGACTAAGTGAAACAAGGTAGAAGACATTTCTGAATCACGAGCATACTAGACCTAGTCCGCCCACCGAGTCTTCTAGGATTCCCACTATTCCGATTTCCCATTTCATATGCCACATAAATCACTAAATGCACACACACAAGGCATGAAATACAAACACGAATATAAAATCACCATTTTCACAAAAAATAATTTCTAAATCCAAAATAATATAATAAATAAATTATATCATGTTCCACACCGCATTCACAATTTATGAAAAATGAACCATAATTTATAAAAAAATGTTCAACATTATCAAGAAGGGCTTAAGCTTGAAATACAGTAAATTACTTTAAGAAACACTCTTTTTAGGCCATATTCACATCAAATCCATCTCAAAATATGTTTAAACATATCTAAACAATATATAAAACACATTCAATGATTAAGACAAAAGGGAACATATGATACACACATAGAAAATAGCCCAATTTATTGAATAATTAATTTTTTTATAGGAAAACAACGTGAATAAATTCATTAAAACATTCCACACCTAATATATAATCCCAATAGCAGAAATAATGAAAAAAAAAATATTATATTTATCCAACAATTTTTAAGAATGGGAACAACTACATAGATCTAAGAAGCTTCCATAAAATGATAGAAAATCATCAACCACTCCTCAATCACACCCTTTATAAGAGTGATGAATCATAAAACATCAATACTGAAACAAAAATATTAATATCTAACCCTAAAAATTTCACCCTACACATTTGAGAAATAGAACCCCAAGAAATATTGGAATGAATCCTAGAACAGTTGAAGATATCAAGGAATGACTGATATAATATGATAATAAAGGGGTATCCACGCCAAAAGCACCCCCAAAATAAGGATCCAAGGGTGAAAATGGATTAGGGAGAGGTTACTATAGTTGATGAACCTGAGGTTAAAGTGGAAATTGGGTCCAGATATATAAATTTAGAAGATAAAAAAGGAGGAAAACAAATATTAATGACATGGACATTATATTTGGTTTGTCCACATGAATTTCCAAACCATGTTATGACTATACACAACTCTATTTTTCAGTAGGAACCTAATGCATAGTAAATCAAAAGGACATAACATTCAATTTATATACTATGCAACAACATCATGTCGAAACCCAAAAACTACCACATAGCTACCTGGGATGAGGTGCATGGGTTGTGAGACCACTAGCTGGTGGTGATGTAGCTAATACCTTAACCATCCACATACTTCACGATTTTCTGGGTAGGGAACACTATTTCAACAAAACTGTGTATGAACTGTGTGAAACACATTTTCCTTTAGAAAAAATAAATTTTTCATGAAAATGTAATTGGAAACAAACTACAAATCACAAGACTATGAATAAAAAATGTAATAACCAGAAAAATTAAAACTCATCACACCACATTCCTATAAAAATAACCAACAACCAAACCAAAACTAGAATATAGGGTGAAATAGAAAACATATGTCTCAAATTTATTCCCACAATAACACTTTTCTTCTCCAGAAATCCACAACATTTCCTGATCCGAAAACAAAAATTGATTCCCTTCTAAAAATCAAAGAGAATTCCTAGAAGCTTCAAATGAGATGAGAGAATTAATTCCAAGAATGAAGACTACAATTTACAAAAATTAACATGGGAGGCCAGAATGGACACCCTAAAATAAATATAATGACCCAAAAGCCACAACTAAAATAGATCTATCCAGCAAAAATAGAACATTCATAATTAATAATCCAACATCAAATTTTTAACACACCAAACATCACCAAACATAAATCATAACTCTCTGTAGAAACATTTAAATGAATATAATCCATTTCCCGATTAATACATACATATTGTTACTCCAATAAATCCACTAGGTTCACTACAATACTATAATGAATTTAAATAACAAACTCAATATTGGTTATATCTAAACAAAACTTCAAACAATAGAGCCAACATGGAATAAACTAGATTTTCAAAATCAGGAAGCCCAAATAGACTCCACAACATAATAAACATTCTAATGATGATGTACATCTAATTAAATCAATGAGACCGATAATTGGTCTCCCAACTATAAGAACCTAACAGTCTAGACAACGGGAATATAATAATATGGGAGACCGATTATGGACCAACTTATTTACTTTCTACATATATTAACAAACATTAGAGAATAAAATACATTCACTACAAAAATAAATAAAATTCTATAGGTTAACGGCCATCTATGAGACTTGATAAAATAAAAATCTCTCATCACGGTCAAATTACACAAGAACAATGAAAAATATATTTCTCTTTTAAAAACAAACTAATAATGGAATTACGGAAAAAGGGACATCAACATCTAGTAATTATAAGGAGGTATCTTCCACCAACATAGATAAAACTGAATAACAAGGTCATCATGAAACTGTCTACAAAAAAATGTGACCTTATTAAAAAATGATATGGTGAAATATGTAATCATGAACTATCTACATATACTAGTAAATAAAAATAAGGAAAAGGGTCCATTACATCTATATCATTCATGACGGTAAAAATTTGTACTATGTGGCCTATGGATGAATCCCTAATGTTTTAAGAATCATGTTCATCATAGAAAAAAGTTCACAACCCTCGATTAAAAAACATCCTTTTTTTCATGAGTGACCACAAAAAATCCATGAATACCTAAAAGGACACAATAAATCACATGGATCACTTCTCTAACATGAATCATTCACCAAGGAAAATACATATAATATTCAAAAAAATCATCCTATTTCACCACTAAAAGGAAAAAACAAAACAAGATACCAATAGAAAACTCTTCCAATTAAAGGTTAAAACGTGAAATTCCTAAAAGTGGAACACACAATTGTCAAATATAAGTTATCAAAAGATACCAAAACACCATTTGTTTTATTTTAAAGAAGATATGGTTCTCGAAAACTCTATCAAAAATTATCATTACATCTGATTGAAGAAAACACATTAGTGATGGATTTGAAACTGTTCACGAGATAACACGCTACTCTTTCAACTGGGTGAATCCATTACTGAAGGGGTGAATCATGATTCTAGATGTATCTTGAAAACAACTATATATAAATTTTTAATGTAGAATTGGAATCTATCTCTGCAGTATGGATTTCTAGCATTCAAACATGATAACTATTCATGACCGGTCTTAACACACTAATTGTACCACATGATCTGACACTCGAATGAAACTGGTAAATGTTCTAATGGTTTAAATCATCAATCATCCACCCATTACTATAATTTATGTCACTACTCTTATGATGTAACAACAATATAAATAATGAAAACTCTCCTTTTTTAACTCAGGAAACACAAGGAAACTATTTCTTCTCAAAATCAATGGCATACACACTCTTGTTTTGATAGGACCATCTTGACCAAGAAAGAGATATAGATTCAATTAAAAAATTGACTCCTTATGTTTCCCAACTGGAGGGTCTTCCAATAGTGAATAACCAGTTCCTTCACTAGAAATATGCACTATTTCTTCATGAGGGCATACATTAAAAATCCAGGGAAACATAGATCCCAACAAAACTAAACATTTGGGGAAAAAGTACCACAAAAAAACAGGAAAATGAAAAGGAAACGAATTCCAAGGAATCCCATAACATCTTTTTGACCTACTAACCATCATATCAAAACCAAATTATTGTCAAAAATGATGACATAAAACATCATTCAAATATGAAGGATTTTTATACTCAAACCACATTGCATGAAACATTACTAATCAAATATGTTATGAACCAATAAACTAAAAGTTATCATAACAATAGATATTATATTAAAAACTCATTTGAAAAATAAAATAGGAATTGTGATTTTTGCATTCACCAATAGAATGACATGTGTTATCACACATTTACATCCATACACTAAATCATGAACACATCCACTTTTCGAATCATAGCCTAAGCATCTCGTCAGTTATAGAAATACCAATGTTCATAAAAAAAATTCCTAATTTCTGAATGAAAACATTCATCCCACACCATCAACATTCAAAAATTCATTAAACCTTTTATGATTTTACAAACCAAAAAATTTCAATTCGATTTCAAAATTCACAATACCACATTATGAATATGACCAATTAATTTTAGAAATCAATAACAATTTAAATGAAAGCTCTCTTCAATATCTACAAAAAAATATCATTGCACATATACCAATAACAGAATCCCATGGATTCCATCAAATAATTCAATTATAAAAATAGTTTCAATAAAATCATTTTTGAAAATATATTATATTTGCAGAAAAATAAACTTTCAAAAAACCATAGGTTTTGTTGAAAAAAACATTATTTACAATAAAATCATTACCACATTACAAAAAAAATGTAATTTAGTTTAACTAATTCATACTCATTATAAATATTCAAACATTCCATAAGATAAATTCAACTTTTCCAAAAAATAAATTTTCATAAACATTGAGTTTAAATTATTAAACCCAAATCTTGGTAAACTCATCATCGTATTACACCAAAAAATAATTATACAAATAGTCAATATCCATTGATTTAATAATAATAGTTATGGAAAATTATTTTTCATCTTCCAAAAACGACACCATATCTCATTCAAAACCAAGTAAATCAAAAAATATCCCAAATAATTCACACAATAAATTTAAAAATAGAAGATGGCATATGGACATTTACAACGAGAAACTAGTTTTATTGGGAGCTCAACCTTATGGTTGGAGGCCATATTCTAATCACACCATTTACATCAATAGTTTTGTGGGATCATTTCTTTGGTACAACATGGATTGGTAGACCCCTCTATCTCTTAGAGATCACTATGTCAACTCTCATTTCATTTCCCAAACTTCATATAATAACTAGACCAAAATAACCTCAACATATATATACTTCCCCTAGAAAAATGAGTCCCATCATGGTGTGTGAAATCCAGGTACCCTACTCGTAACCGGAACCTCAAGCCATGATAGTCCTAGATTCGGTCTAACTATATTCTTCCCCAATTAACATGAATGAATTTTGTGTACCTTCTCTCTATACATTTTTCAATTAATAATGCATCGATATCATCTAAACTAGTTCCCAGCACAGTATGTGGAGTGACCCGAATGGAATTTCCAACACCACGGGATGGAAACAAGTGCTAGCGTATAATCATTTGGTCATGTGAATGATTTCACCCATCATTATTATCATAATAAACCAACAATATAAAAATTTAAAAATAAAAATTCACAACCAAGCAAGGAAGATTCATTTTTTTGATATTAGTGTATAAAATTTAATCTAATCAAAAAAGGATCTACAACATAAGGATAATGATAAAATATTTCCAAAACATCCTTTTAACAAATGTAGAATCATCCTCTTACCAACAACATTGAAACCTCTTTACTGATACCTCTAGTAACCTAATCCACCATCTCAAAAAACCATTCATATATCTGTTTCAATGATGACCAAGATGGAAATTAAAATGTGTGTGTGTAGGCTGTGAGAAAAAGCCCATTATGATGACACAAAAATTATATTCCATGCATTAAACATTATAATAAAAAAATACATTTAGGTTTTATGAAATAATGTCTATGAGTATTTTTATGGGATCAAACTTGTAAAAAATAAATTCTTTTAAAATAATCACAAGTTATATCATATACCAATGATAAGTACGATATCCCAAGAGATAAAACTAAATCATAAGAGATCCATATAATTAATATCTTTCACTGGGACAAAAGGTAAATTGTACCTCGGTGAAATTTGGAATTGAAAAAATAAAAAATTGTATTCTCTTGTAGAATACACTATTAGGGGAAACCACATAGTCCTAGTTGTCTCCAATAATCATCAATGTTTAGATTATGTTTTCATCATCAATATCACTAAATGAAACTGGTATGAATCATCTTCTAAATCAAAATAATAATAGTCCAAGACCATCCACCTGGTCACATATGACTATCTTTATGATCACTTCTCATTTCACATGACAATGTTTCACTAAATTGAAACACACAATCCTAGAAATATAAACAATCATACTAAATCACCATTTCAACAACTAAAATAATTTTTTAATCCAAAAGAACACCAAAACCAATTTTGAAAATGTTTTTCACTAATTTTAAAATTTACTAAACATGAATTCTTATTTATAAAACACCATCAAAATTCAAAATTAGGGTTTACAGTTGACAACACAAGATTCCTTTTAGAAAAATAATGTTAAGAGATATTCATATTCTATCGATTTCAAAAATATATTTTATTTGTCAAAACAGTTTATCAAACACATTTAAGGATTTGTAAAAAATTAAAAATATGAATCACACATGGAGCAATTCCAATTTTCATATAAAATTCATTTTTATATAACAAAACATGGAATATTTTCATATATTATTTTTTTAACCTCATGTAGAATCAATAGTACATAAATAAGAAACAAAGAAACAATATTTATTTCAAAAGACAATGATTAAGCATGGAACCACAATCATAAACTATACAGCTTATGTAAAATCTTGGAAAACAAAATTTGCACCTCAATCTCACCCATCGAAGGGAAGATCAAAAGAAAAACATCATGATTATACCCAAAATATTTTTATCTAACCATAAAACATCAAGCTATTCTCTGGAGGAAAGATACCATAAAAAAATATAAGAAAACCAAGATAATTATGAGATATTAAATAATGAGAGAGTTACATGGATAATCATGGATAAATCCTAATATAATTGGTAGAAAAATGGAGATATAAGGGAGAAAATGGAGGTGGTATAGGATTAAAGGGATGAGGAACCCGATGGAGGAGAGGAAATGTGGTTTAGAGATAAAAATAATGGAGATAGAAAAGGAGGATACAAATATTTACTGACCTGGTCTAGTCACATGGTTAACCATCATTTTTTTTCACATCGTTCAATGACCATAAAACTTCTCAACATAAGAATGAACCTAACTTATAGTTAATATGCATGGTCTAACTTATCATGTGGATGTTGTACTGATGCATTTGGCTGAAAACCATAACCTACCACATGGTTACCTGGGCCAAGTTATATTGTGTAACATACAATTCATTGGTCGTGTGGTAGAAAATATGTCAAATATCCACCTACTTCATGGTCACCTAGGATGGGTGAACTATTTGTACAAATTGTGCATGATCTGTGTACCACACAATGGATCCAATATCATACTTTTTTTAAAAAAAAAAATCAAGGGGAATCTCATAAAAAATAACTAGACTAACAATAAACATTAAAGAGTCCTCTAAAATTTAAACCTGTCACACCTAGATCATTAAGAAATAAATGATAACTAAATCTGAACTAGTATAAAAAGAGAAATCATATACTCGGGTGTAGCAGTAAGCCTAGTTTTTAATTGTTGGAATGAAGGAAATGTATTTTGATCATTTGAAATCTGGGATGAAATAACATTATTGTGATCCCTAATTTTATTTGTAAGGATATATCTATGAATGTGTCTATGTATAAGTATAAGGATGAGTTATCCTTTAATAAAATGTCCAAGAATATTGGAGAAGGAGAGAGAGTGACTGGTTCCAATGAAATACATCAATTTTTAGATAATTAATGTGGATGATTCTCTTTAATATATGAACCTAATTGTAACAAATCTAAAAAGATGATTCTATCCTGACATAGGGTAATCTTGTATATGATATTGAGACATTCTACAAATCTAGTGGGACACTCATGGAAGATATGATTTTAGACATCAAAAACATTTCACGAATCATTATGAAGCTATTAAATATAATATAACATTTAACAAACTACAATAAATGAAATCTATCATTGGTTAAATAAATCAAATCTATGATTTTGACATCCTATAAATAATTTTCCAGGAGTATTTGTTTTTCAAATATGATATCTATTCCCCCCCAAATGATTTTATTAATCAATGGATATAACTACAAGGAACTTGGTTACCATTTAATGATTCATATAATGAATATATATAAATTTTGAAAACCTATTTCCCATGTGGGAATCTACTAAAGGGAAAAAACAATGTGGTATGATTACTAGTTGTAATATCCGTGATAAAGAGACCAGTAATTTAATTTCCAATGTATTTGATGATATTCTAGTATTGTTTAACTAAACGTGTTGATTTCATTCTATGAAAATGGTTATTTAAATAATTTATGTTCTGATTATATTTCGCACCTTTTACGATAGAGTTGATGTCTCCATATCTTCAATATAATGATTATATCTACAAACTCTATATTATGGGATTGATTGTTTTTTTCATGGTTCATCAATTTTCATTATTCTTATGAAATAAAAATAACATCATTCTTTTGGACACAACTATGTCACGATTTTGATGCATCACAATATATCACAAAAATATCATTTTCATATGGTAGACTAAAAATAAAATCATTGAAAACATCCACTTTAGATCATAAAAACATTTTTTATATTACTTTTCCAAATAATCATATACCCTTTTTGTAATATTAATTAATTTTTTCTCCAATAAGGTAGAATTATGAATGAATAGACAATAGAAATGTATAAAATCAAATTAATATACATACCTTAGTTATGTTCATTATTGTTTGTTTTTCAACAGCTTCCATTCATTTTATTGGTTCAACTAATATTCCATCCATTTAGAAAATTTGGCCATGAAATGAAATGTCATGATGATAGAAACCACAATTAATAAATTACAAGTATATTTTTTTCCTTCTAAGAGTATAATGACTGGCCATCATGTGCTTTTCATGGCCCTCATATATTTTATAATACAGTTGAATATAATAAATTAACATTAGAAAAAATTCATCAATTGAAATACATTCTAAATTTATTTATTATTTCTATGAAATTAATGAATCCCTAAATGTAGATAAAAATTGGAATAATAAATGGATCAATGAAGATGACTGAATAAGACACCATGGTGGGGAAGAAGAAATTTTATCTTTATATTAATGTACACATGTATAGTTGGATCGTCTTCAATTATATGATCACCTTATCCTTTCATAAATTTTTTGTATATAATTCCTAATTAATTTCATCTAGTAGAGCTAATAGGGGTGGTTCATGATATGAAACAGATGATGACGTATCTTCTCTAAAGAAATAGAATTATACAACATCATCATAAAATTTATTTTAATTATTCTTGAAATATATTATTTCAATATATATAGAAATCCAAAACATAAAATGTAATATATAGAATTCCAAATAAAATTAATAATACGGTTTGAAAATAAAATAAATGTATTTATCAAAATGGTGTCATTGGGACACATCCTTATTGCAGTAACGTTTCCCTCAGTTGTTTTGACTAATAACTCCAAAAATAAATTAAATTGTAAATTTAAATGTTTCTATGATATAAATATAGTTATAAAATGGTTCTAGCATATAGAACCTCCAAATAGCATATTTTATGTTCCATTCCCTTAATGCATGAGGAATTCATTTTCACAATGACCTATCTCAAATTCAATATTTTCAATGTTTATCATTTTTATTTTTCTTCTCATTAAATTCATTATCCCATTGACCGTTTTCATTTCACAAATAATAATTTCCATGTACCATCAAGCAATTCGGATTGTGATTCTTTGAGAAATTTTCACAATGTGTAAATTTATATATCATATTCTTATTCATTGACTCGTATCCAACATCATGGTGTACAAGAGAATAATTATTCCCTATGTTTTACATGAATATTTATGATTTAGAGAAATTATTTTTCTTTTTTATGGAACACAATACTATTTGATCATATGAATAATTTTATGGATAGACTATCATCCAATGGAGACATGTCATATTAATTTTATTGAAATGATCAATCTTGTACTTAGTGAGTAATATATAATCCATAGAATACATTGATAACCATCTTACATATTATTCAAAATATGGATGCCTCAATTTATGTCCCCCTTATATATGAGATCATGATCCACCAATTTAGAAAATATCATTAAAAATTGATGTTATATTTATACTTAATCTAACTATTATGCTCATCCTGGAAACATATTTTCAATGATTTTTCATCTCAAGGAAGTTCTCGAGAAAATAAGAACATGTTTCTTAATAATCTATAGTTGTCTATCATAGAAATTCTCAATTAATTCAACCACACGAACATATGAAATCTCTCATATCTCATCATATCCATATAAATGTTCTCCATGACCATCTCAAAAAAGAACTATCTTACCATCCCATATATCTACCATGTCTATCATAAACATCCCATCCGGACATCAATAATTCAAAAAACATATATGTATTCATCATCACAATATTCTCAGTAGGAGTCTCAAATTAACCATGTATAGTATTAATCTACTCAATCCATAACATTTCTTTCTCAGGTCCATACTCTCGAGTGATAGTTAGAGCGTTCTAAAACTAAAACTCTCACATCCGGTTAGGAATACTCCTCAATACCAAATCCAGGTCTCTCTATATAAGATTAAAAAATTGATAAAAATTACTTTAGAACATATCTCAGTGTCCTTAACTCGACATTATAGGTGCCTTTGGGTCCACGAGTAGATTATTATTTCCATACATTTCATCCATTTTTACTACAAAAAGCATCATCAAGAAGGCATATCCCAACAATGAAAAACAAATATCTCAACACACATTTAGAAACACCTAATATTTATAAATAGTGATTTACCTAAATCACTATAATTTTATCACCCCTTTTCTTTACCACACCGCAAGAACCACGACACTATCACTACCCTTTACCATCCTACTTATTGGTCATGGATGACAAGGGAAAACTCATTATCATTAATCATATATCATTAGAATCTAATTTTTTCACAAAAATCATCATTTAAATAATTTAAATTTTATATCACACTCCATTTTCAGTACAATAATACAGGAAAGGAATAACTGATTGATTTCAAAAACATTCCGAAATTTTTTTTATCCATCCTTCTTAAAATGATGCATGTAACAAAATAATATTGGGTTCCTATAATGATTCATATTTATTAACTCAATCTCTATTATGTTCTGTGAGTAAAATATAAAAAATCATGAAATTTAGAATCAATTTATACAACTCGTTAATCACTTGAGGTTAAATAACGTATAACTAAAACAACACACATCAATAACAACAAATCCACCCTAGGTACTAGGCTTCTACCCTTATCATCGGATAGATAATCCTAATAAAGTGCTCTTAACAAAAAATAAATTCAACATATTATCCTATCCACCATTCCCAAAACTTATGTTAAATGAAAATTGATGAAAACAGCTCCAATGAAATCTTGTAGCTTCTCAGAAAAGTCTCCACACATTGATACCCTGAGCTGGTTGGTGACATGACCTCAGGTACACCTACCCATTCATGAGAGGATTCTGACTAGAAGAGAGGGTATAATTTTGATGATGGGGCTACTATACCACAATTATAATTGTATAACAACAATGAAATGTAATTATAAGAACCAAAAAATATAACAAAAAAACCAAACCATTATCACATGATGACCAAAAACAAGAATAAAATACCCAAAACTAAATAATATATATTCTTTGAAAAAAAAATTTAAAGGGTCATTATAAAAAAACAAAATAAATAAATAACCTATAAATTCACAAGAGCATCCTGGATCAATCATGGATCCATCTACTGAAATCCACCCCAACTCAGCCATATAATGAAAGACTCATGTCATTATATTATCTTACAAAGATAAATTCTATTCAGGTATCGATCAGGTCGAATGAGAGGGATGTTAGTAAAAATAAGAACCCCATGACAATGATAATCTAAAACAATACATTTATAATAACAATGTATCTAGATTTATAATGAATAATATATAATTCATTAGTAAACAATTATCTCATTTTATCATTCTTTAATTTACATCACAAACCCATTCTTTTTTAAATGACACCCAAACACTAAATAACTACTATAGACCATTATATAATCAAAACCATATCAAATTGAAATGTTTATCTTCAATTATATCATTTTAATCAAATCATATCCAATTGTAAACATATCCTAATTCCAACTCATGGTCAATGAACATCATCTCTAAAACCATGTGGCTATTTGGAGCCAAAGTCCCAGTCCCATACCTCATTGTCACTTGTGAATTTTGATCCATTATCTCTATCCCATACTCGCTATCTCATATTATAATTTTGGAGCATTTTTACATATACCACACTCATTTATCACATAAGGGTATTAGGATTCTATGTCCCTATCTAATACAATAATAATAAAAATCGGTATATTGAGTCTCATTCATCATTCCACAATCATATATCGATAATGCACACGTATACAACTTATATTAAATCAATTATGGTTTCTAAAAACAGTATATATTATCATATTTATCATCATGACTTAGTATTCCAATTTTCAAAACAATTTATTATTCAATACATTATCACATTGATTAGAATGATAAATTCACAATTTAAACAAAATAACCATTTAATCCTTTAATTAATTCATAGATTAATTAATCCAATTCCACAAACCCAATATCCCATTAACAAACTCATAATGTAATTAATCCAATTTTGGAAATCCAAATATCCCATTATTTAACTCCATAATTAATTAATCCAATTCATGAATCCAAATATACAATAAAATAATTCACTAATTCAGTAAATTAATCCCAAAATCACAATATTTTAATAATTAATTAATCAATTAATTAATCTCATTTTACCAATTAAAAAAATATATGAACCCTCTAGTTGACCAATTCCTTGACCCAATTAATCAATCAATATCACAATCATATAATTAATTAATTATCGAAATTAATTATTTCAATATAAAAAATCAAGTTTCTAATCATTCAATATAAATTCTATAATTACGTAAAAAATGATGTAATATGAAATTTTGCTTTTTAATAATTGGAAATAGACATCAAGATTTATGATGAACTATTACCATTGGAAATCGACAAATTAAGTTGAACGATCGAGAAAATGATGAATACAAATAACTATATCCAAAACCAATATCAAATATAAATAGATTATATCTACCAAACCCAAGATCTAATCGAAAACTAATAAAGGAAGACGTCCCTACAAATGATGGTAGAATGACGAGTGAGAAAGAAAGAACATCACTGGGTGATATTCTCATACTGGGAGAGGTGTATATCATCAATAGGGGATTCCAATCATAATAAAAAATGTCATAAGGTCATGCAATATGTATGGAATCCTCAAAAAAATTAAAAACAACATTAAATTCTGAGTTACATATATTTATAGGGATGTCAAGGGGTTTAGTATTTTTATAATAATTATTCAAATTTAAAAAACCCACATACAGCTATTTTTTGGGAAATCGTGTATGTTTTTTCCAAAGCATATTCATTAACCATGCACCTCTTTTAGGGGATGCATGGTTTTTCCTAAAAGGTATAATTTTTTGACAAACCATGTCGTGTCTATTTAAATCTCCTATGTCTGGGATCATATGGTTTTTTTTTGATGGATTTATGGTTTCGAATAATCATGGGCCAAATGTTCACCAACCCTCATCCGTCCAAAATTCTCAAATTTCACCCAAAAATTTCAAAAATAACAACTAGAACAATATATAATCAAAAAAAGAAAAAATTTCCTATATATGTTCTTTAATAATATCTAGAAATTGTTTGAATCTGTTAATGGTTTCCAATGATCAGATTTTAATATAAAACATTCAATTTCATTTCAAAGTGTGATTTAAATATTTTTTTAATGGATTTATTATTTTTTCTGACCAATATTTTTTTTCAAAATTGTGTTTTTTAAATTTTATTTTATAAATTTAAAATACTAATTATCTAATATAAATTTTCCACACTATATTATAATATATATATATATTTATATGAATCTGGCCATTGATTTTAGTATTGATTTTAGAATATAATCAATTTATTCCATCATGTATAATTCAAAATAATTACATGTTAATATTCAAAGTAGATGGAATATTAATATATTTATAAATTATATTTCCCCCAAGGATTGAAATTTATTTTATATTAAATTTACTGATAAAAAACACACAATTTTCATCCTTATCTTTTTATTGACAAGGAACACATGTTATGGAACAAGTTTCAGGAATGTAGATAAATTGTATGGAATCTTTCAATGTTATAATAAGTAAAATTTGATATTGAATGGATGGTATTTCATTTTAACCAATCCAATTTTTTATTTATGTAGTCATGATAATTTTTTTAATTTATAACTATGACTCAATTTTTTCTATTTTAAACACATAATGTTTAACGATAAATAATAATCTCTTTAAAAAAATCATCAAATATAGTTTAATTTCAAGTACATATAACAATAAAAAATCAATGTATCTTACTATTTGATAAATATTGCAAGATAATTTTATATATTAATAAAAAATAATGATATCTTGAACCAATTATATCACATCAAATACCATCATGGAATAATTATTTGATTCTACCATTTACTCAAAAACACCTTAATTTATTATTACATGAAAAAATGAAATATGGTTTAAAAAAATTGATAAATGTTTTTATAGTGAAATAATAAATTCTGTAACTTTTATATTATAGTAATGTGTTTACTGTTTTACCATAATATGTGATATTTTTATGGGATCTCATAAAAATATATATTTTCATACACCAATATTAAATATCATTATAATATAAACAAGTAATATACATATATTTTATAGTAATGAAAATGCATGACTGATTTTGTAACTCATTAAGAATTCATTATATTACAATAAATTTTTTTATCCATTCATTTCAATCTTTTTTAATAACTCATTGATAAATTAAATTGATGTGTATTAATGAAATCCACATTTAATTATTATTCACTCAATCCTAATGAAAATTAATTATTTTTAGTTCATGTCAACATGATTTTTCAAACATATATTTAATGGATATGTTGAATATTAATAATAGCAAATAACATCTTTATATCTGATGTAGAAATCATATAATAAAACTATTCATAAAGTGTATCATATAAGGAATTTAATAATTATAATAATTTTTTATAAATCAAATAAATTTTTAATTACAAAAAACTATAAGTAAAATTTATTATATAGTTAAATATTTTTCTATGCTAATTTTAAATATTTTTTCAAATTGTTATAAATTATATTTTTTCTATTACCAAAGAGTATGTATGTATATTATAATATATATGTACTCTTTATAATTAAACATTCTGAAAATAATACTAAATATATTAGTATTTACATAAATGTACACTTTTCAAAACCTCATGTTTTAATATGGTATGTTTTGAAAATATTATTTCCTTAATAGTAAAAAATAATTTTAAATAAATTCTATCCTAATATATGTCTATAGTTTATTAAATCCATTATTGGTCTTCTAATATAATTTAAATATAATAATCTATTTTAATACATAATTTTGACATGTAAAAAACTATGTTATGTTGATAATATTATTAGTTATAAATTATAAATTGTTTTCAGTTTACGATATATATTACATTTGAATAGGTATACTATATTTATTTGAGTGGTAATATATAATAATTTTTATTTTAAAAAATAATAATTTTGATAATATATTATAAAATAACTAGTAATTGGTATTTTAATAATAAATTACTAAGTATCACAATCTTATGATTTAGTTAATAAATAATTGACCATGAATAAAGTTATATATAGAGAAACGAGAATAAAAAGAAATAAAATTACATAATAATGTATTTAATTTTTTAATAAATTTTTTTTCTAATATAATGATAATAGAGGGACCACCCAACATATATATGACCTAATAGGGTCATCCACTTTAATATGATCGATCATAGACAACCATATTAGTGGCATGCCAACAGGTCTCCTGACATGTGGCGTGACATGGAATGAAGCGTTCCACGCCATGTCGGTATATGTCCAATGGGCCGTGGACTGAATATGTGAATGGGTTTCTAGGAGCATACCACGTTTTTCTATTTTGGACATCCTAGGAATGTGATTAGTTTATATTTTAGTGACGATCTATGGAATTTTTTATGTGAGATCAAATGAAGTATATACTCTTCACCAGAGGACAAAATCCTAACTTATATTACAGACATCTAATTGAAATCATCACATCCTTACCATTATTATAAATCAACTTATAAATCATGACCCTCTTCTATTTTTCATCTATTCTCATTCATTCAAATATAATGATGATATCATTATCTGATCTCAACCAAATCATCCTTCACCATAAGAAAATACCATTATAGGGAATTCTTCATTAAGAGTGTTACCACTATCATTTTTTCAAGATGATATAACACCATACGAAAATAACCCCATTGGTTTTGGACTATAAATATTATTCACCTCAGATATTACTACTCTATTCTCAAGGAATCACCAAAATGAAATTCATAAAACATAACATATTTATCAAAACTAGGAATAATGTAATTTTGTTATAGATTAAAATTTATTTGTTTTTTTATTTTTTTACATTGTTTCCTCGAGATGATTACACATGAAGAGATGGTATTTTATCTCCATTTTAAAGGACTCGTGTTACATAGGGTACTATCATTTTGTCACCTCATTTCCCTCAATATCCATATTATATTTTATTATATAACCCAAACCCCTAAATAAACATATAGGTAAATATATATTCATGATGAGGGAACACCTGCCACTGTATCTGGATGAAAACCCAGCCCCTACTCCTCGATATTAATTATCTTCCCCCTAGCCTAAGCACCCAACCAATATAAGAGCCCCTTATTTTGATTTTTAGTTAGGTAAGGGTGTATGTGTATATCTATATATCATTTTTATGCCTTAATGTTTAATTACATACAAGAATTCTAATTTCACGCATATATATAATTAAATATTATCAATTATTTTTTAAAAAATATCTATTTAAAAAAAAATACATATATATATATAATTCTATATATATATATATATATTCTTTTGTTTTTTACTATTGTTGTATAATCAGAATTTTTTATTGAATAAAATTATAGTATTTTGTTTTGGAAATTTATCCAATGAAAAAATTATTTTTTTATTCAATGTTTGTTTCAAAATCCACATAGATGTTATATTTACAAATTATGTTTAATTAAGTGTAAAATTTTATACACAAACTATTACATATAATAATTTTTGTGTATAATATTTTCTTAATTTATTTATATGTATAGAAAATGATAGATATTACAAGCAATGTAGTGCTGATTGTTTTGTGAGAAAAATTATGTATATATTTTTTAAAATTAATATTTTATGAATGAAATGATATTTAAATTTATAATTATATTTTTGGAATATTTATACATCAGTGATATTATATTATATATATAAATGATGTTTATAGACACCTTATAAAATGGGTATCACATTTCATTCTTCAAGGATGAATTTAAAAGGATAATATTATATTTTTTATTACAATTAAAAAAAAGAATTTTTAATTAAAAATGAATGAAAATTTAAATACATGGATGATAATATTTCATGTTGATTCTATAAGGTTTTCCTTATGAATTTTTCATTCCTTCATATTTGGTGGAGATTGTTAGGTCAATAAGGATTCCATAGTGACTTTACCATTCCTTCTTGTATTGAAAATCACAAACACCTTATCTCAAGGAAAATGTCTTTTTACCCCATATTTTACTTTTCGAAGGAAAATTTTATTCCCCAAGGAAATTTATCGTTATTATGTTTTCAATGTTCATATCATAATTTTTCTATGTGTAAAATTCGGTTTGAAACCAAAACCTCAGAATCGAAAAATTATATAGATATGAAGTTGCATTAGGATTTGAATTTCGATTACGAATTCTAGATATAAACTCTTCTATGTTATTAATGTGAATTCTGATTACGAATTCTGGATACGACCTCTTTTGAGTTCTAACTCCGAATTATGAATAAGAATTCTTGTTACCAACTTTCCGAGTTTTGACTCATAATTCTGAATATGAATTCCGGTTATGAAAATTTAGAGTTCTTACCCCGAATTCTTAATATGAATTCTAGTGTCGAACTTTCTACATTTCGTCTACAAGTTCCAAATACGAATTATGGTTACAAACTTATTGAGTTCTCACTGCGAGTTCAATGAATACAGACTCTAAAAATTCATGAGTTTTGACTCTGAATTCTCATGAACTCTGACTCTGAACATTGTAGGTTCTGGTTCTGAATTCCGGTTAATCCAGATTCCAAATGTTCTTGAAATTTAGACTCTGTAATTATATAGAATTCAGGTTTTGAATTCCTAGAAAATAGAATCCAAATATATTTGTATTATAGACTCCTAAGTCAATTTTGATTAGACTCCAATCATTCATTTTCTTACATAACTAATATCAGATTTTAGTTATGAATACACTGGTTTTGTTACATAATGATTTCATGATTTAAGTTACTCACTAGCCATTGTTTGTGTGACACATGTATAGGTCCCTCCAAAATTCAAGGGAAAATATTATTGTTGGAAGAGGGAGCTGACCGTTGAAGTCGTGCCTATAAATAGGAGAACATTTGAAATAGCTCAACACTAAACTTTGAAAACATTTCTTACATGTTGATGAAGTTATTTATAGAGAGAGGGAGGATCATTTAAACTCTTAGGCTTCATGCTGAATGTTTTAAAGGCTTGTTCAAAAATTGCTTTGTACAGATTTTCTAAGTGCATAGGTGTGATATCTTTGAAATCAAAGACGTCGGGTTGTGAAGATAGAGGTTCCTATTTCCATAAAAATCGTGGGCTTGTGGGGATATAAATACAAATACCAATCTTCAAATTGAGGTCTTAACTAGGCTTTGGTAAGAAAATCATTCTTGAAAGTATAAATCGAGGGACCTTGTATTCAGGGTTGTTGGATACCCCTCACTTTGGGTTAAAAGAGTTACTACATGTTACTTGTAGTAATTATTATATTGTATTCTACTGTAATTTTAGTTGTTGAGAAAAGTATAATTTTATTATACTTCTTTAGACATGTACTCTTATTATAAATAACTCTATATGCTTTAAGGTAGAATAATAGTTGTTGTAAACTTTATTTATGTTCCATTTCTGAATTCACTTTTCTTGAATCTAGAAAGTGGTTAGATCTCATAGGTGTTGTGAATTTTGGTTATGAAAAATTTCCTTAGGGATTTTTAATGTATACGATTCACCCCCACCCCCTCTTGTAGTTGAGAATCTCATTTTTACATATTCTATCAAACAATTGGTATGAGAGGAGGTGACCTCTGAATTAATCTCCCGATTAGATTCATAAGACAATTATTCTTTTAATTCTTTCGGAATTGAATTTCCAGATTAACACATTTTCAGAATCTATTTTAAGGACTCTTATAGTTTGGATTCATTTTTTCATAGAGATATTCTTGTTCTATAAATTATCTTTCTTAAGAATATTCTCCTTGTTTACGAACTTTTTCTATTTATTAGTTTTTGTGTAGAGAAATTTCTATATGATGGTAGGAATCAATGTTGGTTCCATAGAAAATATCAATCCAACTAGACCACCTATTTCTGATGGAAATGATTACGAATATTGGAGATACCACATGAAGACTTTCATTATCAATACTGAAGTTGATAATTTTTTTATGCTTACTCGAGGATATAAAATCCCTGACAAAGAAGGTGGTACCTTTACCAATAAAGAAAAGCATGAATATAAACTGAATTATAATGTATGAAATACTTTTATTTACTCCATGAATAGAAACATATATAGAAAAATTATATCTTGTGAAGCAGCATATTGTATTTGGATGAATCATGATGTTACACACTTTGGAACTTCCAAATTAATTGAAACTAGAAGAGCCATGCTCAGAGCTGAATATCATGGTTTCTACTTACCTTATAGATAACCCATATGTAAGTTTCAACAAAGATTCATGACTATGATGAATTTTTGACAATTCAAGGGTGAGAAAATATTAGATGATGATGATCTTGTTGATAAGATCATAGACATCATGCCGAATGAATGATACTCCATGAGAACAGTTATAGATGAGAATAGAAAGGTTACTCAGATTTCTATTGATGATTTTTTTGTAACTCTTATTCAACATGATACTATAATGAAGAGAGATTCTGATAATTTAAAGAAGAAGAATAGGAATGGCAGTGTTTATTTTACTAAAACATCAAATAATATAAAATATAATACTCCTATGACTGTTACTAGATCCAAATCTAAGAACTTTGTTATCCAATCTGAATCTAGTGGAAGTGAATCCTCAGAAAATCAATTAGAAAAACTTTCATGATGAATAAACAAGATTATTGGACAGGGGAACACTCAATATAGATATAAGAAAAATGATAGAAAAGATAAAAAACATTCATAATTCACATGTTATAAATGCAAGAGAGCTGGACACATAAGACCTGATTGTCCTATGCTTAAGAGAAAAGAAATAAAGGAAAGGCATTCAGAAAAGAATATAAAGATGTATTACAAGGCTAAAGCTAAGAATGTCTTGAAAGCTAATGACACCTGGAGTGCCAGTGGTGGAGACTCTTCAGATGAATCTTCAGATTATGAATCTTCTAGAAAAAAGAATTTTGGATTATTAGCCAGACTACCTATTAAGAACCATTATTTAATGGATAAGGTACCAAATCCGGAATCATTGACCAATGTTTCATTAAAAGAAAATTATATCAATGATAAATATTAAAACTCTTCGGATGGAGAATATTCATCTAATAAATATTGTACTTTACCTTCTTATGAATAATTTTCTAGGTTTTCCAAACTATTTGAGATTTAGAATTTAAAACTCATGAAAAAACATGATAAGTCAAATTTGAGGAATATTATTCTTAGTTTGTAAATATTAGATCATTCTAATGATCATGATAAGAAAAATGTTGTTATTGAAATTATTTCAAAAAATCTTAAGGAAGTATGTTCTGAGAAGAATAATCATTCTAAAGATCTAGAAAATGTAATTTCTATGAAAAATGGTTTCGAGCCTAGAACTAGTTCAAAATCTTATGTTTTTTAAGATAAGAACATGTTTATCAAAATCAAATAGGAAATATTTTCTTTGAGGAAGGGTTTTTCAAACATTACCTTAGGTTATTTTTTTTTATAAAATTCATTTTCAAATCTGACCTCTAAAGAATAGTTCTGGTTTTGGTTATACTAGTTCTAAACAAATTTTTAGTAACAATTAATCTGTTCATCAAAGTGATCCATTCTGTACTAAGTGTCAGTGTGGTGGACATTGGACAAATAATTTCTCTCTAAATAAAACACAATCCTTAGGATTTCATAAAGCCTATTTTTCTAAGAATATGTGGGTGCCTAAAATTTTTCTTTCTAACATTTATGGATCCAAGAAATTTTGGATTCTGAAAGTCTAATTCATTTTTTTGAGGAATGATGTGAATTTACCAAAAGAAATTTGTGCCACATGGCTAGTGGATGTTCCCGACATATGACTGGTAAGAAAATCTACTTTAAAAAGATTATCATGACGAAAGGAGGAATAATAACGTTCATAGATAATGATCACATAGAAATTATTGGAATATGTAACATTGTTCTTCTTGAAAAAGCCATTATTTCAAAAGTTTTATTTGTTAAGGGCCCTAAGAACATCCTCATCAGTATAAGTCAATTATGTGATGAAGATTATCTTGTGAATTTTATGAATGACAAGTGCTTAGTTCACAATTCCAATGATGAGTTCATTCATTCTACCCATATGCAAGAGAATGTTTACACACTAATCATAGAAGAACATAGGAGCCAAGACTTCCCTTTCTTTAGGGAAATATAATATCACTCTTAGTTATGGAATAGAAGGTTTGGTCACTGTAATCTCGGGAACTTATGAAAAATCTCTAAGATAATATTAGTTAAGGATCTATCGGATCTTATATTTGATTCTTCAAAAGTTTGTGACCCTTTTCAATATAAAAAACATAATAAATCATGTTTTAAATTTGTCAGTAAAGTCACAACTACTGATGCATTACAGCTAGTGCATATGGATCTTTTTGGTCCAACACAAAGTGGAATCACTGTAGGTAAGTAATATGTATTTGTTCAAGTTGATGATTACACCAGATTTACATGGGTCTATTTTCTAGCAAAAAGGTATGAAGACTTCTCATATTTCAAAAGTTTTAGAGCCCAATTTAAAAATTAGAAAAAACTTCCTTTGAAAACTATTCATAGTAATCATGGAGGAGAATTTCAAAATTCTGACATTGAAACATTTTGCGGTAGAAAAGGCATTACTCATAACATCTCAGTTGTCACGACCCGACCCTACCTGGGCTCGAACCGCAACTACCCCAAGCCCGTCTCCATAGTCTAGGGGCTGGTGACCAGCGCTGAAGGCACAAAAACTCAGGGAGGCCTTTTCCAAAGCACCTATACACACACACGCAGCACACTCAATGCAAAAGTGTAGAGTAAAAGGAAAGACAAGCAGAGTAAAAGAGAAACTACTATATAAAATCCACAAATGTGCATCGACCTCTAAACAATAAAAAGTACAAGATGAAAGTAAACTGAAAAGAAAAGGGGAAACACATGCTCCCAACCAAAGAAAAAGTGCCACAACCCGGAAACATGTGAACAAAATGTAAACAGGTGGAAGGGTCTCCCACCTGGAACCCGGCTACGACCATCGCACACGGTCCAGGCTCTCGAACACCTAAGCTCCTCTGAAGTCATGCTCCACCTTTCCGTCGTCTACAAGGGCACACCAAGTGCTGGCAAAGCCCAAGCAAGGGTGAGTATAAATATACTCAGTAGGATACCCCGAAGGCTCGAGGGAGCAACAAAGGGGGTACCAAAGGGTGAGCAGTAGAGCGAATAAGAAATGAAATGAAGTACAACTGAGAGTGCATTAAAGAGTCCAGCTCAACCCAATAAAAGGAAAGAGGGAAGAGTCGTCCAGCCAGAAGGATCTGGAAATGGTGAGAAGATGAACTTCCCGTCGAGTATTCACTACCTATAGCAGTAGAGTAGATTCGTCCGACCATGAGAAGCTAGACATAGAAATAATGTGGCATACCTCGTGCGTCTTCGCCTCTCCTGGAAGGAGAGTAACCAAACCCAAGAAGTGGGTTCTGGAACAAGGTATATACATATCCATATGCCCAGCAAGAAGCCCGAACAATGTCGTAAGGGGATCTCTATCCTGTAGCTCTGCCCCAGAAAATGAGTAGTCAACAGTCCCAGAAGTAAACTCCATTGATGCCCAGCATCCCGCACGTCTTCCATGAACTGCAAGACAAAGGGGTCAATCACTAGACTTCGACACTATCCGCATTGGGTGGCACTGACTTGACCGCACGATTTTAGATCGCTTCACAAGAACGCGTCTCAGTGTGGAAAGTGCCACTCGTACTTTTTAGTTCTAGGGAATGTCAAACCACACCTTGTCACTGCCCCGTAGTCTAGAGGTCTTCTCAATGTCAAATTCGTCACAACACTGACCTGTAACCTAGGGTCCAACTCCGATAATCATGGAGGAAAGACACAGAATAATATAGTAGAAAGGACTGAGTATGGAATACCAACAGGTGTCCCACTGCCCAGCCCTGCTGGAAGGTAATTCATAACCATATATCGGGTGACCCACTACCTAGACCTACTGGAGTTTAAACCATAATACATCAACCAACGACCCACTACCCAGCCCCGCTGGAGGGGAGACCTTAATACATCATCAAGCGACCCACTCGCCAGCCCCGCTAGAGGGTAGACCTGAAAGAAGATGATAGGTGATCCACTCCCCAGCCCCGCTGAAGGGTAGACCTGAAATAAGACGACATGCGACCCACTACCCAGCTGTGCTGGAGGGTAGATCTAGAACTAAACGACAGGAGACCTAGTGCCTAGACCTTCTGGAGGGTAGACCTCAAGAGGTCGTCGGGTGACCCACTACCCATTCTCTTCTAGAGGGTAGACCCTAAGAGTGTCGGGTGACCCACTGCCCAATCTCTGCTGGAGGGTAGACCCTAAGAGTGTCGGGTGACCCACTGCCCAGTCTCTGCTAGAGGGTAGACCCTAAGAGTGTTGGGTGAACCACTGCCCAGTCTCTACTGGAGGGCAGACCCTAGAAGCCAATGAGTAACCCACTGCCCAGCCCCGCTGGAGGGTAAAACTCAGAACTTCTCTGGCCATATCCACTGTAGGGTACAACACTAGCCAACCGAACACGGAATGGGTATCGCGCAACCACCCAACTCCAAAACAACTCACCAAAAAGAGGTTTAGCGCCTGCCCCATCACTGGGTGTCACTAGCACCGCTACCGACCTATCCATCGAGAACGAAACCAGGGGAAGACCACTCAACCCTTCTCGTCAAACAAACGAACACAGAGCCTGGGTAAAAACTCCACCATTCTAGTCAAACAAACGATCACAGAGGGACCCTCTACGTCGCGAGAGGTCAAAGTATGTAAAACAGAGCTCGGTACGCACATAAGAACCACACAATGTGTGGCCCCATATCAACCCCAACCAGGCAAACAAATTTTCTCAGGTATGAACAACAACATGTACCTCCATGAATTCCCATATACTCCTAGAGTATACCACATTCTCAGCCCAAGGGCCATCGTGCACACGGCACCCAACGTCAATGCGAAGGCGTGACATAACATCTCCAACTTTCCACCTCAACGACTGGGGCACAACCAACCACATCTCTTTAGCCACCAACATCACTCCCCCAAGAGTGCAGGCGACTACATACCAAGAGTCCTCTACAAACACGGTAGAGGAACTGCCGCCGGGGCACCTTCACATTTTCACATTTAATAAGATCGCTTATGAGGCTCCACACAACCAAAAGGATCATAACATTGTAATCCTCATGAATAAACACGCAAGATAGACTACTTACTCTCCTGAAACGGTCAACCGGGGAAAAAGGAACTATTCACCATAACCAACCCATGTGGGGCCCACCCAAAGATCCCGAAAATGAACAAACGAGGCACAACACTATGATCCCCTCGAAAAAACACATGGTATTGACTACTCAATCGTCCAAAATGGACACCTAGTGAAATAGGTAATATTCACCATTTCCAGCTCGGGTGGGACCCACACCACGTCCCTGAAAAAGGTAGGGCGAACTGCACCATTGCAATGCTCTCAGAAAAGCACGTCAAATTGAATGCTTACTTTCATGGAACAGGTATTGGGAGAAAACGATGCATTCCGGCTTACCACACACGAGTGGTACCACGCGGGACCCGCACACCGGTACCGAAACACAACGAACGGATCGCACCGTTACGATCCTCACAAAAAAGTACATAAGCGGGACTATTCAATGGTCCAAAATGGTCGCCCGATGATAAAGATGGTAAATCACCGTCGACGCCCAAACGGCCCTCATGGGCCCCACACCATCGTGCCAAAATATAGTGGGAAAATTGCACCATTGCAATCCCCTCAAAAAAACATCTAGAAACGACTGCTCGCACGCCCCGAACGGACGTCCGATGAAAAAGTCTTGAAACACTGTACGCAGCTCAAAAGACGGGCCATGGGGCTCGAGCCTCAATTTCGGCCTCAATGCCTGAAACAACCCTGGAATGCTCCGCCTTGGTGCCAGGGTCCCAACGCCACTGACGGCGCTTAAATCGTACGTCGGACGCGTCCGCACCATCCAAATCAAGAACTCTTGTGAAAAGCGTCAAACCACTTAACATTGTTTCGCGCTCTGAGCCCCTCATTTCAGGAATTAAAAATCCCCAAAAACCATCTCAAAAAGTTCTCCTTGATGCAAGGTCCGTGTTGCCACTGACGGCACTCAAAACAGACGTCCATAGCTCGAAATGCGGGCGTCCGAACTTTTTTTTTTAAAAAAGGGGGGGACCCTCTTTGGTCGGACCGGCCCGGTCCGGCCCGTCCGGCCCGCTCGAATCGGCCCGCTCTGGCCGACCCGTAGTGACCGCGGCCCAGCCACCTCCCACAAGGCCGCCTTGCCTTCGTGCCGCGTGAGCGCCTCTTCCACTGACCGGCGGACACGGCCGGTCAGCTTTCCACGCGGAGACCCGCGTCGTGCGGGTCTCTCTCCAGCCGCGGGGTCGCACAGCGCGATCCCGTCCGTCCCCTCTCGCCGGAACCCGCGCGTCGCTCCCTCTACCGGAGAGCCCGTGCTGTGCAACCCGCCTGAGGAATCGGATGCCCGCTGAGGTGCCCTCTCCGAATGGAGCCGCTCCGCTGCCGTTCGGCTCACCGCGCCGCCGCCTGGTATGGCCGGCCGCCGAGCCTACCCGCCAGATCACCCCAGAACTCTTCAAAAAACCCACAATCTTCGGCGAATGATTGCAGGTTCTTTAGAACAACAATACCGAAATTGAATGATGCGTCAGATAGATCAAAAAAACTAATACGTGATCATGGGATTTGATTCGACAATCGAACAACAATCGACACATATAATTGAGTTAGAAACAGGGTTCAGAAATTAGAACGCAACCAAAACCTCCTACCTTACTGGGCTTCGCCCGGAGCTTCGCGTCGATCCGCCAACATCACTGCACCTCGCCGGAGTCACCTCGCTAGACCGCCTCGCCGGAGATGTAAGAGGAGAGGGGAGAGGGTTTCTCTAGGGGGTTCAATGGGGAGGAAGGGGAGGAGGGGAGAGTTTAAATAAACAAACTCTTTATTTAAAAGTCTCGACCCCTAAAACACCAACTTCAAAACCCTCTAGCGTGGTCAAGATTAAGCTCCCTTATGGTAAGCACAACCTCCCGAGCACAACGGCGGTATCCGAATTTTAATCCGAGACCCCTTTCAAACGTTATAAAACTAAATGTCTGAGGTTGCCCAATTACAAAAACGCCCCGGGGGCCATTTTTCACAGATAGCCCGCGCCCGCAAAACTTATTCCCCTCCTAGGGTAAACAAAACTATCTAAACTCAATGGTGCCTTCGGTTTTCCAATCCGAGCCACCGTTTAAGAGATACCTCAGTTTCACCATTAGAGAAATAAATAAATTAATTAATTTCTCTGTTTAACGTTCTGAAAGCGAGCGAGGGGTCCAAACATCCCACGCTGACAAGTTTTATATCATTCATAGGATAAAAACCCCATTCCCGACCCATCGGTACACACAGATTCCTGATCTGAAGCACCATTTAGAATATATCACATTTGTTTGTCATTTCTAGTGTGAACACCCTAAAAATTTAATTCTGGCCACTCCGGGGCTCAGAATCGCACTCCATCTGATAACACTGCTCTGGAATATCATAAAGAATATTCCAAAGTCTTCTACAGCAAAAACTAGGTTCTTACATCATTCAATTATTCAAGAATTTCATCTATGAAATGAAAAACTATGGAGCAACATAGGGTACTAATCCCACACCTGGCTCTTCCGTACCCAGAAAACTATCCCACAGCTCTGTGCCACCGAACACAGACCAAAGGATTGATCTGTTCACATGAGGTCGTTCTTTGCCGATATCGTTCACCCACTTCAGACATTGGGGTTAGGTCAAGGCGGTAGAGAACCTTATCGTCCCTTTGCATGGTTTCGAATCGCCCAAAGGCCCTCGGGGGTAGCTCACCTCCCTGATCGAACCTCTATGTCACACACCGCGACTGGAATCACCACCCACCCCTGGAACAAGGCCCAACGATTCCCTCCTTGAGAATATCCATATGATGGAACACTCAAGGATATCTGGTCACGCGATATTCCACAGTCGATGTCTCACAGCCAAGGCCATCTTACACGCTCGGAAGCGAAAGAGTCAACACCATAGACTAAAGGAAAAGTTCCCACGCCTTTTATCATACCCACACAGGGTTACACCGACGCCCCGCACCACCCTGTTAACACCTCATGCATGGAGCAGGGAGGATAGAATTCCACACACAGAGTCTAACAATTCTACTGCAAAATTAGAAAAGTTGTTGAGCGTACCTCTTATCACCTCATGCTCTACAAGATTGTAGACACCCAAAGCTCATGGCTATCCGTGGTCCCAACTGTCATATCCTGGGGCCTGACGTGGATCACCTAGTGGTGATGAGAATACCTCGTAAAGCCATCTCTCACTACCATCTCCTACGTCTCCTCTGCTAGAACCACCTCACTGGGTACTAATCTGATCACGACGTTGCCTCCATCGTGGTGGTGCACCTACTACCTGTCTGAAGCTCTCCGCATGCCTGGTCGGGCAGTCCCATGCCTGGTGACCTCACCCATCGCAAGCATGGAACCGACTCTCTCTGGGCTGCATTGGTGTCCTCCGGCGCCACTGTGGTGTAAAACCGCACCCCTGAGCCTGGTTTTCAGAAAGCCACCTACGTCGAGGTTCTACTTGTCGACGCCCACTAGCTGCGGTAGACGTCTCGGCTTTGACGTGCCTCCTGCCACCACCAACTCTAAAATGTTACAAGGATCCCTCTGTCACTAGCGCCTGCTCCAGCACCCCATAATATGTGAAAATGCCCAAGGGTACTATGATAGAACAAATCTATCGGCGGATACCCTGCTCAAACTTCAACGCTCGGAGGTTGTCCTCAGGGATCAAGTCTAGGTAAAAGGGTTCACAGTCTGCAAAAATAGTTGCATACTCGTCCACCGTCATCCCTCCCTGCTAAAACTGAAGGAGTTACTGAATCCGAACGGAGCGTATGCAGGAGGGGAAAAACTCATCATGAAACAACAACTGAAATTCATCCCACGAATGTGATGACTCGTCATGAAACTGAGTCACCAGACTCCACCAACACCAAGATGCACCACGAAAAAGTGTGGCTGCCAAAGCCACTCTCTGATATTTCAGTGGCTGCACAATCCTGAAAAGTCGAACCACTTCCTCCAGCCAATCCTCTGCTGCCTGAGGGTCTGGCTCACCACTGAACCTCAGTGGTCTCTGTCACTGGAACTCATGAAGCGCGCTCAACCTATGCTAAAACTTGGCCTGATCATCTAAAACACTCTACTGCTCAATAGGTGGTGGTGCTGCTACCGGACCAACCGGAGAAAGGGCTCGCGTGATGGGTCCTAGACTGTGGCCTCGTAGCTCACAGGGTTTTCATCACACACTAAATCTGGCATCTTGGCTGGCTGTCTTCGCAGAGACATCCTGAATATTATCAAGTAGTGTTGTGGTCAGATGAGCATAATGTATATACCAACAACATCAACTATGGGGATCTGACTCAAGAAGGACAGTCAAGACTCAGTCCAATGTGATGCACAAAAAAATTTCTCTACAATAATTGGCTCAGCATTCCAGTCGACAAGAAGGTTATCAGGGTCCTCGTGGATTGATACGTCGGCCGCCGAACCATCACTAGACTCATTGGCCTGAGAACCATTCTCGAGACACATTCACATTGTTTCCCTAAATCCCAACCAATTCCTTTTTAGGGATGTCTGCACAATGCCCCAAGGAATGAACCACCTCTGATACCACATTGTCATGACCCAACCATACCTGGTCTCCAGCCGCAACTGCCCCAATCCCGCCTCCATGGGCCAGGGGCTGGAGACCAGCGCCGAAGGAACAAAAACTCAAGGTGGCATTTTCCTAAGCACCTGTACACACACATGGAGCACACTCAATTCAAAAGTGCAGAGTAAATGTAAAGGAAATCAGAGTAAAATCGAAACTTCTATATAATAACCACAAATGTGCATCAACCTCTAAATAGTACAATGTAAAACCTGAAATTAAATTGAAAAGAAAAGGGGAAAAACATGCCCCCAACCAAAGAATATGTGCCACAACCCGACAAAAGGTGAACAAAAGGTAAACAGATAGAAGGGTCTCCCACCTTGAACCCAACTACGACCACCGCACGCGGTCCAAGCTCCCGAACTCCCAAGCTCCTCTGAAGTCACACTCCACATGTTCGTCGTCTGTAAGGGAACACCATGTGCGGGCAATTCCCAAGCTGGGGTGAGTATAAAAATACTATGTAGGATACTCGGAAGGCTCGAGGGAGCAGTAAAGGAGGTACTGAAGGGTGAGCAGTAGAGCGAACATGAAAAGTAACGGAGTACAACTGAGAGTGATGTAAAGAGTCCAGCTCAACCTAACAAAAGGAAAAAAGGTAGACTCGTCCAGACACAAGGAGATGGAAATGGTGATTAGATGAACTTACCATCAAGTATTCGCTACCTATATCAGGAGAGTAGACTCGTCCAACCACGAGAAGCTAGACACGGAAAGCACACGGCATACCCCGCACGTCTTTGCCTATCCTGGAAGGAGGGTAACCAAACCCAAGAAGTCGGTTCTGGAACAAGGTATATACATATCCTTATGCTCAGAAAGAAGCCTGAACAACATCGTAATGGGATCTCCGTCCTGTAGCTCAGCCCAAGAAAAGGAGTAGTCAACAGTCCCAGAAGTAAACTCTATCGATGCCCAACATCCCGCATGTCTGCCCCGAACCGCAAGCCAAGGGGCTCAATCACCGCACTTTGACACTATCTTCTTTAGGCGGAACTGACTCACCAACATGGTTTTAGATTGCGTCACAAGAACGTGTCTCAGTGGGGAATATTCCCCTCGTACATGGGAGTTCTAGGGAAACTCAAACCACACATCGTCCCTTCCCCGCAGTCGAGAGGTCATCTCAAAGTAAAAGTCGTCACAACACTGACCCGTAACCAGGGGTCCCGCTCCGATAATCATGGAGGAAAGCCACAGACTAATCTAGTAGAAATGACTGAGCCTTGAATGCTAAAAGGTGTCCCACTCCCCAGCCCTGCTGGAGGGTAATTCATAACCAGATATCAGGTGATCCACTGCGCAGCCCTACTAGAGGGTAAACCCTAATACATCAACTAGAGGCCCACTTCCCAGCCCCACTAGAGGGTAGACCTTAAAACATCATCAGGAAACCCACTCCCCAGCCCCGCTGGCGGGTAGACTTGGAATAAGATGACATGCGACCCACTGCCCAGCCTTGCTGGAGGGTAGACCTGGAACTAGACGACAGGCGACCCACTGCCCAGCCCTGCGAGAGGGTAGACCTCAAGAGGTCGTCTGGCGACCCACTGCCGAGTCTGTGTTGTAAGGTAGACCCTATAAGTGTCGGGTGACCCACTGCCCAGTCTCTACAGAAGGGTAGACCCTAAGAGTGTCGGGTGACCCACTGCCCAGTGTCTGCTGGAGTGTAGACCCTAAGAGTGTCGAGTGACCCACTGCCCAGTCTCTGCTGGAGGGTAGACCCTAGAAGCCGATGAGTAACCCAATTCCCAGCCCCGCTAGAGGATAATGCTCAGAACTGCTCTGGTCTTATCCACTGGAGGGTACAACCCTGTCCAACTGAACATGGAGTGGGTATCGTGCAACCACCCAACTCCAGAGAAACTCCCCCAAAAGAGGTTCAACGCTAGCCCCATCACTGGGTGTCACTAGCACCGCTACCGGCCGATCCATCGAGAACAAAACCAGGGGGAGACTACTCAACCCTGCTTGTCAAACAAACGAGCACAGAGCCAGGGGAAAAACTCCACCCTGGTAGTCCAACAAACAAGCACAGAGGGACCCTCTATGTCGCAAGAGGTAAAAGTACGTAAAATAGAGCTCGGCACACAGATGGGTCCCACACAATGTGTGGCCCCATCTCCACCCCAACCAAGAGCACAAACATTCTCAGGTATGAACAACCACATGTACCTCCAAGAATTCCCATATACTCCCAGTGTATACCACATTCTCAGCCCAAGGGCCATCGTGCACACGACACCCAACGTCATCGCGAAGGCGTGACGTAACATTTCCAAATTGCTGCCTCAACGACTGGGGAACAGCCAACCACATCTCTTTAGCCACCAACATCACTATCTCAAGAGTGTACACGATCCATGCCAAGGGTCTGTTACGAACACGGTAGAGGAACCGTCGTCGGGCCACCTTCACCTTTCCACATTTAATAAGATCATGTATGAGGCTCTGCACAACCAAACGGATTGTACCGTTGTAATCCGCGTGGAAAAACACGCATGATAGACTACTTACTCGCCTGAAACATTCAACCGGTGAAAAAGGTATTATTCAACGTAACCAACAAGTGTGGGGCCCACCCAAAGATCGCAAAACTGAACAATTGGGGCACACCACTGCAATCCCCTTAGAAAAACACACGGGATTGACTGCTCAATCGCCCAAAATGGACACCTGGTGAAAAAGGTACAATTCACCATTGCCAGGTCGGGTGGGACCCACACCACGTCCCCAAAAAAGGTTGGGCAAACTGCGCCATAGCAATGCTCTCCGAAAATCACGTCAAATTTACTGCTTACTTGCATGGAAAGGGTATCTAAAGAAAAATATGCATTCTGACTTACCGTGCATGAGAGGTACCACGCGGGACCCGCACCCCGGTCCTGAAACACACAAACAGATCGCACTGTTGCGATCCTCTTGAAAAGTACACAAGATGGCCTATTCATTGGTCCAAAACGGTCATCTGGTGATAAAGATGGGAAATCACCGTCGACGCACAAACGACCCTCGTGGGCCCCGCACCATCCTGCCGAAATAGTGTGGGTGGATTGCACCATTGCAATCCCCTCGGAAAAACATCCAGAAACGACTGCTCGCACGCCCCGAATGGATGTCTGATGAAAAAGTCGTGAAACACTTTACGCAGCTCAAAAGACGGGACATGGGGCCCGCACCTCAACTTCGGCCTCAATGCCTAAAACTGCCTTGGAATGCTCCGCCTCCGTTTCAAGGTCCCAACGCCACTGACGGCGCTTAAATCGAACGTTGGACACGTCCGCGCCATCCAAATCAAGAACTCCCGAGAAAAGCGTCAAACCACTTAACATCGTGTCGCACCCAGAGTCCCTCGTTTAGGGGAATTAAAAATCCCCGAAACTATCTCAAAAAGTTCTCCTTGATGAATGGTCCGCTCTGCCACTAACAGAACACAAAACGAACGCACGTAGCTCGAAATGCGGGCGTCTGAACCTTTTTTAAAAAAACAGGGGGGACCTCTTGGGCCAGACCGGCTTGGTCCGGCCGGTCCCCCCCACTCGAGCCGGCCCGCTCCGGCCGGCCCACTGGGTCCGTGGCCCAGCCGGCTTCCGCAAGGCCGCCTCGCCCCGTGTGTCATGCAGGCACCTCTTCCATCAACCGTCCAACACGGCCGATCAGCTTTCCACACAGAGACATGCGTCGTGTGGGTCTCTATCCAGCCGCGGTGTCGCACAGCATGACCCCGACCGTCCCCTCTAGCCGGCACCCGGGCGCCGCGCCCTCAACCGGCGATCCGACGCCGCGCCACTCGCCTTAGGAACCAGCCGTCTGCCGAGGTGCCCCCGCCTCCTGGAGCCGCTCCGCGACCGTCCGGCTCACCACGTCGTCGCCTGGTATGGTCGGCCGCTGCGCCGACCCGCTAGAACACCCCAGAACTCCTCCAAAAACCCGCAATATTCGGCGAATGATTGCGGGTTCCTCAGAACTCCAAAACTGAAACAGAAAGATGCTTCGAATAGCTCATAAAAACTACTATGTGGTCATGGGATTTGGTTTGACAATCTAACAACAATCGACACATATAATTGAGGTTGAAACAGGGTTCGGAAATTAGAACGCAACCAAAACCTCTTACCTCGCTCGGCTTCGCCCTAAGCTTCGCGTCGATCCGCCAGCATCATTTTACGTCTCTGGAGTCACCTCGCCAGACCGTCTCATCGAATATGGAGGAGTATAGTGGAGAGGGTTTCTCCAGGGGTTTCAATGGGGAGGAAGGGGAGGAGGGGAGAGTTTAAATAAATAAACTCTTCAATTAAAAGTCCCGACCCCTAAAACACCCATGTCCAAACCCTCTGGCGCGGTCAAGATTAATCTCCCCCTTGGGTAAAAACCACCTCCCGAGCACAATGGAGGTATCTAAATTTTAATCTGAGACCCTATTTGAATGTTATAAATCTGAATGTCCAAGGATGCCAAATTACGAAAACGCCCCCGGGGCCATTTTTCACAGACGACCCACGCCCGCAAAAATTATACCCCTACTAGGGTAAACGACACGTTATGAACTCAACATTGCCCTCAGTTTTCCAACCGAGCCACCGTTTAAGAGATACCAGAGTTTCACCATTAAATGTATAAATTAATTAATTAATTTCTCTGTTTAACTTTCTGAAAGCGAGTGAGGGGTCCAAACATCCCGCTCCAACAAGTTTTATGCCGTTACTAGGGTAAAAACCACATTCCGGACCCATCTGTTAACTGAGATATCTGATCAGAAGCGCCGTTTAGAAGTTATCGCATTTGTTTGGCGTTTCCAGTGTGAACGCACTGAAAATTTAATTTCTGCCACTCTGGGGCTCAGAATCGCATACCGTCTGAAGGCACTGCTCTGGATTATCATCAAGAATATTCCAAAGTCTTCCGCAGAAAAAACTGGGTTCTTAAATAGCACCCATAACACCTCAACAAAATGGTGTTATTGAAGGAAGAAACAAAATTATTTAAGAGATAATTAGAACCTTGTTATGTGATTATTCTGTAGCCAAAAATTTTGGGGCTGAAGCTGTAAGAACTACGTGTTATTCTATAAATAGAGTTTTGATTATACCTTTTATTAATAAAACTCCTTATGATTTATGGAATGCTAGAAAACCTAGATTTTCATACTTTACGATTTTTGGTTTCATGGTATTAATTCTAAATACTAATGATAATCTACATAAATTAACAACAAAATCTGATGAATGTATTTTCTTAGGCTACTCCTTGAATTCTAAGTCATATTAAGTTTTCAATGAAAACACGTGTACAGTTGAAGAGACAGTACATGTTAAATTTGATGAAACTGATCCTTTTGTTTTTAAATAACCCAAACCTACATATTCGGATGTGTTTTCAAAAACTGATTGTCAACCTGTGTTAGAAGATCCTTCTGATAAGGATAATGTCCTAGAAGATAATTCAGAAACATTTAACCCAGAATATTTTCTACCCTATGTTGATGAAAAGGTATTATGATGCCAAAATAAGTTGTTTCTAAAGAATCATCCTAGTGATATCATCATTGGTGATGTAAATAAACCTATATGGACTATAATTTCCTTATGAAATGAAGTAGAACATCTAGCATTTCTTTCCCAATTAGATCCAAAAAATCACAGATGAAGCATTAGGTGATGACTATTGGATTAAATCTATGCAAGATAAACTAAATAAATTCAAAAGGAATCATGCATGGACATTGGTTTAAAGACCTAAGGAAACTTATGTTATTGCAGTAAAATTGGTCTTCAAAAATAAGTCTGATGAAAATGGCATAATTGTAAGAAATATTGATAGATTAGTTGCTAAATTCTATAATCAACAAGAAGGAATAGACTATGATGAATCATATTCTCCAGTATCTAGACTTGATTCTATTCATATTTTACTTTCCATTGCAGTATTCTTCAATTTCAAACATTCTCAAATGGATGCGAAATATTCTTTCCTCAATTTTTATGTTCTATAGGATGTTTTTGTTGATCAACCTCCTGGTTTTGAAGATAAAAAACATCCTGATCATGTTTTTAGACTTACCAATGCATTGTATGGCAATAAACGAGCTCCTCGATCTAGGTATGATAGACTTACAAGATTTTTTCTTCAAAATAACTCTGTTAATGGAAATTAAGATCCAAACCTTTTAATAAATAAAGATAAGAAAAATGTTTTTATTGTTCAAATTTATGTTGATGACTTTATATTTGTTTTATCTCATCAATTTTTAACCAATTAATTTTTATATCTAATGAAATCTCACTTTGAAATGTGTATGATGGGTGAGTTATCATTTTCCATGGTATTCAAATTTCTCAGAAACCATATAGAAAATATATGTCCCAATATAAGTATATTAATGATCATATTAAGAAGTATGGATATGACAACACTAAAGCTATTAATACTCCCATTGGTACCTCAAAAACCCTTGATCTTGATGAAGCTTGGAACTAGTTGATCAAACATCATTTAGAGGTATGATAGGAATTTTACGTTACTTGACAGTTAGTCGTCCAAATATAATGTTTTCAATATTCTTATGTGAAAGATATCAATCCAATCCTATGTAATCTCATAGAATGGAGGTGAAAATAATTTTTCACTACTTAATGGAAACCATGGATTTAGGACTCTTTTATACCTCCAGAAAAAATTTTATTTAAAAAAAAAATCGAATGCTGACTTGGGTGGATGTAGAATGGATAAAAAGAGTACTTACGGAACTTGTCATTTCTTAGAAGATTCATTAGTATCCTATTCATGCCAGATGCAACACTCAGTAGCACTTTCCACTACTGAAGGTGGATATGTAGTAGGTAGATATTGTTGAGCTCAAGTATTTGGATGCAACACACACTCACAAACTATGGAATGAATTTTTCTAAGACTCAAATTATGTGTGATAACACAAGTGCGATTTCCCTTCGTATAAAACCTACACATCCCTCTCGTGCAAAGCACATAGATATTAGGCATCACTATCTTAGGGATCACCCACAAAAAAGAGATACGATTCTTCAATTTATCGGAATGCAAGACCAACATGCAGATATTTTTAAAAAATATTTACCCTCCAATAGATTTTAATACATTAAATATAAGTTAGGAATGATAAATGTAAGGTAATATTTCTCATTAACTTCTAGTTGAACCAATCTCCTTACAATAATAAACTCTTTCTCTTTGGGGAGTACATTTTCTTCTTAACTTTTCATATTTTTTGTAATAATGTTTTTCATATTTTTCGTAATGAGGTGTTCCATATTTTTCGTAATGACATTTTTCATATTTTTTGTAATAATGTTTTTAATATTTTACGTAATGAAGTATTTCATATTTTTCATAATTATGTTTTTCATATTTTTCGTAATGACTTTATTCATATTTTTTATAATGATGTTTTTCATACTTTTTGTAATAATGTTTCTCATATTTTTTGTAATGATTTTTTTCATATTTTTCGTAATAATTTTTTTCATATTTTTTGTAATGATGTTTTTCATATTTTTTGTGATCAAGTTTTTCATATTTTTTGTATTGATGTTTTTCATAATTTTTGTGATCATGTTTTTCATTTATTTCATACTGATGTTTTTCATATTTTTCGTAATGAAGTTTTTCATATTTTTCACAATGAAGTTTTTTTTAATTTTTCATAATGAAGTTTTTCATATTTTTCGTAATGATAATTTTCATATTTTTCCTAATGATTTGTTTCATATTTTTCTTAATGATATTTTTCATATTTTTCGTAATGAATTTTTTCATATTTTTCGTAATGAATTTTTGCATACTAGAATGTTTTTTAATGAATTTTTTATAATTCTGTTTTTCATACATGAAATTTTCATAATGAAAGTTTTTCATTCTTGAAATTATCTTAAAGAAGTGTTCATGAAATTTTAGTAATTTTTTTTGTACATTAGATTTTTGTATTGATGATCTTCACAAAGAAACTTTTCGTAATGATGATTTTTGTACTCAATTCATTTTAATACTCATGTTTTCTTTGGAATCTAAAGTCATTCACAAAGAATTTTTCTCAATATGAATAATTCTCATGACAATCTGAATGATATGATTCTTTCTTGAGTTTTCGTAATAAACATTTACTTTCTGTCAGTTTCTTTTTTTTAAAAAATTTGATAGAATCTATTTTCCATAAATCTTAATGTTTTCCCTAAAAAACCTCAAAATATCGGATCCTACCAAATTTTCCATATGGATATCATTTCAACCATCAGATCTGATGAGAAGAAATCTCATCCATTGGATTGAATTGGGAAGATGTATCGTCACTTCAAAACCTATAAAAGGGGACACATGATGGTTGTCCCACATCAGTTCTCAAGCCTTTGCATGCCGAAGCTCTGCCCAAATACAAAATCCCATTACGAAACTTTTAGAAGTTCTCAACTCTGAATGTCTATTGAAGATCCTCTTTAATATATCTCTACTGACAATGCAGAGTGGTAGATATAGAGAGAGTGGTTGGTGCATCCGAACTTCATCAAAAAATATGACTCTATTATCACCAATAATGTCAAGATTAATTTATTGGAGAGTGTATCCATTTCAAATCTAGGTGATAAAGATCTTTTTTATCTGGATCTCCTCATTGATTTTTTGAATCATCCTGTTTTTTCAAGGAAGGTGGTAGAGAAAAATTTTCTTTCAAGAGTTATGGAAAAACATATGCACTTTAAGACACCAAGGCTGCTAGCTTGGTAGGGTTATCCGGTGAAGGAGAAGAAAAATTTTGTTCCCACAAGCTTCAAGATATTCTAGGGTGTTTTGTAAAATTGAAGGCTATGGAATTTCATTGACATACAGATGTCAAGGCCGCAATGATTGCTCACTTGTATACCAATAATCGGATCCTAGTGTTACGGGTTCATGGTTTTATCGTACTGAGAAAGGGTGATAATGACACTCTTAAAAATAGTGACTTGTATATCTTGGAATATTTGGTAAATCTAAGGAAAATAAATTTGATTAAGCATTTTCTAATCACATTAGAGAATATCAAGAATGGGAATCTAAGAGGACATATAATCATATATCCTACGCTACTCTCCAAGTTGATAATTCGGTGTCTTGAATCATTCTAGATTTCTTTTAGTGCCAAGCCGAGGAATTTAAAAGTGATGTTAGTAAGCGATGAAACATTTAAAATAATGAATGTTGGCATTTTTAAAGATTCATGAGTGTTTTATGATCTTCCAGTGTAAGAAGTAGAAGCCGATCTGAAAAATGCAGAAGAGGCCCAACCATAAAAGAAATCTAGAAAGAAGAGGAAACTAAAAGAAGTGGAGGAAATAGAGAAAACCCCTAAGGCGAAAGAAACAAAATATGCACCTCCAATGCCAAAGAAACAAAACCCTATCTATATTAGGTTGTATCCAAATATAGGGAGGATAATAAGATCTTGAAATAAGGGGACCCACAGTTTTACCTAGACCCTGTAGAGGCCAAAGCATTGAAAGATAACGGTGATGAAGAGCCTAGGAAGGTAGCCAAAGAGAAGAAGCTTAAGAAGAATTTGTCCGAGGTAGAGATTTTACAATTTATTTTGATGGCTACTGAAGTAGCATCCGAAAACATTCTGGTATCTAAATACTTTTTAGTTGAACCATTACCTAAGACACTGGGGAAAATATTATGACTCCGGAAAAAGTTCAAGAGATGGTAGTGGAACAGATAGAAGTTGTGGAATAAGTGGAAGAAAAAGAAGAATATAGTAATTACACTGATGATCTGATTAATCATTTTGCTGAATATATTGGAAAGGAAAGTGCTCTTGAAAAATTTTCAATACGGATTTCTCAAGCCAGATCTTCAAAACATGCTACCCTTAGATTGATGAGAAGGCTGAAGAGGAAGTGAACAAATTATCTGAGGAAGAGAGTTATAATCATCACATCATTCACCCTGAGGATATTGAGGTAGGATCCGGGAAAGAACAAATTGATAATGGTAGGATTGTTCAATTTTCTGACAGTGAGCAGGAGTCTCCAAATGAATATACTATTCTGATAACTGACGAAGGTAAACATGTGGTTGTTGACACACCAACCAAAACTTTTTTATGGAAGAATCAATTTGGAGGATCCTCTATAAGAAAGCTTGTCGAGATAGAGGAAGAACCACAACCTAAAAAAGTGTCATATTGGGAGTCGTCAGCTTTAGGACATGATTTAGTCATTCAATCCCTGAAGAAGCTGGTGGACACCATTCCGATCATTCAGTGAATTGACTCAAAATGTCAGATTCTCCATCATATCATGAATCAAGAATCATACTTTCTATCCATGGTGATGTATAGGTTCTTAAATATTGAGGCTAAACAAAAGAATTTCCTTATCAACTGTGAATCCCACTGAAAAACTTGCATGAAAATGGTGAAATGATCATAGAATATATTTGAATATCTGAGAGAGATTAATGAGTTTCAAGATGATGTTAAGGAATCATTTGATACTCAAGATAGAAAAATCAAGGATCTAACAAATAGATATAAGGAAAAGATAGATATTTATCATAATACTCAGATTTAGGATTTCAGTGATCTGAATGAGATGTTGAATTATGTTGTCAAATGTTGGAAAATAGAATGGGATCTCCAGATCTAGATTGAAGAAAATCTAGTGAAGCAAGTTTATTTGCTGAAAGCTTAGGTTGAAGCTCTGATGGCTCAAGATGGTAGGATCAAAGCCTTAGAGTAGCAAGTAGAGGAGGATCACAAAGAGCTAAAGAAGCTAAAAACATCATGAAAAAGCTGATACCCATGGAAAAATAAGCAAAATATAACCAAATATGATCTTTTGTTGTATCTGTTTTCTATGTTAAAATTCTTCCAATATTAATGAAATTTTGGTTGGTTGTTTTTATTTTCATAATTGTAAAAATATTTCAGGTACCATTTTTTTATATTCCCTCAAAATCTATTTGAAAATCAAAATGGGGGAGACAGGAAAATAATTCTATGTAAAAGAATAAATATCCCTAAATAAGGGGGATTTTATCAAAGGGGGTGTTCTCATTATGAATATTTCTACACTGAAATAAAAAATCTCATTCCTGAAATCTAGAATACGATCCATAGAGTTCCAATGCCTATGGGGGAGTTAGTCGTTTTCACCATTGATCATATATAAATGGAGATATGTTTTATTTTCAAATCCTAGTAAATATTTTCTATGTACATATATTGTTTTTCACAAGGATGTTTGTGCTTTAAAAAAAGGGGGAGATTGTTGAGTCAATTAGATTTTCATTATGGGTTTTTCATTCTTTCATACTTAGGGGAGATTATTAAGTTAATAAGGGTACCTTAGTAATTTACCATTCCTTATAGTTTTGAAAATAACAAACACTTTATCTCAACGAAACTATATTTTTACCACTTATTTTACTTCTATATGGAAATATTTTTTCCCTAATGAAATTTATCCTTATCATATTTTTATTTTTCATATCATAAATTTTCTATGTGTAAAATTCAGTTTGAAAAAACCTCAGAATCCCATAATTACTTAGATATGAAGCTATATTAGGATCCAAATTCAGATTAAGAATTCTGGATACAAACTCTTCTGAGTTATAAAACCGAATTCTGATTACGACTTCTGGATAAGAACTCTTCTATGTTCTGACTCCGATTTCTAAATACGAATTCTGGATATGAATATTCTGTGTTCTAACTCTGAATTCTGAATACGAATTCTGGTTACAAACTTTCGGAGTTCTAACTCTGAATTCTGAATATGAATTCTTGTTATGGAGTATCTAATTTCTTACTCCAAATTCTGAATACGAATTCTAGTTACGAACTTTTTGAGTTTTTCCATCGAGTTCTCTGAATACAGACTCCAAACTCTCATATGTTCTGACTCTAAATTCTCATGAACTCTGACTCCATACATCATAATTTCTGGTTTCGAATTCTTGTAAATCCATATTCTTAATTTCATTAAATTTTAGTCATTGGAAATCTATAGAATTCAGGTCTTAAATTACTAGAAAACAGAATCCGAATATCCTTGTATTACAGACTCTGAATTCAATTTTGTTTAGACTTTGAACTTTCATTTCCTTACATTCTGAATATCAGATTTTAGTTATGCATACACTTGTTTTTTTATAAAACAATTTCACGCTTTCAGTTACTCACTAACTTTTTTTTGAGTGACACATTTATAAGTACCTCCAAAATTCAATGAAAAATATGACCGTTGGAGGAGGGAGACAATCGTTTAAGTCGTGCCTATAAATATGAGATCATTTGAAAGAGATCAAAACTGAAAATTGACAACTGTGCTTACATGCTATTGAATTGATTTCTAGAGAGAGAGAGAGGCACTTATAAACTCTCAGGCTTCATGTAGAATGTTTGAATGGATTGATCAAACATTTATTCGTGCAGATTTTCTTAGTGTAGAGGTGTGATTTCCTTGAAATCAGAGACTTCGCTTTGTGAACTCTGAGGTGATGATTTTCTTACAAATCGATTTCTTGAAGTGTTAACAAGAGATATACTGATCCTAAGATAGAGGCCTTACATGGGTTTGGGTAAGACAGACTTTCTTGAAAGTATAAATAAAGGGACCTTTTATCCAGGCTTGTTCGATTCCCTTCACATTGGGGTAAAAGAGTTACTACTTTTTACTTGAAGTATTTCTATTTTTTTTCATATGTACTTTTGATTGTCAAGGAAAGTAAAATCTTATTATACATCCTTAGACATTTACTCTGATTATATCGGATTCTATATGCTTTAAGGTAGAATCATAGTTATTGTCAACTTTTGTTAAGTTTCATTTTCAGAATCACTTTTCTGGAATCAATGATGTTTTTAGAGATCAGGGGTGTTGTGATTTTTTGGTATGAAAAATTTCCTTAGCTATTTTTAAAGTATACAATTCACCCCTCTTGTATTTGAGCACCTCGTTTTTACCTATTCAATCCAACAAATACTTGATTATTTTCTGATTCATTTATCCGATGTATATTTTTCAAGAGACGTGGTTACTCCAAATTTAAAAAATAATATATTAGGGAATTATATATATATATATATATATATTTTTTTTCTATCATTTTATATAAATATATTTCATTATTTCCTGTCATTTTATTAATTAGAATAACTCTACTAATATAAATATACATAGGCAGTCTCAAATAGTATTATTATAATTAGAATATTGAAGTTTGTAGACATGATATAGATTTGGGGAGTGATCCCAACCCTCCATGATAAGTAGGTCCTCGATAGAAATCAATAACCCAAGTGGCCCCATGGTTTTGTTTCTCTGATCGGGCTTAATATTTTTTTAAAAAATAATTATATTCCTTTATTATGTATTTACAAAAAATATTGAAAATAGTGTTCTCAAAATAATTTTTACAAAGAATAATTAATTTCAATGGTATTATATTCTGAAAAGGAGTTTCCAATGTTTCTTTTTATGGTTAAATATTTTAAAATATATTATATTTTTAAAATTTTTATTAAAAATAATGTTTTTAATGGAAAATTATTTTGAAATATATAATTTTTTTAAAATGTTCTTTAAAAATAATTTTCAAGGTATATGTATTTTTAATTATTTTATTTATTTAAAAGAAATATTTTCAAATAATTTTTCAAAATGAGTTTTTAAAATGGTTTCTTTAGTTTTCTAAACCACCTTACTAATAAACTATTCTGTATATATTTTTTTATAAAATGGGTTTATTCATGATCATTTATATGTATCAAAGAGTGTTGCTTTATTAGGGAGACAATTTATGAAATGATAAAATAGTTCTTTTAATTGATTAAAATATGATATTTAAAAATACTTATGACTTTCATTTAAATAAATGAATTGAAATTTTCCTTGGTTTTTTAATTTAATATATATTTTCATTTTTATATTTCTAAAAAATAATAATTTCTTGATATAGAATATTAGGTATCTGATACTTATAACAAGACCCAAATGAGAATTTTCTAAACATCACAACATTATATAGAAAATTGTTTTTATGTGTCTTTCTAAACACATGGTAGTTATTATTAATATATTTATAAAGTATTGTTTTTATTCATAAGGTAGCTTTGAGGGATAAATAATCAGATAATATTTAATGATCACTAAAGGAATGTCGTATAATAAAATCCATGTGATTTATACTAGTTAGGATATATTATATCTCAATGAATAAATATTTATTTTCATGTATAATTTTTTTATATTATTACATCGTGTATATAAATATAATTACTCTCTATGATTGAGAAATTTAATAAATAGTATATAAAAATAAAATATCATGTTCCAAGATGAATTCAGAATTTAGTGTCTAAGAAATATTTGTCATACAATTGAAATAAATTAATATAAACTAATTAACATTCCATAAACTACAAAACTTCATTTGAAAACAAACTCTATTCAATGGAATGGATTCATGTAAAAATATATAGTGTCTGAAAACATACACTCATTCCATAAATTCTAGAAAAAACATCACATTACACCTATAATTCAGAAAATGCGTTTTACTATATAATATTTTTTCTATATATGGAGTGATTAAATGTTTAACTAGAAATTAAATTACCATATATGTCTAATATGAATGAGGAGTGAAACCTTCATAATCTTTAATCACACTATATCTACTATGAGAATTTATTACAATTGAGTGATGTACAATATAACTCATCAAAATTATTCTTGACCACTTGAATTAAAAATAAGTAATTGTAATTTTTAAAAGAAAAATATAAATTTTAAATAAAAAATTATATCCTTCACCCAACACATATTGATTATACATTCATCTCACGTGTTATTTAAAAATATATCCATAAAACTATAAATGTATAAAATTATGATCTATAATAATGTAAATTAGAAATAAACCTCTCATTATAAATATTTTCAATTCATAATGGAATAATTTAAAATCAATAAAAAATTTATTTAATAAAATGATAAATTAACATGATAAATTAACATCAATTAATTTTATAAATCGTTGTCTTTTTAATTTGAAGAGGTTGCATGGGTTCATGCACACCCAATTCGCTATATTTATTAAATAAATACTGGAAAATTAGAAAAGAAACCCTCCATCCCAATAATATAAATCTAATTTAATGGATCCCTATAGAGTCATCTATAACTGGATAAGCCCCTTCTGATGGGAATGACCCCAAATTAGAGTAATATATAATGCTTTCACGACATGTTACCTGGGATGCTAAGAAGTAAAGGACTATGTTCCCTTTATTCCATTTGTGGAAAATATACGTGTGACCATTCATGATCCCTTTTGACTTTCTAATAGTATACTTTATCAAACAAGGATTTATCCCTATTAATTTTCATTAATTTTATATTTTCAGTGAGCCTATTTTAACCATCTCTAGATGGATATATATAGGGTTACAAAACCAAAATACTTACCTGCATAGCATTAGATTAATCTTGATGTGAATGGACTCTACCCAATGTCGCATAAAATGCTAGTATAAATGAACCATACAAATCAAATATTATGCCTCGCCCTCATATTTTACCGAAGAGAGGCAAGCCATATGGGCATGGTTTTAACCCGTGATATAGAGGATTCAACTGAACCCACCACCATTGTTCTGGGATGATATTCATTATTGGGTAGGATATAGGGACCAAAACAAGTCATAATGATGGATTTTTTTACACTCCCTTCACATCCATGACATTTCAATTACCATACAATCGATTTTATAAATTACACACATTTGGGTACCTATCCTTTCAATGGTTCTTACTTAATACCTCATATACTTGATATTCCAGCAGCACATATCATAGATGAATGCTCAAGATTTGTTTTCTATTCCACTATTATATACTACAAGAAAACATTATTGGAGAAATAATAATTATTTTGTTCCCCTTTTAATCACCCCTATGAACATCCCAATCACATGATATACCAAAATCACAAAATCACTTTCCAAGAACAAGGAATCAATGGTTTCCATTTTCATTTCCCTAAAAACATCAGAATTTAGAGGATATCATAACTCTTAGATATTTGATAGTATCTTCCATAGGGTGTTCTATATTCCATACACACCAAACCTTGAATTTTTTTAATTTCTCTAAACACACCATATTCCACATTCATCATACACATTTTGTTCCATTTTGGTCTTTGAAACAACTTCATCAAGAATTACTTTGATATAGGGCACATGAAATAACAATTATATAGATTCTAGTTGAAAAAAAATATTTTCAATTAATTTTTGTTGGTTCTCAATGAGGAATGAATTGATGAAGCAATAAAATTATCTTTCTTTTTTAAATGGTATGTCTGGAGTTGAGAAGCATTGGAATCTAATTATTATCCCAACCCAATTGTTCACCCAAATCATTAGGTTCCCTATACCAATAATTCATCAAGTATTCGTTTTCAGATGATATATAAGAGGCTAGATCAATTATAAAATCATATTAGTGCACCTCTTTTAATACTTCCATCATTCTTGTAGTTTTCATGAATGCACCTACCCCAATGATCATCCCTTTGATTTCCTCAAAATTGGTAATGGAGTGAATTTCTATAATGACCATGAATACACATTTTAAAATTTTCCTCCCATTATACATCAACCATTCAATTCAACTCCATGATGGCCAGTTTCATTTTCCTTATAGTATATCATGGGCATAGTAGAACCAACTAGATGGGTGTATCCAAATTTAATTTAATCATTAACAATGATAAATCAAAGATCTGTCATGATGATAAAATGACGAATATTCAGAATATAATGAATAAAAAAATAAAAGTGGTGTGTCCAAGAACTATATATGGGATCATCAAATGTTGGTTATAATTATTTTAATTAATTGACTTGAATTACCATGATTTAATTATCTCTTTAATGATGTTTATGGTCACAATATGATGTGATTCGTTGTTGTGTTATAGAAGACGTGTGTAGGATTCCTTTAGTTGTGATCAATAAATTCACTAAATATTGATAGACATTTTCGAAAGGATATCTAAGAGCAAGCATATTGAAGCCTTTGTTGGTGATTTCCCCCATAGGTCACCTTGAATGTTTCTTCTAATAATCTCTACATGATCTTGTGGAGAAGGCTCTCTCTTGAAACATGAATCCTTTCTCTAAGAAAATGAATTCTCTCTTAGCTTGTAATATTTACCCGAATCTATTGTGCACAACAACAAAAATGGATAGGTGAATGAGAATAACATATCAGACAATTTAATTACATGGAATAATAAAACGAATTAATTAAACAAAAGCATTTATTTATTACATTTAATTCTTAGTAAGACCCAATTTTTAATAATAAAAGTTGACTAAAATTATACCTAAACATATTCCCATAAAATAATCCCAAATATTATTTAATTAAATTAAAAATATTTATTTCTCACAAATACTATGAAAAAAACCACAGAATGTACATTTGTTTTTACAGACTCTTTATTCCCACCACTACATTTATAAGAAATTGAATAATCACTATTTATTGATTATATAAATATAACTTCATTACTTGCTAATAAATATATTGTTTCACCCAAAATATATTCTATCGAATAACTAGTATCAATGTAAATGTGATCTGGAATCATTGAATAATTATAAAACCACATTCAGGAATAATCTGTATTCAAAATTTTAAATTAATATTTAACAGAGATACGTGGTTATAAATAGTGTGTTACCCTCTAGGGATCAGTCATATTGAAATTAGGTGGATCATATGTATATTCTAATGTTAGCATCTTGAAGCATGTCATGTCACCCATTGAGAAAGAAGTTTACATCGTAATGATGTTTCACCTCCTGCGAACGCTTACCATGTAATCCAATCACTTTGTCTAATATCCCATATCAAGATGGTTTCATGATGGTGAAATCTACCCATGAGCTCCATTATTATTTATTTGACATATCAAAATTGAACTATACCATTTCCCATCATGGACATGGATTTATTTGGGCTATATAAATTCCATCAATGGGCATGAGATATCTACTGCAGTTATGGAAGAGAAAGGAAAAATCCTTTCTTGCATTATCTATTAATTCATTTTTATTCATGATGCACCCATGATATCCTACCTCACTGAAAATAGTATTTCATTGTAGTTATAATCAACACATCTAAGTAAACGAGTTGTAATACCAATTAATAATAATCATAAATTCTAAAGACCATTAAAGGTGTCCATAGATAGGAACATCCATAGACACTTTGAAAAGTTGATTTCCTACTAGTAGGTCTCATTCTTATAATAACATTTTAATTATAAACTAGGGTGACCAACATGAGAAGGTTCCCCCAACGTTTTATGAGTCCTCACCCCTAATGGTCTGTTATATTTTTCCCTCAAATAACATCATCAGGCCATTGAAAATTTATTCAAGAACATTGTATTTAAAAATCCAGGTTCTCATCATAGTATGTACCTTCTACAACCCTTTAGTGACCCCACTATCCATAGGAAATTATCATGTGCATTTTCATGCAGATGAAAAATTATGATGTGATAAGGTATTTATTAACGGATAATGTACAATGTAGTTTGTTCAATGCCACCAACTCCAATAAACCACAACATGGGCCAGAGACAACTTCTAACAACCATTAACCCACTAGCTATCACATGATATTAATTCTTTTGTGAGATAGGATTTTAGTCATGGGTTCTACCACATTATCTTCCATGGACACTCTACTCACTGCATCATTACCCCTTTGATATAAATCCCTCAAGTGGTGATTCTTCCAGAGTATGTGTTTCTCCGTTGATGTGATCATGGATCTTTTTCTAGATTCACTACTATAGTATCATCACAATACAATGTGATATGAACTCTTATATTAGAAACCACATAATGCTCCTTGTTAAATGTATTAATCTATAATACTTCATTGGATTAATTAGAAGCCCCTATATATTCATAATCCGCTGTAGAATCAGTGACAATTTGCTGATTTGAACTCTTCCATCTCACAACTCCTCTGTTGAGACAAAAAAACATATCCATATTTCAATTTAATATTGTTATGATCTATTTAAAAACCATTACTTATATCCCATATGATGACAATCTCTTAATCTATTCCATACACCAGGAACATATACTCAGTTCTTCTCAGATACATACGAAACATCTTAACTGTTGTCCAATGTTGTTCTATGGGATCATCATGATATCTTACTATAACGATCAGTGCATAAGAAACACTATTCTTGTAACATATAATAATATACATGATAAATCCTATAGGTGAATAATATAGTATCTGACACATCCTATCTTTCTCCTATTGTGTCTGAGGACACAATTCTTAGGAAGATGTAGCCTATGTGACATAGGAACCAATCCCCTCGTAGATCATTCCATTCTAAATATTTTTAGTATCTGGTCAATGTATGTTCCCTCACATTGTCCAATTAGCCTCTTGTATCAATCATGATTTATCTTGATCCATTGAATGTAAGATGCTTCACCTAAGTCTTTCAAGGAGAGACACATGTTCAACCAATTCTTACTGACTATAAGGTTGGAACATTATTTCGAATAAGTAATATGTCATCAACATATACTACTAGAATAATGACCACATTTCAATAAATCCACTTATAATAAAATGGATGAAATTCATTCTAAATGAAACAAAATTATGTTATGACTCCATCAAATCATATGTTCCATGACCTAGATGCTTTATTTAATCCATAAATGGATTTTTTCTACTTGAAAACCATATTGTATTAAAATTGTATCCAAACCCATCTGGTTGTTTCATATAGACATCTTCTTGATGATTACCATAATGTAATTGTATTTTGACATCCATTTACAAAATATCATATTCTTGGTAAGTTATTATGGCAAGAATGTTTCTTATGGATTTATGAATGAAAACTAGAAATAACCTTTCACCGTAGTCAATTCCATGATGTTGTGATTATCCTTCATCAACTAGACTTAGTTTAGTGGTTCTAACATGACCTTCCAATACCATTTTTCTCATGAATACTTATTGGAATCCAACATGTTTTACATAATCTAGCTTATTAACTAAAACCCATACATGGATTAGATACATGGATTCCATCTCAGAATTCATACCTTCTAGACATCTTGCAGCTTCTGAGATTTATTATGCTTATTTATAGATCATAAGATCAGTATTGTGACAAAATAATTATTCCTCATTATCAGAGTCTACTAATCCAAATCTCTATGGATCACTTACCTCCCTAGAGCTACAATATAGTACTTGTGTTTTTAGAACCTCTTACACATGGACCTGTAGAACTTATTCCTGTACCAACTCTAGATTATCATTATCATAAACATCATATAATTATATCATGTTCCCACAATACTTCTTTTGGATGTGATCCCTCTCAAATAATACATCTTGTATGAAGATAGTCACATTATTGTCTAATGGATTAAATAGTTAATATCCATTGATATCGTAGGGATATCCTATTAAGATTCACCTCATGCCATAGGGTCCTTGTTTGTTGCCCGAGATGGCCTTAACAAACACCTCACATCCCCATAAGAAGTGTGGGTAAAAAATGGGTTTCATACTATTAATTTAGTCGAATGTAATTCCATTTTCCACCATAGTTGTAAATCAATTTAATGGGTATGCTGTAGTTTTTTAATGCATATCCCTAAAAGGATAATGGATGACCTACAGGGCTCATCATCCCACTCAACTAATAAGGTGTGATTATTCCATTCACTAACACCATTTCACTATATCATATAAAGAGGAGCAGGTTGAGATAAAATACCAGTCTCTCGTAAAAGGATGATGAACTCTAGGTTCAGATATTATCCACCTCGATCTGTTCGAATCTTCTTTATCTTCACACCATGAAGATTTTATACTTTTTTATTGAATGCCTTAAATTTCTATAAGTCATCTAACTTATACATAATTACGTTAATATATCCATATCTACTCAAATCATTAGTAAAAGTAATGAATTAAGAATATCCACCCATATGTTATACTATCAATTGTCTGCACACCTCACTATGCACCACTCCTAGAATCTATATGGACCTTTCACACCTTCCACTAAAAGGAGGCATGGTCATTTTACCTTGTAAAAAGGTGTTTCATCTATCAAGTAGATTTATATTAGTAGAGTCTAAATAATAATAATGGAAAATATTTTTCAACCACTTTTCATTTACATGACTAAGATAGTGATTCCACCACTGGGTGAAGTATGAGTAATGTGAGTTTGATTCATTATTGATTTTCAAAAATTGGTTTTCGTAATGTAGAGCATACAAACCATTTTTTAAATGTTCCATAAAAAACATATGTTTTTCTTATAAATGAAACAACACATTTTACTAAACATGAAAATAAATCCATCCATGTCCAATCATGATACATAAATTATGTGCTTGGTAACACAAGGAACATAATAACATTTCTAAAAATCCAATACAATCCTAGTTGGAAATGAGATATTGTAATCACAAAATTCCAACACAGCGAGCCATGCACCATTAGGAGCTCGAAGATCCACCTCCCATATGCCAATATTTATAAATCTATATTGTTCCTACATTTGAATATATATGGGATCCCCACAAGCTATATACAATACCAAATGTGTAGCAATGAAAAAATTACACTAGATAACCAACTCACAATTAGAATCCCAATGCTTCGAGTTGTAGTTCATATTCAAATGGATTGGCTTACCCTATGACAAACATACTTCCTCCAATTCTATACCCTTCCTATGGATCTTACCCTTCTTTGAGGGATGGTGCATGGGGCTCCAAACCATTTATAAGTCATCATACCCTTTTCCTTGTCCTTCCTTTTATTATTTACCATAAGGACTACACGTTTGTCACACCTTATGTCCTTATCGACATGGAATATTATTTTCAGAAGTTTTGAAAGACTCTTTTCTTTATTTCTAATGTTTATGTTGACAATAATGCTAGAGAAGTACTTTTTCAGTGATGATTGGATGCGATCTGTATGAAACTCAACTGATAATTTAATCCTTACGATGTCCTGGCATTCAATGTAGCCAATAATCTTGAACACATATGGCCCAACTAGCGCAGAAACTCAAGATTATTTTTGATCAAAGCATTGGAGGTGATATATCTCTATTATCTCACCTTTTATTTTTTATAGATCCTTTTGATTAGTCATCATGCTATATGCATCCGTGTTTTCATGTTGATTTAATATCTCACTAGACATGACCGATGTCCGAAGAAATTAATCATTTGTGGAATCATCCATATGTATCATATATATGGATAGTTCTTCATCACTGACCTCATTTTTAGTCTCAACTAGAATAGGCTCATGCAACATATACTATTTCTCTCATGGAGAAGGATAATGCATAAATTCCTCTTCCACTATTTGAAGTTGTCTCAGGTGAGAAGGTTTTCCTTCACGACAATGGATCGCATTGGTATGTTTGAATTATATTTTCTTTTCATTTATACAATTTATGATGATCAATTATTTAGCACCATATTCTGATAAAACTGAGAAAAATAGTTAAATTAATAATTATTAGTCTCCCACTATTTTATCAAAATCCAATAACCCTCACCATTGGCAATTGAATATTCTATTTCCTGAATATTCTAGTGGAAAGGATCCATATTTCCCTTCTCATTACCCCAACTAGGGTTGGTCATGAAACATGAATGGTATTAGGATGGCATTCCAAATTCCAACTGCATTAACTCGCAGCTCCTTGATCTGTTGAATGGACACCCCAATCCTGAAATCCTTTTATTTTGGATTTCCTCAACCTTTGCCTCTTGGTCCCAACAATTCCTACTGTGGAAATCAACCCATTATGTGAACCAAGTAATGTTAACCCAGAATCCTGAATTATAATTTCTATATAATTGAAAGTTCCCCAACTAGGGTGGGTTATGAAATTCTAACTATGGTTCGATTATAACCAAGAATTTAGAACGCTATACTGACATAATCTTTTTTTGATGGATTTTATCCTCATACATATTTTATATTCTTTACTATCTTTCATACATGCTTGTTAATATTATGAGGGATATACATAAGTGTTTAACCAACATAAGATAAACCATGAAACTAAAATAAATTAAAGAAGTGTTATGGTCATGTGCTTGTTGAATTGGTTTTTTTTGTGGTTGATAAACATACCAATGACCTAGGGGAGAAACACCTTAAACCTTTTGGGTTTGTGTTTACAGCATTCCACATATCCCCCTTTGTATCTCCTCGGACTGGGTTCACCTTGGCTCCTAGCTACATCCACATCAACTAGCATGGGAGCTTCATCCATTACTTATTATTTTATCTCACTTGCATGTGAGGAGTAAAAAATGGGTTTTCAAAAAGAAACGTAGGGAACACAGACCCTACATATTAATGAGGAGAAGGTTCACTTGACATGAAATATAATTTAAATAAATAATATAAAATAAATAATTCTCATTAAAAGGTTTTGTTCTAGCTCAAAATCATCCATACATGCAATAATATTTATATATAAATCAAACCAGCATTCAATTTATCAATCATTCTTTTTTTATGAAGAATCACACTCAAATCCATTAATTTCTTTTAATAATAATTCCTTTTAAATTAAACACTTTTCTAAATTTACATGACATTATCATCCATCATAATTGTAAATTATTTAATTCATTTAAAATTAACATTTTATGTAACATGTTCCTTAGATGAATCCTAGTAAACTCTCAATCAAAACTATCCATTGAGTATAAATGAATATTAAACATTTTATAAATTAACAACTTATTCATAAAAAAATGATCACATATTGTGGATCTTCTTTAAAACACCACCATGGTACATGTCTCAACGGGTTGTCTAATATAATAATAAATTTTAATAAATCTTCATAATTTGGATGGGTACACGACCTTTTGTTGTGACTACAAGGCTTGTATTATCGTTTACCTTCCATCTGAAGTACACACCTCAGGACATGGCATGTAGATGTACTTAGAAAATATTTAATTTACAGTTCATTTATAGTGAGCCACACACAATGTAGTTCTATGTTACATGGTCTCTAGGTGGGAATGCCTTGTAATATGAACATGGTACCACACTAACATGAAGGGAAAACATACCATGTCTTGTGATCTACACAGTGGGTAATCTGGAAACCACATGCTACCCATTCCAGGTCAACAAAAAGAGACAATTAAGACATAGATCGGCTCCAACACATGGTTTGGTTTGGGGGTCGGTCTTCTTGCACGAAAACTAGACTACATGGAATGTACTGTCGAATTGACAATGTGTGTTCTAGTGTAGTACTTCTAGGATGCTTTGGAATATCTGGATGAAATCCATTATTTTATATTATTCAAAATTAAAATAAACGATCATTTCTATAAGGTGATTGTGAAATGAAAGAGGAGGATCAGATCACTAGACTCAAATTTTCATATCGAATAACTTGAATTGAAAAAACTAATTTATTAAAAGAATAAATTTTCATCAAAAAACTAATTATTTATAATCTACGATATGAACATTCTGACACCACTTGAATATTATAGGTGAAACAGAATAACATGGATGGGTGAGCCCAACATTAATTTTTCCCTTAACAACAATCATTTTTTGATCTATCATGAGGATAAAACACCATATCATCAGAATATAATTAAGAAACAATTAAAAGGGGGATTCTTGGAACCAAATAGAGGATCATCATATATTGGTTATAAATAAATTAATTAATTGATAAGAATTACCTTCATGTAATTATCTCTTCATTTATGTTTCTAGTCACGATCTCATGTGATCTTTTGTTCTGTCGTAGAAGACATGTGTAGGCTTCCTCTAGTAGGGATCCACACATGCTCTACAAGAATCTACGGATGTCGTGAAAGGGATATTCATGTGCTAGTGTGAAAGATATTTTTCTTGTTTTTTTTCACCTTTTATTGCCTTGTGAGTCGCTTCTAAAGAGCACTCATTGCTCTAGTGGATGAGTATTTCTCTCATAACATGAGAATAATCATGGAAGAAAATAATTCACTCTTGGCTTGAGGACATTCTCTTGATCCATTTTGAAGAACCAAAAATAAGTGATCGGTTAATAAGTATAATATAATTTAGGTTTTAATTACCCTTATTAATAAAACTAATTAATTACATGAAATCATTTATTAATTTCATTTAATTATTAGTAATACCAATGTCTAATAATAATAGTTGACTATTATTATCACTTGTCATGACCCCAAAGAATTACACCTAATACTATTTAATTTAAAAATATATATTACTTCTCAAAAATCCCCAGAAAAGCTACACGACGGGTAAATTAATATACATATCCTGTACTTTAGTTTTTAAATTCACTTAATTTCGACTACCACATTCAGTAGACCTTTGAATAATGACTATTTATTTCTTAATTAAATATCACTACACTACTCCCTAATAAATATATAATTTCACCCAAAATATATTCCCCTAAAAAACTATTGTATAAATAAATGTGATTAGACATCCTTTATTAATTATTAAACAACAACCAATAATAATCATTATTCAACATGTTAATTTAATATTTAACTAAGATACTAGGACACACTTAATGTGTTACCCTCTAGGCCTCTTTCTCAGTGGAATTAGGAGGATCCTTCGAAGGGGCCAACGTTAGCATATAGAAACACACCGAGATTGTAATAGAAATAGAATTTAATGTCGCAATGATGCTTCACCTGCTATGAATGCTTTCTATGTAATAAAATCCCTTTGACTCTATATCTCAAATCAAACGGGATACATGCCATTACCATCAATCGATGTGCTCTATTATTCATTGGTCAACTTCTAGGAATTGATAATGTCCATTACTCACCATGGCCATGGATTTATTTATTCTATTTGAATTCCATCAATGGTCTTGAGATATATACATCTATTTGTGGACTGTAAGGGACAAATAATTTCTCAAATTATCTATTAATGTAGTATTACTTATGACGCATTCAACATATCCTAGCTCATTGTGAATCATGTGTCATCACAATTTTTATCAATACATATTCATGTACGAGTTGTAATAACCATTAATTATAATCTTAAAGTCTATGGAACCATTCAAATATTCTTATATTGTAACATCCAATGACACAATGAAATGTGGATTTCCTACTGACAAGACTTGTTCTCAAAAAATCCTCTTAGATATTACCAGGGTTGCACACCGTGATAAGGTGCCTCAAATTTTATTGATTCCTCACCCTTAATGGACTGTATTATTTGTGTCCCTCAAATATCATAATACAATCATGGAACACATAATCATGAGCAGTGATATTACCCTTCTAGGTTCTCATCAAAGTATGGATCCTCTATGACCCTATATTGAAACAAATATCTATAGGACATTATGAAATGTGTTTTCATGTAGAAGACCAATAAATATGTGTTAATGTATTTATTAATGAATAATATACAATGTATTTGGTTCTTGGTGATCAACTCCAACACTTCAAACTTCCCATCCCATATAATTGAAACCATTATTCTTTCCATTAAGAGAATTTCATTCATTGGCGCATTCAATATAGATTAAATATTCATTGATATTGATGTAAAGACACTGTTGATGAGATTAATCCATCAACTAAAATATGTAAACAATTTTTTTAAAATTTAAATTACACCCCATTATCTATTCCACCACCTTATCAATGTATTGAATCAATATTATTTACATAGAATCTGGGGAACCCATGTACTCTATTTGAAACATAACACTTACAATATATTCTTTTCATCCCATATTCATGAAACTCTTATTAAATGTATTACTCTCTATATTGAAATTACATTTCCCCTTTCATTCCATTAGTCCACTTCATTTCCCATACTCCAATAATTCTTAATTGGTTACATGTACCAAACTAGTTCTAGAATTTTAAAATATTATAGTACCACATGTGAAAATAAAATGGGAAATATATCTAGCCAATTTTCTTAGTATATAATAGATTACCCTAATGGATTATATATAGTGTTTGATTAAATATATCAATACATCCTATGGTAAGATAAAAAATTATTGGAAAATAAGATCTCACAATCATGAAACCCATATATCCTAGAAGAATACATATTGCCTCCAAATTAAATATTTTGATAGCAATAATTAGTGAAAACATCAAAATAGATTTTCTATAACCCATGGTGATAACCCCATACCTCTGAGGACTCTTAGATTTTATTCTAATTCAACCATTTCATTATCCTTCTTCTTATACAACATAACGGCCATGCTAGACCTGAATTCCTTATGATTAATCTCTCTAATTTCAACAAAATCCAAGCTGATATCTACCTAGATCATCCAACCATTTATAAAACCATGAATATCATCAAAAATAAAAATAGGTATAAAATATATAACCCTTTTTTTTAATGCAAGAAAAAACATTATACGGAACATTACACAAGGAAATTAGATGATATTAATTGAGAGTATTTAGTTATCTCACCTTCGAGATCATAAAAATGTTCATTTCAAATTAAGAAGGAAGGATACCCCCTCTAAAAAGTTTTTCCATAGAATGAACCATATTTTCCATCACCACATCACATACCCCCTATATAATGAGCATGGTATACCATTGAGACCCGAAACATTCTTCAAATTATTTTTCTAGACTACATCACACATCTTCTTATCCAATGGTACAACCTCCAAAATAAAATTATCTATCCCTAAGAATCTATAATTACCCAATCATGATGTACAATGAAATTAAATTACATTTTCATAACAATAAATAAATTAAAAAATTGAATCTCAAATACCGTATTAGTTTAGTGAATTTGGAAACGTAGAATCCATTATTCTAATATGCTTAAGGATAATAAACATTATAGATAAAGATCTACCCCCATTATTTTTACAACCAAAAACTAATCTTTTTATCATGGGGAAAATAAATCCTATGAAAATGGTGAGCTCAGATGCTTAAAAAGGGTAAAAAAGTTAAATATCAATCAAAATAGGAATACCAAAATGTAAAAACATGAACATTAATTTTGAATATTAACCCATTTATAACATATATCAAAATACTTTGTAATTGAATAAATCATGGTAGTTTAAAATGAATTAATTAGCAAGGAACAGGAGAACTGAGAAAATAGAATTGGAATAAAACATGGAATTTTGGAAAACATAAATCCATAAAAACTGACTTCCATATTAGCTGATACTATTTTCCAAGAGCATCATAACTATAAAGTCCATTACTAAACCTATTTCACTCCATATTTCAGCACTTTATTATAGAATCGACTTTACAAACAATTCCATCCCTATATTAATGAACAAATATCACTTCATGTTTAATCAATATATATCTCAGAAGACAAAAATATTTAACCAATGCATTGGAGGTAGATATAGGTCCTAAACATTTCATCATGTAATCATCCATCCATGTTTTATGAAAACATAAATAATTTATCATAGCATAAACCATTGAATAAAATGGGTTTATTAAAAGTAATTTCATCAAAACATAATCAATATAAAAACAACTGGATCCCTTAAAAAATTCAAATATAAATACAATCAATCAATAAAAATAATAGTGGTATTATACTTGAAACATAACCCTATTATATAATTCCATTTTAGATGGAATTTAATTTTGACAGAACAACTGAAATTATATTTGGAGGAAAATATCATCTCTACATCAAAAATGCTTTTTTCTTAATGTACTATGACATTTAGAAAGAAAAATATTTTCTAGAATACTTCCTTGAAACCAAAAAAGGAACAATTCCAATAATAATTGAGTTTGAAAATGTAAAACTTCATTCCTTCTATATAAGATAATATATAAAATTCTTCTCATAATTTTGATAGATACATAAAAAATTACCTATTTGGAAAACTAAAGAATGATTCCATTCAAGCCATGTAGTAAAAAGGCATAAATTTTTATAAGTAACTTTAAAATATCTAGGATAATAATAAAATAATTTATAATTTCATTTTTAGTAAACATCAACATGGATGATAAATAATCCCGGGTAAATAATTATGTATAAAAAATATGGAAAAATTATGAGATGGAAAAAATATCATAATTACATTATAATATGTTTAATAATAGGACTCATAAAATAGAAAATATTATATGAATATTTAAATACCATAACCTTTATAATAGTAATCATGGAAACATTAATGGGTTGTATAAAGACCAAACAAAATAAACATGTCATGTACAACTCAAATGTACCATGAAATAAAAGAGAGGAAAATAATCCCTTACCATAGGTCCCTGTTCAATTGTGTGTATTAGAAACACGAGTATAACAGATAAAAATATGTTGTTAACTTTATCTAACACCATATTTATATTTATGATATCATATGTGATCATATTATGACCCATTTCAAAATATTTCAATACTACACATATTTCAGGCATTAATTGTTGCATGTTTTTTCATATAAATCTAAGTAATTATTCATGGGTTTCCATTATATAATATCAATATTTTAAAATTTTAATATTTATAATATTAATTAATTTAATACCTTTATATAATCATTATTTAAATAATATCCTGGAGAATGAATTGAATAATGTCGTGGAGATGGTTGGACGTACAAACATAGGAACGACGATATAATTCTTTTAATTGTGAAATGGTATTGAAGTGAATGTTGTGTATAAAAATCAAAAACAAGTATCATGTTATAATGATCATATGTATTATTTAATTAAATCAGTAATCACATCCATATAATGTGGGTTGGGAAAACATATTATACCATGCTGTGGAGACAGTAAGCCATACATATACACACATGGTTATTTCGGTTTTCATCAGATCAATTAAATATGGAATATGGTTATTAAATAACCATGATATCATCTCAAAATATAATTGATAATGTATTTATTACATTAGTATAGAGACAAATCATGAATGGAATATATACAAAGTTGAAATTTTGAATGAAACTCTAGAGGATATTTTCTCTTAGACAATTGTCATCAATATCTCTTTTTAAAGGCTCTAGAGTTGTACATTCGAGAATAGAATAACCTATATAATTTTACCAGGGAAGATTACGAGGTATCATTTAGGGGAATCACTAATCTTGAAGGCCCAATCTGATGTGAAAATAGTCATGTAAGAGGTTCTATTTTATAATTGAGATGAGGGGCACATTTCAATTATCCAAAAATATTAATTTACAACATAATAACAAATCCCAAGACAACAAAAATTTAATATTTTCAAATATTGGAAGAAATATGGTATTAATATAATCATTCAGTAAACCATAGACAAAATTTTCTTTCATTTTAATCCTTACATTTTAATTAACCCTTAGTAATTCAATTTTAATTTTAACTAAGATAACAAATATTTCAATCTTCAAATTGTGCACTTATTGACATATTAGATTTAAATTAGACCATAAAAATAAATTAAATAGTTTATACCATATTATTATTATTTTATATTTTAAATAAAACTATGATGATTTTCATGTAATTTAATAAAACAATATTTTGAGAAATTACCAATCGTGTCAATTTTAACACTTTTCATTTTTTCGATTTCTAAAAATATCAAGATAAGATATTATTCTTGAAAAAAATTTATTCTATATATTTCTAAGGGTTAATGATCCTATATAAAATTATTTCCGTATATCAATTATTGAAATTTATATTTATTTTAATATTTTTAATAACATTAATTTTATATTTCAATTAATAAAATAATTATAACATCTATATTATGTAATAATTTATTATACTTTTTTAGGAAAAACATAAATAAAATATTCTATAACAAAGATAAATTAAAAATATTTCATAATAATATTTATTGATAAAATCTTTTTTTTTCAAAAATTCTAGTTTAAAAATGTTAAACGTATAAAAACATGAATCCTACAACATTGAAAACCCATTAAATAAAATATTATAATTTACCAAATATTTTCCATTTTACTCAAAATAGAAAATATTTATACCCTTAAATTATTATGGTGATTTATATAGAATATATAATATTTGTTTATGTATTTTTTCCTCTTGATGATTGTTATTATTCGAATTAAAATTATTTTATTGAACATTAATCAATGAAATATTTCATGCATCATTATCGTATTAGAAACTATGGTAACTATTTATATTCTAAAAATTACTAATCAAGTACCAGGAAAAAATAAAAGAATAAATATTTCAAATTATTATTTAAAGTCTAATGTATATTTTTATAACATTTTATTAAAAATAATATAGAGATTAATATTAGAGAGAGATATATTTACATTTTCTAAAAAATATATACTAAATTTAATAATCTCATTCTAATTGCATGAAAAGGATAAAATATTGACTGAAGGGTAATTTTGGTCCCCAAAAACTAAAAAAATGATATTAAGACATGTTTTAGATTAATTTTATAATATTATGTTTACCCTTAATTATATGATTTATCAATCTTATGTATCAATAAAAATTTCCAATGTAACTGTTCATAATTCCAAAAAATGAAATAAATATATTTACATAATTTTCACCCAATTATTACAATTAGTGAATTCATTCCCAATAATTATATATACAAGAAGTTAATTAAATTAATTTAAAATTAATATCGTTGTCTGAATCATAAAATTTGTTTCCAAAGTAAAAAATGAAAATGATTGAAATTTTTTACTTCTAAATTCAATGTAAAAATAAATCTAACACTCTAATTAATAATATATTCTAAAAATATAATCATTTTATTATTTAAAACTAATCCTATTTTTAATTTTACAAAAAAAATTATTTCAAAGAAAAATGTTTTTTTCAGTTAAAATATAGTTGTTTCAATATTCATAAAATCATAAAAATAACTTGAAAATTAAAAAAATAAAAGTAAATTTTTAAATACCACATTAAAATAAGAAAAATATTATTTCTAATAGAATATTTAAAAATCCTTAAATTGGATTAAAAATGGGAGCACAATCAAAATGTTACAAAACTACATTTTCATGAAAAATATTTATTTTATCCCAAAAGTGGAATTTGTTATTATACGATCATTAGACAAAATTTAAGATGAATTTTAAAAAAAATATTAAAAAATTTATATATTTATTTCCTTAATAAAACTAATGATGGTTTGTTTTATTATTTTATAAAATCACTTATTTAAATTTAAATAATTTTTCAAAATAATTTTCTTTTTATATAAATAGGAATTGACATTCACTTGTAATTAAATTCTCATTAATCAATTAAATATATATATATATTTTTAAATCATATTTTCATAATTCACATAATTCAGTTCATATCCACCATTATTATGTTGAGGATTTAAGGATTGATTCTTGAAATGATTTAGATAAAGAACATGAAATTTTGTGCCACAGAAGCCGAGTATAGTACTGTGTCTACCACAAGCTATGTGGGTGTTGAATGTAGACTGATATTATCATAGTGTAGTATAAAAAACAACACATTATAGAAATTAAATAAAAATTTATCTCATAATAATCTCAAGGTGTTACATTCTACAGTCCTTAAAATAAATTTAACCCACGGAATTCTATTCGGATTTAAAATAATTATTTCGTGAATGTTTCATTCAGAGAAACCCACATCATTAAATTATTTATAATATTTTTTTAAATTGGAATTTAGAAAACTTATTATTACCCTAGAAACTCATTAATAGGATTCTACGTAAGAGGACATATGTGGAAAATGAAATCAGGTATTTTGAAGTTAAATGATACAATCGTGTTCTTATGGAGAGTGATAAATAACATCATTAGGGGAATGTTAACAATCAAAAAATATAATTCTACAATGATCTAAGCGACCATCAGATTAATCACTATATATATTACTATAATTACATTTTAATTTTGTTTCATGAACCTTTACATATAGTTTAATATTGATAAGAAATAATTAATCCATTAGTATAATCTCTTCCTTTCATTGACACTCGACCAATTTCAACTTCATATCATATTCCAAAAAAGGAGTTGGAACTTTTAATTCCTTATGAATTAATTGAATATGAGATCCAAGAATTGTTTGACATCTTATTCCATCTATATTTATCAAATAAAAATGTTTACAACATGTTATCAACAATTCATAAGTACACTTTTAGTAGGACAATACATTAATAGAACAATGTTCATATAAAGATTAACTTATAATTTCCACAAATTGATAACCATACAATATTTCATAATGATAAAAAATTAAAACATTAGAAATAGGTTAACAAACTTCGAAAAACATATATCCTCATTATATGAAAAGGTGTCTATTATTAATTACATTCCATGAATGTTAATTACTTCATTATATATTACAACACAACATGGTAATAAAATAAATTATCATAGATCGTAAGTGAAAACATTAATGTTTATTAAAATTACCTCATCTAATATACAATAAATCCTGAAAAACCAATATAATAAATCCATGATATCATAAATCACATTTTCATCAGATCAGTCCCAATGACATTTATAACTTCAGACATATCATTATTTCCTTATCCAAACATTATGAAAATAATTATACATATTCTCCCCATAATGATTTTATAAAAAAAATATGAATCACTTTCGATGGTTACCAATACCAATCAACATATACTCTTAAATTATTGTAAAAAACCCACAATGGACCAATACATAGATATTTTATTATTCAATAATACCATAAATTTTATTCTATAAAAATATTTTAGAATACCATTGCATAATGAATAAATCAGTCCTCCACTTTATTTTATTCTACATCACCAATACTGATCAAACAGAGATTTTACATTTCTTTGGTCATAAAAGGTCTCAGATATTTATCATCTTCTATAAAACATGTATTACAGAATATTTTAGAATAATAACCCATTTCAACTCACTTCTAGAAATGATCCGTAGGAGGTAGATTTTGTGTAGGATTTTATTTATTCTATTGATAAGACATATTATTCCCATTTTGTTGGAAAAAAATTCATGTTGAAATTCATTTCCACATGAAAAACATTTATATGTCCATTTAATATAATCTCTACCATGATTTTTTCAACACATTTCCCATAAATAAAAACTAATATTATTTTCATCATGGTTATGATATTTTGTATCGAACTACATGAAAAGACCCATAAATTTGAAGGAAATGTTTTTCATAAATTCTTTGGGATTCTACGAGTACGCAGTTTCTGATGGCACCTTATTCCGAGGCCTGGTGTTCCCAGAAACAATTTCAAATGTTTATCTCAGGTACGTTCAGTGAAGGAACGAGCGGGTTTTTCAAAATTTTGAACCACTGCTCGGAATAGAAATCTGAGGGAACCAATGAAACTGTAGTGGCTATAATTTCTTAAGAGTACCTTTTTCGAAGGTGCGTTTTTTCTGAAGGAGTTGTTAAAAATATATGATAAAATCTGAAGTAAAACAAAATTGTGTACAATTTTATTTTATCCATGGAACTTAAACTCTTTTATGGGAAGCTGTTGGTGGGGCCCAAAACCACCCAACATCCCATGTGCAGTTATAAGGGAGGTGGGTCCTATACAGGAAACCACCTTTTCACATTCCGTAACTCCATAACTCCCCTTTAATGTGAGTAACTCTTATCTCTCTCTCTCTCTCCCTCATTAATCTTGCCAACATAACACCCCATTTAATTTGACAACTCATGCTCATGTAATTAAGTGGATTAGTTTTTGAAATTTGAGTTTTTGAAAAGGCATGCCAAACAAATTAAAATAATGGGTAGGCCTTATTTTATTAGTTTGGTGGGTTGTCTGAGAATATTGAGAGATGGAGAGCTCTTGTTCCATGGAAGCACATCATCTTCTCCAACGAAGAACATACCCACTTCAACGAAGAATGCTATTTCACTAAGGAAGAGCAATGACTTAGTGACCTAGTTTCTTCCATTCTCTTCTTCCTTCACGATAATGGAGTATTCACCAATGCAGAAACTCGCCAACGACGTCACACCATTAAATCTTCTCTCCACGTTAAAGGAACAGAGACGCCGCTTCCTCCTTGGACGTTATCCATCGACATATACGGAGCCTCACCCCGCGACACTGTTTCTCGCAATGCTCATCATTCGACAACTTTAGTTAAGATAGGGGTTATATTAATTATTAGTTAATTATGATTGTCTTGGATTTAACGTTGATGTATCTCGTTAAATTTTTCCATTTTTTACCAACGCAATGAGAGGAAATCAGACCGCACCAGTAGGGTGAGGCAGGACCCCCTCGGGTCCCGCGGTTACAATAAAGGCCAGCCATAATGGCTGACCGTTTACTCAATCAAGGTGGGAAGCGCCCCCCTTCACATCCCGTTTGGCCGAGAGTTGAGCCGCCAGCCCCGTGGGCTAGGCTGCCCGCGTCGGGCCGGGGCAGCCGCGCTGGGCTGGCCCGCAAGCACTGGGTGGGGCTGCGCCAGCTGGACCGGGCCGCACCGGCCGGGGCGGGACGTAAAAAATTTGGCCGGACCTGGACCCGGGTCTGGTCTCCCCGGCTCGGGCCGACCCAGGGGGTATGGGCCGGGTCGGTCCGGGCCCAAACCCCCTAATTTCAGAAAGATTTGTTCAAACGACCATATCTTGGTCTAAAAACCTCCAATCGACGCACCATCAGTTGCATTGGGATCCTTGGATTGAGATGGTTTTTTTGTTATATTACACTCAAGGTTTAGAAGAACTTTGGGAATGGATGGGTTGGTTCGAACACAAAACCAACCAGGCCCTTTGAGCGGAAACACTTATAACCTGAGCTCTGGGCATCTGATTGATGTGTCGTCGACTTTTTTGGATTAATTTTAGTGAGAAGATTCTTTTGGAATATTCTGCTCATGGTTTAGAAATAGGTAGAGTACGGTCAGGTTGGTTTTAGCTTAAAACCCAACCAGGTACCTAGGACAAAAAAGCCAATAACTCTCATACCAGGCGTCTGATTGATGCACCATCTATCGCGTTGAGTTCCTCTTGACGAGACATAAATTTTTGATACATCAACTTTGGACTTCATAATAGTTGATGTATCAACCCCTTGTCTCATGGAGCGTACCCTCTTGGAATCGAGTGTGATATGTGCAGGAACCCTAGATCTGGCTGTGACTGTGACGACGAAGGTGACTGTACTTGTATCCTATGTGGGTTCGGTAGTGAGGATGACTGTACATGGATCCTACATGGGTTTTGCAGCGATGACGACTGTACTTGGATCCTTCCTGGGTTTGGCAGCGATGACGACTATATGTGGATCCTACGTGGGTTCGTCAACGATGGTTTCTGTAATTGGATCATACGTGGGTCCAACAACGACGACTTCTGAACATGTATACTATGTGGGTTCGGCAGAGGAGATAATTCAAAGACTACATCTAATCATCTCTACCCCTCTTCGTGAATTGTATACATGTGTGAGCTAAGTCTTGACAATCAATCATTATATTCGATATGATTGACTTTCTATCCTGTGTGAATTGTGTTGTGCTTTCCTGTGTGGATTGTATTGTACTTTCCTGTGTGGACTGGTTTGAACATGGGATCGTGAGTTGGAGCTGAACTAGAATCGATGACTTAGGTATATGTATGGGTATATACCTAAGTAGAGGTGTTTGATACTTCATGATTATATCTTTCCTTTGTGGTTTATCCTTCTGGGATTCTAGGTGACCTTCGGGAGTCTCAGGGTCCCTACAGAGAATCATATACTCACCCATGCATGGGATATTCCCGCACTACGTTGTGTTGCATGCAGACGGCGGACAGCAGTGATCGAGGTAGAGGATCGTGGATCTGGGATGTTCTTGGAGGAGGATCACTAGACGGGACGTACACGGAGTGTACTGCCAGACCTGAGGAGTTGAGGGGACTATCTGTACCCACCCTTCAGGTGGGAATTCTAGTGGACAACTCTGTGATCATGCTTTACTTTCCTACTTCTGTACTTTCTTTCAGTTGAACTTTACATTCATTTGGGTTTGTATTCTAGCCCATTTACTTTCCAGCACATACTTTTGTACTCATTTTACTTAGTGTTTACTTCATCTTGTGTGCTCTATTGTGTTTTGTTACTTTATAAAGAGAATTACTTCCCTTTTAATCAGGATTTACGCCTTTGGTGCTAGTCTCCAGCCCCTTGACTATGGAAGGCGGGCGTGGGGTAGTCACGACATTGGTGCTGAGGACAGGTCGTTAAAAATTGGTATCATAGGAGTTCGGTTCTACCGCATAACTCAGTACTCTGATTTTATTCTATGTGAAGTAATTGTATTAAGGGTATTGACTGTTGTTATTAGTCCAGGGAGTCCAGTGTTGGTGCGACGGCCGACGTATCCATACACTATGACCCTGAATTCTGATTTCTGACTCACTGCACAGAAACCTTGATCGCGTGTGTGTTTCAAAGTTTCCTTTGTGATTTCTTGTGTCAGCTCACCAGGTATACTGTATTAACCGTGGAACAACTGTTTCTTTTTAGGATGGCCCCACGAAGTCAGCCACCTAGGGTTCTGAGCTTTGTATGAGACTGCAGCCCACCAAGTGATGAGGCCTCGGTGTAGGGCCCCATTAAATTGGGGGCACCGACGGTACCTCTACCCACCATTCCACCGATGCCACCAGCCTTAGCAGCTGAGAGTGCACATCGCCTGAGTGCACTGCATGAGTTTTAGCGTCAGAGACTGCCCTGGTTCCGTGGGGAGACGGAGGCTCATGTTTCCAAGGATTGGATGGAGGCTGTTGTTCAAGTTTTCAGATTATTAGGGACACCAACTGACCTCATGGTGATTCTTGTGGCGGGGCTCCTGCACGCAACAATAGGTAGATGTTGGAGCATGATGCTCCAGGTGCACGACAAGGCATCTCTTCTTTGGAAGCACTTCGAGAGCCTCTTCTGCTCTGAGTTCATTTTAGCCACCCTATGTGTGGTGCGCATTCATGAGCTACTACAGCTGCGGCAGCCCAGCATGACGGGAGCCCAGTACTCTGTGAGATTTACTAATCTCCCATGCTATTCCACAAACATGGTAAGAGACCCATTCATACGAGCTCGGACATTCGAGCAGAGACTAAGTAATGAGATTAGGGATTCGATGATCCCCCTAAGTATTCCGACACAGGAAGGAGTACATTAGAAATACCTTATTGTAAATAGATTTCTTGCTGAGCCTACACCATCAGCGTGACCTACCGCAGGGCAGCACGTAGCATAATATTCTGTAGTTGGTATTCGACGGATGTCGTAGGGGTCCAAGAAGACCAGAGCATCCGGTGGAAGACCTCAATATATTGGTTCGGAGGTGTGGGGCACACGCAGTAGAGCCAATCATACTAGTGGGTGACAGTGCTATGCATGCGGCGGGCAGGGCCACATGGCTCTTGGCTGCCCAACCCGCCATGCAGAGGAGAAACAGACGGTTGAAGGACCACCCAGGTAGAGGCATAGGTTCGACCATGGAGGTCCGTAGGGAGCAGACGGACGAGGCAGAGTAGCTGGTCGGGTTGTGGATGGAGGACGATGCTTCAGAGATCTCCAACATCAACCACCAGGAGGTCCACCCCTACCACAGGGAGCTAGCGGGCAGAGGTAGGCTCAACATCAGGCAGTGGAGGCCTATGACCATGACACACCTGAAGATGATTCATGGTACTATCTGTGTCTACTTCACCCTTTCTGCATTTCATATAGATAGAATATGAAGTTATTTTTTTATTGTCGCTGGCCTTGTTCTGAGCTCGGAGATTCTGACAAGTCGTTGGCTCGATCCTTATGGCTAGAGACTCCTACGGGAGCAGACTCGACGATTACACATTGGTGCCGGCAGTGTGAGCATATTCTAGGAGGCAAGAACTTCGGATGGGAACTACTTGTAGTGTCGTTGAGGCCTTACGACGTCATCATGGGCATGGATTGTTTATCTAGGGTCTATTCTCAGATTGACTGTATTAGGTGCAATGTGTGATGTTTTCGCACCGATGGGAGCTAGTTCACCTTCACCGGTGAGAACGGATCCTTTGAAGCGCATGATGGACTCACGCAGAGGAGAGGACAACCGGTCACTAATCAGTTGGCTAGTCTTATCCTGGGATCAGTTGATGTGAGGAGTCCATATTTTCCTATTCTGGTGGATCAGTATACGGACGTTTTTCTGACGACGTTCCAGGATTACCCACTCGTAGAGAGGTAGACTTCTATATTGACCTATACAACAGGAAATCCCCGATATCTACTCCATCATATCAGATGGCTCCCGCTGAGTAGCATGAGCTGCAGGTACAGCTGAAGGACTTGCAGGGAAAGGGATTCATCCGACCTAGTGAATCACCCTGGGCTTCCCCGATTTTGTTTGCCAAGATGGTGTACGGGAGCTTGAGACTAAGTGTCGACTAACGTCGCCTGAATCAATTGACCATGAATAACAATTATCCGCTACAGATAATTTGTGAACTCTTAGATCAGCTCAAGGGAGAACGATGGCTCTTGAAGATGGACCTCAAGTCAGGCTATCATCAGCTCAGAGTACGAGATGAGGATGTGTAGAAGATGTTTTTCACGTGTCAGTATGGCCACTATGAGTTATTGGTAATGCCTTTCGGTGTGACCAATTCTCTAGTAGTGTTCATGAGTCTCATTAACAGGATCTTCCAGCCTTACCTCGATCGATTTCTCGTAGTCTACATTGAGAACATATTGATTTACTCGACTACTGAGGAGGAGAACGCCTACCACTTGCGGGTTGTACTGGATACACTCCGAGAGCACCATATTTATGGTAAGCTCTCGAAGTTCCAGTTCAGGATTCAAGAGGTCCACTTCTTGGGGGACATCATCTCTAAGGTGGGAGTTTTGATAGATCCTATGAATATCGAGGCAGTGCTAGCTTGGGAGCCTCCCAGGAGCGTGACAGAGGTGAAGAGTTTCCTAGGTCTGGCTGGGTATTATTGGAGGTTTGTTCCAGATTTCTCCAGAGTTTCAGCACTACTTTCATCTTTTATGAAGAAGGGGAAACCCTTTATGTGGACAGATAGATATCAGTGGAGCTTCTAGGAGCTGAGATAGAGATTGGCCAGTGCACCCATCATGAGGCTACTAGATGGGGGCGTAGGGTTTGTAGTTTACTGCGATGCATCAGGGACCAAACTCGGGTGTGTCCTAATGCAGGATCGGGCAGTGATCACTTTTAAATCATGATAGTTGAGTCATCATGAGCAGAACTACGCTACCCATGAACTGGAGATAGAATCAGTGGTCTTATCCTTGAATATTTAGTAGCACTATATGATAGAAGAATGCTTTATAGTCTGCTCTGACCACCAGAGTCTCAGGTACATTTTCTCGTAGAAGAACCTAAACCTGAGACAGTGGTGATGACTTGAGTTCCTACATTACTATGGCTTTGAAATACACTATACTCATAGGAAGGGGAACGTAGTAGCTGATGTTCTTAGTAGGAGTGTGGGCATTCAGCTACATGGAGAGGTGATAGAGCAGTTAGCCACTTTGCAGATATCCTTTGAGGATATAGATGGGGAAACCATTCTTCAGTCACTCATAGTAGCTCCATCGCTTAATCAGTGGGTTAGAGAGGCTCAACATGGGGACATTGACTATGAGATACGACGTGTAGAAATATCCTTAGGACATGAACTTTATGGATTCTATATAGGAGGAGAGCACATCGTTCTTTTCAGAGGACGTACCATTGTACAAGCTAATTTCCTGGAGGAGGTTCCATGGGAGTTTCATACTTCCCCTTTGGAGGTATATCCAGGAGTAGCGAAGATGTACCCGGATATTAGACAACAACACTGGTGGAAAGGTATGAAGAAGGTTGTGTGAGAGTTCTTTTCTCAATTCCTCACCTGTCAGCAGGTGAAGGCAGAGCACCAGGTACCAGCAGGCTTCGTACAACCCTTGGAGGTCCTGGAGTGGAAGCGTGATGGGATATCTATGGATTTCGTGACTGGGAATCCACCTAATTCCAGAGGACATGAATCTATTTGGGTGATTGTAGATAGACTCACCATTTCCGCCCACTTTCTACCTATTAGAGAGCAAGGCTCAGTGGAGAGCATGGGACGCCTCTACATTCAAGAGATCATATGGCTTCATGGTGTGCCACCATCTATCGTCTCTGATCGAGATGCTCGCTTTACTTCCCATCACTAGGAGGGAAAGCATGAGGCATTTGGGATGTAGCTATTCTTGAGCACCGCCTTTCACCCTCATACGGATGGTCAGATGGAGAGGACCATTCAGACTCTCGAGGAAATGCTCCGTGCATGTGTCCTTGACATTGTCGTAGCTAGGAGGATCACATATCCTTGGTGGGGTTTGTGTGCAACAACAGCTACCACTCCAGCATCGGTATGGAACCATACGAGGCATTGTACGGCCGACCCTGAAGATCACATTTGTGCTAGACAGATCCTGGGGAGTCAGCACTAGTAGGAACAGAGATGGTCCAGGCCACGACGGAGAATGTTCAGATCATCCAGAAGCGGATGAGGACTACTCGGAGCTGGCAGAAGTCCTATGCTGACAAGAGGCAGAGACAACTAGTGTTTGAGGATGGTGACCATGTTTTCTTACAGGTCACACCTCGATGTGGATTACAGAGATTTGGCCGGGGTGGAAAGTTATCTCTGAGCTTCATCAGACCATTCCAGGTTCTCAACATGCTAGGCGAGGTGGCATAGCGCCTGGCTCTTCCACCACAGTTGCACCGGGTGCACGACGTCTTCTACATATCTCAGATGAGGAGATACGTGCATGACCCAACACATATCATCGACCATGGAGAGCTGGACATCAACAATAGAGAGACTTTTGCGGAGGTTCCAGTAGAGATCGAGGATCGACAAGAGTGGGTCCTATGTGGACGATCGATTCCTCTAATCCGCATTAGGTGGAAAAATGGGATCCTCCATGAGTGAACTCTGGAGTGGTAGTCTCAGATACGTGCATAGTAACCTCATTTGATTCCCTAGATTATGATGTATATTTACAGGGACGTATAGTCCTGAGGTGGGAGTAATGTAAAGACCTGTAAATTTAAGTGAAAATTTTTTCTTAAATTTTTTTGGGATTTTACGAGTACGCAGTTTCAGACGGCACCTGATTCTGAGGCCCGGTGTGCCCGGAATCTATTTCTGAAGTATAGCTCGGGTATATTCAGTGAACAAATGAGCGGGTTTTTCTATCTTTTGAGCTGGTGCTCGGAATCGAAATCTCAGGGCACCGATGAAACCACAATGTCAGTAATTTCTTAAGAGGACCTTTTTTGATGTTGCATTTTCTCAGAAGAAGTTTTTAAATATTGAGGATTAAATGTGAGGTAAAATAAAATTTTTATAGAATGTTATTTTATCCATGGAAGTTAAACACTCTTATGAGAAGTTGTTGGTGGAGCCCACGACCACCCAACATCCCATGTGTGGTTATAGGGGAGGAGTGGCCCACTAGATCCCCCACATTTTCACATTACTTTACTCCATAACTCCCCTTAAATGTGATTAAGTCTTATCTCCCTCTCTCCCTCATTAATCTTTCCATCATAACACCCCATTTAATTATACATCTCAAGCGCATTTAATTAAGGGGATTAGTTTTTGAAATTTTAGATTTTGAAAAGGCATGGAAAACAAAATAAAATAACGGGGAGGCCTTATTTTATTAGGTTGGCGTGTTGTGTGAGTATGTGGAGAGAGGGAGAGCTCTTGTTCCTTGGAAGAACATCATCTTCTCCAGCGAAGAACGTCCCCACTTCAACGAAAAATGCTATTTCTCCGAGGAAGAGAAATGACTCGACTACCCGTTTTCTTCCGTTCTCTTCTTCCTCCATGACAAAGGATGAGCCACAAACATGGAAACTTGTCAACGCTCATCGTTTGACAACTTTTGTTAAGGTAGGGGTTAAATTCATTATTGGTGAATTAATATTGTCTTGGATTTAACGTTGACATATCTCTATTAATTTTTCTAATTGTTAACAATGTAACTGGAGGAAATCATCCGCACAAACATGGCCGATTCTCCTCCATGTCTCTTGTTTATTAACAATGGAATTTGAGGTGATGACGGCGTGGTGACGTTGCACTGCGTGAGAATGATGAAGACCGCGGACGGAGCGGGCCGCGGTGGTGGAGCGTGGCGAAATCGCGCCATGCCGGTGTGGCCGATGTAGGCCACGGCCAACTGCAGGCCTCGGCAGAGGGGCACGACGCTATCATGCCACGCCGGACAGGCAGGAGCCGTGACAGTTCAGAGGTGCTACCGGCTGAGCCGGCCGCTGCAACCAGCTAGAGGTGGGACCCCCTCGGGTCCCACAGTTACAATAAAGGGTGGCCTTAATGGATGGGAATATCGTCAATCAAGTGGGGAAGCGCCCCCCTTCCCATACTGCTCTGCCAAGAGCCGAGTCGCCCGCGCCGGGCCGGGCCGCTACCAATTGGGCTGGACCCAGACCCAGATCGGGTTGACCCGGTTGGGGCCAACCCAGGGGGTATTGGGTCGGGTCGGCCCGGGCCCAAACCACCTAATTTCGGACAGATTTTTTCAAATTCCTATAACATAGGATACATACCTCCGATTGATGAACCATTAGTTGCATTGGGATCCATGGATCAGGACTGTCATTTCGGTATATTACACTCAAGGTTTCGGAGAACTTTGGATATGGTCGGGTTGGTTCGAACACAAAACCAATCGGGCCCTCTGAGCAGAAACACTTATAACATGAGCTCCGGACGACTGATTGATGTTTTGATGACTCATATGATTCCTCTTAGTAAGACTGTTCTTTTGGATTACTCTTCTCATGGTTTGGATGCAGCTGCAGTACGGTCGGGTTGGTTTTAGCTTAAAAACCAATCGGGCCCCTGGGACGAAAAAACCAATAACTCTCAGAGCGGGCGTCCGATTGATGCACCGTCTGTCGTGTTGAGTTCCTATTGATGAGACGGAACATTGTGATACATCAACTCTGGACTTCGTGACAGTTGATGTTTGAACCCCTTGGATCGTGGAGCGGACCCTCTTGAAATCGAGCGTGTTGTGTGCGGGAACCCTAGAGCTGGTTGCGACTGTGACGACGAAGGTGAATGCACATGGATCCTACGTGGGTACGGAAACAAGGATGACTGTAAATGGATCCTACATGGGTTCGGTAGTGATGACGAATGTACTTGGATCCTACGTGCATTCGGCAGTGAGGACGACTGTACTTGGATCCTACGTGGGTTTGACCATGATGGTTACTCTACTTGGATCCTACGTGGGTCTGGCAGTGACAAATTCTGTACATGGATACTACATGGGTTTGACAGAGGAGATGATTCAGAGACTACATCTAATCATCTCCACCACTCATCATGAATAGTATAACAGTGTGATCTGAGTCTTGACTTTCAATCATTATCTACAATTTGATTGACTTGCTATCCTGTGTGGATTGGGTTGTGCAATCCTGTGTGGATTGGGTTGTACTTTCCTGTGTGGACTGGGTTGAACATGTGCTCATGAGTTGGAGCAGAACTCGAATCAATGATTTGGTATATGTATGGGAATATATCTCAATAGAGTCGGTTGATACTTCGTGATTGTATCTTTCCTTTTTGGTTTATACTTTGTGGATTCTGGGAGACCTTCGGGAGTCTCGGGGTCTTTACCGAGTATCGTATACATACCCCTGCACTGGCTATGCCCGCACTACGTTGTGTTGGATGCAGATGACGGGCATCACTGATCGATGTGGAGGCTCGTGGAGGTTGACGATACCTGGAGGAGGATCACTGGATGAGATATACACGGAACAGACGACCAGACCCGAGGAGCTGAGGAGACTACATGTACCCACCCTTCTGGTGGGAATTCCAGTGGACGGCTCGATGTTTCTACTTTACTTTTATGCTACCGTACATTCTTTTAGTTGTACTTTACTTTCAGTTGGGTTTGTATTCTAGCCCATTTACTTTTCAGCACAAACTTTTGTACTTATTTTACTTAATGTTTTATTTCAGCTTGCGTACTCTGTGGTGTTTGTTTACTTTATAATGGAAATGACTTACCTTTTTATCGGGATTTACGCCTTTGGTGCTAGTCGCCAGCCCCTGGCCTATGGAAGGCAGGCTTGGGGTACTCACGGCAAGGGCCCCGTGGACGGTTCATGACACTACATCTTCTTTTTATTGTCAAAACCATAAGATTGATATGTAACACCACATTCCATTTATTCCTTTGTAGATAAAATCTCCCTTAATAGCTACTATAGTCTATTATAGTTATGGAAATTAAAATATATGTTTTGAAGACACTATATAATTGATATACCATACATTCAAGATGTATGATAATGTTATAATTGTAACATGAATGTCTTGAATAAAATAACTTTGTTTGAAACAGTGGATTAATTATGATTTTTCATCAAATCAAGGATCACTTTTTACATCACCATATGAATAATACAAGGAATGTTGTTATTGAAAAAAAAGTTATTGAACTCATCCTGTAACAAGGATTCAATTTTACCTTGTTTCCATGTATTATTGATTATATTCCACCAATGGTCTTCATCACCTTCTAAATCATAAACAAAAAAATTGATTTTTTTTTCATTTTATAAATAGTGATAGATGAAAAATATCATATCAATGTTATAGATATATTTTGAGTAACTTGTGGATTATAAGACACACTAAATGATGATAAATGATGTTTGATTGAGGACTCTACTGATTGTTAGTCCCTTATATGTACAGTATGATATCCATAATGATTCATAGATTTTATAATTATTGAGATAAGATTTTCCATTACAATTCCCATAAAATTAGGTTTTTCAAGAGGACATTCTTTTCATTTCCCATTGTGTTCAAAATTAACAGGGTTCCGTTGGCTTCCAACCATTTTCTAAAAACCAAAAAATGAATAGTTTGAGAATAAAAAATCGTACTTGAAAAACATAATAATCAAGGGGCTGTAAATTTAATATCTAACATCTATGATTTAGTCCTAGTTTTATCATGATAATTACCCAAATTCTATGACTGTAACCTATACGTTGACATATCCTTATGGACATCCCTATACATATCCACATAAATATCTCTATTGATCTGACTAACATTTTCTCATTCTAGTAAAAAAAGTTCGACTAAACCTCTACTCTAATACTAACTCTAACTAAACAAGATTAATGTACAAGGAAATTACCATACATTTTAAGAATACATTATATTTTATTCCAACAAATTCATAAATATTGTTTTAGTATAGTGTATTTTGAAACATAGAACACATTATTCTATTTTGGTTAATGATAATCAAAATCACCCATAAATATCCCCCCATTAATTTTCGTACAAAAAACTGTTCCTTATATCCTTTGGAAATGAAATCATATGAAATGAGTGATCTCATATTTATATTATGGTTAGACATAGAAATTATCAAAAAAATAAATAAGAATAATAATGTAAAAACATGAAAATAACTTTTGAAAATCATACCATGTATAACCTATATCCAAATCACGAGTCATGGAATAAATATTAGATGCTCATAGGGAATAAATCATAAAGTAACATGACTCGTCAAAAATAGCATTGGAATAAAATGTAGAATTGTGTAATACACATAATCATATAAAATGATTTCTATATTATCCAAGTCTCATTTCCAAGGCCATCATAGTCTAAAAGTTCAATTACTGAATTGGTTTCACTCCCCATTTCTATTTTTACTTTCTTAATAGGAATTTCTAACCATTATATCCCAGCATTACTGAATAACGATCATTACTAATTAATAAAAATGTCTACTTCATGAGATATAAATCAATAAACAATTCTTTTTATGGAGATATTGGTCCCACCAATCTCATAATTAATTCATTCTTATATGTTGAACAAAAAATAAAACATTCATCATGACATTACCCATGAATAAATTGGGTTTCATAAAAACCATTTCATCCTAACAATCTCAATTTAAAAAAAATGGATCTCATTAATATAATTCCATAAAAACATTCATTATGCATGGATAATAGGGATAGTATACTTGAATCATTATACAATTAAATAAATAAATATTATTAGGAATTTAAATTTGATAAAACAGTTGAAATTAAATTTTAATGAAAATATATTTGTTTCATCAAAAAAAATTTATTTCATAATAACCTGTGATATTTAAAATTGAATTATCTTTTTAGAAAATAACTTGAAAATATTTTATGTTACGAAACATTGAAATAAAACATTTCTAAAACGTAAATTCCTTTCATGCCTTTTAAGATCAAATAAAACATTTTCTCATTCTTTTTTTTAGATGTAAAAAGTTTCCTATTTAGAGAACAATGAATGATTAATTTGGAATATTGTAGTAAAAAACTCCAAAAATTTGTAAAAATTCATTTATATATCTATGGAAAAATTGTAAGACATTTTATTATTTATATTTTTGAAAACATGGGTGTTGATTATAAATAATCTTCATTAAATACATATGTATAAACAATCTCTCATCAAAATTTGATTGAGAAATTATCCCTTACCACATAGTAATTGGTAGTATATTATGAATCATTAAATAAAAAAGATTATATTAACATTTAAATACCATAATGATCATAATTATAAAAATAAAATGATTCAAGGGAAGCATATGAACCACACAAATGAAAGAGGTTGTGTATAAGGCATATGTACAAAACAAATAAAATCCAGAAAAAATAATTCATTATCTTAGGTCTGGGTTCCTATGAGTGTATTAGAATCACATTAATAATGGATAAAAGAGTGTTATAAACTTGATCTAGATAAATATTTTTGATTATGATATCATATGTGATCATATTTTCATCTATTTAATAATATTTCAATATTTCTTTAATTTTGGGCATTTATTACTTCTTTTTTTCTCTTATAAATCACATTTATTATTCATGGGTATCCTTTATTTCATTTATTAAATTATACTAATTTAATATATATCCGATCTATTCAAGTTATACAATTATATAATTCTGATGTAAATGTGATCATAGAGAATGAATCACATCTTTTCAAGGAGATATTTGGTCGTACGTACACATGGGAGACAATATCATTCCGTTTGCTATGAAATAATATTGAGGAGGATGGTTTATATAATTTTATATATTTAATATAATGTTATAATAATCATATATTATTATTATTTCCATCATTACAACTGTCTAGGTAAATTGGAGCTGAATAAATTACCCCACGGTGGGAAGATAATAAGATATACATACGTACACAAAGTGATTTCATTTTTCATAGGATTGATAGAAATTATAATATAATTTTTTAATAAGAATAATAAAATATAAACATATAATTTATACTTTATTTTTTTCTTTAGGATGAAATGAAGTTATTAAGAAAATGTATATGAAGAAAAAACCTTGAAAAAAATTGGTACTATAGATTACCACTACTTCAACGATCTCCCTATGGATCTCCTATTAATGGCCCTAAAGTTGGTATTTTGAGAAGAAAATACCTCTATAATGGGAATATAGAACTTGAGAAGGTGTATGGATATAGAATATATGATCTCAGAGGCTCATTTTGAATTTAAAAAATGAGGTAGGAGGTTCCATTTTTTAATTGAGGTGAGTAGATCTTTTGGAATCTAAAAATTTATTAATTTCTAATAAAATAATGCAAAATTTGAAGACCTTAAAATTTTCATATTATAAAAATATGATATGAGATATAGCTGTAATATCACAAAATAATAAATTTTAGACCTGTTTTCCTATAAATTTAATCCTTATTTTTTTATTATCCATTAATTATTCTATTTTATATTTCTCTACGGTAACAAATTGTTAAATATTAAAATAAAGTTTTTTACTAATTAAATTTCAACTAAAACTAAAATGAACAATTCATAATATTTCAAAACATATAATAATTATTTATTTTTTCAGAGTAATTAATTATGATTCTTATATGATTTAATAATCCTTTATTTTGTAAAAATGTCAAAAGGGTCAATTTTGACATTATTATTTTCATGTATTTTGGAAAATATCAAGATAATATGTCATCGTTGAAAGAAATATATTATTTTTTCTATAAGTGGTCAATATAATATAATATATATATATATATATATATATATGTATTAAATACCCCAAAAATATTACTTATTTTAATATTTTTAATAAAAATAATTTGATATATCAATTACTAAAATAATCACTACATTTTTTTTAATTATTTAATATTCATATATATTGGGTATAAATTAAAAATAAAATAAAATGAAGAAGAAAATCAGATAGATTTCATAGGAATATTTATATTAAAGTATTTCATAAGTAACCGACTTTATTAAAAATGTTATATATATAAAACATGAATTGGACAATGTTGACATCATTTTAAATAAAATAATATAACATTCATAATCTATTCTATGTAGCAAAAAATGGACAAAAATTTGAACCATGGATGATTATGGTCGACATGTACTCTAAAAATAATATTTTTTCATGTGTTTTGATCTTTTAATAGTTATAATTGTATTAATTAAAATAAGCTTTTTGATTTTTCATTAATTAAAAAATATATGTTTCATCATTATATATTACATTAGGGTAATTATTAATATCTTAAAAATAGGAAATAAATTACCATTAAAAATTTATATATTCTATATTTCAAAAGTGTATGTATAATCAAAGTTATATTTTTTCTAATGTTATATGAAAAATTATATAGCTATTAAAATTTGAGTGTGACATATTTAAATTTTATATAAATAAAATATATTAAATGTCCTATTCTAATCCATGTGGCTTAAAAATGGAACAATTTAGAACGAATGTTGATTTATTTAAAATAATTTCCTCCAATAATAATAAGAAAAATTGTTGGGTAATTTTTTAATATTAATTTCACCCTTAATTTCCCGATTTAATTGTCTAACATATTTTAAAAAAATAATGAATTTTCTATTCATAATATCACAAAATAAAACAAACAAATTTATATAATTTCACTAAATAATTAAAATTATTGAATATATTTTTAAAAATTCAAAACATTTATGTTTCTGTAATTAATTAAAAATTTCTCTTATTATTGGAATAAGAATTCATGATTTTAATGTTAAGTCATATAAATGATGGAATTATTTTTACATCTAAAATCAAGATAAAATTAATTACAATTAACAAAATTATATTAATTGATAAAAATATTACTTATTTATGTGTTAATATAATGAAAATTATTATTTTTCTATATAAAACTTTTTTATGATAAATTTTTTTTCCACTATAAGTTAGGTTTTTTTATTATTTTTCGAAAAAATAAATATCACCAAATTGTTTGAAAATTAACATGAAATAAACGTGTTATTAATAATTTAAAATAATAATTATATTTTTACAAATATAATTCAATTTTTTTATATAGTTAATTTGATTTAAATTATGTGTGACAATAAATGCGTGAATACAATATTTTTTTAAAAATACTTATTTCATTAGAAAAATTGAATTTCTTCATACATGACACCTAGAAAATAATAAAGCTTAATTTTCCACATTATATTTAATATTATATAAATATATATATATATATATATACATATTTCATTAATAAAATAAATCAAGTGTGATTTTATTGTTTTATAAAATAATTTTTTTTTCAATAAAATAGTTCTTTGGTAAAATATATCCTTTTATTTAAAAAGGGTTTTATTTTATTTTATAATTAATTTCCTACCAACTAATTACCAATATATATATATGTTTGTGTTTGTTTGTGAGTGTGTGTAATGAATATTTTCATAACTCTCCTAATATTATTCATATATACAATTATAATTTTTATGTTATACAGTACGTTTCATAAAAAGAATTCAATCAAAAAAACATGAAATTGTATGCAACACAAGTCACAACATAGTGATGCATATACCAAAACCAATGTGGGTATTTTTGTAGAGTATGTTTATGTTTGGTTGTCAAACAACCCAAAACATCAATTAAATTTCAAAAATATTTATCTTCTAAAAATCTAGGGGTGTTACAGTCTCTATGAATAATAACATTAAATATTTCTACTTCTCCCAATGGATACACACCCCATATGTATGGTTTGGTTCCTTCTATAAGAGATTTGAAATGAACATTCACCATGACACCTACAACATCACTATCTTTTTAGTAGGAAACATCAAAAATTTTAATGTAATCTCTCTTGATACAACATTATTCCCTAATATATGCATGAAAATACCTTATGCGGTGATATCATTCTGGAATCCATTTTACTCTCAATATTTTGCTAGTCTGATGTTCCGGTTTCAACAGCATGGTGACCAACCTGTCTTTTTTATATTGATACTCACAAAATATTCTCTCGTCCCATACATCCTCCATGATATCCTCCAACTGCATATTCCATTTTCAAAAATTTCAATATCTTGTTTTTATTGGGGTTAATTTTAACTTGAAATTTTATGATCTCTCTTTAAAAATCACAATTTATTATGAATAAATATCCATTATATCACATGGTACACCATGTTCCGCAACACCCATAAAACCTCATTGAATAACAAGACATTTACCCACATGTGTGAAATTTAGAAACATTCTGATATACCATTTATACTTGTCAGAGTTCAATGAATAGGTGACTAATCCTACTGACTACGTGTGAGATGTTCCAAATTGATTATTTGATATGATGATATGGCATTAATTCTCACTAGAGATCAATAAATACTACACTATACTTGGGAACTACCTTATTGACGATTCATAATGTAAACGAATCCCTTACATATTCTACATTCATAAGACCATTTTGAGCCAAAAAATATATATGAATTCAATGCTATCTCTCCTTGGAAAATATCCTCCACCTTTATTTTGTTAGATATTTTTTTTATTATTGATGTCTCCTCCAACAATTAATAAAGACTCTTCTAGATCAAAAAAATAAAAAATTCTCCAATTATCCTCTCACACCTTCTAATTTTATCTATCATACAAAAATAATAAAATGAATGATCGATCTGTCATTAGGATTTTTTGTTGTTCGAGACTGATAAGAGGCATAGATTAAATCAATCTATATAATGATCTTCCAAAAAAACAATATATTCCTATTTATCCGTCTATAATTGAATAATCCATATAATTTATGCCTTTGTGTGTAATTCATGATTTTAAAGGGGTCTTTTTTTGTACTAAAATTGAAATAATCGAAACCATTTTTTTTTAAATTCAATTTTTAGAATATATAATATTATATGTGTTGTAGTAAAACATGTATTCCATATGGGAAGTGAATTCATCACAAAAAGATAATATTTTATGGGGCCCAAACACAAGGCCATTATAGATATTAAATTTCAATGAATCCCACAATCCAATGGAAAATGATAAAGTAAAAAAAAACTCATTTTTCCCTCAAATGAAACCCCAGTGAATAACAATATCTTTAAATAGAGTCTCATAGCATTCCATAATGACTAGATAAATGGGATCCTCAAGAATCCCTTGAGGATGATATGTAAAAAAAGGGATAGAATAGTATCCTAGGACTATATTAGAAATAATTATAATCTGATGGAAGATTTGATATTTGGATATGAAGAAACTATGCCGATATATTTGGTAATCCTTACAATCATTCAATGATGTGGAAATATGTGGACCATGGTGGCCCATGTCTCAGGATATCTATTATGAGACCCTAGTAATCTTTATTTCCTCCATGAAAATATTCTATAGAGTAAATCATTGTAATGGCCCTAGGGAACAAATAATTCCTCATAGTAACAAATGGTTAATGAATGGAAGAGGCATCCTTTGAAGTGATACCCAGACCAGCGTACTAGGATTTTATATAAACTTATAAACATCCCTAAACCATATGCATGCATCAATCGTCTATATACCCATATATAAATTGCTCAAACCCCTGTACTTCAAAAATTCCTCATTAGAACCTCACACAATAGAAAAGGCCCTGAAATTTTGTGATGAAACATTAGCCATAAATTCCAAACCCCACAAGTTAATAAAATCTTTGAACACTTCCACCAATAACTTGTCTATCAGGAAACATGCAATTAGGTTCCATTTCATTTGATCCCATTCACCCTAAAATCTACTACATGGACTTATAGAATCATACATCTATCATCCATGGAATTCATTGATAGATAAGGATCCTCTATGAATAATCCAGACGTCATCATCATATACATTGGTTACCGACTAAGATCCTCCTTGAAAAAGGCCTTAGAAAAAGAACATATTCATGAAAAGTGGATGAATCATTATCTAAAGAAGGAACCCGTGTATCAAGAGGGATTACACAAACACAAGGGCCTATGAATGATTTTTTACTTAAATTTGTTTTATGAAAAAAAATTAGAACATAATTGCTTTATTTTTATAAAATGTTTTCCTCAAAGGCGGCATCGGCGATTCCTCCTACCCTCCCTACACTGCCATCTTCTTAGATCATTGAAATAGAAAAGGCGGTTAGGGGATGCCACCTTTGGATGCTATGTGAGAGGAAAAGTGGTACCACTGATGCTGCCTTTGCCTCAACTCCTTATAAAAGGATAACCCCCCCCCCCATTCCCCTCACTTCATTTCCCCCCCATTTATCTCATATCCACTAATTCTCTCTCTAATAAAATTCCACTTTCATGTAGTAGAGTCAGAGGTCCAAATGAAGGAGGTTTCTTATGAAACATACTTTAATTTTTTTTTAATTTAATGTTTTATATTTAGTTAATTGAATTATTTTCTGTTTTAAATATTTCATTTTATTGTATTTTAGTTAGTTTTAAATATTTTGTTTATTTATTTTAAATAATTATATATAGTTTTGAATAATAAGTTTTATTAGTAATGATTATGTATAAATTATGCATAGATTAATACTCAAGATTATGTATTGTAAAATTTTGGTAGCATAAATATTATGTGGTCATCTAAGTAATCAAATCCCTATCTGGATAAAACCAAGTGGATGTGGATCTGGAAAAGATGTACCTAGTGTTAAAACTCAAAAACACCACATTGAGCTATACTCAAACGAGAAATAGAGCACAACAACATGACTTTATCCACTCCTGGTTTGATACTCCCAGGGGATATGATTATTCTGATTCATATTTATTTATAAAATACTAAAATAACTAAGAAAATAAAAATCAATTCAATATACTTATCCATGATAAAATTATAATTATTTTGGTATTGAATTAAATGGACAAGAACAAAATCATTATTGATTGAATGTTATTGTAATTAATTTAATTCTTTTTTTGTTAGATTTTTTGAAGAAGTTATTTATTAAGTAGTGTAAGTAGTTATATATAGTTTAAAAATAATACTTAATATTAGTAATGATGAATTAATGATTATTAATTATAACATAGTATTAAAAATGAAAATATATATGATTAATTAATTGAAATTAACTAATGAATATAATATGATTTATGATTAAATAAAAAATAATTAAATATTTATATAATATTGATTAATTAGTGATTAAATAATGATTGATTCGTTAAAAATTGTACGAAAAAATCTATGGATAAAAAGAAAATTATAAATTTATAAAATGAAATACAAAATAATGATTTATAAAATGTCAGTATCATAAATATTACATGGTTTAAAAATAATAGATATTATTAGCAATGATAAATTATAGAATAATTGATAAATAACATAGGATTAAAAAATGAATCCATTTAATGACTAAAATATTTTAAGGTATAAAAAGTCATCCTAAAATTATTGTATAATCAATAGTAGATTGTCAATAAAAATTGTAAATATTTGTTACACTATCATAATTTTGATGAAAGAAACATTTTTTTTCGTAGAGTGTCATGTTTTCCAGTGTGTCTTCCTATATGAAGTTTATTCAAACGGAGAAAAGATCTTTATATAGTACACAACCAAAAACAGTGGTTAGTACAATTTATTGTGTAACCCTAAGTGACCTTTAAGATATAATTTGTGGTTCCTTAAATCTGGGACCCTATAAAGAGATAAGGTCTATGAGCTATATACATTTTCAATTCCCTGCAACACATTTTCATATATCTTCTCTATTGGTTGCGATGCACAGTGGTTCTATGTAATTAATTTATTTTCTAAATGGTCATATTGTACCATGATGGTGATATATGTTGATGTTTCTACTGTACAACAACAATTTCTTATTTTACAAAGATTTATAACTATAAGAGTGGTTAAAGACACTCCTCCCAAAGATATTTAGTAGATATCAAATGATTTAGAAGAGGAAAACCTAAATGATATCCCAAATATGCATTTCAATCAGAGATACAATGAAGAGTTTCGTAATGATAGATCAGATGGTGAAAACAATGCTGATGAGGAGGGACCAACAATTGTTACGGAGAAGGCATTGTGAAATGCATTAGTTGTACAACTTCCTCAACCTATAATCAATCATTCATTACTCATTGCATGTTGGTCATAAATAATCACAAGTGTGCCTAAATTTTTCAATAATATTCTCTAATTGGAAACTGAGTTCCCCATAGTTGTACCAAATTAGTTTAGTGAGCTTGAAAAATCATGATATGTTAGAAGGAATTTTCCAGGTAAAGATTCATTAATAAGCATGATAAAGAGATTTCACATTAAGAGGCATTGTATCTATGTAGTTCACAAATCATCAATTAGTAAATAAGTTGTATTTTGTGAGATGTATGGTGATGATTTTAGATTTTTCATGAGGGTGATTTCGGACAATGTATTTTGATATTGAAGAATCTTGAGGATTGAGGTAGATCATACATGCATTTAGCCAAGCCTTACACTAGATCATACGACATTGTATACATAATTACTGTCCTACATTTTTATAGAGATGGTTATGATATATCAAGATGTTGTGATTGCTCTTGTGAAAAAGAGGTGGCAACAGAAATTCAGTTATAATATTTCCTAAAATAATGTAGCGGTGGAAAAATAGAATCCATTTGGGAAGGTCTATGCTGATTGGCATGACTCATATCTGGGGTTTCTACAATTGCTATCCAAACTGAGGCATTGTAACCATGTTTTATTCCATTTGATACAAACAAACATGTCTCTTATGATTACCAACTAGATTCATCTCATGTTCAATTTTTTCAGTGGTTCACATCATTCCACCCCCGTATCTCCACATTTAATTTCAACAAATTGTTCATTAAGATTGAAATAAAATTTCTATATAGAAAATACAAGGTTTTATTTTTTATTCCAGCAACCCAAGATGGAATCCATTCATCTCATCCACATTCAATATCCATTTCATAAAAAAATATGAATCACTGAGTTGGTTTCGGGTATGTATCAAATAACATATCACCAACATTCGAGGTGTTTTTTTGATATCTGATCACCATCAAGAAGTTAATGAAAAAAACAATGCAGACCCAAATACATGGAGATACTATATTTCACATAATCAGTTCTATATTAGAATATTTTCTAGAAATGTGTATAAACAATTACGCAACAAACCATTGATGAAGGAAATCACTAGGCTTTGTACAAATTTTATTTGTTATTTTTTACAATTTCAACATAAATAAAAAATTAAAATTCATTTAAATATCATCTATTATATGTTGAAAATGAGCTAATCAAATAAGTTTTGAAGAACGTTTTTTTCATGACCCTTCCCCTGGGGCCCGTGCTGAGACTACCCCAAGCCCACCTTCGATATGCCAAGGGTTGTCGACTACCACCAAAGTCTTAAATACCTAAAATAGGGAAGGAATTTCCTTTATAATGTGTAAAAAAAACACAACAGAGTACGACCTGGAAGTAAAACAATAAGAAAAACTGTATTCAAAGGAGTGCTGAAATGTAAAAGGTATTGGGGATACAAGCCCAATAGGAAAGTACAAGTACAACTGAAAAACATGTAAAATTTAAGAAAAGAAAAGAAGCTACAGGGTCGTCCTCTGGGGATTCCTTACTTAAGGATATGTACAAATAGTCTCCTCAACACTCCACAACCGTCCATCTCCTCCGTGTACCGACTCATCGTAAAGTCCACCTCTGGGTACCGTCCAGTCTTGCTACTCTAATCCTTAGTCAGCACTGTCCGTGGTCTGCAACCAACATAATGAGGTGCGGGTATAGCCCGTACCGAGTTTAGTATAACTTTACTCAGTTGGGACCCCGAGACCTTCAAGGTATCAGAAAATCCAAAAAGTATAAATCACAAATTATAGAATCAATAGATAACCCCACATAGGTATATGCCCTTATATATACCTAAGGTATCATGTAATCCATATAAATCATGAGTAAAAACAAAAGTTACTAACTCAGCTCAATTCAGGATTTTTATTATCGAAACTACTGCTGCTGGATACTCGATTCTCACTCGAGTACAGTGGGCCTACCACATCACATAGAGGTGATTCCCACTAACCTTGGACTTGTGAGCTACTCCTCTTGTCGTGTACCATGGGTCAACCATGCTCACACAGAGGTGCTCCCCACCGTGGGTTTTCCGCGCTCACATAGAGGCGCAACCCCTTGTAGCCTGCTGAGGTACTCTTCATGTCGAGTACCGTGGATCTTCCACACTCACAAAAAGGTGATCCCCACCATGGGTCTTCCGCGACACCATGGAGATCCCCACTAGGCTAGTCAAAACACTCTGAGTTGAATCGGTCAGTAGTCATCAGGTCTATGCCTAGTAATAGGTCTTTTCACTACGCATGCTCGTCTCCAAGAGGATCCGCTCCACGAGCTACTGGTCGATTCTTCAACTACCACGAAGTACCAGGAAGAAGTAGTTAAAATTTTCACCACATCATAGATGTCTTAACACATCAGATTTTGCGTCAATCGGACACCCTATCTATGAGTTATTGGACTTTTAGTCTAAGGGGACTTGTTGGATTTGTTTACAATCCAGCCAGACCGTATGTCAACATTACCTCAAACTCCAGTGGGGTATACTCAAAGGGACTGTCATGCCCCATTAATATCATTGCCTCTGACGGTTCATCAAATGGTTGTCCAATACCAATGATATGGCCAATGAATGTAAAGGGTTAGTAGTGGGCCCAGGTCTGGTCAGACCCGGTTAGACTGACTTGGCCCAACCCAATCTTGGTAGACCCGGTCTGGGCCGACCCGGTCTAACCTGCTGGGACTGGCCCAGACCATTGGGCGGGTAGCCTGTTAGGATCGGCCCGGCCTACTGGGCTTAACCGAGCAGGTTGCGAGGGAAGTTCGTCCCGTGGATGGGGCTAGTTTGGCCTGAAGCATCGTCAAGGAGCGACACGATGCGTCTCAGCCCAAAGGGCGCTGTCGAGCAGGTTCTGATGAGGCACCAGGAGGGGGCTGGGACACCAGCTTGGCTGGGAGGTTGCGAGGAGGTCCTGACACCGACTCCACTAGGAGGCAGTGAGGGGGCTAGGAAACGGGGTCGACCATGTGTCCACGAGGGGGCCGGGGAGCTGGCTCAGCTGAGTGGCCGCAAGGGGCTGAGAGAATGGTTGGGCCGAGAAGCAGCGAGGGGACCAAAACAGGGAGGCGCATGGTATCTGGAAGGTGGGATGACGTCGTTCGTCCAGGCAAGGCGTGGCCAAATAGGCCGGCTGCAGGGAGGCGGGCCGATGGGAGGGAGGCATCCAGGCATGTCGGCGCGGCGTAGCATGGGCCTGCACGGGCTAGCGGTGTTCGGCCGGGAGCACCATAGTGTTGCGGGTGTGGCATGGTTTTTGGAGGTTGCGGGTAGAGCTGACTTTGTCATTGCCGCCTTCATAATTTTTTCACCTCATCGAAATTCCAAATTTCATCATAAACAAGATAAGAAGAGGGGTCGAGCAATGTTGGTTTAGCCCGCACCATCCGTGTTTAGGGTGGTATCAATTGGTTTATCAAAGAAGTACAATGAACAAATTTTATTTTACAATCTATGCATTGATTCCTTTCCAATAGAATATGAGAAAAGAAACGGGATAATACACAAATAAAACCCCATACATTTGATTTTCGGTCGTTGATGTTGAAGTTGCGGAAAGAGGACGAAGGAGTTCGTAGTATGTTGAGACCACCTCATACTTCCAATCCCATGTTACGTCGGAAGAACGCTTTATTAATTCTTATTTGGGAGAATTCTAATACTCCCAAGATATCATCTTCCCTATCTTACAGACGTATGCCAATGTTGGCCCAAATAATAGATTAGATAATCTATTAATTCATTGTGAAGAATTCAAAAGGAATGAATTAATTACATGGCTCCGCCTAATTAATGTGATTGGTTGGCAAAAAATAAATATGGGAGTTGGCACAGTTGAATTAAAGAGATGTTCAGGAGGCTCTCAATCATTAATGAGAGAGTGTTGAGTGGTTTTACTCTCTTCCATCAATAAGGGGGTAAAAACCCGTGTGGTCCCCATGTCATAATGTCTCGCAGAAGGTTATGTTCAAGTGGTCACCACAACCATAACCTCTCTTGTGAGGTTAAGGTGTGGTGGTCCCACCTCCGAATTACATGAGGATATTTTATCCACCAAACACCCACATGGAGGGTCAAATAAATTAAATTCAAGCTCACATTATTTTACTACATTCCACGAATATTCAAAAAACTATCTCCTATTCTCGACTCACTATCGTCAAAGTGACTATTTTGTTAAGAAAATACCGGAACTAGGATTTCAATGGGCCCCTCAGATTTTAGCTCCGAGTACCAGTTCAGAAGTTCTTAAATCATGCTCGTACAATTACTGTACGGACCTAAAAAAACATCATAAACTGATTTCAGGCACACCGGGCATCAGAATCACCCACCATTAATTTTTGCGCACTCATATAATTCACATGTATTGATAAAAAAATCATATAAATTTTGGGTCTTTACATTTTCCCCACCTCCGGTATTTACATCACCATAAGCAACAACTCGAACTAAGGGAACATGTTTGGGTACTGAGCATGCATCCGAGCCTCCTGCTCCTCTGTGCTCTCTTGGAGGATCCTGTGATGCCAGCAAACGCGCACCAGAGGTATCTACTGTCTATATAGGTCCCAATTTTGTTAAACTCTCCCCATATTAAATGTCCATATCTCCATGGACAATGATGTTAGAAGGGTTGTGCACATATCTCCTCAGCTGGGATACATGGAAGACGTCATGCACTCAGTGCAACTGAGGTGGTTGATCCAGGCAGTAATCCCCCTCGCCTACTCTGATGAAAAACTACAATGGTTTGATTTTATCAGAGATAACTTTCCAGATCATCCAAATCTATATAGACCACATTGAGGTGAGACCAGTATGAATACATGGCCACCATCCTCAAACTCCAGAAGTCTCTGTCTCCTGTCACTATACGACTTATGCATTCTTTGTGCAGTCTTCATCTTCTCCTGGATGATCTTCACCTTCTTTGTGGTAGCTCATACCATCTCTGGTCCCACTAGTTCTAACTCCCCAAGGTCAGTTCAGTACTAGGTTGGTCTGCATGGTCGCCCATATAACACCTCGAAAGGTGCCATTTTGAGGGTGGGGTGATAGATGTTGTTGTTGGAAAAACCCACCAAAGGTAAGTGATCCTCACACCTTTGTCTGAAGTTGAGGACTCAAGCACGTAGCATGTCCTCGTGGGTCTCAATGGTCCACTCAGGCTAATGATTTGTCTAAGGATGGATGGCAGTGCTCAAACGAAGCTGTGTCTCGAAAGCCTCCTGCAACCCCTTCCATAGCCAGGAAGTAAAATGTGTGTCACGATCAAAGACAATAGAAGAAGGTACTCCATGTAGCTGCATAATCTACTACACATATAAAGGGGTACCAATATCTGTTCTAAACCCTACTCTATGATCTGTAGGATGTGGGGTGACTTGGTGAGTCCATCTACGATCACCCAGATAAAGTCATGATCCCTTGATGTACATGGAAGACTCGTCATGAAGTCCATGGATATCCAATCCCACATCACCTTTGTGACCAATATTGGCTGAACCAAGCTAGCTGGTCTTGGTTTTCTACCTTTACTTGTTGATAAGTGAGGCATCGGGAAACAAACTCTACAACTTCGTTCTTCATAGATGACCAACAGTTCTATTGTCGAAAGTCCTAGTTCATCTTCACCACTAATGGAAGTAGCGCTAAAGTGGATGTGTGGAACTCCCTCCACACTTCCTCCTAATGTGTCACTGGAACCATAGTACGTCCTCTGAAGAGGATGACATGCTCCCACATTCATAAAATCCATTAGGTGCCTGCCATGATGATATCTGAGCCCATCGTGTCTCACAGTCTATATCCCCATGATGTGCCTCCCGGAATCGTTGAAGAAGTGGGGGAGTGACTGTAAGGGACTGAACTAAAGCTGCTCCATCCCTATCCATAAAGGATATCTGTAATGCAGCCAGCAGCTCTGTCACCTTGCCTAGATGATGTATACCAGATCTCTTGATGAGGGCATCTGCTACATTGTTCCCCTTTACAGGTGTATATAAAATCTAGAAGTCATAGTCCTAGAGGAAGTCAAGTCATCATCATTGTCTTATGTTCAGGTCCTTCTGATAAAAGATATACCTTATACACTTGTGATCAGATTACACGGTAAAACATTCAACCAACAGATAGTGTATCATCATCTTCATGTAGAAGACCAAAGCTGTTAACTCCAGGTCATGGGTAGCATAGATCTGCTCGTGTTGTCTCAGCTACTAAGAACCATACGCGATCACTGCTCGCTCTTGCATCATGAAACACCTGAGTCCGGTCCCAGATGCATCGTAGTAGACTATGTACCCTACGCCTTATTATAGAAGCCTCAATATGGGGACACTAGTCATAAATTTCCTCAGCTCCTGAATGTTCGGATGGCATCTCACAAACCATACGAAGGGTTTCCCCTTCTTTTTCAAGCCTGACAGTGGTGTTGAAACTCTAGAAAAGTTTGGCACAAACCTATAATAGTAACCTACCAATCCCAGGAAACTACATACCTCTGTCACACTCTTGGGTTCCTCTCTAGCATGTACCACCTCAATCGTCAATAGATCCACTACAACTCCAGCCTCCGAGATGAGATGTCCCAAAAAGTGAACCTATTGGATTCAAAACTGGAACTTCGAGTGCTTACCATAAAGTTGGTGCTCTCTGGGTGTGACCGGTACAACCCACAAAAGGTAGGCATGTTCCTCCACATTAGTCGAGTAGATAAGAATGTCTTTGATGAAGACTACGACAAAGAGATTGAGGTAAGGTGGGAAGATCATATTCCTGAGTCCCATGAACACTACTAGAGCGGTGTCTATGACTAAGGTAATAAAAAAACTCATTGTGGCCATACCAACATTTGAAGGCCATATTCAACACATCCTTATATTGATCTCTACGCTGGTGATAGCCTGATCTAAGGTCTGTTTTCAAGAACCACCATGCTACCTTCAACTAATCAAAGAGGTCATCCATCCTCCTGAGTGGGTTCTTATTCTTCACGGGAACATGGTTCAGGATAAGGTAGTGGTCACAATGCCTCAAGCACCAATCCCCCCTCTTGGCGAATAGAATCAGGTCTGCCCAGGGAGAAACAATGGGCCGGATGAATCATTTCCCCTATAAGTTCTCTTGCTGTACTCGTTGCTCATGAAGTACAACAATAGCCATCTGATATGCTGGTGTAGATATCAGTTTCGTCCTGGAGTATAGGTCAATGTAAAATTCCTCCTCTCTACGAGGAGGTAGACCTGATACATCATTAACTAAAAAAAATTCTCTTATTGGTCCACCACTAAAGGATAAGTTGGACTCTCCACATCAACTGCTTCATGGGTAAGGAAAGACAACAGATGAGTGATTGGTTTCACCCTCTGAGTAAGTTTGTACTACACCTAAAAGGCACTTTTCTTGCCAGTAAAGGTGAATCCAGCCTCATCCGTGGGGACACACCTCACTGTGCGCCTAATACATCCGATCTTAGCATGGACTGTAGATCACCGGTCCATACCAAAGATGAAGCCATATGTCCTCGACCCCACTATGAGGAGATCCCATCTGATGCTTTTGCCTCTTAGAGTAAGCTAACACTAGAGGCATCAGGGCATAATCATCAAGTCTGCTCTTGTATAAGTCACTATCCATAATGATCGAGCCAACTGCTTCGTCAGAATCACCGAGCTCCAAACAAGGGCAGTGGAAATTAAAGAGTGACTGGCACATGTGTCTATAAGAACTGCAGATAATGTGGAATAGACACAGATCATACCTCAAATAATCTCTGGAGTATGATAAACGTTAGCCTCACCTATCTGGAGCCGAGATCTCCCATTTCCACCTGCCCCTTCCATTGAGGTGGACCTTCTGTTGGTGGTGGCAGTAACACCTCAGAATGTTGCCCCCACCAGTTGCACTTCCAGCTCCTCTGCCACGTTCACCTACTCCCACCGACTGCCTCTATTGACTCTCCTCTTCTACATGGGCGGTCCTTCGACCGTCTGATAATCATCTAAATGGCGGGTCAGATAGTCATGATCCCGCGGACCATTCGCGCCACATTAGTAACCCTTCCTACTCCTGGATTGTGTGTCTCTAACGTGGGTGCCCCGTAAAACTGATCCTGAGTCAGGCTTTTTTCCACCCATGGGTTTGTTCCTTTTGGACCTCTGTGACATCTATCCACTTCCAGATGCAGAAGACTCTTTAGAATGTTGACTAGTGGTGAATCTTGCTATTGGAGACAGCTCAACAAGGAAACTCTTCACTAAGAGGGCTCAATCCAAAACCCTTACCTGCGTCAGGATGCTGAGGGAGATCATCGAAGCCTTGATATCTCGCCTGAGCCCCTTCTCAGAGGTCTGGGCCCTGATAAATGGATCCTGCAACATATATGTGGAGTAGCGCAAGAGGTCGTTGAACCTCGCTGAGTACTATTACACTATCATGATGCCCCACTGTAGATGGAGTAGCTCCTGTATCCATACTACACGAAGGGTGGCTGGGACAAACACCGCTTGAAATAGGCTCTCACAGTCTACCCAGAGTATCGTCATCTAATTATGAACCAAGAGCATAGAGCTCCACTATCTTCCTTGTTATTCATGTAGAAGGATGGAATCAATAATCACCATGTAGTCTTATGGTGTCCCTAACAGTCTGAAAACTCTAACCATAACCTCCAGCCAATCCTCAGCTAACTGTGGGTCCGTCTCTCCCCTGATCCAGGGCGGCCTATTGCATTTGAACCCATATTGTGCGCTCAAGCGGCATGCATCATATACTGCTGGGGCTGGTGGAATCGGTGGCCCAACAGGTAGTGGTACTACTAGTTATTCCACTAAAATAGGTCCCTTCATCAAGGCCTTGTCGCTTGGTAGGCTATCTACGCGTACAACTCTCGGGACTCTAGTTGTTCATCTGTGATGAGGCATCCTGAATGAAATACGTGCGACACAGTCAAGAGATTATACCTGGTCAGCTAACCTTGATGAGCAGACATAAAGAAATCTTTATAAAACACACACGCAATCAATGTTATTGTGCATTGAGAAGGAAATCAAGTGTCAGGGTCCTGGTGTATGGATACGTCGGCTGCTAAACCAATATTAGACTCCCTAAATTGGGAACCAGACTTAGTACCCTTAACTCTATTGTTTCATAGAAAATAAATATTAGAGTTCTATGTTTTGCGGTAGAACCAACTCCTATGATACCAATTAATTTAAAAACTGTGCCCCACCAACAAGTTTCCCCGCAGACACATGGGCCCTACCCTTGGTCCCACCCACATGCTCGAATGGGTCATCTGACTAATGATCATTCCCACAGGCCAACACATGTCCTTTCTAGTCTGTTCTGTCCTCACTCACACACACCCTATAAAACATCCCAAAAGGGCACCCATCCTAATCACTACTCCATGCCAAGCATGCTTAAATATGGAGTTCTAACTAGGTTGGCTCCCGAAAATGAAGGTGCACCTAGTTGGAATGAGTCGTATCATTTAGTAATTTAACCCTTCATCAGTTGGTGGTGTTACATTTTTGAACTAATCTTCTAGGATAATCAAGAAGATTATTATTATATGATGTGGAATCCAAAATTAAAATAGACATTGGAATATTACAAGTGAAGACGTATGGACAAATGACCACAAGTATTGTGGTTTGCATCATTGGTGACTTCGAAGGGCATCATAGGCTATCTATAACCACTCTAGTCTTGGAGACAATTTATCAATGCTTTCAGTACTTTGTTGGTGGACAAAAACTAGCATCATACAGAATACAACAAGGGCTAAGGTATAAAAGACAAATTCAATAAGAGATTGAAAATAATTTGGAAGAATATTATCGTTATCATATCTGGATTTTTCGACGAGAAGTATCTCTATTTGAAGTTCAATAGCATCTAGACCCCACAAAAAATCGCATCAGTGAAAAATGAAGATATTAATTGAAACTAGGCAATGTCAATTTGGAAACATTCAACCCTTACAGCTTCCATAAACATGCGCCATCGCAACATGTGCCCTATTAATGTATCATGGGAAGAAAATGTTGATCCATTGTACCAGATGGACACCATTTCTAACTATTATGTTGCACTATAGATGACTATTAGAGAGTTGTTATTTCACAATTCTAGATGGCTAGTGGATAGTGATACCTGACATCAATCAGTTGCATCATGTGGGAGACCAAAGGCCCGTATGATGCTTAATGAGATGGACTGGCCTCAAGAGGAAGGTAAGAGTGTTATATGAACCATATATCATACAAAAATTCATAACAAAAAATGATTCCCTAACATGGTCCAAAACCTAAATATCAAAATTCTAAACCCTAACCCTTAAAACCAAAACCATAACCCAAAATTCATAATCCTAAACCTGAAAACCTTACAATAATATCCAAAACGTAGACCCATAACTCAATATCTGAAACCCTAATCTCTGAACCCAAAAACATTATTGAAGAATTATAAAACAAAAATTATCTTCCCTTTACCACATTTTTCGATAACATTATCTGTTTGATATTTCAATGAACTTTTATATATTGAAATAATAGTATCATAATCATTAGCGTCTGTTATTCAATATATATAATTATATATATTTATAATTAATCATTATTAATTTTTATGGTTTATCTTATTAAAATCTATATTTAGATAATCATAAAACACCTCCAAAATATGTCTAACCAAATTCAAGTTCGAAATATAAAAAAATATTGTCTCTAAAATTCTAAAAATCATAATATCATTAATCTGAAAATGTATATCTCAATGAAACATACCTAATATCTATATAATCTATTAATCATAAATCCATTATAAAATCATGCTTACTTTCAGGAATTAACATTATCCTTATTTTTTAATAATATATTAGATTATAGAATTTATTTCATAAATCCAAAAAATGAACTTAACTCTATAATGAATTAATTTTTAATCAAATCATTATCTAATTTTATTTGTCAGCAATACCATCCAATTAATATCTTTTTATTCAATTTTGTCAAAATTAGGCTCATATTTAGTGTCATCATCCCAAAATAATGATTAAAATAAGTGTTTAATTTTTTTAATAAATCATGTATTATGGCCATTGGGGAAATTCTACATATTCTCTCAGACACATTAAGAAATGGAATTACGATAAAAACATAATACATTACATTATTCCTACCAAATTAATATCATTAATGAAATTCATTCACAACATATTTCATGGATCAAAAAACACAATAATAGAGAACATTCCACTTCGAAAGTGTCATTAACATATTCATTACTTTAGTGTAAGGGATTCTTCGAAGATATATTCCCTTGATGATTTTGGAATTCATTTTCATAGTGACTCATCTCTTTATAACTGAAACGTTACACAGTGGAAAATTTATTCATTCCCATATTATCATGATATTGGTATCTATTCTCACCACAGTTGATGTGAACCCCAATTATAATAAATCATACATCAATTTTTATTACTTCCACAATTATCATATGTGGTAAAATTTATAAATGTTGATTTTACCATTTTCTATATTTTCTCTTATTTTATCTAGTTATATTTATTTCATTCAACACTGAATGACATGAATAATTATATTTCTTTTGGTAAAAATATATTCCTTAAAAAATGTTAATAATCATCGAATTTATTGCATTCTATGATTCATAAAATTATGTTGACTGTAATGTTAAATTAAAATTATACACATATGACTCATTTCATAAGATTATATACTGAAGGATTATACCTTCCAACTAATTATGAATCGTACCCATATTTCCAAGGTCAAGATAGAGGTTGGTTTATATCGATTGATTTGGGTGCATCGAGTGCCCTGTTATCCTTGCAGGGTTCCTCCACATGCTATTAGACCATACATACACCACGTTGGCTTCAATGGAATTATCATATCAGATTTATTAGTTGAAGACCATCACCTACTTGCTGCACTCATAGGGAGGTGGAGAAAATTGACACAGACATACCACCTACCTGAGAGAGAGATGACCATCACCATCCATGATGTCACAGTGCTCCTCGGTCATCCTATAAAGGGGAGACCCATTGTTGGTACCCCTCTTGTATCTTTCCCAGACCATACTCAGTTCTTGTTAGGCATTGACCTTTTGTCTAACCATAGGGCTAAAAATGGAGTGTTCATATCTATGCCTTGGTTAGAGGACAAGATTCCACATTTATCCAATAATAATGATGATCAATCTATTTTGTGTTATGCACATGCATATATATTATGTCAAATTGGAGAGACCATGTATACTGATCACTCGGGGATGCATATGCACATGATGTATCAACCCTAACTAGAGGACATTGATCGGGCCGAGACGTATAGCTAGGGTTCAGCCTACATGGCATACACGTACAAATCATTATGTTGGATATCCCATAGGGACAAAACATGTCTCATGGGACGTGTCATTATTATTTATATGTGTGCATGGGAGCACAACAAATCATTCTGCCATGCAATTTCTGGTCTGCAGATCATGATGTAGGTGCTACAAGGTGATCCACGTGGGTGTTGGTATGATCAGTAATTTGTATTTTTTTTGATGCTACAAAGATTTATTGACATTAATTTTTCATTTTTTTCAATATCGGTGTCGTACTTTATAGGTGGGGTCAACAGAAAAATCTCGACACAATTCTGTGACATTATTTGGGCGTATATAGGATTAATTTGTAATTTCTCTTACCTTACCGAGTATTTATATAGAATCTATCACTATCTAAAAATTTAATAATAGAATTAGGTTTTTTTTGTTTGGAGATTTTTTTGATAAAATCACATGTCTGTTCAGATTTCATGGTTCCATACTAATGTATTATGGAAAAATTACTAGCATGTGGAAGTATTGGGCATCAGGATGCTATGGATGTAGTGGACCTCATTCACTTCCAAGCCATTGAGTGGCTACATCCTGGAAAATTATTGTGAATGTTTTTTTTGTGCTCATCATATTCCATTTCCACTAAGATAGACAGAGCAGCATCATGGGATGAAGCTGACAGAGAGGCAGGATAAGGATTGGGACTGAGTACATGCCTTCTTTCTCAACTCCTAGTGCATAATTCCATAATTTCATATTTATTGTATACCTACGAATCGATTAATTATATCAGAGCATGTTGATTATGGGTCATTGTATAGACTGAAGCCTATACTATATCTTACCCACCATAACAGAGGGATGTAGAGGATAGTAGGTTAATAAATTTCCATTAGTTTTCATCTTAAACTATTTTCTAATTAATTTTGAATCTCTTTATAGGGAATTCACATAGAGAAGATTTTCCACACGAGTGATCAAGAGTTGGAGGGGGTCTTTAGCTGGGCATCCATCCATACTGCAGATTTGGGGATTATTGTATCATTTCGTGCACATTCTGAGAGCATCTTGAATCACCCAACACAGAGAGAAGAGGTTACTACCCTAGAGGAACTATCTGGAGTATCTACTGGTGCTGAGGAGCCATGACTACGATGACAAATACAACATCATGCTGCACATGAGGCCTCACCTTTTCTATAGGAAGAGGTCAACCCTTTTGTAGTCTAGCCTTAGATAATTAAAAATGTGCCTTAGGTGTCATATGATTTGCCTTTATTGATAGTATTTCTGTATTTCTCTCCATCATGTGGTCTAGATCCATTGTATCCTAGGGTTACAGGTGTATCACAAACTTCAGGTCTAGATCCGTTGTAGCCTTGGGGTCATATCCATCGCATTCTTGGGGTACTTCTCTATTGCATGATTCATTACCCACTATGATGATGATGTGTCCCTCTGCCACTATAGTGGGAGAAGTATTGGGGTGAAATATAAGATGAATTTGACAGGTCCTCCCATTGACACAATGAAAAAGGATGTGATAGTCGATGTTACAATGCCCTAGGCTCATCTCTCGAGGTCATCAGACTCCACTGGGAACTCAACGTAGATGTCCTATTCACAAACCACCATGTGCGACATAATCTCATCGACATAGACATAGAAACTTATTTTACATGTTCATTTATATGATTTTTCGGTCTTATTGAATACTCAATAGTGGGGGGGTGAATTGAGTTCCAATTAAATATAATGATAAAAAACATTATGGTTAAGAAAACCCCCAATTTTAAGAAAGGACAGCCAATTAATTCAGTAGAAATGTAAATATTAAAATTTTCAAATCGATATATAAAGGGTGATTAGTCCTCAAATAAATTAGTGTAGAACACTAATTTAGATTTTGAAACAATTCTGATGAAGTAAACAATTAAACACACTATCCAATACTAGATATCAATGTTTCATCAAAAACAATTTTATGTTTTAGCAAGTATAAGTAGCTGAGAAAACAAAATAGAGTAATTAACGATTAGTAAAATAATGTAAACATGAGGTTCAGTCTCATAAAGAAACTTAATCCTCTCCACATGGTGATCACCTACAAAAAAGCAGTATATATAAATAAAATTTTGATCCACACCTTGGAAAGGGGTTTACAACATCACACCCATCATTCCCGGTCACACAAGACCTCTACCACAGTTATTCATGGGAAACAAAATAAATAAGTGATTGTGTGTGTGGATATTTTTTTATCCCCCATTTATGCGTAGGAGGCAGTGTGTGTTATACAAACAAAAATACACCATCCTCAAATAGAAAATAGAAAATTCAACAGATTTAAGGATAATAATAGAGATAAAAACTCTCTGTGTGTTGTAAAGTAAGGCTCTGGACTCAATGAATGTTGAGAATATAGTATTTAATTTTTCTTCTTTGAAGTTGTCTTCATAATGGAGTATCTTAGTTCCTGTAATCCAGCTTCGTAAAATAAAAAGGATCATCTCTTTAATTTCTCGATGAATACTGAAGCCTTTGTGGTGAAGATACGTTGTTAGAGTATTCTTGTAATATCAAGCTCATAGTTCTTCTCTTTTGGTATTCGTACAGTTTGCGTCTCAGCATGTACTACTTCATTTTCTCATCGTCTTCGTATCATTAACATTAATGATGCAGTCCATTTATACACCAGGATCCTCTACACATAAGGATCTTTGCACATGCATGTACCTCATACTTGTCTACAGATTGTCCTAAAGAAAACATTAAATAATTTCAGAAACATTAATTTGTCTATATATGGTCATTAGATATAATTTTGAATTAATAAAACAGAAACAATTATTTATATCAATCAGCGAGTAATCTTCGGTTTGATAACATCAACCTATTATATTTGGTCGGTTATCTTCTATGCGTCGATGTTATTATATCGAACATCGACGTGCAACTTCGGTATGTCGAACATCAGTCTGTTGTACTTCGCACTATCATATTCAGTTTTGCTGTGTCATCTTCGATGTTAGTGTGTTGTCTTTGGGGTGTCATCTTCGTTGTGTAGACTTCGGTTTGTCGAACTTCAATGTGTCGACTTTGGTTTCAGTGTGTCATCTTTTTTTTGGTGTGTTATCGTTGGTTTGGTGTGTCATATTCGGTTTGTCAGGGAATCCAAAAAATATTTTGAAGAGTCAGTCATGAATATACCATTAAATGATTGATTTTAAATCAAATTATACGATAAAATACAATTGTAAACATATTGATTCATGAAATATATGCAATTGATTTATTAAAGTATATGTTGATGTACAAAAATTGATTCCAACAGAGATATTAAAATTGGCATGAATGAGTAGAATTTTTATATTGACATTATTTGTTATTATGAATAAATTCAATATCATGAAGGGTCCAAAAATCTCCCCCTTTTTGATAATCTATAATTATGGCATACATGAAAATATATCGAATAAACATGGATGAATATACGTGTCCAATATAACTAAAATTTGACATTTCTAGAATTTATAAAAAAAAATAACCCCCTCACAAGATGGATTATGGAGAGTATATTCCACCCTTATATTCTAATATTCCATCCTTACTTTCTACCCCTTTCTCATATGTCATCTTTACTTTCTCCCCCATTTTGGATTAACAAAAAGTGGAAAGCAGGAAGGAAAAAATAATATAAAATAAAGACACCAAAAGAAGTTGCATTTTATGTTATAAGAGTACCAGACCAGCAAAAATATCAAATCCCTATCAAAAAAATAATAATCCATCACTATGGTTTTTGATAAAGTGAATATTTGACTTTTTCTGAGTGATCCAAGTGTAAATTAGAGGGTTTGGTACTCGCAGAGGATGGAAGTGATATAATTATAACACCAAGCTAGGAAACACCTGTAGGAAAAGTAGCTGCAAGGGTAGGCCATCACTCTGACATCACACATCTTAGAGACTTCTCATTAATGTTTGGTTGAATCTGAGTAAGAGTATAAGAGACAGTCATTGGAGTAGGAGGCTGAGAGGTAACACCAATTAAAGCAGCCGGAGAACCACAATATCCTCGGCCTGGACATGCAGATAATGTTTGAGCAGTTTGATGAAGTCATTAATGACTTCTCCTCCATATTCCATTGAATTATAATATTCTTCCTTATTCTCCATAAACATATAGAGTAAAGGGGTAAAATTATTCAACTGGATAAATTTCTTTTTGAATGCATCTGTGACTGGGGGAATTTGAAGATTTTCTACAAATTATTTGAAACTGTTAATGAGATCATGATTGGTATATATCTTAGTGAAATACATATCCACCTATTCCTGAATTTCATTTGGAGCTTTAGAGGCTTCATTTGTGCATTGTATGACCATATTGTACACAAGATCTATATTTCGATGTTCCTTTTCAAGGGTTTTCTTATCTGAAATAATCTGATGTTTTTGAATCTATTCTCTCATTATAGCCTTGAGAGAATCTAAATCAGAAACCACACTTCTTCCCCTCCTAGAACTAGATGGGACAGTCACCATTTTTCCAAGCACTTCTTTCAACATTTTCAAGTCAACACTGAGAGGATGAGTTACCATGTTCTTAAGAACATCCAGAACACCACTAACGGAGGTCTTGAAGTCAGAGGTTAAGTAATTCAACTCATTTCACATCTTTATTACTTATTCTATCAGCAATGTGTTATGTCTAATAATTCCATCTACTATAATAATAAGATTCAGTTGAATATCATGAACCACAATTCTTGAAATTTTTGCTGCATCAACATATGAAATACTTAATGAGGTGGAGCCTTTATTTCTTGGATCCCACTAAAGCTATCACAAATTCACATATCTCATTATTAAACTTTTCCAATGAAGCCACAGAGACATAGTCACTGGGTACTGACTGAGAAAATGGGTCTACTACTGAAGGTGCAATAGGTGGAAAAGGAGCAGCCAGCTCTGGTCCAGCATGGAATTGAGGAACAGATGGATTTGGTACCATATCTGCATGTGAATCATATTCAAAACCTAAATAATATATCATGGATTACTATTCCACTCTCTAGAACATGTCCAATCTCTTGGCTCAAAAGTATCAATTCGTACCCTTCATCACTGAGCCACAGTAATAGCATCGATATCATCAATTTCTTCATCCTATCCTCTGGCCATAATACCTTGTCTTGGGATAGGAATTAACTGGACTTTAGGTTCTGCATGAGCTCCAGCTATTTCAACTTCACCAGGTACTTCCTCAATTTGAGGTAGTGGAACAAAATCTTCTTCTTCTTGGACAACATCCATAATATCATTCAATTCCTGAATAATCTCTTGGTTTTCAGCATTGGGATGTAGTGATCTATCCTCATGTGTAGAATTTCTATGATCATCAGCCAGTAGATCAGGAGGCTCTACTCCATCACTATCTCCATGAACAGATTCCTCACTGGATCAGTCAACCACTTACTGTCCCACTTTTATAGACTCACTCACATGATCAACAATTCCTCCATCATCACCATTTTCACCATCATCAGATTCATTATTATCATCATCATCATCATTAGATTCATCATATGATTTTCTAACAAAACCATCAACCCCATAAATTTTTGTTTTATGCTATTCTTCATCACCTAGAATAGTTCATCTATATGGCAGTTCCATAGGTGGACTAGTAGGACATGAAGTCATATTTTCGGTACTTTCAACGATATCCAGATCACTCTTATCATCAAAAGGAGAACCTTTTTCCCTAGGCACTTCAGCCTTAGCCTCATCATCAGAATAGACAGGAACTTCTCTAGGATTTAGACCAGGATCAACTTGGTCATTTGGACTAGAAGGATGGTCAACCGGATTGAATTCCACATACAACCTTTCTTCATCTTCAACCCAACATATATTCCATTGGTTCTAGATGATTTTAATCCTTTTATAAATGTATTTATAATGACAAAAACCACTGTAGGAAGTTATCATCTCATCTATATCTTCCACACAACCTAATTTCTTCAACATAGTAGAAATCATTCTCGGATTTTATAAGCATGTTTCTTTCTTACATGGCTCGATCAACTCAAAATTATATACCATAAGATATCAGCACAGATTCACCATTATTCCATGTTTAAAAAAAATATCAAGAACAAATACAAATATTTTATAGTAGAGAAATCTCCCTTCCTTGGGAATATTTGATGTGGTATGATCTTAAAAAGAAATATCACTTCTTCTTCAAATTCATTCCCAACTGTCCTCCTAGAATCTTCATTTCCAGTAATCTCTTTCAGAGAATCTTCATATGAATTTTTTGGATGAATATAGAATATTACCAAGATAGTCAAAATAGACACCTTCATGAGTTACCATTAATAATTCCTCCCATTCCTTAGAAGATAAAACAAATTTTTTGTATATAATCTAGATCTCATATTTTATACCTCAGCTTCATTTAGTGTTATACACAAATGATGATAGAACTCATACACTATCTTGTGGAAATAATTAATGTCATTGTTTCTAAACCATGTGAACTACCCTGGAGATTCCAATACCATTAGCAGAAAATATTTTCTTTTCATAAGCCACACAGCAAACACTTCCTTTTCATCTATAACAACCAGACATTCTATGCTCAGTTTTCCAGTCCGACTGCACTCACCATTCTAATGTTTATAAGGAGGATATTTCTGAGGTTCTATCATTGCGTTCATAGTCCTAGCCATAGTGGAGCTTCATATTCTAAGTCTTTTGAGAGGTCGAGAGTCGAGAGAGAGAGAGACTAAATATAGAAGGCTTTACGGCTATAGAGATGGTGAAAGGTTGGGATGGATTGGACATAATATATCATTTAGGGATTGTAAATTGTTAAACATTAAATTTAAACGTGACAATGTGAATGAGATAAAACAGCATCGTTTCACTTAAAAAAAAATTTACACTATATCCATTAAATGTATCAGTTTCGATGAATCAATTTTACGAATATCGGTTTCAAAACAATCGGTTTCACAAAAATCAGTTTAATTAAATTCAGTTTTATAAAAATCGGTTTCATAATGATCGGTTTCATAAAAATTGGTTTCATAAAAATTGGTTTCATAAAAAATGGTTTCATAAATATTGGTCTCAAAAAATTCAGTTTCACAATGATCAGATTCATAACGATTGGTTTCATAACAATCTGTTTCAAAAAAATCGGTTGCATAAAAATCTGTTTCCTGAAAATCATTTTCTAAAAATCTATTTTATAAAGACCAGTTTTATAAAGATTAGTTTTATAAAAATTTGTTACTAATTTATCATTCCATGTTCATGTATGATGTAATTCATTATCTCAGAATTTAAGGCTTTAGTGAACAGATCAACAAGTTGAGGTTCTGTCGCAATAAACTCAAGAGTTATATCACCTTTTTGTTAATTATCTCTCAAAATGTGATGTCCTACATAAATATACTTTGTTCTAGAATGATATATTGGATTTCTAGAAATCTTAATAGAACATGTGTTGTCACATTAAATGGAGACATATTTGATTTGAAATCTATAGTCTAGTAAAGCGTGTTTCATAAAAAAAATTCCCACAACAACTACCAACAACAATGTATTCTACTTTTGCAGTAGATAATGAAACAAAATTCATTTTTTTACTGCACCATGATACTAGAGATTTTTATATCCTGTGACATGTCCCAGATCTGCTTTTTCTATATAGCTTACAACCAGTAATGTCCTAATCTGAATAGCTTATTAAATCCAATAATGGTCATCTTTGATAAAATAGTCATAAGTTGGGAGTATATTTGATATTTTTTAAAAGCATTTTAAAAACATTTAAATGATATTTTTTGGGATTATCATGAAGGTGAGCACACATGGATACACTAAATGTAATATTAGGACTTATAGCACTAAGGTAGAGTAGAATCTCAATCATGCCTCAGTAGATGGTTTGATCCACTGATTCTCCAGCTTCATCAGCATCCAACTTACAAGTGGTAATAATAGGTGTATCACTACCTTTACTATGATCCATACCGAAATTTTTTAAAAGATCATTATTATATTTACTTTAATTTAAAATAATACCATCTGTATTTTGAAAAATCTAAAATCCATTGAAAAATTTAGGTTCTCCCATTACACTCATCTCAAATTCATTTTTCATTATTTTTGAAAAATCAGGACATAATGAGTTTTTAGAAGATCAAAAAATTATATCATCTACATAAATTTGTACTATAAAAACATAATTAGAAGTCCTTTTAATAAACAAAGTAGGATCCGTTATTCCTTTGTTAAAGCATTTTAAAATAAGAAATGAACAAATTATATCATACCACGATCTTGGGGATTTCATTAAACCACATAATGCATTAGAACGTTTAAAAAAATGATTTGAAAAAAGGGTATTTTTAAAAATATAGGTTGTTAAAAAAATACATCCTCAACTATATACCCATTTAGAAATGAAATTTTGACATACATTTTATAAAGATTGGAATTCAGATGAAATTCATAAGCATGTAGTATCCTAATAGCCTCTAACCTAGCTACAGGTGAAAAGGTCTCCTCATAGTCTATTCCTTCCTCTTGACTATATCTTTGGAAAAATAATCTAGCTTTATTTCTAACTATAATTCTAGACTCATCAACTTTGTTTCGAAAAAACCATTTTGTGTGTATTGTCATGTGTCATTAGGTCTTTCAAATAGATCCTAGACTTTGTTTCATTCAAATTGATTTAATTATTATTTCATATCCATCACCCATTTTTTTCATTGATACAATCCTTAATATTTTTATGTTCAAGCTGTGACAGAAAAAATCATTGTTCAACCGAGTTTCAATTAGAAGATCTAGTTTGGGTCCATTGGTTTAAATAACCTACTACAATATCTAAAGGATGATTCTTGAGAGTTCTAATACCTCTGGAAATAATTGAACTAGACTCTTCATGAATGTTTATATGTTCAGACTCAACAGGTGCAGATTCTCGAAGATTCCCTGAACTGGTCACTTTTAAAGGTGATTCATTAACATTATCATTAAGGTTTAGAATTGACATATCTTCCTCATGATATTCAAGAGTGGTTTTGGGTTCATGTGGATCAGTCTCATCAAATATGACATGAATTGACTCTTCCACACATTTGGTCTTCTTATTGAATAATTTATAGGCTTTAATCAAGATTGAGAAACCTATAAAAATTCATTCTTAACACTTTGAGGAATACTTGTCAAGATAGTCTTTAGTGTTAAGGATAATGACTATTCATCCGAAAAATCTGATGTAGCTAACCTTAGGCTTCCTATTGTTCCAATGTTTATAAGGGTTATTCTAAAGAACAGTTCTAATAAAGACACAATTAGTGGCATAAGAAGCTGTATTTACGGCTTCAAAAAAATAGGTAAATTATAATCACTAAACATTATCCTAGCTATTTATGGAAGAGTCCTATTTTTTTCCACGACTCCATTTTGTTGAGGTGTTATAGGAGTAGATAAATTGTGGCTATATCCATTGTGTGAGAAATATGAATCAATCTTTTTATTTTCAAACACACAACCATGGTCACTTCTCAATGTCATGATTATATGTCGACTAAGTATTTCCACAGACATGTTGTATTTGATAAAACATGTACATGCTTCACTTTTGTGAGATAGATATTATACACAAGTATACCAAGAAAAATCATCTACAAAAACATAAACATAGTGCTTCCAATTTAAACTTGAAATTCATGATGGTCCAAACAAATCAATGTGAAACAACTCAAGAGGATGTGAAGTAGAAACATCTTTCTTTGGTTTGAATGAAACATTGTGTAGCTTTCTTTTTTGACAACGGTCTCACCCTTTATTAAGTGGGATTTCTAGTTTTTGTAAGTCTCTAACTAAAAATTCTGTAGTTTGTTTCCCAAGACAGTGAATATTGCGGTTTCTTAGTATTCTATGCCACAACTAGGATTCCTTATGAAAATCATTTAAGCAAGTAAAAATTGTCATTTCTAAATAATTTATGTCAATTGCATACACATTTTCATTTTTTGAGAGCAGTAATTATTCAATCATTTTTTTGAATTAAAATCATTACATGAATCATTTTAAAATTTGAAATTGAATCCATCATCACACAACTGAGAGATACTAATTCAATTATAAATTAATCCATCAACAAAAAGTACTTTGTAAATTAATACTATATTAGGGTTACCGATCTGGCCTAAGCAGACGATTTTTCTATTTGCATTGTCACCAAAAGATACATGACCACCATCAACCTTGATTAGGCTCCTACAAAATGAGTAGTATTCAATCATATGTCTTGAACATCCACTTTCCAAGTACCAAATATTCTTACTGGAACTCTTTAGATAACATCCCTGTAAAATAGATTAGACAAGGGTTAACTTTGGTGCCCAGATATTCTTGGGTCCTAAGAGGTTAGAATGTAAAATTTTGGGAACCCATACTTTTCTCACAGATTACATTTAATTAGTAGATATATTTTGAGACAGAAACACTTTTTTTGGTCCTTTAGATAATTTTTTTTTCATGAAATTGTCCATAACATGAACTAGCCGTGAAATGTCCTGATTTTGGAATAAATTTAGTTTTAAGTATCCCTCTCTTTCCCGGATGATATCCTAGAGCAGTTGTATATTTTGGGGAAATCTATTGTCCTAACAACTGTGTCAGGGTATCTCTACAAATATTAAAATTTTAAATATCTTTATTAATTTTGTTCATTTTATAACATGTGTTTGGTGTTTTCCTTTAACAGTTGAGCACATTTTTCTATCTCGTTATCCAGACATGACATATAATTTCCATGTAAAGCATGTTGTCTCTTTAATAATTTATACTTTTCCTTGATCTCATTAACTGTATCATAAATCATTCCACAATATTTAAATATTTCATCTTTATTCATATCTTCATCATTATGTGACTCAATCTTATTCCCAGAATAATAGGCATTATGTATAGGAGAGATAAGTGTTACCTCAGTTGTTTCGTTCATGAAACATAAGTTTACATGATTGTTTTTATCACTATTAGAAGCATCAAATCCACTGGAGTTGTCTTGTGCTACACTCTAGGTTTCTTTTATAGTATTTTTATATAAATTTCTACTATCATCATATTTTTTTCTTGAATTTCTTCTTGGGATAGTCAGTCTACACATGACCTTTTCGTTTGCACTCATAGCAAATTATTTCATTTGAGTTGTCATTCCATTTTCTGTCTTTATTATATTGTATTTTACTTGCATACTTTCTCTTGTAGTTTGACATTATAATGAATTTATTCTTTTAGTATAACTTTTTGAACCTTCTATCAAGATGAGTCATCCCCTCATCCCTATCTGAATTTGACTCTTCACTAGTAGAGCTGTCTGTATGAGCTTGATCTTTTTCTTTGTTTTTTTTTCTTTGAGGTAGTTATCATGAATGCTACTGATTTCTTCCTTGTTTCCTTATCTACTTCTTGATTCACCTTAAGTTCTTCTTCATTCATCATATGTTTTCCAACTATATCCTTCAATGGATGCTTTCTTATGTCACAAGATTCTCAGATGGAAATAGAAGTTCCCCACAATCTGTCAGGTTGGCATCGAAGAAGTATCATGATCTGGTCCATGCTTTCCACTGTTTTTTAAAGAAGACTCATAATGTTCACTATTTTGTTGAACCTAAGATACATTTTATAGATAAGTTCGTCATGATTCATTTTAAAATTATTATATTTAATAGTGTATGTATTTAGTCTCATTTCATTAACATTATTAATTCCTAATAAGAAACAAATAAAGTATCCCAAATTTCTTATGCAGTTTTACAAGCAGATATTCTATTGAATTAATCATTAACTAGAAAATTGTACAGGGAATTCATTGCTTTACAGTTATTATTATATGTAGCTTTGGTCACCTGAGATAATGTATCCCTAGTAGTAGTAGGGAATATATGTTTCTATTCAATTATGTCCTAGATTTCATGTCCCATACACTCTAGAAACATTTTCATTATTAATTTCCCCTGAACATAGTTATTACCATTAAAGAAAAGTAGCATGTTAGTAGCAGCACCCTCTACTCTATTTTCCATAGTTACTTAGAATTTAATGAACTAAAAATTTATATATGATAGAAATTTTTGATCTTTTAGATACAACTAAAATCACAGATGAAAATAATTTGAAAAACATGAAAATAAATAAACCTCTAATACCAAATATTGGTTAGAGGGGTTACTCAAGAGGTGGTGAATTCAGTTGCATTTAAAATTTCTATTTATAAACATTATGGGTAAGAAAACCCCCAATATTATAAAAATCATAGTTAATTAAGGAAGTAGAAATGTAAATGTTCAATTGGTCAATAGGTTTCTCAATGGGTGATTAGTCCTCAGATAAATCAATGTAGAACACTAATTCAGCTTTTGAAACAAATCTACTGATGTAAACAAATAAACACACTAATTAAAACTAACTATTAAAGTGTATGTAAAAATAGTTTTATGTTTTAGAAAATATAAGCAGAGGACAAAACAAAACCGAGTAATTGAAGATTAGCACAACAATGTAAACAAGTGGTTCAATATCATGAAGAGACATAATCCTCTCCACTTGGTGATCACCTGTCCCCAAGAATTTTATATAAATAAAAATTTTATCCACACCCTGGATTGGTGATTACAACATCTCACATGGATGTCCAGTTCACATTTGACCTCTACTATAATTATTCATGGGAAAAAAATGAAATAAGTGATTGTGTATGAGGATATTTTTATATCCTCCAGTTATTCTCAGGATATATTATTTTTTTACAAATAAATATACACACTGAACAAATAGAAAATATAAAAGAAAATAATGATAAGGATAAGAATAGAGTTCAGGACTCTCGGTGTGTTGTGATGTAAGGATCTAGACCCAATAAGTGTTGAGAATATGGTATTTGAGTCTTCATCTTTGAAGTTGAATTTAAAATAGAGTATCATAGTTTCTATAATCCAACTTCGTGAAATAAAAAGGTTAGTCAATTTAATGCCTCAATGTATACTAAAGACTTTGTGATGAAAATAGCTTTTTAGAGTCTTCTTGTAACCTCATGCTCTTAGTTCTTCTCTTTTGGTATTCGCATAGTCTATGTCTCAGCGTGTACTACTACTTTTTTGTTGTCGTCTTCGTGTTTTTACTGTGAATTATGAGGTCCATTTATACTACATGATCTTCTACACATAAGGATCTACGCACGTGCATGTACCTCGTACTTGTATACATATTTTCCTACAGAAAAAATTAAATAATGCCAGAAAAATTAATTTGTCTACATATTACTGTTAGAAATAATTTTTAATTAAATCAATTTATATAGTTATTCATATTAATTGATGAGTAATCTTCGGTCTGTTGTCTTTGGATTGATAACATCGATCATTCATCTTCAGTGTGTTATCTTCGGTGCGTTGACTTCGGTCTGTTGAACTTCGGTGTCGACTTAGGTCTGTCGAACATCGGTCTGTCGTACATTGGTCATTCAACATCGGTTTTGGTGTTTTATCTTCGATTTCGGTGTTTCATATACGGTGTGTCATCTTCAGTGTGTTATCTTATATGTGTATACTTTAGTATATTGATCTTTGGTGTGTAGGCTTCAGTTCCATTGTGTTATATGCAATTTGGGTGTGTCATCGTTGGTTTTGGTGTGTCATCGTTGGTTTTGGTGTGTCATCGTCAGTTTTTCATAGGATCCAAAAAATATTATGAAGAGTATGTATTTCATATACCATTAGAAGATGAATTGTTAATCAAATTATATGTACAAATACAGTTTTAGACATATTGATTCCTGACTTATAAGCAATTGACTTATTAAAGTATATGTTGTTGTATGACAAAATTTATTCCCTTAGAGATATTAAAATTGTCAAGAAAGAGTAGAATCTATATATTTACATTATTTGTGATTATGAAAAAATACAATATCAGGAAGGGTCCCACTAATTAATATCCATTGATGTGAGAATACTATCATGACTAGTAGTCCTTCTTATATGTTTATCTTTTAATGTAGTTTTCATTTATATTTTAGGGACAATTTTTATTTGACATCATTTTATTTTGACTACATGAAACATATGAATAATTATTAAATTTGAAACAGATAAATAAAAAATAAACTATAATACGCATATACCAATAATTAAAAAAACTACTTCTAATATGATTAATCAAGTTTTAAAATGTCATTCACATCAGTCTTATAGTTTATATTTCTTTGTCTAGAAAAGTCACATACTTGAAAAAAATTTATGTTTAAAGTAGGTGGATTAGAAACCATATAAATTATTTTTCATCTCCATTTTTAAGAAAACATTTTTTATTTTTTCTATTTGTTATATGTTTAATCATTGTTTAATATTTTATTCATATCAGTCTTGTAGATTATATTTTAAAGGATAGAGATGTCACGTACTTGATGTTAGAGTCGGTGTTCTGAGAACCAAATGTTTGTACTTTGATTACATGAATGTAAACATATCATATATTTTTTTTGTTTTTCATCATGACTATAATATAATGATGTCCTAGAATATTTGCAGCATTAATAATGTCATGGAAGAATCCCGCTATGATGAGACACTTGAAATTATATAATAATATTCTCATATAAATTTCAACTATTAGATGACATACTATGATATGAAAATTAATATAGAGACTATCATGTGTGATTACACATAAGAATAATAGACACTCTCTTATGGAGTTTTCACTTGGTAATCTCCATGATGGGTGATTATGAGAATAGACCTACCAACAGTAATTCCACATTTCTTAGTTTCATCAGACATTACTATCTATGAGCATGTGAAATGGTTCTTAGACTAGAATATTATCATTTACTCATGTCATGACTTTTAGACAAAGATTTGCGGACGAAAACCGTCATGAAGACAGTTGGTAGGAAGCAGGGTACATTGCGTGCATAAAAAATGACATGTTGTTAATGGATAAGTTGATGAAGGATTTGTCCCTTCTATATTCATGGATGTAGATATCTCAAGTCCTATGATTGAAATAGAATTGTCCCACTAATTCCATGGCCATAGTGTCACGATGAGTTTATTTCTGGATGTCAATGTATGACAGATCAAGTATATAGGTTTAGGACACCACCATGAAACATGCTTGACGAGATATAGAGACAAATGGATTAAATTTCATGGTAAGAGTTCCTATGAGGTGACAGTTCAATGTGGTGATAACTTCATTCTCATAGGTTCCTTGACCCATTGCTAGATAGTAATCATGGACTTTCTGCAATCCCGGCTATTCCTAACGAGAAAGAGCCCTAGAGGGTCACACCCTAAGTGTATCCATGTATCTCAAGTAGAATAAATATTATTCCCATACGTGGTTTAATAATTATTCAAGAAAGCCTAAATTGTTTTAATGTTGGAGGTAGAATAAAATGAAAACAAGTACACTCCGCGTATCAATGATTACATGACGTGTAATTTTCATTTTGGAAAAGAAATGAAAAACAAGTACAAGTCGTGTACTAAGGATATACGCCGTGTAGTTTTATGAAAAAAAAATTACACACAGTGTATTAATGATTACATGCTGTGTAGTTTTTTCAATCATGATTTTGAGAAAATAATATCTCTTTTTAAATGATATTTATTATAATCAGCGTGGCCACATGTCAAAGTAATAATGATTCGACATGGGGGTTTTCCAATAAGAGTAAATGAAATAAATAAAACAAGAAACAAATTTAATTATTGTCATAACTCTATAACCTCTAACATGATTATAAATATCCCCACAACCCCAACACATTTCCTAAAAATTATTGTGCACAAAAATTTTGGAGAGTTCTTTCAAGGATGAAAGAACTCCTTCCACGAACACTCTCAAGACTGAGATATGTCCTCCTCCATCAGATCAAGATGATATAATGTGGACAATAAAAGCTGAGGCATCTCCACACTAGAACCCGGAAATTACTTTGGCGACATCTAGAGATATGTGTTGCATGTTAAGATAACCGCTAGAGAAAGTATACTCTTGGATTCTATGATGCAATGACGAATCATATCATAACGTGATCAGAAATATCATCAAAGACAGAACGCCATAAAAGGTACATCTTTCAAATTAATTAAATTAATTATAATAAACCTAGAATGATCTAAGTTTGTGGTTCTAGGACTATTATTCTTTTTTTTCAATTACTGTGATTCGATCCATGGTGTTCGGTGTTTATCGTCATATTGATCCCAGATTGATCATTGAAGATGTCAAAAAAGCCAAGTGGGCACATCCACCAACAATCTTCTATTTCTCACAATACCATATTTAACATCACATGTAAGTAATGAATAATATAATTTCTTGTATATGTATATATATGAATTAGATAGTGTTTTAGAGGATTAAAATGAGAATAAATCCAATCTTAAGCATATAATACTCTAATATTTTTTAAGAGATTGTTTTACGGCCTTTTGATGGAAAACCATTTTTAAATAAAACTTTTGACAAATTTATAAGCATTATTTGTCAAAATAAACTTATTCAATATAATTGGGACATTTATATTTACTTTGGATAAATTTTTGGTATTTTTCTGACAATGTTCAGTTTTTAATGAATAGTGAAAAATACTGCATTTCACATCAAAACTGCTTTTTCATCTAATTAAATTATATGGTTAGATTATTTTTTAAATTTGGTTTAAAGTTTAAATAGAATATATATTTATAATTTAATCCAATGGTGGTCATTGGGATTAATTTCACTTTGAAATTGGACATACACAATTGTCAAACGTTTGATAGATATTGTTTATAAAAAACCCGTTATTTGTTTTGACAACATGAATTATTTTTAAATTAATTATTGCAATTTTTGTTATTGGAATTTTGTAAAATGGATTCAATATTTGGTATAATAGGGTCCAAATTATGTAATTAAGATTCTTTTGTTTTTTGACATTATGAATAGTAACGACAGTAATTATCTTTAATTATCATGATTAATTAGTAATCGGGTAGTTAAGGATAATAAAATAATATCATAATAATAACTAATGACCCCAAAATGTGTCCTAATTCTACTGGTTGTGTCATGGTCGACCATGGGATTCTTTTTTCCAAACATAGGGACCCCATGGAATCACTTTTGTGGGATATTGACACTTTATCATTTTATTTTTAAAGAAAATAGAATATCAAAAAAGTGTGTAACACCTAAGTAAAACAATTTTAACATTGTCTAAATAAATTATATGTTAAACTATAAATAGTCATTGGAAATATAAAAATATATACCACATCGTAGTATTTTGTTTATAATTATTAGACATTAAATAAATTAATGTTTTTATGACAACATGATGATGCAACAGTTACCTCATTAATGAAATATTTAAAAATAATGAAATTATAATGAAAAATATATGACTTACACTTGTAAAAAACCTATTTTATGAGTATATTTTTTACCCATATCACCATATCCTCGAAATATATCAATATGGGACCTTTAAAATCTGATACTCATTTTAATATAAAGTAACATTTCTTGAAATTCCAAGAGTGCCCTCCTCCATATTATAAAAGGCCCCCACCTATACCACCATACCCACACCTCTCAAGCCATTGGATCCACCAAGATCTGCTCATTTTATCTCTACAAATCCCTCTCTTCATCCTAGGAACCTTACCTTAGGAATAAATCTCGTCATGAAACCCTTTTGGTTCAAACCAAGAAGAGTTACCCGATTTAAAGGTAATGTCTTCACTTGTGTTCTTTTGTTTTATTTTGATTCTCCAACCCTCTAAACTCTATTTATTCCTTTACTTTGCAAAAAACAAGTATCTTCAATATACTAAAATGTTTTTATGAGGAGTATTCGAGCTACACTTACACACACCTCCGCCTAATGGTTAAAGAACATACTGTTTCTGTGGATGCCGAATTTCTATCTCACGAAACGATGATTGTTCAATCTGATTTTAACACCTTTCATGGTGGCCATTAAGTTGTCACTCTATTTATATATGATATATACTATGTTTATGTTTTCTTTATGCTTCTGTATTTTTCATTTATGTCATACCTTTATGGTTTCCATTATGGGTAAATGCAATATCTTCATTTTAGAAAGTGCGGACTGCCGCCCGCTCAACGTGATTTTTTTCGTTAATGCCATATGTGGGATTTATAAAGGATGGATTTAATGATATTATATATGATATTATACTGTAATTATAATATACATTTATATCATTATGATTTAATTCCATTAAATATGAAATATAATTGAAATTAGCATTCATGTGTACGTACGGTTTACGGTTTCCATGAACGGTGCATTTCATTTTTACCTCTAAATGTTATGTAATAATATAAATGCATGTATATAATGGATGTATATTATATATATGATATCTATATCCTGAATATAATTCTGGATATTATGGATATTTTACCACATGAACAACTTGTAATTATAAGGAGTTTATTTTTAAATCAAGTACTAATGATCGAAAAAACGACCGTTATTACCATAAATAATTACATAATATTCATAACATGGTAATAAGTGATATAAAAGGAATAATTTAATTTAAAATGGTTTTTAATCATTTATAAATTAACTCAAGTTTATTATTTAAGAGATTAAAGAATGATTGAGTCAAGTCGGAAATGAGGTAAGGGACTTCGTCTCAATCTCCTTTCATTGAGGCATATTTTGTTTTATAAACAACTTTCTTTTGTATGGTGTATAAATCCCTTGGAATTTTAATTTTATTCTAAAGGAATCATTTTATACAAATAATTTTACTAAATGAAAAAAGGGAATGTTTTTTCCTTACGTATGAGGCGACAACGACTTCTCCGCCGTTGTGACCATTATTGGAGTTTCAGCTTCTTCTACAAGCCATAATTTTTTTTAAATGAAAAATAAATACCATGTTTTAATTTTCATTTATTTTTGGTATTGAAAATGGTTTTGATAATGTTTTTATTCTATCAATGTGTTATTGATATCTTGTGTATGAAATGTGGGAATGTTATTTTTCCTTTATTCATGTTTTATGTTATACGATTATGTTATGGTTCTTAGAAATTGTTTATGATGACGGGTGGTTCCATGATAAACTAAGGGAAGGTGATCCCATTATAGCTCTATAATTAATTGGGTAATGTGAATGGGTTAAACGATAAGGTTTATCCGAAGAGATTTAAGGAATATACTGTGATAGGTATTCCAAACGTAACCATGAGGGTTACTCCCTATATACGAATGTTATGAATGCCTCAAGTAACCTTTTTGTCTTTTGATTTATATGATATATTCACGATTTGATGAGGTATATTAAAGTTCTTATGTTTTATGAGTAATGTATTATTTCATTGATTCCATTGTATAAATGGAATAATGTTTTCATTCTGTATTTTTATATACCTTACTGATATTTTTATGCTCATCCCATGTTTTTGATATCTTTTTCACAGATCAAGGGAAATTTACATGATGTGATGATTGTTTCAAGGATGTGTCATGAATGACTCCATGTTTGTTTTAAATATGTTTCCTTTGATGGGAAACATGAATATTGTCTTTAATGTAACCACCTTGTTTAAATGTGGATTATAATGAACGATTTATGATCTAATTCTCTAAAATTGTAAACCTGAAAAGATCCTTAATGTGTAATATTGTAATAACTCAAGATTAAGTAATGTTTAAGGATGGGGCCTTATAGTTGGTATCAAAGGTCAGTTTAGATAACGTTAGGAGTTAGAATTCTATTAAATGATTATCCAAAAATATTTGTATGGTCAAATTTAAATGATATTGAATTTTAAGATTACCATGTTTCTAAATCTAAGAAATGTTTGTTCAGAATGGTTTTCCATAGAGGAAACTAGGAAGCAGTGCTAGGAAGGCATATAGTAAGAAATGAACATCCGAATCAGCATCCTAAGATGGTCGGAATTGGAACTGAATAGTTTGTTGCAGTAATGGCGCAGATGACTCAAGGGATAAATGGTGGTGGTATCCTTGCACATGATCAGCTAGATAAACCGCATAAAAACATACAGTGGTGGAACATTTCATGAGGCAACATACCCCTTTATTCAAAGGATCATCTGACCCTATGCGATCTCAATGCTCACGTCCACCACTCCTCCTGGAAATACCAACTCCTCTATTAGGGATGTTCTTAACTCCCAAGACATCACTCTTCCTGATGACATTGGTCACATAATTGACAATTATCGTTTCTCCAACACTGATGATTTCCTCATTTGTGCACCCGCTTTTAATTGTGTTCTTGATTCCAAATGTTTCTACAAAAACAATTTTAGCAATTCTGATTCTAGCATGCCCTGGTTGAAATTTTTTAACAAAACTTGGATCAAACCCTCAAGATTTACTCTTATCTGGCGTATTTCCCATAATAGGGTTCCCACTTATATGTTCTTACAATCCTTTGGGATTACTATTTTCTCTATATGTCTTATGTGTAATCAACACAGAGAGGATGCTAATCATTTGTTTTTGTCTTGTGCCACAGTTGCAGCTCTTTGGAATTACATTTTTGACATTTTTGGTTGCAGATGGTCGATTATTGACTCCATCATCTCCCAATTACAATTTTTTTCTAATGGCGCTTGCTCCATGAAAAATCAATAATCTTTTTCTGACTGCAGTGGTGGAACTCCTGCATGTAATCTAGTATGATAGAAATATTTTACTTCATAACAATTTTTCTTTCAGTATCAATGCAGGTAAAACCCGTATTCTCATATCCATAAAGGATGCTTCCTCTCTTTAGAAGGATCATTGTGACAATTCTATTGGCGATTTTATGATCCATCAACGTCTTAGGATTACAGGATCTTACAGACAGCCTCAGTGCACTTTTGATGTATTCTGGCAAGACCCACTTCCAGGATGGATAAAAGTGAATGTCGACAGTGCCTCGCGAGGAAATACGGGTCCGGCAGGTTGTGGTGCCATTTTTAGAGATCATCATGGCATGTGCCCGGGCTGCTTCATTGGTAGTTGTGGTACGGCCTCAGCTCTGGAAGATGAAATGTTGGGTGTGATTCATGCGGTGGACTTTGCCAAACAAAAGGGTTGGAACAAGCTGTGGCTTGAAAGTGACTCAACCACTGTGGTGCAAGCTATCTGGAAGGGGGTGGTGCATCTTGCCTGGCCGCTCACTCCACTTTGGATGCAATGCCTTGCTACGCTCTTGGACCTCAGCTACATTGTCACACATGCTAACCGTGAAGTAAACATGGTTGCTGACAGTCTCGCCAACAAGGGAGTCAATCAGGATATTACCTGGCATGATGATTTGCCTGGTGATTTGATCCCTCTTTATGATAAGTATTGTAATAAGATTCCTCCTTTCTGACTTTTGTTGCTTCCCATTAATTTATAAAATTATATGTTCCTCGGTCTTTGACTGAGGCATCACCTTCTAAAAAAACATGACCCTATGCTAGCTGAAGGGTGTATTAAAGCACTGGAAAATATTTTTGATGTCATGGGGTGTTCAGAAAATAAAAATTTTTGTCTTGGAATTTATCATTTGGAGGGTGAAGCAGATCAGTGGTGTTCGATGGTTAAAAATATTTAGGATGTTGATAAGATTGATTCTCTTGACTAGGATGAATAAAAAGGTATGTTTCATGAGAAATATTTTCCTAATGCTGTTAGACATAGGATGGAAAACCAATTCTAGGAATTGAAGCAAGAGGACAACTCAGTAGATTCTTATGAAGAAATGTTCACTCGATTGGAATGGTATGCTCCAAATTTTATCAGAGACCTTGATAGTAAAATCAATCATTTTTACTCAGGATTAAAGCCAAAATATCATAGGGTTTTATCTTCTCGCGAGTTCAAGAGTTATGAAAATCATATTTGATGTGTTGAGAAGGTTGAAATGGATTTTCCGATGATCAACTGTTCTATAACAACTAACAAAAGAAGATACCGTGGTTGCAGGATAAAGGGAAGAATTCTTCAAAAAGGTTTGATGGTAAAAAATCTACATTTCCAGTTTGTGATAAATATGGTAAAAGGCCTGCTAGGGAATGTCTTCTAAATTCTAGAAAGTGCTATTGATGTGGTAATATGGGACATAAGGCTTGTGATTTCACTGAAAAATATCAGGGTGATTGTAAGACCAAATTTTATTTACAGTTAGTGAAATGCTTCAAGTGAAATGAGATGGGGCATTATGCAAACAAGTGTTCATCAAAGAGCTCGAATTATTGGAAGCAATCAGACTACAAAAAAAAGGAGTGGTGAAATCCTTTGCAACTACATCAGCATATTTTGTTCCAGCAAATGAAGTGGTATTAGGTACTTTATTTGTTTTCTCAGATTATTCCAATGTGTTGTTTGATTTTGGGTCAACACATTCCTTCATCTCTGAAAAATTTTCTAGCTAATTGGGAATTCCATCTCAAGAGATGACTACTGAACTTGTGGTAAAAACACCTGGGGGAAATGTTGAGCAAAAATAACTTATAAGAGTCTTCATATCGTTATATGTGGAAAGAACCTACTTGAAAACCTTATTGTTTTACCTCTAGTATATTTTGATGTTATCCTAGGTATGGATTGGATCTCGGTATACCATGCTAAGATTGATTGTAGAGCTAAGGAAGTTTCTTTTCAAAAATAATTTCAGTTTGTGTACAAGAATAAACCCTTACTATTGATAACATATCAAGAGGCTGAGAATGTTGTAAAAGATGGAAATGAATGTTACCTAACACATATTGTTGAAATTAATGGAACTGTTCATATTAATGATGTGCCATTGGTAAATGAGTATCCTGATGTTTTTCCTGATGAGTTGCCTGAAAAAATACGAGATAGAGATGTTGAATTTACTGTTGACTTAGTTGATGATGCTAATTCAATTTCAAAACCCCCTTATTGAATAGATCAAATTGAACTTTTAGATTTGAAGGATCAATTACATGATTTATTAGAGAAAGGATTTGTTAGACCTAGAACATCACCATGGGGTGATCCTGTCTTATTTGTCAAAAAGAAAGATTGGTTTTATGAGACTTTGCATTGATTATAGATCTTTGAATAACATCACTATTAAGAAAAAATATCATTTTCCTCATATCGATGAATTGTTTGATCAGCTCTAGGGAGCTCGTTATTTTTCAAAGATTGACCTGAGATTGGGGTACCATCAATTGAAGGTAAAGGAAGACGATATTCTGAAGACCGCGTTTCATACAAGATATGGCCATTATGTATTTTTAGTAATGCCTTTTGGGATAAACAATGCACCAGATATATTCAAGGACCTTTTGAATAGAATTTTCCATGAGTTTTTGGATAAGTTTGTGGTTGTTTTCATTAATGATATTTTGGTGTTTTCTGAAAGTAAAGAGGAGCATGAAAGTCATTTAGGGGTTATTTTTCAAGCCTTAAAAGAAAATAAATTGTATGGGAAATACAGAAAGTGTGAGTTTTGGTTGCAAAAAATTTCATTCCTTGGTCACATTGTTTCTAAAGATGGAATAACTGTTGATCCTACAAAAACAAACGTTATTGAAGAATGGCCAAGACCCACAAATGTAACCGAGATTCGTAGTTTTCTTGGTTTTCCAGGATATTACCAAAGGTTTGTTAGAAATTCTTCACGGTTATCTAGTCCAATGACTAATCTAACTCGGAAGGGTGTTATGTTTATCTGGAAAAGAGAATGTGATGTTTGTTTTCATGAATTGAAATAATGATTGGTTAATGCTTTAATTTTGGAACTACGTTTCGGTAATGGTGAGTTTGTTATCTACAGTGATAATTCATTGAAAGGACATGGTTGTGTCCAAATGCATAATGATCAAGTAATTGCTTATGCTTCACGACAGTTGAAAACTCATGAGGTAAATTACCCTATCTACAATTTGGAATTAGCTACTATTGTTTTTGCTTTAAAAATTTGGAGACATCATTTTTATGGTGTAAAGTGTGAAATATATACTGATCAAAAATGTTTAAATTATATATTCACTCAAAAATAATTGAACATGAGAAAGTGAAGATGTCTAGAAATAATCAAGGATTATTATTGTATAATTCATTACCATATGGGAAATGAAAATAAAGTGGCTGATTCATTGTGTCAAAAAAGTAATGCTTCATTAACAATGTTGTGTTTGGAAGGTGATCCTTTGTTTAAGGATTTGATGAAGGTTTTCATAGAAGATTTTGGTGCAGGATGTTCTTCTGTTTTGTTTCAAGTATCATTGAAATGTTCCCTATCAGACAAAATTATGCAAGCATAAAAGCAAGACAGTGAGTTGCAGAAAAATGTACAGATGGTTCAGAAGGGTAAGTTATATGAATTCAACATTGGTAATGATTGTGTTTTGAGATTTGGGAAGATATTTTGTGTGATGTGTGATTCACAGTTGAAGATAGATTTGTTATGTGAAGCTCATAGTTCTCCATTTTCTGTTCATACTGGCAGTAGTAAGATGTATAGAGATTATAGGGATTATTACTCGTGGGATGGAATGAAAAGATATATTGCTGATTTTACTATGAAGTTTTTGACTTTTCAACTGGTTAAAGTAGAACAGCAGTTACCGAATTGGATGCTTCATCCTTTACCAATACTAGAGTAGAAATGAGAGAATATATCCATGGACTTTGTTGTGGGATTGTCGAGGACACCTCGAGTTAATAATGAAATCTGGGTTATTGTTGATCACTTGACTAAATCTTCTAATTTCCTTACTATACATGAAACTTTTTCTCTAGATCAACTTTATCGTTTGTATCATAAAGAGATAGCCAGGTTACATGGAGTTCCACTCTGTATTGTATCTAATCATGATCCCAGATTTACTTCTAAATTTTGGAAATGCCTTTAGAAGTCGTTGGGTACTGGATTAAATTTTAGTATAGCTTTTCATCCTTAATCAGATGAGAATTCAGAATGAAAAATTTAGATATTGGAGGATATGCTACGTGCTTGTTTGATGGATAATTAGGGATGTTTGGACCAAAATATTTTTTGGTTTAGTTTTCATATAATAATAGTTTTCATTCCAGTATACAGATGGCACCATTTGAGGCATTATATGGGAAGCGGGGTCGAACTCCAGCTTTTTGAAATGAAGTGGGTGGAAGGAATTTGATGGGAACAGAATTGGTAGAAGAGTTGGCAGAAAATGTTCAGCTGATACAGTGACACACGAGAACATCTCATAGCATGCAGAAAAGTTATACGGACAATAGGAGGAAAGATCTCTCTTTTGAGGTTGGTGATCATGTCTTCCTCAATGTTTCACCATGGAAAAGTGTGATGTGATATGGTAAGAAAGGAAATCTGACTCCAATGATCAATGGATAATATGAAATTTTGGAGAGAGTTGGATCAGTTGCATACCAAGTGGCTTTAACTCAGATTTTATCCCAGGTACACAATGTTTTTCATATTTCAATGTTAAAGAAGTAAATGCCAGATCCATCTCATGTTTTGAGCCCAGAGGTAGTTCAGTTGGAAGAGAATTTATCTTATGAGGAACAACTATTCCAAATTCATGACCATAGGGAGCATGTGTTACAGACTAAGTTGATTCACCATGTAATGGTTTTGTGGAAAAACCACATGATTGAAGAGGCAACATGTGAATCTGAAAATGCAATTAGGGATAAATACCCCCACTTATTAGATAAGTAAATAAATTGCAGGGATAAAATTTACTAAGTGGGTGAAGGATGTAATATCCAAAGTATGTAATGAATAATAGATTTTCTTATCTATGTCTATCTATGAATTATATAGTTTTTTATAGGTTTAAAATGAGAATAAATCCAATCTTAAGCACGGAAGACTATAATATTTTTTAAAAGATTCTTTTACCACCTTTTGATGGAAAACCATTTTGAAATCAATCTTTTCACAATTTTATAAGCATTAATTATCAAAATAAACTTATTCATTAGAATTTTGAAATTGAAATGTACTTTGGAGAAATTTTTTGTATTTTTCTAACAATGTTCATTTTTTAATGAATAGTGAAAAATACTAAATTTTACATCAAAATTGCTTTTTCATCTAATTTAATTATATAGTTATATTATATTTTTAATTGGGTTTAAAGTGTAAATAGAATATAATTTTTCCAGTTAATCTAATGGTGGTAATTGAGATTATTTTCAATTTGAAATTTGAAATAAACAATTGTCAATATTTTGATAGAAATTGTTTCTAAAAAACCTGCTTTTATTTTGACAACGATATTTATTTTTAAATTAATTATTGAAATTTCTGTGTTTGGAATTTGGTAAAATGGATTCCATATTTGTAATCAGAAGTTCCAAATTATATAATTAAGACTGTTTTGTTTTTGTACACTTTGAATAGTAACTATAGTAATTATCATTAATTATCGTGATTTATTAGTAATCGGGTAGTTAAGGATAATAAAATAATATCATAATAATAAAAAATGACCCAAACATGTGTCATAATGCTACTTTTTGTGTCATGGCCTATAATGGGTTTTCTTTGTGCCAAACTAAGGGACCCCATGGAATCACTTTCCAGTGATAGTGACACATTATCATTTTATTTTTAAAGAAAGTAGAATATCACAAAAGTATGTAACACCTAAGTAAAACAATTTAAATTTTGTTTACATAAATGATATCTTGGACTATAAATAGTAATTGGAATTATAAAAATATTTCCTACATCATAGTATTTTTTTATAATTTTTAGATATTAAATAAATTAAATTCGTTATGACACCATGATGAAGCAGCGGTTGCCTCATTAATGAACGATTTAAATAAAATGAAAAGATAATTCAAAATATAAGAATTAAACTTGTAAAAAACAAATTTGATGAGTATATTACGAACCCTTATAACCTTATCCTCAGAATATATATTTTTGGGACCTTTAAAATCTTAAACCCATTTTAATATAAATTAACATTTTTGGACCTTCCAAGAGTGCCCCCCTCCCTCTTATAAAAGGACCCCACCTCAACCAACTTACCCACACCTCTCAATCCATTGTCTCACCCAAGATATGCTCATTTTATCTCTCCAAATCCCACTATTCATCCTAGAATCCTTACCATATGCAAATATCTCTTTAAGAAACCCTTTTGGTTCAATCCAAGATGAGTTACCCGATTTAAAGGTAATGTCTTCACATGTGTTCTTTTGTTTTATTTTTCTTCACCAACCCCCTAAACTATCTTTATTACTTTAATTTATAACAACACAAGTATCTTCAATATACTAGTTTGTTTTTATGAGAAGTATTTGATATACACTTACACACACCTCCGTCTAATGATTAATGAACATACTGTTTCTGTGGATGGCGAATTTGTGTCTCACGACACGATGATTGTTCAATATTCCTTTAACACCTTTAATGGTGGCCATTAATATGTCACTCTATTTATATATGATATATATTATGTTTATGATTTCTTTATGCTTCTTTATTTTTCATTTATGGCATACCTTTATGGTTTCCATTATGGGTAAACGCGATATCATTATTTTAGGAAGTGTGGACAACCGCCCCCTCAAAGTGATTTGATTCGTTAATTTCTTATGTGGGAAGTATAAAGGATGAAGTAACTGATATTAAATTTAATATTATACTTGAATTATAATATTACTTTATATCATTATGATTTCATTCAATTAAATATGAAATAGAAATGAAAGTAGCATTCATACGTACGTACAACATTCTGTCTCCCTGAACGGTGCATTTCATTTCTTACCTCCAAATGTTATGTAATATTATAAATACACGTATATACTGGATATATATGATATATATGATATCTAGATCATGAATATAATCCTGGATATAATGGTTATTTTACCACATGAACAACTTTTAATTACAATGAGTTTATTTTTGACTCAAGTACCAATGATCGACAAAACGACCGTTATTAACATAAATAATTACATAGCATTCATAACATGGCAATAAGTAATATAAAAGGAATAATTAACTGGAAAAATGTTCCTAATCAAGTATAAATTAACTCAAGTATATTATTTAGGTGATTAAAGACCAATCCAGTCAAGTCGGACACGAGGTAAGGGAATTCGTCTCAATCTCCTATCGTTGAGGCGTATTTTGTTTTATACACAACATTCTTTTATACGGTGTATAAAACACTTTGAATTTTACTTTTATTCAAAAGGAATCTTTTTATACGAATCATTTTACTAAACGACAAAAGGGATTGTGTTTGCCTTACGTATGCTTCGACAATGACTTCTCCACCGCTATGACCATTATTTGAGTTTCGGCTTCCTCTACAAGCCATATAATTTTTTAAATGAAGATAAATACCATGTTTTAATTTTAATTTATTTTGCTATTGAAAATGGTTTTGATAATTTTTTTATTATATTAATGTGTTATTTATATCATATGATTGAAATGTGGGAATGTTATGCTTCCATTATGCATGTTTTATGTGACACAATTATGTTTTGGTTCTTCGGCATTGTTTATGAAGACGGGTGGTTTTGTGATAAAAAAAGGGCTGGTGAGCCAGATATAGCTCTCCAATGCATTGGTTAATGCAAAGAGGGTTAACCACTAAGGTTTCTCCAAAGAGATTTAGGGAATATACTGTGATGGGTATTCCAAATGTAACCATGAAGGTTACTCCCTACGTATGAATGTTATGAATGCCTCAAGTTACCTTTATTTCTTATTATTTCAATAAGTTATTCATGATTTGATGAGGTATGTTAATGTTCTTATGTTTTATGAGTAAAGTATTATTTCATTGAATCTTATGCATACATGGACTAGTGTTTTCAATATGTATTTTTCTATACCTTACTAAGCTTTTTATGCTAATCCCAATTTTTTGAAATGTTTTTCACTGGTCAAGGGAGAGGTACATTATGTGATGATAGTGTCAAGGATGTGTCATGAAATAATCCATGTTTGTTTTAAAAATGTTTCCTTTGATGGGAAAAGTGAATATTGTCTTTAATGTAACCACCTTGTTTAAATGTGGAATGTAATGCATGATTTATGATCTAATTCTCTAAAACTCAAAACCTGAAAAGTCCCTCAATATGTAGTCTTGTAATAACTCAAGATTAAGAAATGTTTAAGGCTGGGGACTTATACCATCAATTGGTATCATACAGATGTTAATAATTTTATTATAGTTATTTATTTTCCTTTGATAATTTATGCATTTATATATGATTCAATTCAAGATAAATTGTTCTATAAAACTGAATGAACCAAATTTTTTCTTCTTTCTTCATTTATTAATTAAAATCATAGAAATAACTTTTTAATATTAATTTTGATTAAAATTAAGTTGAGGAACTCATCCAGAGGATCTGCTCTTTCTGTCAGTACAACACAAGAACACATGGTGTGTACTGAAAACTACATGTCATGTACTTAGGTCCAACATAATGGTACTGGTTCGCCAAACCATGCCATGTGAATTGAGCATGCTTATGTGTTTATTACCCTGTGTAAACCAGAACTGAACGACATGTGGAATCCGGAATACACGGCGTATATGTTTAATGAACATTCCATGTAGTCCGATCTGGACCAGTTGAAACTGTGTACAAGGAGATGTCACTTATCGCGTACACGGGATTGCAAGGCCAGTAACTGCATAACAAGTAAGTACAGACCGTGGAAGATTAATCTACACGTCGTGTAATCCGAAAGTTCCAAAGTACAGAAAACACGCAAAATCCCCCGACATGTACTTTGGATAAATGGTGAAACTAAATACACACCGTGTAATATATCCTACCCGCCATGTAATTTTTAGAAAAAGAATATTAGAAGGTTTCCTCCAAAGTACAAAGACCAGCACAAGGAATACGAATGAAAGAACCTCAGGGAAATTACGAAAGGAATTTCACATAAAAATTGAATTAATTATAAGATCCTAATTAATTAAATTCAGGCCTGAATTATCTTGAATGAAAGAACAATTAAAATAATTTAAATACTAAATATGTGCAAAAATCATTGCATGCTATGGATGATCATGAGCTAGACCAAATACCCATTATTTGTGTATGGTTTTGTTTAAATTTATTTAATTTAAATTCATTTTCTTGTGAGCCTTCTTCTAATAAAATATAAGGCATTATTTCCCATTGTATCATTAATGTAATCCACTTGTAATGGATGATCTCCCAAGCCAGTGGAGACGATTGAAAACCCAAAGTTGAGGGGAAACCAACCCAAGAAGATACAAAGGTGTATAAGTGGGAGCAGTAAAAACACGGACCATCAGGTTCAAGGTGTTTTTCCCATGGTCAAGATTACCTTATCAAAACTGTTAGATATGCTAACTAATATAATCTCATGATCATGCCATCTTATTTTATTTATATCTGATTTCATGGTTTATTTTTTATATATGTGTTGTCACATTCACATAATTAATGATTTAAACAATCATGAAAATATGGAATAAAATAGAAACCAAACTATGAGTAAACATTATAGAAACATTGTTAATCAAATAAGAAAGCATCACGTAATATAAAAAATCTTGTGATAATGTGAAACAATTCATAAAGCATTAAAATTCCTCAAATACCATATAAAGTCAGACCAAGCCTTCCATTACGTGATTAAGGGAAACACTTAATAAAACTGTGTGTTTGACCAACCCTTGTTGGGTCACATAATTTTATAATGGATGATCATATGAAAGTTTCAGGTTGAATTAAACATTCTACATTAAGAGAAATATCCATTGATAGACATGTTGTAAAATGGAGGCAATTGTTAAGGAAATCCCAGTCAGGATTACATGATTTGGGAGTCCACTCAAAAAATCAAGGAACTGTAAGCTCATAGTTGGCAATGAGCTGCCTACCTAAATAACTTCTAAAAGATTGACCATCTCTCTTTGGGGTTATGCGGAGGTGAATATGGATCCTTTCTACTAGAATTTCAATGAAACTAGACATTCTGAGTTGAACGGCGAGGGCCATTGTGAAATGATAAAAAAATAGGAGACCTAATAAAATTTATTATTTCTCATTAAATATAATCAATAAAGTACTGATAAATCTTCTCTTTTAAGTTGTATAATTAGTATTACAAACTCTTCATCCACTTTTTCTATATGAACAATTCTGAATAAAGGAAATACCCTCACCGGATGTAACTTTTAGTAATGGTTTAGGCGTCTTCGGGTTATGCTATGCCCTGAAAGAATGTTTTACATGCGGGAGTCCTCACTTCCTGATTTGATAACATAATGGGCGAGTGATGATGATTTCTTGGTCAAAGACCAACATTTGAGCGATTCACTTTATGTTCAATATTGGATTCTATCATCAATGTCAGGTGAGCTCATGAGTTCTCATGAATACATGGATTCATAAAGAATGCTCAAGCACTTTCATGCTCTATACCAGGAGAGATCATGATAAGAATGGATTGTGATCTCCAAGGTTCTATTTCAAAGAAATCTTGGAGAGGGTGCCCCAGCTGGGCCTCATGTAGTCATGATCATTGTCTACATTGAGAGCATGATTCTTATAGGGTTTATAGACCATAAATAATTGGGTATCGATCTCAATCTTTCATCACTCCCCCAGATCTTCACGAGAATTGCTTTAAATTTCAACATGATCTACAATGATATTTCGTTATTTGATAATCATATCCTCATTTTCCATGTGGAAAATGATATGAAGCGTAAAAAGACTTCTTTTTTGGTGAATTTGAGAAAAGGAAAGGTGAAGAGCTTTAAGCCCAACACTTCGTCAAGGCCTTCCAATAAATGGTAGATCAAAGCAGAGGCAAGAGAACATGAGGATGTTTGTTTTGCATGTGGAATTAGGGGTATCTGGAAGAAAAACTACACCCATCCAAAGAAGTTAGTGGAATCTTCAGGTGTGTTTGTTATTGAATGAAATCTATCTATTTATACAAAATGGGTATTATAAACATCTTATGGTGCTCGCATATGTATCTAAATACAATAACCAAGTAGATTCTGGAAGATTGATCGAGAGGAACAGAAGAAGAATTGATGTTGTAGCTGTCAAGGACTACCACCTCACATTGCCAACTGAAATTTTCTTGGTGTTAAAGGGTTTTTATTATGTTCCTTCTGTTACTAAAAACATTTTTTAGTATCTAGATTAGATACTGATGGATTCATCTTCATGTTTGGAATGAATTTTTCTACTTTAATAATGACAGAATTTGTTTTGGTGGGGAACATTTATATAACCACCTTTATATGTTACACTACACAAACCAAGTAATGGTAATCAATGAAAAAGTTAATTCACATGACCCATACCACACCCAACTTTGAAATCACCCGCTAGGTCATGTCAATGAGAAAAATTTTACAATATTACATCATGATGGGTATTTTGATTCTTTCGAAATAAAATCACATGGTGTATGTCATGCATGACTACAAGGGAAAATGAACAAATCCACATTTAGTGGGAATGGTGAATGGGAAAAAGAGCATCTAGAAATAGTTAACAAAGAGGTGTGTCGACCATTTTCTATTGAATCATTGGGTGGGTTCTTGTACTTCATAACATTTTCTGATGATTTTAGTAGATATGGATTTATTTACCTAATGAGTTATAAGTCAGATTATTTTGATAGGATCAAAGAATACAAGAATTAAGTTGAGAACAAGCTTGGTATGAATATTAAGAAACACTGCTCAAACAAAGGAGATGAATATCTCAAGTAGGAATTCATTGATTTCTTACGGGATTTTGTGATTCTATCTTAACTCACTCCTCATTACATGCCTTAGTAGAATGGTGTAAGTGAAAGGAGGAACCACACCCTATTGGACATGGTGAGATCAATGATGAGTACTGTGAGTCTTCCATTATCCTTTTGGGGATATGAATTACAAAAAAACACACATACTAAACCAAGTACCAAATAAACCTATAAATGGTATTCCAAACACCTTATGGAGTGGACACAAATCCATGTTATCATATTTACATATGTGGGGTAGCGAAGCATTTGATAAGGCCTTTTTAGATAACAAAATATCATTCTGAGGCACATAGTGTATCATTATAGGATATCCCAAAGAAACAAGGGGATATTACCTATATAACCCCTCTGATAAAAAGGTTACAATGACAAGACACACCATATTCTATGATTGGGGGCACATCTCCAAAATATATAGTGGGATTGAGATAGACTTTGAAGAAGACAAGGATCAAGTTACACATGAATTGTTACAAGAATAGATTCTACAAAGCCCTGTGGAAGAAAAATCTGATCCTGAGACATAAGAAATGCATAAGAACACGAGAAAGGTGAGAGAACCATAATGATATAGGTTTCGTGTCACTGAGGATAGTTACTCATTATTGGTTGACAATGACGATCCTCTTTCCCACATGGAAGTAGTTGATGGCATAGACATTTCCATGTGGCAAGAAGGCTTGAATTCTGAAATAGATTCCATGTTCAAAAACCAAGACTTAATTTTGGTAGATCCTCCAATTGATGTAAGGAATCTTGGTAAGAAATGGGTATTCATGAAGAAACTAGACAAGTATGGACAAATCAACACCTATAAGGAATGACTGGTTTCAAAAGGTTATAGACAACGTGATGGAATTGACTATGATGAAGACTTTTCACCAGTTGTGATGCTAAAATCCAATAGAATCCTATTGGCCATTGTCGATTCCATTACTTTGAAATTTGGATAATTTATGTCCATAAAAAGTTCCTTAAAAGCAACATCCATGCAGATATCTACATGACACATCCTAAAGGTTTTGTGACTCAAAAGGATACCAACAAGGTATTAAAGTTACAGAAATCCATTTATGGATTAAATAAAGCATCATGGTCATGAAACATTCATCTTGATGTTGCCGTAATGAATTTTGTCTTTTTTAAGAATGAATTTGAGCCTTGTGTCTAAAAAGGTTATGTGGAAGTGCCGTCATTTTCCTAATAGTATATGTTGATGAGATATTATTAATTGGAAACGAAGTACATGTATTACAGTTAGTTAAGGAATGGTTCGATTAATTATTCTCTATGAAAGACATGGGAGAGGAAACATATAATATTGGGATCAAGATCCATCGTGATGGATCCAACAGAATGATGGGCCTATGTCAAATTACATACATTGACAAGATACTCTTGAGATTCATTATGGAACAATCCAAGAGGGGATTGTTTCCAGTGTCTCATTGAATTCATCATTCCAAAAAATGTGTCCTCAAACACATGAGTAATGAAAGAAAATGTCAAGGATCCCATACAAATTCAGATTGGGTTAGTCATGTATGATATGCTATGCACAATTCTAGATGTTGCTTACGCATTATGTGTTGTAGGCAGATATCATGCTGATCCAGGAGAACACCATTGGATGGAAGTCAATACTATCCTTAGGTATATGAGGCTTACTAAGGATATGTTCCTGGTTTATAGAGGAGATGGGGAACTAGTAATCAGAGGACATATAGATGTTCTTTTCTAGACTGATCAAGATGAAATGAAGTCGCAGAATGGATACGTCATCAATTTGAATGGAAGTGCAGTGAGCTGGAAGAGCTCAAAGAATTGTGTGGTGGCAGGTTATACAACACAGTCCGAGTATATCGTAGCTTATCAAGTACCTAAATAAGTAGTATGGATGCGAAGCTTTATCCAATATATGGATTTAGTACCTAGAAGTACTGATCCTATCACACTCTATTGTGATAATATTGTAGCAGTGACACTTGAAAAAGATCCAAGGTAACATTAGAGGAAAAATAACATACTTCAGAAGTATCATCTCTTGAGGGATTTTTCTCAGATAGGTGAAGTTGAAGTGAGCAGTATTTCCATGCAAGACATCGTGGTATAAATTTTGACTAAATCCATGGCCCAGTAAAAACATGATCATCATGTGAGGTCTAGCAGAGGAATAGTCGTAGGCAGTTGGCTCTAGTCCAAGTGGGGGTTTGTTAGAGTTAGTGTCCAGATAACGAACTCTTTGTAATTTGTTTACATGAATGTAAACTTATTATATATTGTTCATTATTCTACCTGACTATAATATAATAATGTCCTAGAATATTTGTTGCATTAATATGGTTATGGAATATTTCCTCTATGATAAGAACTATTAAATTCTATAATAATATTCTTGAATAATGTTCTTCGATTGGATGTCATACTATGATAGGACACATAGTATACAGACCGTCATGTGCGATTACTTGTAAGAAGATGAGACTCTATCTTTTGGAGTTCACACATGGTACTCTCTATGATGGGAGATTATGAGAATATACCCAACAATAGTAATTCCACATGTCCGTGTTTCATCCTATATTACTATCTATGAGCATGTGTAATGGTCCTTGGACTTGGAGATAATAATTAACTCATGTCATGGCTCATGCACTTAGATTTTCTGACAAAAACCATCAAGAAGACAGTTGGAGGGAATTTGGTTACATGGGATGCGTCACTGATGGCATGTTGTTAATTGATTAGTGGAGGAAGGAATTGTCCAATCCATGTTTTTAGAAGTAGATATCTCAGGCACATTGATTGAAATAGATTTTTCACCCAAATTCCATAGCCATGGTGTAACGACGAGTTTATTTCTAGTATTCAAAGAATAACAGATCAATAAAATATGTTTATGGCACTCCAATAAAACCTAATTGATGAGATATTCAAAAAAATGGATGAAATTAAATGCTAAGCATTTGTATTATTTTCCACGTCAATGCGGATTCAATGTCTTTCTCTTGGGTTCCATGACCCATTGCTAGAGACTAATCTTGGAATTTAGGCAAGACAGCCTAATGCCTATGAGAAAGAGGCCTAGGGGGTCACACAGTATGTGTATCCACGTATATCAAGTAGAATAAATATTTATCCAATGTGTGGTTTATTAATTATCAAAGGAAGCCTAAACATGTTTAATGTTTGAGGAAGAATAAAATGAAAACATGTACACATCGTGTATTCCGGATTACATGAAGTGTCGTTATCATTTTGGAATGGAAATAAAAAAACAAGTACATGTCGTGTATTAATGATTACACGCCATGTTGTTTTATAAAAAAAGGAAGCACTGTGTATTAATGATTACACACCGCATAGTTTTTTCAATTGGGATTTTGAGGAATCAATATCGTTTTATTATATGATATTTATTATAATAGGTATTCACGTATGTCAAGGAATTAATGAATCATCATGGGGGTTTCATAATAAGAGTTAATGATTTAAATAAAATGCATAACGCATTTATTTATTGTCATATCTCTATAACCACAAAACTGATTATAAATATCCTCACAACCCCAAAAAAATTTTAGAATAGTTCTGCACTACAATCATGGATAATTCTTTCAAGGACGCAAGAACTCCTTCCCCTAAGAACACTCCCAAGACCAGTAGAGATCCTCCTTCATCAGACAAAGATGATATAAGGTGGAAAATAAAAGAAATGGCTTATCCACACTAGAACCAGAGGATTCCGTTAACGACGTCGAGAGATACATGGAGCATGTGTAGATGACTACTAGAGGTATTATACACTTGGATTCTTTGACGCAACTATGAATCACATCAGAACGTGATCAGAAATGTCAATGATGAATGAATGCTATAAAAAGTAATTCTTTTCAATTAATTAAATTAATTATAATCAACCAATGATAATCCTAATATGTGGTTCCATCTATTTCGTTGATTTGATCTGTGGAGTCTGGTGATTATCGTTATATTGATCACGAAGTGATCATTTTTAATTACAGAAATCCATGTTGGAACATCAACCAACAAGCTTCTGTTACACCTGAAACCTTCACTTGAAACATTTTTAGGGTTCAAGTAGGTGGATTAGAAATCTTATAAATTATTTTCCATAAATTTTTTTTTTGAAATTCATCAAAATTTGAACTATTTTGATATGTTTAATCAGTGTTTATAATTTTATTTATATCGGTATTATAGTTTATATTTTATAGGATAGTACAGTCACACACTTGATATATTTCTATGTTTATTGAATGTGGATTAGAATGGTTATAAAATATTTTCCATCATCATTTTTATGATTTTTTTTTATTTTTTGCTACATGTTATCTGTTTAATTAGTGATTAAAATTTCATTCAAATTGGTCTTATTGTTTATAATTTATAGTCTTGAAAAGTCATGCACTTGAATCATATTTATGTTTCAAGTAGGTGGATTAGAAATCTTATAAAATATTTTTTATTAACATTTTTATAAAATTATATTTATTTTGATAACATTTAGATATTTAATCAATGTTTACCATTTCATCCATATCGGCCTTGTAGATTATATTTTATAGGTTATCAAAATCACATACTTTAATAATAGATTAATTATGTTGAAATTTTTTGTTATATATATATGACCACAAATATTTTATAATAAACCATTAAAAAATAGAATATATAATGAAAAATTAAAATAAAAAATAATTTATTATTTTATAGAAAAGTGGTTGCATCGCCATTGCCGCATTTGAGGTGTATTTTTCTTAAAAAAAATTATTTCTATGATGTTTTTAATAAATTTTTTCGAAAATGTATTAAAAAAACGCACCATGAAAATCACTATAATTGGTGAAAGGAGAACATGTAGAACCAAATCAATGGTTAGAATATATACATATTTAGCTAGTGAGTGCAGTGCATTCGATATTAAATATTCCATCTCAAATACTATCTTATTCTATACTCCATCAAACACCTTATTCCATGGTTCCACTTATTTTCTAATTTATCACATTTATATGTTCTCCATGATCCAATATACATTAAATAGATGCATATATGAAATACTAAACCTATTTTATGATATTTATATTATTTGTCTAAAATAGTAAAACTGATAATTTATCACAGTAAAAAACATGATATTTGGATTTTATTTAATTAGAAACAGGTGAAATTATATGAAAATGAAGATTTTATATGTCCCCTAATGATACTATGGTTCTATCCATTGAAAAAAAATCAATAATTTCTATGAAATAAACTACCAAAAATATGATGAAATAATTTTCAATAAATTTAAAAGGTTTTTCCAAAAATTTCATTTATTAACTTCATTTACATATAATTAATAATACATTGAATCAATTATTTTTTCTATGAATCATTTTGATAAAATTTATACCCATGAAGAAAATTCCTTTGTCTTCTCTACATATATGAATTTATTTTCATTGCTATTTTGAATCATTAGAATTAATTAGTAACTATATACTTTTTAAAAATATATATTCTACCCAAAACACAGGTAATATTATGTGTAAATTAAGATGGCTTCTATATGGGTTTTAACGATTCCTAGGTTTTGATAAAAAAATTTAAAAACAGATTCCCAATAATGAGGTAAAATTTAAAAATTGTGATGCAACATATGTTTCCAAAAAAAGGATTGAAGACAAAAAGAAATTCTTTACATAGACATTCTATGAAAATAAAACACATTAATATTTTGGAAAATTGATCGAGTTTCAAAAAAATAATATCAACAATGTAACATAACTACAAATAATATTATTCATAAGTTTTTACATATTTTATTCACATAGATATACCCAAATTAATATAAAATAATATTTATAAAGATATTTACATGTATTTGTAACAAAATTGAAAAGTATGAGTGGAAATATTTGTAATAATTATGGTTCACCAAAATCCCTTTCTATTCCCCAAAAATGATTAGCTTGAATCATTATTTACAAAATTTGTGAACACATCCCAAAGGAAAAAAATGAAGATCACCTATTACACCCATGAATAGATTTATATGTACCACACAAACAGGGAAATATGGATAGTAAGGGTGAATGCATTATCAAATATGGGTTAGAATTATAAGGATATTCAGGGATTATAATTTTTAACCAATGGTTTATATAAATCGTAGGTATTGAATAAAACAAGGTTCTAACTAAAACAAATCTATATTCATATTAACACAAACACTTATCTCAAATGTTTTTTTGAAACCATTGAATCACATTCAATATCAAATCAAAAATTCAATGAGAATGTCAATAAATTGACGGCCTTGGGTATAATATTTCAAATTATTCTAAAAAAACTCTTGGACTATTAAATAAAATATAGGATATTAATTAAATATAATTAAAAAAATTTGAAAAAATATTTCAAATTGATGAAATTCAAAATCAAATCATTGAAAATCATATCCACAATCATTTTTGAAATTTATTTAAAAAGTCACCACATCACTCCCCAACATCCAATTAATATAAAATTATTCATATATACAATTTATTTCATAAATAATAGAAAATTAAAAAAAATAATATAGTATAAGGATGAACACATTCAACTGTATTTATATTACAAATAAATAACATTTTAAGTCAACTATAATTATGTGTATTATGAATAGGTTATGCTAGAAAATAAATAATATTAAATATTAAGATTTGAATATTATATTATCTCTATAGACATGTTCATTATCTCTTAAAAAATGTATTCAATGAAATATAATTAACAATTTACACATTATAAATATATAAAGAAAAAATTATTAGAAAAAAATTATAAATGAGTATGTAATACTGATTATTTTAATAGAGATGAATTATTATATGAGATCCCTAGGGAGAATCATTTAATCAGTATATATATATAAATATTACTGATAAAACCAAATTATTTAGTATAATAATATTTTTTATTTAAGGAATCACATTATCCTAGGTCTAGTGTTCTATATTCCATTAAACTATAGGTACTCATTGGAAGTATACATTATTGTATTCTCTCACTTACTATATCATCACTATGGTAGATATGTATTAAATGATGTTTGATTGGGATTGAGGGGTTTTATGTACTGTTTCTATAAAATTTTGAATATTTAATGTTGTTAAATAGTTTTTTAATGTAAAATGTAATATGAAAACCGGAATTTTAATATTAGTTTATATGTATGTGATTTTATATATACTCATCATCATTTTTACATGACTATTTGTAACCCACCATAAAATGGACATGAAATATTTATAGATTCATAATAATTTACAAGATCGATATTAAAACCAAGAAAAATAAAATCAAATCTAACATTATCTAAACAAGTAATATAATGTAATATCACCAGTTTCATGTGGGGGAAGATTCAACATATCATTTATTTAGAACACGGTACAACTAATTTTACATTTTCATGATCAAGGACCAATTATACACTTAATTATTTTTCATGGAGGAGCACACACATTGAACCATTCATAGTTGTATTATAAATAGATACTATAGTCCTAATATTGATGTAAAACAATATAAATCAATATTAAAATTTAATTATAAAAATAATTTTTTACAATATAAAATATCTTGATATAGAGTGTTCAAATTTGATGCAATAATAGTTCTATTTTACACAGCATGATCATTACAATGAAATTATATATTTTAAATACTATTATTATTTTATTAATTACCCCATAACATAATATAATTTTAATTATTCTATACCTATACATCTCTAACCATTTTATGTTCACCTGTTCATATAGATTTCATTTTTGTACTCTAACATCCAAAAATTATTAATGAATATGTATCCATTTTAGTTTATATTTTTCTTTCTATATTTATTTTTTTTCATTTCAAGATAACAATATATTTTTGGTTTGGGATAAAATTATTTAATATAAAAAATCCCAAAAATATCTAAAATTATTAATTAATTCATTTCATTTATTATTTGATAATCACATAATCATTGATGTAATAGAAACAATCCCTCAATAATATGTGATAAATACTATTTATTATATATATCATTCATATTTGAAATTGTTTAATTTCCTAGAAAATATCATCAACATAAAACATTATTAATTCCTCATAATTTTAAAATAATTTTCCAAAAATTACACCAAATAAATCATTGATAGATTCATTATAATTAATAGTCAACAATGAAACAATTTAAGAAGTCAAATTTTATTAAAATAATATATACAAAATAAATATAAGAATATATATGAATCAATGACCATAATTCATGATTTAGATAAATAAACATTTATATCATATGAAATTGGAATTAAAATAATTCATTTGAATTTTTGGTTCAAATGAAATTGAAATGTCATGATTCCTTCAAATCAAATATGAATATATGTTTTAATGATGACTATTAGATTTTCCTTTTGTACTATGATTAAACTATTTCATTAGACACTTCAATGGTTTCTATGAACGTATATTTTTATGAATTATCATATATGAAAATAATTTGTGTCCAAATCATAGGACATTCATATAACAATCATGAATTTTTATTAAGCCTATGAAAAATATTTATACAAAATCAATATTTATAAAATATGTGTTAGATTTTTTTTCATCCTTACACCATTGAATTCATGTGAATTTATGTATAAATAAAAATAACTATAATTTTATTTATGGTGTGAATAGAAAATATGATTTTAATGAAAAAAATGACATTAGACTACGTTGAAATATATTATATACATAAAATAATTATTTGTTCCCTTAACTAGTTTTTAAATATTATAGAATAAAAATAATTTTTTCATTAATTTATCAAATAATAATTTATTACCATTGAAAATTTTAAAATGAAATAAAAAATATATATGAAATTTTATATAATGAGTCATATATGATTATAACATGTACGAACCAATTCATATTTACTTTTATATTTATTTAATGTTTATATATACAAAACATCAAAATGTTAATAATAATACAATAAAAAACATCAATGAGAATATTAACTTCTACATGAAGTGAGATATTAAGACACATTTCATCAATCATGTTCTATGAAATTAGAATAATTATATTATAATAATAAAAACTTATTTATTGATGTAAAAATGTAATAATGAAAACACCCCCTTTAGATAATTAAAAAAGAATTATAATTTAAATAATCTCAATCATTTATAAAATAATAAGAAACATAAAAAACCCCTCCAAATATTTGATGAAATCATTTTAACAAAAATATTTTTCAATACTTTTTTGAAATTCAAATTTATGAATCTATTTTTTATTATAATAAAAATAGTTATATAAAAATACTAATATTTAAAAAATTAATCATCTTTATCTTTAAATAAGAATGCGTTAATGAATAATTCAAACTAAAATAAGACATCACAATATAAATTCCTATATTAAAAAATTTCTTAAAGTTGAATGAATTATAATAACTAGTAATATATGGAAATATATAGGTAATGGTCTATTTCATGTATTAATTTTCTCGCATTTTTATATCTAGTGGATATATTAATCCTTCAATCAAAAGATGTTAAAAACCTACATTATAAATGAATTAATAAATTGGATGAAAATTATTTTTATTGTAATAGGAATCCATGAAATCATGTGATCATATTTAGGGAATGATAAAAATAAATAATACTTTTAATTTATGTCAATAAATCAATAATTGAAACAAATTTTATTTCTCAGTATAAAATAATTTATTTCAACATTTCAATTTATAATTTTTTTTGGAATAATTCTATATTCATATTTAAAATTTTAATTCTTATCTATATACACTAGTATTATAAAAATTATTTTTGTTGATCTTTAGATAGAATATGTTCCAAAATAATGGCGTTTTTTACATGGTCTCAAATTAAATGATTTAAAATTTCTATATATAATTCTTCATGAATGGAGTATAGGCTGTTTTAATTTTTTACCATTGATCAATTCTCATATAAAGTATTCTTATTTTATAAAATAAAATTCAATATGTAATACTATTATCTTAATATATATGAATATAATTTAATAATATAAAACATCATCATATTTTACATTAGAAATATATAATTCAGTAAAACTATGATTCAGATAGAATCAATAGACTATAATTTTATTTGAAAATATCAAATTCCATATAATAAGCTTCTATCATTTTTACAAAAAACATAATTGTAATAAGATTTTATCTCAAAATAATGTTTTCTAGAAAAATAGAAACTATGGTTATAGGATATTTTACATATTTTATGATAATATATAATTCCATAAATTAAATTTTAAATTGATTAATTTAGATATATATCTCAATTTAAATTATATCTAATATATAATATATTATTTATAAAAGAATAATAATCTTATATATATAAATATTATTATACACAAATTTTTTTGGGATTTATCATTTATGAAGGAGTCTTTTTCAAATCAAGTCCTTCTTTGAAAATTTTGTTAAATTCCATTCATTGGGTTTTTCTTTTTTAGAAGTCTCATTATAAGTGTTTTTAGATATGAAGAGCTATATTGAAGGGAAAATGAAATAATCATTAGGTATGTATGTCTGTTTATATTAATAGAGTCTGTGAATAAAAGTGTTTAATGGGTTTAGAAGTATTTTCCATGATTTGGATGTCACTAAAGGATTTTTTATCGATTTTTATCATATTTGATGAACAATTTCATTATAATATTTCCATGCCATTTGTATCAATATAGGTTTAAATTACCCCAGATACATGTCATTAATGGTTGTATAATGTGAATTTGTTCAAAACATGAATCTAATAAATTCCATGGAATATGATTATATGACATGAAAATTTTGGAATATGAATAAATTTAACCTAAGGTGATGCATTTTCTTATCAATCTCATGAATTGAAAAATGAGTGACATGAATGCCTTATATTCCATGTAATTCTCATCTACAACGATTTTATGCTTGTAATGTGTACAATTCATTCATTATTTTGACAAATAAATCCCTCCTCTAAACCATATGACCATTTATAAGATAGCGTGGAGTCCTAAATTATTTAAAGACATCTCATTTAAGTGATCAATCCTAGGTAAGATTTTATTACCATGGTTTCTCTTCTCTACCATCATTCCTTATAGTGGTGGCGGAATATTTTGGAAATGTTTTGGCTTGGATGTTAATCTTGAAGAAGTATGATATTGATTGTTCTTGTGATCAGTTGTGCCATTATTGTTGTTGGTTATTTTTATTTAAATTATGTATTTGATATCCATATTATGGTAGGGGGTTTAAATCCTTAAAATATGGACTACATAATTTCCATTTTTGTGAGACATTATTATTATGCTAATATAAAATCTACAACAATAAATTATATGATCAATTGTATTATTACATGAATTTCATTGGATTCAATTGATATATACTATGATCAGGGTTATGATTTTGGTAATCTAACTCATGAATATATATATATATATATATATATATATATATATTGGAAAATATTTTATTTTGTGTTTATAATGATAGTAGTCTTTTTGTGATTACATGATATTGATTCACAAGGGAAATGTCATTATTTTTTGAAATGGATGCATTGTTAATGGATTAATATTAAATTGATTATAGAAATTTGTAGTAAAAATAATAATTATAATTTTTAGAAATAACAGTTTAATCAATTTAGAGATATGAATATATACTTGTTTTTATAACATTTATTTAATGATGTTTCAATGCTTATAATGGGTGGAATTTTCCCAGTCCGAAGATTTAATTCTTATTTAGAGAAGGCTATGCTTAGTCCCATGAAGTAATGCTTATATTTAAAAGGATTTTTCTAGTCCCTTATGGTAATTAATATATTGTGAAGCATCTAACAAGTTTGATGATGAAATTATTTTATTTAAAAGGTTAGGCCTACTCTTATGTTGTAATGCTTATATTGAGTGGGCTCTTCCCAACCCCATGTTGTAGTGAATATATTGATTGTGATCTACACAATATAATTATATAATTATTATATAGAGACATATCTATACAATCCCATGCTAAAATAGTTATATTGAGTATGATCTTCGTATTCTAATGTTGTAATTTTAATATTGAATGGTCTCAACTCAGTCCCATGCCGATATTATAATATTGAATGAGTTATACTAATTCATATAGAATAATAATTATATTGAGTTGTATCTCCCAAGACATATTATAAATAATTATATAGTTGTATTGATCTATATTTGTTTGATTTTTCTAGGTATATATATTGATTGGTGGTACTTTTTTGGTACATGATAATAATATATTTTGATGTGATAGAGAATGAGATTGATTTTATATCTTAAAATGTTATTAATTTATAAAAAAAATTTATATGTTAGTTATCTGTACTTGTTATCATATGGGTTTATTTAGAAATGGTGGTGTCTATCTACTATTTTTTACTCTCTCTATATTTGAGATTTCAATTGGTACCTGAGATGATTACATAGATTTCATTTTAGACAATGTGAAGGGAACTTATTGTTGACTGCGTTATTCTAGATGACATTGAGTTTGATGATGGGATTGAAATGTGGTTTGGGATTGGGGTATCATTATTTTATTATATCATATGGTTATTTTTTTTAAATTCACATATAGATATAACTCAGACTAACCTTAAATGAAGAATCATGATTGGTTTCTTGATTTCGACTTTATTTTCTAGTTGTATGCGATACTGTTTTGAGTTTCCCTCATTATTATGATATTTTTTGTAATTAAATTATTTCACTATTTTGTACCTCTACATCATGAGGTATAGTATCCCTAATATTTTAATCACATCCCAACATTTATTCAAAAAAATATCCCATATGGAGAGGAATGATTTAGGTCTCATAACTATATAGTTTTCGCCACATAAGGGAGTTCCAGATCGGGGGAATTTACAAAGTTACATAAAATGTTGTTTATATTTTCCATTTATATAAAAGTTTGGAAAGGTAGAAATTATAAAATGATGTGCTGGTACAAGGTAAAGAGATTAATAATGGGAGTTTCTAACTAATTTATTAGTGGAAAACATAATTTCTAGGGACATGATTGTTCATCAAGATATTAACTTTTTATAGTTGATATTTTTTCACCTACAGTGACTCACATATTGTGTGAATTTTTTATTCTGTAAATTCAAAGACATATCCTAATATAGAACGATATGAGTATAAATGTATCAATATAGTAACATAAAGATATATAATGACATGAATTGTTCATGATTGGGATATATTTGTTAAAGGTGACATGCACGTTCTATTATGAATTTTGAATTGAGATACATGTTATATATGATAATTTAACTGCATGACTTATTATGTTACTGAAAAACAATTTTTATCATTATTTATAGATACAAGGATTAGTGGTTCTCTATTGTTGTTACATGTTGACGTTAAACTTATATTTAGACCGAGCTCTAGTGAGTGTGTTTATCTGGTATATAAAATTCCTCTTCTTTTTCATTGAGTTGAGTGTTAGTATGGTTGAAATGAGTAACCTCGTAATGATTTTTAAATAGATATCCTTTTATATTTTCAAGATCATATAGATGTTCATCTTTGTGATTTTTTACCAATGGGAATGTGTGTGACACTTCCAGATTCTGTGAAATTTATTTTTGAGTTAATTTAATATTTTTTATATTTTTCATTCCACAAAACAGTTTATACATATTTTTTATAATAGAATAATGTTTTGATTTTAATATATGGAAACCCATGTTAGTATTTAAATACACAGTACACTTAAATTATCTTTTGTTAAATGAAACAGTATCTTTGGATTGAATTACACATAATAATGCGTAAATTTGATAGCATGTGTTACACCCAAGAGAAATGTTTTCCCGAAATAAAACATACTATTAATAATATTATAAAAAAATTACAATATCTACCAAAAATATGTTGGAATGGGATTTAAGAATAAGATAATGTAAATTGTGAAAATATTATTTACACATTTATATAAAATGAATACTATGGATATCAATTAGTATAATATAATTAAATAACATTTTGAAAATAATGAAATTTGTTTTCTCCTAAAAATATTTTTCTATTTACCACCATAATTTTTTCTCAATTAATTAATTGAACTACTTGAGTTAAATTATTTAAATTAAAATTATATTTTATATATTTAATCAATATTTGTATAGTCATCCAACATATTTTGAAGGTATAAGATATGAATAGATAAAATATGATGAATAAAAATATATATTTTTCTAAAATGTAATTTTGCATCTTTTTACTAGATATCCAAATTAAATTATTATTTTTGAAACAATAATAATTTTTAATTGAAATAATAAAATTCATTTTATAAAATTGAATATCAAAACTCATTTTAATGGATTTTTTTATTTTCCATAGATGGTTCACATTTTAATAATTTAAAAAGTAAATTTAATTTAATTTTTTAATATAAATGATTTAAATAGATAAATTATTTTTTATATAATTTTAATGTATAATTAAATAAAACATATATCGCATAATATTATTTAGTAAATATAATATAATTTAATAAATTAAATTGGATATATAAAAAATGCAATCATTTGGATTTCATCAATTTAAAACTCTAATTATTGTCCCGTATGGAGGATTAATTTTAAATTACATTCTACCACTTATATGATTATAATTTAGAAATACTGTTTCCATATATTTAATCATAATAATTTATAATGTCTCATAATTTCAGAATTTTATTTTAAGGAAAATATTAATGTGATTTGATTAAAACAAATTAGAGTGATTAAGAGAAAAATTTTCATAAAAGGACTAATCCTTAAACATAATACCCAATATCACCTTGAAACATTGGAAATCAAATTTTTTATTCATATTTAAATCCTATCCTCCCATGGAACTAATTTTGACCAATATTGGAGCCATGTGACATGGTGAAAATATGAGTGGAGTCCCCTTATAAAACATTTAACAAAATGTCACACCTCCACTATAAAATGTCACTCACACCTCCATCTTATTCATTATTTCATAAATCCATCCAAGAAATATATTTAGTGAAATCCAAGAGGAGTTACCCAAAGAAGTGGATGTTTGAATATGAATGATGAAAGTATAAACTGAAGGTATCTACATTTACTCTCAGTTTACTTCCATGAGGTACATCACATATTCAACAATACCATCTTTTTTTGGTGTATATACTGACTCAGGACTTGTTATATCTTTAAATTATTTCAATTAATATTATTAAAGGATTAAATAATGTTATTATCTCATGGGTATATCTATTCTAATTTTACCAAATTAGTAAAGTAATTTTGTACCAATTTTCCATCATTGAGACACATTACATGTTGTGAGGATATATTTATCCATGGGGTGTATATACAACCCATTGAAATTTTATAAAATTAATCTCTTTATTTCATGATAATTTAATCATCATTTATTTGAGAGAACAAGTTTGGTATATTCCTAACACAAAGAGGGGTGGTGAATCGGTGTTGGGGAATTTTTAGACCAATTAAAACGTATTATCCATGTACATATAGACTAATTTAGATCATGATTGTCTTAATATATTTTCTTTATCACATTAAGTAATATAAAATAAGATAAAATATGCCCATGGTATGTTTACAAAGTTAAAAACTCAATAAGGGCTTTTAAGTCCTTACCATGAAGGGGAATGACTAGTGCATGGATTCTCTACTATAATCTTATATGTTGTTACAATGGGTTGACTAGAAAAAAAATACTCTAGTCAGTGTGGCTCCAAACTCATGGATTAGGGAAGGAGATAACAAATTCTCAGTGTTTCCACCTACACTCTGAGTGGGAAGGGATATAATCCTCTTCCAACTTGAAATGAGTTGGATATTCACTTACACTCGTTGGATCATTATACAGCTATTGTAGATAGTATATTTTAGCCTCTATATTGTTGTTTATAATGCCTCTGAATATAGTCTTCTCCCTGGTAAATGATTTTTATAAACCAATATAATCTTCAACAGGTAGAGACCCATTGTATTTCATTATTATACCTTGTTCTTCAACTCTTAACATGTTCATTTTACACGAATTCATGTAACCAAATTCATCATTTTCTACTGCAAACCGATAAGCTACTCACTCTTACTATTCGTCTTTTTCATTGAACATCCATTTTCGCTAACTACTTCTCTTCTTCACACGTTATCCTTCAGTGAAAAACCAAGTACACTAAGCCCTTCTTCTCCTTCTTGGTAGAATCACAAGCTCCCATTCTGGTTATCATATCAATGAAGTCCATCTTAGCTATGAATCAACATAATTGAACTGCCCTATATATTTTTCAGTCATTGTTTGGAAACACTACATTCTTATTCTTCTTCTATTCTCTTATATCTTTTTCAATTATAACACCTGTGTGTATCAAAATACTAACTTCTTCCATTGTGAATATATGAATTCTGTTGCATGTATAGTTTTTCTTAACATTGAAAAGAACAACGTGTGTGTTAAACCCCAGTCGTGGGAGTGCAGTTCATCTTATCTTTATGAAACCAAATGTTTCACGGTACATCCTTTTTGGTAAAGCCACATTGAGAGTGTTATGAACCTATTAAAGGACTATAGGACCCCCAAATTTTTCGTCCATTTTTTTAGTTGTCATGCACATAAAATTCAGCCATTTTATTTAAAACACCTTTTGTTGAGAAAATCATATTTCATGAAACTCTTCTATTTCATACAGAACATCCTTTTTTCATGCGAAACATTCATTTTTTACATAGCAATGTTCCTTTTCAAGAACCTGAATATATGTCACTTTTACCATCCATCAGAGATCATGATTTTTCTAAGTTTTGATACATAACAAATGATAGGGGTCACATTTTAATTTTAGTAATTTTTGGCCCTATACAAAAAAACTATTCCGCATGTAAAAACCTCCCCATGTGTATAAAAAATCATTCATGCAACATCATATTTTTGGACATTAATGAGTTTTTTTACACTTCATGCCGTTTCCATATTCTCTATTCAGATCTCAAAGCACCCCATGCACACAAATTAGAAAATATTTTTCCATATTGCACACAAAACCAATCATTAGTAAAGACTGAATTTTCATACACTTTGTCCAATTTTTGACGCACTGAATGACTTTTTTGTGATTTTTCATATTCAACAACTCTTTTTATTTTCATCAAAAAATACATGATCGTGATATATATCTTTTAATATACCAGTTTTAGCAACGTTGTAGTTTCAATGGAAAGTACTATAACTTCCCTATCTTCCACCATCAACATTACATTTAATCGAAATTATATATGACTGGCTACAACATTACCCCTTACATTTAAAAGCGTAGCATCATAAGTTCTACTAACATATGATAATTTTGAAAAACAAATCAGTAATGCATCATTTGATTTCACTTAATAGAGAATTTCCCCACCATGACTTCCAATGCTATAATTGAAAAACAATTCTCCAAGAATCATCACTTTAGCCGATCTCTATTAACATTGGAGTCCTTCTTCACTCCCTTCTCCATTTTTACGAGTAATGAAAAGTATTGGCAAAAAATTCAACCTTCATACAAAATTTTTTCCCTAAATTATTGTTTTAATATCATGTGGATTCTAACTCAATGTTACTAATTTGGTAATAGTTTTTTTCTACAATCCCATCATTTGGCATGAAGTTTTACGAAAATGATTCCCTTGATGTAATGTTCTAATAAAAAACTCAATAATACTCATGATTTTATTATATTTATTTCTCATGGTATTTTAATGTGTTGGTACAAATTGTTCACTTTTTTGTACTTATGATAGTTAGTAATGTGTCTTTAAGAAAAGTAGACTTTATTTCACTCTTCGGTCAATAATTTGTTTTATTTAGAAATCAATTTTAAAAAAAAATTCAAAAAATGTTTTTAAATTATATTTCGTGTTCATTATCAAGGAAAATTATTTTCCAATTTTTTAAATATTTCATTGTATTATAAATGGTTTCAATGATTAATTTACATTTTTTTATATCTATATTCATGGAAAATTTTGTCTAAATATTTTCCTGATTTTTTATAATGATTCTACTTATTTAAAATTGAAATGGTTTTATAAATGATATATTTTAGAAAGAATATTTTTTCCAAGAGGAAAATATTTATTTTTCAAAAAATGTGCTAAATGAAATTATAAATCATTCATTATATAAAATGATCTTTTAAATGGTGTTATTAAATTGATTTTTCAAGAAACGATATTTTACTTAATTAATTTACCATTTTATCTTTTAAAATCCTTATCCATTTAAGATGAAATCCTAGTTTATAGTTTATGATTTTCTAAGGATACTGTCCAAGGACACATTTCACAATATTTCTCTGAATTGTCTATGTTCTAATATTTTGATGTTTATGAACCAAAAATCTCTTCAATGAGTTATACAATAATAAATTATTATGAAACCATATTCCTTTTATGGTTTATTATTGGATGAAATGATTATAAAACCGATCCACTTTTCCTAGGATAAGATATGACTAAATCTTTATGACCCCCATTTCATATCATGGGTAACGATATGATGTTAGCGAAACCTATCTATTTTTTGGGTCATTATTTTTTGAATTTTTTTGGGAAACGTATATATGATTTAATTATGAAAATTGTTGGACTTATATCCCACCCAAATGCATTGTGTAAGAATTTGTATCAACTGTAATTTAAATGGACGAAACATGGAGTGGTTGTTTTTGTAAAATACAAGGATGTATTGATGTGTGATCATGATTCAATAATATAGGGAAGATATGAGAAGTAAACCAGGTTCAGTATTAGCTAGATAGAAGGAGGAGTGTACATTATTAATACAATGTTGGGATTTGAAGGGAAACTGAATGAGTAATAGAGTTCTTGAATGAAAAGTGAACCTGGTTCCACAATACAAGGATTGAATGGGGAGTGATATCGATATTTTAATACAATGTTGTAATGGGAATTAGATTGTGCTTGGTAATATAGGGTGGGAATGGGGAGTGAAACCAGTTATGTAATGGAACATTTACTATAAGATGCTATTTCGAGTGAATCATGAATACAAAGATAGTTTGGGGAGTGAGTTCATTATAATAATTTGGCTGATCATTAATCCTTGTCTACCATGTAAATCATTTTTATATTTTTACGTGTCTTCCAAAAATTTAATATTTTAATACTATTTTATTCTCACATTGATAATTACCATGATTCACTTTATGATTATTATATTAAAAACTATGAATATTTATGCAATGATTCATGTTTATGATCATTTATATTAATGGTATGGTTTCATCAATGTTATGAACATGTTATCATCTATGATTATGTTATGCTTCTATATCTCTTTTATTTTCCATTACTGAGCATCTAAGCTCACCACATCCTTAAATTTCCTCTCCCCAGGTTATGAATAATGGTTTTAATGTTGGAGTACTAAAGTTGGTGATCATTATCCAAATTTTGAAAAATATTCACCATGTTAGATTATTATATTTCCATATTTCAAATGTTAATAAAATATTACCATACTCTGGAATGTACTTTTATAATGATATGAAAATGAATATAAATTGATTTAAAATCAATGTATGTTAAGCCTAGTTAAATATAGATTGTATAAATGGAATGGATTTCATAGCCATTCGAAAACAGGATGAGGAAAAATTAGTGATATTCATGATACATTTCAAAAGGATATGCTTTAAGATGTATCTATGTATAAGTATAATGGCGGCTTAATGTTTAGGAAAATGTTGTTGAATTTTGGAAATGGTTAGAGTGAGTGGATTCCAAGTATTACATATAATTTTTAGATACTACAAGGGAATGTTTTTCTAAAATAGATGTATATAGGGGTATCCCAAAAACATTATATTGAGAATGAATTGACTGGGAACTAATTCACGATTATGAGCCTTCTTTCTCTCCTTGTTTGAATCTCCGAGTGGATATTCATTTGAATTTCAGAAACTATGTATTATCCATTATGATGGAATTGAATTGATGAAGACTATGAATAACTTGGGATAGACTGAATGTCTCATCGATTCCAAATTATATGTCATTTTATAGATATCATATATGTAATTTTGCATGATTATGGGGTTTTCCATTTTTTTAAGAGTTTGTCACGCAATCATGTATGGTTTTAGCCAATAGTGGGAGCTAGAAGGAACTCTATTAACATTTAATATTTTAGATGTTGGAGGAATATGTGATATAAAAATTTATTTCTTAAGTGATGATCTCATGATTAGATTCAGGAAGGTGGAATGTGTATTGGATATGCTTTTGAATATAAATAGGATTCAAATAAAAAGGGGATGTTTTGAGAGGTTCTTCCAACATTTTTTACATTAAATATTATAAAAGAGATTATATTGAGGTTGATTAACCTTACAACATGATTATTACTTTATATTATAGGAAAGAGGGATTAAGGAATATGTTAATGAAGCTCATGTATTGGTATAAGAATAATGATGGGTGGATGAAGTGTATATATTATGGTATACAAATCACATAGTCTAAAATTTTATTATTTAGATGTTTATAAATAAGTATTTTTATTCAATGATAAGATCACATTAATGGAAGGTGACTATTAACATGTTCATGTGGATGCGACAATGATATTTTTATGGATAGAGAGAAAATGATCTAGATAATGTAATTTGGAAATTATTTATTACATTAAAATTGATTAATGATTTGTTGAATATGTGATATTTGTTCCTAATCCTGATTTTCAGAAATTCTTTGATTTATCTAATATATCAAGTAATGATTGGTATATGGAAGTATGTATGTTTTTATGATTATTTATGGAAATATATGTTGTTACCATGTTTCAATAGAATATATGATGATGTTATTAACATGTTTTTAATGTGACAACCAACAGCTATATTGATATATATTAGGCATCATTGTTAAGATAATTCAGGTCTCTCCTTTCTAATTTTTTCTATTTCCATATTTTAGAAGTTTTATAAGGTAAACACATTATGGAATGATTAATGTAAACATCTGATGTAGTTTGTGAGATTAATGTATTATGTCACCCAATAATTATTTATGCATACTATATATGATGATCTATAAAATTTGTGATTATGGTATCTAAAGATAAATGTAATGACTTTTCATTCAATTTTTGGACCTCAATATCTGCTAACGATTCAAAAATGAAAAATTCACCTTTGTTTCCTAGAATAAAAGAAAAAGAGGAGGTTGATCAAAGAATACCTAGGATTTTTTATTCCAGAAATCATATAATAAAATATTTTAATAAGAATTATTCAACATTATGAAAGTAGTTATTGAAAAAAATGACGTCATGTTATCATCATTTTTTATTTCAATTAAATTTTTTAATCCCTTTGCATTTATGGGTTTTTGATTGTTATCTTTCTCATAAACGTTTTCTCCATTTGTCTCCATTATAAAGTAATGGTTAAATTTCTCTTCGATGTCATTTTTTACCCTTTCCACATATGTTCTAACAAGTGTAAACCAAATTATGAGTTAATTTAGTAATCCACCAGGTTTTCAACATTCTATTTTTAAATGAATTCTATATACTTATTTTTATGATGTGGGTTTCTATGAATACACATTTAATGTAGTATACCAATAATATCCTAGAATAATTACAAAAGGGAAATTAATTTACAGGATGGTATAATGTAGCAAACCAATATTTAGAGAAATATTTTGTTCGAATTAACTTTATCTTTTTGATTTTTTTTTATTTCACATAACATTGAATATAGATTTTCTTATGAAATAACCATGTAAATCATTATTTATATACTATATCAAGTTAATATTTGACTACATGAAACCAATTTATTATATTACATTACACAATAAACTATGTGTTTATTATATTACAAATAATATTATGTTGTTTATATAGCGTGCTTAAAATAGAAGGTATTATTTGGAGGAACTACAATAAGTTTTTAATATTATTTTTAAAATATTATTATAGCTACCACATAGCCATTAGAATGGAAGTTAAAAATAATAGTAAATAATGTATAACAATATTTTTCACACATTTATATATAATTAATACATTGGTTATCAATTTTTATATGTTAATTAATTATGTATTTTAAAATAATGAAAGTTATTTTCTATGAAAACTATTAAATAATGTTCAAACACAATTTTATATCAATAAATCATTAAAAACATGTGTATATTCTTTTACAAAGAATAATATATTAAAATTTTAAATATTATTTTTTATACTCATATAATATCTTATATAGGGAGAAGATAAAAAGGAAATCTAATTTTATTAATTAAAAGATGTACTTTTCTAATAGGTAATTTTACCACCTTTTAATGGATTACCCATATTAAATTTATTTTTTCATACTTAAAATTTTTAATTAGAAAATTAAATTCATTTTTTAATGTGCAATATTAAAATTAATTTGGGTTAATTTTCCTCAGAAGTTTCATTTTTTTGATTAATAGTGATAAAACCTATTTTTAATTCAAAATGAATTTGTCATCTATTTTATTAAATAGTTAAATTATGTTATAATATTTATTTAAAGGATAATTATATAAATTATATAATAATTATTCCAATTTAATTCATTAGAACTAATTTCAAATTGATATTCTATAAAAACATCTTTCAATATTTTTCACCTTTTTTCTTTAAATATGGCAATTTTGTACCTACTGTGGGAATAAATTTATATTAATTTCTTGTTCTTATGGGAATAATATTTGACAAAATGTATTTGAAACATAGGAAAATAATAATATAAAAGTTCTAATAAGATATTCATAGATTTTAATGAAACATATTATTAAATGTGATTATATTTAGTAATAATGATTAAGAGAAAAATAATTTTCACATTGGACTAATCCATATTATTAAACCCAAAATGACCTATAAACTTCTACCAATTCCATTAGTATTTTTATATTTCAAACTTGTCGTCCCTTATATCAAATTTGTAAAATTATTAGATCACCTTTAATGTAGAAAAATTTGTGCATAACTCCCTTATAATTTTTTTTAAAATATTTTCAATCCTCTAATAAAAATCCACTCTCCACTCCCACTTAATAATACACCCCGGTATCTTTTTCTCACCCATTCTATACTCAAATAATATCCCAAAATCCATCAAATATTCTTATAATCCTTCATTTGTGCAAAATACCATCCATGTAAACATTATGGTTCCATACAATAGGTATTACCCAATGAAGAGGATGATGGAATGTGTACAAAAAATGTCCATACATATGGTAAAGGGAATTCATCTCACATTATATTTTACTGAGGTACATTACATATTCAAAAATTATTTTTTTGGTATTTATAGTTCTATATGACATTTTTAATAAATCATTTAATTTATATAATTATAATCAAATATTTTTCATAATGTTATTATCTCATGAGGATCATGTGTTTTATGTGACTAATGTTGTAAGGATGTTCTCATATCACTATTTGTTAGCAAAAATTATTCTACAGTCACTATTATTTTCTTTGGAGTGTTGTATATACTACCCATGAATTTATTCTATGAATATTTTTATTAAATTTATGGGTATATATATATATATATATTATTTTTCATTTAATGGGTTTATAATGTAATATTAAACTAATCGGTAAATAATATTTTCTCAATTTTCATTAATTGAGATACATTCAATTTTATGAAGATATATTTTTCTATGGGGTTCATATACTTCCCATTAATATGATAAAAAATTAATATACTGATTTCATGATAATTCAATCTTCATGATATGTTATAATCTCAAGTAGATTTTGATTTATAGATATTAAAGTGGTAATATATTATTTCTAAAATCCCATAAATTTCATGGATTGTTTAAGATTATGATTATATTGATGAAATATTATTATTCATTACTCATTAAAACTCATTAATCGTTTTTTATTCTAATTATTCATCACATATTAATGCATTTTTACCACGTTTCAACTATTTTTAAAATATTATAAATGTAAAAGTTTTTTTCATAAAATCTAAATATATTTTTGTCTTCAATCTAGAATCTGTTTTATTATTAAACCATGTTTTCTATAAATGTTTTCAAATTTTATTTGGAATTAGAATTCCAATTCATATACATGGAAATCTATTTAAAAAAATTTTGTATTTAAAAAAGTCATTAAAATTGCTTTCAAATATTCTATTATGTGTTTTAAAGTCAATTTTTATATGGAATAAGGATTTCCAAATGTTTTCAACCTTTAATTATTTGTTTGCAATGTATATTAAAAAAATAATTTTTAAAATAATTTTTCATTTAATGATTCAGTGATATTTTCTACATGAAAATTTTTAATTGTAACTTAACACCTTTTTTTATAAGAATATTATTTTCAAATGGATTTATTTTAAGTATTTTTGACGACAATATATTTTCCATAATATTTTCCAATGTGATATTTTAGAATCCTTCTCCATATAAGATGGAATTCATGGTTATACTTTATTTTTTACTAGAGATATTATCCATCGACACCATTAATATTACATTTACAAATGGATTATGTAATTTTTATTGATATTTATATATATTATATGTAGAGACCCGAATCTTAACGTACATGGACATTAAATTACTTTTGTGGAATACTTAGTACATTACAAAAACACACACACAAGGACCGTAATAGTTTAGTGTCTTGGGAAACTCGGGATATAATATTCTAATCGTGGTGAAAGATCATCAACATCTCCCATAAAGATCTTCCCTTTTTTCCATACCTAAAACCATTCTTTATATCCTGGGGAAAATAAAAAATAAAAGGGTGAGCTCAAATTCTCAGTAAGGGTAAACAAAATAAATATCAATCACATCATTTTCATAAGAACATATCTTTTGGAAATCCTAACCTGCAAAAGAGATCATAATTTCATAACATGGGATAAATCATAGTAGTGAAATGTAATCCCAATAATCACAACTTAAAACATGAAACATTGTGGCATACACACACAATCATAGAGAATCATTTCTTATTAGTCAAGACTCATTGCCAAGACTCCCTTAGTGGACAAAGTCCATTTTTGAACCGAGTTCACACCTCGTTTCAGTCCTGTTTCACTAAACCAGTATAACCTACCGTTCCAGCCATGTCTATCTCATGAGATATAAAATCTTTACCCAATGCATTAGAGGGAGATATAGGTACAACCCATCTCATAATGATACCATTCTTATGTGTTCCAGAAAATCATAAATCATACATCATTGCATAACCCATGTAGTAAAAATGGGAATCTTATACATCATGACATCATAAAACAACTCATATAAGATAATGGAATTCATAAAAATAATTCCATCACAACATAATCAAATCAATGTAATAATAGAAATAGAAACAGAACCCTTTATTATCTTAGATGGAAAATAATTTTGATAAAACACTTGAACTCCATTCTTGAGGAAAATATCCTTTCTACTGCAAAAACACTTTCCTTTATTTAACATGTTATAAAGTTTTAAACTAAAAAAAGTTGATTAAAAATAAACTTGAAAACATTTAAGGGAATCTTCTTGGAAATAATTTTTAAAAAATCCATTCATGCCGTATAAGTTAAAAGAAAACATTCTTCTAGTACTTTTGTCAGAAAAGTCAAAAAGTACCTCGTACGAAAAACGACAAAAGATTCCTTTCATATCATTTACAAAAATACTCACCAAAGGGTAAAATTGGATTTAAACTATTGTAATTGGATGTAAACAATATTATATATTGAGGGAACATAGATGTGGATGATAAAATACACCCTAGTAAATTTTAAAGTATAAACAATCTCAGATAAAAATGAGATTGTGATATTTCCCTTACCATAGGTTTGATTTGCTTCGTAATTGTCTGAACCTCCTGTATAATGATTTAAATAATTTTATTGACTTATTACAGAATCATACATATTGTTATGATATCATATATGGTCATATTATTAGCTTAATAATAGTAATATTTCATTACTACTTGTTATTCGGGTGTTTATTACTTTTTTGTTCTTGTACGTGTTTGTCGAATAAATTCTCATTCTTCTCTTTAGGTTATAGATACCACATTTACAGAATGTTATTATTGTAATATTTATCATATTGATTCATTAAATTCATTTATATAATCATTATGGAATGAAGATCATGTAGAATGAATCTCATCACATCGTGGAGACGGTATTCCGTACGTATGCACGAGCGATGATATCGTTCCCATGATCGTGGAATTGTATTGGAGTGTATGTATACTATTTAATAATCAATATAACTTTTTAATAGTCATATATAGTCATTATTTACACCATTATACCCATCCATGTAAGGTGGTGGTGGAAAATAGATTACACCACAGCGTGGAGACGGTATTCCATACGTACGCACGCGCGGTGATTTACGTTTCCGTAGGATGGATAGATGGTGAAATAGGGTTGTTTCATACTTATAATAACATATCAGTATATGAGTGATAAATATGTTATTACTTCATAATGAAACAACTAAAGAAGAAGAAGTAGAAGAAGAAATAAAGATGAAAGAATCGGTAACGGAAATTACCTCTTCTTTGAAACGCCTCTTTGAGACCTCCTCTTAAGGCACTAAAATTTGTCTTTGAGGAAGAAAAGATCCTCTAGGATGTTTCTAGAGAAGTGGAGAAAAGAATTTGGCAGAGCTTGGCCGAGATTAAAGGCTCAAAGTGGTGTGAGGAAAAGAGGGAGGGGGTTCCCTTTTATAAGGGAGGAGAGGGGCACCTTTGGAATAACTAAAAATATAATTTTATTATAAAGCCAAATTCGGTTTTAAATATCTCCAAATTGATTTATTTCGAAGATAAGGTAGGGATCGGTCTAGATACTCACATATAATAGAATTTAGACATGTTTAGTTTCCTATTTTAACCTTATCATTTATATTTAACTTTAAGTCAGATAATTTTACTTTTTCCGTGTTTTCTTGTTTTCTTACACTATAAGGTAAATAAACTTACTATATCAAGCCAAAAGATCCCCTAGTTGTTTATTATTAATATATATACCCTTATCTAAGTCATTTGGCAGAACCTTATATTTTTAGGAATAAAATAACAATTAATAATATAATATTTGTTTTAAAAACTATTTTATGTCAATTTTGACACTATTTAGTAATTGATTTTTGTGAAAATCATAACATAATGATTAGTTCGAAAAAAGTTAATTAAATCAATACTAACATGTCATATTAACCTATAAAATTAGTGGAATTCATAAAACATTTCAAATTATATTTATTTGGGTATTTATAATATCAATTATTCTAATTTTCACTATTATGGTAATTACTGCATCATCATTGTGTCATAAATAAATTAAATTATATAATGTCTAAAAATTATAAATAAAATATAATTATGTATTAAATATTATTAAATTTCTAAGGAATATTTACAATCGAATATATCTTATGTATAACTCTATATTAAAAATATTTTAGTAAATAAACATTGATTTTAACTCATTTAACTCTTTTTTGAATTAAATAATAATAAATGTCCTAATTTAATCCAAGTGGGCCTAAATGGTAATATTTTATTCCTAAGGATTTATTTGGTCGAATTAAAATTATCCAATAGAATTAGGACATGTGTTAGGGTAATAATAATATCATTCTTACCCTTAATTACCCTATTTACTTTTAACCGTGGAAAAAAAAGTAAAAGATACTATTCACCAAAAATTATTTTCATCTCATTGAACCACATTTTACATACTAACATCAATCGTGTCTCTCTGATTTTTGAAATTCCACTCACAGAAGCGGTAAAATTATGTTTTATGAAAAAATCATTTTTTTACTACAACTTAGTGGTTTCACTATTCATCAAAAAATGAAAGTTTCCAGAAAAAATACCAAAAATTAGGCCGAAGATATATTTGATATTATGTACTAAAAAATGATGTCTATTTTACAAAATTAAAAAAATATCGGTTCCATTAACTAATTTAAAAATTAATTCCCGTCGTCAAAATAAATGGCGTGTTTTTAAGAGATAATAACTATCAAAAGATTGACACTTGTTTATAATTGGTTTAAATGTGAAATTACATCCAATGAACAAAAATGTATTAAATTGTAATAATATATTCTAAATATACTTTAAAACCACTCAAATTAATAATTTATCACTAATAATTATTTTGATTAAAAAAGTTGTTTTTAAATAAAATTTTGTAATTTTCACTATTCATCCGAATATGACAATTATCCGAAAAGTAAAAAAATTTCAACTTAGGCTAAATTCGATACTCCAAATCCAAAAATGAAGTCCATTTTGAGAGATAAAAATTCTAAAATTTTAAAAGGTGGTTATTACTATTCATAACTGCTAGTTTTAATAATAGTATATCGTTGTTTAGTGAAACTCGGTATTGCATACTACACACACTATCGAGGAATGTCGCGATTGCGTGTAATGCAAGGAAAGTCAAAGATGCGTTTTGTGAAAGATCCTTTTGGTGTAGCGTACAACACAAGACATTAATGAAATTAAAAATAATATATTTCATAAAGTCTCGGGGTGTTACATTCTACCCCTCTTAAAGTGAATTTCACCTTCAAAATTCGTCGGGGTTATAAATGGTATACTATTCGGAAGTTTCTTTGATAAAAAACCACATCATAAAAAGGAATACCAAAACAAATATTTAAAAACAAAAGTATGAAACGTAACGGTTACCCAAATAAACTAATCACGGGGTATCCACATAGGTGAAAATATGGATATGGAAGAGAAATCTAACCATCATGTTCTGATGGAGAGTGGTAGAGAACATATATGGAAAAGCCAGAAATCACAAAGAAATAAATTTGTGAAGATCTAATATACCATCTGATTCATCAGATATAAGAGCACTTGGACAACATTTTTGGTTTTCAAGATCATTTCCCTAATGTTGATGAAATTGGAATTAGAAGAAATACTTTCATGATTTTGGTATAGCTTCACTGTTGGTCGTTCTTTGGACAATTTCCACTTCATCTCTTAAAGAAATGAAGTTGAATTTTTCATTCATGATGTGTTAGCAGATCATGGGATAGAATGATGGGTCAATCCATCTATCTCAAACAAAAGGTTAGAAGAGTTATCAAAAAATACATACGTCCATCTATAGTGAGATTATTCATATATGGTTCCTAAATTGGACTTATACTTCTTATATCATACTGGTTAATATAATAAAACTATGTTCTAATAAACATGGACTTCTTGTAGGCCAGTGGTATACGATAACGGCCAGTCACCCTTTGGTTGTTGGTTAGATTCCCACAGCCTTGTCCGACGCGATGGGCTGTTGCCTGTCCCGTAGGTTGTCCTTTTTCTAAACCTATATTACTTATAACATCCCATCAATAATATCGAAAAAATTTCTATCCTAACTTATGTCCAACATAATCCATTCCAATATTTAGGCTTATACATAATATTGCAGCCCACTCTCATAATATAGTGAAAACGATTACCAATGATTTAATACTATCATTGATCCCCATATATCATAAGATATGTCTTGTTGGTCACATTCCAAACATTCAAAGTCCTTAATCAGGTATTCTCTTGAATACCCATTGAACCATAGTAAAAACATGAATAAAGATAAAAGTTAACACTTTCCACATACCAAAATCCTCAAAATAATATATACTCAATCCATGATATCACTTAGTCCTTATATCAATAATGAGCTCATGAATACTTTCAAATATTTCATTTTCTCGTTTTCCCTTCATTATGCGGATATCATCTTTTTTTCCAAAAATATCTCAATCACTTTCCATGGTTACCAGTACAATAAAATTATTGAAAACAACTATAGACCAATACATAAATATTCCAAAAGTCCACGATACTATATAAAACATTATTTTTGGAATCCAATTACATAAACACTTAATCATTCCATCACATCATTTTCATATTCAACATCGCCAATGGTGATCGCATGTGACTTCCCTTTATCCTTTTCCTTAAGTGGTTTCTCATGTAGATCATCACTAACCCATGGATTAGGGCATTTATTAGCATAATTCCCCATTTCCTATCACATGAAGCATTGAAGTGTTGTTGGTGTGTTCTTTGTAGTCTTTTCTTTATTCACATCATTAGAAACCCTTTTTCCATTAATTCGACACTCAGCTGCTTGATGACCTTATTTTCCACACTTAAAACATTTTCTAGTCCCTTTAAGACAATCTCCACCATGCTTCTTTCCACACATTGATCATATGGAAACATTCATCTTCTTTTCACCATCATTCTTAGATCTCTCCTTGAACTCCATCTTTCTTTTCTTGTCAAAACTATGAGATGGATAAATAGAAAAAACTTCCATTTCTACCTTGATAGCACAACGCACAATTTCTTCATAGCTACTGAAGACTCTTATATCTAATTCCCTTAGAAGATTTGGTTTTAAGCCACTGAAAAATCGATCAACTTTACTTTCAGGTTGCATGATAAATCCCGATGCATACCTTGCAAGCCTTTTAAAATTCGCTTTGTATATACCAACAGATTCATCATCCTTTTTCTTTAGTTCAAGAAACTCCTTCTTCATCTTTGTTCGAAGAATACGAGGGAAGTACTTATTGAAAAATAAGTTCTTGAACTTATCCCATTCAATGGACTCAATTTCATATCTTTGCCTCATATTCTTGATAAGATTCCACCATTGATCAGTATCACCTTCCAAACGATATATTGCTAAGATGAATTTATCATGTTCAGAACATTGAAGAACTGAAAATATCTTTTCAGTGGTACTGATCCATTGTTCAGCAACAAGTGGATCAGAAGACCCACTAAAAGAAGGTGGATATTGCCTCATGAAGGACTCAATATAATATTGTTCCCTTCTCTGCTCACTTGGAAGTCCAGAATGATTCATAGCTTGTGTAAGTATAGCAACAAGATTTTGCACTCCATCTACCATAACATTTGATTGTTCAGGAGGACAATCATTTCATTTTCCATTACATTGATCAACAAGATTCCTTCGGGTTCCAGCCATCGTCTAAAACCCAAAAAGAATAGTGTGAGAGGGAAAAATCATTCTAGGGGAAACAAAATAATAAATGGGGAGTACCTTCAATATCTAACATCTTAGGTTTAATTCTAAGACCGTTACCATAGTTCTAGGACTATATCCTATACGTATACTTATCCTTAGGGACATCCCTAGACATACCTTAGAAATATCTCTTGGGATCTCACTAACGTTTTCGCATCTTAGTTTCCAAAGGTTGACTAAACCTTTTATCTGATACCAACTCTTTAGACCTAAAGGTTAACGTACATGGACATTACATTACTTTTTTGGAATACTTAGTACATTACAAAAACACACACACAAGGACCGTAATAGTTTAGTGTCTGTGGAAACTCGGGATATAATCTTCTAATCGTTGTGAAAGATCTTCAACATCTCCCATAAAGATCTTCCCTTTTTTTCTTACCTAAAACCTCTCTTTATATCCTGGGGAAAATAAAACATAAAAGGGTGAGCTCAAATGATCAGTAAGGGTAAACAAAATAAATATCAATCACATCATATTAATAAGAACATATCTTTTGGAAATCTTAACCTGCAAAAGAGATCATAATTTCATAACATGGGATAAATCATAGTAGTGAAATGTAATCCCAATAATCATAACATAAAACATGAAACTTTGTGGCATACACACAAAATCATAGAGAATCATTTCTTATTAGTCAATACTCATTTACAAGACTATCTTAGTGGACAAAGTCCATTTCTGAACCGAGTTCACTCCTCGTTTTAGTCCTGTTTCACTGAACCGGTATAACCTACCGTTCCGGCCATGTCTATCTCATGAGATATAAAATCTTTATACAATTCATTGGAGGGAGATATAGGTCCCGCCCATCTCATAATGATACCATTCTTATGTGTGCCACAAAATCATAAAGCATTCATCATTGCATAACCCATGTAGTAAAAATGGGAATCCTAAACATCATGACATCATAAAACAACTCATTTAAGATAAAGGAATTCATAAAAATAATTCCATCACAACATAATCAAATCAATGTAATAATAGGGATAGAAACATAACCCTTTATTATCTTAGGTGGAAAATAATTTTGATAAAACACTTGAACTCCATTCCTGAGGAAAATATCATTTCTACTTCAGAAACACTTTCCTTTCATTAACATGTTATAAAATTTTAAACTAAAAGAAGTTGATTAAAAATAAACTTGAATACTTTTAAGGTAAGCTTCATGGAAATAATGTATTAAAAATCCATTCATGTTGTATAAGTAAAAAGAAAACATTCTTCTTGTACTTTTTTCGGAAAAGTCAAAAATACCTCGTACAAAAAATGACAAAATATTCCATTCATATCATTTACAAAAAAACTCACCGAAGTGTAAATTTGGATTTAAACTGTTGTAAGTGGATGGAAACAATATTAAATATTGAGGGAACATGGATCAGAATGATAAAATACACCCTAGTAAATTTCAAAGTATAAACAATCTCGGATAAAAATGAGATTGTGATATTTCCCTTACCTTAGGTCCGATTTTCATCGTAAGTGTCCGAAACTCCTGTATAATGATTTAAATAATGTTATTGACCTATTCCAGAATCATAAATATTGTTATGATATCATATATGGTCATATTCTTAGCTTATTATTAGTAATATTTCATTACTACTTGTTATTCGGGTGTTTATTACTTTTTTTTTCTTATGCGTGTTTGTTGAATAAATTCTTATTCTTATCTGTAGGTTATATATACCTCATTTAATGAATGTTTATACTGTAATATTTATCATATTAATTCATTCAATTCATTTATATAATCATTATGCAATGAAGATCATTTAGAACGAATCACATCACATCGTGGAAACGGTATTCCGTACGTACGAACGAGCAATGATATCCTTCCCATGATCGTGGAATTGTATTGGAGTGTATGTATACTATTTCAGAATCAATATAACTTTTTAATAGTCATATATATTCATTATTTACACCATTATACCCATCCATGTAAGGTGGTGGTGGAAAATAGATTACACCACACCGTGGAGACGGTATTCCGTACTTACGCACGTGAAGTGATTTCTTTTTCCGTAGGATGGATAGATGGTTAAATAGGGTTGTTTCATACTTATAATAACATATAAGTATATGAGTGATACTGATGTTATTACTTCATAATGAAAAAACTAACGAATAATAAGTGGAATAAGAAATAAAGAAGAAAGAATCGGTAACGGAAATTACCTCTTCTTTGAAGCGCCTCTTTGAGATCTCCTCTTAGGGAACTAAAATTGGACTTTGAAGAAGTCCAGATCCTCTAGGATGTTTATAGGGAAGTGGAGAGGAGAATTTGGCAGAGGATGGCAGAGCTTTAATGCTCAATGTGGTGTGAGGAAGAGAGGGAGGGGTGCCATTTTGTAAGGGAGGAGAGGGGAACCTTTGGAATAACTAAAAAGATTATTTTTTTATAAAGCCAAATTCGGTTTTAAATAGCTCCAAATTGATTTATTTCGAAGATAAGGTGGGGATGGGTCGAAATAATCTCATAAAATAGAATTTAGACAAGTTTAGGTTCCTATTTTAACCTTATCATTTATATTTAACTTTAAGTTAGATAATTTTACTTTTACCGTTTCTTCTTTTTTCTTACACTATAAGGTTAATAAACTTACTATATCAAGCCAAAAGATCCCCAATATGTTGATTATTAGTATATAAAACCTTATCTAAGTCATTTTTCCGAACCTTAGATTTTTAGGAATAAAATAACAATTAATAACATAATATTTGTTTTAAAAACTATTTTATGTCAATTTTGACACTATTTAGTATTTGGTTTTTGTGAAAATCATAACAGAATGATTAGTTCGAAAAAATTTAATTAAATCAATAGTAACATGTAATATTAACCTAGAAAATTAGTTTAATTCCTAAAATGTCTCAAATTATATTTATTTTGGTATTTATAATATCAATTATTCTAATTTTTCACAATTATGGTAATTACTACATCATCATTGTGTCATAAATAAATTAAATTATTTAATGTCTAAAAATTATAAATAAAATATCATTATGTATGAAATCTTATTATATTTCTAATTAATATTTACAATCGAATTTATCTTATGTATAACCCTATATTAAAAATGTTTTAGTAAATAAACATTGATTTTAACTCTTCTAACTCTTCTTTGAATTAAATAATAATAAATGTCCTAATTTAATCCAAGTGGGCCTAAATGGTCATATTTTATTCCTAAGGTTGTTTTTGGTCGAATTACTCTTATCCAATAGAATTGGGACTTGTGTTAGGGTAATAATAATACCATTTTAACCCTTAATTACCCTATTTACTTTTAACCATGCTAAATAAAAGTAAAAAATTACTATTCACCAAAAATTATTTCCATCTCATTGAACCAAATATTACATAGTGAAATCAACCGTGTCTCTTGGATTTTTGAAATTCCACTCACAGAAGCGGTAAAATTAGGTTTTATGAAAAATTCATTTTTTTTACTACCACTTAGTGGTTTCACTATTCATCAAAAAATGAAATTTTCCAGAAAAATACAAAAATTTAGGCCTAAAACATATTTGATATTATGAACTCAAAAAATGATGTCTATTTTACATAATTCAAAAAACATCAGTTACATTAACTAATTTAAAAATTAATTCGCGTCGTCAAAACAAATGGCGTGTTTTTAAGAGATAAAAACTATCTAAAGATTGACACTTACTTATAACTGGTTTAAATGTGAAATTACATCCAATGACCAAAAATGTATTAAATTGTAAATATATATTCTAAATAAACTTTAAAACCACTCAAATTAATAATTTATCAATATTAATTATTTTGATTAAAATAGTTTTTTTAATTAAAATTTAGTAATTTTCACTATTCATCAGAATATGAATGTTATCCGAAAAGTACCAAAATTTCACCTTAGGATAAATTCGATACTCCGAATCCAAAAATGAAGTCCATTTTGAGAGATAAAATTTCTAAAATTATAAAAGGTGGTTATTACTATTCATAATGGCTAGTTTTAATAATAGTAGATCGTTGTTTAGTGAAACTTGGTATTGCGTACTACACACGCTATCGAGGAACGTCGTGATTGCGTGTAATGCATTGAAAGTCAATGTTGCATGTTGTGAAAGCTCCTTTGGTGTAGCGTACAACACAAGACATTAATTAAATTAAAAATAATATATTTCATAAATTCTCGGGGTGTTACATTATTTATACTGAAAAGGATATAGAAACATAAATATTATTGAAGCCATCTTCTATTCATGGGTTATTCATTGATGAAATGACAATGAAACCTATCAATTTTAATCTTTTTCTAATATGGTTAATTTTTTTTATACCCATTACATTTCGTGTGTTATGATATGATGTTTAAGAACCCCATTTTTTAATTTTCATGATAAGATGAGAATTTTTTGGATCACATATGAAAGATTTCATTATAAAATGTGTGGGACCTATATCTCTGTCTATTGAATTATGTAATAATTTATTTCACATTTGATAGAATTGTCTTGAATGATGAGTGGTTGCAGTTCATAAATAATGGGCTAGAATAAAGATTTATATTTGTTTAGTTATATATGGATGGAATGTGAGTTGAATCTAATTATGTAATACATTGTTGGAAAAATGAGTAAACACATTTTAGTAATAAAAGACTAGAAAGGTATGTGAGCATGGTTAATATTATCGGTTTGGAGGGGTAATTGAATTATGTTACATAAGACAAAGCTAGAATGAGGAGTAAGCTCAGTTCAGTAATACGAGGTAGGAATGGGATGTAAACACTATTTAGTAATACAATATTGGAATATAGTGTAAATATATATTTGTAAAAGAACATTTCCTATATGATGGTAATGGTAGTGAACATTGGATAATAAGATTGTTTGGTGAATGAAATCATCCACCTAAGTTCGAATATCCATTAATCCTTGACTACTAAATAAATCATAGGTATCTCTTTATGTGTCAACCACTAAATATTGGTCATATTCCTTTTTTAAGATCTCATTGATAATTTTCGTTATTCACTTATGATTCATATTTATGAACAACCAATATTGTATTCCATGATTCAGGTTTAGGTTCTTTGATATGTAGGTTATGATTTTTTCTATGTTATGTACATGTTCTCATACCCTTATTCTTATGTTATGCTTATATATATTATTTATTTACTCTTAATGAGCATCTATGATCACCCATTTCTTATGTTTCATATAACAAGGTTATGAATAAAGGGTTTTATGTTGGATTAATATATGGGGTAGGTAGTTTTTGATATATTGAATATGTTTAACCATGAATGAATATTTTGATTCCAAAATTCCAAAGACACTAAATAGTTATGTTACACATGAATGGACATTTATAATGTGATGAATATCTAGCTAAAAATATGTAACATCCATTTATGTTTTTTTTGGTTCATTATAATTTGACATAAGGAATGGGAAACTATACACAACATGCATTTTAAATTCTAATATGATGTGGTAATTTCATCTATCGCATCCACCTATGCATACTGGCATTCAAGGCCGCTAGGTATCCATGCTAAATATTGACTGATTTGATATGATCTTGAAGATTCTTTATACATCTACAAAGAAGAGGGTGAATATTTATGAATATATTATTTTTGATCCTTCCATGAATTGGTGGGATATTATTTGGAAAGTGGGGACAAAAGAGAATATATATTTGATCGACGTAGGGAAAATATTTGGGATCCAACTAAATTATGATATATTGATGGATCAGATTGATCATGGATTCATGAATATAAAATATTAGGGAATGTTAGTTCTTGTCTATGTTGTACTCTTCAATGTCCTTCAACACATGTATCCATTTTGTAGTAGCAGATGAGATCTCATGAGAGTGAAGTTTTCATAATGGGCTTCAATATTAAATTAGAAGATAGGTGAACATTTTTTTCTTGAGTAGATTATTTTATATGATGACTACAAAGCTAATCAAGGAAGGGAATCTAAAAATATACCAGATCACTGATAAATATATTTTAGTATATAAAACTAGTTAAACATCATTATGAGTTACGATATGACTTCATGAATGTTACCACTATTTCAACAACGAATATATAAGTTATAGAAGTGGGAAACCATATTAGGATCATGTTATGTTGTAGTTTTTTCCTTATGTTGAGTTAGGACATATGTGGCCTTAGTTTTTATACCCCATTATAGATTTTATTTCATGAAACATGATGGAATGTCTATATAGGGTTTGTAGTGGTATGTAGTAGTAGAGTATTGCTAGGGCATCATTAATGGTACTCGAGTCTATTAAGAATTGAAATACTTCTTAGTAGATTGGTATCTAGAGTTCCACAAGAAGTTCATATTGAAGCCGGAGAAATGGTACTCAATAGAAAGAATGAAAATAGTAGTAAATGGGATTATTCATATGTAGTTGTTCTATAACCCGTTGGGTAGGGAATTTTTAGCTACATGTTATGGTTACTTCTCTAAATAGTGTGGAATCCAAACTATCCATTGTGAAAGGTACAATTTTTTAATAATCTACCGTTGCAGGTATTTTATCTGATACAATATCATACACATACTTTTTATCTTATCCATGAAGGATGATGGGACTTTGGGGTTATGTGTAAATTTTCTATGATTGAACCAAATGATGGACAGGAAACAATATCCCCTTCTGTGTATCAATTGTCTCTTTGATTAGATGTGTGGTCCCATTATAATCTCCACAATCGACCTGAGAACTAGAAACCATCAATTGAGGGTTATACCTTCAGGCATTAATCAGAAACATTTAGGTGTCTATATTGATCATATTGGTTCATAGTGATGTTGTCTAGAAAAATAATTACTTAATAAGTATTCTTGGTTTTGATGAATTCTATCATTTATCATTTTCTAGATTTGTTATAGGTGGTTTCTTTTGATGAAATATTTGGTTACTCTAAATCAGAATATGACCATGCCAAATATGATGAAATCATCATAATTACATTGAGATATGATCTTATTGACCCCAAAATTACATAATGATGAGTATTAATTTATAATGTGAACATATTGGATCATGTCATCTTATGGAATGGATTGTTATTATAAATAGAAAAAAGATGTTTCCATGGTATCATGGGAGAGACCCTAGAATGTCTTTATGATTTAATGAATTATAGTTTATAAGGATGTTATTGGATCATTATTAAGGACTTATCTCATTTGGAGGCCCAACTTCTACGATTGTATAAGAAATGGTCATATTTTAATTGGTCAGATTATTGAGAGGGAGGTTTATAGAAGCTAAAATAATGATGTACTCTAAAACTATCCTCACATTACCCATTCTATGTATATCATATAGTGTGTATCATGACAGATACATATTTGGACTTGATGTTGTTCTGATGCATGTGGATATGGTTAAATATTATAGTGCTAGATAGCAATGATCTAATGAGATATATTAAACAAAAATAGATATATTTATATATAGTAGTAAATTTCATGTGTTTTTAGGCACATAAACTCATTAGATAGATGTCTGTTGGGTAAAAAGATAATAAGTGTTTTAGGTACACCTTTACTCTGTGGGATGTGAACCTTTGACTGAGCATGTGTAAGTAGTATCGACAATATTTTTTTCTCATGATGTGTTATACAACCCAAATGGGAAAAATTATTTTTCTATCTCCTAGTGAGGAAATACAAGAACAGAGGTGTTGTGGGAGTCTTGCAATGTGTGGAGGATGATGGCACTTCCTAAATACATGAATCTGGATTTTTGAGAGTCTCTTGGATAATTTCCTCTTTTATCAACATTAGTTATACTATATATTTGGAATATATCAAGAGAGGTAATTTCTCTAATTGGAGGGACATATTATCAAACTTATCATATAATTTCGGGAGACATAATCATGATGATTTCATGGAAATTATAATTATTTTATTTCTTTTGTGGATTATGGGTTTGTAAGACCATGTGTGACATGATAATGTTCATGTTAAATTCTTATTGAGGGTTGATACATTAAATTATTTCAATGATGTATCATGATCTCCAATGATACCAATGATGATCAGGAATAATGACTATGATAGTTGGTGTCAGGGTGAAAATGTTTACTTGACTACTGGTCATATCTGAGAATCAAAGTCCATATCAAATGTTGCAACCTCTGCACATTCCAGATTAGAAATTGGATGACGTCACTATGTATTTTTTGACCGGACTACCTAGTACAAGAAATCTGAATGATGTTTTATGGGTGATAATGGATTATCTAACAAAAAAATAAAACATTATACTTATCATAGGGACATCGTAGTTATTGACCCTGATAGTCATTATGTGAACAAGATAATTCAACTTCATGGTGTTATAAGGAGTATAGATTCTAATAGAGATCATCAATTAACATTAATGATCTATGATGGTCCCTAAAGGGTTCATGGATTGTAGGGTAATTTTGGAACAACCTATCACCCTTAGTCTAATGGTGAATCTAAGTGGAAAATATTTTTATAGAGTATTTTTTATTAGCATATTTTTTTTGGATTTGGGTGGTTTATGGTTGCATAATTTGGAAATCATATATTTTTATAAAATAACAACATCCTAGAATCTATCCATATGGATGCCTTAAAACATTTGTATATAAGTCCATTTAATTTACTTCAATATTGGTCAGAGCAATGTGAGTAAGCACATGTTGGGCCTACAATCATGTATTATTCATCTGATTTGGTGCATCTGAGCAGGTGGAAGTTTGTTACCATGTAGATAAGTTATAAATCTTATGTTGTCTCATAATGATGAAATCTAGAGCTTTAGGTTGGTCTTCAAGATTTATTCTATGACTCTCATATATTAGTACAACTCTATACCTAGATATAGGGAAAGATAACACCTATATTTTTTATGAATTTTTAGAATGTGGATATTGTCAGTTGAGTGGAATACTGATTATGCCTTATGTAGTGATAAATATATAAGAATGAATTGATGCATGGGTATCATCTTCTGAGATATTATCTGGAACCTTCTATTGTGATAGACGTCAAGAACATCAAATATTCTGTTGATGAATCCTTTGAAAATAATCCTATATAGATTTCAAACAATATTGAAATAATTCTATATGGTTTTATTATACCATTGGTTCATGTGAAGTGGATATATAGGAGTTCTAAGGAGGATACATGTGATAGGGTGTCTGTTATTCAAGTACAAAGGATGTAATTTTTTTCTAAAACATCACAACATTTATAAGATAATCTTGTGGATTAGTTGTTCTATAGTGGGGAGGTGGTGAGATCGTATATTTATTTAGGTAAGTCGTATTTTTATTTTTTCTTAAAATTTATTTAGTTTAGTTGTCCCTTGACATTAAGTCATATTGGTTGTGCCTTTTTTCAGAGATAGAGAATGTTTATTTGTGAAAATTTACAAATATTTATTCGTCTATTATTCCATTAATTAATAGAGTCTAGGTATAGAAATATAATATGTTATTATGGGGGGTTTCCATTATTTGGAAGGATTTAGTGATTATTCAGATCCATTTTTATAAAATGCGATAAATATTGTCTTTTAAAATTTATACATCTTTTTAAGGATTTAAACGATGTTAAAATGTCTCTAAACACTTGTCATTAGTGGTTTCAGGTCCTTAATCAGTTCAGGAAATGTAATAAATACACATTGTGATGTCTGATTGGATGATGTGTATTAGTAAAATGAGATTAATCTTTATCCAAAGAATCACATTATTCACCATATTTAATTAATTGAAAAATATATGATGTGAATGGGTTAAATGCCATGTAATTATTGATCACACTAGTTTGAATCCTTTAATATGTATGATTCATTCATTTTTTATCCTTCTCTCCAATTAACCGTAGGATGATTTCTATGTGATATTGGGGTTTCATGTTCCATTATGGACATCATGTTCAAGTGATCCACCGAATGTGAGTTGTTCTACAATGTTTTTTTTCCTTTCTAGATTAATTTTTTTGGGGAGGTAAACTATTTCGATTGTGTTTTATTTTTTGTATTAATTTTGATCTAGTATGATATAGGTTCCTCTTTTGATCAAATAGTATTTCATTATTTTGGATTACTCCAATAGAATGTGTAGTGTTGATCGCATGATTATGGTAGAAGTCAATAACATAACATTATTGTCTATATAATTTTCAAGTATGTGAAACATTCAAATTTCACCAATATACATATGGTAATTTTAAGAACAAACCATTCAGTAATATGATTTGATATTGTGATATCAATATTTTTATGACTCATGTTGTGAATCATGATATAATGATTATATTGTGCAAGCTATTGCAAGCCACACACTATAATTCTTATAGTTACAAGGTTGTGCCTTGTCCCATTAAATAATTATTACATTTAGTGAGCTCTAACATGTCTGAGTAGGTAATTATTATATTCATTGGGCTCTTCACAGTCCCATCTAGAAATTATTATATTTAGTTGTTTCATACAAGACCCAAGATTTAAAGATAATTTTGAGAGGTATCTTCCTAATTCAAGACTGCAATTATTATCTGCAAAGGGATATACATTGTCTCATGGTTTAATTCATATATTGAGCCAGGTCTACTATGTCCCTTGATGAAATGTTAATATTGAGAGATGTCAACTGTTTACCATGATTCTGTTCTTATATTGAGTTGGTTATTCCTAGTACCATGTAGATATTCTTTTATTGAGTGGTATTTTACTATTTACAAGCTAAAATCCATATATTGTGTGTGATATTCATAGCACCATGTTGAAATTTAATATAGATAGAATAACCAAAATTTGTGATATTTTTTCATGGATATATGTTTATTGGGTGAAAATGATGTGTTAAATTCGAAAATACATTTGGGAATTATTTCAAATGATGTCTTTTTATTTCAAATTAATTGTTGAATTAATACACATTTTATTATTTATTGCATTCACTTGTTTTCGCTATTGTTTTTTTAGAAAAGGTTGTTTTGACCAAGTGAGTTTTACCCTAAAAATATTGAATATGACATTTGGTACTCAAACATATTATATGTATACATGTATAGAAATGAGAAATCGTACTTGATGATGACATTTTCATTATAGATGGGATACAATTTGGTTACATGACAAACATGGGGTTCAGGTATATGTTTTCTTTAGTTCATATTGCCTTCTGATTTTTTTATTTTTTGGTTTTAAATTAAGTTACATATTATAATTTCAATATACTGTTCATCATTATTCATCTATTGGATTATCCTTTACATTATAGTTTTATAATATAATGTTTCCAATGTTCATAAAAAAATTCATATTTTTATTATTTTATTATTCTACTATGTTGTAACTCTATGCCAGGGCTATAGTCTACCCACTACACTATCACATCACTTGATCTAGTCGGTAGCCACTATAATTTGTGTAGGTGAACCCGAGGTCACATAACCATCTAATTTTGAACATGAGAGAGTGTTCAAGAATTGTGAACATTAGAAGTCATCATCCCATTTAAATTATGTAGTAATTAGAATGTTTGACTACTTCAAACTATATAATCTATATCACATAACATGTTTATTAGAAACATAGAATTATATTGAAATATACCATCATTTCCATAATAATTTATATGTTTTTGAATGAATTTTAAATCTACCATTAACCTCCAATAAATTATTGTTGAAATTGATTATGATTATTAATTCATGAGAGAATAATATTATGATCCATTTATAATACCATCTAAAAAGTATTTATGGAAAAACAATTTGTACTATTTTTTAATAACTAATGTGGGAACTACCATTGTTTGTAATGAAAATTTTAAATATAATTTTATTTATATTTTTATAATAATATCTTAAACATGATTAATTACATATTGAGAATTATACAACTTTAAAACATAAATGTATAACATATAATTTTATGTATGTACGTTCATTAATATAAAACTCATTATGTGTAAATCAACTTGTAATTAGTTTTTTATCTATTCCAAAAAATATAAAACATTGAAAAGACACGTTAACTATAAATATTCTAACATATTCTAACATAGAAATTGGAGAAAGATATTCCTCATAATATATTCCTTAATCATGATAATTTCATTGTATTACTAATGAATCATTATTTATTAAAAATATTTATATATTCATTATGTTAATTTTTGAAAAAAAATTAGTACCTATTAATGGAAAACCAATTTTTGTCTTTATTCATATCAAATATTATGCTGGAATCATATAATACATAAATCATGTTTTAGTAAAATGTTAAAATTAATGTATGGTGTGAAAAAATATTCGACAACTAATTTGTAGTTTTAATTTATTATTAATGATTTATAAGGAATTTATATATATTGTGATCATTGTTAGTTTTCAGTGAGTTTTACAGAGTCTGACAGTCCTCCATGAAATATTATTTTTTATTAGTGGTTTATCCAAAAGAACTCAAAACTATAAACCCATCTTAAATCTTATCTCAACAATCATTATTATAATTATTTTAAAAAAATATATATTATTCATCAAGAAATAATCTTATATTATAAAAATTATTGGATTAAAAAGAGTTTCAATAACCTAAAAGGGTTGCATCAAATGATTTTGAATCAAATTTATCATTTTAACATTTTGTGTAATGTGGAATGGCATAAAAACTAAATACTATGAAATTCCATTAATTTGGGTTTCTATTATTCCAATGTTAAGAATAAATTCTCATTAAAATCATTCGTACAATAAATCTATTTGTCACATGAATATGTATATATAAGGATTATAAAAAATATAGTCATTTTAAACATTGTTAACTTAGTATTATGAATTTCATATATCGTATTGGTTTTTATTTACATAACAATATTTTTGTTATGATTTCTTTGGGTATCAAAAAAATATCATGACTACCATTATTATTACAAAAAAGTAGAAAATATATTTTTTTAAATCGCCCATTCCCAACACATATAAAAATAAAAAATAAATATTAACTTCCAATTGAAAAGAATGTCCCAATAGCAAACTATCTATAAATATTATGACATCTTCAATATTTTAATTACACATATGTAAATATTGTAAAATAATAAATAATTTAAATCATTATTTTTTTCATATCAAGACATGATGTATATATAGGTCAATAATAAACATGATTTCATGATTATAATTTTACTGTCATATACACATTATTAATGTATCATATAGAAACCTTTTGGTGTTTAACTTTTATAAAAAACTCAAATTCATATGTGTTTCTTATCGAAAACACTTTAATTTAATCATAATTCAAATTTCCAAAAATATAATAAAATTTCATAAAGTTGGAATCATTAATATTTATATTCCATAATCATTTGATCGAACAAAAAGAATAAGAAACTTTAATATTTTTATTAGTATAATTAATAATATTTAATGAATAAATATTTTTTCATTGGTTTTTATAGAATAAATTTAATTCATTATTGAAATCTGTAAAATGATCATTTTCAAAAAATTTATTCATTCAATGAATAAATAATTTTTAAATATATACTAAATTACAAATAAACCCTCTAATATATTGTAATTTTGAAATAATAATAAATTATGTAATTCCACCAACTCCAACGCCTTTGACAATATCATTCTAATTATCCTGAAGTGAAAAATTACATCCATCAGATTTTCTTAAATTGTAATAATATAAATAATCGTCAATCGTGTTACTGGAAAATTAAATTTATATGTATTCTGATTATTTAAAAAAAATCAGTAGAACATATCCCTCAATTAATTATTTAATAAATACCATGTACCCATGAAATCATGGGTCCAACTGGATTTGTTAATGATGTTTTAGAAATAGTCATTAACATTAATCATTTATTAGTATGGAATTTAAATGAAGATTATTTGTAAATATTTTATTTGTGAACAATTGATATTATAACATCACAAAGAACACTCCCTTAAATAAATTTATTTTCATATATTATCTAAAATATGATTTTATTAAGGTGAATAAATTTAAACATTTAAAAATTAATGTAATTTACAAGTTGGGAATGATTTTTTCACAACCAAGATGATTTATATATTTTTATAATTTTTAAAAGCTAATAGTTTAGAATATATTGTAATTCATTGAACTCATCTATAAAAATTAGATATTATTCATTAAATATCTATATTCCGCCTTTCAATTTCATCCATAATAATAATAATTTTTCAATACTGGTCTTTATTCTTTTTAGAAATATAATCATTGAGTATTTAATTTTATTTTTAAAATATTTTTTTAGTCTAAAAGTATTTTAGAATAAGATTCTTAATTTTTAATGATTTAATTTCCATTGATAGTGAAAATTTATTCTACAACATTATTCATGTAATTATTTATGTGTTCATTGTAAATTTCTAAAATCATATTTAAGTAAATTTTAAAACAACATATTTATTCAAATAAATTTGAATGATATATATTTTTTCAATAATTATAATAAGATTCATATTATGAGTCACATAAATAATTTGACAATTTCACTAAGAATAATTAAAATAATTCTAAGTTAAAACTAGATTCATCATGCCTATACGAGGCCTTTGTGAAACACCAACCCACAATAAGAGATTTATTCCCCATTGTAATCAGTTTTTTCTTCATTATCAACATGAATTCTAGTATAATGTTCCCCTTCTTCCTACACTAATTATATTTAAATCATAGTACATAATTAATAATAAAATTAATATTTTTCTATCCTTTATAATTATTCATAATATAATAATTCCTAGACATTGTATAATATGATTTAATGTTATTCTATTCCCCAGTATAATCAATTAAAACATCATAAATATTGTTTCCTTCTAGATCAATATATTATGAGTATTTCAAAAAAATTACAGTTTTAAGAAAAAATACTATCGATATAATTAAATATTTCTCAAAAAATATTTATTTTAACAATAATAATGAAAAATTGTCCAAAAAATTCATCATGAATATACAAATTATAATTACTAATTTCATCTATATATACAATCATTACATGATTTTTATATGTTGATATCTATGAAATATTTTGACATGAAATATGTTATACTGACAATGTCAAAAAGAATTAATTATATTAAATATTATAGTAAATCAATGTATCATCTTGGACCTAGTACAATCAAATATAACATATCCATTTTTGAAAAAGACATCAGGAACACCTCTTCATTTGGAAGAGGATCTTGAATTGAAGAGAGGGATGATCGTGGTTTACTGGGGATATTATAACTTCATAATTAGTGTTGCAAATCAGTATAGTAAATGTCATATTTTACAGAGGTAACATAATATCATCATACTCTATATGAAATATCATCCAAATACAGTAAACATCAACCTATAACAATATCTTTTTAAATATATAATATAATGGAATGGCTTTTTTTCTTAACAAAACTGTAACATAAAGACATTTAAGAAAGGACACATACATACATGTTTATCAAAAGAACCAAAATGTCCAAAATATTATCACCCGATAGAATCAAATTTCATAACATAAAATATATCTCTCCCACTCCCATGATAGAATAATTCAAGGATTGACAACCAATTGTTATACCCAATCCCATAATTCATCCATAATGTCTATTTGGGTAATATAGGTAGCCTAAACATGGTGTGAAATTTTCAATGTAGGCCACCACCAATGTGTCCTATAAAAAATCATTCATGTTCATATATACTATAGCTATGTGTAGTTAGATTATGTAATATGTGATGTTATTGATAAATATAAAAAAACATTGATCCCAACTATAATAAGAGAGGCATATACATGTGAGAATTAACATATATATTTATATATGTATGATGTGTCAATAGTAGGTAACTACAATCTCAACATACAACACATCTGAATAGAATATCAGCCCTATATGGGCTATGTATTAAGCTATATAACCAGATCAACCTCATTGATATCATAGATTTCAATCCATGTTAAAATATGAATAGTATAATTCCAACATGACTTTTGTTATATAGAGATAATCTAGGAGACCAATATCTATATACATGAATGTATTTAAAAGTTATAGGTTCCATAAACCAGTCTCCATAATAAGTGTAATATAATAGATAATTATACATTGGGGGTAGAGGTTTCATTCCATTATCCCCAAGTCAGCTAAAATCCATAAGTAACCGTACCTAGGGGTCATAGATTCCACAACTTGATTCACTAGTTTGTTCCAAACTGAAATGAATTAGGTTCCATACCATCATAATAATTGTTTTCAATATAGAGATTACAAATATCATTTCTATATTATAATAATGAAAAATTTTATGCTAATATCCAAACACAATTTCAATTAATTGTATAAAGAAGAACAATCTAAAAGAATATCCATCTATTTTTACATTTTTATTTAATACCAACCGTTTAACCATTTGAAAACATTTAATATTTAGGAAAAGGAATCATTTAAATCTCAAACCATGTCATTTAATTTAAAAAATTTCCCAGTAAAATTTGGTGATATCACACGACTAGTATTCTGGTTCTATCATGTAGAATATTAATGCACCACCATAAATGTTGATCACGTTATGTATTATAACATCCAATAATTTCAATGTGATGCATGAATAAAACTACAATGTCCTAAGAAATAAATTAAAAGATTTATTCAATTTAAGCTAATTTTCATGATTATTATTTTTTGGAACAATAATGATAATTTAATAGACAAAAAACCATATGGATAAGGCATAGACCATATATCATATTAATATAGTAGAACACTCATCCTATATCGTCTCTTAGTTTGGAATAAATCAGATTTATATAGATGAAATGACGAATACCCCCAAAATATTTCATATTATCCTACAAAAATATATCCCAAATGATAGTTGGATAAATTATTCAATTAATGTAATGGATTTAATACATTACCAATTGGTAATCAATGAGCACAATTTTATTCTTATTGAATTCTTGGAGAGGGGTTACATCGAATCATTTATTTAGGTAATGTGAGAGATCAAATGGGAGAAGAAAAATACAATGTGTTGAAGTAGAAATATGATGTGAATGTGTATACAATAGAAATAGTGAAAGGGTTAACATAAACACAATTATAGATGAACTTGTTTTCTATACAGAGATTTCCAACACGTTCCCCGTACATGTGGATGGATCTATCTCAGGTTCGACCTTCTCGATGTTCATCATCATGGTTTATAAATCTGTTCACACCCCATTTGTTAGGTACTCTTCTGTGTGAAACCCTGATCACATTGGTTAAGATCATAGTTAGTGAAACGCAGTACATACTATGTAGACCTCTTGAAGTCCTCTCTAGAATACCCCATGGTATGTCGAAACTCTGAGGCCATGGGATGATGTTTCGATAAACTGTGAATCAATAATGTTTTATAAGAAATACATATTAATGTGATCAGAGTAAGAACCATAAAATATCTATTCATTCATCAGACCATATCTCCCATTAATAAGAAAAAATGTGTTTTTTAACTAATAAATAGAGGTGATTTACCTCATTATAAAAACAACGTTTTTATAATCAATGAATATTTTCATTAACAATATCATCTTCACTTGTTTTTATATATTAACATTCATATATAGGCCTAAGATGTTTAGATTTTATTAAATTTTTATTTTCCATAAAAAGTATAATGAAATATTTTACAAATATATTATGTATATTTACATAATTAAATATTACTAAAAAATCCAACCCTTTTAATAATATAATATGTTAATTCCCTTTCATATATAACACTAATTAAAATAATCTCCACCAATTTTGTTTTCCTAATAACCTTCATGTGGAATATAACGTTTTACTATTAAATTAAAATAATATATCGTTTCGTTCATTAAAAATTCAAATTCTATTTTTTTTCAATATATATAATACATGTCATAATAAAATGGTGGTTTTTGGAATTATAGGATTTACTAGAAGATTTTCTTGCCTCTCTGATTGATTTTCTACTTATATAGTTAAATTTAAGAAATAGATAGTCTGAAAAATAAATTTTATAGTTCTCAAAATACATTAAAGGACTCATATATGATACTAATTATTTAGTGTAAATTTAACGCTTAAAAATTTTCCTAGAAGGGGTTGAATTAACAATTTTATTATATTTTAAATATTATTATTTATTTATTTAAATTTTTATAGAATATTAATTATAAAAAAATTATTTTTAATTATTGTTAATTGAATATGATCCTATGATTAAATGTAAAACAATCATTGTGAGGGTACATAAGATATTATTAAATGTCTCCTATCATATAGAGAGATTACTAACCATTTAATACTAACTTTTTAAACCCAATATAATCATACAATATTTTACATACTGTGAACCAAAATGCATATCCGATGAATTATTTATCAGGTGGAGGTAAAACTAAAATTTAATTTATGAAGACCAAGTAATTAATTATTATAAAAACATTTTTTGGATAAATTCCAATGTAAAAAACTTAATTTTTCAACATAGAGGCATAACCAAAAAAAACATTTGTAATGTTATTATACGATTATAGTAATTAAATTTGTTTTAATAAAAAATTAAAGAAAACTAATCACACATCAATAAATTTAGAAATAATATAGTACTATTGAACAAAATTATACATGGAGTGATAGAGTCAAAATCATGTATTGATATCTTTGGATGAATATGATGAGTATAATGATGTTCATTAAGTTAAATACCAGTATAATTTTATTGTTTTAGAATATTACACTATATAGTTTAATTTATTTCCATACCCTAATATTAGAATCTAGTAATATAAAAATATATATATTGAAGTACTCTATAAACTAAAACTATTAATATTCAAAAAATCATGCATATTCGTTATAGAATATATTTTAAAATACATATATTCTTCACTCTTTCTAAGAAAATGATATATTTTATGCTTTTGTTACGTGTAGATAATATATAAAATATGATATTGTTGTATAAAAATATTAATAAAAGTAAATATTGTATATATATTATCATAAATGTTAATGTACATATAAATTTATCTTAATTTAATAATAAAAATAATCCTTTTTCTAAAAAAATATATTTAAGTAATATATTTCAATTAATGCAACTCAAATGTAAATATATTATATATCCATGAATTGAAATATTATTATTAAATAATTATCCGTAGAAAACTCTATAGATTATTAAAATGATAAATTGATTATTATAAAATAATTTAAAAAATACAAAATAGGAATCTTATTTAAATAGATATGTGAAATTATTAGATAATTAATAATATTTAATTCATGATATAAAGAAATATACATTCCATATAGAATCAATATGTAAATAGATGTCATATGTTTTTTATTTTTTATGACGTCAAAATCCTTAAGAATTTGAAATTAAATATGGAATTATTCTATGTGAATATTTTTTACACCAAACATACAACATTGATTTATCGATTTCAGTGTACTTTTCTGATATTTTGAAGTCATTACATTTTCAGATGATTTATTAAAACATATATATTTTAGTGTATACCCTATCAGTTTCAAATGGAGTATATAAAATTAAACTAAGAGAATTACTATCATATTAGTATTGAATGACATTATAAACTACACATTATACCAATTTTTATCAAATGACATATGTTTTCTATTAATTTATGTTATATACATATGACTATTAGACATAATTATGACTTATAATAACATGTGACATTCAAATAAAATTCATTACATAAACAAATATGTGAATTTTAATGATAGTCCAATAAAATTTAGACCTATAAAATTTTCAACACATAGGGAATAAAAAGTTTTATATCTAGAATCAAAAAATTAATAAATTATATACTCAATAATGATTATATATAAATAATAAATTTTAATGAACTATAAATAGAAAATATAAAAACATCAATTTATGACTAATAATCTAAAAAACATATTGATATTTTTTATTAAAATATGTACATTAAAAATGTTCTATGATTAAAAAACATTTTTTAACTATTTTAAATTGAAATTAAAAATTAACCATATATTAATCATAATATAATTGAATACGGTGGTATGAAACCAATGAAAATAAAATGTTTTTATAATGATGGTTGTATATGATGATCTATGTTTCCACACCATGTTTTTCATTTCATCCTTCATAGTAGTCTACTTCATATTTTCAATAGGATAATATAAGGGGAGCTCATAAGGTTTATTAAATTCTTCTAAAATTTTCTAAGATTTCTTTTCTAGAATCATTTCTATAAAAATAAAATGATTTTATTACAAAATGATATATGTGAATAATGATTAATTTTATGTTTTAGGTTAAGAATATAGTAAACAAATTAGTCTAATGTATAATAAAAACCATTTTTTTAATTTTATCTCTCTCATTCCTATATAAAATAATATGGTTTAAAAAATTTATGGTAATAGAGAATGAATTTTACATTTCTAAATCAAAAAATATATCATTGAGTGTTTTGTGTTCAACTTATTTATATAAAACTAAATGTTTATAAGATAAATCCAAAAAAATAATTTATGGATATCAATGGAACATATATGAAAAGAAAACTATAAAACAGAATCTTATCTGAAATATTTTCCCAATAAAATGTATGGATATATTCCACACCTTGTATGTCAACTAGAAACTCATTTTTGGATTCATGAATTTGGATTTGGTTTTAGTCGTTATTTAAATTTTGTTATGTCAATAGTTGAAGGTTATTATTATTATTCTTAAATAGATAAATATTCATCCACTTCATTTTTTTGAAATTCAATAAAGTTATTAAATAACCTACAAATATAATTCTGACATTATTCATGAAAATAATTTTCATTATCTTCTATATAGACATCAGCACCCCCATTAATGTTTTTTCTCAGTAGTATGACCTACGATGTATTCTCACATTTCAATTTAATTATGATTCAATTTGAAAATGATATGGGGGATGGGGATAAGAATAAAATTTTATATACTATTCAAAGGAATAATTGATGAGGGAAGTACTAGGTTATCCATTATCCAATCCTCTAAAATTGAAAAAATGTGGGCAACACATTTTTCACGAGGAAAAATTAAAATAATAGTTAATTCCTTACATTCAAATGAAATATAATAAAGCCAATGGGTTTTATCCTAGTGATGATTGAATATAAATAAATAAACAATTAATTATTTAATATTTTTATTATGTTTTTACATATTTAATAAATGTAGTGACCAAGTATGTTTGTTCATTGAGAAAAATGTACAAATCCAAGAGTCATGTAGAAGATAGAACTATATGTCTTTATAATAATTTTATCATCATTGATGTGAAATTATTTTTTCAGAAATATTCTTAACATTCCAATGTTAATATAATATATTAATAAAAATCAATTCATTCAATAAAATTGATATATAACACACACATTTGAGAATTCTAACACATACTCACGCATCATCTTCTAGATGAAACCTTACAGTAAAAATGAATTTTAAACTACTCGATCACACTATGGATATCATTTTTATCATTATAAAACATGTGTTGGGCCCCCTCAATTGGCCTCATAATTCACATCATTTAAAACTAAAAATTGAAAATAATAATTTAAATAAAAAAATACACAATGATTATTAAAGCCTTTATAGAATCCTTCTTAATTATTTTTTTCCTTCATAATTATAAAATTGCACAAAATCCTCACAAATATCAATTATTTAGAGAATGAACTATCCAAATAAAATAGTGTTATCCGGTTGAAATATAAACTACTTCTTTATGAATTTTGAACCTATATACAACCATGAATCCCATTTAAATCATGGGATCACACCTTCAATGTATTTAATATCGTTGAATATTAAACATAGACAGGACACTATTTAATGAAAGTGAAATGGAATTGTGTAATTTTAAATTTTTCTACCACAATATCTCCATTACATCAATTTTAAACTAAATGAATGTAGGCTCACAATGTGGGTTATCTACTAATATTGTTTTATGATGTTTACAAAATAACTCTCATATAAATATTTTCATGACCCACACATATTTTTTTACAACATATGAATGGATATTACTTATTTATTTCAACATAGTTCTTGATCTACTAATGTTATCGAGAGTGATCAAGTGTCCTCAAGAATAATTCATGAAGGGTTTATAGAGATCATTACATTTGGAGGTGAAAATTTTATACTATAGACCCTATGTGATATCTACCAATCTTAACTCAGGATTCTATTATAATTGTTGACATTATATAATAATTAGTTGTGAATATTGTTTTCTCAAAAATAGTGAATTTTAATGTCATATGGTGATATCTGTAGAATTAATTATGGGTTGTGTTAATATTATAGAAATTCTTGTTCATTGAAGTTAACAATAAATAGATAGTCATCCACACATGCTACTCTTATAAAAGAACCTGATTATTCATATATATCACTTTGACATCATATATATTTCATTTATAATATCTAATATAAAAAAGTGTTATCATATAGTAGTTATGATGAATTATTAATTTAATATTGAGTTATAAAAGTTAATGTTATTTAAAGATATCACTTCTAAATAATTTAAAAATAAATTTTTAGATGAATATATCCAATTATAATAAAAAATTAAATAATAATAAAAATATTAATTTTATTATCATTATAAATTAATTAATCAAAAAAATATTAAAAATTATAATCTCCCTAATTAAAAATAACTTATGGTATTTTCGTTTAATTAAAAAAACATGCCAAAATTGCAATCATAACAGATCATTCAATATTCCCCATATAAAATTAATGTAATGATATATCTTTCATATCAAAATAACCTAATATTATTTTAATTTTATATAGTAATACATTATTAAAATAAAAATAATGATTTTCTTAATGGATGTGAAATTAATATTGAATAGAGAACTGTAGGAGGTTTGCTGTGGAAAATGAATGTTTTTTAAATTTTTTTATCAATTATAAAGATACAAAAATACATTAATTTGAAAAAATAATCACCATAAACATAGGTTTCAATATAAAATATTATCTTGAAGATCATTAAATAAATTAAATAAATTATATATTCACAAAAGAAAAATTATATAGAGATTTTAAAATCTCCGTCATTATGATTATGTGTATTGATATTATTAATTTAACAATAAATTATGTAAACTCATTTAATTCCGCTTCATCCCAAAAGAATATGAATTTAAAATTTTAATTGATATAACTGATAAAACTTAATTTTTTTTCAAATATTCTATGTAATAATTAGATATGGTTCACACAAGAATGGTAAAAATGAATTTTGTTTATGAGGATCAAAATGTATGATTAAAGATAAGTATTGAATCCTAATTATAGGGGGATTATATTTTCCCTGATGAATTCAGAATATGTCACGACCCATCCCCCAGGGCTCATGCAGTGACTACCCCAAGCCCACCTTCTATGGGCTTGGGGATGGACACAAGCACCAAATGTGCAAGTACAACTAAAGAAAGTAAAAAATAGTTGTTGTGTAGTCCTCTGGGATTCCTACCTGATGGGTAGGTACAAATATCCCCCACAGCCCTCCACGTCTGTCAGTCTCCTCTGTGTACCAACTCATCATAAGGTCTACCTCCGGGTATCATCTAGTCTTGGTACTCTTATTTTTAATCAGTTCTGTCTATCATATGAATCCTACATAAGAAGGTTCGGGCATATACCATTTAGGTGTGAGTATAAGGATACATAGTAGGAATCTCGAGAAACTCAAATTCTCACAATATCCAATAAAGATAAACCAAAAAATTACGATATAAATAGATAACCCAACATTGGTATATTCCCATTCATATTCCTAAGTTATCATGTAATCCATATCAGTCATGAGGAAAACACAAAAGACACTAAATCTTCTCAAACCAAGATTAATTCTAGGGGTAAAAACATTTCTAACCCTCAACTACTGGATAAATTCTCCCCTATCGAGTAAAGTGGGCATGTTGCATCACAAAAAAGCGCTTCCCACTAATCTTGAACAGATATGGTACTCCTCCAATCGAGTATTGTGGGTCTGCAACGTCACACAGAGGCGCTCCCCACTAGGGGTCTAATACCACAACCAGGTGCTCCTCCTCATAGCTTGCAGAGGTAATCCTCCTGTCGAGTATTGTGGCTCTGCCGCCACATCTAGGTGATCCTCCATCGTGGGCCTCCAGCCAAAACCAAGTGCTCCCCATTAGGCTAGGTGAGACACTCTGAGACAATCAATCAACAATCATCAAGTATCATCCAGCTACTAGGTTCCCACACAAATTCCCGCTCGCCTCTGGAAGATCCTCTCCACATTCTACTGGTAGATGATCCAACTTCCATGAAGACCCATGAATAATTATCCCATAGATCAGCCACATCGTATGGGTGTCAATGCAACTGAAGACGCATCAATCAGATGCCCAGGCTATGATTTATTAGCTATTTATTCTCAGGGGGCTGGTTGGATTCATGCACGATCCAACCTGACTGTATCTCCACAATACCCCAAACTCCAGAGGTGTATACTCAATGGGGTCGTCATGGTCCATGATTACCAGCGTCATAGACGGTTCGTCAAACAGACATTCGGTTCCAATGATATAGCCAAAAGAAAGTAAAGGGGATGTAGTGGGATCGGGTCCAGTCTGACCCATTTAGACCGACTCGGCCCGACCCAGTCTAGGTCGTCCAAGTTCGGGTCCACCCTTGCTGACCCGTTGGGTCAGGCCTGGCCCGTTGGGTGGGCCATCCCATTGGGTTTGGCCAGGCCCACTAGGCCCATCCCATCAGGTCGCGAGGGGCTGTAGAGAGCCAAGAGAGCGCAAACTAGACGTGAGGGTGCGAACCAACCGTGGGTCGTCGTGAGGGTGGTTCGGCCCAGACGGCACCATGAGGGAGACTCAACCAAGAGGGATCCAAGAGGGTGTGGGCCAGTTCGGTTGTGGTGCCGCAAGGGGTACAAAAGGCCGGCTCAACCGGGGCACTACAAAGGGCGTGGGAGGCCAGCTCCATCGGATCACCGTGAGGGACATGGGAGGATGGCTTGGATAGTGCGATGCGAGGGGTGGGGGAGGCTGGTTCGGACAGGGCGTCCCGAAGGGTGCGGGAGGCCATCAGTTGGCATGTATAGTGCAGAAGGGGAGAGCGTCGTGTGGCCGGAGCTGTGGGATGCGCGAGGTGCATGGGGCGAGTGGACATCAGAGCCAGGGGGTGTGCGGGGCGCACAGACAACATAGATGTGAGGATACCCTGAGGGTGCGGGCAGCTCGGTTGGGGCTGACGCAAGGGCACGACAAGGTGGTGGTGTCGTGAGACAGTGTCGTGTGTCATTGCCTTTTTCGCGACCTGAGGTGTTTCCGACCGCTGTTCATGTGCTCCTCTGCATAGGTTTCTGTCCTTATTCATCATGAAGAACACCAAAGGAGATCGACAGAGGGGTGAGGCCATGTATGTTTGTCTCACACCCTCGGCGTTTAGAGTTGTTTCAAGTGACTAAACATAAGGTAATAATGAAGAACATCAAGCCCGTCACACAACAAATTATTCCCATCTTGTAAGGAAAATATCTGCAATGATTCTTTATTTTAGAAGGGTTCAATCAATGGAATAAAACCATATTCAATATATAATACCTACCTTGTTCGATGTTGGTTGACATTGATGCATGAAGGTGGATGTCGATTCATTGTAGATGAACATATCGTACATCAAATGAAGCTTCGAGAAAGGAAGTTGAAGTCGAGGACGACGTTCTTCGTCGGGGGAGCGTTCTTCGTGGAGGAAGCATTCTTCATTGGAGAGTTTTCTCCACGAATCTCTAATCCTCCTTTTCATACCTTTTCCCAACAAAATAATATATAGCCCCTCAAAATAATAGAATATCAATTATATAGTTTAATGGGTTTAAAATAAAAATATTAGCATTAAATTAAATGAGATGACTCAATAAATTAAAGTGAGAGGGTTGACACCATTAAAAGAGGGGGTGGTGGAACCATTATGTTAAGGGAGGTCAAGAGACTCTCCCTCATTTATGACGGAGTTGAGAGGTTTTCCTCAATTAAATGGGGGACTTAGTCCAGAGTGGTCCCCACACCGTAACCTCCAATGGGTGGTTAGGTTCTAGTGGGCCCCAACACCATAACATCACATGGGAGGTTAAGGTGTGGTTGTCACCACCTCCAACTTCCACATGGGTGGTTATAATAGAAAAAGAGAACAAAAAATTATTTTATTTTATTTTATTATTTCCATGAAAAACCCGAAAACTAACTATCACCCTGGACCAACTGTCGTCGAGGTGGAAGTCTTCATATACGAATAATGGTACTGTGATTTCAATGGTTCCGTTAGTATTAAATTCCTACAACCAATTCAAATTTCTGAAAAACCAACTCTTATGTTTACTGAACGTACTCGAAAAAATATTCAGAAATTGATTTCGGGCAAACCGGGCCTCAGAATCACCCGCCATCAAATTTCACAGACTCATAAAATTCCCATATATTTTAAAATAATTATATGGTAATTCATGATTTTACATTCTCCCCACCTCAAGGAACTACTCCCCATAAGACACAACTCAACTAGGTAAATAAGTGGGCTTACTGAGCACGCATTAAATGATATTTCCCCTCCAAATAATAGACTATCAATTATTTAGTATAATGGGTTTAAAATAAAAAATTTAGCAATAAATTAAATGAGATGACTATATTAATTAAAGTGTGATGGTTGACACCATTAAAAGAGGGGGTGGTGGCACTATTATGTTAAGGGAGGTCAAGAGACTCTCCCTCATTTATGAGGGAGTTGAGAGGTTTTCTTCAAATAAATGGGGGCTTAGTCCTGAGTGGTCCCCACAACGTAACTTGTCATGGGTGGTTATGTTCTAGTGGGCCCCAACACCATAACATCTCATGGGATGTTAAGGTGTGGTTTTACCAACCTCAAAATTCCACAAGGGTGGTTATAATAGATAATATAAAACAAAACATTCATTTATTTTATTTTATTATTTCCATAAAAAACACAAAAACTAACTATCAACCTAGACCAACTGTCGTCGAGGTGGAAGTCTTCATTCACGAATAACAGCACTATGAGTTCAATGGTGCCCTCCGTTTTAAATTCCTACAACCGCTTCAAAACTTTAAAAAACCATCATGTATATTTACTTAACATACCCGAAAAAACATCAGAAATTGATTTCGGGAAAACCAGGTCACTGAATCATGCGCCGTCAAATTTCACAAACTCAAAAAATTCCAATATGGTTTAAAACAATTATATGGAAATTCAAGGTTTTACATTCTCCCCACCTCAAAGAACTACTCCCCATGAGACACAACTCAACTAGGTAAACAGGTGGGCGTACTGAGCACGCATCTGAGCCTCCCGCTCTTATGTGCCCTCTTGGAGGTTCCCATGCTAGCAGCAAGCATGAACATGAGGTATCGACCATCCACGAAGGACCCACCCTTTTCGATCCTCAATCTCTACTAGAACATCTATAAAAGAGTCCCCATTGTTGACGTTCACCTCACCATAGTCGATAATGTGAGAAGGCTCATGCATGTACCTCCTCATCTGGGATACGTGGATGACATCGTGCTCCTGGTGCAACTGTGGTAGAAGAGCTAAGAGGTATGCCACATTGAAAACTCTACTGAGGACCTGGAAGTGTCCGATAAATCTCGAATATAACATGTCGTCTCGACCAAATTTTCATAGACCACGTCGGGGTGAGACCCGTAGAAAGACATGGTCTCCATCCTCAAAATCCAGAGGTCTACGTATCATGATGGAATTCATTTTCTATATTCACTGTGTAGTCATCATTTTCTCCTGGATGATCTGCACCTTCTCTGTGGTAGCCCTTATATTCTCTTGTCCCACTAGTGCTGACTCCCTTGGGCCAGTTCAGTACAATGGTGATATGCAGGGTCGCTTGTATAACTAAGAAAAACGTGTGATCCCAATGGTAGAGTGTTAGCTATTATTGTATACAAACTCCACCATACGTATGTGATCGTCCCTACTACAACCGAAGTCAAGGACACATGCACAGAGCATGTCCTCAAGGGTTTGAATGGTCCGCTTAGTCTGACCATTTTTCTGAGGATGGAAGGTGGTGCTCAAATGACGCTGCGACCCAAAAGCCTCCTTCAACCTCTTCCACAGCTGGGATTTAAAACACGTGTCATGATCAGAGACAATCGTTGTGTGTACTCTAGTAGCCATCCAATCTCTTGAAAATAGAGGCGTCTCGAGAACTCTACTAAACCCTTCTCTTTGATCGTTAGGATGTGTGCCGTCATGGGGAGTCGGTCGACGACCACCCAAATCGAGTCATGTCTTCTTGATGTACGTGGATGTCTTGTCACGATGTCCATGGATATCCCATCCCACATACAATGTGGAACCTCTAAAGGATGAACCAATCCTGTGGGTACCTGATTCTCTACCTTCATTTTCGGACAAGTGAGGCATCGAGGGACAAGCTCTACAATTACTTTCTTCAATATCAACCAACAGTGATGTCGTCGGATGTCCTGGTACATCTTCTCTACTCTTAGATGTATCACTATAGTGGATGTGTGTAACTCCCTCAACACTTCCTTCTAAAGTGACACTGGTACCATAGTACGTCCTCTGAAGAGGATGACATGCTCCCCACCTTCAAAAAATTCATCATGTTCCTGCCCAGTGGATATCTGTGCATGTCATGTCACACAGTCATCATCCCCATGGTGTGCCTTGCTGGCACGCTGAAGAAGTGGGGGAGTGATTGTGTGAGAATAAAGGAAGCCTTCTCCTTCTATAACCATAATGGATATCTGTAAAGCAGCCAACTACTCTGTCGCCTCACTCAGCAGATACATGCCAGACCTCCTGCTGAGTGTGACTACTAAAATGTTCCCCTTCCCAGGAGTAGAGACTATCTGAATGTCAACTTCTACTACCACGAGGTTGATTTTGGCCGAATCATGAGTGATTGTCTATAAACTACTAAGCATGAGTTTATCCTATGATTCATGGGTTACCTTTTTTACTGAATAGGAAAACCACAACCCAAATCTATAGATAAACCATAACCTCTTTTCTTAATACAGTTAATCTGAGTGTGAACTATGGATGTCATGTCCAAACACAAACTAACATTCTAAGGCCTCGACACTGCCACCAAAAGGATCTAACCGAATTTTTCACCTCAAGGGTTATATCACACTATTGGCTTAATTGTGATTATCGAGTCCCCTCCCAAAGGTACCACTAAATATCACAGTCAAGTAAATGGTTTAACCGGAAACTCTAGGTCCTGGATAACATTCGTGGAAGGAAGGAATTATTTTTACATATGTTTATTGATACAGTAGCGATTTGTATAAATAGAAAATACCCCGAATCATTCCAAGAGACCTTGGGTCATATTCCTTGACCACATGAAACAACTCTCTTCACCTTTCCTCCAGCTCCATAAGACTGGTGGGGTCCACAAAAAGGGGTTGGTTGTAACATGTCGAAAAGTACACCACAACGTGCTGCTCTCCTAGCTCTGCTACCATGTCAACTGCCCTGCAGATTCATCTATCCCATACACATCCTCTTATTGAAACATTTTACATTCCCACGTCATTGAGACCTGCACCAGTTCCGTACATTCCCACGACTAACATTCACTGGATGTATTTGTTCAACAATAAAACATTCAACCACAAAGTTTATCTCTAGCACCCTAGCGTAAGTATGAATGCATAGAGGAAAAGTTCTAGATTGGATGTCCTTCAAGCACACCTCACACAGAATTTCAAACCCTGAGGCACTGATCGTATCATATTCATCGAATAAAAAGAAAGATTGATATGCCATGATGAATAGTCATCTATTGACACGTCATCCTACCGAAGTTGTATATGTTATGGAGAACCCTTAGCCACCTTCTCGAGCAAGTACTAATATGCTTATGAGTCAGGCTCGCCTAGAAACCTGTGGGGTATCTTATGCTTAAACATGTGTAAGGCACTAACCTGCATGTGTCCTCTACCAGTACTGTCGGTTGTAACTACTGACCAACAGGTAGTGATATATCTGGCACACAACATGAAGGTACTATCTCGGGAAATAGTCCACGTACAAAGGCCTCATTACTAAGTGGACTATACTCATGGTCACTCACTGAAAAAGACGAGTAACTAAGATCACTATCTGCTCTTCTGGTGTCTCAACATGAAGGGAAACTCTAGCAATCACCTCAGGGCAGCCATTAGCTGTGTGGGAATCATTTTCACCTCGAAACCTCAGAGGCCTATGTTGCTAGAACTAGTGAAACATTCTCAATCAGTATGCACTATCCACTAGTGTGGATGGTGGTATCTTCCGCCTAATGGGTGGTGGTTCCGTAGGTAAACCACCCTAATGTTCCAACATAGTATGAGGGCCCTGCAATGAAGCCACATCACTCATTGGGCTGTCAGAGTGCACAAGTCTCGGGACACTAGCTAGTCTTCCCCATGGAGGCATCCTGAAAAAAATAGGTTCACTATAGTTAAATGGTATGCCCAGTGACCTGACCTCATTGAGCTGACTTAAAGAAAACTTTTGAAAAAACACACACAATCAATGTTTTCCGGCACTGATTTGGATATCAGAAGTCAGAGTCCTAGTGTATGGATACGTTGGTCGCTGCACCAACACTGGACACTCTGACCTGAAAACCACACTCAATACACTTAAAACTATTGCTTCATAGAAAATATCATATTTTTAAGTTTTTCGGTACAAATGACTCCTCTGATAACAACTTGTCATGACCCGTCCACTGGGGCTTGTGCTGTGACAACTGCATTTCCACCTTCCACAGGGCAGGGCTGGCGAGTAGCAACAAAGGCGTAACTCCCAATCACTGGGAAGGTATTTCCTTTATAACCTGTAAATGTACACAAAAGAGCACACAACTAAATACAAAACAATAGGTAAACTATATAACAAAAGGGTTCCCAAATGTTAAAGGGGCTGGAAATAAATGCCCAACTATAATGTACAAGGAAATGGTGTACAAGTAAAACTGAGGAAAGACAAAAACAAATCTTGGGTCATCCTCTAGGATTCCTACGTGAATTTTATGCACATATAGCATCCACAACACTCTATTTCCATCAGTCTCCTTTATATGACTACTCGTTGTATGTTCCACCTCTGGGTACCGTCCTGTCCTAATACTCTCAGCCTCAATCTGTGATGTCCAACATCTGCATCCAACACAACAAGGTGTGGTCATAGCCCATGTATGGGTGAGTATAATGAAACTTAGTAGGGACACCAAGACCCTCAATGTCTCACAAAATATTACAAGGATAAACCACAATGTACAATATCAATAGATAACCCTACTTAGGTATATGCCCAAACATATACCTAAGTTGTCATGTAATCCAACTCAATCAGGTGGAAAACACATAAGATACTGACTCTGCTCAAACCATGATTTAATCTAGGGGTAAAAACATTCTGAACCCTTGGCTGATGGCGAACTTCTCCTCTATCGAGTACAGGGGGCTTACCTCGTCACATAGAGGCACTTTCCACTAACATTGGATTGTTGTTTTACTCCACCTGTCGAGTATCGTGGGTATGTTGCATCACACAAAGGCGCTCCCCACCGTGGGTATTCCACCACAACTAGGCACTCCCCCTCATAATGTACATAGGTAATCCTCTTATCAAGTACCAATAGTCTCCGCCACAACCAGGATCTCCTCCGTTATAGATCCGCCACCACAACCAGATGCTCCCCACAGGGCTAGTCGAGTCACTCCGAGTCAATCAGTAAACATTCGTCATGTCTCAGTCACCAACTATGTTTTCACAAAAAAGCTCTCTCATCTCCTAATAATATGCTCGACATTATACTGGTCGATGCAACAACTACTACGAAGTCCCTTGATGATGTATCCCAAAGGTTCTCCACATCATTGGGGTCTCTACGCAAATGACAACGAGTAAATCAGATGCCTGGTCTGTGAGTAATTAGCTATTTAGTCCCGGGGTCCCGGTTGGATTGGTGCATGATTTAACCTGACCGTATCGCAACTAAACCCCACACTCCAAAGGGGTATATTCAAAGGGATATTTATGTTCCAAAATTTCCATCATCATTGAAGGTTCATCAAACAGGCGTCTAGGGCCAAAAATATGGCCAACATAATGGAAAGGGTTCATAGTGGCCCCGGGTCCTGTCTGACCCAGTTTGGTCGACTCGGCCTGACTAGTTGGGTCAGGCCTAGACCATTGGGTTCGCCTCAGCCAACTGGGCCTAGCCCAGCAGAATATGAGAAGCATCAGAGATCTGATATGGTGAAGGCTGGCCACAAGGGCATGGACCGGCCGTGGGTTGACGTGAAGGCGGTTCGGCCCAGAGGGCACCACATGGGTGACACGGCCTAGAGGGAAACATGAGGGTTCGAGCCAGTTTGATATGGGTACCTCTAGGGGAGTGGGAGGCCGGCTCAATAGGGGCGCCACGAGGGGCGTGGGATGCTGACATGGACGGGGCACCATGAGGTGCGCGGGAGGGCGGCCTGGCTAGGGCGCCTCTAGTGGCACGGGAGGCCGTCACGGTCGGGGGCACCACGAGGGGTGTGGGGGGCTGCTGACTTGCGTGGCCAGGGTACCTCTTGAGGGAACTGTGAGACCAATTCCACGGTGTGGGTGGGGTGCATGGGGAGTGAGGATGGCAGAGCCGTGGGGTGCACATTGTGCATGGGGCCCACGGACGGCAGAGCCGTGGGTTGCACAGGGTGCATGGGGCGGGTAGACAATAGAGCAATGGGGCTACCACGAGGTTGCGGGTGGCTCGGCTAGGGGTGCCGCAAAGGAATGTTGGGGTAGCGGTGCCATAGAGAGGTAATGTGCGTCGTTGCCTTTATCACAGATGTCGGTGTTGTCGGTCGTCGATCTTCTCCTCCTCCACGTAGGTTTCAATCATTCTGCATTGCGAAGAACACCAATGGAGATCCGCGGAGGGGTTGGTCCATCATAGTTTGTCCTACACCATCCACGTTATGAGTGGTAGAAAGAATCACAACATAAGCTCAGAATGAAGAAAATAAATCCCTTCCTACAACAAATTATTCCCATACCACAAGAAAAACAACCACAACAATTCTTTGTATTACAAGGTATGAATCCTGGGAATAATAACATATTCAAAATTAAATCCCTACATTGTTCGAAGATGGTTGATGTTGGCGCAAGATGGAAGAAGTCGATTCATTGTAGAAGAAGACGTCCAACATCGAAGGAAGCTATATGAATGGATGTCGATGTCGAGGTCGATGTTATTTTCCAATGGAGTGTTCTTCATGGAGTAGGAGTTCTTCATTGGAGTGTTTTCTCCGAAGGGATCTAATCATATGTTTCCAACCTTTTTACAAAAAATGAATAGATTGACTCTCTAAATAATAGATAATTTTTTATTTAGTTTTATGGGTTTAAAATTCAAATTGTATCATTTAATTAAATGAGATGAATCAATTAATTACAGGGAGAGGGTTGACCCCATTAAAAGAGGGGTGTGGTGGCACACTTAAGTTAAGGGAGGTCAAGAGACTCTCCTTAATTTATGAGAGAGTTGAGAGGATTTACACAATTAAATGGAGGGTTTAGTTTTAGTTGGTCCCCACACAGTATCCTTCCATGGGAGGTTAGTTTCGGGTGGTCCCCACCACCATAACCTATCACGAATGGTTAAGGTGTGGTGGTCTCCACCTCCAACTTCCACATGGGTGGTTATAATAGATAATATAAAATAAAAAATGAGTTTATTTTATTTTATTATTTACCTGAAAAACCCCAAAACTAATGTTCACCCACGACTAATAGTGGTCGAGGTGAAAGTCTTCTTACGCAAATATTGGCGCTACGAGTTCAACGGTGCCCCCAGTTTTCAATACTAGCACCAATTCGATTTTTAGAAAAACTCACTCGTATGTATACTGAATGTACTCGAACACAACATTAGAAATTGATTCTGGGCACACCGGGCCCCAGAATCACGCACTGTCAAATTTCACAGACTCGTAAAATTACTATATATTTAAATCAATTTCATGGAATTTCATGGACATTACCGAATATGTGTTGAGGAAATTGATTTTATGAGGATAATTAGTATCCTATTTAAATTACTTTTTAAGGAATTTTTTATTATTATATATTATTCATAATTCCAATTATACCCTATGTACTCATAAATTGTTGACGTATATATGATTTTTTTAATCATGGAAATTACAGTATTCATTTTTATGATGCAGAAATTTACTTTTATATTAATGGTTTTTATAATGTTTTTTTAATAATGTGATGTTGGTGATGAAATAGTTACATATGGAGGCTTAATTTTCAATAAATTTTGTGTTTATCTTTTAATATTAAGAATATCAATTTATCTATAATAAGATAAAAAGTTTTGAATGTTGTGGAATAATTAAAAATACATAGTTTTTGTAGATAACATAAGGACAAGAGTAAAATGAAGATAAAGTAACTTGTACATTGATGATTACATGTGATAATAATATAGCAGTAATTTTTTACTAAATTTAATGTAATATTAATGTTATAACTATATTTAAATCAAATACCATCTCATCATGGAAATTTTGAAATATATAGTGGTCAATAGGGAGAGATTTTATATTTGGATAAATGTTGTATATTTTTTAAAAATCAGTTGATACATGATTCCTTTTACTATATGAGTGTGTTTTTTGGTGTATATATAATTCAAAATATTATGTAATTATTTTCAATATTTTCAATTCTCCCAATCCACTTAACTTCATAAGAAATACAGAGTACACTATTTGGGTTATTGTTATGGAACAATTGATCAATTATTCTATTGTGTAGTTATAAAACTAGCAAGTAAAATCTCATGAAAACTCATCACCAATTGAATGAGAAGATATTTTTTTAATATATTTTGGATGCATCGTATTATATTTTTTATAATGTAATCAAATGATAATTTGGAAATTTAAGATACATTAGAGATTAAAGAAAACCAATAAAATGATAAAAATAGTGACATTGAAATAACATTACAGATATATAGTCAATATATTGTTGATTGGAATATTAATTGTTAGAGATATCTAAAAATATCTAAAATATCAAATTGTGTAATATTTTGAATACTCACATTTTGAGATAATTATTTTAATTTTTTATTTTGATTACTCATTAATGATATTTCATTATATATTATAACTTTATTTATTTACAACATGACGATGGTTGAGTTCATTTTTGATTGGAGATGAGTTGTAAGATAATTAATAATAATTTTTTGAGTTTTTATGAAAAGATAATCATTATTTCATGTTCATTACACCAAAATCATATGGAGGTAGAGCGATTATTTTAATATATTGATGTAATTTATGAAAACAAATTTTTTAAAACTTTTTAATTGATGATTTTTTAAATAATGATTCACATCATAAAATCCAATCATGATCACGAGACCTAGTGTATTTTGGAAATTATTTATATAAAAAAATTACACGAAACATGGTCACAGTAAAATTATTTAAAAAAAGTTTACATTAAATTTTAATTTCTCTTTAAAAAACAACATATTACATGGTTATATACAGACAAAAGCGGTGAGATACAATTCCCATTAATGGAATAATTAAAATATTACATAAGAAAAAGAAATACATGTCAATCAAGAGGAATATCATGGTCACATAATAGATGTGGAGATAATATACGTGATCATTGAAGCATGGTATAAGGTAATAACATAATGGATACATGGGAATGTGGAACCAACATTAAAATTCATATCATAAACTGATGTAAAGTATTACCACTAAGGAATCACAATTTATGTTCATCACGATTACCTATTATGAAACAATGATGGAATATAATGAGAGAAAAAAATATTAATTCATTCATTATAGGGATATATAAATCTTTTGTTACCTGTTACATTCATATCATGTACGTGCAAAAGTTTTCCATGTATATCATAAAATATATTGGTAAAATTCATCACATTTAATATCATAATTATGTATCGTGTTTTACATATATATAATAAACCAATTAATTATGAATATGTATATATTGTTGAATACCATTCCGTGTAAATGTGTATGGGTATTCATGTATAAAATACACATCATTAACAATTAATGGATAATTATGACATTTAAAAGGGAGTATATTTAGATTCATGGAAAGGATTAATTAGAGTGAAATGGGTCTAAAAATACATTAAAATGTTTAGTATAACAAGATATATATTTAAAATTTTCAATCATGAATAATTTTAAATCAAAATACATAATACAGAATATGTTTTCAAATAAGTTGGATAAAGAGGGAATCCATTATACTAAGAAAGTAAAACATAGGAAATGATCATAATAAGATGGTATACATGATCATTAATTCATAAAAATCAATTCGATATTAAAGTGTTATTTATATGAAAAGAAAAATTAAATACATTGATATTAAATATTATAAATATTGAATAAGGTGCTTAAATGGAGTTAAATATAAATAGATATGTTACATAAATAAATTAAAATACTATGTTAAGGGAATTAAAATATTGGATAAATAATTAGTCATTATGGTAAAATAAATTTGAATTTAATGGTATATTTATAATTAATTTATACACAATCCAATCCATTTTATTTTGAATAATTGTAGTTGAAAAATACATACATTCTCGTGGGAAAAGTGATTATAGTTGTAGTGATTAGCCTATTATTTAACACTTTAATACTCTCCTCACATTCATTATTCAAGGAAATATTGAATCCACTATATGATAGGTTATTTTCTGTGATTATTAATTATATTTTTTTCACAAAAAATGAAAATATTACACATTTAATTTAACGAAACAACAGATCTTCATCAATGTTTTTAGTTAGTGTCATTGTTTTATTTAAATTTTTTGATATGTCAATATATATCACTTTTCAGTTCATAACGTTCCCCTAAAATATATTAGTTTAAATATATAAATTTTATTTACCATTTTATGAATACAAATCTTCATTCCACAAGGTATTAAGTACATAATTCAAATGCTCTTCATATTCATCCATACTTATGTGTAAATCTGAATATCATCTATAAACACTACCAAAAATTCATAATTATAATCCCTAAATAATTATTTCATTATCTTAATTAAGATTTTTATTATTATTTAACCAAATGTAAACATCATGACAACATTTTTCTTGTAAATTTCATAAAAATAACAAAGGGAAATATAATCATTATTCACCATTAATTTATAATATCTTGCATTATGATACTGTTTATGGAAGTAATTTTCTTCATACAGCTGATAGAACATGTATTCAATCAATGGTAATGGATACCTATTCTTTATCCTGATCTTTTTGTGATCATGATAATCAATACAGAGTTGTTTTGACCAATTGTTGTGTGTAAGGTAAAGGAAAATTTCTCCACATAAAACATAAGATGTGAATATAAACCCTTTATCTTGATGATCCTATATTTTCATATTCTACTCTTTATGTCCATAAATAAAAATTCTATAAGGATTATTTGATAATGGATATTATCTAGATATATTCTCATTTGACAATTCAATCACTTGACTAGTATGAGGACCTGTATATTCTATAAGAAACACAATAAATATAATCATAGAATAGGAATGTAACCAAGGATGATATTTTCCTCAGCACCAATCAATTTATCTTGATATTTTGTTTTACAATTAAATAAAATCCATAAATGACTTGATTATTCTAAATGAGATTCATCCACTACCTTAAAAATTTATTGAATCAAATTTATATTTCTAATATAGATGGATATTCCCATATCTCATCAATTTGTTTGACATAATACAATGATTAAAAATACATGCCCATAACATAAAAAAAATATATCTAAAGAGAGATTCACAAAAATTATTAGAAAAATTAATAAATGAAATTTATAGAGGATGTGGTTTATTACTTAGGATAGATAATTTAAAAAAATTAACATTCACTGATAACATGACCTATATGTTTTTTGGTATCAATTTTAAATGTCATGTATAATATGCATGATTTGAAATAATGTACAGATATAGAGTCTCATAAGTACAATGATACTATGTTATTGATGATAATACATCCATTTACTATTTTGTTTGAGTTATAATCATATGAATCGTTTATAATAGTGTTATGGATGATAGTTTTCATAATATAAATCAAATGAAATGATGAATATAAACATGGAATAAAAAAAATATACATGTCATTTGTTCGACCAAAAATTAAATTTAATGTTTTAAATCTATGTTATATAAGATGTATTTCATAACATGAAATCTAATCATATTTTTTGTTACCCGTAGAATAGCTCTTAAGGAACATGTGAAATTATTATAGAATATTTCTTCGAATTATTGAAATATGTGTTCTGCAATTACCTATTATTATGCACTATGGGATGATCAATTAAATTCCAAATTAAACCTTTTCATGTTATATACCGCTTTGAAAAATAGATTTATTTCCAAATCATTATGTAGTATCCTAATAAGGAATAATTTCATAGGACTTAATTATAATTACATTACAAAATATTAGGTTTTATATTTTTAGTAATATCTCTAATGCTTTAACTAGGGGGTTATATTTTTATTATCAAAATATAAGAAGACATACCTCAAATAACAACAACAAAAACCTATATTTTAGTACACATTAATTAATGATTTCTTAAATAATTGTACACATTGTACAATGAAAAAATATTAACATGATATTTTCTATTGTTAATTAGGTTTATATCCAAATAATCAGGAATAATAGTTATGACAACATTTTCATAAATAACTAGAAATCATGCCCTTAAAATTATAATTCTATTTTAAACTAGAATTAGATAACCTGAGTAAGAACATATGAAATGGATGACTTCTATGTCCCAATAATGGATGGATCAATGAATAATATAAATTAATATATTATATTTATTAAAAAATCATATCAAGGTAACATAATTTTGTTTGCGAATAATAAACATGAAAATAATATCATAATATAAGATGACAAAATAAATTAGACATTTGAATGTAGAAAAAAAATTAACATTACATCATAAACAAAATACATGTTTAATTACTAAGAAATCCTAATGTAATGTGGTTAGAGTAACCTCCTCTGCACCATACATGGTACCGTAAGAGATAAAAAACTACTCAATGTATAAGTAGGATAAATAATTTCATAAACACCCATAACATTCATATCATACACTTGTATAAGTGTTAAATAAATATCATATATTATAGAGATGTTTTCCATCAAATTTAATCATATAAATAATGAATTTTTTTTAAATACATGAAATTACACAATATGTTAATGATAAGTACAAAATAGTGGTTACTTTTAAGTCGTATTTTTTATTGTTATCCAGGATATAAATGTTTGGCCATAAAAATCAATTCTTAATTTTGGAAGAAAAATGAAGGTGAATAATAATTCATGGAATGTTTCAATGATTGTGAAACACTTATATCATTTTGTAAAAATATTGAGGGTAGAAATAGGTATGATTAATATCATATTCCAAAATGATAAATTGGAAGTCAAAATTCACAATACCAAGGTAGTTGTTAAATAGAGAGTATAATGAGGGGATCCTTTATATCAATATAGGATCAACATTGGTAATGGTTATAACAAAAGTTTATAAATGATCTCGAATTCATATAAAAACAATTAAATATTAAATTGATATGTATAAATACAAGATTTTTTTTTCAATTTGTATTTAAATGAATAAATTAATTGAAGGTTCTTGAATCTATAAGAACATAGAGAAATATATTACATTCACATAGTAGTGAATTTGTAAATATAAAAAACTAGAGGGGATAGATGTTATTTTATAATAGGTAACATCTTCTAACATAATTATTTAATTATAAATAAATTTTATCTTAATAAATTTTGATTCAAAGAGATAAATACATAAAATCATATTCAATGGAGATGAAGATAGAGAGAGAGATATCACCTCCTTTTTGGTGACTCTTCGAAATGATTGGGAGGATAATCTTATGATCTTGGGGGAACCTTGGGTGGTTTCTAGAGATAAATCATGACAGTAAATTAATGATCAATTTATTTTGAGTGAAGATGGGTTTGAGGATGGATGTGTATTAATAGAAAAATAGAGACAAAAAATTTATTTATATCTAAACATAGTTTTCAGACTCGATTAGATAGAGTAATCATAATAAAAAACTATCCCTTGTGTTTTCACAAGAATTATACAAAAGAATAGTTTTATTATAAATTTCATAAGGCTAAAAAGTGAACTCATTAAAATGACACCAATTTTTATGTGAATGTGAGACAAGTTCGTTCTACATATATTTTAGAAAATTAAAATAAAATATGGTTATTAATGGATTCATTAAGGGTCTATAAAAGTAATAACATAAAATCAAAAAAATAATTATAATCTAAAAGATAATTTCAGTCATCAATTCACATTATAATAATTTATGATTTATTTTAGCCTTTTGTGGTTTCATAGTACATACTGTATATTTATACAAGATTTAATTTTTATATAATAATTAGTGAATCTATGAATTTTATTAAAATTAACCAATCCTTGATATAGATGGAGGATATCAATATTATAAAAAAAAATTCAGAATAATTTAATGAATAATTAAATATTCACTTTTAAAAAATATCAACTTATTTATAAACCATATTTTTTATGATGATAATTTGTTTTGATGCTTTTAAAATATAAATTTTAATTTATAAAATTATATTATATTTATAATAATTTATATTTACTCATTAAAAATATTATTTAATAAATATTAAATAAATATATTTATAAAAAATAGCGTCTTGATTGAAACTATATATTTCTCAAAAAAACTTTACTTGATTCATCATATCACAAAACAATTTTTATGATAATAATTATATAATCATTTATAATATTCTAATAATAAAAACTTAATATAATCATTATTTTATCAAAAAAATATAAAAATCATATTATCAGTGTTTTGATACATTAATCCTTGTTATAGTTGCAAATCTCTAAAGGGTATGGTGTAAAATGGTGATAATTACTTATAGATGATAAATGAACAAGGATTGGTTTGTGATCTCACTAATCTTAAATTTCCCTATTAAATAGTTTTTATAATTCTTTAGTTGATTAATATTTTAATTACATGGTTCAAGGTAACATCCCAGTGATGATATCTCCCTTGGAATCTCCAATAAATGGGATTTATAGGTTTCAATCTTACTGGTCGATGCCATCACATATTTTTTAAATTTCAATTTATTTTTTTTCATAATACATTAATATAAATAGTAAAAATGGTCATATTATAATATCTATATCATAATCAGATATGATGATTACATGAAATTTAAATATGAGAGCATGTAAATTATAATGGTCTAACATAACCAATGTAGCTTTGTGATTTCTATAATTAAATTAAATAATAATGAATTTAATAATTTCTAATAGGAATTATTTTTATAATACACGAGTTTTTAAAATAATGTTTCAATATAATTTTTATTGAATGAAACATTAAAATATTAAAACACCATTCATATAAAGGTATATACTCAAAAATGTATGGGTATGTTTTTTTACTGATGAAGGTGAGCACAGATTCAGGGAAATAAATATCATATTGAATATGATTTTGTAATTTTATACAATACACCATAACTATAAATTTTATAATAAAATATTAATTTTATTAATTTTAAGTAACCATGAAAACTAGTTTGGAAATTTTTGATATTTTATCACTTATATGACAATTTATAATAATAAATTTTTATGTAATTTAACTTGATGATATAATTTCTACATGAATTAGTTTTTATGAAATAATGAATTTTGTACATTCATAGACCAGTTTTTTCGGGTTAGGTTTCATAAATATTTAATTATGGTTCTATATTTAATGATTGTTCCATATCATTTTATCTTGAAATTATGCTTCAAAATTGTGATTTTCTAGTTTAATTTTGATTCTCTATTATTTTTTTAGAATTTAATGCCGAATTTGGCAATAGATAGAGATATCTATATAAATTTTTATAGGATTATTCAAAATCTTAATTATTGAATTTTTATTCGTGGAAGAAGAGTTTATGTGTCATAAAAAATTTATATGATTTTAATGTTCATAATATATATTTGTATAATTAATAAATATATGGAACATTATAAATAAATCTTATCCATAAAGTTAAAATTAAAAACCATTTTATTCCATCAATATTAATCATTACATAAAAATGATGATGGTATTATATTATATTTTAAAAAATTTATATATTATTAGATTATGAAATCAATTTAGCAAAAAGACTAAAATTTAGAAATATATTGGGTCCTATTAACCGTGAAACATATATGTTTAAAAATCACTATAAAATGAAAGAAATGGGTAGGTATAATGAGTAAATATTGTAAATAAAATATTTGTGAACATTAAATATTCAAATGTAATTAAATTGTAATTATTTAAGGGTATATATAGGATAGTATAAAAGAAACATTATAATTGGTAATTGTCTCATTTAAATTATGACACAACCAATAGAATAGTAACCTCAATGAAAAAATTATAAATCATTTAATATCATTTTAGTACAAAAATAATATCAAAAAATATTATAAATTAATATTTCATGAAATAAATAAAATGTTTTAATTTAACAACTACAAATAATGAAATTATTTTTTAATTTAATTCATATTTATTAAAAAACCCTATTATTCTCAAATAAATATAAAGTTGTAATTTAATTATTTATTAAATTTATTAGGATAATATATATTTATAATTTATAATAATAATTTGACAAAATATAAAGAGGTATTCTTTTGAAAATCTAGGGAAAAATTGAATTTTTATCATAATAATAAAATTCATTAAAATATATTACAATTAATAATTCCATTAAAATCAAAAAATTAATTTTATAATTAAAAATTGTTATTTTAAAATGATATTATATATTTTAAAAATTAGTGAAGAATATTATTAATTAGAGGTTTTTATTTACCAGATGTTAGGAAATGTGGTGTACACAACATTCATTATTTTGGTCATATTATTTTTTCACGTATATAAAATTTATTTTAACAGAGTAATATATTTAATTTAAGAAAATATAATTATGTAAAATTAGAAAATTACAACCTGATTTTAATGAATCTATATAAATTTTCATAAAAATCTAATAAAAAGATTAATAAATGTGAAAATATTTTATGATGATGAAAAAGTGTTGAAATTATCATGAATGAAAATCAATCAATATGTAAAAAAGACTTATGATCATAAAAATGAGTACAAAAATATATTTTTTGGATTATATATAACTAATATTTAAATAATATTCTATAATATTATTTTTTATCCCTTATTTTTTCTCAATATAACCCTCCTCAACAAATATAAATACCCCTCCATCCCTATTAGATAATTTGTTCGAAACTTATTCTAATTACTGAATGTATGTAACACCCGGAGATTTTATGAAAAATATTTATTTAATTTCATTAATATCTTGTGTTGTATGATACACCAATATTACCTTGTGCTATATGCAACACCATATTAGCTTACAGTATACGCAACACTATTTTTGGATCATGTTACACACAATTTTGATAATAGTTATTCTACACAACATTGAGTATATATATATATATATATTCAATGTATAGATGAAATATGGTTGGATTATGTTATACGAAACAACGAAGGATTCTTTCACAACATGCAACCCTGACTTGGCTTGCATTACACTCAATCACAACCTTCCTCGATAGCGTGTGTTGTACGCAATACCGGGATTTACTAAATAACGATATATTATTATAATATTATTATGAACTAGCTGTTATGAATAGTATTAACTAAATTTTGAATTTTACAACGTTATTATTCATCTTACACATTTTCAAGAACATGGTATAAGAACAAAATAAATTTTTCGGGTAAAATAAGTATTTTTCAAAAAATGCAGTTTTGCAGCCTTTTGATGGCGCACCCACATTAAATCTAGTTTTTGAAACTTTTATAAGTTCAATTTGAAAAAATAAAATTCTTCTTTGGAATAATGAAATAAAAATTTACTTTGGATAAATTTTTCATATTATTCTGGTAACTTTCATATTTTCATGAATAGTTAAAACACGTTATATTTTAATTAAAAAAAACTTTCTTCATCAAAATAATTTATATGGTTAAATAATAATATTGAATGGTTTTAAAGTATAAATAGAATATATTTTTACCATTTAATATAATTTATGTCATTATCATTGATTCTACCTTGAATTCGTAGATAAATCAATTCAATCTTTTGCAATGTTTTAAAGAAAAACCCGTTTTCTTTCGACAACGGGATTAATTTTATTTTAATTTCTGCAACTTTTGTGTATTTAATTTGGAAAAATTGAGTCTATATTTGGAATCAGTGGATCCAAATTATGTTAATAATCTACTTGTTATTTTTGGGAATTATGAATAGTAACTACGGTAAATTTTATTTACCATAGTTAAAGTTAAATCGGGTAATTAAGGGTAAATATAATATTATTAAATTACCCTAACACCTGTCAAAATCCAATTGGATGACTAAAAGTCTACCCATATCACCTAAGGGTCGGATTAGATTCATTTAATGGACTTTTTTCCACGAATATAATTTAATTATTATTAAAACCAAAGAATGTGACAACATGTCACATTCTTAAATATTATAAGTATAATAATATTAATTTTGTGATAAACATCATGAAACATAAAACATGAATAGTATCCAGAAATCTAATACAATTATCTACATCATAGGAATTTATTTAGTATTTTTAGGGATTAAATAATTATCATTTATTATGACACAAAGATGATGTAGTAATTGTCTTATTAATGAAATGTTGACATAATTGATGTTATAAATACACAAATAAATGTTATTTAAGACTTTTTATGAATTAAACTAATTTTATAGGATAATATCACATGTTAGTATTGATGTAATTAAATTTTTTTGAACTAATCATTCTTTTATGATTTTTAAAAAAATCAATTACTAAATAGTGTCAAAATTGACATAAAATAGTTTTTAAAACAAATATTATATTATTAATTGTTATTTTATTCCTAAAAATCTAAGGATCGGCCAAATGACTTATTTAAGGTTATATATATATATATAATAAACAACTTGGGGTTCGTTTGGCTTCTTATAGGAAATTAATTAACCTTATAGTATAAGAACCCAAGAAGACACGGTAAAAGTAAAATTATTTAACTTAATGTTAAATCAAAATGAGAAGGTTAAAATAGGAACCTAAACTTGTCTAAATTCTATTGGTTGAGAGGATTTCGACCCATCCCCACCTTAGCTTCGAAATAAATCAATTTGGAACTATTTAAAACCGAATTTGACTTTAGAATAAAATAATAGTCTTAGTTATTCCAAAGGTACTTCTCTCCTCCCTTATAAAAGGGCACCTCCTCCCCCCTCTTCCTCACACCACTTTGAGCCCTCAAGCTCGGCCAACCCCTGCCAATTTCTCCTCTACACTTCCCTCGAAACATCCTAGAGGTTTTGGTATTCTTCAAAGACATATTTTAGTACCCTAAAGGGAGGTCTCAAAGAAGCACTTCAAAGAAGAGGATGTTCGGAAACCTACGAAGCAAATCGGACCTAATGTAAGGGAAATATCACAATCTCATTTTTATCCGAGTTAGTTTATACTTTATTATTTACTAGGGTGTATGTTATCATCCACATACAAGTTTCCTCAATATTTAATAATACTTACATCCACCTACAATTGTTTAAATCCAATTTTACCCTTCGTTGAGTTTTTAGTAAAGGATATGAAAGGAATCGTTTGTCATTTTTCGTTCGAGGTACATTTCTGAATTTTCTGAAAAAAGTACGAGAAGAATGTTTTTTTAACTAATACAGCATGAATGTATTTTTAAAACATTATTTGCAAGAAGATTCCTTTACAAGTTTTCAAGTATATTTTTAATCAACTTCTTTTAGTTTAGAATTGTATGACAAGTTAAGAAAGGAAAAGTGTTTTTGAAGTAGAAAGGATATTTTCCTCAAGAATGGAGTTCATGTGTTTTATCAAAATAATTTTCCATATATGATAATAAACGGTTATGTCTCTATCCATATTATTAACTTGATTTGATTATGTTTTGATGGAAATATTTTTATGAATTCCTTTATCTTATATGAATTTTTTTATGATGTCCCGATATTTAAGATTCCCATTTTTATTACATGGGTTATGCAATGATGTATGATTTATGATTTTGTGTCACACGTAAGAATCGTATCATTATGAGATGGGTGGGACCTATATATCCCTCCAATTCATTGGTTAGAGATTTTATATCTTATGAGATAGACATGGCTGGAACGGTAGGTTATACCGGTTCAATGAAACAGGACTGAAACGAGGAGTGAACTCGGTTCGGAAATGGACTTTGTCCACTAAGATAGTCTTGGCATTGAGTTTTGACTAATAAGAAATGATTCTCTATGATTATCTGTGTATTCCACAAAGATTCATGTTTTATGTTATGATTATTTGGATTCCATTTTACTACAATGATTTATCCCATGTTATGAAATTATGATCTCTTTTGCAGGTTAAGATTTCCAAATGATATGTTCTTATGAATATGACGTGATTGATATTTCTTTTGTTTACCCTTACTGAGCATTTGAGAACACCCTTTTATGTTTTCTTTTCCCTAGGACATAAAGAAATGATTTAGGTTTAAAAAAAAAGATCTTTAGGGGAGATGTTGAAGATCTTTCACCACGATTAGAAGATTACATTCCAAGTTTCCAAAGACACCAAACTATTACGGTCCTTGTGTGTATGTTTTTGTTATTTATTAAGTATTCTTTTAATGTAATGAAATGTACATGTATGTCATGATTTGGGTCTCTATAGTTGGTATTAGTGGAAAGGTTTAGTCAACATTTGGAAACTAGGATGCAAGAACTTTAGTGAGATCGCTTGAGATATTTCTAAGGTATGTCTAGGGATGTACCGAAGGTTAAGTATAAGTATAGGTTATAGACCTAGAATTGCGCTAACGATCTTATAATTAAACCTAAGATGTTAGATATTGAAGGTACACCCCTTTATTATATTGTTTTCCCTAGAACGACTTTTGCCTCTCACACTATTCTTTTAGGGTTTTAGACGATGGCTGAAACTCGAAGGAACCGTGTTGATCAATGCAATGGACAATGCAATGATTGTCCTCCTGAACAAACAAATGTTATGAGAGATGGAGTGAAAAATCTTATTGCTATACATACACAAGCTATGAATCATTCTGGGCTTCCAAATGAGCAGAGAAGGGAACAACATTCTATTGAGTCCTTCATGAGGCAACGTCCACCTTCTTTTAGTGGGTCTCCTAATCCACTTGTTGCTGAACAATGGATTAGTACCACTGAAAAGATATTTTCAGTTCTTCAATGTTCTGAACATGATAAAGTCATCTTAGTATTATATCGTTTGGAAGGTGAAGCTGATCAATGGTGGAATATTATCAATAATATGAGCCAAAGAGATGAAATTGAGTCCATGGAATGGGACGAGTTCCAGAACATATTTTTCAATATGTACTTCCCTTGTATTCTTCGAAAAAAGATGGAGAAGGGGTTTTTTGAACTAAAGCAAAAGGATGATGAATCTGTTGGTATATACGAAGAGAATTATACAAGGCTTGAAAGGTATGCATCTGGATTTATCATCCAACCTGAAATTAAAGTTGATCGATTCTTCAGTGGCTTAAAACCGAATCTTCGAAGGGCATTAGCTATAAGAGACATTAGTATCTATGAAGATATTGTATGTTGTGCTATCAAGGTAGAAATGGAAGTTGGTATTACTTATCCATCTCATAGTTTTGACAAGAAACGAAATATGGAGTTCAAGGAGAAATCTCAGAATAATGGTGAAAAGAAGATAAATGTTTCCTTATGCTCAAAGTGTGGAAAGAATCATGGTGGAGATTGTATTAAAGGGACAAGTAAATGTTTCAAATGTGGAATGGAAGGTCATCGGGAATTTGAATTCTGCAATGATGGGAAGAAGATGTCTAATGATGAAAACAAAGGAAGGGACACACAGAAAGAACCTACTACACTTCAATGCTTCAAGTGCAAGGAAATGGGGAATTATGCTAATAAATTCCCTAATCCAAGGGTTAGTGATGATCGACATGAGCAACCACATAAGGAAATGGACAAAGGGAAGACACATGTGATCACCATTGGCGAAGATGAATATGACAACGATGTGGTGGAATGATTAAGTGTTTAAGTAATGGGATTCCAAAATAATGTTGTATATAGTATCATGGAATATTGGAATATTTATGTATTGGTCTATTGTGGTTTTCAATATTTTTATGGTACCTGTAACCATGGAATGTTATTGAGATATTATTGGAATAAATATGATATGCGCATAATGAAGGTAAAACGAGAAAATGAAATATTTGACAGTATTCATGATCTCATGATTGATATAAGGACTAAGTGATATCATGGTTTGAGTATATAGATGTTTGAGGATTTTGGTATGTGGAAACTGTTAACATTTAACTGCATTCATGTTTTTCAATGGGTATTCAAGAGAATACATGATTAAGGCCTTTTAATGTTTGGATTGTGACCAACAAGACATATCTTATGATATATGGGGATCAACGATTGTATTAAATCTCTGGTAATCATTTTCAATATATTATGAGTGTGGACTGCAGTATTATGGATAAGCCTAAAGATTGGAATGGATTATGTTGGAGATAAGTTAGTATTGTTTAAAGATAGACGTTTTTAGATATTATTGATGGGATGTTATAGTAATATAGTTATTGAAAAGGGACAACCTGCAGGACGGGCGACATCCCATCGCATCGGATAAGGCCGCGGGAATCGAACCCACAACCGAAGTGTGACTGGCCTTTAACAGCTACCACTGGCCCACAGGAAGTCCCTGTTTAGTAGAAACTAGTTCTATTATATTAAGCAGTATGACATATGAAGTATAATTCCATTTTAGGAACCATATATGATTAATCTCACTATAGATGGACTTATGTATTTTTGATAACCTTTCTATCCTTTTTTATGAAACAGATGGAATGACCCATCATTCTATCACATGATCTATTAACACATCATGAATAACAAATTCAACTTCATTTCTTTAAGAGATGAAGTGTAAATTGTTCAAAGCACGAAAAACAGTGAGATTGTACTAAAATAAAGTAAGTATTTATTCTAATTCAAAATCTTCAACATTAGGGAAATGATCTTGAAAACCAGAAAAATGTAGTCCCAGTTCCCTTATATCCGATGAATCAGATGGTTCCCTAGATCATCACAAATTTATGGCTTTGTGATTGCTGGATTTTCCATAGCCATGTTCACTACCACTCTTTATCAGAACATGATGGTTGGATTTTTCTTCCATATCCATGTTTTCACCTATGTTCTCCTACGTGGAAACACAGTGATGAGTTAATTTGGTTAACCGTTACATTTCATACTTTAGTTTTTAAATACATGTTTTGGTATTCCTTTTTACGATGTGGGTTTCTATTAAACAAACTTTCAAGTAGTAAACCATTTATAACCCCGACGAATTTCAATGGACAAATTCATTTTAAGGGGTGTAGAATGTAACACCCTGAGATTTTATGAAATATATTCTTTTAATTTCATTAATGTCTTGAGTTTTATGCTACACCAAGATTACCTTTCACTATACACAACACCATATTAGCTTGCAGTATACACAACACTATTCTTGGATCATGTTACACACAATTTTGATAATAGTTATTCTATGCAACATTGAGTATATATATATATATATTCAATGTATAGATTAAATATGGATGGATTATGTTATACAAAGCAATGAAGGATTCTTGCACAACACGAAACCCTGACTTGGCTAGCATTACACACAATCCCGACCTTCCTCGATAGCGTGTGTTGTACGCAATACCAGGTTTTACTAAACAACGATATGTTATTATAATATTATTATGAACTAGCCGTTACGGATAGTATTAACTAAATTTTGAATTTTATAACATTATTATTCATGTTACACATTTTCTAGAACATGGTATAATATCAAAATAAATTTTTCGGGTAAAATAAGTATTTTTCAAAAAATACAGTTTTGCCGCCTTTTGATGGCGCACCCACTTTAAATCTAGTTTTTGACATGTTTATAAGTTCAATTTGAAAAAATAAAATTATTATTTGTAATCACGAAATAAAAATTTACTTTGGATAAATTTTTCATATTATTCCGGAAATTTTCATATTTTGATGAATAGTAAAAACACGCTATATTTTAATTAAAAACAACTTTTTTCATCACAATAATTTATATGGTTAAATTATAATATTGAATGGTTTTAAAGTATAAATATAATATATTTGTAAAATTTAATATAATGTATGTCATTAGCATTGATTCTACCTTGAATTCGTAGGATAAATCAATTCTATCTTTTGCAATGTTTTAAAGAAAAAACTGTTTTCTTTCGACAACGTGATTAATTTTAATTTAATTTCTGAAACTTTTGTGTATTGAATTTGGAAAAATGGATTCCATATTTGGAATCAGGGGATCCAAATTATGTTAATAAGCTACTTTTTATTTTTGGGAATTATGAATAGTAACTACGGTAAATTTTATTTACCATGGTTAAAGGTAAATCGGGTAATTAATGGTAAATATAATATTATAAAATTATCCTAACACATGAAAAAATCCCATTGGATGACTCAAAGTCGACCCATATCACCTTAGGGTCGGATTATATTCATTTAATTGACTTTTTCCCATGAAAATAATTTAATTATTATTAAAACCAAAGAATGTGACAACATGTCACTTTCTTAAATCTTATAAGTATAATAATATTAATTTAGAGATAAACATCATGAAACATCGAACCAGAATATTATCCAGAAATCTAATACAATTATCTACATCATAGGAATTTATTTAGAATTTTTATGGATTAAATAATTATCATTTATTATGACACAAAGACGATGCAGTAACTGTCCTATTAATGAAATATTGGCATAACTGATGTTATAAATACCAAAATAAATGAAATTTAAGTATTTTTAGGAATTAAACTAATTGTATAGGTTAATATGACATCTTAGTATTGATGTAATTAATCTTTTTCGTACTAATCATTCTGTTATGATTTTCACAAAAATCAATTACTAAATTGTGTCAAAATTGACATGAAATAGTTTTTAAAACAAATATTATATTATTAATTGTTATTTTATTCCTAAAAATCTAAGGTTAGGCCAAATGACATAGATAAGGTTATATATATATATATATAATAAACAACATGGGGTTCTTTTGGCTTCATATCGTAAATTTATTATCCTTATAGTATAAGAACACAAGAAGACACGGTAAAAGTAAAATTATTTAACTTAATGTTAAATCTAAATGATAAGGTTAAAATAGGAACCTAAACTTGTCTAAATTTCTTTTGTATGAGAGGATTTCGACCCATCCCCACCTTAGCTTCGAAATATATCAATTTTGAGCTATTTAAAACCGAATTTTAATTTATAATAAAATAATAGTTTTAGTTATTCCAAAGGTACCCCTCTCCTCCCTTATAAAAGGGCACCTCCTCCTCCCTCTTCCTCACACCACTTTGAGCCTTCATGCTGGGCCAAACCCTGCCAATTTCTCCTCTCCACTTCCCTAGAAACATCCTAGAGGTTCTCGTATTCTTAAAAGACCTATTTTAGTACCCTATAAGGAGGTCTCAACGAATCACTTCAAAGACGAGGAGGTTCAGACACTTACGAAGCAAATCAGACCTAAGGTTAGGGAAATATCACAATCTCATTTTTATCCGAGATTGTTTATACTTTAGTATTTACTGGGGTGTATTTTATCATCCACATCCATGTTTCCTCAATATGTAATAATATTTCCATCCACCTACAATTGTTTAAATCCAATTTTACACTTCAGTGAGGTTTTAGTAAAGTATATGAAAGGAATGTTTTGTCATTTTTCGTATGAGTTACTTTTTTGACTTTTCTGACAAAATTATGAGAAGAATGTTTTTATAACTTATACGGCATGAATGGATTTTTAAAACATTAGTTCCAAGAATCATCCTTTAAAAGTTTTCAAGTTTATTTTTAATCAACTTCTTTTAGTTTAGAATTGTATGGCATGTTATGAAAGGAAAAGTGTTTTTGAAGATGAAAGGATATTTTCCTCAAGAATGGAGTTCAAGTGTTTTATCAAATTCATTTTCCATATAAGATAATAAAGTGTTCTGCCTCTATCCCTATTATTACATTGATTTGATTATGTTGTGATGTAAATATATTTATGAATTCCTTTATCTTATATGAATTGTTTTATGATGTCCCGATGTTTAAGATTCCCATTTTTATTACATGGGTTATGAAATGATGTATGATTTATGATTTTGTGGCAAACATAAGAATGGTATCATTATGAGATGGGTGGGACCTATATCTCCCTCCAATTCATTGGGTAATGATTTTATATCTCATGAGATAGACATGGCTGGAACGGTAGGTTATACCGGTTCAGTGAAACAGGACTGAAACGAGAAGTGAACTCAGTTCAGAAATGGACTTTTTCTACTAAGATAGTCTTGTAAATGAGTCTTGACTAATAATAAATGATTCTATATGATTATGTGTGTATGCCACAAGGGTTCATGTTTTATGTTATGATTATTGGGATTCCATTTCACTACTATGATTTATCCCATGTTATGAAATTTTGATCTCTTTTGCAGGTTAAGATTTCCAAAAGATATGTTCTTATGAATATGACGTGATTGATATTTCTTTTGTTTACCTTACTGAGTATTTGAGCTCACCCTTTTATATTTTCTTTTCCCCAGGACATAAGGAAGGATTTTGGTTTAATAAAAAAGAAGATCTTTATGGGAGATGCTAAAGATCATTCACCACGATTAGAAGATTACGTTCCAATTTTCAAAAGACACCAATCTATTAAGGTCCTTGAGTGTCTGTTTTTGTTATGTATTAAGTATTCCGCTAAAGTAATTTAATGTCCATGTACGTCATCCTTTGGGTCTCTACAGTTGGTATTAGAGGAAAGGTTTAGTCAACCTTTCGAGACTAGGATGCAAGAACTTTAGTGAGATCCCTACAGATATTTCTATGGTATGTATAGGGATGTACCTAAGGTTAAGTATAAGTATAGGTTATAGTACTAGAATCTCGCTAACGATCTTAGAATTAATCCTATGATGTTAGATATTGAAGGTACTCTCCCTTTATTATGTTGTTTTCCCTAGCACGATTTTTGCCTCTCACACTATTATTTTAGGGTTTTAGATGATGGCTGGAACCCGAAGGAACCGTGTTGATCAACGCAATGGAAAATGCAATGATTGTCCTCCTGAACAAACAAATGTTATCGGAGATGGAGTGAAAAATCTTATTTGTATACTTACACAAGCTATTAGTCATTCCGGACTTCTAAATGAGCAGAGAAGGGAACAATATTCTATTGAGTCCTTCATAAGGCAACGTCCACCATATTTTAGTGGGTCTTCTGATACACTTGTTGCTGAACTATGGATCAGTACCACTGAAAAGATATTTTCAGTTTTTCAAAGTTTTGACCATGATAATTTAATCTTAGCAGTATATCGTTTGGAAGATGAAGCTAATCAATGGTGGAATCTTATCAAGAATATGAGGTAAAGAGATGAAATTGAGTCTGTGGAATGGGACGAGTTCCAGAACATATTTTTCAATATGTACTTCCTTCGTATTCTTTGATAAAAGATGGAGAAGGAGTTTCTTGAACTAAAGAAAAAGGATGATGAATTTGTTGGTATATACGAAGCGAATTTTACAAGGCTTGCAAGGTATGCATCTGGATTTATCATCCAACCTGAAAGTAAAGTTGATCGATTCTTCAGTGGCTTAAAACCATATCTTCGAAGGGCATTAGCTATAAGAGACTTCAGTAGCTATGAAGATATTGTATGTTGTGATATCAAGGTAGAAATGGAAGTTGGTATTACTTATCCATCTCATAGTTTTGACAAGAAACGAAATATGGAGTTCAAGGTGAAATCTCAGAATAATGGTGAAAAGAAGATGAATGTTTCCTTATGCTCAAAGTGTGGAATGAAGCATGGTGGAGATTGTCTTAAAGGGACAAGTAAATTTTTCAAATGTGGAAAGGAAGGTCATCGGGAATTTGAATGCTGCAATGATGGGAATATGATGTCTAATGATGCAAAAAAAGGAAGGGATACATAGAATGAACCTACTACACTTCAATGCTTCAAGTGCAAGTAAATGGGGGCATTATGCTAATAAATGCCCTAATCCAAGGGATAGTGATGATCGACATGAGAAACCACTTAAGGAAAAGGACAAAGGTAAGTCACATGCGATCACCATTGGCGATGTTTAATATGACAACGATGTGGTGGAATGATTAAGTATTTAAGTAATGGGATTCCAAAATAATGTTGTATATAATATAGTGGAATATTGGAATATTTATGTATTGGTCTATTGTGGTTTTAAATAATTTTATTGTACCGGTAACCATGGAATGTGGTTGAGATATTTTTGGAAAAAAGATGATATGCACATAATGAAGGGAAAATGAGAAAATTAAATATTTGACAGTATTCATGAGCTCATGATTGATATAAGGACAAAGTGATATCATGGTTTGAGTATATAGAATTTTGAGGATTTTGGTATGTGGAATGTGTTAACTTTTAACTGCATTAATGTTTTTCAAAGGGTATTTAAGAGAATACATGATTAAGGCCTTTGAATGTTTGGAATGTAACCAACAAGACATATCTTATGATATATGGGGATCAACGATGGTATTAAATCTCTGGTAATCGTTTTCACTATATTATGAGAGTGGACTGCAGTATTATGGATAAGCCTAAAGATTGGAATGGATTATCTTGGACATAAGTTAGTATTGTTTAAGGATAGAAGTGTTTCGATATGATTGATGGGATGTTATAGTAATATAGTTTTAGATAAAGGACAACCTACAGGACGGGCGACAACCCATCGCGTCGGACAAGGCCGCGGGAATCGAACCCACAAACGAAGTGCGACTAGCCTTTATCGCCTACCACTGGCCTACAGGAAGTCCCTGTTTAGTAGAAACTAGTTTTATTATATTAAGAAGTATGATATATGAAGTCTGAGTCCATTTTAGGAACCATATATAATTAATCTCACTATAGAGGGACTTATGTATTTTTTATAACTGTTCTAACTTTATTTTTGAAACAGATGGAATGACCCACCATTCTATCACATGATCTATTAACACTTCATGAATAATAAATTTAACTTCATTTCTTTATGAGATGAAGTGGAAATTGTTCAAAGCACGAACAACAGTGAGATTGTACCAAAATAGAGTAAGTATTTATTCAAATTCAGAATCATTAACTTTATGGAAATGATCTTGAAAACCAGAAAAATGTGGTCCTAGTGCCCTTATATCCGATGAATCAGATTGTACCCTAGATCATCACAAATTTATGGCTTTGTGATTACTGGATTTTCTATAGCCATGTTCTCTACCACTCTCTATCAGAATGTGATGGTTATATTTTTCTTCCATATCCATATTTTCACCTATGTTCTCCTACGTGGATACCCAGTGATGAGTTAATTTGGGTAACCGTTACATTTCATACTTTAGTTTTTAAATCCATGTTTTGGTATTCCTTTTTACGATGTGGGTTTCTATTAAACAAACTTCAGTGTAGTAAAATATTTATAACCCCGACGAATTTCGACAGTGAAATTCATTTTAAGGGGGGTCGAATGTAACACCCCGATATTTTATGAAAAATATTCTTTTAATTTCATTAATGTCTTGTGTTGTATGCTACACTAATATTACCTTGCTCTATACGCAACACCGTATTAGCTTGCAGTATATGCAACACTATTGTTGGATCATGTTACACACAATTTTGATAATAGTTATTCTACGCAAAATTGAGTATATATATATATTTATTCAATGTATAGATTAAATATGGTTGGATTATGTTATATGAAACAACGAAGGATTCTTGCACAACATGCAACCCTGACTTGGCTTGCATTACACGCAATCACGACCTTCCTCGTACGTAAGCAAGAGTGATGGTATCATTTCCTCAATAGTAAAAAATATGGAATGGGATGGTATATCATTTCCGTAAAAATGAATGTAATGTTATGATAATAATATATAGTTACAATTTTTATAATAATACTCATCCATGTAATTTGGTGGGGAAAAAATATTACACTGTGGCTTGGAGACGGTAAGTCGTATGTATGTACACGTGGTCATTTTGTTTTTTCATATGATTATGTTGGAAATAAATTTTCATATCCTATTTTGTATATATAATTTCATTTTTTTTTATTTTGAACAAACAAAATCAATATATTTTATTAAAAAATGATCTTTGTATGAGAAATATTACCTCAAAATCATTTCATTATGTTAAACATCTATGTCATTGGTTTTGTTTTTCCTAGAATATTTTTGAATGACCTCTAATTTTTTTACACTGAATATCCACTTATTATGTGATAATTTCTATTTGTAAGACATAATTATTTAATTAATTTATCACTATTATAAGGGTATGATTTTTAAGAGATTTTATATCAATTTACTTTCCATTGAAAAATATTTATTGTTAAGAAGAAATTCACTTTTATATGGTCTATATAATTCCCTTTGATATATTATATCATGAATATTATTATTATTATTATATTAAAATTTATGTTTAATGTTATTATTTAATTATTATTTTTATCAATTTTGAACTGTTAAGGGACTAATTAACTATATCATCATTTTAAATTTTTTAGATTTCTATTATTCCAAATAATTCTCATTAACATCTATAGTTTCAAAAAGATATTATGGATTTATTTTTATGGACATTAGTCTCTTAAAATATCAATTCATTTAATATTTTACATGTTGTATTAGACACATTGAAGAAAATATAATATTTTTAAATGTTTAAAATTTGTTTTTATATGGATTATGTCAATATCATGAAATGATATTATATGAATGGTAATGTGGAAGTGTAATTTTTCCTTTATGATTGATTTATGTTTTATTATTATGTTATGGTTCTTCATAAATTTTTATATATACGGGTGGTTCCATTATAAATTGAGGGAGGGTGATACCATGTTAGCTCTTGAATTGATTAGGTATCATGAAAATGGTAACCGTTACGATATCTCCAATGAGATTTAGGGAATATACTATGATTTGTATCCCAAACGTAAATATGAAGCATAGTGCCTATGTAATTATGAATTCTACAATATAAGTATGGTGTGAATTCCACAAGTTACCTTTATGATTTATGATTTCTATGAGTTATTGAAAAATATTATTATTTTATGTGTTATTCCAATGAAATTATGTTTTATGAGTGAAAAGTACGATTTCATTGATTTTTATGTATTTGTGGATGTATGTTTTCATTCGTTAATTTATTTCCCTTAGTATTCTTTTTATAATTATACCATGTTTATGAAATTATTTTCATAGGGTGTAAGGAATGATAAGAGAATGTATGAATTCAATAAAAATTTTATCACAAAAATAATTAAAGTTTTTTATGGATTTTTATTATGTTGAAAAAATTTGGATTGAGTATAAGTGTCTATGTTATAATATTTTAGTTGTTATGAAATAGTTATGGCCAAATTATTTAGAACCGTAAACCTAAAAAGATCCTTGAAGTGAATTAATGTCTATATTTTACCTATATCAAGATAAATTTATGTTTAAGGTCAGGGCCTTATAATAGTATTTAATTTATAATTATTTAAATATTTTTCATTTCATCCTTTATTCATTTTTGTTATATTATGAAAAAATGAAATTGATAACAAATCATTTTGGTACTCATATCAAAAGAATAATTTATTTAAAAAAAATTAAAATACATAATTAATAATTATCATTACCATAAAAAATGATTATTTCATGATTTAGAATAAAATATTTCTTTTTCATGTTCCCAGGGACAATAGTAATAGGATCCAAATCATTTTTCTTATAGGTGGTTAAACCAACATATACTTGAATATTCTTCTAATCATCTACAATTTATGGTTATGAAGTAGTTTACTTTTAACTTTACTCAATATTATTAAATAAAAATAGTAATATATTTACTATAATATGAATGTGTAATATATTAGAATATTATTAGATTCTCTATGAATATATATAGGATAAATGAAATCTGTTACCCCACAGTTGTAGTAATATACACATAAACATGATTGGAATTACAATTTCATAGCAAATAAGATGGGTGATGTTGGTAAATAAATTTAAATTTAATAATAATTATTATATGTGATATATCAAACTTATTCACCATTAGCAACATGATTACTATAACATGATGTGTTTTCTTAAAAAGTAAACACTGGGTTCGATAGTGTTCAAGATACAGAAAACCAAGTGTAAGCAAGAAAATAAATATTGGTATCATGACCATGTTATGACCAATCTATTAAATTGAGACGAATAAATCTTATTAACCAAATTATGAAATATAAAATCATCCTAATACTTTTCAATTTATTTATTAATTATTATTAAAATATGACAATAATTTTGTTATATTCATTTTATTAATCATATACATATATTTTAAAAAATGATATATTTTTTTGTGGGAGAATAATATAGTTCATATATATAAATAATTTGAAATTTATTTAATAAATGAAATTAAATTTTTAAATCAATATTTTAATATAATTCTATGTTTAAATTGTGATATATTTCTTAAAAATATTATTGTTCAATTAAAATTAAAAAATACAGATTTTTAATGAATTTTATATTTAACTTAATGTATTTAAAAAATAGAATTAAATTTTATATTATAATTTAATATTTATTTATTTCCTCAATATTTAAAATAATTAAAAAATGGTTTATCAAAAATAATTTATACTTTAATTTATTATAAAACAACATTATATTTTAAAAGTAATTTTTTTGAAAAACCAATTTTGTTTCATATTGATGAATTAATTTTAAATTAAATAATAATAGGAATATTTTTTATTTTAAAAAAATATAATCAATTTTTGGAGTCATGGTTTCGACATAATATAATTATGTAATGTTAATGATTAGAGAATATAAATAGTGACCTTAGTAGTGTATGATACTACAGTAAATGGAAAATCATATAATTAACATTGAAAATAAAATTACATAGGCTGTTAAATAAAAATAACACACACTCAAATTTACATAGGATGAGAAATATTTTCCCATTATCTTTCATGAATTGGATATATAGTAATTTATGACAAAAAGGATTAGATTTTTACTTAAATAATATATTGTCTAATTAAATGTAAAAGATGTCAAATTCATGCATTTAAAAAATATAATGTTTTCAATACATGTTTATCAAGATGATATATTAGTCTATAAATAGTTTTTTCTATTATATTTTATTTATGTTTAACATGGAATTTTAAATTTAATTTTTTTGAATAAATATTTCCCTCAAATTCTAATGTGTTATCATGATATTACAAATGTCAAAGTATAGAATATTCCTTAACATTGGTGTTATAAATATTTTATAATATAGAATATATTGTTAAATGGTATAAAATTCAGTAAAATATTAATTTTGTTAAAATTATTTATATAAGGTATTTAATGTAATCCACAGTCCATTGAATCATCCTTTTTATATTTATAGTGACTATGTTAATCATTAATGATAAAAAATCCATGTTTTCATGGTAATAGTTAAAAAGGATAAATTATGGTTAAAACAAAATGATTACAGTAGAAATATTGATAAAGAAAAATCTAAAAAATATCTTCTGATGTTATATATAACTATATTTATGTTATATATTGTATAATTGTATTCTGATCAATTTTAAATTGAAAATTAATTTATATTAATTTAATATTTTGATAACTTTCAAGAGTTCACCTCCCCACACATATAAAAGGGAACTTATTCCTCTCATTTCATTAAACTTTACAACACTTTTTGGATGGATAATATATTATCATATCCCTTAAAAAATCACTCAAAACATTATAGAGGTTTTTAGGCATAACATCCATCTCATTTGTCTTATTTTGTAAAAAAACTGAGATTTTTCAAAGAAGACATTTTTTGAATAAGAAATTTTAATTCTATTTGACTTCATCTTATTTAAACAATTAATAAAAAATGAAAAAAATTAATATAGTATCCCATATATTCGAAGATATATTTATGTTTCTGGAGTGAATCCTATGAATTTTATATCCAATAAAATGTTAGACAATTTCATCATCTAAGTGAATGGAATACAACTACCTCATGAATCATTGTGATTAATTTTCCATAATCATATATCATGACTGATAATAATGATGGATATAAAGTTTGATGAATATATTTTAGGACATATATATCATTATTAATACAAAATAAATAATTTATCATCATACCATTCAATGTAATGAAAAATGATAACCTCTTTGGTGCGTAAGTGCAAACTATATCCTCCACTATGCGATGAGATTATTTATTCATGTCCAAATTACATAGATGACATATATTAGTATATTTTGGGAAATTGTATTTTTAATATATGGTATTTTTATAATATTATACTGATAAAATTAAACATATTTCATTAAAATGGTCATTGTGGAAAAATGAAAATTTTAATCATGTGTGTGTATACCTATCATCACCATGATTGTAACACGATTAATTTCCTATAACCATATATCATGGATGAATTTAAATATATAAATAATTTATAAATATAAATAATATTAAATTAGTATAATTTCATAGGGGATTTAATTTTGATTTATTTATGTATGGTCATCCAAAAAAGGATATTCTTGATTTCTGAATTGAATATCATCGTATCAAATGATGTGAATTTAAAATATTATCTAATTTTTATAACATTAAAATATTTTAAATAGATGGAATAATAAATTTGAAAAATATTATAATGAAATTAAATAAATCAACTAAGTGTAGTATTCAAGATGATAAATAACCTACTTGAAAAATCAAAATCAATGTATGTGACATTCATCTAAAAATTATCTTCTTAATGTTCATTATTCAACTATTTTTAAAAAATCCAAGGGGAATGGATTTAACTTCTATAAAATGAGAGTAATTTTATTCTTCTCTGATTATTAGATGATTTTATGTAACCATGACAATATTCATTGGTTAATTTCACTGACAATTTATTTATTTATAACACAGTAGTTTTTAAATAAAAATTACCTGTTTTGAAAATAGAAATTTTATTTTCCTAAAAATACATTCTATGATGTTTTCATCAAATAAAAAACATATTTCAGTGAATATTATTATTATGTTATTTTGAATTGTAGTATTAAATAAAATTGTATTTTTATACAAAAAACTTATTTTTCTTAACACATTAAAAGGGATTTCAAAATTATTTACAATGATATATAAGTTGCATTAAAATTTTTTATTCATGATACAGTATATAAGATTTATACATGGGAGATAGGTGTTCCTAAATAGAGTTGGGTGATCCCATTATATTTTATACTTTTGGTTCACTAGATAACAATGTGTGTTCCTATTATTTTTTTACATATGGTAAACCCAAACAACATTGATAGATCCCATTATAACGTCGGGTGCACCCATATATCCCTCCAATGTATTGGTTACAGTACAATGTAATTCATGAAAATAAGTGGGGGTTTACCAAAGGGGTTATTATTCGGATTTAACTTGGATGGAGTTATTGAAAACATTTTTTAAAATGGGGATTTAATGATATTATCTATGTTTTTAAAAAGAAATTTAGTTTTCTTACTCTAGGGTTTCATAATTTCCATGAATCTAAAAGTGTGTTTGTTTTAATTTCATATTTATTGATTTTATTATCTAAAATAAAACATAGATAAAGTTAAAAATTACCTAGGATATTATGTTTTCATAGGAGAAATGATTTCCATGTTTATGTCCTTTACATATATTTTTTTCTCTTCCAACACCATTCTAAAAAAATAATTGGATTTAATGGAATTGTTTCGGGAAAAGATGTTGCAAAGATTTATTTTTAAAAGATATTGAATAAAAAGTGAACATTTTTTATTTTAAAATGGTTTCCATTAGGGTAAATAATTTAAATTAATTACGAGTGTCCAATTGTAATGTATATGTTTACTATGTAAGACATTAACTAATTCACAAAAACTCTAATCCCAACTAATATATTTGAAAAATAATTTGACTACTAATTTTGAAATCACTAGAATACTTTTTTGGTAAGGTTTCTTAATGCTGGTATCCGAGTAGGGTTTATTAATCATTAGATATTATGATGTATTATTGGGATGTTTCCTTACAATATATGTAAGTCATCATATATTTAAAATATTATGTTTGATAATAATTAAATATTAAATAAACCACATTTTAGAATTATTATATGATATTTTAAGGAAAGTAATTTTTTTTTGAAACATTTAATTTTTGAGTTAATTATGGGTTATTACATTTTAGGATGCAAAATATACATTATGATATAACATTTATGGTTTAAATATTTCATTAATGTTCAATATATTAAAGTTATTTTGATGATATTATCATAGTTTTGTAATGTAATATGATTTATATTGTTTTATAAATGGATAGTTCATAGATCGTGTGACAACCCTTCACATTCAGAAAGGTCTTGGGAATTGAACCCACATCTGAATGGATACTAGGGTGAAGCACTTACCACAAAACTATGTGAAGTACCATGATTTACAAATTTTTCTTTTTAGTTAAATTATTTGATGGATTAAGAATAATTTTATTTTGGTAATATAGGTTTTATCAAATATATTTCCCTGTTGTTGGATTATTATTTTGTTATTATGTAATTATTTTTTTTGTAAAATGATCACTATTTTGTAAATGATAACAAATTACGTTAAATAGAATATTATGGGATATTTTTTTGAGGAAAAAAATTTAACTATATTTTGGAGTAAAACATTATTTTTTATTTGTTTATGGTGATTTTAGTAGCTTATATATATGACTAGCATATCATAGAGATTATATAATTTGGAAAAACAAATTATTGATTGATGATTTACAAGTAATTTATCTTTTTTGGAAAAAAATGTTAAATTTTTAGTTTGAATATTACTTAATTACATCAATGTTGTTTATCACGTATAGTATTTATTTAGGATATTTTTATAGAATATTACGTATTGTAACATAACAAAGAATCTATGTTGAACATTGGATATTACTTTTAAGTTTTGGATATTAAAGAAGTATTTTATTTTGTATACATTTCCTATTTTTGTGAAATTATCTTATATTGTCCTAAAATTTATTATTAATTTATAAAATTAGGAGGAATATGTTTTGAAATCTTCATTAATTTTGTGACCAATTGAGCATGATTTAAATGATTTAAGCATGGTAATGTTTTTAACTAATCATCATTTGGTATAAAGGATGATATTGCATTGGAATTATTTGAAGGATAAAATATATTTCTCAATTATTTATATTTAATCTTTTAATAAAATAGTTATTTAAATTATTTAATCAACTATATGAAAATTATATTTATTTATTTATCATTTTAATTTTCTTAAAAGGAAATCATAGAACATTTAACAGGTCACATATTTATTTTTTGGGGATGCTTTTATTCTTCATGACAATGTTTTCTATCACTTTGTATAAGTACATATATTGTCCCTCAGAATTCCATTTTTTCTACATGAAATCAAATTATGTGATATCATGGGTGAAATTTGTACTTCCTTTTTCAATATTACTATGTGAATGATTTATTAATCGTTTTATAATGTGGTTTTTAAATGATGTTATATTTTAAATTATGCTTTTTTTTCAAGGAAAAAATAAATATTTCTGGAATGTAATTTAATTAGGATTTGGATTATACAAAATTCAAAGTTATTTTAATAGGAAAATCAATGTTTAATATCTTAAAAGTAGTGACCCATCATGAAAAAAAAATTAAATATTGTTATTGTGTGACTATTATAACAAAGTCATTAAAGTTGATGGAATGAATAATATTAACAATATTATGAAATATAAATTGGTTGATATTATTAATAATTTGTTATATATTTCTTCCAAAATTATGCCCTTAATTTTATTAAATTCAATTTATTTATCAAATACACATTCATCAAATGTTATTTTTGTTACATTGTTGAGAAAATAATATACTTAACTTATGAATATTTTTGAAATATAATTAAATTAAATATTTTTAAAAATATGAATGTGAAAAGTATCATAAGATGAAATTTTCAGAATTTTGGGAAAACTTGGATTTTTTAATAAATAATGAACAATTGGTATATTAATTATTATTTTATTAAAATTTCATGTATAAAAAATAGAAATTAAATTTTATATTATATTAAAAAATTATTATAATTATTTAAATATAATAATCAAATTATAGTTTTTAAAATTTAGGTTATTATTGAATTTATTATAAAAACATTTTATCTTTATAAATAGAATTTTTCTTAAATACTTTTATTTATTGCGTTTTCTTTATATAATATTAAATTAAATAATGAAACATCAGTTTTTTATTTTTGAAAATTGAAGCTATTATTTAGAATCAGAATTCCTATATTTATTAAATATAAAAAATTTATTTATGTAAATTATAAATAGTAACCTTAATAGATTTTATTACCATGGTAAAGTGTAAATTAGGTAATTAATGGTCAAAATAAAATAATAATTTCAATAAAATGACCATGAATGTTTCCTAATGTTATTGGATAAGTACAATTTATCCATGTTAATTAATGTTTTGGTTATAAGACCCTTTGTGGACACATGAATTATATTTTCACAATTACAGTATTTTATTTAATGAAATACTCAATGATGTCAAACTAAATAATTAATTAAATATTACATCATTAATATTAGTTTTTATAGATTGTATATGTGACTAATAAACTAATTTTTATTTCAATATAATCATCCTCAAAATAGAAATTAATTTTTAATTTTTAGTGATGAAATAAATAACTTATATGCTAACACAATATTGATACAGTAATTAAGTTATCAATGAAAATCTCAAAATATTTGTAATTAATTATATCAAAATAAATTTATTTTTAGATAGGTAAATTTAGAAAATAATTATATTTATTCAATAGATATTTTAAGGATGTAATCAAATATTTGGATTGAATAATAAGTGTGATCATGATATTGTTAATATCAATAATTAATATTCCTTAAAAATTACATTGTGAATTTTTTATTATAGATATTATTTTATATAATCATAAAATCTTCCTAAAAATATATATTTCTTCCCAATAATTAAGATAATGTTAATATTTTATCCATGATCCATTTATTAGTTTATTTTATTTTATTGTAAATATATTATTTTCCAAATAGTGAAAATCAATTCTGTCACTGTAAGAGTCAAAGGGGATAAATAATGGATGAAACAAATAATATGTGTAGATATATTATAAAAACATATTTAATGATTAATTTATTAGAAAATTTTAAAATATATATTAATTATCATAAAAAATAATTACTTTGAAACTATTTTCGAATGTTCATAAATTTTTATTAATATACTATTTTGAAAGTTACTAATGTTCTCCTCATCTCTTCAGTAAAGGGGTAACTCTTATTCACATTTAGTCACATAAAAAATCTAGTTTGATTTTCCATGATCTACCAAAATTATTTTCTACAATATATGATACAAGTTTATATGTGTTGGTTTAGTTACAATCGAAACCATATTTGTATCAAGGTGTCAGGAAAAATATATTACCTTAATAAGAGGTGGTTATTTAATAAATAGTTTTTGTTTGTTTATTCATAAATATCCTTCAAACTATGTTTATATATTATAGAAAACATTCTATAGAATAATAAATATACTAATAATTGATTATGTTTTTTACATGACCCTTATCAGTCTATTTTTCTATAAAATGTTAATGTAATTCCCTCATCCAAATGTATAGAGGACTAAAGCCATGCTTATTGATGTGATTGATTTTCCATCACTATCTATCCCAGATAATTATAATGATATTATTATTGTTTATGCATGACATTGAATGAATATTTATCAATATGAAAATATAAATTATCATTTACCTTCATCCCATTCCATATACTGAGAAATTATAATGTCCATCGTGCGTTCATGTGAACTATCACCTCCAGGAAGTAATGTAATTCCTTTTTTATAACCATATCATATTGGTGATATATATAAATATTTATAAATAAATAATATAATATATTTTTACGATGTAATTTTAATTTTTTAAAGATGAAAATACAAATATTTTTATTCCATAGTGATCTTTTAATGAAGAAAATTTTACTCATGAAAATATAAGGCCTAGTGTATCCCTGATTGTAACCTATTTCATTTCATATATAAATATTTCATGGTTACATTTAGAAATATAATTAATTAATAAATGTTGGAATCGTTTCATTAAATTTATTATTGATATTATTTGATGTTGATCTCCATGACCACAGTCTTCTAAAATATGTAATTCTAGATTTATTAACCATGTTTTATCAAAACATTTAACAGGAATGTAATTAAATTAGTAATTATTAAAAAAATAGAAATAAGAAAAATAAAAGTAATTTTATAATTCAAAAAATTTCTCAAGAATATGAATTACCAAATAAATATTATTACTCAATAAGAAAAATATTGGGGGAGAAAATTCTGACACATGGTAAGGGGACTTCTTTTAAAAATTATCATCTAATGTTCCACATTCAACAAATATTACAATAGTCAGAATGAAATATTTTTGTACCATATAAATCATGAGAAATATTTTCATCCATCATGTCACATTAATTTTTTCGGATATGTTTTTACAATAATATGTGGTTATATTCAAATACAATATTTTATATATAATAAAATTACTGTTTTCAATATGTGATTACCAAATAGAAATTTTATTTTCCAAAAACTAGATCTTAATAATATTTCTTTCAAAAAACACATTTTCACTTATTCTATTTATTTTTTATTAAAAATTAGTTTTTAAAATAAAATGATAATTTTATATCGAAATGTTATATTTTATGAAATTAAAGGGTTTTTTCAATGAATTATGATGACAATGAGAAAAAACTAAATATTTTATTCATGATATGGTACATGATAAATTTAAAATAGAAATGGTTGTGAATTGATAAATATGGGTGATCTGGATAAAAATTATATGATGGGTTCTCCAAGATTGTTCAGAGTGATCCTATTATAACATATATGTTGGGTGTGCCAAGATAGAACAAGATTATCATGTTATAGATTTTGGGGTTCTCAGATGGTGCTCCAATGGAATAATTAATGTACCATAACTTTTATGTACATAATGAGGGATATACTGAATGATTTATCCTACTCATTTAACTAGGATCTAGTTTTTTCTAACACTAGTTTATAACATTTTATTAAAGGCATAATATATAATTCCTATAGGTTTTTAATTACATTTCCACCATATTTTATTAAAATCTTTGAGAAATATTTTTCTGTTTACATGTGAAAATTATTTATTTCATTAGATCAAACAACATTAAGAAAATGCTTATCACTACATGGTATGTATTGTATTCATTGGAAAAATATTATTCTTTCATAATGTCCCTTCATAGGCTTTTTATGAAATGTCACATTTTTAAAATGTTTTTTGTGTGATTCTATAGAACAGTAGTGAAAAATATGAGGTCAAAATAATATTTCTGATGATATTTCATTAGAATGGAAAATGTTATATTTTAACAGTGTTGTTATTATTGAAATAAATAAGTAATGAATATATGTGTTCAATTTTAATTTATAGCTCTACTAAGTATGATTATTTCAAAATTGTGTAAATCTATAATCCTAAATGATATTTGGGAAAAAGATGTGATTTATTGTATTAAAATAACTAGAATATGGATTATTTTTTTCTAGTTCAATATAATATCCATACATGGTATCAACCATTTGACCACTAAGAGGACTCTATACATAACTAATATGATGCATCTGAAATTTGGTTAAAATATAGTTTAATAAAAATATTTTTGAAAAAATTATTAGGTATTATAATGATATAATTTACAAATATAATCATTCCTTTTATTTTCTCATAATACTTATATTTTTAAAATATTCAATGAAAACATTATTTGTTATGGTTCAAACACTATACAACATGAAAAGGAATAGTGTGATAAAAAATAATCATAGCTATATAAATGTGTATTTATTTGTCAGATGTCTAAATCATAAAAACACAATTTTATATATATGAATCCTAATGTCTAACGTACATCATTAATTTTCATCACCTATTTAAATAATTTAATATTAATTATAATGAGATATTTTTTTATCCAAATTATATATCATAGGACTAATAAATTGGGTGTTCAGTGGGACCCAACATTTTGATCCCAATGATGATCGAGTAGAATGAAAAATTTTATTTTATTATTTTTTATCACTAGGTACAACTTTTATAGATGAAAATCCTTGTTTTTTATCTATAATAGAGGGAATTTCATGTAAAATTAACATAATATCTACCTAAAAATGTGATGTCCTTATATACAAATATTTTTTGAATATCTTGTGGTTATGTTCCATAATCAATTTTTCCCCTCATCTACTTCCAAACGTTTCTAAGACATTTAATATGATAGCAATTATAATAACCACAACCCTAGTAACATTGAGTTGATGGATACATTTTTACCTGGGAACATAATACATAGAGTAAGATACCAAAGGATATTATGGTTTAGTAGTCTTGGTTTTCGAAATACATACATCAATATTGAATTACATTTAAAAAAATTATAATAATGTGAATGTAAATATTCAATATCCTTGATCATATTTGAATATTACATAATCATATCATAGATGAATGAATTAAAAAAATTATCTTCTAAAATTCACTTTTAAAGTTACATATAATGAATGATATCCTTAATAAATAAGGAATAGTAATTATTACTAGCTAAATTACTAAACACACATTAAATATAATCAATAAATTCAATATCTTGATTATATAAGAAACAATAAAAAATGTATGGTAAATAACTGAACAAACTTTCTATTTATGTAATAACTTGAGAATAAAATAAAAAAAATAATAAATTCAATGAAAAAATATCTTGGTTAATGATAAATGAATTATGAATAGAAGATAATTCTTAATTTTGAACAATTTCATATTGTACAACATAATATCAATATTTTAAAAAGAATTAATTGTAAAACTAAAATAAATTATTAAACCCCCATTTAATTTTTCTAAATTAGTTGTCTCTTGAAACATAATGATGCATATAGGTATATTTAATTCTATTCCGCACTCATCATTTCATTTAAAAATCATTTCTCATATATTAAAAGATTTATATAATTCATAAACTATATATTTTTTTAAAAATATATATATATTGAGAAAAGAAAAATGATTTAACATGTTTTCACAAGAAATTAAAATAAATATCTACCTGAAACCCCATATAAATAATGAAATAGGAATAAATGAAATAATATATCCATCATAATGAATATAAAATATTATTAGAAATTTACTGTTAAAAAATCATTATAAATTAAATGGTTTAAATAAAAGTTAATAACTATTAAACGAATCGAGAAGAAGAATTTCAATACAGTATTTTATCATATTTATTATAAAAAATACTGAGAAAGGATAAATATGGTGTTATTAAAATATCTCCATGTAGAGTATAACTACAATAATTGTTTTTTCAATGATAAATAAAAATACATTAAATATTCCAATAAATCATTCCAGAAAAAATAATATCATCAAACAAGAATTTAATTTTTTATGAAAATTTTCCTTATTATTTGTAAAAAAAATTATTTGAAAATAGTAATGAAAAATTTTGAATTAATATACAATTCAATGATTATTATGATGATAAATGTTTCTATTATTTTTCCGTACATTATAAAATTGTTTTCATTCCCTTTTTGTAAAAAAAATTAAAAATTAACTTGATTAGAAATCTTCATAACGAATATAGATATAGTTTTTTATAAAAATATAATCATGGATAAACGTGTATTTAATAAATAATTTGGGAAATTTAAAAAACATATTTTATAATATTTTAAGAAAACACGAATATGAAGGAAGAACTATTTTTTACTGAACTGAGAAATAAAGTAATGTTTTGTTGGAAAAATTATCAATCATTTTATTGGGTTTATGGTGGACTATTTACCAAAGTGTTAAGGGTTCATTTCTGAATGTAATATTTATTCGTTATCTTTAATATTTAAGTATTTATTTGTTTAAATATATGATATTTTTTCATAAAAACTATATATTTTCTTTGCATATGGTTAATAATTATTTTTCCAAGGTGTTGTATAATTAGTTATATTTTTTATTTTAGTATCTACTATGTAAATAAATATATTAATTAAAAATTAATATTTTCATATTTAGAAAATTCATGTAATATAATATTTTTCATTTTTTTAATTCCAGTCATCAAAAATTCATTAGGGTGAATTTTTAGGATTTTTCTAATATAGTAGATTTTTTGGTAAAGAGTTAAGTACGGTAATGTATTGTATACATACATTATAAGTTATATAAAATATTTCATGAGTCATATATAAAGAAATAACCATAATATAAATCTCCCAAAAAATATTTTAATATATGTTGTCATAATTTTCAATCTATTCATATTTCTATAGAGAAATATTAAATTAAAGAATAAAATATTGAAAAAATATATTTTCTTTTAATTTATTTGAAACTTTTTTTCTTTTATGATTCTTTCCCCACATCCACTAAACCATGTGGACTGATAAATATAGTATCATTCATATTGTATAATTTTATTACGTTAGTGTAGTATTCTTCTTTATATCCATTCCCTTTTCCATTCATTCTAAAAATGAAATTATCGTCCGTGGTGTGTTGATTTATCATCCCCATGGGTGATTCAATTTAATTTTTAATTTCATCCTTCAAGGATGATCATAGATAATTATTATATTCCAAAAATATAATAATTTAATTTTTATATTATATTTAATGTTCTAGATCTTTTATATATATATAAAGTTAATTAATAAAAAACAAGTTTTTGATAATAAAAACTGCCTATATAATCTAAACTATTATCACTAACGTCATATCGAATGATTCATCCTCACCCCAAAATAAAAAATGAATTATATAATCATTTAATATTATATATGTTCATTAATAATATATAACCTACATTTTCGGTATCTATTACAATTTTACAAGATTTTTCATAGAGATATACAGGTAAACAGATAATAAAAACCCGAAAATCGAATTCTCCCAAATGATAAAATTGCATCATACATCTAATCTAGAATGTTTTAAAGAACATAATAAATTTATTTTAAATAAAATGAATGTATAAAATGTTACTAACTAATTAATTAATTAATCTAATTATATTATCCATAACATTAATATCAAGTGCATAACTTATTTAGACATAAGGTAAAGGATTCTTCCCAAACACCCATTTTTCCATTGGTATACACATTCACTCTCATAACCATATGTAATTATTAATTCGGTTTTTCAATAATATAAATTCGAATTATATGATACAATATCATATATCAATATCATTACATTCATTTTAGATAGGAATAACATGTTTTTATAACTTTACCTAATCAAATTTACCTGATATGGAAACTCGATTAAAGGGACCATCTTTATTAGTTACCCATTTTAAGTTCACCTAATATTCATTTTAAGAAAAATTATTTTGTATAAAACAATTAATTTCATATTGGAAACTTCCCATGCTAACTTGTAGTTTTATTAAATAAAAAATTCCTTTAAAAATTTAAACTCTCTTTAATATTTTCCATAAACCACCCTAGAATGTATCATTTATAATAACTCGTATACAATATTTTTATATGTTTTCACTTCATATTTAAAAAAATTATAATCATATATGCATATTTTACGTTATATATTTCTTTTTAGGACTTAAATCCATTCTATCATAGACTCCATTAGGATATTCCCTTTAGTTATACCCTATAACAAGATTATGATTCCCAAATCATTTCAGGGGAAACAATAATGTTTATATATGATTCCATATGTATGATTTTTATTTGTGAAAAAATATTCTTGGAAATGTAATAATGGTTGTGCTCAGATATCTCTAAAATACATTGGGTAATTCTCTGTCTCATGATACATTTTATTGGGTTAGGGAGTTAACATGGTTCTTCTATGTGACTTTTCCCTCAATGTGCAATGGTCGTGATAGTTTCCTTGAACCAAGCTAATATCAGGTAGTCTATTATTGATACATTACAATGATTCAATTATTATATGATCCCATATTATAAATGTTATTATTCCTTATGTTTATTCTTGTTTCAATCCTTTTTATGTCATCATATAAAACCCTCTAACCAATGTTTAATCTATTTTTTCTTATATATATTTCTTTTCCTCAATTCTTATCGCATACCTTGTTTTCATGTATTCCTCATGATATCATTTTATGATAAAGGAGCACAAATGACGTTAGGATCAGTTTATGTATGATTATAAAAAATATTTTTTATTATATTTCAATTTTTTCATTTTGACTTACCTAATTGTCCTAATATACTAGATTATATGACCCCTAGATTTTTATTTTTGTGTTAATTATGCAACAATTATGTTATAATATGATTAAAAAGAAAGGTATGCTATTGTTTTTATTAGATAATGGTAATTTTATTTTTCAGATATTATGAATAGAGTAATTCTGTATGAAATGTAGAGGTATTCATATCATCATGGATAATGAGGATTTAATACTAAGGAATCAAAAGATTGGATATATGTTTCATATACAATTTAATCCATATATAAACAATGTTTTTTTCATAATTTCTTATTAGTAAATTATTCAATACCCTTAAGTGTTCTTTCTCTTTCATAGTTAATGGCTTCAAATATGAGAATTTTTGCTAACAATCAGTGTGATATAAATTGATTCCATTATTCTAGTGATATTACTAATATGTTGGGAAAAAACAATTAAAAAATCATAAAAATACATTCTCTACTAGATCCCATTAAGAATAATAACAATAATTACATGGACCACCACAATTTAAATAAGAGAGATAAAGTTGCAGTTGAATCCTTCATGCAATAATGTCCTCCCATTTTTCTGGATATTCTTATCCCCTCTTAATAGATCAATTGATTTACTCCCTTGAGAATATATTTTATGTCCTACAATGTGCAGAATAAGAGAATGTAATGGTGGTGTCATATCGTTTTGATGGTAAAGCTGATTAGTGGTGGAAACTAATCAAAGGAATAAATTCTAATGAGTAAATTAATTCTACTCTATTGGATGATTTCATGAAAATATTTTTCTAAATTTATTTCCCCATAACTATTCTTCGTAATATGGAAACCGAGTTCCTTGGATTGAAGAAAAATGAAAATGGGTCTATTATAGCATATGAAGAAAAAATCACAAGGATTGTAGAAAAAATATATGATTATTCATGGACACAAAAACAATATTAGATCACTTGTTTATATGACTAAAGAAGATTATATGAAAGAATATTATGATTTTGGACTTTGAATGTTATGAAGATATTATCTTTTGTTCCCCTATGCTTAAAATTGAGATCATAGACTCTAAGTGGTCCCATGGTCATAGAGAAAAAAGAGGAAAATGTATTTTAATATGGGTGGATCAATAGATAAATCCCTTAATGGAAGGAATAATCAATTTTCCATGTGTCATTAGTGTGGGAAGAAGAGTCTTTTGAAATGTTTAAATGGACCGAAATGATGTTTAAAATGTTGAAGTGAGGGGCACATGGATAATAACTTCTGATAAGATTTAATGAATCCCACCACAATGGAAGAATAAATGATGTTTCAGAAAACATATCTTCTTATTGTGTAGTGACTAAAAATCTAGTAATATGGGAATGAAAAAAATCAAATTCCAAATCAATGGTTTGTTAGAGGAAATCAACAACAACAACCTCTGAGGTAGTAAAGAATAGAATATTCTAAAACTACTACTAAGGGGGGACCTCAAGATCATATAATGATATATGTGCTTTTCATTTATCTTAAAATATTGAATGTATAATTGGATTATTTTTCAACACATTATTTAGTATCTTGTATGTTTGGAAGAACTATTCAAACACCACCACAAAATATGGAGGATGAGTTACTTGTGTGAATATTAAATGGGTATATTATTGAATCTAGTGTATATAACTCCTCCAGAATTAATTAATGTGGACTAATACTCCCATAAAAGAATCTATTACATCCTTTTGTTGTTTTTATTCTATATTGGTCATCGATTGGATGTCTTTAGGCAAATCCAATGTCATATATTGGGAAAGGGATATCACTCTTTACATCCCGAAGGATCCTCCAATTCTGTACAAGTATAAAGAGAGTGAATATCATTTAGAATCATCATCTAAAATATTGATATCATTTCTTTTAGAATAATAATATCTATATAAAATGATTTAGAAAATGGTTGGAATCATGCTCAATGACATTCCAACTATGAGGAGCTACAATGATGTGTTCCTTGAAGAATATCTTATACTTCCACTAGATAGGGAAGTTGAGTTCCCAATTGAAATAATTTTTGAGCCTCTAACTATATCAAATACTCCATATACAATGGCCACTGTAATTCTTTAGGAATAAAGTAAGCACTAATAGGATAATCTAGAAAATAGTTTTATATACCCAAATTCATCACATTATGGTGCACTAGTCCTCATCCAAGATAGATAACTTTTCATATAAACCACGCGGGGAAAAAATTTATCAAATGTGGACCATTGTTTGGGATGTCACCAATTAATGGTGATTAATGAAGATATTATAAATATTACCTTCTAAATTATGTATGATCACTACGTGTTCACAATGATTCCCTTCAGACTCACTATTTACCTGAACAATTTTAATGATTTAAAAAATCGATACCTGAGATATTACGTTTACAAATTTGTGGTATTATTTTTTGATGATATTAAAGAATAATCCAAAATAAAATCGTAACATGAGGAGGATTTGAATACTATTTAAAAGACATTTCCAAGGGAATAACAATATTAAAATACGATAAATTGATATCTTACGAATGAAGGGACTTGAAAAATATAGAGGAAAAATATCCCACGCATGATCCAGAGTGGGAGGATATGATCATTGTGTTGAAAATATGCTAGAATTATCTTAATAGTAAAATGTTTGAGATATATATTGATGATAAGAACCTGATATATATATTAATATAGAAGAAGTGTGATATTAAATAATAAATATGGTTTGATCTCATCATGGATTATGACTATTTGGACTCACACCATCATGGTATGGTAAATAATTTGGTTGTTTCTATAAGTAGAAGGGATCATGCATCTTTATCAATATCTAGGATTAAAAATCCACCAAACTTCTTTTATTTTTCTTGTATATACATGAGAATAATAATATTAGGAAAATTTTCAATCCTTTCTCAAATTATTTCTTGTCCATACCGCATAGATAAAATAAAGGGTTCTTAGTGAAATGATGTTGAAATTCCAAAGAAGGAGGAAGATACCAGAATTGAGAAATTCATTGATCTAAAAATGATTCGGGAGGAGTTGTAGGACATGGGTAACGATTATGTGTACTATTCAATCCAGATATTAATAAGGATCTTAGGAATGTTGGACATATCTCAACCATCTAAATTCACCCAGGGTTCACTATGATGCATCAGGATTTCCTGGTGAACTGTTGGTGGGGCAATATGGTGTAGGAGATTGATGAACATACATCAATTTTACTTGTATGTTAGATAGTGAAGGCTGATGAAAAAACTCTAATTTCATTATTCAACAATTAACAATACCAACATGTATGTGAGAGAAAAAATACCATGGAATTTTTCACTGATCATCAACCAAAAATATAGGCGAATCAATGACATATGGGTTTTTATAGATCATCTTATAATGATATCTGAGTTTTACAAAATTTGAGAATACTTTTAGTTATATCATCATGTAAGGATATACATCAAATAAGTTGTAAGGAAAATTGTAGTACCTATAATGATAGTATCCAATGGAGATATGATATTCCCCTCAAAGCATAGTAAATGACTCTACCAAGCTCTAAACACTCAACTAAACATTAGTATGGCCTATCATCCTCAAACTGATGGCCTATAGAAACACACATTTTGGAAACAAGGAGACATGTTGAAATCATGTTTGTAGACATAAAATAAAAATTTGGCAAACATTTTACTATAGTTGAGGTCTCTTATTAAAACTTTTTCCATAGGAGCATCAAAAGGGTGATTTTTGAATCACTTCATGGGAAAATATGCATAACCCCAACATGATAGGATGGTGTTACTGAACACAATCTATTGGACCTAAAATTGTTGATGAAGTGGTGGAGAATGTGAAAACAACTCAGTGGTGCATTAGTGCTGCACAAAATAAAAAAATAGCTATACTAGCAATAATCAATGATACAATGAGATAATGGTTGGATACATGGTGTTCCTCAAAATCTCTTCATGGAAGAGAATATTGAAATTTGGGAATTAGGTAAATCAATGCCCTGGGTACATCATCCCCTTCTAGATTCTATATCATGTTAGGGTTGTTACCATTCTAAAATAACTTCCAACAAACACGTCTCATGTAAAATATGTATTCCATTTATCCCTCTGGAGGTAGTACATACAATTTCCCTTAAATAATTTGAATACAGATGTAGTGAATTTAGAGAGTGACCTATCTTATAAGGAGTATTCAGTGATGATCTTGGATCATAGAGACTATTTTCTACCCAACAAGAATATACACCAGGTCAATGTACAATAGAGTAATAATATGTATGAAGAAAAAACATGTGAATTTTAGTAAGTTATGAACATGAAGTAACCTAACTTGTTTTCTCCATTTTATGAAAATAAAAATTTGATGGAAACACATTCATAATGGGGTTAAAAAGTAATGTCCCAAACTTTTCCAATTGAAAATTCAATTATTATAATTCATAAATATATTAAAAATACCATAACATCACAAAGATGACATAACATAAAATTTTTAAATGAAAAACAAATTTAATAACAGTTATTTAAGTTATAGAAACTATAGGAATGTAATAGTAACCTAATCAATATAATATTAGTGTGGACCTTATGAATAGTAATCCATTCAATAGAATCATAATCTAATATATGATATCATACATAACATTTAGGAATTTTATAAATGGAAATATATTATGATTACATTGTAATTTAAGTAAATGTTTTGAAAATTAAAAATTAATTTCCAGAATTTTTATATAAAATAAATTTTTATTAAAACATTTATGTATAAAATAACGATTTAAAATAAAATTTATTTTCTTAAAATGTTCACAGAAATTAAAATTTTTTTTGGTAATATAATATAATTTTATGAGACCTTAAATAAATATTCTAGGTGTTATAAAATTAGTAATAATTTTAAAATTAATATTTTACATGTAAATGTTGATTTTAAATAAAAATTATATTGGCCATATTTATAAAAATATTTTCATAAAATATAGTAAAATTTTTAATTATAAAAATCTAAAAAATGTTGTGGTGATTTTTTTGAATTGTTTATAAGTATTTGAAATTATTTTAACAATAAAATAATGTAATTTGTTATATATATACATTATTAGTTTAAAAAATTATTCCTAAAGTAATCATTTATGAAGGAACAATAATCCAAAAATAAACATCTTTATTTTAGTATATTTTATGATAATGGTCTGATGATTCATATTCTTGAAGAAAAATAATAATATAGTGAATAAGTGATTCAAAAAATAACCCTCTTATGCACTATAAATACCACCCATCACAACCTCTTCTCCTCACACCTATTAATCATTGATGTATAAAAAATCTCTTTTTGATACTCTTATGAATCCCCTATTACTCTTCAGAGATATCTTGGCCTCATCAAAAGAATAATCCATTATCTCTATGGGGTATTTAAATGAGGAGAAATTCTAAACATAATATCGTCATTCTATTCTTTTCATTTCTATTCAAGTTTCTTTCCTTTCATATTATCTCCCCAACACCACTTATAAGGGTGCCATGATAACACCATTATATTTTTTTAAAATAAATTTTATTGTTTGTACTGAATAATAAATCTTAATCTATATTCTCATTTCATATTATTATAAAAATAAAATTAGTGCATATAGTGTGTGGTGTGTCGATTTACCACCACCATGGATGATGAATTTTTTTTAATTATTTCCTTGAAATATAGTCATAAAAAAAAATTCCGGGTTAAAATAGATAATAATATAATTATTATATCATATTTCATTTTCTACAACCATTTTATATATATTAAATTAATTAATAAAACAGAACTAGTTTTTATTGATCAAAATACCACAAAAATAATCAAAATGATTATCACTATGGTCGGATCTAATGATTCATCATCACTCCAAATAAAAAAAAATCTTGAAAATTTAATGCATTTTTATATTCATTAATAACATATAATTTCTATTATGTATATCTATTTCATTTAACATGATTTTTTATACAAGTATACATGTAAACATACCATGACAACCATGTAAATTAACACCCATTAAAGACAAAATTGTATATTATAACTCATCGAAATGGATCTAAATTAACGTAATAAAATTTTAATTAAAAAAATAATTATAGAAATGGTTCTTAGTTACATAATTACTTTATTTAATTTGATTATCTAGGACATTAAGATAAAGTGCAGAACACATTCAGACATATGGAAATGGATTATACCAGAACCCCCATTTTTTTACATTAGATTACTCATTCACTCTATTAACCCCAATGCAAATATCATTTATTTTTTTTCTTATAAATTATATTTATATGTTAAAAAATCATGTATCTAGATCATTACAGTCTTATTTTAAAGGATATACAAGTTTTAAAAAGGTTGCATTTTTAAATTATCTTGATATGCATGAATATTTAAAGGGAACCTAACAATTTCTTACACATTTTTAAATTAAATACATAATATACATTAATATGGAATTATTTTTTATAAAATCTACAATTTAATAATTAAAATATATCACAGTTCACTATAGTATTTATGTATCCATATAATACATTTCCTCTTTAAATGATCATTAATATTTTTCTTAAACTGAATTAAATATTTCATTTATAATGACTCATAAAAACTACTTTCAAAATAAATCACATATTATTGATATAAAATATCATCATTAATATCTATTCTACATTATCAATGATCATTTTTTTTAATCCCATTATTTTATGGACTCTACTATTATATTCCCTCTTTTTATGATGTACAACACGATTTGGATACCCAATTCATTCAGTGGGTAAAAAAATAAGTTTATTTTTGTTACCTTATGTATAATTATATATGTTTCACAAATATTCATGAACACATTATGCTGGGTGAACCCATATATCACTCAAATACATTGAGTAACGATTAGTCTCATGAGAACCCTTATTGTGATTGGTTGTGAACCTGATTCCCTTATGTGACTTTTTACACCTTGTACAATGGTCATTATTGTTAGCTGTGAATCATTCATATATCATGTATTTTTTACTCATTCAGATGATTACATGATTATATGATATCATGTTATAAATGTTAATATTCAATAATTTGATTCATTTTTCATGGATTTTTTTGTCATCATGTTATGCCCTCTAAACCTTGTCTCATTCTTTATTTATATTGTTATTCCCTATTAAGTTTTTTACATCATACCATCTATTAATATATTTCCTAATTTATCATGTGATGATATAAGATATTTCTATGGATGTTTGGATCTCTTCATGGGTATCTTCTTTTCCAAGTGTTTGATCATCTCTTTGTTTATCATCCTCACAGCTACCAGATACAAGAAAGTCAAATGAATTATGTGTGAAAACATTATAGTGAAATATACCTTGTTTTTTGAGTGAAGCCACATATAGATTTTTACCAGTACCATTACCATACGCATATTCTTCTCTTCCTTGAGCTGAACCTCTGAAATGTTTATTTTCCTGTTGAGTGATCAGTTTGTAAGACTTTGGTGGTGAATCAAGACATCCCTTTTTAGAAACACTCTACGCAGAGAAGCATATAATCTACTTGCCCAAGGTATCATGTATCTATACAGGCTTCTCAACAACATGAGCAGTTGTGATGCTTTGAGGAGTGCATGAAACATCATTTTTCAGCTAGGAAAACTGCTTGGAGGTAGGCTGTGGAGAGGCACATCCCCACCCAGCTAAAACCTGGCCATCATTCTTGTTTTTGTTGTGTGACAGAATAGGTCTCACCACCTCTGTATCAAAAACAGGTTGATCCACACCTTGACTGCATAATATTGCACCTGAGCTGCCATGCATAGGTGTAGTGTTGGACAAAACATACTTGTAAACAGAGGGAAAAGATCCTCGTTTACTATTGTGATTCAAATAGGTGACTGCCTCGGATTTTTATTTACCTTTTAAAACTTTGGAGGTAATCAGTTTCTGCTCCCTCCACATTTCTAAGTCAACAACCTCTTGAATGTGCATTTCACTATCTCCATGACTATCATCTGAGTCTACCTCAGCCTGCTCCATCTCTTTTTCTATTTTGGATATATAAGATTCACTTTTTATATGTGAATCACCTACCATTTCATCCCATTTAATTTTTTATTACATTTATTCCTTTTAAAGTGAGAAAGAATATACATGGGGGAATATAAAAAGTATAGATAACGCTTTGAGTAATATTACCTAGAATTAGGAGTCTACATTATAGTGGATGATGACGACCATAATTGATGAAATGAATATTATGGTTTAAGAGGTCCCAAAAAAGAAAACAAACATATTAGTATCAGTGTAATGGATTAATTTGACACATATTAGAGTGAGGTTGTATAAGGATCTACATTTATTTGGACCTGAGTAAAGCCTTGAAGGAGGGGCATCAAATTTAATTTAACAAATATATTAGGATATGATTATATTTTTATAGAACCAAGATACTTTTATTATGAGTATGTGATAAGTGATGATGAATGAATTTTATACCGCGATGTGGGTCGTTCATCGAGGTTTGGACAACATGTTTTTTCTACAATTATAATATTTTTGGTTGGGAATGAAAAGGGAGATTGTAGGTTTCATGGAAAGATGATACACATGCCAACTGGTGAAGGATTAGCATTGATGAACATTAGGTTAACTACATAATTATAATGAAGTGATCTTTTGCACTGATTGCCTATTCACCATAATTATAATGAAGTGATATTTTCCATTCATGTGTCTCATCTGCAAGATTATAACCATGGACCTTCTAGTTACATTTATGTAGATCATGTTGAGCTTGGGGATGGTTCATTATTTTAGAATAATCAAATTAATGGTATAGTCCACAATTATAATGTGTTGTATGGAAGGGTAATGGAGATAATTTGGGAGTTTTAGTAGTACAAAAGTCATTATGTGGAAATTTGGTTGATATAAGCGGATATTCGAGAACGGTTTCCTAATATTTTTACCTTAGATTCATATAGATTAATTGGAGCACAACTGAAGGATTATCAATTATATGGTGGCTAGATTCTATGACAAACACCTTTCTTAAGATTCCACATGCACGTCTCTGGGTACAATTTTTCCCCTATTTTGTTCATACATTCATTTGGTATTAAATTTGGGGTTTTCAGTTGCAATTAGAGAAATTTGAAATCCCATGACGGTGTACATGGTAGAGAAAAAATTAATGTTTTTTAAGGAAGTCATTCCCCCTATTTTGGAAACAAAAGAGGTGCCCCGTTGTTGGAGCTTGATTTGGAAAACTATGTTACAATCCTCCCAAAAGAATCCACCCTAAAGTAGGGTGATTTTTCAATGTTGGAGGATGATTTTTTAAGTTGTGTTCCACCTAGGAGAAATAATTCTCCCCATAAGTGGATTCCCAATGTTACAAAGCATGTTATTTAAATAATTCAAATTATCATAGGAAATTGTGCCCATGGTTTTTTAACCCCCTAAAATTTCAATTAAAAATATTGAAAATCATGATATTTACAGAAAAAATTAACACTCATTGACATTGGATTTTTTATTTTATTTTGGAATATCTCAAAAGTATTCCAAGACTCCTCCAACCAATTTATTGGTGAATTTAATATTCAGTTAAAGGATCAACACCTAATTAGTAACATATTTAATTCCCTTTTTATTTCCACTCTCTCCCATTACTCATTACCAGTGATGATTGATGTTTTTATTCTTTTAGATATGGCATATATTTAGGTTTAGATATTGATATTTGGTATGATATTGATCCTAGGTTTTGGTTCTAAATCCATTACATCATTGCGAGATAGATACTTCCACATAAAATTGGGAATTTCATATTTGTGAACTTAAACTAATTGTATTGAGGTATGTGTTATAATTTTTAATTTTGAAATAATTTTATGAATTTTATTATACGTAATTGTTAAATTTTATTTTCTATTATGGGAAATTCATTTTTGTATTGAATTAAATAATTTTTGGAATAATGGGATTTTGAAATAGATTTACTAATTAGATTATAAATGTTTAGGAATCCCATGGTGAGTTCTGATATAATCGAAATAGTGAAATATTAAATATGAATTGTTTATTAATGCGAGTTTGAATATGATTTGTCATTGAAAATAATAAAATTAAATGATTAATTTTTTTTTAAAATTGTTGATTGACAGGTTGAAAATGTAGTACCCTGATATTTGATTTTTTTGATTGAGTAATGGACACTGACCTCGGCTCCAAACACCCATAGGGTTCTACAATTATGTTCTAGTCCTATAATATAAATTATATATATATAGGTATGTATATATATATATATTACTATTTCATGTTATCATTGTGTTTTGGGACATGGAATAATTCATTAAATACACACAGGGTGTCAGGAAGCTTCTTTAGGACCCCATGCATGATCATCAAATTGGTAATTAATTAGTTAATGATAATGAATGATGGATTTAAATTTCATATCCCTTTTAAATTGATTGGAATCTATAATGATCCAAAAATTGTTTTAATGGTTCAACATTAATTGTGATCCGTTCGATTATGTGGTTAGAAAATGAAAATTTTAATTTTGAAAAGTGTATTCTTTATTATTAATATTTTATTATTTATAAAACATAATAAACAGTTGTATATTAGAAATTAATTTAAAATATGTTTTTATTGCATAACGAGATATAAAAACACCCTACATGTGTTTTTATTGATACTGAAATAGACATTCAGTTTTTCTAATAGTACAATATAAATATCACTATAATGTATGGTTGAGATAAGATCTGTATAGAGCATGGATGAAGGAACCCAATATGATGTCAGAACCTGCATGTACTATTTTAATTGTGTTTTTACTTTGAGAATGAATTTGACACTTTCTATTAGTACGATTTATGTCAATTTATTCATGTTTAGGATTATCACGTGATGTTGGTCTTACTGATTACAATATTGTGCTAGTTACTGTTGTTATCATATTGTTATATTTTATTTATTTATAAAGTTCATCTTATTTGATAATTACTGTATAATATCCTCATGTTTGATGTTATACAATCATTTATAGTCAATAGTATATGGATTATGGGGAGGTGAGGCCGAGGCTATGTAATCAGCCCGCTAAAGGAACCTGTATGAATAAATATGGTAGGGATGTTACATAATCATAATGAAAAGGATATAAATTCATAAATATATAATTATAATCAATAAAATTAATTTTCATATATAAATAATAGTTTTCATTTAAAACATTTAAAATATTGAAATTCTTTAAACATAAAAGCCGCTTTCCAAAAAATAATTTTGTAAAATAAAAATAACATTATATAAGAATTCGCTACAAAAAAGATTAAAATTAATTTATAATTATTATTCAAATAAATAAAATTGTGGTACATTGAAATCCAATTAAAATAAAAATGACTAAAATTAATTTTTTTATTTATTTAAATCAAATGATTTTTTATTTTCTCACTATTAACTAAAAATAACACTTATAAGAAAAATCCAAAAAATTCAAACATAGATAAATTTTATACTATTATTAAAAAGCTGCTATTATTTTTATAAAAAAATTCTATTAATTTTTAAAATAATTATAATTCATATAAAGATTCAAAATAAAACAATTTTTGAAGAAAATTTATATTGAAGCATCATGTGTCAATAATAAACAATTAAACATATATTTAGTAAGAAATTATCAATAATTTTTTATTTATTTGGACGTATATATATTATATATCATAATTTGGTTAATCCCTTTCATACCATCCCATTAAACTGCTCAATTATAATGATCATATTTATATAATATGTCTTATTTTTTATTTATGCTTGGTGATTCATTTTGTATATGATATCAAACACAATGTTATTTTTATAAATTATCAGGGTGTTACACATTAATCTCATGATTTAATATATATCCATCACAAATAGTTGGCTATCCCAATTAATGAAATTTTTAGTGACTGAAGGTTATCTATATAAAAATATTATTATACTATAATTATGTTGATTTCATGAAAATTATAATCATATAGACACGTTATAGAGACTATAACAATCTTCATAACCATGCGATTATAAAAGATAAAATTGGTGAGGTAAAATGATATGAATTGGATAAAACCCCAATTTAAAAAAAAATAAGTTCGTAAATTCCTAAAAAACATGAATATGAAAAATTATCTACCTTCAATGGAATATAATTAACTATGTTTTAACAGAAAGCATGAAAGATAGAATCAACAACCTAAAAAATACAGATTATAACATTTTATGGGAAAATTAAACATGAATTAGATAACATTATCCATGGTCCATTGAAATGAAAGTTAAATAATAATAAAAATTGGATTATTTATTTTCTTAATGTGGATCCTTTTTATCTCATTCAATTGTAAATTGGGTGTAAACATAATATTTTTCAGAGTGAAGCATTGTTAACCTATCTACTTTCTAACATGTTCACATAAATTTCTTATCTCCAGATTAATAATTTATTATCAAACACAATGTATATGATTAGGGTCAAACCAATATGAAAATATATAATTTTTTTGCCACGTGAAATCAATTATTATTTCACAAAATAATACATATAAAAAATGGGTCTGAATAATTTTCTAAAACATCATATAATAAAAATAAAAAATAAAATTGTGTTGGTAAAACATCAATATATTCCCTTTAATTAATTATCTTTATATATAAAACCTTATCACATAAAATAACCACATAATAAATGAATAACAAGGGTTGAAACATAAAAAATAACTCTAATAGCGGTTTTTCATATTTTTTATAATGAAAACCAAGTCATAAAAATATTTTTGAAAAGAATTTATATCCATCATTGTAGAATTCATTGTTATGTGTATATTTTCAAAAAGACTAAATTGTTTCTAAAAAAATAAATGAAAACCATTATTGTATATGGAAATGGTCTAAAAACACTTCCACCATAATAAGAAATATAACATCATTTAAAATGGAATGTTAGTGAAAGAAAATTTAATTTTATAAATTTTTGGACTCATTGAATGGATTTTGATTTACCAATTCCATTACAGATGACATAATTAATGGATCAATTGAGAAGGAATATTATTTTAAACCATATTATAAATTATTTCAAATAAATGATCCTTAAAATAAACAATGGTATGTAATTGGTGGATTGAAAATATTATATGGATTTTAAATTGAAAATAATTCATTTTAAATGGGAAATAGAAAATATTATAATGGTTATAAAATTTAATTTTAAATTTGATGTTAAAACATAATATTGAGAAAGGATGAATCAACAATTTAAACTCTTTTAATTTTACTCATAAAAAATTTATACCGGTGATAGTGTACTAAATTAATAATTTTGAAATGATATAATAATCATGAAAATAATATAAATCAATACAAATTACATTTCCAAAAATATAGTATGACATTATATAGAATGATAATATGTATAAGGAATAATTATCCCTTGATAATAACGTGATTTATTATTACAAACAACATAAATTTATTTTCTATAGAATTTAATAAATTAGTGATATATTGAAAAATCAAGTAATTTCCATAAATATATGTTTACATAAAAAAGAAAATAATTATATATTATAATAGACCAGTATTTAATGATTATAGTCAAATAAGAGTGATAATGACTTGATGATGATATTCCAGTGTTGAAAGATCCTAACATCTATTTTTCCATTTGGATAACAATGAAATGAGGGATATAAAATTTGATAAAACAACTAATTTCAAGAAATATAATACAATAGTTTGGAATGTCACGACCCCCTCCCCACAATGTGTACCCATCCTGGGCCGGCAATGTGATAAGAGAGATAATAACCCCCGAGTCCCGCCTCCAGTAGGCCCCGGGTTGGCGACTAGAACCTAGGGTACAATAAACATACAAATGGGAGGCATTACCCTCTAAGAGAACACATACAGAAGAGAGATATAGAATAGACTCCAATCAACTCCAACAAAGAACTGAAATATAAAATAAATCCAAGTAAATATATGAAATGTCATACAAAAGAACTACAATTGATTGGGGAAACTAAAAGTACCCAAAATAATGTAAAACCACAGCGACCACTAGCCCGAATAGCTCATCCTCCAAACACAAGCTAGTAGTAACCAGCTTGATCTCCAACCTACTCCAAGTGACCTGAAAACAGTTTATATATACATATGGTGAGTATAACAGTATACTCATTAGGATCCTCCCCAATCCCCTCGTGAAAAAGTAAAGAAAGCATGTTAAAGCCTAGTGAAAAACAAGTGAAACTACCTCGTCACCTAAACAGGTATACTAAGTTCCCAACCTCACCATGGCTACTCTCACCGAGTAACGCATAGAAGAATATAACATATAGTAAAGATTATCAAGGGTACCCCGCTACTACTTCCCCACTAGTTTGTCGCTTTGCCCCAACGACATACGTCCGGTGCATCTCTCTCGAAAGGCTTGCCCGCAGACACCTGGGCTATGCTACACAATCTGCACCTTGTGCACCACAAAGGCTTTCCCACAGACACCTGGGCGAAGCACCACACAATCCTCACAACCAAAAGCAACCAAGTATGTTCTGTGAGCCACCACAGCCTGCATAACGTGTATCATACATCGGGTATTGCACCGCAAGCCATTATATCCCATACACCAAATAGGGATCCTCAAGCCATCACAGCCTATACACGTTACACCTATAGTAGTCCATAGGATACTATATCCAGAATATATGTGTGTGAAATAACCACAAGCCATTACATCCCTCTACACACATATATGGGTAAAACTAACCAGGGTTCCTACCAGCACAATGATCTACCAAGAGAAGAGAGTGGGGTCAAAGGGGGTAGTCAGCCATTCAACCTCCCATAAGAATGTTTGGGAAAACACCCCCCAGGGCTCTGAATCCCCGGGGTGTCAGTTGGCCTTACCGACAGGGTGGAGTAGCGTATTGAAACACAAAAAGTACAGAATATATATATAACTCACATCCACACTATGGGCATTACCTAGTCTTAGATACAACTACAACTAACGTATCTCAAACTCCAGGATGCTACTTCTAAGACTAGGTATCCTATATGAACACAATCATTTGAAGAGCATTATTAAATTACTCCATTCTCATTTTATCAGTTCCACTATACATTAATTAATTCATTACACCTTTATTAAGCATGAACAATTCCACATTAAACTGAATTGGCATCACATTCAAAATAAAATTCCCCTTTTAAGATTCATGTCACCTTTTAAATTCTAGTATCTCCATCCCCATGGATTTTCACCATTTAATCAAACATTCATTAATGAATTACTTTTCCATATTCCCAGGAATTCTAGAAAGGCATCGTATGATTATAAACACCAAGGAGGCTCAACACGGTGAGTCGATATACTACCCATCGAGTCTTTGCCGCCTATAGGAAGAGCATAGACCCATTATACATCTAGAGGCTAAACAGAGAATGCATGTGGCATACCCCGCGTGTCTTCACCTCCTTTACAAAAAGGGTAAGCATGACCAGCTGCCTTGAGTAGTGGGGAAAACGCAATGAAGATAAACATTCAATGAATCCACAAGAATCCAGCAACCACATCCATCACATTCCATCACCCCTGGTGTCCTCCCCGACACCCACATGCATAAGCTGATGCATCTCGCCACCCTAGGCATCATCCACTACCACAACGACAAGTCCCCATGCCTCCACACATCACAACAGCCATCCAGGCTCACATTACATCACAAGCAGTAGTAAAAAAGCAGTCACAACCAAGTGCTCTTAACCTTTTAACAAACAATAGGGTAACTCAGAACCCTTTTAGAAATTCCCACACAATCTGTTCTTTAATCCATATTGAATTTGCTGATTTGTTATGCGTAGGTTCCAATTTTGGGATACCTAATTAGTAATCTATCACAATTAAAAAACCATGCTTACTTCCCTAATTTGATTATCCTCAAATTCGAACAACTACAACAATGACAATAACCAGATTAATTTATATGCCTCTTTATCGTTAGCCAATTAATTAACAATTAATTCCGTCTTTATGTTCATTATCAATTTCTATCATGAACGAAAAAAAAATCAAATAAATTATATATATCACTCTATTTAGAACAACATGAGGCAAACTGTTATCACGGTATAAGGCAACAACATGCGATCAACCGATTCTATTAATCCGGTTCAAGTATTTAATTAGGTCAATTTCATTGTGATCAAAAGGACAAAAAATGCTAATTCTACGATTTCACATATACAATTAGAGAAGCCATTAATCCCCTACCTCGAAGAGTTCTTGACGTACTTTATCCACACAATGGGTCACAATCCTCCTCTCACGACAACTGCATCCACTAGAGGATGCCACGGTACGATAGTACCCACCAACCCCATTAAAAACCCATTAGAATCATGGAAAATTACATGGTATAATATGGAAGGGAGAATCAAGAGAATATGATAGCTAAAGGAATGACGATAAAACATACCTTATTGGGAAGATTGACCGACACAGTTCGGTTGCATCCTAAACAGAGCAGAACCAATCATAGGAGTAAAGATTGATTGTGAAACTCTTACGGGAATGATTGAAAGGTTCTAGCATCTCTTAGCTGAGAACAAAGAGAATGAAAAAGGGAGAATGATATCTCGTCCCTTTTTTAAGATTTAATGGGGTGATAGTTTATGATCCGTTTAATTCTCCATTAAAAACGGATTGCGTTAACCCACACAGTTTGACCAAGTAAATACATCCCGACCTTAGGAATAATTAATATAGGATTTATGGCATTTTAAACGACCTTAATAGCCCTTAAAATAAGGCTTTAAATGTATTTTACGTCAATGGAAACGTCAAAAGGGGAAAAACTATAGGAATCTGGAAACACTGTTCGCCCATTATTACTGTACATGAAACCGATCTGTGAAACCGATATGTCAGGCCGATCTGTGAAACCGATCTGTGATACCAATCTGTCAGACCGATCGGGGAAACCAATCTGTCAGACCGATCTGTGAAACCGATTTGTGATACCGATCTGTCAGAACGATCTGTGAATCCGATCTGTCAGACTGATATGTGAAACCGATATGTCAGACCGATCTGTGAGACCGATTTGTCAGACCGATTTGTGACACCGATCTGTCAGACCGATCTGTCAGACCAATCTGTGAGACCGGTCTCTGAAACGGATCTGTCAGACCGATCTCTGAAACCGATCTGTCAGACCGATCTCTAAAATCGATCTGTCAGACCGATATGTGAGACTGATCTGTCAGACCGATCTATGAGACTGATCTTTCAGACCGATCTGTGATACCGATCTGTTACTGTTCATAAAACTGGAAACACTATTCACAGAACTGGAAATTTGGAAAAGTGTTGGGGATAAGTCACCTTGACCTCCTGGAACACCTACAACAACACATTTTCACAATGTAATGGACCGGAGTTGTCCACACAATTACATTAGATACCTCTCAAAACCTTCTCGTCCTCGATAATTAAAAACCATCCCAGTAGAAAATAGGGGTCCTAACAACCACCCCATAAGATACCTCTCACGGGAAAACCACCATGAATTGTTCGAAAGCTGGAAAAAAACTATGACATCTGAGGGTATGGGAACAAACAATCCATATACAAACAATTCCATAAAAAATCACATCAAGGTACATAAATAAAACATGAACGGTCCAACCATAATGCAAACATCATTACATGAAAGGAGTAAAAAATTAAACAACTCTGGGTACTGAGCACGTATCTATTACTCATGCTCCCATGTACTCTCATCCATGCTACCGTGTCGCCACAAGACATGAACTAAGGGGATAGAACGCCCACACAACACCTTCTCCTTGCGGTCTTGGATCTCCACAGGTCGCTCCTCGAAAGTTGCATCATCATCAATATCGGTCTCACCCCAATCGATAACATGAGATTCATCATGAAGATAACGACAGAGCTATGATACATGGAAAACATCATGTATCCGACTAATCTGAGGTGGAAGTGCTACTCGATACACCACATCTCGAACACGAGATAACAACTCGAAAGGCCCAACAAACCGGGGAGAAATCTTACTTCCACGACCAAACCTTCGCTGCCCACAACGGGGAGTCACCTTCAGAAACACATGATCCCCAAAATTAAACTCTAAGGGTCTCCTCTGTTGATCAGCATATGATTTCTGACGATTCTATGCGGTCTTCATCCTCTCACGAATCACCGGAACCATCTCTGTTGTATTCTTCACTAGTTCTGGTCCGATAATTGCTGACTCTCCGACCCCAGTCCATCACAATGGAGAACGGAATGGACGGCCATACAAGGCTTCAAACGGCGCCATACCTATGGTAGAGTGAAAACTATTATTGTAAGAAAACTCTACCAAGGGAATGTTCTTCATCCATAAACCTCCAAAATCAAGAACACAAGATCACAACATGTCTTCAAGAGTCTGGACGGTTCGCTCTGTTTGACCATCTGTTTGAGGATGAAAAGGAGTGCTAAGGCACAGTTGAGAGCCAAAAGCATGCTGGAGACCTCTCAACACCCTAGAGGTAAAATGAGGATCTCGATCTGAAATTATCGTCCTAGGTACTCCATGAAGTCTCACCACCTCCTCTAGATACTGCCTCGACAAAACATCCACTGAGCTCGACTCCTTGATCTCTATGAAGTGGGACAACTTTGTTAAACGATCCACTACCACCCATATAGAATCTTGTCCTCCCGGAGCTCGAGGTAAACCTATAACAAAGTCTATTGAGTTATCCTCCCACTTCCAATGAGGAATCTCTAATTGCAGGAGAAGACCACCAAGAACACAGTGTTCGACCTTCACCTTCTGGGAGACTGAACATCGAGACACACACTCTAAAACCGTACGCTTCAGCCCATGCCACCAAAAATGACTCCTCAAGGATCGGTACATATTCTTCACATCAGGATGTACTTCCAAGGGTAAACTATGGAACTCTCAGAGAAACGTCTCGAGCATTATCAAGGGAACAAAAAGCCTTCCATGATTCAACACTCGGTGTTGTTCATCCTCCAACCAACAATCAGGGGTCTCACCACAAACAACTCTGTCTCTCCAAACATCCATCTCTAGATCACCCAACTGAAACTCTTCCAAATTCTGCATCAGGGATGACTGCAGCACCGTCATCTGGAAAAGACAACCTCTACCCCCAACTTCTCCCATACCAAGATGCAAAGCTGATAGCTCTTCCATCACTATCCAAGAATCACCATATTCATGCACAACATCATTACGTGACTTTTGGCATAGTGCATCAGCTACAACATTCCCTTTTACAGGTGTATACGATATTTCAAAGTCATATTCCTTCAAGAACTCCATCCACCAACGCTGCCTCAAGTTCAAGTCACGTCGGGAGAAAACATACCACAATATCTTATGATCGGTGAAAACCACAAAGTGCTCACCAATGAGGTAATGTCTCCACAACTTCATAGAAAACACCACGGCTGCCAACTCAAGATCATGGGTGGCATAGTTGCATTCATGGGGATGCAACTGCCGATACCCATAGAAAACAAGTAACCTCTGCTGCATGAGAACACAGTCTAGCCCCAGATGTGAGGCATCACAGAAAACATCAAACCAGACTCCCTCTACTAGAAGACAAAGTACTGGTGAACTTACCAACTTATCCTTTAGATACTCAAAATCTTCCTGACACTGATCAGTCCATATGAACGATGGATCCTTCCGGGTCAAAGCGGTCACATGAGTCGCAACTCAGGAGAAATTGGCTACAAACCTTCTATAATAGCCTGTGAGACCAAGAAAACTTCGCACCTCGGACACAGTTTTGGGGGCTTCCCAAGACACCACTGCTTCTATCTTTGATAGATCCACAGCTACTCCCTGTTGGGACACAACATGCCACAAGAAACGAACTTCTCGAGCCCAAAACTCACACTTGGTCAACTTCCCAAAAAACTGATGTTGGCGAAGAACTACCAAAATGGCTCGTAGATACTCTGAATGCTTTTCTTTAGATGTGGGGTACACAAGGATGTCGTTGATGAAAACCACAACAAAGTTGTCCAGGATTTCACAGAACACAACATTCACCAACCCCATGAAAATAGCAAGAGAATTATTCATGCCGAAAGGAATTAAAACAAACTCATAATGCCCATGACGACAACGAAAAGCAGCCTTCGAGATATCCCCATACTTTACACGCATCTGATGATATCCTAACCGCAAGTCAATCTTTAAGAACCAACTTTCACCCTTCAGTTGATCGAATAGGTCATCAATCTGTGGAAGAGGATAGCGGTTATTTATTGTCACTTTGTTTAATTGATGATAATCGACACACAACCGTAAACTATCGTCAGCCTTTTTCCGAAACAAAACTGGCGCCCCCACAGTGACACAGTTGGCCGAAAAAAACCGTACTGCAATAGACCATAAAGCAGAATACGTAGCTATATTTTCTCAAATTGGGCCATCCTATACGGAGACGTAGAGATAGGAGACGCTCTTGGATGTAGCTCGATCCCAAACTCGATCTCTCGTAATGGGGGTAAGGATACAACCTCTTCTGGAGAGACGTCATGGTACTCCTCTACAAACCAAGGAAACACCAACTGTTGAACCTATGAAGAACTCAGAATCATCCTAGCCATCATGGATGATAAGGATGGAACTCGTATATGACTCATCTGAAGATCTCTCTCACCAACAAACACCACTTTATCTCCATCTGCATCACTGAAAAAGACCTTCTTCTTGTATCAATCCACAATATCCAGCACCGAATACAACCAATCCATATCGATAATGACATCATATTTTTGTATTTGTAATCATAGGAAATCTCCCCAACATCGGTTTTTCCCCAAAACTAGCTCATAGTCTCTACATACATCAAACAAGTCGGCTCGACCTCCAACTGGCGTAGTAAACACCAAGGGCACTGGAAGCCTCTCTACCTCATGTCCCAAAGCATGGACAAGGGTAGGTGATATGAAGGAGTGTGTTGATCCTGAATCAAACAAGGCATACACCAAGGTAATAAACAAGAAAAGGGTACCTTGAACGACATCTAGATAGCCTGGGGCTGGCAATGCTAGAGCATGAAGCTGGCCATGACCTCCTCCATGGCCTCTCTGACCCTGATGACGACCACCACCACGACCGCGCTCTATTCTCTGAGGATGGGGAACGTCATGGGGATGTCCCTTGCATGCTCTATCTACCCTCGGGTGATGTAAAGCTGGTGCAACCTGCTGCTACAGCCTCGGCTGGAACTACCTCAACGGAGGAACCTGGAGCGGAGCGCTCGGTGCATGATGACTACTCTGAAAAGTCGGGCACTATCACTGCTGATGACCACGACCACCACAAGAAAAACAATCGCCTGATCCCTTGGCATAGGCCTGAGAGTTGCTGCCTATGGAGAAACGAGATGGGAATGGCTAGGAACTACCCCCAGGTGAACGTAAACTCTTCTTCCCTGAAAAACGGTATCCCCGGACCACATCTTTTCTTCGTGAGGAATCATGATGATTCCCCTATTATGACGATCTAGTCCTATCCAAAGTCCTCTCAAAAACCTCTGTCCTCACCAGCACCTCAAGATACGTCTTTAGCATAAATGGGGTGACATGGTGCTAGATCTCTAGACGCAAAGCCTCCTCCAGATGCCTCGCCCTGGCCTCCTCATATGGTAACAGGTCTAAAGCATATCGTAGAAGGTTCCTAAACCGGATTCCAAACTCTCGAACACTGGAGCTCCCCTGTCGAAGGGTATGAAGCTCCTGGTGACTGGATAACTTCTCAGTCGAAGAAAGAAACTCGAATCTAAAACTGTCTCAAAACTCCTCCCATGAGATCGCTGACTCCTCACGATCCACGAGGAACAATAACCACCACTGCCTCGCTGCTCCACGCAACATCGTCACAACCAAGGACACCCAGTGTTCCTTCCGAGCACGAATCGAACTGAAGCCTATCTCGACCTCCTCTAACCTGTCTTCTGTGACTGCATGTGAAACTGATCTCTCATACTTCAGTAGACGTTGGCGCTGAAACTCTTGGAGTTTCTTCCTCCACGTGTCATCATCGTCAACCTCTACCCGGCGGCAATCTGCTGGAACAGCCTGCTGGGCATCTTCTACGCAAACCTGACGAAGACGTCGACCTGGAGCCATACCTGTAAAATAACAACTGTTAGTTCTCCTAATCCTAGAATATGGAAGGCTCAACATTAATTAATTTATTGTTTCTTTTTATTATTTTTAGGTTACCTATCCCAAGGTCTACCCATTCAAACATATGCGCAAAGAATAATTATGCATGATCCTTTCCAAGCCTCTACCCTGCAACCAGTATCACTTTGTTTAGTAGCCATAGTAAAACAAAGGTCCGTGAAACAGATCATAGGGGGACCTAAACACCTATGTCTCTGCCGGTATCCAATGTGTACCCAACTTGCTAAACATGAATGACATCATTTCCCTACCATCCCATGCATCCTCACCTGTGCCTAACTCCAATCTCCATTATATCCCTCAACCAGACCTCTGATACCACTCTGTCATGACCCCCTCCCCACAAAGTGTAACCCTCCTGGCCCAACAATGTGAGAGGAGAGATAATGACCCCCGATTCCCACTTCCAGTAGGCCCCGGGTTGGCGACTAGAACTGAGGGTACAATAAACATACAAATGAGAGGCATTACCCTCTAAGAGAACACATGCAGAAGAGAGAGATAGAATAGAATCCAATCAACTCAAACTCAGAACTGAAATATAAAGAAATCCAGGTACATATATGAAATGTCATGAAAAAGTACTACAACTGAAAGGGGAAACTAAAAGTACCCAAAACAAAAGTTAAATGGCAGCGACCACACGCCCGAACAGCTCCTCCTCCAACCAAAAGCTATTAGTAACCAGCTTGATCTCCAACCTGCTCCAATTGACCTGAAAACAGTTTATATATACATAGGGTGAGTATAACAGTATACTCAGTAGGATCCTCCCCAAGACTCTCATGAAAAAGTAGAGAAAGCATGCTAATGCATAGTGAACAACAAGTGAAACTAACTCGTCACCTAAACAGGTATACTAAGTTCCCAACCTCACCATGGCTACTCTCACCAAGTAACGGATACAAGAATATATCATATAGTAAAGATTATCAAGGGTACCCCGCTACTACTTCCCCACTGGTTTGCTGCTTTTCACCAACGACATACGTCCTGTGCATCTCTCTCCAAAGGCTTGCCCGCTGACACCTGAGCTAAGCTCCACAATCTGCACCTCGTGCACCACAAAGGCTTGCCCGCAGACACCTGGGCGAAGCACCACACCATACTCACAACCAAAAGAACCGGGTAAGTTCTAGGAGCCACCACAGCCCACATAACGTGTATCATACATTCGGTATTACACCTCAAGTCATTATATCCCTTACAACGAAGAGGGATCCTCAAGCCATCACAGCCTATACACGTTACACCTATAGTAGTCCATATAATACTATATCAAGAATATATGTGTGTGAAATAATCACAAGCCATTACAGACCTCTACACACATATATGGGTAAAACTAAACAGTGTGCCTACCAGCACAAAGATATACCAAGAGAAGAGAGCGAGGTCAAAGGGGGTAGCCAGCCATTCAACCTCCCATCAGAATGTTGAGGAAAACACCCCCAGGGCTCAGAATCCCCAGGGTGTTAGTTGCCCTTACCGAAAGGGTGGAGTAGCATATAGAAACACAAAAATTATAGAATATATTTATAACTCACATCCACACTATGGGAATTACCTAGTCTTAGATAAAACTGCAGCTAACGTCTCTCAGACTCCAGGATGCTACTTCTAAGACTCGGTATCGTATAAGCACAGAAACATTTGAAGAGCTTTATTAAATTACTCCGTTCTCATTTTATCAGTTCCACTGTACATTAATTAATAATTTAAACGTTAATTAAGCATGAAAAATTCCACATTAAACTGAATTGGCAACATATTCAAAATCAACTGCTCCTTTTAAGATTCACATCACCTTTTAAATTATTGTATCTCAATCCCCGTGGATTTTCACCATTTAATCAAACATTATTTACAGAATTACTTTTCCATATTCCCAGGAATTCTAGAAAAGCATACTATGCTTATAAACACAGTGGAGGCTCAACACGGTGTGATGATATACTAGCCGTCGAGTCTTTGCCGCCTATAGAAAGAGCATAGACCCATTCTCCCTCGAGAGGCTAAACACGGAAAGCAGGTGGCGTACCCCGCGCGTCTTCGCCTCCTTTGGAAGAAGGGTAAGCAAGACCGGATTCCTTGAGCAGTAGGGAAAAATCAAAGCAGATAAACATTCAATGAATCCACAAGCATCCAGCAACCACATTCATCCCATTCCATTACCCCTGGTGTCCTCCCCGACAACCATATGCATTAGCTGATGCATCTCGCCACCCTAGACGTCATCCACTGCCACAACCACAAGACCCCATGCCTCCACACATCACAACAGCTATCCAGGCTCACATTACACCACAAGAATGAGGAAAAAATAGTCACAACCATGGGCTCTTAACCCTTTAACAAACAAGAGGGTAACTAAGAACCCTTTTAGAAATTCCCACACAATCTGTTCTTTAATGTATATTGAATTAGCAGATTTGTTATGCGCAGGTTCCAATTACGGGATTCATAATTAGTAAGCTATCACAATTAAATAACCATGCTTACTTCCCTAATTTGATTATCCTCAAATTAGAACAACTACAACAACGACAATAACCAAAATAATTTACATGCCTCTTTATCTTTATCCAATTAATTAACAATTAATTTCGTATTTACATTCATTATCCATTTCTACCATGAAAGAAAAATAAATCAAAGAAATCATAGATATCACTATATCGAGAAAAACATGAGGCAAACTGTTATCATGGTATAAAGCAACAACATGCGATAAACTGATTCTTTTAATCCAGTTCAAGTATTTAATTAGGTCAATTTCATTGTAATCCAAAGGAATAAAACATGATAATTATACGATTGCACATATACAATTAGAGAATCCATGAATCCCCTACCTCGAAGAGTTCTTGACGTCCTTTATCCTCAAAATGGGTAACAATCCTCCTCTCACGATAACTGCATCCACCGGAGGATGCCACGGTACGATAGTACCAACCAACCCCATGAAAAACCCATTAGAATTTTGGAAAATTACATGGTATAATATGGAAGGGAGAATCAAGAGAAGATGATCCCCAATGGAACAACAATAAAACATTCCTTATTGGGAAGATTAACCGATACAGTTCAATTGCATCCTAAACAGAGCAGAACCAATCATAGGAGAAACGATTGATTGTGCAAATCCTATGGGAATGATTGAAAGGTTTTAGTGTCTCTTAGCTGAGAACAAAGGGAATGAACAAGGGAGAATGATATGTCACCCCTTTGTTTATGATTTAATGGGGCCACGGTTTAAGATCCGAATAATTCTCCATTAAAAACGGATCGCATTAACCCATGCAGTTTGACCAAGTAAATACATCATGGCCTTAAGAATAATTAATATAGGATTTATGGAATTTGAAACGGCCTTAAGAGCCCTTAAAATAAGGCATTAAATTTATTTTACGTCAAAGGAAGCGTCAAAAGGGGAAAACTGTAGAAATATGGAAACACTGTTCACCCACTATTACTGTACATGAAACTGATCTGTGAAACCGATCTATCAGACCGATCTGTTAAACCGATCTGTGAGACCGATCTATCAGACCGATCTGTGAAACCAATCTGTCAGACCGATCTGTGAAACCGATCTGTGAAACCGATCTGTCAAACCGATCTGTGAAACCTATCTATCAGACCGATCTGTGAAACTGATCTGTCAGACCGAACTGTGAGAACGATCCGTCAGACCGCTCTCTGAAACCGATTTGTGAGACCAATCTGTTAGACCGATCTGTGACACTGATCTGTCAGACCGATCTGTTAGACCGATCTGTGAAACCGATCTGTGAGACCGATCTCTCAGACCGATATGTGAAACTGATCTGTCAGACCGATCTATGAAACCGATCTTTCAGACAGATCTGTAAAACCGATCTGGCAAACCAATATGTGAGACCGATCTGCCAAATCAATCAGTGAAAATGATTTGTTAGACCGATCTGTTACTGTTCATAAAACTGGAAACATTGTTCACAGAACTGGAAATTTGGCAAAGTGTTGGGGATAAGTCACCTTGACCTCCCGAACACCTCCAACACCACATTTTCACAATGTAATGGACCGGGGAGGTCCATGCTATTACATGGAAACTAAAAATTGTTTTGTATTTTTCAAACCTAAAATAAAACATGTAGTTTAAAATAAACATGTCTCAATGTGGTAAAATTTTATATTAAAAAACCTTACAACATGAGAGGTTAATTGATTTAAATAATATGTAGGAGGGTTTGAGAAATAAAAAATATAATCTCTTATAAAATATTGATATATCGAAATTTAATTCTATTGGATTTAAGCTATACTAAACGAAAGGGAAAATTTGTTAAATAAATGTAATCATGCCTCATGAAAAGTTCTTGTGAGACAATAAATCCATAACATCCTCCATTTATTAGTTGATTAAACACTATACTCAAATAATAGAAATGTTAATAACATTATAAAATATTAAATAATGAAATTAATAAATATTAAAACTTCTTAATAATAATTACAATTATCCATAATGATTTAATTAATTAATTAATTCTTATTATGACCAACACGTTTCTATAAATTCATCTATTTCTCACAAGTTTAACAAATTTGATACCATTAATGATAATTTAATATAAATTAAACTATTTATAAATAATTTAATATTATGTATTATAGTATTTATATTAATTTAATAGGTAATTATTTTGTAACTTATTGATTTTTTTACTCTATGTTAAAATTGAATTGATACCAAATTATTCTTCTAATTTTATCAATAGAAAATGATCTTTTACTAATAATTAATATAGATAATATTCTGTTAATATAACTATATAATAATAATTATTTTAATGATTTGTTTGTAATATTTTTATTTTTCATGATCCCACTATTATCAGAAATTATAATTTAATTATGTTTTCAACTAGGTGGTAAAACCAACCTAGATTTGATTAATATTCACAACAAATAGAAATTATTGATATGAAGGATTTTATTTTTCAATAATATAAATATAATAGAATATTAAATATAGATTATAATTGGTAATATTCTATTGAATGAAATTTGAATATTTTTATATAATGTATTTGAATGTAGATGAAAAGTGAATAATGAGATATTTTAGTTGTGTAATCTACACATAGATAGGTGTAACATTAATATTTCTCAAAAAATGAGATGTTGAGAAAGTGGTTATTAATTTGAAATTTCATAATCATAATTATATGTTACATATGTTATTTACTCACTATTATAACAATTAATACCATATCATACTATGTTTTTTTAAAATGTAGACTATGCTTGATAACATACAAGATATAAAATCCCAATCATAAAAGAACAACTGAATATTGTTATTATGTTAATATTTTAACCTCATCATTTCAATGAAGTTAATTAACATTATTAACTATATTATGAAAAATAAAATGTCCCTACTCTTATATAATTTATTAAATAATTCATTTAAAATAATGTTTCTAATGTTAGTCAATTTATTTTTTAATCAAATACACCTTCTTCAATGATGTTTTTATATATTTTTTGAGGAAATAATATAACAAATTTTGCAAAAAAATTGAATTTTTTTAATGAAATGAATATAATTATAAAAATAATTAATTATACGTTATCCTATATAGAATATTTATGATTTTTTAATAATATTGATTTTTAATGGATATTGAAAATAACAATATAGATTTTTTAATTAATGGTGAAAATAATAATTTTAATTATTTATAATAACATAACTATATTTTTTATTTTTTTATTCAGTTTAAATATATTTTATTCCAATAATTTCATGTTTCCAAGAATACTATTTTTTAAATCTTATTGCGCATTTAATTAGAAATTAAAGGAATAATATTATTATTAATGTTTTGAAAATTATATTCCAATTTTTAAATCATTTCCTAAAAATTTATAAAATACGATACATTGAGTTTTGGTCAATATGAATTGTAAAATTATTAATATTCATTACAAACGTAAATTTTATAAAATTTAATTATGGGTAAAAATAAATTTATAAAAAATAATTTTTTTTCATAAAACAACCCCCAATTACATTGGATGAGTTATATTAATCAATAATTAATCATCGTTTAGTTATTATAATATTTATGACAACTTTCATTATATTATTCCAATTACAAAATTATCTGTAAATATTTATCCATGATGTCAAATAAATTCATTAAATAAATATAACATTTTAATATATGATTATATAGATTATATATTATACTATAAATTGTATATTTAATGGAAAGATATTTATCTCAATTATTTAATTTATTATTTACTTTTATTGATGAAATATTTATATTAATGTCTCATAAATTCTAATGATGTAATTATTTAGTTCATGGAATTATCGAATCTATGTTATTAAATATATTAATAAAAATATAGTTAATCATACTTAATGTGATATATTATTTTGTAGAAAAACATGACATATTGTGTATTTAATAACAATATTTTCATCAAATTACAACTGTTATCTTGATCTTATTGTTGCAAATGTAATGAATAGTATGTGAAATTGAGAGTATGAATATTTTATAGTAATAATATTTTATTAAATTATATATAATTCATAAAAATCATAAATTATTAATATTTATTTTAAAGATTATTAAATATTAATATATTATATATTATTGTTATTGTTATATTGATTAACAAATATATTAATCCTCAATGCATAAAAACCATGTTATCAAGGTAAAATTTATTGGGGCTAAATAAGTGGTGAACAAAAATATAAGGGTATAAATATATTGACAACATAAATAAATTTTTTCTACATTATATTGGCCATGAATATATTATATTATTAATAAACCACTTTTTATTCTTTTAATGTAGGAAATTTTTTTATATTAATATAAAATTTTGGTAACTTCCATGAGTTCCCCTCCACTATCCTTTAAAAGGGAACTCATTAATCTCAATTTTATCAAACATGGAGACCCATTGGGTTGGCCATTATCATAAAAAAACCATTCATTGAATCACTATGGACATTATATTGGTCTCTTCTAGTAATAACATCCATCTTAGTGGCCATAAGGTGTAGGAAAATGTGATTATCCAAAAAAGATGTATTGTTTTTTATAAATCATATCAATTTTATTTTTTCTTAAAAATTCATAAATTATCCATAAAATATGATAAAATAATAATTAAAAACCCTTAATTAAACCTAAATTTTATTTTAATTATGGAATATACCATATCAATTTTCTTTTCCGTTAACTATGAAATCAATTCACCATATGTGTGTATGGTAGACTACGGCCTCTTCAATCGATGTGATTCATTTTCCATCAGCACATGAGATGATATGTTATAATGATTAAAGTGCTGTTTATACATGATATTAAAGACATAATGTTTATATTTAAAATATAATATATTATTTACCTCGTTGCATTTCTATATATTAAAAATTAATATTTTTCTTCATGCGTATGTGTGACATATCATCTCAACAAAGTGATCTCATTAATTTTTCATAACCACATAAAATGGATGAAATATTTAATTATATTTAGGGATATAGTGTGATATATTTATATTTTTATTCATATATAATGATAAAATTATAATTATTGATATTTCATAGTGATTATTGGGTACGCAAGACCTCTCTTCTTCATGATTGTAATACAGTTAATTTTTCATTAACATATTTCATGGAATGATTTAAAAGTATAAATAACAAATAAATGTTATAATTATGTCATTAATTTTATTAAATAAAAGATTTATTAGTGATCAATTTTAACATAGTTAACCTAATGAAGTGATTTTATACTTTGGAATCCAATGTTATCAAAACATCCTAAGTGAATTTAATTAATTATAGCATTGATATAACCTAGTAATATGGAAAAAAATAAATATTAGACATCAAAATTATTATCATGAACGTAAATAAATATCATATGTTTTCTATTCAATAAGACAAATATTGTATGTGAAAAATAAGACTCATGTATGTTGACTTACATTTAAAAAATATATTTTAAATATCCCCTTCTGTCAATTTTTACAAAAGTAAATTCGAATATTTTTAACAAAAAAATTGGGATTATTTTTCTTCAATATGTAAACATTAATTCTATGAATCTTCATTTATATGATTACTTGGTTTTTTTAAAGATTATTCCTTAATTTTTAAGTGAGATATTTTTAAAAAAGTGTTTTCAAATTGTATATTTAATTATATAAAAATAATATTTAATTATATTATTATCAAAGAAAACACATGATTCAATTTTTTTTGGTTTTTTGGTACAAAGAATGGTTTTTTAAAATAAAAGTATATAATTATTTATCCAAAATTTATTTTTTTTGAAAATTAAACAGTATTTGGAATAAATTAATATAAAAAATAGATATAAAAAAAACATTTATAAATGATATGGTATATGAGAATTATATAAGAGAAGTGGTTGAATCCACATAGAGATGGTTGATATTGTTGTAGTTTATTCATTATATGTTCCAAGATTGTTTCAGCTTATCTCGTTATAGCTTTTACATTTGGTTCTCCTTAACAGTGTTGGGTGATCTTGTTATAGATTAGTGTTAACCAAGATAGTTCTATAATGCATTGGGTAATGTACCTTTTCATTCATTGTGTAATGTAAGGAGTTACCAAAGGGTTTCAACCACTGATTTATCATCAAAATAGTTATTTATGACAATTTATTTAAAATAGATGATAATATTATATCTATCACGAACTATGATCAGATGTTATCTGAAACGAAACCCAACCTGATTTATGGCATGGCCTAAAGGGAATTACTGATCACCAGGATCATAAAACAAGTAAAAGGTATACACTCTAGAACATGGGAATGATTTAACTAGAATATATCAAAATAAAAACCACCAAAAATAAAAAAATTGAGTCTAAAAATATACAACCAAATATGTTTTAAACAATTTAATATTTTTCAATTTAAAATAGTAGACGAAAACCCAAAAAGACGACAAAAAATGGGGCAAACACTCCATCAAAATAATATAACTAATTAGAGGAGAAACATCCTAAATTTTCTACTATAATGATCCACAAGATAGGACCACTAGAAACCCTATCAACTATCACCGAACTCTATTCCATAAATTAGGTCAAATAGAATAAGTTTACACTCACCCCAAAGGTGTATATAGGGTTTATGACAAAGCCCAACAAGATTCTATCCATATAATAAGATTTTTGTGATATAACATTTAAAAGAAAATTTATCAAGAACATTTTTATTAAATCATTTCAATAAATTTTAGAGGATAGTTAGAAGGAAAATTGTGCTCTAGGAAAACACTTTCAAATAGAACCATTTCAATATGGAATAATTTTGTTGTATGACAATTTTATTGGTACTATATAAAAATACAACATTTGATAATGTACACATACTTTAAAATGAATTTCTATCAAGTTCCACAATATTTAAATTGATTGAAAACCATCAAAAATGTCTTATCTCGTGTAATGTACCATAAGAAAATATCTACGTTTAATCTAGCTCAAGTGGGATAGCAGAACCTCATAACTTAGTGTTGGGTGTCATGAATACCATAATGGCATCTCTCTAGTGAAAGATCTACTAGGATGGGACACTTAAATGTCCTAGTGGTATCTCATGATAACAATAGTATATCTATTGTTAAGATATCAATCTTACTAGATTAAATTGGGATGAAGCACGTCTAAATCATTAGGTGTACCAGAAAAAGATATCACACATTGATACATAGGATTCCCCATGCTCTTGAGTTTATGTTCACATGGAACACATTCCACCAAATTCAGAAATCAGTACCTTGATATTCATGGAAATCTCTAATTTCCAAAAAAGCAGTCCATTTTCAATTTTACTCACACCAAAAGCCCAATCAGATATTATTTCCATTTAAAAAATCCATATGGAAGACAATTAATTCCAACCATGTCCATGGGTCAAACCCATTTTAAAACCACAGTTAAATTTATTTTATTTTCAAGACCAAAAACCTATTTTTTAAATCACATACAATGCATACATAAAGTTTATAATAAAGAAACCATGCACAAAATAAATAAATACATTTAAAACCTCAAATTTTAATAGATACAAACCTCGGGATGCATTGAAAACACCTTTCAAATCCCTCTACCAATTTCTAAAAAACATACAAGAATTTATATAAAAATATATACATGAAAAAAGTAATCATTTTCTTTAGAAAACCCACATTCATTATTCATGCATTTGAAAATATTTTCAACATATATCTCACACCAAAACAATATACCATATATTATATTTAAAACTCAAAAAATCATGGTAATATCATCTAAAAATTTATATCATATATCCTATAACAAGAATAAACTATCTTGTAAACAAATGGTTGAAAACTGAAAGCACACCTCAATGGAAAACTAGAATGGCATGATTTAACCAAAAACACAAGATCAAACCCTATCAAACATGATCATATCCTAAAACAAACACCCTACATTTTATAAATCAGAAACCCCAATAAAAGAGTGATGAAACACTAGAAAATAATGTTAATGTAAACAAGAGACCACTTACTTGAAGATCCGGAGGGAAAACACACCACAAATCCCCCAAGATGGGGCCCAAGTGAGAGGAGAAGCAGGGGAGAGGTTCTTTTAGGGTAAAATACTGAGTGGGGTTGATAAAGAGGTTTTTTTTGTTTTATATTAAGGTGAGATAAAAAGATAATAAAATAATTTAATGACCTGGACAAAACACACGATCAGTACTCATAGCTTTTCAAATATTGCGTGGAATGTGCACTTATCCCAACCAAGGAGAGTAACTACTACACTGTTAATAAAAATGATATTAATTACCATACATAAGTTCTGTAAATGCTTCTAGAGAAGGGAAAAATATACGACAAGATTCATAGTCTATGGAGAAAAATTTTGTGATGCATGTACAACAGTTTCTACCCCAATATGCATCCTTCCTCACCTTTACATGGGCAGGGTGCAACGTTTCAACTAATAATGTTCAACCCTTTCACTACACACTGGGAACCCAAAAATCAAATTTATCTTGAATATTTAAGGGGAGACTCATAGAAAAGCACTATATGAATAATAAACAAAGGGAATACCATAGAAATTAATACCTGTCACACCCAATTCCCGAGAAAATAACTGAGAACCAGAACAAAACATGAAGAATGATTAAATTGAAATAAACCAGGTGTTCATAATCTTCCCACAATAAATATTTCTCTCTTGTAATTCCCAAACAAGTCCTGAACAAAAAAAATGGTTCCCCATCACATCTTAATGATATTCTTGGTGAACATTAATAATGGGAAATAAAGAACACATTGGGTATGAAATGATATTTTAAATATGAATCCAAAAGACTAGAATGGACTCCCTACTATGTATCACCTACCTTGAATTGTGGTCACCCTTCCATTTGATCAATCATGTTAGAAATTAATCCCCATTACACATAATCCATCATCTCCTTACAATAAATCTTCCAATATTATCCTACGAAACTACTACCATCTACCAAAAGTGTGAAAATGAATTTGAAGCACGTCTTAATGAATAATTACATATAAATCCCTTAAAAATGGTTGGGAATACTCCAACAGTATTGTTTACCAATGAATGGAAATCATAGTTAGATATTTAAAATGATACTATCGATTATCCATCTAACACCAGGAACTAATCTAGATTATCAACAAGGGGAGGCCCAAACAAACTCCCCACCATCTAAGATGAACTGTCACCAAATTACTCCAAATGAAATCTCAATGAGGTTCATGGTGGGTCTCCCCACAATAATAAAAATCCATTTTAACAAACTAGTACATACTGACATAGTATCCAAATGATATAATCTCAAAACTAAATAGACAACACTACCCAAATTACTATCTGAATGTGTTGTGACCATCTTTATATGAACAGAAACAAAAAACTTATACTAATTTAAATGGATATCCACACAAATATATAAATCCAAAAAAAGAAAATACCACTAGAATTTATAGAAAATGAGATGACCTAATATCTTTATAATCATGGAGGAACTCTTCCACCCACATGGATCACATTGAAGAACGAGGCCCTCATGCCACTACCCTCAATAAGGGAACCTAAAAAATATGTTGTTAAAACATGGAGGTATGATCAATCCCCGTATATCATTGTAGAAAAAGTCAGACGAAGATCCTCACACCCCATGTCGTTCCTAACTACGCGCCATCTTTACTCAGGGGCTTATGGATGGAGAATTGATGTCTGATGCATTTCTATTATCTTAGTCAGGAATTCAATATCTTGGGTTGGAACACATTATTGGGTTTCCTGAGTGAACATATTGAATAATAGGTATAAATAAAGGATTAAAACTTGCCATGTATATTATATCACCTAAATATGGGTATTTTACCAAAATAGGGACATGGAAGATGCACACACATCATCCCTTTAATCCGTGAATAAAAAATAATTGAATATTGATTTCTAATGAATGCACCTCAATTTTAAATGAAAGGATTCATTGTTTTTTAATAAAAAAGTCCCTTTTGTTGAAAATAATGTTCTCATAATATTCCAAAACATCTTCCATTTCTTTTGATGGAGATAACAACACTACAAAATTTAACTAGACATGAAAATTCCCAAGAAAAATGAAATACAGGGAAATAAAAATAAAATACATTGTCGACCAACACATGATTTTCTGTAAACATAACCATCCATTTCATACTAACATATTTTCAAAGATAGTGGAATATCATTATACGTCACTTATATATAACCCAAGAAAGTCCAATTAACCTTTTAAGATAGCTTCCAACTCCAACCACCTAGGCCGCCTTCAACTCTCTTCAATTCAATTCCCAATAATGCATCTAGGTAGGAACATCGGGCATAATAGAGCCAAAATTTACCTTCAAAGACTCATGTAACACAAGAAACATGTATTTCAATGAGTTCTCTCAACATATAAACGTCCATGATCAAGGTATATGCTTAATTGAAAGAGAATTGATGGATTCAATTCTGAATGTTGAAGACTAAATTTCTTATGTTTATCAACTAGATGGTTGAAAAATGTGGAACAAATAATGGAGGCACCACAAATTGACACTGATTTTTTATGGGGGAATAAAGTATCCAAATAGGAAAACCAATGATCCAATCAAACTAGGACATTGACCAAATTTTACCAACATCAAAAACTAAACTCATAGAAGGAAACAACCTAATGGAATACCATTTTTTTCAAAATAATCGACTAACTATTATTTCAAATCTAATTCATCGACCAAATCACAAAAATAAAAATACCCTTCAGAAAAAAAGACTATTTAACTCAAAACATTTATCAATGAACAATCCATAAATCCACGACGACACACCACATAATCAATGGTTATCAAACCATAACATTTCTTCTAAAAATTAGATTCATAAATAAAACATTTTTTTGGGTTTCACATAAAAAAATTTATACTATAGAGTCTTACAAATGAATTTTCCAATGAATAACCATGAACTCATCCAGTTCTCATGCATATCACATTTAAATGGTCACTATTGAGGATAAAAACTGTCAAAAAATTTATACATTCCCAAAATAATCATTCATCCAATAGTTCCACATCAAATCACAAGAATACGCTTTTCATATACTGTTATCCACAATACCCAAAACCCATATCAATTACAACAAACCATTTAAAAAACATCAACCATTCCAATAAAAAATTTAATCATCACACATCAATTGAAAAACACTACATCCCATTAAAAACCTCTCAAAATTTTAGAAAATACCAATTAAAACATAATTCAAAAATATTCATTATTTAAATCCATTCTTCCAATCCACCAATTTTGTAAACCCACAAGTTAATATTTATAACATTATTAACATTATTCTAAACCGCCATTTACTATAAAACCATTTATTATAAATACACATTTTTAAATCTTCTATTAAGATGATTCTTGATACTCATATTCCAACCATTTAAAAATGATATATTTTTACATTAAAATCATGTTTCCATTTTTCCAAAACAAGGGATTTTCAAATAATTTTTGAAACCTAATGATACAGCAAAAAAATCATGAGGAATATATTGATGATGGGTGACTCAATAATTTGGTTGAAGGCAATACAGTAATCACATGATTATCATAGAGAGTGTTATAATACCATTTCCCCTACTCCACATGTCTTTCCAGTCCCTGTGATGTCACTAAGAGCATTAGCCCAACTCACATTTCATTTCACAATCGACGAACAACCCCAAGATTAAAATGTTCCAATAAAACATGAATTATCAGGGAAAATTATTTCCCATAACAAGGAGTGATGGCCTCTCACAATACTCATTGCCAAAACCCCATGTCTCAATAACCCTTTCTCTAGTATACAGGACACCTCCCCAAGGATCATAACCTAAAATGGAGTTACCTTCTTCTGATAACATTTTTCATGATCCAAACTCAGACTTCATCCAAATTGTCACCTAAAATAGTCTATTTCTTGACACAAAGGGAAGTCTTGATGTCCATGGGCTGGAAAAATGTTAACAGGTATCGACACTACAGTTTGGGAACAATTTTTCTGAACTACATAAACATAAAAATCAACCAAAATAAATTAAATATGTTTGAATATATATAACCTTACATGCCTTAATCAATTTTCTAGTTATGATTTTACAATAATAGAAAAATCCAAAAATACCAGAACAATGTGGGGAAAAAATCCATCCCAAACAACTTCGTAATTAATGATGACACACCCTCAAGAAAAATACACTATGATCCATAAGAGGGGATCACTATAAATGTGAACCACCATCACCGACCCACTTTCCCTTACCTGGGTCAAATAGAACAAGTATACACACACCGCAATGGTGTATAAAGGGTGTGAGACAAAGCCCAGTAGAATTCCACCCATTTAATGGGATTTAATGATATAACATTTAAATGAAAATTTATCTCAATTATTTATATAAAAACCCTTGATTTTTTTGTAAATAAGTTTAATGAAACTCGTGATCATGGAATGAAATAATAAAGGGAACCATTTCTAAGAGGATGATTTTTCATGTACAACACTTTTATAAGAAACATATTAAAAAGAATATTTTGAGAAAAGTAAACATATATTAAAATAAAATACCCTAAAGGTCCACTATATGTGGATGAATGGAAACCCATCACATATGTCTCATGTATAGTGGAGTACCATTGGTCAATCCTTATGTTTAATCTAGCACATGTGGGTCCGTAGAACCTCATTCCTCTGTGTGGGGTAGAATAAATAACCCAAGAATAGCATTCTCATCCATGACCCTCTTAGAGGGGACACCCCAATGGCCTAGGGGTCTCCTATAATTTTCATATATTATAGAGTGTTCCAACAATCAATCTTTCTAGATGAAATAAGAACAATCCACCTCCAAATAAACCCACATAATATAATTAGTTTCTCACCAACATACATGTTATTACACTTGTACTTCAGTACATGTTCACATTCCACACATAGCACCACATTTAAAAATTAATTCTAATATATTTAAGAAAATCGATAATATTCAAAAAAAACCCAACCATTTTCAATTTTACACACAACAAAACCAAATTATAATTAATTTTCCATTTTAACATCTCCAAAACATAAATCATTAATACCAACTAAGTAAATGGTTCAAGACCCTGTCAAACCCTTTTATAAAATGAGTTTATTTTCATAAATGATACTCATTGTTTAAATAATATAAAATCATACCAATAGATCACAATAAAGAAAAAATGCCAAAAATAATTTAATATATTTGATTAAACCTATTTTTAATACACTCTAAAATTATTTTCCCAAAAAAACACATTATAATTCCTTTAATAAAATCATAAAAACATCTAACAATTTCAACAACATGTCAGATATAAAAAAGGAGATCATTGCCTTTAGAAAACCCACTTTCATCACTCATGAATATCTAAAAAATTTCCCACACTTATTTATCAGCACAAAACCATCTATAAGATATATTTATAAACTGAAAATATCAATATTAAATAATTGAAATTTGTTAGTGAATGGAAACACCTACCATGGAAAAAAACTTTATAAAAATGGATTAAAACCTAAATTACACTTAAAAAAACCCTTGAAAAGTATTATTTAACTGAACACATTAAAATAAAATCCCAAAAATCAAGATTTAATCATAAAACATACAACATTCCCACTTGTAAATCGAATCCCAAATTAAATAGGTAAGTAAATAGAGGAAATAAATAGAATTAAATAAAGAGTAAAATTATTTTAAGATATAGATGAATTTTGCAAGAAAAATGCCTAGAAGGAGACCAAGGGATAATACCAGGATTAGAGAGGCACACCTAGGGAGAAATCCTCAGTGGCAGTGACAAAGGGGTTTTGGTGAAAGTAATTGGTGAGAGATGAAATGAGAAACCAAAATTTAAATGATATGGAAAAATATCACGGTTAGTCCACGTGGTTTTTCAAAACATGTAGTGACCATGCGCCTGTCTCTACTAAGTAGGGTATGTAATTTTCAATAAATCTTAATTTTATGTCATACTATGTGAAATTCAATGAGTGCTTATATACCAGAACCCACCCTATCACACTATTGTTGGGCTGAGGGTCATGGTTGTGCCCTGGTCGTGCAGAAGTTGTAGCCTCAACATACAACATACTACACAGTTTCCTGGGAAGGGGGATCAATTTTGACTAATCATTCACTAATCATTTCCACACACATTCAACCCAAAACTCACATTTATCTTACAAATTAAATTGGTGAATCATGAATGAACACTATAAAAAAAAGAAAATTCCTAAAAAATTCAAGACTATCACACTATGTTCCTGAGAAAATAACTGAGAACCACAACCAAATAGAAAGTTAGGTTAAATACAAAATAATAGGGGCGACACATTTTGTATGATTCATAAAATTTCTCCTATAAGCATTATATTTGTTATCATTATTTTAATATATGTGATATTGTTTATTTTTTCAAATAAAAATGATTTATCTCAATAGTTAAATGAACATTTAGACAACGGTAATCATTACATGGTTATTCCAGTTTTCCTAGGACAATAAACAATCTTTATTTATGTTAATTATGAATATATTTTTTTCTCATACCATGTATTTAAAATGATATTCAAGACATATTATGTAATATCAGGGATAATACTAATATAAAAACTATAAATTTTAATGGTATATATTTTATATGAAAAATAATTTATTATAAAAGGAATTCCAATGGTAAAATTTCGATACTGATTATAAGTCTCAACATATTTTCTTCCTATGTGATAGTTTATCCTAATTCAATAAAACTATAATACTAAATGATATTTTCAGATAATGTGGTTTATAGTTTTAAAATAACAATATAATGTAATTTTTAAGGATGTTTCATTATAATTGGTATAAGAATAGTTTTTAGATATCCATTGATATTTTTCTGTTTTTAGGAGAGGTATTCATAACACTTAAAAATATCGTAAAATGAATATAATATTTAGTTTTATCATAATTTCAATTTCATACCAAAAAATTAGGCTCTATAATATGAAATTATAAAGAGGCTAATTTTACTTTTGTATACCATAATTTTTTTTACTAATTTTGGTTCATTACAGATTTGGATAAAAAATGAATACAATGAGATAACATTTGAGGATAAAATATTCATTTAATGGTGATTAATTAATGGTTATATAGAGGATTTAAAAATAATCAATGTTATATGAATAATATATTTTTAATAAAAGTGAATCACATAGATTTTGTGATAACTCTACACATAATTAAATACTACTGAAATTGGACCCATATACAAAGTGGGAAAATGGGGAAGAAATACAACTGGACTATGTGATGACTCTGTTAGAAAAAATTTTAGTTAGTTGATTAAACAGATGAATAAAATTTTTAATTCGATGATATATGTTTGATTGAATAAATATCCATGGGGTTGGAAAATTATTTTTTATATAAAGTCATTACTATTATTTTTTAATAGTTTCATTATTTTGTGAATCCTATAAAATTGTGTTAAATATAGAATTATGAATTTTACATTGTGTAATAAAGGGTGAATGTTATTTTTTTGGAAAACATTATTTTTTTTTGTGTTTTTGTGGTGATATTCATTTTTAATTAAAATGACATGAATATCATAGAGATTATTTTATTTCAGCATATACATTATGCAGTGTGGCATTAAGCTTCATTTATGTTATCTGGATATATATCCAAAATTTTATCTTGTAATATTATGTAATCAAATCCTTAATATATTTTTCTTTCTATAATATACAAGAATATATATATGTAATTATAATGAAAATTTTTGATCAAATGATCTTTGTTGAACTATAGATATTACAATTTTAATGTAGAGATTGAGGTAGTTTATCATTGTTTTAAATTTTATTCATTTTTACAGGTTTATCCAATCATTTGATTTTTTATTTTGTTAATTTCTAACGACATGAAGAATATATTATTATACATTTATTGATTTTTTGATCCATATATGTTGAATCAAATGTCTGAGGTATGAGAAAATGATGAAAAATACTCATTATATATAGAAAAATATATGATTATGGTTTAAATTGATTGAAATAAAAAATTATACTTGACATGTATGTATATTTACTCATGTTCTTAGATAGGGTAATAATTTACTTCCTCAACTCTCTGAAAGATATCATGAAATAAAAATTATTTTGTTTACTTCTCTCACTGGGAAATCAATGACCATTTAACCAATCACCAATATATTGTTTATCGTGGATAATAATGTCAGAAAAATGAATTCGATAACTCTCAATCATTGCATCTATTTTATCTTTTCTCTTCTATGACCCTGTTTTAATTCATGGAATACTAGTATGTGTTATCGAATGTCACCTTTATAATTCTCTTTTCTCCCTTATTAATTCAATGTTTTTTTCTCCCTTTTTATATTTGGATTTTCGACTTTGATATATTTAAAAGTCAAAAATTATTTACCAAGACTAAATTCCAAATTAAATTGATAAAAAATTAGAAAATGTGGCGATAATGTTACATTTCTATTTTTTTAAATGGAATTATTATGTTTGAAATCATCTAAAATATAGAAAACTGAAATTAAACAAAAAACTCAATGTTGTTAATCTATTATCATTATATCTAAGATATAAAAAATGTGGGAAATAATAATAATAACTAAATTAGAAAATATAAAATTGTAAAACTCATTAATAATATATTAAGTAATTCAATGAAAATTAATCACTTAATTTTATTAACAAAATTTTAATCATGAAATAATTTTTCTTCATATCATGTTTTTATTAATTTTATGAGTGAATCCAAAAAATAAAATCTAAAATTAGTATATATTATTCTAATGAAATAAAATTCTTTTCTTAAATAATAATTATAATGTTATTCTATTTTGAATGTGTGAAACTCTTCCAAAAGATTTTTTTTTCAATTACTAGTGAATGTTACCAATTTTATTAGACAATTTTATTTACATCTCAATTATAAACAATTTTAAGATAAATCTTATTTTAGATTTAAAATTTATATTTCATTTTTATTCATAATAATACAATTATATATTTGGAAACTAATTTTATATATTAATTTATTCTAAATTTCATTTTTTTATTTAAAGGGAATTTTATTGATGAACTATTTTTCATTGTATTTTCTGATTTAATTTATAAATAAATGAATCTTCTTCATTGTAATTATTTTGGAATAATGGAATCGGTATTTATAATCCAGAGGTAAAAAACTAATAAATAGGTAACTTTTTTTATGGAAATTTCAATAGTAACCTTAGTAATTTTGGTAATAATAGTAAAGGTTGAATCTACTAATTGTGGTTTTAATAAAATGATAAGGTCAAAAAAATGAACCTAACACTTACAATTTTTTTTTGGTAATTTATATTCATGCATATTAAATAATGTTTTAGAAGAATTACTACTTATGGACACATGTATAATATTTTGACATTTATAATAACTTATTTAAGGATATGTCAAAGATGTCGGATTCCCTCATTTAATAATTATGACATCATTACTATCCGTTAATAGAAGTTATATTTTCTAATATAAATCTTATTTTTTAAATATAATATAAATATCTACAATATTGTGAGTATTTTTTAAAATATAAACTGTAACGAACCAACATGGGTCGACCCCGAACATGTCAACTGAGCAGGTCTGCGACATGGCCCGAAGGGCGTACCCAATCCCCACAAGATGGAAACTAGTGCCAGGCATAATGATTTCATTGTTCATAACGATTTGGAACATAAAAAAGATAGATAGACATATAAAAACTGACGATAAAAATAAAACTAGTAGAGGAACGAAAACAAGAAAACACATTCCTCATTGGGACATCTTGGTCACCTCCAATAACTACAACCTACCTCGCTTGGGCAGACGTAAAGATAATTTGAACCAAGCAACTGAACAAGCATCTGAAAGGGGAGGATAGGCGTGATCAAATAAAAATGCTCAGTTGTAAATCTAAAAGTGAACCACAAAATCCATGCATTTTTAGTTCCAAAACAGCCCAAAAAATACTAGTTTGAACTACAGTTATTAATATAATGTTTTTTATTTACACAGCAATTTGAAAACTAATAATCACAATTCCATTGCCCTTATAATTCAAGAAACAAGGAAAAAAACAAAATAGGGGCCCTCAAAAATATTTCCAAATCACATAATTTGAAGTTCATTTTAAAACCAACATTAAACACTAAAGATTCAAAGAAAAATCCAAAACCATGATCAAGTGTATGAATCAACACATATAAAGGGAAATGAAAATAATAGTGCTCATATCAAAGGATCACAGAAAACCTAGGAACTCTGAGGAATACCAGAATGTACTATACGTGCGACTCATCCTGAAGTATTTACTAATATAGATGATGTCATAATGCCCAAATGCCCAATGTTTACCTTAATGGATTAACCAAGGGTCCCAATCCCCAAGAAGAGTATAATCTATAATTTGAGCCACTAGCTAGTGTGTTGTATAAAATAGTGCAACAATTGTTCTCAATAATCCCCCTTGTCATGCTACGTTTTCATGCTATGTTCACAAAGATGTGTGCCACACATTCAAATAACAAACCAAATATATATAATCCATAATGCGACAAAAAACGGCACCACCCCAGCCACGTCAAGGATATACCCATGTCTTAAAATAAATATTCTCAAAAGGAGGCACATACTGAGGACCCTCTGGTTGCATGATCGACAGACCATGCAAGGGTCCTAACCAAGGAGGGGCTTTCCAAACATATAGTTTCAAAGATGCCAAACTGGCCTCATACAATTCAAACATATCAGCCCTTTTGAAAAATCCAATAAAAAATTCCAAATGGGACTTTAGCTTTAATATGATTATCTGTTATAAAAAAATTATTTACTAATTCAAAAATAACACAATTTACACTATTTATTCCAATGTGAAAAAAACTCAATTAAAAAAAATTAACAAAACATGCCCATTTTCACTTTAATTCATGTAAAAACAATAACTCCTATGAGAGACCCAAATTCATTCACAACACTTACAAACCAACTGACTGACTGAAAAATAATTTTTTTTTTTAGAAAACACTTTTAAGGAAAATGTGGGAAACTATAGTTCAAGCACTAAAGAAAATAAATGAACCATTAAAGGAAAACTTAAGTCTATTTGATATTATCTCCCGGCATAATTTCCAAGAAATAGTACTAACCTGAGAATTTGGATAGTCCCTCAAAAGATCTTCAAACCGATATGCCAGCTTGTCCCAAGACTAGATGTACTCCTCTTGATTGATCTTCCTAACAATGTATCCCCTGATAAATATTATATCTTTCTTTTCAATCCAATTACATTGCTCCTCATTCTTAGCCACCCTTATTTACCTTTCCATTATCATTTTAGAATCGTATTTAGTATCCTTAATTGTCAAAACGTATTCAACAATTTCTTTTTCTGAGTGCATAAGTAGCTCCCCAGAACAGTCGCTCACCACACAAATCCCCCTGCTTTCGAGAATCAACCTTTGAGGGAGGAACACATCCCTTAATTTTATTCACTGATCTGGTCTCCCTCAGTGGAGTAAAATATTAATAATCCTTCCTCACTTTCTGAGTACCCTTCTGGTTCATGTAGCGCATCTGAATTGACGGCCAATCACCTTGGGTGTCACCTTCTATAACGCCAACTGAATATTCAGAGTCCTCATCACTAGAATTGGTCCGTAAGGAACCCTGTTGATCTAATGAAGGCCTAACCGGGTCCATTTCATCCTCCTAAACTACATTAACATGAAAAAACCCTTCAAATATTTTGCTCAGTGCAACAGAGACCACCTCCTCACGCTGCAGCACTTTACAACCAGATGAGTCTCTCTCCCTTGGTGACTTGGAGGCCTTAGCTAGACCCTTGTAAAAGGTACTAGCCCATGATTGCAATTCCTCGGCCTATGCAATATCCCTAAGAGTCATGGAGCCTCCTTCGTCCACCAAGTTTGTATCCACAAGAACAGGACCATTATCAGGCTGCACCTCCACCACAATAAAACCCACTATCCCCAAATCAGGCCGAGAAAGTTGGGGTACACCCAAATCATTCCTTATGCGACAGAAGACATCAGATACTAAAGGATTCACATGTTATGATCCTATCTTGACATCCATTTCTGATTTAGACTTAATGTCCACTCCCACAAACTTTTGTTTAGACAATGATTCCTCAATACTATCCTCTTTTTCCTTACCGCTGTCTGCACCCATATGCTTTGTGGGATTCAAAGAACCTTGTCTACATGGGGAAATCGGATGACCCAGACACTTACAGACAACACAAAAATCAGACCACAATTCATAAACAACATGCTGCTTATACCGAAACTCTTCACTTATGATGATACAATGATTATCAAAATTAAATCTTGACAAATCCACTTCTACATAGACTCGCGGGTTAACAGGATGAGATATAGCTTCAATACTACTATCTGAACACAAGAATCTACCCACTAAGTTCTCGAGCATCCAAATCATATAGGGGTTTTGAAATGGTAAAGGAAGATTATGCAAACTGACCCAGATTTCCATCAAAGAAGAATCGCGCTTCTTGTGGAAGTCGTAGGTCCATCTAAAGAGGTAGAACCGGAATCCGTTGAAGCTTCGGGGTGTGCTAGACCAAGCTATAATTAAATCATCCTCATAAGCAAAGTGTATCATAATATTCTTGCTGTCATGAAAACCCACCATTGCTTTCTCTTGTAAGTCCCAAGATTCAAAAACATACCTATCAAAAGCATCAACCGAGGGGCGTCACTATGGAAATCGAGAAACCAATGTAATAAGAAACACCCATATCACTAAAATATATAATACCACAAATGTTCATAAACCTAACACCTATTTTTAGACAAATAACAAAGCACATCCATGAAAAACACCATGTTTCATTCATGAAATACAAAAAATATTTCAAAACAATTTAACAAAACATTCTAATTGAAAAAAACCCCACCCAAAGATCTCATTTCACCCAATAATGGAAAAATAGAAATTTACAAACACATAAGGCATATTATACAAGTGGTAAACTTGGATTCAAGTAAGACTCTATGTTTCACAAAACCAAACAATTGTAGAACACCTCAACCAGCTTTAAAGAGGTAACATGGAGATGTAGATAAAGATAATAAAATAACAAAAACCACAATAATAAATCACATGTAATGGAAATGAAATGCATGGATTTTCCTAATGAAAGTCAAGCCAAAACATTCTAACTCAAGAAATAACTCACTCACATGTGGGCATCCACACACATCCATATATATATATACTTTTAAACTAATTCATTTGTTCCCTGCGCCATGAGGGAACACACAATCAAAATATATATAAGGATACATATATTCATTCCTGGGAAAAAGCATGTGCGCACTTGGAAATGACCTCGAACCCCTGAAAAAAGTTCAGATACCCAACATAAAGCGGTGATGACCAATAAACCCCCAAATAAATACCATGGAATCAATAATATAAACACGACCAACTAAAATAATGTGCGCAAGGGGTAAAAAACATCACATTGGACAATGGAAGAGATCATGAGAAAACAACAAGGTTATATTTCACACAAAAATAATTATCCATACTACAAATTTAATATAATTTAATCAAAACACAATAAAAACACAAAAAAAAGATGCATATGTGATAACAAAACTCTTATCTTTTATGGTGGCGGTGAACCAAAATATGCGTCCAGGACAAACGCACAGCGCGAACAATAGTGGTTCATCCGAAGTGATCTGAATCGCTTCTCCTTCACTGGTGGCGGATAGAACAGGGTCAGACATTATTTGAGACACCATTCGCGAACCCATCGAGGGAATTCATGGCCATGTCGGAGCATGTTGAGGTGTTGCGCAATGGGATTCGGGTTTGTCGATGTTGGCTGCCATACATGGGGGTACGGTTCTCTAAAATCACACCCAGAAGGGGGAAAAGGGGTTGCACCAGACTAGGCGGGATAGTTGCAGTGAACATGGAGGCTGGGCAGTTGGAACCCGTAGGGTGATGTGAAGCCAGATGGGTCAGAAAGTCTGGTGTACCAAGGAGGTCAGAGCAGCGGGGGTCGGTCCGCGTAGGTGGACGAAATGGAAAATCCCTCCATTCTGTTGGGAAGGAGATCTGAGAGGCGATATCCTAGACAGAGGATAATGGCACAGAACAACAATGGAGGAAGGAAGCTTGCAGACTGTTGGCCGTCCGAGAAAGGAAGGGTGTCGTTGAGGGCAACCGGCGCAAGAGAGGGATATGCGGGGAGCATTCTGAGAGTGTGTGACATGGGCAGTGTGGACCAACAGGGGTACGGGAGGTGGAGCTCGGGTAAGGGGAGCATGAATGGAAGGGTGATAAAGTAGGGAAGCAAGATGGTGAGCCAGAAGGGGTGGCATGGTCAACCGACAGAGGGCGAGCAGGGTTTTGCGGTGCATAGAAGAAATGGGGGGATGAGAGACGAGATTTGGGTAGCATTATGATTTTTTATAAAAATAATAAAAACAATAATCATAATCATGATGATAATAATAAGAATAATAATAATCTTAATATTTATAACATAATTATAATAATAATAAATGTCAAATGAATAAAAATAAAATCTTGTACATTTTCTTTATTTTTTACCAAATATATATTACCAGTAGTAATAGTTATATTATATATAATTTTATCATAAAAATATTAAAACTAATCCAAAAAACAAATTAATATAAAAAAAATAATGACAGCAATAACCCTACCAATAAAAATAATTTTATTTTTATCTACACAATAATAATATTATAATTAATGTGGTGAAAACATTTAACCCATTTCATTTTTATAAATTGTTATTTATTTAATACATTATGTAACTGCAAAAGTACCTAGAATGACTACACGACTACCACCGATCATGCGGTGCCCACACCCCATCCCAAAACACAAAAACTAAAATTAAACATTAATTATATTAGACTCAAGCTCGCCCTGCAACATGGCAGGGATTTCCGAACAAAAAAAAATATTAATTAAAATAAGTAAAAACGGGATTTGGGGGTTAAAATTCTCCCCACCATAGACAATTTCTTCTGCCATAAACTCACCAATCCAAAAGTTGGCACAACTAGTGTCCATGACCAAACCAAACTAGAAGTAATGGAGATGCTCTGGGTGACTATTACCAACACACGTCACACTGGACCAACTCATGAAAAATCACTTTCTGAAGGTGAAAGGAAAACACTGTAGGGTTCTCCCCACCACAAGAATTTACTATCATAGAAACCCTTGAAACCCGATAACCCCCCCTCCCCCTAAGGTGGAAAGTGTGGGAAATCCCAAACCAAACTCATTACATTTCCCAACATGGACCAATCAACCCAGTTGCACATTTGTGAAAAATGTTGGTATGAATCAACCCAAAAACATTAGGATGAAAAATTTATTTCAACGCCTACAATCAGTATCACGAAACGAACACCCCCTAACAACCACAGCAGAGACCAAATCAAAATCAGACCATGTCATTTCATTCATATCACACACCATTCAAAGAGACCAAACAAATTAAAAACCACACAAAGGGAAGATTACACTGCATGGATCATGGGGGAATGAGCTCATCATGCCACCATAACAATGATGATCTTACAATAGTGAGAAGAATTGATCAAGTATATTTTGGATATTTCCCTTCCAAATCTAAAAATAGTATCTGGTTCGAGGTTCCACACTATGTTGGAAACTCTTGTCTATACACGAGGTTCACCCTGAAACCTATGGATGTGGCCCTGATGGATGAATCATCTTCGGCCTCACAATCAGACATTTGCATCCTTAGGTTCCCAACTCCTTCATCCAGAACAACGCTTCATTCAAAACTCTTCTTGGTGGCCTGCACAGTCACACGATAGTAAGAGTTCTGAGGGATGGGACAAGGCAGCTTAGAATGGCTGAACCTACCAAACTAGTGGAATGAGAGAGAACATTCCAACAAACTAGGAGTGAGTACAATAAAATATCCATTCTAGATAGGGAACCTTCACAAGGTCTAACCCCCACTAACTACACCCCAGACTCTAACAATGATGATACATCTCACCATTACAAGTCCTGAACTAAACCCTAAAATAACTTTGGGATGGTACAAATCATAACTACCCTGGGTGTTCCAACCAACCCGAAGACACAATATCTTTAATAATTATACAAATGACTTTAACAGACATCAATTACCTTGATAAATAGGAAACAAAAAAATAACTGGGAACTAGGCCAAACTCATTAAAAAAATTGGAGGATTTTTTGGAAATATATTCAGAACAACACGAAAAACACTAAACAACCTGTAAACAAGCCAAAACACAATCAGATCAACAACTCAAGCCAAGGGAAATAGGCCCATAAGCCAAACATATAAAAACAGAAGCATAAATCACATTTCAAAAACCAATATTTCTTTAAAAAATTTGTCACTACTCGCCCCAGTTGGGCCCACACCGTGACTCACCAATCCCACCTCCAATAGGCTAGGGAATGGTGACTAGCACTGAGTATCCATATAAGAAACATGGGAGGCATTTCCTAAGAACCTGTACACATTCACACATCTCCATGCCCACAATTTTTGAAATGTACAATCCACTAAGAAACAAAATGCATGTCTACAACTAAACCCATCCAACAGAGTGCGAGAGAATGTAAAGTACTGAATCTAAACTGGTCCCACAAAAAACTAGAGTCTTAAAACTGCAATGACCATCCAATAAACAGAAAAGGTACTGGGAATGCTACTCGTAGCCGTAGGAATTATTTTTCTTGTAGGAAACTCAAAAATCTCGGTCCTATCTTGGTCTGCCCTGAACACTGTCACAAGGATACTCATATGCACATGACACGACACATGCAGGCAAAGCTCACGAATGGGTGAGTACAACAATACTCAGTAGAGGACACCGAAAAACACAAAGCAAAACATTTTAGAAAGGCATAGTCATCTCTACATAGTATATGTATACTGAACATATATTTGGAGAACACAAACCCCATACACTCGAATCGGAGACCCATAGTCTAGAGTCAAGTCACACAACTGCATACCCCCATGTAGGGATTCGGTTTGAAGATTCCAAGAAGCAGTCATTCTAGGAGAATAGACTCCCCGAGCCTGGTAGCTCTGATTATTTTCGTCCATGAATTACCATTCTTCGTGAAACGTCATGAGTTGTAGTTACACTCATTACGGGAGATGCACTCCTGAGTGGGAAGATCACAATAGATAGATGAATTGTAACATCCCAGATAAATGAAGAATATGACATTATTATATTAATTAATATTTGGGAATTAATTATTAATTATACATTATAGGGTTACTCTGTTTGATAGCGTACTCGATACGCAACAATGGCTTTCATTGAAATCTTACTATGCACACTAATAATATAATATTTTTATTTTAAAAGGTAATTAATGCCTAGATGTTGTAATGGAGGAAATGAACAGAACTATCAAAAACATAGTAATAAATGTTTGATAAATTTATTTACATATGTCTAAAATGTTTTAGAGACATAAAATGTGAATGAATCTAATTTTAAGCATAATTTACACTCCAAGGCCGATTTACTGCCTTTTATGCTCGAACCCATATTAAATATAGTTTTGGTCACATTAATAAATTATAATTGACCAAATAAAATCATTCTTTAGAATGGGGACATCAAAATTCACTTTGTGTAAATTTTTGTAATTTTTCCGATAATGTTCATGTTTTAATGAATAATAAAAATATTGTATATTAATTCAAAAACAACTTTTTAATATAATTTATTAATATGGTTAATATATATTTTTAATTTGTTTTAATGTGTATTTAGAATATATTATTACCATTTAATCAAATTTTGGTCATTGGAATTAATTTCACTTTGAAATTGGACATAAACATGTGTAAATCTTTTGGTAGTTATTGTTTCTTAAAAACATGCTTTTTGTTTTAACAACAGAAATTAATTTTAAATTAATTAATGAAAATTATATGTTTAGAATTTGGTAAAATAGAACTCATTTTTGAATTTAGAATTCCAAATAGAGCATAGTCTGAATATTTGGTATTTTTCTGAAAAAACATCAATTTTTTAAGAATAGTGAAACCACTTAGTAGTAGTAAAAAAACCTAATTTTTCATTTAATTGTAATTTTTACACTATTGTGATTTTAATTTAGAAAATATGATATAAATGGTTGTTATTTCTTAGTAAAATGTCGTTCAAAAAGATAAAAATAATTTTTGGTGAATAATAACTTTTGACTTTTATTTACCGCGGTTAAAGCTAAATAGGGTAAATCAAGGTAAAAAGAATATTATAATAACTCAAAATTACCTTAACTCTTGTCTGAACCTTATCAGTTGATTCATTTACTACCATGGAGATATTTAGGTTTATTTTTGGACCCCAATTATCCACATGGGATTTATAATGACACTTTAGATTAATTATCTTAACGTAATGGCAAAAATCACAAAAACAAGTATATTTTAGTAAATTTATTTTTACATGGGGTTATATAAATTATCATTTTGACTATAATAAATAATTTTAAAGCTAAAAGGATTTCCTACATCATTTTATTTTGTTTATAATTTTTGGATGTCAAATAATTTATATTATTAATGACACAATAATGATGCAGTGTTACCTCATTAATAAATCATTTAAAAAATTAAGATTATAATGATTAAAAGATTATCCAAAACCTGTCCAATTCATATTGGATGATTTTATTTCGACCATGATCCATATTATATTTGACATTAATTATTTTTTGTCAATTATAAATGGAATGTCATTATATAATAAAATAATATTTTCTCAAATTTCTAAAGAGACTGTCCTCCCCCATATAAAACGACACCACATTAACCAATTACCGACACCTATCAAGCCTTTTGTATCATCCAAACTTAGCACAATTAAGCTCCCTACATCCCTATCCTCCAAATAGAAGACTTAACTTGGGAAAAAGTATAATTAAGATGTCCTTTTGGTTAAAACCAAAGGATGTTTCCCAAATTATAGGTAACAGTTTCTCTTAACATATTTTCATTTATTTTAATCATACAACCCATAAATACTTTTTGGTCCATTACTTTATAACAACAGAAATATCCTAAATATAATTGGATTTCATTATGATAAGGATTCTAACTACACTTACACACACCTCTATCAAATGGGTGAAAAACATAATGTTTCTTTGGATGGAAAACTATCGCCTCACGAAACGATTATTGTTCAATTACCTACTACCGACTCTCATCGTGGCCATTATGATGGTACTATATTTATATGTTATATATATTATGTTTTTATATTCTTTATTATTTTTTATTTTCCATTTATATAATATCCTTATGGTTTTCTCATTTTGGGTAAACGCTATACTTTCATTTGAGGAAGTGCGGACTACCGACCACTCAAAGTGATATAACTCATTAATGCAATATGTGGTACATATAAAGGATTTAAATAATGATATTATAGATGATATTATAATATAATTATAATATAACTATGTATCATTATTTTTTAATTCCATTAAAATAAGAAATAGAAATGAAAGTAGCGTTCATGCGTACATACGACCTATCGTCTCCAGGAACGGTGAATTTCATTTCTTATTTCCAAGATGTTATGTACTGTTATAAATACATATATATAATAAATATATATGGTTTATATTATATCTAAATCATGAATAAAATTATCGAGGTAATTGACTACTGACCACATGGACAACTTTTAATTATAAGGTGTTCATTTTTTGACTCAAGTTCAAAATATCGACCAAATGACCATTATTAAATTTATTTATTTAATAATTTTATAACATTGTAATAAGTGATATAAAATAGATAATAAACTAAAACAATGTTCTTAAGAATTTATAAATTAACTATAGATTATTATTCTAGAAGAACAAGGAACAAACGAGTCTTGTCAACCTGAGGTAAGGGATTTTCTTTTCTCACTTTTAATTCCGTTAGATTTCCATTGTTCGCAACTAATTCATTGAATGTAATGTACATTGTGCCTCATTTTGATATATATTACCATTATTCTCCTAATATTCATTATATTATGTTATTCATTTTGTGGTTATTAACTTTTGGTCATATGAATTAATTGATTAAAACGTGGTAAAGGGTTTCATCTCACTTTTTATTCCCATGAGATTCATGTTATATTTGATAGTATTTATTTTTGTGTCATCTATGTACTGCCCATGATTGTACTCTTTGTGTTATATATATTAATTTATTATTATTTAAATATTCATTGTAAGATCTGTCATTCATGTGGCGTATGTTTTGTAAGTTAGCAAATATGTAAGGAAACCTTGGACCCTCCTCTTTTTAAAAGACTTCTTTTTTGTTATATATTTAAATTTACATATTATTATGTATGGATATGTTCTTATATATCCTTATTGATTTAAAATTTATTTCCAATTTATGAGATACCCTTTTTGTCTCATCAATTCACTTTCTGAATTTTAATATTATTCCATTAGGCTATCGAATTTTTACAATGGAACTTCTTAAACCAATTTCAATTCTTTGGGTTCAACCTGTACTTCGTGAATATGTCATCATATGAATATGTGTGAATGACATATTATTGATTTACAATTAATATAAACTTATATTTGGTGTATTTATATTTTTCACACATAATTATGTGATTTATTTATCCCAAATTTAAGGATACCATCTTTATAAGTGATTTCATCCCAATTTACATTTCCACTGAGACATCATTGTTGTTATGTACAAATTCACTCTTATATGGTGTATATAATACTATTTGACACATCAAATCATGAGTTTATATATTCTCATGATATTATAAATTTCTGATAAAAAGTTATTCTTCAATTATTTTTATGCAAGTGTCTCTCTCTTTTTAATACACTATTTCACTAAAATATCATTTTAAATGTTTTAATGATTTATTCATCTATATATTTCTCATTAATGTCCATGTCTTCAAAATAGGTTTTAGGATTTATTTATATGGACATTAATGTTTTTAAATGATAATTAATTTAAAAGCATCAAAGCGGTATGGGACACTTTGATTCAAAAATCACTTTTTAAATGGTTTTGAAAATGATTTGATAACACATTGTATATTTCAATATTTTGATTTGATATATTTGAATTTTGAAATGTTATCTTTCCATTATACATGTGTTATATGATATGATTATGTTATGTATATTTGGAATTGTTTACGTATATGGGATGTTCGATGATAAACCTAGGGCGGGTGAGCCCGAAATAGCTCTTCAATGCATTGGGTAACATGATGGAGGTAAACGTGATGTTTCTTTTAAGAGACATTGGGAATATACTGTGATGGGTATTCCAAGTGTAACTCCCTATGTAGCTATAATATCTACAATGTATGTTTGATATGTATGACATATGTAACCTTTATGATTTATGATTTGTGTGTGTTATTCATAAATCTTATGATTATATTTTGTGGGTTTTTATTGAATAGTATGGTTTAATTGACGGGATAATGTTCTCCACCCTTATTGTATAACCCTTACTGAGCTTCTTATGATCATAAAATGTTTTTGAAATGTTATACACATGACTTAAAGATGAATATGGTTAATTATTGTATCAAGGAAATGTTATGTTGTCTAAAACAAGGATCTAGACATGTTTCTTTTTAAGAGTTTTTATTTTATGAAAAAAATGGATACTGAGTAGTAGTGTCTACAAGTAATATTCATGTTGTTAATTAAAAGTATGGCCAAATTATCTGAAACTCAAAACCTAAAATGATCCTCAATGTTAATTATTCATTTAATTCAATATTATGTAATGTTTTAAGGCTGAGATATTATAGTTGGTATCAGTGGTCAGTTTAGAAAACTTTAGGGATTATGAATTTTTGGTAGAAACACGGTTACTCCCTATCTATTATTTCAGTAAAATCCATGTTTTATAACTTTTTCAGATCAAGGAATGTCTGTTACAAATGGAAGGATGAGTATCTCAAACGACATTTCTATCTGTTATAGATGACATGCTTGTAATAATTATTGAAAAATCATGTTTAGATGATTGTGAAACATTTTAAAGTATATAACTCACTTGAATGAAGTTGTTTGAGATATCAAACACCTCCACTATACATCGTTATCATTGTGGATCATTGGTTTCATTTTGAAAAATCATATTTTTACAATATTCTCATATTTTCATTAATGCTAAATATTATCAGGGCATTTTCAAATATTTTTCCTTATCACAAGATTTTAAAGCATATTATTATTTTAACAAATGTTCTAAAGAAGGAGACCCTTGTGAAACCTATTCATATTTTATTTTACAATATAGTCTCTTAGAAAAAACATATGGTATTTTAAAAGGACCATTAATTGACTGTTTCAACTCAAATTCGGTTCAACTGTTTTATAGAAATCATGTTTTACCAAATGTTTTTAAAATATATCTCATACATGATTATTTTCAAAATTTATTTTTCGGTGAACACCCATATGACCCATGTTGTACAAGGTTTATTTTGGATGATGGAAGCAACAGATTTTAAAGGATCTCTAAATCATTGTTTCAATGCATGGACCTTCTACTTATGTTAACAAGATGGCGTTGAAACCAAATAGACATCATGATCAAGGTATGATGTTTTTCATTTTGGGGATCATTTTATTTTATCATATGACGGTGAAATAAGACTCTAACAATTATGATGTTGAGATTATAATGAATTTGGATGAAAATTAGAGGTATAAAGAAAACATTGAGGTTAAAACATGTTAGGATTATTTTTTGAGTTTTATAAAATGGACAACCCATATGATGAGTGACAATCAGTCACATCCGGCAAGGGTATAGGAATCGAACCCACAACCAAAGGGAGAAAAGGGTTCATCGCTTGCCACGAGCCTACATAAAGTCTGTGGTTAGTATGACATAATATTTTAGTAAAATGATTTTATGGAACGAGAATAAGTTTATTTTTCAAACTAATGTTTTAACAATTGGATATACTTACTTAAGAAATATGATTTAGTGATTAAGTGATAAAGGTTGTTGTGGAACACGTTATCTCTTTTGAGGAAACACTATATGCTTAAGAAAAATAGAGCACCAAGGGATTTAAATTTTGGAGTAATTTTTGAGATATTATTTTGGAAGAACATATGTTGATTTTGGTTATTTATGAAAATGATTAACCTATCATGGAGAATATGTGGTAAGGTTAATTATTTTTCAATATGATACATTCAGAGTAACTGGTATTGCTTGGAGGTCAATCTTATAATATATCATGGAAGTCTATATAATTAAAAACATGTGAGATTTGGGTTAAAATAACTGTTCGGAATACATTTAATTATTTTTAGGGAAAACTGTTTATAAAATGGTCTTTGTTGAACTTTGTTTTTTTTAAAACAAATTTGGGAGATTAAGAGTAGTTTTTCTTTATGTAAAAGTTTATCCTTTTTTGGGGATTATCTGATCTTGTACTAAATATTTTAGTATTATTTAATATCTAAGGAAAGGGAAATATATTGTTCATATTTTTTGGATTATTTTATTATATTGAAGTTGATTATAGGGCTCTTAATGTGAAAAAGGTGATCTTGAATACTCATCATTTGGAGAAAATATGAGTTTGTGTTAGAAATATAGTAAAAGATGAATGTCTACATGAAAAGTAAGTATATTTACTTATGTTTTTAGTTAAGCTCATAAATAAATTACACAATTGAAAGTAACTTAAAACAAAAACCTTATCTATTATGTTATCCTAAAGGGTTATCGAAGACTTTTTAACCCATCACAAGTTTGTGATTCTCTGATGGCCAAATTTCTCCTAAACATGTTTTCTATTACTCTCCATCAGAACATTATGTTTTTTTCTCCACCATATCCATGTTTTAATGAAATCCTACTATCTGTTGTCTTGGGTAACCTTTGTACTTTTGTTCCTTTATTTTAATGGGATAGTTTTATTGACTCTTTTTCTGATTTCAGGCTTTCAATGATGTTTCTGAGCCCAATTTCAAAATTGTGAGGACGCAATTCCAAAAATGGGGCAATGATGTAACATCTCAGATAAATGAAGAATATGAAGTTTTTACATTTATTGATATTTATGAATTAAATCTTAATTTTACTTTAAATGGGGTTCTCAGTTCGATAGGGTACCTGCTCCGCAACATAGGGTTTCATTGAAATTTTATGTTCCACACTAACAATATAATAATATTATTTTTAAATAAATTTAATGCCTAACCATTGTAATTGAGGAAATGAAAAAAACTAACTACAAAAAAACTATACATTTTTGATAATTTTTTTTACATTTATCCAATAAATGTTAGAGGCTTAAAATGTGAATGAATCTAATTTTTAGAATGATTTACATTTAAATGCTGATTTACCACCTTTTAAGGGAGAAAACTCATTAAATATAGTTCTGGTAAAATTAATACATTCTATTTGACCAAATAAAATCCTTCTTTAGAATGGGGACTTGAAAATTTACTATGTGTAAATTTATGGAATTTTTTCGATATAGTTCTGTTTATAATGAATAGTAAAAATATTGTATATTAAGTCAAAAATACCTTTTAATCTAATTTATTTATATATATATATTATCCTTTTAATTGGTTTCAAAGTGTAAATAGAATATATTTTTACCATTTAATCAAATTTTTTTCATTGGAATTAATTTCACTTTGAAATTGGACATAAACAAGTGTCAATCATTTGATAGTTATTGTTTCTAAAAAATGCTCTATTTATTTTAACAACAAGAATTAATTTAAAACAAATTAAATCAAATTATAAGTTTAGAATTTCTAAAAAAAGACATCATTTTTTAATTTGTAATATAAAATATTTCATAGGGTGAATTTTTGGTATATTTATGAAAAACATCAATTTTTGATAAATAGTGAAACAACTTAGTACTAGTTAAAAATACAGAATTTTTTATTTAAATGAAATTTTATCAATTCAATGAATTTAATTTCAAAAATCATACATACATGGATATTATTAGTTAGTAAAATGTCATTCAGTAAGATGAAAATAATTTTTGTTGAATAGTTACTTTTCACTATTATTTACCGCAATTAACGGTAAAAAAGGTAAATCAAGGTAAAAAGAATATTACAATATTTCAAAATTACCATAAACATGGCCAAATATTATTTAATCAGTCATTTATGACAATGATAATCTTTGGTTTGATCGTGGGACCTCATTGAGCCACATGGGAGTGATAATGACACATTAGATTTATTAACATAAAGTAAAAGAAAAAATGACAAAAACAAATATATTTTAGTAAATTAATTATTATAGGGGTTATATAAATTATATTTTTTACTATAAATATTAATTGGAACGATAATGATATTTCATACATCATGTAATTTTATTACATTTTTTAGACATCATATAATTTAAATTATTTTGGAAATAATAATGATTTAGTGTTTACCTCATTAAAATATAATTTAAATAAATAAGATTTTAATGATTAAAATATTATCCAAAACCTATCCAATTCATATTGGATGATTTTATTTTGAAAATGAGTCATCTTATCTTCGACTTTAATTATTTTTGGACTATTAGAATCCAATTATCATTATATAATAAAATAATATTTTCACACATTCCTAAAAAGACCCTCCTCGACCACTTAGAAGGACACCACTTCTATCCAATTCCACACACCTCTCAATCTGTTTGGATCATCCAAAATCTACCCAATAAATATACTTACATCCCTATCCTCATTATAAAATCCTTACCTTAGGTAGAAGTAACATTAAAATGTCCTTTAGGATCAAACCAAAGGAAGTTACACAAATTAAAGGTAACAGTTTCTCTTAACTTCTTTTCTTTTTTTTACTTGTCCAACCCATAAACTAATTTTAATTTTTTTATAACAACAATAGTATCCTCAATATACTTGTATGTTGGTATAATAAGGATTCAAACTACACTTATACACACCAATATCTAATGGGTTATGAACATAATGTTTTTGGGGATGGAAAACTAATTCCACAAGAAACGATGTTTATTCAATTACCTCCCACCGCATCTCATTGTGGACATTATAATGGGACTGTATTTATATATGATATATATTATGTTTATGTTTTATTTATTCTTCAGTATTTCCCATTTATATGGCACCTATAATGGTTTCCATTATGGGTAAACATGATAATTTTATTTGAGAAAGTGCAGAATACTGCCCTCTCAAAATGATATGACTCGTTAATTCCATAAGTGGGACATATAAAGGATGGAGTGTAATTCCCCGACCCCAGTTACCTAGAGTTGGTTAATTATTACATAACATTGGAATGATCACAAAAGATCTTGTCTCGAAACACTGATTAGTTTAATATCTTTGGAATCACTAGATACATTCATAATATTTACATTACATCATAAAATGAAAAACTACAACACCATCTTGTCTCCATAGACCACACTCATAACCCCTTGTAATATCCCTGAAGGTCATTCATAAAATGCTTCTTCACATACTGGGAATAATAAAACATAGAAAGGGGTGAGATCAGATGCCTAGTAAGGATAACAATATAGCAGAAACATTCATAAATAAGAATAAACATTTAAGGCAATGTATAACTAAAACAAAATCCTTTTAAACATGAAATTCATAATAATATGTTAGAAATAAAATGAAATAATTCCATTTAATTATTCACATTGATATTTTACTAGTCTAATAATCACATGCAATATCAATAACCACTTTCATAATGATGGAATGCATAATTCTAGACTATTATAACCACAAACTCAAGGCCTTGTGTCAAGACTACAAAAAATATTTTGTCAAGGCCTTGTACCAAGACACTAGGTTGTCTCATGAGACCTAACGATGCATCTAGGATGTATAGTGGGCTCCACCCATCACTTACTAAGTTCAATGCATTCCTCATATGAACAGGTTTAAACATAACATAAACATTCGTATTAAAACTAGAAAAACAAATGTCAATAATTTATCCATAAACAATGAATGGTATAAAAATAACACATCCACAACCAAACATATCCCAAAACCTTCAATACAATATGGAAGTTTTATATCATAATTAATCAACTTTAAATAAGCATAAAATCCATCAAAATATATTGACATAAATCAAATCAAAACTATATGAAGGAAATATATGTTTTTTTAAATCATTTAAAAGTCACAAATTTATAAAATTATACATTTAATTTGAAAATATTTTTATAATATTGTAAGGTATTCTTTTGTGATTTTATAATTGTGGAAAAAAGTCGCACATCCCATATAAGTTAAAGAATACATTGTTACCTTAACTCTGTCGAAAAGGTTAAAAATTTCATTGTTTGGAAAATGATGTGAAGAATACATTATAAACATACTATAAAAAGTCAAAAAGGGTATAAATGACTTTAACCCATAGTATATTAAATTTTAAGAATGATTTGAAATACATTTTTACGAAACATTTATGTGGATGATAAACATGTACCAATAGATAGTTATGTATAAACAACCTCGGATAATAAAGAGATTGTGAAATAAACCCTTACCTTATACTTTTCCTTTGTCAAGGGTAGTTTAACCTCCTGTATAATTTTTAAATAATTGTTATTAAATTATACAAAAATTTTATACATTAATATAATATCATATATGATATTTTAACATTTCTTTTGTTACATAAGCCGTGTTTGTCATGTATATTATTTATCTTATTTATATCTAAAATGATATCAAGTCCATAAATATTATATTTAATCATCAAATGAGAATTATACTTGAATGGATATGATGGGGAAGGAATCTCATCGTGTTCGTGGAGAAGGCAGTCTGTACGTACGCACGAGTGACAATATCATTTTTTTGATATTAAAAGAATATATAATTGTATTGTATATAATATATAAAGAATAATTATAATGTTATATTTATTATTTACTTCAATTACACATCATTATCATACCCATCCAACTAATAATGGTTTGACTAAAAATTACACCACGACGTGGAGATGGTAAGCCGTACATATGCGTGTGTTGTGACATGTCATTGAAATGATGAATAGAATACAGAATATGGTTTTACCTATTTATAATAACATCACAGTATATAGAATATACCGGAGTAATTATTTTATAATGGATATAACAAAGAAGATGATGTTGAAGCAGAAAGGAACATGGAAGAGGGTGGTGAAATTACTAACTCTTTTTCGGGTTCATCCATTTGATTTGATTAAAAGGGATCCTTAAGACGGCTTTATGTCTAATGTAAGGACTATAGGATTATTTTACTGATTTTTGAAAGTTATTTGAGTAGTGGTTGGCCGATCTAAATGGATTTGATGATGTGAATTAGATAAAAGGTGGAGTGCCCTATTATAAGAGGGGTGGGGGAACCTTAGGAAAAGCTAGAAATATTATTTTATAATAAATTCATATTCAGTTTCTAATTGCTAAAAATAAGATTATTTAACGTTTAAGGTGGGGATAGGTCGAAAAATGCTCATCCAATAGGTTTTATACAAGTTTGGGTAACAACATTAACCTTATCATTTAGTTTCAACTCTTAGTTAATTTGTTTGATATTTACCATGTCTCTTTGTAATTTTATATTATATAGTTAATAAAATTACAATATACTAACAAGATACATCCATGTTGTCCATTAATGATACACCTATCATTTTATAAGTTTTTTATCCAATCCTTAGATTTTTAGAAATAGAATATCAATTAATAATATTATATTTTCTTTAAAAAAATCTTTTATGTCAATTTTGACACTATTTAATAATTTTTTTTGTTAAATTTATTAAAACTGTATTAATTCGAAAAAAATTAATTTATGTTATCCTAAAATGTCATATTAACCAATAAAATTAGTTGATTTCATCAAAAAATTCAAATTATATTTACTTTAACATTTATAATACCAATTATTTGATTCATTCATTAATAACGAAAATACTGCATCATTATTGTGTCATTAATAAATTTAATTGTTCAATGTATAAAAATTATAAATAAAATACCATTAAGTAGAAAATATTTTTAGTTTTTTAATTAATATTTATATTCGAAAATATAAAATATAAAACCTTATGTGAAATTTGTTTTGTTAACAGGTATATGCTTATGTCATTTTTGTATTTACTTTAACTTAATTAATATAATATGTCATTATCACTTACAAGTGGCTCCATGGGGTCCCATAATCGCCCCAAATTTTTCCACTGTATGAAATTTATCATCCAATAGTGTTAGAACATGTTTTAGTGTAATTTGATGTTATTAAATTATTATTATTTTTACACTTATTTAATAGATTTACCAATTAACCATGGTAAATAAAATATTTAGCGAAGTAATTAATCAAAATGTCTAAAAAATTTACCTATTTACAAAACTTGGACCTCCTGATTATAAATTTGGAATACATTTTTCAAAATTCAAAAAACATAAGTGGAAAAAATTAATTAAAAATTAATTCCCGTTGCCAAAACAAAAAACATGTTTTTATGAAATAATAATTATCAAAAGATTGGCACTTGCTTATGTCCAGTTTAACTGTGAAATTATGTCTAATGACCAACAGTGGATTAAATGGTAAAAATTAAATGTAATTATACTTTAAAATCACTCAAATTCATAATCTATCACTATTAATTATTTCGAATAAAAAACACGTTTTTGATTAAAATTTAATATTTTTCACTCTTCATCAAAATATTAATGTTATTAGAAATGTAACAAAAGTTCACCCTAATATAATTTATATATTCCAAATCCAAAAATGAATTCCATTTTGGAAGATAAAATTTATATATTTTCAACAAGTGGGTTTTACTATTCATAACTAATATTTTGATTGGTTGTGGTGTGTTCGAACTCGATATTACATACAACACATTCTACTGTATTATTCAAAGAGAAGAATATTATTGAAGCTTTGGGTGTTACAAGGATTTAATGATATTATATAATATATTATACTTGAATTATAATATAACTATGTAATATTATGTTTTAATTCTATTCAAATAAGAAATAGAAATGAAAGTAGCATTCATGCATACGTACGACCTACCGTCTCCATGAACGGTGCATTTCATTTCATACATCCAAAATTTTATGTACTATTATAAATACATATATATACAGTATATATATGTTTTATATGAAATCTAAATGATTAATATCATTTTGGAGACAATGTACTAATGATGACATCAACAACATGTAATTATAAGGTGTTCATTTTTTACTCAAGTACCAAATATTGACTAAACGACCATTATTAAATTAATTGACTCCATAATGTTAATAACATGGTAATAAGTGATATAAAAAAGATAAATAATCTAAAATAAGTTCTTAAGAAATTATAAATTAACTTCAGATTATTATCCAGGATGAACACGGAAGAAACGATTCATGTCTGACACGAGGTAAGTGATTTTCTTATCTCACTTTTAATTCTATGAGGTTTCCATTTTCCTCCACTTATTAATTGAATTTGATGTATTGTGTACTTCCACATGATATATATTATCATTATTCTCATTATATTCATGGTATTCTTTGATTAATTTGGTGGTTGTTAAATTTTGGTCATACAACTCAATTGATTACAACGTGGTAAAGGGTTTCATCTCACTTTTTATTCCCATGACATTCATTCTATATTTGAAACTATTTATTTTTGTTTGGGGTATGTAATGCCCATTATAGTACTCTTTATGTAATATTTTTTCACTAATTTGTAATTACATCTACATTGTATGATCCCTTTTTTATGTGGCGTATGTTTTGTATGTTACCAAATCGGTAAAGAAACCTTTGACCCTCCTCTTTTTAAAAGATATATTTTTGTTATGTCTTTTAATTTACATCATATTATTTTGGGATATGTTCTTATATATCCTTATTTATTTAAAATTTATGTCCATGTGATGAGATAACATTTTAATCTCATCAACTCATTTTCTGAATTTTATGGTGGCGTTGTTAGGCAGTTGAATTTTTACAAGGGAACTACTTAACCCAATTTCAATTCTTTGGGTTCAACTTGTACTTCTAGAATATTCCATCCTATTAAAATTTGTGAATTAACTTTGATTGTTATACACATAATATCCACTTATATTGGGTGTATTTATATTTCTCACACGTAATTATGTGTTTGATTTATCCTCAATTTAATGATACCATCTTTATAAGGGATTTCCTCCAAATTTACATTTCCACTGAGACTTCATTGTATTTATGCACCAATTCACACTTATATGGTGTATATACTATATTTTGACAATAGTAATCTCCACCGGTGGGGGTATAGGAGGCGCACCACCTGGAGGCCTGGTCCATGTATCGAATCCTTGTCACTAAGGGGGTCATCCCCGTGATTGTGCTACTGAATCCTAGCGGTTATGCTTCATAGTGGAATCATATAAAGAAAAAGGATGTACCATGGTCAATGAGTATATCTGGATAGTAGACAAAAAGTATATGGAAAACACAACCCATTCTTATATGATGCATGTGCAATTATTTAATTTCCATTCAACTAGTGTTTTCATGTACCGAGTTGAAAAGCATGTTATCAAAGTCCTGGTGTATGGATACGTCGACCGCTACACCCACGCTGGAGTCTGTAGCCTGAAAGCTGAGATCGAAACACAGTACACTGTTGTCCCAAACCAATCTCATATACTCTTGGTCATAAGGTTGAACCGACCACCTCTGATTTCACTCTATCATGACCCGTCCCAATGGGTCCCACGCCATGACTCCCCAATCCCACCTCAAATAGGCATGGGTTTCGTGACTTGCACCTTGTAGTCGTATTAATAACATGGGAGGCATTATTTATTAACCTGTCACATGCACACATCTCCATTAGCACAAATACAGAAATGTAAAAACCACTATGGAACAAAATGCATGTATACAACTAAACCCTACCAACAGAGTGTAATGGAATGTAAAGTACCGAAAGTAAAATGGGAATGCCAAAAACAAGAGTCTGAAATATACAAAGACCAACCTTTAAATATATGAGGTACTGGGATTTCGGATCCTAGCCATTAGAAAGCCTCAGCCTATAGGGAACTCCGAAATATCGGTCCTGTCTTGGTCTTCCTGGGACTCTGCCCATAGGCAGCTCATCTGCACAAGACATGACACATGTGGGCAAAGCCCATGCAGGGGTGAGTATAAAAATACTCTGTAGAGGACCCCAGAATAACACAATGTAATACAAAAAGGAAATTCACAATCAGTTATACACTGTTTATGTCTACTCAGCATATATTAGGAGGAAACAAACCAAATATACTCAAAACCTAGACCTAAAGTCTAGAGACAACTTACACAACCGTATACCCCCATCTAGGGATACAGTTCGAAGATTCCATGAAGGACTAATTCAAGGAGAACACACTCCATGAGCCTAGTAGCTCAGATGATGTCCATCTTAGACATATTGTTCGTCCTAAAATATCATGAGAGTTAGATAAACTCTTTACAGGAGACACACTTCTGTGTGGGAAGATTACAAGATACAGATGCACTAATTATTGGAGACACACTCTTAAGTGGAAAATATCATGGTATACAGATGAAGATCATATCCATGGCCATGGTGGATACTACAACTCTTCCAGATTCACCAGCTAGTTAGAGGATCAAGGCCTGGTAGAGTTGTTCACGTCGATGCCAGAATCCACCCAAGGTCAGGAATGGATGGAGGATCTCGCTTCAGACCTTTCATAAATTGCATAATATATCACAGAAAATCCTGCTAAAGGTATCATACTCTTGTAGAAGTAAAGGATGCATCACATTCAAGGGAATGAGAAGAAGGGGACACTAACCCAAATGAAACATGTCCACGATACGGTGGACAAGAGGACCATTCCATTTTCGAAAAAACTACATGTCGTGTTGAAAACTGACATGTTGTGTTTTTTGACCTTGGGTACTGCCTTGGTACAACAAACTATGTTGTAAAGATGGTCATGTAGAAATGTTATTACATGACATGTAGTACTGTGTACACGCCGTGTTTGAGTAACTGGGGTCAGCTATGTGTACACTGCACTTGTGCCCGTGCACAGTCCTCAACCTGTGTACTCCAACCCGTGTAATTGTTATATAGGGTGACCCACATTACTGGACTCTCCTGGCTATGGGATGGATTACACGCTCATGTACTCCATCCCGGGTCCATGTATCCCTGGGATACAAGACGAGTCCATCGTGGCTGCCTCTCCCATGCTGCATAGAGAGTACACGCCGTCTTCTGAAGCCGTGTAGTCAATCCCGTGTACATGTACTTTCCAAAAAACATTCCAAGAATTAGGGAAAGTCCAACTCGTTGTGTGACCAGGGTCTCATGCAGTGTGATTCCTCTATTAGCACAAAACCCTATCCATTGCCACTGGTATTACACAACGCGTTCTTATGAAGTAAACGCCATGTATTCTTGAAATTTCCAGAATCATATACATCCACCGCCACACCTCTGTGTTGCCCTGTTCATGATCCAGCCATATGAGTGCCATGAAATTATGGAATATATGTCCCCCTGATGTCTTGAGGTCATATGTACTGTTTTCAGGCCTCGAATATGCTTTGAAAACACGTTTTGTTCCACCCGTGTGAAGAATGGTCGAAGAATGGTCTTTTATGATCTGAGCCAATTTGTCATCCACGATGACTGTCACACCATCATATGGTTTTTGCGATGTTAGATCCCCAGTTTTGGATCATTTTTTTTCATGACGTGTGGGAAACTATCCATCGTTCATCGCCCCACGAAGAACTTGAAGAACACACAATGAAAAATAAATGGGGAAGAAATCCAATCTGAAAATAGAGGAATTCACCTCTGCCATCATTCGTCATGGCGTTGATATGATCCTATTAGTAGGCTTAAATAGAGAATAATCAAACAAAAATTTAACAAGGATTAATTCCCCGAAACCGTCACAAAAAAACCCTCCTCCAAAAACATACGAATCCGTTGAACAACATGTTCATGGTTGATCCTTGTTCATCGTTCAAAATCAAAAACATGGAAAGGAGACGTGGAATAACAACCCCTAACTCACGAAGGGATTTATTTCTGATAAAGGCGGGGTCATGCTACCGTTGTCACTTCGATCTTTCAACATCATTGGCTTAGAGATTCATAGCTTTGATGTGTCGTTGTTCGTCGCCGAAAGTTCTCTCCAATGTTCCATAGATTCCCAATAGTTTATATCCTGCTTCAGCAAATGGGAAAAATTAAATTAACCGATTAAAAATAGGGAACATGTTTCAGCATTATGTTATGAAAAAGTTATTCAGTTAGACTGCAACATTAATGAGTCAGCATTGCTGTTTCAGGGTCATTTTGACGTGACATTTATTATTGAAAAAACTGCAATGTCGTTGAGCTACAGTGAATGTTTCCAAAATAAAATAAACATTCCATTTATAATATTTTAATGTTTATTTAAAATGTCCTAAAATTAATTTTTTCCATAACCCGCACTGGTCGAGGTTAGACCCCTATCTGTATAATGTCATCATCCTAGACGCAATGGTCACCTCATATTTTTAATCCGTGCGTTCGTTTTGAAATTTCCACAACCACACACAACTGTAGACTCAGATAACATAATAAATATTGAATCACCATTACGATATCACCAGGCCCTAGAATGATCTGTCGTCACTATACCTAGTCTCATAAATATTCCATATAATATTAAAATGTATATACAGAAAATCTATGACATAAAAAATTTAAAACCCATCCATGGATCCTTTTGATGTATCACATGTGCGTTCATTTGATCTCACTCATCTCTTTTGCAAACAAGTGACCCCAAACATTCTCTACACACACCCACATACTTGTGACCCATCACATTGAGTTCCAAGGTTCAATAACTTCTGTTCCTTTCCCAATCCAAACACAAACCATGTTTTTCCAAATTGATACACTTTCTCATTAAAAACCCACTTTAGTAATTTCAAAAACAATTTGGAAGACACCCCCTTTTTTTATTTCGAAATCACTTTCATTTTCAACACCAACTCACATCGACCGAGTTCAAAATTAAACAAAACCAACTATAAGCCCTCAGATATAGGAACTAGTGTATGTGCCTAACCCGACAACATTGTGGTGAGCCATGCCCCATGTAATAAATAACACTAAGAGGACCTTATAATGGAACATGGAATCCACATGGGTCACCCCCAATGTGAGGCCGAAACGTGAACTGATTCCACCCTAGCATCTCTCAATCCAAAACAACCATAGACAAAAGACTAACATACCGGACTACCCCTGGTAACTAAGGTCTTGTTGGGAGTAGTGGTGATTAGGCACTGACCCGTAACCTATCTTTTGAGCCCCAACAATCCAATTCATTTTTTACCAGACACCCCAAATAACAAGGGCTCCTCTGATAACATTTTGTCACGAACCAACATGGGTCGACCCCAAACTGGTCACCCATGCCAGTCGGCGACAAGGCCTGAAGGGCATTCCCGATCCCCATGGGCAGGAAACTAGTGTTGGGCATCATGATTTAATTTTTGGGTATGATTCAGCCCATGAACCAAAGAAAAAATAAATAAATAAAAACTGAAGATAAAAATATAAATAGCAGTGGAACGAAAAAAAGACTGTGCATACCTCCATGTGACCTCTTGGTCACCTCCAACAACTACAACATGCCTCACACGGGTAGATGGAACAATAATCTGAACCATGAAACTAAACCAGTATTTTTAAGGGGAGGATAGTCATGAGAATTTTAAAATGATCAGTAGGAAATACAAAATAAAACCACATAATCCATGCATTTTCCATTTCCAAAATAGCCCAAAAATACTATATTGAACTATAGTAAAAAAATAAGGTTTTCATATTTAAACTGCATTTCAAAAACTAACAATCACATTTCGATTTAATTTATAATTCAAAAAAAGGAAAAGATAAAAAAGAGGGGCTCATACAAACTTTTCTAAAACAGATACATTGAAGTTCATTTTAAATCCAACCATACACACAAAACATTTCCAAGAAAACACCAAAACCATGTTCAAGTGTATGATTCTACACAAAGTAAGGGAAATTGAATTAATAGTTCTCATATCAATGGATCAAAGAATAACTAAGAACTAATAGGAATACCAGAACACACTATACATGTAAATCATCCTCAAGGCATGCCTACTCTCGATGACGTCATAACGCCCGAATGCCTAGTGTTTCCCCACATGGCCAAACCGAGGGGCCCAATCCCCTAGCTGAGTATAACTTTTAGTCTGGACCACTAGCCAGTGTGTTGTCTAAACTAATGTAGAAATAGTTCTCAGTAAACTCCCTTATTATGCTAAATATTCGTACTATTTTCCCAAGGTTGTGTGCCACACATTCAAATAACAACCCACATATATATAATCCATCATGAAATACAAACTGTTGCCACCATAACCACATCAAGTATTGTCCCATTCCTTAAAATAAATACACTCAAACTTTGGCTCATACCAAGGACCATCTGGTCCAATAATTGACAGATGAGGAAAGGCTATTATCCAAGTAGGGGTTTTCATAACATACAGTTTCAAAGATTCCAAACGGGCCTCATACAATTATCAAATATAAAACATTTTGTAAACTGCCAATCAAAAATTTTATATGGGCCTTTAGTTTCACAATGCTCATCTTTTTTCAAATCATTTATTAACCAATTAAAAACGACCACAATTTAACCCCATTATACCAATGTGACCAAACTGTCTCTTAAATAAAAAAGTTACCAAATCATACAATTTTTTACATTAATTCATGTTAAAAAACACCTATGAGAGTTCCAAATGTCCCTCACAACACTTACAAGACAATAATATTTCATAAAACTAAAAATGGGATTTAACTTCCACTTTAATCCAAACACACCCCATAAAGAAAATGCCCATTTCATTTTCCTGCAACTCACCCAATCATGATTCCAAAGCCAACTAGACCAAACTAAGAGGAACAATCTAAAACCAATAAAACTGTTGAAACAAAAATTTCATAAATACACACTTTGTTTTCTACCCAAAAACACCCATATCACTCACTTATAAAATAACACACTGGTTCATAAACCCATAGTTTGTTTTTAGACAAACACCACACCACAGCCAGGGAAAACACCACCTTTCATACAAGAAATCCACATCACATTTCAAAAATATTTAACAAAACATTTATATTTGAAAAAACCACCCAAACATCTTATTTCCCAAAAAGTGGAAATTTACAAACACCTAAGGCATCATATAGAAGGTGTAGACCGGGATTAAAGTCAAATTTTATCTTTCACAACAACAAAAAATTTTAGTAAACCATGATAAGAATTAATGTGACACCATGGAGATGCATAGAAAGATAATAATATAACAAAAACCTCAAGCATTAAATATACGTAATTAAAAGGAAATGAATTTATTTTCCTACATAATGTCATGTTGAAACATTCTAACTCAATCAACATCTCTCTCTCACACGCGCATGCACACACATCCATATATATATATATATATGTATACCTTTAAACTGATTCATGTGTTCCCCATTCCATTAGGGAACACACACTCAGAAGAGATATATATACATTTTTCCATACCTAGGAAAAGCATGTGCACAATTGGAAATGACCTCGACCTCTTAAAACAAGAGCTGACACCCAACATAATGCGGCAAATACAAATGAACCTCTCAATATAAACTGGCGAATCAATAATATAAACACGGCGCAAAAAAATAATGTCACCAACAGGTGAATGACATCACTTCGTACAGTAGATACAATCATCGGAAATTGGGAGACAAGATTGCACAAAAAAATAATTATCCATACTTAATATAAAATAAAAGAAAATCAAAACACAATAACGACACTAAAAAAGATGTGTTGTGCAATATCAAAACTATTACCTTTGATGGTGGCGGTAAGCCAAAACATGCGGCAAGGCCAAACACGCCACCCAAACTATAGTGGATGATCTGAAGAAATCTTAATCGCTTTGCCTTCGGCAGTGGTTGATGGAACTTGGTCCGATATGACATAGAGAACCCTTCGCGGAGGAGAGGGTGACGACTTGGGTAGGGTCTCGTGGCATGAAACATCAATCAGGGAATGGGGTCTCGTGGTGTTGGCTATCCGGCAATGGAAGTGTGGTGTTTCGAGTGGCTGACAGAGGAGTTGGGCAAGAGGGGAGCATGCCGGGAGTGTTAGGAGGGGGTGTTGAGGACCAATAGGGTACATGAGGTGGTATGTAGGCTAGGGGATAGTGGAGGAGAGGGTGCCATAGCGGCGAAGTAGGAGGGCGGGCCCGACGGGGAGGTGGGGTCGGTCGGTGGAGGGTGAGTAGGGAGGTGCAACACACAACTAAAATGGGGGGGGGGACAAGATTAGTTTAGGTTTAGCGTTTTTTATAACAACAATAACAACAAAAACAAAAAAAACAACAACAATAATAATTATAATTATAATAATAATAATTATAATATAATTATAATAATAATAAAAGTTAGAAGAATAAAAATAAAATCTTATTCATTTTTTTTCTTGTTTTTCAAATATATATTAATGACATTAATAATTTTATTAATGAATGTTTTATCATTATAATATTAAACCCACTTTTAAAAAACAATTAATATTAAAAAATCAATGACAGCAATAACACTGCCAATAATAATAATTTTATTATTATCTATACAATAATAATATTATAATTTTTAATGTGACAACATTAAACCCATTTCATTATTATAAAATTTTATTTATTTTAAACTTTATGAAACTCTACATGTATGAAGACCGAATGCGCTGCTACCACAGATTGTGTGGTGCCCGCGCACCTGCCCGAAACCCAATAAAACATTAAATGTTAATGATATTAGACTCGTGCTCACCCAACACCATAGGGAGGTTAAACAAAACCAATAAATAATAAAATAAAATAATTAAAAAGGTAGTCAGGGTGTGACATAAATTGTGAAAAAATTAACTTATATTACTACACAATGATGATGTAGTAATTATTTTAATAATATAAATATCTAAACTATGTTTTTGAAAATATTAAAATAAATATTATTTTACATATTTATTGTGAGAAACGAATTTTATTAAATGCATTGTCATGATAGTGATGTAATGATATTAATTTTCCAAATTTTGAGTGTTATCTTGATATTATTGAAGTCAATGAAATGAATATTTCATAAAATTGACATTAAAAATATAATACAGTAAATAATAATTTATAGAATGATTAAAAATATATAAAAGAATAATTTTTTTGAAACAAATGATATAATGTTTAAAATTTCAACCATTATCAATTTAACACATTAATCTGTTTTTAGAGTATATTTATTATTCATAAATATGCAAAAATACATTTTGTAATGGTCAGTGATAAAATGGTAAAATATGATTTAAAGGGAAAATATATTGGTGGAAATAAAGTAAAAACATATCTAAATATTATTGTATGAAATACTTTCCACCAAAAATTTTCATAAAATTTAAATAAGATGGTTTGTGTGAATTTTAATAGAAAATTTTTATATATTAATTATTTAATTTGATATATTTCTAGAATTCCCTTACATCTTGAATATGTGGGCTCATATTCTTATCATTTCATGAAACATTAAAACACGTTTTTATTGGAAATTATCTTCTCATATCCTTTCCTAGAATCACTTAAAAAATTATAATGGTATTTGTTTTCTGATAAAAACGTCCTTATTGGCATTAACTTGTCAAGAATAAGAGATTACCCAAAAATGATATATTATTTTTAATAATGTATTTTATTATTATTTATAATCCATCAAACCATATAAAACTATTCTAAAATAATTAATATATTTTCATAAATTTAGTTAATTTTTATTATGATATATTCGTTACCCATATCAGTATTATTTTAACATAAATAATATATTAATTCCTTAATAGTGTGTTTGATGGATTATCACCTCCCAAATAAATGAGATTTATTTTCCACCAAAATTCCTAGATATTTATTTTTATTTTTAATTTGTTTTTATAAATAATATTCTTCACATATTGATATATTTTAAAATATAAATAATCATATACCCTTTTACGTTTCTATATAATTTCTTGTGTACCTATGAACTACCACCTCGATAAAGTGGTGTGATTTTTTTTCATCACCATATAATATTGATGAAATAAATAACTATATTTTAGGAAATAATATGATATATATAATATTATAATATTTTTTTATGAAATAAATGATAAATATTTTCTTTCTATTGTGATGATTGAAAAATTAAATTGTTACTCATTTCTAAGTACAAACTATCATCTCAAAGATTCTAACATATGTTATCATTCATATCCATATCTAATGGTTGGGTTTAAATTTATAAATATACTTTAAATGTGATAATTATTCCATGGATATTATTTTTGAGATTATTTAATGATGACTTCTTGCAGATTATTTAACTTACAAAATTCATTCTCGACATATAAACTAAGTTCCATCAAAGAATATCACATAATTTTAAATAATTAAGTAATTGGTATAACATAGATATAAATTAATTAGAAATAATAATAATAATTAATAATTTTTGGAAAAATATTAATAATTAACCATATTTTCTTATTCATCAAGGCAATGACATTCTATGAAAAGAATACTCGGTTTATAGAACATTGTATTAAAAATTTACTATAATTTTTATCTTCCAACTCTTTGTAAAAAAGTCAAAAATATTATTAATTTAACATACATGACATGAGCATATGTTTCACTATATTAATACCATTAGGTGTTTATTAATTTTTAAATTATAACACGGTCATTTTCAAAGACTTTTTTTCAATTTCAGTTGATTAAATGTTTTAAAAAAATTAAAATCAATACAACATGAATATTTTATATTCCACAAAAATTATTTAAAAATTATTTTTGACAATTAGTATCTAAATTACCCTTACTTTTTATGTGTTTCTATTTACTATGGGTTTTTAAAATAAATTTTAATTTTTTATATCCAAATGTAATTTTTTTAATGAAATTAAAGGAGTTTTTTTAATTCATTATGATGAAAAGGTGAAATCATATGAATGATTTTTTATTGATATGGTACTTGAGAATTAATCTTGATGAATTGATGAAAATAATTTATTTTTTGTTTTATAAAAATAAATCATGCATTGGGTTCTCCCATATGGAACTCAGTGTCATTATTACAGCTTATACATTAGTTTCACTAAGAAAATATTGGTTATACCCATTGTTTATTTCGGTGCCCTGATATTGTGTTGTAATGTAGTTGTTAAGGAGACATACATTTTTACATAAAAATAGAGGATTTAAAAAGATCCCATATATTTAAATGGGTTATAGTTATTTACAACTCAAGAATAAAATAGGTTATGATTGTTATAATCAATTTTCCAAAAAAATAGTTTATTAATTAAAATTTTATTTGTTTTTAAAACATATTTGATATACATGTATGTTTATTTTCAAATTAAAAATACATATTTTAATAGATAATCACACATTAAGTTAATAGTAAATATAAAATGGGGTTTCATAATTTCTTTATGCTAACAATTTTCTTTTTTTAATAAGAATTAATAAGTATTTTCGGTGCATCATAAAATTTTAAAATGTTTTCACTGGATGTTATGGAAGAGTATGAAAAATGACGTAGTTATTATTTTTTGGTTCGTAAGACATGAAATAAATATTCTCATTTTAAAATGGATTCATTTGATGTAAACTATTGGATATTGAGTATAAGTATCCACTTATATTTTAAAGGTTTACAATGTAAGAGTGTATCCTAATTATATAATATATAATCCAAAAATATCGTTGGGATAATGAATTTATTTTTTTAAATAAATTGTATATATATTATGTATGTTTGGATGTTTATAAATACATATATCGTATTAAAAACTCGAGAACTAAGAGGTCCCAATAATTATATTATTTTATGAGTATGATAATAGGTAAACATATAGGTTATTAATAATATTATGAGATAGCTCTTTGTGAAAAATCTTGATATAATTATCAATTATCATCGACCAATTTATTATATCAAAATAAGTACCATTTTCATTATATTCAATGAAAAATTGATTCTTTTCTGTTCAAGGAAATGATGTTAATAAAAATGAATAGTGTGAGAAAAATTAATCATAGTGGATAACCACATAATAATTTATATGATTCGTAAATCATAACAATAAAATTTATATTTAATACATTATAGGTTTAACCTTGTTCACTAATTAACTCCATCTATTAAAAACATTATTAATGGTTTGTAATTAAGGTTTGGATTATCTAAAGAATATCCATAGTTAATTTCAATATAGGCATGCAATAAATCTCATTATTGTGCACCAAATGATGATCATGTAAAATCCCAATGTTCCCACTTTGAACTTATTACCTCTAAATACACCCGTTTTTTATTAAAATTCACGTGATATATTGATATTGAAATGTATTTCATAGAAAATCCACACATTATTTAACATTAAAAAATGATAGGAAGTTATAATATACTTACATAAAACAGTTTTCAGTGGTTTATGTTCCATAATACATTTTTTACATAATATGGATACTAGAGTCTATACTAAATTACTTTTAATACAAATTATAAAAATCCTAACCCTAGTGTCCTAGTGATCATATTTACTTTATTATATTGTAAATTTATACATTGAATCAAATCATTATGGATGAAATTGTATATTAGTCTAGGTAAAAAAGATACATTAATGATTCATGAATTAAATTTTAAAACATAAATTACAATAATTATTATTTAATAATTATATATCCTTTATCTTATTAAAATAATTTATAGTTGCATCATGGATGAAGGTAAAAAAATAAGGGTGTTCTTAAATATTCTACTAGGGTTACATACAATGGATGATGTCATCAACGGATAAGTTATAATTAATATAAATTTGTAAATAACTGAACTCACATGAAATTTAGTCAATAACTTCAATATCATTATTAGATATGTAAAAATAACCATAGTTCCGTAAAAAACTATAAACAACATCCATTACATTAATAACATGATCATAGAAAACAACCATAAATAAATTCGGTGAAACTATTTTATTTATAATTTTAATAAAATTCTCAATGATGGAAATTTATTTAATTTTGAATTGATGATCTCAAACATATTGGTATATTTAATATAAATATATTTCACAATAGTGTTTATAAATATTGGTAAAAAATTATTTAAATTGGCCAACTAATTTTTCTCTTGAGATAAATAAAATTAAAGAGGGGATATATAATTATATTCTGTACTATTCACTTCATGTACATAGGATTCATTATATATTATAATATATATTTAATTATTAAAAATTATAATTTATTGAGTAATATTATTATTAATATTGAATTTGGATTTAAAATGATATCATCATTCCCAAAAATATATCTCAATGTAAAAAATTTTATATATAAATGTTTAGGGTTTAATAAAAAAAATTATCCACAAGTAATTATGTCAATATTTTGTGCAAATGTAATTTTTTGTGACCACTAGAAATATAATTTTTAAAATGATTGTTAATATCTATAAAATGAACCCTGAAATATAATGTAAATGCCTACATTAGTCATATTAATTTTAAATAATATAAATAATGAATAATGTTGGTATCATTAAAATATACCCATGTAGAGTACAAGTAAAATAAAGGTTTTTTTCATTGATGAATATAAATACCATAAATAAACCACTAAATGAAATATTTATGAAAATATACTGCATAACATGAAAATAACTTTTAATCAAAAAATAATTCAGGATTATTTGTAGAAACATTTAACTTGAAAATAATCATGTAAAATTACAATAAAAGATTCAATTCAATGTGTGTTCATGTTTACAAAAATTGACATTCATACAGTGTTCATTATAATAATGGTACCTTTCTTATTTTTTTTAAAAAAAAGTAGAAAAAATTACAGTAGATGGAAAATTCATGTAAGATTCATTTTAACAATATAAAAAACCAATAATGGGTGAAGATTTATTTGATATATCAATTGAATAATTTTAATATAATTTTTGATAATATTTTTATCTAATATAGATTAGGAAGATACAAGAATTTTGACTGAAGAGTGAAATAAATATAATTTTCCCAAAAAAAAATATTCTCAATCAAATTATTTACCTAATGGTGTAAAATTTTTGTTTTTGTTAAACAATTATTGAATAACCACATGAAAAGAAAATATATCTGGAATATGATTGAAAAATTAAATATTTCTCCTAAAAGAGACATACAAATTAACAATATCAGATAATAATGAGGCTCTGAAATGAACCCCTAAAAATTTGGTAAATATAGAATCAAATTCCCTATGAAAAAAATAAATTAAAATGAATAATTAAATTCTATGAATTTAAAAATATTCACAAATCACCATATCATGATTTTATTAGATACATTTACTTAAAGATTATTGGTTTTAAACATAAAATATTTTCCAATAAATAATATTTGAGATGAAAAAATCATTAAAATAATCACATCATTTGAGTTAAAAATAATATATTAATTGATTATATTTGTTAAATTAAAATACAAATCAATAAATGTTAATTAAACATAAAATATCAGAATACATTAAACATATAATCTTAGTTTATGAAAGACATTGAAGATGTAATATAATCAAAAAAATGTTGATATATTTAATATTTTAAATAAATTCAACCTATTATACAGTATTATATGAATGAAGTAGTAATTTATACTGTGTTACATATAACTGTATGTTTCATTGACAACATTCACTACACAGAAGACATGTTTTTTTTCAAAACAATAATATAAAATTTATATTATTATTTGAAATAAAATAATGCACAATCTATTAAATTATCAAACATGAATATAAATACGTATACGATAATAATATAATGATCAATTAATTGGTTACAAAATAATTATAAGTAAATTTTAAAACAAATTTAATATAATAGATATTTTTTATATAAAAATATATTTATGACTAAAGGAATTTCTTTTTAATATGTAAAATTAATTACATTTAAGTGATGATTTTAATTATATTTTTGTATATTATATTTCAATAAGATATATTAACATTAATTCAATTTATTTCATAGGAATAATATATGAAAAAATCCAATTTTTTAGGTAAAAGTATTTTTATAAAGGCTATTTTTCTGCATTTTAATTTCATTCACATTTTGAAAAAACAATTTTACAAAATTATAAATTTATTTTGAAAAAACAATTAATCATTGATATTTTAATATAAAAATTGTATTAGGTATAATTTTAATTTTTTATAAGAAGATTCATTTTTCAATGAAGAGTGAAAAATATATAATTTTAATTAAAAATGAATTTCATTTTGTATAATTAATAATAATAACATATATTTTATTTTTCATTATTTTTAATTTGTTCATATTTAAATATATTAATAAAATATGGGTCATTGGAATCATTTTTATATTTAATAAATATATATAAACATATTAATACTCAATTTATTTTCACTTTAAACCCCCAATTTCATATCCTATTTGCATAAATAATTTTAAATTAAATTTTTAATAAATTAAAATCTATATTGAAAATGTGATTAAACACATGGATTATTAATAATTTATAATTTACAGCAGGTTTAGAATTTTTTTCCGCAAACAATTTAAAATTAGTTAAAAATATTTACAATGATGAGGAGAAAACAATAATATGATAGGATAAAAATATAAATGTTAGGGGCCAATTGACATGAAAACAGATCCAAAAAACTTTTTTGTGAAATATTTCATCATTATATTTCATAGTATTATGATTGGTTCATTATTGGAGATTCATTAAATGACAGTAATGTGGGGGAACACAATTGTTTTATAAAATCACAATAGTATATACTCCCCACACATATAAAGGTTACAACATACCCTCTCCACTTCACCAATTAAAAACACATAGGTTATAAATTTATCATCCCATTGATTCGTTAAAATTTCCTCCACTAATATATGAGGCAATATCATGGGTAGAAATAAAACACAGGATGAAATTAGTGAAAATAATTAAAGGAGTCCCCAAAAAATATTTATTGATTTTTTAAGGAATATTTATTTAATATTGTTCCCCAACATCGTAAAATATTTTATGTCAGGATTATATAATAACCAAAATATCATTACTTTAAAATTGTTTTTTATATAAGTTTTATTACATAAATCATGACACACAACAATCAATTGGTTATAGATCATTGTTCATGTGTTTGTTGGACAACCAGCTCACAAATAAATATAATTTATTTTTTAATTACTACCATTCAAGAATAAAAATATGAATGCATTTACAGTTTATATAATATATATATTATTTAACAAGTTATTAATCATTTTTAATTGATATATATTGCAAACATTCTTGAATAATAATTTGCTGGAATATGAGAAAGATGCTTGTTTTTATAATAGACTACCTTCTTGTGAGGTGATGTGATTTTCTAATGATTTATATAGAATGTATCAAGGATATGATTATTAAAAATATGTGATATATATGAGATAAAAATGTTAAATTAATAATTATATATATGTATAGTTTAATTATCATTCCTTCAATATGAAACTAAAATTTAAATAATGCTCAGGCAATGTATGACCTACCATCTATATAATGGATTTATTTTATTTCATATCACAACAATTTATAGATTAATATAAATAAATATTAAATAAATATTTATTTGGATTAAATTATTATTTACATTATGGATATGACAACATCATGATCAAACTAAAAGGAAGAAACATCAAAAATATGTTGAGATGCAATGAAATTAACACATGAAACAATATAAATAATGGATAATTACTAACAATCATGTGATAAAATATTATAATTGGATCATATATGATATTATTTATATTATGATTATTATATTAAATGTTAATAAAATTAAAAAAAAACATTATACATGATCTTGTAGGATGTTCTACCAAATGGATATTAAGGTAATGGATTTCTTAACTCAATTTCTACTCAATTTATTAAACATATACTTTATCTATTATGTCATGATAAGATAATGTATAAATGAATTTTATCAATATTATGTTTTAATAAAACATAATTTATCTATCTTTAGAGTGTATACACTTAATTACTCAATTATTGACTATCGCATCGACCTTATGATCATTTAAATGATTTGTTTCATTGTCTAATTATAATTGAGATTGTTTGTTAAATAATTTAAAATAATCATTATTATTTAATAAATATTTAATATAACCATTAATATTGGTGACATCCTATTATTCAAAATATTTTTAGGTAATATTTATATTTTTTACTCTGGTATTAAAATTTCGTCCGAAATCATTTTAAATAAAAAACAAGTTGATTTCTATCTTCAGTTAGAAATAAAAATTCATCCAAAATTTTTTATTTCAAAAATTGCTTCAAATTTCATAATAATTTAAAAATATAAATATTATAATAATTTTAATCCATTTTTACTCATTATATAAAATATTCAATGTTATCATTTTGTCACTGTAAGAATAATGCCTCTTTAGATTTTACAAAAATAAATTGAATGAAAACATTATTTTAATGTGTCAGGCATGAACATAATTTCTATCAGTCTTAACCACTCAAATACTTTAACAATATTATTTTATGTTTCAAATTTTATTTGAAAATTCTATTATTTTCAAAATATTTTCAGAATTTTTTTAAATATATTTTATAGGGAACTATTTTTTATAATGTTTTTTCAAATGAATGTGATATTATCCAAAAGAATATTTTGAATGATAATTTAGAGAATCAATATTCATAAAGTTCAAAAAACAATTATTATTTCCCAATGTGTTTTATATTATATCAATTATTTCAATAATTTTTATTTAGATGGTTTCTTCTTACCATGATTAAGAAAATTATTGATATTCACATAATTGATAAAAAAATTTCATTAATGTTACCATGGATAATTCACATTACTAGCGGCAATAAATATACTCAAAATTTTAATATTATTTAGAATGTATAAAATAATTTGAGGAACAATATACTATTTTTTCATATAGAAATTAATTTTAATGATATTTATTAACTCATTAAAAATGGAAATGTTTGTATTCTCCACTCAATAAAGATATTTGATAATGAAAATTATTTAGAAATTTAATAGACTATTCGATATTTAAGAAATGTTTTGGAATGTTATGGAATAGGTTCGGGAACATTTTATGTAACCAACTCAATAGATTAGTAGTTTCATAATATAAAATCTGTTGGAAATAAACACTTTGTGTTTGTAAATAAGCTGAAAAAACTCTCTAAAGGATAATTATTAACTTTAATGTCTTGTGAACAGTTATGACAAAAAATATATCAACTTATCCTAGAATCTTTTAAACCATCCTGAATATAGTTAATAATTGTAATGATGTCACATTAATTGGGAACATGAGGTATAATAATTATTCAAAACCATCATTCGAATTCAGTTTTCAATATCTCTGATATTTTTGCTTTGTTATATTCAGTCAATGAATTTTGTTATTTGATTTCAAAATTTAAGAAATATTTTTCATTAAATTGTCATTTCATATTGATTATAACTTCTAATACCATTATAGTAATGAAATTTAAATTTCATGTATGTTTAGCTATTTATAATTCTTTATAGATTAAAGTTATTGACTCTTGATAGCTTTTTCAATACATAAACCTTAAGGAATAATTGATATAACCCTATTTTTTCATATAATAGAGAGGCTATGATGATTTATATGAAAATGATATAGCGTTGTGCTAGATAGAATAAATTAATCAGTAAAAAAATAATAATCTAATTTTTTAATTAGAATGTAATTTAAAACTCTTGTAGGTATATTGTTTTCCAAGACTACCAAACTATTCAAGACCTCAAGATGAAATTTTATGTATATTATGACAATATAATGGTAGTAGGAAACTGCTTCAATATTACTAGGGTCGATTCACTCATGTCTTGATGGAGTTTAATATATTGATTAAATATAGGTTTTTTTATTTTTATTTTAATTTTTTTGGTATTTTATGTAACTTTCCTCGTTGGAGGTCAGTTGTATAGGTGTTAGAGATGTTCAAGCACATCATAATTTAATTAAATATAGTGTGATGTTATATTTATCCTAATATAATTCTAAATATTTTATTCCAGTTAATATGTAGTTATTAATTAATTTTTATATGATGTTTCTATTGACTAGTTATGAATATTTGTATTTTCACACTATATTATGGTAGTATAGTCAAATAATATTACCACTTTTTACACCAGCAGCAAGTTAGAAAATTCTAGAAATTTACTAGACATACATGATTTCTTATTGAGAAATGTATAATAGAACCATATTTGTGTATACTTGGATGGTATTTAAAAATGTGTTTAGTTATACTATAATTTTTTCTTCAAGTAATTATATATTTATAATTGAATTTGTTTACAACTATTATCGGTGTAGATTATTTGATTTATTCAAAATAGGATCTTATACTCATGCATGTATGATGGTTTAATGCTTATTATCAAGAATATGTTATGATCATCTAGATAACTTTGACCAAATATTCATTATATACAATTTTGATTAATTTATTATGGAATTATTTTTAATATTATAGGAATCATTTGTTAAGTTTTTTTTGGCATGAATCTGTTATGTAATTTTCATATACTCATAATATTAACCTATATTAACATATGATCAGGGGTTTTTTAGATTAAGATTACCCATGATGTGATTTTAATATTACTCTATTATTATGTAAATTTTGTTCCACTATTATGAATAAATGTATTATATATAATCTATAAAAATGTTTTTATTTTGTGGAGATTTTTTGATAGATTTAGATTACTTTTAATAGATTAGATATATTTTTCTAGTGGAAATATTTTCTATTATATGAAAAAAAAACATGGGTCTTGTCAGCTAATTAATTTTTATAATTCATTAAAAACTCAATGAAAAAGTAATTGTAGAATATTATTATATTGAAACAATTTCTTTATGCCATGTAATTATGTGAAGGCCACAATTTGTTTGTCTCAAAGGTGGTATTAGAGTACATTTTAATTAATATTGGATATTATAAGGTCAATGGCTGATCATGTTACTATAATAAAGGGTTGAAAATATATGGATCATCATTATTTAAAAGATAACTATAACCCTTTGGTTTATTTGCGTTCATATTGTATATATTAGAGATCATTATTTGTGAATGTCAGTAAAAATCATATTTGAGAAATCATTCAGTTATGTTTAATTATATGATAAAATATCAATTTTTTAGGATATTTATTTTTTTATCATATAAATTACCTCCCTATCAAGATATTTTCAAATGTTTTTTCTTATCGAATAAATTCACCAAATGGTAGTCACACTGAAAAATGTTGGATGAGTATAAACACAATCTTCACTCTATTGACCAATGTGTTTCCCTCACTCTTTATGCATGTCAAACCACTATTATAAGTCATTATTTGGTTTATAAATAACCATTTGGAAAATTAATGATTTAATTTTTATGTTAATTAATTATTTAATTGAATTTTAATTCAATTGTGCGAAAATTAATCGATATAACTAATTGTTATTTAGTTTGAACTGAAATCAAAAGTAAATTTTTTTGAAGAGTTTTAATTTTATTAGATATATTTTTATAATAATTATATTTTATTAATTATTTAAATGGATTAATCCCTCCTATTATATAATTTTGGTTTTATTAATACTATAATCATAAATTAATCATCTTTACATTGGATTCCATGGATGTTGTGGAGACCAAAAAAATAATTAACATAATAGAAATAGAACTGAATGGAGAAACCTTGAAAATATATAAATGTGTTATCATTAATTATGATTAATAGTATGAGAATTGTTAAATTACCAAATAATATGAGATGGATTGAGTGTCAAAAATATTTGGGTGAAAAAGTTGAGGAGTGAATTATTTATCATCATTCTAGTAAAAAAGGTCTGAAAAGACAAAATGAAAAAATGTATCAAATTAATATGGAGATGTGTTACGTGTGGTTAATGAGTTCATATAAAAAATACCAATAGATAAAATTTATACAAGTCATTGAACATGGTGAAATGATATATATTTCATCAATATGTAAAATCATTAGTTCAATGTCATAAATATGGAAAAAATTGACATTATAAAATTCAATTCCCAAATACAAGGGATATAGAGAATAATAGAAACCATTAAATTCCAACCCAATGGATATTCTATGTATGTAAAACTATATTTTTATGTTACAAGAATTATATTGAAATGTGGAATCATAATAAATAACTATAAAATTGTATGTGTTGAATTTATATCATGTTCAACATACTCTTCTATGCCATGAATTTTTACAAAAAAATTATAATATTCACTGTTATTACCAAATGTAAATTAATTTATAATAAATAATAATATTATTATTAATTTGATATAAAATTTAATTAACCAAAATGTTAATAATTTTCATTGGAATGTGATACAAAAAATATTATAATATATATCATTTTGTAAAATTATACGTTTTATTAATAATTTATTTTTACATTTGTCATAAAGGATATGATAATTTCATACATATGAAAATAAATAAAAAAATTAATAATGGATAGCTATATATACATGGGAATCTATTATATATATATATATATATCAATTGTCTTACAATAGAATGTGATATTTATAAATAATCATAAATAAAAACATAATTGTAGTTATGTTTTTATTATGAAAGAAAATATTGGATAACTAGAAAACCCATGGATAGTGAGGATAAAATAACATTGGAAATTAACACATGGGTCATGTATATAATATGGAAACCCATAATTATTTTCATTGTTATGAATAATTTAAATTATAAGGTTGAATCATATTTAAGGGGGAAATTAAATATCCCCATATTTTACTATATATTAATTCCTTAATGAAATATTATGTTTGACATCTTGTTTCATAGAAAACATCAAACTAAAATGATCAATGAACTATTATGTAATGAACCCACCCCATAAGGGTCCCCCTAATAGACTAAAATGAGTGAAAAGGGATAAAGATGAATAAATCCTACCTTTAGTAGACCATGGGTTAACAACAAGCATTGTACGTATATCAACACATTAATGGGAGGAATTAATCTATAAGAATAACATAGGGATATAATAATATATTTACACCATAAATATAATATTCATAGTAAATGTAAAATATCCTATGATTTTAATATGGTACCATAAAACTAGACCAGCTTAAAATACACTACAAGAACAAAATTTAAAATACTCATTAGTGATGTCAAATCCCAAAAACATCTTGAATAAGTTGACGAGTTTGAATTTTCTATCTTGACCACCAACCAGATTGTTTTCATTATAAAAAATATTTTATATATACATGGTGCGAGAATAGCATGTACACTTAGCAGTTTCCTCCTCAAAAAAATCGTTTAAAATGATTGAGAAAACATACTAAAGTATAGTGATTAAAAAAATCTATCAAACTCATCCACAAAATAATTATTTTAAATTCAAATCCTTATATAAGATATATCACCGTGTGTTATATATAAATATTAATTTATTAACAATCCCAGTATAATTTTATGTTACCCCTCTTTCACTTCCCCACCAAATTTACACTATTTCTAAAGCCTTTTGTCGCGAACCTTCTCCGTAAAAATAAACAGTCCTGCTCAGAATTACATGGGAAACTATAAATACTATGAACCTTGAGAATCGAATCATAATTTAATTATCATCCACATATCTGGATACTAACCATGAAGTCTCTTAGATACCTTGAATCCCATATATCATGTATCATAACTCAATCAATCAGTACCTATTGAAATCATACCCACAATAATCCCTATGATACTATATACTAATAAAAATATGTGTTAAATAAATAAAATACATTATTTCCTTCATAATTATATATAGTAATGATATCTAATGATCATAACAAATGATATTATTTCTAAGAGAAGATAACATGTAATGTGTGTAGTAACCAATTAATTCCATTCAAACCAAAAAGTTAGGAAAAAATCAGCAAGAGTTGAATATTTTTTCTCACCCTACATACATGGGAGATATATAACATAAAATCAAGTGACAATATAATATATGTTGATCAAAACCACATTATGGGATACATACTAGACTAATCCTTATCTTTACCCATCACTAGTTGAATACACGAATGCTAAAATTTTATACTTGATATCCAAAAAACATAATGGAATTTGAATATAAATTAAAATTAATTATTCATTTTTAATATTTCACATTTTCGTCGACTACCAACTGAATTACTTGATCAATAAGTGTAGTCAAACCAATTCTAAGGATTATTTATATTTAACATCATTTAATAATATTTTATATCCTCCAACCGAAAAAGTAAAATTATTTCTCATTCATTTTCATTCCATAATTAATAGGGATCTTGGAATGACCATAGGATAACATAATGGATTCCAAAATTATGAACAATCAGATATAATATCTAACTATTAATGGAATACCAAAAAAGAAATATGGAAATATAGAATAATTGAAGATTCATTATCAACAAATCATCCCATCATTATGTAAATAAAAAGACCATAATCCCAACATAAACACAATCCCTCAGTAATAGTGACTTATAAAAGAGCACCATTTATATTATCATATATCCCAAAATCACCATTTCCAACAACATAAAAAAACAATGACATTTCATCTGATATATTTTCCATTCATAAATAATCCCATGATAACCTCATGTTTCATATAATGTTCTTTATTATGAGAAAAGATACAGGTTATCAAAAAAATAAAGAATTATTTAATAGAAATTATAAGCCCTAGAAACAATGAATCCAACTATAAAAAATGATAAAAATTTAATGGGATCAAAAAATAAAATTATTAAACAATAATATTTTGTTACAATAATTAAATAAAATATTCATTTATCAAACGTTGTAACCATATCAATACAAAAAATTCATCTTTATGTAGATACAAAACGTTGTTTCAACATTCATAATGAATAAAATAAACTCCCATTAAATTTAAAAAATTATTATTATTATAAAAACTATTATCTATTATTTAGAAAATAATAATTATCATCATTATCTTATTTATCAAATAATGTTCTGTAATAGTCATTCCTAATAAAATAACATCATGATATACAAAACTATCTAGAAAATTAAAAGGATGTTTATTAAAAAAATTTAAAGAGATGTGATAGTTTCAACAATAACACCAATAATTTAAATACATTCTAATTGAGTTATCAATGATGATAATTTTAACATTTCACTATGTGAAAAATCAAGAAAAAAATATTTTTTCAAATAAATATATGTATAAGCAATGAATCTTCTTCCTCAATTTAGATGTTGAGAATTTTATTATAATGAACATAAAATAGTCTATAATACACTACTAAAACCGAAGGAATATTGTCTTATACATATCCCCAGAAGTATTCCATCGACAATGATCAGATATTATCTCAATATTGAGGGTCTCACACATCGAACTTCTAACCAAGCAACCATATTAAAGTTGTAGGGGTAGGGGAAGGTACATGAATCTATGGATGATAGATCTTCCTTGATATAAAAATTATAATTCTCATGAAACTGATAAAATTACTCAATAATATTATAAATAACACATATCAATGAAAAAATTAGTCAACAAAATCATTGTCAAGAAAATAATAAATCATACTCTAGTTTTTTTCCAGTTTATCATCAAATCAATGGAATTTTAAATAATTTTAACATGGATTTTTTAATAAATATGAATACTATATATCACATAAAAGAAATATAATAACATATTATTAATTAATACCTTTCAAATGTTCGTTATCCAAAAAGAATGTTGGAATTTAATATGTTTAAATTCCATTATGGACATCACGATGACCATGGTATACTAAAAGGTGACAGCCGAACATGGAATCATCATTAAGTATATTTATATTCAATACTTTTCTATCTCATCCATGAATCCTACATTATCATAGTGCATTCTATATAGACATGTTGGATAAATTCTCCCTAAATGATCCCCTTTAAGGCCACTCCATGATATGACCCTTTTTTATCCCATTATAAATGGTGCTAAAATGACCACCACTATAACCTCAACCATGGGGATGATGACCCCTTAAATTCCATAAATTATACTATGTTATCTAAATCACATCAATACACCCTCTCAACTCAATTTATCCATGTAAAATAAAAATAATATTCTTTGAAAATTTTCACCATCATATTATATACCTCTCAAATAATTATTTCCCATTAGAATTTTATCAATACATATAGATAAGGGATTAAAAAATGTTTATATAAATAATATCACATCAAGATACCTCATAAGTGTCTCCCCATCATTGTAGAATGACCATATCATAAAGAGTGAAAAGACTTAAGAAACCACAACCATCTCAAATGGAAGATACCTCCGAAACATTAGTATGACTATAAAAATAACATAAAAATGGTAATATATCATAATATATATAGATGATGAACATCAAAGAAAATATTTTTAAAAATTGTAATACCAATAAATAAATTTGGGATTCTAACAATTAATATTGATCTCATGTTACAGGGTTCTCTCCACTAGGCCATTGTTTCTCTGAATGAAACAAAGTAACGACACAAGAATCCCATGAAACATCACCTCTTGGAGGTCATGCATCTACATAGTCCCCTCCATGATGGCCCCTTCATCATGAATGTCAATAATAATCCTATATTAACATTAATAATAATCATTATGATATATTAAAATCTAAGACACATGAAATAAATCATGAATCTGGATCTTCTATGGGGGATGTGATATTTTTTAAAAGCATTTTCAAAACATTCAATTCATCATGACCAAAACATCACTTACCATATGAGGTGTAACCATTCATAAAATAGAATATCGAATGAAAAAATATTTATGTATCCTCATTTTTTAATCATATGATTTCTCATAATCCCACTATACCTTTATCCTCCCTCAAAAAATATAATATTTGTAATGTTATTCTAAATTTTAGTTTAAAGAATCACTATCACCCCAACACAAATGAAGTAGTATTAAGGTCCAAATTGTAATCCATACAATGAATCCATTACATCCATAGAAATATCATAATTAAAAATTATATTGTATTCAAATAAGTCTAAGGGTAGGTACCTTACCAATGATTCTCAAAATTGAAATTCTCCATCATGAAACTGTCAACAAATGTATGAATAACCCACTCTGGAAGACCATCATTATATTGACTATAATAAATATTAAAGAAAGGAAATGAGATCTAAAATCATTTAAAATTACTCTTTAAACAAGGAAATTTAATTGAGGATATTAATTCTATATGATCAATCTCATGAATCCCTAAATCATCATAACCACATCCAAAAATTTACTTTATAAAACATTCAATTATGCATTTACCAGATCAGTTAGAAGTGTTCTTATTATTCAAAATAAAAAATAATATGTTTATGTAATCATTTCCACAATAATATTTTGTAAAATAATTTTTAATTATATTGAAATATTGTCCCACAACCATTGATGAAAATGTAATAGTTGGAAAAAAACAATTGAGGTCATGCAGTTTTGACATTTACATTCTACACCCTAAATATGTGAAAAAAACTCCAAAACTACACATATCATTCCATGGGGCCAAAATTGTCCTCGATTAGAATTAAAAAATCACATATTTAATGAGATATACTAATGTTTTTTTTTGGGACACAAAAAAAATCATACAAATACATTATAGATATAACACCAATCATCAACTTAAAAAACATCATATGTTGACCATTTTCAAAACATGCAACATGGTTTTCAATGTATAAAACATGATTTATCCATCCATACACATCAAAATCCCCCAGCTAGAAATCTTCCAATTGATACAGTAATACATGTTTCACTATTTTTTTAAAAATTAATAATTTACCACCATCATATCTCACATCAAGATGCATTTCATAAAGTTCATACATCACCCAGTATGAATCTATAAAATTTTTTAAAAATAACATCATAACTGACTTCATAGAACGTGGACCAAAAACATAATTTCATCTAATAATATTTTAAAGTCAATATTTATAATCATGCAATAACACTATCATCCATTTATTTATAATGTTTTTGTTGTTCAAGGGGAAGTCATAACTTTAGATATTGTGATCAATGTAAACTATAATGAAGTCACTAAGGGGATATTATCCCCAGAACAGAGATTAAATGACTTCCCCTTGAACAAAAAAACATTATAAATAAATTGATGATAGTGTTATTGCATGATTATAAATATTTACTTTAAAATATTATTAGATGACACTATCATCCATTTATTTATGATGTTTTTGTTGTTCAAGGGGAAGTCATAGCTTTAGATATTGTGATCAATGTATACTATAATGAATTCACTAAGGCGATATTATCCCCATAACATAGATGAAATGAACAACCCCATGAAATAGTGATCATGGGAGAAATAGTAATACTGAGTGGTACAAAATATAGAGGTCTAAAAAGACACCATCATTCACTGCTATATCGAGAGACAACTCAATTGGAGACATAAAGTTTCATATTTGACCTCAAATAATTCTTACACATTATGAAAACGAGTAAACTGGGCAATTATTAACATAATTTTTACGTATTAAAAGTCACCAAGATAGTATTTGTTAATAAATAAAATCTAATCCTTTTAGTAAATGATTATAGAGGAGTTAAAGTGGACTGAAGCATTCTTGTCTTAAATAATACATTATATAACATCCCTAATCTATGTAGGACAATGTTGGTGGTTAAATTATTACATAATAATGAGATAAAATGAATAATATACCAATAAAAAAAATTCAGAACACAAGATAAACTAGAAACAAAAATGATTCATGCATTATTTTTGTTAACCAAAATTAAAATAAAATTAATTTAAATATTTTGTGAACATGAAATCATTAAAGGACTAATTATTAATATCATGGGGAGGTGGAAAAATAATTTCATGATGAAATTCTCATTAAGGGTAAAATATTTTAAATCCTATAATTAATCAATGTGGAATAATAAATATGGAAAAGAAAACAACTAAAAATGCATAACATTTATTTAATAGATATATATTCTTGATTAAATAATAAAAAATCAATATGTAAATTTAAATAATTTAACACACTATCCTTCTAATTATTATCAGCAGATAAAAACGATCCTTTTTTAATATCAATTCAATATACACTTGGATCATTATAACTAAATTCTCGAGGAAGGAAAATGTTATATTTTGGATTTCATGATCTTAGACATTATAATATCTATAATATCAATACGATTAAAATTCATGTTTAAATCTCTGTGTAAAAAATCATATTATTTTGAAAACAATGTTGGGTCTTGTGACCTTCTAATGCATTGATGGGTTAGCAAATTATAGGCTCCACCCATCACTTCCTGTCCCAATACTTCCTCATATATATAATGATTTTAAATTCTTAAACAATATATCTAATCATGAAATATCAATATATTTAAAATACTATAGATTTATCTTGATTAAAAAAATCAATAAAATAATACTAAATATAAAAAATCAAGAATATATTATTTAATGATAAATTAATAAGAATAAATATGATAAATAATATTGATATTTATGATGAATTCCATGTCTAATGATCATAAGAAAGATAATGTTTCAAATGAATGGTAATGAAAAAAAATGAATCATTTAGGTTAATGTAAATGAATTACATGGTAAAACTAATCATAAAACATCCAATGAAAGAAAAATAAATTAATCATTAATACATAACCCTATAAAGTCTAATTAAAATAAATTTGTTTTATTGTTAATTAAAAGGAAGATAATAAGAATTCCATTAAAATACATTTTGAGTGAAATATAAATTTTCCATTAAAAATCACATTTGAAAAACATAAAATTACATTAAAAATGTAAAAATATTTTATCATGAAAAAATATCTTTGAATTTTTTTAGATAATATTATATTAAATTATTTTTCATGAAAATTAATTCTCCATTAATTTAAAGTATGTTAAAAAATATTCATTTAAAATTTATGTTCTACATGTAACAAAATAACCTCACTTGAGAAATGAATTTATTATTTAATTATAAATTTTTTGTAAACATAGAATATTTTTTGATAATTATCTTTAATTAATGTTTTTTAAGAATGATGAAAATAATTCTGAAAATAAAAAATATAAACATTTGATATGGATGAAAATTAATTTTACTAAAGAGAAAATTGATGTTATCTTTTCTATAGAAACATTTTGTCACTCATTTTAATTTCCAAAAAGTGGAAATTTATGATGATACAATAAAATTTCATCAATATATTTACTATAATAAAATAAATTGGTATTGTGATGGAGATAAAAAATATTTATCTTAATGGATACTTAAAACTAATTATTCACGAACAGTGGTGAGATTGTGAAAACCATTAACATATTTTTAAAAATTAAATAATTACCCTATAAATGAAATAAAACAAAATAAAACATTATATAACATTAATATTAATATATACATGATATAAATAATTATAGGGTCTTTAGATACACCTCATAAGTGAATATAGTTGTAAAAAATAATAAATGTAACGAAGAAGAAACTTTGAGTTAATAAACAACAGAAATGATAAATACATTGATTTAATAATTATTCATTCATTTTATTATTTATATAATTTCAATCTACATAAAAATTAAAAATAAACCCAAAATCATCAAAATTAATTGCAAGAAATTGTAGTATAATATCAATGAAAATAATGATTTACAATAATATAACAAAATAAAATATAGTAATTATTTTCCTTACCACAAAGTAACATTCAATTCAAATCCACATGTATTAATTGATTAATATTGGAACATTAAATATAATTATATAATAATTATTCATAATATTATATATAATAGTTAATGTTTTCATAATATAAAATAATTCATGTGTATAACATAAAAAAATTCCTTATTGAATGGAAATTGACGTAATGTATCTTACCTCAGATTCTAAATAATTTGAAGTTGTTTTAACATCATGTATAATGAAATTATAAAGTTTAATGATTTATTATTCACCCTAATTCATATTTTTTATAACATATATGATCTTATTATAAAATCAATCAATCTAATTATAATAATATTTTGTTATATTTATTTTTTGGGAGTTAATATCCCTGTTAACTCATGCATATTTTTTCATTAACGATATAGTTCATGTTCATGTAATATATATCAATCATATACATAATTATAGATGTTATTAATATATTTTTTATTCACTAACGAGATTTTTAAAATGATTCATCAAATTTGGACATTGAAAATGAATCACATCACATCCTGGAAATTGTTCGTCATATGTATGAAATAGAGAAAATGTCATTCACTTAATCATTATCAATATAATGAATCCATTGATATTTTTTAATTATTTAATATCTAGTAATATATATCATTTTTATTAATTTTTTATATCATTATGACATTGAATGTGTGTTTGTGGTGGAAAACAGTTTCTTGGGTTCAGAAGGGTGTGGTACTCCATACACACAAGTGGTGTGTTTGTTTCATATTTTATGGAGGAACAGGTGGATAAATATTATGAATAAAACACCATAAAATAATTTTATGTGGGATTTTAGGATGATATAATATGATAATTTTTTAAAAATAAATTGTGGTCCTAAAAGACATTCTAAAAATGAAATAGCTTTGTTAAGATGACTATCGTCACATGGATAAAAATCATTCAGATATCTTTTTAAGGACACTAAGGATGGATTTTTAAATTCAATTACCTTTAAATTTTGGTTATGTATGTTGCTAAGTTATTTTTATTGATATTTATTAGAATAAAGTCTTGGAATATTTGAATAAGTTAGGGGATAATGTTCAATTTTATAATTGATGGGGTGTTGTATTTTATTAAACACGCCAAACTAATCAAAAATAGGATTTCACTCTCACCTAATAAAAATTTAAATGACAATTTATTGGATGGATATAGGTTAAGGACAATATAAATTTCTATCAATAAAAAATATATGTTTTAAATCATTTTATTCCTAATCCTATAAGTTTATTTACATTTACATTTTTATTTTTCAAACCAGTAATTTGATTTTTTTATCCTATGAAATATCTCTAATTATTATAAAATTAAATGGTCCATATTTGATAATTTATACCCACTGATTCTTAATTTAAATAACAAATTATTATGAACAGATTAGATTATATTAATTACTCTGATTCAAAATATGTTAATCATATATTGAAATTAAATTTATATAATATAATGACAAAAAAATTTATGGTCATTCCATTGTGGTAATCTAGTGCATGTTTTGTTCCTTGGGGTCGTAGTGGTTTGTTTAGGGAGTTTCCAAAAAATTAGGCTTCACTAAGATGGTTGAACTGTGATAGTGGCACATCAAAACAGTAGCACCGTAATGGTTACACCCAGATAGTGGCACACTGAAACGGTGGAACACCAAATGGTGTCTCACGCTTTTCTAAATTTTCTATTTTCACATTTTTTTCATTATATACCATCTTATATATTAGTCGATGTAAAACATGTTTAAAACCTTAATTACATGTTTTAAATGGAATTTCAAATGATATTAATTATATCAATAATATCCTAATTCTCACGTGACTTTGAGATACTCAAACTGTATGATGTTGACAATGATCCCACGTTAATGACACTTAAGTTGTTCTTCATTTAATATTTGATATGGATATTCAAAGATATTTTATTCCTTTCCTAGTGTGTTATCATTCCCTCTTGGTGGGCCAAAATCATTCCTCACTAGATGAGTCATGTTCTTGTGCTAGAACCCCTTTTTTTCTCTATTTTTATGGAGTTTCCAGATACGTTCATGATCCAATGTTTTGGAATAATGATGGGTTTTGGTTTCCTTTTATTTCATGTCAGGATTCTTCTACCTCAATTTATTTCTGTATCACGTGGGGTGGGTGTAAAAATGTTTATTTGTGAGAAAAAATGAATCCATGTTTAACAAATATAATTAGAAGTAATAAATGGGGGATGAGGGAGATGTTTATGTTGTTTTGAGTGTTTTGTTCTATATCACTATTGTGGATGTGATCTGTTGTGGCTGTAAGGAGTTCTAAAAAACATGGCCATTGGTGGTCTTTAATTTCGCACAGGTATTGTTTTGTACTTTGGCGTGACACTACGATAGACGTATTTACCTCATAATATACTTGGTCAAATGAAATGCATGCCCCAGGATAAAAACCATTGTTTGATCACCCCTTTTATCAATGATGACATAAGGAATAATGTTTTCCAAATCTCAAAATATCATGTTTGATAGGTGTTGTTGTGTTCTATGTTCAATTATATTTTTTAACATTACATGGGTTTCGTGGTGCAAATGTTGGAATCATGGTTTTGGATACAGGGTTGGTCATAGGAGTTAGATCTATAGTATGGTTGTGGTATGTGTGGGGAGTAGGGATATGGTTTAATGTAGGATGTTATAGACTTTTTGTAAGGGGTGATAGAGGATGTGTGATGGGATATCAGTTTGAGAGATTGATTAATTGTGGGATGGATAAACATGTAGGAAGTGGGACTATCATTATTTTAGATTTTTTTATTGAACATGTTGTGTATTGAGACAACTTCTTGCCAGTGGTTGGGAACCAGGGCTATAGGACTAGGTTTTGACATGAATTAATGTTTATAGGTGTGTTGGGTGTGGTGTGGTTGTGAAATGAGGATTTCAGGTATGGTTGTGTGTGCATGATTAAGTATGAAAACATTGAAGAATGATAGTTGGTAGTGGTTGAACAGGTGTCAAGGAAAAAGTTGGATTGCAGTGGGACTGTAGTATTGTTTTTCACATCCCATTTTATAAATGGGTGTCAAAATGGAAATGATTTTCCTTGGTCCATCATCCCTTCTTAAATGTCAGAAGTACCGATGAATGAAAGGGGGTTGGTTGTTGTGTCTTTAGTTAATAATACTTTTCTCCTTCTAAGAATGGTTACATATATTGGGCTTGGCATTTTTTCTGGGTTGTTCAAGAATAAAATAATGTGAAACCCTTAATTAATGAATGGAAAGTTGTTAAATAAAAATTGGGTTTGGTTTATTCATCATTAGTAGCTATTTTTGTAGATGTTCCTATATCGGTAGCAAAAAAAGAGGTTCTAGAAAGATAGATATTTGTTTTGGGACCCATAGGTTGGGTTGAGTGTTTGTTTACTTATATGTATAAATTAAGATTCGTGTGATTTCTATACGCACCCCAGACATATTCTGAACCAAGTGACAAAACCCCCCACTTCATAGGGGACGGTGTCTTTCCCATAATCCTAGTGGGAGGACTAGTGGATGGTTAATGACATTCTTCCTCACACTGTCTTCTAGGTTCTTACCCATCGAGCCTATAAAGGATAGTTATAATTAATTAAGGGTTACAATAGACCAAGATATTTTCTAAAGGATTTAGGGGTGGGTGATAGGTCTATATATATGAGGAGCCTTTTTGTTTTCCCTTGTGTCTTCAGAATGATCCCTAGGTATCTTTGGAAAGAAGTGATCTTGTCATGGATCTGGGGTCTATGGAAGTATGTGTGGTGTGGTTAGAGAATAGATGTATATATGAGGGATTTGTGTGAGGATTGAGACCCATGTGTGTGTGGGATGGTTTTTGTCGTGTGACTGTATTTTGGATGAGTTGGAGAATCAAGAAAATTTTCTCTATGAATGAGAATTTAATCAGTGATAATGTGGCGTGGGGTTCCCAAATGATTATGTGCTTATACTAGTACATTATGTGAAATAAATTATTTGGTGAGTCTGAAATGTTTAAGTGGTGATGGTTAGTATTCCTTGTTATGTGATTTTTTGTTTTACTATTCACTTATAGGGGAATTAGTATCTTTTCCCCACTTATTCTCATGTGGAATTAGTTTTCCTACTGAGTATACTTGTATACATAACCAACATTTGGAAAATTAAATTCATATTTCTGGGAGGACATTGAGGATTATAATGGACATTATTTACTCAGGCATTGGGATAGATTATGTGATGTAGCTTAATTTCATTCATTTTGTATTGGATTTGGTGCTTTGGTTCTACATTTGTCACATTTAACAATTAAATAATGCATGGGTTGGATTTTTGGTTTCCATTATATAAATATTTTTAGTTTTTGGGATTTTAACGTCATATTTCCTGATCAAATTTTCATTAAAAAGGGTAATGAATTCCATTTTGTTTGAGATTCTATAACCTTTGTGACAGTCTCTACATCGGGGCTTATTTAAGGTGGTATTCAAGGGTTCATTATCGCTTCATTATCGTGACGAAGGAAGAGTGTGTCACTTTGTTGTCCCTTCCCTCATCTTGAAAAATGCAGGTCGTGATAGAATGATATTAGAGTCTGATTTTTCAAGGATAAAATGATGTTATGAGCTATGAAAAGTGGTTATTTCATGGGATGGTTGGGAAACAATGTTAGAAAATCATGGTGCAAGAAATAGGGCAAGGAAGACCTGCTATGAAATGGGATTTTAGGGCCCCCTATGATTCGATGTAAAGACTCCGGACCTACTCTATGACCTAGTGTAGCTATAATAATTACATGCTAGAGGTCATAAGAAAGATGTATTCACCATAATGACTTTTTTTTATTGTCTGTCTTTGGAGTTTTTGAAATTTTATTTAAATAAATACTAAAAATAAATAATAAATGAAAATTTACATACTACACAAACATAGGAGATCCATGATTATCCTTTTTAGATATGGCACAAGGATGTACCCCACCTATGGAATGAGTAGTTGATTCCAATTAGGCTGACCTGTATGATCATTGGAGGGCCAATGGAGTGAATGAATTTTACATGTGGAAAAAGAGCCTTTGTGCTTTCCAGCGGTGCACCCTAGGGAATTACGATGACAGCATTTCAGACATAGAGATGCGGGGCAAGCAAGATGAGTAGACAATTACCTTTACCTTGATACGTTCTTAGAAGGAGTACTGGGGACATATGGAAATATTCTAGATTTTTGGAGTTATGCGTTATGGGTGGAATCTTTACCTAGGGGAAATTAAGGAGACCCATTTCTCATGGGGTGACTTTTATTAGTAGTTCCAGGACGAGTATATTTCTTCAGCGACGAAGGACAAGAAGTGGTAGGAGATTCTCTCCCTTATACAAGAATGTAATCAGTGAGGTATCTATGGATCGTGATTGATGACCTAACATGATTCACTAGGTATATCTTTTTAGATTAGGGTTCACAGACAAGATTCTTAGAGGAAGAACTCTAACCTTGTCATCAGTATATCGTCACTGTCTTTACTCTACTGACACACATTGATGTTCGGAATATGGATGAATTAATGGAGAGGATGAACATTTAGGGAGGTGTGCTGTGATAGGGGAGTCATTGAGCTCATTGAAGGGGATGCTAGTTAGTAGTATGATTCCGTTGTATGAGCCTTCTAGGTTTCAACCAGTAGGAATTAGGCCTCAGCAGTTCCAGTTCTGATCTATTAGTCCTCTCCATTTTCCAATGGGCCCAGTAATAACGTTCTTTGTCTGTGGAGGCATTAAGAATCATCATAGATAGTACCTAATTTGTGCTATGTATTGTGGGGGAAGACCGGTTCATCACCCACCTCAGTAGTGGCAGTTGTTGGTTTGACCATTCCATCAGTAGGGGAAGTGGGAACCAATCCCACCAAGGGTAGACTTTTCTCGACGAGGTCGACATTAGGGGTTTACTCAGTGAAATTATTCAGTGAGTGATCGTGGATGAGTTTTTCAATATAGGGTTAGAGGTGTTGGGTGTTTGTAGTTGTATTCCACAGAGGTAGTAGTTATAGCGAGGCCGAAGGTTGTTTGAGGTACGATCAGTCTGTTTAGAAAAATTGATTACGATTTGTTTCATTTAAGAGCTCCACACTCCTTTATTGCACCCGATCTAGCCTATCCCCCAGGAAAATACATATAAAGAATTCTTGTGACCCTTGTGTTGAGTAAAAATCATCAAGTTCAGACCAGCTTGGGTGATGTTTTGAAGGTATTTAGACCTATGTCGGGGCAACAACAATCTAATGTGGATCTTCATCATTTGCAGATGTTGTTATACATTTTCATCATAGGCATCAACTGGTTTTTTTCAGTGCATGCTGTTATAAAATATATTAATATAATAGTCTTGTTTTCAGTTGTGGATTGCCAAAATGTAGTTTTCATTGGTGAGTGGGGCTATAAGTTCGGTTGCAGGTGTGTGGAGATTATTCTATCCATGTCAACTGAGCTGTTAGTGGGATCAACACACATAGAGATTGTGGATTATCTAAATGTTTTTTTATATTTCTTGGATGTCTTCCTAGAAAATCCTGTTTCTCTACCCCTTAAAATTATTTTGAGTTTTGAATTTCCTTTAATCACAGAGACCGTCTAATTTCTATGGCTACCATTCAGATGTTACCTTCCGAGTTTTAGGAGTTGTGGATTCAAGGTGATGACTTGATGAAAAGGTGTTTTATCAGTATGAGTATAACTTTTTGCTATGAATTAGTAATGTTAATGAATAATGAATATGGTGGCATGAGGATATACATATAATACCAGAGAATGAGTGATGTAACGATCAAGAATTGTTATCGTCTCGAGATAATAGATGATCTTTTCGACCAGTTACAGAGAGCAGGGTTATTCTCCAAAATTGATCTATGGTCTGAATATAAATAGTTGAGTATAAAAGAGGATGAAATCCAAAAGTCTAATTTTAATTAAATGTACAGGGACTTCATGTTCATTGTCATTTACATTTTTTCCATGAGTGCTCTAGTTTTTTTCATGGGGTTCAAGAACCCTCTATTCTACATTTTCATTGACTAGTTCATTGTTGTGTTCATCGACGATATTCTAATTTACTCAATTTCAGAGGAGGAACAGGCTGAGATCCTTGTGATTGTCATTGATGTACATCGATGCCATCAGTTCAATGGGATTTTTCCCAAGTGAATGTTCTAGATATGAGAGGAGCAATTCATTGGACCTGTGGTCTCTCGAAATGGGATATAAGTTGATCCATCATAGGTAATGGAAAATTATTATTGATAAGAACCTCCGAATAGGGTAATGGTTAACAATTTACTTGTACTAGTGGGATATTACTAGAGTTTATACGCTACTTATCTCAAGTTGCAGCTCCATTGAAATCATTGAATAGAAATAACCAGGCATGTGAACTGAGAAGTGTCTGGCAGCTTCTAGCTACATGATGGGGAAGCTGGCCAGTGCCCTAGTGCATAGGTTTCAGAGAAAGGCATGATCATTGTGCTGTTTTGTGACTCTTCCAGTCTATTCCAGTGATGTGTTCTAATGTAGTAGTATGCAGTGATCTCTTATGTGTGTGGGCATTTCTATCCATCTGAACATAACTATTACACCCATGATCTAGAGCATGATGCTGTCATATTTATAATGAATTTATAGTGACATTACCTCATTGGGGAACACATTGTGGTTTTCATGGAACACAAGAGATTGAGGTATATATTTTATCAGTGTGACATGAACATACGACAACAAATCTTGATAGAGTTTCTCCAGGACAATGACTATGAGATCTCTAACTCCTCTAGAAAGGGGAATGTGGTGGCAGATGCATTGAGCTGTAATACATAAAAGGGGTAGTTCGGGAATCCATGGATGTTCAGGAGGCAATGAATGGGTTTTCCACTTTGTGTTTGGATGTGAGAGTGGATATTGGAATAGGATGTCTATTTTAGATGATAGTGTAGACATTTTTGGTGTGGTAGGTGGAGGAGTCTTGGTGGGGAGAATCAGGGACTGAAGTGATGTCTGATTTCATAGTCATAAATTATTCTCCAATGTGATGGGTGAAGGATAGTCAAAATTACATGTTGTTCCATGGGAAGTTATTTATCCTAGTGGATATTTGTGAGGGTGTTCTCTATGAGTACAATTGATCACCCCTGGCTGTTCATCCACGAGTTCTTAAAATCTAACAAGTCTTGTGGTAATCAGTATGGTGGCCTTGGGAGATGAGGGTAGTGGTGTTGTTTGTGGCACGATGCATAGTTTGTAATTAAGTGATTGCTGAGAACTATTTTCCTGGTAGTTTTTTGTATCCCCTAGATGTAAAGGAGAGGAAGTGGTATGATATATCAATAGATTTAGTCACATGATTACGTAGGACTAAAGTAGTAATAGATTCCCTTTTGGTAGTAGTGGATCAATTTATGAAAGATGATCACTTCTAACTAATTGTGGAGTTGAGTGTAGTGGTTGTAATAGCATACATGAATGTGGATATAGTGGTGAGGTAACATGGATTTCTAAGATCCATAGACTCGGATCGGGATACAAGAATTTTGTAATGTGTCTGGAAGGGATTACAACATGTATTTGGAAATCAGTTACACATTATAACTTTTTTCCACCCTCTTACAAATGGACAAATAGAGTGGAAACATGAAAACATTAGAAGACATGATATGGGAATGTGTTTCTTTATTTAGTGGATCTTGTGTGTGACAATTTCCCTAGGTATATTTTTCTTATGATAATAAATAAAACTCTTCCAATGGTATGTATCCATACAAAGATCTTTAAAATAGGTCGTGTCGTTCACCCTTGTGATGGATAGAAGATGAGGACGTAGTTATTCGTTGTCCAGATGTGGTTCTGAGTATAATAGAGAAGGTGAAGCTTGCACATTAGATGATGATGGCATCACATGGTATAAATAATTCATATTCCAAAAATAATAGGATGTTTGAGGAGTCTAATGTTGGGGGCCATATATTCTTTGAAGTTTACCCATGATGTGTGAAGCCGTGGTTTTTTAGAGGGGGAAAGCGTTCTCCGATGTTAATAAGACCTTTTGAGGTGTTGAGATGAGTTTTCAAGGAGGAATATCACTTGGAATTTCTACCGTGGCTGAAGAGGATCCATGATGTCATCAATATGTCCTTGCTCTATCAATATTTACATGATAAAATCCACATGATTGACTAAGAAGAGATGGATATCTAGGACAATGAGCCATTTGATGAGTGACCCGTAAGAACCGATGATCGTGAGGAGAAGGTTCTTCATGGATGGAAAAATCTTTTGGTTCATTTGTTATAGAGGAATGGTGACCTCAATGAGATTACATGCGAGATAGAGGCACAAAAGTTTGTCGAGCACCTAGAGTTGATTTTTGTTTTTCTCTTCTATTTTTATTTTGGGGATCATTTAATGATGTAATTATTGTTCTTATGAATTATCAAATGACTTTTTTCTCTGTTCTATGAATGTGTGTGAAATGTCTTAACTATATTGAGGGGAGGACCTAATCCCTAATCATGATGCATTAATGCAGATGTGATTGAACCCATGCGGCGGAGTTAGTGCAACCTGGAGTAAATATCATATTGACATGGGGAATGGAATCAGTAATAATAATGTTCGGGTAGTGGTGCCTTGGAGTTTGTATCATTGATCAGATGATAGATATCAAGGTGGTGTTCTTTGATGTCGAGGTTTTCTCTCAGATTTTTTGACATCATATGACAATATTCCTTTAAGATGTAACTTTTAGGGTTGTTGTTCGGACCCCTCTTTTTCTGAGTTTGGTATTAAATTATCAGTGATGATAATGGGTTGAGAGGTATCTGATGTATTGAACCATATTTCCATGGGACATTACTTTATAAAAATACACTACTTGTGGTGTTCTTGGTGGTCTTAATGGTTTGTTTTGTGATTTTTCCAATAGGACGGTTTCACCATGATGGTGGAACTCCGTGATGGTGGCACCCCAAAATAGTGGAACAGTGGTTGTGGAAATGTGAAACTGTCACATAAAATTGGTGTAACACCATAATATTATAACTAGAATGAATGAACATAGAAATGATGGCACATTAATGGAGGCACCGAACTAGTGGAACGAAAAACAATGCCTAAAAAATTTCCAAATTTCCCAGCCTCCCATGTTTTTTATACTTTGCCCATTGAATGCCATATTTGAAGTAAATTGTGTTATATTCCACATTTGATGCTATTTAAGATTCAGTAAAATGATATTAATTATATATTAACCATACTAACACAATGGGGACTATGAGATACTCGAACCCTGTGATCGTAACAACTATCCTACATTAATGACACTTGAAAGTATTCTTCCATTAATTTTGAATCTGGATCATCAAATCATGGTTCATCCATTCTCAGCCTATTTCAGTTCCATATTAGTGCACCTAAATTATTCCTCTATAGATGAGTCACGTTCTTATTCATGATCCCCCTCTTGATTAGTTTTCTCATAGATTTTGGCAGCTCACAAGAACCACTATTCTGCTGAAATGAGGAGTTTTGGTCTCTTTTTGTTTCGAGTAGGTATTTTTATTCCTATCATTAATTTTTTGTAGGTAAATTACTATTTAATTATGACAATAGATGAATCCAAATATAAAATAGATAAGGAGAAGTAACAAATGGGGGAAATGGGTATACTGATGATGTGTTGTTTGTTTTAATCATTATCTTCATTGAAGATGTGATCTGTTGGGGATGTAATTCCTTTTAAAAATCATGGTTATTGGTGGTATTTTCGTGCGCTTCAGTGATGTTTTGTACATTGTCGTGATGTATTGATAAATTATGGTAACATGAAACATGATTATTCATCTATACTTGGTTAATTGAATTGAATGCCCTATGATGAAAAACTTGTGTGTTCACACATGTTTATCAATGTTGAATTAAGGAATAATGTTTACAAATAGTGAATATATCTTGATTGAATGGTTTGTTTGGGCACTGTGTTCTATTGGGTTCTATGAGATTTTGTGGGCTATGTGTAGATTCTGTAGGGAGCACGGTTTTGGGTACAAGGGTGAAAAGATGAGTCTGTAATGTGATAAGGGCATTTTCTGTGTATGAAGTGGGGTTTTGGATTAATGGTTGATTATGTTGGATTTGTGTATGTGGTGTTAGAGAAGGTGTGATAGAGTCTCATGTTGAGATATTGATGGATTATGGAATGGATAAACTTATAGACAGTGGGACAACTTTTGGTTAATATTATGGTCAAAAAAAATGTTGTGTTGTGGGACTTCTTCTGGGAAATGGTTGGGAATAGGGGTTTTAGGAATACATTGTATCATGAGTTCATGATTATTGATGCGGCGAGTTTGGTTCTGTTATTTTTTGTGGATTCTATGTTTTTTTGTGAGGTCATAATTGTGAATGATAAATTTGGAAATTATAGTTCCAATTGGTTGAATGGTTGTATAGAAAAAATGGGTGTGTATTGGGACTTGATGTTGGTTTTAATCTGTTGTTATTACGAATGGGTGTTAAAATGGAAATGTTTTACCTTGGTCCCTCTTCCCTATTTCAATGATGGAAGTACTAAAGAACAATGTGTGTTCCTTTCTGCGTGTTTAGTTAATCAGACTCTTCACCCTCTAAGAATAGTTGAATATTTTGTTCTAGGTAGTTTTCCTAGGTATTATAAGAATAAATTAAAGTGAAATCCTTCAATAATGAATGTAAAAAGTTTAAATGAAAAAGGGGTTGGGTTTATTCTTTGGTGTTGGATGATTGTGTGGTTGTGCATAAAGGGGTAGCCACAAAAGTGGTTTTAGTTGTCTGGTTGTCTGTTCAGGGACCAGTATGTTGGGATGAGTGTTTGTTTAATTATATGTATAAATTTTAGTTCATTGTGGTTTCTATATGCTTCTCACCATTATTGAGAACCATGTTATGAACACCCCCATTTAACGAGAGAGGTTGTCTTTCCCAACACCCATGATAGAGGATGGACGGATGGTAATTGACTATCTTCTTCATGACCTCTTCAGTGTTCTTACTGGTCGAGCATATAAAGAATGGATGTAATGGTTAGAGGTGTAAAATATCCCAAGGTCATTATTGTTGGTTGTGTGTAGGGGAGATGCCTAGTTTGGTGTGGGCCATTTTTTTTCCGATGTCTCATTGGGCTGTTGCCCAGCTATCTTTGGGTGAGAGGCATGGTATTTGTGGACCACGTGTTTATGGGGAGGATGTCTGGTGTGGTTTTGAGTCAGGTGTATTGGGTGGGAATTTAATCTGGTTTGAGTCCTATGTGTGTGCATTCAGGTTGTGACACAGGGACTACAATACGGAAGAGTGGTGGAGTGAAGAGGTTATCATATTAGAATGAGTAGTTAATCAATGTAAAAGTGGTGCATGGTATACAAATATATATATTCATATACAACTACAAGAATTGAATTGTGTTATTAGGTATGTGGGTTTTGGGGAGGCCGGTCTGGTTAGTATTACTTGGTAGGTACATTGAGGTTCTATTATTCTCTCACAGAGGAATTAGTATGTTTCCCCCACTTATGTGTGGGTGGCATTTGTTTTCCAATTGGTTATACTTGTATACTCACCAATTGTTTGTAAAACATGTTTTAGGATTCAATGTGGATTTTGCGGCCCATGTTGTACTTTACTACCTCAAGGTTAGTGATAGTTGATTTTTTGTTTCTTGGTGTCTTTCTTTTAGTACTCACTTTGGTGCATCTATTGTACTTTTGTTGTTGTTTAAATTTAATTAATGCATGGATTCGATTTTTGGTTTCATTTATATAAATGATTGATGTTTTTTGGAACATTACCATCTTATCTCCTGATCTCATTTTCATTAAAAAAAGGTAATGCCTTCCATTTTTTGGAGATTCTATACCCTTGGTTCTAGTCTCTACATTGGGACCTATTTAAATCGGTACTTGGTCGTCATTATCTCATCTTCATCTTATAGAAGAAAGGAAATGTCCCATTTTAATCCATTAGAAAATCATGATGAATGTGGGTCATGACATATAATTGGTAAAAATTAATTTAAAAATATTCCCTAAAATCATTTAAAAAAATGTATCTAAGAAATATATTTTTCAACCATAATACAAACTTATATAAAATATACAACTATAAATTACACTAAAAATAGATTCAAATTAATATAGTTACACATAAAATATATATATTTTGTTTAAATAATTACTTATTGCTTATTATTTTAATTCATTATTATGGAGACACATTATGCATTTGGAAATAGTTTTGAGATATTTTCATTTTTTATAAATAATATATTATTTTTTGAAAATAAGAGTTATTAATGATTAAAATGTAATAATTTTTATAAGATAAAGAAATTAATTTTTTATATTAAATCAATTTATTATCCTAATGAAAAATTTTTGTGAATTTATTTATTAAAAATAAATGAGAGTTCTATTAAATGTGGATTTGTTATGAACGAGTATAAAATTATTCCATTCGAAAAAATCCGAAAAATTCATCATAATATAATGTTGTTATGATGATAAAGAATTTTTTATTATTTTAATATTTTAATTTTTAATTTTTTTTTATAAATATATTATAATTCCACGTCATAAAATGAAAACTAAAATAATTTTATTAAGAAAATGTATTTTGAGGCATTAAAATATTTTTCTAGAATTCATAATGTCTATTTATAGAGAATATTCTAATAAATTTATTTATTTTGATACCTTAATAAATATATATTATTTTATTAATTTGGAAAATAATATTAATATAAAAAATTTAATTTTTTTTGTTATAGTTGTTATATTAAAAAAATACTTCAACATTTCTTATGCTTGGTGATATGTGTAATATAAAACATTGAACATATTTTTCTTAGTTTAAAATATAATTTTGTGAAATCCCTACTAGCATCAAAAAATTCATCAATCCCAATTGAAATTTCTCTTAATAATTATGGTCATGAAATTTGAGAACACATTTAATGAGAATCCACTCGGCTAAAAAAGGATAATAAATCGCCCTCTTAAAAGAGGGAATGTGAAATATATATTTCGTTACGAATAACACATAAATACGATTATTATTAATTAAAAATTATTAGAAAGTGAAAATATATACCTAGATGAAAAAGATAAATAATTATGGAGTGTGATAGGGATCATTGATTATAAAAAAGTGAATATTGTATATAAAATAAATCTCTACAAAACTATAATTTTGTGATGAGGTAAATGACAAGTGACTCATGAGATATGAATGTAGTATTATAAAAACAATTAAATAATATTTTCCGAAATATATGTAATTCACTTACTATCAATGAATATAAAGAAATATAATTTCTTAAAATATTTCTATTTCATATTTATAACGTCATCCATTTATTATTTTTCAATCAATTTATACTTCTCATCTTTCACAAAGGAATCAATATTTGATATTATTATTTATGAATAAGGAATTCAAATTAACTTTTAATGGGTCATAGTAGTCATAAAATTTTTAAAATACATTACATATATATTTAAAAAATTTAAAAACTAATAATAAGTAGAATTGTTTTATTATATAATATCTGAATATATAAAACATTATCATAAATTAAAAAATTAATCTTAATCAATTCTGCATGTATAATTAAATAAAATATTTTATGTAAAAAAATATCAATATAACTATTACATTTTGTAGTCCAGTGGTATTTCCTAAACAATTATCCCCCATTAGTTATTGTTTCATTCCCCGCAACCATTCCGGATGCATAAGGTCCCCACCTAATGTACAAGTAAATTTTTTTCATAAATTACAGTATTATAATTCTAGTAATGATCACATGTTGTAATGAAACATAATTACCACAATATGAATGAATAAATAATCCATTAATATTGACAAAATAATAAATTTTATGTCCTATAAAACCTAAATCCATTATTCCTCAAATATACTTTTCAAAAAACATATAATATACTCATGGTTGTACTACCATAAATATATCCAAACATATCATTATTCTGGATAGACTACTCAACACATAAAACCTCATAAGGCGTATTTAGTGCATTTAACAAATGATGAACATTAAATTCATAAACCCATTGTGGTAAATAAAAAATAAGATATAATATTATATAAAAACATATATGAATCCACAAATAAATACAATTCATTTGATGTCATATGAATTTAGTAACAAAAATTCAGTTACTAAGGTTCTAATATGATAATGTTTTGGTATCCCATTACACACACACACACACATATATATATATATATATTATCCCTATTAATTAAACAAAAGACCTCCATTTTTCCAGAGGATAACTATAAAAATTGGTACATAACATGGATAATTATTAGGTTCTGAACATTAAATACAATGAACTATAAATGGATAACTACGATGAAATATATTTCTCTCCATTGATCTCCTCACATTTCCTATTGAAAATTTTGATCTGTATATTTAATTTTTTTATATAATAAATTCAATTAATTATATTATATATTATCATTGGTTTCTAACTCTTTATTTCCAACATGATTCAAATAAATCATTCTCATCACCATGGTATCAAACATTCAATCTAAATGAAGGAAGTAAATTTATTATATTTAGTATTTCTAAATTTGAATGAAATATAGGTTAGTAATTATATTTTGGGATAATATGTAAGGAATAAAAATGATATTATTAACTCATGTAATCATCCCATTTATTTTATCAAAATCACTAAATTGTACATCACATTTCATTTATACGTGATTCTTTTGGGTTATATCCATTGACTACATCAAATGCAATAAGGTGAGACAAAATAATCATATTGGATAACCATGTTTAAATATATAGGATGTCAAATTCAATACATTCAACTTATATATCATTGAAATCATATGATTAACCTATTTCATTCATTGTCATCATCTATTAAAATAATTCAAAATGTATTATAATTAATGTTTTGATTTTCCAAAAAATATCCCACAGGAGATCCAATATAGGTGTGCAGTATGGACCGTTATAGATTACCTGGTGGTGATCAACTAAAATCCCAATGATCCATTTTTTATGTTATTACCTCTAGTTACATAATTAATAAATTAACATCCATTTTTTGTATCTAGAATAAAATTTAGTTAATGAAACCCCATTATTAAATATAATTTACCGAAAATTATGATGTTATTATATATTTATATTGAATTAATATAATAGGGTTATTATACCAAATCCATGTTTTTAATTTAGTTCCTCATGTCCCTAAAACATTTTATATCATACCAACATTAATATCCGTGATCCTAGTAACATAGAGCCGGTTGTTACATTATTACATTATGACAAGATCCAGTAAATCATATCCCAATGGATATAATAGTTTAGTCTTATTAGTAAACATGATACATTCATGAGTCATTCATTACATTTGGAATATTAAATTACGGTTAACTGAATGTATATATTTTATATCCATACACTCATAGAAAAAAAAAGATTATTCATATTCTAAAGATAGGTAAATATATAAAGGTGTTCTAAAATTATAAATTAGGGTTACTTATAGTAGATGATTTCTTGAATAAATAATTCATAATCCATATAAAAAGGAATATAAATAAAAACATGGGAAATTTTATAATTAAATTCAATATCATTAATAGATAATGAAAAATTAATAGAGTAAGGTAAATAATTGAACACAAATTCAATTTAATTAATTAACTAATCAAAAATTCCTACAAAGAATAAATTATGTTAATAAATTTTGTGGGAAAAATTAATTTAATTCTCAATGATGGAAAATTATTAAATTGGGATATCATGATCTATGACATGATGGTAATAATACATTAATTACCTTTCAAATGATAGTTCAAAAATATTTGAATACCCTAATTTAATATTCCCAATTTGATTGTCTCTCGAGACATACCAAAGAATTTCGGGGATATATAATTTGATTCCTCATTCATCACTACAATTCCAAATCATTCTTATTATATTAAAATATTGATTTAATTTGTAAAAAAAAAATTTTTTTGAAATGTATTGCTATTGAGTAAAGAATATATATTTACATTGATTTCAACAATCAATAAAATAAATCACATTATAAAACCCCATATTAAGAAATGATATATATTTTATTAAAAAAATTATCCATGATAAAAAAATGTTGGTATTTATGGGAAAAATAATTTTAAATTATTATTAGAAACAAAATGCTTCAAATAAAATTCAATAACCCCAAAATAAAACATGGAAAATTATATCGAAAACTAATCAGTCCAATTTATTATAAAACATATAGATAAAACATATATAAGGTATCATTAGTATATTCTCTAGTGTAGTATAGATAAAATAACTTTTTTATGAAAATAAATACCTTTAAAATACAATTAAAACATTATTGTGGAAAATATTCTTCCAAACATCAAATTAAATTTCAAAAACTAAAAATTTCTAGATTACTAGTCATTATATTTAATTTGATAATAATATTGTATAATTAATATGTAAGATTAAATTAAATTATTGGTCAAGATGATAAAATTTTCCATTTTTCTTAGTAAATTATAATAATTACATAATTATTATTTTTTAAAGAATAGTAAAAAATTTACTTGTTTAAAACATGCCTCCATTATTACTTTTTTCTTGTTTATAAAAATATAATAAGTGTAAAAAATTATTTGATAAATTAGTTGAAAATTTTTAAATTCATTTTTTATAATTTTTTATAATTCTTGAACATAGAAGAGAAAATAATTTTTCTTCTCAAGAGAGATATAAAGAAAATATTTCCTAAAAAATTCTTAATCATTTGAAGTACCAAACAAGGAAAATGGTTATATTTTTTAAAATCGTTAATAAAAATAATATAATAATCTATATTAGGTATATGATTATAATATCATATAATTCACCCTTAAGATACATAATCATTATGTATAATGAATTACCATTAGATTCTAAAATTAAATCATAACACATTGTTAAATATTGAACCATAAACCCCCTGACTGAAATAAATTTAAATGATTAATTATATATTATAATTTAAAATTATTATTCGGTTAGCATCTCAATGTGGTGTTAGATACACATCATAGAAAAATATAGTTGTAATTCATTATAAAGTGTCCAATAAAATAAATTTAATATAAGTACCCATTAAAGTGATCATAATGTTTAAGTGAGAATCAATAAATGAGTTGATTATATTTAAAAAATAAATATGAAAGAAAAAACAATAAATAAAATAAAAAATAATAAAACATATTAATCATATAATCATATAATATGAAATATATTGAATAACTTCTATAATTCAATTGTATAATATTGATTTATAAAAACACTAACGAAATGATAACATTCAATTCAAATACCCATAGAGTAAATAAATAAAATTTAAGGAAAAAAGACTTAAAATTAATTATTATTGATATTATAAAAAAATTATAGTTTATACACCATCTGAATGAAATTTTTTTCATAACATTAAAATATGCATCAATAAAGGTAAAATGCAATAAAGTATCATACATCATATTTCAATTTAGTATAGATAGCCTTAAAATCCTATAATATGGGTTTAAAATGTAATTTATTTAATAAATAACTATTTTAATATTTATTATATAATATATAATATTATTATAACTCTTTGAAAACATATTTTTTAAATAATTCATTAATTTTCATTGTCTGAGATGTTATTTGCCCTATTTCTCCCATGAATGATTTATTATAAATGTTCCAATTCTAATGTATTGGATATGGATCAATAATTTATAGAATGATATTAATATAATAATAGTAAAATAAAAAAATTAATTAAAATTTTAGGTATATAATTTTAGTGTTGACATGGAAGATGAGTCATATAACACTTTGAATAAGAATGTATTGTGTACTTATGAGAGATTATATCATTATATTTATTGTTGAAAGGGTAAGGAAGTGGATGATATTTTTAATTTGGAAAGAAATATCCTGTAATTATTGTGACGTTAATTTATTATTTCCATCAGTATTCATGTCCATATGAGTCGGTGATGGAATCCAAAATAAATAAGTTCATTGTGTGGTGATCCACCACGCACAAAAAAGAATTATTGGTTTCTATTTGATGGGTGATGATGTAGATTATTAATATTATATAATAGAATAATAAATAATTATATGGGATACTTTTCTACAATATTTTAAATTTTTTTAAAAAAAGTTGATGTTGATAATATATGAAGTAAAAAATGAAATGTATTTTTGATGATTATTACCTTCACTTTGTGAAACCTCATCCGAATAACATATTAAATTGTGAAAAATTAAAATCATGGGAAGACTAGAAATTAAATTATATTTGTATTGATTGTGGTGAGTGTTATTTTTAGTAATTTGTCGATCAAAATGTTATTATTGGTATGATTAAGTGTGGTAATGGAGTGCATTTTTTAATTATGTAGGAGTGATAATTTTTAACCTTACCAAAACTATTCCGTAAAGGGAAGTCACACTCATCCTATGTGCCCGAAACATTGAAAACATATTTAGTTTATGGATTTTAGTGTTGATAAAAACTCCAAAAATGTGAAGCTAATATTTTTAAATTATTATATTTCTTATCCAAGAAATTTACATACTTTTACAATTTATTTTTTACCACAGTAATTAGTTTTTAACCTGTGTAAATATTTAATATTATAAATGTAAAATAAATTGTCACCTAATAATTTTTTAGAATAATTATTAATATTAAAACTATATATAATCAGAAAAATCTAGGTGTATTGAATATTAATTTTATTTGAAGTGCATGTAATTCGGAAATCCAACATTTAAGAATAGTCCTGACAAATAAGTGTTACTCTCATTATAAATAATAACAACAAAAAATAATTTGAAATTATTAAATAATATTAATTATTTTTAACCCAAATATATATTCCATTTATTGAAATTTATTTCACATATGTGTGTGAATTTAAAATAATGATTCAAATTAAAAACATTTTAAAAAACATTTTCCAAATTAATCAATTTTTCAATCATAATATGATATTATATTAGTTATATTACTAGTAATCCAAATGAGATGAATTTTAATTAATATAGTTATATATATAATCTATAAATTAAATTTAAATTCTTAATTAATAATGGTTATTTTAATCACTTAACATGGAGAAACATTTTTCATTCGAAAATATTTTTCACAAATTACATTTAAATCCAAGAAGTAAACATAAACCAAAGTTATGTTTAATGAAGAAGAAAATTTAATTAATAATTATATATATGAACAAGAAAAATTATGTGACCTTAAATTAATGTTCAAATATTTATGATAAATGTTATTTTTTAAATTTATTGAAATTAAATGAAATTTTTTAAAAAAAATATTTTTGTCACTATTAATTGAAAATTATCTAATTTCAGAAAAATCCATTTATTTAACCCAATTATAATTTTCATTTTCATATCTCAAAAAATCTATTATTATTATAAACAATATTTCTAACAACATGATAACTAAATAAAATATAATTTTTATCCCATGAGATATAATCGTTCACCAATATAGTTGGAGTGACATATGTGTCCATCCCGTCTCATAATATATACATTTATGTGCCACTTGAGAATAATTATTACACCAAACATTTACATATAAATAAAATGGAGCTAATTTTTTTCAGAATCATCCTATAATTAAAAAAATAAAAGTGTTCAATATAAAAATATGTAAAACCACAAGAATTAAATATCATCAAACGAAAAATATGATCACCCACAATAATCACATAATTAATTAATATCATAGGTTAAAAAATTAAACATAACTCTAATAGAGGAATACCATTATTATGATAATGAAAACCCATTCATGAAAACATATCTTAAAAACTATCTCTATCAATCATTTTAAAATTAAATTTTTTGAATCTATTTTCATATACATGATTTTTTTAAGAAACAATTTAGGAAAAACCTTTATTAAAATTTATTTGGATTAAAAAAACTTCCCCTATAATAAAAATATATAATATAATTTATTATGAAATTTCATGGATAAATGTATGTTTAAAAAAGTATATCTCAAATATAAGAATTTGGTTTACCAATTCGATTACATATTACAAAATTCATGAACCACTGGAAAGGGAAAGCTATTGAAAACCATATTCTATATTATACTAATTAAAATGTCATTAAACAGAATAATGGTTTAGAATTTGATAAGTGAAACTAATTTTACTCTTATAATTTCAAAACAATATCAATAATATTGGGAACTAGAAAACTTCACAAATGTTACCAAATGAAAATTTTGATTTGATAGTAAATAAAATTATAATGAATCAACATTTTTTTACCACTTTTATATAACCTTATTTAAAATCATTATTAATTACTGAAGGAAAATTTCTCATTTCAAAAGAGTTAATGAATTATTAATAGTATATAAAATAATCTATATTTGATTTCAAAAAACAGAGGAGAATATTAGTTTAAAAAAATATAGATATGGAAAAAATATTGATTGGTAAAAAGATGAGTTATTCTTAACCACTATAATGATTTATTTTAGAAAAAAATAATCATTTAATATTAATGTGATGAAGGGATGTACATTTCTTCTAAACTGTTGAAATATAAAATAATAACACAATACAATATAATATGTAAATCTAGATTAATTATATTCGAATATGAGTTATTATGAACAGATTAAGAGATTCAAGTAAAAAACCATTGACAACTATTATCACTTTTCAATAAAAAAATCTTCAACACAGAAAAATTTAAATAATATTATTAATATCCAAAAATATAACAAAATAATGATACAAAATAAAAATGTGGATGCATATATGCCATAAAAAATGGAACATGTTTTTATACTAAAAATGACTTAATGTAATAAAATTTGAAATGGTGAAACCATTATATTTTTATGATTGAATTGATTGTATGACCTCATATAAGGGATTTAGTAAAATAATATTTCATAAAAATGTTTGATTTATGATAATTTATTTCATTATTATTGCATTTGTACCAAGTCAAAGAGAAATATGTGTAATAAATTAAATTGTGCCCCAATAAAAGTTAATATGTTACACAAAATACATAGCTTTATTTTTTAATTAATTTATTAAACTCAATAATAAAATAAAAATAATCATATCTAACATATTAACTAGTTGTATAATCGGTATAATAAATAATACACATTTTAATACTAATTTATATTCTTTATAATGAGTTCATTAATTAGTTATTTCATATTTAGTCTAAAAGCCATATTTATATCAATTAAATTTTAATTCTCATAACAATGTAATAAAGTATGAATCACATAAAATGACATGGATACTATAATAATATCTTTATAAATTATTAATGAATGAAATAAGATGTATTTTTTTAAAATAATCTACATAAACTAATGGAATAGTAATTTGACCGTTTTAATATTAATGTGCCCATCAATAAAAGTAACCCCTCTATTATAATATTATCTTCTCTTATAATTTATAAAAAAATTATGGAATCATTTAAATGAGAATATAATATATTTATATCAAATAATATATAAATAAATGTTTTAAAAATGATAATTTAGGTATTCAAGTTTTTTTACAATAAAAATATCTGCATAAATATTTTTAAGTAGTATAATTATTTAAAATAAGATTTTTTCATAAAATATATTTATAAATTCATATTATGTAGCGTTATTATTATTATAAAATTATACCATAATCAATTATTCAAATTAATGTAATATTAGTCATAAATTTTTAAAATATATATTTAAATAAATGGTTAAATGAATTTAAAACACAATTTCACATATTAAGAAAATTATTTTCATAAAATAGAGTCAATTTTATAATACTTAATTTTTGAAAATGGTTAGGGTTAATTATTTTGATTTTTCTGAAATTATTGAATTTTTGTGAATAGTGAGACAAGATAAATTAATGTATCTACCAGATACATGAATTAGTGAGTCATGGATGAGGTATATATGATATAATAAACATTATATTGAACTATCATGAAGTAGTCAATATAATTAGTCACAATAATCCATAGTATCGATTGTGTCAATCCAAAATAATAAAGAAATAAATAAAATAATAAAAAAAACTCCCCACTCCTCCAATACTAATACCACTCTCACCACATCATGTCCTCATAAAACAAAATTATTGAAACATTTCTAAAATATATAAAATCCCCTTACCATATCTCTCTCATATGTCCATGATCATGTGGACTCAATAAATTCGAAAACTCGTGTTCCTTAAGGACATTCTCATAGAGAATTAATTCAAGAGGTAAAATCCTCTATCGTTTTCATTTATTATATTTTAATATTATCCTATATTCTTCTTTTCATCTCCTATTAACAAAGTGACTATATAACTCTATTATATTTTACATACTTTAATATTTTGAGTTAATTTAGCATCTCATCATAATTACTCTTCCCCTCCAATTTTTTTATAAAAATTAGAACACTATCGATTATTTGTGGATTTATCTCATACATGGATTATGAGTATTAAATTTCTATTATTACCTTGAAGGATGGTAATAAAAATATTTTCTTGATAAAAAAATAATATATGTATTATAGTTTATTAAATTTATCTTGATTAGTATATATACATAATAATAATTAATAAAAAAAGTTCTTCATGATCGAAAAAATGAAATAATGTTCTAAACCGAAAACATGAATGTTTTATCTATGTAATCAACCTCAAATATAGAAACTATTATACATAAGAACATTAAATATTCTATATTTTTGTTAAAAATATAATTTCAATTATAGACAACTACTCTCATTTTACATGATTTTCAATACACACATAAAAGTAAACTAATAATTAAATCCAAAGAAACAAACACTCTTAAGCTGTGAAAATGTATCTCAAAACTCCTCCAATGAGACTTGAAAAATGTTAAAAAAAATTATAAGTAATCAATTTCATGTATAAATGCTTCTTAATTAATTAATTAATTGAATTGTTTTCATTATACAAGTCATTAAGGAAAATTGTATAAAAGTTTCTAAAATTATGTAAGGGAATCATTCCAAACCACCATTTTTTTATTTCGAGTTACACATTATAACCCTTTACCATAATTAAATTCATATATAATATTATTTAATTTTTATAAATTCAATTTTTATTTTTCACACTAATTTATCCTTATCAGATATCTATTATTTCAGAGGGTATGAAATGTTTTTTAAAATGTTACTTTGTCAATTCTTCCCGATAATAATGTCCAATTAAAGTGATCATACCAATGAAGGACCGTGGGACACCCTTAGAGGGGAGGGGGGAATCTGGGTGACACGTTATTCTTTTAAACTGACGGATCTTGTTCCAACGTTGGTAGAAACTAGTTTAACCTGTATGATAGATATGAGAACAAATAAAACATTCACATGCAAATAGATGACACGTAACTTTTTACATGGTTAACCACTAAGGGCTACATCTAATGAGCATACACCAATAGGTTTTCGGTCAAACCAAATTCCTCTATTCATTGCTCATTGTGTATTACAATGGTTTGGGAACATTCACTATGTCCCAGGATCACTACCTTTAAAACTGTTCAGTGATAGCCAACTAGTCCCTCATGACACTCCCATTGACTCCACATGGCTTACTGCCTTTGGTGAAGTCCCACGTAGTTTATAGAAATTAAGGTCTCTTCATCATCACTAATTAATACATCCTCTTTTGTATATAGATTCTCTATGGAATTCAAACTTCCACCCCTAGACTAAACTCACTTTGCACCAAAGGTATCGGGAAAACATAGAGATTTTGTGCATCCCCAAAAAGACTGGTGATCTTAAATCCACACATGGCGCACTTCTCCAAGACAGAGCACAAGTTTTAAAGACGGCTCTTAATATCACCTCTACTAATTGCACGTCACATTCTTTTTCTACCTCAAACTTGCGCGACTCACATCCTTTTATGCCCAAACTAATTTTGGCACACAACTATGAACTATCGTGATTCTTCCAATACATGCGTGCATGTGTTCCCAAACCAACTGCATGACACCTCCTTCACCATCTCCAAACATGGGAGACTCAACCCCTTTTTCTCCCAAACAAACTTGGGCGTGCAACAAACAACCTTCGCACACCATCAACTTGCATGACCCATCACAACTTTTGCGACCATAAATCTTGTGCAACAAGAGATATGAATTTTATATAAATCTGAACTTCGTGTTGAATGAGGAGGGGTCGACCTCTATTTATAGGCATTTTGACACCCTGTGCGATGGCGCGCAAGTCTTACCTCACCGTGTAGCTTTCAGTGAGCAAGTCTCTTCCGCTCTAGTCACTTGCACGACCAACCCCAATACATTGACGCCCCTTATTCCTTTTATAATGACCCATACTTTACATAAATGGTTATTACTTCAGAAATGAAGAATACTTATTACAACATATAACAAAACCATTATAGGACCATATATCAATAGTGACTTTGGAAACTGGGAAACATAAATAACTGGTTCATAAATCATTTACATTGACTCCCATTAATTTCATCATGTTAAGAGTCCCTTTTGGAATATCCTACTTAATACCCTTCTTCCTGACCTGGGGAAAAGAAAACATACAAAATGGTGAGCTTAAATGCTCAGTAAGTGTAAACAAAAGAAATATCAATCATATCATATTCAAAAGAACATTACATATTGAAAATCATAACCTTCAAAAGAGATCATAATTTCATAACGTGGGATAAATCATAGTAATGGGATGTAATACCAATAATCATAACATAAAACATGAAACATTGTGGCATACACACATAATCATAGATAATCATTTCATATTAGTCAAGGCTCATTTCCAAGACCATCATAGCGTTCAATGTCCATTACTGAACTGAGTTCAATCCTAGTTCCAGTCCTATATCACTGAGCCAGATTAATTTGTCGTTCCAGCCATGTCTATCTCATGAGATATAAATATTTACCGAATTAATTGGAGTGAGATATAGGTACCACCCTTCTCATAATGAAACCATTCTTAAGTGTGCCACAAAATCACAAATCATAACATAACCCATTTAATAAAAATGGGATTCTCAAACATTATGCCATCAAAACATAATCTATATAAGATAAAAGGACATCATAAAATTATTTCCATCAAAACATAATCAAATTAGTGTAAAAATAGGGATTGAAATAGAACCCTATATTATCTTATATGTAAAATAATTTTTATAAAACACTTGAACTCTATTTTTGAGGAAAATATGCTTTCTATTTCAAAAATATTTTACCATTCTTAACATGTCATATAATTTTAATCTAAAATAAGTTGATTAAAAATGAACATTAAAACTTGTAATTTATGCTTCATGGAAATAATTTTCTATGAAATCATAAAAAAACCATTCATGCTGCATAAGTTAAAAAATCATTTTTCTCGTACATTGGCAGGAAAAGTCAAAAAGTACCTCGTACTAAAAACGACAAAATATTCCTTTAATATCTTTTACTAAAAACCCACCAATGTGTAAAATTAAATATAATCAATATTAGGAGGATATAAATAATATTACATATTGTGGAAACTGTTGGAACCACCTTCTGTATAGGTTTGTATTTGTTGTCAATAGTTGTCAATGGAATATGAAAATGAAAGAGATCAAGAAGTACTCCAATAAAATGGAGGAATGGAAGCTCACAAATAAGGAGATCATGAAGTACACTGATGAAGTAGAGGAGTGGTGATTCAAACGATTGTTGTACTGATCGTAAGTTGTCAAAGGTGAGACATTGTTTACAACAATGAATAATGTGAGGAGTAATCCATCCAAGGATGATTAAAGCATGATGGTGTTTTTGGATGAAGACCATGTGATTCCTCCTTATTGCATAAGAACCATGGGCTTTGATTAAGACCATGCAATTCCTCATTATTGCATGAGAACAATGGGTTTTGATGAAGACCATGCAATTACTCATGATTGCGTGAGAACCATGCTAGAGACTTCTTGATGGATTGAATCACATGATTTGCATGAAGTTGATCATGACGGTTGATGGAGGAGGCAATGTGCCAATGAGTTGACTTATGAAATGACCAAGCACATCACATTTTCATAGAATATGATGATACTAATGTTGTTCCTTCAAAGAATACATATCACAATAGTGGAGTTTGTGATAAAGGAAAAAAAGTTGCTGAATGATACAGATCATCAAGACGAAGTGATGTTGAGGTGATCGTGCTTGTCGACAAAGCAAACAAACAACATAAAAATTTATTGACAAAGGAGATTCCATGGGGACATGTCGAGTTCAAGAGTTGTGGTCAACGATCTATGTTTGATTAAAGAACATCGACAGAGGAATGGATGATCTGGAGGCGGTACAAAAAGAGAAGATACAACGTGTCACCGTTTTCCAGTGTTTGCCAAATTTCAGGGCCTCATAATCAACAAATGAAGAAGAGTGATTTTGGAAAAGGGACTTGCGCGCCATAGTCTTGGAGGATAGGAAACTTGCGCGCCATATGTTTTTGAATATCAGAGTATCAAAATATGGCAAAGGGATAAGGGTCACGCATGTTTTGGTGAGGTCGTGCAGGTGAATTATGTGTCGGGAAGAGACTTGCGCGCCGACGCCTTGAATGCATTATAACTTGCGCGCCTATGGTTTTTCGATATCAGAAGATCCAAATTTGGCAAAGTCAAGATTTTTGCGCAAGTTTGGATGTTGATTTAGGAAGTGCCTAGTAGGGGCCGAGACTTGCACACAGATGGATGACTTGCGCGCCGCCGAGCAGGGGGTCATGTTTGCCTATAAACACCGGACCACCCCTCATCATTTCCTATGGAGCTCAATACTTTGAGATTGTTCGAGCTCTCGTAGCGCATGTGGTTGAACCGCGCAAGTGGTAGTTGGGTCGCAGAAGTAGAGATTGTGCACCGACTGATGGTTGAGCGCCCCTAGTGATTTGGGAAAAGAAGGAAGTGATTCACGCAGGTTTGAAGTTCAAGAAGGCAGAGTTGTGCAAGTGCTTTGGAAACACTTTCACGCCATGTTATACATGCGCGCCTATGACTTGCGCACCAGATGGAGACTTGCGCGCCGGGCTTGAAAAGGAGTTCCAAATATTGTTGAAGCATGCCCGCCTTTCTGGAGCAGCACAAGAGCTAATGATTGCTTGATACATTCGGTGAAAAGCGAGATTGAAGACGAAATATAAATGATACATGCATGATCTCATGCATACATGGAGAACTGATTCTGACAATGTCGAGTAAGCTGAGTTTCATTATGTAAGAAATCACATCAGTGATTGTGATTCAGGAAAACGAAGACAAGGGGATCTAGTGCATTCAGTCATTGCACTAAAGAAGAATGATTGAACTATAAAGAGCATCAACTCTGAACCCTGATTCAAGCAAAGTATCATGCTTAACGGGAGACAACGAACATCAATGAAAATTTATTGAAGAGACCTTCACGTCTGTAAACTGAGTGAGACTCCACCAACGGTAGTGAGCCAGGGGGAGTCAACGGGAGTGACCCGAGGAACGCAGTGAGTTATCCCTGAATAAGTGTAAAGGTAATGAGCCTGGGACAGAGTGTCTTTACCCGAAAATTTGTAATCCGCAGCTAGTGAAGCATAGTGGTTTTAGGTACGACCAACAACCTGTCGGCGTATGCTCCTTGGACGTAGCCCTTAGTGGTGAACCAAGTAAAAATAGATGTGTCGTCTCTCTGCATGTTAATGTTTAATTACTGTTTATATCCATCATATAGGTTTAAGTCGTTCCTACCAACGTGGGAACCAGCTCCACAACTAAAAGAAGAAAAAGTTTCCACCCCGATTCACCCATCCCCTCTCAGGGTGTCCCGGGGTCCTACAGAAACATGGATGTGGATGATAAATAATTCCCCAGTAAATTCTGAAGTATAAACATTCTCGGAAAAAAAATGAGATTGTGAGATTTTCCCTTACCTTAGGTCCAATTTTCTTCGTACATATCCAAATATCTTGTATAAAGTTCTAAATAATGTCATTGACTTATTACAAAATCATATTCATTGTTATGATATCATATATGGACATATTCTTATCATATTATTTTTAATATTTCATTACTACTTGTTATTCGGGTGTTCATTGCTTCATGTTCTTATGCATGTTTTCTCGAATAAATTCTTATTATTCTTTTTAGGGTATAGATACCTCGTTTAAAAAATGGTATTAGTGAAATATCTATCATATTTATTCATTCAATTCATTTATATAATCAATATTCAATGATGATCATGTAGAACGAGTCGCATCACATCGTGGAGACAATAGGCCGTACCTATGCACGAGCGATGACATTGTTCCCATAATCAGAGAATTTTATACTATTTCATAATAAATATCACATTTCAATAAACATATATATTTATTCTTTACACCATTATAAACATCCAAGTATGTTGGTGGTGGAAAACAGATTACACCACAGCGTGGAGAGACGGTATTCTGTACGTACGCACGCGCGGTGATTTTGTTTTTAATAGGATGGATAGAATGTGAAATAGGGTTGCTTCATATTTATAATAACATATTAGTATATGAGTGATACTTATGTTATTACTTCATAATGAAAAAACTAATTAAGAGGAAGTAGAAGAAGAAATAAATTGAAATAATCTGTAACAGATATTACCTCTTCTGCGACACGCCTCTTTGAAACCTCATCTTACGACACTAAAATTGGTCTTTGAAGAAGAACAAGACCTCTAGTTTGTTTAGAGGGAATTTTTATGTGAAATTTTAAGGGTTTATACGATCTTTTAGGCTCAAAATTGTGTGAGGAGGAGAGGTAGGGGTGCCCTTTTATAATTGAGGAGAGGGGAATCTTTCGAATTCAAAAAAAATATTAATTTATAATAAATTCGAACCCCACATAAAAAATCCAAAATTACTCAAATGTGAATATTAGATGAGATAGGGTTGTAATATCATCAACCAATAAAATTTAGACATGCTGAAAATTTATTTTAAACCTTATCAACTTGATTTATCCTTATTTAATATATTTAATTTTTTTTCTAGTAAAAATATTCATAATTTAAAATCATTATATATAATTACATATATTTTTTTAATTGTCCAAAATTATATACTTTATTATATTTTTGACCGAATAAATTTTAAATTATAAATTGTAAATATTTTTGTAATTTTTAAAAAATTATATTATGTTATTTTTATAAAATAACAATAGTGTCAATTTTGACACTAATCATTTATTTGAATTTTAATAAAATCCACACAAGAGATATTTTTGAAATAAAAGATTTAATAGATTCATAGCATGTCATATTTATATATATAATTCTTGGAGTACATTTAATAGTTAATATACTATTTATTTTAATATTTTTAAAACCATTTATTGGACATTTCAATCAATAAAATAATTTCAACATCACAATTGTGTCATAATTAATGATAATTATTGAATCCCTAAAAATTATAAATAAATTCACATGATGTATATAATTTTATTAGCTTTCTGTATACTATTCATGTTCAATGTTTTATGATTTTTATCAGAAAATTAAAATTATTACACTTATAAGATTCAAGAGATTGACATATTGTCACTTTTTTAGTTTTAATAATAATTACATAATTTTCAAGGTCAAAGGTCTATGAAATGAATCTATTCAGACCATTAGGTGATACGGGTCGACTTTTATTCATCCATTATAATTTTTTCATGTTTTGGGGTAATTTTAAAATATTATTTTTACCTTTAACTACTTGATTCACCTATAACTGCAGTAAATAAAAATTATCATAGTTACTATTCATAATAAAAAAATAAAAGTAACATATTAACATTATTCAGACCCACTGAATCCAAATATGGAATAAATCATTGTAAAATTCAAAACACATAAGTTTTAGTAATTAATTTAAAATTATTCCCATTGTTAAGAAAACAGGTTTTAAAAGTAAAAACATTCCCGAAGATTGAAATGTTTTTACCTATTAATTCAATGTTAAATTAATGATAATAATACACATTATATTAAATGGTAAAAATATATTACATTTTTATTTTAAAACCCTTCAATATTAAAATTTAACCGTATAAATTACTGCGATGAAAAAAGTTGTTTTTAATTAAAATATAACGTGTTTTTACTTTTTATTAAAATACGAATGTTTTCAGAATAATATGAAAAATTTATCCAAAGTAAATTTTTATATCCTGAATCCAAAATATAATTTTATCACGTAAAATTTAACTTATAAACTTGTCAAAAAGATGATTTAATGTGGGTGCGACATCAAAAGGCGACAAAACTGTATTTTTTTAAAAAAAATAATTTTACCCGAAAAAATGTATTTTTTTCTCATATCATGATCTAAAATTTTTTTAAGATGAATAATAATGTTATAAAATTCAAAATGAAGTTTATAATTTTCATAAATTCTAGTCCATAATTATATTATTACAATATATTGATGTTTCGTGAAACTCATTTTTGTGTACCACACACGCTATCGAGGAAGATCGTGATTGCGTGTAACGCAAGCCAAGACAATGTTCTGTGTAATGAAAGATTCCTTTTGTGTTACATATAACATAAGACATAAAAAAATATACTTCTCATAAACTATTAGGTTGTTACATTCTACCCCACTTAAAATGAATTTCTCCATCGAAATTCATCACTTCGTAACAAACAGATGAGGATACCTCTCCCTCATCATATCCTAAAGCTCCCATGTAGCTTCTTCTAATTGGTGGTTCCTCCATAAAACTTTCACCAAGCGAGTGGTACTATTCTGTAGAAAATTTTCTCTAGGATCCATAATCTCTATCAGTTGTTCTTCATAAAAAATATCATTCTCCAGCTGTACAACATCTGAGCTTAGTAAATGTAAAGGATAGGGTATGTACTTTCTCAGGAGATATAAATGGAACACATCGTAAACTTGAGAGAGATTTGGTGGAAGTTCCAATCGGTAAGCTACCTTCACAACATGATCCAATATTTCGAAAGGACCGATATACCTAGGGCTCAGTTTTCCCTTCATTCCATATATCAATACTCTGTTCCAAGGAGATATTCGAAAGAACACTTTATCACCCACTTAAAACACTAGGCCTTCTATTCAGTTTTCAACATAACTTTTTTGTCGAATCTAAGCTTCTCTTATGTTTTGTTTAATAGATGTAACCTTTTCTTCCATCTCATCAACAAGATTAGGTCCAAATATCATTCTTTCCCCATCTTCATCCCAGCAAGTTGGAGTCTTGCATTTCTTTCCATAGAGGGATTCATAAGGAGCCATCTGAATATTGGAGTGAAAGCTATTATTATAAGAAAATTACACCAAGGTAGGTGTTGATCCCATAAACCTTTGAAATCCATAGAACAATCTCCTAACATATATTCTAGATATTGAATTTTTCTCTCAGACTGACCATCTATCTGAGGATGATAAGCAGAGCTGAAACTCAACTTTGTATCTAATGTATACGGAAGACTTCGCCAGAACATCGAGGTAACCCTCAAATCCTGATCAGATATAATGAAAAGTGGTACTCTATGCAATCTTAGCACATCATTTACAAATATCCTAGAAAGGTGATCCAGAGATAAATCTTATCTATTAGCAATGATGTGTGCCGAATTCGTATGACAATCAACTATCACCCATATAGAATTATTTCCTTTGGATGTTTTATTATGTCTGGTGACAAAGTCCATGGTGATGTTTTCCAATTTCCATTTGGGTATGGGTAATGGTTGTAACATCCCATTAGACTTCTGTATCTCAGCATTAACTTGCTGAAAAACCAAGCATCGAGAGACATATTCAGCAACATCTCTTTTCATGCCATCCCACCATAATTACTCTTTTAGGTCCCTATACATCTTTGTGCTTCCAAGATGAATAGTGAATGAAGAACTATGAGCCTCATCCTACGTCTCATTCTTTAATTCAGGGATGGGAGAAACACAAACCCAATTCCTGAACTTTATTATCCCATCACAATCAAGGTTGGATTCAGGAACATTTATCACCTTCTCCTGTAACTCTACATATTCTTTTTGTGCCTCTTTAATCATTACATGTATAGATGGTTGAACATTTATTTGAGAACGATATGATTTTCCCCTTACATTATAATTCCATGATCCATCCTTTGTAAATCCATAAATATTGAATGTTTTTTGATCCACATCATTGATAATCTAGCATGGTCTTGTCGACTTAATGCATCTTCCACCTTGTTTGCTTTCCTAGGGTGGTAATGAATTGAGCAGTTGTAATCCTTAATCAGATCCAACCATCTTCTTTGGAACATATTCATCTCATTTTGTGTGAAAATATACTTTAAAATTTTATTATCAGTATAAATATCACACCTTTCACCATAAAGATAATGCCTCCATAATTTTAATGCAACTATTACCACGGATAACATCAAATCATGAGTTGGGTAATTTTGCTCATGGATTTTCAACTATCGTGCATCATAAGCTATCACCACATCATTTTTCATGAGAACATGACCCAATCCCTTCTTGGACGCATCACTGTATATCAAAAACCATTCTCCACTAAAAGGTAGTGTGATCACAGGTGCATTGGATAACCTTCTTTTTAACTACTTGAAATTCTCTTCACACTCCTCCGTCCAAACGAACTTAAATTCTTTTTTATTCAACCTGGTGAGTGGATTAGATAATCATGAAAAATCTTTCACATAACGTCAATAATTTAAAGCCAAACAATGAAAACTTTGGATCTCACATACTTTTGTTGGTCTCGACCATCTTTTGATAACATCTATTTTTGCTGGATCCACAGATATCCCCTCTTTTGATATTATGTGACACAAAAATGACACTTTTTGAAGCCAAAATTCACCATTGATAAATTTGGCACAAATATTCTCATTATAGGGTCTTTAATACAATTCTAATTTGATATTCATGACCATCCTTTCTATTTGAATATACAAGAATATCATCTATAAAGACTACCACAAAATGATCAAGAGAGTTTCTAAAGACTCTATTAATTAGGTCCATGAATATAGCAGGGGAATTAGTAAGACCAAATGGAATCACTTTAAATTCATAGTGTCCATACCTTGTATGGAATGCCGTATTTGGTATATTCTCCTTTTTTAACTTTAATGGATGATACTCTGAACAAATATAATTCTTTGAAACGTATTGAGATCTGTTTAGTTGGTCAAATAAGTCATCAATTCGTGGGAGAGGATATTTGTTCTTGATAGTGATTTTGTTAAGTTATCGATATTCAATGAAAAGTCTCATTGATCCATCATTCTTCTCAACAAATAGAAAATGTTCTCCCCAATGTGATGCACTAGGGAGTATGAATCCTTTATCAATATTGTATTGGAGTTTATTCTTCAATTCCTGCAACTCAATTGGGCCCATTCTATAGGGTGTCTTTGAAATAGGCAAAGAAGCTGGTATGAGTTCTATTAAAAACTCAACTTCACAATTTGGTGGAAGACCTTGAAATTCCTCCAGAAAGACATCATCAAACTCTCATACAATGGGAATATTCTTAATCGTGTGTTTCTCTCCAACCATTTGAGATAAATAACCCTCATTTATTGGAATCAAGACCCATAAGATGGAAGAAATTTCCACTGGAAGGTTATATTCATCCTTTCATCTATAGATGATAGTGGATTGATCGAGAATATTAAATATAATTTACCTTCATTGGAAATTGATATGAGCACTATATAATGAAATCCAATCCACGCCAATAATCGTATCAAATTACACTATATGAATGATCACAAGATTTGCAGGATGAACTTTCCCCCAAACTTCAATCGGAGAAGAATTGTAAATATTTTATGTGACTATTGTTCCCTTAGGGGTTGTCAAAAATAACTCAATATCTAAATTCTGAGGTAATATGGTGATAACCTTAGAAAATTATTCATAAAAAAAAGAGTGAGTGGATCTAGAATCAAATAAGTCATTTGCTACATTAGAGTGGATGGTAACTGTACCTTTCACCATTTCGTTATCATACTCGACATCGCGGAGGGAAATTGCATGTGACATTCCTTTGTCTTAGGCCTTATGATTTTGTTGATGTAGATCATCATCAACAACCCATGGATTACGGAATTGATTGGCATAATGCGCCATTTCCTTGCACATGAAACATTGAAGTGTAGAAGGTGCATTATGTGTATCCCTTTTTTTGTTCGCATCATTAGACATATTCTTCCCATTATTTCGACATTCAACTGCCCGATGACCTTATTTTCCACACATAAAACAATTACGTGTCCCATTAAGACAATTCCCTCCATGTTTCATTCCACACATTGATCATAAGGGACAAATCATCTTCTTTTCAGTGTTGTCTTTAGATTTTCCTTTGAATTCAATTTTCTTCATCTTATCAATCCCATATGATTGATTGGATACTCCAATCTCCATCTCAACCTTGAGAGCACATAGAAAAATTTCATCATATCTATTGAAGTCCCTTATGGATAATTCCCTTTTAAAAATTGGTTTTAATCCACTAAAGAATCGATCGATTTTACTCTCAGGTTGGAAAATAATTTCAGAAGCATACCTTGAAAGTCTTGTAAAATTTGCCTTGTAGGTACCAACAGATTCATCATCCTTTTGCTGCATTTCAAGAAAATCATTCTCCATATTTTTTCGAAGAATACGAGGGAAGTACTTATTGAAAAATATGTTCTTGAACTCATCCCATTCTATGGAATCAATTTCATCTCTTTGCCTCATACACTTAATAAGATTCCACCATTGATCAGATTTACCTTCCAAACTATATACTACTAAGATGACATTATCATGTTCAGAACATTGATGAATGAAAATATATTTTTAGTGGTACAGATCCATTGTTCAACCACTAATAGATCAAGGGACCCGCTGAATGTAGGTGGACACTGCCTTGTGAAGGATTCAACAGAATGTTGCTCCATTCATTTCTCGTTTGGAAGTACAACATGATTCATAGCTTTAGAAAGTTGTGTGAGTATGGCTACAAGATTTTTTATTCCATATCCCATAATGGTTGGTTTCTCTAGGGGACAATAATTTCATTTCCCAACACATTAAGAATTAACACGGTTCCTTCAGGTTCCAGCCATTGACTAAAACCAAGAAGAATAGTGTGAGAAACTCTAATGATAACAGGAAAACCACCTAATCAAGAATAAAATGTCACACATTAGGTCATATCATAGTTTGTTCATGGACATTTCTAAAACACTAATTTTGTTTTCTATGTTTAGACATACCCTTAGAGTTCTTACTAAGGATTTACCATCATAGTTTCCAAAGGTTGACTATACATTTCCTCTGATACCAACTATAATGACCCATACTTTACAAACATTATTATTACATCAGAATTGAAGCATAGTTATTACATCATATAACAAAACCATGATAGGACCGTATATTTATAGTGTCTTTAGAAAATGGGAAACATAAAAAACAGGTTCATAAATCATTTACATTATCTCCCTTTTATTTAATCATATCTAGAGTCTCTATTGGCATATCCTACTTAATACCCTTTTTCCAGACATGGGGAAACGAAAAGATACAAAAAGGTGAGCTCAAATGTTCAGAAAGGTTAGAAAAAGGACTATCAATCATATCATATTCATAAGAACATAACATTTTTGAAAATCATAACCTGCAAAAGAGATCATAATATCATAACATGGGATAAATCAAAGTATTGAGATGTAATCCCAATAATCATAACAAAAAACATGAAACTTTTTGGAATACACACATACTCATAGAAAATCATTCCATATTAGTCAAGGCACATTGCCAATAACATCATAGCAGACAAAGTCCATTACTGAACCGAGTTCACTCCTCATTCCAGTCTTGTATCACTGAAAAAGAATAACTTACTGTTCCAGCCATGTCTATCTCATGAGATATAAATCTTTACCCTATAAATTGGAAGGAGATATAGATCTCACCAATCTCAAAATGAAACCATTCTTATGTGTGCCACAAAATCATAAGTCATTGCATAACACATGTAATAAAAATGGGATTCATAGACATCATTCCATCATAACATAATCCATATAAGATAAAAGAACATCATAAAATTAATTCAATCATAACATAATCAAAACAATGTAAAAATAGGGATAAAAACAGGACCCTATATTATCTTAGATGGAAAATAATTTTGATAATACACATGAACTCCATTCTTGAGGAAAATATACTTTTTTACTTAAAAAACAATTTTCCATTATTAACATTTCATTCAATTTTAAACTAAAAGAAGTTTATTAAAAATAAAGTTGAAAATATTTAATGTAAGAATCATGGAAATAATTTTCTATGAAATCATTAAAAATACATTCATGCAGTATAAGTTATAAAATATTCTTCTCATACTTTGGCCGAAAAAGTCAAAATGTTCCTCGTACTAAAAGCGACAAAAGATACTTCTCATATCAATTACTAATAACTCAACAATGTGTAAAATTAGATTTAAAAAATTTAAGGATGATAGAAATACTATTACATATTGAGGACACATGGATGTGGATGATTAATATTCCCCAGTAAATTCTGATGTATAAACAATCTTGGATAAAAATGAGATTGCATGATTTTCCATTAAGGTCTAATTTTCATTGTACATATCTAATCTTCCTATATAATGATTTAAATAATGTCATTAAATTATTACAGAATCATATTCATTGTTATTATATCATATATGGTTATATTCTTATCTTCATATTTGTAATATTTCATTGCTACCTGTTATTCAGGTGTTCATTGCTCTATATTCTTATGCATGTTTTGTCAAATAAATTCTTATTCATAATTTTAGGTTATAGATACCTCATTTACAGAATGGTATTAGTGTAATATATATCATATTTATTCATTAAATTTATTTATATAATCATTATTCAATGAAGATCCTGTAGAATTAGTCACATCACATCGTGGAGACGGTACGCCATACGTACGTACGAGCGATGATATCATTCCCATGATTGTGGAATTTTATACTATTTAAAAATCAATATCACATTATGATAATCATATATAGTTATTCTTTACACCAATAAACCCATCCACGTAAGGTGGTGGTGGATAATAGATTACACCACGACGTGGAGACGGTATTCCGTACATACACACATACGGTGATTTCGTTTTTTGTAGGATGGATAGAAGGTGAAATATGGTTGTTTCATATTTATAATAACATATCAGTATATGGGTAACAATGATGTTATTACATAATAATGAAAAAACTAATGAAGATGAATTATAAGAAGAAATAAATTTTAATGAATCGGTAACAGATATTACATCTTCTTCGACACGCCTCTTTGAAACCTCCTCTTAGGGCACTAAAATTGGGCTTTGAATAGAACCAGGACCTCTAGTATGTTTTTATGGAAGTTTAGAAGGGATATTATAAGGGTTTGGCCAATCATTATGGCTCAAAAAAGTGTGAGGAGGAGAGGGAGGAGGTTCCCATTTATAAGGAAGGAGAGGGGCACCTTTGGAAATATAAAAAAATTAATTTATAATAAATTCAAACCTCACATAAAAAAGCCCAAAATTACTCAAATTCGAAGGTTATATGAAATAGGGTTGTAATATCCTTGACCAATAAAATTTAGACACGTTGAAAATTTATTTTAAACCTTATCAACTTGATTTATCCTTATTTAATCTATTTAATTTTATTTGTGGTAATAATATTATAAATTTTAAATCATTATAAATAATTACGTATATGTTGTTTATTTTCCATAATTGTATACTTAATGACATTTTTGAACATATAAATTTTAATTTATAATTTTTAATTTTTTTTTGATTTTTAAACAATTTTATATTACGTTATTTTTATAAAATAACAGTGTCAATTTTGACACTATTCATTTATTTGAATTTAAATAAAATCCACCCAGGAGATATATTCTAAATAAAATATTTAATAGATCCATATCATGTCATATTTATCTATAAAATTCGTGGAGTACATTAAATATTTCATAAAATATTTATTTAAATATTTTTAAAACCATTTATTTGATATTTAAATCAATAAAATAATTTCAACAACACTATTGGGTCATAATTAATGATAATTATTTAATCCCTAAAAATAATGAATAAATTAACATGATGTGTATAATTTTATTATCTTTCTGGAAAATATTCATTTTCAATGTTTTATGATGTTTATCACTATATTAAAATGATTACACTTATAAGATTTAAGCGAGTGTCATATTGTCACTTTCATTAGTTTTAATAATAATTTCATCGTTTTTATGGTCAAAGGTCAATGAAATGAATCTATTCAGACCATTAGGTGATATGGGTCGACTTTTATTCATCTAATATAATTTTGGAATGTGTTAAAGTAATTTTACAATTGTACTTTTACCCTTAATTACCAGATTTACCTTTACATGCAGTAAATAAAAATTACCGTAGTTCTATTCATAATAAAAAAATTAAAGTGACATATTTACATAATTTGGACCCACTGAATCCAAATATGGAGTACATTTTTCAAAATTCAAAACACATAAGATTCAGTAAATAATTTAAAATTAATTCTGTTGTTAAGCTAACTGGTTTTTAAAGTTAAAACATTGCAAAAGATTGAAATGTTTTTACCTATTAATTCAATGTAATTTTAAGGGTAATGAAATTAAATTTATTAATTTGTAAAAAAATATTCTATTTTTAATTTAAAAACATTAAATTTATAATTTAACCATATATATTATTGCGATGACAAAAGTTGTTTTTAATTAAAATATAGCATGTTTTTACTATTCATTAAAATATGAAAGTTATCAGAATAATATTAAAAACTTATCCACAGTAAATTTTTATATCCTGATTCCAAAAAAAATTAATTTTGTAAAATTAAACTTATAAACATGTCAAATACATGATTTAATGTGGGTGCGCCATCAAAAGGCGGCAAAACTGCATTTTTTTAAATACTTATTTTACCTGAAAAATTTATATTGTTCTCATACCATGTTCTAGAAAATGTGTAAGATAAATAATAATTTTATAATATTCAAAATGTATTTAATAATATTTATAATGGTTATTCCATAATAATATGATAACAATATATCGATGTTTCATGAATCTCGGTATTTCGTGCTACACAGGCTATCGAGGAAGGTCGTGATTACTTGTAACGCATGCCAAGCTAGTGTTGTGTGTAGTGAATGATTCCTTTGGTGTTTCATATAACATTAGACATAAAAAAAATAAACATCTCATAAACTATCAGGGTGTTACAACTTTTCCATATTTTGATTATCTGATCATGAAAAACATATGGCGCCCAAGTTTTCAAGCTTCCAATTATTCGGCGCGCAAGTCCCTTTACTAAACATACATTTATTCATTTGTCAATTTTCTATTCCAAAAATTTGGAAAACACTGTAAAATGATGCCACCCTAAATACTTTTATCTTCTTGTTATGTATGATCACATTGGTGGCACACATTATGAATATCCTCTAAGGATTGACAACAAACACAAACCATACTCCAATTCATGCATAGAACGAACATGGTTCCAACAATCTCCCTCGCAATCTGTACCTAAATTCAATAGAGCACAAGCCATAGGAAATCCCTAAACACAAGAATCAACTCAGCCAACACTCTAAGTCTACGTGAGAAATGCTCGGAGTAAAAAACAAGAGAGAATGCTTGAATTGGTTTCCCCTGTTTTGGAATTCCAAATGACGCCCATGAAATTCTCTAACAGTGTAGTAGAAGAATTACATGTCCAATGTATTCCTTCCAATCCTATCATCGACACTATATTCTAAACATTTCATAAAATCATTACATGCCTTAATTTATTCCTTTCTCTCACATTGACAATACACCCAATGACAGGTAATTGTTCATTGTTCAGCTCAAACCACACTCACCCTGGATAGTATCTCCCCCACAAACCAATATAACATCCATAAACAGATTAAAAAAAATAAACATAACTAGGGAGAGGGGTATTTCGTAACCTATTTATGCACTGGGAGGTGGATTAACACTGAGGTTCAACCAATGTCTCTCAAACAGAGCCGCTGACAGTGTCTTGGTCAGGATATCGGACACCTGCTCATCAGTTCACATAGATATTTTCTAGTCATGCCTTGTTCAAATTCTTCTCTGATAAAGTGATACCTGATTTTAATATGTTTTTTATGAGAATGATGAATTGGATTGTTCATAAGATCAATTTCACTCTTGTTATCATAGTAAATTACCATTGGTTGCTTCACCTCCTCACCAATATCTGTTAGTTGTTGCTTCATCCATAGCAGTTGAGTGCATGCCTTTGTGGTGGAGATATTCTCAGATTCAATAGTACAGAGAGAAGTATATTCTTGTTTCTTGATCAACCGTCCAACACATTTATTCCCTATATATAATTCTCCACCCCTAGTGAACTTTTTTCCACTACGTCACCAGCCTAGTCAGCATTAGAAAATTGTGATAATTCACTTTCTCTTCCTGCAGCAAAGTATAAATGACAACTGTGAGTAGCATCAATATATCTCATGATTATTTTTTCTCCTATTATATGTTCCTCCTTTGGATAAATCTATAAGCGGGCCACTAGATATGTCTCAAAGACAATATTTTCCTGTGTCACTATCAGGTACAGTAGGCTCCAAATTATCCTTCTATACATAGTGTGGTCTAAAGATGCCCCATCCTCATTCGTTCCATGTTTGGTTCCAACTGCAGTTGGAGTTGATATTTTTTTGGAGTCCTTCATATTAAACTTCTTCAGCCACTCTCTTTTATATTATTCTTGAGAAATGGAAGTGTAATCCTTCCTTCGCATAACCTGTAGCCCCATGAAATATGTGAGCTCCAAAATCATAGGCATTTCATATTCTGATTTCATGTGACTGGAAAATTCATCCACTAATTTCTGCCTTCTTCCTCTAAATATAATGTCCTCAATATATACTAGAACCATGAACTGATATTTTGGATAATTCTTCACATATAGATTTTGGTATACTCCTCCTCTTTTGAATTCCAGGATCATGAGATATGAGTCCAACCGGGAATATTATGCTCGTGGTGCCAACTTCAAACCATATAGAGATTTCTTCATTTTGTAAACCTTTGTTTCATCAGTACCAATAAAAAACCCCACTGGTTGTTCAATGTCGAAATAATCTTCGAGTACACCATTCAAGAACGTTGTCTTGCCATCCATTTGATATTATTTATATCCTCTTTGGAGTGCCATGGAAGGGAAAATATTTATTGACTCTAGTCTAGCCACTTGAGAAATGGTTTCTTCAACATCAACGCCTTCAATCTGGGACAATCCATTACATACCAGTCGTGCCTTGTTTCAAGTAACACTTCCATGCTAGTCAATATTATTCTTGAAGATCCAATTTTTATGAATCACATTGTGACTTCGGGTATCTGGACAAGATCTCATGTCTGATTCATGTCAATATGATCTAACACTTCATTCATGGCTTTCACCAATGATTCATCCTTTTGAAGCTTCTTCAAATGAGGATGGCACCACAACTGACAGAAATGTAGATTTTGTGGTATTCCTCATCCTCCTTGTTTGAGTGGGAGAACTCATGTCCCCAATTATGTCTGATGGATCAATCGTAGCTCCATGATTTCTCTTGTGTTGTTTAGTTGCATTCTCTCCTGCCACAATTTCTTCTTCAAATTATTCTTTTGAGTCAACTACATACTGTGAATGATGAGTGTTTTGTACAACTTCCTCTATTTTTGTATTTGTATTTTCTCAACATACACTTTCTTCCTCACTTTCTATCACATCAGCATATGAAGTCCTTGAAGCAATTGCGTTTTTCTCTTCAATTATCTTAACATTACTGCTTCCCACAGTCCTTCCTAATCGCTTGTTGAAAAAATTGTTGGATTTGAGGTTTATTGAGTATCTAAGGAAAATTCCTTCATATGTATTTTCATCATACTTCCCTTGATTTCCTTATTTGGTTCTAATGAAGCATTTACTTCCAAAAACATGAATGTATTTTCTGTGTAGTTCTCACATCAGCTAACTCATGTTGTATCCCATGCTTCTCTAGGTAATTTTCAAATTCAATGGATGTGTATTCCACTCCATTGTCAGATAGAAACACTTTAATTATTCATCTATTACCATTCTTGGTTATTTGCTAATATATTTTCATGTAGTCAAGCACTTTTCTTTTCATATGAATGACCATTACACATGCCATTATACTATAATCATCTATGAGAATGACTATGTACCTTTCTATATGAGTTCCGACTACATTTATCATCCCACATACATCTGTATGAATTAGATCAATTAGATGGGATACCCTTTTCTTCTTTGGACAATATGAACTATAGACTAGCTTCCCACGAACGCAAGAATCACAAGACTTTTCATGATCACGCTTTAGGATGGGAATGTCCATGACAATCCTCAATTTTGATATTTTCTCCATGTCTTGATGATTAATGTGTCCTAGTCTCTGATTCTACAAATTGTTTTCTTCTTCAACAGTCATGTAAGAAACATTTTCTTTACTATCAACCTGATACACGTTTCCTTCTATTCTGTATCCCTCCGTAAGTGAATTTCCTATCTTTCCATTGATAGAGAAGCCATTCTGATTAAAATAATCTATAATTTCTAAGTTACAGAGTTGACTCACGCTGAGTAGATTATGAAGTAGGCCATCTACATAATGGATATCAGTCTTCTGTATCTCTCCATTATCTAATTCAGTACTTTCGATGCCTTTGATTTTCATAGCTCCATTATTACCAAATCGAATGTTCCCATCAACCTTCCTTTTGATATTCATTAACAGGCCAGAATTACCTGTCATATGAGATGAATAACTATGATCCAGAATATAGGTATTGTTTCTTCTTGTAGCATTGAGGGACACCTATCTATAGTTGGATTTCACAATTTTCATTCATTCTTTCTATGAGACATTGGATTGAGTATAGAGAACTAATGACCTTTCAATTATCTCTTCAATGTACCTAGGTTTTTCAAAGTCAAAAACATCTTTGAGAGATGAAAATTTTTTTGAAAGAGAAACATTGTCTTGCTGACGATACATGACTTGTCTCGATCATTGGTATGAGGTTTCCATGTCCCTTATCTGCCTACAATTAATAGCCTAATGACCAAAGTTAGAACAACAAAAACAATATCCATAGAAATTTATTCTTCTATAAGAATTATGATATGAATAATTTCTCCTCTATTGAACTCCTATATCTTATCCATTCAGATAGCTACTTACCTCTTCGCAATAAGGCATGGTGTGGCCCAAATATCCACAGAACTGACACTTCATGAGAGGACATGTCTTCTCACTTTTATTTATACTCATTTCTTCATCTGTTGGATAATTGTATGAGGGAACATTTTTCCATGGGGCTCAAGGATAATCTTATATTCCTCTATATGATTGAATTTTGGTTTTTGTTTCATCTCTTCAGAAGAAATTCCCACATCACCCACATTCAGCATGCCTTTATTTTGGTCACCATTATTAGCAACATTTGACGATTATGCCCCATAACCAATTCCAATATTTCTCATGCAGGCTTGTCGTTGATCATTTAAAATCAATTGAAATCCATTAGAGAAATGTTTTTCTCTCTCAAATAGCTCACCATTTGAGAACCTTCCCAACTGTATTTTCTTCATTGATTCATTTGAAATTGATTCAGTCTCAAGTATACTCCAAAGAGTAACAACTTTCTCATCAATACCCTCAACATCCTTGTTATTTTCTTCCATTCTGGATGCCAGGTCATTGATGACCATTCTCTGCACATCAATTATCAGCTTTAGATCCACTACATCATCATTTTATTCAAGGATTTTTTACTGTACATTCCAAAATTATTCCATTCATTCAATTTTATCTTCAAGATGATAAACATATTCGTTTTATTTCTCTAAAATTGATTTTATCTTATTTAAACTCTTAATTTTCATCTTAATATTGCAAACAACCTCATTATGTTGGAACATGGGATTTCCACTAGTTTTTAACTGATTGTCTCCACTATTATCTTCTGATTTTTCAATATTGGACATCATGGAAGCTTGGTTTCCAGCTTTAAACTCTGGTTCTTCTTCTTAACAAAATTTATTATTATCACCTTCCTCTTCACAGAAAAAACAATTCTTCACATCATTTTTTTATAGATTTGAAGTATCCATTATTGGAATACCTTTTTCTGAGGCTTTTAAATGTTTTCATCATTGTTTTCATCATCATCAATCTTTCATAAACACTGAGAAGCAATGTTCCAAACTTTGCCACAATGAATGCACACTAGAGGTAAGTTCCATTTGAATTTCTGTTTTCCATTCTAAAACATCTTGGAAACAAGAGAGAGAATTTCATTTTCCTTATCGTCTTCACCACTACTATATTTTGAAATTTTCAGTTTTTTATGGATTTGAATTCTATTTTTTTTCTTACTCGTATAGTAGAATCTTTTGTTCTGACTCTCATTGCATATTCCACTAGGATGCTCAATAGATCATCCAAATAATGTTTGGAAATATCTCTTTCTTCAAGGGATGGCACCTTTGAATTATACATGGGTGGATGTCATATTAATATTTTTTTCAGAATTTCAACGTCATTGATTTCTTCACATAGACCCCGAATTTCTCCAACCACTTCGTTAATTCGATTGAATAAGGAGTTTGCATTCTCATCAGGATGCATCATCCTATCATCAGACCTATTGTGTAGGACATGTAGTTACAAATCCTTAAATTTTCTATCTCCTTAATATATATTTTCATGTTTATCCCACACAGACATTGCTGAGGTGCAACACGTCACCTTTAGATAGATCTGATAAGAAAGGGCTGACGTGAGAGCATTCTGCACTTTAGCATCAGGATAACGAAATTATCGTATTGGCATCCGAAATAGCCATCCTTGTTGGATCTATAACATGTATAACATGGATAGTGGAAGATAGTAATTCTATTCTAAGGGATGTTAGATGAGATATCATTCCATTCTTCCATATCTGAAAATTTAATCCATCGAAGAGAGGGACTCCCCTGACATTGGCTGAATTTTCCATAATGGTATATTTGACAGATTAAACAATGGCTAACCTACCTCTGATACCACTTAAAGGACCTTTGGAGAACCTGAGAGGGGAGTGGAGAATCAGGGTGTGAATTTTTTTTAAACTGACAGATCTATTTGCCACGTTGGTAGAAACTAGTTTAACTTGTAAGATGGATATGAGAAAAAAATAAAACATTGACATGAAAAGAGATGACACAACACATTTAACGTGGTTCACCATTAAGGGATACGTCCATGGAGCATACAAAGATAGGTTGTTGGTCATACCAAATTCCACCATTCATCACTCGTTATGGATTACAATGGTTTGGGAATAGTCACTTTGTCCCAGGATCACTGCCTTTACAACTGCTCAGGGATAGCATACTGCTTCCCTTGGGACACACCTGTTGACTCCCTCTGGATCATTGACTTTTGTGAAGCCCCACTCAGTTTGTAGACATGAAGGTCTCTTCATCATAGATAATGAATACATCCTATGTTGTATGTAAATGTTCTTTTGAAGTCCAAATTCCACAAATAGACTAAACTCATTTTTCACCAAATGTATTGGGAAAACATCTCGATTTCATGCATCTCTAAAAAGACTTGTGAGTATAAATTCACAAATGGAGCACTTCTCCAAGGTGGCACACAAGTTTTATAGATGGTGTGCATGTTCAACACTACTACTTGTGTGACACTTTCTATTTCAACCTCTAACTTGCGCGCCTCACATCCTTTTATGCCCAAACCAATTTTGGCATGCAACTATGAACTGTCATGCTTCTTCAAATCCTGGCATGCAAGTGTCACCAAAAAACCTGCGTGATACCTCCTTCACCCACTAAAAAACTTGGGCCACTCAACCCATTTCTCACCCAAACCACCTTGGACGTGAAACAAACGACAATCTTGAAACTTCAACTTGCCCGACCCACCACCATTTGCGCGACCACAACACCTGCACGACGGGGGCTGTGAATTTTCTCTATGTATGAACTTCATGACGAATGAGGAGGGGTGGACCTCTATTTATAGGAATTTGGATACACTGTGTGACAGAGCACAAGTCCCACCTCATCTTGTAACTTTGAGCACACAAGTCTCTTTCGTGCCTGTCACTTGCGCAACTAACCCCAACACATGGTCACCCTTTATTCCTTTTACATATTTTTATGAGCTGATCATGAAAATCATATGGCGCACATGTTTCCAAGACTCTATTTAATCACCACAAAACTCTCTTTCCCAAAAACACTTTTCGTCATTTGTCAATTTTCAGTTCCAGAATTATGGAAAACACTAGAAAACGATTCCACCTTCAATACTGTTATATACTTGTTCTATATGATCACTTTGCTGGAACACATTCTAAACATCCTATGAGGATTTACAAAAAAAATCATACTCCAATTCATTCATAGAATGACCATGGTTCCATCAACCAATTTCATAACCATTTTCATATACCCTCCAAAATCAATTTAATGAAACAATTTTATTTCTAAAATCACTAATGTTACTATTACAAACTATCTAGGTGCATTTTTATTTTTATAAAAATAATTATTCATATTCTATTTTAATGAATAATGGAATTTTTTTCATAAACTACACTAAATATGCACACTCATAAATATTATTAATCACACATTCTATATGTTTTTAAGTCCATTGGGAAAAATTAATTATTATATATTCATGTTTTCTAATATTAATATCAATTTATTATTTAGTTCTATTAATTCATGGGCATCATTATGATACATCCATTATTAATTCCATATGACATGATTATGATACCCATTTCTTTCTATGTCCAACACTTATATTTATATCTTATGTTAGATTATTACTATGAAACCTATATTAAAGAACATGTTATGATTGGTGTTCTAAAATAAATATCTAATTCATTAGGAAATTTATATTCTCAAAATATGTCATGTTGGATCATGTAGTAAACATGGATCCTTCAATGGACATTGTATTTCATGCATTGATATTTGGATGTTATCCTTAAATCATGCTCCTCCAAGTTTTATGGTCTCAGTAGCTATCATTTAATCATGCATATTTCAGGATTTATATTGATTCCTCATTCTTATTATTCCATGATTACATATCCCAAATTTATAAATGTCATGATTCCTTATTTTTATTCGTTAATTTTTTACGTCATCACGTTATTTCATATAATTCACAAGTTAAACATTATTTATATATTTATAAACTTATTAGTATTTTTAGCTAATCCATTTATTCATGTATTACCCTATTTATCCTATATATATGTATGGTCTCAAAGGAAGTTAGGATCTATTTATGATTATTTAATAAAATATATTTTTATTTTGGATCCTTGTGTTCTGTTTTATGTACATATTCTTATAAAGGCTATAGACTTTGTGATTATTTTTTTGTATTTCATGATTATTTATTAATAAAATAAATTAACAACATTTGTAAAGGGATATGGAAAATATATTTATATCAGATAATGGATTAGTTATTTTTGGAATTTAGGAATAGATCAATATAGTATGAACCCTAGAAATGCAGACTTCAGCATAGACATTATCATCAGAAATACAAAGAAATATATATGCATAAATGATATATGTTTCATTGTGGATCATATTATAAATAATGATCAATTTTAAAAATTTAGGAGGACTTATCATTTGATCAACTTGCATGGATATATATAAAATAAGTGGTGAGGCATCATGGATTACTATTATTTATTTTATCATATCAAAATATGATATTTCCCTCTATGTTTTATAAAAGCCTCATACATGCTCTACAATCCAATTTGAATGTTAGAAAGACTTTTCATCAAAACAATGAGGACGATTCTGAATGGGAAATTATTAATTTTGATGAAATGTTATGTTATTGGTCTACAGAATTCATGGGAAGATGGGAATAAAACATATGTATAGTTACATTCTACAACAGATATATATCTGATAGGGCATCCAAATATCATCATTTGAATCCCATTGTGGAAAAAGAAGCATAACACCCACATTCATGGATAATGTCAATGAACGTAACCTAATGGGACCTAAAATGTTCTTATACATGTTAGAAATGGTAAGAAAATCATTCAAAAAAACATTAAGTAACCAAAATGTCGATAAAAGATCTATGTAAAAACATCTATGAGACTTAGATATTATTGTTTGAGAAAAGGTATTCCTCTGCATATCTCAATGGAAGAGGATCAAGAGAATTTGGATGGTGAAAACCTATATCCGAGGTATATCATTACCTTAAATATTATTGATCTTCATTGAGGTAGGACCTATCAACTATCACTTCCACTGACCATGTAACAAGGACATGAAATATTCCTCTTATCTCTCTTGTGGATGTATATAACGGGTTCCTCACATGTACTGAATTTAGAGGATGTATAGTTGGAAAATGATCTCTCTGATGACAAGCAGCCAGTAAAAATATTGGTTCATAGACATTATATTCTTCATAAAAAGAATAATATCAATGTCAAATTGCAACTTATATACCATATTAAAGATAAGAAATCATGGGAACCAGAATAAGAAATAAAGGAGATGTACCCAAACATGTTTTCCCTTGGATATAAAATAGCATTACATGAGTGAAATTTCATAAGAGGCGATGAATGAAATGACCCAAAATTATATCAATGAAATCACCTTTCTAATAATTAATTTATATAGTATAAATCATATAAAATCACATAGAAAATACTATACAATCTTTATAAATGATGAATGAATGAAATAAGTATCATTTTGATAAATTAGAGAACCTAATCTAATGGAATTGTACAATGAGCTTCAAAATATTATTTTGATCATTATGAATAGTAACCCATCAAATAGAATAGTATGCTCACCTATGAAATTATAATTACAATTTTGGGATATTAAATATTAAAACACGATATATTTATATCCTGGAATAAATAAATAAATGGTTTAAACATGCTAAATTATCTATTTCTATTTATGTGATACATAGATGTTTAATTAATATTTTAAAATTAACAAAAATAATGGAATGAAAATTTATTATCATAACATCAATTGATAAATAAAAATATTTTCTTATTTGATAATTTTATGAGACTTAAATTATTTTTTAATCAGGTTATAAACTCTTTTGTAATTTTAATATTGTATTTTTTTAATAAAATATTAATTTAGAGACAAATTAAAATTTTCATATTCAAGAAATTATTTTCATTAAATTTATTCTATTTTTTTAATTCCAAATGTCGATATATTGTTAGGGTGATTTTATTTATTTTTCATAAATAGCTGAATTTTTGGTGAATAAGGAAAGACAAAAATTTACCGTATAATCCAAATATATGAATTATATATTCATAGAAGATGTATGGATGATGATTGAATAATTATATTTAAATAAAATATACTAAAAACTTTAAATAATAACAATAATCATTTGTACTGATAGTCTTGACCCAAAATAATAAAAAAAGAGTAAAATAAAAAAAACCCCATCTCCTCTACTATAAAAACATCCCCCCACCTTCTATTCTCCCCACACATCTATTTAAATAAATATTTTCCTAAATATACACAAGAATATTAACATGTATCATGCATATATCCATGAACCATTAGTATCAATAACAAACCTAACTTATGTTCTTCAAGGAGGTTGTCAAAGAGATGGGAATAAAGATGAAAAATACCATTTCATTTTATTTTTATTTTATTTTAATATTAATTTCATTTACTCTCCTATACAAACAATAAAAAAGTGACATGTTAACATTATAATTTATTAGATACAATAATATTATTAAGTTTTATGGATCAAGCCTTCATCATTTCCCTTCCCATCCCATTTTGTCTAAAAATGTAAACATATTTTGTGACGTGTCGATTTATCCCATTTAAGGATGTGTTTTAAATTTCTATTACTACATTTGATAATGATCATATAATAATTATTTTGGATTAATAAAAATTATTATTTATCTATTAAAACTTATTTGATTTTTAGTAACTGTTATATTCACATAATATATATTAATAAAACAGGACTAGTTTGTGATGATAAAAAAATTCCAAATTATTATAAAGAGTTATCATTGATGACTTATCTATTGAATCATCCTAAAAAATGGATACAAAATGAGAAATAAGACAACTTATTTTTTATATATAACTTAAAATGTAATATTTTAATTTTGGATAACGATTGAAATTTTTAATGATTTTCTACACTTGCATACAACTTAATTGATTATGAAATCAAGGATACAGACAATACTAATAGATGAAATTGTATCATATAAGTAAACAAAACCACATTAATAAATATAATAAAATTATGATTAATAAAATATATTTATAAAACATTTATATTTAATTAATTTTTGTATTTTATTTGATTATTTATTTACTTGAGTGCATGTTTTGAAAATATTTGGACATAACGCAAGGGATTCTTTTCAAAAATCCATTGTTCCTTCTAGTAATTTTTTCTTTCTATTTAACCAAATTAAGTAATTCTATATTTTTAATTATTTATCATATGTTCTATATATATGTTGGAAAATAAATTATCTGATTCATATCATCTTTCATAGTTGGGTAAATATCTATTTTAAAATGTTTTCTTTTTAATTCATCCCAACAAGTAGTCTAAATTAAAGGGAACATCCGGAATTCTTACAAATATTTAATGCACTCATAATTTATTTTTAATCCACCATTATTTTTTTAAATTATATCACTAATTTTTTCATGATAAAATATCTTAGTTAATTTATTCAATTGTACAAATTGTTTTTCCTTTTTAATTATAAGGAATATTGAAAATTTTCTGATAAACCGTACGAATATAGATAATTTATAATGTCTCATAGAATATCATTTTTAATTATTTAAATTCAGATATAAATAATTTATAATGATAAATTCACATTCTTCATTGAGAATGTAAATTTGTTATTTGATTCAATTCATTCATAGAATCCTGTATGATATATCCATTGTTTATAACTTTTGATACGATTATGTTACCAATTTTGTTCCATGGTTAACTATTATGTTTATACCTTATGTTTGATTCATAATGGGGGACACATATTCATGAATTTGTTATGAAGTGTGGAATCATATAGATATATAATAAATTTGGTAATATTTAGTCTCTTGATTTTTTATTTTAGATCAAGGATTAGACGTTAATACTTTGAGGGACTTTATCTGCTATGTGAAATTGTCTTTGTAATTATCATTTAAACATCATCAGCTATGTACATGGTCTTGGTAGATATCCTTGACTCGTGATTATTTAATTTTTTTTACATTATAATGGTTCTATGATTACATAATCCCATATTTTACATTATACACTTCCTAATGTTTATTAATTCCTTTTATATCATCATGTCATACCTTCTAACCCATGTGTTATGCTTTATTTCTATTTTTAAACCCATATTAGTATTATTATCCAATCCATTTGTTTATTTATTCTATGGTTATCATTTTATGGTGTAAGGGCTCAAAAGATGTCTGATGTTCATTATGAAGATTAAATAACTGATGTTTTTATTTTGGTTCGGTGTTTTCCATTTTTTATAAATAATATTCCAAGGACAAAAGAGATTTAGATCCCTGGTTCTTATTTGATTGTTAATTAAGAATAAAATCATGTAAAAAAATTATAAAATGGTAGTTCCATTATATTACTACCGTCTTATATTGGTAAAATTTTATATTTTTCACATGATTATTAATTCTAATATCATTAAACATAATTTTATATCATTTTGAATATAGATATTGCATTTAATATTTAATATAATATAATTTATATTTTTATTAAATGATGTTATATAATATTATATTCATTTTTGTTACATCAAGTGAAAATTAATTTGATAAAAACATTTTTCTGTACTTTTTTGGAGTGAAAAAATTATTTTATTTATAAGTAAAATACATAATATTAATTTAACATTACCGTATACTAATGTTTATTTTCATTTTCATGTCACTATACTCTTCAATGATTAGTTTTTAATGATTGATCACATTGATGATAAAACTAACATTGGCTTGAACATTAATATATTCAATATGAAATTATAGTTATAAAGTTCATTATTTTTACATAATATGAATATAATTAATTAAAAAGTATAACATTTTTATGACCGTATGATAGTGAAATATATTTTCATATTATTATATGATTAATGAATATCTAAATGGAAAATGAAAAAAGTTACATCATAGTGGATATAATCCACCTATAAAGGTGTTTGTTTTTTGTATCAAATTTCAAATATCTTCTAGAAAAGATGTGTTTCGTAACTTATTCATTCAATTTTTTTAGATATTATCCATTTTGATGTTTGCACGTTGGTCAATCACTTTTTCATGTATGGTATTCTTCCTCATGGGTTGAATGCTCAGTTTCTGGCTCTTATCCCCAATGTGGAAAATGCAAATAAAATCAACCTTTTTTGGCATGATCCATTGGTCAACACAATATACATAATTATTTGCAATATCCTTGATCATAGAAATTCTTCAAATTCAATATAGATTGTCTCTTATAATAATATTGGTTTTATAAAGGGTACATTGATTCAAGATTGAATTATTACTGCTTCGGAATATGTGGATATTTTCATAAGTCTGCTTTGGGGATGTAACATTTCTTTACAGATTTATGTGATGAAGGCTTTTGATACTACGAACTGTGGATTATTTGGCAATATTCTTATCATGTTTGGTTTTGATATCGCCTTTATTAATTTTTTCATGATCATTCACTGATCATCTCATATTTCTATTCTTGTTAATGTATATAATGATGTATAATATGGTTTCTAGAGAGTCGAAAAGCAAGGTGATCCTTTATTGTCTATGAATTTTTCCATTGGTGATGATTATATAAGAATATTTATTACTATTATGCACTGGAATGGGATGGTGGAGTCTCTTCATGCTGGTAGGGGCCTTTTTTCTCATTCCTATATTTTTTATGCTGATTATTTAATCCTTTTCAATCATGAATATAGTAGAAATATAATTAACACAAAGAGTGTTTTTTACATTAAGAGATGGTTTCTGGTTAGGAAATTAGCTATAACAACTCATTTGTGTATATTGGGAATAATTTCACCCCTATTAGGAAAAATGACCTTATCAGTAATATGTGCTTCAGAAAGGGTTCTTTTTCCTTTACCTATATTCAGGTTCCTATGTTCTGGTGGAGGTTGATGTGTTTCTATTTATCTTTAATTACTCTTAATATCCAGAGACAACATTCGTTCTGGAAGGGTAACTTTATCCTTGGTTGGTAGGGTCAGTTTATTGTAGTATATTATCATCTCCAATTTTTTTATTCTTTTCTGGTGAATAAATGGCTGAAATATCACATAAAGATCATTTTTTGGTCCATAAATTTTTTTATTTGGATTGTTTCTATTATGGAATGAATTCCTACCACATTTTCGCGGGGAAATTTCAGCAATCCTTATGATGCAAGTGGTATGATTATTAAGAATATCTGATGTTTTAATGACTCCTTACAAGATGGTTTTATGTGGAGGCTTATTAATGTTCACTCAAAAGATCTTATCTTGCTTTGGGATAGATTCATGAATAAACTCAATGATGGAAATATTAATTATCTCAACTCTTCAGTATAGTCTACATTTGATTCCACTTTTCGATTATTGATAATGATTCGAGATGGATTTCATCTATGGATTCATTTTTTTAGGTAGTGTAACAGTATTAGGGTTCCTTTGGTTGATTTCATTCACAATTGATTCTAAAATTTTGATATTGGCATATCTATTAATGATCAGCTTCAGAGCATGGAAAAGTTTACGTCTCATGTTATTTATACTATTGATATATAATTATTCTATCTTAGGGAGGACATTTTAACTTGGAAAACTTCAATCAACAGAATAATCTCTTATAAAGTTTTCTATGATAATTTCAAACACATGAAAAATGAGTTCATTTGGATGGGTAATTTGATGTTAAAACTTTTGAAGACTTCTCGATCAACTTTGAATGGTAGAGTTGCTTAAAAAAAGATTTCAATTGATGATTTCATGCGAACATGTGGAATATTTTTTTTGTATTTTTGATTTGTTTCATCACCACAGTGGTAATGATAATCATATTTTCCTTATTAGTGTGTCAATTTTGGAAATGTTCAAGGGTATGTATGATCTATTTGAATATTATCTTCCTCAGGTCACAATTTGATTTTATTTTTTTAAGTGATTAAGTAAAATCAGTTTATCACCTCATCTTTTGTGTAATCTCTATGTCGCTACAAAAGAGGTCATTCACTGCATTTAGAGCTCTCGGAAGATGGAGATTCCTGACCCACACATCATTGTGGATGGTGCCATGCAGGCAGGTATATTATATGTTTTTCATAAAACTTATTTTTTGAAGAAATTTTTTTTGATCAGACTCCTTTCATGACCTATAAGTATTAACTAGGATTGGGGTCAACAGAAATTCATGACCTCCATGTGGTAAAATTAATGTTCTTTGGAAAGAACTGTTCTTTGGTTGGGTTAAAATCAATTATGATGGACCCTCAAGAGGTTATCCGAGACATGCAGGTTTTGGTGCTATTTATAAGAATAATCTTGTTGGTGTTCTTGGTAGTTATGATGGATCTTGTGGATGTTCCTCCACTCTTGAAGTAGAAGTTTGTGGTTTCATTATAGAGGTTGAGTAGTCTCAACAACACTATTGAAATAATATTATACTTGAATGTGATTCTACCATTTTTTTGATCGGGTTCTATTAATCATTCATAGATTATCTCTAACTGATGGATCATATGTTTTGATTTTGTACTCTTTGGATCATATTGTTACCCATATACATCAAAAGGGTAATTCACATTAATATTGTCATATAAAAAATGGAATAAATGGTCTTGACATTCAATGGGATGATCAAGTTCTAAATGATCTTCATCCCCTTATCAAGAGGGATCAATATATATATACCATCTCACACTTGTGTATGGGTTTTTAAATAAAAAATCGGTCTTTATTTTCGATGTAAAGTCTCACTCTTCGAATAAAAAATTAATATTCAGAAATAAGTATTTTATATTGAAAATTGTTTATACATTTACAATTTTAAATAGTTTAAATTATATTTTATATTATTATTTATAATTTATAATTAATATTTAATAATAATAATAATAATATTTACATGATATATTTTATGCATTAATTTAGTATATAAACATTTTTTCTCCTAAATATATATTATTTGAAAAATAGTTTTTCATTTCATTTCACTGATTATATATTAAATTAATTCTAAAACCATTGTGTTTTAGGTTTTTGAATATTGATTTAATTTTTTTTCTATGGTGATAATATTTTGAATATTGTTCAGTTTTATTTTTAGACTATATGAATAGTAATGTTAGTAAATTTTTTAACTAATTAAATGTTAAATCGAGTGATTGAGGGTAAAATTAAACTTATAAGGTTCCTAAAATCAACAAAACATGTGATAAAATTATATTGGATGGGTAATATTCTCCCAAAATCATTCAAAATTTGATAATATAATTATTTAGGACTACATTGATTAGATTACAAAATTTAAAATAATTTTCCTAATTAAATGTCAAGAATGTCACATTGCTAAATGTAATAAATATAATTAATTTAATATGGTTTTATCTAGATGATATATTCTAAAATTAATATTATTTTAAATTAAAATTGATTTACACTCAATATGGTAATTTTTTTTATTTTTTATTGCCAAATAATAACCTTAAATTATTAACGAACATTGATATTGTAATTAATTCATTAATGGAAACATCGAATAAATGTAATTATATATACTAATATAAATATAATTTGATAAAATTAAAGTGAATAATGTATTTATGAGATTAAAATAACATGTTAGGGATGTAAAAAAATATTTTACTGAATTATATGTGTTTTATTGATTATATAAATTTTAATATAATGAATGGTACATAAAATTGATAATATCAATTTTTAATAGTAAATAATATTTTATGAAATGATATAAAATTAATTATGATTTTTAATTCATAAATATGATTACTGTGAAGTTGATATTTTCAAATATGATAAATTTGTGGGCTATCTTCCATTTTATAGTAATTAATTGATTATAAAATGGTAAAAATCCATGTTAACTAATAAATAAATAAAGAGGCAAATTATGGGTAATGATTAAAGGTTAGTGTATAAATATAGAAATTTTTTAAAATAATATTATGAAATTATATACACCCACACAAATCTTATATTTTATGTAGCTCACTTTGGAGCTATTGGGAATTTAAAATAAATGTATATTTATTTAATATATTCATAAATTATAAGAGTTCCCCTCTTCACACCAAAAATGGGAAAATATTATGCTTATTTCATCACAGTTGAAAACCATATGAGGATGACCAATATCTTCTGAAATTCTTGATATAACCAATACAAACATTTAAGATGTCTTTTTTATATATAAAATCAATCTTTATTGTCTTGAGGTGTTAAAAATTTATATTTTTCAAACATGATGTTTAATAAAGCAATTTTGTTTTATTTTTCATCAATATAACAAAACAATTCATCGTCAATGAAAATATAAAATCCATAATATCATAACTATTTTGATATATTATTCACCAATCATATCAATATTATATTCCATCAAAAGGGTGAATAATTTATTATTCACGTGTTTAGAAGACCACAACCCCACAAATCAATGAGATTCATTTTCATCTACTATCACTAAAAATTGGTTAGAATGATGGAATTAATGTTTATAAACGTTATTAATGAAATAATTATCATCACTAAATGATAATATATCATTTACCTTCACAACATTTAATATATTAATAATTGATAATATCATTAGTGAGTATGTGTGTACTATAACCTCCATAAAGTGGTGCTATAAATTTTTCAAAACCACAACAGATAAATTATATTTATATGTATATAAAGAGAAATGATATGATATATAAGTCTTTATTAAAATTACAAAATTATAAAATTATACATATATTCTTCCCATAATGATCATTGAAAATTGAAAATGTTACTAATGCGTACATACTGACTAATGTCACCATAAATGTAACATAGTAAATTTTTCATACATATACTCTATTATTATAATTGAAAGAATAATAATTTATTAATATTATATTTATGTCATGAATATTATTCTATATATGGTTTAATTTAGATTTCTATTACCAAAATCAACCTACCAAATGTTTTCAGTATATATAAATCGAATATCACCAAAACATTAGAAGTGAATTTACGTAATTAAGTAACTTTTTGAACACAATACAATGTAAAATAAAAGGAATATTTTATTTGAAAATTCTTCTAATTAAAGAATATAAGTAAACTATGTCTATTATTCTGGAATATAATGAGCATACATGAAAAATTAGACTCAATGTAAGGTACATTATTTTAAATATTATATTTAATGTTCATATTGTAACACTTTTTAAAAAATTATAGGGGGATGTTTTTTAATATATAAAAAATTATATTTTTCTTGCACCATCATGATGAATTAAATTTTTGAATCATATTTCAAAAAATTATAAGGTTACTTTCTACGACAATTTTTTAAATTATAAGTGACTAGTTCTTTTACAAAAAAATTGTGGTTTAGAATAGAACTTTTAATTTTAATAAAAAACTTATTATTAATATTTTAATTAATTAAAGAACTAGTTAACATAATCTAGTTATATTGGTATTGATAATAGTATTTTTAAAATACAAGTACTTTTTTATATCCAAAGATTATTTTCTTATTACATTAAAATATTTTTTAATTCATTATGATGAAAACAATCAAGAAAAAAACATTTTAGTCACGATATAGTTCATGAGAATTATACATGATAAATCGGAGAACATTTATAGAATTATGTGAACTATATATATTTTATACATTGGATGAAACCAATTAATACTGGGTCATCCTATTAAATCTTATACGTTCAGGGCACCATGATATTGTTGAGTGATCACGTTATAGCTTTGGGTGGAACCAGATAAAACTCGAATACATTAGTTAATACGAATTAGTATTTGAGGAAATACTAAGGGGATACTGAGGGGATTATCTAGTGTATTTAACATATCTTTAGTTTATTTCTTATACATATTTGAAATGATTAATGAATTTCATGTTGTATTATGAAAAATGGTTTTAGTTTTCGTGCTATTAGTGTTCATGAATTTTATTGAGATAAAAATGTGTATGTATTAAGGTGAATATTATTTATTTCAATATCTCCATGAAAATTGGTATAATGATAAATATTACATTTCATGTTTTCATATGACAAATTATTTATTTCTTTATGTCTATTATAGTTATTTTTTTTCTCAACCCCCATTGTGAAAATATTTTCCCATTGATTTAATGGAATGTCAGAGAAAATGATGATGGTAAGATCAAATGTTTTAATATATTTCATGATATATGATCATTAATCATTTTAAAAGGGTTTGTTATTGTTGGGAGAAATCCGCATTTATGATATTTGGCAACCTATATTGTTTGGGATCTCTATGTGATAGTTTATCATAATTCACTGAATATATGTACCTAAAACATATTCATGAAAATATATTAATTTATAGTTTAACAATTACAAGAATAATTATTGTTTATGGTAGGTTCCTTAGTGGTGTCATCAGTGAAGGGTTTAGATATCATCCAAGATTTTGATGTTTTCTTGAATGAATTTGTTAATAATTTTGGATATCAACATTTGATTATAATATTAAGTTTGATAAAAATTTCAATTTCCTAAAAAACCATTTTGAGGATTTCTATTATCAAATATTAAGGTTAATAAGGGTTTTTTTTTGGAATCATTTATTTTTGTAGTTAATAATAAGTTATTAAATTTTAGGATGAAAAATAGAAAGTATGTGATTAACTTTGAGGTTAAAATATTTAATTAATTTTTAATATATTAAAGTTACTTATAGTAATTTGTCTTATTTTTTGGTGATGTTATATGAATTATATTGTTTAAGAAACATAAATCACAGACATCATGTATCAACCCATCACATTCGAGAAGCCATTAGAATTGAACCCTAAACCTAATAGGGAAAAGGTGAAGTGCTTAACAATGGCCTATCTGATATCGCGGTTAGTATGAATTTTTATTTTATTTAAAAGAATTTATGGATAATGAATAAGTATATTTTTTCAAAATATTTTTTATTTAAAATATTTTGTTGGGATTGTAAAATGATTATTGATTTATTGATTATTTTTATTTGTTTACAACATCCTCATTTGGTGAATCCATTAAGATGAAGAAAAACAGAATATTATAGGATTTTTCTTCAGAAATAAATATTTCAGTTTATATTAGAGGGAATTTTTATTTTTTTATTCCAATATTTTGATTTAAGTTATTAATATAATTTTTACCAAATCAGAAAGAGTATATGATTTGGTAATATACATTGTGAAGTGAGACCTTAAGAGTCATTAATATTATTTGGACATAAATAATAAAATTTAATTTGGATAATTATGAAATCCAATACTTCTTATTTTTGGTATTAAATATTATATGAGAATATTTTTTGAGGAATTTTAAAAATAATTATTTTTCAATTTATTTCTATTGAACATTGGATATTACCAATGAGTTTGGGAGACCAAGGTATTTTTTATTTATTTAAACATATAATCATTTTAAAAAATTATATTATCATATCAATTCAATTATTGTAAATTTATATATATAGGTGGAATATATTTTTATAATTTTATATATTTTTTGAACCATATATATTTATTCCAATTCTTCTTGCTTGAAAAATACATCGTACAAACAAATTATTTGGTGAAAAAATATGAGATAATGTTGAAAATTTCAAAATTAATGAATCACTAATTTTATGGTTAGTATATTTACAATTATTCTTAAAAATTTTAGTAATGTAATTATTAATGTCTATAAAAACAACCTAAAACAAAAAATATTCATTGAATTTTCTTATCGGGAAATCAACAACCATTTATCCCATCATAAATTTATGGTTTTGTGATGGTTTACATTCTAATGAAACTGTTTTTGATCTCTCTATGTAAATTGGATTAATCTGTACCATCAATGTCCATGTTTTCATACATGTAATAAAAGTATGTATATTCTTATTTGATCTTCATACTTTTATTTAATCCGATTTTACGTTACTTAGTAATTAATATTTTTTATGATGTGCGATTTTAATAAAGATATATTAAATGTAGAACATTGTTTTGATGGGAAAAATAAAAAATAAAAGTGTGAATTTTGAAAAATCAGGTTATAAGGTAACATTCTTAATTATTTAAAAAACAATACACTCTGTTTTATAGCATTCATGATATAAAACGTAGATAATTATTGAAATAAAATATATTCTATTTATATTACCATTAAAAATTACTCAATAAATTTGAAAGAATCTATAATATTAGAAAAATAATGAAATATAATATGTTATGACAAATTAATAATTTATTAATTAATTTATAAAAAATTAAGCACATATTTTTGTTATATTCAATTTTCTCTTCAAATACACTATTATCATTAATGGATTTCTTTACATTTTTGGAGTTAAACATAATTAAATTTCATAAATATTAAAAAAAAATTATTAAAAAATCTAGTTTTTATCAAAAATAATAAAATTATACTGTGCATAAATTTTGATAATATCCTAAAAGGTTTGTTTTTCAACCAATTTTAAAAAATACTGATTTTCATTGAATTTTTTTCATCTTTTATTGTATCAAAGAATAAAATAAAATATTTGTTTTAAAATTTATTTTTATAAATTTTTTTAAATAGTCCAATTTTTTCTAAAATTTTATTTATTCTTGAATTTATTATAAAAACATTTTTGGTTTAAAGGGGTCATTTTTCTAAAATATTTTTTTCATTACATTTTCCCGATTAAGTTTTAAATTCATTGCTATAACTTCTGTATTTTGATTTTTGATAAATGAACTATATATTTGAAATAAAGAGGTAAAATAATATTTAATACGTAAATACTATATCTGGAGAATGTGAATAGTTAACATTGTTATTTTTGTAATAGTGGTAAATGGTATATATCGTAATTAGGGGTTAAAATAATATCACATGGACTAAAAAATGACCCAAAAATGTTCCTAATTTTATTGGATAAGTAATAATCATAGATAGTCATTAATTGTTCAGTTATATAACCATTTATGGCCATAATGATAATATTATGACATTTTTTATATTTTATTAGAGTAGTCAGTGATGCCACAATAATAAATTTAATAAATATATAATCATAAATATTTTTTTTCCAAATTATAAATTCAACTATAAATGTAAATATTAAATAAAATAAATTTATTATTTACATAAAAACTTATTATTAATGTTTATTGATGAAATAATTACCTTATATTATTAGACAATGTTGATGCAGTAATTATTTTGTTAATGTAGTTCTCAAATAAATATTATTAAAAATATTAAATTTAATTTAATTTTAGATAATTAAAATGATAAATAAATTTTATAAAATAAAATGACATTATACGAATATAATTAAGTAGTTGATTTTATGTATAGCTATGATATTTATACTATCAAAGTTATATAAATTAATATTCCTCAAAAATAATATTATTTATTTTTTATATTAACTAATATTTTATTCAATGATATAAAATTCTAAAATAATATAAAATTAATAATAATAATTCATATATGGGTTTTACATTCATCCATAGTCCAATTATTAGTTTTTCTCTATATTATAGTATATATATTAATCCTCAAATATTAACAAATACACACTGTGACTATAAGAGATAAATGTGTTAAATATGTGTAAAAACAAATTGATAAATGTATAAATATTTTATAAAAAAATATAAAAATTATTATAGTATATTATTTACACAAATAAAAATATTAGATTCTAAATAACTAAATTTGGATCCACTAGGTTTTTAAAATTAATTTATCTTATTTTAATATTTTGAGAAATTCTATGTGTTCCCCTCCCCTCATCAATAATGGGGAACCCATTCTTTACATTTCATCACATGTAATAACTAATTTTAAAAATCCATTATCATACAAATTTCCTTAAATCAATCCCAATAAAATTTTATAGGTATATTTTAAATAATAACTAGAACCTTAGTGGTATTATGGTTTCATGAGAAAAACATTATACAAAGTAGAGGTATTGATTCTAATAATGATATTTTGTATTATTTCTTTATCCCCCAAAATTAATACCATCACAAAATATGATAAAATGATTAGTATTGTCTCATAAATATACTTGATAATTTATTTTAGGTTTTTTCATGTCACAAATCATTCTCATTTTCCATCTTGTTTTCAAATAATTAAACATACAAGTGTACAATGAACAATCCCCTTACAAATGAATGTGAATCATTTTCCATCATTATCATTAATGATTAGTTATAATAAAAGAAGTAATGTTTTTAGATGATATTTATGAAATAGTTATCTATATAAAATCGTAAATTATCATTAAACTTCTTCCATTTTCATATACATAAATATGATAATGTTATTTAATTGTACATTTGAACTATTATCTCCACAAAGAAATGTGATTCATTTTTCATAAAAACATAAAATATAAGAAATATATAGGTATATTAAATGAAATAATATGATATATTGATGATATTATTTTCATTATAGGATTATGAAGTAATAAATACATTCTTTCCATAATGACAGTTGAAAAAAAAGAAAATGGTATTCCTCTCTAACTATAACCTACATTATCTATGATTGAAACACATTTCATTTTTTATAAATTTTTTTCATGGATGGATTTACATGTATTATTGACCTAAAATTTTATAATTATTTCATGAATATTATTCTATATAACATTTTATACTGATATAAATGATAATAGTAATCCTACAAACGTCATTCTCCACATATGAACAATGTGTCTTCCAAACACCTCAAGAAAATTTAAATAATGAATCAATTGTGATAACATTGTAATAACTGAAAAAAAATAAATTAGAAACATGAAAAATGTTCCCCTAAATGTAAATAATTAAACTATTTTTATTATTAATTATGATAAATAATATCTATGATTGTAGGACTCGTGGTATTTCACATTCCCTTAAAGAAAATATTTAAATGTTCTATATAATATACTTTTCGAAAAAATCAAACTATTTGTTTTTAACCTAAATATAAAGGATAGATTCTATTTCCATCATGAATATGTATTATTTTAATCTTACACTATATGATTAAATGTATATAATCATAAAATATATACTTAATCATAACTCCAAGGAATATTTATATAAGTCTTTAAAAAATTGAATTTCCTTCCTCAAAAGTTTTTTTAATAATATTTTCATCAAATAAATCCCATCTTTCCTTTATTCGTTTAATATTTCTGTTAAAAATCATGTTTTAGAATAAAATGAAATATTGGTATGCAAAACTGATATGATTTATACGATAAAATAGTTTTTCAAATTCCTTATTATGAAAAAAGATAAATAGTAAAACCAATTATTCATGATATTGTACATCATAAATATTCCAGAGAAATGGGTGTGTATAGATAGAGTCGGTGGGTAGTCAATGACCATTTACACTAGTCATACAAGATCTTGCTTTGCATCTAAAAGTAGCAGGATCAAATCCATGTGGAGAAAAATATATGGGTAACAATAATAAGGCATTGTAGTAGTACTATAGCTGCAGGCAGAACTGTATCAATAACGACACTGAAGGGGAAAAGGTACTATAATAGACTGTAGTGGTGGAAGGAATATAGCATCCTATACTCTAGCAGTATTGTTAATCAAAGGACCATTTGGGCCAAAAAATTGACTTTTAAGCCTTTCATTTAGGCCACCTGGTCTGTGGATTTTATGCTATGTAATGGATCACGCTCTACCCTATAAAAAGAGGTGTTTTTATTAATAATTTAAATGGTTCTTTGGACCTAACCAATAATAAAATTAATTGGGTTGAGGTTGAAAAGGAATATATGATGGGTTATCCCAAATAGCGTCGTGTGGGCTCATTATGTCTTATACATTTGGTCTATCTGGATAGAGTGATTCTTTCCCATTATTGGTTTTCGTGTGCCCATATATTGCATCATCCCTTTAGATAATGTACATTATCTTTTTAGTTAAGAATTAAGTGGCTAATGAAGGGTTCCTATAATGAATTTAACTAGTTTCTTATTTATTCATATAAGGGACTATAACGTATTTTGAATTCCATATTACGTGTTCTAAAAATGTTATAAATTTGTTTGATATTGTTCTTCTTGAACATATTTAATATAAATGTCTATTTCATTTCATGTGAAAATATTTTTTTATAATAAATCAATGAAATTTGAGATAATGTTAATTATTACATGGCTATTTAGGTTTTCAAAAGACTACTATTTTTCATCCATTTTGTCAATTATTGAGCTTTTTTTCTCATAATTTGCTTTTAAATGGGTTTTCATATGATTTTGAAGAATAATAGGGGAAAAAATGTGGTCAAAATCATATTTTTTTTGATATGTGTTGAAAAGAAAACTTGTTTTGTTTTAAAGGGGTTCTCTTTGGTGAAAACAAATTGATAATGAGTATAATTATTCACATGTAATATATAGGTTTTCTATGTATGAATTTGATCTAATTATCTAAAAATATGAACCTAAAATAATTTTTACAAAAAAATTATTTATTGTTCTAAAATAACAATTATATGTATGATTTATGGAAATGTCAATGAAAATACATCCATCATATCAACCACATGAGATCTAATAGGTAATTATACTAACAATATATTGAAAGTATAATATTTTGTTAACATATTGGTTATGAATAATATTGTGGAAAAATGATTACTAATAATCATGAAATAATTTACTCATATAAATTTCCAAATAATTTTCTCAAAATCAATGCACTTTCCCAGATATTCAATAATAACATGATTAATTTGTATTTTAAATGTTGAAAAAAATGAAATTGATGTTTTTTAAATAAAAATTGTCAGTTTGGATTACAATATAATAACATATAGAATTTCTAAATGATAAAAATGAACTTTTATATCTAATTCACTTTAGTTAAATAATATATCATTAATTGTAAAAATCTATTTGACTAATTCGGAATGGATTGTAACTGAAAATTTTATTAACCAAAAAATAACTCCTCATATTTTAAATATAGTTTTCCATTTCATAGCGATATTAAGAACATGTTTTCATAACATAAAATATTATTGTTTTATTTTTAAGATATTACCATTAGGTTGAACATTTTTATAACAAAATGCACTTGACATGTCATTATTAGAAGGAATTTTTTAGAAAATTTGAATAATATCTACTATAAAAAACATTTTAATGTTTTATATACTGATATTCATAGTATATATTTGGATTTTGTCTTATAATACATATTTTACATTAAACTAGTTCCCCTAAAATTGGAAATTTTTCAATGATACAAACTACAATAATCCTAAAACTACTAAACAAATATTTGTGCTTACATTATTACATTGGGACATGATGAAATGAATCAAATCCCAAAGGATAAAATAGTTTACGAGTATAGTTAATCCAAATATATAAATGATTCGTTCATTACATTATAGAACATAAACTACAATAATGTGAATTTAAATATTCTATATTCTTAAAATATATCAATTACATCAAATTCATATCCCCTACAAAGGTAATAAAATCAGTTTATTCTTAAATTCTCAATTTGGATTACTTTGATTGGAGGATATCATGAATCAATAATTAATAATAACTAAAAATATTTATATAATTTATGCAATGTGGAATTTAATAAATTACCTCAATAGAATTATTATATAAGAAAAAAATAAACTTTGTATGGTAAATAACTGAACACACATTCTATTTAATTTATGATGTCAGCACAAAATCAAACCATAAAATAAGTTCAATGTAACTATATCATGGATAATTATAAATGAATTCTCAAAAGAGGAAAATTATTAATTTTTGACATCATGGTCATGGAAAACATGGTATTTATATTGTAATGACCTTTCAATAGATATTTAAAATATATGCGTAAAAACCTATTTTATTTTTCCAATTGATTTGTCTCTTGAGAACTACAGAAGTTTCTAAGGAATATATAATTCTATTAACAACTTGACACAACATTTACAAAACATTACTCTAAAATTAAATGATAAATTTTATTTAGAAATTATATACCTTTTGGATTAATGTCTATATTTCATAAGGAATATTGATTTATAAATATTTCACCAATCAAAAAAATAACTATCAAAGTAAAAAACCAGATGTACAAACTATTTGGTTTTTGATCAAAAATTATATCCCAAAAAAATAATAGTAATATTTAACGTAAATATATGGTATAATGACCATTATAAATTGAATGTTTAAAATGAAAGTTAACAACTAAAAATGAATCATGAAATATATTGGTAAAAACCAAATTGTTCAAATTTATTATGAACCATATAAAGAATGAGAAAAATGGAATTATAAAAATTTACCCTATTGTAGTGTAACTAAAATAAAATGTTTTTTTGTTGATGAATATAAATTCCATATAAATTTCATTAGAACAACCATTATAAAAGAATCCTAATAAACATGAAAATCAATTATAAAAGCACAAAATTTATATATGATAAGATAAAAATGTTAACTTCAAAAATCATTTTAATGTACTATGAAATAATTATCACAATAAGTTTTCATGATGATTTAAATTTCTATTATTTCCAATTACATTATAACATTGATTCTTTTCCAATTTTTTTAAGAAAAATAAAAAATTACATTACTCATAAAAATCTAAGAAGATTCCATTTAAATTATCTTATAAATATCCATTAATTATTAAAAATTTATTTTAGGATTCATTTCTATGAATTTTAAATCAGTTTCGATAAAAATATTGGAAATCGTGGATTTAGGTGAAAAGTAATTTTTCCATAATGATTGAAATAAATACAACATTTTATAAAAAATAAAACTCAATTATTTTAAGTAAAAAAATATAATTATATTTTTCTAATAAAAAACATATTGAGTATCTATAAGAGACTAAAACATATTACTTTTCTGATAAAAAATATAAAAAATATCTCTCAATAGATACTTAATCATTAAAAATATAAAATAATGATGAGATTCTAATGTGAACCATTAACACATTGGTAAATATTTAATCATAAAACACATGAATGAAATAATCACAAATGAAACATTAGATACAATGATATTTTGGATATTTGTGACATAACAAATCAATGTTGTAGAAAATACAATACATAAAATAATAGTGGTCTAAAACATAACATCTGTCTCAATAAATATAATTATAGATGAGAAACCCATAAAATGTATAAAACATTAATATGAAGATTAATAAATTTATTAAATCAATTTTCAAAAATAAAAAACAAATGAAAAATTGTAAATAAAAAATTAATTAATCATTAATTTTTAGACTTATAATGTTTGAATAAGATAATCATTGATGATGTAATATAACATAATAAAAAAAAGGTATGTAATTATTAACTACTTGATAAATTAAATTAAAATGAACATTGATAAAATAAATCAAGTTTGAAACATAAAATATAATTAATTATGAATTATTCAAGATATTACATTTATATGGGACACTATACACAACAAAATAAATAATGTTGTTAGATAACATTAAAATTTCACTCTGTGATGGGAAAATGATATAATTCCCCATGCATCAGGATTCACCTTTATTGAAATTTATTTAAAATCATGTATAATGGATATTTTCAGTTTATAGATTTATATATATAACCATTTTCATATTTATAATATCATAAATGATACAATTATAATATATTTCCAATATTTATTACATATTTAATTAGTTTATTTTTTTAATATGATAATTTCCATGTTTTCCCATGCATGATATTCCATGAATAATATAGTTCTTTGGCATATGACATGATTTCATAATTTCCTAAATGATATTAATATTATTAAGATAATATGAAATTATTAAGAAATATTTTTTAAGTATCATTGAATGTATTACCTAGTAAACGAATAACATGGATTCTTGGAGAAGGTATGTCTTGTGTTCTAGTGGGAGATGATATCATTCAGTTAATGAATGAAAGGGTATTCATGTAGATTATATTGTATTTTTATATAATTTTTTTGTAATTTCCTATGTATTATATATATTTATTATTTTCACCTTTTTGAATATCTATGTGAATCTATGATGGATTACTATTTACATCAGTTTGAAGGGAGGTGATCTACTATACACTAGAGTAGTGTATTTGTATCCCATTTTATTGATGAAGTGGTATGTAAATAACATTTCTTCATGAAATTGAAAAATAATTATATGGTATATAATTTTGTTACAACAGTTATTTTTTATACATATTTGTAATTGATAAAATATAAAGTAAAAAATTGAAAGTGATTTGTTAAGATGATTGCCCTCATGGAGAGAACAACTCTATTAGACCACTTCATAAATATACCACAACTAAAATTTTGTAATTTTTAAAACAAATATAATGTTTGTAATGATTTTTGTGATTGATACATTTAGGATTTTGATGATCCAAATTTCCTAATATGTTTGAATATGCGAGGGGATGTAGTTCCATTTTTTATGCTGTATGGGAGTGAAATTTTTATAAATTATCAAAACTATCAGTAATTGTGAATCAAAGACTTCCAATTTTCCGCTAATATTGAAAAATAATTTACTGTAGAGAGTTTATGGTTGAGAGAAATTTCACGTACCAAATGATTAATATTTTAAAATGATGTTATTCCATGTCATATTATTTTACTTAATTTTACCATTTCAATTTTAACCATTGATATTATTTTTTAATATTGGTAATTAATCATTTAATATTAAAATAAAATGATTATTAGTACGTAATTTTTACCCACTAATTTGTAATGTGATGTCAAACATTACAAATAAAAAACCTATATTTTTGGAAAATCAATTCTATTAAAATAACATGTAATGTATAAAATCCCACTTTTGAAATTAATTAATTTAATTAAATTTTACACTATTTATAAATCATTAACCATCCAAAAAATAAAGTGACATTATTATATAATATTAATAATTCATTTTTGATATAGTAAATAAATTTAATAGAATTTAATTCACTTATGTGGAAAAATTATCTCACAACTAATCATGAATATATTTTAAAGACGATGTTTTTAATAAGTTATTTTTAAAACATTATATTATATTAAATTATATTATATTACTATTAATTTATAAGATCCATATTGTTTCCATTCTATAAGGATGGTCAATGACACATTTATAAGACCCAAAATATTTCACAATTTCTAACTTCAGAGTTTCTCTTGGTGTAGAAGGGTTGTGGGCCTTAGTGGTATCATTGGATTTATTATTTTTTTATGAAATATTGGGGAAAATCCTAAAAAATTAAAAAAAATATTTAAATCACATCAACAGTGGGACTAAATAATGAATGAATAAGTGACGCACAATAGACGAAATATAACTATATGAGCAGGAAAAGGCAAAAACACAAAATTACAGAATCAAAGTGATGAACATAAAAAATAAAATCAGTCCACCATGGAATTTCTATCAGACTTGAGTGATCATTAAAGGGTAAAAAATCATACAACATCTCATTACAACATGTTATAGAAATTTTAAAAGAAGAATGATAAATTTGATCAAGTAGAAAAGGAATTGAAAAAAATATTTTCCATGAATATGCTATCATTCACTACATATTACATTCATGATCTACTTTTAATGGAGAAGATGATGATGATATCCATTATTATCATCTATACAGGTCACATAGGGATTCCTAACCAGAATCTAGATGCATATTTTAGTTCCGCATTTATGTATTTTACATCCCAAGTAATTGATGATCAAGAAATATTCAGATGTATTAATATTTTTGAATTAAATAATAATTTTACTTTATAAGGTCTTTATTGTTCGACATAATACCTAATACAGAACAATAGGTTTCCCTAAAATGGGATGTTGCACACAACACTCAGTCATATTGAAAAATAAAATAATATTAATATTTTTTTAAAAAGTGGTTAATGCCTATCCAATATATTAGTGAGAATGAATATAACAAAATAAAATATTTTTATAAATGTTGGTAAAATGGTTTAACATTAATATAATATATTTTAGAGGCTTAAGATACGAATGAATACATTTTTTAGTAAAAAATAATATAAATATTTTAATATTCGTTTTACGTCCTTTTGTTGGAGAACTGTATTTAAATCTAATTTTATTCACTTTTTTATATTCTATTTGAAAAATAAAACTTATTATTATGAATTATGACATAAAAATATACCTTGGATTAAATTTGGTTATTTTCTGATGAAATTCATGTTGTAATGAATAGTGAAAAAATATTACATTTTATATCAAAACATCCATTTCATTAAAATTATTTATATATATTGATTGTCATTTTTATTAGTTTTCAAGTCTGATTGGATTAATTTCTCATAATTTAATCCAATTTTTTCCATTTTAAATAATTTCCCATTGAAATTAGATATAAACACTTGTCAATCATTTAATAGTTTTTACATAATAAAAACCATCTTTTTGGTCTTAATAATGGGAAATAATTTTAAAAGAAATAATTTTTTTTGAATTTGAATTTGTAAAAATAGATTCTATATTTGGAATCATGAAGTCCTAATTTTGTAAATATGTACCTTTTTTTACATTATGAATTGTAACTTTAGTAATTATTTTTATTTACCATGGTTAAACGGTAAGTTAGGTAAATAAGGATAAAAAATAATATTATAATAATATAAAACAACCCTAAAACATGTACTAATACTATTCAATGAAATATGGATGACAAGGGTCATCCATGGGTCAAATTGCCGACCCCATGGATCCACTGGGATGTGATAATGAAATGTTATAAAAAGTATTTCAATGTAACGAGAAATATAACATAAACTTGTATCTTTTACTAAAACAGTTATACTATATAGTTTTATAAGTGCTATATATGACTATAAATAGTCATTATAAATATGAAAATATTTCCTATATCATGATAGTTTATTTATAATTTTTAGGCATTAAATAAATAAATTTATTTATGACACAATATAGATGAAAATATTTCCTTATTAAAGAAATATTCAATCAATTGATATTATAACTATTATAATAAATGTAATTTAAACATTTTTAATCCATACAATAACTTTTTTGATTAAAATTTCATGTTAGGGATTATTTAATTTATTTGGTTTGGTGCAATAATGTTTTTATGAATATAAAAAATTATTTTCTAAATAGTGTGAAAATTGATATAAATGTTGTTTTGAAACAAATACTATTATATTAAATGAGATAACAGTATTAAAAATTTCTGATTCGGCCACCTAACTAAAATAATGATAAAATAACATCAATGATCCAATTTTGGTTCTCTTTTCATTTTAATGTAACAATATAATCCATATATTATGAAAATACATGAAGACATGGTAATATTTAATGTTTTCAACTAAAGGTTAAAGCTAACATATATGTTATTTTTTAGACCTAAACTTGTCTTAAACCTATTAGTTGAGATTATATCTACTCATACCCATATTATACATTAAATTTATCATATCTTAACTATTATAATTATAAAATCAATTTATAATCATATAATATTTTACAGCATTCATAAAGTACCCCTCCTCCCTATTATAAAAGCCTCCCCCACTACCCATGTACTCAAACATCTAAAGACCATTTACTCATAAAAATTGTAAAAAATTAGCTCCAAACATTCTTCCATTCTTATAGTAGGCATTACATTCTATATAAGGCAATTCCATAAAACACGTTGTCTCAAATAAAATGGAGTTACCCAATTTAGAGGAAGCATCTTCTCTCAAGCTCCTTTCATTGATTTTGGTTTTCCAACCCAATAAACACTAATTTTAGATTATTTTTTAAAAAAATGTATACTAAAAATACGTCAATTTTATTATTAGGATAATTTGAACTACAGTTACACACACCTCCAACTAATGGATAAGAACATATTGTCTCTATGTATGACGAACCACTACCACACGAAACGATGATTGTTCAATTATCACCTACCATTTATCATGGTGTCTATTATGAAGGATAAATATTTATATATTACATATACTATATTTATATTTTATATATCCGTCTTTAATATATATTTAAAACATACTATGATGCTTTCCATAATGTGTAAATATGATAATTTCATTTTACGATGTTTCGACTACCCCGCATCCATGTGATATGACTCATTCATATCGTACATTGAATGTATAATATATGGTAATAATAAAATTATAACATTTATAAAATAGATCATATATTATAATTACAATATTCATATATATCATTTTGTTTTTATTTTTTTTAACATGACAATGAAATTAATGTAGCGTTCTGGCATACATATGACCTACATCTCTATGAACGACGAATTTTATTTATTATCCTCATATGTGATGGAATATTATAAATACATATATAAAGGATCTATATCATAATTTAATAATGAAAAATAACATGGAAAAATGGTCATATGATCACAATGATAATATTCATAAAAAATATTTCATTTTTTACTAATGTGTAGAACTTCGACAATACATCTGATATTAACTCCAATTATTAACTAATTTTTCGATCATGGTAATAAGTGATATAAAATAAATAATAGAATATATAAATTTTCTAAAAAAATTATAACATAACCGATGTTTATTTTTAATGAAATTAAATAATGAATTAAAAAAGTCGTTCTTAATGTAAGGTACTTCATCTCAATCTTCTTATATTGGGGGATATTTTAATACTTAGATGAACTTATTTTATATAGTGAATAATAAACACCTTTAACTTTTAATTTCATTAAAATAATTTTAAGTTGATTATTATATTGATAAAGCATTTTGTTAAATGGAAAAGGGACATTTCAATTTTTCATACGTGGAAACAAAAAACATTCATCCACCATAATCATTAATTGATATTCAGATTCCTGTAAATGATATATTATATTTAAAAATATTAGTAAATAGAAAATTCATTTTGAGGTATTTTTGTATTGAAAATTTATTGGAGAATAGATTATATTATATGAATATCTCAAAATTGTGTATAATGATTGAAATGTGGATTTTTTTTCTTTATGTTTGTTGATGTATTATTATTATGTTATGGTTATTGGGAATTGCATTTGTATTTGCACGGTTCCATGAAAAACCAAGGGTGGGTTAGCCCATGATATCCATCCAGTGAATTGGGAAAATGTGATAATGGTAAACGTTAAGGTTTCACCTAAAATATTTAGTGAATATATTGTGATGTGTATTCTAAATCTAACCATGAGGGTTACTTGTTATGTGACTATAGAAGATACAAAGTAAGCATGATATGGATTCCATAAGTTACCTTTATGCTATACTATTTATATGATCTTATGATTTCCAAAGGTAAGATAAATATCATATGTTTTATTCATGAAAAGTTTTATTTCACTAGTTTGTACATATTCTGGACTAATATTTAAATTCATCATTTTATATCCCTTAATGATCTTTTTTTTCTCATCCCGTCTTTTTTTAAAATGTTTTCATATGGTATTTGGACCATGAAGATTATGACAGAATTCAAAGATGTTTTTTTCCAATAATAGAAAACATGTTTTTTAAAATGATATTCTTTTTGAGGAAAAAATGGTTACAATTATGATAGTATCATGTAGTTCAATTATTTTATGATATGTATTAATAATGGCCACTATATTTAAAAACTATCCTCAAATTGAATTAAATTCAAATTATTGACATATCTCATGATTATGTAATGTTTTTAGAATTTGTCTTTATAGTAGGTATCAGAGGTTGTTTAAGATAAATACAAGTGTTAGGATATTAAAAATCGAATATCCATATATTATTTTTTCATTATGGTCATATTGAAATATAATTTGAGGATTACTATCATACTTTTTATATGAAATTTATGATCAGAATAAATTTATATAGAGGTAATATGGAAGATATTTGGGGATGACATCCAGAGGAAAACCACCTTTCTAATCAGTAACCTGAGAATGTTGAAATAGAAACCAAATAGATTTTCCAAGTATGGCACTGTTTACTCAGACGATAAATGTAAGTATTATCCATGTGAACGATCAGCTAGATCGTCTATAGAGAAATATGTAGGTAGTGGATCATTTCATGAGGCAAAGTCTTCTATTATTCAGAGGATCATTTGACAATGTTCTAGAAAAATAGTGTACTAAATCCCTAGAAAATATTATTGATCTTAGGGGGTGTTCAGAACTTCAAAAGGGTAGTCCATATGTTTATCCTTTTGAAGTTGAATTCAATCATTGGTGGTAGATGGTTAAAAATATCTAGTTAAATATGAAATTAATTCTCTTGATTGGTAAGAATTAAAAGGTACATTTATTGAGAAATATTCTCCAAATGATTTTTGACTAATTAATGAAGATAAATATAGGAATTGAGGCAGGTGGATGATTTAATGGATTCTTATAAAGTAAAATTTAGTCGACTATAAAGGTATGATCTAAATTTCATAAGAGATCTTGATAGTAAAAATAATCATTTTTACTTAGGATTGAAGCAAAATTATTGAATGAAACTGGTATCTCATGATTTCACAATTTATGATTTTTTTTTATTTTTGGATAAGGTGGTAAGAGTGTTGTATGATGGTCAAGTATTTTTTGAAAAAAAATAGATTAAAAGGTAGAAGTTGAAGATGAATGATAATACCTCTTAAAATTTGTATGATGGTAAGAAACATACAATTAGTGTTTTTGTAAAAATGTGGAAAAATAAGAAAAAGGAAATTCCTTATGAATTCTGGCTAGTGAATATGATGTGGTAATGTGGTACATATGTCATTTAATTTCAATAAAATTATTAGGGTTGTGGTAAGAATAAATTTGATTTATAGTTAGTAAAATGTTTTAATAACACTAATATGGGTCATTAGGAAAATTAGTGTTAAAAAAATAACATGAATGATTTGATGCAATCTGACTATATGAAGAAATGTGTGGGAAAATCCTATTAAACTACTTTAGAAGATGATGGGCCATCAAATTCTGTAGTATCAGGTAAATTTTTTCTTTCATGAGGTTATAACAATATGTTTTTTAATTCTATTTCTACACATTCGTTCATTTCTAAGAATATTTCTAGTAAATTGGGAATTCAATCTCAATAAATGAATCATAAACCTGTAGTAAATACATCTAGGGTAATGTTTTTAGATAAAAAGATATTATAAGAACCTCCATATCCTTTCCTATGGAAGGAATCTACCTTCAACTATTATTATTTTTTGTCTAGTAGTGTGTTATGTTATTTTGGTTATGTATTGGATTTCCTATAATCATGTTAAGTTTGAATTCAGAGCTAAATTGGTATATTTTTAGAAATGATTTAATTTTTTTTACAAGAATGAACCCATATTATTGATAACATTTCATGATGCTGATAAACTAGAAAAACATATAAATGAATGTTACCTTTCTCATATTGTAGAAAACAATGAAAAAGTTTTGATTACTGATTTTCTACTGATAAATTAATATGTTGATGTTTTTTCTAATAAGTTGAATAGTCTAATACCTGATTAGGATATTTAATTTAATATTGAAGAGTTTCCTATTTCTAATCCAATTTCAATGCCCCCTTATCATATGGCTCAAATTATTCTTTTAAGGTAAATGAAGTAATTGCATGCGTTCTTATTCAAAGGTTTCATTTGAACATACACTTCACCATATGGTGCCCTGGTCATTGATTTTAAACCGAAATATGTCTCAATGGGATATTTCATTGATTATAGAATCTTTAATAACATTAATGTTAATTACATCAATCCTTTCCACATATCAATGATTTGTTTCATGATCTCTGGGGAACTATGTATTTTTTGATGATTTACATGAGGGTGTAGTACAATTAGTTGTATATAATGTAAGTATAAAATTATAAGAACATGTATCATACTCGATATGAATATTATTAATTTCTTGTTATGCATTTTGAATTAACCAATTAACCTTCGATATTCATGGATCCTACGAATAAAATTTCGCATGAGTTCTCAAATAAGTTTTTGGTCGTGTATATTAATGATATTTTAGTATATTCTAAAATTAAAAAGGAGGAAGAAATTAATTTTATGTAGGTCTTGAAATACATAATAGAATGTAAATTATATGGTGAATTTAGAAAGAGTGATATTTTATTATAAAAAATATCATTTGTTGGTCACATTATTTCTAAAGATGTAATAACTGTTTATCCAACTATTACAAAAGTTTATTAAGATTTTATAATCCCCCAAAATTTATAAAATATTTATAGTTTTCTTGTATTAAGATATTATTAGAAGATAATATATTCAAATTATGAATGTTTAACTTACTCATTGTCCATGATAACTTGAAAATGTTTTAATATCATCTAGAAAAAAAGTGATGAATGTTTTCAACAATTGAAAAGATGATTGTTGAATAATCTAGTTTTAGAACTACCTTATAGAAATGGTGAATTTGTTATCTATTATTTTTTTTCATTGAAAAAACATGTTTGTGTATTAATGCATAATGATCAGTTAATTTCTTCTGTTACATGTTATTTGAAAAATCGTGAGTTAAATTAATCTTGCACATGATTTGAAATTTTCAATTGTTTATAATTTTTTAACATTATGGAGGAATCATCTTAATGGAGTAAAATGAAAAATATATACTAACCATAAATATTTGATGTATATATTTAAATAGAAATAATTGAACATGAGATAAGGAATATGTCTTGAATTAAACAAGGATTGGGATTTCACAATTCATTAATATCCTAGAAAAATAAACAAAGTGATTGATACATTGTGTCAAGAAAATTAATTATACATTAACCATGTTATGAATGGAACGTGACCCTTTGATTAATGATTTGATGAACTATAGAATGTATGTTTTTGGTCCAAGATGTCCTTCTGTTTTTTTAGGTTTCAGTTCAATTGACTCTAGGAAATATAATATAGAAAGTTTCAAAGGAAGATAGTGAGTTATAGAAAAATATAGAATTAGTTTAGAAGGGTATGTCATGAAAATTTGATATTGAAAATTATTTTATTTTGAGATTTTGGAAAAGTATATGTGTTACTTTTGATTCATAGTTGAAAAATAGATGTTATGTGAAGATGAATCTCTGTTTTCAATTCAACTGGGTAGTAGTAATATGTACATAGATCATCAAGAGTATTACTGATCAGATAGAATAAAAAGTGATATTACTTACAATATTAACAATAGTTTTAATTTTAAATAGTTTAATGAAGATAAGTAGTTACCTAATGGGATGCTTTAGCCTTCTCCAGTTCCAAAGTGGAAATGGGAAAATCTATTGATGGATTTCATATTGGTCATACAAAGGAATTCTCGAGGTAATAATGAAATATAGGTTATTGTTGATTGATAGACTAAGTCTACATATATTTTTCCAATTCAAGTCCAACAGTATTAAGATCATCTTTCTTATTAATAACATAAATAAATGGTTATGTTATATGTAGTTACCGTCTCCATTGTATCTAATCATGATCTCAGGTTTACTTCTATCATTTTAAAAGGCCTTCAGAAGTCATTGGGTAATTAATTAAATTTTCTTATGCCTTTTCATCGTCAATAACATGGGCAGAAATAATGAACAATATAGACATTGGAAGATATAATACATTCTTGTTCAATTGACTACCAAAAACATTGGGAAACCATCTTTATTTGGATAAATTTTAATTTAATAATAGTTTTTATTCTAGTATACAGATGGCACCATTTGAAGAATTATATAGAAAGCGATATTGACCTCATTATTTTTATAATGATTTAGGTGAAATGAAGCTAATGGGGCTCAAATTTTTAGAAGAGAAGATAAAAAAATTCAGTTGATTCAACAGCACATGAGGACAACTCAGAGCATGATTAAAAGTTATACAGCTAACTGGAGGAAGGATCATTATTTTAAGGGAGGTGATCATGTATTTTTTAATGATTGTCTATTGAAAAGTGTGATGTGTTTTGGTATTAAGGGATAGTTAATTCTGAGGTTTATTCCACCCTATAAAATCCTATAGAATGTTGGAACTGTTGCATATGGGGTGGAATTAACACTATTTTTATCTCATGAACACGATGATTTTATTTTTTCAGTGTTGAGAAATTATATTCTATATTAATCTATTTTTTTGAGTCCAATGGTTGTTCCATTGAAAGAGAATATTTCTAATGTGGAACCGTGAATTCCTATTCATGACTGTAGAGAGAAAGTGATGTGAAATAAAATGATTCATTAGGTATAGGCTTAGTGGAAAAACAATATGTTTGAAAATGATACATGGGAATCTAAAAATTCGATGAAGAATAAATACCCCAACATATTTGATAAGTGAATAAAATATTGAGGATGCAATTTCCAAAAGGGGGTAAGGATGTAACATCCCATGTAGTTAAAGAATAAGAAATTTTCATATTTAATAATTTTTATAATTAAATGATAAGTTTATATTAAAAGGGATGAAATGTACAATGGCATACCTAACACACAACAATGGGTTTCCCTAAAATTTTATGTTGCACACAACATAATGTCATATGAAAAAACTATATAATAATATTTTTGTGTTTTTAAATGGTAGTTAATGTCTATCTATTTTATTGGTATGAATAAACATAACGAACTACAATATAATTTTACATGTTTGTTAAATGTGATTAAATTTACGATATAAATTTTACAGCCTTAAAATAACAATGAATCCAATTTCAAGGCTAAAATAATCTAATAAATTTAAATGGTCATTTTACTGTATTTTGATAAGGAAACATTTTTTAATATAGTTTTTGTTCGTTTAATGTTTTTTTACTTAATAAAATAAATATTTTCTATGGATATTATACGTCTCAATTTACATTGGTTGAAATTATGGAATTTTTAGATGATATTCATATTCTAATGAAATGTGAAATATGCTACATTTTTATTCAAATCTGCATTATCATCTAATTTATTTATATATTTATAATTTTCTTTTAAATTTGTATTAAGGTACTTTTGGATTATTTTTTATCATTTAATCTAATGTTATCCATTTGATATAATTTCACATTGATTTTGGAGATATACACATGTGATTCTTTTGATTTTTTTTTTACTTCTTAAAAACCATCTTTCTAGTTTTGGCAATGAGAATCAATTTTTAATTAATTACCAAAATTTATGTTTTTTAATTTGGTTATATTATTTAAATACTATGAATTATAAAATAAAATTTTGTAAATAGGTACCTTATATTTTTGGACATCATGAATATTAACTTTAGAAAATTTTCTATTCAATTGGTTAATTGGTAAATCAGTTTAATATGGATAAAAAATAACATTATAATAGTACAGAACTACCATAAAACGTGTCATATTCCTATTGGATTTTATATGTCTAACGAAGGGTTTCCTTTGGTTTATTTTAGTACCCCATGAAACCACTAGGATGTGATAATGACATGTCATAAAAAGTATTTTAAAGTGAAGGGAAATATAACGTAAACATCTATATTTTAGTAAAATAATTATACTGTACAGTTATATAACTAATATATATGAATATAAATAATTATTAGAAAGATAATATAATTTCCTAAATAATGTAAATTTATTTATAATAATTATACGTTATATAAATAAATTTTATTAGGACACAATGATGATTCAATGATTAATTTTTTATTTAAATATTAAACTAAATAATATTATAAATAATAAATTAATTGTACATATAACATTTAGATTCAAATAAATATTATTTTTGATAAAATATACATGTTAGGGATGATTATATTCAATTTTTTAAGGAATAAATTAGTTTTTCTTTTAATAAAATCAATTACTATATTCTGTCAAAACTGACCTAATTGAGTTTTTAAAACAAATATTAGTAATTTTAAATGATATAATAGTCCTAAAAATATAATATTCAGCTAAATGAAATAAATAATTAAAAAAATTTCAATAATGATCCAATTGTGATTACATTGTCATTGAATAGTAACTATAATAACCATATATTATGAAAATACAAGAAGACGTCGTAAGAGTTAATGTTTTTAACTAAGGGTTAAAGATAAATGTTAAGGTTAATTTTTAGATCTAAACATATCTATAACCTATTGGATGTTATTATTTATACCCATTCTCATATAAAACCATAAATATATCATTTGGTAACTATTTTAATTCTAAAATAAATTTATAACAATATAATATTTCAACATATTCTTAATGTGCCTCTAATCTCCCTTATAAAATGCACCATCTCTACTGACTTACTCAAACATACCATTCCTATTATCTCATCAAAAAATATGATCAAATTATCATCAATCATCCCTCTATTACTCTTAGTGGACTTACTTTGGGAAGAACATAATTTAAGAAATGCATTTTGGCTAAAATTAAAAAGAAGATACCTGATTTAGAGGTAATGTCTTCTCTCAAGATCCTTTAATATATTTTATTTTTCAATCACACTAACTTATAATTTTCCATTATTTCATAACAAAACATGTATAATAAATATAATAATATATATTTATGAGATTTACTATAACTACATTAAAACACACCTCCATATAATTGATTCGAAGATATTATTCTTGTATATGGTGAATTACTACACCAAGAAATGATGATTGATCAATTTTTTTCTACCACCTATCATTGTTGACCTTATAATGTAACATTATTTATATATAGTATGTATTAAATTAATATTCTCTCTATGATTATGTTATTTTTATTTACAACACACCTTTATTCTTTCAATAATGTGTATGTACAATAATTTTATTACATGAAGTGTTGTCCTCCACCCCCTCAAAGTAATCTTACTCGATTATGCCTTCAATTGAAAAAATAAAAGATGGAATCAATAAAATTATGTATATTAAAAAACATATACATTTTACTAGAAATATAATATACCAATGTATCATTTAGTATTCATTTCATTAATATTAAAAATAAAATAAAGATGTGTTCATATGTACATATAGCCTACCATCTTTAGGAACATTGAATTTCATTTCTAGACTCCAACTGGTATGGACTATTCCTAATAAATATATACGAGAAATATTTTATATTTAAATCATTAAGAATATTATAGAGATAATGTAAATATAGCCACATAGATAATTTGTATCAAAACAAGTTTATTTTTGACTCAAGTGCTGAACATCAAAAAAACGTCTGATATAAACTCAAATAATTAATTAATTGCAATTACATGGTAATAAGTAATATAAAATTATAATAAACATTTAAAATTAAATAATTAATTTAAATATTAACCTATGTTTATTATTCCATAAATAAATGAATGAACAAACCAATTCAGGATCAAGGTAAGGGACATCATCTCAATCTCTGTTCATTAAGGCATATTTTGTTTTTTTACATCCTTAGTTTATATAGTTCATAATCAAACCCATTGAATATTTATTTCATTCAATGCGGTTCAAATGAAAACACATTTTTAAGAATTGTTTTTCTAAATAACAAAAGGAATGTTTTTTAACATATGTGGTGACAATATGCTTTCTGTCATCATGAATATTATTTTATATTTAGATTCGACTACAACCCGTAATGTTTTAAAGAAGAAAAATAAATACCATATTCCTTTTTATAGGTATTATATTATTGAATATTATTTTGATAATGGATTTACTATATAAAATAACTCAAAAATATGTCTTATGAATACAATGTGAAAATTTTAATTTTCTATTATGAATTTTCATGTGTTATAATTATGTTATGTTTCAAGGGAATTGATTATATACACGGGTGGTTTTGTGATAAACTAACGGTGTATGACTCCATGATAGCTCCCTAATGCATTGAGTAACAATATGTAGGTAAATGTTATGGTTTCTCCTAAGAGATTTAGTAATAATAATGTGATGGGTATTCCGAATGTGACAATTAAGGTTACTCCCTATGTGGATATAGAAGCTAAAAATTAAGTATGATATGGATGAAAAAAGTCACCATAAGGATTTATGATTTCTATGATCTTAGGATTTAATGAAATATGTTAATGATCTTTTGTTTTATGAGGGAAAATAATGTTTTCCTTTGTTTTTATGTATTCATGGACTGAAATTTTCATTATTTATTGTATATCCCTTATTTATTTTTTATGATCATCCCATGTTTTTTTAAATGTTTTAACATGGTATTTGAATGTGTAAGATTAAGGATGAATTCAAATAATATTTTTATCAAGAAAAAAACCCTTTTTTAAAATGGTTTTCATTGGTTGAAAAAATGAATTCTTTTTTTTATGTCCACATTTATGTTTATGGGATGATATGAATTAATAATGGAAAAATTATTAAAAAATCTAAACCATAAAATATCATTGATGTTATTTAAATTCAAATTATCAAAGAATATCATGATTATGTAATGGTTTCATATTGGGTCCATATAATTGATATCTAAGAACACAAAAAATGAGGAGAGATAAAAATTCATCACAATTCAACCAACTAAACAAAGTAGTGCAACAATATTTATAATGATGAAACCTAAATAAAAAAAAGTTAGTTAAGGATAAAATAGAAGAACAGTTCTACCTTTAGGAAATAGAGATATTTCCATTATATGGGTTTTGATTTTTGGGTTCTGTAGAGTGGAGAAGAAACTAAACTTATTCAAAAACATTAGAATATATTAAATACTAAGAAATCCTAGTTGGAAACAACATTTATGTGGAATGCTCTAATGTGATGGTAACCACCTAAGAAAAACATCCTTGGGAAAATAAATTAGAACTAAAAATGATCTTCAGTCCTCATGATCACCTTAATTAGTGAATGTGATACTTCTAAACTACGAATGTAAAAAAGAAGGTTTTAAATATCATTTTAATATAATATTTTAAATTTTTTTTACTTATTTTTAACAAAATACTATAAAAAATAAATACATGTGTAGAAATATATATGTTAATGGTATAATTATTATTTAATAATCATAATCAATTTTTAATGAAATAATATATATTATATAAATATAATTATAATTAGTAAAATAGAATAACATATAACATTAAAAATTAATATTTATTAATTAAAATTAACTATAAATTAATTTAATTAAATTTTTATAAACATAAATTCATGTATTAATAAATTAAATAAATAGAGTATTATCATAAACTATTAATAAAAATTTTATTATTATAACTAAAATTATTATTATAATTATTATATGTTATATTTTATATTATATATAATATTATATGTTATATAAAAAATAATATATGAATGAATTGGGGGTGGCTCGTGATAATGGATAGGGGTGAGAGAGGGATGGAATCGAGTGGAAAATTGAAATTGTGGTGTTTATTAGGTGGTCTTGCAGAGACTCCTAACGATAGATGACCTAGGATGTGCAACTAGTCGGTGACTTGGTAGATGTGGTCCATAGTGGATAGGGATGTAAAGCTCCTCTAGAGAAACACATCGTAGGAATTTATCTTGGACCATATTAGTGAGTTTGGTGGAATGGATCTCAGCTTGAAGTCCTTGACTACAGCCAGTGGTTGGGTCATTCAATAATGGGTGGGTTTTTGTAGTTTTCAACCCCCATAAAGGGAAATCTGATGATATAATTTTACATGGTGAATTTTTCAACTATTTTATGATTCGTGCTACAAGTTCTATTATTTGATTTTGAAATAATAGTTATAGTACTGTGGTTTTATTTGATTATGTTTTAGTCAATTCGATTGATGATTTATTGTATTACATCATGATATCATTCATCAATATCATTTATTTGGTTTAGTAATTTTTTTTTAAACTATAAATTGTGATGATGTTGATGTGTTGGTGGATATTAATTATGATGGCTATGGGTTTGGATAATAATTGGTGGCACAACAGTTGGTTGGAACCCAGCGCTTGGTTAAATAGATGTTACTGCTATAGATATGTGTCGATAGTGAGTCTGATAGGTATGTGATGGTGAATAGAAATTCATTTTGATGGTGGCTCAGATTTGTAATAGTGGAATGGATTCATGTAGTGAGTCCTCGAGACACTACTGAAAGCTATAGTGGAGGTTGAGATTTATGCCATAGGGTGGGGGCAATATGGACTATTTGATTCTCCATTGGAAATTCTTCGGGAAACAGAATTCATGCCCATTGGATGTCTGGTGGTGACTCAAAGAGTAACCATTAAAAATAATTAACCATGAGTATGTAACAACGACACAAAAAACCATGATGAATAAACAAATATAATAAAAATGAGGAATTAATTACAGTGAAAATAAATAAAATAAAAAAATATCAATGAATGTAATAAATTAAAATTCACATTTTGATAATTATTAATAAAAACTATTATTAATTACAAATTATTATATATAAGAAGTTTATTTTAGATTATGAACTATTAACAATGAATTTTAATGTGAAATAATAAAATAATATTTATAATCATTTTTTTTAAAATAATTAAATAATCTATTAAATAACTAGACAAATAAAATAAAATAATTAAATAAAAATTAAATATTACCTTTCATTGTAGAAAACATTTAAAATGTTTAACAAATTTTAATTATTTAACGTTAAAAACTTTTATACATATTTATTTTCAAATAATAAAATAAATAAATAAAATTTATGAACAATTATAAAAGTAATGAAAACAAAATTTATGAATAAAATATATTCATAATTTATAAAATAATTAATATAATGACATATTAAATAATTTTATATAATTAAAACAAAATAATAAATAAAAAATGGTGGTAATAATGGAATGAAGTATTTTTATTATTAATAAAAAATAACTAAAATAAACCCTATAAAAACATTTTAATTAATGATTTTTTTTATACAATTTAATATATAAAAAAGAAACATTAATTATTACACAAAATACATTATTTTAATCATAAAAAGGGAATTAATATAGAAAATTCATATGTTGTAGTGCATTGAAAAACATTCACATCAAACTCCACCACACAAAATTTTAGTACTTCTTAAAAAATGCTTGCTTTTGTCATTGTAAAATAAAAAAAGTTTTTTTGTGTTAATTACAAATAAGCTTGATTAAAAAGGTAAATTAGATGTTAATCCATGATTTTTTTGATATAATTCTTCTAAGAAGAAATATTAGAATGGATATTACAACACAGGTCATGGAATACTTGGAGTCGGTGGAAGAAAGAGTGAACCGATGAAAGAACTCTGTTATTGAGAGAATACTATTTCATAAGGGTGTGAAGCCATTGATATTCAATGATCGAATGAGGTTGAATACATATGTATGAGATTTATTTAGTGGAATATGAGGAAAACATGGGGATGGTATTATCACGTATTATTTCCCTCTGATCGGAACACATAATAAAATTATAAGTTCAGGTCATTATCCTTGGGGCCTATTTTTTTACTATTTTAGGGATGACGGAGGAGTTTTGACACAGAAATTATAAAGAAAATATTACATTGATGTTTGGATTTTAATTTTCAAGATGAATTTGTTATATTGGAATCCATATATTCCATATCATATAGCCTCTTCCTTGGGAAAATTAAGAAGGATGAACCGACAGACAGAAAACCTGAGCTATATAAACTATGTGACGATTTAGGTGGATGTTGATATATCTAACATTGTAATAGAGAAACATATGCTAACCATAAGGGATGAAACCCTTAGCATTATAATATAGTATGAAAATAAAATATATTTTTTAGAATTTTTATATTTTTTTGGACATCTCTCGTCTGAATACAATAAGTACGATGACTTATGATTCTATAAAATTAGAGAAAATTTCACTTATAATTTTTGAATGTGTAATATAAAGGATAATTCCTTTAATCATTACGCAACATATATCACCACTACTGACCCCTTGATTGTAGACATGAAATAAAATTGACATGTGCAAGACAAGACTGTGAATAGAATGTGTGGACATCCTGATAAGCCTTTTCCCTCCTCTGGCGGAACACACTCTAGGACCATCATGGTTACATAAGTTGCCCATTACCCCTATAGTGACATTTATAGTTGTTAAATTATGTATTATGAGAATGGATACTTGAACCAAACAATGGAAAAAATGGGGAATGTATCTATGGGTAAAAATCATGATAACTCTAGGGGTCCTGACATTTCCTCTGGTGACAATCCACTTCAGACCAATTAAGATGAATGTGGTGTTAGAACTATAGAATATATATACGGTATCTCTCTACCCAGATAAACCGAAGGAAATTATATTTTGGGATCACCTATTGATGGTTCCCCAAGTAATATATTATTGGAGGGGTCTTAGAAGAAAGATGTTGCCATTGGATATACACCAGAACATCCCTAGAGAGCACTATAATTCCCATAACTCAATCATTGGTAGGGTTTAAACCCCACTTTGACCATAATAGAATATAATTACATATATAGGTATCTTTGGAGGAATTTTCAAAGGAATCTATGAATGTTTTCAATACTCATATAGAAGATTAGCCTAAAAAATAGATGAAAATTTGGGATTTGATTTCATCAAGAAGTGTCAGGGCCCAACTGAAATTCCCAATGAAGATTAAACTAACTATTAGATATCCTATAACTCATGGTCCCCAGAATTATAATTTTTGTGCTATGGTGGTATCCAGACAACATATTTCTCACTCAAAAACTACAGTAAATAATCACTTGCTTTGGGATATTTAGGATAATGATACTCAGCTCTATGTGTAGAATGTTGATCACAAAAATAAAGTATAAGATGAACATATGAAGGGATCATGTATAGAATAAATCCCAAAAATAGTGGATGATGAAATTGATAATGAAGAAGGGTAATGGACATTCTAGTATTTCACTTGATGGGGGATATTAAACTATGGGAATTTCCTTCATACAATGAATATATATTACTAGAATTTTGAAGGTATATCAAATAACTTAATGAACAACGATCTTATGAATTTTATCATGGCTAAGAACCTAACACTCTTTGAAATGGTATAGGAAATATTTATATTTAATAATAAGAATACTTTCAAATTTTCTTCATTGGTATTCCATGTTGATTCCCCAAATAACCATTAATAATAGAAATGCCATTTATGGATGCTATGGATGAAAAGAATTAAAATTTACACATATAACTATAAATATACGAGCATAATGGTTACATTAATAATCAAAGGACACACTCTTATTATTTACTTTTCATATTATTCAACATCATATAAATGAAGAAGAGATTTATAGAGGGTTCTTGAGTAAATATTTGAGAACATTGTTCAGAAGTGTGTAATTATGGGTAACATTAATAAATTATTTATACCTAGGGAGAAAATTTGATAAAATCTCAATAAGGAAGTATATATTTAATTTTCTCCTTGTGTTGATCACTGTAGCATTGTTGACATTCCAATCACTAGAGTTGATTATACAGTTATAGGTAATCTTTAAATGGAAGGAATGACAGAAATAATGATATATTATTTTTTCAATTGTATGATTGGAGTGTGGCTTTTGGGATCTTATGTTACACCCTCTGTAATAATCACAATGTTTTTAACTCATAAAATGTAGAGTTATCAACCAAATAAAGGATACACCCCCTCCCCTTTTACATCAACTATTGATGGGATACTATCTAAGGTTGTAGGGAAATAATTTTTCAAGCATTGAAGTTCTTTATAATTAGAATATATATAAATAGTATTGATTTTAAATTGAAAAATTACAAAGAGGATCATAAGAGAATAGATTATGATATCATTTTAAATGCTTCATCAATTTATTCAGAATGTTGAAAACTATAAAAGAGTGAAAACAAAATGTTAATTTATCCACTTCGTAGGTGGTGTAGGCTAAATCAAATTTGGGCGATTTTTTAAAAATTAAACAGAAGCTGAATAGAAACCACATTAATGTCAAATGGTTATATATATGATATAATATCTCAATATTTTATCATGTACTATATACATATTAGAGAAAAATAATATTAAATAATTTCATCATCATTAATGTTAATCTATACACATATGAAAATAATGTATCAATTGTAGTAGTCAATAATTTTTATATACATTATAAAATTGATTTTATAGATAATACGTAAATGGTGATTAGAAAATTTTTTTCGTGAATTGACTAGAAGAAGAACTGAATTATTGTAAGGCAACCAATAATGGTTAAAGTCAGAAAAATATGTCTCCTCTCTAAATATGAAGTGTGTTACTAGAGCTGATACATTCACACAGAAAATTATTCATTTGTTTTTTATATTTAATGGATGGCATTTTATGTTCTTTATGGGGATTCTTCACTCTTGATTTTTTATTTATTAAAACAATTCAATCATTTAAAGCTAGATTACGAAAAAAACTATAGTTGATATCATAAAAGTTAGACCGGTTTCCCTTTGAAATAATTCTTAAAATATCTTTAGTAAAATCATAATGTTTATAAAGGTATAATTACGAAGTATCTCATCATTAAGAATCAATATAGTTTTCCCATAAATGATTCATTATGAATTTCCTATTTACAACCTTATAAAGTGTCATTTTATTGAAGAGAATGTTGAATGATGGGAACATTTCTCTTAAGATTTATATATCTATGGATTTTGACACCCTCAAGTTGAGTTTTCTTCTCAATCTTGTTTTAATATATAGAATTTGAAACCCATTTTCATATTTTATTAGCTCCATTATGTCATATTTAAGGCAATTCAACATAATAAATGGGAATCCAAGAGTATATTTACATTGAATAATATGGGTAAGGCATGTAGACCCACTCTTAAATATTGTATTTACTCATCATAAATATTGTCTAATATGGGTTGTTAATGTTATTTTTAGGTTGGATTATATATGAAAATAAAACAAGGGAGAATGGAGTAAATTACATAAAATATTTTATATGTAGATGAAATGATCTTATTTGGTAAAATATCTATGAAAACCTTATGTATCATTCAATGTCTCACTACGAATTTTGTTGATGTTTTATGGTAGGCTATTAGTTGGGGAAAATATTAATTTTTGTTTTTGGAGATAGATTTTCTACAGGAAAATAGAACAAGATCATCTAAATTTCCAGGTTTAGAAGGGTATCCCACCCTTATAACTGCCACATTGTTTCGCTATTTTGGGGAATTGGGAAAGGAAATGTTCTTTGAAGAACCAACTAGGATTCTTTAATTAACTATCTATATCGATGGGGATGTATGTGTATCAATCTGGGATGGTGTGCCTTGATAATTTGGTCATCGTATCTAAATTTTACTACTCATTTTCTATCTACAGGTGGCCATGTTTTCTCATCAAGAACATTCACTACATTAATTTGAAATATTATTTGGAATGGGACTATGTATAAAAAATAAAAAGAAAATTTTCATGGAATTATTGTATAAAACCCCTAAAATCGTAGGACATATAAACAAATAACTCAAAATATAAAATAATGGTTTGATTGGTATGTTCCCAGGGAACATGTTAACCACAAATGACCCCTCATTTTATTTTTTAAATAGGTTATAGAGAAGGTTGATAGATGTGTATTCTCCCAATCATGTATCATCTATGTAGTCCTAAATTTCTCACTCTTTATAAGGCGACATGCCAAACACCAAATGGATGGCTATAATGAAATATGGTCTGAATTGTTGGAACACGAGATGGGTAGAACAACAACACAAAGACATGATATACATCCTTAAGTACAAGATACAGAGGAAAAATTCAAAACACCTTACACATCATATTAGTTATGAATTTTATCCTAGATGGATTCTATGGAAATAAAAAAATTATAACATTATGGACACTAAAACATTGTTGTCGAGGAAAAATTGCAATGGGTAGTTAAAAAAAAGACTAATAAAATATGAATATTGTCATTTCATCAATTGTTCAATACGGGATATCTAAATTCATGTAAAAATTCACATATCCTTAAAGGATTACTCTTCTATGGAAAAATTCGAATGATTGGCTTCCATCACAAAATAAAATGTGAATGTAATTGAAATATATTATATCATCCATAAATATATGATTATGAGATGAAGAATATAATCAGTATAATTTCATTAATTGTGTTAATGCATGGGACATATGGAATTATGAAGCCCATGTTTTTGGCCTTGATATAAATGTTGGTTTCCAACTAGATGAACACACTGCTTTACTCAGTAATACTGGACAAATAGAACAAATTTACCAATTTTTGTTGGATACTATGGAATCAGCCTTTCCCTAGATATGGAGTGCACATAATGGATGTATGTTTCAAGAGAAGGTACCCACCATCCATACTGGCACAATTTCTATACACAAATATGTTTGGAGGGAAACAATAGTTATTCTTGGGTAAATTCATAACATCATTTCTTAACTAAGAATTCATTGAATCTTGGTTATCAAAGGTAGATCAACGTTGTCACTGATTCACAAATCAATGAGTTGGTTTCTACTGATTGTACATCACATTAAATTCAATTTTGTTGTCTTATCTTTCAACATTCTAGGAAATTTAGGTAGAGGACATATCTTCCAAAATAATTGTGTTTTTCCAAAGGATTATTTTATCATTACATTGTTATTGTTACTACTTATCAATATGAAATATGGGGGTGGTATATTCCAACAATCATGCTATCCTAAACCAGTGGACTATCCTAGGTGTTGAATAATACTGTAAAACTACATTCATTTCCAAGAAAGTGTGAACCAAAAATTTCCCATGGTGATATATACCCCACTGGATTGATTGTATTAATAATGATACACATCTCAACACATATATATCCAATGTATAGAAAGAATCAATCCTGGTGGATGATGATTATAAAAACAATGTTATCCTGGAGAAAAGTATAATGTGGGAATTCAAAGATCCTGATAATTTCAATAAATTTGTGGATGACGTCTTGAATGGGTTGATTCATTCCCTCCATTTTAAACACCCATTTAAATCACAACCTTGTGTGATTAAATTTTTTAATTGTTCATTTTATTGCTAACATTTCATAGATCTTGGATATTCTTGTAAAATTATAGTACCCTATAGAAATTAATTACATGAAGATTCATTTAGTGTTAATGATTTCTTGCATAATATATGAAGTCACATACATTTATACATCAATTCAAATTCTAATTACAATTGTAATGTTGTTAACAGGTAGGAAAGAGTGGAATTAAATTTATAAAAATGGAATGTCCCTTTTCACATTCTCCTATGTTCCAAAGAAAAAAGGATAAATTTTTTGGAATCACATTATTAAAAAAATTCATAGGATCATCATATAATTAATTTTTTCTCGTCTCCATCTATTTTTAAAATTCCCCTCCACTTAATGGTCAAACATATGACATCTAGTAATTTTTTATTTATTTAATCAGGGATGTAAAAATCACAATGGAAATCAAAATATATGATATTTGTAGCATTATAACCCACAAAAATAGTGTCTAGAGAGTCATATGATCACTGTGGGATCCCTGTTTCTAATATTACTCTAGTTTTAATGGAATTCTAAATCTTCCATTTCTATTGGATTATAAGAGTGATATATTTTTTCCTTTATTTTAAAAATATATAAAAACGATGTTATATTTCAAATTTCTATTTTCCTAAAGTAATTATTTTAATTCAAGAAATATATATCCTAAACCAATCATTATCCCAGTCCCCAAATACATTATCAATATTAATAGTGGGCTACTACACTGGCAATCATACATCCCAAAAAAAAAATCAAGAACTGCGAACATCATTACATCCATCCAGTTTTTATCCTATAGAAAAGAAATAATTTATTTTCATAAAAAATAAAATAAAATATTAGATTTAAAAAAATAATGTCTTCATATTATAGAATTCGAAAAAAACAAAAAAATGAACATTTTTTGACAATAAATAAATGAGGGAATTTATATGAACATAATTTTACCAGAGCAACATAGAAAGGCCCCTCTCCCACACACATAAAACCAACAAATTTCCCCATTGATGACTCCCAACGAGGAATAAAACATTCATAAAATCAGATGACTAGTTTTTTATGAAAATAATTGTTATGGGGTATAAATAAATGTATATAAATATATCTTTCAACAATAAGATAGTGGAAAAAGAACCAGAAAAACATAAAAAAGACACCCAACCATCAAATGCCAAATAAATCATGTAAAATTTATTAAATATGCCATGTTGTAATTTTCTATAAGAAGACAATTGAATTTATAATTTAATTCAAATATATTAATTCTATCCAATGTTGTAGCAATATTTGAAGGAAAATGAGTCAATGAGTCTAATAATGATTCACAAATCAGTTCAAAATAATATTCATCACTATATATTTTATCCACCTAAGAACCCAATGTATGAAATATATTAAAATATTCACATGAATTTTGAGTGATTCACCCACTCATAATCCCAAGAACCATACATCATGGAGTTTATTATTTCTAATTGGAAAAAAATAAAAATTGCACATCATTGATGTGGATGATTCTCTTTAATATTTGATAATTTAATCATCCCCGTGATTTTATTGTGAAAGAGTTTCGTCTACTCTATTCATGCACCCAATGATATGAAATAATTTATATTATACTTCATTAATTAAATTTAAATGTAAAATTCAACCACTCTTTGAGATAGGAAGTGAGATCTAATAATCCGATGTGATTAAACTCTTGGAATATAATGCGTTCCATAAAGAACTAACTGCCTAATTATTATCTTAAAATAAAACATCACGAATTAAAATATAAACCATAATGAAACTAATGATGGAAATGAATGGGATAATCTTGGGATAACCCCCCCCCCCCACTATATAATGTAGTTTGACATTCCACAACTATATTTTCATTATATCTACCCATATTTGATGAGGGATAAGTATTCTAGATATGGATAAACTATTTGTGGTTCATGCCAAAATCGGTGATAGTACACTAGTGGTTTACCACATTGTGTAGTGTACTTCATATATCCCTTATTAATAGTGGGGTTATTCATTCTAAATGATAGAGGTGGAATCAAAATTTATGGTAATATCTGATATTCTACATGTTATGTTAGATGTTTCACATATTTTATGAAAATAAATTATACGGTGAGATTTTTTATTGGTTCATACTATATCATAACATTATCATTGAATGTATGAAATGTCTCAACCCCCTATTTTACAACCTTCAAAAAATAAAAAATCCTCTTCAAAAGTATCTCCCAAACTGTTATTTTCAATAAACATTGGATGTTCCATTAATTCTTCAGCATGTGAATCTTTAATGTCTCCTTAACAATCAAGTATATAAAATAAATTAACAACATTATCAATTGATATTGAGGGAGAAAAAAAAGTAACAACATATTCAACATAATAAAAGACAAATAAAAATACAGATTCATCCAAAAAATATTCATCGCCCAAAAGTAGTGAAGATTGGTCCTTGTAGTTGAATATTGATCCAGAGTGTATGTTAGTGTCATAAGAGATGTATTCAACCTACTCCAAACATTCATCAAACCACATAACCTTTTGGGTGGTTTATTCCAAATTAAATAGAGGATATTATATTCTAGATATAAAATTTCATTCAAGGTAAAAACATTAAACTAGTTATAAAAAATTGAATTATTTTTGAAAATTAACATGGTGTAAAAATTATTCACATATTCCCCAATGTCTAACTATTAAATCTCTTTCCGAATCTTTTAAACATATATAGAAATTTTATCTTGAAACAACAGACTTGATTCCAAGTGTAGTTTATTATCATATTTAGGAATCATCTGTCCTTATGAAACATATAGCTCACCAAAAACTAGAGAAAGTTTATTATGTTTATTGACTATGGATTCTATAGTTTGTGTTGTCAGATCCTCCTTAAATTATAGATTATTTTCTTTAAAATATTCGAGATGAAAATTATATAATATTATTATAAATCTATATGAATGAATACAGTCAAAGAATATATTAGGGTTTGGATTGTAATGTCATTCTTGAGTTTTTATATTATTTTATTTTATATTGTTTCTTGTATTTTAATAATGAATAATTAAAAACACCAATAAGGAAAATGGTTCACCTTTCTTAGTTGAACCAAAATATTACTGATTTCTTATCATGAGGATATTCAACAATTCATTTAAAGAACCAAGATATATCACATATTCTAACCCTTGGGTCACTAACAAAGAAGTAGTGTCAGGATCTTGAGTTGTTTTTACGAAAATATTTTTCTGTTTTCAGAATATTTTGTAAATATAAAAAAAAGTAAAAATAATGATCAAAATAACTGCAGTAGGGGGATGGAATAATGAAATAATATAAGAATAAATAATGAATTAAAAAAACAAATTTAATTAAAATATTGAAATACATATAATATAAATGTTGTAAAGAACATAACCTCACCAAATATTATCCACACTAATATTTATATCATATGTAAAATTAATAACTAAATATGTTACTCTTATCCTCACTTAATACATCACCTACCTCTTTTACAAATAGACTATATTTCCCAAAACATTGACCACTCATGTGCATAATTACTTCCAAAAAACAATAACTCTCCCAATGTGAAAAAATCTACCAATAAAATCACTCCGCCTAAGAATTTCATATAGACTCTATTGACCATAAAAGGATAAAAAATAACAAATGCACTTTTGAATACATATTAGTGAAATGTATGGATGGAATGGGAAAATAAATCAAGGTAAAAAGAGTAGAAGAAAGAACTTGTGCTGAAATGTGCTATAAAACATGAGGTGGTTCATGGTTGGTCCATAATTTTGGCAACCTATTTAGCTACAATCCTTATATCAGCCCCCCAAAGTAGTGGTTAATCACTATTGGTAATTGGTTTATAAAACTTCTCAATACTTATTTAATATTATGAATTCCTTTACATGGTGGGTTATGGTTTGTAAAACCAATCACCATAGTCTATGAAATCATGAACACTGATTTTTAATCCCACAAAATTGTTATTATAATTCCTAAACCCCCAGTTTATTACACTAAATCAACTTTTCTCCCCCTGAAATAAATAATTTCGTTTTTCGAAGATCCTAGGAGGATTATAAGGTACCCTAAACATCATTCTTGGAAAATTGAATATCTAGTAGAAGGATCGACTCTATATTAGTGGTTTGATCCCCATTTTCTTTATTACATATACCATTTCCCTCTTTAGATGAAGGGTGTTATTTTTTTCCTTCTTTAGAGATGTATTATATATAGGGTATAATGGATGCATTTGGATGGATCTTGTTCATTTGTTTTGTTTCTAAATACCTTTCATCATAATGTTATTGATCTTTCCTCATTATATTAGGGAATTATATTTTGTGAACATCTTCTAATGACCTTTATGTGAGTGTTCTAATTGTTAATTACCATACTATTGATCATATTTGAGTGTATATAACTATGAAATTGTAATTTATATGATAGGAAATATAACATTTAATTTAATTAATTAGTTTATTAAATAATGGTATTATGAATATTTTGGATTAATATAACTATGATATTGTCTTAATCCCTAGGAGTGTGCTGATATAATTGAAATGATGAGATATAAATTATGAATGATTGATTAATGAGATTTTAAATATTTTTTATAATTTAAATTACGGATATTTGTTGAATTGTCATTAATGTCAATTGTTGATAAATGTGTTTAGAATTTGAAGCCCTTAGATGAGAATTTTTTGACATAGTTATATGTTAGATTATATTAATATGAATTCCCATAATGTTTCTTTCTTCTACACATGGTATTAAAAATATATATATATTTCAAGTTCTCACTGAGTTATCGCACATGGAATATTTCCCCAAATATAAAAATTGTTCTAGAGTCCTTCTCATGGACCCAATTGCATGAATTTACAATCAGTTATTAAATAATGAATGAAAATGCATGATAGAATAAAATATGATCATAATTTTTTGATTATTTGTAATCTGACAGGCTTCAATGTATGTATAAATGGTCCATATTTCATAGTAACTATAGGGATTATATGTCTAATTAAAAAATATTTTAAATTTGGATACTATTAGATATAAATTTTTTATTTCATTCTTTATAGCACATCATACATTATTATTTTTTTAACAGTCGATGGTGTTGTCCTAGTGAGTGGAAAAAACACCCCACTTATACTAGAAGATCAATACTTAAAAATAATTCATGATTATAGGATAGGATAAGGGAATGAAACCTATATAATAATGTGAGTTTATATCTATATAGTGAATGGATGGGGGAATAATAAAGGATTTCAGGACCCTCTTTGGGAGTTGTCTTTGTGTCTTTATATTGGCATTGCATTAGAAACATGACAATTTCATAACATTCCATATATATTGATTTTTTGGGGTAATTTATCTATTTTTAACAATATTTTGTAATGTGGGTGTTATTTATTATGGTATTATACTAATTTTTTTTAATCATTTTGATATTATTTATCTATCTCTATTTTTTTATTATTTAATAAAGAGTATATAGTGTCCTCATTTATCCTATTATAACCCTTGTCACTACTGATAGAGTAAGACATATGGGGAATAATTCTTGAGTTCATCTAACCAGAAAATGTGAGGAAATAGTTTGTGGAACCCATATCTATATGTTTCAAAATTGTTTCAGTAAATTTTATTATTTATTCATAGTGTTCTTCCATTTTGTGCAAGGTAAAATGGATTATCAGATGATTCAGGCTTTTGAAATCAGCTCATGTATAAGATTAGATGACCCATGTATGTGGTAACAAATTTAGTACTCATGAATGTGTTGTTTTTTTTGATGTTTTTGATATAGTTGGTTGTTATTTAATCTTGGGAGATACACACTATATGGGATGTTATAGGTTTCAATGAACAGCTCATCTTAGCCCAGTATAGCATTAATGTTGAGTATGCAAGCATCATTCTTGGGACATATGATTTTTTAATCATGCATCATATAACTAATGCATTTAAAAGTTTTTTTTTCTTGAGTTATAGAAATTAAAATGCCTATTCTTATTGGGTGTTTTAAAAATAAATTATACAAATAGAAAAATTATACTGTTAAAATAATGAAAAAATTGATTATTTTAAATAAAATTGAGTGTCTAATGGGAAACATGATATATAAATTTGTTTAAATTATGTTTTATGTGACCTATTAGAGGGTTAGTTTAGGGTAGTGGTAGTTCCCTAGTTCTGACAGTGAGGTGGGAATGGTGGATGAATTTTTATAGACGTAGTTGAATAATTGTAATGTGAAATTGATAAAAATGTGTTAAGTATCCTTTGATGTGTGTTTAATATTCTAAAAATGTCCCAAAACTATGAATCTTTTTAATAGGATGATATGATGATATTGATGGAAATGTTCCACTATTTATGACAATATAGGCTCTAATAGTTAAAGGTGAAGGACCTACAGACTAGTTATGTGAGAACATTTCTCACATTATATAGTTAATAAAAAGAGACCCTGGGTGGGCTAAGAAAAATATGCCTTCCATGAAATAGGAGTTCCAGTTGTATCACCCACTAATATTCACCATTAAAATTCTACGTGATGTTTATGAGTATGTGATTTAATATGTATAGATGATCATTGGTCATTTAATGAGTCTTGTTGAGATAAGAATCATGTTGGATTCTTATATGCTATGTGGTCATGTCAGGAAATGTTAGGATATTCAATATTGTGATAGGAGACATGATAAAATGGTGTGGAAGTAATTTCCATAAATTTTCTCAGATCACTATTACACATTGATGAGCAGGTAAAAGAGTGAAGTATATTTTATACAGTTTAACTTAGAGAGTAAGTATGGGATAGAATATTATGGTTCCTCCATCGATTTTTATTTCTTTTTCTCATAATTGGAAGGAGATGAGGGTACTATAGTGAAATGTAGTTAGGAAAATCCTATATGTGATAATATATCATAGGTGAATGTCTTTTAGTTGAATTAATTTTATGAGGTTGTGAATCAGGTACTCATTTCATGGATGATCCTCAATGATACTTCAAGTGAGATGTTGGTGGTTTCTACTGAATGAAAAATAGGTATATCTTTTAATAGAATGAATCATTTCATTGATAAATTTAAAAAGAGAAATATTAATGTTGGTGGCCAAGGATAATGATTAATTAATTAGATCAAAACGAAATACACTACCACCAGTGTGGTTGGCCAGGAAACATTAAATTCAGTGTCCATTACCTCATGTGGAGTGTAAAACCTGTGATAGGATGGTACACATATAGAGGTATTGCAGAAACCCTTGATCGATTTGATTTGATGATTGAAACAAGATAAACTAGAGTAATTGAGGGGGGATTACACCCCATAATTGTATTGACATTGGCGTTCATCTAGTTATATAATTTGATATGTGTATGTGGATCTTCATTGAAACAGTGCATGTACCAGTAGAGAGGTGCAACTCAGGAGACTCAAAATAAAATAAATGAAATATTGGTAGGATAGTTGAATGAGTATTGGAATTCACATTAAGATATTGAGGGTATAAAATCTATCTATATAGTTACTATTGATGTGATTTCTATGACATCTAGGTCTATATTTAATATTGGATCCTATCATTCATTTATATTGAAAAAAGATTTGAATGGATTGTTTTTTATAAAGGTTTTTTTGAGTGAGTTTATGATTATTGGAAAACCAATGGGAGTGTGTTTGTGGATATATATTTATGCATGTGGTTTTCACACAAGATTGGGTAGAATCATTTATATTGTGATATATATATATATATATATACTTTACATGTCATTTTTTAATTGAATATTTATGGATTGTCTTATATCATACCATTCAAATGTCGATTGTTATCGTATGATAGTAAATTTTATGTCTGTTGAGGGTAAAAATAATTGTAATCATGGGTAGTGTAATGTGCAGCCAGGTCGTGTATGGACTATTTATTAAAAACTGCGGGATCTCACTAATCAAGTTACATGTCTTTTTCTCCATGTTATTAATGTGATGAATGATGTCCTGCCCCCCATATTTGAAAACTTGGATAACATGATTCCTTAAGAATTCATATGTCTTCAAACTAAGATAGATTTTGAGTTTATAATTTAGATCATGCTTTAAGCTAAACAAATTTCCACTCCAGAATATATAATGGTACAAATAGAGTGTCTTGTGCTTAAGGCTTATCTAGAAAAATTAATGGATAAGAGACTTATCCACACATGTATGTAAGCATGAAATTATCGATTTTTTCAATCATGGATGATGGAACATTATGTTTATGAGAAAATTACTAGATGTTGAACAAGATAAATTTGATGAACCAGAATCGTATTCCCTATATCGATGATCTATTTGACCAGTTTAAAGGATCATGGGTTTTATCCATGATCATACTGAGTTTGGTGTATCATCATTTGAGAGATATACCTTCTAATATATTATTAAATTCTTTCATAATCATGTATGACCTATATGAGTTTTTCATTATGACATTTGGGATGAGGAATGCACCAACATAGATTAGGGAATTGATGAACCAAATCCTTCCCTTGTAATAGGATTAGTTTATGTTGGTATTTTTGGATGACCTCTTTATGTACAACAAGAATCAATATGATCATTCCTGAATTAATAAAATCATCATAAGTACACTGAGATGGGATCATTTATATTCCAAAAAATCAAAGTGTCAATTCTGGATAGATTGGGTGCATTTCTTATGTTGTATCATCTCATAGGTAGGTGATTTATTGGATCTAGAAAATGCACAATCCAGTGATTATTTAGATATTCCCGTGACTGTTTTAGTATCTTAATAATATAATGGTAAGATGTTTATTATTAGGGGATTATTTATGACCATTAATGCTTATCCAAACCACATGTACTATTGACCAATATGGTGATCATGTTTGTTTTGTCAGAATAATTCAATAATTAACATCAAAAGATGATTATTCTCTTAACAATGCCTTCAATATTAATCCTACCTTATACTATATAGGTGTATACCGTGTATTTGGATGAGTATGGGATCACAATTAGAGAAGTTATTGTTCATGGAGATCCTGTAGTGGCATATTATTCATGGTTGTTTTTTTACATATGAATATAATTACCCATCATGTTATTATGAGTTAGTGGTGGTGGATTATTCTATGTAGTGTGGGATGCATTTTTTTGAAAAATTACAATTTATTACTAAAACAAAATCTTATGGTAAATCATTTCGTAGCGATAGTTGTATATCTATAGTGGTGGTGGGATGATTATACAGATAGATTTGAAATTGATATCTAATATACGTGGGGAAATAAGATCAATTTTGCTATCTCTTTCTATAGGAGGGTGCAGACTCATGAATCTAGTTCTGTGTGGAAGATAATGTCCTAAATGGAAATGATGAACAATGTGGTATCAAAGGTCCTTTATTCGATGAATCCCGCAAAATTATTTCTGGATTCCCCAACATTGAATATTATTAGGTAGATGGAATATGATGAAAAGAAATGGTTGGAGTTGAAGGAAACTGTTGTTGTATGGTGTTCAATTTTTCTTTGGAATATTGATAAAGATAAGATTATCTATGTTAGTATATATGTTTATATGTATATAAGTATGTTAGAATATGTTATTCATTAGTATCCTCACTAAAAGTGGTTGGATCATCTTGGTTGTGTGAAAATTTAATGTCACCTAAAATAACAGTGGTTGTGGATGGGCATGACAAGAGAGATTACAAGTCTCCTGGAATGAGGATACACATATCGATAGGTGAAGCCCAAGCATCATTGTCATGTTGGTTTAATGTATCTATTTCCATTTCCAAAATAGATGTTGGATGACATTACCATTAACTTCATAGTATCTCTTCTTGGGATACATTATAAAATTTTCACAATATGGGTTATTGTGGAACTATTTAGGAAGGTATCTCATTTCATTCCTATTTAGGAGAAATTCATAGTGCATCAATTGAGGGACTTGTATATTCAAAAGAAAGTATGATAACATGGGGTACCATGGAGTGTAGTTATAGACCATGATTCACACAATAAATTATTATTCCATAATTGATTATAAAATGAATTGGGAAGCAAGGTATTTTTGAGTATGTAATTACACATGTAGACAAATGGGATGTCAAAACATACTAAACATGTTCTAAATGATTTGATATGAGCATGTGTCCAAGTGTTTGGTGTGTCATTATAGAAGAACATACCACTTTCGGAGTATACATATAATGATAGTAATTAGGATACTATTTTGATAGAACCCAATGTAATTTTTTTTCCTGCCACATATATCTCATATATGCTGGATGGAGGTAGGTGAGTTTGATATATTGGGACCGAGTCTCGGGTAGGAGACATCAGAGTTGGCCCAATTTATTTAAGACATATTTATATTCCATAGAGTAGGATGAATTCATATTTTGATCATATTTTATGACCCCGTTAATTTGCAAGGGGTGATCCAGTGATCCATTTGTTTTTTCAATGATTCTTTTACCATGGGACTCATAGGAATGGCAGGTTGAAAACTATGTTTATCAGACCTTTTGAGATAGTGGACAAAATATAGATAGTGGCATACATATTGTAACTTTCACATTTTTATAGTTCAATACACTATGTTTTTAATTTGACTCATCTTCAACAACATCACCCCGACCGTAATCATGTGATCAATATATATGGTATTGAGCGTGAAGTCGATGCATAACGTGGGAATCATCCTATTCTTGTTATGGATCACTATGAGATAGTGTTTTGGGGAAGGATTATGGTGATCGTACGAGTGTTTTGGTAGTATGGAAGTGTTCATAAAGAAACACAGAGAGTGAGGATAATATGTTGGTCGTTGAGCAGATTTATTTACCTCTGAATACTAGAGATTCATGGGAGTATAACCCAAAGATGAGGTGTTATATTTTTGGGAGATTTTATGTTACCGACCATTCTCGTGGTTCATCGTACATGTTACTAGGTACACAACCACACCTATTTTTCTTATAACATTGTTGGTTTTTGATTTGGTATGTTTTGGGTGATATTTGAAATATTTGGAAACCGCGTGGATGTATACAGTTATGAAGAACAGTTGCTTTCAAAAAGAAATAATGAACCATATTTTGGAGACGCATGACATGACACACTATTGGAACATGGTTTAGCTAATTTTTTCTTACATACTCACCAAAACATGAACCCTAATGTAGTGGGGGTCTTTGACATTTGGTGAATGATTTTAAAAACATTTTTCAACATAAGAGAATCTATGCACCCCTTAGGTTGACATGCAATGTGAGGGGCTGATATTTTGAAAACCATGTACATTGTCCAAGGAAACAATTTCCATGGAATTTTAATCTCCAAAAATTTATATTTAAATTTAGAAACCCCTCTTTCATTATCCCAAAATAGATGTTGATAGGCCCTAATGAATTACAATGATTATGAAATCTATTGAGCTGATTCTAGGGATCCTCTATTTCATTTCATTGTGAATTTAATATTGGTTTAATGGATATAATCTTCAATGGATGGATTTTTTACCCATTTTACATAAAATCTATCATGTCTATCTTTCCTGATTAAGGATGATGATTTTTCCATTGTTGTAGATTATTTATATCAAGGTTCTGATGTTTGTATTTGGTTAGATCATGGTCCAAGTTTTTTGTTCTAAATATCATACATAATTGTGAGATTTATCATTCCACGTCATATTGGAGATTTTTTCCCATTACACAAACCAATGAATTAATATATTTGTCATGTGATGGGATTATTAAATTGAATTATTAATATTATATTGAAATTATGGGAAACAAATGGGGTGTGATAATATAATTGAAATGATGATATTTATATTATACATGGTAGATTAATGAAGGTTTGAATATCATATATAAATGAAATTATTGAAATTGGTTAACTAATGTTTTGTGGAAATGGTTTGAAAATGGGATGAGAATCTGTACCCATGAAATGTGATATTTTATAACAAATTAGTGGGATAGTGATTATGGATCCATATACCCATATTGTTTAAAAATTAATCCATGGGTTTCTGATATATATATATATATCATGCTATCACAGAGTTTTGGGATAGGGACTACTGCTCTGAAATACCATTGGGGGCCAACTACTGCTCTATTCCCCAATTGCGTGATTGTGAAATTGGTAATTAAATAATGACAGATAGCCCATGATAGAATAAATTTTGATATATTTTTTTGTTTTTTCAAACTCAATCATGTTTCGAAACAAGTATTGATGGTGTGGGTATCACAATGTTCATGAGGATAATGGGGTTAATTACAGAATAATTTAAATATGGAAATTATTTACATTATTATTTATATTTTATTCATTATAAAATTGTATACATAGTTATAGAGTAGATATTTTATTAGAGGGCATTGTTTGTGGTATAATTTTATTACTCACAACCTACTCAAGTTTCATGACTAGTATTGTAATATATAGGAATTTTCATTGAAATGATCATGGAAATATCCTTATGTTCTATAGCTAAATTGGGATTTTTATGAATATTAGAAGAGGGAGCCAAACATGATGTCGCGACCCGAATGGGAAATTTTTTAGTGTGTTTTTATTTTCGATATTCATTTGACAAATGAAAATAGTATAGTACGAAATATAATCTATTTTTTATAGTATATTATCATGGATTATGATTATCTTGTGATGCTGGTCTTATTGATTATATTATTATTCTAGTTATAGTAGATATCATTTGTATATTTTTATTTATTTATGATGTTGTAATGCATTGATAATTAAATTATATTCCCACCATGGGGAATATTATTCTCTTAGTACTAGTCGGAAGGCTCTAGCGTATGGGGAGGTGCCTCAAATGAAATATATGCAACCAAATCAGGGAACCAGTATGTGGTAGCCAGGTAGTGATGTTATATATTAATTATTAGAAGAATTTAATTAAATATATTAATATGTATTAAATCTAAATATAATTTAAATATTTACATAATAGCGTTTATTTTAACAATTTCAAATAGTGGAATATTATGAATTTAAAAACTATTGTCATAAAATTGATTTTTTGAAATAAAAAATAATCTTATAGAAAAAGCCGACATAAATAAATGAAAATTTAACTATTTATATTATATCCAGCCTTAATTTAACTTTTTTACATTTAAATAATAATAAAATCATATTGAAATATTTTAATTTCCAAAATTATTGAAAATAGATGAAATTTTTTGAAAAAGTAGTTTTTTCACTAATCACACAAAAATAACACTTTTCCGAAAAATACACAAATTCCCCAAATATGTAATATTGATTTTATTATTTAAAAATTGATATATTTTTTAGAAAATATAAATTTTAATACGCCTTAGTAATAATTATAATTCCCTAAAATAAAATTCAAAATAAAACAATCTTTTTATTAAATGTATTTTTGAATCATTAAATTACATTTCAAAAATGTTGATAGTTTATTTATGAAGAATTAATCAATATAAATATATATATATATTTCCACATTTCAAGTCATATATTTTAAAAAAATTAATCCTATTTATACCATTTAATTCAAGGACTTGTTCATAATTATCATGTTTATAAAATATATTTCAAATATTAAATTTTCTAAGAGTATCATGTTGTATATGCTATCGATAAAAATGATATTATTTTAAAATATTTCGGTGTTACACATAAATCTTATTATTTTTTAAATATTCCTTAGAAATAGTTTGGTGTCCCAATGAATGACATTTCTAGTGTTTAGAGATTAACTATATAAAAATATTAACATTCTACACCTATAATTATATCATTATAATCAATGTAAAATATAAACATTCAAGACATTAAACATATCATCATTAGTAAGGGATTGTAAAACACAAGTAGTGATAAGCTCAAATGGTTATAAATTGTTATAAAATATAATTATAATTTGTTCATAAATTTGTTGAAAATATTAATAAAAAAATATATTATTTCAAATGAACATAATTAAATAAGAGGCAACCCAAAGCATGAATTATAGACATAAAATCTCAAATAATAAAAATTTACTATTTTATTAGAAAATAAAACATGCATCATAAAACATTATTCATTATCCATAGTATTGAAATTGAAACAATCATATACACTATATATAATATATTTGTGAACCAGACTGCCTTCCCTCTCATTCAATCATAAATATTGTGCAAATATAAAATCCAACACTGTGACCTATTGTGATCATTTCTACTTGATTATGTATTCACAATACATTTTTATCTCACCATATATTAGTCATTACCCAAATAATTTGTTGTTGATAAGGGTCAAAACCAAATAAAAATATTTATGTTTAACCCTAATATATTATCAATTAAATCATAAAATAATCCATATTAATAAAATCAATGTCAATATTTTTTCAAATCAACATATAATGAAAATAACGAAATATAATAAGTTTAATAATATATATATATATGACATCATGGAATAAATCTTTTAATACTAAAAACAATATCACCCAAAATAACCACACAATAAGTGAAAAACATTTGTTGAAACATGACAAGTAAATCCAATAGAGGTTAATCATCTTTATGATAATTAACATCCAAACATGAAAATATATTTTGAAAATAGTGTATATCTGTTATTTTAAATGTTACTTTTACGAGTGTACTTTCATTACAGATCCATTATTTTTAATAAAAACATATGTGAAATCATATCATGGAAATAATATTTGTTTATCAAAATTAATCTCCCAAAATTAAAAAAAATAACATCATTAAAAATTTAATTTTATGGTCTTAAAATTCTTATAAGAAATTGTATAATAAATGATTTAAAATTGAGTTACGCATTCCCTTAAATATTATATCATTTCTAGTTTTAATTACTGTGGAATCATATTGAAAACATTATTATAAATTTATTCAACTAAAAAATCCATCAGTGGAAACAATGATTCTACATTTTCTAAGTAAAAAATTTTATGATTTAGATTTTATAATAATTTTTTATTACTAAGAGATATAAAATTACATATTTGAAAAAAAATGAAACATTTTGATTGGATGGTAAAAATATTAGATTGGTTGGAGAAAATAAACACTTTTAAATGATTTTATTGAATACCCATATCAATAAAATGGAAATTAATATTAAATTTTTATATCGATAAATAATTATCAAAGTAATTTAAAATAATCCATATTATATTTCCAAAAAATATGGTAGGGAATGATCATGAATTAAAATATGGAGGGGTAAAATATAAATTTTCAAATGAATGCGATATATTCTTACAAACTATATATATTTATGTTTAAAAGAATTTAATCAATGAATTACATATTGAATGTAATATCTATGAGATTACATGTAATTTTTTTAATATGGAATTAATTTGAGTTCAAATGTGGAGACGACGTGTGATTCTGAGGCCCGGGGTACCCAAAATGATATGCTAAAAAATATGATGTATTAAACAACGCATGTGAGAGGTTTTTCATAAAAAGTGTAATAAATCATAAAATGATGACCGAATCTGAAATTTGAGAGAATATTTTTTCAACATGGTGGATTTACCCAAGGCCCGAAATAAGTTTAGTCGGTACATGCTGATCGCATAGTGATTCACTATTTAATTCCACTCTTACAATGTTGTTTTAAACTAGTTTTGTAATGAATATTAAAAAGATAAAAATAAATTTAACATCATGTTCTATTCAATGAATTAATTTTTATTATTGTTAAAAAGGTAAATTATACTTGTTTGGGTATTTTCATTAAAGGTGGAGGTGATTTGCAGGCTCGAAGATCATCTAGAAGAAAATTAGTACAATATGTATGGAATCCCATGGACATTTGTGGGCTTTTTTTGAACAGTACAAGAATTTCGTGAATTCAATGGGTAGAAATGTTGTGATAGTCTGCAAACATCATGGGCTACAACTCTTACTAACAAACTGAAGCCGAAATAGTCAATCCGGTGTCCCATACGAACTATTCTGTATATGGGAAATAATCTTCATGAATTAAAAAAATTGTTTCGTTATTTTTACCATATCACCCAATCTAGTTTTCTAATGGAAGAAAATATAGACAGTGACATAGTCCAATGGTTGGACAATAACTCATTTATTTTGGTCATGTCGTGATTTGTCTTTCTACTATTCTAAAACCTACACAGTAGTGGTATAAAAAATAGGGTTCCCAAACCATGTCCGATTTGGGCTATAAAAAGGCACAATGGGCACCCCATTTGGAAGTTCGAACAAGAGGTGTTGCAATGTCATTTTGGAGTCATGTAGGATTCTACCCCATATACATGGAGTTCTCAATGTCCCTATTCTCATTAGAGGATAAATTATGAAGAAGGATTTCCTCATAAGCATCCTCCTCCTACCAATGTTGTGCTAAATGGTGGGTGATCATGGTGATGAAGCTACAAACCTTATGATGGAGTTTTATCACCTTATATTCAACTAGTTTTTTGTAATTAATGTGATAATTACTTAACTTATGTTAAATATTTATATTTTCCTTCTCTGAATGCATTGATTTTGTTTAATTAACTGGAACATTTCTTATTTAATTCCCGATTGGGTTGAAATTTAAGTGGGAATCTTGTGTTGTTCCAATTGGACAACTCGTGAATCCTATTTCTCTCACACGTACATGTGATTTCAGTATCTTTTTGGTATACCTCACTCTATACTTGTCATCCAAACATTGAAAATAGGATTATTTTTTCAACGGTCAGTTCTTGGTGCATCATTTTAAGAGAGAAGAGGGGAACCAATATATTTATTAACACTAAACCAAAGGATAACTCTAAAACCTTATAATCAAAAAAGGAATGGGGAAATCTTCATGTGTGGTAGTAATGTAGACAAGATCACTTATTTATCTCATATTTTATCAAAATCCACCTTGTCTTTCAACTTTCCAACTCTTTACATTATGTTACTTAGTTAATATTGTTTACAAAATCAAACCCCCTATTTTGTTCTTCTTATTAAAAATAAACACGTGAAACCTATCAACGCTCCCTAAGAGTAAACCTACTATCTTCCCTATTTAATAAATCAACCTTAAAAATACACTCAATTTGACTCGTCATGAAAACATGGTAAAATTTTATGACCATTGTCGGGGAGTGCTTTGGTTTTTAGTGCGTGTTTTTTATAAGTATTATGTCAATTTTGTGGAATTATATGTGTTGTATCTTATCAATTTTCTTATATATTGGATTTTTGATTTATTTATTATGTATGTTTTGTGCATGACACGTTCTAATATGGGATATTTACCACCTTTTGAACCAAAAAATGATAGTATCTTACGTCAGTGGCCCCGAGACACACAAGAATACACATTGAATGAAGACGCATCACAACATGAGACTTCTCTAAACCCCTATTCTTCTAAAACCAAATTTGAACCAGAAATTATCAAGTATAAAATTGATGAACACCATCACAAACTAATATAACGGACCTCTCTATATGTTGACATCCAACCCACAAATAGTCAAATGCAAGTCAAGGCACCAAAATTCGAATTAAAATCTGCTCTAATTCACCTGTTGCAAATATTTCATGGCCTCACAATAAAAGACCCACATAAACATTTAATGTAATTTCATACTATGTGTTCAATATTAAAAACATGAAATGTTGATGAATAACAATTAATTCTTAGAGAATTTATATTTTCATTAAATGACACTACAAAAGATAGGATTTGTTATGTTAATTCACCAATAAAAGGATGGGGGACATGAAACACCTTTTTCCTGAAAAATATTTTCTACCCCCTCTAACTGTAATAATAAGTAAATAAATTGTGGGATAAGATAATATCCAGAAGAAAAACTTCATGAATGTATGGAAATTTATAAAATATTATGTTCATGTTGTCTACACCACCAAATAAGTTATCAACTTTTAATTCAGTATTCTTCTAATGGTTTAATTCTAATTCATCATAACTTGATTGATGATGATATAGGTCGGGCACTAGTTGATAAATCCACAATCTCTGTGAGGAACCTTATTAAGAACATTGTATAGAACGTTCAATAATTTGGTATATGGTCTAGTGTACCCATTTGAGTTTGTAGATGAGGTGTAATGTACTGAATTTGCGAAGGTGGTAGACATGATGATTGAAGAGGTATGTACCCTTTTACAACAACTTTCTCTCTCCGATGGAAAATACCAATATCTTCCTCCCATAAAATGTGTAATATTCTCTTCTAACACCCATTATTTTGAGACATGCGCCTAACTAAGGGACACATCTGAGAGTTGTGATGAAATAAGTCCAGAAATACTCTACAACCAACCCTTCAGGCATGAAACATACTATCCATATAACTATGGGTGTAAAGAAAGACATCTTTATAAGAAAGGGGGTATTGAAACCAGCATCATCTTCCATGGAACTGACAAGGTCAGAGTTGTAATCCACTAACACCACTAATAAATCTTCAACCACCCTAATGGAATTTCCAAACACCTCCTCCAAATCCCATGCCTATCTAAGAATATATGATAAACAAATGGATTCAATCAATATCCAATTCCAACAAACGACCCAGAAACCCATAAATGACCTCAAATCCCAATGAGGACAACTAGATAACTTAGTGGGGTAAATTAAAAGTCACGGATCAGGTAAGCTACCCTCGTAGCTAGTAGTTAACACTAGGGATAAAGGAACATTTAGTGCCATCTCCCTTAGTAATGGAAGAAAACATAAAAAATAAATAATTCATCTAATATAGTCATCCCTTAAGGATGAAACCACCATCCCAACCACTTCTATAAATTTTTAGAGGGAATAAAATCATTACCCTGGGAGAAGTGCTTCAAAATGAAAGAATGTGTATGTCGATGAGTATCATATCCCAACCATTCTTATTCCATTTCCTAAAAGGGACACCCAACCAAGAAACAAAAGGAAACTCAACATGATAAAGAGATATTGGAAATTTTAAAAAATGTACCAGATAAAAATCCTTTCATTGATGTCGTGATGAAAATTCCATGATTTTTATTTTTATAAAGGATATGTGTACACATCGAAGGAGATATCATGGTGATGAATAGGTAAGCTTGGGTTGGATTGTCTCAGTATTGATTGAACAATCACAGCCTACCAAATGCAATGATCCGAAAGAATTCTTGATTCCATTCACCAAAGGGGAGTACTTAGTTTCCAATGCTATGCATGATTTATGTGCTTCAATAAATTTCATGGATCACACAATTTTCTCTTCAGTGTAGGATAGAAAATTGAAGCCAACTAGGATAGTCATTCAACTTGAAAATAGAATTACGACACACCTTTATGATGACTTAGAGGATGTTCTTGTGATGGTTTGAAATTTTAATTTTCTTGTTGATTTTTATGTGCATAAAATAGTAGATGATATGATTAATGGACACTCACCAATTATTTTTTAGATACCTTTCTAGAATACTACCAATACTATCATTAATTTCCACAATTCTAAGTTATATATAGACTTTTGTGGTGACATAGTATAATTCAACATCGTTGATGTCATGAAGAACCCATTAGAAGAACATTCCCCTCTATTAGTAAATTAAATATATATACTCTCTTACTCTGAAAACACTTCATTCCATTCCCCTGATATCCTTTCTATGTTATAATCCTTGATTGAAATTCTTGGCAATGAATCGTGCATTGATTGTTTTAGTGTTCTATAAAAATTTCATTCATTTTTATTAATTGATTATTTCTTTTTCACCGAGGACCCAATGACCATAAATGATATTTCTATGCTTTTAAAAGCACATTTCTCATCCAAGGAATCTACCATTGAGCAGTTAGATGAGATTTGTAACATTTCACCTACACACACACTCATCATTCCAAAATACACATGAATTGGAACTAATACTACTTACTCAAGATTTAATGTATTCATATCTGGATAATGGTAATGAGTTTCTCATCATCATTGCTAGTTCACTCCCTCCTGATCTGGAATTGGGACTGCTTGAAATTTTGAGGGAGTATAAACAAGCATTTTGATGGAAACTTGATTACAGTCCTGGTATTAGCCCATAAATTTGTACACATAATATTTTTTAAAATAATTAGGATAAACCAGTTAGGCATCCACAATGTCGACTGAATCAAAACTTCCTAGAAGTTGTGAAAATAGTGTTCCCAAAATTTTCGGCTGCTGGAATCAGATAACCCAACTATGATAGCCGATAGGTCAGTCTTGTTCATGTAGTTCCTAAACAAACTGGCCTTACAGTAATAATTAATGAAAATAATTAATTGGTTCCAACTTGTGTGAAGAATAGTTGGTTTGTCAGTATAGACTATCGCCAGCTAAATTAACTGAGTAGGAAGAACCATTTTGATTTTTCATTCATTGACCAACTGCTATATAGGATCAAAGGTTTGTCCAACTAATATTTCTATTATGGTTATTATGGATACTTTCATATATTTATTTTCCCCGAGGATCCGGAAAAGGAAACCTTCACTTTTACCTTTGGCACATTTTCCTATAGGAAGATTACATTTGATTTGGCCAATACTCTGTGTACATTCATGTGAGGATTGGTTAGTATTTTTTCATATTACCCATAGAATTTCATTGACGTTTTCATGGATGATTTCATTGTTTATATATCGAATATTGATGAATGTTTATGTAGACATGGTTCAGCACTACGTTACTGTATTTAAATGAACCTTATATAAAATTATTAGAAATGCCATTTTAAGGGGTGACAAGGTATAATTTTGGGGAATGTCATTTCTAGGGATGTTATCCAAGTAGATAAATAAAAAGTGGATGTCATTTCATCATTACCAATCCCTAAAAATATATGGGATGTGCAGTCATTCCAAGGTCTTTAATGACATTACTGTTGTTTCATTTATGGAATTAGTAAAATTGCAGTCCCTCTAACCTGATTACGACAAAATGAAAAAGAATATGTTTTTGATAATTAATGTGATAAATATGGTAATAAGTTAGAATGGAGTCTCACATCACCCCCAGTAATCCCACCACCTTGGAGGTATTTACCATTTGATCTCATGTGTGATTCCACTAACTTTGAAGTTTGGGTAGTATTGTCACCAAGGGTTTATCGAGCTCCACATGTCATTACTTATGTCTCACGTATACTAGACCATGCACAATTGAACTACACAGATACTAAAAAATTATTTCATGTCAATGTGTTCAAATTAGACTAATTTAGGCCATAAATTATATTGTCTAAATTAATTCTATTCTTAGACCATGCAACTGTATGGTATCTCTTTAAGAAACTAGAATACAAACCATATCTCATTCACTGGATGCTCCTCCTTCAAGAATTTAATCAGGAAAGTATAGATAAAAATGGAGCAGAAAATGTGGTTGTTGACCATATCAGTGGGATTACCCCATCCTCTTACATTGAATCATCCCCTTGTATTCCAATAAATTACATGTTTCCAGATAAGAAACTGTACCTAGTGCAAGATGATATTCCTTGGTATACTGAAATTCCAAATTATTTGGTAGCATATTGAATTCCTTCTATTTTCATTGAAAACCAATCTAGTCGTCAAAAAATTGAGTCTCTTTAGTACATTTTGGATGACCCCAACATATGGAGAACATGTAGTAATCTTTTCCATAGGCTTGGAGTCCTTGATATCATGTTTCAGTCTGTCTTTAGATTCTATCACACTTTTTCTTGTGGGTTCCACATTGGTCCCCCACAAAGAATTCACAAGGTCCTTGATTCTAGCCACTTTTGGAAAACACTTTTTCAGGATTACTACCTTTTTTAAAAACTTTTTATCATTGTCAATGAATGGTTAATTTATCTAAAAGAAATTATTTTCCACAACAACTATTTCTCTTTCATGATATTTTTCTATTTGGGCATTGGCATTATGGGTCAATTTCCCAATTCCTTTGGCAATATGTAAATTCATCTAGTGGTCAATTATGTGTCAAAATGGGTAGATAACCATGCCATGAGGAAAGATGATTCCAAAACAGTTGGGTAATTTTTGGGAAATTAGATCTTTTTATGTTTAGAGGTCCTAGGATCATCATTTTTGGCAAGGATTATATTTTCTACAACTGTACTATATAATCACTTTTGCATCAGAATGGGGTCGGTCATAGAGTGTCTACTACATATCACCCACAGACCAAGGGTCACGATGATGTGTCAAATATAGTGGTAAAACAAATTCCTAGAAAATGGTTAAACCCAATAGAAAAGATTACAATCTTCAAATTGATGATTCATTATGGGCTAAACATACTGATTTCAAAATTCTCATTCTAATGTCACCATGTCGTCTGGTGTTTGGAAAGAGTTGTCCCCAGCCTATAAATATTGAGCGCTGGGACTACATCGCCATCATACAATACAATTCTAATCTTTCAGGCATATGTTCTCAATGGATGTTGCAGATTCAGGTGTTGGTGGAAATGAGAAGATATGCATTTGTAAACTCCAGGACTTATAATGAGTGAACCAAGGCATCCCATGACAGTATTATACTTCATCAACAATTCCACATTGGGAAGAAGGTCCTTCATTATAATTAAAGGTTGAAGTTGCATCCCAGTAGTCTTTCTTCCCACTTGTTTGGCCTATACATTATTATTAATGTAAATCTATTTGGTGTTGTTCAAGTACAAGATAAAAAAACCATGAAAACCTTCACTGTCAATGGGTAGCGGCTGAAAAACATGCACAAAGCCCATATGGAGTTCCTGATGGAGGAAATCCATGTTCTAGAAGCAACATACTAGTGATACACAAATGTTTTTATCATTACTTCTCAAATTCTAAATTATCAAAGTGAAGACACTGCAAATTCTATGTGTTGGAGGATGGGTACATTCCCGGGCTAGTTATGAATTTTCATTACCTTTTTCATTTCTTCTCTTTTTAAACATCTTTATGGTATTTTCACTTTTACATGTCATTATATGTTCATTAGTTTTTTCATTGTCTTTTAAATTTCTTATCATTTTCATATTCTATATGGTATTTTTAATTTTACCCATCTTTCTGGAATCATTAGAATTTTCATTTTCATTATTCTATTCTTCTATTTTTCACCTTATTTATGGTATTTTTATTCCCCACTTATGGTCACAAAATCATTTGTTCATTAGTATATTCATTGGAATTTTCCTTTATTCTATTTTAACCTCTTTTAAGGTATTTTCACTTTTCCTCGTCTTCCTGGGTTCATTAGGATATTCATTACCTTTATTCACTCTTCAAATTACACCTTCATTAAATAATTTTTACTTCTCCCCTTGTGGTCACCAAATCATGTATCATATTGAAAATGCATGTTGAAATTTTGGATTCAATGTTGGTTTAACAATTTTTAAAAAACCTATCATTGTTTTGGATTGAATGTTTGTACAAATTTAACATAAGGGTTTGATTTTTAGTGAACTTTTTATCTATCAATGATATATATGGTTGTATAATTTTGAAAGATTTCTTTTTATTGATTCCCATAGTTTATTTAGTTTTATATATAACATTGTCACTAATACCTCCACACATTTTTTTGAACCAATCAATAAATTTTGAAAATTTCATACTTAATAAATTTAAATATATGTTAAGTTTATATTTTTCAGCATTAAATGATATTGACATTTGGTCATTCCTTATTTGATCTATTTCATTAGTATACCAGATTGACATATGTGCGTGTAATAAATGTCTGACTATTGTAAGACCTAAAATAAATTGGTTGTTTCTTGGGTAGGCCACAAACCACTCCTCCTCAACCTTTGATCTTATTATACCTATTTCAATTACTATATTGAGGTGATCAAACAAGTATTGAGAGATAAGTGTTCGATTTTTCCATATAAAACTTCTAAAAAACAAAAATAATAAATGGGAGTAGTGATGAAATGTGAAATATATGAGGTTATGTAGGTCGTGAGATTATTTTATTATAGCTCGGAATTCTTAAGTGATTGGGTCTTGAAATATGAATTCAAAAGATTTCGGGAAGGTTTGGTGAAAAAAATAATTTAATGATGAAAAATGTTAAAATAAAAAATATTTATTGTATAGATTGTTGAAAGAATATCATGGAATAGTTTTTACACACAAACATGGAGAGTAAGTGGAATGGTTGAAATTTTAATTTGTTTCTCAAATTGGTGTAATGAATCACATTGATTTTATAGAGATATGATTTATGCGACATCTTTTTACATTTTCACTTGCATGAACTCATTCATGTGGTTCGAGCATTTACCACCATACATTATTTATTAAAATTTACATGAATTTTAAATTTTCATGATGCAGGAAATATATACATGAATCATTTTTTTGGATATTTGATTTTCTCAGGAGAAATAATGTTTAGGTGAAGGGGTGTGATCGCATAACGATTCAAAATTCAATATTCCACCCTTACTCCATTGTTTTAAAATAGTTTTGTAATTAATATTAAAAATATAATAATAAATTTAACATCATGTTTTATTCAATTAAATAATTTTTATTACTATTAATATTGTCAATTATAATATTTTTTGTATTTTCATTGATGGGGGAGGAGAGTTGGATGCCTAGAGATCATGTAGAAGAAAAATAGTCCTAACTACATGTAATTCAATGGACATTTGTCCTCTATTTTGAATATTATGAGAATTTCCTTTGTCCAAAAGGTTAGACCCTATGTGATATTCTCCAAAACATCCTAGGCTACAAAATTTTTAATGAAATAAAGCTGAATAAGGCCATCTGGTGGCCCATCTAAAGCATTCTATCCAAGGGATGAAATCTTCCCAAATTCAAATGTTGGTTTAAGACTTTTGACCATATATCCCAATCCAGTAGTGTAATGGATGCCAAATTATATAGGTAGACATTGAAAAGTCCTTTGAATAACTCTTCTCTTTTGTTTAAGTCATGATAGTACTTTATTCTATTCTAAAACTTAGACAAAAGTTGTATCACAACAATAGGGTGCCCAAAACCATGTCCCATTTTGGGTATAAAAAGAAACATTGGGCACCCCCTATAGAAGTTCGAACTAGATTTAATGCTCAATAAATATGGAGTATTGGACAATTCTCCCCTCAGACTTGATGTTTTTGAGATCCCTATCCTCATAATAGGATCAATAATGAAGAAGTAGTTCCACCCGCGCATCCTCCTCCTCTCGATGTCGAGCTAAATGTTGTGTGATCATTGCGAGGGAGCTCGACACATGAAGAAAGATTTCCAGTACATTATACTCTAATGGATTTGGGTAATTTGTGTGTGAATTATATAAATTATGTTTTATATTTATACACTTCTTCTCTAAATTCTTTTATTGGATTAATTAAGTGAAAATTTTCTCATTTCAATACCAATTGGATTAAAATTCAAGTCGGAATCTTGCGTTGTTCTGATTGGACAACACAAGATTACTTTTTCTCACACACATACTTGATATTTTAATATGAATATGTAGAGTTAAATATATTATTGGGACCCAAACAATGAAAAAAATATTTTTGTGTCAAGACACAATTATTTGTGAATCATTTTATGAGGAAATAGGGGAACTGAGATCATTGTTAACCCTAATCCAAAGGATTACACTAAAAACAAATAATCAATTTAGAATGAGGAAAAATTAAAGTGATGTAGTAACATAGATAATAACAATTATTTATCTCATATTTCTTAAAATCCTCCTTGTCTTTCAACTTTACAACTCATTACGTTATGTTAAATTATTAAAAATTGATTACAAAGTCACCCTGAATTTTATTTTTCTTATTAAAAACATACACTCAATACCTGTCAATGATATCTGAGAGACCACCTTGGGTATTACCTAGAATATAAATAGACCACAAAAACATAATCAGTTTGATTAATCATGACAATGTTGTCATAGGTCTCAAGTGAGAAAAACGAGAAAATGGCATAACCATAAACAAAATAATTAAATATATTTTTTTCAAAAGCATATGACTCACGAACGGTGACATAGATTGAAAATAAAAGACCACCATTGAGCTAATGATGAAATGCATTACTTTTTCTGATAATAACATATGACGGTGTCGGCCAATAGTGGATTTTAGTTTTTGGTGGTAAATAAATAAATTAATTAAGAATTATTTTATTGTTAAATCCTTATAACTCATAAATGGTAATACGGATTTGAAATCCTATAGTACCATTGATCTTATGAGACAATTTTTCCCTTAGGTGGATCATAACCATTACTGGCATGTGTTCAAGTTGAAAGATGGTTTCATATCTTTTTTAAGTGAATTGTAGTGTTGCACATGCACAGTTGTGGAAACATCAAATAGGGTTCCCAAATAGAAAATATGAGGGCACCGTTGCATCTTGAACATCAACATTACATAAGAATAGATCTAACCTCGACCAAATTATGTCAATGAAAAAAGATAATTTTTAGACCGTTCCGAAGGGAAATAAAATAAATTTAAATGTTTTTTTGTTTGTTCTTCCTCGACATTGATCTGTGGCACATCAGCACTGTGGTGCTGAGATGAGGTGGCAATGAAACTCATTAGATGACTCCCATTAATGAAAATCTTTAACTGAATCATAATGACATGATGACACATCAAAATAATGCTTCAATGAATGTATAACTTAAAGAGATAATGGGTTGGGGAAAAATTAGAGATCTATAAATATCTCTAACAATTCTATGGTGTGAAATCCTCTCAAATGATGAATGACTAACACATTATCTTTCCATAGATCGGAGGATCACTAGCAATGTGGTTGAAAGATCATGAAATGAGAACAAAAGAATGAGACCCCATTCATCCTCAACCAACTTATATCCTTGGTAGGGGTTATGTTTTTTATTTGAATGGAAATTATTCTTTCTAATCAACAAATATGGGCCATCCCACGAACAAGTTTCTCTACGAATTGATTTTCATATAGGTGGGTGCTCTTTATTTTTGTTTTTGTATAAAGAAATAACATCTTAAAATCCTAAGAACCTACCCCATGATTGAAAAAATCTGACACATGTGGTGAGGGGAGACATGAACAAGGCCTGATCCCCTCGACTAGTAAGAATTCTTCTGTATTAGTTTTGGTCGCACCTTCGAAATGGTGGAAATTTATTTTCGAGTTCATAACACGGGATGTACTGCCCTAAGAAGACTTATGATATATACTGTTCCTGAAATGGATCACTAAAGCAGACCTGGTGGTCTACGGAAAGTACTTTCAGGGTACTGACACTAGTCATGGTGCTCCACGATGGTGTATAGGGGTGAAAAGAGAAACAACTGACTCAAGCTACAGTTGTACAACAGTAGCCAATAGTTCTCAATCCAGTTTTCTGTGGGGATAGGATGCGGCCAACCTACCACTTAAGGTGGAGACTCCTTTTTCATGTTGTCCACAGCTCCCCGTTAGTACACACTCAATCGAGTTGGTGCAGGATCATGTGTGGTGGCCGACAACTACGGGCCACATGCAGTCATACCGGATAGCCGGGCAGGCAGTGTTGTGGGGCTCCAAACCAAACACCCTCCTGGGGTTCGGGCTGGTGGAGGTTGGCCCGTTGATAATGATTGGACCAGAGGTCTACGTATGAGCTGCTATGTGTCCTGGGTGTGGAAGGAAAATTGTCCCTCCAATTCGGGTCACGTTGGATAAATCTGGGTCACTAGCTGTCCTAATGGGCTAGACCCCTAGACTAACTGGGCTGGTTCTAGTAAGGCTCAATGGGCCCGGCACACAGGCCAGGTCGGACCGGGCTATCCCAGACCTGAACCAGGTTAGGTTGGGTTGTTTTAATTATGTCAGGTCATTCAGGACCCCTGGGCCATATTGTATGGGTCGGTCTGACCAAGTCATAGTAGGCTGAAACACAACTGAACCTTGTTTACTAAAATTCCAATATCATTCATAATGAGAATCTGATTGACACAGCGTCTATGAAATTCTGACCATTGTAATGATATGGTCATTTGGATGTACTCTAAATGATTTTTAGTTGTATTAAAGATATGAAAATGGATTTAGGAGTATATTATCCTACAATTACACACGTTACATGAAGGAATCATATAGCCAGATAAGACACAAAGATAAGAAACCCATGGTGGATTAGCTCTTAGTGACCATATATTGATTAGCACCTCAATACCATGTGTGGATCATCTCCTAGAGAACCTATGTAGATTAGCTCTGAGGAACCCTATGTTGATCAAATCCTAGCGACCCTTTGTGGATCATCTCTTATCAACCTTGTGTGGATAAACTCCTAAAGACCGTGTATGTATCATCTCCTAGCAACCCTGTGTGGATCAGCTCCTAGAAACATTGTGTGGATCAGATCCTAGTGGCCCTATGTGGATAATTGGTGAGTCCTTTCATGGAAGCTATTTTATTAGTGTCCCGAATTAAATTTACCCTAATGAGTATAGTACCAGTAAGGGGCCGATCCACACGGTTGAAGATGTTTTTTTTGTATGCGCTCAACTAATTTGTATTTTTGTCTTTTTAAAGTGCGCTGAATTTAGAGTAAATTTTTGATGTTTGGATAAAAATAATTATTGGTTTTAAGTTTCTTTAATATATAACATAATGAATAGATAAAAAAACCAAAGAATTGGTTTTGATGCAAATAATTAGAGAAATGTGTTGCAGTTGTGGGTTCTTAAGAAATTGTTTATTAAATAAAATTTCATATGGGGTTGTGTTGTTAATAATACCGATCTATCTAGGTTCCATTTGTATCAATGTTTCCTTGGTCTGGTAAACTTATATTTTGATCAGAAGAAAATAACTCCTTGGTTTGATAGATAGTGTTTCATAGGTCAATATTTGGCATAGTCCATTTATTTGATTCAACGAATATTTCAATGATCATGAAAATATTCATTTTTATTCTTCTTATAATTTTCTAAAAATTATTTCCCTCTTCTGGTTCAGAATTTTTAGTGATAAGATGATGTTATTTTAGAATAATAAGAAGAATCTATTAGAAAAAACACATTTATAGCTACTAATATAAATTATTGTAATTGCATCTCCCACAACCCCGTCACAATGGGTATTTAGTTACACATATAGGAAAAGATCAGAACAAAACCCTCGACACCAGATGTGAACTTTGCCTGAAACTTTGAGGAGGGAGTGACTATTCTATAGAGCGGTAGAATTACAATATAGTAGAATGGTGGTAGAATAATAGTAGAAATTATTTCCTTCCGACTGTAAAACCCTTTCTATCCAAAACATTACTGCTTTTTAACATTCTGAAAATTACAATTTTTATAAGAAATACAACTACACGTCGTGTGGAAAAATTACACAATGTGTACTTTTGTGAACACACATTTGTCTTTGTTTTTTTAGGTGGTAGGAGCCCTAACATGCCATTTATGACTTGGAACATGACACATCAGGGTATTTAGATATCCAAGGTGTGTAAGGAGACCATATATGATGTTTTGTATCATATTTTGGCCACCAACCACTTCTAGAATGGTATACATGGTGTGTATAGTTTGGAAATGGTGGGTTCCCGTCAACAGGCCACATGGGCGTGTAGACATCGTCTCTTCCTCCAACATAATCACAAAGGGTGTACACGTCATGTATATTGTGAACATGGCATGTACTGGTTTTTGGTTTCTTGGGCATGTACTTGTCCTGGTCAATCCATGTCTGAGTTTTAATGTATACAGCATGTGTATAAGTACATGATGTATAGTTCTAAAATGTTTTTCAATTCTCCCATGTTTTGTGTATTTGGCCATAAATATCTTGAAAATGAACAAGATTGCCAAAATCAATGTATGTTTTCACTAAGCAGTAAGTAATTGATGAAAACATTTTCTTATTTTCAATAATGTATGTGAAATTTTGTACACAAATCGGGTGCATCAAACTCCCTCCTACATAGTCATTTTCATAACCTCAAGAAAATCTCTACATATAATAAATAGAGTCTATATTTTAAATGTAAATAATTCAGTTAATCATGAAGGTATATAATAAGTCCTAGGACAAAATTCGAAAATGATACAAAATAGTTTCAATTCAAGAGATATTATAATCATGCCTCATATACTATTCAATTAACTATTTTCATCATCTTTTAAAAATATGTTTCATCCTTTCAAAAGTAAGAAATCCACTTGATGATCTACATCACCAATAATATAATAACACTCAAGATATTTTAACTTAATGTTTTTCTCTATCAATGATATATACATGCCATCCATAGGTATGCAATAAATCCAGTTCTCCAACTCAGAAAATGATTTAGATATTTAATGAGGACTTTTCAATATGGAGAAGATGTTTCTGTGGATAAATGTTTGTATGTATAGATGTTAAAAATAAATTTGAGGATTAAAAGAGGAGGTTGTATTCTTAAATAACTGTGCATGATATTGCACATTGATATTAATGTAAAAAAAATTATTCATTAAGCTTTATTAAATGATATCATAACCACGATATATATAGTTATATAGGTAGGGTTCACAAACCAACAAGTTTGTACAAGGTCCCTATGTCTTTACAATTTCATTTATTAAAAAGGGAACCTTTTATAATTTCAACGAATAGTTTTTTGTAACACTTTTTTTCCCAAAATGATCCAGAGGCTATCTGACATACTTAATTTCATGAGAATTCACAAGATTATGCCATGGGTTTCCAATCCATTCATATAAGCTCAAGTTAATAATCATTCAAAATCATAAATGAATTATGGTAGGAAGGGAAATAGTCTTGTAATATGGCTTCCTGTAAATGGTATTCATGGTTTCTAGGGGCTTCACGAAGATAATATTTAGGGTAGGTCTCAGTTTAAAGGGGTAAAAAAATCTAATGCCACAATCATATTAATGTAATTCAAGAATTCCTCTTATTTTAAAAGGGAAACTTGAAAATTCAATTACTAAGGTATATCCTAAGAATCTATCAAGAAAGACGATATTAGAAATTATGTGACATAGGTTTTAGAATAACTCTCAGGAGTGGGAAAAGATCGTAAAGAGAACATAATGTAATGATTTTCATATAATTGATTAATCCAATCGATGTAATTATACAAGGATTACATGTTGTAATTTAAAATATATTAGCAATCAATTTAAAACACATAAGAACCAAAATAAGCTTGAAACTTTTAAAAAATTCCCACTTTCAGTTTTATTATTTAGAAATATGATTAACAAAAATGCCTTCATATTTTCAAATATATCAACCAATAATGATGTCTCCTACAATGATGATAAGTGAAAAGACTAAAGTCATCAAGATACACCCTCCATATATAATATCTCATGTGGTGAACCAAGTGCTGCAGAAAGTGAATAAGTGAATCTGGGGACAAAACAGATGACCAGAACGAGGGGAAGTAAAGAAAGAAGTAATTTAATTATGAAATTAAAACAATTGAAAAATGGGGAAAACAAAACTTCTGTTGTGTCTAAGCAATGAAAAATGAGCAGTGATGGAGAAGGCTAGTCCATAGCATGCTACAGTACCAGTGATGGTAAGGGAGAGAGAACACAATAAGCATACATAACATACACATGAAAAAGATATAATAATTATATATATATTTATATGTATAATAAAAAATAGGAGTCCAAAAACAAGTCAGTTGGTCTCCTCAGAATAGGAATTATCCATTATAGAAGCAGCCGTAAAAGTAGGAGTTACTCGAGAGGTAATAGGAATATGGAGCTTGATATCACTCCATGGACTGGCTGTAGTGGTGGCAGAAGTTGGGCACATAGTGGGTAGAAGAACTGAATCCATGGCCAATGTAGTAAAGGGCGGTGGAGCTATAGAAGAAGGGCTAGGAACTGTTATAGAGGCAGGTGGTGGGGGTAGTGGTATATGATGATGCTGAATAAGAAGCAGTAACATCATCTCTATGCAGTCCTGACATCGATCGAGATGACGCAAGTGATGCTCCATTGCTTCTAGGCATATGGAAAATTATATATAGATTGAAGGTTCAGAATAAGGGGGTAGGATCTGTAATAGAAGAATGTAGGCCATAAGAAGGTGGGTGGGGTAGGGAAGGAGGAGAAGGTGTATCAGTGTGGGTCGGAGGGTCAGAAGGTTTTCAGGGTTGGCCTGGGCAAGGACATAAACACCCTTACATCTGGAACAATCCCAATCGAATAAGCATGAGATAGTCCATCCACAGGGGGTACCTAATAGTTCATGGGGAAGAGATGACTCATAAACCCAGAGGTGGGGGGCAAGGCGGGTGGCGTAGAACCCACTGTTTAGGATTACCTGATAATAGGTAAACATGTCATAGAAATTAGAGGCATAAAGTTAAGGGAGGTCTGGGTTGTCCTTCCAGATGAAACAGGTGAGGAGATCCTTTCCACGACAGCTTATGAACCCCATATCCTCATGGAGGGGGGGAAATATGGCATTGAAGCACGGGTGGGTGAAGCGAAGGATATGGTCCAAAATGATGATATTATTCTAGGAAGTATGTGTATAGAAGTGGTCAGGCCTAGCAATCTCCCGCCACATTAAAACAAGATCTAAGCGCTCATGTTGGGTTAGGGTGGTGATATGGGGTGGTGTGATGTGATGAGGATAAAAACCACAAACTCAACCAAACATGGTAATATTAAGGGAATAGGGTCATCCACCAAGCCAAAAACAGACCACTGGGACAGCAACACTAGGCATCTCCCCATACATAGCTCCATTGATCTCAAAGAATGTATAAATCTCCGAAAATACATCTTTGAAAAGAGGAGTGATGACCTTGAAGATCGTGAGTAACAGAGTGTTCTTGATTAAATCCTCTAAATCTCCCCAGATACACAACTGTTGAGGGATTCTGTTTTCAAGAAAGAGGTTACTCAACAAGATCAGGTTGTGAGAGAAACGATGGACCCTGGCATTCACCAAATCATTGATAGGGAACACCGTGCTTGGGTGAGGGAAACATGTATGGCACTACCCAGTTGGAGGTGCAACATTGGGAGCTGGATCTCGGGGGGAGTGGTTGTAATAGATGGAGGGTCGCTGTATTGGGAGGTATATTGTAGACTAACTGTGAATGATGAGAGCTTAGGATGAGTGGCAGTCGGTGGGGAAGTTATGGTGGTTCTCGGAGGCTTAGTGCTGGATGGTGGAGGTGTGGTGGTACTTGGACCAACATGTACAGAAATGGAGGGTGGTGGAAGGATGGCCAGTAGAGGAGGCTGGTACACTAGAGAGTCCATATCTGGTATCATCGTGGGCTAGAGATAGATTTGACAAGAAATTAGTCTCTCGCCGTCTGTGGCAGAGGCTTGCCACTTCCCCCATGAATGGTCTCTGTCTTCCACACCCTAATAATGAATGAAAACCCAAAAAAATTTAAAGAAAAAAAATAAGTGAAAAAATGAGATAAAACTAAAAAATAAAAAACGAATAGAGCATGTGTATCTAAAGTACACGACCTGTAGTGCAAGATGGTAAGCATCTCGTTTTTTCTTTGGATAGACACACCATGCGAAAATGAAATGGACCAAGGAAGGATACGCGGCGTGTATCGAACATACATTCTTTTTTCATGCAATGTGGTGCTGGTCATGTGTTGACAAAGACAAGACCACCATTTAAGCAGTTATAACCATACAAGACATGTTATGTGAGAGGAAAACGTGGCGTGTTCAGGAACAAAGTGTAAATGGTTGTGCGAAGTGCTCGGCATAGGTTGGCCGAATGAAATGGAGTACGCGGCGTGTGCCGAACTGACACACCCTATACGTGAACATGGTGTGTGAGGCCATGTGAAAAATGTAACTGAGCATGATAGGGGAAGGTACATGGTGTGTACCGAACTTACACACAGTGTATTTTCAAATTGTTATGCATTAAGATTGAGGTCCTATACAAATGTACAAGGCATGTGCTCTTCAATAAGTGTCGGTGTATCACAAAAGATGAATGGTCCACTGATCCAAAAAATACCTTAAATTCTTATGAAAACTAGAAATCAAGGTTTTATAATCGCATACCTGTTCCTAGGATCACAATGTAGTAGAAATCAAATGGTAAACTGCTCTAAATCAGTGGATTTGAGAAAGGGTGGTTAGGTGTTGTCTAGGATAAGAAACAATTATAGGGGAGGGCTCCATGTGACATGGGTAGAAGCCAGGTGGTCTGTAGCTTTTATAGTCGAGGTACAGAGCTTGTACAATAGACTACATGTTGTGTATCACATTTTTTTAATTATATATATATATATAATTATTACAAAAATCTATATCATTTTTAATAATTAAACTAATATATATATATATATATATTGATAATTTTTTAGAAATAAAACAATAAATGTAATGTATCATGAATTAGACATCATGTGTTCTAAAATTCAAAAAAGTGAAGTACAACCTTTAGTATGGTTCTTGGGGTGAGGATTGAACAAGTGATAGGCCATTCCGAATAGAATCCCTCCACCACCAGAGCAAAGGTTATACTACTGCACCAATTAAATATTTAAATGTAGTAAACGTAAACATGCCTATACTACACGAGAAGAATGTAAATGTGTGCCATGTGGTTTTTAATTTTAAGAAAAGGGATGAAGTAGGTAGATTAGAAAAGTTAAACCCAGGTCTTTTAGATGGAGGTCTAATACTCTTCCAATCTCGCAACGTCATCAGCATGAATTACATTATGTCTGAAATTATTTTTAATTTTATAAAGAAAACATAGCACACAAGACATATATAAAAAGACCCGCCACGTGGTTTAAAAAAACAAATAATGGAAATGGGAAGGTTTTCAAGATTTGAACCCGAGTCTATTCATGCTGGGATAAGATTCAGGGAAACCGATCAATCCCCACCATGTGTTTTATTATAAGCAGATATATATAAGAAAATTACCACACACGTCGTGTAAGAATAAACATGGATAAAAATTAGGATCCCTGCCCCGAAGGTAGGTTAAAAGTGATTTAAACCAGTGACGACTCAGATAAACCCCAGTGACCTTACCATTAACACCAAAATCATCCATTTTTTATTGATTTGTTAAAAAATATATTTATAATAGTTTTAATATAAATGAAAAGGAATAATTAAACACTGTGTATATCGGTGGTACAGGATGTGTATCTACTGGGTTTCCTCCTAGAAAGTACCTCTGTTTTAGGTTGTTGGATCAATACACATACCTCCACTTACTTGAGATGTATGGTGGACAACATTCCCACTGTGTCGTCCATGGGATGGTTTTCTTTCAAATGTTGTATATTCACCATGAATGGTTGAACATCCTCTATGGAAATATCCACCACTCTAGGGTGGAATAAGAGTATAACATTGAATTTTACCATTATTCGTGACTTTAACATCCGTGTAAATAAACAAAGACGAGAGTTAAAGCGGATGACAAGATCACCGGGATGGAAATCTTTTCATGAATTCTTCAGGTCATGAATTTTTATCATCTTATCCTGGTATAGCTTGGCGCTTTCATGTGCCTCTAATTTGATTTCATCAAGTTCTGATAGTTGGAACATTCACTTATCTTCAGCTTCCGTCAAATCAAAATTCTAGGCCCTGATGGCCCAATATGATTTATGCTCCAATTCTACTAGCATATGGCATAACTTGCCACAGATTAGGAGAAATGGGACATTCCTAATGGTGTTTTGAAAGTTGTTCGATATGTCCACACAGCGTCATATAAATTCTCGGACCAGTCATTCCTCAATGTGTTTAGGGTTTTCTCTAGGATCATCTTGAACTCGTAGATAGAGAGCTCCACTTTTCCACTAGAATAGGGATAATATGGTGTCCCCATATGATGATTCACACAATAATTCAGCAGTACTCTTCTCACCATTGTGTTATCGAAGTGGGCCCCTCTGTCTCTGATCAGTACATGAGGAATTCCGAACCTGCTCAAAAAGTGTTTCTATAAAATGCTAAGGACTACCTTGGTCATGTCAGGAGTTGTAGCAGTAGCTTCCACCCACATTGAGATGTAGTCGATTCATACAAGGATGTAAGTATTCCTAAAAGATTGGGGAAAAGGACCCATGAAATCTATGCACAGACATCAAAAATCTCGACCTCTAGGATGGTGTGTTGGGCCATCTCAGCTCAACATCCCACATTACCAGTTCTCCGGCATCGATCGCAATAGGAAACAATGTCCCATGCATCCTTAGGCATGATGGGCCAGAAAAAATCCAGATTTCAGGATGTTTTCTATCATACGGTTGGTGGTATGATGTCCCCCAACTGGCAAGGAATGAAAAAATTGCATGACTCCATGAACATCAATATTTGGAATGCAACGATGGATTAAACCATCTCCAGAGGATCAGAATAGAAGAGGATCTTCTTAGATGTACCTATTAACATCAAAAATAAACCTCTTCCTTTGATGGAAGGAGATGTGGGGGTGAATGAAACCATTAACAAAAAAATTATCAATATTATCATAGAAAAGTCTTGGTTTTTTGTTGATTGAAAATAGGAGCTTGTCATGGAAATCATCCATGATCTATCTATCTTCTTCCTTCTCTGAATGAGGTAGATAAGGGTGGTAGAGATGATCTGCAACCACATCCTCACTCTCTTTCTTGTTAGGATCTCATGATCAAATTCATATAGGAGGATCACCCAGCGAATCAATTGGGGATTTGCATCTTTCTTGTTTAGTATGTACTTTAGTGCTTTATGGTCAATATAAACAATAAATTTAGAAATCACTCTATAAGAACGGAACCTGTCTAATGCGAATAGTACAGCAAACATCTCCTTTTCATTGGGGGTGTAGTTCATATGTGCTTCATTGAGTATCCTACTAGAATAATAGATATGTCAAAAAATTCAGTCAAGCCACTGGCCCGAGACTTCTCCTATTATGTAGTCACTAACATCACACATCACTTCAAATTGTTCATACCGGTTGGGAGAAATCATTACTGGAACGTCCACCAGGCGTGGCTTCAAGTGCTCAGAAGCAATGGTGAATGTCTCATCGAACTCAAATATGGAATCCTTGGTGAGAAAATTGGTGGGGGATGAGCTATTTTTAAAATGTTGTGGACAAAACACTTTTATAAATAAGCTTTCCTTAGGAAGATACGGATGGCTCTGACAAAAGTCAGAATAGGAACTTGTGAAATGACATCTATCTTTTCCGGGTCCAACTCTATCTCTTTTTCTGAGATTATGTGGCTATTGATGATGACACATTCTACCTTGAAATGACACTTTTCCCAGCTCCAAACCAGGTTTGGGTTTTCACATCCTTCCAGAACTAGCTCAAGGTGCCTCAAGAATGTGGTGAATGATATTCCGTAAATGGAAAATTCTTCCATGAATACCTGTAGGATATTTTCGGTCATGTTATGGAAGATAGCAATCATACAACACTGGAAGGTGGTGGGGGTGTTTCACATGCCAAATGACATCCTTCAGTAAAAATATGTACCATAGGGGAAAGTGAATTTTCTTTTCTCGAGATCCACTAGAACAATGTAAATATGGTTGTAGATGGAATAACCATTAAGTAAGTAACCAAAGTTGTGCCTCTCTAGTCTTTCTAGAATTATATCCATGAAGGGAAGGGAAATGGTCCTTCCTCATGGCATCATTCAGGTTATGGTCGTCCACACGGACTCTCCAGCCTATGACTGTTCTTGTGAGGATGAGCTATTTCTAAGCATTTGAAATAACAATGATACCCCCTTTTTGGGTACCACATATTGGGGACACACCAATAGACTATCTGATATGGGATAAATGATGATTGTGTCCAACAACTTAATCACCTAATTTTTTACATCGTCATTCAATGGGGGATTTAGGTGTCGTTGTGGGGTCCATGATTTCTTTGCACCTTCTTCATGTACCACATTGTTGGTGAAGATGGTAGGGCTGATGACTTCAATTCAACAAATTTCCTACCAATAAAATCCATCCATTGTTTCAAAACATGCAGAAATGCATCTTCTTGATCTTGTGATAGTTATGCACTAAAAATGACCGGTAATGTTTGATGGTCTCCCAAATACCCGTAATTTAGAGAAGATGTAAGATGATTAATTTCTAGTTAATGAGTATTTAAAATTGAAGTTACAACTGGTTTAACCTTATCTTGTTCTAGAAAATAAAGAAAAAATACATGTTTCCAATAGTGGATTCCCTAGCCTTCTAGGAATTGAAAGTCCTCTGGCACTTCTTCATCTGGAATGTCTTGAATGATAAATTTATCTTAGGTAAAAGAACATACCAGATCATCCCCTTTTTCGCTCAAGCAATCATCGTAGGTGGTTACTGTTTAACATCACTCGTGCTAAGAAAATGATGCATTCATGATGGCTTTGAGGACATTGTAAGAGACTCTCTCGTCTCCTAACTAAAAAATTTTCTCCCATTGGTGCACATCGATAAGTACCTTCCTTGTTGGAAAGAAACGCCTTCCCAAAATGAGTGGTTCCTCCAGTTCATCCTCCATGTCACAGATGATGAGATATACATGAAGGATCAGCCTACCTACCTTAACCAGTACTTTCTACAGTTTCCCCTTTGGATATTTTATGGATCAGGAAGCAAGATAAAGGGCTACTCGGGTATGCATTAAATCAATGAGCCCTAGATTCATGAAAAAATTTTGGGGAATGAGGTTCACACTATCCCCTATGTCATAGAGGGCCATCCAAAACTCACATAGTCCAAAAGTGCATGACATAATGAAGCTACATGGATCCTGGAGTTTCAGATGAATCGAATGCTGGAAAACTTTAGAACACTCCATGGTTAGAGAAAATGTGCCCAAATCCTCCATCTTTCATTTTTTGGAGAGTATTTCCTCCACTAATTTAGCATAACTATCCATCTGCGTCAGTACCTTTTCCCATAGAATATTTATGTGAAGATTCTTGGATGCATCCTTGAATTTTCCATACTGGTGGTTGAGCTTCCTCTACTTCATTTTCTCTTGGAAGGTTAGCGTATGTTCAAAGGGATCAAAAACTTCTATTCCATTATTCTGTGAAGCCTCCTTCATTACGATTTTTCATGAGTAGGTGTCTGTATTTGAACCTTGTTAAGCAATAGGGGATGTGAACACAACATGCAATGATGGATTGTTCTATTTTGGGAGCTTTGTCCCACTCCATTGTGTAATGGCATGGGCCTCCTCCCTCAGGTCCTTCCATGTGTTTCTAGGTAGTGTACCATGTTTCCTACTAGAGAGTTGGTTTCCCAACTTTCTAATTTGGTTCTATAAGCCTCTAATTGAAGGTCCTGAATTGGGAAATTGGTCTCCACATTATATATAAATTTGGTCATGATATCCTCTAACCATGAGGTGCTCTCTTGCTGGGGTGGTTGCTCAGATGGTGGATTCAGTGCCTGTCACGGCTACTATGGCCGATGGATTGGATACCCTTGATACGTATAAGAGACATGTTTGTGAGATTTCTACCTTGGGTACTTGTTCTGATATGGTGGTTGGTTTAAGAAGGGCGGTCACTAGGGTGGAGGATTCTTGTGTTATTGGCCCTACCTTTGTTTTGTTTATCACTCCTTGAAGGGTTGTGTTAGAGATGGTATTGGTTTGGCCATCTATTTTGGATAAACTAACTCATCTCGTTTGTTGAAGTGCTACTTGAAGAACCTAGATATTCATCAATTATGTGGTTATCACCACATTCTCTACATGACAGATGGTTTGCCGCATGTACGTGTGACGTGACCTTCAGATTGAGCACATTGATCTTTTTAGAAACAACGTACAACTAGGAATCATGAAAAGTAGTGTCATCAATGATATGCATACCTCATTTCTATGTTCCCCTCTCATACTTCCACTAGAAGCTGTTGACAGACATGTCTTCCAGTATTATGAAAAACTCTTTGGGGAATTTCTTTATTATTGATCCTCTAGCAGTAGCATCCTCCATGGAGTTTTTATTCGATATTAGTCATCCATAGACGGTTTTGGTCTACATCCAATGTGGGTGTCCATGGTGTGAGAATTTTCACAACATCTCCATGAGGGACTCCAATGAACCAAATAGTGACTTTTAGTCATGCAGCTAAATGTTGTGGACTATGTTCCACAGAGTCACCGTCTTCGAGGATGGAAAGTATTTAGACCATAATTCATGGGCTACCACCTCCCATCTGATGATGGGTCATTGCAACATTCCTTTGATTTAGAATTTCTCCTTATCCCTTACAGAGATGAGGAAGAGACTAATACAAATGGCATCTGTGGACACACGGTGGTAGAAAAATGAGTCATAAACCTCAAGAAAAGTAGAGAGATTGGCATTAGGGTCCACGCTGGGAAAGCCAATGAAATGAATGGTCTTCTAGACCAGATTCCTGAGAGTAGTCTTGATTTTAATGTTTGGGTCCAGCACCGGTGGACGGAAGATACCCGTGTTAGCTTCGTGGATAGATGGATGGTCGTACTCCATGAGAGTTCGACATGGAGGTGGCTACTGAGAAAGTAGAGCCTGCATATATTTTTTTTCATTATGGTTTTTCGTATGGCCCCTATCATAGGATTAAATATGGAATTTGTTCTGGTTGGAATTTTTGGAGCAACTGCGGGCCATACCCTTGATGAAGTGGAGCTTGCTAGTTCTGATTATCATCCGGTCTTAATGGATGTTGATCTCGTTGAACAAAATCTACATTTCTATCCTAGTTCTGCACCATGGGATTGTTGTGATTGTGCTCAGTCATGAGTTCCCATTGGCACCACAAAAGCGTACGTTCAATCTCTAGGTCAATTGGGAAAAACCCTGAAAACCTACCATTCTTGGAATGTGTTAGGTGGCTACTCATACACCTAACGACCTGCACAATACAATACACACCAAGAATTAATGAGGAAAAAAGAATGATAAATAGAAATGATATTAGAAAATAAATTTTAATGGTAATTTCTTATTTTTATATTCACTAAAATTTGACATATATATATTTTAAACTAGATCAAACATAACTTTTCTTATTCACTGGCTACGGTGCCAAAATTTGGCAAGTCATTTCAATGATGGTATGTAATCAGTGTCCCAAATTATTTATTCCCTAACAAGTATAATACTAGTAAGGGGTTGATCCTCAAGGAAAAGAAGTTATTTTTTTCATTACTTAAATATTTTGTATTTTTGTCTTAGTGAAGTGTGCTGAATTTAGAGTTTATTTTTGACATTTGGACAAAAATAATAATAGGTTTTAAGTTTCTTTAATAAACTACATAATAAAAATAAGAAAAAACGGGAAATTTGGTTTTTATGATAATAAAGATAGAAATGAGTTGGGGTTGTGGATTCTCAATAAATTGTTTATTGAATAAAATTGATTGTGAGTTTGTGTTTTTCATGATACCCAACACTCTAGGTTCAATTTGTAACAATATTTCTCTGGTCTGGTAAACATATATTTAGATTAGAAGAAACTAACTTCATGGTCTAGTAGTTAGTGTATCACTATTTTTTATTTGGCTTGTCCATTTCTTAAGTTTACAAATATTCTCAATGATCATGAAAACATTCATCATTATGCTTCTTATAAATCAATAAAAATTCTGTACAAGGTCTACTTCGGAAAATATAGTGATAAGATGAAGTGATTTATGAAAATAAGAAGAAGTTATTATAACAAACACGTTCATAGAAACTATTCTAAATTAAAATTCCTATATAACCCAAAACCCCAACACACTGGGTATTTTGTTACACAAAGAGGCAATGATATGCACAAAACCCTCAATACCTGATGTGATCATTTCTTATAACTTCAAGGAGGGAGTGGCTCTTCGGTAGAATGGTACAATGGATAAGTAGTAGATTATAGGTAGATTGTAATAAGAGCATAAATCATATGGACCTTTAACCACTTCTCTTTACACATTCCCTGTTTTTTAACTAGAGGCCAAGGTCTCTATTTATATTAAATACAACTACACAATGTGTGGTAAAACTACAAGGAATGTACTTTTTTCAATGTGGTTTTGACATTTCTTTCTTCGATGGTAGACGGCCAAAGAAACCATCGTTATCTTGGAACATGGCACCCCCAGGTACATATATTTAAAATGCATGTAGTTCTGCCATACAGATTTTGTAGTCTCATTTTCATCCATGAAAAGCATCAAGAAAGGTATACATGGAGTGTATAGGTTGAACACAATGTGTCACCTTCAGATATCCACATGGGCATGAAGACTTATTCTCATCCACCAACTGCTTCTAGAAGTGTGTACACTGTGTGTATAGTATGATCACGGCGTGTACCATCTTTTGGTTACTTGTTATTGAACTAGTCATGGTCAATCCATGTATTTGTTTGATTGCACATGATGTGTTTATAAGTACACGACATGTAGTTTGAAAATTTTCCTCAATTCTCCCATGTTTTCTATATCTGGACATAAATCTCATGAAAATGAACAAGATCACCATAATCAAAGTATGTGTCCACGAAGAAGTCAATAATTGCTGAGAAATTATTCTTATTTTCAATAAAGTAGGTGAAAATGTATACACAGATTATGTGCATCAATCACTTCCAAAATACCTTTTGTGAATTAGATACAAGTTCCTATTTCTGACCAAGCAGTCCCACAATACTCATATGGGATGAGTATCTTAACAATCCAAGGTGTCCAATGTTATGACTGGTAGTCTTTAATTACATAATAATGTTTATATTTGTATGAGTTTTGTTTCTTCAGGATCATGATTCGTGGATTTCAATGAAGATTTATTTGAGATCATTCCTTTGTGTTTTGGGGTCCCAATAATGTATTGGGTTACAAAGCCATTTACGAGATTTGCATACATGTGTCTTGTCTCATATCAGTGATCGATGCTTCAACCGAGGCCTTGGTGGACTGCGACTAGGAGATTATTTGTGAGATAAGACATAATAATGAATTGAAATGGTTCTTGGTGGTCTAGGAATAGGTGGTGCTCAGTGAGACGGGACAGCCAAACACTTCGACGCAGACCATGGTGGTCCGAGACCAGGTGATGCACAGTGAGATGGGACCAATGAGCATACTTCTTCGACAACAGGTAGCTACCCATATCCTACCCATCAAGAGGGGTCTCGAGAAAACAGATTGTCATAGTGGTAATTTTTTATTTCGGTTTGGTCTTGTATTATAGTACCTTTTAAATTTAGATTTTATCATAATCTATATGGTTGTCTCAATGAAAATTGGTGTTTACTTCATGTTTACATTCCAAAGATTGAGATATGTGTGTGTGTATAGGTCTAAAGTAAAATTCCATCCCTTGTGGGATATGATTATTAGTTGCAAGTCTTCAAACCCTTGTATATGGATGGTGGGCTTGGGATATTCCCAGAATGGGCCCTGGGGGACATGTTGTGACAAATTGTTCTCATAGATGGTCATATCTTCCTTAAATACCATGAGTCGGTTGTTTTGTTTTTGCGAAATAGTGTTAAATTGATCGAGTTCAACTTTCAGATTTAGAGAGTCCAGTGTTGGTGTGGTGGTCTATGCTTCTACGTATAAAACCAGTAGTGATTCCACCGCATGGACACAAAGATGACCAGTAAGGTGACAAGATCGGTATATGGGTTCATACTAGATACAGACCCATCAAGTGGTGTACCAGCTAAACCACCACCTATGGAGTAGCAAATGATACTCATAATACTAGTGGATGAGATGCATGGGTTGAGCACACTTCAAGAGTTTCAGTTAATGAGACCCCGCTGGTTTCGAGGTGAGCATGACTAATAGGTGGCTAATGATTGTCATGATGTGGTGACCGATTTTTCATCCTATTCAGGGCACCATTAGATCATATGGATGTCTTGGCTGTGAGCCTTCTATGTGGATCAACATGGTGATGGTGGTGTTTAGATTACCAAAACATACAATGAGGTGACTCTTTTCTAGTTATATCATGAGAACCATTCCTAGACATGGGCTCATTCCATGAAAGATAAGGACTATGCATGTCCAATAGATTCTAAAACATCAGCTTGATGACATGATGGTAGCTGAATATTCATCGAATCATATCAATATTTCGAGGTACTCGATGAATATGATACGACCATTGCATCATGGATCAATCCTCTAAGCGATGTGTTCATAGGGGCATCCAAGACAGTTCTATTCATCCATACATTTATAATTATTCTATGGTTATCGATATAACCTATTTGATATGATGTAAATTAGTTGAGTAGAAAATTATTGTGGATGGAATTAGTGGAAAAGAAGGTAGACGACGTCATTTGTAGACACATGGATCTGTGTGACAATCCGAGAAGAGGTCCTAAGACATTATATCGATGGATCAGGGCTCATAGGGTGAGTCTAGTCGACCTATGAAGAGGTAATGATTTTCGAATGATGACAGGGGATATCTCAATAGTGATTATCTCAACCGTCATGTTGACATTGAAACAGTGGATGAGACACCAAAAAAAAGAAGTAATAAGAATAAATGAATATATAGGCTAGAACACGTGGTAGAGGAGTTGGGAGAGAATCATAAGGTGATATACATTTTGACATGTTACAACCACAACACCGTTGTGGTCCCTATTAGGCTTAGGGAACTGGAGGACAAGGGAAGGGAGAAATTGAATGCTACCAAATAATAAGACCCAAGGGATCCAGGAATGATTTGAGGTTTGGTATGTGTCTACACTTAGCTACCATATAAAAATTCATAGGTTCTAATCATTAATTATTTTAATGAATAATGTTCGTGACATAGAGTTTCTTGTTAAACTGTCAAATTAACCCTTAAATTTGGAGATACCTATGAGATGAGAATCAATAATCAAACATATTACAATTTTGTGATCTGACCTGTAAGGAAAAACATTAATTTGGAAGCTCTAGGTGGCAGTGTCGAGGCCTTAAATGTTAGTCTGGGTATGGAGTAGTCATCCATAGATTAGGATCATATTTATTGTATTAGGAAAAGGATGTTGTATAACCACATCGATGGAATGAAGTTTTCCTTGGTCAGAAAAAAAATTAATCATAGTCCCCTTGGGATAAAATCATGAAGAGGAAGGTGAACCACATCACTCTTTAGTCTATCATCATCACCCTCATGATCGTGGATGTTTTGAATTGTCTATTTTCAGAAGTAGTAGTGGAGTACAGGGATGTCCCATAAGAAGAGGTTTCTAGGATAACATCTCCACATAGAGATAGAATTATGAATATTTCTAAACCCTGAAATAGAACCGATATCAGCATCAATATATCAGGTGGATTTCACAGAGTATTAATAGATGTGGGTGTAGGTGGGGGACTTGTTCAAGAAGGGAATAGTAATACCTAGTGTTTGAGGTTATGTGAGGTTTACCAACACGTTAACCAAGGTCTCATGGAGGACAAATACCCACTACTAAAGAGTCGATGAGAACATCGATCAGTTGAAAGTGGTAGCCTTTCACGTGGATGGAAATGTGCTCATATAATTTTATGAAATTGATATAGAGATGATGGATTCAGTATCATTAGTTCTATGAATTCAAGATATTTTATACTCCTAAGAAGGGGAAATATTTTAAGAATCTCTCAATAGGGTAATGATTTCACAACTACTGAGTGAGTCTATAGAACAGTAGGTCGCACATTAGATACTCTTCATTGACAGAGAGGAGATATATTTTCTTCAGTCGATGGTAGTTTCCCCTCCACTATTACATCAAGTTAGAGAGGTCTAACTCATAGATCCTAGCTATGAGACTACACATACCCAGATATCCACAGGGCATACCCCTATTGGATATTTGAATGTTGTGGAGCACATCATCAATTTCAAAGGATGCACTGTAGTACCTATGTCATTGAAGGAGGAGGTGTTGAGGGAGTTCAATAAATACCATTTTTTGACACATGCAGGTGTGGAGAAGGAATACTAGGACCTCCAATGTTAGTAATGATGACCAGGGAGAAGAAGGTAGCATCATAGTTTGTTCATGATGCCTCACTTCTCTGCATGTGAAGGCTGAGCACCAGGTTCCCGCATGCTTGGCACAACCCATTAATATACCAGAGAGGAAGTGGTATGGTTTACCGATGGGAATTCCACGTACGTCCAAGGGGAATGACACCATTTTGGTGATCATATACCTAGTCACAAAGTTGGACCACTTATTAACCATTCAAGAGTAAGGATCAGTAATGATCTTTTCGCACGTCTACATATTGGGGAAAGTTAAACTCCATGGAGTCCCATCTATTATATTCTATGATAATGACGTGATCATTACATAATGGATGTATATGGGATTACATGAGGAGTTTGGGACTTCACTACTGTGAATCACATCCTTTCATCCATAGACAGATGGTCAGATGTAGCTGAACATATAGACCTCTGAGGACTTTATTTGTGCCTGAATTATTTATTTTGGTAAGAGTTGGGTGCACCAACTATCACTCGTGGAGTTTTCGTAAACCTAAAGCTACCAATCCTAAATCGGTATGGAAACATTCATGGCTTTTTTCGGGATTTCATGTAGATCACCTTTATTCTGGACAGTCCTAGTGGAGTCAGCACTCATGGGTCCAGAGATGGAAATGAAACCACTACGAAGGTGAAGATCATCCTAAATAAGATGATGGATGTAAATTGTAAACAAAAACATCTTTTTGATAGGATTCGAATAAACATAGATTTTTAGGAGGGACACCATGTGTTCCATCAGGTTTAACCATGACGAGGATTCCAGATATATCGATAGAGATATATGGACATTGATGATGGAATGACGTTTTTAGTGTTCATAGTGGAGATAAAGTATCGATAACATTGAGTTATTCCTGGATTCCTGATTCCACTAGTTCATGCTCAGTGTCATCATGAGAATATTTAAGATAATACATGGAAGTAGGAGGCTCAGATTCATGCCATGTACACCATTTGTTTATTTAGGATTTTTTTCTTCAGGGGAAACAAATCCATTAAGGTGGGGGAAATGTAATGTCCTAAAAATTCAATGATTTTTTTGTAAATATAATGAATTATTTCGAGAGGAGTCTTTGATATTGCCAATGATTCAAAATCCCAGAGTGTCCAGAATGATCCTTCAAATAGTGTAAAGTTTTAAATTGCACATGTGTGCGGTTTGTAAGGAAAAAGTGGAATAAGTCATAAACTGGTACCCAAATTAGAAATTTGAGGGCACTATTTCATTAAATATGGTAGGATATCCTATGGTGCAACTTATTTTTAGTAGGCATAGGCTTCTATTGTGTAAAAACAAAAAATGGAAGAACCATAAATAAAATAATTTATTATAATTAATTTCTTTTTCAAATTCTTATAATTTAGGAACAAAGACTTGAATTGAAAATTTGAGACCACCTTTGAGTTCATGAGGGTATATGTCCAATAGAATGTTCCTAATGTTGTTAAATTTATTCAAAGAATAGATGATAGTTATTGGCCGAAAATAAAATAATGAGTATCTATTATCTTATTTTCAAACACGTATACATCATTAATGAAATTTCGAAAGGGAAATCCGAGATTACCATTGAGATTGCGAGGGCGTGTTTTTATTAGGTGGAATATAACCTCAACTAGCATAAGTGGAGGGGGAAATATAGTTTATGGAATTTTTTTTAATAGAATTAAAATGGAATGCATGCGTGGTTTGGGAAACCTCTAAATAAGTACCCTAATTATAAATATGGGGGCATGATTGAGTCCCAAATTATGAAATTACATATCAATGGACCAACCGTAAAATGGGGAGGGTTGATGGAAATAGTTAATTAATAGAACATTTAGAAGAGAAATAAAATAAATTAATAAGTTTTTTATGTGTTTTTTTCACCATTTACTTTTGGTCCATTAGCTGTGCAATGCGGCAATGAGGTGACAATGAAACTCCTTAAATTAGTCCCATTAACAAGGCTCTGTAACTGATGAATAACAGAGAAACTATTTCATAAATGAAACATCCTAACCAAGTGATGACAGAGTGTAAAAGAAAAAATTAAACTCATTTCTATTCAATTATGTTAATGGGTTTGAGATAAAAGATAGATATCAGGGAATTTCAATTAGATATTTATGGAGAAAACTCATCTCTAATGAATAACAACTAAAACATTCTCCTTCTACCCTTTTAAGGATTGCTAGGAACATGTGTAGTTGATCAATAATAGAGAAGGATGGTGTGTGACACCACTCTTCCCCTACTAATTCCAATCCCATGCAGGGGTTACATTATTTGTTTCGATTGGGCATTCTTCTTTCTGATCAACGAATGTGGACCAACCCAAAAACAATTGGATCTACAGATTTTTGTTCTTATGGGGGGGTGCACGTTATTGTGGGTTTTGACAATGATAGAACTTTGTTTATGCATAAGAACATGCCACTTGTTTGAAAGTCCCTAATGTAGAGGGTGACAATAACATGAACAAGTCAAAAACCATTCCATCTTGCCGCGTTATTGTTATTAATTCTTGGGAACATAATTTAAATTGTTTAACATGGTTTAAATGTCCATTGAAATGGAGATGGATACCCGTGATGACCGCTGATGTAGACTGTTCGTGAAACAGGCCATTAAAGCAGACCCAGTGGTCCATAGATGGTACTGTCAGGGTGTCGACACTGGAAGCATTGCGCCATGACAACACGCCATGGTAGGCTCAGGACACTGTGGTGTAGAAGGAGCCACCAACACATAGGCCCATTGATAGCTGGGACAGTACATGGAAAACTGGCCACATCAGGTGGTGCAACACAGACAACATATCCCCACTGGCACGCAATCCAGCGACCACATGCGGGAACATGTTGGGCAATTGACACATTTTGTCTGTGTGAAGCTGACACCTTCTAGCCACGGGTATCTGGACCAGCCACCCTCATAGTCAGGGTCATGCGGTGCTGAATCGGATGCTCTCTTATTATTCGGACTGGAAGAGGATGTCCCGTTGTGTGGTCCATGCTGGGCCATGCGAAGTGGGCCTCTGAGCGACACATGCAGGAGGAACCAGACTGATGTTGCAAGCTGGGCAGGCAAGATAAATATGAGCCACTGGGCAGCCTGGTAGTGGAAAAATAATCATCCCTTCAGTGGTAGATGTTCCATATAAATCTTTTCCATTGGGAAACCCTGTGTGTTGGACCCACGATAGAGTTGGGCAGGGTCAAGTAAGGCCCAAGGGCCCCGGCCCACTGGCCAGCTTAGACAGTTTTGAACCAAAAAAGAACCTGGTCAGGTTAGGTAGTTTGGATTAGGGTGGATCGTGTGGGGCCCCTAGGACATGTTTTACGGTATGGTATGATCATGTTTTACTAGTCCTAGAAACAACAGAAATCTGTTTACTAAAACTCCAATATCATTCAGACTGAGCATCACATTGATGTGTCATATGTAGAGTTGTGAACCATGTAATGAGGAGGTAATTATAATTTAATTTAATTATTTTTTGTTAGATAATATATAAAAATTGTACCGAGGAGTATATTCTCTTGGAATCAAGTGTGTTACTTGAGGAAATCATACGGCTGGTTGAGACCCTAAGAAAAGAAACCCTCTTTGGATCACCTCCTAGAGATCATTGGTGGATCAGATGCTAATGACCCTTTGTGTATAAACTCCTTGAGATCCTATGTGGATCAACTCTTAGAGATCCTTTGTGGATCATCCCTTTGTGACCGTATTAGAATTAGCTCCTATAGAGCCTCTATGAATCAGCTCCTAGTGACCCAATGTGGATAATCACTTAGAGAACTGGTGTGTATCATCTCCAAGAGACCCTCTTTAGATCTTCTACAGGTGTCTCTATGTGACCCAACTAAGTGTTGATATTCATCTAGGATGAGTATATCAATAGTTCAAGGTGTCCAGTGTTAAAACTTATAGTAATTCTTTTTCGTCCATTATATTATACCCATGTGATATGTCTTGATTCGTGAACATGCTTGGTGGATTGAATTGGGGATTTCTTTGTGAACATTACATTATGGATTGGGGTCCCTACTATGTAATTTGTTACTCACCCCTACACGGGATTCTCCATTATGTGTGGCATCCCATGAAGGTGATAATTACATTGATGAAGACCTTGGTGTTCCGGGACATGTTGGTGATCAATGAGACGAGATAGAGTGATCCTTCAATAGAGATTGTGGAGGTCCAGAACTAGGTGGTTCTTAGTGATATGGGATGATGAACGCTTTAATAGTAACCTTGGTGGTCTAGGATCATTTGGTAGTCAGTGAGATAGGAAATGCGAGCATACTTATACATCTACATGTATCTACCCTACACATACCCTTCATGTGGGTTCCTAAGTGGACAGACCATCATAGTGGTACGTTCCAATGTGGTTTTGGGATTTCATTCTTCTCCTATGGTTATTTCAGTCTGTACAATACTCTCTATTGTTTTGTCAGGGACATTTTTTGATTACAACATATTTACATTACAAAATTGGAGCTATGTGTGTGTGTACTGGTTAAATGGAAATTTTCTTCCCTTTGTGGAATATTCATATTCATTTCCAGTCACTAGCCACCGGAATATGAAAGGTGGAAAAGGGGTATTCACGACACAAACCTTGGGGGACGGGTCATGAAAAGTGGTATCAAAAGTGGTTAGTTCTACCTCAAATACTGGGAGTCCACTGTTTTTTGGGAAACAATGTTAAATGTTTCGAGTTCCACATTACGATTATGGGAGACTAGTGTTGGTCTATCGGCTGACCTATCAATACACCAAGACCTTGAATTCATAATTTTAACTCGTTAAATGAAAGCACTGGTTGCATGCATCTTTGAATGCTTTCTCATGATCTTTCTGAGTCAGAGTTATCTCACCATGTATACTCTATTGATAATTGTATATATTAATTAGTTCCAAGATGCTTCCACATAGATATCTAGGTAGGATTCAACCCCCAATCTCAATTCTGATATGTTGGGGGACGATATGGGTACAAGGATTTATACTAGGGAAAGAACCATCAGGTGATGTACCAACTATACCACCACCCATGGATTAGATCAAGGTATTCGTAGTACCAGTGGATGAGATACACATGCTAAGAATACTTCACATGTTTCAGTTACAAAGACCACTCAGGTTCCGAGGCAAACCCCAACTCATGGGTATCTAAGCACTAGCTTGAGGTGGTGCATGTGTTTTATGCCTAGTGCAGACACCATTTAATTAGTTGGTGGATATGGTAGTGAGCCTTATTTTTTGATCAAGAGGGAGATGGTGGGGTTTAGATTACACAACCATACGATGAGGTGACTCTTACATGGTCAGATCTTGATTAAATATTTCAGAAAAGGGGCTCATTCCGTAAAACTCATGGGCTATGTGTTCCCAAGAACTTATACAAAATCTAAAGGATGACATGAGGGTAGCTGTGTATTCCTCAACACGTACAGAATTATCCAGGTACTCAATGAATATGACATGACAAGTGCTTCAGGAATTAGACATCTTGGTTATGTGTATTTGGGAAAATCTGATATGTAACTATTCCTCAGTGCATTACTACATATTCATGGGTTCTAGAGAGATCCTTTGATGTTTGAATAACATTGACTATATAGATACTTCAAGTGGATGTTAGTGGTGGGAAAGAAAGAAGAAGATATAAATCTGATATACATGGATATGTGAGACATTCTGATAAGTGGGGCCATGATAGTGGATCAACAACTCGGGGCTCATTGGGTGCATAAAGTCACCATAGGAAGAGGTAATTATTTTTGGAATAATGAATGTGATATCTCCCTAGAGATTTTCCAGCCCATCATGCTAACAGTTAAATGGTGGATCTGCCACTAGGGAAGAGAAATTAAGGTGAAATGATTATTCTGATGTGTGACATACATGGGAGAGGTGCTAGTATATGATTAGAAGGTGAAATACTTCTCGACATGTTATAACCCTCACCCCAATGTGGCCCCCCAGGCTTAGGGTTCTATAGTAAATTGAAGGGGGTAGCTACATGTAGTCACAAAATATGACCCTAGGTCTCCAGTATTGTTTCGAGGCTTGATTTGTGTCTACAATTAGCTACCATATAAATAGACATAGTTTTTAATCATGTTTTCTTATTATGAATATTGTTCAACAACATGAATTTCTTGTTAAACAATTTACTTGACCCTTAATTCTGGAGAAACCCTATGGAGGTGGATTGATAATCACACATATTTTAATAGAGTGATCTAACACATGAGGTGATAGTTTTAGTTGAAAAATATAGGTGGTTGGGTTGAGGCCATATGATGTTAGTTTGGGTATAGACTGAACATTCATAGTTTATGGTTAGATTTATTATTTTTGGAAAAGGGATGTGGTATATCTATAGTGTTGGATTGGGGGTTTCCTTGGTCAGTGAAAATGGAAACCTAGGTAGAATGGTATACACTCGTGCATATGAGGGTGCTACATTTCACTCTTGGGTCCGCCTGCCAAACCCTAATGTCAGTAGATGTTTTGATTTTTCAGTTCCCAAAAGTAGGGGTGGAGTTTGGGGATGTTCCTTCAAGAGATTTCACCATGATTAACTCCAAGCCAAAAGATGTACTTCTGCATTATTCTTCACCCTGAAATAGATCCAATATCAGCATCAGTATATCAGGTGGATTTCACCAAACATCACAAGAAGAGGGGGTGAAGGTGGTTATTTAATCATAATTTAAAAATAAAATAATAATAACTATAAAATATTTATTATCTTATTCTAGAGAAAATAATTTTAAAATGTTTAGATAATTATTAAAATAAACCTGAAAAATGAAAATTGTTATATCAAATTTGCTGTAATATGCATATTAGAATGAATAACATTGTCATTTCCTAGGAAATGAGAGGGGGTGAAGGTGGTTATTAATTTAAAACTAATAATAATAATAATTTGTGATATACCATATCTATTGATACATATTTACATTATTATTAAAGTAGTTATATTTTTTAGGAAATATTATATTCCATATCATATAAGATACTCAACCCAAAGCTTAAACAAACAAGTAAATATCTTTATTGTGTGAACATTATAACAAAGACATTAAATTTTAAGGAATTAATAGTATCGACTAAATTAAAAAAAATTTCATTTATATTTATAATTTATTAATTTACTTTTATAAAATTAACAACGTAATTTATTAAACTGATTTTATTCATCAAAGTAGATTTCTTCAGATTTTTTTGAGTGAATAAAATAATTAATTTTCGAATTTCTTTAAATTTTTATAGGGAAATAAATATCACATTTTGAAAAATCATGAAATGTTTATATTAAGTTTAAATTTTATTAAATTCTTGAAATGTTTTATTTTCCAATGAATAGTGAAAAATACTTATTTTTTCAAAACAATTATTTTATTTTAAATTATTTTTAATATAATAATATTTTTTATATAATATGTATTTTTATTCCTTATTATTTATAATAATTAATTTTTTTGATATGTATTTTATAATTGAATATAGTATAAATACCATTCTATCTTAAAATTTTAATTATTCTAACATATTGTTTTTCTTAGTGTTCTTGAGATTTATTAATAAATTAAATGATTAAAAATAATTTTTATGATTTTTGAAAAGAATATAATTTTTTTGAATCAATACGTACAAATTTAGTAAAGAGAGAACTATTATTTTTGTACAATAAAAATTGTAACCCTAATATTTTTTTACCATGATAAAGTGTAAATCTTGTAATTATAGATAAAAAAATAAGGACTATAAAATTAATCTAATATCTAACAAAATTATACTGGATGACTAATATTCATCCGTTATAATTTTTGTTATGGTTATATGTCTTTTTATGAGAATATTTTTTAGTTTATTCCTTATTTAATGTTCTATTTAAATAAATTTCAAAGATGTAACATTCACGCATATAATAAATATTATACATTTAATTTGTCTTCATCTAGATTTTATATTCTAAATAAAATAGTATATTTATTTCTAATAGACATATCATACACATGATAACATAGTAATAATTTTTATTGAACAAATAATTGCGTAAAAGTTTTACACGATGTTGATGATAGAATTATTTTATTATTAGAAATATCAATGTAATGTTATTAATATATTAATATAAATAAAATTTAAGATAACTAATGAATGAAATAAATTTTAAAGATCACCAAATAATTTTATGACTTTAATAAATTTTATTATGAAATTAGATGTGTTATCCTCGACCTAATAATGTCCACGTATGGGATAATCTTTGATATAGACATGATGAATATTTCATAGTAATTTTTTTAAATTATATAAAATTCATAAAAATATAAAATTATGAAAAAAAATAAAAAAGTGTTATAAGGTAATATATGATCCACTTATGGTTCTTTCTTAATTTTATAATAATTATGTTAATCGTTAGAGATTTAAAATCCATGTTGTCACTATAAAAGTTATAGTGTTTAAATAGTTGTTAAAACCGAAAGATAAGTGTAAAAATGTAGTCAAAACATTTCTAAAATATATATTATGATATTATTTCTACACATTTATTTGATATTTTATAAATTACAATCTATAAAAAAAATATTATATTCTATATTAATTTAAATTAAAATAATATTTTTACAAATTCGATGTCTTCCCCTCCCCTCTCTGAAAAAAAGGGAACCTCTTCTTATACTATAATAACATGTCAAGAAAATTTTGGATAACAAAATCTCTTCTCACATATCTTCGTATAGTGACTAATATATTATTACTAGACTTATTTTCAGAACAAAAAGAATGTTATTTAGGATAAAGAGATAAAAAAATATGGTTTTCCAATGAAGAGGTAATGTTTTTAATAATGAATTCTTGTTTTATATTTCCTTCCAACATCTTTAAAACATAGTTAACTATAATAAATTAATAATTATAGTATAATACCAAATATATTATTTATTATGTTTTACGAATGAGCCATTATAATTTTCTTCCATCAATTGAGAATACAATTTATCTTTTGTGTGTATAGAATACTGCTACCTCACGAATTAATGTGATTTACATTCTCTAACCAAATTGAAAAATTCATTACAGTAATGGAATTAATGTTTATACATGAAATTAATTAAATATTTATAATCTTCCAATTAAAATATATCAATTATCTTATTAGTAATTCATATAATGAAAATGATAATGTTTTTCACTTGTACTTGTGAACAATCACATCCTCAAAGGGATCCCATCCATATTTGATAACCACAACCAATGAATGAAATATGTAAGTATATATAATGAAATAATATGAAATATATGATATTATTGTTACTATATAATTATATAATAATAGGTCTGTTTAGTCCATAATTATAATTCAAAAAAAGAAAAATTTACTCATGCGTATGTACAACCAACCATCTCCATTACTGTAATATAATTTTTTTTCTCTAACCATATTTCATGAAAGAATTTAATAGTATAATTAATTTATTGAATTTAAAATTATTTCATGAAAATTATTATAGAGATGATTTTATGTGAATCTAATTTATTATTTATAACCTACAACTATCATTTTGGTCTTAAGAATAGAATATCATCAAAACAACCAAATTGAATTTAAATAATTAATTAATTTCTATTACATGGAAATAGGTGAAATAAAAGTAGTAATAAATGAGATAAAGTTCAATAGTATTTTAAAAATGAATTTTTTTTAATATTTAGTAATATAATTTTTTTAAAAAAATTTGACATAGGTTATGTGAGTTTCTTTTAAAAACACTCTTAAAGTTAGTTTGTTGACACTTTTTAAAAATGTCAATGTAAAGGGTTTTTTACATATATTCCATGAGAATATTATTAAACAACCTGGAATTAGTAATTTGTTTTTCCAATCTACATTAAAATATTTTATTGTTATTTTCAAATGATTTATTTAATTAAAAATATTAATTTTTTAAAAAATATAATTGTTTTCAAGATGGAAATTATAATTTCCTCATTCTCAATGATACATAAATAAATCCAAAAATATAAATTATAATTTCTATATGTAATTTTGTATCATGAACTTATGTCTATTATAAATGTAAATTTTTATATCAGAATGATATTTGTTTATGACATCATTTTTTAATAATTTATGAGGAAAAATAGAAAGCATAAAAATTTGTTATTCATGATATGGTACATGGGAATTATAAATGAAAAATGTATGATTTTGGATATTACCTTGTGATTCAATTATTGTCTATATGTTGTTTTATCCCAAATTAAAATGGGGCATACCATCATATATTTTGTATTGGGTGCACCAAGATAGTCCCTAGTAATCCTATTATATAGTTGGATTTTCTCAGATAGTGCTCCAATTCATTGGGTAATGAATATTGTCATTCAACGTAATATTGAAGGTCTTAACAAAGAATTTATCATATAGATTTTACTCCTCTCATGTTATTTATGACGTGTGTTTAAAAAGGTTTTCGAATGCATTTCCCTATGGTTCTAAAAGAGTTTTCATTTTAATACTATCGAATTTAATGATTTTCATGGAGATAAATCTTTTTATGTTTTCATGTAAATTTTTTTTATTTTAATTGTTAAATGAATGATGATATATGGGTAAATATTTACTAGTTTTTCATGTTTTCTTTGGATAATAAATTTTCTATTTTATGCCCCTTACTTATTTTTTTATCTTTCCTCATAATAAAATTTCTATTCAAGGTATTCAAAAGATGGGTAGGTATAAGAATGTGGTCAATATAATATTTTCAAAGATATTTCATGAATCAATAACATTTTTTAGTTCAAAATGGATTCCTTTGGTAAAAACATATGGATAATGATTGTAATTTTCCACTTGAAATGTGTGTGTTTACAATATGAGAGTATTTAATAATTTATCAAAAACTGAAATATTAAATGATAATTTAGAAAATAAATTTAATTATGTAATAAAAATTTATAAAATATTTAATATTTAATGAATATTTATTAGAGTTGGTATCAAAGATGGGATTATATTTCTTTGGATTTTATGATGTTTTCTTTAGTGGTTTCTATACGAGTTGTGAATATTGATATATATTTAAAATCATAAACTTGATCATAATTAAAATGTCATAGTATTTACTTTGGCTGAATTTTGTTATGAATTATTAACCCGAATAATCATATTTTTGTATAAATTTAATTTCTAATTTTATATTGTGTTATTATATTTTGGGATAAAAATGAAAAAAAAAATTATAACAATTGAGGATAAATTATTAATTTTTTGATGAATATTTTAATGTTTTTAATGAAATTTTATCATATATTTTTTCAATTTCATATTAATTATATAGTTTATGAGAATTAAAACTCGATGATCATGTGACAACCCATAAAATCCATCAAGGTATTGGGATTTGAACCCACAAATGATATGAGAAAATTGTGAAGCACATAAAATTGGCTTGTATGTAGTCCACATTTAAATGATTTTTTAGTTTAATTATTTGATGGGAGAAGAATATGTGGATTTTTAACCAATTTTTTATCTATCAAATTTCAATGGGATTGGAATATCATTTGGTTAGTATGTTATTAATATTTTTTATGATGTCCTTCTGTATTTTTTGAATCCTATAAGTTTAATTGAATTCGAATATTATAGGACTTTCACTAAGGAGTAAAGGAGGAATTATATTTTGTAGAAAAATATGATTTTATTATAGGTTAATGGTTATCTTAAAATAATTATAAAAGTTACAGGATGAATTGGAGATTATATGTTTTTGGCATATAATTTAGGGTATGAGACATTGTGGTTAATCTTTGTTATTTGGACAAAAATGTTAAATATTGTAATAGATGATTATGTAAAAACTTATTTATTTTCTTTGGAATTGAAATTTTCAATTGAATTTTTATATAGAATTATAGGGAAAATTATTTATTTAATGAACTATGTTGAGTATAGTATATTACTATTGAAAGTTAGAGAATAAGATGGGATTTCGTTGTTGTATAATAAAATTTTTGCTAGAATTTTCTAATCATATAGTTAACATTTTTATAGAGTTTACTAATAGTAGTAATAGATTTTTTCCTTTTTGTTTATTTTTGGTCTATTTATGTTGATTCTATTGCTTTATGGATTAATAAATCATCTTAAATACTCATAGTTTGGAGAAAGAAGTGAAATTTGGTTGGAAATTTATTAATGGACTATACCATATATGTAGTTTATATTTATTGTATCTCCCCAAAAATACTATTTTTTGATTGTCTAAAATACATTAAATTCATTAGATAACCTATATTTTATGAAGCATTGAGTCTCTTTGAAATAAAAATTGGTTATTTATAGGATATAGTCATAACCTGGCCAAAAACGGAAATTTCCTATTTATGGGTTTTGAATTCCCAAAAATATACATACTCTATTGCGATTAAGGTAATATTTGGAGTATAATAGAATCAAAATGTTTTATGTTGAATAGTAACGTACCCTTATTAATAATAACTTATCCTTATGAATATTATCTTACCCTTATGAATAGTAATATGAATCTTATAAATGGTAACCATAACCATGTATGTGTAAATAAAATATAGTCACCATAAAAAATAAAATGAATATTATAACAATTTGTATTAATTGATATACTATTGATCATAGTTAAAAACTAAATTCATCATATTTTTTAAATTATTTTTGAAAAATATAGTTCATTTTTTTATTCTATAAATCAAAAAATGGTTAGGTTGATATTTTGGGTTTTTTCTGAAATACATGAATTTTTAGGGAATAGTAAAATACATTAATTTACCGTATAAATACATTATAATTTAAATTTACTATTACTATCTTCGTGAGTGAGGTATGCACCCAAATATCGAACACATAGGAACTTATTACCAATCTAGGACAAGTAATACTCAATATATCTATTTTTTGAGGAAATAATAAATTAATGATTATAATATTAAGAAAACCTTCCTTCCCTCCACTATATAAACCACCCCTCATCACCTCTTCTTCCCACACAATTCAAGCATTGATCCATACTTATGGTATTCCATATAACATCCCAATGACCTTCCTCCGCGTCTAAGACCTGCTGTTCTCATAAAATGGACCACAAAAATTGCCTTAAGTGGATTCTAATGAAGGAGAACTGATGATGTGATCAACTCTTCCTTTTTCATTCAACATCATTAAAATGATAAATTCATTTTTTATATCACCTCACCACCCTACATCTAAATTATATGATAATTATAGTATCTTTGAAGTTCTAAAATTTTATTATTCTAAGGGAATGTATCATTATCATCTCTTTTTCCCCTCCTCTTAAACTATAAATGATAATACCATTCAAGATGTGTTCATTTATCACATTCATGGATGACATGTTTGAATTTATAGTACTATCTTCAAGAATAGACATGGAATGTTTTTAATGATCAAACAAGATCATAATATATGTGTTCTACCATATACAATGTTTTAGAATACTAAATGACTCATTATATTAAATAATAATACAAAGCATGTTCATTATGCACAAAATAGCCATGTTAATCCTAGCGAGTTTCATTAACTTTTAACTAATGAGTCATCCACATGTTATACAATCCAATATCATTATATAATCATTTATATATTTGGAATTTCACTATTCATTTATATAAAAAATTATTTATGTTTAACCACATTTCAAAAGAATATCCATTCATAAATAAAAGTAAACCAATTCTGAAAAACAAGGAAAAAATTTATTCCTAAACAATAAAATTTAACTACATAATCCCCTCAAAAAGTCCATGAATTAGTATTATAAGTGTTGAATAATTCTATTAAATATATTTTATTTTCTTGAAATTCTTTTTAATGAATCCAAATTTTATTTTTTAGCTCATTAAGATCAATTAAAGTAAAAATTCGAGCAAAAGATAAGGGGTCTCTCATATATGTTGTATTTCCATGAGATTTCCAATATTCCCCACTTGTTTATTTAATGTGGTGTATGTTTACTTCCATTTTACATATAATATCATTATTATGTTTAATTTCATTGAATTATATGATTAATTTAGTGATTAAATATTTTTGTACAAACGATTCAATTGATTACAATGTAGTTAGGGACTTTGTCTCGGTTTCCATTTCATAGTGATTTACATGTTATTTTCACCTAATCATCCTTATGTGGTCTAACTGCTTCCCCATTGACATAATTTTTCATATGAAATTGTAAATATATTATATATCCTTGTTCGGGATTGATGGATATTATTGTTGACCTACGCCGTATAACCTTTTATTTATGATGCTTATTTGGAATTTTGTTTGAACTGTAGAAATGTTGATGAATCTATATCCACTACTATACAAAAATATTTAGAAGAATATTGTACATGGATTAATTTTTTTTATAATAAATTCTTTGGACATATTGTGATGGTAGGGTCATGTTATAGCCCATTCATGCATCAATAGGTCTCATAAAACAAATCAGTTAGTGACAAACCCTACAAATTTGTTTCTAAAAATCAGCTGAGTTTCTACCCTTAGGAAAAAACTATTTAGATGGTATAGTGGTATCATGTTCCTAGTAAATGACATACAATTAATAAGCATATTTTTTTATTCATTTTCAGTTATTACTATCCATGTGGTGTTCACCAAGATAAAATATATGGATGCAGTTTCATTCATAGTTTTTTAATGGCGTGTGTTATTTATCATTTATTCCTTAAGACATATTTATTGTTCAAATTTGATTATGATTGAATTATTATTGATTATATATTGTGATATTTTTAACCTTTTTTATGTATTTGATCTCACTCCATTAGTTGGTTTACTTACAAAAGGTTATGAGGATGAGACCATTTTTTGACTTATCATGTATAAATTTTTTTATTTGTTATAGTGTATTGTATTATGTTAAATTTCAAATGTAATATAAGTTAAAACTATTTATCTAGTTTCCTAAAAGTTACAAAACTGATTATTCTAGCATTACTTCATTCCTTGTTGAAATTCCATTTTAATAAATTAATTCACGAACAATGGGTTTCTAGGGTTGGGTTGTAACAGTTAGTATCATAGGAAGTTTAGTAGAAAATACGGAAAATAGATTTATAAAACATATATTTGGGAAAAAACCCCCCATGATTTGACTTCAAGATATTTGTACAAGAACATCCTAATATTTTTGTAATTAAATTATTATGTGGATATTTTTATAAAATACATCACTTTATGATTAATAAACATGGACATGGTATTTGGAATAGATGTACATAGAAGTGAAAACTCTGACAATGAGTTCCGGGATTGACTTAGGGTATCCTTGTACATGAAAATGGACCTTACTGCACTCCTATTTTGACACTCGCAGGGGATATTCATAAGATATTTCCTATTTTTTACATAAATTTACAAAGGATGTAAATGTATATCGTAACAATTTTTATGATTATGTTATGTGTCGTTCATACATATTGAGATAATTTTAAGTGATTTATAGTTAGAAGTTATGAATTATGACCTAATTTAGTGTATTATAATTTTTAATTATCGCACCTAATTGATGCGAGAAATTAATACCCACTAACAATGTATTGATTTCCCCACTGAGCAATCCAACATAGTTACTATTAGAGTAGATCATATAATAACCATATTGGGACAACATACTGAGGCTGTTATGAATAACCATGCTAAAATTATTCTGGATCGATTCTTGTGATAGAATCCAAAATATTTTAGTTGCACTAATAATCAAGTGGTGGATGAGTATTGGATCAAGTCCTATAAAAACTTATTTTCATTCATTAAGATGCTATTCAAATTAATAGATAGTATATGTAGTATATTTCCTTTAAGGTGATGTTGATCAATAGGGGGCCTTGATCCAGAATAATAGGGAATAATAATAAATTAAAGATATGGAATGAAGAATATTTAAAAAAATATTCATCAATAAATTTTCCATTCCTCAACAATGAACTAAAATGAAAAAAGATTTATTTAGCCTAATTAAAAGGGAATAAGAGAGTGTTGTGGAGTATATGGCCATAGTCACATGATTGGCCAATTAAATTATTGATTACATTTGTGATATAGTAGACAAGATTGATCATTTCTTAAAATTTCTTAAACCATGTTGTCGATGGGAACTGGCTTCTAAAACATTTTCATCGTATGATGAAAATGTATTATGTGCCATCAAAATAATGAAAGAATTTAATAGATCTAATTTTTTCTCGGGAAATCAAGTTAAAAAGAGGCATTCTAATTACCATAAAAAAGATGAAGCACTAATGTAGAAGAATATACTGGTGAAATTTCCATTATTTGAGAACTGTGGAAAGAATAATCCTGCGAAATCCATGAAAGGAAAGGGAGTTAGAAATAATTGGGGAGAAAAAGGTCACTAATATAATGAATACAATGGGATGAGGAAAGTCTATAATGTTCAATGTTATAATTTTAGAGAGATATGGCTATATGAAAACGAGTTTCTTATATTCCATGGATTTTTTACTCAGAAAATTCCATGAGTGAAAATGAATGATTATATGATTACTACTATAGATATTGAAGTACCTAATAATTTAGTGGTGGGTACAATAGTTTTTTCCTAAAATTTAACCAATTATTTTTCATATTACGTATCATCACATTCATTTACATCTTCTCAGTTTTCCAAGAAAATTAGACACGTACAATCTTTTTAATGAAGTGGTTATTAGTAAAAACTCCTAGGGTGTGAATCATTACAAAAAAATATGTGTCGATTAGTCCCCATCACGACAAAAAATCATTCATTAGTTTCTAGACTTATCATCATAGAAATTATTAACTTTGATATAATTCTTAGTATAAATTAGCTGTCAAATTATGATGCAAATATCGATAACAAGAATAAAGAAGTAAAAATATTGAAAAATGTTCTATGATCCATTATATTTGGAGAAAAATCCATACTGTCAAATATTTATCTAGATCCACCAACAGTTGGTATAATGAATTAAATTCTTGTATAGGAAGAAAATAGAATAATTAAAGATGAGGAAGGTAATCTTCAAATTGAACATATACATATTGTCCCATAAAAAATTGACACATTTCAAAAAAAATTACTTAGACAACATTCATATATATATGTTGAGTTACATATTGATTTAATTCCAATTTTATGACCTATATTAATGACTCACTATAGAATGGAAGCAATGGAATTAGTGTATCTAAAGAAAGAACTATATGAATTGAGTGACAGAAGATTTATTTGACCTAATGTTTCCCCACTGAGAGCCCTTGCCATCTTTTTCAGGAAGATAAATTGAACCTTGAGTCTATTCATTAATTATAGGGAAATCAACTCTCTTACAATGAAGAATAAGAATCCCTTTCCTTGAATTGATGATTTCTTTGGTCATCTTCATAGAGAACATTAATTTATGAATATTGAAATTCAATATTGAGATAATCCTCTATGGGGAGGAAGGAAGATATTTCAAAAACATCAATTCGAAACAAGTATGGGCATTACGAGTTTACAGTAATGCCTTTTTGGACTAAATAATGCTCTAAAATTTTCATGTGTATAATGAATAGAGTTTTCATGGAATATATTGATAATAATTTTGTGGTATTTATTGATGATATCCTGATACATTCTAAAAGATAATAAGACCATGAAAATCACATACGTATTATTTTGAAAACTGTTAAACGAATTAAATAATATGGTATGTTTACAAGTGAGAATGTTGCCTTCAATATGTTACTTTTCTTGTCCATTATGTCTCTAAAAATTTAATCATTATTGTTCTTGTGATGAAAAAAGGAAATCCATGAATGGATCATGCCAACGAACATAACTGAGGATTAATGTTTTATTGACTTAACATGTTATTATTGAAGTTTCATTCAAAAAATTTCACGACTGCCTAATCCTTTAAATAAACTCAAGCATAAATGGGTTATGTTTTTTAGAATAATTACTATATATAATTATTCATAGAATTGAATGTAGGATTGGTAAATACTCTCTTTTAGGCTCTTCTATATGGAAATGATATATTTTTGATATAAATTGATGCATCAAAGAATAGAAAGGGTTGCATCATTATGATAAACGATAATGTAATTTCTTCTGCATAATTTAAATTGAAGACTCATGAGAAAAATTACCCAAATATTGTTATTGATATAGCTTTCATAATCATTTCTATGAAAATATGGAGACATTATATCTATTGTGAAATATGTGAAATATATATAGATCAATAGAGTTGAAATACAGTTTTATACAGAAAGAACTCAAAATGTGAAAATGGAGAATTCATGAGTTACTGATTGATTATAATTGTTCAATACACGACAATGTAGGAAAGAAAAAATATGGTTAACAATGCATTAAGTAGGAATGACTGTGTAATTCTTACCCAAATGGGAATTGAGAGAGATCATATATTCATTGTTCTACTAATGATGGATATGGTAATATTTATAGATGGGAGAACACATATCCACTTTCAAATGAATTCAAAACCAACTTTACGATATAAGACGAACATCTCTAAATTTGATAATGATAATGTGAACAAGAATATTAATGTTGTTTAGGATGGGAGATTGGTATACTTCTAGTAAGAGGATGGAGTTCTAAAATATGTGATGAGGTTAGAAATTCCATTAGTACCTGATCTAAAAATGGAACTATTAGATGATTCTCACAGATCTAATTTCTTTATACACCATGGTAGCAATAATATGTATAGTGTTTTAAAGGAACATTTTCTTTTGAGATAACATGAACCGATACATCGTTGACTAAGTGTCAATTTTTCTTGTTTGTCGTCATGTGAAGGCATAAAGACAACATCCAAGAGGAGTGATGCATCCTATACCAATTATTATGTAGAAGTGGGATGAAATTATTATTGATTTTCTTATAGGACTGTATTGGAATCCAATAAGTAATGAAGAAATATAAATAATTATTGATCATATAACAAAATAAGAACATTTTCTAGTCATAAGAGATGATTTACCACTTGAGCACCAAGAAAGAATTTATATTAATATAGTTGTATGATTTCATGGATCACCTCTATCGATTATGTCTGATCGAGATCCTCAGTTTACATCAATATTATGTAAAAGTCACCTAAAGGCATTGGATAATGAGAGTCATATGAGTAAGACATATGACCCCCAAACTGATGGACAATCTCAATGTACTATTCAAATATCAGAAGACATGCTTAAATATTTCCTTCTTGACATTAATGGATGTGGGATCAATACTTTCCTTTGGTGGAATTTCCCTACAAAAATAGTTTCCATTATAGCATTCAAATGGATCCATGTGACGAATTATATGATTAGAAATTTAGAACACCTTCTTGTTGGGATGAAGTTGGAATAAGGAAACATATAGGACCAGAACATATTGAAGGGAAAACTACAAAGGTAAAAAAATTCATGACAATATTAAAGCAGCTTAAAGTAGGTAAATAAAGTTATGCTGATAATAAATGAAATGATTTGTAAATTAAAAAAGGAGATAATTTCATTATAAAAGTATCTTCATGAAGGGGTGACTTAATGTTCAGTTTGAAATGGAAAATGATCCACATATACATCATATTGTTTGAAATGATGGAATGGATCAGAGATATAGCTTAATATTTAGCAGTTCCACTATGTCTTATCCAATGTTCATAATGTGCTCCACATGTCGTTGTTACTGATATACATTCTAGACCCAAAGTACTTACTCACCTATGATGAAATATAACTAGAACCTGATTTGTCATACTATGGAGATACTATAGAGATTATTGAAAGTAGGGGGTAAGTATTGAGAAATTTGACAACTCCTCTGGTAATGTTTTTTTGGAGAAACTGTAAAATTGAGGATGCCACATGGGTACTTAAGGATATTATTAAAAAGAACAACCCACATATTTTTGTAGGAATTCATACAAGAAATATTTAAAGAGACAAATTTCTGAAGGTGGGAATAATATAACACCCCAAACATTTTGTTATATATTTCTCTTCAATACATAAAATTTATTAGATAGATTATATAACAAGAAGAATGAAATATCTATGAAACAAATATTTGTTATTTAATGGATATATTCAGAACCTATCAATTAAAAATTAAGTTCCCACTAATGTGTTTTTAATTTAAAAAAACGGGCATACACAGATTTGATCAGGGTGATATTTGGAGTTTGATAGAATAAGTTAAAATTTTTGTGAATTGTAACATACCATTATGAATAGAAACATACCCTTATAAATGGTAAATTTACCTTATGAATAGAAATATGAACCATATTAATAGTAACCATACCCATGAAAGGGTCAATAAAAATTTGGCTCATTATAAATGAAGATGACTATTTTCAGTGTTTGTAGATTTTGATTAAATAGTGATTTTAATGAAAATAAATTTTGACATATTAATAATTTTTTTTTCAAAATATAGTACATTTATGGATTCTACATGTTGGAAAAAGGTTAGGTTGAATTTTTTTGATTTCACTATAATACATTATTTTTTTTTGAATAATAAAATACATTAATTTACCGTATAAATATATTATAATTTAAATTAACTTTTCCAAGAATCAAGATTGATGTAAGATCCCAAATCTGGAAATTACATGCACTTATTACTATTCAATATTGAGGAATACTCACTATTTCTTTTCTTGTAAAAAATACTTTTTTAATGATTATAATGATAAGAAAACCCTCATCCCCTCCACTATATAAACTACCCCTCACCCCCTCTTCCTTCTACACCACTGAAGCCTTTAGCCTTAAAAATATCTTTAAATAATATTCCCAAGCTCCCAACCACATTTAAAACATTCTAGTCTCCCAAAAAAAAAAAATTAATGGCCTTGTGTATATTCTCAAAGAGGAGTACTCAATAGGTGAAACTCTCTTGTTTTTCAATTCAACTTCATTAACAAGTTCAATTTTTTTCGTTCCCCTCTCCTCACATACCCACATAAAAAAGATATGATAATTAAATTACATATGGAATGAAATTTTATTATTCTAATGGAAAATTTCATCATCATCTATCTTTTCCCTCTACCCTTACACTGAAAATGGAAATATCGTTTGAGATGTTTTAATTTATAGCATTCACAGATGATGAGTTTTCAATATCTATTACTATTATCAAGAATAGTCATGAAACATTTTTAATAGTTAAAATATATTGGTATATATTTATTTTACCATATTAAATTTTTTGGAATCCTTACAACTCATAATATTAAATAATAATACAAAATGTGTTCATTGTGCACAAACCACCATGTTAATCCCACCGTGTATAATTATCATTTATCTAATGAGTCATCCTCGTGGTATGTAATCCAAAATCATAATAAAACCATTTATATTATTTTAATTTCACTAATAATTAATTTTAACAATTATGGATGTTTAACAACATTTCAATGTAACTTTCATTCATAAATACATGTAAACAGATTAGGAAATCCATGTAAGACAATGATTCCAAAATAATAAAATTGATCCTCTTGAGCCCACCAAAAAGGCCATGAATGAACCAAATATGGTTAAAGAAAATTAATTACTTGTAAGAGAGGTTCTTTACTTGAAATTTAATTAAAATAAATTTGACGATTCAGGTCCGTAATATAAATCAAGAAACACATTCAGGCATATTTTTAGGGGGCTCTCATCTCCCAATTTTTTTGTGAGATTTCCAAGATTCACCATTTATTTATTATATTTGGAATATGTTTACTTCCATTGGATATATAATATTATTATTCTATTTATATTTATGGTGTTGTGAGATTCCATTGATTAATAGAAATTTTTTATACGAATTGGTTGATTACAGTGTGGTAAGGGACTTTTTCTCAATTACAATTTTATTATAATTTAAAAGGTATTGTGAATATAATCATTCTTATGTGGTGTAACTAATACCCCGTTGCGATAATTTTTCATTTTAATGTGTATATATATTATATATCAAAATTCTGGTTTCACGGATATGATTATTTTCATAAGTCGTATAACCCTTCACATATAGTGTTTTTTTAGAATGTTGTATTACTTGTAGAAATATTGATAAATTTGTACCCTCTACTCTGTACATATATTGAGAAGGAATATTTTAATTTTATAATATCATTGTATAAATAATGCATTGTACATTTAGTGAGGGGTAGGGCTTGCTAAATGCCCTCGATCCCTCGACAGGTCACATGCGAAATATCATTAGACGATAAACCCTTCGAGTTTGATTCAAAAAATTAGACGGGTTTCAACCCACAAACATAAACCATTTGGATCATATTGTGGTATCATGTGCTAAATAAATGACATCCAATTAATAAGCATATCTCTTTATTCATTTATAGTTATTACTATTCATGAGGTTTTCACTATGACAAAATATATGAATGTAGTTTCATTCCAAGTTTTTTAATGACGTGTATTTTTTAATTTATTCCCCATTACATATTTTCTATGCCAATATGATTATGATTCAGTTATTATTGATTTAAGCGTACAATATATTAAGCCTTACTGAGCATTTCGTCTCTAAACTTTTAATTTTTGACCTTTAACAGGTTATGAGGAGGAGGAAATTTGTCGAGTTCTTGTGGATGAAATTTTTTAAGTTGTTGTAATGTATTGTATTTTCTTATATTTCCTAATGTATTATTTGTTACAAAAGTGTATCTAGTTTCATGAACACTAAAAAACGTATCATTCCTTAGGGATTTTATTCTTCGTAATCTTACAAATGTAAAAAAGTAATGCATAGGCTCTGGGATTCTGGGGTTGGGGAGTTACATATACTTACTCATTTTATTAGGTAGGTAAGAAAATAAATTCCTCAACTATTTGAATAATATATAAAAAAAGGTTATCAGTTTACATTTCATAACAGTAAATCAATGACCTATTGACCCATAATAGACTTCTAGATTTTTGATGTCTCGCATTTTTTTCATGATTTATTTACATCTATATAATAACATTTGTTTCATATGTTCTCTTCCATGACCATGTATTCAAACATGAAAAGGTGGTTTTTGTTATCTAAGGTTCCTTCTTACATCCCTTTATTACATATTATGTTAATGATTTGTTAACCATATTTCTGATGTAGGTCATCAATAATTTTATATTTAAAATTCAAGATATTTTTACCATGAACAAATTCAAAATTTAATGGTTGAAATTTATAGAAAAATTGGGTAATTTTACATTAATAGTTTTTTAAATGAATTTAAATGTTCGATAGTATACAAGATACACAACAGTAAGCATAAATAAACAATTATTATGTGAAAATTATAATATAGTTTTAAAATTTGTGTTAGTTAATCATGGTAACTATATTATCAAATATAAAATGGTAATATTCATTAACAATATATTAATTAATTCATGTTAGAATATGCATATAATTTTAATAATGTTTTTTATTCTTCTAGTACACTATCATTATGAATGATTCTAATTTAATTTCAATGAAAATAAAATAATAAATTTCATGATATATTAAAATTCTAGCTGATGAAATAAATATTAATTTGTGAATATAAATATCAAATTTATCTTATAGTGATGTTTTGTGAATATTTGTAAAATCTTGGGTTTCCAATGATTATGGAAAAAAACTGATTTTTTTCCAAATTGGAATCAATTCTCTAGTATTCACAAAATAAAATTATATTTTATATTAATATTAAAAAATATATTAATTTTTATTTATAATAATCCAAATATTATATTTGAAATAGATTTTTTTCGTTTAATTTATTCTAAAAACATTTTACCTTTAAAATGGAATTTTCATTATGAAAAAACTATTCTTCATTATGTTTTGTAGATTAATTTAAAATTAAATTATTAAAATGAATTATTTTTATTTTTTTAAAATGGAATCCTTATTTTTAACCAATAAGTAATCTTTTAGAAAATAGGTGTCTTTCATTTTCGGAAAATATTTTTTGTAACCATAGCAATATCAGTTACCACAGTAATGGGTAAAACATGTAGTTAATGGTAAAAATAAATTGATATCGAATAGATTTGTATCCTAACATATCCACCAATATTATTGGATAATTAATATTCATCCATAATGATTAATACTTATGTTATATGAAAATTTGTTGCCAAATAGATTACATTGTGACCTTTAAACTATTTCATTTAATGAAATGTCTATGATTTCACATTCATATATTTAATAAACATACCATCATTAATATGGATGTATAGAGATGATATATTAAAAATAAGTATTATTTTTAAGTATAATATATTAATCTATATAATGGTAGTTTATTTTTAATTTTTAGTAATGAAATAACCACCTTATATGCATACACAACACTAATGTAGTAATTATTTTATAAATTGAAATATAAATAATTTGATAATAAAATGTATTAAAATAAATACTTTTTTAGATAATTGATTTGATAAAATAATATTATAGAATAAAATTCCATGTCAGGTTTGTAATAAAATCATTTTTTTCAATTCTATGTGTTATCGTCATAATATTAACTTCAAATAAATGTATTCACATTACAATTAACATTATTAATTGTTTATAGTAAAAATTAATTTATTAAATGCTATAAAAATCCTAAAATTTTAAATTTTTCAATAATATTTGGATAATTGTTAAAATTTCATAAATTAACGAAATATATTTTTTTTCATTTTTTAGTAACTAAATTATTCATCAATTTTTTAAAATATATTATTCATGGTAAGAGTTAAAAGGGATAAAGAAGGGTTAAAACTAAAATATTAGCATAAACATAAAGCAAAAATTTATCTAAAGATTATTTTATGAGATTATTAACACTTATTAATAAATTTTAATATATATAAATAACTATTTATTGATATATATTTGAAAATTAATGTATTCATGTTTAATATTTTGACATATTTCAAGAGTGTGCCCCCTCCCCAATAAATGGGCACATAATCTTGTCTTTTCATCACACTAAAAAATCATTTTTATAGTAAATTATCATAAAATTTCAATTTATATAATAACTAAAAAATTATAAAGTTCATGGATTAGTTAGAATAATATATTTAGTGTTATTAATGTGTCAAAAAAATTAGATTGTTCAATTAATTAATATTTTGTTTAATAAAGAATTTAAATATTATTTCTTATTCTATGTATGTAAAACCATTGTTAAAAAATATAATGTTGTATATAATGTATCAAAGGTATTATAATATGATATTATTTTAGTTTTTTACACAATTCAATACAATTTTCCCCAAATTGGAAATGAATTCATCGTCCACGTGTACGATGGAATACCACCTCACAAATATTTTTCATAAATTTTCTCTCACCATCAATAAAGATGTATTATTAATTATTGAAATAATTTTTATCCATTATATTATTTACATATTTCTAATTATGAAAATATGAATTTTAATTTACCTTCTTAAAATTCTTTATACTACAAAATAATCACATTGTTCGTTTGTATGTTTGAATTACCAACACCGCGAAGCGATATGATTAATTTATGGTCACCGCCAAAGATTGATGATATAAATATATAATTAAATTTATCATAATTGTGTAATATATATGATATATTAATAATTCTTTAATGATAAAATGATAAATATTTTACTTCCTAAATTATTATCAAAAAAATTAAATGTTACACTTGTGTACGTGAGACCTATCTTCTACATGATTAGTATATAATTCATTTTTTAATAACTATATTTCATGGTTTGATTTAAAAGAATAAAAAATATATAAAAGTTAAATTTATTTCATTAATATTTTATTTGATGATTATTTAATGCCTATCTTTTTAACGTAGTCAACATACATAGGCAATTCTGTAATTATGAATTATATATTGTCAAACCATCTCACAGAAATTTTAAAAATTATAAAATTTTTGTAACATGGTAAAATGTGAAATAAAAGTATTATTAAATTTTTTATATGTAACAATTATATTAAATAAATAAATTGTGTTTTTAAATTTTTATTTTAATGAATTTATGTTATTAATTGTACTAAATGAAAAGGATCATCATTTAAAAATTATCTTTTAAAGATCATATTCAATTTTTTTACAAATGTGTAAACATTTTATTATCATATTCTAGATTATTGACATATTTATTTGAAACAAAATTTATGATATTACATTGTTCTCTTCAAATAATTTATTTTCATTTTTTTTGAAATTTTTAAAAAACTGAATTTACAAAATATATATTTTTTGTTTCCGTAAAAATGAATTTAACAATATTTTCCTCATTCCAAATCAGTATTTCAAATTTTATTAATATTTCATTGTTGAAAATTTTATTTTAAAATAATATTGAATGTTTATATAAAAAATTGATTAGTATTAAACACTAAAATATTTTTTTATTGATTTTTTTGAAAAATAAAATCCTAATGAATTTTTTATTCCGGATTTTGTACATCAGTATTATATAGGTAAAATAGATGTGCACATAAATATCATGATTATATGGATATAAATTATTTTATTCATTCTCTAATATATCATTGAGTGAGACCGTTATAACATATATGTTGGGGGTAGCCAGATAGCCCATAGGTGAGCCAACTATTGCTTTGGGCACACCATAATAGCTCTCAAATGAACTGGGTTCTATACCTTGTCTTTTGAGGAAATAATATGGGAGATATTGATGGTTTTTTCAAATGGATTTAACAAAGTTCTTGTAATTTCTTAAATTTATAGAAAATAGTTTTTTAATGTCATGCCTTATGTAATATGGGTTTTAATTTTCTCTCTATGGGTTTTCATGGAATTATTTTAGCCAATAGTGATTTTGTTTTCAAGTGAAATTTTTTTAAATCCTAAGATAAATAAAAATTGAGATAAAAATAAATATAGAAATGGTTTTAATGCTTTCACAGGGATACAAATTATCTTTCATTATTTACCTGTATATGTTTTATAAGATCATTCAAATTTTAAAAAGTATTTCACAAGATATTAATAATTATTAGGGACAATATTGAGTTCAATAAGAAATTTGTAATTATATGTCATGAAATATAATAATTATTTATTTTAAAATAGTTTTATTTAGTGGATAAAAATTGATATAAATTATATGTGTTAGATTATAATACTTATGTTTACTATAGTTATATATACCTAGTTATCTAAAATTATAAACAAAAAAAGTCTTTTGGAAAACTATGTGAATTTTATAGAAATAAAAAATTGTTATTTTTTATGATCTAGTGCATAAAAATACCTCCATGGTTTAAACCACTCAACCTATAAGAGTAATATATACATATATTCATTATTCAGTTATAAATATATTTGAAAAATTACTTAGTAATGATATTTTAGGACAATTTATTTGGTAAAATATTAATATCATTACCTCTGATTGTCATCGAATTTATTTTCTCATTATCACAACTTGAAATACATAATAAATGATAAATGGATACAATTATTTTTAATACATTGAATAAAATAAAAAATAATGGATTTGTAAACTATTATTATATTGGGAAACAATTGAATCATTTACTTGATATATAAATCATAACGAAAAATTTTAATTTCTATGACCTATTTGGTTAAATATTGTTCATTAATTGTCACCATATATTCAAAAAACTTAAAATGGATTTTAATAAAAGATTAAATAATACATTTTATACCCTGAAAGAGTTTCAATGTAGGGGTGCATTAAGGCGTGTTATTGTGCACCCGATGATGATCAACTAAAATTCTAATGTATCCTTTTGTTGATGATTTTACCGGATGGTAAAAAATTATAGTTTCAAAATACATTTATAATATCTAGTATTTTAGGTATTTCTTAATTATTAGTCATAATTACTTCCTTATAAAACTTTATATTATTTTTATATATTTATATACAATGTATATCTTAGGGTTGTGTTCCATAATTCATGTTTTCTAAAATCTAGTTTATAGAATTTCCAAATAATTTCCCATGATACCTACGATAACAACACCAATATAGAAACCTATAGATGGTGGTTAATTTTTTATATTAGCGCATTATAAAAGGAACCAAATCCTAATAAATATTATAGTTTAGTGGTCCTGTTAAACTAGATACACACATAATTCTTGTATAAAATTTCAAAATATAAATTACAGTAAAGTAAATTTAAATATTCTATATTTTTGAAGTCATTCAAATAATCCATATCAAATCCTAGAGAATGTTAAAAAATAGGGTTGATATCATATAATCAATTTTAACTACATATAGTGTATGATATAAGGATTCAATAATAAACAATATATATAACAAGGGAAATAACATAACATTCATTAAATTTAACAAAAAAACTATATTTAGATAAGATAAGGAAAAATAAATATTGTAAGGTAAATAATTGAAAACACATTCCATTTCATCAAGAACCTGAGAATAATATGAAAACATTAATAGATTAAATGAAACCAATCCAGGTATAATAATAAATAAACCCTCAAGGAGAGAGAATTGTTAATTTTTGACATCATGATCTTTGAAATAATGGTATTTATACTATTAAGAACATCAATGACACAGAAAAAACATGGGGTAAGACCTCATTTAACACAGGAAACTGATTTTTCTCTAGAAACATACTGAAGAGTTAAGGGGATATATAATTGTATTCCCCGCTGGTTATTGCATTTCCAATAATATAATCTTATATTAATATATTTATTTAATATAAAAACAATATATTTAATTAGTAAATATCGATATTGAGTAGTGGATATAGATTTAAATTTATTTCAACAATCAATAAAATAATTTTTCAAAGTAAAACACCATATTAAAAAAATTGTATAAGTATTATTCCATAAGTATATAAATTGTAAATCATATTTATATTTAAGTGAAATTTAATTTCCATGGAACATTATAAATGGAATGTTTCAAAAAAATGTTAATAACTAAAAAATGTGCCATGAATGATAATTTAAATTACTTATTTGTTCATATTGATTATAAATTACATATATATATATAATAAATGTTGTATCATTAAAATATATCCCAATTCACAAAATAAAAAATAACGATTTTTTCATTGATGAATATAAATACCATAAAAATGCCATTAAAAATAATTTTGAAGAAAATATCCAATTAATTGGAAATCAATTTGAGGAAAAAAAAGAAATATCCATTATTAAAAAAAAAGTGATATGAAAAATAATCATGTAAAATTGAAATATAAAATACCACTCAATTATTTTTCAAATTGAAAATAATTCCCATTCAGTTTGATTATATTATAAAATTGAACTAATTCACATTTTTGTAATAAAATAAAAAAAATTACATTTTTTAGAAAACACCAACAAGGTTCTATATGGTCCTATCCTTAAGCATTAAATAATCATGAGTTAAATAATGAATTCAAATGGTGGATATTTCCAGGTTTAGAGTATTAAATAACTAGTCCATTACTTTTAAATAATAACCCAAATTTGTAAAAGCACATACATCTAAAACAATATCTTGTTTTTCCACAATAATTTTTTTAAAAGGATAACATGATTTATTATTCTCAATAAAAATATTTTTGACTTATTCCATTCCATTTTCCATATTAATAGCCATTGAAAAAAATTAAAAAAATAAGATGAGAAAAAAAATCTTTATTGTATGTAAAATATAAGAATGAAAATATTAGTCCATGTATAAATTAAAATCATGAAATCAATTAAAAAATCATACTTTTCTACCATAATAAATAAAAACATTATATGACATCATGAAATCATATTATTCCTAAAAACATCAAATAAATCACAACTAATAAAGGCATCTTGTGGCATATATATCATACATACATTTTATCTTTCACATCTTCTCATGGAGTGACATTCATTGTTACCTTTGAAATACCTATCACAATATATTCTATAAATATCATTGGAAATACCTTATCATTTAACTCTATCTCATTACACAATGAATTGGAAAGATATTGTTGGTTCACCCACTTATAGTTATCATGGAACCACCTGTATTTTGATTATCATGTAACCACTAGTCTAATGTCCAGGTATAATTATATAATCATCACACATACAAGATTTCAGTTATCAAAATTTCACTAATATAATTTCAGTTGAAATCTCAAAAAACATTTCAGGATTTTAAAATAGTCCAACCACAATAAAAAATAGTCAATACCAAAACACTAAAAAAGTAACAATGAATTTAAATTTTATTTTAAAAACATTAAGTCACATAGAAGAATACAAAAATCAAATAATGCTCACTGCAAAAGAGTTGTCATTTTCGCTATATATACTAAAAACATTCATTTTTTTAATTTATAATGAATGAAAATTGATTCGTTTAAAAATATTCATTTTGAAAATTTTGTTTGAAATTTTAAATATACATAAAATGTCATGTATAATTCTTTTATAACTGTATAATTAAATATATAAATTAAAATACTAGAGAAATGGATTCAATAATTAAATTTTCAAATGATCAAGATTTCTCATAACTCATTGAACATAAAAATATTAATCACCATGAATTAATAGATTGACTGAATGAATAACTAAAATTACTATAGGAAAAATATAGGTGTCATAGTGGCTTTATATATAATTTATAAAATAAAAAATATTAATATTAACATGAAATTCATCAATTAAAGGATAAAGAGACGAAATCTTATACCTTGAGTCTGACACGTCACATACCCGAATAATATTCCTTAATAATAATATTAGGCTTATTTCAATTTTCTTGATAAACATTTTCGAGTATATTAATCTTTTTTAATCACATATTACTGTGTTATAACAATTACATAATAATTTAGTTCATATTGGACGTTTGGTTGATATTGGGTAATTGAGTAAAAAAATGATGTTTGCTCGATCTCAATAGTCCATGTGGTAATATGTCAATCATATAAAGAATAATAGTCATTAAATAATTATATCTATTATATATTAATTTTTTTAATCAATTCATTAAATTTGGTTATGAAAAATAAATTTTACAATTATTGAGATGGAATGTTGTACATACATATGTATAATATTTCTATTTTTCATTTATTCTTATAGAAATAAGGAAATTATTATATTACCATTAAATAATGATAATAATATTAATAAAAAATAATTATAATTTAAATATTATTATATATATCCTAAAAGTGATATGGGGAATAAAAATGATTCACATCGCTTCGTGCAAGTAATTGTTCATATATACGCATGAAATACGTTATCGTATTTATGAGTGTGGAAAGTAATTATGTAATTTAAATATTATTATTTTAAAATAATAAATATATCGTTTAGATCATATATAAACATTTATTAAATCATTATAACTATTATTGATAGAAGAAAATAAAAACAAACTATAACAGTTCGTGAGGTGGTTGTCCGACAAACTAACGAACAAATTATTCATTTCACATTTGATGAAATTGGTGAAGGATTTTGGTTATGATATTACCGTAATAACATATTATTATATTGAGGATTCTAGATTTATTATTTAATAATTGAATAAAATGAATATGATAAGTTGTAAGAAAACATAAAATAGAATCACATAAACAATTACACCTCTTCTTCGGTTGATCGCCTTTGAATTACTCTATAACACCGCTAAGAATGGTGTTATGCATATCATAAGGCCTCAGGAATGTGGGTAAGGATTATAGGATGATTTTTCATCTAATATTGGTTGAACTAAAAAGCATGGGAACTATTAATATTATAGAATAGTGGGTACCATTTTATATGAGATGGCAGGGGAACACATGGAAACTCTAAAAATATTATATTATTATAAAAATAATTTCCATTCACTATGGTCCCGAAATCATTTCGTATAAATATAATATTTTTTTTGTAGAATTAATTTCATCCATTCAAATTAAATCATGTTTTTAATATTTTTAAATCCTTATATTTTTGGTTTGACCATTATTTTACCCTTCTAAATCATACTATGATATTAGGATATTTACACTCACTAGGTTAATGTAATTTTGATAACATGTCCAAAGATCAACATAAGATCCATTTATGATATATTGAGACTTTTCCTAACCATTTGGATTAATCATTTTATATATAGTAATTTCATATCTTTTTATAAATATTTTTATATTTTAAAATACCAACAATGTCAATATTCACACTCTTTATTATGTGATGTTTAAAAATATCACAACATGATGTAATATTTGAATAAAATACTTGAAATTATAAAACACATGTTAAATATATATATAAATTCGTGTATGGAATAAATTATGTCATATAATACATATTTTAGTATATAAAATATCATTTATTATATTCTTTCATAAATCATGGAATCACTACATCTTCATGGTTTTATAATTAAATTATATTATATAGTTTCAAAAAATTATAAATAAGTTATCATGATGTATATTATATTTTTATCTCTCCAATGATACTTTATAGTTTAAGTGATCCCTTATATAACACTACATTGAAATACATTACTTATTAAAAATGAAAGTGTTACGAAAATGACTAATCATTTAATATAATATTATAAAAGCATTAAAGTCATCTATGTAGATAGAAGTGATCCTACAATCAAACTATGGTTTATAAGGGTCTATATACACTAATGAAATTAAATTATGTCTTTTTTATAGATTTTTTATATTATTATTATATAATTTTCACCTTCATTTACCTGATTCACCCTAAACCATGGTAATAAAAATAATTACTACTTTTTATTATTCAAAATGTCAAAAAATAAAAAGGTTATACTGAAATAATTTGAACCATATGATTAAAAATATGAAATCCATTTTTCCGAATTTATAACAAAGAAGTTGTTGTAAATAAGATAAAATTAATTGAAGTTGTCAAAATAAGAAAACATGTTATTTAAAAGTAAAAACAATCAAAATATAGAGGTTCATTTATACCTAATTTCATTGTAAAATTACTTCTTATGAACAAAATTGTATTAAATGATAATAAAATAATATAATGAAAATTTAAAACCAATTATAAATATAATAAAAACATTTTTATAACTTATATGAAAAAGATGATTTGAATTAAAATACTGCATTTTTTCTTTATTCATGAAAAAACAAATGTAATCATTAAAATACCAAAAAATTAACCGATGTTAATTTTGATTTTCCTTTTGTTCAAACGATTTTTTTTCAAATAGACGATATTAGGGTGACCAAAACTAGAATTAATAATGTTTCACCATCAAATAGAGGTAAAATTACATTTTTAGAAAACACATTTTATTTGTTAAATTATTTTAGTTCTTATATAATTTCCATAAACAAAATAAGATTTATTTTAAATAATTTATTGAGTTAATATATTGTTAATATAATCAAAAAATACTGACTTGGATTATTATATAATCCTAATTATTCACACATAAATAAAATTTTACAAAAAAAACATGACCTTTATATTGAATTGGGTTTTATTTATATTTACAATTAATTTTTTTTATCAATGATTCATTATATAAATATGTGTAAACCAAATATTCATAATTAATTTAATAGTTATTATTTTTACCATTTTAATGTATATTTTATAACTATATGAATAATATTATTTTGTTTATTTATGCTAAATATGGACTATCATGAAAGATATTGATCAAAGTGTTTCATTTAAAAAAACATTGGATGTTACATTATGAATTCCCTTTTGGAAATAGTTTTCTCTCAATTTGAATTTGGGGTTGGTAACTTTGTAATTAATTTGAACATTACCATTATTGCACTCTCATATAAAAAAAAGAATAACAAAACATCCACTTTAAAATAATGAAATTAATGATTTAACATCACCTGAGAAAACACATTATATGATTCCTTGCTGAAAAAAAGGCTATAGAAGACAAACTAACCCCATGTTCTGATAGAGAGTCATAGAAAACATAATAATGAGAAATTAAACAACCATGAAAATACAAATATTTATTGGGTTAAATTATCATTGACTTCGTAGTTGAAAAAATAAATTTCAAATATTGTTTATTTAAGATACTTATCATAAGTTGTATAATTTCGTTACTTCCTTAAAAATAAAATAATGAAACATAATTACTTGATATTTACAGTTTCATCCACTAATAAATTTCCACAAAAATTCAATTTTTTCCAAATGATGAGTATTGAATAACAATCATCTTTTATATAGTTAGATAACCCACAAACGATTAATTTTACATTTATCCATTCATCAAACATTAATAAAAAACAATAAGGATAATACATGGTAAAATATTTCCCCCAAAATAGCTAAAATCCATTTTATGATGAAAACTAATTTAATCTCAAAAAAATCAAAATTAATAACAAATTTCCATCATAGACCATTCAAAATAAAATACTCAAAATTACTAATAAAATAAGAACTATTGTTTATTCTATAAATTATGAAGGATTTGATCACATAGTCTTATATGGTATGTTTTAAAATTTATGTCCATAAATCACTCTTAATGAATCAATCCAAAAAGTAATTTCCTAATTACATATTTTTACATATAGGTTTATAATTTCTATAAATAAACTAATTCCCCATAAGTACTTAATAATAACATTAATTCGTAAAAGAAAATTCAACCATTATTGCTCATATAAAATCCCATAGTATTCTATTTTCCTTAGGTAAATAGTGATCCCAAAATAGTGAATGTATTCCAACATAACATTTATCAACTAATCCACAAATCATATTCTTATCTTAGGGATATCAAGTAAATTAAGCATAAAATCCAAAAATCAACTTCTTCCTATTCTATAAACATGTCTAAGTAAAAAATAAAATGTTTCTTTAACAAGACTCTTCTTATAGGCTAGTGGTAGGTGATAATGTCATGTCACACATTGGTTATGGGTTCGATTCCCAAAGCCTTGTCTGATGAGATGGGTTTTCACTAGATTTGTTTATTTCCCTTTTTCAATAAATATATAATTTTATAACATTACCAAATATGAGATAAAATCTTCAAAAATAACAATATCATGTCATCAACTCAATGTTTATCTCATTCCTTTCATTTTGCATGGCAAAAAGTAATAACCCATTATTTTTTCAATGGTGAATCTATCCAAAAAAAAGTATACTTAATATTTCAAAACATTAATCCTCAATATGGGTTTATAAGATATTGAACATAAGATCAACCATAATATTATTAACCCAAGATGATATTCCTAACTCTTATGAAAAAATCATAATATCCAAATCATTCTATATCATTATCTACTACCAACTATAAAGACCTAACCTAAAACATTTTATAATCCTGAGTTAAATCCAGAATTCACATTGAGGATATTAAAAGGTTTAGATATTTATATAAATTGATCATAACTATTAATTAAAAAAACAAATTTATACAATGAGGATACAACCAGAACAAGATCAATTTATTTTAAAATATAAAACTTTTAAAGTTAAAAATGATTTCATAATATTGAAACCATTAGTATATGTGTATTCTAAAATCATGAATACATTTTCACAAAATCATACTTTTTCCACATAAAACATAAACTCTTTATCATTACCCTTAAAATATAATGATACCTATAATAATTCATAGAAATCATAAACCATTTATGTATCTTGTTGAATACATATCATATATTCTTTGTAGATTTCACTAATACATATAGAGTAACCTTCATGGTCACGTTTGGAATACCCATCATACTATATTCCCTATATCAATTATGAGAAACCTTATAATTTAACTCAATCTCATTATAAAATGGATTAGATTACTATCATGTGCTCACCCTCCCATGGTTTATCATGGAACCACCAGTCTTTGGTTTATATCATTTCCACCTATAAAATTTTTAGGTACCAATATATAATTATAAAAAAAAAGAATTCAATTATCAATATTTAACAGTTAAAATTTCATTAATAATCACATAAATCATTTCAAGATATTGTAAAAGTCAATCCAATTGAAAAAAATTTCAATACCAATGCTCTATGAAAGGAATAATGGATTTCACTTTCCATAAAAAATATTATGGCTTTTAGTGGATTCCAAATGTCAAATAATGGTCATAAAATTATAGAAGCTGTTGTCACCGTATTTGTTAAGAAATATCATATTAATCATTTATAAAGAAAGTAAATTTATTAATTTAAATAACAATTTCATTTGAAAATTTAAATAAAATTAAAAATATCCATACAATGTCACATAAAATTATTTTCAATCCATTAAATAGATTAGAAAATTAATATCATGTAAAAATATTTGATAATTAAATCATTAAACGTTCAAGGTGTCCAATTCCACATCGGGTAATTAAATATTAATCAACATGAATTAATAAATTTACCAAAAAATGAAAAAAATATTATACATAAAATATGGGTTTCATAGTGTCTTCATATAAAAATTATTAAATAATAATGATGAATAAAAACTATAAATGCCTCAATGAATGGAGATTGATACTGAATCCCTTACGTTGAGTACCACTGATCATACACAATCATTAAATTTATGAATAATGAAATTATGTTATTTTTAACTTTCCATAGATCCATTTTATTTTTTATTATTCCATTTATATCACTTATTATAAGATTATAAAATTTACATAATTATTTATGTTCATATTGAATGTTTTGTCGATATTAGGTACTTGAGTGGAAAATGATAATGGTATGATTTCAACAGTAAATGTGGTTATAAGTCCATCATCTCCAAAATAATATTCATGGAATAAAAAATAATTTTATATATCCATTTTAATTTTAAATCCATTCATTAAATATGGATATGAAAACTGAAAAAAGATACAATCATGGAGACAATAAGTCATACACACCCATGAAAATGTTTCCATTTTTCATTTATCGATATTGAAATAAATTAATTACTATTTTTACTTTATTGAATGGTCATAATAATATCAACATAATAAAAATTATTTAAATATATATATATATGTAATACAAGGGATTTTTTGATTAAAAATTTCTCATATCACTTCGTGGAGATGATAGTTCACACATACGCATGAATGACATTATTATTAATATGTGCATAAAAGGTAAGATAATGATTGAAAAAATATTACATTATAATATTAAATATGTCATTAATATAATATATAATCATTTATTCCATCATTAAAACGAGTCCTGATAGAATCTAATGATAAATTAACTATATCGGTTCACGAGGTGGTAGTCCGCTGTAAACACGAATAACATGTTCATTTCCTATTTGATGAAATTGAAGAAGGATTTGGGTGATGATATTTCCATAATAGAATATTAGTATATTTACAATACGGTAGTTATTATTTCATCTTATAAAATGAAGGATTTGTGAAATAGGATGATGAAATAAAATAGAAACGCTAAAAATAATACTTCTTCTTCAGTTGAAGACATATGAAAAAAAAATCTTTACTCCAATAAAAAGGGTGTTATGCCTAAAATAAGGCCTCATGAATGTGGGAATAAATTCCATGAACAGGTTTGGGTAGATTCAAATGATCACAAATTCTTTGGATATGTTATTATTATAAAATAGTTGGTAACTCTTTATAGGAGAGGGAAGGTGAACACCTGTAATCTCATAAAATATTTAAATAATATAAATTCAATTTTTGTTCCAAATGGCACGAAGATAATTTATTCAAAATTTAAGGCTATTTTGGGTCGATTCCGCAAAATCCAATTAATATTATGAAGTATTTTCATATTTATTTAATCATTTTATTTTTTGTTTATCCATTATTTTATGATCTTTAATCATACTCTGATATTTTGTTATTTACAATTTGCGGGTTAATGTAATTAAAATAACATGTAAAATGACCCAAAAGAGATCCCTTTATGAATTTTTTGTACATATACTAACCATTAGAATTAATATAATATTTTTTTTATTTTAATATCATTGAATAAAATATTATATATTTTAATATACAAATAGTGTCAATTTTGTCACTATTCATTTGTTGTCTTTTGAAAATAACATAACATCGAGATTAGATATAACCATATCCTTTGAATCATAATTTTTTTTCAAATTAACCATTAAATTATTGTATGGAATTAATTATGTGATATAATATTTATTCATATATTTATAATATCATTTATTTGTTCTTCAATTAATTATGAAATTACATCAACATCGGTGGGTCATAATTAAATTTAATTATATCATTCATAAAAATAATAAATAAATTTTCATGATATAAAAAATATTTTACCTTTATAATTATTTTGTATCCTCAAAGAATTATATTGTTTGACACCATAATCAAATACATTACTTTTTAAAATTATATGTTAAACAAAAATGACTATTCAGGGAATATAATATTATAAAAGCATTAAAGTCATACATGTATATCAAAATTATCCTAAAATATAAACAAGTATGAAAATAGTTAGGATAAAATCATTAAATTAAATTATTAATTGGGTTATGGATGTTTTTTGTTATTATAATATTATTTTTACCTTTAATAACCTGATTTACCATTAATCACGGTAATTAAAATAAATAGTAATGTTATAATTCATTTTGTCTAAAAAATAATAAGGACCTAAATAAATAATATATAACTAATGATTTCTAATATATAATAATTTTTTTCCAAAATTAAATAATACAAGTTTCAATAATAAATTTAAAATTAGTCCTTATTTTCCAAACAAAAATGAAATTTTTCTAAAATTGAAATCCCTCAAAATATTGACGTGAGTTTTTATCAAATTTCAATGTAAAAATATATAAAATGACAAACAATTTATAAAATTATAAAAAAAATAAAAAAAATAAACTTTAAAACAAATTAAAATAATAATATAACAATATAAATATTTTTGATGAAAAAGTACTTTGGAATTAAAATGCTGTATTTTTTCAGTATTTAATAATAAGACGGGTTTTATCAAAAAATACCAAAAATTAAACCAATTTGAATTTTTAATTCCTATTATAGAAAATAATTTTTTATTATTCAAATAGAAACTATAAATTTTAAAAAAACTATATTTAAAAAGGGTTCTCCATTAAAAGGTTATAAAACTCCATATTTAGAAAAACACTAATTTTATACATAAAATTTTATTTGTTCATATATAATGTATAGAAAACACATAAAATGAATATTGATTATTATATTGAGTTATTATTTCCATCATATAATCCATCCAAAGTGGTTTGGATGTTTTTATAAACACGATTATTCTCACTAAAATAGTAATTTCATAAAAACACATCTTTTATAATCAATTTTTTTATATACATCTATAATTATTTTTATATTTAATGAATAAATATATAAACATGGCTAGTCTATATTTGAATAATTATGCTTATCATTTTCATTCATATCATTATAATGGTTATGTTATAACTATCAAAATAATATTATGTTGTTCATTTGTGCTAAATGTGGTATATCATGTATGAAATAGAAAAAAGAGTTTCTATTTAAAATATCAGGATTTTACGAATTATTTTTTAGGTTTTTTTTATAAAAAAATAATTATGGGAAAATTTAAAATAGGTAAATTAAATGGAAATTTGAAAATTATTTTTCATATTTTGATTAGAAAACATGGAAATGGATGAAAAATTATTTTTGAATAAATAGAAAAATGAAAATTGAATTTCATGAAAAAATTAAAAAAGTTAAAAGTATATTAACGGTTTATATGGTAATGTTTATTAGAAAATCATGAATTACTGTATGAGTAAAAAATATATTGCGTCTATGGTAAAAATATCAAATATTTCTCCCAATACAGTCATAAAAATTCACAATATCGAAAAGATATGTGATTCTAAAATGAAGACATAATACATTGTTGAAAACTAAATCAAATACCTTGTGAATAAAATTAAAATAAAGAATTAAATATTATTAATATAAATATATTATTGACCTTACATATCAGTTTTGTAGTAGATAATCATTATAAAACAATATAGGTTTAAAACAAATCATATGCCTAAATAAAGTAAATTTTAAAAGAGAAACAATTACAATGATCGTAACAGTGAAGTGTAAGTTAACAAATTAATTGATTATATTTTTAAATTATAAATAAAAAATATTATTTTTTAAATAATGTATAAAATAATATAAATACCTCACAAATATAATATTGAAAAATTAATTACATTGAAGAAGATATATAATCTAATGAAAAAATAGAGTTATGAAATTACTAACCACAAGGTAAACTCGAATTCAAGTATAATGGATGAAATAAATTGAAATCAATTGTATAATTTCATAAAATATTTATAATTAATTATATTACATGTAAAATGGGTAGTGTTTTAAAGAATTAAAATAAATTAGTTCTGTACCATTAAAATATCACTCATTGAAGGGAAAATTATATGATGTCCGTTTCTTCATGTTTCACTTATGCTGAACAAACCATAAAATAATGTAAAAAAGGTTTGATATATGTTATAGATCCATATAAGAACCATTTTCATATTAAAAATATGACATATGATCTTATTATATCATTTTACAACCATTTTGTTATTGAAATTATATTAGTTTTATTATTTTATGTGCCATTTGCATATTCACTAATGATTGTATTTTCATGAATGTTCAAATACATGTGGAATGGACATGGATCAAAAAATTCAGGAATTATATTAAAATTATAAAAAAAATTATATAATCTATAATTAATTTTTATCATGTATTATTTCAAGTTGCACATGAAAAATGAATCATATTGATCCATGGAGAATGAGGTTATGTATATATACAAGAGAAGATATAATTCCATTATTTTTTAAATAGATAAGGAAGTGTATGTTGTATTATTATTAAAAAAAATATTACCATTTAATATTTATGATATTTATTTATTATTTCCATAATATAAAATATCCATGTAATTCAGTTATGGAAAACAAATAGCATCACTTCAGGGGGTGGTAGTCTATCATACACAAGACTGCTGTATTTATTTACACATTTATAGATAAAGATGTAGATCAATAATATTCAAAAAAATAGTATAAGTGATATATTAAGGTTATTATATGGTAATTATTATTACATTATTTATGTTGAAAAATATGATTCAAAAATTAATTTTTTAAATTATGATTACCTTAATATTGAAGAACCTCATTAGGATAACTTCTTAATGAACCTAGTATTGGAATTTTCAGATGAAAAGAAGTTATATAATGTCTAGAAAAACAATTAGGATAACTATTTATTGTATTTGGATGATTTATATTTCATTGTAGGATTGAATACATGCGCTAATGAAGTTCACTTTAATATCGGGGAGCAGTGGCATAATTGTAAATAAAAAAATTCAATAATGGGATGTCAAATCATTCCTAGGTTCCCCCAAAAATAAAAAATAAATTATTTGAGGTAACATATTGTTTATTAACATATAAAACACATAAAAAGTAAAATATTTTTATCATGTTATTAATTATCCTCTAAATCTATTTATGTTTACCGTTTTATGTTTCATAATGATATTTAGACTTCCAACCGAGGTAATTAATCCTAAAATATTAAAATAAAATAAGTCTTAGGTGTTTATATTTACACCATAATTATTGATAATATATAAAATATATAAAATATATAAAATAAAAATCATATGTGTCTAGAAAATTAATTTTATTAAATTTGAATGTAATAGGGGAATCACACTTCTAACATGAATCACAATAAATAAATTATACTCCCATTTAATAAAATAAAAATGAATATATTATATATTATTAATAATTATTATAAAAAAATAACCATTTTTTATAATTTAATTAAAATAAGAATATTAATTTAAATTAAATACAAACATGGTATCATGTTTATAAATAGGTTCTCAATAAATGCATTTTCAATCATAAGAAGATCGTATATTCATTATATTACTAGTAATGATATTGAGTTGGATTAAAATTCATATAGTTATATTTATATAATATGTAATTTTATTTTGAATATTTTCATAATTGGGGTAATTTTAGTTGTTTAAAATGGATATACATTACGCATTTTCAAGAAATGCATTTTTAATCCTAAAAATAAAATCAACAAAATTGTAGTATATGATCGATTCATAAGTAAATAATTATTTAAAATATAATAACATATTATTTATCATTGAAATAAAATACCTATAATAATGATAAATTTAAATTTATTTATCTATTGAATATAAAAGAAATTGTTTCAAAAAGTTTTATTTATTAGATACTCATCATAAATTGACTAATTTTTTAAAAATTAAAAACCTTTTCAAAAATTATAATTTTGATTTATTTATATAATAATTGATATTATTTTTATAAAATAATGTATATAATATGGGTAAATAATAATTATAATTCCAAAAAAACCAAACTCCCATGAAAAAGAATTTTTGGTGAAAATTTATGTTAAATTATAAAATGTCTTGATTAAAAATGGATTTTTATTTACAGAGAAAGTACCATTAAATATATGTGTATTTAGACATATATATTAACATATAACATAATTTTTTAATACTTCTCATACCATCTAATTAAATGATTTTTATATAATGATCAATTTTATATACTATATTTCACAATTCATTTATGCTCAGTGTTTCATGTTGTACTTCAATCAAACACAATGTTCATCATTTAAAATATCTGGGTCTTACACATTTATATCATGATTTAAATAATATGTTTTACAATTAGTTTCATTTCCGAAAGACCATCAATTTTATTTTCTAGATCCCACTTATATAAACAACATATTAGACAACACTTCTAATGAAATATATATAATAATGATCATATAGAAACATTATGGAAATTGAGATCTTATATATAATCCATGGATTAGAAAACATTTGAGGATGTGAGTTCAAAAGATCAATAACGGACAATAAAACAATGTTTATAACAATCAGTTCATAAATATGAGTAAAAATTTAATAAGAAAAAATTTCGTAATTCAAAATAAATTCATTAAATATGTGTTAACCAGAATCATAAATGTGAAAAAACATCATAGCCAAAAAAAACATCTACCTTTGAATATGAAATTAATCCATGAAGCATATAAAATTATTCATCAAACATTGGAAATAATGTGAAAAAATCATTATCAAAGGATTTTTTATCTATTTGGTCTTGACTCCCTTCCATATCATTCACTCATAAATTGTGTGTAGGGATAAAATCCATCATAATGACCATTTTTATTCCAAGATACTTGTTAAATCTTCAATAAAATGTTATTATCTCATGAGATATTATCATTTACCAAATTCATTATAGGGAGATTATGGTCCTACCAATTTCATAAAATATACATTTAGGATGAACATGAATATAATCATTACATAAATAAATATTATATATAAATAAAATTGGTGCTATGAGTTTTCCACAAAATCATATTTTGAATGAAAAAAAGAATTTAGTTTAATAAAACATATTAAATACCCATCTTATTAAAAAAATTAGTACATAAAACATGATCATACAAAATAATACCATAATAAATTAATTATATTGGATGATACATGAACCATATAACCAATAGTGGTATATCATCATGATGGTAATTAAAACAAATGTCTGAAAAGTTATTTCGAAAACATATTAAATCAATAATTATAAAATTCATTTTTATGAGTCTATTTTCATATTATATGGGGTTGTCATGTATCTCAAAATGACTAATATTAAACATTTTTAACAAATGTTTTATCTTATTGTATTCAATATTATTTATTATATTAGAAAATAAATATTAGTATTAAAAAGATTGAACATTTATTTTTAAAATTCTAATATATTATTTTAAATCAAATCATTTAGATATTTTAATTATGTACTTAAATGAAAACTCTATGTTGTCCAGGTCATCAAAATTTTCATATTATAATATATATTATTCGATATTTTTCTTATGAGATATTTTTTTATTTCTAGTATGATAGTTCCTCAAAGTTGATATATCAAATTTAATAAATAAATTAACCACACATGATAATATTGTCATAAATATTTTGTTTACTATTGAATGGATACATTTTAAGGGAAAATGAGACTTCTATTAAATTGAGAATTCTTGTTTTACAATAATTTAGGATTATGGTTTTCTCATGTTGGAACCGTTCTTGATGGGATTTTGTGGTGGTATTTTAATAAATTAAAATATATAAATAAATTAAAAAATTGTTAAAGAATTTATCATCACTGATAATCTTTTTTAAATTCCTCATATTAATTTTATATCCATAACATCATAACATTGTATATTAAGATATATGTAGATATTCTATTGGATAAATATACGATAGAAAACCCAAGGGAACATTCAAATTATTATTTGGATTATTTAGAACTCATCATTGACATCGAATCCAAACAATTAATCATTATTAAATTATCAACTAGACATGTAATGATTTATTTTTAATGAACTAATTCCATGTTATTTATTATTTATACTATTATTTATATATCTACTTTTGATAACAATTCTATTATTTTGACAGTGTGGCCACATTTACTAATTTTTTTACCTTTTCGTGTTTTAGAGGAATTGGTTAGTTTTTTTTTGTTGAACCATGACACTGATAAAATCTAAAATCTAGGAGATGTAAACATTGTAGATGATTCTCTCATAAAAAATTCACTCTCTCTATTAGTGTAATTGGAGTAAGAGTTGTTTCCTATATTGTAACATACCATGGTGATAAGCAGATGTATTTTGTACCTCTATTTTATTGTAGAGAACCCACTATATAATTACTGTGTGATAGAGGCAGAGATGGGAGACAAAAATGTGAATTTATGCACATTTATATTTCCTCTAGAAATTAACTAGATAACTTTTTTTTGGTAGTATATAAAAACCCATTATTTTGAACTAGATGTAAAGCCAAAGGAATTTGAATTTATTCATTTATTGAATGGGAATTTTTTAAAAATATAGCTACAGAACATATTTATGATAGTTATAACCCATAAAAGTTATGTTTTTTACTAGAATAAAGTACTATGATGTTCCTAAGGTTCCCTATGAGTTTTGGGACCATCAGAGTCCAAAAACTAAAAATGGTTGCAGCCTAAACACAGTGAATGGTTTGTCTTAAACTGTGTGTCCCCCAAAATTAGACAATGTGTGTTTTTCTTAATAATGAAATTTAATTTATTAAACTAAAATTCAAATTAAAATAAAATGAAAAATTAAAATAATGAAATCTTTTAATTATAATAATACAAAAAGTACTATTATGATTATGATGACAATTATTGTTAATAAAAATTATTTGTTGGTTTTTTTATGAAAAATGTAATGGGTCCACCCTTAATCCAATCCATGTGTAGACCCCACTCTTCCCTTACATCTCACATTATATCCCTCTAATAATCTGCATCGTGCACATCCTCCTTCCCCATGGCCTCCACTGGTGTGCCATTTTCACCAACATTTTTACATTTTCAAATTTTACTTATCGAAGAATTCCATTTATCTCCCTTGGTTGGAAATTTCACTTATCCCATGTCACCATATTCTGTTCATCATAACCCCTAGGTTAAGGTTTAATCCATTTTTTTGAGTTTATTCTTTTCATAGGGCATCAAATGGGATTCCCTAGTTGTCCTTGTTTAGGTTTTGGTGCTTATAGCCAATGGAGATGTGCTTCAAACCATTTTGAGTTACTATATCCTCTTGATGTAGATTTTTCGTCTAATTTTTTGTTTATTTATTTTTTGTTTATTATTCATTGGTTATTATGGGTCACTAGTAATTTATTTTATTTGTGTTTTTCATCCTTTATGTGGATTTGAGTTTCAAGAGTCAAATGAGACTTACCACTTACACATAGGTATAGTTGTATACATGTATATTGCCTAAATATATATATATATTAACCCATGGTAGTATAAATATATATATTATTGGTGATTTTTTTCTTTTTATATATTTTAATAATGCATATGGGTGTGAGAATATTTGAGTTTATAAATATATATTATATATTAAAATCCTCTATGAAAATTTTAGGACATGTGAGTATGTACATTGTGGCTATTTGTCCTTTTGTATTTTTTATGGTTTATAATTTTAGAGGTGGTAGATGAATCTTTGACTGGGTTCCTCTTAAAACACCAACTTCCAATATTTATTGCCAGGATGTGTCTTTTCTTGATTTTGGATCCCTTTCCATTTCCATTATATTTTCAAATTCCATTAATTCTATCATAAAACACCATCCATGGATAATACTTATTTTTTTAATTCTTTTTAATTCATGTTTATATATGAAATAATGAACTGTTTGAAGAATTGTTTCATGTTTTTATAATAAAAACCCATGTTAGTGGATCATGGTCATCAAATGGGAAATAATATATGTATTGCACTATATTTTTTATTATGATTGATGCTTCATCTTAGACACCACATGAATTATATTTGAATTTTAATACACATTGGTTAGATGTTATGAATTTAATTTTATTCATATTCAATATTTTTTTATAAATTATTTAAATTTCCTTGAAGATATGTTATTAAAATCTTGTTAATTCCATGGGTCTATGCTATATTCTCTACGATTCTTTTCATTTTGACATCATGCCATACATTATCTATTCAAAAACTTATTTAGAAAGATATTTATCATATAATTAATTGTATGGGTTTTCTTCTAGTTTCTATATTAACCATTGAAAATAGAGAAACAATTTTTAGGGTGTTCTTCTTGTCATTGGGACACCCATTTGTGCACTCCATCCATTTTTACCAAAATGATTTATGAATTTAATTGGAATTAACAATAGAACAATGTCTTAATTTCATAACATGGATAAATAATGGATTAGAACCAATAATACGATCCCTTTATTATTCCCTATAAATTTAAGAATTTTTAATATGAGAATTAAAATAAGTAGAATTAATATATACTTTTATTAATCGAATTGTGATCATTTCAAGAAATTATTAAAGATTATAGGTGATTTTTTGATAAAAATTGTATGTTTGTTATTATAAAACTCATTCAATGGGGGTGCATTTTCTTTTATGATAAAGATAATGGATTATATATTTAATAATTTCATTTCCATTTTCTATTGGAATTTTCTTTTCATTTATACCCTGTGAAATTTCTCCCTTTAAACTATGTTGAGTCTTGTTTTTGGTTTAGGACTCTTTTATCTATCCATTTATATTGATTGAACTATAATTAATGATTCAGGATGCTCTTTATCATGAAATAATTTATTTCTTGTGAGAAAATGTAGTTATTTAAATAATATTTCATGTAAATTATTTCTCATCAGCATATATTGTTCCATTGTTGTTCAGTATAAATTGAACTACTATATAAAATTGTAATAATTTTATATTGAGATGAATCTTTATTAGTGTTTAATTATAAATTTATACAATACGTCGTTGCATACCATTCTAGTTTTGATCACTTATTATGGGTCATAGAGAGAATGTGAAATCTGTTTGAAGGATTCTTGGATGGAATATCCATTCTCAATGGGTTTGAACCCATTGTGTTAGGGAGGTTCTTTGGATTTCCATGTGAAGGATTCCCATGCAGTAAATATACTGCTATGTTATACTACTTCCAAAAGGGAACATCTATGGATAGACCCATTGCCATGATGGCTATTCCATTCCTCAAATGATACTCTCTACTATATATAAGATAAATGGGATGGAATCCGGGTCACCATGCCTAGAATTAAAATTTGGAATCCATATGGATCTCTATGGATAAACTTGTTGGTATTGGATTATATTGGATGTACCTTAGAGATACCGTGGATTATATTTAGAGTTTTAGTGATGGGCTTTGACTCCACTAATATATTTGATAATATTTTTTAATTGGTTGAATTAGATGATTTGTGTCCTTTATTATTATTATGAGCTACATTATGAACATGTGATTATTTTACATTATTTTACCAGGCTACTTCAATGATTATATAGGGAATAGAATCCAAGCTAAATCACAAGGTTGGGTTCATACCTTCTAGGTTTTCCGATTTTACCATGGGCCTTGTTTACATATTATACCTTGTAAATGTAATTTTTAAATCACATATCATAGGCCGAAGTGAGTGCAATGTGGCTTCATTCCTTTTAAGATCCCGAACTAGGATATTATTATTTAATTTTGTATCTTTCTGTATCAATTATATATAGAATAACAAAAAATTAACATTGAATAATATGGTTTAATGAAGACACCTTGGGTTTCAACATACATAGTTTTATTTCTAAAATCTTGTCCATGTTTCATTCGGAACCTAATTAGATAATATTTTCCAAATGACTTTGGATTCATTCCTTGGGATTTTCCATGTACATGGTAGATAGGTAGCACTAGTCTCGTCTCATTCTCAGGTTGTGCAAGGAGCTGACTATTGGGTTTTTCTTTTCATTTGTTATATTTTATTACTTGTACCATGTAGTACTACCTGACATCAAATTAATTTTTATATATAAATTTAATTTTCCACATTTATTAATTTTTTATATTATTCATTGGATGATATCTCTATTTTATTTATTTAACTTATTATGATATAGTTTATTCATTAAAAACACTTGTACAATTGTGCATTCAATGATCTATGAGGTAATAATCATCTCATAGATACAGCCAATACCCTCACTGCAAGTTAGCAACCACTTCCATTCATAAAGGAGTTATTGAGGTCAGATGAGGACTGGTCTGGCTACCAGTTTTGTGGTCAGTTGGTCCGGGACATTATATTGTGTATCATAACTATGATGTTCCTTTGTGTTAATATTTTATGTTAGTAGACAAGATTGTAGGAATGTTTCAGTGTTCGGAAAATAGATGTACCTGGTACTAATTTACCCATGTATAGGGAAATAAAAAAGTCTCTAAGGAATATATTTTAGTATATTCTATTTTTTATTATTGTTGATATGATTACACATTTAGTTAATGATTTACATTCTATTTCTACCGATTAATAGAATATTAAGTAATTTTCCCTTATCATGATATCTATGGATTACGAAATACATGCATCATAATAGGAACATTTAAATTCACATTCAATGCCTATGTAAATCTGTTTCAATGCATTATAAGATTCTTACTTATTTTGATTTTGTTCCATGTGTGTTATTCCATAGTCATATTTTAATTAGCATTCTTGTTTATATTCCATGCTTACAGAAATATTTAGTATGCAACAACAATATATTCCAGATATATATGTTACTATCATGATTCTATGTTACATCTAATGATTAAATAATTGTTATTATTGAAATGTAAATGGTATCATGGGTTATATATATGGGTTCCAATTAAACATGTTCCATTTTTTGAATTATAAGTTGCCTAGGCATTGATTAATTATAGAAAAGGTAACGGGTTCATGAAAATTATTGTAAAGGATACTAAATTTTAGTTTTAAATTGAAATTTGTTCCAATTAATGGGAGATAAATTAGAAGATGTAATGTTTATGAGTTGATTATGGATTGAATTATTTCTATCCATAAAGATAAATATTTATATTTTACCACGCTATGTTTTGAAACTGAAGAAATGCATATATGTGTGATTTTATGTATTTAATGAATTTGTTAGCTTCTACATAAAAATATTTCCCCATGAACATCAGTTGGTGAAATTTTATTATGGGATTCTAGGTTTGGGAGATTTTGTTTGAAATATACTAACTAAGAAACTTCTATTTGATTGTATTCCAATTAACCTTAGTTGGATTAATGGTATGCTTGGTGGTCATATATTTTATAAAGTAATTTATATGATAAATTTTCTGGTTATAATGGGATGCCAATAAATGTTTATTGATTAAAAATGATTTTTGATGATACTTTATCTTTATGTCTATTTCTTGAATTATATCCTTTAAATTTAGAAATATAAAATAACTAGTATTTAAATTACCAAAAAAGGGAACATAATTTTGTTTCCCTTACTAGAAAACATTATTGTTTGATAGTTTAGGATTCTACTATACGTTTCCTCGGAATAGAAGCATGATTATTTTCTAGAGGCATTCATATTATTAATATATTGATGATTGGATTTTGATCCAATTGAATTCTTTTAGCATGAACTTGTGTTTTGGATGATGATTTCACCTTCTTAAGGGTAATATTGTGGTAGGTACCACCCTGAAAGCTTTAATTCATTGAAAAATCATGTGTGTTTTATGACAACAGGTTCTGTTTGGGTTTCATTTTCCCCAGTATCTCCCCATTGATTTTTAATGAAACCATTAATTTGATGTCTGTTCATGTATTTATGTATCTAATGATATGGGAGAGACCATCAATAAAATATGGGTTTTAGTATGACAGACAACACTAGGTCATGGTCATATTCTTTGTATCTCACTTGACCCTTTCTTTTACTTCAGTGAAGGATGGATGGGTATGTCATAGCCAATGTTAATGATTGTATGGGCTAATATGATTTATTTATAAATCTCTATTTTGGATTATATGATGCAATACTCTATAAGGGTTATAGGCTATGTACAAAATTTAGGATTTCCTATTAGCTGATGAAATATTGGGGTAGTATGTGTCAGTATATGACGTAGATGTTGAGTGTTTAATGATGTAATTAACCAGTTGAGTTTAGTAGCCTTCTTGATCCGTGACTTTAAGAGAATGTACATGAGTTATCTTTTTAGTTGAGTGACATGAGTGTTAAATTAAAAAGATCACCCCAATATTTGGGATGACTTTTTAGGTTGGTTCAGGTGTTTTGACATGCTAGTTTGGTTAGGATTGTTTTTATGCCAAATTCCATGCATATATGTTTAACCTGAATCCAACATAGTCCTACTAGGAGAATCTGGTCTATCAATTTTATCAACTGCTTGTTTAATACTAAGTAAGTCAGTATTGTGTTGAACCTGGTGAAGGTTTCCTTTCATATAGATGGATCATAGTGAATTAGGACCATTTAGAAATGGTCAGTTTATAGTTTAAGTCATTTCAGGCGTCAAATTTTTATTACGAGTTAGTTCATTCACAGAAGCCTGATTTCAATGAGGATGGATGAAAATGAAAACTCTGTAATGAATTGTGGGACTTGTATGAACATAAGTGGAAAATAATTAATGGGAACATGATACCTTTTGTGATAAAGGAATCATGGTTTGGTGTTGGTGCATTCAAAAGTGATGTGGAGATCCTTTGAAAGTTGAACCATTGTGGTTTGATAATCATTCATTCATGTAGTTGGCTTTCATTGCCTATAAAACGGTTCAAATCATCTTAGTGTCTTATTTTTGAAGAGATAATCATGTCTAATATATTTACTTCTTCCTTCATGTAGAAAGTGATTACTGTTCTTATGCTATTCTACAATTTGAAATGATTTTGGTCTTTTTGGGTGGTCATCTGGGAGTTTCACACTGGATGCATGGTTCATAACGTGGCTTGGTTAGTCTTGATTTCTACCCCGATTCACAAGAAGGAGTAACATAGTTGAAATTTTGGAGAACAATTTTTTTACTCTTACTTGAACACTATGAAGGTGCCTCTCTAGGATAATTTTTCAAACAAATGAAGGTGTCGTTGATTTTTATCCCTCATATCACATAAAATATGGAGTATAGACTACAATGGGATAGATGATAAGGATTTTATTTAATGAATCCTAGGTTACTATAAAATAGTCATTAATATCAAAGGTAATGAAACAAAGCGTAATGACTTCTGTGGGAGGCATTTTCTGCTACGCCCCTTGTCTGTACTGTGGCACGATGACTTTAAAATTTTAAAGGTGATTGTTTGACCATGGAACATCACTAGAATTAATGTAAAGACTTTAGTAATCCAGGACAATATAAATGTGATCTTCCATTGGTAAAGGAATCGAAGATCAGTTGGTAATTCATCATCGATCTAAGCAAACTATATTCTGGAATTTTCAAATTGGGATGATCAACATTTTGTCTTTCTTGATCAGTGAATTAGGTTGTTTGTTACCATTTATTGTACATCATTTTATAGAGTCATGTGCAGATTGTGTCACCTAGGTCATTTCATGGAATTTTGGATCGACCTGGAAAAATTAGGTCGGTGTAGAACCAACTTCTTGATCATCATTATACCATCCTTATTATTCTTTTAAAAACATATGTATATTATAATAATATAAATTACAATATCATAGGTTTCAAGGATTATAATTATACCATTTATAAATGATGGGGCCTATTGTGGGGAGGACCATCAACTCGATGTTTAATGAGATGAAGATGTTATCATGTCTCTAGCTAAACTAGACATAGTATGTACTATTTGGGTTCGTTAATTGTGAATCGAGCATTGGATCATGTTTTAAATGACTTAAGATCCATATGATTACAAAATTCATAGATGTGTGTTATGCTTTTCTGAAAACCATCTGACTACCTGAAATGGACTTCCTAACCCTTGTAGGTGTTTTAATGTTTTTGATGTGTCCAAAGGCTTCTTGAATATGATAACTTATATAGTGTTTTTGTAGTAACTACATGTTCTATTGATCTAGATAAGAATCCGAAATACAATTAAATTATTTTTCAATCATATGGGTTTTTTTACAAACAATGAATCAAAATTTTATTCTGATTTTGGTAGACCTTCAAAGTGACATTATAGGACTTGTTTAATGTCTTGTGAGTTTCCTCAGGTTTTGATGTGTTTTAGGAGTGTTGGACACTGGAAGCTAATAATCAGTGTGGCTGGAACATGGTGGATGGTTTTTATGAAATCATTTAGGCCTTAGTAGTAAACTGTCGGGAGTGTTTTATTTAATGAAAATAAATTTATTAAATTAAAATAAAAATAAAAATAAAAGGGGAAATATAAATAATGAGATGTTTAAATAATTATAATTATATTTTATTACTACAATGAATATGAATATGAATATAAATATTATTATTATTATTTTCTTAACATTTTATAACAAAACCGAAGGGGTTTGTCCTTTATCTCACACCAGGTGTAGCTCCCACATTCCCATATCCTCTCATGTGACAACCCTCAGGTAAACCCCTATTGTGCGTGACCTCCCTCCTCACAAACTCATCTGGTGTAGAATTTCCCTTAGAATATTACTCCTGTTGTTGTTGTATTTTCCATGTTATTCCCATATCATCCCAATGTTGGTGGTTTCTATCTTCCCCATCTGCCAATGAAATATTGAAAACCCCCAAGTTTAAGGGTTAATATGTTTTTGGAATTTCATCATTGAATGGGGAAATTGAAGGGCTTCTTGGTTCACCCTAGTGTAATTGTTGGTGTTTTTCACTGAAGGTGAGGCATTTTGGACCATTTTGACTACTTTTTACTGCTTTTGGCAGATATATCATATAAATGTTTTGTCATAGACAATTTTTTTGGATATTTTATTGATTTGGGGTCCTATGTAATATATTTTGTTGTTCATTTTTTGTCCTTGATGTGTGTTGAAGTCGCTAGTGTCAAAGGAGAATTAACACCTATTTATAGGAAACATTACATATATGTATGATCCCATGATATTTTTATATTCACCGATGGATTTTATTATATAAATATATACGGCAATGTGTGATTACATATATTTAAGTATGATTCATACATTTGGAAGTGGGGATATGTATATACATATAATCTATATGTAAGCATCCCCTTGAATATATTCCGGGCCTTGTGAATATTTACACATGGTCTATGATTCCCTATGTATATAAAATGGTTCAAATAATCTAAGGCATGTAGTATAAGATTTTATGGGATTACTCATAAAACGTCAATTAACAATGTTTTTGACTTGGATGTGAGTTCTATTTGAGTAGGATCAATTTAGATATCCATTAAATATAAGAACTCCTAAAAAGGTCACATTATAAACCATCAATATATATTAATTATTATTAATTTAATTTTTTAAATAAATTTTCATATACGAAAAATGATTTTTAGAGTAAAAATTACGTGTTTTCATATTAATACTCTTTGATATATGTGTTTTCCATTAATTGATAATACTATTGAATTGAAATGTAGTTTTGTTCTTATGCTTGTTGATTGATCTCAAATTCCACATGATTTATATATAAATTCGAAGGCATAATGTATAGATGGTTTGAATTGAATTCAATGCCTTGTCAAGATCATTAACATTAATTATTTAAATTCCATTAATGGAATGTGATTAAAGTCTTGTTAATGATATGTTCCATTGATGTTGTCACATAATTTCATTAATTGTTTACATCATATCATTATTCCATTGGTCATAACATTATGCTGAAGTGTATAATTTCATGTTAAATTGTTTTTTCTCTCTAGCAATGTTCATAGTGAACAATGCATTAAGAGAAATCGTGTTTCGTATTTTAACCATTCTTTTGGGACACCCCTTAAAGATGTGAAATCCATTTTATATTATGATTCCTAATTCTCTTAATGGTGTATCAATTTGGCTTAATTTCTTAAATTTATGAGTTTATTTAATATAAGAGTTGAACCATGAGTGATATCCATTTCGTTTTCCATATAAATTTAAGGATGCCTAAAGGGATTATTTACATAGTGTTGAATTATTATTTCCTTTGATTAATTTAATTGTGATAATTGAATAAAATTCTTATATATAGTAAATTATGTTATTTATTAATAAATTCATGTTTTCATAACCCCCCCCCCACAATGTTTTTTTATTTTCATATAATATTAAAGTTAATGGTTAGTGATTTGGTGTTTTTTTTCTTTTTTTCATCATTGTTTAATTGTGAATGATATCATGTGAAATTTTTTACTTTATATTACATCGAGTGCCTTATTTTTTTCTAGTGCTCATTCATCTATCCATTTAAATCAATAGACCTATAATAAATGTTTTTTTATTCTTGTAATATTGTGGTAATGAATTTCATGTGAAGACCTGAAATTGATTAATCGATATTCCTTTTAGATTATTTATTTTGTATAAAAATTGTTCCACTCTTGATAAGATGCAATTGATCATCTAGATGAAATGGTTATCATGTGATATTGAGATTATTAATGGATTGAATAAAATTATGTATTTTTGGATTACTGTGGTATGTGCATTTCATGATTTTTTCACTTGTAATGTTTTGAAGATAAGCAGTTGGTTTTGTATTAAGGACACATGGATGGACTATCTATGCAAGGTGGGTTATGACATGACACACTGTGGACTATTCATAGGTTGTTCATGAGATAAATACAAGGAATTTTTATACTACGAATATATACTAGTTCAATATGTGTGAAAATATGGGAAAACCTAAAGGAAATATGGCTATACCATTCGATGGGTGAAACTCATTCCCCTACGTGAGATACCTCAGAAAAACTTAGTGTCTCCATTCCTTGACTAATACATGAGATTCCAATTAGATTTCTTTTCATAGGCTCTACATTATTAGTTTATATCGGAAGTACCATAGTGATACATGAGATTCCTATTAGATCACCTGGTATGTTCTCATATTCCTCCACTTGATTTGACATACTTTTTTAAATTTCATTTATTACATGAGATGCATCGTTTATGATTAATATGAGCTTTCTTGTGCATATGTGATTATTCCCCCTTATATTAATTGTCTACATGAGTGATAAAAGTTTTATTGGAGTCCATTCTGGATAACTAGTTCTCCTTTTTTATTTTAGGGATTTTTTAGATAATATTATTTTCACATGTACTATTTAATACACCCAACTTATATAAAAGCATGTGGTATGGGACGAGTGTCCATTTAAAACACACACCAAATATTTATTACTTAATTTTTTCTCCTGATATATCTTTTATATATATAATACAACTTCATTTATATTTCATGATACGTACTAGAATTAAAATTATGGGTTCTGGCCTGTTATAATTAACATCACACAACCTACTTGGGTGCCATATGGGAACCCAATAGATCTTCATTCTTGTATGTCATTGGATTCATTGCTTTTTCTGCGTTGGGTTCATTTTTAAAAGGGAGCATAATATGTGGCTTATTCTCAAGAATCTTGGGAAGAAGAAAATTTGGTTTTTTCTATTATTTCATTATTATTTTCTACATGTAAATTTTAGTAACAAATGAAATTATATTTATTATTATATAGAATTGTCATTGGACAATTTTATTCAATTGTAATATTATTATTGTACCAAAATGTATCATTCATTTATTATTACTATATACTCATTTTTTTTATTAATATACACTAATATTAACATTGAGCATATTATAATGACTGAAATAATAGTCTCCCCACTAACAAACTCAAGGCCCTCTCTGTTATTTTGTAGCTTTTGGCATTCAGGGAACTGTGTTTGGGGTCATTTGCAAAGCAGTTCAAGTTCAATTTTAGTGATCAGTTGGCAAAGGATGTTATATATGGGGTGTGTAATTATTTAAAAAAGATGAATTGTAGTATTGGGAGTCTATTATAAATATTTTTTGATGGAATATCTTATATATTCATTGGTGGATGTACCTCAATTGGATAATATTTACTTATAACATTGAGGATATTGTTTTGGAAGGAATGTTCTAGTGTGATTATAATTTTATTTCTCTATGGAACAACTACTAATGTGTAACTTAATAGAACCATGATACAATGATTTTTAATTAATTTCATGATATCCAATAATTTATATTCTATATAATATCAATATATTCATTTGTGGTACCCATAGTGAGTGAGAGGCCAACCAACTCTTTGGATGATTGTCGATCGAATCTCCATGTCAGCTCACATCCATGCCAACAACAATCATAGTCTGGTTGACAATATAGGTTAAATGTATATACTTTTTATTATATGAATTAAACTATTAACCTATTTGATTTTATCTAAATATTATTCTCGGCTAACATCATGGTTTCAGAGAGATTGATAGGAGCTCATATGACTCATTTATAGATTTTCATGACGTTTCACCACCATACAGTTGTATAAATGGAATGTTTAATCCTATTTTTAGAGTATATACATAATGACTATGTTTTTAAATATACCAATAGTATGTAGGATGACATACCATTGGTTTATTTTTCCTAAAGTAATAACTGCACTACCCTCCCAATATAAAATTATTTTACTCATTTTATGAGAGTCCCATGCGGGACACACATATACAAGATTGATATAAGTGACTCTTCTATTATGGTTCTATTGATGTTATATCCAATAAAGGTTAATGATCATGTTATATAATTGATAATTATGAAACCAAATATTCAATATAAATTTCATGTGGACTGATTTCATAGGCACATATTATTAGAAATGGTATTCCATAATTTCAAAAAAATCTCACTAAAATTGGGTATTCAATGGGTTGTTTGGGGTAGCATGTTATCCCATAGATTCACATGTTTTATCATAGACTCGAATAGGTTTGAAGTGGTTTTGTATCAACAATATTTGTATAATTAGTTAGACCATGAATATGAAACATTATATTTTTCATAGATAGGGATATACATTCATAACCCATAACATGTTTTTTACTATGGTGAGCTAGCCACATAGTATAAAGATCCTTTTTCAGAGTAACCAACAAACATCATGGATTACTAGGATGTGATCCTTTTCTAGAAATCTATAACAATAATTATAAACCTTATATTTAATTGGAATACCTGTGAGAGTATATGGGAGTGTGATATCTCAATGTGGGCTCTCTTCCACAACATGTTTTTGTATGTCTTGCATTTTCATATAAAAATTTGTGAAGGTGGGGAGAATTTTACTTTCTATTATCTTCATATCTATGATATTGTATATTTGAATATAATTTTCTTGTTTTTCCATGAGGTTTCATGTGGTATTACATGTGTTGCATAAACCCAAAATTTTTATATTGATAATATTATTATATATTAAACTGTGGAGTCAAATATTTTTATAAATTCTTTTCTCCCTGTTAAGAATAATTTAAAATGGGGAAACATATAACATTTTGTATCAAAACATGCCTTTTATATTAGGTATGTCAAAAGTATTTTCTGTATCAGACACTAGATTGAGCATCAATCTTGGTGAAATATTTTTATATTATGTTGAATATTTATTTTATATTTTAATTATTTATTTTACATTTTTCATGGTCTATTTAATTTATCATATATCTATTTAAATTGGTCATATATATAAAATATGAATATTTATGGATATGTAGAGCCACCATTGATAGAATATATAATGGTATATCAAGGGTAATTTATTGATAAATAATTGGGTTCATCAGAACACATCAATGAAAATGAAATAAAAATATTCATTATTAGTGATGAATATAATAATGATATAGGGATTTGATAATTATGGATTCAATCCCCATTATTTTTTTTTTGAGAAAATTTTATTTATCTGAATTATATTCTTCTTCTACTATGTTTCTATCATGGCCCCATTGATTAATATTCTTGTTTTTCATTTTTAATTCTATATAGGTTTCATTGTATATTTCTATTAGATTTATATTATAACAGTCAGAATCATTCATCAAATTTAAATCTAAAATTTTTGAACACAATTTGAATATTTTTATTTTATAATAAATTTAGTCTCGTTATCAATATCTTGAAATAGATGTTCAGGGATTCAATGGTCTATTTGGATTGGTATGTGATTGAAAAAATGAATTCATGAACAATATTGTGTCAGATGATATAGGAATTTATTTAGTAAAAATTTTACAATACATTTTGAATTTTAATTTAATAATGGATGTATGAACTCTCAGATGTTGAAAGTGGCATGACATGATATTTGGCAATTGATGATATTCTAATAGTTTATCCACTGAAAGGATTCCCATTGATCTCAAAATCATTGTTGAAACTATTTCAATGATCAATGGTTTCATTGGAAGATGAGTCATTATTATAGACAAAAACATCATTTTTTTTTGAAATTACCAAAAAAAATGACATGGGTTCTAGAATTACACAGTATGTGTTCCACATGAATTGAAAATTACTCTTTTTTAAAGAGTTAAATATCACAAATCCGTATTGACGAATCACATTTTCCTTGACCCTACCCAGCCATTAGAGATCTGTATAGGAATTAAAATCCTAGGACCCAAGGTCCCACATGTTGTATTCCCATTGTGACATGTTGTGTGTATTTATAATAAGAAACCAATTCGGGGAATTGGACATTACCATGTGAAGATTTTATTTTTCCACCCACAAAAACCATGATAAACATCATGTACATTTCATCAGATATCTTACTTCACATATCTCTCAAATTAAGAGTTAAAATGATACCTGTATGTAGTGGTTCATGTATATAATGGAATATATAATGGGATAGTTACCATTCAATACATGACAAATATAAAATACATGGTGAAATTAGTAGTTTAGTTATTTTAGAATGGATTTCTGACATTGAGACATGAGTATAATCTCTTATGTTTCATATGGGTCAAAAACCACATAACATAACATATAAGTTAGGATGTTTGTTCGATGTTTATAATATAGAATAGAGTGGTAACCCCCCTTATATATCATTGGAGTGAGTATTCAATTAATTGAATGGAAAATGGTTTTTATAAAGAGAAGATCATGTGTCGGTCCTACACCCTCTAGTATCATCATCTCCTAATTCATGTTGTGTCATTGGTGATTCAAAGAACCAACCAAGAAACTGTCTCAATACCAGAACTGTTATGGATCTGTCGCATACCGAAACCTTGTTCAAGATCCCCATAGGATGGATAATTTCCCCTAGGCATCAAACAATAATAATATCCAATTATTTCCCCAAACCAATGATATCTACATGGAAGATATATTTAAATCAGAGAGAAACAAAAAAATATATTAAAAAATTCCATAATTGATACATAAAATGGAATCTATTTAATTGAGAAGAGAGAAAAAATATACTCAATGAAAATTCCAATAGAAAAATAAGACAAAACTAAAATAGATACTCCATCATATTCATGTCAGAGTATGGGAAAACACCCACAATCTCACTACCAACTAACCAAACCCATATAATAGAAAATTTCACTTACTCACAAAAGACACATTCCCTCCCCTTCATTGATAGACATAACTTGGCCTACACACCACCAAATTGGTGAATAGGGTGCGAGATAACATGACTAGAAGGGTCCTTATCACATATTATATAATTAGACTATATAAAAATATATAATAATGATGAAATTTAATGAAAACAGGGAATGATAAATAGTTTAGTTGTTATATATGAATAATATTGAAGAAAATTTACATTTACCATATTTCATCATTTCCAAAATTGACAAGTAATCAGGTTGAAATAGTTTCATAAAAATATATCAACGAAAATATATCAAATTAAGATAAGGAATGTATCAATTATCATAACAAATCCATGAATATACAACCAAAATTGTAAATTTGAAATCATAGGATACGTTATTCAAAAGATTACACATGGATATGATAGCTTATAAACTATTACCTAAACATATAAAATTTCAATTGAATCAGGACACTAAATATATACATTGAATATAAAAATTAGTGTAACACCCAATAATTTGAATCCCACAATAGTACAATTGGGTCCCAATAAAAACTATGTTTTGATAAAGATGAATGCCCCTTGTGTGAAACATTTAATAGTAGATGAGTCCTATTAACACACCTTCAACCTATTTATCGATGGATTCTCATGTTATATATTTTCTAACCCATGTCATTAGTCTATTTTAACATATCATTATTTGAAAAATATTTTGTAAAGCAACATCATAATTCATTGAAAACAACTTTTTATTTTATCAAAACATGTGGAAGACAATATTTTATACAAAACCCAGTCCCACCAACTATAATTAGATAAATAATTCATTTATATTCAATTAAAAAAATCAGCAATGGAGAAAGGAAGGACAACAACATAGTTAACAGATGGAACCAAGTACATCAAAACTCTGGACGCACATGCCTATAATGGGAACCACCAATAGAGAATAAAATAGAACGAAAATGGATATTCTAGATCTTACCAACAAATCAACAAATAAATTCAATTTAATAGAAGGTGTAATTGAAGTTGAAATATAATAATATGCATCAAGAAGACACAATCATTGTACCACAACCAAAAATGATTCAGCCCCCCCCCCCCCAAAAATATCACACAATTTATGTAGAAAGGAATATTGGGAATCGTCCACATGGATAGGAAGATATGATAATGCAATATAACTGTGACACAATAATCAATGAAATAGATTAATCAGAAAGGATTTCTCACCCAGGGAGACACCATGAACATCCATGAAGATCATACCATGACCAAATTTATCTAGAAATAACGAAGCTTCCAAAAAAACATAGTAGAAGAGATCTAGAAGTAGATCAATGAGGGATGTGGGCGAATAATATAAAAAATCTACTCTGAAGCACTGTAAAATCCAAATTCATGAAATTTACCTAACATTTAAACTCACTACACATTGTGTAATCTCATCTTCTATATATACTGAAAACGAACAACTTTTTATTAAAACATGAAATTTAACATTATAATGAATGTAACCTTTACACGTTGTGTACTCCCATCACCATTTGAACGAGGATCATGGAATCATCCATTCTAAAATTAAATAGTGTTTAACTCAACTAAATAACATATATTTATTCTATATACTACTATAATCATAGTTTTTAGTAGATACATGAAAACCACTATCTACATTCTCTGAACTCGAGAACCCTTCCAATGAATTAAATATTTTTATATGAACCAAATTAATTAATAAAATATACATCCCTAAAAATTTGGCCATTTTATTTAAAAAAACTATCATCATCTTTTGAGTCCCAAGACACAACTATTTAAAAAGAACGAAAAATATAGTGATGGCACATACCTAAATGTCGGTAATAATAGGTTACAAACGCCACATAATAATAGTTTTTATCCTAGATATTTCATGCGAAAGAATCATGTCCTGTAAATATGTAAAGAAAATTATCCCTCATCAATATATCATGTCACTTGTCTCATGGGAATCACATATCCGTAGCTGTAACATTCTAATGAATGATACTTATTTTGCAAGAAATAAATTCACTTGAAATTTTATGATCACCAGTAGCAACTCCATAATATAAAAATATTGTTCTCACATGATGACTTACCGACCCAATAAATGAATGTTATTACGATGGTATTGACTAAGATAAAATATGATGCAAACTGTATGAATTAATATTAAATGTACATGTAATTATAACTAATATGAATAATGACCAAGCCACCCAGTGAACTAGAATGGTATGGAATATCGTGGAGGAAAAATTACCAGACTCCAAAGTTGATAGTGACCCAATCCATGAGATAAAAAACGAGATCATGTATGGAAATAATAAAATCATGAAACCTCTAATCCAAATAAGATTTACATCAACTGTGATTTGTTACAAACCAAAAATGTATATCCTGAATCCTCTCAATCATCTAATTAACACAAAATAGTACCGCCAAATATGCTTCACCCACCTCTAACAATCAAAGAGGTGACCTACATGGTTGACCACATAGTACTTAGTTATGATGAATTATAATAAACGACTGATAAATATTGTCAGAGATAAATACAACCATTCCAAAAAGGCTATACCAAGATCAAGAAAAATCTACGACCCATACATTGATAATATCTTTAATAATATGTAGAGCATTCTCCATCTATCTATATATCTATAGATGATAATTTATTTTGAATCTCGTTGAGGTCTACATAACCTCATAGAGACTCCTCCATAACCTTGATTTGAACCTAGTATCTTTTTCAAAAACAACAATATATGGAATCCCATGTTAAATAACAACCTCATGAAGATATAGGATACCTATATCTTCAAATTTAAAAGTGTGCTGAATAAGAATAATGTGATTCAAATTTGTTTCCAGACCAATCACTAACCATATAGAATTATTCCCTTATGGAATCAATGTTAATACAGTAATAAAATCCATAGCCACCTAGCCACAATTCGAAAACATCACAAGAAGATGATGAAGAAAAATAGATGGTTTTAGAGGCTCAGTCTTTATCTATGGTACATTGTAAATGTGAGACACATAATGCGGAATATAAATCATTATACATGGATTATAGATACATTTTATCATGCCATAATTTATATTTATAGTTCAAAAAACAATGACCAATAATTAATAAATGAATATAAAAATCGATATCCTCATAGATGATGGGAAGAAAAATTGATCTGTGAAATGTAGAATCACACCTGAAAAAAGAGACAAACCACAAATAGTCTCCACCCATAATAGTTTCTTTATATTCTGTGAACTTCTCATACAACTATTGAATCACTAGTATAGAATATTGTAGATATTATGATAACTAAATAATTTATAGTCCCATACCATGAATATACTCCTAACAATTCAGAGACAATTGAGTGAATGTCCAAATAATGTTCAACACTTCCTTCGATTATAAAACATTATGTGATAGAAATTTAATTTTAATTCTGTTTGTGATAACATTTCCCTTCCCCGAGTTGTAGACAATGTCTATGTCAAGAATCTAAAGGTATTATACCATCCACCTTTTTTTAGATTCCAATTATTATTGGAAAATATATAAATCAGTCTTTTTTGGTATCAAAATTACATAATCCACACCATTAATCAAGAGTTCCACCATCAAAAAAGAAAATAAAAAACTATATAAAGATATAAATGAGTATTAATTTAATTCTTCTCTTGAGGTCAAAGATGAATAGAGCCATTAGACATCCCATGATCATCTTTCAAAATAATGAAACCCAAAAAATATCCAGAACAATCACATAAAACCACATACCACATACTAGGAGAAGGAATGATTATAATTGGAGATGATGTTTGATGTCTTTTTATAATGTCAAAATAATAATATCACATTAAATCTAATGTGAAATTTAACTTATTTCTTGTAGTAGCATTCAATGTTTACACTAGCCTTGTAAAATATTTGTTGATCCACTATCTGTCACCAATAAGGCCAACGAATCTCTGAATATCAGTGATGTTATGTGTTTCTTCTGATGAAAAAATTGAATTCACCTTCTCATGATCAATAGATATGAAATGATCATAAATCAGGTTTTATAAGCACTATATATTATGGATATGGGAACTGAATTTTGAAAGTTTCCCATACATATATTGACTCCTCAAAATTTCCAAAACCAAACATAGATGATTCTCTTGCTCACACTCTAATCATTATATTACAAAAATATCATTAATGATAACTACCATAGAATTTTTGAGATTTTTATGTAATATATGATTCATCAAATACATATGTATGAGAATTAATCTAACCAAAAAACATCAACAGATATTAACAATATCCATACATAATCATTAAAATCAATATTTAGTATATCACACTCTCAAAATCTGAGTTGATGACGAATTCACCAATTATAAATCTTTAAAATCCACTTTTCCACCTTTAATTGATAAAAAATACCATCCATATGAAGAATCTGATTCATATTCTTAACTATTACAAAATTTAACTTCTTATAGTCCTATCACATTTGATGTGAACTATCTTACTTCATGGAATATATGAATGGGGTTACACATGGTGAAAACATGGATGGTAAATACCCTTATCCATATAATCATCTATCTAAATCTTTATTTCCTCAAAAATAGATGTTTAAATGTTATAGGATGAAATAAAAATCAGTTGTGCACATGGAAATATTTCAATTGTAACATATTCCCATTCATCAAATATTAGCACATAGAAAATGATCTATTAAGATATCATGATATTCGTAAACAATAGTGGGAGGATCCAACGAAGTATAAATGTCACAGAGATCAACAAATATTATAGAAAAATGAATTTGTATTCTCGATGGGATGAACCATAATGATAAGACCTTGGATCCCACTATCACTAAAATTTCTAAGAGATCCCATCATCTGAAAAAAAACACACCTATAATAAAAATCATACATTACATGATAATAAACAAGAAAATAAATACAAATGATTATGTAAAAAATATCAATATCATTAAGATGGAAAACCTCGACTAACACCATATAATATATCTATTTCACAAATAGAAGGACACCAAAACATGTGACTATTTATCTTCCTAATAGTTATATCTAACTCAATATAAAAGGATTTGAGATACATTGTATATCCATTATCCTCAATAGATTTCCCGTATATAAATGAGTGGTTTGATATGGTATCAAATAAATTAATCATGATGGATTGTCTAATAACTATGCTACCTCACAATATCACGTGACCCACATCAACATATTTTGGAAACTCATATACTGCATGATGGTTATACACAAAATAGACCAATGGATATAACCATGTAATATTTCATGCATTATAATCTCCCCACAATATCATTTTTATATGAAAATCCCTAAAAATAATGAATATAATTCATATCCTGACAGTAATGATGCATATGACCATATAATCTATTACTATTACACATGTTTTCTAGTGAAGGACATAAAAATCCTATGTTTCTAACCATTCCACATTTATATAATTTTTAGATTCACAACACTAGATTCATATGGACGTATTTAAGATGACTTCTTCCATGAACCACCCCACCGCACCTATGATGATCTTTCCACTACCTATTTTTCCTTGTTTCTTAAATAAAGAAAGCACTATGTGGAAGAGAATTGGAAGAAGATCACACATTGCCTTCCATATATATTTCTGATCATAGACCACTCTATTTTCTCTGTAATGGTTAATAAATTATGATTATGTAGTTTCAATATTGTATAAGATCGCAAATCATGTTAATACTTCTGATATTTCAGCTGGTCCTTCATTACAACCTCTAGTGATATATGAACTACCTTTACAAACATATTTGTTTACACTATCATAGAATTATTTTTATAGTGAAAGGAGATGGAACATAGAGACATAACCAACATTAGTGACCTAAGATAATCTATTGTAACAATATAGAGTAAAAACCATTCATGTCCGATCCCAAATTCCTATAATAATGTAAAATGGAATCCCATCATATATTGTTGGGTACCTAAAATTAAAACATAGAACACATCACCATAACACCGTTTGGTATATATAAGATAAAAATGATATACTTTTATTTTTAATCCAATTCCTAGACACTTAATGTTAATTCATACCCAATATAGTTTTTGGATTCTCACAACTAAAATATCCTGAACAATCCAATTATCTTATAAATCTTGATTGTACATCTACATCAACATTTTGGAATCATGTCACAATCCATTAGATAGAATTAATTTCATTCACAATATCCTCAATAAAATTATAATAGATTTTTCGATTTCCCATTACAGAGTCTGTAATGGACTGGGCCATGACTCATTAGAGTGGTTTCAAAAAACTCAGTCCCTTCGACTAGTTCCACCGAAATGGTTTCACTTATCATTATCGAACACGGAAATGGAGGAACCTCTTATAGTGGTGTCATAGTATTCACACTATCATAATAGCACACCAAAAAGGTGGCACCACATTTGGTGGGACTGTGATGGTGGAACTATAGGGGTCGCACAGTCATGGTCACACCATGACATTAGTAACGTGATGGTGTCACCATGGGGGTGGCACAGTGAGGGTGTCACAATAAGGGTTACATCGTGAGGGTGGCACCTTTAGGGTGCCACCGTGCGGAGTGGCACTCTGAAGGTGGCTTCATGACCATGTCACCCCTTACAGTGTTTCACCAAATGATGTTCCACCCTTGTTTCCTTTTCCAGTCCCACTACCAAAATCAATATTTTGACATAAGAGTGTTATAATAACCCTGTTAAAAGCCATTAAAAGCCCATAAATGATAAAAAAATCCCACAGTATCTGAGTGACCCATGACATACCAAATTGTGTGGCTTTCCCTTAGCACCACACCTTTTTCCATACATTCCAATTCAACCCCAATTTCACATTTTCTATTAATTTAAGGAAACCATTTAATGAATAGATATTATAGCCACCTCTCCAATTTGATTTAATAAATTACAATTAATTCCATCATGTTTAACCACCCAAAAACATGGTGAAAACAAGATCAACCTTTAATGTCACTTAAAATTCATACCCCGTAACTCCATGATCTAACTTTTTATTAAATGGGGATTCATCCTTCTTCATGGATGGTCTATTTTATTTCTGTTGTGCAATTGGAGTCCCCCCTTCCCAAGGAAGGTGGCGCCCATGTGCTTGAGCCTTTATTTCCCACTCTTAGAGCCCCTGGTATTCCTCCCCTGTATGTCATGCATCCCCAGTTCATGGAACAAGGAGAAAAACATTGATTTTTGATCATCTAGGAAGGGTTATTCATTCGTCATTCATTACTATATATCATTTGGGGAACGAATGATAATGTTTATATTTGAATAGATGAATCCAAACCATAATGAAAATTATAAGCGGACTTCTAAAGAATAATGTGGTGTGTTTATGATGTTGTTGTACTCTTTTACCCTTTCTTATATGTTGTGAACTGTATGGTCTTGTGTCCACTAATAATCACGGTCATTGTTTGTATTTCCCTGTGTACTAATGGCCCCCTGTCTTATGTAATGATTTAATGGATGTAACATGAATATTGGTAAAACATGTAAACTCAATTGATTAAATAAATGTTTACTGAACAAGACTCCTTAGGTGAACAACTCAGTTAACAAAATGAAAAGGAAAAACTCAATGAATGGTCTGATTGAATATGGAAACTCCCTTGCTCTGTCTTGGATATATGTGTGGGTTTTCTACTTGATTCTTGTGGGGTGACATGGAGGGGGTGTGATCCCCTATTGTGGGGTAATTATTGTTTCGTTGATCTAAGGTTGTGTGGGGTCATATATTGGGGCTTGGATTGGATCTAATACATTGAGAGATCTCACAAATCCATTTTTGTTGTTGTGACTTTACAAATTAATGATTAATATTATTCTTGTTTGTTTTTACTTCGTTATATTATTGTTAAGACTATTAGATCCCTATTATTGAGTAATTATTTATAATAGAACCACTCGAATTTGATTTCACGAATGGGATCAATGGAATTTATTTTCTGGGAATGAGTTGTCACTTGTTTGTGGTGGTGTGCTTTTTTTATAAATTAATAACAACAAGGGTGTTTGTGTTTAGGCTAGATTTTGATCCCCCATGTTGGATGAGTACTAGTTTACATATATGTATAATTTAGTTCTTATGGTTCTTATTCTTGCCATAACCAAGTTAATCTCTTCATGCTAAACAGCCCTATTTCAATGGTTGAGGGTGTTTTTCACATCACTCCTATGAGTGGCTAGTTGTTAGCTCCATTTTTTCTCTCTTTACCAAGTATCCCAAGACTCATAAGGAATGTTGGAATGTCTGGAGGTCCATTATAGCCCAACATTCTTCAGGCAGGGAATGTTGTGGGGGTTATCCCTACTCTGTGCAGGTAGGTTGTTTCCCAAGCGTCTTCAGGATGAGGCCCATGTGTCTTCGAGAACGGAAATGGTTGTTTGGGAACAGGTGTGTCCGAATATGGCAGCAGTTATTATGGCCCAGGTGTCTATAGGAATCTTTAGGTGTGGTTGTGGCCTAGGTGTTTGTGGTTGGGATGCGTGGTTTTGGTGGGACATGTGTGTGTGGTCGGGGTATGGTTGTGGGATTTTAGTGATAATAGAGGTGGGGTCTGATGCATAGTATGTCTTCAATAACCCTTGAGAAGTGGTGTGGGGTACCCAATATCGATGTTAAATTACTATTATTTTACTTGACTTTCATTTTATGTTGATTGTTCCTAGGTGAGGTTTGGTGTATAGTTTCATTGCTATGTGCGTTGGTTCTCCTTTTCTCATAGGACATTATAATGTCTCCCCACTTGGGAACAAGTTATTTTAGTTTTCTATACTGACTAGAACTGTATACTCAACCTATGTATATAAAACATAATTCAGGTTTCCTATAGGAATTTGAGGACCAAGCGGGACTGTACTAGTTTGGGATTTGGGAAAGTTGTTGTTTCTAATTTTCTTGTCTTTTTTATTTACCGTTGGAATTTTCATGTATTGTAGCACTTATTATTGAATAATCTATATCGGAAAGGATTGTTTGTATTTAATTTCACATCATGTTTTTGGTGTTTTTTGGGACTTACTATGATATCCCCCGATAATACTAAACAAGATAGGTAATGCCTTCCATTTTTCATATGATTCACTACACTTGGAGCAAGTCACCACTCTGGTACCTATTGAAGGAGGGTCTTTAGGGTCGTTATCTCTCCTTCAACCTGAAGAAGGAATGGTCTAGAAATTTGATGTCCCATCCCACACTATGGTGAAGGCGGGTCGTGATAGAATGGTATTAGAGAAAAAGAAGAGATAATAAGGATCTCGGGGATATTCATAGTGAGGGCTTCATGGAATGATATAGAAATATTGTTTTGAAATATTGGGTAATGAAATAGTCAAGGGAAGACCGGCAAAGTTATAGGTTCTTACAGCCCCTGATGATCTGATTCATGTACCGTAGGCCTACCGAACGACCATGTGAGACTACACTTATTGCTAGGTAGAGACACTTGGAAAGGTACATGCATCATAATGAATTGTGTTCTTATGTTTCAAGGGTATTTTGGGGATTTATAATGAATAAGAAGTCTATGAGAAATTATTTTCAATCTTCTACACTACTTAGGTTTATGCATTTTTTTGTTACCATGCACCTATAGCACCTAGACAATGACCATGAGTAGAATAGGATATCGAGTCCTAGGAGGTTGATTTGGCTGATCTGTAGGGGCTGACCTAGAGGTGAAGGATGATAAATGGAAGAGGGAACATCATGACTTTCAATGGAAGACCCTCATTTTGTATAGGGGAGGCATCTAGGATATGGAGAGAGGGAGAGAGAGAGTAATCTCAGGGATCCGGTGATTGATTTTAGCATTGTTCAGGCCCCAACAGATTATTGGGTTCCTCAAGCTATAAGCTTGATGCGGGGAACATGGCCTCTGTGGTGGATGCTCTACCATGGGGAGAAGAGGGAGGATGAAGTATCATGGACTGACTTCTTGAGGGAGTTCCAAGTGAAATTCCACTCTTCTATGATGAAGGATGAGAAGTGACAGAAGAAACTCTCCCACCGGTAGGGGATTATGTTAGTGAGAGGGTTGGGAATCATGTTCAAGGATCTCATTTTCTTTTCTCCAAAAAACATTCCGAATGAGGAGTCTCTAGAGAGGTTTTTAGAGGAGGCACTCCAACCTTCTCCTTAGTATGTTATTACCCCCTTCACTCATCCAATATACTAGGAATTCCAGAATAATGTTGAATATGTGGAGAGGATGCACATGTAGGTAGTTGTGCCACGAGAGGGGAGCCATATGGGCTTGTCAAAGGGAAAGGCAATTAGCAGCAACCCTCGAGTGTCAGGGCCTTCCAATATTTCTCCATTAGGGAGCATGCCTCATCAGTTCTCGTTTTGATATCCATGTCCTTGCCCTTTCCTATTTGGGCCCATGACAAAGAAGATTCATCTTTGGTAGTTGTGGGAACCATCAGAATTGGTGCCTGAATTGGGTGCAATACAGTGGGGGTGGGCCAGTTCAGCACCCACCTCAGCAATGATAGTTTCCATCCAGGACCTTTCAACAGCAACAACAAGGTGGGAAATTGTACCGAGTCTTGTTCATGTTTGAGTCTTGATATAGAAAGACATTTTGTACCCATGTTTTTGAGTACGCTAGTCGGAGGTCAAACCATCTTGTCTCATGTTTTTTGATAATTTGGGGAGATGTTGGGACCCAATTAGTCTAGTGGGAAATTTATTTTATTGCATATGTAGTCGTATGTTGTCATTCTTGGGACCGACTTGTTGTTATCTGTATGTGCTGTTATTAACTGCTTTCGAAGAAGGATTATATTTTCAGATGTTGGCGAACAACAGGTGACCTTCTTTGGTGAGCGTGGTTTTCCAGGATGGCAGCCGACGAGTGAAGCCATATCTTTAACTTTTAGCAGATATGTCATTAGAGATGGATGATAAATGGATTTATGATGTCTCGGGGATTGTCAAGGATTTCATTGACATCTTCCCTAAAGAGGTGGTGACTCTACCCCCTCTACGTGACATAATGTTTGGGATATAATAGATACCCAGTTCCCATTCAATTAAAATGGTCCCTATTAGATGACGACATCTAAGCTACCAGAGTTACAAATTCTGATTGATGATCAGATGAAGAATGGTTTTGTTCAACCAAGCACATGATCATGGGTTTCTTTGGTGTTGTTCGCGAAAAAGGTAGATGGTGCTCTTATTTTCTGCGTAGACTACATGAGACTGAATTAGGTTATGGTCAAGAACCGTTACCCTCTACTGATGATAGATGACATCTTTGAACAATTGAATGGGCATCATGGTTCTCCATGATAGACCTGCAGTCATGACATCACATGATAAGGGTGAAGGACAGTGACATCTCAAAGTCTGCATTCAAGTGTATATATTGTCACCTTGAGATCATAGTCATGTTGTTCGCCCTTATGACTACACCATCCTGGTTAATGGGTCTCATGAACTCCATCTTCAATGAATAATTGGACTGGTCTGTAGTCATTTTTATTGACAACATCTTGATCTACTAAAGATCATAGGAGGATCACGCAAAGAATCTAAGGGAAGTGCTACAGGTCCTCTGACAGCACCATCTCTAAAGGAATTTGTCAAAGTGCTAGTTCTAGACATGAGAATTGCACTTCCATGGACATGTGGTGCCCATGTAGGGGATAGCGTTGGACCAGTCAAAGGTCGAGGAGATTTTTTCTTGGGAGGAACCCAAGAAGGTAACGGAGGCTCGCTGTTTCTTGGGCCTAGAAGATTACAACCTGATGTTCGTGCCCAATATCTCTCGAGCTGTAGCACCTTTGATAGCCATGACCAAGAATATCTAGTCTTTCGTGTGCAGTGGGCAGTGAGAGGTAGCCTTTAGTTTTCAGAAAGGTATGTTGGTTAGTGCCCCATTTTCGAGGTTTCCAGAAGGAGTGACATTTGAGTTGTTTGGGATTCTTCATGCCATGTCTTGGGGTGTGTGCTTATGTTGCAGCATGGGTGATCTCTTATGGGTATAGGAAGTTATGTCCCCATGAGCATAACTATGACACCCATGATTTTGATCCTGCATTGGTTGTGCTAACACTAAAGTTGTGGCAGCACTACCTCATCGAGGAGTGATTTATGGTCTTCACATATTACAAGATCTTGAGATATATCTTCTCCCAGTGTGACCTTAACATGAGGCAGATGAGGTGGATGTATTTTCATCAGGACTACCTCTTCAAAAAAATTTACACTGATGGTATGTGGAATGTGTTGGCAGACACCATAAACATGAATTCACAGAAGGATGCAGTTTGAGAGTCAGCAGATTATTGGAAGGTGATGGATGTGTTAGTTTCCCTAAACCTATACCCAAGGGTGGATGCTACCAGAGGAATACTATTCTAGATGACAGTTGAGTGCTCTCTATTGTGGTAGGTGGAGGAGTCTCAGTGGTGAGACTTAGAGAGTGAAGCGATTCACAATCTGGTTAACCAAGATAATGCTCTTCGATGGGTTGTTAGAGGATAGTTAGAATTAGATTAAATTTGAAGGGATGATGTTTATCCTATAGACTATGCATTATATAGTCCTTGGTGAGTTCCAAAACACACCCATAGTGGTGTAACCAAAATTTTCCAAAATTAATTGGGGCATGAGAGGTTAATATTGGTGGACTGGGGTGAAAGAGGCATTGGTAGAGTATGTAGAAAATTTTCTAGTGTCTCAGTTGGTGATGTCTGAACCCCAAATCCCAAGAGGTCTCTTAAAATATTTAGATGTCCCAGAGTGGATGTGGGATGTTATGTTGATGGATTTCATCACAGGACTATCTAGAGTTCAAGGTGGATGTGATGCCATCTGGGTAGTGGTGGGCTAGATAATGATATCAGCTCACATAATTGAAATCAAAGAGTCAGGTATGGTGGATTACCTAGAAAAGCGATACATGGATGAGGTGGTGTGGTTTTATGTGGTTCCCATGTCCGTAGTCTTTGATTGGGATACTCGGTTAAACTCACTGGTGTGGAAAGGATTGAAACATTCTTTTAGAACCCACATAAGCAACAACACATCCTTCCTCCCCTAGAGAGATGGGTAGACCGAGTGCACCATCCCTATATTGGAGGATATGATACCGGCATATGTTTTGGACATTAGTGTATCGTGGGTGTGACCATTGTCATTGGTTGAGTTTTCCTACAACAATAGCTATACCTCTACAATTGGAATGACTCCCTTAGAAGAATTGTATGGGAGGTCATGTCTTTCACCCATTTACTGGATGGAGGTCTAAGAAGTAAGTGTTCTTGGATCAGATGTGATACAGAGCTTGACAAATAAGGTTCAGCTTGTACAAGAGAGGATAAAGGTGGCCCCGGGTCGACAAAAGTTTTATGTTGATAGTAGGAGGAGTCCATTGGAGTTTAAGGTCCGGGACCACATGTACTTGAAGGTCTCCCCTCAATGAGGGAATCATAGGTTCTACCTGGTGAGTAAGCTTTCACCAAGGTTCATCTAACCCTTTGAGTTGTAGCAGCAGGTCGAAGAAGTGGATTATTATCTAGAACTACCACAACTGCTACTGAGAGTTCATGACGTTTTCCATGCATCTTAGCTCCATTAGTATGTACACGATGATTCACATGTACTCGAATTGGGAAAGCAGGATAATGAGGATGATTCAACATTTGTATAATAAATAGTGAGATTTATAATCGTGAGGGTAAGGTTATACGTGGATGAACCATTTCCTTGGATCATGTGTTGTAGAGGAATGGTGGCCTCTATGAGAGTACCTAGGAACCAGAGGCATATATGTGCACTCAGAACCTTGCGTTGTTCTTAATTTTGATCGGTATTGAATTGAAATTGTCTGTGGTGTAGTTATTGACCTTTTTTACAATGAATTGTGTTATTTTCCTTGTCCATTGAATGTGTGTGATGATTATTGACTGTGGGGAAGGGAGGACGCAATCCCTAATGAAGAAACATTATGGTGGATGAGATTTAACCTATGTCGGTGAGTTAGTACCACCTAAAGAAGATAGTATCCTTACATGGGGAAGGGACTCCCTAATCATTATGTCTTGATAATGACACCTTTATATTTTTGTGTGGTTTCTTGAGGTAAAGGTGTTCCTAGATGTTGAGGAGGTTTTCACTTGAGAGGTGTCTTTCGAGGTTGTTGTTTAGACCCCTCTTTTTCTTTGGCCTACTTGTGATTATCAAGGGAAATAAAAGATTGAGAGTTATCTGTTTTAATAGCCTGGTTAGTGACTCATTCTGCAGGCTTCCAAAAACATAGTTCCATAGAACGGTTCCACCTAAACTGTGGCACCAGTCATGACCGCACACCGAAGCAGTGGCATCGGGAGTGTGGAACTGTAGTAGTCGCACCATCATGATTGCACACCAAAATGGAGGTACCCTAACTGGGGGTCATTAGTGGTCGTACCATCATGGCCGAACACTGAAATAATGGCACCGCTTACGATGGAAACGTAGCGGTCACACCATCACGGTCGCACACTGAAACGATCACACTACTAATGGTGACACTATGGTGGTAGCTCTCTGAGGGTGTCACTATGAGTGTGTCACCATGAGGGTGGCACCATGTGGCTGGAACCATTAGGGTGGCTTCGTGATGGTGGAACCATGAGGGTGGAACCATGATGGTGACTTTTTGATCATGGAATGACCTACGATGTTTCCCCAAATGGTGTCCCACCCATGTTTCCTTTTCCAGTTCCGCTCTTGCAAAGAATCTTTTGGAATAAGAGTTCTTTAATACAAATTTTAAATGCTATTAAAAGCCCATAGATGATATAAAAAATTCAACAATGATCTGAGTGAACCTTGATTTATAAAAATTCATGGATTTCCCTCAGTGTCACACATTTTCCCGTACATTCATGTTCCTCCCATGATTTGTGTTTTCATATAATTGAAGGAAACCATTTATCACACAACTGTAATGTCCCCCACTCTGATTAGAATTATTAAATGGAAATTAATTCCATCATGTGTATCCACCCAACCGCATGGTGAAACCAACATCCACCTTTAATGTTGTTCAAATTACATATCCCGTAAATACTAGATCGCACCTTTAATTGCATGAGGATTCTTCCTTTATCTTGGTCGGCCTCATTTCTTTCCTCATGGTGTTTCGAGTCCCCCTTTCCCAAGGAAAGTGGTGAACCTATGCTAGAGCCTTTCCTGCCCACTCTTGGAGTCCCCAGAGTTCCTCCCCAATATGTCGTGCATCCCCAGTTCTTGGCGCATGAAGGAAAACATAAATCATTTATCATCTATGTAGGGTTCTTCCATCGTCTCACATTACAGTGTATCATATGGGGAGAGTATGTTAATGTTTCTAAAAAAATTGATGAATCCAAAATATAATAATGATAATAAATTCACTTTTAATGAATGAAGGGGTGTGTTGATGATGTTGTTGTAATGTTTTACAATTTCATATATGTTGTTAATTGTATGCGCTTGTGTCCATTGAAAATCATGGTCGTTGTTGGTCTTTCATTACGCACTAGTGGACCCCAATCTTATGTGATGATTTAATCGATGTAAAATGGAAATTGGTTAATCATTTAAACTCGATTGATTAAATGAATTTCTAGTGAACACAAATCATTGTGTGAACACCCCAATTAACTAAACTAAAAGAAGAAACTCAATGAATGTTGGGATAGAATCTGGAAACTCCCTTGCTCTATCTGGGAAATATGTGTGGTTATTATCCTTGATTCTCATGGGGTGACATTGATGGGGATATGATCCTCTGTTGTGGTGCAGTTTAAAGTTTGTGGATCTAAGGTCGTGTGGTGCTGTATAGTGGGGCGTGGATTGGTTCCAGTACTTTAGGAGATAACATAAATCACTTTTGTTGTTGTGACTTTACAAGAGAACCGGGTATGAATGCTTAATATGCTGCTTCGTTGTTATAATTCCATGGCTTGTGGTTATTCCTATTTGTTTCCCAATAGACAAAAATAATCTAAAATAGAACCACACATATGTGATAATATGAACTAGTTAAATGGGAAAATTCTTTTGGAGAACGATTTTTGACATGGATGTGGGTATTGTTCTTTTCTAATAATGAATTGAAACGAGGGTGTTTGTGTATAAGATGGTATTGGAACCCCAAGGATGGGATGAGTGATTTTTTACCTATATGTATAATTTAGTTCTTATATTTCTTATTAACACCCCATCCATGTTGAGTAATTTGTGATGAACACCCCCATTTCATCGGGGGAGGGTTTTTTCCCAACACTCTTTTGAGTGGCTTGTAACTGGATTTATTTATTCTCCCTTTTCCAAGTAGGCCAAGACTCTTCGGCCACGATGTGATGGAATGATGTCTATTATAGCACAATATTCTTAGGGAATGGAATGTTTTGGTGGTTATCCCAGGTGTACGTGAGAATGTTGTTTCCCACGTGTCTTTAGGATGAGGCTCATGTTTCTTCGGGCGTTGCATTAGTTGTTTGGGCCCAGGTGTCTTCAGGCGATGGAGTAGTTGTTTTGGCCCACGTTTCTGTCGGCTTGGTTATGCGGGGTTGTGGATGGGGTGTTTTCAGGTGGGATGTGTGGTTGTGGTGGCCTAGGTGGTAACATGCGGGGTATGGAAGTGTAATTGCGGTGAGAATGGTGGGGGAGGTCTGACACGTAGTATGTATTCAATAACTAGTGGGAAACTGTTGCGGGGTATGAGAATTTGATGTTCTTTAACAATTAATTTACTTGACATGCATTTTTTGGGGATTTTGCATTGGTGAGGATGTGAGGATAGTTTCCTTTCTATGTGCTTTGCCTCTCCTTTACTTATGGGAAATTAGAATCCCTCCCCACAAGTGCATGGGGGATTTTGGTATTACCTATTGTGTATACCTCTATACTCGCCCTATTTATATAATATTTTTTCTAGGTTTATCAGAGGACTTCGAGGACCATGCTGGACCATACTAGTTTCGACATTGGGATAGTTGTTCTTGATGTTTTTCCTATCTATGGTATATAACTTTGGAGTTTTCATGTATTGTAGCTCTAATTATTAAAACATGCATCTGGGAATTGATTGTTTGGGATTTAATATTACTTCGAGCTTTTGGTGTTTTTTTGGACTTACTATCTTATCTCTTGATCTTCCAAAAAAGGGCAATGCCTTCATCTTAGCCTATGATTTTATGCCCTTTGGGCTAGGTTCCAATCCAAGACCTATTAAACATGTGTCTGAGGGGTCATTTTCTATCCATCATCATGAAGAAGGAAGGGTCAGGCAACTTGCAATCTCTTCCCTCACCTTGGTAAAGGCGGGTCATTATAGAATCAGTATGACCCTCCATTGGAATAAATGTAACTTGTCTAAGAGCCACACATCTGCATAAAAAATTAGAAGAAATGATCATAAATAGAATAATATTAGTTCAAACTAGAAAACCCATAATAAAAATGACATTAATGTTATAAATCAAAATATGGTAACCATACCTCAACATCCAATGGTATATTTAGTCTCAATACAGCATGATATATACAAGAACTAACAAAAACCTAACTCAATAGTCCTAATAATTTAATATGAATTATATCAAATATCCCAAGATATGTAATTTTACTGACATACCACCATTGATACCATAGTGTAATGAAAATCCTATATTCCCTCTTAAGACAAGAACCCAACCATTTTAGTCACATTCCAAAATGGTGTTCTTGATCCTCTCATGTTATAAACTACAAATAGTGCCAAAACAATATGAAATGGGAAATTTTTTACCAACATGAACCAAAAACATTTAATATATATTTATATATAATAGGTACAAAATTGAAGTGTAAAATATATTCTATTGACAATAGAGATAAATTTATGAAAAAAATAAAATTTTATCAAAACATTATCTATAAGACAATTCATTTAGAAATGGATGGAAAAAAAATTCAACTCAAATATATCCATTTGATAGGATGGGATAACTCCCACCATCTCACCACCATCTACCAAAAGATATATGATATAAAACCAATAAACCTCAATATGGTTCCTTCGTTTTATTGTTTCTAATGTCCTAACAATATCTACACACAAATGATTGGGTGAGTAGGGAATGACCAAACATGATCACTAGATACCCAACACGGTGTTCCATAACAAGGCTCTATAAAATAATCCAATATTTTTGTCATTAAAATAAAAAAGTCATCAAAAATAGTTATGTTTTATTATATCAATGGCATGGAATAAAAATTTACATTACACTTTTACCCTATTTTTGAAATGAAATAGTTAAACTAGTTTTCATGTATTTAATATACATATATAATAGAAGATATTTAAACAAACCAATGAATGTATCACATATCATATAATATCTATGATTATTTTGGAAAAAACTGTACAATTCAATGAACATGTGAAATCATACCAAGGATCACAAATTATTAGAACTGATATCACACCTTTACAAAAGCATAGAAATTAATTTTTTTCATAATGAAACCATAAATATACATTAAATATATATGGATAATTAGAATCATATAATGTTAACCCCTCCCAGTAGTTATAACATGTCCCTTTAACAAGATGCCAATGGAGTATAGAAACACACCATGACTGAACCACCCAGTATTGGATGAGGCATATGAATACACCCTCCCCCAAAGTATCCAAGGATTTTCATGTGATCTATTTACCAAATAAATTCATAAATCCAATTTAACAAATCAAGATAAGAAAACTATTTATTAAAACTATTTCACAATGCTTTGAAAAAACTTTTTCATATAACAAAACCTGTAAAAAAATAACTTTTATCAAAAATACATTTCCACACACTCAAACCAGATATATCAGTAAATCAGTTTAATTTATTATTAATTTTATAAAAAATAAAACAATATAGTTTTCCAGAAGAGGATAGAAACAAATCCACATACCACAAATCATTGGTCACACATGGTAGAAATATGATCCAAAAAAAATGATGAACACACTATGACAAAGGTCTTAGAACCAATCCACACATATCAAAATTGATTCCATTTAATAAAAGGGGTCAGTGAAGTAGACATAAAAAAATATAACTCAAAAAATAACAAGTTCCACACAATAATAAATTAAATAATTGATCCCTCAAAATATGATAAAAATATATATCTATAATGTAATAAAGTGAATCATCCCCATGAGTCCACAGATTCGACAATCAACATAATTGTTATTCTAATATTAAAGAAAATGAATAAATAGAAATATTACACACACATATAGAAACCATACAAAACCATGATGATCCAACACTAAATGAATTGATCCAGAATGAATGGGTATTCCCAAAATCACAAATGAAGAGTTTGTTTTCAAGAGATGGGAGGGATGCTGAAGAATAATGAAACAAGTTAGCTAAGGAACACCCTAATAAAATAAAAACATTTACATGGTACTTATCCCATTATACATTTTTTAATCTATGGGATCTATATACACCAATTCACTTACAGTAATTTAATTAAAAACAAAACATCTATCATTACAAAGTGTGTATCCTTTAGACATTGTATAATCCAACACATTGGGTGCCACGTTCATAGAATCTATCCTATAGAAACTATATTTTATATAATACCAAAACTAGTTTTTTTATTTCCCCAATAGAATAAAAAAATCATAGTTTTCAATTGAAAACCCAAAACCACCTTCACCATTCACTAAACTCCAGGAGAACCCTTTTGAGGAATAATATGTTTATATATGGAGTCCATTAATTAAAAAATAAATTCCTTAAATATAGGTTATTTTTACTAAAAACCTATCCCCATCATTAGAAGACCCATGATTTATCCAATTAGAGAGGACAAAAAATATATAAAAATGTAATACTTGACAGTGGAAAACATTATTTTATTATCACAACACCGGTCTATCATATCTATTTTAGATCGTTTTGGGATACCTGAATAAAGACAACACCAGTAATTATAGTTAAAGATAAGCTCATTCTTATTAGATGGACTTAATAATTTCTTTTTCACTAAAAAAATACTTTCTCTCTGACTTAGGTTATTTAGTGAGAATTTCAATTGATGTGTTTTCATTGCCATTATTTCCTAATATGTTGTGTGACTACTTTATTATATTGTTTAAATCCGTATTTTGAGCTGTCTTATGTGGTATTTATATTATCATACAAACATTTAATATTCCCATATGTTTCATATATTTTGTATGTGATAGACATCTATATAGTGACAATGATGTTTGTAGTTTTAGTGGATATTAGCAATACTGTGTCATTTCACACTTTTTATATTGTTGTATTTGTAATTCATGAGATGTATGTCTAAACATAATATTCATTTGGTCCGCACTACCTATGAAAACCCTGCTTTTATTTCACACTTAATCATGTTTTATTACATAAGCTTTATATGATTCAACAATGAAAATTCATAGTTCTATTTTATTTGTGGCTTAGGATCATTTCATAACAACTTAAAACATTAAATACATTATCTTTATTGAAAACATCCTTTACATGACCACTACATTCACTAGTACTTAGCATTGCATGGGATAACCTGATAACATGCATAAGAAAAGGGTGAGATATAAAGCCCAATAAAGCAATAATTATGGAATAAAATGAGGAATACAATAAATGTTATAAAATAGGCATATCAATAAGTAAAAATTGAAGAATAAACATAAAGGCTTGATAACGCAAGATAATCAAAACATTGAAATGTGGCAACAACACTTAACATGGAATTAGAATGAGCCAAGTCTTATTGTACATGGATCATGAGTAAACCCTCATTGAACATAAAGAATGAGTATAACATCATTTCAATTGAATTTTCATGGGTAAACCACCATTGGACTTGACTTATAATGATGTTATACTTTACCCAATACATTAGATCACTATCAGGGAACACCCTTCTTAAAAATTTCATTTCATCCATACGTGTGCCACAAGGATCATTAAACATTGAATCATTCAACATAATAATTTATTCCATGATAAATGAATTTGGAATAAATACGTGTAACTCTTAAAAAATAATTAAATGTGAATAAAGGTGAATACCGTTAATAGAGAAATGGATATGGTATTCACTACACAGTTACTTTGGCATAGAAAATCGCAGGACTATTTTGGAAGCATAACGACGTGACATAAGAACTCATAAAAATGGTTGAAGAGAGGGAAAGGGGCCTCTCGTAATATTTACATGACATGGAATGTATGAGGGTCATAAAGATACATGTCCCAACAAATCTAATGGAAATTATATTCATGATACAAGATAATTGCATGAATGTAAATGAGGAGAGTGAAATTTCTTTTGGAATTTCAGCATAGTAATAGGTGTACATGGGAGGCATTTAATGATACATAAATGTATGTACCACCATTAAAACATAAATACGATAGTATGGGGGAGGTGAGAAACCATTCCTCAACAGTTATAATTGAAATTTAAAAGGTTATAAAAATTTAATAATTGTTGGAAAAAAATGATAAAGGAAGAAAACCCCTCTCATGGAAGTGTGCCTCCAATGGAATGAGAGAGGTTTGAGAGAGTCTTCTTGGGAGCATGGGGAACCTTGGGAGGATTCTAGAGAGGGGTGGGCAGAGTTTGTATGAACTGTAAAGGCTATGAGAAAAGAGGAATTGGGAGATTTTTTAGGTTTATATAGGAAAGGTGATGGATTTATTTATTATTTAGGTTTGGGACACCTCACATTAAACTAATCCAGACCACAATCGATACATTTATTTTTTACCATGGTTTCTGGAAATGGTAATTGGAAAACAATATTTTATAAGGCCAAATTCTAAACATCTTAAAATAACGGATTTTCTTATTTTGAGGTGAATCATAATCCCAAGGAAAAAAATTTAAAAAGACAAAATTCATAATCAGTCTTGCAGGTTCCACTAAAGCATCGAAAAGTAAATCAAACTAACCCAAAATCACATTATTTTAATAGTAAAACATATTTTGGCCTAAAATAGTGTTTATAGTATTTTATTACAACAATATTGGGTCATTTTGATGACATAAAACACATTATATATTTTAATAGTATTTTATATTTATCCAAAAATTTAACTATGTCGGAAAATTATGAAAAACATCACCATTGGATAATGTCGACGTCCTGGTTATAGAAATAATAATAATTTTTTTCTAAATAATTATATATATTTTTTAATTTTTGCTTTTGAAATAAAAACTCATATTTATCGAAAATTCATGGGTTTTTGAAAAAAATGTCTTTCAAACCTTAATAAAAATTACAATTGCATTCATAAAATTATATAATAACTTATATTTAATAAAAATTAATTTAATGAAATAAATAATATTTTATTAAAATGTTATTTAATTCAAAAATCCATTAATTCATCAAAATATATTTCTTAGTTTAACATTAACTAAAAATTCTATTTGTGATTTAAATACTATTTATAGGGTAACAATAATAAAATGAATGTGTATTCATTATTATATAAAAAAATAATGTACACAACCATAGTGCAATACTCTTTTATTATAACCCATTATAACACTCGCACAAGACCAAATGGTATGGTGTGTGGTGGTGACAGACTCTTGGGGTGGCTCAGATAACATTATTCGGGTGTTAATCTCTTTCAACATCCACTTCTCACGTAGGTAGTCCCAATTATGCTTTACATATTCAAGCTCAGCTTGGGCATGGTTAGGAGCAAAGCCCAAAGACGTAACTTCAATTCCATGCTCTAACAAATGGGCTTCGTACGAGGCACGTCTACTAGAAGTCGCCATCACTTCCATTATCGGAGTAAATCGGATTTATTAAAGACATATATTTATATTAATAATGTGATCATTGCTCAGTGGATTTATTAAAAACTGTCACAATTCATAACTGTATATTAAAATCCAAATACATAAATCCAAAGATGTTGAAATTTTATATTAACATTTTATATATAGATCCATTTAATTAGATCAAGATGGATATCCATTAATGAATGTTTGGGTTGTTACAATATTCCCCCCTTAATAAAATTCACCATTTAAATTATCATTTAAAAAAACAGATTTAGGTAACACTGCTTCAACATTTCATATGATTCGCACACCACTTATTCAAACTTGTGGTTTTTCCACAACACCTTTACGAGGTGCATTGTCTTAATTTGTAGAAAATTTTATCTACGATCTAAGATCTTTACTGTTTTCTCCTCATAAAATTGATCTTCCTCTAACTGTAAAATATCTAAATAGAGTACATGTTAGGGGTCCAGTATGTACTTCTTTAAGAGGCAGACATGAAGGACATCATATACTTTGGCCATGGTAGGTGGAAATGTTAGTAGAAAGGCCACAACACCAAAACGATCAAGAATCATAAAAGGGGAGATGTACCATGGACATAAATTCCCTTTCTTTCGGAACCTCATTTCCTTTATCCTTGGAGATATGTGTAGAAATAACATGTCTAAAAACATTAAACTCAAGGCATCGTCAATGTTTATCTATATAAATCTTATGTCGACTCAAGGATGCCTTGATATGTTACGGAATGCTATTCACATTCCCCACCATTTCGTTGACCATTTCTTGTCCAAGCAGCTTATGCTAACTGACCACATCCCAACACATCAGTGTTCTTCCCCTTTGACCTTAAAGGGATTCATATAGTTCTATTTGGATGCTCGAGTGGAAAAGATTATTTTAAGAGAACTCAACCAGATGAAGATGTTGATACCATCCACCTTTAATGTCCCTTGGGCATGATCTCAAAATGTCTCAATGTTTTTGGAATGTCTGCTCGGATTGGCCATCACTCAAGGGATGATAGGTCGTACCGAATTTTATTTCAGTATTTATAGAATGTTGAAGACTTTCAAAACATAGAGTCGAATCTTGGATCTCGATTGGACACAATAGATAGTGGTACTCAATGTAGCCTTACCACTTCCCTAATATATATTTGTTCTAGATGATCGATGGATAAATCCTCCTAATTAGATATGAATTGTGCATCCACTGTAAGACGGTCCACAATAACCCATATTTCATTGTAGACTTTGGATTTCGTCATATGTCTGTTTTCGAAGTCCATGGTGATGTTCTCCCATTTCTATTCTATTATGGGAAATGGTTGCATCATCCTCTTATAATTATACCTCCCTATGTTCACTTGCTAACACAGAAGTCACATTGATGTATATTTAATGATCTCCTTATTCATATAATACCACCAATAATTCACTTGGAGATCTCAATATATCTTTGTGTATCCTTGGCTAATCGAGAAATTTGAACTATCTGCATTATCCAAAAGTTCTTTCTTCAGCTCTGGTCTTTATAGAATGTATAATATTTTCCCAAATATCACAATTCTCTCTTCATTAAGATTTAACTCGGATGATTTCTATTTTCTGATTGCTTCCACTTTTTCTGGAATTCCTTCATCATCCTTTTGACCATCTCTTAATCATTATAAAAGTAACGGTTGGTAAATCATTTGTGAAAGGACTGATTATCTTCCCTTCAATATGATTCCCATGTCCATATTCATCAAATCGAAGAAGATATAATAATTTCAATTATCATCAATGATATAATCGTTGGGTCCTTTATACTTAGGGATTCTTCTACCTTGTTTTTATTCCTATGGTGGAAATGGATTGAGAATTCATAGTTTTTGATAAGATGTAACCATCATCGTTAGCGCATGTTCCACTCTATCTATGTGAATATATACTTGAGGCTATTGTGGTCCATATATATTTCACACATATCTACAAAGAGTTAATTCTACCATCTTTTCAAAGCGAAGATCATTATATCCAACTCGAGCTCATGTGTTGGATAGTTCTGTTCATGAAATTTTAATTACCTGGATGTGTAGGCAATGAAATTGTCATTTTGCATCAACACACATCACATTCCCTTCTTCAATGCATCACTGAATACCACAAAATGTTCTCCACTTGTGGGTAATGTTAGCATGGGTAGAGTGATAAGAATTCTTTTCTAATCAATGAATATTTTTTTTCCATTCATCACTCCCAGAAAAAATTACTCCCTTTCGAGTTATATTTGAAAGAGGCTTGGACAATTATGAGAAATTTACCACAAATCATTGAAAATATATATGTAACCCTCAGAATCTATAGATATCTATTACCGATGTTGGACTCAGCCATCCCTTAATTGAATTAGTTTTAGAGAGATCCACATATATCTCATTACTTGTGATGATATGGCCCCAGAATGAGACCTCCTTCAACCAGAACCCACTATTTTTTTACATTGTATAATGCATCTCCTTTCACATGGTCTCTAGTACAGTTCGTAGATGCGCCTCATGATCCTCCTTGGTATTTGAGTATATAAGTATATCATCTATAAAGACTACCAAATGTTTTTCGAAGTTATCTCTAGAGTCTATATTCCTCACATCTGTGAATATTGATAGAGCATTATTGAGTCTGAAAGGCATTACTATGAATTCATAGTGCCCGTATCTTGGACGAAAAGTTGTAAAGGTGATATCTTCCTTCGTCACCCTTACATAATAATATCCTGAACGAAAATCCATCGTGGAGAAGTATTGTGTTCCACGTAGCAGATCAAATGAGTCCTCAATTCTTGGGAGATGAAACTTGTTCTTTGTCTGGATTTTGTTAAACTCAAGATAATCGATGCAAAATCACACTGACCCATCATTATTCTATACGAAGAGGATTGGTGCACCCCATGGCGAATCACTTAGTCATATAAATCCTTTATCTAGATTCTCTTGTAGTTGTTTCTTCAGCTCCTCAAGATCCATAGTAGTCATTCTATATGAATTCATGGATATTGGCAACAACCATGGTATAAGATCAGTTGAAAATTTAAGATCTCTTTGAAGAGGAAGACCAGGAAATTATTTAGGAAACACTTCACCAAATTCCCCAACAATATGCATTTCTTGAAGGAGTGTTTCCTCTTTAGACTCAATCATTTGTGCCAAATATGTGTTCTCATTTGGAAGAAATATCCACACATGACATGATGGAGCTAATGAATATTCATATTCTTCCTTGAACTTTTATAGAATCAGGGGTCTATTATTCACATAGAGAGTGATTTCTCTCTCACTGCAATTTAAGTTGGCTCTATAAAAGGAAATACAATCCATGAAAATAATTACCTCAAATTTCTCTAGAGGGAGTATGAGGAGGTTCTTCTGGGAAGTTATATACATAGATTATGGAAGGGGATGATTTATATTCACGGGATGCAATGATTGCTCCATTTTCCATTCTCACCAACATCATAAATTACATGATTTGTGGCGGTGCAATGATTGTTCTACTAAACATTAGAGATAGAAAAGAAAGTGTAGAACCTAAATGAAAAAGTATGTTCGCTATTCTTGAAAGAATAACTAGTATACTTGTCACCACATCATTGTCGGGGTTCACTTCGGTAGAGGTGATGGAGAAAGCTCGCCCTTTCTGCCTTGGAGGTTGTTGGTTTCCTCCGAAAACCCTTGGCTTAGAGCAATGATTTGAAAGATGCCATCGTTCTTTGTAGTTGTATTAGTTAATAATGTGTTTATGATCTAAAGGAGCATTCCTCTCCTATATTTCATACGCGGGTTTTTCTTGTCGATAGATAATAGACATGTACCCTTATCTTCCACACCTAATGAATTTTCTCATACCCTTTTGTCAATTTCCATGGTGCATCATTCAGCACCTTTGGAAAGTGGGGTGCAGGATCTTCATAGAACCATTGGATTTATCAATCAAACTATTACCATTGAAGTCCACCCTATAATTGTTATCCCCATGATACCCATGAGATTCTCTGATATGTCTTTAGACCTTGAGGGCACATCATACAATTTCATCATAGCTGTCGAAGTCACGGATCGCTAGCGCTTTCCGCAGGCTTGGTTTCAACCCACCAAAGAAGCGGTTAACCTTTCATTTGGGGGAAACGTCAAATCCATAAGCGTATCATGCAAGCCTTGTGAATTTTTCCTCGTATTCTCCAATAGAATATTCATTTTATATCTTGTGGTAAAGTAAGTATCTTTCCATATTAATTCAGAGGGTGCATGAAAAATATTTATCGAAAAACATCTTCTGTAAATCTGTACATTCCAAGGAATCGATCTCCTCAGTCTATATTTTGTTATCAAAGTCCACCACTGTTCAGCATCACCCTTTATATGATCAGTAGTTGGGAAGAACCTTATATTGTTCAGAACATTGATGGATGGAGAAGAACATTTGAATGGATTTGATCCATTATTCAATGATTGAGGGATCAGATAATCCATTAAATGTATTTGGCCATTGTCTCATGAAGATCTCGATACCGACATGATCATTCATGGGGGGGGGGGTTGTTGAACGTTTTTCATGACCAATGTTTATATTCAAATATTCTGTAAACATATAGAGAAGTGTGAAAAAGATTTCGATTCCCATTCCCATTGGATTGGGCGTCTCATTAGTACCATCATCACATTGATCTACAAATCAGTTGTTAGCCCGAGTCCTCCTATTACCAGGGTTGGCTAGAATAAAAGGAAAGTTATGGGTAACACATAAAGGGTAATCCAAGAACGAAACTGATGAAATATAAATAAATTTTATTTATTTAACATATGATTATATTGGCTTCATTCTATGTTATCCATGATCTACATACTAACATATATTCTTAGGGAATTTTTTTGTCCCTTAATAATGGTTCATACAAAGATTGTGAATTTACCAAAGCGTATCCCATGGGAGGGTCATAATATTGAGTGTAGAGAGGCCCATTGTGGTGAAAGAGTTCTCATTAGAGTGTTTCTCAATACTGTGTTTTTGGGTTTTACCCCTAGGATACATCTGTGCCATAGCCACCTCTACCTGCTCGTATCCAGCCAGGGGTGTATTTTCTTGTTAAACCACATAATCAATATTCACAAAAACTTAGGAATGTTTTTAATATACAAATTTTTGTATGTAAAGATTTAATAGGGTTTTCTAATCCTGATTCGAAAAATAACTATACCTCCCTCTGATACCAACTATGACTACCCTGCTTTTATTTCACTCATAAAAATAATTTATTTCATAAAAATTAATTTGATATAACATCAAAGATAAAAATTTCTAGTGAATTTTAGGTCTTAGGATCATTAAATAATAACATAAAGCATGAAATACAACATCTTAATTGAAAAATTCCTTTACATGACCACTACATTCCTTCATTCTTAGAATTGCATGGGATAACATGAGGAAATGCATAAGAAAAGGGTGAGATATAAAGCCCAGTAAGGAAATAACCATGGAATAACATGAGGAATACAATACATGTTAGATAATAGGCATATCAATTGAGCACAAGAGAAGCATAATCCTAATTTCATGAGAAATAATAATAATCATAACATTGGAATGTGGCAACAACATTTAACATTGAATTAACATGATCCAATGCTCATTGCACTTGGAGCTTGAGGATACCCTCATTGCACATGAAGCACATGTAAACCCTCATTGAACATAATTTGTTATGTTAAAAAACCCAATGCAAATGACATATCATGATATTAGACTTTACCCAATGCATGGGAGAGCTATCATGGTGCACCCTTCTTAAAAATTTCATTTCATGCATAAGTGTGCCACATGGATCATTAAACATTGAATCATTCAACACAATAATTTATTACACAATAAACGAATGTAGAATAAATAATTTAAACACATTAAAAAATAAGTAAATGTTTATAATGGTGAATACCCTTGATAGAGAAATGGTCTGGGTATTCACTACACAATGACTTTGGCTTGGACAAATGAGTTGCAATTTCAGAAGCATAATGGCGTGACATAAGAACTCATAAAAATTGTTGATGATAGAGATTGGTGGTCTCATCATATTCAAATGACATGGATATTAATGGGGTCATAAAGGTACATGTCCCAAAATATGTAACTGAATTTAGATTCATGATACAAAATAATTGCATGAATGTAAATGAGAAGAGAAAAATTCCATTATGAATTTTGGCATAGTAACAGGTCTACATTGGAGGAATTTAATGAGAGAGAAAGGGATGTCCCACTATTAAAACATAATGTGGGATGTATGGGGGATTTTTTAAAACATACCCCAACATTTATAAATGAAAATTAAAATGGATGAACAATTTAATGAATATTTGACCAAAATGAGAAAGGAAGGAAAAATCTTACTTGGAAATGTGCTTCCAAAGGCTTGGGAGAGGTTTGAGAGAGGCTTAATGGGTACATGGGGAACATTTGGAGGATTATAGAGAGAGTAGGTAAGGGGTTGAACGAACTCCAATGGCTTTGGGTGAGGATAAAGTCGGAGCATGGGTGGGTTTATATAGGAAAAGTGAGGGAATTATTTATTATTTAGGTTTGGGACACGTCATATTAAACTAATCCAAAACACAAACCAAACCATTCTTTTTGAAAAGGGTTTTGGTAAAAGGGAAGTAAAGAATAATATTTTATATGTTAAATGTCAGAACTTCTTAATATATTGGAGTTGTTTAGGTGGAGGTGAGTCATACTTCCATGGAAAACAAATTAAAAATATAAAATGTTTAATAAGTTTTAAAGGGTCCAATAAAGCATTGAAAAAAATAAAACAAACCCAAAATCAATTATATTAATATTAATAAATATATTGACCGAAAATAATGTTTTTTTATTTTATTATATCACTATTTGGTCAATATGATATCATAAAAAACATTATATATTAAAACGGTATTTAATTTTTACAAACAAATTTGACTGTCACAGAAAATTATGAATATTTACCATTGGTTTATTTTGACGTCATGATTCTAGAAATAATATTAATTATATATAAATAAATTTTGAAATAGGTTAATTTTAAATTTTAAATTAAAAACAGACATTTATAAAAAATTCATGGGTTTTGACAAAATTGGATTTCAAGCCATAATAATAATTACAATTGCATTTATAAAATTATAAGATCATTTATATTTAATAAGAGTTATAATAATAATAATAATAATAATAATTTAAAATATCATTTAATTAAATAATAAATTAATTCATCAAAATAGATTTCGTAGTTGAACATTAACTGAAAATACTATTTGTGCATTAAAAACTATTTACAATGTTAAAAAAAATAAAATTAATGTACATTCATTATTATATACTAAAATAATGTACACAACCAATATCTAAGGTTTTGTTACATTACCCCTTATAACACCTACATAAGACCAATGAGTTAGGTGTGAGATGGTGAAAAACTCTTTGTGTGGCTCAGATAACATTGCTCAGGTGGTAATCTCTATTAACTTCCACTTCACTAATAGGAGGTCGCACTCGAGATTAACATATTCACTCTCGTCAGGGGATAAGTCAAGAGAAATTCCCAACGATGAAACTTCATTTACAAGCTCTGACAAATGGGTATCATATGGGTTACGTCTACTGGATGTGGCAATCTCTTCCCTTGTCTGAGTAAATTGGATTTGTTAAAGCCCTATATTTATACTAATCATGTGATCACAATTCAATGACAATATTAGTAACAGTCACAATTCATAATAGTATTTTAAAATCCAAAAACATAAAACCAATGATGTTGATATTTTATATAAAAGTTATACATAATGATACATTTAATTAGATGAAGAGGGATTTCCATTAATTAATGTTTCAGTCATTTCACTGCCTTTGTTTGGTGTAGGATTATTTACACATGTCAAACATTAGATATATTTATATTGTTTTAATCTAGTTCTTTTAGAGTTTATTATATTCATTTATCATATTGTTTTGTAAAACATTATTTTTCCTTCATGGTTTTGATGCAGTAGGAGGTGTTCATGTGTACAGATTCATTATGATAAGGCAACACATATGTGTGATATTTCATCATAGAGCAATTTTCAAAAACCTATACTGTTAGAGGAATTATTTTTTTTAGACTTAAATTATTTTCAATCATGGTTGGGCCCAATTTTTTATGTTATGAATTTTTTTTAATGAATTGTGGGATAAATTGAAACAATTGTCTTTGAGTGTACAATATGTGTGTGAAATAATTTTTTTAATAATTACTCACTAATGTTTAATTACATAAAATTTATTTGTTATGTATAGCAATTTATTTAAAATAAATAATTCATTTTTCAAGCATGAATATCCAATGAAACACATTAAAATTAATTTTATTTTTTAAAATGTATATTTTTTATATATTAAATGAATAATGAAATTGAATTATACAATATGTTTTTTGACTATATTTGATTAAGATATATATTTCATTTAAATACAATTATTACTCCCATGAAACAACAAATTAATATTCATAAGGGATATACTGATAAATTAAATTAATTGATCAATTAAACCCCTCTATTTAACCGACTAATACCACCATTTTTCACCTATATACAAAAAATAATTATTTTCAAAATATATTTGAAACTATCCAATTAAATTCAAAATAAAATGTTAGTAAATATTTTTTTTCTAAAGAACACCATCATATATATATATATTTGTTTTGTGATCCAAAGGATTCATTCAATAAATGGAAAAAATATAAATAATTAAGGAATTACACATCCTTATTTATATATTTAAATACTAATAAAATAAAAAATGCTATATTTTTAGTATAAATTAATTAAGTGTATCTAATAAAGATTTTATTTGAAATATTTTTTAAAAAACATTTAACTCTTTCCAAATCATTCTATCTTTTAAATGATTATATTCTATTTATAGTTAAATATTTATTATATATTAATAAAATATATTCAATTTTAAATATAGAATTAAGAATTTATTTATGATATTTTATTGATTTTGGAATAATAAAATATGAATTTTAAATAATATACTTATAATAAATAAGCATCATTCATATAATTTCATTAAAATATCTCACCTATAAATGCATCATATATTTATCCCACATTAATATATACAATAAAAAAATAAAAATTGATTATAAATAATATCATTTACCGAATATTATGAATATATTCATGTTTATAAAGACCTTATAATTTGAATTGTTACCCTTATTGTTACATTGAAGTATCTACCAAACATAAAACATAACCCCCATAAATAATCAACCCTATAAACATTATAACAAATAATTAATAATATACATTAAAAAATTTGTTATGATAGATTAAATAATCATTAACAAGGTTCCATAATAAAAATTTAACATATTTTATTCATATATTAAGGTGGTTATAGGAGCGTTCAATATATTTCTAAACTTGACGTAGGGGACAGTTTCAAATATCCTTTTTATTTTAGTGTATACTCACCATTTATATATCTTCACAATTTATCGTTAAAAGAAATAATTTTTTTATATTTTAGATATATCATTAATTTAAAATTTATATTTCATTTCACCATTAAATTTAAGTGGATATAAAGGTCTCAAATGCTTCCATCTCAATAATTTGTTTAAATCATTTCCAAAAAAATATTTTATTTCATCTTCTCTTCCACACATTATTCTTGGAATGACTATTTACATCTATGATTTAGAGATATTATTTTTTATACATCAAATATACTTGACATATTTTAATTTTATGTACCTTAATTTAATATTTTGTTCAATATAATTTTTCAAATTTCAATTGTTTTAGGTAATGGGGCTTATTTTCTATCATCTTATTTTTATGGAATTATCACAAATTTAAATATATATTCATACACAATGAGTCCTTATTCACTTAATAATATTCAATATGGTGTTATATATTCTTCTCATAGGTGAATTTATAAGGAGTTATTAGTTTGTTCTTTGTGACCTTATTATACAACATATTTCCTTATTTTGGGGTATTATGATTTATTATTATATAGTATTTCTATTATATTTCCATAAATTGTAATGAAATAATGTTAATCAATTAGAGTTCATGAAACCATATATCACTATTATCATTTTAAAAATAATTATATCATCTTAGATACTATATATATTGTTTATAATAATCAAAAATAAAATTTTATGTATGTAGGGATGTCCTTGAAGCATTCTTCGAGTTTTGTTTTAGATGAATTTTTTTATTATCATTAAACATTATTATTTTAATTATTTCTATGATTCTATGATATTATTTCTCATATTAAATTATATAATCTTGGATTTTAGTTTTTTGATCAAATTTTCTGCTTATTAAAACAGACGAAATCTAAGCCTCATTTTTTCCCCTTATTGAAATTCTCAAATAAACATTTCTTCTATATATCCCTTGAATATGTCATATTGTTATTAAAATATGATGAGATCCAGGATATTTAGTACAATATTAATTTAAATAATTATGAAAATTTTAATATAATTTTTATATTTGATGTAGTCTAAAGAACATAATTATACTATTAAATTATTATTGTGATTTTTTACACTGGGTTTTTGATTAATTTTTTAATAATGATATATTTAGGTGTTATGGGACATTATTTGGATTATTTTAATATTGTTCATTTGGAATTTTATCCAGGATCACCCATGATGTATAAACATGTTCAATGATATTTTGGGTTTCCAAAAATGAAGTAGGAATGAAATTATTATTCTAATGATTCATTACACGAAAATATTGTTGGTTGAGTATCAAATAAATTCTATTATGTTAAATTATATTCTTATTCTGATGAAGAAATTGAATTAGGTAATGATTATTTTTTGGAGATTCATATATGATCATCTATATATAGTTATTTGGTTTGAGTGAATATTAATATCAATAAGAAATTAGATAATTTGATATTTAATCTATATTCAGATACAATTGAGGTGATAACAAGTATAAATGTGTTGATATTTTCAATCATCATATCATCACTAGTATAATTATTCCAGATAGTGTTATGATATTTTCTTATTAATTATATAATATGTTTCAAATGGAATTATAAATTCTTGAGTTGGTGTAATACGATATCATCCATAATCTAATGGGAAACTAGAGAGAACAACAATAATTTTTGAGAAAATATCGAATTCATATACTATTAACATTAAAAATCATCATTTTATCATCTGGATATGATATATTTTCACTCTAAAAACCAATATATGTAAATTAATGTGAAAAAATTAAAAGATATACAAGATATATCCCATAAGTATAATTTGTGAATGACGAAGGTTCTGAATCCCCACTATATGAAAAAATAACATTGAATGTCACTAATGAATGAGTTAACGCATACATGACGAAGATAACGATGGATCAATTATAATATAAATATTATTTTGAATGAAAATTATATCTCAAATGAGTATATATTAGTATAATTTTTGTGTAATTTGTTTCAATAGAATATTTTACCTTATTAGTTGTATCACATTTACATTCTATAGTATATTTGAGAAATTTAATATTGGTTAGGATTACATATTTGGATTATTTTAGTTAATTATTCGCTTTATATATAAAAACCATATTATATTTCAACATGATATATCTCCTGTTATTTTTTATGGTGATGTATTTTTATATGAATTATTTTCCATCTTTGAGAATCATTTATCAATTATTGATAGTAGTTTGAAATTTCAAAATGATAACACATTTCTCTATGTGTATTTATTTTTATTTCACTTTTATATCCAAAAAGTAACATGGTGGAAAAAAATTTATATACAGTATCACTAGATAGCGTTTTTCACTAAATATGATAGGTGATATAACTCAATGACTATAATGAATAATTTTATGACTTTTAAATGTTTCATAGTTTCTATGTGGATTTCATATTTAATTTCACAGATTTATGGATTTCACTAAAAGAATAATTCCTTTTGGAGTTTGATGAATGTAGGAGGTTTAAATTCATTAATGTTATAATATAAGTGAAAATTTTTTCACTAATGTTTTGGAACTATATTTTTTATGGTCACCATAGGGGCCCCAATGGTCTATAAAAAGTATTGGTTTCCTCTAGACTACCTCAGGGAGGCTATTTGTGATTCCATAAGAACTATGTGAGGCACCAAATGTTCAATAAAGTCCACTAATATCATATTGATTTACTTGAACCATTTTTATTTAAGAAAAAATTATAATTTTAAAATAGTAATTTGGTTTATATCTATATATTTTCATGACTAGATGAACCATACTATGAAATAAAATCCACTAAAAATCATTAATCGTTTTTCCTCTCTTATAAATTTCTCCTTTATTTATTAATTAAATTCTTATTTTTCTATTTTATTATAATCATGTTTTTGAATGGATAAAATTAAATATAAATATATATATAAATATATATATATATATTAATAATGTGATAATGTTCAATTCTATATTTCCTCTAAATTTGGATTTCTCTTCTAGTTTGGGTGAAACATTCATCATCTAGAAATAAGGAATATATTTTTCATCAATGTTTGTGAGGATTGTTCTTTTTTCATCATATATGGTTTCCATATTCTCCAAATTATTTAATTTTAGTAGAAGTTTATTAGTTAATGTTATTATGGTATTTTAAAATATATATATATATAAATTATAGAAAAAAAATGAAAGAATGTTTTTATATATATTAATTTTGTAAAATAAAATATATTTTACAAATGTAATGTTGATTATAATTACTTTATTTAATATTATATTTATACTAAAATAAAATTATTTGTTCTGATAAATTATCTGACAATGGTTTGATATGATTATATTCAACATATTAACAATAAATAATCATTGTTAATATGATGATTAATATTTTTAGAATGAGATAAATTCATTATTGATATTAAATTATTTATTATAATAATAAAAGATTATGTAACATGTTATTACGATATTACATGTGATATATTTTTTGGAATATAGATTAATTTAGTTCTAAAATATATCAGGATGTTTTATTTATCCATTATTTAGTTTTAATTGTTATTTTTCATATTATATTTGTTATTAGTGTATAAATATAATTTTTTTCATGAAAAAGAAGAATTTATATTTCGAGGATATTATCCACATTTATATATGAATTAAGTGAATGAACATCATTATTTTGATATGTAATTATTATTTTGGTGATTATTATGGATTTAAATTTAATAATACATCACAATATGTTATAAATACTAAAAATTGTGAAATGTAATTATTAAAGTGAATGTGTTTTTTTACAATCCTAATGGGATAATAATAAATTAAACAGTTTTTTTTGAATATATTTTTTTATTGAAATGTGTGATTGTATAATACTTATCATATCATTGACAATAGTTCTTATTTTTTAATTTTATTACCATGTAATGAAATTATATTTTTTCAGAAAGACCATCTATTTGGTTTTGTTGGACGAAATACAAATTATTATAAAAGATTATCTTGAATATTTTGTTTGGTGAACTCATTTTTATCAACACTAAAGTGATTCATTATTCCATTCATTATAAATCAAATAAATAATAATTATGAAGATTATGTTCTAGAATATGATATTGATTTTTTTATTAGATACTGACTTGTTTTGATAGAGAAATCATGTTTGTATCAACATTGGTCGAAGAAAGTAAGACATAAATAAAAGGTTTCTTGAATTCAATTTGATGGTATTAAATTATTTAATAAATTTATAGAATGAAATTTCATTATACACATATGAGAATGTTTATTATATGGACATGGCCTTAAAAATTACATAATATTGAATTAAACGAATACTACGCATTGTGGATCTTTTCAGGTTTAGAGTTTTAGAGAATTAAGACATAATTATTACATCTCAAAATATTAATAAATAGACACTTCTACTCATTTTCCATTTTTTCCATAAAATATAAACTCATAAAAAAATAGTCATGTCTAGTTCCATCATTAAGACAACTGTACATTTCCTTGACCCCATCCTTGACCCTATTCCACATTACGTCATGTAAAAAACAATTCAAAAACATGGGATGAGGATAAAAAGATCACTAAAGGATACACAATGGTAAACTATTTGTTTTTCAAAAAAACAAGTAATCCATGAATACTTTAACATAAATAATACTTTTCAAATTTATGAAGTAGTAAATACTCTTCACTTAATAAAAGATTATTGCTTACCCTTTTGTAACCAAAATATTACCATAAAACCCATATAAAGAACACATAACTTATAAAGGTAACTTGGGAAATAATCGTAATTAAATTGAATAACCTTACGGTCCACATCCACAGATAACACAAAATGTAATAGCCATAAGACCAACATTGATATCCAATGCATTTGATGTTATAACGTAACCACTCGTCCTGGTTTTTCACGGTGCCACCGGTAATTTGTTTTATCATGTAACCACCCATAAAATAAAATAATAACACGTAAATTATTGCAAATACAAATACTTCACTAATAATATTTCATTTTCAATCACAAGAAATCATTTCAAGACAATAAAAAATCAAAGCTTTTATCAAACCATTTTCAAAACCATTTAAAATTTTATATAATGTGATTTTTTGAATCAAAGTGTCCCATACCACATTGAATCATTTGAATGAAATTTCAATTCAAAAAAATTATTTTTCATATGAATAAATAATTAAAACCACTTTTAAAACATGGACATTAAAGATATTTATTTGGAATAATAAAATTTTAAAACATTTAAAATGATAGTTTAGTTAAATAGTTTTTAACAAAATGAGAGACACTTGAATACAAATAATAGAGGAATAAAATTTAATAAAATAATTATAATATCATGAGAATAAAGGGATTCATGATATAATATGACATATTATAGTCTATACCTCATATAAGAGTTAATTGGTTTATAACAACAATGAAGACTCAATTGAAATGTAAATTGAGATGAAATCACTTATATAGACAGTATCCTTAAATTAAGCATAAATCATTGACATAATTATGTTTGAAAAATATAAATATACACAATATAAGTGGACATTAAGTGTAAGAAAATTATATGACATTCACACATATTCATAGGAAAACATATTCAAAAAATACAAGTTTAACCCAATGAATTCAAATTGGGTTTAGAAGTTCCTTTGCAAAAGTTCAAAAATCCTAACGATGTCATTTTAGAATTAAAAAAATTAGTAGATGAAATAAAATGGGTATCTCACCACTTGAACATAAAATTTACATTAATATGGATATATAATAATATATCGCAACATAATAAGATGTAAATTTAAAAACATAACAAAAAGAAGTCTTTTAAATATAGGAGGTTGAATATTTACCTTGCCGATTTTGTATCATACAAAACATATGCCACTTGAAAGAAGTATCATAAAATATAGATGTAAATACACATAAATGAGAGTATATGACAAAAAATTACAATCAATGACAATACATAGGCCTCAGAAAATGAAATAGTGGCAAATATAGAATAAATCTCATTGGAATAAAAATTGAGATGAAACAATTTACCTCGTTGGAATCATCTAGTCATTTGATAAAATGATAATAACCATTAAATGAATCACAGAAGAAAATGAATATAAGGATAATCATGAAAATATATATCAAATGTTAGTATATAATACACCAAATGCAATAAATAAGTGGAGAACAATTGAAATCTCATGGAATTAAAAGTGAGATAAGAAATCTCCTTACCTCATGTCCGACTTGACTCGATCGTTAATTAATATAATGAATGATAAACTAAATTTAATTTATAATTTCTTAAGAATTTTTTTGAATTTAATTATACATTTTATATCATTTATTACCATGTTAAAAATATTATGTAATCAATCAAGTTAATAATGTTTGTTTTGTCGATATTTAGTACTTGAGTAAAAAATGAACACCTTATATTTACATGTTGTCCATGTGGTCAATAGTACATTATATCCAGAATGATATTCATGATTTATATATATATATATCACAAATATATACAGTATATAAATGTATTTATAATTGTACATAATATTTGGAGCTATTAAATGAAATGCACCGTTCATGGAGATGGTAATCAGTACGTACGTATGGACGCTAATTTCATTTCAATTTCATATTTTAATGGAATTAAAACATAATGATACATATGTATATTATCAGTCAAGTATTATATCACAAATATTATCATTAACATCATCCTTTATACATCCCACATATGGAACTAACAAGTCATATCAATATGAGGTGGCGATAGTCCACACTTCCTCAAATGAAATTATAGCATTTTCCCATAATAGAAACCATAAGGGTATGATATAAATGAAAAACACAGAACAATAATGAAAAAATATACATAATATATATCATATATAAATATAGTTCCATCATAATGGACATCATGATAGGTAGTAGGAGGTAATTTAATAATCAATGTTTTGTGAGGCGTTAGTTTTTCATCCACAGAAACATTATTTTCATCACCCATTAGATGGAGGTGTGTGTATGTGTAGTTAGAATCCTTATCATAAAAAAATTCTAGTATATTTAGGACACTTGGGTTACTATAAAATAAAGAATAAAAAGAGTTTAGGGGTTGGATATGTAAAATAAAATAAAAAAAAGTTAAGAGAAACCATTACCTTTTATTTGGGTAACTCCCTTTGGTTTGAACCAAAATGGTTTTTTAATGTGCCTTCTGCCTAATGTAAGGCTTCTAGGTGTAAGGTAAGGATGTAGAGAGATTAATTGGGCCATGGTTGGATGATTCTAATGGTTTGACAGGTGTGAGGAGTTGGATAGAAGTGGTCTCCTTTTATAAGAGAGAGGAGGGGCTCTTTAGAAAAGTGTGAAAATATTATTTTCTAGTATAATGATATTCAGCTTCTAAAGGTCCAAAAATCATTAAATTCAAGGATAATAAGAACCAAGGACTATATATAATCATCCAATATGAATTTTAATGGTTTTTTATAACATTTTAATAATTATAATCTTATTTATATAAATCATTTATTAATGAGGTAAATACTGCATCATTAATGTGTCATTAATATTTTAATTCACTCAATGCATAAATTTCATAAGAAAGATACCATGATATAAGAAATATTTCTATGTTTCCAATTAATATTTATATTAAAAAATATTACATATATTACCCCATATAAAAATTAATTTACTCAAATATTGTTTTTCTCATTTATGCTGTTACATTAAAATTATTAAAATAATGTGTCATTATCATTCAATAGTGGCTCCATGGTGTCCCAAAATCTAAAAAAGGATGGCCATGGTCGCCCATTACTCATCCAATAAGGTTTGGACAAGTTTTATGGTAATTGTGAATTTTTATAATATTCATTTAACCATGAATTTCCCTACTTACCTTTAACTATGGTAAATAAAAGTCAAAATACAGTATTCAACAAAAAAATGCAATCTTATTAAACCAAATTTTACTCAGTAATAACAACCATGTATGTCGGATTTTAGAAATTAAATTCACATATGTGGTTAAATTTCATTTAAATGAAAAAGTTAGTTTTTTAACTACTACTATGTGGTTTCAATATTCATCAAAAATTGATGTTTTACAGAAAAATAACAAACATTCTGCCTAAGATTTATTTGATATTACGTATTAAAAAATGTTGTTTATTTTTCCAAATTAAAAACATAAATGTGGCTCTAATTTATTTTTAATTTAATTCCCGATGTTAAAACCAATACATGTTTTCTAAAATACAATAACTATCAAATTATTGACACCTGTTTATGTATAATTTCAAAGTGAAATCAATTCCAATGTCAAAAATTGGATTAAATGGTAAAAAATTATTCTAATTACACTTTAAAACCATATAAAAATATAGTCTAACCATATAAATAAATTATATTAAAACACGGATTTGAATTAAAATTCAATTTTTTTAGCTATTCATTGAAAATGAACTTTATCAGAAAAATTTATAATGTTTACACAAAGAAAATTTTGATGTCCCCATTCTAAATAATGATTTTATTTGGTCAAATTAAATTTAATTAATGTCACCAAAACTATATTTAAAGAGGGTTCACCATTAAGAGGTTTTATATCAACTTTTTAATGTAAATTATGCTTAAAATTGGATTCATTCACATTTTACGCCATTGACATTTATTGCATAAATATAAATAAATTTAAAAACCATGTATAATCATATTTTAGTTAGTTTTTTTTCATTACCCCCAATTAAATGGATAGGATTTAACTACCATTTAAAATTATAACATTTTGTTATTTCTGTGGAACTTAATATTTCATAGAAACTCGTTGTTGTGTATCAGTGTACGCTATCGAACATAGCATCCCCTTTAATGTAAAATTAATATTTAATTCAAAAATATTAATAGATATGAGATGTGTCTTATTCCTTATTTATCTGGGATGTTACATCCTTCCCCCTTTTGGGAATTGCATCCTTACTATTTTAAAACTAAGCTTGGAAACGTCATTAAAAGTACCACATCAGAAAAGAGTCAATAAAAATATCACTTTATAATAATGGAAGATAAGTAAAAAGGTTATCCGAGAAAACCCATACTAGGATTCCATGTAGGAAAACCTGGATTTGTAAGAGTTAAAAAATGGTCATGTTCGGATGGAGAGTGATAGAAAACATGATTAGTAGAGAGTTATCCCCCTAAAAATCACAAAAATGTGATGGGTTAATAGGTTCTTGATTCCCCAATAGGAAAAGATAACAGAAAAAGTTATTGTTTAAAGTTACTGTTCATTGTGGAAATTATTTATGTGCTCAACTAAAAACATAAGGAAACATACTTACTTGTCATGAATACTTTTATCCTTTACATTATTTCAAACACAAATTAATATTTCCTCTAAACTATGAGTATTTAGGATGACTTATTTACATTAAAAGTGCTATAATATAATTTTAGTCAATCTAATAATCTATTGAAGATGAACTATTTATTTACCTTGACTTTAGATATTAACTAAAACCAAAAAATTTAGTACAAGATCAGATAATCCCCAAAAAGGACAGACATTTACAAAAAGAAAAACTACTCTTAATCTACAAAATTTTTCTAACAATACACAAAGTTCATCAAAGTCCATTCAATAAACAATTGTCACTAAAATTCTTCAAATGTAATCCAAACTGATATTGTAACCCAATTCTCATAGGGATTTAATTTCCTGGACATCCAAGATACATATTAACATTTATCTTCAAGTAACACTAGTTACTCATAATGTCTCATATTGAAAATTAATTAACCGAATCGCATATTATCCATGATAGGTTAATCATTTTCATAAATAAATCAAATCATCATATGTCCATAACAAAATCATATATTCTTCCAAACCGAAATTTCATCCATTATTCCACAATTGAAATCCCATTGTATTCTATCTTCCTTAGGCATATAGTGTTTCCTCAAAAGAGAGAACGTCTTCCACAACAACCTTTATCACATAATCACTAAATCATGTTTTTATACTATGTTTATCCATTTGATAAAACATAAGTTTGGAAAATCATCTTATTCTAGTTCCATAAAATCATTTTAGTAAAATAAAAAGTCATACTAAACCGGGACTTCAAGTAGGTTAGTGGTAGGTGATGCTCACTTGTCCCCATTATGTTGTGGGTTAGATTCATGGATCCTTACCGGATGCAATGGGTTTTCACCCATCCTATGAATTTTCCTTTTCATAAAACTCAAAAATAACCCTAACATGTTTTAACCTCAATGTTATTATTTATACCTCTCATTTTCATTCAAATTTATTATGATATCAATATCTTAATTCTTGAAGTCTTATTTCAACACCATATGATAAAGTAAAATGATCCCCAAAATGAAGTACATCATACATATTTCATGGTGTCCATTTGGTTTTAATGACATCATGTTAACTTAGGAAGAATGACCATGGATTTCCATAATGATTTAGTGATCATTAAAAATCATTTGCTTCCTCTATCCATATACACCTAGTATATCATCAGTCATATTGGTGTTCATAGAAAAACAGTTTTGGAAAGTAATAATGTATGACATATAATTTCAAAACATATGGTAAAAATTGATTTTTATAAGACTGTCAAACCAGATTTCAGTTGAAACATTTAATTAACTATCCTTTTTAAATACCATAAGTATGTGCTGAGATACAATATTGTAAAATCGTATATAAATAGGTTTCGCAAGGGTATCCTTCTTCAACACCATTTTTAAAATCATAATATGATTCCAAATCATGTGATATGGTAAAATATTTGAAAATTCCATGATAATATTTACCTTTCATGATTATATGAGAATATTGTGAAAATAGAATTTTTCTAAATACAACCTATGATCCTTGATGATAACGGGGTATAATGGAGGTGTTTGATATCTCAAAGAACTTCTTGCAAGTGAGTTGTATGCTATAAAAAGATTCACAATCATCCGACCATAACTTTGAAATAATTATTGCAAGAATGTCAATAGAAAGTGATAGGAATGTGGTTTGAGATACCCCTCCTTCCATTTGTAACTGAGATTCCTTGATATAAATAAGTTATAAATCTGGGATTTAACTGAAATAATAGATAGGGACTAACCATATGCCTAATGAAAATTCATAATAATTAAAGTTTTCTAACCCGTCCTCTGATACCATATATAATGACCTGACCATAAAACATTACATAATATTGAATTAAACGAATAATTAAAATTGAGGATCTTTTTAGGTTTATAGTTTTAGAGAATTATGCCATAACTATGAAATCTAAAAAGAGTACAAAGTAGACACTTCTACTTAGTTTCCTTATTTAAATAAAATATAAACTCTTAAAAAAGTGTCATGTCTACTTCCATGTTTAAGGCAAAATGACTTTTTCTTAATCCCATCCTTGAACCTATTCCGCATTATGATATTTGAAAAACTTTTAAAAAACTTGGGATGAAAATTAAAAGCTCAATATGGGATTCACTAATAAGGAAAACTTTTAGTTTTTTTTAAACAAAAAGTAAACCATGAATACATTAACATAAGTAATACATTTCACCTTTATGAAGTAGTAAATACTATTCACCAAATAAAATATCATTGCTTACCCTTTTGTAACAATAATATTACCACAAACCACATATAAAGAACACATAACATATAAAGGTAACATGGGACGTAAACATACATAAATGGAATAAATAATTTGTAATACCCCAACCCCACAAACCCAGAGTCTGTGCATTATTTTAATAAATTGGAATGATTACAAAGAATCATGTCCCAAAGGACCGATCGGTTTAGCAGTCTTGGAAAATATATTACATAAATGAATGTTACTTTACACTTTATAACATACAAAACAACATAAATAATCATTCATGAATGCCATTATTTCCTTGGATTAACCCTATATATCAATCAAAATACACTTCTTGGAATCTTGGGAAAAATAAAACATATAAAGGGGTGAGCTCAAATTATCAGTAAGGATAACAATATAGTGGAAAGATTCAAAAATAAGCATAAACATTTAAGGTAATTTATATCTAAAACAAAATTCCTTTAAAGATGAACGTTAGCATAATATGGAATAAATAAAATAAAGTAATTCCATTTACATATTCAAATGGATATTCTACTACTTGAATAATCATATGCAATATCCCTAACCAGTTTCATAATGATGGAATGCATAATTCCAGAATATCATAACCACATAGTCAAGGCCTTGTGTGAAGACTGCAAATATGATTTGGTTAAGCCATTTTGCCAAGACAGTAGTTTGTCTCTTGATACCTACAGATGCATTGAGGAGCTATAGCGGGCTCCACCCGTCACTTACTAAGTTCAATGCATTCCTCATATGAACATGTTTAAACATAACAAAACATTCGTATTGAAACTATCATATGAAATGTCAATACATCTCCATAAACCATGAATGGTATAAAAATAACACATCCACAGTCAAACATATAACTAAACTGTCAATACAATATTGATGTTTGTTATCATAACAAATCAACTTAAAATATGTTTAAAATCCATCAAATCATATTGATATAAATGAAATCAAAACCATTTGAAAGAAATAACACATTTTTGAAATAATTTAAAAGTCACAAATTTATAATGGAAATATTTTAAATGAGAATTTTTAATCAAAGTGTCCCATACCACTTTGAAACTTATGAAAAGAATCATCCTTTCAAAAAATTCATGTCTATTTAATTAAATCCTTAAAATCATTTACAAAACATGAACATTAATTAAAAATATTTAGAAAGATAAATATTTAAAACATTTAAAATTCAGATCTTGATAAAGATTAACTTTCAAAAATCATTAAAATAGTCATTTTGAAATCATTTTTTTGAGAATTGGACATGGATGATAAAAATGTCCCAGTAAATACTTACACATAAGAAATCTCAGATAATAATGAGATCGAGGAATTAACCCTTACCAATATGGTAACTTACGAAACATACACCCCATGGAGGAGGTATCATACAATGAATATCTAAATACAAATAAATTGATGTGTATTACACATTGAATACAATAATGGGTAGTAAATAAACCACAAAAAGGTAATAGTGGCAATATGGCATGAATCTAACGGGAATAATTAGTGAGATAAAACCCCTTACCTCATTGCAATCAATGATGTAATATGAAAAATAGTCAATTAACACCAAATGAATGACATAATATCATGTATCAAAATAGAATAATGATAATATAAATATCAAATGGTAGGAAAAAATTAACCCCATGAAATAAATAATTGGTGAACAATGAAAATATCATGGAATTAAAATTGAGATAAGAAACCACATACCTCGTGTCCGGCTTGACATGTTCATTATTTAATATCCTGAATAATAATATAATGTTAATTTATACATTCTTAAGAACATTTTATATGTTTATTATTCCTTTTAAATCACTTATTACAATGATATAAACAATATGTAATCATTTTATTTAATAACGTTCGTATTGTCGATATTTGGCACTTTAGTAAAAATGAACACCTTATAATTACAAGTTGTTCACATGGTCAAAAGATCATTATATACAGAATGAAATTCATGATCTAGATATCATATATATCATATATATATAGTATATACTTGTATTTATAATAGTACATATCATTTTGGGGTAAGAATGAAATGCACCGTTCATGGAGACGGTTAGCCGTACGTACGAATGAATGTTACATTCATTTCTATTTATTATTTTAATGGACTTAAAACAAAATTATGTATAACTATATTATAATTACAGTATAATATCATATATAATATCATAAAATCCATCCTTTATATGTCCCACATATGGTATTAACGAGTCATATCACTTTGAGGGTGTGATAGTCCGCACTTACTCAAATAAAATTATCACTTTTACCCATAATGGAAACCATTAATGTATGCTATAAAAGAAAAATACAGAAGCACGAATAAAAAATAAAATAAAATATATCATATATAAAAATAGTTCTATCATAATGGACTCCCTGAGAGGCCTTATGAGGAAATTTAACAATCATCTTTTTTTGAGGTGTTAGTTTGTCGTCGACAGAAACATTATGTTCACCAACCATTAGATGGAGGTGTGTGTATGTATAATTGAAATACATCTGATAAATAAATCCTAGTATATTTTGGATACTGGGTTTGTTATAGCGAAATTTAATAAAAAGAGATTAGGGGTTGGAGAAGTAAAATAAAAGAAAAGATGTTAAGAGAAATTGTTACCTTTAATTTGGGTAACTTCCTTTGGTTTGAACTAAAAGGACTCATTAAAGTGCCTTCTGCCTAAAATAAGGCTTCTAGAATGAGGATAGGGATGTAGAGAGCTTAATTGGGTAGAGATTTGACGATTCAAATGTCTTGAGATATGTGAGGAAATGGTTATAAGTGGTCTTCTTTTACAAGGGTGAGGATGGGCACTTTAGGAATGTGTGAAAATATTATTTTATTATATAATGATATTTAGTTTCTAAAGGTCAAAAAATAATTAGCATCGAAGATAAGATGACTCATGGTCTAAATATAATCATCCAATAAATGTTAGACATGTTTTGGATATTATTTTAATATTTATAATCTAATTTATTTAAATCATTTATTAATGAGGTAAATACTGCATTATAATATTGTCCAAAATAATTTAATTTATTCAATGTCTAAAAATTATTAAAAAATACCATGATGTAGGAAATATTTTTATCCTTCATATTAATATTTATAGTAAAAAATATTACTTATATAACACCATATAAAATTTAATTACTAAAATGTTTTTGTTTTTGTAAATTTTTCATTTGCATTAAATTAATTAATCTAATGTGTCATTATCATTCATAAGTGGCTCCATGGGGTTCCAAAATCTACACATAGATGCCCATTTTCTCTGATTACTCATTAAATAAAGTTAGGATATGTCTTAAGGTAATTTTGAATTTTTACAATATTTATTTTACAATGAATTACCCTATTTACCTTTAACCGCGGTAAATAAAAGTAAAAAGTTGCTATTCTCCAAAAATTATTTTTAACTTATTGAACCAAATTTTACTCATTGAATTTTACCGTGTCTCTTATATTTTCGAAATTCATCTCACAGAAGAGGTACAATTATGTTTTAAGTGAATTTGAAAATTCTCCTAGGAGCTGGGTAAAAGGCGGTGAAAAGTTCAATAAAACATTTATATAAATAAATAATTATAAACTGACTCCAATAAATTAAAATGAACTTATATAAGTATTATGTATCTATTTTAACATAAATTAATTTGAATAAAATAAATAAATATTTAAATAAAAAATTGGTTTTAAACTATAAATCAGTGTTATTCACTATTCATCAAAAATTGAACGTCTTCAGAAAAATACAGAATATTTACTGTAAACTAATTTTGATATTAAAAATTCAAAAATGAATTCTATTGTACAAAATTAGAAACATATATGTTTCATTTATTAATTTAAAATTATTTCCCATTGTCCAAACCAAAAGACATATTTTTAAGAAATAATAACTATCAAAAGATTGACACTTCTTTATGTCCAATTTCAAAGTCAAATTACTTACACTGACCAGCATTGGATTAATTATGGTAATAATATAATATATATATTCTTCCAAAAAATTAAGATGTATAATATAACACTATAAATTGTTTTGATTAAAAAATTTGTTTTTAATTAAAATTTATTATGTTTCATTATACAACAAAATATGAAAGTTATAAGAAAAATACCAAAAAATTAACAAAACTAAATTTTCATATCCTGATTCTAAAGAAGAAATTTATTTAGTCTAATTAAATATATAAAAGTGTCAAATATTGGGTTTAAAAAGATATTCTTCCTCAAAAGGTGGTAAAATTGCATTTTTTGAACAATAATTCCTTTATCTAAAAAAATTGAATTTGATCATACATTATGCATAAGATACTCATAATATGGATTCTAAAATTATAAGTATTATAAAATTTTTAAAATTATGTTAATACTATTCATAACCGCTTCTGAACAGCTGGTTTGGTAAGTCGTGGTGTGCTTGAACTCAATGGTGTGTATAGTTAATGTTATTGAATTACGTTGAAGAAATAACATACTATGAAATCATGGGGTGTTACATGATTCCCTTTATTCAATAAATTGTGTCCTCACAATTTGAAATTGTTCATCTAAAAATGTGGTTGAATTAGAAAACACCTTTGTGGGTTAACCCACATCGAAATTTGGGTTAATAATATTTAGTCTTAATAAGAGAAAAATGGGGAATGAAAAATTCACCACCAAATTATGATCTCTATTAGATGAACATTGGTCAAAATTAGAGACACATAATTGGTGGAAAAACATAAATATCTTTACGGAGTGATTGAGGAAATCCATCACAAAAAATTGTAGAATTTAGGGCCTCAAAGCCATCAATCTATGATCATTTAAAATATAATCGGTTCAACAAAACATAAGTAATTTGGATAACACATTTTTAGTTTTAAGATCCCTTATCTAATATTTAATAATTAATTTCCTCATAGAATAAGAGAAGAAAAAGAATATACTTCACAAGTATAGTACCATCTTTTAACTAATTTCAACCACAAACTAATTTTTCACTCTGAAAGATAGTAGAAAAAAATATTCAATTTATTTGATTTGTATAAGGTTCAAAACAGATTAATTTATAATTCACCTATCATACACTAAAAATAGAAACAACATTATACAATCCAGGGACTTTACTTAGTCCAGTGGTAGGCGATAAATCCCAATCGCACTATGGTTGTGGGTTCGATTCCCGCAGCTTTGTCCGACGCGACAGGTTGTCACACGGTCTGAGTGTAGTTAAATTTATAAAAATCCAAAAATAACATTAACAATAATATCAAATTTAAAACATAATCCATACCAACCATTAATATTATAAAAAATACTTCATTCCAAACTCATAGTCAAAAATTTATATTGAAGGTAAACACAATGAACATCCTTTTTTCCACATAATATCATGTGAATACCTTCATCGTGTGTTATTTTAAAACACGACAACATATTGAATTACCATAAAACCTTATTGATTACATTCATGATCCCTTATTATTTATAGAATACTGGATATACTCATTCTATCTGAAAATATTGTAAACTCCATCAATGACAGAATATACAAATCATTAATCAGTTTCATGGTAGTCAAGAATATCCAATATAATTTTTCCAAATCAATCATCTATTAATCCAAAATCACTACCTCGGTATCAAAACCATATTATGGTTTATATTTCTCTCAACCATTTATTTTCTAAAAATTTAACATTCTATTGAGTCACTTTTCTTGGTCTCATAGAATCTCATGTCCTTAATAGAATATTACTGAAGTACAATCCTTATATACTCCTTAATTATTATAACCAGTACATTGTTGATACAACCCTCATTGTTGATTCAACACTCAAATGACATAATTATCTAATATCAACATAATAATTATAATCATTCCACCTTATCTGTGGTAGTATCATAACATTATTATTATCCAATAGCATCCTTTGGGTCATACTCTGATGATTTGGACATTGGTTCGCATAGTGTCTCTACTTATTACAGATGATTCATTGTATATTTGAAACCATTTTCGGACCCTTGAAGTCACATACTTGGTTTCATTTTTCACTACACTTATAACAAACTCACATTCCCTTCAGTCAAGTTCCAGGGTGTTTCTTCCCACAATTATCACATATGGAAAAATTATTCTTTTCCCTCTTCCCTTTATCCATATATCTCTCATACATCGATTTCTTCATTTTCATCCCTTCAAATCCATAAGAATCATATAATTCTTTACTTATCTTATTAACAGATTATACTATTTTTTCATATGATGAGAATTCATTGGAGATAATTTTCCTTCTAAATGTTGTCTTAATACCGTGAAATATATAAGCATTATTACTCATTGGATCATATGTATTGCTGGAGTTCACATTCTTTCTACTGGGATCCATTTCTATACAATGGAATACAATAGATTAGTTTATGAATTGCAAAAAATAAATCCAATCTTCTAAAAGACTTAACATAAATTGAACATTTTATTGATATAATCAATAATCATAAAAATGTTTTCGTAATGGAAGAATATACTCATAAGCCCGTCATAATGGTTTGTAAAGAAACTATGAATTATCATAAGCATATCCCCTAGTAGTGTCGTAACCAAGAGTGCATCAAGGCCCATTATCATGAACCAGTTCCCATTCAAGTCTAGATTAACGTGGTGTTTTGGGGTTTTACCCCTAGGAAAATCTGTTCCAGAGCCACCTCAACCTGCTCGAATCCAAACAGGGATGTATTTCTTGGAAAACTCACAAAATATCTACAATACCAAAATTCTAGGAAGTTCTTATATACTAATACTCAAAGCTTATAATAGTGCTATGTTCTCTATTCATATTTTATCTAAATATAGTATTCAATGTTATTTCTAAACTTTCTTTGATACCAACTGTAACACCCCGACCCCAGTTACCCAGAGTTGGTGCATTTTTTTAATACATTGGCATGATTTCAAGGAATCAATTCCCGAAGGACTAATCAATTTAGCAGTTTTGGAAAATATATTACATACATGAATGTTACATTGCACTGTATAACATACAAAACTGCATAAATAATCCATTATGAATGACATTATTCCATTGAAGTAACCCTGCATATCAATTAAAATACAGTACTTGAAATCCTGGGAAAAATAAAACATAGACAGGGGTGGGATAAAATGCTAAGTAAGGATAACAATATAGTGGAAACATTCAAAAATAAGCATAAAAATTTAAGGTAATGTATTACTAAAACAAAAGCCTTTTAAATTTAAACTTGAGCATAATATAGAAAAAATAAAATGAAGTAATGTCATTTATATATTCACATGGATATTCTACTAGTAGAATAATCAAATGTAATATCACTAACTAATTTCATAATGATGGAATGCATAATGCCATACTATCATAACCATATAGTCAAGGAATTGTGCTAAGACAATAAATAAGATTTTGTCAAAGCCTTGAGCCAATACAATAGTTTGTCTCATGAGACCTTCTGATGCATCGAGGATCTATTACAGGATCCACACGTCACTTACTAAGTCCAATGCATTCCTAATATGAAAAATATTAAATATAATATAAAAATTTGTATTAAAACTAGAATACAGAATGTCAATTCTTTTTCCATAAACCATTAATGGTATAAAAATACCACATCCATAGTCAAACATATCAAAAACCCGTCAATACAATATGAATGTTTTGTATCATAATAATTCAACTTCAAATAAACATAAAATCCATCAAAGGATGTTGAAATACATAAAATCAAAATTATTTGATAGAAATATCACTTTTTTTAAAATCATTGAAAATTCAAAAATTTATAAAGTAATTTAAAAAGAGATTTTTCAATCAATGTGTCCCATACCACATTGAAACTTTTGAAAATAATTATCATTTCAAAACATTCATGTCTATATAAATAAATCCTTAAAATCATTTTGAAAACATGGAAATTATTTAAAAATATTTATAAAGATAAATCTTTAAAAAATTTAAAATTGTGATCTTGATATAGAGTACCTTTTACAAATACTTAAAATATTAATTTTGAAATCATATTTATGAAAAATGGACATGGATGATAAAAAGTCCTTGTAAATACTTACACATAAACAGTCTCAAATAATATTGAGATTGAATAATTAACCCTTACCAATTTGGTTATGTAGGAAACATACACCCCGTGAATGTGGTATCATATAATGAATATGTAAATACACATAAATTAAAGTGTATTACATAAAGAATAAAATTATGGTCAGTATATACACTATACAAAAGGTAATAGTGGCAATATGTCCTGAATCTCATGGGAATAAGGAGTGAGATGAAAACCCCTTACCTCATTATAATCAATTAAGTAGTATGAACAATAGTCAATAAACACCAAATGAATCACATAATATAATTAATATAAAAATAATCACGATAATATATATATCAAATGGTAGTACAAAATACACCACATGAAATAAATAAGTGTTGAACAATGGAAATCTCACGGAATTAAAAGTTAGATTAGAAACCCCTCACCTCGTGTCCAACTTGACCCGTTCGTTCTTTAATATCATGAATAATAAACTTATGTTAATTTATACTTTCTTAAGAACATTTTTTTATTTTATTATTCCTTTTATATTACTTATTACAATTTTATAAACATTATGTAATCATATAAGTTAATAACATTCGTTTTGTCGATATTTCGAACATGAGTAAAAAATGAACATCTTTTAATTACAATTTGTTCACATGGTCAAAAGATCAATATATCTAGAATTATATTCATGATTTATATATCATATATATCATATATATCCAGTATATACATGTATTTATAATAGTACATATCATTTTGGGGAAAGAATGGAATGCACCGTTTATGGAGACGGTAAGCCGTATGTATGCATGAATGCCACATTAATTTCTATTTCTTATTTTAATGGAATCAAAACATAATGATAAAAATGTATATTATAATTACAGTATATTATCATATATAATATCATTAACTCAATCCTTTATATGTCGCACATAAGTTATTAACGAGTCATATCACTTTTAAGGTGCAGTAGTCCACACTTCTTCAAATGAAATTATCACGTTTACCCATAATGAAAACCATTAAGGTATAATATAAAAGAAAAATAAATAATCACGAAGAAAAAAAAGAAATAATATATAAATACAGTTCCAACATAATGGCCACCAGGAGAGGTGGTAGGAGGTAATTTAACAATCATTGTTTCGTGAGGCGTTAGATTTCCATCTACAGAAACATTATGTTCATCAACCATTAAAAGAAGGTTTGTGTAAGTGTAATTATAATAATTCTCATAAAAAATCATAGTACATTGAGGGTATTGGTGTTTTTATAAAATAATGGAATAAAAATAGTTTAGGGGTTGATGGAGTAAATGAAATGAAAAGAAGTTAAGATAAATTGTTTCCATTAATTTGGGTAACATCCTTTGGTTTTAACCAAAAGGACTCCTTGAACTGCCTTCTCACATAGGTAATGCTTCTAGAATGAGGATAGGGATGTTGGGAGATTAATTGGATAGATTTGGGAAGAGAATAAAGGGTTTAGAGGTGTGAAGAAATGGTTAGAAGTGGTCTCCTTTTATAAGGGGGGATGGGCTCTTTTGGAAAGTGTGAAAATAGTAGTTTATTATATAATGATATTAATTTTATAAATGACAAAAAATCATTAGAGTAGAATATTGGATGACTCATAGTCGAAATAAAATCATCCAATAAGAATTGGACATGTTTAAATATTATTTTAATATTTATAATCTAATTTATTTAAATAATTTTTTAATGAGGTAAATAATTCATCATTATATTGTACTAATTAATATAATCTATTTGATGTCTAAAAATTATAAAAAAATACCATGATGTAGGAAATCATTTTATATTTTGAATGAATATTTATATTAAAATATATTAATTATATAACACCATATAAAAATTAATTACTAATGGGTTTTTGTTTGTGTCAATTTTTCCTTTACAACAAATTAATTAATCTACAGTGTCATTATAATTCATAAGTGGCTCCATGGGGTCCCAAAATAGACCCAAAGATTCCCATGGTCGGCCATTACTCATAAAATAAATTTAGGACATGTGTTAAGGTAATTGTTTAATTTGACAATATTATTTTTACTTGAATTACCATATTTAAATTTAACTACCCTAAATAAAAGAAAAAACATACTATTTTCCAAAAACCATTATCTTATTGAAAACCATTTTACTCAATGATATTAACCATGTCTCTCGTATTTTCTAAATTCAACTCACAAAATCAGTAATATTTTGTTTTATGTGAATTTAAAAATTCTCATATGAGGTGGGTAAAAATGGTGAAAAGTTCAATAATATTTATATATATATATATATAATTATTATAAACTAAATCCAATGAATTATAATAAAAATATATAATTATAATGCATATATATTGACATAAATTTATTTGTATAAAATAAATAATTATTTAAATAAAAATTCGGTTTTAAACAATAACTCAGAGTTTTTCACTATTCATCAAAAAATGAATGTTTTCAGAAAATTATAGAAAATTCACCCTAAGATAATTTGGATATTCCGAATTCAAAAATGATGTCTATAATACCAAATTCAAAAAATAGAAGTTTAATTTATTAATTTAAAATTAATTCTCATTGTCAAAACCTAATGGTGTATTTTTATGAAATAGTAACTATCAAAAGATTGACACTTGTTTATGTACAATTTCAATGTAAAATTACTTACAATTAGGAGCATTGGATTAAATGGTTAAAATATAATCTATTTATACATTCAAACCATTTAAATGTATAATTTAAAAATATAAATTATTTCGATTAAAAAACTTATTTTTAATTAAAATTTAGAATATTTCACTATTCACTGAAACATGAAAGTAATTAGAAAAATACCAAAAATTCATCAATACTAAATTTTTATCTCTTTATTATAATGAATAAGATTATTTAGATAAATTTAATATATAAAAGTCTCAAATATTGTATTTAAAAAGGATCTCCCTCCAAATGTGGTAAAATTGCATTTTATGAAAATTATTTCCTTTATCTAAAAATATTTAATTTGATATTACATTTTGTCTAAGAAACACATAATAAGGATTATATAATTATAAGGATTATATAATGTTTAAAATTTAGTTAATACTATTCAGAACCACTTCTAAATGGCTGGTTTGGTAAGTCGTGGTGTGCTTGAACTCGGTTTTGCGTGTAGTGCAAGTTATTCAATTGCGTTAAAGAAATAAAGTACTATGAAATAATGGGTTGTTACACATACGGTTAACTTCCACACATATCATTTAATGTAATATCCAGATGCCAATTCATTGGAGGTTATAACGTAACCACTCGTCCTGGTTTATCAGGACACCACCCGTCATTTGTTTTATCACGTATTCACCCGTCAAATAAAATCATAACACATAATGTTTTGAAAATACAAACATTTCACCAATAAAAATTCATTTTCAATCACAAGAAATAATCTCAAGCCATTAAAAAATCAAATATTTTATCAAACCATTTTCAATACCATTTAAAATATTAAATACAGATATTTTTGAATCAATGTCTCACATACCACTTTGAAGAATTTGAAAGAAAATTCAATTTCAAAACAATCATGTCCATATGAATAAATTTATAAAACCATTTTTAAAACATGCACATTAATGATAATGATTTAGAATAATAAATCATTAAAACATTTAAAAAGACATTTTAGTTAAAGAGTTTTTAACAAAATGAGATACTCTTGGAAACAAATAATTGAGGAATAACATTTAATCAGAACATTATAATATCATAATAATAAATGGATTCGTGATATAATATGACATCAGACATTATATACACCATATAACTGTGAATTGGTGCATAATAACAATGAAGTCTCAATGTAAATATAAATAGAGATTAAATCATTTATAAAGGAAGTATCCTTAAATTAAAAATAAATCAATCTCATAATAATGTCTGAAAAATATAAATACAACCAATATAAGTGGATATTTAGTGTAAAACAATCATAGGACATTCACACATATTCATAGGATGACATATTCAATAAGTATAAGTTTAACAGAAATAATTGAAATTGGGTTAAGAAGTTCCCTTGAAAAAATTTGAAATGACTAACGACGTCAAATTAGAATCAGAATATAAGTTCATGAGATAATACAGGTATATAATCACTTGGATTTAAAATTTAAATCAATAAGTATACAGAATAATATATCCCAACATAATAATATTTAAATTAAAAAACATAACAAAAAGAAGTCTTTTAAAAAAAGTAGGGTTAAAAGTTCCCTTTCCGATTTGGTAACTTACAAAACATACGCAACCTGAAAGAAGGATTATAAAATGAAAATGTAAATACTCCTAAATGAAAGTATTTTACACAAAATTACAATCATGGGATGTACATACAAAACACAAAATGAACTTGTGGCAAATATAGCATTAATCTCACTAGAATAGAAATTGAGATGAAACCCTTTACCTCGTTGTAATCATCTAACTCGTTTGATCGAAAGATAATAACAATCAAATAGAAGCACATAATACAATGAATATAAATATCATAATGATAATATATATGAAATGGTAGTACATAATAAACCACATGAAATAAATAAGCGGTGAACAATGGAAATATCACAGAATGAAAAGTGAGATCTGAAATATCCTTACCTCATGTACGACTTGACTCGATCATTATTTAATATCCTTAATAATAAACTAAAGTTAATTTCTACTTGCTTAAAAACCGTCTTCATGTTTAGAATTACTTTATATATAACTTATTATCATGTTATAATCATTATGTAATCATTCAAGTTAATAATGTTCATTTTGTCGATATTTGGTTCTTGAGTCAATAAAACACCTTATATTTAGATATTGTCAATGTGGTTAGTAGTAATTTATATATAGAATTATAATCATTATTCAGATATCATATATATAATATATATCCAGTATATATGATTATTTATATTAGTATATAACATTTGGAGGTCAGAAATGAAATCCACCATTTATGGAGACAGTAAGTCGTACGTACGTAGGAATGCTACTTTCATTTCAATTTCTTATTTCAATAGATTTAAAACATGATGATACATAGGTATATTATAATTCCAATATAATATCATATATAATATCATTAAATACATCCTTTATACGTCTTACATATGGAATTAAAGAGTCATATCACTATGAGGTGGCGGTAGTCCGAACTTCCTCAAATGAAATTATCGCGTTTACCCATAAAGGGAACCATAATGTTATGATATAAAAAAAATTCAGAAGTATAAATAAAACATAAACATAATATATATCATCTATAAATACTGTTCCATCATAATGGACACCATGAGAGGCAGTATGAGGTAATTGAACAATCATTGTTTCGTGAGGCCTTAGTTTTCCATCTGCAAGAAACATTATGATCATCTCCCATTAGATGGAGGTGTGTGTAAGTGTAGTTAGAATCCATCTTATAAAAACATAATATTATATTTAGGATACTGTTGTTTCTATAAATGAAAGTAATAAAAAAAGTTTAGGGGTTCAAGAAGTAAAATAAAAGAAAATAATTTAAGAGAACCCATTACCTTTAATTTGGGTAACTCTCATTGGTTGGATCCAAAATAGTTTTTGGAAGTGCCTTCGTCCTAAGGTAATTCTTCTCGGAATAAGGGTTGGATGTAGGAAGACTAATTGGGTAGTGTTTGGATGAACTTAATGGATTTAGAGTTGTGAGGAATTTGTTAGAAGTGGTCTTATTTTATAAGGGAGAGGAGGGGCTCTTTAGGAAAGTGTGAAAATATTATTTTATAATATAATGATATTCGGTTTCAAAAGGTCCAAAAATCATTAGAGTCTAAGATAAGATTACTAATTGTATAAATATAATCATCCAGTAATAATTGGACGGTTTTTGGATAATATTTTAATCATTTAAATCTTATTTATTTAAATAAATTATTAATTATGTAAATACTGCATCATTATTATGTCTTTAATAATTTAATTTATTCAATGTATAAAAATAAAAAAATATATCGTGATATAGGAAATCGTTTTCAACTTCCAATGAATATTTATAGTCATAAATATTACATATATAACACCATTAAAAAATAATTTACTAAAAGATTTTTGTTTTTTTTCATTTTTGCCTTTACTTGAACATTATTAAAATAAAGTGTCATTATCATTCATAAGTGAATACAAGGGGCTCCAAAATCGACCCAAGGATGACCATGGTCGGAAATTACTCATACAATAATGTTAGTACAAGTGTTAAGGTAATTCTAAATTATTATAATATTCTTATTACCTTGAATTACCCTATTTACCTTTAACCGGGGTAAATACAAGTAAAAAGTTACTAAACACAAAAAATTCTTTTCATCTTATTGAATGACATTTTACTTAATAATAACAACCATGTACATTGTATTTTTAAAATTCATTTCACAGAAGTGGTAAATTTTCATTTAAATGAAAACGTCAATTTTTTAACTACTACTAAGTGGTTTCACTATTCATCAAAAATTGATGTTATTCCGAAAAAAACAAAAAATTCAGCATAAGAATTATTTTATATTCTGAATTCAAAAATGATATTTATTTTTCCAAATTAAAAACAATAAAGGGGAGTTAATTAATTTTAAAATTAATTTCTATTGTTAAAATAATTAGCATATTTTTTACAAACAATATCTATGAAAAGATTGACAGCAGTTTATGGCCAATTTCAATGTGAAATAAATTCCAATGACCAAAATTGGATTAAATAGTCAAATATAATGTATTCACAAGACCATAACTATATTTAAATACAGTTTGTCATTAAAAGGTGGTAAATTTTCCATTTAATGTACATTATGCTTAAAATTAGATTCATTCACATTTCTAGCCTCTAACATTATTTGGATAAATGTAAATACATTTAGAATACATGTATAATCATATTTAAGTATTTTTCTTTTCTTTTCTGCCAACATAATGGCTAGGAGTTAACTACCATGTAAAATAATATTATTATATTATTACTGTACAAATTATAATTTCAAAGAATGTAGTTGTTGCGAATCAGGTATGGTGTCGAACATAGCATCCACTTTAATGTAAAATTAATATTTAATTCATAAATATTAATAAATATGAAAAATGTCGTATTCCATATTTATATAGGATGTTACATTTAGATATATAAAATGTTTTAATTTTTGTGGTATCATGTTATTATTTATTTATGAAATTCTTTACATTCACTAATTTTGAATGTATAGGGTTATATCATACTCAAATATTTAATGGAATATATCTGATGTATGTAAATAATTATGAATAAAACCATTATTATGGAATATAGGGTCATTTTTACATTAGGAAGTAACTATAATATTTTAAATTGTTTTTAATTTATTTTTCTGTTATTTCAATTAAATACTTATACTAGAAAAATTATTTGAACCGATTTAATCAATAAAAATATAATTATTTGGTTTTATTTTGTGGTTTTATCATTTTCTGTTAGAATATATTTATAAGAAATATTTTTGTTACTCTCAATATATTTATTTAAATTTTATTTTATAATTGATAATAAATCATAAAAAAACATGTAACGTAATGACTATGTGGTTTTCCCTAATATCTAGTGATCATAGACTAGAAATTCACCTCTACGTAATTTAGTATTCCAATCATTTATATAGGGATTCTAAAATGGAAGAGGATGATGAATCTGTAAAATATTAATTTATTAAATTTAATATGATTAATGATGTGATTTTGTATTTACGAAAGAATTATACCTCGGATAATTCTAAATTATTAATGAATCATCATTAAAAAATTTATGAAAATTACTATAATGGATCACTATTACTCATTATAGTTGTCAATGAGACATCAGGACCTGTGTCTATCATTTAAATTTTTTATAATGATAATATTTTATTTGATATTACTTTGATTTTTATGTGATATAAAATATCAATTGGATTTTTAACAAGAATTTTTTGTCAATATATTCTATAAATATTAATAATAATTTTTAAATAAAAATATTTAATGGTTGGGGAAAAATAAATATAAAAATTAGAAATATTGTTTTACAAAGGGTTTTCCCAACATACAATTAAATTATTGATGCTATGTTTTATTTAAATTAGGCTATAACACAAATAATTATATAATATATTGATCTTTTAATATATGGTCTTAATTTTAGAAGTGGTATTTAATTTTTATGAAATTATGGAGGAACAAAATATTATTAGTTTAAGAGGGTTATTATGATTGATTAATCAATTTTTTATATACCAACAATTAATTTTAATTTTTTAAAATATATGAAATTATAATTATTAGTTATGTTATTATAATTTTTTTTAAAATGTGTGATATACTATTGAATTAAAACTTATATAGATTGGGATACACAAATTTTGATATCTATGTTTCCCTTTCAGTAATTATGTCCTTTATATATGATTTTTCTACAATTATTAGGATTGACCTAAATATAGTTAGTCTCATGGTTTAAGGGACCACCATTCCCAACTATGTATCATAGAGGAGTAGAATGGGAAGCCTTCTTTTTTTAAAGCATAACCCTTACATTATATGGAAAATAAAAAATTTAAAATAGAGATGTTTTATTTCATTCTTAAATGAATTATTGGAATTTTTTTCTCTAAATTATTAACTAAATACATCCATTACCATTTCTAGTTTCCCTTTGTAATTATTTTATAAATTCTACATCATGGAATGACAATATTATCCATATTATTGACTAATTCAAAACTATATTACAGTTATTGAATCTATAAACTTCTAGGTTTATAGTTATATCCATACTATTAGATATATTTATTATGACATAATAGATCTAGAGTAATGAATTTTTAGGTCTGAATGCTAGAATGGAGGAATAATTATCTCATATACATATTTCTATATTTCAATGTACAAAATCATGATTTATTTACTCTGTATTTTTTATATTAACAAATTTAGGATTTTATAAATCTATGTTAGGGTTTTACTATTAGTTTATTGGGATATTATCATTAATTATGTTGTAATTAATTTTTTCTAGTTCATTATTTATATGTAATTTTTAAAAATAGTATTCTTTCATTTATATGATAATATTTTGTAATTTTATAATTTATAAATTATTGATTTTGTGTTTTTTGTGGAATCCATAATATTTTTTATAAATATGATATGTTTTTTAAAAAAATATTTATTTATATTTTATGTTTTTTTATATTAATAATTATGAGTTATAATTAATTTTTTGGAATAACATTTACTATAATAAATAGTTTTCTCGATATCATGAAAAAAAATATTAAATATTAATAGAAAATATGTATCTAAAATAAGGAATATGGTTGTAATAATAGATAGTATTAAAGTAATATTTGTATGGGAGATTAATTATACATTATATGTTTATGGGCTATAATGCCTTTTAAAAAATATCATAATGATGGGTATACCCATCTTTCAGGAACACATTTATATCACCAATATCTAATGTAAGTATCCTTGGTTAGATAAATTTTTAATTCGAGCTTGGTTTCCATTTTTAAAAAATTTATAATAATGGGTATTTCATGATTAAAAATCATGAAGAAATATGGATTCAATGACCAGCCAAATTTAAATAATATTGTGTCTCAGCACTAGATACCTACTCATACAAATATTTAAATAGAATGCGGGGTGACGTCAATATAAAAATATATATATTTTGTTTCAATGTTAAAAAATTCCACAGTATATATAGGATAATTTAGTAATTATAAACCTTTTATACTAAGACCACAATAAAACATTCCTAATATTGGTAAAAATAATGAAATTTTTTTTTTCAATGTTTAGTTGAGCCAACAATAACTATATTGAAAAAATATGTAATTTTCAAATGTGATAACACCTAAAAAGTAACTAATGAAGAACCTAAATAATCAAATCAATATCCCTATGGGGTGAAAAAAATAGTTCAAATGGGTAGTGTATATAATAGAATTTTTTTTATACCATAGTAACATTCCCTTACCTTGATCAAGTAAAAAAGGACTCTACATGACCATAATTGGAAATCCTTAGAATGATTACAAAAATGTTTGGTGATCACCACACAACCATAACATTCTTAACATAAACATAACGTCATATGGGAAACATAATACAAATATTTTAAAATCAAATAAAATTGATATATTTAAACTTAAATTCTTATCATGGTATAATATATATAATTTATAAACAGAGCTAGTAACACCCATTGCCATAAGGTTCATTTAATTTTGAAACATACCCTAACAAAGCTTGTAATCGATTTCAGTATTGTGGTAGTGAAATATTATAATGAATACCATCCTTATAAATAATGATGATGTATTGAAAAGGTATCATCTATTCTGATGGAGAATTTTTAAATAATGATATGGCTTCATCCAATCATTTTAAATCGGGTAATTGATACAAAATAGTATAAAACACTGATCATATCCCATATCCATTATCCACAACTAGTGAAAGCACTTCAATAACACATATTTAATCATTAAATACAATTATATGAAAATTAGAAGTCAATATAATTTAAATGTAAATTATAAAACTATGCAAAAAATTATGTATATGTGTACTTGTAACACTTGGAAAGTAAATGGATAACACAAATAACATATATAAAATCAATGGAATCATTATTGTTTTACATTGAATGAATTTTTATAAGTAAATTTAAATTGTATAAGCCATGATATCCATCAAATTCATTCACATTAATAAAATACCAACATAAAATTATCTCAATCAATACAAAAAAAATTGTATTTGTATATTTAATGGAAATTTACTATCAAAATTTCCATTTTATATTCATTCAACTCTATCCCATATCGATTCCAAATAATCAATCATAAATAATGGGAGCGAAGATTGATATAAATAACATAAATGGATATTTTATCTTCTTTGGGTTTCTATAGATTTAATTATACCAATCCACACTAAAATAAAACCATAAAAATGTAATTTTAGATTATATAAAAACATATAAAATTACTGTCAAACCAAAATAACATGATAACTAAATTGTGGCCAATAGAATGTGATTTATGATTTTAGGCATGACTTCACATACAATAAAGGCAATCAATTAGTATTGATGTGGTTTTTAGAGAAGAAAAACTATAAAAAAATTAATAGTACAAAATATTGAATTAATGGACAATAAAAAACCCCAATGAATATCGATGTAATTAGAATAAATAAATTATATATTTAAATTAAAAATGTAACACAAAATAATATATTCATTTAACCAAAAAAATATTTCCACATTATAATCATGTATACAGACCAAATAAATTAAATTAAAAATAAGTATTATCTACTAACATATTTGGGAATTACATCTAGAATCCATCAATGGAATCCTGCTATTTCATGAATCACTAGAAAAATTCTCTTCAAGAAAATATGATCATGTTGAGCAACTAGATAACACAATTTTAGGGAATCCAAATAAGGCATTGATTAAAATTCATTCATAAAATACAAGAGGTGTCTTTATAATAAAATGTATATACAATGTGAACATGATGTCCGATTATTCGAATAATATATGAATCAATATATCACAATGAAATAAATATATTTAATCTATGGGTTTCATGGGAAAAAATTTTATTGAAAAAAAAAATTGATTCAATGAGTTCTTAATATCATTGAGAATATAACATAATTTACCTAGGGTGGACTTCCTCCATTAGTGATTGTGTTAGAGAATGTGATTTGGAGGATTCCATCCTTATGTGCATCCATTATATTATCACATAGTGGGAACCATGTCCAATTCCAAATCCATGAGAGTGTCACCCATGGGAATATATTTGATGGGCCAGAACCCATATATTATCAAAAATGTTAATTGTGCCTAATTAAATATCCTTGATAGTATCACTCTGCCGGAACCTCATCCTACCTTAGAAATATGACAACGTCAGCCAACGTAAGCACATATTCCCATGAAACATTGAGATTATCACTCAGGACAAACCATGTTCAATCTGAAAATAATGGGTGTGTCACCCATGGGGAACTAGATCATTACCTATAATAATTTAAATATGATCCACTCAATATTTCACATACCATACACATAACCTTCATATAACACCAAATTAAAGGACACATCCCATATATGGAGTCCTATGTAATAATTTATCCAATGGTTAGTCCCACCCATAGAATGAACAATATAATCACAATGGGCCATAAAATACCATAGAAAATCATATATCATGTAACGTTCACTCTGGTGATCACATCCCCTACCTTGATCCATTACTATTCCATCATTTATATGCAGAATTCATCAAAACATAGTTTATAATAAAATATTTCACATACACCGTGGGGTATCAACCACCCCAAAACATCACATAACATATATATATATATATATATTGTATACACTCTTCACATCACCTCAAATCATTTCCACACAATTGAGGCACATACCCAAACCTAACACTCTACCAATAGTCTATTGTTTTTTATCATGACATAGATTAATCACTAAAAGATTATTTCATTTCGATGTTGAATATGCAATCATCCGTGTGTTATCACAAACTGATCCCCTTAATTAAATCATGATATAAATATGTAAATTTTTAAAGCTCATATGAATCCATATCAGAATAACTACTATATCCTCTTTGGTTGTTCAAACTCATCCTTTATCTTTCCTTATATGGAATAGATATCCATCACATCATGTTATTCACATAACTAAAATACCATATCATGAACGTATCATCATAATATTACTCAAAAACCTCTTCCCTTTTACCACTTTATACACATCAATGTAACCAAATACCATCAAAATATAACTCACACAAAGCCCACATAAATATCATTTCATGTAATCAAGTCATTATTTTAATCTTATTAGATGTTTAATTTCACTTCAATATTAGAAAATATTTTAGTAAGTAAAATTTAGTAAAGTCCCCTTCATCACACCATATCATGCAATACATGACTAACCCAATGTACAACACTCACTATGATTCCAATCAACCATCAAGTGGTGTTCACAGATATGTCCTGAAACATGAACCTATCCCACAATCCTTTTCAATGTCTAAGACTCTAATACATAACCAATTAACATTAGGGAACAAACCAAGTATATGTTAATCTCATACAAAAACCCAAAGTATATATCTTTATCATCAATGTTTATTAATTCAAATTAATTTATAATAATATAATGTCCATTAAAATAATAAAATCATTAATAGCCATTCATTTAGCCTTCTAAATGTGTAGGAAAATATATTGTTCAAAAAATTATCATGTCTCTTGAAACATCATTACTTATAATTCTTGAATAGGGGAAATAGGTGAAATTTATTTTAAACATTATATTGAATGATAATTGGTTGTGATACCTTGTATCACATGGCACATAATGAAATTTATATACCTTATAAAGATGATTAGGGACTATATACATCCTAAATGGAATTATAACTATTTCCAAGAGTTTTTCATCCACATCAAAGATTGTATCAACATTAATGTACACATCTCAATCAATAGAATCCAAAATCATTATTTTAACACTTTATAATTAATTTTTAAATATTATTACTCAAATAAATATTTCTTAAAAAGTCAGTATTCTTTACCCACTAACAAAAATCATATCCAACAATGTGGTTGTATCTAATATAATTATAATAATTCATTTAAGATAAAATTATGATCAACATTATACCATTCATTCTATAATTTATACATTTTTTCACAAAAAAAATATTTAATTTATCATGATGATGTAACACCTGAAAAATGTAAATTTTATTACAATCGTCAAGTTAATAATTCAACCCACCACACTAATGTTTGTGACCACCAAATGGAGATGTTTTCATATCTTATTACAGAAACATTCAACAATGTCCTCTCCAAATTAATCCCACAATTCTATTAAAAAAAGTGGAATGGAAGATATGGTATATATATAAATAAATCATGTAAAATCAATAGAAACAATTCTATTAATAAACCCAACAACTGGTGTCTAGTAAATGATTATGGGTGAGTGTGATAGCCTACAAAAATGACCATCTACTGAGGCTATCGTGAAATAAATCACAATGTGGGAGATGGATAAATGGTTGTTCTACTACAATTAACGAAACTATAATTTAATATATGAGTAGTTGTGGGGATCGTGATACTATTATCATGTATCCTAATTGTTCATGGAATAGATCCTTGGGGACCTAGTTTAACCATTTATGGTTTAATATATATTCTCTTACCAATAAATATCATGTAATGTTCCCAATGGACCATTGGGAAAATAAAATTGGATGAGACATCCCATGGTCCATTGTATTTATATCATTATCACCATGTGTTGAGGAATGATTTGACCTATAGCTAAAATAATTTATAGGGTTTCCTCAAGCCCACTCTGAAATACACTGGAGATCCCTAAACTCCCAATATGTCCTCAATTAACATCCATAAACATATCATTGAGATATTCTAACTATATAAATTCTGTTCTGATTTGTAGTTATTTAAATTATCTCTAAATTATTAATAATTGGTATGTTTTCTATGGATTTCAAGACACATTAAGATGTAAATCTTTATAAACACATCATTACATCACTTATCATTCCAAAGAAGTCTGAATTGTCCTCCATAAATCAATGCCAACATACCTCAATCATCAAATTATATGTAATTCACAATGTATAATCCATGAATGTAAAAATATATTCCATTACCTATTCCAAAAAAATAAAGATATATTATTTAAAAAAAATACACTACTAACTCATAACCATCAACAACCCTAATACAAATATCAAATTCATACACCAATTATAAAATGATATAGTTTCTTCCAAGTCTAGTATTTTTATTACACATTAATTTTTGATATATTAAATAATAATATAGTATGTGAAACCTAGAATATCTATGATTATAGTGTATTTATTAATTATTTAGATAGTATAACATTGTGAACATGATATACAAAAACATTTTTTAAAACAATCTTATCATGAACAAAAAAACAATCGATCATCTAAAAAGAAATTGGATAACAAGGGGAACTGCATAAGAAATGGGTGATCTATAATTATTAGTTATATAATATAGAAAACTCATCACATGAATAATATATTAAATGTTACACAATAATTAATTAAATGAAACATAAAAGGGGTGATATCCAAAAAATTATCAATAAGAAATTGTAATGGCCCGGACCTCTCCGGTCCATTACTTTGTGAAAATGTGGTGTTGGAGGTGTTCTAGGAGATCAAGGTGACTTATCCCCAACACTTTGCCAAATTTCCAGTTCTGTGAATAGTGTTTCCAGTTTTTTGAACATTAACAGATCGGACTCACAGATCAGTTTCAATGATCAGTCTCACAGATCGGTATGATAGATCGGTCTCACAGATCGGTCTCACAGATCTGTATCACAGATCGGTCTGACAGATCGGTTTCACAGATCGGTATGACAGATCGATTTCACAGATCGGTCTTACAGATCGGTTTTAGAGATCGGTTTGACAGATCGGTTCCACAGATCAGTCTGACAGATCGGTTTCACAGATCGATCTCGCATATCGGTCTGACAGATCGGTCTCACAGATCGGTCTGACAGATCGGTTTCACAGATCGGTCTGACAGATCGGTCTAACAGATCAGTTTCACGGATCAGTCTGACAGATCAGTTACAGAGATCAGTCTAAGAGATCGTTTTCACCGATCAGTCTGACAGATCGGTTTCATAGATCGGTCTAACAGATTGGTTTCACAGATCGGTTTCATGTACAGTAACAGTGGGTGAACAGTGTTTCCAGATTCCTACAGTTTTCCCCTTTTGACGTTTCCTTTGACGTAAAATACATTTAAAGCTTTATTTTAAGGGCTCTTAAGGCCGTTTCAAATGCCATAAATCCTATATTAATTATTCCTAAGGCTGGGATGTATTTACTTGGTCAAAACGCGTGGGTTAATGCGATACGTTTTTTATCGATAATTAACCGGATCGTAAATCGTCGGCCCATTAATTCTTAAAAAAGGGATGTGATACCATTCTCCCTTGTTCATTCCCATTTTTCTCAGCAAAGAGATTTTATAACCTTTCAATCATTCCCGTAGGAGTTTCACAATCAATCATTACTCCTAGGATTGGTTTTGCTCTGTTTTGGATGAAACAGAACTGTGTCGGTCAATCATCCCAATAAGGTATGTTTTATCGTCGTTCCTTTGGGGATCATCTTCTCTTGTTTCTCCCTTTCATATTATACCATGTAATTTCCAAGATTCTAATGGGTTTTTCTTGGAGCTAGTTGGTACTGTCGTACCGTGCCATCCTCTGGTGGATGCAGTTGTCGTGAGAGGAGGATTGTGAGTCGTTGTGTGAAAAAAGTACTTCAAGAACTCTTCGAGGTAGGATATTCATGGATTCTTTAATTGTTTATGTGCAATCGTAGAATTAGCATGTATTAGTCATTTTTATCACAATGAAATTTACCTAATTAAATACTTGAACCAGATTAAAAGAATCGGTTGATCGCATGTTGTTTCTTTATACCGTGATAACGGTTTGCCTCATGTTTTTCTAGATAGATTGATATTTATGATTTCTTTGATTTGTTGTTCGTTCATGATATAAATTCATAATGAACATAAATCCGGAATTAATTGTTTATTAATTGGCTAATGATAAAGAGGCATGTAAATTAATATGGTTATTGTCGTTGTTTTAGTTGTTCTAATTTGAGGATAATCAAATTAAGTAAGTATTCATGGTTATTTAATTGTGATAGCTTTCTGATTATGTATCATGTAATTGGAACCTACGAATAACAAATCTTCTAATTCAATATGGATTAAATAATAGATTATGTGGGAATTTTGAAAAGGGTTCTGAGTTTCCCTCTTGTTTGTTAAAGTGTCAAGAGCCCTTTGTTGTGACTGTTGTTTTCATGCTGCTTGTGCTGTGATTTGAGCCTGTATGGATGTTGTGATATGTGGAGGCATCGAGGCCTTGTGGTTGTGGTAGCAGATAACGCATAGAGTGGCGAGATGCATCAGTTTATGCATATGGTTGTCGGGGCGGACACCAGGGGTGATGGAATAGGATGGATGTGGTCGCTGGATGCTTGGGGTTTTCTTTGAATGTTAATCTTCTTGGTTTTTCCCACTGCTCAAGGAATCTGGTCTTGCTATCCCTGTTCTGATGGAGGCAAAGATGCGCGGGGTATGCCATGTGCTTTCTGTGTTTAGCCACCTGAGGGATAATGGGTCTATGCTCTTTCTATAGGCGGAAAAGACTCGAAGAGTAGTATATCTACTCACCGTGATGAGCCTCCTTTGTGTTTAGAAGCATATGATGATTTTCTAGAATTCCTAGGAATAAGGAAAAGTAATTCGTTAATGAATGTTTGATTAAATGGTGAAAATCCCTGGGGATGGAGATACTAGAATTTAAAAGGTGATGTTAATCTTAAAAGGAGCAGTTGATTTTGAATGTGATGCCAATTCAGTTTAATGTGGAATTGATCATGCTCAATTAATGTTTAATGAATTAATTAATGAACAGTGGAACTGATAAAATGAGAACGGAGTAATATAATAAAGCTCTTCAAATGTTTTTGTGCTTATAGGATACCTAGTCTTAGAAGTAGCAGCCTGGAGTATGAGAGATGTTAGCTGTAGTTGTATCTAATACTAGGTAATGCCTATAGTGTGGATGCGAATTACATATATATTCTGTACTTTTTGTGTTTCTATACGGTACTCCACCCTGTCAGTAAGGGCAACTGACACCCTGGGGACTCTGAGCCCTGGGGGTGTTTTCCCCAACATTCTGATGGGAGGTTGAATGGCTGACTACCCCCTTGACCCTGCTCTCTTTTCTTGGTAGATCATTGTGCTAGTAGGCACACTGGTTAGTTTTACCCATATATGTGTGTAGAGGGCTGTAATGGCTTGTGGTTATTTCACACACATATATTATGTATATAGTATCCTATGGGCTACTATAGGTGTAACGTGTATAGGCTGTGATGGCTTGAGGATCCATATTCAGTGTATGTGCTATAATGGCTTGAGGTGTAATACTCGAAGTATGATACATGTTATGCGGGGTGTGGTGGCTCCAAGAACTTACCCGGTGGCTTTGGTTGTGAGGATGGTGTGGTGCTTCACCCAGGTGTCTGCAGGAAAGCCTTTGTGATGCACGAGGTGCAGATTGTGGAGCTTAGACCAGGTGTCTGCGGGAAAGCCTTTGCAGAGAGATGCACATGACGTATGTCGTTAGGGAATTGCGGTAAACTAGTGGGGAAGTTGTAACAGGGTACCCTTGATAATCTTTACTATATGATATATTCTTTTATTCATTACCTGGTGAGAGTAGCGGTGGTGAGGTTGGGACCTTAGTATACCTGTTTAGGTGACGAGTCAGATTCACTTGTTGTTCACTAGGCTTTAGCATGATTTCATTACTTTTGCACGAGAGGCTTGGGGATTATCCAACTGAGTATAATGTTATACTCACCCTATGTATATATAAACTGTTTTTCAGGTCACTTGGAGCAGGTTGGTGACCATGCTAGTAACTACTAGCTTGTGGTTGGAGGAGGAGCTGTTCGGGATTGTGGTCGCTGATGTTTTACTTACTTTTGGGTACTTTTAGATTCCCCTTTCAGTTGTAGTACTTTTGCATGAAATTTCATATATGTACTTGGGTTTCTTTTATATTTCAGTTATGAGTTGGAGTTGGTTGGAGTCTATTCTATCTCTCTCTTCTGCATGTGTTCTTTTAGATGGTAATGCCTCCAATTTTTGTGTTTATTATACCATCGGTGCTAGTCGCCAACCCGGGGCCTACTGGAAGCCGGACTCGGGGGTCATTATCTCTCTTATCACATTTCCAGCCCAGGAGGGGTACGCTTTGTGGGGAGGGGGTCTTGACAGAGTAGTATTAGAGGTCTGGTTGAGGGATAGAATGGAGTTTGGAGTTAGGCACATGTGAGGATGCATGGGATGGTAGGTAAACGATGTCATTCATGTTTAGCAAGTGGGGTAAACACTAGAGACTAGAAGAGACATAGGCATTTAGGGACCCCTATGATCTGTTTCACGGACATTTAAGTTTACGATGGCTACTAAACAATGTGATACTGGTTGCAGGGTAGAGGCCTAGGAAAGGATCATGCATCATTATTCGTTGCGCCTGTATTTGAATGGGTATACCATGGGATAGGTATCCGAAAATTAATAATACAAAACAATTAATTAATTAATGTTGATTCTTCCATATTCTAGACTTAGGAGCTCTAAGAGTTGGTGTTTTATAGGTATGGCTCCAGGTCGATGTCCTTGTCAGGTTTACGCAGAAGATGCCCAGCAGGCTGTTCCAGCAGATCGCCGTCGGGTAGAGGTTGACGATGATGACACTTGGAGGAAGACACTCTGAGTGTTTTAGTGACAGATTCTACAGAAGTATGAGGGCTCCATTTCAGATTCAGTCATAGAAGACTGGTTGGAGGAAGTCGAGATAGGCTTCAGTTCGATTTGTGATCGGATGGGACACCAGGTGTCCTTGGTTGTGACGATGTTGCGTGGAGCAGCAAGGAAGTGGTTGTTCTTTTTCCTCGGGGCTCGTGAAGAGTCAGCGATCTCAGGGGGGGAGTTTCGTGACAAGTTTAGAGTCGTGTTTCTTTCTTCGTTTGCGAAAGCATCTAGTCGCCAGGAGCTTCTTACCCTTCGACAGGGGAGCTCCAGTTTTTGAGAGTTTGGAATCCATTTCAGGGACCTTCTACGATATGCTTCAGACCTGTTACCAGATGAGGAGGCCATTGCAAGACATTTCGAGGAGGCATTGCGTCCTGTGATCCAGCACCAGGTCACCCAATTTATGCTAAAGATGTATCTTGAGGTGCTGGCGAGGGCAGAGGTTGTTGATAGGACTTTGGCTAGGACCTGATCGTCACAAGAGAAGAATTGTCATGATTCCTCATGAAGCAAAGCTGTGGTCTGGGGATCCCAGTTTTCAGGGAAGAAGAGTTTTCGTTCACCTGGGGGTAGGTCCCAACCCTTCCCATCTCGTTTCTCCATAGGCAAAAACTCTTAGGCCTATTCCAAGGGATTAGGTGCTTGTTTTTCTTGTGGTGGTCGTGGTCATCAGCAGCGGGAGTGCCCGACTTTTCAGAGAAATCATCGTGCATCGGGCGCTCCGCTCCAGGTTCCTCCATTGAGGCAGTTCCATCCAAGGTAGCAGCAGCAGGTTGCACCAGCTTTAGATCACCCGAGGGTAGATGGAGCAGACAGAAGACATCCCCATGACGCCCCCCATCCTCAGAGAGCAGAGTGCGGCCATGGTGGTGGTCTCCATCAGGGTTAGAGAGGTTGTGGAGGAGGTCGTAGCCAGCTTCATGCTCTAGCTTTGCCAGCCCCTGGAGAGCCAGATGTCAATTGACGTACCCTTTTCTTGTTTTCTACATTTGTGTATGCCTTGTTTGATTCAGGATCAACACACTCCTTTATAACACATACCCTTGTCCATGATTTCGGACTTGAGGTAGAGAGGCTTCCAGTGCCCTTGGCATTGACTACGCTAGTTGGAGGTCGAGCCAACTTGTTTGAAGTACGTAGAGACTGTGATCGAGTGTTGGGGCAACACCGCTCTTGGGGAGATTTCCTATGTTTACGAATAAAACCATATGATGTCATACTCGGCATGGATTGGTTGTATTCGGTGTAGGCTATTGTGGATTGCTATAGGAAGAATGTCGTTTTCTTTGATGCATATGAAGAGAAAGTGGTGTTTGTTGTTGAGAGAGATCCTCGGATGAGTCATAGATGTGTTTCGTCCTTATCATCCATGATGGCTGGGATGATGTTGAGTTCTTCAGAGGTTCAACAGTTGGCGTTTCCTAGGGTCATAGAGGAGTACCCTGACGTCTTTCCAGAAGTGGTTTTATCCTTACCCCCTCGACGAGAGATCGAGTTTGTGATCAAGCTAATTCCAGGAGCATCTCCTATCTCTATGTCTCTGAATAGGATGGCCCCTTCCGAGTTATGAGAGCTACGTATTCATCTTGATGGTCTGTTGCACTGCGGTTTTGTTCGGCCATGTGTGTCACTGTGGGGAGTGCCAGTTTTGTTTGTGAAAAAGGCGGATGGCAGTTAGCGGTTGTTTGTCGATTATCGTCGATTAAACAGTGACAATAAAGAACTGTTATCCTTTTCCATGTATTGATGACCTATTCTATCAACTGAAGGGTGAAAGTTGGTTCTCAAAGATCGACTTGCGGTCAAGATATCATCAGATGCATGTAAAGGATGAGGATATCCCGAAGACTGCTTTCTGTTGTCATCATGGGCATTATGAGTTTGTTGGAATGCCATTCGGCGGGATGAATGGTCCATCTTCTTTCATGGGGTTGATGAATGCTGTGTTCTATGAATTCCTGGACAAGTTTGTTGTGGTTTTCATCAACGACATAATTGTGTACTCCACATCTGAAGAAAAGCATGCAGAGCATCTACGAGCCGTTTTGGGAGTTCATTGCCAACATCAATTGTTTGGGAAGTTGTCCAAGTGTGAGTTTTGGGATCAAGAAGTTTGTTTCTTAGGGTATTATGTGTCCCAACAGGGAGTAGCAGTGGATCCGTTGAAGATAGAAGTATTGGTGTCTTGGGAAGCCCCCAAGAACGTGTCAGAGGTGCGAAGTTCCTTGGTCTCACAGGCTATTATAGAAGGTTTGTAGCCAATTTCTCACGAGTTGAGACTTATTTGACCGCTTTGACCCGGAAGGATCAAGCACTCATATGGACTGATCAGTGTTAGGCAGCTTTCGAGTATCTAAAGGAGAAGTTGGTAAGTGCTCCAGTCCTTTGTCTTCCAGCGGAGGGAGTCCAGTTTGATGTTTTCTAGGATGCTTCACATCTGGGGCTAGGATGTGTTCTCATGCAGAAGAGGTCGGTTGTTTCTTATGGGTCTCGGTAGTTACGTCCCCATGAATTCTCTTATGCCTCCCATGATCTTGAGTTGGAAGCCATGGTGTTTTATCTGAAGTTGTAGAGACATTACCTCATTGGTGAGCACTTTGTGGTTTTCACAGACCATAAGAGTTTGAGGTATGTTTTCTCCCAACGTGACATGAACTTGCGGCAGCATCGGTGGATGGAGTTCTTGCAAGAATACGACTTTGAAATATTGTATACACCTGGAAATGGGAATGTTTTAGCTGATTCACTAAGCCGAAAGTTACGTAATGATGTTGTGTGTGATTCTGGTGATTCCTAGAAAGTGATGGAAGAGGTATCGGGTTAGCATCTTGATATGGGAGTAGTATGGGGTAGAGGTTGTCTTTTCTAGATGACGGTGCAGTAATATCTGATGTAGAAGGTCGAAGAGTCTCAGTTGGGCGATCTAGATGTGGATGCTTGGAGAGACAGAGTTGTTTGTGGTGAGGCCCTTGATGGTTGGTCGGAGGATGAACAACACCGAGTGTTGTATCGTGGCAGGCTTCTTGTTCCCTTAGCGATGCGTGAGACGGTTCTCCGAGAGTTCCATAGTTCACCCTTGTCAATACATCCTGGTGTGACGAAGATGTACCAATCCTTGAGGAGTCAGTTTTGGTGGCCTGGGATGAAGCGTACAGTTGCAGAGTGTGTGTCTCGATGTTTAATCTGTCAGAAGGTGAAGGCTGAACACTGTGTTCCTGGTGGTCTTCTCTAGCAATTAGAGATTCCTCAGTGGAAGTGGGAGGACATCTCAATGGACATTGTTACAGGTTTACCTCGAGCTCCGGGAGGACATGATGCTATATGGGTGGTAGTGGATCATTTAACAAAGTCGGCCCACTTTATAACGATCAAGGAGTCGAGCTCAGTGGAAGTTTTGTCGAGGCAGTATCTAGAGGAGGTAGTGAGACTTCATGGATTACATAGGATGATCATTTATGATCGAGATCCTCATTGAACCTCTAGGGTGTGGAGAGGTCTCCAGCATGCTTTTGGCTCTCAACTGTGCCTTAGCACTCCTTTTCTTCCTCAAACAGATGGTCAGACAGAGCGAACCATCCAGACTCTTGAAGACATGTTGCACTCTTGTGTTCTTGATTTTGGAGGTTCATGGATGAAGAACTTTCCCTTGGTAGAATTCTCTTACAATAAGAATTTTTACTCTACCATTGGTATGATGTCGTTTTAAGCCTTGTATGGCTGGCCAGGCCATTCTTCGTTGTGTTGGACTAGGGTCGGAGAGTCAGCAATTCTCGAACCAGAACTAGTGCAGAATACAACAGAGATGGTTTAGGTGATTCGTGAGAGGATGAAGACATCACAGGATCGTCAGAAATCAAATGTTGATCAAATATGGAGACCTTTAGAGTTTAATGTTGGGGATCATGTGTTTCTGAAGGTGACTCCCCGTCGTGGGCAACGAAGGTTTGGTCGTGGAAGTAAGCTTTATGCCCGGTTTGATGGGTCTTTAGTGGTGTTAGCTCATGTTAGAGCTGTGGCGTATCGAGTATCACATCCCCCATAGATGAGTCGGATACATGATGTTTTCCATGTATCACAGCTCTGTCGTTATCTTCATGATGAATCTCATGTTATCGATTGGGGAGAGATCGATATTGATGATGATGCAACCTTCGAGGAGCGACCTGTGGAGATCCAAGACCGTAAGGAGAAGGTGTTGCGTGTGTGGTATATCCCCTTAGTTCGTGTCTTGTGGCGACATAGTGGCATGGAGGAGAGTACATGGGAGTGTGAGTCACAGATACGTGCTCAGTACCCAGAGTTGTTTAATGTATAACTCCTTTCATGTAATGACGTTTTCTTTGTGGTTGGACCTTTCATGTTTTATTTATGTAATTTTCATGTGATGTTATGTTTGAATGGTTTGGATATGGATAGTTTGTTTCCATACTCTCGGATGTCGTAGTTTTGCTCCTTCTTTAGAACAACTCATGGTGGTTTTCCCCTGAGAGGTATCTTATGGGGTGTTTGTTCGGACCCCTCTTTTCTTCTGGGTTGGTTTTCAATTCTCGAGGACGAGAATGTTTTGAGAGGTATCTAATGTAATGGCCTGGACCTCTCCGGTCCATAACTTTGTGAAAATGTAGTGATGGAGGTGTTCTAGGAGGTCAAGGTGACTTATCCCCAATAACTTACCAAATTTCCAGTTCTGTGAATAGTGTTTCAAGTTTTGTGAACAGTAAAAGATCGGACTCACAGATCAGTTTCACAGATCGGTCTGACAGATCAGTCTGACAGATCGGTCTCACAGATCAGTCTGACAGATCAGTTTCACAGATCGGTCTGATAGATCAGTTTCACAGATCGGTCTGACAGATCGGTTTCGTAGATCGGTCTCAGAGATCGGTTTCACAGATCGGTCTGACAGATCGGTTTCACAGATCGATCTGACAGATCAGTTTCACGGATCGGTCTGACAGATCGGTGTCACAGAGTGGTCTCACAGATCGGTCTGATAGATCGGTCTCACAGATTGGTCTGACAGATCGGTTTCAGAGATCGGTCTGACAGATCGGTCTGACAAATCAGTTTCACAGATCGATCTGATAGATCGGTTTCACAGATCGGTCGGACAGATCGGTTTCACATATCTATTTCACAGATCAGCCTGACAGATTAGTATCACAGATCAGTTTCATGTACAGTAACAGTGGGTGAACAGTGTTTCCATATTCCTACAGTTTTTCCCCTTTTAACATTTCCTTTGACGTAAAATACATTTAATGCTTTATTTTAAGGGCTCTTAAGGCCATTTCAAATGCCATAAATCCTATATTAATTATTCCTAAGGCTGGGATGTATTTAATTGGTCAAACCGCTTGGGTTAATGGGATCCTTTTTTAATGGATAATTAACCGGATCTTAAACTGTCGCCCTATTAAATCTTAAAAAATGGACAAGATATCATTCTCCCTTGTTATTCCCCTTTGTTCTCAGCTAAGAGATGCTAGAACCATTCAATCATTCCCGTAGGTGTTTCAAAAACAATCTTTACTCCTTGGATTGGTTCTGCTCTATTTTGTATGCAACCGAACTGTATCGGTCAATCATCCCAATAAGGTATGTTTTATCATCGTTCCATTGGGAATCAGCTTCTCTTGTTTCTCCCATTCATATTATACCATGTAATATCGAAGATTTTAATGGGTTTTTCTTGGGATTGGTTGGTACTGTCGTATCGTGGCATCCTTCGGTGGATACAGTTGTCGTGAGAGGAGGATTGTGACCCGTTGTGTTGATAAAGGATGTCAAGAACACTTCGAGGTAGGGGATTCATGGCTTCTCTTATTGTACATGTGCAATCATAGAATTAGCATGTTTTAGTCCTTTGGATCACAATGAAATTTACCAAATTAAATACTTGAACAGGATTAAATGAATCAGTTGATCGCATGTTGTTGCTTTATTCCGTCATAACGGTTTGCCTCATGTTTTTATAGATAGAGTGATATCTAGGATTTCTTTGATTTGTTGTTCATTCATAATAGAAATTGATAATGAACGTAAAGCCGGAATAAATTGTTAATTAATTGGATGAAGATAATGAGGCATGTAAATTAATCTGGTTATTCTGATTTTTGTAGTTTTTCTAATTTGAGGGTAATTAAATTAAGGAAGTAAGCATGGTTATTTAATTGTGATAGCTTACTGATTAGGTATCCCATAATTGGACCCTACGATTAACAAATATGCTAATTCAATATGGATTAAAGAATAGATTATGTGGGAATTTCTAAAAGGGTTCTGAGTTACCCTCTTGTTTGTTAAAGGGTTAAGATCCCATGGTTGTGACCGTTGTTTTCATGCAACTTGTGATGTGATGTGATCTTGGATGGCTGTTGTGATATGTGGAGGCATGGAGGCCTTGTGGTTGTGGCAGAAGATGACACCTAGAGTGGCGAGATGAATCAGTTTATGCATGTGGGTGTCAGGGAGGACACCAGGGGTGATGGAATGGGATGGATGTGGTTGCTGGATGCTTGTGGTTTTCTTTGAATGTTAATCTGCTTTGCTTTTCCCCACTGCTCAAGGCAGCTGGTCATGCTACCCTTCTTCCGAAGGAGGTGAAGGCGCACTGGGTATGCCATGGGCTTTCCGTGTTTAGCCTCTTGAGGGAGAATGGGTCTAAGCTCTTTCTATAGGCGGAAAAGACTCGACGGGTAGTATATCTACACACCGTGTTGAGACTCCTTTGTGTTTAGAAGCGTAGGATGATTTTCTAGAATGCCTAGGGATATGGAAAATTAATTCTGTAATTAATTCTTGATTAAATGGTGAAAATCCACGGGGGTGGAGATACTATAGTTTAAATGGTGATGTGAATCTTAAAAGGAGCAGTGGATTTTGAATGTGATGCCAATTCAGTTTAATGTGGAATTGTTTATGCTTAATTAATGTTTAAAGAATTAATTAATGTAGAGTGGAACTGATAAAATGAGAATGGATTAATCAAATAAAGCTCTTAAAATGTTTCTATGCTTATAGGATACCTAGTCTTAGAAGTATCAGCTTGGAGTCTGAGAGACGTTAGCTGCAGTTGTATCTAATACTAGGTAATGCCCATAGTGTGGATCTGAGTTACATATATATTCTATAATTTTTGTGTTTCTATATGCTACTCCACCCTGTCGGTAAGGGAAACTCACACCCTGGCGATTCTGAGGCCTGGGGGTGTTTTCCCCAACATTCTGATCGGAGGTTGAATGGCTGACTACCCCCTTTGACCCTACTCTCTTCTCTTGGTAGATCTTTCTACTGGTAGGCACAATGGTTATTTTTACCCATATATGTGTGTAGAGGGATGTAATGGCTTGTGGTTATTTCACACACATATATTATGGATATAGTATCCTATGGACTACTATAGGTGTATCGTGTATAGGCTGTGATGGCTTGAGGATACCTATTCGGTGTATGGGCTATAATGGATTGAGGTGTAATACCAGATGTATGATACATGTTATGCGGGCTGTGGTGGCTCCCGAAACATAACCAGTTGCTTTTGGTTGTGAGTACGGTGTGGTGCTTCGCCCATGTGTCTACGGGCAAGCCTTTGTGTTGCACGAGGTGCAGATTGTGGAGCCTAGCCCAGGTGTCTGCGGGAAAGCCTTTGGAGAGAGATGTACAGGACGTATGTCGTTGGGGAAAAGCGGAAAACCAGTGGGGAAGTAGTAGCAGGGTACCCTTGATAATCTTTACTATATGCTATATTCTTGTATGCATTACTTTGTGAGAGTATCCATTGTGAGATTGGGAACTTAGTGTACTAGTTTAGGTGACGAGTTAGTTTCACTTGTTGTTCACTTGGCTTTAGTATGCTTTCTTTACTTTTGCACAAGAGGATTGGGGAGGATCCTACTGAGTATACTTTTATACTCACCCTATGTATATATAAACTGTTTTTAGGTCACTTTGAGTTGATTGGAGATCATGCTGGTTACTACTAGCTTGTGGTTGGAAGAGGAGCTGTTTGGGCTTGTGGTCGCTGCCGTTTTACTTTCTTTTGAGTACTTTTAGTTTCCCCTTCCATTTGTATTACTTTTACATGACATTTCATATATGTACTTGGGTTGCTTTTATATTTCAGTTATGAGTTGGAGTTGGTTGGCGTCTATTCCATCTCTCTCTTCTGCATGTGTTATCTTAGAGGGTAATGCCTCCCATTTGTGTGTTTATTATACCCTCGGTGCTAGTCGCCTACCCGGGGCCTACTGGAGGCGGGACTAGGGGTCATTATCTCTCTTCTCACATTGCTGGCCCAGGTGGGGTACACTTTTTGGGGAGGGGGTCATGACATAAATGATATAGAATGGTAACATAAAGTCAAAATGGAAAAGTGGAAACTACATTAAAGGTGACATAATGTGCATGATTTATGTTTAACTACCAAGACAACATAGTATAATTTTTTTATTTTAACCACTATTACAATATATATGGATTGTCAGAATATAAAAACCTTTACCCATTCATTAGTGAACTACCTTGGTGCACTAATCATGTAAGCTTTAATGGGACCACCAGACACTATCATGGAACACCCATCATAATTATATAATATACACTCATAAGTGTTTCACATGGAAAATATAACATAAGAAAAACAGTCATCACATATAATTCCATCATCATGGATTGTGTAATACATAATTTTAACTAACTAGAAATATATGTATTAGTATTTAAATTTAACCACAATTGAGTGGAAATATAGGTGGTATTAAAACAAAATTTGGCATGAAAATATCATAATGAGATTTTGGAAGAATTACCAGAGTTCATAATAATTAAAAAATTGTTCAGTGGGGAAGAATGGTTTCTCTCTTCATATGGAAAGAAATTGGATATCACGAGGGATGTGTAAAACATATAACAACATTAGTAACTAGAATTAATGTCATAAATTGAAGTGGTTCTTGAATAAATATGTTTAAAATGGATCCCTTGAAAATTTTATTATTGAAATAGATTATAGATTTGTCAAAATGGTAGGGGATAAATCATATGTCATCAAAATAACATTATGTGGAAATTAGCTGTGACTTTTATGTTAATGAAAATACATCAAATTGATATTCATAAGGAATATTTCAAATAACTTTCTTGAATTTGAATAATGAGAGATAGTGGTCCTATAATTTTTCTACAAATAATCGAATGAAACATTGGTAGGCATAACATGTGTACATGGAGGATCATGGGATGAATATGAATTTTGAAATAAGTATATCATCAAATGTAAATAAAAAATTTAGTCACATAGATGTTTAAAAACATAGTAAAACAATAAAATTAAAAATATTGAGGCACCAAAAATTTTTATCTAGAATAAAAAAGAAGAGAGGGAGATCACATACAATGATACACTATTTCAAATTTAAGTGGATGAGTTTATTATGAGTTTGTGAGACCATATGAGGACTCCATAGAGTGGATTAAAAATTTAAGATTTTCACCATTATTTTTGAGTGATGTGAAATGGGATCTTGGGTGTGATTATATTTGATAAGAGAAGATAGTTTCTTATTATTTTCCAAACATAGATTTTGGACTCTATATAATAACGTTATCAAAATAAAAAACATTCTCATTCTATTTTACCATATTTTATAAGACTGAAATGTGGTTTAAATTTATTATTAATATAAAAGGGCATAAAATATTAAAACAACCTTTTTTGGTGTGGAGGTGATTCATTTTTTTAATGAAAATATTTTAAAAGATTATAATATTTCATAGGGTTTTGAGGATAAATTAAATTTCTATAACATTAAAATAATACATCAAAAGAACATAATTATAATTTCTAAACATGTGTATTCATGTGAATACCATATATTTCATTTATTATATCACCTTTTGGTCAATATGATGTCACAATACACACTGTACATTTCAACCATATTTAATTTTTACCAAAAAAATTTATCGTCCCATAAAATCATAAAAAATAACCCTTCGATAATTTCAACATTTGGATTCATAAAATAATATTTATTAATTACAAATATTTTTTTAAATATCTTAATTTTTAATTAAAAAAATATAATATATATTTAGTGATTAACGATGGCGCATCCTCAGAAAAAGTTTTTGAACCATAATAAAAATTAAATTTGGCATCAAAAAATATATATTTTCGTATTAATTTAGTATATGTCATTTACTTTAATTATTTTAATATAATATAAATTATTTTTATAATTCAAGAAAAAATTAAAAAGGGATTTATTGATTAATTAATACAGAAAAATAAATTTTCTTTTTTATCATATCGAAATTTAAAATTTTATCACAATAATTTATAAATTATTTTTAAATAAACAAAAATTATTATTATTTTAAATTTAAATATAAATATTCATACTTATTTGGTATAATTTTTTTCTATTCATGTTTAAATTATTCGAACAATTAATTAAAAAATTTAATTTAGTAATTAAAGGTACTATGGTTATTATTCAATTTGTCCAAAAATTCTTTTTACCATATTACATAATATAAATTTAGATAATTACAAATATGTAAAAAAGTTAAAAAAAATCATTATGGTGGAATAATTTAATTTAATATAATACCTACATGCAAAATATAATTTATTTTATTAAAAATCATTTTGAAAAAGATATTTTTACATATAATAGATTAATAGTAATCTAATTTATAAAATTTTAACATCATAAATATACATTAGTAAATTACAATTTTTATTTATATAATTACAAATTAATGTTTATTAAAATTAATTATAATATATACACATTATAAATTTTTTAATAAAATCAGATAAATTGATTTTTATGCCAAAAATAATATATTCCAAAATACTCTTTAATGATGATTTAAATTTAATTAATGTAATCAATATAACTAAAAAACTATTTTAAATTTTAAAATCAATAATTAATATTGGGTCTTTTTTATTACGTAACATTTGAAATGAAATATATTTTTATAATTTTCATTACTATTCAATAAAAATGATTATATTCGATGAAACCCCAAAATATATTCCTAATATAATTTTGATATTATGATATCCTATTTTTTTTAAATTTCATCTAAATAATATTCTTAATTTTATATTAAATAATTATTATATTTATTAGAATTTCAAATTAAATATATATTTTGAAGAAGATGTATTATAATGAACAAAAGGACATTTCAAAAAATTTATCAATTATTTTTAAAGATTCTATTAGTAAATTTATATTTATTAGGATATATATATTTAATAAATTAGATAATGTGATTCATACATTCATATTTAATGACAAATATGTAATAGAAATATTTAAACAACCATAGATTTTTTTTGGTTTGGCATTCTCTATTGATAATTCTATAAAATATAATTTTATCTGTTAAAAACTCTATTTATTAAACAAATATGACATTAAATAAATTGAATGCTCACAATTTGAACATTATCATAGTAAATTTTTTCGATCATCTTCATATTATAATTGAAATCCTAGATATTAAAAATGTGTAATAATTCATCTACATGAATATAGAGAATGGGAAGTATTATGGTCATCACATAGCTAGGTTTCTGAGTAGATAAAAATTAGTGTGTAGTTAATACATTGACATGGAATAGAAAACTAACACCAATTAACTAATAGAGTATTATAGATACCTCGGTCATGAGAAATTAAATGATCACAAAACCACAAATCTTTTAAGCGTGAAAAGACAATCTGTTTATATGTAATGTTTATAATATGAAAAAAATTATTTAATGATACATTTATAATATTTTAGTATTTACTTTTCAATCTAGGATATATACATAAGGAAATATACATAAATGTAAGTATATAATTACATCCACTGATAATTTTTTTACTATAAACATTTCTCCAAAAGAGAAATACTAATGATAAATTTTTTTACATGAATCACAATAATAACATTTTAACATATTATGTTGCCCTCTTAAAATGAAAATATATTACTCTGATTTTTGTAGACACCAAATTGTGATCATAAAGTTTTATAATACATAATTTTAATACTCTTTAATACATTAGTCTCCATAATTTGTGAAAAAACTCAAGGAATTTTCATAAATCATTCCCCAAATAAATACTCATATATTTCAAATAAAACTAATCACCTCAACATTAATGATTTTTTCCTAAATTGAAATCTCACACCCTTGAAAATAATGCTTAAAAAACATAAGATCATTCATCTGAAATAATACATTATATTAAACCGAATGGGTATATGTACCTCAACAAAAAATAAAACAACTTCTTATATATCATTAATCACATCAATGTAAATGAAATTACTTTGTAATATTTTTTCCTAAAATATCCTTATTCATGAAAGGATTCCATAATAAAAATCAAAAAATGAAGAATCAATGACTATACAGTTTGACATAAAAATATCAACCCATGAATCTAAAATATTATCTGAAAATCAAACACCTATTAAGTGTTATTAATGCATCATTCTTGTACTTTTCTAAAATATCACATTTTTACTCAATCACATTAATAAGTTATTAATATTATTAGAAATAAGTTTCAAATCCATAATTTTTTTAGGGAAATCATTACATGTTATATGGTTCTTATATCCACAATGCCATATTTATTCTACTTCTTCATCATATATTTAAATTTCAAATTCATAAACAATTTAGTACTATAGATTAGCAATTTTCTTAAGAATAGGTCCCTAGTTTAGGATTCAATATTTGGATTAGGTAATTGTCTAGGGTAATGACCATATTGTACTATGATATAAATATAAACAAAAAAGGGTTTCATATGATGTATTGTATTCCATTCAATCAATATTGTAAATTTTTATGATAACTAGAATCTTTATTCTATAATTTAACCAACACAAAATAGATCCATGATCCTTTGTTCCACTTCCCAAGATTCAAATTTCTATATTTTTGACACATCAAAAATTAAACTTATATCCTTTATCAACATAACAATATAAACATCCGTGATACATATTTTTCCTATAATTTTATTCCTTTTACATTTTATCTATATTCCACATTTTAATAATGATTTTTGATACCTGGTTTACCAATGTCACAATATTTATTTCCTGAGTTCCCTTCAGGATATGAATCTCATTTTGGAAGTTACCAAATTTCCCATGACATTGGTTATTGTCTTATTTCTTCTTCTTTCCATTGATTTAAAACAATAGAGGGTAAATTAATAATGGTTTCTTTTTAATTAATAATGAAATAACCATAAAGAAAATAACCTTTAACGGATAACCTATAAATAAAATTTATTTCCTTAATATGTGAATTTTATGGAATCATTATATGTTACCCATTACCTATATTATAACAACGACTTTTAATCATTTTTTGTACCCTTAGTAATGGATCATAATTTTCTTGTCAATTTACAGAATCATGCCACCTTGGGGTGTATAAAATAGTGTGCAGAAAGGGCCAACATAATGCATTAGTTTTATATTGATTCTATCTCAATACTTGATTTTCAGTTGTTAAACCTAAGTACATTTATGATAAATCCACTTCAACTTGTTTCACCCAAATATAGATGTATTTTCATCCAATCCATATACTTTGTACATTACCAAAATTTTTGTTAATTTTCATTTGTTCATTATGATTGCTATGTAAATCACTATATTTATCGAATACTACTCCAAAAATTATGTAATCATTCCTTTAATGTGAACTATAAACACTCAAGTTTTTATTACCACTAAATTAGAATATATAAAAAATGAATACACAGAGTAAATCATGAAATATTTGGAATCATATTATTTTTGGGAATTAGGAACATAGTATAAAATCTTGAATATGTGATTAAAAATTATTGAAGGCATATTTAATTTGCTTTTTGAAATCATGTATCTTATAAAACTGTACAAGATTACTTGGGATCATTCATTAGAAATGGATGATCTATAATTCATAGTAAATAAATATAAAAAGATCATACCATAAAAAATGAATTACATGTCGGAAAATTAGAATTTAAATGGAACATTATAGGGATGATAATCATATACATGGCCTATAAGGAATGATGAAGCATGATAACATAAGTGGAACATGGTAATGTTGAAACAACATTAATAATGAAATCACAATCATATGTTAAATTTAACCACCAAGACAACACAAAATAATATTCTCAGGATAACCTATCATACACTACACATGGATTATCATAATACTAAAACATTAGAAATTGCATTGGAGAGCTATCTAGAAATTACTATAGTGTAACATATAATTGAAACACCCAGTTCCATCTTATAACATCCATCATATTTTTATTCTTTACATGCATATGTGTTGCACATAGATCATATAACATATGAACATATTTATTCTCATTTAATTTCATGATCATGGAGTGTCAAATTAATACATTTAAAAACCTAATAATTGATGTGTTGGTATGAATATATGAATACCATTTTTCATTAATATGGATTTTATACACAATGAAAATGGAGGACATATAATAGTTTTCGTGAGATGTCAACAACAAAATGATCCTATATAATGAGTCATTAATTGGTTAATGAGATATAATGGTATCTCAGAACATATATAATTTAAATATAACAATATATGGATATGGAAAAACATATACCAATACCAGGATTTGTAATGAAATGTATTAAAATGATTATTATTTTTGAAAAATGCGTTGAAGGAATGGATCCCTTACTGAATTTCGTATTCTTAATGGATTAGGTGAAAGTAAAAAAATGAGACGAATAAATGACATAACATCAAAATGATATAGTTTCTAATAAAAATGGATATTAAAAATGAATTAAATAAAAAAATAATTAAAATGATAATTTCAAAGACATTACTTTAATTGAAATGAATATAGAGAGGAATCCAATACTTTTGGTTTAGAAAATCATCATACAATTTTAGTAGTATAACATGTCTTCATAAATGTTCGTAGGAATGATTAATGATAGTGAAATATGTTTCTCATAAAATTTTATTTAAAATTAAATTAATATAAATTTATAAAGACACACCAAGAAAATAAAATATTATATTTAATGGTACAACATAAAAGTGATGCATAAATAAACAAGAAGAGACGTACACAACTTACCTTGAGAGAGTGACTCTAAATGATTCTGATAAATATCAGGAGAGATTTATGAACCTTGGGAGCAATAAATAGAGTTAATGTAAGAGTATTTATGAGCTCTATGGTTATTTATTTAAGATTAATGAGTGTTTGGGTGAGTTTTTATATGAAAATAAAGAATAATTCAATATTATTTCTCAGACATTGGTTTTTGACTCTATAATAAAGTAATAAAATCCATGATCCTACCACAGTTTTTCCATGTTTTCTTCCAAAGTGGAGTGGTTATCATTATTATATAGAGAAAATTACTATGTATAATCAACCATCTCCGATTTTTATGTCGATGTTAGGAATATTCAAAACTTTTTTTTAAAACATTAAAATATATAATAATTTTTGGAGGGCGCATAATTTACTTATAATAATTATAAGATAGACTAAAAATATATTTTAAATGGGGAAAAATATTTTTCTTTTATAACATTTATGGAATTTATACATCAATCCTTGTTTATTATGATTTCATAATTCTGATTTTACATTTATAGTGTAATTAATTTTTTCCTGAAAATTCAACTATCACAAAAAACAATGAAAAATCCACCATTGGTTAATTTAGACATTATTATTCAAAATTTTATATTTATTATACACCAATAATTTTATAAATATTTCAATTTTTTTTAAATCATGAATAGAAATTTTTTGATTAAGGTGTATTTTTCTTTAATAATTATATTTAAAACTATACAAAAATAATATTTTACGTTATAAATATTATAATCTAATTATAATTTCAATAAAATTATTTATTATAAATGTTTTTATAGTGTATAATATAATTTTAAAATATATGAATTCATAAAAAATTATTGGCTACATTTCTTATTACACTAAAAAATATATTTGTTTTTTCTCCTATAGAAGAATAATTTTCTATTATAATCATTTCATAGTTATTTATAAAGAATGAAAAGAATAATTTTTATTATATTGAAATGAGAAAAATACATATGCATACTAAATTAAATTAACTTACTTAAATAGCATCAATTAACCTATTTACCTTCAATCATGGTAATAAATATTTAATACAATTACTATAAATTTTTTCCAAAGAATATAGTTGACCATATTATCTCATATTAATTTTAATGATTCTGAATATAAAAACCTTTTTATCAATATAATTTGATATAGTTGGAAGAATTTAATTTAATATAAACCCCCCAAGGGTGATTTATTGCAGTTTTTTAAAAAATAAAATTTTCAAAAAAAATATGAATTTACATTAACATTATAAAAAGTAATCATTTTATAGTAATTAAAATTCCTAATGATTGATTTATACTCTAAATATATCATTTAAATCATTAATCACTAAGACTAATTTTTATTAATTATAATATATAATCATTATCCTATTTAAAATAGTTCATTCTCAAAATATATATCTTAATCCTAAAAATACACATATTCTTCAAGATATTATAATGATGATATAACTATGAATATTGAATTAAATATGAAAAATTAATTCTAATTTTTAATTTTAACTAGTTTACAAGTATAATTGGAATTATATATTAGTTAATTTATGAAATGATATGATATTAAAAAAATGATATTTCCACTATTTAATAATGATTCTTCATTTTCTAGAAAAACCAAAATTTTCATACTGTGTTAATTTTGATATTCTGATTTCATAAATAGAATATATTTTTTCATGTATATTATAAAAATGTAATAGAAATAATTATAATATTTTTTAACATAATTATCTAAAATAATTTTTGATTAAAACATATCCCAAGGGACAAAAGGACTATATCAATAATGGAATGATTATTTATAAAGAATTTATCAATTTATTTTTGATTAGTTTGATATATAAATATATTGTCACGACCCCCTCCACACAAAGTGCACCCCTCCTGGGAAGGAAATGTGACAAGAGAGATAATGACCCCCGAGTCCCGCCTCCAGTAGGCCCCGGGTTGGAGACTAGCACCGAGGGCATAATACACACACAAATGGGAGGCATTACCCTATAAGAGAACACATGTAGAATAGAGATATGGAATAGACTCCAACCAACTCCAACTCATAACTGAAAATATAAAAGAAACCCAAGTACATATATAAAATGTCATGTAAAAGTACTACAACTGAAAGGGGAAACTAAAAGTACCCAAAAGAATGTAAAACGACAGCGACCACGAGCCCGAACAACTCCTCCTCCAACCGCAAGCTAGTAGAAACCTGATTGATCTCCAACCTGCTCCAAGTGACCTGAAAAACAGTTTATATATACATACGGTGAGTATAACAGTATACTCAGTAGGATCCTCCCCAAACCTCTCGTGCAAAAGTAAAGAAAGCATGCTAAATCCCAGTGAACCACAAGTGAAACTAACTCGTCACTTAAACAGGTATACTATGTTCCCAACCTCACCATGTATACTCTCACCAAATAACACATACAAGAATATAGCATATAGTAAGGAATATCAAGGGTACCCTGCTACTACTTCCCCACTGGTTTTCCGCTTTGCCCCAACGATATACGTCATGTTCATCTCTCTCTAATGCTTGCCCGTAGACACCTGGGCTAGGCTCCACCATCTGCACCTCGTGCACAACATAGGATTGCCTGCAGACACCTGGGAGAAGCACCACACCATCCTCACAACAACAAAAAAACCAGGTAGTTTCCGGGAGCCACCAGAGCTTGCATAACATGTATCATACGTCGGGTATAATACCTCAAGCCATTACAGCCCATACTTGGACTAAGGATCCTGAAGCCATCATAGCCTATACACGTTACACCTATAGTAGTCCATATGATACTATATCTAGAATATATGTGTGTGAATAACCACAAGCCATTACAGCCCTCGGCACACATATATGGGGTAACTAACCGTTGTGCCTCATGGCACAAGTATCTACCAAGAGAAGAGAGCGGGGCCAAAGGGGGTAGTCAGCCATTCGACCTCCCAACAGAATGTTGGGGAAAACACCCCCAGGGCTCAAAATCCCCGGGGTGTTAGTTTCCTTTACCGATAGGGTGGAGTAGCATATAGAAACACAAAAAGTACCGAATATATATGTAACTCACATCCACACTATGGGCATTACCAAGTCATAGATACAACTGCAGCTAATGTCTCTCAGACTACAGGCTGCTACTTCTAAGACTAGGTCTCTTATAAACACGCAAACATTTGAAGAGATTTATTAGATTACTCCGTTCTCATTTTATCAGTTCCACTGTACATAAATTAATTCCTTAAACATTAATTAAGAATGAACAATTCCACATTACACTGAATTGGCATCACATTCAAAAACAAATTCTTCTTTTAAGATTCACATCACCTTTAAATTCCAGTATCACCATCCCCGTGTATTTTCACCATTTAATCAAACATTCATTACAGAATTACTTTTCCATATTCCCAGGCATTCTAGAAAAAGAATCCTATGCTTCTAAACACAAAGGAGGCTCAACACGGTGGGTAGATATTCTACCCATCGAGTCATTGCTGCCTGTAGAAAGAGCATAGACCCATTATCCCTCGAGTGGCTAAACACGGAAAGCACGTGGCATACCCCATGCGTCTTTGCCTCATTCGGAAGAAGGGTAGCAAGACCAGATGCCTTGAGCAGTGGGGAAAAGAAAAGAAGATTAACATTTAATGATACCACAAGCATCCAACAACCACATCCATCCCATTCCATCACCCCTGGTGTCCTCCCTGATACCCACATGCATAACTGATGCATATCGCCACTCTTGGTGTCATCCACTACCACAACCACAAGGCATCCATGCCTCCACATATCACAAAACCCATACAGGATCACATAATAGCACAAGTAGCAGAAAAACAACAATCACAACCATGGGATATTTACCCTTTAACAAACAAGATGGTAACTCAGAACCCTTTTAGAAATTCCCACATAAACTGTTCATTAATCCATATTGAATTGGCAGATTTGTTATTCGTAGGTTCCAATCATGGGATACCTAATCAGTAAGCTATCACAATTAAATAAACATGCTTACTTCTGTAATTTGATTATCCTCAAATTAGAACAACTACAACAATTTCAATAACCAGATTAATTTACATGCCTCTTTATCTTTAGCCAATTAATTAACAATTAATTCCGGCTTTACGTTCATTATCAATTTCTATCATGAAAGAACAACAAATCAAAAAAATCATAGATATAACTATATCTAGAAAAAAATGAGGCAAACCGCGGTATAAAGCAACAACATGCGATCAAACAATTCTTTTAATCCGGTTCAAGTATTTAATTAGGTCAGTTTCATTGTGATCCAAAGGGATAAATCATGATAATTCAACGATTGCACATATACAATTAGAGAAGCCATGAATCCCCTACCTGGAAGATTTCTCGACGTCCTTTATCCATAGAACGAGTCACAATCCTCCTCTCGTGACAACTTATTGGGAAGATTGACCGGCACAGTTCGGTTGCATCCAAAACAGAGCAGAACCAATCCAAGGTGTAAAGATTGATTTTGAAACTCCTACTGAAATTATTGAAAGGTTCAATGTCCCTTATCTGAGAACAATGGGAAAGAACAAGGGAGAATGAAATCTCATCCTTTTTTAAGATTTAACGAGGTGATGGTTTATGATCCGGTTAATTCTCCATTAAAAACGGATCACATTAACCCATGCAGTTTGACCAAGTAAAACATTCCAAGCCTTAGGAATAATTAATATAGGATTTATGGAATTTGAACCGGCCTTATGAGTCCTTAAAATAAGGCTTTAAATGTATTTTACGTCAACGGAAATGTCAAAAGGGGCAAAACTATAGGAGTCTGGAAACATTGTTCACCCACCGTTGATGTACATGAAACCGATCTATGAAACCTATCTGTGAAACCGATCTGTGAAACCGATCTGTGAAACCGATCTGTGAAACCGAACTATGAAATTGATCTGTGAAACCGATCTATGAAACCGATCTGTGAAACCGATCTGTGAAACCGATCTGTTAGACCGATCTGTGAAACCGATCTGTGAAACCGATCTGTCAGACCGATATGTGAAAATGATCTGTCAGACCGATCTGTGAAAATGATCTATGAAACCGATCTGTCAGACCGACCTGTGAGACCGATCTATCAGACCGATCTGTGAGACTGATCTGTGAAACCGATCTGTGAAACTGATCTCTGAAACCGATCATTGAAACTGATCTGTGAAACTGATCTGTCAGACCGATCTGTGAAACCGATCTGTGAAACAGATTTGTCAGACTGATCGATGAAACCAATCTGTCAGACCGATCGGTGAAACTGATCTGTGAAACCGATCTGTCGGACCGATCTGTGAAACCGATCTATCGGACCGATATGTTAAACCGATTTGTGAAACCGATATGTCAGACCGATCTGTGAGACCAATCTATCAAACTGATCTGTGAGACCGATCTCTGAGACCGATCTGTGAAACCGATCTGTGAGACCGATCTGTGACACCGATCCGTGACACCGATCTGTGAGACCGATCTGTGAGACTGATCTGTCAGACCGATCAGTGAGATCGATCTGTTACTGTTCATAAAATTGGGAACACTGTTCACAGAACTGGATAATTAGAAAAGTGTTGGGGATAAGTCCCCTTGACCTCCTGGAACACCTCCAACACAAAAATTTCACAAAGTAATGGATCAGAGAGGTCCAGACCATTACATTAGATACCTCTCAAAACATTCTCATCCTCGAGAATTAAAAACCAACCCAGAATAAAAAGAGGGGTCCGAACAACCACCCCATAAGAATCCTCTCAGGGGAAAACCACCATGAGTTGTTTGAAAGCTGGAAAAAAACTACGCCATCCAAGAGCAAGGGAACAAACAATCCATATCCATACCATTCAAGCATAAAATCACATGAAAAGTACATAAATAAAACATGAAAGGTCCAACCACAAAGAAAACATCATTACATGAAAGGAGTTAAACATTAAACAACTCAGGGTACTGAGCACGTATCTGTGACTCATGCTCCCAGGTACTCTCCTCCATGCCACCATGTCGCCACATGACACGAAATAAAGGGATAGAATACCCATGCAACACCTTCTCTGTGTGGTCTTGTATATCCATAGGTCGCTCCTCGAAGGTTGCATCATCATCAATATCGATCTCTCCCCAATCGATAACATGGCATTCATCATGAAGATAACGATGGAGCTATGATACATGGAAATCATCATGTATCCGACTCATATGAGGACGAAGTGCTACTCGATACGCCACATCTCCAACACGAGCTAACACCTCTAAAGGCCCAACAAACCGAGGAGAAATCTTACTTCCACGATCAAACCTTCACTTCCCACGACGGGGAGTCACCTTCAGAAACACATGATCACCAACATTAAACTCTAAGGGTCTCTTTCTTTGATCAGAATATGATTTCTGAAGATCCTGTGATGTCTTCATCCTCTCACGAATCACCTAAACCATCTCTATTTTATTCTGCACTAGTTTTGTTCCGAGAATTGATGACTCTCCGACCCTAGTCCAGCACAACGGAGAACGGCATGGCCGTCCATACAAGTCTTCAAACGGCGCAATACCGATGGTAGAGTGAAAACTATTATTGTAAGAGAAATCTACCAAGGGTAAGTGCTTCATCCATGAACCTCCAAAATCATGAACACAAGATCACATCATGTATTCAAAATCTGGATGGTTCGCTCTGTCTGACCATCAGTTTGGAGATGAGAAGGAGTGCTAAGGCACATTTGAGAGCCAAAAGCATGATGGAGACCTCTCCACACCCTAGAGGTAAAACGAGGCTCTCGATCAGAAATGATCATCCTAGGTAATCCATGAAGTCTTACCACCTCCTCTAGATACTGCCTCGACAAAACCTTCACTGAGCTCGACTCCTTGATCGCTATGAAGTGGGCCGACTTTGTTAAATGATCCACTACCACCCATATAGCATCATGCCCTCCCGGAGCTCGAGGTAAACATGTAACAAAGTCCATCGAGATTTTCTCCCACTTCCACTAAGGAATCTCTAATTGCTGGAGAAGACCACCAGGAACACGGTGTTCGACCTTCACCTTCTGGCAGACTAACCATCGAGACACACACTCTACCACTGTACGTTTCAGCCCATGCCACCATAACAGACTCCTCGAGGATCAGTATATCTTCGTCACAATAGGATGTACTGCCAAGGGTGAACTATGGAACTCTTGGACAACCGTCTCGCGCATCGCCAAGGGAACAAAAAGCCTACCATGATACAACACTCTATGTTGTTCATCCTCCGACCAACCATTAGGGGCCTCACCACAAACAACTCTCCCTCTCCAGACTTCCACCTCTAGATCACCCAACAGAGACTCTAACACCTTCTACAATAGGGTTGAATGCACCGTCATCTGGAAAAGACAACCTCTACCCCCAACTTCTCCCATATCATGATGCAAAGCTGATAGCTCTTCCATCACTCTCAAGGAATCACCAGATTCATGCACAAGATCATTACGTGACTTTCGGCTTAGGGAATTAGCTACAACATTCCCTTTTCTAGGTTTATATGATATTTCAAAGTCGTATTCTTGCAAGAACTCCATCCACCGATGCTGCCTCAAGTTCAAGTCACGTTGGGAGAAAACATACCTCAAACTCTTATGATCGGTGAAAACCACAAAGTGCTCACCAACGAGGTAATGTCTCCACAACATTAGAGCAAACACCACAGATGCCAACTCATGATCATGGGTGGTATAGTTGAATTCAAGGGGATGAAACTTTCGAGACCCATAAGAAACAACTGACCTCTGCTGCATGAGAACACAACCAAACCCCAGATGTGAAGCATCACAGAAAACATAAAACTGGACTCCCTCCGCTAGAACACAAATGACCGGAGCACTTACCAACTTCTCCATTAGATACTCAAAAGCTTCCTAACACTGATCTGTCCATATGAACGCTTGATCCTTCCTGGTCAAAGCTGTCCGAGGAGTCGCAACTCGGGAGAAATTGGCTACAAACCTCCTATAATAGCCTGCAAGACCTAGGAATATTCACACCTCTGACATGGTCTTGGGAGCTTCCCAAGACACTAATGCTTCTATCATCGACGGAACCACAGATACTCCCTGTTGGGACACAACATGCCCCATGAAATGAACTTCTCGAGCCCAAAACTCACACTTTGACAACTTACCAAAAAATTGATGTTGGTGAAGAACTCCCAAAACAGCTCGTAGATGCACTGCATGCTCCTCTTCAGATGTGGAGTACACAAGGATTTCGTCGATGAAAACCACAACAAACTTGTCCAGGAATTCACGGAACACAGCATTCATCAACACCATGAAAACAGCTGGAGCATTCGTTATGCCGAATGGCATTACAATAAACTCATAATGCCCATGACGACAACGGAAAGCAATCTTCGGTATATCCTCATCCTTTACACACATCTGATGATTTCCTGATCGCAAGTCGATATTTGAGAACCAACTTGCACCCATCAGTTGATCGAATAGGTCATCAATCCGTGGAAGAGGATATCGGTTCTTTACTGTCACTTTGTTTAATCGACGATAATCGACACACAACCGCAAACTGCCGTCAGCATTTTTCACAAACAAAACTGGCGCTCCCCACGGTGACACACTTGGCCGAACAAAACCGCACTGCAACAGACCATCAATCTGAATATCTAGCTCTCGTAACTCAGAAGGGGCCATCCTATACGGAGACATAGAGATAGGAGACGCTCCTGATTGTAGCTTGATCCCAAACTCGATCTCTCGTCGAGGGGGTAAGGATACAACCTCTTCCGGAAAGACTTCAGGGTACTCTTCTACGACCCTAGAAAATGCCAATTGTGGAACCTCTTAATGGCTCAACATCATCCCATCCATCATGGATGATAAGGATGGAACTTTTCTATGACTCATCTGAGGATCTCACTCACCCAAAAACACCACTTTCTCTCCATCTGAATCAAAGAAAACGACCTTATTCCTATAGCAATCCACAATATACTACACCAAATACTACCAATCCATTCCAAGTATGACATCGTATGGTTGTATTCATAAACATAGGAAATCTCCCCAAGAGCGGTGTTGCCCCAACACTAGCTCATAGTCTCTACATACTTCAAACAAGTCGGCTCGACCTCCAACTGGAGTAGTCAAAGCCAAGGGCACTGGAAGCCTCTCTACCTCATGTCCCAAAGCATGGACAAGCATTGGTGATATGAAGGAGTTCGTTGCTCCTGAATCAAACAAGGCACACGCCAAGGTAGAAAACAAGCAAAGGGTACCTCGAACGACATCTGGCTCGCCTATGGCTGGAAACGCTAGAGCATGAAGCTGACCATGACCTCCTCCACGGCCTCTCTGACCCTGATGACGACCACCACCATAGCCGCGCTCTGCTCTATGAGGACGGGGAGCGTCCTGGGGTTGTCCTCTGTCTGCTCCATCTACCCTCTGGTTATTTAAAGCTGGTGCAACCTGCTGCTGCTGCCTCGGCTAGAACTGCCTCAATGGAGGAACCTGGAGCGGAGCGCCTGGTCCACGATGACTGCTCTGAAAATTCGGGCACTCCCGCTGCTGATGACCATGACCACCACAAGACAAACAAGCGCCTGATCCCTTGGAATAGGCCTGAGAGTTTCTTCCTCCTGAGAAACGAGATGGGAAGGGCTGCGACCTACCCCCAGGTGAAAGGAAACTCTTCTATCCTAAAAATCTGGAACCCCAGACCACAGCTCTGCTTCGTGAGGAATCATGAAGATTCTCCTCTCGTGAAGATCCGGTCCTGACCAAATTCCTCTCAATAACCTCTACCGTCTCCAGCACCTCAAGATATTTTTTTAGCATAAATGGGGTGACCTGGCGCTGGATCTCTGGACGCAAAGCCTCCGTGAAATTCCTCGCCCTGGCCTCCTCATCAGGTAATAGGTCTAAAGCATATCGTAGAAGGTTCCTGAAATGGATTCCAAACTCCTGAACACTGGAGCTCCCCTGTCGAATGGTAAGAAGCATCTGGCGACTGGATGCCTTCGCAGTCGAAGAAAGAAACTCAACTCTAAACCAGTCTCGAAACTCGTCCCATGAGATCGCGGACTCCTCACGACCCCCAAGGAACAAGAACCACCACTGCCTCGCTGCTCCACACAGCATCGTCACAACCAAGGACACCCAGTGTTCCTTTCAAGCACGAATCGAACTGAAACCTATCTCGACCTCCTCCAACCAGTCTTCTATGACTACATCTGAAGCGGATCCCTCGTACTTCTGTAGACTCTGGGGCTGAAACTCTCGGAGTGTCTTCCCCCATGGGTCATAATCGTCAACCTCTACCCGGTGGCGATCTGCTGGAACAGCTTCCTGGGCATCTTCTACGAAAACCTGACGAGGACGTCGACCTGGATCTATACCTATAAAATAACAACTTTTAGAGCTCCTAAGCCTAGAATATGGAAGACACAACATTAATTAATTAATTATTTTGTTTTATTAATTTTATGTTACCTATCCCGAGGACTACCCATTCAAACACAGGCGCATGGAATAATGATGTATGATCCTTTCTTAGGTCTCTACCCTGCAACCAGTATCACTTTGTTTAGTAGCCATCGTAAACTTATTGGTCCGTGCAACATATCATAGGGGGCCCAAAATGCCTATGTCTCTGCTGGTATCCAGTTTCACCATACTTTCTAAACATGAATGACACTGTTTCTCTGCCATCCCATGCATCCTCACCTGTTCCTAACTCCAAACTCCATCCTATCCCTCAACCTGACATCTGATACCACTCTGTCACGACCCCCTCCCCACAAAGTGTACCCCTCCTGGGCCGGCAATGTGGAAGAGAGATAATGACCCCCAGGTCCCGCCACCAGTAGGCCCTGGGTTGGTGACTAGCACCGAGGGTATAATACACACACAAATGGGAGGCATTACCCTCTAAGAGAACACATGGAAAACAGAGAGATAGAATAGACTCCAACCAACTCCAACTCATAACTGAAATATAAAAGAAACCCAAGTACATATATGAAATTTCATGAAAATGTACTACAACTGAAAGGGGAAACTAAAAGTACCCAAATGAATGTAAAACAACAGCGACCACAAACCCGAACAGCTCCTCCTCCAACCGCAAGCTAGTAGTAACCAGCTTTATCTCCAACCTACTCCAAGTGACCTGAAAAATAGTTTATATATACATAGGGTGAGTATAACAGTATACTTAGTAGGATCCTCCCAAAACCTCTCGTGCAAAAGTAGAGAAAGCATGCTAAAGCCCAGTGAACCACAAGTGAAAATAACTTGTCACCTAAACAGGTATACTATGTACCCAACCTCACCATGGATACTCTCACCAAATAACACATAAAAGAATATAGCATATAGTAAAGAATATCAAGGGCACCCTTCATCTACTTCCCCACTGGTTTGCCACTTTTCCCCAACGACATACATCATGTGCATCTCTCTCCAATGCTTCCCCGCAGACACCGGGGCTAAGCTCCACCATCTGCACCTCGTGCACCACATAGGCTTGCTCGCAGACACCTGGGTGAAGCACCACACCTTCCTCACAGCCAAAAGTAACCAGGTAAATTCCAGGAGCCACCACAGCTCGCATAACGTGTATCATACGTCGGGTATAATACCGCAAGCCATTACAGCCCATACTCCGAGTGAGGATCCTCAAGCCATTATAGCCTATACATGTTACACCTATAGTAGTCCATGAGATACTATATCCAGAATATATGTGTGTGAATAACCACAAGCCATTACAGCCCTCTACACACATATATGGGTTAACTAACCACTGTGCCTCATGGCACAAGTATCTACCAACAGAATAGAGCGGGGCCAAAGGGGGAAGTCAGCCATTCGAACTCCCATCAGAATGTTGGGGAAAACACCCCCCCCAGGGCTCATAATCCTCGGGGTGTCAGTTGCCCATACCGACAGGGTGGAGTAGCGTATAGAAACAAAAAAAGTAAAAAATATATATGTAACTCACATCCACAATATGGGCATTACCTAGTCTTTGATACAACTACAGCTAATGTCTCTCAGACTCCAGGCTGTTGCTTCTAAGACTAGGTCTCTTATAAGCACACAAACATTTGAAGAGAATTATTAGATTACTCCATTCTCATTTTATCAGTTCCACCATACATTAATTAATTCTTTAAACATTAATTAAGAATGAACAATTCCACATTACACTGAATTTGCATCACATTCAAAAACAAATGCTTCTTTTAAGATTCACATCACCTTTAAATTCCAGTGTCTCCATCCCCATGTATTTTCACCATTTAATCAAACATTCATTACAGAATTACTTTTCCATATTCCCAGGCATTCTAGAAAAAGCATCCTAAGATTTTAAACACCAAGGAGGCTCAACACAGTGAGTAGATATACTACCCGTCGAGTCTTTGATGCCTATAGAAAGAGAATAGACTCATTGTCCCTCGAGAGGCTAAACACGGAAAGAACGTGGCATACCCCGCGCGTCTTCGCCTCCTTCGGAAGAAGGGTAGCAAGACCAGCTGCTTTGAGCAGTGGGGAAAATCAAAGCAGATTAACATTTAATGAAACCACAAGCATCCAGAAACCACATCCATCCCATTCCATAACCCCTGGTGTCCTCCCTGACACCCACATGCATAACTGATGCATATCGCCACTCTAGGTGTCATCAACTGCCACAACCACATGGTCTCCATGCCTCCACATATCACAACACCCCTCCAGGATCACATAATAGCACAAGTAGTAGAAAAACAACAATCACAACCATGGGCTCTTTACCTTTTAACAAACAAGAGGGCAACTCAGAACCCTTTTAGAAATTCCCACATAAACTGTTCTTTAATCCATATTGAATTGGAAGCTTTGTTATTCGTAGGTTCCAATCACGGGATACCGAATCAGTATTCTATCACAATTAAATAACCATGCTTACTTCCCTAATTTGATTATCCTCAAATTAGAACAACTACAACAACTGCAATAACCAGATTAATTTACATGCCTCTTTATCTTTAGCCAATTAATTAACAATTAATTCCTACTTTACGTTCATTATAAATTTCTATCATGAACGAAAAACAAATCAAAGATAATAATTGATATAACTTTATCTAGAAAAAAATGAGGCAAACCGCTGTATAAAGCAACAACGTGCGATCAAACAATTATTTTAATCTGATTCAAGTATTTAATTAGGTCAGTTTCATTGTGATCTAAAGGGATAAATCATGATAATTCTACGATTTCACATATACAATTAGATAAGTCGTGAATCCCCTACCTGGAAGAGTTCTTGACGTCCTTTATCCACACAACGGGTCATAATCCTCCTCTGGTGACAACTTATTGGGAAGATTGACCGACACAGTTCGGTTGCATCCAATACATAGCAGAACCAATCCTAGGAGTAAAGATTGATTTTGAAACTCCTATGGAAATGATTGAAAGGTTCTAGAATCCCATAGCTGAGAACAATGGGAAAGAACAATGGATAATGAAATCTCGCCAATTTTTACGATTTAACGAGGTGACGGTTTAAGATCCGGTTAATTCTCCATTATAAATAGATCGCATTAACCCATGTAGTTTGACCGAGTAAAACATTCCAAGCCTTAGGAACAATTAATATAGGATTTATGGCATTTGAATCGGCCTTAAGAGTCCATAAAATAAGGCTTTAAATTTATTTTACGTCAAAGAAATGTCAAAAGGGGAAAACAGTAGGAGTCTGGAAACACTATTCACCCATCGTTACTGTACATGAAACCGATCTGTGAAACCGATCTGTGAAACCGATCTGTGAAACTGATATGTGAAACCGATCCGTGAAACAAATCTGTGAAACCGATCTGTGAAACCGATCCGTGAAACCGATTTGTGAAACCGATCTGTGAAACCGATCTGTAAGACCGATCTGTGAAACTAATCTGTGAAACCGATCTATCAGACCGATCTGTGAAATCGATCTGTCAGGCTGATCTGTGAAACCGATCTGTGAAACAGATCTGTCAGACCGATCTGTAAGACCGATCTGTCAGACCGATCTGTGAGACCAATCTGTGAAACCGATCTGTGACACAGATCTGTGAAACCGATCTGTGATACAGATCTGTGAAACCGATCTGTGAAACCGATCTGTGAAACCGATTTGTCAGACCGATCTGTGAAACCGATCCATGAAACTGATATGTCAGACCGATCTATGAAACCAATATGATAGGCCGATCTGTGAAACTGATCTGTCAGACCGATCTGTGAAACCGATTTGTGAACTGTCTGATCGATCTGTGAAACTGATGTGTCAGACCGATCTGTGAAACCGATCTGTGAAACTGATCTGTGAGACCGATCTGTGAGACCAATCTGTCAGTCCGATCTGTGAGACCGATCTGTGAGACTGATCTGTGACATCGATCTAACAGACCGATCTGTGAAACCGATCTGTGAGACCGATCTGTGAGTCCGATCTGTCAGACCAATCAGTGAGACCGATCTGTTACTGTTCATAAACCTGGAAACACTGTTCAAAGAACTGGAAAATTGGAAAAGTGTTGGGGATAAGTCCCCTTGACCTCCTGAAACACATCCAACACCAAAATTTCACAATGTAATGGACCGGAGAGGTCCGGGCCATTACATATATATTATTAATTAATACTATTAATACCTTATAATTATATATATATATATATTATTATTCCTACATTATAATATATATATATATATATATATATGAAATATTATTTAATACTATTTCGTGTTTCATTTTATATTCAATATCAAATATAATTTTATATTTTATAAATTTTAGATGAAAAAATTTTAGTAAATTTTCCTTTCTCAACATCATGATTATCCTCACCAAAATAGATTAGTCTTAATGGTTGATTCCATGACATTCTTCTTCCAACTATTGAATGATCCTAATGATAACACAATTTGGGAAGTATATTTTCTTGATTAATGTCTTTTTCCCCTCACTAATCCTAATTAAATTCAATTGAACCTCAATGTCATTCCCTTTGATGATCTCTACTAAAAACACTCATCCCCACTCATTTATATGATTTCGAAATTTTATAATATGATATCTCAATTCCCTGAGTTCCCCCATGATCTGTTAAACTCCCATGACATTTCAAACAAAAATAACTGTATTGTAATTTTATGGTTGGAAAAGCAATCAACTAAATTGTTCAATATTCTCCATCAACATGCACTAACACACCACAATTCTTAATCACTCTCAGATAACATTAACTCTCAATCAATCTCAATTACAATAAAAAATAATTATATAATACAATAATTTAATCACTAATCATGAACCTACCAATGATCTAGATGAAATATAATATATAGTACTCATAGGAACAATAGTTTTTCCATTACCATATGTTGATTAGTCTCACCAAATCAATAACTATTCCAACCAAAGAGACAAGCGCCCATGATTTAACTCTTCCTCCCCACCATAGATGTTTACTATTTAGCACATCACAAAATTTAATACCATGTATATAAATATAATACTATAACTATTAATATCTTGAATACCATGATGTGTTTGTTCTACTCATTCCTAAGAACATTTAAAAAACAAATTTCACCACACATTTCTTGGTCTCTAGAAAAATTATCCTCTACATATATTAAAATACAATCTGAATCAAGGATAAAAAACTATAATACAAATATTTTCAATCCTATCGATATATATTCCTTTACACTATTCTATGAGAACAAATCCGAATAATATTTTATATCACATCTGTCTCACACTTTCATTGTAACGCTCAACAATCTGGTAAATCTCTATCCCGATAAAGTCAAATAGAAAACACCAACACACCCTCTAATCTATGAATAATATTAGTATCCATTCCATAGAAAACATCTTCCACCTTCCACTAAAAGTTAATTAGTTTTTTATGAAATAGTATTAACAATTCCATTTATTTTTTTCTCACACATTTTCTATCTTTATTCTAGAAAAATATTCATTCATGAATAAGAATATACAACATGAATTTACACATAGAGGCCATGAAAAGGGAAAAATAAATAAAATAACTTAATATAGTTATATAGGGGAAAATTAAACACCTAAGAACCCATTTTTATTTTTTTACACACTTAGTACCATGATCATATCCACATCCAATAGATTTATAATCCCATAAAACATGATAATAGTAAATAAATAATGTTCTCAAGAGTTTCACTTCATCAACATCAAGATCATGTACATAATGTTCCCCTTACATGTCTATTTCATTTAGTTAAATTAATTACATTATAACTCATATTTAATAGACTAATGAAAACATAATCGCACTATACTAATATGTATCCCATCTATCCTATGATCACAATCCTAATCAATCTTCCTATCATGCATCACACTCTTGTCAAAACTACCATTACTCAAACCCATCACACACATCCAAATCTATAATATAACGGGAATATTTATTCCAATAACACATATTAAATTTAACAGCATGTGTATCAAACACCATGTAACATATTAACTCATTATTCCTATATCATATGAAAATAAAAATTATTTCAAACCCCCTTCTTCTAGTTAACCTCGTATATTATATGTAACCTAATAATTTATAGTAACCTGGTGGTATGTTTATCCATAAAACATGGCTCACCGTTATCCAAAATATACCATCATTTTCAGAAGGTTTTCCAACATACTATATAAGTGTACCCCATATAGGATACAGTATAGGGAAGAACATATGTGACCTCTGGTCAAATATCCAAATCCTAATCACTTGTAATAACAACATTTTGGGGTTCTAAAATATAAATATTAGGAATGACATGCTGAATCAACACCACATGACATGTCCTCCATAACCACAATACCTCTACTAATGAAACAATCTCCTCTTGGACAAGGACACACCCATATATATAATTATGTTATATTATGATTGAATTTTTTATCGAAAACACATTGTCATGTTGTCAGATTATTAATATTTACTATAAGAAAATTCATTAAAACATAATTTATATAATTTTTGTCACCAATTGTAATAGAACCACCATCCCAATCACCATCCATGGAAATATCACTATGGAATCTATTGTCGATATTGAATTGAATTGTTTTCACTATACATACATCCGATAGAGGGAATACATACCAACACCATGAACACCCCATGGTTGGATCCACATGATATTTCCCAATATAAAAATGAAATTTTAAGATATGTATAATTCCAAAAAATATATATAGGAATTCTCCAATGAAGTTATTTTAGTCACCATAAACAGTTAATAAAACATGGATAACTGATATCAATCACAAATAAGAACATGAATGTGTAGTAAATCTTCAATAAAATTTCTGATTCATGTACACATTCTTATTTACACAATGGGTGAAGATCCAAATCAATAATCACAATCTAAAAAGAATACATAATATTTGATATAATATTCTACCTATGATATTAAAAAAATATGGCTATAAATCTAATACACTAGAACTATATATATCAAAATGAAAGGTGTATGTTTTTAAAAAATCTATGGTCCATTAAATTATCTAAAAAATTCATATTCCTTTTCTACCAATCCTTATATGTTAATAAATAATAAATATCAATCTATAAAAAAGCATGAACACTACTATAAAATACTCATTATTCTCCAGAGATTTGGTTCACATGACCTCAAGACATCTTTTAATAATATTGAGACATCTGACCAGTATCGAAGGCCTATGCTATTATAGTGGGATGATTATACAATAATATAAGTGTAAATAAATTTTATAAATAACTAATAATTTCATTCAATTTTTTATATAGATTTTAAAAAACACATACATGCTATATAAAAAATAATATAGAAGATTAAATTCACTTATCCATCTAATCGTCAACACACATGAGTATATGTTAAAAAAATACAATGATTCTATAGTACCATCCTCGGGCTACATCTCATATCTCTAATCATCCTATCATACACACATACAATTCAATATGCGACAACACTATTTGAATCTTTGGTTACATGTAATTCTTGAGTATGAAATTTCTACAGCCTTCTATTCATTAGGTTTGTATGTGGGACACCAAAAATAGTGTCTTGGTCATAATTTGTAAAAATGTAATTTCCAATTATGATTGGATAATAAAAATTAAATATAAAAAGATGTACAATAATTAAACCAATTTTGATCTTTGAGATCAATATGGACACCTGTGATTTAATATAATGAATTCAATTAGTGTTGTATATATCTAATCTGGCCACACCACCCATAAATGGGGAACCTTATCTTACTATGAAAGAATTATATTTTAATAAAGTTAAATCCATGTCATACCCATGACCCATGAGAGTATCAACTAGGTGGATTCATTTCTAGCACATTAAACATGTGACTTTCCAATAAGGAGAGGTACAACCAACCCATGAACCGTTACAATGTCATAATGGTGGGACACGTCTATCAATATATCAATGAGAGTACTATATATGGGGAATATGTCCTACTTCAGAACAATGTGAGTATCAGGGAGAGGGAATGTTATTCTACCCCAAAATGATGAGATTATCCTCGTGTGATAACTACATCATATATTTAACCCATGTTAGGATCATATAAGAGAATTTACATCATCCATATGAACAACTAGAGAATCACCCAATGGGAAGTATACCATTCCCTATATGTATGAGAATAAAATCCTCAATGGGGATCAAAATTCATAAATTGATCAATCATGCACAACATACCAAAGGGTCACATCCGCTCCATATAACAATATTTTATCTTTAACATTTGTGTAGTCGAACTACAAAATAATATATCACCAAAACATACAGACCATTTCTCACCTAATACCACTTATCTATGTTTTCTTCCCTCAATGTGGTCTTGATACATAACAAAATTTGTTTCTACTAGGTTATTACCATATAGAATGTTTCCCTCAAGGGTGCTTAGATAACACTTATAAAAAAATATAGAATAATCTATTTACCATGAAACATATATAGAATATATATATATATATCAGTCTATGTATACACTTATTTGGGAACCTCATATCACATACTACATGGGTTCTCCCCACACCTATACTCAATTTAGGGACACTTGAATGACTGTTGATTGACATAACCAATACATTTAACTTGAGGCCTTATGACATTACTTCAAGATTATATCATTATACATCATGGTGGACTATATTATCACCTCAAAACAATCCAAATCACAAAATAATGACATGTCAAATCAATTTACCTAACTATCTGACACATGTATATCTATATGGGTCATTTCGTCCCATTATTCACTGTATCAATAGAAATAATCTATATCAAAATTACATTGGTGTTTTTATAGTATTACAGAACCTTTCCAAATATAAAACTCACTAATAATGTCCAAAAACAACATTCTGTTCTCCACAACATACTCATTATCATAAATATAGAATATGCTAAGATAAATCAAACTAGGTCAAGATAAATTCAAATATGTAAATTCAATTTATTGTATCATCTTTCAATATGTTTTTATAATATAAATTGATAAAAGAAGTTATCAATACCTTAAAATGAGAAAAATCATTCATGTTAAAACATATTATTCAATAATGTACATATTCCCCTCATGAAACATACTAATAGTCGAATACACCGTCCAGAGGATATCTATGAGAAATTATTTGATGTCCATACCTATAACATATCCTTCCATAACCTAATTCCCTCATTGATTCCTAAATCAATTTTAAAAACAAACATAGGATATGTAAATATAATTTCAAAACCCAAGAACCTATATAAATATTAAATTTTCATTTATATATTATAATTTATTCCCCTCATTGTTCATGAAAATGTATATAACCCATTAATTATCACTCACATATCCATCAATGGCGTAGGCAGTACCTTGTCATAATGTATCATAATATCACATTAAACATAAATGACACCAAATATTGATTAAGGAAATGAACACATTTGTAATTTAAAATTAACTATTATCATATACATTTCAAAGGATAGTATATCACTGGATAGAAAATGAAATTAATACACTTCACTGATATGTTTAGGGATCAAAAACATCAACACTGAGTTTGTATCCATTAGTAGATACAGTCATCCAATGCTAGTCTCATTTCGAATAACAAGATATTATTTAAAACAATTACCTCTAAGGAAACTAATTATTAAAAATTTAATTATTATTTATTTCCACTATATAAAGCCTAATAATATAGAAAAACATGAAATATCATATCGATAGGACATCAAGAAAATAAATCCCATCATAAAATGAAGTTATCTAATTACATCAAAAATAAAAATAATAATGAACTAAAACTTATTAAATAATACGTTTAATTAAATTTATTATACTATTCATGGAAAATTTGCAAACAAATATACTATTCAAAATATTAGGCAGATAAACCTTAGATAATTCACTGAGAATGTCCTCTAGTAATACTATGAAAACTCAATATTAAATTGGGATTATTCAACAATTATTCTATTTAGACATTAATAAACAGGTACCATATAGTTATCAAAATATCAATGAGTTGGAAAAAATGGTGAAATTGGATGAACTAACATGAAATCCTTAAAAAACACAAATATGAACAACCTTGTTTTGGTGGTGGTCTATTTGAGCAAGTGAAATGGGATATTGAGTTAAAATAACCATTCCTTAACACCTCTTTTGAATTAAATTGGAAATCTGTATGATAGAAAAATGATCGATATTTCAATAAAAGTAATGAACTATAATATTACATGCGTGTGGTGCGATGCTCCTTGATTGATTACCACTTTGAAATGATTCGTATGGGTTATTTAAAGACCACTATTCAGATAGGATCATCCACTGTTCATATCACTATCATAGTGATATTTTCTACCAATAAAAAATATAGAAATCAGGTTAGGAAATCTACACTCTAATATTCCAATGGGGATTAAAAATACCCCTCAAACCTCTATCCAGAACAAGAAATAATCTCTTTGAGATTATATAATAAATAATTTTTTTGTATATCACGGTTCTCTAAACATACCTAGATATGGGCATAAAATACAAATTCACTAAAAATATTACAAATTATTAATAAGTGGGTCCATATAAATAAGGAAAATCATAGAAAATATTTTTTAGACTACATTTCAATATTAATATCACCCATAGTATGTGACCTAGAAGAAAACATAAATATCTAAATAATTTAACAATTCTTATAGATTATGAATTATATTATTCGCCACCATAAGTTGAAAATATATTTTATAAGATGAATTGAGGGGATATTTCCCCTTTTCTAATGTAGGAAAACTTATATGACCAATCTAAAAAACTCATATAATTTTGTGAAGAATGTAACCCATGTGAGGAAGAAATGGGGATGAGGGAACTCAGATAAGGTGACAAACATGAAAATAAATGGATAATCTAGAGTACCAATTATATAGTTTCTAATGTAGGGATTAAATCTATTTTATACATATTTATAGAATACATTTTCATGAATTATACTAGATATATAATCTAATTCACATGATGCTTAATAGGTTGAAAATAGAATAACAAAGGATAATAGGATACCCTAAGGAACCCAATCCAGAATCACATGGCACCTGGTGGTCCTTAATTCGAAGGAATCATTTATTTTACCGACACTTATGATCCAATATTCACTCTGCTTATCTTACATACATCTTACAATAATTTATACTGTATAATGGAATTAAATATAATATGTTTGGAATATTTCTTATTTATTATTTATGAGGTCATTAAAACCTCCAAAAAAATCAAGGTTCCCAACCTTATAATTCCAAAAATATATTTCTGAGAACAAAATTTTGACCATTGTATCATAATTTTGGAATCCTAAATAAAGTTTATTCTTAATGTTTTCATCAATCCCAATCATCATATAACGCAGTACATCAAGTAATATTCTTACTCTAGTAAATTATGAATATATAATTTTCCATATAATATTCTGAAGGATTATTCTCAACATCTTCATATAAAATCCTATATCATAGGACCAACATATACTTTATAAATTGATAAATGTGTAATGTATTTTTCATTTTAATAATATATTGAACATTATTAATCTTGTTGTACTATACTATTGATAATTTAAAATTTAATTTAAAAACAACTAATTCTTCATAACATTCTCAATCGAGATTAGTTTCCAAATCTATGTGACATGGGAATAAAACTGAGGTCAGTAGAAATAAAATCCTAAGAGTCATAAACCATGATTAAAATCGGATATTTTAAATACCATATTAGTCTTTAGTTGATTCAGGATCTTATTCAAATACTCAATTATATATTAAACTACATTACGTCTCACAATGGGAGTCCTACCTATTATAACTAAATTTAGTGTAGATTGACCATGTATTCTTTATAATGCCTCATATAGGGCCACAAAAATATATAGTTTGTAGATTTAATAGTCTAATAATTAAAATTTATATGTATTATAATCCCATGTAAAACAGTAATAGAGAATATAATATTTATGCATATATTTCAATATATATATAAATATATATTTCTCTTTGATTTTTTATCATCCCTTTGATAGAAAATATTAATCAATTTCACCTTCTATAACAATTACTTTTGAAAACCATTTTAGAATTTAAATGTAAAAGAAAATTTCCTTATATTTAATATATTAACATATATAGCATGAACATTCTATATTTCTATAAAATATATATTCCCATATTAATTAATATATAATGTTTCTCAAATTGAATATGATTTCTCCTTTTTTTCAATAGATCATCTAGAACACAAATTAGATCCTTCCATATAGAATACATTTGAAACCATGTCATGAATTCTATTATGATTTTATCTCATTTAAATAATTTAAAATGAAGTGACTATTGTATCCCTAAAATCCTAGTTGTTCTAATTTTACTAAATTTTATGTATAATAATAAGTAATAAATCCATAATTTGATTCTTCATGTTTGGGTTCCAAAACCAATGAAATATGTTATAGGGCACACATGTATTCAGTAAAAGAATCACCCATCTATTATAATGATAGTCCTTCATCACATACTACCTTATAACTATGTGAAACTAGAGGATCAAGTTATTTAATAGAATGAAATGTTTATACCTAAAAACACCATTCAGGATGTCCCCACTATTGTATCTTTATTTTATGACCACAAATTTTGAATCAATATTTTAGCAATCCATGGACCACACAATGATAATCAACAAGAGATTATTTTTGTGTAGATTATTCCATATAAAATTGCTGGACACATCTATATAAATCCAAACCAATAGTGATATATCATTCAATTCAATTTTATTATACTATTTCCATGGTGGTTAAACGTTATTCTAGAAGTTTCTATGATAAAATTTCCATTAATAGGTGCATACTATGTTTAAAAAAAATTAAAATTTATGTTACTCTTTATTTTATTTTATTATTTAGTTATCACTATATATATATGCCCTTGTTTTTTATAAAAACCTTATCATTATCACTTAATAGTTAATTCCAATAATACATTAGAGTGTTCACAATGATGAAAAATTATTGGTTATTTGTTTGGTATTTTTATTCATGAATAATAATGTTATTTTATAGATATTCCACAATTTAAAAATCATTATTTAGAAATAAAAATCTTAATATAAATTTGGAGTTTTAAAAAATATACTTCAAACCCATCTCCTAAGAATGGTAGAGTATGAAATGATGATGAATTTGATATAATCAATAATTCGTAGAATGATAGTTCATAATGATCTGGAAAAAACAATATCTGATATGTTTTTCCATATATTTTTATGTGTATTCATTCTAAATAAATTATCAATAATGTAGAAGTAATACATATTAAGCATGAGAAAAAAACATAAAATTAAAAAATTTGAAGGGGACATTTCAGGTCATATATATTTCATCTTATTAATGATAAACTAATACACTATATTTTAATTATTTAATATATTAATGATAATCCCATATTGTTTTCAAAGTGATGAATGGGTTTTCAGAATAGTAATATATGTATAATGAATTGAAAAGAATTATATCAATAAAATTAATAACAAAAGATTGTATGTCGGAATTAATTATATTATTTATCTCAGATATAAACACTGATGTATAGTTAGTTATTTCAAATGGAATTATGAGAAATTAATGATGATCATAAATTCAATAATAAGTTATTTGAAACAGATATCATACTAACTATGGGAATATGAGTATCTGAGTATATATTTTACATTGAGAACCCCTATTCTTCTTTTACCTTATCAAATAAATTTTTAATACACTATATGAAATATATATTATTTTTTTTTTTCCTATATTCGTTCTCATTATCATAAAAAATTCATAAAAAATAACCCTCATTTTTTGAAAAAAGGACTACATCGCCAAATAATACGTGTTCGATATAATAAAACATTTTTCCCTCAATATTATCATCCTATATATTTAGTTCCCTCAACTAAGTTTCTATCATACAATATGGCATAGTCAAAATAGGTGTTGTATATTGGTAATTGGTCAATTTTTATATCTACCAATAACTTTGGAAATAACCTAAAATATTCTCCAATAAATAAAAATGAGTAAAGATGAACCAATAGGTAAAATGAGATTATAAATCCCCAAAATATAACGAAATACATTAGTTACCATTAATATTAGTTACCTATCTCAATAAATCACGAAAATGTATTGTATATAATTTTTTAGTATGAAATTAGATATAAAAAACACAATTTACATTAAGCATTCCACATATTCTCTAAATTTTAATTATATATGAAACCATTATTAAAACATTTTAATTATTACTCATCCTAATAACTTGGAATAAGGAATCATATTTTTGAGTGAGCATTGTTTCTCAATAAATCATGAGTATAAGTGATATCATTTATAGATCATAAGTGTACACAAGACGTGAATGGTGCATTGAGAGATTTACTAATCTATAAAAATATATAATTAGCAAATAAAACAAAATATAATGGTGATATTGAAACATGAATTACTAAAACAAATATGTGTGCCTAACATAATATTTATGTCAAAATAGTGTGTAAACATTAGTTAATAATCATTAGAAAAATACCTATATGTGTATTATAATATTTTATTATAGAAAAAACATATGAAAATAAAAAATAGCATAAGTAATTGTAAACTATCGAGTCATTTATATCATAACATACATGGATAACAATATACCAATTACACCATGGGAAAAGGAAAACCTCCACCCTTGTAATGTTAAATTTTCTACATGGGATGACCACATATGATTCATCATAATATAATGAAAAAATGGTTAACCTAAAAAATTACATGGATATAATATTACAATCCATAATATAATTAATAAACATATATGTGTGTGTAATATGAGTATGAAATCATTAATAATAACATTGCAGCATAATTAAACCATGTGAATTAAATTGGTATCATAAATACATCTACAACACATATTCATAATACATCCATAAATGGATGATGGTTGATAAAAGAAATGTTTATCTCTAATGAATACTATGAAGAAACATTGTATATTTACTAATACAATGAATCAATTTAGGATCATTGTAAATAAAATTAAGAAATTAATTGTATTACACATTATAATTTTTATAACTATTATTTTAAAATAAATTTTGTTTTATAAAATTTATGAAAAATAAAATTATAAATATATTAATAAAATGAGATTAATCATTATAAATGAAACCAAATATATTTTTTCTAAATTCATTCATTTAGAAAATGATAAAACATAGTCTTTTAAAAAAAATTAATGAAATGTGATGACATTAAAAAATGAACCGTGAATTAAATTTTGAAGATAGATTCATTTGACTATTTTATTAAAGAAGTTTATTGTCAATAGAATTTATGATAACAAATAATTTATGTATTTCAAGGAAATTTTTAAAAAAAACCCAAAAAATATGAAAATAATTTTTAAATTATTCACAATCTAAATGATATGATAATGTTAGAATAACATCCTAAAACCATTAAAATAAATTGGTATCCAAAATATGATGGAACTATAAAATGAAAGGTATAACCTAGACTATACTACTGAAAAATCTAATAGATTTATTTTTGGAATGAAATAAAAAATATTTTCCATTAGTGTATATTTACTCATAAAATATATTGATTTCAATGTGTCTCATGGAAGAAACACATTTAGAATTCGTGATATAATAATTAAAAAGTCTTATAATCGAGCACCTAAAATGGATTGAAAAAATCCATTAAATCTTATTATATATACTATAAAAATTAATCCTGGGATATTTAAATATAAAAAAAAATTAAAACCATTGATTAATTTTCAAAATATCCATGTAAATAAAAAATTATGTTGAGAAACCCTTACCATTAATCAACATTTCCATGAGGTATCATAAAAATAAATTATAATAAATAATATTGATTGAATAACTTATTTAAAAATCATATAATTAAATATTACTTCTTATATTCTTCAATTATTATCATTTATTACAAAAATGATAGTAATTGTTCATTTTATTACTCAAACATTATTAATTTTTTATTTTTTGAACAAGATTCATATTGGTTATATCGATACTCTATCATTGATACCGTGTTTATAAATCCAATTGTATTAACAATAGTGATATTATTGTTCCTATCTGATTTATTTAGTTATATTTTCATTTAATTTTGGATATGGATATTGTTTAAGGGAATTGAATCTATAATGAACATGTTTAAAGTAATTTCATGTTTATAAAAGATTTATTATCATAATCATTCATTTCGTTCCACCATTATAGACCCATATTCATTGAATAGTTTAATATATAATTTAACATATAACCATTAATAATGTATTCATTCATACTCATGATGATATTTTTTATATTGGTATATCATCAGTCTTGTAGGTGATCGGGCCACCGTAAATAATAACATGTTATGGTCAATGGGGAGTGTGAAGTATTTGTTTTAAATTAGTAATATAATATTTTTATTTAAATAATTAAATTAATATAAACCCATTAGAATGTATAAATATATTTATAGTCATTTCAAATAGGATGGTAATTTATATTTTTTTCAACAACCTATATTGTTGATGAAATTCCTAATTTTTTCCATTGGGTATCATCATAATAAAGGATCATGGAAAACATAATGGGACCAGAAGGAACCAATATCATATTATTTTAATGGGTTGATTAATAACAAATAATTATGGAAACAACAATAGAGTTTTGTTCGTTTTAATTTGATTTTGTGTATTTTTTTGTGATCCTCACTAAAATATTAACAAATACAAATTATTTAATTAATAACAAATTTTTTTCCACATAGAATGTCTTTATAGAGTTGAAATATAATCCATAAGATAATATTAAAGTTCAGTCATTACAATATAAACCCATATTTAAATAGTTTTGTATGATATTTTTTGAATGTAACCATTAAATTTAACACTTTAAACATATTTAACCATTGATGTTAGAGGTCAATATTTATATCAATACATTATTTTTATTCCAAAAAATATATTTGACCACATTATATTTATTCTCTTGTATCCCACTACATTTCTATGTAGTTTTTTTAAAACCATTAATTTATGATAGACATAAGATACCATCATTTTAATTTCTTGAGTTTTTATCCCAATACCTTATTTGATGAGACATTTTATATAATAAAACCTTCCCCATAGTATTTTAGTGTGAGTTAAGATATGATAACACACCATATCTTATGACCCTTGAAATTATCTTCATTTTAATAAAATAAAAGGTCTACAAATACCATTATTTATAATATTGTTATTATATTTGATATACAATGAAAATTTTACAAAAACTATTGATTATATATATCAATTCCATGAATTGTATGAATCTCTATTAGAGTGGCTATTCTGGTCCATTCTTAAACTACCTTTGTCTTTTTAGGATTCCAAATAATATTAATTCATGTTATTACCTCACCCAATATTGATGAATTGTGATTCATGAATACAACCATTATAAATATGTAATTAAACATATCCATTCTCATGGTATTTTATATAATACTATAATGACCTTCATGAACGAAATTAAACTTGGAATATATAATTATAAAATCCATAAAAATTTCATAAACTGATCATAGAAATATATGAAGAATATATTCTTTATATTCATCTAGATAATTCATTTTTTATATGTTTTAATTGAATCATAAAGAATTCATTTTACTTATTATCTTGAATAAATATTATCCTAGGGAACATACTCCCTTTTCACCATTAAGTGATGTTATCATTATTAAATGTAAATCATTAAAAAATTATTCAAACCCCAATAATTGAAAAAAAATCAGTATAATGTAAAGGTTAATTATTACAAATCATAATCTTTTTATGTTATTGATAATGAGTATAGAGCTTCACTGATCCATATTTCATCATTACAAATAGGACTGGTGTGCCCCATGAAAATTAAGATGTATATATAAAAACCTTATCTATACTCCACATTTGTTTCATATTTAATTAATTTAATTATATTGGTTTCATTATATAAGGATTAATTGATACTTGTATAGAACTGGAATTGTGTTATATTGAATACTTAATCTAAAACCCTAGGTGAAGACTATTTTCATTAAAATTCATTGATGTATTCCAAAATAATAGAAATATCATATTTATTATGTTTCTTAATAACTAGTTGATTTATATATCTAACTTTATTAGGTAGTAAGATCCATATAGTGGAACTAACTTCCAAATGGATTTTACAATGATCCATACACCTTTATATTATAATAGGTTATTTTTTATTACAAATGAAAATTCCATATCCAAATTATTATTATGAGATCTTTGTAGAGAGGTCCAATGAATACCCAAAATCTCATCTAGTTTATCTGAAATAAAATAATTAGATTTTTATGATTCATATTCCAACAAAAATGTAGAGTGTGGTTGTTAAAAAATAAAAAATTATTAACTAAACAACCAATATATAATCATCAATAATATTAATTTTTTTATCATTTTGAGAATTAAAACTATGAAATGAATCATAACACCTTCCTCAAATTGTATATCGTAAATTTTGAAAATTAGGGTCTCCTAACAAATATCATATTACAATATTTGATCCTCTACTAAAAAAGCATCCATGAATTGGTATTAATAATTAATAAATATACTATGAAATCAAATGAAAAAGGATATAAATCCAATGATGACATAAAAAATACAACAAAATTATTTGGTTTATACAACACCACATTTGGTGAAAAATAAGTTAATTGAAGGTATAACACCTTATTATTCAAAACCTAATCCATAAAAAAACTAATCCCCATTTATATACCAACTGAGATTATTAGACTATTAAATTCATACTTATACCCTCATTTTATTATGAATATTCAATATATCTCAAAACAATACACATGTCAAAACCTAAAGGTTTAGTGAATTAGTATATTATATTCAAAAAAATCATAATATAAAATTATTCATCAAAATATTACAGAAATCATCTTTTTTAGATAAATCCCTTTTAGAAATATCAAAAGTAAAATTAATATGTATAACATATGGGAATGAAACCATAAGAGTGGGTGAGATCAAGTGGACGGTATGGAGTGAATATAATGGAAATAAATATCAAATTATTTGTTTACATCAGATAAACAAGAATGTATGATTAAATAATAAATGTTTAATAATTTAAACTAAAAAATATTACATAACAAATAATAATTCAAAAATATTAAATCATTAAAAAATTCATTACGCATAATATATTAAGATATGCATTCGAGTTTTGAGACACATCTCATTAACCTAATAAAAATACATAGGTTTTAACCCATAAAATCAACATCGATGAAACATATGCACTAAAATAATGACATATGTAAGAGTTAAAAACAAACAAATTAACACAGTAATGGACTAAGCATAACTCTAACATTCGAGGTAAATATGTAATATGCCATTTTCATAATTATTAATATTTGTGAATTGAATATTAATTTTACTTTAAAGTTGATTCTATTTTTGATTGAAAACTCGATACAAATCAATGGGTTTCTTTAAAATCACAGGTTTCACACAATGTTGAGTTTTACTGAAAATTTATATTATATTATTATTATTTTAAATGGTAGTTAATTTATAGCAATTTTATTGTCATGAATAAAAATAACCAATTAAAATATTATTATACATATCTTTGAACTTTTTTATGTTTATCAAATAAATTTTAGTTTCATAAAATGTGAAAAATTCTAATTTTTAACATAAATAATTTAATATTCCTTAAAAGGTCGATTGACCACAATATGATTAAGAAACCTCTTTAAATCTTGTTTTGGGCAATTTTATATGTTATATTTGAAAAAATAAAATTTTCGTTAGAATAGGGACTTAAAAATTACTTTGGGTTATTTTTTTATATTTTACTTATTAAATTCATTTCTTAATGAATAGTGTAAATACTATAATTTAATTAAAAATAGAATTTTAATCTAAATTATTTATATTGTTCAATTTTATTTTTAATTGATTTTAAAGTTTAATTAGATTATATTTTTACAATTTAAACAAATTATGGTCCTTGGAAATAATTTAACTTTTAAATTGGACATAAACATGTGTCAATATTTTGATAGTTATTATTTCATAAAAATATTCTTTTTCTTTTGACAACATGAATTAATATTAAATTAATTAAAGAAAAATATTTTTGTGAATTTGGTAAAATTGTAATCATTTTTTAATTTGGAATATAAAAAATATATTATGCTGAAATTGTAGTATTTTTCAAAAAAAATATCAATTTCTAATGAATAGTGAAAACATTGAGAAGAGTTAAAAAACAAAATTCTTTATTTAAAATATATTTGACCACTTCCCTAAATTGTATTTTGACAATAAGACATACATGGTTGTTATTGGTATGTGACATGTGGTTTAATAATATGAAAACATTTTTTGTTGAATATTTAATGTGGACTTTTATTTACCGTGGTTAAAGGTATATATGGTAAATTAAGGTAATAATAATATTATAATAATATTAAATTTCCCTAACATGTGCCCCAATTCTACTGGTTTATACATTTTTCAACATGTGAATCCAAGGGTAGATTTTGATACCCCATGGAGCCACTTAAGAGTGATAATGACTATTTGTATTAATTAATTAAAAGTAATGAAAAAATGACATAAACATACAAACTTTAGTAAATATATTTTTACATGGGGTTATATAATTAATATCTTCAACTATAAATATTCATTTTAAATATTAAAATATTTCTTATATGATTGAGTTTTATTTATAATTTTTGTCCCTCAAATAAATAATATTATTTATGACACAATGATGATGTATTGATTATCATATTAATGAATGATTTAAATAAATGAGATTATAAAATTTTAAAAAATAAACAATACCTATCCAATTATTATTGGAAGATATTATTTATAAAAATAGTAATTTTATATTCTACTTTTATAACATTTTTACCTTTAGAAACCTAAAATCTTTATATAATAAAATAATATTTTCAATCATTCTTAAAGAGTCCCTCCCCGCCTTATAAAAATTCCTCAGCTATAAACAATTATAGACACCTATCTAGCCCTTTTTATCATCTAACATCTGCCCAAATAAGCTCTCAATATCCCTTTATTTAACTTATAATCCTTACCTTAGGCATAAGGTACCCCAATTAAACATTTTCGTTTAATCCAAAGTGTGATACCTGATTTAAAGGTAACATATTGTCTGAAGTACTTTTCTTTTATTTTACTTCTCCAATCCCTAAAATCATTTTATTCCTTTATTTGATAAAAACCTAGTATCGTCATTATACAAGGTTTTTTATGAGATGAATTCGAACAACACTTACACAAACTTTTGTCTAGTGGGTAAAGAACGTATTGTTTCTATGGATGATGAACTACTGCATCACGAAACTATGATTGTTTAATTTTCTCCATCAACCTCTTATGGTGGCCATTAATATGGAAATTTACTTACATGTGTTATATATTATATATATTGTTTATATACTTATTAATTTTTCATTTATATCATACAATAATAGTTTTCATAATTGGTAAATACAATAATTTTATTTGTGGAAGTGTGGACTACTGCCCTATCAAAGTGATATGACATGTTAATTCGATACATGTAATGTTAAAAGGGTTGAGTTAATTAAATTTAATTACATATATATTATGATTTAATTATAATATACTTATTCATTATTATGTTTTAATTCTATTAAATATAAAATTGAAAATAAAGTAGCGTTCATGCGTACATACGGCTTACCATCTCCATGAGCGGTGCGTTTAGTTTCATAACTCCAAATGATATGGAATATTATAAATAAATTTACACTATATGTATATGATATATATGATATCTAAATCATCAATATCAGTCTATATATAATGTTGTTTTGACCAAATGTACAATTTGTAATTATAAGTTATTTTTGACTAAAGTTATGAACATCGACAAATTACCCAATAAGAACTCAAATAATTAACTAATTGATATAGAAATTTAATAAGTGATAAAAAAGAAACAAAAAAAATTAATAAGGTTCTTAAGTAAGTTTAAATTAACTATTATTTATTATTCAGGAAGAACACAGAAAATACGAGTCATGTCAGCCATGAGATAAGGGGTATCTTATCTCATTTTTAAATTCGTGAGATTTCAAATTTTCAACACATTTTTATTATATGTGGTGTATTTTGTATGGAAATATGTTATATATTATTAGGATTATATTTAATTTATGGTATTTTGTAATTAATTTGGTGTTTATTAACTTTGGGTCTTATGACTCGATTGATTACAACGTGGTAAGATGTTTTCATCTAATTTTTTTTTCCAGTGAGAATTATGCTATATTTGCGAAAATTTTCTTTTGTGTGGTGTATGTACTACCCCTTATCTTATTATTTGATTAATATAATTTAATTTATGGGTATTTTAATTTTCATTGGATGATCCTTCTTTCATGGTGTGTATGTTTCGTACGTTTCCAATTCGGTAGGGGATGTTTTTTACCAGGTTTCCATGCCTTGGGCTAATATTTTAATTCATAATTATGTCATTATTTGATTATTTGTATAAAAAATATTTATTTATTTATGTTTTAATTTACACTCCCCTTTGTGTGTATATACTTTTTATACACAAAATCTCTCCATTGATAAATTCTCATGTCATTGATATGGACTTGATAATGTTAATCTTAACTCAATTTCAATTCATTGAGTTATACATCCAAGTCATTGGTCTTGTTTTAAAAAGAACAGGTGTGAATGTCCTCTGATTGATTTACACTAAACATCCAATCATATGGGCTGTATTTTTATTTTTCATACAATATCATGTAATTGATTAATCCTTAATCTAACAATATATTTTTTTATAAGGGATCAGGTCTCAATTTACATTCAATTGATACTTCATTATAGTTATGAACCAATTTAATTATATATGATGTTAATACTATCCTTTGGAATATTTTATAATTAATCACTTTATTTTCATGATATTATAATTTTTTCATTTATTTTATTCATCAATTATTTATTTTCAATCGTCTCTCATTTGGTTAAGAAATCATTAGCTAAAATATAGTTTAAAATGTTTTAAAGACATATTCTTCTAAATTATTATCATCAATGTCATTGTTTTAAAAATGGTTTTAGGTATTTACTTATATAGACATAAATGATTTGAAATTTAAATATCTTTCAAATGATTCAATGTGGAATGGTGAACATTAATTAAAAATCATTTTGATAAATTTTTTAAATTGTTCTGAAAATTGTTTGATAAAGTAATGATTATGATAGTATCATGAAATGATATATTTTGATTGGAATATTGAAATTTTATCTTCCATTTATTCTTTTTTTATGTGTTACGAATATGTAATGGTTATTAAGAATAATTTATGTATACAGGTGGTTCTGTGATAATCCTAGGGTGAGTGAGCCCAACATAGCTCTCCAATGCATTAGGTTACATGATGGAGGTAAGTGTTAATGTTTCTCTTAAAAGATTTATGGAATATAAGGTGATTGGTATTCCACGATTGACTCCCTATGTAGCGGTGAATGATACAATGTATTTATGATATGGTTTCCATAAGTCACCTTTATGATTTATGATTTCTATGTTCTTTTCATTAATCTTACGATTTCATGAGGTATGTTAATGAGCCTATGTTTTGTATGTATTGATGAACTAATGTTTTATTTCATTATTTTATAACCCTAAATGATATTTTTATGCTCATACCAATTTATTGAAATGTTTTTCACATGGTATAAGGTGGATTAATTGAAAGGAAAATGTCAAGAATATTTATATCATGATAATAATAATTGTTTTCAATGAAAAAATTTTATTTTATGAAAAAATGGATACTGAGTATAAGTGTCTACATGGTATCTTTTCAGATGCAATTGAATATTTATGGCCTAATTCTCTATAACACAAATCCTGAAAAAATCCTCAATTACAATTATTAAAATAATTCAAGAATATGTAATGTTTTAGTCTGGGGCCTTATAGTTAGTATCAATGGTGGTTTTATATAATTTTAGAGTTTAGGGTGTTATTTACACATAAGTGACATAACAATAATGGGTAGAATTTTAGAAAGAGTCCTAGTTATTTAAGATAATTTGAATGATTTTAGAATAACATGAATATGTCTATCTTAGTATTTACCCTCCTCATAAGATGTTATATGATTATTTTACTAATATGATTTCACTGACCATTTTGGTTTTAGTAAATGGATGGATATAGAAGGATCCAATGTAAAAGCAGTTGTGAAGAAAACTGTATCAATTTTCAGATTTAGAAACTGAATAAAATTGGAGATATAATGAGAAATCTTGTGGTTATTCTCAACCAACTATCTAGTTTCATGATTGACCACCTAAACCATTGTGTTTTTTATAATTCATCGTATATGCAAGAAAAAAATCCCTATTGATGTTTAGGTAATAATTATAATGTTTGTATATTCAAAAACATATGTGTCAAGGATGTGGAAAGAGATTCCTAGAAAAATTCTTTAGAGTCACAGGAAGATGCTATAGATGTGGAAATAAAGGTCATAAATCCAGAACCTACCATGGAAAAAGGAAGCACCCAATTTACTCTAGAAAATTGAATGATTTTATTTCTGAGGGATCAATTGAATGTTTTAAATGTTGGGTGCATGGTCATTATACAAATATTTATCCTACAATGAAAATTTTGGAATGAGATAACTAGAATCGTACAAATATATGTTTACCAATAGCTAATTATTTTCCAATTGAGTATGAAGAAACTGAAAATGACTAATGAAATGTGTGGATTATTTTGTAACAGATGTTTTGACATTATTAAATCATAGGATACGATTAATGATTTAGTTTTTATGAATTATGTATTATAGAATTAGTTGTAAATGAATCGATAATGGAACATAAATAACATTGAATTAGTAAGAAGTAAACATATAAGAGATTATAGAGTTATGATAGATTTTAGGATGATGAAATGCTTAATAATATTATGGCTCTTTTGATGATGAGACTATATTAGATGTCTTTTTTCATTTGTGTAACTCTGATGTTTGATATATGACAATGATAATCTGGTTATAATTATATTTTATTGTGCAGATATCATTTTATTATCCATTTAGGATTATATGATCCTATAATTCGAGGAAATTATATGTTATTACATTTTTGACGAAACTGAGGGGTATGGGATATCCTCTGTGGTTAAATTATTTTATGGTTATTTTTTATGTATTTATCTCATTTTATAGAATAATATAAAATTATATAATTTTTAAAATATGAACAACACACAGACCATGTTGCAGCCTCTCACATCAAAAAAATATGCGGGAATTGAACACACATCTGATGTCTGATTGGGATCATTTTCTTACCACTAGACTACGTGATGTCTCTGGTTAGTATGACTTATTCATTATAGTTAAAAAAATTAATGATAAATAATAATGTTACTGGGGATCTTATGTTTTATCATATGGATATCCTTATTATTGGAAAATCATTTGAGGATTAGAATATAATAGTTATTTCGGAAGACATTATCTCTTTTTGGGAAACTATATGTCAAGGTAAATATAATTATTTTGGATTTCAATTGATAAATAATGGTGGAATTTTATTTTGGAAGAATGTATGTATTTTATGGACATATAGTTATTTTATTTAATTACGGAAATGATTATACTATTATAAGGTATATTTGATTAGGTTAATTACACTTCAGTATAAAACATTAAGAGTAGTAGATGTTATTTGGAGATAAATTTTAACATTTATTATAGAAGACTATATGATTAAATCATTTGGAATTTTTGTTTTTAATCAAATTTTGGTTTAAATTAATAAATTTTATGGATAATTTTTTTTTGAATGGTCTTTGTTGAACTTTGGGTAATGTTTGTTGAATATTGGAGATTTTGAGTAATATTTCTTTTTATGCAAGATTGTACTTTTCTGGGTATTATATGATATTTTACAACACAATTTGGTTTCGGTTAATGTCTAAAGATAGGTTCAATATATTTATCATCCTTTTTGGATTATTGGATTCATTAGAATTTCATTCTATAACATTAGGGGTGACCAATTCATCTTGAATACTCATAGAATAGAGAAATTATGAGTTTGTGGAATAATTTTATTAAAGGAAGGCAGTCTAAATGACAAGTAAGTATGGTTAGTTATGATATTAGTCTAGGTAGTAGTAATTTTTTTCCAGATCTATAAAAATAATCTTCAATAAAAAATTATATTCGCTTTATTTTACCAATAGACATTTACCCAGCCACAAATTTATGGTATTGTGGTGGTTATCTTTCTATGATCAAGTTCACTATCAATCTCTTTCAGTCTACAAGAGGTATTTTTATTTCCATGTCTATGTTTTCCTACATGGATTCATAGAATGGGTAATCTTGAGTGACCATTGCACTTCTATTTATTTATTTTAAAGTGATAGTTTTATTGACTTGTTTTCCTATTTGGGACATTCAATGATGCTTTCGAGCCCAATTTTATAATTTCAGGGACTCGATTCCCAAAATGGGGGGAAGGATGTAACATCAAAGGTTAATAAGATATGTCAAATTTTCGTATTTATAAATATATGTGAATGAAATATTAATTTTACATTAAATGGGATTCTATGTTTGATGGAAGACTCGATACACAAAAATAGGTTTCTTTGAAATATTATTTTGCACACAACGTTGAGATATACTAAAAATTATAAATTTAATATTAATATTTTAATTGGTAGTTACACATTATCATTGTATTAATGGAAATGAACAGAACTAACTAAAATATGATTATACATGTTTGTTAAATGTTCTTACATTAATCCCATAAATTTTAGAGGCTTAAAAAAGAATGAATATTAATTTAATCATAAATACACTAATATTCATTAAATGGTCGATTTAACGCCTTTTGGTGGCGAACCCCATTTTAATATAGTTTTTTTCACTTTTATATGTTCTATTTTACAAAATAAAATTCATCTTTTAAATAGAGACATTAATATTTACATTGGGTAATTTTTTAGTATTTTTCTTATAAAATTCATTTTTAATGAATAGTGAAAAATATAGTAATTTAATTGAATACTGCCATTTAATATAATATAATTATATGGTTACATTATAATTTTAATTGGTTTTAAAGTTAAATTAAATTATATTTTTAAATTTTAATCCAATTATTGTCATTGGAAGTAATTTATCTTTGTAATTGGACATAAACAAGCGTAATCTTTTGATATTTATTATTTTTTAGAAACACACATTTTGTTTTGACAACGAGAATAAAATTTAAATTAATTAACGAATCATCTATGCTTTTAGTTAGTTAAAATAGACTTTATTTTTGAATTCATAACATCAAATATAGCTGTAGTTTAATTGATGATATTTTTCTGAAAAACATCAATTTTGAAAGAATTGTGAAAACACTGAGTAATAATTTAAAAACCTACTTCATCATTTAAATGAAATTTTACCACTTATTCGAATTGAATTTCAAAAATCCGACATAAATTTTTGTTATTAGTAAGTAAAATGTTGATCGATATGATGAAATTATTTATTGGTGAATAGTAGCTTTTCACATTTATTTACCGCGGTTATAGGAAAATTGGATAATCAAGGTAAAATTAAATTATAATAATATAAATTTATCTTAACATGTGTCCAAATCCTATTGGTTGATACATTTCCAACCATGGGAATCCTTGTGTCGATTCTGGGACCCCATAGAGCCACTTATGAACGGTCATAACACTTTATTTTAATTAATTTAAAATAATGTAAAAAATTACATAAACATATATCATTTAGTAAATCAATTTTACATGGGATTATATAATATGTCTATTCGACTATAAATATTAACATTAATGATATATAATTTAATATATCATTTTATTTTATTTATAATTTTTAGGCATCTAATAAATAAATTTATTTTTGACACAATGTTGATGCACTGATTGCCATATTAATAAATTATATCAATAAATGTGATTATAAAATTTTAAGAATATCCAAAAAATAAATAAATATTATTGGATCATTTTATATCTAAAAATATTCATCTTATCATTAAAATTAATATGTTTTTAATGTTTAGAAACTAAATATCATTATATTATAAAATAATATTTTCAAACTCTCTTAATGAGCCACTCCTCCCCCTTATAAAAAGACAACACCTCTTACCCATTACTCACACCTCTCAAGCCCCATGTCTCTTCCAAACTCTGCCCAAATAAGCTCTCATGTTGTATCTTTTTCTCCTATAAGCTTTACATCAGGAATAATGCACTTTAAAAAAACATTTGGTTCAAACGAATGAGAGATACATGATTTAAAGGTAACGTCTTCTCCTACATTCTTTTATTTTATTTTATATATCCATACCCTATAAACATGTTATTTATTTGTTTTATAAAATAACTAGTATCCAAAATATACTAGGTTAGTGTTATGAGATGTATTCTAACTACACATACACACACCTTTGTCAAATGGGTAAAGAACATACTCTTTCGGTGGACGAAGAACAACTTCCTAATGAAATAATGATTGTTCAGTCTTCTCCTACCACCTCTTATGGTGGCCATTAAAATGGAACTGTATTTAGTGGTGATAAATATTACATTTTTATTGACTCTATTATTCTATATTTTTTATTTATATCATACCATTACGGTTTCCAAAATAGGTAAATAAGATAATTTCATTTGAGGAAGTGCAGACTACCACCCACTCAAACTAATAATACTTGCTCATTCTATATGTGGAATCTATAAATGATGGAGTTAATTAAAATAAATGACTTATATATTAAACTAGATTTAAAATATACCTTTTTTTTATTATATTTTCATTCAATTAAATATAAAATAATTGAATGTAGCATTCACATGTACGTAAAACTTACCGTCTCTATAAATAGTGTACTTCATTTATTAACTCCAAATGATATGGAATATTATAAATACATATAAATGAGATATATATGATATATAATATATCTAAATCATTATCATCATTGTGATGATAATGGAATTTTTTCCACATGGCCAATTTTTAATTATAACAAGTTCATTTTGACTAATGTTCCGAACATCGACAAAATGTCGAATATGAACTCGAATAATTAACTACATGTTATAGAAAGTTAATAAGTCATAAAAAAGTAATAAAGACATGAAAATTGTTTTTAATAAAGTAAAAATTAAGTTAAGTTATTGGTTCAGGAATAACACGGATCATACGAGTCATGTCGAACACAAGTTAAGGGGATTCTTATCTCACTTTTAATTTCATGTGATTTCCATTGTTCACCACTTATTTATTTCAGTGGTTTATTGTGTACATCCATTTGATATATATTTACATGAATACAATTATATTAAAGGTATTTTGTGATTCAATGGGAGGTTATTAAAATTTGGTCTTATGACTCAATTGACTACAACGTGGTAACATGTTTTCATCTCAATTTTTATTCATGTGTGATTGTTTCTATATATTTCACTATTATCTTTTGTTTGGTGTATGTACCACCCATGATTTTATTCTTTGACTAATATACATTAATTTATGTGTATTTACATCTTCATTTTATTATCTTTCATTCATGTGGTGCATGTTTTGTATGTTACCAAATCATTAAGGGAACTTTTTATTCAAATTTCTATTCCTTAAGTTAATCTTCTAATTCATAATTATTTCATGATATGATTATGTGTGGAATCATTTTTTATTTATTTATGTTGTAATTTCCACTCCCCTTTTTGTGGATATACTTTTGATATACATAATTACCTCATTGAGAAATTCTCATGCCATTGATATGAACTTGATAAGGTTAATCTTAAATCAATTTTCATTCATTGAGTTAAACATAAAAGTCATTGTTTTTGTTATTAAATGAACATGTGTGAATGTCCTATGATTGATTTATACATAATATCCAATAATATTGTGTGAATTTTTATTTGTCACATATTACCAAGAAATTTATTTTTCCCTAATCCAAGGATAGAATTTTAATAACGGATTTCATCTTAATTTATATTCTATTCAGACATCATTGTTGTTATGAAGAAATTCAATTTTTTATGGTGTTGATACAGTACTTTTGTTATATCCTAAATCCCTTTATTTTGATGGTATTATAATTTTTTGATTAATTTTATTCCTCAATTATTTTCATTCATGTGTCTCTCATTTGGATTGGAAAACATTAACTAAAAAATCGTTTTAAATGTTTTAATGATTTATTCCTATAAATAATTTTAATTAATTTCCATGATTAAAAAATTGTTTTAAGGATACTATTATATGGATATTGATGTTTTGAAATTAAAATTTCTTTCAAATGCTTCAATGTGGTTCAGGACACTTTGATTCAAAAATCCCAATATTTAATGTTTTAAATGGTTTTGAAAATTGTTTGATAAAGCATTGATTATGTCAATATCGTGAAATGTTATATTTTGATTACAATGTGAAAATTTTATCATTATTGTATACTTTATTTATGTGTTATGAATATGATATAGTTATTGTGTAGTTTTTATGATTATGGGTGGTTCCATGATATTCCTAGGAGGTATGTGCCCAAGATTTCTCTCCAATGCATTGGGTAACGTGACATAGGTAAACGTTAATTTATCTCTTAAGAGATTTAGGAAATATACTTTGACGTGTATTCCATGTTTAACACCCAATATAGTTGTGGAAGCTAAAATGTATGTATGATGTGGGTTACATACGTTACCTTAATGATTTATGATATCTATGTGTTATTCATAAATCTTATGATTTCATTAGGTATGTTAAAGAGATTATGTTTTATATATATTGATAAGAAAATGTTTTATTTTATTATAGTATTACCCTTATTGATATTTTTCTTCGCATCCCATGTTTTTGAAATGTTTTTCAAATTGAATAAGGAAGAGTAAGTGAAAGGAAGAACTCATGATGAATTATATCATGAAAATAATTATTGCTTTCTTTTATGAATTTTTATATTATGTAAAAAATCTATACTGAGTAGAACTGTCTACATCGTTATTTTTTAGATTCAATTCAATAGTTATGGCATAAATCTCTAAAACACAAAACCTGAAAAGATCCTCAATGTGAATTATTAACATTATTCAAGATTACATAATGTTCAATGCTGGGGACTAATATTAACACATTCTTATAACATAGTGGACTATGGATATCCACATTCTCATATCATAGTAGACAATGGAAACCACATGGGTCACTTAAAATTGTGAACATAAAATAATCACCTATTTTCATGCCCAATCTCAAATTCAATAAAAAGTTTCGTAATTAATTACAATGATATATCAAGACCCCAAATAATTTATAGATATACAATATATATGTCTGCGACATGATATTGAAAAAATTTCCTATTGTTTACTAGTAGCCAATGTGAAATAAAGGAAATTCAAGAAAACTTCTACAACACAAAATCAGAATCCAATGAGAGAAATGGGTTAGTTTGATTCGCGATTTCATTTCACAAATAAATCAGATGAAAAATAAAAATATTTTTTCATATTTTTAAAAAAATATTATAATAATCACATATTAATTTTAAAATTATGAAAAAATACTATATAAAATGTTAATTATATTTATATTATAAAAATATACATTATAATTAAAATGGACTAGAAATTAGTTTTTAAATAACTATAACATGTAGTGAAATTATTATAATTGATTCAAAAGATGATGATATGAATTTTTTTTTAATTCATGAAATATAATAAACAATTAATTTTATAGTTATTTTTTATATTCAATGAAAAAAATATCCCATGAAGAAAATTAAAAAGAGAGTCATGTCATTATGTTTTAAGGAGATTGAATGAATATATGAAATTATCTAATTTATACATAAATTTATAATGAATAAATTTAATATAAAATCAAAATGAATATGAAATTGGTGATTAAATTTTCATGACATAAAAATTGATAATATCGTATCAATTTAGAAGTGAAACATTCTGGATCTGGGTGCAACTCAACGGGTGCCCCGAACCCTGTTGGTCAAATGACCTCAAGCGCATTTCCCCAAATGCTAGAGGTTTTCGACTAGCATCGGGGGCACATGTCTGATAGTGGGGAATCTATGCCCTCATTTGTCAAAGTATAGTGCAGTGGAAATGAAAACAAGATACAAAATAAAAAGGAGTAAATAATATACAACTAAAATGGACAAATGAGTAAAACAGTACCCTTAGTCATATATACCAAGATGCAACATGTCACTAATTCTATAAAAACAGCCAAAATAAGATATTTTTTAATACAATACAATATAACTCAAAGTACAAGGTACATCGGACCAAAAAATGTATAGAAAATAAAACGAAGTAGTATCGCATGCCAATGCTCAGTCCCATTCTCTTCCGCTGATCTTCTACAATCGTGAACATGTATAGTGAACCTTTACCTTGTTGACACATGAGATAATATAGTCTTTTTGGGCCAAATACATGACCCAGACTAGGTGTGAGAAATAAATCCCAGTTGACACCCACCAAAGGCTCGTGCCCAACTTTCGGTGTACATGTGTAACAGTTGTGTGCAAAAGTAAAGGCAGTAAACTAGTAAGTACTCAAAAGTAACTATGAATACCAATTTCAATGATATTTTAATTATTACTTATTACCTCCAAGATTGTGCTTCGGATTGGTAGGTATAACATAATAATACATTTGAAATAGCCATGTCCTCAAACATACTATCCTTACCCACATGTAAAAGAATCCATACCAGCAGGTGATTTCTCTCATGCATAACGATCATTTCCCTCAGGAATACATGATATTTCCCTCAGGCATAGAAACCACTTCCCTCAGGCATAATCAAAAGATACCCTCAGGCCAACCAAACACTGCCCTCAGGCTAAGAAAACACTACCATTAGGCCAATAGAAAACTGCCCTCATTCTAAAGGAACCTGGCCGAGACCAAAGCATGGCAACAATTTATATAAAATATCTCTCAAAAACTTCAATGTATAATATAAACAAGGAATACCCTAGGGTATCCTGGACAAACAACTAAACAGAGAAACACACCCCCCGGGGTGGTCCTAGAACCAAGAAGTGATCCAAAAACTGTAGTTTTAACTTAACAAAAGTTTATCTATGAAATCATCAATAACATTCACCAAAGGCCACAACCATACGATAGCCCACACATGGTTTCATAGCACAATAATAAACAAATTCAACTCAACAATTGGAAATAAACACCAGACCGCCTACCTCGCTCATATCTGATCATTATACGTGAATGACGCCTTTTGAAACAAATGAGAATAGAGCAGATCTGAGATGAATATAATCTCGTTCAAAATCAAATTACATTCTATAAAAAAATAATTGGTAATAAAGGCTCCAGGAGAAGGAATAGCTTACCAGAGCAGTTACAAGGAGATCAATGGCCTAGGAATTAGGTTCCCTATGTGCAGTAGAGGGATTCTCCAGGCTCTGGTAGTCTCTCCCACACTCCTCTAGTGTTATATATTTATTTTGTGAACAGAGGAGGATACTTCCCATTTTCAGCGGAAAAAACTACACCGAGTGTACTCTCAAGTACATGGTGTGTACTTGTCATTTTTTTAACTTTTCGTCTTGAGGAATCATTCCACCGCAGCACTATTCATATGTGGACATGAGTATACGATGTGTATTTATAGATACACAGTTTGTACTGTTGCTCAGCTGGTATCTAGCTCCGCCGCCTTACTGTTCACCTACCGACTGATTACACAGCGTGTAATTACCTAGTACACGGTGTGTAGTTGGTTTTTACACACTTCACCAGTGACAAGCCTACACGTCCTGTGTAGTCATCCCACATGAAAAAAGTACAAGGCATGTGGAAATGTACACAGTATGTACCCACAAAATTTGATATTTTTCACCTTTTTCCTTATTTTTTCAAAAACACTTGAGGAAAAGGAAGAAGAAGAGACATGTACCTCAAAAAGAAGATCCGAGAATTTACAAACATCCACACATAACGAAATTAGTCCCCGAATTTCTCTTCCAAGGGTGTAGATGATAAATCTTAGAAAATTTTTGGTCACTGAACACATATGTCTTTCTCCCGCTCCAAGGTTTCATCCTGCACTTGACCATGCTGCCATAGCACCCGTACGAGAGGAACTGACCGTCCTCGAAGAATTTTTACGCTCTTATAAACAATAAAAATCATATGATCTTTAAAATACTCACCATCTTGTAGCTCATCGTCCTCAGGCTGAAAATATTGAGACGAGTCTGAGTGATAATGGTGCAGCTAAGATACAAGGAAGACGTCGTTCATGGCTCAGTACCGCTGTGATAACTGCAACCAAAAGGAACATAACCCGACTCTCTCTAGATTCTCAAACAACCCCACATACCTCAGTTAAAGTTTAACCTATCTTCCGATCTGCTTGTGTCCCATCCTCGGTGAAACACACATGAAAATATGATCCCCGACCACGATCTCTAAAGGTCATCTACGGTGATCAGCCAAAGATTTCTGATGAGATTCTACTGTAGCCATCCTCTTCTAAATCAACTGTACCACCTCTGAAGTCTCTTGTATAAGACATGGCCCCTATAAATATGCCTCACCTACCTCCAAGCATCATAAAGGTAATTGTCATAACCTTACATATAAAGCCTCGTAAGGTTCCATCTCAATAGTTTCCTGGATACTGTTATTGTAGGAAAACTCGACCAGGGGTATATGCTTGTACCAAGAGCCCCCAAATCCTAGGACACATGCATGAAACATGTCCTCTATCACCTGTATCATATGATCTGACCAGACATCGGTTTGAGGGTGGTATGATGTGCTTTGAAGCACATGTGATCCCTATTCCCTCTGAAAGCATTTCCAGAAATGAGACGTAAGGTAGTAGTCTCTCTCAGAAATGATAGAACGAGGGACCCCATGAATACGCACTACCTCTCAGATATAAAACATTATGAGCTTCTCAACACTGATGGTCTCTTAATAGGAAAAAAGTTAGCTACCTTCATTAGTCAGTCTAACACAACCCACACGACATCACTACCTTGAGGTGACCTAGGAATCCCGGTCAAAATATCCATTGTGACATCATCCCATTTTTACTTTGGAATGGGTAAATATTTTAATAGTTCGACTGGCCTATGATGATCCCCCTTCACCTTGTAATAAGTGGAACATCTTGTAACTAAACCAGCTACCTCTCTTTGCATACCCAACCACCAATACTAACGTCTCAAGTCACGGTACATTTTGTTAACTCCGGGATGCACTGCCCAATTTGAAGCAAGACACTCATGAATCATCTCCTCACATCTATCCCCTGGAACCCACACTCATACATGGAAACACAATTCCTCATCATTTTATATTGTCTATCTAAGAGGAGGATCTTTTATTGCCACAGACTCTTGTAGAACTAGGCCTTCTGAATCAGAATGTTTTCTCATCCTCACTCTATCTAGGAGGGTAGACGTCATAGCTAAAGAGGAAATATAGGTTTTCTCATGATTATCATGAACCTCCAAATGTATCACAGAGGACAAAGCCATAAGATTCCACTCACCACAGGCCTCAAGCACTACATGTGTCTGAGTCTTCCTACTCAGTGCATCGGCTACTACATTAACCTTACTTAGTTTATATGTAAGCTCAAAGTCAAAGGAGTGAAGGTATTTGACCCACCATTGTTGTCTGAGGTTCATGTCTCGCTGAGTAAAGATGTATTTGGGGATTTTTTTGTCAGTGAAATCCAAAAATTTCTTTATATAAGATATTGTATCCCATAGTGAAATGCATGAACAACTGCAGCCAACTCAAGGTCATGAATCAGGTAATTCATCTCACGTGGCCTCAACTTCAGAGACCCACACGCAATAACTCAATCTCCCTACATCAACAATACTCCCAGCCCAATACCTGATGAATCATAGTAAACTGTATAGCTATTCCCTTGCTCTGGAAGTATCAGTACTACTGCTGATGTCAACATCCCCTTCTTCTGCTGAAAGGTTGTCTCACAAGATTCTGACCAAACGAACATCACAACATTCTTAGTCAAACTCGTCAATAGTGCTGCAAAGAGGGAGAAGTCCTGTATGAAGCACCTATAGTAATTGGCCAGCACCAAGAATCTCTGTATCTCAAAAATATTCTTAGGCTGCTCCCATGAAGCTATTTCTCTCATCGTCTCTGGGTCCACTACAGCTTCTTCCTCTAAGATAATAAGATATTGGAAGTGAATATGGTCCATCCAAAATTAGGAATTTGAGAGCTTATCATACAATTGATTCTCTCTCAATGTACTTCGTAAGATATCAATATGTATAGCATGGTCGAACCGAGTGTGAGAGTACACCATGATTTAGTCCTTGATGTCCACCATGAATGAATCTAGATAGGGATGGAACACACGATTCATTAGAGCCATGAAAACTGCTGGCGCATTTATAAGTCCAAATGGCATAACCAAGTACTCATATAGACCATATCTGCTCTGAAAATATGTGAGGAGTACATCAGAAGGTCTAACATGTAACTGATAATATCCCGACCTCAATTCAATCTTTGAAAACACTCGTGCACCTCGAAGTTGATCAAAGAGGTCATCAATACTCAGTAAGGGATATCATTTTTTGAACTCCAGTTAGTTCAGCTTCCGATAATACACACAATTTCTAAGGGAACTATCCGCCTCATAGAAAACAAGACATTATAACACAAAGGATAAGTACGGGGTTGAATGAAACCCGTTGACTATAACTCCTCCAACATCCTCTTGAGCTCTTTCAACTCAGGTGTGACTATCCTATAAGTATAAATTGACACTGGTGTCACTCCTGGTAGATGCTCAATGGATAAATCCACCTCATGATCAAGAGGTTGACCTGAAAAGTCGTCTGGGAAGGCATCCCTTAAACGATCAACCACTAGAGGGAAATCCATATGACAGGTTCCCCGATCATTCATGTATAAGCTCGCAATCTTGGTTGTCACACCACCTCACCAACAATTCACGGGTCCATCTTGGCTATTCTGGACATCCCATTCACCCTTATATAAAAACTCTCCACCCTCTAGTGATGTGAAACTCACACTACAATGATAGAAATCTAAAAATGCTCGAATGGGAACCAACTAGTCCATCCTGGTAATGACATCATAAGCTGTCATCTCTAAGACACAGAGCCCAAGGCTCTCGACAACAGTCACATATATAAAACCATGTGAAACACCAGTATCAAAAAGTATATAAGAGAAAACAAAAGATACTAGGATAGTACCTCTTACAGTAGATGGTCTAGGATCCTGCTCTTGTTGGGTCTATTTCACTGCATATGTATGCCTTGTGCCACAACCCTATGACATAGCCTGGCTACCCTGAGTTGTCCCGCCCTGCTGCCTCTGAGATCCTTCTGTCTGTCTAGCATGACCATGACCACCATCTCAGCCTGCATACCCTGACGTATTCCAATTCCCAGACTGGTAAGAAGTTATTGGTCCTGCCCCCGCACGCGGAGTCTGCACAGAACCCCTCTCACTAGCCACTGGTAGAAACACCTTGCAAAAGTGCTATAGATGCCCCATCTTCCCGAAAGCTCAACACTCCACTGTGTCATAGGGACAATGGGGTCTCTTGTACCACTATTTACCACATTTGTAGCAAATGACATGTCCACCAGATGAATTATGCTAACTAGCAATACCACCATGATTTATACTCATATGCCTCTTCCTTTTACTATTAGAAATAGTACTAATAATTGATGTTGAACCACCCTAGCCTGCACCACTGACCTCATGCAGGTTCATCTCTATAATCGGTTCTTGGTTCACAATAGCATGCACGGATGGAAACCTGAAAACATTCACCAGTGATCAGATGTCACACCGAAGAGCATCCTCAAAGCATCTAGCCCTCAAACCCTCATCACCCAACAGAATAGTTTGTGAAATGATGAACCATGGTGAATAGAGAAGAATAATCAATCACTAACATGGTGCCATACCACAGATTAATGAACTCTCGAGCTCGATCTTCCCGCATCGTCTCTGGGAAGAAGAAGTTATAGAATGCTGTATGAAAATATTCCCACACAATGTCTTGGTGATGTTCATACTGGGTGGTAACATCCCACCACTTCTTAGCATAATCACACATCATGTATGTTGCGAGATTTTCCCTCTTCCGAGTAGGCATCACTAGATTTTCATATATCATCTGCATCGAATACAGCCATGATTCCACAGCCTGTGGTCTATCATCCCCTGAAAACATAGGTGGATGCTGCTACTGGAAGATACGTGTTAGCTCTTCCATAGATGTGGTGGCATGCGGTTCTTCCTGGAAGGTCTGCATGAAACACATGAAGCCTTCACAGAACTACGCCTCTGCACCTATGTCAGGTATAACGGCTGGCGCCGCATCTGGAACTACTAGAGGAACCAATAGTAGCGCATGGCCCACCATCTTAGGAGTAAATCGTTGCCACTCTCCTGACAAACAACTGGTGGTCATCTTGGTGGCATGACCCTAGACGGATGGCACACACCTTAGATTAAGGTCATCATGGACTGAAAACAAGGATTGTAAGATCGGAACAGGATAAAAAACATTCAAGGTTTACAAAACATGACTACATGACATGTATATGTACTACACATCGTGTTGTCATAGGTCATCCAAATGGGAGTGTACTCTAGTCAAATCTAGTCATGTAACACCCCGAATACAAGATGTGTTGTCCCAAGACACGACGTGTATTTGAATCCTTCCTCCCTACTGGAGTCCTTCTACACGGCTTAATGCACACAACTCTACTAAAATAAGACTACAGAGCGTGTTCAGTGGTATACACAACGTGTACTCTACAATCTTTCACCAGACCATGTTTCTCTTCACATGAACTATATAGATACGTCACACTACACAGCCTGTTCGAACAAGACACAACGTGTTAAAACAATCCCCAGATGGACCCGTGTTGCGCACTACATGTCCGGATACATGGCTGACACTACAAGGCATCTTCCAGGTTGTCACGGTGTGTACTATGAAAGATAACACCGACCCATCTTATTTGTGACACAGCCGGGTACCTGGGTTAGACTACACGGTGTGCTCAAGGTAGACCCGGTGTGTATTCCTTAAGGTTTCCTCTATCTGTGTTGTTAGTTACATGGGCAGACAATGGGTCAACACTACATGTCGTGTACAATCGGTGCACATCATGATTCTCCAAGCCATTCCCTACCATATGTCCTCATCCAAAGGGCCTATGACACGGGAAGAGACTAAACGGAATGTACATAGGGTACCTGGAATGTACATAAAATGTTTAAATTTCTTCTTGAACAGACTAACACACGACATGTGTCCATAGAACTATATGGTGTGTATCTTGGGTTTTCGAAACAGTAAGCCTCAGAAACTACCCTGGAACCAATAATGAACATTGAACAATTCCTAAGTGCCAAATTCTGATCTGTGAGGGCCAATACACACCGCGAAACAAAGTTTATCATCATAGAGTAGTTATAACAAGGAAAAAAGGTAACGATCCACCAAATTCCTATCATTGAGGTCCCATACTCCTCAAGAACCAAATTTTAGCATTAATTGTATCCAAACCTCACACTAGTATACAATAACAAAAGCATGTATTTTTCAAAGTAGTGATCGCAACAACATGCTCCTCTAACACATCATCTATCACAACAACATGCAATTTTTCTAATGCTTCTACATGGCATCGAAGGAATGCATGACATGTGATTTCTATCATGTACCTAAATGATTTATGAGATGGTATACCCTCATATTATCAGCTTGAAACTAAATTGAACCCATGTATAACAGATATACAACACAATCACAAGCGCATCACCCAATGTTGAAAATCAAATCAACTATAAAATTGCAAATCCAATAATAATTGCAACAACAAGGTAGACTGGCTTTTCCCTGTACATGAGTTAACAACTCTAGGGAAAAAAATATTAACAACTACCATGTCTGTCTTATCCCTGAATAAGGCTCTAAACAGTATGTTAAAGAAAATAACACCTATGATACCACTTTATAATGTCCCAGATCTAGGTGCCACTCAACGGCTACCATGAATGTGGTTGGTCACATGACCTCAAGAACATTCCCCCAAACACCAGAGGCTACCGACTAGTAGTGAGGGCCTTGGTTTGATAGTGGGGATACTATGATCTCATTTTTCAATGTTTAGCGCAACTAAAAAGATAAACAACATACAATAGAGGAAGCGGTAAACAATATTCAACTGAAATGGACAACGGAGTAAAAGAGAACCAGCAGTCATATATACCAAGATGCAACATGTCAATAAATCTATAAAAACAGCCAGAACAGGATAATGTAAAATAATAAAATACAACTCCATGTACAAGGTACAACAAAACAAAACAAAAAGAGAAAATAAAATGCAGTAGCAACACACGCCAATGATCGGTCCCATGCTCTCCAACATCTCTGTTAATATCATTTACATGTATATGGACCCATTCCTCTATCGAAACCTATAGAAATATATTCTATTTGGGCCGATGACAAGACCAAAATAGGGTGTGAGAAATATATCCCTGTAGGCACCCACCAAAGGCCCATGCCGAACTATCGGTGAACATGTGTAACAACAGTATGCAGAAGTATATTCAGTAAACTAGTAAGTACTCAAAAGTAACTACCAATACCAGTTTCAATTCTATTTTAATTATTACTTCTTACATCCAAGCATGTGCTTCGGCTTGGCAGGTATAACATAGGAAAACATTTCAAATAGTCATGTCCTCAAACATACTATCCTTACACTCATGTAACAGAATCCATACCCGTGGGTGATTTCCCTCATGCATAATGATCATTTCCCTCAGGCATACATGATATTTACCTTAGGCACAGAAACAACTACCCTCAAGAATAAACCATTATTACCCTCAGTCCAACCAAATACTGCCCTGAGGCTAAGAAAATACTTCCTTAAGGACAATAGAACACTTCCCTCAGGCTAAAAGAACCAGTCCATGCCCAAAGAATAACAACATTTTATATAACCATTCTCTCAAGAATCTGCAATGAACAATATAAACATGGCATACCTTTGGGTATCCTGGACAAAAGGATAAATAATGGAACACCCCCACGGGTGGTCCGATATCCAAATAGTGATCTCAAACAACATTTTTAACTTAACATAGGTTCATCTATGAAGTTATCGATAACTTTTAGAAAAGGCCACATCCACACGACACCCCAAAAATGGCTTCATAGAACAACGATACACAAATTCAACTCAATAGTTGAAAATAAACACCAGATCACCTACCTCGCTTGTCTCTGATCGGTATACGTGGATGGAGCATCCCGAAACCAATGTGAATGGAGAAAATCTAAAATTAATATAATCTTGTTCAAAATCAAATAACATTACCTTAAGAATGAATTGAGAAGAAAGTTTCCAGTATAAGGAAGAGCCTACTCGAGCGGTTCCAAGGAGATCAATGGCGTAAGAATAGGGTTCCCGGGGTGCAGTCGAATGATCCACCAATCATCAGTTGTCTCTCATGCTCTCCTCCAAAATTATTTGCTTCTTATGTGATCATAGGATGCTACTCTCTATTTTAAGAAAAAACAAAACTATACAGTTTGTACTCTGAAGTTCACAATGTGTACTTCTCAATTTTTAACTATTCCTCAAGAAGATTCTTTCCAGGATGGCACTGTTCATCTGTCAAAATGAGTGCATGGTGCGTACTCTCGCTTAGAAAGAAACTTACCCCGCCACCTTACTTTTAACCTCCAAACAGATTACATGGTGTGTAATTAACTAGTACACAGTGTGTAGTCAGTTTTTAAACCCTTCACTACCAACATGCCAACACACCCTCTGTACTCGTCCCACACGACCAAAGTACACGGCGTGTAGAAGAGTACACAATGTGTACCCATAAAATATGATATTTTACCCATTTTCCTTATTTTCTCAAATACACATAATGAAAATGAAACAGAAGAGACCCGTAGGAAAAAAAAACATGGTTCTTACATGAAAAATAAGTTTTGTTATATTCCTTATTAGAGTCAGGTGAGATTCAAAAAATTCATGTAAAAACCCTAAATAATAATAGGTGATGAATATATGGTGGATTGTTTAGACAAAAAACATATAATTTACACTGTTATAAATTTATTGATTAACAAAAATGATTTCAAATAGATAGTGGAAAAAACACTTATCAATTTTAAGAGATTTGAATCAAAACACCATGAAAGGTTGATATAAATATGGATTTATAAATACATTTGATTTAATGATAAATATGGAAAAATTAAATATTTATTAATTTTATACATAATTGTAAAATATCATAAGTGGTGAGAATGAGGAATATCTCATTGAATGGAAAATTGAGAAGAGAAACCCTTAGAATTACTCCTGATTTCCACTAATATACATTCAACTATTATATTATATTTATAATAATATTAATCACTAATATAGAAACCTTATTAATATTTATTTACATATAAATTTTTTATTGTCTATATATTTATAAATACATTCTTATTTTTATATTTTATCTCCAAATTCATATGTAACTCATTTCGGTTTTCAAAACATGTATCTTAATAGTGATTTGAATTGAGTTTCATTGATTAAAATTTTATCATTGAAAAATTACTATTAGAAATAATTTAACTATTATTTTATGATTTATTTAATTCAATTTTATTAGTTTTGGAAAATATGGTTATTTTTTATGGGAATTGAATCCCTTATAAGCACGATATGATTAATTTAATGAAAAAGGTACGTTATAATAAATGTATATTTTTTATATTACCATTCAAAGGACATATTCAAAAAAAATTAATCACTAAGATAATATAACAACAATTAATTAATTTCTAATTATTATTGAAGTAAAATTTTACTTTTTTTCCATTTCCCATATAGGATGCTAAATCACGAAAAACAATAACATGATTCACTAACAAACCTGTAGGAGTTTAGATTTTTATAAAAATAATATTTATTTCATAGAAACATTTTGTGTTTAATTGAAAATAATTTTATTAGGTCATTTTATTTTTAATGGGTTTATATGATTTTGAAATTTGAAAATTAATAGATAGAATTATAATCTTAATTAATGAAATCATTATCTCTCAAAGAGGTACCACATAGAAAGAATTATATTAGACCTCTTCATTAAAAAATAATTTTCACAATGAATATTTATAAAATATAAGATGACATATTTTTAAGGTCTAACGATACAACTAGTGGATATATGTTTATGAGAATGGGTGTTTATGTGTTCCCTTTCTTGGTGTGATTGTGTGGCATTTTTTCAAATTCTTATTCAATAATGAGTAAAGAATAGAATTTTTTATTTAACGTGGACTGAAAATGGAATGTAAATTTTTTGTATAAGTATTGAATGATCATTCCTTCATAAAAAAATTTAAATAAAAATATTCATGATATTTTGTTCACATTCCCCTTTATTTTACCCATTTAAATTATTTTAGGACTACCTATGTAAATAAATTTTCACCTTACTATTAGTTGTTTATAAAAATTGTATTTGAAATCCTTAAATATTTTTTACATGATAATTAAAAATTAAAAAATTATTTGAAATAATTAAATTTCATTAAATGAAGATTTTATATTTCAATTATAATATAAAATATAATTCAATTTTTTATCTGAAAATCATGTTAAGATAATTAGGTGTTCTTAATATTATTTCATATCAATTAATAATTAAATTTTATGTAACCAAATTTATTTAAATTAAAATAGAATATCTTTTTAAATATTTCTTTTAATGTGATTAAATAATTATATTAGTCTTAAAATGCACAACACATATTAAAAATATTTTACTGATAAAATTTTCATTTTTACTATTATACAATTTTGTCAATTCCTATATTTCTCCAGAAATTTAAAATATATATTTTTTATATGTTTTATTATTTAAATTTAATTCATATATTAAATATTTTTTTGGAAAATAACATTATCATAAATATTTAATAAAATTATATGTATATTTGGTATATAATATTTTAAATAATTATTTTCTATTTTATTTTATATTTATTTATCATTTTTAATTTATATTACCATTATAAAATTAATAAAAAATAAAAAAATGTCAACATACCAATTGAATAATAGTATATAATAAGCTCATACATCTAATGACTATATATCCAATGACCATATATCAAATGGACATCAGTATAATGGCTATATAAACTGTTAATTTAAAATATATTTTTTAATCTTATATTCATATCAAGAATCATTAATACATTTAATTTTATTCATTTACAATATATAAATACAATTTATAATATTTTTCAGTCATTCATTTTCTATAATCATATATACAATCGTTAATGGAATCCTTATGGAAAAAGATTTCTATTTTGTGGTCATTTAGTTTACATATTAATTTATTTCTATGATAGTATTCTTACTAATTTTTCATATATTATTATAATTATTTATTCGAAAAAACATTAATGTTATAATTTTATTTCAATAAAATTAATCATTGCTCATTTTCATTCACTGATGTGGGTAGCAAACATGATCCATCCAACAATTTTCTTAAAAAACATATATAAAATTAGTGGGTATTAGAGAAATTCTACTAAACATTATCTTACACTACCCTTAGAATAAATATATATTGTTTTGTAGTTATCATTCCCACTGATACATAATATAGCATTTCTCATATGGATACTATAACCTACACAAACAATTTTTAAAAAAGGAATATAAAAAAGATTAGAATGTTAATTTCCCGGAATATAATTCAACAAAATTTCATAATATTGTAAAATAGATCATTCTCAAAATGAAATAAACAGGGTTCATATTGATAACCATATGAACCAAAATATGACATAAATGAATATAACAAAAACTAATAGGATTCAAACATCATCAATACTTATATTGACATAAATAAATTGTTTGAATATTTGTATTGGTTGGAATAATTTCAATATTTATACCAATAAGAGTAACCAGTTTCTTTGAAAAACTAATGAGAAGAATTTTTCTATGAAAGAAGTATCTAATGTATAGGATACCGTATTCCAAAATATAACAGGAAAATTCACATCTTTATTCAAATTACTAGACTACTCTATATTTAATATATCTCTAAATCATCATTGTTGACTTCAACTAAATGATTCCTAAATAACTACCCAAGTTCAAGTACATCCATTATATAATAAAAAACCTGAATCTTTAGATGATGGACACATATTATTTTTATAAAAAAGAAGATAACTAAACCTATTATGATTAATAATGATGAGGTCTCTATCTGATTATTTTCTATATTATTATGTGGTATAAGCTCTATAGGATATTAGAATATTCATATGATGTGTGACATCTTAGCTTTAACTAGTCAGTTAAACATCCAATTCACCGTTCTCAAATATAAGATTCATTATTCCATAGAAACCCCCGAACCATATTATTTATGTTCTCCACATCACTGGTTCCTTGGAAAAATGTTCCACTACACAACACTCTATACATCACATTCTTCCAATAGAAAACATTGAACCTGGTGCCATACCTAGTGGAGATGTACTAACATTTCATCAATTCCTATTCAATATTTAGATCTTTATTTACTAATTAAAATAGTTTCATCTTGTTGAATATAAATACATGAGTATATAAATTATCTTTAAATAAAATCATTAATTAACTTACCTGAAACTAATTATTCTATATTACCTATGAAGAAATGTCTAAGAGATATGAAAACCTAGCCACATAATTCATCATGGTCATAAATACACGTTTGATATTCATAATTTCATTACATTTTTTTAGATTAGTATATTATTATTCAATTTCTCAATGATTAAATAAATTAATGTTTCTATAAAAAAGACTATATATTTTAGTTCCTAAATAAAAATATTACTCTAGTTTAATATATCTCCTTCATACTGTAAAATGAATTACCTAATATTGTGGTGAGATGTTTTCTCATTTTTCATGATGATAAAATGCATATGGGTGATCCAATGATCATATGTTTCTAAATATACCTCAACCATAAATATAGTTAGATGGTTTATTATGATTTTATTTACGGAAGATAAAAATATTTCCATTCTAAAACACCTTGACAAAAATCATTAAAATATTCTAAAAACCTCTCATAAAATTGAGGGTAAACTATAGTTCAGGTAGGTCTATCATGTTAAAATTATTCCACCTAATTAGTGTGTGGTGATTGTAAAATTTTTTTACTCTATAAAATCATTATATCAACATATTTTTCTTCCCATTTCATAGAAACTCATTTTTATATCCCCTAGTAGAAATACTATCTCCATCCCATATTCCCAGACAAATTCTATTAATAATTGATTGACGAACATTTATTTATTTCAATATACATTCTACAAAATATTTTATTTGTATAAAATGGATTATAAATTTACAAATTAATTTCAATAAAGGATTTATACATAATATAATTTGATATAAAATTTCCATGAATAATTTTAAAAATATATGAAACATTGGGATATTATAGTTTTTATTGAATATTAATATATATGAAATTTAATTTGAAACAATACCAAACTAATTCCATTTTTTCATTTTAATGTAGAAATTACATTGAAATTCATTGTAAATAATTATATTCATATTCATATTAGTTTTTACAATGATACAAAAATTATTGAAAACTGTATCATAATCAATGTATGGAATAAAAATTGATATAAACAAAATCAGTGTGCATATTAATTCTTAATAAAATTAATGCAAATCATGTAACTAAATTTTTGAAGATAAAAATAATATAATAAATTATTATATGACAATGGCTAGTGACTCCATCATCCAAAATATTGTTTTCTCAAAAAATGGTGAGTTACTGGTTACTTTTGATGTCCCAATACTCACAACTACTTACTACTCTTGTTTCCTAGACCCAATATCCCCAATCATGGCATCTAATAGGATTCGGTAATGATAAATACCTAATCATCTAAATGAAATCATGTCATGTTGGAAAAATACTAAATGAAGAACACCATCTCTCCAAGTGTCAAAAAAATAATATGGGTACCAAAAAGATAATGAGGTAGGTATTACACACCTATAGAAATATATTTATATGAAAGGTTATTCCATAATGAAATTGTGGAATTAATTATATGGGTAACATAAATCAAAAACTAAATAATATTGGGTCTCAGAATGAGTACATTTTAATTGACACATTTAGGTCAAAATAAGGATACTATTTATTTGAACATTAATACACACTTTACAATGTTGTAATGTGTTGAAAACATATAAAATATGATCAAAAATTGATAAAACACACAAAAAATATATAGAATAAACAAAAAAAGTATAAATTTTTAAAAATAATTTAATATAAGGTTTTATCAAAGTGTTCAAAAAAACAATTGAATTATAACTATAATTTAGTGTTCTCCCATGTATATATTCTCAACTAGAATTTAATGATAATCCTCAGACATTAACTCAAAACAATCACTAGAAAGGGAAAAATTAGTTCTCATTCTTGAAATCTATAGGGTCATATCTCCATGATTTAGTGCATTTCCCATATAAGGATCATGTGTTTAAAATAATATATAAATCCTGCAATGGAATGTATAAGGATTCATTAAAAAAACAATATTGGTGATATCCACCCCACCACTACATTTTTTTGTAACAAACATGCATATGAGAAATATAATATAGATTGTAAGAGATAAATATAGTGAAATATAAGTTCTAACAATTGTATTGATAGTAGAATTAATAAAGCAATTGACTACCACTCTCTATGGGGTGGTCCATATATTTATATATATACTTCTGGAGATCCATGAATTAATGTAAAAGTGGAGGTATAGAACTTATTCATCGCATCTCATCCAGGTAAATTGAATGATTTGTGGGAATAATCACATCCCACTGAAATGTGAAGGTTTATATATAGTTAGGCCCATAAATTTTCCCTTTATATTTGGGATGATGTATAATAAGTCAATGTATTTTGAGACTATCCCTACAATTTTCTATAACATGACGATCATTCTTGATAATTTATAATGTATAAAAGTACATACATTAAACCAAATTATATGATACTTCACCATATATGGAAATAAAATATATTCTATAGAAAATAATATTCCACGTTGTTCAAAAAATATTATAAATGAAATCATATACCAATATTAATATTTTCAATTTAATGAAAATAAAATTTTATGTTAATAAATAATCTTGTATAATAAAACCTGAAATATTCAAAATGAATTCTCAAAATAAAAATATAAATTAATGTGAAAACAATAATTCCCAATACATTTTAAAATTATTTTTAAAAAGAATTAAACAATTGGGAATTTATTTAAAATTAAATTCACATGGTTCTGTGATGAATCTAAAACATCAGTTAAGAAGTATTAGAGGGAAGGTTATTCGATCAAATAGAAACATATGAAATATAATTATTTAGTTAAAATAGAGAGATATATTCCACTTCATTCTCAAGGAGATCCACTGCTGGGAATTTCATATTGGTTGATAATTGTTAATATAGGCAAAAATTCTGGAATCCTAAAACCATGGTTTTCCTAATAATAAATTATGTAATTTCTGAGGAATTTGTATCCTATAATAAAACCAATAGATATTAATCATATATGAATTCATAATGTTTTAGAGTGGTGGGATATACCTATTATTATTGATAAATATTAATTAAAATAATATTATTTTTGAGATAGTCAATTTCATTGGTAAAACTAACTATTACTGATAAATTGAGACTACTGATATTAAGGATTCACAAATAATAATAAGGACAGAAGAAAAAAAGGGATAATCATGACCAATGAATGAGTGAATTTTATAATTTAAGTGATAATTTATACACAATGTTTTTATAGTTTTGATGTATTAATAAATAGATTCAAGTAATAGTTATTTATGATTCACTTTTTTGTAAAACATTATTATCCCATGTTGGTCTATATATATTAGGGGTCCTCACATTCACCCTTCCCCAAAAACTATAATATTATCCCACCAAGTATTTCCATATATGCTTATCCTAATCCCAATTTTGATAAACAAGATTTTAGTTGAAGTGTTTTATATATAGAGACCCATGATTTTCATTAAATGATATAATAAATTTTTTATGAATATTAAATAGATTACATAAAAACATGAAAGATGCGTCTAATAGTTTAGTGTATTTGGAAAATATGTATATAATCTAAAAGTTAGATGAAATATATTCTTGATATCAAATAAAAATCTTCTCCTTTAGTAATCAATACTGATATAGCCTACTTAAAGCCATCCATTACAACCAAAGGAAATGAATCAAAATAAACAGAGAGATTAGATGATCAGAAATGGTAAAAATCTAACATACATAAGAATAAAATGAACATATGGGTTTGATAACATGATAATAAATTTTTAAACTATACCAAAAATATAAAATATTAAAATATATAGTAACAAAATAAAAATTGGTTGTTAAAACGACATGAATCATATAGGAATCAAATAAAATGATCCTCGAGACAATCACATTTGAATAAGACATAAAATTAGGAAATACACATAAGCAAATAAAATAATTTCCATTGTATTAAAAAATCATCATAGTGGAGCGGTTTAACTTACAAAATTATCATTTAATTTATGGTTCAATCCCAAGACCATTTCAATGAATAATTCCATTATTAAAATGGGATCACTCCATGTTTTATTTCAATGTATATCAATAGATATGCATAATTAGACAATGAAATGTAAAGAGGTATAGGTTCCAACCCTGAAATATTTAATATAGTATATATGTGTACCACATGATCTAATTTTTTTTAAACACAATAGATGAGAAGAAATTTATTTGAAAATCATTTCATCATATCATAACTTTTGGAAAAAGGAGTTTCCAATATCATTTAATCTTTTAATCATTTCATAGCCCATGGGTAATGAAGAAATATTGTTAATAATTTTATCATAATATGAAATCATGAACCAAAAAAGGGTTTCATAAACATCTACTCATGATAATTCATTCAAATAAATAATAATAATGTTATCCTAGATTTATATCCCAAAAAATTATAAATTACATAAATGGGTTTCATTTTTAATAGAGAATGATTTTGAAAGACAATTCATTTGAAACATTCCTTTATAAAAATTACCTTTCATTGAAAATAACTATTAAAACTAATATGTATAAAATATTTTTTATATCATTTTATTTTTAAAATAACATCAAAACTTATGACTTAATCATAAAAAATAAAATAAATCATTTATTGGGAATAAAATATTTATCACATTAAAGAGAATTTTTTTAAAAAATACAAATTGAATAAAATAATTTTCATAGGATTTATTGTATAAAAAAATAATCTAATTTTCAAATAAAATTATTTCTATGATATTGGAAAATTTTGTTCCTGTTTTACATGTTAAAAGAATATTTTTTCACATGTATAGTAATATATAACCAGGAATTGTTTTAAAAAAGACCTGAATATAAATTTTTTTTAAAGAATAATGTTTATAAAATTTTAATTAATAAATATTTTTAATTTTAAAAATATAGTTTTTGAAATAAATACATAAAATATATTTTTTTTGGAAGAAATAACTTCATTCTGAACTTAAAATTATTTAAAAATGATTTATTTTATTTCACAATCCCAGGAACTAAGGAATAAATAATGACTAGAAAATTAAGTGGAAAAATATACCTCCATGAATATAGATATATGTTAATAAATTTCATGGATTTTCTTTGGAAATGGATAATAATATTTCATACATAGAAATTAAATCATAAATAGTCTTCAATGAGATTGAAACACATAATCCTTTCAGATTTGGTAATATTGAATTGTAAGTCATACTAAGGACTAAAAATAAATTAAAAATATAATAATATTATATTATGTAAATTTATGATATTTAATTTTAGTGGAGTATAATATACACATAGAAATTATGATTGGATTTTGAACCAATTTGTTTCTAAAAGATGGAATATTTTGGCAGTGATCTCATACACCATGGGTGTCTGTTAAACCAAAATCACCATAATTGAGAGAAAATAAAGTAAATTGGTCAATACTCATTATTTTAATGATAATATATAAAAAATAAGTTCTTTAACTAATATAAAACACATAAAAGAAATAAGGGGTGAAAAAGGCACATATCTTACAAATGTAAAGAAGAGAGATGGAAACCCCTTACCTCTTTATTATACATTTGAACAATATACCATCTAAATAATTACATGATATAAAATTTAATTTAATAAAATTATATAAATTAATTATATAAAACCTCAAATATGTAGTATATAAAACAAAGAATATCAATTTTTTGTGAATTATAATATATCTCATAGAAATAAAAGATATTATCAAAATCCCTCACCATTAGTCTAGACATCACTCATACATGTTCAAAACTCTTGTATAATATATATATGATTATAATAAAATATATTATATTATAATACTAATATATATAATAGCATATATGATTTACTTATAACCATGTATTACTTGTTTATGAACAATACTAATTCATATATATGTGGACCATTTACTTCATGTAGTTATATGACTCCCAATTTGCATAACCTAACAGAATGTATGAGAGGTATACTAATATATAAAAAAATTAATTGACATTTATGATATTATAATAATTCTAAAAATAAAATATATTACATTCCTTATTTCTATATTTATCTTTGAGAAATGGATACATTACTCATGCATGCCTATGACCTACAATATCAATGACCATATTATTCTTCATTTAAAAAGCCCATATTTTAATGATTGTTCTTCAAAGTAAAAATATAAGTATCAATATGATAATTATTTCTTTATTATTATTCTATATTTTATAAAATCATGACTAAATTAGTACGATTGAAAATAAAAAATCTGCACATATATGAAAAAAGCAGTTTTCCCTCAAATCATGATTTGTACAACATTTATCATCCACTAGAGAGTGAAAATGTTAGAAAGAAAATGTTATCATATAATATATTAATGATAAAAATTTCATTAATATCAAAATAAAATAATTTATTTACATTAATTATCTAATTTTATCCTTATTATCTTCTATTTAATGCCTTATTAGAAATGAGTCACATCAATATGTGTGGTGGTTTCCCATAAAACACACAAAGAGCATTATCGTATCCCTTAAAGAATTAAATGATAAAATAATAAGTAAGAAATAATTAATATGTATCTATTATTATCTTATAAATATAATATATTTGGTTTACATAAATTAATATACCAAATCATTAGTGGTGGAAATAGATACATCGATTCATGGGGCGGTAGTCTGTTTTATACATGAATGATGATTTTGTGACAAATTTTATGGATCTTGAGATAGTTTTGTATCACGAATTTAATATATAAATGTATTATTACATTAACTATATTGTATTAAATATTTCATTATTGTTCAATAATAATGCTATAGGGAATATGAATAAATAAAATAACAACCCTCATTTAAGTATATTAAATGTAAATCATGTATCCTACGTTGGGTGAACAAAAATAATTCCATTAATGGATTTATGAACAAAATAATCATTATATTATAGGATTAAGGAATTTTGGAATGGATTTTAGTAGTAATTGGCTATATAAAGTTTTATGAATTTGTGAAGAAGAAAGTAAAATGGGTGACCATTTATAAGATAAGTGAGTGGAACAAATGTAATTTTTTGAAAAGTGAAAAGTATACCAAAATATTATTATTCAAAAAGTCTCCATAAAGATTATTATCATGAATTATACATTAATGATTCCATATATTTCAATAAAGATAACTTTTCAACAATTTTTTTGGTGTTTTAAAACAATATATGTTTATTTTAATACCCCAAAAATATCATTTTTCAATATTCACTACTCATTTAATTATAAAATATAGTTGAACATATTCGATAATTTAAATTATACTGATTAAAGATATATAATTAAATTTTTTAAATTCAATTCACCAAGGAGAATATTATTAATTTAATAGTATTCACATATATGTGATGAGAAAGAAGGTTTTTCGAAGAGATGATGATAAAAAGTTTACATTTTTTAAAAAAAAATTTTCAAAAAAATGATACAGTGAACTTAATTATATATATAAATATATATATGATTAAATATATTTTAAATTATAAACAATTTTTAATATAATTTATCTATATAAGTAATTTCAATGTAATGAATGTTATCAAATAAAATTTAGTATTTAGACCATTCTTCAGAAAATTAATATTTTCCTTATTTTATTAAATATCCCATATCTAAATTTGTAATAGTTTATTAAAAAATAAATATTATATTTTCAAATAATGTATTTAAATTTTCATTAAATTTATTTTATAATATGTGATTATATTATTAGGAGATTTTATTTTTTAAAAATATAATGTTTTTATGAATAAAAATTTATTAATTCACAACTATTGTATAGAAATTAAATTAGATGACTATTAAAATGTTTATAAAATAAATAATACATATATTCCATTATAATAATTTACTAAAGTGTTTTTTAACATTCGAAGGAAAAATTAATTTTTTCACATAATTTTTTTTTTCATTTAATGATTTTCATAATTTTCAAAAAAAAATATATTGAATTTCTATTAATTGGTATATATAGAATACATATTATATAAATATGTAGTACATATATTTTTATGATTTATTTAATTTAAATTATATATAACATTCATATAGCTACGTGATAACTGTATTTATATAATATTATATAAAAAGAAATTTTTCTTATACACTAATAGTTTCATTTAGCAAATGTTAAAAGTAGTGTTATGTGTTTTGATAAATATAAAATATATAAAATTCATTAAGAAAAAATATCAAAATATCTATGTTTATTTTATTTATAACCCCTTAATATGAATATATCTTAATAAATTCATCACATGCAATGAATTATTAACATTGTTAAATTTCATTTTGTTAAACCACATTATAAAAGGTTTAATAATTCAACCTCTTAAAATGACAAATGGATGTGAGAAACTCATGTTCAAAAATACATACTTGGTTTCCAAATAATAAAACTTTTGGGGGATGTAAATTTTTTTCCTAGAATTCAAATCTAACACCCAAATACTGAGGAAGAGTGATTGTGAACATGGTGAAGAGAATGTTAATGACCACAAATCTATAATCTATTGTGGACTGAAAAAGCTCATTAATATAATAAAAAATTATAATAATAAGAAAATGTTTTATATAAATATGCTTTTCCTAATTTCGAGGAATTCCTTTAACATATATTCTAGGAACATATAAAATTCATATATAAGATATATTTCTATTTAATAGGATTAATTTCATCCTTTGGATGTACATTGATCACTTTCCACCTCATATGTCACTATAAGAGATTATTTTTTCCTATATGATATATATAGTTTAAATTGATTAACAAATTTTAACCATTATGCATAAAAATTCATATTGTGTAGTAATACCTTAATCTCTAAACCCTCATATAAAATTATACACTAACAACTCCTAAAATGAATAACCCTACAACCAATAATTTTAAATAATTTTTAATAAAAGGTTACTCAATTTCACAAAATCAACATAAAATTTTCCCAATAAATCATTTTCCTTCCAATTTATTTAAACACACTATATATGTGAATCACTAAATCATATATTTTCATGATTCATGGAAATAACCCTAATTAAGAAACAAAATATTAGAAAATATTTCTACTTTATTTAATACATACAAATAAGATTCTAGTATATATTACATATATAAAAACACAATATAAACTCCACCAATAATAATATAAAATAATTTTTCAAAATTTTTTTTTATCATTTCCAAAATCATAAATTTAATTCCCTTTAGGTACATAGTATCCAATATATTTTTATACTAGCATCATTATCTCACCATTAATCATATATTAAGGGTATTCTTCCCAAAATCAACATAGAACCTAATCATTAAATTACCTTTCTATTACACTATTAAAATTTATCATAATTTCTAAAATCCATCATGAAAACAACATACTATTAAAATTATATATATTATGTCCCCTATAACATATAAGTGGGATTTGAAAAAAATCAATTAAAAGTATTCTATCTTATTCCATAAAAAATGCTTCATTATCATCTTCTTTAATTCCATATTCCATTCATATGTAATCATTAGTCTCCTCCTCAACAATAATATAACCATTAATCATAAACACTTGGAAATTTATTCATGATATTTCATCACATGGAATTTTTTTTTAAATCACATAATATAACCATTTTAATGATCCATCCTTTAATAATACATTAGGGAGACCAAAATTAAATTCCATTTCATTTATGGAATATATTGTTTTTTAGATTAAATTTAATTCATTTTTGTGGTTATATTCCACATCCAAAAATTCATCTCAACCCTTTGAGACACTCCCTTTCATGATTTTTTCATCATTCAATGAGATATTGGAAAATAAATCTTCATTCCACCCTCATCCCCACTACATGAACTCTTATTATACTATATAATTCCCTTCTATTGTGATCCTGAATGATGCCTAATGTGAATTTTTTCGATCATGATACCTAATAATAGATTTGGAATGATAAAAAAATCCAACAATCTAGTTATCAACTAATTTTCTTTCCCATCCATAAATTATCTACCATATTCCACCATATCCTATTTAAATATGGTTATTTCTATTGACTAAACCCAAAAAATATATTTTTATCAATGATATTTATAGTAGAAACTATATAATCATGTGAAAAAATAATTCTAGTCTATCAAAATAATTTACTTTTCATTCAAATAATTGAATCTATTGTATAAATATTGATAATTCATAGTCATCATCAATTTAAATACTTAATGATGGGTTTTGATGAGGTTGATAATTTTCAAAGTATTTCCACGTGAGAGTGTCAATCAACATATTATAAAAGGAATGTTTTCGTGAACTAAGTGAGGATCAATTATAGATAAATGCACCCTGTTTAGAGTTATTTTCACTAGACATGTATGTTCAAGATCTATGTAAACTATTTGTATCAAGAAGTTGATGTAATTTGTGGTGAACATGACTTAGATACCCCATAAATTGTGACATAACCCAAATTTGCACTTAACATAAGGCCATTCCTAAACCACATTGGATGGTTAATAGAAATTTGGAATGAAATAAAAATTAGAGGGTATTATTTATATGAACATGGAGAAACAACAAGGAATGTGTACATATAAAAAACTGAAACATCATAAGAGTTAAATGTATTCCATACCTATAAGTAGAGAGTAGAAAATATTCAAATCAAAAGTAGTTATAACATCCCAAAGTTAATGTCCAATATAAAAGGATAGTGAAAATAGAAAACAAACAACTCCGTGTGATATTGTGGTTAATATTGTACCATATCACTATTAGGTACCTAGAATCATTTAATAGAATCCTCACATTCACACCTTGATTCCATGCCATTCCTTGCAATGAAGGATATAAATTGATCAATGCACTGCTGAAAGGGTGCTGATGTTGTGAGATAAACAATATTAATAAAATTCCTCCTAAAGAATCCTAATGATGCCTCTATAAAGTAATCTAAACAATTTTCAACATTAAATAAAACAATTCATGATAATAAGAAACACCTTTTTAATATCAAAATCATGGAAATATTTTTTTATTAAATTTTTCTAAATTTACCAAATAATATATGTAAAACTATATAATGAACTTATTATATATGAAAGAATATAAAGAGATGTATCATATATCATATTATATCTTTACTACATGTACAAAAAAATTACAATCAAAATCATGGGAAACTACTCACAAAGGTTCAATGTTTTTTATGGTAACATAATACTCCTACATTAATCATTGACCATTCATCACTCAATTCATTTTTACATAATACATTGGGGTAGAGAAACACTCCATGAGTAAACCACCATCAATTAAAATATGTTACCTAGAAAATTATGAATGTTGGTTATAGGACACCTCATGAGTAAACCACCTCAAAACACATGGATTATAGACTTAGGCTACACCTTCCACCTAAGTCACCAAGGATTCCCATGTGCTGCAATTTCAAACAAATTTTTTCAAATCCATTATTTTAAAAAATTATATATCAAATTCAAAATAATTTGAAATTAACATTTATTTTACCAAATTATTAGATGGACATATATTCAAAAAAATTAATTTCTATTCACACAAATTAATCAATCATTATTTTTATTTATTTTATAAATATTTTTTCAAAACCATAGAAATATTGTTCATCCGATATAGTCTATATAGGTATGAAATACCACAAATTTGGGTAAAACATACTTACAACGGGATCCAATCACACATTAGAATGAATGGATAGTGACAGTTTTCATAGAATCCTCCCAGACATATAATTGTCGACATCTCTAAAAATTCTAATAAACATAATATATCCTCCATTATATCATTATCCTAAATTTGTACAACTTATCTCAAAAACAACATTCCCTATTTTTTTCAATGGTGACCCATCCAAGGATAAAATTACAAGAAAACATTCACTAAAAGAGTTATCTAGAGGATGAAACAATGGATCTGTATATTATTTTTATAGAATCTATGCAATATCCAGATGGAAACAAATATTTTGATTCCACAATAATAAATCCTCAATAAAACATAGTTCCACTAAGGAGGCCTCACCCAACTCTTTACAAAATAGTGGACATGAACATGGTAAATCACTCAAATCGTCGAATGGAGCCATTTTGATCGATGAATGATGACTATTGTAATAAAAAACACAATCAATAAAAAATCCCAATCATATGACCCATAAATATACAAGATATTGGAATAGAGTATATCCTCTTGAATCTGAATACCACAACCATTTAATCCATATATCTAAAGATGTATGGATGTACTCATTTTGACCTAAGTCCAAATCACCTCTTGAATAATCCTCTAAAAACATAAATTATACCAAGGGTCCCAATCTAATATAATGTAAGAACCAACCCCAGGTAACCTCATGATCTCATAAAAAACAATATAAAAAGATAAGAATTCTAAATTTGTAAATTGAACAATTATTATGTAGATACAATTAATCACTTGGAGAATATTGCTTAATCAAACTATAGTTTCTAGTGAAACCTCATCCAATTTTCAAACCATCACTAGATGATTTCAGAGTGAACAAGAATGTTTCAGATACACTACCTTTACCTATTGAAAATTTTAATAGTGGGATAGATATTCTCCAATGTAATTCTTCAAAACCATCCACCAGAATCACCATGTCATGCCATAATATATCTTTATAGTACCTTGATGAAATTACTAAGAAGAACTACGAAAATCAAACAAAACTGAGATCCTCATGGATGTTGGCATGAGAAACTAATCCCCAAAATATATAATACAATATGAAGAGAGAGAAAAACATGAAATAGTCTCCCCAACATAATGTGTTCAAAATGTCCTCTAAAACCATTGACCTACATCTGAACCTATATAATAGACTCAATAATGGATTATGATATCTAAATAATGACCATAACTATTCTTGATACATTCCATGGAGTGTTCAACTGTAACTAATCAATGGTATCCATTATTATCCACTATTCCACCGATTCTAGAATAGCTTGTGATGGTAGATTTGTACTTGGTGCATCTTTTATGACATTCTTATTACATAGTAAGGAGGTGATTTCAAAGTCAACTTAATGAAGTTATTAAAACCAACACATATATATTTTATTCCTATATTTATAATAGAATGTATATCTTATAATCATATGTTATGAAAATAATACAAACTAGTCCATGATAAGATACTCTCATGAACATATAAGTTCTTGAATGACCATGAAAATCACAAATCATGATTCTGGTAACTCTTCTCATATAGTCGAAGATATAGAGAGTCATAAGACACCAAAGGAAAATCCATAATATTCACACCACCTAAATATGTACTAGATATATCATAATATGAGATGAACTTCACTTGGTTCAAGTATGATGATAATGTAAGATTATGTCATATTCCCCATCATCCCATAAAATATAGACTAAAAATTTCTACCTCAATTTATTTTTACCCTTAACCTAGTCTGAGTAGCCTATGGTGGTTCCATCATGGATAAATCTATGTAGAACCAAAAAAACCCAGCATTACTGAAGAACCATAGAATATCAATGGAATTTTGTCACTCTTCCCATAAAAGAAAAATTTTCACATTTATATGATCAACTGATTATCCATGAACTGAAATCATATTACACATTATCATCAATTATTAAATCCCAAAATATCATTAATAACATTTTCAATTCAAATGGGGAGTCATTATGATTCTTATAAAAAAACAAAAATGATTCTTGTACTCATCCTTAAATATCGATTATTCCAAAATATCATCCATGAATACTATAAAAAAAATTCAAGATGGTGATGGAATATATGATTCATTAAATTTGATAAAACCGTGGGAATATTAGATGGAAGAATATCACATCACAATTGTCTTATAATGTACAAAAACGATATTGAAATTTATTTTAGGTATAAAAACTACCATACTTTTCACTAATGATAACCTAACCACAGATTTATATTCAAAAACTAAATTTCCAATTTAACATATCAAACAAATCATCCACACAATTCAAATGAAAGATAATCATAATTGACACCTAGTTAAACTATTAATAGTCCACATACAACTATATTTAACAATTTATATTCAAGGGAAGGATAATAGGAGAGGCACAATATGAAATTATCAGGGGGAAAACCATAATACATTAGATCATCCAATAAAATGTGAAGATATTTTAGCTCTTCTGGTTTTATTCAATAAAAAAATTTCAATTTCTGTTGTGTTGTTCGAACGAGGTTAATTGAAATCCCTATGTCACTTTCTAGAGTAAGACCATATAATTATTCTATGAAATAACAGTGAGTGGTCAAAATCATAGTGAAATAATAAAAAACAGAAGAATTTTGGTCATTATAAAATTCTAAAATAGGTAAAAAATGATGAATCATTGGGCTGGATGGTCCTACTTGAAAAGAACACATATCACACACTACATAATACACTAATAAAATCCCATAATATGAAAGAAATGAGACATGTAGATGATAATAATAAACATCATAATTGTGAGATGGAACAATATATATCCCATTGAAATCATCAAAATGATCCATATTGAGAATGATGAAATCCCACACTAACCACATATCAACTATAAATAGTAATCAAGTAGGACAATAAAATCCCTACTATTTCCTATTACTAAAAGGTGTCACTAAATATATAAAAATTTATATGATATATGTTGTTTTTTAATAATATCAACAAAACTACTAGATTTAAATGAGTTGGAAGAACATATATCAAATAAATCAATCACATCTATTGATGAAACAAATATGGTACATCTAACCATCTGAAAAATTACATCTATGTATTCTAGAAGATAATATACTCCACAGTGGTTCATCACTCTTTAGGTATTTGGATAGAGTAATATAGTTTTTTAGGCATCATATTATTCCATATTAGACTTTGTAGTTGATTATCCTTGATGATAATGTGGTGTATACATAGCCTGGAAATAATGCTGCAGATTAATGTAACTTCTCCAACGGTTTCCCATCATCATTTCAGTAGGGAAATAATTTCAGGTTTGTATTCACTTTCTACACTAATATCTAGTTAGTAGTACTATTATAGGTGTAACTGATGATATATATGAAGCATATCACTGAGAACCACCTCCACAACTCCTCTGATGATATTTAAACATACTATATTTACCATGAATTCAATTAGAGATTCTATTAGGTGAAATACCAGGTGTGAATAACCAACAATGACTAATATATTCAATTATGTAATCCTCACCATGTAAACCATCAATGAATAAGAAAAATTATTCAATATAAAAAACATTGTTTTTCAATCTGGCTGCGACCCTATTGTTACATCTGATCCTTCAACCCATAATTATTTAATACATCTAATAAAAAAACAGCCTCCATAAATAAATTGGCTCTCTCTAACCCTGAATTCACTTCTTTCCACAATTATAGGAACTCCAATGACATATCTAACATTTTAGAAAACAGAAAAAAAACATATTGAAGAATATATTTTTGAAACCATTTTTTTCCAGCAACATGTGAATATCCTCAGGTACCATGCAATGCCACAACCACATTCAGGGAAACTGAGGTTATAATGCCAGAAGAATAATCTGGAGACTCATAGTTTAACCGATGGATTAAATTACAAGATAAATACAATCATGAAAACTCTCTACCTCTTGAATATATGTTATACACTTATGAGATGGTTGATTCTCATGCATGAACAGATTTGATTGATCTATTTCTCTTTCATATCATGTATATGTATTATAAATCAATCCTAGATACTTGCAATAATATATTGGTTAGTAAGAACTACTTACACACTATCCTCAGTGAGATTATAATCAATAAAAATATTACCTAACTAAGAATCCATTACACCCCCTGAGGAAATAATGAAGTAAATCTCAATGGCATACCACAATACACTTATTACCCTATCAAACTATTACCTATCAAAAATTGACAGATTCAAAAATCAAATTATTGATCCCCATTATATGGAAACTCGCACCTACACATCAAATTATAAAAAATAGACTAATTTTCAAACAAAAATCAACAACATGGAATGTGTATATATTCAACATATAGAAACATAAAAATATATATAAATATTATGTAACAGTAAAAATACTAATGATATTTAATAACTAAAATTTAGTTGGAACATACCAATGTGAAAAACGAAAAATAAATAAAAAGTAAAACAAAATACTAGCTACTTAGTGTTATTCTTTTAAATCTACCACCATCCACTTAGAGATACCAATATTTGGATGAAGGAAACCACACCACCTCATTACGGTGACTTGTAATTCCCTACATGAAAAGAAATAAATATGCGTACTCATCATCGTAGGGGTGTGTAAGATATGAGATAATTTGGATCATTCTGATTCTACTCAGGTGTTCCAAATCATAAAACTTGAAAAATATCTGAATAGTTCTCAAATTAAATGATAATGAAATAATAAATAGTTACATGGTTTTTATATCAATATATTGGTAAATCAATTTATTCCCCCATTTTCCAAATTTCAATAATAATCGAGGTAAAAGAGTTCATATAATTTTAGATATATAAAATAAATTAAAAACAAGTATCATATATCATATCATATCCTTGAATGTAAATGATAAAATTGTACAACCCAAATAACATGTCACATCACGTCAATGAACAATATATTCTTGAATAGTATACTAATAATATGATATTTGATGAATTAATAGTACTACATTACTCAGATAAGATGAATATGGATCATAGAAACACCCTTGAGTAAATCCCCCAATAATATCAATTGATTAGCTCGAAAAATGTGGCAATGTAAAAGAGGGGAACCATGTGACTAAACACTACAGATGTATGTGGAATATGTACCTAAGATTCAACATCCACCTATGTACCTATTACATTAATTGTTCTACATATTTATTACAATTTCATCAATAACATTATTCAAAAACAATTTTTAAAACCTATTTCAAAATTATTTGAATTTATATATTTATTAAAAAAACATGAAAACCCCATATTTTAACAAAAATCAATTTCTCCACCAAAAAATCACTCAATCGATCCTTAAATTTCATTTATAAAATTATTTATCAAAACTAGAGAAATATGGATCATCAAACAAAGTATTTAGATGAAACCACCAACATCAAATTTGGGTCTGACATGCTTGCAATAGGATTCCTGGAAATATAAGCACTAGAGAAAATAAATGAGGGCCATAGAATCAATCATAACATATAAAAAATAATAAATTAAAAAAGTTTGTTAGTAGAGAAGAGGTATAACCACATACAATAATAAATAATGTATGCAACTACACAACCAACAAAAAACTTATCCTCCGAAGGAACATCACAAACAGATCATGAATGAATCAAGAATATTATCATCAATGAATTCGAAATCCAATTATTTGGGATAGAAGTTCTACATTGACCAATGTAAACCAATAATTTAAATAAATAATCCCATAGAACATTGAACAAAATCTATAATGAATAAGAATAACTAAATGAAATGATCCAGAATTTGTGGATGTATTCATAATCATATAGGAGGAAACCTAGGATGTATGGGAATACACCTATGGATTAATAAAATGGACAATAACTGTGAAATTCCAACATAAAATTATAAATTATAATTACAAGGTTTATAACCACTTTTTTATGTCATGTAATCCATGGAATACAAATATGAAGAACAACATGTCATATAATGTCAAAAATTTTGTTTTCAATATTATAGAAAATATAAACTTTTTCAGTACACAGAATCCTTTCATGACTTAAACGACTACATAACATATTCCTAATAACCAAAACAAGGATGTAATAGTTTATATAATGTGTATGTTATCCATGGAGTGAAATAATTATGTTGTGTGAAATTATCTACTGGTATGTAGAAACTATAGATTGTTTTGTATTTCTAAAACATACACTGTCATTATCTAAACTCATGGAGAACCCCACAAATTAGTTTTTAGTTTTTATACCCAAAATTTATTAATTCAAATAAATATAAATCAAAAAATTTGTTTATTTTTCTCATAAAATGTTCTACATCATCTGGAGTTCACTCCTTAAAAAGGTAATAACCAAAATGAGATAAGATAAATACAATATAATGGTTTACAAGGTGATAAATAATTTCTATAAATCACACAATCTATCCATTACCATATTTTTAGGTCATTTTACTATTCTTTTACTTATCCAAATACTTATCCTTAGAGACATTCCTTGATATATCCATATAAATATTCTACATGAACTCACTAAATGTTTCACAAACTAGTTTCCAAATATTAAACAAGCCATTACATTTATAACAACTACAATGATATAGGATTATTGGGAATGGATATTAAATACATTTTAGATGAATATAAAATACATAACAAAAACACACATTGGAATAGTATATTGTAATTGAAGACTCGGTATAGAATATTATAATCTGTTGAAAGATATTCAAAATATCCAATCTTTTTTTCACAATTTCTTCCCTTTAAAAAAATATATATACTTAAAACAATTATTTATAGAATATATAAATCAAACATAAGAATTGGTTAACATTGATGCTCCTTAAGGGTATATAATGTAAATAATTAAAAATAACATGAACATAAGTGTATAAAATCTTCTGAATAACATTTTAATTTCATATAGTGAATATAAATTACCATATTAGTGAGAAATGGTATAATGGTTTAAAGTTTATAAGATATAAATCATTATGTAATCAAGGAACATGATCCAAGAGAAAATAAAAGCGGCGTAAGAAAAAAAATGGCATGTACATAAGCATTAAAATTCATTCTTGTAGTTATAAAGCCCTACTATAAAGGCTATTATAGTGGATGCGGTTTTCGCTACAGACTATATAAATAGTTAGGGTTCACACTCAAGATAATCATAGTTGAAAAGATTTCATTACTGTATTAGGATCACTCCAAATTCTTGTCTTCCATACCACATGATATATAAATAATAACAAAATGTGTTGGGGTAGATACTAGTACCAAAAATCACATAATGAAAATCAGGCATATATGTGCCACAAAATATTAGCACATTAATCATATCATAGTAGATTAAAGGAAATTTGATTCATAAATATTAAATCATTTCTTAACATATATTGAGGAGATAATTTTCATAATACCTTCATAATTTCTTAATTTCATAACATGTGGAGAAAGATGGGGGTTTCAAAAGAAACTTTTCTTCCTATAACCAGTGGATGAAGAATGAGATCCATGAGCATATTTTCATCATAAATAATTAAATGAATTAGTAATAATAGTGTCCATATTTTTAACCCCAATAGAGAATAATTTACATCAATGTTTTTATTTTATATGCTGAATTATTTTTATTGAAAAATCACTCAGAATAATTAAAGAGAAAAATAATTATTGTTTGAAAATAAATCACTAAAACTAACAATTATAAAATATTTTGGAATTCATTTTTGATTAAAATTTACATAAAATATTATAAAGGAATCATTAAAATTCATTTTTTCATTTCATAAGGGTTTTATTAACAATTTAATAAATCATTTTAAGGAAAAAAATATTGATTAATTAATTATAATTGAATAAATCCTCAAAACAATAAAATGTTAGATTGATTTAAAATAATTGTTATGATGGTATAAAATTCCATTTTCTCCTATATGTTAAAAAGAAAATATTAATTTAATATTTCTGAAAATATCTAAAAGAGAATTTCAAAGAAAATAACCTTGAGATTAAATTAATAATTTTTTTAAATTTCAAAATAGATTCAATTTTTATTTAATATTTCATCTAATGAACAATAAAAAAAGTTTTAAAAACACTATTTTGAGAAGGAAAATTGGTTATCGGCCAAATAGATAAACAAATATTTTTTTTTCTTAAATACATATATTCGAAAATAGAGTATAAAAAGTGATTACAATTGAGGGGAACATTATATATTCTAATTTATAAAATATTATAAATTATTATTCATGAAATTATTTATAAATGGATCATAATATTTAATCACCATAAACATAATTAAAAATAATCATGATAAAACATAAGTGTTTAACTTAAACTTTTTATAACATTGGTGTCACTGAATTGTAGAATCCTAGAAGGAATATAATTAAATGAAAGATATAATAGCATGATAATAAATAAATTCATTATATTACATTTCAAAGGGGCTATATATATACCTCACCAAGAATATAGGTTCATAACCTAACATATGTCTCAATGAAGAAAATATTTGAAAAATGTCCCTTACTGAATGGGTTAATTTTAAACTGTAATCCCAACAAAAGAGATATAAAAAATGTATATTTAAATACAAATTAGTAACCTATTATGAAAACTAATATTCATTTATGGTTACTATATACACAACATATAACAAAAAATGTGATGAATATGGAATTTATGTCAAATAAGTAAATAGTGTGATGAAAATCCCATAACACTTGAGTAGTCTTTTGAATCATATTCCCCATGAATGAATAAGATATAATGAAACATTAAATATCATTAAATGAAGAGGAATTGTTATTCGAAATGTATAATGGGGAATAATATAACCCACTAAAAAATGATTGGTATGTTTCTATATTTCAACAACAAATAAAAGATATAATAGAAATACGTTGAAATAAGTATCAAATTTATACATTCATCTTTGACCCAATTTATGACACATATATTATTATAATTATTATTTTATAAAACACTTATTATATTTTTTAATATTATATTTTATTTACATATGGATATTTTTTCCCATTTATTAATATATAGTTATTAAAATAAAATTTTGGGTAATAAATATTTATTGTATATATGTTTTCATTTGTTATTTTCATTCCTATAAATTTGATCGTGGTTCCTCCTTCAATAGAATAATAATATTGAAATAATTATAATATTTATTAATCTATAATATTTATTATTCTAATAAGGAAATATGTTTTTGATAGTATATGTACATTATGATCATGAGGATGGTAGCTCGTATATACGTATAAGTAACATTTCCATTTTTCGATGATAAGTATGGAAAAGAGATATGTAATAATTTATTATTAAAGAGTTTTTATAATATAATATAATGAATTATTATTTATTTAAATATACTTATAGATATCATACATGTGGTTTGATGTTGATTTGATAGATTTGCATCACTTCATGAAAGCGGTAGGTCACATATAAACGAACAACATTATCTGATTTTAGTGAATGAAATGGTAATAGAATTAATTTGAAATTTTATTATTCAATAATGATAAGATTTTAATTAATATTAAAATTTATTAATTTATATCACATATGTTCATTTATTTTATTCTTTTTATCATACCTGTTAACTGATAGTGAAAATAGATTACATCGCTTTACGATGAAATAGTCTTTCATACATATGAATAACATTATTTCATCCCCCTATTGAATGGAATAATATATATATATATATATATATATAATATAAATACTCTAAATCAATAAATATTTTATAATTATCATATATATACTTTAGATCCATTATAAAACCAAACATTGAAAGGTGGTAATTGAAAAATGAATTTCTCTGTTCATAAGGAGGTAGTCCGTTGTTCACATTAATAATGATTTCATAGACAATTTGAAATAATTAGATATTTTTTAGATTTTTAAAATAACATAGAAAAATATAAATATATTTAATACATTTAAGATGTTATATATCCATGGTTCAATAATAATTGAATAAGGTGGAGGAATAATAAAAACTGAAAATAATCATGGAAGAACATTACCACATCTGTGGGTATCCAACATTGATGTTCAAAATAAGCCTTCATAGGTTTTCCTTATTCTATAAAAAATTATTTTAATATGATATTATAAAACATTTTAAGTTATTTTTGATGTATTGGATAAAAAATTGTCAAATGGTTTCAAAAATAGAGGAGAGGGGGTTTCCTTTTATAAGTGAGGTCTGTGGAAAAGTCATTATATTTTGAATATAAAATGATGTTCCATCAATTTTATCAGTTTAATAGGATAATAAATGTAGTATAATTGGGTATTAGACATTATATAGTCATTATACTGGAATATTATGGATTTTATGCAATGTTTTATGTCAATTTCACCAATATATTTTATGTTTAATCCAAGCATTTACCCATTTTTACCATAACCGCAATGATTAATTTTTACTCTTTTTGACATTCATATTGTTGAAATTTTTTCATATTATATTATTTAGATTATTATGATTGAAAATATTAATTCCATTTTATCTAATTCTATTTACATTTGTTGAAAAATTTTATCATTAAAATTAAACCTTCAAATGGGATGACATGTGGGATGTGAGTTGGAAAATTATTAATTTTTTTAAAGAATTTGATGTAACAATTAAAAATATAATTGAATAGAATGAAATAAATTTTAGTAAAAAATATATATTTAACTAAAATTGATTTATAAACAATTTATAATATAATATATTTATTTACATAATTTAAGTGAAAATTTAATTTTCCATTAAAATTGATTATGAGTCCATATTCATCCAAAAATTAATAACATCAAAATATTTTAAAAATAAATCACCCTAATAAAATTTTAACATCCATATATCAATTGATAAAATTATTTCAAATTATTATTTTTATATTTGTACGTTATAAGTTTTAGAATATGTTTGAAAACATAATAAAATAGATTTTGAGAAAAAATATTAATTTTAATTAATATAATGGATTTATTATTCTCCCTTATGTAAATAATATTATTAATATAAAAATATTTTAAAATTTACATATATAATTAAAATAATTATCCATAACTATTTTACTTAACTTTTTGTCGTAAAAAATCATTTTTTTGCATTAAAATTGTTTAAAAAATATTTCCTTTATTTTAAAATACTTTTTCATTATCAAATTCAAATTATTAGTCACCAAATAAATATTTTTATATACATTTATAAACCATATATTATTATAATTCAGAAAAAAAAATGATTATAAAAAGACAACAGCTAGGTAATAACTGTCATAGATTATTAAATTAATAAAACGACATGATTAATATAAACTCAAGTTTTCATGTAAGGAAAGATAAAACCACTATTATGCCCTGTGAGAATTGTTTAAAATATTATAAAAATTAAAAAATCACTAATTAATAGTGTGTTACAGTACCATTTAATAGAATAATAAATCATTGCATTATTGATTACAGGAGGAAATTCCTTTAGATTTCAGTCAAATGGATGATGATTCATGGTGGTGAACTCAATGAAATTCATATATATGATGTAATTTCATGTTTTATATTTATGATTATATTTGATTTCTTATATGGATTATAAAAATTATTATTATTGGTAGACCATTTAGGGTAAAATTTTTTGGTGAAAAAAGTCATGATAAATATTTTCATGTGATTTTCTTGATTTAAATTGGACAGTTAGTTAAACTATATTATAGAAAGTCAGTAAGATGTTTAAAATTGAATTGATTACATTAGTATAAATTGATATTACATGTGAAGGAATTAGTGTTACTTAGGTAAAAAATCTAATTCATTATTTTACTCACACAAATTAGCATATCTTGAGGTTCATATGGATTTAATTTCTCATGAAATGGGAATATAAGGGGCCAGTTATTACTTTTACATGGATATGTGGATTATGTCAATTGGGGGATGTTTCATTTATTAATTATTAATAGTTTAAGAAATATAATATCCATAATTATTTGGTTTCATATAATTTTCATATATTTTTAATGTTGACACATTGACATTATATGTCAATTGTTTATTTATTTACAGTATTATTGAATGGAAAAATATCTATCATAAGAAAATATTTTATTTTTTCCAAATAAAAAAACAAAATAAGAATAATAATCTATAAAAAATCTATAATTTCATATACATGACAGTTAAATCTATGTATATAATACATTTACGTTGAAAATCATTAATTATAATAAAATAAGCTTGATCAATACATTTATTTCACTGCCCTTTTATTTATTGATTCATTAAAGAATCCAATTGAGAATTCCTCTTGATATATCCAGGGGGTTCATGAATCATTAAATTACATTTCTGATATATTTTATTTTGGTTCATGATGAAAACATCATTTCATTTTCATCAATGATTTCAAGGACATATTACTTATATTCCCATATTTAAACATTATATTAGATGGATAAATCACATATACTATCTCTCTATAGAACATGAGAGTATTGTAGTCAAATAACATTTTCATGTCATAATCATGGTACATATAAATTTCATTGAATCAAATCAACATTAAAAATATAAAAACATATTATATTCATCTAATTTTATGGAAATAAATATTCAACATTAATATTATAGTAAAAAATAATGATTATTTCTAAATTTTACAATACAAATAACTCATGTTACAAATAATTTAATAATAATAACAATACTATAATTAAATTACAGTGACATGATAATTGTAAATAGCATTTTCTTGAAAAAAAATTAATATTTATTCAATGATATAAATGTATATTTCTTATTTCACCAATCCTAAATAACAATATTTATTATTCAAGATATTCTTCACTGATATAATATAATTTTGTATAAAAAAATATTAATTATTTTTATAGATTCATTAACTCAATTCAAATATTCAAATAACATTACCTGACATTGAGTAATAAAACATTGATTCAATAATAAAAAATATATTTTTTTAATGTACTATGGAAAAATAATAATTTAACAATATCCATATCTGTTCAAAAAAATTATATATATTATTTACAAAACATGTGGCTCAATGAATAAAATCATCATTATCATGGTAGTAAATAAATTATAGAAAACCATAGACTAATATTTTTTGAACATTAATATCTCATTATTATGTTTCTAAAATTAGAAAAACATATATATATATATATTGTTATAAACAATATGAATAAATTTAATATTAAAAATATAATTTATTTATTTTAGAGTTAATCATGCTAAACATAGTGTGTGACAATATAGGTCCATTTTCCTATTTTATTTTAAATTATATTCCCAAATATGATGGTTTTCAACTATAAAAAAGATAAGGAACCCATCGACAATGAATATAGTTTATGAACTAAATAGAATATATTTCAAAAAATAATATGTAATATAATACCCTCTATATATTTATATCTCTTAAAGAATGATATATACTTATTTCAACAACACATATGATTTATATATCTAACTGTGGGGATCTTTAAAAATTTTATATATAGATATTTAGTTTGATTTATCTCATTATCATTAATTTAAATAAAATAGATATTGTTGTCATCTAACATTAACTAAGAAGGGAAACATAATATCTTATATATTTAATAATATTAATATCACTAATTATATACAAAAAATTGATACCTTTAATTGATCATATTTTGTAACAATTTTAATCAATGAATCAACGTAAATTATTAACGATACACTTAAATAATTATCATATGTCTTACGATAGATAAAAACTCTAATATATAAGAATAACCAAATGTAATGGTCTAATGACCAGCACCTTCTCAGTGGTAGCTTGTAACTTATCTGGACCCATGAGTGATGACTCCCATTGATCAATCTAGCATGACAGTGACCTATGTGACGTCCATATGGTACCTCGAATGGTGCCATGCCAATGACCCCTTGCATTTTTCATATCTTCTGTCCTATTTCTCCTTGATCCTGGTGTGGACCACCTTTTTCTCTTCCAGCTCCATTGACGCACCTACGATCTTACATAAATCCTTTATCTATGAGTTTCCTCTTCCTAGGAGGCTTGTCAACCATCTCCCTCTCATGAGCAAGGAATGTTAGAAAATCTATTACGAGATGCCACTACCCATTTCAATCCCAACACAGCCTCTCTTATGACTGATTTTCCCCTCGGCATAGCTCTTGCACCATAATCACACACATTTGTGTTCGTACATGGGTATGCCTCCAATACTATGATCACATCACCTATCGTCTACCAACACTTGCAGATGCCTCTACCTCATTACCTCGACCGTGGGACCCATCCATCTATTCATCGACCAAAAAAACATTGACTAATAGGGCTCTCTCAGGCACCTCATCATAAGTGGTAATATGTAGTAGAACCACTAATGTCCCAATCACTATACATATTTCCATTTTGAAGAATCAAGCAGTGAAAAAACGGGTCTCATACCATGTATATAGAGTACCGCGACATGTTAGAGGACCTCGCTGAAAAATCATACACTGTTAGGTTGCCCTGTCGAAGCTACAAATGATCCTATAAACATGCTGGCCTTATTATGGCTAGTTAAAACTCTTCCCTAAGGAGTTGTTCAAAGTCCTCCTATGTGAGTGTCACCTAATCATGACACTGTATTTGCATGTTCTACAATCGTCCCACCGGGAGCTAAAGAAGGATAGAAGATTCGACCACCATTTAATCCGGAGGTGTCCTCCCAAAGTGGAAAAAATTGAGTGACAAACTCGAGCTAATCAATTAATGCTTAACGGTTTGGATAAAATAGGTATTTCAACAGTCATTTCTTCTAGAACTCGTGTATTATAATCATCCTATGTGCATTCTCATACCGTACAATAGGAAACAATGATGTTTTGCAGGTGGTGGCACCATTGATAGACTACTCGGAGGAAAATCCTCAGAACCAGTGCCCTGTCTTGAAGCCTAATTATAAGAAATATCATCATCATGACCATAATGTGGAATCCTATATAGATGTCATTATGGAGGCGTCATGAAATAGATCATGATAATCTAAGGTAAACATAGTATATTAGGAGATCTTACTAAAGTAGTACATAGAAAAAAACTATTCATATATTATGAAAGTACCACTTTTTCCCAGTAAATAGTGTTCTAATTCACTAAGATGAAAAGACAGCTGTCAACGTCGCATTAAAGGGATATGTCAGCCACTGCTCCAAAACTAGAACCTACGGCTTGAGATCCAAACACAAAACATCATAACACTATTATTATGCAGCCCAATCCAAGCTCCTCACACTTCGGTTCGAAGGTATAATAGGCCTCTTCTAATATCACTCTATCTTGAATCCTCCTACAGTGCCCAAGTCATGAGTACCCCATGCCTATCTATAATAGGTTAGGGGCTATGGAATAGCACTGAATAGGTTTATATCACAAATGAGAGGCACTTTTCTAAGTACATGTACACACATACAACTCCAAGCCTAAGGTACTAGAATGTAAAAGGACACAGAATCTATACATGCCAGACACATTGTATTATAAACAAAGAGTCACAGAAAAAGTAATATAGTTGTTGGAAAACAAGGTGAGTATATAATCCTACCAAATGAATGTCATAACACGTGTTAAAATCCATGTCCATGATGCTAATATGCTAATATCCCGACTTGGATAGTAGGTTCTGGGTAGCATCATTTAGCCGTAGGAGTACGCCACGTCTGTTTGATCTCACTGAGAACCACCTGGAATTGGTCCTCTGTTGACTTCTTTATTATGTCGATCATATACTCAAGACACTACATGAGTGGGAGAATCCCGTGTTGGGGTGAGTAAAAAAATAGTCAATAGGACCCCCAAAACATCAAATGTAATGCACTAAGCAAAAACCATAATAAAATCATATTCAGGTCAACATAGTTATGTGGAAATACATATACCAAGAACATCAAGATATAATTTCTTCAAACACTAGGAATCATATGGTTTCAACCACTTAACCTACATTAGTATTCTTATCATAGTTTTGAGGGGAAACACATGAATCCTGAAGATCGTACTCCATCAGCTCAGCCATCCTTGATGGCACTCGTCTGAGAGGTATACTCCATCATGAACAACTCTACCATTCTAAGTGGTATGTCTGAAAGAATGTTCTCCATTGGGTACATTCTATGTGTTCATGCTTCAGTTCACATCACCATAGGATCAGTCATCATTGTATTTCTCCGAGTGCATGTCTAATAAAACCCAAGCATAGAGGCCCACTCTCACGAGTGTTCACTAAATAGGGAGCCAAAATCCGAACAAACATGAAAAACCTGTGTTTCCCTTGTAAGGTTTGGGATTCACCTCAGTGCATCGAGGTATCACTAGTGCCAATCTTGGAATTGTTTTCATGATGTGGATGTACCCATTCCTCACTACTTTTTTCGATAACTGAGGGAGCTCCAACTCTAATTGATGACCCGCACCCTCCTCGGAAGGGGATTGTTACGTAGTGACTAGAGTACTAAAGCCCGAGTACAATGGGGGGGGGGGGGTACTAAATTTGTCAGTTCATGTGTGGAGGAACCGTACACTAGAAAGACATGGGAGTAATTAATCCTATCAAAGAAAACCCACAACCTACCCGAATGGGGTGTACAGACTCTATTCGTTCATGTACGTATGACCCATTACCATGATTAAAAGTGGAGTACCGAATCCTTTCATAAAGGAATTTCACCATACAATGTTGGGGGAATACTGATGCTATGTATGTTAGAGGTGGTGGACCTATGCCCTAGTCCATTAGGGGAGTACCAACTCCACGGATAGAGAACCCACTACCTGGTCCCATATGGGAGTACCTACTCAACATTCACAGACATCTCATAGATGTTGTCCTTCAGGGGAGTGACACCCTTTTAGGATGCTAGTCAAAGTAAATGAACCCTCCCCCATGACCTGTGAGTCATATTTTTATGAAATACACTGAATCCCACTCAATAATTCTTGTACCAGAATTATATACTCCTCAAACCATTAGGCCATCTAAAAAAATCCACACATATTTAATTTTACTTTCTCAAATCTAACAGCTCGTCACAAGGGTCCCAACTCCACATTCGACATGTCTAACGAATGCTCCATTTGTGATTTTTGGACATTTGAGCGAAAAAAGGGTCGGTTGGGTCTAGCTCTAATCCAACAAGGCCTAGCAATGGACATACATACCAAAACTGCGTCTGAACCGTCCCATGGCTTCCCCACTGGTATCCCAACCTACGAGCTTTATCATGGACAACATCGGTGTGGGTTGGTGGCGCTCACACAGTTTGTGTAAGATATCGCAATGTACCCTTTCATGAAACACAATCAGATGTTGTTGGCCACCAGATCAGCACACCCACGTCAATGATATGCCAGACATAGTCAATGCCATTACCGATCCCATGACCATATCCACATGGACAACTGTATGGACATGGATATCACAACCATAGTAGAACACCACTATAACACACCCCCTTATCCACCCGACATGCATCCACTGGCGTGTAGAGGTTTGTTTCCATGGGCCTACTATCTCACTCTGGTGGTCCATTTTCGAATCTGGTAGTTTTCATAGATCCCTTGGGCCACCGTCTTCACTATTTTGGTCTCATAACCTCATTACAGTCCCATAAACGGAATAGCGCTCGATTGATGGTATCTCATGCGACACTCCATTCCACCCATCATCATTGTTGTCACACATCCTTCATGACATGTCCATCTTCGATCTGTGATATCCGATTGTTGTGTCTTATAGTGAACACATGATGTATAAGGACCCGGACTTAAACCTTACTTATTTGTAAATTAAATTTAATAATTCACATTGAGGATCTTTTCAAGTTTATAGTTTTAGAGAATTAGGACCTAGCTATTACATCTCAAAGATTACAAAGTAGAAAAATATACTCAGTTTCGATTATCTTCCACAAAATAAAAACTCTTGAACAAAAGAGTCATGTCTAGTTCCTTGTTTTAGATAGCCTGACATTTCTTTGATCCCATCCTTGACCCTATTCAACTTTATGTCTTGTAAAAACATTTCAAATACATGGGATGAGCACAAAAAGCTCAGTAAGGGTTATAACAGTACGAAAAGAAAACATCAGTCCATTAATAAATTAGAATCAATGAAATAATACTTTACAAATAAAACATAAGCAATTTAACATACCTCATGAAATCATAATATTTATGCATAAATCAATATAAATCAGAAGGAAAAAAGGTAACTTGAGGCATTCATAACATTCTTATGTAGGGAGTAACCCTCATGGTTATGTTTGGAATACCCATCACAGTATATTCCCTAAATCTCTTTGGAGAAACCTTAGCATTTAACTCCTTCGCATTACCCAATGCATTGGAGATCTATATCGGGCTCACCTGCCCTTAGTTTATCATGGAACCACCCGTCTTCATAACAATTCCCAAGAACCATAACATAATTGTATCACATAAAACATGCATAAAGGAAAAATAAAATTTCCACTTTTCAATCACAAGATATCAATACAACTCATTGATATAAAAACATTATGAAAACCATTTTTAATACCAAAATAAAAGAAAAGTAAAACATGGTATTTATTTTTTTCATTTTTTTAAAAAAAATGTTATGGCTTGTAGGGTAAGTCAAAGCTCAAAAAATGGTCACGATTGAGGAAAGTCGTTGTCGATGGATACATACAACAAAAAAACATTCCCTTTTGTAGTTTAGTAAACGATTCATATAAAAATAGTCTTTTTGAATAAACTTAATAGTCAAAGAGGTTTATACACCGTATAAAAGAAAGTTGTGTATAAAACAAAATATGCCTCAATGAAAGGATATTGAGACAAAGTCCCATACCACTTTGAAGATTTCAAAATTTTAGACCATTAATATCCATATAAATAAATCCTTAAACCCATTTTGAAAACATGGATATTAATGAGAAATATTTATATGAATAAATAATTAAATCATTTAAAACGATATTCTAGTTAAAGGGTTTTTAAGAATATGAGAGACACTAGAATACAATAATTGGGGAATAAAATTTAATCAAAACATTATAATATCATAAGAATAAAGGGATTCATGATATAATATTCCAAAGGACAATATATACACCCTATAATATTGAATCGGTGAACAATAACAATGAAGTCTCATTAGAAATGTAAAATGAGATGACATCCCTTATAAATAAGGTATCCTTAAATTAAGGATAAATCAGTCTCATAATTATGTGTGACAAATATAAATACACCCAATATAAGTGTATATTAAGTGTAAAAATATCAAAGGTCATTAACACATATTCGAAGGATGACATACTCAATAACTACATGTTAAACCCAAAGAAATCAAAATTGGGTTGAGAAGTTCCCTTGGTAAAATTCAACAGCCAAACAACGTCACTTTAAAATTCATGAAATTAGTTGATGAGGGGGAAAATGGTATCTCATCACTTGGACATAAAATTTACATCAATAAGGATATAGATGAAAATATCCCAACATAAAAAGATTTAAATTAAAAGACATAACAAAATAAGTCTTCGAAAAATAGGAGGGTGAAAGGTTCCCTTACTGATTTGGGTAACTTTCGAAACGTTCACCCCAGGAAAGAAGGATCGTACAAAATTGATGTAAACACCCAAAAAATAAATTATATTAAAAAATGAGTTGAATAATGGAATGTAAATACACCACTCAAAACAAATAGTGGAAAATTTAGCATAAATCACATGGGAATAAAAGTGAGAAGAAAAATCCCTTAGGAAAACTGAGCAGCCTAACGGTGCCACTAAAAACTTCCAAAAATATGGATTGATGAAATAAAATATGGTCTGTCATCATATTAAAATAGAAATTAGAGAAATATTAATATAAAAGGCCATCCCCAGACATAATAAATAGGAGCTTAATGTAAGTTACATAAAAATGAGTACTAAAAAAGAAAGAGAGAGGTATGATCCCTTACCTCTAGTCCGACTTGCCTTGTTCGTTTCATTATATTTCTGAATAATAAACTCTGGTCAATTTATAGTTTATTAAGGTCCTCATTTAATTTTTATTATTAAATTTATATCACATATTATAATGTTATAATAATTAGTTAATAATGTGAGTTCATATCAAATGTTTTTGTTGATGTTTGGTACATGAGTCAAAAATGAACTTGTTTGAAAAGAATCGTCCATGTAGTTATAAGTACATCATCTCTAGAATATTATTAATGATTTAAATATCATATATATCTAGTAAATATTCATTTTTTACTATTCCACAACATTTGGAGATAAAAAAGAAAATAAATGCACCGTTCATGGAGACGGTAGGTTGTACGTACGCATGGACGCCACTTTCATTTCTTTGTCATTTTAATGGAATTAAAAATAATTGAGAGATATATATATTATAATTACAGTATAATATATATTTTATATAGGTCACATAAGTTAATTAATTTCATTATTTATACATTCCATTTATTTCATGAACGATTCACATCACTTGAGGGGGCGGTAGTCCACACTTCCTCATATGAAATTAGCGCATTTACACAAAATGCAATGAATAAAGGAATGTTTTAAATATAAAATAAAGAAGAATATATAAAACATAAATACCATATATATCATATATAAAATACATTGAAATCATAATGTCCACCTTTAAGGGTGTTAAAAGAATATTGCACAATCATCGTTTCTTAAGACAGTAATTCACCATCCACAGAAATAGTATATTCTTTAACCATTAGACCGATGTGTGTGTAAGCTTATCTCGAATAATTATTATAAACAAAATCCTAGTATATTTAATATACTGATGTTTTTAAAAACTAAATGAATAAAAATAGTTTAGGGGGTTGTAGAAGCAACATAAAACAAAAGAACATAAGAGAAGACATTACCGTTAAATCGGGTAACTCCCTTTGTTTTGAAACAAAAGGGTTCCTTGAAGAGCTTTCTGCCTATGGTGAGGAATTAATGATGAAGAGAGGGATGTGGAGAGATGAAATGGGCAGGGGTTGGCTGATCCAAATGCTTTAGAGGTCTGGGTAAGTAGGTATTCGTGGGGCATTTTATAAGAGGAGAGGAGGGGCACTCATGGAATGTCAAGAAATGTTACTTTATTTTAAAAGGATTTTCAGATTTTAAAGGCCCCACATTGATATAATTCTAGTCTAAGGTGATAAGGGTTCGAAATATACTCATCCAGCTGGTTTTTTATAAGTTTATGTCTTAGATCATACATTATCTTTTCATTTTATTTAAATCATTCATTAAGCAGGTAATCGCAGCATCATCATGATGATATAAATAATTTTATTTAATTAATACATAAAAATTATTAAAAAATTACTATGATGTAGGAAATCTATTTTTCTTTCTAATAAATATTTATAGTATAAGATATCATTTACACAGACAAGACTATATTTTTTTACTTGGGTGATACATACTTTTGTTGTATTTTCCTTTATTTTCAAAATAAAATGATAAAGTGTCACTATCACACAAAAGTGATTCCATGGGGTCCCAAATTTTGGAACAAGGCATAACATGGTCAGACAGGACACAACCAGTATCATTAAGAAAATGTTTGGGAACATTTTTTATTATTATGATATTATTTTATTATACTTAACTACCCGATTACTTATTAATCATGAGAATTAAAGATAATTACCATCGTTACTATTCATAATGTCCAAAAAACAAAATAATCTTAATAACATAATTTGTACCTTCTAATTACAAATATGGAATCCATTTTACCAAATTACAAACACAGAAATTTCAATAATTAATATAAAAATATTTACTGTTGTCATAACAAATAGCAGGTTTTTTGAAGCAATATCTATGAAAAGTTTGGCACATGTTAATGTCAGTTTTCAAAGTGAAATTAATTCCAATCACCACCACTACATAAAATGGTAGAAATATATTCTAATTACACTTTAAAACCAATTAAAAATACAATCTAACCATGTATTAAGTTACATGAAAAATCAATTTTGATGTAAAATGCAGTATTTTTTCACTATTCATTAAAAAAATTAACAATGTCAGAAACATACCAAAAATTTAACCAAAGTAAATTTCAATGTCACAATCATAAAGAATAAGTTTATTTTGAAAAATAGACCTTATAAAATTGTCAAAAATTAGATTTTAAAAAAGGTTCTCCATCAAAAGGCGGTAAAACAATATTTTAAAAATACTAGAGTATTTATTCTTAAAATTTGATTCATTTGGATTTTAAGCCTGTAACCTTTATTGGATTAATGTAAAAACTTTTAACAAACAAATTTAATCATTTTTTAGTTATTTATGTTAATTCTTGACATTATAATGGCTAGGTGTTAACTATTATAATTTTATTATATTATTAGTGTGCAACGTAAAATTTCAAAGAAACTCGTTGTTGCGTATTGGGTACGCCATCGAGCATATAATTCCCTTTAAAGTAATATTAACATTTTATTCACAAATATTGATAACCATTATAATTTAATATTATTTATTTACCTAGGATATTACATCCTTCCACCCTTTTGGGAATTATGTCCTTGCAATATCAAAATTGGTCTTGGAAACTTCATTGAAAGTCCCTCATCGGAACAAGAGTCAGTAAAACTATCACATTAAAAGAAAGGGAGAGAAGTACAAAGGTCACCCAAGTTAACCCATAATAGGATTCCAAGTAGGAAAATATGGATATGGAGGAGAAAACAAAGGGTCAAGTTCTGATGGAGAGTGATAGTAAACATGTCTAGGAGAAAGTTAACCACCAGAAAATCACAAACAGGTGATGGGTTAAGTGGTATTCGACTCTCTAGAAGGAAAAGTTAACAGAAATAATTTTTGTTTTAAGTTACTTTTCATTGAGGAATTTATTTTTGAGCTTAACTAAATCATAATTAATCATACTTACTTGTCACGTAGACTTTCAACTTTTACTAGATTCCTTAATCAAACTCATATTTTCTCCAAAAGATGAGTATTTAGGAAGACTTGTTCGCATTAGGAGTACTATAATCAACTTCATGAGAAACACCTAATCCACAAAAGAGAACTATATATTTCAAATTTCTTTAGATCTCAACCTAAACAAAACCAAAATGTTTAGTACGAGATCAGATAATACCCAAAATGATAGTTATTTACAAAAAGAAAAACTACTCCAAATCTCCAAAATTTATCAAACAAAAGCCAAAGTTCAACAAAGACCATTCAAAAAACATCTATCCATAAAATTATTTAAAGTAAAACAAACTAAGATTGAAACCCAAATATCTGAAGGATTTAATGACATAGTCTTCTAACATAAATCTTTACATTTTTCTCCAAAATAACATCAGTTACTCTTACAGTCTCATAATGAAAAGTAATTAACCTAATCACATATCCTCCATGAACAGATAATCATTTCCATTGATACCTCAAAATCACCTAAATCTTAATTCAAAAAAATCATCGAACAAAAAAAATCATTCAAACTATCTAGGGACTTCAAATAGTCTAGTGGTAGCCGATAAATACAAGTATCACTTTGGATGTGGGTTCGATTCCCACAGCTTCATCCGACACGACGGGTTGTCACACAGTCTATGTGTAGTCCTTTTTTCAAAAACTATATAATTATTAAAACATCCCCCAAATAGAGATAAAATATTCAAAAATAACCATAACAAATTTTAACCACAAAGGTTATCTAATAACTTCCAATTTGCAACCCAATAACTATTAACCAGGAATTACCTCAAATTTAAGAATCATATAAACCCAAATGGTTATCTATAACTATATCCACAAAAGAAAGGATAATTATTCCTTGAATAAAATTTTCGTATATCAAACATCAGGGTTACATATACTACAAAATATCTTCTAATGTAACCCCATAATCAAAAGAGGCATAATACATCTAATAATTTCACCATCCTAAAATCTACCATAACTCTTGATTCTCTAATATGTTGAGTTCTTACTCATTCTACATTCATCATGATCCATTAAACATTCCTTTTCAACTTATTCTAAAATACTTATTTCCTGCAAAAAAAATCATATCCTAATATTCCAATAATAGGAAAACATATGTTAAGAAATAATCCATACCTTTCATTGGTCATTGTCAGCTTCTTCATCCTCAATCGGAATGGCATTATGTATTGGTAAATATATATTTGTACGATATTGGTGACCCCATTCCCAAAACTTCTTTGTAGGACATGTGTTTGCATAATGAAAATGCACACCACATTTAAAACATTCAATTGATCCTTCAGAAAGAACTTCATTCCCTTTCCTAGAGTCAACTAGATGCTTCCTTTTTTCCAAGGCAGGTTCTTGCTTTATGACCTTCATTCCCACATATATATCAACTTTATGTCCCTTTGAAACATTTTCCTATGTGTTTCATTTCACATCATGGACACATAGGTTTTTGAATATACTTATCATTATGATTATTACCTGAACTTCCGTAGGGATTTTTTTATCTCATTTACAATGCCTTATAAAAATCATGAAAGTTCAGGTGGTCAATCATGACTCCAGATAGTTGGATGAGGATAACGAGAAGAGTTCTCATTACAGATCTCATATAATTCAGTTGTTCTTTCATAAAACCATCATAGTTTTCTTCAAATCCACTGTAACATTGGTTCTTGCTAGATCCAGCCATTTACTAAAACCAAAAAGGACAATGTGAGTATATTAGTAAAATAATCATATAATAAAGAGGAAGATAAACACCAATATATACTTTTCCATGTTATCTCAAACTCATTATAGCTTTCAAAAAAAATTACTCCATCTAACATACTAACTATTGTGGTCATACACAACTTGTAACTTTTTCTTAATCAACACTCTAACCTCTAATGTTATCTAAACCGACCTTTGATACCAAATATAAGGACCCATCCTTAAACTTTACTTAATCATGAATTAAATTGAATAATTCGCTTTGAAGATCTTTTGAGGTTTATAGTTTTAGATAATTAGGACATAGCTATTACATATCAAAGATTACAAAGTAGACAAATCTACACAATTTTCATTTTTCCACAAAATAAAAACTCTTGAACAAAAGAGTCATGTCTAGTTACTTTTTTTAGACAGCCTGATATTTCCTTGATCCCATCCTTGAACCTATTCAACTTTATGTCTTGTGAAAACATTTCAAAAACATGGGATGATCATTAAAAAGCTCAATAAAGGTTATAATAGTACGGAAAGACAACATCAGTACATGTATACATAAAAATCAATGAAATCATACATTACTCATACAACATAATCAATTTAACATACCTCTAGAAATCATAAGATTTAGGCATAACTCAATAGAAATCATAAGGCATAACGGTCAGATGATCCATTCATAACATTCTTACGTATGTAGTAACCCTCATGGTTATGTTTGGAATACCCATCATAGAATATTCCTTAAATCACATCGGAGAAAGCATAGTATTTAAATCCTTCACGTTACCCAATATATTGGAGAGCTATATTGGGCTCACGCACCCTTAGTTTATCATGGAACCACCCATCTTCATAACAATTTCCAATAACCATAACATAATCGTATCACATAAAACAAGAATAAAGGAAACATAACATTTCCACTTCTCATTCACAATATATCAATACAACACATTGATTAAAAAACATTATGAAAACCTTTTTAAATTCCAAAATAAAAGAAATGTAATACATGGTATTTATTTTTTTAATTTTTTTTAAAAATGTTATGGATTGTAGAGGTAGCCGAAGGTCAAATATTGGTCACGGCGGTAAAAAATTCATTGTCACCGTATACGTACAAAAAAACATTCCCTTTTTTCATTTATTAAACACTTCGGATAAAAATATTCCATTTGAATAAACGTAAAATTCAAAGGTGTTTATACATTTTATGAAAGAATGTTGTGTATAAAACAAAATATGCCTCAATGAATGGATATTGAGATGAAGTACCATACCACTTTGAAGATTTTAACATTTTCAACCATTAATATGCATATAAATAAATCCTTAAAACCATTTTGAAAAAATGGATATTAGTGAGAAATATTTATAAGAATATATCATTAAAACATTTAAAATGATATTTTAGTTAATGGATTTTTAACAAAATGAGAGACACTTGAATATAATAATTGAGGAATAACATTTACTCAGAACTTTATAATATCATGAGAATAATGGGATTCGTGATATAATATTCGAAATGACAGTATATACACCCTATAAGAGTGAATCAGTGCATAATAACAATGAAGTCTCAATAGAAATGTAAAATGAGATGAAATCCCTTATAAAGAAGGCTTCCTTAAATTAAGGATAAATCAATCTCTTAATTATGTGTGAAAAATATAAATACACCAAATATATGTGGATATTAACTGTAAAAAAATCAAAGGTAATTCACACATATTCAAAGGATGACATATTCAATAACTACATTTTCAACCCAAGGAAATCAAAATTGGGTTAATAAGTTCCCTTGGTAAAATTCAATAGCCCAATGGCATCACAATAAAATTCATAAAATAAGTTGATGAGAGAGAAAATGATATCCCATCACTTGTACATAAAATTTACACCAATAAGGATATAGAAGAACATATCCCAACATAAAAATATGTAAGTTAAAATACATAACAAAATAAGTCTTTAAAAATTGGAGGGTGAAAGGCTCCAATACCGATTTGGGTAACTTTTGAAATGTAAACCCCATTAAGGAAGAACAGTACATCATTGATGTATACACCCACAAAAGAAATTATATTAAACAACAAGTAGAATACTGGGACGTAAATACACAACTCACCAATAGTGGAAAATGTATCATAAATCTCACGAGAATAAAAGTGAGATGAAAAATCCCTTACGAAAACTCGGCAGCCTAACAGAGCCACTTAAAACATCCAAAAAAATGGATTGATGAAATAAAATATGGTCTCTCATCACATGAACATAGAATATACATAATGGGGAATATAAATTAACATCCCCCAACATATGAAATTGGAGCTTAACGTATGTTACATAACAAAGAGTACTTAAAAAGAAAGAGAGAGGTAGGATCCTTTACCTCAACTCCGACTTGTCTTATTCATTTATTTATATTCCTGAATAATAAAAATTTGTCAATTTATAATTTCTTAAGGACTTCATTTAAATTTTATTATTAAATTAATATCACATATTATAATTTTATAATAATTAGTTAATTATGTGAGTTCATATCAAATGTTTTTGTCGATGTTTGGTACATGAGTCAAAAATAAACATGTTTGAAAAGAGTCGTCCATGTAGTTATAAGTACATCATCTCCAGAATAGTATTAATGATTTAAATATCATATATATCTAGTAAATATTCATTTTATACTATTCCATAACATTTGGAGATAAAAAAAATGAAATGCACCGTTCAATGAGACGGTAGGCCTTATGTACTCATGAACGCTACTTTCATTTCATTGTCATATTAATGGAATTAAAAATAATTGAGAGATATATATTATAATTATAGTATAATATATAAGTTATATAGGTCACTTAATTTCATTAATTTCATTCTTTATACATTCCATTTATTCCATGAAGGAGTCACATCACTTGAGGGGGCAGTAGTCCGCACTTCCTCATATGAAATTATCACATTTTAACAAAATGAAAATTATAATGGAATGTTTTAAATATAAAATAAAAAATCATATATAACACATAAATACTATATATATCATATATAAAATATAGTGACATAATAATGGCCACCTTTAATGGTGTTAAAAGAATATTGAACAATCATCGTTTCGTGAGTGAGTAATTCGTCAGCCACAGAAACAGTATGTTCATTAACCATTAGATGAATGTGTGTGTAAGTGTAGTCCAACTAATTATTATAAATACATACTAGTATATTTTAGATACATTATTTTTTACAAAATAATTAAATAAAAAGAGTTTAGGGGGTTGGAGAAGAAAAATAAATCAAAACAACATAAGAGAAGACATTACCTTTAAATCGGGTAACTCAATTTGGTTCGAACCGAAAGGGTTCCTTGAAGAGTTTTCTGCCTAATGTGAGGCTTAAATGAATAAGAGAGGTATGTGGAGAGATGAAATGGTCAGGGGTTGGCCGAGAAAAAGGCTTGAGAGGTGTTGGTAAGGAGGTAGAGGTGGTGTCCTTTTATAAGAGAAGAGGAGGGGCACTTATGGAAAGTCAAGAAAGGTTACTATATATTAAAAATATATTCGGATTTTAAAGGTCCCACATTGATATATTTCGAGGATAAGGAGATAAGGGTTAGAAATATACTCATACAATAGGTTTTTTCCAATTGTACGTCTTAGATTTTACATTATATTTTCATTTTATTTAAATCGTTCATTAATGAGGTAATTGTTGCATCATCATGATGTCATAAATAATTTAATTTATTTAATGTCTAAAAAAAAAAAAAATTTGATGTAGGAAATATTTTTATATTTCCAATGAATATTTATATTCTAAGATATCATTTACACAGACAAAACAAAAATTGTTTACTTGGGTGATACATACTTTTGTTATATTTTCCTTTCTTTAAAAAATAAAATGATAGTGTCACTAACACACAAACGTGATTCCATGGGGTCCCAAAGTCTAGAAAAAGGGATACCATGGTCTGACATGACACAACCAGTATCATGAGGACACATTTGGGCTCATTTATTATTATTATTATATTATTATATTATCCTTAACTACCCGATTACTAATTAATCATGATAGTTAAAGATAATTACCATCGTTATTATTCATAATGTCCAAAAACAAAAGAGTCTTAATTACATAATTTGAACCTTATGATTCCAAATAAGGAATCCATTTTACCAAATTCCAAACACATAAATTGCAATAATTAATTTAAAAATATTTCCCGTTGTCAAAACAAATAGAAGGTTCTTTTTGAAGCAATATCTATGAAAATTTTGGCACTTGTTTATGTACATTTTCAAAGTGAAAATGATTCTAATGACCACCATTGAATTAAATGGTAAAACTATATTCTAATTAAACTTAAAAACAATTAAAAATATAATCTAACAATATATTTAAATTAGATGAAAAAGCAGTTTTGATGTAAAATGTAGTATTTTTCCACTATTCATTAAAAAATGAACAATGACAGAAACATACCAAAAATTTAACCAAAGTAAATATCAATGTTCCAGTCGTAAATAATAAGTTTATTTTGAAGAATATAGCTTCTAAAAACAATTATAATGTAAATATCAACGTAATATTTCAAAGAAACTTTTTGTTGCACATTGGGTACGCCATTGAGCATATCATTCCCTTTAAAGTAATATTAACATCTTATTTTCAAATATTGATAAACATTAGAATGTAATATTATTTATTTAGCAGGGATGTTACACGATGATCCTTCATTTATATCCCCATGAAGAATGAAGGACATGAACAGATAAAGAGGATATGGAAAATACTAACAACAATTCGAGGAATAAACCTACATCATCATTCCTCATGACATTATTCTGATCCTGTTAGAATGATCAAGAAAAAAAACAATAAAACTAATTTCCCCCAAATATCTCACATTTAAGAACCACCAACATGAGTGGTAAAATTATAGGGAAACCAATTCATTGGTTAATCGACATTATTATATTAAATACAAGAATGCGCAATGATATAATTTAAATAACAACACCTATCTAGTGAAAAATCTTGATCGAAAGGTTTTTTTTTCACTAATGGTGATCCGTCTGTAGAATTGCTCGATCTTGCGTAGACTGAATTAACTCTCAAAGATGGGGAAGAATTGATCAACATAATTGGTCATCATCACTAATCATTTTTCATTCACCAATGGCAATCCTCTAGATATTGAGATCATCTTTGTCACATCAATGACGCACCCCATAGTTAAAAAATTAAAGGAGGGAGCACTATTCCACTACCACTATGTTATATTTTTGATAAATGGATTCATTATTGAGGTTCATTAAAGTGAATCAGTTTCACCTCATCTATGCACCATATTTACAACGTTCCACATCATAATGGTGAATAGGAAAATAAAATAAAATATTTTTATTTTATTTTTCAACAAAATAGTTTGAAAACTATTATTTCCGATTTACCTGCTATAGTATATGTTATGTATTTCATAAAAAATCATAACATTATAAGTTCAATGGTTCCCTATTATTAGTGATTCTAGAACTGATTTAAATGTTATAAAAACATTCTCACATGTTTATTTAAATGAACTTTAAAAATGTTCAAAAAATAACTTTTTGACTTGTCCCACACTGGTCTATGTTAAGTATTACATTAAGAGAACATATCATTCTGGACTAAACGGTGGACTCATATTTTTAATTTGTGTTACTATTAGTGAGTTATGAGGATTTGAAAATAAAATAACTTTTATTTGAATTATTTTATTTATGGTTACATCCAAAAAACTAACATTCACATTAATCCAATAATAGCCGGTGTTTGGCTTCGCCTAAGGGAAGCATACCCTAACTAACTCAGTAGTACTCTACGAATTATAATATGTGTTACTATTTATGAGTTATAATGATTTGAAAATAAAATAACATTATTAGATTAATTTATTTATGTACTAAAACTATATTACACTATTGACTTGCATTAGCCAATGTTAGTCCATGTCTATAGAAATAATTCCCTCACGTGATAAATGGTGGTCTCAAAATTTAAATATGAGTCACCATTCATTATTTATAAGGATTTGAAGAAAATAATTTTATTTTTGGTAATCTATTTTTTCTGTTCTCTATCTAGAGGCTTACGCCGACTAAACATAAGTTACACCTAGGGTAAAACCGCCAGCCTGAATACAGTGGTGTCCTGGGATTAATGATCTGGGCACCCATTTTAGAGTAATTGCACATTTTCAGGAAACCCTCAAATAAGTGTTATATAAAAACATAACATCGTTCGACGGACCATTTCGGGATCTCCAGGCATTTAAATTGCACGCCATCTCAGCGTCATGTATCAGAATAACCCCATAATTAAAAAATTCATTGAATTCATTGGTATTACACAATATATTTCTATTTACAATTTATAACCAAAGAAATATCATATTTAACACTATATTAAAATCATTATTCTTAATATAAATAAGTGGGTTACATCTTTTCACATTAATATCACTTTCATTTTTTAATAACATTTTTAACACTTTGATGGAAAATCCAATAAATGTGTGAACTATATTCCATAGGTGTTAAAAATGTATGTTTAATCATACAATATGATTTTCTTAGGTGATAGGGTAATTCTATTATCCTTATCATATTATGTGTTACATTAATTTACTTGATTTAACTTTAACCACATTAAAAAAATAACCATAGTTACAATTCCTGAAATATAAAAAATAAAAGTAAACTATTAAAATAATTTTGACTAACTAATTCAAAATATGGAATATATTTTTCAAATTTTAAAACACAGAATATGTAGTAATTAATTTAATATTAACCTCGGTGAAAAAATTGAGAAAGCCAGTTTTTAAAAGTTATGACCATCATAATATATACATGTGTTTTTATGTAATTTCAATGTGAAATTTCATCCAATGAACAAAAATTGAATAAATGATATAAAATATTAAAATTTACATTTAAAACCATTAATGAAATAATCTAACAATAATAATATATTAGATGAAAAATAGGTTTCGAATTAAAAATCATTATTTTTTGACATCCACAAAGATATGAAAGTTATTAGAATATTACCAGAATGATATAAAAATACTATTTTCATATCCCAATTCAATATAAATTTTTTTCCAATAACAATTCTAACAGTATAAATAACTATATTAAAAATTAACTATCCATGAAAAGTCAAGAAATCTTTTTTAATACATCTTTAATTTGAAAATTCAATTTGTTCTTATATCATGTCTAGAAAACATATTAGATGAATTTTATACACTATATTGAATATATTACATAAATAGTTAATTAATAAACATTAAAAATTGTCAATTTATAATATTATAGACCCACTTATTTTTAAACAGTTTTTTTAAAAAAATATCATTTAATCTAAAAAGGGGATTATATTAATTTATAATTATTAATTCAGTACATATTTGATTATAATAATGTTTAAACTATATTTTCAAAATCTAATTAATAATTTTATTTCTCTCCATTTTAATATCTATTTTAAAGTGTAGAAATTAAATATTAATATTTAGTTGTTCACTTAGGTACGATGTGGTGTATCATTCACGCTATCGAACAAATTTTCAATTTATTAAAACATGATGTTTTACATTATTCCTCCTTTAAAAAATCACTTCCTCACAATTTTAAATCATGGTTTGTAACTAAGGTATGACTTTTCATAACAAAGATATTTCAATCCCAGATTGGAAAAAATAATTAAAAACAATCACATTAAAAGAAAGAAAAGGAAGTAAGAAGATCACATAATATAACAAATACTAGGGATCTGTGTAGGAAAACACAGATATGGGAGAGGGAAATAACCATCATGTTCTGATGTAGAGTGATAGAAATCATTTTATAGATAATTTTAACAATAACATGACAATAAATTTGTGATTAGAAAAATGTTTTTATATTTCGTAGTTAGAAAAGTTGATGTAAAAAAAAATTTATTTTAAGAATCTTTTCAGGGAGTTGATTATTTCAATACTCACATATAATAATATCATAAGGATGTATACTTACATATATTCTACAGTTTCATAATTTAGTAAATTTCCACTATAAACTCATCAATATCTCTAAATGGTGAGTATTTAAGGAGAAGTTTTCATGTCAGAAGCACTATAATAAACTTCTAGTGAATCGCATAATAAACAAAAGATGAAGTATGTATATTTCTTATTATTATAAATTATCCAAAAACATAATGGTTTTTACAAGATAATATAATTTCAACAAATAATAATCCATTTTATGTTGAAAACTTACTTATAATCATTAAAATTCAAAAGTAATACCCATGGGATAAATAGTACATTCAATAAATAATTGACCATAAAAGGTTTAAAAATAATCAAAACTAATATTGAAACCCAAAATTAGAAGGTCTTTATAGAAATGTCTTCCAATATAAATTTTAACAATTAACTCAATATATCGTCAATTAATCTTGATTTATTAGAAAAACATATCCTAATCGCCATAATAATCTTTAAGTAATGCTACTAGCTTCCATAATGATTTCAAATCACCATAATTGCATCATAGATTCTTACAAAATATAATTCAACATTAATTCATTAAAAAATTATTATTATTATTATATTTTTTTAATCATATGGTGTTCCCAAAATTGGGAACATATTCCAAAAAATTATTATCCACTTAGTCAATAAGCCAATTTCCAATTCCAAGGATATCCATTTGATAAAAAAAAAGATCCAAAAATAAAAATATTCTTATTAAATGATATCTTTTAACTAAAAATAATGACTTCATACAAACTAGGAAATTCACATAGTCCAATGTTAGGTGATACACAATTATCTCCCTTTGGTTGTGGGTTTGATTTACACGAACTTCCATATTCCGAGGAGTTTTCAGCATTCATATGAGTATTCCGTTTTCTAATACAATATAATTGTTATAAAATTCATTAAATATGGAAAAGTGTGGAAAAAATATATATATCACATTTCTTCTTAAAATTTTATCTCATAACATTCATTTTGAAACCCAAAATTTAATAACCCAAAATTACCTCAAAATCATATTAACTCCCATGATTTTCGATTACATATAATAATTTCTAAAAAAGATAATTCTTCATCAAATAACATTTTAGTATAAAACCATTATGGTAACACAACCAAAAAAAGTCATCAAAATTATATCATCATCATAAGAGTGTAAATACTTTTAAGCATTTTATCATCCTAAAGAATTTCATAATATTAAAATCCTTATATATATTTCCATGTTAATGTTACAATGGAATTCACGATCCATTAACTATAAATTTCCACCATAATTCATAATATTGCATTCCTAAAAATAAATTACATCATTTAGATCATCATAAAATATAAATATCAATTATATCATGTTTCATATTTTATGAATTAAAATATAATAAATACCTTGGATCTAGATTTCAGGATCTTATTGAAGTCTATTTTCTCTTTTGGTATGTTTCCCTATAATAAAAAATGAAACGTTCAGACTACATACGGTGTTTCACATTTTTAAATAGATGGACATGTTGATATCCTAAAATAATATGAAAAAGATACCATGACCCATAATACTATTTCTGTAATGAGTAGTTATTGGATAAAATAATTTCATTCATGTGATTTGAATAATCAATATGTTTTCTAAATAATTTTAATCGAATTTTTCAATAATAAAAATATTAAAATCATTATTTACTGATATGAATGTAGTGAAATATCTCTTTACTTATATCATGATGAATGGTCCTTAATCTGCTTAAAAAACCTCACATAAACAAGAAGAGAATTTTTTAAATATGAATACTAAATAGGAAAATCAAAATAATATTAAATTTTTATAATACTCTAATCCATCTACCTCTTAAATTCATAATAGATTGTGTTTTTTACAAAATATACCTAAATTAACATAATAATACAAATAAATAAATCCTCGTTGATAAAAAGGATCTTTAACCTACACCTAGAGAATATTCTAACCTGTAAATTTATCTAAACCATGCTCTGATACCAATTCAAAGCAATATAACATATTTGTTACATAATATAGTAAATTAATTTAGAATTCACATTCTTACAATACCAAAATATTTTATGTTTAGTGTTTCTGATAATAAGAATATAATTATTACACAATTACCGAAATATTACCTTATAGGCATGTCTAAAAATAATCAATTTTTTATAAAACATTAACTATTACAATTAATCGTGGATTCATTTCATGTTCAATAATCAAAACTATTCCCTTCATCCCATACTTGTATAAATCCTAAGTTAAATCCTGTGGGACACATTTTAAATATTGGGATTAATATAAAAATCTCACCATGGTATACATAAAGAAGGAACACTATTTGTCATTGAAAACATATAAACCATGAATAAAATAGCATAATGTAATACCTTTCACCTTTAAGAAATAGTAAATAATATATATTGAATATAGTCACTTTTATTATTCCTCTGTTATCAAAATATTACCCTAGAACCCATTTAAATCATAGTAAAAGAGAATGGTAAATTAGGACATAATCAAACAGAAATTGAATAATCGTTTGGTCGACTTCTATATTTTAATTTCATAGAAAATGGAGTATCCATATGGCTGACATTAATACCGAATAAATAGGATGTTATAATGTAACAACCCATAATTTTTTATCACAAAACCATCGATATTGGTTTTATTATGTAACCACCTTTCAAATTTCCATGTACCATTATATAATCGTAATAAATAAAAGATTAAAAATATTTATATTTCAGTCATTTTATGTCATTTTCAATGAAAAGAATTCAATTAAAAAATTTTAAAAAAAATTAAATACCTAATTACATATAAATGGATTTATTTGGACACCTCATGAAAGAAGGTGGTGTATAACATCAAAATATTCCTCGATTAAATGAGATTGAGAGGATATCTCTTTCATCGAGTATATTTTATTAGGTATATTCTTAATCATCATGAATAAAATACATGTCATAAAAAATTAATTTCTTGAGAATATTTTTTATGTTATTATTCAATTTAAAACACTTATTACCATTTTATTACAATTATATAATTACTTATTTTCATATCGGACGTTTGGCGATATTCAGTAATTACGTTGAAAATGAACATGCTAAGACATGAATAGTCCATGTGGTAATAATTTAATCATATTAAAAGTAATATTAATTACATATTATCACATTAATACAAATAAGAAATAATTCTAAATTAAACCGTTATTTATTGTTAGGAATAATGAACAAAATTAAAATCAGGGAGAGAATAGGCTATACATAAACTGAGTAAGTTTTCCTTTTTTCATTAGTCATCATGGAATCATGTTATTATTTTTATCATTAAAACTTTTTATTAACATAATTAATAAAATATTAATCCATAAAATCAATATATATATATATATCATACATTTGATGTAGTGAATAAAAAAATCGAATCGCTTCGTGGAGGTGATACTTCACACTTTCGCATGAACAACGTTATCATTTTTATGTGCACTGTATGTAAGAACATAATTGATATATTATTAGCATGTATGATTAATATATATTCTATATCACCTATGTACATTAATTAAATAACTATAACCATTTATTAAATATAGTGATGAAAAATGATCAATATCACTTCGCGCGACAGTAGTTCGTCAAACACACGAATGAAAACTTCATTTCCCTTTTGATGAAATTTGATATGGATTAATTTAATGGTATTTAAATAATAACATATTTGTTTAATTATTATAATTTATTTATTATTTCATCATGGTTTAATGAGATTTGATGACGTTGATGATGGAATAATATTGAAATATATAAATAAAACTGATACATGTTCTTTTTTGGATCACCATTGAAGAACACCTTAAAACCCCAATAGATGATGTTATTCCTAATATAGGGCCTCAATAATATAGGCATGGTTTTGATATGGTTTATGGGAAGGTATTGGATGCCAAAAATGATTCTGTAAGTGTGAATAATAGAAAAGAATATATTCTGTTTTTATAGTAGATATGATGGGATCTCTATGAAATTATTAAAGTATTAAATGAATATAAACTATTTTTTAAATCTAAATTACTCAAAAATAAGTTAAGTCATCAATAACATGGTTATTATTTTTAATACAATAAACCCAAAATTTTTAGAATTGTTTTTATATCATTATAAACATTATCATATCGTTTTACCCTTAATTTTTCTATTTTAATTTTAATAATTGTAACTGCATTTTAAATATAAAAATGATATTCATTTTACATATACGGGGTAAATATAACATAAATAGACACTTAATGAACACTTATATTTCATAATATTAACTATTTAGTTTTTTAACTTTCTTTCTTATTTTTGGTAAATTAATAGATTATTATTTTATAAAAATATAAATACTTTCAATTTTGACTCTGTTAATTTCCATAATTTCATATAAATTAAAAAAAGAGATCTATCTTCATAAAAAATATTTATTAGACTCATAATATGTCATATTAACCTATATAAGTTTTGTATTACCATAATTAATTTCAATTATAATTATTTTAATATTTTTAGGTCATTTATTTGATAATTTTATTATTATAAAATAATTACTATATAACTCTTGTGTTAGTATTCAAGGTCGTTATTTAATATCTAAATATTAAAAATAAATTTCCATGTTTTATATTATTTAATTACATTTTAAGAGACTATTTATTATATTATTATATCATATTTAGAAATATTTTTAAATTACTATTCTTATTTTAAATTAGATGGTGACTTTTTGTAACATTCTTTTTATTTAATAATCATTATATAAAATCCGAGGAAAATGCCATTAAAGTATTAAATTAAGATGAAATGGTGTAATGGGTAAATTATAACTAATCAAATAGGTTTTTTTTTCTGTTAGGGTATTTTCATTGTTCTTATCATATTATTTGTTACCCTAATTTTTATAAATTACCTTTAATTGTGTTAAATTAAAATTTATTGTAGTTACTATTCATAATATTCTAAAAAATAAAAGTATCCTATTAAAATAATTTGGAACCACTAATACCGAATATGGAATCCATTTTTATAAACTTATAACACATATGTTTCATTAATTATTTGAAAACAGTAGTGTTGACAAAATGAGAAAGCGTTTTTTTAAGTAAAAAACCATTAATGTATAGATGTGTGTTTATATCCAATTTTGGTTTCAAATTATTTTTAATGACCAACATAAGATTAAATAAAGAAATATAATTATACATTAAAGTTAATTAATATTTTTAGCTAAAAATATAAATAAATTATATGAAAATTCAATTTTTAAATTAAAAGGTATTATTATTCACTATTCATTAAAATATGAATGTTTATAGAGAAATACAAAAAATATATAAAATATGAATATTGAATTCCTTCATCCTATGAATATAATTATTTTTTCCAAATTTAACTAATAAAAGTGTCAATCAAATATATATAAATTGTGGTATCCATCAAAAAGTAGGAAAACTTTTTATAAATAAAATAATCCATTAATACGAAATAATAAATTTGTTTTTATATCATGTATATTAAACATTTAAAATAAATTATTCAAATTATTATTTTTTATTACATATTTATTAAATTAATATAAATCAAAATATGTGATTCTATTATTTTATTAAGATGCTTATTTTTAAATATTTTTTAGATAATCATTTACTTTTATTTTAAAAATGATTTATATTCATTTATAATTTATTTTTCACAAAATAATTCATTATAAAAATGTTAAAACTGCATTTTAATAAATAAATTTAATGTAGTAATTCTCTCTATATTAACAGCAGTTTTATAAGTTAATTTTTAAATAATAATTTGTATCTCTTCAATTAAGAGAAATGTGGAATATCTTGTACGCTATTGAACATAGAGCCTATAACATCCCAGCCCTCGAGCAATGTGAAAGTACCCCAATTTGGTTATCCACAATGCCTCTAGTACTCCTCCCTATATGCAAGTTCTTTCCTAGTAACACTGAGGATCTGGTAAGTCAATCAAGTAAAGACTATACCCTCATTTATTAGAGTAAAACACCTATCTAAATAAATAAACAAACGCTGAAAAATATATAATAAGAACAATAATCTTGTCATAAGATAACCAAATACGAAATACAATACTCATCAGAAAGGGTAAAACATGATTTACTAATATAAGTATCAATTTTCTATAATCTAACTATAAATATAGACCCCACGACTCCCCTACTGGGGTTCGAACAATGTCGTGTTCGTTCTTCTAAGATCTGTAACCAATTATCCACCTATACTAGGGCCTCTTCCCTTATCCTATTTCAAAACAATATATTCTATTTGGGTACATATCTGGAACACTGAATAATGTTTGAGTAAAACTCAGTAGGCCACCACCAATGGTATCAAAAACAATTTCAGTCAAAAGTAAGTGCATATAGTTTTATAGAAAATAAGTACAATGAAATAATAAATAGTTTATAACATTTCCATTTATTCTTATCTAACTTCATTAACTCCATGGTTCTCAAGGATACCCAAAAAATAATACTAACTTCGTTTTAGCCTTGATCACATAGTGTTCTCTATATAATTTCATATATTAATACCAGCTTCTAGCCAATTTTTAAAGTATTCACGTTTCCATGATATCTCAATACCTGATTCAACTCATGTCATATATCAAATATTAATGTTTGAGGTCGTATCTCTGAGTTCCATTATTTCCATTCTGTAATTTAACATTTAAATTCCACATTTATAACGATACTGAAATAAAAAATTTATGTAAGTTGACCATGTATCCATGCTTACACTGCAATAGAATGACCATGTTCCCATTATCTTTACTCATAAGTAAAATAACCAAGTTTACTTATATACTTATCAATTTAGAATGATCATGTCCCCATTAAAATTACACAAAAGTATTATGGGCATGTTATCATTTTTAATTCTCATTTTTTCACAATTAATCCCACATTTAATTATCTAAACCACATTATCAAAGGAACATAATTATTCAAAAATCAATTATCTCAACATAGCCTTGTAAAAATGTCTTGATTAATCCCCCAGTTATTTATATAGATAAACCCTACATCTTATAGTAAATTTTATAAAATTATTTACCAAATACGGAATCTCCTTAGTCTCATGATCAATTCCATAATTGATCTCTCATTTCAATAAATAACAGATAAATCTGCGGGCCAATATTTTTACCCAAATTAAAGATAATAAATCGCTAAAAGAATCTTGAAATTATATAAGTTTTCATATACATTTAAGATAAACAACTGTTATAATTATATTTATACCAGCTAAATTATTTGGTTGGAAGATGTTTTCTCAATGGTACTCCCCAAAATGTAAGCAGCCTAATGATGTAGATATGAGTTCACGATTTAAATCCCTAAAACAAAATCAAGATCACGTACATAAAGATCTATTAAATTTAGAGTCAGTATTCAAATACTAGATCTATATCTCACCACATAGTTTTATACCTATGAAAATAGAGGATATATTCCAGGAAAAGGAAAAAGAAATATATAATAAATAATCAGTGAATCATAGAGATGAAATCCACTTATCGGAAGAAGAGAAGATCATCAATTCGTGATCCTGATCTTGAAGAACGGTGTTTGTAATGCCTTAAAATTCCTCTAGTACAATGAGGGAACCTTGCTTTACACATCGAAAAGAAACAAATCCCTTATTAGTTCCACATTAGATGTGAAATAGGTCACTAAAAGTTGAAAAGAAGTGAGATCGACAATTTTAGGACCACATTGTCATCCCTCACATAGTTTAGGAAAATGATTAGACAAACCATGTGCTAATTTGTGTTATCCACTATATCAAGGGGGAACTTCATAAAAACACCTCACATGAACTCTCACTCTATGATTTAACCATGTCAAATATGCATCCTCAATGGCCATAGAGCACATAGTTTCTCCTAGGTGGATGCACATTTTGTTCAAACTGTGCGCCAACCACGCACAATTCCTTTTTAGGAAAAACTCTATTTGACTTCACCCAAATGCATTCCATGTGATAAATCCCGTAATGGAATCTTAAATAAAAATATTACATGAAATTGATCACAGGACAACACCAAAAAAGGTCCTAATCTTATCATCTCCCTACATTATAATATATCATCATCGAGATACACTTCCATGCCTTTAATGATTATTATCCAAAAAGATCTGGCAATTGTTCCTTCACATCTTCTTCTCTTTCCCAGGATTCATCTTCCACATGTCCTTGTTTCCATAACACATTATTTATCAGCACATTATTTACACTCAACACTTTATCAATGTGATCCAACACACATATCAAATTCACTTCAAAGGACACATCTATCCCATGGGAAACCTCATGCACATCAATCACATGAGAATGGTCGAGATGATACCTCCATAATTTTTATACTTCTAAAATAAAATTCATAGTTGCATATCTCTACCAAATAGTTAATAAGTATACCACTGTCCAATTCCCTCCACTGTCTCAAATGGTCTATCAAACATGAGGTCCAACTTACCCTATATCTGTATCGAGTCGTGAAAGAACCTATGAGACACCCGAAGGAACACTCTATCACACTATGTAAACACTTGGGGTAATCTATGTCCCTCATCATACAAATTCTATATACTCTGAGCCATAGCCTTATAATTCAGAATCAATTGTACATTATTATATTTTTCATGCATGAGAGTTCTTCCCACCGACCTAGACTCACCAGCATCCATCCAACATTGCATTGATCTACAAGGAATGAAATGAAAATCCTTGTATGGTTCCATCTGTTTAGTTTCCTAAATACTTTTGTTATAGGAAAACTCCACTGAAGACAATGAATTTTCTGAAGATCCACTAAAGTCAATAACACTTCCCCATATCACATCCTCAAGAACATATATAATACATTCTTCTTACCAATCTGTCTTTGGGTGAAGGCCATACTCAATAATAATTGTCTTCCATGTGATTCATAAAATCTATGTTAGATGCATCATGTTTAGCATGAATCATGATATGAAATAATGTTTAGTGGAAATCTATGAAAATTGACTATATCCCAAAAGTATAGTTCTCTTAACTGTTCTATTGTAATGGTTTCTCATATAGGTAAGAATGGGATTCATTTTTACAATGATCAAAAATGAACCAAATACCATCATTATTCTTAATAATATTTAGGAGACCCACCATAAAATTTCATTTTCATGTAATACTAATTCAATTTCGATATAGAAAAGGATTTTTCTGAACCTCCAGGACATTGATACTTTTCCTTATCTAGCTGACAGGTGAAACTTCTTTTCACAATCCCTCGTATATACTTTTTCATGTGAGGCCACCATATCTATCGTCATTGATTAATGTAAATCTTTGTTACACCAAGATTAACCAACCATTTCAAGGAATGAAATCAATACATGAGTTCCTCTAGCTTGATCTTTGGAACTACGACTTGATTCTTCACATAGATGATCTCATCCTCATATTTAAATCATTTTGAAGATGTCTCCCAACCTTCAATTAATTCATTTAAGGATAATCACTCCAGATCCTCCTATGATATATCCATGTTTCATCTCAAAATTATAGGCTCTATTACAAAAGAAACTATAGTCATCTACCCATGATTCTCTTGAACAACCACATGGATTTCATCTTTCTAGGTCACAGCATCTACAAAGAACTCAACTTCTGGACCATATGAGTCTAAGATTTCATTTTTGAGGATCCATCCACACAATTTCCATTCACGGGTGTATATTAAATTGGAATTTCAAAATACATCATAAACTCTACCCTTCTCGGCAGCCAAAGATTAAAAGTACACTGTGAAATTATAAACTTCAATCTCTTATAATATATATAGACTATAAATGTTTCCCCAAAAATATAGTGCCATCAACACTTAATAGAATAAAACAATTCTCCCAACTCGATGTCATGTATTCGTTAATTCTATTCATGAGGACTCATCTATATAGAACCAAATGCCACATCTCGATCTCCTTGCATCAGCACAATTCTATGTCTGATCCGAGAAGCATCACAATAAACCATATAATCCTCCCTAGACACAAGTTGGATTTAAATTGGTGTGGATTTTAAGTGCTTATTTAACTACTAAAAATACCAATCACAATTGTTTTTACATTAAAACAATACAAACAATTTTGACAATCACAAAAGATGTGATTCCAAATAAGAAAATGCATCGGTGAACCTCTTATAGTTTCCACCTATATGTGGATGCTTCAGATATGAAAAAAACATTTCGATGATTCGAAAAAACTGTTGGATGAAACTTCTCTTTGTCAACTGAAACAACTTTATCCCAGATGATAATCTCCCAAAAGTGTTCTTGTACAATCCAAAAACTAAAACATAGATAAATTTGTTTCAAGATGATTCAATCTCAGTGTTCTTAGGATGATTTCAAGATATTGGACATGATCATCATGATTAATGGAGTATAAAAAGATGTTTCCCACAAACACCACCCCAACTAATACAGATATGATTGAAAGATCATATTCATCAAACCCATAAACACTAATGGTGAATTTGTAAAGACTAATTGAAATTTGAAGAAATCATAATGGTCAAACCTGCTACTAAAAGTATTCCTTGGTATATCAGAAGTTCGTACTCTCAACATATGATAACCTGATCTCAAATCAATCATTGAGAATACACATGCTCCCATCAGTTAGTGAAATAGAATATTGATATGAGGATGAGTATATAACTTCTTAAAAGTATTTTTTTCCATCCTCCTATAATCAACACATAAACATAAACACCTTTTAATCATTTTTGGGAACAAAACAGGTTATCCCAAAGCGAACATATTTGGATGGATAAATCCTTTATCCTACAACTCCATTATCTGAATATTAATTTCATGAAGCTCATTTAGTTCTAATGAATAATGTTTAATTGTTTCTAATCGAGTCCCTAGCCCGAGATAAATAGTGATGTTCATATCTCTCTCATGTGGAAGCCTTAATAATTCATTATGAAATACATCCTAAAATAGTTCCTCTACTTGTGGTTACACAACATGCATAACACCCCCATCATCAAACAATAATCTGGAAACATTGATTTTGAGTTCTCCCAGTTCCAGAGTAATTGTCCCTTCTTTACCATCCTATATATCCAAATCTCCAAGATGAATATATTGGTCACCCATATGAGACAATAAATTCACTTTCATGTGATAATAGTCGATGTGGTATGTGAATGTGACTAGCTAGTCCATACCAATAATCCATCAAATCATGTCACATCAGAAACATAAATATCACATAGAAAATGATAGTACCCAATCTATAGTTATAATCACATGTTTATATAGAAATCCAAAGACCATAATCCCAATGGTGTATCTAAAGTCATCACCCTGCTCAAAAACTCCACTTCTAGGATCAAACCATTAGCATGATTTTTAGATATAAATGAATTAGGGGAACTAGATTAAAAAGGAACTAGATATTTTAGAAGATAATAGAATTAAACCTCTCAAAATAGATGGTCTAGGCTTTATATCCTCAAGTGTAGGACGTAATTCATGTAATAGTGTTTCCCCTATCACCTGTGATGTTGTCTAAATCCCCTAAGAAGCACCACTCTGCTGATGCAGGGAGTCCATACATGAAGAAACACATCCATTTCCCATACTTCACTAAAACATAGAACACCAACAAATAGTTAGATATGATGTTGATTATTTTCTTCACTTACTCTGATTCTACCAAGATGTTCCTTTAATACTATTATATCCCTATGACCTGCATAATTACTATAGATGTCCCATCTTGTTGTAAGATTGACACTCTACTGTTATTCGAGAATGATATCTACGATAGTGTCCCATCCTACCACAATGATAACAGATCAACCAAGTAAGGCCCCTTACAATTTACCTTTCTATCTGTATACTCTTCTTCCTAATACATTTGCTAATATTTTCATAATAGTACATTCTACTCTCGGAGGCCACACCTCATGATCGTCGAGTAACAAGTACATTTCCAGTATCGGAAGCCTCTCTCAGGCTCCCATTAACTACAACATCCAAGTCCACCACTTCCATAATCTTCTTCAATATAATGATATTCCCCTCGTATATAATCTCACACTTATGTACCTCTTAAAAACGTCTTTCTGTTTATTCCTCATCTCCCACTAGCATTAGAGAAAAGTGTTGTATATCACTATAGCATCCCTAATAGTCCATCACAAACAATATTCCATGTGTCAGATGTATAAACACATCATATATCTCTTCCCTAAGTGTCTTTGGATAATAGGATTCTAGTATCCCCTCCATGAAGTCCTTCCATAACTTCCTGTTAGTCTATATAGTTTACTTCAGAACATCCCACCATTTCTTAGTGGATTCCTATAGAATATAAGAAACCAACATAACACTACACTTAGTCGAAGTATCCAAATGGTCATGAATTTTCTCTATAGACTCAATCCATAATTCATCTCCCTTAGGTCCACCTTCTATATTAAAACATTCAGGTTGATGCAACTGAAAAAACCTTGTCAACTGAGACACAATTTACACAACGTTCCCTGGGTCTCATTCTATAAATTTCTTGATGTGAGTATAGTTCAATTAAAACTTATAACCTTCACCATTAACTTGATTTATTAGTGACTCGTGTTATTTAACTGTAAAATCATTCCTAGTCATGCCCCTCATTCATCCCTTCAGCATATTTAATGGAGGAATACTCTCTAGAATGCCAAAAATATTTATGAGGTCTTATAACAATACCATAAAACATTTATATAAGAGGAAATAATCACAACAAGACATTTCCACAACCTATCAACATGGTCAACAATATAGAATTACCACAACCCCTTACCATCCTACCCATAGGTTTTGTTTAACAAGGGAAAACATACTCTCATAAAAGAGTTACTCATTTAGACACCCAATTATTCTCACTTCACGTTATTTTTTACTACCATTTTCAATTCATGATGTGCACCATTTTTCCTTTTAATCTCGAATACAATGAAAAGACTTCAATTTCAAAAAATTACCCATAACCCTTTTTCCCTTGCCTTCCTAAAATGATCATTTTCACAATATCCGTTAGTACTGATAATAATGTGTGTAGACAGGAATCATCCGCAATTTTGGGCCATAAATCAATTCTGAAAAATTCTCATAAAATATAATTATATCACACCACAACTCCCTCACCCATTCCAAAATAAAATTGAACTATTATAGAAATCAACAATAACAATAGTCCCACCGTGATTAATTTAGTTTTCCCTTGTAAATTGGTTTGGAACACCCATGCACGAGCTCATTACCAATAACTTAATCATCCTAGTCTATTATCTACCTTTTCCGATATAGTATGAAAAAATATAAAGAATGAAAACCTCATAAGATTTCACTTTGTAACATCCCAACCTGAGAGCCATACGACAGTGCCCGAAGCCGATTCTCTATATGACCTCATGCACACCTACCCATATGATAGAAAATTTGTAAAAGTAGTGATGGTATATTATGTTATCCATTAAGAGACTATACCATCATTTATCAAAGAAAAACAATATAGGAAATAAATAAAAAAATGAAGACGCATATATAATAAAATAATACTCATCTAAAAATATAACCAAACAAGATATACAATACTCAACAAAAAGGGAAAAACTTGTTATGAAAATATAAGTGTCACGATTCTATAATTAAACCGATAATAAAGAATCATTGACACCCCAAATAGGTTCCAATGCATGTCTAGTACTGTGATCCAAGATCTGTACCCAATCTACCACATTTCCTAGGGCCAATTCCATTATCAAGTCCTATAAATATATAATCTGTTGGGGTAGTTATGAGGAAACTAAAATTGGGTGTTAATACATCATTTTAAGACACCACCAATGGGGTTTACAGCAATTCCAATCAATATATCGTTTATGTTGTTCTATAAGGAAATATGTATAATGCAATAATAAATAATTTATCACATTTTTAATTATTCATATATAACTACATTAACTCTAGGGTTATCTAGGTAACTAAAAAATCAATACTAACATAATAATGTATTACATCCCAATGATTTACCTTAGTAATACCATATCTTAATACTATATTCAATCCAAATATAAATGCATTTAAGGTTATGTTATATCTCAGTACCAGAATAGATTGATACCAGAGTTCGAATATTTCTATGTGATACCATATGATAGAGTGTCATTGTTTCCATTCATTAATATATCATTGAAAATCCCTATTATAAATGTTACCAACATCACAAATGTATGTATGATGACTAGGCTACCATTTTTAATCTTCAAAATAATGACCATGTTCTTATTCTGTTAACTCATAATTATAATTACCATGTTAACATGTGTAATTTTCAATTTATAATGACCTTGTTACCATTAACATTTCATAAATGAATGATAAACATAATAGGGTTTTTACATCACGACATTCAATAAATAATCCCACAATTAATTATCTAATCCACATTATCAAATCAACATAACTAATATACAATTAATTATCTCAACATATCCATTTAAAAATATCATAATTATTCATTGGATTAATTATTTAGATTACAATATCCCTATATTATAATCAATTTCTTGAAATTAATTATCAAATAGGGAATAACCTTAGTTTCATGATTATTTCCACACTTAATATATTATTTCAAAAAAGCATCGATAATTATATTGTTCATTCTAGTTTAATAAATTCATTATAATAAAATCCTAACAGATCCAAGAAATTATAATATTTTCTACACACATATCAAATCAATGAATCCAAAAACCCTGGTTTTTTAATCTTAAACTCTATGTCAAAAGATAATTCTTGTTTCATTAGTCATTATTGTAAACAAAGTAACATAAATCCATACAAATCACATCCATCTCAATATGGATACCTATACTTAATCATCATTATATCATAATTCAACACATGAATAAATCTTATAATTTATGAATATCCAAAATATAATTAGCAATATTGTAATATAAAAAGGTATACCATGAAATTTTTCACATGACTATTATACCATCTTCATCCTAACAAAAACTCTCATGTTTGATAAAAAATTTGTTTCTATAAAAGAAGAAGTATTAGAATATTTTGAATACAATTTTCTATAAAACATCTAACACATTATGGAATAATTAATCTTCAGAATTTTGACTATTAAAAGGGTGAGGTGGTGAGAATCACAATCCAAACGTATATTGATGATTTTACCAATTTTTTTGAACATGAATTATCACCTCAAATTCTATTTTTGAGGGACATTTATAGATTGTTTTTATAGGAAAATATACTATGATGTTTTATATAGAATAACATGGGTTGGGGGCCTACATATATTTTCATTGGTAGATTTGAATACTCTCAAAGGAAAAATGGACTTATGGATCCTATGTTATGAACATGCTATGTCATGTGTCATTTTATTCTAAATTGAAATTGATAACGTCTAAATCGCCCATGATCATTTCTATGACCGTATTAAACATAAATTAGTTTTTAGTTCCACTTTTTTAATATATTTTATGTTGTGATTTTGTTCGACATTTCATTTTTTTTCTTAATGTATGGTACATTACATAGTCTGGGAAACAGTCAACCCCTAACCTGAAGGAATTTTTTATTAGGTGGTGAATTTCATACTACCACAATGTAAAATTACATGCATTCTTAAAAATCATTTTATGAACCCCATAATGAAATAAAATTTCCACAAGATGCTCTTGAGAGGAAACACAATTATGAAACATTGTGGTGGAAATTATATGTGACCATTATCCTTCGTGAATGGGTTTGTGGCATCTTAATTCTATACATCTAACTATTTCCGAAATGTTTTTATTTCCTACTACAAAAAATAATTAATCCCATTTTGGTTCTAAGAGGAATGTACATATGTAGTAATTTTATACTCTCAGACTGGACTTTGTTGCCCAAACCCACAAAGTTAAATTTCATGATTTCTATCCAGGGCATGTAATTTGTAAGGAAATATAGAAGGAAATCCACTTATAATTCATTTTGTAAAATTTTAAATATGAATACACTAATGAAAATATTTATTGTATATTTCCCCTTCGCTATACTTATGCAAATAATACAATACATTCAACAATGTTATGATTACACCTCCTTATGTTGTATTACGAGGGTTTCTCATGGGAAATGATGTGTGATTATTCTATGAATCAACCATCCCTCGTCATGTGTTATACAACTGACCCCATTATGACTCACCATGAAGACACTACTATGTGAGATTATGATTCATTGTGAACTACATCAACTTGTACTATCTAATATGTGTAATACACCACCATAGGAAAAATCATTCCTCATAAAATTATAAAAGGACATGGGAATTAAATTATTAGTGGTTATCCACCTATGAATATTACCCAACCAAGCCTTCAATTAGCATATATCATGATACTCCCTAGGGTTATAAAAATAATTGCCTCTTATTAGATATATGTCCCAACCAAATAATCAACTTTCATGAGACCATATACTCCTCTTGGTTACAAAAACAAGGTAATACATCCAATTGTAATCCATAACCATTCATTCAATTAACTATGAGTTGATAAAATCTATATGGTACCAAAAATATTTTCCACCTATTAGGTTATCGCCCACCCAAATATTCAATTTCCATGATTTGAGATACTTTTCGTTATTCTTGACACATAGGAATCCTCACATATATAGGTCCCAACCAAGTATTCAACTACCCATGAGTCAATATAAAACTCATGGTTCAAGAAACATGAGAATTTAATTAGGTATATTTCCCATCAAAATCATGAATTTCCATCACATGAGATTCTCATCATGGGATGAGAATCATGGTCCTTGGTGTATGTCCCATCCAAATTATCAATTTTCATGATTTGATGCACTAAACTTCGATCAAAAAACTCTATAATCCTATAATCTATAATACTAATCAAAATATTCATTTTTAAATGACTATATATTCTAATCATGTTTCTATGAACATGGGCTTACTTTTTGGTCGGTGTCCTAACTAAATAATAAATTAACATGATTTTATATACTTCCCTAAGTTTGAGAAACTATAGAACCCTCCTTGATTTATAAACCTACCAGAATATTAACAACCCATTTGTCAACATACTCCTCAAGGTACAAAATTTTCAGCCTTATAGTATGGTTTTTTCTTAACAAAATCAAAAATAAACATGATTAGATATAATCCTCATGATTATTGAAACATGGGAACCCTCATATGTTTTATAACCTTCAAAATATTAAATTATAATGATTTGAGATAATTATATTGGTTATAGAATCACATGAATCCTCCAAGGTGTAATCCCTAACCAAAAAATATTTTACCAATGAGTTGACATACTCCTCATGGATATGTGAGATTGTCATCCTCTTATGTGTAATTCATAACCCAATCAAAAATTACCACATCTCTAGATTCTCTTTATTGTTCTGAAAACATGGTCATACTATTAGGTGTATATATTAACTGAATATTCAATTACGATGTGTTGAGAAACTCAACATGGTTCTGGAAATATTTCCCCAATTCTAGTTGTAAGTACCAAAAAACATATTATCTCCATGATTTAAGATACTAATCATGGTTCTAGATATCCAGTAGTACTCCAAGTTGAAATCATTAAAAAAATCAATTATCAGTCAGTTGAAAATACTCCTCAAGGTTTTCAATATTCACCATGAGTTTCAATACTCCACATATCATTTGAAAATAGATTATCACCAGACCCACCTATTCTTTCAGGTATATCTGGTAAGATCATCTATAATCCCCACATTATTTTTATTTTCCAACAAATTCGTGAACAAAGAACCTTCTACAATTTTCATCATTGAATAATTGTTAAATTGAGATCTAGTTATAATATCTTATTTGTAGTTAATGATCTTATATTTTCTCATGTTTCTCACACTGATCATGACTCCCATTGTCTTAGAGATATGTAATGATCATCCCATCACTATGGTTAATTTAAATCTATGGGGACCTCATTTTGTAGTGTAAGACCTGATATTGTAGCCTAACTATGTGGGATATATTTTATTTTATTATTTGGCTACACAATATACCACTTTTATGTTGGAAAAACAATATTATATAGCTTTCAGACATTTTATAAAACTAAGCGGGTTATGAGTCATGGCTTCACATGATACAAAGGATACTTCTGAGATGTTCAATCCCTACATAAAAACACAAACTACATTTTTGGATATGAATAATAACATGATAAATCTGATTTTTCTATAAGATCTTGCATGGATATACCAAAAAGGTCATCCCACATTGAAAACATGGGTTCACCAATTTCCCATGGGAGGAATCACATTTCTCATTTCAATCATATCATAGAGATGACTATGGGGCGTGTTATGAATTGGAAAAATTGATACCTCTATTTTGGTGGATGAAATGTACTACCTAACAAAATATTCTCCTCAGTTCCAATTTATTCCCTTTTAGATATCAGGTTCCCCAACAGAGAAATAGTCAACAATAATTAGACCTTGGACAAGTTCATCTCACACGTGCATAAGGATAACACCATATGGCCTCTTGGTCCTGGATGGTGAGACTCCTAGAATAGGGGGTATCAATATGAGGATTATTTATATCATAATTCAAGAAATGAGTGGTAAGTTATCTTGGGATATCATTGAGGAATGTACACTATCGAGAACATTTATATATCATAGAAGAAGAGGGTATGTATGGGCCATTCAAGGATCTGTAACTTCAATATGGTCCATGACATGTATTAATAGCACATCTCTATAATGCCATATACAATGGATAGTGGGGATGTGGGAAATATACTTTTGTTTTCATGACATGGTGTTATCTAAACATGAATTCCCTAGTTCTAGGTTAATTATATCACTATCAGAGAAAAAATAATGCATCTTGGTTTACTAGTGTAGTTATCGAAATAAATATTGTGGTATGTTTCATCTCATTGTTATAAATAGTGAACCATATTAGTGTTTCTTCACCAATTAAACATTAATGTTTATATCTATGAAATATTTTAATAAATTGATGACATCCTCAGACTAATTATATAGCTCAGGTGAACTACTATCATCCATGGAAATACCTATGATGTAAAATTTTTTTGGATTTAAATGGTTATAAATCATGAATTACAAAAAATTTATAACATAAAACATAAGGTAATAAATATTTCTTCCATGTTTCAGCGATATTATTTAAGAGAATACCGACAATCTATTTATTTCATGGGTTTTGGGATCACATGGGTTTGCATTCATTCAAGGATTTCTCCGGCATATCTTTGTATAATCTTCAAGGGTAATCATTCCATGACCAATTTTTTCCATCGCACTGGCTCAGTTTGGTAATAATGGAGGGATATGGATATTGTGATGATGTATAGTTTTTGGATTATTTTGTAGGAATAAAACATGGGTTTATATGGTTTAACCAACACCATGGGGAATGATCTGGTTTCTTGTACTACAAATATCATGGTTGATCTGGTCTAATTAGTTAAAAACATTGATAATTTTTCAACTCTTAGACCAATTTTTTGTCCCATCTTCTGACCCTCTATCTCATAGAGGCATGTCAGGTCATTTTGATTGTTGTAAACTCCATTCCATATGATATAAACATAAAACTAAAGGATCATGCAACATTGGGGTAATTTGAGGAGGTGGGGTAGTTCACAGTGAATGGGGTTCCATAATCCTTCCCTTTCATTATCACATTTAGTATGAAAAATCTATTTTGGATGAATCCATGGCAATGTTAACAGGGATCTTCATTTTTTTTCAATGAAACATTAGTCTGGATGTGGTGGAAACTTATTCTAATATTCTAAAAGATTCTCTACATGGAATGGGTATCACTCTTTGGGCTATTTGATATATCATTAGAAGATATAGAAATATAATTAACACTAATTTGTGTGTGCTGAAAACATGGAGAGATGGAAAAATAATTTTATATTTTCTGGCCTCCATGACCATCCATGATAAAACCATTTCTTGATTCCATACCATGACTTCTTTAAAAACCAAGGGTGTGAACCTGGTGTGAGGGGATGCACTCATCCTTGACTATTTTATCCTCTATGACTCCTTTTTTAGTTATATCTTGAATTATTTATGGTTCATTACATATATTAAAAAAATAAACAAATTTATTAAAATGTTATAATATATAAATAGGATAACACTAATTTTATTTTAATTAGACGATCAACACTAGGATAAATAGTCTTGCACATGTATTTGATATTGATTTATGAGTATGTTGTAAATCTGTATGAGATTAACAGACTAGAAAATATCCCCCAAAAAATTTGTATGTTAATAATTACTGCTCATCAAATCAACCAAAAAAGTTTATATAATGAAACTGGAAAGTTCTTAGTGACCCGATTTAATTGGAAAGAATATTTTCATTATCAAAAAATTAGATAGATTTTTAAATATATCAAAAAATTAGTAAACCCAAAATGGGTCCTTTAATAGTTTCAAGACACTCAAAAATTAAAAATGACAATGAATTCTTCTTTTAGGTGATGTAAAATGGCTAACCATCAACACTTATTTGGGATTCTACCAGAATGTTTTAGTTGTTAGTGTATCCCCTTTAGTACATTCAATATTTCCAATAATATTAATTTATTATCAAAATGATCCAATGATTTCATAGATATTTTTAAATGTAAATAATTATTGGAAAACCAATAAGATTGTTCCCAAGTAATAGAAATTCTAAAAATATTCCTTAACATCAATGAAGACCATGGTTTATAGCCTTGACATATAATGAAATAAATATAGTCCCTTTAGTAGTATATAGGGAATTTACCCGGGAAGATGTATCATTTAAATTTATTCTTCCCATTAAAATAAGTATCTCCTGAATATAACTGATGGTTTAATCCTCCTTGTTTTTCATATCAACGATTGTTCTCAATGAAAAAATTAGAGGACGTCGTCAAATAAAATCATTTTGTTGTCGTATACCATGTGTGTACAAAAAAAATCATTCCATATCAATGCGTTGTGTAGGATGATGTCCACCACATCACTGAAACCATAATTAATATTCCTAGGAAGGATTATATCCTTAGTGGACATTGTCCCTATCATGATACCTTGATTCGCTATGATACTACAATGTTAACACTTATATCCAATTAATCCAAATTTTCTCTTTTATAAGGATATCCTGGAGTAGTAATGTAACCATTAAATATACATATATATAGTGCACACGAACATATTATATTCCACTCCTCTGAATCCCATTACAACGTATTGATAGTTTATCAATGCTGATTCCAGATAACCACTGGCCATAAATTTTCAAATATTTATTCCACTAACCTCGATAAAGTAGAATCCAAATAGACCCCACCCAATGAGTTTTTTTGAATTTATATTATTTTTACCCTCTATTCATCAATAATATCGTCAATTGTGACGAAACATATGCATATCATAGATATGTCTCCCTAAAGGATATCTATATTTCCATTGAAACTTTTCATAATAGTAATTGTCATCACTCCTATACCTGCTGATTATACACACCCATATATTTTCAATAATGATATAAATGTGGAAACACTCAATACATACACATCACTTGACCATGTGTACAGACTTAGTACATTACCTATTATCTACAAATTGTGATCAAATTTTGGTATCCATGGAATAAAAAGCATCTTGAAAGTTCATCTAATATGTAAAATCCTTGGATGGCCCCACATTTTTTCCTATGAAACTTATATCCAAATAATTCTCATTCATATAAGTTCTTTTTGAGAAATTTTTAATACATTTTAACCCTACACTATGGAAAATTAAAATCCCATACCATATTATTTTAAAATAAAAGTAAAAAGAGAGAGATATGGATTTCATTTAATGAAAGGTGTGTATAACATATTCCCAAAAGTGATAGTGTCCCCCAGAATAGCTACTAATTGTCATTGTAGAGAACATTGATGAAGATGTTTTAACTATTATTTTTATATTAATGCACCCTGATTGTTTTCAAGAGTTAATTACTTTTACTCAAAATACAATGGTGGTTATTCTCATGGAAAAAGAAAGAGATAATCATGAAACACCTATACCGACACAAAATCTATGAAAAAATAGGTATGTAATATCACCATTATGGTAGAAGGGTTAATGTGGTGTTACTTAAAATATAGAAGGATCATAATTATTTTATCTATTCTAATAATGACTTATTGTATTTCCCCATTTATCCTGAAATAAAATAGATCATGCTTTAATAAATCAATAAGCAAGATGATGTAGGGTAGAATGACCATTCAAACTCCTACACATACCATCATATGTTGGGTGACATCATACATGATTGTTTTGTCATCATAGTTATAATATAAAGGATGATAAATAAGGGTCAAATTATTTTGGAATTTTTTATGGAACATATGTAATATGTTTCAGGAAATCTCCCAAAATATGTATATGAATGCTTATGGGAAGAGTCCAAGTAAAAGGAATTTTTCCCTGAAGAGTAGCATTGGATAAAATATTTATCAATCAACATTTTTTCAATATAATCTAAATTTAATTCACCAATTCTTTATGAAAACATTGTTTATATTATTAAGTATACATTCCTATAGTATTCTATGCCCTATAATATTGTCTCAAACTTATATCCATGAATTATTGATGAAGGTATTATTGATACAATTCATACATCAATAGATGGTATTATTTTTCCAATTCATTGTTTTGTGTGAATGGTTAATGGATCATATTTCTGATGCCAATAGTTGTTCAAATACCTAGTGTCCACATTGAAAATCCCATAATCATATACACATGTACTGACATGATGTTGATTATTATTCCGTATTTCATCTCTTTGAGGGTAGTATGGCCATCTTCTCTAATGAAAAAAAATCACATTTGAATAAAAAAATAAGGGTCTTTGTGATATAATTATATGATTGTTCATAGATATTTTCACCATGTAATAAAAAAATATATTATCAAATATCCTCCTAGTAATGATATTTAAAGTTTCATAGGGATGGGGGTTTTCTATAATATTCACCCCTTAACAGAGGGAATTTTTGAGCTCAATCCCCATCACACATCCCTATTTTCAATATTTTCACCTCCGTAACATGTTTATTCCTTACATTTTTAAAATAAACCCATATTAAAAGTCTAGAAATATTTTTATATTACATTATCTCATGTTCCAATGGATAGGGGAAATTTTATATTTTCTAGAACATTCTTGGTTTAATTTTGGATATTGTTCAACCTAAGTGGTGTCTACAAAGCCCTAGGGAGTTTTAGAGCTCCCCAATATAAATGAAACTTCATCAGTGTATGAGGAATCCAATATTTCAGATTCTTCCCATGAAATGATTGTAATCTTTGAATTTCCACATAGATCATTAATGTATCTATGTCCCATAAAAATAGAGTCACATGTTTGTGAATTGGAAAGTAGAGTTGTCTTTTCTCTATTGATGATTATAAAAGAAAAATATAGTCCTTCCAACAGCAGAATTTAATAATGTATTATTAAAAATCCATGGAACATAATTTTATTGAACACATATGGATTAATGATCCTCAACATTAAAATTAAAATTATCTATTGACAAACATTACATTCTATCAATGGTCAATCTACAAGATCTATAGGTTCATTATACACAAGCTATTGGATTAGAATATGAATAAAGTGTCATTGTTATATCCATTAAAAACCATGTTTCTCTTTCAATAATACATATCTTTGGATAATAATAAATAATTTTTATTAAATCATTGGTTTTATTTTTTCCTTGGTGATAAACACAACAAGAAATATTCATTTATGTGTTAGCATATGTCAGTATACGTCATGTACTTATTCCAATATGAATGTTTCGTGTTTCAAAAGATCAAATACATTAACATCTTGTCATGAATGATCATCCTAATAATATTAATTCCATGGTATATTGGGACAAATAATGGAATAATACAACATCACCAATGATTGGTTTTGAATGAATATATTTGAATACCCAATAATGTTGAAGAAAACCGATACTCATTCTACATGAATTTCATTTATTCTTTCACCCGTAAAAGATCACCATTATTGATGTGTTATATCAATGATGGTTCAATTCATTAGATCCTCTATAGAAACAATCCATGAGAATTTTCATACGACCGCAAACCAAAATACAAAATGCTCCTAGTCGTAAGACCCAAAATTACATGTTATTGTATTCTGAGATATATAACGTTAAACTACCTAGAACTCTTCCCAATCACCCGATAGAAAACAATCAAACAACATCATTTTTTCCAAGACGATAAATAATATGGTGCTACTTCCTCACCATAATAATAATAAAGTACTATTAAAATCTCTATCCCATAAGATACTAAACATAAAAGTACATTTCATCATCACATCATGTTAAAATTCATTTATAATTGGACCTCCTTTGAGATGAAAAATCTCTAATGATGATCTCCAACCACACCCCATTGAATAAAAATTGACATCTTGGATCCAGATTTTATAGGATATATACTAATTCATAGACCCTATATATTAGGAATAAATATATAAAAATGAAAATAATTTATATTTTAAACAACCTTCGATATCATCTATCACTTGATAAAACTATTCACATGAGATTCATTATTACATGCAGTAAATGTAGTCCCACCCTCAATATTGGTAATGATTATGTGAAAATAAATAGTAGCAATTAATTTTCCTCATAACATGATATTAAATTTCAAATGTTTTTGTCAATCCAATATGACCGTAAAATACTCAAATATTTCACTAATATATAATCATAATAAATAGCCATGATTACCACATTAAATCCTAACTTTTGGGTCTATTCTCGGTGTTATTTATGTGAACTGTCATTTATGTTTGGTTTCCTTCACCAAATGAAAATATCCTATATTTCAGTCTATATTAGACCCATGGAAATTTTAAAATACATAAGATCATCCTTTCATCCATACATCTTATGTGATAAAATATTATATTTGAATCAAAGATGTTCTTCTAGTTGAAAAACTCGTTTTATTTTATCATTCGTAGAAGAAGTGGGCCTAGAGTATTTCCTATTTGAGGAGGTAATTATATGATTTAATGGCGAATAAAAAAGTCTTCCATGAAGTGTCTTAAGTAAACCCTATTAGTTTTATTTCTATACGAATGTGTTACTCAAATCCCATAATATATTCCCAGACAATATGTGGTAATGGCTAAAATACGCCCATTATTCTTCATTGAATTAGCATGTAATTATTTTTAACCACTAGTAATTGCCATTATATTCCCACTAGAAACTAGTATATGATTCAAACATATTATGAGAGGATTGAAATTTCCATACTGTTATGAATAATGGGATGACAATGGTTTCTCTTTATTATTCCATTATACTATATTTCTATTATTAATGATTTCTAATTTTTTATTCCTTGCATAACTATAAAATATATAGAATGGTCTAATCTATAAGACCCAATATACATATAAATTAGTCAGATCAGGGTAATAACCGACAGTCATTATTCCATTTGCTGATGTAAGGATGAAAATAACCCAAACATGAAAACTCACAAAACCAATTCCATATATCTCTAAAGGATTATTATAAAAAACCATCACATTAGTTCAACATTACTTACTCACAAAATACAAAACAATAGAAAAATTAATCATCACAATGTGATGTTAATATGTATTCCCCATGTTCATGATGAAATATGTTGAACAACATTGTCAATATCCATATCATATCATGTAATATTTTTTGGTTTTTTGGAAAAAGATGAGAAGAGATATACTCCTTGTTCTAGTCTCCTATGATATTACTTATCATAACAATGTGTTAGTTGAATCCTATTTTTGGGAGAAATAGTTACTCATAATAATTATATATCATGTAACAGCCCCAAACCCTCACATCCATATTCATTTATATTAACATAAACATTAAATTTTTATCTTTGATGGTGATAAACATGAAACAATTTTTACCATAGAAACCCTACAAAATCAAATGGAAATATTAGATTAGTAACCTATAATAGAACCTTATAGTTTTTTAGTTTTAATGAATTAGGGGATCCACAACATAACTTGGATTTGTTAAAAATTTATATTATGGACAAACATCATCAATACCCAATATACACAGATTTTCGAACATCACAATTGGTATTCAAAATCATCCATGTAAAATACTTATAGTAATAAATAATCAAAAAATTTCCACCTCATTTAGAGAAAAAGAAACTTTATAAGGGTGGTCAAAAATTGAAGTTATGGGAAAACAAGTAATATATCAATGATCTTAAAATCATAACATGAAAATAAAATTTATGTTAATTATGGTCTTATCAAATAAAATTATTAACCTAAAAATAAAATATCTTATTCATGAGTGACTATATAAGTTTGGTAAGTTCCTAATAAATGAATCATAATGGATGTAGAGAATAATATCCATGAGTATATGACAAAGCCATAAATTATTAAATTCTTCTTAAAAAATATGAATAGAAAATAAATGGTTATCTACAACTCTTGTAAAAAACATACCACCATCCCCAATGTTAAAATATTACTCAAATAAAAAAGGGTTAACTACTAAAACCATCATAATAGTCATGGTTTACTCTAATAACATTCATTGTTAACAAATTATATTATTTAAATAATTTGAATACCCACCATTTTTTATCAATATCATAAAAAATAAATCAACCCCTAATACACTAGAGGGTGTAATGATTTCCACTAATAACATAATTAAACCCAGACATATATTTAGAACAAGAATGTAAACCATTCATTATAATATAATCCATGGATGTAAATGTGATTCAAAACCCTTTCCTTTAAAATTACTCATGGAAAAGAATATGTTTCATAAATATAATACCATCATAATCATAAAATAACTAGAAAAAGACAAAGGATGTTATCCTTGGATTCTATTTCCTATAAATAATATATATAAAAAAATAATTTCTAAATAGATCAAAAATTATTATGATATGCGTCCATATATAATTATGTATTATAATATCTTTTTTCATTTTTTTAAAAAATAATTTTAAAAATAGTCATATTTTTAAACAAAAACATTTTATTTGAAAATATAAATATATGATTCTTATGTATTATTCATTAAATAATGTCATTAAGATGGTCTAAAATTATTCTCTTGTCATAAAATATAAAAAATTCAATCTATATGTTCATTAAAACTGAAAAATTTACCTCATTTGGAAAATTATACGAATTTTTCTTTTAAATTAAATTTTAAAAAGTAAAGGATGGGTGTGAATGGATTTTAAAAATATTAGGATATTTGTAATAAAAATAATCACATTTATGTACCATGGATGTGGGATAGAATCATTCTCTAGTGAGGGCGTAATCCTAAAAAATAACGAATAGTCAAGATATTGTGAAATAAAAATCACACCCCATTGGTAATATTGAGTCATAATCTCTAATAAATTAAATGAAATATTGAATAAAATGAAATTATGGATATATATTATATAAAAATTAAAATATAATTATATACACCTGATAGTGAAATAAAAGTGCATAATGTAACATATGTCTCCAGCATGTCAAATTAGCAAAAAAATAACAAACAAATTGGGAAACTATTGAGCTATAAATAACACGAAATAGACATCCAAGAATGGGGATTTGAAACAAAATTATTTTAAATATTATATTAATTCAATTAATTCATGTTCAATATAAACACCAAATTACAAAAAATAATTGTTGAATATTGAATAAATCTTATAGAAGTAAAGGTGAAATGTTAAATCCCTTACTAAAAGTATTTCCTTTACAGTGTCATATTCAAACCTTCTATATAATTAATATTTTTTATTATACATATAATAATATTAAATTTTGATATCTATTATAACATGTATGCTTTATCGGTAACACATTATAATTTGTAAACTAATAATTTTTTTCAAAATTAATCTTATGGGTTACAATTGCGTTGTTTTATAAGAATGTTTCGAATCATAAGTCTCGTTCATTACAGATATATCATCACAAAATTCCTTAAAGAATGAATAAAAAATTATTAAAATATTAAATATTCACACTATAAATATTTATAATCATTCCATTGATGAATATAATTAAAAATAAATTACACTATTCGTGTAGAAAACATCATTAATGTACCATTTAATAATAAATCTATTTTTGAATAATGACATAAAAGGCAATTCAATAATAATAATAATTCTAAAATCATAATTATGTCAAATATATTATATAATTTCTTAAAATTATTCATTTTTATCATTTATGAGAATTTTAAATGAAAAAAACCACTTCACATAATTGATATGGTAGACCATATATACACATTATAAACATACTCATTTTATAGAATAATAGATGATAAGATGGTAGAAAAAATTTTACCAGTTTATATGACTATTTATTTAATGAATTTATTATATTAATATTAAAACCATCATAATAACTATCCATAAATTATGGGTATGAAAAATGTTTTGTATCTCTACGTGCGGCGGTAAGTTGTACATATTCACGAGTGATACTGTCACGTATAATTTGATAAGAAACAAGTCATATAATCATGTTTTCATAGTAATAATAACATTTAACTTTCATTCTTCTATGTAATTTATTTTTTTATGATTAATATCATATATTTTTGTGAATTAACGAAGACAATAAATTGAAAGTGAATGGTTAGTGCAAATACCTCTTCTCCAAAATGAATACTTTATATATCATATGATGGTATCTATAGATATTCATTTGATAATAAAACACCTATAGAATGTTTCTAATGTATTTTAAATGATATTTTTCATGTGATTATCAATATATATGGATTGACGTAGGTTTACGATGTGAAGGAGGTGGTAAACTTTTACAATTGATGTGTGGGACTGACGCACGCCTGTCGTGGGGTGTGGAAAAACAATCATTTATTTACCTACGTATAGTATAGCAGTTGATCCTAGGTAGTCTCCCGAAGAGGAGTGCACACAAAACAAGGTTGTCACTTTTTGTTGGTTTTCTTAAAAAGATTGGTTTTAACAAATTTGAATGACTATGAGAGAGACAAACAACAGAAATTGATTGATTTTAACAAATGATAAAGGCAGTGATCGGATTGGGTTCGGCTAGACTTAGTGTTGTGCCATCATGGTTTCCAATTTTTATCTCTTTTTCTTCCTTAAACTGGTAAGAGAGATGTGATGAGAATGTTCCTTTCTAAAACCTTAGATTGGTCTATCCTCCTTCCAATGTGTTTAGGGTTGTAGAAGTTTTCTTGATTAATTAGAGCAATCCCAGACCTGAAATTGTTGTTCCCTAATAATCCAAGATTATGACATACAATCATACACACATGCTTGACAACCGTCAAGCAATCACCACCCAACCCTAATTATGTTCCATCGTATACAGATTATAATTGGGTGGAGGGAGATGTGATCATCGACCAAAGAAATTTATAATTTCAGAATAAAAAACATAACACAACCGCATTCTGAATTTAATACTGAATTATGAATTGAAACTAGAAGAAGAAAGAAGAACAAATTTTATTCATTTCAAGCACAAAACTCAAGCACAACACATAGGTCTAGCCTCCCCTCTTTCCGATCACTCAAATGAAACTACTCCTCCATGTATGGGGTAAGAGAGATAATGCGGGAGAGGAGAGACATTTTAAAACAAAAGAAATAAAAAAAAATTCTGAGAAGTTCTTCTCCTGGGTGTCCCAGAAGGAATGGGGTGGAGAATGGGATGGATTGAGGGGGAGGAGCTCTCCTCCTTTTATAGGCAGAATTTGACCCCCGAAAGATTGAGAGTTTTATACCCCATTAATGACCTTCTCATGCGTTCCACCCTTCATGATGTTGTGAACAATTATCTTGGCCGTATCTCCCCAAAATTTCAGCTCATTTGAAAACCGGATAAAGGAGTTATGAATTTTTCATTTTCGATTTCTGTTTCTGGACGAAGTTTCCAGGATGGTTCCTCCAAATGTATGTCGTTTAATAGACTACTTAATGACTTCTAAACTTCCCCAAATTTCTTGTAGAGTCTTCCATATATGTCCTCGTCATATTCCAGGTTGAAACACATCATTTAGATAATTGTAGGACGAGATTGATGTCCTTTATGTTGGGTGGGTCCACGCTGTCCGCCCGGAAAAATTCCCATCTTCAATTTATTTTTAGACCCTTTAGATGGCCGAATCAGCTCATGATCCAGAAGACAAAAATGAATGAAATAAAATAAGGATTATAAAAAAATTTGAATCAGAAAATTTTTAATTTTATTTTTCCAGAAATGACCGAAATACCCCTGACTTAAAAATCTGTCAAAAATCCAGAAATAGTCGTTTTTCACATTTGGGTTCAAAATAACATTAAAACCTAAAAACATGACAATTAACCATCCAATAACACTTTTGTGGGATTATAAACAATGATATTCAATATAAATTAATTGAAAATATTTGCTCTATCAATTCCCCCACACTTAAACTATGCTTGTCCTCAAGCATAAAATCTCAACATGGAATTCAAAGGACACCAATGTCACCAATATTTAAATTTCAAATGAAATAAAATAAAATGATTATCAATGTCCAATCAAATTTTCCAGTTCCACAAAAATACCAATTTAATTTCCCATTTTTCAAAGAAACAATCAATTCATGCATTTTACTTTTCCCCTTTGAAAAATAATGAAGCTTCTCCTTTCATTCATTCAAGCTTCTCAATTTATTATTATTAAACATGCCAAATCATGACCTACCCCACTTTTGAATATTTTCTCTAATCACTCATGATACAATTAATAGTGGAGTTATGCTCATATCATGAGAACATGCTCCTTACCCATAGGCTTGTAAAGTAACTACTTCCTCCACTTTGTAATGACAAAACACACATAAAATCATGAGGGCTTGCAATAAAGGATCAAATGACTATATGGCTTAGGGTTTGTGGGTAAATGATTGAAATAATTTAAGGCCAGAAGTAGGAGGTTTGACTCTTAAGTACAATTCATGATTAATCAAGTGAAAACACAAGATGAACCTCACTCAAATCCCCTTGAAATGTGAATCACAACACCACTCCCCTTTCAATGACATGGGTCATGAGTCAATAAATGATTACAAAGAATGATATCATCCAAGTTCTCCCTGTTTTTTGTAAAGCTCCAGAAAGGCACAACTTTATTTGCTTTTTTTTGTAAAGCTCTATAAAGGCACATCTCTATTTTTATTTTTATTTCTGGATAACCGGATAAAATGAAATAATCTTAATGAAATGATGACTCATGCCCAATTTTCTAATAATACATTGCCCAATATGATGACGCACACATTACACCACCCAAAAATGATACATATCCCAAGGAAATCACACGAAAGGCCCTTCCCCCATAGTCAAACTTGAAATAACCCTGAAAAAATACTAAATGTGCGGGTAGGTAAGGAAAAATTGGATTGTAATGTGTCTTAAACCTATAAGGAAATTCATGGCATCTAAGGGCTTACGAAGGATAAATATAAAGGTGGGTCTTAGGATAAAATGTGGCTAGCCAAAGATATGCCTCAATAATTTTAAATGTGGTTTTGTACAGTCATAGCTTTGACAAGTTTCAATACAAGTTCTAGTAGGTGGCACGTCCCAAGATCACTCAAGAAATATGCTCAAGATAAAATATGAAATATTTGGTCTAGAAATCCTCTCAGGAATGAGAATATAATATTGGAAAATCACTCATGGCATGATTAATAATAATAAATTAATTCACATGAATTTCATAAATTCAAAGAATGAAAAATGGAAGGGAAATTTCATTTACATGAATCAATTAATTCCCTTAAAATCATGAGTCCTTATTTCAATATCCTTGCTTCACATTAATCATCCAATTATCCATTTTATTCATTCAATCTCATTAAAATTTAAATCTAAAACATGGCATCACAAGATTCCTAAGAAACACATGTCTCCTAGATAAGTTGAGTAAAACATTAATTCAAGCGTTGGCATGCCTTTTTTTATTAATTCTTTAAAATAATAAAAATATGTAGGGAATAAAGTTGGATAATATAGAATTGAAACTCATACTCCCCTGTCAAATGGATCCTTCATGACTTATAATCCCACTACACCCTCTTCATTAATGGACCTGAAAAAAAAATGAAAAAAATTGATAGTGCAGACCCGTTCAATCATGCTGGTAAATGAAGAAGAAGACAAGTGGAAAATGGGGGAAAATGCGGGTTGACTCCCGGTAGCGCTTTTGTTTAATGTCGTTGGGTCATCAAAACAAAACAATTTTTTTTAAAGAAGAACAATTTCCTAGACTACAAGATTTCCTCCCCCACACTTAATTTATGCAGTGTCCTCAATGCATGTAAATGTATGTTTCAAAAAGTTGGAGTTACTGCATTTAATCAAGTGTGAAGGAATGATGCAACCTGGTAGGAGTTCATTTGTATTCAGGGTGAAGGAGTGTGATATCCTCCACTGGTTCTTGAGGTATGGTCCCATGGAACATCTTCAGCCTCTGCCCATTAATAGTGAATTGGTTTCCTCCTACTTCCTTTTGAATCTGCACAACACCAAAGGGATATACATGAATAACAGTAAAGGGGCCTTCCCATATGGAACGAAGTTTACCTGGCATAAGCATAAGTCTGGATTTGAAGAGTAACACACGATCTCCTGGGGTGAAGGTTCTTGGTTGAATTATCTTGTCATGGGCCATCCTTGTTCTCTCTTTATAGATCATTGAGTTTTCAAAAGAATCCCTTCTAATTTCCTCTAAATCTTACAACAGCAAGCTTATTTCTTTCCCAGCTTTCTCAAGGTTTAGATTCTTCTCTCTGACCGCCCAGTAGGCTCTATGCTCCAACTCCATAGGAAGGTGGCAACTCTTTCCATAGATCAATCTATAGGGACTCATTCCTATCAGTGTTTTGTAGGCCGTTCTGTATGCCCATAATGTATCATCTAACTTTTGGCTCCAGTCGTTCCGGTTGGGTTTAACAGTCTTCTCCAGAATGGCTTTGATTTCTCTATTAGAGACTTCTGCTTGGCCATTTGTTTAGGGATGGTATGGGGTAGATGTTCTATGATGTACCCCATACTTCTTCAGCAATGCTTCCATTTTCCTATTGCAGAAATGAGTTCCTTGATCAGTGATTATTGCTCGTGGCACGCCAAACCTACAGAATATGATAGCCCTAACAAAATCACAAACAACTTTTGCATCATCAGTTCTGGTTGCTTTTGCTTCCACCCATTTTGAAACATAGTCTACAGCCAAAAGAATATATGAATTTCCAAATGACATTGGGAATGGTCCCATGAAATCTATGCCCCAATCTTCAAAAATTTCACAAAAGGTTATTGGTTTTTGTGGAATTTCATGTCGTTTGGATATGTTACCAGAAAATTGGCATTTTTCGCATCTTTTACAAAATTCATATGCATCCTTGAATAAGGTGGGACAGTAGTGTCCAGATTCTAAAACTTTTCGGGCAGTCCTCTGAGGTCCAAAGTGGCCTCCACAGGATAATTTATGAAAAAATTCAAACACTGATTCAATTTCAATTCTTGGTAAGCATCTTCTTATGATTTTATCATTACAAATTTTCCATAGAAACAGATCTTCCCAAATGAAAAATCTTGTTTCAGATTTAAGCTTATGTTGTTGATGAGAGATTTGATGAGAGGGTACCTGAGATGTTTCCAAATAGTTGACAATGTTGGAATACCATGGTAATTCACTGTTGATGATGTAGAGTTGTTCTCCAGGAAGCTCATCATTAAGTGGGTTCTTCTTTGGTATTTCTGTTTCAGCGGTGTGGGGTAGTCAACTCAGATGATCAGCCACTTGATTTTCAGTCCCCTTCTTATCTTTTATTTCCAAATTGAACTCTTGTTAGAGTAGCATCCATCTCACCAACCGTGGTTTAACATCCACCTTTTTCATTAAGTACCTAAGAGCTGCATGATCAGAAAAAACAACAACTTTAGTGCCCAGAAGTTATGATCGGAATTTATCTAGTGAAAAAACAACTGCAAGGAACTCCTTCTCTGTGGTTGTGTAATTTATTTGTGTTTCATCCAAGGTCCTTGATGCGTAGGAGATGACTTGAGGCTTGATGTCAATTCTCTGTGATAGAGCGGCTCCCACTGCTTGGTTTGATGCATCACAATGTATCTCGAAAGGGTAATCCCAATTGGGTGGCTGCATTATTGGTGGTGTTATCAGCCTTTCCTTTAATTCATGAAATGATTCCCTACATGCACAGTCAAAATTAATGTTAGCATCCTTTAGAAGTAATCTTGAGAGAGGGAGAGAAATCTTACTGAAATTGTTGATGAATCTTCTGTAAAATCCTGCATGCCCTAAAAAGGATCTAACATGTTTTACACAAGTTGGATATGGTAAGGAATTTATTACATCAACTTTTTATTTATCAACCTCAATCCCATTTTGTGAAATTATGTGCCCCAACACTATCCCTTTTTCAACCATGAAATGACATTTTTCAAAATTTAAGACAAGGTTCTTTTCAATGCATGTTTTCAAAACTTTTTCCAAATTTCCCAAGCAATGGTCAAATGAATTTCCAAAAACTGGGAAATCATCAAGAAACACCTCCAAGAAATCCTCAATGTGGTCCGAGAAAACACTCACCACACACCGTTGAAATGTTCCTGGGGCATTGCATAGCCCGAAAGGCATCCTTTTGTAGGAGAATGTTCCAAAAGGGCAGGTGAAGGTTGTCTTCTCCTGGTCTTCTGGTGCAATTGGTACCTAAAAATAACCTGAGAATCCATCTAAAAAACAGTAATGAGTATTTCCAGCTAACCTTTCAATCATCTGATCAATGAATGGAATAGGAAAGTGATCTTTTCTGGTAACTTGATTTAGCTTCCTTTAATCTATACACACTCTCCAGCTGTTTTGTATTCTCATGGGGATCAGTTCATTTCTTTCATTTGTAACAGTGGTCAGGCCAGTTTTCTTGGGGACTACATGAATTGGGCTGACCCATTGAGAATCAGAGATTGGGTAAATGATATCAGCTGCTAACAATTTCTCAATCTCATTCTTAACGACCTCCATGATTTTGGGATTGATTCTTCGTTGAGGTTGTCTAACTGGCCGAGATTCACTTTCTAAAAATATCCTGTGAGAGCATACCATAGGGTTGATTCCAGGAATATCACCTAAACTCCATCCTACAACTTTTACATTCCTTTTGAGAAGGTCAATCAATGTTTGTTCTTGTGAATGGGATAGGTTATTGGAAATGATTACATGCAATTTATCTCCTTACATTAGGTAAGCATACATTAAGTCACATGGAAAAGGCTTCAGTTCTAAACATGGGAGTTGTTCAAGGGACGATATTGCATTTAGGTTTCCTACTTCTAATGTTGAATTCTCGGGAATAATATTACTTCCTTTTCACAAATCATCGAAAAAATCAGATTTTACCTCATCCTCTATCATGATATCAGAATTTTCAGGTTCATGGGAGTTATAAAATTCAAATGAAGAGTTTTATCCCAAAGATAAAAAGTCATGAAGCATACCCGAGTCTTCAATTGGTTCTATACCTTCATCATGGGAGATTGCATAAAGTGAGTGATTGCTGGATGGGTGTTTCATCGTATCAAGAATATTGAAGTGTACCGTACTATCTCCGAGCTCCATGGTGAGTGTTCTTTCATGCACGTTGATGATTGTCCTTTCTGTTTTCAAGAATGGTCTCCCTAGGATGATGGGAGATTGGGATGGTGCTCGGTCTTCCTCCATGGTAAGGACATAAAAATCTGCTAGAAAGATTAATCCTCTCACTTCTACAAGAACATCTTCAACAACTCCAGCTGGGAAAACGGTGGATCTGTTTGCTAATTGTACCACCAACCGAATTGATTTTAGTTCTCCGATCTGAAAATATGAAAACACATAGTTAGGCATCACATTTATTGATGCTCCATGATCACATAGTGCATCAGTAAAATTTAATGAACCGATAGTGTAGGGAATAGAGAAAGTCCCTGGATCTTGACATAATTGCGGTATCAGTGGTGTGATCAATGCTGAGACGCTTCTTCCTAAGTTGATTCTTTCATTTCCATCTAGCCTCTTTCTTTTAGTACATTGCTCCTTTAGAAATTTTGCATATTTAGGGATTTGCCTGATTGCATCCAGTAGTGGAATGTTAATCTCAACTTTTCAAAATGTTTCCTCAATTTCCCGTTGAAGTAGTTCTTCTTCGCCCTTCTTTGACTCAACCAATGCTGATGGGAATGGTGATGGAATATCCTTTTTCTCCCTTTTTTGTTTCAGCAATGGTGTTTCTAGTCTTTCTTTCTTGAACCTTGTTCTTTCTAATTTGTCGTTGACTCCATATTTTGGTTGCACTGGATGAGCTTCAGCAGGTTCCCTAGATTCATCCTCCTCATATTGTTCTAGTGGTTTGAGCTCCTTCCCACTTCTGGTTGTGATTGCACTAACATTCTCCTTTGGATTGGGAATTGCTTGTGCAGGAAGCTTACCTTGGTTCTTGGTGAAAGCATCCATAATGCTTGCAAATTGATCAGCTAGCTTTTCCATCTTATCTTCTATTCCTGCAACTCTTGTCTTCAGTTGTTGGTGTTCATTTGTCGGTGCACTTGTGGATGGTTGCTCATAATTCTTCCGCTGGAATGGTGGTGGTTGAAAAGTTTGTTGTTGTTGGAAGGGCATATGATAAGGTTGTTGGAATGTTATTGGGTTCTAATATTGCTGCTGAAATGGTGCTCTGGCTTGGTTCTGTTGAAACCCATACCCTGGTTGGGTTTGCGGTTGGTATTGCCTTTGTTGATAGGCTGCAGCACAACTTTCAGTCCCCTGCACTTCTGGACATTGATCAGTGTAATGAGAATTAGAAGAGAATAAACCACATACCTAATACGGTCGTTGTTGTTCCTTCACATGGTTCACAGCTATTTGTCGCACCAACCTGGTGAGTTCACCCATTTCATTCCTAATTAAATCTACTGAATCAGATGTTCTTACCTCATGGATTCCTCTGGTGATCGTACCTCGAGTGCCAAACTGCTGTGAATTTTGTGCAATCTTTTCAATCAGAATTCGTATATCTGTAGGTGATTTATCAATGAGGGCTCCTCCCGACGAGGCATCTAGTAGATTCATGTCATTGTCAAGAAATCGTTGGTATAAGCACACAAGGAATTGGTCCTCTTCTATTTCTTGGTGTAGAAAACTTGCACAAAGCTTCTTCAAACATTCCCAGTATTCATAGAGTGTTTCTCCAGTTGATTGATGGATGACATAAATCTCCTTCTTTATTGCAGTGCTCCTAGATGTTGGGAAGAATCTTTGTAGAAAGCATTTTTTTAGATCTTCCCACTCACTGATCTCCCCCGGTTGTAGATTGTACAACCATTCCTTTGCTGCTCCCTCTAGTGAGAAGGGGAAAGCCCTCCACTTCACATGCTCTTCTGCGACTGCTCGAGGTTTGAAACTGGAGCAGACATAGGTGAATTCTTGAATATGTCAATTTGGGTCATCACCTGCAATACCATGAAATTTAGGAAGAACTTGGATCATGTTAATTCGTAATTCAAAATCATTTTCTAAGGCAGGAATTGCAAGTTGATAATTTTGATTGACAAATTGAGGTGCACAGATGTCACGTAGGGTTCGGTTGGGATTTACAGCCATTATTAAAGGTTCAATGTCTCCACCCAAAGTATCACTAGAATCAGTGAGATTGATTTCTTCGAAATCTTTTGGACGATTTTGATTTCTCATTTTGGTTATTGTGTGCTCAATTTCTGGATCGAATTCTAATAAATTGCTATTTGAACTACGGGTCATTCAAAAGTGTTTTTTTATTTTTTTTTTAAAAAAAATCTTTGAGGCACTGCCTCCCCGGCAACGGCGCCAAGTTTGACGCACGCCTAACGTGGGGCGTGGAAAAACAATATTTTATTTACCTAAGTATAGTATAGCAGTTGATCCTAGGTAGTCTCCCGAAGTGGAGTCCACACAAAACAAGGTTGTCACTTTTTGTTGGTTTTCTTAAAAAGATTGGTTTTAACAAATTTGAATGACTATGAGAGAAAAAAACAACAGAAATTGATTGATTTTAACAAATGATAAAGGCAGTGATCGGATTGGGTTCGGCTAGACTTAGTGTTGTGCCATCATGGTTTCCAATTTTTATCTCTTTTTCTTCCTTAAACTGGTAAGAGAGATGTGATGAGAATTTTCCTTTCTAAAACCATAGATTGGTCTATCCTCCTTCCAATGTGTTTAGGGTTGTATAAGGTCTCTCGATTAATTAGTGCAATCCCAGACCAGGAATTGTTGTTACCTAATAAACCAAGATTTCGACATACAATCCTACACACGTGCTTGACAACAGTCGAGCAATCACAACCCAACCCAAATCATGTTCCACCGTATACAGATTAGAATTGGGTAGAGGGAGATGTGATCATCATCCAAAGCAATTTATAATTTCAGAATAAAAACCTTAACACAACCGCATTCGGAATTTAAAACATGAATTATGAATTGAAACCAGAAGAAGAAAGAAGAACAAATTTTATTCATTTCAAGCACAAAACTCAAGCACAACACATAGGTCCAGCCTCCCCTCTTTCCGATCACTCAAATGAAACTACCCCTCCATGGATGGGGTAAGTGAGATAATGCGGGAGAGGAGAGACATTTTAAAACAAAATAAATAAAAGAAAAATCTGAGGAGTTCTTCTCCTGGTTGTCCCAGAAGGAATGCGGTGGAGAATGGGATCGATTGAGGGGGAGAAGCTCTCCTCATTTTATAGGCAGAATTCGACCCCCGAAAGTTTGAGCATTTTAGACCCCATTAATGACCTCTTCACGCGTTCCACCCTTCATGAATGTTGTGGAAAATTATCTTGGCCGTCTCTCTCCAAAATTTCAGCTCATTTGAAAACCGGATGAAGGAGTTATGAATTTTTCATTCTCAATTTCGATTTCTGGATGAACTTTCCTGGATGGTTCCTCCAAATGTATGTCGTTTAATTGACTCCTTAATGACTTCCAAACTTCCCCAAATTTCTTGTAGAGTCGTACATATATGTCATCATCATATCCCAGGTGGAAACACATCATTTAGAAAATTGTAAGCCGTGTTTGATGTCCTTTGTGTTGGGTGGGTCCACGGTGTCCGCCCAGAAAAATTCCCATCTTCAATGAATTTTTAGACCCTTTAGATGGCCGAATAAGCTCCTGATCCAGAAGACAAAAATGAAGGAAATAAAATAAGGATTATAAAAAAATTTAAATAAGAAAATTTGGAATTTTATTTTTCCAAAAATGACCGAAATACCGCTGAATTAAAAATCTGTCAAAAATCTAGAAATAGTAATTTTTCACATTTGGGTTCAAAATAACATTAAAACCTAAAAACATGACAATTACCCATCCAATAACACTTTTGTGGGATTATAAACAATGATATTATATATAAATTAATTGAAAATATTTTCACTATCAGGGACACTTTTATAATTTCATATAAACTAAAATATAATAAGAAAACTATAGAGACGCATATATACAAAATTTTATAAACTAAATGAAATGTTTGGATAGGGTTTTTATAACATCGAAAAATTTGATTTGTAAAAATTATCATATATGTATAATCAAAATAGTTTTGGTTAACCCTTTGTCAACCTCAGTAATTTTTAATTATAATAACAAATGTTTTTTAAATTGAAATGTTTTAATTTTTAATGATTGAAATTAAATTCTCACGTAAATTGAAAAAACATTAAACATTAAAATAGAAAATATCCAAATTTAATTTATTTAATACTTGTATTATTTTTTAACAATTTAATAAAATATTATTTCCATAAAATATCATTACAATCAATTTTAAGACAATGCATTACATTTAATTTAATAACATCAATGAAACAGATCTAATTTCAAGAAAGTATTTTAACAAATCCATGAAATTTCATGGTCATCTATAATTTTTTTATTACATTAATAATCTCAAATTATAATACATTTAAAATATTTTATATGATTTATTTATTTTTTCCAATTAATTTAATCATTGTTTCATCAGCAATGTGAAAGCATTTAAACTAAAAATTTATGTAATAAAAATAATAAATATATAAATTTTATTTATATAAATATCATATATTTTAAAATACTATTTATAGTTCACCATATATAGTTTAGAACCCCATATTAAAAAAAATTAGTTTTCGGAACATAGTGTGTGTCATGTTTAACTTTACTTGAAATAAAATATTATAAATTTTATAATCAAATCTAAAAATAAATTTTTTTTAATATAAATGATATAATAATTTTAATGGATTAATATTACTCATCCATTAATATATGAAAAAATTTTAGTGTAATTTTCCAATCCAAATTGGTTTATATTTACCCATAATTACATAACTTACCCTTTACAGTGATAACAAAAATTACGAAAGATATAATTCTGAATGAATAAAACTAAAATGGGTATACAGACTAAACTCATATCTCATGATTCATAATATGTAATCCATTTTTCAAAATTAAAATCAAATATATGGAAGAATTTTATTTAATATAATACTTGAAAACGCTATAAAAGGTGATTTTTATCAATAAATAAATTTTTTATGAATAATTTTTTTTAATTTTAAACACATGTATACAAATTTATTCAAATATAATTATAATAAATTATATAATATATTCAAAGGATTTAAGTTATAAAACCAATACAAAATACAATTTAACATTGTAGTTGCTTTTAATGAAATATGTAGTTTTCCATAAATATCAATATTTTTTACTACTTAGTAAACACTCGAACTCTTCTAAAAATTATCAAAAATATTCCATATGTTAACATATAATTTATGAACATAAATACAATATATTTTTGTAAAAAATATTCCAAATGTTCATGAAAATAATTATAATATTTGCACTCAAAAAGAAATAAAATTTATTTTGGTAGAAACCATATCCACGAAGAATAAAATGTATTTATTAATATTTAATTTTGTAGTTATTATTAATAAATTGATAATTGTGTGTATGTTAAGTCCATCATATATATATATATAAATAGTTTTCAATATAATTCATTTCCTCTAATTTCAGAACTGTTTTATAATGGTCCTTTTTAATTTGTAATATTTCATGGTTCATTTACACATGTATTTGCAGTCAATCGAACATAATATTTCATTATAAATTATTGGGATACTAATAATTTCCTCTATAAAAATTTCATCATCATAATTTAAACTTGATATCAATATCATGGGTTTTTACTTTTCAAAATAATAATATTCTAATATAAAATTGGTAAAATAGTTAATAAAACATCCTCTTGAAAAGAGATAAAGTTATGTAAGATGTTTATGTAAAATAACACATAAAATGTATCCTTATATGGATTTTTTTTTAATTGAAACATAGATATGTGGGAGAAAACTAACTAACAATGACTAGTAGAGAGTGATAAACAACATGGATATGAGAATGTTAACCATATCAAAACAAAAAATTTGGAATTGGTCCAACTTCCATTGATTTCTTAATAGGAAGAGTAAACATAAATAATTTTTATTGCCAAACCATTTTTCTATAGTTTATGAAATAATAAAATAATATGGTAGTATATGTTACTAAAAATTAGAATTTCATACATCAATTTCCACCAGATTCTCATCTTTTTTCCCAAATGATGTGTGTTCAAAATGAATATTTAATGACTGAAACACTAAATGAATCTAATAATGATTCACATAATCCATAAAAGATGAAAAATATTTTCTTCCAATAATTTATAATTATTAAAAAACATGTTTCCCAAAGTATGATTATTACAAATTTACATTAATCTCCAAAAGTCCACAATAGGACCCAAAGTTCAACATGTATCATTCAATAAATTACCATCGTTAATTTACAAAAAATAGTAAATAATAATATTTAAACACAAAAATCAAATTCATTTGATCTCATCGACTTCCAAAATAAATTTTCTATTTAACTCCAAAAATATTTTAGCTCGGGACATATAATCTACATGATATGTTATCCATTTCCATAAACAAAATGAATAGAAATAGATGCACAGTAGGATTATATATTTTTCAATAATATTATTCAAAATTTATCCCTCAAATAAAATTCCATTATAATAATCATAACATAAAAATATAGGGATCCATAAATACTGAATGTATTCTTAAATATCATTAATCCCTCAACTAGAAATAAATTTACATTCTGATGGTTATCTATACAATAGAAAAATTTATTCAAAAAATTAAAAAACATTTTCCATCATATTTATCAAATTATGTAAAAACAATTAAATAATTAATTGTACATCATGTAGGCTAGTTTTAGGCAATGTATGCTTATTTCCCTTCATTCTATGGATTCAACCATAATGGGCATGCTATATGTGATGGTTTGTCACCTAACCTGTGGGTTTTCATTTTTCAAAAACAATATAAATATATTATTTATAAAATTCATATAGATTTAATAAATACTCTCAATATAACTATATAATATAAAAAATTAATAAATATTTTTAACCACTGATGATATCTAAAACTTTTTCTTTTAGATCTATAAAATATAATAACCCATAATCTCATATAAATAAAATAATATATAAACCATAAACTATAAATATAACTTCAATCATATGTATACACAATTAAAAGTTCGTTCTCAATGAAATAAAAATTTCACATGATAACCATAATATTTATATATTCCTCAAACTCAGTTTAAACAACACAAAATTATACCATGAAATTACTTAATATTCCATCCATTAAATTCTAAAAAATGATAGTCTAATAAATGAATATATGATCAACCAAAAACATATATTTCCATGATGATATCTATAACTCATAAAATAACATCACATTAAGAAATCCAAATCGTAAAAATTATCCATACTTTGCTATCATATAAACTATAAAAGACACACACCCACACATTCAGATTTGGTGATATGAAAATAATAATTAGCATTTTACATTTAATATTGACAAATGTAACATAATTTTCTAGTCCATCTAAACATTATAGAATAAATATGAAATAATGTACGACTAAAAAGTCTTGGAAATGTTTTCATTATATTTTTGGAGAATTTGGATAAATAATTGATAAAATTGATCAATAAACAATTTTATTATCAATATCATCATAATAAAATAGAATTATTCCCTAATATTATTATGTCACATTATGTTATAAACATCATCCATGATAAATAATACTAGAAATAATTCATCAAAAATTGTTCCTCATATCTTATGTAAAATGAAACCTAATAACGATGAGGCCAACTGCTTTGTAAGATTAAATATGTTCAATATCAAAAAATATAAAATAATACCATGAGAAAAGTGGTATTATAAGTATTATTCATAATTTAGAATCACTACTCTAAAACTAAATTCTCATAATATTGATTGATGAAATAAATATTTTTATCATAATATATCGGTCATAAAGGATGTAATAAATATGATCCACTTGAATTTAATGTAAGAATAAATTGTTTAATTTTGGCATAAACAGATTAATTAAAAATACCTGGGTATATGATCCTTATGTGCATGACACACCACTATCCCCTGTGGAATCCCTTTCCTCATAGTGGATTGGGACCACTCCCCAGACAATCCCAATAGTCAAAGTTCACTACTAAGACCTTCCTAGTGAAAAACAATTCCCTTACAGAATCGAGATCATTCCCAAATGGAGTCATGTTTATCTCAATTGTATTGAATTATTACATAGTGAAATGTATTGACATATAAGTACCGCATGTCAAAAAATAAAAATATTAAATTATTTTACCAAATGAAATTAATTAATTCATCATATCACATCCAATAGAATGAAGTGGGATCCATAAACAATTAAACATAAGACATCCCATTTTAAAGGAATAAGTTTATTAAAATCATATGATCATATTATTAAAATGGTGGTAGAATTTGTAAATATGCTATAATTTTATCATTTTACTAGTAAATTATAATTTAAATAATGTTATATTAGATGGAAAATGAATTTCAATGATCACCTAAAATAAATATTAAAAAAATTCATTTAATTTGTATAAAATATATTTTTAAAGTCATTAAATTATAAAGCGTAAAACATTATATGAAATAACGATTTTATGAAGTAAATTTATGACTAGTAATATTATGGTCTTATGATGGAATGAAAATACTCTCATGTTTTATTAGTGAAAAAATTTCTAATAGTAATTTTGTTTGAAATTTTTCTATGTGACTCATTAGAAAATGAAAATAAGATTACATTTAAAATTGTATGTAAAAATTCCAGCATGGGTATGAATTTATATTTTAATAATAGTATAATTTAAAATCCTATTTTAATTTATTTTGGAAAATATTGACATTTAATAGATCCATTTCTTAGTGGGGACATATACATAAACAACCATTAATAATAATTATATTTTGATGTTAAACACATACCACATTGGTACTACAAATCATAATTCCCATAAATTAATATGAAACATAGATATCATGAAAATAAGTATATTAATGACATAACATGTAAAAAGTAATTATATATACCTCATTGAGTATTATAGTTTTATAATGTAACATTTGTCTTGAATATAGAAAATTGATTCATGAATCCTTTACTTCTTGTTAACATTTCAAACGAAAGCCCCATTATCAACATATAATAGAATTGATATTTAAATAAAAAAAGTATTTCAGTATAATAACAATTAAATACATTCATGGGAATTTTATACACCATATTACAAAAAAATTGTGGTGATTATGGAATACATCTCAAAAAAGTAATAGTGTGATTTAGACCCATTTTTCAAGCCTCCACTTTCCCCTTTCAAATAAAAAACAACTATATGAAATTTTTAAATAAATATATTATATATACATTTCTTTATATATATAATATCATGTATTATTTTTTTATAAAAACTTACCCCATGTTTACATATATTAATTTATAATGTCACAGTGCTATGTTATACATACATCATTTTGGAAGCATGATTTAGTTCATAAGTTTCAACCAATATAAATTGATAATGATTCATTCATTTAAATAATTAAATATTTTTATAAAATAAATAAATAATAATTATATATATATTTATAATCATTCATAAAATGTATAAATAAGAAAATGGGTTACACATATCATGGAGACGGTATGTCATACGTACACAATAACGTTGCTTTAATGTTTGCACTGATGGATTCAAATATATGTAAACAATAAGTAATATATTAATAGTATTTATAATTTTTTATATATCATATATATTATTTTAATTCATATTTTTTTAACTCAAACTAAAACATAAATGAAAAATGAATAACATTGCATCATGGAACATATGATTTGATGATAAAATGGTTAATATTATATATATATATATATCTATATTCAAGATATATAATTATATCATAAATATCATATATAATTAATAAGTAACTCCAATTACCGATCAACACTTTTTTATTTAATAAAAATGAATCTTATTGTCACGTAAATATGGAATGTTTTATGTACGCATGAATGATGCATTTACTTCTAATTTGATTTTAATCATGGTTAAACTGGAGTTTATGAAATCATAATATAATTTCATAATATTTTAGATAATGACTTTTTATTTTATAATAAATAAAAATATTTGGATGTAGTAGTGAATATTAGTAAATAACATCATGGTTTAGAGGGGTTACTTATTTTTCAAAATGAATCATTTTGGTCACATCTAAAGGGCCCTAAGGTTGGTCTTATGAGAATAAAGAAAACTCCAAACTATGGATAAGGAATTATAGATGATTATTTATTATAAAAATATGGTGATAGAAGGCTACATGTACATTAATTAATTGGGGGATAAACATTTCTAATAAAAATTACATGAAACAGTCCTTTGAAATTTCATAAAAAATAAAATAAAAAAAGACTATTATAGAGAAAAATAATTCGATATTTCTATGAATTAAATGATAAGTTGTGTTATGTTTGTAAAAATATCATCTTTTATGTTTTTCCCATGTTTTGGTGTAATTTTAATCCTAACGGTTTGGATTAAACCTTATACTACATTAATTTTAACTCTGGTGAAAACATTTTCATTATTATAAAGATGTAATTTTTAATAATATGGTGCTAATAGAACCATAAATTTCTCATTGATGATACTTTACACAATATAACGTACCATTTTTCATTAATATACATTTAGTTATTTTTATTTAAATTAATTAAATAATATTTTTTATAAAATATCTTCAGTGTAAATTATAAAATTATTCATCACAACTAGTTTTTTTACCTTAGTAAAACAAATTTAAATCGAAACAATAATATTATCATTTATAAAGAATTCATTTTCATAAATAAAATTTGTTGATGATGTTAAATATATCATATTAGAATAATTTGAAAAATTCTAATAACATTTCATTAAATTTTATATTAATTAAATAATTATTATCTGAGCGTTGTGTTTGTTTTTTGGGAGAATTATTTAACAAAAAATAGAAATTTAATAAATTTATTAAGAAAATAATTTAGTTTTCTAAATAAAATTTATCTAGATAACCCCAAATTAAAATTTTCATATTTATTAAATCATATATTATGACATGATAATCATTTATTAAAATAAAATATTATAAATGTAATAATAACATCCAAATTGAAATAAATATAACATATTAAAAAAATGAATGATAGTTTGGAATGTCACTGATTAATTAAAAAATTTAAAAGATTTTTTATAATTTTATATACCTTATTATATTTTTTGTATCTTTAATTACATGATATACCCTTTTGTGTGTTAAAAAAACTAATCATCCAATTCATATTTTCATCAAAATAAAATGGTTTATTTGATAAATTATTACATTGTGTTTATATAAATGGGATAAAATTTTTAAAATTATATTCAATTAATAGGAATAATTTATGATAAAATTAATGCGAAAAAATTTAATGATTTTTTTAATAAAAAACTCTATTTTTGTGTCTAAATAGTTTTTATTCAAAATAATATAAAAAATTAATTTACATGATGATACTAAAACATGAATAATATAAAATAACTAATTAAATTTTGTATCTAATAAACAAATATAATTTTTCATTGTATTTTCTTTAAATAAAATAAATAGTTTTCAGTTATTTTCAATATATTTCCCTATTAATGAAAAATAATAATTTTTTATAAAACGCTAAAAATTTAATCTCTTGATATTTTTGAAATTATTAATTAAAAATGTTATAAACTATTTAAAAACTATATTTCATAAAATTTAATTATATGATAATATTTTTACTCTAAATTAAATAAAAATTAATTTTTTTGGAAGAATACATATCTTTGAAGAATTAAAAGGATTTTCTAAAAAATTACTACATATTTTGTAAAAGAATTATATATCAATTTAGATTTATTAAAAACCATATATATATATATATATCAACAATATGTCAATCATATTCATTTCATCAATTTAAACATCTATTTTATAATGTTCATATTTATAGAAAAATATTTCATAATTCATTAATGCAGGGAGATTCATGAAATCAAAAATAATATTTCCAAAAAAATAAATGGATATTACATAACATGACTATTAAAAAAGGTATCCTGAATGTGGAGTTTATATATTCTACATTTGGATCAATATATACCCCTCTATTCTTTTCGGTTTTCTTTTTCCCTAGCAATCAGTATCATCTCCCTATAGTCCAAAAATAATTCACCTTAAATATCAGCACCCCAATGACAATGTTAGACAAACATAATCTATAGTAGTCCACGTGGTCCTTAATGAATGTAATCAAATTGAAAACCATTGTTCAAATCTATGTGAAGTTTAACTATACTAGTTATATATGTTGTAACATGATAGTACATAATGTGGCCCTTATCCCTATGACGTGATGATAAAATGTATGAAATATGTCCTAGATGAATTATGTTTAAATATAGACTAATAGGAATTCATCCCATGATAGTAAACATTAGAACAACTAAATCATTTTATAAATTATTATGAACTACATGACATCTTATCCATTCTATGTGACTGATTATCTACATGAGGGAATGGACCATAAAAATATTCCTACATTACAATTCATAGATATAAATCAATAATAAAGTCGAATAATCTATTTATAATAAATCTAATGTATTCCCTCTTAAGTGATTTCTATTGATCTTTACATTATTTTAATACCATTCTCTGATGAAATAAGTAAATTTATCACCAATATGTAATAGTTTCATTTATATAAGGTTGTTATTTCAATTACGGGGGACATTTTTACTATAGGTATTTATGACAACCATAATTCCATGGTATACCCACACTACGACCTAAATTTCACTATTTCATTATATATGAAATAAAAATTTGTAAGTAGCCTCTTAGTAAGATCTATTTATTCATTGATTCTCATGCCATATGATTATAATGAAACTTATAAATTCTATCTCAGACCCAACTATAATGTTTAATCATATTTAACCACATACCCCCGTGAGATCTTAATCATTTTAGAGATTTTTACGTACATTGGAATTATAATTCAACCATTTTTTCCCTATCAACCTCCCTCAATTGGATAAAATTATTTTCCATGTTTTATATTGGTTCTCAAGCTGAGTATGATTCAGGTGGGCTTAGAATACAGAGAGTCACACTGATTAGTGTGATTGGGTTGAATTTTATTTAGATATAGGGAATATAGTCACTATTACATTACCATAAAATGAAATATATATTTTTATGATGCATGGCTATGTATATGTCATGTTATCGTATTTATTTTTTCTTATTTATTCCCTGAATGAGTGCCTACTCAATATAAATATCATTTTCAAAAAACCCATATATTACTCCAATAATCAATGGCCCCACATCTTATGTATTAGTTTGTTATTTAGAGGATGTAATGATTCATGTTATTTTATTTATACACCCATTATCTGAATAAAATACTCATGGAACTATAAATGTGTTACATAAGTGTAGTGGAAATTTTCATTCCAATAATGTTTTTGGGATTGATTCTTTTTTAAAAGAATAACATTATGGCTCATTATTTCTTTTCTGTGGTCTAGTAAAAAAATCCAGTCCATGCAGTCTAAACATAAACATCAAAAACTATTCATCCAATAATTTTAACCTAACACATCAGTAACAATTTGTCAACTCATTATATCCTTTAATTTAATCACATCAGGGTCTGAGTTTCAAGAGCATAAACATCAAATCAAAGTGTTCAAATGTTGTATACCCTTTATATATGAATATTTTCATTACATGGTGGAAGACTAGTTGGGTTCTGAAAACCGTATTGAATATTAATGTTTTTCAAGATCCCAATTCACATATCTGATATCTGAGTTTACACCCTCTACATCATTGAGTCTTCCCCATTAAACCTCATAACCTTGAATTTGTTAATATTATTGGTTATTCGCTAGTTAGATATTTTTTAATAGGGATGGGTTAATTCAAAGTTTTACAATATAATTTGATGGAGAATAACATATTTTTTCCCATTTCATATGTGGTAACCCCTTGGGTACATGTGGTCCTAAATGAGATTCTCTCATAAACACCACACATTATTCATTGAATGAGTGGAAAATTATTTTCCACCATCAGTTATTTCGTTATACTAAAAAAATAACTATTTCAAAATGACTTATACATTCATAACAAATTATTTACAAATTTTACAGCCCAACTATTTAATAGTATTCATGATTCCTCATTTATTTAAATTGGTAAATCAATATAACTTATAATGAAAGATTAATGAATTGAATGTTTTACACTTATTCAATTTGGTTATGCCTATCCCATATAAAAACATAATAAAAAGATGAGATTCCCATTTAATAGATGTATATAAGATGAAAAGGTCAACATTTTAGAACCGTAAACATAATTTTCTCAACATTCCTATTACAATGATGCCAAACATAGTGTGCATTAATTTGTGATAATATATATTATCATGAACGCTCTATTTTCATGGGGTTTTTTCATTATGGATTATAAACTATCTCACCCACCATATAAAATAATAATTATGAAATCAAAATAATATCACCACTTTTAGAGGTAACCTAAAATCATGATGTGAAGAATTATCTACATTAGTCAGCATGTTGAACTAATCAATATTAATCAATGTAGTTTGACAATGAACACTATCTACATTGATCTATATTTAAATACTTAAACTACCAATGTAAATTGAAAAATCACTCTCATTATCTAAACGATATAATTTGAATTTATTGAAAAATTCATTTTTTTGATCACTTTGAAAGAAACCTATAGAGCATGGGAAAAAATTATTAATTTGAACCAAAATGAATGTATTGAAAATTTAGGTAGAAAATAAAAAATATAATCCTATGTAAAATATGTGTTCTTATATTAAATCACATCTTATAACTGGGATATTTAAAAGTTAGAGTAAAATTATAAATATTTAATTATTGTTGGGACCATCATTCGTCCCTTGGGAAAATATAAATTTGTTGTCTTTGTCCACTTGAATAAGAAAAAATAAGGGAATTTGTTTTTATATATGACCTATCAATATGGATAATGTCCTCATTTGATGACTCATAACGACACGAAATATGGTCTATCAAAGATGGATTTTTTCATTGTGTGGAATACTCCCTATAACATAATCTTTTGGCATAATAGTCATATGCATGAAACAAACCCATTGATACATGGGTCTCATAACAAGAATCCATGAAAAATGATGATATATACTCTTATTCATATGAGATATATCTACATTGGAGCTTTCATCAATGTGTTATTCATTAATAATCCTAGGTTGAATATTATATACCATAATGTTTTGGTTTTATCTGAATATGAGTACCTTTTTATTAATTTTGTGACAATTTATACCTACTCTAATGTGATATGTATTGAAATCAAAATTTTATATCTTGAATCTAAGAAAATATTAATTTTATATCCACTCATGTACCATAATTGAATGCAGTCCATTTGTGGTATTTCAATTTCCCTTCCTTGATATGATATTTTTCAACAATGTGACATTAAAAATCTGTATCCTCATATTGTTAATAATTATCTATAAGAATACAAGATTTTATGGTATGTCTCATGTTAAATTTATTCTCTTCTAAAGCATAAATGGAATGAAACACCTAACATAAGAGAACATTGAAAAATTATTAGAACCTAGTTGTTAAATACATGGGATTGAATAGTATTGAAAAACATATGAAATTTACATATTATATGTTCAATATAATTATTAAAATTCATCAAATGTGTTTTCTAAACATGATATAAGAATAAATCCTCTTTTATACATAAGAGGATAATTTTTAATCTATTTTTCCACATTTGAATGGTGGAATTATTTTATAAAACAATTTTGATAAATTTATATATTCTATTTGAAATACAAATTCGAAAGAAAAATATTAAAAATCCCTGTGATTGATTATTTGGTTTTTTATTATGATTAATTCTTTTGAGGAATCCTAAAAAAGTATTCCATTTTATTTGATAACTGACATTTCATCTTAATAAGTTCTAATCTATAGTTATATTTTATATGGGATATAATGTTAAATTAGATCTATACTATATCAATTAATTCAATTATGTTCATTAAAATATTCATTATATTAAATTTTAAATATAAAAAAATTCAATTGTTAGCACATTTTCACATAAATATTTTTTTGACTTATAGACTAAATTCATTTTATATTAATCATTTAAAATTATGTGGTTTGAATTTTTCAAAATGAAAATGAAAATTTTAATCATAAGATTAAATTTTAGTTAATAGGTTTCTTTTATTTTCATCAAATATGAGTAGTAAATATATTAATTTTATTTAACATGGTTGTGAGTAAATCAATTAATTAAGGGTACGAATAATAATATAAATATTATAAAATTACACTAAAACATGTCCTAATTTTATTGGTTATGTTATTATCAACAAAAATTATTATTGGGATGATTTTACAAACCCTTAGAGCCACTATGATTACTATATCCCATTTATAATATATTAATTTAATGAAAAATAAACGACGTAATATTTTTGTTTTTTATCAATTAAATATTTAAATACAAAGTTACAAAGGTAATGTATTTAGATATGAAAATATTTATCAACATAAAATATATTGTTTCATTTGGTTAAATTTTTTTAGGGACTAAATAATTACCTTAATGTCCTTCCCAATAATGATACAATAATTGATTAATTAAAATAAATATGAAATAACTGATACAAAAAAATATTGAAATAAATATAATTTGAAAAAGTTAAATTTATAGAAAATATTATATAGATGGCCTTATCATATTCTTGATATATTAGATGAGTTGGTTCGAGGTTATATTGATTCATCGATATTTGTAAAATCAATTTAATGAGAAGTCACATAATAAAAATTAACAATATTTACAAATAAATAATATTTTATTATATTATATAAAATTCATAAAAATCATAATTTTGTCAAACATATTAATATAAGGATAATAATTAAATTAATTATCTATTGATGCACCTTTTCTCCTTTTATGTTAAATATAATAAACCTAAAATAGTTTAAATTCATGTTGTCATGGTAAGAGTCAATGGAGGTAAATAAAGGTTAATACCAAAAGATAACGAAATAACACTAAACAAAACGAGTTCAAAAATAAATTGATGAAAATAATTCGACCATTATCACCTCATTTTCTAATTTTAGATGTGTAAGGGACACTAATCGAAGAAAATGAATTATATGTTATTTAAAATCAAATATAGTTTCAGAATATCACCCAATTTTTATTTAATATCATTTATGTTTGCACATAGTGACAAATTCAATATATAAAGACAAGAAAATGACAAATTTATTATATTGAAATTAGATTCATTTTATAGTTTTATTATTACTTTTTTGAAACTATGTAATTACCTTAAATGGTTCTTTTATGCTAACAAAAAATTTAGGTCTATAAGGGAACATTGAGAGGTTTTAAATAGCTATATTCTAATTATATCATTTTGATGATTTAATTGAAGTCAAATTAAATGAATATTATCATATTCGTCAATAATGATATTTTATTTTATTAATAATTTTTTAAATTATTTAAAATCTAAAAAATGTTAAATAATAACAAATGATTAAAAAATGGTCCAAAATGTATTACTTTATTCATTTACAGGACATTTGGAAGTATATACCTCTATAATTGCATTCTGATATTTAAATATTTTGACGATTTCTTATAGTGACCATCACCCCATTTATAAATGTGAACATCATATATCACTATTCACAAATATTTGAGAAATATATCTTGAAAACCCCTGAAAATATATCTTCTCAACATCCTTAGTAACATTATAGGATTTTTGGTTACTCAATTAATCTACCCCAGATAAAATAAGAATATATTAACGGAATTTTATCATAGACGAGGAAATACTCTTTATCAACATTTTCATGTTTTTTCAACATAGTATACAAATGTTTTTTCATTAATAATTTTATGACCACATATACATCTTTATTATGAGATGTTATTATTATTATGGGAAAACCATATTCCACCTTCCATCCATCCTATGAAAAATGAAACCACCATGAATGCATACATAGAGCGTACTATCTACATGTCATGGTGTAATCTTTTTTTTCAAAACCATATTATTTGGATGTGTATAACGATAGAAAATTTGGATACTTTTAATATATATTATATGATATTAATTCTAGAATAATAAATATACAATACACTTCATTATCATTTCACTATCAATGTGAAGATATCCTGGTTGATGTATATGTATTACCTACCTTCTCCACATTCCAATGTAATTCATTTTCAATTATCATAAATAAAGAATATATATATATATAATGAACAAATATGATATATATGACTTATATTACATTATATATATTATTTAATTATACCTTATGGACAATAACTAGAACATACATGGAAAAATATGCATTGGGGAATAATGATATTATAATAAAAATTAAGTGTTATAAAAAAATAATACTAACTAATGTGATATAAGATCGTATTAAGAAATCATATTTGATATCATCATCCTGGATATGGGTCTAGAATAAATTAAACCCATTATTTGAACCTGTATAAATGTGGTTAAAACCATTTAACTAAAAAATGGAAGGTAAGGAGTTTTCATCTGGATTTAATTTCTAGGGGAAATATACCCTATTTATCACATAAATTTTATGTGTATTTTATATACAAAAACATTTATCTATGATAATAAGTAATTGAATATATAATTAAATATCCATAATTTCTGTATCATGGATATAATTATTGTATATGGACTACACAATTTTTATATACAGGTTTTATTTTTGATGATATTTTATTAACGGATGAATTTTTTTAAATCATATATTTTTTTCTAAATTGATTAGAGAAGATAAGGAACATTGTTCGAGAATTAAATATATTATATGATATATGTGGAATAATTTATACTGTTAGACATCAGTGGCTCCTAGTAATTGATAGCTCCCTGATACATCAACATGTCTCATGAGAAAAACTAGCTTGCTATAAACACATAGTGTTGCTTCCCTAGTAAAATCTTTTGAGTTTATAACCCCAAACATAAAATATATTTGGAATATTAATTGATGTATATTTGTTCATTTTCAAGGTATATGAAATCTAATAAATAATGATTTTGTTAATTTAACATTAAATTATTTTTATCCACATGACATTCAATATGAATAAAATATTTGGACGCACTCCATTATTAGATAATTGCTTAAATTGAATCATTGATCATTTTTAATTCATGATATATTGATAATTCTCATTGATTTAAAATAGTTTAAACTATACATAAGAAATTACATTAAATTTTCTCTCACTGATGTTTAGTTTCCTTTTTCTAGTTTTTGAACAAGATATCTTTGATAGAGTAGTCAATGAATTTTAGAATTTATATTTTTTGTATATTATTGTTTTTCCTATTCCCAATGTAAATATGGAAACATGTATATATATTTTTCTATTACTATAAAACTATCCGTTCTATCATTATTTGATTCCTTTTAATAATTCCAATGTAATAAATTGAGGCACCAGATCAATGATTTTGAGGTTAGGGTCCTTATAGTTGTTATTAGATGTTGTTTAGTCGAAGAATTAGGAACTAGATTTGGGAAATCATTATTAAAGGAATATAACAATATTAATGTATATTATGACTAGTCAATGTAGATTATAAAATCATATTTGTTTTCTAATTATCATGTATATCCTATGATAAACCCATGGAATCATAGATTGGGATGATGATTTCTTGATTTAGGCTTCATATAAGTGATTCTCTATAAATATATCACTATGATTAGAGTTTCTCACATTGTCATATAGGTTTTAGTATATTATGAGAATCAAAAGGTGATGAGTTAACATTAAATATAATTGAAAATTTATTGAGGGGGAACAAAATTGAATGATGGCTAGAGTAAAAGATATTGTGATTTTTTCTATTTAGTAATCAATACTGAGGAATAACAACATTCACATCATAAAACTATCAGAATAAAAAATAAATTATTAATAGATTTTTTAACGATCATGGGATATGAAAATCGTGGATTATATATGATTATATTTATAATATAATGATAATATGAGAAGAAATATCCAATTGAATGAATTCTAGGAATGTGAATATGTTTTGTGTATGTGAGAAGGTACACAAAATTACTTATTACCAATGAAAAATGAAATAATTGACTCATAATGTGGATGAAAAAAATAGAATCATGTATTTTTTATGATTATTTTTAATAAAAATTCTTGTTCTTGGAGAAAATCAGTCACTGTGAACCAAAAATGGTAATATTAAAGTTGATTAACAGGCTAAATATTAGATTTGAAAATGGTGGTATTAAACATTGTCAATGGTTTATGAATGAAATTATATCCTTAATGTGATTATGTATTTAAATTCGAGAATTAAATTGTAAAACAAATATTTACAATTATAATTTAGTTAAAATACTAATGAGATATAAAATTAATGTATTATAGTACATCATCTCTAAGGATTTATAATAACATGATGATTAGTATTGGTAACAAAGGGGGGTGATTTTGAAGATTTTTGATCATTTGTAAAATATGTTTTTGAGGTATCATAACCCTTAATATATACTGAATTTCGACATACCAATTAATAAGATGTGTCTTTGGGAAAGTATTGGTGACCATGAATATGGATAGTGATTTGATAGTGTATGTTATATTTTTTCGGTTTACAACATTTTTGGATTTATAAAATATATTCAGTATCCATAGATTTTATTTTTGGAAGAATGCACGTTTTCATTATGGTTTTAATCTAATTAATTTATTTATATATTTGGTATGATAAAATTAGATCTACAAAATATTTTCTGGTGAAAATATAATTTTACTTATATTTGGGATATATATTGACCACCCATAATAAAAATCTCATTTAATTTATATAGGTGCATTTTGGATGAGTTTTAAAATTAATTACATAAGGAATTGATTATATTTAACATTAGAAATTTTTTTGAGTTTAACATCTGATTTTTTATATTTTTTATCAAGTGAAACACATTTTTGTTTCATTAAAAATTTAAAGGATAATGTAATGAATTCTGGATATTATGTTTCATAAATGTTTTTATTGATAAAAAAATTCATCTTGAACAACCTTCAACTGGAATAAAAGTTATTGTGGATATAGATCAAAGAATAATGAAAAAATTGTATTATTATTTTTACATATAAACTATTGAAGTATTTTTATTTTATCTAGTGAAAATAAATATATAAAGTAATCCCTAACCTCAAAGAAAATGTTTTTAGCGAAAAATGTTATTTTTTTAATTTTATTTTGATGACATCAGTTGTGTTTTAACAATTTGCATCTTTACTATTTTGTGATGTGTAACATTGTAATGTAAATTTTCTTTATGAAACTACATTATAAATTAAAAGTTATTTGTTCATTCAATTTTTATGGTTTCACATTATTCTAATGTTATTTTATTTTAAATAATTATTTTTTGGTGAACTTCACATTTACCAATACCTCATGTGAGGATGATAGTTTATTTAACATATTTACAATTTATGTTTTCCGGGAAAACAAATTTATGTATAAAAATTTTATTTTTATGCTTAATAAATAATTTAGTGAAAGAAATTTATTAAACTAATTAATAATGTATCTTTCGAAGACATTGTTGTATGTAGATGTTTACAATTAAAATAATCCAATGAGTTTGTAGCACACGACACCATCTTTAAACGAATAATGAAATATTATTGTAACCATGATGCTAAATTAGAGAGAAATTATATTATTAAATACAATTAGAAATTTATATATTATATTTAAAACCAAAATTTAAACATTCATTTTCTGTGTTTTGTAGACAAGCTATAAAATAAATCCACATTTACACATAAATAATACATTTTTGATGTTAAATTTTTAGCCATATGGTGGACACTTTTTTTAAAATTAAATTTTTATGTATATATTAATTATATTTTAATAAATAAAGCATAACATCCAAAAATAATTTTTTAAAATATTTTTATTTTTATAATATGTTTACATTTTTATAAATATACAAAAATACCAAATTTCAATTGAAAATTGACTATTAATATAAAAAATTGATGAGGATTAATTATATTTTTAAATATTTTTAATATAAAATGATATTAATAATACAAATATTAATTCAATAATTGTTATTAAAATATTTTTTATATTGAATTTGTGTATAAAAATATTTTAATATTTTACACACTTTCATTTTAAAAACGTATTTTGTCAATCCTTCAATGAGATTAATTTCAAAATAAATATTTCAAAATTGTTTTTATATTATTTTGATAAATGGATATAATATTTAGTATTTTTAAATTTATATATGTAAATTAGTTTCATTTTTTGGATAAAATGATTTCTATAATTAGTAATTTTAATTACAATTATTATGGGTAATCTGTTAAATAAGGCTAAAAATATTATAAATATTATAAAATTACCCACACAATTGTCCAAATTATATTTCATGAGTTATGGTAGACAATAAATATACATTATCTAATTTTATGAGATTTCGAAATAACTTGGATGGCATTAATACAATTATTGTATATTATCTTAATTTAAAAACAATTATGTCTTAATTTTTTTAACATGATATATAGTTTAATAATGGGTTACCTACGAAATATAATACACTATAATTAGTATTATAAAATACAAAAAAATTATCTTCATCATTGTAATTTATTTTTAATTTTCATGAAGAAATAATTATTTATAAGGCTTTCATAGTGATGATGGAGTAATTGTTTAATTAATAAAATTATAAAATAAATAATTTTAATAATATTAGAATTAATATAATTTCATATAAATAATTTTATATGATAATTTTATAAATTAAAATATAATATTAATTATTTATTAAAAGAGTTAGTTTGATGATATCTTGTTTTATAGATATTTTTAAATGTTAGAGCAATTAATTGTGAAAAAATTAATAGTTTTTCTGTTTTAAAATAAATATTATTTTTAAAAAATTAATATAAAATTTCATGATATATTAAATTTTGAAAACATTATTTTTATATGGTTTAAAATTCCATATATGATCCATTTATTAGTATTTTTTAATTTCATAGTAACTATATTAACCCAAAAACATTAAAAATCCATATTGTCACTCTCAAATTCCATGTGTTTAAATAAGGGTTACAACCAAAATATAAGGATATACCCATGACTTGAACTTATAGAAAAATGATTTGATGAAAATTATTATATCCGTATCAAATTACAATCAAATATTTGTAATTTAGTTGAATCATTTCTGTAAAAATGTGTTATATATTTTTTAAATCAAAGTAAATTATTAAATATAACTCTCTTTATATTTAAAATAATTTATGTGTCCAAATAGGATCAATATGAAGATATGATTGAAAAAAATAAATTTTTTTATTAATTAATTTTTTTTCATTATATAATTTAATTTTGAATTATTACAAATTATATAATTACGTTAAATAATTTAAAAATTGTATAGAAAATAATTATTCCTTTAATGAAAAATTAAACTATATGATTTAGAAAATATAATTTTTGTTATATTTAGGATATTAAATTTTTTTTAATGAATTTTATATATCTAAAATATATATTATATACAATGTAATTAATTAAATAAAAATTCACACTTTTTCTTGATGGTTATAAAGTCAAAATAAATTAATTACATTAAATTTGGGAATACTAATATTTAATTGAATTAATATATTATTAAATTATTCAAAAAATCAAAAATAAGTTAAAGAGACAAAAAATGATAATATAAGGTCTATAGTGTCTTTACATATTAATTTATAGTCAATTTATATTTATATTTACCTAAAATAGACTTATTAGATTTGAATATTTGGAGGATTTCCAAAAGTACTACTCAACTCAATTATATAATGGAACCTCCTCCTGAGCTTCCTCAAACCAGTATGTTATGTCTACATTAACCAACCATTATAGTTTTTCTTTTAAATATACTTATTTATTATATAGTTGTTTTGTTTCTTCCAAAATACATACCCTAGGTCACTTAAGAATAGATTAAAAGAAGTCCACTAAAGAAGAGTTAATAATGATTATCGAGTCTTTCAAGTTTGTATTTTCTTCCACATCCTCTTCAGATGTTGTTTCCATGACAAAGTAATAAATGCAGTATGACCTATGTTTTGAGTTGTAGTTATGATAATTGTAATACCATAGTAGACCTTTATCCATTTTCCAAAAAATCTAAACCACTATTTGTGCATAAGAATGCCTTATTGTCTCCACAACGCGGTGTGATTTTTATCGCATCATCACTTTTAATGGATGGGTGTATTGGTGGATATAATTGATATATAAATAAAGAATTAATGACATTTTTTTTGAAAAAAAATAATAAATCGTAAAATTCAGTACCCATTTAACATTAAGGGAATGATATAGCCACACGTCATATAAAAGTATTAACATCTCTATGACGCGATGTGATTTATTTTCTAGGATTACCATTAAATAGTGATATATATGAACATATATAGTGAATAGATATGAAATATATGAGCATAATAAATTTTATTGAAGACAAAAATAAATCCTATTCAAAATAACATGGTCATACAAAAAATATATATATATTGTAAAATGGAGATGTTGAAACCCAAAATAAAAGTAATAACAAACTATTATATATAAATGGTTCAAAAGATTATATAATAGGATCATATATGATATCGTAAATATTTATATGGTCATATAATAAATTAATAACATGATATATTTAATAATATATGTGGTTAAAGCATTTTTGGAAAAAATAATGTGCATGGTGTGGTTTTTTCATCACACATTAATATTTGTTAGACATATGAAAAACTCATCACTTATTTCATTTATGTGATATCTGTACTCAAATAATTGTTTATAATAACCAATCATTTAAATTTGATTAATTATCCATATTTCTTGTATAGTGGAAATTAATATTGTTTAATATGTATTCACATTAAACATATATTATTTACATTGAATGATATTTTATTAACCATTGAAATTTTTCAAATTCAATATATTATATTAAAAATTTATCATTAATGGTATGTGTAATAGATCAGGTACTTATAAAAAAATTTCACGCCCAATTTAAAGTGTAAAATTCATTATATATTTATATTTGAAAGAATTAATATTAATAGAAATTAAGAACACTATAAAAATACATTATTAACCTTACCTATGAATGTATAAATAAAATAAAATATATCCTTAACGTAAAAGTATGATATATTTATATCCTAGAATATGTTCATAATTTTTTTGAAGATGATAAATTAAAATTCGGTATTTTTTTGGAAAAAATATTTATTAATAATATTATTACTACTATATTGAATTAAAAAAATTCATAAAATTTATTCAAAAATCAATATTTCAATGTCATATGGTTATAATATATATTTATTAAATATTTATTAAGATTTCAAGGGATTTTAAAATATTTTATAGTTATTAAAAGCATATATTCTGAATTAAATATGATTTTATTTAAAAATTACTTTTATTATATTTAGAAAATTATTTTCATAAAATTGTGTTCAATTTTATATTAGACATGATGATAAATGGTTAGATATAATTTTTTTGTGTTTTCCGAAAGAAATTATTTTTTGGTAAATATTAATGTACAATAATATTTGGTATATGGTTAACAAATTAATTATAAATTACTAGATTATATATTCCTCATATAGGAAAAAATAATGAACTATCCTTTATTATTTAAATATTTTTTGGGAAATTCTCAAAATATTCATAATTGGCGCCGAAATAATAAACTAATGAATATAATAATGAGAAAAGACCCCTCTCGTCCACTATAAATTGCACCCATCACCACCTCCTCACATCATAGTTAAATGAATTGTGACCTATTTAATTACATCCCAATTCTCATCAAAACATTTTTCCCCTCATCCAAGAACTACTGCTCAAACCAAAAGGCTAAAACCATGTTCTTTAGGGACTTTCTAAAGGAGAACAATTCAAGAGGTAAAATCCTCATTATTTTTGTTTATTTCATTTCAATTTCACTAATTTTCATAATTTATACATACCTGCCCCTATTAAAATTCAATTTAACCATAATTATCATACAAATACAGAAATTTTATCTTTTTGGGAATAAATCCATTACCAACCCCCTTATCCTATCACTTTTAATCGATAAATAAACACATCATCTGTGATGTGTGATTTACCAACATTGTGGCTAAAAAGTTTGATTATCCTTTACTAAATCCAAGAACGGTCACATAATAATTATTATGTTTTAATAACATTCCATTTTAAATATAATATGATTTATAAGGTTCCAAAAAATGATTTTGTACATATTGTTAATTAAATAAACATAAGAGGTTACTACTGATCAAAAATCACCAAATAAACTAACATTGTATATACTGGTTCATCCTAATACAATAATACCAAAATTAAAATTAATAAAATTTTATGTTATGTATGTTTATTAATAACTTGTAATTTTAATTTTGGGAAACTATTCTCAATTAAAAATATTTTACATACATGTATACAAGTAAAACGAGCATAAAAACCAAGGAAACGACCACTATCAAATGATTAAATTATATATTATAACATAAAAAAAAGAAGTAAATAAAATTAATTTTTTACTAAATAATATATATGTTGAAATGGTACTAATTAATTAACTGGACTTACCTGGTTATGCCAGAAATTATGTTAGTGAAGAACGGTTTCGAACCATAGTTAAGGGATTCTACCAGAGCCTACATACTTTCAATCAGGTTAATCATTATGTTTCTTTACTGAAATAAATTAATTCTTTCATTTATTAATTATTATAAATTAATTTTATTTGTTAATAAATCATTTATTATGATCATTTTACATTAATTTTATGTCTATGTACATTTTTTAATTAGGTTCAATTACCAATTCTTTCTTATAATCATCACCAGATTTATGGGAACTTCTTGATTTCTATCCCTTTATCAATTGCACTCCATAATCTATTTTCAAACAAATTATTTTAATATAAAAAATAATTTAACCAATAAAAATTATATTTTTTCAATTATTAATTTTCTTCTACTTTTTGTAAAAAAACTATAACGAACAAACCATGTAAAACATGAAAAAAATGAATCCAAAATATTTAAAATTACAACATATTATTAATAAATGATTGTAAAATTGTAATAATAAGATCATATATGTAATTATAAATATTAATTTGGTTAGTTTATATATTATTAGTTTAATAAAACCATTATATAGTATGATTTAAAATTTTTTATGTGAGAAGAACCAAAGGTGGGGGATGTTTATTTAAAAAACATCTTTTACATTTCTATTTTTATAAAATTCTAAAGGAATGATTTTATGATGAAACAATTTCTACATTTTATTGTTTTTTATTTTTGGGTAATTTTTTATGTTGTTCTGTGGGACATATATCTCCCACAAATGCATTGGGTATGTTTATATAGGAGGTTGACCACATGGTTTATCAAAGTGTAAATGTGTTGGTTACACCATAAGATATTTGTGATGATTGCATTATGTGGTATCTATGAAGGTGATATTATATTGTAACCATGAGTGGTAAAAAAATATAGTACAACTGAAATCTAGAATGTAACACTTAATTTATTATTTACATGAATTAATGTGTAAGGGTTAAGGATGGTAGAGTTCTGTGAACTCTAAATAACTTTGTGGAGAAAGGGAATGTGTTCACATGCTACACATGGTTTTCCTAAACCATGAGGACATCCTAGAAGAAACTGTGAACAGATTTTGTTATTAGGCACTACATTCATAGCATATTGTGAATACATAAGGATACATTGCAACTAGGTCATCTAGGGTTTCCTTAAGGATGTAGCTAACACACAGTTACTACAAGGTTTTTTTAACCATGTTATCTAACCATCCATGGGGTTAAAACAAGATCCTAAAAAATTTGATATGGTTATCTATGTCTTTAATCAACTTATTTTTTTCACATTCTTACTCTAACTAGGAATATTCCTTCTCCTAGGAAAAAATAAGGTTCATAAATCGATCCAAACACAATCAGAAAAATTTTCTTGGTGATTCGATATAGGATTTTTGAGGTATGTGATCATTCTTCATTGTTCATGATTGGATTCTTATATCTACTTAGATATACTTATCATTACTTTTCAGTTTCTTTGATATAAACTATTATGGTTAGATAGATGATTTTGGATGCCAAATATGTCTTTATGTTGTCTTGACAATTATTTGATAAGAGATATAAGGCAGTTTTGGGGTGTTTCAACCCAGTTTCTAGAACATTCTTCTTCTATTGTCGTGATTTGTCAAAACCGTTGATGTATGTGGCTTCACTAGCATATACAATTTCTATAATGTGTTGTCTTAGTTTTAAATAGATTTAATATAATGGAATTTATTGTGTGATGATGGTTCAATGAATACAATAAATCTTCTTTTAAGAGGTTTTATCATTTTTGTGGAATATTGTAATCTTGGTTATTTGATGGGAAAACTATTTTAGTATCATGAATTTAAAATGGTAATTTTAAATTATTGATTTTCTATTATTTCTCATTTTTTTGAAGGGAAAATGTTTTTCAATTAAATTTTTTTATTGAAATGGGTAGTCATTAAAATTGATTTGATGAAAATTATTTCTCAATAAATAGATGATATTTTTGAAAAGGATCTTTTTGGAATGATCCTTGGGAATAATGGTGTGTGAGTTCTTATTTCATTTCTGGGTTTGGGTTGAAATATGACATTGTGATTTGTTACAATTGTTAATTGTAACAATTGACATTATTACCCTGTAATGTCTTGGTAGATTGGCATGAAACTGCTCATGAGTATGGAAATGTCATCGCATATCATGCATGGATGGTTTCATGGTTTTTTGGAATGGATTTGGTATGTGAAATGAATAATTTTTATTGTTTCACAATATTTGATTATCTATTTTTTATGAAAAATAAATTCTGAAATATTGGATTCAATTTTACTAGTATTATTGGTTGTCAATGGTTATGGAATCCTTTTTATATTAAGTAATAAAATCATTTGAGAATTGTTTTTATATAACATGATTTAAATAATTGTTTCTAACAATACATTCTTAGAGGCATGAGTTGGGAAGTCATTGGGTAAGAAATCTATAGTGTTATACTATCCCTTTCATTGGAAATTATTTTCTTTAGTAGATGTTATATTTCAGTATATGTGAAAAGGTAATGTATCACTTGTTTTCATAACCTCCTCGTGATATGTGGTTTATTGGGTTGCTATAGAGCGTGGATTTTGTTGAGCATTGAGTCCTATGTTTTTTTGTGGGACTATATTTTTTCTTTATCTATTTAAATTGAAATTTTTTTTTCTCTTTCTTTGTTGCACAAATTGGGGTGGTTTAGTTATGACTAAGTAGTACGGTTTTCTTGATTTTGTTAAGGCATCATTTTGTTAGAGGGTTTGTTATATTTTCTAGTTTATTGGATTTATGATTAAAGGGTAAATCATTGACCACTTTTATTTGAAACCCTTCATCATTTATTTCGATCATTTGGAATCATGGGAATGTATCTTAAAACCTATTATGAAATCATTGAATTTTCAAGACAATATGAATTAACGGGTCATAGAAAATGGTATCATCTTGTTCTGTCTTGGCCTAACAAGTATTTTTTTGACTTTCCTGGTCCTCAAAATGATTATTCGTTGAATATTATATGGGTTGTGATCTTATAATCGAGTAGGACTGTCTGTACTTGAAATGTATATCACAAAATAATGTTTCTAACATGATTATACTAAACTTCAAGTTAACAAGGTATTGGGTATATAAGTGTAATGGAGACACATATAGGATACTGGAATCTCATTATAATGGGTTAAGTCAATGAGATGAACATGTTATGCATTAGGGGAATGATTTCCCTATATTATTTAATATTTCATTTGGAGTAATGATTTATGATCTTGTGAGAAGGTGTAAATTTTTTAAATATATCGAAGATGTATTGAAATGAATGATCACGAAAAGTGGATGCGATGTGTATTTTCTAAATGTTTTGACATTCAAAATGAAAATGGATTTTAAAAAAATGGATTATAATTTATATACTTCTTTTTAGGGAACAAATTTCTTGATAGTTGATGAGAGGGAATTTGAAATGTAAAGACATTAGTTTCTAGATAGTGATACTTACAAATTTTTTTGTCTTTTTATTTAGTGGAACCTGGTAGGAATTGAAGAAACCAACAGTGGGAAGATGCAGTAAATGTGATTGGAACTGAGAAAATAGTGAACCAAAAACATGTCCATAGTATAATTCATGAATTTCATGTTGTTGATATGAGAAACTAGAGGGATGACCCATGGCACATGGATCATTACATCTTATTTATAGGGATAATCCACCCATATACTTGGGTCTTTCTAAACCCAAAATGTGGAAGGTCAAATTAGTAGGATGAATCATATATTTGAGTTCAATGGCATACCAGTGGAACTCATGTTCTATATAAATATATATATGCTCAAGGATAGAGCACATCAGGGTTGGGGACTATGTTTTCATGAGAAGATGTATCGGGGCCATACTTGGGAGGATTTTGAGGAGTTTCTTTAAACAATATTTACCCTCACACATTCAAGATCCAAAAGATGAAATAATTCTACAGACTGATTCAATAGAATATACCTATCAGAGAATATGTTGGTAAACAAGTGAATATTGTTTTCTTTTCTACAGATGTTGCAGTAAGTGTTTCCTTGAAGGAACACATCATCAAATCAGGTTCTTGATATATAATATGATCGAAGATTGATTTTATATATATTATTTACTCTCAAAAGATAGTCAACAGAGTGTTGCTGGCTATGAGAGACATGTACAGAGATATGGGAGGAAGTATTATGATTCTTATGAGAAATTCTAGAAGCTCTATTTCTAGGAGAAAGATAAAGAGAGAAATCATTTTCCAAGGTGGGAGAAGGAATCATAATTTGAAAACTAGATTAGTAATCATCCTCTATGACCATGGATCCATGTGCTATGAAACCAATCTGGGTCATTTGACCGTATAATGTAGGAATATACATAACCACAAAATATTCCCATAAATGTACCATTATGGGACTTCATAATCACTTTTCACATTGTAATCTGAGGGAAGATCCCTTAGAAACTTTTCAGGTGTCACTAGCATCGTATGATATTATAGGACAAGAACAAATGACGTAGTCTCATCAGTAGTTAAGAGCTATCAATTGTGATTATCGAAATACCATGACTCCTTAGCTAGGGAAATGTCTTCAAATAAAAAATTACTAGAGTGTAGAAATAAAGAAATTTTATGGATCTGATTAGGTGATTGTGTATGATTTGGTTGGACCATCGATAGTGAGAAGTATGATTCTATTGAATTCTACCAATGTGCATGTATAGTTTGATACTGATGCATCACATTCCTTCATTTCCTCTCGTGTTATTGAACTTCTATGTGTAAAATGAGGAATTATTCTTTCCATGATAAAAAACTTTTATCTGTGAAAGTGAATGTCAAGAATTTTTTTAGAGCGTCTGCTCTAACAATTGACAGAGTTGAGATGAAATGAACCTTCTTGGTGTTAGATGTGGGTAACTATGATGTAATCCTCATTTTCTATTGGTTAAAAATGTTCAAAGAAAACATAAACTATTATAGAATAACAGTTAGTTCCATATCAGAGGATGGCACTGAAAATATCCGAAAAGTATCTAAGGTTGTGTAAAATGTGCAAAGGGATTTTCACCACTGGCTGTAGGAATGATATATTACATGTTTCCGGAATTTACATTGGCATCAATGAGAGAGATCCAGGAGTTTAGTTCTACATTATTGGTGGATTAATTTCTAGATATTATTCCAAAGAACATCTTAGGGATAAAATCTATAAGGGAAGTGGAATTTACCATTTATCATCTTCTGGGGACCAGTAATATATTCTTTCAATCTTATATAATGGAACTAACAGAGTTAAGGGAATTGAAATATCAATAGGAGGCACTAGAAATCAAGGTTTTCACTCGTCCAAGTACAACTCCATGGGTAGCATCAGTATTGTTCATGCTGAAACAAGATGGTAGTCTTTGGATATGCATTGATTACCATAATATTATCCCCGATGTGATAAAGAATAAGTATCCATATCCTCACACTGATAATATGTTTGATCAGTTGAAGGGAGTTTAGTGGATCTCAAAAATTGACATGAGTTCTGAATATTATCAATTTAGAGTGAAGAATTAATTTATTCTAAAGTCATCTTTTAGAAATAAAATGTCTACTATGAATATGTAGTCATGTATTTTTTTCTGATGAATTCCAACAGTCATTATGTATTTCATTAATTATATATTTGAGAGACATCTATATTTTTTTGTGTTTGTTGACATTATATTGGTGTATTTATGGAAATGTGAAGTACATGAGAAACACTTAGATATAGTGTGGGGAATCAAGAGAGGTCATCATTTTTTTCAAATTGTAAAATTGATATTTTTTTAGAAGAGGTATTCTTTCGTCCTCTTGTAATTTGTGAAAATAGTATTTTGGTGGACTCAGTGAAGATAGATGTTTTAATATCTTAATAACCATTGAATAATGTCTTTGAGATATGATGTTATCATTTTTGAAGAATATTATTATCGATACGTTCAGCGTGACTTCTCACAGCTATCAACTCCAATTAAATCAATATCAAAAAATAATTATACATTCCAATGCACATTTTCATTCCAAAAGACTTCATAAGATGTGAAAGTATATCTTACTTGGTAATCTATCTATATTTTACTTGAATCAGGATTGTGATGCATGGTGTACTATGATGCTTCCTTATTAGGGTTGAGATGAGTACTTATTCATGTAGACTATTTTTTGTATTATGGTTCATGGCTGTTGAGAGTGCAAGATAAGAATTACCCAACACTTGATTTGGAGCTAGCTAAAATCATCCATTCATTAATGACATGGCATCAGTATCTAGTTTGTGAGAAATTCTCATTCTACATGAATCATAAAATAATGATACACATTTTCTCAAATTTAGATTTAAGAAAAGGGGATGTATGTTGTATCTCATGATATTTGAATTTGACTTGATATATACAACAGGAAAATAGAATTTAGTGGTTTGTGCATTGGGGAGAATGTCATTTGTACAGTTGGAAAAAGAAGCTTCAGATGAATGGTAGTTGATGTAGCTCATAGATGACATTCATGTGGAATGTAACGACCATGGTGATGATATGGTTTTCATTTCATCTATGCTTGTACCTGATTTGTAAAATATTGTAAAAGGGGTCAAAAAATTTGATACGAAATTCCTAGTTATGAGATTAAAACTCAATTGTGGGTGATCATTGAGGATTGGAATCCTAATAAAAGTTCAGTTTTTTGTGTTTGAGATACCAGGAATGTAACTATAACTTTTCAAGAACTACTTCTTTATATATTCCACCATTCAAGATGGGATGTACATCGAGGTACACAAAAGATGTACAAGACCTTAAATGAACTGTTTTGGTGGAGTGGAATGATAAGGAAGGTGGATGGCTTTGTCTCATGGTGCATAACATGTCAGTAGTTTAATGTAGAGCATCAGGGAAAAGATTGTATGTTTGAATATATAACTATTCCAGTGTGGAAATGTGACTAGATATTGACTGATTTTGTTGTAGGTCTCCCAATAATGGTTTTAAAACACGATGCATTATGGTTGATAGAGGATCAACATAGAAATTATTCCCATTTCATCCAATTTCCTAAAACCCATATGGTGGAGGATCTAACAAAAATCTATATCCACAAATTTTTATTGAAGATGGAATTCTAGTTTCAATCAGGTCAGATAGAAATCCTTGGTTCACATCTTATTTTTGGAACTCCTTACAGAATTTCCTAGGAACTCATTTTAATATGAGTACACCATATCATCCTTAAATGGATGGGAAATACAAAAGGTTGATTTAGATGTTGGAATAAAATATTCAGGCCTTGGTAATGGATTTTAGGGGCTCAATGGATCATGACATTCCTTTAGCGAAGTTCTCATATAATAATTATTATCAGGACTCGATACATATGGCTATATTTGAATAATTATATTGTAAACCTTGTAATTCTCCATTGTGATGGGTGCAAATAGGTGAAACATCACAAGTGGTGCCAATCCTTGTCCAACATACAACATAGAAGATTCAGTTATTAAAAAAAAGGAGGGAGACAACTCAGAGTCATTGAAAAGCTTATGTAGATCATAGTAGATGGTCGTTGTCATTCGTTGTGGGTGATCATGTCTTCTTGAGGATCCCTCAAAGACATGGAAATTGTTGTTATATAATATAAGTAATGTTATATCCTATATGCATTAGCTATTTTGAGTTACCTGAATGGGTTTCAGAGGTGGAATATAGATTTTCATTGCCACCACAGTTCAGCTGATAGCATAATGTGTTCCTTGTATGTTGAAAATGTATCATCCTGATCCTCAACATGTGATCAGATTGGATCACATTGACCTACAATTGAATTATTTGTTGATACATATCCCATTGGATATTGTGGATAGGCATGAGAACGCCTTGCATGGAATAACGATCGGTCATGTGCAGATTTTATGTAAACATTGTAAGATTCTGAAATAGACTTGGGAATGGGAGAAGGAAATGAAATAACTACGGCTAGTACTCTATTATGACAACATTATTTTTTAACTTTCTTTGGATGGAATGACATGTGGTGGGGAGAATATAGTACCCTAGGTTTCCGGTATGTAACCCAAATTTTTTTTCCATAGTTTAATGTGTAAGGGTGATGTGTATGTGAGTTAGGTGAACTCTAAATAAGGATTTGGTATAATGTATGTACACATGGGTTGTGCATGGATTGTATAAACTATGTGTACATCCTAGAAGAAACCATGTTTAGTTTCATTTTTGAGGTAATAACATAATCATGGATTGAGTATGGTCAAGGATAACATCTGAGGAGGTCTTGAAAGTGCTTCCTTAAGGCATTAGCTAACACACGGGTCACACATGATTTCTATTACTATGTGAGCAAACCATGGGCGGGGTTTAAACGATATCCTAAAAAAGTTTATTTTGGATAACATTGCCATTAATCACACATTTTTCCCCAAATTGGCACTACCATGAGATATTACTTCTCCTAATACCAAATAAGGTTCTCCCATCGATCTGGAGTCATTCTGAAGGCTTTCCGTGTTGATTAAAGGATGGATTCATAGGGTTTGTGATCCTTCTTCCTCGTTATTGATCAGATTATTAGATCTACATATATATACTTCTCATAACTTTTTTATTTCATATATCGACACCTATTATAGGTAGATATATGATCGAGGATTCCAAATATGTTTGTATTTGGTCATTATCGTCATATGTGAATATATCTTAGCGGTTTTGGGAGGTTTCAACTGGATTTCCAAAATGTTCATCATTAGTTGTTGTGTTTTGTCCAAACATTTGTTGTAGGAGGCATTTCTCTCGACTACTCATTTTAGAATTGTTTGTATTAGTTTGAAATTGGTTAAATTGAATGGAATTAAATTTTAAATCATGGTTCAATGTAGTGAATAAATATTCTTTTTTAATGATTTATTGTTTTTTTTAAATTGTGTAATATCAATGAATTATTGTGATAACATTTTTAGTTTGTTGAATTTAATATGGAACTTTTAAATTATGGATTTCTTATAATGGATTAATGATTTGATGGAAAATTGGGTTTCAAAAAAATTGTGTTTTATCGAACTGGTTTGACATTGAAGTGGTTTTGATGGAAAACTATTTTAAATAAATGGGTTATTTTATTGAAATGTGTTTTTTTCATCATCCTTAGGAATTTTGGTGTGTGATTTTAATTTTAATTTATAGGGCATGGTTGAAATATGGCATTGTTTATTGTATCAAAGGTATCATGGAAGGCGAGATATAATTTCCATTTTAGGAATTTGTAGGCAAACATGATTCTACTCATGAGTTTGGAATTTTCATCATGTAACATGAATGGTTGGTCGTGTAGATTTGTGGAATGGATTGGTTATTCCAATGGAATATTTAGAAGGATATATGGATTTGTTTAGTTATTTTTTGGAATAAATAATTTTCTAGAAATTTGGTTTCAATTTCAATTGTATTCTTGGTTATCAATGGATTTGGAAGCATGTTTATTTTTATTTATAAATTATTTTGATTTTTTTTATATAAACCATTTTATATAATTTTTTATCTCTGATATCTTTGTGGTGTGAGTAATAAATTCAATGGAGAAAACATACGTGTTGTTATACTCACCGTTAATTTGGCACATTGGTGCTCTTCCAGATGCTATCTTTTGGTACATGGTAAAAGGTAACAAATATTATGTTTTTAGAACCACCTCATGCTACTTTTCTATTCAGTGGTTGTGGATCTTGGGATTTTTTAAAATTAGATTATTTTTATGTGGTCTTAAGTTTTACTTAAATTTTTTAAATAGATAATTGGTTTTTCTTCTATTGTATCACACATTAGAGTGGTTTGGATATGAACCAGTGGATGTGTTGTCGAGATTTGGTACATGGATCATATAGTTAACAGGGTGGTTATGGATTGATGATTCAATGATTTTATTAATAAATAGTAAATCATACCCCACTTGGATTTGATACATATCAGCATTTATTCCATGTCATTTGAATATTTTTAATGTCACTTAAGGCCAAATAATGGTTATCATTATTCTCAATCCAATGAGAAATTTTGGGTTATTACACAAATCCTATGGTATCCATGGGGGTAACAATATTATGTAAATAATTCCCTTAACAACCGAATTTTATTTATGTTTTATAATTTTTATAAAATTTTCCACTTTTTCACAAGGTATCTATATGTTTGATTCTAGGTGAGATGTATATATTTGTGAAAATTAATTCACATGTTTATATGTATTAATATAGTAATAGTTTATTTTTTTTTATTTTTTTCCCTACATATGTTTTTTTCTCATCACATGATTTAATATCATTTTCATTATTTTAAGAATGGGTAGTAGAGAAGAACAAGAAATGATAAATGCTTTAATGTGTTCATATATTATTAAAAATCTTCTTTAAATGATGAAATTGATATTGTTTTATTAGTATCCAATGTGTATGATTGTGGTACTCGTGTAATTTTAATGATTTAATTATCTAAAACTCTAAACTGAAATGATCATTGGAAATGTAAAATTGGTATTCTAGTTGAATTGACTAGATTATGTAATTCTCAATGTTGAGTCCTTATAGATGGTATCATAGAAAAATTTAGATGAAATTAGGTGTTATAATAAGGTTAATATCATATCATGAATGTTTTTTTACATTTTATGTGCATAGAAATGATATTTAATTTAATGAATCATATTTTGCATTATATATGATATCTAAATTAAAAAAAATTCCCACAGAATAAACATGGAATCTGAAGTAGGAAGGTAGCGAGATGAAGATATCTTTGTAAATATGAAACTTAGAATGGTTGGAATTTTAGTGGTGCTATATTTGATAGTAATGGATCACTTGATAAATGATATAATTTTTTTGGAACCCTTGTATGATAACAACCAGCGCTACCACAAAAGAACCTAATAATAGAGGAAAATTTTATGTGGAAACACCAATATTCATTCAGTGGATCTTATGATCCATTTGTGGATGAAGGATTGAATGATGATATTTAAAATATATTTTATGTTATTGATTCTTCAATCAATTAATATGTTAGCCTATATATTTACCATTTTAGATGATAAGCTGATTGGTGGTGGTCAATGTTCAATAATATCCTAGACAATGAACATATTGATGCTTATAATGTGATGAATTTAATAATATTTTCCTTGAAAAATATTTTCCTCAGCTTTTTTGAAAAAACATGGAAAATAAATTCCTTTAATTGAAACAAAATTAAGAAAGTTAAATGGTTTTTTATAAGGAAAATTGTACCCAATTATAACATCATGCTCCAAATATTATTCAACATTCTTAATGTCAAATCATTAGTTTTTACAAAGGATTGATGAAAAGATATCATAGGGAATTATCCTCGCATGAGTTCAATAGTTTATAAAGGCTTATACTGTGTACTAAAAGACTAAAAATAGTGTTCTATAATTATTACATGAACATTTACAACAATTATAAGAAACAAACCACATGACAAGAAATGAGTGAGAATCAATCAAGTCGATCATATGGTATGAATGATTAGTTTTTTTTGAACTATTGTGAAAAGCAACAAGTGGAGTGCCTTGAAAAAAATAGGTTGAATTTGTGATGTTTTAATTTTGTACACAAGGCTTGATATTTCAATGATAATTATCTTAATACTGTTTCTAATAAGAAACCTATATTGGGGTTTTAATTTAGTTAAATGGTCTTTTTGAAAATACATTAAAATAAAATATATGAATTATGGGATGAATCATCTACAAAAATGAAAGGTGACAATAAATCTTTTGAGAGTAATTAAGTTAATTTTAGGCCTCTAATGAAGTGGTATCAGGTTTCTTGTTTGCTTAAAAATATTTTACTAATTTATTATTTTATTCTCGGTATACACATTCCTTTATTCTAGAAATATTTCTTGGAAAAATGGAATTTCACTATAAGAAATGAATTAATTTCATATGGTTAAAATATGGGGTGAAATATTAATTCAAAATACCATAATAATTTTCTTCTTATTGATTCCTCTGAATATACAATACCATAACACATTTTTGTTTTTCACTTAGTAGAGATTGATGTTATTTTAGGTATGGATTGTCTTATTTTTTTCATGCAATGATTGATTTTATTGATGGGAAAAAAATTTCTAGGTAGATTTTAAGTTATTATACAATAATGAACCCATAACATTGATAACATATTAATATTTAGAGAAAATTTAAAAATATTGAAATGAAATATATTTTTCACAAACTCTGCAAAATAAGGGAATTGATTTGATTAATGATTTTCTAATGGATAATGAAAGTATGAATATTTTTTCAAATGAAATTACTATTATTATTCCTAATTGATAATTTGAATATACTATTTAATTAGTACATGATGATAATAAATTTCACAGTGCCCTTAATGAATGGATCAATTAGAATATCTTGAATTTAAAATGATATTGGAGGAGTTTCATGGTAATGCTTTCATTGGTCCTATAACATCACCATTATGTGATCCTAATTAGTTAATTAAAAATATTTATATTTCTATTAGATTACTCATTGATTATAGATATTTGTGTAATGTTGAATTTATGAATAAGTGTCCATTGTGTCATTTTAATGACTTGTTTGATTAGCTGCAAGGAGCTCAATATTTTTCCCATGTTGACATGATATCTGGGTACCATCTGCGGATGGTGAATAAGGATTACATTTTGAATATATATTTTCATACTTGATAATAGAATTTTGAGTTTTTCTAACTGATGGCTTGAAAAATTATTATTATGTATTTATAAATCTTATGAATAGAATAATTTTTGAATTGTCTAATAATTGTGTTATTATTTCATGGAACATATTTAATATTTTCAAAAAGGTATAATGATCATGAAAAACATATAGTAATGATTATAACTCCCCTTAACAAAAACATGTTATTCATGAAATTTATAAAATTCCATATCATTGGTGAAATATATTTATTTTTATTGGCATATTGAAAATGAGGATTGTAAGACAGTTGATCATGTTAAAAAATGAGGTTGATGCATGAACATGAAAGATTAATACATTAGAGATTAATATTTTTTACATATTAGAAATCTATTACCCAAGGATTTTTCAATAAATTTTAAGGATATCTATCCTTCTCAATAAGTTAACAAAAATGGTTTTAATTTTATTTAGTTTGATGATTGTGATGTTTTATTTCCGAAAAAAAAAGTACGGTTGATCAATGGACCATTTTTTCACTACCATATAGAAATGTTTATTTTTTCATCTAAAATGATTGGTCATTTAATTTAATTGGTTATTTTTTATGAATAATGATTTCGGAATTGATTATGATAAATGACAATAGAAACCTAATAAGATAAATTATCCAACACTTTTTAGGTAACTAGCATATCTGGTTTTCACTCAAAAATCAGTATAAAACATTTATTTGTCAATAAATGTGAAATATATATTGAACATAAAATTTTGTAGTACATATTTTCTCAGTATGAATTGAACATGGGGTAGAGATTATGGTAATAATTAATAAACTATTACATTTGAAAAATAAATTAAAGTCTTATAATGAAGAACAATGTAATAAATCTCATAAGTCAAAAATATTTTGAATTAGTAACCATGATACATTTAAAAAATTATTCATCAATCGGGGTTTTGATGAATTTTTTCTTGCATGTTATTGGTACAAGAAATTCGTGTGTTTTGTTTTAGGATTCAGTGGAGTCATCAATCTTAGACATTATTGATAAAACCCACAAGGATGAATTTGAGTTATAGAAAAATTATAGAGTTTGATAAAATGTGTATGTTTAAATATATTAACATTGATAATGATTATGTTTTGAAATTTTGAATGATATAATTTATTTATTCTTATCCCAAATTGATGAAATAATAGTTAATTGATGCTCATAGATTCCAATTCATAGTTCATCCTTCCATAAGAATTATGTATAGAGATCATATGTATTATTATGATTAGTTTGGAATGAAAAGAGATATTACTTATTTTATAAAGAAATATTTGAATTGTCAAAAAATATAAAGTAGAGACACAACTACAAAAGGGGATTCTTCATCCCTTTACTATTCCTAAATGGAAATGATATAATATATCAATGGACATTATGGTGATACTACAAAATATTTTGTCATGTAATAATGTGAATTGTGATGTTGTTGAAAGACTACCTAAATTTGAAAATTTTATTCCTATCTGAGATACTATTTCAATGGATCATCTTTCATTACAATACCTCAGATATATTTATTTTGTTATATATAGTTCAGGTACCCATTATATGTGACATTTATCATAGTTTCAATTATATCATTTTGAAGGGCCTTCAGATGTCCTTGGTAACTGAATTATATTTCAACACACCCTTTTTTCAATAATAAAGAAAGATAGTTAGAACGAAAAATTCATATATTGGAGGATATTAGTCGAGTATGTTCATTGTATTACCTAGTAAGTTGGGATAAACATGTTACTTCAGTTTTGTTTTCTTAAAATAATTGGATGCATTTTAATATGCTGATGAAACCTTTTAGAAAATTATTTGGATAATTGTGTCAAAATACATGATTTTGGGATGAGGTAATTGAAATAATGTTTATTTGAATATAATTTCTAATAAATGTGGCTAAAAAAGTGAATATTTATTAGTAACACATGTGGACTCCTTATAGAAGACAAAAATATAATCCATCCAACAGGAGAAAATACAATTCTTTATAGGTCAGTGATAAATTTTTTGTTATAATATCACCTTATTAATATGTTTTAAATTTTGATAATAATGAAAAACTAATCCCTAGGTTTATTGGACCATATAAAATTGTGTTGAATTTAGAAATAATTTTGTACTAAGTAGCATTCACCCGATTTTATCCTAGGTACACAATGTTTTTCATGTTTTGATGTTAAGAATGTATTTCTCTGATTTATATCTTGTTCTAATCCCTAAAGTAGATCTCTTGTAATGGAACCTCTCTGATGAAGAGTAACCTATAATAATTTTAGATCACAACAATAAGGTATTGCGGAATAAGTTAATTCACCAAGTTATGGTTTTATGGAGAAACAACATTGTTTGAGAATCACATGAAAATCTAAAGATTCTTTAAGTGAAAGAAATATTTACATTCTTATTATAAAAATTACTATTTTAAGAAAATATTTTCCACAAGATCTACCTTATTTAATGACCCATGAATTTATAAAATATTTTTTTCATTTAGTAATTAAATAGAGTAATTCATAATGAATAAATAATAAAATAATTTTTTTATATAAATTAAATATTCTATAAAAATATAACACAATCATTACGTATTATAGTATAATTAATGTTATATAGTATTATCTTTGAAAATATGATATAATAATATCATAAAATAAGTAAATATTTTTTTTTGAAAATTATAAATTATATATTGGTATTATGGGAATAAAATATATTTATTTAAATTTTTTTAAAGAAATTAATTATTTAGAAGGAAATTTATTTTCATAAAATATATTAATAAATTATTATTTTATTTTCTAATTGTTATATATTAATTTTTTGATACCTTGATTAATTTCTCAAGGTGTTATAAAATCATTTATAGTTTTAAAATAAGTATTCTTCAAATAATTAATGATTTAAAAATAGAAATAAATTTATCATATTTATAAAATTATTTTCATAAAAATAATTTCATTTTTTAATTATAAATGTTGAAAAATGATTTTGTTGAATTTTTTGTATTTTCATGAAATACTTGAAATTTTGTGAATAATAAAATGTGGTAATTTAAAGTTAGAGATAAATACATGAATCATTTGTTTAAAATTATATAAGAATGATTTAAGATATAAATATATAATGAATCTAGATAAATTTAATATAAATGTTGATAAAACTTAACCTATTCATTATCTTGATCCTACATAATAAACTAAAGAATATAATAATCTAAAAACACCCCTCTCATCCATTATAAATACCAGCCATAACATCATATTTTCCTCATAGTTAATATCCTTTTTTATTGTTTAATTTATCCCGATTCCCTTCCAAATATTTTTTCCCACATACAATACCTTTTAGAATAACCAAAAGGCCAACAACAATTTCATTAAATAGGATGTAAAGGAGGATTATTAGGTGTTAAAGTGCTCTGTCAATTATTTTTTTCAGATTCATTTTATTTCTTATTATTTCATTACATCTGCTTATCCAAGAGTATGAATACCATATTATTTTATATATATCATAATTTAACCCTGATTATGGAAAAAATTCATCATCAAATATTTATTTTCCTCCCTTTTTTCTAAAAATTAAAACGTCATCTAGGATGTTTTGGTTGACGAACAACGTGGACAATGTGTTTTCACATTCTATTATCTTCTATATTTTAGAACATAAAATATGTTTTATGGTAAAATAATAATTTAACATACATATTATATGTTATATTTTGTTCTATAACAAGTGTATTTACATTATATTTTTTAAAAAACCAAAGGTTATTTGTAATGTTCAAAATTCAACAAAAAAACTAACGTTCATCTATAAAATTTTATTTAATGATTCTCCACACACCATATAACCAAAATGATATAAAATACCTAGTGATATTTTTTAATTTATTTAATAGTTTTTAATTTCATTTCTGGCCATATATTCTCATTTTACAACATTTTCCATACTTGTGTATAAGTAAACTGATAGTAAAATGAATGAAAACAAAGTCAACAGAACAAACCAATTATATCATATACGTCAATAAAAAGAACATTAATGAAGATAATAAATTATTTATAAATAAAATAGAGATATAAGGGATTATAAATAAATTAATTAATTGATTTATCTTGATTATATAGCATATTAATCTCTAGTACAGAATACTTTCATAAATAAGATAAAGGATTCTACATGAACATTAGTTTTTTGTTCGATTTTTCATTTATATTATTTAATACAATTTAATGATTATTTATTTTAGTCTAGTAATAATAAAATTATTTAATGGGTTCCAAACTTATGTAATTTGATAATTACATCCTTATTTGATGTAAAATTACATTTTTATAAAAGGTTGTTTTCCCAATTCATCCCGATAGGAAAGTATGACAAAAGGGTACTTCATGATTTCTCCCTCATTCTCATGTTCAATCCATAATATATATAAAGTGATCTTTATATTTATAAAATAACATATTTTTTCAGGAAAAACTCCATTTTATAAATTCATTTTTTCTTACTCCTTATAAAAATAAAATCAATAAATAACCAACGATGAAAACCATGAAATAGATGCACCTAAAACAATGAAAATAAAAACCATATTATTTATAAATTGGATGAATTTTACTATAATAAATTGTGTATGTAATTATAAATATGAATATGGTTCTCTAATATATTTATATCCATCATAAATCATTATATATGATTATTCAATATGATTGATGTAACAAGAATCCATGGTAAGGGACATTTTATTAAAAATCCAGTTTCAAATTTATATTATTAAAAAATTATAATGGAATGTTTATATTATGTATGTATTATTGTTATATGATTATGTTAAGGTCCTTGGGAATCTTTAATGGTGATGTTTGGTTCCTATATCTCTCTCTAATGAATTGGGCATTATTATGTGTGTGGTCCACCATATAGTTACTCCATGTTTAACTATTATGGTTACATCATAAGGTATCTATAATGGTTACACTATAAGGTATCCCTGAAGGGTAACAATAATGTTTTACACAAGATGGTTATAATATTATGTATGTAATTCCCCATGAAAAATAAATTTTTAATTATGTTTTCTATGTTTAATGGGAATATCACGATTTTATAAATTAACAACATGATTATCTGTGGTTGAGAAGTATGTATTTGTGAAACTGATTTCATATGTCAGTAAATACTCATGAAATAATAGTTTATATCATTATTTTTTTACTAATGAGTTTTATTTCACATACCAGGGTTTAAAAAACTTTCACGTGTTTTAATTATGGTTAAGAGAAAATAAGAAGCAACAATGGATGTTCTAACGAATCCATGATTTATTTTAAAAAAACTGTATTAGGGAAGAAATCGATACTATGTATATAGTATACAATATTTATTCACTTGTATATTCATATATTTATAATGACATAGTTCTTTTAAACTCTAAATTGAATATATTTTTTGGGAATATAATAATTGTCTTCTTGTTGAATTAATTAAATAATGTAATTTTCGACATTTGGTCCTTATAATAAGTAACATTGTATTTTAATTAAATCGATGATTAGATATGTGAAGAATTAGTTGTATGGATGAAATTTTTGGGTAATAGTTATATACAACCCCTCGATTTATATACATGTATTATGAGACCTAACAGTTGCTGATGGACCCCCCACCTTTGTTTGTAAGAAAAATAAAATGAGTTTCTACATGAAAAACTAAATTTAATTGAGAATATGTCATAATGGAAGAGTAGTTCAAGTTCTAGAAACATGATTTCCAATCAATAAGCATCTCCTTAATTCCGTATTATATTATTATTATCTTGGATAATATCACTATGAAATATCAAATGATCTATTTCATTCTTAGTTTATTGTTTAAAAGTCTTCTATGTTTAGTTTTCCACTATTCCATGATGATTATTCTCATTAATTCATGATATTTTTTAAAGTAATTAACCCCTTACTAAGTATTGGATCTAACAAATATTTTCCCTTTTTCAATGTTTTGAGGAATATATATAAGAATTTTTTTCAAGGATTCTTTGAATTTCCAATTGATATTCAATGCATTTTATTTCTTATTTCTACTTAAAGAACTGAATCAAATAGGTATTATAAGGCCCCAGCCTTAAACCTTACTTAATATTGAATTAAATGAATAATTCACATTGAGGATCTTTTCAGGTTTAGAGTTTTAGAGAATTAGAACATAACTATTTCATCTCAAAAGATTACAAATTAGTCACTTCTACTAAGTTTCCATAATAAAAAAAACTCTTGAAAGAAACATGTCTAGTTCCATGTTTTATATAGCATGACATTCCCTTGATCCCATCCTTTACCTTATTCCACATTAAGTCCTGTGAAAAAATTTCAAAAAAACTTGGGGTGAGCATAAAAAGCTCTATAAGGGATACAAAAAGAATGAAAACTGTTAGTTTTTCAAACATCAAGTAAAACATATATACTCTATCAAAGTAATACCTTCACCTTCATGAAGTAGTAAAAAAACACTTCACTGAATAAAGTATCATTACTTACCTTTTTGTAACCAAAGTATTACCATAAAACCCATAAAAAGAACACATAACATATATAAAGGTAACTTGGGACATAAACATACTTAAGTGGAATAACCATACGGTTTATTTCCACACATATCACATAATGGAATAGCCACACGGCCAATTTCCATACATACATAATGGAATAGCCATACGGCCAACTTCCATACCCAATGCATTGGAGGTTATAACGTAACCACCCGTCCTGGTATTCACGACACCACCCATCATATGGTTTATAACGTAACCACCCATTAAAATGTCCAAGTACCAATATAAAATCATAAAACATAAAACCAATATAAAGGAATGATAACATTTTTACATTTCAATCACAATATATCATAAATATATTGACATAATAGAATCCTTTATCAAAAACATTTTCAATACCAAAATACATGAAACAGTATATGGTATTTATTTTATTTAAAAACATTATGGCTTGTTGAGGAAGCCAAAGACCAAATAATACTCACGGCGGCGGAAAAGGTCGTTGTCGCCGTGTATGTTAAAAGAAACATTACTTTTTGTCGTTTTGTAAGATGCTTTGTAGAAAAATATTCCTTTTGTATAAAAGTAAAATTCAAAGTGGTTTATACACCGAATAAAAGAAAGTTGTGTATAAAATGAAATATGCCTCAATGAAAGGAGATTGAGACGAAGTCCCTTACCTTGGGTCCGACTTGACTCGATCGTTCTTTAACGTCCTGAATAATAAACTTGAGTTAATTTATACATGATTAAGAACCTTTTTAAACTTCATTATTCCATTTATATCACTTATTGCCATGTTATAAACATTATGTAACCATTTAAGTTAATAATGTTTGTTTTTTCAATATTTGGTTCTTAAGTCGAAAGTTGACTTCTTACAATTACATGTTGTTCGTGTGGTCAAAAGTTCTTTATATCCAGAATGAAATTACCGATTTGGATATAATATGTATCATATATATCCAGCATATACATGTATTTATAATATTACATAATCATTTAGAGGTAAGAAATGAAATGCACCGTTCATGGAGACGGTAAGCCGTACGTACGCATGAACGCTACTTTCATTTCTTTGTCATATTAGTGGAATTAAAACTAAATGAGAGGTATGTATATTTAAATTCCAGAATTATATTCATAATTTAGATATATCATTAATTATATATGTACATTATATACATGTAATTTTAATAGTACATTACATTTGTGGATAAGAAATGAAATGCACCGTTCATGGAGACGGTAAGCCGTACGTACGCATGAACGCTACTTTCATTTCTATCTCATACATTAATGGAAAGAAATAATAATGATATAGAGGTATATTATTATTCCAGTATAACATCATATATAATAACTTTAAATCCATCCTTTACACGTCCCACATATGGCATTAACGAATCACATCACTTTGAGGGGGCGGTAGTCCGCACTTCCTTAAATGAAGATATCGTGTTTACCCATAATGGAAACAATAAAGGTATGCCAAAAATGAAAAATACAGAGGATTAAAGAAAACATAAACATATTATATATCATATATATAAATAGTGACATCATAATGACCACCCTTGATGGTGTTAAATGAGTATTGAACAATCATCGTTTCTTGAGGCAGAATTTCGCCATCCACGGAAACCGTATGTTCTTTAACCATTTGATGTAGATGTGCGAGAGTGTAGCTCATATAAATATTATAACAACATCCTAGTATATTTAAGATACTGGTTTTGTTACAAAAGAAGTAAATAAAAAGAGTTTAGAGGGCTGGAGAAGTAAAATAAAACAAATGAACAAGAGAGAATGAATTACCTTTAAAAGTGTAACTCCCTTTTGATTTGAGCCTAAAGGCTTCCTTTGAAAGGATTCTGCCCAAAGTTAATCCTCTAGGATGAGGATAGGGATGTGGAGAGAGTAATTGGGCAGGGGTTGGCCGAGCCAAAGGCTTGAGAAGTGTGTGAAATGGGGTAGAGGTGGGGGCCTTTTATAAGAGGAGATGAGGGGCACTTTTGGAAAGTAAAGAAATATTACTTTATTTTAATATGTGTTTCGGTTTTAAAAGGTCCCACATTGATATAATTCGTGGATAAGGTGATAGGGGTTCGAAATCCACTCATCCAATTGGTTTTTTCCATGTGTAGGTTTTAGATTTTTCATTATCTTTCCATTTTATTTAAATCGTCAAATAATGATGTCATCGCTGCCGCATTATTATGTCATCAATAATTTAGTTTATTTAAAGTCTAAAAATTATAAAAAAAATACTATGATGTATGAAATCTTTTTATCTTTCCAATTACTGTTTATAATAAAAATTTGGACTTGTATAACCCCACTCAAAAATTAGTTTAGTAAAACAATTTATGTTAGTGTCATTTTCACTTTAACATTAAATAAAAATATATTAATGTCATTTTCCAACTAAAGTGGCTCAATGGGGTCCCCAAGTTGGCCCATGGCTTGTCTTGGTCGTCCATGTCTCACCCAATAGGTGTAGGACAAGTGTCATGGTGTTTCCACATTCTTATAATATCATTTTTACCTTAAACTACACTAATAACCTCTAATCGCGATTAATGAAAAAAAGTTACTATTCACCAAAAAATTATTTTAATCTCATTGAACCGCATTTTACTTCTTAATGAAAACCATGTATGTCGTATTTTAAAAATTCAATACACATTAGTGGTAAACTTTCATTTAACTGAAAAATCAGTTTGCTTGATTACCACTTAGTGGTTTCACTATTCATCAAAAATTGAAGTTTTTCAGAAAATTACCAAAAAATCACCCTAAGCTATATTTGATATTCCGAATTCAAAAATGAAGTCCATTTTACAAAATTCAAAACATATAAGTCAAATTAATTAATTTAATAATTAATTCCCGTTGTCATGACAGATAGCGTGTTTTTGTGAAACAATAAGTATCAAAAGATTGACACCAGTTTAAGTCCAATTTCCAAGTGAAATTGATTCCAATGACCACCATTGGATTAACTGGTAAAAATATTTTCTAACTTCACTTTAAAACCAATTAAATTAATAATGTAATCATATCAATAATTTAGATTAAAAAGAGGTTTTGAATTAAAATACAACATTTTACACTATTCATAAAAAAATGAACCTTATCAGAAAGGTACCAACAATTTACACAAAGTAAATTTTGATGTCCCGATTCTAAAGAAGAGTTATATTTGGTCCAAAATAAAGTATAAGAGTGATCAAAACTATATTAAATGACGGTTCACCATTAAAAGGTGATAAGTGAACCTTTAGTGAAAATTAGAGTATATATGCCCGTAAAATTGAACTCTTTCCGTATTTTAAGATTTTATCTTTTATTGGGTAAATGTAAAAACATTTAAAAACATATATAATAATATTTTAGTTATTTCTATCCATTCCGGCCAGTACTATGGCTACTCGTTAACTAACATTTAAAATAATATTATTTTATTACTTGTGTGCAACGTAAGTTTTCAATGAAACTCATCGTTGCGTACCGAGTACGCTATCGAACGTAGAAACCCCTTTTAATTAAAATTAATATTTAATTCGTAAATATTAATAAATATGAAAATTCTTTATTCTTTATTTACCTGGGATGTTACATCCTTCCCCCCTATTGGGAATTGCGTCCTCGCAATTTTATTCACTTATCAAAATAAGTGGGGGTATTTATCCCTCATAGCATTTTCAGATTCCCACGTTGCCTCTTCAATCACATGGTTTTTCCACAAAACCTTTACCTGATGAATCACCTTATTCCGTAACACCTGCTCCCTGTGGTCAAGAATCTGGACTGGTTGTTCTTCATAAGATAGGTTCTCTTCCAGCTGAACTACCTCTGGGCTCAAAACATGAGATGGATCTGGCATATACTTTCTCAACATCAAAACGTGAAAAACATTGTGTACCTGAGATAAACTCGGATATAAAGCCACCCGGTATGCAACTGATCCAACTCTCTCCAGAATTTCATATGGTCCAATAAACCTTGGACTCATCTTTCCTTTCTTTCCAAATCTCATCACACTTTTCCATGAAGAAACCTTGAGAAAAACATGATCACCTACCTCGAAAGATAGATCCTTCCTCCGGTTATCTGCATAACTCTTCTGCCTACTCTAAGCTGTTCTCATGTGCTTCTGAATCAACTGAATGTTTTCTGCCATCTCTTCTACCAATTCTGGTCCCATCAGCTTCCTTTCACCCACTTCATCCCAAAATGCTGGAGTTCGACACCGCTTCCCATATAATGCCTCAAACGGTGCCATCTGTATACTGTAATTAAAACTGTTATTATAAGAAAACTCAACCAAAGAAATTTTTTGGTCCCAACTTCCCTGATAATCCATAGAACAAGCTCGTAGCATATCCTCCAATATCTGAATTTTTCGTTCTGACTTCCCATCTGATTGAGGATGAAAATATGTACTAAAATTTAATTCAGTACCCAACAACATCTGAAGGCCTTTCCAAAAGATCGAAGTAAACCTGGGATCACGATCCGATACAATGAAGAGAGGAACTCTATGTAATCTGACTATCTCTTTAAGATAAAAACGGGAAAGTTGATCTAGATAGAAAGTATCTCATATAGAAAGGAAATGATCACATTTGGTCAAGCGATCAACAATAACCCAGATTGCATTATTACCTCGAGATGTCCTCGGTAATCCCACAACAAAGTCCATGGATATGTTTTCCCATTTCCACTCTGGCACTGGTAAAGGCTGAAGCATCCCTTTCGGTAACTTCCACTCTGCTTTAACCTGTTGACATGTTAAACACTTCACAGTAAAATCAATAATATCTTTTTTCATTCCATCCCACCAGTAATACTCCCGCAGATCTCTGTACATCTTAGTACTGCCAGGATGAACTGAAAACGGGGAACTATGAGCTTCACATAACAACTCTCTCTACAACTGTGAATCACAAGGCACACACAATCTCTTCCAAAACCTCAAAACACAAACACAAACTTATCTAAGAACTCATGGAAAATTTTATTCATAAGGTCCATGAATACAGCAGGTGAATTGGTTAACCCGAAAGGCATAACTACAAATTTATAATGGCCATATCTAGTACGGAACGTAGTCTTCGGAACGTCTGCTTCTTTTACTCTCAACTGATGGTACCCTGACCTCAAGTCAATCTTCAAAAAATACTGAGCTCCCTGGAGCTGATACCACTTCATTTGATGGCCCAACATCTGCTGAAGTTGTTGCAAATGATTTCACCACCCCTTTCTGCTTGTAGTCTAGCTGCATTCCCCCAGTTGAGTTCTTCGTTGAACACTCGTCTGCATAATGACCCATTTCATTACCCTTAAAACATCTTACCGTTGGCTTTTCATTTCCTGCTTGATCATCTTCCTTACAGTTACGAGCAATATGACCAGACTTACCACACCGAAAGCACTTACCAGACTTGGATAAACATTCTCCAGGATACATTTTACCACACTTCTCACAGGATGGATATTTGGTTTTCTTACCTCCTTGCTTCTTTGATGAATTCTTCCCCTTTTCCTGCCAACTAGACCTCTTATTCTGTTGTTTGTCATAGAACACCTGATCATCGGCAAACTCCATTTCTACCTTCTCCGCACATCGAACAAGTTTTTCATAACTTTCGAACTCACAAGAAGCTAAAGCCCTTCGATACTTTGGCTTTAACCCTGAGTAAAAACGGTTTATTTTACTATCAAGATCTCGTATGAAGTTTGGAGCATACCTTGCCAATCGAGTGAACTTTTCTTCATAAGCAGCCACTAAATCATCCTCCTGCCTCAATTCTAGGAACTGTTTTTCCATCCTAAGACGAACCACCTTAGGAAAATATTTCTCAAGAAACATACCTTTGAATTCTTCCCAGTGAAGATCCTCAATCTCATCACTATCCCTTATATTTTTCCCCATCGACCACCACTGATCAGCTTCACCTTCAAAACGGTAAACAGAAAGACTAACCTTTTGATGTTCTGAACACCCCATGACATCAAAAATCTTCTTCAGTGCTTTAATCCACCCTTCAGCTTGCACAGGGTCAGATGATCCTCTAAATGATGGGGGATGTTGCCTCATTAAATGTTCCACCACTGACATGTTCCTCTGCGATTGATCTGGCTGATCTCGTGCATGGATACAACCACCATTTATAGCCTGAGTCAACTGTGCCATCACTGCAACAAATTGTTCAGTTCCGATTCTGACCATCTCAGGTTGCTGATTTGGAAAGTTATCTTTCTCCTGATGTCGTCCCAACATAGCTGCTTTGTTTCCTCTACGGAAAACCATTCTGAACACAGAAATATCTTAGGCGAAGCAACATGGTAATCCGTAAATGCTATATCATTTCAATCATATTATAATTTAACACTTTTCTAACTCCTAAAGTTGTCTAAACCGACCTCTGATACCAACTATAAGGCCCCACCCTTAAACCTTATTTAATATTGAATTAAATGAATAATTCACATTGAGGATCTTTTCAGGTTTAGAGTTTTAGAGAATTAGAACATAACTATTTCATCTCAAAAGATTACAAATTAGTCACTTCTACTAAGTTTGCATAATAAAAAAACTCTTGAAAGAAACATGTCTAGTTCCATGTTTTATATAGCATGACATTCCCTTGATCCCATCCTTGACCTTATTGCACATTAAGTCCTGTGAAAACATTTCAAAAAAACTTGGGGTGAGCATAAAAAGCTCAGTAAGGGATACAGATAGAATGAATATTGTTAGTTTTTCAAACATCAAGTAAAACATATATACTCTATCAATGTAATACTTTCACCTTCATGAAGTAGTAAAAAAAACACTTCACTGAATAAAGTATCATTACATACCTTTTTATAACCAAAGGATTACCATAAAACCCATAAAAAGAACACATAACATATATAAAGGTAACTTGGGACATAAACATACTTAAGTGGAATAACCATACGGTTGACTTCCATACATATCACTTAATGGAATAGCCATACGGCCAATTTCAATACATACTTAATTGAATAGCCATACGACCGACTTCCATACCCAATGCATTGGAGGTTATAACGTAACCACCCGTCCTGGTATTCACGGCACCACCCGTCATATGGTTTATAATGTAACCACCCGTTAAAATGTCCAAGTACCAATAAAAAATCATAAAACATAAAACCAATATAAAGGAATGATAACATTTACACATTTCAATCACAATATATCATAAATATATTGACATAATAGAATCCTTTATCAAAACCATTTTCAATACCAAAATACATAGAAGAGTATATGGTATTTATTTTATTTAAAAAGATTACGGCTTGTTGAGGAAGCCAAAGACCAAATAATACTCACGGTGGCGGAAAAGGTCTTTGTCGCCGTGTATGTTAAAAGAAACATTCCTTTTTGTCATTTTGTATAACGCTTCGTAGAAAAAGATTCCATTTGTATAAAAGTAAACGTCAAAGGGGTTTATACACCGTATAAAAGAAAGTTGTGTATAAAACTAAATATGCCTCAATGAACGGAGATTGAGACGAAGTCCCTTACCTTGGGTCCGACTTGACTCGATCATTCTTTAACGTCCTGAATAATAAACTTGAGTTAATTTATACTTGATTAAGAACCTTTTTAAACTTCATTATTCCTTTTATATCACATATTGCCATGTTATAAACATTATGTAACCATTTAAGTTAATAATGTTTGTTTTGTCAATATTTGGTTCTTAAGTCGAAAGTTGACTTCTTACAATTACATGTTGTTCGTGTGGTCAAAAGTTCTTTATATCCAGAATGAAATTCCCGATTTGGATATAATATGTATCATATATATCCAGAATATACATGTATTTATAATATTACATAATCATTTAGAGGTAAGAAATGAAATGCACCGTTCATGGAGACGGTAAGCCGTACGTACGCATGAACGCTACTTTCATTTCTTTGTCATATTAGTGGAATTAAAACTAAATGAGAGGTATGTATATTTTAATTCCAGAATTATATTCATAATTTAGATATATCATTAATTATATATATACATTATATACATGTAATTTTAATAGTACATTACATTTGGGGATAATAAATGAAATGCACCGTTCATGGAGACGGTAAGCCGTACGTACGCATGAACGCTACATTCATTTCTATCTCATAGTTTAATGGAATGAAATAAAAATGATATAGAGGTATATTATAATTACAGTATAACATCATATATAATAACTTTAAATCCATCCTTTACACGTCCCACATATGGCATTAATGAATCACATCACTTTGAGGGGGCGGTAGTCCGCACTTCCTTAAATGAAGATATCGTGTTTACCGATAATGGAAACCATAAAGGTATGCCAAAAATGAAAAATACATAAGCTTAAAGAAAACATAAACAAATTATATATCATATATAAAAATAGTGACATCCTAATGGCCACCCTTGAAGGTGTTAAATGAGTATTGAACAATCATCGTTTCAGGAGGCAGAATTTCGCCATCCACGGAAACCGTTTGTTCATTAACCATTTTATGTAGTTGTGTGAGAGTGTAGCTCAAATAAATATTATAACAACATCCTAGTATATTGAAGATACTGTTTTCGTTAAAAAAGAAGTAAATAAAAAGAGTTTAGAGGGTTGAAGAAGCAAAATAAAACAAATGAACAAGAGAGAATGAATTACCTTTAAAAGTGTAACTCCATTTTTATTTGAGCCTAAAGGCTTCCTTTGATAGGATTATCCCCAAAGGGAATCCTCTAGGATGAGGAGAGGGATGTGGATAGAGTAATTGGGCAGGGGTTGGCCGAGCCAAATCCTTGAGAAGTGTGTGAAATGGGGTAGAGGTGGGGGCCTTTTATAAGAGGAGAGGAGGGGCACTATTGGAATGTAAAGAAATATTACTTTATTTGAAAACAATTTCGGTTTTAAAAGGTCCCAAATTGATATAATTCGTGGATAAGGTGATAAGGGTTCTAAATCCACTCATCCAATTGGTTTTGGCCATGTGTAGGTTTTAGATTTTTCATTATCTTTCCATTTTATTTAAATCGTCAAATAATGATGTCATCGCTGCATCATTATTATGTCATCAATAATTTAATTTATTTAATGTCTAAAAATTATAAAACAAATACTATGATGTAGGAAATCTTTTTAGCTTTCCAATTACTATTTATAATCAAAATTTGGACATGTATAACCCCACTCAAACATTATTTTAGTAAAACAATTTATGATTGTGTCATTTTCACTTTAACATTAAATAAAAATATATTAATGTCATTTTCCAACTAAAGTGGCTCCATGGGGTCCCCAAGTTGGCCCATGGCTTGTCTTGGTCGTCCATGTCTCACCCAATAGGTGTAGGACATGTTTCATGGTGTTTCCACATTCTTATAATATCATTTTTACCTTAAACTACACTAATAACCTCTAATCGCGATTAATGAAAAAAAGTTACTATTCACCAAAAAATTATTTTAATCTCTTTGAACCACATTTTACTTCTTAATGACAACCATGTATGTCGGATTTTCAAAATTCAATACACATTAGTGGTAAACATTCATTTAACTGAAAAATCAGTTTGCTTGATTACCACTTAGTGGTTTCACTATTCATCAAAAATTGAAGTTTTTCAGAAAATTACCAAAAATTCACCCTAAGCTATATTTGATATTTCGAATTCAAAAATGAAGTCCATTTTACAAATTTCAAAACATATAAGTCAAATTAATTATTTTAATAATTAATTCCCGTTGTCATGACAAATAGCGTGTTTTTGTGAAACAATAAGTATCAAAAGATTGACACCAGTTTAAGTCCAATTTGAAAGTGAAATTGATTCCAATGACCACCATTGGATTAACTGGTAAAAATATTTTCTAATTTCACTTTAAAACCAATTAACATAATAATCTAATCATATAAATAATTTAGATTAAAAAGAGGTTTTGAATTAAAATACAACATTTTACACTATTCATAAAAAAATGAACATTATCAGAAAGGTACCAAAAATTTACACAAAGTAAATTTTGATGTCCTGATTCTAAAGAAGAGTTATATTTGGTCCAAAATAAAGTATAAGAGTGATCAAAACTATATTTAATGACGGTTCACCATTAATAGGTGATAAGTGAACCTTTAGTGAAAATTAGAATATATATGCCCGTAAAATTGAACTCTTTCCATATTTTAAGCTTTTATCTTTTATTGGGTAAATGTAAAAACATTTAAAAACAAATATAATCATATTTTAGTTATTTCTATCCATTCCTGCCAGTACTACGGTTACTCATTAACTAATATTTAAAATAATATTATTTTATTACTAGTGTGCAACGTAAGTTTTCAAAGAAACTCATCGTTGCGTACCGAGTACGCTATCAAACGTAGAAACCCCTTTTAATTAATATTAATATTTAATTCGTAAATATTAATAAATATGAAAATTATTTATTCGTTATTTACCTGGGATGTTACAGGTATAATGTTTAAAAATACTACTAAACTATTTTTTCTTTTGGGTTGTGATTCCTTACAATCATTCCATTGATATAAATTAAATCCTCATCCCTATGCTATGGGGGTCTGAGTAATTACATTATCCGTCATGTGATATAGATACAGATACCACCAAATTATTTGGAAATGCATCCAATTGTCTTATTTTTACCATAAAATTATAATTTTTCATTCCAATAAAATGCATTATAAGTGGGGTAATTTTTTTGGAATCTGAAATATTATACCATGAAATTTTCTACATGACCCATGATACAACTATCACATAGAAAACATGTGTTGATTTTGAGTAAAAATCTATCTGTATTCTATAAGAAGACAAGTATATAAATTTATTTGTTCAATGAGAATGAAACTCACATAGGGATAATGGTTCATTAAAAAATATACCAAATATTGTGGGGTGGTGATGATAACCACCTTCTAGAAGTTGAGTTAATGATTTTAAAAATAAAATATAAAAAAGTGTTTTCTCTTTAAAACCATGTTTTATGTCTTCTAGAAATATTTTTCCATAACGAAAACAGTCTTTTATAATCTATAAAATATATTTTCTGGGTTTATTTTCGACCCAGCCCCACCTTAACATTTAGATAATCAACTTTTGAGCCATTATAAACCGAATATGAATTAATTATAAACTAATATTTCTAGCTTTTCCAAAGGTGCCCCTCACCCCTCTTATAAAAGGGCACTCCTCCTTCTCATTTCTTCACACCTTCAAAACCTTTTGGTTCGGCCAAACTCTGCCCAAACACTCTCCCAACAACCCTCAGTACAACCTATAGGCTTTAGTTTTATCATAAAGCCAACCTAAGGAGCCATTTTGATCAAATCAATAGGAAGAACCCGAAGAAGAGGTAATGATTTCTTCACCCTTTTCAAAGTTCCTTTCTTCTTCCACTTCTTCTTCCGTTGTTTTTACCATTCTAAAATAATAACTCCAGTATCATATATATACTGTGATGTTATTATAAATATGGTACAACCATATTCAGTATTCTATCCACCCTTTTGAGTAAAATGTCACCATACGTGCGTACGTACGACTTACCGTCTCCACGTCGTGGTGTAATTGTTATTCAATATATTATTATTTGGATGGGTATAATAATGATGTGTAACTCATTTAAATAATAAATATAACATGTTAATTATTCTGTATATATGATATACCATCCATTTATATATTATTTTAATATCAAAAGAATGATATTATCGCTCGTGCGTACGTACGGACTGCCATCTCCACGAACACGATAAGATTCATTCTCCATCGTATCCATTCAAGTATAATTATCACTTGATGATTTAAAAATAATGTTTAAGGACTTGATATCATTCTGGATATGAATTAGATACAACATATACATGACAAACAGGGCTTACTTAACAAAACATATAAAAGAAAACTAGTAAGTTAACACCCGAAACAACGATAATTCTAAGATATTATTAACAAAGCAATGTTAAAAGATCATATATGATATCATATTAATATATATGATTCCTGTATAATTTAATAAAAATTATTTCACCATTATACAGGAGGTTAACCTACCCCAACCAAGGAAAAGTACAGGGTAAGGGGTTTTCATATCACTCTATATTCCCGTGAGATTCTTGCCATATTACCACTATTACATTTTGTGTGGTGTATGTACTACCCATAATTGTATTCTTTTTGTAATACAATTTAATTTATGTGTATTTAAATATTAATTGTATGATTCCTCTTTCATGGGGTGTATTTTTTGTAAGTTACCAAATTAGTAAGGGTTATTTCACAATCTCTTCATTATTCGAGGTTGTTTATACGTAATAATCTACTGGGATCTCTTTTTCATACACATCCATGTATCTTAAAAATGTATTTCAAAACATTTTTAATATTTAAAAGAATATGGGTTAAAGTCATTTATACCCTTGTTTGAATTTTTATATTTGGTTTATAAAGGAATCTTTCTTTCATTTTCCAAACAAGGCACCTTTTAACCTTTTCGACAGAATTAAGGTAAGAATGTTTTTTTTAACTTATACGGCGGGTGCGGTTATTTTCCGCTGTTATAAAATCGCCGAATCTTCCCTTACAAGATTATAAGAATATTTTCAAATTGAATGTATTATTTTATAATTATGATACTTTTCAAATGATTTTAAAAAAATAGATATTTCTCTAAAATAGTTTTGATTTAATCTATGTCAACATCCTTTGATGGATTTTTAAGCTTATTTGAAGTTGATTTATTATGATACAAAACATCGCTATTTTATTGAAGGTTTTGTGATATTTTTGATTGTGGATAAGTTATTCTTATGTCACTCATGGTTTTTGTTTAATGTATTGACACTTTATAAGTTAGTTTTAATCCAAATATTTATGTTATATTTCAACCTTTCATTCAGATGAATGTGTTAGACATGTATGTTCCGAGTTGGGGACCGGTAAAAGTAAGCCCTCCGGTTTGGACTCCGGTTATTAGAGGAACTCCGGTTTGGTCTCTGGTTATTAGAGGCACTCCGGGTTGGTGTCCGGTTATTATAGGCACTCCGGGTTGGTGTCTCGTTATTAGAGACACTCCAGGTTGGGTTACGGTTACAGTTAGCCCCTAGGTCTTGGGTGTAGGCCTTGACAAAGAAATTAAAGTTCAGCATTATGCATTCCATCATTATGAAAGTGGTTATTGATATTTCATGTGACTATTCGATTAGTACAATATCCATGTGAATAGGTAAATGGAATTATTTAATTTTACTTTTTCCATACTATGTTGAAGTTCAAGTTTAAAAGGCTTTTGTTTTAGTTATACATTGCCTTAAATGTTTATGATTATTTTGTAATTTTTCCGCTATATTGATATCCTTAATGGGCATTTCATCTCACCCCTTTTCTATGTTTTATTTTTCCCAGGTTGTGAAGAAGTAAGTTATGATTGACCTGCAGGGATATTATGAGGGGATAATAGTGTGGACTATGGAGACATTATGTTGTTGTAGTAGTTTTTCATTTTATGATGTAATGTAAAACTAATTATTATATCTAGTGGTTCCAAGGCTACTAAACCAATCGGTCTTTCGAGATTTGATCTTTCTTGTGATCATGCCAATGTTATGTAATAATGCACTGAGTCTAGGTAACTAGGGTCGGGGCGTTACAATAACTATAAATAAATATCATTCAGTAATAGAGGGATGGAACCGAAAGTAAATCTGGTTCAGTAATGGAAATTACAAACTATGATGGTCTAGTAAATAAACCTTTGCTAATATGAAAATTATTTTCTATGATCATTTTTTCCTAGAAATGCATGTTTTATGTCAATTATATATTATAATTGTTATTTATTTTATTTATGCCTTACATATTGGAAAAAATTATTTTATGTATGAATAATATGATAATAAAAGTATATGTTCACATTATAACATTATTATGTATATGTTCCCTATATTTTCCTTTGCTGATAAGTTGAGCCCATGCAATTAATGTTTTTCTTTCTACCCTTATATAAATAATGGGTTTAGGTAGGAAAACTAATGGTGAATATATTTTATGGGAGATGTTGAATATCTTATACGAATCAACAAGAATGGGTTATCTATTTCCAAAGAAACTAAAATAATATGTTCATTAGGGGTCAATTTGGGGAATGTAGTGATTATTCTATTAAAGAAATGAAACATCCATATTTCTCATACCTGGGTTGTTAGAGTGGGTATTAGATAGGATATTTAGTCAATCTTTGGAAAAAAGGATGAATTTTTTTTATTTATATCCCTATAGATATTTATACGGTTATGTCATGGGAGGTCCAAAGGATAATTCAATGTATTGGTTAAAATCCTTGGGTTTTATTGATAATCTTGACTATCATAGTGTTGAACCAAATATATCATAGTTTTAAATATTAAACGTAATTTACATTAAGTATGTGTTTCTAATATTTAATATATATTACTCACCCTTTTCCTTCTGGTCTTATTAAATATCCAAAACAACATAGAACATATTTAACCATTGAATCCTTTTGATGTTGAAATTTTGGAAGTTCTAAAGATTGTTTTCAAAACTGTAAATATCATGAGGATTTTATATGTATTGGTCATACATTGGAGGGTAATGAGAATGTAAACAACATGTGAATGAATTGTGATGTTCTTATAGAATTTTTAACATTTAACCTAATAATCTTGAGGTTGATAAACATTAAGACATAATTTAAATTTTATAAATGAAGAATATAATGAATACTTTGTAATTTTATAACAATAATGTTTAATTATGGAGGTTTTTATGTGTTGTAATTCAAATACTATGTTTCATTAATACTGAAATATAAATTTGTTTTTTTATAAGATTATAATTAAGGATTGGAAATAATATGATGGATATTTTTAAGGAGCCAGAAAATTTAATTTAAGTGTATTGTGATATACTTGGGGAACTCATGATTAATGGAAAGATAATACTCAATTTGTAACTTTTGTTCAGATAATGTTGTTTGGATAAATATATGTAGTATTTGAATGTGTAAATTGGATGATTCTTATAAATCCCAAAACATATATATATTTATAATAATACATTTTTTATTTATTAGTATAATTAATATTTGGTGTGATTAAAAATGTGGTCATCCAAATTAATTTCTTGTAGAATTAATACAAGACATATTTAATTATATAGAAACAATGAAACCATACAATTTATATGGCCAATGGATACTTACTATACTATAATACCTACTATGAGACCTTTCATAATCACCAAATGGCCACCGAACACAAAAAACAAACCACGAAAATAGTTAATGTCCTTTGGGTCTGTCACGATGAAAAAAATTATCGAAAGATCAATGTCAATTCTAATAATCATCAAGGGGATGTAGAGCACCATCATCACTGAAATGTTTTTTCATGTTTGGAAAACCCTAAGCATTTATTTACATATCATTGAAGTTAAATATTAATTTTTTTGTCCATGAGGTTTTTAGGTAAACATTTTTTATAACAACAATAAAATTTAACAACAATTATCTGTTTTTTGTATTTTGATTATTTTATGTATTCTATGTATATAAGAATTTTGAATATTCTACGTTCTTAGTGTATCATAATTATTTTAATTGTTTTGATTGATAGAAAGTATGATTTTAATAAATAAATGATGGATTAAATGTTAATGTAATCTTTTGAAAGAATAACTCTCTGGGTATTAAAAGTTTATACTTATTTATAGTTTAATAGAAATTAAATTTAATCAAATCTTTTTAAAAGAAATAAATATATATCAAATGTATTAAAATGTTTTAAATATTTTAAAGTTATATCATTTATAAAATAAAAACATAGTTTAAATTATGGATTCACTTTATTTTAAAAATATAATAACCATGATGATTATATTAAAGTTAATATATGTTAATAAATCTAACGAAATTGTTTTTAATTGTAGTCATATTTAGATTTTGAACATATATTGTTTCAAAACTCAAATGTATACAATATTATGAATATAATGGTATTTGGAGTTTTTTTCAACCATACGAAATAATATATATTCTTTTTTCAAAACATTATATATACACATATATATATATGTGTGTGTAATTATATTTGATAAAAATGATTATTTGTTTTTGCCAAAATTTAGGGGAGTACCCCTAGAACTGAAAGAATAATTGAAGCCAAAGCACTCATTGTCTAGTGGGAATTTCACATATTTTAATGATCACAGAGAACCTTAGGGTAGAGCATCCATGGTGAATTGAGATTCATGCACAATCGGGCATGGTTAGGTCTAAGAACTCACTCACAACCCAGGTATAGGGCCTGGTTAGGCGCATATAAGGGATGAGGAAGGTTGTGCATCGGTGTGAGTGTGGGTTGGTTGTTGCATGTGGGGGAGGGGGGACCTTGTGTATAGACCCTTGGGTGTGTATTGTGTTATTGGCTTGTGGCTGAGGCAGTAAGATATATATGGTACTCTCCAAACTGACCCAATTTCTATGTGGTATGTGTATATTTATGGGAGCTATAATTTGGGCCATTCAATATCATTGCACGAGATCATCACTATATGATTCATTCACTCTTTTGAAATCCATCAAAAAATCCATTTCTCCATGTTTTTCATCAATTTCATATCGATATGTGGTTGATCTCAGCTACTCAATCATTTTAAAAACTCATATTTCCCCATAACCATCAGATCAAGTCATTATACAATCTCAATCGTCCTTCCATTTTTAAAACTGTAGAAATCTCCTCATCTATCCTATCATCCTTGGATAGTTGTGGTTGTCAATTCTTTTTCAACATATCATTTATTGATTCTTCTTCTTCCTCATGTTGCACCAGTAGTCGTCACTCAATCCACTACTCCTTCCTCTCCCGTGTTTCCGCTTATCCCTCTCCAGGACACAGTTTTCCAGATTCTTCGTTCTGAAAGTATCCTTTGGTGTTTTATTTTAATATAATCCCAAATTATTTATAAGAATGTTTTCACTAATATATATATATTTTATTAGACAAGCGATCCCATTAATATTTTACATAATACTAGTCTTTGATTTTTGTATGAATAGTTAGATTCTAAATTCATTAGGTTTCATTGTTTATAATTCCATGTTGAACCACTGTATATAAAATTTTATATATACATTTTATATAAACTGGTTATATAATCCTATTTTCCACCTTAAAACTGTTATTTTTTCCTCTACTAAAACATCCTCCAACCATTTCCCAACTCCACCCAACCTTTAATGACATGAAAGGTCTTAGTTAGTGTTGTGATGATTTGATTAACCTTAATATATATATATATAAATGTATGTACATTTGTATATATTTATATATATCAAACAGGTTCCATTTATTATTATTTTTTTGAATGATCCATATTTATGTTTAAATGATGTTCTTTCTTAAAGTAAGTCATGTAATGAATTATTTTTATTTTCGTTTATTTAAACTATATATATATCCTTATATATGTATATAATATTCTTTATAAAGGTAGAATATTTTATTTTTTATGATCTTAAAATGATGAAGGTTTTTTTAAAATGATGTTCTTAATGCCTGTAAATCTTGTAATGGTTCTTTATTTAGTCTTGTGTTGAGTCAATCTACCTATATACATACACATATGTGTATATAAATTTAAAATAAACACCAAAATCTAACTGTTTTATAAATTTTCATATGTAAATGTTGCTTTAAATTCACATGATTCCTTTAAGAGTAATTTTATATTGGAATTTGATAAAAAAAAACCCCATTGTACAATATAGGTATATATAATTATGTGTCTATAAAAATAGATTTTAATTCTAAAATAATTCAGTTTTTCATTAAACTAATTTTAGGGATTAATTAAAAGTTTTTTTGTGGATTATAATTATAAATATTTACAACCCTTATTTTTATTGAACAAATCACATGTATACACATTTTTCATATATGGTTTTATATAATTTTCAAACCCACATGTATATATATAAGCACTACAGTAACATATATGCATGTCTTGATTAATTTTGAGGTGTTTTGATGGTATTAACCTGGTGATGATTTTATACAATAAAAATGATACAATTTTATATTGGAAAAAATAACAAAGCTTAATTTTCATATTTTGTGCGTAAAAATTATAAATGAAGTAATCATCTTGTTAATCAAATTGAATTTATGTGCATATCAATTTACAATTTTAGGATAATTAGATGGAAGTACTTTTGTTTCATACATATTCACATACATTTATAGTGGTTTGTGTTTAATTGATTATGTGTAATCTTCCTACATGTAATGAATGTTATACTTCTAAAAGTATTATATTTTAATTTATATTGAATCTACCACAATAACATATTAATGTTTGGTTTTATCATGAATTATAACTATCATAAATTAAAAAAAAAATTGTATATAAAATGATTAACATCATGAAAAAAGTGTTTTTGAATTATGGGGTTATTATTTCTTGGGAAAAACCCCACAAATCTATTATCACGTGTTATAATTCATTGATTATGAATTTAATAATTCAATGTGGAATGTGATTCTTTGAAAAGGAGACAAAATTTAATTATTCAATGTAGAATTTTACTTTTTGGATAAAATGCATAATTTAATAAATAAATGTGTTATGTGAAACTATGATTTAATGTCATTTAGACAAATGATGAATGTGTTAGACTTATTATGTGATGGGTGAGGCCCGCTACATCCTCTCTATAAATTGTTAGGTCTCATGAGACAAACTAGCTCATGTCACGATGCATTGATAGAATGATTATATATGGCCAGAGACTAAGGCCTTGACAAATTGATTTTGAATGTATGACATATGAATTTTTCTCAATATGTGATTAATATTTAAACCATGTGATTATTTGAATACTTGAATATCCTTGTTTAATAATCATTTAATTTGGTCAATGGTATTAAATGATCATGGAATTATGAAGTATGTACATGGAATGTCACTAATAATCAATGTTTAAAACCTATTTTCAAAGTGTTGATAAATAATCTAGAAATACATCTCTAATTTAATGAATTTTAAATTTTTTCTATTAAATGAATAATGATTTTGTTAGTGGTATAATGTTAAACAAGCATTATTTCATGTATTAAATTTTGTATCGGCATCCATTCATGTCAATATAAATTTAGTTTGATCAATTTTTATCTTATTAAGAATTCCATGAATATTTGTACATGTATGCGTACTATGATTTGTGTTACATATATAGATTTTAAATAAATATAAAAATACTTCTGTATGAGTTTTTAACTATTATAATTTCAAGTAAACATTGAAAAAATAGTGACGACATGTGGAGAGAAATGTTGTTTTCATTTTAGGAATGATTTTATAATTATTTAAAAAAGGATGTTCATAAAATGGAATATCATTAATTGGATTTAATATCCATTACCGAGTGCTTTAAAATCTATCCCTACGTTTTAGTTTATTTTTCTATGATTAGTATATTTGTTAGCTAGTGTGGTGGCTGATTTGTGAATCTTCTCTTGTTCAGTTAGGAATAAAGGATTCAACTATATATGGTATTACAAAACATATATTGAGAATATTCTCTATGACTTAATGTGATATGTAATATTATTAGAGACATTTTATAAAAAAATAAACACCTTGTTTTATTGTTTCGGCTTTGGGTTTCAATGGTTGGGTCCTCACAGTTCAAGTTTCTTGGGAACTAATTATGGAGTTGACGACAATAGGGTTATGAAATTATGGATGAAGTATAAAAATTTTCAGGACCTATGTAATATATCAAATAATCATTGTAATTAATAAACATGGAAGTTTTCAATAAAGATATTTGATTGTTCTTGTTGTTAATGTGGAATAAAAAAATACATTATTTTGGTGTTCACGTTTTTAAAATGTCACTAACTAGAGATATCATATGGTATATGGGGGAAAATGAAAATCTATGTCTATCAACCTTACTCTATTTTTGTATATTTTCATATTTCAGAATGATTTTATTGTTATAAAATTTATGGAATTTTACGTTAAACATCAGATGAATCTTGTTATAATAAAATATTACCTCATCATATATGGACATATGGATATTGATAAATTATGCTAACCATTTAATTATAATGAAATATGGTATTTCCTATAATTATAATAATGGATTTCATGATCTTATAACCATTATGAAATTAAAAATTCAACATCATTCCTTTGAAAAAGAGATGAAATGAAAATTTATCAATGCATGAACAATAATGAGATTATACTAAAATCAGGTAACTATTTATTATCACATTCTTCAACATCACGAAAATGATATTGAAAAGCAAAAATTTAATCCTAGAACATTCTTATCCAATGAATAATATGGTCCCATGAATGATCATATATTTATATATTTCTGATTATAGACCTTCTCCATCCCTTGTTCCATGTCTCACTACATCAGAACATGATGGTTATATTTCTTTTTTCTTCCGTATCCATTATTTGTCATCGCACATAAGATATTCTATGTATAAAAACCACGATGAGTTAGTTTGGGTAATCATTATGTTTATAAATATCAATTTCAAAATAAGGTTTTAGTATTCCTTTTAATGATGATGGTTTCTACGAAAGAAACAATCTATTAGTAATCCTTTTATAATTTAGATGAATTTTGAGGATGAAATTCATATTAAGGGAGGTATAATGTAACAAAACATGATTTTTATGAGATAGTGTTTTTTTCAAATTTTTTATGTCTTGTGTTGTATGATATATAAATATCTGTTTGTGAAATATGCATCATCATCTATGATTGAGTTATACCCAACCCTAGGCTGGGATTGTGTTACAAAAAAGTTTATGTTCTTTTGATATAATTCATTTCACCGACACCGAGTATAAGAAAGTAACTAAATATTATTATGTTACCTTATAATTATGCTGTTAATATATTGGGAATGGCTAGTTTTAGATGGTTTATGAAAATATTATTTACCCATGTATTTACTTAATTAATTTGTGAAAAATTATTTATAAATGAAAATTTAACATTTTTAAATTAAAAGGAACATTTTTTTGATATTCTATTTATATGAAAATATGTTATACTATAAATTAATTATATCACTCATTATGAATTATATTAACTAAATATTATTAATTGTTTTATTAAAATTCATCATATATATTTTTTACGCATGATATAATAGCAAATTCATTTATTCATATAAAGGAGTTATTTAAAATAACTATTTTATAGCCTTTTGAGGGAGAAACCATTTTAAATATGAATTTTTACAAATTTATAAGATATTTTGAAATATTATAATTCTATTTATAAATTGGGAAAAAAATTAATTTGGTTAAAATTGTGGTATTTTTTGGAATATTCTTTTATTAATGTATAGTCAAAAATAATTAGTTTTAATTAATAATTACCTTCTCATCTAATTTATATTTATTTATTTATTACTATTTTATTTATTATTAATGTATATTTAGATTTTTTTTATAATTCAATCCAACTGTGGCTATTGGAATTAATTTCACATTAAAATTACATATAAACACTTGTCAATTATTTGATGGTTTTTACATAAATACTTGTTTTACCGCCTTGACGATGGGTATTAATATAAAATTCAACAATAAAATATTGTGTATTTAATTTGGAAAAAAGGATTAAATATTTGGAATAAGTAGATCCAAATAATTTATATATTCCACTTTTTTTGGAAATTACGAATATTATCTATGGTAATTTTTATTTACCATGATTAAAGGTAAATCAGATAAATTTGGTTAATATATAATTTGATAAGGATAATAAAATTACCCTAACATATAAAAAAATCATTTTTAATGAATAAATTTCTATCCATAACTCCATAGTGTCATAAATGATTAGTTTAATAGAATTTTGTCCATTAAAGTGGTGTAATTGTTATTTATTCAAAATAATGTGACAACATGTCACTCTCTTATCTCATATAATTATAAAAACTATAATCTAGTGATAAACATGATTAAACGAAAATATAAGTAGTATAAATTCATAAAATTAAATTAACCATATCATACTAATTTATTTAAAATTTTAAGGATTAACTAATTACAATAGATATTAACATAACAGTGATATAATAAAAATTATATTAAGATAAATATCCAATTACTGAAATTGAAATTATTAATAGAAATATGATATGAAAAATTTTACACCATCCATGAATTTTATATTTTATTATGAAAATAATAATACAATTAAATGGGTTTTTAGATTTCATCTTTCTGTATAATTTTTATTTAAATTTAATTAACTTAATAGTATAAAAATTGATACTCATGATATTTTATAAATATTATAACATATTAAATTTTTTAAAAATATTAAAAATCAGTTATATTATCATGTATAATTTTATAAGGCCTAATATTTCATTAATTTTCCAATTATAGGATATTGACCCCATATAAGAAATATTTACAACCTCTTAATACTTAAAATTTTGATACCACAATTAAAATTAAAATAGAATAATTAATGGTAAATCAAAAAGATTATTATTAATATAAAATCAATAAATGTACAAATATTATTGTATGAGATGATTTAGAACTATACACATCATATATTATTCATATTTATATTTCAATTCTTTGGGATCCAAAAATTATTTTATAATAGTTTAAAATTTTATAAATTTCAACGGTGACCCTCACCTTAATTCGATAAAGGCTCCTGCTCCCTCACCATTTCACATAAATTTTAAATATCATGCATATAAATCTCATACTCTATTCTCTTATAAACTTCCATAGTCATTTAAGGGAGGTTATTTTCTTCACAGAAGACCAACTCTTGTTCCATTATGTGGAGATTCCGAGGAAGCACCTTGAGGAAGAGGTAATATCTTCAGACGATTCATTAAATATTATATCTTATTATACATCCTCATCATAAGTTGTATCATTACAAAGTAATAACATCAATTTCAGTCACATAATAATATTTCATTATAATATGGAATGAAACCATATTCCCTATTTTATCTATCCTATGAAAAATGAAATAACTATGGCTGTGTACGTATGATCTACCATTTCCACTTTTTTGTGTAATTTTTTTCACCACCACCTTACATGGATTGATATAATGATGGAAATAATAACTATATATGATTATTATAACATGATATGGATTGTGTAACATAATTTACATCATCCAATTCCATATCATATAACAATTATCATAATGATGTTGTTGCTCGTGTGTTTGTACGACCTAACATATCAATGATGGTATGTGATTAATTCTACAAGATATCAATTAAAACGTGATTCTAAAATTATATAAATTGAATAAAATATGATATTTATTATTTTAATAACATTTTAAAATGATTTAAATATAACCTATGAATGATAAAGTGAGATTATTTTGATAAACATGAATAAGAAAACTAAGTAGTTATTCTTTTATAACGAGTAATCATGAAATATTATCATAAAAAAGATGATAATAATATCATATATGATATTATAAAAATGACTATGATCCTATAGATTTCAATGATATGATTTAAATCATTATACTAGAGGCTCAGATACACAAAAAGGATAAAATTCCCAATGTAAGGGGTTATCTTATCTCTCTTTTAATTTTATGGGGAATATTTTTTTTTTGTGTTTATGAATCCCAAGAAAATATTTTTATTCTTATTATAAAGGATATTATATTTAAATATTCAAATAATTTACTATTTTTTATGAGGAATAGTATTCAACATCTTATAATTTGTAATGGATAATTTTGAATTCACTTTATTATCTGAGATTGTTTATATAAAAGTATTTACTAGGGTATATTTATCACCCTCACACATGTATCATAAATATGTATAATTATTCCTAATCATATAGAATTTTTTTAGGTAAATTGAATCCATTGGTTAATTTTTTTTATATGTTACGAATGCAATAACTTTTTTCTTTGGTATGATTTACATTTTTACTTATATAGAAAACATACGAGAGTTTTGTGTTTTGACTTATACGTCATGAATTAAAATTTACAATTTCATAATGCCTAATTTCCATGATATTCCCCTTACTTTATTTCAATAATATCTTCAAATATCTTATTTTCTATTAAAATTTCATAGTTTTTTAGAAAATAAAATCATTTTTAACAATAAAGCATATTTTCCTCAATAATTAATTTCACTAATTTTATTCAAATTATTTTCCATCTGTGATTAAGGATTTATTTCATGTATACTATCGATGTTAATATAATGTATGATTATGATTATTATGGAATGTGATTTATGAAATACATTTGTTTTACATGGATTATTTTATGATGGAATGATGTTTGATTAAACCATTTTATTCATTAGGTTATGTTATGATAGATGATTTATGTTTTTGAGGAACGCATGTGTATGGATTTCATTATTTGATGGGTGGGACCTATTTCACCCTATAATTAAATGGATAAAAATGTATATCCCATGAGATATATATAAATGTAATGTAATGTAATTCAGGTTCAGTAATAAAGAGCTGGAACGACAAGTACATCTAGTTCAACAACATTGGACTAAAATGACATGTAAATTAAGTTTAGTAATACATGTATAAAACAGTAAGTAATACTAATTCACTAATGTAATTTACCCACTATGATGGTATTTAAAATTTTCCTTTAATAATATGTAAATTATTTTCTATGAATATGTGTTTTACATAAGTTCATGCTTTATCTCAATGCAATATTTTAGGGGTTAATGTTCGATTATGATTTATTCAATACATACTACTATGATTTATTTTAAGAAACACTATTTTGATATTCAAAATATATTTTTCATGTTTTTTAATTATTATTTTAAATGTTTCCATTTTTTCACATACGAAGAATTTTATCTCACCTAAATTATTTTTTTAATTCCCAAAGTATATGATGAAATTTTTTTATACGATAACTAAATGAGAGGATATATATTGGAGATGTTGGAGATCATTCACCAAGCATGGATAATGAGTTCTGTGTCTCAATATGAAATAAACTAATATTGTATTTGGGTTTCTATATTTATAATTTATTATTTATTATATAAAATTATTTTAATATCCATTTACATTAAGCATGGGTTGATTGAGAAAACATTACCCATTCGTACATATATCTTTTCATCTCCACGTATCAATGTAATTTATTTTTCATCCCCATAATAATTGTTTTGTTATAGATATGAAACAAATAAATATAAATGATATAAAAATAATAATAATGACTTTTCAAAGGTCAATTTTTTATTTTTTATTTTTTTTCATTCATTGAAAAATTAAAAGAGGGTTACTGTGTACATATGTCTTACTGTCTCGACGAATGGTATAAATCATTTCTTTGACTCTATCATTGTGGACTGATATAAAAATTATAAAAAATTTATTATATATTATATAAATTAATATTATTATTAATATGATGAAACTATGAAAAAATCATCCTGACATGAGGTACTAAATGGAAACATACATGAGAAAACAGAATTTACCTCCCAAAAAAATAATTTTAACAATGAATTTATAACAATGGGGTGATAAAATAATGTATGTATATAGTATATGGTATGATATGTATGATCAAGATCGATGAATATCGGTTTAATAAGTCTATATTTAATGTAAATAATGTTAAAACGTGTTCATTGTAAATCATACATCATATATGGGTTTTTCATTGTCACTTTTACTTCTGTGGGACATATGTCATCTTGAAAAAATATTAATTTAACTAGTTCTATGTAAATAAAGATTAATTTTTTATGTCATGATTATCATTTATCTCATTGTATATAATGTTTAATTAAATTTATTTCATTAGTGAGACATTTTAATCATAATAAAAACTAGGTTTAGGGTATTTATTGTCAATCTCTTCATTATTCAGGCTATTTTATGTTAATTTCTCCACTAGGGAATATTTATCATCGATGTACATGATATATATTGTTTTTTAAAATAGGTTTCTATTATTATTATAAAGTTTTTTATATTAATTTTTGATGATTTTTTTAAATATATTTTAAAATGATTTATCTTGTCATTCTTCAAAAGGGATAGTTTGTGACTTTTCATATAGAAATATGAATGGGATATTTTAAACTAATACAGAAAGGTCAATTTTCCCACCATGATGAATCATTACTTCATTAGTGATTCCTTATCAAATTGAAAAAATTATTTTTAATGATAATTAATTTTTTCATATTTCTGATGTTTCTTTTCAAAATAGTTTATTTCATAGTAAAGTAATATTTTCCTCTAAAATGTTTTTAATGATTTATTTATTGAATGTTTATTCACAATTTTTATTAAAAACTATTCTAAATATGATTCACTAGGGATATATTACAATGATACAATATTGTTTATAAAATCATATTGTTTATGATCAACTGGACTGGGGAAATTAAATTTTTATACCAATTAAATAACTCAGGATTGTTTATGATTATTTTTGCAGAATACAGTTTATATTTTTATTTCATATTCTAATCTTTCCATATTTTTAGTATTTTTATTTATATTTATTCAATTAATAAGATAATTTATCCATTTAAAACATTTTAAATAATAAAAAAAGACAAATCCATGGAAAAATTAGAGTTCAATTTAACATATATGTGATGAAGAATTTTATAGATCATTCTATCTGATGTTGAGTTTCAGATAATGAGACAGAATTCATTTAATTGCATTATCATAATTATAAAATTGGATCTAGATTAGTTTTATTTATATCATATTATCTATGATCTTACATTATCAATGAATAATATCCATGATCTAGATTTATCATTTTTCGATAATCCTATCATGGATACAACCTTATCATATTCAATGGATCATATAAAAAATCTAGAATTATCTAATTCATGAAATAGAATCCAACATCATTATTTTAAGATAATTAGATACAATATCATTTTTTAGAGGAAACCAAATCCGAAATATAAAATCTTTGAGTAGAAAAAATATCTGATCCACCCAAATAACCTTGAAGATTCAGGACGTGCAATTATGGTGAAAATTAAACAATATCATTAATCAATTTTTTGGAGCAATTTTTTTATAATAAAACATTGTAAACTGATGGGACACGGTATAATCATTCTTCTTGGGATATAATAGTTGTCTAATGGGGGTTTTCACAGGATGTATCCCATTTTTATTTATAGTGGATTTACATAGACCCATGGGAGTGTCTACGTAAAGGATGTAGGTTCTCTTACAAAAGATAAACCTTGTAAATCTTATGTGATTTTATTTCTCTCCTAAAATTTTATGAATGAAAATTTACTAAAATTTTATATTCATATTAATTGTAATATGTTTTATGGTTTATTCTTTGAATAAATTTGAAACTTCTAGATGTGAACAACTATTTCCACACCCACTTCTCAGTTGTTATTTGATCCTTTGTAACGTAAATTATAGTTTGAGAGAACGATACAGTATTTTATACTTATCTTGTATAATATCAATTCTTTCAATAGTATAGGAATTCCAATATTTTATGGAAAACAATTTTGGATTGAAAAATAGAATGATTCATTTTCTCTAATATCATGGAATTGAATTTATTTATGTTGCTACTATTTTTTCTACCTATTGAGATAGATTCTACCATGATATTTTTTTATAAAAGAATTATATCATTTGAATGAATGTATATAAATGAATAAATTATTTCTATTTCAAATATTTATTATCACAAGGTTATAGGTCTGAAAACATCCAAAATTATATGGGACTAGCTATAATTAGTTTATAAAGGGAATTAAAAAAGTCAACTCAGTAATGGTACCAATCTGGCTAGTATGCATGAAAACATCAAAATGTGAGATGGAGAAATAATTATTGAATACATCACTAGAGTAAATAATGTTGTTTTCAACATCAAAGGATTCATATATATATTAAATGATTCTACCATGGTGAAAAAACCTATGAGAAACTTTCCAGAAAATCTTTATTCTATTATTTATTCTTTAAATGGTAAAGATAATTTATCTCTTAATGAATTTCATAGAATTCTTATTTCATAAGTAATGAGGAACGATAAAATGTTTAAAAATAGTATTAAATTTTAAATAGATTTTGATGTTATGAGAATGTAAAAAATTCATGTTGATTAAAATAATGAAAAATGTGAATCTTATGGTAATGAGAATGATTAGATGAATGAAAACATCATATCTCTTATATACAACAACTATCATTGATAAAGAGTAAAATATAGAGGTTAAAATAAATTTAACAGTTTTGAGAGTGGTGGAATTTGAATCTCTTCTATTAATTTCTCCATGACTCAATTTGGAAAAAATAATGATGACTTCAATGACAAAAATCAAAGGAATAAGTTAAACATGATTGATAAAGAAGGAAATTCCTTTAATAGAAACAAGAATAATATTAATAGAATAAAATGAAATATTTATTCAACAAAAGTCAAATCATTCTCAACCGACAATAATTATTTTGAAGATTAATTTTCATAAAAATTGAGAACCATCATTGAATATTTTGATCAAAAAAGATTCCTTAGTGATTGATTAAAATGGTGAAGAATCATAAAGATATTATTAGCTCAAAATAGAAATTTTTTCATGTTTTGAGAAAAAACACTAAAGAATGAAATTAGTGTTATGAAGTAGTTCACAATTTTCAATCAAAACATCTTAACTACAAAATCACCTTGAGGATGATTAATAAAGACATAAAAAACCATTATAAATAAAATATGAGACCTGTAAATCTCCTTAGAATTCTCAATATGAGAATCTGGTGAAATCATATCTTATCAAAAATAATGGTTCATAGAATTATTTTTCATCTTCTAGAAAAAACTTATTAGGAATGATTAGGTGGGGAAAGGATTCATTAATCATATAAAATCATATAAATTATATAAATCATCCAATAAATATGGTATACATACATAGTATGTTACAGCTAAAATAAGTCACCAGCCTCAAAAATGATTTTATAGGGGAAATATTATTCGTGAATACAAAATAAACATTTGAATGATATTGTTGGTGATGTGAACTCTATAGACATAGAGATAATAGTAATGTGTGTAACTATTACCTACCTATGAAAAGGTTTAATTTAAGTGTATGAAATAGTTAATTAAGAATGAGAAACACTCATAATTTAAATAATGATAAAATCTAAATTTTCATGATGTTAGAAAATTTCAAAAAAAATCATTTTGAATATCTTGAAGATTTTTTAGGAATATTTGATCATGTTGGTCATCATGTTGAAATTTATATGGAACTCTTTTAGAAAAAATTATGATATAAAATAAATGAAATCAATAAAGAAGTAAGTTGAGGAAAGAACTTTTGTTGTTGAAGCATCATTGAAACCAACTAAAAGGATGAAACTATGGATACATGATAATGTTATTGATTCACATATGAAAGTTGAAATTAAAATTTTAAATCTATTTTAATGTCATGATGGAAAAATATGAACCATTCATAATGATGGTTCATTAAAAAACAAAGTAATTGGAATAGCTAACATCAAGGAACAGATTTTGAAATATAAGAGAGTGTTACATATTGATGGGATGAAAGATTACTAACCTACGGAAATTAAACATTGTGATGATGGAAAATAAGTGATCATCAGAAAAGATTATTGTATCACCAGAATTGGGAAATATGAAAAATTCATTACAAAAGGACAATGAACCTCTGGTTATCTCATTGAAGTATGAGGATTCAATATCCCCAATTACTTTATCATTGAATTGGAAAAAAATAGGAAATGATGATAGGTCCACCATGGCGTGAAAAAAACTGAATACTATTTTCAAATTTTAGGATGTCCAGAATATTCCATAAATGAAAATAAGAGATAAATATGTTTATATTACATTCTATAAAAGAAAGATGACTAGTTGTCATGAACCAACCCAAGTCGACCACAAACCGGTCACCCTAGGCCTTTTCGTGACAAGTCTCTAGAGGCATTCCCAATCCTCCCAGGATGGCAACAAGAACCAATGGTATTAGTAGAGTGACAAGGGAATGAATTATCCCAAATTTAAACAAATATACAAGCAGTGCAATGAATTGGACTGACCAAAACACATTTATATAAATGCTTATTAATAAATTATTTTTTCCTGAAAATAAAAGTACAACAGCAAAAAAAAACTAAACTGACTAGACCTAATAACTAACTAAATCCTTGTGACATCCTGGGTCACTCTTCATCAGAAATATCACAAGTATCTAAAGGTGACTGAATTAATGATGAAACTTACAAATGGGATAAAACAAAAAAACTATATGCATGATTATAAAAACTTAGTATGCTTTCCTAATATTCTATTCCCAATGGAATTATTTTATACTATACGAAACTAAAATTTCATATTTAAAACACATAATCTAAAAGTATGTTTTCCGAAGAAGGACTCATGCTATTAACATTATTAAATATATTTTATGCATGTTTTAATAAACAATAAATTCTAGTAACTAATATCTAAGAGATGTAACATCAAAATGGAATCAATTTTCATGGGGGATCCATTAAAGAATTAAAATGTTTAAAATAAAAACACGGACTTCTAATTTTTATAACCAAACACACCATACGCTGATGGTGAGTAGAAAATATCCAATGATCCCTAGTCATGGGAACAACTCTCGGAACTGTTCATTGTGGGCCCCAAGTACCTCGTATCTCAGTGTAAAAGTAAGAATAAAAAATATATGTTATTATACACGATCCCCTAATAAGGATCAATTCCCTTTACCTAATGCTCATTAACACTATCATCATAGTTTATCTAGTGTTCTCATCATCATACTTGCTATGTGAAACCTGCACGAAACCACTCCAGATCACTAGCATACTAGTACACATCCTCAGACAAAAATTAAATAGAATCCCTCTATGTGAACAAACAAGTTCCACCTGATATTAAATTAAATATATAAATAATAACACTTTATCTGGTCATAAATACATCAAAGAGTAATTAAACAAGTTTTTAATCCATTGTGTAACTTAATAGCAGTCTTAAATTTTCATCAAACAATTTCAGGATGGTTAACAATGAATTGAAAATGAAATCCACATGAAAATGAATCTTTTAGGACAAATGACCTCCAATTACAAACCAAAACATATTTCAAATCCCAAAACCATTTACTAAATCAATTTAATGAATCTTAAAATGAACACAATTGGTATAACATGAAATACAAATGGAAACCATTTTTCATTTTTAGGAAAGGCCAATCATGCTTTTAATCATATTACCATAATGATATTTGGTGAATCCACAAATACTAGATTTCATAAATTTGGTGAAAACACACCAATTTCAGATTAAAAACATTGGTGAACCCCTTAAAAATATTCATATTTCACAACAAACACACTAGCCTTTTTATAGAAGTTCAAAATGGGTCTTACCGTGGGAACACATGCCAAACACCATAAAAACCAATAGACCTTCTTTCAAAAAACCAGAAACAGTAGGGAACCAATGTATGGAACCGAATAAATTTATTTTTCTGATTCCAATATTATTATAAAACAAAACAAATAATTTTAAAACACATTTATCAAACGAAATCCGGTCAGGAAATTTACTAAACAGAAGGCATGCTATTTTTAATAAAACAATAATATTTAAACATTTGAGAAGGAATAAAATATAAGTTTAATTACCTAAATTTATTTAGGCTTCTGAAATATTTCCAAAATACAACAAATAATGTGTGAAAGATATGAATTAATTTTAACAAACCTGTAGTGTTCACCAATTTAACAAAACTACACCACTTTTCCGAAAAGAATTTTGTTTCTGCTACATAGCAAACAAATAATGTAACATCCCAGGTAAATAAAGAATAAATAATTTTCATATTTATTAATATTTACGAATTAAATATTAATTTTATTTTAAAGGGGTTGCTATGTTCGATAGCGTACCCGATACGCAACGCTGAGTTTCTTTGAAACTTATGTAGCACACTAGTAATAAAATAATATTATTTTAAATGTTAGTTAAATAGTAGCCGTTGTACTGGCGGGAATGGATAGAAATAACTAAAATATGATTAGATATGTTTTTAAATGTTTATACATTTACCCAATAAAATATAAAAGCTTAAAATACGGAAAGAGTTCAATTTTACGGGCATATATACTCTAATTTTCACTAAAGGTTCACTTATCACCTTTTAATGGTGAACCGTCATTAAATATAGTTTTGATCACTCTTATACTTTATTCTGGACCAAATATAACTCTTCTTTAGAATCGGGTCATCAAAATTTACTTTGTGTAAATTTTTGGTACCTTTCTGATAAAGTTCATTTTTTATGAATAGTGTAAAATGTTGTATTTTAATTCAAAACCTCTTTTTAATATAAATTATTTATATGATTAAATTATTATTTTAATTGGGTTTAAAGTGAAATTAGAAAATATTTTACCAGTTAATCCAATGGTGGTCATTGGAATCAATTTCACTTTGAAATTGGACTTAAACTGGTGTCAATCTTTTGATACTTATTGTTTCACAAAAACATGCTATTTGTCATGACAACGGGAATTAATGATTAAATTAATTAATTTGACATATATGTTTTGAATTTTGTAAAATGGACTTCATTTTTTAATTCGAAATATCAAATATAGCTTAGGGTGAATTTTTGGTAATTTTCTGAAAAACTTCAATTTTTGATGAATAGTGAAACCACTAAGTGGTAATCAAGCAAACTGATTTTTCAGTTAAATGAAAGTTTACCACTAATGTGTATTTAATTTTGAAAATCCGACATACATGGTTGTCATTAAGATGTTAAATGTGGTTCAATGAGATTAAAATAATTTTTTACTGAATAGTAACTTTTTTTCATTAATCGCGATTAGAGGTAATTAGTGTAGTTTAAGGTACAAATTATATTATAAGAATGTGGAAATACCATGAAACTTGTCCTACACCTATTGGGTGAGACATGTCCGACCAAGACAAGCCATGGGCCAACTTGGGGACCCCATGGAGCCACATTAGTAGGAAAATGACATTAATATATTTTTATTTAATGTTAAAGTGAAAATGACACTAACATAAATTGTTTTACTAAAATAATTTTTGATTAGGGTTATACAAGTCAACATTTTGATTATAAATAGTCTTTGGAAAGATAAAAAGATTTCCTAAATCATAGTAATTTTTTATAATTTTTAGATATTAAATAAATTAAATTATATATGACATAATAATGATGCAACGATGACATCATTATTTGACGATTTAAATAAAATTGAAAGATAATGAAAAATATAAAACCTACACATGGCCAAAACCAATTGGATGAGTGGATTTCGAACCCTTATCACCTTATCCACGAATTATATCAATGTGGGACCTTTTAAAACCGAAAAACATTTTCAAAAAAAGTAATATTTCATTACTTTCCAAAAGTGCCCCTCCTCTCCTCTTATAAAAGGCCACCACCTCTACCCCATTTCACACACTCCTCAAGCCTTTGGCTAGGCCAACCCCTGCCCAATTACTCTCTCCACATCCCTCTCCTCATCCTAGAGGATTACCTTTGGGAAGAATCCTTTCAAAGGAATCCTTTAGGCTCAAATCAAAAGGGAGTTACACTTTTAAAAGTAATTCATTCTCTCTTGTTCATTTGTTTTATTTTGCTTCTCCAACCCTATAAACTGTTTTTATTTACTTCTTTTGTAACAACACCAGTATATTAAATATACTAGGATGTTGTTATAATATTTATTTGAGCTACACTCTCACACAACTACATCAAATGGTTAAATAACATACGGTTTCCGTGGATGGCGAAAGTCTGCCTCCCGAAACGATGATTGTTAAATACTCATTTAACACCTTCAAAGGTGGCCATTATGATGTCACTATTTTTATATATGATATATAATATGTTTATTTTTTCTTTAAGATTCTTTATTTTTCATTTTGTTCATACCTTTATGGTTTCCATTATGGGTAAACACGATATCTTCATTTAAGGAAGTGCGGACTACCGCCCCCTCAAAGTGATGTGAATCGTTAATGCCATATGTGGGACGTGTAGAGGATGGATTTAAAGTTATTATATATGATGTTATACTGGAATTATAATATACCTCTATATCATTATTATTTCATTCCATTAAAGTATGATATAGAAATGAAAGTAGCGTTCATGCGTACGTACGGCTTACCGTCTCCATGAACGGTGCATTTTATTTCTTATCCCCAAATGTAATGTACTATTAAAAGTACATGTATATAATGGATATATATAATTAATGATATATCTAAATGATGAATATAATTCTGGAATTAAAATATACATACCTCTCATTTAGTTTTTATTCCATTAATATGACAAAGAAATGAAAGTAGCGTTCATGCGTACGTACGACTTACCGTCTCCATGAACGGTGCATTTCATTTCTTACCTCTAAATGATTATGTAATATTATAAATACATGTATATGCTGGATATATATGATATATATGATATCCAAATCAGGATTTTCATTCTGGATATAAAGAACTTTTGACCACACGAACAACATGTAATTGTAAGAAGTTCACTTTCGACTTAAGAACCAAATATCGAAAAAACAAACATTATTAACATAAATGGTTACATAATGTTTATAACATGGAAATAAGTGATATAAAAGGAATAATGAACTCTAAAAAGGTTCTTAATCAAGTAGAAATTAACTCAAGTTTATTATTCAGGACGTTAAAGAACGATCGAGTCAAGTCGGACTCGAGGTAAGGGAACTTCTTAACCCAACATCCATTCTTTGGGTTAATCTCCCACTTTCAAATTATGTCATGATATTATTATGTCTTATTTTGTATTTTTACTTTCTTTATGTGTACCTATTGTGAATACACATAATATATATATTTTATTTTAAATTTTGTCTTTTTAAGGGACTTCGTCTCAATCTCCTTTCATTGAGGCATATTTCATTTTATACACAACTTTCTTTTATACGGTGTATAAACTCCTTTAACTTTTACTTTTATACAAAAGGAATATTTTTCTACGAAGCGTTTTACTAAACGAAAAAAAGGAATGTTTTTCTAACGTACGCGGTGACAACGACCTTTTCCGCCGCCGTGAGTATTATTTGGTCTTTGGATTTCTCAACAAGCCGTAATGTTTTTAGAATAAAATAAATACCATATACTCTTTTATGTATTTTGGTATTGAAAATGGTTTTGAAAAAGGATTCTATTATGTCAATATATATATGATATATTGTGATTGAAATGTGGAAATGTTATCATTCCATTATATTGGTTTTATGCTTTATGATTTTATACTGGTACTTGGACATTTTAACAGGTGGTTACGTTATAAACCATATGACGGGCGGTGCCGTGAATACCAGGACGGGTGGTTACATTATAACCTCCAATGGATTGGGTATGGAAGTCGGCCGTATGGCTATTCCATTAAGTATGTATGGAAATTGGCCGTATGGCTATTCCATTAAGTGATATGTGTGGAAGTCGACCGTATGGTTATTCCACTTACGTATGTTTATGTCCCAAGTTCCCTTTATATATGTTATGTGTTCTTTTTATGGGTTTTATGGTAATCATATGGTTACAAAAAGGTATGTAATGATACTTTATTCAGTGAAGATTTTTTTTACTACTTCATAAAGGTGAAGGTATTACTTTGATATAGTATACATGGTTTACTTGATGTTTGAAAAACTAACAGTTTTCATTCTCTTTGTATCCCTTACTGAGCTTTTTATGCTCACACCAAGTTTTTCGAAATGTTTTTCACAGGACTTAAAGTGGAATAAGGTCAAGGATGGGATCAAGGGAATGTCATGCTATATAAAACATGGAACTAGACATGTTTCTTTCAAGAGTTTTTTATTATTATGGAAACTTAGTAGAAGTGACTAATTTGCAATCTTTTGAGATGAAATAGTTATGTTCTAATTCTCTAAAACTCTAAACCTGAAAAGATCCTCAACGTGAATTATTCATTTAATTCAATATTAAGTAAGGTTTAAGGCTGGGTCCTTATAGTTGGTATCAGAGGTCGGTTTAGACAACTTTAGGAGTTAGAAAAGTTTTAAATTATTATATGAATGAAATGATATAGCATTTACGGATTACCATGTTGCTTCGCCTAAGATATTTCTGTGTTCAGAATGGTTTTCCGCAGAGGAAACAAAGAAGCTATGTTGGGACGACATCAGGAGGAAGATAACCTTCCAAATCAGCAACCTGAGATGGTCGGAATCGGAACTGAACAGTTTGTTGCAATGATGGCACAGTTGACTTAGGCTATAAATAGTGGTTGTATCCATGCACGAGATCAGCCAGATCAACCGCAGAGGAACATGTCAGTGGTGGAACATTTCATGAGGCAACATCCCCCATCATTCAGAGGATCATCTGACCCTATGCAAGTTGAAGGGTGGATTAAAGCACATGAGAATATTTTTGATGTCATGGGGTGTTTAGAACATCAAAATATTAGTCTTGCTGTTTACCGTTTTGAAGGTGAAGCTGATCAGTGGTGGTCGATGGTGAAAAATATAAGGGATGGTGATGAGATTGAGGATCTTCACTGGGACGAATTCAAAGGTATGTTTCTTGAGAAATATTTTCCTAAGGTGGTTCGTCTTAGGATGGAAAAACAGTTCCTAGAATTGAGGCAGGAGGATGATTCAGTGGCTGCTTATGAAGAAAAGTTCACTCGATTGGCAAGGTATGCTCCAAACTACATACGAGATCATGATAGTAAAATAATCCTTTTTTACTCAGGGTTAAAGCCAAAGTATCAAAGGGCTTCAGCTTCTCGTGAGTTCAAAAGTTATGAAAAACTTGTTCGATGTGCGGAGAAGGTAGAAATGGAGTTTGCCGATGATCAGGTTTTCTATGACAAACTACAGAATAAGAGGTCTAGTTGGAAGGAAAAGGGGAAGAATTCATCAAAGAAGCAAGGAGGTAAGAAAACCAAATATCCATCCTGTGATAAGTGTGGTAAAATGCATCCTGGAGAATGTTTATCCAAGTCTGGTAAGTGCTTTCGGTGTGGTAAATCAGGTCATATTGCTCGTAACTGTAAGGAAGATGATCAAGCAGGAAATGAAAACCCAACAGTAAGATGTTTTAAGTGTAATGAAATGGGTCATTATGTAAACGAGTGTCCAACGAAGAACTCAACTGGGGGAATGCAGCTAGACTACAAGAAGAAAGGGGTGGTAAAATCATTTTCAACAACTTCAGCAGATGTTGGGCCATCGAATGAAGTGGTATCAGCTCCAGGGAGCTCAGTATTTTTCGAAGATTGACGTGAGGTCAGGGTACCATCAGTTGAGAGTAAAAGAAGCAGACGTTCCGAAGACTGCGTTCCGTACTAGATATGGCCATTATGAATTTGTATTTATGCCTTTTGGGTTAACCAATTCAGCTGCTGTATTCATGGACCTTATGAATATAATTTTCCATGAGTTCTTGGATAAGTTTGTGTTTGTGTTTTGAGGATTGGGAAGAGATTGTGTGTGCCTTGTGATTCACAGTTGTAGAAAGAGTTGTTATGTGAAGCTCATAGTTCCCTGTTTTCAGTTCATCAGGGCAGTACTAAGATGTACAGAGATCTGCGGGAGTATTACTGGTGGGATGGAATGAAAAGTGATATTGTTGATTTTACTGTGAAGTGTTTAACATGTCAACAGGTTAAAGTAGAGCGACAGCTACTGAAAGGGACGCTTTAGCCTTTACTAGTGCCAGAGTGGAAATGGGAAAACATATCCATGGACTTTGTTGTGGGATTACCGAGGACATCTCGAGGTAATAATGCAATATGGGTTATTGTTGATCGCTTGAACAAATCTTCTCATTTCCTTTCTATACGAGATACTTTCTATCTAGATCAACTTTCCCATTTGTATCTTAAAGAGATAGTCTGATTACATGGAGTTCCTCTCTCCATTGTATCGGATCGTGATCCCAGGTTTACTTCTAACTTTTGGAATGGCCTTCAGAAGTTGTTGGGTACTGAATTAAATTTTAGTACAGATTTTCATCCTCAATCAGATAGGCAGTCAGAACGAACAATTCAGACATTGGAAGTATGCTACGAGCTTGTTCTATGGATTATCAGGGAAGTTGGGACCAACAAATTTCATTGTATGAGTTTTCTTATAATAACAGTTTTAATTCCAGTATACAGATTGCACCATTTGAAGCATTATATGGGAAGCGGTGTCGAACTCCAGCATTTTGGGATGAAGTGGGTGAAAGGAAGCTGATGGGACCAGAATTGGTAGAAGAGATGGCAGAAAAAGTTCAGTTGATTCAGAAGCACATGAGAACAGCTTAGAGTAGGCAGAAGAGTTATGCGAATAACCGGAGGAAGGATCTATCTTTCGAGGTAGGTGATCATGTTTTTCTCAAGGTTTCTCAATGGAAAAGTGGGATGAGATTTGGAAAGAAAGGAAAGCTGAGTCCAAGGTTTATTGGACCATATGAGATTCTGGAGAGAGTTGGATCAGTTGCATACCGGGTGGCTTTACATCCGAGTTTATCTCAGGTACACAATGTTTTTCATGTTTTAATGTTGAGAAAGTATATGCCAGATCCATCTCATGTTTTGAGTCTAGAGGTAGTTTAGCTGGAAGAGAACCTATCTTATGAAGAACAACCAGTCCAGATTCTTGACCACAGGGAGCAGGTGTTACGGAATAACGTGATTCATCAGGTAAAGGTTTTGTGGAAAAACCATGTGATTGAAGAGGCTACGTGGGAATCTGAAAATGCTATGAGGGATAAATACCCCCACTTATTTTGATAAGTGAATAAAATTACGAGGACGCAATTCCCAAAAGGGGGGAAGGATGTAACATCCCAGGTAAATAAAGAATAAATAATTTTCATATTTATTAATATTTACGTATTAAATATTAATTTTATTTTAAAGGGGTTTCTATGTTCGATAGTGTACCCGATATGCAACGATGAGTTTCTTTGAAACATACGTAGCACACTAGTAATAAAATAATATTATTTTAAATGTTAGATAAAAAGTAGTCGTTGTACTGGCGGGAATGGATAGAAATAACTAAAATATGATTAGATATGTTTTTAAATGTTTATACATTTACCCAATAAAATATAAAAGCTTAATATACGGAAAGAGTTCAATTTTACGGGCATATATACTCTAATTTTCACTAAAGGTTCACTTATCACCTTTTAATGGTGAACCGTCATTAAATATATTTTTGATCACTCTTATACTTTATTTTGGACCAAATATATCTCTTCTTTAGAATCGGGACATCAAAATTTACTTTGTGTAAATTTTTGGTACCTTTCTGATAAAGTTCATTTTTTTATGAATAGTGTAAAATGTTGTATTTTAATTCAAAACCTCTTTTTAATCTAAATTATTTATATGATTAGATTATTATTTTAATTGGTTTTAAAGTGAAATTAGAAAATATTTTTACCAGTTAATCCAATGGTGGTCATTGGAATCAATTTCTCTTTGAAATTGGACTTAAACTTGTGTCAATCTTTTGATACTTATTGTGTCACAAAAACACGCTATTTGTCATGACAACGGGAATTAATTATTAAATTAATTAATTTGACTTATATGTTTTGAATTTTGTAAAATGGACTTCATTTTTCAATTCGGAATATCAAATATAGCTTAGGGTGAATTTTTTGTAATTTTCTGAAAAACTTCAATTTTTGATGAATAGTGAAACCACTATGTGGTAATCAAGAAAACTAATTTTTCAGTTAAATGAAAGTTTACCACTAATGTGTATTGAATTTTGAAAATCCGACATACATGGTTGTCATTAGGACGTAAAATGTGGTTCAATGAGATTAAAATAATTTTTTGGTGAATAGTAACTTTTTTTCATTAATCGCGATTAGAGGTAATTAGTGTAGTTTAAGGTAAAAATGATATTATAAGAATGTGGAAACACCATGAAACTTGTACTACACCTATTGGGAGAGACATGGCCGACCAAGACAAGCCATGGGCCAACTTGGGGACCCCATGGAGCCACATTAGTTGGATAATGACATTAATATATTTTTATTTAATGTTAAAGTGAAAATGACACTAACATAAATTGTTTTACTAAAATAATTTTTGAGTAGGGTTACACAAGTCCAAATTTTGATTATAAATAGTCATTGGAAATCTTAAAATATTTCCTACATCATATTATTTTTTTTATAATTTTTAGATATTATATAAATTAAATTATATATGACATAATAATGATGCAACGATGACATCATTATTTGACGATTTAAATAAAATGGAAAGATAATGAAAAATCTAAAACCTACACATGGCCAAAACCAATTGGATGAGTGGATTTAGAACCCTTATCACCTTATCCACTAATTATATCAATGTGGGACCTTTTAAAACCGAAACACATTTTCAAATAAACTAATATTTCTTTACATTCCAAAAGTGCCCCTCCTCTTCTCTTATAAAAGGCCCCCACCTCTACCCCATTTCACACACTCCTCAAGCCTTTGGCTCGGCCAACACCTGCCCAATTACTCTCTCCACATCCCTCTACTCATCCTAGAGGATTCCCTTTGGGCAGAATCCTTTCAAAGGAAGCCTTTAGGCTCAAATCAAAAGGGAGTTACACTTTTAAAGGTAATTCATTCTCTCTTGTTCATTTGTTTTATTTTGCTTCTCCAACCCTCTAAACTCTTTTTATTTACTTATTTTGTAACAACACCAGTATCATCAATATACTAGGATGTTTTAATAATATTTATTTGAGCTACACTCTCACACAACTACATCAAATGGTTAAAGAACATACGGTTTCCGTGGATGGCGAAATTCTGGCTCCCGAAACGATGATTGTTAAATACTCATTTAACACCTTCAAAGGTGTCCATTATGATGTCACTATTTTTATATATGATATATAATATGTTTATGTTTTCTTTAAGCTTCTGTATTTTTCATTTTGGTTATACCTTTATGGTTTCCATTATGGGTAAACACGATATCTTCATTTAAGGAAGTGCGGACTACCGCCCTCTCAAAGTGATGTGATTCGTTAATGCCATATGTGGGACATGTAAAGGATGGATTTAAAGTTATTATATATGATGTTATACTGGAATTATAATATACCTCTATATCATTATTATTTGTTTTCATTAAAGTATGAGATAGAAATGAAAGTAGCGTTCATGCGTACGTACGGCTTACCGTCTCCATGAACGGTGCATTTCATTTCTTATCCCCAAATGTAATGTACTATTAAAATTACATGTATATAATGGATATATATAATTAATGATATATCTAAATGATGAATATAATTCTGGAATTAAAATATACATAACTCTCATTTAGTTTTAATTCCATTAATATGACAAAGAAATGAAAGTAGCGTTCATGCGTACGTACGACTTACCGTCTCCATGAACGGTGCATTTCATTTCTTACCCCTAAATGATTATGTAATATTACAAATACATGTATATGCTGGATATATATGATATATATGATATCCAAATCAGGAATTTCATTCTGGATATAAATAACTTTTGACCACACGAACAACATGTAATTGTAAGAAGTTCACTTTCGACTTAAGAACCAAATATCGACAAAACAAACATTATTAACTTAAATGGTTACATAATGTTTATAAAATGAAAATAAGTGATATAAAAGGAATAATGAACTATAAAAAGGTTATTAATCAAGTAGAAATTAACTCAAGTTTATTATTCAGGACGTTAATGAACGATCGAGTCAAGTCGGACCCGAGGTAAGGGAACTTTTTAACCCAACATCCATTCTTTGGGTTAATCTCCTACTTTCAAATTATGTCATGATATTATTATGTCTTATTTTGTATTTTTACTTTCTTTATGTGTACCTATTGTTAATACACATAATATATCTATTTTATTTTTGAAAATTGTCTTTGTAAGGGACTTCGTCTCAATCTCCTTTCATTGAGGCATATTTCGTTTTATACATAACTTTCTTTTATACGGTGTATAAACTCCATTGACTTTTACTTCTATAAAAAAGGAATCTTTTTCTACGAAGCATTTTACTAAACAACAAAAAGGAATGTTTTTTAACGTACGCGGTGACAATGACATTTTCCGCCGCCGCGAGTATTATTTGGTCTTTGGCTTTCTCAACAAGCCGTAATGTTTTTAGAATAAAATAAATACCATATACTCTTTTATGTATTTTGGTATTGAAAATGGTTTTGAAAAAGGATTCTATTATGTCAATATATTTATGATATATTGTGATTGAAATGTGGAAATGTTATCATTCCTTTATATTGGTTTTATTCTTTATGATTTTATACTGGTACTTGGACATTTTAACGGGTGGTTACGTTATAAACCATATGACGGGTGGTGTCGTGAATACCAGGACGGGTGGTTACGTTATAACCTCCAATTCATTGGGTATGGAAGTCGTCCGTATGGCTATTCCATTAAGTATTTATGGAAATTGGTCTTATGGCTATTCCATTAAGTGATATGTGTGGAAGTCGACCGTATGGTTATTCCACTTAAGTATGTTTATGTCCCAAGTTACCTTTATATATGTTATGTGTTCTTTTTATGGGTTTTATGGTAATCCTTTGGTTACAAAAAGGTAAGTAATGATACTTTATTCAGTGAAGATTTTTTTTACTACTTCATGAAGGTGAAGGTATTACTTTGATATAGTATACATGGTTTACTTGATGTTTAAAAAACCAACAGTTTTCATTCTCTTTGTATCCCTTACTGAGCTTTTTATGCTCACCCCAAGTTTTTCGAAATGTTTTTCACAGGACTTAAAGTGGAATAAGGTCAAGGATGGGATCAAGGGAATGTCATGCTATATAAAACATGGAACTAGACATGTTTCTTTGAAGAGTTTTTTTATTATGGAAACTTAATAGAAGTGACTAATTTGTAATCTTTTGAGATGAAATAGTTATGTTCTAATTCTCTAAAACTCTAAACCTGAAAAGATCCTCAACGGGAATTATTCATTTAATTCAATATTAAGTAAGGTTTAAGGCTGGGGCCTTATAAATAAAATCTCAAATAATGTTTTACATTAATCTGAATTTCATGAAGTTATGAAAACATTAAATTGATGGATATTAAATAGAAATGTCCTATGAATTGTGAAACCTACCTAAAAAAATTTTAGAATGAAACGCACCCACAAAAACACCCGTTGCGGGTTCTAAAACAATAGATATGTGAAGAACATCCCCAAAACAAAATAAACCGACCTAAAAATCATGTAAAACCAAAACCCTAAGTCATTCATTTCACATAAGGATGAATGAACTAATAGAAAATATAAAAATAATGAGGATGGAGGAGATTGGAGAAGAGAAATCCCATATTCAAAACAAGTCAACTTTTAATATTCCATTTTATCTACACACTTAGATGAAGGGGAATCGATTGGGAATCCATGGAGAGGCTCCATAGGTTTGGTAAAACTAGGGAAAGGAGTTTGGGAACATTTTGGTATAAGAAACATGGTGGGAAAACATATAAAATCGCAGTTTTCTAATTTTAAGCTGGGCCGCATGGTTTGGCCACACATTTTGTTAAACTATGCAACAAACGGTGCAAAAGCCACGGGGTCGAACACATGGTCAGCTATAAGTGTCATCACACACATCATAATAATTTAAATTTTGTTTAATACAAATTCATGGTTACCCCAAAGCCACTTCATGGTCATGCGCCAACCATGCACAAGGCCACCTCATGCTTAATATTTTAGCCTATCTATAAATCTCCCAAACAAAACAAAGGGAAACCAAGAGGTAAACATTATAAAAATAACAGACTCCAAAAATCATCACCCATCAGACACAATAGTCAATAAAAGGCAAGGATTTCCATGAAACCCGATCAAAATCTGAAAACATAAAACTTGGTGTGACACTAACAAATGTCATAAGATAATTGAGATTTAATCAACTATATCACATGATCTTATTCATTCCGATTTGTGTGGTTCGATGAGACATCAATTCAAAAACTAGAATTTATACATTATCACTATTATAGATTATTTTCTTCAATGAAAAAGTCATTTTCATCATGCACATGGCAGAGGCTATTGTAATATTCAAATTCATCAAAAAATATCTTGAGAAATACTTAGGGGTTTCAAATAATAATATGGGAAAAAATAATGGTACCAAATTGACAAATAATACATTTGAAACATATATGAGAAATAAGTTTTTCAATGATTAGTATTGTACTCTCTACACTCTAAATTGAAATGGAGTAGAAAAAAAAATAAATAATATAATCTATGTTGAATTGGGAAGATGTATGTAAGAAGAATCCAAACATATAATGTTATGTTGCAGAGAAGCAGTTAGTACCGTTGTCTATGTTCAAAATAGTTGTTTGTTGAGATCGGACACCAAAATGACTCACTTTGAAATGTGATATAACAAAAAAATTCATTGAAAACATCAATGTTTTTTGATGTCTTTGTTTTGTAAAGAAAATGGATTAGGCAATGTTTGATGAGGTAGAGGAAGAAGGAACATTCATAGGTCATTCAATAAATGGGTGAAGATACAAATATTAGAAAAATGAGTTAAAAAAGATAGAGACTCATATGATGTGAAGGTAATTTAAATTAAATTTTCCTTTACAAATAATATTGAGAATTTAGAGGAGAATAAATTTGATATTTCCAATGATACTAAAAGTTATTCAAAACATTCATATTAAAATTCAAAAGATTCATGGGATGAGAATATTATAGATTGGAAAGAAACATGATATTTCTAAAAAAATATTGAGTATGAAATAATTATAGGGAATTATATATATCCGGTTCAGACTATAATAATGTCAAGATATAAAAATCATATTATAATTTTCATAAAATATGAACACAAATTAGTTTTATCAGATATTCAACATAATGAATGGGTGAATGCTACATATGAAAAGTGTGATCTAATTTAGATGAATAAAATAATATAAAATGTTCCCATCCCAAAAAAATATCATTACCAACTGGGTTTATAGAAAATAATTAAATGATCTAGGAGAAGATTCATGAAATAATGAAAGACTAGTTTGTAAAGTAAATTCATAGGTTGAAGGTGTGTATTTTTGTGAATCATTTATCCAAGTTTCAAGGTAGAAAACTATTAGATTTTTTATTTTAGTGTCCTCATATTGGATTTAAAATTTATATCGTATGGATTTAAATTCATCATTTATAAATGGTCAAATTTAATAAAATTCATAAATTGAACAACCATATGGGATTATACATGATGAGGATGAAATCAAAATTTTTTAATTTAAAAAATATTTTTATGAGATGAAACATGCTCCACATTCAATGGTATTAAAAAGTTCAAAATTAATTGAGATTTTTGAACATTTATTAAGGGAAATTTGATAAACAATTATATTAAAAAATGTTGACTACATATTTACAATTGTAATTTATATTGGATGGAATAATTTTACTTGGAATAGAGAAGTTATTTGTAAAACATTTACTGAGGAAATGAAGAAGAATTTTGAAATTTATATATTGGGAAAACCAACCTTGTTTTATTTCATAATATTTCAATATTAATAAATTTATATTTTCTTATCTGATTAAATTTATGCTAAGGACATGATAAAGATGATTTAGATTCTATAATCCAAGGAACATTGTACTCCTATTTCAGTGATAAAAAAATTGATTAATGAAAAATCTAATAAAATGTAAAAAGGGAAATTTTTAGAATAAGATATGAAATATTATTTACCTTAAATCCTTAAGGCCTGATATTTTATATGTTATAAAATTACTTTTGTATATATCAATGTAATCTAGATGAATAACATTTGATGGATGAGAAACGCCTTTTGAGATATTTCTAATGAACAACATCACCAGGTTTCTTATACACAAGGGATTAGGAGATGATGTTTCATTTTTATACTAATTCCAATTTAGGTAAAGATCGTATTGATTGAAAATAATCTTAATAGGGATTATTTTTCTTTGGTAATTTTTTGTTGAGTTAGCATAGTAAGAAATAATCTTCAATAATATTGAGCACAGACGAATCTAAATATGTTAAAGCTACTCGGCCTTGTACTCAAATGATGTAGATGAATTTTCAGGTTATAGATTTGAAGGTGAAGGTTTCTATACCGTTGAGTATTATTTTTTATAAATAAAGTTGATTTGATCATTCTATGAATCATTTCCAACATTCTATATAAAAACACATTGATTTTAATATTCAATTTATAAAAGTGATGTTTATTATGTATATGTTTTACTAGAATACATTTTATCAATGTATCACAATGATGATATAATCAAAAAAGAAATAAAAAATGAGTGATTTGTAGAATCCAGGTAGCAAAATCATAGTCAACCTTCTCCCTTGTCTTCAAAAACATCATAAGGAATACACCCACTATGCTATGGATTAAGATGACAATGGGGAGAGAACTTGATATCATTGTTCTTTTTATGAAATTATAACTTATCATTATATTATGAATCTAAATCAATCGATAATATATAATGGGGGAGTGAAAAACCAAAATGAGTGAAAAAATAATGTTATAGATGAAACAATGACGTAGGGAATGATAATGAATGTGAGAAAATAAGGAATGAGGGGGGGGGGGAGAAGTGGAAAGCGCAAAATGAAAAGTGAAGATATTTCATCATTACCTCCATCAAAATTTTCTAACCTCAAATGGATGTATTTCCTTAGAAACATTACATTACATAGTATTTTGGTGTCATGAAACTCTTTATTGAGAAAGTAACTATTTTGCAAAAATAAAAAATATTATTTGTGAAAACATATAAGAGTTATAAATTTTTTTAATGAGTGTTGTCAACAAATAGAAAGGGGATATTAAAGTAAAATTATGATAAATTTTGTTGACATTTATTTATATTTTTTTAAAATTAACCTTTTTTTATAATAATATTTTTATTTTACATTAATCATATCAGATTCCACATAATGAGGTCTATCTTTCTCAAATAAACAGATCCAAAATGATGACTGAGATATTCATTATCGTTACTGAATAATATTTAAATAATAATGTGATTTTAGGATTCAAAATGTTTCCAAGCCACCTAAAACAAAATTATATGATTCCTTATTGATAAATAAGTTCATACAAATCATGAATAAATTCATGATAAAGTATTTGGTAGAAATTGTGGAGAGGATTCAAAAAATTAAAATATGTTGATTGAATATTCCATCATAATGGGATTTTCATCATAATTATAATTCTATAATTATGGTAGTACTATCATAATGAAATCCCATTGTAATGGTAATTTTATTAAAATTATTACATCTTCATAATTAATCAGAGAAAGTGATGATAATATTGAAAAATATGTTGTGGATAAAAGAATGAAAAAAACCATACACTGCTGATAAAAAAAATAAATTAATTGATCATACTGGGATGAGAATGAAAAAGGTGATAAATAAAATGATTTTAATGTGCTGAGAAAGAAAATTATGAGAATGTAAATGATTTTTATGGGCTGAGAACGAAAATATTAAGAAAGGAAAAGATATTAATGGGATGATAAAGGAAAATATTTTACTTATATGTGAAATAAAACTATCATAATGATCTGAGTAAGAAAATTATTATAAAGACTATGAAAATGAAATGTATCTTAATGATCCATTAATGGTGTAATGAATTGAATTGGTCAAACATGAATGTCATTTTTTATTAAATATTTTAGAAATATAAAGATGTTTAATGACGTCCATCTTCATGTTTTGTATGTAATAGATTTTGGGAGATTTTGACATTTAACGATGTAGAAATAGTTTACATGTTATCTAAATTATATTTTAGAGTTTATTATAAAAACATCCTCAGATCATTCGCCCAATCAATAAATTTTATTACTGTTAGAATGGAAGAGCACTTGTGAAATTTATGTGAATGTTACCATATGAGTGAATAAGAATTGTATTGTGGATTCAATGGGATATTGTGTTTTTTAGATTGATACTGAATTAGTTGTATTAAATTATTGTTCTCAGATTTCATATCCTAAATCCTCATAACATGAGACTCTTATCATGGACACATCATTATCAGAGATTCGTATCCATGAGTTTACTTTGTCACATTCAATGAATCAATTCAAGGATCCGTCATTATAATATTCATAGAATTGAATCTAGAATCCCAAATTATTGAATTCATTAAATTGGGTACAACATTATTGTTTTCAAATATTCAGATCTGGAATCATTATATTGATAAATTATTATCTATAATCCACCATCATTGTATTGAGAAATAATCAGATCCATAGAAATCAAAGTAAGGATTCAAACTAAGAAATGTTGGAGAATATTCATGAAATACTTTATTCTCTTGTATAAATCAATTATTTTATAATAAAACATTGTAAAAAAATGGGAGATTTTATAATATATGTAATCGGGGGATAGAATGTTTTTAATACATGTTGGAACATTTTTTATTCACATCATCTTAAAATTATATTTCCATAGACCCACGAGATTTTCTATTGAAATGATATAGGTTCTCACAATGAGGTCAAAACATGAAAATGATATTTTATTTAAATTCATTCTTACTTTTGTATACATGAGTATTTTTTAATTGATGAAAATGATATAAATCCCAATTTGTTACAAGGGTTATGTTTTGAAAAAAATGTAACATTTAAATGTTTAAAACTGATTCATCTCCCCTCACATTATTTGTTGTTTTTCGATCCATTGGAACTTTTTTTCTACGCTATAGAGTGTGGTTCCCATCAACGCAAAACAATATTCCATTATTCAATGTACATGCCCCCATTAGAAGGGAGTATGCACGACTATGAGATCTAGGTAAATATATGATAAAACTACCCCTTGAGTAAGTAATGTAACTTCTTTGTTGAACAAAACCATTATTACATGCTTAATTTTTTAGAGTTTTTGGTATCCACATATAGTATACAGTTTAACCAATTTTCAGATGCAGACATTCCCTGAGTTGGGGATTAAGAAGACCCAGCCACCATGTAATGTCAAAACAAATGAGACGTATCCAACTGCTTCATAATGACTTATAGGTCCTCTTATTGGTTTTAGGATCATGTATCTAATGATATCTAAGAGACTAAAGTCTCTTCATATTGATATATGTGTTGGGAATTCAATAATATCAAACATCCAACCACTAAGATGATATTTCATCCCTTTAATTTTGATATGTTGATACCAACTATATAAAACCAATTACTTAAAAATCGATCAGCATTTTAAAACCAAAAAATAAATCCAAAAAGTAATCATACATCCCCAAAAACCCACTTCACATTCAATTTTGATTAAGAATGAGTGGATATATTATTCCATGTAATATGTTCTACGTGAATGTTTTGAAACTATTTAAATAGCATTATATCAATAATATTTTATTATGAATATGTTTTGAAATATAGTGAACTATATTAGGAAGTATTATATCATATGAATATCACAGGACTAGATGAATCAACCCCACTCATCTTTTTATGGAACACCTCGGTAAATGAGATAGACTCATTTTTTAAAAAGGGAAACATTATTGGGATACTAAAAACCACTTTATTACATTTATCTTTCATTGTGATATTATGATAGAGGTATATTTTTGATTGTTTTTAAAAGTATCATATGAATGATGGATGCCCACATTCCTTTTACATGGTAATATCTAGGTTCTGACACATCTGAAAACATATAAGATCACCCTTTCAATTATGATTCCAACAACAAATATCATCACAATTGTTAATCAATTTGAAATCTTGTTGAAGGTTTCATATTTTCTGCAACATCCTAATTGATTGTCCCTTCATCATATCGATGTTATATCCATTTTTATGGGATATGATGATTTACTAGATATATATACCATATAAGTCACTTGATTCCATCTTTTAATTCATTTTTTACGTGTATGATTTAACATTAATTAAGTTTACACCGCCCCCCCCCCCCCAATTCCACTGGTTTTAGCATACTCTACCAACATTCCTATAGGAAGATACCATTAGGGAGTATATCCATAATGAATAATATCTTGTGTTTCTAAGTATTTATTATTTTCTTATATATTTGAATCTATGAAGATCATTATTGGGAATTTGAGCTTACACATTTTATTATGATTATTTATCCAAGGATTTATTTATGTATATAATTATTAATATGGTAGCATAAGATAGATTTATAATTGATATCTAACAAAAAATACTATTTTATACTTTATGATATCAATTATAATGTAACATTGATGACTGGGTCTACTATACCAAGAATACTAAACTAACCATTCCATTGGGATGTGATTACTTCATTCTAGTGAAAATATAATAAAATAACCATTGACTGTAGGATTGTAATGTCAGGGACATTAAAAATTATATATCATCGTTACTTTTATTGCTGCATACGAATTGATAATATGATTTTAAAATATAATATTCAAATGATAAATTTTTATTTATGTATTTTAAGTAAAAATAAATAAATTAGGTTATAATTTACAGAAATGATATTTTATAATAATAATATTTTATTAAATTAGTTTAAAATCATAATTTTTGAAATAAGACAAGGTGAATATGATTTAGTCTAACATGTCAATACATGGGCGTTAGTGGGCCCATTATAAAAATATAATAAAACACCCATAGCTAAAATATTCAAAAGATGTTATCATTGATAAAATAATATGTTAATCAAGTGTCAACAATAATGATAAAATTTATAATGGAACCTAAACATTTAAAATTAATATTGACCAATGGATTTAAAATATTACTTTATCGTAGAAGGAAATCAAAGGCCATTGGGGGGATTTTTTCTTGAGAAATAATTTTTTATAGTATAATATTTTTAGAAATTATAAATGTTCTTCTCAACTCCATTATAAAACACAAACATATCCCTCAATTTTATTATATCTACCCTATCCCATTAAACATATTTTTTTAATATTTTAATCATAAATAACCATCAAATTACATGACATGTATTGAAAAGTGTATTTTATTTGGATTAATAAGTTAATAAAAATTAAAACATGGATATAGACTAATACAAATTTATTTTAATAATCTAAATAACATTGATATATTCAATTGGTCCCATAAATTTTCATTGTATATCTTGTGAAATACATGAATAAAATGGTTGATCTTGATATCCCAGTCAGGGTATAAACATAAGAATAATGAAAATAACAATGGTTACAAGGGTTAACATGATGACATAAAAATGCATGGATAATGACTAAGAATAATGAATCATAATTAAAATATCATGAGGACATGTAATCATGGAATCATAGGAATGATGAAAAGATACACAACATGAATATGATATTTTTACATTCATTTATGGACTTTTTTATGAGTTAAAAGATTCAATTTCGTCAATCTGGAGAGTTTATTTCCTCAGTTTTCATGATTAGTAAAAATATAATAACGAATAAAAAATCATGTACAATGAGAATAGTTTTCTAGATTTGAAATTATACATTATTAATGAACGTCTATAATATTAGATGTTTAATTATTTCATTTACTTTTATTATATGAGGATTAATCATTATATAAAATGTTAGCAATAATCATTTAGATTATTTTGGTGTTTTTTTCAATCATGATATTTTTTTCATTGTTAAAATATTATGAGGACTTGTAAAATGTTATTCTCATTGTCCTTGAATGCATTAAATTAACTCATCAGAGATGATGTTTTAATTTGTATAAATTAAGTGGAGAGGAAGATAAATGATGATGGATTTTACATTAACATAATAAAATTTCACTATATATTATATATTAGAAATATAATTAATGTTTCTAATGATGAGGAGGGTTCAATATAAAAAAATAATAGAGTTTGAAAATAAAATAAAAAACGAGAAAGTTGATTTTAACTCTTGAATTTCACTCCCCAACAACATCCTTGGGAAAGTTAGATTTTATCTTTATTTAAGACAAGATAATCCTATATGTAGGGATGTGAATTTGGGAATATACTGGGAAGATTTTGGGAAATCATCACAGATTAATATCTTTGATAAAAAGTTGTGGTGAGGTGCGGTATTTATAAAAGAGGTGAGGGGTGCCTTTTTATTTTATTATTTAGTAGTTTATTATTTTGGGTCATGGAATAATTATTAAAGATTACATGGTGAAATACAGTAGATAGTGAAGGAAATTTTGAGATTATTGATATTTCATAAGTGATTAATCACTAAATAGTGTATTGGACATATAATGTATAAATACAATTAATTTATATTTTTAACTATTCACCAAGAAATCAACTATTTTAGAAAAATCCCAAAAATCACTCTAAACAATATTATACATAATGAATTATAATATTAACTACATTCCATTAAAATAATTATATATATAAGATAAATAAAATTAATTTAAATCATCATTAAATATTGAAATAACAATTTTCAAATTATAAATCATTTTATAAGACATTTAAAAATTAAATATGGTCTCCTAAAATTGTATAATAATAAAACACAACAAATATTACATTTTGAATTAATAGTATGAAATTATATTTTTGTATGAAGTCATCATATTAGTTATAAAAATGAAAATAAACATTTGTGTTTTATATATATATATATATATATATCAATACATAATTTAAAATTTCATTAACATTCACTTACTCATTCTATTATATAATTTTATCGTATTTCCATTTATAATATGCCAAAGTTTTTTTTATAATTTCATGGGGGATATTAATATTATATATTGGAGATAGCTATTCATAATGGTCATGTTACTATTCAAATTTTCATGTTGTTATTCCATTTTTATTGATTCTTTAACTTCTAGAAATACCAATTATTTCATTCATTAATAATTCAAAGAGTTATTATTGTTTTATATTTGTTATTTTATGTGATTTAGACTACATGTAATAATTATAATAAGGGATTTTATATTCTTATAACGATGAATTCTTACAATATCCCCCCACCCCTTCTGAAATTGCTACAATAAAATTAAATTTCCTACACTACAGGGAAACATGCGAGGGTACTTCCAAAATATTTCAGCCTCTAGTTCCCATGTTTCCCCATTGTATATATGGTTCCACCATAGTACTTTTACCAGGTGAGTGGTCATGATGAGTATAACATTATCTTTACAATCCATGATCTACATCTACTACTCCTCATTGGATAAATCATTCTCAAAATTTACGAACACGAAATTTAGTACACGTGGCATATCTCGTATTCACTTCTCAAGAGGGATAAATGGAATACATCCTGCATATGAGACATGTTTGATGGAATTCCATGTTGATTTGACATAACTCCCACATAATTAGGAATCTCGAAGGAGTCGATGTACCGGGGACATTACTTTCTATTATCACCAAATATCATACTCCTACTCCATGTAGATATATGGAGGAATCCCATATCTAGAAACAAAAACTACAAGTCTCATCAATGATTGTTTTCATTACACTTTTTTTGAATTTGGGCATCCTTAATGTTTTGTATAAATTATTTCTAACATTCCCACATTTTTTGGACCATCTCATTTCATATAAACTTACATTAAAATAAATAATCCCATCAGGTCATTAGTCTACATCATTTACCATAAAGAGATTCATATAAACCCATTTGGATGATTGAGTGGAAACAATTTTCATAGGATAACTTTTCAAGAGGAATACATTGATCCCATGATCCATTTATGTCTATAGAACTTTCTTTCAGTATGTCTCCTAGTGTCTAAATAATCATTAAAATTGGCCATCAGTTTGATGATGATATGTTAAAATGAAGATTAGTTGAGTGACTAGAAAATTTTGGATACATTTACAGAGCATATAGGTGAACCATAAACCTATGTTGGATATTATTGATAGTTCAAATCCATCATGTCTTACAACTTTATTTAATTATATCCATGGATGTTGTTGTGATAATAATTCCTCTCGAATTGCGATAAAGTAAGTTATCTTTTTTATATGATCCAAAAAATCCCATATAACATTATGTCTACTTAATTTCTTCGAATATGTAGTGACAAATTATATGTTTATGCCTTACAACATTCATGTAGTTATATTTAATAGTTTAACCATCCCCATATAATTTTTACATTCTTCCATTACATTCAGTTATAGCGACATCTTCAATGGATATTCCTTGATATCTATTTTCAAATTTTCCCACCTAATGTTCTCCTAGAAATCTTGATAGCTTATTTTTTTCATATATGATTATAGACAGTTGATTCATGTGATTCATTCATAATAACCTTATTTACATTTTCATTGAATGCTAAACATAGTCCTGACATAAATTTCGTGACTCTTTCCTCATCAATATTGAACATTGATTACATTCCATTTCTCATAACATCGCCTTTTTTCAAATTTCAACTACATTTATTTGAAAAAACTGTATTGCCTACATAAGGATTAGTTGATCTATCATTTGGGAAAGTATTGATTATGATCCTTACTTAATGATTCAGTTTTCCATCAATAGGAAATCCTAAAAGATTTGAACCTTCTAAATTCACATTATTTATTATTTTGTTGTATCCGTTATACATATAGTATTTACCAATTTAATTAAATTCCAAGGATGGTAGTGGATTTAGTAGTCACAATCATTATTGATATCTAACCATATTCAATATATTATATTAATATCCTTCTACAAAAATATACATTTAATGCATTTATGTACAATATATATGAAACACTTCTCCCCATGTAGATTATGGTGTCAAATTTTCAATTTCATGATCAAATTTTCCGACTACTGATCATGGATGGGATAAATTTTATCATGAATTGTCAATTTCCTTGAGGATTATTATATCACATTATCATTTTTCATTAGTGTAGAGATAAATCACTTCATTAAAGAGTCATTTTACACCACCAATAGATTCCCACTTGTTTGTAGTGTGAGAACTAGTTGAGTGATAAGCCTTTTATCCACTCATTGAAGAAGTATTCACATTCATTGGCCTAAAAAACATCACTCCCTTCTAAGTCAAAAAAGTTATGGGTGTCAAAATGATGATGAGTTCTTCATAACTTTTTAGTAATACCTAGAAATGCTAAAAAATACAGATCTCCCTTATAGATAATATAGTGGGCCACTCTTAGATTTTAATTATCTAGGAAGGGTCTGTAGGTATACCTATTCTCCTAATAGCATTTCTTATAAAGTATACATCATTCATCAATAAATTACATTTGTTATAAAATTGATAATGTTTCACCATTATCAAAGTCTTTATCATATTATTAAAATTATCACCATGTTCCTCCTTGATCATGGAGTTTAACATAATATCATGACTGAAGAATATGAAATTTTTTTTTGAGATAAAATATAATGAAGTTATTAATTTTGTAAAAGAAAATTTTTGAATCCTAAATAAGAATGAAGTTATGCTCTATGAACTCATTGTGTCTATAATTTTTTTAATGAAGTCTTTGGAATATCTTCATTCCTCACATAAAATTGGTGATATCCCGACCGAAGGTCTTCCATAATGAAATACTTCTCCACCCATAGTTGATCGAAAAAGTAATCTATCCATGGTAACAGATACATGTTCTTTATTTTTATTTTATTAATAACATTATAATAAATGATGATGCACATTTATAAATCTATTTTTATAAAGAGGATTGGAACAACCCGCACCAAAACAGTCGAGCATATAAAACCATTTTGTATATTCATTCATAATTATATTTTCAGTTCTCCCTACTCCATGCTGTTAATTTTATATGGATATTTTGATATATGAAAAAAAATATTGGAATATGTTCAGTTGGGAAATCAACTTCTCATTTAGGATGAAGACTAATTGAATACTAAGGTAAGACATCAATTTTGTCCCACTCAATGGTCATGTATTCGAGCATGATAATAACCTCTCTCTCTCTCTCATAATATTTTGATCTATGTATGATTTATCACAATGAAATAATATACACCATTGATACAATGATTCTCGTGAAGATTTATCCTCATTACACCTGTATAGAAATGAAAGATACACTAATATATGAAGAGTGATCTCCCTTTCACTAAAATGAATGTTGGCTTTGTATAGTTATTGGAAATATATAACCAATATAGAATGAAAATATACCAAATAAAGAAATAAAATATTTAAAATGGGTTTTAGTATAAATTGAATAATTGGGGATGAGTTTTATAATTTGGATTTAACAATTCTCCAATTTTTTGTTCTCCCAGATAAGTAACCCTTCCTATTTTGTAGTGGTGTTTAACTTGTTCTAGAAACATTTCATGATCTAAAAGAATAAATATAACCCTTATCAAATAGTATTTTCTTTATAATTGAATGAATAACTATAATAGCTGTCAGCATATCATTTTTAAGCTCCACTATAGAAGCATTCATAGTGTATTCCCTTACATGATGCCTTAGATTTTGTTGGACTTGACTTTTTACAACAAGACATAGCTTCTTCTAGTATACTGCATAATACCCATGTTCGTTACTATATAAAATTGGCCATAAAATAGTCCATAATATTGAATTAAATGAATAACTTACATTGAGGATATTTACAGTTTTAATGTATTAGATAATAAGGCCATAACTATTACATGAAAACTTGAATAGTACATGTAGACACATCTACTCAGTTTTAATTTTTTATTCACAAAATAAAAACACTTGGGAAAAATAGCCATGTTTAGTTCCATGTTTTAGAGAACAAGACATTTATTTGATCCCATCCTTGACCCTATTCCACTTTATGTCATGTGAAAAACATTTCAAAAACATGGGATGAGCATAAAAATCTCAGTAAGGGATACACAATGAAAAAAAACTGTTAGATTTTCAAAACAAATAGTAAACCTTGGATACATTATCATAAGAAATACTTTTCAACATTATGAAGTAGTGAATACTCTTAAATGAATAAAATATCATTACTTACCCTTTCGTAACCAAAATATTATCATAAATCCCATAAAAAGAACACATAACACATAAAGATAACTCAGGAAATTAACATACTTAAATGGAATAACCATATGGTCAACTTCCACACATATCACTAAATGGAATAGCCATATGTCGGACTTCCATACCCAATTCATTGGAAGTTATAACGTAACCTCCTGTCCCGGTCTATCACATCACCACCCGTCATTTGGTTTATCATATAACCACTCATCAAATTTCCATGTACCATTGTAAAATCATAACACCTAAAACAAATATAAAGGAAATAAACAATTTCCATATTCCAATCACAATATATCACCTAAATATATTTACATAACAAAACCATTATCAAAACCAATTTCAATACCAAAATACATGAAATATTATTTCGTAATTATTTTCCTTGATCAAAAACATTACGACTTGTTAAGGTAGCCAAAGAACAAATAATACTCATGATGGAGGAAATGTTATTGTCACCACATACGTTAAAAGAGACATTCCTTTTTTTCATTTAGTAAAACACTTCATTGAAAAATATTCCCTTTGAAAATTCATGTGTGTTTATAGAGTGTGTAAAAGAAATTCATGTATTAAAACAAAATATTTTCAATAAAAGTAGATTGAGACATAGTCCCTTACCTCATGTCCAACTTGACTCGATCGTACTTTAATATCATAAATAATAAACTAATGATAGTTTCCACTTGCTTTATAACCTTTTTCTTCTTTATTATTACTTTTATATCACTTATTATCATGATATAATCATTATGTAATCATTCAAGTTAATAATGGTCATTTTGTCGAAATTTGGTACCTGAGTCAAAAATGAACACCTTATATTTACATGTTGTCCATGTGTCCAATTGTAAATTATATATAGAATTACTTTCATGATTTAGAGATCATATATATCATATATATCCAGTATATATATGTATTTATAATAGTGCATAACTTTTGGATGTAGTAAATGAAATGCATCGTTCATTAAGACGGTAAGTCGTACGTATGCATGAACACTACTTTCAATTCTATTTATTATTTTAATGGAATTAAAACATAATGATAAATATGAATATTATAATACCAGTATAATATTAAATATAATATCATTAACTATATCCTTTATACATCCCACATATGGCATTAATGAGTCATATCACTTTGAAGGGGCGGTAGTCCTCACTTCCTCAAATGAAATTATTTTAATTTACCATAATAGAATCCATAGTGGTATGATATAAATGGATAATACAGAAGAATTAATAAAACATAAACATAATATATATCATCTATAAATACATTTGCATCATAATATCCACCATTAGAGGCGGTAGGAGGTAATTGAACAATAATCGTTTCATGATGCGTTAGTTTTCCAACCATGGAAACAATAAGTTTTTCACCCATTAGATGGAGGTTTGTTTAAGTTAAGTTCTAGTCCATCTCAAAAATATATCCTAGTATATTGAGGATATTATGGTTGCTATAAATAAATGGAATAAAAATATTTTAGGGTTTTTAGAAGTAAAATAAAAGAAACAATGTTAAGAGATATCATTACCTTTAATTTGGGTAACTCCATTTGGTTTGAACAAAAATATTTTATTGAAGTGCCTTCTTCCAAACGTAGGGATTATAGGTGGAAGGGAAGGATGTAGGGATATTAATTTGGATGAGTTTCAACGATCCTATATTTTTGAGAGGTTTAAGGAATTGGTTAGAAGTGGTCTTTTTTTATAAGAGAGAGGAGGGGCTCTTTAGGAAAGTGTGAAAATATTATTTTATATATAAAGATATTCGGTTTGTAAAGGTCAAAAAATCATTATAGTGAAAGATAAGATGACTCATGGTTGAAATAAAATCATCTAATTGTAATTGAATAGGTTTTGGATAATATGTTAATCATTATAATCTTATTTATTTAATTCATTTATTAATGAGGTTAGTATGACATCATTATTGTGTCATAAATAATTTAATTTTTTCAACGTCTAAAATTTATAAATAAAAATACCATGATGTAGGATATATTTTAGCTTTCCAATTAATATTTATAGTCAAAAAATTACTTATATAACACCATATAAATATTAATTTACTAAAATAATTTTTTTTTGTAATTTTTTCCTTAACTTTAAATTAATTAATCGAAAGTGTAATTATCCTTCATAATTGGCTCCAAGGGATCCCAAAATCTTCCCAAGGATGACTATGGTCGTCCATTACTCATCCCATAAGGATTGGATAAGTGATAAGGTAATTTTAAATTATTATAAGATTCTTTTTTTCCATATATTACCCTATTTATCTTTAACCGTGGTAAACAAATGTCAAAAGTTACTATACACCAAAAATTATTAACATCTTGTAGAACAAAATTTCACTTACTAATAACATCCATGTATGTTGGATTTTCTAAATTAAATTCACATAAGTAGTAAATTTTCATTTAAATGAAAAAGTTAGTTTTTTTAACTACTATTATGTGGTTTCACTATTCATTAAAAATTGATGTTTTTAAGAAAAATACCAAAAATTAATCCTAAGATATCATTGATTTTCCAAATTAAAAAATGTTGTTTATTTTGAAAAATTCAAAACCTAAAACTGGAATTTATTAATTTTAAAATTAATTCCCATTGTTAAAACAAATAGCTTGTTTTTAAGAAACAATAAGTATCAAAATATTTACACATGTTTATGTCCAATTTCAAAGTGAAATTAATTCTAATGAACAAAAATTGAATAAATTGTAAAAATAGATTCCAATTTCACATTAAAATAACTAAAAAATAATATATCCATATAAATAAATTTTATTAGAACACATTTTTGAATTAAAATACATTATTTTTCACTATTTATTTAAAATGAATTGTATCATAAAAATACCAAATATTTACAAAAAATATATTTTGATGTCCCAATTTAAAAGAAAAATTTTATTTGGTCAAATAGAATATATTAATGTGACCAAAACTATATTTAAAAAGGGTCCTACATTAAAAGGTGTTAAATCGGCCTTTTAATGTAAAATATGCTTAAAATTAGTTTTATTCACATTTTATGCCTCTAACTATAATTGGATAAATGTAAATACATTTTACAAACATGTATAATCATATTGTAGTTAGTTTTGTTCATTATAGCCAGTAAAACAGCTAGGAGTTAACAAGCATTTAAAATAAGTATATTATATTATTAGTGTACATCATAAGATTTCAACGAAACCTGTTGTGGAGTATCAGGAACGCTATCGAACATAGCATCCCCACTAATGTAAAATTAATATTTCATTCAAAAATATTAATAAATATGAAAAGTTTCTTATTCCTTATTTATCTAAGATTTTACATCCTTCCCCCTTTTTGGAAATTGCATCTTTTAAATTTTTATTCACTTATGAAAATAAGTGAATGTATTTATCCCTCATAGAATTTTCAGCTTCCCACGTTGCCTCTTCAACCATATAGTTTTTCCACAAAGCATTACCTGATGAATATCCTTATACTGCAATCATTTTCTCACTTCAGTCAATAATTTGTTCTGGTTATTCCTCATAAGAGAGATTCTCTACCAACTAAACTACCTTTGGACTCAAAACATGAGATAGATATGGTATATACATTCTCATCATCAAAACATGAAAAACATGGTTTACCTATGATAAACATAGAGGTATGTCCACTTTTTACGTAACTGATCAAAATTACTCTAGGATTTTATATGGTCCAATGATCCTCGAACTCAACTTTTCTTTTATTACCAAAACGCATCACATTTTTCCATGGAGAAACTATGAGAAAGACATGATCACCTAGCTAAAAAGAAATATCCATCCTCTGGTTATCCACATAAATTTTTTGTCTGCTCTGAGTTGTTCTCAAGTGCTTCTGAATCAACAGATCTTTCTCTTCCATTTCTTCAACTAATTCTGGTCCCATCAGCTTCCTTTCACCTACTTCATGACAAAATGTTTGAGTATGACAATGCTTTCTATATAATTCCTCAAATGAAGAAATCTGTATAATGGAATGAAGACTATTATTATAAAAAATTCAATCAAATAAATATGTTATTCCGAAGATCCCTGGTAATCTAGTGATCATGCACGTAAAATATCCTCCAATGTATAAATTGTTCATTCTAACAGCCCATCTGATTGAGTATGAAAAGCTGTAATAAAATTTAATTCAGAACCCAACAACTTCTGAAGGCTTTTCCAAAAGTTAGAAGTAAACCTTGGATCACGATCCGATACAATAGAGAGAGGAACACCATGAAACCTGACTATCTCTTTATCATACAACCGAGAAAGTTGATCTAGAGACATAATATCTCGAATAAGAAGGAAATGAGCAGATTTAGTAAATCTGTCAACTATATCCCAGATTGCATTATTACTTTGAGATGACTTTGGTAATACCACAACAAATTCCATGGATATATTTTCCCATTTCCACTCTTTAACCGGTAAAGACAGAAGAATCCCTTTCGGTAACTGCTGCTCTGTTTAAACCCGATGACAAGTCAAAGACTTCATTGTAAAATATACAATATCTTTTTTCATTCAATCCCAATAGTAATACTCTCAATGATCTATGTACATATTAGTACTACCAGGATTAACTGAAAACAAAGAACTATTAGATTCACATAATAACTCATTCTTCAACTGTGAATCACAAGGCAGACATAATCTCTCCCCAAACCTCAAAACACAATAATTATCAATGTTAATCTCAGGAAACTTACCCTTCTGAACCAGCTCAATATTTTTTTGCCACTCATTGTCTTCCTTCTACACATTCTTTATTCTGACTAATAGAGATGATTTCACTAACACCTGAAACAAAACATAAGAATTTCATGAAGTAACAACTTCTATGCCAATGTTCATCAAATAAAAAACCAAAGGATCTTGTTCCAAATGTATCATGGTTAATTATGCATTACTTCTTCGACTCAAATCATCAACCACTTTATTTTATTTTCAGAGAAGGTAATATATTGTGCAATCTTAAGATCTGATTAATTCCAGCCATCTCATCTATCTCTTGTTAAATTAAATCTGAGTAAATATATACTTTAAACATTTGTGGTCAGTATATATTTGACATTTTACTCTATACAAATGATGAATCCAATTTTTTAAAGCAAAAAAGAATTAAAGCTAATTCAAAATCATGTATAGGGTAATTTAAATCATGAGGTTTCAACTGACGTGATGCAAAAGAAATTACCTGATCATTTTGCATAAGGACACATCCAATTCCATTCAATGAATCATCATTGTAAATAACAAACTCACCATTTCTAGAAGGCAGTTCCAAAACTGGAGCATTTACAAATCATCATTTCAATTCTTGAAAACAATCATCACATTCTTTTTCCCAGATGAACATAAATCATTTTTGATTTAACTTAATCATTGCACTAGATAACCATGAAAAATTATCAACAAACCCATGGTAATAACTGTAGAGACCAAAATCTTGACATAAATGGACATTAAAATAATTTTGTGGAATACATAATACATGACAAAAACAAACACCCAAATACCGTATTAGTTTAGTGTCTTTGGAAACTCAGAATGTAATATTATAATCATGGTGAAAGATCTTCAACATCCACCATGAATATATTCACCTTTATTTTTCTTACCTAAAACCTTTCTTTATATCCCGGGGAAAAGAAAACATAAATAGGGTGAGCTCAAATTCTCAGTAAGGGAATGTATAGAGAACATAAAACAATCCATAATCATTTTAATGCAAAAACTTGAACATAAAATCTAAACATCAAAATCTTGATCAAAGACATAAGTCATTGAAGTATTTAAGGCATATATCATAAAGAAACATCAATCATGATAAAATAGTTTTGGAATAAAACATGTAACTGTGGAAAACCATTAAGCACATAATATGATTTCCATGGTAGCAAAGGCATTGCTTCCAAGACTATCTTAGTGGAAAATGTCCCTTTCTAAATCGAGTTCACTCCTCGTTCCAGTCCTGTAACACTAAACCAGATTAACATACCGTTACATCCATGTCTATATCATGATATATAATTCTTTAACCAATGCATTGGAGGGAGATATAGGACCCACCCATCTCATAATGAAACCATTCTTATGTGTGCCACAAAGTCATAAATCATAGCATAACCCATGTAATAGGAATGAGATTCTTAAACCTCATGCCATCATAACATAATCCATATAAGATAAAAGGACATCATAAAATTAATTCCATCATAACATAATAAAATAAATTTTAAAATAGGGATAGAAATAGAACCCTATATTATCTTAGATGGAAAATATTTTTGATAAAACACTTGAACTCCATTCTTGAGGAAAATATCCTTTATACTTTGAAAACATTTTTCCTTTCATAACATGTAATACTTTTCTAAACTAAAGGATGTTGATTAAAAATATACATGATAACTTTTAATGTATGCTTCATGGAAATAATGGTCTATGAAATCATAAAAGTCCATTCATTCTGTATATGTTAAAAAACACTTTTCCTCGTACTTTGGTCAGAATGTCAAAAAGTACCTCGTACTAAAAACGACAAAAGATTCATGTCCTATATTTTACTATAAACTCATCGATGGGTAAAATTAGATTTAAACAGTACTAGAAGATTTTAAATAATATAAAAATTCAGGAAACATGAATCTAGATGATAAATATTTCCTTGTAAATTCTTAAGTATAAACAATCTTAGATAAAAATGAGATTGCGAGATTTTCCTTTACCTTAGGTCTGATTTTCAACCTATATGTCCGAACCTCCAATATAATGATTTAAATAATGTTATTGACTTATTCCATAACTCTACTCATACTTATGTTATCATATATGGTCATATTCTTAGCTTCATTTTTAGTAATATTTAATTGCTACTTGTTATTCGGGTGTTTATTGCCTTTTGTTCTTATGCGTGTTTTGTCTAATACATTCCTATTATACTTTTTAGGTTATAGATTCCATATTTACAGAATGCTATTAGTTTAATATATATCTTATTTATTCATTCAATTCATTTATATAATCATTAAGTATTGATGATCATGTAGAACGAGTCGCATCACATCGTAGAGACGGTAGGTCGTATGTACGCAAGAGCGATGATATTGTTCACATGATCGTGGAATTGTATTAAAGTGTATGTAAAATATTTCAGAATCAATATCAATTTAAAATAATTATATATATTTATTATTTACACCATTATACCCATCCAAGATAGGTGGTGGTGGAAAAAATATTACACCACGTCGTAGAGATGGTATTCCGCACGTATGCAAGCGTGGTGATTTCATTTTCTGTAGGATGGATAGAAGGTGAAATGGGGTTGTTTCATATTTATAATAACATATAAGTATATTATTGATACTGATGTAATTAAATCATAATTAAACAACTAAATAAGAATAAGTAGAAGAAGAAATAATGATGAAAGAATCAATAACGGACATTACCTCTTCTTTGAAGCGCCTCTTCTTAACCTCCTATTTGGGAACTAATGATGGTCTTTGAAGAAAAAAAAGACCTATAAGATGTTTCTAGGGAATTTGAAAAGAGAACATTCTAGGGTTTATCTGATCTTGAAGGCTCAATGTGGTGTAAGGAAGAGATGGAGGAGGTGCCCTTTTATAAGGGAGGAGAGGGGCACCTTAGAAAAAACATAAAATGTTATTTTATTATAAAGTCATTTTCGGTTTTTAATAGCTCCAAATTGATTTATTTAGAATATAATGTGAGTATGGGTCTAAATATTATCAACCAATATATTTTAGATAAGTTTAGCTTACTATTTTTACATTATCATTTAGATTTAACTTTAAGTTAAATAATTTTACTTTTACCGTGTCTTCTTGTTTTCTTACACTATATGGATATTAAACTTACTATAACAAGTCAAAAAGAACCCAAGTTGTTCATTATTAATAAATATAACATTTTCTATGTTATTTGGCCGAGCCTTAGATTTTTAGGAATAATATATAAATTAAAAATATAATATTTGTTTTAAAAACTGTTTTATGTCAATTATCACACTATTTGGTAATTGATTTTTATGAAAATCATAACAGCATGAATACTTAGAAAAAAGTTAATTAAATAAATAGTAAAATGTCATATTAAACTATAAAATTATTAAAATTCATAAAATGTTTCAAATTACATTTATTTGGTTATTTATAATATCGATTATATTAATATTTTATTAATAATGTAATTATTGCATCATCATTGTGTCTTACATAAATTAAATTATTTAATGTCTAAAAATTATAAATAATATACTATTATGTAGGAAATATTTTTACCATATTAATTAATATTCATATTCTAATTTATCTTATCTATTACCCTATATTTAAAACGTATTAGTTATTAAACGTTGATTTTAACTATTTTAAATCTTCTTTAAATAAAATAATAATAAATGTCCTAATCTAATCCAAGTGGACCGAAATTGTCATATTTTATTCATAATGTTGTTTTTGGTCGAATTAAACTTATACAATAGAATTAGATCATTTGTTAGGTTAATAGTAATATCATTTTTATCATTAATTACCCTATTTACTTTTAATCGTGGTAAATAAAAGTAAAAAGTTTATTTTCACCAAAAAATATTTTTATCGTATTGTACCAAATTTTAATCCTTGATATTTACCATGTCTCTCAGATTTTCAAAATTCTACTCACAAAAGTGGTAAAATTAAATTTTATGTAAATTTTCAAATTCTCCTAAGAGGTGGGTAAAAGACGTTAAAAGTTCAATAAAATTTTTATATATCTAAAATTATTACAAAATGACTCCAATGAATTACATTGAACATATATAGGTATTATGTATCAATATTGATTTAAAATGAATTTAAATAAAATAAATAATTATTTAAACAAAAAAGTCGGTTTTTAAATAAGAACCTAGTGTTTTCACTATTCATCAAAAATTGTAACTTTTCAGAAAAATACAAAAAATTCAACCTAGGATAGTATCGATATTCCGAATCTAAAAATTAAGTCAATTTTAAAAGATAAAATTTATAAAATTTCAAAATGTGTGAATTACTATTAATAATGGCTTGTTCATTATAATATTATAATAATATATCATTTAGTGAAACTCGGTATTGTGTACGACACACGCTATCGAAAAAGGTCTTGATTGTGTGTAATGAAAGCCAAGTCAGGGCTGTGGGTAGTGAAATCTATATTTAGTGTTTCGTATAACATAAAAAAAACATTTTATTTCATTTATACATTAAATAAAATCTCTAATTAAGGTTGTGTAGAATAAATTCCACAAAACAAACATGATATTGTGTATAACACGCGCCAAGAATAGTGTTGCGTATACTGAACGCTAATACGGTGTTGCATATAGTAAAATCTAATCATGGTGTAGATTATAACAGAATACATCAAAGAAATTAAAAATAATATATCTCATAAAATTTCGGGGTGTTACATTCTACCCCCCTTAAAGTAATTTCGCCCTCGAAATTCATCTGGGTTATAAATGGTTTATTACTTGAGAGTTTCTTTCATTGAAACCCACATCATAAAAAGGAATACAAAAACATACTTTTAAAAAATGAACGTTTGAAATAAAATGGATACCCAAAGTAACTCATCACTTGGGTTCCCACATAGGAGATCATAGGTGAAAATATGGATATCGATGAAAAATATAACCGTCAAGTTCTGATGGAGAGTGGTGGAGAACATGGCTATGAAATATCCAATAGTCACAATGCCATAAAATTGTGATGATCTAAGGTACCGTCTGATTCGTCAGATATGAGAGCACTAGGAAAACATTTGTGGTTTTCAAGATCATTTCCCTAAACTTGAATAATTTTTTAATTAAAATAAATACAAACTTGATTTTGGTACAATCTCATCATTGCTCGTTCCTTGAACAATTTCCACATCATATCTTAAAGAAATAAAGTTGAATTTTTCTTTTGCGGAGTGTTTTCAAGTCATGCGATAGAATGATAGGTCATTCAATCTGTCTCAAACATAGGGTTAGAAAATGTTATATACATAAGTCCATCTATGGTGAGATTAATAAGATATGGTTCCAAAATGGATTTATACTTCATCTATCATCCTGCATAATAAAATAAAACTAGTTTCTACTAACCATGGACTCCCTGTAGGCTAGTGGTAGGTGATAAAGGCATGTCGCACTTTGTTTGGGGGTTTGAGTCCCACAGCCTTATCCAACGCGACTGGTTGTCGCCTGTCCTGCAGGTTATCGAGTTTTCTAAAACTATATTATAATATCATTTCTTTAATAAAATAGAAAAAAGTTCTATCCTTAAACAATACTATCTTATGTCTAACATAATTCATTCCAATATTTAGGCTTATCCAAACTTCCTTTGTCCAAGATCATAGTATAATGAAAACAATTACTAGAAATGGCATCAACCAAGCATGTGAATACAATCATTTATCCACCATATAAGATATATCTTGTTGGTCACATTCCAAACATGTGAATACATTAATCATGTATTCACTTGAAAAATGAATACCCATTGATCCTTAGTTAAAACATGAATACTTTCAAAAGTTAACTATTTCCACATACAAAAATACCAAAATTTCTATATAATCAAACCATGATATCACATTTTCCTTATATTAGCCATGACCTCATCAATACTATAAAACATCTCATTATCTCTTTATCCCTCTATTATGCGCATATATTCTACTTTCCAAAAATATATGAATTTACCCTTCATGGTTACCGGTACCATTCAACATATACATTCAAATACTTTAGGAAAAACAATAGTGTAAAAATCCTTATATGTGTATTTAATCCATAGTACCATTACATATACAATATAACTCTTGATAAACATAAATCATTCCATTACCTTCTTAATCCATTGACCAAGCTTCAACACTTCTTTCATCTCATATATCATTTGTAGTCTCCTCATCATCATCCACATAAATACTACCCTTATGACCATGTTAATTGTCTTCAAGTGATTCTCCCTTAAGGAATTGGTTTTCATAATTCCCATACATTCCACATTTAAAACATCTAATCATTGTTGATGTCGTTGGAATACCATTATCCTTCTCCATGGTGTTAACAGAACCTTTTCCTTTGCACTGACTGGATTTTTTTCCTTCTTTTCCTCACCCAAAGCATCTTTTGGTTCCTTTGAAACATTCTCTTTGATGCCTATTCCAACATGATTTATATGAGAGAAAATGAACTTCATTTGCTCTATGATCATCATGAAACTCAATCTTTCACTTTTTAGCTGAGTCTGAAAACTTACCAAAGTTAAGATTTTTGATCATATTATGATATTGTTGATTAGGCATAATAATGATGTTTGGACATCCAAATCCTGTTTCATTTTGTTTCTCATGAAAAATATCATTCCAGTTTCCATCATATACTCCATTATCGTGATTCTTCCTATTTCCAGCCATTTTATAAAACCCAAAAAGAATAGTCTGAGAGGAAAAAATCATGCTAGGGAAAACAACATAATAAAGGGGGAGTACCGTCAATATCTACCATCATGGGTTAAATTCTATGATCGTTACTGTAATTATAGGACTATAACCTATATGTATACTTATCCTTAAAGACATTCGTAGATATACCTTAGAAATATCTCTAAGAATTTCACTAACGTTTTCACATCCTTATTTCTAAAGGTTAACTAAACCATCCCTTTGATACCAACTATAGAGTCACAAAGCTTGATGTACATGGATATTACATTACTTTTGAGGAATACTTAATACATGACAAAAACAAACGCCTAAGGACTGTATTATTTTAGTGACTTTGGAAACTCGGAACATAATCTTCTAATCATGGTGAAAGATCATCAACATCTCCCATTAAGATCTTCACATTTGGTATTCGTCCCTAAATCCTTTCTTTATTTCCCTGGGAAAAGAAAACATAAAAATCTTGAACTCAAATGCATAGTAAGGGAAATCATAGAGAATATAAAACAATCCATAAACATTTGAATGCAAAAACTTGAACAAAAAATCTAAACATCAAAATCTTGTGAAAATAAATAAATCATGGAAGTACATAAGGAATAAATCATAAAAGAATATCAATCATGATGAAATTTCATGGGAATAAAACATGTAATTGTGGAAAACCATTAAGCACATGATATGATTTCCATGGTAGCAAAGGCATTGCTGGAAAGACCATCTTAGTGGACAAAGTCCCTTTCTGAATTGAGTCAACTCCTCGTTCCAGTCCTATAACACTAAACTTGGTTAACTTAACATTCCTTACATGTCTATCTCATGAGATATAATTCTTTACCCACTGCATTGGATGGATATATAGGTCACACCCATCTCATAATGAAACCATTCTTATGGTGTGCCACAAATTCATAAATCATAGCATAACCCATGTAATAAAAATGGGATTCTTAAACATCATTCCATCGTAACATAACCCATATAAGATAAAAGGACATCATAAAATTAATTCCATCATAACATAATCAAATCAATGTAAAAATAGGGATAGAAACAAAACTCTATATTATCTTAGATGAAAAAATAATTTTGATAAAACACTTGAACTCCATTCTTATGAAAAATATCCTTTCTACTTCAAAAACATTTTTCCTTTCTTAACCTGTCATACTATTTTAAACTAAAGAAGTTGATTAAAAATAAACTTTAAAACTTTTAAAGGAAGCATCATGGAAATATTTTTCTTTTAAATCATTAAAATTCATTCATTCTATATAAGTTAAAAAAACATTCTTCTCGTACTTTGGCCGAAAAAGCCAAAAATTACCTCGTACTAAAAACGACAAAAAATTCCTTTCATATCGTTTACTAAAAACATGTCGATGGGTAAAATTGTATTTAAACAGTATTAATATATTGTAAATAATATTACATATTGAGGAAACATGGATGTGGATGATAAATATTCCCCAGTAAATTTTGAAGTATAAACAATCTCATATAAAATGAGATTACGATATTTTCCCTTACCTTAGGTCTAATTTGCTTCGTACGTGTCCAATCCACCTATATAATGATTTAAATATTGTTATTGACTTATTCCAGAATCATACTCGTTGTTATTATATCATATATGGTCATATTCTTAGTTTATTATTAGTAATATTTCATTAATACTTGTCATTCGGGTGTTTATTTTTTTTGTTCTTATGCATGTTTTTTCCAATAAATTCTTATTCTTCTTTTTCGGTTATAGATACCTCATCTCCAAAATTTAATTACTGTAATATATATCATATTTATTTATTCAAGACATTTATATAATCATTAAGCATTGAAGATCATGTAGAACGAGTCGCATCACATCATGGAGACGGTAAGCCATACGTACGCACGAGCGATGATATCGTTCCCATGATAATGGAATTGTATTAAATTGTATGTATACTATTTAAGAATCAATATAACTTTAAAATAATCATATATAGTAATTCATTACACCATTATACCCATCCAAGTAAGGTGGTGGTGGAAAACATATTACACCACGGTGTGGAGATGGTATTCCGTACGTACGCATGTGCGGTGATTTCATTTTCCATAGGATGAATAGAAGGTGAAATAGGATTGTTTCATATTTATATTAACATATCAGTATATTAGTGATAATTATTTTATTAATTCATAATGAAACAACTAAATAAGAAGAAATAATGTTGAAATAATCGGTAACAGACATTACCTCTTCTTTGAAGAGCCTCTTCTTAACCTCCTCTTAGGGCACTAAAGATGGTCTTTGAAGAAGCCCATGACCACTATTAGGAATCTAGGGATGTTTAGAAGGAATATTTGTAGGGGTTTACCGAGCATGAAGGCTCAAAGTGGTGTGATGAGGAGAGGGAGGATGTGCCCTTTTATAATGGAGGAGAGGGGCACCTTAGGAAAAATTTAATATATTATTTTATTATAAAATCATATTTGGTTTTTAATAGATCAAAATTGATTTATTTCGAATATAAGGTTGTTTTGGGTTGCATTCCTCTAAACCAATAGATTTTAGACAAATTTAGGTTACTATTTTAACCTTATCTTTTATATCTAACATTAAGTTAAATAATTTTACTTTTACCTTGTATTCTTGTTTTCTTACACTATATGGTTATTAAACATACTATTACAATATAACAGAACCCGAAATTGTTAATTATCAATATATATAACCTTATATAAGTCATTTGGCCGAATGTCATATTTTTCAGAATAAAATAACAATTAATAATGTACTATTTGTTTAAAAAACTATTTTATGTCAATTTAGACACTATTGGGAAATTTATTTTTTTGAAAATCATAACTGCATGATTAGTTAGAAAACATTTAATTAAATCAATAATATAATGACGTATTAACCTATAAAATTAGTGAAATTCATAAAAAGTCTCAAATTACATTTATTTGTGTATTTATAATATCAGTTTTGTTAATATTTCATTAATAAGGTATTTAATGCATCATCGTTGTGTCATAAATAAATTAAATTATTTAATGTATAAAAATTATAAATAAAATACAATTATGTAGTAAATAATTTTAGATTTCTAATGAATATTTATAGTCAAATTTATCTTATTTATAACCCTATATTAAAATTGTTTTTGTTATTAATCATTGATTTTAACAATTTTATCTCTTCTTTAAATAAAAAAATAATAAATTTCCTAATCTAATACAAGTGGACCTAAATGTTTGTATTTTATTCATAAGTTTGTTTTGGTCGAAATATACATATCCAATAGATTTAGGACATGTGTTAGTGTTATAATAATATCATTTTTACCCATAATTACCCTATTTACGTTTAACCGTGGTAAATAAATGTAAAAAGTTACTTTTCACAAAAAATTATATTTATCTTATTGGACCACATTTTACTCTTTTATATTTACCATCTCTCTTGGATTTTCAAAATTCCACTCACATAAGTGGTAAAATTATGTTTTATGTAAATGTTCAAATTCTCTTAGGAGGTGGGTAAAAAACGGTGAAAAGTTCAATAAAATTTTTATATATCTAAAATTATTATAAAATGACTCCAATGAATTACATTGAACTTATATATGTATTGTGTATAAATTTTGACCTAAAATAAATTTAAATAAAATAAATAATTATTTAAATAAAAATTCAATTTTTAATTAGTAACCCAGTGTTTTCACTCTTAATCAAAAATTGAATGTTTTCAGAAAAATACCAATAATTCACCCTACGATAATTTCTATATTCTGAATCTAAAAATGAAGTCCATTTTGAAAGATAAAATTTATTAAATTTTAAAAATTGGTTATTAATATTCATAACGGCTAGTTCATAACAATATTATAATAATATCTCATTTAGTGAAATTTAGTATTGCGTACTACACATGCTATCGAAGAAGGTATTGATTGTTTGTAATGCAACCCAAGTTAATGCTGTGTGTAGTGAAATCTAGGTTTTGTGTTGTGTATAACATAATCAAAACTTTTTTTTTAATTTATATATTAAACATAATCTATACTTAATGTTGTGTAGAATAATTTCCACAAAATGAACATGAAATTGTGTATAACACGAGCCAAGAATAGTGTTGCATATACTACAAGCTAATACGGTGTTGTGTATAGTAAATGATAATCTTGGTGTAGTGTATAATATAATTCATCAAAGAAATTAAATATAATATATCTCATAAAATCTCAGGGTGTTACAGTAACCTGAGTCCACTAATCCATGACTGCAACAAACTATACTATTCGGATTCTGACTATCTTCGGATACTGATTTTAAAATGCCATTTCCCTCTATAAGCCTTCCCAGCATATCTTCCATGTTCCCACTATTAAAACCCATTCTTAACACAGAAATATCTTATATGATGCAACATGGTAATCATTAAATTCAATATTATTTCAATATTACCATAAATTAATTTAGGGACATTAAATTTACAATACCCTACCTCTTAAACTTTTGTAAATTGACCTTTGATTACATCTATAGGGAATCAGCCTTAACACATTACATAATATTTAATTAAACAAATAATTCGCATTGAGGATCTTTTCAGGTTTTATGTTTTAGAGAGTTAGTCCGTAACTGTCACCTAATAACCTGAATAATACATGTAAACATATCGACTCAGTTTCAATTTTTTTCACAAAATAAAATATCTTGAAAAATTTCATGTCTACTTCCATGTTGTAGACAACATGACATTTCCTTGATCCCATCATTGACCCTATTCCACTTTACGTTATGTGAATTAGTTATCAATAATGTGGGATGATCATAAAAATCCCAATAATTGATACATAAAGAAGTAAAACTATTAGTTTTTCAAAACAACATGTAAAACATGAATACATTATCATATGTAATACTTTTCACCTTAAAACATTAGTGAATACTCTTCAATGAATAAAAGATAATTACATACCCTTTCATAAATAGAATATTACCATTAAACCAATTTAAAGAATAAATAACATAAAATGTTAACTTGGGACATAAAAATAAATAAATGGAATAAACATACAGTTGACATCCACACATATCATTAAATGGAATATCCCTACGAAAAACATCCATACCTAATGCATTGGAGGTAATAATGAAACCACCCATCATAGTTTATCACGTCACCACTCATCATTTTGTTTATCACATAACCACCCGTCAAATGTCCAAGTAAGCTTATAAATTCATAACACATAAAACAAATATAAAGAAAAGATAAAATTTCCACATTTCAATCAAAATATGTCACTTAAATATATTGAGATAAAAAATACATTATAAAAACCACTTTCAATACCAAAATACATGAAAGAGTATCTGGTATTATATTTTCATTGAAAACAATCATTACAGCTTGTTAAGGAAGATAAGGAACAAATAATACTCACTGTTGCGGAAAGGTCATTGTCACTGCTTATGTGAAAAGAAACATTCCTTTTTGTAGTTTAGTAAAATTATTTGTTGAAAATGATTCCCTTTGAAAATTCAATGGTGTTTATATATAATATAAAAGAATGTTGAGTATTAAAAAAATATGCCTCAATGAAAGGAGATTGAGATAGAGTCCCTTACCTCGTGCCTGACTTGACTCGATCATTCATTAGAAACCTGAATAATAAAATAAATTTAATTTCTACTTGCTTAAGGACCATTTTCAATTTTTTTTATTTCTTATATATCACTTATTACCATGTTATATACATTATGTAATCATTCAAGTTAATAATGGTCGCTTTGTCGATATTTGGTACTTGAGTAAAAAATGAACAACTTATATTTACAAGTTGTCAATGTGTTCAATAGTTCATTATATCCAGAATTATTCTCATGATTTAGATATCATATATATATATATATAGTATATACATATAATTATAATAGTACATAACATTTGGAAGTAAGAAATGAAATGCACCGTTCATGGAGATGGTAAGCCTTATATACGCATGAACACTACTTTCAGTTCTATTTTTTATTTTAATGGAATTAAAACATAATGATACATAGGTATATTATAATTAAAAAATAATATTATTTATAATATCATTAACTCTCATTTATATGTCCCACATATGGCATTAATGAGTCATATTAGTTTGAGGGGGCAGTAGTCTGTACTTCCTCAAATGTAATTATCACGTTTACCCATAATGGAAACCATAAAATTATGATTAAAATGGAAAATAAAGAATATTTATGAAACCATAAAAATAATATATATCATATATAAATAGATTTCCATCATAATGGACACCATAAGATGTGGTAAGAGGTAATTAAACAATCATCGTATTGTGAGGCGTTGGTTTTCCATCCACATAAACATTATGTTTTTTCCCCAATTAGATGAATGTGTGTGTATGTTTAGTTCAAATAAATCTCATAACAACAACTTAATATATTGAGGATACTGGTGTGGCTATAAAATAATGTAATAAAAATATTTCAGGGGTTTCAGAAGTAAAATAAAAGAAAAGAAGTTAAGAGAAACCATTACTGTTAATTTTCGTAACACCTGTTTCTTTGAGCCAAAATGGTTTTTTGAAGTGCCTTGTGCTGATGGTAATGCTTATAGGTGGAAGTTAGGGATTTAAGAAGAATAATTGGGAAAATTTAGGATGATTTTAATGTCTTGAGAGGTGTGAGGAATTTGTTATAAGTTATCTCCTTTTATAAGGGAGAGGAGGGGATCTTTTGGGAAGTGTGAAAATATTATTTTGTTATATAATGATATTTTAATTATAAAGGTCCAAAAATCATTATATTAGAATTTAAGTTCACTAATGGTCTAAATATAATCATCCAATAGGAATTGGACAGGTTTTTGGTAATATTTTAATCATTATAATCTTATTTTTTAAATAAATTATTAACATGGTAAATATTTCTTCATTATTTGGTCATAAATAATTTAATTTATTCGAGGTCTAAAAATTATTAAAAAATATCATGATGTAAGAATGATTTTTTTATTTCCCATGAATATGTATTGTCATAATTATTACTTACATATAACCATATAAATTTTAAATTATTAATTTTTGTTTCATTTTTTCCTTTACTTTAAATTAAATAATATAAAGTGTCATTATAATTCATAAGTCGCTCCATGGGGTCCCAAAATCGTCCCATGGATGGCCGTTATCGGACATTACTCATCCAATAATGTCAGGACATGTGTTAAGGTAATTCTAAATTATTATAAGGTTTTTTACCTTGAATTACCCTAATAATCTTTAACTACGGAATAAAAAGTCAAAAGTTATTATTCACAAAAATTGTTTTTTTAATCTTATTGAACCACATCTCACTTACTAATAACAACCATCTACTGCGGATTTTCAAAATAAAATTCAAAAAAGTAGTAAAGTTTCATTTAAATGAAAAGGTCAATTTTTTTACTACTAGTAAAAGGTTACACTATTCATAAAATTTTAATGTTTTTCAGAAAAATACAAAAAATTCAACCTAAGATATATTTGATGTTCTGAATTCAAAAATGATGTTTATTTTCACAAATTCAAAACATAAAAGTGAAATTAATTAATTTTAAAATTAATTCCTATTTTTAAAACAAATAGAGTGTTTTCAAGAAATAATAACTATCAAAAGATTGACACTTGTTTATGTCCACTTTCAAAGTGAAATTAATTCCAAAGACCAAAATTGGATTAAATGGTAAAAATATATTCTAATTACACATTAAAACAAATAAAAAAAATCTAACCATATAAATAAATTATATTAATATGCAGTTTTGAATTAAAATACAATATTTTTCACTATTAATTAAAAAATGAACTTTATCGGAAAAATTCCAAAAAATTACACAAAGTAAATTTTCATGTAACCATTCTAAAAAGGGATTTTATTTGGTCAAATAGAATGTATTAATGTGACCAGAACTATATTTAATGATAGTTCTCCATTAAAAGGTGGAAAATCGGTCGTTTAATGTAAATTATGCTTAAAATTAGATTCATTAAATTTTAAGCCTATAACATTTATTGGATAAGTGTAAATACATTTAACAAACATGTATAATTATATTGTAGTTAGTTTGGTTCATTCCTGCCAATACAACAGCTAGGAGTTAACTACCATTTAAAATAATAATATTTTATTATTAGTGTGCAACGTAAGATTTCAATGTAACTCATTGTTGCGTATCAGGTACTCTATCGAACATAGAATCCAATTTATTGTAAAATTAATATATAATTGACAACTATTAATAAATAAGAAAACTATTTTATTCCATATTTATCTGAGATGTTACAGTTACAGTTGAAACAGGGAATTATATGTTGAGTATTGATATGAACCTTCAATTCTTCTTCAGAAATAGTGGGATTATCCATATCGAATTGGTAGTAATTATTTACAATCCCATATATTCCATATTTGAGTTATCTCTTGGTTCCATGTATTTACTTTCCATTATTCCTCTTCCCACACATCTGACACATGGGATGATGGATCTTTTTTACATCAGTGGATTAATCAGTTGAGATTCTATATTAAACTCAATTTTATTATTTTTATCATAGGACCCGTATGGCCTCAAAGAGACTTCATCAACCATTTCAACCATAAGGGGAAAACATATAATCACTTCATAACTGTAGAATTATTTAATACCCAATTCCTTCATATACATGGATTTAGTTAACTAACAATATGATCCACTATTCATTTGGTGTTCATGGAAACAATAGAGTCCTATCATGCAGGAATTGTGAATTTTCCTCATATGATCCCACAGAATCATCTTCAATTTACATCAGTCCAAAGAAACTCTCATTCAATCATAAAATTAGGGATTGAGGAAAATATTTTTTTGACAAATAATTCATGGATTATTCGCATTCTAGGTAATAAATTTCCTCTTTAGACATTGTCTTCTTGATCGGTTTCCCCCACTACTCAGATTCCCCATCAAAATTATAGACAAGAAGCACATAATTCATTTATTCTAAGCACTATATGAAGAATATATCTTCTCAATGGAGTTAATATATTATTCTATAATTATGGGATAATTTGATCAAAAAGAATATTGTATGCTTTTTAACATAAAGGATTCAACCACATCTTCCAATTTCATTTGAAAAGGAGGGTGTTCTATATGATTAGAGTTATTATTCATAACATGATCGAGTTAAGGGGATTTCATAACCACTGGGACTATGGTAAATTCATTGGGATTCATTCCCACATGACCAACGATCCATGTACTCAATTAATCTATATTGATGGGTGGAATATCCCCTTCTGGGAAATGGCTTTATATTCACTCCTTATACCAACATGGAATCTAATGAGATTAATCATTAACCAATATACTAAAAATTATCTTGGTGGTCCCTTCATTACATATATATGAATATTTTTTAGACATGAATAATTAAACATAAGGAATAAACAATTTGTTACCCTTGGAACATGTAATAATGTCATAAATTATAAAAAATTATTATATAAAATTGTCCACGAATGAGTGGATTTTAAAAAATGAAATGATATTAATAATTTGAAATAGGAATATGTAATGATAAATCATGTCCAAGTGATGTGAAAATTAAAAATTGTGATTACAAAACCTTATTAATTAGCCACCTTGGTGAGATTAAACAAAAAATTAACGATTCTTTGAAAAGTAAAATGAATAATATTTTTGATAAACAATAAATGATATGAGATAGATTTTTCAAATGAAAATATTGATTTTATAAAATAAATTTGGCTTATTAAAGATAATGGATTCTAATTACAATTGGTATGAAATTTGTAATTTCCTTGTAATCAGCCTTGTTTACTAAGAAAAATTGAGAAATTAACTAATTTAAAACATTTATTTCCCAATAATATAAAGATGATATATACTTGATACATGAATTTAGAACATATAAAAATAATATATAATAATTAATTAAAATGACATAATAATTACATTGTGGTAAATTGTGAGAAAGTGTAACCTGAAGGAAAAAATCTAGGTTCAGAAATAATATGTTACATCATTTCCGAAAGTGTTATGCACATGATCGTAATTTACATTAAAATAAAAACAAATAATATAATTAATTAATTCAGAACCGTTTCTACCTTTAATATATTTATTAGAATTTATCACATTTTTTTACATCCTTTTGGGATTGAAATGATTCCATTTTTTGTTCATGAGTGGTCATTTTTTGGGTTTTCATTAATGGATGACTTCTATAAATATATGCAGAATCATATAAAATTAAAATATTTTTCATCTGTTTAAATTATATGTTATCAATGAATATAAAGAATATTAATAGTTTTTATATTTCATTTGGTTATATTGTGGGGTGCTGAATCATTAAATAAAATTTTATTTCCAATCATTTAGATTATTTTTGTGATTTTTGTATCACCAAGAAGTACTACTGATTTATTAAATAATATATTGTATATATATATTGGTTCTATAACATTAAAAAAAATTAATATATATAACGAAATTTATTTTATCCATATTTATTATTTTATGACCATATTTGGAGTTTTTAATGCACATTAAAAACTCATAATCTTTGAATTATATATAAAAACACATCACCTATGCTGTTACAGTTTTTAAATAAAAATCAGTGGAAAAGAGAAATGATGATAGGTTTTCTATTGACATAATATAATTCATGTATATATAATATACTGGAGTTATTATTAATGTTGGGAAAGAGGTGGTGAGGAAAATATATGAATTGAAAATAATGTGAAATGTAAATAGTGAACGAGAAATATGATTTTACCACATGAAATATTCTCTTTTTGAACCACCTAAATGAAATTTGTTTTGTTCTGTTTTTGAGTCAAGAACAACCAGGAGCTGAGAAAGAGACTTGCGATGAGTATTGGGAAGAAATTATACATGTTTCATGTCATAAGTGGTGTGATATGAATATGTGCTAAGTGGTGGTATTTTTATACCAAGAGAGGGATGTTCTTTTGTTTTATTAATAGCTTTATTATTTTGGATCAATAATGTAATAGTAATCATTACATGAAAAAATACATTATGCATATAATTATTGATTGATATTGTAGTGATGACATCATCAATGTCTCCTGTAATAGTTTATTAAACGTATAATGAATCTATACTGTAAATTACTGTATTTTATTAATGAAAAATTCCCCAATTATAGAAAAATCCAAAAATTTATTCTAACAATTTTATAATTTTTATAATTTAAAAATAAACTCCATTTTATATAATAAGTAATTTAAATATGAGAAATTAAATTTTTTATGAAAATCATTATTTATATTGAAATAAAATTATAATTATAATATATTTTATAACACATTGAAAAATTAATTATGGTATCTTAAAATTATATTCAAATCATAAGAAAAAAATATTATATTATATAAAAAATTTACATTTAAATATTTATATTAATTTAAAATTTCTAATTAATCATTTATGTGTTATAAAAATATCATCACTTAATAAATAAAATAAAAATCATTTACTTACATATTTTTTAATATAATAATATAATATTATGATCTGTAACATTCTACAATTTTTAATATACTTTCATGTGTGATGATACTATTTTATAGGCCAGATTATTATTCATAATGGTCATTTACTATTTTAAATGTTATATTGATATTCAATTGGTATAGGTACCTTAAATTTGTTATATACCTATTATTTCATTCATTATTAATTTATAATGTTTTTACTATGTATATATGTGATTTAATGTAATTTTTATTATATGCAATAATTATAAGAAGGGATTTTCCATCAATAAAATTCAGGGTCTTTAAAATAGTAAAAAACAATGAACTTTCTAGACCATAAATCCCCTAAAAAAATCTCATATAATCATACCTATCACATTCTATATGTTTTATACTTCACAAAAGATAAACTCAAGGGTCAATAAAAGGATATTTGAATAAGATTTTTCAAATAAGGGTCAACACCCTTAAACAACAACATTCTTTTATACGTCAAATTTACCTCCAATAAATTAGTGGCAATTTTTATAAAATAAAAAATTAATTTAATTAAATAGATATTAATATCATTATGTTTATGAAACCACTATTATTCGCATTCTTTTTTAATAAATTTGATGTGATAGTATACTCATGCATACATGTGTCTTTCCATCTCCACATATCAATATAATTTATTTCTTATCACAATATTACATATATGGTTATTATGATATGTTTAATATTTATATATTATATTTATGACATATTTTTACTTCTATAATTATAATATCAGATCTATATTCTTAACATCCAAGCCATTATAAAACAATAATATTGAACATGTTTACATGCGTAATAGCACCTCCCCAAAGAAATGTAAATATTTTTTTCATATACATCTCTATTGGATTAAAATAATTATAGATGAATGGAATATATATGTGATATATAACATTATAATGTTTTTCTAAAGGAATATTATTATTTACAATTATATTTTTCAATCGGTTAGTAAATGGAAGTAACATTTTTGCATATGTGTGTCACACCATCACTAGAAATTATTTAATTAATTTTTGATTCCCAGTATTTTATTAAAGAAAAAAACATGTATATAAGGAATATAATACCATTATTAATATTATTTATATTATGTAAACATGAATAAAATATAAGAACATAAACTAATAAACTAAAATAAATATGAAAAACTAAGATGATATAACTGGAAATAGTGATTATAATAATTATGTGTCAATAAAATGGTAACAATAATGAATAAAAAATAATAAAGTTTGTGATAAATATTATTAAGGAAATTTAATACATTTATAATGAATGTATTTTCATTATATAGAATCTTTAAACTCATATTAAGGTTGTTAGACCAATGATGATTGATTTTCATCTAACTTTTATTTCAATGAGGAATAATAAATATTCACCACATGTTACATTTATGTGACTTATATACTAACCAAGAATTAATTTTATAATTAATATTATGAATTTTATGTGTATTTACATATCCTTGAATATTATTTTCATTAATCCTGATTACCATTCAAATATCCCAAAGTGATAAATGTCCTATGCTACAATCACTTTTTTGTCATTCTTTTTTATGATTAACATTAATGTTATGAAATATTAAAATATAAATCTCAATAAAACATTTTATTTTCCTATCCTTTGGTTATTTTTTTGAAAATAATTATAATTTTTAAATTTATTATCATTGTGTACATAAGATATATAACACGATGTTAAAAAACATCAACATTAGTTTTCTCTTCATTTAGAGAATCATTTTTATCACATATCCATGTTTTCTAAAAAAACATTTAATTTTTTTTTGATATAATCATATTATTTTCTAATTTCATTTTAACACATGTTTTCCTCTTAAATTTTTTTTTTAAATGGATTCCTAATGTCAGTTTTCATTTGATGTACTATTTTTATATTTTACAAAGTATGAAATGAATATTTTTTTCCATGTATTATATTAATATAATTTAGTCATCATTATGACCACTAAATTATATGAGTCTTCATTTAAAAGTTTCCATGTCTAATTTAAAATATATTTCTACAATAATATTATTAAAAAAATTATTAAAAAAATTATTTGAAAAATATATTTCTATCATGATTATTGTAATGATATTTCAATGGTATTTAAATTAATCAATTAAAAAAACCATGGAATTAATTTATTATCTATTAAGGATATGATCCATGGATACCATATTTAATATTTATTTTAATTATTATTGTTTATGGTGATAAGATGCTTATAAAACCCATTCCTTTTCCATGGGATGTGTCATGATAAAATGATTACATGATAATGAAATTCTTTTATTTTCCATGGGTTATACTATGATGATATGTTTGTGAAATAAATTTCACTACATAGTTCCAATAAGATGAATTTCTTATAATCTTATTTAAGAAAAATGATTTATTATCATTATATTATGGTTATTCCAAATATCTCCCTCAATTGAATTGGTTGTTTATTGTTACCTAATAAGAGTAATAGAACTAATATATAGAGTGAACCATGTTCAACACAGATCATTGTCTACTATGATATTCATTAGAGTGAAAATTTTCCAATATTATCGTTTGGGAATTGAAAATAATATATTTCTATTGTAATGGAAAAGTCTTGGACTACTTAAGATTTTATTTTTTATACATAATAGTTTGAAACAATTTTTTTTGTTAGGATTATCTTATACTCTCTATGGTTCTGCTCAGTGATTCCATTATGATTCATGTCTTATAGATAACCAATATTTATTCAAAGAGTCATAGTTATGAACTATGATAGGGAGGCTATGATTCATAAATGTTATAATCTTATTCAAATAAATATTTTCATGTAATTCTTATGTGATCATTGATATCTATCATGTATACAATTACTGAATAAATAATATCAATCTTAATTCCCTTTATATTCCAAATTTTATGATGTAAGGTTCTATGTATGATATGTAAATGAAGGGTGTTAGTTATAAAAATCATAATTATAGACGATTCACAAATTTTATCAAAATGTTTTTTGTGATTCCAGGACTACAAAGTAATCATAAATATATAGTTCTTACAGTGATTTTTATGCTATGTAATTAATTTTTATCTAATAATATGTAATATCTATGTATAAAAAGTCATGATTAATATAGATGGTATCAGAGGAAGGTATAATTAAACCATAGAAACCATGTTGGAAAAACATTACAGATAACACTATGGAAAAGTCTATGTATAAGATAAATTACAAAAAAATGGTTTTTATTTTAAACTACCTATCTTGATTCTATGATATAATATAATGAGGATTCATGATTAATTCATCACTAAAATATTTCTCGTTATTATATTATATTGTATTTTGATTATTTTTTCACACATTATGATATTCTGTTTTACTAATTGGTTGAAACCCTAATGAGTATTGTAAATGTATAATGTGATTGAAGTCCAATGATATTAATCATGGGGGAAATTTTTTTTGGCATATTAATTGAAAAATATATTTTCAACGATTAGAAAAAATTAACGAAACCATGAATCCCATTTAGCTTCTAATTAGTAAAATGACGGAGCAACTATCTTTTGAGTCCATCATGAGGACAGATCCACATTCTATTAATTAGTAATCTGACGCACTAGTTTCTAATTAATTTATTATTAACAATGAATAATAATTTTATATTATAAAGGATGCAGAATAAGAAAAGTTCGTTCTGGTTATTAATCGTTTTGATGGTAAATCAAATCAATTGTGGACTCTTATCAAGAACATGTAGAAACATGCATAAAAATGACTCCATATAATAGGATGAGTCAATGAGATTGTTTTTAATTAAGTATATTCCTCCTATTATTCTCACAACAACAGATTATGAATTTTTTATGGTTAAATATAAGGATTATGATACTGTTGGTTTAAATAATTTTACATTATGAGACTTGTAAGTTATGATTTTGGCATTATATTCCATCCTAAATGTGAGGTTTAATTATTATTTATTATCTTGAAACAAACACTATAAAAGAATTTATCTAAAAGGGAATTTTGAGGCCATGAATAATTCATTCTATGTGAAGATATTTTAGGAATATATATTGAGCGTACCCATAAATGGTCTGGTTATGATATGAAAATAATTATAGAAATAAAATGAAATTCTAAATCTATTTAGAGAATATGATGTGATTTCATTGAAGAAATATTTTTGAAACTAAACTATGAGGAAATTTTTTAATTAGAACTAGTATAAGATTCATTTGAGTAATGAATGGTTTTCTTGAAATTAAATGCTTGTTTGATAGGAATAAGTTATCTAATGATGTGAATAGAGATAAATCCCCACAAAATGATCAATCCTAACTCTAGGTTTTTGAATGAATAGAGTACAAGAATTATGAAATATATAATTCCCAAATAAGAATGTTAATAATGATTATTGACATCAACAACCTCTTAATCCCATAGACATGGGAAAATCCAATGTAGTCACTTTTTATGATAAAAGCTATGATAAAAACCTAATTAATTTTACATTTACCATCATATATAGAATTGGAATTTTTTTTTGATTTTTTATATGTACACTATATTATATTAAAAAATTTATAATGGGTTGTAGTATGCCACATTAGTGATTTGTTTTTCAATTATCAATAATATTCCATAATTAAATGATAATCACATATCAATATTATAACTCATCCATAGTAGATTTTTTAGCAATGTGATTCTGTAAATTTTTATAATATAACTTTGGTTAAGTTTGATGTTTTTCATGGAATGTATTTATTTTCATTAAATAAATTTTTCATCAATTTCCATGGGAATTAAATTTTGAAATTCAATGTTAACCCGTGATCATTTATACCTGAGATGATAAATAGCATCTTCTAATGGAAATAACATCAAATATGAGGGGTTTTTATTCATATTCAATATGACTGTATATCTTATTTGGGATGTGAAATCCCAAATCTAATATATTATTGTTTTATGGTGGTTTGTTAATGTCTTTATAATGAATTTTTTATTCTTCCAATAAATCGTGATGTTTAATTCTTATTATACTCATACATATTTTAAGGACTATTTTAAATAAACCATATATTATTTTCACAGTTGACAAGTATAAATTAATAAATTAATAAATTATAATATTTAATATATTAAAATTCATTAATTTGTTTCACTATGGTGTAAATAATTTCTTTTATTACAATAAACATGAATCAATGAATCTTTATAGTTATTACCCAAATCCTAATAAAATCACTGCCTAGAATATGTATTATATATCCCTTATTAACAACTTGCTTGATCAATTATTTAGAGTTCAATATTTTTAAAATGTTGAATTTTGTTATAAATATCATTAATTGAGTGTTAAGAAGGGTGATGTCCCATGTTTCAATTATATTAATTTCATGGAATCAATAAATTTATATTGACTCTATTTGGTCATAATAATTCCCCCTCTGTCATTAATTAATTAATGAGTAGCTTCTAGAGGTTATCATCAGAAGTATCCAATAGTAATTATATATAATATTCATATATATTCATGAATAATGAAACATGATAAATATAAAATGACAATTTAGACGAATATCCCGAGGAAGGAGATTCTTATTAAAAATTCACCATGAATGAATTTTAGATTCAAAATGATTCATCAATGGTTCATATAATCATGTGTTAGCATATATTAGTTTATAATTCAACAAATAGATGTTATTTAATGTTGTCCCACACTGATCACTATGATCAATATCTATAGTTGTATTGGTATTTCTTGATTGTTCCAATGAATTATAGAGAATTTATAATGATTTACTAATCTACTCATTACATTATATTATTAAAAAAACATGTAACATTTTATAGTTTATTATGATTAATATTTAAAAGAAATGAATATTATTTTATATAGTCTACCAATTCATAAATTAAAAAATTGGGGATATGGATTTATAACCTATAGTGATTCATAATATAATGGTTTTGGATGTATTCTGTTGTAGAATGATATTGGGAATACCTATGCCTCACACCAATATATGGTTGGTGATAAAAGTTACCAAATTCCTAAATTAGAGTTAGCTATGTTATTTTATCTATAATGATATAGAGTAGTTGTAATTATGAAAAATGAATATATATATATATACAGATAATAAATCATTAAAATATATTTTCACATAGAAAATGTCAAATATTTTAAGTAGAATTTTATACGATCAAATGAAAACTTATGATTGATCTATAAATTTCCTCCCTTTTGGTGAAATTAATGTAATAGATTCTCTGTGTTGAATGTACCACACAATATTATAGAGGAAGAGGATCACATAAGAAATAATATATCTATATTATCAAAGTATGTAGCCTTATATCATGATGAATGGGAGAAAAAAAATATATTTTCAACATAATAATTAACCATCAATACTCTTGAATGTTAATGTTTTATATACATAAGCAATAGAACAATATAATATTGTGAGAAAAGATCCGCAGATAACCCTTGATTTTAAGTGGGTGATATGGTTCATGAATGATGTTTAAGATCCATCCATAACATATTTCAATAAGAAACTATTGGATAATTCTCAATGTTCACCATTATCTATTAATAATTAAATTAGAATGTTGTAGTGAGAAATAAAATAGTGTTTATGGTAGGAAAAGGTGATGATATATATTTTTGACAATACATATATGTGAATGATTTGTTATCTAGAGGGGTTTGACTGAAAAGTGTCTAACATGCTTTTTAAAATAATTACACCTACCATAATAGAAATGGGGCACCCTCACCATGTATTTTCTCATTGGAATCCCCCAACATCAAAATGGAACTATAATATATGACTTAATTTGATCACATTATAATTTCAATGAAATTCAGTGCAATTATAGAAGATTTCTATTTGAATCATATTTTAAAAATATTATTATTTATGTGGTATGGTAGAATTAAGTATTGTATTATGTTGTATTAAATCATGTTATGTGGTTTACATTATGTTTTTTGAAAATTCATCAGCAGGAAATAGATATAGAGTTTATTTTTTGTATTGTATATTATTATCATACAGATTTTTAGTATGATTTAACAATTAAAACCGTAGAACATATTATGAGTCATTATTTTATGGATTTAAAAAAGTATTGAGAACAATTACTTATTCAATTAGATATTTATTACCACTATAAATTTCAATTCAGATTCCATATGTATTATTATGATGATGTATATGAAAATATTTTTAGAACACAATAATATTTGGACATTTTTGGAAAATAAATTAATTAGAATGTGAATTTTCTGGGGAAATGATAGAGAGAGTCCAATCGAATCATCATTTCTCTAATATACCTCTGATTTGAAATATTAATTTTGTTATAAATTATCGAGGTGACATTGTATTTAATGTTGGTAATAAATAAAATATATTAATATATCTAGGGTACAATATTATGTGATTTCAAAAAGAAGTTAACACTATTCCTTAGGTATATTGGCCCTGTAATGATTTTTTATTGTGTTGTAAAATTAGATCATCATTCAGATATTCAACCAAACATATCTCAAGTTCATGATGTGTTCATTGTATCACTTTTAAGGAATTACATACTTAATCAAATTCATTTACTAAACATTGAGGTCTTAACACAAGAAAATCTAGTATCCTATAATGATAAAACAAAAGAAATCATGTATTATATCGATAATGTACTATATCATAAGACTGCTTACCAGGATAATTTTATATTGATAAATTATAAATTTGAATATGATATATATGAACTCGATGTTGTAATGAGAAAATTATATACTCATATTTTATCATAGTGATGAATTTCTTGGGAGAAAATAAATTGAATGTTCTATAACGTAACAGCCAAATATTTTATGAAATATTTTTTCAATTTAATTGAATATATTTGATATCTTGTTTTACATGAAAACTCATGTATAAAAAGATGCAATATAGAATTAAAATATTAATATTTAAAGTGGTAGTTACCATATATACAATGTAATTTTGGGATTGAATTAAAATAAATAAATTGTGAAAAATATATGACTACATGTGTATAACAGTAACTCATTAGTTATATATTTTTTATAAATTAAAATAAAATTCATTGTAATTAAGAATAAATAGTTTTATGAAAATAAAATTTTATTCAAATAATGGCTTTTATCTAAATAAAATAAAAATTTCTCTATTTGTGAATGATTTTTATAATATTTATATATTATGTATTTAATTGGTTTTTTAACATAAAGTTCCTATTTTTGTCCTTATATGTCATAAAAATACAAAATTGTTTTCTTAAATATGCTTTTATAATAAATATGTTTGTAATCTAGTAGTTAAATAATATTAAAAATGATTTAAACATGTAATATTAATTTATCTTAAAAATGAGTTCCATAATATTAATCATGATTTTATTATTTTGATAATATGTTCTATTTTTTTCTAAATATGAATATTTACTGACATAAAATTTATTACCATGGTAAATGGTTAATGTGGTTAATGGATATTAAATTTAATTAATAATAAAATAATTTTTCTTCCATATTTTATTTTTATTATTTTAATTTTACCTGTGACACCTTGTAATATATTTTTTAATGAACAAATTTTCATGAAAGTGACATACTAACTATATAAATCAAATAATGTTACAAAATTTCACTCTCTTAGTTTTAAATATATATTAATTGTTCACATAAAGATAAAACTAGTTATAGAGTAATATTACAACCCATTTTGAAAAAAATTAAATAATATTCATGATTGTAATTTATTTATATATTATAGGTATTATATAATTTCCTTAAATTCATAAATAATTGCAAAACAATTTTTACATAATTAATGTAAAAATAATATTTATAATATTAATAATATTAAAACTAATATATATTGATCAATTTATAGTCGTACATCAGTTTAATATGTTAATATGTCATATTTTATATTTAAAAATGAATTATATTCAAATTTTAACTATTTCTTAACGTATATAATGTCAAATTATATATATAATATCAAAATTTAAAATAATTATATTTTATTAAAAAAATAATTGAAAATATTTTTAAATATTAAATATATCTAAATATGTAATGGTGAGTAAGAAATGTTCTAAAATGATTTCACACATAAATTATTTTACCATTTATCAACTTATAATAAATAATATAACCCTTTAATATTGAAAATTTTATTACCAAAGATACAATTAAAATTAGTTAAACAAGGGTGAATCACCATGATAATGTTTAAAATAACACAAAAAAATATCTAAATTATATATATTGATTTTCTTAAAAACAATTAATATATTTTCTCTAAATCCATATCATTATTTGGAATTTTATTTATACTAAAGTTATTATATTGGAATCCTTTCTTAAATTCCAAATATACCCCCACATTTATTATAGAAATGAACAACATAACTCACTTATTTACACTAGAATTATCCTTCAAGAATGTAAATTCCCTATAAAAATTCAATATATAATTTATTATACACATTATAATGATACTTTTTTTCCAAATTTCTAGCTCTAGGTTCAATAGAGGGATCCCTAAAAATGATTATTCAAGGAAGAGGTAATAACCTTTAGTGATCACTTACTTTTGTTATTGTTATTTAAATACAATAAATATATAATGTTTTTAATAAAATAATAAACCATGTTTCCAAAATATGTATTAATGTTAACATTATTTTGAAAATACCTCTAATATCTAACTATCCCATCAAATGTTATGTGAATGTTTCACTTGTGCATATTCACAACTTATCGTAAGAACATAATTATACAATTCAGTTCTCATCAACAATTTATATAGATGTGTATTAATATAGGTTATATAATTATACATGATATTTATGAAAAAAAAATTAATAATTATAATTTCAAATATAGAATATATGGTTCAAATTTGTTTGAAAATCATTGTGTCCCTCGTGGGTGCATATTCACTACCTTCCCCTCAAGCGATGTGATTTTTTTTTCATTTCATTTAAATGGTATATAATAAAGATAGTTTTATTAAATATATGTTATCTATATAAACTTATAAATGTTATTAAATGGTGATCTATTATTTTAACATAATTTATTACCATGTTTGAATAAATAGATACAACATTCAAGTGTACGTAAGACAAATCATCTCTATACACAATGTAGATCATTTTTATAACTATATGTTTTATGAATAACTCAAAAATATTATATATTAATTATATATTATATTTATTAAATAATTAAAAACCTGTATATTATGGAACCATGATGAAAATCCATGGTCTTAGACTAATTAACAAATACGTACATGAAAAACAAAGTAGATCACACCTAGATTAGTTATTATAAAAAAGATGTGTTAAAAAAAGGGTGATAAAATGTTTTAGGTATATAATATATTATATTATATATATATCAATGTTTTTTATAATATATATATATATATATATATAATAAAAATTTATCATACTGAATTCTCAACACATAATAAGTAATTTAGTCATAAGCTAAGGGATTCTCACATCACATTTATTTCAGCGATACAAGAACCATATTCGCCACATATTTATTTTAAGTGGTTTATATGATTCCCAAAAATATGTTTTTTTATTTATTCTGTTATTTATATTTATATTTATATAAAAATAAAACAGTTTTTCTTTCATTTGTCATATAATTATAATGATACAAAAGTTGATGCAGTTTAATGTTACAATACCATTTCTATATAGATTATTTTAAATAAGATTATGATGATGAAATCATATAATATACCTATTAATAATGTCATCACTATTATTCTACTATTTTTATTTTATCAAAATAAATTTTCCCATTTTATTTTGTACACTACAAGTCCACATGATAAAAAAAATATTTTAATAGAAAATCAACGTTATATTATTGGTCGGTCAAAAAAACATTTTTAATCTATATTCACATTTTACCAATAAAATTAAATAAGATATTAGATTTTATAGAATTTTATTAAAAATTATTTTTACACACGATTTAGTTTTTTTAAAACAAATTAAATGATATATTCTTGTCTTTTATTGACAGACATACATTTGGAACATTTAATGGTAATATGGAAGGAATATTTTTTAACATAGACCACATAAATGTAATTTTCCTCAATCAGGAACAATACATTCATTGAATCTTATAATTCATTTTTACGTTGTTATTTTAAAAATATCTATTTTCCCTATCATTTTAAAAAAATTCAATTTTAAATATTTGATTTCCAAATGGAAGTAAAATTTTCTTAAAGGGTGAATTAATTATATTTAAATGGTTTTTCTATTTATCAAAGACAACTACCATTAATTTCACATACTCTCTACTAGGGATACCATCCATGGATACCCTCATTATTCTCCCTCTAGAATTTATTTTATTATTATGATAATATATTTACTTCATCAGTTCCTTTTCTAAGCGTAATTCTTTGAGGAAAAAGATGAAAGGTTTTTGGAACACATTTAATTTCGATAAGTTATTCTATGATAAAAATTTTATAAAACACATTTATTTGAATTGATAAAATATGATCAATGTCATGTTATTTTTTTATAACGCATATGTCTTATTTTTATAATGTGATTTATGGGACCTATAACTCACTAAAATTCATTGGTTAATGATTGATTTCTCTTGAGATAAATAAGACGTGAATATAGAGTGATTCCAAATCAGTAAGAGACATTATCCAAAAAATAGTCTTTCGAGCCATCCTTGAATACTAGGATTTTTTTGTGTGAGAACCAAATAAAATATGATAGTCTTAGAAATTATATTTTAACACTAATGGAATTACTTGTTATTCTTCTATGTATTCCAAAAATCTATGTCTTATGCCAAATTTATTCTTTTGTGTTATATGTTCACTAAATATAACATGATTCAAGAATTATGAACTTAAAAGACATATTATATGAATTTAGATTATGATATATAATATGAAGGGTTAGATTTTGATATTTTATACTCTTGTTCTAGTTCCATTTTGATATTTTTACTTATATGTGACATATGGTATCTCACTTGTTTAACCTTATTGAGCTTCTCATCTCACAATAACTTAGTTTTTCTATTCACCAGGATTTGGAGAAAGAATTAAATTATGATATGTATAATAAGGGTGAAAGGTATGAATATACTAGTTTTATAATAAATATATATTTTGATAACCAATTTATTAGGTTTCAATGTTTCCAAATGCACATGACCTATATTATTTTAGTGTCGATAGTTATTTTATGTAATGAATATTTATTACTTAAGTTGTGTTGTATATGTTGGGAATTATGAATGTTCAATACTTTATTAAAACTATGAGAAAATTTATTTAAATAATTGATTTCATTTTTAAATCTACAATTCCAAAATTATCTTCTATATTATTTTATAATTTTATTTAAATATCAATTTTTTCAGTGAATATTTAAAAATATAGATTTTTATGGAAAACTACCATATAATTTATCGAATCTAAATATATCATTTTCTTAAAAGTATATTTTTAAAATATAAAATAGATAAAATATATTATTAATCCAATTTACATAATTGGAATAATATTTATGTCTAAATAAAAAAAATTCTACATACGAAAAATATTCATTGGAAACTCAAATTATCATCACACTTGTAAAATTATTTTAAAATAAAATAATTTCACTTTTATAAATAGAAATGATTTAAATGTATTGAATTTTTGGTATCTATGTAATTAATATAGGTAAATAATATCATAATAATTTTTATTCATAATGAATAGTAATCTGATTAAATATAAATATTATGGATTGAAAAGAATGGTTTTTTGTGTTATAAGAAAATGTAATAAATATAATATTAAAATAACATATAATATTAAAACTTTATATTTAATTTTATATTTAATTTTATATTTGTAATCTCTGGGTTAAATTATTTTATAAGACTCATATGTATGTTTTTTTATATAATTAAAAATTATCTGGTTAAATAAAAAAAATTATACATTCGTCAAACTAAAATTGTAAATATAATTTAACATATAATAAAATTGAATAAAATGTTAAAAATGAATATTTTCAGGTTCTTAATGTGGGTATCAAACATATAATCCCTAAAATAAATTATATATTAATCTTTATAGATCATGTTTTTAGATTTAATTTTTAATATTGAATATTTTTAGTATATAATAAAACTTTTGGTCACCCACAATCATAAAAGAGAACCATATCCCCTCATTCTTTCATACCTCATAGGCCAATTATCACAACCATAACCTACCAAAATCAATATTTATAATCCATAAACACTATGTAGTGTTTATTTTTTTCCAAAAAGAAAAAACTATTGTCCTTAATAATATATAAATTGGGTGATATATAGGCATACATAATTGCATTTACTAAGATCAATCTTTTTAATTCTTTCCATACCACCATAAATATAGTTTTAAAAATTCCAATATAACAAAAATAAATTATATCATATAGGTATATCTTATTATTATAATGGATTAACCTATATCTATATCCAATTATATCAAATGGTAAATGAAATAGTTAATAATTTGTATAAAATATTATCACATTAGAACCAATGAAATTGATTTCCATCACCACCTCTCATATCCCAAACTAATAATGGATTTAAATTAAATATATTATATTAATGAAATAATTATACATATTAGAATATAATATAAATATTTTATTATTACATTAAATTTCGTATGAACATTATTTTTTCACACATTTATAGATCCTTTTAATTTTGGTCAATTATTTTTACATTTAATGTGGATTCATTCTATGTTATGAAAGTTCTCATGGGTGTCGAGATAATGAATGGAGAATCGAACCATATATATTTTTAGAATATAGCTTGTCTCATATTTTGAGGAAATTTTGTGAGGCTGTCTACATGGTTAGATTTTACATTAAGAGGTTAGACAAAGAGTAGCAGGGGCACATGGTTTTCACAAAACTATGTGATTAAGAATACACAACTGTGTGATAATACAAGAAAATTTGGAAGTGGAGTTTTACACTTTTGGTGAAAAATTTCATAAACTTGTTTTATACACCTTTTTAAAACTACCCAAGAATTGTTTGCAAATGAATTTGATAAACATTGGAAGGCTATTTTGTGGTGGAATGATGTTTTTGCCTTAATGAAAAGTTAATCCCAATTTTTACTCCACTTTGGATTTCCTATATATTGAACACAATATCTTCTAATATTTTGCTTCTTAAAACACTTAATTGAAATATTATAATAGTTAACATATATTGGTAGTCCAAACTGATCGTCACCTGTAATGGCCCGGGTTTTTGGGGTTCATTTCATTGTGAAAATCTCATGTTGGGTTTTCTAGTCTGGGAATCTCGGTGAAGTTCAGCCTAATGGTAGGCCTACCGGTAGCCATAGCTTACTGGTAGTAGGACTACCGGTATCTCGGTCTACCGGTAGCTAATTAGCCACTGGAAGCTATCAGCCACCAGTAGCTCTCAGCTACCAGTGGCTCTCTCTTACCCCCACGGGGTTTTTTTCCAGTAGCTCTTCTTTTTTTAACCTTGTTTAAAATCCCTGTCACGCCAATGAATGTTGTTTAATTAAATATTTAATGAGTTAACATGGGTCAGTTTAATCCACGGGGACCCATTAATGATGTATGGGGTGTCTCAACCGCGTGGTCAACCCACGACCCCACTCCTTATACGGTTAGGCGTTCTTATCTCAACTGTCCCCAACGTTTATAAACTAAAAGGGTTCTCCCTAGGTTTCATTTCATGATCACCCTGTTCTAGGAGTACCCTTTGTTCAGATCATTTCATTTGGATGAGCCGCATCACTATCCATGAAGTTCCACGCCTGGACTTAACATCGATCGTTGATCAACATGTAGGGAATTTCTCCTTCATCTCTCTTTTTGTGTATCATGAGGGGTGGGAAAGCCTTTGATTCTGTAGAATAAGATGAACCAAACCTATATAAAGATAATCAAATGATTCTATAAAGAACGAAGGGGGCTGTGATTGTTGATGCTCTGAATTTTGCGGGCTTACACCTATTGAAAATCATGGTTGTTAGGGGTCTTTTCTCTGTGTAATAATAAACCCTAAACTTGGGTGATGTTTAGATGGATTGAATTTCTGAACCCTTACTGTGTAAAGGAATTCTGGTTAATTACGTATATCCGGATAATTAAATTTAGCCACCATGATCAATCCCTTTTTGTGATAACCCAGGTTAAATCACATGGAAATTGAAATCATGGGGTGTGTTAAATCTTATAAATCTGAAATACCGGCATGGGCCTGCTTAGTGGTGGTGTTCTGGTTGTTTTTCCTTTACGGGCTGTTTTCTGGATAATGGGGGTGGGGATGGTATCCCCTGTTATTATACTCACGGTGGTTGTGAAATTGGAGATGGGATCCCCTGTGTTAAGCGTTCAGTGGTTATGAATTTTAAGACCGGGTGGTTTCCATGTTTATATCACGAATTGGTGTGGGATCCTCTGTTGTTCAGAAATTCTTTTTGGCTCCTGGATATTGGACATGGGGCTGCATATTGGGGTTTTCTTTGGTTCAGGAGGATTTACAAGAGAATCAGGTGTGGGTGTTATAATTGATGCTTGACTGTACTTTCCCATGACTTGTGCTTATGATAACTAGTTTCCCAAGTAGGTGAAAAAACGTATTTAAGCATTATTACTGAACATATAAACCAGGATGGCACTAATGGGTTTTGGTTTCACATGAGTTGTGACTTGGATGTAGTACAATTTTTGTTCTTTAGGCGGGATGAAGAAAAATCTAAACATTTGGTGACTGCTTGTTACCTATACATATACTTGTTGTTTTGTGTTTCATATTCGCGCCCCACCCATGTTGAGCACTTAGTGCCGAACACCCCCATTTCATGGAAGAGGGTGTTTTTTCCAACACTACTATTACTGTCTGGTTATTAGCGTATTTTCTTCTCCCTTTCCCGAATAGCCCAAGTATCTTCAGGCGGGCTGTGATGGCCTGAAGTCCATTATTATCCCTAGAACCTTCAGGCGGGGTAGTGTGGTGGTTACGACCAAGGTGTGTGCGGGCAAGTGTTTTTTACAAGTATCTTCGGGATAAGGCACAAGTGTCTTCAGGCGTGGTAGTGGATCTTCTAGCGTAGGTTTCTTCCGGCGTGGTGGTGGTTGTTCTTGGAATAGGTGTTTGCAGGCGTGGTTACGTGTGATAGTCGTGGCCCAAGTTTTTGCAGGCGGGATTCGGCAGTGGGATTGTGTGCTGTTATGCCCTAGGTGTGTGCAGGCGGGGTGTGGGAGTGGGACTACTGTGAGAATGGTGGGATTGGTTCGATTCTTAGGATGTCTTCAATAACCACTGGGAAAGTGGCGTGGGGTACCCAAAAATCGATGTGTTATTACTATACTTTACTTGACATGCGTTATTTTGGAGACTGTGCCTTGGTGAGGCTTGGGTGGCTGGTTTACCTTGTTAGGTGTTGGTTTAATCTTTTTCTCATGGGACTCCAGTACATTCCCCCCACTTGTGCATGAGAGGTTTAGGTTTTTCCCTACTGAGTATACTTCAATGCTAACCCTATATATATAATATTGTTTTCAGGTTTCTAGGAGGACTTCGTAGAGCGTGCTAGATTGTAATAGCTCGGACCTTTGGGGCAATTGGATTTGTTGTTTTTCATTCTTTGGTACATTACCCTTGTAGTCACTTGTACATTCTGGATTTTTTTACTTTTGTAACATTCATTGGGAGTGGTTCTTGGCTTTACTTTTACTTTCCGCTTTTGGTGTTGTTGGAATTTACCATTATATCTCTCGATCCTATTAAATGAAAAAGGGTAATGCCTTCCATTTATTGTGTGATTATATACCCTTTGTGCTAGTCACCAATCCAAGACATATTGAAGGTGGGTCTCGGGGGTCATTATCTCTCCTTCAACTTAATGAAGGAAGGGCCTGGCAATCTGCTGACCCTTCCCTCCTTTTGGTGATGGCGGGTCATGACAGAATGGTATCAAAGCAATGGTTGAGGGATAGGATGGAGTCTGGAGTTAGGCACAGTGAGGATTTCATGGCATGGTAGGTCAACTATGTTGGGTGACCTTGGTGCATGAATTAGGCCAGGGAAGACTGGCTAGGACACGGGATTTTAGGGCCCCCTATGATCCGAAGCAAGGACTCTGGACCTATCGAATGACCAAGTGAGGCCACACTGATTGCAGGGTAAAGACCCTATGAAAGGTACATTCAGCATAATGACTTGTGGTCTCATGTTTCTAGGGTGTCTTGGGAATTATGAATAAATAAAAATTTAATGAAGTTTTAAGAACAATATTCTTCACTACATGGGATTAGTCATTCCTTGTTTACCTTGCATATATGGCACCTAGGAGGCGACTATGTTTGGTGCGGGCGATCGAGGCCCCGGAGACTACCTTTCCCGATCGGCAGAGAGCTGATCAAGATGAGGAGGACGACCAGTGGTAGAAGACACATCAGGCCTTCCAGCGACAGAACCTCGAGAAGTATGACAGCAACACCACTAATATGAAGACGGAGGGCTTGCTAGAGGAGCTAGTGACAGCCTTCGGCTTGATCTGGGCTATGACCGAGTACTGGGTTCCTCTGGTCCTGCGCCAGATGGGGGGAGCAGCGCTTCAATGGTGGATGCTTTACTTGGGGAGAAGAGAGAGGCTGAGGTGGCATGGGTTGATTTCGAGAGGGATTTCTGGGTGGAATTTCTATCTTCGACAATGAAGGTGGAAAAGAGACAGGACCAACTCTCCCTCTAGCAGGGGAGTATGTAAGTGAGGGAGCTAGGAATCAATTTAATGGACCTCCTACATTTTTCTATGGACCTCTTTCCCGACGAGGAGTCTCAGGAAAGATGTTTAGAGCAGGTGCTCCGACCCTCCCCCCAGTATGTTGTTACCCCCTTTACCCTGACGGCGTACATGGAGGTCCAGAAGAAGGCCTAAGTGGTGGAGATGATGCATGATATAGGAGGTGTGTCACGAGAAGGGGTCTAGATGGGAACATTGAAGGGGACGGTCTTCAGCACCAGGCTTCCAGTTTCAGGACCCTCTATGTTCCGACCAGAAGGGAGTAGGCTGCAGTAGTTTCAGTTTCATTCCCCTAGTCCTCACCCTTTTCCCTTGCGCCCAGGACTACGGTACATCGTCTGTGGAAGCCATGGAAATCTCCTGAGTTAGTGCTCAGACTAGGTACAGTACGACAGTGGCAGAAAACACCAGCACCCGCCCCAGCAGTAGCTTCCAGCCAGGCTTTTCCAGTAGCCGCAGCAGGGACAGCAAGCTCCCACTCCTCCGAGGGCAGACATATGAGGAGGAGGCCGACCTCAGGGGGCTCCTCATGGAAATCAACCAGGGCATGGTCGGGAGGTGGACAAAAGCTGATGGGTAGAGGAGTTTGGGGTGGACAATTACACATCGGGGAGGCAGTATTTCCAGCAGGTCTGGAGGTTGTTCGAGGTACGATCAGCTTGTTCAGTACCCTTGCTTTTTCCTTGTTCGATATTGGAGCTTCTCAATCCTTTGTTGCACCTAGTCTAGCCCGTGCCCTGGGTCAAGATGTCGAGAGACTTCCAATGCCCCTGTTGTTGAGCACACAAGTCGGAGGTCGGACTGACTATTTATTTTTTTGTTGAGGATGCAGACTGATTATAGGGCCACATCAGTCGGTTAGGGATATTATTTTTCTATAGATACAGCCATACGATGTCATACTAGGCATCTACTAGATATTATCTATGTTTGTCATAATCGAATGCTTCTAAGGAAGGGTTTTGTTCTCAGAAATGGGCGGTCGACGTTGTACCTTCCCCGACGAGCTGAGCAGTCAGAAGGGCAGAAAGTGAGAGGAACCCCTCCTCTCTGTGTTAGCTGAGCTGTTAGTGGAGTCAGTAGATGCTGAGATGGAGGAGTTGTCAGAGATCATTTATGAGTTTATGGATGTCCTCCCAAAAGAGGGGTTATGTTCGACCGAGTGTGTCACCGTGGGGTGCTCCAGTCTTGTTCTCAAAGATGACAGATGGTGGTCTCAGGTTGTGCATAGACTACAGGATGGTGAATCAGGTAACAATCAAAAATCTCTACCCTCTTCTGAGGATAGATGATCTTTTTGACCAGCTAAAAGGGGCAAGGTGGTTCTCAAAGATCGACCTGTGGTCTGGGTATCACCAGTTGAGAGTGAAAAAGGGCGACATCCTGAAGATGGATTTCAAGTGCAGATATGGACAATTCGAGTTCGTATTCATGCATTTCGGTGTTACAATCACCCATGTTGTTTTCCTGTGGCTTATGAACTCCATCTTATTGGAGTACCTGGATCGGTTCGCAGTTGTGTTCATCGACTTCATCCTGTTCTATTCAAGATTAGAATAGGACCATGCGGAGCACCTGAGGACGGTATTGGAGGTCCTCCGACAGCACCAGCTCTATTGGAAGTTGTCGAAATGCAAATTCTGGACATGAGAAGTGCACTTCATCGGGAACATGGTGTTCGAGGAGGGGGTAGCGGTGGACCCATAAAATGTTGAGGCAGTTGTTTGTTGGGCAGCACCCATGAATGAGGCAGAGGTCTGTAGTTTCCTCGAGTTGGCAGGTTACTATCTGATGTTCGTACCCAACTTCTCTCGAGTAGCATCCCCTTTGACCACCCTGACCAAGAAAGATCAGGTTTTCATGTGGAGTGAGCTGTTCGAGGCAACCTTCAGCTATCTGAAGGAGAAGTTGGTTAGTTCCCTAGTGTTGAGTCTACCAGAAGAAGGGGCAGCCTATGAGGTGTTCAGTAATGCTTTAGGATAGGGCTATGGATGTGTGTTGATGCAGCGACAAAGGGGTTATCTCTTATGGGTCTCGGCAGCTATGCCTTTATGAGCGTAATTATGCCAGCCACGACCTGGACCTTGCAGCGGTTATTTTTTCACTTTGTTTATGGCGACACTACATCATCGGAGAACGCTTTGTGGTCTTCACATATCACAAAAGCTTGAGGTATATATTCTCCCAGCGGGGCCTAAACTTGTGGCATCGGAGGTGGATGGAGTTCCTCCAGTATTACAACATCGAGTTTTCCTACACTTTGGGGAAGGGGAATGTAGTGGCTAATTCCTTGAGTAAGAGAACGCATAAGGATGTGGTCCGAGAGTCGGCAGATTTCTGGAAGGCGATGGAGGAGTTGGCTACTTTGTACCTGGATGCGAGGATTGATAGCGGTAGATATTTCCTATATCAGATGATAGTGTAGTCGTCTATATTTCAACAAGTGGAGGAGTCTCAGTGGGGAGACCCAGAGTGCGAAGTGATGCGTGACTGAGTTGACCAGAAGAATGCTCTGGAAGGATGGACAGAGTATGGTCAATACCGGATGTTTTTCCAAGGGAAGCTATTTGTTCCAGAGGTGATGTGCGACAAGGTTCTCAGTGAGTTCAACAACTCACCCCTAGATGTACTCCCTGGAGTGTCCAAGATGTACCAGGGACTGATGGGACAGTTTTGGTGGCCCCAAGTGAAGCGAGCAGTGGCATAGTTTGAGACCAAGTGCTTAGTGTGTCAGAAAATTAAGGCTGAACACTGAGTTCCAGGCAGCCTACTGCAGTCTCTAGATGTCCCCGAGTGGAAGTAGGATGACATCTCGATGGATTTCATCACGGTACTACCCAAGTTCCATGGAGGATACGACGCCATTTGGGTAGTAGTGGACCGGTTGATGAAATCGGCTCACTTTCTGGCGATCAGTGAGTCGATTGCAGTGGATGCGTTGGCACGAAGGTACGTGGATGGGGTGGTGTGATTTCATGGAGTTATGAGGTCTATAGTCTCAGATAGAGATGCATGGTTTACCTCGCGAGTCTGGAATGGATTGCAGCATGCTTTTGCAACCAAGCTACGTCTTAGCACCGCCTTCCATCCCTAGACAGATGGACAGACAGAGAGCACCATCCAGACCATTGAGGATATGCTGCATGCATGTGTTCGGGACTCATGAGGATCATGGGTGTGACACTTACATCTGGTAGAGTTCTCCTAAAATAATAACTATCACTCTACAATAGGTATGGCCCCATTTTAATCCTTGTACGGGAGGCCATGTCGTTCACCTATGTGTTGGACTGAATTTGGAGAAGCAAGTGTTCTTGGCCCAGAGGTGGTGCAAAGCACGACATAGAAGATTCAGCTTATACGAGAGATGATGAAGATGGCTCAGGACCGACATAAGTCGTATGCTGATACCAGGAGGAGGCCCTTGGAGTATGAAGTTAGAGACCACATGTTCTTGATGGTCTCCCCTCAGCAAGGACAATGGAGGTTCTGAAAAGGGAGTAAGCTTTCTCCGAGGTTCATCGGACCCCTTGAAGTGTTCCGGCAGGTCGGTGAAGTGTCATAACAACTATCTATACCACTGCCGCTACTGAGGATACATGATGTATTTCATGTGTCCCAGTTTCATCGTTACCTGTACGATGATTCACACGTCCTTGATTGGGGAGACCTAAACATAGAGGATGACATGACTTTTGTGGACAGACCAGTGATGATCGAGGATCGTGAAGAGAAGGTGCTCCATGGGAAAACCATCCCATTGGTTTGTTTTTTATGGATACATGGTGGGCTTGAGGAGAGTATGTGGGAGAGTGAAGCACAGATTCCTGCCCAGTGCCTAGAGTTGTTTTTAGTTTTGTACTGTTCGGTTTATAGCTATTGTGGTACAATGTTTTACCTTGTTGGTACTGAAATTCTGGTTTCCATTCCTCTGAATGTGGGTGAAAAGTCCTAGCTATGAGTAGTGGAGGGCACGACCACTAATCAAGACTCATTAAGGTGGATGTAATTAAACTCGTGCGGGTGAGTCACTGCCACCCAAAGCGGATAGTATCTTGACAAGGGGAAGGAGGCCCCCCAACCCACATGGCAGGGCATTTTGACATGGTATGTTGCTTGGTTCTTGACATAAATGTGTTTTCAGTTAACAATGTGGATCACTACTGAGACGTATCTTTTGAGGTGGTTGTTCGGACTCTCTTTCCTTCTAGGTTGTTTTGATTCTCGAGGATGAAAATCATTTAAGAGGTAAATTATGTAATGGCCCAGGATTTTGGGGTCCATTACTTTGTGAAAATCTGAAGTTGGGTATTTTGGTCTGGGAATCTCAGTGAATTTTGGCTTAATGGTAGGCCTACCGATTTCCTTAGCCTACCGGTAGTAGGCATACCAGTAGCTCTGTCTACCGGTAGCCACAGACTACCAGTAGCTCTGTCTTCTGGTAGCTCGGTCTACCAGTAGATACAGCTACCGGTATCTCTGACTACGGGTAGCCCGGTCTACCGGTGGCTGCAGCAACAGATAGCTCTGTCTACCGGTAGCTGTCAGCCACCGGTAGCTCTTAGATACCGGTGGCTCTTGCCTACCCCAACGAGGTTTTTTCCTGTAGCGCTCCTTTTTTTAACCTTGTTTAATATCTTTGTAATGCCCATGAATGTCGTTTAATTAAATATTTAATGTTTTAACGTTATTCGGTTTAAACTGCAGGGACCCATTAATGACGTGTGCGGTGTCTCATCCATGTGGTAAACCCACGACCCCAATCCTTACGTGGTTTCACATTCTTATCTCAACCATCCCAAACCTTTATAAACTAAAAGGCCACTCCCTATGTTTCTTTTCTCGATCACCCTTTGCTAGGAGTACCCTTCGTTCGGATCTTTTCGTTCGGATGAGCCACATCACTATCTGTGAAGTTTCGCGCCCTACCTTCGCATTGATCGTTGATCAACAAGTTGGGAATTTCTCCTTCGTCTCTCTTTTTGTGTATCATGCGGGGTGGGAATGCTTTTGATTCTGTAGAATTAGATAAACCAATCCTATATAAAGATAAAGAACTGATTCTATAAATAATGAAGGTGGAAGTGATTGTTGACGCTCTGAATTTTGTGGGCTTACACCTACGTAAAATCATGGCCTTTAGTGGTATGTTCCCTATGCACTAATGAACCCATACCTCGGGTGATGTTTAAATGAATTGTATTTGTGAACCCTTGTTTTGTAATGGAATTTTGTTTAATTACGTATATCTGGAAATATAAATTCATGCACCAGGATCAATCCCTTTTTGTGATAACCCCGGTTAAAGAACACAAAAATTGAAATCATGGGGTGTGTTAAATCTTATAAATCTGAAATACCGACATGGGTCTGCTTAGTAGTGGTGGTTTGTTTGTATTTCCATTACCGGCCATTTGATGGGTCATGTGGATGGGAATGGGATCCCCTGTTATTATACTCTCAATGGTTGTGAAATTGGGGATGGGATCCCCTATGTTATGCTTTCTGTGGTTGTGAATTTTAACACTGGGTGGTTACCTTGTTTATATCACAAATTGGGGTGGGATCCTCTGTTATTGAGAAACACTTTTTGGATCCTTGATATTGGACATGGGGTTGCATCTCTGGGTTTTCTTTGGTTGTGGTGGCTTTACAAGAGAACTGGGTGTGGGTGTTATGATTGATTCTTGACTGTTCTTTCCCTTGACTTGTTCTTATGATTACTAGTTTCCCAAGTAGGTGCAGAAACATATTTAAGCATTATTACTGAACATATAAACCCTGATGGGACAAATGGGTTTTGGTTTGACGTGATCTGTGACTTGGAAATAGTACTGTTTGTGTTCTTTTGGTAGGCTGAAGAAAAAACTAAACTTTTGGTGAGTTCTTGTTACCTAATCACATACTTGTAGTTTTGTGTTTCTTATTTGCGACCCACCCAAGTTTATCACTTAGTGATGAACACCCCCATTTCATGGGGGAGGGTGTTTTTCCCAACACTACTATTAGTGGTTGGTTATTATCTCCTTTTATACTCCCTTTCCCGGATATCCCAAGTAACTTCAAGCAGGATGTGATGGCCGGAAGTCCATTATTATCCCCAGAACCTTTGGGTGGGGTAGTGTGGTGGTTACGGCACAGGTGTGTGTAGGCAAGTGGTTTTCCGATGTATCTTAGGGATAAGTCCCAGGTGTCTTCGATAGTGGAAATGGATCTTCTAGCCTTGGTGTCTTCGAGTGTGGTGGTGGTTGTTCTGGCCTAGGTGTTTGCAGGTGTGGTTACGTGTGACAGTTGTGGCCCAGGTGTTTGCGGTCGGGATTCAGCAGTGGTACTGCATCCGGTTATGGCCCAAGTGTGTGCGAGTGTGGTGTCATAGTGGAACTGTAGTGAGAATGGTGGGATTGGTTCGATGCATTTGATTTCATCAATAACCAGTGGGAAAGTGGAACAGGGTACCCAAACATCGATGTGATTTTACTATACTTTACTTGACTTGTGTTATTTGGAGAGTGTGCCTTGGTGAGGCTTGGGTGGTTAGTTTACCTTGTTAGGTGTTTGGATTACACTTTTTCTCATGGGACTCTAGTACGTTCCCCCCACTTGAGAATGAGAGCTTTAGGTTTCTCCCTACCGATTATAATTTTATGCTCACCCTATGTATATAATATTGTTTTCAGGTTTCCATGATGACTTCGAGGATCGCGCTGCACACCGTACGAGCTCGGACCATTGGGGCAGTTGTAGTCGTTGTTTTTCTTTCTTTGGTACTTTACCCTTGTATTCACTTGTACTTTCTAGATTTTTTTAGTTTTGTAACATGCATTGGGAGTGGTTGTTTGATTTAATTTTACGTTCCACTTTTTGGTGTTGTTGGGATTTACCATTCTATCTCTCGATCCTATTAAAATAAAAAGGGTAATAACTTCCATTTATTGTGTGATTATATACCCTGGGTTTTAGTTGCCACTCCGGGACTTATTAAAGGTGGGTCTCGGGGTTCATTATCACTCCTTCAACATAAAAAAGGAAGGGCCTGTAAATCTGCTGACCCTTCCCTCCTTTTGGTTAAGTCGGGTTGTGACATCACCAATCTCATTGGATTCCAGCTCGTATATTCTTAATTTTTTAAAATATTAATTAATTAATTTTTTCTATCAACTATGTTACTTAGATGGAAGATCATATTGCTCATTTTCTGGTCATTGATCAATTATTTAGATCTATTTCAATGTTTTTAGAACTAGATGCTGATATTGTATGTGTGGAGCTTTGTGAGTAAAAGTTAGGTGGTCTATAAATCAATTTTAAAGAGCCATTATTTTCAAATTTTTCATGTCGGTGAACTGATTTCCTCACGCATCATTTTTTAAATACATATACACTTCATATATTAATTATAACCATATTATAATACCAATTATATATATAAAATTTTATATGGGTGGTTACATCAATAATTTTTACCACCCTAAGTAGTGTTTTATTCATAATTAAGCTTTTATTGATTTTACTCATCCATTGAAAACACATTTGGTTTTTACTTTATATTGAACATCTGAATGGAATGAATGAATAATTGAAATGTCTATTGAATAAATAATGAATAGTTCTAGGTTTTCATCAAATTGACCTTCCAAAGGTAACTTTTATAATTTTATAAATCAATCTAAAATGGAAATAGAAATTATATAGTATATAATGTATTTTCCTAGTTGAATATAATCGAATTATTGGTTATATGATTGTAATACCCCTTGGAACATAGAATTTATGGTATAAGTATGAACCTAATTAACTAAATATGATGTCAATGTTTGAATTACCCACGGAATTGTCACTCTAATGAAATGAAACGCTTGATCCTAATGTCATATTCAACGGATTGAGGATATTATTTCCTAAATAAATAATGAATCAATTATAATGTGCCTAATTACATTTGAACCATAAAATATTTATATCAGTGTTCAAATTCACATTATATTTTAGATTCCTAGTGGAATTCCTTGACACTCATTTATGCCATTCCAATTAAAGGATGATGGTGTCATGGTTGAGATCCATTTGGAAGTTGATCCTCATCCATTAGTGTATGACCGATAAGAAACATTAGGATCCCTCTATTAATATTGTATAATTCCTTGGATACACTCTATAGTTCTAGCATAGATTTAGTGGACATGAGGCCCGTGGTTAAAAACATTTGACTAGCCATAGCTTATCTCATTTTACCCTAAATGTACTCAATGGAGTCATTTATTTAATTTATTGTGTAACGATATGGATAAAATTCATTCCAATACACTTTCACCACTTATTCAGTGTGCAGTTACTATGTTGTGGGTGATCCAGGTGGTCAGGGAATCCATTGACATTAACTTTTATACCTTTTAAAATAATTATTTATACAAATTTCCATGAAACATCATGGAACCTTTAATATTTATATCACGAGGTGATGTTAGTGATTTATATTCCACATGTGACATAAATCTATAAAATAAAATAAAATTATTTTATGAACTAGTTTGATATTCAGACATTACCTAATAGGTAAAGATTTTACTTGGCTATTTACATTACTATAAGGCTTTACTTTTATAGATGCATGCTTTCACACTATTGCAGTGTATATTAAATAGAAAATAGGTCCCATAAAAGTTGGTGGCTGACTAATAATATTTATATCACACTATATCTAGGTTTCCATTGGTACCTGAGAAAATCATATGTATCGAAATATTTACAAAGGTATGAATAATTATTTAGAAAAATTATTGTTTATTTCTTATGATAGGATTTGTAGTAGATGACAGGGCTAGATATCATCATCTTATAATTGTTTTGGTATTTCTATTTTATTTTTTATCATTCTATCCTACTTCTTTGAATCCATGTTTTCCAAAATTTTCAATACATAAAATATCATTACCATATTCTGTATATTTATATCAGTTTATTATTTTTTTATTATTCAGGTATACCTCTTCTTTGGTTTAATTTTAATTTTAGTGCTACCACTATTCATTTATGTTTTTATATGTTAAATGTTGTGCTAAAATATAGTAATGTGGGCATAGTCTCCCCACAGAAACACCCCATGTACTCATTTTCTCATCGATATCCTCAAGTCTTCAGCAATGTGTGATGGAGATAATGTGGCAAACAGGGATCAAGGAACCTCTTGGTTTCATCTGTGTTTGGTACATAATAAGGTGGTATCATAGGTATGTATTTATATGTCACGTCAGGAGGGGATTTGGAGTAGCACCCACATGACTGTACAAAGAGAATTTCATATCCATTATAGCCAATCTCTTGATCACCAGTACTGCAATATAGTATTTTTTAACATGTTTGTATATCAAATTCACAGTTCCATAGATCAAGTATGTTTTATGCTTTAAATAAAATATATGAGGATCATGATACATGACCATCTACATTATAGTGTACTATTCTAGTAGCCTGAAATATAGTATCATCACTATTTAATACAGTTTATTCACACTCTTTTTTCTCGTTATCTACTATGTAAATTCTTTGGATATAAATATATTATTTGTGTGTGGTAATGGCACTGGGGAAATAGTAGGGAGTATAGTCAATGGGATGTGAAAATGTATGGACATTCACATAGTTGTGTGTAGTTATACATTCTTTGGGGAAATTTATTTCTTGAGATTATGTGCTCTAATTTCATTATCATGATGGATAGGTTGGATACATATAACACCATTAAATACATATTTCCCCATAGGGTATAATTTAAATCAATATATGGAAGCACATTTCTACATAATGGTTATTGGGATGTCCAAGTTAGTAGTGTTATACCAGAGAAACATGGTCTATGTAGAGTGACCTCTTGGATTCCCAATCGCATCAATGATGATTAGGGTTTACATTTGGTTGAATTGACTCTATTAGAATTTCACATCATGGACATATATCCTGTCCACTTTTCTAAATTACCACCTAAGAGTGTGGTATAGTTTCCAATAGAGGTGATTCTAGGATCATCATTAGTGTCATTTCCACTATACATGATGGATCAGACTACGCTGCAGGAGATCAAGACGAAGTTAGAGGACTTGGAAGAAAAGGGTTGTATATGGACTACAAGTTCATCATAAGGTTCTCCTGTGCTTTTCAAAAAAAATAGTGGATGAGGCTCGTAAACAATGTCTGGATTATATACAGTTGATCTAGATTACTGTGGAGATCGTGTAACCACTGCAATGAATAGATGATATCTTACAGCAACTCTACGGAGATAGGGTCTTCTTTTAGATCAACATTGTATCATGATATCATTAGTACCAAGTCAAACAACTATACATACAACTTATATATTTACATAGATTGTATATTTTGTACTATTACCCCATTTTGTTATCCATTCATAAAAATTCAACCACAATTTACTTGGATCTACTAATTATGTTTTTTTATCTGTATTGGGACTCTTATTTCATGATAATTGTTGATGACATGATAACATATTCTTACAGTCAAAGTCACCATGCGATGATCTTTCACATTGTTTTGAGTACACATTATGTAGAATAACCTTTATTTCATTCTTTCTTGGTGCCACTTCTGAATCAATGGGTCATATTATATCATAATATGGAATATTTGTTGACTTAAAGACGATTAGGGCTGCGTTTTCTAGGTAGTCCCGCAATAAGATGGATTATTAACAATATTTCATAGGGATATCTTAATATTAGAGTCATTTTTAGAGGATATTTCAAACCTTACTTATCCCTGTAAATGTCTTAAAAAGAAGGGTGTTATGTTCCTATTGTCCGAACCATGGGATAAATATAAATAAGAGTTTTAATAATGGATTTTATTAGAACATATTTGTATTTTTTTACAACTTGGAATGCGTTATAATGAGTTCTATGATGCATCAAGTATCAGCCTAAGAGAAATACTAATTCTAGAGGACATAGTCATTCTATAAGTATCTCAACATATGAAGCATCATGAGAGAAATTACCCAACACACAAGCTTGATTTAATAGAATTTTTCCATGCATTGTGTATCTAATGACACTATATGTTTGGTGTGCTATTTGTTGTTTATACAAACCATAATAGCATAAAATATATATTTAAACAACATGACCTAAATCTCATTCATTGAATCCTGGTCAAATATCTACAGTCCTTTAATTTCTACCTTTTTTATATGTCTCGAATGGGTACTTTAAATAGTGATGTTCTTAGTTAGAAAACTCAAGAACATTTCATACAAGAAGCCAGTGTTTAATGAAAAATGAATGACTTTTTTTAGAGTTTCATGTGTTGAATCATGACATTGTAGAGTGGTTCTATCTTTTTGTCTTGATTGTTACTTTTTCCGTCAACGATAAGGTGATGAGCATGAAATTTTATGATCTTGAGGATTTGGTTCTCTAGTAGAATACATTAGGAGTCCACCCACCTGTCAAATACATTGTTGATTAATATGACATCATGCATTTACATGGATGTCTTTGCCTTCCAGAAGATATGAGAGTGGAGTTAATGTGCAAGTCCCATTTTTCATAGTGGGTAGTTTGTCTAGGAATATCATTAATTTATAAATATTTGAGGATCCGTTAATGGTGGAGTGCGATGAAACTTTATAAATATGTTAATATCACTAGGTATTCCAACTTTCATTTGGTGAAGGTGGGGAATTTGTTACCTATTTTCATGTTACGATAACTTCCCTCCCAGAATTGAAATTGGAAGAATTTTTCATGGACTACACTATGGGATGAACTAGGTGTCCTAGAGGTAGTGGTTAAATATGGTTTGTCATTATCATAGAGAACAAAATATCCCACTTAATTCTTATCAATAAGACATAATGATTGGATGAGATGGGAATATTATATGAGTAGGAGATAATCTATCTACATGGGGTTCCACATACTTACATTTTAGTTTGGTTTGCTTTGTTAATATAACTTTTCAAGGACGCATTGAAAAAAGATATGGGTATACAAGTGATTCTGAGAAAAATCATTCACCATTGGACTGGTGGACCATTATAAAAAATTATAGAGGTGTTAAAAGACATGCTCTAGGATTTCATCCTTGATATCGGTGGTTCCTGATAGAATCAAATCCCTCTCATAGAGTTATTATATAATAATATCTCCCATGTGACTGACTAGATAGATATGTTGGGGGACATATAAGGTAGGTTGTTTCATACACTCATGTGTTTGATAGAGGTAGGAGAAACAGAACTACCGGGTACTCCTATTGTGTAAGAGACATTAGAGAAGCCTTAGATGACTAAGAAAAGTATGTTTACTACTCAGTCTAGAAAAAAATCATATGTTGATCGCTACCAATGATGTTTGGTGTTCATGGTCAGGTATCATGTTTTCATGTCTATATAACCCATGCTCGGTCATTGATTGATATGGATGAAAGAGAAGTTGTAACATCCTATTTTTGGGACATATGGGAATATGGATAGAGTTATTGTTTTAGAAAATCATTTCTTTCTATATTATAGTTATTGTTTGATGTAGGAAATCACTTATGTTTCATAGCTTTTCCAATATCATGCTGACTCGTCTGATTATTTTCAACCGAATAATTTTTAGATAGATGTCGATGATTTATTTGAGGAGTATCCTGCACCAATAATTTAACATTTGATAATGACACTTAGATGTGTCTATATCCCTATATTTCAGGTGTTATGGATGATAGACCATGTAAAAGACGAATCATGGGAGTAGGGGCCCGACGTACATACCCAATGGCTAGATTTCTTCTCATTCATTGTTCGTCTCATTATATCTACACTGGTACATTATTAATTCGTTTTTTATTATTATATGTTCTAATTACTATATAAGATTGTATTTATATTTATTCCCATATTCCATTATTTATAGGAAATGGTCAATTTTTCATATCACATCCAATATAGACCAAAATAGAGGCTGATAATGGATAAGGGTAGTCATAAGTGTACGAGGTAGGTGTAATATAACTCACTACTCCTGGTTCATCATTGTATAAAATTTTGTGTGGGTTAGTCAATTTCAAAAGTGGTTATTTTTAAAATTATTATATTTTTTATACTCATTCGATCATGTTCTAAGACCCATTCCATATATTAAATTCCAAATTGGTGGTTACGTCCATGTCACAGACCATCCCATTTTAGGTGATATTCATAATTGGACATTTATTGCATTGACTCGTATGTTGAGAAACTGTTTTGGTGTGACTTGATGTTAGCCATACAAATGGTATTATTTTATCGTTTAAATGAATATTTTGTTGAAAATCAATAGTGCAATGTTTTTCCTCTTGACCCACCTATGGTAATATCTACCATTTGTTAAATAAATATAAATTTGAAATAGAAATTATATGGTATATATATTTGTTATACTAATGAAATTTAATTAAATTCATGAATGAATTTTTATATAACAACATTCCACATTTTATGGAAGGTATCAAAATGATCAAAATGACTTTAATATGACTTTAATGGTTGAATTCCCCATATCCTCAAATAGAAATGAAATTCATGGATTGACCTTAATGAATTATTTAATGTCCAGAGTATTATGGGGCATGATTTACTGAATGAATTAATATTAAGGTTCTGAATTACATTGGGAAGCTTATATATTTATATGTGTGAATAGATGTGAGTTAGATTTTTGATTCTAGATGGAATTCCTTGAGCACTCGTGAATGTCATTATGAAGTAGGGATGTCGGTTGCCTTGGGTGAGATCCAAAATTGAACCAGATCCTCATATATCATTTGATTCATAGTATGACATTGTTGAATACATCATTTTATATTAGGGGATTTAATGGTTACAAACATTGTATCCATCATGGCTTTTACAGACACGAGGATCCATGGTTACAACCTCAGTCATAGAGATATATTATCCCATTTTATAAGAAATGTACTTCATTATAATGTTTAGATAAGTTGTAACACCCGAGACTTTTATGTTATATAAATCATCAAAGGAATCTTTTTCTACACAACACTTGCTTGGCTTGCTTTACACGCAATCGCGACCTTCCTCGATAGCTTGCGTCGTACGCAACACCGAGTTTCACTAAACAACAATATGCTATTAAAACTAGCCATTATGAATAGTAATAAACTCTTTTTGAAATTTTATAAATTTTATTTTTCAAAATGGACTTCATTTTTGGACTCAGAATATCGAAATTAGCCTACGGTGAAATTTTGGTATTTTTCTGAAAACTTTCAATTTTTGATGAATAGTGAAACCACTAAGTGGTAGGTTAAAAACTGAATTTTGCATAAAACTTAATTTTACCGCTTCTGTGAATGGAATTTCAAAAATCCGACAGACACGGTTGATATCAGTAAGTAAAATGTGGTTCAATGAGATAAAAATAATTTTTTGGTGAATAGTAACTGTTTACTATTTTTACCGCGGTTAGTAGTAAATAGGGTAACTAAGGGTAAATATGATATTATTATTACCCTAACACATGTCCTAATTCTATTGGATAAGTGTAATTCGACCAAAAACAACCTTATGAATAAAATATGACCATTTAGGCCCACTTGGATTAGATTAGGACATTTATTATTAATTTATTTAAAGACGGGTCAAAATAGTTAAAATCAAAGTTTAATAAGTAAATAATTTTTAATATGGGGTTATACATAATATAAATTCGATTGTAAATATTCATTAGAAATCTAAAAAGATTTCCTACATGATGGTATTTTATTTGTAATTTTTACACATCAAATAATATAATTTATTTATGACACAAAGATGATGCAGTAATTATCTTATTAATGAAATATTGACATAATTGATAATATAAATACCAAAATAAATGTAATTTAAGACTTTTTATGAATTCCACTAATTTTCTAGGTTGCTATGATATATTATTGTTGATTTAATCAACTTGGTTCGAACATATAATTCTGTTATGACTTTCACCAAAATCATATATCAAATAGTGTCAAAATTGACACAAAATATTTTTTAAATCAAATATTATATTATTAATTGTTATTTTATTCCTAAAAATCTAAGGTTCGGCCAAATGACTTAGATAAGGATATATATATTAATAATAAACAATTTGGGGTTCGTTTGGCATGTTATAGTAAGTGTATAAACCATATAGTGAAAGAAAACAAAAAGACATGGTAAAAGTTAAATTATTTAACTTAGAGTTAAATCTAATTGATAAGGTAAAAATAATACCCTAAACTTGTCTAAATCCTATTGGATGATAGGATTTCGACCCTTCCCCACTTTAGCTTCAAAATAAGACCCTTTGTAACCATTATAAACCGATTTTGACTTAATATAAAATAATATTTTAAGATATTCCTAAGGTGCCCCCTCTCCTCCCTTATAAAAGGGCACCTCCTCCCCCTCCTCCTCACACCAAATTGAGCACTCAAGCTCGGCAAACCCCTGCCATTTTCTCCTCTACACTTCCCTAGAATAATCCTAGAGGTCCTGGTCTTCTTCAAAGACCAATCTTAGTTCCCTAAGTGGAGAATTCAAAGAGGCGTTCCAAAGAAGAGGTAATATCCATTACCGATCTTTTCAATTTCTTTCTTCTTAAACTTCTTCTTCTTTAGTTGTTTCATGATAAAGTAATAACATCAGTATTACTTACATAATGATATGTTATTATAAATATGAAACAACCCTAATTCACCTTCTATCCATCCTACGGAAAAATGAAATCACCGCGCGTGCGTACGTACGGAATACCGTCTCCACGCCGTGGTGTAATCTATTTTCCACCATCACTTTACAAGGATGGGTATAATGGTGTAATTAGTAACTATTTATGATTATTATAAAGTAATATTGATACCGAAATAATATATATATACTCCAATACAGTTCCACGATTATAGGAACGATATCATCACTCGTGCGTACGTACGAAATACCATCTCCACGATGTGATGCGACTCGTTCTACATGATCATCATTACATAGTAATTATATAAATGAATTGAATGAATAAATATGATATATGTTACACTAATTCGATTCTGGATATAAGGTATCTATAACCTTAAAATAAGAATAAGAATTTATTCGGCAAAACGCGCATAAGAACAAAAGGCAATAAAGACCCGAGTAACAAGTAACAATGAAATATTACTAACAAGAAGCTAAGAATATGACCATATATGATATCATATCAATATGTATGATTCTGGAATAAGTCAATAACATTATTTAAACCATTATACAGGATCTTCGGACACGTACAAAGCAAATCGGACCTAAGGTAAGGGAAAATATCACAATCTCATTTTTATCTGAGATTGTTTTTACTTTGGTAATTACTGGGGTGTATTTTATCATCCACATCCATGTTCCCTCAATATGTAATATTATTTCCATCCAACTACAATTGTTTAAATCCAATTTTACCCTTCGGTGAGTTTTTAGTAAACGAAATGAACGGAATCTTTTGTCGTTTTCCGTACGAGGTACTTTTTGACTTTTCCGACAAAAGTACGAAGAATGTTTTTTTTAACTTATACAGCATGAATGGATTCTTAAAACATTTTTTCCAAGAAGCTTCCTTTAAAAGTTTTCAAGTTTATTTTTAATCAACTTCTTTTATTTTAAATTTGTATGACATGTTATGAAAGGAAAAATGTTTTTGAAGAAGAAAGGATATTTTCCTCAAGAATGGAGTTCAAGTGTTTTATCAAAATTATTTTCCATCTAAGATAATAAAGGGTTCTGTTTTTATCCCTATTATTACATTGATTTGATCATGTTGTGATGGAATTATTTTTATGAATTCCTTTATCTTATATGAATTGATTTATGATGTCATGATGTTTCAAGAATCCCATTTTTGTTACATGTGTTATGCGATGATGTATGATTATGTGGCACACATAAGAAAGGATTCATTATAAGATGGGTGGGACCTATATCTCCCTCCAATGCATTGGGTAAAGATTTTATATCTCATGAGATAGACAGGGTTGGAACGGTAGGTTATACCGGTTCAGTGAAACAGGACTGAAACGAGGGTTACTCGGTTCAGAAAGGGACTTTGTCCACTAAGATATTCTTGGCAATGAGTCATGACTAACAAGAAATGATTTTCCATGATTATGTGTGCATGCCACAAAGTTTTCAAGTTTTATGTTATGATTATGGGGATCTCATTTTCACTTCAATGATTTGTTCCATGATAAGATATTATGATATCTTTTGCAGGTTATGATTTTCAAAAAGATATGATATGATTTTTATTTCCTTTATTTGCCCCTGCTGAGCATTTGAGCTCACCCTTTTATGTTTTCTTTTCCCCAGGTCAGGAAGATGGATATTAAGTAGAATATGCTAAAAGGGACCCTAGATATGATGAAATAAATGGGAGGCACTATAGAAGATTTATGAACCAGTTGTTTATGTTTCCCTGTTTCTAAAGACACTATACCTATACGGTCCTTTGTGGTTTTATCATATGTTGTAATAAGTGTGCTTCAATTTTTGAAGTATTAAAAATGTATGTAAAGTATGGGTCGTTATAGTTGGTATCCGAGGGAGGGTATAGTCAACCATTGGAAACTAGGATGTGAAAGCCTTAGTAAGAACCCTAAGGATAAGTCTAAGCATAGAACACAATCTTAGTGTTTTAGAAATGTCCTTGAATAACCTAGGATAAGACCTTAAGCATGAAAATTTTATTCTTGAATTATGTGGTTTTCCTATTATAATTAGTGTTGCTAACACTATTCTTCTTGGTTTTAGTCAATGGATGGAACCTGAAGGAACCGTGTTAATGCGGAATGCGATGGGAAATGCAATTATTGTCCCCCTGAGCAACCAAACGATATGGGAGCTGGAATGAAAAATCTTGTAGCCATGCTCACACAACTTTCTCAAGCTATGAATCATGCAGGACTTCGAAACGATCAAAGGAAGGAGCATCATTCTGTTGAATCCTTCATGAGGCAGCGTCCACCTTCTTTCAGTGGGTCTACTGATCCATTAGTTGCTGAACAATGGATTAGTACTACTGAAAAGATATTTTTAGTTCTTCAATGTTCTGAAAATGACAAAGTCATCCTAGCAGTGTATCGTTTGGAAGGAGATGCTGATCAATGGTGGAATCTTATTAAGAAAACGAGACAAAGGGATGAAATTGAGTCTATGGAATGGGACGAGTTCAAGAACATATTTTTCAATAAGTACTTCCCTCGTATTATCCGAACAAAGATGGAGAAAGTGTTTCTTGAACTGAAGCAAAGGGATGATGAATCTGTTAGTACCTATGAAGAAAAATTTACAAGACGTGCAAGGTACGCTTCTGGTATTATTATCCAACCGGAGAGTAAGATCGATCGATTCATTAGTGGCTTAAAACCAAGTCTTCGAAGGGCGTTATCCATAAGAGACTTCAATAGCTACGAGGAAATCGTTTGATGTGCTCTCAAAGTCGAGATGGAGATTGGAGTAACCCATCAGTCACATGGGTTTGATAAGAATAGGAAGATGGGATTCAAAGAAAAATCTAAAGAGCACACGGAAAATAAGATGAGATTTTCCTTATGCTCAAAGTGTGGAAAGAAACATGGAGGGAGTTGTCTTAAAGGGACAAGTAAATGTTTTAAATTTGGAAAAGAAGGTCATCAGGCATTTGAATGTCGTGATAATGGGAAGAAGATGTCTAATGACGCAAACAAAGGAAGGGATACACAGAATGAACCTACTACACTTCAATGTTTCAAGTGCAAGGAGATGGGGCATTATGCCAATCAATGCCCAAATCCAACGGTTGATGATGATGGTCGATGTCAACAAAATCTTAACGCTAAAGACAAAGGAAAGTCACATGGAATTTCTATCAGCGATGTGGAGTACGATAACGAAGTGGTGAAAGGTACACTTACCATCCACTCTAAAGTAGAAAATGTTTTATTTGATTCTGGATCCACCCACTCTTTTATTTCTAAAGATTTTTCTAAGGGTATCACCGTATTACCTCAACAATTAGATGTTGAGTTAGCTGTGACAACACCTAATGGCACAACAGTCGCATCAAAAGTTTTTAATTCTTCTCCGATCGAAGTTTGTGGGAAAGTGCTTCCTGAAAATCTTCCGATCCTTCCTTTAGTGGAATTTGATGTGATTCTTGGCATGGATTGGCTTTCTCTACATGGAGCTCATATCAATTTCCAATGAAGGGAAGTCACATTTCATATTCCAGATCAATCTACGATCGTATACCAATGCAAGGATGAACATAACCTTCCAGTGGAAATTTCTTCCATCTTATGGGTATTGATTCCACTAAATGAAGGTTATTTATCTCAAATGGTTGCTGAGAAACTCACAATTAATAATATGCCCATTGTACGGGTGTTTGATGATGTCTTTCCAGAGGAATTACCGGGTCTTCCACCAAATCGTGAAGTTGAGTTTTCAATAGAACTCGTACCGGGCGCTTTGCCAATTTCAAAGACACCTTATAGAATGGCCCCAATTGAGTTGCCGGAATTGAAGAAGCAACTCCAAGAGAATCTTGATAAGGGATTCATACGCCCTAGTGTGTCACCTTAGGGAGCACATGTTCTATTTGTTAAGAATAAAGATGGATCAATGAGACTCTGCATTGATTATCGAGAACTTAACAAAATCACTATCAAGAACAAATATCCTCTCCCACGCATTTATGACTTATTTGACCAACTACGCGGAGCTCAATACTTTTCCAAGATTGATCTTCGTTCAGGGTATCATCAATTAAGGGTCAAAAGGGAGGATATACCAAAGACGGCTTTCCATACAAGGTATGGACACTATGAATTTATAGTGATGCCATTTGGTCTTACTAATCCCCCTGCTATCTTCATGGATCTAATGAATAGAGTCTTTAGAGACTATCTTGATCAATTTGTGGTAGTCTTTATAGACGATATTCATGTCTATTCAAAGAGCAAGGAAGAGCATGAAGATCACTTGAGAATTATATTGAAGACCCTGAGAAAGGAGAAGCTTTATGCCAAATTTACCATGTGTGAATTTTGGCTTCAAAAAGTTGCATTTTTGGGTCACATAATCTCAAAAGAAAGGATATATGTGGATCCAGCAAAAACAGAAGTTATCCAAAGATGGTCGAGACCAACCACAGTAACTGAGATCCGAAGTTTTCTTGGTTTGGCTGGATATTATCGATGTTTTGTAAAGGATTTTTCACGATTATCTAATCCACTCACCATGTTGACTCGAAAAGGAGTTAAGTTTGTCTGGACAGAGGAATGTGAAGAGAATTTCAAGGAGTTGAAAAGAAGGTTATCCAGTGCACCTGTGCTCACACTGCCTTGTAGTGGAGAAAGGTTGGTGATCTACAGTGATGCATCCAAGAAGGGATTGGGGTGTGTTCTTATGCAAAATGATATGGTGATAGCTTATGCCTCACGACAGTTGAAAATCCATGAGCAAAATTACCCAACACATGATTTGGAGTTAGCTGCGGTAATCTTTGCATTAAAGATTTGGAGGCATTACCTTTATGGTGAATGGTGTGATATTTATACTGATCATAAAAGTTTAAAGTATATTTTCACACAAAAGGAGTTGAATATGCGTCAAAGAAGATGGTTGGAGCTGATTAAGGATTATGACTGCTCAATCCATTACCACCCTGGGAAAGCAAACAAGGTGGCAGATGCATTAAGTCGACAAGACCATGCTAGTTTATCCATGATGAGGATCACAAAAGATCCAATATTTTTGGATTTACAAAGGATGGATCTTGGAATTATAATGTAAGGGGAAAAATCTTATCTTTCTCAAATGAATGTCCAACCATCTATACATGTGAAGATTAAAGAGGCACAGAAAGAAGATGTCGAGTTACGAAAGAAGGTGAGAAATGTTCCTGAATTCAACCTTGATTGTGATGGGATAATAAAGTTCAGAAATCGGGTTTGTGTTCCTTCCATCCATGAATTAAAGAAGGAGCTGCTGGATGAGGCTCATAGTTCATCATTCTCTATTCATCCTGGAAGCACGAAGATGTATAGGCACCTGAAAGAGTACTTCTGGTGGGATGGCCTGAAAAGAGATGTTGCTGAATATGTCTCTCGATGCTTGGTTTGTCAACAAGTTAATGCTGAGAGACAAAAGTCTAAGGGGATGTTACAACCATTACCCATACCCGAATGGAAATGGGAAAACATCACTATGGACTTTGTCACAGGACTTCCTAAAACATCCAAAGGCAATAATGCTATCTGGGTCATAGTTGATCTTCTTACAAAGTCTGCACACTTCATTCCTATTAGAGAGGATTTCTCTCTAGATCTGCTTGCCAGGATATATGTAAAGGAAGTGGTAAGATTGCATGGAGTACCACTTTCTATTATATCTGATCGGGATCCGAGATTTACCTCGAAGTTCTGGCGAAGTCTTCAGCATACTCTGGATACAGAGTTGAGTTTCAGCAATGCTTATCATCCCCAGACAGACGGTCAGTCTGAGAGAACAATTCAAACCCTAGAAGATATGTTGAGAGCTTGCTCTATGGATTTAAAAGGAGTTTGGGATCAACACCTACCTTTGGTGGAATTTTCTTATAATAATAGCTTTCACTCCAGTATTCAGATGGCTCCTTATGAAGCTCTCTATGGAATGAAATACAGGACTCCAACTTGCTGGGATGAAGTTGGGGAAAGAAAGCTATTAGGACCTGATCTCGTTGATGAAATGGCAGAAAAGGTCAGATCTATTCAACAACACATAAGAGCAGCTCAGAGTCGACAGAAAAGTTATGCCGGCAACCGAAGAAAAGACCTAGAGTTTGAAGTGGGTGATAAAGTGTTCTTACGAATATCTCCCTGGAAGAGGGTTATGAGATTTGGAAAGAAGGGGAAGTTGAGCCCTAGATATATCGGTCCTTTCGAAATACTGGATCGTGTTGGGAAGGTAGCTTACCGATTGGCGCTTCCACCGAATCTCTCTCAAGTTCACGATGTGTTCCATGTATCTCTCCTGAGAAAGTACATACCAGATCCTTCACATGTACTCAGCTCAGAAGGTGTACCACTGGAGCAAGATTTTTCTTATGAAGAACAGCCGATAGAGATTCTGGATCGTAGCGAAAAAGTCCTACGAAACAAGACCACTCTATTGGTGAATGTTTTATGGAGGAACCACCAACTTGTAGAAGCTACATGGGAGCTTGAGGATATGATGAGGGAGAAGTATCCTCATCTGTTTGTTACAAAGTGACGAATTTCGAGGGTGAAATTCTTTTTAAGGGGGGTAGAATGTAACACCCGAGACTTTTATGTTATATAAATCATCAAAGGAATATTTTTCTACACAACACTTGCTTGGCTTGCTTTATACGCAATCGCGACCTTCCTCGATAGCTTGCGTCGTACGCAATACCGAGTTTCACTAAACAACAATATGCTATTAAAACTAGCCGTTATGAATAGTAATAACCACTTTTTGAAATTTTATAAATTTTATTTTTCAAAATGGACTTCATTTTTTGACTCAGAATATCGAAATTAGCCTAGGGTGAAATTTTTGTATTTTTCTGAAAACTTTCAATTTTTGATGAATAGTGAAACCACTATGTGGTAGGTTAAAAACTGAATTTTGCATAAAACATAATTTTACCACTTCTGTGAATGGAATTTCAAAAATCCAACAGACACGGTTGATATCAGTAAGTAAAATGTGGTTCAATGAGATAAAAATAATTTTTTGGTGAATAGTAACTTTTTACTATTTTTACCGCGGTTAATAGTAAATAGGGTAACTAAGGGTAAATATGATATTATTAATACCCTAACACATTTCCTAATTCTATTGGATAAGTGTAATTAGACCAAAAACAACCTTATGAATAAAATATGACCATTTAGGCCCACATGGATTAGATTAGGACATTTATTATTAATTTATTTAAAGAAGGGTTAAAATAGTTAAAATCAATGTTTAATAAGTAAATCATTTTTAATATGGGGTTATACATAAGATAAATTCTATTGTAAATATTCATTAGAAAGCTAAATAGATTTACTACATGATGGTATTTTATTTGTAATTTTTAGACATCAAATAATATAATTTATTTATGACACAAAGATGATGCAGTAATTATCTTATTAATGAAATATTGACATAATTGATAATATAAATACCAAAATAAATGTAATTTAAGAATTTTTATGAATTACACTAATTTTCTAGGTTACTATGTTATATTAGTGTTGATTTAATAAACTTGGTTCGAACATATAATTCTGTTATGACTTTCACCAAAATCATATATCAAATAGTGTCAAAATTGACACAAAATAGTTTTTAAATCAAATATTATATTATTAATTGTTATTTTATTCCTAAAAATCTAAGGTTCGGCCAAATGACTTAGATAAGGATATATATATTAATAATAAACAATTTGGGGTTCGTTTGGCATGTTATAGTATGTGTATTAACCATATTGTGAAAGGAAAGAAAAAGACATGGTAAAAGTTAAATTATTTAACTTAGAGTTAAATCTAATTGATAAGGTTAAAATAATACCATAAAATTGTCTAAATCCTATTGGTTGATAGTATTTCGACACTTCATCACTTTAGCTTCGAAATAAGACCCGTTGGAACCATTATAAACCGATTTTGACTTAATATAAAATAAAATTTTTAGATATTCCTAAGGTGCCCCCTCTCCTCCCTTATAAAAGGGCACCTCCTCCCCCTCCTCCTCACACCAAATTGAGCACTCAAGCTCGGCCGACCCCTGCCATTTTCTCCTCTCCACTTACCTAGAATAATCCTAGAGGTCCTGGTATTCTTCAAAGACCAATCTTAGTTCCCTAAGTGGAGAATTCAAAGAGGCGTTCCAAAGAAGAGGTAATATCCATTACCGATCTTTTCAATTTCTTTCTTCTTCAACATCTTCTTCTTTAGTTGTTTCATGATAAAGTAATAACATCAGTATTACTTACATACTGATATGTTATTATAAATATGAAACAACCCTAATTCACCTTCTATCCATCCTACGGAAAAATGAAATCACCGCGCGTGCGTACGTACGGAATACCGTCTCCACGCCGTGGTGTAATCTATTTTCCACCATCACTTTACAAGGATGGGTATAATGGTGTAATTAGTAACTATTTATGATTATTATAAAGTAATATTGATACTGAAATAATATATATATACTCCAATACAGTTCCACGATCATAGGAACGATATCATCACTCGTGCGTACGTACGGAATACCGTCTCCACGATGTGATGCGACTCGTTCTACATGATCATCATTACATAGTAATTATATAAATGAATTGAATGAATAAATATGATATATGTTACACTAATTCCATTCTGGATATAATTTATCTATAACCTTAAAATAAGAATAAGAATTTATTCGGCAAAACGCGCATAAGAACAAAAGCCAATAAAGACCCGAGTAACAAGTAACAATGAAATATTACTAACAAGAAGCTAAGAATATGACCATATATGATATCATATCAGTATGTATGATTCTAGAATAAGTCAATAACATTATTTAAACCATTATACAGGATCATCGGACATGTACAATGCAAATCGGACCTAAGGTAAGGGAAAATATGACAATCTCATTTTTATCTGAGATTGTTTTTACTTTGCTAATTACTGGGGTGTATTTTATCATCCACATGCATGTTCCCTCAATATGTAATATTATTTCCATCCAACTACAATTGTTTAAATCCAATTTTACCCTTCGGTGAGTTTTTAGTAAAAGAAATGAAAGGAATCTTTTGTCGTTTTCCGTACGAGGTACTTTTTGACTTTTCCGACAAAAGTACGAAGAATGTTTTTTTAACGTATACAGCATGAATGGATTCTTAAAACATTATTTCCAAGAAGCTTCCATTACAAGTTTTAAAGTTTATTTTTAATCAACTTCTTTTATTTTAAAGTTGTATGACATGTTATGAAAGGAAAAATGTTTTTGAAGAAGAAAGGATATTTTCCTCAAGAATGGAGTTCAAGTGTTTTATCAAAATTATTTTCTATCTAAGATAATAAAGGGTTCTGTTTTTATCCCTATTATTACATTGATTTGATCATGTTGTGATGGAATTATTTTTATGAATTCCTTTATCTTATATGAATTGATTTATGATGTCATGATGTTTCAAGAATCCCATTTTTGTTACATGTGTTATGCGATGATGTATGATTATGTGGCACACATAAGAAAGGATTCATTATAAGATGGGTGGGACCTATATCTCCCTCCAATGCATTGGGTAAAGATTTTATATCTCATGAGATAGACAGGGCTGGAACGGTAGGTTATACAGGTTCAGTGAAACAGGACTGAAACGAGGTTTACTCGGTTCAGAAAGGGACTTTTTCCACTAAGATAGTCTTGGCAATGAGTCATGACTAACAAGAAATGATTTTCCATGATTATGTGTGCATTCCACAATGTTTTCAAGTTTTATGTTATGATTATGGGGATCTCATTTTCACTTCTATGATTTGTTCCATGTTAAGATATTATGATCTCTTTTGCAGGTTATGATTTTCAAAAAGATATGATATGATTATTATTTCCTTTATTTGCCCCTGCTGAGCATTTGAGCTCACCCTTTTATGTTTTCTTTTCCCCAGGTCAGGAAGATGGATATTAGGTAGAATATGCTAAAAGGGACCCTAGATATGATGAAATAAATGGGAGACACTGTAGAAGATTTATGAACCAGTTGTTTATGTTTCCCAGTTTCTAAAGACACTATACCTATACGGTCCTTTGTGGTTTTATCATATGTTGTAATAAGTGTGCTTCAATTTTTGAAGTATTAAAAATGTATGTAAAGTATGGGTCGTTATATAATTTGTTGTGAATTCCCAAGAATTCTCTCTATGGATTAAATCTTACCCCTGCTCAAGGATGTTGTTACAAATGTTTAGGTGAACCATGAGTTATTTGATTCCTTATATATTATGCTAGATCATTTTGTATTAATATCAATACATGTTTTCTTTTTACATATTAGAACATTTACTATTACTATCAAGAGGTGATTCCTGCGATAGATATTTCTCAAATGACATAAATATATAAATCTAAACATAACTAATTAATTAATAGTTTAAATTCTCAGAAACTAATTGATGGATAAAGAAGATGCATGGGTATTTACAATACCATAATAGTTTATAAGGCCAAACTCCTATCTTCTTAAACTAATAGGTTTTCTTATGTGGAGGTGAGTCACACACCCATGGAAATTAATTTAAAAAGACAAGGTGATTAATAGGTCTTGAGCGGTCCATTAATGCTTTGAAAAGTAAGTAAAACAAACCTAAAATCACATTATTTTAATGGAAAAACATATATTGGCCTAACATAAATGTTATTTTATTTTATTACATCACTATTGGTTCATTATGATGTCATAAAACTCTTTATATATTTTAACAGTATTTTATTTTTACCAAAAAATTTGATTGTCTCAGAAAATTATGAAAAGATCACCGTTGGATAATTTTGAGGTCCTGATTCCAAAAATAATATTTAATTTATCTAAATAATTTTCTAATTATGTTAATTTTCACTTTTAAAATAAAAACTGACATATATTGAATTTTCATTGGTTTTGATAGAAATGGATTTCAAACCATAATAAAAATTATAATTGCATTCATAAAATTATAAGATCATTTATATTCAATAAAAAATAATTTAATAATAATAATAATTTATTAAAATATTATTTAATTCAAAAATCCCTTAATTTTAAAAAATAGAATTCTTAATTAAATAATAACTAAAAACACTATTTGTACTTTAAAAACTATTTACAATGTATCAAAAAATGACAAGGAGGTATATTCATTATTATATACAAAAATAATGCACATGAACATATTACTAGAGATTTGTTGCGTAACCCCTTAAAACAGCCGCATAAGACCTAAGGGTAAGGTGTGCGATGGTGGCAGAATCATGGGGTGGCTCGGATAACATCACTCGAGTGGTAATTTCTATCAACATCCAGATTCTCATAGACGATCACATTCGAGCTTGACATGATGAAGCTTAGATTGGGATTGGTAAAGTGCGAATCCCAAGGACGCCACCTCTTTTCTGAGCTCCGACAAATAGGATTCGTATGGAGCAATTCAACTGGATGAGGCAATCGCTTATTTTTTTGAGTAAATTGGATTTGTTAAAGCCCTATATTTATACTAATAATGTGATCATTGTTCAAAGTCTATAAAAGCAACGGTCAAAATTCTTTACATAAAACCAAATAAGATGACATATTATATAAACATTTTACATAATGAAACATTTAACTAGATCAAGACGGACTTTCCATTAATGAAACTTTTGGTCGTTACAATATTCCACCCTTAAGAATTTTTGACCTAGAAATTTTCCTTTTCCCACACTAAAACAGATGTGGGTAAATAAGCATCATCATTTCCTCTGATTCCCAAGTGGCTTCTTCAAACTTCTAGTTTCTCCACAACACCTTGATAAGGGGCATTGTTTCATTTCATAGGAACTTTTCTCTATGATCTACGATTTTATTGGTTGCTCCTCATAAGAAAGATCATCTTACAATTATACCACCTCAGAAGAGAGTACATGTGAAGGGTCCAGTATGTACTTCTTTAAGAGGGATATAGGAAAGACATCATGTACTTTGGCCATGGTAGGTGTAATTTCTGGTCGATAGGCCACAACCTCAACACGATCAAGAATCTCAAAGGGGATGATGTACCTTAGACTTAACTTCCCTTTCTTTACAAACCTCATGACCTTCTTCCACAGAGATATGCGTAGAAAAACCAAGTCTCTATATTTAATCTCAAGTTCACATAGACGATTATCTACACAACTATTCTGTCGACTTTGGGCTGCCATGATATGCTTCTGAATGGATTTTACTTTCTCCACCATTTCCTCGACCATTTCTAGTCTAAGAATCTTACGTTCACCGTCCCCATCCTAACATGATGGTGTTCTGCACCTTTTCACATATAGGGATTTATATGGTTCCATTTGGATGCTCGAGTGGAAACTATTATTATAAGAGAACTCATCCCGAGGAAGATGTTGATCCCATACTCCTTTAAAGTACATTGAGAATAATATCAAAATCTCTTCAAGTGTTTGGATACTCCACTCAGATTGGCCATCAGTTTGAGGATGATAGGCCGTACTAATGTTCAGTTCAGTATTCGGAGCATGTTGAAGACTCTTCCAAAATGTAGAGATGAATCTTGGATCTCAGTTAGAAACAATAGATAGTGGTACTCCATTCAACCTTACCACTTCCCTGATATATATCCATGCTAGTTGATCCAAATAGAAATCCTCCTAAATAGAAATTAACTGTGAAGTCTTTATAAGACAATCCACAACAACCCAGATTGTATTGTTTCCTTTGGATGTCCTTGGATGTCTAGTGATAAAGTCCATGGCGATGTTCTCCCATTTCCATTATGGTATGGTCAATGGTTGCATAATCCCCTTAGAATTCTACCTCTCTGTCATCACTTGCTACACACCAAGAACCTTGATGTATATTCAGCGATCTCCTTCATCATGTTATCCCACCAAAAGTTTTCTCAGATATCTCGATACATCTTTTTGCTCCCTGGGTGAATAGAGAAATTTTAACTATCTACATCATCCAAAATTTCCTTCTTCAAGTCTGAACTCGATGGAACACATAGTATTTTCCCAAATCGCACAATTACTTATTAATTAACATTAAACTCCGACGATTTCTCTATTTTTATAGCTTCCACTTTTTCCTGAATTCCCAAATCATCCTTTTGAGCAGCCTTTAACCATTCCAAAAGAGACAGTTGAGTAATCATTTGTGTCACGACCCGTCCTCAGGGCCCGTGCCGTACCTAAACCAAGACCGCCTTCCAATGGCTAGGGGCTGGCGACTAGCACCAATGGCGTAAATCCCGATAACTGGAAAGGCATTGCCATTATAAAATAAACAAAAAACCATAGAGTACAAGAGGAAGTGAAACACTAAGTACAAAGAGAGGTGCTGAAAAGTAAATGGGCCAGAATACAAACCCAACTGAAGTACAAATACAACTGAACAGAAGTACAACAGAAAAAGACAACAGCTGGAAGAACGGAAGCGGCTTCTGGGACGTCCTCCTCGGATCCTACCTAAAAGGTAGGTATAGATGGCGCAACTCTTGGATCGTCCACCACGTATCCTACCTGAAGGGTAGGTACAGATAGCCTCCACAATGCTCTTGCCCTTCAAACTCCAACGAGTGTCGTCTAACCGTGAAGTCCACCTCTGGATACTGACTCGTCGTGTAGTCCACCTCTGGGTACCGTCCAGTCCTCAAACACTCGGCCTCTGTCAGCACTGCCTGTCGTCTGCAACCAACCCAACGAGGTGCGGGAATAGCCCGTGCAGGGGTGAGTATAACGATACTCAGTAGGGACCCCGAGACCCTCAAGGTCTCACTACAACCAACAAATATAACCACAAAGAATTTCTCAATAGATAACTTCTACTTAGGTATATTCCCATACATATACCTAAGTTATCAAGTAACCCATCTCAATCAAGAGGTAACACAAAGGTCATGAAATCAACGGATAACAACTACCCAGGTATATGCCCATACATAAACCTAAGTTATCAAGTGACCCATCTCAATCATGAGGCAAACCCAAGGTCATAGACTCAACTCAAACCAGGATTTTCATTATCGAAACTGTAACTGCTGAAGAGCTCCATCTCTGGAGTGTACAGTGGTCCTGTCATGACTCCGAGGTACTGCTCACTAATCCATGTCTCTGAGGTACTCCTCCTATCGAGTACCGCGGGTCTGCTGCCAAATACTGGGCGCTCCGTCCGCTGTCGGTCTGTCACCAAATACCGGGCGCTCCCCTTAATAGCCTACAGAGGTACTCATCTGATCGAGTACCGCGGGTCTGCTGCCAACTACCAGGCACTCTGTCCGTCGTGGGTCTTCCGCTAAATATCGGGCACTCCATCCACTGGGCTAGTTGACTCACTCCAAGTCTAGTCGGTCAAGCAGTCGTCAGGTCTCAGTTGTATACACGGTCTCCGTACTATGTATGCTCATCTCCGGGAGGGACCACTCCACGAGCTACTGGTCAATACTCCAATTAACACAAGTCCCAAGAAGAAGTATCTCAAAGGACTGCCTCATCATAGTGCTCTCATCGCAACAGACGGCGTGTCAATCGGACGCCCGGTCTGTGAGTTATTAGCCTTTTCTTTCCAGGGTCCCAGTTGGTTTCATTGGCGAACCAACCCAGCCATATCTCAAGTGTACCTTGAACTCCCATAGGGTATACTCATAGGGACTCTTTTACAATGTGATCACCAACGCCGATGACGGTTCGTCAAACAGACGTCCGGTCTTAAAGATATCAGCTTTTCAGTTCCAGGGGTTCGGTTGGATTTCGGGTACAATCCAACTCGGCCACTATCTAACAGCAAAAAAAATTCGGGTGAAGTATGCTAAATGTTTTGTCTCATCAAGAGGAATTCAACAAGACAGACGGTGCGTCAATCAGACGCCCGGTCTGTGAGTTATTGGCTTTTTCATTCCAGGGGCCCGGTTGGTTTCGTGAGCGAACCAACCCAACCGCACTCTGACGGCTCCCAAACCTCAAGATGAGTAAGACAAAAGATTCGTCTCACTTAGAGGAATCTATAAAAGTCTACAGTACATCAATCGGACGTCCAGAGCTCAAGATATCAGTGTTTCCGCTCTGAGGGCCCGATTGGTTTCAAGTACGAACCAACCCGGCTGAACCCAAAGTATTAAAAAACCATGACTGCGATATACCGAAACGACTTTCTCGATCCAAGGATTGCATTGCCACTGACGTTGCGTCGATTGGAGGTGTACAACTCACGATATGGGTGAATAACCGAAAAGGGTCCGAAAATGGGGGGTCTGGGCCCGGACCAACCCGGCCCGGCCTGGGCACGACCCGGCCCGGCTGGTGGGTCATTACCGCTGGTTACGGCCGAGCGGAGGAGAGCAGGGCGCTGCCCCTGCGTGAAGAACCGCGGACCCGCGTGGGGCCGCCTGTGCCAGCGGACGCGGCAGCCCACCGCATCCCACCGCTCCCATCCGGTCCCGCGCGGTCGCGAGACCATGCTCCGCCGCCGCAGCTTAAGCCTCGGTGGATTTTTATTGCGGTGCTCCGGGCACTGTCGCCCCCGACCGCCGACGCTGCCGCGCCGGCGTGGCATGCTGGCGAGGGCTTCCGCTGACCACCGGACGCGCTCCGGTGGTCCGATTGGCCTGTGGTATTTGCCAGAGATCATCTTAGGACCCGACCTTCGCTGCAAAGCCTTCAAAATGCCTTCACGTCTTCGTTTGTAATTTTCCAGTGCGGCACGATGACACTGTAGCTTATTTAACTTCATCGGCGCGGCGCGACGGCACCATGCTTCTTAGACCTTCCTCATAATTTCCACGCGGTGCAACGACACCGCGCCACCTTTCACGTGCCGCAACAAATTCAAACAACATGGGGGGGAGGGTTGGCCGTGTTCGTGCGGTCTGACCTACTACTGTTAATAATGATTGCAAGCAGCCATCTAATAGATGTTGACGTACGTCAAGAAATAATTCACGGAAAAAAAATTAATCCTCAACATCAATCCGCATGAACAAACGATCCGCGGATCAACCTGGAAGTGGTTGGTCCGTGCTCGTCGTTCTTTTCTCAAAAGATAAGAGAACACCAAAATAAATTCCCCTACCTTGTGCGAGATTGAATGGAGGTTCGTTGAATGAGGATTCGTCACGGGTAGAGATGTCACGGAAGGAGACGCCGCGGTACACGGCGTCGCATATTCGGTTTCTGAGAACTCGGCGTTCTTCGTCGGAGACCGATGTGTTCTTCGCGTTCTTCGTCGAAGATGAAGAAGTTCTTCAATCCTTATCCTTTTTCTCCCCAAGACTCTACCACAAGAAACTAACCCAAAATTAATTAAGCTCTCACTTAATTTATTAACAAGACATGATTTTGAATTTCAAACCCACACACACATTAAACTCAATTCATTAATAACATAAGTTATAAATTCTTAAGTTATCAAATTTAAACAAAGGTTGATGGAGTTAAGGAATGTGAAGGGGTGGGGTTCATGTGGGCCCCACCACCCTCATACCCTCCCTTGGGAAGTTGGGTAGTTACCGAACATCCACCCAAATCCTTAAACCACTAAAAGAAAATAAAAATTGTAGTTAATTTATAAATTAAACTTCCACAATTTTTATCATCTTCTCTCGTGAAAACGCAACTCCAGAAATGGCGTTCCTAAGAAATTACCGACGCTATGGTTCAATTGGTGCCCTCAGAATTTGATTTCGAGCACCGGTTCAAAAGATTGGAATTCCCGCTCATTCGTTCACTGAACGTACCTAAGACAAAATTCAGAAAATGATTCTGGGCACACCAGGCCTCAGAATCAGGCGCCGTTAGAAACTACGTTTGTGTAAAATTCCAGAGAAAATTAAAAAAAATTCCATGAAATTTCTGGGTCTTTACAATTTGTGAAAGGATATATTATTTTCCCTTATTTATGATTCCCATGACCATCTTTATCAAGTCTAAGAAGATTGTATCCTTCTCAATTCTCGTCATTGATAGGATCATTGGGTCCTTTCTACTTAAGGCATCAGCCACCTAGTTCACATTCTGAGGGTGGTAATGTATTGAACAGTCAAAATCCTTGATGAGCTCAATCAATATTCTCTAGCGCATATTAATCTCTTTTAGTGTGAATATATATTTAAGACTCCTGTGGTTAGTATATATCTCACATTTCTCCCTAGAGAGATAATGCTGCCAGATTTTCAAGGCAATGATCACCACTACCAACTCCAGCTCATGCATTGGATAGTTTCACTTAGGGATTTTCAACTGCCTTGATGAATAGGATATCACTTTATCATTCAACATCAACACACAACCTAATCCATTCTTCGAAGAATCACTGAATACAATAAAAATTTCCCCACTTGTGGGTAAAGTGAGAACGTGTGCAGTGATAAGCCTCATTTTTATCTCCTTGATTCTTTCTTCACCTTCATCACTCCATGAAAACATTAATCCCTTCCGAGTTAGCGCGGTAAGAGGGTTGGACAATCATGAGAAATTCCTCACAAATCGTCGATAATAACTAGCTAACCCCAAGAATCTACGAATATCGATTAGTGATGTTGGCCTCAACCATCCCTCAATTGCATCTATTTTAGAGGGATCCAAATATATCCCATTGATTTTGATGATATGGCCCAAGAATGATACCTCCTTTAACCAGAACGCACACTTTATGTACTATTCATATAGATTCTCCTTGCACAAAGTCTCTAGTACAATTCCTAAATGATCCTCATGATCCTCATTGGTTTTGGAGTATATTAGAATATAATCTATAAAGACTACTACAAATATTTTCAAGGAAATCTCTAAAGGATGAATTCATTAATTCCATGATGATTTATGGAGAATTAGTGATTCTGAAAGGCATTACTATGATTTCATAGTGCCTGTATCTTGTGCGAAAAGTAGTCTTAGGGATATCTTCTTTGTTCACCCTTACATGATAATATCCCAAACTCATATCCACATTGGAGAAGTATTGTTCTCCAGGCAACTATTCGGACAAGTCATCAATTCATGGAAGATGATACTTTTTCTTTATCGTGATTTTCTTATGTTCATGATAATTTATTCAAAGGCGCATTGACCAATCATTCTTCTTGAAGAAGAGGAGTAGTGCACCCCAGGGTGAAGTACTTGGGTGTATAAACCCTTTATCCAGATTCTCTGTAGTTATTTCATTAGCTCTTCAAGATCTACAACTACCATTTTATATGGAGTCTTGGATATTGGTAATGCCCTGGGTATAAGTTCAATTGATAATTCAACATCTCTTCTATGAGAAAGACCAGGCAGTTCCTCAGGAAACACTTCGGCGAATTCCCGCACAACAAGAATTTCATCAAGGATGGTTTCTTCTTTGTAGTCAATCATCCTATCAAGATACTCATGCTCATAGAGTAGTAATATCCATGCTTGAGATGATGGAGCTAAAAGAGATTCATCTTCCTCCATACACTTGTAATGAATCGGGGGTCGATTCTCCATATGAAGTGTGATTTCCCTTTCCCGATAATTTATGTTGGCTCTATATATGGAAAGCCAATCCATGCCATGAATTGAATCAAATTTCATCAGAGAGAGTATGAGAAGGTTCGCTGGGAAATTAAATCCATAGATTATAACAGGTGAGGACTTATATTCATGGGATGCAATGATTTCCCCATTTCCTGTACTCACTGACATCTTCACTTATTTGATTTTTGGTGGTGTGGGGAATGTTATACTAAACATTCAAGATATAAAATAATGCGTAAAACCTAAATCAAAAAGTATGTTCTCTATTATTGAATAAATAACTAGCTTACCAGTCACCACATCGTTGTCGGGGTTCACATCGGCAGAAGTGATGGCAAAATGTCTTCCTTGCTACCTTGGTGGTTGTTGGTTTCCACCGAAAACCCTTAGATTAGGGAACTGATTTGCAAGACGCCCTAGTTCGTTGAACATATAGCAATGAACAATGCATTGAGGTCCGAATGGAGCATTACTCTCCTCTTTTGTAGTCGTGGTTATTTCATGCCGACAGTTAACAGCTAGGTTCCCTACTCTTCCTCTCCTGAAGCATTTCCTCGTCCACTTAAAGAAATTTCTAGGGTTCTTCTTTCCGCACTTTTGGAAAGTGGTGTGCTAGATCTTCTTAGCACCATTGGATTTATCCATCGGACTTCCAAAATTGAATTCTACCTTAAAATTCTTGTCCCCATGATACACCTGTGATTCCCCGATCTCCATTTCGACCTTGAGGTAACATCAGACAATTTACTCATAGCTGTTGATGTCACGGATCACTAATGCTTTCCATAGGCTAGGCTTCAGCCCACCCAAGAAACAGCCAACCTTGAATTCGAGGGTAACAACAAAGCCGAAAGTGTATCGTGCAGGATTTTTGATGTTTTCCTCGTAGGCTGCAACAAATTCTTTATCTTTTTTCTTGAGGGAAAGGTAGTCCCTTTCCATCTTAAGCCGAAGGTTTCATGAAAAATATTTATCAAAAAAAATCTTCATGAAATCCCTCCATTTCAATGCCTCGATATCCTCCTCAGGCATCATATTTTTTATCAATGTCCACCATTGATTAGCTAAACCCTCAATACGATAAGCTGCCAGGAGAACCTTCTCTTGTTCAGAACATTTAAGGATGTAGAAGATCTTTTCAATGAATTTGATCCATTGTTCAGTGATCGTGGGATCCGATGATCCACTAAAAGTAAGAGGCCATTATCTCATGAAGCTCTCTATAGTGAAATGTTCTTTCTTAGGGGAGTTAAACATTCCTCTCGACCCGTGTTTCAATTCAAAACTTTTTTTAGCTGAGAGAGATGCGTGAAAAAGTTCACGATTCCCGCTCCCATTGGATTGGGCATCTCATTAGTACAATCATCACACTAATCTTCACAACGGTTTTTAGCCTGAGTCCTCCTATTACCGTTGATTGTCTGGAATAAAAGGAAATTTAGTGGTATCACATAAAGGGTAATCCAATGACAAAATAGGATGACTTATAAATAAACATTTATTTCCTTAACTCAGGAGTGTATAGGATTTAATCTAGGCTTTTCATGATCTACTTTCTAACATATATTCCTAGGGGCATTTTTTTATATTCCATTAATAAGGGATCATAGTAAGCTTGTGAATTTATCAAAACATATCCCTCGGGAGTGTCGTAACCAAGAGTACATCAAGGCCCGTTGGCGTGCACCAGTTCTCGTTCGAGTCTAGGTCAATGTTGTGTTTTCGGGTTTTACCCCTAGGATACATCTGTGGCAGAGTCGCCTCTACCTAATCTTATCCTGACAGAGATGTATTTGTTTTATAAACTACTTACATAGTACATAACAAAAATTAGGGATGTTTTTATTTAACTTAGTCTTGTATCTATGTATTTACTAGGGTTTTCTAATCCTAATCACAAAAATAACTATACCTATCCACTGATACCAACTATTATAACCCTGCTTTTTAAAACAAACTTAAACATGATTTATTACATAAACCATTCACTTGATAAAACATGGAATATTGAGAGGCAATGTGTATTTGGGGATTAGGATAATTACATAAAAACTTAAAACATGAAATACAACATCTTTCTTGAAAACTCCATTTACATGACCACTACATTCTCTCGTACTTAGAATTGCATGGGATAACCTGAGGACATGCATAAGAAAGGGGTGAGCTATAAAGCCCAGTAAGGGAATAAACATGGAATAAGATGAGGAGTACAATAAATTTTAGACATTAGGAATATCAAAAGAGAACAAGAGATACATGAACATAAAGGCATGATAAATCATTTTAATCATAACATGGAAATGTGGCAACACCACTTAACATGGAATTAGCATGAGGCAAGACTCATTGCAAATGGAGCATGAGTAAATCCTCATTGCACATGAAGCACAAGTAAAACCTGATTGCACTTGAATTATAATGAGTCAACACTCATTGAACATGATGTATCATGATACTATACTTTACCCAATGCATTGGAGCACTATAAGGGTGCACCCTTCTTAAACACTTCATTTCATGCATAAGTGTGCCACATGGATCATAAAACCTGGATTCATTAAACCTAATAATTTATTCTAAGATAAAGTAATGTGGAATTCATACCTGATTATTTATAATCAATATGTAAATATTCATAATGGTGAATACCATTGATGGACAAATGGGAATGGTATTCACTATAAAATGGCATTGGCTTAGAAAATCGGTGTGATTTCTGCAGCATAACGGCGTGACATAAGAATTCATAAAAAATCTTGATGAGTGATTAAGGGGATACTCATCATATTTACATGTAATGGACAGTAAGTAGGTCATATAGATACATGTACCAACAATTTTAATGGAATTTATATTCATGATAAAAAAGTATTTCATGAATGTAAATGAGGAGAGAGAAGTTCCGTTCAGAATTTCGGTATAGTAATAGGTGTACATGGGAGGAATTTAATGAGAGAGAAATGTGTATCCCATTAATCAAACATAAATAGGGAAGAATGAGGGAGGTTTAAAACCATACCCCAACATTCATAATTGAAATTAAACATGCAAAACAACTTAAAGAAAATTGGACAAAATGAGAAAGGAAGAAAAAACCCTTACTTGGATGTGTGCTTCCAAAGGCTATAGAGAGGTTTTTGAGAGGCTTCTTGGGAACTTGGGGCACTTTTGGAGGATTCAAGATAGTGTAGGGAAGAGTTAGGACTAAATACAACGGAATTGAGTGAGGAGGAAGTGGGAGCTTGGGTGGGTTTATATAGGAATGGTGATGGAATTCTTTATTATTTTGGTTTGGGTCCCCTTACATTAAATTAATCCAAACAACAAACCATCCCATGGTTTTTGATTATGGTTTTTCTTAAAGGGAAGATGAATAAAATATTTTATAATGCCAATGTCCGAACTTCTTAAAATAATAGTGTTGTTTTTGTGGAGGTGATTCACACTCCCATGGAAATTAATTTAAAAAGACAAGGTGTTTAATATGTTTTTTGGGGTCCATTAATACTTTGAAAATTAAGTCAAACAAACCCAAAATCACATTATTTTAATGGTAAAACATATATTGTCTGAACATAAAGATTATAGTATTTTATTACATCACTATTGGGTCATTATGATGTCATAAAACACATTATATATTTAAACGGTATTTAATTTTTACCCAAAAATTTTATTGTCTCAGAAAATTATGAAAATTTTACCGTAGGATAATTTCGATGTCCTGATCCCAGAAATTGAATTTTTTTTATCTAAATAATTTTATAAATATTTTAATTTTCACTTTTAAAATAAAAACTGACATTTATCAAAAGCTCACAGGTTTTGACAGAAATGGATTTCAAACCATAATAAAAATTATAATTGCATTCATAAAATTATAAGATCATTTATATTTAATAAAAATTAATTTTATTAATAATAATAATATTTTTTTAAAATATTATATAATTCAAAAATCCCTTAATTTTAAAAAATTTAATTCTTAATTAAATAATAAATAAAAACACTATTTGTTCTCTAAAAACTACTTACAATGTATGAAAAAAATGTCAAGGAGGTATATTATTTATTATATAAAAAAATAATATACATGAACATAGTACGAGTGATTTGTTATATAACCCCTTAAAACCACCTCATAATACCTAAGGCTAAGGTTTTTGATGGTTATAGGCTCATGGGGTGGCTCAGATAACATCGCTCGAGTGGTAATTTCTATCAACATCCACTTTTCCCGTAGACGGTCACGTTCGAGCTTGACATGATGAAGCTCAGCTTGGGCATGGTCAAGAGAGAGGCCCCAGGACACCACCTCTTTTCTAAGCTCTGACAAATGGGCTTTGTATGGAGAAATTATACTGGATGAGGTCATCACTTCTTTTGTCTTAGTAAATTGGATTTGTTAATGCCCTATATCTATACAAATCATGTGATCACTGTTCAATGACTATAAAAGAAACGGTGACAATTCTTAACATAAAACCAAAAAAGTTGACATATTATATAAAAGTTTTACATAAAGATAAATTTATCTAGATCAAGAGGGATTTTCCATTAATGAAACATTGGGTCGTTACACTGACCATGCAAGGAGTGTTTGGCAAAGAAGAATCTAACGCATGGTAAGCGCACAGTTTGTCAAACCGTGTGGACTAACCATGCGACCACTTAAAGATAGATACTAAAATTGTGGATCTGAACTCTTTTTCCTCTAAATGGTTCGTTTATTCCCCAAATGTCCATAACTTGGGATTACCCTTCCTTGGAGATAGAATAACCTCTCTCAATCATTATGGATGTGATATGGGGGTATCTCTTTATGAATCGAAGACGGTTTCTTGAGGTATGTGGTCGTTCTTCCTCGTTCATGTTGGTTTCCTAGATCTACATTGATCTACTCCTCCACTTCTCTCAGTTTCATTGATCAACAACCGTTATGGGTAGATCTAGGTGTGTGGATGTTGAATATGATGAGATTTTGTCTTGGTTGCATTAAGAGAGGATATCTAAGGAGGATTTGTGGAGAATCAACCTGATTTCATGAGTGTTCCTTGACCGTTGTGGTAGTATATTCTTGGCTTCTCTAATTTTTTATGTGAGATCATAGAGTTATCATTATTTGACATTTTGATCACAATGGAATTGAAATAATTAAATACTTGAACTGGATTAAAATAATTGGTTTTATCGCATGTTGTGTCTTTGTACTATGTTAACGGTTCGCCTCTTAATTTGATATATAATGTGATATATATGCCTTGTTTGTTAGCAAGTTCTTCATGATGAAATTGATAATCAGCGTAATACAAGAATTAATTAATAAATAATTGGATAAAGATAAAGAGGAATGTAAATGAATCTGGTTGTTATTGTTTGGTTGTTGTTACAAATTGATGTTTATCAAATTGATGCTGATGTACGTGATTAATTCAGTTGGTTGGTAAACCTAAAATCTGTTGGTTCTTGTGGATGAAGTCGAGATGTCTTGCTTAAGGGCCAAGAGCCCAAATTGTTGTGATGTTTACATTCCTACTGCTTGTGCTGATGTGATACTGGATGGATGTTGTGATATGTGGGGGCATGGAGGCCCTGTAGTTGTGGCAGCAGATGATTCGTAGAGTGTCGAGATGCATCGCTTTATGCATATGGGTGTCAGGGGGGACACTGGGGATGATGGAATGGGATGATGTGATTGTTGGATGGTTGGTGCTTTCTTTGGTTGATTATCTTCATTAATTTTCACCACTACTCAATGTAGCTAGCCTTACTTACCCTTCTTATGAAGGAGGCGAAGACACGCGGGGTATGCCAGGTGCTTTACATGTTTATCCTCTAAAGGGAGAATGGGTCTACGCCCTTTCTATAGGCAGAAAAGACTCGACGGGTAGTGCATCTACTCAATGTGTTGATCCCCCATGTGTTTAGTAGTATAGGATGATTTGCAAGAATTCCTCGGAATATTGGAATGTAATTCTGTAATGATTGTTTGAATATATGATGTTAACCCATGGGGTTAGAGATTGTTGGAACATAATGATGAGGTTGAGAACTTATGAAGGGGCAGTGGATTTTGGTTCAATGAGATGCAAATAATTTTTTGGTGAATAGTATCTTTTTACTTTTTTACCACGGTTAAAAGTAAATAGGGTAATTAAGGGTAAAAATGATATTATTATTACCCTAACACATGTCCAAAATCTATTGGATATGTTTAATTCGACCAAAAACAATCTTAGGAATAAAATATGACCATTTAGGCCCACTTGGATTAGATTAGGACATTTATTATTATTTAATTCAAAGAAGAGTTAAAAGAGTTAAAATCAAATTTTATTTACTAAAACATTTTTAATATAGGGTTATACATAAGATAAATTCAATTGTAAATATTAATTAGAAATATAAAAATATTTCCTACATAATGGTATTTTATTTGTAATTTTTAGACATCAAATAATTTAATTTATTTATGACACAAAGATGATGCAGTAATTATCTTATTAATGAAATATTGACATAATTGATGTTATAAATACCCAAATATATCTAATTTGAGACTTTTTATGAATTACACTAATTTTATAGGTTAATATGACATGTTATTCTTGATTTAATTAATTTCTTTCGAAGTTATCATTCTGTTATGATTTTCACAAAAATCAATTACTAAATAGTCTCAAAATTGACATAAAATAGTTTTTTTAAAAAATATTATATTATTATTTTTTATTTTATTCCTAAAAATATAAGGTTCGGCCAAATGACTTAGATAATGTTATATATATTAATAATAAACAAATTGGGGTTCGTTTGAATTCTTATAGTATGTTTATTAACCTTATAGTGTAAGAACACAAGAAGACACAGTAAAAGTAAAATTATTTAACTTAATGTTAAATCTAAATGATAAGGTTAAAATAGGAACCTAAACTTGTCTAAATTCTATTGGATGAGAGGATTTCGACCCATCCCCACCTTATTCTCGAAATAAATAAATTTGGAACTATTTAAAACCGATCTTGACTTTATAATAAAATAATATTTTTGGTTATTCCAAAGGTGCCCCTCTCCTCCCTTATAAAAGGGAACCTCCTCCCTCTCCTCCTCACACCAATTTGAGCATTAAAGCTCGGGAAACCCCGGCCAAAATCTCTTCTCCACTTCCCTAGTATCATCCTAGAGGTTCTGGTCTTCTTCAAAGACCCATTTTAGTTCCCTAAAAGGAGGTCTCAAAGAAGCACTTCAAAGAAGAGGTAATGTCCGTTACCGATTCTTTCATCTTTATTTCTGCTTCCACTTCTTCTTCTTAGGTTGTATCATTATGAAGTAATAACATCAGTATCACTAATATACTGATATGTTATTATAAGTATGAAACAACCCTATTTCGCCATCTATCCATCCTACGGAAAAAGAAATCACTGCGCGTGCGTACGTACTGAATACGGTCTCCACGCTGTGGTGTAATCTATTTTCCACCACCACCTTACATGGATGGGTATAATGGTGTAAAGAATAACTATAAATAGTTATTAGAACATCATATTTATTCTGATCTATTGTATCATCCACTCCAATTAAATTCAATAATTATGGAAATGATATCATCACTCGTGCGTACGTACGGACTACCGTCTCCACGACATGATGAGATTCATTCTCCATGTTAACCATTTAAGAATGATTATGAAGTATATATAAGAAATAATAATGAAATATATGACAATATAAAGAGACTGTATTTATGTGTATATATATGTATTTAATCTACTTAATTCCACTCAATTCAATAATGAAAAGAAAACAGCGTTCATGCGTACATACGGCCTACCGTCTCCATGAACGGTGTATTTCTTTCCATTTACTGATTTATTATATATATTTATATTCTGAATATATATTATATATAAATCATTTTTTATATTCTGGAATTACGTAATCATGATCTACGTAATCATATGAATAATTACATGTCAAAACACGGACGACAAATGAACCGATTTTACCCAAAACGCTCTTTAACATTGAATTTACAAAAGAGCGGGTAAAATAAAGTCATAAGTGAACCATATATGATATCATAACAATTAGTATGATTCTGTAATATGTCAATGACATTATTTAAATCATTATACAGGAGGATCGGACACTTACGAAGCAAATCGGACCTAAGGTAAGGGAAATATCACAATCTCATTTTTATCCGAGATTGTTTATACTTTAGTATTTACTGGGGTGTATTTTATCAACCACATCCATGTTTTATCAATATGTAATATTATTTCCATCCACCTACAATTGTTTAAATCCATTTTTACCCTTTGGTGAGTTTTGCGTAAAAGATATGAAAGGAAACTTTTGTCATTTTTCGTACGAGGTACTTTTTGACTTTTCCGACAAAAGTATGAAGAATGTTTTTTTAACTTATACGGCATGAATGGTTTTTTAAAAAATTACTTCAAAGAAGCTCCCTTTACTTGTTTTCAAGTTTATTTTTAATCAACTTCTTTTAGTTTAGAATTATATGACATGTTAAAAAAGGAAAAGTATTTTTGAAGTAGAAAGGATATTTTCCTCAAGAATGGAGTTCAAGTGTTTTATCAAAATTATTTTCCATATAAGATAATAAAGGGTTCTGTTTTTATCCCTATTATTACATTGATTTGATTATGTTGTGATGGAATTATTTTTATGAATTCCTTTATCGTATATGAATTGTTTTATGATGTCATGATGTTTAAGATTCCCATTTGTATTACATGGGTTATGAAATGATGTATGATTTCTGATTTTTTGGAACACATAAAAATGGTATCATTATGAAATTGGTGGGACCTATATCTCCCTCCAATGCATTGGGTAAAGATTTTATATCTCATGAGATAGAAATGGCTGGAACGATAGGTTATACCGGTTCAGTGAAACAGGACTGAAACGAGGGTGACTCGGTTCAGAAAGGGACTTTGTCCACTAAGATAGTCTTGGAAATGAGTCTTGACTAACAAGAAATGATTCTCTATGATTATGTGTGTATTCCACAAAGTTTCATTTTTAAGTTATGATTATTGGGATTTCATATCACTACTATGATTTATCCCATGTTATGAAATTATGCTCTCTTTTGCAGGTTAAGATTTCCAAAATGTTACGTTCTTATGAATATGATGTGATTGATATTTCTTTTTCTTACCCTTACTGAGCATTTGAGATCACCCTTTTATGTTTTCTTTTCCCCAGGATATAAAGAAATATTTTAGGTATAAAACTAAAAAAAGGGAAGATCTTTATGGGAGATGTTGAAGATCTTTCACCACGATTAAAAGATTATATTCCGAGTTTTCAAAGACACTAAACTAGTACGGTCCTTGTGTGTGTGTTTTTGTTATGTAATAAGTATTCCGCAAAGGTAATGTAATGTCAATGTACGTCAGGCTTCTGGTCTCTACAAAAATCCTCACACAACTACTCACATCTCTCCTTGTTGAGTGTTTTAATTCCAATATAAGGGAAACATGATTGCAGTGGAGGGTAATTTCATGTATTAATTAACATTACCATTCATATGAAACATCACCATATGTTCGAAAATAGTATGTGATTGAATGATCTTCCAATGGGGAATTATGAAACACTCGGGTCTCCCCACGTGGAACCATGGTTTGATATTTCTATAGGGATTTTTTCTCAATTATTTAAAATCAGCTTAACATTATGTTCCTCAAATGAAAATTTGGTTTTCCCTCCACATGTAGTTTTTTTCAATGTTTTCTATATGAAACCATTCCCAATTCTTCATATTGTGGTTCTAAATTCACCTATGTCTCACAATAGGGAATACTATTTTTTTTATTGTGATAATTGTGTGTTATATTCACATGGTAGACATTACATGGTTATTTTAATCTCATAATTCCTATATCAAGGTTCCACTTCACCATGGTCCTAATTCATGTTTTCCACTTTCCCTACTTTTCAATAACTAGGTCATCACTTAACCATTTCAACTATGTAGGATCCAACTCACATTATCCTATTTCAAATATATATAAAATCAATGATTATGTAATTATGTATTCATGTGTTTCTTCATTTAATAATTTATTCCATTGATAATAAGAATCTGTAATCTCAAAGGTGTCCTCTCCCATGATTTCCTCCTAAATTAATAGGACCGATAAGCTATTAAATTAATAACAATGCACCATGTCATTTAGTGGTTATTGAGACCATCTCAGGATCAAAATTACCGACCTAACTATCCTAATTATATCACCCTATCAGTAATCGAGAATCACATTGTCTTTTTTGGTCCCCTCAATGGTCCATGAATTACTCGGGCAGGTGATTTGGTATAATCCCCAATAAATATTTAATAATTTATATTCCTAAATTTCATAGTATACCTACCTTATATCATTACAAACATATACTTTTGTAAACATGAACATATGTACCCTTGGTTCAATATATTCCCAAAAAATTATTCAATAGGCAATATCCCCTATGACCTCAATCATCCCTCCTAATTTATTTCACCATAAAAATATGTATATATTCACATATTGTCTCAATTATATTTTTAATACCCAACTATTACTTAATTTATCATGTTACATATAGAAAAGGGTGTATAAAAGATTATATGGAGTTCTTGATAGTTTTATTCCATTATCACACCCTCTCCTATGTCAATCATAAAACTATAAGATTTACAACCAACCTAAATGGTGATAAACATTAGATATACTATAAATGTGTCTATATAATATAGTATAATCAATAATTAATATTTTTTGAGAACATATAACTCATATATATGCTCACATTGATTTATAGTACTGAACATTCATTTTTACAGAGGTGAAATGTTTGAAAATTATTGAGGAGATATATTTAAAAACACGAATTTAATAATTATGTTTATATTACAATAATTATCAATACACTATTATATATGATTTATGATCCGATTATAGAAAAAAACATTATACAGAATGAGATATATGAATTAGAAAGTGATTTACATCCATTGGATTGTATTTTACATATACTAAATGTGTATAAACATATAGCATAATTTGATAAAAAATGGTGAAACAAATTTAAATACATTTATTTTAATGAGATTGATAAACCTAGTAATTTTCCATGTGATGTTTCCTTAATGTGAAAATTTTTTATTGTTACTTACCATTTAGGAAAACCCTTCAATGAAAATTATGTCACTGGATTCAACATTGAATTTAAATATCATTATATTATATGGTATATCTCATAAAGAGCCTCATGATTCAATAAAAAACTAGTTGATATATTATATATATGATTTTTCTTCCATTGACGTCAATGTCACTTATCCCTGATGTACGTCTTCTCAATCCCATGACCTCCAATAATTGTTTCAAAATTGCTTATTATTTGAATACCGTCACAAAATAAAGCTCCAATAAATTGATGTATCTTGTCAATGCCACTAATTGATAGAGCTCCATTCATCATTCTATCGATGATGGGGTTCTTTGAACAAAGTCACTTCTTTGGCCATAATTAATTATTTTAGGAATATGTCTAAAAATTCTATAAACACTTATCATCCAATCATTAGAGGTAGTGAAGGGCATACACTATATACCTAACATTTCATATTATCCTCCTATATATTCTCATTCTAGGAACTATCATCTCAAATATAGTATGCCCTTAATGATAATATCCTTCTAATTATATTATTAACATTTTTATATAAAATTTTTTTCAATGGAATTTTTTTAAAATAAAAACAAACTGAAATATCTATTAATATGAAAAATAATTGGGAAATTTAAATTTCTTAATTTAAACAACATAAATTTAAGAATAAATAAAATTAAAATATTCAAGTTATAATTATTCATAACTAAACAATATTTTTTTATTTATTATTTAATAATATTGATTGGTTTTTATAAAGAATAAAATATTATTTAATATGTTATCTTTTCAAAATATATAGATGACCATAATTATTAATATTTTGAAATAAAAAATGAAGGTTACTAATATATGTGTAATATGTTAATTACTAACATAATCTTTTTTAATAATTATATGATAATAAATATAATTTTTTATTTAATGATGAATATATAAATTTTGTCAAAATGAATAAATAGAATTCATCTATTATAATTATTTAATTTTTAGCTAAGAAATTAATGGTAAATAATAATTAAAATATTTTTTAGAATTTTAATTTTATTTTATATGATTATATTTATAAAATTGAATATTTATATTTATAATCTATTTTAGAAGTTAAATTAATATAATTGATATATTAATTACTAGTGTAAATGATGTTTCAGATTGAACATCCTATGTAATGGTAATTATTTGTTCTCATTTAGAGGTAACTAAGTGTTTTTGGGATATATAATGGTTATATTGTATCTTCATAAATGTAACACTGAAACGTTAAAGGTATCATAATTGTAGATACTTGGATATTTACCCATGAAATGGTTATATAAGAAGAAATCATGATATATTATGGTAAACAACACTTTATATAATGGTAAGACAAGGAACATATGTGATACATAAGGAAATGATGAATCACATAAGGAATAAATAGGGCCTTCATAATGTAATTATAGCTCATATAAGAGTATTTTACCACTTTCATAATGGATCCTTTCTTCATTCAATGCGTTTTTAAGGCTCTCTATTACCTCATGTAATGGTTAATGAAAACTAAATGTTAATAAGTAAGCTTCATGTGATAATACAAAAAATATATAATTGTAAGATCATAATATCATATTAATACAAGTTGGGACAACAACTTCATCCTCACATGAAACCATCAAATAAAATCATTTCATTTTTTATATTTAATATCTCACATTAGATGACATGAATATACAGAATAACAAGATAAGTGAAACACAATTTTAATATAAACATCAACATTAATCAGATATTATCAATCCGCATAACACTGTAATAGTATATGACTTTCTTTCTAAGACATAAAGACCACAACCACCTTAATAGAATCATGATTGGGTTTTAGAGAATGTTTTAAATGATAAAATAAATAAAAAAATTATTCATATCGTATTAAAACATCTAGAAATGTCTTTAATATTTCTTTGGTAAGACATTTCTATATAGATATTCATAACAATTATTTTTGTGCATTTCAGAATGAAAATTTTTTATAGGAAATTGATAATATATTTAGTTAATTTTTAACATTCCTATTTCAATTATCAGTATCATAATTCTATAGAGAAATATATAATGTACAATATTACACTATTTTTTGATATAATGATGTCCAATTTTACGATAAAATGAATATATTCTAACATACATCATTAATGGATATAATAATTACTGACTAATAATGTGTAATATGGAATAATATTATTAGAAATATATATCCAATAAATAAATTTAACAATATTATGAGTACCTGGATGGATTTGGGAAAGTAAAATATTTATTCGATAAACATCTTTATCATTGTCGTTTAAACAAAATATCTTGTTTTAGATTTCATTATTAAAATTTTATTTTTCCAAAAAACTTTTTCACGAGTGATTATTTTTGTGTATTTCATTTTATTTATATAAATTAATTATTATATTTAAAATTTACATCATATTATTTTTCATTTAAATTGTTTTACATCTTATAGGTGGATTTTTTTCCTAATATCCAATATAATTTTTATTGTGGTAAAATTAATATCTTAATATATGAAAGTCATTTTGAAATTCAGTTATTACGTAAAAATTATATATAATTTATGTATATGAACTATATTTTAAAAAAATTGACCTTCCCTGTGTAATCAAACTGGTCATCTTACCTCGTCAGTCTCCTCTATTACCATGGATTTCATAAAAGAACACCATAGTCCTTTACTCAGTGGGGTTACATACAAGAGTAATGAATATACCCACAGTCCAACACATATTCATTCAGAATGTTTTTTCCTCATTCACACACACCCTAAAAAACATTCGAGATTGTAACCCTTCCTCATCCCTACACAATGCTATAAGTTTTAAACATTGGAGATCTAATATGGTATGATATTGAAAATAATAGTATACCATGTTGATATTGGTACTATCATTTAACCATTATCTCACACTTTTATATGGTTTTTACATTTTACATCCATTAAATGCACAACTCCCTCATTATAGCCCATGGGCCTCAATCCCATGCATTGTCTAAGAACTTCATGATGGTTATTGACTCTCATACCATTATTCATAACTCATCTTTCCATAGGCCATAATCATATTCATATGACCTCCTAGTATTCCCCTAATAAGTTGGTTTCTTTCCCCACACACAACATAATATTACTCTTTGGGGTCACTTATTAGACTAATGATTATCATCATGGCCTAAATAATGTCATTTTTTGTGTATTTTATCCTCACTCGCAACTACTAATATAATAATACAAGGAGATCACCCTTACTGATCACTAATATATTCCATAAAATCTTAAATATGTAGTTCGAATAAGGTAGGTCCTTGAAAATAAAACATTACTTTTTGATATTGGTAGTAACATTTATCTATTATGTATCAATTTTTTAGCGTTGTTACAGTTTTTCAAATTAAAATTCCATATATGTATGAAAATTACTTGTTGAATGACTAATTTTAATTAATAATTAATAGTCTTTTCAATGAATTTATTATGTACATATAGTTTTATGAATAAATGAATTTTCTATTATGTCAATTTTTGTTATGTTTTACATTTGGGTAATTATTTTTCACTTAAAAATGAATTTCATAGATGTGGTGATTTTATACAATTCTATTATGGGATAATTATTGATAAATAAAAATAGTAGTTAAAAAATAATTTATTAAAAATTTAGAACATGTTAATTTTTTCCGCAAGAGGACTAGTTAGTGAATTCATACATTCAAGGGGACATTTTCTTTATATAAATATTTACACCTCCAATACTCATAAAACCCACAAGTATTTCTATGTGTTTTAGATGTTTCATTATATTCTATAAAATAATACAATTTTAAAAATTATTGTTAGGATGATTTCAATTTCATAATTTTGATATATTTTAATAGATACTATTTTGAGAAATGTAATGGATTTTATAAATATTTCTTTATTTTTAACGAATGTTTATATATGAATAATTTATTAAGGATTTTGATAAACCTAAATAATTTTTAGGTTAAATAATGTATTTTATAAAATATTTTATTTAGGTCAAAATATATGATAAAAATTTAATTTCGTTAATGAAATTTTTATATAATTTAAAATGATGATGTATTTCAACTATTATTTTTGAAATATTGTACTAGTAAAAATTCTTCTCGAAATATATTTTAAAATGGTTTTCTAATGATATTATTGATTAGTATAAAATCAATTATTATTGGGCTAAATAAAATGTTTTTCTTGAGTGGATCTAAATATGAGTTCTTTGATTTCTTTATAAAATATTATTTGTTTTGAGAATTCATAATCTTCAATGGCTATTGACCAAAAATATCATTCAGTTTTATGTGATCCAATATTTCGTTTTAGGATGTGGTGAGGGTTTGGACATTTTTTTATATTTATGATGAGGTTTACAATTTTTGAACAGTTATTAGAAATGGTGCAACGTCTCATAGAAACAATAAAATAAAATACCATAATAATGGGGTAGGCACAGTGTTAATAAATTGTTTTCAAAAAAATGTGTGGATGTCTAAGAGAAAAGGTTCATCTTGATATAAATGTGAAATCATGTTTTGAATATATTTTTTATATCCATGTTATCTTTCTAATCATGGTGTGGAATTAAGACATTAACACCGCATTTTGGAATAACGTTTTTGAAATTGTGGGTCATAGCCTTGTTGCATCTAGTTACCCATCCATAAAAGTTTTAAAAATCTGAATTTTACCCTTAACCTATTTTTATATAGTTTCTCAAAATCTATAATACCTTTTTATCTAATTTTGTGAGAGAAGATCCTATATTATTTTGGGCCAATATATAGGGGAATTAAACTACATTGGATGCCCATAGTTGTCTTCAAGTACATTCTCTTATTTATTCTTTTTATATCTACATTTCATCTCTCAATAACCCTATAAAACCCATAGATACAGTTTTATATAAATTTAGCATTGGTTTTAATTAGGTTTATTATGGTACGATGTGTCATGAACCAACTCAAGAAAACCCTGAACCGGTCAACCATGTCGGCCCGTGACAAGGCCAAAGAGGCGTTCATGATCCTCCTGGGCTAGTAACAAGAACCAAGGGAATCAACAGAGTGTTGATGTGAATTATTTCATTCAATATAAATAAACAAAAGGAGCTGAAATTATAATAATAATAATAAAGAAGCCCAAAATATATAAACCAAACAAAACAACTATGAATGAACTGAAAAGTAAAACTAATCATAACCGATGAACACTAATCTCCACATGAATGCACGGGTCACTCTCTGATTCCATGAATCAGCATTTCCCAGAGTGATCGTGATCAAACTTAATCCTGCACCTGAGACTAAGAAAAAGATTGAAGTATAGGTGTGAGTATTTAAACTTAGAAGGTGTGCGCAAAAAATCCATTCTAAAATGATTTTTCTTTTAAACCAATGAATCGTCAATTTTATGTTTAAACTACCATATATAAAATTAAGTCTTTCAAAATGTTACTCAAAATCAATTTATGATTCATTGCTCTTATTCATTTTTCAAAACCCAATTCATACATTTATTGAGACATTAACATTTTGAAAGTGATAATGGTACTTATAATTTCATATTTTTATAGAGGATTAAACAAATTCATTTGAAACCCATTTTTTATAAATCTAACCAACACCAGTTTACCACATTCAAAGGAATACAATATTCAAAAATGCACAAAATAAATCACACAGCCATGGAAATATAGGTATACATATAAGCATCATAATCACTACTTCATGCAACAAAATCCGAGTAGACATAGGTGAACCCATGAGATCCAGAATAATACAGAAGACACCAATACAATAGACCTCATCCTTGTTGAGATTTCACATATGATGAAATCAAAACTAACAATATGCTCAACCATCATTTCCCAGGTAGGTTGATGGAAATATCCCATAGCAATAAACTCAATATGTCGACCTACTATGGGCCACTGTTCAATACCATAACATACCAGTCCAACAATCATTCCCAAAATATTTTCTCAATATCCTAGGTTCCCATGTCTATTGAATTTAGAGTGTGGTTGGGTATACCAATTCCATCCATGTATCCAATAATAATATATATAATAATAAATAACAATAGGAAACACCCCGAGTCACCCCAAGGAATATGTCCCTCTCATTTCTACCATTGATCATAGGGATGTCCTACACATAGGACCCCCATAACATATAACTCATCCAAATCAATGTTACCACATCTGAGGAGAGTTTTCTTTTTGATAACTAGTTTTACCGAAGTGGCAAATGGGCCTCCAATTATTTTTGCATGCCAAACCATTTCCTAAGAATCACACGCACATCATAATAAAAACCTGAATTACAATTAGAAACCCATTTAAGAAAACAAAACTAGAATTTTAAATCTAAAACATGTTCACAAATTCCAAAGGGTCATTTCATCTAGAAATTAATTTGAAAAAAAAATCAAACCATTTATTACAACACGTCATAATAAATAATCACTCCAATTCAAAGATGTCAATTTAATAAAAGTTCTATATCAATAATTAATATTAGAACTAAGTGAGAATAGAAATAAATAAATGATTCTTAAATTTAACGGAAAATTCATAGGGAATACTTCCTCAAAAATGGAGTGGAAAAAGAGGAACAACTCACCACCAAATGCCTTTTCAAAAGACCTCCCCACAATTACGCACACATACCCCCCAATATATATACCCCATAATCCAATACACATATTTTTTATGCCATGGGGGAATATATTTTCAAGTGGGATTTATATATATAAAGGTATACGTAGCTATGTATTTGTGTACATCCCTTCAATAAGACCCCAAACAATCTAATTAACGCCAATGAGAATCAATGATTCCCAAAAACTCTAAATAAAATTGAAACAATATAATTAAAATGTTGGAAGCAATCAACCAAATATTTGGACCACCACCCCTTGTAAAACATTACATAAACCAAGACCATTTGAAAACATGACCCACTATTCAAAATTATCTGTAACTAATATTAAAAAATTCAAATTATGTTCACATGTCAGATATTTAATTTTCCTTCCAATAATGTTTCCAAATTCATCTCTACCATATGTTCCCTTAAAACAAGGCTCACACCCACCAGACAACCAACAAATACATTCTCTTGAAACGCCACACAAGGACACTCACACAAAACAATACTGATTTTTTTATTCAAAATCCATATCCAATACAAGAGCATATCAAACCCTTAAAAAATGCAATTTAAATCACTCATAAAATATAATAAGTCATTTGGACGGGAGATGTGGCTCATGGCAGAGCGATGAATCATACAAAAACCCTTGATGATTGGGGCAATGTTTCCCCAACTTCACGGCCATGGGAGGTGGACGATGAATCTTTTTAGCCACCTCTTCTCAAGAGGAAACCTTTCATCTCATTTCCCAACCCTAGCTTCCTACATCACTTTCTGATGATATCACTAAGCCCGAAAATCCCCAAACTGCATCTTGGTGATCCTCATATTTTGATTTTGCAGTCAAAGTTCTATGAAGCGTCAAGTCTTGTAGATCTGATGTTGGTAGCCAACTTCAATCACCGATGTCATTTGGTCGACAATTTTGATCGATTTTTGTTCAGCGAATGGGAATTTTTAGAATGCGTGATTGTTGATCTTATTGATATGTGATATCTTATGCTTCGGTTTGCTTCTGAGGATGATCTGTTCCGGGCCTGGTCTAGTGCTCCTCGTCGTTATGGCGGCTGCAAATTCTTTCTCCTTCGATGGTCGTTTGATATGTGCATGAATCGCGATCCACCCTCAATTGCAACATGGTTATGTTTGCCTCACCTCCATTTCCCTTTCGAAACCCTACTATTATCCATATGGTTTGGAATATGGGGGGTCTTTTCTTATTCTATGATGTCCGCACCTCTTATTTTTTTCATCCCATCAACTCATGTATCTGTGTTGAAGTGATGCATCAGAGCCCCTAGTAGACTGGTTTTGGATTGCGGTTGGAATAGAATTTAGATAGAAGCAGGTCGTGGTGTTTGAGTCCTTGGTGAGATACTACTTGAAATGTCATTGTATGCGGCATCTGGTGTCGCAGTGCAATGGTGAAGGGTGGAGCAGGATGCTTGAGCCAAAGGTTAGGATAGGTGAGGGGAAAAGTCAGTTTCCCAGTGTGGTCCGCATAATGGTTTCTTTTTCTGGGAAGAGTGGTATCATGGTATTGGAAACAATGTCAGTGGAACATTCCAATCTCCTAGTCAATGTTGTCTTTGATTGACTCAAAAATGATCTGTGGGTGGGGGAAGGTGCGATGCAAGATGTTGATAGGGGTAAAGGTATGTATGTTCCTTGTTCTGAAGGGTGGTGGATTGGTAACAATAAGGGTGTAGTTCTAACTGATAAAAATAGGCTTGGTGTAGTGGGAATCATGATGTCTGCTGGATGTGAGGATCGGTTGTCTGTAGGGATTTCAGAGGCCTGTGTTGTTGGGTTTCAGGGCAGGGCTGAGGGTAAGGATGGTGTGCTAGCCAATGTCTCCACGAGAAATTATTTTTAGGCGCTGGAGTAGGAGGATGTTGAGGAGGTTTTGCAGGATAGTACCAATTTTCAGACCAAGATAAAACTTTAGGAGGATGTGGAAATGAATGAGGTTAGTAAAAAAGAGATCTATGAACGCATTGAATTGTTGGAAAATCCACATTGCATAGCTGTGAATGACACAAATTTCCAGATCTATCAGACTAGAATTGAACCTTATCAGAATATACAGATTATAAGTAAATGGGGGGATGTATCATTTAGTGACAAATAAAATGAGTGCGGAAATATCCAACCCCCATATAGTGATGTAGATCAGGGAGGGAAGATGATTTTGATTGGGAGACAAGGGGATGTGCATGCATCGCCATGAATACGGTCGAAGAAGGACTACTCTAATATTTCAAACCCGATACCGACCAGATCTTTTAATAGAGGTATGAAAACTAATAATGGAAACCTTTCTTTGGAATGGTTGAATCTTAGTCGGATGTATGTCAAGGTACTCAATAAATTTTAATGCTCGAAATGGGAATCAGCGACAGTGGATGAAGATTTTGGTCATGGAGGTAGTGTTGGGTTGTACTTTGATGGAATGTAGTTTTTTTTTGTTTTGTGGCACCTGTTTTATGAAAGTTTCATTTATTTTGATAAATAGATAGGGTTTTTTTCTGACTAAGATTTTGGGGTATATAAATCATTTAAACATTTTATAAAAACCCTTTAAAGAAGAAAAAACCTAATTTTACAACTAATGTGCACACACCTTCCCAACCAATTCCCTTGAAATCCCATTTTAATAATTAAACAAATCTAAAATTCATACATATAAATACATGAAAAGGAATACGTTCCAAACCTACACCCTTCATAAGTAAAAAACTCATTTTGAACTAAAAATCAACTCAAGTGCCATTGAAAATGTAATTTTAACCTTACAAATAAGCCGTAAAATACATTTCATGAATCATTACAATACAATATCAGATCACATTGTCATTTATTTTGTAAAACACATTTCCAACCCAAAAAAATGTTACAAAACATCCAATTCACACTTTTCACTACCCAAATAACATTTATAACACATTAAATGAACTAAACAAATAAGCTGGTTAAAGAAATCAATATAAAAACATAGTTGATGAACCGGAATGGACCGAAGTGCTTCTCCTTTGGTGGTGGATGATGAAACCCTCATGACGAAGACCCAAAAGACATGTTTCATAACCTAAAAAATAAATAAATCATCAATACTTGGTCAATCCATGACCTAGGGTTTGGACGAGACAAAAATCAAAGGAAAAAATATACCTACCGAAGGAGGTGTCGACAAGTCGCGTAAGGTGAGGATGCTGCTGGCTGGAGAAGGCTAATGATAGGGAGGTTCTCCTGGAGGTGGGAGAGAGGTCGGTTGTTCAAGAGGGAGGGGGTCGGTGTTGGGTGGCAAGGGGTAATGGGAGGGGGGTCGGCCACGTCGAGCATGGAAAGGGGGAGGAGAAGGTATGGCTGTACAATAAGGGGAAGGGAAGTGTTAGATTCGGTATTTTTAATTTTTTTAATTCTATTTTAATTTTCATTCAACTGATTTAATAAATTTATAAAAGTTAAAAATCAATAAAATATAATTGAAACCCATTAATAAATAAAATACCAGTGAATTTTTGGTCAAGGTGAGACACGATGTTTCATATATTGAATGAAACATAAGTTGTGATCAGATCATGATGCTTTGTTCAGAAACTCTTCTTTCATATTTGTTGTTTATGTGGTAGGAGGAATCTCTCTTGACAACACATGATTTATATTTGATGTAATAGTTTTAATTGAATGAATTTATATACATATTAATTAAATTTGTATGTGACTCTTGATGGAATTAATTTTTTTCCTATTGGATGTGATATTGTGGGAAATGATCTGTTTATGGAAAACCCCAATTTTTATAATATTAAAATAAATTATTCAAAAAAATGAATTTCATTGATGAATAAAATGTATCTTTTAAAATGATTTATATGTAATGAAATGTTTTGATTGAAATTATATTGATTGATTTTATTATAAAATGGTTTTCATGAGTTTTATTGGATGAATTATAGTCATTAAGTAACACAATCAAATGGGATGTAAAACTATTCTAAAGTACCACCATCATTAGAATGGATTATGGATGTAACGATCCACCATAAATGATAACACTAAGATTGAGTGTGTGGTTGTGAGTTGAAACACCATGATATTTTCTATGTGATAGTTCTTTAAATTTCATTGATGTGTGGTGTTATATGCTACACCAAGATAAACATGTGCTACACTCAACACTGACATATCTTGTGGTATACGCAACTGTAAGCTTCAAAAATGTAACACATATTTTTCTGTTCTTTAGAAATAATTAATTTTATTAATGAGTATATTTATTCTAAAAAATAAATATTATTATGTCACCGTATAACCTATTTATTATTATAGGTTCCGGGCATAGCAGAAGTGTGTTGGTGGGTTTTCCTAACTTTAATTTTAATGTTAAACAACATTCAATCCAAGATCCCTCACGATGTAAAACGCCGAATCTTCGGAATAGAACGAGGAAAGAAAAACATTAGATGGAATCCGGAAACCATAGAGATATGATCATCATATGTTGGTTAAAATTAATTTAATTAATTCACAAGAATTACCGTGGTGGAAATATTTCTTCGTTGATGTGTCTGATCACGATTCAGTGATTCGTCATTGCATCATAGAATACAGGTGTATGATTCCTCTAGCGGTGATCCACACGTGTGCCACATATCTCTGGATGTCGTCGAAGGGATCTCTGGGTGCTAGCATGGAAGAACCTTCTCTTGCGATGTCTGCCTTTGATCGCCTTGATATCTCGGTCTTGAGAGCATTCTTGGAGGAAGGAGTTCTTTTGGGCATGAAAGAATTCTTCAGAATTGTTGTGCACAATGATTCTCTTGTGGAAAAGTGTTGGGGTTGTGATGATATTTATTATTGGTTTCGAGGATAAAGATTCATGACAATAAATAAACATGTTATTCATTTTATTTATTTCATTAGATTTAATTGAAAACCCCCATGTCGAATTATTAATTCCTTGACATGCGCCCACGCAGATTATAATAAATATAACAATAATTAATTTATTTCCCCAAAATCCCAACCTGAAAAACTACACGCCGTGTAATTATTAATACATGTCTTGTAGTTGTTTTCCATAAAACTACATAGTGTGTATATGAAATATACATGGTGTGTACTTTTATTTTACATTTTTCTTTATTTCCTCCACCACATTTATTAGACATTGAGTAATGGATATTTATTTCTTAATTTAAAAAAATAGCATCACTCGCTAATAAATATTATTTCATCGACAATATATTCTCTCAAATAACTAGTGTTGAAAAAATGCGATCAGGCATCCTTAAATAATTATTAAACCACAGTCGTGAATAATCTTTATTTAACATGTTAAATTAATATTTAACTGAGATATATGGACACACTTAGTGTGTGACCCTCTAGGACTCTTTCGTAGTGGCATTAGGCAGAGCCTGCCTAATGTCCAAGGATAGCATCTAGAAACACGCCAAGGCACCCATAGAGAAAGAAGTTAACATAGAAATGTCGTGTCACCTCATACGAATGCTTACCTGGTAATATAATCTCTTTGTCATGATATCTCAAATAAATCAGGTTGCATTATACTGTCATCAACCTACGTGCTCTATTATTCTTTCATTGACTTTCTAGAATATAACTCGCCCATACCTTACCATGGCCATGGATTAATTTAGGCTATATCTATTCCATCAAAGGGACTGAGATATCTACTTTTGTTCTGAAATAAAAGTGACAAATCCTTTCATTCATTATCTATTAATGTAATATTACTCATGACACACCCAACACATCCTACCTCACTGCGAACAGTGTGTCGTCACAGTTTTCATCAATAAATCTAAGTGCGCGAGTTGTAATACCCATTAATAATAATCTTAAATTCTAAAGATCAATACACACGTCCGTGGATAGGAACATCCAATGACACTATGAAATGGGGATTTCTACTCACAGGTCTCATTCTCATAATATCATCCTGAATATTACTAAGGGCGTACACCATGAGAAGGCGCCTCAATGATTTATGAGTCATTTACCCTAATGACCTGTATTATTTGTAGCACTCAAATAATATCATCCGACCATAGAACATATATTCAATAACAGTGTTGTGGAACATCTGGATTCTCATCATAGTAGGGATCCGCTATGACCCTTTAATGCAACAGCTATCCTTTGTACATTATCACATGCATTGTCATGCAGAATAACAATCATGATGTGATAAGGATTTTTAAATGAATAAAGGAAAAAGTAGTTGGTTCAAGGCCACCAAATCCAACAGACTCCCACATGGACTAGATATAACTTCTAACAACCTTTATCCCGTTCGCTCTCACATGATATCCATGATTCTACTGAGTTATTCCCTTAGTCATGGGTTTCGCACGTTCTCTTCTGTGGACACTCTGCTCACTGCAACTTCACCCCTATGATAGAAATCCCACAAGAGGTGATACATCAAGATTATGTGCTTTTTCCATTTATATGACCTTGTTTCGTTTGCAAGATCCACCGTTGTAGTGTTATTGAAATAGCACCGTCGTGGGTTCCCTCAAATGATTAGTGTGATTTTTGGGTACTTAGGTGCAGCAGAGTGGCTGACGATGGTCGTCTCTTAAAGGAGAAAGTGAATTAAAAATACTTTTTAGAGGTATTATAGAAATGAAATAAAATAGAATAAAAACACTACTTGAAATGATGTGAGTGGTTGTTTATAGTTTATATATATAGAATAATTTTGCAGGAAGAAGATTGTATTTTTTGTTATTATTTTTAAAATGAAGATTTATTAAAAATACACAATAAGAAGATGTTTTTTTAGAAAATATTTTAAAAGACGTAAGCGATAAAACTCTACCTGTTCAATAAATTATTTATCATTATCATTTAAATTAACATCGTCTTAATTATGACCCCTTAACTTGTTAACCCCCAAAACCTACGAAAATTAACCTTACCACAATGATGAAGTTAATTAAACCCTAGGTTATCTTCGGAACATGTAATCACAACACCCAACATTGATTGATGTTCGAATGATAGGATATGGTCAATGGTAAATTAAGGCACATATCTATTCTAGAAATGAAGATGAATTGTGTTTAGGGATTATATTTGAAGTCTGCAAATTTATCCCGTATGGTCTTGTATTACGTATTAAGATCTCACTTTCACAATTTACAAAAAACATCCCGACCTCACCTGTTTTTGAGTTAATTGTTTAATTGCTTGCTTATTTTCTTAAAATTTAAAAGAAAAATTCATGGATAATATTATGTTAATTAAAGTAGCTCAATGATTCAAAATAATTAAATGAATAGGGTAGAATATAGATCGATTACTAAAAGACTACTCTTCCATTGGTGGCGTAATCATCGTAGAAGAATTTTGCATGTGCAAAGGTTTATAATGGGTATAACCCAATAACGCTTCTACTCAAGAATTCCAACCCAATTAAAATATTAAGAGAAGAAAAAATTTAAACAAAATAGATGAAAAGACAAGGAATAAAAAAATATCAGATAAGTTTATTACACAAATGAAAACATTAAAAAATGAAGAAGAGAAGGAGGCTTCGATGAGGGGATCCTTTCTTCAAGAGTTACCCCACATACAATGGTTGGAGAATTTGATTGAAACAAATTATATTCAGCATCACTCTCCAAATGCATGTCCCAACCCCTCCAAATGAGAACAACACTAATTTATAGAGTTGAGGGGAGGCTAGGTTAAAAGTGGTTTCAAGTGTGAATGGGAAATCTCATCCAAATATTATAATGAAAATTTCACCACCCATTTGACCTCAAAAATGCGTAAATTGGATGGATTTCTAGAAGGATGATTTGTTCTTAATCATGTCCCAGATCTTTCTCAAAATTTTGTCTCAATCCAATACCGGATGGAAAATATATGGCCCAAATACAGAACCCATGTACATTCAGCAGAGTCCAGCCCAACTTTGAATTCTTGGCCCATGTTCAACAACTAAATGCACTCTTTAGCTCTAATGTCCTGAAGAAATGTTTTAGAAAATTAAGGTAGGAACACTGATACTAAATTTAATATTAAAATAATAAATATAAAAATATTTATCTTCGAAATACTACAGTGCACTATAATGGGTAAAACAAGAATTTTTACCAAATTTTCAAATGAATGATCAAATCCCAAATATTTTATAAATAAACATATTTAACACAATGTGAGGAAATTATATCATTTATTATCAATAAAATATTCAGCATCATTGTGTCTTATCAACTCCCCCACACTTACCCTTTTCCAATCCTGGGCAAAACTTCATGTCAAGTAAACATCAATATCAAATTAAAATCAATTTTAAAACACATATCCTTGAGATCAAACAATTACACACCAGGAATCAAACGATTTCATGCCTCATTAAAAACAATTTCTTGTTATTCATTTATATCATTAAATATATTTCCAATTTATTTATCCTCCCATGCACAAAACACATACCTCACTTGAATTTTCTCTTATCACAAAAATTTCAATTTTTTGCAATGTCTTTCTCATCCAAACTCATAAACGGGTCACCATAGGCTTTATAAATTCCTAAATCACCACCCTATGTGAGTCAAGGACGTATGTTTATCATGATGCATTTTCAGGGTTGTTCTGTGGATTTCGTCTGGTAGGATTTAGATGTGAAAATTATAAGGCTGAATGAGGAGGGCTTGACTCTATTTGAAGAAAAATTGCATTAATCTAATTTTCCCTTAAATTTGGTCTTTTCCTCAATCCCCATAGTATCAATTCATCTTCATCATCATTAAAAGTCATGAAAAGTTTACACCAGCCATCATTTCATCAAAAAAAATGTCAATCTTCTCAAACATGATTTTCTTGAAAGCTGTAGATAAGAATAGATTTCCACCTCAATTAGAAGCTCCAGAAAAGGCACAACTTCACATGTCATGAAAGATCCTAAAAAGGCACATCTTTCAATATAATTACCTTCTTCAGTAGAAAACACAACTCTTCAGAATTATATTTTCCACCCAATGTATCACAGAATGTGGTAGCACAACACAAGAAAGATTCCCCCACACTTAATCTCACCTAGATTATGCAATTTCACTTCAAGAGTTGGTTGGATAGGGAAAATTGGCTTGTAATGTGGCTAACCTAATAGGTTGTCCATGGATTCTAGGGTCTACAAGGATTAAATGCTCAAGGTAGGCCATTATAAAAAAGGTTTCTTTGAAATATGTTCTTTAATACCAAAAAAATTCCTTAATCATTTAAATATAAGTACCACATACATTAATGTTTTGACAGTAATAGATCAAAATTGTGTTAAATCAAGCATTGTTTGGTTCTCTCAAGAAGTGAGGTGAATGTAAAGAATATGAAAATAATGGTTCAGAAGCCTCACAGGAATGTGATTTCAAATATAAAGACAGTAACATGTGGAATGGGATTCAAAATTCAGCGTACTTTTCATGAAATTACTAAATATTTGAACTTCAAAGAAAGCCATTTTCAGTATTCATTTAAGCTCATTTTAATGGGATAAATTTTTTCACTCATTGATATGCATTTCAAAAATGTGATGAGAATAAAAAATTCTCAAAAACACAAACAAAAATGAAAAATAATCTCACAAAATTTTAAAAACACACCATTTTTTAAATAGGAAAACAACTGAAATTACTATACTAAAAGGTTCCCTCTCCCACGCGGAATATATTGCATTGTCCTCAATGTGAACCCATGAGATGATATATGCACATTAAATGAATAATTTTTAAATATTACAAATAATATAAAAGTGAAAGTGTTAGGAACCGCCTGATGTGCTCAAGTGATGATGGGGTCATGTATTGTGATAAAATCCACTGCATTAGTAGGAAGTCCCTCAATGTATCTGTTCAAATGTTTCCCATTGACTGTAAAGATCCTTCTTGTATCCTCTTGTGTGATCTCCATAGAACTATAAAAAAACATTAGTCACAACATAAGGACCAAACCATTTGGAACACAACATACCAGGCATCATCTTTAGTCATGAATTATAGAGAAGGACTTTCTCCCCAACATGAAACTCCCTTTGTTGGATCATTTTTTCATGATTTGCTTTTGATCTTTCATTGTAGAGCCTTGAGTTCTCATATGAGGACAGTCAAATCTCCTCATGCTCCTGAATTTGAATCTTCCTTTGAATTCCAGCTTGGGCCAAATCCATGTTGCATTTCATTATAGCCCAATATGTTAGATGCTCGACTTCCACTGGGAGATGACATGCTTTCACAAAAACAAACCGAAATGGGGAAATAGAAATGGGTGACTAGTATGATGTCCTATAAGCCCACAATGCATCATCCAAGCGATTTCTACAATCATTCCTATTTGGCTGCACGGTTTTATCCAAAAAACAATTTAACTCATGATTTGAAACCTCAGCCTGGCCATTTGTTTGGGGGTGGTATGGTGTGGATGGTTTGTCTATCACCCCATACATTCCAAGGAGGGAAGAAAAATTCAGATTACAGAAGTTTGTCCCTTGGTCACTGATGATGGCCTTTGGTACTTCAAACCTACAAAAAATTTGAGCCTTGCCAAAATCCACTACAACATGAGAATCGTTAGTCCTGGTGGCCTTGGCCTCCACCAATTTACTCACATAATCGACAGAAACAAGGATATACAAGAAACGAAATGAACTAGGAAAAGGTCCCATAAAATCAATTCCACAAACGTTAAAAATCTCACATAATAATATGGGTTTTTGGGGAATCTCGTGTCTTCTTGAAATGTTTCCAGTGTGTTGGCAATGAGAGAATGATTTACTAAACACAAGGGAATCATGGAATAAGCTAGGCCAATATAATCCTGAGTCTAAGACTTTTCTAGGAATACATTGGGGTCTAAAGTGTCCACCACAAGAAAGTGTATGACAGAAATGAAAAACAGACTCAAACACATGATAAGGAACACACATCATAATGACTTGGTCACTACACTTGCACCAGTGGTAAGGATCATCCCATAGTTAAAACCTAGACTCACATTTTTATTTTTTGGACTTGGTGTTCCTTTAAATTTGAAGGGATTTAATTGGCAACAAGGTAATTAACTAAATCGGCAATCCAAGGATGCGTACTTGAGATGGAATAAAGATGCTCATCGGGGATAGGGTCCTGAAGTGGTACCTTGTCCAAGGTGTCTTCCTCTAGTTTGTGAGTAATCCTACTCATGTGGCCCACCACCAAGTTTTATGACCCCTTTTTTCCTTTATCTCAATATTAAATTCGTGATGAAGGAGAATCCATCGGATCAGACTGGTCTTTGCATCTGGCTTCTTCAAGAGGTACATCAAAGCTGCGTGGTCAGAAAAAACAACTACTTTAGAGCCCAATAAATATGAATGGAATTTATCTAAAGAAAATATGATATCAAGAAACTCTTTTTCTGTGGTTGTGTAGTTTGATTGGGATGAATATACTGTCCTCGATGCAAAGGTGATCACATGTGAACGTCCCTCCACCCTCTAAGATATGACAGCTCCAACCGTGAATTTGGAGGCGTCACACATAAGCTCAAAAGGAATCTCCCACCGTGGGGGATGTATGATAGGTGAAGTGGTCAGACACTTCTTTAGCTCATCAAAGGATATCCTACAATAATCCTCAAAATTGAAATCAATATCTTTTTGAAGCCATCATGATAAGGGTAGAGAGATCTAACTAAAATATCTGATGAAGCATCGATAAAATCCAACATGTGCAAGGAATGATCGAACATCACGCACACATGTAGGATATGGTAGGGATGAAATAACATCTACCTTAGATTTATCAAATTTGATGCCATGTTGTGAGACTATATGACCTAAGAAAATTCACTTTTCGACCATGAAATGACATTTTTAAAAATTTATGACCAGAATCTTCTTGATACAACGATGAAACACATCACCCAAACTAAAGAGACATTCATCAAATGAGGATCCATAAATTGTAATATCATCAATAAATACCTACATTCAGGTCTCAATGATATATGAGATAATACCCACCATGCATCTCTGGAAGGTACTTAGGGCATTGAAAATTCCAAATGGCATCCACCAATAAGGAAATGTACTGAATGGGTATGTGAATGTCATCTTCTCCTGGTCCTCAGATGCCATGGGAACCTGAAAATATCCAAAAAATCCATCCATGAAACAATAGTGTGTCTTCCCAGCTAGTCTCTAAAGCCTCTGATCAATAAATGGGATGGGGAAATGGTCTTTGCGACTGGAATGATTTAGTTTCCTATAATCAATACACACACGCAAATTGTTTTGTACCCTTATTGGAACCAACTCGTCATTTTCATTTTTAACATCAGTAACACCACTTTTCTTAGGCACAACCTGAATAGGACTTACCCACTGATAATCTAAAATGGGATATATTATTCCTGCCTTGAGCAATTTTTCAACCTCTTTTTTAAAAACCTCTATAAGTGTTGGATTGAGTCTCTTTTGTGGTTTCCTCACCAGTTTATCCCCATCCTCCAAAAGAATCGTATGAATGAAAATGGAGGGTCTAATACCTGATATGTCAGCCATGGTCCACCCGATTTCTCTTATGTTCTCCCTCAAAAGATTCAAATGTTTTTCTTCATGTTCAAAAGAGAGATTTTTAGAAATTATAATAGGTAATTTTTCACCACTTAACAAGTATGAGTATTTGAGATTTGGTGTCAATGGCTTTAGTTCTACTGTATGGGGTGGTGTATGGATGGAAAAAAGAAGGAACTAAAATATGTTCACAAAGAGCATCAGTATCAGAATATAAATCATCACAATCATAGAATAAAGCATCAAATCCATCAGAATACTCAACTACCATTTCATAATTAGAGTTCACATGATCCAAATCAGAATATGATTCCTTTTCAAAATCAAATCTTAGAGAGTCTTGTCCCTTTGAAATGGGTGTGGAATTACTCTTAGACATCAAACTAGAACCAATACTCATAATATCCCTAAGAATAGGACAATCCAATTCCATGGTGTTTTTACATGGTGGTATAAAATGGGAGATAAAAAATTAATAATGATCCTCTGAGGGGTACTTCATGGAATCCATAACATTAAATTTCCAAACTTCATTCCCAAATTCCATGGAATGGGTACCCTTATTGACATTTATGATCGTTTTTGCTGTTTTGATGAAGGGTATACCTATGATAATTGGGGCATGATAACTTACATGATCATCCTCCATGTTAAGCATGTAGAAATATTCTAGAAAGATCATATCTCTTACCCGCTCAAGTACATCCTCAAGAACTCCCGTTGGATATGCCATAGCTCTATTCGCCAGTTGCACCACTACTCTCATCGGCTTCAACTTACAAACCTATAAAGATAATACAGAGTGAGGAATCACATTTATTGAAGCTCCTAGATCACAAAGAGCTTAATAGAATTTCAACTCTTCTATGGTACATGGGATGGTGAATGTCCCGAGATCCTTGCACATTGTTGGCATTGCTAAAGTTGGTTTAATGAGTACTGAGACATTCCTCCCAAGGTTGATCCTCTCATTTACCTTGAACCATCTTACATTGGTACAATGTTCTTTTAAGAATTTCACATACCTTGGTATTTGCTTAATGGCATTATGTAGAAGAATGTTTATCTCAACACACTTGAATGTGTCCAAAACCTCCTTTTTCATTGCTTATTCATCCATCTTTTTGGTTTCAACAACCCTGATTGGAAAAGGAATGGGTTTAGGAGGAAAATCAACAATAATTTTCTTACCTTTATCTTTCTCCTTGGATTGCTCATCAGTTGTTATAGAATGCATCTTCTTTGGAGTTGAGGTGAATCCTAGTGGAATGGTAGGTACAAATGTATTGTTCATTTTCATACCACTTCTCAATGTGATGGAACTAACATTACCCATAGGATTTGGCGTGGTTTGGGAAGGTAGATTTCCAGAATTCTTACTCACAAGTTCATGGGGGGCGTTGGAAATCTGGCTCATTTGAGTCTTCAACACCCTCAACTCCGAACCTTGACTCTTCAGCTCATTTTGTTTATTAATAACAATTTGATTAAAAATATCATCAGTGTTATATTCTACCTTGTGTTAGAGATTCCCTCGTTGCTGACTTCTTGATGTTTGAGATTCAAATCTCTTTTGGGGTTGTTGGAAACCCTGTTGGCAAGGTTGAGGTTACTAGATGTTTGGTTGAAAAGGGGGCCTTTGTTGTTTCCCAGAGCCATACCTCATGTCTGATTGATCCTTCCACCTTTGATTGAATGTTGGTGCAAAGGATTCATACTCATTTTAGGGATTTGGTTGTTGATTTTGATATGGTCTCCCAGGGAATACTGCTGCACAATCATCTGTTTCTTATAGTTGGAGGAAACAGTCAGTTGGGTGGCTTGTCTCAGTGAAAATACCACAAGGCCTTGAAGGAGGGTGTTGGGATGTCTATTGAGAAAAATCAATTTGTCTCACCATAGTTTTCAATTATTTCAACTTGGTATCAATCAAATGACTGTCAAGAGATGAAGGACTTACCTGATGTACTCCCTTGACATGTGGTGTACCTCTATCACCAAATTGTTGGGAGTTTGGGGCCATCTTGTCGATCAATAAACGTTCAGATACTAGTGTCTTTTCCACCAATGCTCCTCCAGCCATAGCATCCCCCATGATTATCTCCATAGGTGTGAGTCCTTCATAGAAGTACTGGATGATTAATTGCTCACTGATTTGGTGATGTGGTCAGCATGCACACAACTTCTTGAATCGCTCCCAATACTCATACATTGACTCCCCTTGTGCTTACATGATCCCAAATATCTCTTTACAAATGGATGTGGTCCTTAATGCTAGAAGAAATCTCTGCAAGAAGAGACGTTCCAAATCTTTCCAACATGTTACAACTTCAGGTTGTAAATAGTACATCAAATCCTTTACAGCGCCATCAAGTGAAAATGGGAATGCTCTTAATTTGATTTTATCTTCAGAGACATTTCTAGGTTTTAGGGTTGAAAAAACCACATTAAATTCTTCCAAATTTTTATTGGGATCCTCCACAGAGAGGCCATGAATCATTGGAAGTAAGTGAATTAACCCAAATTTTAGTTCAAAGTCCGATTTTAGATTTGGGTATGCAATACAATTTGGTTGATAGTTAATATCCGGTGCAGCCAATTCTCGAATGGTTCTATTAAGTTCATTTCCATTATTTTCATCCATTGGTTCTTGTTTTATAAATGAATTTTCATTTCTTCCAATTTCAATGTTCTGATATTGGAGTAATTCTCCAACTGGTTTAATGTTGAAACTTCTTGTAGACTGACAATGTCTGATTCGTGCTCGAAGGCTATGTTCAATTTAAAGGTCAAGATCTAAGAGATCCTCAAGATTATTTCATGTCATAAATAAATGAATGATGAAAATAAGGAATGTGGAAAATAGTAAAATAAAAATTATTAGTTTGAGTTGATGTACCAAAAAGATGTAGATGAAAATAATAGAAGAATAAGAAAAAAATAAATCATATTGGGTAAAGAAAAAAGAAATAAGAGAGGAAGTGAATAAAATGTAAAATAAAATAAATACCTCTGATTGGTTGAAATAGATACTTTCCTCCACAGAAATGGTGCCATTTTGAAAGAGCACTGTCATGGGTGCCCTCAAATTATTAGTGTGATTTTTGGGTAGATAGGTCCATCAGAGTGGCTGACCAATGTTGTCTCTCAAAGGAAGAAGTGAATTAAAACAACTTTTTAGAGGTATTATAGAAATAAAATAAAACATAATAAAAACCCTACTTGAAAGGATGTGGGTTGTTTTTTATAGTTTATAAATCTCAAAGAAGTTTGCTGGAAGAAGATTGTTTTTTTGTTTTTTTTAAATGAAGTTTGATTAAAAAGACACAACAAGAAGATATTTTTTAGAGAATATTTTAAAAGACGTAATTGATATAACTATACCTATTAAATAATTTATTTATCATTATCATTTAATTTATCATCCCCTTAATTTTGTCCCCTTAACTTGTTAACCCCCGAATCCTTTCAGAATTAACCTTACCACAAAGATGAAGTTAATTAAACCCTAGTTTATCTTTGGAACATGTAATCGCAACACCCTACATTGATTGATGTTCTATGGATAACATATGGTCAGTTGTAAATTAAGACACATATCCATTCTGGAAATGAGGATGAATTGTGTTTATGGATTATATTTGAACTCTACAAATTTATCTTGTATGGTCTTGTATTACCGATTAAGATCGCGCTCTCACAATTTACACAAAATCCCGACCTCAGGTGTTTTTGTGTTAATTGTTCTATTATTTGATGAGTTTCTTATAATTTAAAAACACAATTCATGGATAATATTAAGTGAATTACAGTAGCTCAATGATTCAAAATAATTAAATTAAGAGGGTAGAAGATAGATCGATTAATAAAAGACTACTCTTCCATGGGTGGCGTAATCATCGTAGAAGCGTTTTGCATGTGCAATGGTTTATAATGGGTATAATCCAATTACGCTTCTACTCAAAAATTCCAAACCAATTAGGAAGATCAATAAAATAAAAAAATATAAACAAAATTTAATAAACGATGAGGAATAAAATAATATCAAAGAAGTTTATTACACAAATGAATACATTACAAAATGAAGAAGAAAAGGTGGCTTTGATGAGGGGATCCTTGCTTCAAGAGCTACGCCTCTTACAATTGTTGGAGAATTTGGGACAAACAAATTCTACTCTTCCTCCCAGATCCTTATTTTTGTCCCAATACCTTAAAATAATAAAAACACTAATTTTTAGAGTGGAGGGGAGGCTATGTTTAAAGAGGTGTCTAGTATGAATGAGAAATCTTGACCAAATATTTTAATGACAATTGCACAGCACATTTGACCTCCTAAAGGAGTTAATTGTTCTGAATTATAGAAGGATGATTTGTGAAACATGATGTGCCTGATATTTCCTAGAAATTGGGGCTCAATCCAAGCCTGGATGGAGAAGATATGACCCAAATACTGAACCCATTTCCATTCTACCGAGTCCATCCCAACTTTGACATAATGGCCCATGTTCAACAACTAAATGCAATATTTAGATCTAGTGTCCTTAATAAAATTTGTAGAAAATTATGTTAGATATTATTTTACAAAATGTAAATTTAAAATAGTAAATATATAAATATATATCTTCGAAATACTACAGTGCACTATAAAGAGTAAAACTGGAATTTTCACCAAATTTTGAAATGAATGATCAAATACCAAATATTTTATAAATAAACATATTTAAAACATTGTGAGAAATTATATCATTTATTATAAATAAATTATTAATCAAAATAGTGTCTTATCAATTACCATAATACAATGTATTTGGATCTTTACTACTAGGCACCACATCAAACTCCTGGACAATGTTCTGAATCTAGACGCCTTCCTTGGCTGCATCATAAACTGCTATATATTCAGACTCCACTATAGAATTAGTGATAACTGGATGATTTGAACTCTTACAGCTCATAACTCCTCCATTGCGATAGAAAACATATCCAGATTGTGACATCAGATCATTCTAATCTGTCTGAAATCTAGCATCAGCATACCCTCTGATGACAAGCTTCTCGTCTCCTCCATACACCAGGAAAATATACTTAGTTATTATCAGATACTTAAAGATAGTTTTAAGAGTAGTCCAATACAGTTCTCCTTGATCTTCTTGATATCTTCCTTCCATGCCCAGTGCACGTGCAACATCAATCCTGGTACATAATAAAAAATACATGGTGGATCCTATAGCCGAAGCGTATGGGTTCTTACTCATTCTATCTTTCTCTTGTTGTGTCTAAGGAAAACTTTTAATAGAAAGATATAGGCAATGTGACACTAGAACCAATCCCCTCTTAGATTGTTCCATACTAAATCTCGTTAGTATCTGTTCAATGTGTGTACTCTGACTTAGTCCAAACAGCCTCTTGGATCTATCACGAATGATCTTGATCCCTAGAATGTAGGCTGCTTCACCCAAGAAATTCATTGAGAAACACTTGTTCAACAAGCCCTTAACTAACTGTAAGAATGGTACATCATTTCCAATAAGCAATATGTCGTCAAAATATACTACTAGGATAATGACTGCATTCCCATTAAACTGTTTATAAATACATGGCTCACATTCATTATTAATGAACCCAAATTTATTTATGGATTCATAAAACTGAATGTTCCATGACCTGGATGCTTTCTTTAATCCGTAAATGGATTTATGAAACTTGAAAACCCATTTGGCTTCACCTAGTGTCACTAACCCTTCTGGATGTGTCATATAGACATCTTCCTGAAGGTTCCTGTTAAGGAATGTTGTTTTCACATCCATCTTCCAAACCTCGTAGTCATGGTAAGCTCTTATGGAAAGTATGATTCTTATGGATTTAAACATGGAAAGTGATGAGAAGGTTTCATCAAAGTCAATTCCTTGACGATTTCTGAACGCTTTAGCCACTAGCCTTGCTTTATAGGTGCTAACATGTCCTTCCATGTCCATCTTTCCCCAGAATACCCATTTGCATCCAACAGGATTTACATCAACAGGCTCATTGACCAGAACCCAAACATGGTTCTGATACATGGAATCTATATCAGAATTCATAGCATCTAGCCATCTTGCAGCTTCTAATTTTTCTATTTCTTCTTTATAGGATATAGGTTCATCATTTTCCAACAATAATGATTAGCCATCCTTGGTTACTATGAAACCAAATCTCTCGGGTTCCCTTACCTATCTTGAGCTCCAACACATTACTTGTGTTTTTAGAACATCTTCCATGGGGACCTGTAGAACTTGTTTCTGTACAAACTCATGTGTATCTTGATCATCAACTTCCTCAAAGTCAATCTTTCTCCCACTATCCTTCTTGAGTATGTGCTCCCTCTCAAGAAATATGGCATGTATGGCAACAATCACTTTCTTCTCTAAAGTATTATATAGGTAATATCCTTTCATTTCCTTGGAATATTATATAAAGATACACCTCCTGCACTGGGGTGCTAGTTTGTTGCTTGATGAGGACATACAAATGTCTCACATACCCATACACATTTGTTCGACAAAATGGGTTTCTTTTCATTGTATAACTCGTAGGGAATTCCATTTTCCTCCTTATTAGTACTCAGTTTAATGTGTATGCTGCAGTTTGTAATGTATATCCCCAAAACGATAATGGATGATCCGCATGAATCATCATCGACTTCACCATGTCCAACAAGGTGTGGTTCCTCCTTTCACTAACAACATTCCACTGTGGTTTATAAGGATGATTGAGCTGAGATAGAATCCCATACTCTTGTAGAAGATCGATGAAATCTGTGTTCAGATAATCTCTACCTCGATCAGGTCGAAGCATCTTTATCTTCTTACCAAGCTGATTCTTTACATTATTCTTGAATTCCATAAATTTCTATATGTCTTCTATGGTGTACCTCATTATGAAGATATAGCCATATCTACTCAAATCATCAATAAAATTAATGATTTAGGAATATCCACCTCTATATTCTACTGGAAATGGGCCACACAAATTCATGTGTAACAATCCTATAATATATGTGGCCCTTTCACCATGTCCACAAAAAGGCGGCTTGGTCATTTTTCCTTATAAAAAATCATGACAAATATCAATTGGTTTTAGTTGAGTAGAGTCTAAATAGCCATCTTGGTAGAGCTTTTTCAAGACCTTCTCGTTCACATGATCGAGACTGTGATGCCACAACTGGGTGATGTATGAGTCATGTGAGTTTGTTTCATTATCAATTGCCAACACTTGGTTTTCATAATTTAATACAAAAAAACCATTATTTAAATGTGTCATACCATAAAATACGTTGTTCTTATAAAAGAAAACCCCTTATTTCTATATTTGAAAACAAATCCATCCATATCAAAAAAAAATACATAAATTATGTTCTGGGTAACACTAGGCACATAATAACAGTTATGTAAAACCAGAATCATCCCAGTCGACAGTAAGAGGTGGTAATCGCCAATAGACAACACAACCAACCATTCCCCATTGGCAGCTCGAAGATCCACCTCTCCACTAGAAATTTTTCTAAATCTACTTTCTTCCTGCATTTGAATACTGATGTGTTTACCAAAAGCTGTATCTAATACCCAATGTGTATAAATAAAAAGATTACACTCGATAAAAAATGCACATTTAGCGTCCCCACGCTTCTGGGTGCAGTTCCTCTTCCAGTGGCATTTCTTGCCACATGCAAAACACACTGCCTCTCATTCCCTTCCCTGCCTCTGGATTATCCCTTTCATGGGGAGGCAGTTCTCATGGGTTTCATATCATTTATAAGTCTTTGGCCCCTTTTCATTGTCCTTCCTTTTCATGTTCACTATAAGGACTGCAGGTTTGTCAAGCCCCATGTCCTTGTCTACCTGGCTAATCAGGGTCAGAAGCTCCGATAGACTCCTATCATTTCTGATCATGTTATAATTCACAATCAATCTAGAGAAGTTCTTGGGTAGTGATGATATGATTAGATCTGTACGCAACTCATCCGGGAATTTAATCCCTAATATGTCTAGGCGTTCAATGTAGCCAATAAGCTTGACAACATGAGGCCCAGATGGCGCAGACTCTCCAAGTTTATTTGTAAACAAAGAATTGGAGATCTCAAATATCTATTTTCTTGCCTTCTCTTGGTAGAGATCCATAATGTGAGACATCATGCTATACACATCCATTTTTTCATGTTGCTTCAAGAGCTTATTAGATATGGCTGATAGCATGAATCACTGGACATATGCGGCATCATCCATGTGTTCCGCATAGAGATATATTTCCCCATCACTGCATCATTCCCAGACACAACTATAATAGGCTTTTCAAGCACATACATTTTCCTTTCATGGTGAAGGATGATACTTAAACGCCTCAACCACTATTGGAAATTAGTGCTGGTGAGAAGGTTTTATTTCTAGTTATGGTTCACAATGATATGTTTGAAGTCATTTTATTGCCGTTTCTAAAAATTAAAATGAGAAAAGGATTAGTACTTTATTACAAAAATGAGACAAATAAATAAATTAATACTTATTTGGCTCCCACTATTTTATAAAAATCCAACAGCCCTCACCATTGACTTCGAAATATTCTATTGCCAGAATATTCTAGTGGAAAGGATCCATATTGCCCTTCAAATTACACCAACTAGGGATGGACATGAAACATGAACGTTTTTAAGTAGGAATTCCAAATTCAAACTTCATTAACTTGATGATCCTTTATCTGCTGAGTGGACTCCCCAATCCTGAAATCCTTTTATTTCTGATTTCCTCATCCTTTGCCTCTTGGTCACACCATGTATTGTTGTGGCAGTCAACATGTGATGAAAACCAAGTCATGTCAACCCAAAACTCTGAATTATAATTCCCCGATATTTGAAAGCACCCCAACTATGGTTGGTCAAGAAATTTGAACGATGGTTCGATTCTATCCAAGATTATGGAAGACTATACTGACTTAATATTTATTTTGAGGGATTTTGTCCTTATATGTAAATTTTCAATTTATTTTCTTTTATTAGATGCGTGTTAATATTATGTGGGATATAATTAAGTGATTAACCATTTATAAGATAATATTTCTGTATAAGCCGGTTTTATTTTAGTTAAATCTTACATGCTCAATTAAATCATTAATTGTGTGATTGTGACAACACCCCCATAATAAATAAACCATGAAACTGATAGAAATAAAATAAATGGTATGATCATGATCTTTTTCTACTGGTTAGTTTATGTAGTGGATGATAAACTTAACCAAGACCTAGGGTAGAATGACCTTGAACCTTTCCGGTTCGTGTTTACAGCTTTCCACCTGTCCACCTTTGTATCTCCTTAGATTGGTTTCACCTTGGATTTTTACTTGATCCGCCTCCAATAGCTTGGTAGAAATATCCTTTATATATTCATTTATCTCACATGAAGGTGAGGGGTAAATAAGGGGTTTTTACATAAAAGAATTATTCGGTGCACATTCCATACATATTAATGAGGAGATGGCTCGCTGGCCAAAAAATTTTATATAAATAAATTAATTAAAATAAACCATTCATATAAAAATGTCTCGGTCTAGCTCATGATCATCCCTGCATGCAACGATATTTATGCATAAAAAAAACTAGCATTCAATTCATTAATCGTTCTTGTTTAAGAAAAATCATGCTCGAATAAATTTATTATCTTTAATTAATCAAACCTTTTATCTTAAATAATTTTTCTGAATTTCCATGAGATTCTCATCCATAATAATTTTAAATAAATAAATTCATTTAAAATTATAATTGTACGAAACATGTACCTCAGAGGAAACCCAGTGAATTCTCATTCATTGCGTAATTTGAACTAGTACACAGTGTGTAGTTCTGATTACACGACGTGTACTTTTATTTACTATCTATCCGAAGTACACACCTTAGGACATGGAGGTTTAATGTACTTCAAAAATTTTAGTAGCACACGTCATGTTTAGTGGGACACACACGGTTTAGTTTCCAAGTTACACGGTTTCCAGCTGGGGAAGCCATGTATGGGGTACACGGTCCAACCCTATCCCAAAGTGACTATACGTCGTGTTCATTAGACCGTGTGGAGTGTAATCCAGAAAACATGTGACACCTATTCCTAGTCCACACACTGTGTCATTAATGACTTATATAGGATCCAATACACGGCCTGATTTGGCGGATCAGTCTGATGCATGAATCTTGACTACACGTCGTGTACTTCAGAATACATGGTGTGTATTCTAGTGTTGTACGACCATAAATGTTTGTCTCCTCTGGATGATTTCCTCTATTTTATATTAATCAAAATTAAAAGAAACTTTATATTCTGTGATGTGAATGAGAAACGATGGAGGAGGAACATATCTCAAGATTCATAGTTCCAGAACGATTAACCTTGAATTAAAATAACTAAATTATTAAATGCCGAAAACATCAACGAAAAACTAAAGAATTATAATCAACGATATGACCCCTCTGATACCTCTTATCGGTTCTAGGCATAGCGTAATCGTGTTGGTGGGATTCCCCTACATTAAATTTAACGTTAAACAACGTTCAATCCGAGATCCTTCATGATGTAAAACGCTGAATCTTCAGAATAGAACGAGGAATAAAAAACATAAGAGGGAACCCTTACACCATAGATATAAGATCATCATATGTTGGTTATCATTAATTTAATTAATTAACAAGAATTACCTTGGTTTAATTATTTCATCATTGATGTGTCTGGTCATGATTCAGTGATCCGTCGTTAGATCGTTGAATCCAAGTATAGGATTCCTCTAGTAGTGATCCACATGTGTGCCACGTATCTTCGGATGTCGACGAAGGGATCTCTAGGTGATAGCACAAAATAATAATCGCTTACGATGTCTGCCTTTGATCGCCTTGATCTCTCGGTCTTGAGAGCATTCTTGGAGGAAGGAATTGTTTTGGGCTTGAAATAATTCTTTAGAATTGTTGTGCACAACGATTCTCTTGTGGAAAAGTGTTGGGATTTTGAGGATATTTATGATCAGGTTTACGGTTATATAGTTATGACAACAAATAAACGTGTTATGCATTTTATTTATTTCATTAACTTTTATTGAAAACCCCCATGTCGAATTATTAATTCCTTGACATGCGCCAACGATGATTATAATAAATATCATAATAATGATTTTATTTCTTCAAAATCCCAACTTGAAAAACTACATGCCATGTAAATAAACGGTGTGTAGTTGTTTTCCATAAAACTACACGGAGTGTATATTGAATATACACGGTGTGTACTTTTATTTTCCACTTTTCATTATTTTCTCCACCACATTTATTAGACATTAAGTAATGCATATTTTTTTCTTAAATAAATATAACTACATCACTCGATAATAAATATTATTTAGTCCCCAATATATTATTTTGAATAACTAGTGTCAAAATAATTGAAATCTGTCATCCTTAAATAATTATTAAACCACTGTCGGGAATAATCTTTTTTTAACTTGTTAAATAAATATTTAACTAAGATATATGGACACACTTAGTGTGTGACCCTCTAGGCCTCTTTCTCAGTGGTATTAAGCCGAACCTGCCTAAAGTCCATGGTTAGAATCTAGAAACATTCCAAGGAACCCATATAGAAAAAAGTTAATGCCACAATGTCGTGTCACCTCATACGAACGCTTACCGTGTAACATAATCCCTTTGTCACGATATCTCGAATCATCGGGTTTCATTCTAGTGACATCAACCTACGTGCTCGATTATTCGTTCTTTGATATTCCAGAATCTAACTCACTCATACCTTACTATGGACATGGATTTATTTAGGCTATATCAATTACATAAAAGGTCCTGAGATATCTACTTCTGTTATGGAACAGAAGGGACAAATCTTTTATCGCATTATTTATTAATGCAATATTACTCGTAATGTACCCAACGCATCATACCTCGTTGCGAACATTGTGTAATCACATTTTTCGTCAATAAATCTAAGTGCATGAGTTGTAATACCCATTAATAATAATCTTAAAGTATAAGGATAAATACACACGTCCGCAGATAGGAACATCCAATGACACTATGAAATGTGGATTTCCTGCTGTCATGTCTCGTTCTCATAATATCCTCATGGATATTACCAAGGGGGCACACCATGAGAAGGTGCCTCCAAGTTTTATGAGTCCTCACCCCTGATGACCTGTATTATTTGTGCCCCTAAAATAATATCATCTGGCCATTGAACATATATTCAATAATAGTGTTATGACACTTCTAAGTTCTCATAATAGTAGGGATCTGCTAGGACCCTTTAATGCAACAGCTGTCCTTAGGACATTATCATATGCATTTTCACGCAGAAGAACAATCATGATGTGATAAGGATTGTATTAATGAATAAATTAAAAAGTAGTTGGTTCTAGGCCACCATCTCCAAAAATTATAATGGCAGGGATTAATAGGATAATCTTTCTTCTGAAAAAGTAATAAAATTAAAATAAGTGAGTTGAAAAAATATTAAAATCACCACTTCAAGATTATATTAATGAAATATATATTTCATATATTCAATATAATGTTGTAAATTAATCTTATATATTTTTATGACATGATATGGGAAGAAATATAATTTTTCACCTAAATGAAGTTTTTTTTAAATGTAGTTTTTCTCCATTTGGATATTGCAACCATTTTAAATATCTATTTTGATAACAGTTTATATTATATTAAAAAATTATTTTTATTATTTGAGAGAAGATTATAAAAATTTACATTGGTTTATTTTTTTGTGTTTTTCTGATAAGTTTCATGTTTTGATAAATAGTAAATAATTAATTAATTTTAATTGAAAACTTTTTTGTTCAGATTTATTAATAGTATTTAATTATATATTTAAAGGATTTTAATGAATATGTAGATTATTTTTATATCATTTAATATAATTTATGTCATTGAGATCCATTATGCATTTATCTTATATGTGGAAATTATTCAATCATTAGCATATTTTATTCTTAAACAATTTTCCTCATACTAACAACATGATCAATTTTAAATTAATTACTGAACATTTTCTGTTTTGAATTTCCAAAAATGTATTTCATAATTGGGATTATAGTGTTCATATACTCTAAATAGGTTCCTTTTAAATTCGTTATTATGAATAATATATTTAAAATATTTTATTAATAAGGTAAAAAAGGTAAATTATGTTATTAAATGGGAAACGTTTATTATATAATTTCATTAAAACATTTATGAATATAATATGATGACTTTTAATTGAACTAAATCATCATTGGTATAAATTTTATCATTTTTAAATATATTGGATGAGATTTGGACATTTAATATATATTATTTTATGAAACGATTTACATGTCTTACTCAAATTTATATAAATGATTCATTTTTATAAAAGTGTATATAGAAGAATAATTATACTATATATACCTATTTAATGATAGGTGTATTTCAATAAAATTATTATTTTTTCCAAATATTTAGGAAATAAATAATGACTCTAAAATCATATACATTGATGATTCATAAACTATTTAATTGATGAAATACATGTCAAATAATTTTTATTAAAATTATAATAAACATTAATAGTAGATTAAACAAAAAAAACTCATTGTATGAGTAAATATCAACCATAATAATCCAATATTGTTGTTAATAAACATTTGGATATATATGGAAAATATTATGATAATTATAATATTTTATTTGAAGTGATGTTATAGTTGTCTCATTTATGTTATAATACATATTATGTTTTTAATATATGTTTTTCAAGAATAAATATTGTGATATAAGTAATATTTGGAAACATCATGTATTTATATTTGTAATAGTATATTATTTTTAGTTTTAGTAAATTACTTATGTAAATTTAATAATTATGAAAAACATATATAATAATTCTTTTATTAATACTAATATCAAATTATTATTCTAAAAAATATTAAAAAAATATACAATCAGATAATTAATATAACAAATGATATTTATCAATATAATAGACCCCATAAGGATATTATAATATATATTTTCGAGGAAAACATCTTATATTGTTATCATTAAAAATCATGAAATTGAATATTGTCATAATTTACCGGATTGTTGGTTTATCAAAATAACTTTATTTTAAATTATAAAAAACTCCCAGAAAACCTTTATAAAAATATGGAATGATGATTATATTGTAGAAAATCTCCACAATTATTCATTTATGGTCAAATTGATATCGTTTAAGTAAATATTTTGACCTTTTAATATTGAAGTATTTGTATCTTAATTAAAAATTAAATAGAATGACTAAGTGTAATTAAAATCACAAGTTCTAAATTGATGGAGTAATTTGTCTAAAAAAATTTTGTTGTTTAATTTAAAACCATATCTCAACTAATATTTGAATATATTAAATTTTGGCATATTTTTATTTGTTTTATTTGATTATAAATAATTATTTTTTGAGATTCCAAAAGTGACCTCACCAAATTTATAAATGGAAACCTCTTAACTCATTTTATAACATCACATTTAAGTTAAAATATAAGAACTTCCATACCCATTTTCCTTCCCAACATCCCTAGTTATATTATATTGGTTATGGTCTTCTATAAATCCCAATTATAGTTCCACTAATAGTGGATCTACTGGGAGCTCATCAAAGAAGAGGTAACGTCTTCTACTGAATCATTCAATTTTATTTATTCATTTACATCTTATTCATGAATTGTTGTGATTTAAAATTATTATCTCCAATATAAATTATATAATAAAATATTATTATTATAAAATAAAAATAAAAAAAACATTATATCCATCCAATGAAAAATTAAATAACTATTCATGCATACATATGACTTATTATCTTCACACCATGGTGTAATCTGTTTTCACCAAAACCATTCTTGGATTTGTCTAATGATGTAAATAATAAGTATATATTATTATTATTATAAAATTACATAGAATATGAACAAAAATAAATTCCAAATAATACCAAACTATTTTATAATTATTTTAATGTCATCGTCGCACATGCATACATATGGCCTATCGTCTCCACTATGGGATATGATTTATTCTACATGATATCCATTAACGAACGATTATAAATATGAAAATATTAAATAAATAAATAAGTTATATATAATACTAATATTATATTTTAAATTTTATAAATATAAACAATTAATTATAACAATAAATTATTCATCAAACATTTATAATAAAATGATGTAGTTAATACCTATATAATGTGTAATAATGAAATATTATTATCAAACAGATGATAATATGGTAATATAGCATAAAAATTAATATGATTATTGAATAAGTCAATGAAATTATTTAAATCATTATACATTTTTTACAGAAACATACAATGGATATCACACCTAATGTAAGGGATTATTTTCTCTCACTTTTATTTTTGTGGTACATATAAAATATACAAGACCTTTATATTATGTGTTGTGTTTATGTAGCCCATGAATATATTTTTTATTATTGTTATAAATTTTATTCTATTTTAATATGCATATAATTATAATAATGTTTTGATACATATTAATATACTTATTATAAAGTGGAAATGAATATTTTTTCAGTTTCAAAAATTTCTTTGATTTTTAATACGTTGGAATTCACTGAGGATTATTTATCGTCCATATCCACAATTTTTTTAAATTAATTCATATAATGTTTTATAATTATTATACGATTTATAAAGTCATTTATATATATTTATTATTTTTACTAAAATATTTGAAATGAATAATTAATTAATTTTCTAACAATTTAATTTTTGACATTATAGTGAAACATATCAATAATGTTTTCTTTTAACATATTTGGAATGAATAGAATATTTACATTCTAGTAAATCCTTGTTTCCAAAAATCATCCCTTACAATATTTTATGTTTAGTTTCTATTAAAATTTATTATTCTAAAATTTCATTTTTTATTATGAATGAAAAATGATTTCGATAAAGAAAAGTTCATTTCATCATTTTTTTATTTCAAGTGGTCTGTCATAATTATTTCTCATATAATATGTAATTATATAACATCATTATGTATTTTTTATTATAACTATATTATTACAATGTTCGGATTGTTTTTATGATGGAATGAAATTTATTAGATACATTTTTACATGGATTATGTTATGATGAAATGATGTTTATGAAACCCATTTTTTTCCCTAGGTTATGTTTCGATGAAATATTATTGGTTTTGTGGGAAATGTAAGAATAAATTTATTATGAGGTTTGTGGAACCTATATCTCCCTCATATTGATTGGGAAATGATTTATATATAATTAAATAGACAAGACATGATGGTGAAATGATATCGACTAAGTAATATAGGACTGGAATGTGAAATAACCTCAGCTCGGTAATGTATTACTATAATGGTAATTAAACCTTGTTCAATAATACAATGATTTAATAAGGACTTATCATTATTCAATAATGTAATTTATTCACTATAATGGTCGTTGAAATGAGACTTGGATAACATTTAAATGATTTTCTATGTTTATATGTATTCCATAATTCCTTGTTTTATTCTAATTCTATTTTTTAATGGAATATGTTATATTATGTTTTATGCCTTGTGATGTGCCAAGATTTATTTCATTACTCAAAATTTTTATATATGATATATTCGGAATAAATTTAAAAAGTTATTTCCATGTTATTATAGTCACAAATTCATGTTTTGATATATATTTTCCTTTTGTACTCTTACTGAACATCTTATCTCACTATTTCATAATTTTTTTATTCCTAAGTAAAAAAATTAAGGCTGTATTAGAAAAATAGGGTTATATCATTATGGGATATGTTGATGTGAATTCAAAAAATTATAGAAATGAGTTACATATTTCTATATGTGCTAAACTAATATAGTCATTGGTTGTATGTTTGTGTAATGTATAATGTATTCCTCAAAATTAATATATTTTCCATGTATGTTAGGATAGAATCATTAGAGTTAGTATCAGTGTAATGGTTTATTTTGACATTGGAAATTAGGATGAGAAAACATTATCAAGATCCCAACATTTAAATATAAGTTATGCATATCGATGTCCCTATGGAAAAGTCGATCTATAGGTGAAAATCCATGAATTTTTATAATAACCACTACTAAACTAGGACTAAATACAAGATTTTAGATATATAATGTACTCCTTCCGGATTGTGATGTTTTTCATGTATAATGTTTATCTATCAGGATATTGTTTTTGATTTTATAAAATAGATGAAAACATGTGGATTCTTGTTAATGTATAATATGATGGAAAATGGACCGATATTATATATAAGTAACCAAATTAAATGGGAATTTTATGTTTTAATGTTGTTATAATAAATAATAATATTTCTCATAATATGATCAATAATATCAAACTTTTTGAGTTTCTTGATCAACCTAATATCAGAAATATGGAGTTTCATGATGACCACAGAGTAAATACTGTTCAATTAACACATTTATATCATGTTGGGAGATGAATAAAGGGGAATGATTCAACGAGACTAGAAGTTGCTCTGAATTTTTAAAATAAGGGCACAAAGAAATTAATTTAAAAGGAAACAGTTCAGTTAAAACTATGGAAATGTATAATGGTATTTCTAACATATAAATAATAGTTAATTGTTTAAAATGTGTAATACATGATAATTATACATGTTTATTCCCTATGTATGATGTTTATGAAGAGAATGAGTATATTAATATTAGTTTTACTTATATTTCACCAAATCAACAGACCATGAATGACATATGAGATGAGAGAGAAATTATGGAATACAACAATAAATCTTGGCCCATGGTTTGGAAAGATAGTGGAATTATTGAATGTTTATCAGGAATAATAATGTATAAGTATATTTATGGTATTATGCAATAATGAAACATCTCAGGATCGTCACTGTAATATTTCTCCTTATATATTGGAATAATATGTTGAATGGTACCAGTTACCCTAAAAAGTGATTTATATAATATTGGAAAACACATTAAGCGAATGAAAACCTATAATATAAGTATGGTGATGTGATAATGCTATTTGGATATTGATATGTTTTTTGTGAACATGTAAATTGGATGGTAAATATGTCCATAGAACTAATTTATGTTTTTTGAAAAATGGTTTATGTTATAACTAATAATGTTTACAACATTTTTTATATAAGAATAAAGAAACAAACATGTTTTAATAAATTATGTATGGTTATTTAGCTTATCATCATGACTCAAGAAAATACATGATTAAGGAGTTCACATGATTTTAATGTGACCAAAAAGCTATGCCTTATAATATATGTGACATAAATGTTAAGATTATTTAATGAAGCTATTCCTAATGTTTTGGATGTTCAAAATTTAGATGGATTGTATGGTTTTGAATTTATACAATATATAGGTTAAACATTGGATGATTTTTATTTTATCAATGTATTATCTCCATGCATTATGATTTATTAATATTAGATAACATGGTACATCCATTTTTATATATACAAATCGAATGACCAGTCATTCAATTTATTGATATCATGACCCTCTAAATCATAATGAATGGAAAATTAATCATCATTTCATGAAATAAGGGGTGAATTGGAATTGGATCAAGTCCCAAAGGTAGAGTGATATTATACATTGTCAAGTATGTTTATATTCTCATTATTAAACTATATAGAAGAGATCTTGATGCCCAAAATGTTATACTAGTATGTTATTTTCTAATAAATTAGATGGTCCCTTTGATTGTTCTTGATATTATTATTTTGATTGTTCACATTCTCATATGATGGTCTCAATCACTATCTATTAGAACGTGATAATTTAATATCACTTATATATTAGTGTTTCACTTTCCACATAGGTTCTCTTATTTGTAATCCCATGGATGAGTCTATTTTGGTAAATGTTATTTTTATAACATTCATTTTAAAAGTAGATATTTTTTTATTTGTATTTAGGTTGTGGGTTTAAATTAAAGTAGGGTTAAAGTATTAAAACTTTTATAATAAAAATAAATTTAGGTGGAAAAATTAATTGTAATGGTTTTAGAATATAAAAACATAATATAATTACATGATATTTTTTTAATATTTTGGATGTCTTATATTGTTGCAGCATAAAGATAAGATTGTGTTACATGCAACACCTGCATAGCTTGCATTATTCACAATACTATTATGGCCTTGAGTTAAAATAAATTTCAATTGATTTTATCATAATCACAAAAAATAATTAGTTTTATCTAACACATTAACATTATTATTTTATCATATAAACGTGCCATTATATTCGTCAGTGTGAGCTGTATTAACATTCTTATGAAATTTATTTAGGAGAAAATAAGTGAGTTTATAAAATAATAAATTCAATATTGTATAATTTTATTAAATATATATATATTAAATATATTTATTATAATGTTTAAAATTAATCTTCTATGTTTTATTGAAAATATATGAGAACAAAATCATTTTTTCTTATAAAAGAAGTATTTTTTTTAAAAATGTAATTTTCCCCCATTTAATTGTGTATCCTTATTCAATACATATGTTGATACATTTTTAAATTCTATTTGAAACATATTATATTATTATTTGAGTTTTTTCATAAAAATATTCATTTGTTTAAATTTTTAGTATTTTTCTTATTGGATTTATGTTTGGATGAATTGTAACAAATAATGCATTTTAATTTGATACTACTAATTCATTAAATTCAATTATAGTGATAAATTAAATATTTGATTGATTTTAAATTATAAATAGATTATAATTTTATCATTTAATTTAATATTGTTCATTGGCAAAAATTGTATATTGAATTTAGATGAAAAACGTATTTCAATATTTTCTAAGTTTTCACTTTTAGAACTTGTAATCTCATTATGACAACAATGTTAATATTAAATTAATTACTGCAGTATATTTGTTTTTAATTTTGAAAAATTGATTCCATAATTGGAACCAAAAGTTAAAAATTATTTAAATAGTTTTATTATATTTTTGGTCAATATGAATATTATGTATAGTAATTGTTATTTATAGTGTAAAAAGATAAATATGGTAATTAAAGGTGAATATAATATTATAAAATTACCCTAAAACATATTCTAATATCATTGTAAGGGATTTTTTTCCATAAATAATCTTGGTGTGGAAATGGAATCTTTTAAAATCCACATATAATAGATTACAACATTTAATATATTTTATTTTATGAAAAGTTAAATATTTCAAACTCAAATGTTTACAACTATATCATTAATAATATAAGGTTTTACATAAGCTTTGATCGAGAATAAATAATAATTTTAAAGATATTATTTCCCATTATCATGGAATATTTTTCATTTTTTAGGAAACTCACAATGACCATAAATCATAATACATTGGTGATGTAGAAATTATTTTATTAATGAAAATAAATTAAAATAATTACTATTAAACTGAAAAATGACAATTAAAAGACCAACATATTCCTAAATATTTTTTATCTTGTATATATTTACCATAGTCATCCAATGATATATTTATTTACCATTTTGAGGCATATAGAAATGATTATGGATCTAATAATATTTTATTCAATGTGACGTTAAAGCCATCACATTCAGGTTTTAATTTGTATAACATTTTTAATGTATGATTTTTCAGATGTTATTTTCGAATATATGTATTTTAATTAAATATAGAGGATTTATATTCTACATAGTTGTTTATATAAAATTTTTATTCTCTAAAAAAGTATATTAAATAATTACACAACACTGATGTAGTAGTTATTTTATTAATGGAGATATAAAATTTATTTTATTTAAAATATTAACGTAAAACTAACTTGTGATAATATATATATATATTTATATATTTAATTATATATATTATATTGAACCAGTTATGATATAATATTAAACCTAGTTTTATGATAACATTGTATCTTGATGTTTCTAATAATCATTAAATTAGGTAGTGTCAAAATTTTAAATATTGATTATTTTCCAAAAGAATTAATTATTAAGATATTAAATAATCATAATTTAAAAAAAAATTATATAGTAGTTTTAATATGGTGTAAAATTCTATTAAGTAATCATTTATGGTCTAATTTACATCAAATACATAAATTTATCACCCTTTTATTATTGAATGATATGTTACATTAATTTAATATTAAATAGAATAAATATTAGTTAATTAAAAATTTATGGTTTAAATTTACTTCAAAACATGTTTAAAATTAATTTTTTAATGATATTACAACATTATAAAATATTATATTCTCTTATAAAACAATTTTTATGGTTTTTTATGGGTTATGATTTTAGTATAAATATATATTTTTTGGGAACCCAAAACTGCCCTCACATAAATTATAAAATGTCACATTCATCAAAACATCTTCACATCACATTGAGCCTTAAATATAAGCCATACCCTACCCATATATATTTTAAACTTCACTAGTAACATTCTGGAGGTTCTGGTATTCTTAAATGTCCAAATATATACCCTCTAATAGGTGATCTAGCGGGATCTCATCGAAGAACAAATAATATCATCTATCGATTCATTCAAACATAATTTATATTTTACTTCATATTCATCATTTGTTTCCATTATAAAAAAATAAATAATGTTTCAATTATATACTGTGATATTATTATGAAATTTTAGAAAATATATTCCACCTTCTATCCATCATACAAAAAACGAAATCACCAAACGTGCGTATGTATGACTTACCATCTCTATTTTGTGGTGAAATTTGTTTTCGGCACCACCTTACGAGGATGGTTATAATGTTGGAAATTATAACTATATATTATTATTTTATCATTATATATATTCTAAAACCTAAAATATACCATCCACTTCCATACAATTTTACAATTATGGGAATGATATCGTCACTCGTGTGTACTTACGACCTATGGTCCCCATGATTTGATGGGATTAATTATACATGATATCTATTGAATAATGATTATATAAATGTATATAATGTATAAATATGAAATATATTATATTAATATCAAATTTAAATGTTTTAACTATTACATATGAATGAGAAGATGGAAATATTCAACAATATGGAATAATAAAATGATGTAGTTAATTCTGGAATAACGAGTATTAATGAATTGTAATAAATAAGGATTAAAATATGATAATACATCATAAAAATGAATATGGTTACAAAATATGTAAATTGAATTATTTAAAATATTATGTAAAAGTTTCGGATATATAAAATTGTTATCATACCTATGGAAATTGATTATTTTGTCTCTTTCATATTTTTGTTGGACATATGCCTTATAAAAAACCTGTTTTTATGTTGTTTATTCTTCCCATGATTGTTTTTATGTCTTTAACTCTGATTTTTATGTTATCTTCATATGAATATAAATTTATTCATTTTATAAGGCATATTATACAACAGATTATAAAGTGGTATGCGGTAATTTCTCAATCTCATTATTATCTATGATGTTTTATACATAAGTATTTATTGGGGATTATATATCATTGATGTCCATGTTTTATAAAAATCACATAATAAATTTTTTTACAATTCATCTATTTATGTTTAAAAACATTTTTACCCATATTTTAATTACTTACAACATGGTTTTAAATGAATCAATATTACGTTTTCCAATGTGGTACTCTTTGACTTACTTGAATAAAATATGAGAAGAATGTTTTCCATTACATTATAAGGGAAAAAATATTTTTCTTTTTCATAGTACCTTATTTTAAAGAATATTAAATAATATGTTTCAAGGCTATTTTCCATGATATTATTTTCTTCTAAAATTGAATGTTATTTTAATAAAAGATAATGATTTCAAAGAAAAAAGTATATTTTATTCAATAATTAATTTCATTTTATTCTAGAAAGATTATTTTCCATATATGATATAATTATTTTATATTATTTTTTTTAATGTATACATTCCATATTATTCTTAAGGATTGACTTATTTTATGATGGAATAATATTTATATGTTCCACTTGTTTTAAATAGATTATGTTATGATGAAATGATATTTAAGGAAGAAATTTTATTAATTAGGATTTTATTTGATTAATAATTTATGATTTTATGAAACCCATAATAATGATTTCATTATGATATGGGTGAGACCTATATATCCATCCAATTCATTGGTTAAGGCTTTATTTCTCATGAGGTAGATAGGAGTTGAACGAGAAATGAATAAAACTCAATAATACTAGGGTAGAATAGGAAATGATCTCAGTTAAGTAATAAATGGTTTGAGCGGTATGTACACTGGGTTCAGTAATATAGTAATGAAATGAGGAATGGTCTATGTTATGTAAAGTACTTTTTCTAATATTAAATTATTTGAAATGATCCTTGTATAATATCGAAATTATTATCTATGATAACAATTATTCCACTATTCAATGTTTTATTCTAATGTTATTTTATCACGGCTGAGGTTACATTATTATTATGGACTTATTAACATCCATGATATATTAATGACACCTAATATTGATATATGTTATACATGGTATGATTTTGACAGTTAGGTTCATTTTTTTACATTCTTATGTTCATGTTTTGTTTGATATTCTTCTTATTAACCCTTATGGATCATTTGAGCTCAATAATGAAATGCTAAATATAGAAAATATAACTTTTTTAACAAAACTCAATATATTATATTTAAAATATAAATGAATATTAAATAATAAATTTATAGTATATAATGTTATGTTATTTTATATGTTTCATGTTATAGTTTATAAGATTAAATATATAAAATTTAATAGTTTAAATTATACTTTGGGTGTGACTGTGATATTTTTTAAAGGTAAAATTATTTATTATTTGAAATTAATAATCCATATTTGACTTATCACCTATGTGTTAGATTTGTACCATTATAATGTTATGGAAAAAAATTTTGTGTTTAAAAAAGGTGGTGTGGTGGGTATGTGAGGGTATTACTACAAATTTAATGTTTCTATATGTGATTATACTCTTTAATGTCCTAAAATAATGTAATTTCATGAAATAAACATCCTACCTAATGGTACTAGAAACCTTGAATATAGGCACGAAAACAGTAAAATGTGGTGAATGGGTAAACATAGTCTCACAAGTGTAAAATTTCACTTGTTTAGGGGTAACCATGGGTCATTTAAGGGTATTGGAATAGATATATATGGGTATGTTTTTTCATTAAGAGACTTTATAATGGTCTCAGATTCCTCGTAAAATGACAATAGTAAAATTTAAAGGATTATAAAATGGTGATATTAAAATTATAATGGTAAATAAAAGTAATTTTTCAATCACAGAGTACAACCTTATACATCATAAAATTCATCCCCATATGAATCATTCCGATAAATTTGATTAACAATTGAATATTTAATATTCCATGAAAGTATAATAGATGAAAATTAGACCAATTTTAGTGAATCTTTACCTAAATATAACAATGATATTTTATAGGACTTTATATATCTCTATAACATGGTAATAGAATCCATGTGTCTGTACAATACAACATGCACATGACCACATTGAAGGCATCATGTATGGGGTTTATAGATTTATTTTAGAATAAATAAAAATGTGATATATATCCTATCGTGATATAATTCTATAGAATGATTGTGATATTTCTACCATCATCTAAATTAATATAAAAATTCCTTAAATAAAAGTATATGAGTATTCAAGAATGAAACACTATTGGTTTTAAATATAATAATTATAAGAGATAAATATTTATCTAAAGCATCGATGATCAATTAATAAATTTTTATGGACCAATATACCAACAACATTGGATATAAGAGCGACCATTCATTATAAATAAATACATAAATTCAATCATTAAATTTCATAGTAATTTATATTCATGGTTGATATAGGGGATCATGGAATAACATAATAAGGTGTCTAACTTATATCATTTATGTTAATTTTAGTTTAATTCCATAAAAGGTTTGAGGTAAGGGAAATAAAATCTCTATACAAACCTATTTTACTGATTCCTAAAACACTTATAAAGTAAATAATTTATTTTCAGAAAACTTAATTTTTTTAGAAACCCTATATAAATGGGGATTGATTTCATGTATTTAATTCTTTTTCATTAATATAATTCTTGTATGGGATATTAAACTTTTAATGATTCCTTTTTAAATTTTATTTGATCATATATTTGATTTCCTTTCTCATATATCAAGAATGTTTTAAATGTGTTAAAATTATTATTTTATGTATGAAATTTTTTAATTTACATTGAATTTATTCATTATTATATATTTTTTATTGATATCAAAGATATATATCCATGATAAGTTAGACATAGATGATGGGATGGCATTTACAGAGAGCATATGGAAGCGGGAGTCTCAGATAAGTGCTCAGTACCCCCATTTGTTTATTTAGTATATATTGTGGCTTTCATATACATAATTCCCTAAGGTGGAAAGAATGTAATGTCCCATAAAATCAATATAAATTATTTTAGTAATATGGAATTATTTAGAGACCATGAAATATTATGGTGCATGATTCTAAGGCCTGGAGTTCCTGGAATGATCAATTAAATTTTTTCCAAGCATTAATTAGCGCGTGTAGGAAGTTTCCCTAAAAATTTAAATTAACTCTTAAACGGTTACTCGGATTATAAATATAAGGGCATCGTTGCATTCAGGATGGCGGCTGTACCCTAGGAGTAACTTACGATTAGTTGGTTCTTGCCTCCTATGAGAAAACCAAAAAATGGAATAAACAAAAATAAATAAATTAAATAAATTATTCAATTTTTCAAATGCTTATAATTCACAATAGGTAACTCAGATTAAAATTTAGAGGCCATCGGTGAACATGTGATGGAATGATTTCTTTAGGAAGATACAAACATTCGTTGACGTAGGACACTAGTGAATGTTAGTTTTTTGTTGTAAATAAAATAATTAAGTGCCAATTATTTTATTGTAATATCCATAAATATTAAACAGTAACTCGGATTGAAAATTAGAGTGAACCATTGGGTTTGTTGGGCCGTGTTTCCCTAAGGAAGAGCCTATCCCTGATTGGCACGAGAAGAGGGTGACTGTTATTAATTTTCCAATATTTTTTGTGTATGTTCAGTAAACGCGTGAGATGCATTTTCTAACAATTGAACCAATGCTTAGATTAAAAATCTGAGGGCACATTTGAATCCATAGAACCAGGATTCGCTTAAGGGAGGATTTACATTGACTAGAGTAGGTCCTAAGAAGAAGTTATTTTTGTCACTTTTATAAGGAAATGAAATAAAATAATCTCACTATTTTATTTCTTTTCCACTAACATAAAAGTGGATGTCTGGGACCAGTGGCAAGTCATGCTATAAAATACCTTGACCCTTAAAATACTAAGTAACATCATCATTGAAATTTTTAATGGATCCTATTAAATGAGCCTTCCTAAATTCATTGGTCAATACTTACCCTCCACCTATCTTATTTATATAGAGCGTTGGTGGAGGAATTGGCATTACTTCATCAAGCGACGATGCCATGGTAATGTGCTGCGACACCCGAAATTTGGAGGATGGATCCAGTTTCAGCAGGCGGTGACGATCGACCCCAAACACCGAACTGAAGAACAACTATCGAGATGTGTCTTTTGAGGCCTGTTTCAGGGGTGACGAACACCGACACCTCTTAAAACGTGAATTCTCTCTAATAAACATTATTTAGGTGGTTTATTATTTTATTATTTTAATAGATTTCATCATCCCTGTTATTGAATAACATTAAGAATGCGTGTCAACTAAAAAAAGAGTTGACCCGTGATTATTTCATCTTTGTTGGAGGTTGTTGTGGGGAATCTAGTTGGGTTTATCTAGTTGATTAATTAAATTGATATTAAACCCTTCACCCCTCGTGTTAAGTGATAACACTGGGGACAGAGGCATAACAAACCTGGTCCAAACCCTTCACTATATTTGTTACATCAATGTGCCTCCATGGAATACCGACAGTGCGCCGACACTGATCGCCTACGTGGTTGATAGTGTGTTAATGTACACCGCAAGAGGAGGTTGCGGCACAAAGCTGTGGATTTCATCGGAGAGGCCAACACCAGCCAACCACGAAGGAGGTGAGGCATGCCACCACGCACCGTTGATGAACAAGGAGGGCCTTGGCTCATCAGTCGCAGCAACCAGAGGAGAGGTCGACCGACACGCTGCCCGACCATGGAAAAGCCAGCATAGTGGAGGTGGGGAACACCCTTGGGGTGTGACCACAGGGTAGAAAAGTCACGACATGTGTTGGCCATGGAGGGAGAAAGGGGACATCAGATCGACCGATAGCACGTGGATGGGATGCACGCAAGCAGTGGAACCAGCGGCAAAGATGCGACCCATTGGCCATGGCACGGAGGACCCGCAACTCCCTGTGACACCCCATTAGGGTCAACCCTTTAAGGTTGACATGCTACTATGGCTCCTCACAATATCAGCCCTACCCCTAGACGATCCATGTATGGGTATCCCTAGAATCTTGCGCCACTAGGCTGGTGGCACCACCGGGTCGGTCAAGGGTACCGAACTGCCGCTCAACGGGCCAACCCATGGCCCTTCATCCAAACCAGTAGCCTTTTCGAGTCAGGACATGCCTAGTTGGCCAGGTTTACCAGATTCGGGATGGGTTGACCCGTTTCAAACAGGTTCGGCCCATGCCGAACCCAGTTGTGCAGGTTCGGCCGAGGCGGAACAGACCTAGACCCAATACGACATAGGAACACAGAAGGGCCTTATCTTAAGAACCAGATGTCTGTTTGAAAAACCTTCTTTATTGTTGGGATCCTTGGAACGATATGTCCCTTTTGATTTAATCAAAGTGTTTTTTTACAAAATCGTATTTCAACCAGGTTGAATCTTACCAAAATCCAATTGATCCCTCAAAAGTGAAATTCCAATAACACACATACTGGGCGTCTGATTGATGTGTTGTCTATTGTTTTGGAACACTTACTACTTTGGGAAACATTAGAGATCATCCTTTTGAGACTTTTTACAATTTTTAATTTGAACAATGGCTTGAGGAATAGTTTTCCCATGCACACTACAAACAAAACCTAACAGTCTGCTGAGATCCGATGACTGCATGACGATGGACTAGTGTGAAGCGGCTCTGCGTGACCTACCAGGCCTACAGTGGGAATCAGATCTGTGTGACCTGGTATTCCCATGTCACTCATTAAGGATGAGTACCACCACAACTCATGGTTAGTGGGAAGCAACTCTTTTTTCCTATACAGGCCCACTGTACTCGACAGATGATGAGTTATCCAGCTGCTGAGGAGTTCAAGTTTTGTGACTGACAATGCTACAATCAATACCATAGAATATAAAGTATAGTGAATTACATGGATATCATGATGCGGAGAGTGGATTGAGGAAAGGTTCTCCCTAGCAGACTATGTATGGATCCTTGCGGTTGGCTGAGTCCTGAAGACTAGTTGATGATTGGCCCAGTGGGAAGTGGCTCTGTATGATCTGGAAAGCACATGGTGGGGAGAGAATTTGTATGACACGACATACCCATGATGATCAACTGGAATAGAAACTAAATTCGTCCATGGTAAGAAGTGGCTCTATGTGACCCAACATTCCCATGGTCTAATGCGGGTCTGTGTGACACGATATACCCATGGTACCCATCATGGATGGGTACCACAACTGTTCAAGATTAGTGTAATAAGACTTGTTGTGACCCGGTAGGCCCACTGTACTCGATAAATAATAAGTTCTCCCGTAGATGAGGCATTCTATGTTGTCATAACCCTTATATCAATGAACTAATGTGATACCTAGTGTGACCTGACTTGTGTTGTGTACTTTTACCTTCGTGGTGTACTTGTGTGGTACTTCTACCTGTGTGGTGTTACCTGTGTGGTAATTATACCTTCATGGAATATCCTTTGTGGTATTATTTCCTAATGTATGAGATTAATATATCATGATATGTTAGGTATATGTATGGGTGTATACCTAAGTTGAGTTGATGTCATGATTTGTGTTATTTATTTTGTGGAAATCTAAGAGACCTATGGGAATCTCGGGGTCCCTACTTAGTATCATCATACTCAACCCTTCATGGGCATCACCCGCACCTTGTTGGGTCTAGTGCAGACGATTTACAGCAGAGCTGAGACTTGAGGGAACAAGGACCATGAGGTACATAGAGGGGATTAGTTAACATGGAGTGTTCTGGAGATGATCTATACCTACCCAAGTAGGAAGGATTCTCTGTGGACGATCCATGATCTACTTGTAATTTTTGTTGTATCTGTACATTCCATTTGTACTTTTACATTATAGTTGGGCTTTTATTTTGTGCCCTTTTACATTCCGCACACTTTTTACTAACACTATTTACATCGCAGATGCTTCTTGTTGTGTTTCGGGACTGTGTGTTTGTACAAGATTAAAGGTAATGCCTTCTTGTTTTAGGGTTTATGCCTTTCAGTGCAAGACGCTAGCCCCTGGCCAATGGAAGGTGGGCTTGGGGTAGTCACGCATGGACCCTGGGGGACGGGTCATGGTAAATGGTGATATCCACTAAAAATTGATTATAATTTTTAGTCGATTCTAAATATCAAGGTAGTTTCCATGAGTATGATAATATCCTTTCTCATAGACACAAATCTCAGAAAAATATCCCATTAGTGAATAAGGAGTGGGATCAAAATTCTATTCCCATCATCATTTTATGAGAGAGAACATATTCTTTTTCACATAAATATTTATTTATGGGATCATAATATTACATATATATATATATATATTATCATATCAATTTTGAAATCCATAAATATTTTTAGTCTATTTTAGAAGCCATGAATGAGATAATAGGGTGGGGTCCCACTAAAAATTGAAATTTTCCACCGTACATAATCCCAATTATAATAATGGTTCCATAATCATTAAGCCATCACATATATTATATAAGGGGTTATTTTAATGTTGAATTTCAAATCTATGAGTATCCCTAAAACATTTTGTAATTTATATTCATGATCATGATCAGTAAATTTTTATAGTGACCTAAGAGTAATTTATATATTCTATAATAAAAGGCATTAGTAATTTTAGTTGAGGTTCACCAAATAGTATAAGAATCAAAAACTCTATAAGACTACATCAAATTACCCAATAATGTTTTTTCTATATTTCGAATGAAAATTGTATAAAAAAATTAACATTAAATATAAAATTTATAATTAATCAATAACTTTAACAGTCCTCCCACTTGAGGCATATCTATGAAATATAGAGAACCTCTGCAGTATATATATTTCATAGGTCCTCTATATAACGGAGAAAATAGTTTAAGTTGAGGTGATCACCATAATTTTGAACATAAAAATCAGTATTTATAGAGGTACTCAATAAGCTACTAATATAAACCCATGTATTTAACAAGCATTATTTTACTATTCAGATGATATTTTTTTAATAAATACAACCCAAGGATCCTGAATTTAAGTTTCATTGTTAAATAATTAAATCAAAAGTATCCTATTAGTCATAAAATATCATCATTATTTAAAAATCCATGTATTACTCATAAAAATGATAGATTACCTCTAATTAAAAATAATATTCCAAGGAAAATACAATAGGAAAATAGAGATCATGACAGACCATTATGATATTAAATATAGATATAAAGAAAAAATTAGAAGAAAGAGGGGTATAATTATATCATAACTATTATTATCATAATAATGGTGAAATAGAACATGAAAATGAAGTGAGAATATGTTTATCAAATCAAGAGATAATAAAACATGATTTTAAAATCATATGTCTTGGGTATGTTAAATAGTACAATCATAAAGTGGATGTGAATCTATAGTTAATTGGGATCACTACATAATCCCTTCCATAACATATCATGATTTATAAATGATCACTAAATGAATTGGTGGGATATTTATTTCCATTAAAATTGAAAAAATAAATGAAAATTTTATGTATACATTTTGGGTTATAAAAATAAAAAAACACAAACAATAAGCATGATTGAACACATGATTAGTAATTTGATTTCTTAGTTATGATTCAAGAAGTAATTGAGTGAAAAATCTTATATATTACCAATAAATTAAAAAATTTATCATTTGGCCATTCAGACATGATAATGAAACATAATTTTTCATTATTGAGTTCCAATATAAAGACCTACATATAAGTATCTCAAAGAAAAAAGTATAAAATTGTACATCATTAGAGAATGATTAATAAATAAGTAAATTATATATTTAGAGAAGAAATAATATATTATTTTACATTAAATATAAATTGAAACAAGTGGTTTCTCTAAAAAATTGCAGTTGTTATTATAATTAATTCTATGAATTATAATTTTTTATTATTCTCAATGGGACACAAGAGAAATGAATATTCAACTAAAACAGGTTTACATAAATGATTAATTTAGGATAAAACTAAAACCCTATAAAACCCGAGGAAATAATACTATATTAAACTAGGTATATATGTAAGGAAAAAAATATAATAGTCACATTTGAATAATATTTCAAAAACATTTGAAAAATAAAGAATAATGTGTAACTATAATGTTATAATATAGTTGAATAGGATCCCTTATCTCTTATCTATAAAAATCATCCACGCTGACTTAAATTCGTAAATAAATAAAAGCGTATTATAAAAAATATTCCAAACAAAAATTTAAATATATATTTCACTATATAATGCTTATTTATTATAAATTTTAAAAAATTCATTACATCATTTCTGTTTATAACGGTTTCTTGATGTTCGTTGGTCAATTTTTTAGAAACTATCATAGTATGATGACTGAGGCCATTGTTTAGAAAAACAGTTTCATAATATCAAAAAATTATATTTTTAGTCAATTAATATTATATTAAAAGATAATTAATAATGTTAAATAGGTTTTCTATTAAAGTACTCAATTTAGAATGGTATAATTGTTTTTTACTTTTTAGAAGGTCTATTTATTATAACAATATTTTGTTAATATAACTTATTCAATTCATTATATTAATATTAAACAATTAAAATGATTTAATAATTGATATTTTAATAAATTACATGAATTTTTTATTAAATAAATTCTATCTCATAGGGAAACTGATAGATAAAAGTCATCACATTGAGGCAGTAGTCCTTACTTACACATAACTATTATTTCATTTTTTAATGGTTTTGGATGAAGAAATTAAAATGATTTTATATTTTATAAAAAAACCCCCCATATAAATGATATATATTTTATCATAATCTCATTTATTTAATACGTATAGTGTGATATAAATACAAAATAGTTAGTAATGTGTTGTAAAATATATAACCACTTACATTTGATATTCTCCTATGGTCACCACCTTAAGGCCCCTTAGATTAGTATATTAGAAATATTAATGTATCTTGGAACATCTTATACGTCATAAGAGACAATAGTGTACCCTTTAGTTCAATATTATTATATATTTTATGTCTTGTGAGTTGGGGGAAGGCTATTCCATTTATAATTCTAGAGAATGGTACCTTTGAAAGATATTACTCTTTAATATAATGATATCCCAAGACTCACATGGAATGTGAATTTGATGTGGATAAAATTATAATTTTTGAATTATTTAGATATATAAATCCTAAAACTCAATTTTCTAAATATTATTTTAAAAATATTTTAATCTGTTTACTCTTTGATTTTCACTTCAACTAATATTGGGTTTTTATGAGGCAAATAATATTTGTATAAGTAGTATATTATTAATTGATATGAATTAAATGAGCCATATTATATAATATTATTATATTTTTATTCATATGAAATCGAATTTTTAATATTGTATTTTTATGTGAAATAAAAATTATTTTCAACGATAAGGAATATAACATTGAAGAACATGTTTCTTTGAAAAAACATGTATTATTAAGCATAATAATTTAGATTGTGATAAAATAATAATTTTTATTTATTTATTATTTGGAATTTAAAATTTATATTACTACTATATATAATATTTTTTTATCATTAAACCATTTCAAAATCCAAATTCCAAAAAGTGAAAAAAGTAAGGGAAAAATTGTTGGATCGAATAGTCGATATAAAAGTCTATTAGATGGAACAATACAAGAGGGGGGTGAATTGTAGGTTTAAAAACCTTTGAGTATTAGTAACAAGAAGATTAGTTTAAAAGATCTTAAACTAATGCAAATACAAACACCCACAATTGTATTGAATGTAAAAGGTATGATGTATTGTAATACTAATGTTATGTAAAACAATTGTATTCAAGATGAACACAATAATCAGAGTAATACAGATATGAATGATTCTACCTTAAAGCGTATATAACCAATCAATACAATATGTAATGGAATGATTGTAATTGAAACAATTACAATTGAATATGTAAAGAAGAAAGGAAACAATACAAATCCCTTTCTAATACAACAGCGGAAATGTAAAAGTAATACAATTCTTTTAACCCAAAGAGAATGGTTATCCTTTCACCTAGGATAAAAGGTCTGTCTCACCAACACCTTGGTGAGCCCTCGATACGATGATCGGCACGTCTGTCTGCATATCCCCGGTAGCCCTCGATACGATGATCGGCACGTCTGTCTGCCTATCCCCGGCAGCCCTCGATTTTGCAGGTAATCGGCACCTCTGTCTTTCAAATACTTGAAAGCCCTCGATACGATGATCGGACGCACAAGGCTGATGAGAGAAGTCACAGTCTCTCTCTCTAGAATCTTCGTAGTTCACAGAGTCTCTTTCGTTCTCTTCGTTCATCAGTGTTTTCTCAGCTTCAAATGACCTCCTATTTATAGGCCTCGGGTTCCAACGGTCATATTGCCTCCAACGGTCATATTGAAACAGAAAGCACGACATCGTTTTGATTAGTATATAACTAACTCAACGACATCGTTTTGTTAGGATAAGAGATATATAGAAATGTAAAACATGAGTATGATTCATATGCAGAGAGAGTTTTTGACAAAGTACCAAAACAAATAATAATCATCTGAATAGCAAAGTCAGTACAATACGATTGACAGAGTCAGTACGATACGATTGACAGAGTCAGTACGAAACGTTTGACAGAGTCAGTACGATACGTTTTGGTCGGTACGATCAACATCGTACGATATGATAAACATGATAAAAGACAATTTGTAAAATACAAACATATGATAGAATACTTTTGAGATTTCCAAAACATGACAGAATATATTTGTGATTTCCAAAACATGATGTAAAAGCCAAAAGAAGACTTTTGACTTAACAATCTCCCCCTTTTTGGAAAGCACAAACACACAAAGTAAATGTAACAAGAAATACATATCTCCCCCTGAGTTATTGAAAACTCTTCTGAAAAAGAAATTGAATACAACTAACTCCCCCTTAGGTATTGACTTTCCTAAGGATTGTATTCATAGATTTTCCTTAAGAGCATTGTAATGCATACTCCCCCTTTGTAAAACAATCTTTGCTTTGAAAATATTCTCCCCCTTTGTGATTTACAAAAAGAAAGGAGTAATCTCGAATTGTCTGGAAGAGTTAGTGATGTAATACAAGACAATGGATAAAAGAGAGAATTATAAGAGTTATTACAAAACAAACAAGTTCCAAAAGAAACAAATACAACAATCATTTGTTTTCTCTTTCCTTCTCCTTCTTTATAAGCTCATGAAGCACATCTTTCATCTTCTTGATCTTTTTCTTGTCTTCAGAAATTGATTCACCCTGAGTTTTGAGAAGCTCCTGTTGATCCGCAAAAATCTGATCTTGATTTCTGATGGTCTCCTCCTGTACTCTGATTACTTCTTCAAGGGTATCAATTCTGTTTTGCAGAGTCTTGTTATCCTTGGACAACTCAGAATTTTGATTCTTCAGTAAAACCATTTCATCTTTGAAAGATGAAACCTTCGAGAATTCAGATTGAAAAGCATTCATCCTATCTTGCAAGTCTTTCACTGAAGGAACATCGGTTCTTTGAGAAGACAAAAGGTTCAGCCTTTCAACCGTTTCTTTATCAATCTTGTTGAAAGCAATTGCAAGCTCATTTGATAACCTTCTTATATCTTCAATAGCAACCTCATGATCATTGATTGAGCTTTCAGTTTTGTATGACCACTTGGTCATCTTATTGCAAGCCTTCTTATGAGCAACTGAGCTTTCCGAAAGAACTTTCAGATCGGCTTCTACAGACAAAACTTTCTTTCTAAATTCTTTTACAGAACCAAACTTTTTCCTTTGATTTTCAGTAATAAAATCAATCTTCCCTTCCAGCCTCGGGAAATAAGGAATTGTTTTCTCCACCCTTCTCAAAACATGAACAATGTAATCACTCTTCTTGAGAGATATTGTATGCTCTGAATCAGTATCTTCATCGTACGATGCTAGTTCATACGATCTGCTTGAATGAACAACTGGCTGTTTCCCTTTTTCTTTTTCTTTCTGCTTTCTTTCATCTTCCACTTTGTCACTAATGACAACTATTTATCAGACTGAGAAGATTGAGCATCTTGCTTTTCTCTAGATGATACCCTGTCCGGAGATCTTTCCTGATCAGCATGAGGAGTTTGTTGTACACCATCGCTCAGCTTTTGAAGTGATTCCTCTCTACTTTTCTTTGAACTTTGAAGAAATTCTAACAGAAAATCTCCTTCTTCTACTTCCACTTCTTCTATCACTTGTTTTCCTTTTTCTTTCTTAGGCAGACTCTGTACGATGGGCTCTTGGTGCACTTCCACAGTTAGTTGAGCACTAGCATCTTCAACTGCTTTCAAGACTTTAGAGATATCAAAGTCCCGAGACTTTCTTTTCAAAAGAGTCTTCTTTTTCTTTTCAGCTTGAAGGGTTTCTTCTACCCTTATTCTTTCTGCAAGGGCCTCAGCAGGATCAAGACCAAACTTCGGATCGCCTTCCTTTCTTTGTTCCTTGTCCTTTCTCCATTTGGCTACAACTTCCTTACTGTACCTTGGCTTCTTCTTTGGCTTTGAACTAGTCTGCGGATCAGACTTTCGAGTAACACCGGCGGATTGATTGTCCTTGGCTGGCATAGGTGCCGATTGATTTTCAGGCAATTCAGCTTCTACATCTCTGACAAAAAGCTTTGAATTTGAATCAAAACAAACATTCAGCTTTTTCATCGTACTCTTATTAATGAAAGACGGCCACAAATCCATAGGTTCTCCTTTCAAAGGAATGTTACAAAACTTCATACTCTCAAGAATGAATTTCGTAAGGATGGCTGGATACATTATTATTTGGGATTTAATCCCTCCTTTCTTGACATTCTTGATGGTTTCAAAAATATACCCCATGAGATTCACTTTCCTCATATTCATAAGATAATCGAGCATAAAGACATCAGAAACTTTAAGAGTTTCTCTATCCCCTTTCCTTGGGACAAGAAAACCTTTCATCCATAAAGTGACAAACCGATTGTCCGGTGAAAGATGATAAACTTTCCTCTTTCCCTCATTAACAACAAACAAAGATTTTTCAGCACTTTCTCTATTAAACGTACCAACTTCCTCTGGTAGTTTGTGAGATGGACAGAATGAATCCCCTTCTATAGAAACATTCAGAAAGTGTGCCGCTTGTTTCACAGACATGGATAATTTTCGATCGTACACAGCAAAGTTTATAGTCATATCTTTGTCGAAAGACACAGTTTTTTAAAACTGACAAACTTCATCGAAAAGAACTGGATCTTGAATATCAGGCTTTTCCACATAGAGATGTTCCCATCCTTGAAACAAAATAATCCTCTTGATTGTAGAATCGTACATATCGAAAAATTCTCTGGATACTAACCTTTCTCTGTGAAAGTCTTTCTTTGTAAAGGTCTTTGAAGACATTTCAGCGGGAGTGTTGGCAGAGGATTGAGACATAAAGATGATGCCGATTGAGAAGATCGTACGATTGTTTATAGCTGGGGGAGCAGAGCTTCGCCTCAAAACCTGGACAATCAATGTGGGTTTGGGGAGGGGAGGGGGGTATTTATAGGCAATAAAGAGATGACCGTTGAACTTCTACGGTCGAGATTATATAATAACAGATCAATGGTTAGGATTAAAATGAAGAAAGAAAATTTTTTAAAAAAAATGAAAAAGATACATGTCGGGTAACATAAGGTGATTGTTGGATTTGGTAATTATCAAAGAAACAATCGTAAGAAAAAAATGATGCCGATGGAAAACAAAGTCATTACTATGATCGGACCGTACGATGGAAAATAGTTGTTACCATTAACCGACAGTACGATGGAAAACAATCTCAATACTATCATCGGTCGATACAAAAAAAAATCGAATGATACGATAGAAAAGAATTTGAATACTATCATCGGTCGATTCAAAAATTATTGAATGGTACGATGGAAAAGAATTTCAATACTATCATCGGTCGATACAAAAAAAATATTGAATGGTACGATGGAAAAGAATTTCAATACCATCATCGGTCGATTCAAAAATTTTTGAACGATACGATGGAAAAGAATTTCAATACGATAAACAGAAAAACTAAAATGGTCAATACGATAAACAGGAAAACTTAAAATGAAATGATAAAACTGTCAATACGATAAACAGAAAGAAACATAAAAATAGAGTAAATAGTTAAAGATCAGAAACATAAAGACATAAAGAAATGTCCTCCCCCTTTCTACGAGGAGTTTCTTACTATTAGGAGAGATGTAAAACAGGAAGTAGATATGAATGATTATTTTAATGTAATCATTCCTAGCTTCTGTTTTATAAATTCAAATCTATCGGAAGGTAAAGGTTTTGTAAAAATATCAGGAAGTTGTTCTTGCGTTCCGATGAATTGTAAAACAATATCTCCTTTTTGTGTGTAAAAACAATGAAACAATATTACATATAACAACAATATTTCCTTGAACATTATCTCCGAAGGTAACTTTTCCACCTTTTGTTTTGATAACCTTTTCAAAGAAATCTTTGTTTCCAGTCATATGTCGAGAACAACCACTATCCATGTACCAAATGTTCTTATTGATACACTTCTCGTTTTCCTGAAAAAGAAACAATTAGATTTTCGGAATCCAAACTTGTTTGGATCCAGAAGGATTAGATAAAAGAATTTTAGGAATCCACATTTGTTTTGAAAAATGAGCTTTATGAAATCCTATGGATTGAGTTTTGTTAAGAGAACAATCTTTTCTCCAATGTCCACCACATTGACACTTGGAACAGAAAATGGTTTTTTGAGGAACAAAATAGTTATTACTAAAAACAGGTTTGGAATAAGTATAACCAAGACCAGAACGAATTCTCAAAGGTCTTATTTGAGAGTACATCCTATCAAAGTTTTCTTTTCCATGAGTAAAGTTTGACAAGCACTTTTTCAAGGATAAAATCTCTGACTTTAGTTTTAAAAACAAATTCTTGTTTTCTAAAACATTTGAATTAGAACTAGAGTTAGAATCTAAAATGTTTATCTTTGAAATAGCAGTTTCAAGATCCTTAGAAAGTTTATCCTTTTCAGATTTGACTTTCTCAAGGGTTTTCAAAATACTTTCAAAATCATAAGTTTTCCCATCAAGATCTTTAGAAAGATCTGATACTTCTTTAGTCAAAATAAAAATTCTAGAATTTTCTTTTTCAAATCTCTTTTTGAGTTTAGAATTTTCATTTTCAAGTAACTTAGCAAATCTAGAGACTTCTTCAAAAGAAGGTAAAGTATCATCTTCTGATGATGAGGGTTCATCATTTGAAGATTCATAATATCTATTATCAACATAATTTGTATTTAAAGAGACATTTGTAACAGCTTCAGCATTATGTACCTTAGCCATGAGACAATGATCTTCAATTGGTAGTCTGGCTAGAAGTCCAATATTCCTTTGTCCTGACGTCTCATATTCTGAAGAATCATCTGAGGAATCACTACCACTTGCACTCCATGTATCATTTGCTTTCAAGACTTTCTTCGTCTTATAAAACCTTTTCTTGTTTCTTTCAGAGTGTTTCTCTTTTCTATCTTTCCTCTTCAGTAAATGACAATCAGGCCTTATATGTCCTGCTTTCTTGCATTCATAACAAGTTACCTCTGAATCTTTCCTATCTTTTTTGTCTTTCTTTTTGAATCTATATTGAAAATCTTTCTTTCCCACAATCTTGTTCATCCTCCGAGCAAGATTAGCTAACTCATTGTCTGAAAGATTACAATCACTTGAATCAGATATAACAACTTTCTTGGATTTAGACCATGTAACCCTTTCAGGTGTTTTATCATTAGATGCAAAAGCTACACTTCCATTCCCATTCTTCTTCTTATTGAAATCAGCATCTCTTTTCATTCTTGTCTCGTTCTGTAGAAGAGTTCCAAAGAGTTCATCAAGAGTAATCTGGGAAACTTTTCTATTTTCATCAATAGCTGTTCTTTTTGACTCCCATTCATTTGGCATAATATCTATAATCTTATCAACAAGAGCTTCATCATCAAGACCTTTTTCTCCCATAGATTGTAAGCTGTTGACAATTGTCATAAACCTTTGTTGCACTTTACATACTGGCTCTCCATAAGGAAAAACAAACCCATGATATTCTGCTCTAAGCATTGCTCTCCTTGTTTCTATAACCTTGGATGTACCAAAATGAGTGACTTCTAATTTCTTCCAAATACAGTTGGCTGCTTCACATGAAGATATCTGACTATATATATTCCTGGTCATAGAGCATAATAAAGTATTGCGTACCTTGTAATTCAGTTGATATTCTTGCTTCTCTTGGTTGGTAAAAGTACTAACTTCTTTGTCAGGAATTTTGTAACCCCCAGTAAGCATAATAAAATTGTCTACACCAGTATTGATGACGAAGGTCTTCATACGATCTCTCCAATACTCATAATCATTCCCATCAAAAATTGGTGGTCTAGAAGGATTCAGATTATCTATTGATCCGATATTAATTCCTGCCATCTAAGATAATAAAAACAACTTTTCCACTCCACACGTTAGTGTAGTAAGTATTCAAGAAAGTAATAAGAAATAAAGCTAGTAATACAAGTCAGTGGAAAACCTCCTCTGATACCAATTGTTGGATCGAATAGTCGATATAAAAGTCTATTAGATGGAACAATACAAGAGGGGGGGTGAATTGTAGGTTTAAAAACCTTTGAGTATTAGTAACAAGAAGATTAGTTTAAAAGATCTTAAACTAATACAAATACAAACACCCACAATTGTATTGAATGTAAAAGGTATGATGTATTGTAATACTAATGTTATGTAAAACAATTGTATTCAAGATGAACACAATAATCAGAGTAATACAGATATGAATGATTCTACCTTAAAGCGTATAGAACCAATCAATACAATATGTAATGGTATTATAGTAATTGAAACAATTACAATTGAATATGTAAAGAAGAAAGGAAACAATACAAATCCCTTTCTAATACAACAGCGGAAATGTAAAAGTAATACAATTCTTTTAACCCAAAGAGAAGGGTTATCCTTTAACCTAGGATAAAAGGTCTGTCTCACCAACACCTTGGTGAGCCCTCGATACGATGATCGGCACGTCTGTCTGCCTATCCCCGGCAGCCCTCGATACGATGATCGGAACGTCTGTCTGCCTATCCCCGGCAGCCCTCGATTTTGCAGGTAATCGGCACCTCTGTCTTTCAAATACTTGAAAGCCCTCGATACGATGATCGGACGCACAAGGCTGATGAGAGAAGTCACAGTCTCTCTCTCTAGAATCTTCGAAGTTCACATAGTCTCTTTCGTTCTCTTCGTTCATCAGTGTTTTCTCAGCATCAAATGACCTCCTATTTATAGGCCTCGGGTTCCAACGGTCATATTGCCTCCAACGGTCATATTGAAACAGAAAGCACGACATCGTTTTGATTAGTATATAACTAACTCAACAACATCATTTTGTTAGGATAAGAGATATATAGAAATGTAAAACATGAGTATGATTCATATGCAGAGAGAGTTTTTGACAAAGTACCAAAACAAATAATAATCATCTGAATAGCAAAGTCAGTACAATACGATTGACAGAGTCAGTACGATACGATTGACAGAGTCAGTACGAAACGTTTGACAGAGTCAGTACGATACGTTTTGGTCGGTACGATCAACATCGTACGATACGATAAACATGATAAAAGACAATTTGTAAAATACAAACATATGATAGAATACTTTTGAGATTTCCAAAACATGACAGAATATATTTGTGATTTCCAAAACATGATGTAAAAGCCAAAAGAAGACTTTTGACTTAACAAAAATATGTAAAAAAAAATTTATAAAATATTTCCAATATTTTACAATGTCACATGTCTGTGTTTTATGTAACATCATAATAATTTTTAGATCTGTAATTTAACATTATTAATTATATCTCTCCTATTAATGATTTTTATAAAAACATCAGTGTAATTAATATACAATAATATAATAAAAAGGAAAATATTAGTATAATTGATATTTTCACTAATCACATAAAATTATATTTTTATAAAAATATCAAAAAAAATATTAGAATAATATTTAATGATAAAAAATTAATTATTTAATTTTATGAATTTATATTTCTTAATTTATTACATGTTCATAAATTCTAAATGTAGTTAATACTATTTATTCCTTCTTATTTAATGGTAATAATGATAATCTTTAATAATTTTATTTTATTTAAATTCAATTAAATTTGGTTTAGTCTATTATTACATGTAACATCTGATTCCTATCATGAAGTAGAATAAGGATAAATAATATCTCATAAATAAGGTCATTTCATTGTACCCAAATAAGAAATTTCTCCCTCGAAATTTAATTTTATAAACTCTGGAAAATAAAAATGAGTGTACATCTATTTCAGGGCTTATTTAAATTCCCATGTTGTGTCTTTATAAGAATGATCTCTCCAAATTACGTTGAAAAGGTGGAATGAACTATTTCATAGTAAAGTGTTTAATGAGTCCAATATATTCAGTTTTTCACACCGTAAGATATATCATTCACATGTAATACCACCTCTGAATTTAGTTCATGTGATTGTTCAAAAAATTTCTTCTTCAAGAGGAGTTTATGGAAAATACCATGCAATTTTGATGGGTTTGGATAGAGTTATTTTTGTTTATAAAAAAATTATATTCATCATTCTATAGAGTCTATTAGAATTATCAATATGCCTATAGATATAAGGCATCACTGTAATTTTCCTATATGATTTGTGAATTTTGAATACTCATCCATATATTTTATTTCATCTTTGATATCTACTAAAAATAATCAATATTTACGTAAAATGTTTCATTTTCACTTACCTAATGAATATATTTTCATATTTATCAATTATTAATCCAATTTAAATATAAATAAATTGAACAAATATTATATGATTGTCACCACAAACAATATGGATTTATTGTCTTTTATGTACATGGATGACCCGTAACAAAGTCCATAGTTATTTTCCCATTTTCATAAAGGTATGGGAGATGATAATATCCCAAATTTTAAATTTTTTCACCCAACAATCACCTACAGAAAAAATTGGTAGTATGATGTACTATCTATAATCTCTATTTTCATATAGTCTCATCAGTAGTTTTCTATAATATATCTAAACATTTATTTTTTGTGGATGATAAATATTGATCTTTTAATATTATTTAGTTTCTCAGTAATTATCTCTAGATCTGAGAAATGAAAATGTTTTTCACATATATGAAAACCATGTTTTCAACATTGTAATCAATTCTTTTCCCTTATTTAAGGAATCTATATTTTTTTGTGTTACCACAACATTCTTTTTAGCATTCTTAATACTCTAATTTAGTGAGGAATGGGAAATAATTTTATAAAGTTATAATGATATTGATTATTTCACAATTACCAAGTAGATCTACTTAATTTCTAATGAGATCAGATCCATATAAATCCTATTATTATACAGTGATACATGATCTTTTCCAAAAAGAGTGTATTCCAATACATTTTCCATCCCAAGATTTTATTATATTTATAAATCCTAAAACATTATAAAAACTGAATATCTTTTTGGGTTCACTTTGAACTCCTTCTAAAATAATACTTCTTCCATGTTCTTGTGGTGTGTATATATATCACACATCCCTCCATGTAGATAATGACTCGAAAAATTCAATGTGAAATCACATTCAAAAAAATAACAAAAAAGTTTTCAATAGTATGTTTCATTATCTTCTAATATTCTAGAAGAACATGTTATCATGTTTTCATTCAAAGTGGGAACTCTATATATCCCTTTTTTGATTCATTGCTTGTGATCACTAATCATTCCTAACTTATTGTTATTTTCATTACATATGATTTGGATAGCCTCATATTTAAAACCATGAACCCCTTCTCACGCTCATATATCCATATATACTTCCCTCTCATCAAAGTAACCTTTATTATAGGGTCTGATAATTATGATAAATTTCACAAAAAATTGATATAACCCATATAATCCATGAAAACTATAAATTTCCATCATATTTAATGATATACATCATTCCTCAACCACTTTATTCATTGAAGGATTCTCGAATATCCCTATATATGTGATATCAATCCCAATGTATTGTACATTCTCCATAAAAACATCACATAAATTATATAATACATATAATTCACCCTTTCATAATTTCATCATCATATCATACAAATCATCTTCTAATAATTTCTTTATTTAGGAGTATATAAGTATTTAATCTTGATATAAGTACTATAATTTATTATGATAATCTATAAAGACCCTATTGATTATGTATATAATGATCATTGGATAAATCCTAAGTCTAAATATTATGACTATGAATTCCAAGTAAATGGGAATTGTCAAAAATGTTTCCTTCTAATGATTCATTATTTCACCAATAATAGATGAAATACTAACCGGATTTCCACAATATACAAGATTATATCTCTACACAAATGATCAAAAAAAATAATCATTCCATTTATAGGAAACCTTATCATTTTAATTATCTTATTGATTTCATGATATTCCATAAAAATGTTCATAGTGTTATCCTTTTTCTTGACAAAAAGTATAGGTGCACCTAATTGTGAAGAAATAGATCATATGAAACCCTTGTCTAGATGTTTATCTAATTGATTCTTTGACTGATAATGTTCAATGGTTGATAATCTATATGGAGACTTCTATATCAATAAAGATATAACTATAAGTTCAATTGAGATATCAAAATATTAGTAGGGAGGTAGTTAGAGAATTTAATCAAGGAATGCATCTATATAATTAAATACAATGATAATTTCATAAAAAGTGGTCCACTACATTGATTCAATAATTGTGATTGATGTGATTTATCCAAAGTTAAAAACATAAATTATTCTAATGAATATTCAAATGGGGTTTCATCATCCTCCTTACACATTTGTTGAATTGGAGATAAATTTTGGATATAGAAGAGAATTTTCCATCTTTGGAAATTTAATGGGAGATTTACATAGATAAAAATAAACCATTTCTAGAATGGAATAAAATTACACTAATGTTATAATGACAATATTATGGAGATATTTATCTTATATATATATATCATATTTTGATGAATTATTTACATTATATGAAATAATATCTTTATTAGTAGTTTTCAATGATATAATAGCCTAATTTTTCTACAATTTTTTCATGATTAGCTTTTGTAAAAATTCATGATGTTAAATGGTGTGTAAAAACTAAATGAAAATTTTTATTCAATATTATCAAATGAGAAACTATATTAAATATTCATTCCATCATTTTTTTAATCCAACACAAAAATAGAAATAGTATATGCCCTCCCCTGATCTCTTATACATGGGGGTTGTTTCCATTCGATATCTTTGACAACCATTAGATTAGTAAAATTGTTCACATCATTTCTGTGATCCTTGGTGATGAATCATTGGAAAACAAGTAGGGGAATAATCAATAAATATATATATTTAATTACATTATTGTTATTATAAATTTCACACATATAATTTTTAGATTGATTGTCATTCCGTTCACACATGAATCATTTTCTTATCCACCCATCAAAAAAAAATTAAAATTCATATTTACACAATATTGAAATTGGGGAAGTTTTAATTTATACCACTTTTTTTATCTTTATATCCTTAAGTGATAAACATAATTCTCTAATTATTATCTCTAGTTTGATGAAACCACTGGGAATGACCAATTTTTTTCTCAACTTTTAGCCCCAAATGGATAGCTTTTTCATATATTTAAAATGCCCAAATTCTAAATTCACATTGTAGACTTAGATTAAGGGAATAATGATGCACTCAAATATATTTTATGTTTTATTGAAAAATTGTGAGGAGTATAATAAAAATATTTTAATGTCTTCTACATAGTTTCTGCTATATTAGCATTAATATTTCACGAGTGAAAGGATCTTCATCTCTATTCTGACATGGTTAGTGTGAGGGAAATAATTATCCACAAATAACACCACTAATTCAACTAGATTTATAAATTCAATGTTTTCCATTAGTATTGTATTATTTTTAGTGTCCAACATGGATTATCTCCTCCCTCAAATAGATAAATAGTTAGTATCAACTTCTATTAATCAAATAAATCAATGTAACAAAATATCTTCTAAACTGTGAAAATACATTGTTCATTGAGTATTGGATTAGATCATCCTATACATTTTAAGGACTTTGATACATAAAGGACTTGACTTCACCATTATCTCATAGATGATGTACAACCTGATTCAATTTATCATTAGTAAAATGATTTAGTTATTCTAATACATATATGAGGTTATCATTTAATTCTCCCATATTTTTAGTCATTTCGTTAGGGAATTCGTTGCATTTATCAATGAATATGTTATTTACATTATTACTCATACGTTAATTAAATTTTATTTGTTAAATTTTTGTTATGCATGTGAATAATTAGAGTAATACATGTATAAAGGGTAATCCATAATCATATAATAAGTAACTATTTTATGATATCCATAACATAACATATTAATCACTATGGTTAAATCTATATTTATTCATGGTCATTACACTGTAACATTCAACATTCTTATCGTGTTATAATATAATATATATTAAAATAATTTATAATAGTATGTATATAGAAAGTGAATTATCCAAATCATATCACCTAGGATTCTAGATCAAGGTGTTATGTTATCCCTACTTGAGTTTTACGAGGTATACATAGAGTTAATAATAAACACACAATCTTTATTTTTATTACTCAAATATATTACTTTTCAAAGAAAAAACACACAATCTAGTTTCTATGCAATGATGTAATTTCATATAAACACACACAATATGACCACTAGAATAATTGGTTCATATACTATATATATGATTCTATCATATACTTATCCCTTTGGTATTTACTAAGGATCCATCATCATAATAAATAAAAAACATCGAGCATTGAATTGATTCTAATTATTCCAACCCAATCCTAGAATGGTATATTTTTTAAATATATAACAGTATTTTCAAACAAATACATCCAAAGGTTCCGAAGGTCATGTGTGATTGGAATAATAGACATACAAATACATCATCTTTAAATTATGAAATAACATATTTATTGAAAAACATATATTGTAATACTAAATCTCATTGATCGTCAATTATTGAACATGATATACATGGTAAAATACATAAGTGAAACGGTCATCTAAGAATCCATATAATGGAATAAAACTATAAAATATGATTAAATTAGTGTTATGATCCCTAATATGATATCAAAAAGTGGATGAAAATAATAAACGATACATGGACTAAGGAAAATATTTCAGGAGAACATAGTCATGTGGACGTTACATAACACATAATATCCCAAACACATGTTGAGGTTCACCGAATTATCGAACTCATAAATATGAAAATGTTGTATGTGGTATTAGATTCAATCTCTAATACCTTAATTAAAATGTCAACAGAAATAATGTTTTACCCATTTCATTGGAGGGATATATAATTTCATTCCCACCAAACCCAAAATTTAAAATCCTCACATGTTCATGCCATATGACTAAAATAAACAATAAATAATGAATACAAACTACCAAAACCATAAAAAGGAAGTAGGTATCATAAATATTATTTAAGGAATTTGTTGAGGATAAATCCTAATGATTATAAAAAAGAATCAATTCTATTATTTTCATGATTATATTTCAAAATTAAACAGTTTCAATTTAAATATTCCTTACCCAAGTGGAATGGAGTATGTGCCTTACATTATTACATTAGTATTATATAAAAGGATGTCACATAAAAAAGTAATGAATAGTTGAGATTCATTAGATAACTAGAAACAAACATAATTGTAAAATTAGAATATGAAAGGAAATAATTATACCAAATCCATTGAAAATATCCATAAACACCTTTATTTTCCATGAAATAAATCTTTAACATACATCATTGCATCCTAGGGGAAAATAAAACATAAGAAAGGGATTATATCAGCTGATCATTTAGTGTATAAAAGAAAATGAAATAATTAATAAATAAACATAAATTATAAGGAAATGTTAATAACTAAAACACATGACATTAAAACATTTTCTTGAGAGTAATATGGAAGGAATAAAATCTAATTAAATAATTCCTTATAAATAATCAAATGATAATGAATCATAACCATCGATACTCAAAAAGTCATATAATTAGACGAATAATCAATTAATAATATCATAATGGGGGAATTTATAATTTCAGTCATCATAAACATATTATCTAGTCTTTTCGCATTACACCATACATAAATTTTTACAAACAAAGTTTACATCGTCCAATGTGACCCATATATTCATTGTTGTGATATAGTGGGCCTCACCCATAATTTACTAAGTCTATTTCATTCCTAATATGAATTTGGTGAAACATAATAAACATATACCTTCATGTTGTAACAATCATATTAAATGTAAAATATTTTACCAATCAGTGAAAATAATAAAAAAAATTATCCAGTGTAATGTGGTGATAGGTATGATGATATTACGTTCCTTGTCAAATTATACAGAAAAATTTTAATAAAATATGGTATCCATAAACATAATAGATAATTTTAAATAAATAATATGATTTATAATATGGAGTTACAATAGATAAATATATTCTAGATAAATAATTTTGGAATTCTTGAGAGAAATAAAGATAATTTATACTTTGGGAAAGAAGAGTTCTTTTAGAATATCATTGGTAATTATAATAATTTCATATTTTAAGCATGTATATTTCGAAAATAAATGTTGCGAACCATGAAATTATTTTTGAAATAAGAAATATGTCCTACTAATTTGAAAATCTATATATTTTTTTTAATATTTGAAATTGGACACTTATGTTCTTTATAAGGGAAAATATATGACTATTTAATGTGAAAACGTCTTAATTGTCCAAAAAATTCAAAAAAATGCCAAGATAGTTTTTCATGGTAAATAGAGTGATACTATAAAAATATTTTTTTCTTAAACCATATAACTTAGTTTATATAAAAATTGTAGGATTTTGGAATGAAACAATTAATCAGGGTTGCTTGTGGGGAATATTTGAAAAGGGGGCATTATAAAACAAGAATTTCTCATAAATGAATGATTAAATGATATAAATACATGAATTTTGAAATTATTAACATATATTATAATACATATTTAGAAACAAATAAGAATTATATTTTCATAATGATATCTAAATTGTATCATTGAAAAATAGATGTTCTGGGATAATCCCTTACCTTTTCTCTGAAAGTGTTTTCCACTCCCACATAATGTTCATGAAAATAAAATTTGATTAATTAATTTTTAAATGTATATCTTATTAAAAATATATATTTTTTATTATAATTTATTAAGATAATTTATGGCCGATTTTGAGTTATATGATTTAATTTCTTCATTCATAACTGATTGCATCCTTGTTTTGCATGATTGGTCCACATGTATACATCTCCAATCGATCATCTCAAATATGAATTGTTATCCATAATTAAAATTATATGTCATTAATTAACATCAATATAATTTAATGGTTATATATATATATTGATATATATATAATGTTATTAGTATGTCTAATTGGATAGAACATTAATGAAAACATCATGGATTAGTTTATTGTTTTTTATCTTCATGAGTTTATATTTATTTATTAATTAGTTTCACGTATATATACTAGTTACAGAACACACAAAATGTTTTTATATAAGTATCATAATATAATTTATCCATAAGAAGTTTTTTATCACTATACATGAATGAATTATTATAATGACAAAAATAATCATCTACAAATATTTGGAATTTTCACCACCCTGACAGTATATTCATTTTTAGATCAAAAAGGGAGAGAAGAAGGGATTTGATGATGAATATACCAATAAGAAAAATAACTCTATTATAAAAAAAATAAAAGTGTTATAATTCATTTTAAGATATAAGAGGTAAGGATATGAAAATTAAATAAATTAAATTGAAAGATAATTAAATGAAAAAAGGGAATTTACCTCTTGACATCTTCTCTTTGATAACCTCCATAATAAAAATTTGAATGTTCTTTTTGTGAGACCAAATAGACAAAAAAAAATTAGTTAGTGTTTATTGTTTTAAATGGATATATTCTAAGGAAGCTTAAAGTATATGGTCTTATGAGGATACGATGTGATATTTATAGTGGAGGAGAGGGTTTTTTTTTGAATATTTTATTCATTTTAATATTATTTTTAGATCAATATTAGGAATATTTTTGATTATTCTGACTTAATATATTATTAAAATAATGATGTTACTAGATTATTTTTCTTACATCATAATTCGCTTGTGATATAGTGTACGCTAATTTATAAAGTACATATACCATAAATTATTATATTTCACTATTCACCATAAATTCAACGGTTTTAGATAAGTCCAAAAACATCCCCGAAACAATTTATTGACGTGTATAATTCAAATATGAACTCAATTATATAATAAAAATAATATAAAAATAACAATATTATTTTTAAAATAAAATAAAAATTTTAAAAAAATACTGATTTGAATATTATAAATTTTTCTTACACTTGAAATAATTAATTATGGTCTCCAAAAATAATCTTATAATTTTAAGCCGTCGAATCACTTCTTTTGATTTTTTTTAAAATATATTTTCTTTTGAATCATTATATTTATTATTAAATTTAAAATAAACACTATTGTTTCAAAAAAATACCTACACATAAATTTTCATTTTTATATAATTTATTTACTTTATTAATGACATAAATATACCATATTTTCATCTATAAGATACCTATATTTTATTTATATTTCTATAGGTTATGTTACAATTATAATTTTAATATTACTATTACTAATGGTCAGATAAAATTAAAACTAACATAATTAATATTATATTATGATTTTATACTTAATATATCGTGAAACATAAACTATAGAAGATGTTAAATTTTAATAGAGTAATATAATAAAATCTTGTTGTTCTAAATTATTCCCACCTTTAGTGAATGTATTCGTAAAAATTTAAATAATGTCCCCTAAAAAATATATTTAGTTCATAATTATAAATTTCTCATGATCCCACATTACCTCTTTAATATTTTGATTCTTCCGATGTACATTTACAATATTATTCCTCTCATTCCAAAAAAACATATTCTCTAGTCCCTAGAATATGGATATGCACATCACCGTACGATAAATCAGGTTCCAATAAAATTCCATTAGATTTGAATGCATGTGTTTGGTCTCAAATATACATACTTTATAAAGGGATGATGAAAATATTATGTACTTTATAAATTTGAGGCCGCATTAGGAAATGATAAGAAACATATAACTCTATACCACATTTTAAAAGGATCAATGTACACGGTGAATAGTTTACCATCCTTTACAAATCATATAACACCCTTCCATGGATATACAATCAATAAAACATGTTCTCCCATGTGAAATTATGAATTATTCATTTGATTACCAGTATACATCATATGCTTAATTTGACCTTCATTGATATTGGGTTGAAAATGCTTTACATTTTTTGTTGTTTCCACCTCAAATATTTGTCACACAAGTTTCCTTTCACATTCCTAATCCAAAAAACATGTTATACGACACCCCTTTCACTATAATTCATCATATGGTTCTATTTGAATACTTGAATGGAAACTATTTTTTTGAAAAAACTCTTCCAATGGTAAGTAATAATCACACATACCTTAAAAGTAATGTTGTAATTCTATAAACATGGATTATAATGTTTGAATGGTCCTTCCACATTGGCTGTTAGTTTTAGGGTGATATGTTGTACTCAAATGAAGATCACTGTATAAATATTTCTGAATTCTTTTCCAAAATGTTAATTTGAATTATGGATCATGATCATACACAAATGAAATTGATTTCAATAAAGTCATATAGCTTCATTAATATAGTTCCACACAAGTTTATCTAGTATAAAATCCTCCTTCATATAGAGGTAATGTAAATATTAGGTAGTTCAATAAATAATTACTCATATATAATCATTCATTCATTTAGTTTTTATTAATACAATGATAAAATCAAAGTATTGCCATCTCATTTCTTTATAGTAATAGGTAAAGGTCTCGTGACTCATTTAGGATGTTGTATTTAATCCTTCACTTGTTGATAAACTAAAAAACACAACAAATATTCAACAATTTCCCACATCATATTTCCCACTAGAAATGTTCCTTCAAATCTATATAAATATTTTTCCTACAAGGGTGTAAAGAGAAATTTGAGATATGCCCATTATCTAATAACTCTATTATTATCTTGGTTAAAGAAATAACACAATAAATCTTCCCAGATTTCTAGATTCCCTCACCATATACGATGTCAATCAATTCCACATCACTCAAATATTAAATTTTATTTATTAAAATAAGATCATTATACTACTAATATTTAATCCTTTCCAATAATTATAGTTTGTTATTTGTTTCAAAAGTTAGTGATGTTTAACCTTCCATGATAATTCCCATATACATCTTTATTAGTTCCATTTACTCTAGATCCTTATCAATCATCATTTTGTACATAGCTCCATGTTTCTTCCAACTCAATTAATCTTATACCATATATTTCTTACCAAATTGGTATTGTATTCAGAAATTTTAACACATACGTAGATCGCCGAATCACCTTTTCATATGGCGGTGCTCTTTATATGAGATGATATATTTCAAACACTTCTGATCTGTAAATATATCACATATTTAACTATACATATTGTTTTTCCATATATTAATAGAACATATTAATGCATATAATCCATTATTAAAAGTTTAATAGTTCAATTCATTAGGTTTTAACATAAATTATATATAAGAAACTACTCTATCATTCTGTATGAGGGGATAAAAATGTCCTTTCATTGAAGAATCACTCTAAATAAGAAATGAACCATTTCTTGATGGTATATCAAAGAACATATCATTCACTATAAACGATTTCAATTCCTTGAAATATTTTTTAATTATATTTTCCATATGAACATAAATCCATTTCAACTAGTCTTTGCTAATGGGTCTACAAATTGGATTAAATTCTCAACAGACCATAGATAATAACTTGCTAATATAAAGAAACCATTTACATCAATTATTTTCAATGTTGTAGAATATTCTTTGAAAACAATTTCATTCTCATGATCAACTCAATTTCCATATTTAGAGACAATATGTCCAAGAGAATAATGAGTTTTAATCCATTATTCATAGTTTCTAAACTAACCATATAACACTTTTTGATTACGAGCCTTTAAAAATCCATATGTGTTACCCATGGTATTTAATGCCTTTGGAATATATCAATATTACATTAATAAACTCAATAAAAAACCATCAAGATATTCCTTAAAAAAAATTGTTCATTAGTTCCCTAAATAAAAAGTGTTCATTAGCCTATCAAAGTGGAATTTCTATACACTTTTAATGTCCATACCTACTTGGAATGTCACTCATTGAAATATCATCCTTCTTCACTTGAAATTGATTAAATCCATATCAATTTTCAATATTTGAAAAATACTGAGCTCCGTGATGTTGAAAAAAATATATTAATTGTGACGTAGAGGATACATTTTATTTATTGAATTGGAAACCATTTCTCTAGGTTCAATGTATATCCTCATGGATCCAACATTCATCTAGACAATGAGAATATGGTCACCCCATAGAGAAACACTCGGTTAAGTAAATCATATATCACTCAATTACAATATTAGTTTATTAATATACTCTAATTCCATTTTTTCCATTATATATGGATTATATTATATAGGTCTTGAAAAAAAATTAAATAAATAGTGAACTCAACATCCCATTTTAGTGAATTTCTTGGTAAATCTTCTAGAAATAAATGAAAGTGTTCTTTCCCAATAAGTGAATATGAAATTTTAATATTTCATTAAATATCAATAGAGTATGATTTCTCTTACCCCCTATGAATTCCATTTTGAAGTGTTACTAGAGACAGATCCAGATCTAACTAGATGATGATGCCTCCCCTCAAAATATAATAAATTACCTATCATTATCAAGGAATATAATTTACTTCACATTAAATTAATTTGTGTCATTATATTTTAAAGTCTATCCATTCATTTGATTATATCAAAATAATCCATTGATATGATGACACAATATGAAATTAGATAATGTATCTCCATCATAATAGTAACTTCTCAACACATATTCATTTCAATAAGGATTATACTGAGTGTATTTACCGATAATTCCCTTGTTTATGGGAATTGGAAACATTCAATTTATAAATAAAACTTATATGATAAAAATTAATGTGATGATATTTAATCAAAAAATGATTTTTTCTAAATTTTGGGAGATGATTAAATTAGCTCCGACCACATCATTAGGAATATCATCATCAGTAGTTGTGATTTTATAATCTTTTCCTTTATCCCTTAGACTTTTCTATGCATATTTTCTTTAAATCTTAACAGAATCAGTTTAATAATGTCTAATTTCATTATAATTATAGAACGTAACATTAGTATAATATTTAATTCCTTTATAGTCACTTAATTGGTGGGATTTTTCTCCGAAAATAAAATTAACCCACATCCTCAATGGGAATTCCATGATTATTCATTCCACATTTATTATTGCTTGGAAATCCATATATATTATTCTTCTCCATTTCCTTATTTCATTTTCTAAAGTGTTCATAATCCATTTTTTCTTTTTTATTTCATTAATGACATAATACCTAGAGAATTATTTCTATTTCTGGATTGCACATGAGACTATATATTTGCATCATGATAAATTTTGGTAGAATAATTACATTCATAGTAATGGTTAAAAATAATCAATGAATTGATTAATCATGCACTATGGATTGTGTGGGTAATACAAAACATTTAATTATTACCTTGTAATGTTTTATTTATACTTCAAAATGTTTTCATTCTCAATATGTATTATAATAATGATTAGCCTCATGATAAAAATTAACTATTCAAGGGCAAAATTCATTACTATGAAAATTTAATCAAATTATTCCATTCCATATTATAAATTTCTTCATTCTTAGTCATATTAAATAATTTACACCATTGATCTACATATCTTGGTAAACGATAATATTTAATGATAAAAATATTCAGGTTCACACTTCTCATAATAAGAAATATCTTTTCTATGAAAATTATCTTATTCTTTACTACAAATATTATTATAGTCCGATTGAATTATGGTTATTGTTGTCTCATTAAAACTTCTAAAATTTGTCTTTCATGTTATGGATTAGGTTGATTTAAAATTATATGGTTATTTTTATAATCTAGTTCAGATTTACCCAAATAGTTATATGTTACATAGATCTAGCTCTATATCTTTATCCAATTTCATTATATTCCATTTGAGGGATAACCCAAAGTAGAATAAATTCATTGAAATGTTTAACATTCCTTCCAAACTAAGAAGTTTAAAAATAATAGAAGGAAATAAATTAGATTATTAATCATAATTCATAATTTTTAACGAGTAACACATACCAAATATTGAAAAAAAATATGCACATCTAAAATCATAATAAAAAAAATTGTTACTTTTGGGACATATTTAATTTTATCTCCTTCATAATGGCATCAAAATAAAATGGGATTTATCTGAATCATATCTGTAGATATTGTTGAACCAGGCCAATAGTATAATATATTTTCATGTACTAGGTTACATTGAGTTAGGACCAATGAACCTTGTTGGAGTTGACAACCTAATGTACATCTATGACAAAACTACGCCGAATTATAGAATCTAGACATGGATGTATTTCAATGAATACCCACAAAATCTCATCTCTACAAAAAATATAGTAAATTATTAAATTCATACCCTTAATGTTTATCTTAGGTTTATGTTCCTCATTATTTTTTTCTAACGATATTTTCAAAGGCATTTTCTATACATTATGATCTAAAAAATATAAAGACCCTGGCCCAATTATTCTAATTTTGGTTCTTTACTTTAATAAATTGGAATAAAATAAAATAATTCATATCAAATTGAATTAATTTTTATTAGATTTGGAAAACTAGAAAAATAAATAATTTATACACTAAAATATGAATGGAAAATAGTATTGAAACTCCATTGGAAACATTAATAAACTCTGATATAATCCCTTCAAACAATTATTAAAATACATCTTTTCATAATAGTGTAAAACAAATAATACTAATTTTGTGAACTCATATAGTCATTGTGGTTAAGGTATAAAATTAAAACAATCAGAAATAAATATAAAAATAAGGGAAGGTGAATAACTAAAACACATTTCTGGAAAACTAAATATTATGCATAATATTTTAGGGATAAAAACTAATTAAATAATTCCATTTAAATAATCACTTTAGAATAAAACATATCCTTATAGGTTCTACTAATAGAATAATCACATGGGTTATAAATTACTAATATAATAATGAAGGAATCGATAATGATAGACATCACAAACATAACATGACAACTTCGTCCAATACAACATTTATAAATCGGTAAAACACAAGTTTGGATTATTTCATAAGACCTACTGATGCATCGAAGGGCTGTAGCTGGCCCTGACTACCACTGACCAATTTAGTTGAATTCCTCATATGAAAGCGGTGAAACATAATCATAATATGTATTCTTATTTAAACTATAATTGGAAATGTAAATATTTTACCAAATCAATTACATAATAAAAAAATTTCAAGAGTAATAGGTTTAATAGTATAAACATAATATGTCTTTAGTCCAATTAATCATAAACCATTCAAAAAATAATGGTAGATGGTAATATAATATATCAATTTCAATAAGTGATATGATTTCAAAGACTGATTCAAAATATATGAAAATACATTAATAAAATCATTGATAATCATTTGAGAGAAATAACATTCATAAATTTTAAAAGAAGAGTTATTTTGTAAAATCATTTTCATTTCCCATAAAAAGAAATTTTATGAATTTATATCCCAAAATAAATTTAGGGTGATTGAAATATTCATGATGAAAAAATATGTCCAACATAACATAAAACATGAAAAAAGTTGTTTTAATGAAACTTTTGAAATTAGAAACATCATGTATGGTTTAAAGGAAGATATAGAGGAGTCATTAATGCTGAAATAGGGATAATTGTTTATATGAAACCCAACAATAGCTCAGATAGACATTCATGATAAAATGAATATTTTAGAAATATATTTTTTCCTCAAAACAAATTATCTACTATTATTGAAAATGAGTAATAATATGGAATGTTGTCATTAACTAGGACTGCTTATCAGGAGAAATTGAAAAATAATGTTATACTACATGAATTTCCAAACAAAGAATGTTTATCTAAACTGGATAAATGAGTTCATAATACATAAATATATTGTACTAGATGTTTATGAATATAAATAATAATTATAATGGGGTGAAAATCTAGAACGCATAAATAGAATAATTCGATGTATGGAGAGAATACTATAACTTATGACGGAAAGTTTACTACACATGCATTTAAGGTCTTCGATAATGAAATTATATTAATTAAAAACTATACTACGAACCTATTAAAAATTTATATGATTTATTATAATATACTATGTCAATTTATATTCGTTTAGATGTGTTATATGACTCAATTTCATCATTTGGAAGTGTTCATTTCCTTTTTTTCAGGATTCGTTCACATTTATACATGTATGAAAGATCATCAAAAATTATAACAATGATCCAGATTAGAAATTATATTTTATTAATTAAATTAAATAATAATAAATTGTGTTATATTTCATATTTTGTAGTTGTGAGGAATATCTGTTAGATTAAATGTTCATGTTAATCATTTGGATTATTTTGTTGATTTTTTGGTCACACATAAGAATTGTTTTATTAATAAATTTCATGTATATAAAATAGTAATAGAACACAAAATGTATTTTAATATACATATTTTGATCCATTGTCATCGTATAAATTGATTTTTGAAAAAATGTGTAGGAGCTATTCGAAAAAAATAATCATTATCCGCGATGGTGGTGAATCGAAAACTCACAGATAGCTTTTTTATTTTTTCAGAAAATGTGTGTAGGATGGATTTTATGAATAATAAACAATTAAAATAATAAAATTAAATTATATATAATATAATATATTTTTTTGATAATTTTTTTATATATTATGTTTGGAAATTGTATGAAAATAAAGTAAATAGAATGAAAGGGGATTTACCTCTTAAAATATTCTCCTTGAGAACCTTTTTAATAAAATAGGAAATACAGATTTAGTGAAACTATAAACAATAGAATTTGGGGGAGAAATTTTTCAAAGGAAATGGTTAGAATATATTATGATTCAATGATTAAGATGTGTGAGGAGAAGGTGTCACGATGGGTCGTCTTTTAGTGGATGAGAGGGGTGTGTTTTAAATATTTTAATCATTTGTTTATTAGTGCAGATCAAGAACATGAATAGTTTTGATTCATGTTTATTAATAAAATAAGGTTATATAGATAGTTTTATATTATGGTTTTTAATTCAGTAAAGACTTGTGATATAGTTTATTTTATTTTATAATTTATATATACCACAAATTACTGTATTTCACTATTCACACAAAATTGAACTAATTTACAAAAATTCCAGAAAATTATGATAACCATTTTTTAATTTTTAGAAGCCAAAAATGTACTCCATTTTATGAACATAATTTTCTACACAGGGGAAACTGTTTTTTAAATATAATAATTATTTACTTCAAAAATACAGATTTTTATATTATTACTATTTTCAAGAAACTTCAAAAAAATAATTATTTTCTCATAAAATTATATTATAATTATAAGACAAAAACATATTAATCATTGAATCTATTTTACAAAAATAAATTTTCTTTTTAATAAATATATTGTTTATAACATTATAAACCTATATTAATGATTCAAAACATATTAACACTTCATTTATCAATTTTTTTAAAACAATTAATTTATTCAATGATATAGATAAACAATATTTTTATTTTTATGGAAGATAAATATTATTTATATTTTAATGGACGATGAAAAAATTCTATTGTCATATTACTATTCCATATGGTCACATTACTCTTCCTTTAGTCATATTCAATAGTATATTATTGTTTAAATCTCGGCATTGCATGATGGATAAACTATAGAATATGATATATTTAAAAAAAATAATATCATAAAATATTTGGATGTTTTGTTCATAATCCTTGACATTAATTATATTTTTTTTATCAAAATATATAGGATAAGGAAGAGTAAAAACACAGAACATTGGTGATTATTTACGAAAAAAGAAAATGATACATTTAAATAAAGAAATACCTTATTATATTCCATGAAATAAAAATTGAAATAAATGTGTTATTAATAAAATTATATTTTATTTTCGTGGATATATTTGGTTTAACAACTTTTTAATGGTTTGATTCTTGATGCGGGATAAGAAATAGAAAAGATACCCTAAAATAAAAGTGAGAACATTTAGTTATACTATAAATATATATTTAACTAATAATTAATGGGATATCTAAATATGTTCATATTTAAGATGGAATATACTAAAAAAATTACATAGTTTCATGATAATAATTTTTAATAAATGGATAAAAATAATGACAATGTCAAATGAGCATGTCACAATAGAGGTATAGAAGACCCCACCCCTTTTGTCTAAATTCACTAAATAATTTCACTTAACTTCTAGATAAACCTTATTTTTATTATAAAAAATATTAATAATAATGTTCTACATCTATAATTATTTTTATATGGTTTATTTTTGATCATGTTCCATGACATTTTTACATAATTTTTTCTTATGTTGGTTACATGATCTTCTTTAGTCAATTTAATGGAAAAATTCATAGTATGATGACCAAGATTGTCACGACCCATCCTTGGGGCCCATGCCGTGACTACCCCAAGCCCACTTTCCATAGGCCAGGGGCTGGAGACTAGCACCAAAGGCGTAAATCCTGAACTGGGAAGGCATTTCCTTTATAAAAGTAAACAAAACACCACAGAGTACAAGAGGAAGTAAAACACTAAGTACAAAGAGAAGTGATGAAAGGTAAATGGGCAAAAATAAAAACCCAAATGAAAGTACAACTACGACTAAACAAATTACAACAGAAAAAGACAACAACAGGAAGAACGGAAGTGGATCCTGGGTCATCCTCCTCAGATCCTACCTGAAGGGTAGGTAGAGATGGCGCAACTCCAGAATTTCCCACCACGGATCCTACCTGAAAGGTAGGTACATATAGCCTCCACAACTCTCTAACCCTTCAACCTCCTTCGTGTGTCATCTAGCCGTGAAGTCCACCTCCGGATACTGACTCATCGGGTAGTCCACCTCCGGGTACCTTCCAGTCCTCAAACACTCGGCGTCCGTCAGCACTGTCCGTCGTCTGCAACCAACACAACGAGGTGCGGGCATAGACCATGCAGGGGTGTCACGACCCGTCCTTGGGGCCCATGCCGTGACTACCCCAAGACCGCCTTCCATAGGCCAGGGGCTGGCAACTAGAACCAAAGGCTTAAATCCCAATAACTGGGAAGACATTGACTTTATAAAAGTAAAAAAAACACCACAGAGTACAAGGGGAAGTAAAACGCTAAGTACAAAGAGAAGTGCTGAAAGGTAAATGGTCCAGAATACAAACCCAAATGAAAGTACAACTACATCTGAAAAAAGTACAACAGAAAAAGACAACAGCTGGAAGAACAGAAGCGGCTCCTAGGTATTCCTCCTCAGATCCTACCTGAAGGGTAGGTACAAATGGTGGAACTCCAGGATCACCCACCACGGATCCTACCTGAAGGGTAGGTACAGATAGCCTCCACAATGCTCTCGCCCGTCAACCTCCTCCGTGTGTCATCTAGCCGTGAAGTCCACCTCCGGATACTGACTCGTCATGTAGTCCACCTCCGGGTACCGTCCAGTCCTCGAACACTCGCCCTCAGTCAGCACTGTCTGTCGTCTGCAACCAACACAACGAGGTGCGGGCATAGCCCGTGCAGGGGTGAGTATAACGATAATCAGTAGGGAGCCTGAGACCCTCAAGGTCTCACTAAAAACAACATGGATAACCACTATGAATTTCTCAATAGATAACCTCTACTTAGGTATATTCTCATTCATATAACTAAGTTATCAAGTAACCCATATCAGTCATGAGGAAAAAACCAAGATCATGAAATCATCGGATAACCACTACCCAGGTATATGCCCATACATATACCTAAGTAATCATGTGAACCATATCAATCATGAGATAAACACAATGGTCATAGACTCATCTCAAACCAGGAATTTTATTATCAAAACCGTACCTGCTGAAGAGCCCCGTCTCTGGAGTGTACAGTGGTCTTGTCATGACTCCGAGGTACTACTCACTATCCTAAGTCTGCTGAGGTACTCCTACTATCGAGTACCATGAGTCACCCACCCAAACACAATAGTGCTTCCCGCCGGGGTATGCCACCCAAACAAAGTAGTGCACACACCCTAGTAACCTACTGAGGTACTCTCCGGACGAGTACCATGGGTCTGCACTGTCACACAGGTAGTGCTCAGTCCGCCATGGGTCTGCACCCAAACAAAGTAGTGCTTCGTCCACTGGGCTAGTCGACTCACTCTAGGTCGTGTCAGTCAAGCAGTCGTCAGGTCTCAGTCGGCTACACGGTCTCCGTACTCTGCACGCTTTTCTCTGGGAGGGTCCGCTCCATGAGCTACAGGTCGATACTCCAAGTATCTCAAATTCCCTCAAAGAAGAATCTCAAAGGACCTCCTTGTCACAAGGTTCTCAATGCAAAAGACGGCGCGTCAATCGGACGCCCTGTCTGTGAGTTATTAGCCTTTTTGTCCGAGGGGCCCGGTAGGTCTTGTGTGCGAACCAATCCAACCGTAACTCAACTGTACCACGAACTCTAATAGGGTATACTCATAGAGACCGTTTCTCATCATGATCACCAATGCCGCTGATGGTAAATCAAACAGACGTCGAGTCTGAAAGATAACAGCTTTTCCGTTCCAAGGGCCCGGTTGGATTTCGGGTACAATCCAACCTGGCCACTATCCAACAGCAACCAAAAATCGGGTGAAGTATGCCAAAAGTTCCGTCTTATCAAAAGGAATTCAACGATACAGACGGTGCGTCAATCGGACGCCCGGTCTGTGAGTTATTGGCATTTTCGTTCCAGGGGCCCGGTTGGTTTCATGAGCGAACCAACCTGACCGCACTCTGACGGCATCCGAACCTCTAGTGGAGTAAGCCAGAAGATCTGTCTCACTTAGAGGAATACATCATAGTCGATGTCACGTCAATCGGACATCTGGAGGTCATGTTATGAGTGTTTCCGCTCCGAGCGCCTGGTTGGTTCGGTGCACGAACCAACCCGGCCGAACCCAAAGTATTTCGAAACCTTCATTGTGATATGTCAAAACGACCGTCTTGGTTCAAGGATCGCATCGCCGCTGACGGTGCGTCGATCGGATGTCCGTAGCCCTAGTTATGGGTGTTCGATCAATAACAAACCGAAATGGGGGATCTGGGCCCGGCCTGGCCCGACCCAATCCCCCCTGGGTCGGCCTGAACCGGGTTGACCCACCCCGAGTCCTGGTCCGGCCCATCTGGACGCGGCTCGTCCCGGCCGGCTCGGACCGGCCTGACCAGCCTGCCGCGACTCGACCAGCATGGCCGAGCGGAAGTCGCGGAGCAGGGGGGGTGTGCAGCCCCCTCGCCGTTGATTGAAGTCGGCGGCGGTCTGCGCCACCGCCAATCGTCTGGGATCCCGCTTGTCCACGGGATCCCTCGTGCCGCACCGCTGTGGCAAGCCGGGGTGGATGATTCCTCCGGCGGCGCGCTCGGGTGTCGCCGCCTCCTGGCGTCCGGAAGGCTCCGGCCGCCGCCCCCGGTCGCCGGCGGCGCCGCGCCGGTGACCCGCGCCCCCATGTTTTCCGTGGGCCACCAGAGTTTCTCTGGTGGTTTTTTTTCAATTTCGTATGTGCCAACGTTCATCTCGGGTCTCTAACTTTACTGCGGAAGCTTCAAAATAACATTGCGGCCCCGTTTGTCGTCACCCGTCAATCCGCACGTCAATCAACAAATTGCGCCGTCCTCGGGGTTCTTCGGCGCGACGCGATGGCGCCGCACCCCTTCGTTATGGCCCGACTCTGTCCGTGGATGTCTTCGGGTTTCTCTGATGCATCGTTACGGCGTCGCGTCCTTCTTCATTTTCACGGTGCGGCGCGACGACGCCACACATTCATTTCTGCACGATTCCGCGCGATGCGACGGCACCACGCTATTCCCATTTCAATCCACAAAAGAAACCAACATGGATAAGGAGGAGGGTCGGCCGTGTTTTTGCGGTCCGACCGCCTCTCGTTAATTGATAGTAATTGGTCATATTAAATGAAGAACGTTAAGGTAATAATCACAAACAAAATAAATATATAAACCCCTACATTTTTCCCGCAAAAAACAATTCTCAAGGCGCAACATATTCTTTGCAGATCAACTTGATGTTTAGTTGATCCGCGTTCTTTGATTTAGAAGGAAGTAACATGGGGTTCATTAATATTCACAAAACAATTCCCTACCTTGACGTTGCTAGAACGGAGGTTCGTCGAATGAGGATTTGTCGCGGAAAGAGATGTCGCGAAAGAAGACATTGTCGACGTCGCGGTAAGAGGTGTCGTGGAAGGAGACGTCGCGGAAGGAGACGTTGACCTCCGAGGAATCTGGCGTTCTTCAAGTTCATCGCATTCTTCGTGTTCTTCGACGAAGGAGATGAAGAAACTCTTCAATCCTTAGCCTTTTTCTCCCCAAGACTCCACCACAAGAAACTAAACCAAAATAAAATAAGCTCACCTCTTATTTTATTAACATAACAAAACTTTTGAATTTCAATAGTTTGAAATTTAAAAAGCCACACTTAACTCACTTAATTACTAACATAAGTTATTAATGTTTAAGTTATCAAGAGTTAATGGTGAGTTGAGGGTGGTTGATGAATATGAAGGGGTGGGGTTTGTGTGGGCCCCACCACCCTCATAACCTCTCTTGGGAAGTTGGGTAGTTACCCAACTTCCACCCAAAGCCTTAAACCACTAAAAGAAAATAAAAATTGTAGTTAATTTATAAATTCAACTTCCAAATTTTTTTTCATCTTCTCTTGTGAAAACGCAACTCCGGAAACGAAGTTCCTAAGCAATTACCAGTGCTACGGTTCCATCGGTGCCCTAAGAATTCGATTCCAAGCACCGGTTCAAATGTTAGAAAATCCCGCTCGTCCGTTCACTGAACGTACCCGAGCCAAACTTCGGAAAATGATTCCGGTCACACCGGGCCTCAGAATCAGGCGCCGTTAGAAACTGCGTTCTTGTAAAATTCCAAAGAAAATTATGAAAAAAAATTTCCTTGAAATTTCCGGGTCTTTACATTACTCCAACCTCAGGGCTTTACGTCCTCGTAAAGCTTAAACACAAACTAGGGATACAAAAGAGGTACTGAGCACGCATCTGAGCCTCCCGCTCTCATGTCCTCACCTGGAGACTCTCGTACTACCAGTGAAAGCGCACCCAAGGAATCAACCATTCTCAAAGGATCTGCTCCTGTCGATCATCGATTCCCACTGGAACCTCCGTGGAAGTAATCCCATCGCCATCGTCCTGCTCCTCATGGTCGATGATATGCGAAGGGTCGAGCACGTATCTCCTCAGTTGAGATACGTGGATGACATCGTGCACCAAGTTCAACTGAGGTGGATGGGTCAAGCGGTAAACCATCCCGCCTACCCAGCTAAGGACCTAAGTAGGTCTACTGAACCTCAGATATAACTCGCCGCCTTGGCCACATCCCCATAAACCTCGTCGAGGTGAGACCCGTATAAGGACGTGATCGTCATCCTTGAACACTAGAGGTCTCCAATTCCTATTAGAACTGAAACTCAAACGACTGCTGCCACAAGGGTAAGGTTGACCGACTCAAGAGTAATCGGTCGCACCCTCCTGTGTGTGGGTTACCCTGTACTGCCTGGGATTTCCTTTTTCACCGACCAAGGAAAACCCATTCCGACGTAGTAGTTAAACCACAACTTTTTTTTCCTAATACCATCAATTTTAGTATGAATTATGATTGCCCAGTCCATACTCAAACCAACGTCGTAAGGCCTCGATGCTGCCACCAAGAGATTTCAAAAAATACTCTTGCCTCGAGGGTCTGACCACACTGTCGGCGTATGTGTGATTATCAACTCTCCTCCCAAGGTATCTCTAGACGTGAGGGTCAAGTCCATGATTTCCGGAAACTCTAGGTCTGGAACAAGATTTGAGAAACCAAGGAATGATTCATATCGACGTCTGTTACTATAGAAGATAGTAGTGGACACAGACTGTCCCTGGAATCATTTTTAGAGCCATTGGGTCACACTCCTTGACCGCATATAGCCGCAAACTTCCTCCTCCCTTCAGCTCCCTGATCCTGACAGGGATAAGTAAGGCAGGTGGTTGTAGCATGTTAAGATGTACACCACCTCATGCAGCTCTCCTAGCTCTGCCTCCACGTCTGCTGTTTCGTAGACTCATCTCTCCATAAATTTTCCTCTTCTTGGATCATTTATCACTCATGAGTCTCTAAGAATGGCGCCAGATTCATGCTTCTTATTGCACTATGCAGTCTTCATTTGCTCCTGGATGATCTGCACCTTCTTTGCCTACGATCTGAAGAGCTTCTAAAATTTCTCCTTTGCCGAAAACAGAAACACGGTTTCATCCCATGGATGAACCACGCCCATTGCCTAATACAGTCATTCCTGACATGAATGATGCATTCATGCCATGGATGACATCGTAAGGCCACGACGTAACTATCAAGAGATCCAAATGTCACTCTCGCCTCCAAGGGTCGAGTCACACTGTCGGCATCAGTGTGAGGTCACTGGGTCTCCTCCAGTAGAAATCTCGAAAGTGAGGGTCAAGTCAACAGTTTTAACCGGGACCACTCAGTATTAACAAAACAAAAGGACAGGAAAGCAAACAAAGATAACTGTCTTTTTATTATTGCATCTCATAGTACAAAGACACGAATACAATAGAAATATGGAACTAGAAGTAAAAGTGATGTATCCACTAGTTCCACTCCTTTCCACCTGATCCCAGAGCTCTACTGCCTCGGTGGCTCCTCCAATGCCTTCGGATCGACTATGCGGGGGTCGGACAGTCACGTTCCAGATTACCCTTCCCGCCGCATTCATAACACTTCCTTCTCCTCATACGACTAGCTCTGGTCCTCTTCGACCTCCGCATCATCTGTCTACTGCCCACAGATGACTCGGATACTGAACGAAAAACACGCGGCAAAGGAAGAAGCTCATGTACATGCTCGGGGTGTAGAGCTACTGGCACAAACTCCACCCTAATGAAGGTCTCGAAGTCTTCCCATGCGAAGGTCATCCCATCACAAAACTGGAACAAGTGGCTCCACCACCTGCCTGCTGCTGGCTGAAGGAGGATGGCAGAAAGATCACCATGAAGTCTGCCGGCATCCCCACTAGCATGAATACTCTAACCATAGCCTCCAGCCAAACCTCAGCTGCCTGTGGGTCCATCTCTCCCCAGAACCTGTCTGGCCTCTGGCGTTGGAACTCATGCAGCACGCTCAAGTGGCGTGCATCACCTACTACTGGGCTTGGTGGCATCAGTGGCCCAATGTATGGTATTACCATTGGTGCCTCCGCTGGTGCCTCAACTGCAAGAGGGCCCTATACCAATGTCTCACCGCTCGGCAGGCTGTCAGTACGCACATCCCTCTGGGCTCTAGCTGGTCGTCCGTGAAAAGGAATCTTAAAAGAAACAACGTGACATGGTCAAACGATTATACCTGGCGAGTTGACCTGATTTGAGAAGACATTTAAATACTTCAAAAAACACATACGCAATAAATGTTTTCATGCATAAAGTCGGAAATCAGTTGTCAGTGTCCTGGTGTATGGATACGTCGGCTGCCCGCACCAACACTAGACTTCCTAAACTGAAAACCACACTTGGTACTCTTAGCACTATTGCTTCACAGAAAGAAAATATCAGAGTTATAAGTGCTTCGGTACAACCAACTCATCTGATACCAATTTGTCACGACCTATCCTCGGGGCCCATTCCATGACTACCCCAAGCCCAACTTCCATAGGCCAGGGGCTGGCGACTAGCACCAAAAGGGTAAATCCCGATAACTAGGAAGGCATTGCATTTATAAAATAAACAAAACACCACAGAGTACAAGTGGAAGTAAAATACTAAGTAAAAATAGAAGTGCTGAAAGGTAAATGGGCCAGAATACAAACCCAAACGAATGTACAACTACAACTGAACAACGTACAACAGAAAAAGGCAACAGCTAGAAGAACAGAAGCGGCTCCTGGTTCGTCCTCCTCAGATCCTAGCTGAACGGTAGGTATAGATGGAGCAGCTCCTGGAACGCCCACAACAGATCCTACCTGAAGGGTAGGTACAGATAGCCTCCACAATGCTCTCACTCGTCAACCTCCTCCGTGTGTCGTCTAGCCATGAAGTCCACCTCCGGATACTGACTCATCGTGTAGTCCACCTCCGGGTACCGTCCATTACTCAAACACTCGGCCTCCGTCAGCACTGTCCTTCATCAGCAACCAACACAACGAGGTGCGGGCATAGCCCGTGCAGGGGTGAGTATAACAATACTCAGTAGGGACCCCGATACCCTCAAGGTCTCACTAAAACCAACATGGATAACCAAAAAATAAGATCTCAATAGATAACCTCTACATAGGTATTTGCTCATGCATATACCTAAGTTATCAAGTAACCATCTCAATCATGAGGAAAACACCAAGATCATGAAATAAATGAATAAACACTACCCAGGTATATGCCCATACATATACCTATGTTATCAAATTACCCATTTCAATCATGAGATAAACACAAAGGTCATAGACTCAGCTCAAACCAGGATTTTCATTATCGAAACTGTAACTGCTAAAGTGCCCCATCTCTAGAGCTTACAGTGGTCCTGTCATGACTCTGAGGTACTGCTCGCTAACCTAAGACTGCTGATGTACTACTCCTGTTGAGTACCACAGGTCATCCACCCAAACATAGTAGTGCTTCCCGCCGGGGTATGCCACCCAAACACAGTAGTGCACACCCCCTAGTAGCCTGCTGAGGTACTCTCTAGAGGAGTACCGCGGGTCTTAACTGTCACACAGGTAGTGCTCCGTCCTCCATGGTTCTGCACCCAAAAAAAGTAGTGCTCCGTCCACTGGGCTAGTCGACTCACTCCATGTCGAGTCGGTCAAGCAGTATTCAGGTCTCAGTCGGCTACACGGTCTTCGTACTCCGCAAGCTCGTCTTTGAGAGGGTCCGCTCCACGAGCTACAGGTTGATACTCCAAGTATCTCAAATTCCATGAAGAAGTATCTCAAAGGACTGCCTCTTCATAGGTGTCTCAACGCAACAGACGGAGCGTCAATCGGATGTCCGGTCTGTGAGTTATTAGCCTTTTCGTCTAGGAGCCCGGTTGGTCTCGTGTGCGACCCAATCCAGCCGTAACTCAACTGTACACTGAACTCTCATAGGGTTTACTCATAGGGACCGTTTTTCAACGTGATCACCAACACCGCTGATGGTTCATCAGACGTACATCTAGTTTGAAAGATAACAGCTTTTTCATTCCAAGGGCCCGGTTGGATTTCAGGTACAATTCAACCGGACCACTATCCAACAGCAACCAAAAATCAGGAGAAGTATGCCAAAAGTGCATTCTTATCAAGAGGAATTCAACGAGACAGACGGTGCATCAATTGGACCCCCGGTCTGTGAGTTATTGGCTTTTTCATTAAAGGGGCCTGGTTGGTTTCGTGAGCGAACCAACCCGACCACACTCCGACAGCATCCAAACCTCGAGCGGTGTAAGCCAAATGATTCGTCTCACATAAGGGAATCCATCAAAGTCGACGACACGTCAATCAGACGTCCAAAGTTCATGTTATGAGTGTTTCCGCTCCGAGGGCCCGGTTGGTTCCGTGCACAAACCATCCCGGTCGAATGCAAAGTATTCAGAAACCTTGAGTGCGATAAGTCAGAACGACCGTCTCGGTCCAAGGATCGCATCTCCACAGACGGTGCGTCGATCGGAGGTCCGTAGGCCATGTTATGGGTGTTCGATAGGAAACAAACCAAAATGGGGGATCTGGGCCCGGCCCGGCCCGACCCAATCCCCCCCTGGGTCGGCCCGAACTGGGTCGACCCGCCCGGGTCCGGGTCTGGCCCATCCGGGTGCGGCCTGGCCCGGCCGGCGCGGCCCGGCCGGTCGCGGCTTGACCAGCGGGGCTGAGCGGAAGCCGCGGAGCGGGGGGGGGGGGGGGTGTGTGGCCCCCCTTGCCGTTGATTGAAGTCGGCGGCGGTCTGTGCCGCCGCCAATCCTTCTAGATCCTGCTTTCTGCACCGCCTCGGAAAGCAGTGACGGTTGATTCCTCCGGCAGCGCGCTCGGGCGCCACCCCCGGTCGCCGGCGGCGCCACGCCGGCGACCCGACCCTCCTGGTTTTCTACGGGCCACCGAAGTTGCTCCGGTGGTACGTTTTCAAAACCGTCTGTGCCGGCGTTCATCTCGGGAATCGAACTTTACTACGGAAGCATCAAAATAACAATGCTCCCCCATTTGTCGTCGCCAGTCAATCCACACGTCAATCAACAAATCGCGCCATCCTCGTGGATCTTCGGCGCGACGCGATGGTGCCGCTCCCCTTCACCATGGCCCGACTCCGTCCGCGGATGTCTTCAGGTTTCTCCGTCGCGGCGTGACGGCGTTGCATCCTTGTTCGTTTTCACGATGTGGCGCGACGACGTCGCGTATTCCTTGCCGCATGATTCTGCATGATGCGACGACACCACTCTATTCCCGTTTGAATCCACAAAAGAAACCAACATGGATAAAGAGGAGGGTCGCCCGTGTTTGTGCGGTCCGTCCCCCTCTCGTTAATTGATAGCGATTGGTCATATTTCATGAAGAACGTCAAGGTAATAATTATGAACAAAATAAATAAATAAACCTGTACAGTTTTCCCGCAAACAGGAATTCTCAACCCGCAACATATTCTTCGCAGATCAACTTGATGTTTAGTTGATCCGCATTCATTGATTTAGAAGGAAGTAACATGGGGTTCATTAATATTCACAAAATAATTCTCTACCTCGATGTTGCTTGAACGGAGGTTCGTCGAACGAGGATTCGTCGCAGAAAGAGACGTCGCGAAAGAAGACGTCATCAGCGTCACTGTAAGAGGTGTCGCGGAAGGAGACGTCGCGGAAGGAGACATCCACCTCCGATGAATCCGGCGTTCTTCACGTTCTTCGCGTTCTTCGTGTTCTTCCACGAAGGAGATGAAGAAACTCTTCAATACTTAGCCTTTTTCTCCCCAAGACACCACCACAAAAACTAACCCAAAATAAAATAAGCTCACCTCTTATTTTATTAATATAACAAAACTTTTGAATTTCAATAGTTTGAAATTTAAAAAACCACACTTAACTCACTTAATTAATAACATAATTTATTAATGTTTAAGTTATCAAGAGTTAATGGTGAGTTGAGGGGGGTTGAAGAATATGAAGGTGTGGGGTTTTTGTGGGCCCCACCACCCTCATAACCTCTCTTGGGAAGTTGGGTTGTTACCCAACTTCCACCAAAAGCCTTAAACCACTAAAAGAAAATAAAAATTGTTGTTTATTTATAAATTAAACTTCCACAATTTTTATCATCTTCTCTCATGAAAACGCATCTCCGGAAATGGCGTTCCTAAGCAATTACAGGCACTACGGTTCCATCGGTGGCTTCGGAATTCGATTCCCAGCACCGGTTCAAAAGTTAGAAAAACCCGCTCGTCCGTTCACTAAACGTACCCGAGCCAAACTTTGGAAAATGATTCCGGGCACACCGGGCCTCAGAAACAGGCACCGTCAGAAACTGCATTCTTGTAAAATTCCAAAGAAAATTAAGAAAATAATTTCCTTGAAATTTCCAGGTCTTTACAAAGATAAAAGTATCTTATAGTCATGTAGTAATCTCCAAAATTATATATTAATATTTATTTTATTCTTATATATTCACATTATTTATATAGGAAAATAGGTTTTACACAAATGGAATAAATTTAGAAAATGATTTTGATATTTCCATTTTAGTGGTCACATTTAATATAGACATTAATTAATAATATTACTTATATTATATCTTTAATGCCAATTATATAATGTTATTTTTATAATAAATTTTGCATTTAATCAATTTATTCATGTTTTTTTAATATTTTGTTACAATATAGGGAATATGAAATGGAAACATCATCTTGTGGAGGTGGTAGTCTACCTGTTAGTAGGAAGAAATTTTTCATTTTAAAATGGTTTTGGAGGAATGATTAAAATTCATATTAACATAAAATAATAAAATTAAATATATTATTTTTATTTTTATTATACACTCATTGATAAAATATTATTGAGTTATATAATTATAAATTAATTAAGATAGTGAACATGAAAATGTTACCTCTCACTTTGGTTGTTCTCCACTGCTAATCACAGTAATTCCCATTAATAGGGTATTTCTGAACGATTTAATCATATAATAGAATGATATAGGTTTTATGAGATATAAAGTCTCTGTTTTTGTGACTTATTATAGGCTTTTTAAGTTAGGAAATAATATGGTTGGTCGTTCCTATTATAATTTATTGTAACAAATTTTTTCACACATTAAATTCTTTAATGTAATGAAATAACATACTTCACATGGAATGTGATCATCATGATGATAATAATATGTTTTGGGTATGATTAGATTCAAATAATGTTTTATAATAAAATTCAAAACGTGTTCTAGAAAATATATTAATTACATTATTCATATAATTTTTACATTTTCCATTATTAATTATACTAAGTCAACTCAATTCTAACAAACTAATTTATAATTTATTCCAAAAAACAAAATGATAATTATTATATTATTTGATCCTTCTTATTCTAAATATGATATCCAATTTATCAATAACTTTGTGAAGTAAAATTAATTTCATCAATAGGTCTTGTAATTTAAAAAATGTTGTTTATAAAAAAAGTTTATTTTAGAGAATTTTATTTATGTTTAGGATACAATTATCAATGATATTTATTATTTAATTATTTTAATTATTAAAATAATTTATAAATAAAATTTAATTAATTCAAATACCAAATTCATCCTTTTGAATGTGTTATTATGATGAATTGAAGAAATAATTTCTTTCATAAAACATTGCATAGTTTTTATAAAATTTTAATATTGGGTTATATTTATTAACATGATGTTTACAATACACAATTTAATTTAGAATGAACAATATATTTTTAATAATAAAAACTATATAAAAAATTATATAATTCCTTTAAAAATATTTCATTAAATTTAAAGTGATAGTAATTTTATGACTATTCACATAAATTTCAAATATTTTATTAAAATTAATAATTACTCATATTTAAATAATCTCAATATCTATTTAATACTGATATTATATTATTCAAATTACAATTTTATATGTATTATAGATAGAATAATTTTTTATTTTGTTAAAACTATTTAATCCTTTTACATTTATGATTATAATTATCATCTTGAAAAAATTAGTTTTATTATTGTTTTTTGGCTATTAGTTTGATCCATTATTGAATGTATAATATCATACTACACATGATAAAAAATAAGTTGAAATAATAAAAAATATTGTGCTTTTAAAATTATCATTATGTAGGATCTCCTCTTTATGATTATAAATCTTGATGGGCCCCATGAAATGATGTACCACATAGTGGGGAGGGGGTGAATTAGTGGTTCTTTATTTTATAATTTGATCAATATAAAATTAAACTCTATTATCTATTACTATCATATTTTCTAAATATCTAAATTTTATATTTTCCTTATTAAATGAAAAATAAAATATTATAACTCTTACATTATATATAATTGATTCAATCTCAGTATGGGAATATATGCCATTATACTATCAACCTGAGTTTTATATACCAATTTTTAAATGTAGTGTCTTCTCATTTCTAAATTTTGTGGAGGGTCATCCTATATCAACATAGATATAGACATATAAATATCATTTCACTATAAATTATAACAATCCAACCCTAGTTATGTATGATATGTAACATGGTAATAAATATCAACAGATATCATGGGTTGCATAATCAACTAATGATGATTGTCAAACTCTATAAACCATCAATATAATATGATTAAAATATTCTCACATATTTATGATCATAAAAATATGGTGTTTTTATTTTAAATAATATATATTGGAATTTTAATTTCTTATATATTCATTTGAATATCTTCTCCTAAATATGTTGTCACTATACAATATTTCTCTAAATGTATTTTATCTGTTCTAAAATCCCATCCAAATATTTAATTTTCTATTTTCCATGTTCACAATTTTTCTATCAAAAATATTTTCACATAATAATTCATATAAAAATATTCATGAGTAATTTAAATTCTATAAATCAATAGAATCTCAAATTCTAAGGTGTTGTAAAAAATTATATAATAGAATATTACATGTTATTCTTTATTTATTCAAATCATATTGGAATTACCATAAAAATTATGATTATTTAATTCTCCTTTTACCATTTCTATGTATCAAATTTTAAAAATTATATAAATTTAAATGTAATTACCATTAATATGAAAAATAAAAATTATTTTTTTACTTAGTTATATCTGAATGAAGATAAATACAAAAAATATAAAAATGTGATTTCCATAATTTCGGAGAAGTGATATTCAATATACATTTCACTAACCTATCTTCGATTGGTATATTCTTAGGATAACTTTATTTATGAGAGAATATCATCATGATGGAATAATCTTCACACTCATCTTGACTCACAAAATTTTCATCAGCAAGTAATTTTCTATTTTATAAACTACACCTTCTTATCCGAATTAATTTCCATAAGTCTCATCATATTTATATTATGAGATGAATCTTATAATTCTTATAATATAGAACATTTAATAAGAATAAAATTTCTTGAAGGAATTAATTTATTGTTACATGACTTTCTATATTTTTTCTTCATGTTAAATTTGGAAACTGTGAAATGACTATTATAAATTGACACTTATGATCTCTTAGATGAACCATATGAAATTAATGGGATCCCATCACAATTCCATATTTCTTATATTTATTATAATCCCAAGGATAAATGATCCATATAATAATTAAATTACAATTATAGTATGACCATTTACTCTTGAGATAATCATATAACTTGTATAAATTTTTGTTGTCAAATGCAAATTATCAATAAATCATAACATTTTCTTGATTATTATTAAAATGAAATTTATCAAATTATTTTTTTCAATAAATTTTAGATTATCTACTCTGAAGTTGAAATGAATTAGAGTAATTGAATATATAAATTATTGAACAATAATCAATATTCATTCATTTATCATTTTCTAACATACATCATTGGTATAAAATTATTAATTATAGAGTTCCTTACAGATGATTATATTATGCATCGTCAACTATATAATTCTATAATTTCTTCAAATCACTCTATGATATCATGAATACATATCAAGAAATATCATATAATATCAAAAACAATTATGTCATCGATGAAATAAAAATAATCTCATTTTTCGTATTATATATAGTCAAAAAGGAGAATGATTTGAAAATTCTTTTTTGTCTCTTCAGTCTCCCCATTGTGATTTTGTGTCAAAATTATTCATCTATTAAACTCTAATAAATTTTTTTACTGATCATAATAAATAATATAATAATAATCATTACAATTCATTTTTTAATGAAATGTTTCTTCAAAACACATTCCTTGGGAGAAAATTATGTTGGGTGAATTTAATTTCATTATGGAAAAACATGATTAGAAAACATACATAGATTATCTCCAATAAATCATTAATATAAATCTTATTTTCTAATAAAAATTTAATACCTACTTATTTATATTAACTAATTATCAATTATCATTACATCCCCCAAAACCATTTTAGAAAAAATATTTCATAATCTCTCCCACTTTTGAAATATAATCCAATGAATTATAATGACATAAAACTAAACATACTCTAATGGGAAGGGAATATTGAACGTGTTTATTCATCCATAACTCAGAAATAATGATATTTCCCTAGAAAATATTAATATAAAATAAATTATTTCTTGTATAATAATATATTATATTTTCTCAATTTCATAGATGAAATTATAATTTATATCCACTTGATTTTTTAGAGGATAACACGTAGTTAATTGAAAGATTATCAATACCCTCATTTTCCTAACCAATCCTTATGAAATTATTTGATTATACCATCATATTTTTTCTATCATCACTCTTAACTAAAGAATCTTGGTATAATCATGTGTTATTATAATGAATTATAACCCATCTATTCTTAATGAATCTAAATAATTATTTCTCCTATGTGATTATACCCTAAATTCCCAAAACAAATGAATCACCAGAAATAAATTTTTAGTTATTGGTTTCTTCTATTTAATCAACATAGGTAAATACCAAAAAATCAATTTTGTAATTTTTAATTATAGAGGAGTATAAATATATGATCCATGGAAATTAATAGAATTATTTTTTAATCCAATATATTATACTCCATTATATAACATATAAATTATTCATAAATATTGTCTGAAAATAAAAAATCTATTAGAGAAATATTTTTATAACTTGTATTACAATCATTCCATTGAAATATTTTGGATTACCACATGTTTCTACATCGTATTAACATAGTTTTTCCATCAGTTGTGGATGTTGAAACATATTTAAAATCCTCCATACAAATTTTTTATCAATTTTTTAGAATATTTGTTAGGATATGATAATATTTTTTCCTACTACATAATATTTATCACTCTTAAAATAATTCATTCAACACCCCAGGTTAATTGAGAAATGCATTTTAATCCTATTTGGATTTTCCTCATATTAGTTCACTTTTACAAGAGAAAATAATATATCATCAACAAAATCTATGAAAATAAGTGTGCCTATGGGGAACTCTCTTGCATATATATTTCTATCTATATTACTAAAATATATTTAGATAATCAAAAAAATTAATGTAACATATTATATGATGATATATTGTATCACCCCAGGCTTCCATGGTACGTATCCGTTTGAATAATGTAGTAGCTTGTGTTGAACGCAACATATAGTTTTAACACACCATAACCCATGAAAAATGTTGTTATGAATAGTAATTAAACCTTTTTAAGATATTATAACTTTTTATTTTCATAATGGACTTAATTTTTGGATACAGAATATCAATATTAGCTTAGGTTGAATTTTTTATATTTTTCTGAGAACATTAAATTTTTTATGAATAGTGAAAAACACTGCGTTATTGTTTGAAACCAATTTTTATTTAAATTATTTTTTAATTTAATTTATTTTAGGTCAAAATAGATACATAAAACATATATGTGTTCAATGCAATTCATTGGAGTCATTTTATATAATGTTTAGATATATAAAATCTTATGGAACTTTTTACCCTCTTTTACCCACCTTCTTGGAGTACTTACAAATTTGCATAAAAATTAATTTTACCGCTTTAATGAGTTGAATTTAAAAAATCTGAGAGACACGGTTGACATCAGATGTTAAATGTGGGTCAATTGGATGAAAATAAGTTATGGTGAATAGTAATTTATGCCTTTTATTTACCACGGTTAAAATTAAATAATGCAATTAAGGGTAAATATTATATTAAAATTACCATAAAAATGTCATAATTCTATTGGATAAGTGAAATTAGACCAAAAACAACATATGATCCTTTTGATCAATGTGGATTATATTATGACATTTATTATTATTTTATTTAAAGAAGGGTTAAAAGTGTTAAAATCAATGATTAATAACTAAACCATTCTTAATATAGGGTTACACAAAATATAAATTCAACTATAAATCTTCATTAGGTATAGAAAAATATTTCCAATATAATGGTATTTTATTTATAATTTTTATACATTGAATAATTTAATTTATTTATGACACAATGATGATGCAGTAATAACCTTATTAGTGAAATATTAATATAACTGATATTATAAATATCAAAATCAAGGTAAAGTAAAACTTCTGATGAATTATACTAATTTTCATGGTTAATATGAAATTATAGGATTGATTAAATATTTTTTTTCTGATGAAATGATGTTGTTATTCTTTTTACATATACCAACTTTTAAATAGTGTCAAAATTGACATTATTGAGTTTTTAAAACAAATAATATATTATCAATTGATATAATATTCCTAAAAATTGAATGTTTGGACAAAGGACTTAGATAAGGATATATATATTAATTATGTACCGTTTGGGGATTTTATGGATTGTTATAGTATGTTTATTACATTATAATATAAAAATATAAAGTGAAATGGTAAATGTCAAACTATTTAACAAAGAGTAAAATCTAAAAGATAAGGTAAATATGGTCAACTAAACCAGTCTAAAACGTATTTGTTGAGTTTTTTTGACCCATCCCCACCATATCTTCTAAATAAATTATTTTTGAGCTATTAGAATCCGAAAATGATTTTATTATAAAATTATATTTCATTCTTTTCTGAAAGTGACCCTCACCTCTCTGATAAAAGTGTACTTCCCTTTATCTTAAATTGACACCTCCAAATCCATTTGTCTTAGAAAAATCTTTCCCAAATATCCTCCCATATATCCTCCCTGAGACCTAGATTCCTTACATTGTTTATAAAGGCAACCTATGTATCCCTTTTTTTCAAATCAAAAATAAACACCCTAAAAAGACGTAATAATTTCACCTCCCTCTTTCAAGTGAATTTCTTCTTCCACTTCCTCTTTTTTATTTATTCCATAAAAAATAATAAGTCAAGTACCTTATTAATATTTAAATATTATTATAAAAATATACAACCATATTCATTATATTATCCATCATATAAATGACAATGTCACCATACGTGCATACGTACGGCTTATCGTCTCCACATCGTGGTGTAGTTTGTTATTCATACACTTCATTATTTGGATTGGTATAATAATATGTATAAATGATGTAAATAATAAATATAACATGTTAATGATTTTTATATATGATATTCCATCCAATTACATACAATTTCACCATAAATATAATTTTATTTTCACTCGTGCGTTCATACGTAATACCGTCTCCACGAACACGATGAGATTCATTCCCCATCGTAATCATTCAAGAATAATTTATATGATTACAAAAAATGTTTATAAACATAATATAATTCTGTATATGAATAAAATAAATCTTATGTATAAGAAATATTTCTTACATATCCAATCATATAAGGGAAAATGTATCAGTTAACAACTGAAATGATGATAGTAATAAAATATTGTAAACAAGGCAATATTATAAGATAAAATATTATATTATATTTATGTATATGATTATAGAATAATTTAATAACAATTATTTATCTATTATACATGAGGTTAACAAGCCATTGGCTAAGGAAAAGTACAAGGAAATAGTTAATTCTACAATCTCCTAACTTATCCGACGATGTTAATATGTAAGTATCTACTGCGACCTCATTATCACCAACAATCATGTTTTCTTAAAAATGAAATTCAATTTGTTGTACCATTTCCTATAGTATGGGTGAAAGTCATTTATACCCTTTTTGACTGTATATGTTTCGAATGTAATCTTTCTCTTGTTTTCTAAACAAGGTACATTATGAATTTTTGACAAAATAATGGTAAGAATGTATTTTTATAACTAATACATCATGTGTGGCTATTTTCCACCATTATAACGTCATCGAAGAATCCCATAAAATCTTATAAAAATATTATCAAAATAAATGTTTTCGTTTATAAATTTATAACTTTTAAATGATTTCAAAATAGAAATATATATATCTCTAAATTTTTTTGATTTCATCTATATAAACATCGTTTGTTGGGTTTTAATCTCGTTTGATGTTGATTTATTTTGATAAAAAACATTCATATTGTATTGATTAATTTGTAATTTATTGGAATGTTGATGTGTTACTTTTACATCATTCATGGTTTATGGAATCATTATTGTCATTTTGTAAACTAGTTTTCATAAAAGTTTTTATGTTATGTGTAAACCTTTTCATATGAGGAATTCATTAGACATAGTAAGTGATGGGTGGAGACTATTATAGCTCCTTGATTCATCGGTAGGTCTCAGGAGACAAGCTAGTGTCCTAGAACAATGTCACGACCCATCCCACGGGGCAGATACTGTAACTACCCCATGCCCTCCTTCCATAGGCCATGGGTTAGTGAATAACACTGAAAGGCATATTCCTTAAAACTAGGAAGGCATTTCCTATAAATCCTGTAATCACACACACGAAGCACACACAAAGATACAAACCCAAGTAAACTATATAGTAAAAAAAAGAGTGTACAGTATGTAAAATGGGCCATAATACATGATCAACTGGAATATACATGAAAACTGGAATGTACAAGTAAACTAAATAGATCATGTAAATACCCACCAAGGATCCTACCTTATGGGTAGGTACATCTCTTGAAAGGTAGTCTTTGTGGTATGCCTCATCCAAGTCCACCTCCGAGATACATCCAATATTGGTACCCATGTCTTCAGTCTGTGATGTTCATTATCTGCCCCAAACACAACACAGGGCGGGCGTAGCTCGTGATGTCGTGAGTGTATCAATACGTAGTAGGGACCCTGTGACCCTCAATGGTCTCACATAATCCACCATGGATAAACCCAAAATCATGTAAACATATAACAACCATACATAGTTATGCGCCCATAAATATACCCAAGTTATCATGTATAACTATATCATTCAAGAAAAAAACTAGGCCCAACTCAAAAGACCAACGATGAAATATTCCACAAATGAATGAATACTATGAAGGTAAGACCACAAAGGTAAAGCCACATAGAATAATACCACAAATGTATCACCATGAAGATAAGAACCACACACGTATGCCACGCAATAGAATACGACCTAGGTATCACCACTGAGATAAGTACAACATAGGTACACCATGAAGAAGAATAACATCAAGGTATCACCATGAAGGTAAGGAATCCGCTCAGTCCAGGTATAACATAGGTATATAAGTATTGATGATTATTTGAAGGCTAGATCATGTTATTCTATTAAGTATCAAGGCTTCTGACCAAAAAATGATTGATATGTAAAAAAACCCCGCTGACCCACACAGGATCTGACCCACATAGGATCGGTATGCGCTGACCCACACAAGATTTCTGAGCACTGGCCCACACATGATAGATGTTATTTCTTCACGTACTGTGAGCCACTGGGTTCCCGCACTAACCTCGCATGATTCATGGATAGTAAACTCCCCAATCCATCAGTTGATTCTCCAAATACCCTGAATTCCAACAAAAAAGTATCCCAATGTTCCGTCTTTTGAATAGGGACCTAACACAACTAAAGGTGTGTCAATCGGACACCCGGTCTGTAAGTTATTAGTGTTTCTGATCCGAAGCCCTATTGGATTTGGGGTTTGATCCAACTGGGTCATACTCAAAATTTATCCAAAACTCATGTGGAGTATACCGAAAGGACCTCCTCTATCCAGGTTTTCTAGCGGAGTAGATGGTTCCTCAAATGGAATCCCATATCTCATGATATGGTCGAAAGAACAAAAAAAAAGTCAAAGTTGGTCTTTGTCCGGTCTGACCCGGCCTGACACGAACCAATTTGGGTCGACCCAGAAAACGTGGTCTATCATGGCCTACTGGCTCCGCCTCTCCATGCCGTCATTTCCCACCCACAGGGCAGCTCTCTTGGGTCGCTCGTTGTGCGGTCTTCACTACATGGACCGTAGGGTAACCCAGACTTACAGGATGGCCAACATCTCTTTCATGCGGTGCGGTAGAGTACCACTCCATGCTGGCGGCCGGTAGGGAACTGGCCACCCTGTCACTGCCACTGTGTCCTTGCATTGCGACACATGCTCGTCGAGCAGTGTGGACACGCACCACCGCATCCCCATCAGGAGATCGGCCGCCATCGGCCACCATCCTTTCTCCGTCATGGCTGATAGCCCTTGTCTTTTCTCTGGTATCATGGTTGTGCCGCCATCATCTTCACGGCCGACCATGGTGCCAACCACCACTCCTGAGTCCCTTTTGTGACAATCTCTTTCACCGATCTTTATCCTACTACATTGTGAAGAATGATACAAAAAAACAGGGATTGCAGTGGGGTTGAGCCATGTTCGTTAGGCCTGAACCCTTCGATTTAGAGCAGTAGAAAGTGGTATAGATGTTCTCCATTATAGAAGGATTTCAAGAACATGGAAAAGGGTATTCAAAATAAAAAAACCTACATTTAATGTTCCAAAAGTGGGAGTGTAAGGAAGAAGACAAATTCAATGGAAAAAGTAGTTGTTCATCATCTCCATAAGGTGCTTCCGATTCATGCTCAGGGTTGGTTCCTCACTCTTCGATTCGTGGTTCGGGGTAACTCATCACCACCCGCTAGAACCGACATCATTCTTTAAAGATTCAGGTGTCGTGTCACATTACAGGAGCTTCGTCGCTTGGTGAAGCTATGCCAAATCTTACCCTCCAAGCCCCATATGAATTATACATTGGGAAGTTATGTAACGATAATGGAATTTATGAATGTTCATTTAATAGGAACCTTAAAAAATTAAAATGACATTGTTACTTTGTATTTTATTGGTTTGTAAAATTAATTTATGTGGGAACAATAATTAATTGGCTTAATTACATTGAACTATTAAATAATTGGAGAGTGGGCACAATTAATTGGGGAATTATAAGGGTCTTCCCCCCTCATTAACAAAGGGTTTGGGTGGTGCCAAACAATGAATTAAAATTGGGAGGATTAATGCTCTTGTGGTCCCCACCTCCATAAATAAAAAGTGGATGTTACGAGAAAAATAAAAATGTTAAATATTTTATTTTTTTTCTTCCTCCACTAAAAGCACAAAAACTAACATTCACCCTAGACCTATTGAGGTTGAGATGAAGGTATCCTTATGTGAATACCACTGTTGTGAGTTCAACGGTGTCCTCAAGTTTCAATTCTGAGCACCAGTTCAAATGTTTCAAAATCCCACCCGCATGTTTACTGAATGTACCCAAAAAAAAGTTCATAAATTCATTCCGGTCACTCTAGACCTTGGAATCACACTCCATAAATTTTCATGGAACTGTAAAATACCAATATATTTAATAAATTACATTGAATTTCTGGGACTTTACATTCTCCCCACCTCAGGTCTTTGCGACCCAAAAGGTCAGATTATAAAAACTAGGAAACCAAGTGGGTGTATTGAGCACGATTTTGTGGCTCCCGCTCTCATGTGCTCTACTGGAGGTTCCTGTGGCGCCAATGTACACACACCAAAGGTATCGATCACACACAAAGAACTCTCTCATGTCAATCATCAATCTCTAATGGAACCTCTGTAAATGTCGCCCCATCGTTGACTTCTACCTCACCCCAGTCAATAATGGTAGACGGATCATTCATGTATCTCCTCAGCTAGGATACATGGAAGATGTCATGCACTTGGTGTAACTGAGGTGGAAGAGATAAGTTTTAAACCAACATAACAACACTGGTGAAGACCTGAAAGGGTTTGATGAACCTTAGAGATAATGTGTCTCCCCAGCCAAATCTCCGCAAACCTCGTTGAGGTGAGACCTGTAGAATGATGTGGTCACCATCCTCGAACTCCATAGGTCTTCGTCTCTTATGGGAATATGATTTATGTCTTCTTTGTACAATATTCATCCACTCCAGTACGATCTTCACCTTCTCAGTTGTAGCTCATACCATCTTTGGTCCCATGTGTGTAGACACACCTGGGTCATTCTAGCACCAAGGCGATCAGCATGGCTGGCTGTACAATTCCTCGAAATGTGCCATCTCAATGGTGGAGTGATAACTATTATATTATGAAATCTCCAGCAAGGGAAAGTGTTCCTCCTAGCTGTGACCGAAGTCGAGGACGAAAGCACACAACTAGTCATCGGAGGTCTAAATGGTCCATTCAGTATATCCATCTGTATGAGGATGGAAGGTTGTGATCAAACAAAGTTACATCCCAAAAGCCTCCACCTACCCCGTCAGTTTCCAAGAATAGAAAAATGAATCATGTTCAGAGACAATCGTCGAGGGTACTCCATGTTGACTCCCAATCTTCTGAACATAGAGGCATCCCAATATCTCTACTAAACCCTCATCTATGATTGGTAGGAAGTAGGCCGACTTGGTGAGTCGGTCGACGATAACTGAGATAGAATCGTGACCCATGGATGTATGTGGAAGTCCTGTCATGAAGTCCTTGTATATCCCATCCCACTTACACCCTAGGACCTCTAAAGGTTGAACTAAGTCTGGTGGTACCTGATGCTCCGCCTTCACTTGCTGAAAAGTGATGCACTGAGAGACAAACTCTGCTAATTCTTTATTCATTCTCATCCACCAATGCTATTGTCATTGGTCTCGGTACATCTTCGATGCTCCTGTATGTTACTCTAGAGGGGATGTGTGGAATTTCTTCAACACTTCCTCTTCAAGCATATCAGGTACCATAGTACGTCCTCTGAAGAGGATGACGTTCTCCACACCATTAGAAAATTTATCAGCTGTATATCCTGTGGATATCGGATCATGTTGAGCCTCGCAGTCTGTGTTCCCAAATTTTAGCTACCAGACTCATTGAAAATGTGGGGGAGTGATTGTAAAATACTGATGAAAAGATACTCTATTTAGATCGACAATGGATATCTACAATGTGGCCAATTGCTATATCGCCAAACCTAGGAGCTGTATACCGAACCTCCTGCTAAGTGAATCATGAACCTAAATCCCCTTCATATGAGTATAGACTATCTCAAAGCCATATTCCTAGATGAAATCAAGACAACTATGCTATCTCAGGTTCATGAATTTCTAAATGAATATATACCTGAGTCTATTGTGATTTTAGTAGACTGTAAAATTTTTTTTCCATTAAGTAATGTCACCACATCATTAAGGCGAAGACCACTACTGCTCACTCTAGGTCATTGGTATGGTAGTTCTGCTCATGTTACCTCAAGAATCGAGAACCATAATTGATAACTCTTCGATCCAGCATCAGGACACATCTGAGCTCGGTCCCTGATGCGTTGTAGCAGACTATGTTCCCAACACCCTCCTCCAGAATCCCCAAGATTGGGGCACTAGTCTGCCTCTGCCTCAGCTTCTAAAACCTCCACTGACATCTCTCTGACCACAAAAAGGGTTTCCCCCTCTTCCTCAATGTTGATAAAGTGTTTTCAAATCTGAAGAAATATGGCACACTCCTTTGGTATTATCTGGCCAAACCCAGGAAACTACGTACCTCTGTCACACTCCTAGATGGCTCCCAAGAAAGTAACTCCCTGATCATGGATGGATCTACTACAACTCTAGCCTCTGAGATGATGTGTCCTAGAATGTGAACCTCTCTGATCCAGAATTGGAACTCCAAGGGCTTACCATAAAGCTGGTGCTCTCAGAATGTGTCCAATACTATATACAAATGATAGGCATGCTCATCCTCAGTAGTCGAGTAGATGATAATGTCATCGGGGAAAAATAAAACCAAGTGATCATGGTATGGCTGAAAGATCATGTTCATGAGTCCCATGTACAATGATGGAGTGTCGGTCATGCCGAAGGACATGCCAATAACTCATAATGGTCGTACCGACATTTGAAAGCAATCATCTGCACCTTATCTTCTCATACACTGAGCTAGTGATATCTTGACCTATGGTCCATCTTCAAGAACCAAAATACTCCCATAAACTAATAAAAGATGTATTCAATCATCAGAAGTGGGTATTTTTTCTTCACAGTCTCTTAGTTCTAGCGTCGATAGTCAACACAAAGTTTCATGCTCCTATCCACCTTCTTGGCGAACAAAATCAGGGCTGCCCAAGGTGAGACAGTGGGCCAGATGAACCCCTTTTCATTTATGTCCTCTAGCTGTAATCGCAGATCACAATGCTTTGTGGGAGCCATCCAATACACGGGTGTAAATCTCAGTGTCGTCTTGAGGTAAAAATCATTGAAAAAGTCCTGCTCTCTATGAGGTCGTAGACCCGGAACATCATCAGGGAATACATCCGTGTGTTGGTCCCCCACTACTGGATAACATGGACTCTCCACATCCACTGTTCTTAGGGTAAGGATAGCAAACTGATGAGTGATCAGCTTCACTCTTTTATGGTTATGTCCATCATGTAATGAAATGGCTCCCTTAACACTGGTGATGTCAAACCTAGTCCCTATCAGTGCATACATGCCGTACATTGACCCTAATACAGTCAATCTAAGCATGGACTGTAGATAACTAGTCCATCCTAAAGATGATGTTGTAGGGCCTTGACGCCGATACTAACAGATCTTAGTCGAATCTCACACCTCCTATAGTAAGTTCACACTGTAGGAAACAATGTGAAATCGTCGAATCCTCTCTCGTATGAGTCTCTAGCCGTATGGAATATGCCAACGTCTCCATAAAAATCTCCAAGCTATGAACGAGGGTCATTGAAAAAAAAAAGACTAGGACCTATGTCTATAAGTACGGTAGCTAAGGTGTTGTACACACAGATCATACCTCGTATCATCTCTAGAGCGCCAGGGTCATAGGTCCCATCTACCTGGAATGGATCTCGCCTCTGCCCACTAGCTGCCTATGGTTGGGGTGGACCACCGGGTGGTGGTAGTAACATCGTGAACTGTCGACCACTGCCAGCTGCAGGGCCATCTCCTCATCCATGTCGACCTACTCTATGCAGACCTCCTCATAAAAACCACTATCTATGCCTAGGAAGTCATTCGACCATATGTTGATCCTCTATACGGCGGGTCAGAAAGACACGAGATATGTGACCCTTCTCACCACATGTGTAACACTGCCTGCCCCTCACATGACTAGCTCTATCTCTGGTGCCCCACACAACTAACTCTAATTACGGTGGTCGTCCACATGTTGGTCTGGTCCTCTTGGAAATTTGTAACATCTTTTTGCTGCCATCTATGAAAGACTCCTCTATGTGACGCTGATGGCAGGTCTCATTGTTAGTTACTACTTGGTAAGAAAACACTCTACTAAGAAGGCTTGATCAAACACCACATCCTACATCGGGATGCTTAGAGAAATCATTGAAGCCATGATCTCCCTCCCGAGTCCATGCTCCAGGGCCCAAGTCCTAAAGAATGGGTAACACACCATATCAATGTAGTAGCATGAGAGGTCCACAAACCTCATTGAGTACTAAGCCATAGTCATGATACCCTACTACAGATAAAGAAGCTCCTGAATGCAAACTGCTCCAAGGGTCTTTGGGACAAACTCTACCCAAATCAGCCTCTCAAATTCCGTCCTGAGAAGTTTTACCTTGTCTTGAACCAGGAACATCAAGCTCCACCATCTAGCTAATGTTTCCTGTAGAAGATTTGTGGCAAGGATCACCATGAGATCAGCTATTGCGTCTACTAGATGGAAGAATCTCTCCACGATCTCCAACCAGTTATCAACTGCCTCTGGGTCTATATCTCCCCAGAACCTCGGTGGCCTCTAGCGCTAGAACTCGTGTAACGCGCTCAAGCGGTGTGCACCCTCTGCTGCTAGGGTTGGTGGCATCGGTGGCCCAATGGGAAATGGTATTGTTGGTGCCTCCACTAGTGACTTTTTGGATAAAGGTGCCTACACCAATGACTCATCGCTCATTGTGCTGTCAACACATTCTATACCCCGAACCCTTGTTGACTATTTGTGTGAAGGAATCCTGAAATGAAACAGGTGTGCCACGGTCAATAAGTTATACCTAGTGAGATGATTCAAATATTTCACAAAGAAAACCTTTTCAAAACACACACAATAAGTGTTTTTAATGGACTAAGTTAGAAATCATAAGTCATGGTCCTAGTTTATGGATACGTCGGCTTCCGAACGCACACTAGATACCATAAACTAATAACCACACTAATAAAACATAACACTATTTCCATTAAAAGATAAGAGTACTATGTTATATGGTAGAACTGACTTCTATGATACCAATTTGTCATGATCCATCCCCTGAGGACTGTACAGTGACAACACCAAGCCTGCATTCCATAGTCTAGGGGTTGGTGACAAGCACGAAAAGTCATATTCCCTAAAACCGGGAAGTCATTTCCTATATATTCTGTAAATCCATGCACCAAGCACACATAAAGATACTAACATAAGAATACTTTATAGTAAAAAAGAGTGTGTACAGTAGGTAAAAGATGCCAGAATACATGCCCCTCTAGAAAGTACATGAAAACATGAATTTACAAGTAAATTTAATAGATCATGTGAACACCCTCAATGGATCATACCTTTAGTGTAGGAACAACTCTAAAATGGTCGTCTATATTGTACGCATCGTCTAATTCCACCATAGAGCTACCTCAAGTCATGGTTCCATCATCCTCAGTTTGTGTTGTCCATTGTCTGTAGCAGACACAAAAAGGATCTGGTATATCCCATGTAGGGGAGAGTATAACGATACTCAGTTGGGATCCCGAGACCCACAATGGTCTCAAAAAATCCCCCAAAGATAATCCAAAAATGCATTTAAACATCTGAAAAACCTACTTAGTTATATACCCATACATATACCCACGTTATCAAATATACCCATCTCATTCAAGAGGAAACACAAGGTCCAACTAAAAATACCAAATATCAACTGTTCCACATTGGAAAGAGTACCATGATGGTAACACCACAAAGTTATGTGCCAAAAAGATAACTCCACATAGAATAATACCACCGAGGTATCACCACCAAGGTAAGTACCACATACGTATTCCACACTGAAAAATTCAACCAAGGTATCACTACAAATGTAAGTACCTCCCAGGTACGCCACACAAGAGAATACCACCAAGTAATCACCCCGAATGGAAGGAATCATCTCACACCAAGTATAACATTGGTACAGAAGTACATGTGATTAGTCGATTGGTAGATCATACTATTCTATTATGTAGCACTGCTTCTGACCCACATAGGATTTATGGGTAACTAACCCCTGTGGGGCCACAAAGGATCTGACCCACACAGGATCGATATGCGCTGACCCACATATGATCGCAGAGCACTGACCCCCGTCGGATTTAACCAACACAGGATCGGTATGCGTTGAACAACACAAGAGTGTTGAGAACTGACCCACACAGGATCAGATATATGTTGACCCACACATTATTGATGTTTCTTCTTCATGTACAGCCACCCACCACGTTACCGCTCTATGCTCGATTGATTCTAGGAGGGTCCGCTCCTCAACCCATAAGATGATAATACAACTGCCACGAAGTCCCATGAAGATGTATACCAATGGTCCCCAATGTCAAATGGGTCCCAACGAAACGGATGGTACGTCAATCAGACACCAGGTTTGTATGTTATTAGCGTTTCATTTCTGAGGGCCTAGTTGGATTTGGGGTTCGATCCAACCCATCCATAATCCAAATTAATTCAAAAATAAATTAGAGTGTACCAATAGAACCATTTAGATCCAAGGCTTCTAGAACTGAAGACAATTTGTCAAAAAAGACACTCGTAGATCATGATATGGCCGAAAGAGCGATCAAAAGGTCGAAGATGGTCTGGGTCCGGTCCAACCCTATCAGACTGACCTGCCCCGAACTGATTCCGACCCTAGGCTCGACCCAGCCCACTAGAGCTAGCCAAGACTTCTGGTGTGGCCTGGCCTGCTGGGCAGCTTGTGGTGGTGGCCCGCAGTGGCAGCCAGCGGTGCGGCCCGCCGGGTGGATGGCCAACCACCCCTTCACGCGGCGGAGTGGCGCGCTGGACCATCGATAGAGGCTGACAGAGATTTGACTACGATTTCTCTACCACTGCGGCCTTGTACTACAACACATTCTCGTCGGGCAGTGCAGACGCTCATAGACGCATTCCCATCACGTGGTCGGCCACCACCAGCCACCGTCCTTGCTCCACCACAGCCGATGGGCCTCAGCTCTTCTCCAATGGTGCAGTTGAGCCGCCGCCGTCATCACAGCCGGTCGTGGTGCCGGCTGTTGCCCCCATGTCCCACCGGTGCAGATCGCTGACAACAGTCACCTTCCTCCTCCATCGCGAAGAACCCATCAAAAAATCCACACGGATTGCAGAGGGGTCGGTCCATGTTCGTTTGACCCGCACCCTCCTCATTCAAGCTGCTGCAAGTGGTATAGACGTTTTCAATTCATAAAGGAAGTCAAGAACGTGGAAAAGGGTATTCAATATAACATTCCCTACCGTGAAGGTTCTGATGGAGGAGGCGCGAGGAAGAAGATCAATCTATTGAAGAACATTGGTGTTCATCATCTACACAAGGCACATCTGATCTAGGCTCGGGGATGGATCCTTGTTCTACGATTCGTCGTTATGGGTCACAGTTCAGCGCCTGCCGAAACCGGCTTCGTCCTCTAAGCATCGAGCATCATGGAACATTACCAGGGATTCTTAACATGGTGATGTCGTGCCAAATTCTCCCCTCCATGATCTATATAAATAGTAGAGAGGGTGGGTATGCACCGATTGTTGATTTTTAATGGTTCATTTTATAGAAACCTTCCTAAATTCCAACTATGCTATTACTTAATATTGTATAGTTTTGTACAATTAATTTACATTGGTTCAATAAGTAAATGGATCAATTAAATGACAATATTAATTAATTGGTGTGGTTTCACAATTAAATGAAGAATTATAAAGGTATTTCCCCCTAATTAGCGTAGGGATTGTGTGGTCCCCACCATTGAATTAAAATTTGGAGTATTAAAGCTCTTGTGGTCCCCACCACTACAAATCAAAAATTGAGGTTACAAGAAAAATAAAATTGTTAAATATTTCATTTTTCTTCTTCCTCCACGAAAAGCATAAAAACTAACAATCACCCTTGACCTACTGCAGTCGAGGTGAAGGTCTCCTTAATAAAATACTGAAACTTCAAGTTCAACGATGTCCTTAGATTTTAATTTAGTGCCATGGTTCAAATATTACAAAAACATGCCTGCACGTTTGCTGAACATACCCAAAAAAAGGGTCAAAAATTTATTCTGGGCACACCAGGCCTCGGAATCACTGGCCGCCAATTTTTCTAGACTATTAAAATTCCCATATAATTAAAAAAATTACATAGAATTTTCATGACATTACACACAAGGCCTTTAAAACAATTTATTTGTAGTCCTGGAGAAACTCCTTGACTATGTGGCTATGAAACTGGCATTATGAATTCTATCATTATGAAATTGGCTATTGATATTGCATGTAATTATTCAACTAGTAGAATATCCTTGTCAATATGTAAATGGAATTATTTGATTTATATGGGCTATATAATGTATGATTTTATGTTTAAAAAAATGATTTTTTAGTCTTATACATTTATTAAATTTTTGGACTTATTTAGGAATGTTTATGATATACTGTTATCATTACTGAGCATCTGTGCTCACACCATCCTATGATTTATTTTTCCTAAGATGTGAAAAAAATATTTATGGTTGTCCTTGCAAGGATAGGATAAGGATATAAGTGTGGCCAATGGGGACAAATTTTTTTTGTTAATTTTATATCATTATATAATGTAAAAAATATAAATGTATATGGTATATCCATGGCTACTAAACTTATTGGTCATTCAGAATTTGATCCCATGTGATAATTCAAATGTTTTGAAATAATGCACCAACTCTGGGTAACTATGGTCGGGGTGTTACAATTGGTATCAGAGAATGTTTAATACAGACCTTGGAAGATAGATTTAGAAAAACTATGATTAGAGACCATTACCCTAAGATATAATTTGAGGATTTGTAAAGATATACTTTTTAAAATTTGGTAATGTAGAGATTTTATGAGTTTTCCATGCAATACATCACTGTCTGTATACATGCAGGTAGAGGCTTCTCTGGCACATATGTACATCGGGGTAAGACCTGCAAACAATGCTTTGAGCTAGAATGAAACAGGTAATAGTGCACGACAACAGGACTTGTTGCACTCTTGGTTTCGAAAATATTGTGTGATATGCTTAGGTACATTCACATTTAGTTTACAAAACAATATGAATGATTTATGAGTATATACCGCCTCAAAGAAAACATTTTTATAATTATGGAATATATTAATAAATTGTTCAATTTATGTTAACTATTTTACATGTTTGGAATTATGTATTGTGATTCTTAAATTAATATATTGTATTCCATTGTATAGAAATGACACATAGTGGAAGGAATGGAAACTATACGAATGCACATAATCGATGTAGAAATTTCACTCATACTGAAGATAATTATAGTTGAGTTGGTGATGCAACTAGTGCTGATAAGTTTATCACCATACTCGGACAACTCACTCAGGTTATGAATAATAGCTTTACCGGTATGGAGCAACCTGATCCAAAACGTGGATGATCAATGATAGATTGCTTCATGAGGAAGCAACAACCATCGTTCAATGGGAGTAAAAATCCCTTGGTGTATGAGTAATGGAAAATCATTAGGGAAAATATTTAATTCTTCGGGGAGTAGTGAAAGGGAAAAATATGTAATGGCTGTTTATCACCTCATAGAAGATGCAGATCAACGGTGGTCATTCATCCAAAACACAAACGAAGGTGAATAAGATCAAACCTGGAATAAAGGGATTTAAAAGATATTTTATTGTAAAAAATACATTCCTCATAACCATTGCGTGCATTTGGAAAGACAATTTCTATGTTTCAGGAAAAAGGAGGATGAGAATGTCATAATGTATGAGGCTAACATTACAAGGTTAGAAAGGCATGTATCAGATTATATACGTAACACAAGGATTAAGATTGATCGATTATATGATTGGTTAAAAATGTATCTCCATAGAGAATTATTCTCACAACCCTCTTCGGCATATGATGATATAGTCTCATGCACTATCGTGACAGAAAATAAATTCTCAATGACTTGCGACATTAAAGAAAAACATGAGAAAAAGTGACGTGTTGAACACTCTAGAAATAGAAATAAGGGGAAAATGAGAACAATTAAATATACATCCTATGGTAAATGTCAGATGAAACTCTCTAGCACATACCTAAAGTGAATGGGAGTCAGTTACAAGTGTGGTGTAAAAGGCCACCACGCTCCTAATTGCAAGGTGAGGAACGAGGCTATAAATGATGAATGCTATAATTGTAGAGAAAAGGGTAACTATGAAAATGAATGTCTTAATATCCAGGTTAACTTTACAATGAAAAGGAAAATATAGCAAGGAAAAACATATGAGATCACTACTACTAAGGTTGAAGATCTGAAAGATGTGGTGGCAGGTAATGTAATGGTTCCCTCATGTTTATCCATTTAATAATTTGATTTTGGATCATAAAATTGTTTTATAACTTCCTAGTTTACTATGAAAATTAGATATTTTCAATTTGACATAAAAAAGGAGTTTTCAGTCTAAACACATAAGGTATGTATAATCGCAATAATGTTTTGTGAATTGGTTTCCATTAGAGCATATAAATGTTCTTCATCTTCTGATATCATTGCCATACCCAAGATGGAATTTGATATAATCCTCATAAGGATTTGAATTCAGGCCATGATATGATAATTTATTGTAAGAAAAATATGGATACAGTTTTTGATAATGATAAGGAGTACTTTATCTTTTCAATAGAAACTTTACCACCTGATTCTTATCTAGATCCACACCTAGTAGCACTACTAAATTCAATTATTGGGGAAGAAGAGAATGAAAAAAATTGGGTGTGAAAATGATTATTGAATAGAGGGCGTATGTTTTGTGCATGAATATGTTGATGTGTTTCCAGAGGATTTTCTTGGAAATCATACAGAAAGAGAAATTTTGTTTTCTATTTATTTAATTTCTCATTCAAGGACCATATTGAAGACCCCTTAAATAATGGGAACTGTGGAATTAGTGGAAATAATGATACAACTAGAGGAATAGAGTAAGAAGGGATTAATTCTGCATGATGTATCTCCATGGTGAGCCCATGTCTTTTTTGTTAACAAGAGATATGGATCTATGAGGATGTGCATAGACTATAGGGAGAATAGAGCTATAAGAATTAAGTACAAGTAGCCCCTACCTCACATTAATGTTTTATTTGATAAAGTTCATGGATTTAAGTAAATTTCAAAGATTGACCTTTGATCCGGATATCATAAGTTGTGCATGAAGAAGGAAGATATTTGAAGAGAAAATTTCTAACCAGGTACATGCATTACGAGTTTACATTAATTCCTTTTGGATTGACTAATGTGCCCTCTGTCTTCATGGATCTAATGAATAGAGTTTTCTTGGTATATCTTGATGACTTTGTAGTGGTATTTATTGACTATATTTAGGTATACTCCAAAAGCTATGTTGATCATGAAAATCGCATGCGCATTATTATAAAGACTATTAGAAGAAATGAATTATATTGGAAGTATAGCAAGTGGTAATTATAGCTTCAGGAGATTTCTATTCTGGGCAATATTATCTCTAGGGATAGAATCTTTTTTGATCCCTCAAAGACCAAGGAAATACACGAATAGCCAGCATCAACGAGTATAACTATGTTATGAGATTTTATTGGTTTAGCAGTTATTTATGGACGTTTTGTCCAGTATTTTTCCTCTTTGGATAACTCAATAACAATTCTCACACATAAATGAGGTAAATTTGTTTGGACAAAAGAGTGTGAATAATATTTTGAAAAAACTGATGAAAAGATCAGACAATTCATCTATCATGACTCTATAATTAGGGAATTAAGGGTATGTTATTTATAGTGATACTTCAAAGAAATGACATGGTTGTGTCTTTAGGAAGAATGATAGAGTTATTGCCTATGCCTCATGGAATCTAAAATTTCATTATAAAAACAATCATATTCGTGATCTTCTTTTAATAGTTGTAATCCATACTTTGAAAAAATGGAGACACTATCTCTTTGGTGAAATTTTTTAGATTTATACTGATCAGAATTTTTTTAAGTATATTATCTCACAGAAAGAACTCTACATGAGGCAACGATGAGGGCTTGAACTAGTCAAGGATTATGATTGTACTATACAATATAATATAGGGAAATAAAATAATGTGGTAGAGGCTTTGAGTAGAATGGATCATGGATATTTGAATAAGGGGAGTGTTGAAAGGGATCATATTTTCATGGATCAAGTAATGATGGATATGAGAATTAAAATGAATAATAAAACATCAATAAATTATCAAATATTTGTGAAACAATATTTACTAGAAATGATAAAGAGTTCTCATACAGGTGATGAGGAGTTTCAAAAGATGATTAGAGATTTGAATTATGGGAGATTGTGTGACATCATAAATGAAGATAGAAATTTAAAATTTCAGAAGTGAATTTGTGTTCCTAACTTACCCGATCTAAAAAGGGAATTGTTGGATGATTATCATATCTCCAAAATCTCTATACCCCATGGGATCACAAATTTGTATAGTGATTTGAAGGTACATTTATTGTGGGAAACAAGAAGAGAGAGATTCCTGATTTTTTTCAAAGATGTATGGTTTTTCAATAAGTAAAACCATAAAGGCAAAAACCTAGAGAATTCATCCCACCTCTTCCAACACCTTAGTGTAAATGGGATAATATTTTTATGGACTTTGTCATGTGACTAAAAAATTCTCATAGAAAAAATGTTTCAATATGGTTCATTGTTGATCATCTTACCAAGTCAGCACATTTTCTTACTATAAGAGACGATTTACCACTTGAATGTATTACAAGACTATATATTAATGATGTTGTAAAAATTCATGGATTACCCCTTATCGATTGTTTATGATCATGATCCAATTTTTAAATAATTATTCTAGTAATTTCATTAGAAGGCCTCAGATACTGATCTTCGTTTGAGTACTGCCTGCTGCCCTAATACTGATGGACAATGTAACAACCTAACACCTTGGTAAAGGTAAAAGTCGTTAGTTTTGCTCACAAATCACTCCATATAGATTTTTTAATGTGTGCAACATCCTAAGGAAGGTCTAAACAATGTCCGGGTGTTTTTCAGAGCCCGGGAGTTTGAGAAATGGTCTTCCAGACATTGGCGCACAGCCTGCGCACGGTCTGCGCACGGTTTGGGATAAACAGTGCGGCTATAGATAGGGGCACCTGGAAGGGCGCATAGCCATGCGGAGCAGGCCGTACGACCCTGCAGCTTTTGTCAGGGAGTCAGTGAGGTGAGCATAGTTTACACATGGTTTGGGTAAACGTCCGCCCAAACCGTGAAAACCTGTTCTGGGTAAAAACTACCATTTTGCCCTTAAATATATTTTATGGCAAAAGCCATTTCTTTTTCGTCCTTCCAGCGGACAGAACGGAGGGCATCCCTCCTTGAACTCCAAAATCATTATCCCTCTCTTTTCTTTGTGGATTATTCTTTCGGAAACTAGTCCTAGATCCGTGGAAGGCATTGGATCACTGTCGGTAAGGCTTACCACACACACCTTTCTTTCCTCAATGATTCTTGGAATCTGTTTTATTATTTTACTTTAGGCTCATATGCCCTATTTGTAGGGAATTGTACTAGAACTCAGATCTCTTCCATCCTACTAAGAATCTATGGTCGATATCAAGCAATCCTATGTCTACATATCTACGGTAGGTGGTAACGTGGTTTCCATTTAGGGTTTTCACCTTTTTGAGTTATTATCGCCGTGTCATGGTTATTCTTTTGCCAAACCCCTTATTTGTAATGATTGTATCATATCTAAATGTCCAGTGTGGTATGAGATTGATGAATCTAACCTGGATAGGGTGTTTAGATGAGGTATGGACTGGTTATGGTCAACCACATGTGTTATGCCTTAATATTTGGGATTTTTCGACATTGGAATATAATGATAGGTCATGAAAGGTCATTTTCAATGTTAGGCAAATGAGATGACTTGGTTAGAGGTTGGATAGGATGAGATAGTCAGAACCCCTTGAATGAATTGAAATTATGTTTCCTTGAGATGTAATTATGTGATATTATAAGATGTAAATGTCATGCTTTGTTAATGGGATATGAAATAACATGGATTTCCTTATATATAGTGATGTGAATGGTTATGCCTTACTGTGTTGACATGCTTGGGATAACCTGTGAGTGGGCATGAGGCATTCCTACCTCGTGCAAGATAAATCTCCATGTGTGGGAGGGAGACATTTTTTACCCTATGCCTGATGAATCTCCATGTGTGGGCGGGAGTCATTCTTACCCCATGCAAGTTGACTCATTGTGTAATGGGATGGGAGGAATTCATATCTCGTGCTAGTGATGACTATACGTATGTGAGAACCATGGATGAGAGGCCAGCTTACCTCATGCTAATGATAACTTATATCTATGTACTTACACTCTGGTGATTTTTTTGACTACCAGCTATGAGTTAATGCTGGTAGACCTGCCAAGTGTCCTTTCAGAACCTGAGCGGGAGGGTTGGTTAATTATTTTTCGTCACTTACTTTGAGTTTATTACTCACTGTTACTTTCGAACACCTATTTGGATTACACGTAGACTCCGTTGGTGGTGGCCTACTAAGACTTGTCTCACCCCCTACCTGGGCAGCCTTTGGCACCCATGTAGACTTTTTTGCTATATGTACTAGTATGGTCAAGGGCCCTACTTCAGGTTATTGATAGTCATTTGTTCTAGTTGGAGTTCCGGAGCAGAGGATTGAGCTTGGATAGAGATTCTTGTGGACTACATTTGTTCTCTATTCCTTTTTGTATTACTGTATAGTTTGTTTTATATCTATTTACATTGTATCGGCATGCCATCCATCCATTTTGTATCATACAGTACCTATGATGATTTTTTATATTTATCTGTGTTTTCCTTTTTAATGATGTTTGGTTTGCATGCTTCCATTTTCTCCTATTTATCCATTAGTTGTGCTTCTTCTATTTAATCACTTGATTCTATACTATTGTGTACTCTGACATGGGGGTACGGTCTCCCCAATGACTTACCAATACAACCCCACTGCTAGTTGGAAGCCCCAAGAATATGGGGAGACGATCCAGGGATCATGTGGCCAAACGGGTTTGGGGCTCGGGTTGAGGGGCTGCCGAGTCCGGGATGTCAAAAAGTGGTATCAGAGGAGTTTTGTTTCATTCATGCTTTACTATTTTGTGACGATAGACTTGGGGGCTGGTAATTCTTAAGGACATAGCCATGATCCGTGCTTGGGCATCGCGAACCCATGTACGGGGTATATTCCATGTTTCCTATTTTATGTTGTAATTGATTCTGCTATTTATTGTTGATACCATTCAGTGTTGGGTGCTTCACATGTTTGGTAAAGTTATTGAGATTTGCAATGTTTGAATTTGGATTTTATGGTTCGACCCGTTGAAATGAGGGTTATCCATTAGAGCATGCATCACGATAGGCACAATATGATTAGGCGATGCAACTTTCCATGCCACATTCAAATTTTCTGCGAGCATTGCCTATTGTTTATTTCCATGCCTTATTAATATGGGTGCAACTGTACTAACCCTTCTTATAGGTTGTGAATTGAGGAATGATGTGGTTTTGGATGGTGACACTCTTTGGTTCTTAAGGTGTATGTGACCTTATTAATCATAAAACGACATTCCAACTAAACCAGTCATTTTCTTTAAAGAAATTAAAATACATAATTAAAAGAAGTAAATGAGAAATTACATCCATGTGTGTGTCATCTTTCATTTCATGAGGAGTTTAGACCCTTATGGATTGGGAAATTCCGTGTAACTGGATTATGTTAAATTTGAATAGTTTCAGGTTATACCATGAATTTCTATGGGTGTGGATAGGTGATCTTAGAGGTAGGAAGGCTTTGTACCTTTCCTAGATTCTAGAGTTCAACATTTAATTTGTTGATTTTTTCTTTTGAGATGTTCATTTCTCATTGTAGCATTATTCCTCCAAACGTCCTCGAGTGACGTGCACTGAAGGCAGCAACGATCACGTTTATGAGGTGCTGGGCCCTGAGCCACCATTTGGAAATCCCGTCGAACCACCCGTGGCTCCTCTTGATATTCCTAAGATAGGAGCTGATGCCCAGTCCCATGAGGTATTCTTTCATATGATGCAGAGTATGAAAGGTGGTGTGTGACCTACCCCAAGTATGGAAGAGTCGACCCACGAGTTTCAGTCACAACATCCTCCAACATTTACAGGAGATGGAAGACCAGTTGATGCGGAGTCTTGGTTCGATGCTATTCTAACCATCTTCGAGCACCTTCAGACGTCTCCAGAGAGAAGGGTCATGCTCATAGCTTATATGCTACATTGTTCAGCCAGGAGGTTGTGGGATGTCATCACCTAGTAGAGACATCAAAGAGATATGATCTGGACTAATTTCTAGACTGTCATCTACTATTATTTCTTTACCCAGACTTTGAGGGCTGATAGAGCAAGAGGGTTTATGAATCTGCTGCAAGGGACCATAACAGTCATGTAACATACGTCATGTTTCACTGAGTTACAATGTTTTTCTCCTACACTAGTTGCTGATGATATCACAACCACTAAGTGTTTTGAGGATGGGATGTGTTATGCCATCTGGTTGTAGGTTAATGTGTTCAGGTTGAGGACCATTCCAGAAATTGTCAATCAGGCTTTGATTACAGAGAAAAATTTGAGAGATGCGGAAAGTACAAAGACAGGCAGTTCAACACCTATGGTTTCTAGTGGATCTCCTTCATGGAAGAAGCGTAATTTTGAGGACTCCCATGGTGTTAGCGGTGGTAAGACCGTTTTCTCAGGTAGTACTCCTATCTGTCACCAATGTGGGGTGTTAGGAAAAATGAAGAGGTAGTGTGCATGAAATCCAATGGAGTGCAGAGGTTGTGGTAGGTAGGGTCATCTCCATCGTTTATGCAGGACATTTCCCCCAGGGCCTAGTGAGCAGGAATCTATTCCTACTCCATGATCTGGTGCTGGATCGGAAGGATCACATCAGTCAGGGAGCTAGAATACCGTGGACCAATCAGGCCGTTGTGGCAGTTGAGACAGAGGTAATTAGGTGTATGACTCTCAGAGCCAGTAGGGCAGGTCTGCTCAGGGTAGCCAGGCTATGAATCAGGGTCATGGTACCAGCTAGTTGTATTCATTCGATCCTACTCCACAATAGCAGTATTCTAGAACATCTACTGTATGAGGTACGATTCAAGTTACCTCTATGTTAGTATCTATTTTGTTTGACATGGGCCCTTCTCATTATTTTATATCAAATGCGATTTTTGGATGTTTGGGCCATGACATTGAGTCATATAATAAGGCCCCAGCCTTAAACCTTACTTAATCTTGGGTTATTACAAGATTACACATTGAGGATCTTTTCAGATTTAGAGTTTTAGAAATTAGATCATGAAACTTGCATTACATTCCACATTTAAACAAAGTGGTTACATAAAAGACAGTATTCACTCTTCCCATCAGCAGAAACATATTGAAAATAAAACATGGATTCTATCTTGACACATCCTTGACACTATCATCACATCATGTACCTTTCCCTTGACCTGTGAAAAACATTTCAAAAACTAGGGATGAGCATAAAAAGCTCAGTAAGGGTTATAAAAATATGGAAAGGAAACATGAGTTCATATATACATAAGAATGAAATCATACTTTACCCATAAAACATAGTCACTTTAACTTACCTCATCAAACCATGAATAAATCATAGAAAACATAAGACATTAAGGTAACTTGAGGCATTCATAACATTCTTACGTAGGGAGTAACCCTCTTGGTTACGTTTGGAATACCCATCACAGTATATTCCGTAAAATATCTTCGGAGAAACCTTAACGTTTCACTCCTTCACGTTACCCAATGCATTGTAGAGCTATATCGGGCTCACCCTCCCTTAGTTTATCACGGAACCACCTGTCTTCATAATAATGCCCAAGAACCATAACATAATCGTATCACATAAAACATGCATAAAGGAAACATAACATTTCCACATTTCAATCACAATATATCAATACAACACAAAAAACATTGTGAAAACCATTTTCAATACCAAAAAAAAAAGAAAAGTAAAACATGGTATTTATTTTTCATTTAATAAGAAGGTATGGCTTGTAGAGGAAGCCGAAACTCAAATAACGGTCATGATGGTGGATAAGTCATTGTCGCCGCATATGTACGACAAAAACATTCCCTTTTGTCGTTTAATAAACGCTTCGTATAAAAAAAATTCCTTTTGAATAAACAAAAAATTCAAAGGGGTTTATACACCGTATAAAAGAAAGTTGTGTATAAAATAAAATATGCCTCAATGAAAGGAGATTGAGATGAAGTCCCATACCACCTTGTTTCTTAAAATTTTAAACCATTAATATCCATATAAATAAATCCATAAAACCATTTTTAAAACATGGATATTAATAAGAACAGATAATTAAAACATTTAAAGCAATATTTTGGTAAAAGGGGTTTTACCAAAATTAGAGACACTTGAATACAATAATTGAGGAATAACATTTAGTCGGAACATTATAATATCATGAGAATAAATGGATTCAGGATATAATACTCCAAAGGACAGTATATACACCATATAAGATTGAATTAGTGCATAACAACAATGAACTCTCAATAGAAATATCAAATTTGATGAAATCCCTTATAAAGAAGGTATCCTTAAATTAAGGACAAATCAATCTCAAAAATATGTGTCACAAATATAAATACACCAAATATAAGTGGATATTAAGTGTAAAACAATAAAAGGTCATTCACACATATTCAATGTATGACATATTCAATGACTACATGTTGAACCCAAAGAAATCGAAATTGGGTTAAAAAGTTCCCTTGACAGCCTAACAACATCACATAAAAATGAGTTGATGAGAGATAAAAAAGTGTATCTCATCACTTAGACATAAAATTTACATCAATAAGTATATATGAGAACATATCCCAAGATAAAAATATGTAAATTAAAAGACCCAACAAAAAAGTCTTTTAAAAAGAGGAGTGTGAAAGCTTCCCTTACCGACTTGGGTATCTTTCAAAACATACACCCCATGAATGAAAGGCAATAAATCATTGATGTAAATACTCATAAAGGAAAGTATATTACACAAAGAGTAGAATAATTGTAGTACATACACCACTCAAAGGAAATTTTGGCAAATGTAGCATAAATCTCACGGGAATAAATGTGAGATGAAAAATCCCTTACGAAAACTCGGCAGCCTAACAGCACCACATAAAACATCCAAAAATGGATTGATGAGATCAAATATGGTATCTCATCACATTACAACAAAATGTACAGAAATAGGAATATTAAAGAACATCCCCCATCATAACAAATATGTTCTTAAAAGAAGTGACATAAAGGGGAGTACTTAACGAGAAAGAGAGAGAGGTTAGATCTCTTACGAAAATTCGGCAGCCTATCAGCGCCACTTAAAACTTCCAAAATGGATTTATGAGAGAGAATAGGGTATCTCATCACATGAACATAATAATTAAAGTAAATGTTATATAAAATATCATCCCAATAAAAAGAAATACGAGCTTTAAAAGGAATGACATAAAAGTGTGTACTTAAAAAGAAAGATAGGAGTAGGATCCCTTACCTCGGGTCCGACATGACTCGATCGTTCTTTAATATCCTGAATAATAAACTTGAGTTAATTTATACTTGATTAAGAACATTTTTAAATCTTATTATTATTTTTATATCACTTATTTCCATGTTATAAACATTATTTAATCATTAAGTTAATAATGATTGTTTTGTCGATATTTGGTTCTTAAGTCCAAAGTGGACTTCTTACAATTACAAGTTGTTCGTGTGGTCAAATGTTCATTATATCCAGAATGTCATTCCTGATTTTTATATCATATATATCATATATATCCAGCATATACATGTATTTATAATATTACATAATCATTTAGAGGAAAGAAATGAAATGCACCGTTCATGGAGACGGTAAGCCGTACGTACGCATGAACGCTACTTTCATTTCTTTTTCATATTAATGGAATTAAAACTAAAAGAGAGGTATGTATATTTTAATTACAGAATTATATTCATAATTTAGATGTATCATTCATCATATATATCCATTATATACATGTACTTATAATAGTACATTACATTTGGTGATAAGAAATGAAATGCACCATTCATGGAGACGGTAAGCCGTACGTACGCATGAACGCTACTTTCAATTCTATCACATACTTTAAGGGAAAGAAATAATAATTATATATAGGTATATAATAATTCCAGTATAACATCATATATAATAACATTAAATCCATCCTTTATACGTCCCACGTATGGCATTAACGAATCGCATCACTTTGAGGGGGCAGTAGTCCGCACTTCCTAAAATGAAGATATCGCGTATACCCATAATGGAAGCCATAAAGGTAAGACACAAATGAAAAATACAGAAGCATAAGTAAAACATAAACATATTATATATCATATATAAAAATAGTGACATCATAATGGCCACCATGGAAGGTGTTAAATGAGTATTGAACAATCATCGTTTCGGGAGGCAGAATTTCGCCATCCACGGAAACCGTATGTTCTTTAACCATTTGATGTAGTTGTGTGAGAGTATAGCTCGAATAAATCTCATAACAAAGTCCTAGTATATTGAAGATACTGGTGTTGTTACAAAAGAAGTAAATTAAAAGAGTTTAGGTGGTTGGAGAAGAAAAATAAAACAAATGAACATGAGAGAATAAATTACCTTTAAAAGTGTAACTCCTTTTGATTTGAACCTAAAGGATTCCTTTGAAAGGATTCTTCCCAAAGGGAATTATCTAGGATGAGGAGAGGGATGTGTAGAGATTAAATGAGCATGGTTTGGCCGAGCCAATGGCTTGAGGAGTGTGTGAAATGAGGTAGAGTTGGGGGCCTTTTATAAGAGGAGAGGAGGGGCACTTTTGGAAAGTAAGAAATATTACTTTATTTGAAAATGTGTTTCGGTTCTAAAAGGTCCCACATTGATATAATTCTTGGATAAGGTGTTAAGGGTTCTAAATACACCCATCCAATAAATTTTGTACATGTTTAGTTCATATATTTTACATTAGCTTTCCATTTTATTTAAATCGTTAAATAATGAGGTCATCGCTGCATCATCATGATGTCATAAATAATTTAATATATTTAGTGACTAAAAATTATAAACAAAATACAATGATGTATCAAATATTATTAGCTTTCCAATTACTATTTATAATAAAAAATCTGATCTTTATAACCCCATGTAAAAATTGTTTTCTTAAAACAACTCAAGATTGTGTCATTTTTACTTTAACATTAAATAAAAAGTTATTTATGTCATTTCCCAACCAAAGTGACTCCATGGGGACCCCAAGTTGACCCATTGCTTTTCATGGTCGGCCATTACACATCCAATGAGGTTATGACATGTGTCAAGTTCATTTCATATTATTAAAACATTATTTTTACCTTAAACTACACTAATTACCTCTAATCGCGATTAAAATCTTAATAAGTTACTATTCACCAAAAAATAATTTTTATCCCATTGAACAACATTTAACTTCTTAATGAAAACCATGTATGTCGGATTTTAGAAATTCAAAACACAAAGATGACAAAATTTCATTTAAACGTAAAAATCAGTTTTTATAAGTACCACTTAGTGGTGTCAGTATTCATCAAAAATTGATGTTTTTCAGAAAAATCCCAAAAAATCACCGTAAGCTATATTTGATATTCCGAATTCAAAAATGAAGTCTATTTTACAAAATTCAAAACATATAAGTCAAATTAATTAATTTAATAATTAATTCCCGTTTTTAGAGAAAATATCATGTTTTTATGAAACAATAAGTATCAAAAGATTAACACTAGTTTAAGTCCGATTTCAAAGTGAAATTAATTCCAACGACCACTATTGGATTTAATGGTAAAAATATATTCTAATTTAACTTTAAAACCAATTCATAATATAATCTAATCATATAAATAAATTATATTAAAAAGTGGTTTTGAATTAAAATACAACATTTTACACTATTCATTAAAAAAATGAACTTTATCGGAAAGAAACCAAAAATTTACACAAAGTAAATTTTGATGTCCTGATTCTTAATAAGAGTTTTATTTGGTCCAAAATAATGTTTAATAGTGAACAAAACTATATTTAATGATGGTTCTCCATCAAAAGGCGATAAGTGACCCTTTAGTGAAAACCAGGGCATATACGCCTAAAATCGAATTCTTTCCGTATTTTAAGCCTTTATTTTTTATTGGATAAATGTAAAAACATTTAAAAACATATATAATCATATATTAGTTATTTCTATCTATTCCCGCCAATACAATGGCTACATGTTAACTACCATTTAAAATAATATTATTTTATTATTAGAGTGCAACGTAAGATTCCCAAGAAACTCGTTGTTGCGTGTTGGGTACGCCATCGAGCATAGCGTCCCCTTTAAAGTCATAATAATATTTTATTCAAAAATATAGATAAATATAAAAATATCATATTCTTTATTTACCTGGGGTGTTACATCCTTCCCCCCTTTTGGGAATTGCATCCTCACAATTTTAAAATTGCGCTTGGAAACATCCTTGAAAGTCCCACATCGGAATAAGAGTCGGTAAAACAATCACTTTAAAATAAAGAAAGATAAGTATAGAGGTCACCCAATTTAACCCATGCTAGGATTCCTTGTAGAAAAACATGGGCATTGAAGAAAAAGCAAAGGGTCATGTTCTTGAGGGAGAGTGATAGAAAACATGTTTAGGAGAAAGTTAACCACAAGAAAATCAAAAACGTGTGATGGGTTAAACGGTGTAGGGTTCCCCTGTAGGAAAAGTTAATAGACAAAATTTGTGTTTTAAGCTACTTTTTATTGAGGAATTTATTCATAAGGAAACATAATCACTTATCATGTTTACTTTCAACTTTTACTATATTCCTTAATCAAACTCATATTTTTTCCAAAAGACGAGTATTTAGGGAGACTTGTTCGCATTAAGAGTACTATAATCAACTTCTAGAGAATCACCTAATCCACAAAAGAGAACTATATACATCCCATGTATTTAGGCTTTAACCAAAACCAAAACCAAAAAGGTTAGTACAGGATCAGATAATCCAGAAAAGGATAACCCTTTATAAAAAGAAAATCTATTCTTAATCTCCAAAATTTGTCCAACAAAACCCAAAGTTCAACGAGGGCCATTCTATAATCAATTTGTCCAAAAAAATCTTCAAAGAAAACCAATATAAGATTGAAACCCAAATATTTGAAGGATTTAGTCACATAGTCTTCCAAGTTAAATCGTAACATTTATCTCCAAACAACATCAGTTTCTCCTAAAGTCTCGTATTGAAAAGTAATTAACCTAATCACATATTCTCCATGACAGGTTAATCATTTTCATAAATAACCCAAAATCAACTTTCTCTTAATTCATAAAATCATATAACTAAAAAGAATCAGTCAAAATAACCAGGGACATCACGTAGTCCAGTGGTAGGCGATATATACCAGTCGCACATTGGTTGTGGGTTCGATTCCCGCAGCTTTGTCCGACGCGACGGGTAGTCACACGGTCTGCATGTTTTCCTTTTTCCAAAACAATATAATTCTTAAAACATTCCCCAAAATGAGATAAAATCTTCAAAGATGATCATAACATATTTTAACCTCAAGTTTATCTCATGCATTTCATTTTCCATCATAACATATAATAACCCATAATTACCTCAAAAGTAAGGATCATATAAACCCTAATGGTTAACTTAATACTTATTACCTGAATTTCCACATCGAGTTGGTCATCTCGTACATGATGAATTAGAGAACTCACCAAGGTTTAAGTGGTTTATCAAGACTCCTTGATAGTTGGTTTAGAACAACCATTAGATTCCTCATTGAATCCCCAATCTCATCCAGTCTCTTAATCAGAGAACCAACACAGTTTCCTTCAAACCCATTGTCACTTTGGTGCCTGCTAGATCCATCATTTCACTAAAAACAGAAATGTCAGTGTGAGTATATCAACAAAACCATCATGTACTAATGAGGAATGTAATCACTAAGATACACTTACTCGTTCACTTTATCTAAAACTAGGACTCTTTCTGAAATCCTAACCATTATGGTAATGTCACTTATGCATAAAGAATACACTAACCTATAATGTTATCTAAACCGACATTTGATTCCAACTATAAGGCCCCATACTTAAACCTTACTTAATCTTGAGTTATTACAAGATTAGACATTCAGGATCATTTCAGGTTTAGAGTTTTAGTGAATTAGATCATGAAACTTGCATTACATTCCACATTTAAACAAAGTGGTTACATAAAAGACAGTATTCATTCTTCCCTTCAACGGAAACATATTGAAAATAAAACATGTATTATTTCTTGACACATCCTTGACAATATCATCACATCATGTACCTTTCCCTTGACCTGTGAAAAACATTTCAAAAAAATTCGGATGAGCATAAAAAGCTCAGTAAGGATTATAAAAATATGGAAAGGAAACATGAGTTCATATATACATAAGAATGAAATCATACTTTACCCAAAAAACATAGGCACTTTATCATACCTCATCAAAACATGAATAAATCATAGAAAACATAAGACATAAAGGTAACTTGAGGCATTCATAACATTCTTAAGTAGGGAGTAACCCTCTTCGTTACGTTGGGAATACCCATCACAGTATATTCCCTAAAATCTCTTCGGAGAAACCATAACGTTTCACTCCTTCTTGTTACCCAATGCATTGCAGAGCTATATCGGGCTCACCCGCCCTTAGTTTATCACGGAACCACCCGTCTTCATAATAATGCCCAAGAACTATAACATAATCGTATCACATAAAACATGCATAAAGGAAACATAACATTTCCACATTTCAATCACAAGATATCAATACAACACAAAAAGCGTTGTGAAAACCATTTTCAATACCAAAATAAAAGAAAAGTAAAACATGGTATTTATTTTTCTTTTAAAAAGAATGTATGGCTTGTAGAGAAAGCCGAAACTCAAATAACGGTCACGACGGTGGATAAGTCATTGTCACCGCATACGTATGACAAAAACATTCCCTTTTGTCGTTTAGTAAACGCTTCGTATAAAAATGATTCCTTTTGAATAAACGTAAATGTCATAGGGGTTTATACATCGTATAAAAGAATGTTGTGTATAAAATAAAATATGTCTCAATCAAAGGAGATTGAGACAAAGTCCCATACCACCTTGAAGCTTAAAATTTTAAACCATTAATATCGATATAAATAAATCCATAGAACCATTTTGAATACATGTATATTAATAAGAACAAATAATTAAAACATTTAAAGCGATATTTTGGTTAAAGGGGTTTTACCAAAATTATAGACACTTGAATACAATAATTGAGGAATAAAATTTAGTCAGAACTTCATAATATCATGAGAATAAATGGATTCATGATATAATACTCCAATGGACAGTATATACACCATATAAGAGTGAATTGGTGCATAACAACATTGAACTCTCAATAGAAATGTCAAATGTGATGAAATCCCTTATAAAGAAGGTATCCTTAAATTAAGGACAAATCAATCTCAAAAATATGTGTGACAAATATAAATACACCCAATATAAGTGGATATTAAGTGTAATACAATAAAAGGTAATTCACACATATTCAAAGGATGACATATTCAATGACTACATGTTGAACCCAAATAAATCAAAATTGGGTTAAAAAGTTCCCTTGACAGCCTAACGGCATCACATCAAAATGAGTTGATGAGAGATAAAAAAGTTTATATCATCACTTGGATATAAAATTTACATCAATAAGGATATATTAGAACATATCCCAAAATAACAATATGTAAATTAAAAGACCCAACAAAGAAGTATTTTAAAAAGAGGAGGGTGAAAGGTTCCCTTACCGACTTGGGTATCTTTCAAAACATACACCCCATGAATGAAGGACAGTATATCATTGATGTAAATACTCATAAAAAAATTATATTTCACAAATATTAGAATAATTTCAGTACATACACCACTCAAAGGAAATTGTGGCAAATGTAGCATAAATCTCACGAGAATAAATGTGAGATGAGAAATCCCTTATGAAAACTCGGCAGCCTAACGACACCACATAAAACTTCCAAAAATGGACTGATGAGATCAAATAGGGTATCTCATCACATTACAACAAAATGTAAAGCAAGAGGAATATTAAAGAACATCCCCCATCATAACAAATATGAGCTTAAAAGAAGTGACATAAAGGGGAGTACTTAAAGAGAAAGAGAGAGGTTAGATCTCTTACGAAAATTCGGTAGCCTATCGGCGCCACTTAAAAATTCCAAAATGGATTGATGAGAGAGAATAGGGTCTCTCATCGCATGAACATAATAATTAAAGTAAATGTAATATAAAATATCATCCCAATACCAAGAAATATGATCTTTAAAAGGAATGACATAAAAGTGTGTACTTAAAAAGAAAGAGAGGAGTAGGATACCTTATCTCGGGTCCGACTTGACTCGATCGTTCTTTAATCTCCTGAATAATAAACTTGAGTTAATTTCTACTTGATTAAGAACCTTTTTAAAGCTTATTATTCCTTTTATATCACTTATTTCCATGTTATAAACATTATGTAATCATTAAGTTAATAATGATTGTTTTGTCGATATTTGGTTCTTAAGTCGAAAGTGGACTTCTTAAAATTACCTGTTGTTCGTGTGTTCAAAGGTTCTTTATATCCCGAATGACATTACTGATTTGGATATCATATATATCATATATATCCAGAATATAAATGTATTTATAATATTACATAATCATTTAGAGGTAAGAAATGAAATGCACCGTTCATGGAGACGGTAAGTCGTACGTACGCATGAACGCTACTTTCATTTATTTGTCATATTAATGGAATTAAAACTAAAAGAGAGGTATGTATATTTTAATTACAGAATTATTTTCATAATTTAGATGTATCATTCATCATATATATCCATTATATACATGTACTTATAATAGTACATTACATTTGGGGATAAGAAATGAAATGCACCGTTCATGGAGACGGTAAGTCGTACGTACGCATGAATGCTACTTTCATTTCTATCTCATAATTTAATGGAAAGAAATAATAATGATATAGAGGTATATAATAATTCCAGTATAACATCATATATAATAACATTAAATCCATCCTTTATACATCTCACGTATGGCATTAACGAATCCCATCACTTTGAGGGGGCGGTAGTCCGCACTTTCTAAAATGAAGATATTGCGTATACCCATAATGGAAGACATAAAGGTAAGAAACAAATGAAAAATACAGAAGCATAAGTAAAACATAAACATATTATATATCATATACAAAAATAGTGACATCATAATGGCCACCTTTGAATGTGTTAAATGAGTATTGAACAATCATCGTTTCGGGAGGCAGAATTTCGCCATCCACGGAAACTGTATGTTCTTTAACCATTTGATGTAGTTGTGTGAGAGTGTAGCTCGAATAAATCTCATAACAACATCCTAGTATATTTAAGATACTGGTTTTGTTACGAAATAAGTAAATAAAAATAGTTTAGGGGGTTGCAGAAGAAAAATAAAACAAATGAACATGAGAGAATGAATTACCTTTAAAATTGTAACTCCTTTTGATTTGAGCCTAAAGGCTTACTTTGAAAGGATTATGCCCAAAGTGAATTATCTATGATGAGGAGAGGGATGTGGAGAGAGTAAATGGACAGGGGTTGGCCGAGTCAAAGGCTTCAAGAGTGTGTGAAATGAGGTAGAGGTGGGGGCCTTTTATAAGAGGAGAGGAGGGGCACTTTTGGAAAGTAAGAAATATTACTTTATTTGAAAATGTGATTCGGTTTTAAAAGGACCCACATTGATATAATTCGTGTTTAAGGTGTTAAGGTTTCGAAATACACCCATCCAACAAGTTTTTTACAAGTGTAGTTCATAGATTTTACATCATATTCCCATTTTATTTAAATCTTTAAATAATGAGGTCATCACTACATCATCATGATGTCATAAATAATTTAATTTATTTAGTGTCTAAAAATTATAAAAAAAATACTATGATGTAGAAAATATTTTTAGATTTACAATGAATATTTATAATAAAAAATCTGATCTTTATAACCCCATGTAAAAATTGTTTTCTTAAAACAACTCAAGTTTGTGTCATTTTTACTTTAACATTAAATAAATAGTTATTTATGTCATTTCCCAACCAAAGTGGCTCCATGGGGTCCCCAAGTTGACCCATGGATTTTCTTGGTCGCCCATTACACATCCAATGAGGTTAGGATATGTGTCAAGTTCATTTAATATTATTAAAACATTATTTTTACCTTTAACTACACTAATTACCTCTAATCACGATTAAAAACTTAATAAGTTACTCTTCACCAAAAAAATTATTTTTATCCCATTGAACCACATTTTACTTCTTAATGAAAACCATGTATGTTGGATTTTTGAAATTCAAAACAGAAATATGAAAAAGTTTCATTTAAACGGAAAAATCAGTTTTTATAAGTACCACTTAGTGGTGTCACTATTCATCAAAAATTGATGTTTTTCAGAAAAATCCCAAAAAATCACCCTAAGATATATTTGATATTCTGAATTCAAAAATGAAGTCTATTTTAAAAAATTCAAAACATATAAGTAACATTAATTAATTTAATAAGTAATTCCCGCTGTCAGAACAAATAGCGTGTTTTTATGAAACAATAAGTATCAAAAGATTGACACTAGTTTAAGTCTGATTTCAAAGTGAAATTAACTCCAAAGACCACTATTGGATTTAATGGTAAAAATATATTCTAATTTCACTTTAAAAACAATTCAAAAGATAATCTAATCATATAAATAAATTAGATTAAAAAGAGTTTTTGAATTAAAATACAACATTTTACATTATTCATTAAAAAAATGAACTTTATCAGAAAGATACCAAAAATTTACACAAAGTAAATTTTGATGTCCCGATTCTTAATAAGGGTTTTATTTGGTCCAAAATAATTTTTAAGAGTGAACAAAACAAAATTTAATGACGGTTCTCCATCAAAAGGCGATAAGTGACCCTTTAGTGAAAACCCGGGCATATACGCCTAAAATCGAATTCTTTCCATATTTTAAGCCTTTATTTTTTATTGGATAAAAGTAAAAACATTTAAAAATATATATAATCATATTTTAGTTATTTCTATCCATTCCCGCCAATACAATGGCTACATGTTAACTACCATTTAAAATAATATTATTTTATTATTAGAGTGCAACGTAAGATTCCCAAGAAACTCGTTTTTGCGTGTTGGGTACGCCATCGAGCATAGCGTCCCCATTAAAGTCATATTAATATTTTATTCACAAATATGGATAAATATGAAAATGTAATATTCTTTATTTACCTGGGGTGTTACACATATCATGATATTATCATGTTAGATACCCTATTAAGTATCTGTTCAGAGGGAATTAGTCATTGTCAGAATTTTCCCCTCGAGGTCGGATGTTACCTTTTCGTGTAGAACTAGTATGTTCTGGATATGATAGGTTTTTATGTAATAATCGGGATGGATAGGTTAGTTCCATATAGAGCCCGGATTGACAACTATCGTCAGAGGGTGGATTTTACGTCACCATAGGGCGACACATATATTCATAATGGAGAATAGGATCTTAGTGCATCACGAGCTGGACCGGAACACCAAAGTATAGGTGGTGTCACAGCACAGGTTTCCAGTCTTTATATAAATGACCAAGGGTTACAACCCTCGGTTTATCCTCCTGTGGTGGTGCATTTAGTTGATGTCATTACTGATGATTTCCCTAGTCTACTTTCTGTTCGAGAGGTGGATTTTAATATTGAGTTTATACCAGGAGCAACACCAGTGACCATTCCTTTTTATAGAATGGAACCTAAGATTATTCTGGTGCTCATGAGTCAGCTGGAGGTCCTGGAAGAAAAATGATTTATACGTCCCAACACTTCTTCTAGGGGATCACCAGTTCTCTTTTCCAAGAAGGTAGATGTTAACCTTCGTATTTTTAGGGATTATCATATGATAAAACAGTTGACTATTAAGAATCGATATCCTTTGCCTCAAATTGACAACCTCTTTGATCATCTCCGAGGATCGAAGGTTTTTTCAAATATATATTTGAGGTCGGGATAACACCAGGTGCGTGTTAGGAGTTCAGAAATACATCACACGAAGTTCAGGAGACGGTATGGTCTTTATGAGTAACTAGTCACACCATTTGGGCATACAAATAAACCTATAGTGTTTGTGGCTCTTATGAATTATATTTTTGACCCTTACCTTGATTCATTTGTGGTTATACTTATGGATGATATCTTATCCTATTCGCGCTTGAGACACAACCATGAAAACCATCTTGATATTGTGCTGAATACAATAAGAGAGCACCAAATTAATTCTATGCTCAGTAAAAGCCACTTTTGGATAGATAAGGTTCACATTCTTGGTCATTATTATTTCTGAGTCTGGAGGTTCCGTTGACCCTGAGATGGTAAGTGATGTAATTTCGTGGGAGCATCCAAAGAATTTATTTTATATCATGAGTTTCATGGGGCGTTCTAGATATTATAGTCGTTTTTAGGACTTTTCTTGCCTAGAAAAACAACTTACAGCTTCGACAAAAAATGGGATGAGATTCGATTTGTCATAACCTTGTGAAGTATATTTTTTGGAACTGAAGAGAAGACTAACTTTATCACCGATACTCATCTTTTCGGAGTTAGGTAGAGCATATACGGTCTTTTGTGAACCATCAGGTATCGGTCTTGGAGCTGTCTTGATGTAGGATGATTGAGTCATTGTGTAGGGTTCACTTCAGTTAATGCCTCATGAAAAGAATTATCTAAAGAATGACCTCGAGCTCACAGTGGTTGTACATGTCTAACGCTGTTAGGGACACTATTTGTTGGGAGAGAATTATGTGGTACTCAATGACCACAAAAGTGTCTAATATATCATCACTCAGTGGGATCTAAATATCAGGCAACAAAGGTGGGTCGGGCACCTGCAATCCTTTGATTTCAAACTGGCCTACACTCATGGGAAAGGAAATTTAGTAGCTGATGCGCTGAGTCGAAAAACATAGTCACCAGTGGTTTGAGAATCTAATGAGGAGTGGAAGCTGATGGCCCAATATTCAGATATGCACATTGAGGGTCAAGAGGGTTACGGTCAAACTATTCTCTCAGCCTTAGCGGTGACATCTACTCTTTTGGAACTATTCGGATCAAGACAGTTATCAGATCTGGAAGGCCTTGTTATATGAGAAAGTGTTGTTCATGATGTCTCTACAGATTGGACCATGGATGAATGTGATACTTTATTGTTCTTTGGGTGTGTATAGGTCCCAAAAAACATCAAAGAGTTGCTGATAAGGGATTTCCATGTCTCTGCATGGGCAGTTCACCCAAAAATCACCAAAATATATCATGATTTACGACAATAGTATCGGTGGCCTAACATGAAGTGGGAGATAACCGGTTTTATTAGACATTGTTCCACCTGTCAATAGGTGAAGGTGGAACATCAGTGTCTCGAAGGGATTTTGCAGCCATTGTCCATTCTTAAGTGGAAGTGGGACGATGTTTCTATGGACTCTGTAACCAGTTTACCTAGTTGACTATGTGGGAATGATGCAGTATGGGTTTTCATCGACCGTCTGATGAAGGTCACACATTTCATACCTATGAGGGAGACCTTCATAGTTGATGACATGGGAATACTGTATGTTAAATAAATAGTGTGCCTTCATAGAGCACCTCATTCTTTTGTCTCAGACAAAGATCCTCATTTTAAATATTGGTTCTGGAAGGGTTTACAGAAGGCCTTGGGTATGCAGGTACTTTTGAGCACGGCCAATCACCCGCAAACTGATGAAAAAAACGAGCGGACAATACATGTACTAGAGGATATGTTACATGCATGTGATCACTATTTTGGAGGTTCATGGGAGAAACACATTCTTATTTTCGAGTTCAGTTATAATAATAGCTACCAAGCAACCATCGAGATGGCTCCCTATGTAGCCTTATATGGTAGGCCTTTCCACTCACCTTTTTGTTGGCATAATGTAGGGGAGACAGTTGTCCTAGGACCAGGCCTTGTGCAGGATAATATAAAGAAGATAAACCTTATTAGTAAGAAAATGAAGATAGCTAAGTCACGATAGTAGTCCTATGCTAACAAGCACCGACGATCTATTGAGTTCGAGGTTGGATACTGGGTTTTCTGGAAGATCTCACCCAGGTTGGGGCCAAGACATATTTCGAAGTAGGGCAAGCATTCACTGAGGTTCATATAAACCTTTGAGGTGATGAAGCGGATCAGACAAGTATATTACTTGCTTTCACTTTCATAATGATATCATGCCATGCTTGATGTTTTTCATTTATCTCAGCTATTCTTGTACATTTCAGATGTGACTCATGTTTTTCAGCCTGATGAGGTTGAAATGGATGTGGATTCTTTCTTCGAGGATTACCCGATGCGAATTGTTAATCAGAGTGTGAATACATTCCATGGCAGTTATGTTCCTCTAGTATGGTTATTATGGCAGCATGGTCAGTTACATGAAGAGACCTGGGAGCAGGAGGGTGATATACGTTCTCAATTGCCGAATCTTTTCATTGATGACATATTTATACCCTCCGAAGGCCAACTCAGGGACGTGATTCCTTATAGAGAGGATATTCTAACAACCCGACTCGTTGGTTAAGGAACAGATTGTTAGATTTGCTCTAAAATCTCTTATTAAAGATTTTCTAATGTGTTTAACATCCTAAGGACGGTCCAGGAAGTTTTTGGGGTTGTTCAGAGCTAAGGAGATTGAGAAATGGACTTCCATACAATGGTGCATGGTCTTCCCACGGTTTGGGATAAATCATGCGACTGCATACAGGGTCACCAGCAGGGGTGCACGACCATGCAGATTAGGCCACATGACCATGTAGCTTTTTTCTGGGAGGTAGTGAGGTGTGCACGGTTTTCAAACGGTTTGGGGAAACTGTGCGACCCAATTCTGGGTTAAAATTACCATTTTTTCCTTAAATATCATTTAAGGATTAAGCCTTTTCTTTTCCCTGCTTCCAGCGGATAGTACATAGGGGAGCCCTCCTTGTGATCGAAAATCTCTCTCCCTATCTTTTCTTGGTGGATTCTTCATCCAGAATGCGATTCTCGATCCGTCGAAGGCGCTGGATCATCCTCAGTAAGGCTTACCTCACGCAGCCTTCATTCCTCAGTGAATTTTGGTATCTGTTTTGTTATTTTACTGCATGCTCATATGCCCTATTTTCAGGGCTTTGGACTGGAACTCAGATCTCTTCCAACCTACTGTGAACTTGAGGTTGATATCAAGCGAGCCTACATCTACAGATCTACGGTAGGTGGTCACATGGTTTCCATTTTGGGTTTTTACCATTTTTAGTTATTATCATCATGTCATGGTTTGTCTTTTTCCAATCCACTTATTTGTAATGACCGCTTCATATCTAAATGACCCATCTGGTATGAGACTGATGGATCTATCCTGGATAGGGCGTTTATATGAGGTATGGACTGGGTAAGGTCAACCACAGGTGTTATTCCTTATGATTTTTCCTTTTTCCCCTTTAGACCTTAACGATATGTCTTTAAATGGAATTTTCCTTGTTAGGAAAATGTGAAGACATGGTTAGAGGTTGCCTAGGATGAGATATCCTGAACCCCTTAAATGAATTGAAATGTATGTTACCTTGAGATGTGATTATGTGATATTATAAGATTAAAATTCCATGCATTGTTAATGTGATATGATATAAGATGGATTGCCTTATATATTGTGATGTGAATGGTTATGCCTTGTTGTGTTGACATGCTTGTGATATCCCGTGTGTGGGCGGGAGGCATTCTTACCCCATGCCAGATGAATCTCTATATTTGGGCGGGAGGCATTCTTACCTCATCACAACAGAATCTTTGTGTAATGGGATGGGAGGTATTCATACCTCATGTCAGTGATGATTTTATGTATGTGAGAATCATAGACGAGAGGCATGCTTACCTCATGCCATTGATAACATATATATATGTACTTACAATCTGGTGATTTGTTTAGACTACCAGCTATGATCTGAAGCAGGTAGACCCTCCAGGTGTCCTTTCGGAACCTGAGCGGGAGGATGGTTAATTATTTTTCTTTACTTACTGGTAGTCTATTACACACTGTTACTTGTGAAAACCTATTTGGATTACACGTAGACACCATTAGTGATGGCCTACTAAGACATGTCTCACACCCTACCAAGGCGGTTGTTGGCACCTGTGTGGACTTTATTGTTGTAGGTACTAGTAGGGGTAAGGGCCTTGATTCAGGTTGTTGATACACATATGTTCTAGCTGGAGTTCTAGAGTAGAGGACCGAGCATGGATATAAATTTTGTGGACAACATTTGTTCATTGTTCCTTTTTGTATCACTATATAGCATGCTTCCCATCTATTTCCATTGTATCAACATTCCATGCATCCATTTTTTATCAGACACTACCTATGTGGATTTTGTATACTTATCAGGGTTTTACTTATTTCTGGTGTTTAGTTTGTATGACTCCCTTTTTCTCCTATTTATCCATTAGATGTTCTTTCACAAAGTAATAACTTGCTCTTATACCATTTTGTACTCATACATGGGGGTATAGTCTCCCCATAGACTTACAAATACATCATCGTTGCTAGTTGCCTGCCCCTGGCATATGGGGAGACGAGCCTTGGTCATGTGGACAACTGGGTTCGGGGATCGGGATGAGGGGCATGTGGGTCCGGGATGACAAAGACAATCAAAAGGGACTATCCAATCCTTATAATACATGTTGAGATCTTTCTCACATGACTTTCAAAGTATATGGTTTAATATTTATCAATTTTTAAATTTTTCTATAACAATAGATTCTATTCAAGTATTCAAATGGCATCATATGAAGCGTTATATGGAAAGAGATGTCACACACCTTCATTTTGGGATTATGTTAGTGAAAAAAACCTGTAGTCCTAGATCTTGATGAGGAAAAAATGGAAAATGTGTTTTTTATCTAAAACCACATCAAAGAAGCCTAATGTAGGAAAAAGAGCTATACTAATTACATGAGGATAGATTTGGAATTTGAAGTTACAGACCAATTATTCATGATGGCTTCTCAATGGAATGGTGTTATACATTTTTTTCAGAAGGGTAAATTGAGTCCCAGGTACATCGGACAATTTGAAATTCTATAACGAATTGGAGTTGTCTCTTATTGTTTGGAAATTCCTACAAGTCCCTCCAAAGATCATGATGTGTTCCACATATCATTATTGAGAAAATACATGATAGACCCAATACATGTATTCACCTATAAAGAAATTTAACTAGAACCAGATCTGTATTTTTGTGAAGAGCCTGTTAAAATTCTTGATACAAGATTGCATGTGATGAGAACCAAGAAGACTCATCTGGTAAAAGTTATATAGAGAAAAAATAAGATCAACGAGGAAATGTGGGAACTCGAGGAACTTATGATGATACACCACACGAATCTTTTTATGCAGTAATATTAAATAAATTTCATGGATGATATTAATTTAACGAGGAAAGAATTATAAACCCCAATCTTTTACGGTACATTTACCATTGAATAATGCAGTAGCTTTCGTTGTACGCATCTCGGAGTTTAAATACACCAAAAGCAAGGAAACATTCCATTATGAATAGTAATACCTTGTTTTTTAAATTATATAAATTTAAATTTTCAAAATGGGCTTCATTTCTGGATTATAAATATCAAAATTATCTTTTGGTGATGTGTTGGTATTTTTCAGAGAACATTGAATATTTGATGAATAGTAAAAAACACATCTTTATTGTTTAAAAATGAATTTTTAATTAAATAATAAGCTATTTTCATATAAATAAGGTCAAAATAGATACATAATATCTATATATATTCAATGTATTTCATTGGATTCATTTATGAATAAGTTTTGATATATAAAATTGTACCAAACATTTTTCCGTCTTTTGCACACTTTCTAGAGCATTTACAAATTTGCATAAAACATAATTATACCACTTTTGTGAGTTGAATTTCAAAACTCTTAGAGACATGGTTGATATCAGTATGTAATATGTGGTTCAATACGATGAAAATAATTTTTGGGGAATATTATATTTTGACATTTATTTACCACTGTTAAAAATAAATATGGTAATTTATGGTAAAATTATATTATAATTATCCTATCACATATCCTAATTCTATTGTATTCATGTAATTTGAGGAAAAAAACTAAGGAATAAAATATGATCCTTTCGGTCCCCATGGATTAGAATAGGAAATTTATTATTATTTTCTTTAAGGAAGGGTAAAATGTGTTAAATTCAATTTTTAATAACAAAAATTTTTTAATATAGGGATAAAAACATTATAAATTAGAAAATAAATATTCATTTGAAAGGTATATAGTGGTAATTTTTTATACATTAAATATTTTATTTTATTTATGAACCAATGATGATGCAATAATTACCTTATTAATAAATTATTAAAATAATGGATATTATAAATATCCAAATTAATGTAAATTTAGACTATTGATGAATTAAACCTATTTTATCTTTTAATATGTAATTTTTGGGATGATTAAATAATTTTTTTTTCAATTTAATCATTCAATTATGATATTCACAATAACCAAATACTAAATAGTGTTAAAACTAAAAAATTTGAGTTTTTAAAACAAATATTATATTATTAACCGATATAATATTCCTAAAAATCTTCGGTTCGACCAAAAGACTTATATAAGGGTATATATTTTAGTAATTAAACACTTTGGGTTCATTTTTATTCTTATATTAATTTTATTAACCATATAATATAAGAAAACAAAGAGAGGTGGTAAATGTTGAACTATTTAACTAAGAGTTAAATCAAAACGATAAGGTTAATATGGTGACCTAAACCTATCTAAAACCTATTTTCTGAAACTAATTCGACCTATACCCACATTATCCTCTAAATAAATCATTTTTAGCCATTATAAACCCAAAATGACCTTATTAAAAAATATTATTTCAAGATTTTCCAAAAGTGACCCTCACCTCTATTAAAAATGGGTACTTCTCTTTCTCTTAAATTAACACTTCCAAATCCATTTGGCTCGGCCAAAACCTTCCCAAATATCCTCTCAACTATATTCCCATCTATATAGTGGCCTTAATTTGATAAAAAAGTCAACCTATCGATCCATTTTGATCAACACAAAGGGATACAACTGAAGAAGATGTAATAATTTCACCACCCTATTTCTAGTTCTTTTCTTCTTCCACTTCCTATTTATTTGTTGTTTACATACCAAAATATTAAATCCAGTACCTTATACATACTGTGATGTTATTATAAATATGGTAAAACCATATTCATTATTTTTTCCATCCTATAAATGAAAAAGTCACCATATGTGGGTACGTACGGCTTACCGTCTCCACGTCGTGGTGTACTTTGTTATTCTAACACTTAATAATTTGGATGGGTATAATAATGTGTATAAATGATGTAAATAATATATATATCATGTTTATTATTCTTTATATAATATATAACAATGAATTAAATATGATTTCACCATCAAAATAATGACACTTGCGCACGTGTGTACGTACGAATTGCCGTCTCCACGAACGCGATGATATTAATTCCCCAATGTAATCATTATAGAATAAATATTATTATTAAAAATAATGTTTATAAATATAATATAATTATGTATATGAATAATATACATCCAATCCCTAAAAAATAATTCTTATGTAACCAAGAATGTAAATGAAAATGAATCAGTTAACACACGAAACAATGATACTGCTAAAATATTATTTAAAATCAACATTATAATATCATATATTATATCCTATTTATGTATATGATTCATCTATAATTTAATGAAATTTTATTAACTATTATACATAAGGTTAACATACCATCGAATAAATAAATGTACAAGGTAAAGGTAAATTGTACAAACTTTTTTCCTTTTTGGGGTTGTTAATAAGAAAGTATCTACTGGGACCTCTTTTTAATCCACATCCGTGTTTTCATAAAAATATATTTCAAAATATTCTTTCAATTTACTGGACTATGGTTTAAAGTAAATTATACACTTATTTGACCATATATGTCTTGAACGGAATCTTTACGTTGTTTTCAAAACAAGGTACCTTATGAATTTTTTGATAAAATTAATGTTTGAATATCATTTTTTAAACTTATACGGCGGGTGTGGCTATATTCCACTATTATAACATCGTCAAATACTTCCATACTAGATTATAATAATATTTTCAAAATAAATGTTTTCTTTTATAATTATATATATTTTAAATGACTTCAAAATAGATAGAGATATTTCTCTTAAAATGTTTTGATTTCATCTATGCCAATATACTTTGATAAATTTTAAGCTTGATTATATTAGATTTATTATGATGCAGAACTTTCATATTGTATTGAAGGATATGTGATATGTTTGAGTGTGGATGTGTTATTTTTAAACTATTCAATGATTATGGATAATGTATTGACATTTTTCATGCTAATTTAAATAAAAATGTTAATGTTATCTTTAAACATTTTGATATAAAGAATGCATTAGACATAGTATGTGACGGGACGATCCTGCTAATGCTCATCAATGCATCAGTAGGTCTCATGAGACAATCTAGTGTCTTGGAACAAGGCCTTGAAAAAATATTATTTGTAGTCTGGCATAATTCCTTGACTCTGTGGTTATGAATACTGTCATTATGCAATCCATCATTATGAATTTTCTATTGATATCGCATGTGATTATTAAACTAGTCGAATATCCATGTGAATATCTAAATGACATTATTTGATTTATATTGGCCACATTATTCAAAATGTTGTGTTTAAAAGGCTTAGGTTTTAGTCTTATACATTGACTTAATTGTTAATGATTTTTTATGAATGTTTTCGTTATATTGTTAACATTACAATGCTTCCGATATCATCCCTTTCAATGTTTTATTTTTTCCAGGAAGTGAAGAATTATTTTATGGTTGACCTGTAGGGATAGTCTAATTATATAAGTGTGGCCAATGGGGACATAATGTTGCTAGGGTTTTTATTTCATGATATAATGTGAAACATATGAATGTATCTAGTACTTCCAAGCCTACTAAACTAATCGGTCATTTAGGATTTGATCCCTTTTGAGCATGCTAATGATATGTAATAATTTATCAGCTCAAGGAAATTGGGGTCGGGGTTTTATATATATGGGGATTTTATTACCATAACAATCCTTAATTATTATATAGACAATGATTCGATAAATTTAAAGATTCAAAGATTACATATCTTCAATAAAACTTATTATTATAGATAAAAATATTAAAAAACTATATGTTACATCCATTTTGAATAGATTTTATTGTTTATATTCTTCTATAAGATGAAACAACCTGATATCATCTAGAATCTCCACTGGTGAAAATTTCTCTTCAAAATCCATCATACCAATTACTTAAAACCATTTTAATAAAATCTATTTGTTGGAACATCATATTACACATTTACTTTGTTAATAAATATCCACATAGTAAATTTAATATTTATATGTTAAGGTTTTGGTACATGTTCTCAATTAAAATTCTTCTTGTACATACTTATTTAATAATTAATATCATTCATCCATTCCATAAATATAATTAATTTTAAAACTCTTTGTGTCTAAAAATTTAAAATGAAATTATTTATTTATTCAGTCATTAATAATATCTTTATCAACCCTAGATATTCATCATTTCCAATGATACATTATAAACATACATTCTTTTTTATTAGTTGTCATCATATCTATCTTCAACATTTTTATTCCATCCTAAATTGATGAGTTTATAATTTTTTCACGATTGTAATTAAATTGTTTTATATTTGATATATATTCTTAATGATTTTGAGATCTCAAAATAAGATTAATCAATATCATTTTATGTTAAATTATTTTCAATAATATTATCATAAATGAAATGATATAACACAGAGTTCCTTTTATTCAATCATGTATATCAACATCATTTAAATAAATAAACTAGGAATATTAATTTTCCACATTTCTGAAAAAAATAATACCAGATTTATCCATTTAATAATCTAGTGAAATTGAACAAAAATACACTAAAAAATTTCAACAATGGAATTACATTATACAACATTTTTTAGGTTTTCATGTATTTCTCATGTCCTTGTATAAACAACTGTTCTGTGTAAATAGTATAAGATATAACTTATTTTGTAGAAAAATTTGTATAAATTATGTATTTATAGCATTATTTGTTAAATTTTTACATGAATCATGGTCACCATTTGGTTAATAAATAAATTTTTATAGTGTAAAATGAACTATATTTAATCTTAATTCAATTATTTTCATGATATATTTTAAAATAATATAAATAGTTCCCCCAAATTTGATTTGAACCCAAATTTTTATAGACTCACTATTATTTTTTAACATGTCATATAACATATTTGAATACCTATAATTCATTATAAGTTTATATATCAAACTTGAAATTGGTCAACCAAGTGTCATCAACAATGCATGTAATGAAGTATAGGTCACTCATGGTATAATTGTATCACATTGTACAACAATCATATTTATAATCTAACCCATGTTGTGTAGTGGACTGAATCTAAACTATTTTTAGATACCCTTGACCCATTTCACCATTCATATATGTTTCAAAAATAGCATATCTATATCTTCTTATTTTGTATGATATCTCATAAAATCATTCTTTGTGATCTTTCTCTTATTTTTTAACCAAATATTATTAATCCTTAAGCTCCATAGATTTTTGTTATGTTTTCAACCAAAGTAGAAAACAATAGATTATATCCTATATTGGAAATATTGTTCCAATTTTTTATTACCCATTGTAGAAAAAATTTACATTATATTAATTAAATATTATTCCAAATGTTTTCGTGGGAAACAAAAGAACAAATGTTGATCCAAATTAAAATGTTATGTTTAATCCATTCAATGTATAGAACAACATATTATTTTAACAATTGATATTATATATCTATAGTTATAACACCAATGGTCTTCATAGAAATTTAATTTTCAAATATAATTTACCCTCTATAATTTTTTTCATTATTATTTAATCATTTTTGTTAGAAGACATAGGTTTGGATCAAATATTATGCTTTAAATGAATCTTCTACAATGATTGACTTCTTTTCCTTCTTCATCAACTGATACCCTTTTCAAATTTTAATAAAATGAAAGATTACAAAAATGATTTATCTTGTATTATTTAAGTTAGTGAACCTATTGAAGACACCTAAAGTAAATTTCATCCACAAATAAACACCTTTATAGTGGATAGATCATATTAATTTCTATTCAATTTATAATTTCTTTGAGAAATTATTATTCCCTATATATTGTTTCTTACCAATAATTCAATACTTCATCTTGATAATGAAATTTTATTCCAAGATGTGAGTGATCATTTTTCCAAATATAAAAAATTAGTAAATGTTTCAATTGAACATGATAATCTATATTAATAAAAATTATCTTTTGAAATTTTTTTCATGATATACTTCCATTTGATATGCATTATTTTCTTTATTATGATAGTATATATGATAGATATATTTCACTAATATTTATGTGTAGAGTTAAATTAATCATAATTATTCTTATACCATACATTAAATGAATTTTAATTTGATCATACTCTGGTAGAAAATTATATATTTTATTTTATTTGAAATTGTAAAATACTTAAAAATTACTATTGGGCATTGAACATCAGCAAATTGAGATGATAATATATTACCTAGAACTGTAATGTGGAAGTAAAAATTCCTACACATTATATCATTATAAAATATTTAAAACATTTTTTATAGTAATCTATAATTATTACATTAGAGATGGTTTTTAATTTATATTTTTCTTTTTTTATCGTTACAATTGACATTTAACTTGTCTTTTTAGATCCCATCGGGTAATTGAGTTTTTTATGATTCATATTCTTTTATATACATATTATACCATAATATTTCATCAATATTTTTATTTCCTTTTTGTGTTTTTTATTTATTTCATGACATTATTATTTTTATTCATTCAGTAAATTCATCATGTATATTGTATCACCTAGTTCTTTATAATTTCAAATATATTCTCTATGTTTTTTTAATATAATCTATAATTTCTGTGAATTTATCAATATAATATTATTTTATACTTATTAATAAAGAGAATAAATACCCTACATAATTATTCCTTTAGGTTATTCTCATTCTAATTTCAAACTTCTATTTTAACATTGCAGATTTGGTAATTTTTTTCATTTATTACCATATAAATTATCTTGATGTTTAACAATCATATCATAAGATTCATAGTCTCCAATTTTTTTATTTGGATTGATTATTGAACTTTCATAAATTCCAAAAAACATATAAGATGTTAATAAGGGTTTTTCCATATACATTTATTTGCATTTTTTGATTTTGTCACTGATGTGATACTTAATTATATTATATTGTTCATTCATTTCTACTACAGAATTAAAATTAATGGAATATATAGAATCCAAATCATTGATTGGGTGTTTTATAATAGATTCCAATTTCACTTCCTATTTGACTATCTATCTATGTTATATTTTCATTCTCATCACATATGAAATTAGAATTTCATATAGTTCATTAACAGAAAAAGCCTAAATTTCTTGTAATTCTAAAATTATTAGATCAATAAAAAAAGTACGCATTATCCTTATATAATTTCTAATGTTATAATTTTCATTATTAACTCAATATCCTATAATTGTACTAGAAATTTCATTGATTCAAATAAAAAACTCCTCGATGGTTTCTTTTTATATGTTATACACCTCATTAAATCTACATCTCTATACATGATGTTTATAATCATAGTCCTTGGCATTTGTTTTTTAATTTCCATCATATTTTCCTAATTATTCACTTATAATTTGAATCGACATCACCCCCAATTAGAAATTACTATATATTTTTTAATAAAATTACATAAAATTATACTAATTTATAAATTTACCTTATTAGATATTGATATTGGATAATTTCACTCAATTAGTTGAAATACAGATTTTTTTGGAATAAAAGCCTCCATATGGAGTGATATAAGATCAGGATGGATAATATTATTATAAAAATTTTATATCATTCCATAAAGGTTTATTATAACTATAGTATCGAAAATATTCAAATTATACATTTCAAAAAATTAAGGATCATTTAGAGGTATCATATTCCTAAAAAATGCTAATGTGCCCCCCAAAAAGGTTAGAGTATTGAGATGGGGAGGTTAAAATTGTGGTGAATTGTTTTATAACATAATTATATGAAAATTAAACCATTAGAACTATTTTTATTTGATATAATAAATATAATAATATCATTCTTTCTAGGGAAAATAAAAATACTAATATATGAAATTTCAAATAAAATTTTTCTAGGGACCTTCCTAATATTAATACCAAGTTTTTGTTATGTCCAAGATGGATTTAATTAAATGATTCACAACTATAATGAATCACCAAATATATTTGATATTTTTTTTTCTCCCTCATGATTTTCATTTCCCATAATATACAAAACAACTCAATGAAATCTACAAAATCTCAGAGTCAATTATATGATTTTTTGTATAATGTGAGTAAGATCACAAGAGACTATAGTTTACTATAGAAACTGATGATGAATATCAACCTCTTCATGAATTAATTATAATATAATTATAAAATTCTAAAATATTTATGATCTTTTAGCTCGTATAATAAAATTTATAATCAAATTATTCCATCATCTTCATTTTTTAAAGATTTGGAGATTGATTTACTTATCAATCATTAATCACTAATTACATGGTATCAACAGGTATTCTACCCTATTCTAAAAGCCCCAAATTTGTCTCATTTTTATCAGTCTCAGTCACTATTATACACTAAACAATAATATCACTTAATAATGAAATTCATGATATTATAGATTTAATTAAATTCTATAAATCAATATGAAATCAATTTTAAATAATTGTCAAAACAGAATTATAACACTCTATTATTCACATGTTTCGTCATTTAATATGTCAAATTCCCCTCATCTTGTAGAATTTTAATATATATCAATATTAAATTAATATTTCCTTCAAACTCATAGTAATATTCTACATTTTATTCTATCTTATTTCATTTGATATGTAAAATATAATAATTTTTTATTTTTTAGTAATCACTATTAAAAATATATTAAATATATTAATAATTATATATTACTATGTTCATGTAGTGTTAGAATATCGGTATTCTTCTAAACCATCTTTAGTAAGTTTCATTTTAAATTTTTTTCATGTTTTGGAGCATTTCATTTTTGTAATAAATTCTTCATAATTTTATTAAATCACATCATAATTTTCATCATAAAATGTCTTAGTTTGTGAATTACACAACAAAATCGGTTTTCATTTCTTATAACATTAAAAATAAACTAATTTAATTACCATTACAGGGATCCCATTAGTTAAAAAATAACAAGTGTAAAATTAAATTTCTAATTTCATTTGTAGATCCCAAACAAATCAGTATTTCCATAAATTAAAATTTCATAACTGTAAAACAAAAATGTTGAATTACCCTCATACTCAATTTTATGAAACATTTAAAATTCAAAATGACTCTTATTTACTCGTAATTTTTTTTATAAAGGAGTTCTAAATCACCCTTACAGTATTGAAGATTAGTCTTTCTGAAATCAAATGACCCTTATGATGTCATGATGAATTTTATGAATTATTAGTTACACTAATATATTCTATATTAGTTTTATGCAAATGTTATGAATCTTAGGATCTTTACAAAAAAATTTATTCGCTGTATTAGAGAAAAAGTTAATCTTATGAAATGATGGATATCCTTATGAATTATACATTAATCATAAAAAACCCATGAATTTTTAATTTTTTTATATGGATGATCTGGATGAAACATAAGAAAAATAATGATCCACATATAATTTTCCATTTTCAAGAATTATACAACTAATTTTTAAATTTATTTAAATATCACCATGACATATTGAAAATATCTCATGACTTCTCAAATATAGTGGTTTAAAAAAATCACACATCATTTTTGGTCTATTTAACATCTACTTATTCTTATTAAATGTTAATGAAATTAAAATCCTTCAAAAATAACATTGTGATATTAACTTCATGACATTTAGGTCCCCTTATGTTGAATATACCTTAAGACTTCTATAATACATATGACGATTCATGAAATTTATTCAAGCTTCCTCGTGTGACCCATTACTAACTAGAAACTACACATCTAATTGATAAGATAGTCCGAGAATATTGTCCATAACTATTCAACCATCATGTAAAATACCCATTTATTTAACATAATGTATTTTGAACGATCGTAATCAAATTTTAAAACAATCTGGTAGAAACCCTTATAGTAATTTCAAGTCATAAAAGTCCACAAATATATAAAAGAATGTACCATGGACATGTTTAATTTGTTAGTCAAATATAGAATATTGGTTTTGTAATTAACTACACAAAGCCTCTAATTTACATTGTCATTCAATTAGAAGAGTATTTAAAACAATATTTGAGTCATAAAAATATGATACTCTATGCCATCCCATGATCAAATGCATGTTTTTTTTGATTTTAAGTTAATCAAATAATTTATTTTGATGACCATTATCCTAATAGAATCCTAATTTCAGTTTTATATGCCCTGAAAAATACATTAGAGATTTAGTGTGATTGTGACTACCATTTATACCATATTCTTATCAAGGTTCATTTAGAGATTTTCACAACGACACTATTATAAATGAATATCAGATACAAAGGAAAGAATAGAGATTTTCATTTCAAAATGATCATGAAACAAGAAGGTTTAACTAGGTATGTAGATTATAATGAAATTACATTGAGCTATGTCTCAAAATTTTGTTCTTCATTTATTATTTGGTCTATAAAATGAATTATTTATATTCATAAAACCTATAATGTTCATACCAGAGAAGATAATTACATTTAAAAATTCGTGTATCCCATTTTAAATATAGTCAAATAGTCCTCCCATCTAAGAAAAAAATATGAAATCAATATGAATCAATAGAATGAAAAATGTTGTCTTCCCATGCTGTTTCAAAAGAAAACATGTGGAAAAATTAATTCTTAAAAGGAAATGATGGATACAAACTCCACATCCTCAGTTTCATTACAATCATATAACTACCTATAGTTATATGGAACTTCTAACACCACTAATACCATAGGATAATCAAATATTTAAATCATATTGGGGTATTAATAGTATATCAGACTACAACATATCACATGGGGATTACTGTATAATTACCTCCTCATATTTGATGGATTTGAATTTCATCTAATTAGGGATCATCTTTAAAAGAAGGGTCAACACAATTTCTTCAACATAGTGATTTATCTTATTTATTATGATAATTCTCATTATATGAAGTTGGGGACACCATAACATTGCCATCATATAGGTAAATAGTAAAAAATTCAAATATAATTAGAAATATAATTTGGGATTATGAAATTTACCTCAATGTATATCCAAAAGATGATAAATCCCTATAAAAGATTAACAATTTTTTAACTATTATGAAACTTATTTTTCTAGTAACTATTATTAATTCCCGTGAAATCGAAAAAATTTAGAAGAAAACTGATATAGTGGAATGCTATGAGGATCCTTTTTCCAAACATTATTTTCAATGAAATCGGTGTTTATGGTGTGTATAATCAATATTATAGATATACTCATTACATGAGAGCACCAATAAACATATTTCCACTATATAATTAGTGAACCATGGATTAATATCTTGCTAAGGATGTGAAAATGAACCACCCCCAATCTAAATATGCTTATAGTTTCCCAACCATTTATTTTGGTCAAATATGATTTCTTGTAAGACAAGATGAAGAAAATAAAAGATGGATTTAATAGATGAAAAATATAATGTATGTTAAACTTTATACTTGAGGGATACATACATCATCTACTTAATCCCCATTTGTTTGAGGGTGTTATTCAATTTTAATGAGTATATTAAAGTAATCTTGTAAACCTAGATGGTCATGGGATATCATGAATATCCTCCCACTATATAACAAGTAAAAATAACTCATACAAACTATCATATGAAAAAATATGGATATTAAATATTGGCATAGATGAGATGACCATATCATGTTTTTCCAAAGACCAGAATAGTTACCTCATCCATCAGGACAATCCCATCAGAACCCCATAACTCCATCACATTCATTTCATATCGAATGGAATCCATGAAGGGTTGATGGAATCCAGTATATTCCAAGTTGAAACCATATCCATATTTTATGGTTAGAACTCATCCTCCAGTATTGATATACCATATTAAATATGTAAAGATAAATTTTATAGTATGCCAAGAGAAACATCTCATGAATTCACATATTTATAGGGCCCTATATTGGAAATTCTATAGAAGCATGAGGAATAAGAGATCAATTTTTGTGGGAAAACCGTGGATGGACTAGAATTTTTGTGTCAGAGAAACATACCATATTAGTATTTGCCCAATATAGAATATATTCGATATCATTTCCTATTTTAGTCATGTAATATGTCGAGAAAGATAATTTTTGTAACACTCCCAAACAACCAGTACAAGCTAAAAAACGGTCTTATACTTTATCTAATAGTTGAATTCAGTTTTATAAAATTTGATAATATAGTTATAATAAAATAAAATATTATAAATAAGAAAAATAAAATAATCAATCTAGGTATAAAAACAATTATTTATTTGAAGTTCCTTTTCCTTTTTGGGAATGAAAAATGTTTGAATTTTTTTTATATTTAAAGAGATGTTATAATCCTTATTATGACAACACAACTCATGTGTGGATAGGAATATATATATGTACATTAAGAATATATAGATGTGATTTCTATATTCCTCATGATTTATCACATGTTGAGTGATTGGAATTTATCTAAAATAACAACTAGTATAGTGATATGGGGTAGAAAAGAACCCATTTTTTTCTATCAATTTCAAGCATTATTGATGAAAAGTGTATTATTACCCAGAAATTTTATTTATTAGGATCTTTTGAGAATAGTTTGTCTAAAAAACACCTATTATATTTGGTCCATATAAATCAAGGTTAAATTTAAATCATCTGATTTGATTAGAATAGATGTTTATCAGTAATGGACTTACAGATCCAAAAATTTGGATATTTAATACTTTAAATAACATTATAAAATTATGAACATTAACCCATGTGAACACTCTACATGAAAACACCATCCATATGAAATTTATTTATTATCTGAATCCATTCCAATAGAAATCATTTATTTATCATAAAATTATTTCATGAAATCAATTGTGCAATAATTTTTCATGCATACACCCACATACACTGGGATGTGTGTGCCATGCCATAAACAAAAATGAGAGACAATTGATCTTGAGTTAATTATGACCATAGTAGGGATCCTATTTCTTGAATTTTGTATAATAAGTACACCCTTACCTCTTAATTTATACAGACCATTTGTATCACATAGTGAACACCGAAAAAAAAATATATTGAAACACATGAGTCCAAATAACACTTAATTCTATGAATTTAACATCCATAAATAGGATGAAGACATGAAATATTTATACACAATCTATTATATTTATATTTTTTCTAACTTGTCGAAGCTCACATACAATTGAGTTCCTATGTTTCGTGATATAGCGACGATCCACTTAACTCATGTCTTATAATAGGGAACCACTGTACCATTTTGTATTATAGTGTTCCACTTCACCATAGAAATACATGGTATATATATCAAAATAGTCTCATAATATTTTTCACCTTCACCATCATCATATTAATGAGATACTACTCCCATTAAAAATTTTCTAGGATATATCCTCTCTATTTTCCCCTTATTAATATTCCCACTTCCCTCGTGTATTAAAACTAGTGTTCTAATTAACACCAACACCCAACCCAAAAACCATATCACGTAGTCATATTATCATTTTGTTTAATTTTAATTAGATTCTTTTTATGTGTAATCTTTTATAATTCCCTCTCATATACATTTTTTAAAAAAATTGGCTCAACCATAAAATGGGTTCCCTTGTGTGACCCAAAAAAAAAGTCTCATGTTGGTAACCCTTTTATGATAAAGGATCGCCTAAAACAGGATATAAAACTACATATATATTTTATGTTATATGCTTTAATACATAATAATACCATTTATATTCATGTTAATAATTTATAATGTGAACCAAAAAGGGGTTACCCATGTGTATTCGTTACAAGTCTCAGTATGTATATACATTTTAAAAAAATAAACATTAAATAAAATGTTAATATGAATGGACCTCTGCCTCTGACAAGATCACAATATAACAAAATAATTCTTCTTCTAAATTAATAATATTCAACCTGAACTATAATAATTACACCCAGTTATAATCACCACTAATTATCATATTAATAAACTTGATATTATACATTCATCCTTATCTAATGATTTTAAACTAAACAGAACTCAACATCCTAATATCTATAATACCCATCAATTTGAATATCCAATATAGTTAAAATATATTTAATAAACTAGAATGTTTCATAAAATGAACTAATCATAGTCACTATCGAATTCCTCACCATTTTAGGACATAGTAATTCTTATAAAATGAAGTTAAAATACATATATCGAGGCCTCCTACCTAGTGTAAACCCCTATAATATCCTTATAATTTCCTGTTTCGAAAAGGGATGATGTACCAATTATGATAAACCCAATTATATTCACCAATAAATATTTATTTGTCTCTATAATTATGATACAACCATTATTACCAGACAACATTAACCTTAATCAACATATGCCTCCTACTATGACTACTCCCTGACATCATCAATCTCCTATATAGTTGCAAAATTATATGATGATTTAGAAAACGGTCTCCCATCATAATGTCCCAAACCAATGAATATTAATATATTTTTATATATATTTAAATTTTATATTAATATAAACCTTATTGAAAATTTTTCATACAGCATGATATTATATGACATGGACTTTCTTGGTCATATGCCATTAAAATTTTACAATAGAACATGGTAGTATTTGATTCTAGTTAAACATGATTTATTGGATTCCTCTATAATGTATAATCCAAAGACAATATATTTAATGTGTCTATGAACAAAACAAAAACATATTCATCGATTCATTATAATAAAATGAATAAAATTTGTTTTTCTAGACATCATTAAAAGAATTTTGTTGTGTCCTGATAAGTAGCACATAACTATGTGGGCTCTAATTCCATTCATACTGATACATATAAATAACTTCCCATCAAACCAATAAAATATTAAAGGCACTATTCTGCCTTGATATTTTTATTAATTATAATTATCATAGATATTGGGCTTGGAACCTAGTGTAATAAAATGTAATAAAATATGTAAAAAATTGATACATTAATTCAATTTCGTATGATGTGTTAACTAATTATTATATTATTATAATTATATAATCAAATATATATCATAAATATTTAAGAGAGTCATGGAGAATGAAATGATTGACCCCATTAGGGTGATATGTGTGCAATATCCCATCCACATGACCAATGTGAAAACTATATGATCACATGTAAAGACCCAATGAATGTTTTTCATTGGATTATAGGTCTGTATGGAGCCAAATTTTTTTAATGAGGATATAATAGAATCAAATTGGTGAAGCAGATATAATTACATTATTAATAAAGGGTTTTACTTACCATGAATTATTTTTTACACTGAATTAATGTGTTTCTTTGTATACATGAAAATATAAATCGAATCCACAATGAAAATATCATAATTAGTCAACATATTATACTTTTTTATGGAAAAAGCCAAGTATAAAATGATTACAGGGACTATTGAAAAATTATATATCAATCATATAGTTTTATCATATATATATATATATATATATATATTCGGAGGAACCAAGTTCAATTAAAACAAAAAATGTGCCTATATAGTTTTGTGGTTAAAATCATAGAATGAGAGTATCATCATAAAGTATCAAACTCACATATAGTAGAATCATGTTTGATCCTATATATGATGATTCATATTCTACTACAATACATACACCATATTATAGTCGTGTTCATATCCCATATAACCATATCAAATCACATTAGGTACATATCACTTATGTGTAGAAACACAGACATCCCTTAACCTATGAAGGTGGTGGTGGATTCCTACCTAATTTACAAAACAAAGCAAAATTTTCCTAATATTGAGATAATTTGATATTTTCATCATAACCATTGTGTGCCAACAATTATAATGTTTCTATGGAAAACATTATTACATCTCTATTTATTTAAATGTACTAACTCTAATGATATCACATCTAGAATAGATGGCCACAAAAAAATGAAATATGTAAAATGCCTACACCACTATTGAAATTTCCAATTCCCTTCAGCAGATCCCAATATTGTAATTGAAAAATCCAATAGCAATATAATTTGGATAATGGGACATCCTTAAGGTTATCATTGTTGAATGAAATATCCCGATAGAGATGTAATCATATATGGATAGGTTTTTTAATCACTATAGTCGTCTATGATATCATCTATTAAAGAGTAACAAACCAATAATATTAATATATCTTATTCAATGAATTAAATGTTTCCTACAATATATTTTAACTCAGAAAAATTCTTCATTATTGAACTAAAAGATAAAATTTTACATGAAAAATTTTATCAAAAAATAAGATACATGTATACATAATACCATTAATAAGGATAGCAACCATGAAACCAAAAATGGATATACATTTCCAATGTTAATAAATTACTTTTAGAATACATAATATTATATAATAAGATTTTATTTAATATATAATGAACAAAATAAATACTTTTTAATTAATAATAATGTATTTTTAAAAAGAAAAACTTTCCACAATGTATGATCATACATATTAATCCATCATAAATCATCCATTTTTTCAAATTCAATATGATTATCATTCTCAACACATTATGTTATAATCGAGCATCATAAAATATTTTATATCCAATAAACATATTAAATCATTTTTAGCATTAATTGATAATCTATTGTTCCCTAAACTCGGGTACTTTCTTCCACAAGTCCAGGATTGTTTTCAAATTATATATCACACGATTCATTGATCACTGTTTTAAATATGTTAGTAATTCCATGATTGGGTATATATTCTGACTCAAGTGTCATCTCAATAGATAATATCATAGGAAATATTATATTCTCTTACTATCCCAATATAATCTATCGAATTCAGAAATGAAATGATATAATTAGATAAAAAAACCTTATCTAAAATGGGTTGATTTTACTACTTCTCCACCCAACATTTATAATCACAACATGTCAACATTCTATTTAATGAGGGATCCAGAAATTCTTCTCATCCATTTCTATTCCTGATGAAACTAAAAAATTAGAACCCTAAAAAATATGATACATTACAAAATATATTTTTAGTTAATATTTAAAAAATAATTTATTTTTTTTGGAAAATTAATTTTTACTTTTTCAATTAAAATTTAATTACATCTCAATTATAATTTCCCCTACAAATACAGCTCCACTTTGTTAAGAACAACTATGAGTGAGCTATCAAATTTCATCATGGATGATAATTAAAGGTGTTTGTATTTTATTACATGACATAAGGGTATAAAATACCCAATTGAAATATTTAATACTAGGGAAAATTATTATAGATCTATGTGGAATTCTAGATGACAGCTTTTCAACCATTGTGATCTCGCATTAGTACACTAGTTGTTAATGAGAATTAAAACCTATAAAAATGTCTCTTTAATGCTATTCAAAACACCATGTAAAGGTCCCTTCAAGAGACACAACAATATATAACGAAGTTATGGACGTCAAAAATATTTTTGTTTTAACAAAAATACCAAAAATATGGATACCAAAATACTCTAAAGATATGAAGAAGGAATTTTTATTCCCTCCATGATAATAATCTTTTGAGTATATGATATCGTATTTAGATAATATCACTATATATTTTCAATAAATGAATAATATAAATGAATGAAAGTGGAATGGTAACCCAAATTATATTTTTTACTAACATATGATGGGTCAAGAAATCCATGATTTCATAAACTTGAAGAACATCATGAAAAATATGGTTGATGATAGTCATGTTATATTACCAAATCCAAAGGTTCATGTAAAATATATGTTATAAATTCTCACAAAATCAAATGAATATTAAATTCATGTTGTCCCATATATGAATAATCATATATGTAATGAATGATTGAGCATGATAGTGTGAGATCATGTTCATTCCATAATCATGGAATTACTAAAACTACATATCAGGACAACAATTTATCTACATCTCTGAAAATATTACTTTTGGCTTCTAAAAATACTATATTATGATGCAATAAATATATGTGACATAAAATGAAAAAAATTCACAAATTATTCTTTAACTAGTCCAATCATTTATCGATTGTATTCCACCAATAATTGAAGAATGAGAATTTTCTATCCAAATTAGACAATTGGAACAATTGCACCAATTATATAATCGTAACCATCTCACTAAATCAGATAGGAGTCACAATAACAATTAAAAAAATATGACCAATCCTACTACAAGATCCAATAGTTACCCTACACCATATAATCCTATGGGGACTATCCCACTAAGAATGATAAACTTTGGATAACGATCAATAATTCACCTCATTAAATACTATTAAAAAATGGACAATATCAATATTGAATACAATTTTTATTATATAGGACTATATATTTCAATTATCATGGTATTATCCAGGGAGTACCTCCGTGATACCCCACCTACATCTAATAAACCAATCATTTAATGTTTTAATACTCTATAAAAAATATTGATATAGTATTTTTCTCAGTTCTAATAGAAGGAAAATTATTTAGGGGCCTCACCTCGAATCTATCCATAAAAAACCATCATTACATTAGGAAATTAAAGTCTATATGTATTATTTTAAATTTATTCCTCTTAAAGATATCTAGGAAATATATGCATAAAAATAAATCAATCATCTTCTTTAATAAAATTAAAATACATAGAAAAAATTATGTTTAATCCTGATGTACATTATCCATATGATTAAATGAAATATCCCTACAATAATGTACTTGATTATACTAAATTCCTACATCACATTATGTTTGAGTAATATTCAAACTATTCACCAAATCATGTAATGTATTTTATAATATTTTTGACCTCTCTGATCACAATGGATTACTTAAGGAATTCATAGTTATATATTCCATGTTTGTAAACATGTATGTAGCGTTAACTAATATCATTGAAATTCGCTCATGAATTGATTGAGATTATAGAACCACGATCTGGATCACTGAATAATCCATGTTCCCATGATAATAAAAACAATTAGCAAAACATAAGTGATACAATGCATCATTATTCTCAAAATGACATATAGATCAACGCTTAGTCCTTCAATATAGGTAATAATTTTGAGTAATTCACTCATTCCATTGGGAGTTATTTGATTGATCTCCAAATGATAATGAGATGTTAGTATGTATATTTAAGACATAATAACAATTAAAAAATTTAATATTAGTTTCTTGGAAATAAATAGGGTATTTGTTTTATATTTAATGATTATCTTCTGATGAATGAATATGATATGGAAATGGAGTTATGAACACCCAAATATATACTATAAATATTTTATTGCACTAATCCGAACACACAATGTAGAAAAAAGTGTCACAATATCTCAACTCAAGGTATTAAATGAAAAAATTCTCATTTTTTGCACACGAGCTTCTGGATATATATTTCACATGTACATTAGAGCATATCATTATTGAGATTTAGAATATCAAAAAATAATATGACCATATTACAAAAACTATTTCCCATTATTTTCATAAGGAAAATATTTATCAGAATAATAATAGAGGATGATTTTACATATAATATTTTCCTTATAAGATGAATAATGATTCACAAATAGAGTTATAGAAACTCATGAGGAAATTAAATTGCATATTAGTCATTATCACTCCAATATAAGTGCATAATTAATTATAGAGCACGTCAGATTAATAATTACCTAATTTCATTATTGTAAAAAAATAATAGAATATTTATTACATAATGGAATCCTTCATAATATTTTTTCAATCACATATGATTATAAATTTTGTGGAGTGACCCATTCCATGCGGCCTCAAAATAATATAACCCCTCTATTTATTTAATAGTTTCATCTATGCACAGATTCCCTTTTTATAAGTATTCTACAAATGTTATATTTTCAATAATTCCATATTATACCTAACCAACAAAAAATGACACGTTATCATGAAATATATGTGTATTAATTCTTGTTACAATTGGAAAAGTTGTTATGAATGGATTTATTATCCTTGTCCAATACATGGGTTTAATTACAATTCACATGTATTATTGTAAATATGAACTATATTGAAGCCATTAATGTTAATTTAGTTGTTGAGAACACATTAACATTGTGTTTCTTCCCATATCAAACTAAGAAATCCTCTAAATTGATTTCTATGTCCCCCTTCACATGAGTCAGATCTATGTAGAGACGGTTCAACAAATATTTGTTGTATGATTCATGTCATTCCTTGATATTTAGTATTGAACATTAATTTTAACTCATGTATAGACATTAAATTAAAAAAAAAATTAGTCCTCTCCCAATGTTGATACTTATTAGAAATTATTTTATCATGTATCCTTATAGTGTGATGGAACCACCATACATTGTTTGGTATTGCATATATTCTCATGTGAATTATAAAAGAATGATGAGGGGATTGGTTCAATTTAATTATGGATTCATAATAACATGTATAGTTATTTTTTTGGAATGAATCATATGTTATATTCCAATATAAATTATTTTTTATCCTAGTATCTGATGTCAAATAATTTTAATATATGTTTTATATTATGGTTTCATATTTGATATGAATAATTTTATATTTTTTCACGTGATCCAAGTATATAATAAATACAACTACATGAAGGAACTTTATGAAATAACATAAACTATATACAATATTATACCTTCTCATATTATCACAAACTACATAATAAATAGTTTACCCTAATTGAAATTAAATTTCATTGGGTTGTACTTAATATATGAAATTTTATTCCCATATTGTTATATCAATATATATAAATATATATGGGTTCCTGAAAAAAATGGATATAAAATAATCCATGAAATTCAATCCAATTTTATTGTTGTTATTTTTCACACATTCAAAATGTCCATTACTACATAAGTCTATATTCATGAATTATGTATTTCCATTAATATCTCTCTGTGGATTGATTCTACATAGCACAAGAAATGTATTAACACATGGAAATTTTATCCAAGGACAAGATGAAAATTCACATCCCATCCATTAGACTATGAATCATCATCCTAAAAACATTTCACCTATTATTGGTGTTTTATATATTAACATTTTTCTATCAAATAACATTAGTATTAAATTCCACTTATACATATATATTGTCTACCATTACATTTAGTCAACTTTTTTCAAACATGAATATATAAACCAAATAATATAATTTTAATTCCGTTAAACTATTTACCCCACGATCAATGTTATAGGACTATATAAATAATAATGAAGATAGAAAAAATAATTCAAATTTTTAAAAAAAATTATAACCTTATGTAGAAGTTATGTCACAAATTTTTAGGCGTACATAAGAGTGAACTGATTAAAATGTGGATCATTAAATGATAGAATAATAATAAATATATAATGTTCTATTATATACTAATATATATAGGACTAGAAAAAAACAAACAGAAACTTAACCTACCATTTATTTTATTAGAATTTTATTCCATAAAATAGAAAATTGAAAAACACTTCTGGGATTGATACTAAAAATTTTAATAAATATATCTATTCTAATAGGACAAACCAATCAATAATATTCCATATCATATATTCTACACCCATCCCATAGATATTGCATCTATATCATCTTCATATTTTCATTCATGAAAATAAAACGTACTCACATTTCATATGATAATTATTCATGTTTGTTATTAGTTAGTAATTTCTTACAATATCCCACAACCTTGAAAATGTGTACAATACATAGTGGATTAATATTTAGTATACATGAATTATAGAGGAATTTAATTTTCTCTCTGAATTTTCATGATTAATTTTATGTTGGATAAATCATATGCCTAATTACATTAGTATATATTACATATCATTTATTGAATCATTATGGTTATCCATTTTATAGAAATTGCTAATAGGATTCTTAAATAACATGATAGTATCCACAATGAATAGTGTGAAATAGTTTTCTTTTATCATATATGTAATTTAATGGTGGTTTTTTGGTTTAATATGAAAGTTAACCCTATGTCCCTTATTCTTTTTCATGATATTATTATGACTGTACCACTATTACAAATTGTAAACCTAGTCTCAACTACCATCATTTCCAATGTATTCAGAAATTCCATTGTCATGATTTACACATTCCATAAACCGGATATTTATGTAGTTTAAAACAACCATTATGTTTTATGTTTTATCATCACTCCCACTTTCATAAATCCAACATGACTTTCTTTTTTAGTACCCCCTCAATTATAAGTTTTCATTTTCATTGGGGAATAACTTTTCTTTTCTGTTCATTCTACCATTTGAAAATTATCACTTTGATCATGGACCTTATTAAATGTACCTAAACCACATTACAAGACAGTTCGACATGGAATACCATAAAATCCATATTAAATGATGTATTATACTCTCCAGGTAGGAAACATAAAAAAGCTGACTTTTAGAAACATGAGACTACTCTCCCTAGGAATGTATGATGATTAACATAGGATCACGTTTACAATAAAAATAAAAATAAAAGTATAAAACATATTTGGATGAAAATATAATATGGGAAAATTATAATAATACATGTTCACATCTAATAAGAAACTATATTAGTGTCATAATAAAAATTTATGATTAAAACTGAATGATATTAATCCTATATAATAAAACCATTTTTAAACAGAGAAAATAAATTTACTCCCACTAGGTCTATAAACCAAGGTAAAAGTTAATGAACCAATCACATAATAACATATATTAGATCATATGATCCTTCCAAGGGTAAATGATCCTATTCATGTAATAAAATAAAAAATTATACAATGACACATTATATATTATAATAAAATACATTGAATTTTCATTTTTTAGGATAAAATTAATATAAATAAAATATAAATATGTGTGTGATCTCTTGGAGAATTGATTTACTAGAAAATGTTACTGTATCTCCAATATTAATTCACTATGGGAATTCCTTATATTTTTACCATTAAAATTGATAGATTAGAATAAGAATGTTATTTTAAAATCATCGTATAGGATGATTCCTAAACATTACATATATATACTGAAATCTAGATAATTACTATAAAATAATAAACTAGAAATTTATCATTCATTCTATTACACCTCTTATAATTGTGTTTCATCCTATAAATTTTATTCGGGATTTCCACAATTATATTTTTTCTTCTATATTTAAATACACGAGCCAATTATTACTATTGGATACATAAAACCTTTAGTAGGAAATATCTTATTGATAACCAAATTACTTATCGTGACATTATTATCTTAACTGTTATCCTACCATAGATGAATCATCTCATATTTACTGCAATATGTTTACACATAAAAATAATTTTTTTTATAATCTGTTAAAATTAATTTTGGACCCTTTTGTATAAATTCAATGTATGTGTGGATTTTTTTAGCAACAAAACATTACCTGTAAAATCATTTCAATAAAATCCATAATTTTGTCCTTATAAAAATAATGAAAAACAAGTGTGAATATAAAATTATCATTTTCTGTTAAAAATAAACTAATGTGAACTCTGTTTTCTTAATTATTTCAGACAGATTTTGGAATACATAATCAAAAATATTTTCATATTTTTTTGGATTATAGTGATTGTCACGAACCAACCCGGGTCGACCCTGAACCGGTCACCCGAGCCGGTTCGCGACATGGCCCGAGAGGCATTCCCGATCCTCCCGGGCTGGCGACAAGCACCAGGGCATCATTTAGAGACTGTGGGAACGATTTCGCCCAATATAAATCAATAAGAATGCAAAGATAAAACAGAGCAGCGCAGAAAAAGGTAAACTAAACAAAGTGACTAAACATGAACAAACAGGAATCAAACTAACCAAACACGACGTCCGAACAACTCCGTGCGACCTCGCGGGTCGCTCTCCGACTCAACGATCAAGCGTCGCCCGAGGCGAGCACACTCAAGCTATAGCCTGCACAAACACTAAAAACAGAAAACAACTATAGGCGTGAGTATTAAAACTCAGTAGGGTAGCCCGATATCTATTCCCAATGCACTACCTTTAAAATAAAAGAAACATCATTTCAAGTTTGAACTACAATCTATAAAACTATGTTTTTAATAATATTCTACTCAAAAACAAAGTACGAACCATTGCCCTTATCCATTTTCCAAATTCGTGTTCATTTCATTAGTGCCAATGACATTTCAGGAAAAGGGGAAAGTGATGTTTAAATTTTCAAATTTGTACAAAAGGGATTAAACACTTTCATTTGAAAACAATTTTTAGAAACCTAATCAAAAGCACTTTACCATTTTCCAAAGAAAACAATACACCAGAATGCACAAAGTAAAACATACAGCAAGGGCAATGTAAGTATACACGTGAGCATCATAATCATTACTGCAAGCTACAAAAGCTGAATAGACATGGGTGAACCTAGGAGATCGAGAATAAACCCGAAGACACCAATACATGAGAAATCATCCTTATTGACATGTCACGATGAAATCAAAACGCACAATACGCTCGACCATCCACTCACAGGCAGGTCGAGGGCAAATCCCATAGCAATAAACCCAATATATCCACCTACTATGGGCCACTGGTCAGTACCATAACCTACCAGTGCAGCAATCGTTCTTAGAATATTCTCTCAATATGCCAGATTCCCATGTCTCAAGTGTTTAAGAAAAAGGGGGTGAGCCAACCGATGCCAACCGAGCATCCAATCAGATATATCTATATATATAAAGAACAACAGGCATTCCCCGAGCCACTCCATGGGACAACCTCATGCCTTTTTCCACTCAAGTACCCGGGAGCCTCTAAGCGCGGCCTCCCAAACAATCAATCGCAACCAAGGCATGAGAGTCTTCCTAAGAGGGTTTTTATAAAAACATTTCCATCGCTTTCCATAAAGTGCCAAACGGGCATTTAATACAGTTCACAATTACTACCAAAACCAGTTTAAAACTATTTGAAAAATCCACAAAACACTACTTCACAGGTTGCCAGTATTTTTATAAACCAAACCAAACCATTTTCTTTTCCAAATAAACTTTAAGAGCCAACCGGGCAATTTCTCAAACGAACCAAAGTATTTGTCCATGCTTCAAAAGAAATCATTTCTCATTAAACCAGAACTCTGTTTTACATTCCGTGAATTATGTTTAAAATCCAAACGGGCATTCTTTCATTATTGAGTGTCCGCTCGTCAAAAGGATGATTCATGTGTCTTGTATAAAATAAACGGCTCCTTTTGACATTAAATAACCATTTAAAAATTAACCATCTTATATTAAAAATTAATTATCATATATTATCTCATATTTATTACAATTAATAAAATGTTGATTTTATAGGGTGCGCAAACAACATGAAATAATATAACTTAAATTTTAAAAGCAGTGCAAAGGGAACCTACCTCAAAACCAAGCGTGACGGCAAAACGACTTTGGAAGCAAGGCGCGATGTCACGGCGTGTGTCCGAGACTACGTGACAAAGTCTAATACTCTGCGTAAACAATTTCAAGGACTCAGACACAACCAAAAACTCATCAGAGCATTCGAAACCAAGCGGCGGGAATAAGCGCTCACCTTGAAACCAAAGCGCGGCGATGACGGAACCTCGGAAATAAGGCGCGGCGGTGGCGCTCACTTGGAAACACCCTGCGTCGGTCCTAAAAGTCCTAAGCCAACAAATAAAAATCCACCATCAATTAAAACTCATGAACCAACAAGAGTACGATGATGAATATAATAATAATATTAATAATAATAATAATAATAATTAGAATATGAATAATGATAGTATAATAATAATAATAATAATAATAATAATAATAATAAAACTAATAATAATAATAATAATAAAAATAATAATGATAATAATAATAATAGTAATAAAATTAATAATAATAATAATGATAATAATAAAATTAATAATAATAATAATAATAATAATATTAGTAATACTAACACTAATAATAATAATAATCACATTAATCATAATTTTATAATAGAAAAAGTTATTAACATATTAAATAAAATAAAATAGAAAATTAAATATAAAAAAACGGACCTGCGGCGGAGCAGAAGATGGAAAAAGAAAAGAAGAAGAAGAAGAGAAGAAGAAGTGGAAGAAGGAGAGAAGAAGAAGAAGAAGAAGAAGAAGAAGAAGGAAAGGAGAAGAAGAGAAGAAGAAGAGGAGGAAGAAGAAAAGAAGAAGGAGAAGAGAAGAGGAAGAAAAGAAAGAAGTAGGCGGGCGCGGGTCTGGAGGCAGGTGCGCCGGCAGGCTGGGATGGGAGGAGGAGGCCGGGTCGCACAGGAGAGGGAGGCGCCGGGGTGCTGGCACAGCGACGGGAAGCCGGGGCCGGAACCGGCAGTCGCCGGAGCGGCGCAGGAGGAAGTTGCAGCGGCCGGAGCGCCGGGGTGAGCCGAAGCCGGAGAAGGGCTGCTGTGGGGAAAGGGATACAGGAAAGCGGGCTGGCCGGGGGAGCCGGGACGGCTTGCGGGCGCGGCCGCAGCGTGGTGAAGGGGCGGGGGTGCGCGGTGGCGGACAAGGAGCGAGGCAGCGGAGGGTGCAGCGGCGCACTGCAGGAAGGGGCGCGGCCTGTAGACGGCGCACCAGGGAGAAGCGAGCGGAGATGAAAAAAAAGAAAAAGGAGAAGAGGGAGAGAGACAGAGTGGGGGTGGCGGCTCCCGTGGGGGAGAGAAAAAAAAAGAGAGATATATATATAGGGGGCATTCTAGGGTTAGGAGAATAATAAAATAAGGAAAGATAAATAAAACAAAACAAATCAAAATAATAATAAACTACAATATTAATAATAAGATTAATGGCAAACCATAATTAATAATGATTATACCATTATTCACAGTGTTAACAATTTCATTAATTATTTATTTATAACATAAAAATAATAATAATGATAATAATAAACATAGCGATAAAAATACAAATGATAAAAATATTCATTTCATCTTAACTAATAAAGACAATTATTAATAGCCATAAAAATATTAAGACAATCTAAATTGACATTTCTAATTTATTTTTAATTTCTCTAAGCCGAAGAGGCCATGCAATCGCATGGGCGAAGCCGCGCGGTGTCGTGATCTACCCGCGCTTCCGACGACGTCGAACCCAAGATGCATATTTTTTTATCAAAAACTCAAAACTTTCATCCGACTGAACGTGAACCGCAGCAAAAATAATTTAAAGCCAAAGAAATCATAAAATAAAATAATCGCACGGTCGGGGTGTGACAGTGATAATTTCCCATGATTATTAGGCCATATATTACAGCCATTTTTTTAAAATGTGAAATTAAAAAGTAAAACTCATCTATTATGGTATATTATGGACTTTTTACAAAGATTAACATATTCTACTAGAGAAAATTTTAACATGTGTTGTTGTTTTATTTGAATGATTAAATTATAATTCACATAGATATTTAATGTACTTTTGGATCAAAGTTTATGTCCAACTCAACTTGGATGATATTTTACCAAATTTTCATCACATGTTTAGTTAAACTCTATGTGTATACTAATATTATACATTCCCTATTCTAATTGGATAAATCAATTTTCTTTCCAATATTATAATAACCATAACCTATATACAAGATGTATTTCATGTTAAAATCCACCATGTTCTATTTTCTATGTGTGTGTCCTCACAAACTAAACATCACACACCCTATTGAATAAATTCATACAATCACTTCTCTCATTAATCAATAGTAATATGTAATTTCCATATTAAAAAAAATATATGATCTCATTAATAAATATATATATAAATGTTAATGTCTTCCTCCTATAAAAAAATCAATTTTTATTATCTTACTTAAATCTTTATTAATGTTCATGTTGATCAATTCCCACGGAAACAAATTTTCATTCTTGTCTTATTAATCAATTCTTCATTGTATCAGGTAATCATTTTTCATGTAGTGTTAGTTGTCACCAACATCAAGACACAAAAAATATAATATTTTTGTGTTGTTTGGTATTTCATTCATTGTTGGGTTTCATTGAATATGTTGATAATTACAGCATCAGATCATCCTCATCCACAATCTCGTTATATATATATATATTAAGTGTGAATATAATTTAAATTTTATTTATTTTTTATTTTTTTCAAAACTATTGTCATGAAAAAATCCAAATATCTAGACATTATTTGAAATATTCATTGTTTATTGCTCTGAAAGATTCGCCCATTAATACCTTATAATACTTATTCTTATCATGGATTCATTATTATTTTGTTAACTTTTATTGAATTTAATTATTTATTATAAACATATGAATGAAAATCATGTATTTTTATAGGTGCAATTTTGTCTCCACCAAGTGGTTCAATTCTCTCCACCACTGTCTTCCTCTACCAAACACTATAATGATGAAATATCATAGCGATGCAGAATAAATTGAAAATAGTATTCATCATTGATTCATAATAGAAATAATCATAGAGTATAACCATATCATGTAATACTCCCTCTAAAATGGTTGATCCCACATCCACCATCCTATTTGTTCTTCTTCCTCAGAGATCACTACACTCAATAAAATTTCCCCTTAAATTGTGTTCAACTCTCGGAACATTATTTAAAAAATCATACATTAGACCTCCATATTAAACCAATTGATAGTTTTTATACTCCAAAAACATTATAATTAATTTTGGAATTCTAAAATTGTGATCTCTAATACATGTAAAACAAAATATTCCATGGTTTAATTTTATAGTGACATTATTTATCGCTTATACATCTTCATCATCTCATATCACCACCACTATGAAAATACTTGAAAACACATAATAAAATAATCATTGTATCATGAAAAATATTAAATTTATTAAAAAATATCTATTAATTATCCAAACACAATAATTTATTCCAAAATTAATTTTCAATCATTAAATAATTCATGAACAACAATAGCATCATTAAAAAATTGCTTCATTGAAATTTCAATAAATAATGTAACCTAACAAAGATATATATATATCAATGTATTCATATTAATTTTTTAGCTTCTCTGTAATGAAAATTTCATAATTAAAACTAATCTTTATGATGTTCTAGTAAGTACTTAGAAATTATAACAAATATAATTATGAATTATTATGTGATCCTCTTGATGTATTCACCTAAAACATATAATTGTTAATAAAAAACATACAGGATCATTATATGTATTTTATAATGGTTGTTGTGAACCATACACCCTTAAAATTTTCAATATTTTAAGTCTAGGTCATAATTCAAGATCCATTTCAGTTTAACAAAAAACATATTCCTGGATTTTTATATATATTAAAACAATTTTGAATGATTTAAAATCATCATAAATGATTAAAATGTAGTGGAAAAATATTAATTTAGAACATATATTTTCATCAAAAAAATTCAATGTGCGTTAACTACCTCAACACAAATTTTTTTTTCATCAATGTGATTCTTTATCAAATAATAAAGATTCATAATAATCAAACAGTTGTATCATCTAATATAGAATCTACAACTTTTTCATATAAATATTTTCCACATCATGACCTATACACCATTGACCTCTTATTAAAATTAAACATATAAAAATAATATTATACTAAATGTTCATATGAAAAATATTCATTGATCTTCAAACCTATTAAATTTCAATATGAATGGATATACATGAATGTGTAAAGGACATATCCTTTGTGGTCACATCACCAAAAATCTCCTCCTTTTCTAAATAAAAAATCATACTTACATCATATATCCCATAAATAATATGGAAACAAAAAATAACATTGAATTAGTTCTCCTCAAATACATATAAGCCACATCATGAAATATATTCAATCTCAATGAAACATGTCATCAAAAAAATACAACACAATACAATGTCGGCAAAAAATTGGCTCTTTTTTTATTTTATAATAAATTATATATGTGATTATATATTAAATTTAAGTAACTATATATCTATAATTGTAGAGTTATTTCAATAAACAGTGGTTCTAGGATAGTGGTCTTAGAAAAATATGTGAGGATCAACCAAACCCAACTTTCCATAAATTTAATATTTACTAATAAGATAGTGGCAATATACTATTTATAGTAATATCACTAACATATAATTTATCAAATGAAAATAGTTATATCCATGATATAATATGTTTTATAGAACAATTATTTCTCAATATATTTGGGATTTTATATATAATTATTCTAGTTATACTAATATAAAAAACTAAAAATTATTCCACAATTCGACATATTAAATTGTGTTTATTTCCAATAAATTGGGTTTATTTAATTATATAAATAAAATTAAAAATGTATACATGATATGGTATTAAGTAATTTTTATGGATCAATAATATATATTAATGATGGATGAATTTTTAGTTCATGTTTTTGAGAAAATCGTAATTGATAATTTATTTACCTTTTTGAATTATTCGAATTCTGTAATTAGTTATTGGGATTAATTAGATAAATGGTCATACGATATTGGACATATATAATGTTTTAAATATTGGGAATGAAATAAGAAAAAAATATTGTTGATTAATTATTTTCTTACTCTATTTTTTAATTAAAATTTTAAGCACGTTATAAATCAATTTTTGGTTTAGAAATCATTAAATTCTGTTAGAGAATAAATTATTAGATTTTGGATAGGTTGATTTCCATACTAGGATTTTTGATAAGGATTCAAGGGGTGTTCCAAAAAAAATATTTTAGACCTGTAATGACACTCATTGATGGTATATAGAGCCATAGGAGGGAACCATGGGATCAAGTTTGAGTTAGGACTATATTATACAATTTAAATCTCTTCGGCTAGCCTGTGAGAATCTGGGATGTTTTTTATAATAAAAGAGATAATTTCCTTATCCACATTACCCATTAGATATCCTCATAATCTTTTTTCCCTATATAGAAACGTAGTGGACCCAAATTCCATCCTCCTACTCATATTCTCTTGTGAAATAATTTAAGGAAATAACCCCACTTGTATTACCTATATAATAGTTTTCATTATTTTTCATTAGTTTTGTTTCTAGTTTTATCTAATATTAAATACAACTAGTGAATTGTTTCCTCATTTTCATCTATTTTATGTCGATCCCAAATAAAATATTGGATTCATGGTTTTTCTATACATGAGTTTGGGGGTCCTTAAATATAAACCATATTCATTAATTTTTTCGATAAGTATTCATGATGTGGTCCACATTTAATATAAATTTTCTAACACAATTTAAATAAATTATATCAATAAGAAAATTCATTGTCATAATTTATAGTTAAATATTTTTTGAAATGTATTGATATTATACTTACATGAGTGATAAACATAGATGGGTTTTAGCCCTGTATGGTCCAAGGGTGAGCAATGGTTATTTAAATTTTACGGTTTATAATAAATTTATTAATCAAGTCAATTGGTGTGAAATTACATTTTGAACCCATCTATAATATGTGAATATTCCAAAAACATGAATATTTCTTATAGTATTATTATAATTTAATTTTAAAAAGGACAAGATCTGTTAAACATGTTTAATGGAGTTGAATCATTTTATCATAAAAATTGTGAATAATGATTATAAAAATATATAAAAATAGCCAAATATTATAGAGTGACACTACTATAGAGCGAAATGGTAAAATGTAGTTATGAAATGAGAGTTTATTGACCTCATATTAAAAAATATTTTTTTACATGAAATGAAATTTTTGATATTTTTATATTTTAAATGGTCTTATAGTTAGGTTACGATAAGGTTATTCCCTATTCTAGTTTGAATGAAACCCTATTTAAAATAGACTTAGGTGAATGGTAAGGATCTTATGTTATGATATGAGAGTTTTCATGATGAAGAGTGAGTAATTATTATTTATTTTTTTATAGTTTTTAAATATTTTTATAAATGATCTATGAAGTTGATCATTGGGGATTAATAATTTATTGGTTTTTTATTCCATAATAAATTATTTTATGGTAAATATCAAAATTTAATTCAGTCTATTTTGAAATAAAAACATGTGGAATTACATGGGTTACATTTTTTAGTTTCATATATGTGTTGAATATATGTGTAATTCCTTGAAAAATTGTCTAATTTTTTAATGGACTGAACTAAATTAAATGTGATGATACCTCTATGTATTAATTGGGGTTTTGTGTGATGAAATTTCTATAGTATCCTTGGATTCCACACCAATTAATCACTATAAATTCCTTGAATTGTTTATCCTTGGTCTCAAGTGACATCATGGATCATTAAATAAATTAATAAAAATCGTGGATTACCTTGATTTACCATTATGAATGTCATGGGATAATGTCCTTAGATCCATCATGATTAATGAAAATGAAATAAAATTGTTGTAGAATAGGAGTCTGGTCATTATATAAATAATTAATTCCATATAAATGTGGTTCAATGGATTCAATTTAGATAATAACTATTTTGGATACCTTGGATTCTATGAGTTTTTGTAATGATTATTTCTAGGTATAAATTAAATAAATTATGCATGGAGTGGATAAATTATAATTCATAGTGAATCCCACATGAATTACATTATGTTTTAATGGTTAGATTTCCATGGAAATGAATAATGGAATTGAACAATGATTATAATACTAGTCTAAATGTTCAGATATATCCACCTTTTCCTGAAATGAGTATACAATGAACCATACTTTATGAATAATATTTTTTATTATTAAAATTTGTTATTTAATTACTACTGAAAAAGATATATCACATTATTAATGCTGTTAGTATAATTTGAAATGTAACCATCGAGTTTCAATTGTTATGTGACCATTTTTCAATTATGACTATTGGAAAATTTGAAAATTTGAATTCATACATTAATGAAAATTGTAATGTTAAAATTATTGTTTATAAGAACAAATGAAAATGGATGACTAATGAAAAAAGGAGAAATGATGGCCTCAACCAGAATATAATGGTCATATGTAGACCACATGTTGGAGACTAGAGGGATTTTTCATCATTAAGGTTCTCTCTGGAATAATCCAAACCAATCTTTAACAGGTGGATCTTGAATGAAATCTCTTACGGGATAAGATCATGTATGTTGGAATTACCACTCAGTCAATTTTATCATAGACGCCACATAAAACATTCACCATAATACACCATACCATTAAGTCTTCTGGGTTGGTAATAAAGGCGTATTTCCTATGGACCTAGTTACAAAAATTTAAATTCCTTTTCCTAAATAAATCTATTATTACCTAATTTTTTTTATATTATTTTTTCTAAAGAAAATTGATATGGAGGATGATCAATTGATATTTTGGAATGAAATTATAATTTCCATAAATCATATAAATATTTAAAATCAAATTATTTATTATTATAAATATATTATTGAGATAGTATCATAAAAACACTATTATTTAAATGTAAATAATAAAATAATTTTACTTTTTTCAAGTGTCAAAAATTTTTATATGCATTTTTAGTCTGCTATTATTTTTATTTAATAGTGATTTTTATATTTATAAGATATAATATTTTTATTTAGAGAATAAGTATGATAAAATATATTTATTTTTTTAAATCGTCACATCCTAATTATGTTAGGTTGAACATATGTGAACTTTTTTAAATATATTATATTTTAATGAATTTTGAATGTAATGATTGTATTTTAACGTATGTTTCGTGACTTCATATTTAATTAATAATTATGTAATATCTAATTAAGCAAAATAATTATCCTAAAAATTTATTTTGTTAATATCAATTATTTAAATAATTTTTATCAATTTCCAATCCTTTTATTTACTATCTAATGTAAAAAATTGATACTTTACCATTAACAATTTTTTTTGTAGAATTATTAATTTATCATGAAAAAAAAGTAATTTTAAATTATGATTTAAAATTTTGGATTTAAATAATATTTAATATGACCTATATTTCTAAAAACATTAGAAAATATGATGTAAAATACCATGTTTTTTCATTTTCAACAACCTTGGGGTCCTATGTTTATATTTAAAAATTTATTAAAAAAAATCATTCACTTATTCTATTAATACCCATAAATTTTCCCATTTTATGTCTCTAAATAGGAATTTTAACTTAATATATGGTAGTTTAACCTCTCATGGATTCATCCCAAGGTAATCTCATTATCCTAAGAGCCCAATAATAATGTTTTAGGAACATTTAATCAAGGTAAGAGAACTATCATTCTTTTAAGTTCATTTCAAGAACCACGTTTTATGTTTATATTCTAAATGTAATTATCAAACTATAATATTTCTTTAATATTCATTATAAAAACCTAAAATTACCATTTATCAATAGAATAATCCCACCTTCCCTTTTTACACTTTTATAAAATAATTTTTTACTTTTATTATGCTTCCAAATTTACCGCAGACAAATTTCCCTGTTCTCCTTAAGAATTAATATTTTATTTCATATTTTTGAATACCTAGACATATTTATATTATATGGTGATTTAAATTGATGTAAATATCATTTATTAAGTGGTTTAAAATAAATTATACACGCATTCCCTTTTCATGTGTTAAAATATACACAATTATATTTTCATTAGGAAATTATAAAAAACATTATTTTTTTTTGAAATTCATTTAATTCATTAACTGTGAATTATTTATGATATTTTTATTTGGATACATGTGGGAATAATTAAATGAATCTTCTTAGTGGTTATCCCTAGTATTTCAGAATTTCATTGTGTACATAATGAAATCTCTAGAGATGACATGTTTTATGATACCTTGTTAAATAACCTTGATAATATTTATGACACCTCGGAGAAAATGATTGATGATATTCTTATGAATATATAATTTAAATGTTTTATCCAAAATTAAATGTTATGATTCATGTTATATTAATTATTATATTTCCTTTTTAATTTTTCTCATTCCTTTATGATATTCGCCATGCTCTAATTAACATTTTTAATGGTCACATGTAAACTATTTCACTTTCTTTCTGTTACTAAGACATATTCTCTAACATTACTTTGATATATGTCCACATGTTATAAGATTAATTAAATATACTTTTAATGAAAATATTATGATTCCTTTCATGTTTATGGAATTTTTTAATGTTTTCATGTATAATGTGTATATTACCCATGATAAAAATCAATAAATGATCATTTTTTTTTTAAAATATAATAAAATGTTATATTATAAAATGGTGGGAGTCCATTGATGGTATTTAAAGATATATAATATATTTTAGGAAATTAGGAATATGAAACCTTTCGTTGAACCTTCAAGAAAAGTGAAAATTTATGAAAACAACCAATTAATTTGCTGAGTTATTTGGAATGTGTATTCCAAAAAAAATAAATCACTTCCCTATTACAAAAAAGTAGATGTGGATATGGAATTGATGTATCTAGGTGTAAGACATGAAAACATTAATTTAGTATATTCTCAAAGGAATAATTTTGCATAAAAAATTTCATTTCTTCATTCATCGTTTGACTTTATTGGGATATTTTTTGGTTAATAAAATGATCTTTATAAATAATTATGAACAATTTATAGAAAATTAATTTGTTGTTAAAGAATAGTATATTTATGAACGATTTTTTATGTAATATAATTACTATAGAGGTATAATATTAAAAAAATAGATTTCCCACTATGTTTTTCATCATTTATAAAATGTATGGAAATATGAATAAATATATAGATGGAGAGGATAACAACCATTGAAATGAATGCCCTCTGATGGTGCCCAGGATGAAAAGATTCAAAATTGTGATGATTCAACTAACTCAAGTTATTTTCAACAACATGAATCATGCTGAGAGACAAGATTCACTTCCAAGGGAACAAAATTTGGTCTATTTCCTTATGTTTCAATAACCACCTTATAACAGTTGATATTCTAACATAGTTATCTATGATCAATATAAAAACTATGTTGAAATTATCTTCTCTATACTCCATTATTATGAATTAGAAAAAGTCACCCTAACTGTGTTTTTTTAGAGGGAGATGTTTATAATTTTTAGAAACTAATTAAAAATATGGACTCAAAAATGAAGATTGATTCTATGGAGTGGGTAGAGACCATGTATCTTTTTAAAAAATAATTTTTTCATTTTGATGTGAATAAATATGCATAATTAATTCCTAAAAAATATGTATAAGGAAACATTATTTATGGGAATCTATGTGATAAATATTATATGACTTTCTCATTAAAAATATATCTTTTCATGTATCCAAATGAAAATATTTAAATGTTCTTTGATGGAATATGACCCTATCGTTATATGAATCTACCCAATCAAGACTTTGGAATACTAGATGATATATTAAAAAGTTTAATGAAGATATCACTGGTGTTTCGAGAGATGTAGTGGTCCAATAGATCAAATGGAAATAATATTTTTATGGATCCAATATTAAGGATGGACTTTTATAATGGAAGAGGAGGAAAGAAATTTTAACATCTCACATGAAACCAATGTAAAAATAAGAATTTGGGGAACTTATTTCATGGGAGTTGGAAATGATACAAGTGTGTTAAGGATATCCATATTACTCCAAAATCACAGTATTAGGTGAAGCAACATCTTCTCAACACTAACAAAAAAGGAATGATGGTGTATGAATATCAATATGTCTAATGATATATGTTTGGAAATCTTAGGAAAATTCCCAAATATTGTATAAATATGAAAATAAAAGTTATAAATCACCATCACCCTAAACCTAAGCTAAAAAATAATGGTCATGAATTTTTAATCATGATCAATAAAGTATATGCCCAAAATGTTTTGGTGGCTAGTACTCTAATTGTTCTCTCAATGCTTGAAAGTAAATTAATTGATTATGGTTCTATAAAATCAATTATTTTCTTCATGCATTCAATGAATATATAATAAATCCCTAATAAATATAATTAGATTTAAAAGTCAAGACTCATTGGGGTATTATAAAACCATCAACAATGTATATAAACTATTGTATTTAAATTTTAAATCTCATTCTATTACAAAATATAGTATTCATTCACATGGTGGAATTCATCACTATTCTAGGGATGGAATGATGATAAATATATAATTCTAATATAAACAAAAGAATAATGTATATATCAATAGTATTATGTGAAAAAAAATATTGTTTTCTACCATTGAGTGATATCTTGTATAGATATTTTTCTTGAGGAACCTCACATTACCTTCTTTTAGTTGATGATAGGGTAAGAAAAATAAACATAGGATTATATTTCAATATAAAATTTCACCATATTTTTAAATTAACTTATTTCCTACTGATGTTCGTAGAGATCCCCAAGAAATAGAGGTATAGTTCTCCATGGAACTCCTGCCTATATCCAATATGATATCAAAGTCCCCAAATTGAATGGAAAACAAGCTGTTGGTGGAATTAGAGAATCAAATTCATGATCTTTTTCTGAAGGGTTTTGTTTGAAAAACATTGTTTATTTAGGGATTACATATATAATATTTTAAGAATAATGATGGATCAATTTCGTGAATCATTGATTATATAGAAATAAATGTCAATATAATGAATCATGTATACACACTTCTAGGGATTGATGACTTATTTGACCATTTTCATGTGGATCAATTTTTCTAAAATATTTATCATTGATCTTGTTGTCATAATATGATAGTGAAGAGATAATATATTGAATGAATTCATTTCAAATCCTATAGCGGAATTCTATATTTTTTTGTTATTTCCATATACATTAATAATTATCCTCTCTCTTTATGGACATTATGGGTAGAGTGATTATGGACTACCTTGATAATAACTCGGTAGTTTTTATTGATGTTATTCTAATATTTTACAAATATTTTATGGAAAATGAGAATAATCTATGTGTTATACTATAATCTGTGAGGAATGATTTTATATTTGTAATGTTCTCCAAATGTGATTTTTTTTCAATATGTTTCCTTTATTGGGATCATTGCACCCACTAAATGAATCTTAGTTTTCCAAGTGAAAAAAATGGTTTTGCTTCAGTACTCTCATCAAACAACAGTAAATGATATTTACAATATCCTTGGTTCAGCAGTATATTATTGGACTTCATTGTAATACATTTCATGAAATTATAACAAAATAAATAATTTTTCTCAAAAGGGGGATAATTTTAACTAGATATAAGAGTGAGAATAATGTTGCGAAGAGGTGAATAAGAGATTGGTTTCGGCACATCAGATAAATCGACCCACTATCAGAGAAAAAATTATTATTGTTCAAGATGAATCTATGAAATATATAGGGTTATACCTCCTAAAATACAAAAATTTAATTCTTATGAATATAAATAGTTGATTCCTCATGATTATAATTATCATATTCATGACATAGAGCTACCTCTAGATATTGTTTTTCTATGAAATTATGGTGGCACTATCTTTATGTGGAGATATATTATATATACATACACCACCAATGTTTGATTTATATTTCCACACTAAAGTGGTTGAATATTAGACACAAGATATGGTTGGAGCATCAACAATACTATGAATGTTCAATTCATTATCACCCTGGAAGATAAAAAAAGTCACTAAGGCATTATGTAGCAAAGGCCATGTTTTGATGGAAATGATAAGGATTAAATGATATCCATTGATCAAAAACCTAGTATAATTATATATATTACTCCTAATGGAAGGGATATCATCAAAAATATCCCAAATGATTTCTTATCAATCATCACATTAGAAGATCATGAAATCTCAATGATAAGATCTATTAATACAGTAGAAGATAAGGGCTATGATGAATGGGAATCCACCGAAGTTTAATTTTTATCAATAAGGTGTATTGAATATTCATACAATTATATGTGTTCAATATATTAAGAATGTAAATAATGATCTTATTAATGATGTTCATAGTTCTACATTCTATATAAATCCATGAAACACTATGATTATTAGGGAACTTCATTGTCTTTATTGGTGGGATAACATTGAAATAAAGATTGATGACTTCACTATAATGTTCATAGCGTGTCAACATGTGATGGTAGAGTTGAAAATTCTTCATGGGGTATTGGAAACACCACACATACCGACATGGATGTGGAACAACATCACTATTAACATTTCCATTGGTCTCTTGGAAGTGGTACAATATCACTATGTAAGAATAATTTGAAATTTCAACATCAAGATTTCACAGTTATATGACTATTGTTAAATTTTAAATATTTTTCAATGTGATCATTGTAAATTATACTCATACTAAAAATTATAATGATAAATTTAGTTTTTATAAGTACAAATGAAAAAGGATAATTAATGGATAATGGAGAAACAATGGCCTTGACTAGTAAAGTCAAGATTTATGAAGTTTATACATTGGAGGATGGGGGAGGTAGAATAATTGGAGGTCTCTCTTGATCAAACCCAATACTATCTTCAAAAAATGAATCTCTAACAAAATAACATATGTGATAAGTTCAAGTTTATAGAAATTACCACTCAAGTGATGTTATCAGAGATTCCCCATGAATCTATCATGATTCAAAACATTACCATTAGATCATATGTGGGTGTTATAATGGGTACTATGTCAACAACCTAGTCATATAATGTCTTATTATATTGTATAAGTACAATTTTTATTCCATGAATTCTATTTTTAGTATAATTTTTTAGTAAAATTGAGATGAAATATGATAAATTGAATTTTTGTAGGGAAATTATACATTCCAGATAGGATAAAAATATTTATAATAATATATTATTTTATGAATAATAATTACTGTATTGACATAGTTTGATTAGAACACTCTTATTTAAATATAAATGATAAAATACATTATATTTTTCCACTGTTATTGTAACACCCCGAGAATTCATAGTGTGTTATTTCTTCAAAATAATTCAATAACATGCACTACACGCAACACCGAGTTCAATTTCACCATGAATCACCAAAAATCCATTCAAAAGAGGTTATGAATAGTATTAACTAAATTTTAAAATTTATATAATCTTTATAATTTTAGAATCCATATTATGAGTATCTTAGACATAATGCAAGAACAAAATCATTTTCAGTATTGCACTTTTATCAACTTTTAATAGTGAACCCTTTTTAAATAAAATATTTTAAACTTTTTGACTAAATGGGGACATCAAAAATTTAAAATGAAACATCCCAAGCTTCCACGGTACGTTTTCGTTGAATAATACAGTAAAGTGTGTTGTACGCAACTTTGATTTTTAACACACAGCACAACCAATCAAACAAGCCGTTATGAATAGTAATACCTACTTTTTGAAATTATATATATTTTATATTTCAAAATGAACTTCATTTTTGAATTCGGAATATCAAATTTAGCCTAAGGTGAAATTTTGGTACTTTTCGAATAACTTTCATATTTTGATGAATAGTGAAAATTACTAAATTTTAATTAAAAACAACTTTTTTAATCAAATAATTAATAGTGATAAATTATGAATTTTAGTGTTTTTAAAGTATATTTAGAATATATTTTTACCATTTAATACAATTTTGGTCATTGTACATAATTTCACAATTAAACCGAACATAAACAAGTGTCAATATTTTGATAGTTATTATCTCTTAAAAACACACTTTTTGTTTTGACAGCGGGAATTAATTTTAAATTAATTTCTGCCACTTCTGTGTTTTGAATTTAGTGAAATGGTTTCCATATTTGGAATCAGGATGTTCAAATTGTGTAAATAGGTATGTTTTATTTTTAGACATTTTGAATAATTACTACGGTAAAAATTTTATTTACTATCGTTAAGGGTTAATCCGGTAAATAAGGGTTAAAAAATAAAATTATAATAATCATAAATGACCCTAAAACGTGTCCTAGCCTTATTGGATGATACATTTTTGGACATAAGAATATTCGGGTCGATTTTGGGACCCCATGGTGCCACTTGTAGGTGATAGGGACACTTTATTTTAATTAAGTTAAAATGAATACAAAAATTACACAAGAATATATATTTTAGAAAAACAATTTTTACATAGGGTTATATATGTTGGATTTTAGATTATAAATATTCATTAGAAAGATAAAAAGATTTAAAACATAATTATATTTTATTTATAATTTTTAGACATTATATAATTTAATTTATTTATGACACAATGATGATGCAGTAATTACTATAATAGTGAAAAATCAAAATAATTGATATTATAAATACCCAAATAAATATAATATGAAACTTTTAATGAATTAAACTAATTTTAAAGGAAAATATGACATATTATGATTGATTTAATTGACTTATTTCGAAGTAATAAATCTGTTATGAGTTTCAAAAAAATCAACTATTGAATAGTGTCAAAATTGTCAAAAAGAGTTCTTAAAACAAATATTATATTATTAATTGATATTAAATTCATAAAAATCTTATGTTCGGACAAGAGACTTATATCACGATAGTTTCATCATTAATGGACCACTTGGGGGTCTCTTGAATGTATATAGTAAGTTTATTAACCATATTATATAAAAATACAAAGAGACATTATAAAAGTGAAACTAAATAACTTAGAGTTAATACTTAATGATAAGTTTAATATAAGTACCCAAACCTATCTAAATTCTATTGGTTGAGCTTTTTTCGACCCATCCCCACATTAACATTTAAATAATCTACTTTTGAGCCATTATAAACCCAATATGAATTATTATAAACTAATATTTCTAGCTTTTCCAAAGGTGCCCATCACCCCTCTTATAAAAGGGCACTCCTCCTCATTTCTTCACACTTTCAAAACCTTTTGGTTCGGAAAATATCTGCCCAAATACTCTCCCAACATCCATAACTACAACCTAGAGGCCTTAGTTGTATCAGAAAGCCAACCTAAGGAGCCCTTTTGATCAAATCAAAAGGAAGAACCCGAAGAAGAGGTAATGATTTCACCACCCTTTTCCAAGTTCCTTTCTTCTTCCACTTCTTCTTACATTGTTATTACCATTATAAAATAATAACTCCAGTATCATATATATACTGTGATTTTATTATAAATATGGTACAACCATATTCAGTATTCTATCCACCCTTTGAATAACATGTCACCATACGTGCGTACGTACGGCTTACCGTCTCCACGTCGTGGTGTAATTGTTATTCAATATATTATTATTTGTATGGGTATAATAAGGATATGTAACTCATGTAAATAACAAATATAACATGTTAATGATTCTGTATATATGATTTAACAACCATTTATATATTATTTCAAAAGAATGATATTGTCGCTCGTGCGTATGTACGGACTACCGTCTCCACGAACGCGATGAGATTCATTCTCCATCGTATCCATTCAAGTATAATTATCATTTGATGATTTAAAAATGATGTTTAAGTACTTGATATCATTCTAGATATGAATAATATACAACCTATCTATTACAAACATGGATTACGTAACAAAACATATAAAATAAAACAAGTAAGTTAACACCCGAAACAACGATAATACTAAGATATTATTATCAAATCAATATTAAAAGATCATATATGATATCATATTAATATATATGATTCTTGTATAATTTAATAACAATTATTTCACCGTTATATAGGAGTTTAACCTACCCCAACCAAGGAAAAGTACAAGGTAAGGGGTTTTCATCTCACTCCTTATTCCCGTGAGATTCATGCCATATTGCCACCATTACATTTTGTGTGGTGTATGTACTGCCTATAATTATATTCTTTGTGTAATACACTCTAATTTATGTGTATTTACATATTCATTGTATGATACCTATTTCATGGGTTGTATGTTTCATAAGCTACCAAATTGGTAAGGGTTATTTCACAATCTCTTCATTATCTGAGGTTGTTTATACGTAATAATCTACTGGGATCTCTTTATCATCCACATCCATGTTTCTTAATATTGTATTTCAAAACATTTTTACTATTTACAAGAATATGGGTTAAAGTCATTTATACCCTTATGTGTTTCAAAAGGAATATTTCTGTCGTTTTCCAAACAAGGCACTTTTAACCTTTTCGACAAATTTAAGGTAAGAATTTTTTTTAACTTATACGGCGGGTGCGACAATTTACCGCCATAATAAAATCATCAAAGCTTCCCTTACAAGCTTATAAGAATATTTTCAAATTGAATGTATTAATTTATAATTATGTTACTTTTAAAATGATTAATAAAAAAAGAGATATTTCTCAAAAATAGTCTTTATTTCATTTATGTCAACATCCTTTGATGGATTTTAAGCTTATTTGATGTTGATTTATTATGATACAAAAAATCCATATTTTATTAAGGGTTTTGTGATATTTTTGACTGTGGATAAGATATTCTTATGTCACTCATGGTTTTTGTTTAGAGTATTGACATTTCATAAGTTATTCGTAATCTGAATGTTTATGTTATATTTCAAACTTTCATTCAGATGAATGTGTTAGACAAGTATGTTCTGGGTTGGGGACCGGTAAAAGTAAGCCCTCCGGTTTGGTCTCCAGTTATTAGAGGAACTCCGGTTTGGTCTCCGATTATTAGAGGAACTCTGAGTTGGTGTCCGGTTATTAGAGGCACTCTGGGTTGGTGTCCGGTTATTCGAGGCACTCTGGGTTGGGTTCCGGTTACAGTTAGCCCCTAGGTCTTGGGACGAGGCCTTGACAAAGAAATTAATGTTCAGAATTATGCATTCCGACATTATGAAAGTGGTTATTGATATTTCATGTGATTATTCTATTAGTAGAATATCCATGTGAATAAGTAAATGGCATTATTTCATTTTACTTTTGCCATACTATGTTGAAGTTCAATTTTAAAAGGATTTTGTTTTAGTAATGCTTTGCCTTAAATGATCATTCTTATTTATGAGAGTTTCTACTATATTGTTATCCTTACTGGGCATTTGAGCTCACCCCTTTTCTATGTTTTATTTTTCCCAGGAAGTGAAGAAGTAATTTATGAATGACCTGCAGGGATATTATGAGGGGTTAATAGTGTGGACTAGGGAGACAATATGTTGTTGTAATAGATTCTCACTTTATGATGTAATGTAAAACTTTATGAATATATCTAGTGTTTCCAAGGCTACTAAACCAATCTGTATTTCGAGATTTGATCATTCTTGTGATCATGCCAATGTTATGTAATAATGCACCGACTCTGGGTAACTAGGGTCGGGGTGTTACAGTTGGTATCAGAGGATGTTTAGTACAAACCATGGAAGCTAGATTTAGATAAACTCTGATTAGAGCACATAGATTTAAGATGAATTTTGAGGAATAGTATAGAAGAACATCCTAGAATTTTGGTATTGTAGAGATTTTGGGAGTTTTCCAAGAAATACATACCTATCTAGATACGAGTAGGTAGTGGCGGCTCTGGCACAAATGTACCTAGGGGTAAAACCCAAAAACACCGCTTTGAGCTAGACTCGAACAGGAACTGGTGCACGACAACGGGCCTTGCTGCACTATTTGTTACGACACTCTCGGGGGATATGCTTAGTATTACTCTCATTTTCTTTAAAAATCATTATGAATTGTTTATGAGTATATACATACTCAAGGAAAACATTCTTATGATTATGGATTACATCCATAAATAGTTCAATTTATGTTATGTGTTTTATAAATATGGGATTAGTTATTGTTATTCATAATCTAAATAATGTATGCCATTGTTTAGAAATGGTGCCCAATAGAAGGAATGAGAACTCTAGCAATGCACATGATACAAAGAGAAAAAAGGATCATATATTTTATGGTCTTAAGCAAGAATTTACAAGAGAAGTAGTCTCACATGTATTATCATCATATGAAGAAATAATATCATGTGTTGATAAGATAAGTAAAGAGTTTACTGTGTCCTATGGCTTTGAAGGGAAGCAAGAGAAGAAAAGGATGGAAGAGAGAATGATGGATAAAGGGAAGAGGGAAAAGAATAATTTTCCCATACGTGATAACTGTGGAAAGAAACACCCTGGAACTTGCCTGAAAGGAATGTGAGTTTGTTATAAGTGTGGAGGAAAAGGGCACAAAGTACATGACAACAAGGGTAAGAAAATGGTTTCAAATGTACAATGCTTCATTTTCAAGGAGTTTGGACACTATGCAAACCTATGTCCCAGTCATCAGACTATGCCGCAAATGATGGTATTGCATAATAATCATGTTATGATACTACCACAGATGAAGATGAATGACTAGAGTTCTTATGTAGATTATGTCAATTGAGGGTTGTATCAACAATGTACTTTTTATAATAATTATGGAGTATATAAGGATTGTACTGCAGTATTATTTCATTAAGGACTTGAGATTGTGTGGAACAAGGAAAAGTGACTTAATAGCAGGATAAATTTTTGGAAAATATATGGTTGAGAGAATGATAAACCATAATATATTTCTGATACTGAGGTAGTGATTTTGGAATAATACATGATTGATTTGGATAAATTATATTGGATATTCTTGACTACCTTGAAACTGATTAATGATTTGTATATTCCATCATTTTTGGGGTTTAAAACATTTTTGTATTGAAGGAGTATATCTATTATTCATTAAGGAATAAGGGATCATGAATGTAATCAATAAGGTTTTATGGTAATTCAGGATGTTGCAGTGTTTTAAAAGAATACATCATAAAGGTGTTCACATGTTATTACATGGAAAAAGGATATTTATTATGTTTACCTTCCTTATAAATTTTTGACTGAAGTATTTTGGATAGTTCTAGTTTGGATTATTTTGGATTGCCATAAATGGACATCCCGGAGGACGGGCGACAACCCATATCGTCCGGCAAGGCCGCGAGGCTTGAACCCACAACTGAAGGGCGACAAGGGTGTATAACCTACCACTGGACCACGAGATGTCCTGGATTAAATAATGTAGTTTTTATTAAAAGATCTTGTAGATGAATTATAAATTCGTTTATTTTGGAACCATATACGAATAGTGTAAATAGAATTTTTTAAGTTCTATTATCTTTTATAGTGAAACATGAGTTTGTGGAAGAAATTTATTAAGGGATAAAACTCTAATTATAAATTAAGTATATCTCCTTATGATTTTAGCCAATCTCATAAATAAATTCCTCAACATTATGAAAAGGAACATAGACCAAAAATGTTCTCCTAGATGGTACCTTAAATCATCACTAATTTATGGCTTTGGGATTGTTGGCCTTTTCATAGCCATGTTTTCTACCACTCTCCATCAAATAATTGATGGTTAGATTTTTCTTCCATATCCATATATTCCTACATGGAACCCTAGTATGTGTTATTTTCTGTAATCTTCATACTTTCCACTCATTATTTTAAATAGAGGCCTCATTAATTAATTTTTCGATGTGGGATTTCAACTAAGATATTTTGAAACGTCAAAAATGTGTTATCCTAATACCCTATGTTTTGTTGAACCGATGGTATTTCAAATCATCATAGATTGATGAATTTAAGGACCTCAATTTTACACTTGTTTGTGATTGATGACCTCAATCACTACCTATAAATATTTATATTTTCCCCCCAATTATATGTCTCAAATTGCCACCAATGTTCTCCTAATCGAGATCATAATTTGGTGGTGACCCTTTGATTTTTGTTTTTCTCATATTAAGACTAAATTTTAGTAACCCAATTTCCGATGTGGGTTTTCCCACACATATATTTTCTATTTTCAACCTTTTATTTTCGAAAAACAATTTCAAATTGCGTGGACGCAATTTATTGAAGAAGGGGAGAATGTAACACCCCGAGAATTCATAGTGTGTTATTTCTTTAAAATAATTAAATAACTTGCACTACACACAACACCGAGCTCAATTGCACCATGAATCACCAAAAAGCCCTTCAAAAGAGGGTATGAATAGTATTAACTAAATTTTAAACTTTATATAATCCTTATAATTTTAGAATCCATATTATGAGTATCTTAGACATAATGCAAGAACAAAATCATTTTCAGTATTGCACTTTTATCAACTTTTATTAGTGAATCCTTTTTAAATACAATATTTTAAACTTTTTGACTAAATGGGGACATCAAAAATTTAAATTGAAACATCCCAAGCTTCCACGGTACGCTTTCTTTGAATAATATAGTAGCGTGTGTTGTACGCAACATTGAGTTTTAACACAAAGCACAACCAATCAAACTAGCTGTTATGAATAGTAATACATAATTTTTGAAATTATATATATTTTATATTTCAAAATGGACTTCATTTTTGGATTTTTAATATCAAATTTATCCTAAGGTGAAATTTTGGTACTTTTCGAATAACATTCATATTTTGATGAATAGTGAAAATTACTAAATTTTAATTAAAAACAACTTTTTTAATCAAATAATTAATAGTAATAAATTATGAATTTGAGTGGTTTTAAAGCATAATTAAAATATATTTTTATCATTTAATACAATTTTGGTCATTGTACATAATTTCACAATTAAACCGAACATAAACAAGTGTCAATCTTTTGATAGTTATTATCTCTTAAAAACACGCTTTTTGTTTTGACAGCAGCAATTAATTTTAAATTAATTTCTACCACTTCTTTGTTTTGAATTTAGAAAAATGGATTCCATATTTGGAATCAGGATGTTCAAATTGTGTAAATAGGTAACTTTTATATTTAGACATTTTGAATAATTACTGCGGTAAAAATTTTATTTACCATGGTTAATGGTAAATCCGGTAAATAAGGGTTAAAAAATAATATTATAATAATACTAAATTACCCTAAAACGTGTCATAGCCTTATTGGATGATACATTTTTGGACATAGGAATATTTGGGTCGATTTTGGGACCCCATGGTGCCACTTGTAGGTGATAGGGTCACATTATTTTAATTATGTTAAAATGAATACAAAATTGACACAAGCATATATCTTTTAGAAAAAAAATTTCTACATAAGGTTATATATGTGGGATTTTAGATTATAAATATTCATTAGAAAGATAAAAAGATTTCCAACATAATTATATTTTATTTATAATTTTTAGACATTATATAATTTAAATTATGTATGACACAATGATTATGCAGTAATTACTATAATAGTGAAAAATCAAAATAATTGATATTATAAATACAAAAATAAATATAATATGAAACTATTAATGAATTAAACTAATTTTCAACGATAATATGATATATTATGATTGATTTAATTGACTTAGTTCGAAGTAATCAATCTGATATGAGTTTCACAAAAATCAACTATTGAATAGTGTCAAAATTGACATAAAAGAGTTCTTAAAAAAATATTATAATATTAATTGATATTAAATTCATAAAAATATATGGTTCGTCCAAGAGACTTATATAATGATATTTTAATCATTAATGGACCACTTGGGGGTCTCATGGATATATATAGTAAGTTTATTAACCATATTATATAAAAATACAAAGAGACATTGTAAAAGTGAAACTAATTAACTTAGAGTTAATACTTAAAGATAAGTTTAATATAAGTACCCAAACCTGTCTAAATTCTATTGGTTGAGTTTTTTTTCGACCCATCCCCACCTTAAAATTTAAATAATACACTTTTGAGCCATTATAACCCGAATATGAATTTATTATAAACCAATATCTCTAGCTTTTCCAAAGGTGCCCCTCACCCCTCTTATAAAAGGGCACTCTTCCTTCTCATTTCTTCACACATTCAAAAACTTTTGGTTCAGAAAAACTCTACCCAAATACTCTCCCAACTTCCCTCACTACAACCCAGAGGCCTTAGTTTGATCAGAAAGCCAACCTACGGAGCCCTTTTGATCAAATCAAAAGGAAGAACCCGAAGAAGAGGTAATGATTTCAACACCCTTTTCCATGTTCCTTCTTCCACTTCTTCTTCCTTTGTTATTACCATTCTAAAATAATAACTCCAGTGTCATATATATACTATGATTTTATTATAAATATGGTACAACCATATTCAGTATTCTATCCACCCTTTGAATAACATGTCACCATACGTGCGTACATACGGCTTACCATCTCCACGTCGTGGTGTAATTATTATTCAATATATTATTAATTGGATGGGTATAATAATGATATGTAACTCATGTAAATAATAAATATAACATGTTAATGATTCTGTATATATGATATAACAACCATTTATATATTATTTCAAAAGAATGATATTGTCTCTCGTGCGTACGTGCGTACAACCGTCTCCAAGAACGCGATGAGATTCATTCTCCATCGTATCCATTCAAGTATAATTATCATTTGATGATTTAAAAATGATGTTTAAGGACATGATATCATTCTGGATATGAATAATATACAGTCTATCCATTACAAACATGGATTACATAACAAAACATATAAATGAAAACAAGTAAGTTAACACCCGAAACAATGATAATACTAAGATATTATTATCAAATCAATATTAAATGATCATATATGATATCATATTAATATATATGATTCTTGTATAATTCAATAATAATTATTTCACCATTATACAGGAGTTTAGCCTACCCCAACCAAGGAAAAGTACAAGGTAAGGGGTTTTCATCTCACTCCTTATTCCCGTGAGATTCATGCCATATTGCCACCATTACCTTTTGTGTGGTGTAAGTACTATCAATAATTATATTCTTTGTGTAATACACTATAATTTATGTGTATTTATATATTCATTGTATGATACATCTTTCATGGGTTGTATGTTTCATAAGTTACCAAATTGGTAAGGGTTCTTTCACAATCTCTTCATTATCCGAGGTTGTTTATACGTAATAATCTACTGGGATCTCTTTATCATCCACATCCATGTTTCTTAATAATGTATTTCAAAAAAATTTTACTATTTACAAGAATATGGGTTAAAGTCATTTATAACCTTATGTGTTTCTAAAGGAATATTTTCTTCGTTTTCCAAACAAGGCACTTTTAACCTTTTCGTCAAATTTAAGGTAAGAATGTTTTTTAACTTATACGGCGGGTGTGGCTATTTACCACCGTAATAAAATCGCCAAAGATTCCCTTACAATCTTATAAGAATATTTTCAAATTGAATGTATTATTTTATAATTATGTTAATTCTAAAATGATTTTAAAAAAGAGATATTTCTCTAAAATATTCTTTATTTCATCTATGTCAACATCCTTTGATGGATTTTAAGCTTATTTGATGTTGATTTATTATGATACATAACATCCATATTTTATTGACGGTTTTGGGATATTTTTGAGTGTGTATAAGTTATTCTTATGCCACTCGTTGTTTTTGTTTAGAGTATTGACATTTCATAAGTTATTTGTAATCTGAATGTTTATGTTATATTTCAACCTTTCATTCAGATGAATGTGTTAGACAAGTATGTTCCGGGTTGGGGACCAGTAAAAGTAAGGCCTCCGGTTTGGTCTTTGGTTATTAGAGGAACACTGGTTTGGTCTCCGGTTATTAGAGGAACTTTGGGTTGGTGTCCGGTTATTAGAGGCACTCCGGGTTGGTGTCCGGTTATTAGAGGCACTCCGAGTTGGGTTCTGGTTACAGTTAGCCCCTAGGTCTTGGGAAGAGGCCTTGACAAAGAAATTAAAGTTCATCATTATGTATTCCGACATTGTGGAAGTGGTTATTGATATTGCATGTGATTATTAGATTAGTATAATATCCATGTGAATAAGTAAATGGCTTTATTTCATTTTACTTTTGCCATACTATGTTGAAGTTTAAGTTTAAAAGGCTTTTGTTTTAGTAAGGCTTTTCCATAAATGTTCATTCTTATTTATGAGAGTTTTTGCTATATTGTTATCCTTACTGGGCATTTGAGCTCACCCCTTTTCTATGTTTTATTTTCCCAGGAAGTGAAGATGTAAATTATGAATGACCTGCAGGAATATTATGAGGGGTTAATAGTGTGGACTATGGAGACAATATGTTGTTGTTGTAGTTTTTCACTTTATGATGTAATGTAAAACTTTATGAATATATCTAGTGTTTCCAAGGGTACTAAACCAATAGGTCTTTTGAGATTTGATCTTTCTTGTGATCATGCCAATGTTATGTAATAATGCAAGGACTCTGGGTAACTAGGGTCGGGGCATTACAGTTACAAATTATTCCTTGCAATTTAATTATATTATTATTTTAAATAAATAATGATTTATATATTTAAAATTTAAAATCATCATATTTATATAATTATTATGCTAAAATATATATAATTTTTTAAATCATCACATAAAAAACTTTTGTGGTGGATTAATGATAATTTTATAAATTAAATTATTTTTTCGAGAATGTTAAAAATACAGTTTGAGTTTTTTTAGTATGTTTAAGAATTTAATTATTATGTTATAAACTAAATAACCACATCCATAAGACTAAACTATTTTATTTATTAGTTTCCAGTATTGAAATATATTTGAATCGGTTTCAATAATTTTTATTAACAATCCAATGTTTAAAAAAGAAACTTTAACTATAAAAAATTTATTTTTGTGGAAACATAACATTTCCAGAATGAAAGTAGTAATATAAAATAGTTTATGGAAATTTTTAATTAAAATACAATAATATATTACCTAATTTTCAGAAAACATAGTAGATCTCCATGTGAATGCACATGGTTTTCTGTAATCCACAAAAGAGACCTCTAATGAAAATATTTGTAAATTAATAATCAAATCCACTGCCTTTCATATAAATACCCACTATTTCTTTTATTTCCATTCAAATTTAGTAATTTATTGAATAATATTTTGATTTTAGACCTCCAATTTATTTTTTTCAAGGTGTCATAAACCACCCATGGTCCCAACCCGCATGTTTTAGGAAAAACTCTTCATGGTTTGGGAAATATATTTCTTTTCACTTCATTTAAAGTAAAACATTTTTATATGTCATCTTAAAGTAAGGTTCAATTTATATTAATTAAATTTAAAAAATTCATTTATATCAAAATTATTATTTAACAATGGGATACCCAAGACCACACACTTTATAAACCTTTCTAAAACCTTTTTTTTTCAAATTATGCTTCTGAATTTACCTTTCAAAGTTTCCCTCTTCTCCTGATGAATTTATCTCTTAATTTCATTTTTGTAAAACCCAAACCACTTTATATTATATTCATATACAATTAAAAATAAAATTGATTTATTATCTTATTTAACATACAAGAAATAGACATTCCATTTACATGGGCTATAAATGATATAAAAACATTCCATTGTAAACTTATTAGAAACACTATGGTTTTTATTTGAAACCCATTTATTTTTTTCTCTTTGGTTTATTATTAAAATATTTTATTATGTTATTTGTGGATCTCATTTATCTGGACATGGAATTAGTGTTCAATAATTTCAACATAATACATGGGATAATGAATATAATCTATATAGATGAAATGTTTTATAATAACAGGGTGAATATCCTTGGTAATATTTACGACACCACTGTGAGAAATCATGGTGATATTCGTATGAATGTTACATTTAAATTTTGTAGATGCGATTACAAATTATGATTCATGTTATTTTTATTGACATAAGAACTAATTTCCTTTTCTCATTCCATTATCATATTTTTCAAGTTCTTATTGATATTTCCCATGGTTATATGAAAACTGTTTCCCTTAATTTTCCATATTGGTCCTTTTACTCATCGTATCATTTATTATATTTCTATGGGTTGTGATAGGTAGTAAATATACTTATTATTTTCCTATGAGGAATTCATTTAAGTATCTTATAAAAAATTTATATTTTTAATGTATTATATACCATTTTTAGAAGAATATTTCCATAAAAATATACTCTGATTATACAATGTAATGAAATGTAATTTAATAAAATGCATGATTCCATTGCATAGAACTATTTCTGGCATTGTAGTATGAATTTTGTTTAGATTAGACACTATATCAATTAATATATTTGGTATTTTAGGACACCAGTTTGGTCTTCTTGTCTATTAAGGTCATTCAGGCCACCCAAGGCCTTTGGGCATTAAGGCTTTCGAGCAACCTAATGGCCTTTGTGACCCCTTTAAATTTTTTCTACCTCAAGGGGTTCATTCCATAATAAAATTTTCATGAATAGAATAGGAATACTCCAAAAGGATAAGGATTGAGATGATGATTTAGAGTTGGTGCATTCACCAGAGTATCGAAATTTGATTTAGAATAATGAATTGGTATGTATGTTTCCATCCACACTAGCATGTTCATGGAAATGAAGCCTAGATGAACAAATATGAATAGGTAGGGATACAACATCATGATGTAAACTATGGTGGAAACAGATCCATGTAGTTATTTTCTGGATCAATTCCTCTAATATCTATAGGTCCTATAATTTTAGGAATCCAACAGTCCATTTATGGGTTCACCTTTAACCCTTAAACGACGGATTACCAAAAATGAATAAAAATGGAAGTCCATCGGCCCATTTGAGAAAAGGGTAGGACCAACCATGGGTGTCACCATAGAGGCCAAGATTACATGCAACATTTGATTTATTTATCTAACAATTTGTTATTGAAAAAATCTATCATTAGTATAAATTCTTCATTATCATGGATTATAGACCTGTAATTTTAGGTATTTTTTGGGTTTCGTCTACTATGTTATAGTCATACCCATATCATGATGAAATTTTACATGGGTAACTCAATAGAAGACTCTCTTTTTACATGATTAGGTATAGGAAATCAGTCAACATTTTTGATTTATTTATTATAGAATGGAATGCCTTTATTGGGGTATGAGTGATGAGATAATAATGATCTCAGGACTAGTTTAGTAATAGATTTTGGTGAAATTATTTTAGTTTCATTATAAATGAAAAATCCATGTAAGATACTTTATATAATGTTTGGCATACCAATTCAGATAAAACTATGATATTTTAGTTATTATTGGAATTTTCCTTAACATGCCTATGATTTTAAATTAGATATGATTATATATATTTAATTATTATTCTACTATAACTACTACACTTTCTATAGGGTATATTTTCTCTAGAGTATCTTCATTGTCCCCCATAGCTAGATGGTAGCCTTTAGCTTACATAATGTCAATTTAGAGGCCTTGTAGCACATAGGTCATTCTATTATTCATCGTGAGATGTGATGGGGTTTTATGATGTTCTATCAGATATGTGATTATATTTTCATAAATTTATTGCATTCTATACTAATGATTATGAATTATTGAGTACTCGGTAATGAGCTCGTTCCATAGTGTGATAACGAAGGAATTTATTTTTAAATGTGTTAACTATATATGTATCATAATTAATTATTTCTATTCACAGACAAATTTAACTTCTAGGTTATAACTGTACACTATATTAAAATTTGTTTTTTAATCAGTGATGCATACTCTATGGGATATCATATATATTACATTTACAGAATTATATTTTTTATCTTTTATATGATGGGTTTTATTTTCAGAAATTTATATCAAATTAAATGTTCTTATTTTAGAATTTTGTGGTGTTACACATAATTTTGGACTTCTAAATCCCATGCATCATGATACCTCTACCATCCATACCTTTTCCAATAGACATTAAAACTACATATTAAAACCGATTTATTTCTAGAATACCAATTCACCTCATTAGATTGTTTGTGAAACTAGTGAGTTTATAATTACATTCACCACATTATACTTCATGTGAAAATAATTCCACATATATAAAATAGCATATTTAATTCATAAACATTTATTATTGTCATCAAATATCTTGATTGTGTAATGAATCTGGATTTATCCATATATCCACCGTGAAAAATTGCATTCAATATATAAATCATAATTTATAAATGATATAAATTTTAAGAATTAAATATATTCATAAAAAATAATAATTTGATTTATTGAAAATATATTATCCAATGATCATATAAATTTTATTATTACAAGGGAATATTAATGACATCCAAAATTTAGTAGAGAAATATAATATAAATACATTCCATATTTATTATTAATATAAAACATCCATAAAAGGAATAACTACTGTATTAATACAATATATCCCTAATTTAGTATATTTAAAATAATGGGTTGTATCCAATGATGAATAAAAAACAAAAACATTTCATTAAAAATATTTTTTATGAAAATACCCTTCTTAAATTTAATTTTTTCAAAAAAAAGTTCAGAAAATATATCGGAAAAAAATATCATTTAATAACATATTAATATTTTAAGATAACATTTAAAATATATAATTTCTCTGAAAACTATAAATTTCATCCATTTTTACACATTAAAATAATGATTCCATACATTTTTTTAGTAAATGAGAAAAAGGAATTATTTAGAAACCTAGAGAGACATTCATAGGATTTTTTTAGTAAATGAAAAAATGGGAAATAATATCTATTATAAATTATGTTTTAATAATATAAAAATGGAATTTTTTTTTTAAAATTCTTAATTTTGAAAAAAATTTATTTTCATAATAAGATATAAATAAATTAATATTTAATTAAAAACATTTCCCAATAATTTTTTGTATCATAATGTGTAGAAATGGTATTGGCAGTTCAATAAATTATTAATAACTAGATGAGATTAAATATAATGGGTTTTATTATAAAATGACAAAATAATTTCTGTTAATGTAAATTAAAGTATAAATACTACCGATTATAGTGAGAGCATGAAATGAACCATTACCGAGGTCGTAATGTAGAAGTGATAAATAACCTTTTTATCAAATAACTGTATCAAATGTAAATACACATAAATAAATTTTATAAAAAACACAATATTGTAACAATCCAATATACACCTATTCATATTATATCAAAGGAAATGAGGAATTTATATACCTAATGAAATGAAAATGAGTTACAAAAATCTTTACCAAATGGAAACATTTATGTAAATTCACCATGGATAATATAATTTAAACTGAAACATAAAATAATTTTCATTAATAATTAAAAATTATATTACATGTGAAATGGGTATTATATACAATGTATAATTGAAATTAGGTTAACAAACTTAAAATATGTCTCAATGAAGAAACTTTTAGATAAAGTCTCTTAGATCTTGCATTATTTTCGATAAAAAAATTCAACTCCTATATATTTCGTTAAATAAATTTTTTCTGTTTTACTATAAAAATATTAATATTTATAATTTCATATATGATTATATTATAACATTTTATCATGTGTTTGTTAATAATATTTTATTGTTTCCAATGTATCATGGGTTAATTGCCTTGTAATTTTCATTGGTTTTTTCAGATTAAGGTTTTGTTTCATGAACATTATATATATATATAATCATTAATTATTTTAGTATTATAATTATATTTTTCTACGAAATTCATTTTTTATTCATTACTGATATTTGATCATGTGTAATGGATTAAATCACATAGTGTAAATAGTAGGATCTACGTAAGTACAAGTGATGTTAACATTTCATTTAGGGGTGAAAGGGTATGGAAGTGGGTGAAATATATGTTTATAAAATAAATAAAATAAAATATATATCAATTTTATTTTCAAAATTTACCATTATTTTCTTCCATGTAAACTATTTATGGAAAGATGAATCACATCACTTTTTTTGGAGGTGGCCGGTAGTTCAACGAGGTGACATTAACTTATATTAAAATGAATAGAATATGAAAATTAATATTGGATATTAAAATTATGTACGTATAAAAATATAAAAAATATCATTAACATGTATTAATTTCATAATTATATTCTCAAATTAATGGTTATGATCAAAAATAAATTACATCTGTTCGAAATTATGTAGTCTTGGGTACACACAACTGAATATTTTATTTCACATTTTATGGATGGGCACAAATATTTAGGTCCAAAATTTTTTATAAAAACATAAATTTTTAAATAATAAATTGATGTTGTTATTTAATTATTAATTAAATATATTTGACTATGGTGTATGATGAAACAATATATAAATGTTCGTTTTATAGTGTTACTTATTCTTTATGAATCATCATTATGTTTTCACCAAAATACATTGAAGGATAGAATTATTTTCAAATAATTTTATCTTGGATGTATATATTGGAGTAAATAATGGTTTTGGGTATTAATTTGAATTACCAAGTTCCGTAGTATTTGTGAAGCGGGGACAACAATTGTGGCCAATTATAATTAGGGGAATGGATAATGTTGGATTTTTCAAATAATGCTTTTGAACTTGTTTTATTACAATTTGTATCGCTTATCAACTATTTTCAACAATCCTATAAACCAATTTTTACATTATCCATTGTAATTAATTTTTAATCAATTAAAAATTCAGAATAGAAAAATTTTAGGTGGAATAAAGTAGATAATATAAATAAAACAAATTCTAAAATATTTAATCTCTTTTCCATCAATTAATATTTTTAGAATAACATAATTTAATATTACACTCGCATAGGCGAAGAAAAAGAGATGTTCCCAAACCAAAATTTTCTTATTTATAGAAGATTTTAATGTCTACAGTCAATATGAAAATGAATCCAATGAATGAAATGAAGGAATTTTAATTTAATTTAAATAATTATACATTAATACCAAATTAAAATATCATTTAACAAATTTATAAAAATTTAACTGAATATATGTCTATATTAAAATTATGTATTTTTCAATATCATAGAGAAGTTATGTTCTTCATAAATATCCCAAAAATTTATAGTATGAATTTTTAATTTAATGACATAAAATTTTCGGTTCATTTTCAAAACGAAATTGTTTAGAATTTGAAAAAAATTTAAATTATTAGTGAAAAGCGTGACAAAACTAATTTTTAGAATAAAATAATTTTGTAAAAAAAATTATATTATTCATCTAAAATATATTATTTTATTTTTAGTCAATTGAAAAAATATATATATTTATCATTTAGTTACTAATTATCATATCATAATATTTGTCATATATATTACATTTTTTCAATATTGCAGTTCATTTAGGCTTGAGGATTCCTGTTTCGCAATATTTCGAAGCGATTAAATTTAAATAAAAATAATATGTTGAATGCTAAAGAATGGTTTTTTATCTCACATCTGCAATTGAATATAGTGATCTTATATTGAAATTATTATGGTGCAACATTTCAGATATGAATCATGTTAAACCCCTGAACTAGATAACGATGGTATAAAATTCTATTGAGACCATCATGGTGCACCATACACCATATTTTATTTGTTCTATAGATACACTTGTTGTTTATAAATGCATTAGTTCCATTTAAAATATTTTTTTATTATAAAATGAATAAAATAATAATTTTTTTGGATACCTATTATTAGGATGGCATAGCAGATCAATGGTGGAATCTTCTAAAGAATATGAGGCAAATAAGAGTAATTGACTATAGCTATTGGGATGAGCTTAAGAGCAATTTCTTTCGTAATTATATTCCTCATATTTATAATAAAAATTTGGATATGAATTTACAATAGATGAAAAATAATGGTAATGAATCTATTTGTTTATAAGAGAATAAATGTACAACAAATGTAAGGTATGTTTTAGTTATTAACATAAAATTTGAATGTATAGTTGATCAACTTTTCATTGGCTAATATCCATGGATAAAAATGGAATTAACTATTTGATAACTTTGAAACTATGAAGAAAGTGATTGTTATTCCATCAAGGTGGACAAAGAGATTGGATATAACCATCAATATCATGTTATTGATATGTAATTAAATATAAATTATAATAAATATTCAAGAAACCATGGAGGTAATAATATGAGATTTCATTTCTTTGTCAATGTGTGGAAGAAAACATAATGAAAATAATCTTTTGATAACTTTTTAATGATTCAATAGTGGATTTAAAGGTCATCGTGAAATCAAATTTTTAACAGATTGGAAAAGGAAGGATATTTAAGTAAATCTAGGAAAATATTTAATGAATTCACCACTAACACTCCATTTCTATATATTCATGGAGTTTAGTAATATGAGAAAAAATTATTTTAACAAATAGATAATGTCGATAATATGCAGAAAAAACTTTTTACATCAATTGAAAAGTGGATGTATTTTGAAATCAGAACAATTGATGTGAATTATGATTATATGAACAAATTTATCCTTCACTCTAGGGGTGGTGATTTTATATTTATCATTGTATTAATGATTCATTTGAAAATTATATTTTTCATCATTTAATGAAATTTAATTCCATTATGATAACTTATTATCTCCATATCCGATGATTCTGGAATAAGGTAATAGCATTTAATATTTTTAATCATGTTAAAGTCATATATTGGTATATGGATGATCCCATAGATCGAAAATAATTTTTTAGGTTAATAAAGACAGTTTGTATTGAATAAAACGTGACAATGCATTGCGAATAATAATTAATTTTATTTTGATTTAAATTTTGGGAAATTATTATGATATATACACTTTTCTATGAGGCAATATATGTGATTCAATTAATTTAAGCAAGAATAATATATTGATCATGGATATTAATGATATTCAGAAATAAGGAAATATTGAGACATATTTATAAAATTTCTTTTCATATTCATGATCATGTAGAAATGGTATCTCTTCACATAGAATCTTCATAAAACCACTCTCAAGATCATTATGTCTTACATGGATCTCTCATGAGAATGTATATACCCTATCCAGCACATGTACGAAACAATAAACTCATACCACCAGAACATGATATTTTATAGAAGGAAAAAATATTAAAAATATTGGGTCATATATATAATATACAGTAAAATAACACAACAAACCTGATGAATCCTCTTAGGATAAATAAAAAATCCGATAAATCTATATTGGAACCTAATCATGTAATGAAAAATATATTGCCTCATTTTTATGTTTCATTATGTCAAAAAAAATTAATATTCATTTTAATGGTGTATAATGTAACACCCGTATATTTTATGAAATGTTATCCAAATAAATTTATCTTTTGATACATGCAACAATGTGTTTAAAGGAGCCAGGATATATTATTAAAATATTATTTTATGACAATTGTAACCAAAAATATACATTAGAGGATATACATAATATTAAAAAAATGATGAGATGTATTAAATTACATTACTCAATATAAATTTATTGATCAATGCGTAGTTAATAATCATTCATATATTTACAAGTTTTATACTATGTTTAAAAAATAATTTTAGTTAAACTGATTATTATTAGTTTATATAATAAATTATTATTATTTCATAAAAATTTAAAATTTTAATTTCATATAACTAATTACTTTTTTTAAAATATACATATCAAATTATTCATTGGTTGAATATTTTATTATTTTTCAAAATGGTTTTTTGAATTGAATAGTGAAAAATACTCTTTTTTATTAGAAATTTAAAATTTTCTTGTATATATATGATCGATTTTATTTAAAAGAAAAAATATTTCACTTGAATATTAAATAATCATATTATGTCCACTATATTCAATTTAATTTATTAAAATAGTATTAAGAACTATTTTATATATCAAAAGGCATAATGATAAAAAAATATTATTATTTTTTAAATGTGATTTATTTTTCTGTAAATTAAATTATAAACTACTAGAAAAGAATAATTAAATAAATATATTATAAATTTAATAAAATGTTTTAAATATTCCCCAAATATTTTTAGTATATATGGGATAAGAATAAATTAAAATTTATGAATATAAACATGATTTTTTTATACTAATATTCCTCACTATTTGAAACTTATTTTAAGAATTTTTTTTCTATATATAGATATTAAATATGAAAATATCAATTATTTTCATTATCTGAAGGGTCAAATTTCATAACAATTCTTCTTTAGTTTTTCCTCAATATGAATAGTAATTGTGGTAAAATTTATTGTCTTGATGAAGGGTAAATCAATTAAATCTATATTAATACTATTTGAAAAAGACATCATTTTTAGGGATAATTATTATTTGATGAAGGTAATTGGAAACATATAACCTACGGTTATAAATGTAATTATTTAATAGAATCATATCACTGAAAAAATACACAATATTTAGATGAGTGGATGTTTGAAAAAGTTAGTCTAGTAGTTTTGAATAACTATTTTATTTCCACGTAATGAAAACAATTGTTAAAAGTGAATATAATTAAATATTTTGATCATAATGAAATTATTCAATGATAAAAATACTATTATATTTAATAAATGTATATATTATTCTTAAATTCTTTTACAATTCTATTTCAGTATTTATTCAATTAAATTTAAAAATTAAATAATAGAATTTAGAAATTTCAAAACTGATTTAATTTAATTAGATTATTTTTGATAATAGTTTAATTGGTCTTTATTGAATATTAGGGATGTTTAAATTTATTTCATTCTAAATATTCTTCTTCATTAATGTATACATATTCGAATAAAATAAATAGTGATAAAAAAATTTATTTATTATAATTTATTGTAAGCAATGTTTGGTTAAGTAATATTAATTTCATAATAATATTATATTCAAAAAACCAAATTATAGATGGTTTTAAACATCCAACACAGTCAATTTATGGGTATTTTACCATATTTGAATCATTATTAACCCATAAATGGTAAAAAACATCAATATTTTGGTAAATATAATGTGCAGTAATGAAGGACTAAAATATAAAAATATAAGTGAAATTATGACTCAAAAATGAAAAAAAAAATTATTTCAGGTGATTAATTTTACCTTTCACTATATTATCACAAGATTATATAAATTTGGTTCCATTTAGAAATGAAATTTCTTTCATATTTATTTTTTATTATATAAATTTTTATGAGTTTCCCTCCCCTTAATTATAATAGGTCACACCACTTTTCTCATCTTTAATACACCATGATCATTATAGCTAAACTAACCTTTAATAATTTAAAATATACACATTCTAGAGGTTATCGTCTTTCAAAAAATTTAATCATGAATCCCTTTATATGATATCTAAAATAGTCATTTAAATGAATAGGTAATCTTTTTAACCGATCAAATTATTTTTAATTATTCATTTTTCTCATCTATATCAATGAATTTATTTTAAAAATAAAAAATTAATTATTTTAAATATTCAATAAAATTATTATTATTACCAAACTACATTAATCAGCCAATATACATCAATTGGGAAGTGAAAACATAAGTCAATCATACATACAACTTACCATCTCTACTTTGTGGTATAATTCGTTTTCCTTCAAATTCATTTATGAATTGGTATTAGGATGGTTTCCTTTTGTATATAAGAGAAGTATTAATAATTATAATGGATTAATTACAATAACCTACCAACTACCAGACAATGGTATTTTAGAAAAAAAATACATTTGATATCATATTCGACAAACTACACCGATCTTAAACGAACCATGATATATATAACCATACTAATTTATCTATTAAAATAAAGGTTATGAATATTTTTAAAAAGTATATTATATTTATATATATATCTCATAATAAATATATAATAGTTCGAAAAAAATTTTATTTAATAAATCTTTTTGTAGTAATGTATTATTATTTTATAAGAAATATTATTCCTTCAAAAATGTTTTTTTTGTGAATTTCCAATGATAAATAATATTATAATTTATTTGATGAGGTTTTATAAAATTTATTTGATGAAATAAAATTCATTTTATACATCATAATATAAATATTAATTTTTTTAATTTTTTATTTTATGAAAAATATTTATTTGTTATTGAAATGTGAAAACTATTATTTTTTTAAAGAAAATTTCATTTCTATTCCAAAAAATTAATAAATAGAAATTTAAGTTTTTTTATTATGATTTCAAGTAACATAATAATTAATTTTTTGTTTTTAGTCCACTTTATTCTTATCTCATTAAAATATTATTGGATTTTTAAATGACATTGTAATTGGTTTCAAATACATGGTTTTTTTGAAAGTTTTTTAAAGTGCATAATGTTGATATATTTTAATTAATTGAAAAAACATATAAATTTGAATTATTTAAATGAAAATTATGGTATATATGTAAATTAATATTAATTTATATCCATAAATTTTTTTATTATTCATATATTTAATGTTACATAATTCTATTCTTTAAAAATACCATACTTTAAAACCATCATTCTGGTTGCGTTAGTGGGTTTAATTTGGAATTAATTTTTTTTCACTTTTATGATTTTAATTTATTAAGCATGATTCCATATATATATATATATATAAATTTATATTGTATAATTATTTCAAATTAATTTTTGTTAATAATGAATAGTGAGAACTGAAAAAAAAACTTTTTTAATGTGATAATCTGTTTACAGGTTCTTTAAAAAAACTGTTTTTATCACAATTACCTATTAACTATTTACTAAATATTCTAATTACACATATATATCTTATAATATATTATCTTTAAAAATAATAAATTTTGGGAAATTCTATAATAAAAAAACATGTGTACACCTATTTCGTTTAAAAAATGACATGTCTGTCAGTCACGTAACTTATAAAAAGGCTGCCCATATCCTCTTTTCTTAATAATATAAACCACTACTAATTTAGCTATAAACTATTCAAATACAATCAATGCATCCATCCGATAATCCTAGAATAATTTTTTTCATAAATTAATTCTAGGAATACAATATGTACAATAATAAAGAGGTAGTTTTAGATTAGTTAAAATTCCTCATTATAATTTTTTTATATCATCCTCTACCTCCTTCAAATATTCTCAAAATATGATCACTTAATAAAACATTTATTTATAATTTAATGAGTTTTTTAGCAATTATAATGACCATGATATATATCCCCTAAAACCAAATATTATATCAAATCATCATTTATGTGTATGGAGGACAACAACCTCGTGAACCGATGTCATTCGTTATCCGTAATCTAATATCATAAATTTTTATAATGTTGGATTTCTTGTATGTATATGTTTTTGGAAAAAATTGATATGCGTGAATTTATATTATCACATATACATTTTATCTTTCTAAGTTGGATGAGATATGATAACGTCCCTCATGTGTACAACGAACAATCGCCTCACAAAGCGATGTGTTCCATTTTTCACTAATGTTTTTCATGGAATGTAATAAGATTTAAATTAAAGATTATAGTGATACAAATTTATTTATAATATAAGTCATCAAATAATTATCATTCTGAATAGATAATATCGAATTTTTATTATTATATTGCAAAATAATAACCTCATTCTTGTAATATGGTCTGCCACCTCCACGAAGGGATGTGATTCTTCTTTCATCACCAAATCACTATAATGATTTATATAAGTTTATTTGATGAAATAATATTTTATTTATGATATTTTACGTTTTGTTAATTATGATCAACTGTAATACTTCTTTTATAATGATAATTGAATAACTTAAATGTTACTCATGAGTATGTATGGCCTATAATCTTCATGATCATAACAATTCCAATTTACCTTAACTACTATTAAGGATTCATTTTAATGACATAATGATAAAATATTATCATTGTTTAATTATTATTAGTCTTTAAGTGTTTAAATAATGATCCATTTTTCCTCATTTAAAACAAAATTCAGGTTTTGAAATAATGAACCAAACTTCCTCAACCCACCTCAAATGGAAATAGATTATTAAATAATTAAATATGTCATTTAAAACAAATAAAATTAATTAATTTTTAATAAGGAATTAAATATATTAATTTATATTAAAAAACTAATATAACTTTTTTAATCTTATTATATTGTAGTTTTATGAAATTTAATTAATTTCTGGACCCGAGGAAAGGGTTTTTCTCATCTCACATTTAATATATATGATACATATGCAACAATCACAAAATATTTAATTTTATAATCTATATAGACCAATATATACATAATATTAAGAATAATAAATACATTATGTTATTTTAGGCTTCAATTTCAATTAATTTATCCAGTTTAATTAGCTTTAATTGTCCCAATTGGAAATATGTTTTTTCTCTCAATTTCTATTTATTTTCTTATAAAACATTTTAGTTGAGACACGTATGATATGATTATTTGTGAATTTTTATATAAACCAATTTTTTTATTTTCACTTTCTTGGTAAGTATTAATATTTTATACAATTTTTTTATCAATATATTGGCTCTCAATTCATTGATATGATGTTATTAACTGTAATTCAACCCAAATTCCTTTCTTTCGGAGATATGTTTATGATATGCACATATATTCTCTATTAGGTGTGTTGTTCCCAAGTGAAGTGATTGCATTTGTCGTCAATAACTTGTCTTCGTGTGCCATCTGATGAAGTACATCATGAAGATTGATGATTGAGGAAGCATTATATCAGACGATTGTAGAGCTGTTCTTAATGAACCAATACTTGTATCAAGGTGATACTAAGTGACAACACTTGAAGAATGATGATGGAGCATAATTACATCTGACGATTGTTGAGCTGATCATTAAGTTCCAAGAACTTGTATCAACTAGATACAAAGTCACAACAATGTTTGAAGACCATGCATTGTATTGACAATGCATGATGTGTTGAATATGATCCATCCACTACTTCTAAGTGGATGAAGTGAGCTAAAGAAGTCCATGCATTATCACTTAGTGCATGTTAACATGAAGAATATCCAACATGATCTCTGATTAGATCAATGAAGTTTATTGAAGAATTTATGTGATTCAAGAGTTCGGTTGAAGAAGAAGAGTTGATGATGAACCTTCAAGAATTTCCCTCCTAAGTAATGAATATATGTTGAGGAGATTGGAAGAATTCTTATGAAGAAGAAATGAAGAAATGGGAGGAAGAAAGAAGGACACTTGGTTTGGCATTTGGATTATACTCATAGGAGAACTTTGTATTTGACAATGTTTTATTCATGCCTTTGCCAAAAAATATGGCCAGCCATGGACACCGTGAGGGTTCAACCCCAAGGCATGGGCGCTAGGCATCACACACATGGGGGAACCCATGGGGCGAGCCCAGGGCTGCAGGACGCACCCAAGACATCGCATAGGCGTCTGGGGCACGCCCAGAGGAGCGCGGTAGGGGCGCATGAGCACACCCGCGAGTGTCAAGCAGTGCATAGTGGGTGCCAGTGGCGTGCCCGCAGGGAGCAGAGGTGGGCGCAGAGCGCGCCCGTAGAAGAACTCGGTGCGGGGCAACACCGAGAGGGGAGGAGATTCAACTGGCCATCTCTGGGAGCGGCTGGGCGATAAACCGCGAGAATTCCGTGGCCCGTTTCGATGTGGGACAAAGATTTTTGCCGCGGATTGAATCTGAGCCGCTCGATTGATCGCACGCCAGATCTCGGCCGCACATCTAATCCACCGCGGCCCATCCTGATCCAGCCCGTCCAAAGTCTTCTAATCGCCTGATCCAATGGCTCACGGTGTGTATCCTACCTCAAGCTCGACCGCTGCCACCCGCGAGCTCCGTTCGAACCAGAGGCCTCCCCGACGACAAAATTTGAGTTCCCGGCCATCTCCGATCAAGCCGAAGAGTCCATTGGGATCGTCTCGACGCACTGAACCGATCCATGCTTCAAAATACACTTGCATGCCATGTTTGGAGTGTTTTGAATTTCGGCCGAAGCAACCGAAGGTGCGAGGCCATTCTGTGTTGATGCTTTGCATGGATTGGGATTAAACAGAGGATTGCATGCATTTTAAAATGCATGCACGTGGATAAAGGAAAAGGAGAAGAAGTCCGCGTTGTGCAGAGAGAAAGAACGAGATTCTCGGCCCGCGTTTGAAGTTTTCAAAACACCGCTTTTATTGGGCATTCATGTGTTGAATTCCGCGTAATCCATTTGCTCTCCTCTGCCTATAAAAATGAGGCCGAGCCCTTGAGAAGTTTTTGCTGAAAAATTTGTGATCCGCGAGAGCCCTCTGCCTCGTGAAGAAAGAGCCACTGCGCAATTACCTTGCGCGGTTGTTGTTCTCGGTGCCACCCGAGGCCCGAAAGTGACCCCCTGCGTGCTATCCATCGCGTGACAGGAAGGAGGGTGAGCAGCGCGAACTTGCGCGCCCCCTCGGTGCACCGCGGCCCCCTGCGCGGTAAGCACTTGCACGGCAGTTGTGAAGGAAGAAGTTGGCCGCACCCTTGAACGGCCCTTGCACCCATTGTGCTTGCGCGGCTCATGAAGAACAGTGGAGTTCACACTTTGAGTGTGTGTGTGCAAATGGAGTAAGAGGACCCTACAGGTTATTTTCATTCAAGAGAACCCAAGGCTGTAGCCTTTGTGTGTGCAATGAAGGAAGAAGGCCGTAGGCTTGCATGAGTGTGCTTAGCAAGTGAGGAGGCTTGCACCTTGTGTGCAAAGTGAAGAACACACCTTGAGTGTGTGTGAAGTGAAGAGACCGAGGCTTGTGACTGTGCAAAGAAAGTAAGAGGCCGAGGTTCGGCTTGTACCCATTTGAGTACATTCAAAATGAGTTTTGTATGTGTGCACAAGTGATGAAGACCAACTTTGAGAAGAAGATGAGTACACACTTAAGTGTGTGAATGCAAAAGTACTGATCATTCTAAGTGATTGGTTTTTTGGTGAGCAAGACCAACGAGATCTTTTGAATACTGTTGAAGCTACTTGATGTTTTGAACAACACCTTTGAAGAAGTGAAGTGGAGCCATGATGAAGATGATGCTGTGGAGTTGGGGGGTTTAACCAACTTGTAATTTGGGGGTATAACCAATTACTGTGTAATCATCTTTTGGCATAGTGAAGAATCCGTGTTGGGGGGTGTAACCAACACGGCAAGGAGTAGGTCTTTGTACCGAACCTTGTAAATCTCTGTGTTCTGTGCTCTCATTATTACTGCACCACTAAAAGAGTAGATCTAGGCTTTAACCAGCTGCAGAGGTTGAATTGATAATCCAAAGAGAACAATTCATAAAAAGAAAAAGTTATCACTGATTCACCCCCCCCCCTCTCAGTGATCACAACCGATCCAGGCATTTCAAGGTGTTTATACTGAAATTTTTTAATGTTATCAAATTTATCTCATTATATTAATTATATTTAAAATTATATATTAATTTATTCATTCAATTGTATCACAATTAATGAGTTACCAATTTGTAAATGGATTTATGTTATAATCTGCATTCATTTGGAATTTTTTATTTCATGTTTGCATTAGAAGAAATATTATGCATTTATTTTTATAAACCAGAATTTTTTATTCTCTTATAGTTATGAATATTTTTAACATGTTTAATTTTTTTCATCACTTATTTATTTAATAAACATAATAAAAGTCATTTTTATGTTACATTGATCCTAAATTTCATTCTTTATATAAAGTAAAATTGTCTTCCATATTCATGATTTGTACATTTTTTTGAAAATGTACCTTTCTAAAAATGAATGCTTTCCTAAATCCATTTTGAAGATATTTTTCGATTTTTTAAAGAAAATTCTAAATAATTTTCAACTAATTTTCAAAATGTATCACTTTTGACTACATATGTCAAAATGGGTTAATAATAATATATATTATTAACAATTTTTTTATGTTAATGCATTTTCCCTCCATTATGTGCTATGTTATCCATTAATCATTAGTTGTATTTTTCTAAATTTTATTTCAATGAAAAAATATTTTCACAATACTATGTGAATGTATAGGTTTAAAAATTCATTTTCCAATTTTCTAAAAAATTGATTTATGGATCATTTAATGGTATTATTATTCATCACATTTAAAAAAATATTTGGTCACTAATTATCGAATTAGTATTATTTTAATATGATACCTTCCTCAATCATAATAATGATTTATTTTAATTGTTTCAAATATATTTAATGGTTACCCATTTATTTTCCACTTGTTAATCAGTTTTCAAATAAATTGTTCCAAAATATATTTCTTTTCAATGTGTTAATAATGTACTACAGATATTGTTATGGAAATCATTTTATTTAAAAGGGCCAACAATGATTCAAATATATTTTTATTGACCGAGTTTTTTCCATTGTATTATCTTATTTTAATGATATTTTTATGGAATTTATTTCTTTTCCACATGTTAATCATTTTTAGAATACAATAATGTTTGTTTCAATTTGCATATAACAAAATGAATTGAGAATTTATGCTATTAGTGACAAGTTTCTTGGAAAAAGTTTATGATTAGGGGTGGGTCAGTTATAACCCATGTTATACTGGTTACATTATAAACAAAGAAAGAGTGGTTAATTTAATAACCAAGATTTGTTGGTTTCGTGATGAACCAAGGATTGGTGTGTCCATGAATTCTCTAAAATACATTGGGTAATGATTTTATTCATTAAATAATTATATTAGATATAGGATATATGGTTTTTCCAATTAAAATATTTAAAAATGATTTCCATAGTGATGATTTCCCATGATACCAACACATTTTAGTTATGATATAATTGGTTATTAATTATACATATGATCAAGATTTATATAATATGTCTCATGATTATTTATTCTAAAGTCTCTTTCATTTGTGAAATAATTATTCCATTTTTTCATATTTGACAATCCAAGTATTCATGGTTATTAAAATTATTATGTGATACTGATGAAATTTAATTAGATCATCATAGATTTATTTTCTTCTTCTCCTCAAGGATTAAATTCAATTATTATTTCATAAATTTACTCTTATGGGTCATTTGATCTCACCCCTCATATGTTTCATTTTCCCCAGCTTATTGATGTTGAGGATGAAAATTTTAGTTCTATAAGGTATTTATTAATGATTATAATGATGAATTAATATAAAATATGAAAATCTAAATAAGGTGGGTGAAATATTCATTTAAATATAAGGGTATTGGATGTGAAGGAATTATTTATAATTATCTAGAATGTTACACCTTAATATCCAATGAGAATGTATATTTTGAAACTATTCATTTTGATTTTTTATGTTTTGGATTGTGAATGTTGGGTCGCCATTATCATTATCGACACCCTAAATATAATCTTCATGTTTTCAGAACATGATCTCATTGTGTGGTTTCTAGGTTCTTATATTTGGTATCAATGAAATGGTTTAGATTAATTTCCATAATATGATGTTTCAATGTGAGGTTTCCTTAAGAGTTATGGATACCATATTAGATATATCTAAATAAGGATGTTTAATTTTTAAAATTCATATACACCATATTTACGTTTTATGAAATGATATCATAAATTGACTAATGAATTTTAATGAGTCATTTATTTAGATTGAGTATATGTAAATATGTGTCATTATTTTATGTATTCATTTAAATTTTTTATAAAGAGGTTTCAAGGATTTTAAAGCGTATTGGGTTTATATGATCCTAGAAATTGAAGTAATTTTTGAAATAATAGTTTTATAATATTGATAACCAAAGGATTAAGAACTACTGTTGTTCCAGTTTTAATAATGTTATTTCAAAATTATGTCACCATATTTTTGTTCAAAAATGTTGAAATCTAATAGAAAAAAAATGATGTTCAAAAAAATAATGTTTATGTTATTAACACCATTTATTATATAGGATTATTTATTTATAAAATTTTTTAGTTTTATGTATGGGTATTACTGGTGAATTTTTTATATATGTGTATAATATAATCATATAAATTTTAATATATTTTTGAACAAATTTCACTATGTACTAACAATTTTCCTATCGTATAATGTCTAAATATTGTTGGACAAGATTGAGTAGTTATATTCTAGTGATTTGGTATTTAAAAAAGATTACTGATTCAAAAATGAAATAATTATATTGAATACTCATCATTTAGAGAAAAATATGATGGCACTAGGATAAATAATAATTGAGGGTTCTGTATACATAATAAATGTGCACCATCGATATTAAACAACCCATGATATATATAAATTTTATAACATGTACATTAATATGGAGGGTATGAAAAATATTAACTACTTTAATATATATATATATATATATACAAATAAATATAAAATATATACAAACCCTTGATTTTTATATAAATATTCTGAATATTTTTAAGTGAATATTAATCACATCACACAAACACATGCATTAGGACCCTAATTGTTTATTGCCATCGGATACCTGGTATAAAATATTGCTATCTAGTGGAATATAAAATATGATTCCAAAACATATATTACATTTTTTAATCTAAATATAAATAAAAAAATAAAACCATTCTTCCTAACCTGTGGAAAGGAAACAAATGAAATTGTGACCATAGATACTTATAATGTGTCCAAAAGGGAAATGCATTATCATAACATTAAAATAATTGTGTTATAACATGAGAATGAAATTTTTATATCATACTCTGCATATCATAAATCCAAATAACCAGACCTGGAATAAGTTATGGATGTTCACAAGACATTAAACAAGAGCTATGAGAGCATAATATTTTCATAAGAATAAATTTTTAGGATAAACACCTACCTATAATATTTTGACCATTAATAAATAGAAACATGTTAAATCATTATGGAAGGGAATTGAAATCAGTAAATGGAAAAATCTTATGTCCATAAAACCTGACGCTCATATAAAATTTTGAATAATTAAACTAGTTATAGATTAACATTGTGAAAATGTAAGGATGATCATGCGTATCATTTAAATCATTTAATATGGTTCACACAAATAATAATGAACTGGTAATAAGGTTCACACAAGAAATTGTGAACATGTATTCAGGTCACAAATAACATATTTACTTTTGATTTATCCATATTTACGAGATAAATTTGAGAAATATATAGGTAACAGACATCACATTTTTAAAATATAATTTACATCTTCTTTAATATCATAAATAAATCATTATATCATAACCCTTGACCGTTGAAATCCATAAAAAAAATAATAACCCTTGAAATTAAATGGGTTTCTCAGTCATTTCACCACATCCTATCCTCTAAAAACGTGAAAACATTAATAATTAGTTCATCTTATCATAAACTGATAACATGTGTAATGATTCGAGTATAATATCAAATTTATTATGGAATATCTCATGAAATAAAAAAGGTTTTTAAACATCGTGACATTAAAAATATAAACCTTTTAGAGAAGGAATAAGAATGGTATCCTTGGATTATATAACTAGTAGGTCAAGGGTAACATTAGTAGTTTTCATATTAGATGAAAAATTATTTGGAAATGTAAATTTCAATTTATTCTTTCTTAGGAAGACTAATTTTACATGAAATTTAATTCATTAAATCTATAAAATCATAAAAAATGGGTATTCATTTATAAAATAATAAACATAAAAAATATTAATGATGCTTTATAAATCATTTAAAATATTTGTAGAGGGAAATATTATTCCCCCACTGAAAAACACATTCAAAACAACATATATGTATGGACATCCATTTATTTTTAAAAAATCAATATATATAATAGAATATCTAAAAAATAAATATCCTTGATGACGATATTTTTCATTATTTTATTACACAATAAAATAATTATTCCATGCACATTTTTTGTAAAAAAAAGTGGTAATTATTTTGTTATAGATGTGATGATTACATTATAAAAAAATTTAAATAGGGGTAAAATCATAAATATTAAATGATTTTTAACAAATTATAAAAAATTAGAAATCATGTTTAGATAATAGTATTCTTAATGAAAATGTATACCCCCGAAAAATAAGATTTTCATAAAAACATTAATTTAAATATATTGTATACATATAACCAGAAATATGAAAGGAATAAAATATTATAATGAAATAATATGTAGAGAAGATAATTCTTGAGTTTTGTGATAGATATGTCATCATATTTTATTATTGAGAACATAGACATAAACAATCCTAATATTTGTGAGATAATAACATAAATCAATATCTAATTTTTTTAAATTTAACCATAATCCCCTTATAAAATATCTAAAATAGAAATATAAAATTCCATGAGAATGAAAATATTTATGATATTACACATAAAATTTTATTTATATAAAACTCATAAAATACTGTAGGGGCATAACATAATAATATATATTGAAAATGAAAATTTTTTTAAAAAAGAACCTAAAATATTTTTTAACATTTGATCTATAAACACCATGAAAGAAAATATACCAAATGGATATGTAAATATAAATATAAATTTTTTATACTTATTATAATATACATTTTTGGGATATATATGAACCACTTAAAAACATGTCATGATTTTTGATTTTTTTCATCCAGAAATTAAATATTCAACAAAACTCCCTAACTGTAAGATATAAACCATATTGAAATGTTTTTTACTTTTCCCATGTATTATTTTATCCTTGTTAATGTATTACTACGATCGATGCCTAACTTAGGTGTGTTTAGGCGAGATTAGTAAATTTTTGGATGTGTTCTACAAAGTGCTCTATTGGTACAGGTTTGGGAAAAATATTGTTCCTCTCCTATGAAAATCATACATCCTAGAAAGAGGGGAATTTCATGGTTTGAATACAGTGTTTCAAATAGTGCACCCATATTAGAGAAATCATGGACCATTGATATCAGGGGTGAATGGTTATGGCTCATGGTTTTGAATAATGTATGAAAATACATTGGAATCATTTTTTGGGGATAATTATTCCCATGATTTTTATTTTTAATATTTTATAACCATTGGATTTCAATACATAATTCCAAAAATAGAAAAAATATTTTGGCCGTTCTATTTAAAAGGATCTCCATAAGATTTTAATGCTTCACATTCCTCTTTCTCGTATGATTCAATTATTTCATGGAAGGATTCAACTCCTCTTCTGGTATGTGGTTTCCTCACGTTAAATTTCACCCCTCATTCTCATAATTTCATTTACCTTTGGAGGTATGATTCTCACTATTGGAATTGGTTTTAGATCTAAGATTTTTTTTGATCATTTTAAATTATATTTTCATCTTAGGTTGTGTCCAAGATATTCATTATCATATTTATTTTGATCATAATATAAAAAATTAAGATTTTTTATTTGGTGATCATTTATGAGAAATCATGAGTAATTGAGTCCTATTATCGATTCACATATTCATGCTTATAATTGTGAGTGTATTTAAGAAATTTAAAATTACTTTGTTGGGATATTTAAAATAAATATTATTTGTTTAATTGATTCCATTGAGATTGTGAAACCCATCACGGACTGCATTAGACATGTTGATGATTGCGAGATAAGAGATGAATGGAAATATATGGTGTGTTGGAATGCTACTTTAGGACACCAAGATATATATATTTATTTCTTCTAAAGACTGTGTTTCGGTACAAGTAAATATTCTCAAAATACTGATGTGGTTCTAGACTATTACGTTAGGCCCCCATGATAATTTTTTTTTCATCTGATTAATGGGCGGTGGGATATGGATTCCTTCTATACATAACCATGGCATTTCTCACTAACACATTCAAATTCCAAATTATGGATTTAGTTTTTTTTAATTACATAATGAAATCTAATGAAATAAGGAAAGTGAAATCCCAATGGTATACGTTTCAGACATTCATATTTTTCGAAGCATGTATATTTATTGATTTAAAGTAATAAATGTGAAAACTATTTTCTTTTTTTTATAATATTCTTTACTAAACTTAATACATTATTATATACTAGATATTTATTTAAACAACATTTATATTGGCCTACATATTCATAATCACACCATACTCAGGCAACCTAGTCAGATGATAGATTCATGAGTTGGGATTCATGATGGAGCATGGATGAGGGAACATGACAAGGGGTCATTACCTACAGATGAGTAATCTTTATGAACTTACTTATAGTTATCTTTGGACACATTGAACATTTAGGGAATGTTATTTTTACTACATTTTTTTTATTGCAAAACGAATCTGGTCTCCCTCAAAACTGGCACCCAACACGGTCCGTGATAAGGCGACAAGGGCGTTCCCAAATCCCACGGGCTGGCACAAGTCCATATGTATCATAAAATTAATGTTGGGAACAATACACCAGAGTTAATAAACAAAATCTATATTATTCAAACCAAACTGTCTATTAAATAATTTCATAAGATAGTTACACAATTAAAAGCTATGCTCCCAGACCATTGCAATGGTAAAAACCCAAAAAGAACAGCCATGGAACCTCCTCATGAATGGATTCCCCCCCCCCCCCTCATGCCATCCCCACAACACTTTATCATTAAAGACTGCAAAAAACCTGAACCATTGGCACAAAAGATGTACCCAAATCAATTACTATAATAACTATGTCAACATACACCCAAATATGTATGTAGTGTGTATGAAAATCCTAGTAGTATTCCAACACTAAGAGATTCCATGTGATAATCATTCAAAGATGAAAATCTTATATGTTTTCATAACATGACGTGCTAGTAATAATTTCAAAAATATGAAACATAAAAAAATAGTTTTCAAGATTACTAATTTAAAATTACTAAATTTTTAAAAAGAATCCAAAGCTACTAAATATTCCATCCTATCATACAATAGGCCGATGTTATGCACAAGGTATCTAATGATCCCAACCAATGGTGAATAACCCCTAGGTACTAGCTCTTTATGGGTTCTGGGTACCTCATATCTTGGTCAATTTAACTATCACAATATCTGTTCTCGCGCACACATGCCTATAGGAGGATCATACCCCTAACTTTGTTTTACCTCATAATAATATTCAACATATTTTAGTTATCTTTTTAATATTAACTCCTACTAAGTGAAACTGGTGCCAAACCCCATGGGATTACTTTCATTCTATTACACGTCCACCCACCTAGATACATGTGTTTCCCTCTTATGCTCAAACAACTTCAACACTCCATGAAATATATTTTTCACATGAAAATAAAACTTCACCATCATATATTCTAAAAAAATTCCAAAAATATGTCTCACAAGTTTCATAATCTTCCTTTTCATTCGAACTATTTTTGAAATCAACTGACACAAAAATATCCCCCAAAACATGCTCACCCCCAAATTGACCCCAAAACATTTCTCATCTATTTAACACATTAAAAAATCCATTTAATATTTTTATAATTCCATTAAAATATAGTAAATTTCACATAAAATCCAACACACATATCACATAATACATCTTCCATCAACAAAATTCATTTCAAACATCACACTCTCACAAAACAGCCCACAAACATGTTTCACACAATTCATTCCATTTGATAATTTTTTTTTTACAATTTATAAAACATTATAAAAATTGTTAAACATCTTATATAACCACATTAAATTTACAAAACCCATATTAAGTGAACAAACTCAAAAAAATAGTACACATACATCATTTTCCCACATTGACTAATCCAAATGAATAATTTAAAAATTTTATAAAATAATCCAAAGTGGTATAACTATGTTTTACACACAAAACCCATTTCAAAACCGACATTCAAGGCCAAAATCACCCCAAACGCATTACCAAACCAAAATATGAAGCTGATTTTTAAAACAGAAAAATTATTATCACATTTTATAAAACTATCAAAAAAGACATCACATGAGTTACCTTTGAAAAATTACAAACATCAAGAATCAATGTATCATTAATATTAAAATATTAACTAATGGAACCAAAAATGGGTTTATCACAACATAAAATAGATTAGGAACATTATAAATTAATAAATCATTCCTGCTAACTAATCAATATATTCTTACACATGTAATCAACAACCGAATGTATCGAAACCCTCAAATCTTGGTGTGAAACTTCAACTGCACGATCGCTGCACCATGAGGGAGTGAACTCCCACCTAAAACCTCATGACTATTAAAAATGACATCAAATAAAACCATAGGTAAAAACCATAACATATAGAAACATTAGAACATAATGAATTTGGCAGGAAAATTTAAGGAGCAGGTAGGAAATGAAGATATAAAAACCTACTCGAAGAAATAATTAATTATCACCCCCCAAAAAACCATAAAATATGGGATCCAAGGGTGATTGAGTGAGATTGGAGGCCTCATATGGATACTCGTGTAAAAAAGGGGAATAATGGGGTGGATTGTGATTATTTTGTGGGAAAAGTTGAATTACAAAATGTTTTCTAATGAACAGGACACCTTGCATGGTTTACCTGCACAGTTTAGTAAACTGTGTGGCCAAAGCCTGTGGCATTATTTGGCCATAAAAAACCTTACCATTATCCTCTAATATTTTTGGGGTCACTTAGGGAAACCAAGGGGAAATGTATTCCATGTATATGGGATAATAAATACCAAAACAAATCACTCTTTTGACCCCAAAACTCATCTAACTCATTGGTACAAACCACGTCAAGAACAAACCCCACAAGTGGTTACACTAGGAGGGTCACTAATTCAACTCAAAAACACCACAGCCTGATACGATACATTTGAAAAAAGTGGATTCCAAGTACCATACAATACCCTCAAGATTATGTTCATATGTCAAGAACATGGGAGATAATAAAATTTCAAAACCAGAACACCCAGGAAGAAAGAGAAAGATAATAACCAAAAGTGTATTTGAATTGAAGAATGTAATTGAATATTTTGGTCTGACAATTCCCCCCACCCATAACACTTTCCACCCCCAAAAATCTATATAATGGCCAAAATCAAAAACAAAAACCAACCACTATATCATCATGGACACCCTTACCGTGTTTCCCTCCCGAAGGCAATAACACCTACACTGATCAATTAAGGAATACACTCAAAAACCACAACATAGAACAATTTCTTGATACAATCAATAACATTCAGACTTTATACCAATAGAATAATCCTCAAAAACATTCTAAACAAGACTCAAGAAACATACCAAAAAAACACAACATCAAACAAGGATTGGCATACCTCACTTTAACTAAACTGTTTGACACTCTCCAATCCCAACAATTACCAAAGTAATATTTTAGAAGTTAGATAGCTTCAAACTAGACTACCTACCACAATGAAAATACAAAGTAAAAAAATATGATTTACTATTATGTAGACATAGAAATGGTATCCCAACCATGAGAGACAACATAAATTTTTACCGATAAGAATCAAGACACTAACAGGGGGAGGCCCAAATAGACTTTCGGATAAAAGTGGTAGACTTGCATTAAACATTTTCCAAGATAACATATGTGAGACCCCTGATGGGTCTCCCAACTATAAGAACCAATAATATTAACCAACCATCATGGTCAGGAATAAAACAACCAAAAAATTTAAAGATTCAGGACAGAAGTATGTTTAGTCCATATGGTTTGGGAAATGATGCTCTAACCATGGGGATCCTTTAATCTGTATGGTTTTCTAGGTAACAGTTACTAATAACCATACAAAAATAGTTCTCTCAACTTTTTGAGAAAAATTTTAATCAATTATCAAAATATTCAATAAAAACCAATGAGGTAAATAATGAAATTGGGTGAAAACATGGGTGCTAGGTCCTCCACCTGTTTCCACCGAACAAATACAACAGAAGAAAGATGATGATACCAACGGTATAAACTTTACCATATTTTATATTGATGATAGTACATCATACAAGTGTTTGAATTCCCCTAGGTTTTTTACTAACTATTTTCCAGCTTCACTCCGAGAGCTATGGATGGAGCATAAATTGTTGAACAACTTAGGCTTCAGTGATAGGCTATGAAAATCCCACAAATAGAATGTATCCTTTTAGTGCCACAAACTAATACACTATATTCCCACATGGGTTTACGAAGATATTACACACTCCAAAATCATTTTACCAAAAACTGAAATTTCACTAAAGCAAGTTTGTATAGGATGCACACACATCACTCCGTGTTTCTTCAAATGAGAAACAGAAATAGTAAATGATATATGGAAACACCTTCATCTAAATAATATATGGCATGATTTCCCAAAAGGATACACACTACTGAAAAAAAAATGACTCAAAAATTATTTTACAACTTCGCCTTTATAGTCAAATGTGCATGCGACAATATAAGAGATCACCAATCATGACCATTGCAACTGATAGAAATTATTCATTGATGCAACATCCGCAAAAGTCACACAATTCTATAAATTTTCCATATCATCCTCTCATGAAAAAATTTCCTACGCTGGTGGTTTAACATGATCCCCTTCTTCGAGGAGACTATGAACGACCCATAGGCCCTCTTAGACACCATCCATACTCTCAACCCCAGATTATGTCATCCTTTGATGAATCTGGTAACATAAGAAACTATCGTCTCTTTAAACATTCCATATGTAATCTCATCCAACAAGAGGATTCTAAAAACCTAGAAAAGAAAGGTTTTAAAATCAATATACAATTCTGGAGAAAAGAAATCCATATATTGATCAAATAGAGGGTCCTCAATTAGAGAAACAATCTGGTTTTCACTTTAGTTGTGAACTAAATCTTAATGGGGCATACCTTATCTAGCGAGAGAGCCTAAGGACCCAACCAAGCTGGTACATTGGACAATTCATTCCCCAAACATGATATATAAAAATAAAGGGAAGCACTGTAACAAAATCCCAAATCATTTATCATAAGGATTCCACTAACCAGTCCTTCAATCTATATATCCAAAGAAACTCAATCCCAAAACACAGTTCAATAAAAAAGGGTTCCTAGACACCAAATATTAAAAAATTAAATCATCCCCATAAACAAACAAGTCAAAAAAACCCAAACTATTCATCAAAACATCATGTTTTTATTTAAAATCATCTATTTGAAAATAAAAAGTTCAGATGTTAGCATATCCACCAATGGTACCACACAGTCATCACACATGCATGTTTATGTGGAACACCGGGAACACTCCTCATATCCATCCCATCACTCATTTATTAATTCCATTACCCATCTGCCTTCCCATATAACCCCATGTATATTTTTTATCATAGAAATACCAATGGATAAAACAAAAATTAATTCCACTTTTCAAAGCCCAAAAAGTCATCAAATACTTAATTTTCTCAAGACCACTAACCATGAAATCAAAAACCCAATTTACATCATAAAAAACATTTTATAAAGGCCCAAAAATTCATATAAGAAATCAATTTAAAATCATATGAATTAATTTCTGAAATCCCATCTTATTTAAACACATCATAATAGTTTTGAAAACACTATTGGAAACATTTTTTTCAAAACCATCTTTATCATAGTTCTTAATATTAAAATAGGTGTAAACACACCAATTTCCATTTAAAAAAAATATTAAAATTTAGTTATATAATTTTTGAAATAATGCCACTTCTTCTATTGTAAAAAATCATTTCATAAATGTTTACATTTCTTAAATAAAATCATTATTTTTAATACCATTTTCCCTGATTCCTACATAAAGCGACCAGAGACAATGCTGGAGGAAACTCGCACCATTGGCTGACTCGGACATATAGTTTGTGTCCATACTCCAATCAAATCACCATTATAGATAGTTTTTGAGGAAAATATATATGGCTCCACAATGCTTTCCAAGCCCTTCGAGATCACTGAGACCATTAACCCAACTACCTATTCATTTCCCCTAATCATCATCAAACCAATACAACCAAAGCACTCAGATAAATCCTAAATTCCCTGGAAACTCAAATCCTATCATGATGTTTGGTGATTAGGATCACTACCCATGACAGTAATGACAAGTCCCAACAATCCAAACTCTAGAATATCTCAACTTTTCCCCAAATAAAATGACCCAAATTGTTAACATGAACCTAACTTTCATACCATTTTGTCACGAACCAAATTTGATAGCCATCAAAACAGAAACCCAACACGGTCCACAACAAGATCCTAAGGGCGTTCTAGATCACCACGGGATAGAAAATGTTCTTGAGTATCATAAAATTTATGTTGGTAAGGATTTACCAGAGTTTCAAAACATATAACAACAAACAAATCCCACAAAAAAATTTGTATTTTTCAAACCAAACCATTTTTAAAAAAAAATTCTAATTGAGTCAAGAAAAGTAAAACATGGTTAAAAAGCCATTACAAAGGTAAAAAACCAAAAATAACATCTCAAGAGCCATCTCATTGTAAGAGGCACTGCCCTCAAGCCATCTACACAATACGTTATCGTGAAGGACCACTACAAACCCAAACCATTGGCACTAAAGTTATACCCAAATCGTTGAAAAAAATAACCACTTCTACTTACACCAAAATGTGTATGTAGGGAGTGATACAAAGACCAGTAGGATTCCACCAATAATTAATTTCTTGTGATAATCATTAAAAGATGAAAATTGTGAATGTTTTCATAACATGAAAGGATTGTAATAATTTCTAAAACATGAAACATTAAATAAAAATAGTTTTCATGTGGGATACAATAATGAATCAACAATTTCAAAAAAATGACTAGGTTAAATAATTTTCTAGCCAATCATACAATATTCTGATGTTATACACAATGTATCTACTGATCAAAATCAATAGGAAAAAACCCTATGCACTAGCTCGGTCTAGGTCTCATGTAGCTAGTATCTCAGTGAATGTTACCACCACAATATCCATTCTCGTGCACACAAGCCAATAGTAGGGATCATACCCATAACCTAATGGTCCCCCATAATCATAATAATAATATTTTAATTAGTGATATCATTGTCAATCTTGATATGTAAAACTGGGGCCAAACCCCATGGGATCAACAACATACTAGTACACATCCACCCACCAAGTTACCCGGGATTCCCACTTGTGCTCAAAAACGTTCTTCAAGACATGAATTATAATTTGAACAATCAAATAAAACTTCCACATAACACATTCACAAAAAATCTCATATATATATCACTCAAGTCAAATAATCCCCTTTTTTATTCAAATTTATTTTGAAATCATACTCACACCAAAATATCCCTCAACACTTACTTGCACCAAAATATCCCACAAAACATTTCACATATCATTAACTCTTAAAAAAACCATTTCATCAATTTTATAAAAAATATACAATATAGTTTAATCCACATAACATCCAACAGACATATCAAATAATACATTTTTAATCCACAAAATTCATTTTCCACATCAAAGTCACACATAATATCCCACTATCATGTTTTGCTTTTTCATTCCATTTTATAAAACATTTCATAAAAATATAAAAAATTCTAAAAGATGTATAACATATCAAATCACTTCATTACCTTAAAAACCCCATTTTTGGTGATCACACTCACCAAAATAGTATATGTACATCATTTTACCTCATTGTATAACTATAATAAATTATTTAAATTATTCATAAAATAATATCAAGGGGTCTAACTATATTTTCCACACAAAACCCATTTCAAAACCAACATTCAAGGCTAAAATAACACCAAATCATTACAAAATCAAAATTAGAATTCACTTTCAACCATTAATTAATCACTTTCACATCTTTTAAAACTATCATAAATGTTATCACCCAAGTTACCATTGAAAAATATAAAACATCAAGAAACAATGTGACTTTAATATTAATTGCCTAACTAATTCCAAAAAATGGTATTCGCACCACAGAAAATAGATTAAAAACATTCCAAATAATTAAATCAGGCATGATAGCTCATCAATAATTTCTTACACATGGAATCACCTATAAAAAGTGATGAAACCATCAAATCATTTTGTGAAACTTCAACTGCACCACTATTGCACCCTGGGGGAGTGAAATACAACCTAAATCCTCAATATTAGACCAAAAAGACACAAAATAAAACACTAGGTACAAACTACAATTGTTGGACATTTTATAACATCAAGAATGAGGGGGGAAACCCTAAGGAAAATAATGTAAATGAAGAAAAATACACTTACATGTTGAAATGTTGAATATTACCCACTAAAACCCCCATAAAATATGGGTTATAAGAGATATTCATTGATCTTGGAGGCCTCCTATGTTTGTTTGAGATGAATGGGTGAAGAATGGGGTGGATTATCTTTATTTCTTGGATGGAAAATTGTAATTACACAAAGATTTTTAATTACTAGGACACCTTCCACTGTTTGGATGCATGTTTTAGTAAATTTTGAGCCCTATTCATTGAACCCAAACCATGCCATTCTCTACCATATTTATGACGGTTTATAGGGGAAACCAAGGGGGATTTATAGGAAAAAGATATCGGAGATAAAAATACAAAAAAAAGCACTCATTTCACCCCAAAACTCATCCAAATCATGGGTACAAACCACATCAACAACTTACCCTACAAGTAATGATACTAGGAGGGTCACTAATCCCACTAAAAACCCAACAACATCACACCTTAAAAGTGAAAAAACAGAATTCCATGTAGCATACAATACCCCCAAAACCATGGTAATAGATCAACAATAGTGGAGACAAAAATAATTTTAACCGGGAACACCCATATTCCAAGAGAATGCTATGAAGAAAAAGGGGATTTCAATGAAATCAAAGAATTGAAAATCTGGTTGTGAAAGTACATCCCTACCATAATGTGTTCCTCCCATAAAAATGCACATAAAGGACAACAAAAAACCCAACTGATAATCCAATATGGTCTCCCTTGGAATGTTTCACCCCCAATAGCCAAAATACCTATAGTGATCAATTAATCAATAGATACTCCCATAAAGAAAAATGTTCACCACTTATTTGAAACAATCAACAACATTAATACATTATACCAAAAGAAAACTCATCTATCACTATCTAAACAAGACTCAAGAATAATACCAAAATGAACAACATAATTGATCAAGGATACCCATACCTTTGATTTAGAAAATAGTTGGGCACTCTCTAATCCCAATTTTTATGCAAGGAAGATGTTGATAGTTAGATAGCTCCAAAAGATACTACCTACTGACAATCCAAGACCATGTAAAAATTTGATTTTGAAGTACATGAATGCACAAATTGGCTCCCTACTATAAGAGACAACATAAATTTTACCTGAGAGATAATGGGACACTAATAGAGGGGATTCCCAAATGGACACCTCGCTACAAGGGGTAGACATCCATTTGAATTTTTAAAATTGAAGAAATGTGATAACCATGATGGGTCTCCCCACCATAAGAGAAAAACATCTTAACCCAACCAACATAGGCCAACACAAAATGAAAACAAAATTAAAAGAGTTTGGATGACTACACGGTTAGTCTGAACAGTTTGGGAAATTGTATGCTAACCATGGGGATCATTCTATCTACATGGTTTTCTAGGACACTATTACTACTAACCATGAAAAAACCATGTTCCTAACCTGTACATATAAATTTTAAACCATTCTCAAAAAACTCAATAGTAACCAAAGAGGGAATCAATTACATTGGTCGATAAAATATGTGTAAGGCCCTACACCTCCATCCACTGAATAGAAACAAGTGATGAAAGATTTTGACACCATAGGTTTAAACTTTACCATATTTCATAATAAGTACAAGAATTTGTAAAAGTGTTTGAACAACCCAAGGATTTCCCAATACTATGTTCCAGATTATCTCATGGACATATGGATGAGCTCAACTAATTGAAGCATCTCTGGCCTCATAGTTTGTCATTGGAAATCCCCTAATTGAACTTCTCCTTTAAGTGAAAAAAATAACTACACTTTAGTCCCACATGGGTTTACCAAGTTATAATTCACTCCTAACTCACATTACCATAACATTAAACTTCACTAAAACCACATGTTTAGTGGGTGAACACACATCACACCTTTTGCTGTCAAATGAGAAATGGAAAGTGTAATGGATATATGGAAACACATTCCCCTAAACAAAGGATTTCACGATTTCCCAAAAAGTCATGACCCATTCACCAGGGCCCATTTCCTGACTACCCCAAGCCCGCCTTCTATAGGCCAGGGGCTGGCGACTAGCACCAAAGGCGCAATTCCCTAAAACAAAGAAGGAAATTCTTTTATAACATGTATACGCACACAACAGAGCACACAAGTGGATACAAAACACTATGTAAACTATATAACAAAATAGCCCTGAAAAGGAAAAGGGGCGGGATATACAAGCCTAACTGAAAAGTACATGGATCTAGAATTACAAGTACAACTGAAGAATGTAAAAAAGAGTGTCTTGGTAAACCAATGGGATTCCTACATGAAGTGTAGGAACCGATAGCCTCCTCAGTACTCCACGTCCATCAGTCTCCTATGCATACCAAATCTTCATATAGTCCACCTCCGGGTAACGTCTAGTACTGGTACTCTCAGCCTCAGTATGCGATTTTTGTCATCTGTATCAAACACAACAAGGTGCGGGCATAACCCGTGCATGGGTGAGTATAACGATACTCACTAGGGACCCCAAGACCCTTAAGGTCTCAAGAAATCCAACAAGGATAGACCACAAGGTATACAATCAATAGATATCCTTACATAGATATATTCACATACATATACATAAGTTATCAATTGATCCATCTCTATCATGAGGAAAACACAAAAGTACTGACTTAGCTCAAAATAGAAATTATTCTAGGGGTAAAAACATTTCAAACCCTCTAGTACTGGGTAACCCCTCCACTATCGAGTACAATGGGCCATCCACGTCACAAAGAGGTGATTTACACTAACATTGGACTATTGTGGTACTTCTCCTGTCGAGTAACGTGGGTCTACTGTGTAACACAGAGGCGCTCCCCACCGTGGGTCTTCCACCACAACCAGGTGCTCCCCCTCATATCCTGGAGATGTAATACTCTTGTCGAGTACAATATGTCTACCGCCACAACCAGGTGCTCTTCCATCATGGGTCTACTGCCACAACCAGGCGCTCCCCACTGGGCTAGTTTAGTCACTCTAAGTCAATCGGTCATCAGCCATCAAGCCTCAGCCTGCTACTAGGTTCCTACACAAATACTCCCTCGTCTCTACAATATACTCTCTACAAGCTACCAGTGGATGCTGCAACAACCTTGAAGTCCCAAGAAGAAGTATCCAAAATGTATGCCACGTCATAGGGCTTTCAACGCAACTGAAGATGTGTCAATCAGATGACCGATCTGTGATTTATTAGTCATTTAGTCTCGAGAGCCTGGTTGGATTCAGGCATGATCCAACCTGACAGTATCTCAACTATACCGCAAACGACAGTGGGGGTATACTCAAAGGGACTGTCATGCACCAAGATTACCAGCGCCACTAATGGTTTGTCAAACCGGCATCTGGTGCCAATGACCGGGCCAAAATAAATTAAAGGGTTCATTGTGGGCCCAGGTCTTGTCCGACCCGGTCGGACCGTCCAGGTTCCGGTCGACCCGGACGGACCTGTTCGGTCTAGCCTGGCCCGGCCCACTAGGACCAACCCAGTTGGCCGTGAGGGGGCCCCGAAGAGCCCAGAGGGTGTGGACCAGCTGTGGGTCACCCTGAGGGTGGTTCGTCCTGGAGTGTGTCACATGGGCGACTCAGCCCAGAGGGAACGGTGACGGTGCGGGCCGGTACGGCCAGGGCGCCGCGAGGGGAGGGGGATGATAGCTATGCCGGGGTGCATCGAGGGGATCATGACGTCGGCTCGGCTGGGGCGCCGTGAGGGGCATGGGAGGCCGGCTCCCCCGGGGCACCACTAGGGGTGCAGGAGGCCGGCTCGGCCGGGGCACCATGAGGGCACGGGTGGCCGACTCTGCCAGGGCACCGAAGGTTCATAAGAGGTTAGTACATGCGAGGTTCTATTAGGGGTGTGGGAAGTCGGCCCATTCGAGGCATGGTAGGTCGGCGGCTGGCGCGATCGAGGCGGCTCGGGAAAGATATGTGAGGCCAAAGCTACGGGGTGCACGAGGCGTGTGGGGTGCATGGACGTCAGAGTCATGGGATGCACGGGGTGCACATGGGTTCAGACGATGGAGATGTAGAGAATTCATGGGACGTGGATGGCTGAGCAGCAGGATGCATGCGGTTCGCGGAGCCATAGGGCTGCAGCGAGGGGCGCCCTGGGACGGCGGTGCCGCAGGGCGGGGCCTGCTGGCGTTTCCTTTGTCGTGACCGGCGGTGGTGTCAGATTCTATTCTTGTGCTCTTCCACATAGGTTGTTGTCCATAACCTTCATGAAGAACACATAATGATATCAGCAGAGGGGTTGGGCCATGTATGTTTGGCTCGCAACCTTCGCGGTTAAAGTGGTACCAAGCGGCCCAACAGACGGTAAGATTGAAGAACACTAAACCCTTCCAAAAAAATTATTCCTATCCTGCAATGAAAACTTCCACAACAATTATTTGTTTATGATGTTAAGAATAAATGGAATAATATTATATTCAAAATAAAATCCACACCTAGTGTGATTTTGGTTGACGTTGGTGTAAGAAGGTGAAAGTCGAGTCCTTGTAAACGAACAAATCCTACGTCGAAGGAAGCTCTAAGAAAGGATGTCAAAGTTGAGGTCGACGTTCTTTTTTGGAGGAGCATTCTTCATTGGATAATTTTATCCCAAGAGCTATAATCCTTATTTTCCAACATTTTTCCCACCAATGAATTGATATCCCCTCCAAATAGTAGGTTATATATTATATAGTTTTATGGGTTTAAAATTAAAATTGTAGCTTTTAATTAAATGATATGGATCAATTATTTAAAGGGGAATGGGTGACACCCTTAAAATAGGGTGGCGGTGGCGCCATTAAGTTAAGGGAGGTTAAGTGACTCTCCATCAATTATAATGGATTTGAGAGGTTTTCCTCAATTAAATGGGGGTTTAGTCTTGGGTTGTCCCCACGCTGAAACCACTCATGAGAGGTTATGTTTGGGGGGCCCCACCACCATAACCTCTCATGGGAGGTTAAGGTGTGGTGGTCCCCACCTCCAACTTCCACAATGGTGGTTATAATAGGTAAAATAAAATAAAATATGTGTTTATTTTATTTTATTATTTCTATAAAAAATCCAAAGACTAACTTTCACCATCGACCAACTACCTTCGAGGTGAAAGTCTTCTTAAGAAAACACTGGCACTGCGAGTTCAAAAGGGTCATCAGATTTCAATTTTCATAACTGTTTCAATATTTATAAAAACCCACTCAAACTTTCACTAAATTTACCTGAACAAAACGTAAAAAATTGAGTCTAGAGACACCGAGCCTCTGAATCATGCACCGTCAATTTTCAAAAATTCATAAAATTCACTTATATTTAAAAAGAATTACACTGAAATTTTGATTCTTTACACAAATGAACACACACTCATAACGAAACAATGACACAAAAAATATTTAACAACTTCTCCCTTACTATCAACTGAGCATGCGACATCAAAGGGCATCACCGAACTTGAACATTGCGAGTGATATACACAATACAAGAAGATGGACCTTATGAAATGTCCCCAAACATCACACAATTCCAAAATGATTTTATAATAGATTCTCATGACCATATATAATACGCCGGTTGTATAACATGATCCACTACTTCAAAGAGACTATAAAGAACCTAGAGGCCCTCTTAGACACCATCCACACTATCTACCCAAGACTAAACCCACAGTCGATGAATCTGGTTACTTTAGAATCTAATGTCTCTTTATACCATCTAAGAGAACTCTCTTGCTACTAGAGCATATGAATAATGAAGAAAGTAATGTTTGTATACTCAAATACCAATGGTCATGAAAAATAATCCATATATTAATCAACTAGAGGGTCTTCCAATGGTGAAACAATTTGAGATTCACTTTAGATTTTCAGTAACCATTGATAGGGGAATACATTATCCCGTGAGAGAACCCTAGGACCCAACCAAGATGGTCTATCAATCATGAAATGCCACAAAACCGATCCATACAAATTAAGGGAACCACCATAAAGGAATCCTTAAACTTTTCTCAAAAGGAGGCCACTGACAAGCCCTTCATCACTATATACCAAAGAAACTCAATCCCAAAACATTGTTCATACAAGACAGGTTCTTATACTCAAAACATCAAATATCAACATCATTCCCAAGAACACAAAAGGCAAATCATTCCAAAGTAGTAATCAAGACATCATGTTTTCTATTAAAATCATCCCTGTGAAAATAAACGGTTCAGAGGTTATAGTATCCTCCAATGGTGCACCATGGGCCGCACACAAGCATGTTTTTGTGCCACACTAGGAACCCTCCTCATATCCATCCTGACACTCATCCATTCTCGCTCTTAACCATCAATAATCCCATATAACCCCATATATGTGTTCACTCACAAAAATACTAACGGTTATAACAAAAATTATTTTCACTTTTCCAAACACAGAAAGTCAACCAATACTTATTTTTTCAAAATATCACTAACCATAAAATAAAAATTCCTACTTACATCATTCAAATAATTTTTCAAAGGCCCAATCATTAATATATAACTCACTTTCAAATAATAAACATTAATTTTAAAACATCTCATCCCATTAAAACAAATCTCTATAGTTTAAAATACTCTATCAAAAACACTTTTTCAAAACCAACTTTCATATAGTTCCTTCATTAAAAAGATGTGTAAACACTCCATTTCCATTTGAAAATATTTCATAAAATAAATTTCTACCATTTAATAAATCCTTCCTCTTTGGAATTACAGAAAATTCATTTCATAAATGTTCAAATTTAATAAATCAAGAAATTTTTTTCATTAAAACAACATTCAAAGATTCCATCACGAAGAGACAGGAGACAATGCATGATGAAACTAGTATCAGTTTGTGACTTGGACATATTGTTGGTGGCCATATTCCAATCACATCACTGTAAAAAGAAAATCTCTATATCTCTTCATGGCTTGCCTGTCCCCGATAGCTCGCTGAGTCCATAAACCCAACCCTATTCATTTCCCCTAATCATCATCAAACCATGAAACTCAAATGACTCAGATAAAACCCAACTTCCCCTTGCGACTCGAATCTAGTCATGAGGTGTGGTGATTAGGAACTCGAACCATAACTAGAATTCCATTCCTGAAAATCTTATCTTAAGACTATCCCAAATATTCCGCAAATATAATGACCCAAAGAGATAACATGAACATTCCATTGATACTATTTTTTCACGCACCAAATATGGTCACATTCAAAATCGGCACCCAAAACAATCTTCAACAAGGCTCCAAGGTACATCCAGATCCCCATGGACTGAAACTAGTTCTCGGGTATCATTATATTAAAGTCATGAATTATTTACCTGAACTTATAAACATGAAACAACAAATAAATCCAATAAACCAAATCATGATTTTTCACTCCAAACCATCAATTAAAAATTTTCAGTATTGAGTCATACAATTTAAATCAATGTTTAAAGTCCATTATAATGGTAAAAAACCAAAAAAAGATAGCCTAATAACCTCTTAATGATAAGGGGCACTTCACTCAATCCATCCCCATAGCACATCATCATGAAGGACCGTGAAAAACCCAAAACATTGGAAAGAATGAAATACCCAAATCTACGACAAAAATAACTAAGTCTACTAACACCCATAGGTGTACGTAGGGTTTTATCCGAATTATAGTACGATAACACAACATAGAGATTCCATGTGATAAATATTCAATGGAGAAAATGTTACATGTTTTCATAACTGGAAATTATAGTAATAATTTATTAAAGATGCAATGTTAAATAAAAAAAGTTTTCAAGTGGGCTAAATTAATGATTCAAATTTTTTCAAAAGAATTCCAAGGCTACTGAATTTTCTAGAAAATCATATTGTATGTTGATTTTATACAAAATGTATCTAATGATAAAATGAAATGAGATATAACCCCTCAGAATTAGCTCATTGTGGGTCATAGGTATCTTGTATATTGTTTAATGTAACTTTCACAATATCTGTTCTCGTGATCACCAGCAACTAGTATTGATCATTCCAATAACCTAGTGGCCCCCCAAAATTATCATCATCATATATAGTAATCATTTTTATTATCAATCTTTCTATGTGAAACTAGGACCAAACCCCACAGGTTCACTAGAATACTTGTACATGTCCACAACCATGATACCCGTGATTCCCTATTTCACTCAAACAAGTTCAACAAGCCATGAAATGCAATTCGAAAATGAAAATTCTATTTCCACTTCACACATTCCCCAAAAATCCTTCATATATATCACAAAAGTCACATAATATCCCTTTTTATTCAAATTCATTTTGATATCTTACTCAAACCAAAATATTCAACAATATGTACTCACACAAAAATAGATCACACCACTTTCTGCATCTCTTTAACACTTCAAAAAAAATCCTTTCAACAATTATATAAAACCATTTGATGATAGTACAATCCATATAATAGCGAACACATGTATCACATAATACTACCTTCATCAACAAAATTCATTTTTTCAAATCACACTCACACAAAACATACATATATTGTGTTTCAAACAATTCTTCTAATTTGATAAAACATTTCAGAATATTTTTAAAACACAGTAAAAAATGTTTATCATCCTAAATCACCTCATTCACTGTCAAAATCCCATATATAGTGAAAAAAATCACCAAAACACTTCATGTACATCATTTTCCCACATTTTCTAACCAAGATAAATCATTTACAATTTTCATAAAACAACCCCAATCGATATATCTATGTTTTTTCACATAAATCCAATTTCAAAACCCACATTCAGAGAAAAAATCACCCCAAAGCTTTACCAACCCAGAATTGGCATCCCCTTCCCACATTTAATAAATATTTTTCAAATTTTATAAAACTCACTCAAAAGATATCACAATAGTTACATTTGAAAAATACACAACTCAAAGAAACAATGTAACCTCAATACTAAATGCTAAACTAATGCAACCAAAAACGGTTTTCTCAACACACACAACAGAGTAGAAAAAATTTAAATTAATAAGTCAAGCATGCTAACTTATCAATAACTTCATACACGTGGAATCACCTACTAAAAGTGTCAAAACCCTCAAATATTGGTGTGATACTTCAACCACACCACCGTCGCACCATGAGGGAGTGAAATACAACCAAAAACTACAATATTCATCCAAAAATTACAACATCAAACCCTAGGTACAAAAACTATCTTTTTAAATTTTCATAACACCAAGAAATAAGAAGTAAACCCTAAGGAGGAGGAAGGAGATGATGAACAAAACACCTACATGAAGAAATCATGAAGTTTATCCCACTACAAAACCCATCAATAAAGGGTTAAAAGGGAGATTAAAGGATATTGGAGTCCCCCCATTTCTTCTAGTGTCTAATAGAGAAATAATGGTAGTGTATTAATATTATTTATAAGAGGATAAAATTTGAAATAAAAAAAATATTTTTGATGACTTCAACAACATGTAGGGATTGGTGGCATAGTTTAGTAAACCTTGAGGCCAAACCGTGAGGCCTGTTCTACCCACCAAAAACCATGTCATTACACTCCACAATTATGGGTTACAAGGAGGAATCCAAGTGGGAAAAGATATTCCATGAATTGGGGAGAGAAATTCCCAAAAAGAAGCACTCTTTTTACCCCAAAACTCATCCATCTAAATGGTACAAACCACCTCAATGACATTCCCCACAAGTGGGGTAACTAATATTGTCCCTAATCCAACTAAAAAACCCTCCAACAACTCCCCATAACATTGATAAAATAGGTGGAAAATTACCATCAAATACCACAAATATGATGTTCATATTTCTTGAACACATGGGACATCAAATATTTCAAACCCAGAACAACAATAGACTAAGAGAAAACTAAGAACCAATGTAGGATTTGAATCAAAGCATGGAATTGAGAATTTTTCTATGATATTGTTGTTTAATTATCCTATATTTTAATTTCTTATAATGAGGTGTTTGTATTTATATATTGTTGTTTATTATAGTTATCTATTATTATTTTATTTCAACTATTTTAGTAACCAGATAAAGAAGGTAAATTATCCCCACATTTCTTATTAAACCCTTTCTTCTAGTCAGTACCCTATGATGTAAAGGGAGGTGAAACTAAAGTTACATGATGAATATGCTAGTGGCACATATATGTGGAACTTTGGTCAGGTGGTTGAAAATGGAATCAATATTTTTTCTTTTATATTCTTTTATTCTTTTCTTATAATTTGAGAATGGAAGATAATAGAGTATGATTATTTGAGAAATGTACATGAAGAATAATACTGAAGTAGCTAACCCATGTTAGAGGAAAAACCCAATTATCTTATATGGAATTGTTGTATATGATTTCTGATATAAAAGAATTTTTTTCAACATGGGTGACTTAGATTTTTTGTGTGATGTCATAATATTCTGAATATTTCCTTCTACCCAATATGTGATTATATTTAACTATACAAGAATAATTTTGGGAAATTGGTATTTAAATTTGCATGTTCAATTTAAGGAACAAACATAAATGAAGGGTTTGGATCAGTTAGGAAATTAAAATTATGTTCATTTTTTTAATTTTAAAGAAGTGGTTCTAAATAATTAATTATTAATTATAAATGATTATGATAATTTTAAATGAATAAAATTGGTTTTTATTGAGAATATTGAATTATGAAAGTTTTTACCCTAGGTTATTCATTATCATGATGAAGGATGTTTGGGGTATGTTATAGTTCTTTGGTTTTGACCATGCTAAAGAGCATGAGGGATGGCATGTTGAAACCATATATGAAACAATTTTTTTAAATGTGATAATTATGTATTATATGTACAATAAAGTATTTTTAGAATAATATTTACATTCCCCTATAATGATGACTACTTATAGGGTATTATCTATTCTCCAATATTTACTTGAGATCGGGGTATTGTATGTTGAGAGTTATAACATACGTTATACCACAATTTTCATTTTGAAGTTCATATATCATAGGAATGTTTTTTGTGAAGTATTTTGGGATAAAGAATTCTATGGATGTTATTATGGGCTCATTGAACCAAATCCACCAATAAATATAGTAGTTTTGGGTTGTTTTTTATGGATAACATCTTGTTTAAATCCAAGACTCATAACGATCATTCCTAACATCTTCAAATTATATTGAGTTAATTGATACTGAATAGTCTACACACCACGCTTTTTTGATGTCAATTCTGGAATTACATGGTACATTTATTTTCTAACATAATCTTAGAGAAAGTCATTTCAATAGACCTAGATATATTTCATGTTCTGTTTTTATGGGAGAATCCCAATATTTTTATTTGAAATCTGAAGCATTCTGGGGTTGGAGGGTTTTTATCATAGATTTATTCAGGACATTTCCCATTTGGGTGAATTAATTTCATGATTTCAAAATAAGTGATAATGTGTTAATTTTCTAGGGAATGTGAGAATTCATTATAGGTGTTATTATTGTGTATTATTACCTCACTGATTTTGATCCTACCAATGATGGGTGAGGATTATATCTAATTTTGTGATTTATCCAAATTCATATACCGAGAACTGTTGAATTATGAAGATTTAGTTTTGTCATATGGATCGTGATAATTGATATAACACATTAACAATTTTCTACACACAATATTATCTAGATGTTGTGGTTTATGCATTAATTGTTTCATTACATTACATGTTTGAAAAAAATATAACAATGTCTATTGATAAAAAAACCATCAATTAAATATTTTCAATGTGATATTTAAATATATAGTATAATATATTATTTTAGTGCATAAATTCAATTTATTTTGATATAGGCTATACACCTAGGAATGTAAACAATGTTTTTGAGGATTTGAACAAGAAGAAATTGTCTCAGAAACATTAGGTGTCTAGTTTTTAGGTTAAGACAATAACCAAGAAATCATGGATTCATATTGTGGTGAATTGGGACTTGGAGAAGATGACCCCTATATCCTTATCAGTTGAGTATAAACAGCTGAGTAAGATTAGAGAGAGGAATTAAGATTATCAATAGTGTCGAGACAAATGTTAAATCCTTAAAGATGGTGAGTTAACATCTAATTGTACTATCAATGAGTATGATATCATATATGTACAATACCTTGTTGTTGTGACTACATGTATGGATTCATTGATGATGAATGACGTTCACTACTTATGGTGGGTGGTAAATCCTGGTTTGGCCAAAATATTCCTTGATCTATTCTGATAATATTTTTGGCTTGGAATGAAAACGTAGATTGTGGATTTCATGACAAGATGCAACACATGTCTATAAGAAAAGGCCCCTCATAAATGAAATAGTGGATTTCAACAGCCATTTCCCATTTCCATATGGAAATGGGATTATATTAACATAGAATTCATGGTGGGTCAGTTGATGACACATCCGAATAATGGCACTAGAATGATCATTGTGGAGTAGTTGAAAAAACTTGACAATTTCATTCCAATATGAGATAATTTTATCGGGGATCATTTGGGTGAATTATATGTTCAATAGACTTACCATTTTCATGGGGTTAAATAGAGTATAGATATATAAAATTAATCGCATATTATTGTGTGATTCTAGTAAGTGTTGCAGAATGCTCTTAGTCAACATGTGTTTCTGTGTATGTATTTTCATCTTTAGACAAACATGAAATCAAATATTACTATATATGTAATGTAGGACATGCTAATAGATAATGTTCATGATTTTTTTGGGTCATTTTAGAATCCCATAGACCATTTAGATTTATACTACAAGAATCATATCATGAAACTATTTATATGGAACCATACAACATGGTTTTTGTTAGGACATGTAGATCACCTCTATATTGGATAGAGGAATGTATGTTTGAGTTGTTTAGATAGTGTATCATGCATGAGACACCTGAGTAGGAATTGTTGATCAGAAAATTAAGGTTACATATCAGATTATTAATGATTCTTATATAGATTGAAATCCTCTTCCACATGATTTAGATGTGTGTGATCTTGTATTTGTTCCAGTTTCATCCAGATTGGGTCATTATAGGATTCAGAGGTAAAAAATATCAGGGAACAAGTTTGGTGTAAATTTGGAAATTTTGAATATGATCAAATATTTGGAAAAATAATTGGTTGTACCATATTGGTATAGTGGAATGAAAAATATTTTTCATGTGTCACAGCATAAACAGGACATCCTCAATCCTTCTCATGAGATTTATGTTGTTGAAGATGATCTTGATTTTGATGAATATTTTGAGCATCATATGATTCATTTTGTGGACCTTAGTGGGAATATTTTTATGGGAAATATTATATCATTATTTAGAGTATTATGGACACCTGGATATGTTAGAGAAGAAACATGGGATATAAAAGTATTTTGGTGTTCTCATTGTCCCTAACATTTTACATAAAATTATTAGAGATTCTTAAGAGTGATACATGACGATAAGTAGTCATAATATGGTGACATTATAAGAACATATCATTTATCAATATTGATTATAAATTTTAATGTTTTAATTTTACACTTAAATTACAATGTAATTATTTGATTATCAACATAGGTGAGTTTTGGAATGTTGTAGAAAATGTGGATGGGTTTTATTTAGAGAACGGTAGGAGCATGGTTTCCCCCAACTATGCCCATGCACCTGAAAACTATGCATCCCCCACGTAGGTAAATCTTATTGTTGTTGGATGGTTTTTCAAACCCTACCCCCATTTGGTAGAAAATATTCCCCAAATATTTTTGGGAAACATAGTTGGAGAACATGGTTATGAAAATCGTGTATCCCTAACCCAGAAATCATGTGTGTGGAAAATGAAACCGCCTAAATATGAATTTAAAATTCATGAAACACCATTTTTCAATCATAATAACCCTAACATAACCAAATACAATTTAGTTTTTTCTGGTTTCCTCAAAAAAGGATTAAAAGGTTCAATAAACACCTTCTATTACAAACCATTGGTCTTGTGGAATTCTTCGACCCATATTTTTCTATGCGATCACTTCTCTTTTGGTTTTTTATATATCCCTCTCTTAGTTGTCTCTTTTTTAGGGAAAATATTTAATATATTCATTGGTTTTAGATCTAGGTTTTATGGATAATGTGTAGTTGGATATTGGTCATATGTTTTGATCCTATATCATCCTCTCCATTTTGATTTCTATTTTTCTACATCAAAATAATTGTTGTGATTTAGTGTGCATTCATTAGTAATATTAATGTAAGTGTTCTAATACCTATTTCATATAGTACTTATTATAATTTTTTTATTATTAATATGAAGTACCATGTTGAGATATTTCACATTAATTTAATTTAATTAACTGATTCTATTTAACTTTGTGAAACCCTTCATATATCATGTTGGACACATTTCTAATTACAATACCAGAATTAAATAAATATACATGGGGTTCCAGATTTATGATTTAAGACTTCAAGGAATTTATATATATTTCATGAGAAAACTATGTTTTGGGAAATAAAATAAAACTCAGATTACCCAGGGAGTGATAGACTAATTCTATCTTTTCCCAAATAAATATATATGTATATCATATGATCACAATGTTGTGAGATAGTGACTACTACTCGAAATAAAAATGAGGTGACAGACAGATGATCCTGTCTCTAATGTATTAATGTGAATTTTAAATTATATGTATAATGAAATCCCATTAAATTATTAATGTGATACCCATTGGGAATATTGTTTAGGATTTTTCATCGGCTGAAGTAGTCATAACGATTGGCTACAGAATAATTAATTTTAAATTTATTAACCTTGACTTTTTATATTATTCCTTTTAATGTTTCATTCAATGTTATATACATGATTTATTTGGAAACAGTTGTTCATGACCTTATAAGTTTTAACCACTCACTACTAATACATCGCTATTAGTAACTCAATAGATTTCACATTTGTAAGAAAATCTAGGGGTAGTAGTTCAATGTTAGCTGGTTCAGATGGGATTTGGGATGAGAGATGGATGAGGGAAATAGACATGATTTTAGGACCATTGTGGTAGTATTGATTGTGCCTTTATTTTTTTATCATGAAAATGACACTTATTTTTCATTAAATATATACTACATTGTTTTATGGTCATGTACCCTATTTTGGATTTATTAACTCTGAGAATTTGGTCCTTATTAATATTTTTTTTCAATTTTCTATTGATTAATGTTTTCTGCAGTTGTACTACATTGATAAAGAATAAATGGTATCCCCAAGATACATATTATACCCAATATTATAGTCATTATATTTTTCTTTATGTGTAGGTGGTCTTGATATAATGTGGCGAACCATCTCAGGGGCCCAGTATGTGACACTTGGGTTGGGATATTATAAACACCATAAGTATTGAATCACTTCATAAATGTTCAAAACTCTTATATTAAGAACATAAGGATATAATAAATTTATTACATAACCATATTAACATATATCAAACCATATTTGTTCTTCTTATGACCATTTATTACCTATTTATTGACATTTCAATGTTAAATTCATTTTTTGGGCAATGAAATATTTTTTAACATTTAATTTTTTTATTTTAATTTTTTAACCTCTTAATTTAATCATTTATTAATCATCTATATAAATTAAATAATCATATATGCATAATTTATATTAAATTTTTAATTAATTTAGAGTAATCTATTATATTAAGAGATAATAAAATGAAATGCATCATCCATTGAGATAGTAGGTCGTATATACACTTGAATATTTCATCCATTTTCATGTTGAGTGGAACAAGGTAAAGGTAAAAGATAAATTTTCATTACATAATGATTTATATTACATATATATCACATATTTTCAATGATCTCGTCCATATTATCACTCATCGAAATCAGAAATGATTCACATCTCTTTGGGAGGCAATAATCCACCGTAAACAGGAGTGACGTTATATAATTACCAAAAAAACTGATAGAATTATTGTGTGTCTAATATAATACTTGAAGAAACATAATAATATCATAAATATCTTATATAATCCTTGAATACATCCTCATTTACAAACATTATAGGTGATAATTGAAAAATGAATAGCATTTGTTCATGGGGCGGTAATCCATTGTACACATGAATGTTGAATTTGTATGTTATTTTATAGAAGTGGATATGGTTTTAGGTAATTCCTTTGGAATAAAAAATCACATTATATGGATTATAGTGATGTTATTATATCATCAGGGGATAAGAATAGTTATTGTTTGTGGATTATGAAAGAAATCCAAAATGATCATTGATGAACATTGCATATTCTTCAGGTATCCTCATATGGTTTTCACCAAACCCTTCCAAGTATAGAATTCAATCCAAAATTGGGAATATATGATAAGGGTAGGGAATATAATTAGTAAAAATTTAAGGATTTTATCAAGAAAAATTAATTGATAGGTTTGAATATTTCAAGAAAGTAACTGCTAATTTATAATAGAGGAGTGCTGTAATTTTTGTGAGTAACCAAAGGTATTCACTATTGGGAGGTTACTCTTTCCACATATACCTAAAATTATATCAATAATGGAGTATAAGAAAAATGTGTTCTTAACACACCACTACAAATGAAATTAAAAATAAAATCATCAAGTCCTTCTTTAGTATTTATGATAAATCCATTTTAGACTTTTAGTTTTTAACAAGAAAACATCTTTCTTTTTATACCTAGGTAATTTAGAATTAAAAATAAAAATAAAAATATATTTATCATATAAATTATATTTATTTTTTATAAATATTAAACAATATTTATTTAATAAAAAAATATGTATATGGAAAAAACATTTAACACAGGAACATGTAACACAAATATTCACATATTAAACATAATCACGATAAGTAATTTTTTAATATTTGAACAAAAAATATTTTAATGAAATAATTTTTATTTATTATATTATTGAAATTATTCTGATTCCAAATATTAGATCCATTTTCATTTTTAAAATTCTACAAAGTGTAAAATTTTAATATAAATCATTCTAATAGAGATGATGAGAATGTTGGTTTTCGAGTAAAATTATTTTCAAAGGTGTAAAACATTTTTATATAAAATTCAAATATTTAATTTATAATAAGTACCAATGTTAATTTAAATAATTTTTTATTCAATAAATTATATTATAAATAAATTCTTAAGAATATTTTAATTTTTTAAAAAATTAAACTAATATGCAATGTCAAATAAAATTTAGTACTTTTCACTATAAATCGAAAAATGAAATTTATCATAATATTTTTAAAAAATTATGCTAATATAATATATATATTATGAATTTAAAAATAAATTTAATTTAATCTATAAATTGTTTTAAAATGAAAAATTATTCTACAAATAAATACTAAAAAAAATTGACAATACCATATTTAAAAAAAAAATTCCTTGAAATTGATTTATTCTTATCATATATTTAGATAAAATAAGATCTGTATGTTAAATATTTTATTCCATATGTTATATATATATATATTTAATTAAAATCATTCAATGAAATTAATTCTTTTAATTTAATAATTTAAAATTTTATTAAATGAATAAAAGTAGTTTTCTACTGAAAATTATCACCATTGTTTTCGAAATGTTTTTTAATTCATTCATAATAAGCTGATCTCAAAATTATTTTATATATATATATGTGTAAAACCTATATCTCAATATTTTATACAGTCTTATTCATACATTCCATTCCAACACCTAGGTTATAACTATCGAATTATGTAATAATATTTTCATACTATATGAATTTTGGATTATACTCATTGATACGAATAGTGAAATCAAAACTCGATATTATTTTAACACAATAAAAATTTAGTGCTTCATTTAAATAAAAATATTCTCGGTGTTTGGTAAATTTAATATAAAATCAGTGTTGCATGTAATGAAAACAAAACTCGGTTCATTCATGTAACCCTGGAAAATTCATTGTCGCAAGTAATGAAATAAATGAAAAGATTAAATTAACACATAAATTATTCACAAAATCATATTTTGATACATTTTACACCACATAAATTAATTCCACTCTAAAAGTTTACTAAATCATGAATGAATATACATTAAAATATTAATTCATAGAAATAAACATCATATAATGGATAATAATATATAGTTATGAAAATGATCAGGGTGTGTGTAAAAGTCATATTGAATTACACATCACTGTATTAAAAATGGGATTCAATTGGTTATTAGTGAAAACATTTCCCAATAAAATAATACAAACAACCATATTCTGATGGGAAGTGATAGATATAATTAATTAAAATAATGTGTCTGACACATAAGATGTTAATGATCAGAAGGCCATGAATGAATATGGAGTTGAAATGGAAACTGATATCATAAAAAATGATGAAAATAGGAAAAAAATTTATTTCATGATCATTTTATCGTGTGGGGAAAATTCATTTTATATATAGACTAAAAACATATTTAAATGTACACACATTATATTATTTAGTTTCGTAGGAAAAATTTAATCCTTTTGGTTGTGCCTCGATAAATTTACACTACATTTTATACTCTATGGTGTTAATTTTTTATCTCTTATACACTAAATTTGATCCATAAAAAACATTCATTCTATCACGAGTAAAAAAATTTAACTGTGGTTATTCAATATTAATAAATATTTATATGTTTTATTAATATGGTATTCTCTAAATCCCAATGAAAAGATCTATAATACCATTTTATAAATGGATCTCATGATAACGCTTAAATATTTAAAAATATTTATATAAGGACACTATGTTTCTAAATATAATTATAACAGTAATCACATATATATTATAATTTATATATTGATTTTCACATGCCAAACATTCCAATACAATCAATATGTATTCTCTTGAAGCATGGTAATAAAATTAATTACAACAATACCATATTGATAACATGCATTAGTAATTAATACCTTCAGTATGTATTCAAAATCATTCCTCACTTAATCCCAACATAATTATATCTACCTCTAAAATATATTAAGGTCTATATTACCTTAATCAAAATATCAACTTACAATTAAATCACTTTTCTAGACCATCAAAAGGAATAAAATATTTTTTCAAAATCCGTAGGGATAAACTTATACTAAAAAATAAATATATATTTAATTATTTATATAGTATAATCCTTCATTTCCACAATAAAATTTCTATCATTTCAAATTTTTATCATACCATTTATAAGGCTTCATAATTTTATTCCTTAATACTAATTTCATTTCATATGTCATATGTAGTCTCTACCCCATCTGTAATATAACCATTACTCTAAAATCCAGACAAATTTTAATTATCTTATTTCCCTTATAGATATTTAATTTTATAATTATTGCATATTCAACATTTAAGAAATTTATAAATTGATAATAAATTAGGGAGTGCAACATTCCCATCAATTTCATTAAGAATAATAATCATTTTTCCTTTGACGTTTCTCGCTTTCTGTCCTTATTTTCCTCACCCGAAACATATTATCATTCAAAAAATTCAAACTATTGTAAACTAATATTTTTATGAAAAGATATTATATATTTATATATGAATATTATACTAATTTAAAAATATAAATTCATTAGTACTATAAAATATTATTTTCCTTTGAGACTATATACACAACATTATTATATATTGATGTAACATCATCATTTACCACAATGATAATTCTATTTAGTACTATTAATAGTCATATCATATGTAAAACCATTCTCTATAACCTAATAAATTGAAACATAAAATAATTGTGATATCTGATTATCAATAATGGTAAATAAATGAAATACGTTAAAATAACATTAAAATAATGGTATGAGAAAAAGTCATAACATTTGAAACCATACAATGTATACAAAATGTCACAATCATGAGTCATTTAATAATTATTCTATGTTCATAATACCCAATCCATAATGGAATATGTTATCATGATACATTAGAGATAAACATTGGCATACAATATAGACTTTTGGAATATAAATCAACATAGAACATTGTGAATGTGTATAAAAAGATGTTGATTCACTCATTAAGTTACAAAAATTAAATCAAGACCTCATATAAATAAATTAACATGAAAAGGGCCTATGAATAACATTTTAAAAATGTAATAAATTTTATAATTTAAATTTTCAACTAGTAATCTAGTATCTGTATAAAACTTTTGTAATGCCATGATCCTAGTTGCCCAGAGCCGGTGCATTATTTCATTATATTGGAATGCTTACATGAAATTCGTATATTTAAGAACAAAATAGTTTAGTATATATAGAAAAATAGATAAATTCCTAGGTTCAACATTAAAACATTTAATGAAATACAATATACATGTTTTATTGGGAACATCCACAACTCCATGTTTATCCCTATATGTAATTAATAAAAAAACATCCCCATGTCCATATGAAAATGTAACATTAGAAAAAGGGTGATATCAGATATTCATTAAGAATAATAAATATAATACAAGTTATCATAAACATAAACATTAAAAATGGAGAACATCTAAAACACATTCATATAATAATAAACTTGAACACATTATGGGAGGAATATGAGCTATGTAAAAAATGTAATAATAACGCATAATAATGGGTATTGTACTCATCAAATAACCAGATAGAAATTCAATTAGAAATTTTAATATATGATAAATGAATATTCCGTACTTTATAAATAATAACAAAATGACTCAGCATAGAAATATAAAAATGATTAATTCCTTAGACAAGAAAATATCTAAAAAGGGAAAGTCCTCCTCCAAAACAATATATAATAATGGGAATAGTCTAAGACAAGTCCATATCTATCTGTCTAATGAGACCAATGGATGAATCGAGGAGATTTAGAGGGAACCACACATAAATTACTATGAAAAATTCATTCATCATATGTACTTGGATAAACACAAACAATATATCCATATGAAATTTAAATAATATTCCCCAATCTGTAAAATAAATACTAACAATTTTGAGTTATATGGTGAAATGTATCAAAATAGAACATCTATATTCAATCTTATCAGAAGACCTTCAAAACAATTTAAATCATATCATAGGTGACAAGCCTATAATAATATAAACATTCATCAAAGGATGTTTACATAAATAACAATACTTTTAAAGGAGACCATTGAAAAATTCATGTGGAAATAATCCTTAAACATTTCAATGTGTCCCATTCAGCCTTGAAACATTAAAATCTTAAAACCATTAAATATCATGGGAAAAGGATACTCTTTATATTATATAAAATATTGATTTTCAAACACCAAAATCATGAAATATGTTTTGAACTAGGAATACAACTCATAAAAGTTAATGTGATGCAAGAAAACTCCATTTTACAGTGGAATGAAGATCTCTTTTCAAAAATCATTTATTATTTATCATATATATAGGTTTTGAAACATGTATATCCTAGAAAAGAAAATTTAACATTGTTTAAATTTTATTTGAGGCTTAATTGTTTTCCCACTAAAGTTAAATCTTCTAAAACGTGTTTTTAAAGATGCTTTAGAATAGAAACATTTTATTTCTGTTTAAGGAATTCATTAAAGTGATTACATGGATTTAATATGAATCATTGTATAAATAATTTAATGATAACTATTTGGTTTAATTGGAATTTTTTTAACAAAATGAACTCATATTTCTTTATTAATGCAATATATTTATGAAAAATAATTCCAAAAAAATATACGAGACATAATACATATATTAATGTTATTTTTCAACCATTATAATTGTTTAATGACCATAATTGAATTTGGTAACATAAATTGAAAACCCAACATACTTGAATATGGTAAATTGGAACATCATGAATGTTGTATATTACTACTAGAAAAAAAGAAGGATAAATGTGATTTGATAATAACATACTCCATAATAATAAAAATAGTAAAATACATTTAAAGAACTATAGATTTCCTAAAATATGAATAAGGATTGGTGATGATAGAAAACAAAACAATGGAACTTGAAAAGAAAGTAAAAGAATTGAAAAGATTAATTTAACTCTTGAATTAATCATCCTTGAGAGAAAATTTATGGTAGGGGATTTGGTATTTTTATGTGAGAAAGGTCTGTTAGATGTCAGGTAGGATTGTGGGAGGTTATTTTAGAGGAATTCAAACATGGAAAATTGATATCGAAGAGTGAAGAGATGGGGGATGTGTGATTTGTTTTTATAATGGAGAATAAGAGTGTTTTCATAATATTTTATTCATTATTTCATTAGTTTTCCATTAGTAAATAAATAGATATGATTCAATGAAATAAATAGTATGAATTGAATGTGAGTTATAACCAAGGGTTCTAACAACATCGATAATGCTAGAAATAGTGTATTTAACTCATAATGTATATATACAGTAAATTATCATGTATCACGTTTCTACCAAAAATCAAGTATTTTTGAAAAAACCCAAAAAATCCCACCAACCATTTTTCAAAATGTAGAATTACTAAATTAAATAATTTTTTTTAAATTCATTTTTTATATATTTTGAATTCAATTTTTCAATAAAATAATAATTTATTAAAAAAATCATCCGTAAAACTATAAATCATTTTTAAACACTTGAAAAGTTAATTAAGGTATCATAAAATTATCATAAAACCATAAGATAATAAAATAGAAACATTTGATTACATTTTATGAAAAGGAATTTCAATTTAAAATTAGTAAATTAAATCAGAAAATTGTAATTTAAATATTTATGACTTATATAAATACCAATACTTATACATTGATCATTTCTTCACTAATAAGATGAACTAATTTTTTTTATACAACAATTGGAGATGTTTCTATTTTTTGGGAAATTTACTATTCATTTCTATTCATAGGGGTATGTTACTATTCATAAGTGTCAGGTTACTACTCACAAAAATGTAATTTTAAACTATTATACTCTGAATATCTTGTTGAATGTAATAATATATGTCGTTTTTTCAAAATTCAAAACATATAAGTGAAAATTATTTTTATTGGATTGTTTATGATAATATTTTATTTTGTAGAGACATAGTGTTTTATGAATTCAATATTTATGTAAATAATATTGATTTGTTACCTTCTCCCTTCCTTTCAAAATTTATTCCTCATGATTTTTAATTAATCGTTGAATGTTAATGGCAGATACATGTATATTCTCTTATGGTAATCCCACATTAAGAATATATTTAAAGTATCCTTTTAATAAAAGGGAAATGAAAATTCATCAGTGACTACAAAATGACAGATTCTTATTGGACTACATGGTCATGGAAGAATAATCAAACCAGCTTGTTCAGATGGAAAATGATATGAAACAATATAAGATTAAAAATCACTACAAAAAACCCAAAATATACTATAATGAAAATTTTCATTCATATCATGAAAAAAAATTTATTAATAGAACACCATTTTTATTTAATAATCTGTTCCTAGAGATACAAAATTATTCAACTCTATAAGAGTATAAATATATGATTCTCATTTATAAACAAAATCGTATCCTTTTTTGTGCCTTCCGCTGTCAATACAACATCTCTTATAATAGGTTTCATCATGTAGTGACATTAATCTTGAAATGCTCACACAACAATGAACATTAACTATTTAATAAATATTTTTACGTTCAAAATGATCATGTCCCAATACATTATAATCCTTACAAAATCCATCCTCACATGATTCATGAACAAACAGTCCCTGTAAATCCTTTTTTGTTTAAAACACAATGATATATCGTCCTCCATGCACTTGTGACCATGTTTTCCTTTAACTAACATAACACATCCCTAAACTATCACATTCCAAACATGTGAATGTATAGATAATGTTTCCTCTTGAAATATGGTAATAATTCATATTACCATAAAACAATATTGGGTGCTTTCAATTATCATAACTCAGGGTATTTGATATATTCCTTATATCCAAAAATATTTTAATCTCTATCAATGTTTTCATAGACCACTTCTCGATATGTCAATAATCATTTTCTAGGTAGTCAGTAATAATCCAAAATCAATCAATTCTTCATCGTTATTATAATAATCTAGAACATATTTATAATTTTCTTCCTCTCAACCATAATATTTCTCATGTTATTAACTTTTTATAGTGTTCCATATCATTAAAAAATCATCATACAACATTAAGTACATAATGAAATATTAATGTAGTAAAATACTCATATATTCTATAATTTTTTTAACTAGTTCATTGATGATAAATCATTCAATTAAAATGATTCTAGATGAGTAATATTAATCATTCCATTTTATCTATGGCGATATCCTGAATTCATTATTATCGAGTAACATCATTTAGGGAATATTCCTTTGATTCTTTGGAAAATTATTCACATGTTTTCCCATCTCCTTTTTGATGAATAAATGTACATTGGAATCAATTTTCTAGTTCTTGAAATTAGGAAATTGGTGTCATTTTTCTCCACACTTAACCAAAACTCCCATTCCATTCAATCATCAACCATGGTGCTTTTTTCAAAAGTTATCACATTTGCTATAAAACACCTTTTCTTTCTTCATATTAAAAATTTTTTCTCAGAAATCCACATCTTTTATTAATTCCCATCAAACAGATAAGACACAGATAATTTTTTATATATATTATCAAAATATGATTGTATTTACTCACGTGATGAGGATACTTAGGACACTACCTTCCTTTTAAATTATGTATTATTACCATAAGATATATGAACCTTTTTAACCTTTGCATCATGTGAATTGGTGGAGTTTACATTCCTTCTACTAGGTAACATTTCTAATCAATTCCATATATCGTAGTATTACATGAAATAATGAACTCTCTATAACTCTAGACATATAATATTTCAAGGCATAGAAAATCATAGAACTATATACCTTTGTTATATTGGGTGCATTAATCCTTTATATTAATGGGTAAAGGAAATGTCAATTATCATATGAATATCCCCCATGATTGTCATGTCAGGTGCATAGTAATGCCCATTCTTGTGTACGAGGATACCCCAGGTCAAGCTCCAAACCCATTGATGTATTTTTTACTCCAAGGTACATCTGTGCCAGAACCATATCCACATGTAGTATCCAAAAAAGGGTGTGTTTTATATATGTATCCACATAATCAATTCCTTACCAATGTTCTAGTATGTTCATGTATACTTATCCTCAAAGTCTATCTTAGGGTTTGGATCACTAATATACATTTTAAAAATCTATTTTCCATGTTTTTATCTAATATTCTTTTGATACAAACTGTAATTCCTCGACCCTAGTTTCCCGGAGTGTAACACCCTAACCTGACTGATAGTTCTCGCACATATGGCCGAGTGAGTCAGATTTATGGAATGCGACTCATGTGTAGTTTATATAATCACACGAAAAGAACATGACTCCACCCGACAAGTGGGTAGTAATGGGCATCATGGTTTGGGTGCATTTTTCTCAACTGTGCATCCAACAACAGGTGAGAAATGCAACAGCCTCGATATTCGAAATAAATAAATGAATAAATTTAAATAGTAAATGATAAAAATTAATAAATAGAACAATTATGGTTAAATTAAATTAACATAAATTTTATAAAATTATTAATAATAATAACTAAAATAATATAATTTTATAATATTACATTTATTATAATTATTATGATTATTACAAAAAAAGTGACAAACCCAATTCTACACGGCCAACACCCCCCCATTTTCACATTCCCCATCGTGAGCTTCCCCCTCACCTCTTCCCCTTACACGGCCAACCCCCCCCCCCCCTCACCCATCCCACTGTCCTCCCCCACTTGCGCTACCACCACCGGCGAGGACCATCTGGAAAGCCTCTCTCCCTTCAACCGTTCTACCTCACTCTGTCCAACATCCCTCTAACAACACCTCTACCTTGCTTGTGGGAGTTTGGCGTGACCTCCCTCCTCCCATCCGGTTCTCTCATTGTTTCCCCCAACCCTCTCCCTCCGGAGAGCGACACTCCATCTAGCGAGTGGCCTTCCTCTGGCCGAACCCTCTTTTTACCTTAGGTAGCACCTTTTCCCTTTTATTTTGGTTTTTGGTTCATTTTTATTTGAGGGATTTGTTTCATGATGGTATGATATTATGATTAGCTTTAATTGTTGATAATTTTTTTTTTGATTTCATTGTTTTTTTAGGTCACTTATAGTGCGATTGACGTGTGACGGTGTTTTTGCACTGTATTTGCAATGTTTGGACATCGAAAGTAAGTGTATCCACATTAAGTATTATTTGTTGAATTAATTTCTCTGTTTGATAAACTTAGTGTGTTATTTGATTATCTTTAGTGGTGTGAATATATTTTAACTTAAGGTTTTATATGATTTCGATGTGTTTAATAGCTTGTTTATCTAATATAATTGTTTTGATTTTGTAAAAACCCATTCTGAGCCATTCGTTTTGTTTTATAAACATTTTCGTTGGTTAATTATTTCACGCAAGAACTGTAAATTTTTTTTACATGTGATTGGTGTGAATTTGGATTTAGAAGATCTTTTTTAGTTAGTGTTTGTGATCAAAGCCTTGTGGTACCTATTGGAGTTTTTTATTAGTATTTTTATGAAGATTATTAAATATTTTAATGGGAATTTTCTTTAAAATTTATGTGTTGTCTCATCTTAAAAATGGGTTTTTCACTTTTCATTCAAATGGTGGCTCAATTTTTGTGAGTAGTTTATCTCTTCTGGATATCCCCTTGTTGAACCCGCTTGTTGTAGATGATAATTGTGTTTATTTTTATATATTTTTTATATAATGTATAAGATGAATGTTAAAATTTTTATTGAACATATTATATATAAATTTCGTTAAAATAATTCATCAAAAGTGAGTCTTTTAATTTATTGAGTTAAATATCATTTTATGCATAAATTTTTTTTAGAAAATGATATCCTTTATTCTCCAATGGTATTTATATTCAATTTTAAATAATTAGTCACAAAAAAGTTAATATAAAAAATGTGAAAACTATATATTTTCATAATTTATATTTTCACATACATATCCCCATTCCAATGGCTATGTGATACCTAACATTTTAAAAATAATAATATTTTCATAATATTCCATATATAGTTTATTCATGGTGTTTACTGTAACATAAGCTAGACATTTTATTGGGCTTAAAAAATACATATGTAATTTTTAATGTAAAGAATGATAAACTCAATTTTTTGATTAATGTTTGATAATCTTACTCTATGATGTAATGAATGATAAAATTTTTGATTTCATGTAATAAATGCTAAATTTAGTTCTCTACCTAATGATAAATATCTTAAATATTATCTTTCGAAACAATTTTAATAATCTCGGTGTGATACAATTATCTTATATGTTTTTAGTGAATAGTTAATCATTTTTGGTATTGTAATTTTCTGCTTAAAAAATATGTTTTCTAAGGGACTAATGTTTCTTTTCATGGGTTAATATTATATATCATTTATTCCATTTTAATAAATTTTACATGACAAAATGACATTATTTTAGAAATTTTTATATAAAACAACACTTTTGGTGGAGTTTTATGATTTTTCATAAAATATTTATTTTCAGTGAATCTTGAAATAAAACGATTTTTTCTAAAATGATAATATTTTCAATAAAATTTATTATTTATATGTCCCATTTTGTTATAGATACAAATAAAAGTAACAATTTTTTTTTTATTTTTTATCTCATTACATTATATTTAATAATCATCATCTTGGATATAAATAGAATACTTTTGGTTTAAAAATGACATTGTTTTTAAAACATTGTACGTTGAATAATATTTCTCATTCTTAATTAAATAAAAAAATAAAAAAGGAGGAATTATATACATTTATTTATATATTATATTGAAATTAATAATATTTTTTATTAATAAAATGATTTTATTTAGTCATAGTGTTAATATAATGTCATATTTCACATCAAAAATAATCTTTTTAAAACCCATCTATTTCATCACGTCTTCAAATTTATTTTTAAATAAAAATTTTCCACATTTTTTGTTTGATATTCATAATTTTATTCTTTATTTTGAATCAATATAACTTATATTATTTAATATAGTTGACAAATTTCTTTACTCAGATGAATTGTTTAAACTGAAAAAAAAATATTCTTTTTTGGTGAATATGGGATTTTGGGCAGGTTAATCTAAAAAGGTAAGGATCCAAATTTCTAATAAATTGTAATAAATCTATTTTAGGGATATATTTAAACCTCATTAAATATAAGGATCTATAATATTCTATTTCAGACCATTTACAAAATTTAAAAATGTGGGTACATCAATTTCATTTCAAAAATTAAAAATTTGTCACTAACCTTAATTATAGAAGGACATCCAATCTACTAAATTATTCACTCTATAAAACCCATTTGGATCATCAAATTAATTCCCAAATAAAATCTTATATTCCATCACTTTATCTGAGATGCACTATTTTTCATTCATGTATTATTGGAATACATTTGTTATAATCATTAAGAGGTGGTTCGAAATGAGGTAAAATTCCTAACATTGGGTTCTTTATTTATTATTCAAACTCCATAAAATAATGTATAAATATTATAATATGATAAATAAATTATTTTTTATATTAATATTTGTTATTATATTAATGATAAAGTATAAATAGATATCATTTTCAATCAAATGGGATCTAAAATCATCTGTTGTTAGTATAGTGGATAATCTCTTTGTGAACTGCTATCATTATTTTTCCATCAATGCCTCTCATGGATTGTTGTAATGATGGATTTGAAGATTATATATGATATATGAAATATATTCATACTTATATATTTATTATATCCCACATATATTTAATTTTCATTTAATGTGTGATTAGATAATGTAACTCATGTGTAAAAAGGATTTACACCTCATGCAGGGATGTGATTTATTTTTCCCTGGTTTTTTAATGGAATTTAATAAGAATAATTTTAATTAATATATTAAATATTAATTAAATGATAATTACCATCGAAAAAGATTTTGTTATTTTAAATTGTAATATATCATTTTATTTCTTACGCTGATAAATGATAATATTCTTTATGTACAAGTTGAATTTTACCACCAGAAATCGATGCGATAATCATTCCACCTCCACCCTAAAAATGTTATATATAAATATATGTTAGATAATATATTATTATAATTATATATAATTAACAAAATTCTTACATTTTTCCAATTATGAGCATTGAAAATGAAAAGGTTACTCATGCATAAGTATGTCCTACCAACTCCATGATCCCAACATAGTTCATTTTCAAAACCATTTTTTAGGATTTGTTTTTTTATTTAATTGAATAGTATGTATGATAATAATTTCATGATCATTATTATTTTTATTTTAAATAATATGTTCTTTGATCGTGTTTAACACCATAAATCCATTTTGAAATAATGATCAAAATGTCCTCAAAACCCCAGACGTGGTGTTAATTGATTAAATATTAAAATATGTTATCAAAACTAAATATGATTAATGATTGGTTTATATGGTATTAATACTATAAATTTTATTCGGAAATAAAATTAATTACTTCAAAATATTATATTTGAGTTATGTACATTCATGGAATGTATGTAATAGAGGTAGTTGGTTGTCTTGTCCCACTTCTAATTTCTGTTATACATATTATATATTCAAAAATTAAAATAATTTTTTGTGTATTACACTTGATAATGTACATACATGATCATTAATATGTACTAAACTCTAAAGTCATACCATTGGAGCAAGATTGTTCTTATGAAGAACAACCGATATAGATTCTAGATCGTAGCGAAAAAGATCTACAAAACCAGACCACTCATTAATTAATGTTTTATGGTGGAACCACCAATTTGAAATGGATACATGGGAACTCGAGGGTTTTATGAGGGATATGTATCATCATCTATTTATTTCTATGTGAAAAATTGTGATAGTGAAATTTATTTTAAGCGGGTAAAATTTTACACACATAGGTTATTGTGAAAAATTATCTATATATATTTTTTATTCTTCATTGTCTTGCGTTGCATGAAATAGTGTGTTTAAACAAACCACAAAACAAAATTACATTAAAATTCCAACTACATCCTACCTACTGGTTAGCAGGAATATATATTACTAACTTATAAAAATTCATGGTGAATTTATTGTCTATCAATTATTTATGAAAAATATAAATTATTTAGATATTTTTATTATTGAGTGAATTACTTTTGTTAATGAAATTAATTATATATATATAAGATACATACTTAATAATATATTTATGATCGTATTCAAATGGATATTTTAGTCATAGGTTATGTATAAAACCATGTTTTATATATAAAAACCAATTTTGTTAAAGTGTGATTTTTCTCCTTTAAATGGATAACTCCTTTCAAATTTTGATTCTGAAAAAAAAAAATTTATGACAAAAAAACATTCTAGTTTAATTAAGTATGTAATGTTTAAATTTTCAAGGATTTCTGATTATTTTTTAATACCATTCATGTTTTTTTGAATAGTTAAAGGACACTAATTTAGAATAGAAAACAAAAAATTTCATCAAAAATATTTATATGGTTAAATTACAATATTAATTATTTTATAGTATAAATAGAATATAATTTTATCATTCAATGTAATTTATGCCATTTTCATTAATTTTAAATTGAATTCATTATTAGAAATATTTCAATCTTTTGAAATGTTTTCACTTTTCAAAACTCATACTCTCATTCCCAGGATAGAATTGATTTTAAATTTATTACTATTAATCCTATGTGTTGAATTTTTATAAATGGAATATATATTTTTAATTATTTGTTCTAAATTATGTTAATATTCTACTTTTATTTTAATGAATTGTGAATTAAAACATGGTTAATTATTTTTATTACCATGGTTGAAGGTAAATCATGTAATTAAAGATAAAAATAATATTATAAAAGTATCTTAACACTAGTAAAAATCATATTGAATAACAAAATTATACAGTTATCATATTTTTTTAGAAATTTACTCACATAATTGAAACATTCCCATGCAAATGAACATAATTTTATTAAAAGTAAAGATTGTGAAAAAAGTCACACTTTCTTTTTATAAAAATATAATAATCCTAATATAAGGATAATCAGGAGATAATATTGAATATAGATAGTCTCTAGAAATCTAATAGAATTAAAAAAATCGTATAAATTTATTTATTATTTGTATAAATTACATAATTACCATTGAGGATGAAAAAATAGTGACATAAATTATTTTATTAATTGTAATATAAAATAAATGAGTTTAAAAATAATATAAGAAACATAATATTTAGAAAATTACAGTTCTCCATGATTTTAATTGGCTATTATAAAATGTTTCTATTATATTAATTGTTTTGTTTAAATTTTATGTTTTGTGTGGATTTTATTTAAAATCAATGAAATATATAGTGTCAAAATTGACACTATTCATATTTTATAAAATTAACTATTTATTAAATTATTTAAAAGTCATAAAAATATTTAAAAATAACATTGATATAATTATAAGTTCTAAAAATTCATAAAATATCGATTTTTGGTTAATTAAGAGCATATAGGTAAATATTTACAACCATTAAATAATTATAATATTTTTACAACAATTAAACTTATATAGATTACAAATGGATAAATCCAATTAAAAAGGTTTAAAATAAAATAAAAACAAGTATAAATTTTATTGGTTGAGAGGATTGAGACCCATACCCATCTAATTATCTCAATAATAAACTTTTTGAATAATTTATATTAAATAATAAATTTATATAAATTTAATAGTTTTGGGGTTTCTGAATGTGGCCCTCCCTCTCTTATAAAAAAGAAACACTCCTTCTCTTTTAATCATGGATCTGAAGAACTTTTCCCCAGCCAAAACAAGCACATTTTCTCTCCCATGTTCCCTTAGAACATCCTAATGGCCACACATTGGTCATAAAACTAATCCAAGGGTGCCTTTCGTGCAAATGAAAAAGGAGATACTTCAAAATGAGGTAATCATTTTTTCACCTCTATCACAAAACATTTCTAATTCAACTTCATCATCTTATATTTCTTCCATACTAAAGTAATAAAAACGTTATCTTATTCATGATGATATTATACAATAGTTATGGTATAACCTAGTACATCCTTTTATCAATCTTATAAATAACAATATCACTATGCACACGTATGACCTACGGTCACCATGACGTGGTATGATTGATTATCCACTTTAACAATTCAAAAAATATAATAAAATTAATATGACATGTAAAAATAAAAACCTGTAACTTAATTTCATTCAGTTCATGAATCAAATATATCCTATGAATAAAAAACATGACCTAGATGGAAATACTAAAATGGAAAAAAATTATGCAGTTAAATCCCAAAATAATTTCAATGTTGAGACATTGTAAAAAAAATTATATAATAAGAATATATACGATATAATAAATATGGATATGGTTATGGAATAATTTATTTAAACCCCTATACCATTATATACTAGGATCAAATATATACGTAGGATATCAGACCAAAGGTTAGGGATAAGTTTTCAATCTCATTATTATCTAACATTGTTTATACGTAAGTATTTACTGGGGTATATTTATCATCCACATACATGATTCCTATAATATGAAATAAATTTTTATTCTTATAATATTTTATAATATCTATTTTACACATAGATAAATTTTTAAAACAGAATGAAAAGAATGTATTGTAATTTTTCAATACGAGGTACTTTTTAACTTTTCCAAAAAAAGTATGAGGATAATGTTTTTTTTATATATGGCATGGTTGGATTATTATATCTTCATAACGCCTTATTTCAATGAATCGTCCCTTAAACAATTTCAATTGTCTTTTGAACTTAATTATTTTCTTTTAATATTGTATATAATATTGGGAAAAGAAATCATTTTTAAAGGAAAAATTTTATTTTCTTCCAGAATTATATTATAATGATTTATCCAAATTATTTTCCATATTAGATGTCACTTATTAAATAGGGTTATGTTTTTATGATTATTATTTCTATTATTTAATTTTTTAATTATAGAATGATATTTTAAATGGAATATATTTTGATCGAATGATGTTTTATAATCCCATTGTATTTCTTGGGTTATGATTTGATGAAAGCTTTTTGTTTTTTTGATGAACATGAAAGAATGAATTTATTATGGGATGTTTGGGACATATATCTCCTGCCATTTCTCTGGGAAAATATTCATATCTCATGAGATAGACCTGACTAGAATAACAAGTTACTCTATTTTAGTAATATAGTGAAGGAATGGGATGTAAAACTGGTTCAGTAATTTACCATTTCTGTTATGATGGTTTTGGTTATGAGACTTTGCTAATATAAAAATTATATTATATACTAAAATGTATGGAAAAACACAACATGTCTAATGTTATGACCGTTGGGATTATGCCCATAATTTATTATGATATTTTATCCCATGACATGACATCATGATATTTTGTATGCAAGATAAGATTTTAAAATGTTATTTTCTTATGTATTATGATTATCATATGATATATATTTCCCTTATATACCCTCAATGATCATTTGAGCTCATATTTTCATATGTTTCATTTCCAGAATTCATAAAAAAGGGTATTCAGTATGCTATGTCAGAATGGAGTCTCGATTTGCTGAAATAAGTGGGAGACAATGTAGATGTTTTATGAACCTGTTTTTAATGTTTCCCAGTTTCTAAAGACACAATACATATATGGCATGGTCATGTATTTATTATATTTTGAAATGAACGTACATGAATTTTGATTTAATATCAACGTATATAATGTATGGGTGGTTATAAAAACTCAGTAGTTCAACTCCAGAATGTGTAAATTTATCTCGTAGGATAACAAGATTATGAAATTAAATAATAAACATTTTTATTAATTAATAAATTAATATAGTATATATAAAAACCTTATTCATGACCCTATAATAATTTCCCTATTCATGTCACATAATAATGCCAACCAAAAACCATATAAACATGGTAAAAGAACACAAATCTAGTTTAAACCTTACTTTATCATAATTTCAGTAGGGTACTGGGAAAATCCCAATCAATATTTAAATTATATATTGGGATTTGGCATAGCGTTCATGATTTGTGAATTACAGCAAGGGATTAGGTATATGCCACTCAATGGGAGCATTATATTTACGGACTAGTCATATCATTCTCAATATAAGAATTAAAACCTAATACAAGGTAGATTACACTCAATACATGTGTTACAACATGGTACATGGAGTAGCCCGTTAAATATAATAATCGTCAAATGATAATACCAAAAGTCACATTTTCATAGATATGAAAATATAAAATTATAAATATCAATGGTTTATTATTCCAATATACTTTTATCTTAGAATATACATTTATTTTAATCAAAATGATAAAATGGCCTAACCATAATCAAAAATACATTTCATAGGGATTTTGTATCATGAAATTACATTTGGTCTAATATCATGTTAAACATAATTTATTCCATCAGATAATTCATATTAATGATGTTTTTTCTCATCCAATGGGTAGCTAAAATAATTTCCACAATAATTGGTTGAAATAAGCTTCTTTATAACTATCCAATTCATCAATTAATAAATTTTATTAGATTGATTTTTTGTGAAATAATATTATTTCACATATATATAAATTAAAAAGACTATATGGTTAATATTTTGACCACTTAACATGAAACAGAAAATTAGAAACACCAAAAAATGGTAACCCTATAGGAAATGAACACACTGAAGTTAATGATATGAATACTAGATCAAATCATATAAATATTTACAAAAAACCCAATTACAGGTAATGGATCCCTCCACCTTAGTAGGAAATAATCATAGGGGAAGGATAAACAAAAGCTAATGACAAAAAAGTAATAAATCAAATAGACATGATATCAATAGAGGAGGAATGGAATATAAAATCAATTGGACAATCATTCTAGTTTTATAGGATCATGATGCACTAATGGAATGAGAGTTAAATAAAACCCTAAGTTATTTAAAACTACTATTTGAATATTACAATGTTTGTAAATCATTTTCACATAGTGTGTTTCTTTTTATAGGGGTATAGTGAAAAACTTACTGTCTCAAGTTAATATGTATCCTAATAAACTATTATAATATGTCAATGGTATACATGATGTGTAACTATTTTACTCCTTGTACAAGTTGAAAAATTGTGTTTGAATAAATTACACATCATCTAACTTGAACATGATATATAATTGCCCATCATACATTTTTCAGCACAATTTCATACATAAGAAACTATAACACATCATAATCCATCCAAAATAATGGATTACCCCCTAAATCTAGTTAATATATTTTTATTTAGACTCCATTAATTTAAAAATAATACTTCCTTAAACATTATTTCATTTTCACAAACAAAGGAAGTTCATCTCTGAATATGAAGAGGCCCCCATGGCTCAAATAAATAACTCAAAGAATGGTTTGTCTTAAAAAACATGATATCATATAGGTGGGTCCATGATAGTCCTATAATTTATTGAGTAATAATTATGTTCTTCATTGAATTATATTGGAACTTAGCCATATGTATTTTCTAATTATAAGAGTTATGTAAGTGGTTTATAATGATGATATACAAAGATATACAAAACATTTATTTATGTTATCTATTTTTATAAATATATCTTCCCATCAATATTGGATTCGATGGTTCATGATTATAGATTATACTGAGAATTTTATTTTTGAAAACCTGATTCCATGATAAAATGTTTGATAATTTAGGTCTTGTTTGGTATGAATATTCTTATGTTATACTAATGAATTCTCATTTTTTTCATAATTCCTATATAAATTTCTTATGTAGACTAACGACATTCAATTGTTAATGCTTATGTTTAAACTTATTGAGAATTTGAGCTCACCCATCCTATGCTTCATTATATCCTTGTTATAATTATTGATGTTGAATGATTTATATCATAATGGTATTTCATATGGATAATGTGAAATAATAAAATTTTCATTAGGTGGTTGATATTCCCAATTAATGAAATGGGTATTGATTATGTTTGAGCTTTTCCAAATTCACTAAAACTCTAAACCTAGATGATCCCTAAAATTATATTTGAATGAATATTTCCCTTTAATGATGAAAGGTTTTGATATAAAAAATTTTGTCACCCCCATTAGTGTCAAATCAAGGAATGTAATGTTCTATTTTGAGCATTAGATATTAAAGTACAGGTTCTAGGCTAATATATCTACCTTTTTATATTCCTAACTATTTCAAAATGACATCTTCAATTATATATTCATTTTGACTACCACCTCTACAAAACGGTGTTATTTTTATTCATTTTATGATTACATGGATAGTAATAAGGATGGGTTTACTTAATTTATGTATAAACAAATATTATATAATGTATAGTAATTATTATATTAAAGATAGTTATTATTTTCTTGTTTTTTGTTCTATTCATTGAAAATTTGAACACCTTTAACCAATATGTAACTACCACAATATAGGCCTTTAATTGTGCTAGAAATTTCCTTTATCGGTGATAGAAATGTGTTGACAACATGAGAAAGGTTAAAATCCATTGAATTTTATTTGTGATGAAAAAAATTCTAATACATGGTTCCTTTATCAGTGCTAATAAATCAATGATAAATAGGACATTTACCTTTGATTTTAAAAGCAATGCTAACGGAATTTTTTATCATCTCTTTAATTTAGTACCACTAATGGAACTGTTTATCAGTGCTTATTAAAGCACTGATAAAGGGGGTTTATTTGATCCGTTATTATAACTGATTAAATATGATTTATCATAACTCATAAAAGTAATATTAAATTATAATTTGATCAGAACATTTAAAAGGCATGATATTGGGACATACTGTGGTGTGTTGTAACAACACATTACAACACCACTTGAGTGTTTTATAATAACAAAATGCAACACCACTGCATTGTACTATAACCACACACCTCATCCCCAAACACAATAGATGCCAACATAAACAAGTCCTAATACATAATTCAAATGAAATGAAATTTAAAAAACATACAAGAGAAAAAAACTACATTTCTGACATTTGAATAACTGGTTCAAAAAATTACATAAATAAATAAATTTACAAACATTCAAAAACATTAATTTTCATTTTAATCCTAAAATGAATCATGATATTACATCAAAAACCATCCCTAACCAAGAAAAATAATTCTCCAGCATAAAAAATTGTACTCATAATAATTTACAATGATATAAATTAATAAGAAATATTAATTATACTAAAATTGAAGTCAATTTTAAATAAGAAGATGCACATAGAGAAATACTTGTCACAATATGAATTTTACCGAGGTGTGGAAAATTCCTACACATCAATAATTACTTATTGATTGTTTTCGTTGATAATTTAACCAATATTAATGCATTTTATTATTTTTTAGTAGGGTGGTTGGCAATTTTAGGAAAATTGATATGAATTTAAAAAACCATTCATATTGAGTAATATTGGTCACACAGTGCATAATATTATGGTGTGGCTGATTCATTCATATCTTAAATCACATATGGATCATTTTATTAATGTATTAAAAATTTCATTGTTTTCGTTGGTTTTGTTTAGGTTAGTGTTTTTCTAAAATTTATGCCAATTTTAATGATGGATGCACATATAGTCTTACCAATCAAACCATTCATTAGATTGAGGTCCGTCTAATTCCACCATTTTTAAAGTAACATTATTATTTTGGTCCAAAAGTATCAAAACAATTTGAATGTGTTATATTGGTTTAGAGTTCCTCACTTTTATTTCTTAAAAAATTGACATTTTAAATTTTAATCACGGACTTCGACTAAGATGAATGACATCATGTATCAGTTTTAAATGAGACTAATTCGTACACATCAGAAAGGATTTCCGAATTTAATCCCAAATGTATCAATAAGAGCTATGCATATTTTCTCAGTTTCTAGTGAGTAAAACATTTTAACGTCAAATTCCAATATTAAACCCATAATAGACACATTGATTTTGATGCCTTTTTGTTAAAATAAATTTCAATTCAAATTATAAACAAGTTCATGGGGTTATATTTGTCACATCATTTATCAGATTGAGGTGATTCTAATTCCAACCTATCAAAAAGTCTCAAAAATTTCTATTGGTCAATGTTATCATGATTTCAATTGAGTTTCTTTTTCAAAATGCCAACAAAGCATGAGATTCTTCTAATAAACCATGTTTACAGAAATAATAATTCACCTATATAAAAAACAATTATTATGTTATTAATATCAAAAAAGTAGATTAAACATATATATGAAGATATAAATTAATTCTATGGACAATGATTTTAATGTGAAAACTTCAATATTACCTCTTTAATTGAGTTGAGGCAGTGTCATTGTTCATTATCAAAATGTAGTCGAGGAAAATTCATATAATTTGATAAATGCACTATTATAGGGGTGAATGATTTTAGGGGAGTAGAGGAATATATATTGGACATATCAACCCAATTCAGAAAAAATAATCCACCTATATAATAAAAAATTTATAATGTGAGTAATTATAAAAAACATAAAATTAAAGATATATATAAAACAATCCATTAATTATATGTTTAATGATTTTACTATTAAAATATCAAGATTACATGTATAATTGAATAGAGGAAATGTCATTTCTCTTATTAAAAAGGCATGACTTGTGGATAAAAATATTTTAAAATAAACAAACTCTCAAAGAGAAAATCAAAATTAAATACATTTTTCATTACATAAATTTTTGGTAAATTATGAAAGACATTAACTGCATGAGTAGTCAACCATTTAATTTGGATTATGTTAATGAAGTACTTAGTATTAAATATTATGAGGAAAAACATAATATATTCAAAAACACTTTTACCAATTCATTGTACTCTATTGTTTTAAATGTTTCATTGATTTGGTTCCTCAATCGAGAATCCAAATTCTACATTTATGGTCCCCTATAATGTACTAGAAATTGTATATTTTGGGATTAAATTGAATTGATTGTGATGTATAATGAAGGGGTCATCCTCAATTGAATTGTTTGTTCACTAATTAATTTTTTAGTCACCATTACGAAAATTAAAATATTCTTGTTTGATGGATCTGATACATAATGTAAAATCACAGCTTGGTATGCCATTATGAATGGCTCACCATTTCCCCCTTCCATACTGAAAGTTTCCATACCAAAGACATTTCATCAACTTTAATTCCACAGATATCTCCAACCCATTTTCAATGGAGAGGATGAAATTTTAATGTTATATAATCCACCTTGTATATCTATCCTTTAATTCTAAAATATGAAATATTTTCAAAAATCGTATCTTATTCCCATTTACTAGAAATGTGCATCACATAATACACAATAATATCATCCCATTATATCATTATATTTAATTCATTATCTTCTTTTCTATATAATGTATAATAATTTTTTGTATAACCAATTTGAGATATATCATTTATATTCGGTATTTTAGATATCTGTTAATGTTGTTGGAAAAATAATTTGGATTTTCATATAACTCCTTATATAGTTGGTCTCTTTACCATCTTATAAACTATTTATTATGTGTATTTGATATTTATCCTTCATATTTTGATGGATTTAATTATCTATGAATATATTTTTGGGCTTCAAAGTATGGATAAACATCTTCACTATTATATAATATGTGAAGATGTGATTTCTCCTACACTATAAAGGTAATTTTAAAAACATCTCTTTTGGAAATACATTCTTCTTCAAGGAGTAAACGTTGATAATACTTTCATAGACTGATTCTTTCATCATATTATTGGTAATAGATACATAAATAAATATCTTCTTCAATAATATTTTATTTTTCAATACAACCATCTAACTGACATTGATTCATGACATAACATTTCAAAATATTCATATAATGTCCAATGAAGTACATCCATATATAATGGAAAATACCAAAAAGATAATCCTCTTAACCAAGGGAACCATCAGGTGGAACATTACATCAAATATAAATGGTGGATATAACTTCTCTAATATGAATATTATGACGGAAAAATCCTTATTCATGATTGGTAACATTTCTGAGTATACAAAATTACTAAATATGGATTTAAAAAAACATAGTCGAGTTGATGTATGTTTTACATACTGAGTAAAAATGTAATAAAAAGAAACATGCATTAAATCATGCATAAAAACATGGTAGTTATGTGGTTATAGTCCATGTATGTTAAATTTTTTCATTAAAACAAAAATTCTGGATATTTGATGAATACCACTGTGGAAGTTTTTCTCTAGAAAACAAAATGTAAAATTGTAAATTTTAATGTCTGGATTGAGTGTATGTTTCTAGAGGAAGAAAATTATGCCATTTACCCTTCACTAGTACCAAATCATTCCTGATCCCTATTTCATTAAAGTCTTACCTAGCTATAATTTCATTATTTGTTTCTCCAAGAACAGTTGGCAATGCGCCAATAACACTATCAAATATACTTTTTTACAGACATGACATCAAAAAATGTCTAATATACAAACAGTTCTAATATTGTAACTTAAATAAAATAGATATATTTATCAAACCACATTTTGTAAGATTTTTTAGAAATGATTTACTGAAAATTGTTTTAACCTTCTTTACTCTTTTGTAAAGTTTATTTCTCATTTCTAGAGATGTTTTTGTACATTGTTGGATATTCCTATCGAATGTTGTTTTCCAGGATCAGTATATTTGTATTTGATTGAATAATTTCCAATTTCATAGAAAATTTTCTTCAAGGAATGTTTTAACTGAAATGAGTCAGTGTGATTTCCACAAATCGGACAACCAAACATTCCTTTAATGTTATTTCATAATAAATTTTCATAATTTCAGAAGTCATTTATTGTTATATAAAATGTAGACCTCAATGTGAATTGTTTACTTATATGAGTATAAAACATTGATATAATTCTATCCCATATAAATATCTGATTTTCAATCCATTGATCATTGTAGACATAAATATCATTATCGGGATTCTTGGGTCTAAATATAAGCAGAGACAACTATATGTATTTGTGATTCCTGAATAACTATAGTGAGAAGTTTTTATTTTCCAACATGATAGGTTGGGTAACGGGAGTACTACATTGTACACCAAAATAATTTATTCTATCTATAGATAACTCAAGTCAAATGTTTCTTGGCACATCTCCCAATTAATCAAACATGCATTTAATTTTACTCAACTGAGAAGAATCTTCTAGTTGACATTGGTTCTTGTATTAAATTCTTGTATATGAATTCCATGTTAATTGTATCCCAGTTTATTGATATCTAAGTAGTCTTACAAATGATAGAATGATATGATTGTGAAATACATATTTCAATGAATTGATTCATTTTTTTTATTGACCTGCACCAAACATAGAAAATGTTATGACTGATTCAGAGTCTTTGTGAAAAAAATATGCAATCATTTGCAGAAGAATATATTTTCAGAGACCATTTAAATTTATTTTAACATTCTCATAGTGTCATATTATCATAATACTAGTTTACTTTTATCTAGTATCATGCCTTCTAGTAGACAAAGTTGTTTTGTAAAGCTGTTGTCACTCCATATGCTGCCAGACTTCAAATTATATAACATTAATACAGTTAAAAATGTTTTCTAATTAATAAAAATGGTGTATAATGGTTTATTGTAATATCTATTTAACTCATCAAACATCATTAGATAATCACAATGGTTATATTAATTTTCCATTACAATTTCTTTCATGTAATCTACAAAATCTTTTACTAATGTATTCATATTAAAAGATTCATAAAATGTAGAATCATCCCAATCGATGTCCAGATTCAGTATTTCCCATGTTTAGTCCAAAATATATAGCTTTGATATATTCTTTTAAAAAAAATGTTATTCCATATCTTCTTGACGAACAAAGATTGAATAAAAACAACATAAAAATTGAAAACGGATTTTAAATTGATTTTCTACTTTCTCTTTTTGATACATGACGAACACTTTAACTCCATCTTCATATTCATTTGCCAAATGAATATAATTCATCCATTTTCAGTTCATATTTTTTATATTGGGTATATAAATTAATAATGATATATAATAATCAAATAAATACACATAAGATATTCATTAAAATTGAATGTTATAGATAAATCTAATAAGGAAAATTAAACATTTTGTATGTTTCAATGAATTTTAAAATGTTGATGAAAATGTGTAACTGAATTTGGGGAAAAAAATTTCAATATCAATTATTTATTAAAAACACTAAGAATGAAAATATTATATTAGAAATTAAGGTGTAATTAGAAGATGAATTATGAAAAAGAATAATAATAATCTCTTATTCAGTAAACTAGAATATATAATACTATATTGGAACAAGTGATGTATCATCCAAATGGATTATTAAATTTAAAATTAATGGTATATCAAAAATTTTAAACACCTCAAGACTCTTGGAATGACATATCACCACAGTGACCCATCAAATATAAATTAATGGTACTCCTACTATATGTAATATCAGAATTTGTTGATGGATTACATGAATAGTATGATTAAATCAAACAAATAGGTTGTTTTATTAATGACTAATATGATAATAATGTTCGTATATTTTTATAGTTAATATTTGAATTGAATTAAGATCTAAGATCCTAGTATTGATGGTTATATGTATAATTATAGAATGATTAATTTAATAAATGAGGAATATATCATATTTATTGAATAAAAAAAATAATTTATATATTAAATGTATTTATCAATTTTGATGAAATAATATTTAGTGTTCCAAGAGATGTATCAAGTAATAAAATTAAAGGGATTTGATGTTTCCTCATTGAGTTCATATACAATAAACTCTCCTTGAGCGATCAACAGATAAATCACGATTTGAAATTGAGAAAATTGGAAGGCCTACGAGGATATCACACAATTAACTAACTATAAATAAATGCATCATCGAAGAATAATTTAAAAATTAAACAAAAAATACATAATGAAAATCAAAAGTCCCACTACGTTAAGTTGAAGAATATCTGATATCCTCTAAGGAAATGCAAACTTTCATTCAACACCAGATGTCAAATGAGATATTTGCGAGGCAGTCGAGAGGTGTGATGCAAGGTTTAATTCACCAAGGATGAGAATTGGTAGCTGGTGGCTTCCTGATAAATCTTTTGATATCACAACAGTTTCGCAGATTGTTAGGGTTTTTTAATTTGATGGTGACTTTTTTATCAACGCTAAAAAATAAGAACCGATAAAGTGTCCTTTTTATCATTCTATAAATAATAAGCACTAAAAAAGTGTCTCAATATCGGTGCATTTTTATCACTGATAAAGGATGGTTATTATCTGCGCTAAAAAAGAACTAAAAAATCTTTATAAGTGCTAAAAATATTGCACTCATAAAAACTAATTTTATATACGCTCTTTTTAGCCTGAATAAAGTCTCATCTTTATCAGCAAAAAAATATCCAATAAATGATGAATAATAATAATTATAAATCACAAAAGTATTTATTTTTATTCATACTTAATAAATATATACCAACAAAAATATACAAAATATATTTCATTACAAATATATTTATTATAATTATATAATTATTTATTTATAATTATAGTAATACTTTTAAATAATAATATTAATAATAATATATTTATTTGTATAATTATTCAAATATATTTAATAAATATATATAAATTTAGTAAATATATTTATTATTTAATGAAATTTATTATAAATGTAATAATTATTTAAATATATATAATTATTTATTTAAATTATTTAAAATACCTAGAATTAAAGTATATATAAATATAAATATATAGTAGTATAATTAAATAATGTAAATTTATAAATTTATTTTTTTCTAAATATTTTTTTTAAAAAAAAATCATTATTAATGAATATAAAATTTCACATGTTTCTATATATGTGATAAATGAGTGAAATTAAATACATTAAAAAAATGAACAATTTTACAATATTGAAAAAATAATTTTTTTGCGTATTCATTCTAAATAAAAATTAATAAATAACGAATATATGAAATCATTAAAATATATATTTGATCTATATATGTTAAATTGAGAAATCAAATGACATTAAATTATATGGCATGTACTATGATCCCCAAGGGGTGTAGCCTTGTGGTAACATCATTTAGGGGTATTGTATGAGATCTCAGGATCTAGTCTCCCTCAGTACTAATAGGTGAATTTTTTTTCTTTTTTAATCCCCCTCCCCGAACTATTTTAATATAATGAGTACAATGAAATTAGTCATTATTTTTAATTCATAATTTTTTATCCCTTATTTAAAATATATATGCTTATTTAATGTAATGAAAATAAATATTTAGTAATATATAAATCAGATATATATATAATAATATACATCTAAATATTCATTAGATAAAATTTAATTACATTATTAAAAATAATTATATAATTAAAAAAAATATTTTATATTAAATAATATATAATCAATATATTAATATTTATCAACAAGTATGTGATGAATGAAAATTTTATTATTTTAAATAAATTGATTTTTAATGATAAATTTTTTTAATTATATTATTTTCTTTATTTGTTTCTTTATCAGAGCTAAAAATATGTAAATGAGAGTAATATTAATTATTTCTAACAATATGTCTCTCATAAAGGGTACTTGTTATCATTGCTAAAATTAATGTGCGGATACATATTACACATTATCACTGCTAAAAATAAAGAATGGATAAAAATTTTCTTTATTAGTGCTACAAAAAAGCACTGATAAAAGAAATAATTTACCAGTAATTTCGTCAACACTAATAAATATGTCATTTAGCAGTGTTTCTTCAAGTACTGATAAATATCTACATTGCTAAATATGTGTACTATAGTAGTACGAAAATCATACCATATCAATGAATGGGTTGATTAATTTTTCAATATATCTATTATATGAATGAATAAAACCTTGTATATAATGAATTCATATGATATGGTTGTCATGATAATAATTTTGGATATAATAGAATCTTGATAAAAATAGAAATTCTAAATCAATTAATAATGATTATATAAGAAGAATGTAGCAGACATCAAAAGAATCATTTCTTTTATTAAAGATGTCTTAACACATCTGTGATAATAGATAATAATTAAATCATATATGGTATCATATATATATATGTGTGATTATATAATATATTTATAATAAATATATATTTATGAAATATATATAATTATAATAAATATATATTTATTATACCTTTTTATTCAATGGGTATATGTGATGGTGTACCTTTGAAAATGTATTAATATATTATTATTATTTTAATGATATTGATACCATTTTCAGCACATTCATTTCATATTCTGTCTATTTACTACATATTAATTAATTTTATGTCTATTATTTCGAATTTCTTTGATATTTAAAATACTATATGAGATTATATCATTCATAGGGTGTATAATTAAAATAGTACTATTATGGTAAGTGGTTTTATGTTATAATATCATTATTTATCGAGATTGTTCATAATTATGCCTCTAAAAATGAATTATTTTGATCCACCTCTAAAAGGACATGTGTATTTGTTTCTTGGGTTATTTATAATGAATAAATATTTATCCTTAATTTTACAAAACATAATTACTCAATATAAAAAAATTTGTTTCTATGGAAAAAATTATTTTTCTCTGTAGTTGAAATACATCTTTCTTCCATAACTATGATAAACAAAATTAATGATTTTTTATATTATAAGATGATTGATTGAATTAATTTTTACCAATATTTTAATTTTTTATAAATTGTTTAAATGGAATCATAATGTTTTCTGAATGATATAATTTATTATTTCTATTCAATTGTAAAACGACTGTTTTATTTTAACTTATCATTAAAGAAATAATTTTCTTGTTATTATGAGAAATATAATATTTTAAACCTCCATTAAAATGTTTATTGATTGTTTTCAAGGAATTTTTTTTAGATAATATTGTTAGAAAATTATAGATTTTAAATAATTTATTTCATAAAAGAAATTGTATTTTACTCATGAATATATTTATGAAAATTAATGATATTTATATTCATAAAGAAAATATTATTTATTTTTACATTGTATATATTGTGTATATGACATGTGGATTCCATCATAATTTATTTGGATGGTTTAGGATTATTTTAACAATATTATTTTGAATCCCACACCTTTTCCAAGCTATATACTATTGTGAAATGTCAAAATTATGAATTTCATTTTTTTAAAATGGATGATCAAATGATTACATTTTTATTGTACCATTTATTGATTGGTTCATATATTAATAAGTTTATATGATCTAGTACAACAAATATGTTTGAGTTTTATTATGTGATTGTAACACTATGGGATTTCAACGAGAAAGAATTCTTAATAAGTTTATTTATTTAATTTCCTATGTTTCATACGACACTAAGATAATCATATTCTATTGAAAACACTAGAATAAAATGTGGAATATAGAACATTATTCATAGAATACATAACATGCAATTTCATGTTCATTACATAGATTCATTTCATGTAAGACCACGTTTTACAATAAAATTACTATTAAATAATTATTATTTAATATAATAGGATATAAAATTGAAATTAAATTAGATGTTATTATTATTATTTGATATATTATGAATATATAAGTTTTATAAGATTAATAAATTTGTTACCAATTACATTGAAACAATAATATGTACAGATTAAATAGAATGGCTTTATTTATCATTTTATACTTGCTAACTAATTTGGTATTAGTAATTAAAATTATTAAATAATATTACTGAAATATATCAGCTACATATTTATGAAAATATATTTTTTGTATTCATCAAACAAATTTTATTGGCATAAGTTAAGAAAAACAATCAAATCTTATATATAAAACACTATATTTTACAAAAGGATAATTTTATCACTTTTTAATTGAGAAACCATTCTAAATCTTATTTTGGATCATTTATATATTCTATTTGAAAAATAAACATGTTCATTTAATGTGAGAAAAATATTTTCATAGGTTTTATTTTTGGTATTTTAAAAAAATTAGGTTTTTTTGAATGTTACAAAATAATATATTTTAATATTAAAAAATCATTAAAATAATTTGTATAGTTAAATAATAATTTTTAATGTTTTTCATATATAATTAGATCATATTTTTATTTTTTATTATAATTAAAGAGATTTTAACCAGTTTCACATTGAAATTCAATATAATGATATTATGAAATTTAGAAATTTTTACTCTAAAACAAATTTATCAATTACAGCAATGGAATTATTTTTTTAATTAATCTCTAATAATAATGCATTTTTATTTTGGTAAAATATATTTCATATTGAAAATCATCAGATGTAATTTCTCTAAAAATTTCCCATTTATTTTTGTATATGTGAATATTAACTTTAGAAATTTGTTCCCATTATAAAATGTAAATAGTGTAATTAAGGCTTAAAAATAATAATATAGAAAATATTAAATTAACATAACAACTCATCTTATGTAATTTTATGGGCGGGATTTGATTGAAATTATCCATTAAAAAAATTATATCCTATTTATGAAACTTTTATGAGAGTGAGAGATTTATTATATTGTATTTTATGAAATGACCAATATTAAAAATTAATATTTTCAATAGGTATATAATATTCATTATAAGTTTATATAGAAGATATATTATAGTATAAATTTTAGATTTATAGGGAATTTTTTTAATTTATTTTGTTATTATATTCTTAATTTGTAGGAAAATAATAATTACAATCATGACCTATTCAATGCTATTGTCGTGCTTGTACATGCTGAAGAAAAATGAAAAGAAATATTTTAATTAACATTATTATAACTATTAGTATTCCAAAAATATATATAAATATTTTCATTTAATTATATATTTTCCTTGAGTTTTTATGGGTTGAATTAATGGCCATTTAGAGCAACAAGAATTTGATTAAGACCCTTGTAATTTGTATTTAAATGGAAGTCATGTTTTTTATACTATTCATTTTTAATTATTATAATATTTTATTATATAAAAATATAAAAGTGTTTTCCAACATATATAATAATTAGATAAATAATAACTTTATCTTATTCAAGGAAATTTTATTTTAATTTTTATTAAAAAATAATTACCATAATGTCTTTAAAAACAATGATAATCGAATTTTTTAAATTATTTATAAATAAAATGAATGATGTTAAAAATATTTAAATACATACTGTTTGAGTTAATTTTTGTATCCAATTAATTTAATGGATTATATTTACACCTTAGGGTTGTAATAAAATATTTATCAAAGTGTTATTTTTTATCTTGCTATTTTTACAAAACTAAGGATTTAATAATGTAAAAAACGAACATTATTGATATTTTATGAAAATAATGATTTATCAAATTATTTGAAAATAATAAACCTTTATTAAAAATTAAAAAATAGGGATAATACAGTCTGAATAGAACTAAAATATTTATTTGTGGTTAATGTTTCATAAAATAATTTTAATTTTTTGTCTCTTAATATTGACAAAATAATCACAATAGTTATAATTTAAATCGAGTATCTAATGAATAATAAAAATTATAAGGTTGAAGTTGACAAAAATATATGTATAAAATATATTTGTTTTTGAAATTACAACCATATATCATCTATTATTATAATAATTTATATTTTGGACTTATTTTGAATCAGAATGATTTAATTATAAATATAAATTTTTAGAAATTACATTGCTTTCCCCACCTAAATTAATAAAGGGAACATTCTCAATCATTTCATCACACTACATTGAACATTCTATCTTGACCAATAAATATAAATTTATCCTCCCAACATTTTTATTTATGTTATTGAGGTCCAAATTTTCTAAAAATTCAAACCATAAGGCCCCATATTGGATATCAAAAGAAATTAAACCGAAGAATATATAACAGATTTACCAATTCATTTTAGTTATTTTCTTATTATAATTCAACATCTCATATTGTTTACACAAAAACGTATTAACCTTAGTATCATATATATTCTGATTTTTTATTATTATTATTTTGAAACCAAATTTGTCCTTTTATCCATCCGTCAAAAACATAATATCACAATATGTGTGTATGTACGACTTAGCTTCCCCATGTTGTGGTATTTTTTTAATAACTACATTACTTGTATAGGTATAATAATGGTTATAAAAATTTAAATAATAAATATGACATTATATTTATTAATTACAATTAATATACCATCCAATTCCTTACTATATTACCATTGAGGGAATAATATCATTGCTCGAATGTATACAAGGCCTACCATCTCCATGACATGGGGAGACTTATTGTCCACATTTACCATTAAATAATGATTATTTAAATGTATAATGTCAGTTAATATAATATTTTTAAAGATAATATCATTATTTATTTAAATAAAATATATCATATTCATAAGAAACATCACTTACATGAAAATAAACATAAGAAAATGTAGTCAGCACGATAAACAATAGAAATAATGAAGTATAGTTAAAAATGATATAAAAGGATCATATATGATATCATAAATTTGAATAAGGTTCTTATATATGTTTAAATAAATCATAAAACCATTGTACATGAGGTTCAATAATGTTGAACTAAAATAAGATTAATGTAAGGGGATTACATCTCACATTTTTTAGTGTGATACTTGCCATATTCACCACTCACTTATTTTTTGATTTATATATAAAACTATAAATAATGTTTTATCATTAATTTCATTTATTATATTATATTACGTTATTAATAAATGATATTATTTCTTGGATATCACCATTCTAAATTAACTCAAGTAACAAGGGAATTTCATCTCACTTTTTATTTCTATGACATACTTTCCATATTCACCACTCGTTTCTTTTGCATTATGATTTTCCATATCTAAGACATTTTATATCATTAATTTATTTTATATAATTATATTAATATTTTTCATTCATCTTATTGTATTGTTAATATTATTGTTTTAATTTTAATCATGTATAAAGGTATTTTTATCCCAAATCTTATTTCCATGAGATAGATTCTATATTATCCACTCACTATTTTTCTTATGTATATAATGATCCATGATATTTAATATCATTAATTTACTTTGTTTAATTATTTTAAATGTTTTATTTTCTTTTATTCCTTCATTGATGTGTTGATTCTAATGTAACTCAAGTAGGAAGATAATTTCATCCCAATTTTTATTTCTGTGACTTTCATTCCATATTCACCACTATGTTTTTTGTCTGGTTTATATACTTATTTATGACTATAATATAATTAATATTTATTAATCAATTATTTTAAATTTTTAATTGAATTTTTTCTTTATTTATTGATAATCATTCTAATAACACTCATGTAGTAAGTTATTTATGTCTCAGTTTATTTCTACAGGACACATGGCTTATACACTATTTGTTTCTTCAATGTGGTCTACATACTTCTTATCAATTTATTTTATGAGTATTATAAATAAGATTTTGGAATCATAATATCCATATGAATTTATTTCATTCTTGGGGAATATGATTCAATTGATATTAAATTTATTAGTATTTATATAATTATCCCATAAATTTTTTTTATTTTTTTAAGTAACCATTGGGGAATATATACCATCCACATATATGTTTTCTAAAAATTAAATAAAAAAAGTTTTAAATATTCACCTATGAATGTATAATGAAAATTTTCCCCTGATTTAAATATTTTCTAAATGGTGTTAGTGAATCTTTTTGGTCATTGTCTAAACATGGTTCTTTTTAAACTTTCTAGAGAAAGTAATAAATTAATTTCGTTATCCTATACTGTATTAAACGATTTTTACAAATTCATAAAGTCTTAATGCATTGATGCATCCTTTAAAATTATACATGGTATTTTAAAATGAAAATATGTTTCTTTTTGAAAATTTTCATCATTTTATGAAATGAATAAAATTTCAAAGAAAAAATTGTATTTTCTAAAAGAATTGTTATCAAGTGATATTTCAAAATTATTTTCCATACAAGATACCATTATTTTATCTATGATTCAATGATACCCTTATTTTTAATTATATAAATGATATCATTTTATGATTTAATGATGATTATGAAACCCATTTCATTCATTAGGTTCTGATATTGTGAATGAATTATGTTTTTGTGGTCCACATATTTATGGTTTTCATTATGACCTGGGAGGTACCTATATCTACCTCATATTCTTTGGGTAAATATTAATATGTCATTAAGTAGACTAAATAGTCTAGGAAGTGAACCTTGACTACTAGTATGTCCATCAGAGTGAACCATGTCTACTAAGATGATATGGGGAGTGATCTAATACTACTATTATAGACATCTGAGTGAACCATGACTTGAAAGGTAGTATGGGGAGTGAAAACATACTACCAATATGGCCATAGGAGTGGACCATCACTACCAAGGTGGTTTGTGGAGTGAGATAATACTAAAATTATTTCCATGTGAGCAGACAATGACTATAAAAGTGGTAATGGGTGTGAACCCATACTATTATGATCATCATGAAAGTGATTCCATAAATACTACAAAAATCATTTTATATGCTTATGTGTCTTCAAAATTCCATGACTTATTCCAATGTGATGATTTAATGGATAATGTCATTTATTACCTTTTTATTCATGTTTTATTAAATACTAATAATTATGACATTACTAATATTTATGATCATTGATATTTCATGGTATGCGCTTTTATTTTTATGATTATGTTCACATAATTATATTCTTGTGAATATGTTAACTTATCCCCCATGTTTATTCATACCGAGCATCTGATCTCACATTTATCATATGTTTGGTTTTCCTCAAGATATATAGTAAGTCTTTAGGATGGAAAACAATAAGGAAAGATAATTATTGGAGATATTCAAGATCTTCCACAAAATTATAATAATTTGTTCCATGTTTCCAAAAGAACTAAGAAAATATAGTCATTGAGCCTGTTTCTATGTAATTTATGCATTTTTTTGAAAAAATTATGCAATTTCGATGTATGTAATGTGTGGTTAGATATATTTGGTTTTAAAGTAATTTTTTAGTTAACCACTAAAATCTATTAAGAGAAAACGTTAATACGAACCCATGGAAAAAGTCAATTTATAATTATCCAGTTATGTAAAATGTCCTATATTTTTTGTAAAGGATAGAGTGACTGATTAACTAGAAATACATCCCTATATGGATAATAAATTTTTTTGTGTCTCTAAAATAGATATACTTACAGTTAAAAACTCTGAAATATTTAGTCTATCTAGGCTGTAGCTTAACCTGGTACTCGACATCGACCCTTGCATCACCTGTTGTTCGACACTCCAATGGGATATTTTTTCATGAATCAAAAACTCTTCATGAACCATATTGATGTATTTATATATAATGTAGAAATTAAAATCCTATTATTAAACCTATGTTGTCATATATTGAATTATAATAAGTAATTTACCCGGATTATGTGGTTAAACGATAATGATATGTTTTCTCACGCTCTAGTTTTTAGTGTCATTAAACCACTAGAACATAAAGGAACCTTGTTAATAATGGATGGGATGGAAAATATAAAGCTTTTATTTATATGGAACCAAATATTCTAATGGATTCAATGGGAAATAATCTCACTACACTCACACAATCTATGCATAATTCTAAAATTTAATATTAGAAGAGGAGGGAACTCTTGCATTTTGACACCTTCCTGAGGAAACACCTAGCTTCATTCATTTTTTCTTTTGATCCATGTCTTTCAGACAAAATGAATGAGCACCAATAAAAATATACATTATGTGCATTAATATTTTTGACATCAAATAATCATTTTACCTATTATTTATTTAGAAGGTGAAGTATACAGTTATTTTATTTTAATCTTGAATATGAGGCATCTATAAGAAATTGAATCAATGGAAAAGAAGGAGTTTAGTAATGTATTTTTAAATTGGTAAATTATGTTTTAAAAAAAATTATGGAATATGAGTTCCTTGAACTTGTGAAAAATGATTGTGAATATATTGGTACCTTCAAGGAAGTTTTTACAATAATTACAAGGTAGAATTATGGCATTTTTACCCATCCTTAAAGTAATATTGATAGGTTATTCAGTTGAATAAATTAACTTTATACAGGGGAATTATCCACAAGAGTCTTTAATAGATATGTATTTATTGTGTTTTTTTATAAATTATGAAATGAATGTTGTAGTTACATATCAATATCATAATTTCCACATGAAGACAGGGAATTTGTTCATATGGAAAATCTAAAAACCAAAGTGAAAAACTATTATCATTACATTATTCTATATTTTTTTGAAGAATCATGAATGATATTTTATTGATAGGTATAATAAATATTTTAATTATAGAAAACATATTCATCCTGAATTTTATTTCAAATATGAAAGGAATAAGTTAATTAATAATGTGTATAGAAATAAAGCTATATAGAATGCCCATCCTCTGCATTTGGTATACAAGTGTGTGGAGAATGGGAATTATTATATCCAATTCCCAAACCAAAGGTTTAGTGATGACGATTGAATTTAGTGACCTCTTAATCCATGGGACTATGGGAAATATCATGTGATCTCTATTAGTGAAGTAGATTACGAATAAAAGTAGTAAAATTATTATGTGTTCATATAATGGGATTCATGAATAATGTTATAGAATTATTATTATGGGTATTAAATAGTAATGAAAAATATAATTATTAGTCTACATTATTTAATATCTATGGTTTTTAAATAATATGTTAATAGTAACCTTGAAAAGTGGTTGGGGTGATATGGTGGTATTATTAGTGATCACATAATTATGGGGAAGATAACCCAAAACATGTAACCTATTCAATGAGATTGATGTTTGGATAAATATATGCTGGATATGATTTATGAGACAAAATTATTTACCTTGTATCAAAAAATATATTTATTGAAAAATAGTTTATATGATCATGGATGAAGATTATATATTATTTTACTTAAGGAATATATCATATAATAATTTTAATAATGAGACATGCATGATTGAAATAAGGATGTTTAGTAGTTCTGGTTATTACCATCTTTAAATATAAATTAATATTTGGGTATTAACATTTTTTGTATGTGAAAAGGAAGATATAATTTGTGATATATGGCGGTCTAATGTTATGATTATTTCATCACTCGCTTTATAGTGTGTTGGATTTACATAGATTATAAGGGTTATAAGGGTAAAAATTTATAGAAATATTGAGTTACACATTGGATGAATTTTCTGTGATCAAAGTATTATCTCACTACTTGAGGATTTATCCATATTGGACCACCATTTTTGAATAGAATCTTTTGATAATAACTCTTCATAGATTAGATGACCTATCATGAATATCATGACCTATTCGCGCTTCTCGAAAGAAAAATTCATCTTTTTTGTAGAAATAGGTGAAGCGGGTCAATGAACAATATAGGGAGAGTTTTTCTGGATATATTGTAAATATATCTCTTCATGAGAATTTTTTAATTCTAAAAAAATGATATTGGAACAAAAAGTATTATCATAATATCATAATTTCTAATGAATCTTATAGTCTATTAGGTCATCAAAGAATAATGGATTGGTGATTGTTAAAATTATCCTTATCATGTTCTCTATCATTACTCATAAGAAAAGGATAGTCAGATTTGTCTTTCATATCCATGTTTTCACTTTCCAATTATGTTCTCTAACTTGTAAACACATCAATGAGTTACTTTGTGTAATAGTTAATTTTTAGACATTCCTTTTTAAAAGGATGTTCCTGTATTTTTTTATAATTATGGTTCATAATAACAAAAAAATCAAGTAACAATAATTTAATATACAATACAATTTTTAGGGGGAGTTTTTTTAATGGGGGTAGAATATAACACCAAGATATTTTTATGTGATTGATTTATTTAATAATTTAATTTCATATATTATATTTTTTGTACACATCACCCATATAATCATGGCCAATATAAAACACTATATTAGAATGCGGTATACATGATTCAATTATTGATTTGGGTTATAGTCAATGTAGAGTTCCACAGATATCATACATTTCACGCCATACTATGTTTTAAAAAACAGTAATGTATTATTACATTAATATTATTTTATACAATAAGATGAAAAAAACCCATTTAAATAGTAATAATGAATAATATTGAATGAAATATGAAAACTTATGGATTATAATATGAATTCATCAGCTAACAATGAATTTGAAAAATATATATATGTATACAAATTGATATAATGGAAGTAATTTTAATTTTATATACCAAAATGAAATCATTGTTAATAATAATTATTATAAATTGATATTAAAGAAATATATATGTTATTTATTCATTTAGTTATTTTTTATATTCATAAAATAGATTTTATTGGCATAAGATATGATTGAACCCAATTTTAAACATAAAAACATCAATTTTTCAAAAGGGTGAGTTTATTTCCTTTTATTAGAGAACACATTTTAAATAAAAATGCAGATACTTTTATATATTTGATTTTACTGATTATATATATAATTTGAATTTGGGTTATAAAAATTTATATTGGTTTAATTTTATGTATTATTATAAAAACTATCATGTTGTGATGAATATTAAAAAATTACTAAATTTAATTGAAAAAAATTATTTCAGCATAAAATTTTATTGTGAAAGAATAATATTATTGAATGGTTTATATATAAAATTTTGTTATAATTTTATAAATTAATCAAATTATGGTCACTTGAATTATTTTCACTCTGATATTCGATATAAAACCATTGCGATAATTTGAAAATTTTAATTTAAAACATCGATTTCCCATTCCGTCAACAAGAAAAAATTCTTAATTATTTTCACCCAATTAACTATTTAGAAATTTGAATTTTTTTTCCAAATTTGGAATCAAATGGTACAATTTCATTATAGAAGCCCCTTTTATTTTATTGATAGTATGACATGTAAATTTTTTAAAAAAAATATTCACACCGTAAATGGTAAATCAAGTAATTATGGTTAATAAATAGTATTTTTAATAATAGAAAATTAACAAAAAAAATTTGAAAAATTTATTGGATTAGTTTTTTCTTTAAATATCAATTTATAACATTTTTCAGATACTTGGATGATAGTAATACATTTATTATATTATGTTTAACGAAAACATAATGATTGAAAACTCATATTTTCCATAATTGTATAATTTCTAATATAGTTATATAAGGAAGATAAATTCAATTATGAAAATTAATTTGAATGGTAAAGGGATTTTATTTATCAGAGATATTAATTTTAAGTTTTTAGGAAATTAATAATTACATTAATGAATTATATAATACTAATGTAATTCTTGTGCAAACAGTGAAAAATAAATAAAATCATTTTAATTAAAATTATAAGATATATTAAATGACCAAAATAATATGGATAAATTATCTAGATTGTTTTTATTTCATTCAGGGTTGTTGAAAGGTTTAATTAATGTTCATTTATAGCCACATGGGAATGAATATGACCCTAATAATATATAATATAAATGGAAGTCTGGTTTATAACATTATAACATCATTATTAGAATAATATTTTTCTATATTGTTTCCCATAATTATTATTTTTGAAAATATATAGATATATAATAGATGAGAAGTTTATATTATACATGGAAATTTAATATTAATTTTAACAAAAAAATTAATACCACAATTTAAAAATAAATGAATATATGTATTTCTGTATGTTTTTTCAAAATTATATAGTAATTTCCAAGATAATAAATTCATATTATTTAATGTAATTTATTTTTAATTTTTTTGAAAAATTAGTACCTTGTTGGAATTAAAAAAATTATGTGTTAATTATCTAACTAATGAATAAATGAAATTACTGAGGTTAAAAATATTAATATAAAGAAAATTTGAGTTTATTAATTTAACCAATGAATTTTTTAGATTACCATTAACGATTTAAAGTATAATTTTTTTTTCAAACGATTACTTCTTGTTCTGATATTTTTACAAACTAGGGGTGAGTAGTGTTGGCATTGACACTATTGATAGTTTATCAAAATAATGTTTTATTAAATTATTTAAAAATCAGAAAATATTTTTCAAAATAAAATTTTTTAATATAGTATAATATGTTATAAATCATTCTATTATGGTCTAATGGACCAGAAATATATAAAATGTATCACATTTAACCATTGAGATATTAATTATATTTGTTAAAATTAATATCAGTTAACTACGTTTAAATGAAGATGATATGGTTTAACATGATTCCCAGACCTATATAAAATATTTTTGTTTATGATATAACTATCTTTTCTCATATAACCTTGGAATAATTGACATGTTTGTTCTATTAGGAATGTTCATTAGTTTATTATAAACTAATGTTTTTAGAAATTCCAATGTTTCCTCCAATATAATTATAAAATCACACCTCCTCCTTCATATTATCACATCACATTCCGACTACAATACTAACTAAACCTAATCATTTTTTTTTAAAATGGTACTGAATTAATTTATGGAGGAATTTGTCTGCTAAAAACTACAACCCTAGTGTCCCTAATAGGAGATCCAAAAGAAGTCCACTGAAGAAGAGGTAAATGTATTTCTAATTTAATTATTTTCATTTCATATTCTTCTTCAACATTCTATATTGATTCCATAATAATGTAATAAATACCATATAATATATATGATGATATTTTATTATGATTATATAATAACCAAATTCCTCATTTTTTCTAACCAATTTAAAACAATATAACCATACATGCAAATGAATGACTTACTATCTCGACGATGTGGTGTATTATGATTTTTAATAACTACATTATATGGATAAGTATAATGAGATGGAAAATGTGTATTAATAATAAAAATAATGTTATATTGATTATTTATTATTAATATAACATTGATTACGTACCATTGTATCATTAAAGGAATGATATCATCGCTTGGGTGTGCGAATGACCTACCATTTCCACAACATGATGAGATTAATTCTCCACCATAACCATTATAGAATTATAATAAAAATAAATATGATTTGAAAATTTAGTATTTTTTAACTTAATATCATTAGGGATATCAATATAATATATTCTATGCATAATAAAATGTACATACCTAACAAACAAACATAAGAAAATGAAGTGGTTGACACCTGAAACGATGATAATGATGAAATATTATTCAAAAATGATAAAGTAGGATCATTAATGATATAATAAATTTGAATATAGTTCTTCTATAAGTTAATAAAAATCCTAAAACCATTATACATTAGTTTATGAACGTTTCAATAAATGAAGCATAAGGTGGAATAATTTCATATCCTTTTCGTTTTCAATACATACATTCCATATTTACTACTCACTTATTTTTTTTTGTCTAGACTTATATATAACATGTTATAGGTAACATCATGTTACTGTTTGAGGCATTAATAAACAATTTTGTGTTAAATTATTAATATATTAAGCAGGAAAAATGTTTTTTCAGTGAATTTTCAATAAATGGGTTCATGGAATTAACTACCAATAAACATCATGAAATAATCAATTTAATATATTGGGTGTTCGACACTTAGTTAGTGTGGTATTTTTAGACCCACAATGCCTCGAAGAAGAGAGAATAAAAAATATTAATTGTCTTATATTAAATCTACACAATTTCTTAAAAATTATTGAATAACTCCAAAATGGTGTGTTATGTGATAAATATGAGACCCTAGATATGTTTGAAATGTATTTTTTACCATAGGAGAAGTATATCATTCGAAGGCTCTAGTCGCTTGGTTGTCTCCCACATGCGAGAAAATTTTTTTATTTTTAATTATTTATTTATTCTAATTTTTAAATAATAAATCATTAATATCTTCTAAAAAATGTGTCAAAGGAGAAATTTGATGACACCATTGAGTTCTGAATGAATTTTTTACCTTAGGAGAGAATTTACATTCCTCTGAAATAGATATTTGATCTCATCACATATAAATTTTGTTTTTATTAATAATTATAATAAATAATTGGCATTATTATTTTCATTTAATAATTATTTTAATTAAAAAATTTGAAATTCATTATTGCTTCATATTTAACAAAGACGTAACCAAATTTTTTTTGATTCAATATTTCCAAATCATCCATTTCTTTACTGTTTAGAATAGAGTCTATTAATACACATTAATATAATGAAATTAAAGACTCAGTAATTCAGATTCACATGAAATGCTTGGTAAAATGGAATATTGAATTTATGGGTTCCATGATATAGACATGACATAATTTCTAATACTCGAACTTATTTAGATATTAATGTTGGTGTTTTCAATTGAGTCCAAAAAACACAAATCTTTAGTAGACACATTCGAGAATGTATAAAGATTGGATTCTTATTTGATATAATTTTTTCCTCCTCCTTCCATACGTATTGGGTTAGTTATTCTTCTAATTTTTTAATTTGATTAATTTAATCGATTTTTTTATTATTTAAAAAAACAAATAATTAGACATATTTTGAATAGGTGAAATTCCGTAGAAATTAGCAAAGTATATTTTTTGTTTAAATAAGTGATAATCTCATTGACTGTTCAATGAAAATTTTATTTAAATTATTAAGTAATAATTATTTTGTTCAACAATGATAATCGATAAATAAATTATAAAATGTCTTTTTCAAATATTATCAAATTATAAATCAAATAATTTATCAATGAATAAATTATCATAAATATCAATTTGATATAACATTGAAATTTCTTAAGAAATAATTTTAAATTGTCAATAAATAATTTCTACAATATAAATGAATAATCCTTAGGATGATATATTAATTGTATAATTATGAAGGATAATTTCTCAAAAAATTTATCAAAAATATATATTTTGGATATTTTTTATTACAATTATCCAAAGATAAATATTGGGATTTTATCAAAAGGTAATTGTTAAAAATTATCAGATGATAACTTTGATTAATTATAAATGATTAAATGTGCATTATTATTGGAAGGTAATTATAATGAAAAATAATAAAAGGTTAATTTCATCCAATTATTTAATGATTATCACTAAAAATTAACAATTCATAAATTTATTAAATTATTGAGATTATTTTATTCATTATTTAAATAGATATTTATAAGGGAATTATCCAATGACATATATTATCTAAACTTTCATGATATAATTAGTTGTTTTGTCAAATCATATTTATAATAATTATAATATGATAATTTAAATATTACTTAAGAGATGTAAAGTATAATTGCATCTAATATTATAATAGATAAATCAAAATTAACCACGTCAGAAATAATATTATTGCATGTAATATTTTAATCAATAATTATAAATTATCAATGAGAGAGAAAATAATAACACATATGATATTTTAATAAATAATTATAAAATTATAAGGGATAAAGAAAATTTATGCACATTTAATATTTTATTTCCTTGGGTAATAAAATAATTTTTTTGGTTATAGGAAGCCTTGATGAACACTGACCATTGATGTGTCAATGTTCAGGATAATAAGGTTGTGAGGAGGTTTATAGAACCAAACAAAGTTATTTATCTTGTCCCTGATTTTCATGACCTTGATGTAGGTGGTTCCGTCCCAATTAGCCAAATTTATTATCATTGAATTTAATGATATATATCAAGTGGTTATTTTAATTCAATTGCTCAAATTTGATTTTAATTAAATTAAACAAATTACATTTCCAGTGATTCAGGATATTTGAAAAGTTTTGTTCTTGAAAATTTAGAAACCCCCCAATTCCATTAAATGTGGCATGTTTGTAGAAATTGGATGATTTAGATTGTTTTGTTTAAATAATGAATTTGATGAAAATTATTCCAAATAATTACTGAATTTAATTGGGGAAATAATGGTGTAATTATGGAATTCATTTTGAATAGATTTCAAACTGGTGAAAATGACATAAAAATGACTTGAAAGAATCCCAGTTGGATTATCCTGTAAGTGAGGAATTTTTTTGATTAAGACATGTTTTTGTTTTAAATGAAAAATTTAAATTTAAATAGAAGAATATGATTAATTTTATATTAATATGTGATAAAATAAATATATGATCGTTGATTTTGTAAGAGCACATAGATTCCTTAGGTATTTTTTGTGTTTTTTGGACACACTCTATCATTACTAAAACATTATATAACATATATGTATCAGGTCACATCCCTTTGGTGATGGTGATGAGCCCACTTTTACATGTATCTAGAAAATGTATATGTACAAATACTATCATGATCACATAAAGAGTGCAGAGTCTTATAGCCATAAAAACTAACTCATTTTTAGACGACCATATTGTTCCCTTGTTTATTAATATATGATATATTAATTTATTCCAATGTAGTAAAACTGCATTACATGACTTTTCAGAATTTACAAAATCTATTTTATATTATTGTTTTTCAATCCATTATTTTAAAAATAATTCATCATTTTTAGATCCATTGATTAAATTATTTGTCCATTATTTTTAAAAATGAATTACATGTTATTATAAATTGGCTTTTCAATTACTAGACATATTTATATTAAAATATAAAGCATTTATTTTGTTAAACAACTACTGTAATCTGTTATTGGATCTTTGGTGGTATCCTACTAGAATTAGGTCACATCCTACTTTTTCCTTCTAATGTTTGTAGACATTCTTCTTCGATGTTTTAATAAATGGAATGGATATCATAGAGGCAGATGCAACTATTGAGCTTTGGTCTTGTTGAGTTGTGTCTTTAGGGACCTTGGGGTAGTTTTCCTATTTTAGTACTATGGTTATTCTGTTTTGGTATGGGTTTTCCCTTGTTTACATTCGGTACATTACTCTCAGTGGAGTTATTTTTATTAGGCATATTGGATTGTTTATTTTCATCAGCATTGTTAGTGGAAAAATCATGCCCACTTACATTCTGTGTGATATTAGGTTCTTGTTTCTTATCCATGGGGATCGGTAACCCCTGTTGGGATATATTAGGGTCGGTTGAGTTATTGGGTTACCAAGGTACCCATGTTGGTTCATAATAAAATGATATTAAAGGGATTTTGATCATTTTTCTTGAAGTCAGTGTGCATTTGTGAAATCATGACGGTACTATAGAAGGTAGTTGCAATTGAATGGATCTCACTAGTTTATGTATACGCTTATTATTATTCTTTGTAATCTAATTATGGAGATTTTATCATCTGTAATTGATATTACATCCACCTTTAGCATGAAGAGAGAGCATGGTCAATGTAGTCCTGCTTGTGACTTCACACTATCAGATGTCAAGCTTGCAGGGATTTTTTTAGTTATTTACACAGAATATCATAACATCATATTCATGGTAGGTTTTCTCATTACCAATAAATCCTATATTGATTTTTTTATGGGTCTATTGTAATACACCTAGTGGTGTTCCCCTTGTATTTTAAGGATAATGGGACCAAAGGACCAACAGAGCCATACCTTATTTTTCGGAGTTTGGGAATGTTATATAAGAGATTACATTTTATATAGATCGAGATTCATTTAGTGGCGATCTCCCTCCATTTTTGATCGATTATTCCTTCATTTTTCGTTTTAACTTTTTGGGTTTTCCCATTGTAATATGGGTTGAGATTTTTATTGACCTGATTCATGGTACTCAAGTAGCTTCAAATACCTCTAGCAGAATGATACCAGCTAAACTGAAAAATATTGAATTCCATGTTGCACGATACAACTGAGAATATGATCCACTCTTGGGTTATCTACATTGGTGGGGCTTGGGATGATCATATGGTGCTACATGAGATTTATTATAACAACAATTCTCAGTTCACGATAATAATGGCTTTTTAGGCCTTGTATATCTAGCCTGTTAAATATCCATTATGTTTTTTTGAGTCTGGAGAATGTACCATGATTAGACAGATTTTACCCATGATATAAAAGCTATGAATCAGTTTATTCATTAGAATATTTTGATTGAACAATGTTATTAGAATTATTATGTTGGTCTTATCCTCAATCCTTGGAATATTCAGTATGTGACCAATTGTTATTGGTGGTTTCACCCCGATTGGGTCATCGACGACCTAGGAGGAAAGTGAAGCTTTCTCCTAGTTTTGTGGGACCTTTTTAGGTTTTTTATTTTATAGGGGAATGTTTCATATTTTTTTTGTACTAACACCATAGTTGACGTTGATTCACAATGGGTTTCATGTATCTCATCTTAAAATATTTTATCTGACCCATATCATGTATCGAGTTTGCGTGATCTTGAAGTGGAACCTACTATAGATGTAATTGAATAAAAATTTTGGGTTTTTGATTTTGAGGACAAGATAATTCATGGTTGGATGATACCATTGGTTTGTGTTCAATGAAATCAAGGTTCTGATTCTCAATAGATATAAAAGGAAAAGAGAGAGAGAAACTGATGAGAGATCATTGATCTTTTTGATAAGGGGGTTCGTCGTAGGATTTTTGGGGATTGATAGATCCTATGGTAGGGAGGATGTAACATTACATTAATATTTAATTATGTAATAAACCATTTTATTTTTAATTATTAAAATTTTATGTGGGAAAAATGATTTATCGGTGAATTTTTTATAAATTCGTTAAAGGCCTTAACTACTAGTCAGAATCTTGAAATATTCAATTGAATATTTTCAAGGTTTGTCATTGACATAGTTTGATATTATGAGACCAACAGAATCTCCATGATAAATGATTAAAAATATTAATTTTATTGTATTAACCAAGATCAATTTATTAAAAATAATTGAATAACTCCCAAACATTATGTCGTATGAAAAATCTAAGACCATTATTATGTATGAATTATGGTGATTACCCATGGATGGGTATAGAATTCAATGTCTCTAGATATTTGGATGTCTCTCTCTTGTGATAATTATATTAAAAAATATTTATTATATTATTATAAAAACATAATTAAATATCTCACCAATGATGCATCGTATGATAAATTAAATCCCACTAATAGGTTCTAAATGAGGTGTTGACACTAGGCACCGTATAACACTTTTATGCATCAGACATTTGTATGGATAACTCATGATAAAAACTTTTTTATTATTAATTAAATATGTTTTCCTATATTTAAATAAGGAATCCTTATTATATCTCAAATAGAGTGTCATATAATAAATATGAGAACATTTTTGGGTCTGAAATGAGGTGTTTACACTGGGTGATATGTCACATTCATATGCAAAGAACATTTGGTTTGGATTCTTATATATTTTATGTTATTTTATAATTATATTAAATAATGTAAATTATTATTAATTTCATCTAATTATTAATTTAATTCCAAAAAATATAATACACTATTAATTCGTCATCAACAATGTCATAACCCCATTTTTGACAATTCACGGTTTCTAAAAGATCCATTTCTTGATCGTTTTTAATGGTATATATTGAAACACATTAATATGATGAAATTAATGTCTTCTTAATTTTTATATAGTTGAAATGCATGGTAAAACAGAAGATTGATTTTAGGGGTTTTACCATGATGACACAACTTCAGTTCATATACTCAAAACTATTTAAATATTTATATTGGAGCTTTACATATAGTCTAAACAAACATAAATATTACATGGAAGCATTCAGTAACATATGAATTTCGAATTCTTATTTGGTACATTTTTTTCCTCTCCTTCTTTTCTTATTGGGTGAGTTCGTCTTCTTCTTCTTTTATTTTCTTATTTAATCCATTATGTTCATGTTGATAAAAAAATTATTAACCATAATTTGAATATTGAAAATTCACATGAAATAATCAAACTATAATTTTTATTTAATGATGAGAAAATCTAATACAATATTCAAAGATAAAACTATTTAAATTACCAAGTCATACTTATTATTGTTTTCAATGATACTTTATAAATAAATAATTATAAGATTCTATAAATAATTATCAAACAATTATTCAAAAACATAATATAAGTATAAATTATCATAATTATCAAAGGATAAATCATTGAATCCTCTTGGAAAATATTTTTAACTATGAAACAATAATTGATAGATTATCAATAAATAATCCTTAAGAAGGTTTATCAAAAGATAAATTATATTTTATTGTTTTTAATAGAAAATATCAAATATAATTATAAAGGATAATTTTTAATAAAATTACCAAATGATAAATATTGTGATTTTATCAAAAGAAAATTGTTAAGGTTTATCAGATGATAATTGTGATGAATTATCAAATATTAAATGTTGATTATTATTTTAATGTGACTATAATAAAAAAACATCAAATTGTAATTTCATCATATTATAAAAAAGATAATCACAATGACTTATTAATGAATAATTTTCATTACATTATTGAGATAATATTATTCAATTTGTTAATAGATAAATATAAAGTAATTAGCACATGAAATAGATTATCAAAATTATCATGAGATAATAACTTGTTTTGTCAAAGGATAATTATTATAATTATAAATCTATAAATTGAAAAATGTACTTGAGCTATAAAATATTATCTCATTTAATATTTAATCAATAATCTAAAAATAACCATGATGTATAAAATATTATCACATTAAATATTTTTATCATTAATTTGAAATTATCCATGTGTGAGATGATGTTGCCATGTGTACTATTTTAATAAATGATTTAAAAAATATTCAAGGGAGTTAAAATGTTATCACATGAAATAATTTATTTTCTTGTGAAATAAAATAAATATTTTTGTTCATGGAAACCGTGATGAACATCGACCATTGATGCGTCAATGCTTTTGATAATAAAGTCATGAAGAGGTGTCTGGAACCAAACAGAGTGTAATATCATATCATTGAAATCGTCCACCATGAGAAAGGGGGTTTTGTCTTGATTAACCAAAATTTTTATCATTGATTTTCATGATTTATTTCAATTTTTTATTTTAATTAAATTGATCAAATTTTCATTCAATTATATTGATAAAAATCCAATTCTTGTGAATAAATATATTTTAAATGGTTTTGGAATAGAAATTTTGGAAAAAAACCGAATTTCATTGTATTGAGTGTGTTTATATGAAATAGTTGATTTAAATTGTTTAGTTTAAATTAAGTGTTTGATGAAAATTATTTCAATTAAACTGTTGAATTTAATTGTTGAACAAAATTGTGTAATGAGGGAATTCCATTCAAATAGATGTCAAACTTGTGAAAATTACATTAAATTTTTTTGATAGAAACCCAAGGGTTTTAAATTGTTAATGGGGAATGTTTTCATTCAGACCTGTTTTGGACGTAAATGTAAACATGGTTTTAAATGGAAGAATGGGATTATTTATATTTGAAGAATTCATAAAATGAATTTCTCATCATTGATTGTGTAAGAGCACATTAAATCCTTAGGTAGTTGGTATGTTGTTTGGACACACTCTATGATTATTACAATATTCTAAAACTTACATGTAGAAGGTTGAATCCGTGATATTGAAGAGTCCTCTATGACCAGCATCTGGAGGATGTGGGTGTACACATATTGTCATCATTCCTTAGAGAGTGCATAGTTCTATAGTTGGAAATACTATCGTACCAATTTGTTAGATGTCCATGTTTCTTGTATGATTATTTATATATGATATATAAATGTATTCTAATGTTGGAAAACTACTTTACATACCTCTTCTAAATTTATATAAACATTTTATATGACTGTTTTATCTAGGACATTTTTTTAAAAATATTCTATCATTTTTAATGCCTTTTCATAACGTATTTGTCCATAACTTTGAAAAATGTATAAAATATTTTTAAAAAAATTTCTTATTAAATTTTAAAACTAGATTAAATAAAATTTTAAATCATTCTTTTAGTTAATCAATTTTCAGCATCTGTTATGGAATCATTAGTGTTATCCATCTGGGTTTAGGCTCACATCCTACTTTTTCCTTCATGTGTGTGTAGAAAATCCTTTTACAGTTTCGAAGAATGGAAAGGGATCTCTTGAAGGTGGATATAGCTATTGATCTTTGGTCTTAGTGTGTTGTTTCCTTAGGGTCCTTGGGATTATTTTACCACTATTGTAATTTTGTTTTAGTGCTTTGGGATGGTTTATTCCATGCTGAATTCAGGTAAATTAATCCCATTTTAGTTAATTTTTCATTTATATTTCCTTGTTTATTTTCTTCTGCATTGTTGGTGTAATAATCAATCCCATTTTGATGTTGTGTGATTCTAGGTGCTAGCCACTGACTGAGGGGGATTAGGAATTCCATTCACTCTATGTTAGGGTCGGTATGGTTATCAGGTTATCAGGGTACCGTGGATGGTTCATGACATTATATAATTAATATTCATTATATATAGATAATAAATATATTAATTGATGGTTCATTTCATGGATATCATTATTATAAAGTAACTCCTGTAGTATGAAAATTTCATCTCGCATTCCATTTCTGTGATATACATTCTATATTCTAAACTCACTTCGTTTATGTGGTGAATATGATGATCTATGATATGTGATTCAATTAAATTAATTTATCTAATGATATTAAATGTTTTCTTCTAGGTTATTCATTATTTTAGATCATGATTCTAATTTTACTCATGTAGTAAGGGAATTTCAGCTCACTTTTTATTTTTCTTAGATACAGTCCATATTCACCAATCAATTTTTTTATTGATGTATATAATAATCTATGATATGATATATAATTAATTTACTTAATTTAATGAATTTAAAGGTTTTAAATGAATTAATTATTTACATTATATCATGATTATAATGTTACTCAGGTTGTTCAAAAATTATATATATTTTTCTTTGAGATACATTACATATTCAACACTCGCATATTTTTTGTGGTGTATATGGTGCATTATGATAGTTCATATCATTAATTTCAATTTTTTTGAAAATATTTAAAATTTTATTTTTTATTATTTATTTTATATCATTATTATAATGATACTCATGTACTCATTGATTTATATGTAACTTTTCTTTTTGTTAGACACATGCATTATAAACTAATTGTGCCTTCTATGCCGCGTATGTACTTTTCATTAGTGTATTTTATGAGTATTATTAATAATAATATATAATTTTGATATCTGAGGGGGAAAATTTATTTATTGGGCCATATCATTCTACTTATTGTAATGTTATTAGTATTTATATTATTATCCCATCATTATTTTGGATTGTTTAATTAGTGTCTCTTTTGTGGAATTTCTATCATCCATACACACATTTTCTATAAAGGAAAGTTTTTTATATTATCGTATAGGTGTTTAATGTAACTATTTCAAATCTCTTCCATCTTTCAAAATGGTCTGAAATAAATACTTTTCTACGTTTTCCTGAAATGAATCATTGTAAATTTTTGTAAAAAAGTAAGAAATGGTTATTTTTTTAACATATATAAAATGAAATTATTTTTAAACTGTCATTAATATTTAATGATTTGGAAAATACATTATAATATTAAAATATTATTTTGGAAATAAAATATTTTATTTAAAATTGATAATCATTTTAAGAATCAAATTTCTTTTCAATGAGGAAATGATATTTTCCTAAATAATAATTTTATGTTATGTCTAAAAGTTATTTCACATCTAAGATAATGATATTGAATATATGATTCACTTAAACTATGATTTTTCTTTCTAATAATGATTTTTTTTAATTATTTATATATTTCCCATTTTATTCTATGGGTTCTGATATGATGGATTCATTATGTTTTTATGGAACATATATGTATGTTTTTAATTATGAGATTGGTGGGACCTGTATCTCCCTCCAATTAATTGGGAATTATTTAAATATCATGACATAGACTATGAGAGTTTTGGGAGGGAACCATAACTATGAATATGGAAATGTTGGTGAACCATGCCTACCAATATTGTATGCAGAGTAAACTAATACTACTAATATGTTTATGGGAGTGAACCATGACTATTAAGATAGTATGTAGAGTGATCCAATACTTTTAAAATAGTATTGAAAGTGGAAACATGGGAACTATGTAAGTAATTTTATTATCCTATTTTTTTACAACAAATTCGATGTCTAATTGTTATGGTATGATTTCATGTATTATGTTCATAATTTATATAAGATTAATCTATAATAAACGTTCTATTATTCATCCACGATTCAATTTTGTGATCGTTATATGAATGGTATGATCATCTATTTTCCCGATCAGGTTCTCATTCCCTTATTCTCATGAATAAGCTTACATTTCTCACCTATTTACCATTATAAGGAATCTGAGCTCAACCTTTTCATATGATTCACTATTTCCCAAGATATTCAGAAAATGTTTAGGATGGAATACTAAAGGGAAATATTATCATGGGATATGTTGAAGAACATTCACCAAATTAGATGAATGTGTTTAATTATCCCAAAGGAACTAAACTAATACATTCATTTTTTTTATTTTTGTTTAATATGTTAAATATTTTACAAAATTGATGTATTTTCAATTTAAGCCACTTTTTTATTGATATAGTTACAATGGTTATTTTAAAACCAATTTTTTGTGACATTATAACCAGGGATGGTGGTTACATTATATCCAAGGATAGTGACGACATTATATCCAAGTACGATAGTTACTTTGTAACATATGATGATGGTCACATAACAAAAACAGAATGGTGGTACACATATAAACCACCATTTCATTGTGTTTATATTTATATATCTTGATATAAAAAAAATAGCAATGGTGAATAGTCCACGTTAACTAATGAAATTTTTAAACTACAAAAGTCATTGGATTATAACATGACATCAAAATTTTTTTGGGAGTGAACCAATATAAAATAATAGTATTAGGAACAAACATGAATACAATAAAGCTTTATGGAGGGAACTCATTCCATTATTATGTATTAGGGAATGATCCTTGACCACTAATGAAATTATTTTCTATTCATTAATGTTTTCCAAAAACATATGTCTTATTGAAATGTTATCCTCTTGTTGTTTAGGATCATTCATTCCATTATGATTCATGTATTAAAAATGTATATGATTTATTAAATTACCCAATATTATCATTTATGATATTAGGGGAATGATTTCCAAATAGATTACTCATGTTCTGGTGACCTTATGTTCATTTTATCCTCATGTGATCATTCATATCCTCATTGTTTACCCTTACTGAGCATCTGATCTCATCAATTATTATGTTTCCGTTCCCAACGTTAATATGAATCGTTAATGGTATGATATTTTTAATAATGGATATAATTATGATAACTATGCGGTAAATGATGTACATATTTTATAAACCAGTTATTTATGCATCTATAATTCTAATGGAACTTGTTCTATATAATTCGTTCATCAATCATTTCGTTTTTAATGTTAATTCCTTTATTGAGTTTTGATATCTATGAATAAATCCTATGGGACATTATAGTGTCTATATTAACACCCTTTTTCATGAAACACTTTATGAATAAACGTCATTTTTTAAATCAAAATTCCACTATTCTAAATGTTTAAAATTATATATATATCTATAAGGATCCCATTCTATCCACCATTTGTTAGATGAAAATAATAATAAAAATTATGTCTTAACAATACTCTTAAGGAATTTACCTATTAGATATTAATAATTATCCCATTGTGTAATCCCTATCAATAACCATAACCTAAAAATTTATATCCTAATTTTATTTAGAATCTACATACAATGAACATTAAATTACATCAGGAAGTTGAAACACCGTTGGAATATGACCACCTTACAGTTACCCTATTGAATGGTTTTATGTTTTATATACTTTTATGCTTACTATATTTTTCAGATCATATTCAATATTAATATACCCATCCATTCTATTCTAAATATCCAATGATAATTTTTTTTACCACCAACTATTAACTATTTGTTGTAATCCATCCATGTGATCTAATTATTTATGAATAAATTTTGATATTTTTTAACCTCCTGTTTGTTGTTATGGAAGAGTTAAATTTCAAACACTATTTCTTTAGGTCCAAAAATATATCATATTAAAGAAATATACTATAACATATCTCATTACATGGATTCAACAAGGACACTTGGTAGTTAAATTAAGTATTTTATGTGGTTAAAATAAATATTTCATTGATTCTAATAAACATATGAACGTTAATGATATTTTAGAGGTTATGTACTATAGTTAACCAAGTATTATGTATATTTCACCACCCCTATAAAAAAATTGTGGAATCCCATGTAAATCATCATGCTTCATGCCTTCATGACCAATATATAATTCAACATATCAACAAATCCAATGTATTGTGTAGTTTCAGGATTTCTATTCTCAAATCTAATCTTGTTTCCCTATTTGATAATCAAACAAACACCCACATTTATACTTTTCACCAATGTCTAGTAATAAAAAATACAACATTTTCAACCTATCACTTAATCTAGACTCTAAATATGATGGTTGTTTTGAACATAATATACTTATTCAATAGAAAATAAAGTCATGTATTTCATATATCTTCATCAATAAAGGTCATAAATAACTGAGTACCTCTTTGATAGTGCATAATAGTTGGTCCCTGATCATATTTGTTAACTAAATCCTTATTATAGTGCATTATCGACTTCTCTTCCATCCAAAGGGACATATCCCTATTTTTAAAACATATTCATTCTCCATATGTTATATAATTTGTGTATTTATTGGCCCTGAGTATACTTTTTCTAATAATTCTTTTCATCTCATTCTTATTGAGGTTACCTAGTTGGTTATGCTAATTTCTAGAAAATGTCAACTATACAACATGAACTGAACTATTGAATAAACCCAAAATTTTAATAGTCATACAAATAACTTAATTTTAAATAACCATTTATCTATACAAAAATCTATATTGATTCATTTTTGAACATTACATAGAAATAAAAAATTTCCAACATATTCTACAAATATTATGTTTTCACCTAGGCCTAGCACATTTCCCACATCATTCAACTTTTAAATCCTTCATTTCATTGTCTTCATCAAATCATCACCTTCCTATAGAAAATTAAGAGCCTTGTCATTGAAATACATTACATGAAAGACCTATTAAAATTATTATTCCCAGTGTTTCCCTTAAAAGATATTGAGTGAAATGTTGATCCAGATTCTATCACCCATGACTCGTGACAGATATATTCACATAGAAGGATGTTGTACCTATATTCCAATATTTGATTCACAGAAAAACTTCTGAATCTATAACTAATAGATTTCTCTCTCCATATACTAATATACATTTTTATATCAAATTTCCTTCAATAATACCAATATATAAGATACTAATTCCAAAAACTAGTCCCACTTTTATTCTTTCTTCCTACATAATTTGACTTTTGGAGATATGGGAAATCATATTACTTATATGTTTTATGAGGTCTAATAATATTTCATAGTCTCTCGCTATATTATTTAATTATTTAATACTATTACATGATCATATATGAAAATCTAATCTATTGTTCAATAATAATTACACACAAAAGTCTCTCATAAATAAGTTGATTTTGGAAACAAGGTGAGTAACAACAACATTAAGTTTTGATTTCCAAAGATCACAGTAACTTACTCAAAATAACTCCATATCTTATTCAAGTGATTGAATGAAAATACCTTCAAAAATATGTAGGATATTATAACTCTTTAAAAAGAATGAAATTTTTACAAATATATTTTTTTGGTAGTAAGTTTCATGATGATTTATGAAGTTGTCTTCCCTTCAAATCTACTAAAAGACATCTTTATTGATAACGAAATCCATACAACCCAAATAATTTCTTCTTTGTTCTTTGAAATATTTCTACATTAATTTAATCTATATCTGTTCATATAAAATAAAAGATAAAGTATCTTCTAAAATAAGAAATCTAGTATTCACATCGTCTAGAAACATAAATCCTTTCAATAAAAGAACCCTTATTTGAACAGACAGTCTTATAATTTCATCACCATCAAATTATGAAAAATTATCTCTTTTCTATATATATATATATATATCATGTGTTGTTTATGGATAATATCCTAAAATTTAAATGAATGAAAAATTATTTTTGAATAAAATATCTAAAACACATTTACTAGGGTTTGAACATTATGAACCCTCTGAAATATGCACTATTAAAACGCACTCATTCAATTGAAACCATCTAATAAACCGAAAAACTGAAGTACACCCTGATCATACCACATGGAATCCCAAATATTGAATTTTCATCCATATTATGAAATTCAAAGCATGGAATTCATGGCACACCCAAGTCACTTCCTGTCACCACATAACCTCCCGATAAAGAACAATCCTGACTATGAGATGAAACATGTAGTATAAATAAAAATTATAAATGAAAAAACTAATTTTACATGGATCAATATCTTTATCCAATACATTTAGGGATTCTAAATATATTTTATTCAATAGAATCAATTTTTTTTTCCACTATTCAGAGTACATCTAACATGGTGTTCCACCCCAATATTTTAATTATGATCATGGTAGAATTACTAAGATTTTTTACAATTTAATCTTGATAAGATGAAGTCCAACTCAATAGTTATTGATAAAATTAAATTCATTCATAATTATATTTTAACCATGTTTACTCAATCAATGGTCAATTGTTTTATATACAAAAAATACAAAACATTATTGTGGTAAAAAAAATTATACCAAAATTACATTATTATTGTAGTACCATATATATGTATAATTTATCTATGTTTTCAGATTAAATTTATTGATTTTTATTATTTTTTATCCATGCTAATCTTATATTTATATACAACCTTCATCCAATGATCAATCATTAGACCACCTAGAATTTCCCTATATGTAGGTTCCCATAAAATTTCAAGAAAATGGTTTCCATAATCTTGTATAACATGTGAATCACATAGATTTTATAATTGGAAATATTTATAAGGTAACATTAATAAATTCAAAAATATTCCCTGGAAATCATATACAACAAATGATTCCATAGAAAAAACATTTCATACAATAAATATAAACAGAGTGGTTATAAAAATCATAACCATTTCCATTTTTTAATTAATTTCATTTGTATAATTATATTAATTTGTCTTTTAGGGAGTGTCCCTTTAGGCTATATAAGGATAAGTACTCCCTTGAGATAGAAAATATGTGCTTCTACCTTTTTACTGGTTCTCTCATTCAATTTCATATATCTATTTCTTATTTTCATTTTTTCTACTAAGTAGTACAATAATATCAGTTGTGGGAAGGCGAATCCCACCTAATCAATTTGGGAATCTTATCATATCATTGATTCATCATAGAATAAGGATCTTAATGACCATTTTATGGAATCTCAATCATGTGTATGGATTAATGTAATAGTAGGGAAATTATAAATGTATGTTAAATAGTATTCTTCATAACATTTAATACATAATAGCTTTTTCAATCTTGATGCATATATTCCCTATCATAAACCCCACTAAGGTAATTTTTGTGAAAATGGATAGAATTATTAACACATTTCTATGGGACACAAACCAAGTATGGAGCAGTCATTGGGCTTTCTTGGCATCACTTGTAATATCAAATTGTCGGGGGGGGGGGGGGGTTGAATCTGAGAAATTAATGAATCCATCATGGGAATACAAGCCCAGTAACCCTGAGAGATTATTGTTGGGAAGTCTCTATGGATTTTTTTAAGGTTCATTATGGCTCCTAATTGGAGGTGTCTGGACATCGTGGTGCATCTGGACTGGCGCAAAACAGGTTTTCCCATCTTGAGGTTATGTGTGGTTACACGCAAAGGTTCATTGGTAAATGAGAGGAAATCTTATATGAAGCTAATTGGCCAGATAAAAATTTGACATACTTGACTTCCCTTCCTCAAATACTTATTCAAGCGAAGCAAGTCTTCAATATGATCTCATCCATGTAGTTCTGAATCGTATCCACAAGATATTCATTGATGGTATTGTTAGGAATGACGAACCAGATAGTTGTTGCTTCACCAAATCGAGTACAGGCAAGCTTAACACTCGAGATTATAGGAGTCTCCTCCATACAAAGATCATATTGAATGAGTGGAAACCAATGGTGTGGTTCAATGAAATTCCTACTATAACGAACATTATAGTTTGGAATATTAGAAATAATTCAATCCTAACTAAAGGGAACTCTAGAATAATTAGAATCTCCTTTTTTTCTCACTACTTCTGCAATATTTGTGAATCTGAAGGCATAGTCAATGCTTCACATGTTTTTTCAAAGTAGTTGGGCCACTTACTTATGTTCTTTTTTCACTCCCCATCCATGCATCAATGGTGATGATTTTTCTTTTCATGGATTCTTGGATGTATGGTTTCATGGATCTAAGAACATAGTATTAGAATGTAAAGTACATGCTCTTATTCTTGTATCAATATGCTGGAGTATATGGGAGGCTCACAACCATGTCTGACTGGGCTCCAGTCACTAATTTTTTGTTCATGCAGATGCAGTCAATATCCCTCATTGTTGAGATGGATTTGTTATTGAAAGAGGGACAAACCATGGTAACAATTTCAATATCCTCATTTATCCTTGTATAGGTTAGGGCGAGTGGCCTTTGGGTTAGATGGAAACATCATAGTAGAAGACTCGACCTGAACATGGATGGTTCTTATATGGAGTTGGTCATAAGGGATGGTGGAGTTCTATTGGATTAATAGGGATCAATCCTATTTTGGTTACCTTCATTTTATTATCCGAGGAACCCCCTAGTTGCAAAAGACTACGCCCTTCTCTTAGGTCTGATTGTTTGTAGGAGGCTGATCCTTGAGGTGGATGAGAAAAAATATGACTCAGAATTTCCCGTGAAGTATATATTGGTATTTCATGAAGTACCGTGGGAGATAATATATCTTATTCGTAGTTTCATGGTAGATACCAATCAAGGGAGGATGATCCACCATAGTTGGAGGGAGTCTAACTTCCCGGTGGACTCACTGGCCTATACGGGTAGACATGAATAACATCTTATTATTTATGATAGTTTATACTCTCTCCCCATTTAGAGTAAGAGTATAGTGCAAGTGGATTCCCATTGTCTACACCATTTTCTCCCTCTTAGAGGGGTTTGTGCCTTTAAACATTTTCAAATCAATATATAATAATATTCAATCAGATACATATTTGATATATAGTCATTCTATAGATATACTATTCATAACTTTTATCAATAATATCCTTGAGATCCATATATATAATTAAAAAGATTAGCATTATAATATTTTTAATCATGTACATGAAAGAATGAATTTTTTTATGAATGAAATAATTTTATATTTTAGAGATAAAAATTCCTAAGTTATTGCTTATTTGAAATGATCAAAATATGAATATATATTATATTTATAAATAAAAAGATATTCATTAGTTAAAATAATTTTTGTATATTAAACATGAAAATAGGAACTATATTATCCACTAATATACATATAATGATTTTGTATTCCCATGAGTAAATGAAGACTATAAAAGCCCATTATTTAATGTTCTGTATGTAGTTTTAATTCATCAATCACCATCCACAATACTATTAATATATAAATTAATTCAATAAATTTTTTTACAATTTTTTCAATGTGTTTAGAAATAATTAACTAATCATTTTAGTTATAGGTTCTTGTGGTATTTTGAGATTATCATTGGGTAATGGTTTAAACTAAAATAGGATTGTCTCTACCATATTGAGAATCTCATAAATTGAATACTAGAATTATCATGAAGTGTATGAAATATTTCACATAATATGGGATTATTTATGATTTATAATATAGTTTGACAAACATCATTGAATGTTTTTGTTAAATATCAATGTTTTGTAATTCACTTTTTTTAAAATTTTGAATGATATTTAATATATTTTGTTTATTTTTAAATTTTTTAAATATAACTATTAAAATTATAGGAAAAAAATTATATTTCATGTAGTTTTATTTAAATTGATGAAGAGAATACTTTTCAACATTAATTAGAGTGCAGAATAATATTTGCAGCTTAAATGGACGTATAAAAAGTATTGGTATTTTATTCCTAAACTGAAATTGATGATAATTTATTTTTTTGGTTTATAATGAGTTATTATTAACAATATTATATTATTAATTACATAAACATGGTAATTATTTGATGAAATTATTTAACATATATTGTGTGATGGAATGGATATATGATGCCTTCTCTAGTGTAAATTTCTTTTTCATGGAGTTTGTTAAAATATGATAAAAAGAGTTTTTACCAACACATAGTAGGAAATTTAATGAATAATGTATTTTATTTAAATAATTATATAAAAACATAAAATATCAAATAAAATACAAATGAAACAGTTTACATGTTATATATTATCACTATTGAAAATAGTAGTTATTTATTCACATAAAATGTTGGTGTATCTTGTTATGATTTTATGAAATGGATATATATTCAATGTTTCTAGTGGGTTATGCATAGGATTAAATTATTTAAATGTTTAACAGATAATTATTTATACTAGTAAAAAGATAATATTTACATTTAGTTATCATAATATTTGAAAAGTCATATTATATGATAAAAATCTTACGAAGATATAGTAAAAAATGAATTCTGGTATAATTTTTTTTATAAAATCATTTGATGAGAAGTGATATATTATGATTAAAATGTATATAAACATAGATTACTTTTTATGTTGGAAAAAAATATCATAAACATAAATTTTTTGGTTGTTGTGATGTAAAAGACGATAAAAATTCCGTGTAAATTGTTAAACATTATGAATATGATTTTTAAGACTCCACATTATTAAAATTATTATTTAATAGTTAAATTCCTAAATGAGAAGATTAATGTGTTGGTTTTATTATATATTATCATAGAGGTATAGAAAAAATTATATATATGTGTAATGATCATGAAAAAACTTCAAAATGTTTTAAACAAAATTTTATTCTTGTTCTCTTTCATATGGCATATTATTTTATGTACTCTTATGTATGGTATTATAAACTATTTAAAAAGGGGGTTTTAATATAAAATTCATCATGTTATATAAAATGTGTTCTCCAATTTATTATTCATTCATGTTGGTTTCATCTATTACATGAAATGAAATGATACCTCACTAGTAAATGTACAACATTGAGTTATCCATCAAAGATGATAAAATTATTTTATAAAAGAATGTGTTGAAATTTCATGGTTATAATGTTGTGGATTTTTTATAGAGATAAAAAGTATAATAATTTGATAAAAAATCATTAATGTGTACTATATTTCCAATAATTAATACTACAACAATTATTATACCCCATGAATTTGGTTTCTGTGTTCCATATATATGGATTTCCTTATACATGAGGTTTGTGAGATACTTATCATGATATCATTCATATGCAAGCCTTAAGGCATAGATAATGGGGGATGAATATATATATTGTGTGTCATGTCATTCATTGGAACATAACCAAGATGGTATTTTCCCTCCCATATCATGTAGAATTACATTTGAGTAATCAATAATGCAAGGCTGAATGAGTGTGTTGTTATAAGTAGATAATAAATGTGATATTCATACTTATTATATAGTAGAGACAAGATGTTACATTTTTTAAAAATTAATGAAATGTGCTATATTCTTTGACTAGTTCGGTATATACTCAATGAATCATGAAATGATGATTAGCTATCCCAGATTGAATAGTCTATGTCTCATGGTTTCCCAATATCATGGAAACCCATAGACAATAATAAAATGCATGTTTCTATATAACATAACTAGTGTACTTGGGTATAGTGATCCATGTGTCTCATTGAGATCAATCATGATCCCTTTATATCTTGATAACCATTTATTCATTTCAGTAGGATATTAATTGTTTACAAATTTAAATTCATGAACCCAAATTCTTCCAGTGATAAAAATCCCTATAAGGCCACACTTTTTGGATGAATAAATGTTAATTGAGTTCCATTGAATGATTATATATGCCCTAAATGTGGATTATAAAGTATGAAAATATATTTTTAAGGATATTCATATATTATTAACAATGTTTTTATATAGTGTATATCATGATATATCGCAACAGGATTTTCGGATATATCGCAAATGATATTTAATATCATTTTGATATTCATTATTTATGATATAATATAAGGTGAAATGAAACAATGAATATTAGGGTTTGTGATAGTGAGATATTTATATAAATATTCCCAATCCACAGAATATTTATAATATATAAGTTTACCATTTTGTAATTTGAAATATTTGAATATCTTATAACATGAAATTCATTAATAAATCGATATGGTATTCCATTCGTTTAGGTATATAGTACTGTTTTATTTATGAAAATCATTCTATAACCTAGATAAATTTTTTTATGAAATAATGATATCATAATATTTTCTTAATAATAATATGTGATTCACATGAGATTAATGATTTGAAATGGAATGAATGTTAATATATAAAATTTTGTTATCATTTATATTAACAATCAATTAAAATTGGTTCATTTGATGAATTAATTGGGAGAAATAAAATCATCCTAGGGTTTATAATAATTGTATCCATTTTAATTTAACAATAAATTTGATTACATAGATGAATTTTATTGTGACCCATGAATATAATGCACATGAACCGTATAAAAGGAAATACTCCATTTACATGGAATGAAAATCATTTTCCTAAAAAATTATTAATCCTTTCTCTTCAATCTAAATATATATTTCTTCCCCATACATTTCTATTGAGATATACTAGAATATTATAAATGAAAGAGAATCTATCCTTAGCATTTTATGAATTATAACATCCCATTTATTAAAAATAATGAAATTAATATGATTCATACTTTTATTGGATAACCATTAATCATATTGATAAAAGATAGTAGATTTGGTAATTATCCTTATAAGGAATTTTTTTAACATTTTCTATTTCCAGATTGTTTTGGTATCATGCACTCTAAAATTTGGAATATGGTCTAGATTTACATTCGATATATTAGAGAAGAATTTATTGATCCTTATAATATTATCAAAATCATTGGTTTTGTGTAAAAGGCCTTACATCTGAAAAAATAAACATTCATCACATAAAAAAATTTCTAATGGAAATTTAAAAACAATATATAATTTTAATGAAATAAAATTCATTTTCAAGAATAACGAATTTGGATTTATATACATTTAGATTTAATATATAAATGTCTTAAAAAAATGAAATCATTTTATAAATACATAGTAGTACATAATCACATGATTTTAAATTTTATACCATTTAAATTTATAACCATATTAATAAATATTTATCTTTCCAGATATATGTTCCCTAATGTATAACATCATGATAGATAATCAAAAAATATAATTAAAATTATACCCAATATGTAAATTTGTAACCTAGAAAGATATAAATTATTTACATATAATTTTAAAACAGATTGAATATCAAAAGGATTTGAAATATAAAATTCTTGACCTCAAATACAGTAATTTATTCTATAACAAATAAGCTTTATTTTTTTGGAATATATTAATACAATTTAATGAAAATAAATTATGGAAAAATATATAAGAGAATACATATTTCATTTCTAAGAAATTGGGCCCTAAAATATGTTAATAGGAATGAAAAAATTACATAATGACTGAACTAGATTTTTTTATCATGTTCAAAATGATAGAAATTTATATAAATATCAAATTTATTGAAAGACATATGAAATTTAAATATTAAGAATGATTCATATTGAATTTTTTCCACGATTGGAAAAGATTATTAATTAATTTACCACTATTAATAGATATTACATTATGAAATTTTTTTACAATGCATTAAAGTTTACTCACACAAGGATATTATTCATTTCTCATAACAATATTATTACACAAAATACCAATAGAACAGAAATGATTAAAAATTATATCACATGATTATTTTAAAATTAAGAGATTATATATATATATATTTATTTATTTATTTATTAAATTAAATAAGCTTTATAGATTCTCTTGTTTATTAATTTTTATGTTATTGGGAAACACAAGTGATATAAGTAATTAAATATGTATTACATACCAAATAGTATTGTTCTTTTTCCTTGTCATCCAATCTCTTTACTACATGATGAAATTACTCTATGATGGAAATATTTGACCAAAATTTTGAATCCTCTCCAAAATAGTCACTATAATTTTATGGTCTAATGGTTATTGGTGGATATGACTCTACAGAAATTTACTATTTATGAATAATATTATCATAACTTTAATTAAAAATTATTTTATAGTTAGTGTGGACTCATAACTTGGGTATTAATTGTCATTTATACATTTCTCATGGTAATGTTTATCCACCTATATTTTGTAGCACGTAAAACTATTAGGGAAACAATTAAATAAGTACATAAAATACCTTACATTATGATTATAATTTTTCACTTGAACATATGTTTTTAATATATTGAAACTAAAATAAATATTATAATTTTTTTTATGTTTAATTGTTCTTTAGGAAATTTATAATTAATGGTATATAATGAAAAACTATTTCTAGATGATTAAAAGTTTATTCCACTTCATCTAAGAATGATTGTATGATTGATATAATGAAAACATACATATAAAGCTGTAATAATTTTGATTTTATTTTTCCATTTCACGTTTTTTATGACCTCTTCAAATAGTGATATGAATTAACACTAAATCAACTGTAATAACATAAAAAATTTAGTTGAGACAAATTATAGACCATTTTACACCATCAACACCATTATATTTAGGTTTTACTGTTTTTTAGTTATATGTTTCAATAATTTTAATTAATTTAACATATTTTATTTTTTATATTTATAAAAAAATAATTATCTTTAAAATAAGAATTTACAATGCATAGAAATCAACAATGAATTCTATGTAATGTTTTTCTAACATATATCATAAATATCGTATATTTTTAATGACAAATATTCTCATAAAATATCCAATAATATTATATAAATATTGACATAAAAATATAATATTCATAAAAGAGAATAATGGTTGGATTTATATCAGTTAATATACATTTCCATAATTTTTTAAACCCACCATTATCATAATTACATGATCTTCTAAAAAACATTAGGTTTTGGTAATTTATATATGTATTAATGTTTTCAATACAATAATTATATTATTATAACTAGAATGTAGAGTTTAATATCAAATTTCATACAATAATTATATTATAAATTGTTATTCTTATTTTATCAATATAAAAAATAAAAAATGATCCTGATATATCTACAACACAATAGGATAAATATTATGTTTACATTATGAATAGATATAAAAACAATTTGGATGTATACTATTTTATAATGTTATATGGTAACTATACAGTTTCCTATATTTTTTAAATTTATTTCATAAATCAATTTTAGTCCCTAAAATAAAACATTGTTATAAAAGAATAATATATTCGAAAATATATGATAATTATATATATAGCCCCTAAATCCCACATTATATGGATAAATAAATATAGTAACTCATAATTTTCAAACTCACACTAGATTATCAGGGAATTGTAATAACATTATTTAGTATTTGGAATGTTGTTTTTGTAAAGAAATATTAATATATTATTTATAGTTACTTATAAAAATATTATTATTCACAATCATTTTATATATTTAAATTTTCATATTCTAGGATTATGTAATAAAATTTAATATATAATCATTTATTACACTAACATTTTAGTTAAATATTTTTGTATTTATACCTTTTACATTTAATGAACCATATATAATAAAACAAAACATATTTATTATAGGGTAAGAGTCCCCATGAATTAAATAATTGTACCCCAAAAACTACTGTATATGTAATCAAAATATAAATATATAAAATGTGATTTAAATTTAATATTATAAATTAATATTCAAAATAAAAGAAATATATTCATTATATCCATTAATAATATAATATTATGTGATAAACGTGAAATATATAAAATATAAAATTTAATATTTGTATATATTTTCATAAATAAATATTCACTCATTTTAAGAAAATATATGTAGTGAAAAGTGGCATGAATTCTATAATGGGATCAATTATTATGAAATATTGAATATAACTAGATTTGAAAATGAGTTTTGACCTGATAATAATGGTTCATTGTTATCTGAGTCATAATTCATCATTAGGTTTGAATTCATTATCTATTTAAATTTATTATGATGGGTAGATGGATGATTCCACAAGAATTCAATTGAATATTATGATGGAATTAGATCATAGGGAACAAAACAATGAAAAACCCAAAGAATAGAAGGGGAATATTCTATATCTATAATAGATCTATGTGATAGGGATCTATGTTGACATGGAAGTTATCTAGTTATGATAGAGTATTATATATGGATTCATTTGGAAATTTTTTTCATAGGAATAAGAATGATATATCAGTGCATTAGAAATGTGTAATATAAGGTGGGTGAATCTAAGGAGGTTTGTAGACATTAATTATGACAAGAATATATGTAGGTTATTAGGCTCAAACACCTATAAATATAAATTTTCATGTTTCATAATAATTTCTAATTTATTGTTGAGGAATATAGTATGAATTATCAATAAATAAAGATTTAATATTAATAAAAAGTGTGAAGGTATCTATTTTTTTATAATTTTGTGCTATTTTTAGGAATATACAAATAATTTGGAATCCACAATTTTACTAAAGTTTTACACATCTTAATATGTAATGCATTGAAATTATTTTCAAAAACAAAATTATGAATTTCGAAATTATATGAATTAATGACAAGAAGAGTTAATGTCAATAATTTGAAGTAATGATTCCCATGAATTGTGTTGTCTATATTCCTAATTTTTTTAAATGAATATTATTTGGTAATAAATAATCATTATTACGTTTATATTAAATAATAGTTTTTTAAATGATAAAAAAACTAAAAAAAGTAAATTGTTTTTACTAAATTAAATCATTTATTTTATTTGGAACAATGAGTGTGGTTGGAACATCATAGTAACAACTCCTAATAGTCATGAAAATAAATGAATTTCATGATTTATTCACTCCAAAATTCTATACATAATTTATATAAATTAACATCACATAAATATTTTAACTTATAATTCAAGCACATTAAGTATTATTGAACGTACATATGAATAAATCCATTAATCTCCTCGAAAAACTAAATGATCACAATGGGATCTCAAAAACCATATTTTCTTTAGTACATTACATATAACCACATAAAAAATGGGTAACTATACATCGTTGTATGTGGATATTATTTTAAATGTTGTGTTGATTACTAAATATAGTTCAACAAAAGTGAAAAAAATTATTTAGGTATATTTATGAAAGAGATGTGAGTTTTGGGATAGAGATCATAATAAAAAAATATCATTGATGTTATAGAGAAATCATTATTCTTGATTTAAAATGTAATAAAAATAAATGATTCATGACTTTTGTAGAAAAGTATGACCAAAAAAAGAAGAGGAATCTAACAATTTGATTTATCTAGGATGTATGAAATGAATCTCGTCCAATACAAATATAATCAAACAATTGTCAAAAATACTTATTAAGAAAATACATGGATAAAAATTTAATAATAGTAATGAATAATTCTCATCATATAACAATAATTAGGAAAAATATTGAAGTAAGTTCAAAATATTCCAGAGAATATGACAGGGGAATAACTCATGGATCTTTAATAAAAACCTTATAAATGTGGGAAATAAGGGAAGTAATGAAACTAAATAAATTGCACTACTGTGTAATAAAAACATCACAAATATAATTTAATGAAACTAAATTTCAAATAATTCTTGTTAAATTCATAAATTAATTTTATATAATATTTTCAAAAACAATTTTGAATAAGTACTTTAATAGATTTATTTATATATAATATTTTATAAAATATTAAATTTACCATTATTAATCCTCAAAAGTGTACATACAACAATGTGGGAATAACTAAAATACCATTAATAATGTATTTTTAATTACTAATTGTGGCCAATAATACTATATTTATCTAGTAAATTAATAAGTTACTAAATATTTTTCTAAAAATTAAAAATTATTTATTTATTACCTTTTATAAGTGGAAACTAGTTTATATATGATATTGAATATTAAAAATCCTTAATGTAGATATATAAATGATCTATGTGTTCTATATTTGAGAGTTATTACCGATAATATTTTTCATAAAAACTCTTATATTTACAAAACACAAATATATAAATAATATTTTTATTTTAAAAATTATATAATAATATAAAAAATATTAATTCAACTAATAAATAAAAATTACATAAAAATTATCATTTTGTTTAACTAATATGAAAAATAAATACTAAAAAATTAGTGGTAATGAAATATAAGATAAAATTATATAATGAGAAAAACTATACTCATGTTTTTTAATATTTTAAATATATGTAGGTATTTTATATATTTATAAATAAACCATTTTCCAAATAAATATATTATTTAAATATTCCCATACATTGAATTCATTTATAGTTCATTCATATATGACAGGAATAACCAATGGACCATTATGTTATATTTTCTAGAAAAAAAATCAAACAACACCCATTAAATTTATTTTATTATTATATATTTTATATACATATGTAAAATAAGATATTGGGTTTAAATCATGTTGTATTTTAATATAAACATGTTTCATCTTTATTGGTAATGTTTTGAGGTAGGGATCTCAAAAAAAATGGTATAATGAAATCCTTCAATCACCATTTCACACTCACACTGAGAGGAAAAAGATATAAACATTGATGGATAATGTAAAGAACATTGGATACAGTGATTTTACATTATTAAACACAATGGAAATTTTTTTAAGGAATAATTTGGTGGCATCTCCATGTTCCAAGTTATACCATTATGCACTGTATGTTTTGTAATAGTTTCGAAAAAAATCATAGCTAAAACTGGAGAACTCCCTATTCATATATAATTTTGTACTAATTTAAAACTATTTTGTGATATATTATATACTATCATGTGATCATCAATTATTTGAGGATATTGTGGTCTTTATTTATTTATTAGTGCACTTATCATGAATTGTTCTACCTAAATTACTTCTAATTTTCTGTTAACTTTTTTGAGTTCCACTTTTTCTCCCAAGGATGATATCAAATCATCAATGTGAGTAGTTAATATATTTCATATAAGGATTAATAGAAGTAAAAAATACCTCTATATAGATGAATATAATTCTAAAAGTAAAATTATCTTACAAAATTCATTCTTCCCTAACTGAAATTTGTAGTTCAGTGCATTACCTTCATTTACAATAATCTACATAAATAAAAGAACCAATTATGAAAATTATAATTTTATTTGGATCACCTTATTCTTCCTCGAAAAAATAGTTAAATATTATGAATATATCATCTTCATATATAGATGTTATGTTATATATTTTTCACTAAACTCTTTATAACTACTATGAGATGAATTACAGGCTTCCCATAACTATTCCTTATGGGTTTTTTTTCATTAATCATTTTCCTATAATATTTTAGAATCCTTCTAGCTGTACCACATGAATTTATTAGGTTCATTATGTCCCAGTTATTCTAACTAAACCCACGTATCTTGTACTATTACTCAATAAATAAATTCCCAATCTTATAATCTATTTAATCAAAAAACTGAGAGATCTAGGACTAGTTTCTCTCATTCTGGTCTAACTAGTCCCCACTCCGAATATTTTAAATCATGGTCTACTTCATTATATAATTTCTTATGTTAGAACTCCAATAAATAATTTATGGCTATACTATACCTTATTAATTATCAAAATTCATAGTAAATATCCACTATATATTATTTATTATAAGTCATATTTCAGAGTAATATAGTGTTCCACATTGTAAAGGTATAGAGTCTTGAATGATTACATTTTTCTCATAAAGACATCCCCAAGGAAAATAATATATACAACAATATACCCCTTAATTTTCACAACCTGTATTATTGTGCATTATTAAAGTCACAATGTAGACTACATCAAAATTCTTCGAGGTCAACAATTATTGTGCTGAAAACCACTTATACAGTGTAGAGTTGCATAAATATCTAGAAAACATGAAACACATATATACACGATTATTTTAAAACCAATTTCATGTGTATTATTAAATATCAATCTTATTTTATGATACGAACTATTACCATGGGACACCTCTTCTAGGGTGAATGTACATCAAAAACTCAAGTTCCTCTAAAAATCATCATTATATAGTGGATGTGTGGTTTCTTATTTTGTTATGTGTTACCTAAATAATGAAAATATTAAAAATTAACGTTGATATGTTTTAACTATGTAAACCCTATAGAAATTTACATTGACCCTATGAAACTCAATATGCATTTCAATTATTTATACGTCTACTCCAGTCACATTATGGTCCTTTTCCTTCCAACAATACCTCGACATATGATCTTTATAATATTAATCCCCCTTTTATATTCATCACATTAAAAAATTATTCTACTCACCATCAAAACACATTATCATATCATCATTATAAAACTTTGACATATGATCTTTTTCATGCTCTTGTTTCACTATAGGTTCTATATCGATAATTAATTCAATTATGGAATTCAATATAATGTAGTTTAGTCATTATCCAATCCATTATACCAACTAGATAATTTCTAATTGTTGGAAAATGTTTTTATGGTAATAAAATGTAATTTATATATATAACTATAATACTTTAAAAATTTATAATTTGATGATATTTAAGTATCATAAAATTTTAATCTAATGATCTCAATCACAATAACAGAAAATAATTTGTATATATGTTATACATTAAAAGTGTGTGAGACATATCACAAGATGAATCAATTTGTAACAACTATTGTTAATAAATGTATTATACCAGTTTAATGCCATTATCATTAATTGAAACTAAAAAAATATAAAACAATATCATTTAATTTAATAAATTATGTGACACATAATACATATCTTAAAATAAAATGATATATATTTATTTAAATTTGATCTATTTGATAAATTTCAGAACACGCATCCATGAAGTTAAATAAATGAATATATAGAATACCATTACAATATATATAATAAATTTCATTTATTGAATATTAATATATAAATTATTAAAAAAACTTATCTAATAATTAAAAATAATATAAGAATCATTTAAATATGAATTTTTTTTTCAGAAAATGTCTAATTTTCTTAATGGATGAATTATTTTTTAATTGTGTTGATAATTTAAAATAACATATTACCACATTTATAAAATTTATTTAAAAAAATTGATTTCATTTTTAAAATAATAATATAAATTTTATATTATTTCTAATTTATTGTTTTATTGAAATGTTCAATTTTTTTATGAATACTAATATATATTGATATTTGTTGAAGAACTGCATTTTTTCTTAATTAATTAACAAATATTAATTTATTTATAAATGTTTTTTATTAAAAATTAGTTTAATTTAATTATAATTTGGTTATTCCAGTTCATTTAACTCTTTAAAATAATAAATTAGGAAATTAAAACATCAAATAATTGTGAGAGTAGTCACATTGATTTTTTTAACACATTGGTGGGTATAATTTCAAATTGGATTCTATCACGTAAATTAATGGAATATGTAAAAAATATTACATATTTTGAATAAAATAAATATATATTATCTTTAATGGTGAACATAGTTTTTTACCATTATAATAGTTAAATATGTAAATCATATTTTCTAGAACTATGGTAAAAACAAATTTACAGGGGATTAAAGTATTATTATAATGGTTAAAATTACATTACAACTTTTATGGAACCCAATTTCTAGAAATATATCAACCTAACCACCTTTCTAATTTCGTAATAGAGCATTTTATGGGATATTGGAAGGATTAAAAATTGTGTTTAACTAAATCATTTAAAAAATACCATGTATGTACTCAACAACACAAATAAAATGCCACCACTAATGCTCACCTCTTAACATATACAAATTCAAGAGGTTATGACAATCTCTACCAACCTATATATTCGACAATCCCATAAAAAATTCCAAAATCCCAAGAATTGATAAAAACACACCATATGAAGGCTTTGGTGAAAACCAAAACAATCTCCACGAATAAGAGGTAGCATTATTAAATTTTTGTTTTATTATTTTTTTCATAAACCACCATCATAAAATATTATTTAATCATTTTTGAAACCTATAAAATGAACATCAAAAAAATTCACAATGGAATATATTTTGGAATATGGGTATTATTTTTCCTATAAAAATGAAAGAAGTATGTGATTCAGACCTGTTGATCACATGAGCCATCAATATACTCACAATAACATTACCATTATATAGTCTGACTAAAATTACAAATTAATCTCATAACAAGTAGTGTATCCCATAGAACCACTCTAAATGTTTTTCTCCACTTTTTAAAAGATACCTCAGAAAACCAGTAGCCACACGACAGTTGCCGGTTGAGCTCCCTTAGTCTATTCCATTTGTCGGAAGCAAGAACCTGATAATCCCAACAAAAAATCCTTTGAAAATGTAAGTAATGATGTCTAAAAATACTATATCCCTAATAGGTGTAATATTCAAGAAAATCATTTATGATGCAAAGTGTAATTATTCTTTAAATATTCATGAAATCTCACATTGCCATTAACCTTTTTAAAAATGATACAAAGGTAATAAAAAGAGTGAAGGTAAAAACCACTAATGATCTTTCAATGACATTCTATGTGACCCTATAGGACTAATAGACTCAAATAATCCATAGAGACATGAATTCCTTATCATGAAATGTCCCCTTTTCTGGTTAGCCTCATCACATAGAAAACCTCTGGTATGTCCAGGAACCCATGTGCGTCCATTTTTGGCTCCCTAAGGAAAATTTAATGGATTTTAAAGGAATTTTTCATGCATCTCCACTTGAATCATATTGTTCATGTGATGAATTTCAAAAAAAAATAGTAATTTTCATTGAAATTACTCATGTAATCTCTCATGATTCCCAGCATTGTCATCATAAGACATGTGATATAAAAGAGAATGATTTTGAATCACTTGTGGTTGTAAAACCTATGTGATGTTCCATGGATATCCATGATACAATCTCACAATACACCTAGAAAAGTAAACCAAATCACGAAAATCCAAGTCATATAGCATCCTACTCTCCCGATATCCCTTATAAATGTCAATGCGACAACATAAAATTACTTTTTTGTCTCTACATGATTCATAAAATTCCCCAATAATTTAAATTCATCCAGTAATGGATGAATTAATAGAGGGACTCACGATCGATGATAATCATGAAATTCCATCAGAAGTATACCATAAAAAGGCTCATTATTATGTGTGGGTATGAAAAAATCGAAAGGCTGCATTCTGGTTTAGTCCCAGATACTCCACAAAAAATGGAGAACAACTGAGTTGGTGATGGCTATAAATTCCCCACCACAACATGAATACAATTCATTGATGGTTTCACTTTTTATTTATTGACTCTCATGGGAAAGGTATTATTTTAAACACACACATACCAATTCTAGAGTAGATTTCTCAATGTGACTACTCTCGTGACCAAGAAGTCCTCCATAAGGTAATAATATGGAGAATAAATGGGGAGATGATGTGACATGCATTAATAATTTATTTAATCGGTCATATATCACACAAAGGATCTCTGGTTAGATGAGTGATGATGGTCCCACACACCTTTTATATCATGTGATACATCAAATAAGCTATTAATGAGAAAATATAAGTCATTAATGATATAATGGCGGGGACTAAAATAATAAAGGGTATACTTGAGAGAATGACACAATGGTTAATCCTCAGGTGCTTCGTGTTCACTATCTAAGACAAAAGACATCACCATGATACTTCAATAGATCATGTAACACTCATCCCAATTACTATTCTTCTCAATTTAATTACCTTTTAAATGTCAAATAATGTCATATTGTGCCACCAAGAATTCCTCCCATGTCACATGAAGCCCTGTGGGCTCAGTATACCATCAGTGTTGTGTTCTTAAAACATTTCACTAGAGTCATATAACGGTGCCGGATTAGGACCACTACATCCCTCAAAAGCAATTGGTCATGTCAACAGGCTCTAGTGATGCCCTCTGAGAACCATAACCAGGTCTCGTGAAGCCATCTAGACATGTTATTTAGGACATGTGACACCCTCCAAGATAAGTGAAATTGAATATTTTAATTACCTTCATATGTTCCAATATTATTTTTTAATGACAACATGGTATGGAAGATATACAGTGCAACACCCACTGGACAACCCAACCAAGTCATCCGATGTCTCCCAAGACCACTAATCTGGGTCTTCTCATACCCTTCAGATAAAGAAACTCTGATAATGTTGCATAACCTTGGATATTCTATACAGTATATGTGATTCTCTTCCAAAAATTCAACATGATCATCTTATTTCCTTTTAACATGTTAGTTAGACACTCTCCAACATGTTCGGAAAACAATCTAGACATGTGAAGATGAAAATCAACACATGATCAGATGGAAGGAATGAAACATCACTAGGTCAAACTCCCTAAGTAGGACCCATCGATAGCGGAAAAAAATGTGTAATTTGAAATCATGTGAACTAAGAGAACTCTAATTCCTTTCACATCTATGAAATGTTGGATTCCATCATAAGATTAATTATTCAATTAAAACATCTAATGCTTCATCCTAGTATACATCTCTCAAATCTATATGAAAAGAAAATGGGGTTTTTGGTCCATTTCTTTATTCACTGAGCATAAATCATGTGGGATTAGGGTGTTGAAGTGGTCATACCATTTCCACCACTACCATCAACAATGTCATAGGTGATGTGAGAGTGTATACCCTGTATAGAGGCATAATATTATATATACTACATATAAGGGTAACCATAGTGTGTGAGACTCATACAATAAAGAGACCATATTGTGTAAGCTGTAATAAACTGAAATAAGATATGTTCGATTCAATTGATAACTAGGATGCGTAGGAAGAATTTATAAGACGAAATTTCAAATAAATATCTTTTTCAATATAATATCCATATCTCAATCATTTGAACAATCATGTCCCATTCATTCCCATGGGTGTACCATTCCTCCTCATCCCTTAGTGGACTGGGAAATAACTGAACCATGATGAATTTGATTCCTATTATATTCATGATACATCGGTTTCTTCCATAATAATCGAAATCTATATTAAATATATATTGGGTTCTCCTAAGGCATAATCCCCACATCCATATGCAGTGCGAAAAATGACATGATTTGAATTTTTTCTCACAATGATCATAACTCACGTGTGGATAGGGATTGATGATAGTTATCTCATTATCATCCTGGATCTCCACTAGGAATATATTTTCCATCATATAATCCCTAATGAGATAAAAAAAATTAAACCTCTACCATATTAGGACATCTTTTTCAGGGCTAGTTCTAATAAAAATATTTAACTACGGTCACTCTAATTCCATCCATATCTAGGATATGTGAGGAGTATCATCAAAATGTGAGCTCAAATATTTAGAATCAAACTACCCATACATATTTTTTTCATGAAGATAAATTTCACTAGTTCAAAAAATAAGTAGGGTTTTGATTCCTAAAATAATCAGGACAAATATGATTCCTCACAATGGATCAATCCCCTTCTCGAAATATAAACAACCTCTTATTATGAATACTTACTCTAAAAAATCTAGTTATATATCTCTAGTGGGTATAATATATACCCATTAGTTTGGAGATATATTGAAAAATCTTGAATATATATATATATATTCACTGATGAGTTCTCCCTACCATTGGTTCACAAATGAAAATTCTTAGACATTTTATATTAATTTAATTAACCAATAATGTTGTTGTCATGGTAGCCAATCCTATATCAAACATAGTAATAAATTCACAAAAATATCTTAAATATAAAATAGAGTCACGTAGTATGCTATAATTCTCCCCAAAAGTGTGAGATGTGCTCGACCTCTGATCAAGTTTACCAATGTGAGTCCCTAAGAGTCATTGTGAATAAAAATCCAGATGACCAACAACCAATGTAATGTAGTTTTGTACCCAACTACATTTGAGGGAACAATTGAAAATTTCCTATAAAATTGATGATGGTAACTCAGAGTGCATTGTGAACAAAACAAAATCCACCAACAATAACACATTAAACCTAACCAAGATTGCCTTAATTAGGGTCCCCACCCAATTTCCATCAATCCCAGATCAAATAAAAATGGTGGACCAAACATTAAATATAAAATAATTAAATGATTTTTTAATCTTTCATTTCATTATGTTTTCCCCCACATTCTCTAAAAATGGATATCCCCAAGTAAATATAACGTATGTCAGGAGGATTGATTCATCAGGTTTTTTTCCTTTTTTTATTTCCTTCTAAAACGATGTAGAAAAACTAGTATTACTATTAGAGATGATTATCTTGGACTCTGGAATATATAATTCCATCCACTCATTAAAAATTTCCCAAGATTGAATTGATTGATTGGGAAAAAAATGAATATTTTGGTAACCATACATGTTTGATTGATCAGATCATTCTTATAATATTAATATATTTAGTAACCTTGTTCCTTTTTCTGTGTATTATCATATACTCCATTCATCAACATCATCCCAACCTGAGGCAATGTCTTCTTAGTCAAATAGTCATTCTAGTAAAACACCTATAATATCCACCCCATGTGTCATAATGTGATATCGTTTACTATAAACCTCTAATGGATGGTGGAAAACACAATGGTATGAGAGTACCAGCAACATGATATTATTCCAACCATGGAAGATTCCAATGAGGCTCTCTATGAATTGAAATAGGAAAATATGCATCCCCCAGAAAAATCTACTATTATTCCAGTAGACCTTATCAAAATAAAAAACCTCATTGATATTTTGTACTTGGATCATGATAACATCCACCTTACATATCAGATGAAGGTGGAACATGATGAAAAATTCATCTACCTTTTGATTCATTGGACTCCTCTAATTAAACCTCTCATCCACCATCCCCAGCATTACCAACATAAACCCACCAATCACCAACTGAGGGTAAAAAATGACACACTACAACCTATAACTCCCATGAAGGGAAAAATGGATGTATAATTAGAAGTGTAAGTTGCAGGATATTCATGAGAGATCTCATAACCCTCTCTTGGGTATGATTCCAACCAGTTTATTCATGTAGGAACCAACAATCATTCTTATATCTCTTATCTCTTAGAACAAGTTTGTGGGAATATTTCAGTGGAAAACATAGGTGGGAAAATATCGACAACCCCATACATGATATCCATAAAAATATTCAAGAGGAACTAGGAGGACATATTTGGGATCATATCCCCATTTCAATATAAGATATTTTCCAAAAGATATTAGAGATAAAAAATGTGAATGCTTATATCCCTACACACACTTTTTAAAGATGCTAATATATTTTAGCAATAGTTGAAGATCATATTCGGCTTATTACAGTATAGTTGTAGACAGATGGTCATGTTCATAATTATATCACTACAACCATGACTACCCAACACACTAATCATTGTGAAAAAGTACTTCTTCTAGAGCAATCACACATTCCCCATCTCATCAAGGATTATTGTCAGTATCTTTTGATAATGGAAGATGTGTCAGAGAAGACTCACACATCAATTAAAACTAGGGACCACAAAGTTAGTGTTTAATATGCCTTGGGATTTGGGCCCATGGATGATAGAAATTTAAAAGACATATTCTAATGTCATTGGATTGGGATCATATCTCTATTATGGATAGGGATCACCTCATTACATGGGAACATGCAATGGGATATGAACATATTCCAATCATAGAAGTACAAAAACCACATACAAAGGACCATGATCGGGCATATAACCTTGTCATTACCAAGGATAATAATGTTTGATGGCACATGCCTTTGCACAAGCACATTTTTTTCTCTATGAATCATCCCGTAATATTCTAGTAGATCACAAATACCAGTTTTGTATTCCATCTTCCTCAAACAAACTATTATGCCAACATCATTCAAATTTAATATAGGAGGAGCCTCATATCCCTTCTCCAATTTTAGTGGTCCATCAGAATATTATTGTAGTGAATCCATATACAGAATGGTATCATATCTCTAATCCAACTAGAGTTCACCATGTGACATGTGTTCATCGGTTGTGTTATGCTCATACTCTTACCATGAATGACCAGAAACATATACTGAAGGATAAATATCATTCGCATACTATCATATTGACTATAGATCACCATGTGAAAATAGAACAAAAATCTATATATGATATTATTCAATTAAATAAAATGAAAACCTAGAAAACTAATATAATAGATTCTCATCATCGGGATAATACTCTCATAGCACCAAATGGTCATAAGCATGTTCCTGAAACCGTCATACATCAGGATCATATAACATGACAACGTCAAAACGAAAGATAATCAAATTACAAACATGATGCAGAACATGATCAATATTCCTAATCATATCAATGACAGTTTCCTTGAGGTATTTCAAGAAGCATTCTAAAAACCACAATGGTATGTCACCTCTTATATCAATGTTGATGTGGAAAACATTAATTTATCTAATAGTCCTCCTCATGGTAGTTCGGATATAGGTCACTCAAACTCAATTCCTAAAATATACCATGATCATCCTCTCCCACTGTGATATATTCCTTATCAAATGGAATTTTCCCCTAGCATAAACAATTATGTATAGAGATTTCACTAAAACACATATAAATTCATATTGAGAGGTACATAAAACATTATGGTCAACTCTATATGGTACACCATAATTTTCATGTAGCACTCCACTTGTTTTTATAGTAGAATTTCAGAATCATCTTCCTTGGTCAGAACAGATGGAAGCATGTATGTCCAATGAAGAGGAGGTCGACATTGAAATATATAAAGAGTTAGCTAAAAAAAATGTACTCGTCATGTTTAAGCCACTCACTACACCCATGTAAAATATCTCATAGGATACAAAAATTATTCTAGGAATTATATATGTCAACTTATGTGGGACACCCATATGTGGATGTATGCTCGAAAGCTCCCTTATCTGGGATATGAGTTTCACCTATAGATAATCAAAATACACTATTTTCAGCTTTATTTGGCTGCTATCACCATGGATCAAGATCCAAACATGAAAATTATAGTGAAAATTTACAACACACATTCCCACATCACATCACAACCCTTAGGTATATTATATCTGAACCCACGTCATTCGTCTATATTCAAGGATGGGGAGAGTATGGATCATTAATCTTATTTGGTCCCCTGGAAAAGAATAACCTCTATGATATGGTTTCCTCCATTGTCATAGACTCTAGAGAGATCAGGGGACCAGGTAACACATCGACCATTCAAATATCATGTCTAGAAACTCCTTCAATTCCACCATTATTTGAAACAACCCAGAAAATCATATGGAAATTGTGGTCATACCCCATTAGGGTCACAAGCCAAAATATTATTTTATTGCCAATGGTTTGAATAATGACCCCGAAGAAATATATTTGTAATCATCGCGTTATGTTTACTGTAATGGCATAACAAAAATCAACTGATATTACTCTGTAAATGTATTAACTATCAAAATTACATACATCGATAAAGCTGAAAATGAAGAGGGTTGTACAAAAGAAAATATATCCTAATAGGAGAGTGATTTTCTTGTACAAATTATGGATTCACTCACTCATTACTATATATTGATTCAAAATATGAAACCAACAAATAGTGGGTAACCACCTATAAAGAATGTGATATACATAGAAAAGGGTGATGGTGTCAATACATTTAATTTTCCATCAAAATTACTTGAGGTTCCTTCCCTGGAGGAACAATTTTCAAAATATATTAGAGATAAAAAATAGCATACAACTCAATGAGGAGCTACTCTGGGGAAATATTCCAACTGCGTATCATATTCTTATAGAGATGATGGTTCTCCCTCCCATAGCCATTCATCTATCAATAGTATTATCTGAGAGTCATATTGGATATAAATCAATACATCCTTTTTATAAGTATGAGAATGTCAGAAATGATCAATACTTCCCTCCGTTTTGAGTATAACCTCTCGCTTTCTTGATTAACCATTCTATTGTGGGATGAATTATTTATTAGTGGGAGATTTATTTGAGACCACCACTTCAACCCCCGACATGATCCTTATGTATGTTTGGAGGCACAACAAGTAGTGCCCCTAAATATTCATAACATCATTATGTCCCAGGATACTCGAATGGAAGCTATGGATGGGTGAAACTCACCAGTGTATCATAATAAGATATCATATTTGAAAAGGGTGGATAATACTCAACCTCCTCACAATTTTGGAAATCCTACCTTCTCTACCTTTGATAGTGTATGCAACCCCTATCAACAACTATCACACATATTATCCCTATATGGTCTAATTTTGTTCCATCGAGATAAATATGATGTAAAAATGTTGAGATTATTTATATAGACTCTAAAAGGTATTGCCTTTTATGGTATATTTTCTTAAAGATGGATCCATGGAAGGATAGAAATATATTCATCATCAGATACATTATCATGTAATATATATACTCTGGAAAACAATGATCCTTTACATAATGAACATGAAACCACCAAGGAATGACTGTATTTATAACTTCATATCCTAATGGAAGGTTTAATCCAAGACATCCAGTATCCCGCTCTTATATGAGAAATTTTTGGAATTCTATGCTAAAAATATTTAATATTAGTAGCAGTCACCAATGATCCCCATGTAGTGTTTGTGGGGTCCATGAGTTCTGGGAAATGTACAAGTATCATGAGAAGCCATTGAGAGACCATAATCTATTACACTAATCATTACTATAGTGAAGGAGAAAACAGATAAGAAAATCAAGTGTTTTGGATTTCACTCTAAATATTGTAGCATCACCAATCAAATCACTCCAGGAGGGAAAGAAATGTAACCTCCCAAAATTTTATTAATGAAAATTACCATTGTTCTTATTAAATTTCTTACTAGGTAAAATGGTTATATGAAACATATACACTTCCTCGATTTATTTTTTTGTATTTTAAAATACCCTTACGAATTGTTACGATTGACAATATTGTCATTGAATAGTGATCACATGATTAGTATGAGCATAAGGCTTTAACAAATCCAATTTACTCTAAAAAAGGTTGTGATGGCCTTATCTAGTAGAGTTTCTCCACAAAAATTCCAATTGTGATAGCTCACAAAGGAAGTAGCTTCACTGGGATTCGTTATTGACCAATCCCAAGATGAGGTTCCACATGTTGAGCTAGAATGGAAAAGCCTACGGGAGAAGTGGAAGATAATAAAGATTACTTTATGAGAAATTTTATTCATGCCTTCTCAAGAGTTTATCACCATCGCACACCGTACGCTTATTTCATATGCAAGTTTTATAAGGTATTATATAACAAGACTCTAGGACTATGATTATGTGCATTATTTTTTATTGAATAAAGAATAAATGTTTATTTTTTTAATATTAGGTTGTAAATTGTATTTAAATATCCAGTAGTATTTGTAGTGAATATTCAATTTATAAATCTTTTTTGATGAATTTATTGGTTTTTGAATTAAATAATATTTTAATAAAATATTATTACTAGATTACTTTTTATTAAATATAAATTATCATATAATATTTATGGATACCAATATAATTTTTATTATGGTTTGAAATATATTTTTGTCAAAACACATGTGTTTTTTATAAATATTGGTTTTTATTTTAAATATTAAAATCCAAATATTTTGAAAATTATTTCGATAAAATAAATTCCATTGTTAGATTAAGGATGCCTTAATAATCTAACTATGAAATTTTCATAATTTTATAAGACAATTGATTTTTTGGTTAAAAATTAAATATCATGTAAATATATAATGAGTTTTATGTCATCATATTGACCTAATAGTGATATAATAAAATAATATGATAGTTTTTTAGACTAAAATATATTTTATCTTTAAAAAATTTGATTTTAGATTTGTTTGATTATTTTTATGGTGTGTTAGTTGACCCTCCAAAACTTATTAAAAATATTAACTTTTAAAAATGATTTCCTTGTGTGTGTGACTCAACTCCACATAATAAAACCAAATATTTGAATTTGTTTTTCCATTGGACTTATAAAATAATTTTTTACACTAATCTTTGGAAAAATCTGTGGGAAAAAATCATGATTTGGTTTTTGATTCTGATATTTTTAATGTGTGTTGTCCAAAACCGAAATAATAAATAATTCCACCTCCATTCCTATACAAACCCACTAAATCTCCCATTCCACTTCACTCAAACCATTTGGATTTCAACAAAACCATACCCTATATTATCAATAATCTTTTTTAGGAACCTCAAGCCCACTAGAAGCATCTCTCAATCATCGCCCAAGCCTTTGGAATTACACATCCATGTGAGGGATTTCTTCCATTCTCCTTTTTGCCCAAATTTATTTATATTTTTATTCACATTTTTTCGATTAAAATTTATGGGATATGAATTAAAACCTACTTCATACTTACATACTCCTGTTTTAATAATTATATACCTCTTTATATCTCCTTAATTCATCCCATGCACACTTGTTACCATGAAGAAATAACGTATGAAATTTCTCTCATCTCATTTACATTTATGAAATTATATTATATTGTATATATAAATTCCATTACATATGTTGGGATATTATGATTCACGACCCCATTACTGTCTATTTGATATTTAATTGTTTTGACACATCATTCTATCTCATGAACCCAATTTACAATTTCTACTGTATGTCGTTACACTGCTGAATTTAGCCCAAATTTCTCATTCCAAAATCCATGTATAAGTGAATACCATAACCATTTCTCTATCATGGGCATTCACCATTGTGAACATGTACATGATTATTGATGACTGATATTTATTTATACCACATATCTTATTCTGATAATAAATTACAATGATTAAAGAATCTGTTTGTATAAACCATGTGGCACACATAGGTATGAAATGAAATGTTTAAAAATGGTGCACACAAACTGTGCTCAATTAGATTTGAAAAATGTTGTTGTCATGATTCAACATGTACAATGAGAGTTTAAACATTCTAATTTATATTCAATGAGTTTTTACTTATGAACCATTGTGATTGATCCTTGGCTCATGCAAAAAACATGTTAAATTATGTTGAAAAATTTCCATGTGATGTTAATCATGCTATATCATTCATTTATGTTCATGTTCCTTTTGTGCTCTATTTAAATGCATATTTCAAAACTGGTTCTATTTTCTTTCATGTTATGCATTATTTACTCCCTTATTGGGCTTTATAGATCACCATTTTCTTATGTATGTCTTCGGGTTATCCATTGTGATGTTATTTATAAAATAATGTTTTGTTCATGAAAAATATTTTTTCAATAAAGATGATTTGTTTTTTGTTCTATAATGTTATGTTATGTTCCTAATTTCATTAGACACTAGACCTATAGATCCTCAGAGTTTTTAAGTGCGTTTGTATATAAGAAATCGTGTTTATGTGTGTAAAAAGGATCAATGTCATTATAGTTGGTGTTAGAGGATAGTTATTGTATTTTTTTGGGATTTGTATTATAAATCCCATGTGAAATACATAGGGATAAGAATAAGTATAATAGAAACATTCCTAAATTTTGGTGAATATTTATTATGTGAGAAAATACATCCATGAATGTATAAGAGTAGGTATAGGTGGCTCTGTCATAGATGTATCTTGAGGTAAAACCTAAAAACACTTCTTTGAGCTCGTCTCAAATGAGAAGTGGTGCACGACAATAGGCCTTAATGCACTCCTAGTTATGAAAGTAATATGGGATATTCTTTGGGAAATTCATTTTCATAGTTTTTACCATTATATTTTGAATTATGAAATTCCCCTAAGAATATATATTGTGAATTATATTATAGATAACATTGATAAGTGAAGTACAAAATGTAATTTATAAGTTATCCATTTTTTCATTGGATTAATCATTATATGTTACCCCGATCTTTCTTTTTATTCTAGCCAATGGATGGTAATTTGAGGACTCGGGATAAATCCCGATGCAGTGATAAATCTGATAAATTCTCTAATGACATAACAAATCTGATGTTAGTAGGAATCAAAAACATTGTCAAAATACACACTTAGCTAAATCAAGTTTCTAATTGAAAAATGGGTTAAGGGGAACAATCACCCCCACAAGAAAGAAAAAGTTGTAATCAAGAGATTCATTATAACATCCCACGATCATAAATAATAATACATTTTAATACTTATTAATATTTGTGAATTAAATATTAATTTTAACTTAATGTGGTTGCAATGTTCGATAGTGTACCCAATATGCAACAACATGTTTCTTGGAAATCTTAGGTTGCACACTAAAAATATAATAATATTATTTTAAATGGTAGTTAACTCCTAGTCATTGTATTTTATGGAATGAACAAAACTACCTATAATATGATTATAAAAGTTTTTAAATTTATTTACATTGATCCAAAAAAGTTAGAGGTTTAAAATGTGAATAAATCCAATATTAGGCATAATTTACATTAAAAGGTCGATTTACAGCCTTTTAATAGTGAACCTTATTTAAATACAGTTTGGACACATTAATATAATTTATTTGACCAAATAAAATCATTTTTTATAATTGAGACATCATAATTTACTTTTTGTTAATTTTTGTAATTTTTCGGATAAAGTTCATATTTTAAAGAATAGTGAAAATATTGTATTTTAATTTAAAACAACGTTTTAATCAAATTTATTTATATGGTCATATTATCTTTTTAATTGGTTTTAAATTTTAATTAGAATATATTATTACCATTTAATCCAATGTTATTCATTGTAAATAGTTTCACATTGAAATTGGACATAAACATGTGTCAATATTTTGATAGTTATTGTTTCTTAAAAACACGCTATTTGTTTTAACAACAAGAATTAATTTTTAATTAATTTATGAAACTTTTATGCTTTGAATTTTATTAAATATAAATGTTTTTGAATTTGTAATATCAAATATAGCTTATGATTAATTTTTTGAATTTTTCTGAAAAATATCAATTTATGATAAATATTTCAACCACTTAGTAGTAGTTAAAAAACTAAATTTTTCATTTGAATGAAATGTTACCACTTCTGTGAATTTAATTTTGGAAATCTGACATACATGTTTGTTATTATTTAGAAAAATGTGGTTCAATAAGAAGAAAATAATTTTTTATGAATAGCGGTTTTTGACTTTTATTTTCCACAGTTAAAGACAAATAAGGTAATTCAAGGTAAAAATAATATTATAATAAATAAATATTACCTAAACACTTGTCAAAACATTATTGGATGAGTAATTTCCGACCATGGGAGTATTCGAATCTATTTTGGGACCCCATTGAGCAAATTATTAATGATAATGACAGTTAAGATTGATTAATTTAACGTAAAGGAAAAAATGTCAAAAACATCAATATTTTAGTAAATTAATTTTTATATGGTTTTATATATATAATATTTCCGACTATAATTATTATTTATAAATCTAAAATGATTTAATACATGATAGTATTTTTTTATAATTTTTATACTTCGAAAAAATTAAATTAATCATTACACAATAATGATTCAGTATTTACCTCATTAATAAATGGTTTGAATAAATAAGATTATAATGATTAAAATATTGTCCAAAACATATCCAATTACTATTTTATGACTTTATTTCGACCATGAGTCATCTTATCTTCAAAATACAATGACTTTTTTACCTTTAGAAACTGAATATCATTATATAATACAATAATATTTTCACACTTTCCTAAAGAGCCCCTCCTCTCCCTTATAAAAGGAGACCAATTCTAACCAATTCCCCACATCTCTCAAGCCATTTATCTTGTCAAAACTCTGCCCTATTAATCTACCTATATTTATCTACCCCTCATAGAAGCCTTACCTCATGTAGAAGTCACTTCAAGAAGTCATTTTGGTTCAAACCAAAGGAAGTTACCCAAATTAAAGGTAACAATTTATGTTAACTTTTTTTATATTATTTTACATCTCCAACCCCTAAAATATATTTATTCCTTTATTTTATTGCAAAACCCGTGTCCTAAATATACTACGATTTAGTTATAAGAAGTTGTATAACTACACTTACACACACCTCCATCTAATGGGTGAACAACATAATGTTTCTGTCGATAGGAAACTAACACCTCACGAAACGAAGATTGTTCAATTACCTCTTACCGCATCTCATGGTGGCAATTATGATTGCACAGTAGTTATATATGATATATTTTATGTTTATTTTTTCTTTATTATTCTTTATTTTCCATTTATATCATAACTTTTTGTTTTCCATTATGGGTAAATGCAATAATTTCATTTGAGGAACCTAAGACTACCGCCCCCTCAAAGTGATATGATTCGTTAATGCCATATGTGAGACATACAAAGAATGGATTTAATGGTATTATATATATATTATACTGGAATTATAATATAACTATGTATCATTATGTTTTAATTACATTAAAATTATAAATAGAAATGAATGTAGCGTTCATCCGTATGTTTGGCTTACCGTCTCCACGAACGATTGATTTCATTTCTATCCTCAAAATGTTATGTACTATTACAAATAAATATATTTATATATACTAGATATATATTATATATATGATATCTAATTAATTAATATTATTTTGGATATAATGGACTATTAACCACACATACAACTTGTAAATAGAAGGTGTTCAATTTTTACTCAAGTATCATATATCAACAAAACAAATGTTATTAACTAAAATGATTACATAATGTATATAACATGGTAATAAGTTATATAAATGGGACAATGAACATAAATAAAGTTATTATGAAATTATAAATAATCTTTAGTTTATTATTCAAGTAGAACAAGGAACCAACGAGTCGGGTCGAACACGTTGTAAGGGATTTTATTATCTCACTTTTAATTCCATGAGATTTCCATTGTTAACCACTTATTCAATGCATGTGGTGTATTGCGTGCTTCTATTTGATATATATTATCATTATTATTATTATATTCATGGTATTATCTGATTCATTTGGTGGTTATTATCATTTAGTCATACGACTCAGTTGATTACAACGTGGTAAAGGGTTTCATCTCACTTTCTATTACCGTGAGATTCATGCTATATTTTCCACTATTTCCTTTTGTGTGGTGTATGTACTTCAAAATATTGTACTCTGTGTAATATAAATTAATTTATTAGTATTTACATATTCATTTTATTATCCTTATTTCATGTGGTGTATGTTTTGTAAGTTACCAAATCTATAAGGGTACCTCTCACCCTCCTCTTTTTAAAAGACTTGTTTTCGTTATGTATATTAATATACATATTATTTTGTTGATATATGTTCATATATATCCTTATTGATGTAAAAAAAATTCCAAGTGATGAGATACCCTTTTTATCCCATAAAATCATTTTATAAATTTTAATGTGACACTGTTAGGTTGTCAAATTTTTACAAGGGAACTTCCTAACCTAATTTCAATTCATTGGGATCAGCTTGTAATTCTTGAATATGTCATCCTATGAATATGTGTGAATGACCACTGATTGTTTTACACATAATATCCACCTATATTTGGTGAATTTATATTTTTCACACATAATTATTTGATTTATTTGTCTTTAAATAAAGGATTTCATCTTTTTAAGGGATTTCATCACAACTTACATTTCCACTTAGAATCCATTGTTATTATGCCCAAATTCATACTTATATGGTGTATATACAGTCATTTGACATATTATATCATGAATCACTTTATTCTCATGATATGATAATGTTCTAATTTAATGTTATTCTTCAATTATTTGTATTTAAGGATCTATCTTTTTTGTTCAAAAACTCTAACTAAAATATCATTTTAAATGATTTAAAGATTTATTCTTCAAAATTTTTCTCATTAATGTCCATTTATTCAAAATGGGGTTTTGGATTTTTTATATAGAAATTAATGTTTTCAAATGACAATTCATTTAATATTTTCAAATAGGTATGAGACACTTTGATTCAAAAATCTATTTTTAAATGGTTTTGAAAATGATTTGATAAATCATTATTTATTTAAATTTTATTATTGGATATATTGAAATGTATTAATGTTATCTTTATATTATTCTTGTGTAATTTTTTATGTTTATGTTATGGTAATTGGGAATTGTTTATGTATTCATGTGGTTTTGTGATAAACCTACGGCTGGTGAGCCCGAGATAGCACTCCAATGCATTTGGTAACATGACAGAGGAAAACACGATGTTTCTCTTAAGAGATTTAGGGAATACACTGTTATGGGTATTCCATGTTTAACTCCCTACATAGCTGTGATAGATACAATGTATGTATGTTATGAATGCCATATGTTACCTTTATGATTTATAATTTTTTTATGTTATTCATAAATTGTCTGATTTCATGAGGTATGTTATAAATAAAAATTATGGGTTCATTGATTTGTATTTATTGTGGGTTAATGTCTCTTCTCATTATTTTATAACCCTTACTGAGCTTTTTATGCTCATCCCATGTTTTGAAATGTTTTTAATAGGTCATAAAGATAAATAGGGTCAAGGATGAGATCAAGTAAAAGTCTTGCTGTCTAAAACGTGGAACTAGACATGTGTCTTTTTTAAGAGTTTATATTTTATAAAAACATTGGAAACTATGTAGAAGTGTCTACTTTGTAATATTTTGATATTTAATAGTTATGTCTTAATTACCTAAAATTCTAAACCCTAAAAGATCCTTAATGTGAATTATTCGTTTAATTCAATATTATGTAATGTTTAATGTCAGGTCCTTATAGTTGGTATCAAAGGCCGGTTTAGATAACTTTAGAGGTTAGGGTGTTCTTTTAGCATAAGTGACATTACCATAATGGTTAGGATTTTAGAAAGATTCATATTTTTTTAGATAATGTGAATGAGTATAAGATAACATGATTAACTATATCTTTGTATTTACCCTCCTCATAAGATATTTTATGTTGATTTTACGAATATACCCACACTTACCTTTTTGCTTTTAGTCAATGGATAGATCTAGCGGGCATCAAAGTAATAATGGATGTGAAGAAAACTATGAAGGTTTCTTGAATTAGAAATTGAATGAAATTAGAGCTGAAATGAGAACTCTTTTGGTTATTCTCAACCAACTATCTAAAGTCATGATTGACCACTTGATCTTTGGTTATTTTTATAAGGCATCGTATATGCGAGAGAGAAAGTCTCCACAAAAGTTCTGGTAATTATCATAAAGGTATTTGTGTTCAAAAATCTATGTGTAAATGATGTGGAAATAAACACCTAGTAAAATGTTACAAAGGGATGGGAAGATGTTGTAGATGTGGAAATAAAGGTCATAAAGCATGAATATTCCATGGAAAAAGGAAGCATCTAGTTGACAATAGGAAGGGGAATGAAGTTCTTTCCTAGGGATCAGTTGAATTTTTTAAATGTGGTGTGCATGGTCATTATACATATAGATGTCCTACGAAGATGTTTCGGGAATGGAATCAACATGATCATACAAATATATGTTTACCAAGACCTATTGTCATTCCGATTGAGGATGAAGAAACTGAAAATGACCAATGAAATGTATGTATTATTTCTTACATATGTTTTGACATTATTGAATCATAGGATATGATTTGAGATTTTTTTTGTAGGAAATAAGTATTTCAGAATAATTTGGAAATGAATGGTTAATGGATCATGTAGAATGTTGAATGAGTAAGAAGTCAACATATATGGGATTCAAGAGTTATGGTATATTTTTGGATGCTGAAGTGCTTAAAAGTATTACGGCGTTTTTGATGATGAGATTACATTAGAAGACTTTTTATAGTATGTGTAACCCTGAAGTTTTATATATGAAAATTTAATCCAAGGGGTAATTATATTTTTTTTGGATATATTTATAAAGAACCATTTGGATTTATATGATCCTTGAATTTGAGGTAATTACATGTTAATATATTTTGGGTTGAAAAATAAATGTTATTAGATAAACGCTGTAGTTAAAATATGTTATGGGTATTTTTGGTGAATTTAACAGTTTTTGGGAATGTTATAAAATTATATAGTTTTTGAAAGAGGACCACACACAGAACGCATGAAAACTCGTCTCGTTGGAAAAAGCTGCGGGAATCGAACCCACAACCAATGTGTGATTGGAATTTGTCAGCTACCACTAGACTACATCAAGTCCCTGGTTAGTATGACTAATTCTTTTTAGTTAGATGAATTTATGAATCAATAATAAGTATATTTTGGGTTATCTATGGAAATGATTAACCTTTCATAGAGAATATGTGATTAGGTTAATTTCATTTCAATATGTGACTTTAAGATTAACTAATGTTATTTATAGATAATTATTATGATTTATCTTGGAAGACAATGTGAATAAATCCTTCTAAGATTTATGTTTCAGTCTTAGTTTGGATTACATTTAATAATTTTATATACAATTTTTTATTGAATGGTCTTGGTTGAAGTTTGGGTATTGTTTGTAAATTTTGGGAGATTAAGAGGAGTTTTTCTTTTTGTAAAATATTATTATTTTTGGGGATTATCTGATCTTTTACTAAGAATTTTTTGTTTTAGCTAAGGTATAAATACATGGGAAATATATTTTTCTTCTTTTTTGGATTATGTGATTCTCTCGAAGTATATTATAGTGATATTAATGTGAAAAAGTCATCCAGAACACTCATCATTTGGAGAAAATATTAGTTTGTGTTAAAAATCAAGTAAAGGATAAAATTCAACATGACAAGTAATTATGTTACCTTATGTTGTTAGTTAAGATCATAAATAAATTTTTCAATTAAATGTTACTTAAAACAAAAATGTTGTCTGTTTACTTTACCTACTGGGGAATCAATGATTGTTTAACCCATCACAAGTTTGTCATTTTCTGGGGCATAACATTCTCCTAATCATGTTTTCTTCCACTATCCTTCAGAACTTGACATTTTTTTTCTCTCCCATATCCATGTTTTCCTACATGTAATCCTTGTATCGGATTTCGTTAGGTGTCCTTTTTATATAACTTTATTTATTTTAATGTGATATTTTTAATGACTCTTTTTCTGATGTGTGACTCTCGATGATGTTTTCATGCCCAATTTTAAAATTGCGAGGAAGCAATTTCCAAGAGGGGGGAAGGATGAAACATCCCATGAAAATAAAGAATATGAAATTTTCAATTTTATTAATATTTTTTAATGAAATATAAATTTTAATTTAAAGGGGTTTCCATGTTTGATAGCGTACCCAATACACAACAATAGATTTCTTGGTAATCTTACATTGCAGGCTAATAATATAATATTATTATTTTAAATGGTAGCTAAATCCTAGCCATTGTATTGGTGGTAATGAAAAAAACTAACTACAAATGATTATACATATTTGTTAAATGTATTTATATTTATCCAATAAAAGATAGAGGCCTAAAATGTGAATATATCCAATTTTAAGCATAATTTACTTTAAATGGTAGATTTACTGCATTTTAATAGTGTACTCTCTTTAAATATATTTTGGTGACTTTAATACAATTTATTTGACCAAATATAATACTTTTTTAGAATGGGGGAATCAAAATTTACTTTCTATGAATTTTTGGAATTTTTTCGATTAAGTACATTTTTAATGAATAGTGAAAATAGTGTATTTTAATTCAAAACCACCTTTTAATCTATTTTACATAAATCGGTATATTATCTTTTTAACTGGTTTTAAAGTTAAATTAGAATATATTTTTACCATTTTATCAAATGTAGGTAATTGGAATTAATTTTACATTGAAATTGGACATTAACAAGTGTCAATCTTCTGATAGTTATTGTTTCTTAAAAACACGCTATTTTTATTAAATGTTGGGGCCAATGCCTCAATTAATTATTTGAAGAAATTACGTCTTTATATTGGGTAGAAGGATACCCATAATGTATCCCAAAGTCCCAAGGCCAAGTGGCCTGAATACAAGCCTTGAAAGCCCATTATTTTGGCCCAAATACCCCTAAGTGAATAGTACTACCACATTACCCGGCCCACAAAATTACCTGCTTTAGTACCACCACCGCTACAGTTCCTACTACAGTGCCTCCTCCGCTATAGTTTCTTCGCCGCTATAGTACCACCCTTGCTACAATACTACTACAATTCCCTACTATAGTGCTGCTACAATACCCAGAAATAAGTCCCTGTCCGGATTTGATCCAGAAATATTGCTTATACTGAATTTTTGGTATTTTCTTCAAAAACATCAATTATTGATGAACAATGAAACCACTTGGTAGTAGTTAAAAAAACTAAATTTTTCTTTTAAATGAAATTTTACCTCTTCTGTGAATTGAATTTCAAAAATCCGACATACATTGTGGTTATTTGTTAGTAAAATGTGGTTTAATAAGATGAAAATATTTTGTTGTGAATAGTAACATTTGACTTTTATTTACCGCGGTTAAAGGAAAATAAGGCAATTCAATGTAAAAATATATATTATTATAATTTAAAATTTCCAGAACACTTCTAAAAACCTTATTGGATGAGTCGTGGCTGACCACGAGCATCTTTGGATCGATTTTGGGACCTCATAGAGCCACTTATGATTGATAATGACACCATAGATTTATTAATTTAATGTAAAGGCCAATATGACAAAAAGAAAAATATTTTAATAAATTAATTTTTATATGTTGTTATATAAGGAATAATTTTGACTATAAATATGTTTTTAGAAAGCTAAAAATATTTCCTACATGTTAGTAATTTTTTATAATTTTTATACATCGAATAAATTTAATTATTCAGGACACAATAATGATGCAGTATTTTCCTCATTAATAAATTATTTAAAAAAATAAGACTATAATGATTACAATATTATCCAAAACCTGTCCAATTCTTATTGGATGATTTTATTTCGACCAGTAGTCGTCTTATCTTCGACTACAATGCTTTTTGGGCCTTTAGAAACTGAATATAATTATATAATAAAAAAATATTTTCTCACTTTCCCTAAAGAGCCCCCCTCTACCTTATAAAAGGAGTCCACTTATAACCAATTCCTCACACCTATAAATCCATTTGGATAGTCAAAACACTGCCGAATTAATCTCCCTACATCACTTTCCCCCTCCTAGAAGCCTTACCTTAGGCAGAAGAAATTTTAAGAAGTCCGTTTGGTTCAAATCAATGTAAGTTACCCAAATTAAAGGTAAAAATTTCTCTTAACTTCTTTTATTCTCTTTTACTTCTCCAAACCTATACTCTTTTTATTCTATTATTTTATTGCGACACCAGTATCCTCAATATACTAGGATGTTGTTGAATGAAGGATTTGATCTACACTTACACACACCTCCATATAATGGGTAATGAAAATAATGTTTCTGTGGATGAAAAAATAACGCCTCACGAAATGATGATTGTTAACTTACATCATACCACCTCTCATGGCAGCCAATATAACAAAAGTGTATTTATATATGATATGTATTATGTTTATGGTTTCTTTATTCTTCTATATTTTCCATTTATATCATACCTTTATGGATTCCATTATGGGTAAACGTGATAATTTCATTTGAGAAAGTGCGGACTTCCGCCCCCTTAATGTTATATGACTTGTTAATTACATATGTGGGATGTAAAAAGGATTAAATTAATTTTATTATATATGATTTTACACTATAATTATAATACATATATGTATCATTGTGTTTTAATTCCACTAAAATATGAAATTGAAATGAAAAATGTTTTCATGCGTATGTATAGCTTACCATCCCCACGAACGGTGCATTTCATTTCTTACCTCCAAATGTTATGTACTATTTTAAATATATATATATATAATGGATATATATGATATATATTATATCTAAATAATTAATGTTATTATGAATATAATGGACTATTGACCACGTGGACAACTAGTAAATATAAGGTGTTCATTTTTGACTCAAGTCTCAAATATTAGAAAAACTAAGGTTATTAACATAAATGATTACATAATGTTTATAACATGTTAATCCGTTGTATAAAAGGAATATTAAACATTAAAAAATTTCTTAATCAAGTATAAATTAATTTTATTTTATTATTCAGTAAGAACAAGGAACCAACGAGTCAAGTCGCGCACGAGGTAAGGGATTTTCTTTTCACACTTTTCATTACATGTGATTTCCATTGTTTGCTACTTATTCATTACATGTGGTTTATTGTGTACAACCATTTGATATATATCATCAATATTCTCATTATTTTCATTGAATTCTGTGATTCATTTGTTCATATGGCTATTTTTATTACAATGTGGTAATGGGTTTCATCTCAATTTTTATTCCCGTAAGATTCATGCTATATTTTCCACTATTTCCATTTGTGTGGTGTATGTACTTCACAATATTGTACTCTATGTAATATAACATAATTAATGAGTATTTACAATTTCATTTTATGATCCTTCTTTCATGTGGAGTATGTTAAGTAACTTACCAAATCGGTAAGAGAACCTTTCACCCTCCTCATTTTAAAAGTTTTTTTTTGTTATGTATTTTAATTTACATTTTATTATGTTGGGATATGTTCTTCTATATAATTATTGATGTAAACATTGTCTCCAAGTGATGTGATACCCTTTTAATCCAATCAACTCATTTTCTTAATTTTAGAGTGACGTTATTGGGCAGTTGAATTTTTCAGCTTGTACTTATTTAATATGTCGTCCTATGAATATGTGTGAATGACATTTGATTGTTTTACACATAATATCAAATTATATTGGGTGTATTTATGTTTTTTACACATAATTAGATGATTGATTTATCCTTAAATTAAGGATACCATATTTATAATGGATTTCATCTCAATTTAAATTTCTATAAAGACTTCATAGTTGTTATGCACCAATTAACTCTTATATGGTGTATATATTGTCCTATGACATATTATATCATTAATACCTTTATTCTGATGATATTATATATTTATGATTAAATATTATTCTTCAATTTTTTGTATTCAAGCATCTCTATTTTTGTTAAAAAACTCTTTAACGTAAATATCATTTTAAATGTTTGAATGATTTATTATACTAAATATTTCTCATTAATGTACATGTTTTCAAAATTGGTTTTAGGATTTCTTTATATGGTCATTAATTTTTTAAAATTATCATTAATTTAAAATCTTCAATGTGATATGGGACACATTATATCAAAAATATCTTTTTAAATGGTATTGAAGATGATTAGATAATGCATTGTTTATCTCAATATCTTGATTAGATATATTGAAATATGAAAACGTTATATTTCATTTATACTTGTGTAAGTTGTTATGATTATGATACGGTTATTGGGAATTATTTATGTATACAGGTGGTTCCGTGATAAACATAGGGTGGGTGAGCCTGAGTTAGCTCTCCAATGCATTGGGTAATGTGACAGAGGTAATCGTGATGTTTCTCCTAAGATATTTAGGGAATATAATGTGATGGGTATTACAAGTTTAACTCCCCATGTAGCTGAGATAGATACAATGTATGTATGTTATGAATTCTATATGTTACCGTTAGGATTCAAGATTTCGGTATGTGATTCATAATTCATATGATTTCAGGAGGTATGTTATGATTAAAAATTATGTTTTCATTTAATTTTATTTATTGATGGGATAATGATTCTTTTCATTACTTTATAACCCTTACTGAGCTTTTTATTCTCATCCAATGTTTTGAATATTTTTTCACAGGGCATAAAGATGAATAGGGTAAAGGATGAGATCATCGAAAAGTCACGCTATCTAAAACATGGAACTAGAAATGTCTCTATTTTAAGAGTTTATATTATATAAATAAATTGAAACTGTGTAGAAGTGTGTACATTGTAATATGTTGAGATGTAATTGATATGTCTTAATTCTATAAAACTCTAAACCTGAAAAAATCCTCATTGTGAATTATTCATTTAATTCAATATTATTTAATGTTTAAGGATGATTCCTTATATTCATGAGACAAAGGCCTCTATCATTTAGTGTAAGGAGTGATCTTTAAATATTTTAATAATAGATCAACTCCATTGAGAAGATCTTCTCAATCCTTCATTGTTCTGAAAAATAAAATGTATTTATGGATGCTTAAAAAATAAAGGTTGAAAATGATCAATGGTGTACATTGATCAGAAATACAAAGCTTCAGAATGATATCAATGAGTTTGAATGGAAAGATTTCCAGAAAATTAATTTCAATATATATTTTCCTCGCACACTCTGACTTTAGATAGAAATGGAATTTCTTCCCCTCATGAAAAAATATAAAAAATCCATCAGATCATATGAGACAAAGATCCCAAGGAATTTATGATATTCATCCAGCTTTTTGGTTACCCCAAAATTGAAGGTCAGCTGCTTCTTTTGTGAGATAAAACCTAGCCTACCGAAATCCAAAGCGATCTATGACATCGAGTTCTATGATGAAATTTTATAATGTTCCCTATACTCCAAAATGGTGATCAATGAATCTCATGGGTATCATGGGGATAAGAATCATAATATAAAATTTAATTCAATTGGTATGTTGGATAAATCCAACTGTGCTAGTAAATTCCAGCACCCCACTGTTCAAAGATGATGAATGAGTCACCCCACAAAATTCTTGAAAGGGATGAAAAAATACATTAGGTGTGGAATAGAAGGTAAACTAGCTATTAACATTTGTCAAGAAAATCTTGTGCTATGACAGAAGAGAGTAATGCTCCATTAGTACCTCAATTCATTGTTCATTACATCAACTACAAAGAAATAGTCAACTTTTCAAACAATTTCCCAATTCCAAGGGTTTTTTTGAGGCAACCTCCAAGGAAAAAAGGCAGAGTTTATTTCATCACTACAGCTGAGGCGAACCCTGAAAATGAAGTGGTTATATGTATTATAGTAATTCATTCAACTATAGAAAATATTCATTTTGTTTTTGGTTCTATGCATTCTTTTATATCATGAATATTTATTAATAAACTCCCAACACCACCAAAAATCATGAATGTGTAAATGTTAGAGTGTATAAAAATTGGGGTTATCATTGCATCCCATGAATATAACTCCTCCCCTAAAAAAATTTATTTGAACTTTCTAGAGAACCTAATCATACTCCTTCTATTGAAATTTGATGCAATTGTGGTGATGGATTGGAATTCCCTCTATAGATCCAACATTAATTTCCATGATAGGGAAATAACACTCCATATGGAGAATCGACCCCCGATTCTATACAAGTGCAAAGATGAGGATGAGTCTTTCTAAGCACCCTAATTTTAAGCATGGACATTGTTTCCCTAAGAAAATTCATATCATGTTCGGTCATTGAGTCTAATGAAGAACCCATCCTTGAAGACATGCCTATTGTAAGGGAATTCACACAAGTGTTTCCCGAGTAATTGCGTAGTCTTCTTCCTAAAAGAGATGTTGAATTCTAAATGGATATAATACCTAGGGAATTTCCAAATATCCAAGACTCTATATAGAATGGATGTTTTGTGTCATGGGTAGATAAAGAAACAACTATAAGAGAATCTAGATAATGGGTTTATATGCACAAGTGATTCATCATGGGATTTATCATTCCTCTTTGTCAAGAAAAAGGATGGGATAACGTGACTTTGCATTGATTATTGTGATTCCAACAATATTACGATAAAGAAGAAGTTTGCTCTTCCTTGAATTGATGATCATTTCAAGCAGCTGTATAGAGGACAATAATATTCCAAGGTGGTTTTTCAGTCGAGATATTACCATGTAAGGGTGAAAAAGGAGGATATCACCAAGACTAATATTTGTAAAAGGCACATGCACTATGAATTCATATTAATTCCATTAATATTCAGCAATGATCCAACAATATTCATGGACTTGATTAAATTATCCTTTAGAGATTACCTCAACATTTTAGTGGGAGTATTTATAAATGTTATTCTAATATACTTCAAAACCATGGAAGGACATGATGAGCATCTGAGAACTATACTATAATCCTTTCAAAAATAGAAGCAATGTGAGAATTTCCACAAGTGTAACTTCCGGATTATGGAAGAATAATTCATGGGTCATATCATCACAAGAAATGGGATATCAGTGAATCCCTCCCAGAGAGCTATAATTGAGGGATGGCCAAGAACAAAATAAGTGATGGATATCCATATCTTTGTGGGGTTAGCTGGATATTATCGCTAATTTGTGATAAATTTCTCATAATTTTTAAACCCTCTTACCAGGATAAATCTAAAGGGGGTCATGTTTTATTGGAATGATGAATGCGAAGATAGCTTCAAGGAGTAGAAAATAAGGTTTATCACTACGCCCATGGTCAAACTACCCACAAGTGGAAGACTTTTTTGGGTATTCATTGAGGAACCAAATAAGGCCCTAGGGTGTGTGTTAATGCAAAATGAAAAAATCATTACCTATGCTTCAAGGAAATTGAATCTTCATGAGTAAACCATCCCAACACAACATATGGATTTGGCTGCAGTATTCTTCCGATTAAAATTTTTGCTACATTATCTCTTTGGGGATACCTGTGAAAAATATACGGATTACAAAAGCCTATTTTATATATTTATATAGAAAGAGTTGAGCCTGATCCAACGAATATGGTTAGAGATTATCAAAGACTATGACTGCCCAATCCATTACAACCCTGGGAATACGACCATAGTGGAAGATTCTCTATGTAGAAATGAGCCATCAATTTTATCATTGATGAGAATAGAAAAATATAAAATATTCTTATATTTGATGAAGATGGACACGAGAATCATAAATAATGGAATATCTTCAATCCTTTCAAAATTTATTATTCAACCGTCAGTTTTGGAAAAGTTAAATCATTCTCAAAAGAATGATTTGGGAATTCAAAATAATGTGGAAACTATCAAAAATGGGAAATCCTTGGAGTTAAATTTTAATGAAGAAGGACTTATGAGATTTGGGTCAAGACTATCTGTTCTCTCAAATCCACGGGTTAATGATTGAACTTTTGGATGAGGCTCATAGTTCAAATTTATCCATCATGTATAAAAAAATGATGTATCAAGATCTTTGAGAGAATTATTATTGGGATAACAAAATGAAAGGGATCGCTGAGTATACATCATTTTTCTTGGTATGATAGAAAGTCGATGATGAGAGGTAGAAGTCTATGGGGATGAGGAAACTATTACCCATACCATCATGTAAATGAGAGAACATCACCATAAACATTGTCCCCATATTCCTGAATACATCAAAAGGAAGAAATCATATCTCAGTTGTTGTAGATAGTCATAAAAAGACTTCACACTTCCTTTCAATTCGAGAGGATTTCTCATAGGATCAATAGGCATAGATATACATCAGAGAAGTGGTAATGCATAATGGGGTACCACTATCATCTTTATCCGATTGAGATCTATGATTCAAATCTATGTTCTATAATAGTCTCCAATATGCTCTAAATATTGTACTGAATATCACTACAACTTTTCATCCTCAAACTGATGGCCAATCTTATCAGAAAATCAAAACACTTGACGACATGTTGACAAAATTCTCAATGGAATTGAATAGAGGATGGGTTCAACATATTCCTTTGGTCATGTTCTCTTATAATAACAGTTTCCCATAATGAATAAAAATGGATCCTTATGAAACGCGTAATGGAAAGAGGTGCAGAACACAAGCATGTTGGGGTGAATTTGTTGAGAAAAAAATACCATGTTCAGTAATGGTCAAATAATATTAGAGAAGGTTGGGACCATCCAACAACACATTAATGATTCCTAGTGGAGAAAAAAGATCTATGATGATAATCATCGATGAGACCTAGAGATTGATGTTTGAGATATGGGATTTCTCCACATATCTCCATGGAAGAGAGTTATGTGATATCGAAATAAGAAGAAGCTTATTCCAAGGTACATAAACATTTTTTTATCCTTTATCGCATTAGAGAAGTGGACTATCAACTAGCACTCCCACCAAAACATGTACATGTTGTATTCCATGTATCACTCTTGATGAATTACATACATGACCCATCACATGTTCTAAATCTATAGGTAGTACCATTCGATAATGAACTCTCCTATGAAGGAATTTCGGTGAAGATGCAACATCATTGGGAAAAAGTTCTATGAAATAAGACAATACACCTCATCAAAGAGTTGTGGAGAAACCACATGTTGGAAGAAGCAACATGGGAATCAGAGGATGTGATTAATTAGAGTTACCTTCATATATTTTCGTGTAGGAAAAACAAATTTTAATCGAGAAATTTTATAAGGGGGTAGATTGTAACAACAAAAACATTTAATAATGATAATTCTTCTTGATCTAATCAAATGTCTTATTATATAAAAGTATTATATAAACCATATTTACTTCCTTGGATTTATGTTATTGGATTTTAAAATACCATTAATTTTTTATCAATTTATAATATAGTCATTGAATAGTGATCATATAATTGTATAAATATAAGTCTTTAGAAAATCAAATTTCCTCTTAAAAAGGAAGCGATGGAGTCATCCAGTAGAATTTCTCCATATAAAGACTATTTTTCGGAGCTCAGAAACGTGGTAGTGTCACTAGGTATTTCTCTTGACCATTACCAAGATGATCATTAATATATTAATCTTGAACGAAACCGCATATGAGTGAAGTGGAAGTTAATAGAGATTATTTCCCAAGAAATGTTATCTGATCATCCCAAAGAGCTGGAAACTATCAAAAACCTTGCCCTTAAGTCTTTAGTGGGTGTAAAAATGGTTTATGTAACAGGACCCTAGAACTATGATAATGTGAATTATTTTTGTATAGAATAAAAAATATACATTCATTTTATTATTGTTAAATTGTAAATAGATTTTAATGCATAGATATAATTTTTAGTTAATATTCAATTACCAAATCTATTTTAATGAATTAATGTATTTTTTAAATAAATAATTTTTTTAATAAAATAATATTACTAAATAAATTTTTATTAACATTAAATGATCATATAATTTTTATGAATTCAATTTTAATTTTCATTAATGTTTGAAACATGTTTATGTCAAAACCCATGAATTTTTGATAAATGAATGTTTATATTTTAAAATTAAAAATTATCATTTATAGAAAAATATTTAGAATAAATTATTATCATTTCTAGAATCATTACTTTGAAACTATATAATGGTTATTATTTCAAAATATTCTGAGATAGTCAATTTTATGGGTAAAAATTAAATATTGTTTAAAAAAATGCATTTTATGGAAACATAATGACCTAATAGTGATTTTACAATATATGTTTTATACTTAAAATAATAAGATTTTATGTTTGTTTGACTAATTATATGGTGCCTTAGTAGACCATATAAAATAAATAAAATATTTTAACAATTTAAAATGATTTCCTTGAGGCTATGACTTACCTTAACATAAGAAAGAAAAAAAATAATAAGTTCTTCCATTGGACGTATAAAATGTTGTTTCACACTCCCCTTAAGCATAAACCATTGGTAAATAACATGGGTTGCTTTTTTGCTTGGATTAGATTATTTTGTGGTGTCCAAAACCTAAATAATGATGAATACCCTCTTATTTCTTATATAAACCCACTCAATCACCAATTACTCTTCACTCAAACCATTTGGAGACTGAACAAACCATTTCCTCCTACCTCTAGAATCCTACCATGGAACCTCAAGTTCATAATAATCCTCCCTCATGCACTCTTAATCCATTGGGATCACATTTCCAAGTTATGGATTTCTCCGTTTCTCATTTTTTGTCCAAAGTTCTATATATTATTATACCCTATTGTATTCCATTAAAAATATTGGGGTATGATTTTTCGCCTTTTCCATTATTCTCTCATTTTGTTTTAATGATTATATACCTCCTTCTCTCCCATTAATTTATCCCATGCATACAACTTACCATGCTGAAATTCCTTACGAAATTTCTCTCTTCTCATTTACATTCAAGAATTTCATTATATTATGCGTCTAAATTCCATTTCATATTTTGGTATTTTGGGATCCATAAACCCATAAATTCCATTTCATATATAGACGATGAGATAATACTTTATCTCACATTTAAAAATATTACAATTTCTATTTGACTTGTTATGATGCTGAAGTTACACCAAAATTTCCCATGCTGAAATCATCGTGTAAGTGAATACCATACATAATTCTCTATCAAGGTTATTCACCATTATGCATCTATACTTGTTAGTTGATGAATTAAATTTATTTATTCCACATATCTTATTTATGGAATAAATTATTATTTTTAACAAATCCATGTTGTAGGATCCATGTGGCACACTAATGCATTAAATGAAATTTTTATAAAGGGTGTGACCTAATAGCACTCCAATGCATTGGGTAAAGATTAATATCATAATACATCATGTGAAATGAGGGTTTAATAAACCTAATGAATGTTTAATGAGGGATTTTTCATTCACCATGTGAAAGGATCCTTGGATCATGCTAATATCATGTTAAATGTTGTTTCCACGTTTCCATGTTATGATAATATGGATATGTCATGCTTTTGTGAACCTGTTTCTCTTGTAATCCACTGATATGTATATAACCTAACATGTACTATATTCATCATGTTATTCCTTTTTTACTCCCTTAAAATGATTTATATCGCACCATTATTATATGTATATCCTCAGGTTATCACATGCAAGGCTAGTTATGAAGGAATATTGTGGTAAGCTAAAAGATGTTTTCAGTAATGACGTTCGGGTTTATGTTCTATGTTACAATGAAAAGTTCATAATTTCTAATGACACCAGACCTCTCAATCCAAAAAATTTTATTAATTGAATGTTTATGTAATAAACAGTTTTTATGTGTGTAATAAAGAGAAGGGTTGTTATACCAAACCACCCAACACCTTCTATCGATTGGTTAAAACACAGAATCTTTCCCAGCAAGAAGAATTGAGATATCAGGGTTGCCTGAGATTAGTTGAATGTATGAAAATGAATTATCCTTCTATAATGACCACATCATCTTTTGTTTCTGGGTACCCATGTACAACATTATAATGACATATTGACCGTACAAGTAGCCCGATGAGGCCAACCTCACTAGGCATCTTGATTAGTTACCTTTTCACAGAAGGTTGGGTCATAAAATCCAGAATATCTACATCTTCGAATACATTCTACATGGCATGATCAATGGCCGACATGTAATGTTAGATTAATCCTCAGATAAAAATACCTTTATAACCATTTCCAATCCAAATGTATAATATGATTTGAAGGATTTTTCGGCTAGGCATTTGCAAACAAATATCAACTTGATGAATTAGAAAATAGTTGATGAAGCTTATTCCACCATGAATGCACAATCGGTAAGACCCAAAATAATTTTAAAAATCAATGAGGTGAAATAAAATATGACTCTCAATGGTCATTGTGACCACTAGATTTAGGAAGAAACGGTAGGGGAAGAGTCATATTCGACTCAAAAGAAATCCCTAACACTTGTAGGCGTCATAAAAGAGACATCTACAGAAATAGAAATTTCCCAGCAAATGGATTCCTCATCTAATGAATATATCATCATTGGTTCATTGAAAATGATACACTTGGTTCACCCCTTAAATAATGATGAATATTCCCTTGAATATAGATTTCCCACAAATTTTCGTGGAAATAGAGGTTGTCTACACTGAAACCATGGATACATGGTGTAACACTAATGATGTCAGATTTAATATTACGTGAATGACCCCATAGAGAACATATATGTTATATAGATACATGTAAAAATAATCCTAGAAGCATAAAATAGGTATGTGGGTGCCTAAGAGCCCTCTGACAGTAAACTACACCCAGTTTTCTTACATAACCACCTAGTGGGGGTTCAATTTTCTAGTCATCCTAGATAATAGAAAGGGTAAACATGACCTAAAAAATTGGCAGCATATATCCCCTTGAATTTTATTCAAGGAAAAGTCTCCCCCACCTCAAATTCATTATATCACATACCACAATACTTGGAAAACCTCATATCATGAAACACTGAACTCTAAAACAAAATAATGATGTTCTAAAACAACTAGTCATTTTATTTTCCAATATCTTAATCCTAGAAGTACATCACCATTCAAAATAACTTTGGGGGAATATGTTGAAGCCGCTAGGAGCCCACAATGGTTTGAAAAACAATCCACTCCAGTAGAGAATAATCATGTGGATACCATATCATCTTATTTTCATGTCTCCATCTCATTAATTGATCAATAGTAGGAAAATGTCATTCACATGAATATCATACACCTATATTCTTTGGGAAGACTCAATAATTTCAATGTCCAAATATCCTTGATAGATTATCGTTCTGAGACCAAAATGATTCTATTGTGAACCCTCTGACATTTGGGATATTGTGAAGGGTTCCTATCTTCCACTAAAATAGCCATTCAAGTGTATTATAAGAGTGATAAAATACCTCCCATGAAGGTAAATCTCATAAAACATGTTGGATAAAACATATCAGATTCTATGTTTATGGATAAATTGTATGAAGCCACATACAATGTACAACATTGAAGGCCCTAACATTATAGCCACATGGAGGTACATTCAATTTTCCATCATTGTCTAAGTTACCCCATCCATGGAAAATTTAGCATACTACACAGTGAAAATTCCCCATTCAAGAATTTTGGATCCACATATGATGAATAATATTTCTATGAGAATTGTGGAAAACATCCAATGGTGGATGATGATATATAGGTTATAGCACCAAAACTATTGGGAACTACTCATGTAAAAACATTGAGTATGATCAACACAGATTATTCACTCCCCATAAATCATGTAGAGGTCACTAATCTAGTCCCATAAGACCAAGCCACACCATTCCTTATTGATAGTGTAAGAATGAATCAGTTCCATCATATATATTCAATGATTCATATAGTATTGGATGACCATGTACCTTCTCATGGATTTTCTTAAACCAAATACTATTAGAGAAACCCCCAGATTTCCATGTTCATAAAAAACTATAGCCACATTCTCAAAATTTGAAGGAGATGAGGAAGTCCACAGGAACACTCATCCATCATTTGAGGAAGGTGTTTTCACTACCAATGATGAGATCATGCAGAAAAATCGTGGAATATAATGAGACACATGACTCTCTCCAATTATTGCCTCCTACAACATTAAATAGAAATATATGAACATCGAATTTACAATACAATATTGATATTTGTTTTCTTGGAATTATACGAAAATTCCAGAACTGAATTTAGATGTGGGTATGAACCGTCTTGTCCCGCCTGATGAGAATCGAGGCATAAAAAAGGAATCCAGGATGATGTATCCCACATATATCCCCAATTTAATTGTTTATCTAAATAAGATAAAAATATTCAACTTTTTTTAGAAGGGGGATAACCCAAAACTTCTTGCCAGCATTATCCAAATCAAAATGAAGATTCAGAAGATTGTGAGTGAATATACATTATATAACAAAATTGACATTTCTTGAAGGAAAAATTCCCATTTCTAGTCACAGTGCACCTGATCGATGAAACTTTTTATTATAATCCATCTCCATTATGGATGGGTATTTAGGGTACAATTAGATGATGATGAACCACAAATACTAATATTCCATATCCTTCATAATAACTAATGTGATATTTTTGGACGAGGTCATTTCCTTTGGTTTGAAGAATGATAGAGCCACACATCAATACAGCATGAAACATATTACGAATCCATTCTTGGTAAGTATAAATGAATGTTATGTTGATGAAGAATTGTTCTAGTGATGATAGTGATGTGATCACTCATGGACTCTCAAATAACTATGGACAATCTGTAACAACATAGAAAAAAGATGAGTCCACTAAAATGAGTTTTTGGGGTGACATCAGGAAAATTCCTTGTCATTGGGGAATACCAATATGGCGTAGAGGTCGGCCCAGAAAATACTACTACTATTTTATCAATGTCACCCCCAGAAATAAAAAATTACTATGGTGTATCCAAAAGAACCTCTCCTAAAATTGGTATTTCATAGCTAAATGTTATTTTATATCTATCCCCTTAACCATTATAGTGAATAATGTCATTTCATATCAATTGGATAATGAATACCGAAAAATTTCCAAGAGTAAGGAAATTTATCCTACACCCCCTGGTTATGATGCCTTTGTTGGATGGGAGGTCACACATCCAATATGTGGCCTCTATGTCATTATCATGTGGTGTACTCATTATACATATTTTTTATGAAGGGAGTGAGAATAGCGTTGTCTACCGTATCTAGAACATGATAGGTATAGAGACCCTAATCTCTGATGTCGAGAAGAACATCCTCAAACTAATTTTTATAGTGAAAAATAAGAGGCATTATTTTTAGCACCATGAAGCACATATGGTAACTAGTTTTGATCCTCTCAAATAGATCTTTTTCAATACATTACTTATTGTGTTCCCAAACTGATGGGAAATTATTTTGTATTAATATGAAATTCAGTGTGTATCACATATGTTGTTTAAAGGTCATGCCTAGGCTGATTTTCTCATATCATATCATGTGCCGAATCATACACCAGTGGTCATCGAGAATCCAGATGATGAGTTCATCTATTACAATAAAAGTCCACTTGCATGGGATGTAAACATTGATGGTGCACCCCAGTGTCTCATTGGAACAAGGATAGAAACCAGGAAGACCAATCATGTTAGATTTTGGGTTTTATTGTTCTCTCTAGAAAAATAATTTTATCCCTTCTCATTATCACTATCTGAAGGCTACATGAATAATGATTCAAAATATAAATCCATCATCATTGGGTTATAACAATCCCTACTAGGGAACATTTCAAGAATTAATATCAAAGTGGACTCAATTTTGTTGATAAAGTAGATCAATTGAAAATATTCCAAAAAAATGAAGAATTGGACAATCTCATTGGCTATGTCATGGGAATGATGGTAGATATCCATTTTGAATCCACGATGCATCATGTTAACATATCTTTGAATACATGATCCAATGCATTGGCTAATGAAGCCAATATCATAGTCTAACTTGTTCATAAAGAAGAAATCATCCATATTACACATCGAAGAATGGTCCCAATGATCATCATATGTGATATGGATGAAATAAATCAGTTCAGTACCACCACAAAGCATAATGAACCAGTATCCACCCCTATATGGATGAAACCCATAATCGATTACCTTTAACATGTGACTCTCTAAATACACTAATGTGGAACAAAATAGATTCAGTGTCATTGAATGAATTTCACCTTATAGGATGTTACAAATGAATAGATGACCCTTTATAAGTGAGTCTTCTATGGAATCCTGCTAATATTCATTGCACAAGTTGTTATTTATACTATCATGGGAGTAGTCCTTGTAGGTTTCTGTGGCACCCATGAGTCTAGGAAAAGGATCTCCCACTATAACAGAAGAGTGGGGTATTATTAGAAAACCAAGATACAAGAATTCATGTAATAAGCCTTAAAATATCATTCTAGTGAGATCCATGGGAAAATAATCCATCAAAACCAATAATTTCGTTATAAAAATACATATTATTCGTCATTATCCATTTAATAATTGGTTGTTATGGGGCCATATCCCAAATCAGCATCTATGTAGTTCATGTACATCCTTACTACCAAAAAACTATTTTCTAAATGGAATGGAGACATACCAATAATGGAAATCAGGACAAAGAAGATAATTAACATTATAAAGTTCCAAATCATCACTAGGATATGGGTCTGTCACATAATATTGAGTGACAATAGCACCAAAATCTTTTTTATAGAGTTGAAAAAACTATTACAAGGAATACAACATCTAGTCCAATCACACATCTCTATATAATGTAGCTGTAAATCGATATATAGTGGATATTAATAATAATCTATCAAATATAAATGATTACATAATGAACCAGGATAAAAATAATTTTCCAAAGAAATCACTTCCATGCTTTATGGGAACACCGTACGAGCATGCGTATTACCACAGAGGAAAATTCCATACACGCAAGAGTGTGGGACCGAAGCGGTTCTACCCATTGAAGTCTTATTAACTTCATATCTAATAATAATTTCAGATTGTTCCTAGATTAGGAGAAATCATATAAGTGTGTTGATTATGTGGAAATACTCGATAAAAACATGTTTCACACATTGCACTACCTTGAGGTCCATCATAATTGGATTGCATTGGTATTCTGTAATAAGGTCATCATCTAACTATTCTATCCAATGGAACTTATGATAGTCCTCATAATAGAAATGATACAATGAAAGAATGCCCCAATGATGGATCCCAAATGGTAGGCACCTCACATAATAAATATGTTCTACCACAATAGGGATTGTTTATTTTCCACAAGGGATGGGGAGTGTGTTACAACACCAACCAATGTAACATTTCCCAGAAAATATATAAACTAAATTCCCCTAAGGGAATTAACTTCTGTGTAAGACCAACTATTATTCTAAATCACAAGACATTAAATTATATGGTATCCTTTTTTCCTTGTTACATGATGTTAAACTATTTTATTTATTACCAATTACATGAAATTAAATTGTAAGAGTGCATCTTGGTAGCAGGACATTAAACTGTATGAAATCTCTTTTCCTTATCGCTTGATGTTATACTACATGGTTCAATCATATACATCATTGTCTACCCCAAATCACACTAGTCTTTATAGAATGTATTTTAATCAAATTATATCTCTATTACTTACTGAATTAAATTATATTTCATGTAAGATGATCTTTATGCATGACGTTAAACTACCTGGCATTCTTAGAACTATATAAATCATTACTATCATCTATCAATAAAATTTGAAGGGATACCTTGATCCTATAACATGGTCTACATTATTAAATATACAAAATTTCATTTTCCATAACATAAATTCTTCTAAATAGTGATAGAATCCCTTTTTGTTCATTTTTTATCACACCAATAATATTTCATGCAATATATGGAGTTCTAAAATGGGCATCACAACAAGAACATGGTGTAACATATTTTGAGATGATCATTTTGGTCACAAATTGATGACCTTAATTTAAATTAAGTGACTTCCCAATACATTATGTTTTAGTGAACATTTATTGCCCCATGCCAGAAATAAAACTACAACTCATATGGACCTCACTTGAGACGAAAAATGCAGTTGTTGTTAGTCTCCTACCACACCTCTTGTCACTCTATTCGTTTTCACTATGGAGAGACCACATACATTCTACATGATGTTAAAATATAAAATTATTCAAAAACTAAATGTGGCTTGATTATCATTTTCGTGAGACACATAGTGATGCAAATACTTTCTTCCTCATGCTCATCCACTGCAACACTACTTTTCCGCGTTAGCCATCTTCATCTCTATCACATGACATTAAACTCTACAATTAATTATGAACTATGTGTGTCTTCATTCCTATCATCACAAGATACATAGTGACTTTCTTATCTTCAAGCATAAACCCACTGCAACAATCGATGAAAAAAATGCCCACCACTACATATGGTTCAGACCAATGAAGTATGTTTCTCATCCAGGATCTAAGTGCCACTTGATTCTTCTCCTCATAGGACACATATTGATTTCCAGATATCCAACACTAGGCCTAATAATATAAAACCAATATAAAAATCCCCTCTCATTTAAAAGCACTCATAAATGAAAAGGTGTATAAAAAAACTAGGTGTGCCTTGATTTCCCCTCACTATGGGATACATAGTGACAATTATAATTTTATTTGAGGGACCAACTACAATACCACCATTTCAGATCAGGGGACCCAAATCTGAAATGTAACATGTTAAACATCATGACCCCTTAGATTTATGTGTGTATTGATTCCTATTTTTATGAGATATGCAGTGACACACAGACATCAACCCTCAGACCTAATTTTAACATTCCCAATTATTCACATTAGTTCTCCTCATTATTTACTGCAAGACGTTAAAATTCATAGGGTTTAAATAAATATTTGTCTCTAGACACACCATCACCATGGAAAATTCTTTAACATTCATAATTTAATTCATGGAAGAAACCGAAATACCAAAACTAAACATGAGTTCCCACAACCTTACCACATTTTGTTAAGTACCTATGAAAATTTTTTGGTCGCATAACAATAAAACTGCACAATAAATATTTCCATATCGCATGATGTTAAAAATCAGGGGAAACATTTTCACTTAATATTGATAAACACTGAAAAATATCACACATCCTCATTATTTATCAATGAACTACAAGAGACATACCCTATAAGGCCCCAGCCTTAAACCTTACTTAATCTTGAGTTATTACAAGATTACACATTGAGGATCTTTTCAGGTTTAGAGTTTTAGAGAATTAGATCATGAAACTTGCATTACATTCCACATTTAAACAAAGTGGTGACATAAAAGACAGTATTCATTCTTCCGATCAATGGAAACATATTTAAAATAAAACATGGATTCTTTCTTGACACATCCTTGACACTATAATCACATCATGTACCCTTCCCTTGACCTGTGAAAAACATTTCCAAAACATGGGATGAGCATAAAAAGCTCAGTAAGGGATATAAAAAAATGGAAAGGAAACATGAGTACATGTATACATAAGAATGAAATCATACTTTACCCATAAAACATAGGCATATCAAATCATGAATAAATAATAGAAATCATAAGACATAAAAGGTAACTTGAGGCATTCATAACATTATTACGTAGGGTGTAACCCTCTCGGTTACGTTTTGGAATACCCATCACAGTATATTCCCTAAATCTCTTCGGAGAAACCTTAACTTTTCACTCCTTCACGTTGCCCAATGCATTGGAGAGCTATATCGGGCTCACCCGCCCTTAGTTTATCACGGAACCACCCGGTTTCATAACAATGCCCAAGAACCATAAACGTATCACATAAAACATGTATAAAGGAAACATAACAAATCCACATGTCAATCACAATATAACATTTTAGTATATTGAAATAATGAATCCATTCAAAAAGAAACCATTTCCAAAACCATTTAAAACATTTAATAAGGAGACTTTTGAATCAAAGTGTCCCATACCACCTTGAAGCTTTTAACATTTTAAACCATTAATATCCATATAAATAAATCCTTAAAACCATTTTGAAAACATGGATATGAACAAATCATTAAAACATTTAAAGCGATATTTTGGTTAAAGGGTTTTTACCAAAATTAGAGACACTTGAATACAATAATTGAGGAATAACATTTAATCAGAACCTTATAATATCATGAGAATAAATGGATTCATGATATAATATTCCAAAGGATAGTATATACACCAAATAAGAGTGAATTGGTGCATAACAACAATGAAGGCTCAATAGAAATGTCAAATGTGATGAAATCCCTTATAAAGAAGGTATCCTTAAATTAAGGATAAATCAATCTCAAAATTATGTGTGAAAAATGTAAATACACCCAATATAATTGGATATTAAGTGTAAAACAATAAAAGGTCATTCACACATATTCAAAGGATGACATATTCAACAACTACATGTTGAACCCAAAGAAATCGAAATTGGGTTAAAAAGTTCCCTTGGTAAAATTCGACAGCCTAATAACGTCACTTCAAAAATTCAGAAAATGAGTTGACGAGAGATAAAAAGGGAATCTCATCACTTGGAAATAAAATTTACATCAATCAGGATATAGAAGAACATATCCCAACATAATAGTATGTGAATTAAAATACATAACAAATTAAGTCTTTTAAAAAGAGGGGGGTGACAGGTTCTCTTATTGACTTGGGTAACTATCGAAACGTACACCCCATGGAAGAAGGGTCATAAAATGAAGATGTGAATACCCATAAATGAAATTATATTAAAAAAAGGAGTGTAATAATGGTCATTACATAAACCACTCAAAGGAAATTGTGTAAAATGTAGCATTAATCTCACGGGAATAAAAGTGAGATGAAAAATCTCTTACGAAAACTCGGCAGCCTAACGGCGCCACATAAAACTTCCAAAATGGATTGATAAGAGGAAATAGGGTCTCTCATCATATCAACATAAATTTTACATAAAGAGGAATACAAAATAACATCCCCCAACATAACAAAAATGTGCTTAAAAGAAGTGACATAAAGGAGAGTACTTAAAAAGAAAGAGAGAGGTTAGATCTCTTACGAATACTCGGTAGCCTAATAGCGCCACATAAAACGTCCAAAATGGACTGATTAGAGGAAATAGGGTCTCTCATCATATGAAAATAATAACTACAGTAGGAGTAATATAAAATAACATCCCAATCATAAGAAATATGAGATTAAAAGGAATGACATAAAAAAGTGTACTTAAAAAGAAAGAGAGGTGTAGGATCCCTTACCTCGGGTCCGACTTGACTCGATCGTTCTTTAACGTCCTGAATAATAAACTTGAGTTAATTTATACATTATTAAGAACCATTTACATGTTCATTATTCCTTTTATATCAATTATTGACATTTTATGAACATTATGTAATCATTTAAGTTAATAATGTTTGTTTTTTCGTTATTTGGTTCTTAAGTCGAAAGTGGACTTCTTACAATTACATGTTGTTCGTGTGGTCAAAGGTTCTTTATATCCAGAATGACATTCCTGATTTAGATATCATATATATCATATATATCTAGAATATACATGTATTTATAATATCACATAATCATTTAGAGGTAAGAAATGAAATGCACCGTTCATGGAGATGGTAAGCCGTACGTATGCATGAACGCTACTTTCATTTCTTTGTCATATTAAAGGAATTATAACTAAATGATAGGTATGTATATTTTAATTCCATAATTATATTCATCATTTATATGTATCATTCATCATATATATCCATTATATACATGTTCTTATAATAGTACATTACATTTGGGGATAAGAAATGAAATGCACCGTTCATGGAGACGGTAAGCCTTACATACGCATGAACGCTACTTTCATTTCTATATCATACTTTAATGTAAAGAAATAATAATTACATAGAGGTATATAATAATTCCAGTATAACATCATATATAATAACATTAAATCCATCTTTTATACATCCCACGTATGGCATTAACGAATCACATCACTTTGAGGGGGCGGTAGTCCGCACTTCCTAAAATGAAGATATCGCTTATGCCCATAATGGAAGCCATAAAAGTAAGACAAAAATGAAAAATAAAGAAGATTAAGTAAAACCTAAACATATTATATATCATATATAAAAACAGTGATATCATAATGGCCACCTTTGACGGTGTTAAAGGAGTATTGAACAATCATCATTTCAGGAGGCAGAATTTCGCCATCCACGGAAACCGTATGTTCTTTAACCATTTGATGTAGTTGTGTGAGATTTTAGCTCGAATAAATCTTATAAAAACATCCTAGTATATTTAAGATACTGGTTTTGTTACAAAATAAGTAAATAAAAAGATTCTAGGGGGTTGGAGAAGCAAAATAAAACAAACGAACATGAGAGAATGAATTACCTTTAAAAGTGTAACTTTTTTTGATTTTAGCCTAAATGCTTCCATTGAAAGGATTCTGCCCAAAGGGAATCCTATAGGATTAGTATAGGGATGTGGAGAGAGTAAATGGGCAGGGGATGGACGAGCCAAAGGCTTGAAGAGTGTGTGAAATGAGGTAGAGATGGGGGCCTTTTATAAGAGGATAGGAGGGGTACTTTTGGAAATCATGAAACTATTATTTTTTTTCAAAAGTGTTTCGAATTTCTAAGGTCCCACATTGATATATTTCTAAGATAAGATGATAAGGCTTAGAAATATTCCCATCCAATAGTATTTGTACTAGTCTAGGTCTTAGATTTTATATTATCGTTTCATTTTATTTGAACTGTTCATTAATGAGTTCATCGCTGCATCATCATGATGTCATAAATAATTTAACTTATTTAAAGTCTAACAATTATAAAAAAAATACTATGATGTAGGAAATATTTTTAGCTTTCCAATAAATATTTAATATCAAAAATATGATTTTTATAACCCCATGTAATAATTGTTTTCGTCAAATAACTCAAGTTTGTGTCTTTTTAACTTTAACATTAAATAAAAAGTTATTTATGTCATTTCCCAAACAATGTTGATCCATGGGGTCCCCAAGTTGACCCATGGATTTTCATGGTATTCCATGACACATCCAATGAGGGTAGGACATGTGTCAAGGTCATTTCATGTTATTAAAACATTATTTTTACCTTAAACTACACTAATTATCTCTAATCGCGATTAAAAACTTAATAAGTTACTATTCAACAAAAAATTATTTTTATCCCATTGAACCAAATTTTAATTCTTAATGACAACCATGTATGTAGGATTTTTGAAATTCAAAACACAAAGATGGAAAAATTTCATTTAAACGGAAATATCAATTTTTATAAGTACCACTTAGTGGTTTCACTATTCATTAAAAATTCAAGTTTTTCAGAAAAATCCCAAAAATTCAACCTAAGATATATTTGATATTCCGAATTCAAAAATGAATTCTATATTACAAAATTAAATACATATAAGTCACATTAATTAATTTAATAATTAATTCCCACTGTCAGAGCAAATAGCGTGTTTTTATGAAACAATAAGTATCAAAAGATTGACACTAGTTTAAGTCTGATTTCAAAGTAAAATAAATTCCAACGACCACTATTGGATTTTATGGTAAAAATATATTCTAATTTCACTTTAAAACCAATTCAAAATATAATCTAATCATATAAATAAATTAAATTAAAACGAGGTTTTGAATTAAAATATAACATTTTACACTATTCATTAAAAAATGAACTTTATCAGAAAGATACCAAAAATTTACACAAAGTAAATTTTGATGTCCCAATTATTAAGAAGAGTCTTATTTGGTCCAAAAGGACGTATAATAGTGAACAAAAATATATTTAATGACGGTTCTCCATCAAAAGGTGATAAGTGATCCTTTAGTGAAAACTAGGGCATATACACCTAAAATTGAATTCATTCCATATTTTATGCCTTTATCTTTTATTGGATAAATGTAAAAACATTTAAAAACATATATAATCATATTTTAGTTATTTATATCCATTCCTGTCAACACTACGGCTTCATGTTAACTACCATTTAAAATAATATTATTTTATTATTAGAGTGCAACGTAAGATTCCCAAGAAACTCGTTGTTGCGTGTTGGGTACGCCATCGAGCATAGCATCCCCTTTAAAGTCATATTAATATTTTATTCACAAATATGGATAAATATGAAAATTCCATATTCTTTATTTACCTGGGGTGTTACATCTTTCCCCCATTTTGGGAATTGCGTCCTCGCAATTTTTAAAATTGAGCTTGGAAAATACTTGAACGTCCCACATTGGAACAAGAGTCAGTAAAACAATCACTTTAAAATAAAGGAAGATAAGTACAGAGGTCACCCGATTTAACCCATACTAGGATTCCATGTAGAAAAACATGAACATGGAAGAAAAATCAAAGGGTCATGTTCTTGAGGGAGAGTGATAGTAAACATGTCTAGGAGAATGTTAACAATGAGAAAATCACAATCTTGTGATGGGTTAGACGGTATTCGATTCCCCAGTAGGAAAATCTAATAGAAAACATTTTTGTGTTAAGTTACTTTTTATTGAGGAATTTATTCATAAGGAAACATAATCACTTATCATTTTGACTTTCATCCTTTACATGATTTCTTAATCAAACTCATATTTTTTTTCCAAAAGTTGAGTATTTAGGGAGACTTGTTCACATTAAGAGTACTATAATCAACTTCTAGAGAGTAACCTAATCCAAAAAAAGAGAACTATATACTTCCCATGTCTTTAGACTTTAACCAAAACCAAAACCAAATGGTTAGTACAAGGTCAGATAATCCAGAAAAGGATAACCCATTAAAAAGAAAATCTATGCTTATTCTCCAAAATTTGTCCAATAAAACCCAAAGTTCAACGAGGACCATTCTATAATCAATTTGTCCATAAAATTATTCAAATTAAATCAAACTAATATTGAAACCCAAATATTTTAAGGATTTAGTCACATAGTCTTCCAAGTTAAATCGTAACATTTATCTCCAAACAATATCAGTTTCTCCTAATGTCTCGTATTGAAAGGTAATTAACCTAATCACATATCCTCTATGATAGGTTAATAATTTTCATAAATAAACCAAAATCAACTTACTCTTAAATTATAAAATCATATATCTATAAAGAATCAGTCAAACTAACCAGGGACTTCACGTAGTCCAGTGGTAGGCGATAAATACCAGTCGCACTTTGGTTGTGGGTTCGATTCTCGCAGCTTTGTCCGACGCGACGGGTAGTCACACGGTCTGCGTGTTGTCCTTTTTCCAAAACTATATAATTCTTAAAACATTCCCCAAAATGAGATAAAATCTTCAAAGATGATCATAACATATTTTAACCTCAAGTTTATCTCATGCCTTTAATTTTCCATCATCACATATAATAACCCATAATTACCTCAAAAGAAAGGATCTTATAAACCCAAATGGTTCTTTATAACTATGTCCACAACAGAAAAGATAACTATTCCATGAATAAAATTTGCCTATATTAAACATCAGGGTTACACATAATATAAAAAGTCTTTTAATGTAACCCCATCATCAAAAGAGACTTAATACTCTTAAGAATTTCACCATAACTCTTGAAGACCTTATATGTTGACATCTTACTCATTCAACATTCTTCATGATCCATTAACCATTCCTTTCCAACTTATTCTGAAATACCTCTTTCATACAAACAAAATCCTGAATCATATCCTAAGATTCCAAAATAGGAAAACAATAGTCATGAAATAATACATACCTTTGATTGGTCATTGTGAGTTTCTAATCCTCAATCGGAATGGCATTAGGTATTGGTAAAAGAACATTTGTATTCTCTTGGTGATCCCATTCACGAAACTTCTTCATAGGACATGTGTTTTCATAACGACCATGAAAACCACATTTAAAACATTCAATTGATCCCTCAGAAAGAACTTATTTCCCTTTCCTCGAGTCAGCTTGATGCTTCCTTTTTCCATTGCAGGTTCTTGCTTTATGACCTTCATTTCCATATCTATAGCATATTCATGTCCCATTGAAACATTTTCCTAGGTGTTTCTTTCCACATCTTTGACACATAGGTTTTTGAACACACTTACCTTTATGATTATTACCTGTACTTCCGTAGGGATTTGTTTCTCACATATATGTTGCCTTATAGAAATTTCCAAGGTTTAGGTGGTCAATCATGACTCCAGATAGTTGGTTGAGGATAATCACAAGAGTTCTCATTGCAGCTCCCATATCATTCAGTTGCTTGCTCAAAAACCTGTCACAGTTTCCTTCACATCCACTGTTACTTTGGTTCCTACTAGATCCAGCAATTTACTAAAACCAAAAAGGACAGTGTGAGTATCTAAAAAAAACCATCATGTACTAATGTGGAAGGTAAACACTAAGATATAATTACTCATTCACTTTATCTAAAACTAGGACTCATTCTGAAATCATAACCATTATGGTAATGTCACTTATGCTTAAAGAATACCCTAACCTCTAAAGTTATCTAAACCGACCTTTGATACCAACTATAAGGCCCCTGCCTTAAACCTTACTTAATCTTGAGCTATTACAAGATTACACATTAAGGATCTTTTCTGGTTTAGAGTTTTAGAGAATTAGATCATGAAACTTGCATTACATTCCACATTTAAACAAAGTGGTTACATAAAAGACAGTATTCATTTTTCCCATCAACGGAAACATATTTAAAATAAAACATGGATCCTTTCTTGACACATCCTTGACAATATCATCACATCATGTACCCTTCCCTTGACCTGTGAAAAACATTTCAAAAACATGGGATGCGAATAAAAAGCTCAGTAAGGGATATAAAAATATGGAAAGGAAACATGAGTACATGTATACAAAAGAATGAAATCATACATTACCCATAAAACATATGCATATCAAATCATGAATAAATCATAGAAATAATAAGACATAAAAGGTAAATTGAGGCAATCATAACATTATTACGTAGGGAGTAACCCTCTTGGTTACGTTTTGGAATACCCATCACAGTATATTCCATAAATCTCTTCGGAGAAAACTTAACGTTTCACTCCTTCGCGTTACCCAATGCATTGGAGAGCTATATCGGGCTCACCCGCCCTTAGTTTATCACGAAACCACCCGTTTTCATAACAATGCCCAAGAACCATAAACGTATCACATATAACATGTATAAAGGAAACATAACATTTCCACATTTCAATCACAATATAACATTTTATTATATTGAAATAATGAATCTGTTCAAAATGAAACCATTTCCAAAATAATTTAAAACATTTTATAAGGAGATTTTTGAATCAAAGTGTCCCATACCACCTTGAAGCTTTTAACATTTTAAACCATTAATATCCATATAAATAAATGCTTAAAAACATTTTGAAAACATCGATAAGAACAAATCATTAAATCATTTAATGCGATATTTTGGTTAAAGGGTTTTTACCAAAATTAGAGACACTTGAATACTATAATTGAGGAATAACATTTAATCAGAACCTTATAATATAATGAGAATAAAAGGATTCATGATATAATATTCCATAGGACAGTATATACACCATATAAGAGTGAATTGGTGGATAACAACAAAGAAGGCTCAATAGAAATGTCGAATGTGGTGAAATCCCTTATAAAGAAGGTATCCTTAAATTAAGGATAAATCAATCTCAAAATTATGTGTGACAAATATAAATACACCCAACGTTAGTGGATATTAAGTGTAAAACAATAAAAGGTCATTCACACATATTAAAAGGATCTCATATTCAATAACTACATGATGAACCCAAATAAATCGAAATTGGGTTAAAAAGTTCCCTTGGTAAAATTCGACAGCCTTACGACGTCACTTCAAAAATTCAGAAAATGAGTTGATGAGAGATAAAAATGGAATCTCATCACTTGGAAATAAAATTTTCATCAACCAGGATATAGAAGAACCTATCCCAACATAATAGTATGTGAATTAAAATACATAACAAATAAAGTCTTTTAAAAATAGGGGGGGTGACAGGTTCCCTTACCGACTTGGGTAACTTTCGAAACGTACACCCCATGGAAGAAGGGTCATACAATGAAGATGTGAATACCCATAAATGGAATTATATTACAAAAGGAGTGTAATAATGATCAGTACATAAACCACTCAAAAGAAATTATGGAAAATGTAGCATAAATCTCACGAGAATAAAAGTGAGATGAAAATTCTCTTAAGGAAACTCAGCAGCCTAAAGGCGCCACATAAAACTTCCAAAATTGATTGATGAGAGGAAATATGGTCTCTCATCATATCAACATAAATTTTACAGAAAGAGGAATACAAAAGAACATCCCCTAACATAACAAAAATGATCTTAAAATAAGTGGCATAAAGTAGTGTACTTAAAAAGAAAGAGAGAGGTTAGATCTCTTACGAAAACTCGGCACCCTAACAGCGCCACATAAAACTTCCAAAATGGATTGATGAGAGGAAATAGGGTCTCTCATTATATGAAAATAATAAGTACAGTAGGATTAATATAAAATAACATCCCAATCATAAGAAAGATGAGCTTAAAAGGAATGACATAAAATAGTGTACTTAAAAAGAAAGAGAGGTGTAGGATCCCTTACCTCGGGTCCGACTTGACTCGATCGTTCTTTAACGTCCTGAATAATAAACTTGAGTTAATGTATACTTGCTTAAGAACCCTTTACAGGTTCATTATTCCTTTTATATCAATTATTGACATGTTATGAACATTATGTAATCATTTAAGTTAATAATGTTTGTTTTGTCGATATTTGGTTCTTAAGTCGAAAGTGGACTTCTTACAATTACATGTTGTTCATGTGGTCAAAGGTTATTTATATCCAGAATGACATTCCTGATTTGGATATCATATATATCATATATATCTAGAATATACATGTATTTATAATATCACATAATCATTTAGAGGTAAGAAATGAAATGCACCGTTCATGGAGACGGTAAGCCGTACGTACGCATGAACACTACTTTCATTTCTTTATCATATTAATGGAATTAAAACTAAATGAGAGGTATGTATATTTTTATTCCAGAATTATATTTATCATTTAGATGTAAAATTCATCATATATATACATTATATACATGTTCTTATAATAGTAAATTACATTTGGGGATAAGAAATGAAATGCACCGTTCATGGATACGGTAAGCCGTACGTACGCATGAACGCTACATTCATTTCTATCTCATACTTTAATGGAAAGAAATAATAATGATATAGATGAATATAATAATTCCAGTATAACATCATATATAAATACATTAAATCCATCTTTTATACGTACCACATATGGCATTAACGAATCACATCACTTTGAGGGGGCGGTTGTCCACACTTCCTAAAATGAAGATATCGCTTATACCCATAATGGAAGCCACAAAAGTAAGCCAAAAATGAAAAATACATAAGATTAATTAAAACATAAACATATTAAATATCATATATAAAAATAGTGACATCATAATGGCCACCATTGAAGGTGTTAAATGAGTATTAAACAATCATCGTTTCGGGAGGCAGAATTTCGCCATCCACGGAAACCGTATGTTCTTTAACCATTTGATGTAGTTGTGTGAGATTTTAGCTCGAATAAATATTATAACAACATCCTAGTATATTTAAGATACTTGTGTTGTTACAAAATAAGTAAATAAAAAGAGTTTAGGGGGTTGGAGAAGCAAAATATAACAAATGAACATGATATAATGAATTACCTTTAAAAGTGTAACTCCTTTTGATTTGAGCCTAAAGGATTCCTTTGAAAGGATTCTTCAAAAAGGTAATACTATATGATGAGGAGAGGGATGTGGATAGAGTAAATGGGCATGGGATGGCCGATCCAAAGGCTTGAGGAGTGTGTGAAATGAGGTAGAGGTGGGGGCCTTTTATAAGAGGATCGGAGGGGCACTTTTGGAAATCATGAAACTATTATTTTATTTTCAAAAGTGTTTCGAATTTCTAAGGTCCCACATTGAAATATTTCGAAGATAAGATGATAAGGCTTCGAAATATTCCCATCCAATAGTTTTTGGACAAGTTTTGGTCTTAGATTTTATATTATCATTACATTTTATTTAAATTGTTCATTAATGAGGTCATCGCTGCATCATCATGATGTCATAAATAATTTAATTTATATAAAGTCTAAAAATTATAAAAAAAATACTATGATGTAGGAAATATTTTTAGAATTCCAAAGAATATTTAATATCAAAAAATCCGATCTTTATAACCCCATTTAAAAATTGTTTTCGTAAAATAACTCAAGTTTGTGTCATTTTTACTTTAACATTAAATAAAATGTTATTTATGTCATTTCCGAACCAAAGTGGATCCATGGGGTCCCCAAGTTGACCCATGGATTTTCGTGGTCTTCCATGACACAACCATTTAGGGTAGGACATGTGTCAAGTTCATTTCATATTAATAAAACATTATTTTTACCTTAAACTACACTAATTACCTCTAATCGCGATTAAAAACTTAATAAGTTACTATTCACCAAAAAATTATTTTTATCCCATTGAACCTAATTTTACTTCTTAATTACAAACATGTATGTAGGATTTTTGAAATTCAAAACACAAAGATGGAAAAATTTTATTTAAACTGAAAAATCAATTTTTATAAGTACCACTTAGTGGTTTCACTATTCATCAAAAATTGATGTTTTTCAGAAAAATCCCAAAAATTCACCCTAAGCAATATTTGATATTCCGAATTCAAAAATGAAGTCTATTTTTCAAAATTCAAAACATATAAGTCACATTAATTAATTTAATAATTAATTCCCGCTGTCAGAGCAAATAGCCTGTTTTTATGAAACAATAAGTATCAAAAGATTGAAACTAGTTTAAGTCTGATTTCAAAGTAAAATAAATTCCAATGACCACTATTGGATTTAATGGTAAAAATATATTCTAATTTCACTTTAAAACAATTTCAAAAGATAATATAATCATATAAATAAATATGATTAAAAATAGGTTTTGAATTAAAATACAACACTTTACACTATTCATTAAAAAATGAACTTTATCAGAAAGATTCCAAAAAAATACACAAAGTAAATTTTGATGTCCCAATTCTTAAGAATAGATTTATTTGGTCCAAAAGGATGTATAATAGTGAACAAAACTATATTTAATGACGGTTCTCCATCAAAAGGCGATAAGTGATCCTTTAGTGAAAACTAGGGCATATACGCCTAAAATTGAATTCTTTCCGTATTTTATGCCTTTATATTTTATTGGATAAATGTAAAAACATTTAAAAACATATATAATAATATTTTAGTTATTTCTATCCATTCCTATCAACACTACGGCTACATGTTAACTACCATTTAAAATAATATTATTTTATTATTAGAGTGCAACGTAAGATTCCCAAGAAAATCGTTGTTGCGTGTTGGGTATTCCATCGAGCATAACATCCCCTTTAAAGTAATATTAATATTTTATTCACAAATATGGATAAATATGAAAATTACATATTGTTTATTTACCTGGGGTGTTACATCCTTCCCCCATTTTGGGAATTGCGTCCTCACAATTTTTAAAATTGTGCTTGGAAAATCCTTGAACGTCCCACATCGGAACAAGAGTCGGTAAAACAATCACTTTAAAATAAAGGAAGATAAGTACAGAGGTCACCCGATTTAACCCATACTAGGATTCCATGTAGAAAAACATGGACATGGAAGAAAAATCAAAGGGTCATGTTCTTGAGGGAGAGTGATAGTAAACATGTCTAGGAGAAAGTTAACAATGAGAAAATCACAAACTTGTGATGGGTTAGACGGTATTCGATTCCCCAGTAGGAAAATATAATAGACAACATTTTCGTGTTAAGTTACTTTTTATTGAGGAATTTATTCATAAGGAAATAGATTCACTTATCATGTTGACTTTAAACATTTACATGATTCCTTAATCAAACTCATATTTATTTCCAAAAGACGAGTATTCAGGGAGACTTGTTCGCATTAAGAGTACTATAATCAACTTATAGAGAGTCACCTAATCCAAAAAAATAGAACTATATACTTCCCATGTCTTTAGACTTTAACCAAAACCAAAACTAAAATGGTTAGTACAAGGTCAGATAATCCAGAAAAGGATAACCCATTAAAAAGAAAATCTATGCTTATTCTCCAAAATTTGTCCAACAAAACCCAAAGTTCAACGAGGACCATTCTATAATCAATTTGTCCATAAAATTATTCAAATTAAACCAAACTAAGATTGAAACCCAAATATTTTAATGATTTAGTCACATAGTCTTCCATGTTAAATAGTAACATTTATCTCCAAACAATATCAGTGGCTCCTAAAGTCTCGTATTGAAAAGTAATTAACCTAATCACATATCCTCCATGATAGGTTAATAATTTTCATAAATAACCCAAAATCAACTTACTCTTAAATTATAAAATCATATAACTAGAAAGAACCAGTAAAACTAACCAGGGACTTCACGTAGTCCAGTGGTAGGCGATAAATACCAGTCGCACTTTGGTTGTGGGTTCGATTCCCGCAGCTTTGTCCGACGCGACGGGTAGTCACACGGTCTGCATGTTGTCCTTTTTCCAAAACTATATAATTCATAAAACATTCCCCAAAATGAGATAAAATCATCAAAGATGATCATAACATATTTTAACCTCAAGTTTATCTCATGCCTTTCATTTTCCATCATCACATATAATAACCCATAATTACCTCAAAAGAAAGGATCATATAAACCCAAATGGTTCTTTATAACTATGTCCACAAAAGAAAAGATAACTATTACTTGAATAAAATTTGCCTATATTAAACATCAGGGTTACACATAATATAAAAAGTCTTCTAATGTTACCCCATCATCAAAATAGACTTAATACTCTTAAGAATTTCACCATAACTCTTGAAGAACTTATATGTTGACATCTTACTCATTAAACATTCTTCATGATCCATTAACCATTCCTTTCCAACTTATTCCGAAATACCTCATTCCTACAAACAAAATCATGAATCATATCCTAAGATTCCAAAATAGGAAAACAATAGTCATGAAATAATACATACCTTTGATTGGTCATTGTCAGTTTCTTCATCCTCAATCGGAATAGCATTAGGTATTGGTAAACGAACATTTGTATGCTCTTGGTGATCCCATTAATGAAACTTCTTCACAGGACATGTGTTTGCATAATGACCATGCAAACCACATTTAAAACATTCAATTGATCCCTCAGAAAGAACGTCTTTCCCTTTCCTCGAGTCAACTGGATGCTTCCTTTTTCCATTGAAGGTTCTTGCTTTATAACCTTCATTTCCACATCTATAGCATATTCCTGTCCCTTTGAAACATTTTCCTAGGTTTTTCTTTCCACATCTTTGACACATAGGTTTTTAAACACACTTACCTTTCTGATTATTACCTGTACTTCCGTAGTGATTTTCTTCTCACAAATATGATGCCTTAGAGAAATTTCCAGGGTTTAGGTGGTCAATCATGACTCCAGATAGTTGGTTGAGGATAATCACAAGAGTTCTCATTGCAGCTCCCATATCATTCAGTTTCTTGCTCAAAAAACTGTCACAGTTTCCTTCACATCCACTGTTACTTTGGTTCTTAATAGATCCAGCCATTTACTAAAACCAAAAAGGACACTGTGAGTATATCAAAAAAAACCATCATGTACTAATGTGGAAGGTAAACACTAAGATATAATTACCCATTCACTTTATCTAAAACTAGGACTCTTTATGAAATCATAACCATTATGGTAATGTCACTTATGCTTAAAGAATACCCTAACCTCTAAAGTTATCTAAACCAACCTTTGATACCAACTATAAGGCCCCTACCTTAAACCATACTTAATCTTGAGTTATTACAAGATTACACATTGAGGATCTTTTCAGGTTTAGAGTTTTAGAGAATTAGATCATGAAACTTGCATTACATTCCACATTTAAACAAAGTGGTTACATAAAAGACAGTATTCATTCTTCCCATCAACGGAAACATATTTAAAATAAAACATCGATTCTTTCTTGACACATCCTTGACAATATCATCACATCATGTACCCTTCCCTTGACCTGTGAAAAACATTTCAAAAACTTGGGATGCGCATAAAAAGCTCAGTAAGGGATATAAAAATATGGAATGGAAACATGAGTACATGTATACATAAGAATGAAATCATACTTTACCCATAAAACATAGGCATATCAAATCATGAATAAATAATAGAAATCATAAGACATAAAAGGTAAATTGAGGCATTCATAACATTATTACGTAGGGAGTAACCCTCTTGGTTACGTTTTGGAATACCCATCACAGTATATTCCCTAAATCTCTTCGGAGAAACCTTAACGTTTCACTCCTTCGCGTTACCCAATGCATTGGAGAGCTATATCGGGCTCACCCGCCCTTAGTTTATCACGAAACCACCCGTTTTCATAACAATGCCCAAGAACCATAAACTTATCACATATAACATCTATAAAGGAAACATAACACTTCCACATGTCAATCACAATATAACATTTTAGTATATTGAAATAATGAATCCGTTTAAAAAGAAACCATTTCCAAAACAATTTAAAACATTTAATAAGGAGATTTTTGAATCAAAGTGTCCCATACCACCTTGAAGCTTTTAACATTTTAAACCATTAATATCCATATAAATAAATCCATAAAACCATTTTGAAAACACGGATAAGAACAAATCATTAAAACATTTAAAGCGATATTTTGGTTAAAGGGTTTTTACCAAAATTAGAGACACTTGAATACAATAATTGAAGAATAACATTTAATCATAACCTTATAATATCATGAGAATAAATGGATTCATGATATAATATTCCAAAGGACAGTATATACACCATATAAGAGTGAATTGGTGCATAACAACAATGAAGGATCAATAGAAATGTCAAATGTGGTGAAATCCCTTATAAAGAAGGTATCCTTAAATTAAGGATAAATCAATCTCAATATTATGTGTGACAAATATAAATACACCCAATGTAAGTGGATATTAAGTGTAAAACAATAAAATGTCATTCACACATATTCAAAGGATGACATATTCAATAACTACATGTTGAACCCAAAGAAATCGAAATTGGGTTAAAAAGTTACCTTGGTAAAATTCGACAGCCTAACGTCGTCACTTCAAAAATTCAGAAAATGAGTTGATGAGAGATAAAAAGGGAATCTCATCACTTGGAAATAAAATTTTCATCAACCAGGATATAGAAGAACATATCCCAACATAATAGTATGTGAATTAAAATACATAACAAATGAAGTCTTTTAAAAAGAGGGGGGTGACAGGTTCCCTTACCGACTTGGGTAACTTTCGAAACGTACACCCCATGGAAGAAGGGTCATACAATGAAGATGTGAATACCCATAAATTGAACTATATTACAAAAGGAGTGTAATAATGGTCAGTACATAAACCACTCAAAGGAAATTGTGGCAAATGTAGCATAAATCTCACGGGAATAAAAGTGAGATGAAAAATCTCTTACGGAAACTCGGCAGCCTTACGACGCCACAAAAAACTTCCAAAATGGATTGATGAGAGGAAATAGGGTCTCTCATCATATCAATATAAATTTTACAGAAATAGGAATACAAAAGAACATCCCCCAACATAACAAAAATGTTCTTAAAAGAAGTGACATAAAGGAGAGTACTTAAAAAGAAAGAGAGAGGTTAGATCTCTTACGAAAACTCGGCATCCTAACAGCGCCATATAAAACTTCCAAAATAGATTGATGAGAGGAAATAGGGTCTCTCATCACATGAAAATAATAAGTACAGTAGGAGTAATATAAAATAACATCCCAATCATAAGAAAGATTAGCTTAAAAGGAATAACATAAAATAGTGTACTTAAAAAGAAAGAGAGGTGTAGGATCCCTTACATCGGGTCCGACTTGACTCGATCATTCTTTAACGTCCTGAATAATAATCTTGAGTTAATGTATACTTGCTTAAGAACCTTTTCCATGTTCATTATTCCTTTTATATCAATTATTGACATGTTATGAACATTATGTAATCATTTAAGTTAATAATGTTTGTTTTGTCGATATTTGGTTCTTAAGTCGAAAGTGGACTTCATACAATTACATGTTGTTCGTGTGGTCAAAGGTTCTTTATATACAGAATGACATTCCTGATTTGGATATCATATATATCATATATGTCTAGAATATACATGTATTTATAATATCACATAATCATTTAGAGGTAAGAAATGAAATGCACCGTTCATGGAGACGGTAAGCCGTACGTACGCATGAACGCTACTTTCATTTCTTTGTCATATTAATGAAATTAAAACTAAATGAGAGGTATGCATATTTTTATTCCAGAATTATATTAATCATTTAGATGTATCATACATCATATATATCCATTATATACAGGTTATTATAATAGTACATTTCATTTGGTGATAAGAAATGAAATGCACCGTTCATGGAGACGGTAAGCCGTACGTACGCATGAACGCTACTTTCATTTCTATATCATACTTTAATGGAAAGAAATAATAATTATATAGGAGTATATAATAATTCCAGTATAACATAATATATACTAACCTTAAATCCATCTTTTATACGTCCCACGTATGGCATTAACGAATCACATCACTTTGAGGGGGCGGTAGTCCACACTTCCTAAAATGAAGATATCGCTTATACCCATAATGGAAGCCACAAAAGTAAGACAAAAATGAAAAATACATAAGATTAATTAAAAAATAAACATATTATATATCATATATAAAAATAGTGACATCATAATTGCCACCTTTGAGGGTGTTAAATGAGTATTGAACAATCATCGTTTCGGGAGGCAGAATTTCGCCATCCACGAAAACCGTATGTTCTTTAACCATTTGATGTAGTTGTGTGAGATTTTAGCTCAAATAAATATTATAACAACATCCTAGTATATTGAAGATACTGTTGTTGTTACAAAAGATGTAAATAAAAAGAGTTTAGGGGGTTGGAGAAGCAAAATAAAACAAATGAACATGAGAGAATGAATTACCCTTAAAAGTGTAACTCCTTTTGATTTGAGCCTGAAGGCTTCCTTTGAAAGGATTCTTCCAAAAGGAAATCCTATAGTATGAGGAGAGGGATGTGGATAGAGTAAATGGGCAGGGGATGGCCGAGCCAAAGGCTTGAGGAGTGTGTGAAATGAGGTAGAGGTGGGGGCCTTTTATAAGAGGATAGGAGGGGCACTTTTGGAAATCATGAAACTATAATTTTATTTTCAAAAGTGTTTCTAATTTCTAAGGTCCCACATTGAAATATTTAAAAGATAATATGATAAGGCTTCTAAATATTACCATCCAATAGTTTTTGGACAAGTATTGGTCTTAGATTTTATATTATCGTTTCATTTTATTTAAACTGTTCATTAATGAGGTCATCACTGCATCATCATGATGTCATAAATATTTTAACTTATTTAAAGTCTAAAAATTATAAAAAAATACTATGATGTAGGAAATATTTTTATAATTCCAATTACTATTTAATATCAAAAATATGATCTTTATAACCCCATGTAGAAATTGTTTTCGTAAAATAACTCAAGTTTGTGTCATTTTTACTTTAACATTAAATAAAAAGATATTTTTGTCATTTCCCAACCAAAGTGGATCCATGGGGTCCCCAAGTTGACCCATGGCTTGTATTGGTCGTCCATGACACAACCATTGAGGTTAGGACATGTGTCAAGTTCATTTCATATTAATAAAACATTATTTTTACCTTAAACTACACTAATTACCTCTAATCGCGATTAAAAACTTAATAAGTTACTATTCACCAAAAAATTATTTTTATCCTATTGAACCACATTTTACATCTTAATGACAACCATGTATGTAGGATTTTTTAAATTCAAAACACAAAGATGGAAAAATTTCATTTAAATGGAATAATCAGTTTTTATAAGTACCACTTAGTGGTTTCACTATTCATCAAAAATTGATGTTTTTCAGAAAAATCCCAAAAATTCACCCTAAGATATATTTGATATTCCAAATTCAAAAATGAAGTCTATTTTACAAAATTCAAAACATATAAGTCACATTAATTAATTTAATAATTAATTCCCGCTGTCAGAACAAATAGCATGTTTTTATGAAACAATAAGTATCAAAAGATTGACACTAGTTTAAGTCTGATTTCAAAGTAAAATTAATTCCAACGACCACTATTGGATTTAATGGTAAAAATATATTCTAATTTCACTTTAAAACCAATTAAAAAGATAATATAATCATATAAATAAATTATATTAAATAGAGGTTTTGAATTAAAATACAACATTTTACACTATTCATTAAAAAATGAACTTTATCAGAAAGATACCCAAAATTTACACAAAGTAAATTTTGATGTCCCAATTCATAAGAAGAGTTTTATTTGGTCCAAAAGTATGTATAATAGTGAACAAAACTATATTTAATGACGGTTCTCCATCAAAAGGCGATAAGTGAACCTTTAGTGAAAACTAGGGCATATACGCCTAAAATTGAATTATTTTCGTATTCTATGCCTTTGTCTTTTATTGGATAAATGTAAAAACATTTAAAAAAATATATAATCATATATTAGTTATTTCTATCCATTCCTGTCAATACTACGACTACATGTTAACTACCATTTAAAATAATATTATATTATTATTAGAGTGCAACGTAAGATTCCCAAGAAACTCGTTGTTGCGTGTTGGGTACGCCATCGAGAATAGCATACCCTTTAAAGTCATATTAATATTTTATTCACAAATATGGGTAAATATAAAAATGTCATATTCTTTATTTACCCGGGGTGTTACATACCCACATCAACTAGATCACATGTTCCTCTTTTACATTTTTAATTACCTCCATATATAAATCATTCTTCATGTTTCGTGTGAATCAGGATTCCATAAACTAGTATTTCCATTTAACAATAAAAATTATCTCTCTTTTTGACCATGATATCAATGCCAATGGTAATAGACACACCAATAAAAGGCAACTTTCCTAGTATAAAGAGATTTATGATAATTGTGATCTTCTTGTCAGCACAGTGGAACTTTTCACACCATTGTGTTTTATGTTACTCCATGTATGAATGTTCCATATCATTACTCATGAACTATGATACTCGATCCATGATTTATAGAAATTTCATCCCTTACTAAATAATATAGTGGAGAGCTCTTGAACCCAGTTATCGTAATAAGGATCTTGTGTAACATATCCAATAATATGTCCATTTGAGGGATGAATGTAAACTGTATTCCCTATGGTAAAATTTGTATGACCATAAATTGTATCATATAACTTTCCAAATCATATTACCTAAAACTTCTATCAGAAGAGACACAAAACATGGTAGGCTAAAAACCAAAAAAAAAGACATGGACAAAAGTCAACTCTCTGTCCCATTAAACCCTTCATTTACAGATGTTTGGAAAAAGAATAGGTTGTGAATTTGTAGAGAATAAATATCATAAGGTCTAATTTAGAGCCCTAGTAATAGAGAAGCAATTTTCGCTGGACCCCATAGTCTAAGAAAATATTGGATAAATGTTTTTTCACATATACACACCATGAGAGAATGTTTGCTATGAGGTTACATAACCTTTGGGGACTTTGAACCATTCTTGGATATGACACTTTATGCAAATCAAACATTCTGATTTGGGTTCCTCAGATCACCATAATCCTTTTACAACCCATTAAACAGATATCCATATTCAAGGGAACCGTTTATGACTATAAACTCATTCCCATGACACCTACATATGTACCTATGTCTACCAAAAAAATCATTCACTCTATAAAAAAAATTATATTCAATGGGAGACCTAGAAACATCACGACATCACGCATCACCGCCATATGTCTAAAATACTCCCAATACAACTATTCAAAATCATCCTCTAGATCTAGTAGATTTTTTCAATGATTTACAATAACCAGACAAAACAATTCAAGAATATTTGAAATCCTTGATAATATGTCACTAGGTTTTTACCCCTTCACGAGGACGGAATTTGACACTCCATTATAAAAACATTTTTTGCCCACACCCCTTGATATAAATACATAGAGAGTAGATCTCAGTATCCATAATTAATTGGTTAATTTCACTAGAGTTAATGAGCTCTTAATATATATCTTTATTTCCATATCCAACATTGTCATCTAGACTATTGATTGTTCAAAATGAGTTGTTGTCTTTCATAAATAAGTAGATAACATCCTTTCCTTTTCCATGATATAGATGTATAAGGTCCCTGACCATCAAACTAAAGATATCAACACCCTATCTGAAATGAGATTTAATCCTTTTGATCCCTAGAAACATCATGGAATAACTCATCACCATAGAGTGTTTCAGGTCATCCCTAACATGTTCGATCAATCTTATACAAAAAAAATCAATCTTTTGGATTATGATTTGCATCATCCATACTCAAAATAGTTATGAAGACCAATAATTATTAGATTTTCTCCTTTAATTTATATTACATACACAAATCATCCTAGCCCCTGGAAAAGCTTCCATGCTTCAAAAGACCATTTTCATTAACTATGGACTCATGCTTCTGGACCCAGTATATGTGAAAATGGATGTCATCCATATGAACCACTATGTAAAAATGGATTTATGATCTGTGTGAGATTTAGAAACACCCCTCAGAAAACCAAACATTACATAGTGTTTTAGGTAACTAATGTTATATATGCACCCTATCTCTTGATCATACATCAGTTCTATGCTAAAATACCCATATCTAAACCAATAATAGTTTTAATCCAAAATACCCTAAACTAAAGTGATATCTGGTCCAAGCTAAAAGACCATAAAATAATGCATTAGGAATCATGAAAAAAATTAACCAAAACTAAATGATATCAATTGTAATCTAAAACCTGATATACTAAAATAAATATCAGGTTTGAGATAAAATTCCCTAAACTAAAGAAATATATAGTCTAACATAATATTCTCTAATCTAATGTGATATAAGGTCATGAAAAAAAATCTCTAAAATAATTTGATATCATGTTCGACCTAAAATATCCTTAAACTAAAGAGATATCAGGTCATAATGGAAAGATCATAATCTAATGGGATATCTGGTTGTATATAAAATAATATAAAAAATAAGATATCATGTCTTACCAAACAGATTCTAAACTAAATCTATATTAGGTCTGAGATAAAAGATAATATACTAACACGATATAAGGTCTGAAATAAAATACCATAAACTATAGTAATATTTGGTGTTATCTAACTGGACTTAATCAAAATCAATATTATTCCCATGCTAAAATACAATAAACTAACATGAAATAAATTTTCATATAAAAGACCACAAACAAAAGTGATATCATATGTGGGGTAAATGACTATAATCTAAATTATGACAATTAATGAGTCTGAAAAATCTTATAAATCCTTATATGTGGCCTTAACACAATGTATCTTATCTAAAAAAGAATATCACCATTCGAAATAATAAATTGAACTCCCCTCAGGACATGTGTGCTACCTAGATGATCCTTCTACAAATCATACAAATTCAATATAGCCAGAACAAATTATCAATAAATTATCTCATGTTGGTGGGCATTCAAACTCGTCTCTCAAAGGGATTTTGTTATTATTTCATCATTAAATTCTTGGAATTCATATTTTTTCCATATAAATGAGGGGATAAGTATTTTTATGACACTTTTAATATAAGATTAACTATATCCCATTCACACCATTATGGGATGAAAATTTTATATAAGTCTTTCATGTTCAAAGAACAATTCAATTAATTTTATTTAAAATATTTACTAATCCCCACATTTTATGTCCCTCTAAAGTCTCCTAATAAATGGATTAAATTAATATAGTAGAATCATGATAAATGTTTTTTAAAGGTGGTGGTAATATTAGAATGAGTCTAAGGAGAAGCAAAAATTGATCATTGGGGGACCAATTTCCCTACCACTTTTAATTCATCCCCATAATGAAGGGTCTCTACCAAAATTTCAAACTCTGACACACTTCTATGATATGAACCCATGAGGATGAAGATATTGAAGCATCATAGTTCTATGGGAAAAAATATCATCATATCTCCATATATGTGTAGTATATGACTCAATACATGCATTCAATTTATATATCAATTGGCAACCCTACTGAAATTCCTCAACTGTCTCCCACATTTTCTTAGAAATCAGATCCATATCTCTATTGTCATGAAAATCCGACACACTCATGGACACATCTCATTGTGTTATTATGATTTTCATCATCATTTCATACAGAGGATGTTGTTCAAGAACACATATCCCCAAGATGTGAAATAAATAGTGAATGTATTCCCTTGTTCATGGAATAATTCCAAAGGTATCTATGTGATTGAGTATAGAATCTATTCTCAGATCAGCCTATGTTGTGTCTGATCCATTTCAACTGATGAGATTGACATGATAGGATGATGAATAAATAGTTGAACCGATGTGAAAAATGGAGAGGAAGCCTCATAGTCTATTCTAGAAATATGTGTATCATCGGTATCATAAGATGGAGGATTAACGTCCCAAATAGAGTCTAAATAGTCATCTCTAGAACAAGGTCTCATTCTAGAAATCTCACCAGGATCATAAATCAATCCCATCATTACCTCCTACAAAGTGTTGGAAAAGAGAAAACAGAAAATAAACATGAAGAACCAACTGGCCCAAAACACCCTTAAGATACGTTGTTACCTAATACTTTGTATATTCATTTGTATGAAAAGAATGATTATCGGTAGGAAGATGTATGATGTCACCCGTAGAATCATCGTGTGTCATCATCATCCAACAGTGATGGATAACCCTTGGATGTAGTTTACCTCATATGACAACCAAGACAAGTGGGTAGACTCTTTTAATGTAACCAAACAAATGAGACAACCAAATATGGTGTATAAGGATTGGTGAAAATTTTTACTTCCATCCTAGATGAGAGAACCTCCACATTTAGTTAGATGATACCGGAAATTTCATTGATGGAATCACTATTTTTATTAGTAATTTTCTCACCAGGTGAGTAGTAAGGGGTGAACTAAAAGCTATCATAATGAAATAACACACAATTCACCTCATCAAGCATTAGGGACATAGCTTAAACCATAAATAGGTTCAGATATCAGGGATGGAATGAGTCATTCTGAATCCTGTAATTTTATAATAGTCAAAAAACAGGAAATGATCAACAATACATCTAAATAAAAATTGGAAGAGTTAATTGATACAATAAGAGGTGTTAACCTTTGGACATGACATAATATCTGGTAATGGGATACAATTTTTGAAAACATCATGAACATTTAATGATTCAAAATGGAATATGTGAATATCAAAAATTGATTGAAAATTTTATGTTATATGAAGTACATGAGGGTTTCTTAATAGTCACAGGGAATCACACAATCAAATGATCCATATGTATACTCAGAATCATGTGAACTGTACATTCTCATGTGAATCAGTCGATTGAATGATCGATCTAGAAAACCCCACTAAAACCTAAACCGAATCCAAATCCTCAGGGAAAAAATTCGAAATGTTTCAAAAATATATATTTGTTAGATTAATTGAGTTATCTCATGATAAGAAGTCATCTTGCAGAATATATATTGTTCTGAGGAATCATGATGCAGTCTTGTAATCAGGACTCACAAAATGGTCCTTCGGCATGAAATTCGAAGTGGAGCAAAGAGAGTGGTCTATGGAAGTGGTATTAGGAAGATAAATACACACTCTATCCCTCTATTAAGGTAACTCATTGGATAACAAAATGCCACCAGTTAGGTGAAATGTCACCAAAGACTCCAATTCATTACACCACCAAATACTCTTTTGGTAAAAAAAGTTCTCTAGAACTGAGACCTAATCCCCACAAATATCGCTACTGATGGGGGGTATTAGATTACACTTAAAAAATAAACAATTTAAAAAATATCAAATGAACGATATATATGAATATGAGTTATTTTCTCTATAATATCAAATGAATGGGAAGGTGTTTCAGACCTGTGGATTGTGTGATCCTTCAAAGGACATAGATCATGTGGCCATTATAAAGTCACAACTAGATTTCATAGACAATTATTAACCAAAAATTCATCATGTGGAATCCCAATCATAGTGTCCCTATGCTCTTTAGAAGGAACATCAGACAACTAGTGGTCATGTGGTGATATCTTTATGAGTTTCTTTATGAAACACAGTATTTGAGCAGCAAAAAACTAGCAATAAAACCTAAAAACCCTTAAAATGAGTAGAATTATTTCTAAAATTTTGTGTCTCTTATTGGAAATAATGTTATAAAAAATCAACAGCAATGATAAGTTTAATAATTATATAAAAAATCCAAGCAATCTCATGTGACCATTAACCACAGTAGAATATAGAAAAAGATATAAAATGAGGCGTGGAGGAACCCAATCATGATCTTTTAATGACATGTGGCATGAACCTAGCGATTTGAAAAACCCAACGAGTCCCAGGATACATTCCCTCGTTATAATTGTATGTATCATTTGTTTTTCAACATCAACACATTGAAATCTTTTTGTATGTCCATAAAACCATGCCCGTACATTTTTCGTTCCACATGACAAACTGATATATATTTTTCACGTATTTCTCTCATATTTCCACATGACCTATAACGTTCGTGAGATTCATCACTAAAAAATAGGGTAATTTCTAATGAAATTACTCATTACATCTTGCATTCCCCAAGAAAATTATTAATATAATAAAAAAATTAATAGAGGAAAAATATGCAGAATCATTCTCCATTACAAATTCGATGTGACATGTTAGGTTTTTCAACAATTCCCATGGATGATGTCCACGCGAAAAGGCTCAAGAATATGCATGATGTTGAATACATTTTTTGAATCCATCCTGGATACGCGCAAGATATTCCTCACAAACTAGGGATCTATTAGGGTGGATTGGCCAATAAATTCCCCAACCCAACATGAAAAAATTGTTTTATTGTCCGAATCATGATCTTTAAACTATCAAGGGAAAGGTGCTATTATTCCCTAAAATGTACCAGTTCTAGAGATAATTTATTGGAACAACTAATCCCACTGTTATAATGTCTTCCATTTGTTAATACATGTGTATAAAATCAGATCTATCATGAATCATGCGTATATACTTCACGTGATCAGTCATAGATCACACAAAGGACATCTAGAAACACATGTAATGGTCCAACTGAACACCTTCTAGATCATGTTAGACTTAATATAATATTACACTAACAAAATATAAGGAATCCATGATATTAATTTCAAAACATAGATAATAAATAGGATAAATAGGATAAAGGCACCTATGTTTACAATGGTGTGATCAGGTGAAATATCTATGAAACACGACAGTACAAGGATATGTCACTGGATCATGAGACACTTATTATTATACAATTCAGATCATGTGTAGTCCCTTGGTCATTTCCAATAAATTCATATGGTTCCCTCATGTATTCTTCATGAATATCATGAATCCTGCCACGCTCATAATCCCATCCTAGAAATACTCCTTAGAATTGTTTTCTGTCTCGTATAATGGCGGTAGTTTAGGACTGATGAGTCCCACAAAAGCACATGAGGATGTAAATTTGATCTAGAAATGCCCTTCGAGAATACTCAACATGTATTTTGATAACCTCTAGAATTTTTATCTCTGACATGTGACACCCTCCAAGATATTTGACATTAACACTTGTGATTTCCTCTATATCTATTTGCTAGCAGTTACGATAACTCCAGGGCATGTTTGATGCATCATGTGACAAACTTTAGACAATCTAGTCGGGTCAAGTGATTTCTCCCAAGACCACCAATATGTGTCATGTGATACACATCATAAGTGAAATCATTGATCAAGCGATAGAACCATGGTCATGTCATCATGTATATGTGATGTATTTCTTCCAAATAAACAAGATCATGTGATTTATTTTTATCATTATATGAAGATACTCTCTAAAATTTTCAGATGACAATAAAAGAATTTCAAGATGAAAATCAAAACATGTCAGGCAGAAAAGCAGGCGAGATCACCATGGAAACATCTGGGTGAAAGCACTATCAATACGGAAGTGTATGTGCGAAATTTCCATTTATGTGAACAATGAGAACTATGATTCCTTCCACAACCCATTTATGTAGGATTCCTTTGGAAGGCTCGAACATCATTTAAAACCTCCAAGAGGTGTTTCCATTAAATATGTTTTACATACAAATGCAATGAGAATGGTTATTTTCCATCCCTTATTTCCTACACCAAGCTCATCTCACTTAGGCTAGGGGAATGGAAGGGATCATACAATTTGAACCATGGGTTTCTAAAAATACACAGGTGACGTCAAAGTGTAACCCACAACTAGTAAAAAAAAATTATATACACCAGACATTATGGAAATCAAACCATATAGGAAATGGATAATAGGGCGACCTTAGTTTTAATGCCCCAATCAAGGAAATAATAAAAATCATGATTCCATCCATAACATGGAAACATCGAATTCTGTCCTAAGATATAAGCTCAAATAAATATCAATTTCTTTATAAAATCCTTTCCAAAATGAAGGTCCCTTCACATATGTCCTGCATCCATATATATTGAGACTAATTACTCAATATCCCTTGTTCTTCACACAGATCATAGCTCAAATTGAGTTAGAGATTTATGATGGTCATATAATCACCATCATGGATCTCCAACATCCAGGGAAATACAAACATATAATCCTTAATGAGTGACATGATATAAACCACTAATATATAAATAAATCAACCTTGGAACTAGTAGCAAGGGTGTGATTGAACTATGATAACTCGGATTCCATCCATATCCAAGATATATAGGATGTCTCTTCAAAACTCTTTCTCAAATATATAGAATAAAAATTTCTATTTATATGAACTTTATGAATGAATTTAAATGGCATGGTTTCAACAAAATACACGGGTTTTGATTACTATAGTAATTTGGATACGTTGGAATCCTCAAAATCACTTTGTACCCACCTTAGAATATAAACTGGAACATTTTATAACAACATATTTTGATGTATATTGTTATATAAATCTAGCATATAATGTAGCTACCCATCTATTTGTGAAATGGATGTAGAACCTCAGATACATAAAGATGGAATCACTAAAGTCATCCCCCTCTCCTTGGTCCACCAATGAATTTCCGTATCTTTTATATATAATGATAATTAACTAGTAATCATTTTGATACGGTAATCATCCACATATGATGTTTAGGTAAATACTCATGAACATATCTTATGTTTATAAGAGAGACCCAATGTAGGCAATAAATTCCCTAAAAGGGTGTGACGAACCCAAACTCCAATCTGTCAAATAATGAGAGCACTTATGATTTATCGGGCCAAAAAATATAGATGAATATTTAAATTTTTTTGAAGGAATGTACCCATGTACAAATTTAATTTCAATTGGACGTTTTTTGTAAGAGAAACAAAAAAACCTGATGTTCACTTCACACTACAAAAAATCCACACAGAATCAACCATTAGACCAACCCAAATTCGCATCAATGAGGGTCTCTGACCTGTCCCCTATACACCCCGATTTAATAATCATGATAATAAAACAAAGAAAACCTCTATTATATTGATATTTTTTTATATTAATGCTATAAGCTATTACCAGATGCACTTCCATCAATTGGGAAATAATATCATTGATCGTGTGTATGGAAAACTACAACCTCTACTACTCATGTTATTAGACTTCCATCACACCCTTTATATAATGAATATAATGATATATTTAAGTAAATAATTTAATGTATATGATATCATTTTTCTTATGTAATTTTAATATCACATATAACATTGTAAATTTCTTGTCATTTTTAATATGAAATTTTTTCCTTTGAGTACAAAGAACCTCCACATCATGAATCGATGGGATTATTTTTTTAGTTACAAATTAAATGGAATATAATTAGGTTATATTTATTGAAACAATGTGATATATAAGATAAAATTTTTATTATAGAATATTAATACATCTCCCACTTCCTTACCCTTTCACACATAAGGTAATGATTACATTTCACATGCATAAGTATAGTATATCATCTCCACGAAGTGATGTGACCCATTATTCATGTTAAAATATAAATAGTGATCCCAAAAATGTATCTAGTAAAAAAATATGATATTAAATCATGAATATAATTCATTATAGGATATATCTGCACACTATTCCCATTGAATTGGAACCTTCATTAAATATTATGCATGAGAAATCCTGAAAAATAACACCAGAAACAATTAAAATAATGAATGGTTAATAATGAATGAGTGGAAAGAAAATTTTATAGGATCATATATGTTATTATAAATAATAGTATGTATATAATATAAATTAATTATATTGTTTAAAACTTTATACATGTGGTTAAAAAAAAGGAAATCAAAATGATGTTTGAGGTAATGGACATCAACATAGTCTTCCTTCGGTGAGGCGTATTGTAATTCTATGCCCCAAATTTATTTTATAAGTTGTATAAACTAAATAGTTTCATGTATTATCATTAATAAATCCTATTTAATGGTATTTTATGTTGTAATTTTATTTATAAAATCCAATGGGATTTGAATTAAAAATAACATGTTTATAATGAATTTCATAACCCATTTAATTTTACATTTGGTTATATTACTTCTTTATAATATTTGAGATTCTCATATTATGTGGGTAATAACATAAGAAAATTAATGGATATACTTTAAATTTATATTAAATTTAATAACATTTCATTTTGATAATCAGAAAATTGATTAATTATCTCTTCATCCTTATGATATTTATAATGGATTTCATCTCAGTGTTCATATCATTGTGAAACAATTGGTAATATCCACTTATTCACCATTTTAATTTTGACATACTTTTCCATATATATATATAACATGAATAACTATTTAGTCATGATTTTATTGTAAATACATATTTTCTTGATTGATTAATGGTCACATAAAATTTTAGTTTAATTTTTTGATAATTTACTTTCCCTTGAAAAAATAAATTTCCGGTTCCCATTTTTCATTGGACATTAAATTTCTCTTAAATTACCATATTCAATATATCATTTATATGATTATTGATAAAACATAAAATATATAACATTTTTACATATAGTGTTCATACAAAAATTTATTTTAGGACCTATGTTTATGTTGATAAATCTATATTCTTTATTCCAAACTAATATTTTAATATAGGAACATTATTCATGAATTAGAAAGATTATTCAATTTATAAGGTATTATTTGGACATTAGGAAATAGGTGGGCCTGGATATAGATATCCCCTCAATGCATGAGTAGTCCCACTAGATGAATTAGTATCTATGCATAGTTGAGTTGATTTCTAGGGTATTCATATTGGTTATTTTTAAATAGACATATCCATGTACATTATATTTGAGGTAACATGATGAGTGAGATCATGATATCCAGTAATTAAGAATTTTCTTAATCTATAATTGACTTATTATTATCCATGAGTTTTTTGTTGTGATATTATCTCTCAATTCATTTAATTTTTTGTTTCATTATTAAATGGAATGTGTTATCCATTATTTACATTTCTATATTGATTATTTCCTATCAAATCATCAAATACATGTTATTTATTAAATTTAATCTTTGTTGTGTTATTTTCAATTAAATATTTATTATTTATGTAGAATTATCTAAATGGTCTTGGTGTTTAGTTATATTCATAGTCATAATTATTATGATATTTAAATAATTTAAATAGAATGTCTCTTAATTTATTGTCTTAAAATGATTATTCTTATTGATTTAGGATAACATCCATCATACATTACCCTTATTGATAATTTGATATTAAACATACATTTTTTCCATTTATAGGAATCCATGACAATATCAATTATTGATAAAAAATGATATAATATTGGTAAGAATATTACTCAATAGAAATATTATGTGGTAATTTTTTTTAAATTTATGTATTGAAATCATGTTTGTATCTATATTACCAAGAACACTAAATTCATTTTTCATTTAGGTTGTGATTCCATGTATCTTATTCAAATTAAATTAACTTATCATTAGAACCAGTATACTAGGGATAGAGTAACTATTTTTGGTATAAAATAATGATAATTAGAAACAATGAGAAATATATTTTTAAAAATATATATTAGGGAATATCCCTCTAAGATAGAATTCTAAAATAATAATAGGTGAAGATATTAATTTTTTAATTAAAATATTATGTGATTTTTACAAAAAATCATGTCTTTATGGATACAAAAATTGGATTTGATTAAATATTAGATGAACTTATAGGTAATAACTATAAAAGGTATGCATTCATAAAGACCTTATTATCACCTAGAACATGACAATGTGCCTTACTGTGAATGTGGTTTTACATTCATGAGGTATATAATTTGGATAATTTATAGTGTTATTAAAATCATTATGAAGGATTTCAGTTGAAAATAAAAATGAATGACCTAGGTTAAACGTAATGTTTATTATATAAAAAATAATGTGTCATTATTTATACATCCTATAAATGATAATGTGATATTACTACTATGATTATTTTTTATCATATTATGATTTTTGGTATTAGTCTTCAAATAAAACCCTGATGAATTATTTAAATATTGGACATGAATGATAAATTGGTTACTAGGAGGAAAAAATGTGATGATGAAAAAAATGGAATGATATAATGAAAATGCCCAATACGTTATCTTATTATATGATTTAAAACATATACCTCAACCCACAATTAGAATCACAAAAGAATATAAGGATGCATCTCACAAAAATATTTAGTGCTGGAGATCATGGAGGAAATATTAATAAATTATCTATATGTTGGAATGTGAAAAGAGACACCTAAGAATGGTTTTGAAAGAAAAAAGAAAAAAAATTCAAACAGAGGGGGGTAAAGAAATAAATTTCTAAGGGAAAATTAAGATTAATATGGAAGGAAATAAATTTCTACCAAGGGATCAATTTGTATTTCATTATAAAAAATGTGGAAAAACTGAAATTTATATTATTCAAAAACCTCTTTTATAGGATAATACCACACCATGGACGGTAATATATTATAATAAAATAGATTAAGTATTAATGTGTTTGGATTAAACAATTTAATATTATAATTATTTTTTCGAATGAAATTTTGGGCGATTTAAATAATGAAAAATCTATTGATTTTGTTAGATTTTAGAAGAATATATGTATTCCTTATCATAATAGTTATATATACCATAAAGGGGTTTATGAGATTATCATTGATCATATGTGAAACATCATAAAACCCCATTTCAAAATTCTTTGGTCAGAATGTCACGTGATTAAAGAAATAATTTAAAAAAATTTGGAATACCAACAATTTATTATGTATATTTTTTTTATAAAATATATTATTTATGTAAGAATTGTATTACATTATATTGGTACGAGTTTAATGATATTGGTATCCATTACTATTTATATTATATTTTATATTAGTTTAATTATATGTTATAACACTTTGTGAATGTTGTAGGAATTATATTAAAATGGTTTCAGAAAATGAAAAACTAACATAAGTGATGACAACCCATCGTATCTCAAAATGATTATATGCTTCAACCCACATCTAAAGGAACATGAGGGTTTTGTTCATACCAGTAGCATACATTATTCTGGGGTTAATGTTTCATTGTTTATAGTTTAAGGGTTTCATGAATAAATATTAACTACCATCCAATGTGGTTATTAATTATGATTATTGATTAGCATTTTATTAGAGAAACCCTAAGATAAACATATTAGTATTTGAAAATACATTGATATTGAAGGAAATACATGTGACTCATTAATGGATATTATGATATCATAAAAGTGAATTTTAGAACATCAAAAACCAGAAATTAATTTTTTGATATTTATTTCTTGGAGTATTATATCTATTGGAAACAAATTGAAACAAAACAATAGGATGATATTTTTTCATATAAAATTGAAAAATATAATGCAATTATATTCCATTATATTATTACACTGTAAATGAATTCATCAAATTTAATGTATGATTCTTGAAAACAAAAAATAAATACAATTACATTCATATATGATGTATCAATATTTTAAATGATCAGATATTTATGTTTTGGAGGACCTTATCATTCCATTAATATTTCTATTTCTTGTGATGAGTTACCTCTATAACTATCTATAATTATCTACACTTATATTCCATGTCAATGTCATTAAATTAATCTAATGATCTCATTCCTAGACACTATTTTTTGTTTTATTCTATATTACTTTTTTAGTATTTCAATCACTCTTATTATGTGGATGTTTTTTAACCCTTTTTACAATGTAGGTTATGAACAAAAGAAAATTTCAAATATCAAACGTCTAATTTTATAAAACATGATAGACCATTTTTGATATAATTTATTTATGTTTTAGAGAATGTAATAAACCAAATTTTAAAAATATTAACATTGTATCCAAAAGAGTATGTGACACAGATCATTAAGCAAAATCCACAGATGAAATATATTTCTTTAAATTTAGTCTCTTTGATATATCTCAAAACACACAACCCCAAGTCTAAATGAATCAAAATATAGTATATAATTATAAAAACATTGTTAAATTTTTGTCTATGAATATTACTAAAAAAATTTCCTAAATAATGGTTATATAGTAATTTTATATAAACATTATATTCATTAAAATGGAAAATTAATGTTTTTAGAAAACTATATTTTATTTGTAAATGATGTTTTAGTCATGCTTTGCATCCATAAATTGTGATAAATTTTAAGTACTTTTATAATTTTTTTTATAAAATTATATTAATTTTTTATGTAATAATATAATAAATACATTAGTGTTATTATTTATTTTTTATAGGAAATTATTCATTTTTTGATGAATTCTGAAAAATAATGTCATATTTAAAACATTATTTTCATTTTAATAAATAAAAATAATAAATTTATTGTTAAATTTATTTTAAAGATAAAATTTTTAATATATATTATAATTTAACTATTTTATGTCATCATAATCAATTTCATTGTCAATTTTAATAATAAGAACATCTATAATTATTATAATTTTCCCTTTGAAACCCTCCTTTTTTGAGTGAATTTGAGGAATTTTTTAAATTATATTGTTGGAATTTTTTTAATATAATTTTCAGTACTATATGAAGTATTTTTAATCATAATAATTTATATTATATAATGTGGTCAAAATAATTTTTTACAAAAATGAATAGAAAATGTAGTAAAAATTAATTACTACAGTTAAGGAAAAACTAATTTAATGAGTGGTGAAACAAAGAAGATAAGTGTAAGTAATGAAAATCCAATTTTTTAATCACCAATTTCAGGGGATTATTTTTTCCTTATAACTTATAAGGTTATATAATGAATGATTCATGAGGGTTTTAATGATTTCAATGTGGTTGTAATAAAATCTTTTCAAAAAATTTATGTGTTTTCTCTTCCATGTATAAAAAATACCACCATATCTAAGCCCATCATCACCCTTAAAAAGTTATTTAGGTTAGTTAATCCCTATAAAAAATAGTTTATTAATCAAATTTAAAAATCCTAGAGCAAATTATCCATCATAAATCCATTCTAGGAAAGATTTTTTTATACAAAATAACTTCCCCAATGTAGTGTTAACTTTAATAAACAAACATTTTCTTAATAATAATGGAACCAAATAATACAATTAATGTTTATTCACATAAATATAATAATAATTTTATCTCACATATAGTTATATATTTATTATTTCAAAGTAATAATATATATATAAATCGTTTTCCATCAAATGGGAAATGAAATCGTCAATCATGTGTATGGTAGATAATGACCTCATGAACTGATGTACCTTTTTTTCCATAACAAACATTGAATGTTATAGATAATGATGTATTTTACATATGTTTCTATATTAACGATATTATTATGATTCATGAATTTTAATATCACTTATATCTATTTACATTCAATGAATTAAAAAAATTGAAAATGTCGCTCATGTGTACAGTAGACCATTGCCACACGATGAGATATCATTAATATTTTAATTATTAATAAAACATAAATTAATAGTGAAAACATTATTGAATATATATGAAATATATTAGAAGTTATATATTATATATGATTAATTTATCCCCATGTTCTCTACATGTTTACATGTGAATGGAATTGTAACATCAGTCATGCATACATACTACTAACCTTCTCCATGTAGTGATGTGATCCATTCTCCATTTTCATACTTCAATAATGATTATAAAAATATAAATAATGAAATAAATACTATATTAAAAATTTATATAACAATTTATATTTCTTATATATATCATATAACTAGTAATCAGAATAATCATGAAAATACACGCATTAGAAAACAATGCAATCAACAACTAAAAAAATAAAAATAATGAATGGTTAATAAGGAATGAGTGATAATATGTTTAATAGAATTATATATTATAATATAAATATTAATATGCACATGTTATAAGTGAATAACAATCTCAAAACAATTATACATGATGTTACATCATCTTCAACCGAATGGAAGAAAGAGCTACAGAGCTTCTCTAAATTTCCCTTCATTGAGGGATATTACAATTTCATACACATTAATTTTTCTATAGGATATATATATCCCATATTTATTGTATTATATAAAATGATGTATAAATTATTTTATTTTATGTTTTATTTTTAATTATGACATATATGAGTATTTGAATTGAAATTTTCCATGTGGTGATGAATTTTACAACCCAATTACTTTTCATTAGGTTTCATTTCTTCTTCATTGTCTATGAAATTATAATATTATTTGAGTAAATAATTTTCAAAATATTGTTTAATATTTAAAAATTATGCCTGTGTATTTTCATGTTATAGAAAAAATATATTCATTTCATAAATCACACTTTATCCTTATGATCTTCATAATAGTTTCATCTAAATTTTAATTCCATTGTGATACATATTTTAATTTACTTTAATTATGTTTTATGTACTATTTGTACCACCCCATTGATGTGATTAACTTGAATAAATATTTTTTATGATCTTAATATATAATCATATATTCTTTAGGACCATCTGGTTGTCACTTATTTCATGTATGATTTTGTGATTATAAACATTCTTTTGAGATAATCGATTTTTTATGATCATTTTGTATTAGAAAATAATTTTCTATTAAATATAAATCATTTTTTCAACATGTATATGATTATTTATTACACCATATCCAATATATCATTTCTACACATAATTTTTTCCTTTTATTTTAATTGTTTATCTATGTAAATAATGATAAATATAAATTCTTTAATCAATATAGATATTTGATGATAAGGCATCTTACAAATCAATTAAACAGATAACTATATATGGGAGGAATTACTTGGACATGAAAATATGTATGGGTTTTGGTAAAAAATGTCCACTAGATTAATTAGTATTCTCATGGTAATAATTTCTTTGTTATCCTTAATAATTTGTTTTCACAGTGTATACATACCCATTAATTTTAAACTACCTTATGAAAGTTATCGATGGTTGATGTATCTAGATGTAAGAGATCATGTAATAAAATAATTATTAACTTATTTCATCATGAATTTATTGATTATTATCCATGAGATTTTTGTAATAATAATATATAGTTATAGATTTCATTATCAGTTAATTGATTTTAAAGTATATGTTTTCAATTCGTTATATTTTTTTTAATGATTATGCCTTATCCAATTTTGATATTGATGTTATTGATTGAATTAAATGTGTTTCAAATAATTTACCTTGATTTTTGATTATTCTAGTAAATTTTTATATGTAATGTGTGTTCAATTAATTACTTATCCATTTATAATATTTTATTTAGATTTTTTCAATGGAATGTGTGTTTAGTTGTTTACCTTTCAATGGTTATTATTATTGATTAATTTTATTTTTTATATACAAAATCCTTTCAAGGGATTTTAGATATTTCGTATTTTGTTTCCTTTACCACTAATATATAATTATTACTATGATTTATATATAAATACATATATGAAGAAATAATTTTATACTCAAAAATAGTAAATTTTGTTTTTAAATTTAATATAGGAATCATGTCCATACATAGTTTTCCAAGACTACTAAACTATTCTATACTATGTGTTGTGATTCTTTCTATATCATGACAATTTCATAAACCATACACTAATACAAGACCACTAGGGTCAAAAATACTACAATAATATTTATAGATAACATATTTTTAATGTTATGGAAATAATTTCTATGAATACTAATAAAAAACATCCCCAAAATTATTTGATATATTTAAACAACATGACAAGGAGATTCTAACAATTATGTTACATGTTATTAGTAATTGTTTATTTTTCTATTAGTATCATGGAATCCTAAAAATAATCATATGATGCTAAATAATTAACAAAATAATAAATAATTATTTGATTCATTAATGTGGATATTTTATCTGTTAAATTTCCATATCCTACTAAATTTACATATAACACAGGAATAGTTGTTGTATAACGTTTGATGTTATTTATTGATTACATTATTTTACTAAAGCTTTCAGATACATATTTCACACCCCTTTAATAGAAAATTTTACTCAATAATAATTATTATTCATTTTTTCAGTATAATACATCTTGATTAATATATGATATTTAAAAAAAATTCTTTTCTCCAGTTAAAGAGCCTAGATTGATCAACGAATCTAATTGTCATATATATATATATATGAACATAATAAAATATCTCACCATATTTCATTTAACTTCTTTTATCTCATCACATATGATCACTAAAGGAAATCACATTCACCCTATGTATTAATCACATTTATATTCATTTAAAAACATTGAATACATCTTTCCACTAATTAGGTAAAATTTCAAGTAGATTAAAAAAATATACAATGAGGATAGTGATAACTCATATATCCCATGGTTGAGGATTTTCATTTCTCATGACAATCCAACCCAGTTTTTATGAATTTCTTTTAAGATATTCTAGTTTATAATTATTGAAAAAAAATTAAGGAAATTAAATTATTAATAATCTATCCATTATTACATTACATTAAAACCATGGGAGTCATCACTATAGTGAAATTAATCTTAGTTGTCCATTAGTCATATTATAATGAAACATTGATGAATAAGTATTAATTTTTTCTACACCATATGAGTTCTATTATAGTAATTTTAATTTATTTCTTAGTGGGGTGGGTTTTATGACAAATAAATAATTCCACAATTATATAACCACCTAATTCAAAAAGATTAAAGTATCCACTGAATGTTCTTGTTGATTATTTCGTAAACTTCCATTCATATTACTATCCATTGGAAATTATTTTTTCTTCCTCTTCCAAATTCAGTTTTGATTTTTTCTAAAAGGGATATTTTGAGAGTATCATCATTATTACATAGTGAAAATTTTATTGATATATATTTTTATCCTATAATGTAGTTTATTTTTTCAATATGTAAAATCATATTCCATTTTAAATTGTATCTTTAATTTATATAGGAATAGATTAATTCATTGTGTCGTATATATTTTACTATTATTGTTTAATAACAATTCAATTTATCTGATATCATATCAATTAAATGATATTTCATATAAATCATATCAAATGTGGTATCTTTTTTTATGAAATTTGTGAAATATGTTTTCTTATATAATTGATACAATGTTATAATAGAAATAATATCATTACATTTCCTAATTGCCCAAAATATATAATTTAAACTATAACATGTCATTATACATTCACTGTCAGATGTGGAAAGAGACTTCTGTTCACCTACTGAATTAATAATTGAAAATTTCACTTTCTACTTGATGATATCAACTCGTGGGAGGTTTATGCCATCTCTTTTCCCTTAAAATGGAATTCAAATGAGATATTTGGTAAATATTATTCTGAAAAATCACAACATATAATAATATTTCACCATTTTTTAGTAATATTCTTTTCAATTCATAATAATAAATGATTTGGAATAGTAATGGTTTAGTTTCATTAAATAGTGAATATATAGTAATATTACTTCTTGAATGATCTTCAACTTATTCCACATGTATCCCAAGAAATTGAACCCTCCTTATATCAAACATTATAAAAATATTTATCATAACCCGGGGAATAATAATATGGGAAAAAGGGTGAATAAATTCTCAATAACTATAATCAATAGAGATATAAATCAATTATATTAATTAACAATAAAAATAGGGTTCTGGTAATCATATTATTAATTAGACCACAACTCATGAATAATCACATAGGGTATTCTCATAATATTTCAAATAATAGATAAGTGTATTTATTCATAAAAATTCTGCCATGATCTATAATAACATATCATAAACATAAAACATATGTTTTTTAATACACATAAGTATATAAAATATTTTTCATTGTCAAGGATCACTTCTATGAAAATTTCCATGGATTTGGTATACATTCTACATCATCATTTATATTATAATGTTTCAATCAAAATATTTTCATAATTGAATGATATCCTTATATAAAAATTATTAATACCCCCATGGAGTCCTTATTATCACATGATATATCAATACCAACCCAATCAAATTGAGGGGTATATAATTCATGTTCTACCCATTAAATAATGATATATATGTGTGTTTGTGTGTTCTATAAATTAAATAAATTAATCATATCAACATATCATATCCCATATAAATTAAATATATTTCCTATGTATTATTTATATTCAATATAGAATAACTCATGGGAAATTAAAGGGTTTATTATTATTTTATCATTATATAATTAAACAATGGAAAAAATACCATTATAAAATCATTAATAAAAAATCATAATCCTTAGAAGTCACAGGAAACAATATGATGGAATCATAATTTTATATTCACATTTAAGCGTAAAAACCATTATAGAATATTTTCATAGATTGAACTACTTTCAAATCACAATTCAAAAAATTCTTAAAAAACATGTAAAAATTATCATTTTACATTTATAATATTCTCCCTAAAAGTTCACAAAATATTGAGAATAAAATTTTCATTGAAAATAACCAAATAAAAATTATAAATTCATACTTGATGTAAAAAGTGGTCATTTATTGAGTTATATTTATTCCTTCCATAAATTTTATATGAGAATATTCCTTTAAAAAAAATTTAAAAACTCTAAAATGACATGTTTATGAAAATATATTTTGAATAAGAATATTTTTTTATGATTTTATAAAATAATGTTGTGGAAAATTATATTTTTTAAAAATGTATTGTTCAAGTGGTAAAAATCATAAAATGTTAATATTTAATATGGAAATTGGAAATTAATTTCATTGACAAAATATGAAATAAGGTATATATCTATTTATAAATAATTTATTGATCACATTTTGTACCAATGATAGGAAACTGGTACTAACACATGAAAATTATTGGAATTGAAATTTGAGAAAAAAATTGTGGCTTTTAAATGATAATATTTATATAATCTTTGTAATCATAAATTTATGTTTAATTAATCCCAAATTCAAATTAGATGAAACCTAAACTACTATTTATTCTGTAACTTCTGAATCATAAATCAATGAAATAAAGAAGAATAATTGAAAAATGAAATTCAATTAAAATAATTTTATTAATGTTATAACAAAAAATGAGATGTTTTATTCAATTTATTAATGATTATAGGTGTTTAACATTTAATATGACCCAATGATAACAATTTTAGAAAATAAACTGCTTCCAATTTGTTAACATTTGAACCCATCCCATTGAAACGATTAATTTGTATGGTAACATTATGTTCAATGAATTATTAATTAATTATGATATTAAATATTAAATAGTCATTATATACACCTTATTAACCATTAAATTACTTTTCTGTGTGATATTTGTATAACATGTTATAAATGTTTTGATTTTAAAATTACAGTCATTGTACATTATACAGGGTTACAACATATCATTAATTTTAATCAGGAAATAATTAACCTATTTAATTAATATTTATTTTTTATAACCATTTTTATACTGAAGTGATAAAAATTTAATTGAGTCACTTCATTTAGATGGTGGTCTATATGTACACATTAGGTATGATGCACTTTTCAATGGATAAAATGATAAAAATTTAAATTTAAATTAAACATTATAGAAAAAGTATTATAACATAAACACAATATTTAGTCATAAAATATATACTTATTATTATTTATGTATATAGAAAATGAAAAATGAATCACACTATTTCCAGGAGGTCATAGCTCATATATACTAATGATAAAAATTATTAATTTCTAATATATGGGATGATAATAATGTAAATAAAATATTATAATTATAAAATAGTAATTATGTCATAAATATAATATATATTTATTTAATCCAACAAAATAATAAATAATGAATTACATTTTTAAAATTTATCAAATTGTTATTTCATAGTGGTAGTTCACATGTGTACGTGAGCGATACAATCATTTTCCACATGATAAAAATTATATGGATAAATTTTATTCCATATCATTAATGATAATATTATATTTAATTGGAGGTATTGATTTTATAGTATTGTAATTGTTATCATAAAATTTAAAGAGTACAAATAAAAAATATAATTGAATGTCTGAGTGTTTGGCCTCCCTGAATAGATTTTTATCTGAATCTCATATTGAATCTGCCTCATTAAATAAACAGATTACAAAAAATGGCTCGATTTCATTTGATAAAGTGAGTCTGAAGGTGTTGGAAGCTCATTTGAAGAATATAGGTTCTTCCTCCTTACTAGGATATCGGGAAATCAGAGTGATGCCCCTTTGAGGGTTGATGAAGTATGATCTCGATTAGCCTAGAGTTGTGGCTTGACTGACTGGTATTTGAAATCAATTAGGATAGGTATGTTCCATATTGTTTTTTCATAGATGGAATTGCAAAATGTTTCCTGGATTTTTGGACCAGTTTCTCTAAAAACTGGTTATATTATGGTTCAATAGTGGGATCTCTTAGCAAGTCCTCTTGCAATTAAGGACTCCTCCACTCAAGCTTGTATTCGAATTAGGGGTTTAAATTTGTTTTTATGGCATCCATAAATTTTATAGGAGATCACCTTCTTCTTTTGGTTGTCTGATCAAGGTATATAAGGAAACAGAACACCCTAGATATGGTCATTTTTCTCATGTTTTGGTAGAGATTGAAATAGCTTATGTTTTTATTGACACTGGCTTCCTTGTTGCGGGTGAGTTTATGTTAAAACTTTCTATACAATATGAGTGCATGCCAACGTTTTTTATGTCTTGTTTATGTATTGGTCATACTGTTGTCCAATGTCATAGGAATATAAAATGCTTACTTTGTAAATCATTGGGTCATGCCTCTGATCAGGGAAAAAAGAAACCATTTTAATAGACTAGTAATAAGAATGCTTTCTAGTGGAAGGATCCTAAAAATGTTCGTGCTTCTTCATTTTCTGAGGCTGTGCAGCATTGTTTGTCTAAGCCTACGGAATTTTAGTAGGCTACAGCTGCAGTTGTGCCAGTGAAGGACAAATTATTTGATCATTCTACCTTTCGAATCACATGGGATATTGATAGGACCTGAGATGATATGGCTGAGGAGGATGAAGGGCACCAATTAGAGCATGAAGCTGTTGTCCAATATAATAAGCCTATTGAAATTCAGAAAGCTATTTCTGTATCTATCCAACATGGTTTATCTATGCTTGCTGAGGAGGAGGAAGGGTATCAATCTAAGCATGAGGATGATGTCCAGAATGATGTAAATATAGAGTTTGACCGTGCTTCACTGGCCTCGACTTGTATGAAGGGTGAGATGAAGGCATTTGATGATGATGTATTACATCTGGTGATTCCTAGGAATCTGAGGCCATGTCCTATTATTCATGATGAGATTTTGGTGGCCAATGTGGGAGCTCAGCTGGAAGATGATCTGTTAATGGACTGTATTTCTGTAGGAGAAGTTGTTGTACAGTAGGAGATTCAAGAGGGTGTACTGATGGATAGAGCTACTTATGTTGAGAAGGATGGTGGTCTGCACGGTGTTCTAGGGGAGGAGGGTCTGGTGTGATCTTATTCACATACGCAGGATGATATTCTAGAAAGATCCCCCCCCCATCTATTTTGGAGGAACGATCTCCTACAATTGCTTTGGATCAGAGGGGGACTAATCTGGATGTTGCTCCAAGGGTTACATCAGGTGATGGGGCGTTGCAAAAACCTATAAAATCAGTTGTCTATTTCTTTTCCAGGTTAGAGTCTATTAATACTCCTGAGTATGATTTTCTTAATCATGAAGGACTCAAGAATGCAGGATGTAGTAATCGAATATGCTCTTTCTCGACAACGACTTCTGTTGAGGGTTTGGAGATCCCAAAGGAGGCGGAACATCCAGTTCATGATGCTACACATTCTCTCACTGATGTGAAGGTCTCTATGGTTGTACAAGTGGATCCTCAGGACCTGAATAAAGAGTCTCCTATTGGTATTGGTAACCAAGATGGCATTACTTCTGCTGATGTTGGGCATTCAGTGTTGCATGGAGAAGCATCTCCTGAAGAAACTGAAGTACATAATATTGGTGTCCTGCCGTCAGAGAATGAAACTGTAATGAAAAGGGGGTGAGGGCGGCATCCTTCTAATCAGGGAAGGTCTATGGGTCGAGGCTAGCCTGGAAAAAGATAATGGATGGATGTGTTTTTGAGTTTTCTATCTAGATGTGGTACTTCTCATGTATGAATTTCCTCATGTATCATGTACCATTGCATTTTTTTTAATAAATTTTGGGGTCATGGGTCTCTGAACCCACAACTGAGCCTCTTTTAGTATTTTTATAACACCATTATTAGTCCATTTAAACTATTACCATGATATAAAATTTTTCAAAACTAATGGTTTTAGAAATTGGTTATAAATTAAAAATATGGAAAATAATGGTTAAAGTATGGTCTATTTCACCACATATCATCCCTTAGTCAATAATTACAATTTTTACACATTAAATTTTTTTTAATAAATTATTATATATTATAAAATATCATAAATATAAATATTGTAAATATTCATTTAATTTGATATTAAATATAAAAAAAATATTTTATTTAGAACTGAGTATCTTTAACTTTAAATTTTAAATTAAATTTAGCCATAAAATTCATGGGAACCCACAATTCAAACATATAATATTTATTTGTCAGGATTTTTAAATCATTAAATAAAATTTTCTACTTATTGTCTAAGAATTGTGTCGGTGTTGTGAAATAATTTAATGTAATTAAACCATCACAAAAATATTAAAAAATATTAATATCATAGAATAATTTTTATTTTTTCAAATAACCATTAATAAAAGAAAACATAATATATTAAGACCATTGAAAAAATATTAGTGATTTTAGATGAAAAGAGAGTTACATTTTTCTGTTTCATTACTTAAAATTATTCATAAGACATTATTAATGAAAAATGACACCAAATTTCAATAAAGATGACTCATGGATATCGATGGATGAACCCCCTACATGAAATTGATTATAATAATGTTTTAGGTAAATTTTAATGTTTTATGTAACCTTTTTAAACTTGTTTGACTTGATCTACACTTACCATGGCGCGAACATTTTTTTTCAAGGTTACTAATAATATTGAACCAGAATTAAAGGGAAATATTTTCAAAAATTGAACATAGAAATTAAATTTTTTAAATCCATATATCATGCATTCAATTTTGATTATTTTATGAGATTAATTTTGACCTAAATATGGAAAATGAAATGCAAAACTGATTTTTGAAAATTGACTTTTATGCCCAAAAATGTACATCTACAAAAAACAAGTATAATGTTCACTCCTATAAAATTAAATCATTTATTTATCATTAATGTATATATATGCTACATTATGAAAAATCATAAACATAAATGTGATTTTTAATTATAATATTTAATGATATGATATGACATCATTTAAAAAATTGACATTTTATCTATTCACTTTGAAATATACCATTTCAAAAAATAACAATATATATACCTAGGATAAGATAATTTTTAAATTATATTAAATTTATAAGATAATATTTTTAATTTTTGTTTGAATTAATTATAATATTTTTACAACATATTATATAAATAACAATTTGGAATAAAATTGTTTTTTTAAAGAATTAAATAACATTAAAAATTATTTACTACTAACATATAATGAATGAATAAATAAATTTTATTTGAGTAAAAAAATTAATAATTTATTTAGTAATTTTATTATTCATATTCATACCATTGATTTTAATGTCATTGTTATAATATATTGGAGTTTGTTTTATGATATCTTGTAATTGTCATGTATGCTACCTAATAGTGTAATTATTTTTCCGAGTAAATATATCCTAAAATCAGATGTTGTTAAATTATAATCATATGATTAAAAATCCAAAATAATTATTATAGTAATGTAATGATAGATTTAATTTATCATGACATCGTACTAAAATATGATGTATTTTTTCGCAATTAATAATTTATTTATGACCACTATAAAACATAGTTTTTTAGTAACAAATTTATAAATGAATTTATGAATCATTATAAGACTATTTTATTTCAAATTGCATGACTTGCTTACTGAGTTACAATTTAACACATAAGACACAATGAATTTCACTTCATATAATTGTTTTTACGAAATAATATAACCCCATGTAGAGAATTTTAGATTCAATACTTACTAGATTTCCTACAATTTTAATTCAATAATTTCATCATTTTTTTATTATACGATCCATTTCCTCTTATATATCATATCCAAATAGATGAAATAAAAATAATGATGAAAGTTTCTAGCATGCATTGCTAAAATTAACTTCTATAGGATTATTATATCCATAATTGAATAATAAATAATTCTTTTTTCCCAATATCATTAAAAATTCAAAAGAGTAATCACATTTTATCTAATATTGACAAATATTCATATAATGGAATATTAGATTCTTTTCTAAATCATCAAATATAATACCCAAAGTTCAATAAAACCCATTTCAAAAATATTAAACCATCACACTCATCAAAATTTTGTTTGACCAATTTTAAAATATAAAAATACAAAATAATTGAAAAAATATTTTCTTCGTGCAAAAACATCAAAAATTTTCCTAATAGGAAATAAATTACTTCAAAATTAAAAAATTATAAAAATGAATAATGTAATCAGATATTCAATTAATATTATTCTATTCCTTTTATAAATTGCTCAATTCCCCATGAATCCATAATAAAATCTTAAATCATATAATAAAATTACAAAATATTCATTCCCCAATTTATATTTACTGTAATAATAGCATCATATCAATATTATAGACTTCTTCAAAAATACAATTAATCTGTTAGTCTTCATGTTACATAGAAATTAGATGATTTTTTATTTGATAAAAACCTATAAAATAATAATTCTTTTTCAAAACTAACCATAACTACATCAAAATCAATGAATGTGTTAACCCAAATTGATATCCATAATTATAAAGTTATGACCATAAAATATTAAATCAATATTACTCAAATAACATTTTCACTAAGACACATGGTAAACTAAATGATTTTATTCCAATAAATTTCATCCAAAATATCCTTCATCATCTGAAACTCCAATCATATAAAATCTAAAAAACATTATCTATGACATCAATATTCGGATAAAAAACTGGATTATCAACCCAAGACACTTTAGTTTTATCCGATATAACTATGAAATATCATATATTTATACAATTTCTAACCTCTAATTCATCATAAGGGTTTATGAAAAAAATTTAATTAACCCAATAATACAAACCAGGAGTGTCTATCTAGTGGTGTAGTCTACGTCCCAATCATCATGCACCATTGATGATCATGTTAAAAATTAATATAACCATTTTAGAGTTATTAAACCTTTTTTCTTATGTTCAATATCATTATACCAATTACATTTTTTATATAGGGATAAATTGTATAAGAAAAAAAATAATTTATTTACCATTATGTGGAATATTATCATATATATAGCCATACCTGAGTGTTGACCAGAAATTATTTCTTACCGTAATAATACAAAATAATCAAACACTACTCTTATACCAGATGAGGTGTCCCAAACAATAAATTGATAATAATTATTTGTTTAAGGGGTATATTAGTTACAAGTCATTGTAATGCACTCCATAACCATAATGTTTTAGTTTACATTGAGACATGAAAAATATAATCTTATTTTTAAAAACATATTCCTCATCTACCACAATGATCTTCTAAAAATATGAACATCAAAAACATACCCTTAATTTTTTAATTCATCATAACCATATAAAATGAAACCTATGAAAAAGTTATATCATATGGTTAGTAAGGTAAAACCTATGATATATCTATAAATGGTATTAACCGTTCATAATAATAAAGATATGAGAACATGAATCTAACTGTAAAAACACATACCCAATATGTCGAAGTTCATAAATATTGAATCATGGAATGAAATCTTTTATGACATATGAAAATATAAATAGAGTTTGGATTCATCAATGATTAATCATGATCCATGAGAACATATCATTAGTATAAATCATATGTTCTTAATAATAATAAAACCATATAAAATAATTCCCTTAGTCAACGATCACTACCATGGAATCCATAGTTGATTAGGTTTACTCCATATTCAATCATTTCCATATCCATGTTCCACGACAAAGACTATTATATTGGATAGATTACCTCAATAATTTTCTTCACTATTCATTCTAGTCCTTATTATATTTTTAGATATAATTAGTTACCCAATACAATCGATGAATATATAAATTTAAGACACACAATCACCTAATTGAAAGAAAACATTTAAGTGGAATAGGATAAAAAACATTCATTTGATCGTTATATCATAAGACTTCGAAAATAAATTTAATTCATAATCTTTTCCTCATTACATCATATCATAAACTATGGAGTTGAAATAAGATAATAAATGATTCATCATTACATAATTATCTTCTGTAAAAAATATGATTAATGAAATCCTTAATAAATCATAATCATTATAATATGTATAGATAAATAATGTTGATGGTCTCATAATATAACATCCCTAGTGATGAATAATAATTCATAAAGGATGATTAGATCGACTAAAATACCTTTAAAAATATTTCAAACCATTCGTTAAAAATATGATAAAAATATCCATTTTATTGATAATAATTAGACTTAAAATTCATAGAATATAAAGAAAATTAATTTCATAAAAATAGCCAAGGAAAATAAAAAATTTAATATTTAAATCAAATAATATAAATGAATGTAGAAAATGCATTAATTATATATATGTTAAGGAAAAAAATATGATTTCAGACCATTGTGGAAATACAAAAACAACATGTTTGGAAAAACATATCACCAAGAGTATACATTTTATATATTTTGTAAATAATATACTTGGAAATGAGAATGAACATAAAATTTTCTTACGAATAATGACTAGTAACAAAAAAAATTAAAAATATAGACATAAAAGAAAATGATCATCATACAAAATGGAAATAAGTATAAATTTTCTTTAAAAACACTTTCGTGGTCATTTTATATACCAAATATATGAAAATGATAATAATAAATGAAAATTATTGGAATAAATAGTGATGAAAATATGTTTGGTTTTAAGGATGCTATCATTATAATTTCCCTCAATATAAATTTAATTTAAAAAATTCAATAATTAATGATATTGTGATAGAATCACTTATATTTGTTTAACATTATTATCATAAATATGTGGAATGAAATAAAATAGAATGAAAAATTATATAGTATAAAAATAATTTAAACAAAGAAAAAACATATCAAATGGGAATTATGTAATGGCCCGTGTTTTTGTGGTCCATCACATGGTAAAAATCTGATGTTAGGGTGTTCTGGGTGGTTTAGAAGGCCATCCCAGCTTCTCGGTGACTCCTAGTGGTAGCCTTGGCCTACCGGTAGCCTCGGTCTACCGGTCACCCTAGCCTACTGGTGCCCATGGGGTACTGGTGGCCCTCGGCCACCGGTACCCCTCGGCTACCTATCACTCTCAGCTAATGGTGGATCTTGGATATCATTGGCTCTAGGCTACCGGTGGCTTCAGCTCCCGGTAGATCTAGGCCACCGGAACCTCTAGGCTATTGGTAGCTCTTCGCAACTAGTAACTGTCGACAACCGGTTACTCTCAGCTACCAGTAGCTGTCATGAAACGGTAGCTCTCATCTATTGGTATCTCTAGGCTATCAGTACCTCTAGTCTACTGGTATCTCTCAGCTACGGGTAGTTGTCTCCAACAAGTAGCTCTCGGTTACCGGTAGCTCTGATCTTTCCCAACGGGTTTTCCAGTAGCACCTCCTTTTTGTGCTAATTGTTTTTTAAACCATTTGTTGACCTCTTTAAGCCAGTTTTAATGCCCATTAATGCTCGTTTAAATTAAATTATTGGTGCTCTTGCCCTTAAATGAAAAACCAGGAAGTGTGTGTCTGTTTAAACTGCCCCGAATGGTGGCGACCTTTATGTAGCATGTGGGGTGTCTCAACCGTGTGGTCAACCCACGATCCCACTTCTTACACGGTTTCTAGTTTTTTTAACCATCCCCGGGAATGATATATCTCAGCCTTTATTAACAAAGGCTTCTCCCTGGGTTTCTTTTCTCGATCATCCTGCTCAGAGTACCCTTCCTCCTGACGAGTCATACCCATGTTGTTCCTGTTTTCCAGTTTCAACGTGAGGACTTAACATTGATCCTTGATTCGTCAGGTAGTGGTTTCACCTTCATCTCTCCTTTATGAGTATATTACAGGGTGGGTATGCTACTACTTTTGTAGAATTGGATGAACCAAACATTAATGAAGATAATACAGAATCTAGAGAATGAAGGGGAGGGGTGTGATCGATGATGCTACTCTGTTTTTATCCTCTTTCATGATTAATGATTTCTGAATTGTGCAGGCTTACACCTACTAAAAATCATGTTCATTGGTGGTCTTTCTCTATGCACTAATAAACCATCACCCCTTGTAATGTTTATATAGCTTGTATTTTGGTTTTGAACCTTTTTATGTGTAAAATAAATTGGTTAAATTACGTATATTTGTTTCAATAAATTGGAAGCAACGGGATCAACTGCTTTTCTATGATAACCCCGGTTTAAGACAAGTGGTATTGAAATTATGGATTGTGTTAAGTCTTTTAAATCTAAAAATAACTATTCAGTTTGACTTGTGTTGGTAGTATTGGTTTGGTTGTCTCCTCCATAGGTGGATAGGGGCTTAGATTGCTGGGGTGATGTGGGTGAGGATGTGATCCTCTGTTTGTATCAGGAATTGGGGTGGATCCTCTTCTGTTGTGAAACCTTCTTATTCATAGTTCTGGGAAGAAGGGACTATATCTCAGTTTGACCTTCTTTGGTTCCAATACATGGAGGGGTCTCTCTTGATGTGTTTTTACAAGAGAACTGGGTCTGAATGTTTAAATTGATGTTGGGTGTACTATTTCCTTGGCTTGTTCTTATTCTTAGTAATTTCCCAAGTAGGTGCAGAAACTTATTTAAACATTATTAATGAACATGGAATCAAGGATGGGGTAGATGGGGATTTGGTTTAATGTGAGTTGTGACTTGGGAATGGGTTTTTTTCTCTTCTCATAAGAATCAATATTAAGGAGAGAGTTCATTAGGCTGGCTAAAGAAAAAACTAGATTGGGTGAGTGCTTGTTACCTATACACACACTTGTAGGTTTTTTGTTTCTTATTCGCACCCCACCCATGTAGATAAATTAGTTTCAAACACCCCCACTTCATGGTGGAGGGTGTTTTTTCCAACCCTCCTATGAGTGGCTGGTTATTATCTCCATCACTGCTCTCTTTCCCGAATAGCCTAAGACTCTATGGGAAAGCTCTAATGGCCTGAAGTCCATTATTATCCCAAGAATATTCGTGCATTGTAGTCTGGTGGTTAGCCCAGGTGTGTGCGGGTTTGTGGTTTCTCATGTATCTTCGGGATGAGGCCCAAGTTTCTATGGGAATGGAAGTAGTTCTTCTAGCCCATGTGTATTCGAGTGTGGAAGTGGTTGTTCTAGCCTAGGTGTTTGCAAGCGTGGTTACATGTGACAGTTGTGGCCCAGGTGTATACGTGCGGTTAGTGGTTGTGGAACTTGTGTTTGAGGGTGAGATATGTGGTTGTGGCCCAGGTGTGTGTAGGTGGGGTATGGCAGTGGGACTGTGATGAGAATTGCGGGGTTGGTCTGATGCATAGGATGTCTTCAATAACCATCGGGATTGTGGAACGGGGTACCCAAACATCAATGTGCTATTACTATACATTACTTAACTTACGTTATTTGGGGAGTGTTCCTTGGTGAGGCTTGGGTGGCTAGTTTCCATTATAGGTGCTTGGTTATCTCTTTTCTTATAGGGAATTAGTATGCATCCCCACTTGGGCATGAGAGTCTTTGGTTTTTCCCTACTCAGTATACTTTTATGCTCACCCTACATATATAAAACTGCTTTTAGGTTTCCAGGAGGACTTCAGCGATCGTGCGTGACCGTACTAGCTTGGCCCTTTGGGGAAGTGCTACTGTTGTTGTTTCCCTTTTTCTTGGTATCTTGTTACCTTTACTGTTTTGTGACTTGTATCTTTTACCTATGAACATGCATATAAGAATGGTTTATTTTCAGCCGAATTTTCACTTTCAGTTTTGGTGTTGTGGGATTTACAATCTTATCTCCCGATCCTTTTAAATGAAAAAGGATAATTCCTTCCATTTAGTATGTGATTTTATACCCTTGGTGTTGGTCTCCACACTTGGACTTATTAAAGGCGGATTTTGGGGGTCATAATCTCTCCATCAACTTAAAGAAGGAAGGTCCTGGCCATCTGCTGACCCTTCCCTCTTTTTTGTGAAGGCGGGTCGTGACAGAATGGTATCAGAGGCGAGGTTGAGAGATAGGATGGAGTATGGAGTTAGGCATAGTGAGGATTGCATGGGATGGTACGGAAACGATGTTGGGTGACTATGGAGCATGAATTAGGCCAGGGAAGACTGACTAGTACATGTGATTTTAGGGCCCCCCGCGATCCGATGCAAGGACTTTGGACCTACCAAACGACCAAGTGAGGGCATGATGATTTCATTGTAGAGAACCTATTAAAGGTACATGCGTCATAATGACTTGTGTTCTCGTGTTTATGGTGTGTTTTGGGAATTTGAAATAAATAATATGTTTAAGATGTTTTATGAAGAATGATTTTCACTACTTGGTTTTAGGCATTCCTTGTTTACCATACAGCCATGGCACCCGGGTGACGACCACGAGTTGTACGGGCGATCAGGGTCCAAGAGGTTGACTTGGCCGATCATCAGAGGGCTGATCGAGAAGAGTAGGACAACCATTGGTAGAATACACTTCAAGCCATCCATCGACAGACCCTCGAGAAGTACGAGGGAAGCACCTCTGACATGAAGACGGAGGGCTGGATAGAGGTGCTGGTGATAGCCATTGGCCTGATCTGGTATCTGACCGAGTACTGGGTTCCACTGGACGTCAACCAGATGCGGGGAGTATTGCATCAGGGGTGGTCGCTCTACCTGGGGGAGTGGAGGCAGAGAAGATGAAGGAGCTACTATCCCTCCAGTAGGGGAGTATGTCGGTAAGGAAGGTGGGGATCATGTTCAAGGACCTCCTCCACTTTTCTCCGGACCTCTTTCCAGATGAGGAGTCTTGGGTGAGACGTTTATAGGAGGTGCTCCAAACCTCCCTCCAGTACATCATTACCCTCTTCACCTTGCCGAAAAACATGGAGGTCCAGAAGATGGCAGAGGTGGTGGAGAGGATTCACACACTGGGCGGTGTGTCATGAGTGCGTATTCAGCTAGTCCCGTCAAAGGGAAAGGCCACCAGCACCAGTCCTCCAGCATCGGAACCCTCTAGGTTTCGACCAGCAGGGAGCAGGCCGCAAGAGTTCAAGTTTTGGTCCCCCAGTCCTCACCCTTTCCATTTGGGCCCAGGACCGAGGTGGTTCGTCTGTGGGAGCCATTGAAATATCCTGAATCAGTTCCCAGACTGAGTTCAGTACGGTAGTGGAGGATAGGCCCAACACCAACCTTAGAAACAGCTTCCAGCTAGGCCCTTCCAGCAGCAATAGCAGGGGCAATGAGCTCCTGCTTCTCCGAGGACAGACACTGCAGGGGGAGGCCGACCTCAAGGCACTCCTCAGGGACCTCGACCAGGGCATGTTCGGGGAGGCGGCTGATAGCTGAGGGGCAGAGGATCTGGTCATGTACAGTTGCACTTCACAGAGGAAATAGTTCTAGTGGGACCAGAGGTTGTTTGAGGTATGATCAGTTTGTTCAGTACGCGTGCTTACTCCTTGTTTGACACCGGAGCATTTCACTCCTTTGTTGCACCTGGTCTGGCTCGTTCTCTGGGTCTAGATGCTGAGTGACTTCCAGTGCCCCTGGTTCTGAGCACACTATTCAAAGGTCAGACTGACTTGTTATATGTTTGTAGTGGATGCAGACTGATGATAGGGTCACATCAGTCAGTCAGGTATCTACTACAGCTACAAATACAACCATACGATGTCATCATGGGCATCTACTGGCTATTCTCTGTGTGTCCCATCATCAACTGATTTTGAGGAAGGGTTGTGTTCTGAGACTTGGGTGGATGACATGTTACTTTCACCGGTGAGCGGAGTGGCTAGAAGTGCAGCAGGTGAGGGGAACCACTCCTCTTCTTGTTAGCCGAGATGTCAGTAGAGTTATTGGATGCTGAGATGGTGTAAGTACCGAGGATCATCAATGAGTTTATGGACGTCTTCCATGAGGAGGTGACGACTCTACCCCCTTGATGTGATATCGAGTTTGGGATATACTTTTATCTTGGTGCTCATCCAATTTTGATGGCTCTTTACCAGATGGCGCCTTCGGAGCTACGGGAGATGCGGATTCAGATCAAAAATCAGATAAATAAGGGTTTTGTCTAACCGAGTGTGTCACCATGGGGTACTCCTATGTTGTTTGAGAAGAAGGAGGATGGCGGTCTAAGGCTGTTCATAGACTATAGGAGGCTGAATCAGGTAACAGTCAAGAATCGCTACCCTCTTCCAAGGATAGATGATCTCTTTGACCAGCTGAAAGGTGCATGATGGTTCTCAAAGATTTACATGCGGTCTGGGTATCACCTGTTGAGGGGAAAGGAGGGTGACATCTCTAAGACGACCTACAGGTGCAGATATAGGCACTTTGAGTTTTTAGTCATGCCTTTAGGCATTACAAACACTCTATATTTTTTCATGGGGCTTATAAACTCCATATTCTGGAAATATCTGGATCGGTTCATAGTCATGTTCATTGAAGACATAATGATCTATTCAAGATAAGAGGAGGACCACGCGGAGCACATGAGGACTGTCTTGGAGGTTCTCCGACAGCAGCAGCTCTATGGGATGTTGTCAAAGCGCATGTTCTAGATATGAAAAGTGCACTTTCGTGGGTACGTAGTGTCCGAGAAAGGGGTAGCGGTGGACCCATAAAAGGTTGAGGTGGTTGTTTCTTGGGTAGAACCCAAAAACGTGGCAGAGGTTCATAGTTTCCTCGGGCTAGAAGGTTACTACTGGAGGTTTGTACCCAACTTCTCTCGAGTTTGCAGCGCCATTGACGGCCTTGACCAAGAATGACCAGGTATTCATGTGGAGTGAGCAGTGTGAGGCAGCCTTCAGCAATCTGAAGGAGAAGTTGGTTAGTTCCCCAGTTCCGAGACTACCAAAATAAGGGGCAGTGTATGAGGTGTTTTGTGATGATTCAGGGCAAGGCCTTGGATGTGTGTTGATGCAGCAACAAGGGGTGATCTCTTATGGATCTAGGAACCAACGCACTCATGAGCGTAATTTTTCCACCCACGACCTGGAGCTTGCATCGGTCATTTTCACACTAAGGTTTTGGCGGAATTACCTCATCGAAGAACGCTTTGTGGTATTCACGGATCACAAAAGCTTGAGGTATATCTTCTCCCAACGGGTCCTAAACTTTCGGCATAGAAGGGGGAGGGAGTTCCTCAAAGATTAAGACTTCGATATTTTTTACTATTTAGGAAAATGGAATGTAGTGGATGATTCTTTGGTCAAGAGGTCATAGAAGGACGCGGTCCGAGAGTGAGTATATGATTGGAAGGTGACAGAGGAGTTGGCTCCCCTACACCTCGATGCGATGATGGATAGTGGTAGAGGTTTCTTGTATCAGATGACAGTGCAGTCTTCTCTGTTGAGGCAAGTGCAGGAGTCTCAGTGGGGAGACCCATAGTGTGAAGTGATGTGCGACTGAGTTGATGAGTTCGATGCTCTGGAAGGGTGGACGTAAGATGGTCAAAATCAGATGCTCTTCCAGGGGAAGATGTTTGATCCATAGGTGTTGTTTGGAAAGGTTCTTAGTGAGTTCCACAACTCATGCCTAGCGGTACACCGAGGTATTTCCATGAAGTACCAGTGTCTGAGGAGATAGCTTTGGTGGCCCAGAGTAAAGTGAACAATGGTAGAGTTTGTGGCCAAGTGCCTAGTGTGTCAATAGGTAAATGTTGAACACCGTGTTCTAGGTGAGTTGTTACAACCATTAGATGTCGTCGAGTGGAAGTGGGACGAAATATCGATGGATTTCGTCATGGGACTACCCATAGTGCAAGGGGGCTGCAATGCCATCTGGGTAGTAGTGGATTGCTTGATGAGGTCGGCTCACATTCTGGTGATTAATGAGTCGAGTGCAGTGGACACTCTAGCACGAAAGTAAATGGATGAGGTGGTGTGATTGAATGGAGTTCTGAGATCCACAGTCTTGTACAGGGATGCTCGTTTTACCTCACCAGTCTAGAGGGGTTTGCAACATGAATTTGGCACCCAGGTGTGCCTTTGCACTGCTTTCCACCCCAGACAGATGGGCAGATAGAGCACACCGTCCAGATGTAGGAGGATATGTTGTGGGAATGTATTATGGACTTTGGGGGATAATGGGTGCCACACTTGCCTCTGGTAGAGTTCTATTACGATAATAGCCATCACTCTACCATTGGCATGGCTCCATTCGAATCCCTATATGGAAGCCTGTGTCACTCACCAGTGTGCTGGACTGAGGTTGGGGAAGCAGGTGTTCATGGCCCAGAGGTGGTGCAGAGCAGGACAGAGAAGGTTCATCTTATACGAGAACGTATGAAGGTTGCTCAGGATCGGAAGAAGACATATGCCGATTATAGGAGGATACCCTTGGAGTTAATGGTTGGGGACCATGTGTTATTGAAGGTCTCCCCTACGCGAGGACAACGGAAGATTGGTAGGGGAAGTAAGCTTTCTCCCAGGTTTAGTAGACCTTTCGAATTGTTGTGGCGGGTCAGTGAAGGGGCTTATCAGCTAGCGCTACCACCACCGCAACTGAGGATACATGATGTATTCCATGTGTCCCAGCTTCGTCGATATCTACATGAAGACTCCTACGTCATCTATTTGGGATAGTTAGATGTCAAAGACGATGCGACCATCATATAACGACCAATCAAGATCAAGGATCATAAGGAGAAAGTGCTTCGTGGACAAAACATCCCATTGGTTCATGTTTTGTGGAGGCATGGTGGCTTGGAAGAGAGCACATTGGAACGCGAGGCCGAGTTACACGTTCAGTACCCATAGCTATTTTGACTTCCTTGTAGTTTTTTTTCTCATCCTTGAGATATTGTACCTTGTTCTTTAATTTATGAAATTCTTGTTCTGCTTAGCTATTAGATGATCTATTCCATGTTCTCTATCTATGTGGGTAAATGTATGATGATGGAAATACCTGACAGCTAATCAAAACACATTAATGTGGATGTGATTAAACCCGTGCAGGCGAGTCAGTGCTGCCCAAAGTAGACAATATTCTAACATGTAGGAGGGGACCCCCTAACTCATGTGTTGGAAAATGTGATACTTGTTCTTGTTGGAAATGTTATTGTTGATAATTATTGTGGGAGTATTCTGAAATGTAGGTGGAGGGTTCTATTCCATCTTTCGAACAACTCCGGGGTTTTCCCCTGAGATGTATATTTAGGGGGTGGTTGTTTGGTCCCCACTTTTCTCCTTTCTAGGTTGTTCATATATTCTCGGGGATAAGAATAGTTGAAAAGTATCTAATGTAATGTCCCGGGTTTTTGGGGTCCATTACTTGGTAAAAAGCTGATGTTGGGGTGTTTCGCGTGGTCTGGAAGGCCATCCCAGCTTCTCGGCGACTCCTAGCGGTTGCCTTGGCCTACCGATAGCCTCATCCTACCAGTAGACCTAGCCTACCGATGACCTTTGGGTACCGCTGGCCCTCAGCTACCGGTTTCTCTCGGCTACCGGTTTCTCTCAGCTACCGGTATATCTCGCCCACCGGTAGCTCTAGGCTACCGGTTGCTCTCGGTTACTGGTCGCTCTCAGCCACCGGTAGCTCTAGGTTACCGGTGGCTCTCAGAAACTGGTAATTGTCGCCAATCGGTAACTCTCGGCTACCGATAGATCTAGGCTATGGGTATCTCTAGGCTACCGGTAGCTCTCAGCTACTGGTATCTATCGCCAACTGGTAGCTCTCGGCTACAGGTAGCTCTCCCCTACCCCCATGGGTTTTCCAGTAGCGCCTCCTTTTTGCAATAATTGTTTTTTAACCATGTTTTGACCCCTTTAAGCCTGTTTTAAATACCATTAATGACTGTTTAAATTAAATGATTGGTGAGGTACCCCGTAAATGAAAACCCATGAGGTCTGTGTCGGTTTAAACAGCCTCTAAAGGTGGGGACCTTTATGTAGTGTGTGGGGTGTCTCAACCATGAGGTCAACCCACAATCCCGCTTTTTACGCAGTTTTTAGTTTTTTTAACCGTCCCCAGGAATACTATATATCAGCCTTTATAACTAAAGGCTTATCCTTATATTTCGTTAATTGATCATCCTTCTTGGATTATCCTTCCTCCCGATGAGTCGTACCCATGTTGCTCATGTTTTCCAGTTTCCACGCGAGGGCTTAACGTCGATCCTTGATCCGTCAGGTAGGTTTTTCACCTTCGTCTCTCATTTCTTTGTATCTTGTGGGGTGGGTACGCTGCTGCATCTTCTGAATTGGATGAACTAAACATTAATGAAGATAATAAATGGAATCCAAATAATGAAAGGGAGGGGTGTGATCGATGACGCTGCTCTATTTTTCTCCACTTTCATGATTAATGATTTCTCAATTGTGTGGGCTTACGCCTACTGAAAATCATGGTCGTTGGTGGTCTTTCTCGGTGAAATAATTAACCCTCACCCCTTGTGGTGTTTAAATGGATTTTATTTTGGTTTTGATCCTTTTTATGTGTAATATAAATTGGTTAAATTACATATATTCGGCTAAATAAATTGGAAGCACCAGGATCAACTCATTTTTTATGATAACCCCAGTTTAAGCCCAGTGGAATTGAAATCATGGAGTGTGTTAAATATTTTAAATCTGATAATATGTGTTGAGTCTACCTTGTGTTGGTAGTATTGGTATGGTTGTTTCCTCCATAGTTGGATAAGGGAACAGATTGTTGGTGTGATGTGGGTGAGGATGGGATCTTTGTTTGTATCAAGAATTGGGGCGGGATATTATTTTATTTTGAAACCTTCTTATTCATAGTTATGGGAACATTGGAATATATCTCACGTTGACCTGCATTGGTTCCAATACTTGGAGTGGTCTTGCTTGATGTGTTTTTACAAGGGAGCCGAGTGTGAATGTTTAAATTGTTGTTGGGTGTACTATTTCATTTGCTTGTGCTTATGCTTACTAGTTTCCCATGTAGGTGCAGAAACTTATTTAAACTTTATTAATGAACATGAAAACAAGGATGGGATTGTTGGGGATTTGGTTTGAAGTGAGTTGTGACTTGGGAATGGGTGATGTTCTCTTCTCTTATGAATTAATAGTAATGATAATGTTCTTTAGGATGGCTGAAGAAAAACCTATATTGGGTGAGTTCTTCTTACCTATACATATTGTTTTATTTTTTGTGTTTCTTATTTGTGCCCCACCCAAGTAGTGAACTTAGTGCCGAACACCCCCACTTCATGGGGGATGGTGTTTTCCCTAACACTCCTATGAGTGGTTGGTTATTAGGACCTTTCCTGATCCCTTTCCTGAATATCCTAAGACTCTACGGGTAGGCTATGATTGCCTGAAGTCCATTATTATCCCATGAATCTTTGGGCAGGGTAATGTGTTGGTTTCCCAGGTGTGTGTGGGCAGGTGGTTTCCCAAGTATCTTCAGGATGAGGCATAAGTGTCTTCAGGCGTGGAAATAATTCATCTATCCCAGGTGTCATTGGGCGTGGAAGTGGTTGTTATGGCCTAGGTGTTTGCAAGTGTGGTTACGTGTGACAGTTGTGGCCCAGGTGTCTGTGGGATGGATAGTGGTTATGGCCCATCTGTTTGCCGGAGAGATATGTGGTTGTGGCCCAAGTGTGTGTGGGAGGGGTATGGCAGTGGGACTATGATGAGGATGGCGGGATTGGTCCAATGCGTATGATGTATTCAATAACCAGTGGGAAAGTGTCGTGGGGTACCCAAACAACGATTTTCTATTACTATATATTATCTAACATGCGTTATTTGGAGAGTGTACCTTGGTGATGCGTGGGTGGGTAGTTTCCTTACTAGGTGCTTGGTTATCTCTTTTCTTACAGGGAATTAGGATGCCTCCTCACTTTTGCATTAGATTAATTGGTTTTTCCCTAATGAGTATACTTTTATGCTCACCCTATGTATATAAAACTTCTTTTGGGTTTCCAGGTGAACTGCATGGATCATGCGGGACCGTACTAGCTTGGACAGTTGGGGTAGTGCTATTGTTGTTTCCATTTTTCATAGTATATTTTTACCTTTGGAGTTCTGTGACTTGTATCTTTTACCTTTAAACATTCAGATGGTAATGGTTTATTTTCATCCATATTTTCACTTTCAGTTTTGGTGTTGTTGGATTTACTATCTTATCTCCCAATCCTATTACAAGAAAAATGGTAATGCCTTCTATATAGTGTGTGATTTTATACCCTTGGTGTTGGTCGCCACTCCAGGACCTATTGAAGGTGGGTTTCAGGGGTCTTTATCACTCTTTAAACTAAAAGTAGGAAGGGCCTTACAATCTGCTGACAATTCCCTCCTTTTGGTGAAGGCGGGTCTTGACAAATTATATAAACATCAAAAAATAATATAGGTGTTTAACATAACATATGTCACAAAGAAGGAAATTTTTTGTGAAACCCCTAGATCACATTTGAATAATTTAAAACAAATACATTTAGATGAATTAATTAGAAATGAATCATGAAATACAATTTAATAATAGTAATTAATATAATAACATATCAAAATAGAAACATATACCCCTCATTAAAAAAAGTTGAACATAACATCAATCAAGTGTCATCAAAACAATATTTAGACGAGGAATACATAACTGAAGTCCCATATATTCATATTCAAATTACAAATTTATATCTAATATATATGGACATGTATAAATAAATTATAGAACCATATAAAAAATAATAAAATAATATATTATTCTATTAATACTATAGATCTCTTATATATTTATATTAAATAGATAAAATAATTTTTCCTGCTGATAGCTGTTTCATTATTTATGCATGGTTAGATTTATGAATAATAATCATTGTATATTTATCATAGTTCAATCATAATAAAATATTTACCAATTCCATTAGTGAAATATTTCATAATTATATAAAATTTCATAAATTTATATGGAGATATGATGATATAAAAATTACAATGCTTTTTGCAGATGGTTGTTCCAATATATGCATGATTGGTGATTTCCCTTTCTGATGAAAGGAATGAATAAAATGTAAAATATAATTAACATATAATTAATTATTATTTGACCGTAAAAATAATATAAATTCATTATATCAGTCCTTATTATCGTGTATGTATGGATAACATGAAAAAAACAACATCCCTTCTTTGAGGTGGTAGTCCACAGATACACACGTGCATCATTATCAATTTCCAATGGATGTGAAGGAAATAAGTATGATTATATATAATAATTATATAATAAGAATGAATTCATACATATATTATATAAATATTTAATAAATCATACAAACTTGCATTGAAATACTGGTTTATATTATAAATAATACTGAAAAGTGGAGAAGTTAGTCCACACATACTCAAAGATAAAATGTTCAATTTCCATTTCACAGAAAAGAAGATAGGTAAAAGTATTGATAAAAACCTAATAAAATTGTAGTATATTGGATATAATTATTTTATTATATTTTATTATTTATTATATAACTAATGGATATAATGTATTATGTAAAAATAAAATGATTGGGTAAAATGATTACCTCCTCTTAGAGGGACCATCATTAGATCTCTTCTCAATGTCCATTGGGATGACCTTATGAGAATAATACCACCGAAATAACATATATAAATATGTTTATACTTGTTTTTTAGGGTTTGGTGTTGTTATGTTGATCCAAGATGTGTGAATAATTTACGCTATCTAGTGTTTACTTTATGTTAATGAAATGAAATAATTTAAATTATATAGATGATAAAAACAAATAAGCTATTTTTCTAATGAATGTTGAACCAAGTGATACAAAATTGAACTATAATATGTTTTATGTTATAAATAAATTACAAAATTATAATTTTAAAAGGATAATTTAGAATTTTATATGTTATCATTTGATTTAACCCCCTTTTTATCCAATTTAAACTATAAATATGGTAAAAAAATTTCAATATTAAAGGCTCCTTAATTACTGATAATGATATAATTACAATATAATTGGAACATTAATGAGATTTTAGAATATATACAAATCAACATGTCCCCTCTCACCATTTTTATAATTTTTAAAACTTGCAATAAAATATTATATAACAGAAATTACCATTAATGACATTTTCAGACTATTTAATTAATTTGACATTTATTATAGGTTGATTGTAATTTATTAAATATAAAGGATCATTAAAAAAAATTAAACATTATAATTACCCATATTGTTTTTAGAACCCCAATATTTATCCAAAATGTATTCATATTAATTTTTTAACTGTTTCCTCAAGCACTATGTCTGTAATAGCTATTAATTTTAGGTAATTATACCATAACAAAATTAAAAATAAAATATTATTAAAAGCCTAATATAATAATATTTATAAGTAAACATTTATAATTTAAAATAATTTATTATTATCCCCATTAAAAACATTTAATTTCTTTTAATGAAAATATTGTGATATTTTGTATTTTTCATTACAAAAATTAATTTATATTTTATTATCAATGAAAAATGGAGAAAATTTTCATAACTTATATTCGTGGATAATTTTTATAAAATCAACCAAATAAAATATATTAATATCCAGATTTTGTTTATTTTAATGTATTATATGATTGTTTTATAACTATTTTACTTGTATTACCCTTACTATTATGCCAATAAATTTAGCAATTATACTATACATAATGAAAAATAAGAGGAATATATTTATGAAATATTAACCTCCTAATATAAAATCAATAATACATTATTCATGATTGATTATCTAGAAGATGAAAAAATTAACCATAATAAAATTTCATAAAATGCAGTGCAAATATATTTTTACAAAAATGACTTTTTATCCTATAATTGAACATATAGAAAAATAAAGTATAATGTATATTCATATATATTTATATATACTATGTATTATTAGTGGATAATTATGTATGATTATGATAAAATGTAGAAACATTTGAACTTATGTTGATTTATTTAGTGAAAATAGATGATTGTTTTATAATAGACCTAGTTTTTCACTATTGACATAAAAATTATTTTTTTCAGAAAAATTAAAAAAAATCACACCACAGTAACATTGAAATATTGATTTAATGTATGTTATTATTTTAATAAAATATATGATCATAATTTTAAAAATAAATAAAAATTCAATAAAAATTATATAATAATGTTTTTTATGAATTTTTTTTTGAATAATATAATGAATGTACAAAATATAGGGTACTTATTTTGTAACATCCCTGATAAATAAGGAATAAGAAACTTTTCATATTTATTAATCTTGGTGAATTATATATTTATTTTACATTAATGTGGATACTATGTTTGATAGTGTACCTGATACGCAGCAAAAGGTTTTTTTTGAAATCTTACGTTTCACACTAATAATATAATATTATTATTTTAAATGGTAGTTAACTCCTAGCCATTGTACTGGAGGAAATGAACAAAACTAACTAATATATGATTATACATGTTTGTTAAATTTATTTACATTTATCCAATAAATGTTAGAGTCTTAAAATGTGAATGAATCTAATTATAAGCATAATTTACATTAAAAGGTTGATTTACTGCCTTTTAATGGAGAACCATCTTTTAATATAGTTTTGGTCAGTTTAATAAATTCTATTTGACCATATAAAATCCTAAATTAGTGTGGGGATATCAAAATTTACATTATGTATATTTTTTGATTTTTAGCTGATAAATGTTCATTTTTTAATAAATAGTGAAAAATATTGTATTTTAATTCAAAAATGTGTTTTAATATAATTTATTTATATGGATAGATTATCTTTGTAATTTGTTTTAAAGTGTAATTACAATATATTTTTACCATTTAATCCAAATTTGGCCATTTAAATTGTATTCACCTTGAAATTGAATATAAACAAGTGTCTGTCTTTTGATAGTTATTTTTTCTTAAAAATACTCTATTTGTTTTAACAGTGGGAATTAATTTTAAAATAAATCAATTCCAATTTTATGTTCTGAAGTAGAAAAAAATTAACATCATTTATTAATTTGTAAAATCAAATAATTCTTTGCCTGAATATTTTGAATTTTTTTGAAAGACTTTAATTTTTGATGAATAGTGAATCCACTTAGTAATAGTAAAAAACTGAATTTTTCATTTATATGAAATTTTAGCACTTATATAAATTGAATTTCTAAAATATGACAAACATGGTTGTTATTAGTAAATAAATGCGTTTTAATAAGATGAAAATAATTTTTGGTGAATAGTAAATTTTCACTTTTGTTTACCGCCGTTACAGATAAATTGAGTAATTCTAGGAAAAAGAATATTATAATAATTTAAAATTACCATAACACTTTTTCTAACCTTATTGGATGAGTCAGTTCTGACCATGGTAATATTTGGGTCGATTTTGGGACCCCATGATGCAACTTAAGAGTGTTAATGACACTTTAGATTAATTAATTTAAATTAATGGACAAAATGACATAAACAAAAATCTTTCAGTAAATTAATTTTTATATGGTGTTATATAACAAATAATTTTGCCTATAAATATTCATTGCAAATATAAAATTATTTCCTATATCATGGTATTTATTTAAAAAAATATTAGACATCAAATAATTTTAATTATCTATGACACAATAATGATGGAGTATCTAATTAATTAATAAATGATTTAAATAAATAAGATTATAATGATTAAAATATTATCCAAAACCTATCCAATTCCAATTGGGTGAATTTATTTAGTGCATTAGTCTTCTTATATTTGAATCTAATTATTTTTTAACCCTTGAAAACTTAATATCATTATATTATAAAATAATATTTTCACACTTTCCTAACGAGCCCCTCCTCTCCCTTATAAAAAAACAGACCATTTCAAACCAATTCCTCACACCTCTCAAGAATTTTGTCTCATCCAAACTCTGCCCAATTAATCTCCATACATCTCTCTCTTAGACCTAGAAGACTTACCTTAAGCAGAAGGCACTTCAACAAACTTTTTTGGTTCAAACCAAACGGTGTTACACAAATTAAAGTTAATGGAATATCTTTAATTCATTACATTATTTTACTTCTCCAAACCCTAAAACATTTTTTCCTTTACTTTATATCAACACCAGTATCCTAAATATACTAGGATGTTGTACTAAGAATAATTCTAACTACACATACACACACCTCCATCTAATGGGTGATGAAAATAATGTTTCTATGGATGGTAAACTAATGCCTCACGAAATGATGATTGTTCAATTACCTCCTACCGCCTCTCATGGTGGCCATTATAATGGAAGTATATTTATATATGATATATATTATGTTTATTTTTTATTTATACTTTAGTATTTCCTATTTATATCACACCCTTATGGTTTCCATTATTAGGAAACACGATAATTTCATTTGAGGAAGTGCGGACTACCGCCCCCTCAAAGTTATACGACTCGTTAATGCCATATGTGGGACATATAAAGGATAGAGTTAATGATATAATATATGATATTATACTGGAATTATAATATACCTATGTATCATTATGTTTTAATTCCATTAAAATAATAAATAGAAATGAAAGTAGCGTTAATGTGTGCATACGGCTTACCATCTCCATAAACGGTGCATTTCATTTCATACCTCAAAATGTTATGTACTGTTATAAATAAATGTATATACAATATATATATGATATATATGATATCCAAATCATGAATATAATTCTGTAAATAATAGACTGTTGACCACATGGACAACTTGTAATTATAAGGTGGCCATTTTTTACTCAAGTACCAAATATCGACAAAACGACCCTTATTAACTTAAATGATTACAAAATGTTTATAATAAGGTAATTAGTGATATAAAGAAAATAATAAACATAAAAATGGTTTCTTAATCAAGTATAAAATTAAATTATTTTTATTATTTAGGAAGAACATGGAACAAATGAGTCATGTCGGACACGAGGTAAAGAGATTTCTTATCACACTTTTAATTCTGTGGATTTCCATTGTTCGCCACTTATTTATTGAAGTTAGTGTATTATGTACTGGAATTTGATATATATTATCCTGATTATAATAATGTTCATGGAATTATGTGATTCATTTTATGGTTATTAATTTTTGATCAAATGACTCAGTAGATTACAACGAGGTAAAGTGTTTCATCTCACTTTTTATTTCCGTGGGATTCATGATATATTTGCCACTATTTCCTTTTGTGTGGTGTATGTACTACACATGATTTTACTTTTGTGTAATATAATTTCATTTATGAGTATTTAAATATTCATTTTATGATCCTTCTTTCATGTGGCCTATGTTTTTTATGTTACCAAGTCGGTAAGGGAACCATTCACACTGCTATTTTTAAAAGATTTTTTTTATGTCTTTAAATTTACATCTTATTATGATGGGATAAGTTAGTCTATATCATTATTGATGTAAATTTTATGTCCAAGTGATGATATCACCTTTTCATATCATCAACTCATTTTCTTAATTTTAATGCGACACCGTTAGGATGTCGAATTTTTGCAAGAGAACTTATTTACCGAATTTCAATTCATTGGGATAACATTTACTACTTGAATATTTTATCATGTGATTATGTGTGAATGACCTATGATTGTTTTACACATAATATCCAATTATATTGGGTTTATTTATATTTTTCACACATAATTATTTGATTGATTTATCCATCATTTAAGGATACCGTCTTGATATGGGATTTCATCTCAATTTACATTTCCATTGAGACTTCATTGTTGTTACGCACCACTTCAATCTTATATGGTGTATATACTATCATTTTTCATACTTTATCTTGAATCCCATTATTCTCATGAAATTATAAAGTTCAGATTAAATTTTATTCCTTAATTATTTATATTCAAGACTTTCTCATTTTTATAAAAACTATTTAACTAAAATATCATTTTAAATGTTTTCAATATTTATTATTTTAAATCATTATCTTTAATATCTATGTTTTAAAAATTATTTTGAGTACTTATTTATATAGAAATTATTATTTTAAAATTATAATTCTATTAAAATATTCAATGTGGTATGGAACACATTGATTGAAAAATCCATTTTTAAATGGTTTTTTAAAATGGGATGATTATTTAGATATCTTCAAATTACATCCTGTGATTGGAAATTAAATGTTTTTAGTGAAATGCTTATATTTACAATATTTTATTTGTTATGGTGGTACCTAGACCATTGATGGGTGGTTAAATGTTAAACAATATGATGGTTGGTGCCGTGATAAACTAGGATAGGTGGTTACGTTATAACCTCCAATACATTGGGTATAGAAGTCGACCATTTGGCTATTCAATTTAGTGATATGTGTGTAAGTCGACCGTATGGTTATTCTATCTATGTATGTTTATGTCCAAAGATACCTTTATATTTTTTGTGTTATTTATATGGGTTTTATGGTAATCATTCGATTATAAATTAGTATGCAATGATCCTTTTTTTAGTGAAGAGTATTTAATAATTCATAAGGGTGAAAAGTATTACTTCTGTTAAAGTATTCATGGTTTACTTGTTGTTTTGAAAAACTAACAGTTTTCTTTCTTTGGGTATCCCTTTCTTGGATTTTTATGCTAATATACGTTTTTTAAAATGTTTTTCACAGGACATAATGTGGAATAGGGTCATGGATGGTATCATGGAAAAGTCTTGATGTCTTAATCGTGGAACTAGACATGACACTTTTTTTGGAGAGTCATTATTTTATAAAAAAAAGAAAAATGAGTAGAAGTGTCTACTTTGTAATCTTGTGAGATGTAATAGTTATGTCCTAATTCTCTAAAATTGTAATCCTGAAAAGATCCTCAATGCGAATTATTCGTTTAATTCAGTATTATGTAATGTTTTATGGTCAGGCCTTTATAGTTGGCATCAGCGGTCGGTTTAGACAACTATAGGGTTTAGGAATTTTCGTTAGACATATGGTTTGTCCCTCTCTATTATTTCAGTTAAATCCATGTTTTATAACATTTTCAGATCAAGGATAGACAATTACAAATGGTAGGAGGACCATCTCAAACTATATTCCTATCTCATCATGATGACATGCTTGCAATAATTATTACAAAGTCATGTTCAAATGATTGTGAAACTTTTTATAGCACACAACTCACTTGCAAGCAGTTGTTTGAGATATCAAACACCTCCATTATACCTCGTTATCATCGTGGATCATGTGTTGTATTCAAAAAAAATCTATTTTCCCAATACTCTCGTATTTTCAGGAAAGGTAAATATTATCAAGGAATTTTTAAATATTTTACCTTATCAAAAGATTTAGAAGCATATTATAATTTTAGAAAATCTACTGAAGAAGGAGAAACTTCTGCAACCAATATACATTTGATTTTATAATATATTCTCTCATCACATACTTATGGTATTTTAAAAGGACCATTAATTGAATGTTTTAACTCAAATTCGATTCGACTGTTTTATAGAAATCATGTTTTATTAGATGTTTTTAAATTATATGTCATGCAAGATTATTTTCCAAAACTGTTTTTCTGTGAACACCCATATGACCCATGTTGTACATATGTATTTGGATGGAGGAAGAAAATGATTTTTATGGATCCCTAAAAAAATGTTTCAAGGCATGAACCTTGTACCTGCGTGAACAATATGACAATTAAACCAAATGGAAACCATGATCATGGTATGCTGGTCTTCATTTTGGAGATTTTTTATTTTATCATATGGTTGTGAAATAAGACTTCAAGAATTATGATGTTGAGATCATTATGAATTTTGATGAAAATGAGTGGTATAAAGAAACCATTTCGGTTAAAACATGATAGTGTAATTTTTGAGTTTTATAATAAGGACAACCCATATGATGGGTGACAACACATCACATCTTTTAAGGCTACAGGAATCGAACCCACAACCAAAGGACGACTATAAAGCCTCACATAATACTAGCCTACGTGAAGTCCGTGGTTAGTATGACTTATTATTTTAGTAAAATGATTTTATAGAACAAGAATATTTTGAGTTTTGGAACTTCTGTTTTATCAAATGGATATACTTTGTATAGAAAAATGATTTTGTGATTAGGTAATACAGTATGTTGTGGAAGACGTTTTCTCTTTTGAGGAAACACTATATGCATAAGTAAGATATAATAATTTTGGATTTAAATTTTGGAATAATGGTCGAAATTTTATATTGGAAGAATCTATGTTTTTTCTATGGACACTTGATGATTTTATTTATTTATGAAAATGATTAACCTATCATGGAGAATTTGTGACTAGGTTAATTACTTTTCAATATTATACTTTATGAGTAACTTTTGTTACATGAAGAAAAATGTTATGATGTATCTTGGAAGTCTTTGTAATTAAATCCTTATGAGATTTGGGTTACAATCACAGTTTGGATTTATTTTGAAGAATTTTAGGGACAATTGTTTGTTGAATGGTCTCTATTGAAAATTGGGTTTTGTTAGACAAATTTTGGAGATTAAGAGTAGTTTTTCTTTATGTAAAAGTTTGAACTTTTGGGGGATTATCCGATCTTGTACTAAACGTTTTGGTTTTAGTTAATATCTAAAGACAAGTAAAATATATATTTCATCCTATGTGGATTATTTTATTCTCTACATGTTGATTATAGAACTTTTAATGTAAACAAGTCATCCTGAATATTCATCGTTTGGAGGAAATATGAGTTTGTGTTAGAATTCTAGTAAAGAATAAAAGTCTACCTGACAATTAAGTGTGATTCCTAATGTTTTTAGTTGAGATCATAAATAGATTATTCAATGAAAATTAACTTAAAAAAACAACGTTTTGTGTAAAAGTTTCCTACTTGGGAATCATGAATCGTTGAACCCATCACATGTTTGTGATTTTCCCGTGGTTAACTTTATCCCAATCATGTTTTCTATCACTCTCAGTAAAAACATGACCATTTGTTCTCTCTTACATATCCATGTCTTCCTACATGGAATCCTATTATGGGTTATCTCATGCGACCTTTCTACTTCAAATCTATTATTATAAAGTGATAGTTTTGTTGACTATTTTTTGATGTGGGAATATTAATGATGTTTTCAAGCCCAGTTTTAAAATAGCGAGGACGCAATTCCCAAAAGGGGGGAAGGATGTATCATACCATACAAACAAGGAATAATACACTATTCAAATTTATTAGTATATTTGAAATACATATTAATTTTACATTAAATGGGATTCTAGGTTTGATAGCATACACGATACACAACAACAGGTTTCCTTGAAATCATATGTTGCACACTAATAATATAATATTATTATTTTAAATGGTAGTTAACTCATCGTAGTTGTATTGTATGATTGAACAAAACTAACTACAATAGGATTATACATATTTTTTAAATGTATTTACATTTTTCTAATAAAATATTGACTGTGAAAATGCGAAAGAATATAATTTTAACCATAATTTACAGTAAAAGGTTGATTTACCGCATTTTAATGGTGAACCCTAATTAAATATAGTTTTGGTCACATTAATACATTATATTTGAACAAATAAAGTCCTTCTTTAGTATGGGGGCATCAAAATTTACATTGTGTAAATTTTTTGAATTTTTTCTGATAAAGATCATTTTTTAATGAATAGTGAAAAATATTGTATTTGAATTCAAAATTGTGTTTTTATATAATTTATTTATATGGATATATTACCATTTTAATTGTTTTAAAGTCTAATTAGAATATATTTTTACCATTTAATCCATGTTTGATCATAGTAATTGATTTCACATTGAAATTAGACTTAAAAAAGTGTCAATCTTTTGATAGTTATTGTTTCATAAAAACAAGCTATTTGTTTTAGCAATTGGAATTAATTTTAAAATTAATTAATTCTAATTTAATGTTTTTAATTTGGAAAAATAAAAATCATTTTGGAATTCATAAAATCAAATAAATCTTAGGCTGAATTTTTGGTATTTTTTTGAAAAACTGTAATATTTTATGAATAGTGAAACCACTTAGTAGTGGTTAAAAAATGACTTTTTCATTTAAATGAAATTTTACCACTTCTGTGAAATGAATTTAGAAAATAAGACATAAATGGTTTTTATTATTAAGTAAAATTTTGTTCAATAAGATGAGAGTTACTTTTGGTGAATATTAACTTTTTCATTTTTTACGGCGGTTAAAGGTAAATAGTGTAATTCAAGGTAAAAAGAATATTATAATAATTATAAATTACCTTAACACTTGACCATACAATATTGGTTGAGTCATGGACGTCCATGGACCTATTTTGGTCGATTTTGGGACTCCATGAATCCACTTAGGAGTGATAATGACACATTAGATTTATTAATATAATGTGAAGGAAAACATGACAAAAAAAAACTTTTAGTAAATTAATTTTTATATGGTCTCGTATTAGTAGTATTTTTAAACATAAATATTCATTGGAAATATAAAAATAATTCCTACATCATCGTATTTTTTATAATTTTTAGACATCGAATAAATTAAATAATGTATGACATAATAATGATGCAATATTTATCTCTTTAATAAATGATTTAAATAAATAAGATGATAATGATTAAAATATTATCCAAAACATGTCAAATTACTATTGGATGATTTTATATAGACCATAAGTCATCTTATATTAGGCTCTAATTATTTTTGGAACTTTAGAAATAGAATATCATTATATTATAAAATAATATTTTCACACTTTCCTAAAGAGCCCCACCTCTACCTTATAAAAAGATCCCAATTCTATCCAACACCTCACACATATCAAGCCTTTATGATATTACAAAACCTGACCAATTATTCTCCCTACATCCCTCCCTTACACCTATAAGCCTTACCTTATGCATAAGGCACTACAAAAAACCTTTTTGGTTCAAACTAATAGGAGTTACCCAAATTAAAGGTAATGGTTTCTCTTAAATTATTTTCTTTTATTTTTCTCCTCCATCCCCTAAAATATTTTAATTCATTTCCTTTATATAAACATCATTATCATAAATATACTAGGATGTTTTTATGATAAGGATTATAACTACATATACACACCCCTCCATCTAATGGGTGAAGAACATAAATGTTAATGTAGATGGAAAACTAACGCCTCATGAAACGATTATTGTTCAACTACCACATATTGTCTCTCATGGTGGCCGTTATGATGGAACTGTATTTATATATGATATATATTATGTTTATGTTTGTTTATTCTTCAGTATTTCCCATTTATATCATTCCCTTATGGTTTCCATTATGGGTAAATGTTATAATTTATTAGAGGAAGTGTAGACTACCACCGCCTCAATGTGATATGACTCATTAATACCATATGTGGGACATATAAAAGATGGATTTAATGATATTATATATGATATTATACTGGAATTGTAATATACCTATTTATCATTATGTTCTAATTCTAATAAAAAATATAAATAAAGTAGCATTCATGCGTACGTACGGCTTGCTGTCCCCCTCAACGACACATTTCGTTTCATACCTCCAAATATTATGTAATGTTATAAATACATGTATATAATGGATATATATGATATACATGAAATCCAAATCATGAATATAATTTTGTATATAATTGACTCTTGGACACATGGAAAACATGTAATTATAAGGTGTTCATTTTTTAACTCAAGTACCAAATATCGACAAAACGACCCGTATTAACTTAAATGATTAAAAATGATTATAAAATAGAAATAAAAGTTATAAATGGAATAATAAAATATATAAAGGTCTCTTAATCAAGTATAAAATTAACATATTTTTATTATTAATGATGAAAAAGTTAAAAATGTGTCAAGTCAGACATGAGGTATGGAGATTTCTTATCTCACTTTTAATTCTGTGAGATTTCCATTGTTCACCAATTATTTATTTCATGTGGTTTATTATATAAGTCCATTTGATATATATTATCATTATTATATTTATATTCATGGTATTACATGATTCAATTTATGGTTATTAACTTTTTATCAAATGACTCAGTTGATTACAATGAGATAAAGGTTTTCATCTCACTTTTTATTTCCGTGAGATTTATGCTATATATTCCATTATTTCCTTTCGTGGGGTGTATGTACAGCCCATGATTGTACATTTGTTTAATTTACATTCATTTATGAGTATTTACATCTTCATTTTATGATCTTTCTTTCATTTGGTGTATGTTTTGTATATTAACAAATCTGTAATGGAACCTTTCACCCACCTCTTTTTAAAAGACTTTTTTTGTTATTACGTTTAATTTACATCTAATTATGTTTGGATATGTTATTATATATTATTTTTATTTAATTATTATATCCAAGGGATGAGATACCCCTTTCATCTCCGCATCTCTTGTCTTGAATTTTAATGTGACGATGTTTGGCTATTGAATTTTTGCAAGAGAGTTTCTTAACCCAATTTCAATTCTTTGGCATAAACGTGTACTTCTTGAATGATTCGTCCAATGAATATGTGTGAATGACCCATGATTTTTTTACACATAATATACAATTCGTTAGGGTGTATTTATATTTTTCACACATATTTATGTGATTGATTTATCCTTAACTTATTAATATCTTCTTTATAAAGGATTTCGTCTCAAATTAAATTTCCAATAACACATCATGGTTATTATGCACCAATTCACTCTTATATGGTATATATATTGTCCATTGTCATATTATATCATTAATACCTTTATTATCATGATATTATAACGATCATATTAAATTTTATTCCTCAATTATTTTTATTTATGAGTCTCTCATTTTTTTAAAAACTCTTTAACTAAAATATCATTTTAAATGTTTTAAATATTTATTATTCTATATCATTATCTATAATTTCCATGTTAAAAAATGTTTTTTAGTATTTATTTATATGGACATTAATGATTTAAAAATATAATTCCATTAAAATCTTCAATATTTTATGGGACACTTTGATTCAAAAATCAATTTTGAAATAGTCTATGAAAATGGAATGATTATTTCAATACCTTGAAATTACTTCTTGTGATTGAAAATGAAATGTTATTAGTGAAATGATTATATTTGAAATATTTTATGTGTTATGATGGTACATGGACATTTGACGAGTGGTTACGTGATAAACCATATGATGGGTGGTGAAGTGATAAGCCAAGATGGGTGGTTACGTTATAACCTCTAATGCATTGGGTATGAAATTCGGACATGTGACAATTCCATTTAGTGATATGTGTGGAAGTCGACCGTATGGTTATTCCAATTTTTTATGTGTATATCCCAAGTAAAATTTATATTTTGTGTGTTATTTATGTGATTTTGATGGTAATATTTTGGTTACACAAGAGTAACCAATATTCCTTTATTCTGTGAAGAGTAATTACTAATTCAAAAAGCTGAAAAATATTACTTATGTTACAGTATCCATGGTTTACTTGTTGTTTGAAAAAACTAAAAGGTTTCCTTCTTCTTTATCCATTAATGAATTTTTTATGCTCATACCATGTTTGAGAAATTTATTCCCTAGGATATAATTTAGAATAAGGTCATTGATGGGATCATTGAAAAGTCATGTTATCTTAAACATAGAACTAGACATGACTAATTTTTTCAAGAGTTGTTATTTTATAAAAAAATGGATACTGAGTAGAAGTTTCTACCTTGTAATCTTTTGAGATGTAATAGTTATATCCTTATTATCTAAAAATCTTACCCATAAAAGTTCCTTAATTTGAATTATTCATTTAATTCAATATTATGTGATGTTTTAAGGCCAATTCTTTGTATATTTATTATCCATAATCAATAAATATGAATTAAAAAATAAAATTAATTAACTAATTTTAAATTTTAGTTAATCAAACTAAGACATATCAATTTAATTTTAAGGTCATAATATTTTTTTGTTCATTTTAGGATTGATGTTGTGGGTATATGAAGTTATCAAACATTAATAATTTATTTAATGAGAAAATATAATCTAAAATTTTAAAGTTGTTCAAAATGTGTTTTGATGCATTAATTTAGTTGAAATATCATTCAATTATTTTAACATTCAATCCAAATTTTCATGTCTCATCATTTTGTCTATTGAGACGGATAATTATTTCATTCATAATATTTTCTATTAATTTTTTTCCCTAATTTCTTGTACAAGAACTTATTATAAGTCATTTTTCGATTACATCTTCAAACCCATCACAAAACCTCTTCATTTAAATCCATATAAACTCACCCGTTACTTTTTAATATATATATATATATGTTAATGAGTTTCAAATAATCTATTTGAATGTATTTTTATTGATCCTCTTTATTATATATTGATATGATATTAGCTTTATCAACATATAAACATTCTCTAGACTTGTGCCTATGTTTCATTACCACTTATTCTATAGAATAATAATTATCTGAAAATTCTATATGGGAATATAAATTTTTTTATTTTCATAAAATTTTACACAATATGTTTAAAATAATATTAAGTATTATAATAATAATTTTATTAAAAAATTGGAAAGTATATATTCCCATAAATTATTTTTTAATATTCTCGATTGAATTACGTTTTGAAATGAGTATGTATTACCCTATTTTATAATTATATTCCTCCATATCATCCATCTTCATTATTTAACAATATATCAAATCAAAATCGTTCTTAATTTAAAATGAAGTTCAAGAGACATTAGGTATCTTATTAAATTCAATGAACAAATAGTTAATCTTAATCATCCCTATCAACAAATCTCATTCAATAGTTGGGGTGTATCCAGATTGGTAAACTGTATAATCTAGCATTAAAAAGTTCAAGGATCAAATCCTAAATTGTGAGTTTTATAGGGTTAATATATAAATCCTTTAGAATATTCCATTGTAGTCATTGTAGCACATAATATAGAAGTTAAAATAATATAGTTGTAGATGTGGTACAATTCACCTAATTTGGGACATTAGGATAAATATTTGGCCCATTCGACCATATGTATATTCTGAAAAAATATATTTAGTAATTTTTAGTACATATAAATAGTTTTTCTTAAATATTTAATGACATATCTTTTTAGTGAAAATCCATATTGATAGATCACTGTACAAGTAGTCACTAGGTTGATCTGACCAGACCCTAGCTTGAAGGAGGGATATATATGTGATGTCATTGACCAATTTAGTGATACCATAGAACTATAGGTTAGTATAAACATTATGTGTTGTATGTAAGGGAAAAATATAAATGGGATGGGTAGTGGATTCCTAGGTATATTTGGGGTTCAATATATAGTAAATGGATTGTTTCCCTAGGACTCCAGGCCATTGAGTTCAAGCATTATGTTGTTGGACCTCTGAGGCATGTAAGGTATCATGAAGAAACTTTTATAAAGACTTATATAAAAAAAATTAACATATTTAAGGAATTCAGGAAATTCTATCAATACTTAAATATCTTTCTCTAAAACTGGAAATAGTAAAATCATAATCATTATGTATATATTCAATAACCACCTTCTCCCATGAACCAAATAAAATAAAAAAAAATCTAGTACAACCATCATTGATTTCCCATTTTAAAATTTTTTTCTCCCATCATAGAGTCCATGTTTTATATTTTTGTATTAATATATATATATATATATATTTAAAAGTAAGGAATAATATTTTGTCTTCGATAACACTTATATAGATCATGGAAACCCAGATACAGTGGGTTTTTTTCTCTTATATGTCGATTTAACCTTATTTCTTCTTTACTGTCATTTCTAGCAACATAGACACTATCGAAGTTCTATTTATAGGCTTCGATGGATTAATAACATTTTTCTAAATACAAAATTTCCTTAAAACAAATTTAAAAAAAAATTAATATTAAAAAAAATTCTATCGTTATCATCATTTTATTCATTTTCTTAAAAACAGCATTTGTTATGTTTTACTATGAATATTATTCTTCTATTGGATAACTATTTTCACGTATTAATTTATAAAAATCATTTCGGTAAACACATCACCATTTTTTAATCTCGAACATTTCCAGTATATTGTAAATTTTGTTTACAGTTTTTATTTTTATTGAATAAATATTCAAAACACATCACTTTTATGATTCACAATTTAAGCCAATGGTTCGCTTGTGGAATCATCCATGACGGTAACAATGTTCCTTTCACTTTTATAAGAATTAACATAGATAGGTTACTAAACATTTAGATGAATAAACTCTAACTTTTTTCATTTAATTTTTCATATAAAAATATAAAATTACATTTTCCATTGGTTCCTAAGTAAAAAAATATATTATCTGTTATGAATTATTATGGACCAAGATCTAATATGAATCTATCTTATAAAATTTAATGAATTTTAGACTAAGTATTCCAATCTGATTGTGCCAATTATTTTTAATTCATGATTACTTCATTCGGGTGAGTATACCACCCACTTCCATTTTAATCAAATATGACAACCATTCATTCATACCACATGTCCGTGGATTTAAAATTGGGGTATTATGATGTAATTAAAATTGAAACTACGCCTCATTTTTTTTAATAATCACTAATTAAAACATGATGAGTATTCGAATGAATCATGTCTCTTTTTAATATATTGATGATTGATGAAGCTCCTATAAAAAAATGTTCCTAGAACCATACCAAATGATATTGTGTAACATTTGCAATTGTTTTTTGGAAAATTTTATAGCTTACAGGGATTTTGAAACTTGAATTTAAAAGATGCATATTTTTGTGGATGATAAAACTAAATTATTAAAATATTAATTTTTAGTTTTATTTTATAACTCTATAAATATATTTATATTTTATAATTTGTAATTTTATTAAAAACTAACTATTTAGTTTTTTGGAAAATTAAAATACAAAAAACAATGTAAACAAAATTATATGATATCTGTGAATTTTAACAGCATGAAATGATGAGAAATATTTTAGTGATTAATTATATAGAATAATATGATATTATTGTACTTTAAAAATACTATTTATTATATAATTTTATAATTTTACAATATCAGTCGGCAGGAAAAATTTGATATCTAATAGTGGATGAGGAAATTTATCCACTATCTATAATATTTTTTGTATATTGCTAAAGAGGAAGAATATATAATCATATATAGATGATATTTAGAATAGTTCTATTATTATTAACTATTTATAACATGGTAATCACATTACTTTTACTATTTTAGGTTAATATCATAGTTAATGTACTTCTTGAAGAAAATCAATCCTTTGATGTTGAGTCATTCTATTAAGATTTGATGATCAGATTTGAATATAAGAGAGAAGGTGGAATTTATATAAAATTATCGTTTCTATTAGAATAATTCCATTCAATTGTTGAGGGAAATGATTAAACATTATTATAAGTAAAATTGTATTATTCATTCTCTAACATTATCTAATGAATTTCTTAATTGGTAATCAGTAATTATATTATAGTCAATAAAATCAACTATAAAATTTTATGTTGACCATGATAAAGTGTGGTATCTCACTTCAAGGATGAACCTTGTAATAAAATAAATTGACTTCATTTAATTAATATTCATATATAAATGTGAGGATGATATTTTACTGAGTGAATTTAATCCCTAACCATACATAAGTTTTTGATTTTCATATATGTATTTAAAAAAGAAAACATGTTCTATGAATTCAGCCCTAGTAGTTCTGTAACTGATCTATGCCCTATATGTTATATAAAATTCACAAATATTCCGGGAGATTTATTTCAACATAAAAATTCAATGTTATGTGAAAAAAAAATTTGTTCCTTTTTTATAGAATGGTTTTTCATGGATATAAACATTGAATTTAATATCAACAATTATTATATGTTTTTATGGAAATTGAAAATTTCATTATGAGATATCCAACACCTATATGTTGTGGTTAAATAACATATTTTCGAAAAAATATTGTTATTTATTGAAGGGATGAATTTGAAATTTATCATCTTATATATAAAAATAATACAGTAATGTTATGGTGTTGTAAATAGATAGATAGATATTGGATAAACATGGGAACATATATGAAAGATACTTCAATACCAATTAAGAAAAATTCCAATCCTTGTTAATTTTTTTGAATCTATTATTATGGATAATGATGATAATATTTATTACTATTACACAAATATAAATGTGTTATCCATTCATATCCATACTTTTTTTGACAATCTAGATGATTTTACTTTAATCCAAAAATGATGATAAATATTTCAAATATATATTACACAAAGATCACATCCATGGATGAAATACATGATATTTATCTTTATTAATTAATCAAAACCCTTTGCAATAACTATAAAAGAAAAACAAAAATATTCCAGAAGAAAACTATGTAATGGATAATTTTAAAATCATCGAATAAATTTATGATCAAGTAAAGTGAGTTTTTGTTCTCATGCAACATGGATTTAGATGTTGTGGGAGATGAAAATACCATTAAATAAAGGCTCTAATAACATTAAACCACATGAATGGAAAATTAAAATATAATGGAAATCATTCACATAAATTTTTAAATTTTTGAGGGATTACAAACATTAAAATCAATATTATTGGAAAAAAATGAGTTAAATGATGAATTGGATGAAGAGAAATTTCACGAAAAATATAATGTAATATAAAATTTTAAGGATGGTAAAACGTTGTCTCCAAATCACTAGAAAAGTAGATTATTCGGTAATTTGAATGAAGAAATGGTGACCCAGATTTTAAACTAGAGGTAGAATGTTTTATAAGAGATACCAACATTATATAACATGTTGAGAGTAAATGGGAGAACCCATGTTCTAAAAAAAATGAGTAATATTATACACCCTTTGGATCCACAATTTATTGGTAATACATGATGCATATCTGGATACAAATTCTCCACTCAAAAGTGTTGAGTCCATGATTCATTTTATTTTAATCAGTTATTAAGTGGATGATATAGCTAATAAAATTATTGAATATGTTCTTAATATTAATTAATATTCCAAAAATAAGAAATTCAAAATGCATAAAAATAGTGAAGACAATGAAAATATGTATTCTCCAGGTGAATTTTACATTTCATGGATTTGGATGTTGAATTATTGGTGCCATTAAATAATAAATGTACATATATACATTCCAAATGAATGAGATAAATAAATAAGAGGAATGTATGTTTTTGAAAAATTTGGCTGGTCATTTTTGTTAAGTAAGGATTTTAATTACATTAGATAGATGGATTGATTATTTGTTAATTAAATTAATGGAATAGTCATAAATTATGCCCAATTACTTCCATCCAACGACTAGGTATAACCAAAGGCACATTTGGAACCACATTCAACCATGCCTAAGGGTACTATCGTGTGGCTATCTTGGGGGCTAAACGTAGGGATCTATCATAAATAGTGCATGGGAGGAGTAGCATCAATATAATTGTTTGTGGTAGAACAACAACATGTATATCCAATACATGGTGGTACTTTTAGAGGATTAGGATTTCTCTCCAATAAATTGGAGAGGTTGATTGATAAAGAGCCTCTTTGAAGTATGAAAAATTTGATATGGTATGTGTTATGTGTAGGTATTATTAATTCGGCCTTAAAATTATTGATATAACATTGTTTGCATGATTCAGATGACATCATCCATCCAAAAAATAAAGTGCCAATATCATCAGACTTCAGCCACCTAATGATATTTTATGAATCCACATCAAGATAAGCATTAAATGATCAACATTCCAGCCATATTCCATAATGATGATGGGATAATAAAATTGAAATTGATCCAAATCAATAAATGAAATATTAGTCTTATAAGAATGAAGATAATGATAATAATAGTATTTGATTGAATTAAAATGAAGTTTCATTTGTTTGTTAAATCAAGGCCTATTCAATGATATTGATCTTGATTATTAAGAATTATTCCATTCTCATTTAATGAACATGATGATGTCGATATGAGGAACAAAGATAAGTCATGATGACATCATTCCCAATGCATAATTTTTTACATTGTGAAACAGAGAGACCATATAATTTATCAGGTAATTTAAATGGATGACATGCATGAATTCATTAATCCATGGGTATAATGTATTTGATGACATTATCCAGCAAGAAGGTATTTTAATATCGAGACATAAAGTATTTATAATGAGATTTATATGATCATTACAGCAAGTGTAATTTTGATACATTAGACCCCTCGAGTATTCATATTTACATTGTAAGCACTTTTTATGGTGTATTGGATATAGATGTAAATACCCATAGATTTATGGGAATTCGAGGTGGATTGAGTATTACCATTATGGATGTTCTAGATGAAGATAAAATACATTGAATATTTTTATATGTAGAATGTATAGAATGGAATACCCTCATGCTTTAAAATAATATGAATCAGATAAATAAACATTCAAATATTCAATGGAAAGTCGAGTAATCACTGGATATATTGAGATTATAATGCGTAATATGGTTCTATAAATATGTGAATGTGGGTTATTATAAATTCAATATAGAATATTGAAAATCATTTTGAGAACATGATGTATAATTCTATCATATTGAGGAGAATAATTTTTGTAAACGACAATTACAAAACATGTGATGTTGGGACTTTAGCAAAAGAAAGAATCAGCTGAAGCATTAAAATGAGAATGTTAATCCAATGACCACAAAGAGAAAGATAAAAAAATCTACTGAAAGCTGACCAACCATTTTAGAAAAGTTAAATCTTCTTGTTGTATCTAAAATAAAATAGATTTTCTCATTTGGAATTTGAGAAAAATAATTGTAATTACTAAACCCCAATTTCTCAGAGCTGGTGCCTTATTTGATTACATTGGCATACAAACAAGGAATGATCACCCCAAAGGATCGAGTAGTTTATTATTTATAAGAAACAAGATAAATAAACAATTTCAACGTTAAAACATGAAATGAAAACAATATAGAAACACTTTAGACACTTCCATCCTCCAAGGTTATTTCAGAATGTCAATAATAATAAAATTCTTCATGTATATAGAAATTAAAACATATGAAAGGTGTGAGCTCAAATTCTCAGTAAGGATAACCAATAAAATAAATGATAACATAATCATTAGACTTGTTGAATAAATTCAAACACATGACTTTCAAAATAAACTTGAACATAATATGGATGAAATATGAGCTGAGTAAATATTGCCATAACATAACATAATCATGGTTATTATACTAGTAGAATAAACACATGAAATATAAATTCTATTTTCATAATTAGTGAATTCATAATGCGGGACAACATAACCAAACCATCAAGGCCTCGTCCCAAGACCATAAATAAACATTTTGTCGAGGCCTTATGCCAAGACCATAGTTTGTCTCATTAGAACTGTCGATGCACCGAGGGGCTATAGCACCCCAGAATACATAATATGTACAACACATTCCTCATATGAATGGGGATTAACATAAAAAACAAATACATTCATATTGAAATTAATATATGAAATGAAAATAACATTCCATGGATATTAAGCATAAACCCTAACAATTCAGAGTAAATTGGTGAATGCGTTTAGTATAGCACATCCATAGACACAATAATAATAAACTATTCAATTAAATATTTTAGATGATAAAATGGAATGGTAATGACAATAATACATAATAATCATCTAGAGTGTTGAAATAGATCATGATACTCCTATAAAATCATTGAATAAATCATGATTTAAATACTCTATTACATTGAAAAAAAAGTTCTTTTGGAAAACTATTTATGTTAAACCAAAATTTTTGTAAGATAGTATTTTCTTCATAAAATGAGTGATTTTAAAAATATAATGGTTTCAATACACATATTATAGATTTCCCTTGAAAACAAGTATTAATTATAGAAATATCCTTGGACTCGGCCTGTATTTCAGAAACAATTTCAAATGATCCTTTTAAAATGTGTAACCATCCATAAATTAAGGAAATTTTAGGGTTGGTAAACATATATATAACCCAAAAAAATAATTTTTTTAGGATTAAATAATAATACACAATAATATTATTTAGGTAATTAGACAATAAAATTATACCGAATAAAATAGGATGTTCGGGTGGAAAATCCCTTACATTAAGACAGAACATGTTCCACACTAGAACATAAGCTCCTAGAATATGAAATTAAATTTATTAATAACATATATCAGAACCTATTAGAAATTTATTTAGATTATCATAATTTTAATAGTTAATTTTGACTATTAGATATAAGTAACTATATTGAATTTTATCATTCCGGAGTGTTAGTTTTCTTTATTTTCATAACCGGTTCACTTGTTCTTACGTAATTGAGTGGAACAGATGTACATATCCAGAATTGAAATTAAATATTATTTATGAACATGAAAATGTGTTAATTTTCATTTTTATCATTTTGTTACATTCAACGATTATGAATCATTGGATAAAATATTTATTACATTTAATTAGATTATTTATCAGTATATTGATTATTAGGAACTAGTTTGGGCATACGATTAAATTATATGTACGTATACTGATTAATGAATAATAATTAGGATATAATAAATATATTATATTATTTTAAAACCTCCAAAATGTTTTCATGGACAGTAATGGAGGATAATTTTAAGAAATCCACTTCGTCCTCCATGAAGGTTATAAATTGTAACCTCGTGGACATTGATTTCTTTTATAAAATAAAAGAGAGAGAGAGTGAAGATATTGATGATGGTTCTTCTATTCACATGATATAATTACAGTATATAGATGTTACTAGATCTATTAAGTTCATTTGGTCATAGGAGGTAAGTTGAGGATTACAAAAAAAGGATCGTGAAATGAAACTAAAAAAAAGAAGGGTGATTTACCTCTTCATATAACCACCTTGGGAACCTTCTTAAGAAAAGGTGTTTTTGGTCTTTAGGAATGACCAAGATCTTAGTATACATGGGGAGTGACTAGTTATGTCTACATGGGCTGATCATTGGGGAGCTTCAAGGCATAGAGGAGTGAAGGGAAGAGGGAGTGTTGGGGGCGGGGGGGGGGGGTTATAGTGGATGAGAGGGGTGAAAATTTAATATTTAATCCCTTGTTTTATTATTTCCCTCAAGATAACCGATACTGTTTTTTTCTTGTGACCTATAATAGTAATAAATTATTGTGATTTTGTACCATGTGGCCTTATAAAATATATGATGTTATAAACACTATATTTAACTAATACTTTATACATACGATATTTTACAGTAGTTCATTATTCATCAAAAATTACAGAATTAAAGATAAATCAAAAAAATTCACCGCATCTATATTTTGATGTGTATAATGTAAAAATAAACTCCATTTTTAAAAAATAATTTTCTATATATTATTAATTTAATTTTTAAATGAAATCATATTAATTCAATAAATATTAATTATAAATTATTATTAGTTTTATATCATATTGAAAAATTATTTATGATATCATTATCTTATTACCTTAAGAAAATAAAATATTTTCATTATTTACTATTCATAAGGGTAATATTACTGTTTATATTAATATACATAATGGTATTTTACTATTCACCAAAAAATCAAATTTGTTCTATCAGACTCCAAATGACATACTGGTCACAACTCCATATGAATGTTTTTCAAAATTCACAATATCGAAGATGAAAAGATGTGTTTAATGTATAGATTATAAAAATCAGATATTTTCAAATCCTTGTGGTGAAACATTATCTCCTACTTAAAAAAATTCCATCCTTTAAATTCATAAAATGTTACCTAAAATGATTTGGGTATGTCTTCAACATAAGCTCCATAGAATCCCATGTTTCTTCATCCATATTATTATTCCTCCAAAGTACCTTTACTCGATGAGTCATCCAATTTCTCAATTCATGTTCTATGGTATCAAGAATCATGATAGGATCTTCACAATATGGAAGATCGGGGTCATGTTTTATTTCTTTATAGGAGAGTAAATGTGTTGGGTCTGGCATGTATTTTCTTAAAATAGATACGTGGAACACATTGTGAACATTTGAAAGATTTGGCTGAACTGCCAAACCGTATTATATGGGTCCAATTCGATTCAGAATTTAAAAATCCTTGATGTAACTCAGACATAATATTCCCTTCTTACTAAATCGTATATTTCCCTTCCATGGAGACACATTTATAAAAACACGATTTTCTTCTGGAAATTCCTAATCCATCCTTTGGTTATCTGCTTATCTCTTCTACCTATGTTGATATTTTTTTTATATGGGTTTGGTTAATCCTCGCCTTTTTCATTGTTTCTTCAACATGTTCTGGGCCTATGATCATTTATTTAGCAACATTGTCCCAGCATGTTGGAGTATAAAATCTTTTTCTATAAAACGCTTTATATAGTGCCATCTAAATACTTCAATGGAAGTAGTTTTTATAGGAAATTTCTATAAGAGTTAATTACTAATCCCACATGACTTGAAAGTCAACAAAACAAAACCACAACATGTATTCTAATGTATTAATAGTCTGATCTGATTTTTCATCATGTTTTTAGGGGTTGGAAGTGGTCAAATGATGATTAGTATCTAGGGACATCTGATGAAGTATCTAGAATAATGATGTAAAATATGGATCATGATCAGAAACAATTGTTAAAGGTATATAATGATGTCTTACAACATCATCAATATATTTTCTAGCTAAATGTTCAAGAGGAAATTATTTTCTAACATTAAATAAATGGTCTTATTTTGTAAGATGATCAACAATGACCCATGTCACATCATTATATCTAGGAGTCTTTGGTTACCCCATTACAATTTCCATCGTAATATAATCCTATTTTCAAATATGAATAGAAAGGGGTTTCATGAATACTCTAGGACGTTGTCATCCAGTCTTCACCTATTGACACATAAAACATATCAACATTTAATTATAAATATCCTTCTTTATGCTTTCCCACAAAAAAAATGTTACATTAAGAATATATAAATATCTGTGTTACAATAGTGTATTGAGAAATTGGTGATATGAGCATCATCCAATAGTTCTCTCCTTAGCTCAAGAATAGAGGGAACAGAAAGACACTTCCCAAATTTAAAAATTCCACCTTCACATAAAAATTTAGTCAACTTCCCATCATTTATAACATTAATTTTTGTTTGAAACTATTCATCATCTTCCTAATAAAATTTTATCTTATCTAGTAAAGATGGTTTGGAAACCATTTGAAAAAGTTATGATGTGTTACCATTCTTGCCAATTCTCTTATCCATCATTACTAGATCCATGAACATATGATCACTTTCAATATTTATAATGTTCATTATTCAATTTTTATTTCTACTCAAAACATCTTCTACCTTATTTTCCATCCATAGTTTGTTTTGTATTGATAAATCGGGATCTTTGAGTAGATCAATCCATCACCTTTATCTCATGATGATTTATTACTACGAGAATATATATTTCAAACTATTATGATCGGTATATATCTCACATTTTTTCCATAGAGGTAATATCTCCAAATCATAAGAGCAATGATTTCCACAACACACTCAAAATCATGTGTTGGATAGTTTTGTTCATGAATTATTAGCTACCTATATGAATAGGCAAACACTCAATTATCATGAATTAGAACAAAACTAAGTCCTTTCTTTGATGTATCTCTATAGATAACAAACCCATAATTGCCCAATGGTAGGGTAAGCATCACACCATTCACTGACCTCCTCTTCCATTCTTCAAAACACTTTTCACATTCCCTTGTCCATACAATCATAATCCCCATTCGTGGGTGCTTGGTTCTTGGGTAGGCTAAATGGGTGATGTTCTAAATGAAATGTCAATAATAACATGCTAAACGAATAAAAAAAAGTAAATAATTTATGTTCGATGGAGTAGGCCATTTGTGCCCAACCTTTGTATTTGTAGGATCTACAGATATTCAATCCATAGACACAATTTGGCATAGAAAAGAATCTCATTGGATCCAAAAATCACACTTGCTAAACTACACAAATAATACTTTTTTTCTCAACGTCTTCTGAATATTGTGCAAGATATTTTCCCGATCATCGTGGCTTTTAGAGTTTACCAAGATATCATAAATTCCCACCACTACCAAGTCATTATGATAGTCCATGAAATCTATATTCATCAGAAACATGAAAATAGATGGTGCATTAATTAGTAAAAAAGGAATTATTGTAAACTCATAATGCATGTACTTGGTTGGAAATCATATGTTTTGGAATGTCTTCCTTCCTCACAAGATACTGATGATATCCAGATCAAAGATCAATCATCAATAAATATTTTGATCCCAGAAGTTAATAAAATTAAACATCAATTTGTGGCAATGGATAATTATTATTTATTGTAATAGGATTGATTCTCATATAATTAATGCACAACCTCATTGATCCATCATTCTTCTTGACACATCGGATAGAGGCTTCCCATGGAGAAAAACTAGGTAGAATAACACATTTATCACTCAATTCCTCTAGTTGGTTTTTTAGTTCCACTAACTCTATAGTGGCCATTATATAAGGGGTCTTTGATATGGTCCTTGAACCAGGAATTAAGTCAATGAAAAACTCAATTTCCCGCTCTTGAGGATGTCCATGTAAATTACCTAGAAAGACGTTAACATATTCATACACAATAGGTATGTACTCAATATGTACATTCTTCCCCAAAACCATATTTATTTAATTCAATTCCTACAAAATAATTTAATTCAGTAGAGCTACTAGGGTGATCTAGATGAGAATCAAATGGCGAGGATTATTCTCTAAAAAAGGGATTATACACCATTCCCAAAAATTGTAACGTCATTCTTCTTGTAAAATATTTTCACAGCATAATTTGATAGCCAATTCATACAAAGAATTATTTAATAGTCAAGCATTGGTATGATGTTAAGGTTAAAAACTAAGGCATGTTTATATGCGATGAGGGGGAATAATCGACATGCCTTTGTTGTATTGATACATCCACTAGAATTTTTGACTGATAACTCCTTTATTAAATCAAAATCAACATATATAATTTTCATGGACAACTAGGAAGATATAAATGAAGGTGATGATCCAAAATCATATAATGCATTGACTACGCTAGAAGAAACAATCAATGCACATTCCACCCTTCATTATGAACTTTAACTTCCACGGTTCTGACACCATAATCTTGTCCCTACTCCCATGGCCTTTTTTGGGGATCATTTACCTTGCACTTAGAACATTTATGAGAATATTTTCCCAAAACATTGTAATTGTACCATTGATCATTGGTAGCTTCCTCTTTCACATTACCATCCCATGTTAGGTGGCCATTTTCTCTACAACTGTTATCGACACCCATTCCCTTTGGGCATGTACCATGGTGTTTCTTCCAACAACTATCATAGTGTGGAAATTTAACTCTACCCATTTTCCATGATTCCTTATTTCCTTTCCCAGAGTGTTCTGATTCCCACTTCTTCTCTTTCATTCCATTAAATTTATAGGACATAGAGAATTCATTTTTGACTATGACAGCACTAGAGACTATATCTTTATATGATGAGATACTTTGGGAGACTAGATCCCTTCAGATGAATGGTATAAAACTATCAAAGAATCTCTCAATTTTTTCACATGGATTACGTATGTAGTCCACAACATATCTCGGTAGCCTTCTGAAGTTAGCTTGATACATTGCAACTTTATCATCTTCCTTTTTCATTAAATTTAGAATCTTCCTTTCCATATATTTTCATTGTTCACAGGGAAAATAGTTCTCTAGGAATATTTCCATAAATTACCTCCACCCCATCTCTGTTATCACTTCCGCATCCTCTATGTTTTGTATTAACGACCACCAATGATCTGCATCTCCCGATAGACAATAAATTACCATAATGGCCTTCTCTCTTTCATTACATCCCAAAGAAAGAAATATATTCTCTAGGAATCATATCCACTATTGATCTAAAAATGTCATTGTATTCCCATTGAATGATGGTGGTTATTTTTTCATAAAGTTATCTAACATTTCTCCTCCACATGGTGGATCTGGATGCTCCATATGGTTAAGGCTATTATTCATAATCTGATTATGTTGTCCCATTATAGTTATGAGTTGCTCATCACTAGTCATAGCACTAGAGACAACATCATTATATTGCATCAGTTGGAAATCCCTAAATGGGACACATTTTTTGGTGCTATTTTCATTCCTTCCAGTAGGCTCCATTTATAAATGATTACATACACTCGATTAGGTTATGAATTATAATGTATATTACTATCACAAAAAAAAATACATAGTATAAATTGAGATCATAGTAATGGATAATACCATAATCACAAAATTTGTTTCATTGTGGAAGTATGTACATATAAATTCTTAATAATGGATTGTAAAGAAAATGTCAATTATCCTAATCATATCCCTTGGGAGTGTTGTAACCAGGAGTGTAGTAATGACCATTGTCGTGTAGCAGGATATATCGGGTCAATCATGAAAATCTTTATTAGTTCTTTCACTCCTAGATAAAACTATGCCAGAGACGCCTCTACCTGTTCATTTCCTGACATATATTTATTGAATGAAAGATAAACATAATCTATTCCTTACCAAAATACCATGACAATAATGTATGTTTATCCTCAAACACTCTCTTATGGAATCTTCCCTAATCTACATTTTCTAAATTTTCTTTCCATGTTTTCTACTATACTTCCTTTGATACTAACGATAAGGACCCAACCCAAGTTGCATTGAGCCAGTTCTATATTTGATTACATTGAAACACAAACAAGGAATAAGAATTCCAAAGGACCGACTAGATTAGGATTTTTGGAAAAAAGATACATATATAAGTTCAATGTTACAACTCGAAATGAAAACAACATAGAAACTCCTTGGACACTTCCATAACTCCTAAGTTATATCAGCATGTCAATCATAATAAAAATATTCATGTCCTAAATATATGAAAAATAAGAAAGGGGTGATATAAAATGATCAATACGTGTATGAAACACATCGAATGATAACATAAACATTTGACATAGTGAGTAATTTAATACACTTGCCTTTAAAAAACATGAACATAGTATTGAAAAAATATGAGCTAATTAATTATTCATATAACATTACATAATCATGGGTATTATACTAGTCGAATAACCACATGAACCATCAATATTATTTCCATAATTTGGGAATGCATAACACATGACAACATTACTATACCATTAATCCCTCCTGTAGAGAACATAAATAATCATTTTGTAAAGCCCATGGGCCAATACAATAGTTTGTCTCTTGAGACATATCGATGCACAAAGGGGCTATAGTGGGTCCCAACAAACTCATACTATGTCCAATGGATTCCTCAAATGAATAAGGATAAACATAAACAACATATAGTTTTGTATTTAAATTGACATATAAAATGCAAATAACTTTCCCCAGACATTAAGCATAAACACTATCCATTCAGAGTAAATTGGTGATTGGTTTTAAGATAGAACATCCATATAAACAATAATCATGTACCATTAAATTAAATATGGTAGATGATAATATAGATTATTAATCCCCATAATACATAATAATGATCAAGTGTGTTGAATAGATGATGATACTCTATAAAATATTCAATTAAATCAAATGATAAATACACTTTTGCCTTAAAATGAAGAGTTATTTTAGATAATTTTTTTACCAAAACCAAATTGAAGTATGATTGTATTTTTATAATAAAATGAGTTATTTTAAAATTATATTGGTTTCCAAAACCATATTATATTCTTTCCTTGAAAATATGTATGAATTTGAGAAATTCCCATAGATCAGGCATGTATTTCCGAACCAATTACGATAGTTCCTTTTAAAACAAGTGACCATCCATAAAATAAAGAAATATTCTGGTTGGTAAACATATATATAACCCATAAACGTAATTTTTATGAGTAAATAATAATACATAAGATTTTTGTTGAGATAATTATACAATAAAATTATCCCAAATAAAAATGGACGTTTAGGTTGAAAACCCCTTACCTAATGTCTGAACGTGTTCCGCACATGAACATATGCTCATAGAATATGAAATTAGATTTATTAATAATTTATTTCATAACCTATTATAAATTTATTTAGTTTAGCATAATTATATTTAGTTTTTTATTCCCTTAGGGATAAGTTATTATATTTAATTTCTTTATTCTAGAGTGTTTATTTTCTTTATTTTCATAATCAGTTCACTTCTTCTTAATTAATGGAGTAGAATAGATGTAAATATAAAAATTAAAATTACGTATTATTTTTTAACATAAAAAAGTTTTAATGATCATTTAAATCATTTTGTTACATGTAAATACGATGAATCATTAGATGAAATATTTGTGACATTCAATTAGATTATGTAGCGGTATTTTGATTATTAGGAACTAGTTTGGTCCTACGATTTAAAAATTTGTATGTATACAGGTTCCTAAATATTAATTAGGTAATAATAAATATATAAATTTCTATTTAAATCAAAAAAAATGGTTTCATGACCAGTAATGAAGTAGAATTGGATGATGGATACTTCATCATCCCCGAATCTTATAAATTGGGACATCATGGAAGTCGATTTTGTTTATAAAATAAAAGATAGAGAGAGAGAGGATATTGATGATGGTTCTTCAATTAAAATGATATAATTATAGTTTATATATAATACTATAACTATCACGGTAATTTGGATAGTGGAGGTAAGGATTGTATTACAAAATAAATGAACACGAAATGAAATTATAAGAAAAAGAAATGTGCTTTACCTGTTGATATAACATCTTTGGGAACCTTTTTAAGGGAAGGGGTATTGGTCTTTTGGAGTGACCAAGAGCTTACTAGACATGGGGAGTGACTAAGGAAGTATATTTTGGTAGATAATTGAGGATATCAAGTCATATATAAGTGAATAGAAGTGGGACAGTTGGGGCATTTTTATAGTGGGGGAGAGGAGTGAATTTTGAATATTTAATCCACTATTTTATTATTTTGGTTCTGAAAAACAATAGTGTTGTTTAATGTGACCCCAAATTGTAATAAGTCCATCAATGTTTGAACCATATGTCCCTACATCACTTAGGAGTCATAAAATTTTATTTATCTAATAATTTGTTCATACAGAATTTTACTGAATTTCACAATTCATCAAAATGTCAATATTTTAAAAAAATCATCAAACATCACCCTTATCAATTTTAATTGTATAGAATTAAAAAATGACATACTAAAATAATCTTTCAAAGATTTATTAGGATAAAAAATATATTTGTGGGAGATGAAACTAATTATAATCAATTATATTATTGTCATGATTTTAATGGGGAATCCATTTTGCTGGTAATAAAAAACATAGAAATGAGTATATCTCTATTTAGATCTATTTAAATTATTCATTATTTATAATTATATTAAATCCACTACAACTGAAGTGATATTTTTTGAAATAAAACAGTGGATTTAGAAACATAAAAAATTCAAGTGGTTGAATTATAACGAAAAAAAATCATAAAAATCACTAATTCACCCCTCACCTCTCAATGGCCAATCCAACTCAAGGATTTGATTATAGAATTATAGAGGGTCCCCTATAGATATAATAGAGATACAATAAATGATGGAAAATCTTATTCTTTTCAATAAATATTTTATTCGCACATTTTAAGGAAATATTTATCATTGTTAGATGATTTGGATGTTATCAAACCTCATATCACTTGGATTATAAGCGAGGGAAACTTCCAAAGGGTGTTTTACATAAATTATTGTTAACTATATGACATAATATGATAAGATAAATATGGAATAAGATGTAAAGGAAAATAATTCAATTGTTTTCTCTATTATAGAAGGACTACACAATGGTAATAGGTCTATAGACAAGAAATGATATTTGGGACAAACAATGAAGTGTTTATTAAGGAAAAATTAATTTCTTGTAATCCAAGAAGCTTGTTTGGTGGAATAAGAATTTTGATATCATAATTAATAATAGTTAAAATATTGATAAATATTTCCTAGAGTAAATGCGTTTGTTAGCAACATTCTGGGATTTGTTGAGAAGTTGGATGACCCTATCATTGTTAAAAACAAGGATGAGGAATTATCAAGATAGATTTGATTTTATGATCTCATACCTAGATGATATATATGAATTTTTTCTTGATAATCTACCGAACATTATCATAACATATGAGGTGTGGAAGATTTCATCTTTGAATAAGAATGGAAAAAATTGACGACCTTTAACGCAATGGGGAAACAAAATGCCCTAGAATATAAGGTTGAAGAATCTAATGATTAACATATTGATGATATTGAAAATTATTCCAATAAATAAATTTCATATATATAAAGAGATTTTATGAATAGTTAATAAAACGCAAGGAATAGAAAACCACAAAATAATTCAACTCTTATATTTCTTTTAATTTTTCTAAGATGTTTCCAAAAAATAAGGTAGAATAGTATGAATTATAATTAGTATCACATGATAATTTATATTATTAATGGAATGATAGGAAAAAAGAAACACTAAATCAATAAGAAGAGAAATATTACGACAATGAATATGAATGATTCGTCATCAAATGATTCATCAGAAAGTGATGTAAATTTTTTTCCCTACAGAAGCATAATAATTTATTCATCGTGTCTCAGTGATGATGAAGTTGAAAGAACATAACATGTTTGGATGATAAAATAATAATAGATATTTGTCAAGGTACAAATTAAATATGACCTGAAATAAATGAAGAATTATGAGATAGAAATTAATTAATTAATTTATGAAGTTAACAATGATGTAACAGTTTCAATTGAAGAAGATTTGGAAGATTATATCATGATAAAATAATCATTTATCAATGACATAAACATGAATAAATTAAAATATGTTGAATAGGATATTAATATTTTGGATCATGAAGATATTTTTACATTTAGAAATCATGATTTTTTTGAGACACATTCCCTATGTTTCATAGTTCTACATGTGTTAAATAAGGCTAGATAATATTTTAATAAATCTATTAAGATCATTGGATATAATTATCATGTTGGAGATAATAAACATAATGTTGAACATAATAATTTTTAATTATATATTAATTCTAATAATACTGGTGTGAAATATAAATTTGATAAAAACAATTCTAATAATGTTTGACCCTCCCCCCACAATGAAAAGAGGGGCCTAGTCTTCAACAAGACAACAAAAAATATATCTCGAACAAATATAAATGAATAATGTCTCGAGAAATTTTTTTTTGTGGTATGAATGGTCAGAAATTATAATCATAGTTGATCAACATGTCTTGAGTATGAATGAAGTAATAATCTGGGAGAGTTAATCAAAATTCGAGAAACAATTCTCATAAAACTAACTTGTAAATAAATTTTCACTAAAAATATATATATATAATAAATTTCATACTCTAGATAAATTTTATGGTAGATATATATCTGATGTTCACAAGGTTGATGTGTGCTAGAAACGAGTAGAAGGAAAACGTCCCTATATTGTTAAAGGGATTATGTTTCAAAATAACACATTATAGATGTCATGTGTAAAGGATGAAAATGTTATTAATAAAAAAATTTATCCTATTTTTTTTACAAACCAAATTAAAATTAAATATGAAATATTAGGATTATGATAAACATTGTAAAACTAAATAAAATAAATCCATACCTTAAAATAAAGTCAATATTAATCAGCAGTTTTCCATAATCGGAAGCATGATGATTTATAAGACTCAGGGTGAAATATTTTTTCATGATAGAGAATAACTAAAGAGAAAAGATGTTATTTAGGATAATGAGACTCAAAATAAAATATGAAATTAATAAAATATTCTCATTTTAGGATTTGAAGAAATTATTGGACAAGATTGAGAGGAAGCTCTCATCCTGAATGTAATTTATGTGAAACCAAGAGGTAACTAATTATTCCCTATTATGTTATGTGTTTTAATATTAAAATAATGATACTTGAGGGATTTTTTGTGGTTGTCACATAAGTACAGCATGAAGATATATTACTTCATGGATTCTACTGAAATCTATGAAATTGAAAAAATAGTACATCCATTGAGGGGGAGAACAATTGAGAACAAAATATAAAATTAAAAATTATAGATAGTGTTAAAGCATGAATGTTGAGGTGTTTCAATCACACATTCATCCCTCATTATTAATTATTTTCATTATATCAAGGAAGGGGGTTCGTGTTTTATGAAATGATTATAAAAGAGCGCTAAAATATCATTTTCAATTTATCATTATAATTTCTATCTTGAAGGCTATGCAGTATTTAGTATTTCATTAAAAAATATGATTATTTCTGATCCCTGTTTGGAATTTTTTAGCTTGATATCATAGGTGAGTATGTGGTTTTATTGGATTGGAGAACTATGTTTGTTTCACTAATGATTTATTCACTAGGTTTTCCCATATAAACTTTAAATTTTTTAGATAATGGTTCATGTCAATATTTCATGTGATATTATCTATTTATTTTAGAATATGTGATGTAGTTTTTAGTATGAAATATGAGTTTAAAATATGACCAATTTTACTTTTAATATTATTATAAAAGCGTGAGAAAATATTGATCATTAATTTTGTATTTTTGAATATGTGAATAGATATTGAGAACAACGTACAATGGAGATCATTTTTTAGCCCATGTTGATTTTTTTTCAATTAGTCAATATGGGAGTGATTAAAATATAATGATCATTAAAGATACTATTAATTGTCAATGAAATTTTCAAGGAAAAATGGGAATAATTCATAATACATTTCAATATAGGGAAAATATTTATATTGATGGTTAATTGAAGGTTCCATAAATAATGATTTTGAATTCATGGAGACCATGCAATAAAATAAGTTCTTTTGTATATTTTATTACGAAATAGGGAAAAATGAAAGTTTATGATAAGTGTGACATGAATTTTTTGGAAATTTTTATTAATAATGTAATTCAATGACATTTTATAATTTTATTTATTATATGTCAATTATATTAATGGCAATTTTAAAATATATGCCAACCCACTATTACAAAAGGAAAAGATCAACTATAGGATCATGTGGGATCCAAGTCAATTGGGACAATGGTAATGATGCATAGGCTACCATGTTGGTGGAAATGTGAGTTCACTAAGAAGACACACATGGTGGTAGTAATGGTGGTTTCACCGAGTGGGGGAGGTGTGATAGTGGGGAGAGCATGATTGTGGTGGTGCCTGCATGAGATCAAGATTTCAATCCTCAAAATGGGAGGAATTGACTGGTAAACAAGATTTACCACAATTATATAATTTAATCTGCTACATGGGCTCTATATGTACCATTCGTCTACCATTCATATAATTTCATTAATGTTGTCTATACGAGGCATCTAATCTCCACCATCAAATCAAGTGGTAGACGCACTCTCCTTCCTTAGGGCACCCAAGAATATAGTTTATACCCAATTCAGGATGAAAATATGAATATTAAGATTCCACTCATCTTTCAAAATGATGATGACAGGATGAAAGAGAATAAATTTATTCAAATACATGGATTAAATATCTACCTTTCATGTATTTTTATTAAGAAATGAATGAGTATTGAAGGAATATAATAGATGTTTCATTCGGTGGTTCATGTGAATTCCATTAAAGGAGACTATGAATGTGAATAAAGAAGCATGTGACTCCAATTACATGAACATTTTTTTAACTATGAGAAATAAAGAGAAGTTAGGTCATAATATTCATGGTTCATCCATTTTTATTGCATGAAATATAAATACATCATAATTAATTTGGTATTTTAAATTGGTGAGATGCATGAATTCATGAAAGTATTGTTGCAATGAGTTTGATATATATATCTTGTGTGATTTAATAAGAATCATTATAAATTATGTATTTACATTTAGTTGTAGTGGCTCATTACTATTTTAATAATTGAGATAATGTGATCCCCTTGCATATTCATATTTACATAGGAAAAGATTTCTATGGTGCACTGCATTTAAAAGCAAATACCCAAAGATTAATGGGTATTGAAAGGTTATATGTTATTTTTATTAATAGAAGTGTGAGATTAACATTCCCCATTCATTATTTTAATATGCATCAAATGATTACGGGAATGCACTCATGTTTTCAAATAATTTGAATTTGGTAAATAACCCTTTCATATATTGAAAATAATTTAGTGCAATTAAATACCCATTATTAAGTAGGTTATTTAAATTGAAAATGAAAGATAATACCCAATAGGTTTATTTGGGTATTATTATTTTTTGGAATAAATATAGTTAAATGTGTTTTATTTTAACATATTTAATTTTGGAATTAAATCATGGAATTTATTGATATTTTAATACATATTATTGGTTTTTAAATATATACAAACTAGTGATGAGATATTGTACATATAATTTTAAATATAAATATAATAACTCTATGTATGGTTGTATCAAAGATAGAATAAAAAACATTGGCCATGCCTTTCACTCATCATGTGATTCAATAACTTAATTATAAGTAAGAACCATCTTGATTGTTGTATATGATCAAGTTATTCTTGCGGCCTTATAGAGGAACATTTGTAGATCAACCTATAATTGATAAATCCTTGAATAATTTTGAAGTATTATACATTTAACAAGATGAAAATGAAGTCTCTCAGTTGGATTAAAAGAAAAATATTGTCTATTTGAGCTAAAAAATAGTTTTAATCGATTGGTTTCAAAGCTAAATCCTTATATTTAGAGATGAGTGATATTTTAATAACATTATTGATAGTGGGGATTATATGGTAAAATCCTTTTAATGGTGAATTATAAACATGGAAATTATTATTTTTGTTATGATGAACATTGTAAAATACGTTTTGATTATATTTATATTACTAACACTACACACAAATTGATTTAGAGAGATATCACTAAGTGGATTGAGAACATTAACATGTTCACATTTTTGAAAAAAAATAAAAATAATTCATAAAAAAACACTAATTAACTACTCCCATATTGGTTCTCAATATGTTATAGGGTTGTACAATTTATATCTATGTGGGTACCTTCCATATATCCATGTTACATTATGACAAATATATAATATCAATTCTTTAAAAAATCAATGTATTCTCATTTTTTATGGGAATAATTATCATAGTTGGAGTAATATGATGTTACCCTACCATATTTCATATATATTTGAAGTGGTAGATACAATAATAAGAGACTTTCTAGTATTTTTTGGAAATCATAAGACATGATTTAATAAGGATATTTTTTATTATAAAAATAGGCTCAAAAAGAAATCATTATTTCCTATAAAAAATGATCTACTCAATGGTTATGGTTAATAATAATTCCATGGTGGTCAAGAAAAAACATAGTTTCCTTTACAAAGGGATCATAAATGATAACAAAACCATGTTTCAGGTATTGAGATATAATTTTATAGATATTAAAATGATAGTTGAAGAAACTATTGATGAGTATTTTACAAAACTAAATGAGATAGTAAACAATATTTGGAGATTTGGTAAGAACCTAGTTGGTTCTATCTTTATTAAAAAATTCATTATGAATTTTATATACTAGTTTAATTCAAATATTTGATCCCTATAAAAATTATATATATTTTTTTATTTTATTAACTAGATGACATTCTAATGTTATATTTGATGAAGAAAATTCAATATTTCAAAAATATTGAAAATATTGAAATAGACATTGAATACATGAGAGAGGGAATGGTTATTAATCATAAGGGTATGAAATTAAAATATTAAAAAATAAACGTTGATGATGTGTATTTCAATTAAATTGTGTCCATTATATCAAAAGGCTTTAAGAAGGTAATATCTATGATAAGGAATAATAAACCACCAAAATGTTTTAATTCATCTTATTCTAGTAATTTTCCAAATATCTGTCCAAAGAAAAATATTAAGGAATTTGAATCATAAAAAGAATCATATAATAAAAAATATCTTAAACATGATCTTACAATGAATAAAAACTATAGAAACTAGAAGTGTAACCATATTAGAATTAAAAAACATGATCCATAATTATTTTATTCATCAGATAAGGAATATAATTTCATTTCCAAATAATGGAGAAGAACTGATTCATGATATAGTATTGATGATGAAGAGGAAAGGGAATCACTTTAGTAGAATCTAAAGTAATAATTATTCATATACACGGGGGAGGTGGAATATTTAAAGAACAAAATGAGGAATCTAGAGAAGTAAAATCGGGAATTAATTTATGAAAGGAGTAAGTAATAAAAATACTTATTGATGAAGAAAACATGGATCTAATCAAGAATGAATATTATTTCATCAATGAGTTCAGGATATACAAATTAAAATTTTCTCCACAAGATGAGATGGTTTTGGTTCATGAAGGAACACTTAATACTAGATATGAAGAGTTTATTAAGACATAAGTCATCTTTTTCTCAGTTCTACATGAGTAGAATTTTGTTAAAGAAGATTTCAATAAATATCATGAGATCAGGGCAGAAACTATTAATTTTATATTGAATAAATATAAAGGTTCAAATATTAATTTTGATGTATATGTTGCGTCATATGATTTAGATTTGAAATAAAATAAGGATAAAAACATTAAATAAAGGCCACAACACCCAAATAAAAGAATGTGTTAGTATGAAACAATAAAAATTGGATCATAATTCATAAAGAATTAGTCAGGCCAAATATGTATAATCAAGTCATTTTTGGTGTTGTGGTAATAATGGTAACAAAGAATACTCTAGATAGTTATAACATGTCATTACCTAGAATAATGAACTAATAAAGTGGGATTTTATGTAGAAAATTGATGAAAAAATATCTTCTATAACAACCTTTAAAATGATATAAACCGCAAATCAATTTATATAACAATTTAAAACTATGGAAAAAATTTCATGTAAATTCATTTTACAATTGAACAAGGCTTATGGGTTCATTAAATGATTATAAGTATAAGTTCGCTGTGATAAAAAATTTATTGGTTTCCAAATAAAAACTAGTTCATATTTATGTGATGTGGTTTAAAAGGAGATAATTATATGAGAAATTTCATAGTTGATTATAAAAAATAGTCGAAATTTAAAATATAATTTGAGGAGGTTGAGAAACATTCTAAATATATAAAAAAGAAATTGGTATCAGAAAATGAAGATAAAATGATGAGAATTTATCCACATATGGAAAATTTTATATTCAGAATAATGAGGTCGAAATAGTTATTTAATACATATAATAAGATGGGAATACAAATTGTAGTCAATTTAATCAAACTCGAAAAAGGTAGATTCCATAAAAAACTTCTCTTGATGATAATGAAATAATATAATGAATTGATTGAGATGAGTATCATATTCTAAATTTTATTTATGAGAAACAAATAGGCCACTCATAATTTCAAATTATTTTAGGCATATTTGACACACAATTCAGGGAATTGAAAGAGATGACTGAGGATTTCAATTATGGAAAACATGAATATATTGTACTTCATGGAGTCTGCTAACATCCTTTAAATTGTGGAAAATAATTCATCCCTAACGTGGAAGAAACATTAATAAAAAACAAATTAAAAATTATATAAATTTTCCAAACATGAAGGTTGGGGTATTCCAATCACATTTTCAAAACTCATTATTAATTATTTTCTTCAAATAAATTAATGGGGTGTTCTTGGTATATTGAAATATGAGACAAAGGTCAAACTATATGTTCTTCACCTTAATTTTCAAACATGTTTGATGAATCCTGTATAGGATTTAGACTTTCAATGATGAATATGATTAATTGTAATCATATTTGATAACATCTGATATTAATACCACATTTGAATTTTTTATATTGAAATCTTATACAACCATAATTATTTCACTCTTATTTTATTTATTGGGTTTTCCAACACAGACTTTATGTTTATTAGTTAATATATCATTGCTAATTTTCAGGTGATATCATAACACTATTTTAAAATATGTGATTTGATTCATGAGAATAATGATTTCTTGAAAATTCCACCACTTTTATATTGATATTTATTGTCAAATAGGGAGAAAATATTTCACACACATATTGAATTTTTGAATATTTTAAGAGGTGATAACAATAATATACAAAGATTTAAACCCATATTGAATTTGTATTCAATCGTTTAATAAGTTAATGATATATATTTGATTATTTTTTATGTTGTTCTTTATTTTGAAAGGCATGTGAAAATTAATAAATGAACAATGAATATAGAAAGTGAATATCATTAAAATATTTTGTATATATGGTATATTAAATGTTCCATGAATGAAGATGATGAATTGAGAAAGACTAAGAAAAATTAAATGTACTTATATATATTTCTTGATGAATAAGAGAAGAATGTAGGAGGAATATAATTTTGAAAATATGTTTTCAAAAATATTATTAATTTTTTCATTGAATTTATTTATAAAATTGATTTATTAATGGTTATTTTTATTAATTTCATTTCTCGGAAATAACCCATACAATTGATAACCATCTATATTGATCAATTGAGGGCACATGTGTCATTGGAGTTGAACACTTCCATGGGATCAATACAAGGGATATCATGGGGGTGGTGAATTAGAGTTCTCTTATGAAGGGAACATTGGATCTATAGAGGCAGTGACACTATCTAGGACAGCTTGGGGGTTTGGAGACCCAACATGGGGCGCCTTCCAGTGGGGGATCGAGATTAAAAACATATCAATAGGAGTGGGTAATTGATAAAATATGGCTTCAACTATTTTAGAATTTGATGTTGGACATAGACTATACATGTACGATTCATCCAAAATTAAAATGATATAAATGACATGGGATGGACGGTGGATTGAACTCAGTGATCCGATCAAGTGGGGGATATCGTCTTTTACCATTGGCCCCCAAGGATCTGATTTATTCCCATGTCATACCTAATGTCTAATGATTATGATAATAACAATAATACATGATGGTTTGGATGGGATGAAGCAATTTAAATTGATATTAATTCTTCCATGAAAGCATTATATTAAATGCATACATATGAAGAGAAGAATGAGAGTCGACCAACTACAAAAGAAATTTCATTTGTATGTTTGAAAAAAATTCCATTCTAGGGGCATGATATTGAGTAGAAGAATTATTGTTATTACTATTACATGATTGTGAAGATCTCACATCAAGGAATGATGAAATTTCATGATCTCATCATTCTCAGTGCATAATTTCTTTATAGTGTGATATAGAGGGACATAAAAATTAATTGTCTATTTTAATTAATGTGATGAAAGAATAAATTCATGAATGTGTGGTGTTCATTGATTTATAGTGGCTCCATTGAAGGAATTTGAATCCTGATACTTTATGTATTTATAGTGAGCTGTGAAGGCTCATTATAGAGTGAAAAATTGAGATACAATTCATTCCAAGAGTATTCGTATTTACATAGAAAGAATTTAGTTTTATGAATTAGATACCAATGTAAATAATCAAAAATTCATGGGTATTAGAGGTGGTCCATAGTTTCCATTATTTTCTAGGTGAGATAATGATATCCCATTGGATACTATGATATAAAGCACATGGATATGTGAGTCCACTTACGTATTAAAATAATATGAATAAGATTATTATCTATTTAGTTATTCCAATAAATAATGAGTTATTAAATACCCCATGTTCAATAATGTATTTAAATTAACCATAAAATATAATACCAAACTGGTTTTTTGGGTATAAATAGTTATAGGTATAAAATCAATTAAATGTGTATATTTCATGAAAAAAATTATTTTAGGATTTAAATAATGTAATTTTTTAAGATTTTAATGCACAATATTGTTGTATAAATACGTGCATGGATGGGATGGGTAATTCTAATGATATTTTTCATGTTAATTTTGATAACATCAAACATATTTGTATAAATATGAGAAGAATAATTTATGTGCTTCCCTTGAACCCAAATTCTGAGATCAAGACTTTAATAGAAAGAAGCATAATTCCATGTATTGGAATTGATCACAATAAGGCCACAACCTTAAACATTGAATAATCTTGAGTAATGTCACGAATTCATATTGAGGGTTTTCACATGTTTATATTTTTAGAGAATTAGACCATAATTATAACATTACATATCAAATATTATAATATAGGCACTCATACTCTTTCAAAATTTTATCACAATAATAAAACTCCTTAAATAAAATAATAATCAATTTATTGATAATAAATTTTTTTAATTATTCAATACACTTACCATTTCTTATTGAATATGATAACCATTTCAAAGAGTAGTTATGAGCGTAAAATCACAGTAAGTGTTATAAAAAATGAATGTAAAAATTAGGCAATCAATGCAAGCAAATAAATGAAATAATACTTTTAACACATAAAACAAAATCCATTTAGCATACCTCGTGAAATAATTAGATTTATGAGTTAATCATGGAAATTATTAATCATAATGGTAAAATTTCACATCCATAAAATACATACATTGTAGCTTTCACAACCATAAAGGGAGTAACCTTTATGGTTACATTTAGAATACCCATGAGTGTATTCAGTAAATCTGATGAGAGATACATTATTGTTTAATGTGGTCATGATACCAAATCCATTGGTGATCTATCTAGGGACCATCAAACATCATTTTATCATAGAACAACCCATATATGTAAATAATTCCCAAGAACTATTTAAAAATCATAAAACATAAAACTAGCCTAAATGAAAGATATCATTTCCACATTGCAAGCACAATTTAACATTTCAAAATATTTACAAAATAAATTCATTCTAAAATTGATTTTCTATACCAAAATAGATACAAATTTTATATGGTATCAATTTTCCATTTAAAAATAATACGATTTGTTATGGAATCCCAATATCAAATAATGCTCACGTTGACAAAAATGTCACAGTCACCGAGTACGTTAGAATGAAACATTCCTTTTGTTGTTGAGTAAAAAGATTCACAAAAAGAACATTCCTTTCGGAAACAATTGAATTAAATTACTATTAATATTTAATAATTATACAAATTATAAAATAATTTCATGTATAAACCAAAATATGCCTTAATGAATGGAGATTGAGACAATGTCCTTTACCTTGAGATCAACATGTCTGTTGGTTATTTTTCTCCCTATTTAATTAACTTATGTTATTTTCTACACTCATCATAACATTTTTAAATTTTATTTTTCCTTTTATAGCACTCATTACATTGTTATAACAATCATTTAATTATTTACATTCATATCGGTCGATTTTTCAATATTTGGTACTTGAGCCCGAAAATGAACATGTTTGGATGTAAGTTGATCATGTAGAAAAAAATTCTATCATCTCCTTAATTATATTAATGATTTGAATATCTTATATATAATGTATATATGTAGTTATAATAGTCAATAAAATTCAGATTTAATAAATGAAATTCTCTAATCATGGAGATGGAAGGTCACACAAACGAAGGAACGCTACCTTTATTCATTTATCATATTAAATAAATGGAAACTAATGAAAGAATATTTATATTGTAATTATATTATAATACCACATGTTATATATGTTACATATGTTCATTAATTCTAGCCTTTATAAGTTCCATATGTGACATGAATGAGTCAAATCACTTTGAATCGGTGGTAGTATTTACTTTCTCAAATAAAATTTTTATATTTACACATTATGGGAAACATAAATGTACGATTAAAATAAAAAATATAATATCATAGAAAATATATAATTATAATATATATTATATATAAATACAATTTTATCATAATGGAAACCATGAGAGGTGTTAGATAAAAATTTAACAATCATCGTTTCATGAGGCAGTAGTTCGCCTTACAGAGAAAGAATGTGTCCATATTCATTAGATGGAGGTGTGTATGTTTAGTTAGAATACATCTCATAACAATATACTAATATATATATGATACTAGGTTTTTTATGTAATCATATAATTATAATATCGTAGTCAGTGGAGAAGGAAAATAATGGAATTGAACTTGAGATAAGATGTTACCTCAAAATCAGTTAACTTCATCTGATTTAAGCAAAATGGACTCATTCAATTTCCTTTTGCCCAAGGTAAGTATTATAGGAGGAAGGTAGGGATTCTAGTAAGAGTACTGGAAATAGTTTTTATGATGTAAAAGGCTTTTTATGTTTGAGATAATTAGAATAAGAAGTTCCCTTTTATAGAAGAGTTGAGGGGCACATTAGAATGTCGTCAAATATTAATTTATTATAAATACAATTTTGATTACAAATAGTCCAAAACTAAATCTGGTCTTAATAGATTTAAGGCCTAATTTTTTTGATAACCCCCCTTTCAAGGGATGATGGGTATCCCTTAAAAGGCCTGTATAATTATGATATTACATTTCCCGTATGCATAGAGACATTACAGGACCCATAGGTCCTAAGGAAATCAACATATTATGTCTACTTGAAATCACCCCTCCCCAGCATTTTCTTAGTGATCAGCCCTCAACCTTTTCGTGAATATTACCCTAGAAATCCTATGTGGAGATGCACATTCCCATTACTGATTGAAATGACATTCCTTCTCATTCATCCAAATCTGGAAGCCCAACACTCATGAATGTGTCATGCTCTTGAATCCTCCTCTATAGCTAGTTCCTTGTAGAATCTATGTGTGAATCTTCATATCAGGTGTTCCTAAGGGTCTAGAGCTGACCCTAGGGCCTTGAGATATCCTAAAGGCTATTATGGTGTCCCTAAATCCTTAATGGTGGCCCTATATCCTTAAAGTTGGCTCGAAATCCATTTTAATCTTGTAGTAATATTATTTTATTTAGATATTGTGGGATATTTTAATTACCATATCATGTAAAAGAACCCCCAATAGATATTTAAGACATATATGGACATATATTAACTATTTCCATGAATCTAATATATTTATAAATTTAATATCATTTAATAAAATATTTTATATTTAAAGCTATGAATAATGTCAATTTTGGAGACTATTCAGACATGGCATTTTTTAAAATTCATAACAACATGGTTTCATAGAAATAAAATATGGAATCAATATTAATATGTAATATCATCCTATTTAATTATAAGTGGATGTAAATTATGTCTAATAATATTTATTTTAATATTTATAATATCATTAATTTATATCATTTATTGATAAATCAAAAACAACATCATCAATGTGTCAAGATTAATTTTATTTAAATAATTTATAAAATTTTTAAATTAAATTTGATGATATATAAAATATACTTATATATATAATGAATTATTATAGTCGAAGATATAACTTATATAACCCCATATAATATTTTTATTAATAAGATACATGTTTTTATTATTTTTCTCATTTAATTAAATTAATTATTATAACATGTCATTATCACTCCCAAGTGGATATATGGGGTCCATAAATCCACCCTTGGAATACCATTGTTGGAAATATCTCATTAAATAGGATTTTGACATGTTTTAGGGTAGTTTTATATTATAAAATTATTTTTTACCCTTATTTACCAAAATTTCACATTAACCATGGAAAAAATAATTATTGAAGTAATATTCATAATGTCCAAAAACAAAAAATATAATTATTAACATAATTTGGAAATTTTGATTCAAATTAATGAATCTATTTTTCCAATTTCAAATTTAGAATTTTTAGAAATTAATATAAAATTAATTCATGTTCTCAAAGCAAAAAAGCTGGTTTTTTAGAATTAACATCTTTTATAATATTTCCATGTGTTTACGTCCAATTTCAAAGTGAAATTACATATAATGACCCAAAATAGATTAAATGATAAAAAAATATTACCATTATATAATAAATATATTAAATAATATTAGTTAACCATATAAATTATCACGATGGAAAAATATTCTTTCTATTAAATTTTATCACATTTTTACTATTCACCAAAACCTGATAGTTGTCAAAAAAATATCACAAATTCATACAAAGAAAATTTGTTTGTCCTTCTTCGAAAGAATAATATTATTTTTCAAATAAGACAGATAAATATGTCATAAATAAATTTAAAAAGGGTTCAACATCCAAAGGTGGTAAGAGTGTATTTTTTTAAAAATATTCTTTTTATTCAAAAACAAATATTTTTTCATATCATAACTAGAAAACATATAAGATGAATTTAAAACATTTCATTTTATTTATAAGATATATTTTTCATTAAATAAAAATTCATAAAGAGGAATTTTAATTTATGAAATAAACTATTCTCATTATAAACATATTTTAATCAAAACACCTCTTATATATTCAATTGGTTTTTATTTCGATTTATATAAAATTTAGTAAACAATGAATAATTATTTAAACCCATTTAAACAATATTGTGTGTATTATGTTGATACTATTCATTATCTGTATTCCAATGGATATTAATTAATTAACATTAAAAATTATAGCAATACTTTTATATTATTTTTTCGTATAAATCAATGTTGTGTGAAATGATTTATTCTCGGAAAACCTGTTGTTGCATGTCATGTACGCTATTGGAAAAAGAATCCAATTTAACAAAAAATTCATATCTTATTTATAAATATTAATATAAATAAAAAAGTATTATACTATAAATAAATGGGTCATTACATCATTCCCCTTTTATAAATTGTGTTCTCATAATATTAAAATATTTCTAAGAAACTATATTGAAAATCCAACATCATAAAATGAGTCAAAAAATCTATTACATTAAATGAATGAAATATATTTACAAAGGCCAACTAAGATAACACATACTAAGATTCCTTGTAATGAAAACGGATCTCGATGAGAAAACTAACCATCATGTTCTAATGGAGAGTGATAGAAAACATGACCAAGAGAACGCTTACAACTAGAAAATCCTTATCCTTTAATGGGTTGAACGTTATTTGATTTTCTGGTAGGAAAAGTAATAGAATTTTTTTTGTTTTAATATCATTATAAATAATTTGAGAAATTTATTTATGAGAATGACTAGGAAAATAAGAATACTTACTTACTTTTCATGTAGAGTTTCATCCTTTAATATATATCTACCAAAAACATATTTTTTTCCCTCTAAACCAGGAGTTTTGATGAAGATTTTCTGAAATGTGAAGTACATGAATCAGCTTCTAGAGAATATAATAATCTATAATAGATGAATTATATATTTACATTATCTTTAGACATTATCCAAAACCAAAATGTTTACTAAAAGATCAGATAATCCCAAAAAATGATAGTCCTTTATAAAAAGAAATACTACTATTAATCTCTAAAATTCAACAATCAATACCCAATGTTCAAAAATGACCATTACATAAACAATTGCCCAAAAAAATTTCAAATTAATCCAAACAAACAAAGAAACCAAAAACACAGAAGGATTTGATCACAAATTCTTCCACGATTAATAAAAAAATTTATGTAAAAATAACCACAAACCCTCTTAAAGCCTCAAACATAAATGTAATTAACCTAATAACATTTCTTCCATGATAGGTTAATCATTTCCACAGACATCCAAAATCACCTTTTTTCTGAATTCAAAACAAATATTTTCTCAAAATAAAATTCCTAAAATACTCCATAAAGTAAATCCAATAGAGTTCTATATTCCTTATGTATTTAGGGTTCCCAAAAGAGTGAATGTATTCCATAATAATATTTATCACTTATTCACTAAATCATTTTCCTATATTAAGGATATCCATTTGATAAAACATAATTTCCAATAATATACTTTTTCTTCACACATAAAAATCATTTCACTAAAAAAAATAAGTCATACTAACTAGGGAATTCATGTAGGCTAGATCTAGGTGATGCACCATTGTCTCTATTCTATTGTGGGTTCGATCCCCTTGGACATGCTAGACACACCATGTTGTCTCGCATTATGCAAGTTCTCTTTTATCTGAAACCATATCAATCATATACGATTATAAAATATAGGTGAATTTCTTTAAAAATAACCATATCCTTCGTTATCATCAATTTTCATATAATACCTTCCATTTTGAATCCTAAAATGTGATAACCATTAATCATATCAAAACAAATATAATATAAAACCCTAAGGTTATCTATTTTTTCCATAAAATAACTGATATTACATCCACAGATAACATTTTTACATGTCATGCATCAGTATTAAACGTACTAGAAAAATTTATTCAATGTAATCCCATCATCAAAAGAGTATTAATACATTTCAACATTTCCTCGTCCTATAATCTACAACAGTTGTAGAATCCCTTACAGGTTAAATTCATTCTCAATAAAGAATTTTTATAATCCCTTAACTATGCATCCCTACATTGTTTCTTAGTATATCATTCATTCATATCAAATATACTTATAATTTATAAATATCAATCCAAATATGCTTTATTTTTTATGGATAAGATAATAAATCATACCTTGAATCTAGATATCATGATATTTCAGATGTTACCTTTCCCTTTTGGTGTGTTGTCATACATTCAAAAATTAAAACTTCACTATACTTATGTAATTTCACATTTCAATAGTGTGGGATGTGTTTTAATCGTGAAATAAAATGAAAAATATACCATGATCCATAAAATATTTTTAAAAAATAATAGATTTTGGATAACTCAAACACTTTTTTATAGGTGACTTGATTTCTAAATAATATTTCAAAATTATTCGAACAATATTTTTCCATAATAGTGATATTCAAATTATCGTGGGAGGATAAGAATGTTGTGAAATATCTCTTTCCTTCAATATTGACAAATGGACCTTAATAATTTAAAAATAATCAACACATAAACATCAAACAAATTATTGTTATTAAAAAATAATCATCTTTTGGGTAAAGATAACATAAAAAAATTATATTAATCAAATCCCTCATTCTCTTCATATCTCTATTGTTTAGCTTCATATCCAATTAAATTTATTTACCATACCCCACCAAATGGTTCCATATGATAATAACCTTCTGGGTTATATGGGATCCTTTATATACACCCAAATAATATGCTATCCTATAAACTTATCTAAATCATCTTCTGATAACATCTTTGAGGCCACATCCTAAATAATGACATAATCCTGATTTAGGTAAAGAATTCACATTGAGGATCTATTCTGGTTTATGGTTCTAGAGAATTAGTCCATAACTCTTAAACTATATCTCAAATATTACAAATTATAAACTTATACTCTATTCATGTTTTTCACAATAATAAAATTTCATAAAATAAAAAAGAATTATTTTAATGATAAAAATAAACTTGAATTATTCCATTTTCTTACCTTCATTATACCCTTTGAAATATAATTCCAAAACATTGGATGAGCATAAAATATCTATAAGGATTATAAAAAAGGAATAAAAACATTAGTTCGTCAATATATTCAAATAAATGAAATCATAATTTTCAATCATAATACATATGTTCATTTCCATTTTTATGAAATCATAATATTTCTGGATTACTCGTAGAAATCTTGAATCATAATGGAAACTTGCTGCATCCATTACATAATTACATTGTATATTTCACTTCCACATTGGGAGTAACCTTCATGGTTATATTTGTAATACCCATCACATTATATTCCCTAAATCTCTTAAGGGAAAATTTTTCGTTTACCACAATCACATTACCGAATGAATTGGATAGATATATTTTCTAAAATACCCTTTATCTATCATGTAATCACCCGTGTTCCTAATGAATTACAAATAACCATTCCATAATCACAACACATTAAAATACCATGAAAGAATGATAAAATTTCCACATTACAATCAAAATATATCATTTAATGATATTGAAATAATCAATTATTTCTAAAACCATTTTCAGTAACCAAATACGTAAAAATAGTATATGGTACATTTTTCCTATTAAAAACATAACGGCTTCTGAAGGACATGAAATATTAAATAATGCTTCCAGTGGCGGAAAGGTTTTTGTCACCGTGTATGTTAAAAAGATACTTTCCTTTTGTCATTTTGTAAAACACTTTGTAAAAAAAGATTACATTTGAAAACAATTAAATTTAATTAAATTCAAAAGTGTATAATTATACAATGTATGATATAACTTCGTTTATAAACCAAAATATTCCTCAACGAATGGTGAATGAGATTAAGTCCCTTACCTTGAGCTTAACATGTATGGTTTGTTCTTTATCTCCCTGAATAATAACCCTAAGTTAATTTCTAATTTCTGCACAACATTTTTCATGTTTATTATTAATTTTATAAAATTTCTTAACTTTTAATAACATTTAAAATATTATTCAAGTTTTTATAGGAATTGTTTTTCATATATGGTACTTTAGTTGAAGAATGAACATGTTGTGATGTATATTGTCATTGTAGTTAAAATTACATCATCTCCAAAATGTTATTAATGATTAAAGTATAATATATATATATATACATATAAATTATATAATTATTTATAATAGTCTATAAAATATGTAGATAATAAATTAAATGCATCGTTCATGGAGACGGTAGGTCGTACATACACATTAATGCTACTTTCAGTAATTTGTCATATTAATGACATGAAAACATAATTATATATAGGTATATTATAATTATATTATAATAACATATGTTATATTTTTTACATAATTTCATTATTTATATACATTTATTGTTCCATGTATGGAATTAATGACTCATATCACTTTGAGTGTGTGGCAGTCCACACTTCATCATATAAAATTATCGTATTTACAAAATTTGAAATGAATAATGGTATGCTATGAATAATAAATACAGAAGGATATAAACATTATAAATATATCATATATCATATATATAAATATAGTTCCATAATTATGGACACCACGAGAGGTTGTAGATGAAAATTCAAAAATCATCATCTCATGAGATAGTAGTTCATCGTACATAGAAACAATATGTTTGTTTCTATTCGATAGTTGTGTATGTAAATGTAGTTTGAATCCATTTAAAAAAAATACAATTATATTCAATATATTGGTTTTCTTATTTAATTAATGAATAATATAAGCATAGGGAGTAGAGAATAAAAATAATGGAATGAAAAATTAGAGAAGTTGTTACCTCCAAATTGGGTAACTTGATTAATTTGAGCCAAAAAGATATCTTGAATATTTATATACCCAATGTAAGTATTCTAGGAATAAGGGAAGGATTACAAGAAGATAATTGGACATAGTTTAATCATCTTAAATGTATTTTGATTTGTGATATAAATGGAAGAAGAAACGCCCTTTTAATGAAGAGATGCTTGTCACATCTAGAAAGTCTTGAAATAAATTTTTTTGGTAAATTCAATTTTGATTAAAATGTTTTCAAAACTAATTTAATTACATGATAATATGGTTTTGGTTGGATGAAACTTCATCCATTAATGTTTATACATGTTTGGATAGTATTTTTTATCCTTATATTTGTGTTTTTACACTGATTTTACCCTTTTTAATCTTGTAGTAATATCTTGTTATTTACACATTCTGGGTTATTGTAACTATGATATCTAGTCAAAATACTCAAAAATCATTTTATGCCATATTTTTTACTTGTATTTAACATTTTTATTAATATTATATTTTTATGAATTTAATACCATTTAATAAAAAAAATATTTTAATATATGAATAGTTTAAATTTTGGAATCTATTATTACATTGATTTTTAAAAAATTAATAACATCCTAATTCCTTCAAAAAATCAGGTAATAAATACGAACAATCCATATTCAAATAGAAAATTCATGGGTGAAATTATTTATTTCAAATAATTTTTATTTTAATATTTATAATATCATTTATTTGAATCCTTTATTAATGAATCAATCACTACATCGTCATTATATCATAATAAAATTTATTTATTTAATGCTTAAAAATTATAAATAACATATAAGGATGTATGAAATGTGTTTAGATTTATGATAACTTATTATAGTCAAGATATCACATATATAACCTAATATAAAAATTTCATTTAAAGAAGATTCATGTTTATGTTATTTTTCTATTTACATAAAATTAATTATTATAATATATCATTATAAATCACATTTCACTGCATGAGGTCATAAAATAGACCCATGTATGCCCATGGTTGGAAGTATCTTTTCTAATTAGATTATGACACTTTTTAGTGTAGTTTTATATTATATTATTATTTCTTTTACCATTATTTTCTTGATTTACTATTTAACTATGGTAAAAAATAATCAATGTAGTTAATATTCATAATGTAAAAAATAAAATGCTAATTACATAAAAAATTAGGACCTTATGATTCTGAATATGGAATCCATTTTCCCATATTCATTACAAATATTTTTGAAAAATTAATTTAAAATTACTTCCCATTGTCAAAACTAGAAAAGTGAGTTTTTAAGAAGTAAAAACTATCCAAATATTGACATGTGTTTATGTATAATTAAAAATTGAAATTACATACAGTGACCAAAATTGGATTATATTTTAAAAATATATTACATTTATACTTAAAATAGCTAATATAATATGATATGATAATAAAAATCATCTCGATGGAAAAAGTATCTTTCAATAGAAATTTACTATTTTAATTATTCATCAAAAAAATATATTTATCAGAAAAATATGAAAAATTCATCCGATGTAAATTTTTTTGTCTCGCTTCTAAACAAAATGTTATTTTTTAATTTATAACATATATTCTTGTTAAAAACTAAATTTAAAAACGGTTCACCATCAAAAGGCGTTAAAAAATCTTTTTAGACAAATTTTTCTTTTTATCTGAAAAAATGAATTTGATTTTAAATCATATCAAGAAAACTTATAAGATGAATTAAAAACATTGCATTGAATATATAACATATAATTTTTATGAAATAAAAATCCATAATGTGTGTTATGATTTTAGAAATATAATTATTCTCTTTTTAAATTTGTTTTCAGAAAAGAAAATCCTTTGTATGCAATTTGATTATGTTTCCTTATATAAAAAAATTGGAAACTAATAAATCATTATTTAAACATGTTTAAACCGATTTTTTATAATTATGTTCATACTATTCATTCCCTCCATCCAAATTTTTAGGCGTTAAATACTATTTAAAAATTTATTATTACTGAATTATTTTTCGGTATAATTCAATGTTGTGTGCAACAAAAGATTTTAGAGAAACTTGTTGTATCATATCAAGTACACTATTAGAAAAATAGTCTCATATATTGTAAAATTAATATCATATTATTTAATATGAATAGAAATAAAAAATTTAGTATTTTATAAATTCATGGGTTATTATAATTATGCTAATCCAGTGTACTCATAGAAGAATGTCAACATATTAACCTACAATGGATGTATCCATGATGAAAGGTGAAATCTTCTGGTTAGAGAAATAATGAAATTAAGTCTCACAGATGAATCTAGGTAAAAACTATGTTTGGTTATAACAGATATTAAATGAATTATTTATGTTGGTTCTGGAGTATATGTAATTTATCGGACCTGAAATCAACTCTAATCCCATATTTGGTAGTGAATATTATAACGGATAGTTTATTTTGGGAGGAATAATTATCATTGAATATATTTGGTAATTATTTATAACCTTGTAAAACATTATTTTTTTCCCTTTATATTTATGCCAAAAAAAATTATGTTTGATAGGGATTTATCATAGAGGGTGTAGATAACATTAACTAGTTCAATATGTTAAATTATAATAAAAAATCATAAAAACAATCCAATAATTCAACCATACCCATTCTGTGTTCAATATGGATTTGGAATATACAAAATGGGCTATAAAATAACTTATTATTAATATTTGAAATTTTTAATTGTATAAAAGTTGTATCAAAACATTGAAAATTAAAAAAATTGAGGAAATGAAACATATAAAGTTAAAAGAAGTCATGTAGGAAAGTTGTTTAAAAGAATTTTTTATGAAGTATTCTAATCTATAAGAAAAACAAATCCAGTGAGAATAAAGGCTCCATTAATATAAAAATTCACATGGAAAAATAAAAATTTTCTTTTAAAATAATTTCTATGTCCAGACAGCATCATCATAAAAAACAAAAACTTTATATTCCATGATTTCATCAATAACATCCTAGATAAACCATCTATAGATGTTTTTTTTTGGTTTTTTGGTGTCTTTTTTAAAAAAATATAGAAATTATTTCATATTATATATCTTATTTGGGGCCATTGAAATTCCCATAACATGTGGAGCTACTTAGAAGGCATGATTAATTGGTATGGTATGATGAAAATTGGTTAATTGGGAATTATTGGTGTATCAATGTAAAACTAGTATGATGCACATGAGGAAATCAATAGAAGATGTTACCGCCAATTTTATTGTGTGGAAGTGATTATGATAATTATTTTAGGGAATAAATATTATATTCAAATAAATTGGATGTCATCAATCAAAAGTAAGATATAAAAATCTTTTACTATTAACATAACACCAAAAGCTAGTATGATGAGTAAGAATTAAGAGATAGATTGTAGATTCTCCTCATATATGACATGTGATAACATGGTCTAGAAATTCAAGGAGGAACCTGATAGTAGTGTATTAACATTCAGAAATTAATTCATATAAAAAATAAATGGATTTTGATCATATTTGATAAATCATTCGAAGATAAATTATTGGGAGATATTATTTGTTAATGGGATCAATAATACCCTAATGAATGTCATCAAGTTATTACCTATAAGTAATGAGGTTATTTTGAATAATAAATTTTGTCCCATTAAATGTTTGGAAAATAATAGTTTCATAAAAATAAAAGGATGAACCCATTGGATTTTATTTCATAGTATAGACATTATCAATTCATCTATTCCACGTTCTAGTAATAAAAATACTCTATATAATAAATAAAGTGACCAAATAAATCAAAATAGTCTATGTAAAATCACTAATGAAAATATTATTACGAAAATCCCTATTCTAATTCAATATTAAGATCTATTTTAAAAAAATTAAAATGATAACAAAGTTCAATGAAATCTAAAAGTAGTACAGACACAATAAAAAATAACACTTATATTAATTTTTTCATATTTGTCTGTACTTTTTTTTCATATTTTTCTGTACCAATGAGACCCAAATTGATTATATAAAACTATGATATTATCAAAACCATGTATTATTATACAGTAATTTATTGATTTATATTAATGCCTAAAAATTCATAGGTCCTTGATATGTTCTATATTTATATAAGAGAATAAAAGAATGATATTCAAATTCCCATAAAAACTATGAATGAATTACATGAAGGAGTACACTTGAAATGTACTTGCATCCAACCTTACAATTTTTAGGTTTAAACATCAAAATAGAACATCCAATCCACATTAAAATAAATAGGTTATTTTGACAATAAATGAAACTAATAATGAAATGGTGATAAAAATTGATAAAATAATTATAAAATAAATATTATTATAGAGAGTAGCTATTTTCATAGTGTTAAAAATTCAGAATTAATTAGATTTTTTTCCTAACTCAAAATATAACATCATATAAACTTTTTTATAAAAGAAAAAATAACTTTTTTACATTACTGTCATTTTTAGTCATTGTATCATCAAAACCAAATACTCATATCATAAAAAATTTTATCAAAGACATGTTGGTACTATCTATATTGGATGAAAATTATATGGAAAATTAGAAATATTATATAATAAAAGAAAAAGTTATTGTATATTTTTATGTCATCAAAATTATTAAAAGATAACTCTCAAAAATTATTTGAGGTGATGCAATATTTGATGACATTAGTGAATGCAATCAGAAAAAAATGTACATAACATTGAAAAATATGTTGAGTTTGAACTAAAAATAGTAGATGTAAAATATCTGCAGACTGATGATGAATATAATGTTAATAAGAGTGATAAATAGAATATTAAAATGATGTGGAAATATCTCATGATTGAGAGTATCATAGGAGAACATTCTACTCTTCAACAAACTCATGAAAGAATATATGTGATGTGCCTATAGTAAAACCAATTTGATTTAGACTATGGTCTGAGAGTCAGATCTCACATACTTCTCGTTTTGATCCTCTATTATTTATCTAGGATTATAAACATAAAGACTCTGATTGTGAAATTTATATGGATATTAAAATTAATGAAGGAAATTTATAACGAAACCATATTACTATAACAATAAAAATCAATTAATTTTGAGAATTTTGGAATTTATAAAAAACAAAAATAATATAAATAAATAAATGGGGGAATTAAATACTTTTTAAATAAAATTTTCCATGATTAGGAACATAAAAATGATGATGATTCTAAATAATTAGTATTGTTTGATGTTGTTCAATTATTCCTTGATATAACCGTTGTCAATAAGAAAAAAAATTATCAAATGGGTGTAAAATAAACTTTTTAATTTTGATATGTACAATAATAATTTTATGTTGAGAATCCTAATGAAATTGTTTTCTGTACAAATAGAAAATGTTTTTATAATTTATGAATGATTTTTACATTTTACAAAATTGAAAACGATATGTTTTTTGTTTCAAAATTGAAAATTGAGAATTACAGGATATGTGATAATGGTTTAACCATCTTATAAACCCAAATCCATTGTAGTTTGAAAACCCATTTTAGGAAAATTTTATTCATTTTGACCTGGATTCATCTACCTAACATTTAGGGAGAACTCTATTTTCTTTGAGGACTTCTCCATTCCCTCTTCCTCCCTCTTTTATCTTTTGGTCCCAATAGTTATATGATGAAAATATATGGCTGATTTTTTGTTGGTTCTTCCCCCTTCATGGTGGTTTTTCTTATGTTCTTCATCTAGGAATTCACAATGGTGATGTTGTTATGTTTTGGGTTTAATTTAATGTTATATGGTTTGGTTTTAGGTTTATCTATGTTTCTCATGTTTTGGTTTTGTTTTTGGAGTATTCTACATCACCCAACTACGTAAATCGAGTCATGAAGCTTCTTTGATGTAAGGATTCCATCGTTTCTCCTTATTGTATATCATGAAGAATGGTTTTACTATTTTTTATATATTGGTTATGTTTCTGTTTGATTAATAAATTTTATAGATTTGGTTAATTGAATAAAAAGGATAAAATGTGGATTTATTATCATTCTTTTACATCCTTGATTTTATTTTTTATATTTTCAATTATAAGGTCTTAAAGCCCTACTGAAAATTGTGGTTGTTCGGGGATTTTTTTTCTATGGATATATGTTAAGTTATTTATAAGTTAGTTGTGAATGTTCTAATATCACCCTAAAATGAAAATTTATTAACCACTTATTTTTGGATTATTATTTGGTTTCCCGAATATAGTCTTGTGTGATAATTACTATAAAATAATGTATAATTAGATAAAAGACATATTGATATTTTTGGAATTGATATTGATGTGTCATGATTTTTGGATGGGATTGTGTGATGGTGATGTGTGGTTACATCATATGGGGCATATAAATTTTTTGGATGTGTTATTGGGGATGTGGGGATATATTTTGTTTTTCTACGCCATTGGGGTGGTGAGGTAGAAGTTGCATTCTGATATTTTCTTGAGTAGTGATGGAATAAATAAATAATTGTTCATTAAATGTTACAGTTTCATGGGATTGTTTGGTTAAAGGAAATGAAATGGTTACTGATAATGAGAATGAGGGTTGTGTGGTAAAATGTGGACGGTAATAAATAATGAATTAAATGGGATGATTAAATTAAATTGGTTATAAATGTGAAGTGGTTTTTGTGGCTACATTTGAGATGTTATTTATTTATATGTGGAAGCAAAAGTTGCAGTGTTGTGATTTGGTTGTTTTTTTGAACACATAGGTAGGTTTTAAGTGTTTAATATTGTATATATTTAATTCAATATTGTTTTTATTTCTATACTATGACCACCCATGTCAAGCACTATGTTTAGCCACCCCTACAGTCACATGGGGGTGGTTTTCCCAACATCTAGTGAGGAGTATATATGGATGGGTACCCGCTATTTCCCACTATCTATTCCATGATAGGATGGTATTGCACCAACTATGATGGTTGGATAAATCTTAGTAAATTATATGGTTGTTTTGATGGACCATTTATCATCGGGATAGATTTGATGGTCCATGTGTATTTGTGGGGTGAGATGGGATAACCCAGGTATTTTTGGGTGAGTCATGACCATGCTTGTGGGGACGATTCGGGTTTCGGTCATTCATGGTAGGAGGAGGGAATGTGTTTTATTTGCTATATGTTCATGATTCACAACTACTGTAGTTATGTTTCATGTAGTGTTGTTTCCCTGGTGTGTTCAGGAAAGATGTGTTGTGGGCGTGCTTAGGGGTCAGTGAGCTTAGGTACCTACATTCAAGTTATTTTATGACCATTCATCTAGGGTGGTTTATTCTACGAAAGAGATGGGAAAACTAGGATGTATTTTGTTCGGTGTGAGAGAGACATAATGGTGGGATAGAGGTGTGGGGTACCCTTATCGATGTGATTATAATTAAACTATATTACTTGGTTTTCATTATTAGGTGAGCATGCCTTGGTCAGGTTGGGATAATTAGTACACCATGATACATGATTTTTGGTTTTGGTGTTTCCTCACAGGTCCATTCGTATGCTTCCTTCACATGTCCCTGATAGAAATGAGTTTTTTATACTCATTTTACTTGTATGATCACAATAAGTCTATTTTTTAGGTTTCTAGAAGGATTACATAGACCTTGTTGGGTAGTACATTATCAAACCTTTAGAAAGATATTGTTTTAGTACATTATATTTACATTGGCTATTTTAGATGGAGCATTTATTATATCTCAATTATATATATGCATGAATTCATGTGGGATGGTTTATATCATTCATTTTATATTGTTTATTGGAGTTTTTTTTGGATGATTCATCTTATCTCCAAGTCCAATATATTTTATATAGGGTAATGCCTAAAATAGAAGATTTTTTCATTACGTATGTGCCAGTATCTATCCTAGGGTCTACTATAAGTGGAAATCAAGGTTCATTATCTCTCGCTATTCATTATGATATATTTGAAAGCATGTGTCATGACATAGTGATATCAAATATTATGGTTGAGAGGGAGGGTGGAGTTTCGAGTTAGGAAAAATTTTAATGCATGGATTCATATAACTATTGCTCTAGTAGAACATGGTGCATGACATAGGCCAAGGAGGCTGGCCAGGGCATATGATATTATAGCCCCACAATTATCTAGGGCATAGACTCTATGCTTATTAGATGACCAAGTGAGATGGATCGACTAGTATTGTAGAGACCTATGTAAGGTTCTAGAATCATAATGACATGTGTTCTTTTTTTAATAATGTTTTTTGTGAAAGATAAAATGAATAAAAAATATATTAAATGGTTTAAAATAAATCTTATTGAACATTCATACTACTAAATATTTGGAAATGTTTTTTTACATATATCTATGGATCAAATTGTTTATTCGTGTGTGGATCATGTAGTTGAGCTTCAATAACATAAACTGTTTGGTTGTCATAGGATTAATCTGGTTTGGGAGGATGATCAGTGGTAAAGGGAGTTTAATGATTTCTAGTGGTAGTATTTTGGAATGTATGAGGGATGTGTTTTGTATTTATAGATAGTGAGTTTCCTAGAGAAACAAAATATCACTTTCAGTTTAATATTGACCCCGATGAAGCATTGGGTCCTTTTGAAGTTTGTCAAATGTGGGGAGCAACAAAAAAATAGTGGATTTTGTATTTGGGAGAGCGGATGGAGGAAGCTGTTTTGTGGGTTGACTTCCAGAAAGAGTTCTAATAAGAGTTCCATTCATCGAACATGAAGGATGTAAAGAAGAATGATCATTTTTCTCTGAAGTAGGGGAGAATTTTAGTATATGAGATCCAAATCATGTTCACGGACCTTTTGTGTTCCCCCGTATTTTTTATCAAATGATGAGTATCTTGAAATATGTCTTGATGATTCATTGTATCATTCAATCTAATATACAATCACTCTTTTGAAATTATAAGCACATCTGAAGTTTCATAAGAAAGAAATGATGATCCAGAGGATGCACTCACGAGGTGGGTTTTAAGGAGAGGGGAACCATTTTTGTAATTAAAGAGGGTAGGGTTTTTAGTGGATTTTCTCATGCTTCATAGCCATTAAGGTTTCAACCGACAAGTAGTTGACCACAACAGCTTCCATTCCGGCCATCTCAAGATAATTGCTTCCATCCTTTTCCTGGTATCTTTTTGAAATTGTGTTTCAGGTGTTTTGTTCATGGAAATCACCATATTTAGAGGCCAAGGGTTCCCAGTGAATAGTTTGGTGGAGGTGGAAAAGATCATTACCTTCCTAAAAAGAATTTTCTAGTGATGTCGCATTTGCAGAAGGTACTGCATGACTTTTCTATGGTGAGGCGAGATAGAGAAGGTAGTGGCTGGCCTAAGGTTGTCCCCATGTTTATGAACATTATATTTAGTATGTTCATAGAGGTGTTTATCATTATAGAGGTAGAGGATGTGATTATGGCTAGTTTCATCCAATGGATGTAGGAGTTACAGAGTGACCGGTGATCACCAAGGGTATGATCAGTTTGTTTAGTACTCTTGTTTGTGTCTGGTTTGATTCATGAGCATCATGCTAATTAATTCCACCCAATTTAACACATGACCTAGAAGTAGACACAGATATGATTTTCAAGCTTATGGTTTTGGATATACTATTCATATGTTACACCAGCCTGTTTGATGTGTTTCAGGGCTGCAGAGTGATTATATGGTTGCATTACTCCCCAACTTATCTTTTCTTGATATATGTATTTCCCTACGATTTCATAATTCACATAATATGATGGTATTAATTACGTTATTTCATCTAATACTTCTGAATGAGTTTTGTGTTCACTAATGTGGATGTCCAATAGGAGGTTTTTGTTTTTTAGCGAGGTTTTTCGGTGGGTAGTCGGCATGTGGAAACACTTCATTTTTTTGGCTGATTTATTTGAAAAATCAGTGCATGATGATATGGTAGAGGTCCCTAGAGTCATTAAAGAGTTTATATATTTATTCCCCAATGAGTTTGTGAGGATACCCCCTCAATGTGTTGTTGAGTTTGGGAAAGACATACATCCTGGTCCTTCTCCAATTTTGATGGATCCATATCGAATGGTGCATTTTTAGTTTTTGGAGTGGAGGGTTCAGGTAGATGATCTGATATAGAAGGGTATTTTCTAGCCCTGTTGTCACATTGGGGTGCACTTGGGGTTTTATCAATGAGGGTGAACAAAATTCATAGGTTGTGCAGATACATCAGATGGTTGATTATGGTGACGATCAAAAATTGTTTTCTTATTCCAAGGATAGATGATTTTTTGACTAACTGTAATAGGAATGTTAGTTTTCTATTATTGATATGTGTTCTTTATATCACAAGATGAAGGTGACCGAGGGCGATATCCCAAAAACATCATTCAAATGATAGTTTGTACACATCACATTTGTAGTCATTCCATTAATTATTACAAATGCACCATCCATATTCATGAGGAATATAAAAACTATTACCCACAACATCATGGATCAGTTCGTCATCATATTCATTTTAACACCCTGATATTCTTGTGAATTTTTTTCTATTTCATTTATCTTTCTGATATTTTTCATTTCACTTAACAGTATAATTATTTCACAATATATATATGTCTATATATATATATATTAAAACAAAAATTCATTAATTCCTTTAACAAGGAACTAACATGTTGTATGATAAAAAAACCAACTCAACATAAGTTACATTGAATATCAACTTTGTGTGTGTTACATGAAACACATTCTAGGAGTAAGTTACACACAACACCAATGTTTGTACGAAACATTATTTTATTATTATAATTATTTTAATGATATAATTATAACGTATCAATTAAAAATAGTAATATGAATAGTAATTGACTACTTCTAAAATATATTTAATTATTCATTAATATAAATGAAATATATTTATAATGATTGAAATGATTTTTGGTAAAATATTTATATATTTAGATATACTATTTTCACGAATAAACTTCTTTTAATGTCATTCTATGAGAAATAATTAAATTAATTTTTGAGAGATGTAGAAATTTAATTTTTTAAAATAAATGTGAATTTTTATTTTATAATTTGAAAACATGCTCAGGTTGAGTCATTTGGATTTTTTTGAGAAACATGTTTTTTTATATTGAAAAGTCCTACTTTTTAGTTAAAACTGCTTTATATTAAAATATTTATTAATGTGAAATTATATTTTAATTTTTTTATCTTAGATTTGGATAACATAAATATATTAAAACAATTTCTATCATTATTATTAATTTCACAATGAAATTTATTATAAAAACAAAATAAATATTTGATCTTCTTTCAACCTTAAAAAATCAGAAATTTGACTTGTCTGTGGGGTAAGAAATAATCGTAATTTTTAAAAATTTATTAATTCAATTTTGAAAAACTGGCTTACTGTATTATATTTATATTATCATAATAACAACATATTTTTTGGGAAAATATATTAGTAAAAGTAAAAAATTATTTATTATAGTGATTAAGGTCAAATTATGCTTAATTAGGCACTAAATATTAATCTTAAAAGCCCAAATGACCTATCCACTTGTCTGAAATTCATTTTCTAGAACTATTAATGACATAAAACATTAATTATTGATTTATTATAGTTAGGTATGACATTTTTAGTATATAACATGTGTACACTTACCCATTTCAAAAATCACTAATGAGTCTTTTTCCTTCCCTATAGTAGGCCACCACCTATTCATCTTCTTCACACCAATCAAACCTCATTGGATCAGAACATATCAGGCCAATATACTTCATAACTTCACTTCATTCCTCATATAATCCACACTATGTGAATAATGTATTCTATGGAATCCTTTTAGCCCAATCCAAAAGGTGTTACCCGATTAAGTTGTAAGGACATCTCTCAAACTCCTTTATTTTATCTTCCTTCATGACCCCATCAAATATATTTATTCCATTATTTTAAAACAAAATGTATACCTGAAATATACTAGGTTTTTTTATTGCACGGGTGTAACCCACACTTACACACACACACCCATATAATTGGTTTCAAATATTTAATTTATGTGAATGGTGAATAACTTCCTCAAAAAATAATTGTGGTTCAATTTTTCCTCATCACCTATCATGGGGAAAATTATTATGGAATCACAATTTATCTATTTTTTATGTAATATTTATTATTTCTATATATTATTATTTCTTTTTACAACAATTGTTTTACATTTCATTTTGTGTTAATACGATAAGTTCATTTGCGGAAGTGTGGACTACCTCCCCCTCAAAATGATATAATTCATTCATAAACTACATGGATTGTATTAAGGACAGTTCTTGTAAATATATAATATATCTGAAATAATAAATCTACTATAAAATTGATATATATATACACATATATGTATTGTACAATTTAATCTTCTATCAATAGGCCAATTATATGGAAATATTGTTCATGATTACTAGCGACCTACTATCACCATGAATGATGTATTTTTTCATACATATATATTATATAGATTATTATAATACCCATATAACGTATATAATTTATATTTATATCATATTCTACATTATGAAAATCATGATATAAGTATAAGGACCAATGATATAACAAATTAAGATATATGTGACGAATAAAGAGAATATTACCCTAAGTGATACCTTAACATAAGATGGAAAACAAGTGGGTAATATAAGGTCAAAATAAAACAATATATGGTATTATATTATATAATATGGTAATCTAAAGGATTTACAATCAATTTGTATTTACAACATATGTGTTTTGAATGAGTACGTTGAGAGTCAAGTTACAAGGTAAGGAGATATAGTCTCACTCATTCATTCTGTGAGATACAAGCTTTATTCATCACATACTCATTTTTATGGTTTTTATACATCACATGGATGTATTATATGAATCTTATTATTAAATTTATTAGTATTTATATATCCATTAAACTATATTTCTTTCATGCGGTTTCTGGTTTAAGTGTTACCAAATCGGTAAGATAGTTTTGTCTCAAATTGCAATCTTTTAGACACATGTTTTGTTCGGAACCACCATTATTTATCAAGTTGTATATACAAAAATTTGAAATTTTATATAATTAATCAACTCATTTTATTTATATTATTATGCTTTTCATAATTCCATATTCTTACATGATGTGTATCATGCCATCTATCCCAATTGAAAGAGTTTATTGAAACAATCTCATTTCTTTTCGAGATTGTGAATGATTTTCTTCTATTGATAAAATATTATGTGACATATCATAAGAACTCGCATGAGTTTTATTATCCACTATTTATTAATTATTTTTTATTATAAATTCTATTTTCCACAATTTGATACCTGTAGTGATTAATAAAATTAATGAAAATATGATAGTATTTCTCACTCTTCATTTAGAAATCTATTTTTTTTCAAAACATGTTTTTCATAATGTTTTCAAAAATATTTTGAAGGAAATATTTATTTAAATATGATTTATTATTTTCAAATATTCCTTTACAATTTTCCATAATTAATTTCAATGAAAAAATTATTCGAAATTATTTGATCCTTCATTTATATGTTTTTATGTAAAAGGGTTATCAAATGAAATTCAATCCTTATTTATATGTTTATGAAGTATTTTGAAAAATTAAAAACATTTTTTATCTTCTTTTATATTTTTTCATAGAAAATGGGTTATAAAATGATTTCACTATATCATAATGTGTTTTAAAATAAATAGGCTTAGAAAATGATTTCAAATCATTCATTATAAGATTTAATGTTTATTTTCAATAAAATGGGTTTGAAAATGTTTTTATGTTTTAAGGATTCGTTTAAAAGAAGAAATGATAGCTTCCTAAAGAAATATTTTTTAATGAAATTTCAAAACTATTTTCTATCTAAGACGGAATCTATTGATGTTACTCAAGCCCTTAAATGAAATATTCAAATAGTTCCATTCATATTATTTCTATAAATGGGCTATGCATAATGTCATGGTCTTAAATAAACGTGTTTCTCTTTCATGGGTTATATGTTTAAGAAACCTATTTCTCTTTCATGGATTATATATTTTTTTAATTATGTTTCTCTTTCAGGGGTAATTATTTTAATGAAATGAATATGAAACCAATATCATCTTCCATAGTTTATGATATTTTTACATATTTATGAAACTTGTATCATTTAATTGTTTATTTTATGATTCTTTATTATTTTGTAGTACAAGAATATCTAATTTCATTATGAGATCGGTGGGACATATATATATGTTTAATTCATTAGGTGAGTATTTATATCTCATTAAATAAACAAGGATGGTGTGAAGAAATTAAATCAGTTCAATAATACCTTGCTTGAAAGAGGGGTGAATTCTGTTCAAATGTATTGGGAGGGATAGGGAAATGAACTCATATAGGTTATATAGGGTTAGAATGAGGGGTAAAACCAGTTCTGTAATATTGGGATAGAATGTGGGGTGAACTCAGTTTAGAAATAGATTGAAATAATGAGGTCTGAACATGGTTTAGTAAAGGAATTTCTCCTCAACAATTCTCTCTAATGCAGTTCGTTGACAACTATGGAAATCATTATATGATTACTTGTCTTCCAAAATTCCATGGTTTATTACTATGTTATTCTTACATGAATTATATTAATTATTCCATTATGATTAATTCCCTATGAAATACAAGGATTTGTTCCATGATTCATGTAACTGATCTTTGATATGTCACGTATGATCTTCTATTATCATGATCATGTCCTCATACCCTTATGATCATTATTATTCTTACAAATTTCTATAATTTACACATAATGAGATTTTATCCTCCCCTTTTCTATTCTCTTACCAATGTTTTGAATAATGGTTTTAGGTAATATTACTATTGTTTGAGATCTTTATAGCAGATTTTGATGATATTTCTATCAGAGAGATGGTTTTGTTTCCTTATTTTCAGTGTCACTAAACTATAACAGACCTCAAGGATATATTTTTTAATTATTCTGAATATTTATATAAAATGATGTAATATCCATTTATGTTAATCCTATGTCCCTATAGTTGGTATAAAATAAATGTTTAGGTAATACAAAAGAAACTAGGATGAGAAAAATTTAGTGATATATTTATGTATGTTTCTATGTAGATGTATAAATATGTTTCTACAGATAAATTTAAGAATGATTTAATGATTTAGAAAATGTCGTAGAATTTTGGTAAACGTTATAATGAGTGGTTTCATAGAAATTTATCACATTCTATATACTATAAGTGGATGTGGATTTTTGATGGATGTACCTAGGGGTAATAACTCCAACAATATGTTCTGGGAATGTCTCCGAGTAATCTAGTACACGATAATGGGCCTTGTGCACACATTCCTTAAAACTCCGAGGATATATGCTTTGTGAATTCAATAACTCTTCATGACCAATCATGATGGATTTAAATATAATTTTTCTATCAAAAACCTAGTATAATCCTAGGGTGTAATATATTTTCGTTGGTTTCATTATTTCAAAATCCTATATGTAATTATTTTCATGACTATGTAGTTTTCTACTATTATATGTAATTCAAAAACAATTTTTATTGTATTTGTAAATGTAATAAACTGAAAGGAATAGGATTAATGTGAAATATCATGGATGTTTATATAGATAAGGTGTTAAGTGGGGCTATCACTGGAGAAATTTTTTTGTGACCATGCCTAATTAGTTTTCATGAAACATGATTAAAAATGTGTACCATAGACAACTCTAAAACTCTTCAAGGGAGATATATAATGTGTTGACTGAGAGTTCAGGTAATGGATACCATATGAGAAATAAGTTTTGCTCATTTATTTTGTATCTCTTTAAATAAAAACCTATTTGAATGTCTTATAGGAACAAAAATTATTTTTTAATATTGTAAATATGTTAACAAATAAAGTGGTTGTAGGGGAAAAATTATGTATATGATTAACCAAATGGTTTAGAATATTTTTCTCCCTAAAAAATTATCAATTTTTAAGTGTTTTCTATGTCAAATAAATAGATTTTATGAAACTAAATGTCCCATTGGAAATTCTCTGCATGGTTATCACCAGGGTGGTATGAGTTATGCTTACAATGTTGATGTTGACAAGACTGCAAATGAAATGTGAAATGAGTGTTGTAGTGTGATATAAAATGAGTTATCCATAATGACATCATAAAAATGAAGTGGAATAATAAAAGATTTTATGTAGATAGAATAAAAAATTATGTTTTATTAATGTTGAAATATATAAGGATTGTTCAGTTAATGTTTTTCACTATAGAATTACAAGAACATGATGAATGGTTCTAATAGAATAGAAAAGTGATTTAATGGAATGATTAGGTCCATGTAAAACATATGATTAATGGAAGAAAAAAACCTAATATGTTCCTTATGTTATGATAATATTTTTTGGATAACTATATGGGGGATATGAATTAGTAAATTGGACGGTACTGATTACCTTGGCAAAAATTAACAACTTGTTCGCAAGTAGTCCATGCAATAATGGATGTTGTTTACAACATAATGGATTTATGAAATATATCTAGTAATCTATAGAATAATTAAGCATGTATGTTTTACATGAGTATTTATGTTAATTCAGGTTATTAAAATGTTTCAAGAGAATATATGGTGATTATATTCATATTTTTGGAAAGGGACAACATAGATATACTTTGTGATATATCGGGGAATCAAGGTGAAGCTGATTTTGTATCCCTCATTCTAAAGTATTTTATTTTCATGAATGAGATGGTTTATAAGGATAAACATTAATGTAATATTTATGTCAATCATCACATGATTTTTTATGATTAATGTGTTGTCTCCCTATATGAGGATTTTTGGCATATTGGATAGCTTGTTCAAACTACTTTGTGTTGATGATAACTGATTTGATTTTATATAATGGGTCTCATGATATGTTAAATCTTCGAGAATGAAATGACCACATTACTTTTTCGAGAATGTAGTGATGTGGATCGATGAAACACAATAGTGACGTTGATCTGAATTCACACACGTATAACACTTCATGAAAATTATTTAGCTTTAAGAAAATGATCTATAAATAAAATTTTATCCCATAAACGTCATTTCTGATGTATTTTATGGTCTATTAAGCCATCACATATTTATAGAGTTCAGATTATCAACATTTGACTAACATTTTTCATTATCTATATCAATCATAACTTGATGGTAAGATTTCTCTACCATATACAAATGTTCACTTCACAACCATTGTTCTCCTATGTGGAAACCTAGTTATGTGTTACGTTGAGTAACCAGTATGCATATATCATTCCATTTTTAGGGGAATTTTTAGTATTCATTTTTTCTATGGGGGTTTCAATGAATGAATGTTTTATATATTAATCCATTAATAACATAAAATAATTTTTTGGGAAAAATTCATTTTAGGGGGCATAAAATGTAAAACATTGATATTTTGGGAATTATTATTTTTCAAATTATTTTATATTTTTTATATTTTAAATTTCATAGGAAATTAGAAATAGTTATTTATGTATATATTAAAACACTATGTCAAAAATTCCTTTAAAACATAAATAACATGGAATACACTATATTGAAGTAACTCACAATACATGACACGGAATATTAACTCGGTGTACATTACATGAAACAGTGATTTGTCGTACTTTACACACAATAAGGATGATTCTATAAATCTCTTTTTTAATTATAAATATTTAAATTAAAAAATTATAACCTAGCTACTAAATATAGTAATATTAATATTAATAACTAATTGGAAAATATTTTTTTACATTAATAAAACATATTAATTAGGAATGATATGATTTTTGGAAAAGTCCTTATGTGTTCAAAATTTTGGTCTTCTCAAATGAAGATCATTTAGTGTGTTTCTATACAAAATAAAAGAATTAATTTTAGAAGAATTAATAAATATATTTTTATAAAATAAAATTCATTATTAATTAATAATTCTCAATTTATCTGACGGTGAATTTTTTGGTTTTTTATAAGAAACTAAATATTTTTATGAATAGTTAGTATTATTGTTTTTACTCAAAAACATTGTTTTTTGTGAAATTAATTTTAATGAAAAATTATCATTTAAAGTTTTTTAAGGTCTCAATAGATAAATTATATATCTATTAATAAAATTATGGTAATAATAATCAATTTCAAATTGAAATTGAATATAAAAACATAATAAACTTATGAACTTCCTTCGACCTTAAAAGCCCGTAATTTTATCCCATTTGTTGGATAAGTATTAATCTTAATTTCTCTGCCTATGTGAACTGAATTTTGAACAAAACATATTAGACCTTTTTTGTGATCATATTATTTATATTCTAATAATATCAGTTTAATTTTAGACCCAAATTATTAGTAAATGTGATTAAAATTAAACACAATGATTAACATCTAATTAAGCCTAATTATGGACTAAACCTTAATATTACAGGTCCAAATAACCTAAGAACTTGTCCAAACACCATTTTCATTCCCTGTATTTTCCATAAACATTTAATTATTTATTTATGATGGTCTGGTATGGATTTTTAACTTTAATAACATGGGTACACCAATTTGGTTTTCAAAAATTTTATGTGTGTCCATTTCCTTCCCTATAATAATCCAACATTCCATCTTCTTCACACCACTAAAATCAATTATTATTATATTTTAAATACCCAATATACATCTCAACGTACCTATCCTCTTATTTTAATCATCTATTTTTGAATAATGTCTTCAATGGAATCATTTTCGAAGAAACCAAAAGGAGTTACCCTATTAAGAGGTAATGCCTTATCTGAAGTTCATTTATTTTATTTTTATTATCCACCCATCCACTAACATTATTACATTATTTTATAAAACCCATTATAATAAATATAATATATTTTTAATGTATTAATTCATTATACACTTACCCACACCACCATCTGACGGGTAATAGACATATTGTTTATCAGAACGATGAACCCCCCCCCCTCAAAATGATGACTGAAAAATTATTTCATTACCTCCTCTAATGTAAGAAATTTTGATCGAAAATATTTTTATATATGTAAAATATAATATTTATTATTACTTTAAGCCTATTTATTACTTTGTTACAATATATATATATGTTTACTTTCTATTTTATTTTAATGTGATAATTTGGTTTGAGAAAGTGCGGATTACTGACTCCGGAAACAGATATGATTAATTCATTAACTATATGGATTTTAATATAGAAGGGTTTGATAAATATATGTTATATATGTTATATAAAATATATTTTAATAGTGATATATATATATATATATTCATATATTATTTTACTTTTTTCTTCTTTCAAAACGATAATTCAATAAATTTAGCACTAATGCATACATATGACCTACCGTCTCCAAGAATGGTGTAATATGATTAATAATTATATATTATATTTATTATTATTATATAAATATAATATATGTATATGATATTTATATCATGTTTTAAATAATTTAAATCATTCTATAAGTAAATGGACCTGTGATGAAACAAATTAAAGAGTAAATAATTTGAAAATTACCCGATATATAGTCTTAACAATGGATGGTTACCAAGAAAGTAATATAAAGTCATAATTAAACTATATATTCTAATATATATAACAATATGGTTATCTATAATATTTATAATAAATTTATATTTATTATAAAGGTGGTGTGAACTAGTATGTTGAGAGTCAAGACACATTGTATGGGTATTTCATCTCAATTTTTATGATTGTGAGATACATGATTTATTCACCACCAAGTCCTTTTGTGTGGTGTTATTACTATCCATGGATGTATTATATTGTTATAACTATTAAATTTATGGGTATTGTAATTTCTATTCAATGATCCCTATTTTATGGGGTTTATGTTTCAAGTTTTACCAAATCAATACGATTGACTGGTCTCAAATTGCCTTCATTGAGACAAATGTTTTCTTATGAACCTCCATTATTTTTTAAAGGGAATATACATCGTTTTTTCAAGTAATATCATGTATCCAATGGTTTTCAAGATATTTTTAGCCTTCATTAAATTTTTTTTCTTACATGTAATTTATGATCCAATATAATCAAGTGTTAATAATTTATTGGTACAATCTCATCGCCTTTTGAGATTGTCATTGATTAATATTATTTTGATAAAATATTATTATCCATGTCTTAAAAAACTACTGGGTTTTATTAACATCAATTAACTAAATATATTTTCATTTAAATGTATAAATTTATCACTATTTGTTACATACGATGATTATGAAAACAAATTAGGAAAATATGATTGTATTTCTCTCTATAGATTAAAATATGTTTTATTTCATAGTCATTTTTTCCAAAATGGTTTTGAAAATGTTTTCAATATTTTTTTTAAATGTTTTTTGATTTTCAAATCATCCATTATATGTATTTAATACTAATTTCAAATAATAAAGTATTCAAAAAGATTTTATTTTTCTTAATTGATTACATGGAAAATGGATTTCAAGTTATTTTCAGGCCTACATCATATGATTAAAATGTATTTTCAAAGAAAAGGTTTTCAAAATGTTGTCATGTTAATTTTATAATTTTTTAAGTAAAATTGTTTTCAAATCATTTTCAAGATCACTTTATTTTTTTTAGGGAAAAAAATTTCAAATAGATATAAATATATTCTTTATAAGATTTCATGTTTATATTCTTGAATTTTATTTTCATATAGTTATTATGTTTTAATGGTAATTTTCATTAAAGAAATGATATTTTATTCTCGAATTTTTTTAATGATATTTTAAAATTGTTTTTGATCTATGATGACATCTGTTGATGTTTATCATGGCCTTCTAGGAAATGATCTAATATTGCCACTCATATTCTATATATGAATGTGTAATGATTAATGTCATGGTATTTATTATTATCATTTATATTTCACTAGTTATATTTTTAAGAAAACTATTTCTATTTCATGTGTTATATGATTATGAATTTTATGTATCATTCTAATTAATTGAGTGAATATTTATATCTCATGAGATAAACATGGTTGGAATTATATATGAACTCAGTTCAGTCATACAGGGACAGAACTAGGGGTAAACATGGATTAGTAATACAGAATTGGAATGGGGAAATGAACTTGGTTCAATAATACATAGTTCAAACATGTTATGACCTTGGTACAAGAATACATATATTAAAAGAGGGGTGATCATGGTTAAGTAATATCTAGTTTGAGCAAGGTGTGAAACTAATTCAGTAAAATACATTATCAAGTAATATGGTATCATATGAAATGACTTAACTAATATAGAAATCATTATAGGGATATGTTTCTACAACAATTCCATGTTTTTTTATATATTATGATTTCATGGATTATATTATTTATTTCTATAGTATTCATGTATTTTAAATTTCCATTCTTTATGTAATGCTTTAGGTCTATGATATCTGATATGTAGAGTATGATCTTCAATATTTATGATCATGTTCTCATACTTTTAGGCTCATAATTATGCCTACATATATCCCTTATATAACCTTACTAACTATTTTAACTCACCTTTTTTTATGTTTCCATCCTAGGTTATGATGAATTGTTTTATGTAAAAGTACTAAACGTGGAAATCATTATTGTTGAAGTTTAAGATATTTCACTAGGATATAGTATTTTGTTTCTATGTTTCAAAATACACATAAATTTTATGGTACTCATTCATGTATTTATGTAATTTACTAAATATTCATCTAAAATGATATAATATACTTGTACGTTATGTTTGGTTCTCTGTAAACATCATTCATATCTTAATCTAATTCATGTTAGAAGAGGAGTATCTAGACCATCTCAAAACATTATTTTATATTCATCGATGCTAGTAACCGAATTGAATGTTGACCATGATTAAGCTCAAGACACAATACGTGAATTTAAATGGCCATGTGGTGACTTATAAGGTTGTTTAATTAAACCCATTGAAGTTAAAATAAATTTATTCTTGGGAAGCCCCTAAGAACATGGGGTAGGTTCATAGTTTCCTTAGTCATGCAAACTATTATCAGTGATTTTTACAGAATTTATCTCAAATTTCATTTCCATTTATATCAAATTCACGATACGACCAAGAATTTTTGTAGAGTGATCAGTTCTAGGATGTATTCAATTACCTAAAGGGGAATTTAGATAGTGCTCCAATACCTTATTTATAAGATTAGGGTGAATTGTTTGGGGTAATCTATTATGCTTCCCATCTGGGCATGGGATTTGTGCTGATGTAGAAGCAGGTTGTGATCACTTTTGGGTCTAGGATGTTATATCCCCATGAGCATAACTATTTCATCCATGGTATAGAGATAGAAGCGGTTGTGTTTGAGATGATTTTTTTGGAAACATTACCTCATTGGGTAGCTCATTGTGGTCTTTAAGGATCACAAAATAATGAGGTCTGTATTTTTAAAACAAGATCTGAACTCTTGACATCATAGTTGGAAGGTATTTATTTATTATTATGATTTTCATATCTCATTATAATCATGAATGGGGAATGTTATGGTTGATTCCTTCATTAATAATTTATGTAACTCTGTTTATTTGGAGTCTGAGGATGTATGGAGAGAAATGTCATAGTTGGAAGCCTTTCACATATATGAAAGAGTGGATGGTGTTAAAGTATAATTTTTTTATAATGATTATTTATTATCTTATATAAAAGGTGGAGGAGTCTTAATGGGTGGTCTCAATAGCAGAGGTAATGCGCGATCAAGTGGGCCATGGTGATGCTCTGGAGGGATGGTTAGAGGATAGTCGAAACCAGGGGTTGTATCGTGGACAGTTTTTTTGTTCTGGTACTAATTCCGAATAAAGTCTTCCATGAGTTTCATAACTCACCTTTGGTTGTACAACCAATAGTTTCTAATATTTACTTTTTCTTGATGATGTACTTTTAGTGTCCGGATATGAAATAGGTAGTATTAGAGTTTTTGGATTTTTTTTGTTTTCTACCATGTATATGATGAAAATGATGTTCATGGTACTTTATTTCAGTCCTTGAATGATCCAAGGTGGAAATTTTGAGAAATATATATGGATTTATTCACAAGGTTATGGATAACTCAAAGAGGAATTGATTCTATCTTGGTTGTCATGGATCGTTTTAAAAAAATGGTCACTTCATATTGATCGAAGTGTCCGGAGCAATGGATGATTTGGATAAGAGGTATGTTGATGAGGGGGAGAAGATTCATTTATTTCCAGGATCCAATATCTATTATCAAGACACACATTTCACCTCACATGTCTGGAGGAGATAGTACCTTTATATTTGGCACTTAGTTATGTTTCATCATTACATTCCACCCACATACAGATGAAAAATGGAATGAACTAACCAGATGATGGAGTACATGTTTTGGGCATCTGTCTTGGACATTGATGGATCATTGGTACAACAATTTTCATTGTTAGATATATCTTATATTAATATATATAACACTTTTATCGGAATAGATCCATTTGAGGCTTTGTACAGAAGACATCATTGTTCTCCATTGTGGTGGACAGAGGTTGGGGAGATAGTTATTCTTTGTCTTGATGTGGTGTAGAGAAAGACAAAGAATGTTTAGCTTGTTCATGATAGAATGAAAGCATTGCAGGACCAGAAAAAATTTTATACCCATCATAGTAGGAGGCCTTTTGAGTTCTTGATTGTGGATCAAGTGTTCATGAATTGTTTCCTTCAACTTGTGAAACTGAGGTGTGGCAGAGGGAGTATGATTTATCCTAGATTATTTGGGCTTTTTGAGGAGTTGGGGTAAAATGGCATAGTGGCACTTCTTTTTGAATTATCACTGTGGTTGGATAGCACCAGAAAATTATTCACATCAATCAGCTTCATCGTTATCTGAATAATGAATCTAATTTCATAGATTGGGGAGAGTTAAATATCGATAATTATAGGATGTTTTTGGAATAGTCAATAGAGATCAAAGATACCTCAGATAAAGAACTACATGGGTGGACCATTTCAATGGTTCCTGTTTTCTTGGGGAATTTTGGCCTAGAGGAGAACACATGGGTGGATGAAACCCATAATTTATCCAAATAAAAGGATTTTTTTTGAGTTTTTTTATATTTTTTATGGTGTGATGTTTCGATACTTCGTTTTTTTAAGAAGAATTATTTTTTTTCTTTTTAATGTGTGTGGTGTAATGTCTATTAATTTCATCACATATGAGAAGGGTAAGACTTAATTATTAATCAAGATGGATGATCTGTGATATGATTGAAATTTGGTGGATATTCACTACCACCTCAATTAGATAGTATCTTTAAATTGAAGATTAAATTATGTCATTCATGAATTAAGGATGGTGTTGTCCATTAATTGTAGAAGTAGTATGTTAGGGTTGTGTGGAGGATGACATAGGTGTGCACTGGTGATGCATTATTTTGGTTTTATGAGGGTAGGTGGATTGTGGATGTGCGGTGTGTTTTGTGACCATTTGTGGTGGCGTGTTTAATCGATGCTACTATTTGTTGTATGAAGAGATCCTTGAGAGGTATCCCTTGGGATAGTTGTTCATAACCCTTTCCTTCAAGTCTTGGGTTTGGATTCCTGATGGATAGAATCATTATAAAGGTATCTGATGTAAATATGTGAGTCCTATAGGTTCATTACTTTTCCATATTGGTTGTTGAAGTTGTTTAGGGGAGGTTTTGAGAGTTTTCATGGGAGTTGGAGGGAACATAGTGCTACTATATAAATCAAATGTTCTATATTTGTATTACATGATGATAACATTTGTTTCATGACATTTATAGGGTTGGTTCATTACACTTATATTTTTAAGGTTAAAAATAAAATGGTGATAATTGTTTTTGTGAAAATAAACAAATAATATTACATTATTTTGAAAGGGATGACACATAATGTAAACATCAGGTTTGGTAAAATTTAAAATTCCTATATAGATGAATTTTCATTCATTCAAAAGTGGATTATTCTTCCTCTATATTTCTGTGAACTGTAGGCACCTCAAGGAGCACCTTATGCCCTCTTCCCCCCTCATCTAACTGTTGGGCCCAGTGCTTGTTTGTTGCAAATATGTGGTTGATATGTGGTAGGATATTCTCCCTTCGGGGTGGGTTCTCATTCTTTATTCCCCAAAGGATTCATTGTGGTGATGTTGGTATGGTTTGGGTTGTATGTTATCTTTTGTTTTGAATGTCTTTGGATCTGGTGTAGGCTGAACCATTTTTCTCATGCTGCGGTAGTGGGTTTTGAACATTCATCATTGACATGTGATACATATCAAGTCAGCAATCTATCTTGACATAGGGATTCTTTCATTTCTACTTATTCTTTATCACGCAATAAGGATTAACATTTGATTATCTATCTGTTTTGGTTGTTCTATATTACTCAAATATAATGAATTGGATAATTGAATTGAAAGGGTAAATGGGGATTCATTCACATTCATTTACTACCATGATATTATTTTTGATATTGTGAATTTTATATCTGATATGTATAACTAAAATGTGTGCCCATTGGGGGATTTTTTTTACTGGATAAATGTGTTGTGATTTTTTCTTTGGTTTTGATGGTTCTGATGGTTTTGATATCACTATAAAAGGGAAATTTAATAACAACATATATTTACAAAATGAAATAGTTTCTCTAGTATATTGAAGTTTTGGATAATTATACTCAAATAAATTGTAATGTAATATAACCTCTTGGTAAATTTTCTAAGTCATCCTAATGTGTTGTGATGTGTGGATATTATTATGGGATTGATATGTTTTTAGAAAAATTTGGGGATTATATTTTTTCTGTTATTTTGGGATAGCTTGGAGGTAGTGTGTTTGGACTTTCATTTCGGGAAGTAAGGGGGTGGATTCATTTTTCTAGTTTCCCAATTAGTCATGGAATTAATAAATAATTGTTTATTAATGTTTGTAATGTCTTGAGATAGTTTGGTTAATGGAATAGAAATGATTACTGATTAATTAAACTATGGGTTTTGTGGTTTAATGTGGTTGATTCATAAAAATGATATGAATGGAGTGATTAAAGAAAATTGATATGAAATGTTAATTGGGGTTTATGGCATGATGTCCGATGTTATGCATTTATACAAGCCAGTAAAAGTGACAATGTTGTGAGTTGGTTGGTTTTTTTTTGTACCCATAGCTTTGGAATGTGATTTTTAAACAATATATTTATATATATATTCCTTCTAGTACATTCCAATGAGTTCTATATGCACCACACCCAAGTAGATCACTACGTTCTTATGGCTATAATGTCATGCATGGGTGTTTTTTCCAAAATTTGTTGAGGTGTGCAGATGGCAGGGTACCCACTCATTCCAACAATATCATACATAAAAGGTAGATATTTCAGAGGATATGAAGGCCTAAGGTTTTTTCTTGCATTATATGGTGGTTGTGATAGCCCAGGTCTCTTTGGGTGATATTTGTGGGCCCAGGTGTTTATGGGAGAGATGTGATGAACCAATTGTTTTGGGTGAGACATGTATGTTATTATGGTGAGACTTCTTGTGGGTGTCATTCATAGTAGAATGATGACACAACATTGATTTCTTAAATGTTCACAATACCCAATGACATTGCTTATGGGGGTGTTTTTGTTGTGGTCCAGATGATTTCGGGTGAGATGTGTTGTTGTTGTGTTTGTGGGGTGGCGATCCTAGGTGTCTAGGGTCATAGTGTGTTGTGATATTTCTTATGGGGTGGTGTGGTAAGAAAAATATATTTGACTTCCATGAAGAATGGTGTTGGGTTTGAGAGTGGTATACCAATTAGAAAGTGGTGTGTGGTACACTTATCGACGTGATTTTTATTATATTGTATTACAATACATTAATTATTTGCGTGAGTGAATTGGTGAGGATTGGGTGGTTAGTATACCTTGATAAGAGTGGTTTTGTTCTGTTGTATTCCCACTAGGGAAATTTTATGATTCGTTCACTTGTTCATGATAAACAAGAGGTTTTTATTAACTTAAATTTTGTGCAAACCCTACCCAAAAAACAATTTTGAGATTTATAAAACGATTGCACAGACTGTGTTAGGCATTAGTAGATCAGACAATTGGATTGATGTTGTGTAACATTTATAGATTTACATAATTTATTTCCTTTGTTATATTTATTGTTTATGATTCAGTTTTATTCATACATTCATGATGAGTGGTTTTTTGATATCTTATGATATTGTGTCTGGTAGTTTTTTTGTGGATGATCTGTCTTATCTCCCACTCTTATTTATATTATAGAGGGTAATGCCTCCCACATATGAGATTTTCATAACTTCAATGCTAGTTTCCCATCTGGTTTCTACTAGAGGCTAGACAATAAAGTATTTATCTCTCTCCCATCATTGATGTATCTTTGGAGGGAGGGTCCATGAGAAAATATAAAAAATATTTTTGAATAAATTTACCCACTTAAATAAATTAATATATTGAGTAGGTATAGTATTATTAGTTGACCATTAATGAGTATAAAATTTAAATTCTATTAAAAATCCCAAAATACATCATTTTCAAAGTTATACTATAACCCAGTCATTACAATGATTTATTTTCAATATAGAAGATGTTTATGATTATTTTTAAGGATCATATAAAATTTTTTATATCCAATATTTTATTTTATTTTAATCTACATCCAATGGAGTCACATTTTCAATATGTTATATAAACATTACCACCACTACCCCTCCGTCCCTTGATTATATTTTGGTGTGTCTCCTACATATAAAATATTTTTTATCCTGATTAACATATTAATAAATAAATTTAAACTATTTTACATCCTCATTTTTTCTTTATTCCCTCTGAAATAGAACACATTTTATATTTTTTTAGTATTATAGTGTTTATTAAGCCCATAGATCACTCACCATCCATCCCATGGGTTCAACCCTTCGCTAAATTGTTTGGAAAGGTTTATAAATTAGAATTTTTAATAGTCATAGTGACCTCTAACCCAACAACCTATCAATTTCCAGCTTGATGACTATTTCAATAAAACAATTTGAAACACTAAAATATAGGTAAAAATAATATATAAGATATTCCACAGAAAACAGTGTGCCTCCATCCCATTGATTACCCCCAGTACTATGTAGGATCAGTTTTTTCTTAGATATTCTAGATTTAATGACACCCATCCCACCTCCACAAATTACCATTTTGTATCGAAAATAAGGTGTAGGAGTGACCAATTTTAAGGTCCACTAGGTAAAATACCATAAGAGGGGCTGAATTAGGGTGTGATAGATTAAAACTATTATCCCTTTAGATCCTGTATTATGGTTATTAAAAAAAAGTTTCGCTATTATGCTATAGAAATATATAAAAAATAAATAAAATATTTGATAGGGATCCTTGATTTTATATGGGTAACCCTCAATGGGCTACGTCCAAAGAGCATACAACAACGATGCACCGATGTTGCAAATCCACTAATGATCACTTCAAATTACAAGGCATGGGTTATATCTTTTCTGCCAAGGCTCACATCCCTAAAATGTATAGGTGATTATAATTTCATTACCAAGGTTAACTCTCTACATATATTCATCTAGAAAATTCTATTGAGAAGGATCGCCATCATCCTCTTCCTTCACTTACTACACTAGAAAGGGGTCCACTCGTAATTTATTGAATTCTAGGTCCATTAATCATCATTAAAGCATACATGAACAACTATATAGAGATGCCCTATTGAAGTTCTCTATTCAAACATAGTTGAAAATCCATTTCATTCATTCTTTTAGTTAGAAATAATTTCTTTATAAATGGTTTAAATCCATTCACAATCCTCATGATTCCTCTACGAACTGTGCGGAACATACGGTTCACAGACCACCTCTTACCCAAACTACATTTGCATTAACGTTCATGTGCTACCTCCATCTACTGCCTCTGAAAACCACTCTTGAGTACCTCTCATGGGTATTACAATTTCATAATATATAGACTGTCTCTTTTGTGGACTGCTCCTCCTCCGCGAACTACACCTACTTCGAGGATTATCTCCACATTCTTTGTATTATCCCTACTTTGTGGATTTTATTCACTTCTATGAATTTTCAATCATCTGCAGACTACATCTGCTTCTATAGACCATATCTTATAAACATATTATATCTTCCTCATTTTTTCACCACATCTTCCTCTTTTGTGTAGTGATTCTTTGGTGTTATTTATTTCCCAACAAAAAACCTTCAGCAAATTGCTTCGATACGAACCACTTCACCCTTTGCAGAATTACCCGTCACTAACATTTTTTGTCCTTCAATGAATTATCAGAGAAAAGATGTTTTCTTATGAAAATATCATGACATTAATTATTAGTTTCTAACTACTTATATAAGAAAATATATCCACAATATCTGATAATCTAGTACTACCCAAATCATAATTGTGGTACTGCCTTCACCGTGTAATGATGCTCCTTCTATGAACATTTCATTCTAATATGGTCTGTAAACCACGTCCCTTATTATGAATAAGCCCAAATTACCATCACATTTTCACAAAAAAACTCCATTTTCATCATTTCAAATCACCTCCTCATTTTCAAGAATCACAAGCCAACCTAAATACTGCCAGCTTTTTGTGTACCACATGTGTTTGTTGCATAACGTTTCTTCCTTGTGAACTATTCTCGTACACAGTTTGTGTCTTGCGCATCATGGTTGACTGATTTTTACTATTTTATGATACATTTTTCATACCACAATCTAGATCCATAATCCATGCTTCATTTCCCATGTACAGTGTACTCCTATGAGAAAATAATCTTTTTCCGAAATCCAAATCCCAATTTTGAGGCCCAACTTTTTGGAAAACAAATGGATATAGCTCCACCATAAAAACCATCTTAGAAAAAGAAAATACATAATCATTTGGGGAAATATAGATTTTTCAAAAATACAATCACACCCAAAACATTTTGAGAGGACACCCTGAGAGATTTTTTTCTTGACACCCATAAACCCAACCTCCAATAGATCTCAAGTTTCGGACTATCACTAAGGGTATAAAAGATATGATATGATTCCATGCCCTCAGGAAAAAAGTTATGGATATAAAATAAGAGGATAAACACAAATTAATAATACATCATTTTATATAAACCATGATCTTTATAAATAAACATAATAATTCATGTTATGTCATAAATAATGAATCATCAAAAAATCATCAAATAACTCCTAAGATAATGCTTGATATAGAAAATATTATTCCCAGATATCCCCTTAAAACATGGTCACCAAACCCATCGTAAATACTATATATATATATATATATATGTATTTAAGTGTGTGTGAACATAAAATGTATACATAACAGGATCCCATTATTGGAATATTGTTTTAATGTTATAAATGAATAATAATTCTCTAGTGTGTAATGAGTCAAACCAAAATGAACCTACTAGGTGAACTATCCTTTACAAGAGTCACCAAGACTCACTAATAAAGTATCACATCCATGTATAATAAGATAAAAAACAAAATCATATAATCCTAGGTGGCCTAAAACCACTTCCGTTTTGATTTTCCACTATCATACACCACCACCAAATTTACTATGCTGAAATCATTTCCTTTTATAATGTGGGTTGGGTTGAATATTTAGCAATCATAACTCTTTCAAGGTACAACAACTCATATTGGAATCATGAAAAAGATAATATCATTTATTAAAACCCCATCCTCAATTTTATACCACATCCATCTCATAATAATTCTAGAGTTGTAGGGTAAATTAAACATGAATGTTATCAATATTGTGTCATCTTTTAATCATGTACAATATCCACCAAATATCCATCACTACATCATCAAGTACACCATATTCCACTAAATCACTATTAATTATCATACCAAAATGGGATATCATATCCCATATACTAAATAATATAAGGTGAGGAATATGGGTAATTCATATATCAATCTCACTAAAATATATGTTATTGAAAACAATTTGGATCATTAATTTTGGTGTTGCTAAAAAATTATAAATTTATTTTGGGAGCTTATATAAATCATAATAAAATAAATGTACTGGAAGTCTCACATATACCCAATCTTATGGGTGATAAATCCTTCAAAATCTCATTTATTTCACAATTTTGCCTCTAATACCCATCTAAATGAATCAATTACTTTATAACACAACCCATTCAATATTTAGATTAAGACCAATTAATATTAAACCACAAATTTCCATATTGTCATTCTTTTAACAAATTATATACTTACAATTTTATAATAGAAATTTCTTTATTATTAAATTCGAATTAAATATTTGATGAAAAACAACTCTCAAACATAAACCTCATATATTACATTAATTATAAAATTATTTAATGAATTTCTTTAGAAATTATGGCTTGTATCCATTTATTTTATCATTTTCACGTTCTTGATTAGATAAATTACTTGTCATTGCCATTATTTTAATATTATCTCAGGGTTTAGATTTATAAATTTCATCTCATTATATACTATGAGAAATCAAAAACAAACAACACATAATATATTATCTAACTCACAATTCAAATCCCACATAGATACATTAAAAACAAAAATATTAAATAATAAACAATATGTGGTCCAATATAAAAATAGTTCAATGTCTAGTTATTAAAATATGAAATTTAATTAACACTCATTATTTTTATTCACTTATGTGATGTCTTTATAATTACCAAATGAAACAATACTACTTATTTTTATATATAATATATTCATATTATTAATAGGTATATTACAATGAAGTAAAATATCTTGGGAAAAATATTTATATTTTTGAAGGATAAAATTTCAATGAAAATATGTAGACCCATGTTTCAAATTAATTACATAAAAATTTCATATCCTTCACACCCATATTTTTATTTGGTTTTTATTAGTATTTTATTTATGATTTTTGATTTCATAAAAATAAATTAAATAACAAACAATTATTAATATAATAAATATTTTGTACTTATCAGTATAATAACATTAATTATAACTATTTTATTTCTTTTTTTAATTCATATCAATTAATTATTGACGAATATAGATATTTTATTAAATTTTTACACAAATAACATAGAGATGGAGAGACAGAGTTAATCAAATCCCCTACATTTGTGAACATTATTTGAACTGTGCACTCAGATTTATAGAGTGGAAGAAGACAATCACATGTGCCTAGAAATGGAGGATAGAACACAAAATTTTGTAGAGAAATCATTAGAATAAATTGGAATGGATTGATCACTTATAATTGAGGAAAATAATGTAACCTAAATGATTAAAATTAAATATGTTTAGAATACCATATATCATTGTACCTAAATACCAAAATGACATAGAGAAATTTCTCTAATTTAATACCAATTAAATTATTTTCTATGTAATTTCTTCAACTGGTCCTTTTAAAACACATGTAATTTAGTGTGATTTTATGTTGTTTATGTGTTCATAAAAAATTATTTTAAATACACCTTTTATTTTTAATATTTCATAATTTTTAATAAAAAATCATGGTAGAATAATATAGGGTTAAATTACTTTTTCCTACATGAACAAAAAGATAACTGCATTAAAAAAATGTGATGCAAATGGGTAATATTGTTTTTTTCATACATCTTGGGTTACCCCTATAAAAGAATTAGACTCTCCTTAATATTAAAAAGGATATATCAACCCAAATTTTAAGGGACTTCTTTACATAGGATTAAATGTCTCCATAGTACCCTCAAACAATACCCATATACCTTTATATAACCCTAAAAACTACACCTAACTGCGAGCATGTCTTATTACATGGAGTATAGAAAGGTACCAAGATGTTTCAGTCAATCATTATCATCACCACAATGTAGGGACATCATTTTCATTTTTTCCCTAAATGGAATTCTTGTAATCCCCTCACACTTGTGTGATACCATGATTAAAGCTTTATACTATTTCACATGCCCTCTTCAGCAAGGCAGACTCACAATGCAAAAAAAACCAACCACTGAGAGAATTTTACACCCAATGTTTCCCCAAACACCAATATTTATTTATCTTCAACAATCCAATATGTGATCTTCAAATAAGATAGCATCATACCCACAAATATGGATTTTTGGCACTTATAATGGCCAAAACTCCACTATAGAAACTATAATACCTCCAAATGTCCTGAAACACAAAGGTGATATTCCAAACAATTTAGGAAATTACACTAAATAAATATATATCTATTTAATCAACTGGAATTTGAAAAAACCCAAAATTTTAGTGGAGGGATGTTTTAAACAAGCACCCCACGGGACACTTATTTAGATATCATTAAAACCTCAACCTAACCACCACTATAAAAGGTTGTATACTTCAGAAAAAATGATAAAAAATCCCCCAATTTATCTTAGGCTGATACCTCTTAGATAGATTTAAATACCTTACTAAAACATGAATACGACCTAATGAATGAAAATCCAAAACAAAACAATACATAATCAACTAATATCCCTTTATAGATCATAAAACCCAATAAAAAATTTCAATAAAAATATTATAGATCATTTAAATAAAAAATGCTTGATTATAACATCCATTAAAATTCTTACTACTCTATCAAACAACAAACCACTAAACCGAGACCCAAGAATTTGAAAAATAATGGGGTACTTAGACATTCATTGACCCATAATACCACCAAAAAATCTCTTCATTATGCCCTATGAAAAATTCCAATAACATGGTATACCCCATTCTGATTTCATAGATATGTCCTAATAGGACACCATGATCCAGGCATCCAAATATTTTCAAAATCATCCCTTGAAGTGTTCTTCCCAACCTTCTCAACATCCTAATAAAATCCCCTCTCAATCCTATCAGTATTAATCCCCACATGGTGAGTGAAATTCTCTTTGTCCAAGATAAAGATATCATTCAAATACAATACATCTGTCACACTGTGATCTATCAATAACCATGCCATGGACACCACGCAAATCGTACCAATAACTACGTAAACAAAAAACTTTTTGGAGGTCCTCTTTATCTTGAATTCGACTAACCTTCTACATTTATTCCTCAACACTAGGACCCAACACAATAGGAAAAAACATACTTATATTATGTTACTAAAGTCAGAATAAGACTTCATCCCAAAAATCCACATCTTTTATTTTGAACACACAATTTTTGTGATTTTATATTTAAATATCTTAATACATAAACCTCAAATTAACATGGTCAGTTGAAATAGTCAATTAAAAATTGAATAACACATAATAATATTGATCTTCCACAATAGATTTACGAACCATTAATCCCTAAACAACAAAATCTATCAATTATCAATTGAATAACCATTCTCATCAACCCAAAACCATTATAATATGATATCATGTTTTCAATAAAAGAAACCCAACTATCCAAATATAAATAATATGAATTGAGTATATCTTTTATCGAAGAAGTTTATTCTTAAAATTCACACGCTCATCATGCTTAATAAGTATTATTGAAGAATACTAATTCTTAAAACAATGATTAATATATTGAAAATATATTATACAATAAAATTATACAACCAATGTATAAAGATATTATAAACATTGTTTTCCATTGAAATGAATCTATATTTTATAAATATGGAAATTTTCAAATCAATATTGAAATTTTTATTCCTACCTTATTTAATGAATACCCATATAATATTTAAGAAATTTTTTTCAAACAAAAATATTCAAATTATATAATGTTATGAAACAAAAAATAAACCTCATTAAATAACATTGAATGAGCCTCCCAAAATCAACACATAGATAGTTTAATCAATTTTCAAGAAGCATATTATAACCAACATAGTAAAACATGATTACCTAAATTTTAATCCAATTAAGAATATCAGGAATTGTAGGATACTAAGGGATTATGTGGTATCATATTAAAAAATTAACATGTTATAAATTTTTCCAACATGAAGCCCTTCCAGATACTTATGGAATGCATATCAGGGTAAATTTTATGCAATGTTTAACACAAACATGCATGTGGTTAATCAACATTTTATTAAAAAAACTAATAATATCATCATTATCTAAATTTTAATTAATCTTATGTTTCATAAAATAAATTAGATTAAAATTAATATATTTAAATAATATTAATTACATCATATCAATACACAATAGTATAACTATAATGTTGAAACCACTTTATAAATATAATCATAGATTTAGGAATTTATCTTATAAATTTTTATCACAATAATATTTCTTAAAATGATCTTAAGGGGAAAAATATATCTTCTTAAAATATTACATGTCTAATTGGAAATGTGTTAGTTAAATATGTTTTTTCAAACCAAACACATATCTAAAAGGAATTTCAAAAGCCTCCTTCAAAAAAAATTATCTTTAAATTTGTTATGTTTTTTAAAACACAATGATAACAAAAAAATTTAAAAACACACTAAAACTATTAAATGATTATTTTGAATACGTAAAAATAATTAAATGAGGAAATTTTATGTCATTATTAAAAATTTATATAATTATATTAAAGAATAGAAATATTTAATGGTTAAATATTTTAACCCACATAAAATATAATGTGTGAATGTGTAATAATAGTAAACAAATAAATAAATTAAAAATTTCCATCATCCTTTCTATCACATTAGTATCAATCTGCATATGTTCTTGAATAGGGAATCTATAACAACACCTAACTAGGTTTATAAATAATGAGTTTGAAAGAACTTTACATTGTTAAATTTAAGGATCCTATGTTTTTTCTAAAAATGTAAAATTACCTTGAAAACACCCAAGTGACCACTAAAAAGATGTACTTATTACATTTCCCTTTTTTTTCATATGTGTGTTATTACCTAAAAAATTAAGCACTGACATGTCATAATCATAAAACAATAAATGAATATATATGTCCATTAAAAAATTTGTTTCAAAAATGAAAATATATAAATTACACCCACCAAATAATAATTGAATCTAATTTGGGTGACCCAAACTCACCATAAAATATTTAAAATGCATCATGAAACTATTTTTTTGTGATTGCTGATATGGAACCCCTGCTTTTTATTTTACATTAAGTCATGATTTATTACATAATAATACACATTATATAACCTAGATGATAGAAAACTCTAGATAATGTGTGATTTATGTACCTTACATAAGAAATTAAAACATTGAATACATCATCATTATTGAAAACATCCATAACATTCTTATACATAAAATAATATTGGATAGCATGTGGAAAAACATAAGAATGATGTGAGATATAAAGCATAGTAAGGGAATAAACATGGTTTATCATGGTAAAAATTAATGAATGTTACGAAATATTAATATAAATGGGAGATAAAATGGGTGAGAACCATAAAAATGAACAATGATCCATGATATAGCTTGATGACATAAATGGAACATGGTTAATGTGGAAATAAATTAATACACAACATCATAAACCTAGGTCAAAGATTACAACCATGAAATCAAGGTGAAAAATTCCAATAGAAGATTATGTTCACTCAATAATCTCATTAATGAAAACTCATTAGAATAAAACATTACCCACTATATAGAAGTGTTATATAATTCTGGTTACACCCATCACTTTCATTTCATTATCATGCTTATGTTTTCCACATAGATCATACCAAAATGACTAATTCATCATCGTATTTTTTTACAGAGTCATGAATAATTGAATAAATACATATTATTCCCAAATAATTATGTATATTTTTATAAATTAGGATTCCCATGATAGGAAATGGGTACGATATTCATCACACAATTTTTTTTCAAAGAAAAATGTAGTGTAATTTTAGTATCATAACGAGGAGTATGAATTCTTATAGGAGGGATTGATGATATTAAAATGGAAATATCATCAAAGAAAAATAAAATGTAAAATATTTTTATAGGTAAGAACACATCCCAACATTATTAAATGTAGATAAAATAAATGTGATGAAGAATGTAATTGATTAAAGAGGAGAATAAGAGGATCCCATAGTAAATCATGTTGTGGTAATAGGGGTACATAAAGGTTAATGCGAGGGATATAAAGAGAGGGAAAGGGGTATCTTATAATTTATAAATATAATAAAAAATGTGGGTAATATTTAAGCACATATCCCAACATTATAAAATAGTAATAGAAAGGCATAACACAAAATATGTTATTGAATAAAAATGGGAAGGGAGATCACTTATAAGAGTGTGTACCTCAAATTTCATGGGGGATATTATTGAGATCTTAGATGAAACTTTGGTGGACTCTATAGAAGAGAGTAATAAATAATGACGTGATCCATGAATATATATTTAAGATAAATGGGATATTTTGTAGGATTGTATAGATAATGAGTCTCGATTTCTTTTTTTTCAGACATAGGTTTTAGACTCTATATAAAAAATAACCAATACCTGAAATCATCCCAAGGGTTTTTTATATGGTTTCATCAATTATAGAGTTGTTTTTGTTATTTTATGAGCTCAATGGTCTAACATAATAAAATAATACTCTTGATGATATTTAAGGGGGTCATACTCGTCAATAAATTATTTGAAAACCTTAAAATATATTAATGGTTTGGGTAGATTCATAAAGGTGTTAGGAAATTAATAAAATCTACATAAAAACATACTATTTTAAATTAATAACATATATTTGGTCATGGATATTATTTTTAACTTTTATAACATCACTTTTGGTTCTTTATAATATAATAATTCACCTATTATATTTATACAATATTTACTTTTTACCTAAAAATTCAACATTCTAAGAAAATTATGAAAAACTAACCATTGTATAATTCAGATTCCATTATTAGAAAAATAATATTAATTTTATCAAAATATTATCCTACATATTTTTAATTTTAATTTCGATATAAGAATTGACATATATTGAGAAATATTGGGTTTTTTATAATAACTGTTTTGGAAACCTTATAAATATTACATTTTAATTCATAAAAAATATATGGAAAATTATATTTAATAATGATATTTTATAAAAAAATATATTTATTTCAAAAATCCATTAATTAATGAAAATAAATTTTTTTAATTGAAAATGGATAACAATTAAAAATCAATTTTCTGTTTTCTGTTTTCTTGTATAGAAATAAAAAATTTATCTAAAGTGGTGATTTAAAGATAATATAAATATTTTTATATTAAAAATAATATATAAATATTCATTTAATTATGGTCCTAAAGCATATCCCATTAATAAATTATAAAACACACAATGGGTAAGGTGTGTGGTAGTGAGGCCTTAATAGGGTGGTTTGATATATAGGGTTTTGTGTTGTGATCTTACTGAGATTGATCTTCTCCCGTCAGTGGTATTGAACATGATTATGTTATTAGATCATAGAAAAGTCGTGATTAAGGGAATATATTAGTCATTCTATCACCATTTGATACTCTGATAAATGGAATTCATAGGGACTGATCCAACTAGTTGAAAAAAATCAGTTCTTTTTTCTGTGTCAATTAGATTTGTTACAACAATATATTTAATAAGTTGATCATTGTTCAATAGCTATATAATCTATGGTAAATACGATTCATGGTACATGGAAGATAATAAAATATAATAAATCCAAATATTTACTTTTGTACTCAATAACCACTATACATATTATATTTTTTAATTAAATCATAAAGGGAATTTTATTTATAAAAGTGGGGGTTATTAAAATCATCATAATTCTGAATTTTCGCACTCAAAATTTTCATTTCAAGAAATAAAAAATATGTGGGTAAGTTTGTTCCATTGCTTCTTATAGTTCCCATAACACTTCTTCATGCTTTTTCTTATCAACAACCCTTTGACTAGGTTAATTTTCAAATTTTGTAGACTATTGTCTCTATGATATAAGATTTTCATCAGATGCTTCTCATAAGAGAGGCCATTATCCAATAGTACAACCACTTTATTGAGTACATGTAAGTGGTCTGGTGTATAATTAATTAATAGGTATACATGGAATACATGATGTACGTGATATAGGTCAGGTGGAAGTTATAGTCGATACGCCACCACTCTAATGCAACAAAGAATCCCTAAAGAAACGATATATCTTATACTAAGCATTCCATTATTCATAAATCACATGACATTCTACCATAGTGATATATAGATGAATACCATTTTTACATAATCAATCTATAGATGCCATATATTATTACAAGTATATATCTTTTTCATCTTTGAGAAGTTGTTATCTGCTGCTAAGTTGTCTTCATCTTTTTCTCCATTTCCACAACCATTTCAAGACCTAGTGGTTTTTGATCTCCAAAAACATCTTAGAAAGATGGTTTTCATAACATCCTCCTATAAATGAAATTATATAGATCCATTTGAATTATTGATTTGAAACAATTATTCAATGATAACATGACTATAGGAATATTTTGATCCCATCCTCATTTAATGTCAATTGAGAATTCTCTCATCATATCCTCAAGTGTTTGCATAGTCCTATGAAATTTTCCATAATTTTGAGTGTTATTAGTCATGAAAATTTTCAACATAATATTTAGAATCTGTGGAGACTCTTCCAAAACATAGAGTTAAATTTCATCTCTTGATCAGTTATAATTGATAGTGGTGTTTCATAAAGACTCACTACATCTATAATATGCATCTTTGAAATTTAATTGAGAGATAATTTATCTTCTATTGTAATGAATTGAGGAGTACATGTAAGAAAATATACCACAACCCATAAATAATTATTTCCTCTTTGATTTTTTTGTAGACTAGTGAAAATGTCAATGGTAATGTTATCCCATTTCCATATAGGTAAGGGTAGTAGTTACGTCATCCACTTGAATTTTTTTGTTTCTCTATCAATTTTTTTCTTACTTAACCTCTTCATATATATTCTGTGATCTCCTTCTTCTTATTTATCTAATAAAAAGTTCTCAAACAGATCATGAAACATATTTGTGCTTCAAAAGTGTGTGGAAAAAAGAATACCTTTGTTCATCATCCAAAATATCCTTTTTTAACATAGGATTTATTTGTATATATATTTTTGTCCTAAATTATACAACATCATCTTCATTAACATTGACCTATATGGATTTCCCATTTCTATAGCTTCCACTTTTTTCTAAATTCCCACATCATCTATTTTTGAATCATTTATCTTCTCCAAAAGTTGTGGTTGAGAAATCATTTGTGAAAGGAAGGATGTTTTTTATTTTTTATGATTCTTGTGTACATCCTTCTCAAATCTAAGAAGATCAGATCCCTATCAATTGTCAATAATGATAGAATTTGTGGATCCTTTTATTCATGGATCATTTTCTACATTATATTCTTCCATCTGATGGTAGTTAATTGGGAATCCATATTCCATAAACTACTCTAACTATCATCATTATAACAAATTCATATATTCCCATGTAAATATATACATGAATCATCTTTGTTCCGTAAATATTGAATTCTTTTCCCCAATGAAATAATGTTCCAAAATTTTTTGTGAATTGACCACATTATCCAATTAATTATCTTATTTTTAGTAGTTTTTTTAATGAATTATTAACCACCTTAGAGGAAAGGTTATGAAATTTCCATTTTTTATTAACACATAGCCCAATCCCTTTAACAATGCATCATAGAATCACCGAAAAAAATTTACGCTTTTCGGAATTTTGAATAAACGTACCATTATAAGACTCATTTTAAATTACTTGATCATCTCATCACATTCATTATTACTAGAATAATTGAATCCTATCCAGGTTATCTAGGTTAGAGTGATTGAAAATCGTGAGGAATATCTCCAAAATTGATGATAGTACTCATCTAATCCATTGAAACTATGGTTATCTGTTAGAGATATTTTACACATCCATCTGTCAATTTATTATGTTATTAAGGGTCTATAATTATCCCATTTATTCAAATAAAATATACCATTAATGTTACATCCTTCAACTAGAACTCACATTTTTTTGTACTTGGAAAAAAAGATACTTTTTTTGTAAAGTCATTTAATATTTTACAATAATATCTACTTGCTCCTTATTACTTTTGGTGTATATTATAATATAATATATAAATTTTACAACATATTTATTGTTTTAATTTTTAAGGATTATATTTATCATCTTCATAATGAGTGATCAAGCATGGGTGAGTCTGAATTTCATTAGTATGAGTTCATAGTTCTTGTAACATGTACAAAAAGTTGTGTTGGGGATATCCACATTATTCACCCATTATAGTTAATATAACGACAGAAGATCCTCCTTGGAGAAGTATTTTTGTCATTGTGTCTGATCAAAAAATGCATTAATCGATTGATGTTGATACTTTTTCTGCATCATGATTTTGTTGAGATCATGATAATTAATGAAAAGGCATATTGACCCATCCTTATTCTTGATGAAGAGGACTAGTCCACCCCGTGGTTGAGAACATGTATTTATGAACCCATTATCTGTATTATTACAAACATGTTTCTTTATCACTAGATGTTCCATAAAATCCATTATATTTTGATACATGGATAATGGTAACTTCTTAAATATATGCTCGATAGAAAATTAAATCTCTCTGGTTGGAGGTTGACCAAGAAATTCTTATGGAAACACATCAGTGTATTCCATAAAAATAGTTATTACATAAATAAAGATCTTTTTAATAGACCTAATCATTTTATCTAGATACGCTTGTTATAAGGAAATAATATTCATGCCTATGATTTTTTTTCTAAATTATATTCATCATCATTATATCACATTTACAAAATTGGGGTATCGATTTTTATTACAAAGAATGATTTCCTTCATGAATAAATTTATATTTGATCAATATAGGGAAATCCAATCCATAAACAAAACAACATTAAATTAAAATTGAGTATCAAACTAATTTTATGGAAATTTATCCAACCTATTTTGAAAAGCGACGAGTTGCATTTTTCGGATGAAATAATATAACCATTTATATTTTTTCAAAGACACCCCTACTAACATTGTATGTGATGTGTTTGAATAGTTATACAAAAATATTATATAACGGAATGAGTGGAACTGAATTCAAAATTTTTTTTATCTATTCATGAAAAACTATCTAGAATGTGTGTCCCCAATTCATTTTTGGGATCCAAATTAGTTGTTGTTATGGAAAATTTTCACCCATGTTTAGTGGTGTTTGTCTGTTGTCTTTGAAAACCATTATCTTACTTCATTGGTTTTGATAGTGTGTGGGTTTATTAAGGTATATGTAATGAAAAATGCATAGAGTCTTGATTGGATAAGACTTTTTATCTACCACATTAGTTGGCTTCTCAAGTCGGAAATCATTATCTTGTTTCCCTTCAGTACCACACCAAAATAATTTCGTTTCCCCCCTAATGCAATTTCTGACATAATTCTTTTGACACCTTTGACAAGTGGGATGTTGGAATTTCACGGAAGCCTTATATATCTCCCTTGGACCACGAAAATAAAATAAATTTTTTTTCTTCTTATCTTAGTGATACGCTTGATATGTTTTCATCTCCATTTTGACATTGAGGTCGTATCAGAATATTTACTCATATTTCTCAATGTCTCAGAAACCCGGGTATTTTTTTATATGTTTTGTCCCATAAATGATGTGAAAACCCATGGATTTTTTTGTAATTACAATGTTATATGTGTATCATGCATGTGTTGTGAAATTCTCATCCTACTCCATAGATTATTTGTTACTTGTTTCTTGAGGGAAAGGAAATCCCATTTCACTTTTTGTTGAATAGTATTAGCAAAATATTTATCAAACTATTTATTTAACTCATTTCTACACATAACATAGAAATATACCATAGTTATAGTATTATTTTTCAATATCATCTATTGAATGACATCTACCTTTATATGAAAGAACATAAAAATAACCTTCTATTTCTCATAACATTGAATGATTGAGAAGATATTTTCAATTGAGTTGATCCATTATTCCTCAGTTAATGGATCAGATAATCCATTGAAACATTGGGGAGGGGTCCTTTTTTATATAATGAAATCATTTTAATCTTCTAATCTCTTAATTATATCTTGATGATCCTCCTGGTCAAGGGTTCTATTTGTAACCTGGGTTAGGTTAGAAATTATCATCACAGTGTTCCTGATTCCCGCTCCTATTGGGTATTGTATATCTTTGGGGATGTCATCACATTTACTGTCACAATTTATATTTACATGATACCTCTTATTTTAGGCCATTATCAAGAATAAATATAAAATTATGGATTTTTATATCCAATCTATTAAACACATAAATTACAATCCAATGACATTAGAGATAAAACATAAAAATTATAGGTATTTCTCTAACATATGATTTTTTAGGATTAGATCTATATTATCCATTATATATTTCATGACATATATTATAATGGGAATTTTTGGTTCGCTTAATAATGGTTTATAATGTGCTAAAGTATTTACCAAATCATATCACAAGATATTTTCAGACCATGTGTGCACCATTGATCATTACCATTCACTAATTCCCAGCCAATTCTAGCACAACATAGTGTTTCTAGGTTTTACCACTATATACATCTATTCCAAAGTAATATCCAATTGTAAAATATATTAATAGGAATATATTCATCGTACCCCACTTAATCAATACTTACCCAAAAATATTATTATTTCAAATAATTTCTCTAATCCCAAGGGAGTTATCTAATGTCTTGTAATCGAATCACAAAAATGACTAGATCATTCTTTTGGTACCAAAAATGAAAACCCTACTCTTTTTTCACATTAATTCATGATTTATTGCATGAATGAACACATAATACATCCCAAAAGATCTGTAACACTATTTTCTTTGACAATTAAGTATATTACATATGAACATAAAATAATGAATATCAATATTATTTTAAAAAACTATAACAAACATTTAGTTATACCTATATGGGATAACCTGTTAATATACCCAAGAGATTGGTGAGATATAAAGCCTAGTAAGGGAATAATAATATAATAACTTGAATAAAGCAATACATGTTTGAAAATAAGCATATAACTAGGACATAAGAGGGGTTTGAATCCTAAAAATGAATAATGATCCATGATATTAAATGATAATATAAATGGATCATGGGAAATTTAGAAACTTTATAAAAAATTGCATTATAAACATCGCTCAAGGATGACCGCCAAGAAATCATGATGCAAAAAAGTCCCCATTATAGATTAGGTTCTCTACTAAATTCCATGCATAATGCCTTATTGAACTAAAACATTCCCTATTGCATTGGATCCTTATATAATTCAGGGTTTAACCACCACTTTTATTTTATTATAATGCTTAAATGTGCCACAATGATAAAAACAAAGTATTCATTTATCATTTTTTTATTCCACATTCATGTATTGGGGTATAAATGCTATTTTTTTCCAAATAAATATGTAGATGTTTGTAAAAGTGAACACCCATTATTGGAAATGGTTACGGTATTCTCTAAACAATAGTTTGGCATAGAAAATTGTGGTGAAATTTTGGGAGTATAAATGGGTCATATGAATTTTCATGCGATATATTGACTATTGTGAAATTAGTATCTCATAATATAGAAAATAAAATAGAATGTTATGGGATATATAAGAACATATCATATTTGTTGGGGATAACTATAAAAGTTGTTAGATGAAAAAAATGCATGAATGAAGAGGATAATGTGAGCATATCTTACTAAATTTCAGCATGGTAACATGTGTACATAATGGTTTAGGGGATTGAATTAGTGAGATAGAAATGGGTCTATAATCATTTAGAAATAAAATTTATAATAAAGGGATATGGAAGAACATATCCCAACATGAAAAAATTGTAATTAAAATGCATAATATAAAAGAGGTGATTGAATAAAAAAGAGGGAGGGAGATCCTTTACATTAGTGTGTGACTCAAAATGATTTGATGCAGCTTCTTGAGAGTTTATTGGAACCATGGGGGTAATCTAGAAATGTTAGGTAAGAGTAAGACGTTATCCAAGGCATTTTAGTGATTATAATATTGATCTTGTATGGGATTATATAGTAAATCAGTGTGGATTTCAGGGTTATGTCTCAAACATTGGGACTTGATGCTATATAATTAGACAACAAAAATGAAAAAACATACCATTCTTTTTTCCAAATTGGAGTTTTTACATTTATTAATGATTTCATGAGATTATATCTTTAAAATAATTATCTCTGTGATGTGGAAGTGAGTCATACTCCTTGTGAAATTATTTTAAAACCTTAAAATGTATTAATGGTTTTAGAGGATACATAATGACATTATAAAATTAATAAAATAAATATAAATTTGCATTATTTTAAAATAAAAAATATATTTGGTCATCGATACCATTTATAATATTTATTAAATCACATTGGTGTCATTATGATGTCATAATACACAGTATATATTTATACAGTATGTAATTTTATCACGATAATTCGATTATCTTTGAAATTTATGAAAAATTGAATGCAAGATAATTTAGATATTATAATTCCAAAAAAAATACTCATTTTAACAAAATAATGTTCTTAATATTTTTATTTACACATTTAAAATAAGAATCTCCATTTATAAGTATATAAATTTAAATTGAAATTAAAAATATTCAAACCCTAAACAATTTACATTTTACTTCATAAAATTTATAAGATAATTTGTATTTTATAAAAAATATTGTACTTAAATATTTTAGGAAATTATTTTATATTTAAAAAATATATTAATACATAAAAATAAACATCCTAATTAAAATGGAATAAGAATTAAAAATAATTTGTTTAATTGTGAAAAAAATGAAAATAATTTATAAAGTAATGATAATAATAAAATACAAACATTGTTATATTGAAAATAATATAAATATTATAATTATGATGGTCTTGATACATATCACATTAATACAGAAGAAAACTCAAAAAGTGTTTGTTTCATGACAGTGATAATGTCTAGGGGTCGTTCTGTGTACATGGTTTGGGTAGTGATTTGAATGATATTGATCATCTCCCATAAATAGTTTCTCTCTAGCATAAGTTGTTATGTATCATTGTGGGTTTGATCAATGGAAAAGACCAATGGTGTTATCTCCCTAGTATGCTCTGATAGGTGGGCTTCATTGAGTATAATCCTTCATGTTAATGATATAAGAATAACATCAAATATTGTGAATATTTTTCTATAGTAAATGTATATTTAATAAGTATTAAAAAATATATAAACATATAATGATTATCATAGAAATATATTATTAACATTTGGGAAATCTATATAAATTTTATATTCAAATAAAAATGGTTTTTATGTTTTTTCATTAATGTTTATTTACAAGGTTAATTTAGATTCTAGTTTTGTTTTAAATATAATGTAATAATAATTTTATTTAACATAATATAATTAATTATATTGGAAAAAATATAATAATTTATTTTTCAATAAAGTTATTTTTATGCTTAATAGAATAATTTTTTTCATAAAAAGGGTTCTAATTATATTTTACAAAAAAATATTGAATATAATTTTTTTGAATTCATGAAATTGAATATATAAAAATATATTCCTAATTTTGAATCAAAAAACATAACATTGGGTAATTAGTTAAACATATCTTGTTGTCATCATTATTTTTAGCCATGGTAACTTTTTATCACTATGGTTATGGTTAAAGTGAGTTAAACTTTCTTGAATAAATGGATACGAATTCATGTTGACAAAAAAGGAAAATGAAAAACTCATTGTATGGGTTAATATTGACCATAATCTTATGATATTAAAATATTTTATAATTCATAGTCACATGACATGAGTAATACATATATTATATAATAATAATTCAAGTATTTACAGGTTTTCCATGTAACTCACTTTTTAAAGGGACCCCCAATCATCTCCCCTCCACACAACATGAGACACCTAAATAAAATATAAAAAAATCACATACCATTCCAAAATCCAACCAAAATCCTATTAAACCTATTTTCACAAAAATATAGCATCATGGGGGTATCTGATTAATACATAATGAATTTATCGAAAATACAGTTATATGTTTTTACTAATATTTTCAATGTCAGAACCATTTTGTCTCATTATTGTTTAGATCGGGTTTGTTGTAAATCCCATTCATTTTCATGAGTCTGGAGTGATTTTAATATTTATTTTTAAACTTTCATCAATATATAGTCACCATATTTTTGGTTACCCAATGTTTTTTTTCATGTTTTAGAAGAAATGGTGGTTACTCAATGATTTCAACCAACCCATTAGCCCATTTTTAGAATTAAACAATAATATTGTTTTTAAGAACTATTTTTTTTAAACATTTTACACCATTCCACATCCAAAATTTCCTACACTAACATATTCAAACCAACATAACTTTTTGGGCCCCATAAAAATACCTAATCATGGTGAATTTGGGTTACTTTGTTAGGTATTGAGCCAACCCACGGGCCAATTTCCAAATTTTTTCTAAAAATAATTTGTTTCTTTTAAATCATATTAACTGTTTAAAAATATCCAGTCATTAAACCTAACAATAGAATAAATAATACCTATCCTTACCCCCATAATAGATTTTTTCACATTGGAGCTCATTTCCATCCCATATTAGGGCGATCATTCTCAGGGTTCCTCAAATCATTCAAATTTGATAAGGTAAGTTGATTCATCCATAGATCATTAATTTCTTACTCTCTTCCCCCAAAATTAGTTTCTCATAGTTCTTCCAGACCTACGGTGACCCTCCAAAGAGTATCAAGCCTTTCCATATCCTCTCAGAGTGTGGATCTAAGGGAAGACGAAAAGTTTTCTAGTATTCACAGTCGATTACTTATCCTTTGTCCCAATCTTCCTCCTATTTCAATTATTTCATGGTTATTTCTTCTCCCAAGTCATGAAATACCTATGGTAAATATTTTGAATGATTTTTTATAGGTTTTATATAAATTTAGGGATGTTCTTTATAGTTTTATGGATTAAAAACTCGATGTGGGTGATTTCAGCTGTGTGTTTCCATTGTTCTAAGGATTTGATGTATGATCCCATTATACATGAACTTTTTAATTATGATTAAATAATTTAATATTGTTTATCCTCCTCATACTTAGAAAATTTTAATTTATTCTTTGGATAATTTTTTCGGTGTTCCATGTAGCGGTTGAAACCATGTTTTTTGTAAAGAGGTGTAGTTTTGTAAAAATGGTGCACATTGCATGTTTGTTCAAATGATTTCATAGCTTTCACACCTGGTTTGTGGTATTTTTAACATGGTTCAGTATCTTGAATAAATTAATGTCATTTCATTGGTGTCTCATTCCTTTTTGGGTGCTTAAAATTAATTATTTTGTCACAAAAAATGCATTCCATGTGTTTGGTAAGTTTCCCAGTTGGCTTTTATGTGATGAGTTTGGTTTAAAATGATTGGTATGGATTTATAATAATAATGGAATTGGGAAATGAAATTTTTGTGTTTATTTGTGTGTGTTCCATGAAGGTTTTTGAATTTGTAATGATTGTGTATTAGTTTTAAGGTGTTTTGACATGTGTTACTAATGGAATTCTGGTTTAGCATTTTTATAAAATCGGTTGGGTATTGTACATGCAATAAAAATATTTTCATAGTTGATACTAATGTTTTGAATAATAAAATGGTGTGTGATCACATCATTATTAAATGTATTATTTTTAACTTTTAGTAATCTTGGTTTGTTAAAAAAATTAAAGGCATGTTTGGCCTTTCCTATAAAAATAAAGAATGAGTGTTTTACATTTATATACCATGATGTGTCAATTGGGATTGTTTTATGGCCTATGAAATTATTTTATTTAATTTTTTTAGGGCATAAAAATATTTTTGTGTTGGTGTTTTTTTTATCCTCAAAATATTATTTTTTAATGTGTTTTATGTGGAGAGCCTCATTCCTCTCTTCGAAATTGTTTTATGTAAATTTTTTGTTATTTGTTTATCTGTTAAAAAAATGTGATGCATGTTTGTGGTATGTTTGTGTGTTAATGGTTTGGGAATTGTATTTTCATGTGTAATTTGTATTTGAAAATATGTGTTACGTGATTAACCAATAAAAGGAATCCCATGTATCTAGGTGGGTGGACGTGTACTAGAATGTTAATGATCCCATGGGGTTTGACCCCTATTACACGCAACATGATTGACGATGATAACACTAAATTAACTATGATGATGTTTTTGTAGGAGTAGCACTCTGTTATGGGTATTCTCCATAGTAGTGGCTCGTGATCATATGAATGGAAATTTATTATGGTTACCTTCACCGAGATATGATGTTCTTGGGTCTCATAACTAACTAGTGACTAGGGGTTATCATGAGACTTGTGCTCATTGGATATTGTGTATTGACCTTTATCATATGGTCTGTTTGGTTGGAAAATTCAGAAAATGGTGTCATTTATTTTAAAGTGTAAATTCTTTAAAGAATCCCTCTTGATTTCTATTTTAATTTTAAAGTTGATCCTCTTTGAAAATTGTTACCAGCATTCTTTTTTATAAGTCATGATAGTTTTTTTTGGTAATTTTATGTAGCATGGGACCTCATTTGGAAGACAAATCGTTATATATTATTTTTAAAACATGAAAGTTATGTTTATTTTATTTTAAATGAAGTACATTGGGAATAGAATATTAGGCTAACCTACTGTGTTTTAATACTCATTCCTATAGTCTTCTCCAATTTTTAGCCCTTGTGCAGATTTTAGATTATGTTTGATCACCTTGGGAGATGTTAGATCATTATGTTGGAGAGTGTCTAGTGGGATCACATGGAGTTAGTTGGTTTTCAGGTTTGGTTGGTTTTTTTATTTTTACTTTCAGTTTCTTGTACAAATAATCATCAGTAAATTTTTTATATAAATGTATTTTGGGATGTTGATTTTTTTCAATTTGTTTAATTGTTTATTTTTGGGAGAAATCATTCGATTGTATACTATATTGCTTCCCTAGGTTATTTTTTCCATCCTGGGAAGATTGGGAACACCTCTTGGGACTTTTCATGGGATGGCCTAGGTGGTCTATTCAGTGTCGTCTCAGGATTGCTCATGGCACAACGGTATCATAGGAGGTCGGCTCTTAGCTGACTATGCTTCTTATATCACCCATGATATTTCAGGGATTTATAGGTATATGGAGTAGTATTTTTTGGACTTGAGGGTTAAGTGAGGGAAGAGCATCGTAAAATATTTCTCATTCTGATTCATCGGTTTCCACATAAAGTTTGGTTTTTTAGTACCATTTGTTCTTGTTGATTATATTTTGTTGAAATATGACAAGGGGAGTCTGACTAACGGCCTCCATGAACTCAAAAATCATGGAAATCCATGTGGATCTAGGGAATAGTCCTAATATTATTTGATTGATATATAGACTCCCACCATATGGTCATATCACCCATCGATACCAGTTCCCTTTTTTGGTTATGTTGGACCTTTATTGGATACTTAATTTTTGTTTTGAAAATCCTTATGTGAGAATTATGGAAATCTATTTTAATGGAAGGATCAAATTTGGAAAAGTGGAATAGGGGTTTTCAAAATTATAATTAATGATGGTTTGGGAAGGTTGTGTTTTTTAGAGAGAAAAAAATTGGGGGGAAGTGTACATGATTTAACATGATTAGATTTCACATTATCTAAACTCTTGGTTTGTTGAAATAAATGTTATTAATGTGTGGATCATTCTAATTTGATTCTGCATATTTCATTTAAATTGGGTGATTTGGGATGTGGAAATGTTTTTAAATCTGATAAATTGGTTTTGGAAATTGGTTTTTAGTGGTTGTTGTTTTCTTATAAACATTATTGGTCTTAATGGCCATTGGAATATGAAAATATACCTTCCGGAATTTTAGAAAATGGGAATGGTTTTTTTGGAGTATATTTTTTGTTTTTAATGTTTTTAAAAATGAAAAGTGGTAGGTTTTAAATGAGATTCTTCTTGATGAATTGTGTTTTGTTTTTTAAATTCTGATAAGTGTTTTTGACTACGGGGTTGGTCTTCCTAATGGAAGGTACCTGATTTTTGGAATGAAGTTTTATTGTTAAAGCCTTTGGTGTTTTCATCAGTGCTCACATGTGTGGTATTATTGATATCTAGATGGATGGTCTATATGGCATGGTTGTTCGGTGCCTCAGGTGGCATGGAAATGTGCATGTGAGGGAGACATGATGAAACCCCATTTTTCAATGTTGAAACCCAATATGTTAGTTTGTTTATAAAATGTGATCTGAGGTGAAAACTATGGCATTTTTTCATAAACCGATGGTTATGTGGCCAGAAATTTTCTAATTCATAGTGGAGTACTTTATTTAGCATTCTTTTTTTATGATTATGAATTAATACAGTTGTTGTATCTTGAGATGATATTTTTTTGGTGGTAGGGCTTAGGAGTAATTTTTAGTGGGTTTCTAAAGATGTGATAGATGTTGTGATGTGGTCATGGATAGTTCCATGTTGGAAATATTTCTTTTTGATCAGCCTAAGTATTATTTTCAAATATTAAATAAACTATTTTGGATGATACCTCGGACTGTTTTTTTGAATCGAGTGCTCATTGGGATAGATTTAAAGTGATTCCAGGATGTGATATTTCTTTTGGACATAACAGTTTTGTTCAGTGATATTGATGTGGTTCGCCGTATTCTAGGTCCATTCTTCTCCTTGATCAGAGAGAGAGAGAGAGAGAGAGAGAGATGTTATGTATTTATTATTTCCTATTTAGATGAAGTTGTGTTGTTGATCAAGGGATTTTTAGGTGTATTATGATACATAGCACCTAACAGCTGTGTAGTAGTTGCTTCATGCATCAGGGCTCTAAGAATATGCCTCGGAGTGAAGCATTTTATGGAGTTAGTAAATCACCATAGTTTGGGAAGCTCGACTAGGATCATGTCTCCATCATTGTGGTAAGGTGGTTTCTATGTCTCTATATTGGTTCCTCATCAATGTGAATTCCAGCTTTTTGCAATGAGCATGGTGGACTTACCCCCCATGTAGAGTCTATGGTTATGCCTTCTCCTATGCAAGTTTCCGATCCATGCCCCTGTGTAGACTGCCATTGTAAATCAGGCATGGTATTTGTATTAATTGTTCATGGATGGAGGGTGTTTGTTGGTTCCTATATTTAATTTTGGGATTTAGTGGCCCAATGATTGGGTCCCCTTCCCTTCACTCCCTAAGTGGTGGGTGTTTTTATTTGCACAAATGTGTTGGCCCAGTTCTTGTACGTTCTATTCGAGAGTGGGTGCTTTAAATGTTCATGTTATAAACTTAATAACATTGTTTGGTACGTTTTTGTCAATAGTTTTAGGGTACTTATCAAGTAAGGCCTAATTCTAGTTAATGTTTAATTCTTGTTTGATCGTTCTTAGTTGGGTTCTAACGGCGAGGAGACTGAGCACATGCCTCGTTGATTTTTCCACATTAGAACATGTCTAGTGCTAGTTGTTTCTTAATGGTGTGGATTCCACACTGTACTTCCATAAAAACATTGGTTTTAGTGAGTTTTCATTGTTTTGGGAGATTGTTGGGTCTATTGAGTAAAGGTCAAACAGTCGTGTTCATGGTTTTGTTTTGGAGGTAGTCACTTGATATTTTGGTTGATTTTCAGGATGTGGTTGGGATTTGATGTTTTGGTTAAGGTAAGAGGATTAAGATCCATTAATAGTGGATTCTGTGTCATTGGATCTAGAGGCTAGGTCATATTGATATGTAATCCTTAGGTTTTGATCAATCAGCTGGAATGTGTTGTGGCTTTCTTGGGGTAGAAAACATTAATGGTGGGGAGATTTTTCACCCCTGGTTTTTCATGTCTTCATTTTGATATGGTTATTTGGAACTCTGGATCAATTTATTGGGTCTTAGGTGAGATTGATGTTGTGTTTTGAATGTTGATATATGTCTAATCACCCTACATTGGGTTCCCCAATCCTTGTTTCAGAGTTGGGAGAAAGGGTGGTTACTGCATGATTTGGGCCAAACCATGAGCCCATTTCCACATTTAATAAAAAAAATTAATATCTATATTTTTATTCAAAATTTTGAACCCATTACACTTCCTAAATTTCCACGTAAGAAATATTAAAACCGATATACCCATTTGGAACAATTAAGAATTCATAAGAATTTTGAGTTTGGTTACTTATTTAGGTATTGAGCCAGCCCATGGGCCCATTTCCTATTATAAAAAAATAATTGATTTCATTTATATCATATTCAATGTTTAATATTTTTTTATGATTCCACCCCTCACTGAAATCCAAAATCCCTATAATTAACCCAATTATCTATTTTCTCACTTTTGGGCCTCATTTTCATCGCAAATTATAGCGAAAGTTCTTAGGGTTCCTTAAATCCTTCATACTTGAGAAAGTAAATTGTTTCACCCATAAATAATTCATTTCATAATATCCCCCCCCCACAAACCTTGTTTCTTCTAGTTCATCCAAACCCAAGGAGACCATACACTATGTTTTAATACATTTTTTATCCTCTATGAGTGTGGATCTAATGGAATATGAAATGTTTTCTTGTTTCCAAGGTGATATTTTTCCCCTTTGTCCCCCTCTTTTCCCATTTCCCATTATTTTATGGTTATTACTTATACCCAAGTCATGAAGAACCTAGGGTGATGAATTGGAATGATTTTTTATGGGGTTTATTTTTATTTAATTATGTTTCTAACAATTTTAGGGTTTACAAACCTATAATGGGTTATTTAGGTTGTGTGTTTTCATTCCGATAAGGATTTAAGGTAGGTTCCCATTGCACATAACCTTCTTATTAACAATCAATATAGTTTTTGTTTTTTTAATCTTCTCATACTCTGATGATTCTAATTTATGTCTTGGATAATTTTTTTGATGTTCCATGTAGCGGTTGAATCCTTGTTTTTGGTAAAGTAGTGTAGTTTTGTTTAAAAGTTGAATATTGTGTGTTTGTTTAAATGATTTCTTAGTATCCACATCAGGTTTTTGTTTTTTTGAACATGGTTCAGTAGATTAAATAAACCTATGGCATTATTTTGATGTTTTATTCTTTTTCTTGTGCTTTAAATGAATTGTTTTGTTTAAAAAATCCATCCATGAATTCGGTATGTTTCTGAGTTGTCTTTTATGTAAATCCCCAACCCCAGTTACCCAGAGTCGGTGCATTATTACAAAACATTGGCATGATCACAAGAAAGATCAATTCTCGAAATACCGATTGGTTTAGTAGCCTTGGAATAACTAGATACATTTATAATGTTTTACATTACATCATAAAAATTAAAATTAAAACAATGTAGTCGCCATAGTCCACAATCTTATCCCCTTATACTATCCCTGAAAGTCATTCATAATTTACTTCTTCACATCCTGGGAAAAATAAAACATAGAAAAGGGGTGAGCTCGAATGCCAAGTAAGGATAATAATATAGCAGAAACATTCATAAATAATAATAAACATTTAAGGTAATGTATAACTAAAACAAAATCCTTTTAAACTTCAACTTCAACATAGTATGGCGAAAATAAAATGAAATAATGCCATTTACTTATTCACATGGATATTCTAATAAATTAATAACCATATGAAATATCAATAACCACTTTCATAATGATGGAATGCATAATGCCAGATTATCATAACCACATAGCCAAGGCCTCGTGCCAAAAATACAAATAAGATTTTGTCAAGCCTTGTGCCAAGACACTAGTTTATCTCATGAGACCTACCAATGCATCGAGGAGCTATAGCGGGCTCCACTGGTCACTTATTAAGTCCAATTAATTACTCATATGAAAATTTTTAAACATAACATAAACATTCATATTAAAACTAGCATACGAAATGTCAATAATTTAACCACAAACCATGAATGGTATAAAAATAGCACATCCACAGTCAAACATAACTCATTCGATACAATATAGAAGATTGTGTTGTATCATATTAACCTCAATCGTTAATAATAAATGATATTGACAAAGATGAAAATAACCATCAAAACTATTTGAGAGAAATATCCGCCTTTTCTTGAAAATATTAAAAAGTCACACTATTTGTCAAGAAGCCGTTTAAAAATAGATTTTTGAATCAAAGTGTCTCATACCACATTGAAACTTTTAAAAACTGTTTTAATTTTAAAACTTTAATGTCCATATATATAAATCCTTAAAACCATTTTTTAATACATGGACATTAATGAGCAAGATTTAAAAGAATAAGTCTTTAAAACATTTAAAAATGGAATTTTAGTTATAGTTTCTAACGAAAAGAGAGACACGTGAATACAAATAATTGAGGTGATAAAAACCTTGTAATATCAGGATAATAAAGGGATTCATGATATACTATGTCAAAGTAAATTATATAAACCACATAAAAGTGATTTGGTGTATAACAACAAAGGAGTCTCAGTGGAATGTAAATTGAGATGAAATCTATCAGAAAGATCATATCCTTAGAATAAGGATAAATCAAGGACATAATTATGTGTGACAAATATAAATACACTCAATATGATTGGATATTTAGTTAAAAACAATCAAAGTCCATTAACACAAATTCTTGTAAAAACAACGCCAATGAATTGGATGTTTAACTCAACAAATGGAGAATGAGTTAAAATTACTCTTATAAAATTCATATCAATGACTTGAGAAATTATCAATGGAGTGATTATGTGTATCAAAAGTATATCCACAGAAAAGGGGAGTGGAAATTTTGACATAATCAAATGAATAGTGATTCCACACATAATCTCGGAGTAAAATAATCAATGAAGTTTGCGTAAATTCGAATAAATGGAAATTGAAATTTCAAATTCCCTTATCGATTTGGTAACTTATGAAACATACAACCATGAAAGAAGGATAATACAATGATGATATAAGTATCCATAAATTATAGTATATTACACAATGAATACAATCATGGGTAGTACACACGCCACATGCAATAAATAAGTGGTGAACAATGGAATTCTCACAGAATTAAAAGTGAGATAAAAACCCCTTACTTTTGACTTTTTCCTTGGTCGACAATAGGATAACCTCCTGTATAATGGTGAAATAATTTGTATTGAATTATTCAAGAAACATTTACATTAATATGATATCATATATGATCTTTTAAGAATGATTTGTTAATAATATTTTAATATTATCGTCATTTCGGGTGTTAACTTACTCATTTTCCTTAATATTCTTTGTTACGTAAGCCATGTTTGTTATGGATAGGTTTTATCTTATTCATATCTAGAATTACATCAAGTCCTTAAAAATTATTTTTAATCATCAATTAAGAATTAGACTTCAATGGATACGATGGAGAATGAATATCATCGCGTTCGTGGAGACGGTTGTCCGTACGTACGCACGAGCAACAATACCATTATTTTGATGTTAAAATAATATATAATTGGATGGTATATAATATAGAAAGAATAATTATCATGTAATATTTATTATTTAAATTAATTAAACATCCTTTTTATACCTATCCAAATAATAATTTATTGAATGACAATTACACCATGACGTGGAGACGGTAAGTCGTATGTACGCACGTATGGTGACATGCCATTAAAAATGGATAGAATACTGAATATGGTTGTACCATATTTATAACAACATCACAATATATAGAAGATACTAGAGTTTTTATTTTAGAATATAAAGAACAATGAAATAAGAAGTGGAAGATGAAAAGAACTTGAAAAAGGGTGGTGAAATTATTACCTCTTCTACGAGTTCTTCCTTTTGATTTCATCAAAAAAGCTCCATAGGTTGGTTTTATGACTAAAGTAAGGACTATAGGATGAATTGAGGGAAGTTTAGAGAGTATTTGTGAAGGGTTTGGCCGAACCAAAAGGCTTTCAAGGTTTGAATTAATGTGAAGGTGGAGTTCCCTTTTATAAGAGGGGTGAGGGGCACCTTTGGAAAAGTTAGAAATATTATTTTATAACAAATTCATATTCAGTTTCTAATGGCTCAAAAGTGGTGTATTTAACTTTTATGTGGGGATAGGTCTAAACCCACTCAACCAATAGGATTTAGACAGTTTTGGATTACTATATTAACCGTGTCTTTAAGTATTAACTCTTAGTTATTAAGTTTCACTTTTACAATGTCTCTTTGTATATTTATATCATATAGTTAATAAATTTACTATACACATCCAAGAGACCCCCAAGAGTTCCATTAATGATAAACCTATCATTATATAGGTCTCTTGGATGAGCCTTGTATTTTTAGTAATTTAATATCAATTAATAATATAATATATTTTTTAAAAACTCTTTTATGTCAATTTTGACACTATTCAATAATTGATTTTTGTAAAAAATCATAACATAATGATTACTTTTAAAAAGGTTAATTAAATCATTCAAAACATGTCATGTTAACCTATAAAATTAGTTTAATTCATAAAAAGTCTCAGATTATATTTATTTGGGTATTTATAATATCAATTATTTTAATTTTTCACAACTATGGTAATTACTACATTATCATTGTGTCATAAATAAATTAAATTATATATTGTCTAAAAATTATAAATAAAATATCATTATGTAGGAAATATTTTTATATTTCTAATTAATATTTATAATCTAAAATAAAACATATATAACCCTATGTAAAAAATGTTTTTCTAAAATATATATGCTTATTTCATTTTTGTATTTATTTTAACTTAATTAATATAAAGTGTCATTATCACTTACAAGTGGCTCCATGGGGTCCCAAAATCAACCAAAAAATTCCCATGGTCGGACACGTATCAAAAAATAAGGTTAGGATACGTTCTAGGGTAATTTAGTATTATTAAGATATTATTTGTTAACCCTTATTTGCCGAATTTTCCCTTTAACGATGGTAAATAAAATATTTACCGAAAAAATTATTCAAAATGTATAAAAATAAAATTTACCTATTTACACAATTTGAAAATCCTGATTCCAAATATGGAATCCATTTTTCAAAATTCAAAATACATAAGTGACAGAAATTAATTTAAAATTAATTCCTGTTGTTAAAACAAAAAGCGTGTTTTTAAGAGATAATAACTATCAAAAGATTGGCACTAGTTTATATCTGGTGTAATTGTGAAATTATGTCCAATGACAAACATTGAATTAAATGGTAAAAATATATTCTAAATATTTTTTAAAACCACTCAAATTCATAATTTATCAATATTAATTATTTCGATTAAAATTTTTTTTTTATTTAAAATATAGTAATTTTCACTATTCATCAAAATATGAAAGTTATCCGAAAAGTACCAAAATTTCACCCTAGGATAATTTCGATATTCCTAATCCAAAAATGAAGTCCATGTTGAGAGATAAAATTTATCAAATTTCAAAATTAGTTATTACTATTCATAACAGCTAGTTTGATTGGTTGTGGTGTGTTAGAATCTCGAAGTTGCGTACAATGCATGCCATTGCATTATTCAAATGGAAACATACAGTAGACGCTTGGGGTGTTACATTCTCCCCTCCTTAAATAAATTTCGTCCTCACAATTTTATTAAAATTGGGCTTGAGAATATAATGGAAAGTCCCACATCGAATAAAAAAGAGTCAATAAAACTATCACTTTAAAAGAAAGAAAGATAAGTACAAAGGTTACCCAAGATAACCTCTACTAGGATTCCATGAAGAAAAACATGGATATGGATGATAAAATAAGTGTCAAGTTCTGATGGAGAGGGATATAAAACATGATCTGGAGAAAGATAACAATAAGAAAAATAGAAACTTGTGATGGGACAAACCGTCATTAGTTTCCCAGTTGGAAAAGTAAATGGACAACATTTTTATAATTTATTTTAAGATACATTACATAAAGATGAAGAATTCATTTCTGAGATTGACTAAAAACATAAAGAGATATACTTTTTTGTAATGTTTCATTCTTTAATAAATTCCTACTACTAACACATTTTTAAACGATGAGTATTCAAGAAGACTTGGTCACACTGGAAGAGATCGAATAAACTTATTATAGAATCACATGATCCATGAAGGATTATCTATATATTTACCTTGTCTTTAGAGATTAATCAAAACATAAATGGTTACTGTAAGATCTGATGATCCCCCAAAAGGATATTCTATTAGAGAAAGAAACACTAATCTTAATTTCCAAAATTAAACCAACAATACCCCAAAGTTAAATAAATGAAATTCAATAAATAATTGTTCTTAAAATCCTTTAATAAAATCCAAAATAATATTGAAACTCAAAACATAGAAGAATTTGGTTTTGTAGTCTTGCACGTTAAATGGTATCTCCAAATTACATTAATTACTCTTAAAGTCACATACCTAAAAGTAATTAACCTAATCAGATATTCTCTATTATAGGTTAATCATTTCCATAATTAAACCAAATCACTATAATTCCACAATAAAAACATAGATAAAAATCCACCATTACTCCTCAAATGAAATCCCATAGTATTCTGTTATCCTTGGGCATACAGTGTCCCCAATAAAGAGAACATCTTCCAAAATAACATTTATCACTTACTCACCTAATCATTTTCTTATACTAAGGGTATTCACATGATAAGAAATAAGATCCCAAATCAAATTATTATTGATCAATGATATCATTTAACTAAAAATAATAGTCCCATTAACCAGGGACTTCACGTAGTCCAGTGGTAGGTGATAAATCCCAATCGCACTTTGGTTGTGGGTTCTATTACCACAGCATTACCCGACGCGAAGGGTTGTCACACGGTCTGCGTATTGTCCTTTTTCAAAAACTATATTTTACAACATTTCCAAAAAGAGAGAATTTCCTCAAAATAACCATAACATAATTTAAACACAAATGTTATCTCATACATTGCATTTTTATCCCAAATTATAATAACTTGTAATTTCCTCAAACCCAATGATCATATAAAACCAAATAGTTATATATAACTATATCCACAAGAGAAAATATAATTCTTCATAAAATATCATTCTCACATGGTAAACTATAGGGTTACAAATACAATAGAAAATTATTCCAAAGTAAACCCGTCATCCAGGTGCACTAATACTTTTTAAACATTTCTCCAACCATTTATTTACACATAGCTTCTTCTTTGTCCAAGAAAATATCCTATAGAATAGTGAATTCACTCGGGTAATGTCCAAGTCCCCTACATTTACGGAAAATGACTGTAAATGGATTCTTGGGACCATTTTTATCTTCTTCCATAGTACTCTTCATTTTTCATTGGCAATTCATCACTTTATGTCCTTCCTTACTACACGTAAATAATTTCTATGTCCCATTGAGACACTTTCCTGGGTGTCTCCTTCCACATTACTTTCATGATGGAAACTGATGATTTCTTTCTCCATGGTCTCCACTACTGGAGCTCTTTTCATTTATCACCTTTCTCTTCTTTGTTGCGTCCAGGAATTGGTTAATATATATATTGTTGATCATATTTTTGGAAAATTTATTTTTCATAAAGACAATATCTTTTACGCCTATCATCATTCCATTTTTTTGCTCATTGCCACCACATTTCCCACCTTTTACATCATTCTCAATGTCACTATGACTTCCTTGGAATCCAGCCATTGACTAAAACAAGAAAGCATTGTGTGAGTAACAGTAGTAATAAAATAATTCATAGATTAACATGTCACCATATTTTCAATTTGAAACACATTAGGATTAACCATGGTCATTTACTCTCATCTTATATATATAATACTTAAAATCGGTTTGAAAATAAAATGTCAATTATCCTATGTATATCCCCCAGGAGTGTCGTAACCAAGGGTGCAGCATGGCCCGTTGTTGTGCACCAGTTCCTGTTCGAGTCTAGCTCAAAGTGGTGTTTTCGGGTTTTACCCCTAGGTACATCTATGCCAGAGCCTCCACTACCAGCTCATATCCAGACATGGATGTATTTCTCGAAAAACTCAAAAAATCTCTAAAATAATAAAATTTTAGAAATCTCTTCTATACTAATACTCAAAGTTCATCTTTGGTCTACGTGCTCTAATTAGAGTTTATCTAAATCTATCTTCCAAGTTTTTTACTAAACTTCCTCTAATACCAACTGTAATGCCCTGACCCCTGTTACCCAGAGTCGGTGCATGATTACATAACATTGGCATGATCACAAGAAAGATCATGTCTCAAAAGTCCGATTAGTTTAGTTTCCTTGGAATAACTAGATACATTCATAATGTTTTACATTACATCATAAAAATGAAAACTACAACAACATAGTCTCCATAGTCCACACTCTTATCCTCTCATACTATCCCTGAAGGTCATTCAAAATTTACTTCAACACATCCTAGGAAAAATAAAACATAGAAAAGGGGTGAGCTCGAATGCCCAATAAGGATAAAAATATAGTGGAAACTTTCATAAATAATAATAAACATTTAAGGCAATGTATAACTAAAACAACAGCCTTTTAAAATTGAACATCAACATAGTATGGCAAAATAAATGAAATAATGCCATTTACATATTCACATGGATATTCTACTAAACGAATAATCACAAGCAGTATCAATAACCACTTTCATAGTGATGGAATGCATAATGTTAGACTATCATAACCACATAGCCAAGGCCTCGTTCCAAGACTACAAATAAGATTTTGTCAAGGCCTTGTGCCAAGGCACTAGTTTGTCTAATGAGACCTACCGATGCATTGAGGAGCTATAGAGGGCTCCACCCATCACTTACAAAGTCCAATGAATTCCATATATGAACATGTTTAAACATAACATAAACATTCGTATTAAAACTAGCATACGAAATGTCAATACTTTAACCACAAATCATGAATAGTTTAAAAATAGCACATCCACATTCAAACATAACTCATTCGATACAATATGGAAGATTGTATTGTATCATATTAACCTCAATCGATAATAATGAATGATATTGACATAGATGAAAATAACCATCAAAACTATTTGTGATAAATATCCCTCTTTTTCTTGAAAACATTTAAAAGTCACATTATTTGTCAAGAAGCCATTTAAAAATAGATTTTTGAATCAAAGTGTCCCATACCAATTTGACACTTTTAAAAAGAGTTTTAATTTTAAAACATTAATATCCATATAAATAAATCCTTAAAACCATTTTTAATACATGGACATTAATGAGCAAGATTTAGAATAATAAGTCTTTAAAACATTTAAAAATGGAATTTTAGGTAGAGTTTTTAACCAAAAGAGAGACACATGAATACAAATAATTGAGGTTATCAAAACATTGTAATATCATGAGAATAATGGGATTAATGATATATTATGCGAAAGTACTTTATATACACCTCATAAAAGTGATTTGGTGTATAACAACAAATGAGTCTCAATGGAATGTAAATTGAGATGAAATCTCTCATAAAGGTCGTATCCTTAGGTTAAGGATAAATCAACAACATAATTATGTGTGACAAATATAAATAAACTCAACATGATTGGATATTCAGTTCAAAACAATCATAGGTCATTCACACATATTCTTGTAAAAACAACGCGAATGAATTGGATGTTTAACTCAACAAATAGAGAATGAGTTAAAATTACTCATATCAAATTCATATCTATGACTTGAGAAATTATAAATTGAGTGATTAAATGTATCAAAAGTATATCCACAGAAATGGGGAGTGTAAATTATGACATAAGAAAATTAATAGTGATTCCACACATAATCTCGGAGTAAAATAATCAATGAAGTTTGCGTAAAGCCAAATAAATGGAAATTGAAATTTCAAATTCCCTTATCGATTTAGTAACTAACGAAACATAAAGCCATGAAATAAGGATAATACAATGATGATATAAGTATCCATAAATTAAATTATATTACACAATTAATACAATCGTGGGTAGTACACACACCACATGCAATAAATAAGGGGTGAATAATGGAATTATCACTGAATTAAAAGTGAGATAATAAACCCCTTGATTTTTACTTTTTCCTTGGTCGATGGTTGGTTAACCTCCTTTATAATGGTAAAATAATTGTTATTCAATTATACAAGAATCATTTACATTAATATGACATCATATATGATCATTTAACATTGATTTGTTAATTCAATTTTAGTATTATCGTCATTTCTGGTGTTAACTTACTCGTTTTTCTTTATATTCTTTGTTATGTAAGCTATGTTTGTTATGGATATGTTTTATCTTATACATATCCAGAATTATATCAATACCTTAAAAAAATTTAATCATCAAATGAGAATTATACTTGAGTGGATACGACAGAGAATGAATCTCATCGCGTTCGTGGAGACGGTAGTCCGTACATACGCATGAGCGACAATATCATTCTTTTGATGTTAAAATAACATATAATTGGATGGTATATCATATAGAATGAATAATTATCATTATATATTTATTATTTAGAGGAATTACACATCATTATTATACCCATCCAAATAATAATTTATTGAATGACAATTACACCACGACATAGAGATGGTAAGTCGTACGTACGCACTTATGGTGACATGCCATTCAAAGGATGGATAGAATAGTGAATATGGTTGTACCATATATATAATAACATCACCATATATAGAAGATAATGGATTTATTATTTTGAAATATAAATGACTAAGAAAAAAGAAGTGGAAGAAGAAATGAACTTGAAAAAGGGTGGTGAAATTATTACATCTTCTTCGGGTTCTTCTTTTTGATTTTATCAAAAGGGCTCCTTAGGTTGGCTTTCTGACTAAAAGAAGGCCTCCAGGATGAAGTGATGGAAGTTGAGAGAGTTTTTTGGCAGGGGTTGGCCGAACCAAAAGTCTTTGAATTTGTGATTTAATGAGAAGGGGGGGGGGTTCCCTTTTATAAGAGGAGTGAGGGGCACCTTTGGAAAAGCTAGAAATATTATTTTATAATAAATTCGTATTCAGTTTCTAATGGCTCAAAAGTAGATTATTTAAAGTTTAAGTGGGTATAGGTCAAAACCCACTCATACAATAGTATTTAGATAGGTTTGGGTTACTCTATTAACCTTATCTTTAAGTATTAACTCTTAGTTATTTAGTTTCACTCTGATAATGACTCTTTGTATTTTTATATTATATGGTTAATAAACTTACTATATACATCAAAGAGACCCCCCAAGTGGTCCATTAATGATACCCCTATCGTGATATAAGTATCGTGGCCGAAACATATATTTTTAGTAATTTAATATCAATTAATAATATTATATGTTTTTAAAAACTCTTTTATGTCAATTTTGACACAATTCAATAATTGATTTTTGTAAAAATCATAACAGAATGATTACTTCTAAAAATGTTAATAAAATAATTTCTAAAATTTCATATTAACCTATAAAATTAATCTAATTCATAAAAAGTCTCAAATTATATTTATTTGGTTATTTATAATATCAATTATTTTAATTTTTCACTATTATGGTAATTACTGCATCATTATTGTGTCATAAATAAATTAAAATATTTATTGTCTAAAAATTATAAATAAAATATCATTATGTAGGAAATCTTTTTATCTCTCTAATTAATATTAATAATCGAAAATCCAACATATATAACCCTATTTAAAAAATATTTCTAAAAGATATATGCTTATGTAATTTTTGTATTTATTTTAAATTAATTAATATAAAGTGTCATTATCGGTTACAAGTGGCTCCATGGGGTCCCCAAATCAACCCAAAGATGCCCATGGTCAGATATGTATCCACCAATATGGTTAGGATACGTTTTAGGGTAATTTATTATTATTATAATATTATTTGTTAACACTTATTTACCGAATTTACCCTTTAACCATGGTAAATAAAATATTTACTTAAATATTATTCAAAATGTATAAAAATAAAAGTTACCTATATACACAATTTGGAAATCCTGAATCCAAATATGGAATTCATTTTTCCAAATTCAAAACACAGAAGTGGCAGAAATTAATTTAAAATTAATTCCCGTTGTTAAAACAAAAAGCATGTTTTTAAAAGATAATAACTATCAAAAGTTTGGCACTTGTTTATGTCTTGTTTAATTGTGAAATTATTTCCAATGAAAAACATTGAATTAAATTGTAAAAATATATTCTAAATATACTTTAAAACTAATCAAATTCATAATTTATCAATATTAATTATTTCGATTAAAAAAGTTGTTTTTAATTAAAATTTAGTAATTTTCATTATTCATCAAAATATAAAAGTTATCCGAAAAGTACCAAAATTTTACCCAAGGCTAATTTTGATATTCCGAATCCATAAATGAAGTCCATTTTGAGAGATAAAATTTATAACATTTCAAAAAATAGGTATTATTATTCATAACAGCTAGTTTGATTGGTTGTGGTGTGTTATAATATCGAAGTTGCGTACAATGCATGCCATTGCATTATTCAAAGGGAAACATAACACGGAAGCTTGGGGTGTTACATTTTATTTGTAGAGTGTGGTTTAAAATGATTGGTTTGGAATTATATTAATATTTTATGTGGGAAAAAAGTTTTTTTTGGGTTCATTGTGTGGATTGCATGCAGGTTTTGGTTTTTATAAAAAAAATTATTGATTTTAATGTATTTTGATATGTGTTAATAAGGGAAGGACCATTCGGAAATTTTATAAAAAATGTTTAAGCAATGGATAAGAAATATGAATATATTCATGGGGTTTAAGAATGTTTTTAAACATAAAATGGTGGTTTCTCACATAATTAATAAATATGGTGTTTGGGGATTTGAAAAATGTTGGTTTGGTGAAATTTTTTAAAGGAATTATTGGTATTTCCTAAAAAAATTAACAATGAGTGTTTTACATGTATATACCATGTTTAGTCTAGTGGGATTTTTTTATGGTCTGTGAAATGATTTAATTAAATGTTTTTTGGGCTTCCAAATATGTTTGGATATGGTTCTTTGTGTGTTTAGACATAAAAGATTGTTTTTAATGAGTTTCATGTGTGAAGCCTCATTACACTATTTGTAATAGTTTTATGAGAATTTTAATTGGTTTATTGATCCTTGACAGAAATTTGAAGCTTGTTTGTGGAATTTTTATGTGTTTATGGTTTGTTATTTGTATTTTCATCTGTAATTTGTATTTGATAATGTGTGTAAATCGATTAATCACTAAAGGGAATCCTAGTTATCTAGGTGGGTGGACATGTTCTAGTAAACAAGTGGTCCCGTGTGGTTTGGCCCCTATTACATGAAGCAAGTTTGATGATGACATCACTAACAAAAAGACACTAATGATGTTGTGGAGTACCACTATGTTATGAGTATGCTCCCTAATAGTGGCTCATGTGCATGAGAACAATTATTTTTTATGGTTACCATCAATGAGATAAAAGGTCCCAGGTGCTCACAACTAACTAGTTCCTTGGGGTGTTCCTGTGACCTTTGCTCATTGGTTATTTTGTAAACATTGTTGGAATACAATGTGTTTGGTTGGTAAATTCTTAAAAGTGTGTGATTTATTTAAAATTGTACATTATTTAAATCTTCCCCCTTTAAATCTATTTTAATTTTGAAGTTGCACCTCTTTGAAAATTGTTACTAGCATTCTTGTTTATAAAACAGAAAAAAAAAATTCATGAAATTTTTTAAGCATTATACCTCATTTGGAGAACAACAATTTATATATTATGTTTAAATAATGAAATTTATGATTCTTTTATTTCAAATAAACTTCATTGGGAATAGAATAACGAGTTAATCAACTATGTTTTCATTCTCAAGAATATAGTCCTTTTTTATTTTTTTCCCTTGTGGAGGTTTCAGTTTGAGTATGATCGCCTTGGGAGACATTTGATTACTGTGTTCAAGAGTGAACAATGGGGTCACATAGAGTTAGTTGTTTTTCAGGTTTTTTTGGTTGAGTTCTTGGTTTACTTTCACATTCAATTTTTTGTAAAAAAAATGTTCGGTTCAATTTTTCTATAAATGTAGTTTGGGCTCTACATTTCATTATGATGTTTGTTTGATTTATTATATTTGGGAGAAATCATTCCCTTGTGTACACTATTAATACCCTCTGTTCTTGTCGCCATCCTGGGTGGATTAGGAATGCCTCTCAGGACTTGTCGCAGACTCCCCTGGGTGACCAGTTCGGGGTCGACTCGGTCTAGTTCATGAAATTCAGCATCATTTCTTCCATAACCACCTAAAAAATCACCAATAATAATTTAAAAATATAAAATGATTATATTAATCATTCAAACATGTTTTTTTGTAAATATTAAATCCATTTTCTTCCTTATTTACGTCATATGGAACTCTAAAACATTACCTATGCACATATTCTACCAACCTTATCTACGTAGTAGTGTAATACATTTTTAATAAATTCATTCCATGTATGGTAATAAATTTAGTATTAATAAATTTATAATAATTTTATGATATAATTATGATTCTATATATAGGGTAAATTATTTATTTTCTTACTCTCTCATTCTATGGAAATTGAAAATTTCGCTCGTACATACAAGTGGACTATCTCATCCATAATGAAATGTGAATCATTTTTCTATTAAACCCATACATAAAATATTATAAAATTATATATAATAATAAAAACTATATTCATATCACTAGAAACGTTTTAGTGATTATTGAGCAGTTTTATTACTTATTTATTCATAGACAGTGTAGGGATGTAATTTTTTACAAATTTTCTAAACAAACAAAAATAGTGGATGTAACAAATGAATATTCAACTAGTTTATTTAAAATGATATTAAAAATTAAAAAATTAATTAATATAGATAAAAATAATAATAATAAATTTTGTAATAAAAATTAAATTCATTATATAGGATGATCAATAATTATGACTAATTGGAGACCCAATGTATGATATCTTTTATACAATGTCAATTAATAACGTGATTGATTATTTTTTGATTTACTTTGGGAAAATTATAATATTCTAATACCCTAAAAAATTATATTTTCATATCATCTAGTTATATTTTTTTATTCCAAATTTATTTTTTCTTCATAACATTTTTGATCAACAACCAACAATTAAATTACATTTAAGGGATGTCAATATAATATTAATAATTTAATGATTTCCTTCCAAAATATTTTCCTTCTATGTAATGTTTAATAAAATTGTTTTCATGAATATTATCAATTAACCCCAATGATTATTTGATGTAATTTTCATCCTTGTATTACATTATTTACATTTTTTTAGTGGAATATGCTTGTTTTTAAATACAAAGTATTTTTTAAAATTGTAACCAAAAGTGTGTAATAATTTTTTTTAATATTTACCACATGAATTTAATTTACCTTCATCAAAACTATTATAAGTTTTCAAATTACTTTATATACTTGTAATGATATATAAAAAGAAATATATTTATTAATGTTCTAGGAATTATTATTTTTTTGACATATAAATATAAAATAGAATTATTTGTTAATAAAATGACAATAATTTTGATTGTGATTTATAACATCATTTTTATAATGAAAAATACAATGAATTTATAGATAATATTTTTATTACTCATTATTTTATTTCATAAAATGGATCTGTATTACAAAAATAAACACTTTTTTTAATTTATCATCTTCCTTAACCATTTATTGATTCATGGTTATGATGTCATTAACTTTACCATTATAACATTCTGTATCACACTCCATCATTTCATCATAGATTTGTTTCTTCTCCATGTGAAAATTTTATGTATCATGGATTCAAATGACATCACATTTACAAGTTTGAGGTTTTCTGAATTCTATATAATTTTTAAATATATTATCAGTTCATATAATTTAATTTAGAAATATATTTCATTGAATAAGAAAATATTCTTTATTCATGATTAAACACAAATAAATTCATATTTATAAGATTTTTTTGTAATTAATTGTGTTTACCATTCTATTATATGATAAATTAAATAGATTAGAAAGAAATAGTTTGGTACTTAATATTGATAGAACCTCGATACATTGATATATCCCAAGAAAAAAAATTTCATGCATGCCATATTATGGGTATTTGTTTTAAACGTTACCATTTTTTATGAATATTGTCATGGCTGAGAAATTTATTGTCATCTTTTTGATATATTGGTCAATGAATTGATAGTAAGATAATGAATATCTAGATTTACAAATTTATTATTATGAATTTACTTTTCATATTGATTATGACTAATTACTCACGGCAACGTATGTTGTATGTGACTATTTCTAGGCATAAAACATCTCCATTAATTTATGTAATATTCCCCAAAATGTGAAGAGAGACATATAGAATGATTTTATAGATGAAATAATTTTTCTTATCATAGGATCTTATATTTATACTGGAGTATTCGAATCATATAAGTATCTAGTTTTCTTGGATTACTAAACTTATATATCCTACGTGGTGATGTCCCATGTACCTTTTACCGATGTAATAGGGGAATCACTCTCTCCAGTTTATTGATGTAAATTTTTTAGAGACAGTATTAGTAAAATATTAGTTTGAGCCGTGAGAATAATAATTTATGTGGGAATACCTAAAAAATCAATTATTATAATCTCTTAGGGTATTTCAAAAAATTTATCATTATATATGGTTTTATTTTACATCTCAAAATTCATATAAAATATGATCTAATATAAATTACATCATTATATATAAATTTTCATATAATATTGATGGGAATCAACAAACATTTAAAATATATGGATATTACTATATTGAAATACAATATATATGGTGTTAATGATGAGAAACTATTGGCCATATTAGATAAGTTGACACAGGAATTGATCAACAACATTAACTGCATAAGAAAACTTATTTTTACATATTGTGATGAACAAATATTGGATCACATTTTCTAAAAAAACATATCTATTTATTAATGGATCCACTCTTCCATTGGTATCTTTATAATGTATTATGTCTCTTGAATATATATTTCTTGATTTGGGATGTCATGGGAAAGTAAAGGTTATTCCAGTAGTTTATTTTTTAAAGGGATATGGTTATCAATGTTGATACATTTATCAAGAACACTATAGAGGGTTAAGAAATAGAAAATGTAGAATTTAGTACTTTAAATGATATATTATTCAAGAAACACTCTCCTCAAGAGAAGTATGCTGAAATGGCTATGAATTTTCTCACATTAAATTAGTTGTCGGAATAAAGTGTTTATGGGTATGTGGATAACATTAAATGATTATCCTATCATTTTTTGGGATAAATATGTAATTTGTAATGAATGTTTGATCATTTGATTCATTCTATAATTTTGTCACATTGTATTAAACAAGATTCTAAGATAATTTCATCATATATTGACATATTACCTTCTTCCATCAAGAAAGTGAATAAATTTCTTATGTATCTTTTCATTATGGTAAATCAAGAGAAGTAGTTTTTTATAGAGAAACGAGGTTACATAAATATGTTAATGAATAATATATTAAGATATGAATTAAAATATTATACAATTGTTGAAAGAAACACTCACGAAATGTCTTAACTGGAAGTTGGGTCTACATCGTATGTGAATAAAGTGTCCATAGGTCTCATTAATGTATGGGGTAGAAATATATCATGACCATCCATTGATTAAGAAATATAGAGATGACACATTATTCAATACAATATCCCTAATATCAATTTATCCTCTCATAGAAATTGCCGAAATAAAATGGTCAAACTTATTGAACTATTTTAGCAAAAAAATTTGTTCCAGAGGATTTGGCGCTAGGTAAATTGATTTCAACTACATGTTTAACTAATTATTTATTTAATTTTGGATAATTAAATTTTTTCCATATTTCCCGTTTTCAAATATTAAATTGTATTTTAATAAAACCATATAATGTGTGACTTTAATAATGAATAAAATTAAAGATATTATTAAAATAAGGATATTTCAATCTATTTGCATTATGAAACATTGACAAGATAGATTGTAAAAATTAATTTGTGTAAATATTTTTTAATTTTATAAAATCATATGTGTGGATTATATATTATATTATGGAAAAAATTATTTTTAACAAGAAATATATCACATCTCATTATTTATATTTGGAATCCCTCATCTTCATAGGGGTGACTGCATCGTCTATATCATGTCTGAATCCCCTCACATAGCTCTCCGTAATAAAATTATTAGAGAATAATAGATGATGAAACCTATGATTGGGAATGGTATGTGAAGAATAGAAAATCTATATATTATATTGGAATACAATAATGTGTATCTGGAAAAATTTCTTAGACATCTATTATAGTGTGAGGTGGACTTTTCCATTGATCTCATCCTTATTGAAATACCAATATTTAAGACTCCCTAGAGGATGTCCATAATGGATCTAATTGAAATAAATAATCAACTAAATGACATGTGTGAGAAGGGATATATACACCCTTGAATTTTTATATGGAAATTCCCTATAATTTTTCTACTAAATAAATATGGATATTTTTGGATATAAAGAGATTATAATAAATTGTAACAATAGATACAAACTAATAGAAAAAAAACAAAAAAAAAACATCGTCGTCATGTCCGAGAACACCAGGTGCCACTAGTTTCCTTATAAACATCTGGTCCCAGCCGTGGGTCCCACCAACATGCTTTATCAGTCATCATACTATGGACTATCTCCATAGGGAAAAAATTTATTTCTATTTAGTTATATCCTCAATCTCAAACACCTTATGAAACTTCCCGGAAGTTCACCCTTCAGGGCCACTACACCCGGATAAGAATACATATCTATGGAGTTCAATTCTTTCATCCTATTGAAATGAAAGGCACACCTTATTGACCTTGGTAGTAAAATTTATCCATTTAATCCATTAAAAAAAGGTTGTTACATTAACCACCAACAACGATTTGAGAAAAATGAACTGATTGTGGACCCTATATATCAACCCATGTAGTTCCACCACACATTAGGCTTGGTTACTCCTCTAATAATAAAGAACCAAAAGGGACCCTTTGAATTCATAGAAACCCCATCCATAACATATTTAGTGGTTCTTTACCTCAATATGGAACAAGTGTCCCCCTACTTGGGCCCTGACCACATGCCTGAATGGGTCACCAGACTAAAGAATTATCCACGAAGACAACACATGTTTTTTTCCAGTGTGTTTATACCTCACTCACAAACCCTTTTCAAACATTCTAGGAGGTCACCCATTCCAAACAATAAAATATTAAATTCCTAATTAATTTTTCAATCCAAATTATTTAATCTCGGAAATAGAAGGGTTTCCTCTACTTACATGTGTAGAAACATTTATCCTATTAACACTTTAAAATTACTATGTGTTATAGAAAATGATTCAGTTAATAAAATTCATTAATAATATAACCCAAATTTGTTATATTTTAATAAACTTCATGGAGATAAAAATATCTCAATGCTTAAAATTTGATATCGGTATCATCAACAATAGATAAGGAAGAAATATATTATAAATATATCATTTCATACAAGGTCAAGAAATTATGACTTTATAGTAATATTCTTTTTAAGACTAATGCCCCATATGTTTTTATGGATCTGATGAATATAATATTCATGCATACTCTGTATAAATATATTTAAAACAGTAGGATGTGTATATTAGTCATTAGTGATTCATTTTGAATAATCATATAGAAAACAATATATAGGAACAACCAAGAAAATGAAAATTATGGATTTATGAAGTTTCTTTTATAATCCATATTATATTTAAGTACGGGATATTAAATGATCCTTAATAGACAAGGAATGTTTTTGAATATCCATTTATCGCTAATATAACAATGGTATGCAGTTTTATTTGAATATAAGGTTAGATTGAAAACAATTCATGATTAGGTAATTCTTTAAACATGTGGACACATAAATGGTTAATGATCATGTGTTTAGAATAATGTAATAAAATTAATTAATAATTAATGGTATGATTCATACATTCAATAAAATATTATTTACTTTTGGGAAGGGTTGTCTTATAGATATATAATGAATCTTCAAATAGTGAAAATTGATGTATACCTATACAAAATTATAGAGGTCTTGAATATGAATCATTAAATAATAATATTCAATAACATAATTATAAAACCTATGATCTTCATTTGGATATAACATTCTTTCCATTTATGATATTGAGGAACTGAAATTATTGTGATATATTAGAAATATATATAGATCAAAAATATTTTAAATTCAAATTATGAAATAAATATATAAATATGAATAAATAATTGTGGGTAAATAATCTCAAGGATTATGATATCTAAATACACTAATACCCAATGAATGAAAATTAGGTGGTTGACGTGTTGAGTCAAGAAAATTATAGATATTTGACTAAAATATGGATTCTAAAATATAATATAATCATTTAAAAATACATTTAAATATAATAATCACTAATAAAGGGGAAACCGCACATTTTGTCCAAATTATTTTTAAACCATCATTATTTGAAGAATTAAAAATGTTCATCACATGATGATAGGATTATTGAAATAAAAATAAATTTCATGAATGATGTGATGTTTGTAAACCTAATCTATGAAAGTGGGATGATAAAACATGTAAGGATGATACATGTTCTCTATATTATCAAGAAAAAGTAGAATATTACATAAATGTCATTGATCAAATTTACCAATACACCATAGTGGCAACAAAATGTATCAATAATTAAATAAAAATTTTGTGTTTGGATAATATGAAATGATAAACTATATACTATGTATCAATATTTTTAGTTTTTCTATTGGTAATAGTTGAGAGAAAACATATTAAATGATTAATGAAACCTATACCAATTCCAATGTGGAAATGGGAAGATATTACAATAGATATAGACAATACGTTTCCCACGACTGTTATAAAAATGATTCCATATGGGTCGTTATTGATCATAATACCATGTCCAAAATTATAATCACTATAAGAGATTATCTATTTTTTAATCACCTCATATGGATATATATTTTAATATGTTGAGAAATCATGGTGCTCATTTTTTGATTTTATATGATCATAATTGTTGTTTTAAAAAATATTTATTCATGAGTATTCATAAAGATATTTAACAAAGAAACATTGAATCCATGATTATCATCCATAGGTATATGGATAGTTTAAAGATACAATTAAAACATTTGGATAAATTTTGAGGTTTTCCATACATGAATTTTCACTTGCATGGTATCAGTATTTTCTTTTACATAATATTCTTATAAATATAGCCTCTATTCTATTAGTCATATTGAAAATTATAAAGTATTTTATGGGAAAATATTTCATAGAACAACTTTTTTTATGATATTAGTGAAATTAAGCTAGTATGACAAAAAATTATTGGGGAGACACCGGTGAAAGTGAGAACTATAAAGATTCAAATTTAGGCATATCAAATATGGATAATGGGCTTCGTGGAAAATTAAATGAAGTATCTATAATTTCAAAAAGGGGATCATATTGTTATAAAGGTACATCCATGGGATGTTGTTATAAGGTATTCAAATAAATTTAACCTATTTCCTAAGAAAATAGTTCCTTTTATATTATTGAAAAAATTGGTGTTGTTTCTTAGTATTTGAAATGAAATCTACCCTCTCTATGGTTCATGATGTTTTCTATACACATTTCTTGACTAACTCAATGCATAACCCAATTCATGATCCCATATGTAAGGAAATTAAATTATAACATGATTTATTTTATTATTAGTAGTTTACCTTGATTATTTACCCTAGAGAAAAACTATAAAAGTGTTATATTACTTGATTGGTGGAGGTACATTGGAAGAATCATAAAATAGAATAATAAATGTGTGAACCTGATGAAGTATTGATGAATAGAAACACATATATATTTATAAGATTAAATTATATAAATTTTTAGTTTGAGAATTTTTATGGGGAGATAAACGTAACACTTGATCATCAAATATGGTATGTTCTTCATTAAATGGAAAATATGACATAATAAACATATATTTACAAATTAATGTAATTAAAACCTATATTAAAAAAAATTATATTGATTTTGATGAAAATAATTTAATTTATTAACTAAAATATTTTAAATTATCTTAGGGTGAATTTTTGAGATTCTAATAAATTATTAGATTTTTCAACAATATTTGGTTTTGGTGTGAATAGTTAAAAATGATAAATATAAAAAAAAACTATCAGTTATTACCCATTATAATGATATTAGAAAAAAAACAAATATTATAAAAAAAATTTTCTAAAAAATATGATATTATTTTATTAGTATAATTCATAATGAAACGTAATGTTTAACTTATAAATATATTCTTAATTTTATCCAAATATAAGTACGTTTTCATTAAATAAAATCATTTTTAGATATTCTTCATTAATATATTATTTATATTTTTTCATTCAGTTTTGGTTTGCTTTGAATGAAAATAAATTATCAATTGATTTAATATAATCAGATTAATTCCATTTTAATCAGTATTTTGATTTATTTTTCAAATAAATCATTATAATTCTCAAAATAAACATTCTTCAAAAAAATATTTTTTATTTTATTTTAATAACATATTTTAAAATTAATTTTTTATACTTCTACAAATTGAATTATGTACAATGTTTGAGAGATTTTGAATTACCAAAATTAATATTTGGTAATAATATTTGCTTAAAATTTTCACATAATGAATAGTAGCCCAAGATCCTCAGTGCAGTTGGTGAGAAAACATATAGTTATCCAATATACTTAAGTTCAAAATTGGGAGGGGACATATTTCAAAGTTACTATAGAAGTGCTATAGTAGGAACTGTATCTGACACTGTAGTAGGAACTATAGTAAACACTTTTTGGTAGTATAGCAGTGAGAACTATTCATCAAATTGGTTGTTTGAGCTAGAGGTTTTTTCCGCAGGTCCTTCATTGCCTTCGTGACACCCAAGAACTTTGGGATTGTATTACTTTTGGGACACCTAAGGTTTTTATATCCACTTCAACGATGTTGGGACACCATAAATTGTGCCTAATGGTCTAGGACGACACTATAAGGAGTGGAATCTAGATGAGGATTTAGAACTAGAAAATTTACCCTAGAAGAAGCTAACGAATATGGAGTAAAGACAGGGTGTGGCATTGCCCCTGGTACTAGCCTATTCCAGCACATTAAGCCTAGCCGAACATCAATGAGATGGTGGAGAGAAGATATCACTATACATATTTTGGGGAGGATAAGTTCTATGTAGTTATAGTCTAGATATTTCCTTTAAGACATATGGTTAATGTAGTATCTAAATACTATGGTCTATGAAAGGGTTCCATCAAATACCTTGAAATGGTAGTTATAAAAAATTATAAAAATAAGGCACATAATGAATAGTAACCATGTTAAGTATTTATCACTTCAGTTAAGTGTTAAATGGGTAAAACATCTTAAATCAAATGGATAAGGTTTCATGGTATCTCAAAAAAAATTATTTAAACCATATTGAATGGTATTATTTAAAATATACATATATAATATTTTTTAATATAATCATTTAGTGCAATATTACATGTTTAAGGATTATATTATTTAATAATGTTCATAATATTTATAAGTTTTCCACAAACTAACTTATAAAATCTAACTCTGTATACTCTCTTATGTACAACACATGATGAGTTTATCATGAAAAATACCAAATAAAATACCTTAAAATAATCCCTTAATACGTGCTGGGTTTCTTAATCCTACCAAATGACCATATCAATAACTTGAAATGTCTAATCTAAATAATGTTAAAAAAAGATGATTTAGGTGTTCTTAATGAGAATTTTAAAGATCATTTATTTTAAAACATAAAAAATTTGGAAAAAATAATTATATAATTACATAGGTATATCAACCATATTGATATGATTTTAAATTAATGGTATATCAATTTTCTAACACTTTACCAACCTATGTAAAATAAAAAAATCATTCGAGTGCATGTAAAAGATACCGAATCTATCTATATGTTAAATTCTATTTTCATCCCTTCATTAATTGGATTTTTATAAATATTGAATTAATAAATATATATCACAGTCATGAAATAATCAATATTATGAAAATATATTTTATCATCTACATGATTATACTTTTGTCTTTTCAATACAGATAATTCTTCTCATAGAAATATGAGAACTACCACCTCTATGAATTTATGAGATTCATTTTTTTTCATACCACCATGGACGGGTGATTATAAAATTGAATATAATGAATAAAAATTCTTTTTATTAGATTTAATTATAAACATTATTTATATGATTTAACCACCATATAATTTTTTTAAATATTTATAATATACTGATTTAATTTATTGGATAAATTAACTAAAGAAAATTTTAATGGCGATGTAAGAAAGATGCACTCAATAAATGGATTCAAAATGATTATAAGATGTACATAACATGTTTTATAGAAATGAATAGGGTTAATAAAAATGTTTTTAATAAATATGTATTCATTACACAAATTTATCATCCATTTATGTCTAAGGGGGAGTCGTGGTAATGTATTTTTGTTACGAACTCATTTTATTTAAGGTTTATCAAAATTTATTATTCTATTATGAATATTATAAGATCATAATCCCTTAAAACCTATATTTTTTCTACTCCTATAATTTTGTTAGTGGTTTTAATTTCTATTTTCAATTTCTTATCTTATTGTGTAAAGAATTAATTTGCATGTAACACTTAACCCACATTATTATAAAATTCCTATTTTAAAGTCTTCATTAATGAACTTGACCAGAGTTACCAGAATCTAGTGCATTACATTATTAAATTCTTATAAGATATAAATAATTTCATCCAAAATTACCTAATTGTATAGTATTATTAGTGTGATGGATAAATATTTCAAATTAACATTAAATCATAAAACATAAAATACACCAAGAATATCATTAAGTCATATATTATTCTTCATTTGTGTAACACTGCATATCAGTCATAATATACATCTTATAATACTAGGGAAAAATGAAAACATTTAAATGGTGGTCTTATTTTCTCAGAAAGGGTATGATATAAAGGAATCTATCATAAAAAACTATAATTGATTAAGTAATGGAGATTAACTGAAACACAATCCATTTATGAAATAACATGATCATACTATTGTTGGAATGAGAGATGATTAAAATTTTCTATATAGATATTCAATAGACAACTAAAATTAAACTTGAATATTCTACTAGTCGAATAATTATAGGGAATATAAATAAATAATATCACAATGGGGAATTCTTAATAGTTGACATGAGAAACATACCATCATGGAATCAACCAAGACACCACGCAAAATCGTGTAATATTTTAGAATAAAATCCATAGAAGTTTTTATCATGAGACCTGTGAATTCATAGAGGGGATATATTAGGCCCTTCCAAATAGTTATAATGGCTAATTCATTCATCTTATTAAAGGTGTGAAACTTAATCACCATAAATATTCCTACTAAAAACTAGGACACACAATGTTAATACTTTAACAATAAACTATGAATGGTATCAAAATAAAACATTGATAGTAAAAAATCATAAAACATAAAATGAAATATGTTAAATAATATAATAATATTGAAACTTAAATCAATAATAATATCCAATAAAATATTTTTACATAGGTTAGAATTCCCTAATAATAAAAAAATTCTAAAGGAAATACCCTCTTTACTTCGAAATAATTTATTCCAAATACATGTATTTATAAAATTACACATTTTATTTAAATTTATCCTTATAAATAGATGAAATAAACATAAAAACCATATGTTTTTGAGAAGGAATAAAAATAATATCATGTCTTATATGTTAAAAAACATCATTTCTTCATTTTTTCGCAATATTTTGAATATACCATGTTTGGAAAAGGGAAAAAAGATTTCTTAAAACTATTTTTTTTAATGTATAACATCAGTAAAAATAATAAAAAAAATTAATTGAAAATATTAAAAACTATTTTTAAATAATTTTTAGGATACATGGATATGGATGAAAATTGTTCCCCAGTTGAGACATAAATATATACAATCCTAAATAATAATGAGATTATAATAGCAACCTTAACTAGTATATTTGTTTACGTGAATGTGATATGAACTCATGTATAATTTTCATGAACTTTAATAATTTCAATCATAAATATATCCATATTTATGATAAACTATATGATCTTCATATATAATTTTTTTAATAATATTTCATTATTCCCACTATTTTGGGTGTTAACTACATAATTTTCACATTCATATTTTGTCATATAAGTCACTTTTATTTTGAATAGTTTATATATATATAATCTACACAATTATTTTAACTTATTAGATATTATATTTAATGATTATATTAATTTTTAAAATCATTCTATAAGGTTTAACATAAAAAGTGAATTGATTCATGTTGTAGATATGGTAGGTCATACATACACGCGAGTGATAGTCTTAATCTAGAAAATTTGAAATGGTAAATAATTATATGGTAAATTAATTTTATAGAATAAATATCACTTAATATTTTCTATTTATGTATATTATATCCATCATTATAATTGCTCAAATAATCTGGAGATGAAAAACTAATTGCCCTACAACATAGATAATGTATGTCGTATGTATGCACACTTAGTGCATTTTTTTTAGTTTGAATTATAAAATGTGATATATGGTTGTCACATAATTATAATAACATATCAAAATATAAAATATAATGTATTTATTAATTTCTTATGTAAAATACCTTGCGGATGAATTAGGATATGAAATGAGGTTCAATGAGTTTGTAAAAAAAATATTTCTTCTTCAATGGACTTCCATTAGATATCTTTTAAATATATATATATAGTTGTAATTTTTAAATGAAAAATAGACCTAAAAGTATTATTATATTAGTACGAGAACTCGGTAGGTTTGGGATGATACATAAGGATAAATGTTTTGTGAAAAAAATAGGGGGAGGTGCCCTTTTAAAATTTTGGTGACATGCACTTTTAAAGAATCTCCAAATATTAAATCAATAAAATAATTTTTTAATTAAAAATTATTCCAAATTTATTTATTTAGAATATAATATAGTGATGTGTTAAATCCCTCTCAACTAATAATTTTTATACAATTTAATATCTCATTCCTACCTTTATATTTTTGTTTCAACCCTCATTTAATCCCTATAATTTTTACGTTGGTAACATGGGTTCTTACACATTAATGGTTAATATAGATAATATAAAATGAAAACAATAAAATTAATTTACCTATTAATGACATTTTTTCATTTCTCTAAATAATTTAATTGAAATTTATGTTTTTATCTATGTTATGCCATTTTATAAAATAATATTTCTTTTAAAATATCATGTGTGTCAATTTTGACAATATTAATTACATGAGTTTTTCAAAATATCATAAAAACATAATAACCTTGAAAAAACCTTTAATATGTCAATAAAATATTTATTTAATATATAAAATTGGTTTGGTAAATTAAATATATAAAATTATTTTTATTATAATGTTTTTAAAACCCCTTATTTTATATGCCCATTAACAATTCAATTACTACATCATCATGGTTCAGGGGTTTAATTTATTTATTTTTCACCATAAATTAAAAATAAATTATCCTGAAGATGATAAAATATTAAACTATGAAATTAATATTTATATTATAAATTATATTCTGAATTAACATATATGAAACATTTAATATTTATTAAAAAATGAGTATTATATATTTTACATTCTTTATAATAAAACACAATGAAATGAATAGATCCCTACAAGTTCATCGATGAGACTGTTAAAACAACATAAGGATGATTTTGGAAGAATATTAGTCATCCAATGAAATTAGTTTTTGTTTTGGGGAATTTTATAATACTTATAATATTATTTTTACCCTTAATTACATGATTTACCCTTAACTGTGGTATTTAAGAAAATTCTAATGTCATTATCTATATTGAAAAAAAGGTACTTATTTCATAAATTCTTCAATTATAATTAAAAATATGGAATAAATTTCTCAAAATTATAAACAAGAAATTGATAAAAATTAATTTTATATTAATCACGTTGACTGGAAATTTAAATTTTTATTTCAAACACTTTTAATGAAATGTGAGAATCCATGTTCATCCACAATAGTATAAAGAAGAGTAATTAAAAAACAATTTAATTCTACTAGAATCTATTTCCCCAAAATACTCAAGGAGATATAGGTTACTGTAGTTCATGATTCATGCCTTTTCAGATCTTCAAATGCAGAGGCTTGCATGTCCCAGATCTGTATATGCTCCTCTAGGATAAACTTCCACTTTTTAAAGCCCCCAACCAGGATCTGGTCCTACTTGTCAATCTAAGTGTATTTCTCATTATTCAGAGTCACCCTCACAGACAACTGTATCATTTTGGTCACTTCCTCTTCCGAATAATTTTGTAATAAAACCTTCTATATTACTATTTCATAACTATAAAATAATTCCAAGGTTTGTTCACATAGACCACATATTTTCCATTGAAATATGGCCTCATTGTCCTTCTTCTTGTCATTTCATAATGAATGAGATTGTAAAGGGATTAGAAAATGGGAGTAATTCTTCCAACCCTTCATCATCATGTTACTATAGTTACTCCTAAATCTCGTTTCCCTACAAAATACTCTTATTGATTTCATTATTATCCCCAATATATACCCCATTTCTATAGGCTGTGACTTCTTAGACATTTCTCATACCATCCATTGCAATAAATTCAAAGCTATTTCTCAAGTGAATTGTGTTATAGTTCCTCAGATAAGAATCCCAACCATACTAACTAAACTCGGATCATACACATATAGTGAAGCCCCATGACTTACCTTGTGAAAGGCACCACTACCCCTATCAATCTCCACATAACAAGCATTACCAAAATCCTCCTTAGCACCCGCCACTTGATCCATAGTAACATCACTCACTTCCTTTTGAAAATATATCTGAGCAGTTTCAAAATGAAATGATATCACCCCTCTACTATTATCATTACAATTTAGAGAATTTTATGTAGATGGACCAGCTAGATCTTGTTTCGGTTGGATAAAGACCACAGAGACCTTTGTGTTGTCCTGAAACACCAATACATTTTTCTCTATAACATCACTTAACCTACTCAATCGTGCATCATATCAGTCAATTCGAACAAACCCAAATCAAACCATAGTTGATACTTTGTGATCAATTGAGTTACTATTAGGATTTTCCTATGACACATACCCCTCTTTCCCTGATAAATTAGGCATTTGAGACTGAGCAATGCCCTGACCTAGAAGCGAACCCCTTTGGAGTGTACATACAAATCACTTCCTCTATACTAGATGCAATATGTTCCATCAAACCAACCTTTACATGAGCCATTGACTCTTTCCCACTACCATTGACCATATTCATTTCATTCATCTGAGATCCCCATTGACAGCACTCAATCATGTTTCCTAGGTGCATGCAAACAAAATAGAAGTTAGTCTAGGATTTTTAGACCATTCGATGTTTGCAACAGTACTCCTCGCCAATAGTAATCCAAATATACTCATAAAGAACTCTTGACACATCCATTTTGACATAAACACGCAAGTTAATAGGAGGGAAAAGGGACTTAGTGAGACTATCCGAACACATATATCAACCAATAAGATTTTCAAGTGTCCTAATAACAGCTGGGTTTTGAAATATTGAGTGGGGGGGAAACATAACCAATTTTTAATTTTAGGAGGATCCCACTTCATATGATAATTTAATGACAACATTAATAGGTAAAATGTAAATCCATTAATGCTAATAGGGTATTTGATGTCACACCCCAATTTTTTCTAAAAATAAATTGAAATGCATGAGTCTTTGATTTAATTACTCATTCATATCAAGCTTTTTATCATAATTATGCAACTTCTGTGTTTTAATTTTCAAACAACAGTCATCTACAATTGTGATTGGTAAGTTATTTGAATTCTAATGTAACCAACATAAATTTTGTGAATAGTAATGTTCCCTTATGAATATAATATTATTAGTAATATGACCCTACGAAATGATGAATAGTAATAATATTTTATTTTCATAAGGGATAATGATAATGACATCTTTGTTAATTTTTCAATATGATATAAAAGTGGTTATATAATGAAAATTTTAAAATTTCCAAGTTAGTATTACTTAATTTTATAAATAAATTAATAATATTTAGAAAACTATTTTAAGAAAATGGACTCCTTTTAGACTTTTACAAGTCGAAAAATGGTTACGGTGAATTTTTAGGAATCATCTAAAATTCTAGAATTTTTTAGGAATAGCGAGATACCATAAAATATAGTATATTAAATTTTTAATTTAAATACACTTTTTATGACATTATAAGTGATATAAGACACATGTGTTCAAACTTATATGATATTATTACTATTTAAGGATAAATAAATAATGATTATTCATATATTGAGCAAAAATATTATAATAATGATTAAAGTATTGTAAAATACATCATCTCCTCCAATATAAATATAACCCTCATTTACCTCTTCCTCCCAAACCATTAAATCCTTGAGCCTTACCTATGTTCTACCAAATACTCCTACCAAGGATATTTTTTGGGTCCTAGAGCTACTGGTCACACCAAATGTCCAAAACCAATGGTCTTAAGAAGGATCTCAGGGAGAAGAGATCAGTAGGTGAACTTCCAATTTTGTTTTTATTTATTTTTTTCATTTTATATTTTTCTTTCAAATTACCTTTGTATTATGTTGGTATATGAGATTTAATATCCTCATTTATTTAAATATTATGTACAAATGATGTGATACCCCTTTTCTCTCATCAAAATATTTTTTTAAATTTTATGCGATACTGGTAGGATGCAGAAATTTCTCATAAGTTTTCTCAATTGTTCTTTTATATTGAGTTCCATTATTTTCATCTTCATTAATTCCTCCTGTTATCCAAGATGCATTAAAGCTATATAATATTATATATATTTTATTATATCATGTTCATTTAAAATTCCTCACAAATTTACTTCTCATATCTATCTTATTTATGGAATTAAAACACCGTCTTTGATTTGTCAATTTACAGACATCACAGATGATGTGATTTTAATTTAATTTAATTTCTTCAAGACTTGTCATGAAACCATTTTTATGGTTGAACCAGATTATAATTTATGAATAATATCTTATATAAAGTTTTGGAATAATTTTTCACACATGTTATTAATTTATAAAACCAAATGAGTTTTTCTGATCATAAACCGCCAAAATTACCTAACAAATATCAATAATGATTTAACATATGAATCATCATCATCATGGAATTAAAAAGTATAAATGATATAATTTATTGATTGAAAATATATAAATACCACTCCATTTTAATTCTATAGTATCACTTCCAATCCACATGAACATCCCTCCAGAACCAGTCATGGAAAAATGTGAAGAACACACCCCAAACAATGCAATGAACAAAATAATAACAATTAAAGGGTGAAATGATGAAATGAAATGATTGTATAAGGTATTATATAGATGAATATGTATCATTAAGATATTGATAACATACTTTCAACCAATATACATGAGGTTTATTTGAGTTTTATGTAAGACAAACCTATGGTATAGGAATTCATAACCCGATTTCCATTTTTTGTGTTAGCATTCTATTTCTTTATTTATGTGGTATTAAAATTTTTTTTTTGATGGTTTATATTTATATAAAGTTTATTTATGCATATCTATATTGTATATACATATTCCGTCTACTTTTTTTATGTCTTATTTTCAAATTTATGATATTTATACGTGGCTATTATTTTTAAAATTAGCCTTTAAAATTATGTTTTATAAAATTAAAAAGAAATGTATTTATGAAATTATACATGTTGTGTGATTATGTTATTGATCATTGTAATTGTTTATGATGCAGTTTGGGAACTATATCACCCTCAATTGATATGTGTATATTTTTGTGGGAGGATGTTTGTATGGTTACTCCATGTGTAATTGTGATGGTTACACAAATTATAGGGTAGTCGCGAGGGTGAGAAATTATTTGTTAACTAAGAGGGTTAAAAAATTATGTAAGTAATTCCACAAGACAACTCTATAATTATATTTCTGTTTTAATGTTTTGTGTGAATCTTTATAAAATATCATATTTCCCAAATTATATATATTTGGGTTACAAGTATTTCATTGGAAATTGATTTCATATGTTCCAAGTATTCATAGAAAAATATGTTCATTCATTATTTTTATACCTCTTACAGAGCTTTTTGTTCTCATTAGAAAAATTTTTAATTTTTTTTTAATTTTTTATACAGATGTGTATAAAATATAAGGAATCCAATTTAAATGATTAATGATCATTCAAAGAAATCATGTTTTGTTAAAAAGATTATATTTGCGAATAAATGATTACTATTTTTCATCCATTCTGTATTAATGTGCAGTGTAATGAATTTTTATGGTTGTCCAGAAGACCCACTATTTCCCTTTCCTGCAAATCCCAAGAACCATAGAATTACCTATCAAATGAATCATTTGATGGACAACGCTGCTTAAACTGAGAAACCAAAATATGATTTGGGAGAGCCAAAGAATCCAAGAACTCTGTAGCCAGGATTGGGAGATTAAGAAAACCATCAAAAATATCTTGGAACACTAGGGTGAGGTAGACGTGAGGGAATGGTGGAAGTAAATCAGGATTCGAGAAGGGAATGAAGGATTAAGCTACTCATTTGGAGGACGTTGGTGGTCCCTCCCCCACCAGTGGGAGAGTGACCGGCAAAGTGGCCACCACTACCCCAAATCAGGGAGCATCAAAGTATAATGTTTCCTTCCCATTCTAGTAACTTCATACAACTTCAAAATACATTTAAAATCAATTTTTTTGATAGAACAAGAGAAAAAATTATTAATGTAAAAATGATTAAAAGATTGAAATATTTTTATATATAAATTAAATGTGAAATTGATTACAATGATCATAATTACATTGTATGTTAAAAAAATTATCTAATTATTCTCAGAATCCAATCGAAATTATATATTAACACCATAAGTTATTTAGGAAAAAAAATCATTTAAAATGAAATATGTTTTCACTATTCATCAAAACAAGAAACTTATTGGAAAAATACAAAAAATTTAACAAAAGTAAATTTTTTATATTATGATTTAAAATAAGAAGTAATTTTTTTCAAATAGAATTTATAAAAGCTAAATAATACATAATTTAATAATGTGTGCCATCAAATTGAAGTAAAAATGAATTTAGAAAACTACAATCTTTTTTGCTTAAAATTATTTTTATTTGTATCTTAAGACTATTAATCATAACAAGTTAAATCAAAGATATTTTTTTATTTAGGAAATATATAGTTCATTAATATATTTCTTTAATGTTGATTAATTATTTTATTATAAAAAATTAACATTGTGGGTATAATAATAGTTTTTTAACAACAACAAATCTTTTATATTCAATTTGTTTTTTTAATTTCTAATGAATTGATTTTATAAACATGTGTAAATTATATTTTAATAATTTAGATAATACTAATCACAATACCCAACATAATGAATAGTTATAAAATAATAATATTTAAAACAATATTGTGGTTTATTTATATTTAGTGTTTTGTGCACCATATACTATCGACGAAATATAATTTATTTTAAAAGAATTTGACCATATATTATTTGGGTGTTGCATTCTCTCTTCCTTGAATAAATTGATTCCTCTCAACATGATATTTCACAATAGATATCAATGTTTTATACTGAATATTTTCTTTATAGGAAGCCCACATTTCACAAAAGCATTATAAAACAACCTCTTAATTAGATGGAATGGGAAATGTGAAGGTCACAAAAAATACAGTTTAGAAAAAGATAAAATTAGTTGAAATTTAATACTTAGATAGGGAAGAGAATTCAAACCATCTTGATTTGATGTATATTGATATAGAACATTGACATCATAATGTCTACCATCAAATAATAATAAATATGTTATGAGTTAGAGAGGCCATTTTTTTCTTGGCAATCAAATTAAACAAATAGGGATTTCATTCAAAATTAATTTTCCATAGTTGAGGTATTATTTTACTATTATTAGAAGAACATGAAATTATAAAAATAATTGTTTAAATTAAACATTATGATCATAATCCTATTCTTTGGTTGTGATCCGATATAATTTCACTTTATTTCGTACATTGTGAGGTGGATATTCAAGATGAATTTTTAGGCCCAAAGAATATTTAATGAATGATCCATTATAACTTCATTTTAAATTTATATATTATATTAACTAAAATTTATAACATATTATATCAAATTAAACAATCCATACATTATCCTCATCCAGTAATATCCAACATTAAACATAATACATTCCTACAATAAGACTCATCCAAAATATAACTGTCCAAATTCACAATACAATTATTATTTTTAATTTCCAAAATCAATATAAAGTTAGATTTTCCACATAAAACATAATTAAGGTATTTGTTTCACATAAAAATTTTATTAATACTATTATTATCTTTGAAATCATCATGATAACATTCATTCATCAAAATCCATAAATATGATTTACTATATTATGATCCCTATATAATTTATTATTATTTTAAATAGAATATCATAACATGATTCATAAAACCATAAAAAAAATTCTTTAATTATTCCACTTCCATTGTAGTTATAGCATAATCTTAGGCATCATACCTTTTGTTTTTCTGTGCTATAATTCCATGATTATTGGAAAACTCATTTGTATTATGTCTATGCACTTTACAATTGATGTACTACACATTACTAGATTTTCTCTTCCCCATAGAATCATGGGCTTGGTTTAATTTCTACCCAAATTTATAATAAACTTCCATTCCATTCATTAATTTACTATTGTGATGGTTCCAATAATTTGGACATTTGGGAAAACCATTATTTTACTTATTCCCTTTTTACTTCTCTCACTCCACTATTTTCTTCTAATGTTACTTTTCTATAAATTCATAACACATTGAGATTTATTTCTCTATCTTGAGAGTACATGAGACTATATAATCATATGAAGTGAAGTTTTTGGATAATAGTTCCCTTTAGAGGAAGGGTTTTGACCCATCAGAGAATCGGCCAATATTTCTCCTTGGATTATGTATATAATTGTTATCATTCCTTGATAACCTTGAAATAATGGATTCATATTTAAGAGAATTATCAACCTCCCATTTAAAATTATTAAATAATTGTATCCCCATATCTACACAGTATTCGCGAGGGAAAGCTTTTTCCCAAAAAAAATTCTTAAAATAATTTAATTATATGATTGTTATTTCATTCTCATCTATGTTTTGAATCATTTACCACCATTTATCTACTTATCTTGAGAGATGATAAAATTACAAAAAACCCATTTAACTTTTGTTACATAAAAAATCATTAAATATCTTATCTTTGAAACTTATCCATTACTCATCTACAAATATATTTTTCTGTACAATTAAATCATATATGTTTTTTTGGAATATGTGGTTTAGCATTGTTACCCCAAGTTGTTTATCATAATGATGAATATGGGAATGGTCATTGTTCCTTGCCACAGTAAGTTGTCCCTATATGGTTATAAATTGTTCATCACTTTTTAAAGATATATATCCAACATCATTATCATTCTTATGATGTAAATCCCAATGTGGATAAAATATATTAGTATTGTATCCATTCAGTCTTCTATGATAAACTACTATCCAATGATATAAATTATAACAGATCAAAAAATTATGAAACATAATGTATAACTCACATCTAGTGAATCACATAACCTATATTGAAACATTGTGTATAACTAATCTATAAATAAAAATCTTATTTTATTTATATATTTTTTCAAATTCATTTCTAGGGATTCATTCTCTAATATCTATTTTCCAAAAAAATCCCATTGTTTATACAAAACCTTCTTCAATACCAAGTATAACATCCCCAATCCCAATATCCCAGAGCCAGTGCCTTACTTTATTACATTAGAATTTGATACAAGTAATTTCACCCAAAATGAATGAATAGGTTAGTAGCCATGGTAAACTATATACATATTTCAAATTCAAATTACATTTTAAAACACAAAAGACACAAATAATTTAATAGAGTCTTCGATTATTATTTTTGTGTAATCCCTCATATGAGTCATACTATATTTTAGGGAATCCTTGGGAAAAGTAACACATATTTTTGGGGTGACCTAAAATGCTCGGTAAAGGTATACATAGAGTAGAATCTATCAAAAATAAGCATGCATGATAATGGAGATGTGCTTAACTGAAAAATAGGACATTTTATAAATAAAATGATAATAATATGGAAATAATGGATGATGAAAAATGTAAACATATAAATAATCAAATTAGAATCAAACATAACCATAGATATTCTAATAGTAAAATAATCACATATAATATTAATAACTAATCACATAATGAGGGAATTCCTAATATGGGACATCATAAACATACCATCATAACTTTAACCAATAAACCATGCATAATCTGAGAAGATATTAGTAGAAAACCAGCTAGTTTGTCTAATGATACATATAAATGAATTAAGGGTCTATATTTTTCAATTCCCAAAAATTGAAAGTATAAAGAATTCATCTTATGAAGGGGGTAAAAAAATCCATATCAACAATCATATTATAAACTAACATACCCAATGTGAATAGTTTTTCAATAAACTGTGAATGGTATCAAAACAGACCTTCCATAGACACCAAGAATCATAATCTATTTAATGAAATATGTTAAATTGTATCATAATATAGAAACCAAAATCAATAAAAATATCCAGCAATGTATGAGGACATATAATAAAATACACTGATAAAGTCAATAAAATTTTCATAAGAGAAATAACATATTCTATTTGAAATAATTTAATTAAAACCCATGAATTTTTAAAAGAAACCCATATATTTTAAAATATCCAAGATAATTTATAATGTAATATTAAAATCATTATGGTATAATAATTGTAGGAAAATCCTCTAATGCAGTATAAGTTAAAAAAAATTTATTTTTGTCAAAATAATCATAAAGTACACCATTTGGAAAATAAAAATATATATTCCTGAAAAACTATTTTTTAAAAATTCAAATTTGGTAAAATTATATTAAACTTTGGATATATAATAGTAAAAACCAATTTAAAAACATTTTTAATAAATACGTACATGGATTAAAAATGTTCCCTAGTAGAGACTTAAACATTAACAATCATGAATAATAATGAGATTGTGAAATAACCATTACCTTGTACATTCTATTAGTTGAGTTTAATTTAACCTCCAAAATAATGGTTTAATGAATAATATTAATTTATATCAGAATAATATATATATTTATTATATCATATATGAACATATTATATCATTTTGATAATAATATTTCTTTATTATCCTTGTTTCAGCGGTTAACTGGTTCATTTTCTTATAAATGTTTTATTATGTATGTCATGTTTCGAATGAATTGGATATATTTATTTCACATATATAATTATATAATGTAAATATATATTTTAATTACTCATATTATATATTATTATAATCATTGTTTAATATTTATCTTGAAAAATGAATCACATTGTGTTGTCGAGACAATCAGTCATACGTATGCCTGAGCGACGACGTCATTCACCTAATGGTGAAAGTGTAAGGATATATACAATATATTAATTATAAAAATTAATATCATTTCATATTTATTAGTTATATCCATTGTATCCATCTTCAGACCCATCAAAAAAAGTGTTGAGAAAAAACAAATTACACCACGACGTAGAGACAGTAAGACATATGTATGCACACGAGGTGCTTTCATTTTCATCAAATGGATAGAAGGTGGCATATTGTTATCCCATAATCATTATAACATATATAAATATAGATGATACTATATTTATTACACTATTATGGAAACATCAAGTCTATAGGAAGTAGAGGATCGAATGTACTAGAATGAGTTGGTAAAACCATTAGGTCTTCTTCAATAGACTTTGTTTCATTCTCTTCTTAAGGGATCTAGAGTAGATCATTTTTGAAATTACAAGTCCTCCATAACCATGATAACGATGTTTATATAATAAAACTATAGGGTTCTATGGACGTTGAAGGATCAATGTTGTTTGAAAAAGAGATGGAGTTTGATCCCTATTATAATTGATGTGATGGGCACTTTTAGAAACTCTTAAATTTTTAAATTAATGAAAATTAATATTAGATTCAAAATGGACCAAGTGAGTTATTTATAATATAAGAATATTATACATGTAAATCTGCACAAACAATAATTTTTAGGCATTTAATGTTCTCATTATTATACCTTTATTTTGGTTTTAACTGGTTTTTAAACTCATATTTAAATGCATAAACTCATCACATGATAAAATGTGCTCAACCATTCCAAAATAAATATATTTACTAAATAAATGCAAAATGTACGTTAAATTAATCTACGATTAATTTTTTAACATTATCTGAAACATTTTTCTTTGTTTTTAATTTTTATGTATTCAATCTGTTAATAAAATAATAATTAAATTAAAATATCATTACTGTCAATTTTGAGAATATTTATTACATTAATTTGTAAAATATAATTATAACATTATAAATTCAAAGAGAACATATAATTCATCCATAAAATATATAGGTAATCTCTAATTTCTTGTATAAAATTAATTATATCATGTTTTATCTATATTAATATTTTTAATAACATTTATTTGATATTCCCATTAATAAAACAATTATTTCATCATTAGTGTGTAAGAAATTAATTTAATTATTTAGTCTATAAAAATTGAAAAAATTCCTGATGAAGATAATGCTTTTATATTTTAAATGAATATTTATAATTGAATTTATCTTCTGAATAACCATATAATAAAAATTTAAAACCTATCAAAAACATGAGTATGAAGTATTTGAATTTGTGTTAAAATTAAAAAATATAAAATGCGAAAGCTATCTGAGTTGCTCCAAGAGGCCATAAAATCATCTCAAGGATTATTTTGGACTAAAATAAAACATGAAATAAATTTAGGTGAACTTTAATGTAATTTTATAATACTTATAATATAATTTTTTTCATTAATTACCTGATTAACCCTAAACATTGGCAATTAAAAAAATACTAAAGTTACTATTTGTATTGTCCAAAAATAAAAGGGGCGTATTTACTGATTTTGGATCATATAACTGGAAATATGGAAGAGATTTTTAAAAATTCACAAAATTTTACTGGTTAAAATTAATTTAAATTTAATCATGTTGAGAGAATGAGAAAATAGTTGTATAAAGTAAAACAGTTCAAAAGATATAAATTCTTTTATACCCTAAATCATGGTCATATTTATTCCATTGAGAATAATTACATTTTCTGATAATAATTTTATCTAATTACAATTTAAAAATAATAAATAATATAACATAACATCAGAAATTATTTAAAATTACTATTTTTTTCAATTATAATGAAATATTTTTTTTATTCATCAAAATATGAAAAAATTTATAAAAATAAAAAACATTCAACTACTGTAATTTTTTATATTCAAATTTAATAAAGTTATTTTCTTCAAATATAAGTTATTATAAATTAAAAAATGTTATTTTAAATAAATGCACCATATAAATGGAGAAAAAACATTCTATAGAAAAATATATGATTTTATATTGATTTTATTATTATATTAAGTCTATAAAAAATATGGACGAATTAAAAACATTTTTTTTGAAAATATTGAATATCTATTTATTGAAGATCATTCAATATTAGTGATTAATAAAAAATTTAATGATTATATAACATTGTTGTTATAAATAAATTTTTATAATAAAAACACATCATTTATATTAAATTGGTTTTTATTTGTATTCCAAATGAATTAATTTTAAAAAAATATGGAAAAAATATTTTAATAATTTAGTTACTCTTATTCACAATATCTAACCTAATGTTTGGTGTTAAAATTGACATATTTAATGCTATATCAATGATTATTTATGTTCGGTGTTGTGTGACAAGAATGTTATGGGATTAATTTAATTTATTTTAGAAGTGAAATAATATAAAATATTGGGGCACTACATTTTCCTAATAAAGACTTTTTAGTCCATTTCATGATTCGCTAAAATACTTTATACAATATATTTATTTAAACAAAAATTTATATTTTTATTAATTTCCTAGATAATATTAATTTCATTTGAAATTATAAATTGAGTATATTTTTTTCTTCTAAAAGATGTATTTGTACTAATTTTTATTAGTAGTGTGGAAAGAATAATTTTTATCTTTTACATCACAATCTTAATTTCCCACCATCATGATCATTCCTTGTTTTAATGTTTCCAATACAAATTTACGTAGTTGTTTTCAAAGAAAATATTTTTATCATTATTATTGTTATTTATAGTTTTTATATATTCCAAAATAAAATGTTATTATGTTCTCAAAGGAAAAAAATTAATTTTAATGTCATTAATGTATTAGTGTTTTAAAAAATTTATAAATATTTTAATTTTAGTTTTTTTCTTGAACACATTCATATAATCTAAAAAATGGTTGGTTTTACAAAACAATATTCAGTTTTTTAAATTTATATCTTTTAATAATCCATTAAAAATTCATTTCTTTATGTTCCATAACTTTCTCAATGTCACTTTATTTATCACACTCTATCTATTCATTAAAATTATTTTTTACTTTTAGTTAATATTTAAAATATCTTTTATTCAAATGGATTCATTTCTTGATCTTTTATATTCTCTCAACTCTATACCATTTCTATATATGTTATCATTTAAATGATTTTTAATAATAAATTTTGTTCACTAATTGTGGGAATTTTCCATATTCCTGACTCAATAAGGTCAAATGTTGATTTGTTAGTAAATTTGGGAATAAATTGAATTGAATATTCAACATATCAAGAATTAAAAGGATGTTAATATAATAGGTGGCGCACAATTATAAATATCTCTTATATACATAGTTAGTATCATTAGCCTATGTCAAGCACCAAGCTGAAATGACAACATTTCTCTATAACACCGTGAAATCCTCTTAATCCATTACTTATTTCTCCATCATATTTCTAAACCATCATCATTGATACTACTCTTTCATAAACACCCCCTCTCAATTATAACTCCTCTTACAAAGGAAGTGATGAGAAGGAGTGAGCCATGAATCCCTCCTTCATTCAGCGCCAATTTAGTGACTAGCATCGAGGATATCAAATAAACATCTGCTTGTTTTACCCTCATAATATAAGATAAATATACTCAATTGTATGGGAAACACTAATTAGTACCACATATCATAAAATAAAACATGGTATATAAAAATAAATATAATAATTCTTTCCATGTTATAAAAATTGAATATCTTACATAAACTTACAATCAACTCATGTGAAAAATATCCAAAATGTATTTCAATATCCTTGTCATCCTACTCCATCGCAGCCACTGAACCCCCTCCAAAAAACCATATATATCATTATAGGGGTGACCATTACATGTATACTAAATAGTATCCTACTAAATATTTATATTATGGATGTGAAAATAACATATTAATAATTCAATGAGTAATGATTAGTAACAACATGAATCTATTAATGGAATTAATAATTCATACCCTTACCAATCGTCACTCACAATGTATCACATTGAACTATAATAATTTAACAATCAGAAGAATTTAATCATAGACATTATGAAAAAACATCCCCATTGGTTTGTCAATATCACAACCTAATGTCCAAAATCTTGTTCTCTAATCCCATCCAACCTAATGATGGTCAGGTCAACTATAACACCCCAATATTATATCTTATATTTCCCTTTAATAAAATTTTATTTCATTGACATCTGGTGGTACACACAACCCGTGTATAAATAGATTTTAATATTGTATATGTTTATAACATAGGAGAAAAATTGTTGGAGGGAATATGAGTGACCACATTTTGATAAAAAAAATGTACAATGTTTTTAAATAAAAAAATTATTTTGAAAAATATGCTTAAATTTTTAGAAAATTTTTAATATTAATTTAATATACACTATTGTAAAAAAATATATTTTTTAAGAATTAATATTACAAATTTCATTCAATTTTATAAATTTAATTAAAATGATTAAATAAATTTTATAAATAATCTTATAAAATTTACAATACGGTGGATTTTTGATATTTTTCAGAAAAAACATATTTTCTAATGGCTCATGGAAAATGATGATTCTTATTTATGATATTCATATTGATTATTGAAATTAAAAATAATAATTACATTTTAAAATGGATTAAATATTTAAATAAGTTAATTTATATTATTAATGATAAAACTAATTTTATTGAATTTAAATTTATATTTCATTTTGGTATAAAATATTTTATAAATAAAAATTCATTATTTATGAAGATCATATTTTTATCATTTTTTTGGGTTTAGTTTTAAATAATATAATTCCATTTATTTCATTATAACTTTATAAAATTTTCTCCTCATTTAAAATCACGATTTGATTTTTTTTAATATTTAAATTTTAATTTTTTCATCATGAATAGTAAAAAAAACTCACATTAATAAGCATAAAACTAAGAAAAATGGTTACAACTTTGGGATAATGATTTAAAAATTATATAAACATACCATTAAACTATTTTATGTGTAATGTTCAGACATAATCATTTTTGTTTGGAGTTTATGGAAACATAGTCCCTTTTTCTTTTATTATGTCATTTATATTATTTTATGAAAATAAAATATAAAAAATGATACTCCATTGAAATTATTATATCATATATATATATATATATATTTATAAGCATAAAAGTAAATAATGTTTGGAAATAAATTTTTATTTAAAATATGAATTATTTTTCTTATAGAATTATATTTTAAATTATATGTGAAAAAATATTTAGTATAAATTACAATGCTATGCTAACACAATATTTACTTAATTAAGAAATAATATAAGTAATATTTTGAAAAATATTAAAAGTATTCTAATTTATGTGAAATTCATTGTTCCATGAATGTTTAGATAAATATAAAATTTTTATTATGTTTTAAGTGTTCATATTAACATAAAACAAGTATCTTTATGTCTTTAATGTTAATGTAAATGAATAGTTTCAAAAATTACAGTAATTGTATTTTATAGTAAAAAATAATTTACTAACTTATCAAATTTCATAAAAAATATATTTGGAAAAAATCATTGGTATACAGTTGAATATATCTACCATTGTATTTTTTTTGGGACTTTCAAATGTTATGATAACATTCATGATTTCTAAATAGTAAAAAAATTATATTTTTGTTACTATAAAAAGGGTTAATAGAGATTAATAGTAACATATTTGCAATTAAACATTTCATAAAATTATCAAAAATATTATTTCATGAAATTAAATTTACATATACTATTTTTATTTTCTTTATATATCAATTTTGATAGATATTAGTTTAAAAATAAATTTATATTATTTAAAAAAATTAAGTAATCAAATAGTGGACATCTCCTCGTTTATAAAGGGGTATCTGTTCTCCTCCCTTACTGAAACCATTGGAATCATATATATCAAAAAATTAATTCCTAGTTGTCTCCTTAATTCCCCAATATAAGAATTATGGTTTTTTAAATTATCATTATATAATTCCAACAATCCTTAAAAATTATTTAATGGAGGCCTGCTAAAGATGATCTAACCATTTTACCTGACATCATTCTGTATATTTCTGCTTATCCCTCCATTAATTTTATATGTTAATCATAAAATAATAAATTAGCTATCCTAAATATAATTTAAATTTTTTGGATTATAAATACACCATTATTTACCCACTTTTCCATCAAATGGGAATTGAAAGTATTTCTCATGTGTATATGTGGACAACAGTCTTAATATCATGAAACAATTCATTTTCATTCACAATCATTAATGGGTGGTAGTTATAATTGCTATAATGTTTATATATTATATTTATGATATAATTATTCTTATGGGTTTACAATATATTATCTACCTTCTTACCTACTAATTTGTTTTAAATGATAAGATAGCTCATGTGTTCTTATGGACCACCACCTACACGAAGTGACATGATTTTTTTTCATTTTCAAATTACATGGATGGTATTAAAGAAATAATTAAATAAATATAATATAATATTTATAACATATAAATTTTTCAAAAAATTTAATTATTAATTATCCTTCTTTACTCTCATCCATTGAAAAAGGTAATCATTTTGCATGTGTGTTTATAGTTAACTATCATTATAACAATGTAATTAAATTTTATATGAATACCTTTTTTTGATAAATAAAAATAGAAATTTATATTTTAAAAATATATATGAAATATTATCATGATTATAATTACTTAGTTTATGGAACTGTGATATATTTACATGTACTAGGACTACAGAACCAAAATTTACATGAAATTGAATCTTTTTATATCCAGAAGTGATGATTTTAATAACTAACAATTAATAAATTTTCTTAGAAAATGTTATTAGTGTTTCATATATGAAATTAAAATTATTTAATTATCTATATTATGCATTTATATTAAATTTAAATTTATTATATTGGATTTGAGTGAACTTTATAATCAATTCTAACTTGATGTAATGGTTTTATATTAGAATAACATTATTTACTGTAGATTCATAGGATTATGATTAGGAAGATATATTTTAAGGATCTAACCCTCAATAATAACATTAATTTTCCATGATTGTGGTTTTTTATATAGATTACATTATTCGATTATTTTTCCTCTTTTTTACACACTCATGGTAAATAAATACTATTTATAAGTAATTCTTCCATTATTTCTTACATCAATCAAAAATCCATTCATTCATGTTTTGGTTTGAAAAAAAATGTTTTCAAGATTTTTAATTATTATATATATTTATTATTTAAATTAGTTTTTGAACGTTTTATTTTTTAAAAAAAATATTTAAATTGAATCTAATTATAATTTTCCAAATGATATATTTTTATTTTTTACATAAAAATTTATAAGGGGTATTCATATTATAATATATGGAATTAATAGAATTTACAATAGTAATGGCTGCTCAGCAACTCCTATAATACTCGAATAAAATTAGATTTTCAATGAAATTGTATACATAAAATATGTAAAAATATGTTATATTTTAGAGAAGTGATTTTAACATGAAAATACTATTATCCTCAATAAATTTCCCATGTGATATTTTAGAGGCTTATTCAACTATGGTGAAATATTTAATATTACCTATACTTTACTAAGTTTATGATCTAAGGATACCATCCTTATTCTATAAATGAATTGTTTATAACTGTGATGATGAAATGTTTATATTTATTTGAAACATGTATCTTTTCTACAGATTATGTTATGAATAAATGTTGAAATTTTATTGATTTATATTTCTTATCCACGGGTTATAAAATGATGAATGTGTTATGATATTATCGAAATAAAAACCTTAGTTTTAATTACATATTGGGGGATTATAATTATTTATAACTATGATGAATTTGGTAAATATTGATATATAATTACATAATAAATATTTGAATGATGGATAAACAAAAATTATTAACAAACTATGTCTTCTATGATGGACATTTGAGTCAACAGTAATTATGGGTATGATTGAATTGGGAGTAAAACCAAAAAACTATGATAGAATCGTATGTGAGCCTTACCTAATAAAATTATTTATTATACATATTTTCATATTAAAAACACATTCTTTATTCTAATGATATGATATCATGTCTCATGTAATTTGATTATGTTATGATTCATGACTTATGAAGCACAAATATCTTTTCCATGACTAATGATTATAACATATATTATGTTAGGTATGGTTCTCAGTTGTTATTATCAGGATCTCATATACATATTCCCATGATATTCTTTTATAATCATTTATATCTCCCTTATTTATCAATCTTGTGAATCTAAGATCACCAATTCTCATTTTCTGTGTCCAAGATATGAATATTGATTTTATAAATGACATATATAAAAAGGGTGCACATTGTGAACTGAAATGTGGGAAATTATTTATATCTTTTACCAACTATTTGTTTATAAAAACAATTTTCCAATGATACTAAAAATATTGAATTATTAAGTGTATAATAATTTTATTTATTTAATAATAATCAATGAAGATTTAGTATTAATGTATAAAAGTATGGGTCACTATAGTTGGTATTATATAATTTTTTAGTTCCCTTTGTAAAATTGGATTGTAATGCATTATAGAGAAACCTAGGTATAATCTTATGTACTAGATAACATCCTATATTATAATAAAGAAATGAATTTGGTTTTCATTGAAAAACGTTTATGTCCAGATAATACGAGTTGATGTGGTTTTTGAACATGTTAATCTATGAGTAATATTACAATAAATAGTTGATCAATAATATCTCAGTCATTATTAATGTTTATATTGAGTGTTCCATTAATACTCACCCTATTATACACTCTTTATGGCTATTTGGGGTTTGATTTACATTTTCATTATAAATCATTACGATGGGTATGAATAGATGATGACCGTGGATGACCATGGCTAAACCTACGGTTTTGTAGATTGAAATGAAATTTCCATGATGTATACATCCTATGAATGATTTTTTCATGATTATTCATTAGTATCAATGATGAATTGTTGTCATACTAACTAGTTTTGTTTTAGTAGTCTATTGAAGAAAAAATGATGAAATTGAGGTGTTTCTTGTTACACTCAAATATTGAAGTATCCTATTTTATCATAGACATATGATCTCATTCGTATTTGGAAAATTTTATATGAATTTTAATTATGATCCTCAATGATTATATATTAATTTCATAGTGAATACTGTTAATGTTATAATTATACCATATCATGACTATTATTCTTCAATGATTGATGTCTTGGTGAATCCACTACCATTAAACCTCTTAATTCTTCCAATAGATTAATTTAATGATATTTGGGTATTAGATTGGATTTATTTATATAACAAGAACATTAATTTATTAGAATGTATTTTCAATATTCATATTCTAGACCAATCTATGTTCATTCATTGGTGTGATGAGAAATATGTAAATTCCTTGGATGAATTGTCCGTTGAATGGGGATTTATACATATTAAAACTTTTTATCAATCATATATTGTTGGGGAGATATTAAATATCAATGATATTAATATTATATGATTTTTTATTTATTTCTAGAATAATTTTCCTTGTCTCATTCCAAATCACATTGTTGAGTCTTTAATAAAACGTATACTTATTGATACATGTACTTTAATGATCCCATAGAGAATAGACCTGATTAAATTATTGGAAGAAAAAAATGTAGTAGAATATAGATAAAGGATTTATTCTCCTTTTTTCATAATCATATGGTACACCTATAATTTTTATTAAGTCTATATATGTATTGAAGTAACTATTCATTACTTATTGGTAACTGATAAAGATCAAAATCAAGAATAAGTATCCTCTCCCTCAAATTTATGATTTGATTGATCAATTATGAGGAACACAATATTTTTCATAGATTACGCTTAGATATATATACTATTAATTGAAGGAAAAAAGCAAATTCATACCCAATACATACTTCCATATTAGGTATATACACCATAAATTTATAGATATGACATTATATCATACAAATTTTAATGAAATATATATGTATTAAATAAAAATAATATATATAGCTTACATTGATTAGTATGATGTTTTCATTACATGTAACATTATTAGATATTCCAAATCAAATATGACAATGAATAAAAATTTATGACTATACTCATGACCATAAGTATGGATAATATATATCTAAAATTTATCAATTTCCTATTTGGCTTTCAAATTTTTCATTTCATAGGTCATATAATCTAAAAAGTGGGTATATTATTGTATCAATAGGAGATAAAAGTTATTAAAATTTATCCCAAAACAACCATTGCGAACAAGATCTATAACTTTATTTGTTTGGATGAATATTATAAAAACATTTTTTATAATTTTTCATATCTTCCTAATCATGTCCCCATGTTAACTAATATAGGATCAAACGTCCGTTATATTGAAAAATGTGAAGAATATTTCAACTAAATAAAGAGACAGTCACTGAACATGTGTTTACACTACACAATAGTAGGGAGAATTTTCTTTGACTTATAATGATGCATTAATTATGTAGATTTTATGATTGATCATAGTAAGTGATATTATGATAGCGTATACCTCTTGGAAATTAATGGTTCATTAAAAAAATTACCTCACAAGAGATTTCGAGTTAGCCGGGGTACTGTTTTTATTAATGATAATAAGAATGTATATTTATGGAGAAATGTGTGAAATATATACTGATCATAAAATTTTAATGTATATGCTTACTATGAAAGATTTGAATATGAAACTTATATGGTGGTTGTATTTGAATAATGAATCTGAGTACTCAAGAAATTTCTAACCATGAAAAGTGAACATAGTGGGAAATGTAAATAGTTAAAAGGATCATGATATCTTATTGATATTGGATGTCATATAAGATAAAATATTACAATATTTCTAAATGATGGATATGTAAATCATGACATAAGGTTGGAAATATTATCTTTCTCAAATGAGTGTTCAACCCTCTAACCAAATAAATATTCAAGAGGTGTATAATAGAGATATAGCGTTGAAATAGAAGTTAACAAATGTTATTGAATTCAAACCATGATTTTTAGGGAATGATATGGTTTAATAAATGTATTTGTTTCATTTCCATTTTATATTTGATGAAAGTGTTTTTATATGAAGAATATAGTTCATAAATTTTTATTCTTTCTAGACTTATGAAGATTTATATAGATATGATTGTCTATTTCTTGTGGGAAAAAATGAAAATTTTTATTTCAATATTGTCATCACATTCCAATTTATGTTAATATGTTTAGGTTTGGATTCATATGTCAGAAGGAATGTTTCAAACAACACCAATACCTGAATGGAAATGGGGAGACATACCCACCAATATTTCAGTTTGACATCCAAAAATATGTAATGGAAGAAATTTTATTTGGGTTGTATTAGATCATTTTAAGAAGTTAGTAAACTCAAATTCGATCAAAGAAAATTTTTTCATTAATCAACATTATAGAATATAAATTATAGGTGTTATATAGATTCATTTAGTAAAAAATTATATTGTGTCTTACTATGATATGTGGTTGACATTGATGTTCTAGAAAAGTATTCTAAAATATCAGGATGTAGATTTTTGTTTTAGTACAACTTATCATCCATATATATATATTCAATATAAGAGAGCAATTAATTCCCCATATGATATTGTTTTGTCATGTTCTATTTATTTTAAAGGTATATTTACTCGAGACAAATTTTCAAGAGACAATATATTTCCCTCAAATATTTAAATGGATAATTACGATGTCCAATATTTAAATTTCTGTATGAATCCAATGTACTAGACCAAATTTAGGGAAATAAATAAATTAGTATTTGAGATATATGGGTAAATGTAAGTGAATGTTATAGTTATGCAGTCATGTAACAGGCCTACTCAATGTTGATGAAATATAATAGTAAAAATAATCAATGAAATATTTAAAATGATAATTGTGAGAAGTTATTTCAGGTAATTTCTCTATGGAAATGGTTCATGATATTTGGAATGTATAGAATTTTTATCCTTTTTAAATGTTTCCCTCTCATATTCTTAGTCAATTATGGATGGTATCTTATCTCATAGAACTTCAACTAAACCCATATCAAGTTCATGATATATTCCATATATCTCTATAAATTAAGTGGATATCTGATCTTTCAAACACACTAAACATAATGGTTATATGAATGTATAATGAACATTCCTATTAATAAAAACAATTATAAATATTTTTCAAGGTGAAATATTTTTATAGAAGAAGACTACTCACTTAGTTATTGTTCTCTCTGGGAATCATAAATTTGAAGAAGTTATTTAGGAACATAGGATTGGATAAAACTAAGATATCCTTATTTGATGTATCAGGGAAATTGAATTTGAAGGGTGAAATTCATTTTAATTGGATTACAATATAGTAACCACATATTTTTTGATAATTTTTTCTTCAAATAAATTTTTTTTGAAAGCTTGAAATACATATAACACTGATTCCAAATGAAACATTATATAGTATACTATTATAGCATATTCATTAAATTAAATGATTAAATTGGAACAACATTTTTTGAAATTAATATATGTGGGTTTGTTTCTATGTCTGTTTCATATAAAGAATATATATTAATAAATATGTACATAGTTTTTAGAAAAACTATTATATGCTTCCAAATTACATTTCATTCCTCCAAATAGTTTTTATTACGTTTTTTATAAAATAATATAATTATTTATGATATATTTAGATTTTTTTTGAACAACTTAAAAGTACATTTTAAATAATCTAGTTACAACTATCTTAGATTTAGTTTCTGATGATTTTATAAAAAGATTGTTTTTTAAAAAATAATGAAAAATTAGTACATTTATATAAAATTATATTTTTATTTAAAGAATAATAAAATTTCAATTTTGTTTTAAAATTGTTTAAAATATAAAATTAGATAATTTATATTATTAATAATATTATAAATATCATTAAAATTTACTTTATGTGGGATTTTTATTGAGAACATTTAATACCAAAAAAAATTATCTCTATAAAAAAACTTTTCGACGTGTTTTGTGGGATATATATTGGATGAAATTATTCAAATTTATCGAATTGAATTAGATAAAATGGATTCCATATTTGGAGTCTAAAATTAAAAATATGATAAAGGGTCCACTTTAATGTTTTTCATAATGAATAGATAACTACTAACTAATTTGTCATAGTGGAGATAGTAAAATTGATTAAAATGTGTAAAAACTTTCTAATAAGGATTTAAAATTTCCATGATACAATATTCTAACAAATTTAATGGGTATATTTCATAAATACTCATTCATTTTTCTAAAATATGTTATCTTCATTGCATTTTTCTTTGACTGTGACCTATATGTTATTCTATGAAAAGAATTGATACAAAATTCAACTCTCAAAACTATATTATCTAAAAAATTAATAGGAAAAATTGATGGTATATTTGGATAAATTTTTTATAAATATTAATTAAATATTTAAATATATTAAATAATTTTAAAAATATACTAATTTAATAAATAATTTATTTTGATAAGCATCACCAACTTAAAATTTATTCCATTAATTATAAAATAAAATATATTATTTTAAACAAATTACATGTAACACAATTTCTGTGAATTATTATTTAAAAAGAATTATTTGGATAAATAATTTTTTCTGAATTATATGATTTATATATCCTATTATCCTATCTATCTTGATGACTTCCAATTTAAACTAAATTAATAGTTCAAAAATGAAAAACTTTATATCTAATTTAAATAAAATGTTATTAAGTTATTTTTTAAAAAATCATATCCAAAATTAATATATTAAATTGGATTTTATTTGAAGTATCACCCGTGCTATATTTAGGGGCCACAGTTATTTTTATGTAACATTAAAAAAATTAATGAGTAAGAAACATTGACATTGTAGTAATGGTCATAAAGGTTAAAATTGGTTTAAAATAAGAGATAAGGGTTATAAATTCAAAAAAAACATTTATAAATATTATTGGATATGGGGATATAGACTAATTCTCATTAAATCTGTGAAATATATCAATTTGGAATAATTTTATTACATAAAATAATTTATATTAATTTAATATAGTGAGTAATTTAAAGAGTGACCCTCCCCTCACTTATAAAAGGGTACCACATATCCTATCTTTCTCAGACATTTGAGCCATATATTATAACCATTTCCTCACCATTTCTCTTCTAAACATACCAAGTGATGAATTTGATTGTTATTTTATACATAAAATTCAATTCTATGTGTCCTTATTAAAGGATCTAATGGAATCCTATTAAAATGATTCGGTCATCCTAACAATCCTCGTTCAATTTTTTCTTCCACAACCTCCTTCATTTATATGGTATTCATTAAAAAATAATAAAATTGGTGTCCTATATATATTGAAATTCTATTATGATTATTTAACCACCATTATTCACTATCATTTCAATAAAATGGGATAATAAATTATATATTATGCATATGTGTGGCCTACCGCTTCCACTAAAAAATAAAATTCATTTTCTTCGACCATCATCCATGGATAGTTATTATTATGAGATCAAATTTTATATATGAAATTTATAATTTAATTATTATTCTTTATGTCCTATTCTACCTTACTAATTTTTAATCTATTTGAAAACTATAATGTCTCTTGAGTGTTCGTGTGGACTACCCCCACCATGAAGTGATGATATTTATTTATCATTTAATTATAATGTGGTTTGGTAAATAATTTATATGTAATTAATTTTTTTGATATATATTATTAAATAATTATTCTTGAAGAGTGAATTATTTTTTACCTTTATTTTTTCCATCCATTGAAATATGGGAATAGTGTTAATGTGTATGTACAGTCTTCCATCCTAAGGATCAATGTATTTAACATTTCTATCCCTTCCATTTAGGAATGAATATATATATATATATATATTTATATTTATATAATGATTTATGTTATTTTTATGATGTCAATATCGTCGAAGTTTAATGGATGGAACTATTAAATCTAAATTCTCATGAAAAAATAAATAGTTAACACCTGAAAATAATGATTTGGGTCTAGAAATATCATCATTGTATCATATGTGATTTTATTATTATATTAAAGGATATTTCATACAATTATATTAAAGTTAACATTATTATATATGAGTTTGGACTTATTTTAATTCACATTGAACATGAGGAAATGAATTTTTATTGTAATCCCATTGTTTATTGAGATTGTTTATTTTTAACATCTTACTGATGAAATTTCAGGATCTACCTCCCATGAATCAATATATGATTACAGTCTTATTGTTATTTAGGGATATTATATGTTTTCATTTTATTTTATTATCATTAAGAAATAAGAATACTAAAATTAAATTTCTAACTAAATACTAATTTATTGCACTCTTCGGTTAAAATTGATTTTTCTTCATGGTCCACATTTTTTAAAAATAATCATGAATTTTTATAATGATAAAAAATAGGTGTTTAAAATAATTTTCCCCCGTTTTTTAATTTTTTATTATATTTTTAATTGAATATTCAGGTAGTTTTATAAATGATTTACTTTTGTTTTTTTAATAAATATGTTGGAGACGTAATTATTTTTATATATACAAAATGATTAGAATTTATTATATTCTTGAAACCTTAGTTAATTAAAGATTTATTTTAATGTTTAGAGGGTTTTTTCTAAAATATTATTCATAAAAAATTGAAAATTTTTAGAATATAAATAATTTATTTCAAAATTAATATCTATTTTTTCCAAAAAAAAATTATGTCATATTTTAATAGAGATTTCATTTAATATGACATTAATTGATATTGATTGACTGGGGTTATGATAAATAGATAATATAATTATTCTTTATTTTGATGGTTTGGGACTATGATGATGATATTATGATATTTTCTGAAGTGGAATATATTTTGGATGGTTTATGTTACAATGAGATGATTTAGTGATTATAAAGACATATTCCTTACTATAGTGTATTGTATAATGAATGTTTTAATATCTTATGAAACACATATATATGATTATTATTCTGTTTTTAGTGCACCAATAATTATACATCCTTCCAATGGATTGTGAAAAATGGATTTCTTTGGAGATAAGAATGACTAGAATGGGATGTTAACCCAATTACATAGTATACATTTTCTATTATGATAGTATTGGGAGTAAACAAGGATTATAGATATAAGGAAATGGAGAGTGAAGCTGAAGAACTATGATATCCTTTTTATTGTCCTTTACTAAGTAAAATATATAATATGATTATGTGTATATCATTAAATTATTTCTTATATTATAAATTTTCAAGTGATTTCTTTGCATTATGATTTAAGATTTCTGGGAATTATTAAATTATGACAAGCCTTGTGATTATGATATATTATATGCTGGGTATAGTTCTAAAATGTTATTTTTATGTTATCATATCCTTATTATCATGTTAGAAATAAATAACCAACTATATCTCCCATTTTTTTCATTACTGAGCTGCTGAGATCACCCTTTCTTTTATTTTCCTTCCCCGGGATATAACAAAGTATTTTTTTAATAGTATAAAGCAATGTGATAGTTGTAAAGAAATTATTTGGAAATGTTGTAGATATTATATGAATTAATTGATTATGTATCTATGTTTCCGAAGAAACAAAACCTATATGATTCTATAATTGATCTCAGTATTACGTATTAAATAATATTCTAATAAGATGAAATATTAATGGTTGAATTGAATGGATTTCTATACCACAAACCTATCATCCCCAACTCACAAAGTTCTAACATACCATGATGGAAACATAAAAATATTCAATTTAATGGAAATAACATCCTCTTCGACCACATATCTCATCAATCACATCATAACACAAGTGTAGTGGGGTATCATATAAATAGATGATTTCAGAATTGTTCTTTTATATTACCTTGAATGATCCCACCACATATCAATTTCCATACCAACACCACAACATCATGTACACAACATGATGCTCTAACACCTTACATGATCATTACAACCAAAATTCTTCAAATCCCATCATCATATAATGTGATAGTGGGGAAGAGTGGGATGTCATCCATACATCCACTCCAACATGGATGTTACAGAAAACACCTAGAAAAAAATTAGAAATTAGTATAAAACACACAATTCATGTGGGGTGCTTATAAAAATCATGATAAAATGAATTTAGAAGATGTTTCACAATAATCACGGACATAGGGTGCACAAAAATAGCTTTAAAAACTCATTCATTCCATCATTTGACTTCCACTACCCATCCCCAGCTAAGGTTGTATCTTTAAAATAAACCATTCAATAACGTAATAAAAAACCGTATCTAGAAACCAAATATTTTTATTTAATCATTAATTTATAAAATAACAGATCTTCTATTTATAACCATTATGTGTTTCTTGAGACATTTAATCACATATATAATGATTAACCACTATAATTCAACATAATTTTTTATTTTGTATATTTTTCATTCATTATAAACATTTATATACTACATATATCATCCATCCATTTATTACATCTATTCAACTTTCCACTTCATTTAACATCCCATTATTACGTTTATTCCAATAAAACATAGAATTTTGATTTATTAATTCCATCCACAAAATTTTACCAAGATTCAGTAACAAACCCTACATCATGTTCCAAACATATCACCTTTCACTACCATCAACCTAATAACTGGTAGTCATATTTAAAAGAATATAACATACATGGGACAATATTAATATCATTCAAAATATGATAATTAAAAAACCAATTTAACTACTTGTAATAAATATTAATCTTTATTTGTGGTTTTTCCCTAAAAATAAATATACAAAAAGTTTACCTATTTGGAAAAAAAAATTAACTGTTTTAAATGATCTTACACAAAAAAATTAAAATTTATATAAAAAAGTCTTCATATTAAGAAGGAAAATATTTCAAAAAAATATATTTAGACTAGAAAAAACATAAATTCCGCTATTTTTTCATTTTTACCAATACATTCTACTTTGATTGTTTATTATAATTTATCTAAGATAATAAAAGATATAGTAGTACATGGAATAATGGAGAAATGTAAATAGAATATGATCACAATAATTTTTTTTGATAATATCTTTTTGGTTCGTTTATTTCATTAGTTAATTCTTACTAATTATCAATGGTAGAAAAGGAATATTAAACTCACATGTTTAATAAATACAGGAGGAAGAGAGTATTTATTATAGTGCCAAGAGTAATATTCACATCACCCTACTCCAAGATTGATAGAGGGATAGAAGAAAATCACATTGTCCATGAAATATTGGAATGAACTAAAATGGTCGTACAGAACAGATTGGACCCAATAATAATTGTTCATTCACCAAGACTAGAGGGATTGAAAATTACTCTAATGGTGAAATGAAACTGGATTTATAACAATTGAAATAATATTTACTATTATCATAAATGACTAGTCAAAATGATATTAATTTCATTCACATTAATTTATTTTTAACTTAATTCCCTCTTATGATCCAATTAATGTTCATATAATTTAATCTGATTAAATATTTTCCCCATATTTATTATTATATACTTAAAACACAAAATTTTAATGAATATTTCATTATTTTTCATAAACCTAGATATTTTAACCAATATGGTAGAGAATACAGATTTTATGCATAAAAACATTACGTACTAGTCGAAAAAGACACCATGTAAGGGTAATAAGGTTTACGCTTACATATTCGGATAACCTCTTGATTGAATAAGACTCAACCTAATGTGGTATAGAATATGAACACACGAAATTTAAAGACATAATTTATATGAGGTTTAAAATCTCATTGAAACAATGATGTGTAACCCATGAACCCTTATTCCAAATTCAAAACTAGATTAGGCTTCATCCACAACCTCAAGCACTGTATAGTGAATGGACCCTATACTTTCTGACATAGCATGATAAAAACCATTGAATAGATATTCCTTACTAATTATGGTAACCCTCATTATAATTCTCATCATATACATTCCCATACAATTTAACATAGATAACTCCCAAGGGATTTTCCCTTGTATGATTCATGTGGGTGGACTCTCCAACCAATACACTTAACACCATGAGTAGTTCATTATATATGAGGAATTTAATAACGAAAATATGTCTCCAACACCCAAAACATCAAAAAATACTAAAAATGGTTAGTTTCAACCCCTCTAATACAACATGGTGGGACTAAATATGAATATAACTAATCTATAGTCATTATATCACCTCCAAACTCCCAAAAACTCAATAGAATTTGTCACAAGGGTATGGTTTGATACTATATACCCCATTCGAATTATTCTCACCTATAAGAAGAAGAAAATAACGAAAAAATAGAATATTAGGTAAGTTCCAAATAAACACATCGCATGAAACCTCTCAAATATCCCTCTACTAAACAAACATGTCCTTTAACTAAGCAGGTTAGGACCTAAATAACATGTGACATCAATATACACCCATTTTAACTCAAGATATACCTCTCAAAGATTTAATGTCATTGTCAAAAAATTAAATCAAATAAAATAATTAATATATTAATAATAGTATCATGTAATTGACTAAAATTATCTTATATATAAAAACATGGATCACATTTCAATATATATCCAAAAGTTTATTTTATTTTTATGTGACTGTATTATATCTACCCCATAGATTGGGAAATTATGGCGACAAACCATTAACTTATAAATAATACAAGAACTCTAAATATATGTTTGAATTAGAGCCATAAATTCACGATTACACCATAGACAATTCCTCACATCCAACATTTCAATGAGTTCATATATCTAGGTAGATCCATATCCCAACACCACCGTAGGTCCCTAAAGGAAGTCTTTCTCTCAATAAAATCATTTAGCATGACCCACAACTCCAAGAACATCTGTTATCCTTACAAATATCCTAGATAAAACCAATATAAATCATTTAATCATGATTTCTCTCCAAGTGATATAACTCATCCTAGAATAATATAAGGAATTCAAACTAAAATTCTCCTTTCATATGGTTGTGATATGTTTTCCAAAATTATTTAGATACCTCAAGATGTGTACCCACTAATAAGGAAAGCCAAAGCAGGTCTAGGGTCAATATAAAATTTATATAAAACTCAACATCTTCCCTTCATTCCTCAAATTATGGAAATAATTATAAACCTACTAACATCACCACCATCTTCATGTGACATCAAAAAACACCTCACCCAAGAACTCACTCTATGTTCATTTCAATAAAACATTGTGGTGATGCTCTGTTTTCATATCTTCACCCCCAAACATCATAGAAATATGTTTTCCAAAAATAGAAATTAACAAACCTTAAACATGGATGGATTAAATCAAATAAAAATTTCCATAACAACCATTAATCACGCAAAAATAAGAAATCTTCTCATTCTCAATGATATATATTAGTTATCCAAGCTAGAATTGTTATCCTCGTCTTTTACATCCTTTGTAAAAAAAATATATCCAAGTTTATTCAAAATACCATGAAAATTTACTTATAGAAAATAATTTATACTCAGAATTCACTTAGTCATCATTTTTAGGAAAACATTTTCTTGAAGACAACTTCTTGAATGTCAGAGAGAAAATATATCAAATCATTTAAATTATAAAATTATTGGATCATTTTGGAAATAGATTATAAGCAATATAGGCCATTTAATTAAATATTTTTTTTAACATGAAACATTTGTAAAAAAAATTGAATTTATTCCGCACATGTTAAAATAAATCATAATATTTTTTTAAGATAAATAATTTGTAATAAGTTATTTAAAAATATTAAAACTCAAGAAAGAAATAATAAATATTTTGATATGAAATAGAATAAGCCTCACAAAATCAAAAAATTGATATTTAAATTACTGTTATATAGGTATCTCATTACTATCTCAGCCAAATAAAATTACATAACATTAAATACAATTGAACATACTTTGAATAATATGATACTAATGATTTATCTAGTATCATATCAAAACAGTAACATTACATCAATTAATTTTACTGAAAACCCATGAAATTTATATGGAAAGATGAATAAGGTTGCCAACATACTATATTAAACATGATCTTAATATTGTTTAATCCACATTATATTAATGGTAGTTATGATTATCAATAATCACTAACATTTAAAGAACCATGTGTTAACAATAACGAATAAAATTGAAATTATTATTTTCTAATTATAATGATCGTTTTATATCAATATTATTTATCAAAATTAAAAAATTGAAACAATTTCCCAAATAAAATACATTATTATTCTTTTAACATTATAAAATTTTAGTTAAATAATGAATTCTTCAAGGACATTGAAGAAATCCATTAATTTTTTAAGATAAAATTTATTCAATGAATTTCTTGCATAAAAAAATTTATAAAGAACCTACAAAATTTTTTGTTTAACTTATAAATCATACAATACAATTATTTATTTAAAAAATCTTCAAATTAATTTCAAATCCAAGATAAAACAATAAATTTTTATAATTACTCAAAACCTATTAAAAAATCATTATAAAACAATTATTGCCAATTTTAATAGAAAACATGTTAGTCATTGTAGAATAATTTAAATCATACCTTCTAAGAAATTCCCCCAACCACGGTAAACTATTTTAAATAACTACAACTATCCTGGCAGGAGAGGTATTAATAGTTCCACAATCACTTTATAAAAATTTAATGTCATTCATTTATTACTTTTCTATAAATGTTCACATGTTTAGAACTGTAAAATAAAAATTTGAATTTAAAAGGATTTATATATGTTGAGTTTGAATCAATTTACATTATTATATTTACGAAAACTCCGGGTTTTTTAGAAATCATTAATTAGAAATAACATAATTATGTTGCCACTAGATATATTTAATGCTTTCATTAACAATTAAAATTAATTGAATTCATTATAACCTATAATGTTTTATTACAAACTATATTATACTTCATAAATAATATATGAACATATATCATTATAATAAGATCTAACACAATTATATATATCAAGGGAATCCATCAACCACATCATGATATTATTACCATAGGGAGACATTGAATCAACTAAATGGATTTAAAATACATCATAAATATGATGCATTGTGATTATGAAGGTGTATAATTTCTTTTTATTATTCAATCCATCAATTGTGTTACCCAAAAAACCTAACCCTAAACACACTAGCATGGAATTCATTCAAAATAACGTTATTAATTTCATTTAATTACCAATATCACACCACTCAAACGAGATATCAAAAAAATATGATTTGTATACACTTCATAGGCCCTTACAATTATAGTATTACCACTAAACATGGAATTATACAGTCTATGATTCCTTACATATCACAATTGGGGGGATTAAAATCCCTTATCCTAGGTGGCCTCCCTACCCTATGTGATGAATAGTTCTTAATTGAAATCATTTCCAAATTAATACACATAATCTGTAATGTTCTTAATGCCAATAACTATCATATCTCCAAAAAAATCATTTATTTCATACTGGCATACACAACTTCCATAAAACACCACTACAACCAATATCACTTGGACCCCTCCAAGTCCAAAAATGAAAAGAGGTGACCCCTAAATCCCATCTCTAATAATCGTCGATTTGATATCTAATATTGATGGTTTAAAATATGTGATTATAAGAATTCGCCTCATAATATATGTTGGGGAAAATATGGATGATGATAAACTCTAATTAACAACAAATAATATAAAATAAATCAAGATTCATTGAAATAAATAAAACAATGCTTATCAGGTGATAAAGAATGAATCCCTAGAAAAAACACCAATCAAATATTTGTAGAACCTAAAAATAATAACTCCATCTCAAATATAGCCCAATAAAGGTCGATGGCCCACTCCAATTATAAACACATAACATAAATATATATATATATATATATTGGTGTTTGTTTCTGTGTGTACATTGATATGTGTTTGTGTGTCGGTGGGTGAGAAAAATTTTCATACTCCCCAGTATCCTTCACTAGATATATCTTTTAAATTTCAAAGAATCATACTAATGATTCAGTGAGTATGTAATAGAATCAACATGAACCTTTTAGTTAAAATAATAATTCCTACACTCACCAAATCTCACTAACCAAGTATTTCATCAACGAATAATAATATATTAATCAAATGAATATATTAATTTGTCACCCATAACCACATACCCATTACATATCTTCTTTCTCTCCATAATGTTAAAAAATTTCACTCTCATCCTGTCACATATGATGTGGCTTGGGTTGAAACCCAACCTACCCCACCTCATTCAAGGTAAATATAACATTTTTTTATCAGGAAAATCCTTATATTAATAACAATTATTTCATCATCAACCTCATATCTCATATATCAAATCATAATATCATAATAATATGGTATCGTAATTTGGAATGGAATCTTCCTTTTTCCCTCATCCAACCATTCACAACCTCCACAAAAAAATAAAGCACACAATAATAACCTTATAATTTGGAACATTACATGATACTCAAAGATCATTCATGATTATACCAATCTCAGGTCATCACAACCCATCCAATTTTAAAGGGATGTTGGGGAAGTGGAGAAAGTAAACTATCTATCAAATAATCATGGATGATGTGGTAAATTCCAGTAACCAATTTATTTTTCATTGGAATAAAATATATGACTTAGGTGGTGTGTGTATGTACATCATAATCATGAAAATTTAAAAATATCCTCACATATATCATGTCATATGGGTGTACTCAAACAACCATAAACACCTACATCTAATCCACTATTATACCCACAATACCCATCTAAATATATTTTTACCTCAATAACACAACCCAATTAATATCTTTACAAAGAACTGTTAACATTAAACCCTAATATCATTTTATAAATGATTGTTGAAATTTGAAATTAGCTATTCTAATGAGTATTTTTTTTGTTAAGTCATTTAATTTCATATTTAATGAAAACCTTATCTCATTCATGACCCACATTTATCACTTATAGTTTTCTATCCCAATAACCTTTTCTATTCCAGTTATAGTTGACATCAATTTGACTTATCCTTTTAACTTTCTAGATTAAACTAACACCCCACCAATTCCATTATTCAAACCAAATCATAGTGCTCATATTTATTAAGTCCATTGCATACCATAATGCATGCATCTCTAACAAACCAAACATCATATACCAAACACATCATATTTCAAGTCTCATACAACAATAAGAAACATTCATACATTTAGGTATACATATTACATGATAAAACATCAACATCTTTCTAGTGTGGATTTTTTAAACAACACACATATTTACTGGCCATAATAATTATTCCTTTATAAGATTTCTTTTAGAAAATAAACTGAAAAATTATTCATATTTTAAATGAAAACAAATTACTACTTTAAATGGGATAACACATATAAAAAACATGTAGAAAAAAATCCATAATATATATCCATATATTTCATAGAAAATATCCAAACTCATCCATCACATTACATCTATATATTTTCTATATCTTTTATAGAAATATATTCTGCTGTTTTTTCATTATATTTTATCCATGATATTAGTAATAGAGAAAAGTAACTAAATATGATGTATGTATTAATATAATACATGTATAATAATTACCTTTTATCATATTAATTTTTATGATATTTCTTGTTTAAATTGGCACTAATAAATAATGGAAACAATGGAAAGTTAAAATAATAGTTTTCAAAACAAATAAAGGGAGTATAACAGCCTTATACCAGTACTCCAAGATCCATATCTAAAACGCAATCATTAAATTTTTTGTTTTGATGCTAATAAACATGACCAAATTTTAACCCATCAACACATATAACATCCACCTAGAATATTAGATTAATTAAATATTTATGGTCCTTTTAGATATATAGATTTAGTTAATTTGTTCAAACCCTTACTTAAATACGTGGATACATAAGAATCTAGTACATAAGAATATACAACTTCTTCCACTATGTTCATCACATCATCTAACCTTCTCAAGTATTGTATACTTAATTCATTTTTTTAAACAACATGGGTAAATGTAATCCATTAGAAGGGTGATCTAAATTTCTTCTTATTGTAATACATAGAGTAGAATCTATTATTGAATTAACAAATTAAAAAAATATAGAAATAAAAAATAATGATGGAATAATTCTACATAAATTGTCACAATAAATTTAAACATCTTAATGGATAAGAAAATTGTTCAAATAACCATGTGGAAAGAAATAAATTATTTCATAATGATGGAATTCAAAAAATTGGTCACCTTAATCATATTGTCTAGTCATTTTTCTGAGACATAATAACCATAATATGAATTCATTATGCTAGGAAATATTATATAAATGGTTAACTCATCAAAAAAATGGCATATTTTGTCTTTTAAAACCTACATTTTTATTTATGGGATATTTAGTTTTGATTATCAACCATTTATTATCAAATCCATATAATTCATCTTATGAATAAAAAATAAAACATACTCAATATTCCATAACCAAAAATAACTTCCCATATTGGATGAATGATCATATATGATTTTTATACATTCGACTGTCAAACTGTACAAAAGTCATTCAGAGATATTTGCTGGATATTATCACTTCAATATAAATAGAGTGAATAATAAGATTCACCAAAATATGTGGGCATCTATTAAATAAAATTTAAAATATCTTAGGAAAATTTCTTGAGGAAAACCCCATTTTCATTTACTAAAAACTTTTTTAAAATAAAAGAACATGCAAAATATTATGGAAAATAATATTTATAAATTATGATCGGATTATTTTAAAGAAGCTAAATTAAATTTGCAATGGATGGAAATTATGTTCACTGCATATTAATTAAAAAATATATTCCTTTTACACCTTCCATAATACATGAATTATACCGAACACAAAAAAATATTCCTTTTTAACCCCTTTTTTTATAATTTTAAATTGGGGTCAAACTAAATGAAATAATAATTAGAAAATATTAAAATATTTATTGAAATTTTTAAAATAAACTCTTGATATATAAGAAAATTTTTCTTATTCATGTTTAATAAATTCATTTTTCATTAAGAATATTTATTGGTTTTTTGAGTATTTGAGAAGGTATAAAATTAACTAATAGTTGAAAATTATAAAAATAAACACAAAATATTAAAATATATTATTTTTAAGATATAAATACCACATAATTTTTCTATAGGAATATTAATCTTTAAAAATATCGAATAATAATGAAATGGTGAAATAAGCCAGTACCAATTTGTTTAAATTTGATTCATAACCCCCATGATAAAAATAAAATCAATTAAAACATTAAAACCCTTTAAAATGAGTACATACATTATGAATCAAAAAACAATATATTAGGTACACCTAAAATAAGATAGGTTTATAACATAAATATATGTTCCAAATCTGGAAAATTTAAGATGAATAACCCTTAAACAATCTTATAAATGAATACAGAATTAATCAATGGGGAAATAATTTTTAAAAAATGTAACATTATAAAATCACGTAAAAATAAAACATAAATAATTAATACGTCATTTTACTCATTATAATTGCAAAATACATTCAATGAATAAGTGATATAACCTAATTATAGTATATTGAGATATGAAATCCTTACATTTCCATTTGTATAGTCAAATTATTTTACAATAAATCAACCAAACATTGCATAAAATATCAAATTTCAATAATTATATCCATTTTGAATGCACACTTCATGAATCTGTGACCTTGATAAGGAACATCATTCAAAGAAATTGGGTGGATAAACCATATTATATTTAGTTTCCAAGATAATTAATTTGTGTTTATACCCTTGTCAAAACCTTTAGAAAATAATAAAAATAATATTTTATTGATGAATCATCTAAGAGAAGATTAATCACATCAGCATTATAATCATCCACTAGATAAAGACTCAAAATATGACTACATATTTCATTCATATCTTGATCCACACATGTATAATTAAAAATGAAAATAAAACATTATATCTAAAAAATAAATCCTTAAATTCATTTTCCAAAAATGAACAACACCCAAATTGCATAAAATGCAGCACTACATCCTCAGAGAAAAGCTCAATAATTATATTAACAAAGATCATCACCAATATATTAGAAAAACATGATCAATATAAATAACCTAGAAGATAAAAAACAATTATATTGATATAATAATCAAATGGGGGAATTAAAAAGATAATAATTTCCAATTAATTCCCCTAATGATAACATTATTTTATATTTAAATTCCTCATCCATCATATAGAAACTTTGTATTTGATTTGATGGTAATCCTCTAGAGTGAGTTCACCATCTTTGAATTTCTCAAAGATGATTTATATTTTTATCAATATACGAGTTATTTTCAACCCCCAATTCCTCAATCACATGATATTCTTCCCTATTCATTCTTTAAACAACCTCATCATCATCACTTATATATTTAGTAGTTTATTTTGACATTATATCATCTTCACTAAAGGATAAAATATGAATCTCTACAACTAAATTCTATAATGAAGTATCTATTTTTTTTTATTAAAAGGGGATCAAAAGTATCAAGTTATAATAATTATCTTATTATTAAAATAATACCTATATTTTTTAATCATCTATTATTGTAGAGTAATAAATCTATCAATGTCAACCATTTGTTTTTACCTTTCCTATACCTCAAATTCATGTAACAATATTTTATTTAAAAGGATTCCTCAATGAAATTTTTTATTGTTTCACCAAAATAAGAGTGGATATATTTTTCCTCAATGTTCATTTTTTTAACAACTCCTCGAATTCCTAGGTTAGACTACCCATTATTGTTAATATCCTCCTTAAACCCATTTCCAAATTTATAATAAGGAATAGAATAAAAAAATAAAAATAATATCTCAGTTGATAGTTGAGAACTACAAGGTATATCATTATCCCGATCAAAATAATTATCAATAATATCATCATATGATTATATGAAGAAGTATATTTCCCCTTATTCTATACTTTTTCAGCCCATATTGTTTTATTTTATGTAAGGGGCTTTAAATTCAAGGCTCTTTTCAATATCCTTTTCAGATGTGTCCTATATTAAGAAATTAAAAGAAAAAAATGGATTTTTTTAAAATAGAAATTTTTGTTAAAATCCATAGTCACTAATTTGAATCTATATAAGAGGTTTAAGAGGTGGAGATATATTGATCTTTAAACAAACTAGATAAATCTAGTAGTAGAGTCTGATTTAATGGGATTCCATTTTTCTCTAGAAATCGACAAGAGGATATAGTGTTTAAAAACTTAAACTAGAAAACTAGGTATTCCTAACTAGTAAAACATTATGGGGGTTCAAATTCAGTGATAAAATCCTGTGACAAAATCCAAACATTCCTGGATTAACAACTCAATGACAAAAAGCATCTTTTCCATAGATAATAGTATTTGTTTATATATGACAAGTAGAAGACCTCATTACAAATATTTTATAGTCCAACAAAAAATAAAAAACAATTGATTAAATATAATTTTCTGAAAAATTAATTAGGTTCTAATCAAGATAAACATTTTATCATGTATAGAAAATAGATCTAATTAAGGGAATTGTGACTATTCCATTGAAAAAGTTATCTCTAAATACCCATATTGTTAGAATTTTTCTATCACAATGTGAATATGCTTATTTGAAACATAAAAGGCATTCATGAAAATAAGGAGCATGCTGAATGATAGAGTTTACAAAGTATTTAACATCTTTGTTTTTGCATCTTCATTTATTTCTTAAGGGAACATTCTCTGGACTCTTTTTCTCTGGGTTTTTATGTCTCTATAAAAATAATAATAAGTATAAATAAGTATTAAGAATTATTGTAAAATTTAATATATATATATATATATATATATCTGTGTGTGTGTGTGTGTGTTTGTGTGTGTGTGTGTGTGCGTGTGTGATACGTGATTTAAATTTCATAATTTTCTACTGACTAAAAAATATTTATTCATTAAATATTGTTTATTGTATTTATCCTCATTATTTACTAAACATTAATTTAAAAACAACATAAAAACTTCTATTTCCAAATATAATATATGATAACATCACTTAACCATATTAAATATCATGAAATTAATTCTAATCCCAAAACCATCTACATACAATATTTTGTAGTTTTTCCAAAATTATTTAGTTAATTATTTTACTATTTTTATATACAACGAGCAAACAAAGTGTAATTGTTTAATAAAATTATAAAATTCAAAATAAAATAACAATAAAATATTAAAATAAGTAATATTATAAATAATTTTAATGATTTATTTACAAAAAAAAAGAATATTTATTCATAGAAATTTCATGACCTTATATTTAATAAGTTATATAACAATACACAGATTTTATAAGCATGACACAAAATGTTTGATAAGATTATTATTATATATATAAAATTATAAAATTATGAATAAATTTTTTTCATTTATAAATTATATTTAATAACCACATTAGGATAAAATAATATCCTTGTCAACTATTATCATTTGGGTGATCAATTTTACATATCCACTAATGTGAAAGCATTATACCGACAATGAAAAAGATTTTTTAGATATCATTAAATAAATATTGATTTATATGTTTGAATTATTTTTGAAAGATATCATTATAATATTATGATAAATTATACATTCCACCTATTTCATAAATTTAAAATTCTTATTTATGTTATGATAATATTATAAAATATATAGGGTCCAATAAAAACATTATTGTTTCATCAATTCACCAGAATTTGACATTAAACACTTGAAGAAAATAATGAGAAATGAATATAAATTTTAATAACATTAATTAAAATTAATTATTATATAGAAAAATTTATAAATACTATATAATATCAATGAAAACATAATATTTAATACTTTTAAATCAATTTATAATTATTCTTTTACCATCTTTTGAAATCATTGCATCTGTGATGTTTAATCATTGTAGGTAATTATATAAATTATATATATTAAAAATAAATTTTGATAACAAATATAATATTTTAATAATTTATTTAAAAAATGTATTAATTATTAATTACTTCTATCCATAAGTTAAAAATTAATTATATTAAAATATAGAGGGAGACATTTTTTTATAAAACATTAGTTTAATAATATTTTTGACATTATCAAGGAAAAATTCCATAAAGATTTCATATTTAAAATTATTATAGTATTATGTATGGAATAAACCCATCCAATAAAATTAGGTAACATTTTTTTTACGGTATTACCCCAGAGTTTTACCCCAGTTTTACCAATTTTATTATTTATGAAGTGAAATATTTTACCATGGTCACTACTCTAAATAACCAAAAACAAAATGGATATATTTATAATATTGTTTCACCTTGATTCAAAATATGTAATCCATTTTTTAAAGGTTCAATTCTTAGTAGGGTCTGAAATTTATTTTAATATAAATTCAAATTTCATATTAAAAAAAATTCATTCACAAAAGTTTTTTCCTCCAAATTGACACATATAAAATTCTCATATAATTTGGATTAAAATGTATTAATTATATTGGAATATCATAAAATAATCAATTTGTATATTGAAATGAAATTATAGGAATAATAGGAATTCTAAATGAAAATAAATTACATTTTTACAAAAAAAAGTTTTTTTTTCACTCATCACTAAAATATTCATTTTTTTAAAAAAATTATCATAAATTTACCCAAAGAGAATTTTTATTTTTACAAATTTTATAATGATATAATTTTTATAATAACACATTTCTCAATGTGGTGTAAATTAATTATATTGTTAATGCACACAAAGATATAATTCCTTTTAAGAAAATAAATTTTTGAAGAATAAAATAACATAACTGAAAATTTAGTAGTTATTTATTACCAATTATTGAATACATTTTTAATGATTAAAATATTTAGTCATATTTACCATAATATGGTAATTAATATTAATTCATAAAAAGTATTTCTATTTTGTAACATTCATAATAGAAGAAATATATTTCATTGTTCATTTGTGATTGGTGTCATATGTTATATATGCTATCAAAAAAAATTAATATATATATTTTCTATATTCTATCACCCAAAATAATATATTTCATACAAAAAGTTGATAAATATCACAATAATGAAGGGTTTTAAATTTAATAATGCATTTACTGAAAACTCACATCGAAAAAAGGTCCAATAATACATTCTCTTAAAAACATATAATGGTAAATACAATGAACATCTAGAATAAATCAAAAATATGATTATAAATATAATTAGATTATTTATCTGTGAAAATATATACATATAGGAAAAATAAATTTCCAAATAAAAAAGGATAATGTAATAAAATGTTTATCATGTTTAGGTGAGTGTTCAAGTTAAAATCTATGACCAGAAAATCATAAATCAATGTAGTGGGAAAATTTTAAATAATTCATCATAAATAAAAGTAATAGGTTAATATTATTGGTTCAATATCCTTTTCCAGGTGTTTTGGAATTATTTTACCATCTAGAAGAGTATCGTAAAGGTAATAAGTTTACTTAAGAAGTAGAGTTTAATTCTTTTATCAATTTTTACAGTAATCTCATCATTTTCACCAAATGATGAATTTTTATAATGAATTTTTTATTAAATAATCATAATAATAAACATATAGAGGATTAAAACATCTAAAAATAATATTAATTTATTCCTCTTATATTAAAACAAAAACAAACTAATTATCATAAAGTAAGATAGTAAGAATAAACCTTCCCATGAAGAAATAATAAATTAATTTTGAAACCCTCAACCCAATTCTAAACATAAATTAATTTATAAATTATTTGTCATTAAATTACCAAAAATATGAATGAATATGATTAAAACTTGATGAATAATTTTTTTAAATCACATATTAATCCAAGAGAAGTTTATTATTTATCTATAATTAACATCAATTTTTTTTAAGGTCTTATAAGAAAATTTTATTTTCCTTTTTAATATATATACTAAAATACTATAATAATTTATAAAAAATAATAGTAAACTTGTATATTATTATAATATATAAATCATTCTTTATTCTTCAAATATAATCCTACCATTTCCAAAAGTATTTCTTTTTATATTAACCCTATAATGTATCAAAAATAATGAACGTCGTTAAAAATAATATTGCTCAAATTATTGTCAAAACCTTTTAAAATAACATGGTAATATAGAGTATAAATTATATATTCCATCATGTAGTAACCCTTTACATCAATTAAATATAATTACATCAACATTGAAAGTCATAATATCCCCAATGGTTATCAATACTTATAAACATATGTTCATAATTAATTATTCCACAAATAACCTTATATATAAAACACAAACTAAAACCAAGGTATATATTACCATAACTGTCTCATAATGTTCCAATATCATATTAAATTCCCATCACATTTACCATCAAGTTGGGTATCTATGCCATTATACTTTTGATAAACCATAAACATTGTAACTATGATGGTATACACAACTCTTAAGATAAAATAAAATGAAAACATCCTAATATTATATGAAATCCAAAGCATTACTTAGATTCAAACTATAATATCCCCAAAAATGAAAACCTAGATATGATAATAAAACATGATGTTTACATTTTTTATATTTTTAAATTTTATAATGATAAACATAACCCAATATTAAGGCTTCAAAACATATAAAATTAAACAAAAATATTTATTCTCTTACATACCCAAGGACCTTTTAGATTTATTGTTTGATAGAAATAGGAAAAATTATTATATGAAAACTTAGATAAATAATCAAATATTTAATAAAAATCAATATCATCTCCCACTGACATCCCCACTTCTTTTATCCTTCCCGGGTATAAAATAATTAAAAAATTATTCACAACATCAGTAAATCGAAAATATAATAAGGTAGAGATTAAATTCGTAGAAATGGAATATTCATAGTGGATTATATCATAGAAATATAAAATAATAATGGTTTTCAAATAGAAAAATGTGGTTTAAATAATTTCATAAAAATAATCCCCTGAGAGTGAAACATTTACATGGACAACATAATTATACAAATAATTTCATGGACATTAATAACATATTTCATAATAATGGAACAAATAATGTTATTTATCTTAATCATAAAATATCGTTCTCATTCCAATATATTAGAAACAAACCCCTAAGGCCTCATTCCCAGACATCTTATATAATAGGGAAAGGACTTGACCGAATACAAAACCAATTTTTTCTCAAGAGACATACCAATATATCATTGGTATATAAAATTATTATCCCCACTCCTCCCATAATAAATTGATTTCATTCATCATATGAATAAACAATACATCTTATCAACATACCTTAATAATCAATAACTCTTTATATTGGATGAAATATCACATAAATTATCAATAATTTTACAGTTAAAATTGATCCTAACTCATCCTGATAAATTTTTTTGATGGTATCATTACAGTCATGACTCAGTAATGGATATGATTCATTAATTTATGTTCATATTGAATAAAACTATTTTCAAAGATCATTTTAAAATTAATTGATAAAAATACCCTTTTCATTTTGAAATCAAATATTTTAAAAATAAATATTCTAAATATATTATAGAATCATATTTTATTGGAAAAAATTTAATATTTATTAAATAACAATAAAAATGGTGAATATTATTAATGGAAGGAAGTTGTATTTTTTCCGACTGTTAAAATTAAATAACTCTTTTTATGCATTTCTTAAATGGAACATTTTTTAAAAAGGATCAGAAGATCCATTTTAACACCTTCTATAAATTTTATAAATGGGGTAAAATTGATTTCATTAAATCATTGAATAAAATTAAAAACATTATTGAATAAATTTTAATTAAAATATGGACAAGTAATAGAAATATTCTCAACTAAGTAGAGACACAAAGTGGGTTTCAATAGAATCAATCCTTTGATATTTCGAATAAAAAAAATTAAAAAAGAGTGTAATATATAACAACCCCAGAATTAAATATAATATATGAAAATATAATTTTCTTTATATAAATATCATATAATTTCTCAAGCATAAGAATTAACATAAACAAACAAAAATAATGATGAGATTCTCAAATAAACACATACCAGTTTGGTATCCTTTGATTCATAAACCTAGTGATATAAATAAATTCAAAAGAAACATTATATTAGTTTAACATAAATATGTTAATCATAAAATATAAAAGTGAATAATTCATTACAAATTATAAAATTTTATGGCTATATAACATAAATATATATAATAACAAATGATAATTTGAGATGAATAAACCTCATTAAAAATAATTTTCCTTAAACATTAATTAATATTGATTTTCAATTCAGGAAATCATTCTCATAATATTGATTATCTTTTTTGGATTTTAGTTTCAGAGAAATAACCCATAACTCATACATAAATATCCACTATAATACAATGTAGAAGATTTTTATCAGAATCCATTTTCTCAACTATATAAAATTATAAAAACAAAACATTATTTTTTTTCAAGAAAAATGTCAACGAATATTAGCTTCAACTCTTCAATTCCATTACCCATCAGTAAATTCTTGGAAATATATATTTAAAATATGGGATAATAAAAAAATCTTAGTTGTGTATGTAAAAGGAAGGAAATAATTTTTCTAGTTAATGTAATTACAACCCATGAAAACCTATTTCTAAAAAATAACATAACCTCTTCTATAAAAAGTGAATTATTATTCTTCTGAAAATATAATTTATTTTACATCTTCAAAATAAATAATTTCTATGAATATTCATTATAAATAATTGAATATTCATATAATTACCCTAGGAGGTCATCTCATAGAATCCTTATGAATCCCGTACATAAAATATAAAAATTAGAATAACCATATAGAAAACATCCAATAAAATACTCTTGAAAAAATATATAGTACCAAATGCATTGGAGCACGATCTAGGTGCGCCCATATTTTATGATATAGCAATCTCAACCTATTCTATCATGTCACATCCTTAGTATATAATTTCGAAGAACAAAAGAATAAATATACCATTTTATCTTTTTAAAACACTTTTAATCTCTTGTGAAATACACATTCAAATATTAAAATAAAATTTACATTAAAAATACAATATACAACACAAAATACTCATTTATTTCTAATTCCCCATTGAAAAACACCAAATAACCAATAAATGAAAGATGGATTTTAATTTAGTGAAACATATAAATATTCCACGTAAGCTACAATAAAAATAAATGTCATGAAGGTATGAAAATATTTTTTACCCATGCATATTATAACATTATATTGGTCATTTTTTATAATGATTCATTTAAAAAATTAAAAAATAGTTTTTAACAAAAATTATTTAATTAAATTTTTCATAAATTGAAATTTATAAATATTTTATTATTATATTAAAACATTTCAAAAATAATTTTACAAAAAAGAATAGTGAATACAAAGAGGGTTTGAAGGAAGACGTTTAAAAAAGATTTATTTTTGAAGAATACTCCCTAATCGAATTGGAAATATTTAAATCATAATCCCTATGAATGAATAAATTAAAAATATCATTAAATTCTTTGATTATAGATAAAGTCATGATATAAAATGTCCAATTGTTTTTATTTTCAACATATATGTTAAGGAAGGATAAAAACATCAATATATTCCTCAGTGAAATGAAATTGAGATGATGTACCATTCCTTGAGTATGTATTGTCATGTGTGTCTTCATCATCCTGAATAAGAAATATTTTTTTTATTTACATATTTCAGAACCTTTTTCAACTTTATTATTAATTTTATTTCAATTATAAAAAATATATATACAATTACCTAATATATTATGTTAAATTTGTATATTTTGAATAGATTCAGTTTATGTGTGAAAAATGACATTCATATATTGATTATGGTCAGAGTGGTCATTATTTAAATATATAAATAATAATAATAATCATGACATAATTATAATATTTATACATCATTTATACCTTTCATAGAATCATGAATGATTGTTTTGGGAAATTATGTATATTAAAATCGTGGAGATGGAAGGTTGTACAAACGACTCAGTAACATTTCCATTTTTTAATGATCATTATTGAAAATATGTAAGTAAAATTTATGAATCTATAATGATAATAATATCATAAGTATAATATTATTTATTTATATATACTTATATAAATAATTATTTTAATTTTTTTATAAAAAATGGAATCACATTACTATGGGGAGGCAGTTGTCCACACATCCATCAATGACGTTATCATTTTTTTAGTGAGTGAAATTGTAAAAATAAAAATAATATGTTATATTTCTAAAATGATAAATATGTCATAAATGTCATAAATATATCACTAATATCATTTATATTCATTATCATGACCTATTTTATCCTTCTTAATATAATCAACATTTTCCAACAACGATTTATCCTCCTTATGATCTTGAATAATTATTTGAAAAAAACATAATATAATGAAACATAAAATAAGAAAGTGGATGTACCTACATCCAGATCTTCTAGAAAAACATTTATCAAATAATTAACTAAATGGTCACATTCCAAATATAACACGGTTAATATAGAATTAAATTTTAAACATAGATCATTCAAAAGTATTTTTTTATTCCTCCATTGTATGGAGTCATCTATCATAATCCTTGATCAGTTACAACCATTTCCATTGTCTCGTATTCAATTAAAAACATGTGAATTTTTGATTGAAATTTTTTTATGTGTATATTATACAATTTACTCCATAAAAATGATACATCCAAATTTTTAAATCAAAACACACATTTGTTAACTACAAATAAATTTTAAACTAATTTAACTCTTGAGCTTTCAACTGATGTGATGAATTAGATAATACTTGATCTTTTTGAATTTTTAAATACCCAATTTCATTAAATTTGACATCATTATAGATGAATAATTAATCATTTCTGAAGAAAATAAATTCCAGACATGATCAATCTCCAATCATCATTTCATCTCATAAAAATATTATCACATTATTTTGTCTAGAATAATGTAGATCCTTTTCAAGTTAAATAAGTTAGCAGTCTAGAAAATTGGGAAAAATTTTCCTTAAACGTCTAGCATTAATATTATAAACAAAGAAAAATATGAACCTCTATGATATTTTTTGAATTTTTTATTCATTAATATTAAATGGTCAACTGGTATCCCATATTTGAAATCAATATTTCTAGGGAAAGAAATTTGTTTCAGCAAAAAATCACACTGTGTAAATTTCTCATATATTTTTCTTCTAATTTATGAATAAAAAAATTAAATTGGTGTCTTCCATGTTTCTCCAAACTATTAGTATATAGCAATATGTCTTCAATAAACCCAAATATATAGTTTTTTATGAAATCATGAATAAAAATTGTTCATAATTTCCATAAATATATTCTGTTAGTTAGACAAAAAAAATGGAATTACTAAAAACACATTGTTCACAAATATAGTTTAAAATTTTGTCTTAATAATTTAATCCTCATTCATCTTCAACATATGGTACCTAGACTACAGATAAATTGTTCAAAAATAACATGGTCCTTAGATGTAATCAAAATAGTAATCTATTTGAGATAAATGGTAATTTTTAAAAATATTTATGTTACCCACAAAGATATTTTCAATAAAAAATTATATTGAACAATAATTATTTTTAACAACTGAAATTGGAGAACCAAGTGGTTAATTTCTATGTTAGAGTAATCCTTTTTCTGATAACTCATGTAATCCCATGTTTAATTCTAAATGGTCAATGTGATAATTTTAACAATGGGGTTTATAAATATGGATAACATTTGGTATTGTTTCAATAGTAATATCATGCTCTTGGTAAGAAATGACACCAAAAAAATCTGCAAATAATACATCCATGTATTTTTTCATTACTGGAACATCACTAATTTGAAGAATTTTGTTCTTTTCAGTGATATTATCATGTTAAATTCCATTACCATATCTAATAAATTTTATATATTATTGTTGTGTTATCATGTAAATGAAATCATTAAAAATAAATTTATTATCTCTACATGAAATCATATCATGATAAATATAATGCCAATCCAGACCAAAAATCTTATCAAACAATTTAATGGCATTTTAAAGATTATTTATTGGAATGAACATACCTTAGACAATGATAGGAATATTCATATAAATCATGGTATCTTTAATAATTCATGTAGGTTTTTAATAATAAAATTCTCTTTCTTTAGGTGTTATTCCCAATTTATATTCAAATATTTCAACAATGAACGAATGAAAATATTTTGTGAAAAATCACCCAAGGGAACATTATTCCATTTTTTGGTTAATTGTGTTTCTTCAAAACATTGTTTTATATGGGTTTTTGGATTAATAGAGATATTTTTAATACATTATACTGAAAAAGATCCTATATAATGTATTGTATTCACGGATTGTGGTACAGAGTGATGCATATATATAAGATTGCAGTGTTTCCTAATGTTCTCCAAATTTTTGGGATAAAAAATCTAGACGATAGTAAATGGTGTTTTTAGAAAAAGGTATTAATTTCACGTAATAGTAAAAAAATCATGGAAGGGTTATGGTGCTTCTACAATGTTGATTTCCATAATTATTATAGATCACTACATATAAATACATCTACTAAAAAAGGTGTTCATAAAATATGAAATTTTGTGAATGATGGGTTTTCGTGACGTATGATTTTCATGAATTCGTAGGCACGGAATAATTCAACCTTCAAGATATGATGTCATAATTTTATTATCAGTGCTTGAATTATGTTTCATTCATGGTGGGAGTTCAAAAATATAATTTATTTCTCATGCACAATGTGGAAGGTGCACAAGAAAGATGTGAACATGGATAGATGTTTTTTTAAATATGCGGTTACACATATCATTTGAGATGTTTATCCCTAAGAGAAAATCGAGTCTCTAAATCACATATGAGTATTGGTAAATTTGTAAACGTTTTTCAAAAGAATAAATTTCTGAAGAATCACCCATGATGTCCATTGGGCACAAAAAAAACATGGTTCTATAAGACCAAGGTATTTTCATGCAAAGTCTCAAAGTTGTGTGCATCATTAATTTTAGATGAAATACAAATGTTTCACAAAAGATTTTAGTTTCATGAACCAGAAAACTTTGTGGGTGTGAGTTTATATAGTTGCCTGAAATACACCAAAAAGTTGTGTGAAGGACAATGTTTTATGAACCTTAATGAAATTTTCTAGAGAATATGTCGTAAAGTTGTCTTTGTAAAGTGGGTGAAAGTATAACATAATGATGAAAAAAATGACGTGTAAAATAGATTGATTCATGTTATTAATGAATGTTATTCAAAAGAAATAGTGAGAATACATCAGTTGAGAGAAAAGTGAACATTCAAATTTTGATTTGTTGTAAGTTTGGATGGATAGTGAGTCCACTCCAAATAATGTTAAGGTAGTGAGCCAAGGAAAGAAGGGATCCAGCCCAAAACCTTTTTATGAAAGTGTGCCTTAGAGGATTTGGCATATCTGAAATCATTAATTTTATTCCCCTTGAACAAATTCCAATATCGATAAATTATGTAAATTGTTGTGTCTCATTTATGATAATATTTATGCCCATTCTTTACATTCAGAAATGAAGAGATGAGTTATTTGTTTAATTATTAAACAATTTCTAAAATACAAGCATTTTTAATGTTTCATACCTTGATTACCCCCACCCCCACATGGTATCTAACTTTGTTTTGATAACAATCAGTATCAGTGGGAGAGGTTAATAATTTTGTTTCTCTCTCTGGGATTTTAATGTATGCTTGGAATCACAAAGTTATTCTAATTTTCTAGGGAAAAATTTTCAAAAATGGAAGAAACAAATGAAAAAGTACATCCATTAGTTTGAAATTAATGCATTTACTTTTGTGATGTGTGTGTTTTCTGTGAGTATCGACAACATAACATTATATAAAGCTAAACCAATAGAATTTTATTTTTATGTGTAAGAAATCAATGCGATAAGAAGGATACCTATGTAATTAAACTTATATGGAGGTTATTTTTTGAAATCCATAAAAATCAATGGGGAATAGATTCTAAATATTCATGAAGATTACTCAATTGTATGATATGAAAAGGTGTAGGTTATATAGATCATGAGTGAAGATCTCATGATACACCCTAATGTGTTATTTTATGCATTCTTTGACCAAGTGAATGTTTATTGTTGAAGTTATTCATGGTCTCAGAGAAAATATTAAAGATAAAAATAATTTTATGAAATATTTACTATACTTCCACATTTGTTAATTATTAAGGTTTTTATATTAGATTATAATGATCCCAATTATATAACGTTTGATAGATTTCACAGTAGTCCAGTATAAAACAAGATGTTAAATAATGATAATGAGTATATAGAGAATCATATGGCTAACTGGGATTCACTAATGTAATTGAAGAATCTCACCATTGATTATGGATAGGAAGATAAAGAGGTAGATGAGGTTATTTCATTCCATTCCTCAAATATTCCAAGAAGAAAAATAATTTTTTTAAATAGAAACACCCATTTGAATGATTTGGGTAATGGAAATGTTGGAAATATTATCAAAATTTACACTATGATGATTCAAGGAGATGATGATGTTGAAGTTAAACTTATCTGGAAGATGTCTTCATCCAATGTGAATGGTGAGAAAAAGATTAAAAAAATTTCTTTAAATGATGATTTGATTTTCACTAGAAAATGATTGTTCAGTTGAAACCGATGATGAATACATGTAGATCTAAAAAGTACATGTAGAAAATGATATGGTGTCAGTTTCTATTATCCCAAATAGAAGGGAATAAAGTTACAATAATACATAATATGTAGAAGGGATTATTGTTGTAAAATCTAAATTAGAAGCCACCCTTAAAGATATAAATGTTTGGATTGAAAAAATGAAAAAATAAAATAGATTGGTTCATGATTAAAAAAATTATTTGAAACAGTGTGAATTATATAAGTCAAATATCGAGGAAGAAATTGGAAATATTAAGACATTGATTCCATAAAACACCAAAATAGTTAGTGAGTATATGCCCAATGATGAGGAATACGAAATGTGATTATTGGTTTTCATAACACAATTAAAAGATCAAATCAATACATTGAAGTAGTAGAACATTAATTTGAAATTATATGAAAAAAAATTAAGGATCATGAAAAACATTTTACTACCAGTACGACATTGGGAATTCAGATCATTCATATTTCATAAAAAAACAAAGTCAAGTGTAATGGTCTATGTGATAAGAATCAGTAGTCAGATTCAAATGATATTGATAGAATGGCGACTGTTAAAAAAGAATGAAGAAATGGTAAAATCCATACCATAATAACCCACATTGATATTGAATTTTTATTTGTGAAGGAATTATAACAATATGATACATAGAACCCAATGGAAAACTAGAATTGTAATAGTTCCACAGATGAATACACACTACATTATATAATGTTTTTGGGGAAATATGGGATACTCAAAAAATGCATTTCCCTATATAAAAGAGGAAACTGAGGGAACAATATAAACATAGGCATCCATGGAGAGCACAATATTCTAGGATATCATCTGATGGTAACTATTTTATGTGTGGAGAATTTAGACGCATGTCATGATACTTCTCATCCAAAATTCCAGGAAAAGTGTGGATGAAGACCGAATGCAGCGATAGTATGTATCTCCATATATCATCAAATGATATAACAATAGAAAATAAATTTTAATATCAATAATATAAAGTTGTCACATCATGCTCTATGTAAGATCAAGATTATAAATCCACACTGATTATTATGTTAAAAATTTTGATCAAATATAAAAGAGATGAGAAGGTAGTGACCGTGGATATTTCCCATAAATAATAATATCATTCTAATATATGGACCATAGATAGTGGATGTACATCACATTGTTAGGTAATATGGATCTTGTTATAAGAATAAAATATGATAAAGAAGCTGTTGTAAAATTTATAAATAGTTAAGTCCCGAAGATTATTGGCTTGGGAAAAGCCAATTTTGTGGGTGAAGAAATAAGACATATTTATTTCTTTGTTTTTTATGGTATCAATGAAAATTTTAAAAGAATAAATCAACTATATGAATTAGGGTATGAAATAAGCATTACTAAGAGTATGTGTATCAAAAAAGGAAAAAATGGGTTATTTGTTCTATAAGGATAAATAATGAAGGGAAATCTATAACTTGAATGTGAAGAACAAGATATTTTATTTTTATCCATAGAGAAAGAAAAAAAGTTTTTCCCATAATCTACATGTCCATCTATTCCAACCATAACATGAATATTTGGTTAAATTTAATGCAACCGGATATCTCCCAAAGCAACCATTTTATCGTAATCATTCATGTGACACTTGTAAATATAGGAATATCATCAATAAAGTCATAAAAAATAATTGAAATAGTCATTCATAGTTCATGAATTAGTGAATTCAGATGTTTATGATCCTGTCTCAGTATGATCCATTGAAAGTCAGAAGTATTGAATTATATTTATTGATTATTTTAAAAGGATTTCATTGGTATTTTTCATTACCCATGAATATGATGTGTTCAATTACATAAAACATTATTTGGGGGAATCTGAATGGATTTTTTTAATGATGATTCTGATGTTTTGTTCTGATAATGGTTATAATTAACAACATTTCAATAGGAATATTTTCTTGAAAAACATGTGATAATTCAACAAGTTTGATGAGTTTGAACTCATCAACTAAATAGAGTGGTTGAGAGAAAAAATTGGATCAACAAAAACATTTCCAGAATAATGATTACTGAAAATTACCTACTATAGAATTTCAAGAAGGATCTTGTCCTAACATTGTTCTATATATATATATTGGCACTCTATTGTGTCGTATGGAAGAAAATACAATGTACGATATGTCGAATAGAAAGAAGGAAACATAGAAAAAAATTAAAAATATTTTAGGTAAATTATTTATTATCAATAAAGAGAAACATATGTATTTTAATCAATAGTATATGGGGGATATTTATTATATGTTCATGAAAAATAAAATCATATAAAATTTTCATTAATAGAATTGAAAGGTAGTTAAAATAAATGATGTCACTATATTAGGGAATGAAAATATCATCAACAATATATTGAAATTTTCTCTGATGAAAGTGGTGATGAGGTAATCACCTCAAAGGGAGTTGAAGTGTAAAATAATATGTCAGAATAAGATACTGATGATTAGTAGGTGGAATTCAATAATAATTCATGATGAAAACTAAATTGTTGAGTAGAAATGTATACATAGAACATCATTGGTTACCATGAAGATCTAATTGAAACATAAAGAATGAATTAATTCCAATATGTATCCTTCTAATCTCAAGTAGATCCAAAATGTTGTGATGGACTAACAAGATGTGATAACTAGGCCCAAGATATAAATAAAGTGGTTGACCAAATTGAGAAAAATAAAATATGGTAGATTATTTCAGAGGCCAACTGATAAGAATATCATCAGGACCAACTGGGTCTGTAACAAAAAGATGAAAAATGGCATAATGATTTTAAAAAAGAATGATTTTTGTGCAATTGATGCTCCTAGACATAAGGTATTGATATTGTAGAATCATTTTCACCTGTTTCTAGGTTAGAGACATTAATATTATTCAGGGACATAACAATGAAAAAAAGGGTCAATGTTTTCTAGATGGATTTCATTCTAGAATTTTTTAATGTGATTCTGTATGAATAAATTTAAATTGAATATCTAGATGGTTTTCTCATTCATGAATATGATAATATAGTTTCTTTCAGAGGAAGGAAATATATTGGTTCAATTAAGCTCAAACAATAGGGTATTCTATACTATATTAGTTTCTAAAGAAGATCAGTTTTTAGCATTGTATAGTTGATTACAATCTCTAAGTCATCATGGATAGTAATAAAAGGATGGTGGTTATCATGTATCTCAATGACATAATATTTGGTGTATAATATGATGTGAAATAAAAATAATTAACAGAATTATTGAAAAGTGATGTCAAAATTCCAATGATTGGTTAACTATTTTTTTCAATAATTTATAGGTGAAATTGAAATTATGGAACATTCATATCTGAATCTAAATATTTTAAGGATGTTTTGAGAATATTTTTTATGGATAATTCTTGGTTTATGATGACTTTTGTGGATTCCCATATGAAACTATAATGATATGATGAAGAAATTGTTGTTAATGTCCTAGAATACAGGAAGATCATTAGATGTGTATTAGAATTTACAATGATATGTCCAGATATTTTTTCAACATGATAAGTAGTATGATATGGATGAAATACTAAGGAAACAAATTTACTTGAAGTTGAAATAAAAAATTATTATATCTTGGTCAAGGTGGATTTTATCATTCTGTACAACAAATAATCTTAGCAGTAGTTTTTGTCTTATGTAGATGTAGATTGGGTTGGATCATCATATGCTATAAAATCAATATTAGGTGATGTATTCTATATTTGTGGATTTTTTATTGGTTTTACAATCAAGAAACATGACTTTAAGTAATTAAGCACCTTATAATGTGAATATATTATGAGTACTCTAGGTTTCACACTGTTACTAAGGTTGAAGAATCAATGTGATGATATGGGATTTGAAGTGAAGTCTCCTATCACAATCTATTGAAATAACTAATGTTATATTAATCTAATGAAATATCTATTACAACACACATTGGAAAGGAAAATTGAAATCAATTATAATATTATCAAGGATATGGTAGTTCTTGGTATTGTGATGTTGGAGTTTATTCCTACATTACATTATGTTACAGATATTTTTTTATGAATCATTTACGCAATTAACCACATGAATGTCATCGAATGGATCATGGAGCTCAGATAAATTCATACGCATGAAAAAAAATTTATGTGGGACCCCATTTATCTTAGGTATGATGTGTCTTTCAATAATGTTTTGATCTATTTTCCATTCTGTGTTGTAGAAACCCAAGGATTGATCTTTAGGATCATTGATAATGAGAGGGAAGTTGAGGCTATAAAAGTTGGTGAAAATTTCATAATCAAGACAGGGTAGAAGATGATAGGTGGAACATTAATATGAAGTAATGTTATATTAAATTATAAAGAATATAAAGATGAAAAATCAACGGGTGTATACGACGGCAGACGAGTTTCAAGATGAAATCTGTTAATATGTTTTGGTATGAAGTGATTTACTGATGAACTTTTCATGACACTCTTCCTTCTCATGTCGAGCATTGCTCATGTGTTCCTAGAGTGTGTGTTGAGTAAATCATTCATTTTAGTCTAAATTAAAGGAAGTGAATAGTGGTATAAATGGAATGATATTTAGAAAGTTATCAAAATGAGATGAATTATCAACAAATCCAAAGGAGAGTATTTTCATGAAAATACCTTATGGCAACATTTTCATGTATTTAGGTTGATTATGTTTGGGTAAAAAGTAGGTTTCTATGGTTTTTTGGTTTTATAGTGATATTTTAAATGGTTTTCTAAAAACAAGATAAAAAAATGTTTCCCTTGAGGTTGTACGGAATGAAGCATATACAAGGCGGTGCAGTTTCCCAGTGTTTTTATAATTTATGTGGTCTTAAACGTGGATAATGGATAAAGGTTTTTTTAGAAAATAAATAATTTCACATAAATTTAAAGGGTCTCACAAAAGTTTTATGGTGATTCAAAAAGATTAATGCACATGAATATTCTAGATCACCACATCAAAATAGGCTATAGAAAATTATTCATGTAAGACATAAAATTACACATAATATGGTTCTTCAAGATGTATGTGTTACGCATATTAGTACATGTTCAAAATGATTTTGTGCCAAATAAAATGTAAAAAACATGAATTTTATTCCTTTATGCAATTTATGCTTAAGGAGTTAGTTGAGCGAATAAAATAAATCTCTTCTGTGTATAGTGAAACGTTTACACGAAATTTTTGTGTAGGGATGTCCATTTGTATAAATAACAAGATATCCCTACCTTTTGAGAAGATACAAAATTAGATAAAATTAGGGTTTTGAGTCGCATAATAGTAGCCTGAAAAGCATAATGTTTTCATTTATTAAGATTTTCAGGAAGTAATGACTCGTATAATTGTTGCATACATAGTAGAAATTTATTATGCATGACCAATGGAATTACACAAAAATATTGAAATTTGTGAAGACATTCAATTTCCACGACAAACAAAAAGATTCAAAAACATTGTGAGTTCATGACCATTGAAAAATATGGAAAAAACGATGGTATAGTTTTGCTCAATCCATCCAATGGTTACATGAAAGATAAAGATTTTTGAACATAGAAGTAATTGCATAGTAAATATTTTGTAAGGTTTTATTCATCAGGTGGATGATAGTGAAATGTATTGGTTCCCCAAATGAGGTTCAAAATAAATTTATTCAATTGATTAGATAATATACTTATAAAGGAGAAGTGAGCACACTTCATTTAAGATTGTAGTTATCTTTCAAATTGGTATTGTTTTTAAACTAGTGGGTGAGTGAGCCTACCCCAAATATTGTTAATGTAGTGATATAGCGCATAGAAGTGATCTATCCCAAACCTTTTTTTCATAGTAAGTCATATTGTTTCTATTACATCAGCCCATTTTCATTGTATTCTATATTAAATTATCCTAGTGGGGGTGAAACAAGTAAAATTGTTGCACCTTATACATTATTTTTTAAATATTTATAATGTAAATGTTGGGAATAATCTTTTTATTAACAAAGAAAAATAACCTGAATGGGCAGTTATTTAATTTTTCCTCCACAAATTCCACCCCCCCCACCCCTGTCATTTTATTTAACAATTTTAAGATAAAATAACTCTAAATCCAAAAGGGTATGGTAATAATTTTAATACATAGGATACATATCTATCACTACATCATTTAATGTCCCTCTATCTTCTATTTTTGTATAAATTTTTTTTGTTACACTTCTTTATTTATGAATATGGAGATTACCATCATGAAAAACTGACTTCAGACACACAATAGCATAAAAAACCACTCATTGCAACTAAAACATCTTACCATCATATGATTGTCAGTTATTCTATTTTTAATTCTTTAGGATTACCTTCCAAAAATTCATGGGACATATTGAAAAATATTCAACCTTAGTAACACTTCTATATCATCAAAATTCATTTTCAAGGATTCTATTTACCACACCAACCATAATATGGGAACAACATTTTATTACCTCAATATTACATTGTTGAGTGATTTCTGGTCTCCTTTCATCATGTTCACTTCTCACTTTCATCGTCAAGATGCACATAAGAGTGAGAAAACACCACCTCAACTTTTTCAACATAATTAAAAAATTCTTATAGCTTTTATATTATCATGACACTAAAGATTGTCATAGAATTTCAATAATTACATGCTAAAATATATTAGTTTTTTCCATCGGTGTCTCAAATATAAATTTTCTCTTAACTGGAAAATATTGTGATGTTTTCTTCATATGATGCTATAAAACATTCATCTTTTTTCCTCAATTACTAGATTTTTTTCTATTTGGACTCAAAAAAAATTATAGAAATATTACTCAATGAAAAATATTCTTATATCTTTTCCATTATATTGAATCAAGATCACGTTTATCTTGGGTATTCCTAACCAAATACCACCATCGATCAATGACGCCTTGAAAATAATAAATGGTAAGAGTTTTCTTTTGCCCTTATCAAATTCTCATCACAACAAATATCTTCTCCAAAGAATTTGTTCATACATATGCAAACACAAGAATAGATGAACCAAAATATGATGGAGGATGATTACTCAATAAACTCTCTACTATATAAATGATATATTATGGTATATCATGTTCCTCTCTAAAATATACCACCACCATTTATTGCTTTTTTCAACAAATCCATCACTATAAAAAACTAATCTATTCAAATTCCAAAAAAATCATGATCCTAATTTTAAAGGATATTTCCCAATAAGTGATTTCCCACTATAGCTTCTTGGCATGATAAAATTAATTACATTTTAAAAATACATATATTCAATGAATCAACATAGTTGTCATAATATTCTGTATCATTTTAACGTTACCATGGGTAACATATATCAAGGTAATGATATTGACAATAATCTAGCCTATAAAGTATTCTAATCATACCATTGATACCAATAATGCATACACATCCTTAAACATTACATAATATTGATTTTTATATATATAATTAATTATATTAAATTTTAGGATCATTTCAGATTTATAGTTTTAGAGAATTATCCTAGAACTCATACAGTACAAATAAATATATTAAACAGCAGAAAACATCAACCAGTAACCATTTTTCCATTATATATAACTTTTTTAAAAAATATGATTTCTTTTCATGTGAACTCTTCTTAAATTTCAACATAACCACTTCCATTAAATTTATCATACTTAAATCCTAATAATTTGTTTTAAATGTTAGATGAGAATAAAAAGTTATGTAAGGGACATAAATGGATGAAAATTTTTAGTCTAGTAAAAAACAATAAAACCCCTAAATAACATTCTCGTAAAAAATATAACTCCTTACATGGAAATGGAATAAAAATTCCATTAAAAAGATAATTTATTTTACCATGTGAAAACTAATTATTCCCATGATATTTCATTATAATGAATAGAATATTCATGTAGGTACCATGGGATATCATCTCATAGTACGTTACAGAACATTATAATATAGGAATTACCATATAGTGAATATATAATATAACCCTCTGGATAACAGAATCCTTACCCAATGAATTTGAGAACTATCTAAGTACAAAAATTGTATAAAAATTAATGGGATCACCTAGTTCTATGTAGGTGCGCAAATGATATATAACATCCAATAACTACATCATTAATAAAAAATAATCATTTTATAACTCTTCTATGTTCGTATGGAATCCAAATTAAAATATTATAATTCTATTTTGTTTAAAAAACACATTGTCAATACATATTAATTTTGAAAACCCAATTTTCAAAAACAAAATATTAAAAAATGATAAATATGGTTTTTTATTTTAGAAAACATTTAATATTTAAAAGGAATTTTGAATTCCAGTAAAAATCATGGTAGCAAGAAATGTTTTTATTTTCGTATACAGTAGAATATTCCATTTTTCATTTTTCAAAGTATTTTGGTTAAAAAATTTAAAAATATTTATTTTCAAAACAATTTAAATAAAGTAAAAGATACATTAAATTATGTTTATAAATATGTTATTACAATAATTAAAATCATAAAAATCATTTTAAAAAAAGAATCTGAAATATAATTTCTGTTTTATGGAAAACATTAAAAGATTAATTATTTTGATGAAAATTACCTTATCCCAATATAAATATTTAAATCATAATCCCAATGAAATAACAAAGTTTAAAAAACCAAAAATACTATGATAATAGATATATTCATGAAATAAGATGTCCAATTGGCTATATTTATAACATATAAAAGAATAAGCATTCATAACATGAAAATGTACCTCAATGAATGAAAATTAATTTGAAGTCCCTTAATTAGAGTCAGAATAGTATATGTGTCTTTTACTTCTTTAATTATTTAATTTATTTAGAAACTTTTAGAATTTTATTATTAATTTTTTTCACTAATTACAAAATTATATTCAATTACTTAATCTATTAATTTTCAGTTAAATGTTTTGAATACATTCGAATTATGTGTCAAAATTAACTTATGTAGGTAGACGATGGTAAAAGAAGAAATTTAAAAATAACTATAATAATAATCATAAAATAATTATCATACTTATTAATCATGTATACACTTATGACCTATAATTATTATTATTATTAATAAAGGAATAATTTCGTGATCCAGGAGATGTTACGCCATACGTATACATGAATAACATTTCCTTTTTTCAATGATCATTATGGAATGATGGTAAGTATGATTTACCTTAACGTAATAATAATAATATGATAAATAACATATAATATAAATATATATCCTCATATATATAAATCTTATATTTTTATGTAAAAAGTAATAATTTTATTTCTTTGTGGACGTGGAAGTCCACACATCGATGAACGATGTTTTCATTTTTAAGTGTGTGAAAAGGTAAAAAATTTAATTGTATATTATATATCCATACTGAAAAATACTTTTTTATTATCATGATTATTTCATTTATATCACATATATTATTTATATGTTATTATATTTCCATCTATATAACACATCATTGAAAAATGAATCATATCTCTTCACAAAGCTATTGTCTGTTGAACGCACGAATAACATTATCGACTCCCCTATGAAATCAAAAATAAAAAAAATTTAAACATGATATACTAAATAAATATGAATATTTATTTTTTAAATATAATATATAGACATTATATCCATCATTATAACCATCCTTGATATATGTTAATGGAAAAACTAATGACATTATTTCTTGATGTGATAATCCATCTTACACAAAAATGACGATTTCATAACTAATTTGATGGAAGTCGATATGGATGTTATTAATTATCATTGAAAAAAATATATGTTTAGTAAATATTATATAGATATTATATCATCATGTTATGGTAATAATTTTGGTGATGGAGGAAGATATAAAACAATGAGCTTCATTGAAGAATGTTACCCCTTTTGCGGGTAACTTCAATTGGTTTCCAAAAAAAGCCTTCTTGTGTGAAATTTCATCCAAAAATAAGGATTATAGTATGAGGGGAGGTAATTTATGATATTATTTTTGTTTTTTCACACCTAATCCAAATGGGTTGGAAGGTTTCATGAGAGGATGAGTGGGGGTGGCCAAATTTTAGTGGTGGAGAGGACACACAATGTATTTTTTAAAATAATTTCGTGATTTCTTGTTTTCTTCTTTAAAAAGGGTCAAAATTGAGACATTATAACACATTTGAGTCATATAGGTAATAATGTGGCTAGAATATTATTTTATATAAGTTTTAATTTCATTTTTACCCCTGTTGTATTGGTTTTACTCCTAGTAAAACCTTTTTTACCTTAACCGTAACATCTATAGTTTATTGTTTTTAAAATTATTTTTATTAAAAATTTATAATAAATATATTATACATTAGAAATAATTCATGTAAAAAATATGTAAACTAATTTTTAAAATTCAATTAACAGTAGTATAATTTTTTTTAATATTAATCATATATACCCAATGAGTAAAAGGGTTTTTAAGAAGAGTTTTTTATGAGATAGAGGATTCTATATTAACTCTATGACTAATAATAATCATTGTTTGAATCTAAATTAATTTTTAATTATATATAATCAATACATTTTATTTAAATTATTCACCATTAACTATTATTTTATTAAATTAAAGAGATAAATGTTATGAATTTTAAAATAGTTTTTTGAAAAAGAAAATAATTTTACACACAAACACTTTCATACAAAAAACAAATATAAAGTCAAACAAAAAATAATTTATTATTTTTAATATAACTACATATCCTTTTTGTTACATTAAAAATATAAATATCATATTTTTGTAACACCATGATATTTTATAGAAAAATATGCTTTTTAATTTCATTGATATCTTGTGTTGTATGCTACACCAAAAGGAGATTTTACTACACACATCCCTGACTTGTCTTGCATTACACGCAATCACGACCTTTCATGATATCGTGTGTTTTACGCAATACCGAGTTTCTCTAAACAACGATATTTTATTTAAACTAGTCGTTATTTATAGTAATACCAACTTTTTGATATTTAATAAATTTTATCTTTTGAAATGGAGTTCATTTTTTGATTCTAAATATCAAAATTATCCTAGGGTGAATTTTTTTTTTTCAGAAAACATTCATTTTTTTATGAAAAGTAAAAACACTAGGTTACTATTTAAAAACCGTCCTTTTATTTAAATAATTATTTATTTTATTTAATTTTAATTTAGGTCAAAATTTTTACATAATACCTATATAAGTTCAATTTAATTCATTGGGGTCATTTTATAATAATTTTAGATATATAAAAAATTTATCGAACGTTTCACCGTATTTTACCCACCTCCTAGGAGAATTTCAAAATTTACATAAATCATAATTTTACCACTTTTGTGAGTGTAATTTCTAAAATCCGAGAGACACGGTTAATATCAATGAGTAAATGTGGTTCAATAAGATAAAAATAACTTTTGGTGAGTAGTAACTTTTTGCTTTTATTTACCACAGTTAAAAGTCAATAGGGTAATTAAGGGTGAAAATGATATTATTATTACCCTAAACCATGTCCTAATTCTATTGGATAAGTGAAATTCGCCAAAAACAACCTTAGGAATAAAATATGACTATTTAGGAATACTTGGATTAGATTAGGACTTTTATTATTAATTTATTTAAAGAAGAGTTAAAATGGTTAAAATTAAAGATTAAAAACTAAAACATTTTTAATATAGGTTTATACATAAGATTAATTTGACTATAAATATTAATTATAAAGACAAAAATATTTCCTACATAATTTTATTTTATTTATAATTTATAGACATTAAATAACTTTATTTATCTATGACACAATTTTGATGAAGTAATTACCTTATTAATGAAATATGAATATAATTGATGTTATAAATACCCACATAAATGTAATTTGTGACTTTTTATAACTTCCACTAATTATCTAGGTTAATAAGACATGTTTTTATTGATTCAATTAAATTTTTTGGAACTAATTATGTTATTATGAATTTACAAAAATAAATTACCAAATAGTGTCAAAATTGACAAAAAATAGTCTATAAAACATATATTATATTATTAATAGTTATTATATTCCTAAAAATCTATGTTTCGAAAAAATAACTTAGATTAGGTTGTATATATTAATAATGAACCATTTGGGGATCTTTTTTCTTCTTATAGTATGTTTATTACCCATATAGTGTAAGAAAACAAGAAGACATGGTAAAAGTTAAATTATTTAACTTAGAGTTAAATCTAAATGATAAGGTTTAAATAGTAACTTAAACATGTATAAAACCTATTAGTTGAGATTATTTTGACCCATAACCACTTTAGCATCGAAATAAATCAATTTGGAGATATTATAAACAGAATATGACTCTATTATAAAATAATATTTTATGTTTTTCTTAAAGTTCCCCTCTCCTCCCTTATAAAAAGGGCACCCCTTCCCTATTCTATTCACACCCTTTTGAAGCTTGATTCTCGGCCAACTCCTACCAATTTGCCTTCTCATATTCCCTAGAAACATTATATAGGTTCTGGTCTCTTCATAATACCAACCCTAGTGCCTTAAGATGAGGTTAAGAAGAGGCGCCTCAATGAAGAGGTAATATCCTTTATCGATTCTTTCCAATTTATTTCTTCTTCTACTTCTTCATCTTTATTTGTTTCATCATAAATTTATAACATCAGAATCAATCATATACTTATATATTATTATAAATATTAAACAATCCAATTTCATTTGTTATCCATCCTACGGAAATGAAATCATCACGTGTGTGTACGTACGGAATACCGTCTCCACGTCGTGGTGTAATCTGTTTTCCACCACCACCATACTTGGATGGGTATAATGGTGTAAGAAAATAACTATATATGATTATTGTAAAGTGATATAGATTCTGAAATATTATACATACACTTCAATACAATTCCACGATCATGGAAATGATATCATCACTCGCGCGTAAGTACGGACTACCGTCTCCACGAATGTGATAAGATTCATTTTCAATGATTAACCATTTAAGTATGATTATAAAGTATATATAATAAATAATAATTAAAGATATTGCATAATAATGTTTCTATATTTATGTACATATATGTTTCATTTACTTAATTCCATTTAATTCAATAAGGAAATAAATGCAATGTTTATGGGTACGTACGGCCAACCGTCTCCATGAACGGTGTATTTAATTTCATTTATATATCTATTTTATATATATATATGATATATAAATCATGATTTACATTCTGGAAGTATGTAAATAAAGATATAAGTAAAAATAATATAAAGAACAACAATTCTAAACACGTATGATAAATAAAACGATTTTACCCAAAACGCTGCTTTAACATGGAACTTACAAAAGAACGGGTAATATAAAGTCATAAGTGAACCATATATGATATCATAACAATGAAAATGATTTTATAATAAGAAAAAAAAATTATTTATATCATTATATAGGAGTTTTGGATATGTACAAAGCATATCAGACCTAAGGTAAGGGATAACTATTCTAATCTCGTTCTTATACGAGATTGTTATTCGTAAGTATTTACTAGGGTTATTGTTATCATCCATACCCATGTTTTCTAAAAATGTTTTCATGTATTTTTAAAGACCTTTTTACCCATTTTTAAAATTTACCACATGTTCTGAAAGGAATCGTACTTATGTTTACTACACATTGAACTTTTACACTTTTCCGAAAAAAGTACGAGAAGAATGTTATTTTTAACTTATACGGCTTGAACTGATTTTTATGTTTTCATAATGCCACATTTTCATGAATCTTACTCTGAAAAATTTTATTACTATTTTCAAAAAAATATTTTTCTTTTAAAATTGCATGGACTTTTGTGAAAAGAAAATGATTTTGAAGAAGAAAGGATATTTTCCTCAAGAATTCATTTCAAGTGTTTTATTAAAACCATTTTCCATCTAAGATGACATTATTTCATATGTGTATGTTTGAAGTATAATGTCTCTATGATTTACATGATTTTACTTTTCTTATGATGAAATATAGATTTGGTTTATATGGATTATGTGATGATGGGATGATATTTATGAAACCCATTTTATTCTTTAGTTTATGATGAATGTTTTATGTTTATTCTATGGAACAAGTAAGAATGATTTCAATATGAGATGGGTGGGACCTATATCTCACTCCAATTCGTTGGGTAAAAATTTATATCTCATGAGATATACATGGATTAACTGGTAATTTAATCTGGTTCAGTGATACAGGACAAGAATGAGGAGTGAACTCGATTCAGAAAGAAACTTTGTCCACTAAGATGGTCATGGCAGCAATGCCTTGTTTACTATGGAAATCATATCATGTTCTTAATGTTTTTCCATAATTAAATGTTTTATTCCCATGTTATTTTATCATGATTAATTTTCTTTTATGATCTATGCCTTACGTACTGCCATGATTAATTTCAGAACTCAAGATTTTTATGTTTAAACTTTATGTTCAGGTTTTGAAGTTCAAATGTATATGGTTTGTTTTATTTCTTTTTCATGTTAACCCTTACTAAGAATTTTATCTCACCCTTTATATGTTTTTTTTCAGGATATAAAGATAGCTTTTAGGTATGTAAAAAATGGAATATCTTTATGGGAGATGTTTAAGATCTTTCACCAAGATTAGAAGATTATCTTCCATATTTCCAAAGACATTAAACTATTACGGTCCTTTGGGGTCTATTTTTGTTATTTATTAAGTATTCGGCAAACGTAATACAATTTCCATGTACTTCAAGTACGGGTCTCTACAGTTGGTATCAGAGGAAAGGTTTAGTTAACCTTTAGAAACTAGGATGTGAAAACATTAGTGAGATCCCTAGAGATATTTCTATAGTTTGTATAGTGAAGTCCCTAAAGTTATGTATAATTATAGGTTATAGTCCTTGTATTATGATAACAATATTAGAATTAACCCTAAGATGTTATATATTGAAGGTACTCCCCCTTTATTATGTTGTTTTCTCTAGAATGATTTTTGGCTCTCACACTATTCTTTTTGGGTTTTAGACGATGGTTGGAACCCGACGGAACCGTATTGATCAAGGTAATGGACAGTGCAATGATTTTCCTCTTGAACAACCAAATATGATGGGAGGTGGAGTAAAAATTGTTATTTATATACTTACACAAGATATGTATCATTCTGGATTTCCGAATAATCAGAGAAGAGAACAATATTCTTTTATGTCCTTCATGAGGCAACGTCCACCTTCTTTCAATGGGTTTTCTGATCCACTTGTTGCTGAACAATGGATCAGTACCATTGAAAATATATTTTCTAAACTTCACTGTTCAGAACATGATAATGTCATTATAGCTGTTTATCGTTTAAAAGGTGAAGCAGACCAGTGGTAGACTCTAATTAATAATAAAATTCCCCAAGATGAAATTGAATCCATGGAATGGGACGAGTTCAAGAACTTGTTTTTCAGTAAGTACATCCCTCATATTCTTCGAACAAATATAGAAAAGGAGTTCTTTGAGCTTAAGAATATGGATGATGAATTTGTTGGTATATTCCAAGAGAATTTTACAAGACATGCAGGGTAAGTATCTTGTTTTATCATCCAACCTGAAAGTAAAGTTGATTGATTTTTCAACGGATTAAAACCAAGTCTTAGAAGGGAATTAGCTATAAGATACTTCAGAATATATGATGAAATTGTGCATTGTGATATCAATGTAGAACTAGAAGTTGGTTTAACATATCCATCTTATGGTTTTGACAAGAAATGAACGATGGAGTTCAAAGACAAATCTCATAATAATGGTGAAAATAAGATAAATGTTTCTTTATTCTCAATGTGTGGAAAGATGCATGGGGGATATTGTCTTAAAGGGACCATAAAAACTTTTAAGTGTTAAAAATAAGGTCATCAATTATATGAGTGTCGAAGTAATGGAAATAGGGTTGCTAATGACGTGAAAAAAGAAAAGACTGCAGAGAATGCACCACCAATAATTCAATGCTTCAAGTGAAAGGAAATGGGGAATTATGCAAATCAATGCCCTAATCCAAGGGTTAATGATGATCAACGTGAGCAACCACTTAAGGAAAAGGATAATGGGAAGTCACATGCGATCACAATTTGTGATGTTGAGTATGACAATGATGTTGTGTAATGATTAATTGTTTATGTAATGGGATTTCAAAATAGTATCATGGAATCTCATTTAAGGCATCGTGGAATTTTGGAATATATATGTATTGGTATTCAATAATTATATGGTACCGGTAACCATGAAAAGTGATTATAATATTTTTGGAATGTAGATGATATGAACATAATGAAGGGATAAAGAGATAATGAGATGTTTGATAGTATTATTGAGATCATGACAGATGTAAGGATAATGTGATATCATGGTTCGAGTATATAGAATTTTTGGGATTTTGGTATGTGGAAAGACTGATCATTTGATAGCATTCATGTTTTCACAAAGGTCCTATTGTAATTTATATTTTAAGAGAATACATGATTAAGGTATTCACATATTAGTAATGTGACCAACAAGATATATCGTATGATATATAGGCGATAAATGATTGTATTCACATGATCGGTAGATGACATTTCTAGTAATTGTTTTCTTTATGCTATGAGCTTGGATAGAAGTATTTTAGATAAGCCTAAAGATTGGAATGAATTATGTTGGACATAAGTTAGAATTTTTTAAGGCTATAACTGTTTTCAATATTATTGATGGAATGTTATAATAGTGTACTTTATAAAAAGCAACAACACGCAAAACAGGCGACAACCCGTCGTGTCGGACAAAGATGTTGGAATCGAACCTACAACTGATGTGTGTCAGGCCTTTATATCCTACCATGGGCCTACGAGAAGTCCCTGGTTAGTAGAATCTAGTTTTAATATATAAATCGGTATGATATATGAAGTATAAGTCTATTTTTGGAACCATATACGATTACTCTCATAGTAGATGGAGTTATGTATATTTAATAACTTTTACTATCCATTTGTTTGAGAAAGATGGAATGACCTCTCATTCTATCTCATGATCTCCTAACACTTAACGGAAGATAAATTCAACTACATTTATTTATGAGATGATGTGGAATTTTTTCAAGGAAAAATAACAGTAAGATTTTACCAAAATCAAGTAATTATTTCTTTTAATTCAACAATTCATCAACATTAGGGAAATGATCTTGAATAGAAGAAAATTTTGTCCTAGTGTCCTTATATCCGATTAATCATATGGAACCATAAATAATCACAAATTTATGGCTTGGTGATTTTTGTCTTATTCATGGCCATGTTCTCTAACACTCTTCATCAGAACATGATGGTTAGATTTCTCTTCCATATCCTTATTTTCACATATGTTCTTCTATATGGAAACAAAATGATTAGTTAATTTGGGTTATTATTATGTTTCATACTTTAGTTTTTAAAGATAAGTTTTGGTATTCATTTTTACTATGTGGGTTTCTATTAAAGAAACATTCGAGTAGTAAACCATTTATAACCCTGATGAATTTCATGGGAGAAATTCATTTTAAGGGGGGTAAGATGTAACACCCCGATATTTTATGAAAAATATTCTTTTTAATTTCATTTAGGTCTTGTGTTGTATGATACACCAAAAGGAGTTTTCACTACACACATCCCTAACTTGGCTTGCATTACAAGCAACTGCGACCTTCCCTGATTGTGTGTGTTGTAAGAAATACGGAGTTTCACTAAAAAATGATATGTTATATAAACTAGCCATTATGAATATTAATGCCCACTTTTTGAAATTTTATAAATTTTATCTTTTGAAATAGACCTCATTTTTTTGATTCGGAATATCAAAATTATCCATGGGTGAATTTTTGAATTTTTCTGAAAACATTCAATTTTTGATGAATCGTGAAAACACTATGTTACTATTTAAAATCTGACTTTTTATTTAAATAATTATTTATTTTATTTAAATTAATTTTAGGCCAAAATTGATTCATAATACCTATATAAGTTCAATTTAATTCACTGGGGTCATTTTATAATAATTTTAGATATAATAAAATTTTATTGAACTTTTCACCTTCTTTTACCCACCTCCAAAGAGAATTTAAAAATATACATAAAACATAATTTGACCACTTCTGTGAGTGTAATTTCAAATATCTGAGAGACACAGTTAATATAAATGAGTAAAATGAGTTTAAATAAGATAAATATAAATTTTTGTGAATAGTAACTTTTTACTTTTACTTACCACGGTTAAATGTAAATCGGGTAATTAAGTGTAAAAGTGATATTATTATTACCCAAACACATGACCTAATTCTACTGGATAAGTGTGATTCGACCAAAAACAACCTTAGGAATAAAATATTACCATTTAGGTCCACTTGGATTATATTAGGACATTTATTATTAATTTATTTAAAGAAGAGTTCAAATAGTTAAAATCAATGTTTAATAACTAATAAAAATTAATATAGGGTTATAAATAAGATAGATTCATCCAGAAATATTCATTATAAAGATAAAAATATTTCATACATAATAGTATTTTATTTATAATATTTATAACTTAAATAATTTAATTTATTTATAACACAATAATGATGTAGTAATTACCTTATTAATGAAATATTAACATAATTGATGTTATAAATACTCATGTAAATGTAATTTGAGACTTTTTATGAATTATACTAATTTTCTAGGTTAATAATACATGTTATTATTGATTCAATTAACTTTTTTAGAACTATTCATGTTGTTATGATTTTCACAAAAATAAATTACCAAATAGTGGAAAAATTGACATAAAATTATTTTTAAAACATATAATATATTATTAATTGTTATTATATTCCTAAAAATCTAAGTATCATCCAAATGACTTATATGAGGTTATATATATTAATAATGAACCATTTGGGGTTCTTTTGGCTTGTTATAGTAATTTTATTAACAATAGAGTGTAAGAAAACATGAAGACACAGTAAAAGTTAAATTATTTAACTTTGAGTTAAATCTAAATGATAAGGTTAAAAAAGTAACCTAAACTTGTCAAAAACCTATTTGTTGAGATTATTTAGACCCATCCCCACTTTATCTTTGAAATAAATCAATTTGGAGCTATTATAAACCGAATATGACTTTTTTATAAATTAATATTTTATGTTTTTTCTAATGTGCCCCTATCCTCCCTTATAAAAAGAGCACCCATTCCCTATTCTCTTCACACCCTTTGAGCCTTTAAGCTCACAAAAACTCTACACATTTCCCTTTATAATCTTATCTAAAACATTATATAGGTTCTTCTCTCTTCAAAATACCAACCATAGTGACTTAAGTGGAGGTTAAGAAGAGGCGCATCAAAGAAGAGGTAATATCCTTTACCGATTCCTTCCAATTTATATCTTCTTCTACTTCATCTTCTTTATTTGTTTCATCATAAATTAATAACATCAGTATAACTCATATACTGATATGTTATTATAAATATGAAACAACCCAATTTCATCTTCTATCCATCCTACGGTAACGAAATCACTACGTGTGCGTACGTATGGAATATCATCTTCACGCTGTGGTGTAATCTATTTTCCACCACCACCTTACCTGGATGGGTATAATGGTGTAAATAAATAACTATATATGATTATTGTAAATTTATAATGATTCTGAAATATTATACATACACTTAAATACAATTCCACGATCATGGGGATGATATCATCTCTCATGCGTACGTGCGTACTACCATCTCCACAAAAGCGATGTGATTCATTTTCCATGATTAACCATTCAAGTATGATTATAAAGTATATATAATAAAAAATCATGAAATATATTACATAATAATGATACTATATTTATGTACATATATGTTTCATTTACTTAATTCCATTTAATTCAATAAGGAAACGAAAACAGCATTCATGTGTACGTACGACCTACCCTCTCCATGATAGGTGTATTTCATTTAATTTATATTTCAATTATATATATATATATAATGAATATATATAGGTTATATAAATCATTATTTACATTATGGAAGAAAATATATCAAGATATAAGTAATAATAATATCAAGGACAACAAGTCTAAACACGTACGATAAATAAAACGATTTTACACAAAACGCTGCTTTAACATGGAACTTACAAAAGAACGGGTAATATAAAGTAATAAGTGAATAATATATGATAACATAACAATGAATATGATTCTATAATAAGTCAATGACATTATTTTAATCATTATACAGGAGGTTCAGATACATACGAAGCATATTAGACCTAATGTAAGGGATAACAATTCCAATCTCATTCTTATCCGACATTTTTATTCGTAAGTATTTACAGGGGTTATTGTTATCATCCATACCCATGTTTACCAAAAAAATCATGTATTTTTAGAGTCCTTTTTACCCATTTTTTAAATTTACCCCATGTTATGAAAGGAATCTTACCTTTGTTTACCACACGGGGATCTTTTTGACTTTTTTTATAAAAGTACAAGAAGAATGTTATTTTTAACTTATACGACATGAACGGATTTTTACGGTTTCATAATGCCTATTTTTCATGAAGCTTACTCTACATTATTTTATGAATATTTTAAACAAAATACTTTTATTTTAAAATCGCATTGAATTTTGTGAAATGAAAATGAATTTGAAGAAGAAAGGATATTTTCCTCAAGAATTCATTTAAGTGTTTTATCAAAACCATTTTACATATATGTTGACATTATTTCATATGTATATGTTTCAAATATAATGTCTCTATGATTTACATGGTTTAACTTTTCTTATGATGAAATATCCATTTGTTTTATATGGATTATGTGATGATGGGATAATGTATATGAAACCCTTATTATTTGTGTTATGATGAATGTGTAAAGACCCGTAAAATTCAAGGAATTTTTTTTTTGAGATTTTACAAGAGCGCAATTTCTGACGGAACCTGATTCTGAGGCCCGGTGTGCCCGGAATCAATTTCCTAAGTTTAGCTCGGGTACGTTCAGTGAACGAACGAGCTGGTTTTCCTAACTTCTGAATTGATGCTCGAAATTGAAATATGAGGGCACTAATGAAACCGCAGTGCTGGTAATTGCTTAACAACACCTTTTCTGGAGTTGCGTTTGCTCGGGTGAGGTTATTAATTAAATGGGTTAACTAAAGAATAAAATAAAATATTGTGCTACAAATTTTATTTCAATTCTAGGTAGTTTAAACGATGCTTGGTGGTTGGAGTTGGACTCACTAATATCCTAACTCCAATAGGTAGGATATTAGTGAATAGTGGCCCACATGATCCCCAACCCTTCAAATACCTTTTAACCTCCCTCTCGTGCATTTAATATGTAACTCACCCGCACCCCTTTTAAATGTCATGTCAACCCTCAAAATTAATTTGGATATTAAACGCTCTTCAATTAAGTCAATTAATTGATCGAGATTTGTTTTTAAATTTCAAATTAATGGCATGAATGAGTGATAAAAAAATAAGACATGACTTATTTTATTGGGGGTTAATTTCATTGTGCGAAAGGAAAAAAGAGGACTCTTGTTCTCTTAAGAAGTATCTTCTTCCTCCTTGAAGAACACGAAGAACACACTGTCACCAACAAAGAACGCCGACCTCCGACGAAGGACGATGAATAATGCTGATTCCTCGGAGATCGACGACGCGATACCATGTTCCGCAATGCGGACAGTTCTCTTCTCCGCACCACCGTGTACCGCAACGCCGTGTACCGCGACGCCAACGATCCTCCTTCCACGATGAGGTCTTCCGTCATGTCCCTTTCCCATGACAAACCACATTCGATGACTCCATCGAGGTAGGGGTTTGGAATTTTTTTCGTGCTTATTCTTGTTGTTCTTCGTCTTTATTTATTTATGGCCACCTGTTATCGGATTAACGGGAGGAGGTCGGACCGCACGAACATGGCCGATCCTCCTCCCCCATTGATTTTGTGTTTGTCGCGTCACGATTAAAGGTAGTATAGTGCAACGAAACCGCACTGAAACAAAGAAGAATGTGCGAAGAAGTGCGGCACCATCACTCCACACTATGGTGGTTAAACAAAGTCACGACGTCGTCGCGCTGCGCCAGAAAACGACGAAGAGGCCGCGGCCGGAGCGGGGCCACAACCGAGGGGAGTGGCACTATTGCGCCGCGCCGGTCGGACAAGGCCAAGGTTAAAAGCTGCGGTGGTGCAAGACGGGGCCATCGGAACCGCCGCTCGCCGGCACCTCGGTGGGGCGGGATCGTTGGGTCCCACGGCAGCAGCACCGACCGGCCGAACCGGGTCGGCCATTTCAGAAGGGAAGCCTGGGTTCGTAACCCCCACATGGGGGCCGCAGTTTCAATCATGGGGGCAGTGCCCCCCCCCCTTCTGTGGCGGCTTGGCCAATGTCGAGCTGGCCACACCAGGCCGCGCCCGCGCCCGGCCAACTATGCCGCCCAGGCCGGGCCGCGCTGCGCCGGATGGTCCGGGCCACGCTGGCAGGACCGAGCCGTGCCCACCAGTTCTGGAAGTTCCCTAATGGTCCGGACCCAGACCAGGTTTGGGTCGACCCTATTCGGGCCGACCCAGGGGGTCTCGGGTCGGGTCAGTCCAAGCCCAAAACCACCTAAAACCGGACAGGTTCGTTCTTTTGCCCATATCATGGGCTACGGACCTCCGATCGACGCGTTGTCAGTTGCGATGTGATCCTTGGATCGAGATGGTCATTTTGGTTTATTACACTCAAGGTTTCAGAAAACATTGGGTATGGTCGGGTTGGTTCGAACCTGGAACCAACCTGGCCCTCTGAACGGAAACGCTTATAACGTGAGCTCCGGACGTCCGATTGACGTGTCGTCAACTTTGTTGGATTCCTCTTAGTGAGACGGATCTTTTGTATTACTCCGCTTGAGGTTTGTATGCATTTGGAGTGTGTTTAGTTTGGTTTTGACTTAAAAACCAATCGGGCCCCTAGAACGAAAAAGCCAATAACTCACAGACCGGGTGTCTGATTGACGTGCCCTCTGTCATGTTGAGTTTCTCTTGTCGAGACGGAACATTGAGATACATCAACACTGGAATACATGTCATTTGATCTATCGTTAACTTAGCTCATGGAGCGGACCCTCCCGGAATCGAGCATGCAGTGTGCGGGAACCCTAGAGCTGGCTGCGACTACGACGACGATGATGACTGCACTTAAATCGTCAGTGGGTTCGAAAGTTACGATGACTGCACTGAAATCCTCTGTGGGTTCGGCAGCAATGAAGACTGCCTGAAAATCCTCCGTGGGTTCGGTAGCAATGAAGACCGTACTAAAATCCTCCAGGGGTTTGATGGTGATGAAGACTGCACTAAAATCCTTTGTGGTTTCGGCAGTGATGAAGACCGTACTGAAATCTTCAGTGGGTTCGACGACGGTGACTACTGTTCATGTATCCTACGTGGGTCTGGCAGTGTTTGACTGTGTTCATGCTATCCTACGTGGGTCTGGTAGAGTAGTTGTTCTGTATCCTATGTGGGTCCAATAGCTTAGCTGGTTTAGTATCCTACGTGGGTCCCAGCTTAGATGAATCAGTGGATACATCTGATCATATCTATCTTCTTAAGAATAAGTATACCTGTGTGAGCTGAGTCTTGACTTTCAATCAATATCTTTGATATTATTGACTTTCTTTCGTATGTGTATTGAGTTGTATTATCTTATGTGGATTGGGATATACTTCTATGTGGACGTGATCGAACATGGGCTCGAATGATGGAGCCGAACTGGAATTGATGACTTAGTTATATGTATGGGAATATACCTAAGTATTGTTGGATGTTACTTAGTGATTGTATCTTTCCTTTGTGGATTATCCTTTGTGGATTCTTGGAGATCTTCAGGGGTCTCAGGGTCCCTACTGAGTAGCGTATACTCACCCCTGCACGGGCTATGCCCATACTACATTGTGTTTGATGTAGACGATGGACAGTGCTGATCGTGGTTGAGACTTGTGGAGCAGGTCAGCACCTAGAGGTGGACCACCGGGCGGGACGTACACGGAGCGGACGACTAGACCCGAGGAGCTGAGGTGGGTATCTGTACGCACCATTCAGGTGGGACTTCCAGTAGAAAGCTCGATGTTGCTACTTTACATTCAATTGGTGTACTTTCTGTCTAGTTGTACTTTACTTTAAGTTTGGGTTTGTATTCTTGCCCATTTACTTTCCGCACATACTTTTGTGGCCAGTTTTTCTTAGTGTTTACTTATGCTGGCTTACTCTGAGGTTTTTGTTTACTTTATAAAGGCAATGACTTCCCCTTTTTCGGGATTTACGCCTTCTGTGCTAGTTGTCAGCCCCTGGCCTATGGGAGGTGGGCATGGGGTAGTCACGGCACGGGCCCCGAGGACAGGTCATGAAAAATTGGTATCAGAGGGAGGTTTGGTTCTACCGCAGAACATAGGACTCTGATCTTTCTTCTATGTGAAGAAATAGTGTTAAGGGTATTGAGTGTGGTTATCGGTCCATGGTGTTCAGTGTTGGTGCGGGGGCCGACGTATCCGTACACCAGGACCATGACTTCTGATTTCATACTCAATGGACGAAAACATTGATTCCAAGTGTGTTTCAAAAGTTTTCATTGTGATTACTTTGTGTCATATCACCGGGTATACTATTTGACCGTTCTGCACCAGTTTCTTTTTAGGATGGCCCCACGATGGCAGCCAAATAGGGTTCCGAGCTTTGTGTGAGATGACAGCCCACCGAGCGACGAGGCCTCGGTGAAGGGCCCTTTTTCAGCGGAGGCACCGGCGGTACCACTACCTGCCGAGCCACCGATGCCACCAGCCCCAGCGGCTGAGAGTGAACGTCACCTTAGTGCATTGAATGAGTTTCAGAATCAAAGACTTCCCAGGTTCTGTGGGGAGATGGACCCTCAGGCAGCCGAGGATTGGCTGGAGGCGGTTGTGCGAGTTTTCATGTTATTGGGGACACCAGCTGACCTCATGGTGATCCTCGCAGCGAGCCTTCTACACGCGGAAGCAGGCAGATGATGGAGCTTGATACTCCAGGTGCATGAAGAGGCATCTCTCCTCTGTATAGACTTTGAGACCCTATTCCACTCGGAGTTCGTCCCAGCCACCCTCCATGTAGTGCGCATCTAGGGGCTTCTACAGCTACGGTAGGGCAGCATGACGGTCGCCCAGTACATGGCGAGATTTACCGATCTCTCATGTTATACGATGGACATGGTACAAGACCCATTCTTCTAGGCCCAGACCTTCAAGCAGGGACTGAGGCATGAGATCAGTGAATTGATGATCTCCCTCAGCATTCCGACACAGGAAGGAGTACTGGAGAGAGATCTTCTCATAGAGAGATTTCTTGCTGAGCCTACACTAGCAGTGAGACCTACCACAGGGCAGCACATAGCAGAGTCGTCTGCATCTGGCAGTCGACGGATGTCACATTGGTCCAGGCGGACCAGACCATCAGGCAGACGACCTCAGGACACTGTCTCAGAGGTGCAGGGAACATGGCGCAGATCCAACCTTCCGAGGAGTAGGCAGTGCTATGCATGCGGCGGGCAGGGCCACATTGCCCGTGACTTCCCGACCCGTCGTGCAGAGGAGCAGCAGACGGTTGAGGGGCCACCCCGGCAGAGGCAGAGGGTCGACCGTGGTGGTCCGCCGAGAGCAGGGGGACAAGGCAGGGGAGATGTATGATTAGCAGGTGGTGGGCGACGCTTGGATGCTTTACCACCACCACCACCAAAAGGTCCACCCCAACCACAGAGAGCTGGCGGGCAGAGACAGGCTCAACTTCATGCTGTGGAGGCCTATGACCACGGCGCGCCAGAGATGATTTGATGTACTATCTTTGTCTACTCCACCTTTTCTACAGTTCTTATAGACATAGGAGTGAGTCATTATTTTATTTTCGCTGCCCTTGTTCAGATCTCGGATATTCTGACGGAGTCGTTGGCTCGATACATACACCTAGAGACTCTTACGGGAGCAGACTCGACGATAAGGCATTGGTGCCGGCAGTGTGAGATTACTCTAGGAGGCGAGAGCTTCGGTTGGGATCTTCTTGTAGCAGTGTCAAGGCCTTACGATTTCTTCTTGGGCATGGATTGGTTATCTACAATCCATGCTCAGATCGACTATATTAGGGACAAGGTGCGGTATGTTCGCACCGATGGGAGGAGGTTCACCTTCACCGGTGAGTAGGGAGCCTTTGCAGTGCAGGATGGACTCACGTAGAGGAGAGGACAACCCATCCCTCATCAGTTGCCTAGCCTCATCCTAGGAGCAGTTGGCGTGCAGAGTCCTAGTGTTCCTGTAGTGGTGGATCAGTATGCGGACGTTTTCCATGACGACGTTCCATGACTACCTCCTCGCAGAGAGGAAGTATTTTATATTTACCTATACCCCGAGATAGACCTGATATTCACTCAAGCGTATTGGATGGCCCCCGCTGAGATTCGAGAGCTACAGGTAGAGTTGTAGGACTTACAGTGCAAGGGATTCATCCGACCCAGTGTTTCACCCTGGGCTTCCCCGATTTTGTTTTCAAAGAAGTAAGACGGGAGATTGTGACTGTGTGTCGATTATCGTCATCTGAACTAGGTGACCGTGAGGAAAAATTATCCTCTTCTGAGTTTTGACGACCACTTCAATCATCTCAAGGGAACACGGTAGTTCTCAAAGATAGACCTTAGATCAGGTTATAATCATCTCAGAGTTCAACACAAAGATGTGCAGAAGAAGGCCTTCAGATGTCGGTACGACCACAATGAGTTCATGGTTATGCCATTCGACGTATCCAATGCTCCAGTGGTGTTCATGAGTCTCATGAACATGATATTTCGTCTATACCTCGATCGATTTGTCGTGGTCTTCATCGACGACATATTGATATACTCGACCACTGAAGAGGACCACGCCTACCACTTGCGGGTTGTACTGGAAACACTCCGAGAGCACTGGATTTTTGGAAATCTCTTGAAGTGTTAGTTCTGGATACGTTAGGTCCACTTCATGGGACATGTCATCTCTGAGGTAGGATTTGCAGTGGATCCTGCATAGATTGAGGCAGTACTAGCTTAGGAGCCACCGAGGAGCGTAACGAAGGTGCAGAGTTTCTTGGGGATAGCTGGGTACTATCGGAGGATTGTGCCAGACTTCTCTAGAGTTGCGGAACCACTATCATCATTGATGAAGAAGGGGAAACCCTTCGTGTGGTCAGAAATATGTCTGCAGATATCCTTCTTGGATAGAGATGGAGCAACCTTTCTTCAGTCACTCACAGTCACTCCCCCACAACTGCAGCGGGTTAGAGAGGCACAGCGTGGGGACGATGACTATGAGATGCATCATGCACAGATATCCTTAGGATATTCACCTGATGGATTCACTATAGGAGGAGAGTGTGACGTCCTTTTCAAAGGACGTACAATGGTACCGGCTGATTTGTAGGAGGAGGTACTAAGAGAGTTTCACACTTCTCCTTTAGTGGTACATCCAGGAGTGGCGAAGATGTACCAGGATCTCAGACGACAACACTGGTGGCCGGGTATGATGATGGTTATAGCAGAGTTCGTTTCTCGATGCCTCACCTGCCAGCAGGTGAAGGTAGAGCCCAGGTACCAGTAGGCTTGTTACAACCCTTGGAGGTCCTAGAGTAGAAGTGGTACATGATATCTATGGACTTCGTGACTGGACTTCCACATACTTCCAGAGGTCACAACTCTATTTGGGTGATTATCGACCAACTCACCATGTCGGCCCACTTCTTACCCAATAGAGAGATGGTCTCAGTAGAGAGCATGGGACGTCTCTATGTTCAGAAGATTGTACGGCTTCATGGTGTGCCATAATCTATCGTCTCCGATCGAGATGCTCTCATTACTTCCCGGCTTTGAAAGGGGTTGTAGGAGGCATTCGGGACACAACTATGTATGAGCACTGCCTTTCACCCTCAGACGGATGGTCAGATGGAGAGGACCATTCAGACTCTCTAGGACATGCTCTGTGCATTTTTCCTTGACTTTGGTCGCAGCTGGGTGGACCACCTAACCTTGGTGGAGTTCACATACAACAAAAGCTACCACTCCACCATTGTGATGGCACCATACAAGGCATTGTACGACCGGCCATTCAGATAACCTCTGTACTGGACAGACCCTGGGGAGTCAGCACATGTGGGACTAGAGATAGTACAGGCCACGAAAGAGAAGGTCCAGGTCATCCAAGAGCGGATGAGGATAGTTCAGAGCTGGCAGAAGTCTTATGCTGACAGGAGGTAGAGGCCACAAGAGTTCGAGGATGAAGACCATGTTTTCTTGTGGGTCTCACCTCAACATGGTTTACGAAGATTTGGCTGGGGTAGAAAGTTATCTCCGCACTTCATCGGACCATTCCAGGTCCTCAGCTGGATAGGTGAGGTGGCCTACCGCCTGTCTCTACCACCTCATTTGCACCGGGTGCATGACGTCTTCCACGTATCTCAACTGAGGAGATACGTGCATGACCCGACATATATCATCGACCATGGGGAGCTAGACCTTGACAATGGGGAGAACATTATAGAGGTCCAGGTGGAGATTGAGGATCGATAGGTGCGGGTCCTACGTGGGTGTTCGATTCCTCTAGTGCACATTTGATGGCATCATGGGAATCTCCAGGAAAGAACATGGGAGCGGGAGGCTCAAATCTGTGCCCAGTACCCTCATTTGTTCCCCTAGTTTGTGATGTATATTTACGGGGACGTAAATCCCTGAGGTGGGAGTAATGTAAAGACATGTAAAATTAAAGGAATTTTTTTTCTTAATTTTCTTTGGGATTTTACAAGAGCACAGTTTCGGACGGAACCTGATTCCGAGGCCCGGTGTGCCTGGAATCAATTTCTAAAGTTTAGCTCGAGTACGTTCCGTGAACGAACGAGTGGGTTTTCTAACTTTTGAAACAGTGCTCGGAATCAAAATCTGAAGGCACCAATGAAACTGCGGCACCAGTAATTGCTTAATACCACCTTTTCTGGAGTTGTGTTTGCTCGGGTGAGGTTATTAATTAAATGGGTTAACTAATGAATAAAATAAAATATTGTGCTACAAATTTAATTTCTATTCTAGGTAGTTTAAACCTATTCTTGTTGGTTGGAGTGGGACCCACTAATATCATAACTCCACTAGGTGGGATATTAGTGAAGTGGGGCCCACACGATCCCAACACCTTCAAATACCTTTTAACCTCCCTCTCGTGCATTTAATATGTAACTCACCCACACCCCTTTTAAATGCCATGTCAACCCTCAATATTAACTTGGATATTAAATGCTCTTCAATTAAGTCAATTAATTGAATGACATTTGTTTTTGAATATCAAATTAATGGCATGCATGAGTGATAATAAAATAAGACATGACTTATTTTATTGGGGGTTAATTTTGTTGTTCGAAAGGAAAGAGAGGACTCTTGCGCTCTTGAGGATTATATTCTTCCTCCTTGAAGAACACAAAGAACACACCGTCACCAACGAAGAACGTTGACCTCCAACAAAGGACGACGGATAACACTGATTCCTCAGAGATCGATGATGCGACGCCATGTTTCGCGACGCCGACGGTCCTCTTCTCCGCAACTCTATGTACCACGATGCCATGTAACGCGACGCCGACGATCCTCCTTCCGCGACACCGTCTTCCATGATGTCCCTTTCCCGTGACAAACCTCGTTCGATGACTCCATCGAAGTAGGGGTTTAGAATTTTGTGTTGTGATTTTAATTTCTGTTCTTCGTCTTTATTTTTTTATGGCCGCCTATTATCAGATTAACAGGAGAAGGTCAGACCGCATGATCATGGCCTACCCTCTACCCCCCTTTGATGTTGTGTTTGTTGCGGCATGATTAATGGTAGTATGGTGTAATGGCTCTGCGCGGAAACAAATAAGAACGGGTGAAGAAGTGCGGCGCCGTCGGGCCACGCTGTGGAGGCCGAACAAAGCCGCTGCACCATCGTGTCGCGCTGGAAAACCACAAAGAAGTCGTGTCAGTGCAAGGCGGGTGGCCGGAACCGCCGGCTGCCGGCACCTTGGAGGGTTGGGACCGCGGGGTCTGGTGGTGGCAGCACTGGTCGGCCGGAACGGGCCGGCCGTTTTGGAAGGGAAGCCAGGGGGTTGTAACCCCCGACTGGAAAGGATGCGTCCCCCACATGGGGGTTCGCGGTTTCATTCTGGGGTGCAGAGCCCCCCCCCCCCTTCCGCGGCGGCTTGGCCAGCGCCGAGCTGGCACACCGGACCACTCCCCCGCCAGGCCAACCGGCTGCCCAGGCCGGGCCGGGCCATGCTCACCGGGCCAGGTCGCACTCTAATGGGCCGGAACACGACCCGGTTTAGGTCGACCCAGTTCGGGCCGACCCAGGGGGTCTCGGGCCGGGTCGGTCTGGGCCCAAAACCCCCTTATACCGAACAGGTTCGTTCTTTTGTCCATATCGTGTGATAGGGACTTCAGATCAATGCACCGTAAGTTGTGATGTGATTCTTGGATCAAGACAATCATATTGGTATATTATACTCAACGTTTTGGAGAACTTTGGGTATGGTCTGGTTGGTACGAACACGAAACCAACCGGGCCCTCGGAGCGAAAATGCTTATAACTTGAGATCTGGACGTCTGATTGACGTTCCATCGACTTTGTTGGATTCCTCATAGTGAGATGGACCTTTTGGCTTACTCCGATCGAGATTTGGACACAGTTGGAGTGTGGTCGGGTTGGTATTGACTTAAAAATCAACTGGGCCCCTAGAACGAAAAAGGCAATAACTCTCAGACCGGGCGTCTGATTGAGGCGCCGTCTATCACGTTGAGTTCCTCTTGTCGAGACGGAACATTGAGATACATAAAATCTGAACTACATGTCAGCTTATGTATCGACCCCTTGGCTTGTGGAGCGGTCCCTCCTAGAATCATTCAAGACATGTACGAGAACCCTATAGCTGGCTGCGACATCGACGACGATGATGACTGCACCGAAATCCTCCATGGGTTCGAAAGTGACGATGACTGCACTGAAATCCTACGTGGGTTCAGAAGGGATGAAGACTGTACTGGAATCCCATATGGGTTCGGCAGTAATGAAGACCGTACTGAAATCCTCTGTGGGTTCGATAGCAATGAAGACTGCACTGAAATCCTCCGTGAGTTCGGCAGCGATGAAGACCATACTGAAATCCTTCATGGGTTCGACGACGATGACTATTGTTCTTGTATACTACATGGTTCTGGTAGTTTATGAATCTGTTATTTCTATCCTATGTGGGTCTGGTAGATTAGTTGGTCTGAATCTTATGTGGGTCTGAGAGCTTAGCTGGTTAAGTATCCTATGTGGGTCCCAGCTTAGATGAATCAGTGGCTACATCTAATCATCAATATCACCTTACGAAAAAGTATACATGTGTGAGCTGAGTCTTGACATTCAACCAATATCATTGATATGATTGAATGGATTTCCTATGTGGATTGAGTTGTGTTATCCTGTTTGGATGGGGTTGTACTCTTATGTGGATGTGATCAAACATGGGCTTGGATGATGGAGCCAAACTGGAATTGATTACTTAGGTATATGTATGGGCATATACCTAAGTATTATTGGATGTTACTTCATGATTGTATATTTCCTTTGTGGATTATCCTTTGTGGATTCTGGGAGACCTTCAGGGATCTCAGGGTCCCTACTGAGTAGCGTATACTAACCCCTACATGGGATATGCCCGCACTACATTGTGTAGGATGTAGACGATGAACAACACTGATCATGGTTGACACTTGTGGAGAAGGTCGGTACCTAGAGGTGTACCACTGGACGGGACGTACACGGAGCGGGCGGCTGGACCTGAGGAGCTGAGGTGGCAATCTATACCCACCCTTCAGGTGGGACATCTAGTGGATGGCTCGACGTTGCTTCATTACTTTCATTTGTTCTACTTTCATTCCAGTTGTGCTTTACTTTCAGTTTGGGTTTGTATTCTAGCCTATTTACTTTCCGCACTTACTTTTGTACCCAGTTTTACTTAGTGTTTACTTCTTCTGGCTTACTCTATAGGGTTTTTTTACTTTGTAAAGTAAATGCCTTCCCCTTTTGTTAGGATTTACGCCTTTGGTGCTAGTCGCCAGCCCCTGGCCTATGGGAGGCGGGCTTGGTGTAGTCATAGTATGGGCCCTGAGGAAGGGTCATGACAAAATATTTTAAGTTTATATTGTGACACATGTAAGAATGATTTCAATATGAGATAGGTGGGACCTATATCTCCTTCCAATGCATTGGGTGATGATTTATATCTCATTAAATAGGCATCGCTGAAATGGTATGTTAATCAAGTTTAATGATTCAAGACTAGAACGAGGAGTGAACTCGAATCATAAAGGGAATTTGTCCACTAAGATGGTCATGGTAGCAATGCCTTGGCTACTATGGAAATCATATCATGTGCTTAATTTTTTTCCATAATTAAATGTTTTATTCCCATGTTATTTTTTCATGATTGATGTTACTTTATGATCTATGCCTTACGTACTACCAAGATTTATTTCAGAACTCAATATTTGGATGTTAAAACTGTATGTTCATGTTTTCAAGTTTAAATGTATATGTTTTGTTTTATTTTTTTTCCCATGCTTACCCTTACTTAGCATTTGATCTCACCCTTTATATGTTTTCCTTTCCCCATGATATACAGAATGGTTTTAGGTACGAAAAAAAGGGAAGATCTTTATGGTAGATGTTTAAGATCTTTCAACAAGATTAGAAGATTTTGTTCCAAGTTTCCAAAGACACTAAACTATTACAGTCCTTTGGTGTCTGTTTTTGGTATGTATTAAATAATCCGCAGAAGTAATGTAATTTCCATGTACATCAAGATTTGGGTATCTATTTTTTTACTTTTAAATTAAATTATTTAATGAGGGTAAATTATTCTTACAAAGATTCATATTTGTCAGTATTCACTAAAAAATCAATATTTTATGAAAAATCCAAAACTATCATTAAAATTAAAATTTAAAATTCTGGTTTCAAAAATGATATTATTTTTATAAAATAAAACTTTATAAATTAAAAAATTTATCATTCAAATAAAAAAAATATTAGATAGATTTTATTAAACACAATTTTCTTTTTTGATTATAAAATTACATGGTATTTCTATTATGAATTATACTATGTAAATAATGATTAAAGTGTTTTATTCTATATTTACCTAGGTTGTTAAAAATATAGGGGTCATATGATATTAATGACAATTATAATGGGGAATTAGTTTTTATAAAAAAATATAAATCCCAATAAATCAATTATAAATAAAATATAAATAAATAATTAATTATTTTACAAATTATCATGGAATACTAAAATAAATGAAATGTAATATAACCTAATAAAATACTATTGGGTAAAGAAACCCTTACCTTTACATTTTTCTCACCTCCCTTTGATAAATTTTAAGTCTTTTATATAAGAGGTATATGATCACATCAAATGATGTGGGATGTGGCAATTGATGTTTATAGAGGTACTCTGATGGATATTTGAGATAGAAACCAAATTTGAGTTGGATGAGAAAAGTTGAAATGATTTAATTTTATGTATATATTTTATGGTGTTTTTTAAAATATTAAAACATTTTGTGGCATGAAATTAATTGTGAAAATCCCATGTAGAACACATATGGACCAAGATAATTATTTATGTAAATTTCATATCTATATGAGTCACATATAATATTTATATATTTTCAATTATTTAAGAAATATTTGTAAAAATAAAAAATATTCCATTTTCGTTTTATAATTATTCAAAATTCATTAATTTAAAGGCATACTAAAAACTACAAGTTTTTAATATAAACTATTATATAAATTCTTTATTTTATTTAATTATCTATAAAATTAATGGGATACTGAAACTCATTTAAATATTATAAATTTTTATATTTTTAAACTTATTTATTTAATTATTTTAATATTTTCAAATATGTCTTGGCAAAACGTTGTAAGTGTTGTAGAAACATATAATAACTCAAAAACATTAAAATAAAATATTAACATTGAAAATTTCAGAATACATAATTTTTATATTTATGATTATTCATAATTAATATCTATTCCCATCCATATAATGAATACTTATTAAATATGTTATTTCTACATTTCACTCATTTGATATGTATTTCCCTAGAATTCAGAAACAATTTATGTCATAACACAGAAATGATTGAATATATAAATTTAAATCGTAATTTATAAAAAATACCAAATAATTAATTCATTCAAATAATATTTACTTAACAATAATAATCATTATGAAATCAAATTTGACTTCTATATTGTAGTAGTAGAACTACATAACCAAAAAAATGATTTTCATATTTATCACGAAAAAAATTCTGATTTTTATCATTTTTTATATTTTTGTTTGATATTCTTATTATATTATAATAAATTTTCTTTTCCAAAAGTTTCTTAAAATTATATATCATATTTATGATTTCATAATATAATAAAATTTATTTTGTCTGATAAAAAATTAATTTTAAACTATTCACAAAATTTTGCAATTAAAAACTCAAAGAAAATAATATAATTCGAATATAAAATTTTAAAATATTAAATAAAATTTATTTATATTAATAAAAATAATTTAATACCATAAAATATCTGAAAAAGATATATTTATGTCTATTAAATCTATTTTCATGGATTTTTTATTTTTCTTGTATAAGTGTTGCATCAACGATGTGTATGTATTCTATGTTGTTATGCCATTTGTAAAAAATAAAGATAAATAACAATCATAAAAATAACATTTTAAAACTCAATTTAAACATTTTTATCATTCATTAGTTATTTTAGTCATAATAATAATATATTAATGTTTATGAAATCAAAGAGAGTGACAAATTGTTTTAATGATTTCATTAAAAAATATTTATGTCATTATCAAAGAAAAGTAAAATATTTTTTCCATATTTTCAAGACATAGATAATTATATTTTACATCCACTAATATTAAAGTAATAGGTCAAGTGTTTGGGTTATTTAATTCCGTACCCTATAGTATAACCCATGTTTTAACCATTTTACCCTTACCGATGTGAAATATTTTATCAAATAATTATTTATAATCAAAAAGTATAAAGGGAACTTATATATCAATTTTTAACATTATAATTTCAATTGTTGAATCAATTTTTTAAAAATTAATTTCAAAAAATGTATGAAATAAATATTAATATAAATTCATAAAACCGGAAGAATATTTTATTTAGATTAATATGAACTTAAACCAAAATCAATTATAATGATGATAAAATTATAAATAATAATATAATTTTTAATTAATTTATTTTTACGGATATTTATGATCAAATTCAAAGAATAATGAAATATTTGAATTATTTAAAATTACTTATTTACAAAACAATGGTATTTTTCACTATTCATATAAAACTAAATCTTCTCATTAAATACCGAAAATTTTACCCTATAAAAAATTTTATAGGAAATTTTATAAAATAATAATATTTTCATTAAGGTGACATTATAATAATGTTTGGAATAATTAATCTTATGTGTAAAAAACATGAATAAAAAACATTTTTGAAGAAAATACATTTTTAAAGCATAAAATGACTTTAATGAAAATGGAGTAGTAATTTTTAATACCTTAATAAATAAATTATCTTTATGTATAACAAAAAAAATATTTTCCCTAATATTCTAATTTTTATTCATAGATATTAATTTCACTACATTCTTTTAATGGTCTCATTTAATAAAATACATTATGGTTTGTTAATCCTCAATGCTTTGTGTTGAATATTATATAAAATAATTATTGTTAAAATTTTAAGGTATTAATTTATCTCCCTCCCCCATAATAAATAAAATCCATAAAATTTTAAATTTATTTCTGTAATAAATGGTTTGAAATGTATAAATACATTGGTTCAAAACACACATTATAAATAGGGTAATTAAATATTCATATATCAATGAGAGAAATGGAAATAAAAAATTTAAATTGAATAATATATATCACGGTTTCCAAATAGAATAAAAAATTTTGGAAGCTAAAATTTGAAAATCGAGGAAAATTTATTGTCATCATAATTATGGAGAATTATTTTTAACATTGATCAAAATAATATTACTGATCATGAGAATGTTAGTAATAAGAAAATTGTAAATCATTAATCTTATAAAAATACCATAAATTCATTGAAAAATATTATAATATAATAATGTTTTTGTACAATATAATATTCATATTTATATAAAATTATTTTTCACTATAGATGATGAACATATGTAAATACAGTTACTAAATATGTAAAATTTAATAATTTTGTCAATATCCATCATGATCTCATCCTTTTCTATCAAATTAAAAGTATTCAAGGTTAATTTTATAGGATTGAATCACTATAATACACTTCTAAAAGATCATCAGTCCCAAAAAAAGACAATTTGTTATTGATTCTATAATTATTAAAGCCCATATTTGTTAACACTAGGTGGTATAATATTTTTAAACCATCATTTTTGGAAATAAAATATTAATATCTAAAGCCTCATGTAAATTTTTAATAAATTTATTTTGAGAAATAATTATCCTTAGATTTATTCTAAATATTCTTGACGAAGATTGAATCCCAAATATTTTAATTATTTGATAACATATTCTTATTAGATAAACATTTCATTTATCTCCAAATAATATAAATCACACTTAAATTCTTATACAAATATATATTTTGTGGTCACATATTCTCTAAAATATTAATACCATTTCCAAGAATAATTTGACAATAAAATCATATACTATTCTAATGGTTAAATCAATCTATACTACTCAAATAGAAACCCATATTTTCCCAATGAATTTTTATTTTCATTAATCTTATAATGTCCCCAAAGAGTGTACATGTTTAAAAATAATAGTAGTCACTTATTCATGAAATTTCATTCAAATCACATTGTTACATATAAGATAAATCATATTTTCCAACATTTAATATTACATTTATCCCAATTTACCATAATTACCCCGTCATCAAATATCATATAAACAGTAATGGCTATTAATACCCTTATCCTTAATTTCAAAAACAATTCGTCAACAAATTAAATTATAATTTAAACATGTACCAAACAAAAAGTATGTATTACCACAACATTCATTCAAAATAATCATAATAATCATAACATCCCAAAACATAAATCATCAAAATGTTATTGGTTTCATTAAATAGATCACTAGCATGAGACAAATTAAACAAAAACTGTATCCATAACTCATTAGTTAACCTCACATAAAAATAACCTAATATACAATGTTATATTAACATTTAATCTAATAAAAACTAAAATATATAAGAGCTTACACTCCCCGATATGGTGCTAGAATATCATCTTAAGATTTCTGGTATTAATACAAATAAAAATTACCAACTTTTTACAATTAATAACATATAACGTAAAATTGAAATATTAAATCACTTAAATAACCAATGAACTTTTTGTTTTTTCATTATTGAGATTTGGGAAAAACTATTACAAAAAAATCATTGATATATACAGAACTTTTTTGTAAAAATGATCACCATCTACCACTATGTTTCTTACATTGTGTGTCTTGATTAGGTATAACATAAATAAATATTTTCATCAAAACATGTTAAAATGGAATACATAAGAAGGATGGGATAAAATTCCTGGTATGTTAATTCATATAGAGGAAGATATCATAAAATAAATAAATTACTAATAATATGGAAGGAATAAATGGTAATGAAATCATTCTTAAAAATCATAAAAAAGGATTGAAAATTATCCCTAGATAGAGTCACAATTTATATAATATCAATGACATTAATAACTAATTTTACAATGATGGAATACATATTGTTATACATCTTAAAATTTTCATCAGGAACCCATATAAAGGCATCCCAAACTTATTATCAAGACCCATGCCATGACATATTACATTAATGGAAAATGCCTTAACAAAATACCCAACCTATTTTTTCTCATGAGACCCACTAATTCATCATGGGACTATGTAATAATGAGACCAACATATCAGTTAATAAATCCAATAAATTCATTAGGTGCGTAGAAAATAAAACTTCATCAATTTTTATATAAAATCAATAACATTCAGTATTCAAAGAACAATAATACGGAATTCCATAACTTTCTCATGTCAAAGTAATCATATGAATTAAGAGAAATATGGTGTATTGAATCATAAGAGTATTTACTAAATAAATCATAAAATTCATTAAATAATGTTAAAATATATGAAAATATTTTTAAAATATATCTGGAAACTATAATGTGTAAAATATCAATTCCATTTTGAAATAACTTATTTAAAAACTAAAAAATAAAAAAATGTTTTGGATAATGATTTCTTTGAAAACAGCTATTTAAAATTATAATTGATTATTCAAAACATTGATTTCTCATGATAAAGGTAAATATTGTTTGTTATATAATCATTAAAATCAATGATTCTTTTCCAGCCTTCAGTAAATCATAGATTTTTTAGAGAAAAAAACATATTTATTAATTTTAAATGCTCTCATAGAAAATAAAAAATAGGTAAAATTGACTCTAAAGAGATATTATGGTATATTTAAAACATTATTTCAAAATTTAAAAATAAAATATTAACATGCAATATAATTATTTCAAACCTATTAGAAAATTAATGTCATTTTTCATAAAAAAAATTAATTTGGTAATTTTTAGTAAAATTGAATGTAAAATGAAAATAATCATATAATATCATTGAAATCAACATATGGTAAGGAAAAAAAATTTAATATAGGAATCTCATATAATTAATTAAATTTATTGTGAAACATAAAAAATCTAGAATAACGATGTGGTTTTGAAAAAAACGGTTACTGATTTTGTAACTCTATATTCATAAACCCTTTGAATGTAAAAAATATAAAACGAAACATTAAAAACTAACAATATAAGTACATTAATGATACAACATAGAAATTATTTATTGGGTAAACCTTATAAAACATGATACATGAATAACATAAACCCATGTCCCAGAGATGGAAAAATTAATATAAATAAACCTTGTAATGAACATATAATTGAATTGAAAGTTAATCAATGGAAAGATTCTATTTATAAAATTTAAATCCAGAAAAAACCTTTGTAAATTCAATATAAAGAAATAATTGGTCATTTTATACAACAACATAGAATTTCATAAGAAATGAAATAGTGATATAACCTAATGAAAGAATATTCAATTAAAACCATTAACTGTCCCATTGTTTCATATCCTTTTTATTGATATTATGTCTATTATATGATATATTTATGATCACCCCAATTTTTGGATGATATAGGAATGGTTTCCTTGGGGTAGTTTGAGTACTTTTTATAAAACCCCAAATTCGTTATGTGTAAAAAAAGTTGAAGTGATAACCCATTTAGAAGTAAAAAAACAATAGTGTTTTCACATTTTTTAGTCTTTAATTGACACAAAGTTAATTATAAAAATTGAAAGTGTAACAAAAAAATTGAATTATTTTTTCAATAAAATCATATCTATCTAAGTAGTGGTAGATTTTTTATATTTTTATAATGATTTAAAAATATTTTTAAAACATAAAATAGTATTTTGTTTCATACTACATTATTCAAAATCCATAAATTTAAAATAATCATGAAAACTATGAAATTATAATATAATATATGATTTCATCAATTATTCATAAATAATGTTTATTAAAATCATGGGATACTCCACATTATCTATACATTATCGTTTTCAATATTATTAATATTATGTATTTAATTAATTTTATATTTTAATAAACATTTCCCCAATGAGGAATCAGTGTTTTATACAATTATATTAATATATAAAATTATAATAAAATTATTTAAAAATTGATTATAAATATTTCATATCATTTATATAAAATTGTAAATAAATCTATTCTCATTCATATAATTAAAAAATATTTAATATGATATTTGACATTTTACACCTTATCCTTAGGGCCTAGGCTAGTGGAAATTGGCCATATGAGGTGTTGAAGAGGTCTCGTGTTTGAGTCTCCATGGCTTACTACATGTTTCATTCCTTGTTTCATTATAGATTTGTAGTTCCCCTTCCCTGACCATTTGCAAATGACCATTCACACCTTCACAATCAGTTGGAAAGGAATAAATTTATATTACTCTAATATTCAAAAAGTCCGATAAAAATAAAAATTTATACCAAATATTGAATAAACATATAATTAAATACTTTTTTATTCCATATTATTATCATTTGAAAAACAAATTTAATTTTTTTAGTTATGAATTATCACTACATCGACACTGATAATGACTTTCATATTTATCATGAAATAAATTATTGTTTATAATTTTAATAAATTATGATATTCATATTTTATAAATATACATTATTCATTCCATAATATACAAAAAAAAATTACATCCATTTTATTTAATGATAATATCATAAAATATACTGTATGTCATAAATATTTTATTTCTTCCACTGTTATTCTAAATTTGAATTATAAATATCTAATTAAGTAATGGAATTATTATATAAATTTAATGAATAATATATAAAATTCAAATAGATCCATAAAAATATTACTTGATCCAAAAATTTCTAAACACATCAAATTTAAAACATTTAAATCCATTCACATTGATTTTTAAATAGCATGTACAAGCACTATATCAGTGATGTATAAATATTATAGTTAATTATATTATTTATAAAAATTAAAAAAATATAATAATTACATTTCCAAAACTAATGTTTAAAAATTTTATCATTCATTTATTATTTTAACCCTTATTATAAAATTGAATGGTTTATTGAAACAAATATATCGTATGCTAGTTTCTAAAAATTATATAAATAATATTTATGATGTAATAAAATGAAAATTGAATAAAGTTGAAATACTTTCAATATATAGATGATTCTGTACAATATAAATTCAATAAATTTTATTTGGTAAAATTTTTGGTTATATTATGGTCTAACCCCACAGTTTTACCATGATTTTCCATGTTTTGCCCTTACCGAGGTGAAAAGATTAACTATTGTTGTTATTCACAATGACCAACAATAAAATGTTATATTTACCAAATTTCAAAACCATCAATCTAAATATGGATCCATTTTTTATGATTCACTTATAATATGTGTATGAAATCAATTTTGTTGTAAATGTGTAAAATGCAATAAAAAACAGTTTTTAGAAAAACTCTTTTTTATCAACAAAATGAATGCAAAATAAAATCTTGAATAATGTTGGTTAAATTTAAATTAATTTAATTTTATATACATAAAAACAAAAATATAACCTTGATTTCAATTTAATATTATAATTTTAATATTTAATGAAAATAAATGAGAATTTACCAAAAAGAAAGTATTTTCTCTATATAAAGAATAATCAAACTGTTAAAAAAGAACAAAAAATTTCACAATAATCTAGTTTTGATATGATGAATTTAAAAATGCTTTAATTTTTTATAAAATTCCATTTCAAAATAATGAATAATATAATTATAACAATCATTGATAAAAATTAATAATAACCATTTAAAAAATATATATATTTGAAGAATAAAATGAATTCACTAAAAATTGATTACCCATTTATTAATAATTAATCAGTAAATTATTATTATGTAAAACAATTAGTAATATATTTAGTAATATAGATATTATTTTTCAATACTGAAAATTTAATAACTATTTTAATGATAAAATGTTAAAATAATATTAATTTAGGTTTCATTTAATCTAGAGATTGTGTGTATTAAATTCTACCAAAAAACAATTCTTTGTAAAATACTTATGTGTTATATAGAAATAATAATGTCCCACCCATGTATAAAGAATCACTATTCTCTTTACCAAAACATAGATTGGGTATTAAAATAACCTCAATGGAATGGAAGCATGAGAAATATCTTGAATGATTGTAAAGAATTTACTAGAATATATTGTAATATTTTTATCACATAGATATGAGGGAATGAAAAAAAATAAAATCGAGAAAATAGATATTATTTTTAATAAAAAATATCATTTTTTCTGAATATCTCCAATGGCTAAGAAAAATCTCCCAATCTAATTTATATTTAATTGTTTTCCATTTAATTCCTTCATTTTACCAATTTCAATCTCCTAAAATTTTGGAAGATTAATTATGGTTTCCTTATTTATCATAATATATTTAATATCCATATTTTTCATATATTATATCTTTATAATTCATAAACTCATGTCATTGAACCATCCTTGAAGAAAGTTTTTATTTTTTTCATGAAAATAAGTTTCATACACTCCATAAATAGAACAATATAAGTGAAATATGGTGTACATAAATGTAGTGTGTTTTCCTTAATCATGAATTTGACTCACCCTGACAGGAATATGAATTTTTCAAAATGTGACATGAAGAATACTATTTTACAAGATTTAACATCTCCGTAGGAACATCACAAGAAACAAATATACCCTTATGAAATATTATATACAACTACATATTGATATTATGCCATCCACCATGGCATAGCTCAAGGAAAATATCCATTTCAACATTACACACGAGATTCCATAGCATGGAGAACCCACCATTACCATTTCACCTCTCTCTTATACACATATTCTTACGACTTCTCAAACATCCACATTTCCCAACAACATAGACATTTTCCCCTACCCATTTCACATTGGTGGACTCCCCTATAAAGACACATTACACCATGGGGTTTAAGTTAACTTTTGAAAACTAATACTAATATGTAAGTTAGTACCCCAAATCCATCAAACAAAACTCAAATTGGTTTACAAAACAACCATTATAAAAATTTAGAGGACCTTGTAATAGAAATAATATTCTTTAGCCTCAAACCCCTAAAAAACACCTATAAGTGCAAAGGGATGGTCCTAGGTTGTAAAAAATGTCCCATAAATACCCCCCATTCCCCAAATTCTAGTTTTATACTCTCATTATGAGACACCCAAATACCCAAATGGGTTTTTGTGACTATGTATTATCTTCACCGGCCAACAAATTATCATTTTGTGAGTATTGACCTCGCACGCACACACCATATGAAACATCCATGTAGGTCACTCATCCATTTCACAACTCCATTCAAAACATAATTAGTTGTTGATTTATAATAAGGTATGAATCCAAAAATATTCATTCTGAAATATGGACTTTGTTGGCCACATTTATCCTTTTATCTCTTCATCATTATTGGGTGTTTCATTGACTCCATTGATCATGAAATCTTCATTTTATAACCAATATATCATCCCATATCACATCTGGTTGGTTTCTTTCCATGATGAGAATGTGAATGATGGGCCCCAACGGTACGGAGATTCTATATAAACATGTGTAATCTCGACTACGTGGCCCACCCATGTTTCTGAATGGGACATCAAACTAATGATTATCCCCAAATGCCAACACATGTTTTTTCATTGATTTTTTTCTCACTCTAACGCAATGTAATAAACACCCTAGGATGGAACCTATCCAAAACTCCACTCTCAAACATACCTCATCAATTGTGAAAATATGATAAATAAGGATTCTGAAAATAAATGTCCACATAGTTTACATGGGTACTGGCATTTTTTCATTAAAACCTTGAAATTCTATGGTCTTACATAAATGGTCTAGTTGATTTATATTGGAATAGAACATATGATAAAATTTCATTTACATTTTTTTATTATACCTCTCTTCTTCTCCAATTTCTCTATGTCCTCCAGCATCTTTATAATTAAATGATATTTCAGGTTGATTGGTTTCTTCAAATCGTAAAACATTATATACACTAAATAATGTATATCACTCACACTATAACCAAAAAGTAATAAAAAATATTAGTTTCCTTCAATATCATTGAAATATTATTTTTATTGTATCTTTTATTTCCATGTTTCTACTAAGACTATATATTCTTCTTCCATTATGGACAATATTACTAACATCCTAATAATTTAATTAAATCTATAGTTTTCTTATAAATGTGAACAAATACACATTTATAATTTTTAGAGTACCTGAATGTACTATATCTTTTTTATGTACACAACCCTATGATAGATCATCTATCTTAAAAAAAAATTAATCCATTGATATTGTAACATATTTCGATTTATTGATATATTTCTCATCAAAAAAATTATATTTATTTAAAATGTTGGGATACATGTAAAAAAAATTTAATGTGAACCATAATATAGTATACCATTATAATATTATTTTTAAATTAGAAAAAAATATGAATAACCACATTTTTTAAATTTTATAGAGTTATTTTATATGAGAAAAATATATTAATATATTATCACACGCATTTTCAAAATTTCATTTTAAGGTTTAAAAATTTGTTTTCCATACAAATATTTTATTTATTTTTATGAAAAAATATTATAATTAATTTAGACACTTTTTAATAAATTATTTGAATAAATGTACTTTATTGTTTAAATAATCATGTCAAAATTTAATAACATTTAATTTTTGAAGATTTTTTAAAATGTAATGTTTAATACTAATATTAAATATTAATTTAGTTATATAAAAAATATTATTAATTTAAATAATCTAAAAAGATAAATTTTCTTAAATTGTTTTTGAAGTAATATTAGTTCATATATATTATATATATAATCTATCAATGTTCATTATATTTTATTTTCTACAATATTTTACTATAAAAATCATTATATACTTAAGAAAACATTTTTCTAAGAAACTAGTTTTCATTATATTTTGTCCATTAATGTTTAAATTAAATTCTTGGAAGTATATGAATATAATTTTATTAAATGGAATAGATAGCTTTAATAATAATAATTAATAATATAAAATATGGAAAAATTAATTTTTTAATAATGAATAATAAAAACTAAAAAAACCATCCTCGTGTTTAAGGTTAACATGGGTTTACTAGGTATTAAACCAAGATATAAGTTAATTTTTTCAAATTAAACAAGAAAACATCCTATTTCATAGGATTATTTATACCAAATCATACCACATAGTTAAATATTTATCTATTTTGAAGCATTTGGCTTGGGTATTAAATTAATATATTTTTATCATTTATGAAATTCCACTTCTGCCCTCTCCCAAACCAATAAAAGGAAAACACTTATTTATATTATATACAAAAATTTTAGAGATATAGCCTAACCAACCCTTTAAAATATTATATTTATAACATCCCTATACACTAATTAGAGGTGATTTTCTTCAAAATATGTCATTCCCATTATTACTGTATATAAAGAGGCCAAAACGAAGAAGAAATAATCATCAAACATGAACTCTATCAATTTATCGCTTATTTTACCACATCCAAAATTATTATATTAATCAAAAAATAATAAATTATTTATCATAAAATTACTTATATTTATATTGGGATTGTCTAACAACCATTATTCATCCTTTTTTCACCAAATTAGATGTCAAAGTATCTTGTGTGTGTACTTCTTGACTACCACCTCTATATAGAAATACAATTTGTTTACCATCACTATCATTAATGGATAGTTATTATATAATTTTTAATGATTATATATGATATAATGATATAATTATGATTTTTAATTATAATATCATTTCTTTGTTTTATATTCCAATCCATTCTAAAATGAAAACATCACTCTTACGTACATGGGGTATTCTATATCAACGAAGTGATGTGATTGATTTTTCAGCTCTTAATTATATCGATTATAATAATGATATATTTCTTAAATATATATGATATAATAATTATAGTTTAATTTATAACTATTATGTACATTTGTTTCTTCACATCCTTCAAAAAATGATAATATCATTCATGTGTGCGTACACCCTACTGCCTACATGAATGGTGTAATTCATTTTTCAATAAATTCATTTTATAGATGATTAAAAATTTATATAGTGAATATATAAGATTTTAATATCATGAATTATTCTTTTTGGATTATTTTACAATGATAAAATTATGTGGACCATGACATTTTAACTAAAACACCCAGAAAAAATGAAATAGTTTACACCAAGAAGTGATGATTTTAACTAAGAATTATAAATAAATACTTTTAATGTATTATAAGTGGGTAATATATGGTATTATTGGAATTTAAAAGATTATATTATATAATTTTAATGAAATTAACTTTATTATACTATATTTTAGGGATATTATCAAGAAAAGAAGACATGTGGTAATGTATTTTCATCATACTTTTATTTCTATGAGACAAAATCCACTTTAATTATATATTTCATTTATATGGTGTATATACTACCCATGAATGTATATTATTAATATAATAAAGATATTTATGTCTGTATATATATATATATATCAATATTTGGATATATTTTTCTTGAAGTCCTAATTTAGAGATTACAAGGTGAAATAGATTTATTTTACAATCTCATTGTCTAACGATATTGTTTATAGTTAAGTATATTATGACACAATTCCATGGCCAAAATCATAATAATTTCCTCAAATTTCTTATACACTATTTATTAATATAATTATTAATCAATAATTTCATTTCCCTCTAATTTTTACTTAATTTTTCGTAGAATGTTTTTTCAATCAAAATATAAAAATATTTCTTCTCTTGTTTGGAATACTTTTCTCTAATGTCCATATTTTCTTTAAAAATATCTTGAATATTTTTTAAATTATAAAATTATTTTTAGAATTTATTTTTATTTTTATTTAATTTATAAAAAAATAAACATTCAATATTCTTCTCATATACTTAAAGAGGTAATATTTACTTTTTACAAAAAAAATAAGAAATTGATATTTGTCTTATCCTACACTACATGAATGGAATTTTCCAACTTAATGTCCAAGAAATAATTTGGATCATTCCTCACATTTTTATAATTTATTTTAAATGAAATAATTGTATTTGATATTTGGAAAATATCTGGATTTTATAAAATCAATATAAAAATGAAAAGAATTTTTTTTCATGAAATATTTTATAGATCTTTTATAGAAAATTTTATTTTATGATATAATTATTTAATATTTAGTACAATTTACAGAGGATATAATATTGGGATACATATTCAAATTCTCCCTCTAGATATTTTATGTTTATGATAATTATATATTTATGAATCCTATTAATTTTCTATGTGTTATTCATTAATAAAATGTTGAAATGTATGTGAAACATACTTCTTCTCTATGGGTTATAATATATGATGAATGATTTATTATATTGTTGTAAAAATATGAATGGATTATAATTATATAACTGGGGGCACTGGATCTATATATCCATCCAATTCATTGCCTATAGATTGATATCTATGGAGATAATATGTAACAAAATGGGGAGTGAACCCTGTTTTATAACATGTGTTTTACACTGTGATACTCTTGGGAGTTAACCATGAATATGAATATAATTCAATGAGGAGTGAACCAAATCCATTATGGTAGTAATAGTAATGATCCTTCCCTATGTATATGATTTTCAATGTTCGTGTTATCTTATAAAAGGATTTGATTTCTTTATAAAAATCCCACTTCAATTTCTATAGTTGAAAATTCACTTTAGATGTTCAAAAACAAACTATTTTTCATATATTGATTTGATGATATATATGAATGTATAATGGGATTTATAAGCATTGTATGGGTCTGGATTAATATTCCAGGGGGTTGTTTATCTTAGAAGGATTGGCAGAAAATTAACATAAAAAATATTCCTATTATATGGGATTTTTTTATATCTTTTGGCATGATTTTTATAGTATTCATTTGAATAGTGATGTGGAGTAATCAGTATAACATGTAACTAGTTCTATACGTATCTCAATGAATCCTTATGAAATGGAATTGTTTGAGTTACTATTTGTAAGGAAGAAACACTTCGAGAGAATTTTTAAGGGATTAATTAATAGAAGGGAAACACAATGGTGAGAACATGTTCATTTTATATATGAAATACGTATCAAACTGATGTTGTTGAACAATATCTAAATAAATAATGTGTACATTTTTCCTCACATTGATGAATTTTTTGATCAATTATGATGGCCTTAATATTTTTCCCTTATTTTTTTGATATAGGTACTATAAGTTTATAATAAATGTGATGACATTTCTAATAAAACCTTATATATAAGGTATAGACACTTCGAATTTATATTGATTATGTTTGGTCTTACAAACACACCACTATCATCATTCATTAATTGAATATATTATTTATAAATTACCTTTATCATTTTTGGTATTCATTACTGAAGAAACTAAAATATATTACAATAAAAAGTAGGATCATGAATATCACTTTAGGATTGTACTAAATATCCAAAAGAAAGATAAGTTGTATGAAAAATTTAGCAATTGTGATTTTTGAAATGAAAAACATTAAATTTCTTATATATTCTATATATAGTGTATTTTGGTGGGTCCAAAATAGATATAAATTATTTAAAATTAACCTAGATAAAAAACTATGAGTGAGATCTATAGTTTTCTTTGTTTGGATATATATTATCATGTAATGGAGTAAATTTTATAACAATTGTCTAATCAACTAACCATGTCAAATACAATGGGATCCAAGATCCATTATGAAGATGAATGTGAGAATAATTTCAAGTAACTAAATAGATGGTTTTTTGCAACCATTTACTCACACTACAACATATTGGATATGTTTTTGTGATCATTGGTGGTTCCTCATATATGGGACTTGGATGAAAACTCATGCATAATAATATGGTGATACTTTAGGCCGTGTGAAAATTGATGATTCATTATTATAATTATCCAAATCATGATTCATAATTAGTTATATTTTTTTCATTAATGGTATAGAGTAATTTTATTTATGGATAAATATGTGACATGTAAAATGATTATAAAATATCAATGTACATATTCACTCAAAACAAGTTAAATATACAAAATAGAAGATGCATTGAGTTGACTACTTATTTTTAATGCTCAATATATTACATCCATGGGAAACCAAACATGTTAGTTATTGATTTGATTCAAAAAGATCATGATATATTATAAATTATAGGGATAAAATGATACAATACCTTTATATTGGAAAAATATAGACCACAAAATCAAAAAGGAAGATAAAAGTAATATCATTCTCAAATGAGTTCTTAACAATATATCCATGTGGAGATTAATGTGGCATTAAAGTATTATATAGGAATGAAAAATGGTGAGAAATATTCATGACCTCATCCGTGATTTAAATGGAATAATAAGGCTCAAGAACCATGTATTTTTTAGATACATAGTATATTTTGAATATTATTTTTATAAATATTATATTTTATTATTCACTATTACTTTTTTACGTATAAAGATGTTTAATGATCTGAAGGAGTAATTTAGGTGGGAGAACATGAAGAGTGATATTATAGAGTATATATCAAGATTGTGTTTATTTCAAATAGTTATGGTTGAGATAGAAAATTCTATGTGTATGTTAGAATCATTAAAAATACAATAATAATAATAGAAAAACATCACTATGAATTTTTTCTTCATTTTCCAAAAATTTCAAAATGTTATTACATTATTTAGGTTGCCTTCAATCAAAATATGAATTTTTCACAATTTATTTATAGTATAAAATATTTCACTCTTCATTATCCTTCAAAAATATCTATTAAGTGTTTGTTAAGGATGCATGGAGTACCAATCTTTTATCAAAATTGGATTTATGGTCTATCGTAGTGTAATAATGATGTTATTGAAAACATTTGATTCTGAGTTTTTTTAGTATTTCTTAACATGTTTTGAAAAATTGATCATATGATAGAACTATTAAAACATGATAGGATATATTGATGCCTTTTCCTATAAATTTCATGGTTTTTGAGATTTACATCATCCTTTAGTAGAGTTTTCTTAAAAAAAATATACATCACTCAAGAATTAAGATGGATACATATTAATCATTATGTTGAAATAAGTTTAGAAATATAACGTTTTTAGATGATGTTGCAGAATGAAATATATAGGTACTTGAGCTAGAAAAGTGGATGAAAGAGAAAATCAAAGACATTTTGTATCATATTAAGTAATATCTTATTTGATATAAATAATATTTTTACAATTTTCAGAGAAATAAAAAATTAAAATGTTTTGACAAGGTATTCCTAGTAAATTTTCTATTGTACAGCGTTAACAGATTCAAAAACAAAGGAACACTGAGACTAATGTATATTATCCCATTTTAGATTCTTGATCATGTAGGTATGGTAGCGTATCACTTGACGCTTCCACCAATCCTTTCTCAAATTAATAATGTGTTTCCTGTATCTCTCAGGATAATGTTTATACCTAGCCCTACACATTTAATAAACATAGAGATTATACCAATTCAACATGATCTATTTTATGAATAAAAACATGAAAAAATCATGGATGGTAGATATAATGTGAAATGGAATATACTACACAGCAAGTTAATTTTCTCTCAATGATTTATAAATTTGAAGAAGTTCATTTGGATCCCAATGCTGTGATAAAATAGAGGTGTAATAATTTTCATTATCCATGTGATTTAATTTCCAAGTAAAATGCTTTTTAATGGGGGTATAATGTAAAAACATAATATTTTAGGATATATTTCTCTTCAAAAAAATTTATTTCATCAATTGTTTATACAACATGAAAACCCAAGACAAAATTAACTATAATTTAATATAACATTATAACCTTTTCCTTCAATTTTTATAGTGAATTATAATAACAAAAATTTGAAAATTATTTATAGTTTTTCAGATAATGAAAATATATAATTAAATAAGTACTCCTTTTAACATAAAGTATTTACAATCTTCAAAAATAATTTTGTTCATCAAAATTAGGGTTTATTTTGTTTTTTGGGAAATAATAGAAATAATTTTTTGAACATTAAAAAAATTATTTGTAAAATTGAAAATAATTTTTGAAATAATCATGAAAAAATTAAGTTATATTGAATTTTTTAGTATTTTCTGAAAAGTTATTTTTTGACAATTAGTGAAAAATACAGTTCTTTTTCTGAACACTTTATTTTTTTCATTAGATTTAAAAAAGATGTATTTTATTTTAATATGGTTTTAAAAATAAAATTAGTAAATTTTTTAATAAACCCCATAGTATAATTATATTTATTTTTTGGTTTGATTATGAAATAAAAACTCTTAATAATTAAGAAAAAAAATTCTGCAAAACATATTTTCTTCTTGTATTGTGGGTTTAATTATAATAATAATAATACCACTTAATTTTATATTATTTGGTAAAATTGTTTTAATATATTTAGTGAGAATAATTAATATTATATGATATTTTTTACTTAATATTTTTCCATAATTATTTTTGTAAAAAATAAATTTAATTATATTGGTTATGTATAAAACAGGTTTACCGGGGGAGTCCAAACCAGAAATAAGAGAAAGTATCCCAAATAAAATTTTATAAAGAATATTTTATTGAAATATAAACATAAAATAATTTACAATTGGAATTATTATTTTTTGTGTGTGGAATTATTGTATTTTAATCTTTTAGGAAATTACATGCTTGTCATCTCCCCCGCATAAAAAAAACACTATCATTTATCTTCATTAAACAACTTTAAAACTTATATATAAATAAAATCACAGATATATTATGTTATAAAATTCCTTATAAATTATTTAAAATTTTATTTGTTAAAATACCATTCCATGTGTCCTTATGATTGGTTCTAATGGAGGACTATAGATGAATAGGTAATTATCCTACCTAACTTTTTCTAAGTTATTCATGATTTTACCTCATCATTCCCATAAAAATTCATCATAAAATATTAACTTTAGTGTTATATATATATAATTAATTTTTTTTGATTATGTAACCACCATTATTCACCGTCATTTTTATCAAATATGAAGTCAACATATCACACGTGCATACTTGTGGATAGTCGCATCTATGTTGTGATGCAGTTTATTTTCAATCATCATATTTTATGGAAGGTTATAATGATGAGTTTAGTTATTATATTTTATGATTAGGACATAAGTATATTTCTATAATTATAATATAATATGTACCTTCATACTTTCTAATTTGTTGGAAAATGGAGTTTTCCTCATGTGTCTGTGTGGACTACCACCTCAACAAAGCTAAGTGATTCATTTTTTTTATTTTCAAAATATATGGATGGTAATAAAGATATATTTAATAAATATAAATCATATATATTATATAATAATTTTCTATAAATTATAATTATTTTTAGCTATTTTATATTCCATCCACTAAAAAGTGATTATTGTGTTTATGTGTATGTACATCCAACCCTCTCCATGAATAATATAATTTTTTTTCAATTTATACCATTTATAATTTTTATATATATAATAAGTGAATATTATTTATAAATAATAATTTTCATTTTAATATGGTTAAACAAAAATCTATGTACAAGGACCATAACTTCAAAATTGGAAACCGAATGAAAAATGAGATAGTAATACGCCCAAACTATTATTTTGATAAAATATTATTAATAATTACATTTGAAAATGTTATAAACAGATTTTATGTCATATAATATGTATTTAAGTTATTGTATTATATAAATATAATAAAACTAATTTTATTAAGAATGTGGTTATATAGTTTTTCATACAAATAAATCCTGAGGTAAGGATCTTTGTCTAACTCTTTTTTCATTGAAACACATTTCATATTCACCCATAACATTTTTTATATTGTTTATAGACTTCACATAAATGTATTTTATGCTAGATATCATGAAAATTATGTAGATATATATATATATATATATATCCATATATGGTTCTATCTTTAATGAGTTTTATATTTTGAAATTACCAAATGAGAAAGGATTTTATGTTTCAATATCACTACTTATATGGTTTTTTATGGTATTTTTTAAATAAATATTTCATAAACTACCTATCAATAATCACATTAATTTTCAAATAATATTGTTTTTCATCACATTATCAGGTAATATAACCATTTTATTCAATTTATTGCCTAAATTAAAAGATAATCATTTAAAAAAAATACATAGTTTCATTTTTTGTTAAGAATATTTTCTTTCCATGCCCGTTTTTTTCATTGTTGTTTTCTAAAGAATTTTTTTAATATTATCTTATTTGTAATTAATTTTATATTTATTAATTTATTACATTTAACAAAATTAAAAAATTATATTATTGTTCTTTTATAGAATCAGTAACATATTCTCTTTACAAGAAATATGAAAGGAATCATAATTTTAATGTACACAACATGAATAGAATTTACTATCATAATAAAAATACAATACATTGAAGCTTAAAAAAAAATTCTCAAGGTTATTTACTAACAAAAAAATTTATATTATATTACTTATAATTGTAGATTTTAAATAAGTGCTTTTAAAATGAAAAATCTATTTTCCTCTAGAAATATTCCAATGAAATTTTAATGAAAATTTTAATTTATGATATCATAATTTGATGTTAATTACTATTTATTTGGGAAATGATCCTAGGATAACATCATTATTTTTCTCTAGATTGTTTAAGATAATTAATATGATATGTTAAGTAATGGAAATTATTTTTCACATGCTATTCTATGATAAAATGTTGAAAGGTCTATAAAACACATTTCATTCCCAATAGTTATCACATTTGTAGATTGATTTATGATCATTTAGAAAATATATTGATTTATTATCATTATGTGATAGGTGGAACCAAAATTATGTACCCTCAAATGCATTAGGTCTAGATGGATACATCATTAGATAATAAGGAATGCATTAGGGTGTCAACCAGATTATGTAATTGATTTTTTGAATATGATCTTCTTTGGAGTAAACATTAATTAAGTATAAAATAGAATGGACAGTGATTAAAATAGGCTATTATATTAATATAATTTATCCTTGAAAAATGAAATTATATTTTATTAAAATCTTTATACAAAAAAACGTATTTCTTATTCCAATGTTATTCTTTTATTTCACATTATTTTTTATTACATTATGACTGTTTTCTAATGAATTTCTATAGATAATAACATGACTCAATATTATGATCTATGATTGGATTTGTATATTTTTTAAATTATAATATCATGTTATCATACCCTTATTCCCATTGTATACTTATATGATAATAGACACCTTTATTTTTTACATTTAATGAGCATTTCTAATCATCCCTTATTATTTTTAATTTCCCCAGTTTTTGAATAATGTATTTAAATATGTTATTTATTAGAAGAGTTATATTTTGGAGTATATTTGTGAGAGATGATAAAAATCATTACTTAATTAAAAATATCAGGTATTTATTCTCTAAATATATGTAACCTTTAATATTTTAACATGGAAAAATATGTTTTTTAATGAATATTTTTATATATAAGATAAAATATCTGTGTTTGAAAAGTATGGGTGGATATAGAGATACACGATGATCAATTTTATAGAATCCTAGTGTTCTTTTCACAAATTGAAAATAAAAAATTCGATGATTAAAATTGAAAAACAAATGTATGTGTGTTATACAACATGGTGTCGATCATTCTTATTATTGTGGCTAAAAAACATTTTACGTATACTTTTCCTCATATTCTATTTTAATAAATTTCTACTATGATAATTTTCTCTGATCATCTATGTATTTTGGACTGGAATACATCTAACAAAAATTAAATCATTAAATTGTATTCGGAATGTACTCTAATCGAGAAGACACGAAATAACATGCTTCAATTTCCCTCTTTATCCTCTTACACAAGATTTTGTTATCATTCAAAATATTATTCATATTCAATCCTCTGTAAAAATTATTTCGTAATTCATATTTTTTTTAAATATAAAACATTTTGATTGATTTCATCTAAATAAATGAGTAATATGATAAAAATTTCATCCCCATTGGACTTTTGGGTTGACAATAATCAAACATTCCCCAAATAAAGCCCTTTTCCATTGTGAATACATCAAAATTATGGATTCAATAATAAAAAACCTCTTTAAAACCATATATTAATCTTTTCAATTTACACAATATGTACATGTTTTTATATTAAATGAATCATTTTTTATTCTTCATGTAAAATTATTCTATTATTTCCCAAACATAAGATTATATTGAAATAAAACCATGATTAATGGAAAGAATTCATCAAAACTAATCTCGACATTTCTTGAGTGGGGGTGTCCATAACAATGAGTGAAAATATTGAAGAAAATTTAAGTATTTATTTTTGATAGAAAAGGTTTGTAAATATCCCCTCCTCATACATGCATATAACATTATATTCTACTTTAAAATTGATGTTCCGTTTTTCTGATGTTCTATCATCCCTTATGGTAGTTTTATTATCTCTCATTTTTTATTTGGATGTAATGTATAATTAAAAATTATTATTGTACATATAAATTACATAATGTTTGAAGAATAATTAATCTATTAAAAATATAGACCCCCAAAGACTATATCTGAATATTACCTTTTGAAATATCAAACAAAAAACTTCTTAAATAAATGAAATATATTTAATGTTTCCAATAAAGATCGTCCTCATTTTTAATTCAACCTAAAAAATCATTCTTCATAACTTGGGTAAAGAAAAAATAATAAAGGGGTGATCAAGAATTCTCATTAAGGCTACAAAAAGTAAATATGTAATAAATACATGAACACAAGGGTATGATAACATGAGCATAACATTTGAAGTAGTAACCATGAATATCAACAATCAAAAAATGAGACACGGAATAGATATTGGTTGTTCATAATAAAAGAATCATAAAATAATTGAGAACATAAACTATTTGAGAACATCACATACCTAAGACATTGAGTTTTTGGATGAAAAACACACCGGTAATATTTTTCCTTATAAGCCAAGGCTCGTAGCTAAACACATATCAGAGAACATGATGATGACTATATATACTCGGTGGGATGCACATGTATCTCAATTCCTAAAACATTCCCTAATATGTGATCAATTTACCCTATCATCCAATAGTGAATTGGGTTTCTATATCTCCCTAGAGAGGATCTATTTTCCCAATCATCCCATAGTGGATTTTGTTTCCCCATATTCTTATATTTTAATGATATTACCCATCTTCATATAGTGGATCAATCCCATCAATAGGATTCCCATCATTATCTAATGAGATATTAATTTTTACCTAATGAAATGTGGAAGATATAGGTACCACACATCTCGTAACTAAATAATACATACATGTTTTATAAGGTTATAAAAACTCTTCATATCATCACACATAACATGAAATGGGTATTATAATCTTTAACTCTAATCATAACATGTGGAAAAGGGAAAGGTTTAAAAAAATTTCTATAAATCATATCATGTGAAATTAAATGGGATTCCTCATAAAATAACTCATGAAATATAAACACGTTTCATAATTTCCATGCCATCAAAAAATAAACCATTCGAAGAAGGAATACGAGTGAAACAGTTGGATAAAAACCATGAATGATATGAGTAAAACAAAGAAATTAAAAATTGGAGAGTTATTAGTTTAAAATGATCATTTAAAATCTTTTATTTTAGGGAAATATCATTTATTCTTTGAGATAATTATTTTTAAAACCTTAAAACTCTTTAAAACCATTTCCTTTTAAAATAAACATGATAAATTATAATGGAGAATACAAATTTGTAAAACAATTTTCAATGAAAATTTATGAATGAATTGTAAAATAATATTGAAGAAAAAATTTCGGAGAACATATAAAACAAATTTGAAAACCTTTTGAAAACCTTTTTCTTTTCAAATAATTAAAAAATATAAAAACAACTATTGAAATCATTTAGAAAACCATTACTAGAAATTTTTTTAAAACTTATAAAGAGTGATTCAAAAACTATGTAATCCTTTTCATGGAAAATATCATTTTGAAAAACTATAATGGAAACTATAAATTAATTTATAATAGATTTTAAACAATAAAGATATTTTAAAAAAATATTTAAAAATTCTTTGAAAATATAAAAATATGTTTTGATAACATTTGAATACCATTTTCTAGGAAATTAATTTTTCAAAACATGTCAGGGATGCTTATAAAATCATTTAAAAAACCTTTTTAACATAAATCAGTTATGAAAACTTTTTTCTTTGAAAACCACATTATATTGAAAATTTGAAGAATATTAGTAAAAAATAATTAAAAATAATCTTATGAACTTAAAAATTATGCTTCAAGGAAATGACCATCATGAAATTGGGTATGTCGTTATGAAAGACATTTGTTTTGCACAATACAAGTTTAGAAAAGTTCCTTGATCAAAAAAATGAAATAATCTTCCTTTACAAACAACTTCTAAAAAATTTATATCATGTTAGAATTTTCCTTTAAATATAATAGTATAATTTTATATCATTTTTAGAAAACATATTTATTGAATAACATAGATTTTAGACTAAAAATAGAAATAATGTCGTATTTTCATAAAAAACATTTCTTAATTATCATAATTTCCAAAGAGTGGGAATAATGGTAAAATTACATTGATATAACATCGATATCTATAGGGTAAAAAATTTAAGATAGTTCTTCAAAGATGGTTCATATGATTTTATCAATAGAAGCATAATCATTACCAATCTTAATAAATGATGAGATTGAAGTAATATTATATTACCACATTGGAAACATTAAATAATAAAAAATGAAATGAATATAATTAAACAATGATTATAATATAATGAAAATAATATTATTCAGGATATAACATGTCAATGGTTAGTATATTCACATCATAGAAAAATTTAACTTCAAAAAGAAGCATGTTTCTCAAAGAAGAAAATTTTAGACAAAATCACATTACATATTTTGAATGTTTTAAAACATAACCAACATAAAATAAATATAATAATATTGATATGTAAATACCCATAAAATTATCCATAAGAATAATTTAATACTTTTATGTCTACTATATAGTCAACTCAGATGAAATATTTGGTGAATAAGGCTTTTATATCATTGAAATAAAAAGAAAGATGAAATTCCCTTACCTTGAGTCTGACTAGACACAAGTTTCCTTATCATAATGAATAATAATCTTTTATTAAATATTATTTTAATTAAAAATGATTTAAATATTATAATTACATTTACTTGACTTATAACAATTTTTAATAAAACATCTAAAACAATTATGTTTACATCAGGTATTTTTACCAAATTTGACTCATGTGTTAAAAGGACATCGGTTAGTCGACTATAGTCAATGGGTCATTACATAAAAACACAAAGAATAATAATAATGAAAATTTATCATATTTATTTATAAATTTTAATTTTCTATAACCAATCATGGATTATTGTTATGAAAAATGAACCAGCATTACAATCATGGAGACGATAGGTCGTATGTAGGCATGCAAAACATTACAACATTTTAATGGTTGTTATGGAAAGAAGGAGATAAAAATTTTGTCATTACATATTGGTAGTTATATTTGAATTAAATTTAAATTTAACAATATTTAATTATATATGTAATTATTTTGATGTATATGTAGTCACATTGTGTCAAGGAGATGGTTGTCTACACATCCATGTATGATATTAGCACCTTTTAGTGTGTGAAAAGGGTTATAAAGAAAATGATATATTATTTTTAACATAAATTAATTAAATAATTATTATCAAATTAATTTCATTTATTTTTCATATTTTTATTAATATCATCTTTTATATGATCCATGTATTTTTCTTACAAATCACATCTCTTTAAGGAGGCGGTAATCCACACTTTCACAAATAATGTAACCGTATTTACAAGAAATGGAAAAAATGATGAAATGATTTATATAATAATTAAATAAGAAAAAATAAATCATAAATATAATATATATCTTATTAATATATATTCTCCATCATTATTCCCTACCATGAGAGGTTGTAAATGAAAAATGAGAAAAATTGTTATGGGAGGTTGTAGTTCACCATACCCAAGAATGATATGTTTGTTACCTATTAGAAAAAAGTGTGTGAAAATATAGTTTGATCCCTTAGATTGAGAAAATATTAGTATATTTAGTGTACTATTTTTTATATAATTATGGAATAATTATAAGTGAGTTAGTGGGGAAAAAATAAAATAAATGTGCTAGAGGAAGGGTGTTACCTCTTCTCTGAAAAACTCTTTTTTTATTTCACAGAATGACATCCATTGATGACTTCATTCCCAAAGGGTAGCTTGAAACATTAAGGGGGTATTTACACAGCTTATTTGAGAAAATTTTGGGTTATTAAAAGGTGATATATTGTTGTGGATATGTGGTGTGAGTGATTTTATTTTTTATAGTGGAGGTGGAGTAGCATTTTTGTAATTTTTGGAAAAGGGAATTCAACCCACTTTTTTTCTATAAAAAGTGGTCCAATTATGGACACAATTACATAATTTGGATTATATTGTCTAAATATGGCCATAAAATGGATTTTTTTTAAAATCATAAAGGTAATTTTGACCCTAATGTGTAAGTTTTAGTCCCTTGTTAAGCAAATTTTCCACTTAATCATTGAATTTAATTTTCATTACATTAACAAATGTTTATTTCAAAATCTAAATTTGAAAATAGTATAAATTATTTATTATTATTATTCCATGTATTTAATAAATGTTTTTTAATTTCAATCACCTATGTGGAAAATAGTAATTCATTTTTAATCACACAAATAGGACGACAAAGCATGTTTTAAAGTAAAAATTATAAAAAGATTGGTAATTTATAATCTAATTTCACAGTGAAATTGATTCCAATTTACTGAATTGGATTAATCGATTTAAAAATGATATAATTTAATTTTAAACCAATTAAAAATATAATATAACCTTATAAATAAATTATATGAAAAATCATTCTATGATTAAAATGTAATATTTTTCACTATTCATCTACACACATCACAAAAACATCCCATAATTTAACCCTTATATAATTTAATACTTATTAATTCATATTTGAAGTTTATTTTTACATTTATAATCAATAAAATTTCTAAACAGTGTATTTAAAATTATTATAAAATAAATTTGATAATTATCATAAATATTTGTGGAATATATTATATATAAATATTATTAAAAAATTAATCAAAATTATTTTGTTTAATTTATAGAGATAAAATTGTGTTTGTACATAGAAAAATAGTTTTCATAGAAATATAATTTCATTATTTTCTAATAGTTCATACATTTACTTCAACTAATTGATAATAATAAGATTAATTATATGTGTGTGTGTGTGTGTGTGTTTCAGTGTGTGTGTATTGGTGTGTGTGTTAACAATATTTTCAGAATTTATATAATCTTATTCCGAACTTTCATTCTACTAGTTTGGTGTTAGCAATATTAGTATGTTGAACATTGGTAAAAACTCAACCTTGCATGTTCAAAATCAATTGAAGGAAATAATAATTGTGTGTAACGTATGACAACAATAGTGTTCCTTATACCTAATGTTCATATTATATGAGTTTACTTAATTCAAGTAAAATTTCATTATGTAATATATTAAAAAAATTGTACTCATCAATGCATGAGATGAAAAATATCAAAAATATTTAATTGAATTAAAAAATAATAATTCAAAAAATGTTGGGTTCTTATATAATGAATCAAACACCACATTTATATTGAACACTATCTTGATAAAATCGATAATATACATAACTAATTCTGCCATATTAGGCTATAATGAACTAAACTATGTATGTTAAACCGTCCACTTGAGATTTCAATCACATTTTTTGGTATAAAAAGATAAAAATAATAATTCATGAATATTACCAAAACAAGAAATAAAAGAGAAGTAAAAAAATTAATATATATATATAAGATCCATATAATCCATCCCAACATTCTAAACCAAAAAATTATGAAATTTCAATACCATCAAGTCTCTTTTTGACCAACCTTCACCTCTAATTTTACCCACTATGAAGGAAACATACACAAATATGTCCTAATGTGCGATATGATTCCCTTTCCATTCATTGAGTCAGGAATAAGATGTTCTACAACCAATCAATGCCAAATGTTGTTTGATAAATCTATTACCAATATGACACCACCAATTCTTTTATACAAGTCTTAATATCTCTAACAACATGTTTCATCTTTAAAACAAAATCTAATTTATATTCCATTTTAATAAATAAACATTTTTTAAAACATTTGCAATTTTCCCTAAATTCATTCAATATTTATAAAATCAAGGAATATAATAGTATTAAAAAATAAATTATATTATACATGTGATAAAATATCCATGAAATAAACTATCATGTGATAACTTATTTATATAATACAATGAACACAATTTTGTCTCTAAAGTGTAGGAATAAAGACTAGATATAAAATAGGCATAAAAAAGGAATATGTTTGTTCCAATTGATAATCAGTCTTACTAGTGTCTATTGATATCACAAAAGTAATCCCTATTGGTTCTACAGACACTAGCATCACCTATTTCCATTTCTCGACGGAAAAAAGGTTTCCATCTTTCTATGTTTACAAAATAATTAAATTTAATTTAACCTATTTTTTACCAAATAAAATATATTTCAACAAACAACCCAAAAGAGGTCAACAATATCATAATTTAAATTAATATTTAGAAACATATGTATATATCTAACTAGCTCATGTATAATGGAAACATAACTCCCTTTTACAATGGGGATCAAAACACCATGGATCGTCTTTTTAATGAAAAAGAATGGAAAGAATCAACAATGGATTGATAAAAAACTCTTATATATTTTGAATATGATACAATAATGTAGACAACACCACTACTGTGACTAAAGGAGGCGAAGTTGTAGAAATTCCACATACCATGGATATTTGGTGTAACCCCCACCTGAACCTAATGTTGAATGAAGTGATCCAGAAGGAGGGATATCACATGAAATTCCCCAAAATCACCATAGAGTTTGATAGGATATCCTACTTGGAAAATCATAAAATAATATGTTTTATAGAGTTTTTATAATCTTGGATGCAAGGTTTTCACATTGTGAATCTATTTTCTTTAAAAAAAACAAATGTATTAAAAATACACTGAAAAATAAACCTCCTAAAATTAAATTAAATAATAAATGAATTTTTCATGATGTGAAAATCATTTACATTGAGAAATTTTTTCATTCCCTAAATGGTAATCATGAATTATTCCCTATAAAATATTCAAATCTTATATCCCATTCAATACATGGATGCTTCCAGCAAACTACGCTCAATTGATTTTTCTATTTGAATCTCCTAAAGAAAAACAATAGTCTCTTTGGTCACAATGAGTTCCCTTGAAATCCATTTACATAGTTATAACTATAATCCACTAAATAGAACAAAAAACCATCCCTAAACATTAGATCATCTTCCTTGGTAAATGAAATCCATCTAAAAGAAGCCCAAAATAAAACCAATGAAAAATGGAAACCCAAAAAATTCAAGGAATATTATATGGAATGTAATGGTGTATTACAATAACTGCAACAAAAATGATCTATGTTTCCAAAAAATCATCAAAATACTAGACCCAGAAAAAGTGATGGTCATTTCTACCTCCTAAAGAATTATTTTTTTCATGTATTGGGGTGGTATCATATAAACTATCATAGTACACAGACCAAAGAAATAATTTTATGATATATTACCTTCAACTGATGATCCAAAATCCCAACTGGTACGTCAACCATATTGATGTCCAGCTCAAAATAGACATCCTCTAATTCAATAACATGGGAGATATCTGCTTGAATCCTCTTTGGTTGGGAAACATGAAACACATCATGGATATAATATTATTTATATGGTAATTCCAATGGTTAGGCCACTATTCCTAGTCATCCATCCATCTCAATGGGTCCCACAACCCACGATACCAGTATACACTTCTTACACAACCAATAATGTCCCTAGAAAAGTGAAACTCTATGAAATAACTGATTACCAACCTTAAAGTCAAATGAAAATGTCCTTTATATGGTTTCATATGGATATGTTTCATTATCAAACTCTTCTGGATCAACCACTCCCTCTTCATCATCTCCTAAACAAGATTGAGTCCAACTAAAGACATCTCTCTAAAGACTTCCAAAAACAATGGATATCTACATGGATACCATTACAAATACTTAAGGGGATCTATTTTGATCTATCCCTAATAACAATTGATGTTAGAAAACTGAATAAAAAAAATTCATTACCCCTAAACTACTTTAATAAAAAAACACATGCCCGGAGCATATCTTTTGGAAACTAAAGAGATATCTCTTTCACTCTCTATATTCCGAGTCCTTGTATGAAACAACTACATATGGAAGTCAATAAAGTCCCAAAATCTCAAGGTCTTAAAACTACCAATGATTTCTTACCAATTTTATCTCCGTAATAGTTAGTATATGCAATGATTTCATGATTTGGTAAATGATAACAGAAATCACATCTTTCGCACTATAATTATATAGTAAAAAAATTATTAAAAACATTAAAATATCATCCCCTTTCCATAACATTGTGTGTAAGGGTTGTAGAAAACTATAAAAATCCTAGTGTTCCTCCTTGATTCTTTAACAAGTAAGACTCCATATTATAATATCCAATATTGTCCATATGTTCCCCAACAACCAATACTGACATCTCAAACTATGAAACGTCTTGGGATTACCTGGGTGTATATGAATGATATAATTATGTCTTATATCCATCGTGTCCTACATCTTGGGAAAAGGAAGAAACAATATGGTTTGAAAACATGAAATGTCATTGGGAGACTAGAACCACTCACTAGAGGTATCCTGACTGTAATGTATTTTACTACAGTTCTATAACTCAAGGTCATTTATATTCTAGAGCAACAATAATTCAACAAATTATTATTCTTACTCTATAAATGTTATTCATATATCCCCATAAGCTTTTTTCTAATCCCAACCTAATCTCAACAACAAATATAATAAAAAACCACAATTATATTGATTCCCTCACTACTTATATTAGTAATTTAATACTTAATGCATCACTAACCACATTAAAATTTATTGGAGTGTAAGAAATATCAAAAACAAATAGTTTGATGATACTCTAACTAGAATCTCTATCTCATATTAATATCCCAATGACTGAGAATATAATTTGTGATTGTCTGATCCTAATATACTATAACCTCTAACAAAATAAGTGATTTCATGAATAATTGTTTCTAACCCATGATCATGGGTTGTTTAGTTCCTATCATAAGGAAGTAATTTTCCAGAGACAATGGCAACCACCATTCACTCCAAAATCAAGAAACACAATAAACCCATGCCAGAAAAATTTCTAAAAACATTATATCTAAAAATTAATTCTAGAAGAATCAAACTAGATATAAATTCCATCACACCTTAATATTCTCAAAAATATATTTGGAACTTTTTTTCCCACCAAAACATTAGACCCTTAGAGATTTTTCTGTGATGATGCAATATTTGAGAAGTACTGAAAAAACTACTTATAATTAATATCCCACCACAAGTAGCTTTGAACATTAAACAATTTTCTATTATACTCTCTGGATATATATTCCAACACCATTTTTTCGACCTATTTAGACATCACTCTCGTAAATAACATAGATAAAAAAAGTTACATATTAATTCCAAAACTCGCATATAGAAAGTCTTCCATATTAAAATTGGTCCCTAATTGTTAGAGGAATAATATCTATAAGGTCACTGTGTTCCTCATATCACGTGGTATAAAACAAAATATCATCCATGAACACAAAAAATAATGATTTCAAGAATTGATGAATGATGAGATTCATTAACTCTATAAAAAAATTATTTGTATTAGATACTCCAAATAGCATAACAAAAAACATTAAATTCCCACAACAGCGTATAAACAATGATTTTGGTATATAATATTCCAGAATCATAACTAGTGGTACCCTAAATTAATTTTGATCTTTGAAAATCAATGAGTCCTTCTAAGATTATCAAAGAGGTCATCAATCTATGGAAAGGGAAAATTTTTCTTAAAAGTTACCTATTTTAATTTATGATATTAAATAAAATTTATGTGAATTCTATATAACTTCTTAGAAAAGTAGAATAGTGAAGAACATGGTAGCTTACTATGAATAATAAATTTATTAACCTGGAATCTACGAGCTAGACCATAAACTCTAACAAATTATTTGGGGCCATTTTATATGATGGCTTAGAAATTAAAATCCATCTAGGTAGTAGATTAATAGTAAACTCAACATCTCTCTTGAGGGGAAAACTAAAACACTCATCTAGAAATACCATATTGTATTTAAATATCCCCAGATGAAACTAACTACCCAATATAAGGTTCAAAATCATCAAGATTAATCTTTGAAAAATTCCTAGAGATTACCTTATCATAAGAAAAATCAATCCCCACTGTTCGTAATCTATATTCTCACACCCCTGATAAACATGAGTAACCCCTTGGAAAATAAGAATTGAACTCAATAACGATTAGAATATATAGTTTTCATAACAATAATATTACAATCATGCTAAAAATCAAGTCGAATATGTCAGGATTGAGTAAAATAAAGTCCCACTTTACCTCATGGTCTACTATTGTTACTCGAAAATATTGGTACATGAATCTATGCTCAAACCACATTCCCAACGGCAGGGAAAGATATAACAATAAATGTACAATGAAAAAACAGAATCCTAAAATTTCAACCATCTTTGAAAATATACATTAAAGAGTACCAGTTGTATCAAACAACGAATGAACCATAGAATATGAAATAATCATTCTACCAATAATAGTGGATGGCCCTGCTTTAGATTCATCTAATGCATACTATGTCGCCTAAATTCATCTAATATAAGCTACTCACATAGATTTACTAGAACCATGAATGTTCCCTTTTCCTAAGGATAAGATCCACCTCTCGTAGAAGAATCATTATACACCAATGAGACCTTGGTTAATGTTAATCTATAATTAAAATCATGGTACATACAAAAAAACATTTCAAATCACCATATTTTCCACAATAATGAAAATTCATGGGATCATTTGTATAATTCAGATTAGTATGGATAGTACACCCACATTAATGGAAAAAACATGCTACTATAAAGGTAAATTCCATGAAAATGGTCTAGAAGAAAGATGGATACCTTTTCATTTTCATGTACGGTCATAAGATAGACTTTGGCGAATGAAGCTTCCAACTGAATCTCCTCATAAACATTTTTATATCTATATTAGCCTCTTTTAATGATTCATTTTATACTACCTCTATGATGGTCATAAGTCACTTGGGAATCGATATCTTCCAAATAATTGGTCTCAGTACCAACACAAACCTCTGATATTTTCAGTACTCATTAGCGACAAGATCTGTTATGAGACTGACCAGCTTAGAAAAATGGGTGAAATAATCTATAATAGTGGGATCCCTCCATTATATTGTTAGAAATACTATGTTTATCACTGTAGGTAACATATTAGGGTAAAAATATAATTTTTATTTTCCTGAAAGAGTAATATGTAATATTCCCATGAATATAATTTTTCACAATTAATTTCTAAAATCCCCTTACTGATCCTTCAGTCAAATACAAGTAAAATCCCAAAATTGTGTCCTCATGAGTCTTTAAGAAGTAGATGTTATTCTCAATGATCTATATATATTCGTTACATTACTTGAATAATTTGTTACCATGGTAGGCAGGTGGATGATAATTTTTAAATTCAGAGTTTTTAACTGCTTCTTGTTATGGATTCACAACTCCTACTTGACCGAGAGTCTAAATAGTGCAGATTATAGATTCTACTGAAGAAGGGCCCACTAGAAGAATTTTAAATGATACATGTCTTGCATATTCCTCTCTTTGAAATAGAATAACCCTTTTAGGAGGAATTCTCTGACAATCATAATACAAAATCAAAAAAATCACTATCAGGTTCCAAAATCAATGACCATCATTTGTATTGATATTAATGCATTAAAATGATAATAAACTAAATAAATTATGAATTATATGAAAAAAATATGATTAATTGGGAAAAATAACATTTTATTTTATGTAAACATCCCATAATGTTCATTTAAATGACCCTATAAACCATGTGTCAAACTTGGTAAAACAAATTTGACCCCGAGTTGTAAATCTATTTTACACATGGAACGTAGTTTTCTAGTCTCTTTCTCGTACATACTACTCGAATTCAGAAGTACATACTCATGTCTACACAATATATATGGCCAATGTCAGAAATTTTTAACACACATTAGGCTTATCAACCCTGTAATAAAAATTTGAAATCGAACAACCTCATTCAACTGTAAGAACCCTATTTTTTACGAATGTAAGGATACTTTATATTTTGGTCTAATTTATTATATTGGGCCAAATATGGATTCCTATTGGGTTATTGAAGTTCCTAAAGGTCTCAGGGGATTTTCAAATCCTGGAAACCACCTTTTCTTTAAAACTATACATGTCACTTGGTAGGCGCATAATTTTCATAAAAGTGTGGATGGTCTATTTTTGGGAAGAACCGGATCACATAGTTGGTTCACATCTATGAAGATAAACAATGAAAATTACCAATATTTCCCATGTACCCAAGCATGGTTGGAAAATGGATTGTCCAACAATGAATCCAAACCATGGACATGATAATTTAAGGGTAATTTTACTATTTTGTACATAATTGTCTTATTAAGCTTCTTCCATCATCATAATATTATTTTAATTTAGATTGAACTAATTTTCATCACTTTTGGTGCTCGTTGAAGGTCTAAGATAGTGATTAAAATATCTACATCATCTGGTATCTAATTGAGCTTTTTTTATCACATTGGATGCACAATGGTAAGTACTCTTGTCCTTTTTAACCATTCTTCTCCACTCATGCTCTCGACCAACTAATTTATCTATGATAATTTTTTCATTTTTCTCACATATACTCAATTTAATGTGTAATTATAGTATTATATCGGAGCAGAATGATCTTACAACCCTAAAGAGTTTGTTATATAACTCATCCCTCAATTTTGTTGATTTTGGAATTATCATGTAGTGCCCACCGATTTCATTGGTTACTGTTTACTAAATTTCTATGCCATGGTAATTAACAATAAAGAAATTCGATTATTATCATTCAATATATGTGATTAATTTTTTGTGATTATGCTCTCAACACCATCCATACCATGAAATATGTTATTCCATAATTACGTTTTTTGTATTTGACACGTTTGAGCCACTGTTCAGCTGTGACTTCGCTCAACCATTCAAAGGTTACATCTTCTATATTCAATGGATTGATTGATATTGTGAATTTCATAATGTCAATTACCATTTATGATCACCATTTTTTCAGCATATGTTTAGTGCTTCAAATTGATATTTAAATGTGAAAGAAAAATTGAAATGTATACTAAGTATATGACATGACATGATTAAATGTAAATAATTAATAGGTTTCATGTTGGTAACACCCGTTAACACATTAATGTAAGTTAGTGGAATTTACATTAATTAGTGAATATTATAATAATGATATATATAATGGTTTCATTATACATTTCCTCATCACACTAATGAAAATAAGGGCTTGAAACAAATGGACTTATTGATTAATCACAACCTAATTAAAAGGTAACATGCTACCAAACCATGTCACATTAATGAAAGGAAAGTCTAGAACCACATGAAATATTCCATGAATTCATAAAGAAAACCACAGTGTCAAGACTAGAGATCTCATTGGATTTTTATCGACGAACGCCATGAGAAATCATGAACCTTATTATGATTCAATGATAAGTCTTCATTAGGATGAGACCCACCTAGATCCAGATCCTTGACTTTTCATGGATGCCTAATATGACACGGTAGGATCCCTCTTATATCATTAAAGTATTCCAAGGATACACACCTTTTCTCTAGACTTGATATGTAAGTTCCTCGGTTAAAGCCCATCGAGGATATTTATTTCTCGATATCCATTAACCATGGATGAAATCCATGGACTCGGTAGGAATATCATTGTAAAATTCCATGGAATATGATACTTGGATTACACTCTTACCCTTTGACATGATACAATTATTACTAAGTGGGAGACCCCTGAGGTCTATATTTCCTTCCTTATTACCTTTAATATTCATTATTATATTTTAGTACAGGTTTCCTCGGTATAACATCTAACCTTAACTATTGTTAAAATGTGACTTATTTATAAACTACTTATAAAAAATTAATAGACTAGTTATGTTTATACACCAGCCAAGGGTTGTTGTAGGTACTTGGGTATATAATTTCATTATGTTGTTTTGCATTATATATGCATATTTACAATCTATTACATTTCCATTATGTTGTACAGATGTTATAGGCAATATTGGGGTTGGCCCACTGTGATTTATTTCACAACCTCTCCAGGTTCCATTTGGATCTGGGGGAAGATTACATGTATGATGATTTTGAAAAGTAAATCATATGGATTAAAATAATTTATTAATTTCCATTTAGGATGGATCTTGATATAATATGACCAAGATAGAGCTCAGGATTCTTGGGATAGACTTTGTTTTCCATTGTACTTATGTGGAATATGTTGTGCATGTTTTATTGTATCCATGTTTTCTAGTTTTCTAGATATATTAAATATCATCATCAGTTGTTGTATGTTATTCTAGTTATTTCAATTATTATTGTTGTTGTCTATATTTTCTTCTATATATACTTTTTACTTGAATTTATTTTCATATTTACAATTTTTTATATTTAACCATTGTGATACAATTTTGTAATGAGGATATAGTCCCTCTAAGGATACACCCTTGGCCCTCACCTCTAGTTCTTAGGCTCTATCATTTGGGTAGATGCGCTTGAGACCCTATGTTCCAGTGTTCTAAGGGAACATGTTAAGTGGCATCAGGGTCTGGGACATCACAAAGGGGTATTAGAAGTGTTTTTTTATTTCATTAATTAATATTAAAAAACCATAGAATTTATATAAGGAACATGTTAGGAAGATGTTCACAAGACAGGGATGGGCCTTGCGAGCTATTGTTTGGGGTAAAATCCAATTTACCCAAAAGAATAATTGTTTTATACATTTTCTTATTTTAGCTGATATTACTTCCCATTACGGTGACACACATGTTATATGGTTTTTTGGATTATTACTCTAGTTGGGGGTTTCCTTCACCTTGGGTTTGATGATATGATGAGTATGATCATTGTTACATTAATCATTATAGGCACCACTAATTCACAATTAATGAATATTTCTATTCCATATAAGTGAATTTCACAATTTTCATTGCTTGATATGATTGTGATTATATTGTAATGTTGTGATTGTTAGCATATAAGTGTATTACTTTTGGTTGAGATTAAGTGATTTCCATTCCCAATTCATGAGGTGTGTGGGCCCTCATGGGTTAGGATGAGAAATTTACCATGTCGAGTCACTATGATATAAACAAATGGGTGTATTTTTCATTGAGGAGGTGTGTGGGCATGGAATCCATGTGAATGTTTATCCATTATAATGTGATGTATGACTTATAATATGAAAATGATACAAATATTTATCCTACCATGGCATGCTATTGAAATGTAAATGAGTGAACCTGGGAGTTAAATTTAAAATGAAATGAAACTTATACATGAGTACATTCTAGTACCTTGACGTCCAAGATTTTAGTTGGTGTAGTGTGCCTTGAATAGTGAGTTTTATTATGTTAAAATCCCACTAGTGATTCTATCATTCTCATTAAGCAGGTCCTGAGGATTCTTCTGGGAATTTGTAGACCATACCCCCACAACATCCATGAATTGTACTCTAGTTTAGGGATTATCCCATTGAGGTATGATGTTTGTATCACCCCGAGATTTTATGAAATATATTCTTTTTAATTTCATTACTGTCATGTGTTATACGCTACACCAAAATGAGCTTTCACAACACACATCTTTGACTTTCCTTGCATTACACGCAATCGCGACGTTCCTCGATAGCGTGTGTAGTACGCAGTACCGAGTTTCACTAAACAACGATATACTATTATTAAAACTAGCCGTTACGAATAGTAATAACCACCTTTTAAAATTTTAGAAATTTTATCTCTCAAAATGGACTTCATTTTTGGAATCGGAGTATCGAATATAGCCTAAGGTGAAATTTTGGTACTTTTCAGATAACTTTCATATTCTGATGAATAGTGAAAATTACTAAATTTTAATTAAAAACAACTTTTTTAATCGAAATAATTAATAGTGATAAATTATTAATTTGAGTGGTTTTAAAGTATATTTAGAATATATTTTTACAATTTAATACATTTTTGGTTATTGGATGTAATTTCACATTTAAACCAGTTATAAACAAGTGTCGATCTTTTTATAGTTATTATCTCTTAAAAACACGCCATTTGTTTTGACGACGAGAATTAATTTTTAAATTAGTTAATGTAACTGATATTTTTTTAATTTGGTAAAATAGACATCATTTTTGAGGTAATAATATCAAATATAGCTTAGGCCTAATTTTTTGTCTTTTCTGAAAACTTACATTTTTTTGATGAATAGTGAAACCACTAAGTGGTAGTAAAAAAATGAATTTTTCTTAAAACTTAATTTTACCTCTTCTGTGAGTGGAATATAAAAAATCCGAGAGACACGGTTGATGTCAATAAGTAAAATGTGGTTCAATGAGATGAAAATAATTTTTGGTGAATAGTAACTTTTTACTTTTTTTTTACCACGGTTAAAAGTAAAAAGGGTAATTAAGGGTAAAAATTATATTATTATTACCCTAACGCTTGTCCTAATTCTATTGGATAAGTGTAATTCGACCAAAAACAACATTAGGAATAAAATATGACCATTTAGGCCCACTTGGATTAAATTAGGACATTTATTATTATTTAATTTAAAGAAGAGTTAAAAGAGTTAAAATCAAAGTGTATTTACTAAAACATTTTTAATATAGGGTTATACATAAGATAAATTCAATTGTAAATATTCATTAGAAATATAATAAGATTTACCAAATAATGATATTTTATTTATAATTTTTATATATTAAATAATTTAATTTATTTATGACACAACGATGATGTAGTAATACCATAATAGTGAAAAATTAGAATAATTAATATTATAAATACCCAAATAAATAAAATTTGAGGCTTTTTATGAATTCCCCTAATTTTCTAGGTTAATATGACATGTTAGTAGTGATTTAATTAACTTTTTTCGAACTAATCATTCTGTTATGATTTTCACAAAAATTAATTATTAAATAGTGTCAAAATTGACATTAAATAGTTTTTAAAACAAATATTATATTATTAATTGTTATTTTATTCCTAAAAATATAAGGTTCGGCCAAATGACTTATATAAGGTTATATATTTTAATAATAAACAACTTGGGGATCTTTTGGCTTGATATAGTAAGTTAATTAACCTTATAGTGTAAAAAAACAAGAAGACACGGTAAAAGTAAAATTGTCTAACTTAAAGTTAAATATAAATGATAAGGTTAAAATAGGAACTTAAACTTGTCTAAATTATATTGGATGAGAGGATTTAGACCCCTCCCCCACCTTATATTCCAAATAAATCAATTTAGAGCTATTTAAAACCGAATTTGGCTTTATAATAAAATAATATTTTTAGTTATTCCAAAGGTGCCCCTCTCCTCCCTTATAAAAGGGCACCCACTCCCTCTCTTCCTCACACCACATTGAGCCTTCAAGCTTGTCCAAACTCTGCCAAATTATCTTCTCCACTTCCCTAGAAACATCCTAGAGGTTCTGGTCTTCCTCAAAGAACAATTTTAGTGCCCTAAGAGGTGGTCTCAGGGAGGCGCTTCAAAGAAGAGGTAATTTCCCTTACCGATTCATTCATCATTATTTCTTCTTCCACATCATCTTATTTAGTTGTTTCATTATGATGTAATAACATCAGTATCACTCATATAATGATTTGTTATTATAAGTATGAAACAACCCTATTTCACCATCTATCCATCCTACGGAAAATGAAATCCCCGCACATGCGTACGTACGGAATACCGTCTCCACGCCGTGGTGTAATCTATTTTCCACCACCACCTTACAAGGATGGGTGTAATGGTGTAAATAATGACAATATATGACTATTAAAAATTGATATTGATTCTGAAATAGTATACATACACTCCAATACAATTCCATGATCATGGGAACGATATCATCGCTCGTGCGTACGTACGGAATACCGTCTCCACGATGAGATGTGATTCGTTCTACATGATCTTCATTGAATAATGATTATATAAAGGAATTGAATGAATGAATATGATATATATGACAATAATACCATTCTGTAAATGAGATATCTATAACCTAAAGAGAATAATAAGAATTTATTCGACAAACACGCACAAGAACAAAAAAGTAATAAACAACAGAATAACAAGTAGTAATGAAATATTACTAATAATTAGATAAGAATATGACCATATATGATATCATAACAATAATTATGATTCTGGAATAAGTCAATAACATTATTTAAATCATTATACAAGAGGTTCAGACACTTAAGAAGAAAATCAGACCTAAGGTAAGGGAAATATCACAATCTCATTTTTATCCAAGATTGTTTATACTTTAAATTCACAAGGGTGTATTTTATCATCCACATCCATGTTCCCTCAATATGTAATATTGTTTCCATCCACTTAAAATAGTTTAAATCCAATTTTACCCTTCGGTGAGTTTTTTTGTAAAATATATGAATGGAATCTCTTTTCGTTTTTCATACGTGGTACTTTTTGACTTTTTCGACAAAAGTACGACTAGAATGTTTTCTTTTAACTTATACGGAATGAATGGATATTTAAAACCTTATTTCCAAGAAGCTTCCCTTACAAGTTTTCAAGTTTATTTTTAATCAACTTATTTTAGTTTAAAATTTTATAACATGTTAAAGAAAGGAAATTGTTTTTGAAGAGGAAATGATATTTTTCTCAAGAATGGAGTTCAAGTGTTTTATCAAAATTATTTTCCATCTAAGATAATAAAGGGTTCTGTTTCTATCCCTATTATTACATTGATTTGATTATACTGTGATGGAAATATTTTTATGAATTCCTTTATCTTATATGAGTTGTTTTATGATGTCACGATGTTTAAGATTCTCATTTTTACTACATGGGTTATGCAATGATGTATGATTTATGATTTTGTGGCACACATAAGAATGGTATCATTATGAGATGGGTTGGACCTATATCTCCCTCCAATGCATTGGGTAAAGATTTTATATCTCATGAGATAGAAATGGCTAGAAAGGTTGGTTATACCAGTTCAGTGAAACATGACTGAAACGAGGAGTGAACTCAGTTCAGAATTGGACTTTGTCCATTAAGATTGTCTTGGCAATGAGTCTTGACTAATAAGAATTGATTCTCTATGATTGTGTGTGTATGCCACAATGTTTCATGTTTTATGTTATGATTATTGGGATTACATTTCACTACTATGATTTATCCCATGTTATGAAATTATGATCTCTTTTGCAGGTTATGATTTCCAAAAGATATTTTCTTATGAATATGATGTGATTGATATTTATTTGGATTACACTTACTGAGCATTTGAGCTCACCCTTTTATGTTTTCTTTTCCCCGGGATATAGAGAAAGGATTTAGGTAAGAAAAAAAGGGAGGATCTTTATGGGAGATGTTGAAGATCTTTCACCACAATTAGAAGATTATATCCCGAGTTTCCAAAGACACTAAACTATTACGGTACTTGTGTGTGTGTTTTTGTAATGTACTAAGTATTCCGCAAAAGTAATGTAATGTCCATGTACGTTAAGCTTCGGCTCTCTACAGTTGGTATCAGAGGAAAGGTTTACTTATCCTTTGGAAACAAGGATGCGAAAACGTTAGTGAGATCCCTAGATATATTTCTAAGGTATGTCGAGGGATATCCCTAAGGATAAGTATACGTATAGGATATAGTCCTAGAACTATGGTAACGATCTTAGAATTTATCCTAAGATGTTAGATATTCAAGGTACTCCCCATTTATTATGTTTTTTCCCTAGCATTATTTTTTCCTCTCACACTATTCTTTTTGGGTTTTAGATGATGGCAGGAACCCGAAAGAACTATGTTGATCAATGCAATGATTGTCCTCCTGAAAGAAAAAATGTTATGGGAGATGGAGTGCAAAATCTTATTGCTATACTTACACAAGCTATGAATCATTCTGGACTTCCAAATGAGCAGAGAAGGGAACAATATTCTATTGAGTCCTTCATGAGGCAACGTCCACCTTCTTTCAGTGGGTCTTCTGATCCACTTATTGATGAACAATGGACCAGTACCACTGAAAAGATATTTTCAGTTCTTCAATGTTCTGAACATGATAAAGTCATCTTATTAGTATATCGTTTGGAAGTTGATGTTGATCAATGGTGGAATCTTATCAAGAATACAAGGCAAAGAGATGAAATTGTGTCCATGGAATGGGCTGAGTTCAAGAACTTATTTTTAAATAATTACTTCCCTCGTATTCTTAGAACAATGATGGAGAAGGAGTTTCTTGAACTAAAGCAAAAGGATGATGAATCTGTTGGTATATACGAAGAGAATTTTACAAGGGTGGCAAGGTATGCATCTGGATTCATAATGAAACCTAAAAGTAAAGTTAATCGATTCTTTAGTGGCTTAAAACCAAATCTTCGAAGGGCATTAGCTATAAGAGACTTCTGTAGCTATGATGAAATTGTGCATTGTGATATCAAGGTAGAAATGGAAGTTGGTGTTACTTATCCAACTCATAGTTTTGAAAAGAAACAAAAGATGGAGTTCGAGGAGAAATCTAAGAATAACGGTGAAAAGAAGATGAATGTTTCATTATGCTCAAAGTGTAGAAAGAATCATGGTGGAGATTGTCTTAAAGGGACTAGAAAATGTTTTAAGTGTGGAAAAGAATGTCATCGAGTAGCTGAGTGTCGAAGTAATGGAAAAATGGTTTCCAATGATGTGAATAAAGAAAAGACTACAGAGAACACACCACCAAAACTTCAATGATTCAAGTGCAAGGAAATGGGGCATTGTGTTAATAAATTCCCTAATCCAAGGGTTAGTGATGATCGACATGATAAACCACTTATGGAAAAGGATAAAGGGAAGTCACATGCGATCACCATTGGCGATGTTGAAAATGAAAACGATGTGGTGGAATGATTAAGTGTTGATGTAATGGGATTCCAAAAATAATGTTGTATATAGTATCGTGGAATATTGGAATATTTATGTATTGGTCTATTGTTGTTTTCAATAATTTTAGGGTACCGATATCCATGGAAAGTGATTGAGATATTTTTGGAAAAAAGATGATATGCGCATAATGAAGGGAAAAATAGAAAATGAAATATTTGACAGTATTCAAGAGCTTATGATTGATATAAGGACTAAGTGATATCATGGTTTTTGTATATAGAATTTTGAGGATATTGGTATATGGAAAGTGTTAACTTTTAACTGCATTCATGTTTTCACTAAGGTTCAATGGGTATTCAAGAGAATACATGATTAAGGCCTTTGAATGTTTGGAATGTGACGAACAATACATATCTTATGATATATGGGGATCAATGATGGTATTAAATCTCTGGTAATTGTTTTCACTATATTATGAGAGTGGGCTACAGTATTATGGATAAGCATAAAGATTGGAATGGATTATGTTGGACATAAGTTAGGATATAAATTTTTTCGATATTATTTGATGGGATGTTATAAGTAATATAGCTTTAGAAAAAGGACAACCTGCAGGATGGGTGACAGCCCATCGCGTCGGACAAGGCTGTGGGAATCGATCCCACAACCGAAGTGCGACTGGCCTTTATCGCCTACCACTGGCCTACAAGAAGTCCTTGTTTAGTAGAAACTAGTTTTATTATATTAAGAAGTATGATATATGAAGTATACGTCCATTTTAGGAACCATATATGATTAATCTCACTATAGATGGACCTATGTATTTTTTGATAACTCTTCTAACCTTTTGTTTGAGACAGATGGAATGACCCATCATTCTATCACATGATCTGTAAACACATCACAAATGAAAAATTCAACTTCATTTCTTTAAAATATGAAATGGAAATTGTCCAAAGAACGACCAATGGTGAAACTATACCAAAATCACGAAATTATTTCATCTAATTCCAATTTCATCAACTTTAAGGAAATGATCTTGAAAACCAAAAATGTTGTCTGAGTGATCTTATATGTGATGAATCAGATGGTACCTTAGATCGTCACAAATTTATGGCTTTGTGATTTCTGGATTTTCCATAGCCATGTTCTCTACCACTCTCCATCAGAACATGATGGTTAGATTTCTCTTCCATATCCATATTTTCACCTATGTGGAAACACAATGATTAGTTTATTTGGGTAACTGTTACGTTTCATACTTTTGTTTTTAAAGATTGGTTTTGGTATTCCTTTTTACGATGTGTGTTTCTATCAAAGAAACTTTCGAATAGTAAACCATTTATAACCCCGACGAATTTCGAGGGCGAAATTCATTTTAAGGGGGGTAGAATGTAACACCCCGAAATTTTATGAAATATATTCTTTTTAATTTCATTAATGTCTTGTGCTGTACGCTACACCAAAAGGAGCTTTCACAACATGCATCTTTGACTTTCCTTTCATTACACGCAATGGCGACATTCCTCGATAGCGTGTGTAGTACGCAATACCGAGTTTCACTAAACAACGATATACTATTATTAAAACTAGCTGTTATGAATAGTAATAACCACCTTTTAAAATTTTAAAAATTTTGTCTCTCAAAATGGACTTCATTTTTTGATTCGGAGTATTGAATTTAGCCTAAGGTGAAATTTTGGTAATTTTCGGATAACTTTCATATTCTGATGAATAGTGAAAATTACTAAATTTTAATTAAAAACAACTTTTTTAATCGAAATAATTAATAGTGATAAATTATTAATTTTAGTGGTTTTAAAGTATATTTAGAATATATTTTTAAAATTTAATACATTTTTGGTCATTGGATGTAATTTCACATTTAAACCAGTTATAAACAAGTGTCAATATTTTGATAGTTATTATCCATTAAAAACACGCCATTTGTTTTGATGACGGGAATTAATTTTTAAATTAGATAATGTAGCTGATATTTTTTGAATTTGGTAAAATAGACAACATTTTTGAGTTCATAATATCAAATATAGCTTAGGCCTAATTTTTGGTATTTTTCTGGAAACTTTCATTTTTTGATGTATAGCGAAACCACTAAGTGGTAGTAAAAAAATGAATTTTTCATAAAACTTAATTTTAACGCTTCTGTGAGTGGAATTTCAAAAATCATAGAGATACGGTTGATTTCAGTAAGTAAAATTTGGTTCAATGAGATGAAAATAATTTTTGGTGAATAGTAACTTTTTACTTTTTTTACCACGGTTAAAAGTAAATAGGGTAATTAAGGGTAAAAATGATATTATTATTACCCTAACACATGTACTAATTCTATTGGATAAGTTTAATTAGACCAAAAACAACCTTAGGAATAAAATATGACCATTCAGGCCCACTTGGATTTAATTAGGGCATTTGTTATTATTTCATTCAAAGAAGAGTTAGAAGAGTTAAAATCAAAGTTTATTTACTAAAACATTTTTAATATATTTTTATAAATAAGATAAATTAGATTGTAAATATTCATTATAAATATAATAAAATCTCCTACATAATTATATTTTATTTATAATATTTAGACATTAAATAATTTAATTTATTTATGACACAATGATGATGTAGTAATTACTATAATAGTGAAATATTAGAATAATTGATATTATAAATACCCAAATAAATATAATTTGAGATATTTTATGAATTCCACTAATTTTATAGGTTAATATTACATGTTATTATTGATTTAATTAACTTTGTTCGAACTAATCATTCTGTGATGAGTTTCACAAAAATCAATTACTAAATAGTGTCAAAATTGACATAAAATAGTTTTTAAAAAAATATTATATTATTAATTGTTATTTTATTCCTAAAAATCTAAGGCTAGGACAAATGACTTATATAAGGTTATATATATTAATAATAAACAACTTTAGGATCGGTTGGCTTCATATAGTATGTTTATTAACCTTATAGTGTAAGAAAACAAGAAGACACGATAAAAGTAAAATTATCTAACTTAACGTTAAATAAAAATGATAAGTTTAAAATAGGAACCTAAACTTGTCTAAATTCTATTCGATGAGAGGATTTAGAGCCATCCCCACCATAGCATTGAAATAAATCAGTTTGGAGCTATTTTAAACCGAATTTGTCTTTATAATAAAATAATATTTTTAGTTATTCCAGAGGTGCCCCTCTCCTCCCTTATAAAAGGGCACCCCATCCCTCTCTTCCTCATACCACTTTGAGCCTTCAAGCTCGGCCAACCTCTGACAAATTCTCTTCTCCACTTCCCAAGAAACATCCTAGAGGTTCTGGTCTTCCTCAAAGACCAATTTTAGTTCCTTAAGAGAAGGTCTCAAAGAGGCGCTTCAAAGAAGAGGTAATTTCGGTTACGGATTCTTTCATCTTTATTTCTTATTCCACTTCTTCTTCTTTAGTTGTTTCATTATGAAGTAATAACATCAGTATCACTCATATTCTGATATGTTATTATAAGTATTAAAAAACCCTATTTCACCATCTATCCATCCTACGGAAAAAGAAATCACCATGCATGCGTACGTACGGAATACCGTCTCCACGCCATGGTGTAGTCTATTTTCCACCACCACCTTACTTGGATGGGTATAATGGTGTAAATAAGAACTATATATGACTATTAAAAAGTTATATTGACTCTTAAATAGTATACATACACTCCAATACAATTCCACGATCATCGGAACGATATCATCGCTCGTGCGTACGTATGGAATACCGTCTCCACGATATGATGTGATTCGTTCTACATGATCTTCATTGCATAATGATTATATAAATGAGTTGAATGAATTAATATGATATATATTATAATAACACCATTCTTTAAATGAGGTATCTATAACCTAAAGAGAAGAATAAGAATTTATTCGACAAACACCATAAGAACAAAAAAGTAATAAACACCCGAATAACAAGTAGTAATGATCTATTACTAATAATAAGATAATAATATGACCATATATGATATCATAACAATAAGAATGATTCTGGAATAAGTCAATAAAATTATTTAAATCATTATACAGAAGTTTCAGACACTTTCGAAGCAAATCGGATCTATGGTAAGGGAAATATCACAATCTCATTTTTATCCGAGATTGTTTATACTTTGAAATTTACTGGGGTGTATTTTATCATCCACATCCATGTTCCCTCAATATGTAATATTGTTTCCATCCACTTACAATAGTTAAAATCCAATTTTACCCTTCGGTGAGTTTTTTTTGTAAAAGATATGAAAGGAATATTTTGTCGTTTTTCGTACGAGGTACTTTTTGACTTTTCCGACAAAAGTAAGAGAATAATGTTTTCTTTTAACTTATACAGCATCAATGGATTTTTAAAACATTATTTCCAAGAAGCATCCCTTAAAAGTTTTCAAGTTTATTTTTAATCAACTTCATTTAGTTTAAAATTTTATAACATGTTAAAGAAAGGAAAGTGTTTTTGAAGTAGAAAGGATATTTTCCTCAAGAGTGGAGTTCAAGTGTTTTATCAAAATTATTTTCCATCTAAGATAATAAAGGGTTATGTTTCTATCCCTATTATTACATTGATTTGATTATGTTGTTATGGAATTATTTATATGAATTCCTTTGTCTTATATGAGTTGTTTTATGATGTCATGTTGTTTAGGATTCCCATTTTTACTACATGGGTTATGCAATGATGTATGATTTATGATTTTGTGGCACACATAAGAATGGTATCATTATGAGATGGTTGGGACCTATATCTCCCTCCAATGCATTGGGTAAAGATTTTATATCTCATGAGATAGACATGGCTGGAACGGTAGGTTATACCGGTTCAGTGAAACATGACTGAAACGAGGAGTGAACTCAGTTCAAAAATGGACTTTTTCCACTAAGATAGTCTTGGAAATGAGTCTTGACTAATAAGAAATGATTATCTATGATTGTGTGTGTATGAAAAAATGTTTCATGATTTAATTTATGATTATTGGCATTACATTTCACTACTATGATTTATCCCATGTTATGAAATTATGATCTCTTTTGTAGGTTAAGATTTCCAAAAGATATGTTCTTATGAATATGATGGGATTGATATTTATTTTGTTTACCATTACTGAGCATTTGAGATCACCCTTTTATGTTTTCTTTTCCCTAGGATATAAAGAAAGGTATTAGGTAAGAGAAAAAAAGGGAAGATCTTTATGGGAGATGTTGAAGATCTTTCACCATGATTAGAAGATTATATCCCAAGTTTCCAAAGACACTAATCTATTACGGTCCTTGTGTGTGTGTTTTGGTAATGTACTAAGTATTCCGCAAAATTAATATAATGTCCATGTACGTTAAGCTTCGGGTCTCTACAATGTTACCCTATCTTGTGAAAACTCCTCATTGTTGTGGTGAAAGGCTTCGATGACATTCTCAGGAAGGATTGGTTGGTTCAATATCAATATTTTGTAGACATATGTCACTATAGGGTATCGTTTACATCACCATAGGGCAGTAGTTATCTATATAAGGGTGATTGGGATGTCAAGGCTAGTAGAGCTAGACAAAGCATCTTGGGCTAGGTGGAGTGACCACCCAGATTGAATTTTTTTTCATAGATGATCACAGTTTATGAAATGTTGATTTCCCTCTAATATTGTATCATTTCGGTGATATCTTTTCCAAATGATTTATATGGATTACCTCTTAAGAGAGAGTTATATGTTTGGATTTAGCTTGTTTTAGGAGTATAAGCAGTGTCTATTCCTCCATATAGGATAGATCCTACAGAGCAACCTGAGCTACAGTGGTCGTTAGAGGATTTTGATTTGAATGGTTTTATAAGGTACAATACAACTTCTTGGGGTTCTTCCAATATTCTATCCAAAATGTGTAATGGAACCTTACTTATATGCATGGATTGTAGAAGGTCTATCCAATTTATGATCATTAATGGATATCCAATTCCTCAAATAGAAGATCTCATCAACCAGCTCTGAAGAGATATGGCCTTTTATAAGATCAACTTGAGATACACCTATCATCAGGCATGAGTCATCCCATCAGAAATACCTCATATAGCTTCCAATAGTATGTATGGGCTGTATGAGTTCATTATTATGGTGATTAGTCTTATGAATGTCCTTTCCATTTTTATAGATTTGATGAATATGCTTTTCAACCAAAATTTCGATTCTATTATCATGGCCTTTGTGGATGACATTTTGGGGTATTCTCACAATCATAGAGACCATTCCAAACATCTTGATATCATTCTAGGTACACTGGGAGAGAATAATATTTATTCCACTATTGATATTTCCCACATCTGGATAGAAAAATATCGCTTCATTGGTCATATTATCTTAGAATCTGTCATATCTGTTGACCCAAAAAAGGTTAGTGCGGTAGTTTCTCGGTAGAATTCCAAGAATTTGTTTGAAATAAAATGTTTTTTGTGTGTTCTTCTATAGTACTTCCATTTCAAATAGGATTTTTCATGTCTTAATTAACCTCTTACTAAACATATAATGAATGTTGTCAAGTTCTTCTCTTTAGAAGATTATGGCAAAGACATTTAGGGGATGAAGGGAGGCTTGTCATAGAACTTGTTCTAATTATTCTTGAGCCATGTGTCTGTAATACCATCCTCTTTGATTCATCAGAAATCAGTCAAGGGGTAGTGAAAATACAGGAAAAATGAACTATTGCATATGAAATTTAGAAGTTGAGGCCTCATGAGAGGAATTACCCAATGCACAACCTTCATCTAGCAGCAGTTGTCTATGCCTTAAAATGATGGAGTCATTATCTATTAGGTGAGTGCTTTGTGGTGTAAATAGACCACAAGAGCCTCAAATATATCATTAATCAGTGCTAATTGAACAATAGATAGTGGAGATGGGTCAAATATTTACAATACATTGATTTTGAGCTTACTTATACTCCTATGAATGGCCATGTGGTTTTAGATTCACTGATTCAGAAAACTCAGGAACAAGCAGTATGAGATGTTGGTGATGAATTGAAGTTATTTTCCCTCTTATATGAGTTGTACATAGAGTTTCATGATAGTCTTGAGTAGTCTTATCTCTAATCATTAGAATTTACCTCTTCCCTTGTTGGGTAAGTAATGAGTAGGTGGTTCTCATATCCTGAATGCTTGGTTCTTCATAGGGGTATATTAGGATATAACCCTACTCTATATTGGTCTGTAGAAAGAGACAACATCTATCATATTCATGGATATGTCTGGGTTCCTAAAAACATGAGATATGAGTTTATGAAAGGGTCAAAGGCCTCTCAGTGAGAACTTCATCCTAGAATCTTGATGATGTATCAAGACATGTGACCCTAGTATTGGAGGCATGTGATGAAATGCCTGAGATAAAGATTTATCCCTAGGTGTTCCACCTATCGGTAGGTGTAGGTAGAGCACCAGATATATGCAAGCTTATTAGAGCTACTTCCAATTATGTAATAAAAATTGTAGGATGTTGCAATGGATTTCATAGTCCAATTATCTAGGTCACATATGGGTATAAATTCTATAAGGGTAGTTATCAAACCACTAACGAAATCATCCCATTAATTTCAATTGTAGAGACTTTATTAGTTGATGAGTTGGGACGAATATATTTCTGTGAGATTGTACGACTCCACGGTGTCCCTAAAACTATCATTTCAGATTGATATTCTCATTTCACATTGTATTTCTTGTATAGATTTAAAAAGCATATAGGAATGAAGGTTCATCAAGAATAACTTGTCACCCTCAGACCGATAGACAATTGGAACAAATTATACATGTTCTAGAGGATATGCTTTGAGCATGTGTCATTTATTTTAGTGGTTCTTAGGAAAAATTAACCCTCTTGTTGAGTTTCCTGTAATAACTACTTCCATGTGAAAATTTATATGGCTCCTTTTGAGGCCTTATATGGTAGACCCTTCCGTTTACTCCTATGCTGGCTAGAAGTAGGTGAATCAGCATGACTAGGTCCTCAACTCATTCATAAGACATCAAAGAAAGTTAAACTGATCAAAAATCGTATGACTAATCCCCAATATATGTCAAAATAATATGCCAATCCAAGTGATGTACTCCGGTGTTCAATTTCAGGGATTGTTTTTTTCTTTTACTATCGACTATGATAGGTCATCGACGATTATGAAAGTATGGTAAGTTCTCTCCCAATTGAATTGGTCTGTTTGAGATCCTAGAAATAGTTGGTCTGATATCCTTTCAGTCGCTAGTACCTGATCAGTACCATCCCTTGCAGGATGCCTTTCATTTTTTACATATTTTCTAGTATCATGTCGATATATCTCATATCTTTGATCCTGAGGAGGTATATTTTGATACTGCTGCAACCTTTGAAGATCATATGTCATGCATCATCGACCAGAACTTGAAAGATCTATAAGGCTTGTTTGTCCCTCTATTATAGATTTTATGGATGCATGGATACTTTTAAGACATGAAATGGGAGAGAGAGGCTGATATACAATCTCACTAGATGAAATTTTTCTGATAAACTATTTCTACACCATTGGAAGATGAACTCAGGGACGAGTTCTTTTAAGGAGGAAGAATGTAAGAACCCATTTTTTCACTCATTTATGGATCCATTAGAGTTCGTTATAATTCATTATTTTGGAAAAATATAGATTCCAAATGGTTTAATGATGTTTTCAAGGGTGCACGGGGATTTTTCAAAGGACAGAAACCAACTTTTTGGGACAACTATAAATGTTGTACGGTTGGTGCACGGTTTCCCTAACCATGCATATGGTCTATTATTGGGAAGAAATATATCGCTCCGTTGGTGAATGGAAGTGAGGCCTAACTATTCATGTTCCTTTTCATTACTAGTAATCTATGAATGGTTGGTACATGGTTTGTCAAACAGTGCATCTAAACGGTGCATAGTAAATTTTAAGAGTAATTTTTCTATTTTTCCCTTAATGATCTAACTAAGCCTCCTCCTTCCTCCTATAACGATTTTATTCAGTATTGGCTAATTTTTTTCCCATTCTGAGTTATTTAAAGGCCTAATATATGGATTGGAAGATATCCTTCTTGCGGTATCTGATCGAGATTCAATTCATCGTGTTGCATGTGCAATAATGAGTACACAAGTCCATTATAGATGTTTTTCTCCTATCTTGCACTCGACCTAATTATCATGGTTTGAGTGTTTATTCATATTTCTTAGATATAATCCTTTTTATGATGAATTAGAGGCCAATATCAGTGGATAATAATTGTACAACCCTATTTTGGGTGGTATATATATAATCCATCAAGGTCATTGATTTTAAACTTGTTGTTTTGCGCCCACCGATTTCATCGGGTGTCGTTTACTGGATTTATAAGCAATAATTATAATCATTAGAACTATACGGTTATTATCATTCCATATATTTGATTATTATTTTATTTTTATCCTCCAAACCCCATCCATCCCATGTAGAATATTATTCCATAATTGTGTTTTTGTTATTGGACACATTTGTGCCACTATTTGGGTGTTGCATGGCTTGACCCTTCTAAGGGTAATTTTCTTTATATTAACTGTCATGATTTACATTATGAATTTCATAATGTAAAGTACCATGTATGCTCACCACCTATCCCACCTAAGGTATGTTCTTCAAATTCATAATTAATTGTGAATCAGAAAATGGAAATTATATAATGTATAACACTTCACTAGTTTAAATGTGAATGATTAAAAGGTTTCATGCACACATCACCCCATACCACATTAAGTGAAAGTAGAGGAATGGACCTTAATTAATTAATATTCCTTGAATGAGATTAATAAATGGTGCATGCAACTTGTACATTTCACTCTATTGAAAGGCAAGGCTGCAACAAAATGCGCTTGTTTATTAATTAAGACTTCTTTAAAAAGTTTCATTATACTTTACCTTAACTCATTAATGAATGGAAAGGAATGACCAAAATGAAATATTATATGAATTAATAAATAAAAAATGAGTAGCCCAACATGACCTCAATATGGATTCTTATTATGGAATGCCTTGAACACTCGAGAACACCGTTTATACTCAAGTATACGACTTGCTTAAGTGGAGACCCACTATATCCTGATCCTTGTATATTATTGGATGTCTAGTATGACATTGTATGATCCAGAACATATCATTAATGGATGCCTTGGATACACTCCTTGGATATAGACATGAAAAATAGTTTCCATGGTTAAAGGCCATCGATCCCAATCATTGTTTAGCCCCATTTTACCTTGTATGTACTCCATGGACATGGTAGGTTTCGAATTGTGAAATGCCAGGGACAATGATCCATGGTTTACAATATTATCCTTATCCATGCTATAGTTATTATTGACTTGGATTCCATTTATGTCTACATTTTCTTGGTTATTACCTAGGAACATCATTAAAATTTCATTATAGGTTTCCTTGTCATAACCTAGAACAGTTATTGTTGTTAACATGTGACTAATTTATAATATAGTAAGAATCAATTAATTTATTGGTTTTTTTCAGACACCAGGGAAGGTCTGAAGATGGTACATGGGTATTTAGTTACATTATACTAATTTACGTAACTTGGTCATGTTATCACACTGGAAAATTTCTATTACATGTGATAGATTTTATAGACCTCATTGATGGTGTCCCACTATTATTTATCTCACACCCTCTCTGGCCGTTTTTTGGTACCTAGCATAGATTACATGAATACAAGTGTTGAAAAAGGGAATCATACTACACTAAACACTTGATTTATTTCTATTAAGGATGGATATTGATAGAAGATGTCTGAGCTGAAGCTCGAGATGATTGCGATAGTCCTTGAATTACTTTATAAATTTTGTGGAATATGTTAGTCATATTGTCTTGTATCCTAGTTTCCTACTTTTCTAAATACACTACCTATCCTCATAAGTTGTTGTTCGTTATTCTAGTTTTTTCAAAAAAAATTGTTGTTTTCTCTAAATTATATTGATTCATATGTTTACATGTATTGATTCCTCAATATATTAATTTTTATATTTAACTATTGCTCTATACTCAATTAATGAGGGAGTAGTCTCCCCACAGACACACCCTTGGCCCTCCCTGCTAGTCATCAGCCGTTGAAATTCAGGAAGATGATCTTGAGGGCATGTGGCCTACCAGGCTCAGGGTACCTATAATGTTCCATCTAGGATTGGGATGTCACATCAATAAACCCATCCATAGGATCCAGTTTTCACATGGTGAGGTAGAAAAAATATAACAAAAAACAATCTTGAATTTCACCAAAATGTGAGATAAGGATGACTAAAAAGGTACAAAATGATTCCAACAAATGACGATAACATGTTAAACATAAAATCTAATACATTTCAAGACAAAAAATTCTCCATGTGAAAAAATGTCACCTCAAAACCATCCATATATGAAGGAAACAAATGGTAAGAGAACCTAGAATGGTAGATGATTCTCTTATGTTTCCTTGAGTCCTTAAAAACAAGGTCTACGACCACCTAAATATAAAAGTTGTTTGTGAGAAGTGTTCACATTTGGATACCACTATATATTAAATATTGTTTTAATATTAGGGATGAAAAGGTTCTAGATTTAAGAAAAACCATTTTAGAAATAATTTTTGAAATAACACCATTTCTGAATATTTATTTATTATTCCATAAATTCGTACCATATTCACCAAATGTATCAATATATCCACTCAAAAATTTAAAATAAACATTTGAGTAAATATTAATGAAATAAACCATATTTCATTAATTCTAAATAAAATTAATGTCACACCATTGGGGATATAGAATATGAGAATACATACTTGAAATAAAATAATCATAAACCAAAATTAAGTCAGTTTCTTCTAATAATGATTAATTCCATAGTCTATTGAAATTTTATAAGGTATCCCCTAGTGGTACCACAGACACTCTTGTCACTATTTCCCATTTCCTAATGCATTCAATGTTCCCAATGTGTTATGTCTATTCGAAAAAAATTCTAGGAACATGCTCAAACATAATTAAGAACCTTCTTTAACAAATAAAATCCATTAAAATGGATAAAATAGTGGGATCAATAAGAAAATATAGAAATTTAATAAATATCAACACTTTTATAGATCCTCCAACCTCATGCACTATAGAAACCCAACTATATTTGACAAAAGTGGTCACAAAACCATGGATCAGGATTAAAAAGACAGTGAATGATTGGAAATGAAATTGGATCAATAGAAAACAGAAATTGATGAAGAATATAAAACACTAATCTAGATAATACTACCACTATGTCCATTGGAAATAATGTAGTGGAACAACCACATTCTAGTGATATTTAGTGAAACCACCTATGGAATCAATTGCTTAATGAATAAATCTAAGAGGAGGAACATCACCCATAATTACCTTAAATATCTACGGGGTTTTAGTGGAATGTATACACAAAATATTATAGAGTAATTAGGTGTGTAGAACATTTAAAACCATAGGAAAAGGTAATTTCACATCATGAATTCCATTCATGGTGTGATATATCATGTATTAAATATGCATGCCATAGATTAATTTAAATTTTGTTATACATTTTCACAGAATATAAAGCCTTCATGTTGTGTATATTTTCCACACCCTTCCTAATCATCATGGAATCATCCCCACAACATCTTCTATTCACGTAACCCATTCACAGTATGAATGACCCATGTAGTTTGTTATCAACCCATTTTTCCAATATGTAATGTCTATATAAAACATAAGTCTCTATGATCAAAAATAAAACACTATATATAAATTTACACATTTATATCATTACATAATTAATTCAAAAATCCATATCTCCCCAAAAAATATTCCATATTTCCTAAAAATTTATCTCCATTCCCAGGAACCCTATATAAAATCAAAAGAATAACCATACCCAAACGTGTCAATTAATATCAGACAGAATATAAGGTGGTATCACAGAGGCTCCCCTGCTTCTGTTAAATGTAATAATTTAATAATACATCCAAACAAGAGAACAAGAATCTCACTATTGTAGATCTATAATAATATTTCAATGGAGTTACACTATTTGATACTATAATTTCAAAAACATCACACTAATATTATATTGTTTGAGTTTTATCATTGTTGGTCTCACTGGTTCTTATTCCTATATAATAAATTTTGGATATTTAGTGCTCCTTGAAGTCCGTGGATCTTTTTCCATTTTATAGATTCTATTTGGATCAAATTTTATGAGGTCAGTTGATTCTTTTTTCTTAACATCTTTTTTTGTAAACCTTCAGTCATTTCATAACACCATATCACTAAAGAGAACATTAAATATTTTGATGACATATGGATATGAATTATCCCAATGATTGAATCCAATTTTTTAATAAATCAATTTAACAAATAATCATGTGTGGGATATATATTTGAGTTTATCCTTTTCATTATAATCTGCATATCCATTTGTGAAGATACTGATAAATTTGATTATCTTAAAATATGATGGATATTTATACTCCATAAAACCAATAATATATTAATATTTTTGGGATAATGGATTCTTTTTTACTATGTATGATACACAATTGAATATACCCATCCATGTAACCATAGACATAATATAATGTAAAAGCATGCTCCATGCCTTTTAAGATAATGTATGATTTATATATTATAACACACTATTCTTCCCATGTGTCTATAGTGTATCATTTTCCAACTGTATCCCTTTTTTCTAGTAGTGGTTGCATAATTTTGTTTTACCTTACTCACCAATGTTATCAAACCATAAATATTTCTACATTATATTCGTCTCTATTTTAACCAAAGCCTTCTTGAAAACAAGTACTCATAAAACCTTTGATTATAGTTTCAAAAAAGAAAAATAATACTTTCCACATGGATTGATCAATATTTGTGAACTTTTATATGGATTATCCTTTAAAATGACATACTCTAGGTTCTCAAGAATCTGTATCAATATGTTCTAACTTCAAATGTCAATTCATCCTTCTGTTAAAGTAGAATTTTAATTTTTTTCTAACTATTATATATAAAACTCTAACATAATATAATTTTATCATAATTGAGCATCAAATAAACCTTTACTACTACAAATATCATAATATTCTCATTGATGGTGTAAAAAATTCTTAAACTTCATACTATCATAATTTTCCACACAATAAATTATCACCTCATCTGATCATCTGGTCATATTTTTGGTTTCACTATTTACCCCTCTTTCCATGACATTAGATCCATGATTAAATTCTTATATTCTATTTATAGAAATTATTTAATATCATTAAATATCTATCTGAATATATATATATATATATATATCCATTGGTTGAGTATCCTCCTGTCATCTTTTTTTAATTCAACAATTTCTCATTCGATATTTTTAAACTGACATCAACCATAACGATGAATTGTAATGATTTATAATCACTTATGTGAAACTAATTTAACCTACTAGATACATAATTTAGGATGTCTCATTTACCTATATTATAATGGAATGATCCTCTGAAATAAATCTCACATGATTGCATCTTTATTTTTATACTAAAAAATAAGATGATATAACTTGTAATTCATTAAATTAGATTTTCTTCTGGATATTATCATTATATTTAAATTATATCTATTATTTTATTTCAATGAACCACCCATTTCTCATTAATTTCATCCTATTAACCAATACCAATCTTTTAAAATCATAAATATTACATATCACATTGAAATTATTAAACATATCTTATCAATAGTACCCAAAACAATGTAATATTCTATAAGAACTGATTCCAAAAACCCCCCACTAAACCAAAATATAATACCAAAAAATTATTAATATCATTTTACCATGATTATTATTCCAATCAACCATACTGATAATACATCGTCACCCCCATCATATACTTCAGCAGTGACATTATATTGTCACCTCAAACTAGAGAACTTGACTAGATACAAATCCACTTTAAATAGAATTGTATTAAAAAAATTATCTAGAAAACAATAATTATTTGATGAAATAAATATGTAAATTAAACATCCTTTAAATTTACTTCCATATTCAAATAACATGATTCAAATAAGATCATATATATTATTTGAAATTTGAGTATCAAATTTTTTTTCAATAATTACATAATTTAAGAAAATTTGTAAACTATGTGGAAGATAAACAAAAACATATACAGGATTCACAATAATACATATAATTCAATAAAAAAAGGTAGCCTAAATAATATAAAAGTCCCATAAGGCACATAAAAATCATTATTCATTTCTAAAATTCATTTTTACAAATTCATCAACTTGTTATGTTAATTAAAACTATATGAGGTGACCCTATTTAAATAAACTGACATGACTCATTAATTTGAAATAATAATCAATAAATTTATAAATATTCACAATATTAGAAGAACAATGGTTTAGTGTCTTAGTTGATAAGTAACATAAACTACTTGTTTTAGGAACACTCATAAAAATCTAGCCAAAATCACTCAATTGTAAACCCTATTATAAAAATATCTCAAGAAATACCCCTCTATGTATACATGGGAAATAAAACAAAATAATAGGTTGATCTCAAATCCTCAATAGGGAAAATATATCAACATTTCATAATTTATATATTATAAACAATAGTTAAATTATGAATAAAAGAGTAATATTTGATAAAAATATCTTAGAATCATAACTAAAAATCCAAAATTATGATTGAGTGTTAAATATCTGGTTGTAGGAACAAAATACCCAAAAAAATATTATTACAACCTTTGATATAATCGTATAAGAAAAATATATAAAAATATAAGAAATCAAGAAAATTTTGAATATTATTAGATTATGTAACTTCATAAAAAATTTATATATTCTTTTAATATGGAAAAACATTGATAATTGACACAAACATATGTATTAGGAAACATTATATAAAAATCCATCTGTTTCAACCTTTTAATTTTCAAATAAATCCATTTATGTACAACATTTACTTTTTTGAATAAATCCATGAAATTATACCCTTTAGTTTTGTGAAAAAGACACAAAGTTCAAACCTTTTGTTTTTTATGAGACATAAAACATTAACTGATGAATAGTATGATCATATAGTACACCACTCATCATCATCCCTAAAAATTAGTGCACATAAAATTAAATCATTCATTTTATCGTAATAAATATATGGGAATAAAATGACATTCATTACCTTTCCAAATTGTATTAAAAAAATATTTTCCATATTATAATCTATTGACACCAAAAACATGATCACCCAAATAGAATATTTACAAATAACACACATCAGGTGATTTAAAAATAATTAATCCATTAGAAAAAAATCTAAATAACATCATAAATACATCTGACGTCATATTTACATTTCAGAAAACATTTTTTCCAGATATGGAGAAAAATATAAAAAATCATTTTTGTATACCTTTAATATAAATAAACCCCATGTAAAAAATTTATAGCAGAATAAAAGAATATAACATTATCGAATATAAATTTCTTTTTAATATGTTAAATCCCCCTTATTGAAAACCCCACATTATTTAAAAAATAATGAATGCTTTTTTTAAAATTAATAAGCCTGAATAAAGGGATAATATGATATAAAACCAATTTTATATTCCACAAGGTAAAGGATAATATTTAAGGGAAGTAACAAAAAATATTTGGATTCAAAATCAATTAGAAGACATTGAAATTATTCTAAGAAATAATACATTTTTATGAAAAACATAATTCACCATTAAATACTTCACTTATGTGAAACATGATTTCCTTAGAAATATAGTTTACATATTTATTATAATCATAATAACTCATAGTAAATCCCTCATTAAATATTATATTCAAATATTAGTGATCATGACCATAAAAAAAGTTGAGTGAGGAAATCCCCATAGTTTTCTTCTCTGTTAGTTGATAGGATCTCTAACCTAATTTAAAAACCCATTGATATCTTAATACTATATTTAATACCATTATTTATATATATTTCCTATTATATTACAAATTTATTATCTTTTTTTTAGAATATATTAGTTTTCTATAAAATATATTTACCATTGACTGTTAACATTAATTGCTCTATTTATTTTTTTAAATATCAATATATGTTCCAATTTATTGATACAGAGTGCATATCACATAGATAAATTATTTTATGGGAATTGATAAATTATATTTATTTTTAATGATCTTATTTCATTAAATAAATATTTTAATTATCTAATGCAAAAATTAAATTGAGGGCTTCTTATTCATGTAATCTTATTAAAAAATGATATATTAATATCAATTTCAATACATAATATAATCATTTTTCATTCACAAAAAATTATTATTCTATTATTTACCTAAAATTATAATATTATTTAATCACCTAATGTCATTAATTAAATAATTTTATAGAACCGTTTATGTAGGTGGATAAAAACAACCCAGACCGAATTCATGTTATAACTTGATGGGTCAATATGGTTAAGGTAGTGTTATTTTTGAAATAATACCATTATAATAAAATAATAATTATATTATTTATATTTTCGGATGTTTTTTATTCCAATTTCATTATTTTTTAAAAAATATAAAAAATAAGGATGAGAAAATGATTCTTTGAGGAGGGGATAATCATCATAAAATGCGGTCTATATTCTTTTAATTTTCAATGTATATGGAAATTGATACATGAACATTATTCAATAATTATAAAAGAAACTAATTATAATAATGATAAAATTTTAATTATAATACTATCGTTATAGTAGGTGTAAAAGTTTAATGTTATGCAGAAACATGTAAAGAGAAGTTAATACATACATCGAGAATTCGAACTTCCTCTTTATGAACATCCTCGAATTGAATCACATAGGATAACATATAGTGACCAGAATCATAAATAAGTGAAATGAACATATATTAGAGAAACAATGGGCTATGTTTAGAAGAAATTATAAAGGTAAGGTCAATCATTGAAAATGTATATTTTATACTCTTTATAAGTAAATAAATGGGCTTATTTATGATTACCCATTAATTATCAATGATATCATTACACTATTGAGGGATCAATGAGGCCAAAATTTATAAATAATGGACTTTATTGTGATACTTAGTCTAGAATGCTTCAATTAATAATTTAAAAACATTATTTAATCATGTTTTATGTCATTTACTCCTATATATTAATTTAATCTATTTTTTGTTGAGGTCACTATTATTCACAAATGTAACTACATTTTTACTAAAAAAATATAATATAACAATTATCATCCTTTTTAGTTTTCAAGAAAATAAAATCAGTCCCAATTTAATTTAATTCAATATTTATAAAATATAAAGTAATATTTTATATTAAAAATATTTATATAGAATATTTGTTTTCTATTGAGAAATAACTTTTTAACTATTTTGTGTACTTAATATTATTTTGAATTTATTATAAATTAAAAGTGTGTTAATATAATTATAATTTCTTTAAAAAATACTATAGTTTATATTTAAATAATAATAATTTAGTATATTAAGTTAATATGAAATAATCTCAATTAAACTACTCTTTGAAATTATCATTTTTACAATTTTCAGGATAAATAAATTTATTCTCACAAATATTATTTTTATGAATACAGATAAAAGATTATTTTGTAAAAAAAATTACCACATTTTTAATAATATTAAATCCATTTTACCAAATAAAATATTTAATTGTGAGAAACAATTAGACATTCTTATTAGCTAATATAGTAAATAAAAATATTTTTATAAAAGGTTTATATATGATACTAGAATTACCATTTTTATTAAAATAATTTATATAATTTTTTTAAAAAATTGTTTTCTAATATTTATACCTTCCAATTTACTGGTAATAATATAATGAAAATATTTGAAAAATTTATTAGTGTTACCAAATTTTTATTTTAGATTAGTGTTTCATGCAACATTACTTACTCACACGATATTTAAATAAAGAAATGTTTTTACTAAAATTACGGGTAATTAAATTTTATGCCTATTAAAAGAATTCATCCCTAAAAAACTATAAATAGAAGGAATGAATTCAGGTACTTATATCTAATTAAATCCTCAAGATCCTAAATAGATTCCCATAACTTATAATTTCTCCGTAGTTATTTTACCAGATGAATGGCCATTTTCTGCACCACTTTATCACTTTGATAGACTACCCCCATTAGTTATTAATCAAATCAAATATCTTGTTCCAATTTCATATTTTTTAATCATAACATGTTAGTGGTCTATTTTTATTTTATCAATATATGTACATGGAAAGAAACATTTGCATGGGGGTGTTCTTGATAGACAGATAAGTGATACATTACATCTTCTATATGAACAAATATATTTGAGGGATAGATGTTCTTAGGGATCAACATCCCTTTCATACCAAATATCATAACTAAATTCTATAGTGGTATTCAAGGGAATAATTTTTTTTATCTATTGAAACTCATTATCCTTTTTATTATTATATTCCTAATACTTCTGATGAATATTTTCTTTTTTAATATGTTACTAAATGGTTTGAACCATTATTGCCATTTCATAAACAATTTCTGGGCCAATTTGACTCCACTCTCCAACATTGTCATATCTTTTTGGAGTCCATCATATCTTCGTTTCCAATTTCACACACAATTATTTTTTAATGAACTAATGGAATGAATTTTTATTTGATAGCTCTACTAATGAGAGTTCATGATTCCAATATCATTGTAATTCCAAAGATAACATCCTATAATATAATATTTATTTTTAATGGTCCTCTTAGACTTTAAATTTGTCTAACTGTGAAATGAATTTTTGAAACTCACCTCTTTATAAAATTATTTTTAAATACTTTTCCTAATCCTTGAGGTTTACAATAGATCATAATATAAAATAATGGAGAGAGGTTCTTTATGGAGACATACCACATAATTCAAATATATCATAGAGAGTTATTCAAGATAGAAATATTCACTCTTGATAATAAAATGAATTGTATTCATAGAAAGATCAACTAAAAATTGAAATTTGTCTTTTAGATGCCTTTAAGAGACTTAAGTTCAAATCCATGGTGATTTCATTCTATATTCATTTTAATGTATGAAATTGTTGCAAAAATCCATAAAAATTATGTATCTATCATTAAAATATTACATAGAATTAATCAGGATAACTGTGTTTTAATTTCCCGCAAAAATTAATACCACCATGAAAGATTATTTACATATTTTTACATCTAATTTCTTCCTACAAAGATATATATAGATGATCTATGAGTATCATCCAAAAGATCCCAAATAAATTTAGGTATTTATTGGAATCAAATTTAGGTTCCAAACCTTATAACTCCATATTTATCATTATAGGACTCTAAAATACTCACTACCTTTTTATATAACTATGAATCATTATTCTTGGATTCATTAATCATTATGTGAATGGATTATGGATAAATAATTTGGGTAATGTCTGATTTCAATACTTCCCAAACTATTTTGAGTAAAAATACATCATAAATGAGAGACTATTTATTCTTTCCAATCCATATTGAGGACAATAAAGAATGATCTTTACGACTGAGAGCATTAACCACCTTGTTTTCCTTCCTAGGGTTGTAATTTATTAACCAGTTATAGTCATTGATCAATTACATCTATATCTTTTAGTGTATTTTTTATAATGTTTTAGGGAATATATACTTCTAACCTCTTTTTATTTGTTTATATATAAAACTTTTCTCCAGGTGGTGATTTCACCAAATATTTAATGCAAAGGCTGTTATCTTTGACTCTTAATCATGTGTTGGGTAATTTTACTTCGGAGTCTTTAATTTTTAGGAGGCATAAACAATTACCTTATCATTATTTTTGATTACACAACAAAGAAACATTTTTGATGAATAAATATATATTATTAAACTATTCACTTAGTAGGGTAATGTAATTATAGGTTTAGTCACCAAAATATTCAATTTTTATTAAAAGTATTCCTCACATTCCTCTGTCCAACGAACATTTACACCTTTATATTATAACATGATTATTGGATTTGATAATGATGATAAATTTCTCATATAATATCATTAGTATCAACTCCACTAAGAAAACAAATGATCATGATTACTGTGGTTAGTCTGTGATATTTTTTTTATTCCACCGATAATTGAAGGACATATTGAAAGTCCCTTTCTTATTATTATATGACCCAAAATGATAATTTTGAAACAGTTAATTTACACATTCTAAAAAATTAATATATTTTTCTTTTTTATGGTATTTAATACAATCAAAATATAATATTTGTAATGGTATATACTCTAGGAATATATTATAATATCATCTATAAAGAATATGATTAATTTTTCATTGAAATTTTTAAGAAATATGTTCATAAAATACGTAATGATGTTAAGAGAATTATAATGTTCAAATGGAATCACTATAAACAAAAATTATAAGTACATATATGAATGGTTTTTTAAAAAATATCCTTCATTTTCACCCATAACTGATCATATCCAAATTAATGGTCAATATTTAATGAATTTTAATATCCACTAAGATGACAGAATATATCATTAGTATTGGGTAGAGTATAATAGTTCAAGACTGTTATGTTACTAAACTCAATATGGTCAATTAGAATATTCTTTTATTCATCTTCTGTTTGGATAAAGTAGATTGATTCACCCAAAAAATATGAACATGGGAATATAAAATAGTTTTCCATATTATCTTGTCTCTTCTTCATTAATTCATCCAACTCAATAAGGTCTATTATTTAGGAAGATTTTAGATAGGAATTGATTTATGCATGGGTTTAATCAAAATCTTGACCTCAATATCTTGGGTAAGACCATGTAGTTCATCAATAAATACATAAATATATCCATAAACAGTATATATATCTTAAATTTTGACTTCTCTTTGATCATTTGAGTTTTAAGTCCGTCGTTTATAAGTATCATGATATTAGAGATATTTATTCTAAAAATATTTCATGATAATTCATTCTTATATACATGGTCATGGGATGGTTTTTGATATGAAATGTGATCTCTTAGTCAAAAAACATTATATGTTTTCAATATAATGATATCCACTCCACGCCCAAATTCACAACAAATTCAACCTAGGGTTGGAGAAGAATATTTTCATGAAATACCTACTCTAAAATCTTTATTGGAGAAGAGTAATATATTTTATAATCTATAATGAGACTAACAGCTATTTTTATTGAAAATTTATTATATATGGTATTAGGTATTGAATTAACATTATTAACTAACATGGTGATATTAAAAAATGTGATAAGTGGAATTATATATGGGATTGTAATATCTAGAGAGGAGAATGAGTGTACCATTAAATGCTTTCTTATCATGATCCACCTCAGTAAAAGTGATAATATATTCTCTTCTACTCTCCTATCGATTAGGATGACTCTAGGATCTATTATTCTTAAAAATTATAGGAAGAGGTCCCTTTTCGACATAACACTCAAACTCATTGGACCTTAAATATTGATGTTTGGATGTCATATTAGTTATGTATTTCTTCTCCTCAAATGTGTTATTAGACATCATGGGTTTAAATGGAGTTTTGTATATAATTTAACAAATATTGACATGATTATTACACTTTATTGATCCAATGAAGAAATTACTCATGTTCTTACACCATATTTTTTACACCTGGATAGTTTAAATGCCTTTCCACCTATTCATTATAATATGTTCTTACTTGATACTCCATATTTATTTATTTCCTAAAATAATAGTTGCACAAAATTCTAATGTCCACAATTAGCACGCATTGAATAGTATCTTCATAGAATGCAATGGCTCTTCATACTAATTCCATTTTATGACTAAATTTTAAGACTCTAATAAAACAATTTAGCATCCTTTCAAATATGAGATATAGGTAGTGGAGTAACTGATGAGACTAAAAAAGCATCATAATTTCCAGTGGAATTATCTTAATTTTGATACATCTATAAAAATTCATTCTTCATATTCATAATAAGAGTTATAATATTGTAGTGGATAAAAAATACATTTTTTAAATCTCATCAATATATAGAGACTATTTCTTCCTTATATGTAATTTTTATAATGAGAGTCCACTATTGATCATCATATCCTACCAAATTATTGTCATCTAGGAAAACATTTTCATACTCAGAGAACTACAGAATATAAAATAAAATATCCATTAAATTGATCCATATCACAATAACGAATTTTTTAGAATACCAACTAATGGTGGGTGGGTGTTATGTCAAAAAAATCAATAGAAGGATACTCAATCATTGATGATTTTGGGATCCTTAAATTGTTTGTGATTTTCTTCATATATTATGAAAATTGTTTGTGAATTTCTGCGTGGTTTTATACATCGGATCTCATCCAATTTGGGATCTATTTTGGAAAATCATTGCATTCCCAATAAAATCCATTGTTATCACATTTTTTCCACACTCCATTCATTTATTAAATAAATAAAAGATAACGATATGAGTACATTATATAAAAATATATTATTATCATAAAAGGGATAAATATTAAATTACACACATTCAATAACATTAAGATATTTAGGCATAAATCATAGTTATTCATAGTTTACATCCATTAAGTTACCTAACTATACCATATTTATGTTCTCTAATCATTATTAAAGGTTTATATATAGAATTATAATTAACTAAAATATATACCATTGGTTTTTCTTCATAGGTGTGTAATGTTAGGTGTAGTCATCGTACACTAAAGGGATGACTAAATTGATACTCGACCAACAATTTTATACTTTATTAAACCTAGGTGCATCTATTCCATAGATGAATCCACTTGCCAGTATATGTATAGATTTAAAATTTCTAGGAGAAAAATAACTTATACAATACCAAAACATCATGATATTTTCCATTTAAAATAAATATCCCATATACATCATCTAGTTTTTTTCAATAATATTTTTTAAACTAATAACTAAAATATAAAAACCCACCTTCATTGTAACCAAGGTAATTTAATTTAAATTAATTAACAAATTCCTATAATTTACATGAATAATAATTCAATTTGGAAATATTATCATAATTTGACCTACAAAATTTTTAGTGTTTTGCAAAATTAGTTACATTAATAACATATTTTATTGATACTCATCAATATTTCTCCATACCAAATCAACTCTATTACACCTTCTAGAAATATCACATGTAATAACAATCTTCAAAAATAGTGAAAATGAAATATAATAAATGTGTGATCTCAAACGCATACTAATCAAAACACCACAACTAATCATATTGGCTATATTATAAATATAATATAAAACATGGATAAAGAATAAATATATGATGAAATGATAATTTAGTGATAAGTGATAGTCATAAAAGATTATTGAGTATTAAGGATCAAGGAATATGAACATAATAACAAAGAGTCATCATTATGATCACAATACATAATCACACATCTATATTTAATGGAAACAAGAAGTAATAACCATATAAAAAAGAATATATTTAGATTATACAAAATGATAAACATTTTTTATATCATGGAAATAAGGAAAATATTATAGAAGTGTCATAAAAATAATATTACGAATACATTGTGAATAGTTCAAAGTATGTACGCCCTTTAATTTGGGAATAAATACAATTATGTAATAAATTTAGTTTTGTGATTAAATTAAATAATTCCCACCAATTAATTTTGTGAAAAGTAACCATGGAATTTGATACTTTATTATCCCATGATACATAAAACCTTAACAAATTCATTTGAGGGCGATGTATAAGCTCACTGTCCAACATCTATACATATAGGTATCAATTAAAATCAAATCATTATTCTTATCATAAAAACCACATGGTATTAAAAGGGGTCTAATATCTTTTCCAAATATAATGACAAAAATTATATTCTAAAATATTTCATTGATTGATACCAATAACATGGTCACTCATATGATGTATCTAAAAAGTGAACATATGTGGGTATTTCAATACAATACTCCTTCTAAAACATACATAAATAATATATAAAAAATATATTAAATTTATATTACCTAGCATGAATGTTTATTATTTAAGAGGATTATGATACAAATTAAAAATTATATTAAAACTAATTCCTATAAGTTTTCCATGAAAATAAATCATTCAACTCTCTAAACTCTGTACTATAATGGAAAAATATAAGTTCATGGAAAATAAATACATTTACATTTTTTAAAATAACATCATTGAAAACCAAAAAATTTAAAATATTAATGAATTTTATATCTTAAAATAAATAAATTAGATATTTATTATCATATGAGATGAAAAAAATTTCTATATAGATTAGGTAAATTATATCGTTTTTCATATGTAACAACATATATATGTTGGGAAAATATATTTAAAAGAGATCGGAACTATTTTTAATGGGAAATTATTTTTATAGAATAATATATTCATAATGGAAGATTTAATTTACATAAAAGCATTATTTCCAAAAAATGGTGGTATAAATATATCATAACATCATCATAAGGTATAAAAAATAAATACTTAAATATAAAAATAAAAGAGGATTGATTATGAACCGTATAAAATATATGAGTTCTAAAAAACACCTACCTTTATTCCAAATTGGAAAAAATCCCTCTAACCAAATCTAAAAATAATTATTATCAATGTATTGTATTTCAGAACATTAGTCATAAATATTAGTTTTTTTATACATCATTCAATATCACTTATTATAAATATATTAGTTAGTTATAGATAATTGTAACCATTATATCTTAGTATTATTATTTATTTCACGCATACCTTAGGTTGTCAATATATTTTCACTTTAATTGATAATAACTGAATGTCTATTAAGTTTTTTAAGGAAATATAATTTATAACGAATTTATATTTATGAAGATATCAATTCATTCTATACATATTTTAATTTTATTATATGAAAATAGTGTTAATAACAACTTATTCTTGTAATTTTAGTGATTGAATATGATATAATAAAAATGAGTAAAATACATAATATAAAATTTTTAAAATCATAATGAAATTTTCATTTTCTTATGAAATTATAATATTATTATTATTTATGTTTACATAGTAATCCATGAGATTTTTTTATTCAATAATGTGTGTTTGAGATCAAAACCAGCCCGAGTAGAAATCGTGTTATATAACTATGAGTGATTACGATTTTGGAATTGTTTAGTTTTACATTAAACCGTCATAACATAATAATATTTATGTTATTTATATTTCATCAATTTTATAAATAACATTTAAAGATGTTTTAAGGAATTAAATATAAATATGAAATAAATTCTCCATGGTGGCAGAACTCTGTACAATGCACATTCAATGTAATTTGGTTTTTGTTAGATTTTAAGAATGACTGAATTTTTATTTTTCCATTAATATAATATATATTAAGTACACTAATAATATTATGATTATTATATTCATCTTTTTATGCAAGGTTTATAATATTCTTATTATATAGATAAGATTAATGAGTAAGTTATATATATGATGAGACCTTGTGCATCCTTTTGATGAATTCATTGGTATTTAAAGACTTCAGATAACAAGTATTTTCAATGGAGTTCAAAAATTTAATATTAATTTTAGTAAATTATAATTTTATTGTTTTTAAAATAACTTTTTACAAAGTGGTAGAACATTGAATGTTGTGAGTGATTCACTTTTATAATTGAATGAAAGGAAACATATGGGTATACCCTTTACTCTTCCAGGATAACATTACACTATTTATGGGGTAATGAATGAAAAAGTTATTAAGAATTTAATTTCGGGTGATATGTGTTCTATTAAACCTCATCCAATAATTTAAACACATTTTTAAACATTTTTTGTTTTATTTATTTCCATAATTTTTCTTTTATTTTTTTCTAATAGAGTAACTAGTTTATACCCAAGTAACATATATTTTACAAAACAAAATATAAAAAATATTCCCCCCATTTTTAGGTATGAATAATTTAATTTTATATCTATTTTATATATTTAAATTTTTAAATTATATTTTTTAAAATTAAAATTAAAACATTTTTATATAGAAAAACGTTTTTTACAGAAAAATAGCATTTATCCTTTGTTTTACCTTAAAATTATTTAGCATTGATTACAATTTAAATTATTATTATTATTATTATTGAATATTTTTAAAACATACTATTATCATTTTTTACATAAATAAAATAAATTTAATTTAATAGATAATAATTTATAAATAACAATAATATAATAATTTGAAAATATATTTTCCCATTATCACTATAATTAAATTTAACCTCAGTTATATAAGATATGTGCCTAAAAATAAAATTTTCTTTATTATGTAATTTTTACTACTAAATCAAATTATTCATTCAATTTATCCCAACAAAATTTCCAAAGGTAACATAAATTTAATATTCTTACTAGTACACTTAAATGGTAAATATAAATTTTTAGAACAAGTGAATATCTGAGAATAAAATGAAATTTATTTTCCAATACGTAATTATATAGTTTTTTTGAAGTTGTTACATATTTTTATACTTTATAATTAAAAGTATATAATGTAAATAAAAATATTTTATAATTTTATTAATGTAACATGGCGATTGGTTGTGTTCATTATTTCATGCTTGAAAAGATACATGGTGTTTATATATGGAAATATATATACTAGTTTAATGACTCGTTATACTATCCACTCAATGATAAAATGGAATTCTAATTACACTTTAATAGAATATAAATGTTTAAATATCTAATGAAAAATATGGAAAAGGGAAGATAATATTATATTAGTTCAAATTATCTCAACAATAATCAGTTATATATCAAAAGGTGTTAATGAACAATTATAGGGATCTCAAGAAATTCATCATGAAACCTAGGGTTAAAATTAAGTAAAATAAACATAATAAAATATTATAATATCCAAAATTTATAAATAAATATGATAAATATAGAATTTTTTTAACATGATTAATCAAAACATAGTGGAATCTTGATCAGAAAATTCGGTTGTGACCTACACATATCGTGAGTTTTCAAATATATGAAATTGAACACAATCATGGAATATCCGAATTTAAAAAAAAAAATTATTCCATTGAATATATAAGAATAATCTAATAATAATCAATATCCTCTATAAAACATGGTAAAATCCATGGGCACACTATTTTACATTTCTCTTTGACATGCTAAAATGGTTACAAAAAAGCAGAACAAGGAAATCAAGTAACAAATAATCTAAATATGGAATAAATTGTCCATGGTTAATTTATTATTGAATAATATTAATATAAAAGAAATCATACTTAAAAAATACACCACATCTCATCTAAATCATAACATCTATATATAAAGAAACCATAAACCCACATCCTATTCACTATTAGACAAAATATATCCATGCATATCTTTATAGGTGGTCAAGATATAATACACAATAAACTAAATTTTATTTTATACAAGATATAAATAATGGTTTAATGCACATGGTATTTCCATGAAAATTTATAGTAGCTAAAATGTGATTTGGTATCTTTAATGATACTATTACACCTACCTCCATTCTTTTTCCTAATATCTCCATCACTTAGCAGACAAAACATAATGGCCCAGGAATGTGCATTCCCGATTAGAGGTGGAATATGTTGAAAATAATGGTGTGACTCAAGCAAAATGGTACTAGATTATTGAGACCTGATCTAATTTCACCACATGTATTCATGTATATATATATCTCTACTAGTTGATAAATAGTACCTAAAGATAAAAAAGAATTCAAGAATGATTTTTCATCAATAGAGATAAACTGAGCACATTGTATGAAATGAATTAAGTTTTTTGAAAACTAAAAACCAAACTATTAAAATAAAATTAATGTAAAAATGAATTAGTGTGATTAAAAATATATAATGATTTTAAAATGATATAATAATAAAATTAATACTTATCCTCCATGAATATATTGACTCCTCCAACAATTCATACTCAAACTCTAACATGTTCCACCTCTAATTATACTCTTAAAATCCGTCACTCATGAATAATAAAGATTTCCTTATTCTTATATCATGATATGTAATTTTTATATACACAATGAGGTATGCATGTTGGTTAGAGTAATACAATACTTAATAATATTTCCCCATGTAATTCACATGAATTCATATGTATGATCTATCCAAAAAACATAAATCAATATCATTTGAAAATAATTAAACATTTTTCAAATAAATAGTTTTTTTAAAAATCATATCAATGGGTATATCTAATTTTTCAGAACAACTCACCTCATTTACTAATAAAACATAGGTATCCAAACCTAGTTTACATATAAATCAAATAAATTCATTAACCATATGAAATTTTATACATATTGAGAAATATCAATCGCCAACCCAACAACAATACCTATATATAATTATATCATACACTTCCATCGATTATAATCCATAAAAAATTTTACAATAACATACTCACGTATAAATATCATACTAAGGTGTTTCATATCCATTCCTATTACAAATACATATGTTCATTGCCGAACCATTCCTTTCCTTTCTAAACCTTAACTATCATAAATTATATAAATGAATTATTTAATAGAAAAAGCCATTCTGACTTTAAAAATTATATTAATCCAAGTTATAATTTCAATATTATAAATCTATATAAAATTAAAAACAAAACCATATTTTCTTCAAAATCCACATTCACCAAATCTCATATTTATTAAAATATTTAATGTCAAATAATAATTCAACAATGTTCCCCAATTACGTAATTAATTATATCTAATACGGTCCAATTTTTCATTCATAAATTTTTTTAAAAAAATTATCAAATATATAACATATAATTATTTGATAAAATTTAAATCAAATCAATCATTAAAAAATAAAGCACGAGGAATCACCTATAAATTCATTATAATTAATAGCAGATGGAACATGATCCACCAAAATTTGAAGATCATATCAAGAATTTCTCATGAATCTAGAGATAATGAAAAAAATATTACCCAAATTATATCTATTAGAATCATAAAATAATAAATTTACATAAAGATCCTTTAAATCATGTATAATACACTATGATCTTATCAACAAAAATATAACATTAAATGATTCGTTATCTAAAATAGTTATAGATATAAGAAACAAGGAGAAATAAAATATCATACCTTTGACCTAATGTAGATTCACAAAAACCTATAAATAATTCATTTCAAAATAGTGGATAAATATTAAAGAAACCTCAAAAAATCCCAAAAAGTGGTAATAATCAGTTTATGGTGTAAATAAAATATTGTAGAGGATATAGTGATTTTTTAATAACGAAATAAAAAAATCTCAATGATCATAGTTAGCTTACACGGTTTGGAAGATCAAGAATCTAACCATTTTTCCTATATTTTATTGTCCATATAAATCATAATTATGATACAATGGTCTTACCCAATCACCTAACAATTCATTAATTCCATCCCAAAATCCCCATTTTTTAGAATTCTTACATATTTTATCTTTTTTTTACTATATGTTTTGAAATATCATATAGAACACTATCCATGGTTAACAGTCATGTTTTATGTACTATGTTCTAAACCATGATTTTTTTTAAAAACATTCCAAAATATAAATATCAGTATAAAATAAAAAATACATAAGGAATTAGAAAAAAATTAGGGTGTTAAAATTTACTCAAAAATATTACCTTAGATTCACAAAAGGTCACTATACTCAATCTACTAGATATAATTATAGATTTAATATATATTATTCTCTCACACACATTTATACTCTTCAATTATTATATGTTATCACAAAAATAAAACTAATTAAATGTTTCTTACGGACAATATATTATCATAATAATGAAAAACCAAGGTAAATCATTCAAAAATATTCACAGCAGTATTAAATTCATATTTATTATAAAGAAGAACATGATTAAAATTTATTTGGAAATTCGTTAAGTGAGAAACATCTAAAACAACATTCACTATATCATACATCAATGGTAACACCAAATAATGTGCCAAATATTAAATTATATTACTAATCTCTAATAGACCCACATATTAGTGTAAAAAAATTTATTTCTTCGGATGTCATAAATATTCCAGATAAGATGAAATTTTTAAAAAACATGAACCATTAAAATAAAAATCTTGGGTAAGCATCGACGATCAACTTTGGAATCCCAATGAGTCTAAGATATCATCATTGATTTAATAACTTACTAATCATTACCTTTATTATCTTGAAAAACAATATGTATTATGAGATTCCAATATATTAATTTATTCAAAAGGATAATTTTGTTTATTAATAACCCAACTAAATGAAAACCATTGAATTGAATTGACATGAATTTTTGATCATTTTATAAAATATTTTAATCAATTTGAATCATTTAAGAATATTATATGGTATTATATATTCATTTTTTATATTTCTTGTATCTAGAGACATTATTGAAGGAAATTAAATAATTAAATAATGTATTTAAATCAATATTGATGTCATAAGGGAGAATTATTTTTTCTAATCATGATTTAATATAATATATAAGTATTTATTAATTTAACATTATAATATAAATTTATCATCGTATGTGATTACAAAGTAAATATATGTGACCAAACCATATTTAAATTTGGCCATGTGTATAGTTATTTATACCACATACACATGGTCATTATAAATTTAATGCGATAAACATACAACACATTAAAAGTCATAAAAACAATAGTGTTGGTGTCTTAGAAAAATAATGTTCATATAATAGAAACACATATAAAACATTAATATTTGTTTGAATAATTCTATATATCCCTCATATTAACTATAATTAACCTTCAAATATGTGTAATCATCAATGGAAATGGATCAATTAAAAGCCCTGCTAAAACACTTGTAAGGGGAGAAATTATATATAGTATCATGTGACGTGAATCCACATGAGTACATGGATGATTGTAATTATATTAACCATAATGTAAGTGCGTGATCGAAATCATAGTAATTTTATGAAGATTTCAAGGATTGTATAAAGATAAAAAATAAAACAATATAATATAATTCTTCATTCTGTGTCATCAAATAATAATTAATAAAACTAATTATGCCATGTCAATGTATATGATTATTGAAGATACAAAATATATCGTGTCCTTACACAATAATATCCTGAAATATAATAATTAAACCGATTAGTAAGAGGGATAAATAAATTTTTATCTACCCAATACATAATTATTTGATTATAATCATGAATTATCCATAGAAAGGAAACATAAAACTTTTATAAACATGAAATAAAAATTTAAAAAAGTAATATGTTTTATAAAAATTTGAATAATGATAATTTAATGAAAATATATATAGGTTCCAAAAAATGATGAAAAATATTAATTATTATATTAAATGGAGGTTAAAAAGGACTATAATAAGTTATATTTGAAATAATAATCCACTTTAAATGAATCAATGAGTGTTTTTTTAAATGAAGGATTTATCAACGTTAGTATAGGTTTCTAGGATATTATTCTAGGGAAACAATATCATGCATTTACCCAAAAAATGAAATGGGAAGTTAAATAAGATTCAATTAGAAGATTTTTTTGAGGAAGTATAGTTAATGATGGAGAATGTAAATATAAATACAAATAAAAAGAATCACGCTCTAGAGTACCCCCACCATAGATCTCATTTTGTATCATCATAATTATGACAATCGTATAACAATTTTTTCTTATTAAAAAATTACTCCAGGAGAATATTAACATAAATTTATGTTATTCATCATCAATTATCAATAATTTTAATTTATTTATTAACATTTCATTGAAGATAAAATGGTTAGATATCATATTAGATTAAATTGTTTTTTTATCATGATTTCATGGATTTGATTCATTATTATTTACCTATTTTTTACATTTAGTTTAGAAAGTTATATATGTATATATTAAATTATTTTTTCACAAAACATTAATAATTTCAAGATAATTATAGGATTTATAATTATCTTATAAGAGGTTAAATAGGAAATTAACTTTACATGAAAAAATTGAAAGAGATAATTATACATTACTAATAGTTTATAGTCATTATAGTCCATCTTAATATCTTTTATATATACATATATATGCTACAATAAATATTTATAAATGTGATTTAATATCTTGAAATTGAAAAATCCTCATATGTGATTAAAAGATACCAAAAATGGGATGTATCAAAAAGTGTGGGATTGAATATATATATATATATATATATATATATTCTGAATAGATTATAATAATTTTACAATATCATAATGACATTAATATTTTTTATAATTCATAATAAAATACATTGGGATGTGAAGAAAAATAAAAGATGTAAGGAATAATAAATTAAATTGAAATGTAAAGGATGGTGGAGTTACCTCTTTATTGATTATTACTCCTTCACAACAAAATTAAGGCCTTGTGGGATAGGAGTGAGATAAAGTTAAAATTTATCAAATCCAATAACATGATTATGAGATGGTCATTATGAAAATATTTTCAATGGAATGGATTTGGTATTTTTTTTTTGTTACATAGGAGTTATATGATTATATATATATGATGTATAAGTATATTTTTTTGTTAAAAAAATGAATTAATCATTATTTCCATTCTATAACATTACATAGATTTATTCTTTGGGACAATGAACCATTCAAAATTGATAATTTATTACAAATTAATTTTAATTCATTACAAAACCAAATTTAATATTTTATTCAAATTAATAAAATTAAAAGATGTGAAATATTTTTTTAATATAAAACATTATCTATTTAGACTTCATGGATTAATTTTATTAGATTTCAAATAAAATTTACTGTTTTAGAATAAATTATGTAGCTTATCAAAATTATTTTAGGTTCATAAAACCATTTTGCAACTGATTATTTATTTATTATTTAAAATTTATTTTATAAAACATGTGGTATCTGAAAAACATTATTTATAATATTTATATATGAAACCATGTTTTTTTAATATCGAAAAAAACACTCTTTGATAAATTAAATGTGATGTTTATAAGAAATGTATTGAATTTATAAAATATCAACGATATGTTACATTATTATTTGAATAATAATATAAAAATTATGTTTTTTCCAAATTAGTTATAAAATTATTTATTAAAAATATACACATATATGTTTTTCCTAATTTGAATATTTATTAAGAAGTATACATATTAATACGTTATTCATAATAAATTTTATTTACACGTCATTACACTATATTAATAACCAAGATATAGTTCTAAAAATCATGTTTGTATTCATATACCTTGGTTACTATTACAATGGTCATATTGTTATTATAACAATAATATTTCTTTTTTACATTATATAAATATCTATAATATCTGTTATACAATATTTATATCACTTTCCTTTAATGATCCCTGTATCTTTTAAATAAATCCACCAAAAATTATAGTGTTCTTTTACAAAGTTGTTAATGGGTGTTATATTTCTAGATAACCATGACACAAGGAGTATTTATTTAAAAACACATGGTATATTTTGTTTTTATAGTCATAATTTTCATTTATTGAATGTTTTTATAATAATTTATGAATATATGAAATGTTCTAGTTTAATTAAATAATTCATTAATTTTTTATTATGTGGTTCATATGTTCTATTCTACATCTTATAATTATATAACACACATATATATTGAGAATATAAATTTCACACAGACATATTTGGGTTGTTACATTCTTCCAAACATTACAATTTTCTCCCCATTAAATTTTAACTCATATCTAATGTTAAGAATGGATGGGTATGCTTCTTTTCTATTACATCATAAGTTCCCCTTTTGTCTTCTTTATAATTATGTATTCATCAATGTAAATAGATATAGAAAGATTCATTATTTTATAGTAATTTGTCTCTGGAGTCTATAATCATCACCCATTTATTCTTATAATAGAGGTTATAATATAGTAGTACTGACAATATATTCATCAAATGTTAGGGATCAAGTATTTGCATCCTCATGATAAAAACATGAGACACATTATTTACATGATTTATGTTGGGTGTAAGTTCAAGTGGATGTGCAACAAATCTTTTAGGATTAAGAATCTAAAATGGGATAGTTTACCTTTAGTTATTCATTATATTATTTCCAAACATCATGGATCCAATCTAGGATGATATTTGAAAGAATAATTTGTCTCAAACATCAAACTCATTTTCACATTGAATATTTAAATCATCAATTATATATCAATTTTTTACTAAATTGTTTCTATTTTGATCTACTAGAACCTTATTCTTTATATCCTTTACATGTTCGGGTCCCATGGGGTTCCATTCACTAACTTTATAGAAACATGTTTCTATTATTATTGTCTTACCCTGTATATATTCGTATAGGACCATCTGGATACTTGTGGATAAATTATAGTGGTGTGATAATTCAACTAGGGAATATTTTGATCCCATAACATTGGAAGACCATGAAAAAATATCACAATATATCCCCGTGTTTTTTATCATATATTCATTTAAACAACAATTTGGAATTGTATGTCATATTGAAGTTAAAATTGTTGTATAATTAATATTGAAAATTCAACTAGTTTTAGAGGTTGTCCATAGATATCAAACAAATATGATCAAAAGTGGTTCTCTATGAATCCATCCCATCTATTAAAAATAGTATTAAAAATGATCATGGTGGAAATCACCCTAAATGGAAATTAATTGAGTAGTCTAGGAATTTTGGTCCATAAAAAACCATCTAGAAATGTCTCATTTATATGTATTCAAATTACTAGTGAAAAAGTATATGGTGATTTCCAACAATTTATATATTGGTATGGGTAATTGTTTCATTAAACCTTTTGATTTATAATAGTTAACCTTATACATGATACATTTCCATAACATTGTGGTGTACTTAGTAATCACCGTATTTATGTTCTCCCATAAGATGTTCTCACATATATCATAATACATTATAGTACTTTTGTGGTCGATAGCAAAATATGACTTATATGCATCATCTAGTAGATCATTAATTATATGTAATGTTGATGATACACGATGTTATGATCCAAACTGATTGAGTCTATTTTTTTATGTGTTTAATTCATAATGATTATTTTCATGGTTTTCACCCACAGTTTATTGAATCATCAAAAAAATCCTTTTTTGTCTCTTTGATTTTCTCTTAGTTGGACTGTTGGGAAATAATTTGGGAAATGTTGGATGTATTCCAAGCTATTAAGCTATCTAAATCCATTCTAAAAATATCAATAAAAATATATACATTATTAATAATTATTATATATAGGATAGAAGGTTAATTTCTATTATGATCATCAACTACCTTATTTTCCAACCCAGAATGGTAATTTATTGAAGAGTAATAATCCATTATTCATACAAATTGTATTCAATAAAACATGTTAAACTTCTAATTTATTAATATATCTATAAAATATTTTAATTGGTATATTTTTCAGACATTTCACTATATACAATACCTATAATTATTTAATGAAAAAGTCATTATAGGTAAATCCTTATAATGAATTGGGTATTTTTTTCTTTAGGTGATACAATTATCATGAGAAATATGATAGACCATTTTAATTTATATTATTACTAAATATATTGCCCTGTTGAACACATCATTGTATATGGTAAATACTACTCCACTAGATGGTTGTGTGAGTATAGGTGTAGTGACTGTAATCCTTATAAGTCCAAAAAGATCATTGTTCCTAGTCTTTTATCAATACATATTTCATTCCCTTGTTAACATGGTTGTTGGAAGAGAAAATCAAGATATATTTTTATCAAATCATCAATTATACCTATATAATTCATAAAATATATTCATTTTCAGGGAACATACTAGATTTTTCAATTCCTATGTTATAATTTCCATTGAAGGATCCAAAATTATTTCCTCTCTTTTGAACAAAATATGTAACAATTTAGCATCTTATATCTAGAAATCACACATGATGAACATACCATAAAACATCATAATAATTTTTATATTTTTCACAATCCTTAAATATTCATCATTTTATTCATTCTACTTATTGTATTTTCTAATAATATCAATAAATGTCACCCTAAATTTATCATGATTATCTTAAAAGATAATATTAATCAATTAAATGAGGATATTTAGGGTGTTTTTAAGCCCAAATGGAATCATTTTGAATGCATAGTGTCCATATCAATTACGGAATAATTATTTTTTAATATATACCATAACCACATCATCCCATGATATCAAAAACCAATATCAAATTTTGAATGCTATTAGGCTCATCATAGGTGATCAAATCAGTCATAAATCAATAGTGTTAGATACTAATTATTTACATAGATCTTATAAAGATCTGAGAAATTAATTTAAAGACATGTCATCCAATCCATGTTCTCCAAAATTAGAACTAGTGAAACATGAGATGATAAACTATGGTATGAAAAACCATTATTCAAATTCGGTTATATTTTATCTTTTTTACCCCTCCAGTTTTATCAAGTACATCTGATAGGGGCTCCTGGATATTTGTGTTACACTAAGTATAAGTAGTATTTAGAACTATACCTCATGGTCTAGGGGAAGTGAAGAAATTATTTACAGAATACATCAAAATATTACCTTATACTAGGAATATCCCCATGGTTTAAATTTTTTATTATTTTAACCACTTGGGTAAGATTTCATTCTTAATTACATATAAATACTATCTCCTATAAAATATTTTCTAGTAGAGATTTGTAATCTTAATTAAAATTTTATATTATCATTGAATGGTTTAGTATATTAAAAAAATTTATTTCCTATGATTTTATAAGATATCTATATAATTGAATCTAAATAATACCCATTTTAGGGTCAACCTCTACCATCTTTTGAATTATAAGATTTTTTTTCGAATAATCCTCTCACATATTCTATTTATTGATGAATATAATTATTTGAATGTAAATGTATCACCCATAGGTATTTTTATATATAAAAACAATTCATTATATCAAGTATTTGATTAAATAATTCTAACATACTCATGTGATTTTAAAGAATTTGTTGATAATAAATGAAATCAAATGTATTCAATTCAACATTGACTATAAATTATACCTACCAATACATCAATTTATTTCTCATCATAATCCCGAGATTTAGTGTAATATTATTTCTATCAAATGGATTTGCTGGATATTTACAATAATTACCTTTAAAGACCCTTGGTTTTGTGCATCGACATACATATGTCAAAATTTACTTGTACTAGAATCATTAGACCATGGTTAGAGGATTTAGTAGAACATGCATTTCTTTAACCGCAATTGTTAGATTATTTATGGAATATTGAGTATCATGATCATCATTATATCTTTTCTCAAGCATTAATATTTTAATCATCCCTTTGTGAAATTTTCAAGGGTACTTATTTTAAAAATTGATTCATATGTTTATTTTTATTTTCTTACCTTAATTCCTATATTCATTTGATTCTCTAGAATAAAACTATTTCCAATATTTCATGTCTCCATGATAATGGTTGCATACCCAAAACACCATATTAACTTTTAGACTAAACTATAACACTTCATATAATCTACTAAAATATCATATTTTTATATCTATTCATATATGTAGTTTTGAAAATATATAGAATTAAATCGATTTTCTATCATGGTTGCTAAGAAAATAAAAGATATAATTTTAAGGCCTGGTAAAAATAACACCATATATTTAAAAAATTAATTATCCACTTTCAAAAGCTTTGTAATTTAACTTTTAATCATTGTAAGAATATTTCTAGTGAAATATGTATCAAAAAATATCTTTTTTGAATATTCCCATATTTTTTATTCAAAGTCATCCTTTGAATTTTTATTAATGAATGTTTTTAACAATGATCAACATATCATTAAATTGATTGGGGAAAATATACTTAAAATTTATCAGAATAGGTAATTTTAAAGTATATACTTACCAGGAATTTGATCGATTATTTTATATTATATAGACAATATTTTCTATTAAATTAAGAAAAACATTTAATCTAATGAATTTAATAAATTATTTCTTCTTCTATGTTGATGGTGCATGTTAATCATGGTTATGTATATTCTATACAATTTGGTATTGGTTGTTAGTTTCTTTCGTGAGGTTTTGAATATAATCATTCAATATAAGTAATTCTTTTTGGATAATCATTATATTTACCATCACATTAGTTATTGTCTTTGTTTACCTATTCCCCAATATTTCATAAAATAAAATATTTTTTGGAAAATTAATAATTCAATATGGAAAGGATAATAATGTTATTTACATAAGTAATTAAATAATAATATGATGAACTACATATTTTAATAACAAATATATTTTTTGGTTTATTCATATTAATTCTAACTATTCATTTCAATAATTAGTATTAAAAAATTGAAAATAAGATTTTAAATTATGTAATAAGAATGTGAATATAATTTTTAATATGAAGTAGTTCTTACTATATTAAATTTTTTTCCATGTAGTATATAATTTCGATTAAAAAATTAATTTCTAATTTTTATAATTTTAATGATATATAACTGAATAAATTTTTTTTCATTCATTCCATTGAAATTATATTAGGTTGAAGTTTTTGAAATTTCTAAAAGTGTTCACATTTATGTGAATAGTGGAAAATATCATGTTCTCAAATACTATAACCATTCCTTTGAATAAGTATTGAAGATACTCCTTTTAGGATTTGGTTTAGTTTTTATTTCTTAGTGCAATCTATATTTAGTCATAAAAAACCATGATAGTTAATACAAAACCATTATTTATTGAAAATACATTTCTACTCTTCAAATTCATTTTTAAGAAAACTGTTGTTTATTACGTGTTACATACATGCATAAAAAATAAATTTTATAACCTAAAAAAAATTCTTTTAATATTTTTTTCATATTATTAATTATAATGTTGATATTTTATTATATGATTGATTTAATTTTTTTATAAGAATATGTTACATTGGTAAAATTTCTTCACCATGATAATGGTTTTAACGGTTAAATGTGGGGATAAAAAAATATGAGGACAAAAACATGAAAAACATGATAATATGATATTTTATCCGGGTATTATTGACCCTAATTATCATATATTTCAAAATGTAATATTTTGGGGCCACTTGAATTGTGTATGAATTTAATTATATATTAAAAATTCAAGTATTTACGATAATAAATCACCCCTCACTCATCATATGATGCATTTATCACCATAATTCTCCAAAACAATTACATCATCTAGACAAATACCAATAAAAATATACAACAAAATCTATTTTATACATCTTATAATTTCAATTATTTATAAAAGATAAAACTAAAAAAGACTTAAAAAGGGACAAAAATAGAATATCAAAAGAATATGAAATAGTTTTAATTTAATTCATTCATTTTTTATTTAACCTCCAAAAAATCAATTATAAACATACCATTTTAATAAAATAAATACCATTATTATACCAAAATTTAATTACGCTTTCATGATAAAAATTATCTACCTTCTTCGCAACACTTAAAATATGAAAACATCACTTGTGGTACATGTAGACGATCACATCCATCAGGGATGTATTTTATTTTTAATTACCACATTTCAATGATTGTTTAAAATGAATATAATGAAATAATTTTATATTTATAATTTTATTAAATTTATTTAATGATAAATTAACCACTCTATAAAAGATATTAATTATAAATTGACTTCATAAAATCAAATTGATTAAAATATTAATACATTAACACTTTTTATGTGATCAAATCATTAGATTCTTATTCATTTATCATCTACATATACCTATAGTTGAATATTATATATTTAATAAATAAAAAATTTCAATAAATAGGTTATTGAAAAAATAATATTATTATTATAGAATAATTTATTTTTACACATTCAGTCATTATAAAATGTTATGTTTTGGTTATGTTTTACAACCAATATAAATGATGATAAAATATTTATATAATGAATGATTATTAAATCCAAAAATATTAATAATATAATATAATAAAAATAAATATATGATTTTTCAAGATTATATAGTGGTGAAATAAACATCATAACACTATAATTAAAAGTTACCAATCCTGTTTACTTTTATCTGTCATAATAACATTTATTAAGAAAGATTCAAAAAAAAGTAAATATATCATAACATATTGAACACCTTATTTTGTAAGATTATATAAACCCCATAACTTGAACAATTTAAAACATATGCAACCATTACATAACGAATTTTTACCATTACAATGATACCAAATCTATTTGATAAATTATGAACCAAATGGCAATAAAATGACCAATATGATCTATAATGATTTATAAAATAAAAATCTATAATAATATATATAATAAATTGAATAAAAGTTTGTAAATGAGAATTAATAAGGTACTGAATATGTAAAATAATTATTATAAATTTATTTTCCACGATTATATAATTTTTATGAAGCTAGTCATGATAGAAGGTAAGATATATGTCTTTTAATGCATTTTTTAAATGTTTTCTATTCAAATCGTTTTCTTCAATGTTGAGATAAATCATATTGATTAATTAATGTTATTTTTAATAATTCAATTAATATTTTAGGTCATATTCCTAAATATTTGATATAATTTATTGAACATACCATTAATAATACTATTTGACTTTTATGACAATGATAATATAATTCTTCATTATGTGTATTAAGAGTTTCTTGAGTTTTTTAGTGATGTACCACCATAAATAGAAAGGAGAATATATATTGTAGCATGAAGTGATTTTTTAATTAAATTAAAGTTTTTGGCCCTTGATATAGATTATTATTTTTCTAGTCTTGAAATATAATTAAATAATTGATGAAGGGGATTGTAATGTCAATAAAATGTTTTGAAGGATACTAAAGGGTTGTCCAAATGTAGAGACCAAAGTATTTATATTAAATTATGGACTATAGAATTTATGTTAGATAGATCCATATAATGGTTCTATTATATAGAATCTAAACTATTTTTTTGTCTAAATATAGATTTATAATGTTTTAATGTGTAAAATTAGGACTTCAGTTTGTTTCAAAAACATTTCTTGTGATATAAATGAAGTTTTAAAACTCATTCATTACATTATAATACATGGAGTAACCTTAATGAAATTAAAAATACAATCACATAACATCTAAATTAGCTTTATTCAGATGTTTGACCAAATTTATTTTCTTAATGTGGGCCCTGTTTTATTATATACCATTACATACTATGACTTTAACATTTACAAAACTCAGTGAAATTGTGATGTAATTTTATATAATGTATTGGATATTTGGATTACCATTAAATAGATACTGACTACCATATCATAGGTAGTGAAACCTTTATATTTTTATTATACAAAAAATAAAACCCAAAATTTTCAGTTCATGTGTCATGGATCAATTTTATGTAGATGGTGGAATTTCAGACATAGATTTACACAAGTAATAAAATTTTCCATTATCCCTAAAAATTTCCATCCATTACGATAGATTTTTATGGCAGAGATGTAACTCATTTTATAATATGTTATTTTTATTCTATTATGGAAATAAAACTTATATACGGATAAACCAAATGGATTCATATCATCATTCACATGTCCTTGAGGTTTGTGATGATGATACCGTGGGATTTTTGGCTTTAGAAATATATGATACAATTTCTCAATATGGTAACAGAAAAAAAATCATAAATGTAAAATCATGGAATTAAATATTTTTAGATCTATATGAAAAAATTATACCAAAATGATAGGGGACATAAATATTTTCGGGATATGTGGAAAATGATAAAAAGACGTATGAGTGAATTATGAAGATCAAGGAAGCCTAAATTTATATTTTTAAGGAAACTTTTGAACATATTTGGATGGCATGAATGATAATGATAATTACTGATTAACATATTATAATTCTTAGTTTGTCATATAAAATTATTTGGTGACACATTATAATATTCAATTATTGTGAGGAAATTTATGAAAAATATTCCTGATATATTTAATCTAATGATATCATCTATTTAAGATATTTTAAATATTTCTTTTGATGAAAGTCATTATACACATCTCAGTTATGAGATTATAAAATCTCCAGTATTTAAGTATAATACGAATGAATAAATGTATATTCATGTCTATGAGAAAATAGAAATTTTGGAAAGATAAAGTTGATAATTTTGATACGTCTAAATGTGAGAAACAAAATGAATATGATGACACTAGTAGATTGATTGTTCTTATATGATTCCTATTTAAAATATAAATGTAAGGTGAAAAATAAAAAAACCTTTAAATGTTAAAATTGACAACATGTCATTTATTTCACCTAGAGATATCAGAAAAATATATTTTGGGCTTTTTTTATATCCAAGGATAATATTCTTCAATAAATGAATACTCCTCTATGAAAATCTATGAAAAATAAAATAGAGGCCAAAATAAAGGGAATTAAAATTTTGATATTTTAAGAGAATGATGATGACTAATTATCCTGGGCTGAGTCCAAATTTTAGAATTATTCTCAATGACTCCAGAACATCGTTACTCAAGAAAGGAAACATAAATACACCTCAAACAATTTTGAGGTATTATAAGAGCCATATATTTAATATATGATAACGGTTTTTATTGAAGTATTATATTATTAAAACACTCATCTCAAGATTAAAATCAGACATCTTGTGAATAATGATAATTTGAACATATTAAAGAAAGTGATCTCCTCAATGAGATCGAAACTTTTGTGGTAGGAATTAAATTCAATGAGAAAATAATAAACGAACTAGATTAAAATTTCATTGAAAAATTGAAAGATGTAAATAATATAAAATATTTATCCCTTAATTATAAAAACATTATGAATGAGATGATAAAATGTATTGGAATTGTAGTGAAGATTCAGGATGATTCATATAATTATGTTGAGAATATTTAACCCATGAAAAAAGCACAAACTCATTCTAGTTTTTCTAGTTATACCTTACCTAATTTATTTGATAGTACAGACACTGAGATCAAAACTAATACTTCCCTATCTGTTGTAAGTAGTATAAATTTAAATCTAACAAAAAATAAAATTTATGTTGATGATATTAAAGGAAAACAACCAAATAAAACGATACATTAATTTTGGAAAAAAACTTTTAAAAAAAGTGTATTTACTAATGTAATATAATGATTATTTGGAAAGATAAAGGATCAGTGGATATTATTGGTTTTGTTGAGTTTTTATACAAAAATGATTCAATTTTAGGATCAAAATATCCATATAATAGAATTGGTATAATGAAATAGAGGCCCTAAAGGTTTAATAATAATTAATTATTTGAAAAATTGGAACAACCTTATGATTTATATATATACAAAAAAGAATTCATAAAAGAAATAAATACATTTAATTAAACCAAAAAAATTAACGAATAATATCGAAATTTTTCCATGATAATTCAAGTCATGTTTGAGAGTTTATAAAATCAAAATATGTTTCTTATAATGAAATTAAAATAAATATAACTATAAAGGCGAAGTGAGGGAGATAAAACAATATTACGGATGTTAAAATTCTTTTATTACTATCCTATCCCAAAAAAATTAAAAAAGTGAAATATAATAATCTATAATTTAAGGGAGCATGTTACATTATATATCAAGACAAAGACCAACATAAGGTGTAAATATTGAAAAAGGATAATGTCAATATCTCTATAAGGACTCTTGACAAAAAATTAAAATGTAGATATATGAATATATTCATGAAATATAAAGTTAGAATGAAAATGAATCATTGGTTGGAATTAAACTCTAAAACATTACACTATTCTTAATATCATGATTTCCCCCCCCCCCTCTTATTCGCTTTATTTTATTAGTTATTAATTATTGAAAAATTAATTAATTTTCATAAAGGAGGAGTTGCATGAGGATATCATAACATAATTAAAATGTTGTTTTCCATCACGAAACATAGTTTTTACCATGATATAAAGAATCTGTGTACATCCCATTAAGTGTATAGAAAACTAAAGTATGAGAGTTAATGTGAAATAATTCATAAAATATAAAATTTTCTAAATGGCCTCAATAAGGGGAAGATTATAGTACTTCAATCATACTTTATAAACTAGTTTGGATTGTAAAAAATGTGTTTATAAAGGGGTGTATTTGTTGATGTGTTTTTATAGAGAAAGTGGGACTTTTATTTATGAAACATTAACCTTATATTTTATTTTATGATATTTTTCTAGGATATATATAATTTCTTAATAAATATGTGGGTGTCTATTTGTTTGAATAACTAAAAATCTAAAATATATTATAATGGTTCCATGTTCATAGAATTTATAAAAAATTTAATTCGCATAGTTATTCTATATTGTTTTCAATATTAGGTTAAAATACTTAGTCTTTGAGTTCACTATCTAATGACTAACTTATATAAGATAATATTGATTCATCATTCTCTCCCACAAGTTAATTATACTAAAATATAGGTCTAAAAATAGAGATGATGATGTTATGTAATAGTTTTTTCATAGTGGAGTATTAGTAGAAAATTAATGAGGAAAACAACATAACATTCCTTTGAATTATATTTTTTGTAGGAGTAAATAAAATAGAACATCACATTACATTATAAATGTGTTCTAGTATTTAAATTAATTTTTATGGGTGATTTTCATGTTTCCATGAATGATTTTATCTATTTCCAATAATGAAGATATAATAAGTTTTCAACTATTATATAGAGCTGTGATTGATTTTATGGGTGATATTCTAGAATAAATGGAATTGTGGATAAGTGATGAAAGATGAATAAATTAGCTAGAAATATTCAAAGAATATTCAATTTTTAGTGATGATTGTTGGACTTGTCATCGGAGATAATAATAAATGATTTGGTGGTAGTAATACTGTCTAAAATATGTTTTGAAGGTTATTTATGTATTATCCAAATTATGAGATCAAAATAATTGTGTTTTAATGATATATCCTCACTTGAATGACAAATAAAACCATTCTATTGATTTTTTTATGTGCCCAGATTTATTTTAGTAATTAAAGACATGTGTATGGAGTCTTGTTGTATTAAATAAGGCCTGGAATATATTTTATAAATTTTTATAGTAAAATAAGTGAAATATGGAATTACTTTCTTCAATGTAAAGAAATATTATTTCAACTATAATGGTAATATCATATTCCTATAGCTATGTAAGGGTCAATTTAAACAAAATGGATATATAAAGGTAATTTTAGTATAAAACATGGTGCATAATGTTGAATGATATTCATGTACCAACTTAATTGTATGTCTAAAATTTCACTTTCCATAATAAGGTGGTCTATGACCTACATAAAGTGGTTTGAGATTTTTTTTTGTTACCTAAAATATATCTAAGTGTTTCAATTCTTATATAATGTCAATTACGATATATGTAATGGTAATATAATAATACATTATATTTGGTAATGGTAATTCATAATTTCATTGAGCTTTATACATTTAGGGGAAGACTATATAAATATAAATATAAATTATAGGACTCATTTAAAGTTTATAATGAGATTATAAAGGAAAAATATGTGTAATATCAATGATTTATATAGATATATTGTGATGTGAATGTTTACCCCATGTTATGTAAAGGTATGCTAGATTTTATAAAATTCATTTGTGATGAGTTAATAATTTAGATGTTGCCTTCTGATTTTTTCATCTTTGTATAAAAGCTCATAATCATATAAGTGGAATATGATTTAATACATTTATAATATTGTACCAACTAAGATCAAAGGACAAGAATTACAATTATACTATACCTTATATATACTTAAAGGTGTTATAACCCATAATTCAAATATATTTTATTTCAGGGTTTTTGATATAAATATCCTTCTAATAAAATCATAACAATCTAAAATCCTAGTTTCATTTGAAAATTAAATATACAAACCATCAATATCAAAATAAAATATGAAATAATTGTTGAAAATAACCATATTATTCCTTTAGTATCCTTCGATTCCAAAATACTAAAGATAATAACTTGGGAAAATAAATAAAAGAGGGGTGAGATATAAAAACAATTACATGATCAATCTAAGTAAGAAAGAAAAAATTGAGCACAAATGTATCTAATTATAAAAAATAAGAGACTAAAATCCTGAAATAATTACATGTAAAATGTGAAATCATAAGATCATGGAATGAAATAATGTTGAAATAGTGTAAAACATGACATCATAAGAATAATTCCATGATCAATTCTAAGAAATCATAAAATTATGTGCTATGATAACTAATCATGTACAATAAATGGTATCTGTAGCAATGAAAACATTGCCCAATGCTTTGAAGTGGTGTTAGGTTTCACTATTTATATGTATAACATTACATGTGTCACATTAATCATATAAAATAAGAATGTATTTCATTATTACAGTCCCATTATTTAGGAAATAAAAATCAATAAATGTATGTCCCTGATAAATGAAGGATAGATATATCAAGGTGAATATCAATGAATGAAAATAATGTTTGGTATTCCAAACATAAAATTTATGGAAAGTAAAATCATGAGATAATTTCTTTAGCATAATGTGTATACAAAAATTATTATGGAATAGGTTAATGGTAGAGTAAATTAGTATCTAGATTTTTTGGGCATAATTTTGATGTTGAATATATGTTTTTAAACATAAGAAAACATAGTTCCTTGATAATAGATTTTTTTTTACAAAGGACGTACATTAATGAAAAATATGAGGGATATAACTTATTTTTTGATAGGTTTTTTCTAAAAATATGGGAGGATCACATTAAAACAATAAAAAATTCATGGTAGTTATCTTGAGAGAGAAAACTAGAGTAACTGCATGCTTAAAGGTTCGTGATAATAGGAATAGGGAATGGGTGTGTACATATAGAAAATGATATGGGATTCATTATTATTTTCTAGACATAGGCATCAAACATCTAGTAAATAAAATATAAAAAATCGCATTTTTTTATAATGTTATTTTCCAAGGGTAAATGTTTTCAATACTTTAATATATTGAGTTCCAAAATATTTAATTAATAATATTTTTTCCTTTTAAGGTATTCGTTTTCATTGAAATTTATTTTCATACTCATAAAAATATATATTTTTTTCAAAGGTTTCAATATAGTTTGAGAAAATTAATCTTTTAACATTAAAATACAATTTTATTTTATATTATTTTTACTTTTCAATATATCATATTATAGTATTTATTAGATGACTTTAAATTTAATATGATTTCATAATACATATAGTATATATATGTCATATTTTTTCCCATGAAATTATCTTTCTCTGATAACTGTGAATAAAATAATCAATGGATAATTTTTATGTTCTAATTTCAAAAAAAATATTTTATGAAAAGTAATTTCAAATATATGATATATTTAATTTTTATTTAAAAATATGATTTATTAAAAAGTAATACTATTTATGACATATTCAGCTCTATTAATCTTAAAATATTTTCATGGGGACTTATTAAATAACATTAGAATTTATATTAAAAATAATTGTGCATTATAAATCCATTTAAATAAAATAACATTCATTTAAATTCTTTTAATTTATTATAGAATTTTATTATAATTACAATCATATAATTTACAAAAGAACAATTTTATTTTGTATCATAAAATAAAATTATCATATTTAGGTGAATTTAAAATTATAGGAAAAATGGAATAAAAATAACCATTACTTAATTTCTATCAATGAAAATTACACCTTTATAATAATGAGAATTATATAAATTACCCCTTATTACCACATCATATTCCCTAGGTGTAAGGTGTGTGGTGGTAGTTCAATCATATGGTGTTTTAGTGAATATTTATATATGAGTGATTTTTATAATATTGAACTTCTCTCAGAAATGATTTTACTCGAGTATTAGTTATTAAATCTTTTGCTGAGATTTTATATGGATAAACCCATGTGTTGTCATCTCATTTAGATTCTCTAATTAATAATATTCAAAATATAGGATCACACTTGTTAATAAATTTTATACATCCTTCAAAATGAATTAGATTTTATTATAACCATTAATATTTACTAATCATACTGATTAGTTTATAATAGTGGCATTCCCAACAACCATAATTCTAAATGTTGTTAATAACCCATGGTCAAATTCTATCATAATTTAAAAATTATAATATTGTGTTGTTGTTTTTCATTATATGGTGAATGAGTTCTATATTATACTATATTACCAAATGGGATATATAATCATTCAAAAGTTAAATTTAATTTTTAAATTTTTATGTCATTGAATTCTTCCACAGTTATAAGGTTCACCAACAAAGTATCATTTTATTACTTAAAATAGATGGGGATACTTATATTTCATAACATAATTAGGTTCCCACATTTCATGTACTTACTTATGATTCTTATATTGAAATTATTCTAGGAGAGTCTTCCTATTTGGTGGAATATTGTCTCTATGTTCTGGGATCTTCATCATCTACTCTTTATAAGAAATATCATTCCCTAAGGGTATCACCTATATATATAGTAAATGTGAGGGATTTAGTATATACATCCGGCAGATGTATATGTGGAACACATCATGTACATGAGATATGTTAGGTTGGGGTTATATTCAATAGGAAACTGCTCATATAGGATCAAAAATCAAAAAATGGGTTAATATATCTAAAATTAATCATTCTTGTTTTTTAAAATACTGATGTCTTTATTCTATGGTGATATAAAAAGGATCACATTATCTCTTAAAAAACTCTAGGTATCATAGATGACTCTAAAATTAAATATTCTTTTAACATTATTATAGTTTCATGAAATGATAAATGGTCCAAACCTTTTATATCATATTCAAGCAAATATTATATCCTATCATACTCCCTTATATAAATTAAACGCATTATTTTTTACTAATAAACCACTTTCCATACACAGCCTCATAATGTTCCATTTTAATACAAGGTTGGAGGAAATTTTTAGATGAGAACATTATTGGGGGAAGGGGATGAACAACACATATTTAGAAAACAATTAATCCTGAATTAAACATATCCTATATATTTTTAATGATTTTTTTGAGAGAAAACCTCATTCTGATGATGATTACTTGTTATAAAAATTATATCTATATATAATTCTTACTCTATAATTCGTCACAGTCTCAATGTAATCGTAGAATATCAGTCATATAAAATCATGTTTTTTAACCATGTTTCCGTACAACAATTCATAAATATATCCTAGTGAAATTCCAAATGAACAAGTAATAATTTGATGGAAATTAAATGCACATGATTATTAAGTCAGTCAACTACATAAAAATGGTATTATGAACATAAGATGTCCTGGGTTGTCACGCAAAAAAAATGGTTGTTACATTCCACCCCTTCTAATTGTCTTGATTAAAGGAAGAATTTCTACTTGTCCATACGAAACTTCTATAATGTGATAAATGATAGAAATAAATGATATGGAATTCAATGCAATTGGGTGTGATTTTCATATTAAAACGTTTTCCACAACAAATCTTACCATAAAAAACAATATGATGCATGATAACTATGCATAGAACTCAATGAATAACAATTAAAACCATCAATATGAGAGTACCTAATGAAAATGATGATTGACATCAGCTACAAAGTGTAAGACAAACCTAAAAAGTCTAAAAGACTCCAAATACACCAAATTTAAAACTCCTAATAAGATCCAAGATCCTACTCCACAATCCATTCCCAAGTATCTTGAATCACCACTAAATAAATGCTATAATTTCATTTTAATTATATCCAAATAATAATATCCACAAATGCACCAAACCTTCTATGTACGGGGGGAGTAATAAAACTAAATATGTTTTCCCAAGTGACTTCCCTAGTCAAGAATCTATGACAAAACATTTTAGCACATTTATAAAAAATAATTTATATAAAACACAAAAAAATTAAATAGTTTATATCAAAATATAAAAATATTTTAATAAAAAAAATACCATGGAATGTAACCAAACGACCCTTTAAACCAATTCACAATCCTTTTTTCATACCCAATCTTTTATTCAAACACACACCCAAAACTACATTATTCTGTGAAATTCCATACTCAAAAGTGGTTTATAGTCCATCAAACAAGACATAAATATGTTTCCAATCTTCATTGTTTTATAATGGTGCATGCCCCATATCAAGGGTAAAACCCTTTGTACACCAATGGTACATGATCATTATGAATGGTCACGTCCAAAGCATCAACTCACTCTAGCCCATTATGCCAAATCCATGTCAAACCAACCATTAAAATCTATTTTAATTGAACATTTATTTTATTAAAAACATCACTATCAAAAAAAATCAATGAATCAACAAATATTCACACTCTAAAATCACCATTTTAGAATTCATAAAAAAAGTACTATTGACAACAAATAATTTCCAAAAAACCACAAACCATCACTAAATAAGGATTCTACACATATTTTCGGATCAAATTCACAATCATTTTCTATTTAATAAAATTAATTTTAAAACTATAAATCTTGTTATAAAAATAGGATTTGAGAGTGAATCCACATATCTATGAAACTATGGATAAGATATAGTATGACACAAATTCTTCAACAAAACTGTTTTGAATCTCAAAAACCATGCCTTAGATAACATTACCTAACAGAAAAAACGTATATATCATCATGAATGGAATGAAATATCATTTATATCCCCAATGTACTATATATATTAATCTAAGTGGAGAATTAAGAATAGATTTAAATAAAACCATAAAGAATGGATATATACCAAGAAATCTTCCCTTCAACGATCATTGATTTTCCAAAGGAATGAATTCAAATTAAAGGGAAGAGCTCCACATAAACCGAGTGGAAGAAAAAAAAATTAGGTTCAAAATATAAGAAAAAGTGTTGGTTAGTTAAACATCCAGCTGGCATACACTTTTGGGTATTTAAAAACAAATTGTACATGGTCAGTCTCATTGTTTCAAAAGCCATGTGCTACCTATAAAAATTCATATATCCCTAGAAGCATAATTTTTTCTTTATGGATACATGGTTTGTCCAAATAATGTGTTGATCCATGAGCCAACTTAGAAGCCCATGATTCATGTTACATGGTTTTTTATTGTAGTTTCATGGTTTATACTAACTATTATCAAACTATGCCCCTCAAGAACAAACCCAAAAACTTTTCAAAAGTACTCGAAATAATCCCAAAAATAACCAAAACACTTTATATAAATAAATAAATGATTACTTAATTGAAATGGGTATTCTAAATTCTCCCCACCATTTTATTTTCTATCCTTATAAATTATAAAACCACAAATTTCAAAAAATAGATTAGGCTAGTGCAAAACCATTCATTCTCTTATTCCCAAGTCTCATCCTGTATCTGACCATGTTCGCAAGACCCCAGAGTAGTCTGATGATTTTCCAAAGAAACACTATCTTTTATATATCCACAATCCATATTGAGATATTATCCAATTAAGAATTCATATATAGGTCAATGGGATTCCATAAAATCATGTGGTCATGTTCAGGTTGATACATTTTCAATAGAGATGCATGAAATATGTTGTGCACTGCATTGAACCATAGATAAAATCTAACCTATAAGCCACCAAAAAACCCCATTCAATTGTCTCCAAACGGCCTATGTATGAAGGAGATAAATTTCCCTATATTACAATATTATGATTTCATATCTTAGGATAGATCTTCATTAACACATGATCACTCACCTCAAATGACAATGACCATCGACAATGATACACATAAGATTTAAAATGACTCTAAGTCGCCTCCATTATCTTCCAGATCACCCAAATATTATCCATTTTCTCTTGGATAATGCTCATCCCAACCCATAAATTCTCTCCTATTTCCACCAAATAAATTGGATAATGACAATGACGACTACACGATGCTTCATAAAGATCCATATGTATTTAGGTTTGATAAAATTTCTTATAACATGAAACTATTAATGGTATTTTTTCATCCAATGGGCCACTAAAATCCATTACACAATCTAGAAGAAGGTATTCTAATGTTTTTTTCATCTTTCCATTTTTTCATTCTTCTGTTGATGATACACTACACTCACAATTAATTTATTCTTAAGGGCATGCTATATGAATTTCCAAAAACGAGATGTAAACCTCATATCTCAGTCTCAAAATATCAAAACTCATCTTCCATGCCTCTTTACCACTTCTCAGATATAGATTTTTGAAAATTCCTACACGATATTATATTCATGAATATGGATCAAATGGTACAAATTTTATGGTGACCAAGTATAACCTATATGCAATTGGGTTTCTAAACCATTTTTTGGGGACCTGTTACAATATACATGGGTATCTACTCCTATTTCCATACAAGAATAGGTAAAAAAATGAAACATAACTACTAGTCATTAATGCTCCACCTTAACATGCTGATAAGTAAAGAATCTCAATACTAACTCAGCCGCCTTCTTTTTCAATTCAACTCAACAAAAATGTTCTTTCTATTCCATATATTTCATCTATATTTTACGATGAAAACCTCATCTCGATTTCTGGTAACCATTAAGATATTGGTCCTGAAAAGGCATAAGTATGACTATATGATCTTGAAACCACAAAACTAAAATCCCATCCAATTTCTATCCATGAATGTTCTACCCAAAATTAATTTTCGACAACATAGAAACTAATTAAAAATTGGATGTATGTTCCACATTAATTATTTCCAAAAAAATTGGAACAAACACAACTGGAATGAAAACTATAACACTATATTGGTCTTTACTATCCATGTACATGTCATCTATCATCGAAATCAAATACCACTAATCTGAAGCTTTTGTTTTCCACTAAACATATGATTTTCTTGTCAACTCGTCTCCCTTTGAGTTTCCATTACCCAATGTATACATCAGTTAAATGTAGAAATTTTGGAGACACTCCATCAATACTATTTATCTTATATTCAAATATCTCTATGTGAAATTGTGTTTCAAGATATTATGGTCCATAAACACCCTAAATTTCTCAAAAAATATGTAATGATGTTATGTCATAAAAGTGTGGAGTATATAATCAAACTCTAAATCATGTGTTTGGGAGTTCATATAATGAAACCATTACTATCATGATCCATAATAAACACCATGATCTATCTTTATGAGAAAACATCCCAACCCAAATGTTCAAGCATCCCAATACACCATGTATCTTTATCACGATTCTAGTAATATCATGATCAATGATGGTTTATGTTGATCCTTATGATCTTGAAAAGACTTATGGACAACACATAGACAGTAACCTAATAGACTATATAAACTGTGTATCTCAAAGAAAATATTTGGTGGGTTCCAAGAGATAATACCTTCTATCTTTTCTAGATCTATAGAAAACCTCATTTTATAGATTACATAACAAAGTAAATGTACCACTTTTTTCTAAAAAATCACACTCTAATAATTTTGAATTCATATGATGATCCCAAAAAATTCCCAAAAATATCACTATGCGTCGCTCATGCGCAAACCATGTCCTTAAATTCACCAATATGTCATCTACAAATATCCCCACAAAAGAATATATATATCTTTGAGAAATCTGATTCATCAATTCCATAAACACCACTGGTTCATTGTTAATAATTAAATCCATATCCACATACTCATAATGGGAATATCTACTACAAAAAGTGATATTTTTAATATCCCCCTTGGGAACCTGGATTTTGTGATATCTCAGTCACAAGTCAATTTTAGAGAACCATAATGATATCCACAATTGTTCAAAAAGATGATCAGTGTGTGTAAGTGGATACCGATTTTTTATTGTAACGTTCTTAATATGATGATAATCTACACAAAATTTAATATTTTCACCTTCATTTTTAATAAACAAGAATGATGTTTCCCACAGAGACATGCTAGGTCAAATTAACCAGTTTCTTTCTAGCACCCCCAACTAAACGTTCAATTCACATAATTGTGTTTTTTCATCTATTATGATATAATTGAAATATGTATAGTATCTTAAAAGAGATAAATCATAAACTAAACTTATTTTATTAGTGAAAGCCTAATGGAATTATTGGGAAACACATAATAAAAATTGATCAACAACCATTGTAAAATTAATATTCTTAATATCTTCCATAAATTATGAAGTCAAATCTTATAACGTGATTGAGATAGTTCCAACTATTGGTGCCAATAATCTTGATTCACATTCTTTTATATTCCATTCCCCTTTAAATAGATTCTTGGCACCAATATCAATGTTAAAAATAACCTTTTAGGTATAAAAGATAATGTGATATTTCAACATAGTCAAAAAATTCCACACCCATGATTATGAAATAAATATCTATATAATGAATAGATGAATACCATATCAACTCATCTCTATGAATAGTTATATTACATGATCTACACATAAAGGATCAAAATTCTTATTGACCAAAAGGGGTATTATGTTTTGAAACGGAAGGCCTCATATTTTAATATAATTATGGAAAATAAAAATAATTAAAAACAATCAATGAATTGGATTAAATCATATCAAAATAATATTTCATAATGTAAGAATTCAAGAGAATCATACATGTTATTGTGGATGAACCATATTGGGCTTCCTTAATCACTTTTTCGGCTCTATATAATTCCTTACTCACTGTACTTTTTTTATTTCCCTATTGATATTTTCCTTGATGAGGAGTCATGGTATTCCTGTATTAAAGATATTTGGGTCAGTTATAGTGATGAAAATTATTCTACTACTCTCATCCCATCGAAACATACAATGTTTGTGACACACAAGATGTGTCTCAAATAGCTATCCTTGGATCACTGTGACAATATCACCGAGTATCCCCATCTGGTTGCAATTTTATTTTTCTCTAGGAGGTTTCATATAGTCACTCTTATTATTGTGGAATTAACCACATTAAAAACATTTACCTTTAACTTTTGTTTTTATAGAAATATTCACTGATCCAACCATGTTGTTCTGAGTCATCCCACAACCTTGGAAAAATTGGTATCTCTTCCACTTGTTCCCAAAATAGAGTTCCCAACAGTTCATAATGGTAATTACGTAGTCTCTTAATATATTCCTCCTGATATGTAAATTTCAACCATCATCTCTCTATTGACAATCTCTATAGAATACATTGAATTGAGTATAGAAATATTTGAGTTAATATCCTACCACATCCATGATTGAAAACTGTGTACATTAAAGGATTCACGTGCAATAACATTAGGTACAAAGTGGACTATATTCATATATTTAGCTGCAGACACTATAACTGTTAGGTTCTCAAACATCATGTAGAGAAATTATATCATTCTTTAAATCCTAAACATATAAGGATACAATTGTTTGTTGAAAATTTATTCAAAATAATCTTGTTCAATGCATTAGTGCAATTTGTTCTAAAATTATAATTCTCATCAATGGAGTGCAAGATATTCTGGGATATATGTCAACAACACGAATTTTAACTCTACTGGTGTACTAAAGAAATTGGCGAATTGATTCATCCTATTCATCCACACCCATACCTTATCTGGTTCCAAATCACCACCAAAATATGGATGGGTTCTACTTCTGGATGTGAATGGAATGGATCCAATTTCCATGGTCTATCCCTTTAGTTCCCTCTATACCCAACATGAAAATTGTTGACAATACTTTTAACCTACTGTTGGTTCACCTGTGGACTAGGTGCAACAACATTATTAGCATCTTATTCTGGTTGGATTATTCTATGCCTACGACGTTTCATTTTACATAAACAGAAAAAAATTACATAGGTCTCACTATATATAAATTTAAGGATTAACAATTTCAAATTCTACCATATCATATATCATAAGAATAATTTCGCAAAACTTTTAATTTTTTTCTTTTCAAATCAATTTTCAAAATTCCACCATAATTTTAAAAGTTAATACATTTTTAAAATATCACTTACATTCCATTTTTTAAAATCTCACATTAGAAAACATTTTCAAAATTTCCTATATATCAATAAATTTGAAACTAATAATAAATCATTACTTGTAATTAAATATGTACTTCCAGTGGAAAGCATTTTCTATCAAATCATTTCATTCTATTCTCATTGTTTAAACCCATTATAATGAGATTAAAAATCCTATAAGTGCATCTGAGACACTTATATACTCAACTACCTAGTTACATGATATTCAGCATAGATATGTTAGAAAATTATCTTTACGCTTAACATTTAATGTTCCCACAATCCTACTCCTCTCTACCATCCAAAATCAAGGACTCAACGATAATGAATTTCCATATTCAAGACCGAAACAACATATAATAATGATTTGAACTAACTGTCAATTATATTCCCAAAAATATATTTAGATCAACCAAGAATGGTTACATTTTTATCATCATTCCCAACTTCATTGTCTTTGTTCAAGGGGGAATTTATTGATGGCCTTAGGTCACATCCCAAACAAGCCAACAAGTGGCTATAAATGATAAGGGATTTAATCCAATATGTGGATGATTTTCTTGTTTTTGAATAAATAAACCAAAACCAATTATTCCATAACCAAAACCCTGATATGATCCATGATAATGATGTGTAATACTGGAAGTATAGCAACTAAAACCAAAAATATTAGATTACCAAACTAAAACCAAGGTTGACATCAATTACAATGAAAAAGACAAAACCAACAAGGATCAAATACTCCAAAAACAACAACCCAGAAAACTTCCACGACATAAAAGGTTTAAATCCCTAATCCATGACCAAATATCATGATACACTGCTAAAAATTTTGATACTCAACATTTACCTTAGTCCAGATAACTAATATCTCAAAACACACCCATGTTCCCAAGTTACGAGTGAATATTGAAACTTAGTTGGTTTTCTCTAAATGGCTACCCTACTCATGCCACATGGATTGAACATGTTATCACATTTATAAAACATAATTTATATTAAATAAAATTTAAAAATTAATATTTTTCATTTAAATGTAAAAAAATTTACATACCAAAACATTTTTCAAGGAATGTAACCAAACAACCCTTTAAACCATTTCACAATCCTTTTTGGAAAACTCAATCTATGATTCAAAAACACACCCACAGATGCATGATTCAGGGATAGTTCTATAATGATAAGAGGTTTCTCATCCGTACATAATGTATTCACTAACCATTCAATCTCCTAGTATCATAATGGAACACACCTCTTATCTGAGGTCGAATCCCTTATACCCCAAAATTACACACCCCTTATTTAGTGTCACATCCAAAGCATGAACTCACGCGAACTTGTCTTTTCCAAATCCATGTAAAACCATCAATTTCATTCCATTTCAAAAAAAATATTGAAAAAATAGCTATTATACTTTTTTCATGAATCAAAATAATTTCAAATTTTATAATCTCATTTTAAAATCCACAAACAAAGAACCTTTTGTAATAACTAATTTCAAAAAATACACTAAACATTACTAAATATAGTTCCTACAAAACAAGTCACATCAAATATATAATCTCTTTCATGAAATTCAACCAGTTTAAACTATTAATTAATGTTCTAATAAGAGTAGTCGATAGTGAGTCTGCCAACCATAGAGAATATTTAAAATATGAAAACGACAAAAATTCTTCTACAAAATCTTGTTGAATCCCAAAAATCCCACCATAGATCTCATTCCCTAAGATATATAAATCCATATATCATCATTATTGTCATAAAATATCATAAATATTTCCCAAGAAGACTATATCATTGATTCTATGAGAGGGAACAAAAATATATCTACGGAAAACCATCAAGAACAGATACATACCATGCAATTTTTGCTTCAATGAAACAATATTTTCCAATAAATCTTTTTGGGATCTAGGGGGACAGTCTACATAGAGTTTGGGAGGAAAAAAGAATATTTTGGATCGAAATAATGGGAAATGAGTGGATTAGAGGAAACTACAAGAGAGATATACTTTTTTAGGATAAAAAAATTAATTATTCATGGTTAGGTGCATAGTCAAGAGAACCATGTGGTAACTGTGACAATGCCTTTTTCATCAAAATAAAAGTTTCTCCTAAGTTATCACATGGTTACACAAAACAATGTGACTAAAAATATTCCAACCATGATGAAATTGTTTCACTTTTCATGGATTCTTGTAGGAGATTCATAGTTTCTACAAATCGTGCTCATACTGTGCAGCTTCATAAAATCCCCAAAAATAGTCTGAAAGTATTTAAATACAACTAAAACATCACCCAATCATGATTTATACTTAAAAATGATAAATAAAGTTATGATAATATTAAATAGGGAGCACTAAAATGGTGGTGCTCCCTATTTAAATATCGGTATAGGTAATAGTTTCATTATACATTTATAATTATTTTATTTAGACGTAACTTATTATAATGCCAATAATGGGATAGTAATCCTATAACCTCTTTATTTATGTGATCGCATAATAAGTTTTTCATGAGATATTGATATATATTTATGATCCTTGTATGAATAGAAATTGATGAACTATGAGATTCATCAAATATATCCATCTTCAATTATGGTTTTTATAGGACCAATATTTCAATTCCAAACTATATATCTCCATTTTTATGGATTATAAACCTCATAATATTCCTTATATTTCACTATATATACATATTATCCCACTTTGTCTATTTTACCATCATATTAATGGATGGTATTTCAATCATATGAGTAAGGAATTATGACATTTCCTCCTTTATGATCCCCATATACTTTCATTTCATGTCTAAAAATATTATATCCCTCTGGATCCTCAAAATGGATATGATTATAGGATATTTCATAATAAGACCATCTTCCACATTAGTTTCCTTACCATTATGGTAATGAATATATAAGTCATGGTATTCAAAAATATTTCATAGTTATCTTCATATAGATAATGTTGAGAACTCTTTAATGACAATTTCAATGTGTCCAACTCAATATCATGAAATAGGTATTTCTATACATGTATCTTATGTTTTGAAATAGTATAGGGTATCACATTATCCTTTTTCATGTATATATAACCCACACCATTCATTGACCCATAAATATAGTAAAAAACCCTTCCCTACTAGTAGGATGTATGAGTATATGTGAAATTATTATCCTCTACATTAACTATTTATTGCTCAGTTTATATTCATAAGTCAACAAAAACTTCAACCCCTTTTCTGTTTTCATTGTTAGAAGGTTCAATAATCATGATATGTTTCTTAAAAATCACTAACAGAACCACATAAATATAAGTGAAATATAGTTCTATATTATTGATCTTGGATTGGGTAATTTGTTAATCAAATATTTTTTAAAGATCCATAGATATACCATCACTTTGGATTAGACAACCCAAGTGGGATAATTTTGTATCAAAAAATCTCACTTTCTAAACATTGTATATTTTTTTTCTTATTCACAATGTATTTAACTTTTACTCAAATGATATTCATTTTTATAATTACTTTTTGATTACATGAGAATATCATCATTAAATTGTACAATTAATTTTTCATGGTAATATATATATACCCTATTTATCAAGTCCATAATAATTTTGGGAGCATCATTGAGACTGAATTCCATAACTATGAACTCATAGTGTCTCTACCTTATTAGAAATGTGGACTAGGGATATCATCATTATTCACTATTAATTGATAATATCAAGACCAAAGGTCCAATTTAGAGCAGTTCATGGCTCCATAAAGGTTATCAAATAATTAAAAATCCCATGAAAAAGGATAATTTCTCTTTAATTTGATATTCTTGTGTTCATAGTAATTAATACAGAGATGCATTGATGTATACATATTCTTAATAAAGAAGATTGGAGAACCCCATGGGGATACACATAGGAATATAAATCCTTTATCTGTATTTTCTTTTAGTTTCTTCTTCCATTATAACATTCTAATAGTGTTCATTATATATTGATTCTTTTATATTGGTAGATATCTGAGCATGAATATTATTGAGAACATAGGCACTCTATCAAGAATAATACCAAACCTCACAAAGGGAATACATCAACACAATCTCTAATAATGGTAGTTTCATAGAATATATATTATTCCTTTATCTAAAAAAAGTGATCTTGATATTATTTATCATAGGATAATATTATTAATGATTACAATGAATCATTAAAAATAAATTCATCATACTTATTACATATTTATATAATTTGGGGAAAATTCAAGATATGGAGGGTGATTTTCTTTTCTTGTCATTTTATACGGCCTTTATAAAAGGAAAACCAATCCATGCCCAGCATATCTTTGAATTCCATTAATGATAGTATGAAAATATTTATTGGTATAATCAACATATATATTTTAAAATTGGTGGATTCATACACATGATATTAAATAATTTCCCCTTTTATATAAAAACATAACCACTATGTTTCCAGGCAGTGTTTCGGTCGTTATATTAATCATGAATGATAAGAAAGAATGTGTAAAACAAGAATAAAATAGTATAATAACTATTCATTAATAAATAACTAGTGTATCATTCAATACATTATTTTTAGAATCAATATTAAAAAAAATTACTATATAATCCCAACCTCTCTCTCTTTTGCATGGTGGTTGATTTCAAAGGTTTTCTTTGATATCCCATGCCTTAGGGAAACAATTCGCATAATGTAAATGTTCCTCACTACTAAAAGATTGGTAATTATTATCTATAACATAATTTTCATCCATTTATTAAATTTAATTTTTCTTCTCCCTTTGGATTTCATTCACTTGATGCACCCTATTTTCACACTTGTACAATCTCCCTATTCACCTGTGGTAATTTTCATGATTATTCTTCCTAGAAATTTGAAACTCGTGCTCTTATATTTTAATTACCATATTGGATTTGTTTATTTCCCCCCCAATAATTAAAATCCTCTATTCAAATATTATCTCCCGTATTGAGGCCTTTGAGAATCATTGATCTTAATTTCGAAAATAGAGTAACCTTAGACAATTTTCTCATTTCTAAAAATGAATCAAATAACAAAATATTTTTAAAGACTCAAATTTACCCCAATAAATAATTGATCAAAATTACATTGGGGGTTTATCTATATGATTTAGTTATATCATGTAAGACATGTAAATATTTATTAACACTGCCCATTTGATTTATCCTTCTTTTTTATTGAGTCCTTGGAAGTCCCTTTTTTTTAATGTAGAGTGTGGGAAAAAATTTGTTGAAATTTTTTTTCATGAATAATTGAAATTTTATACATTAAATATCATACATGTGTTTAATATTATTGATCTGTTTCGAGTATTTATTAGTTTATCCCTCAATGTGATAAATACTCATTATGAATTTACGATACTTAGGGCATTTCCAGATAGAGAATATCTTCTCAAAAGAGTTGATAATTAATTATTCCACCAATGGAAAGAAAGATCCACTGAAAATTAGAGTCATTTCATTGATAATGGACTCAAACACCTTTTTGTTATATCTTATGATAAGGATGTATTTCCCCATTATTTAGGTTATTATTGTAAACTGGAGTTTTTTTAAAATTGTGTCCATAAATTTATCAACTCCTTCCCCCATCATATTTGAAAACATATGAGGTAAAACATCACATTTACCATAAAATGTTTTTTTGAAAAGATTCATATTATTAGAATCAATTTTAAACAATAGAGAAAATTTTAGTGATAAGAGTATTAAAACAAATGAGTATATTAAAGGAACAATATAAACATATAATGAATAACATATTAATGAAATATATATACCATATCTAATAAATTTTTTAGTTTAAATATAGATCATCCTTGATCTATATCATATTATATTCTCTATCCTAAAATTATAGTACCATCTTTTATAATGATTTGTAAAGAGAATATGAATTATCCAAATCATATAAAATGTATGTATCAAGTAATATGTGTAGTCTTAGTCCAACTCATTATGCACTGAGTAATGATTGATTGATTCTCAACCATCCTTTTTCTGGGTGATTACCCCTTGGTGCATATTTGCCACAACCACATCCACTATACAGTATCAACACAAGGATATAATTTCTAAGAAACCACACACAAAATACATTACCAAAACATTATGATCATTTTTAGAAAATTAACTCTAGGTTTTATCTACGTTTTTCTAGTCTGAACACCCAATTACAATAGATATTGTCTATTATACCAACTATAACAACCAATAATTATAAAATCTTTTACATAATATTATTAAAATATATATCCAAAAAATATATTATTGAGAATCATAAAGAATTTATCATTGTATAATTAAATACATAAACTATCAAATTATAAATAATTAAAAGGATTAATTCTTTACATCACCAAAAATCAACTCTTAGAATCTATTGAGATGCTAATACAACATACAATAACTTTATGAAATTTAAATAAATTGTTTTAAATATAAATAATAATAAGGGATCAATAAAATTAATCATGATACTCATAAGAAAAGGTTACACAATTATGACATAAAATATAATAACATCTAGTAATCAAAACATATAAAATAAGATAATATTTAATTATTGCAGTCAAAGAATGTTCCAATGACATAAAATATTACATCATAAGCATAAGTTAATACTAGTCATAAATATATCATTACATAATATTATAGGCTAACCAATAATCAATTATACATGGTATCTCGTGAGATAAAAATATTTCCCAATTAATTAGAGTGTTTTCTTGATTTACCCTTATATGCATAGCTTTATGTGTGCCTCATTGATCATATAACATAAAAACATATTTTTTCATTTCAATCCTACTATTATGTAATGTGGGTTTTATAAATAAAAATCTCTAATAAATTGAGAATATTAATATATTAAGGAAATACAAATGAGTGAAAATAGGGTTGTGTATTCACAATATAATAATTATTTCATGGAAATAAATACATAATTTTATCAGTATAAAGTGGATAAAAATGTTTTTGATGGGGTTAATATAACAAAAATGTATTATATTTTTATTTAATAATAAATTAGATAGTAAAAAATGTTCATAATCATAATACAATAAACAAAATTTGAATCGAAATGAATATTACAATGAAAGTGCTTCTATAAAATAGAGGTGGGAGAGAACCACTTACATAGATATTTTTACTCTCAATACATGGGGGAGCTCCATAAACCCATATAAACTCTTTAGGATAGATCATGAGAGATATAATGACATTTTATTCATGCTAAATGTGATTATAGTGAATATTAATGGGATAATGGGTGGGTATTTATTATGAAATAGGTGAAATTAATTATTAATTTTTAAACATAGTTTTTGGATATATAGTAAATAAAATTTAAAACACATAGTCCTTCCTATGTTTTTCCTCTGGTAATTTTCAAAGGGGAGTTATGTTTTTATATTTTAATTGATTAAGGCTCAAAACAAATAATTTGTTATATTTGGGTGGTGGATGGGATTTGATTCTATGTAGAATTATTTTAAAAACATCTTAAATTTAAATTCATTATATAAGGATTCATTAACATTTTAAAAAATTAATCTTATCACTCAAAAATACATTATATTAGTGAATATTTATTTTTTGTCCATTAATCCTTTTATATTATTTATTAAATAACTTTAATGTCACTATGATTTTAAAATAGCTATCAGATATTTAACGATTTTTTATTTTTTCCCGTACTAGTTTGATTGTATCATAATGTTGTGAAAATAACATCATTATCTGATTTAGAAAATTTTTATTTCAAAATTTACAATTTTTTTAAAAAATAAATTTATAAATTTGAAAATTTAATTTTTATTTAAAATTTTTTATTTATTGAAAAGATACTATTTTTTATTAAACATTCAAATTTATAACATTTTGTAGAAATACATGTTACTCAATAAAATTATATTATAATTTATATTAAAATAAATAATGTTTTATAAAAAATTATAAATGAAAAATTTCTTATTTCAAATTATTGAATTCATCATAAAATATTACATGAATTATAACCATATATTTCCCAAAAATGAAATTTATTTTTCATTATATAATATAATATATATTTCATATTCATCATATATTCATGTAAATTTTGTTATTGAAGGAAACTGCAATTGAATAAAACATTGATTCATTTAAAGCAATAAGTTTTAAAAGTTCATGCTATAAATTTCTAGATACATATACCCTTATTACACCAGCATATACCCTCTACGTAATGTGTATAATTGAAGCACTAGCATGGGGTGGTTCAGTAAACATTAATTGTTTGAGGAATTATAGATTCGTAAAATTCTCCTATAAATGATTATCCTCATGTCCCAACTGTTGAATATCATCTTTTCCATGGTCAATGGGGAAACGGAGTGATTCAATCTTTTTTGGATGTTCAGATTGGATATCTTCATTAGGGATGATTCTTCTTGTTGAGTTCATCACATTTTCATTCTGCATTAGTTATCTTTTTTATCCCTTCATACATTCTAATCATAATTGTTACTTTACAATGAATACATTTCCAAAATAAAATTTCTTAATTTTCATAATTCACAATGGACATATTATAGATTATTTTATAATAATAATAACAATTTTTTCATGATTTTTATTACATGATTCATTGATTATTTATTATATTACATTATAAACCTGATATATATTAATTCAAAAGAGATGTTTCTTTTATAAATATATCCTTTTTTATAAGAGGATAATACCATAGTCTATTCATGGTGGGTAATTTGAGTATTCTTCTTATTAGACGACTTCATGTTTTTTACATTATATTAATAGTAAATAATAAAGATAAAGGAATGATCAAATGAATTTGTTATTATCAGGAGTCATTGATGGAGCATATGACATTATATTGTATCACTTAATCTGGTGATTTTAAGGTAATGTAAAAAAAATAAAAATATAAATGATCAATTAAACATAACATGAGTATAATATATTATAACAAGATATTAACATTATAAAACAATAACCTCAAAATAATATATCCTAATCTTAAGTAATAGAATAAATCGTATTAGCTCATAAGACATTAATCATAATATAATTAAAGAACATAATCCATGATAGCATGACATTGGCATAAAATATAAGTTCATATAATATGCATAATAATAGAAAATTATTTTCCTTTTCAATTATAACATAAAAATATGTCATATTGAATTGGTTTAACACCCCATCACATCATTTCATTATTCAATATTAACTCCCATGACTATCTGTGTTGATAAATTTCCTTACTGAAATCAGTTCACTACACATTCTCGTTCTTATTATCTCATGAGATATTCATCTTTACCCAATATAATTAATGTATATATAACTCATTTCCTAAAAAACATAATCATAATAAATTCTTATGTGTTATATACAAACATAAAACATTCATCATAGTTCAAAACTCATTTAAATGAAATATGTTACATAAATATTTAAAAATATCATCATAGCATAACTGATAAAAAATAAAAAGGTATCATAAAAATATTATCAGCATAATATTTGACCATAAAAATAAATTATAATTATTGTATAATTGGATTAAATCCATAATTAATAATAAGTGATATTAAATAATATCATCTAATTTTTCAATGCCTTTAAAAGATCACATGGAAGATTTCTCCATATGAATTCCATTTTCACTTTAAAAACACTTATTTAAAATATTAAAATTTCAAAAAAAAATTAAACTCATTTAATTTTTATATAACATTTAAGTAATTTATTAGACATGATGGTGGGAAATTCGGTTCTTTTGGTGTACGTTAAAATATGATTTATTTCACCTTTTCAATAAAAAGAAAAAATTCCTCATTTAAAAAATTAAAAGTAAATTAAATATAAAAATATTTCACATAATTAAATAATGGATATAAATTTATTTAGATAATAATTATATAATAGTAAACTAATTCTGGAAATCATTTTTGAAAACATGAAAATGGAAGAAAAAATACTTTTGACTGAAGAGGGAAATGATGTGGTTTTTCTATAAAAACATTGCCAGATCTATTGTATAATAATGAGAGGTAGGTAAAAGGTAAACATGTAATATATATAAATAATTATATGATAATAATATTCATGAGATTATTTTGTGATAGGTCATAAAATATCCTCATTGGAAACTTCATCATAAAAAATCTCGATAAATGAGAGATTGTAACAAAAAACCCACACCTCAAGTATTGTTTTAATCATAATTACATGAACCACCTATATAATAAAGATATTATAAATATATGTATGTTTTATATAAACATAATTTTACATATTATACCATATATTATTTAATAATAATAACTAATCAGTAATTTTATATTTTTTTAAAAAAATCAATGTTTTGTTTGGTATTTGTTTGGTTATTCAATCATGTTTTATTTCACCGATATCATTCTTTATACGTTGTTCATGGAACCATAATCTCTAGATTTTTAATAATAATATAAATTTATTTTATGTTGATTATTTTGATGTAAATATATTCTCCTATAAAATGATGATATTGAAAAATTAATTACACTATATGTGGAGACAGAAGGACAAACTTACGCATGAACAATGCATTCATTATTAACTGTTTGGAATAAAATAAGTATAATAATAATTCAATTCTCCATAAAAATTATTATTAAATATTTATATCATTTATATTAATTAAATTTATCCTTATTTATATTCAAGTAAATCATAAATCAAAAATAATAACATCACTTTGTGGATGTAACCTTTTCCATATATGTGTGAGAAACGTTATCATTTTCCAATGGATTGGAAGGTTGTTTATAATGGTTTCTATATCCTCAAAATGAATATTATATATATTATAGATATTAAATTATTTATTCAATAATGGATACTATATATTTATATGTTATAAAATAAAAAATAACATTTGAGACCCTCAGTTAAGAGTTTAATTTGTTCATTGTGAAACCACTTTCGGTATACAACATAATCGATAAAACGATGGTATTTAAGAAATAAAGATGTTATGAAATTCATGAAAGAAATAAATAATGGTATAATGGTAGGGTTATGTTGATCAATAAGGCTCAAACATTGGGAATAATGAAGGAAATATTATGCCCTTTTATAAGATATCTGAGGGGAACCCTTGAAATTTCATAATGTTTTAAATTATTTCAAATTACTATTCATGATAAATTAACTCAAAATAGATATAATGAAAATATAATAAGATTAGGTGTCTAAATAATCTCATCCAATAAAATTTAAACATGCTTCACTTATATTCTCACCCATATCTCTTGGTTTTTTCCATTGATAATCAATTTTTAAAAATTACAATGATAGAAATTTTTTCTTCTTTTTAAAGGGAGATAATATTTTCAAAAAATAATAAGTTAACTATAAATAGATTAGAGTTAACATAATAAACCTTATAATACTCTTTAATCCAATTATAGTAATTTTTTTATTTTTAAATAATTTAACAAAATATTTTTTTGTTATAGAATATCATTAATTTCATTTTTAGTGCAACTCCTTTACATTGAGTTTGAAAAAAAAAGAGAGAAATTGATTTAGAATATAAACCTTTAAAACATCCCTAATATGTTATATATATCTAAATAATTTTTTAAACAAAATAATTCACACATATTGTATTAATTTAATATATTTAAATTCGTCAATTTTAGTTATATATTTGACCATTAAACATTCTATCAATGTTTTGTAAGAGTTTGAGTTAATTATTCAATCAATAAAGTTTAAAAATTACTTACTAGAATAAAAAATATTTTATATTACAAATAATAAGTTTGATCTGAATATTGTATCTTTTTATCCTCATATTTAAATTATAGAGACATTAGAGTCAAGAGAGTGGCATTTATTATTTATTATTTTCTTAAAAAAATATAAAGAAAAAAAACAAACAAAAATGGCACATAGATGCCATATTTTCAAGAACTAGATTATAATGGTAAATCTACACTCATAAAAGAAGATAAATTCATTTTTATAAATTTTAAATCTGTATCCCAACAAATTAACCTTGTATTAACGATTTTACCCCTAATGAGGTCACAAAACATTACCATGGGTATTTTTTATAATGACCAAAAATAGAAGAGATGTATTTTCCAAATATGAAAAAAATAATTACAAAAAAGATAACCATTATTAAATATTCAATTTCTATAAGTTTTAGAAACTTATTTTAAAATAAGTGTAAAAAACATGATAAAAATTAATTTTTATAAATATAACATAATAAGAATAATATTATATTTATTCTTACCCCATATATAGAATTATTATTATGTAGTTTCTAAAAAATATAATGAATATATAATATATAAATTTCACTGAAATAATTCATTAATAGTTCATAAATTAATTTATTAAGGTAATGATACATTTCTAACATAAAAATAGGTTTTCAAGAAGACATTTATTTTACATGCAATTGATTTTTATAATTCCTAATCTTTTTATAAACAATGAATTAATTAAAACATGTGTAAAACATACATTATTCATAATTTAGGTTTTTAAATTCAAACCGTAATGTTTTATAGCAATGCGATAACTTTTACATTAGATAATAAAATTTTAATCGTATATCACGGTTTATTTGAACTTAGTGGTAGTGTAAAGAACTATATAAATGAAATAAAACTTATTTAAAAAAATATCATGAAGTCATATGGGGTTAAATTCAACAACCTGAAAATGAATTACTCCCGATAAATTAAATCACATTGGTTTTTAAAATAAGTATATCAATATTTTATCACACCCTCAGGTTCTGAACTATCTTATTTGAATTTTTCATTCCTTTATATAACATTAACCAGGTGAGTAGTCTTATTCAATAAAAAATTATATCTGATATCTATGATTTATAATAGTTTTTCATCACAAAAAACCCATATTCCAGAGGTATGATATTTTATTTTATTTTATGTGATAGATCTTGTATATTCTACCTTATTAGAGATACATGGAATACATCATCAACTTCCGAGAGGTTCAATGGAAGTACCATGAAATTAGCTACCATCTATACTCAATAAATAATATCAACGGGGTACATATGCATAGGGATTATATTTCCTATCTTTTTTGATCTTATTACGTAATTAGATGGAGAAATTCATTAGTATAAAATCTCACTAATTTCAAATTCTAGATTTCATTGTTGATTTTCATAATAAATTTTCCATTTACTCAAAGAATCCTTGATGTTATGATGAATGGATCCAACATTCTCTACCATTTTCCCAACTAATTCAAGTCCCATTAGTTTTTTTCTCCATCTTCATCCCATCGTCTTGGAATTCTTTAATGATTTTTATAAATGGATTTATAAGGATCCATTAAATTACTTTAGTGAAATATAAATTTTTAGGAAAGTGGTACTTTGGAAAAATGACAAAAGAAAAAATTAATTATATATAAAGAGAGCATAAGGTTGATTTCTTAGAGTGAATGAAGAAAATACATCCAATATATATTAATTGAATATGCCATATAATTCACACCATTCAATATCACTTGAAATATGGTAGTTGAATCGCTTTTAATCCAGATGTTGTTCCAACCCTGGTGATTAGAGAATGAAATTTCTTAAACCACACTCATAAATTCTTCTTCCAGGGATGAGAAAATAAAATAGCTTCCAACGATGCACCTGAGGATCTGACTAAGATGATTCTTGAAGATGGATCCACATTCGGTGGGGCCAAGATAACCTTTATAAATGTCGTACATTTTAATTTTAATCCAACCAGGGATTGGTGGGTTCGAAAAATAATAAATTTTGAATCATGGTTGGAAAAACATTCCACCAACCTGTAATCAGAAAATCATCATAATGTATTTTATTGTGTGTTTTAGTACCCCTTATGAATAAAATATGCTTCACAAATTTCAATGTGGATCTGTATCTAACCTGTATTAATGTTGAGGGAGAAAATGTTGATAAGAATTTCATTTCTATAAAACATGATCACATGATGAAGCTCAGTTAATTTAGCATGAAATAAATCCTTGATTTGATGGGAGTTATCTATATCTACACAACGATTTAGCTAAGCACTTATATATTGGAGAATCATATATCTCAAATCAATGATGTCAAAAATATAGATCCAAAGGGTAGTGGCAGTGGAGAAATGAAGAAATATGTGGTTTTCATTTTCTCTATGTTGATTAAAGAGACAAAATTTGGAGAAAATTTTGATCCCCAAATATTTTAAAAAATTATATATGGGAACGCTGTTGTAGGCTATACTCCAAAAAAGATTATGTCTTGAAGGATTTATCCAAGGTTTATCAATGTTTTTGATCCAGATGAAGTCATTTATAGAGTTATGAAAATGGTGTATAAAAAAATTTTTAACCCAAAATACAATTGTGTGATGGCTCACATATTAGAAAATAATACATGATATAAAAGGGATTGTTGCTAATGACATGCACAACATTATCTGTGAGAATATCATGATAATATTTAATAGCATCACTAAAAGTATAATTAAAACATTCAAGATTTATTTCATTAGGTATCATTGAAATTAAAGAATCACCACTAGTTGTCTAACTAAAAGGACATGAAGGAGTTCTTGGAAACCATACTTCAAGAGTTGGTCAAAATATTTACATACACATTTTTAAAGGAAGCCCAGATGGAAGAGTTCAGAAAGTTCTGGTTTCATTTATTCAAATTATCATGAAAATTATTTCTGATGAAAGTAATAGAATATGATTAATTTTGTATCATCTTTCAAGTATGTTTTTCTTGAAGGGTCTAATTAAAGATAATTTTGTTTTTAAGGACAAGGCCACCCTTATCAAAAATATAAAAACAAGTAGACCAAGCTATGGTTGGAAATTTTCTATACAATGTGCTTACAATCTTAAAAGAATTGATATAGACATTTTGTTTAAGAGTCCATCTGAACATTTATAAAAAATCATAGAGTATACCATTTTTGAGATAATAAATGAAATAACTTGGTAGATTCTCCAAACCAAAGACATATTTTTTCCTTTCTAAGAGGATATATGCATAAGGATTTAATAAAAAATGTTTGAGAAATATCGTGATTTGGGATTACCCCAAAATATGGGAACCCCAAGGTATATGAAAGGAAATGATCCATCTTTAATACCTAATTCATTAATAATATGACTCTTCTTATTAGTTAGAAAATCTCTCAAAATAAAGATAGAGGATTTTTTCATCTAATGATGTTACTTGTGACCTCCTCGTACTGAGAAAGATCCCTTTTGAGGGCTTGAATATTTCTTTAATCACCTTGTAAGAATAGAATTATATTATCTACAAATAAAATATGCGTGGGGAGTTCACATTCCTAGAAGCATGGAAGGGATTATGTTTATTCTGGCCCACTATGAGAGTTTGAAATCTATATAAATTGTACTCTATTATAGTGAAAAGAATGGAATAAATGGGAACACATTGTCTGTCACCATGGTGCATTTGATGTAGCCTCTGGAAGAACCATTGACTATGATAAAAATGAAGGCTAAGTAGAATGAAGTTTTTATTAAAGTTATAAAGGAATTTTTCAAGCTAACTGATTGAAGCAGTTTGAGGTAAAATTCAATTCCATAGTATCAAAATTATTCCTAATTTCATGTTTTATAGAAATATTACCACCTCTATTTGTAATTTTTAATGTGTTAGTGCATTTTGAGGCAATAAAAATGTTTTCCATAATGTATCTTCCCTTAATTAAACCAAATAGATTCCAAGAGATAATTTTTTTAGTTATGGTGGTAAGTCTATTTTCAAGAAGATTGGTGATAATTTAATAAATAGTGTTTAAATGAGCAATGGGTCTAAAAATTTGAATCTCATAGGCATTATGTACCTTCATAATCAAATATTGTAATTTCATGGTCCACTAATGGGGACTAATTCCACTAGAAAAGAAGGATTTTAAAATCTTGCAAACATCATCTTGAATGACATCCCAATAACAGCGATAAAAGAAATTATTAAAACCATTAAGGCTTGGGTAACTATCAAGATTCAAGATAAAAATGGTGTCTTTGATTTCATGATCAAGAGGAATGCTTAAAGGAAAAATGATATCTTACTTAGTAATAATTATCATAATGATATAATTTAACATATCCTTATTCATGTTAGTTCCATTAAAGTTATATTAAAAATAGGATACAACATGATTAGAAATATCATCCCCAATTCCCAATGGGTTATCCCAATTTCTTAGAGAGGATAATGGTCGGCAAGCTTTTTTGATTCTTTGAAGAGGGTTGTAGAATTTAGTGTTTCTATCACCATCGTATTACAATTTGATTTTGAAATCATTAAAATGCATGCTATCCTTAAACGTGAGTAACGAGTTGAGATTCAAAGATATGTTATTTTTATAGTTCTACTAAGTAGAAAAATAAATGTAGGTATTTTTGTTTTGATGTTGATGAAGTTCATTCTCAATAAGAAGGATGTCACTGTCCATTTTTTGGATTTTTAGCTGCCAAAAACATTTATGATTTGGTTTAAGGAGTTTACATTTAAAAAAACAGACAATGTCATCATTTTAATTACTCATAGAGGATTAGAAAACTTATTGTGATTATAACTTCCAAGGTTCAATAACCTTGATTTTTTAATCTGAAAGGTAGAAAAGGTTTCACAATTTTTTATAAAATTGTGTCAATAATATAATGGTGATTAGACTGAATTTTTTAGAGAGTGGTGGTAGAAATGGTGTCGCGTTTATCTAAACAATGATCATTTTCAATTCACTATCATGTTTTCTAGCTACCCATCTATTATAGTTTCTTCATTACCACATTTATTTTCCACCAGTAATATTAATTTATGTAGGATTTTATTTCTCAATTGTAATCATAAACACTCTCATAGATATAGAAGAGTGGGATGGGCCCATCTTCTCCAATGAAGAAATAATATCATTAATGATGACAATAACAATCCAGGGGTTAAAAGTATTAGATCTCAGATCGGATAGTTCAATCCAAAGAGGGCTCCTATCCTGATATCTACTATTTTCATAAAAAATGAACAAAATAGATGTGTACTATCTAGAGTAAAATCACATGTAAAAATAATCTCAAAGACATAGAAAATATTAACATTGTGAAAATAAGGATTCATAAAGATCCAAATAGTTTTATTAGTGGAACCATTTTGACTAAAACCTATATAAAAGTATCCAGACCGATATAAATGATGTAAATTAATAGAGAATATTATCATGGGTTAAGAAATGGAAAATTTTAAATTATGTTGAATGTGGAGAATTATTTTTAAAAATATATTGGTGTCAGAGTTTCTAATACCGTGACAATTCTATAATAAGACCTACATTTATACCTACGTTTTTGAGTTACAACTCCCTTTTTTGTACTATCTGAGGCCATTTGTTTGGATGATCTTCAAATATTTTTGGACATCTTTTTTCTGAATTTTTTCATCTTCTTACCTTTAATGGAGGATGAAGGGATAGTTGTTTTACATGAATTTTGTGATTATTTGGAAGGATATTGCATGAAATCTTGAGTAGGTGTGATCATAGGGCTAATAATAAAAATAGTACTAGTATCCTCATTGTATATAGCATTTATGTTGTTAGAATTTGGGGATTTATCTATAGAATTAATATTTGAGGTACCTACTACAGTGTGTATTTCAATAGATAATGTATTTGAGGTACCAATGTTTTTTGGTGCAAGATTTACCAACTATTCATCTTTTTTTCAAACCAAACATGGGTTAGAATTTATTTTTCTTATCATCTACCTTATTTTTGGGATCATTTGCATCACCCAGAGGACTCGGTTCTATGATATTAACCTATTGAGAGTCACTACCCAAATATGAAGAATGACAAGAAGGCTATCCGAAAACATTTCTAACATTTTTACCATTAGTGCGTTCATTGTTAACCTATTGATAGTCAATACCGAGACTAGAAGTAGTACATGAAGGTTATCCATAAGCATTGTAAACTTTTTTATGATCATTTTATGCAGGGGAGATAGTGACTATATAAACCCTATAGTCGGAGCCATCCTTATATAATTCAGAAATATTATATGTGGCAAGTAAAAATGTATTGATATAAGGCTTACATGACTTGGTATCCACAGACACAAGTTCTTATTGACATTTTATAGAATCCATTACAACAGACTAGGATTCTTTAAGGAGATCATGATCTTTATTTGTACTATCCTCCTCCTCTACAATTGTACCATAGGATTTACATGAGGTATTCTCTAAGGAATCAAATTATTTTCTTCCCTCACCTATATCTCATTAATTTTTATATTTTTTTTGGGTATCATAAAATATGGACTTGTCTTTTCTATTATTTCACACTATTATCCATTCATTATCTATTGGTGGGACTACTTATTTCCTAACCACCATATAGTGTGTTATGTTTTTCTTGATGATTTTATATATCTCACCAAAAGGGGGTGTTCTTTATAATCGATCCTAACTTCAGGATTGTAATCATAGGAATTGAACTCATTGTATTAGGGAGTTCTGATTAAAGATTATCTTTTACTATAACTATTTCAAATAGGCCCAATTTAGTGTTAAGGTTTCTCAGATCTATCTTAAGTGGAAATCCATTACAAGATACAATGTTATTTATAATTTTAGGATGCCAAACATAATGATTGAGACCATGAAATATAATCCATATTTGAGCTATTGTATTTTTATGTGTATAGAGGTTAAAGCATAGTCATAATCAAAAAGATTAAGAAATACATTTTTGAGTAGAATGTTACCAGTTATCCATACTTATTCAAGGTAATCAAGGGATTTAAACATAATATGAAAGTAACCTATACCTACTAGAATTAATATCCAGTTTTAGAATCCCAAAAAATGAGAACTTTTAGGCTTTAAATCAACTAAGATCTAAGGATGATGACCCTTCATGTTTGATATGCATCCCATCATGGAAAATTTTCCCATCTACTCTCGTTGATGGAGTGCATCTCGGTTATCATCCATTAAGAAACCACCATTGTCAAAATTATTTATAATAGGAGGTTTTTTCATGTTTTATTTACACATATCCATACCTTTATGGACATCAATAAAAAACTCCCTTAGATCTACCCATAAACAAATGATTGAGATTCTGTCCACCAATAGTTTTTTTCTTGTATAACAGGTTCATAACATGAAAAATAATGTTCCCACTCTAGGTTGAAATCCGCCATTGGGCACCATAATAAGAGAATATGCAATAAGAGATCACTATTGAAGTACTGATTAGGGTTAGAAGATTGTGAGTTAAAGACGGTGCCCAAGGATTCTCCCTCCATCCTATATATTTCATTATTTATTGAAGTATATTGTTATAGTAAAACTTGTCTAGAAGAATATATTAATGCCAACAAACATGGAAATTAATTAATAATGAAATCAATATAAAACCCACAGTTTGAATGGTTTTATTAAATTGGCCATATATTTTATGATGATAAGGAGTACTGAATCCAACTCAAATCTAGATCATGGTAAAGAATTGACCATAACTGTGTGGTAAACCACATATCTTGATTACATACAATAGAATGTGATAGTAGATGCAACCATACAACTTTCGTAATATATATTTGGAAAAATTATCAAGGTACAAATCATTTCTAATAGTGACGAAGTGTACTAAATTCATAAGGAGATATATTATAACATCGAATACATTATGTACTTATATAATCCTACATTTCCATTACATAAACATTTCATTAGAGTGTAAAAAACAAAATATATTTTATTATTTAGTTTCTTGGAAACAGTATGTATATAATAGGAAAAAATAAATAATTATTCTAAAAAATGTGGATGAATTCATTATTGGTTCATCCTAAGTAATTTTAAAACTTCTCATAACCTGGGGAGATACATTAAAGTAAATTTTGAGCATAAGGCATGTATGTAGAAAAAGATGGGGAAAGAGTTTACAAGTGATTCTGAGGATTATCAATAAGAACACGATGAATATCATTATAGATTGCAGAATATCCCAATAATAAGAACATAAATCATATCATTTAAATGAGTATACAAAATTTAAATGATACATTCATAAGAATATCACCATTTTTTGACCAAGGTGTAATAAAAAATGCCAATGTTGTTCACCAAGCTATCGTAAAATATGTTATACATAGAGATCAAAATCATTAACCGATGCATTGAAGCACTATCAGATCTCACACATATTATGTATTAATTTTCATGTGATCCACATAGATAATAATAAATAATTTCATAAATTAACTTTTTATAATAAATGAAAATGTATTTCATATAAAAATCATGGTGTATCAAAAGTGTTTTTAAAAAACCTGATCAATATGTCATTTATAACCTAGGGAAATGGAATGTAGTTCTTATGAATGGAAGTAACAGAATAAAATAAATCATTTTTAAATATTATGAATATACTAGGAAAATAAAGTGTTTTGTGTATTTTAAAAAGAAAATAAAAGGGTATTTATTAAGGATATTAGATAAATTTTGAGATGTAAAATTAGAAACATAATGGGTATAAAATGTTGTTTGAGAAAATGGTAAAAATAGAATAGATAGTGGTATCCCATTGATAAACCATATTTTGGCAGTAACGTATTGAATAAAATGTAAATAATAGATGGTTTCCATATCATTAAAAGTACATATTCAAAATGAATTTCATAAAATGACAAGAAAATAAGGATTATTCACTCACATTGAAATGTAACAAAAAATAATGAGGATAGGGGCCATAAGAGATTGAGGACACCTTGGGAGGACTCTTTCGAAGTTAAAAATATTAGATATTTATGGACGATGAATTGTTAGTGATAGTAAATAGATAAATGGTAAGGTAATTATAGTAAAATTGGAGGATTTGTTTACTAATTTTCAAATATAGGCTTTGGATACATTAGTTATGGTAAAAGAAAAACCATGGGCTTTACCAAGACACTTTTCCATGGTATTGGACACGTGGGACATAATTTATTCTATTTTAATTCCAAAGAGTCACTAAAAATTTTAAAATATTTATTTTTGAAAGAGAAATTCAATGTTTCATAGAATAACAATTTTAATGATAAAGTTTCCAATTTTTAATTTTGAATTTAAATTATATTTTTATAATTGATTAAAGTACTTTAAAATACATTATCTTAATAAAATAATTTATTTTTTGTCTTAGATTTTTTAATTTGTTATTACATAATTATGAGATAATTATGATGTCATTAACATGCAAAAATGTAAAACTGTATTTTGACTATTAATGAAAAAAATAAAGGATTTTAGAAAATTGCCATAAATTCAGCCTAACAGAATTTGTATGTCATGATATCTGAAATGATATTTATTTTATCATAATAATTCTCCATATATGATAATCATAATATTTAAATATTAGAATCCTTATTTATTAAAAATAATATCGGATTGAAAATTCCATGTAAGATTTCTCACACATGGAAAAAATAAAATTATTTTATCTTTTATTTTAAAATAAGAGTGTTCTCATCATACTATTTCATTAAAATAATCCTCACTAATAATACCTTAGTTTATTATAAGTATATCCTCTTTTTTGAAAAGTAAAATATCTTTCATAAAAAATAATTTTTCAAACTCTATCTCGATTTTATTAGGATTACCTTTCATTAAAATGGAAATAATTAAATATAATTATTTTTATAGTATAATTAAACATTAAGTAACAAGGGACTCATAATATAACCTTTTATTACACCAACATACACCCAATGTGTAATGTGTGCAATGGTGGTAGATTTGTGGGGTTCCTCAATTAAAATCGACTGAGTGGTAATCTCCACTAACGTGACCTTCTCATATGGGTGATTTCCTTCAACCATAATTTTTTATTCTCGGATTATGATTGGTCAAGGGAGAACCCTAGTGATGATACCTGTCTCCTATGTTTTGATAGATGGGCTTCAAATGGATTGACTATACTAGTTGAGGTTATCAACTCTCATATCTATCTCAATTTTTCTTTTGTCAAGATTTACTTATGAACACTAATTATAATGTTACAATCATTATCAAGAGTATAGTTCACAATTGTCATATTGATTATTAGTCATATTAACCAATAGTAATATTGGATAATGATCATATAACAGTAAAATCTGGATGGTCACATTTCCCATTATATTTTCTCCCTAATAAAGGGATATGGGTTTTTTTGTATATATTATAATATAAAACACATTTTCATAAAACCAATATTATTAAAAAGGTATTGGTCGTTACATTTTACCACCATTAAAAAAAATTCCCTGAAATTTGAAATCGTTCTCTCAGGGTAGAAATTTTGTGGATTTTAATGCATTATTTTCTCATATTGTTCCCATGCCACATCTTCATATTTATTTTTACTCATAAACACTTTGACATGGTCGCTAGTCTTATTTCATAAAACCTTGTCTCTATTATCAAAAGCAATATTGGTTTCTCCTTGTAGAAGATTTCAAGTTCTAGTTGTTCCACCTTAGAATTCATTACATGTAAAGGGTTAGGTATGTACTTCCTCTAGAGGGACATGTCATATACATCATGTTCTTGGGAAATATTTGGTGTAAGTGCTAACCAATTGAAAATTTCTCATATGCGTTCAAAAATTTCATAGGAGCCAATGTACATGGGGCTAAGAACCCATTTCTACCCAAACCAAATGACTTTATTCTATGTTTATATTTTAAGGAACACATTTTTACCGACTCTAAACAAGATGTCCCTTCAACGGTGCCCACAAATCTCTTCTGAAAACTCTAAGAATACTTAATGAGTTGTTGAATAGAATGATCATTTTTTATCATTTCATGCACAAGATCAGTTCAATGAAACATTAATTCACTAACTTCATCCCAATAAGTACGGGTTCTACATTGCTTCCCATATTGAGCATCATAGGGTTGAATTTGAATACTCGAATAGAAGTTGTTGTTTAAGAACACAACTAATGGGAGATGTTGATCCCATCAACTGTTAAATTCCCTTCTTCATGTTCTCAGAATGTTCTCAAGTGTTTGAATAGAACATTTAAATTGGACATTAGTTTATGGGTGATAGGTAGTACTGTAATTCAGTTTAGTAATCAAATCAAGTTGTATAATTCTCAATAATTTTTATGTGATCCTTGGATCATGATAAGATATGATAGTTATTTGTACCTCATGTAGACATTCCACTTCCATTGCGTATATCTTGTCATGTATTTCTATAGATAAATATTTTAGAATAGTATTGTAATGGGAAATATTTGGTAGAAAATACACTATAAACCAAATCACATAGTTTTCTTTTGATTTTTTAAGGATACCAGGGACAAATTCCATAGTGATATTTTCTCACATCCATGTTCTTATGGGTAGTGTTTGTAATACACATTTAATATTTTGTTTCCGTTAATTATATTATTGATACATTGAACACCGGGTAGTTTAGTCTTCAATTTCCCTTTTCATGTTATCCCACCAATAATGAAAACAAAGGATCCCATACATTTTAATAATTTGAGTATTTATAGAGAATATGGATATATGAGTATTATTAATCATATTCTTCTTTATTTGTGTAATAGATGGAACACATATCCTTTTTCAAAATCTCAATACACTTTATTGATCAGTATTGAACTCAAGAAACATCATATTCATTACATCCTCTATATTATTCTATAACAAATGATATTTTCATTGATATTATTTATCATCTCTAGAAATAATGTTTTAGAAATCAGTTTTTATGTGTTTGATCATTTCCATTCCCTTACGATTCTCATATCATGTTTTACAAGGTATTTAATCAATGTATCTACATGAATCCACATCATTTATAGAACCATAGGGTCTTTCCTACATATTTCATCAGAAACATTTTTAGAATTTTTGGCATGATAATGAATTGATCATTAATTTTCTTTAAGAAGTTCCAACCATTTTCTTTGTCTGATATTCAATTATGATTATGTGATAATTGAATTTATACATTCATGATCTATGTATATATCTCATTTCTCTACATACAGATTATTCCTCCATTTCACCAGAGAAAAGATAACATTATCAAACTCTAGGTCATGTGTAGGATAATTATTCTCATGATGAATCATCTTCTAAGATGAAAAATAAATCACGTTGTAATTTTCCATGTGGATTCACCGAATAAATTTCCTATATGCATCAATTAAAATAACAAATCATTCTCTAATATAGGGTAGATTTAACATAGTTGTTGTAACAAAAATCCTTTTTAGCTATTTCAATCATTCTACACAGTCCTTTTTCCTAATAAATGTGGAAACATTTTGACTTTACCTGAATAGTCGATATAAAAGACTATAAAAAATTTTAGAAACCATTTTTTTATCCTACTAATCAAAGGAATCTATAAATCACATTTATTATTATATGGTGAGGCCACTCCTCCACAAATATTATCATCCTTGGGTAAACTAAGAATGTATCATTCGTTAAAAGTTTTCCCAAGAAATGATCTTTTTGTTCCCCAAATATCAATTTTATGACCAATACAAATAGCCTCCCCTTACATATATTTTTAAATAATACCCATAGAAGATTCCTTTGACACTCAGAAAATTTAGAATATATAAGAATATCATTAATAAAAAACTACACCAACATTATCAATGTATTTATTAAGGATTACATTCATTAAATATATAAGTAGAACATTAGAATTAGTGAACTTTAAGGGAAGAAAAACAAATTCATAATGCCCATATCTTGATCGAATGATAGTATTTAGAGTATCATCTTTTCATAAACTAGATTTATGATCACCATATCAATGATCAATCTTAGACAAGAATTATTCATCAATAATATTATAAAATAATTCATAAATCCATTGAATTTGGTACTTGGTCTCCACTATAATCACATTAATTTCACTATAATCAATGCATAGCTGCATTGATTCATCACTCTTCTCAATAAAGACAGCATGTTCTCCCTATAGAGACACACATGGTCAGATGTACCCCTTATCCAAAATTTCTACTATTTGTTTCTTTAATTATTCTTGCTCTAAATTTTATATTCCATATTGGTACTTTTATATCAACTTTGACCGATTCATGAGTTCATTCGATAACTATACCTCCCTTTTTGAGGTATTTCTAGGCATCTCCCCAAGAAATACATCAGTTTATTTTAAAAATTATGGGGATTTTATTTATTCATATACATTCATTTATTTATTTATCTTCACTGATTATTTCTATAAAGATGGATATGGGAAGTTCTTTAATAAAATGTTTTAGTTTTGATATCTCTCATTTGAAAACTATTATCTATTCTCCATTCAAGAATACTTGTAATTCCTTACTTCTACAGATAATCATAGCATTATAACTTGAGATCCAGTTCACCTCTTGTATTTTTTAAAATTCCATCATAGGAGTAACTATTATATTTCCAATGAAACTCTACACTCCAAATCCAATTATATAGTTTTTATATACATTCGATGCATTGATAATCCCTCTCAGAGTCATGAATAATAAATATACTTCTATCAGTTTAGGTATTTTTCTATATTTTTTTAAATAATTGAGGAAAAAATGAAATTTCTATAACTAAAATCAAACAAATTTCTTACTAATATTGAGAAAATAGTGAAAGTAAAATCCACCAAATCATTTTGAACTTAAACATCAGCCATTGTGATAGAAAATGAATGAACATTATCCCTTATCCTATGATGAGGTTGATGGTGATTCCCCACTACTGTCATTGGATTTGGGATGTGATTTGAAAATTTCCCAAAATGTCTGCACTAGATGATTGGACTTCGTAATAGATCGTAACCATATTCCCTTTATCGTCGGTGATGATACATTGAAGCTAAACCTCTATAAAATATATGAGAGAAATATTTCAATCATTTCCTCACCTATAACCATTCCCTATACTGTGAATGAATTTCCCAAAATGAGACTTTCAAAATTTGTTATATGTGATAATTTTAATTTTTACTCCTTTTTGTGATCAAAGTTCCTCCATAATAAGGGATTCATTTATCTTTTTTTATAATTCGGTCTATATGACCATTTTGTCTCTATGAACTCCAGTTCAACCATCATAGAACTTTGAAATATATATTCATGACTATCAATGTCTATATTGGATAGATTCTTCCATTGATGGGGTCTTAGTACCCCAAATAAATCTACAAAAATTTCCAAAGGGATCCTTGAAAATTCTAATGGTGTAGTAAGAATGTATTGAAATTTTTATCTGATAGCATCCCACAGATTTTTATTTCTTTCTACATTAGCTCAAGGTACCCCTTCTCTATTTTTTCCATTTAATGGTTGAAAATTTATTGAAATATGATCCCTTAAATGTGTCCCACTCCATATTTTCAATCTCAATTCTTGGAGTCGTGTTTTTAACTAGTTTCCACCATTGTTCAACTTATCCCTCAATGTGGAACTTTGGAAGGCTGACATTCTCTTGTTCTGAATGATAGCGTACAGAAGATATATTTTCTACAAAGACAATACAATGTTATTCAATCAATGGGTCAGTAGATCAACTAAAAGATCATGGTTAGGGATTCATAATATACTGATGAAATGTTGTTCCCTTAAAGGTGAATTTGGTCTCTAATCTTGATTCAAATTTTTTCTTTTAACTTGAGTGAGATGATTCAACATTATCATGATGTCATTCATTCTAGATTCCATTATAGATCTATCAGAACATCATCTGTTCTGCTCACCATTAACGTGGTTCCTCTTTTTCCCACTATTTTTTAATAAAAGAAAAGTTTAGTGATATATGTGTTTCTTTTAATAATTTTATTACTTAAAAAAACTTATATCTTAAAAATAATTATTAAATATGTTATTAATTAACATAAATTGAATTTTCTATAAATCATCATTATGGTTCATAATTTATTTTTGATTAACCAAAAAAATCACAAATGAGTGTCAAACTAGTTGTGCAGCATGGCCCGTTATCATACAAAAATTCATGTTTGAGTTTATCTCAAAGGGTTGTTTTTGGGTTTTACGCCTACATATATCTTTGAAAAATCCATATCCACATGTTCATATCTACATAGGTACTTCATTGATCTGAAACCACTTAATACTTCACCAAAATACCATGAATTTTTCATATGTTTTAACATTCCCATAAGTTTATTCCTATAGTTTTCAAATCTTAATTTCCGCAAATAATTATACCATACTTTTATACTAAATTTGGAATGATACCTTTTTATTACATATAAGTTTCATTATATTGTACAAAACATATGATCATTTAATGTTTAATTTCATGGAAATAAGATATAATGAACATTAAAACATAAAACATCCTTCTAAAAAACCTGAAATGATTCACAATTTGTTCATACTATGTAATTTTACCTCATCTCATTACTTAGGGACATACATGAAAAGAATGGATGAGTATATGGGCCACTAAGGGAATAAGAAAGAGAAATAGTTTACAAGTTATCTTTAATAATATCAATAATAACATGAGGAATATCTTAATAAAAAACTTAAATCATATTACGGAAATGTGTCTATAACATTTAAACGAGTCATTCATAATAATATGATGATGTTTTTTCACTAATATTCCATAAAAATTAGTAAGTTTGTTCACTAAGGTATAGTAAAATATGTCATCTCAATAGATTAAGTTATATACCCAATGCGTTGGAGAGATATCAAGGAACACCCTTACTTTATTTTAATTTTCATTTGAGAAATTTATATCCTGATAAATAATTTCATAAATAACCCATGTATAATAAAATAAAATGGGTTTCATATCAATGTCATGGAATGTCAAAGGTTTTATAAATAAAAAATTATCATTTGGTCATTTATTACCCACTAAACAGAGTGAATGTTTTGTGAATACTAATAACAGAATAAATTAAATAATTTTTAAATGTTTTTTAATACCATTAGAAAATAAATATGTCTGACTAATCATAAAATAAAAATAGAAAGGGGATATTTTTAGAAGAAGAGTGAAATTATGAGATTTAAAATCAGTACCATAAAAGGTATAAAACATGGTTTTATAAAAGGGTAAAAAAGTGGGAAAGGGGTATCACGTTGAAAAAATATATTTTTACATAATGGTGATTAATAAAAATTATTTGAGATAGATTTACTCAAACATTCATAAGTCATATACAAAAATATGCTCTTGAAAATAAGTGAAAAGAATGATAATTCCCTTCTCATTAAAAGAAACTCCTAAAATATGAGTATTAGAGACTTGGGGCCTGAGGACACCTTGGGGGTACTCCTACAGAGGTAAATATATCATATCATCATGTAGGATAAATTTAGAGTAAATTTAAATGGAAAAATGGGTGGGTATATATATAATATTTTGGTTATTTGTTTATTAATTTCCAGATATAGTCCTTAGAAATATGGATAATGGTAACTGGAAAAACATTTTCTTTCCCATGGTATTTGATCATTTTATTGGACACATGGAACATTTTATATAATTTTAATCCAAAAAAGTCTCAAATAATTTTGTATAGTTTATTTTGTTATTGAAAATCAATGTTTTCATAAACTTGACATATTTAATGATAATGTTTTCATTTTAGAATTTGGAAAGTAAATTATATATTTTTAAATTGATTAAAATAAATTAAATTACTTTATATTAAATAAATAAAGTCTATTAAATTGTGTATTTTTATTAACTAGTAATTAAATAATTATGATGTCATTAACATTCCCAAAAACTTGAACTATCTTTTTACTATTCCTGAAAAAATAAATTATTTTAAAATATTAATGATATCAATGATATTATTTAAAATATTATATTTATTTCATCATAATATTTCCCAAAATATCTAAATTTTAACTTGATAATATAAACATCCTTATTTTTAGAAAATAATAGAAGATTTAAAATGTATAAGAAACTTTTCTCACACTTTGAGAATAATTATTTTATCATTTAATTTTAAAAAATATTGTTTTAATCATAACATTTCATTAATGTAAAAATTATTCATAATAAATTATTTTAATATAATAATTAATTCTTTTTTGGAATGTATTATATCTATCAGAAAAAACAATTTATCAAACTTCATCTCAATTTTATTAAGCAAAAACTATTCTTAAAACAGAATTGAAGGAATAAAAATTTTATTTGTACAATGGAATTAAACATTATGTAACTAGGTAATCTACACATAACCCATTATAATTCATACATACTACCTAATAGTAAGGTGTGAAATTAAGGAAGTTTTGTTAGGCGTCATTGATAACGTTGACTGAATGGAAATGTTCACTAACATGAACTTCTCCAATAGGTGATTCCATTCAATCATCACTAATTGAATCTCAAATTTGTAATGTTAAAGGGAAAACCCAGGTGTTGATATCTCCTTCCAATGTTCCAGTATTTTGGATTCAAAAATAATGACTCTACTAAATGAGGAAATCTATTCTTCTTTCTGTATCAATTTTACATCTTCAAAATTTACTTATAAACACTAATTATAATGTTAATATTATTATCAATTATATAGATCCCAATGTTCATATTTAAAACAGTCATATACTAGTGGAATAAAGATGGTCACAATTTCATATATATTCACATCATTATTGAAGAGATATGTTTTTGTTTTTTATAATATAATATGACACACATTTTCATGAAACTAATATTATTCAAATGGTTAGGGTCGTTTTATTTATTTATTTATTTTCAGGAGTTTGGAGAAAAAATCCACCGTGATTCATTCTGATTCCCATTATGGAATTTTTAGTGTCTGTAACATCCCCTTAGACTTATGTTTCTTTACTTTAACTTACTAACATACCTAGAACAGAGATATATTCTCTAAAATATATCTCTTCATGTTTTCCTACCAAAAATAATCATTCATATCTCTAAATAAATTTATACATATAGATGAATGGAGAGTTTAAAAATATAATACTTTTATAACACATCTATTTTAATTTTTAATATTTATAGTAAATATACATGGATTTATAAAATTATTATTCCATCACTAATGAGTTAGAACTCGAGAAATTCCCACACATTCTTTTTCGGTTGTGTATCATTCTTGGAACCTATATAAACTTAATTTTTAAATAGGATTTAATATTTTTTGAGAAAGAAAATATTTCTAACCTTACAAAAATATTTCTAGGTCTATACTATTTAAATCCAAAAATATTATATCTTTTCTGAACCTCATCATAGATATGAAAGAATGGTCCTTTCTATTCAGTGTATCTGCCACCTTGCCCACCTTTCCAGGGTGTTAATTTTTTTAGTAATAATATATAATCATATTCAGCCATATTTTCTACAAAATAATAAAATATTCCTTTATTAATATATAATTTAAAACCTTATTATTTATATAGATATATCACACCTTTCTTCTTAAAAATAGTTACTTTGTATTGTTCATGTAAAGCTTACTGCATGAAACTCCAAATCATGGATTAGGTAATATAACTAAACAATAATCATAAATCAGGAGGAATAAGATATCAATATATCATTATTCATGATGACTCTTACCATTACATTTTTTGATGTATCATTAAAAATAAAAAATTCCTCTCTATAGTATGGTAGTGTTTACACAAGTGCATTAAAAATCCTTCTCTTTTGTTCCTTGAAATTTATCCAATATTATTTTGACCGAGGTAATTTCAAACCCTTTAAAGTTATATTATTGAGTGAATTATACATTCAAGGAAAATTATCTACAATTATATGGTAATATCAAGATAAATAACAAATACTACATATCCTAGTTAGAGTGGTTGTTCTGGGATAATTTTCATTAACATTGGTCTTTGATGGATTTGCTGATATACCCTCTCTTGATATTATGTAACCCAAATAATGAATGTTTTTGTTGACGACATTCAGTCATTGTAAATTTTTTATACAATTTTTCCATCTTTAAGGTCTTTAATACAATCCTATAATTATCTTCAAGCACATGTCTTCTATTGTAATATATAATAATATAATATATACGAAATAGCACAAATTGATTAAGATAATCTATAAAGACACTATTAATTTTGTCAATGAATACACTGACGGCAATAGTAACCCCAAATTAAACCACTATAAATTCATAGATTTTATACCTCATAATGAATTTTTTCTTGGGAATGACTTCAATTTTGACCCTCAAATTATAGTATCTATATTGAAGAACAATAATGTAAAATTATTGAACTACTCGTAATTCATCAAAAACCCATCAATTTGAGGAAGAAGATACTTACTCTTTAAAATGATCTTTTAAAGTTCTTCATAATAAATGTTGGGTCACATTAAACCGTATATTTTCTTAATAAACCATAATTTCACCCCATGATGATTCACATGGATTAATGGATCATTAATTAATATTCTAATTGAGTTACATCTTTAATTTACACAACTCTAAAACCAAAATTTTATGTAGAGCCATTGAAATTACTGTATTACCGTGTATGAGTTCTATTGAACACTAAACATCATGATTTGGAGGTAGACTGTGAAACACTTCCAAAATAACATAAACAAACTAGTCTAAAATAGGAATATATTTGATGTTGATATTCTCTCTAACCATATGAGATATGAAACCTTTTAAAATTCTAATTAATCCCCATATAATATTTTTAATTTCCATTGCAAGTTCATATTTCTCATAATAGAGGTATTCAATCCTGGGATGAGTCATAATATCAAAAGTGAATTACCTTCCATTGTAATTAATGGTATATTTATGTAAATGAATCCAATAAATTCCTATTATAACATCTAATTAAAATTAATAGATAACAACAAGATTTAAAGGGATCATATTCCCAAAGACATCACAGGAGAATATTCATAGACTTGATATGAGAAAATCATACCATTAAGAGTTCTCACTACTAATTAAACATCTAATCATTGAGCTGGTATTATGATACCCTTAAAAAATTAATCAGATATAGAAGTGTGTGTACTTCCATAATCATATTACACATTTCATGTTCTAAAGAGGATGATAAGTATTCGATGCACCACTTCATTACCATATTGTGCATCATTAATAGTTATTTCTTTAGCATTACCTAATTATATGGGATTAAGTTGATATATATTGATCATAATAATTAATCATGATATTTTATTAATGGTTATCATGAATCTCATACTCTATGCATTTTAATAATTAAAGTCTGAGTAATGTATTCTGTTTGATTGTTTCTCTATCATAAGAAAACTTATTCTTCCCATCAATTCAATATTTGATATCCTAATAAAATTAAACTCCTCTTATAAAAAATTTAACATTCCAGTAAATAAAATTAAATCTATGTTAACTTCTACAAATTGAGCACAAATAAAGCACCTTCTTCTTCCCTCCATGGTTATTATAATATCTTTTTAAATTTTGTCTTTATTTTCATATCAAAGTATTGAGATTGATATAAAACTCCAATCTTCATCTCTACCTTGATAGCACAAAACAATATTTTTCATAGCTATTGATGTCCCTTAGGTATAAATCCATTTACAGTCTTGGTTTTAAGACACTAAATAATCACTTAATCATACATTCACATGGCATGATAACACCTAAAGCATTACATAAAAGTCTTTTAAAATTTTCCTCATAGTTATTAATGGATTAATCATTCTTCTAATACAGCATACATAATTACATCATCATTTTTTATATAATTAATACGAAGCATATCCTTGTTAAAAATTAATCTATTATACTTATCCAACACCAAGGACCCAATTTCCTTTTCTTTTCTTCATGTTCTTGATATGAGTCCATCATTTATCCACTTCTCCACTCAAACAATATATAACCACAAAAATATTTTGTTCTAAAAATGGACCAAAAAAATATTTTCATTTGTACTAATCAACTTCTTAAAAACTAGGTGATTTTCAAACCCTATAAAATATAGAGTAAATTTTATCACAAAGAACTCAATTGAATAATTTTCCTTCCATTTCTCGTTTAGATGATAATTATGATTCATATATTGAGAAAATTTTGTATGGATATAAACAAGATATTTCATTCTATACCACATAAAATTTAGACTCTGTTGAGATAAATCATTATATTATCCATTAAATTCAGCATTGACAAGGATCCATCAAGTTACAACCATTGAATGGAAATAAAAATAATATTATAGCCATAATAATCATAGTGGGAAACAACATAAATTTGAAAAATAATTTAAAGGATTGGTAAATTATGACACCTTTTTAAATATATGATACCATATTTTTAACATTAGTCATTCATTAACTTCATATACTCAAATAATTCATAATGTATTTGTTTCTTAATGCATTTGTTGGGGTGTGAATCCATCTACTGAGGACACGCAACTATTTCCCCTCATTCCTGTTTTCCATAGGCGGGTGGAATCACCCACTTTTTTCTAGATGTTTTCTCCCTTATTGAAATGTGATGATGGGATATTGGTTCAACCATCTATGGATTCCAATTCTTAACTCATTTCCTTTTCCAGTTCTCCCTCATATACTTAACACATTGTTAGTGAAACTCTTCCTAGTTCCATGTCTTCACATACACCGGTTAATTAAACTACTTTTTTTAGGACATTCCAAGGGGTCCAATTAGTGCATCAACCTTTGTTCTAGGGTGTAGTCACATTGGACATCGCTGGCATGTCTGGAAGCAAGAAAACTGATGTTTTTGGCTTTCTTTACATTGTGATAGGGCATCTCGAGGGAGTGGAATATGGAGGTATCCCACGTCAAATGGATGGAATTTTATTCCATAGGCATTTCATTGAGGTTTTCCCCAACTTCCTATGTTTAACATAGGTTTTTCCTTGACTTTAACATCTTGCAGAGATGGATCATACTGATCAAAACACTAGTGATAGTAGATTATTTGGGTGACACCCCAATAGGGAACACTAATTTTGGGGACTAACACGTGGTATGTTTTTTGATTACTGGTAAAAGCAGTGAGGATGTTGGAGACATGATCTCGTTGGGATGTGGCAGCCCAGGTCAGAATTATAATTGATATGGATTGTTGAGAATGGATGGAGAGTGAGATGGAGTTGATGCAAGGGTGATGGTGATGTTGGGATTGAGCCTCGAATAGACTTCTTACATATCCCTTTGGCAGGGAATAAAATTCCACATAGTTCAGTGGGGGTATCGAATCAGGTTATACACATAAGACAACAACCTAATGATATACTGGGGAAAATGCATGGTTAGAAGCCAGGTTTGGTCTGACGCTTGAGGGGCAGACTAGAGAAGTGGGTCCCAATAGGGGGGACACCAATGTTTACCAGTGTTTGGGGTTGAACCTCATGGATGTTTTTTACATACGATGTCTAGGAGACAAGGATCGAACCCTTGTAGTTCATCTTATAGTGGCTTACCGTCATGTGGGGTTAACAATGGCGGACCATTGGTTTGGGTACAATGGCTTACCACTAGATTGGGTACATTGGGTTACCGTCGATTGGGGAACACAACATCTTACCGTTGATTGGGGAATACATTGGTTTACAATCGATTAGGGTTGGGCCTCAAGGAGGCTTCCTATGTACCTTGTTTGGAAGATGAGGATCAAAGCCCACGTAGTTCTAATTGGTATAGTTTAAAGACTTACGGGATGAAAATTGGTGTACATTTTAACGTTATGCGGGATGAATGTTAACCATCTTGAAGTGGCTGGGACATGTAGGTATTGGGAATGAACCTTAGAGAGGCTTCCTACATACCATTCCTTGGTAAAGATCAAATTCCACATAGTTCATAATTTTTTGATGTAGTTTAACATCATGTGGGATGAAGGTGAACTAACGTGAAGGGGTAGGGACATGTTGTTGTTGGTCTTGGACCTCAAGGAGGTTTCTTACATACCTTACCTTGGCATGGATCAAATTACACATAGTTTGTAATGGTTTGATTCAATTTAATGTCATGTGGGGTGAAAGTGAACCATCGTGAAGGGGTTGGTACATGTAGGTGTTGAGCATGAACCTCAGGAAGGCTTCCTATGTTCCTTTCCTTGGCATGTACCAAAGTCCACATAGTTCAGAATGGATTGGGGGTTACACGCTAAGGTGGCCCAAAGAGGATGTAATGGTTGATGCTAACTCTAGGAACACAAGATTCATGCTCGGTGTGAGAAACTAGAGGCTGCAAAGTCCTGACGATCACGTCACGAATGGTGTGTTTGCAGGAAGTGGAATGGGGCCAACATGTGGTTAGCGGCCCAAATAGGAAATAGGGGCTTACACAAGGATAGAATCCTAGGGAGTAGAGGTAGGGACTTACTCTATGAAAGAGACCTGATGGTGGAAAATCCCAGAGGGAGAGGGATGGGGTAACGATGTCCCAAGGGCCCTCTCACCTCTATTCATTGGTGACGAAGAAGAAAAGAGGGTTAGGGGTTCGGCCTCCTACAAAAATATCTAGGGGTTACACAAGGATAGTTTCCCTCCCCCACAAAAAAGCACTGATCCAACAGAGAGGATCTCATTCCTTGTGAGAAATATCTCACTCTCCTGGAGATAATCAGGCATAGAGAATGTGTGAGACAGGGTACCTCACTTGTGTCTCATGGGGAGATGCCATAGTTTAATGTCATTTTCTATGGACAATGGTGCTTGGAATCTTAAGATAATATATCGTAGATGAGACGGGTTCACTCCTCGCCCCTTGTATTTACATAACTGGGGCATATTAACCATTGGTGGAGGGAAGGAACCAACAATTCTGTGATAAGGGGGTGTTGTGGAGTGATCCTTTAAAGGGACCACGTTAGTGTGTCTATGCCAAGAAGAAATAGTTTTCAACATGCCAATGTGAAGAATCATAAGGCAATGCAACACAATGTGAAGAACCACCCAATGGACCTTGAAATCACTTTATACAAACCTGGTCAGTCTTACGGATGAAGGGTGCATGGGATATGTGTTTTGTGCATATGTGGGGCTCGGACATATTTCCTTAGGGTACAGACGGTACATTGAGAGCTCAGGGAGAGAGAATTGTGTGCAAAAGAAGGGGTTTGTGTGCAATAGGCATGAAAATGGGAACTATTGCATGCAATTTGTTTGGTAGCATAGATAAATGAGGCACATGCATAATAAGAAGAGGTTTTTTCACTTTTACCCGAGATTTTAACGCAATTAAATGGACTTGTGCACAATTGTCCATGTAATGGTGGAACCGGGTGAGGTTCAAGCCCTAAGGGGTTTCGCGTGAAGGTGGACCCATGAGAGGCTAGTCTTAAAAAATTTGGTACTAGAAATTTTTCTATTGCGCATGGAAGAGGTGTATTGTCTGTAGGGTAAATGGTTAGAATTCATCAGATAGGATAATAGTGGTGTCCTTCTATTTATAGGCATTCGAGATCTTTGAGGGGCGCACGGAATTCGGCCTACATGGAAAACCCATCGCATTTGACTGTTGCGTGGACCTTTCCATGTATCATGAAAAATATCTCTTGGGTGGAGAAACATGCACACCAATGGGGTGGAATTATGCGCAGTCCTACAATTTTCTATGCGGCCTTACATTCTATCCCAGACCAATTCGCTCAGTGGAAATCGGCTTTCAGTTTTCCCAAAATGTCAGTCCGAGGCCTTTGGCATATTTTAGGGTTTACAAATTCCCCCCTTGAAATCAGATCTGTGAGGGGTGAGGAGGTCGTATTTTCAGGGAAACACCGAGACTCATGGCCCCAATGGGGTTGGCATGCATAAAATAGTTCATGTGTCCCAAAAATATTTTTTTCAATCATAGAAAACCCAATTCACGCTTATAAGAACCCTCGGGGGGCATGGTTTCTACAAATTTCTCACGGGATATGCTTTGGTGCTCTCATGCACATAAAATATCACCTGACATTTCACATATTCAGACCCTTGATTCATAGAATTTCCCATCTTTGGTTGCAATTTGGCATGTGACATCCATTTTTTGGCACCTCTTTCTTCATTTTTTAGGCCACATTCAGTTTTTACGTGCTAAACACTAGTATTTTCAGGCAGGCTCCTGGAATTTTCACGCGGGCTCCAGACATTACCAAAAATGGTTACAAATAAGGGAGATGTTGGGAGAGAAGCATTGAATGCCACTCAGAGTACTGAGGTGGTGGAGATTCATAAGATATATGGTACCAGGAAAGTTGTATCTAAAACCCAAACTCTCTTCACCATGTTGACCCAAGCCCATAATAATTATTTTTTATCTGACAACCTAACGATATGGGACCTTAGTATTTTAGTGGAGGTACAGGTTCCAGGATTTGAGTTCGATACACCACAGTAATGGGTGACCCACAAGGAGGATCTTCCATGATACAACATCAAAAAAATGGCCATACTACTAGAGAAGACAAGAACATGGCCGTCTATGTCCTGAATCCAAGGACCATGACCATCTTGGGAAGCAAGCCGATCAGTATGGATTCCCCAGCCCATTACACATGTACATTCTGAAAGAGAATCACTAACGAGACCAAGGGATGGTTGAATGAATGGGACCTATGGTCTATTGGAAATTTCAAAAGTGAGTGGTCATGGGTGTATTGGGTATACCAATCATGCGATCTGTTTGGGACAACACTATGACACATTAGGATGTTCGTGGTAGTGTGGATGTCACAGTTCCCTTTCTAACACACACAAGAACATGGACCGGAGTTGTTTAGATGGTGCTCCCCTAATACCAACACCTACCATCTCTATCATGGGGAGGTCGGTATTAGTATTTGGGATGTTCACTACATCGGGGGAATCTCTTTGAATGGGCATCAGTATGATGAGTTTCTGAGAATATTTTGGTGGACAGGTCATGTACTCCCATCCTGACATTCGTCTTTTAATGCTGGCCAAGGAGATTCTGACAATAAAGGAATTCATTAAATACATACCCAATTCCAAGTTGTTTAGCCTATTTCTTAAGAATTAACCAAATATCTTGATGTTGGGGTGAGGAAAACGGTGTCCAACTGTGTTGTACAGGTGCAAGAGCATGTCATATTAGAGGATCCTGGAGGCGGGGGAATATCAATTTTGGGGCTTTTGGTGTGGATGATAGCTTAGTTATGAACATTCAGTATTCCATATGTTTTACGACACTTCTGAGTGGGTGGATTCTTCTAGTAAGGGAAACACTGATGTGAGCCTGCCCAGCAACATTAGTGATGGTCAGCATCATGGTAGCTAATGAGTGGTTTCACCTGGGTATCCCTCTACTTGTCCATATGTACACCATTAAGGGTCATACATCAAGAGGGGGATCATCATATATAATGGGTTCTCCATTCAAAATCCATCATGGTTATATCGTGGCTCAATGTGGTGGGTAAATCTTCCCAAATTCCATTCATCCCCTAAGTAACTGCATGAGACCTTCTATGTTGAACATTGTCGGGGTCACACCATTATTGCTCAATGAAGTGGTGATATGGATTAGGATCGGAAATCACAATAATTTTACTTTTAGTGTGTTCCCTTCCCTGGTTGGAAAGATAATAGATTATGAGAAAATACCACTAGATAAAAGAGAATACATAAAGAGCATTAGATGCTGGGTTCTTGTGGCTCAGGTCAATGTAATGATTATTTGTGAGCCCTATGTGTCATTAAGATTTTCTCGACATTTTGGATGCCTCCAGTAGATGTTGAAGAAGGTGTATACAGATGTATTATAGGATAAACATCATTTTTTTCTTCATCAATTTTGGCTAATGTTCACAACATATGAAACTGTTGAGTTAATTATCTTCCCCTTGGAGTTGATACTAGCCTCTCAAAAAAAAATTTCAAATATTGGGTGGAAGAATATCCTGAATGGATCCTAAAAAATCATGTATAGTATCTCATGGAGGATAGTGTGGATCCTGGGTGGGGAGATAGTAGAAAATGTGATGCTAGGGAGGAGTGGATAAGAACTAGTTGGGAATCCAGATCAGTACAGGCCAGTGCTTCAGTAGCGGGGATGTCATGTAGTGTGGCCATACCCCTGCCATATAATGGGATATGTGCTCGTGAACAATCTCATGAGGAGGCCAGGTATCTTCCTTGGAAGTATATAAGGTATCTACTGCAACCATATGAGGATGAAATCTTCCTTATGTTGTGGTCAGCCAGGTTGACCGTGCGACTGTCCATGAGCACTGAAGCCCTTTTGAAAATGATTGTATAGGATAGAATCCATCTTTCAGAAGCTGGAATCATTCAGATTGATGATAAGGTGAACTTCCATCGTCATCATGCGTATTTAATGGCCATGAATTAATATTCATTCCAATGAGGTGGACATGAGGTACCACCTCACATGGTGAAGGTAATGCTTGGCCAAGAGTATGATTTGGAAGGAATTTAATTTGAAGATGATGATGGTGATCAAGAGTTAGAGTGAAGTGGGTCAAAACAAGAAAATGGAGAAGAAGAGGCAGAAGAAATAGAGGAAGATGAAGGGGAGCTTGCAGGTGTAGGGTCTCATGGGATAGCCCAACAAGGGTTTCCTTGGAGTGTGGTGAGACTGAAGGCTATGACATGGAAATAGCTAAGCTACTAGAGTTATGCCTCAATTATTATCCTAGAGTTTCCGCTTTTCTACATTCATAATCCTCAATAGGATTTTTCATCTTGTTCAGATGCATATTGGTGTTGTTCAAGAATATCCTTTTGAAGGGGGTAAGGAATCACCGATAGAACAAGGTAGGGAGCTGACACCCATTATCGAACTAAATAGCACTAAAGGATCTCCTACGAAAGTAGTTCCTATAGCGACTAAAATGTTGGAGACTGGTGTTCTGAGCTCTAGTGTGTTTTATTACTCAAACACTCATATCTGTCATCGGAGAGAGCTTAGATGATATGTGAGTTTTTTTTTGTGCAGTAAAAATGATATTTGGGGCTTAGTAGGCCACTATATCTTGATCATCGATAGACAATCCTATGGCCACTGGACCGACCCAGTTTTTAGCCGCCTATCAAACCGCGTCGGCCTCAACACCAAGTAAGAAAAGAGTTTTGGACACTTGTGGTATCACTACCACAGTGGGGTCTAAAGATGGTAGGGGTAATATTGATGAGATGAATAATATCAAGGAGGGTCTCCCACAATTGAAGATCCTAAGCCCTTGGGAGAAATTATAGAGGGAGACCTTTCCCTTGATCTTCTGGCTTCATTCCCTGAATATCAACATGTAGACCCTGAGGAGATTGATGATTCTAATCCAGAAGTAGTTGATGAAAGTTGTATGGCACAGTTCAAGGGAAGGATGTGTATTGGTTACTTCCCAAAACATCCCATAGCTGAATGGGTGCCCCGAATAGGATCACTACGCACCTGGTTGTTCCTTCATTGTGCCAGAGGGGAGGATTCTCATTACCTTCATGCAATGATCTGAGATTACATTGCAGAGAATGTGTGGGAGAGCAACCAACACATCACTATCAACCAATGTCAGAGCATATATTGGAGCATACGAAATTTCAGTGATTCTGAGGGAGAAGTTTGGCGCCTTGAAGAATAGGCAAATGAGTGATCCATATTCATTTCTTACCAACCCAAGTCTATCAAGCAGTTGATGGCCAATTTGGCCGAATTCCAGAACTAGAATCACAAGAAAACTAGAATATGGTAGTGTTTAAGGTTGAGTGAGAGAGAAAGCTGATCAAAGGTAATGTTTTCCACTCCATAGCTACTAACAAAGAGAGGGAGCTCAAGGAGAGGGAAGCATTCCTGGACGGGCTGCAAGTCAGAGGGTGTGACCACATGAGCAATCAATCAAAGGGGATGATCTATAGGGGTCGTGTTTTGGAAAACGCAATAAACATTTCTTCCTTTGTTTTCATATTTCAAACTACGTGAACAGACTTGTCATCTTCTTGCTTGTTTATTTTGATTGTCGAATCTCAACCATAACTGTGGAGTAACTAGCATTCAATCCCTAAGTTCATGTGGGTCATACCCGATGTTAGAAACAATGGATGGTCACACCTTTACATTGTCTGATAATGAGAGTTTCAACCATTCTTTGTTTTTCTGGGTTATAAATGTCTGATCCAGGATTCCAGGAAGAGAGAAGAAGTACTGAATGGAGAATGAAGTTCTCAAAATAGTTGAGTTTCCCTTTTTCTAATGTGCTCTTGTGCACGAGTGGCGTATTTCCAGGGGTGTTAGAATTAATCTGAACATAGTGTAATGGAATGTGTGAATCATGATACCCATCATTCGGAAAACTATGTGGGTGGTGTGAAAATTAAGATAACATATGATCATGTTTGAAATACATCATCAGTATTGTGTTATCCAAAAAAGGGAATAAAAAATGATGGAATACCGCTATCCTCATTCGAAACATGGGGCCGGACTCAAAATTCCAACTTTCAGTCTTTTGGAATGTTTTCCCAAGATAGTACTTGAGCCATAGTTCTAGTTTCTGTAAAATTAGAGGGATCCTTTAGACATGAAATAGGAAAAGATTATGAAAAAACAACATGAAAAACGTGGATGGTGGAGTAATGTTTTGTGCGAGTAGAGTCCAAATCTCTTAAAATTAAGCCACTAAGGTGGGAACACATTAGGTGGGTGCATCGGTCTGATCAATGATCTAACTAACTCTTTAATAGGACCACTCTAATAAGAACCTAGATTTCCTTTTAGTTTTAAATCATACCAATAAAAATAATAATCATGTAGTTTAAACATCGTATGGTGAAGACAGTGCACATATTTTTAAGTTCATGCTGCTTGGACCAAGATCGAGGCCGAGGGGAAAGATCGGTTAATGACCCTAGGGATGGGCCCAAGGAAAAAGGATCATATGTCAATACATATATTATATGGATGAGAATCAAGCCAAATGAAGTTCTCATGCACAGCGGGGTCAGAGACCAATTCTTGTAAGGATAATCATCTCCAGAGAGGAAACTGATGTATCCCATAATTAAGAAGGGGCATCCTGAACTTGTTCAGCATAGAATAGTAGTTTAATATCATGCATCAGGGACATGTGAAATTGTGAAGTATAATGTCATACAGTAAGATGGGGAGTGAAATGGGAGATCAAAAAAGGGGAGTACGTGATTTGGTATCTATAAACCCAATGTGAATGAGGACATAAGCACATACCATGTATCCTCATAGGACATATTTTTTGGTCGAACGACAAAAAGTGAATGTTATGCTAGGCCTGATCCAAAGTGTTTGGGTATTCCAATGTAATTCACTATGAAAGTAATCAAGCCACATGTAGTTTTGTGATCACAGTTTAACTTCATGTGGGATGAGAGGCATTTGTAGAAAAGATGCACCAGTACACACCAGACCAAAACTTCTAAGACACCATGAGTCATGTTCGATCTGGGAAACAAGGAGTAGTGATGGGATTTCTCTTATGCATGATGTCACACATTAGGAGTAATTGGACACTTTGTGGGTGATGATCCTCTATTACTAACCAACATTCTTAATGCCCATAAATGAGTGAAGGTGTAAGCTGAGTGTGATGGGATTCGACTTGATCATAAGGCGGTGGAATGACCTAAATCATGATGCCCGAGATTCGAATCACAATAATAGCAACATGACAATTGAGGATAACTTCTTTCTATTTTTGAAACATAGTATCGACATTGGTTTAGCCCGAAATTGGGACAGACTAATGAGGGTTGACAACTGACCATGTTTGAAACACGGGACCTGTCACCAACATTGTCTAAGGTCTTCATGGTTGTTGGCCCAAGATGGTAGGTGGGCCAATGTGGCATTATACCATAATTTAAAGGGGGTCCCTTTTGACATGGATGAGGATGGGGATATAAATAAAGGGTTTATAAATCCAGGATATGAAATGAGGGAATGTACATGCAAAAATTCCACAGTTTGGTATCACTGTCATGACGCATTTGAGTACCACAATAAAACTAATCAGATTGAGGGATTTGAAACCCATTCTAAGGACCGGGGTCATGGGGTTACATGATCATAGCTTAAGGTCTTCGAGTGGTCTATTAAGAGGGGACCTGATTTAATGAAATACTTTCAGGGTGGCGAAGTAGTCAAACACGATGCGTAGTTCCAATAGGGGATCTTATTTTAGGTTCATAGAACTCTAAGAAAGTTAAGGATAGGCAGGGAACAAACATGGTGAGGTTTTTATAAAAAAAATGATGCAAATGAGAACCCAATAGGTACTCTCCACACCACATGATCCCAAATGAGTTCGGGCCAAAGGGTTCACAAAAGGGGGTAGGATTTAAGATTCCTTGGGCAGGACCTGCAGACAGAATGTCTGGTCATTCCTACATACCGCATTATGATGGGGATCAAGCCATATGTAGTTATGAATGATGTCATGTAGATTGGATTATTATGAAATGGATATACAGATCATAGTTTATAGGTCTTAGAACTTGGACCATAGATGTAAAAGAGTGAGGGAGATACATGGTGCGACATTGTAGAACCCGACGTGAATGAGTACATAAGCCCATATCACACCATGTTCTCTTTGAGGAGGTTTTTTGTCGAGGGACCAAAAAAGAAAGATGGGTTGGGCCTGAGGGAAAGTCCCTAAGCCATTCCTACATACCCCATCATGATGGGGATAAATCCATATGTAGTTCTTAGATTGGAATGGTGTGGTACCAATGCCATGGACAATACTGGCATACTGGTCCGTCCCACAAACCAAAAGAAGTGGCATTTGATATATCTTGTTTATTCTTCAGGATAGATGTGTCTTGTATTTTTATGAAGTGATAAACCCATGATTGAGAATCCAGTCATCTATACATGGGTAAATCCATATGTAGGCATTGACAAATTGTATGGTGGATGACCAATACCCAACATGATGTCCCCTCATGTGAGGACATCAAAATGTGGTGTTTTTTTCATCGTGCAGCCAGGATGATAATGACATAGTTTAGGGTCATATGATAAGACCAACCAATTCATTTTAATGTCATGAAATATAGACACAACAATTTAAATCATGTGGGAAGAGGAATCATATATTTACACCGTATGGCATGGAAACATACAAAAGAAATGATGTTTTAAAGGCAATACACAATGCGTGATAAAGCATACCCAACGTGCATGAAGACATAATCCCATACCCCACCACAAGTAATTCCTAGGAAGAAAAATCCGGAAAAGTGGGTAGAAAAGGTTAGATAACATGGGGATACACTCAAAGACAATATAGATAGGTGTTCATGTGCATCCCTTTAGGATAACAATAAAGCCATACATAGTTCTGAGAGTTCTATTTTATCATCACGTAGGGTGATAGGCAGGAGAGACTAGCTCTTATAAAGAGAGTATGTGGTATGACTATTGAAAATCATCATGAGTTAGGACATAATCCCATACACACCACATCACACAATCTTGTGAATTTTATGGCCAAATGATTGAACAGAAGAGGTCATTAATAGAACAGGAGTTGGTCCTAAAGAAGAGATGCCCATGTGTTCTTACATATCCCATGAGGATGGGAATCAAGATATACGTAGTTCTGAGAGCATGTTGTTTTTACACCTTGAAGAACAGATGTATAAAGATCTTTGTTCAAGTTATTAGAGCTCAGACCATATAAATGTGAGATTCTTCCAAACGGGTGAAATCCTTGACTGAATCTTTAAGCCGACATGAGCTACGCTCGATATGGGTACCAAGGGTGAGAAGTACTTTCTACAAAATGGAATACTTGAGAAGGTGAAATTGGTTTGGAGCCCTAAAATAGGCCTTACCATGACTTTTTACTCCTAACATGCCAATGAGCACTGACGGATAGTACCATGAATGTCTAAATTCTACTTGGATGTGATGGAGTGGAAAATGATGTGATTCACGCAACCAATATTTATGGTTTGATGGGGGTGGTGTGACGATGGAGGATATATATTTTCTATGTTTGAAACACAACATCCATATAATGTGACCCAAAATGGGAACAAAAAATGATCATCGACCATTGACCATATTTGCAATACTATACTTGTATCAATTTGACGTTCAAGATCCTGAGGGGAATTGGACCATAATCATAGGAGACCCCTAGGTCCTATAATCCATGGTATTCGGGGGGTCCATTTCTATATGAACGATGATGAACGCCAAAATAAAGGGGAAATGAATCCTGACAATTGGGGATAACATGTCTATGTAGAGTCTAATAGTCTTTGTGCTAAACTGAAGTGCTCTTGGGTACATCGGTGAATTTCCAAAAAGGGATGAGGGGGTCACATCCAATGTAGCCGACTCAAATAGATGAATATAGATTATGGGAACAAAGAGATCTCATAAGAATGTGGTATGAGGCGCAGTTATTACAACCCCGAAAAGAGTGATGATATAATCCCACATCACACCACATGCCCCTCTCCTTGAAGAACTCTTGCTAGTGGGCCAAGATGTTAAGGATGATTCTATAAAATAGGGTTAGACCCGAAGGATAAATATTTGGCCAGTTCTATGTATTCCATAAGGTTGGGAATCAATCCATGCATTGTTCTAAGAGTCCAATTTTACATCATGTGGTAAGGAAGCAGTTATGGGAAAGGTATATCATGGAGGGATGTGCATGGAATGTTTAGTAACTTGATGTAGAGACCCAAACCTGACGTACATGGACATTACATTACTTTTGCGGAATACTTAATACATGAAAAAAAACAGTCACCCAAATACCGTATTAGTTTAGTGTCTTTGGAAACTCAGAACGTAATCAAAAGATCTTCAGCATCTCCCCTTTCGTTTTCTTACCTAAAACGATTCTTTATATCCTGGGAAAAAGAAAAAATAAAAAGGGTGAGCTCAAATGCTCAGTAAGGTAAAGCATAGAGAACATAAAACAATCCATAAACATTTTAATGAAAAAACTTGAACATAAAATCTAAACATCAAAATCTTGAGCAAAGACATAAATCTTGGAAGTACGGAAGGCATATATCATAATGTAACATCAATCATGATAAAATAGAATTGGAATAAAACATGTAATTATCGTAAACCATTAAGAACCAGATATGATTTCCATAGTAGCCAAGGCATTGCTACCAAGACCATCTTAGTAGACAACGTCCCTTTCTGAATCGAGTTCAATCCTCGTTCCAGTCTTGTAACACTGAACTAGAATAACTTACCGTTCCAGCCATGTCTATCTCATGATATATAAATCATTACCCAATGCATTGGAGAGAGATATAGGTCCCAACCATCTTATAATGAAATCATTCTTTCTTGTGCCACAAAATATACATAAATCATTCATCAAAACCCAAATAATAAAATGGGTTTCATAAACATCATCCCATCATCACATAATCCATATAAAAAAGGATATCATTTCATCATAAGAAAATCGAAACCATGTAAATCATAGAGACAATATACATGAAACATACACATATGAAATAATGTCATCTTAGATGGAAATTGGTATTGATAAATCACTTGAAATGTATTCTTGAGGAAAATATCCTTTCTATTCAAAATCATTTTATTTTTACAAAATGACTTGTAATTTTAAAAGAAAAGGGATTTTCTTGAAAATAATCATGAATTCTTGTAATGTAAGCTTTATGAAAATTAAGCATTATGAAACTGTAAAAATCAGTTCGTGCCATATAAGTTAAGAAAACATTATTCTCATACTTTTGCTGGAAAAGTCAAAAAGTACCTCATATGGTAATCAAAAGGAAGATTCTTTACGTACCATGTAGTAAAAGTCAAAAAATGGGTAAAAAGGACTTTAAACATACATGAAACCATTTTTATAAAATAGGTACATGGATGATAAATATAACCCCATTAAATACTTACGAATAAACAATCTCGGATAAAAACGATATTGGAAATGTTATCCCTTACCTTAGGACCGATATGCTTCGTATGTATTTGAACCACCTATAAAATGATTTAAATAATGTCATTGACTTATTACATAATCATAATCATTGTTATGATATCACATATGGTTCACTTATGGCTTTATATTACCCGTTCTTTTGTAAATTTGATGTTAAAGCAGCATTTTGGGTAAAATCGTTTCCTTTATCATATGTGGTTCGACATGTTGTTCTTGACATTATTACTTATATCATGATTTAATTAATCCCAGAATTTAAAACATGATTTATATATAATATATCTATAAATGGAATGAAATACACCATTTGTGGAGACGGTAGGTTGTGTATACGCATGAACGCTGTTTTCATTTCCATATTGAATTAAATGGAATTAAGTAAATGAAAAATATATGTTCATAAATACAGTATCATTATAATGTAATATATTTCATGATTATTTATTTAATATACTTTATAATCATACTTGAATGGTAAACCATGGAAAATGAATCTCATCGCGTTAATGGAGACGGTAGTTCGTACGTACGTATGAGCGATGATATCATTCCCATGATCATGGAACTGTATTGAAGTGTTTTTATAATATTTCAGAATCAATATCTCTTTACAATAATAAAATATAGTTATTTATTTACACCATTATACCCATCCAAGTAAGGTGGTGGTGGAAAACAGATTACACCACGGCGTGGAGACGGTATTCCGTACGTACGCACGCGCGGTGATTTCATTTTCCGTAGGATGGACAAAAGAAGAAATTGGGTTGTTTAATATTTATAATAACATATCTGTATATTAGTTATACTTATGTTATTAATTTATGATGAAAAAAATAAATAATAAGAATTAGAAGAAGAAATAAATTGGAAAGAATCGGTAAAAGATATTACCTCTTCTTTGAGGCACCTCTTCTTATCATCTTCTTAAGGCACTAGGGATGGTCGTATAAGGAGAACATAACCTCTATACTTTTTCTAGGGAATATGAGAATTGAAATGGGCATGGGATGGCCGAGCTTGAAAGCTCAAAATTGTGTAAAGAGAAGAGGGAGGAGGTGCCCTTTTATAAGGGAGGTGAGGGGCACTTTAGGAAAAAACTTAAAATATTATTTTATAATAATGACATATTCAGTTTATAATGGCTCCATAGTAACTTATTACGAAGATAAAGTGGGTATGGGTCTAAATCCTTTCAATCTATAGGTTTTATATAGGTTTAGGTTACTATTTTAACCTTATCGTTTAGATTTATCTCCAAGTTAAATAATTTAACCTTTACTGTCTCTTCCTGTTTTCTTACACTATATGGTTAATAATCTAACTAAAAAAAGCCAAAAAAACCTCAAGTGGATCATTATTAAAATATATAACATTATCTATGTAATTTTTCCGAACCGTATATTTTTAGGAATAGAATAAAAATTAATAATATAATATTTGTTTTAAAAACAATTTTATGTCAATTTTGACATTATTTAGAAATTGATTTTTTTGAAACTCATAACAGAATGATTAGTTCAAAAAAAGTTAATTAAATCAATACTAACATGTAATATTAACCTAGAAAATTATTTTAATTCATAAAAAGTCTGAAATTACATTTATTTGTGTATTTATAATATCAATTATTTTTATATTTCATTATATAGGTAATTACTACATCACCATTGTGTCAAAAATAAATAATGTTATTTAATGTCTAAAAATTATAAATAAAATACAATTAGGTATGAAATATTTTTATATTTATAATGAATATTTATAGTTGAATTTATCTTATGTAAAACCCTATATTAAAAATGTTTTATTTATTAAACGTTGATTTTAACCATTTTACCTCTTCTTAAAATAAAATAAAAATAAATGTCATAATCTAATACAAGTGGACCTAAAGGGCTATATTTTATTCCTAAGGTTGTTTTTTGGTTGAACTAATCTTGTCCAATAGAATTAGTACATGTGTTAGGGTAATATTAAAATCATTTAAACCATTAATTACCCTATTTACTTTAAACTGTGGTAAATAAAAGTAAAAAGTTACTATTCGCCAAAAATTATTTTTATCTTATTGAACCACATTTTACTCCTTTATATTAACCGTGTCTCTCGGATTTTCGAAATTCCACTCACAGAAGCAGTAAAATTAAGTTTTATGTACATTTTCAAATTCTCCTTGGAGGTGGGTAAAAGGCGGTGAAAAGTTCAATAAAAATTTTATATATCTACAATTATTATAAAATTACTCAAATTAATTACATTGAACTTATATAGGTTTTATGTATCAATTTTTACCTAAAATATATTTAAATTAAATAAATAATTATTTAAATAAAAGTCGGTTTTAAAATAGTAACCTAGTGTTTTCACTATTCCTCACTAATTGACAGTTTTCAGAAAAATACCAAAAATTCACCCTAGGCTAATTTCGATATTAGAAATCCAAAAATGAAGTCCTTTTTGAAAAATAATATTTATAAAATTTCATAAGTTGGGTATTACTACTCATAACGGATAGTTCATAATAATATTATAAAAATATCTCATTTAGTGAAACTTGGTATTGCGTACTACACATGCTATCGAAGAAGGTCTTGATTGCATATAATGCAAGCCATGTCAGGGATGCATGTAGTGAATGCTCTGTTTGGTTTTGCGTATAATATAATCAAAACTTATTAAACAATATCTATACTTAATTTTGCGTAAAATAATTTTCACAAAATGAACTTGAAATTGTGTGTAATAAGAGCCAAGAATAGTGTTGCGTATACTACAAGCTAATACGGTTTTGCGTATATTACAAGATAATATTGGTGTAGTGTATAATAGAATACATCAAATAAATTAAAAATAATATATCTCATAAAATCATGGGGTCTTACATTCTACCCCCCTTAAAATGAATTTCACCCTCAAAATTCGTCGGGGTCATAAATGGTTTAACACTTGAAAGTTTCTTTCATAGAAAACCACATCGTAAAAAGGAATACCAAAAAATATCTTCAAAAACTAAAGTATGAAACATAACGGTTACCCAATTTAACTAATCATTGGGTTTCCATGTAGGAGAACATAGGGGAAAATATGGGTATGGAAGAGAAATCTAACCATCATGTTCTGAAGGAGAGTGGTAGAGAACATGTCTATAAGAAAGCCAATAATCACAAAGCCATAAATTTGTAATGATTTAAGGGACCATCTGATTCATCATATATATGAACACTAGGACAACATTTTTTGTATTCAAGATCATTTCCCTAAAGTTGAAGAATTGTGGAATTAAAAAAATACTTACTTGATTTTGGTACAGCCTTACTGTTGTTTGTGCCATGAACAATTTCCGCATCATCTCTTAAAGAAATGAAGTTGAATTTGTCTTCCGTGAAGTGTTAGAAGATCATGCGATAGAATGATAGGTAATTCTATCTGTCTCAAACAAAAGGATAGTAAATGTTATTAAATATACATAAGTCCAAATCTAGTGAGATTAATCATATATGGTTCCTAAAATGGACGTATACTTCAAATTCATACCACTTAATATAATAAAACTAGCTTCTACTAACAAGGGACTTCCTGTAGGCCAGTGGTAGGTGATAAAGGCTTGATGCACTTTGATTGTGAGTTCGATTCTCACAGCCTTGTCCAACGCGATGGTTTGTCACTTGTCCTGTAGGATGTCTTTTATCTAAAACTACATTATTATAACATTCCATAAATAATATCAAAAAACGTTCCAGCCTAAAACAATACAAACTTATGTCTAACATAATCCATTCCAATCTTTAGGCTTATCTAAAATACTTATGTCCAAGCTCATAGTATAAAGAAAACAATTACTAGAAATTTCATCTTCCGAGCATGTGAAGACCATCATTTATCCCCCATATATCATACGATATATCATGTTGGTCAAATTAAAAAACATGTGAATACCTTAATCATGTATTCTTTTGAAAAATGAATACCCATTGACCCTTAGTGAATACATGAATGCTGTCAAAATTTATCTCTTTCCACATACCAAAATCCAAAAATTTCTATATACTCAAACCATGATATCACTTGTCCTAATATCAGTCATGAGCTCATTAATACTATCAAACATATTATTTTCTCGTTATCCTTTCATTATGCGCATATTAGGTGATTTCCAAAAATATCTGAATAACCTTTCATGGATAGCGATACTATTCAACATATACTTTCAAAAATACAACGAAAAAGAATAGTGTAACAATCCTTAGATGACTCTTTATTCCATAGTACCATGAGATTACTTATACAACATTACGCTTGATAAACATATAATCATTCCACTACCTTCTTAAACCATTGACCGATAATGAACAATTATTTTATCTCACATATCATTTGTAGTCTCTTCATTATCATCAATATAAATGGTACCCATATGACCATGCGGATTCTCTTAATGAGACATTCCCTTAGGGAATTCGTTTTCATAATTCACGTACATTCCACATTTAAAACATTTAACCGTTGTTGATGTCGTAGAAATACCATTATCTTTTTCCATGGTGTTAACTGAACCTTTTCCTTTTCACTTACTAGATTTGTGTCCTTCTTTTCCGAACCCAAAGCATCTTCCAGTTCCTTTTGAAACATTCTCCTTGATTCCTCTTCCTACAAGATTTACATTAGAGAAATTTAACTTTCATTCCTCTATATTCATCATGAAACTCTATCTTTCTCTTATTAGCTGATTCGGGAAACATACCAAAGTTGAGATTATTGATCATATTGTGAAATTTCTGAGTAGGCATAATAACGATGTTTGGACTTCCAAGTCTCATATCATTTGGTTTCTCGTGAAGAATATTATTACATCGTTTATCATATCCTCTATTATCGTGAATATTCCCGTTTCCAGCCATTCTCTAAAACCCAAAAAGAATAGTGTGAGAGGAAAAAATCATGCTAGGAAAAACAACATAATAAAGGGGTAGTACCTTCAATATCTATCTTCTTAGGTAAAACTCAAAGATCGTTACCATAATTCTAGGACTATAACCTATACATATACTTATCCTTAGGAACATCCCTAGACATACCTTAGAAATATCTCTAGGGATTTCACCAAAGTTTTTGCATCCTACTTTCCAAAGGTTAACTAATCCTTCACTCTGATACCAACTGTAGAGACCCAATGCCTGGCATACATGGAAATTACATTAATTTTGCAGAATACTTAATACATTACAAAAAGAGACACCCAAATACTGTATTAGTTTTGTGTCTTTGGAAACTCGGAACGTTATCAAAAGATCTTCATCATCTCCCCTTTGGTTTTCTTACCTAAAACGTTTCTTTAAATCCTAGGAAAAAGAAAACATAAAAAGGGTGAGCTCAAATGATCAATAAGGTAAAGCATAAAGAACATAAAACAATCCATAATCATTTGAATTCAGAAACATTAACATAAAATCTAAACATCAAAATCTTGAGAAAAGACATAAATCTTGGAAGTATGTAATGATTATATCATAGAGGAACATAAATCATGATAAAATTGCATCGGAATAAAAAATGTAATTGTGGAAAACCATTAAGCACATGATATGATTTCCATAGTAGCCAAGGCATTGCTTCCAAGACCATCATAGTGTAAAAAGTCCCTTTCTGAATAGAGTTCAATCCTCATTCCATTCCTGTAACACTGAACCAGATTTACTTACCATTCCAGCCATGTCTATCTCATGAGATATTAATCTTTACCCAATGCATAGGAGGGAGATATAGGTCCCACCCATATCATAATGAAATCATTCTTTCTTGTGCCACAAAATATACATAAATCATTCATCATAACCCAAAGAATAAAATTGGTTTCATAAACATCATCCCATCATCACATAATCCATATAAAACAAATGGATATCATTTCATCATAAGAAAAGTAAAACAATATAAATCACAGAGACATTATACTTGAAACATACACATATGAAATAATGTCATCTTAGATGGAAATTAGTTTTGATAAAACACTTGAAATAAATTCTTGAGAAAAATATCCTTTCCTTTGAAAATCATTTTATATTAAAAAAATGCCCTGTAATTTCCAAAGAAAATGAATTTTGTTGAAAATAATACTGAAATATTGTAAAGTAAGATTTTTTCAAATTAGGCATTATGAAACCATAAAAATCAGTTTGTGTCGTGTAAGTTAAAAAAACTGTAACGCCCCGACCCCAGCTACCCAGAGTCGGTGCATTACTTCGTAACATTGGCATGATCACAAAAGATCAAGTCTCGAAAGACCGATTAGTTTAGTAGCCTTGGAAACACTAGATACATTCATAAGTCTTTCATTACATCAAAAAGTAAACAAACTACAACAACATGGTCTTTATAGTCCACAATCATATACCTTTCTGCCAACCCCTGCAGGTCATTCATAAAATACTTCTTCACATCCTGGAAAAATATTAAAACATTGAAAGGGGTGAGCTCAGATGCTCAGTAAGGTTAACAATATAGAGGAAGCTTTCATAAATAAACATTAACATTTAAGGCAATGTATAACTAAGACACAAGCCTTTTAAACATGAACATCGACATAATATGGAAAAAGTAAAATGAGATAATGTCATTCACTTATTCACATGGATATTCTACTGGTCGAATAATCACATGCAATATCAATAACCACTTTCATAATGATGGAATGCATAATTCCAGACTATCATAACCACGTAGTCAAGGCCTCGTGCCAAGACCACAAATAAGATTTTGTCAAGGCCTCGTGCCAAGACACTAGTTTGTCTCATGAGACCTGCCAATGCATCGAGGAGCTGTAGCGGGCTCCACCCGTCACTTATTAAGTCCAATGCATTCCTCATATGAATAGGTTTAAACATATCATAAACCATAACATAATCGTATCACATAAAACATGCATAAAGGAGACATAACATTTCCACATTTCAATCACAAGATATCAATACAACACATTGATATAATAAAAACGCTTTCAAAACCATATTCAATACCCGAATAAAAGAAAGTTAAAACTTTGTATTTATTTTTCATTAAAAAAATGATGGCTTGTAGAGGAAGTCGAATCTCAAATAGTGGTCACGGTGGCGGAGAAGTCATTGTCTCCGCATACGTACGACAAAAACATTTCCTTTTGTCGTTTAGTAAACGCTTCGTATAAAAAAGATTCCTTTTGAATAAACGTAAAAGTCAAAGGGATTTATACACCGTATAAAAGAAAGTTGTGTATAAAACCAAATATGCCTCAATGAAAGGGGATTGAGAAGAAGTCCTTAAATATATCATTTTTAAAATAAAATAGATCTATTATGTGTATTCACTACAGGTACACATAAAGAAAGTAAAAATACAAAATTGGACATAATAATATCATGACATAATTTGAAAGTAGGAGATTAACCCAAAGAATGAAAGTTGGGTTAAGAAGTTCCCTTACCTCGTGTCTGACTTGACTCAACCGTTCTTTAACCTCCTGAATAATAAACTAGAGTTAATATCTACCTTATTAAGAACCATTTTCAATTTCATTATCTTTTTTATATCACTTATTACAATGTTATGAACACTATGTAATTATTTAAGTTAATAACGGTCGTTTTGTTGATCTTTGGTACTTGAGTCAAAAATAAACTTCTTATAATTACAAGTTGTTCATGTGGTGAAATATCCATTATATCCAGAATTATATTCATGATGTAGATATCATATATATCATATATACAGTATATACATTCATTCATAATGTCACGTAACATTTAGAGGTAAGAAATGAAATGCACCGTTCATTGAGACGGTAAGCCGTACGTACGCATGAATGCTACTTTCATTTCTATTTCGTATTTAATGGAATGAAATCATAATGATATAAATTTATAATATAATTACAATATAATATAGTGTATAATACCATTTAATCCATCCTTTATACATCCCACATATGGCATTAACGATTCAAATCACTTTGAGGGGGCGGTAGTCCGCACTTCCTAAAATGAAATTATCGCGTTTTACCCATAATGGAAATCATAAAGTATGCCATAAATGAGAAATACAGAAGCATAAGTAAAACATAAATATATTATATATCATATATAAAAATAGTGACATCTTAATGGCCACCTTTGAAGGTGTTATATGAGTGTTGAACAATCATCGTTTCGTGAGGTAGAAATTTTCCATCCACAGAAACCATATGTTCTTTAACCATTAGATATAGGTGTGTGTAAGTGTAGCTCAAATACTTCTTATAAAAACATCCTAGTATATTGAGGATACTGGTGTTGTTACAAAATAAATGAATAAAAATAGTTTAGGGGGTTGGAGGAGAAAAATAAAACAAAACAACATTAGAGAAGACATTACCTCAAAATCGGGTAACTCTTTTTGATTTGAGCTAAAGGCTTCCTTGGGAAGATTTCTTCCCGAAGTGAGGCTTCTAGGAGTAAGGGAGGAATGTTGGGAGAGTATTTGGGCAGAGGTTGGCCGAGCCAAATGGCTTGAAAGTGTGAATGAGGTGGTAGAGGTGGGGGCCTTTTATAAGTGGAGAGGAGGGGCACTTTTGGAAAGTAATGAAATGTTATTCAATTATACAATGATTTTCGGTTTCTAAAGGTCCCAAACTTATATAATTCGTGGATAAGGTGATAAGGGTTCGAAATATACCCATCCAATAGTCTTTGTACAAGTGTAAGCCTTGGATTTTGCATTATCTTTTCATTTTATTAAAATCGTTAAATAATGAGGTCATCGCTGCATCATAATGATGTCATAAATAATTTAATTTATTTAATGTATAAAAATTATAAAAAAATACTATGATGTAGGAAATCTTTTTAGAATTCTAATGAATATTTATAGTCAAAATTTGGACTTGTGTAACCCCACTTAATAACTGTTTTAGTAAAATAACTCATGTTTGTGTCAATTTAATTTTAACATTAAATAAATATATATTAATGTCATTTTCCAACTAAAGTGGCTCCATGGGGTCCCCAAGTTGACCCATGGGTTGTCTTGGTCGGCCATGACTCATCCAATAGGAGTAGGACAAGTGTCATGCTCATCTCATATTATTAAAACATTATTTGTACCTTAAACTACACTAATTACCTCTAATCGCGATTAAGAACTTAAAAGTTACTATTCACCAAAAAATTATTTTAATCTCATTGAACCACATTTTACTTCTTAATGACAACCATGTATGTCGGATTTTTGAAAATCAAATCACAGAAGTGGTAATATTTCATTTAAACGAAAAATCAGTTATTTAACTACCACTTAGTGGTTTCACTATTCATCAAAAATTGAAGTTTTTCAGAACAAGGCCAAAATTTCACCCTAAGCTATAATTGATATTCCAAATTCAAAAATGATGTATATTTTACAAAATTCCAAACATATAAGTTTCATTAATTAATTTTATAATTAATTCCCGTTGTTACGACAAATAGCGTGTTTTTAAGAAACAATTTATATAAAAAGATTGGCAATTGTTTATGTCCAATTTCAATGTTAAATTAATTATAATGAAGACCATTGGATAAAATGGTAAAAATATATTCTAATTATACTTTAGAACCACTAAATAGTATAATTTATCACTATAAATTATTTTTATTAAAAAAGTTGTTTTTAAGTATTTTTCACTATTCATAAAAAATAGAAGTTCTCAGAAATATACCAAAAATAAACATAGGCTAATTTCGATATTACGAATACAAAAATGAAGTCCATTTTGAAATATAAAATTTATATAATTTTAAAAGGTGGTTATTACTATTCATAACGGCTACTTTGATTAGTCGCAGTGTTTTAGAACTCGAACTTGCGTACAATGCAAGCTATTGCATTATTGAAAGAGAGGCGTATCGTGGAAGCTCGGGGTGTTACATTCTCCCCTCCTTCAATAAATTGCGTCCTCGCAATTTGATATTTTTCTTTGAAAATAAAAGGTTGAAAATAGAAAATACCTTTGTGTAAAACCCACATCGAAAATAAGGTTAATAAAATTTAGCCTTAATAAGAGGGAAAGGGAAATGAAAAAGTCACCACCCAATTATGATCTTGATTAGGAGAACATTGGTGGCAATTAGAGACATATAATTGGAGGGAAAACGTAAATATTTGTAGGGAGTGATTGAGGTCATCAATCACAATCAACTGTCAAATTGAGGGCCTCAAAGCCTTCATTCTATGTTGATTTAAAATATCATCAGTTCAACAAGACATAGGGTATTAGGATAACACATTTTTTTGTTTTAATATCCCTTTAATAAAGTTTAAGAATTAATTTATTCATTGAATAACAGATAGGTATATATATATTTATGCCTGAAAATTAGAGTTTCAACCTTCAACTCACCTTTCACTCAAAAAGATAATAGAACCCAAAAATATTATACTTTTCCTAATTGTATAAGGTTCCAAATGTTAACACATACAATTTAGATTAGTAAAATTATTTTCTAATAACCAGGGACTTCCTGTAGGCTAGTGGTAGGAAATAAATGTCTGCCGCACCATGGTTGTGGGTTCGATTCCTACAGCTATGTCCGACGCGACGGGTTATGCCCCACCCTGTAGGTTTTCCTTTTCATAAAACTATTGTATTCCAAGAATAATCTCCAGAAAATTTTTAACCTTAAATTTACTATCCAAGGTTCAACTTAATCCACTCCAACCTTTATAGTTATCCAAAATACCTCTGTCCAGACTTTCTCTAAAAGGTCTCTTAATTCCAAAACCAATTTATCAGATTCCCCAAACAAAGATTAGTTTCTCTTATTGTTACATACTAAAAATATGATTACCTTAATCATATTAAAACCTTACTGAAATCAAAAAGTACTGCAGTACAATCTTTATATATATCACATTATTCTTATAACCAGAATATAATCCTTGAGTCCAAAAGCACCAATACATTAATTATTCCGCTTCAACTGTAGTCACAGCATAAGATTGGCCTTGATCCCTTGGCCTTTTCTGAGGTAAGTTTCCCTGACGCTTAGGGAATTCATTTGCATAATGACCCATTTCTCTACAATTGTAGCATTCAACTTTGACAGCCTCTTTCTTTCCCTTGCAATCACGAGCCTGGTGACCCTTTTCTCCACATTTATAACAAACTCCCATTCCTTTTAGGCAAGTACCAGGGTGATTCTTCCCACAATTATCACATAATGGAAAATCCTTCTTTCCCTTTTTCCCTTTATCTGTCTCTTGTTCCACCGTTCTCTTCTTCTCTTGCTTTACTTTGTTTTCATAAGACTTAGAGAATTCCTTTTCTGTCTTGATAGCACATGAGACAATATCTTCGTATGATGAGAAGGATTGCGATACTAAAGCTCGACGGAGAAATGGTTTTAACCCATCAAAGAAACGATCAATCTTACTCCTTGGGTTACGTATATAATCGGCATCATGCCTCGTTAACCTTGTAAAGTTAGCCTCATACTTTGGGACATTCTCATCCTCCTTCTGCCTCAAACTCAGAAATTGCCTTTCCATATCTGCTCGATTGTCACGAGGAAAGTATTTTTCTAAGAAAAGCTCTTTGAACTCCCTCTATTCCGTATTCGATACGTCATCATCTTCCTTTGTGTTTCGAATCAGCGACCACCACTGATCGGCATCTCCAGTGAGGCGGTAAACTGCCATGACAACCTTCTCCCTTTCACTACTCCCCAAGGCATGGAATATTTTCTCTAAGGAATTTATCCATTGCTCAGCTACTATAGGATTTGTACTCCCATTGAAGGTTGGTGGTTGTTGCCTCATGAATCGATCTAGCATTGATCCTCCACGTTGCGGATCAGGGTGCTCCATACGAGTAAGGTTATTATTCATAACCTGAGTGAGTTGTCCCAGTATGGTAATAAGTTGATCAGCACCAGTTGTATCTCCAGATCCACAATAATTATCTTGAGCAGGAGGGCAATCCCTACACGGAGTTCGTGCATTGATACGGTTCCCATTCCTTCCACTAGGCGCCATTTCTAAACAATGGCATAAACTAGATTAGTTTATATATCAAAATACATAATTCCATACTTGTTAAACACTTTACATAAATTGAACAATTTATGGATATAATCCATAATCATAAAAAGAAATGTTTTCTTTGAGGAAGTATATACTCATAACCCTTCATAGTGGTTTGTAAATAAAATGAGAATTATCATAATCATATCCCCCAGGAGTGTCGTAACCAAGAGTGCAGCAAGGCCCATTGTCGTGCACCAGTTCCCGTTCGAGTCTAGCTCAAAGCGGTGTTTTCGGGTTTTACCCCTAGGTACATCTGTGCCAGAGCCGCCTCTACCTGCTCGTATCCAGACAGGGATGTATTGCTCGGAAAACTCACAACATCTCTACAATACCAAAATTCCAGGAAGTTCTTCTATACTAATCCTCAAAGTCTATCTTCGGGCTATGTGCTCTAATCAGAGTTTATCTAAATCTAGCTTCCAAGGTTAGTATTAAACTGCCTCTGATACCAACTGTAACGCCCCGACCCCAGCTACCCAGAGTCGGTGCATTACTTCGTAACATTGGCATGATCGCAAAAGATCAAGTCTCGAAAGACCGATTAGTTTAGTAGCCTTGGAAATACTAGATACATTCATAAGTCTTTCATTACATCAAAAAGTAAACAAACTACAATAACATGGTCTTCATAGTCCACAATCATATCCCTTTCTGCCTACCCCTGCAGGTCATTAATAAAATACTTCTTCACATCCGGGAAAAATATTAAAACATTGAAAGGGGTGAGCTCAGATGCTCAGTAAGGTTAACAATATAGCGGAAGCTTTCATAAAAAAACATTAACATTTAAGGCAATGTATAACAAAAACACAAGCCTTTTAAACATGAACTTCAACATAATATGGCAAAAGTAAAATGAGATAATTCCATTCACTTATTCACATGGATATTCTACTGGTCGAATAATCACATGCAATATCAATAACCACTTTCATAATGATGGAATGCATAATGCCAGACTATCATAACCACGTAGTCAAGGCCTCGTGCCAAGACCACAAATAAGATTTTTTCAAGCCCTCGTTCCAAGACACTAGTTTGTCTCATGAGACCTGCCGATGCATCGAGGAGCTGTAGTGGGCTCCACCCATCACATATTAAGTCCAATGCATTCCTCATATGAATAGGTTTAAACATATCATAAACCATAACATAATCGTATCACATAAAACATGCATAAAGGAAACATAACATTTCCACATTTCAATCACAAGATATCAATACAACACATTGATATAATAAAAACGCTTTCAAAACCATTTTCAATACCCGAATAAAAGAAAGTTAAAACTTTGTATTTATTTTTCATTAAAAAAAATGATGGCTTGTAGAGGAAGTCGAATCTCAAATAGTGGTCACAGTGGCGGAGAAGTCATTGTCGCCACATACGTACGACAAAAACATTCCCTTTTGTCGTTTAGTAAATGCTTCGTATAAAAAATATTCCTTTTGAATAAACGTAAAAGTCAAAGGGGTTTATACACTGTATAAAAGAAAGTTGTGTATAAAACCAAATATGCCTCAATGAAAGGGGATTGAGACGAAGTCCTTAAATAGATCATTTTTAAAATAAAATAGATCTATTATGTGTATTCACTACAGGTACACATAAAGAAAGTAAAAATACAAAATAGGACATAATAATATCATGACATAATTTGAAAGTAGGAGATTAACCCAAAGAATGAAAGTTGGGTTAAGAAGTTCCCTTACCTCGTGTCTGACTTGACTCAACCATTCTTTAACCTCATGAATAATAAACTAGAGTTAATATCTACCTTATTAAGAACCATTTTCAATTTCATTATCCTTTTTATATCACTTATTACAATGTTATGAACATTATGTAATTATTTAAGTTAATAACGGTCGTTTTGTCGATCTTTGGTACTTGAGTCAAAAATAAACTTCTTATAATTACAAGTTGTTCATGTGGTGAAATATCCATTATATCCAGAATTATATTCATGATGTAGATATCATATATATCATATATACAGTATATATATTCATTCATAATGTCACGTAACATTTAGAGGTAATAAATGAAATGCACCGTTCATGGAGATGGTAAGTCGTACGTACGCATGAACGCTACTTTCATTTCTATTTCGTATTTAATGGAATGAAATCATAATGATATAAATTTATAATATAATTACAATATAATATAGTGTATAATACCATTTAATCCATCCTTTATACATCCCACATATGGCATTAACGATTCAAATCACTTTGAGGGGGCGGTAGTCCGCACTTCCTAAAATGAAATTATCGCGTTTTACCCATAATGGAAATCATAAAGTATGCCATAAATGAGAAATACAGAAGCATAAGTAAAGCATAAACATATTATATATCATATATAAAAATAGTTACATCTTAATGGCCACCTTTGAAGGTGTTATATGAGTGTTGAACAATCATCGTTTCGTGAGGCAGAAATTTGCCATCCACAGAAACCATATGTTCTTTAACCATTAGATGTAGGTGTGTGTAAGTGTAGCTCAAATCCTTTTTATAACAACATCATAGTATATTGAGGATACTGTTTTTGTTACAAAATAAATGAATAAAAAGAGTTTAGGGGGTTGGAGGAGAAAAATAAAACAAAAAAACATTAGAGAAGACATTACCTCAAAATCGGGTAACTCTTTTTGATTTGAGCTAAAGGATTCATTGGGAAGAGTTCTTCCCAAAGTGAGGCTTCTAGGAGTAAGGGAGGAATGTTGGGAGAGTATTTGGGAAGATTTTGGCCGAGCCAAATGGCTTGAAAGTGTGAATGAGGTGGTAGAGGTGGGGGCCTTTTATAAGTGGAGAGGAGGGGCACTTTTGGAAAGTAATGAAATGTTATTCAATTATACAATGATTTTCGGTTTCTAAAGGTCCCAAACTTATATAATTCGTGGATAAGGTGATAAGGGTTCGAAATATACCCATCCAATAGTCTTTGTACAAGTGTAAGCCTTGGATTTTGCATTATCTTTTCATTTTATTAAAATCGTTAAATAATGAGGTCATCGCTGCATCATAATGATGTCATAAATAATTTAATTTATTTAATGTATAAAAATTATAAAAAAATACTATGATGTAGGAAATCTTTTAGAATTCTAATGAATATTTATAGTCAAAATTTGGACTTGTGTAACCCCATTTAAAAACTATTTTAGTAAAATAACTCATGTTTGTGTCAATTTAATTTTAACATTAAATAAATATATATTAATGTCATTTTCCAACTAAAGTGGCTTCATGGGGTCCCCAAGTTGACCCATGGGTTTTCTTGGTCGGCCATGACTCATCCAATAGGAGTAGGACAAGTGTCATGCTCATCTCATATTATTAAAACATTATTTGTACCTTAAACTACACTAATTACCTCTAATCGCGATTAAGAACTTAAAAGTTACTATTCACCAAAAAATTATTTTAATCTCATTGAACCACATTTTACTTCTTAATGACAACCATGTATGTCGGATTTTTGAAAATCAAATCACAGAATTGGTAATATTTCATTTAAATGAAAAATCAGTTATTTAACTACCACTTAGTGGTTTCACTATTCATCAAAAATTGATGTTTTTCAGAACAAGGCCAAAATTTCACCCTAAGCTATAATTGATATTCCGAATTCAAAAATGATGTATATTTTAAAAAATTCCAAACATATAAGTTGCATTAATTAATTTTATAATTAATTCCTACTGTTACGACAAATAGCGTGTTTTTAAGAAACAATTTATATCAAAAGATTGGCAATTGTTTATGTCCAATTTCAATGTTAAATTAATTCTAATGACCACCATTGGATAAAATGGTAAAAATATATTCTAATTATACTTTAAAACCACTAAATAGTATAATTTATCACTATAAATTATTTTGATTAAAAAAATTGTTTTTAAGTATTTTTCACTATTCATAAAAAATAGAAGTTCTCAGAAAAATACCAAAAATTCAACATAGGCTAATTTCGATATTACGAATACAAAAATGAAGTCCATTTTGAAATATAAAATTTCTATAATTTTAAAAGGTGGTTATTACTATTCATAACGGCTACTTTGATTAGTCGCAGTGTTTTAGAACTCGAACTTGCGTACAATGCAAGCTATTGCATTATTGAAAGAGAGGCGTATCGTGGAAGCTCGGGGTGTTACAAAAACCTTCTTCTCGTACTTACCAGAAAAGTAAAAAAGTACCTCGTATGGTAATCAAAAGAAAGATTCCTTACATACCATGTAGTAAAAGTCAAAAAAAGGGTAAAAAACACTTTTAACATATATGAAACCATTTTTAGAAAATAGTTACATGGATGATAAATATAACCCCTTGAAATACTTAAGAATAAACAATCTCGGATAAAAATGAGATTGGAAATGTTATCCCTTACCTTAGGTCCGATATGCTTCGTACATATCCTAACCTCATGTATAATGATTTAAATAGTGTCATTGACTTATTATAGAATCATAATAATTGTTAGGATATCATATGTGGTTCACTTATGAATTTATATTACCCATTCTTCTGTAAATTCCATGTTAAAGCAGCGTTTTGAGTAAAATTGTTTCATTTATCATACGTGTTTCGACTTGTTGTTCTTGATATTATTACTTATATCCTGATTTAATTAATTAAAAAATGTAAAACCATTATTTATAAATAATATATATTCAGTATATAAGTATATATAATAGATCTATAAATGTAATGAACTACTCCATTCCTGGAGACGGTAGGTCGTGCATACGCATGAACACTGTTTTCGTTTCTTTATTGAATTAAAAGGAATTGAGTAAATAAAACATATATGTTCAAAAATACAGTATCATTATTATGTAATATATTTCATGATTAATTATTATACATTCTTGATAATCATACTTTAATGGTTAATCATGGAAAATGAATCTCATCGCGTTCGTGGATACAGAAGTCCGTACGTACACACGAGCGATGATATCATTCCCATGATCATGGAATTGTATTGAAGTGTTTGTATAATATTTCAGAATAAATATCACATTAAAATAATCATATATAGTTATTTATTTATAGCATTATACCCATCCAAGTAAGGTGGTGGTGGAAAACAGATTACACCACGGCGTGGAGACGGTATTTCATACGTACGCACACGCGGTGATTTCGTTTTCCATAGGATGGATAGAAGATTAAATTGGGTTTTCTCTTGTTTATAATAACATATCAGTATATTATTGATATTTATGTTATTAATTTATGATGAAACAAATAAATAATAAGAAGTAGAAGAAGAAACAAATTGGAATGAATCGGTAAAGGATATTACCTCTTCTTTGATGCGCCTCTTCTTAACCTCCTCTTAAGGCACTAGGGTTGGTATTTTGATGATACCAGAAAACCTATAATATTTCTAAGGAATATTTTAAGGGAAATGGGTAGGTTTTGGCCGAGATTTAAAGCTCAAAATTGTGTAAAGGGAAAAGGGAGGAGGTGCCCTTTTATAAGGGAGGAGAGGGGCACTTAAGGAAAAAACATAAAATATTATTTTATGATAAAGTCATATTCGGTTTATAATGGCTCCAAAGTGACTTATTTCGGATCTAAAGTGGTTTTGGGGCCAAATACTCTCAACAAATAGGTTTTAGACAAGCTTAAGTTTCTATATTAACCTTATCATTTAGATTTAACTCTAAGTTAACTAATTTAACTTTTACCGTGTATTCTTGTTTTTTTAAGCTATGTGGTTAATAAACAAACTATAACAAGGCAAAAGAACCTAAAGTGGTTCATCATTAATATATATATGCTTATCTAATTCATGTGTCCAAACCATATATTTTTAGGAATAGAAAAACAATTAATAATATAATATTTTTTTTAAAAACTATTTTATGTCAATTTTGACACTATTTGGTAATTGATTTTTGTGAAAATCTTAACAGACTGATTAGTTCAAAAAATGTTACTTAAATAAATAATAAAATTTCATATTAACCTAAAAAATTAGTAGAATTCATAAAAAGTCTCAAATTACATTTATTTGGGTATTTATAATATAAATTATTTAATATTTCAATATTTTGGTAATTATTGCATCACCATTGTGTCATAAATAAATTACATTATTTAATATCTAAAAATTAAAAATAAAAAACTATTAGGTAAGAAATCTCTTTATATTTCTAATTAATATTTATAGCCAAATTTATATTATTTATAACCCTATATTAAAAAGGTTTTCGTTATTAAACATTGATTTTAACCATTTTAACTCTTCTTTAAATAAAATAATAATAAATGTCCTAATCTAATCCAAGTGGACCTAAAGGGAAATATTTTATTCCTATGTTTGTTTTTGGTTGAATTACACTTATCCAGTAGAATTAGGACATGTGTTAGTGTAATAATAATATCATTTTTACCCTTAATTACCCTGTTTACTTTTAACCGTGGTAAATAAAAGAAAAATGTTACTATTCACCAAAAAATTATTTTTATCTTATTGAACCAAATTTTAATCCTTAATATTAATTGTGTCTCTTAGATTTTCAAAATTCCACTCACAGAAGTTGTAAAATTAAGTTTTATGTAGATTTTCAAATTCTCCCATGAGTTGGGTAAAAGACAGTGACAAGTTTAATAAAAAATTTATATATCTAAACATATTATAAAATGACTCAAATTAATTACATTGAACTTATATTGGTACTATGTATCAATTCTGACCTAAAATAAATTTAAATAAAATAAATAATTATTTAAATAAAAAGCATTTTTTTAAATAGTAACCTACTGTTTTCACTATTCATCAAAATTTGAATGTTTTCAGAAAAATACCAAAAATCCACCCTAGGATAATTTCGATATTCCAAATCCAAAAATAAAGTCCATTTTGAAAAATAAATTGTATAAAATTTCAAAAAGTGGGTATTAATATTCATAACGGCTAGTTCATAATAATATTATAATAATATCTCGTTTAGTGAAACATGGTATTGCATACTACACACGCTGTCGAAGAAGGTCTTGATTGCGTGTAATGCAAGCCAAGTCAGGGTTGCATGTAGTGAAAGCTCTGTTTGGTGTTTCGTATAACATAATCAAAACTTATTAAACAAAATCTATACATAATGTTGCGTAAAATAATTTCCACAAAATGAACATGAAATTGTGTGTAACACGAGCCAAGAATAGTGTTGCGTATACTGCAAGATAATACGGTGTTGCATATATTACAAGATAATTTTGGTTTAGTGTATAACAGAAGACATCAATGAAATTAAAAATAATATATCTCATAAAATCTCGGGGTGTTACACTTGACGTGAATGAGAACATAATCCCATACCACACCGTACAATCCCAAATGAGTATTTGGTCCAGGGGTCTGAAAATATTGTGGGATCTACGATAGTATGTCCCAACCATTTCATGGTTTAACATCTAAGAGTGAGGAATATGGTTCTCTTAGATTATGTTCTTAGGCCTCGGACCATCTGTGCAGTTTAACTTCATTTAGGACAATGAAAGAGGTGGATATCTCCAAGTAGATTGATACATGGTGCGGTCATAATGAACATGATGTGAATGAAGTCCAAAGAATGCACCACACCATGTATTTCATATCTAGAGGAGATCTTGAAGTTGGGTATGGTCATACGGATGAAATATTCAGGTGTTCTTATTTATCCAATGAGGTTTGGAATCAATCCATACATAATTCTTGAATGGACCATGCAGTTTAGCATCATGCATTGAGGATAAGGGAGGATAGAAGAAAGAGGAGGGTCACATGATATGATCATCATAATCCCGACATGAGCGAGGTCCAAAGAATCATGCATTACACCATGCGGAATCCTCCAAGAAAAATATACCTAGGGGTAGTCAACGAGTAGTGTTTTTGGGTTCGACACCAACATGAGGCATCTGAGCATTCCTACATATGCCATATAGATGGGAATCAAGACATACGTAGTTCATGAAGGTGAAAAGAAATTTAAAGTCATGTGGTGAGGGAAATGATGAGTAGTTTTACATCCTTCAGTCCAGATGAATAAAAAATTTTAACATCTTGTGGAGAACATGATACACTTTATGGTCATGCAGGACCGTATAGATCTTAGTTTATGGTCATAGAGCTCAGAATTTTTTCCATTTTATTGTCATGTGGTACAGTGAATAAGTTTAATGTCATGTAGGATGTAACAGTTTATGGTCATGTTGAACCATATAGATCTTAGTTTATGGTCATAGAGCTTAGGCAATTTTACAGTTTATCTCCATGTGGAAAGAAAAAGATGTTTAATGTCATTTAGGATGTGATAGTTTAATGTCATGAAGAACCATATAGATATTAGTTTATAGTCATAGATCTCAGACCATTATTCATTTAACCATCATGCGGGACAGCAAAGCAGTTTAATGTCATGGTAGACGTGACAGTTTAAGGTCATGTATGACTGTATTGATCTTAGTTTATGGTCATATATCTTGTACAATTTTGCATTTTGTTGTCATATGGGATGGAAAAGCAGTTTAATGTCATGTAGGATGTGATAGTTTAAGGACATGTAAGACCAATTCTTACTCAAGAAAAGTTTCACTTGAGGAATTTAGCATTGGTGGGAGGAGTTATATTCTCACCATCCATGGTAACCAGGGAATATATGCCATTAGGGTAAACCGTGTGAATGATGTAGTGTCCGTCGCATTTCAGCTCCAGTGTGGGTGGTTTCCTACCAGGTATCATGGGTGTTATCAGGTCCAACACCATGTCACACTGTAAGAAATATAGGAGGTCAACATTCTCATTTAATGATATAGCTATATTGTTATGATTCCTTTACAGATTATACTGGGTATGAATACTATTCTAATCAAGCCCTTTCATTTCAGGCTAAATTATTTCAGATACCTTATCATGTTCTTGATGATTATATACAGTTGTGCGTAATTAAGGCAATTAAATATTGATTTGTAGGAAAGCCTCTAATCCATACTACAGGGAATATTGTGTCACCTGTGTGGAATTGTGACTCATTCTCCAATAGGCCTAGAGGGTATGGGGGGTTGTCCATCTAACTCTTCATGTTCTAACGAACCATTTTTTGTCGGATGTTATAAAGTTTTTTTCATGAATTCCTCAATCTTCCCATTTTCATTTGCATAATAGTAGAAGTTATGGTTAGAACGAATGTTTTATTTGGCATAAACATTCTTCAACTTGGCTTCCTAGAAGTTGGTGTCTCTATCAGTGAGTATGGCGTGAGGGACTCAAAATCAATAGATGTTGTTGGAGCTCACAAAGACAATGATAGAATGGGCCTTGAACTCCATACGTTGGATTTACATTATCCTCTTGGAAAATAAATACGTAGTAGTCAGGATAAACCTACACTGGCAAGCAGTAACTAATAGATATGGTCCCATGACATCAAGTACCCAGACCACAAAGGGCAAGGAGTGCCGGGTAGTGTAGAGAGGCTATAGCTACAGATGCACAAAGTCAGTATGGATTTGCATGCATAAAACATTATTGTAGACTCAATATAGCCACAGATCCAATTGGGATATAAATACCCATGTCTTTTGATCTGGTGAGATTGTTTTGGCCCCGTATGATGAGACCTATAGGAACAAGCATGATCCTCTTGCCTGACTTGAGAAATCTCAACTTCTTGAAAGAAAAGCAGGAGAACCTCATCAAACATTCACTTGTCGAGGATCTTCTCAAGACAGGGACCAATCAAGAGGGTAAACTACAATGCATGGCATTGAATTTTCATATCATCAGATCGATCTATTGGGATACTGATGTGTTAGAGGTACTCCATAATGGGAGTCTTACATTCATGGGTCACTTCCATCACTGCATTAGAAGGGGCTCGAGGTGCTGAATTGGAGGCACTGATATTAAGATAACATACCGGAAGTCCATCATCATCATCTGGAGTGATGGGCGGGATGACTCTCTGGTGTGAAACATGGATAATCAAATAATCTTGATCAAGTTCCGCAAGAGATGTAGTAATGCTGGACAAGGCATTGACTTGACTGTTCTTGGATTGGGGGATATGAGTAACCTCTAGATGAGATAGAAAATGGTCCATCAACTGGAGGGTGCGTTCCAATAATGGTACGATCTTTAGCTTTCAGATAACATAGTCATCGTTGATCTACTTGATTAGTAGTTCAGTGTCTCCTTTCACATGCAAGTCGGGGACATAAATCTTGAGGGCCAGGTTGATTCCAGTGATGATAGTATCGTTCTCCACCATATTGTTGGTACATCCTTCTAATAAAAGTAATGAATAAGGAAAAATTGTTTGTTATTGTGTGATGAAGATGATACTCAGGCCTACTCTGTTGAGTTTATGTATAATGAGTCTTATGTCGATTAGACATTGGGATGAACCATCAAAGTGCATTATCCAACACAAAACATCTTGGTCTACCGAGAAGATCGTCTCATCGGAAAAATCAATATCCAAGGACTGGTCTGTGGGAGCTGGATGGGAGGAAAAAAAGTATGGACATGTTTTTCCCTTAATAGCCTTATGGGGGAAAACCTAATGTCAAACTACTAGAGGATTACTTCCCACCAATCTGGATGACTCGTCGGCATGGGGCAGTTATGGATGTACTTTAGTAGATCCACTCAGGACACTAACTGTACCTCATGGTGTTGCAAGTAATGTCACAATTTCTACACTGTGAATACCAACACAAGGTAGATCTTCTCGATGGGGGAGTATATGGTCTCTAAATCAAAGAGAATGCGGCTGAGATACTAATGATTGTTCATAATTTTCTCATTGTTTTTTGGGCGAGAAGGGCGCCAAGAGATCGTTCCGAGGCGGTCATATAATGGACCAGTGACTTTCTATAAATGGGTGTCATTATGACCATAGGCTGCATTAGGTACTGTCTGGTCCCCTCAAAAGTATCCTAACATTCCTCAACCCACTGATAGGCAGTTCCTTTCATCATGATCTGATTAAAGGTCTTAAACATGAAATCGAAATTCACATTGATTCGGCATATATAGGCCAAGTGGACTAGAAAGCCTCGAAGATCCTGAATTCTACATGGAAGAGACATCTTGAAAATGTCCTTGATCTTCTATGGGTCAATATCGATTCCCCTGTATAAAAAAATGCAGAGAAACATCTCGGAGGTGGCCCTGAAGTTACAGTTCAATGGTTTCATCTTTAGGTGGTTAGAAAGGAAGAAGATGAACATGTTCTCAATATCTTTGAGATGTTCTTCACATTGGTGAGATTTGACCCCCAGATCGTCCATGTTTCATTCCAGCAATTTCATGAGGATCATCTTAAATATGTGATGCATGGAATGCATATAGGTTCCTCCTGCATTTCTTAGACCGAAGGGCACTACCTAGTAGCTGAAAGTACCTTGTGGTACCCTGAAGGATATAGACTCTTTATCCTCAAGTTCCACTTGAATCAAGTTATACCCGTAATACCCACCAATTAATGAGAGATCCTAGAACCTAGTAGTGGATTCCATCAAATGTTTTTTCATAGTGAGGGGGAAACCATCCTTCTAATAGTGATGGTTGAGATCCCAAAAGTCAATGTAGACTCTGATTTGTCACTTCTTCTTCCTAACGGGCGCAATGTTTGCTAGCCATTTGAGGGTATAATACTTCTTTGAGGAAGTTTTCACTAATGATATTATGAACATTGGCTTCGACTATGGAACCGTGAGAAGGGTGCATCTTTCTTGGGAGGCTGTTTGAACCTGTGGTGATTTTGTGGAAGACCAAGGTGGTGTATAGTGGCCTAAGGTTCTGGTCCTAGAATTTTTCTCATAACTCCAATAAAATAAATTGCAGTGTTGATTTTAGAAGTTCATGTAATGTTGTTTCTATTCAACAGGCATAGAGGCACTGATCAGTGTGGGATTCTGATCCATCTCACCACTGAGGTTCTCATGTACCAATTCATTGATAGTGGTGGGGATTCCCTCTTCAAAAGTAGGATTTGAGTCCTCTAAATCCTATTATTCACTTATAGATCAGGGATCCTTAGAGGAGGGAGATCTCTCTGAGTTTACATATCCTGATGGGATGTAGGTCCCATCCCGGGAGGAGGTATGCACTGCATCGGGGGAGTCTAGTAATGCCAAAACCAAAGCAATTAAACTTATTGATCTGATCACATCTGTCCTTCAGCCCAAGAGGCTACTCTAGATGATATCAAAGAAATAGTGGCATGTCATCCTAAGCCTGTTTATCCCTACTTGGAAAAACAATCATGTATGGAATATTTATTTTTCCATGTGGAGGATACCCCAATACCTTATGGGAGTATGGGGCAATGGGATCACCCAAGCCTGATTCATGTTGGAATAACAAGTTATATTCTAGTGTCCCCTAGACATGGGAATGTTCCTTCCCCTCATTACAGAAACAATAAATAAATTTCCTTGATTTGGGTTCATAGCCTCTAATTAGTGGATCAGAATATTGTAGACATCATCTAGGTCTATCCCTGGGTCAGTCGCACCCATATCCTATTCAAACTCATTAACCTGAATCTACATTTCCATGATCTTGTAATAATTGGCATCTAGGTAGTGGGCTTCACAAGAGGTAAAGGAAGACCCATCACCTTGGAGCATGCCCACTTGACCATTAAGAGAGTACATAAGGCGCTGGTTATACAATGAAGGGACCACCACATGCAGGTGAATCCATGGCCTACCCATCAATGCATTATAAGTGGTGTCCTGGGGGACAACCATGAATGTGGTACTAGAAAATTGGCCCTCTATCTGGGTATTCAAGTAGATATTTCTGACTAGTGTTTGTTCAATCCTACCATGACCATGTATTTTCATGGAAGTGGGACTTAGATCATCCTCAGATATACCCAAGTTTCAATTTGTTTGGGTCAGGATTAGGATGATCCCAAAGCCAGTGTCGACAAGACAGTGTTGAACCTGTATGCCATTGATGTGGCTTGTGAAGTAAACTGGGTGTATGATCCCCTATATGGAAGAGCGTTCATCTTCTACATATAATGTGATAATTTCCTGACATTCAACATGCTCAAATGGCTCAACATGGAAGGCTTCAACAGCTTCTACCGATGTCTCAAACTAGAGGGTAAATCGTAATGATTTGACAAGGGCCTCAAGAATATCTGATGATAGACGAAGGGCATTTTGGATAGATACACTAGTAGGAATGTTGGGAAGATTTTAAAGGATATCATACTTGTCTTCCAAGCGTGTGCTTATTCTTATAGGGGGTCGTTCAATAGAAGGATGCACGACAGGCCCTTTCGGCTGAATCAACAGCTGATTGGTTCTGGGATTGTTCCACTACTCACTAGATGATGCTCGTGGAGTGACTACTGGATATGGGCAAGATGACTAAGGAAGGTCTATAATAGAGATTTTCTTATCATGATGTAGTTGGGGTTTCTCTTCATGATCAAGTAACACAAATGGTGGCGAGGGTAGACCTGATGACATTGAGTGAGATGGTGATGCATGCTGAGATCTATGTTGGGCCTAGTTTCTGGTTTTAGTGGCATGCACATCCAGGCAAGAAGTATTGATAGAGGAAATCTAATAACACATATATCCCTGAATTCATTGATTCTAGCGACAACTAAGAACATTGGGAGGATCCATCTAACTCTCCTTATCATCAAAAATTATGTAGTGGATTACCATGTTCATAGTGTTAACTGATGTGTTCCCTTGATAGTCACCTGAATAATCCTCCACAAATGGATGAATTATGGTGGGGGGAAATTTCCATCTATGGGGGCATCAATTCACCAAGAGTACGGGATGACAATGTCTTTGTAGGGGGACTTTTTTTTTAACTTGCGTTGTCAATGCATGTAGTTCTAAGAAGAGGAAGGATGAGCCGTTGACATAGAAGTACTGGCTTCAAGCGATGCAACATCTCCTCAGGGATCAGGTTTATTTATATGGGCATGGATAATACCATGGGCATGGGCGACTGTCTTACAGTCCATCCAGTCCTCATAATTTTGGGACACATGGTTAGAAACTTTTTTCCACTCACTTTCGTTGTAAATGTTGTTGTCTCGCTTCATGAATACACATGCCACTAGTAACGGAGCTAGGCCAAACCTAACTATGTTTTTTTCAACATGGTCTTCATTCCAGTAATTAAACACATATCACTATTTGAGGGTGTTCCCCATTATCTAGTGATAGGGGTAGTAATTGGGGTGATCAGTGACATCCACCTCTTCAGGCCTCCTATATTCGAGAAAATGTTGAAGTACATGTTCGAGGGCACGTTGGAAATAATCAGGGACCTAAGAATTTTTGAATAATTATTTCCGGTTTCTTTTGTCTATTAAGGGTGCTCTGGGATCTTTTCCCTAACAAGATTCTAGAGGAGCATGTCGAGTTCGTGGAACCTGGTTATCTCACCTGGGTGGTGGTGGCATGTTATATTGGGGAACCTGCCGATACTGAGGTGGGTGCTTCTAGGATAGAGGTTGTACCAGAGGTGAAGGGATCCTACTAGGTTGCGGAGGTGGCTCCACTGGTAATAAATCCAATTTCATAGTGGCCTCTATTTGGGCCAACGTGGAAGGCTCAGCCACAGCGGCCCTTCTTGAGGGTAATTCATGAGGCAACGGGTGTGCCTGCCTGGCCTTCTGTAAAGATTTCTCTATATGGTGGCCCTTATTTGAGAAGTCTCAAAATCTACTGGGGTTATTATGAGTAATTTGACAGGGGGCCAGTTCAGTTTTAACATTCCCCACACTCATTTTCATCACTTGTTCCTAAGTGAGCAACATATCCAAGAAGTAGGTGAGGACATTCCCAAAGGAGACAAAGCCTGTGACGCGCTCATCAGGCTTTTGTTGGCACTTGATGTGGTCTGCAATACTCGTCTTCTTGCTTGTAGCGCTAAACTGGAAAAGAAACTATCTAAGGAGATCTTCCCAGCTAGAGACTGACCTAATGGGTAGCTGGCTGTACTAGAAAAATGTAGGCCCTTCAAAGGTCTATACAAAACACCGAAGTTTGGAGGCTTCTAGTTACGTCGGATTTCCTAGCATGGGTCTGCACCTTGTGATTAAGTGGTCCAGATGTTGTAGTGGGTTTCCCATCCCATTAAAGGGGGATAAGGTGGGATTTCCAAAAAATGGGGGTGTTGGTATATCATTGACCCATATAGGATATGGCTTGCCATTAGGCGAGATTTCCAATTGTGGAGTTTCTAACAACTATAGGTGAGAAATAAATATGGACTTAATATCATCTGGGTGGGTATTCCTATCTTGACGAGGGTCTCTAACCACTAGTATGTTGGAAGGTTCCTCAACATGATAATTAGGCTTAACAATTCATGGAGTAGTTGGTGGGATAATAAGGGAAGAAGCGGGGGAAAACAACTTGGGGAGCATCTGGTGGGTCCCAAGGATCGTCACGCTGCTCAGGTTGGTTTGGTGATACATACCGCACTACTTACCATAAGCTCTGATATTCATCATGTATTTGTGGGAATGACGGTCAGGGTCACATGGAGGCAACTCACTAGGGGGAAGTTGTATCTTCCACTATTGTCCCGGTCAAGGATCCCCATAGTCTGGTTGTCTCTCCGTGACACATTCCGCTAGGGGGTCATCAAAAATATTCTTGTGCTCCATGAGTTGTGGAGGCAATGCAGCTTTTTCGAGATCATCATCCATCTTCTTCACTGAGATTGATGAGTCATATGGTTTGATAGCTCCAATTTTCTCTTTGCCCTTATTGGGATTATAATTGAGGACTAATGTCTCAGAGGGCACGGGAAGACCCAACATATTTCTCTTCTGTCAAGTATGCCTTCCCAATGGATCCAATAGTTATGGAACATCCCCAATGGGTATGTTTTCTCTAATGATCTCTTTCTCTATCTCTGCCTCTAAATGATCAAACTTGTCAACTGTGACACTACAGAAGGTCATATCTTCAATGTTTCATGGAAATTTCTGTTGGCACTGAATAAAAATTAAGTGAATGGCCACATACAACCCCTATCCACAAATATTCATGTGAGGGGAAGCATCCTTGATAATCCTATGGAGAACATTAGAGATCTGGATGCATCTTTGTTTGAGGGTCTAATGGAGACCAGGTGACTTAGGTCATTGGGCCACAGGGAGTGTGGGCTCGTCAACCAAATGGAACTATTGTACAATGTCTTGAATTTTACTTGAATCTTAGGGTATACCACTCACCAATGACGAAGACAGAAGTGTGTCTCCCAGATGGGTTGGCAAAAAAACCAAACTTCTTCCTAGGTGAGCGATTCTAGTGCACTAAAATTTTAGGCTACATCTGGACAAAACATCTCTAGTAAATGGTCCACTACAAGGATGTTCTAGAAGATCATCAGCATAGACTTAGGATCTAGCCCTTGGTTTCAACACTCATCAACATGGGTAGGCAGAGTGAATAGTAGTGGCACTGAAGCAGACCGTTGAGATGGTAGACTGGTTGGTGGAGAATTTGGCAAACGAGCTGACAAGCCGCCACATCTTAGGTAGTTCTGCGATGAATGCAATGCATGGGAATCCACATCATAGTAGGACAGGGCGGCGACAATAGTTTCTAGAGCGGGGGATGTGGTTACTGATGGAGGGTCAGGATACTGTTCATCCTTTATTGGTCCCCATAATTGCTCTTTTTGGTCTCCAGTTGAGGGAGAGAATGACCATGTTGGTGATAGAGAGGATTGCATGTCAAAAACCTAGGAAGGGGCCAAATCATCCACCTATTGGATGTATATGCGGAGAGAGGCAGGAATATAGTGGACCTCATATTCTGGAAGGATGATGCAGGTACGTTGCATTCCTGACCCATCCCTCAATGTAGAGGATCGAGGTGGGGGTTCCATTATAAAATCGCATTCCACCTCAGAATCTGAGAATAAAAAGAGATTAATTGCAGTCCGAATCTTTATATAATTCTTCTTATATTGTTAGAAACCCACCCTCCTTCTTAGTGATGGCTCCTCGAGATAGGGTAGATTTTTGGCTCAATGTTAAACATCAGAAGAATTGATGATGGGGTGGATAGGACTTCCGCCTAGGTGAGCGGGCGTTCAAGGAGCACCTAGAAGGAAGTATAATAAGACATGAGGAGGACCTTCGTGTCCATTTATTGATGCGTGGATGAGATCTCTGTAAGATTTTCTAGAGTAGGTATGACCTCTTTTTGAGAAGGTAGGAGAATGGGTAGGGCTTCCATGCTTAATTCTTTTGGTAGTGTCGGTGCAAGCAGGGTCCTCATACATGTTGAGTAGAACACAGGTAGGGCTTTTGTGTTGGGTTCCCATGATGTGAGGCAATCCTATGCTTCTCTTGTTGTTTGGACATGGATGACATTCATCGGTTTCTGTAAAGACATGGGGAAGACCCCCATGCTGATGATTGACAAGACATGTAGCATCTTCACACCAGTGACCTGTGACAGGAGGAATAGATCCATACCTATTGTCATGGGTGTTGAAGAGGCTTATATACTAGGAGTCAATAGAGAGGGGTGGACCTTAATTAAGATTCAAGGTGGCATGGGGAGGACCACAACCCTGAGATTTGGAGTGGGAGAGACCTACGCTCTCATTGGTGATGGTACGGGGGGAACTCCATAGTGGGTGTCATTACCACAGGTCTTCCTGTAGAGGGACCCACATATGTTGGTGACTATGAGAGTCGACCCAGCCTGCCCATGGTGTAGTTGGGGCCTCTATACTGGTCAGGGGTCCGTGTACCTCGGCTTGGCATAAACTGGGGATAGATGGTATGTGTTAGCGATGGCATGGGCCATTGTAGTCATTGATGTTGACACTCCTCAGTGGGCGTCCTCCTCAGCCTATGCCCGACGATGGCTTTAGGTTAACCGGACTAGGGACGGTGGTGTATGGGCATAACTCACTTGCTCCTCAGTCCGTTTGGCTGGGTGGCAGCACTGAATTGGCCTAGTCGGAGCCATCTTTGGGATCCCATAGAGAGGGATTCCGGATGGTCTATCTCATACATCCATTGTAACAACCCGATATTTTATGAAAATTATTCTTTTTAATTTCATTGATGTCTTGTGTTGTACGCTACACCAAAATTAGATTGTGATATACGCAATACCGTATTTGCTTGCAGTATACGCAACACTATTCTTGGCTCATGTTACACACAATTTCAAGGTCATTTTGTGGAAACTATTCTACGCAACATTATGTTTGGTTTTTTTTAATGTATAAATGAAATAAGTTTTGATTATGTTATACACAACACCAAAAAGATCTTTCACTAAACGCAGCCCTGACTTGGCTTCCATTACACCCAATAAAGACCTTCCTCAATAGCGTGTGTAGTATGCAATACCGAGTTTCACTAAACGAGATATTATTATAATATTATTATGAACTAGCCGTTATGAATAGTAATACCCACTTTTTAAAATTTTATATATTTTATCTTTCAAAATGGACTTCATTTTTGGATTCGGAATATCAAAATTATCCTATGGTGAATTTTTGGTATTTTTCTGAAAATTTTAAATTTTTGATGAATAGTGAAACACTATGTTACTATTTAAAAACAGACATTATATTTAAATAATTATTTATTTTATTTAAATTTATTTTAGGTAAAAATTAATACATAATACTTATATAAGTTCAATTTAATTCATTGGGGTCATTTTATAATAATTTTAGATATATAAAAATTTTATTTAACTTTTCACCGTCTTTTACCCACCTCCTAGGAGAATTTGGAAATTCACATAAAACAAAATTTTACTACTTATGTGAGTGGAATATCAAAAAAACGAGAGACATGGTTAATATCAAGGACTAAAATGTGGTTCAATGAGATGAAAATAATTTTTGGTGAATAGTAACTTTTTACTTTTATTTACCACAGTTAACAGTAAATATGGTAATTGAGGGTAAAATGGTATTATTATTATTACCCTAACACATGTCCAAATTCTATTGGATAAGTTTAATTCGACCAAAAACAACCTTAGAAATAAAATTTGACCATTTAGGTACACTTGGATTAGATTAGGATATTTATTAATAATTTATTTAAAGAATAGTTAAAATAGTTAAAATCAATGTTTAATAACTAAAACATTTTTAATATAGGGTTATACATAAGATAAATTCAACTCTAAATATTCATTAGAAATATAAAATGATTTCCTACATAATGGTATTTTATTTATAATTTTTAGACATTAAATAATTCATGTTTTTTATGACACAATGGTGATTTAGTAATTACCTAAATAATGAAATATTAAAATAATTGATTTTATATATATCCAAATAAATGTAATTTGAGGCTTTTTTTTAATTACACTAATTTTAATGGTTAATAGGACATGTTATTAATGATTTAATTAATTTTTTTAACTAATAATTCTATTATGATTTTCACAAAAATCAGTTACCAAATATGTAAAAATATATATATAATAGTTTTTAAAACAAATATTATATTATTAATTGTTATTTTATTCCAAAAAATATAATGTTCGGCCAAATGACTTATATATGGTTATATATATTAATAATAAATAACTTTTGGTTCTTTTGGATTGTTATTGTATGTTTATTAAACTTATTGTGTAAGAAAACAAGAAGACACAGTAAATGTAAAATTATTTAACTTAAATTTAAATCTAAATGATAAGGTTAAAATAGAACCCTAAAATTGTCTAAATTCTATTGTATGAAAGGGTTTCGACCCATACCCACCTTATATTCAAAATAAATCAATTTGGAGCTATTATAAACCAAATATGACTTTATAATAAAATAATATTTTGAGTTTTTCCAAGGGTAAAGGGCACCCCTTCCCTCTTCTCTTCACACCCTTTTGAGCCTTGAAGCTTAGAAAACCCTTGCCCATTTCTCTTCTCCAATTCCCTAGCAACATTATTGAGGTTCTGGTCTTTGTAAAATACCAACTCTACTTACTTAAGAGAAGGCTTAAAGGAGGCGCTTCGAAGAAGAGGTAATCTCTTCTTTCGATTCTCTCAAGTTTCTTTCTTCTTCAACTTCTTCTTATTTAGTTGTTTCATTATAAAGTAATAACATCAGTATCACTAATATACTTATATGTTATTTTGAATATGAAACAACCCTATTTAACATTCTATGCATCCTATGGAAAATGAAATCACCACGCGTGCGTATGTACAGAATATCGTCTCTACGCCGTGTTGTAATCAATTTTTCCACCACCACCATACATGGATTGGTATAATGGTGTAAATAAAAAATATATATGGTTATTTTAAAGTGATATTGATTCTATAATATTATACATATAATTCAATGCAATTTCACGATCATGGTAATGGTATCATCGCTCGTGCGTACGTACGGACTACCGTCTCGACGAACGCGATGAGATTCATTTTCCATGATTAACCATTCAAGAATGATTATAAAGTATATATAATGAATAATAATGAATTATATGTCATAATGAAGCTAATTTATTTATGTACACACACACACATATATATATATAAATATATATATATCATCTACTTAGTTCCATTCAAGTCAAAAAAGAAAGGAAAACAGCGTTCATTCGTATGTACGGCTTACCGTCTCCATGAACGGTGTGTTCATTTCATTTATCTATCTCTTATATATATATATATATACTGAATATATATGATATATAAATCATTTTTTACATTATGGATGTAATTAAATTATTATATAAGTAATAATAATATCACGAACAACAAGTCCAAACACGTATGATAAATGAAACACTCTTACCCAAAACGCTACTTTAACATGGAATTAAAAAATGAACGGGTAATATAAATACCCAAGTGAGCCATATATGGAATAATAACAATGAATATGATTCTGTAATAAGTCAATGACATTATTTAAATCATTATACAGGAGTTTCGTATACATACGATGCATATCGGACATAAGGTAAGGGATAACTATTCCAATCTCATTCTTATCTGAGATTGTTATTCGTAAGTATTTACTAGGGTTATTGTTATGATCCATTCCCATGTTTTCTAAAAAAAATTCATCTATGTTTTATCTCCTTTTTACCCATTTTTTAATTTTACCACATGGTATGAAAGGAATCTTCCTTTTTTTACCACAAGAGAAACGTTTTGACTTTTCTGACAAAAGTATGAGGAGAATGTTTTTTTAACTTATATGGCGTGAACGGAATTTTACAGTTTCATAACACCTCATTTTCATGAATCTTACTCTTCAAGATTTTATGACTATTTTCAAAAAAAATACTTTTCTTTTAATTTTTCATGGAATTTTGTGAAAAAAAATGAATTTTAAGAAGAAAGGATAATTTCCTCAAGAATCCATTTCAAGTGTTTTATCAAAACCATTTTCCATCCAAGATGACTTTATTTAATATGTGTGTGTTTCAAGTATAATGTCTCTATGATTTAAATGGTTCAAATTTTTTTATGATGAAATGATATCAATTTTTCTATATGGATTATGTTATGAAGGGATGATGTTTATGAACCCCATTTTTATTCATTGGGTTATGATGAATGGTTTATGTTTATGTTGTGGCACAGGTAAGAATGATTACATTATGAGATGGGTGGGACCTATATCTCCCTCAAATGCATTGGGTAAAGATTTATATCTCATGAGATATACATGGATGGAATGTTAAGTTAATCTAGTTCAGTGTTACAAGACTAGAACGAGGAGTGACCTTGATTCAAAAGGGGACTTTGTCCACTAAGATGGTCTTGGCAGCAATGCCTTGGCTACTTTGGAAATCATATCATGTGCTTAATGTTTTTCCACAATTACAAGTTTTATTTCCAAGCTATTTTATCATGATTGATGTTACTTTATGATATATGCCTTATGTACATCCAAGATTTATGTATTTACTCAATATTTTGATGTCTAGATTTTATGTTAATGTTTTTGCATTCAAATATTTATGGATTGTTTTATGTTCTCTATGTTTACCCTTACTGAGAATTTGAGCTCACCCTTATTATGTTTTATTTTCCCCACGATATAAATAAAGGTTTTAGGTAAGAAAACCAAAAGGGGAAAATATTTATGGGAGATGTTGAAGATCTTTCACCATGATTAGAGGATTCCGTTCCGAGTTTCCAAAGACACTAAACTAATACTTTCTTTGGGAGTCTGTTTTTGTCATGTATAATGTATTCTGCAAAAGTAATTTAATGTCAATGTACGTCAAGATTTGGGTCGCTATAGTTGGTATCTGAGCGAAGGTTTAGTTAACCTTTGGAAACTAGGATGGGAGAACTTTAGTGAGATCCATAGAGATATTTCTAAGGTATGTCTAGGCATGTCTCTAAGGTTAAGTATACATATAGGTTATAGTACTAGAATTACGGTAATGATATTAGAATTAATCCTAAGGTGTTATATATTGAAGTTACTCCCCCATTATTATGTTGTTTTCCTAACATGATTTTTTCCACTCACACTATTATTTTTGGGTTTTAGAAAATGGATGGAAACGGGAAGATTCACAATAATGGAGGATATAATGGACAATGGAATGATATTATTCATGGGCAACCAAATGAAATTGGTTTTAGAAGTCCACATATCATTATTATACCTAATCAGAAATATCATAATATGATTAATAATCTAAACATTGTTAAGATTCCCGACTCAGATAATAAGAGAAAGATGGATTTACAGGATGATCAGAGAGGAAATTAAGTTCAATTTCCCTCATGTAAATCATGTGGGTAGAGGCATTAGGGAGATTGTGTCAACGGAACTAGAAGAAGATTTGGGTGTGGAAAAGGACACAAAGCTAGTAAGTGAAAAAAAAATTTAGTTAACACCATGGACAAGGATAATGGTGTAGCTACGACATCAACAATGATTAAATGTTTTCAATGTGGGATGTTTGGGAATTATGCAAACCAATTCCCTAAAGGAAAGTCTCATAAAGATAATCAACATGGTCATATGGGTAGTATTTATATTGATGATGATGAATATACTACAAATGATATATGATATGAAAGAAATGACGAAGCTCAGTCAGTGGTTTAAGAAGGTAGTTGAATTATTTATGTTTATCAATAGTTATTTTGTATAGTTAATGGTACTATGGAATAAAGACACATCTAAGGATTATTAAACTATTGTTTTTCCTAAAGTATTTGAAAGTATATGTTGAATGGTACTGGTAACCATGAATGGTTATTCAGATATTTTTGAAGGAAGATGATATGTGCATAATGAATAGATAAGGAGAAAATAATATGTTTGATAGTATTCATGAGCTCATGACTGATATAAGGACAAAGTGATACCATGGTTTGAGTATATCGAAATTTTTTGATTTTGGTATGTGGAAAGAGTTAACATTTGACAGCATTCATGTTTTTAGTAAGGTTCAATGGGTCTTCAATTTTTCCAAGAATACAAGATTATGGTATTCAATTGTTTGGAATGTCATCAAAAATATATATCTTGTGATATATGAGGGATAAATGATGGTATTCATGTGCTTGTTATATGACCTTTTTAGAAATCATTCTCTTTATACTATAAGATTAGACAGAAGTATTTTCGAAAAGACTAAAGGTTGGAGTGGATTAAGTTGGACATCAGATAGTATTGTTTAAGGATTGAGGTTTTTGATATTATGATAGTACAGTTTTAGAAAAAAGGGACATCCTACAGAACGTGTGACAACCTGTCGCGTCAGACAAGGTTGTGTGAATCGAACCAACAAACGAAGTGCGACGGGCCTTTATCGCCTACCACTGGCCTACAGGAAGTCCTCGGTTAGTATAAATGTGTTTTAATTTATTAAGCAGTATGATAGATGAAGTATAAGTCAGTTTTTGTAATCATATACGATTAAACTCACTATAGATGGACTTATGTATATTTGATAACTTTTTCTAACCTTTTGTTTGAGACAGATGGAATGACCCCATAATTTTATCACCTGATCAACTAACACATTGCGAATGACAAATTCAACTTAATTTCTTTAAGTGATGAAGTGGAGATTTTCTATGGAACGACCAACGGTGAGATTGTACCAAAATCAAGTAAGTATTTCATCTAATTCAAAATTTTCAACTTTAGGGAAATGAAATTTAAAACCAAAAATATTGTCCTAGTGCCCTTATATCTGATGAATCAAATGGTACCTTAGATCATCACAAAATTATGGATTTGTGATTTTTGTCTTTTTCATAGCCATGTTCTCCACCACTCTTCATCAGAACATGATGGTTAGATTTTTCTTCCATATCCATATTTCCACCTATGTTCTCCTATGTGGAAACCCAGTGATGAGTTAATCTGGGTAACCATTACATTTCTAACTTTCCTTTTTTAAAATGAAGTTTAAGTATTCCTTTTTACGGTGTGGGTTTATATTAAATAAACTTTAAAGTAGTAAACCATTTATAATCCCGGTGAATTTCGAGGGAAAAATTAATTTTAAGGGGGTAGAATTTAACAACCTGAGATTTTATGAGAGTTATTTTTTTTAATTTCATAGATATCTTGTGTTTTACGCTACACCAAAATTAGCTTGTGATACACGTAACATCGTATTTTATTGCAGTATACACAACACTATTCTTGGCTCGTGTTACACCCAATTTCATGTTCGTTTTGTAGAAACTATTCTACGCAACATTATGTATAGATTTTGTTTAATGTATAAATGAAATAAGTTTTTATTATGTTATACGCAACACCAAATAGAGCTTTCACTACACGCAGCCCTAATTTGGCTTGCATTACATGCAATAAAGACCTTCCTCGATAGGGTGTGTAGTACGCAATATCGAGTTTCACTAAACGAGATATTATTATAATATTATTATGAACTAGCTATTATGAATAGTAATACCCACTTTTTGAAATTTTATAAATTTTATCTTTCAAAATGGACTTCATTTTTGGATTCAGAATATCGAAATTAGCCTAGGGTGAATTTTTGGTATTTTTCTGAAAACTTTTAATTTTTGATGAATAGTGAAAACACTAGGTTACTATTTAAAAACCGACTTTTTATTTAAATAATTATTTATTTTATATAAAATTATTTTAGTTCAAAATTGATACATAATACCTATATATGTTCAATTTAATTCATTGGAGTCATTTTATAATAATTTTAGATATATAAAAATTTTATTGAACTTTTCCCCATCTTTTACCCACCTCATAGGAGAATTTGGAAATTCACATAAAACATAACTTTACTGCTTCTGTGAGTGGAATTTCAAAAATTCAAGAGAAACTGTTAATATCAAGGACTAAAATGTGGTTCAATGAGATGAAGATATTTATTGGTGAATAGAAACTTTTTACATTTATTTACCACGGTTAAAATTAAATAGGGTAATTAAGGGTAAAATTGTATTATTTTTACCCAAAAACATGTACTAACTCTATTGGATAAGTTTAATTCGACCAAAAATAACCTTATTAATAAACTATGACCATTTAGTCCCACTTGGATTAGATTAAGAAATTTATTATTTATTTATTTAAGTATGGTTTAAATAGTTAAAATCAAAGTTTAATAACTGAAACATTTTTAATATAGAGTTATACATATGATTAATTTGACTATGAATATTACTTAGATTTCTAAAAAGATTTCCAACATAATGGTATTTTATTTATTATTTTTAGATATTAAATAATTCATCTTAGTTATGACACAATGGTGATGCAGTAAATACCTAAATAATGAAATATTAAAATAATTGATATTTTAAATACCCAAATATATGTAATTTGAGATTTTTAATGAATTAAACTAATTTTATAGGTTAATATGACCTGTTATTATTTATTTAATTAAATTTTTTCTAAATAATAATTCTTTTATGATTTTCACAGAAATCAATTACCAAATAGTGTCCAAAATGACATAAAATAGTTTTTGAAACAAATATTATATTATTAATTGTTATTTTATTCCTAAAAATCTATGGTTCGGAAAAATGACTTAGATGAGGTTATATATATTAATAATAAATATCATGGGGTTCGTTTGGCTTGTTATTGTATGTTTATTAACCATATAGTGTAAGAAAACAAGAAGACACGGTAAAAGTAAAATTATTTAACTTATAGTTAAATCTAAATGATAAGGTTAAAATAGAAACCTAACATGTATAAAATCTATTATATGAGAGGGTTTTGACCCATACCCACCTTAACTTATAAATAAATCAATTTGGAGCTATTATAAACCGAATATGACTTTATTATAAAATAATATTTTGAGTTTTTCCAAAAGTACCCCTCACCTCCCTTATAAAAAGGGCACCCCTTCCCTCTTCTCTTAAAACCCTTTTGAGCCTTGATGCTTGGAAAACCCCTGGCCATTTCATTTCTACACTTCCATAGAAACATTTTGGAGGTTCTGGTCTTCTCAAAAGACCAACTCTACTTCTTTAAGAGAAGGCATAAAGGAGGTGTGTCGAAGAAGAGGTAATCTCTTCTTTCGATTCTCTCATGTTTCATTCTTCTTCAACTTCTTCTTATTTAGTTGTTTCATTATAAAGTAATAACATTAGTATCACTCATATACTGATATGTTATTATGAATATAAAACAACCCTATTTCACCTTCTATGTATCCTATGGAAAATGAAATCACCACGCGTGCGTACGTACGGAATACCGCCTCCACACCGTGGTGTAATCAGTTTTTCCACCACCACCTTACAAGGATGGGTATAATGGTGTAAATAAATAACTATATATGGTTATTGTAAAGTGATATTGATTCTTTAATATTATACATACACTTCAATACAGTTCCACGATCATAGGAATGATATCATCGCTTGTGCGTACGTACGGACTACCGTCTCCACGAACGCGATGAGATTCGTTTTCCATGATTAACCATTCAAGAATGATTATAAAGTATATATAATGAATAATAATGAAATATATGACATAATTAAGCTACTGGATTTATGTATACATATATATATATATATGTCATCTACTTACTTCCATTCAAGTCAATAAAGAAAGGAAAACATCGTTAATGCGTACGTACGACCTACCGTCTCCATGAATGGTGTGTTTCATTTCATTTATCTATCTATTAAATATATATATATAATGAATATATATGATATATAAATCATGTTTTACATTCAGTAAGTGAGTAAATCATGATATAAGTAATAATAATATCAAGAACAAAAATTCCAAACACATACGATAAATAAAGCAATTTTACCCAAAACGCTACTTTAATAGGGAATTGATAGATTAATGGGTAATATAAATACCTAAGTGAACCATATATGATATAATAACAATGAATATGATTCTATAATAAGTCAATGACATTATTTAAATCATTATACATGAGGTTTGGATACATACGAAGCATATAGCACATAAGGTAAGGTATAACTATTCCAATCTCGTTCTTATCCGAGATTGTTATTCGTAAGTATTTAATGGGGTTATTGTTATCATCCATGCCCATGTTTTATAAAAATGTTTTCATGTATGTTTATTGTCCTTTTTACCCATTTTTTAATTTTACCACATGTTATGAAAGGAATCTTACTTTTTTTACCACACAAAAATCTTTTTGACTTTTTTGACAAAAGTATGAGGAGAATGTTTTTTTTAACTTATATGGGGTGAAGGGATTTTTACGGTTTCGTAACACCTCATTTTCATGAATCTTACTCTACAAGATTTTTTATCTATTTTCAAAATAATAATTTTATTTTAAAATTGCATGTAATTTTGTGAAAAGAAAATTATTTTTAAGAAGAAAGGATATTTTCCTCAAGAATCCATTTCTAGTGTTTTATCAAAACCATTTTCCATCCAAGATGACGTTATTTAATATGTTTATGTCTCAATTATAACGTCTCTATGATTTACATGGTTCCACTTTTCTTATGATGAAATGATATCCATTTTTTTATATGGATTATGTTATTATGGGATGATGTCTATGAAACCCATTTTTATTCTTTGGGTTATGATGAATGGTTTATGTTTATGTTGTGTCACAAGTAAGAATGATTTCATTATGAGATGGGTGGGACCTATATCTCCCTCCAATTCAATGAGTATAGATTTATATCTCATGAGATATACATGGATTGAACAGTAAGTTAATCTGGTTCAGTGTTACAGGACTGAAATGAGGAGTGACCTCGATTCAGAAAGGGACTTTGTCCACTAAGATGGTCTTGGAAGAAATGCCTTGGCTATTATGTAAATCATATCTTGTGCTTAATATTCTTCCACAATTACAGGTTTTATTTCGAAGATATTTTATCAAGATGGATGTTACTTTATGATATATTCCTTATGTACTTCAATGATTTCTGTCTTTACTCAGGATTTCGATGTTTAGATTTTATGTTCATGTTTTTGTATTCAAATGTTTATGGATTGTTTTATGTTCTCTATGTTTACCCTTACTGAGCATTTGAGCTCATCCTTATTATGTTTTATTTTCACCAGTATATAAATAAAAGTTTTTGTAAGAAAACCAAAAGGGGAAGATCTTTATGGGAGATGTTGAATATCTTTCACCATGATTAGAATATTTCGTTCCGAGTTTCCAAAGACACTAAACTAATACAGTCTTTGGGCATCTGTTTTTGTAATGTATTAAGTATTCCGCAAAAGTAATGTAGTGTCCATGTACGTCAATCTTTGGGTCTCTACATCCATCACCATGTTGGCATAAGGGAGGGAGTCATCAAATTTTTCAAGGGAGAGGCTCCCAAAATGATTATTTGTCGGAATGGGGAGTAGTGTCTCCTAGCGCGGCCCTTGGGGGTAGTGTTGGGGATAAGGCCTAGAAGCCTCCTAGTCCAGTCAATCCATATCCCAGGATGGCATAATCCCTTCTTCCTCATATGTCAAATGATGTCATTAATTTCCCTTCTCTGAATGAATTTAGATGAGGAGATGGGGTGTAGGTTCCCATCAGCCAAGGACGTGGAGGCTTCATTGAAAGGTATGAGTCATCCTAGGATTTTCGCGATGAAATTTCTATTTCACATGTGTCAGAGAGAGGGTTGTGATTAATATCCTTTCTTGATAACATGGGTGCTACAATGTAGGGAGATTTAACCATTAGTGTGGAATGAAGGAAAGCTATGTCTAATTACCTATTATCATTCAATATTACATGGTTTTTAAGATGGATCCACACTAACAATGTCATGGATAGTGATATCCATCATTAAACATCCCTAATTTTTAGTGTGTTTTACACCAATTCCTCTATTTTCATGGTGGGATCTAGAGCCAGAACATTGGATCTGGCCACACGCCAATCCACTAATTTCTCAAACGCTAATAATATCCATACTGAGGAGAAGAATTTCACATCGGGTTCCCCATTTCTATTTATAACACTTTTTCTAGGGCACACATATGTCTGCATAGGATGCACAACTGTTTCCCAGCATTCCTGCTTTCCAAATGCTAGAAACATCCGCCAATTATTCAAGGGTGTTTTCTCCTTGATTGAAATAGGATGATGGGATGTTGATTCCTCCATTTTTGGATTCCTCCCCAGAACTCTTTTCCTAGTCTGGATCTCCCTCAATGACATAAGATGTTTGTTTATGAAATTCAGCCTAGTACCATGTTTATATTGATGCCAGTTAATTAAGATACTTCTGTCAGAACATTCCAAGGGTTCTATTCATGGTAGCAACCTTCGGCTGAAAAAATAGTCACGTTGGATATTTATGGGTTGTCTGGACACTGGAACACTAAGGAATCTAGGTTTCTTTCCCATATGATACTACTTCTCAAGGTTGCGGAAGCCTGAGGCATCCCCTGTCGAATGCATGGAATTTTATTCCATAGTCATGTCTTTGAGGTTTTCCTCAACATCCCATGTTTATCACTGGGTATTCCATGAGTTTATCATCTATCAAAGATAGATCTGACTGATTTGGAAAATTACAGGAGTTGATCAAATGGGTGCAACCCTAGGAGGAACACTGATGCTGAGGGCAAATGTGTGGTTACTTACCGATTACTGCTAGAAGTAGCATAAAATGGGTGACATGATCTCACCAGGATATGGAAACTAGTGTCTGAATTAGGATGGAAATGGATTGTTGACATTGGATGGAGAGTGTGAGGGAGCTGACACAAGGGCAATTGTGATGTTGGGACTGATCCTCAAAGAAACATCCTACGTATCCCTCTGGCTGGAAATTAAAGTCCATGTAGTTCGGTGTGTGTGTTGAATTAAGTTATAAACATATTCCAAAGACCTAATGATTTACTGGGGGTTACACATGGTTAGAAGCTCAGGTTGGTATGATGCTCTATGAGAGGACTGGAGATGTGACTCCCAATATGGGGGACACCAAAGTTTCTAGTGTTTGGGGTTGAACCTCAGGGAGGCAACCTACTTACCATGTATGGAGACATGGATCAAACTCGTGTAGTTCATCTTAAAATGGATTACCATCGTGTGGGGCTGGAAACAGATTAATGTCGGTTGGGGTACAATGGCTTACCACTTTATGGGGGTATAATGTCTTACCATAGATTGGGGAATAAAATATCTTAGCATCAATTGGGGAACACAGTGTTTTACCTTCGATTAGGGTTAGACCATGGGGATGTGTTCTACGTACCTTATCTAGAAGATGAGGATCCAAGACCACATAGTTTCAATGTGTACAGTTTAACATCTTGAGGGGTGAGAAGGGGCATACAGTTTAATTTCATGTTGGATGAAGGTGAACCAATGTGAAGGGGATGGGACAAGTAGGTGTTGGTCTTGAACATATGTGAGCCTTCCTAAATACCATGCCTTATAAATGATCATAGTCTAAATAGTTCAAAATGATTAGATTCAGATTAAAATCATGTGAGTTGAAGGTGAAATGACATGAAGGGGTAGGGACATGTAGTTGTTGGTCTTGGAACTCACAAAGTGTTCTTACATACCTTGCCTTGGCAAGGATCAAAGTCCACATAGTTCAGAATGGTTGGATGCTATTTAAATTCCTTTGGGATGAAGGTGAACCGATGTGAAGCTATAGGGACATGTGGGTGTTGGGCTTGAACCTAAGGGTGGATTTCTATGTACCTTGACTTGACAAGGATCAATGTCCATGTAGTTCATAATGGTTTAGGGCTTACATGCTAAGGAGGTCGAGAGAGGATTTCATGGTCAATGCTTACTCTAAGACCATGTGATTCATGCTCGGTGTGATAAATAAGAGGTAAGAAAGACCTGACGATCACGTCACAAAAGTTTCATCCATGTGAAGTGGAATGGGGCTTACACATGTTTAGTGGCCCAAAGTGGAAATAGGGGATTATGCGTGATTAGAAGCCCATGGAGACATGGATTGGTACTTACTCCAGGATGGAGGCTGGGAGATGACAATTCCCTGGGGAATAGGGATTTGGTAACGAAGTCCCCTGAACCCATCTCACCTCTCGCCTTTGGAACCAATGAATATAGGAGGAGCAGGGGTGTTGTGTCTTACATGAAAGGATAGGGGATTACACTATGATGTTTTCCCTCCCACGTGGATATGAGCCACTACAGTAGAGAGGATCTCATTCCATGGGGGGAAGATCTATCTCTCATGGAGACAAGCGGTCATATATAATGGACGAGACAAGGCACCCCATTTGTGTCACATGGGGCGAGGCCATAATTTTACCTCATGTGATGAGGAAGATGGCACGTGTCTTTTTAACATCATGTAGCTCGGATGAGGAAGCTTCACTCCAAACCCCTCGGACTAGCATATCTGGCACGACTTCACCCATAGTGGAGGGAAGGCACCGACAACGCCATGATAATGGGGTTTTGTGGACTGATCTACTAAGGGGCCCAGGTTAGAGTGTCTATGAGACGAAGATAAATATGTTAGCATGCCTATGAGAAGAAGCATAAGGCTAAGAAACACACTATAAAGAACCACCCTAGGGACCTTGATATCACTTCGTACAAACCTGGAGGGTTGTATGGAAGAAAGTTTTTCATGATAGATGTGTTTCACATAATAGGGGCTCGAACGTGGTGCCTTAGGGTTAGGGCGATAAATGGAGCACACAATGATAGAGAATGTCCTGAAAAAAGAAGTGGTATGTGAGAAATAGGTGCGTAAAAGGGAATAATTTCAAACAAAAGGATGGGTTGCGCAGATAAAGAAGGGATGCATGCAATAGGAAGAGGTGTTGCATGAAAGAATACAAGATTTGCGTGCAAGTAAATGGACTTGCGTGCAACTGGCAATGCATTGAAGGAATCGGGAAAGGCTCAAGCACAAGGGGTTTCGCGTGACGGAGGCTCCCTAGGAGACTGGTCGTGAAAAATTTGGTACCTGATAGTCATCTTTTTCATGCGTAAGAGGTGTATTGCATGCATTGGGGATAGTTTGAATTCTTCATCCTAGATGTGAGGGGGTGTCTTTAAATTTATTGGTGACCGGGTGCCACATGGGGTGCGCGGAATTCGTCTGGCATGGAAACCTGACGCTTGAGTCGACCATACAGAACTTTCCACGAACCACACAATGTCTCTCTAGGGCATAAAAACCTAAACGCAGTTGGGGCGTCTCTAGGTTCACTTATTCGATTTTGCAGGTAGCCTTTCATTCTATCCTGGACCAGTTCGCTCAGTCGAAATCTGCCATCTGTTTTCCCAAATTCCAGTCGAAGGCTTTCCGTGGATTTTGACACCTACAGTTTTTAAAATAAATTGTGAAATTTTCTATGAATATCCCATGTGACTGTTAAACCGGGTGCACCATAAGGGCACACTCACTGTGCATATGAATGATGATCAATATATACTCCACCAACTACATATGGGTTATAAAACCTAAATTACTCTATTCTAAAACCATGTCAACATTCAATTTAGAAAAAATATGTTTCTCTTGGAAAACCACACTCATTTATTGACCATAACATAGGAATGTCTTTTATAAATAGTAATATCCTAATGGTTTTCACTAAATTTTTCCCATCATAGTTTCCTATTGAAACTAAACCTAGATATTATACCAACTATATAGACCCATACATTTATTAAGTTAATATTATATATTATTAGATGAATATTCAATACATAAAATTATGATATAATCCATAATCATATAGCTTTATTGTCTTTAGAATCATAGATATATGAAAAATTAAAACAGAACTACATCATATCAAACAAAGTTCTTCATAACTAGTGCACGTCAAATACATATCATACATAAAGTCATTTTTCATATATTAGATAAAATAAATATAAGAATGTGTGACCATATATTCTCATTATGAGTAAAAAAAGAAAGATTTCAATGACTACATAAAATAACATTAATATAATGGTATTATAACATTATATTACCATTTGAAATTCATACCCTGTATATCAAAGAACATAATCTTATGTCATGTCATAAATCATGGAAGTTCATAATACATTAATTATGATGAAATCAAGTAACATGATCCATGAGAGAATGAAATTGTAATGAAACATAAGTTTGTGTACCACACATAGTCATATAAAATAATTTCCACGATCAAATCTCAATGAAAATACTGTTTTAATGGATAGGGTTCACTACCCATTAAATTATATTATTAGCTAATGTTCACTCCCAGGACTATCATAGTAGATAGAGTCCCTTACTGATCTAGGTTCACTCCCCATTAATTATTTTATTCTCTTAGAAAATATAAAACTTTATCCAATGAATTTCATTGATATATAATTATTTTCCCACATGTTATATAATCATACTCTATTTATTTTTGTAACGAAAAATTATAAATAAATCATCATATTTCATAACCCATGAAAAGGAAATGAGTTTCATTAACATTTTAAAATCCATCATATGATGACCTGTGGAAAAATAAATTGGTCTCATAAATATCTTGTAATCATAATATGAAACCTTCTGCAAAAAATAAAAAGTATTGTATCATTGTATGTTATTCCCAATAAATCATAAGTATCTTTAATGTATGTTATCTGAGATTAAAATTCCTTTAAAGGATCATTTGGAATATTTCATGTGGAAAATAACCTTCTAATATAGAAATAACTATTTGAATATATAGAAATTTATAAAAATAAATAAAAAAATAAAATGAAATTGGAAAATTAAAAATAAAGATTCAATTAAAATAGTGGTATTTATTTTATAAAATTATGTTCATTTCATGTATACTAAAATAATGATTCATTTTAAATGATTCATAAAAATTCAAAAGTACTTCTTTAAAAAAATGACAAGAAGATTCTTTTTAAGAAATTAAAAATTAAAAAATGGGAAAAAATGATTTTCTAAACTGATTTGAGGTTATTAAAATAATTCAAAAACACATGTTATAAGACATGTATATAGAAGAAAAGTAATTTTCAATAGAATAGATAAATATTGTCATTTTTTATTTAAAACATTATTTTAGTCTCTTGATTACATAAATAGAGTAAAATGAAATGAAAACATTTAATACAATGAAATAACTATAGAAGAAGAAAATTCCTACAATTCATGAAATATTTATCATCAAATTTCATCATCAGATGTTTGACATTAAAAAAATCCTGATAAACAATGAGATAGTAAAATAAATCTTCTACTACAAGTCCCATATTTCTTTTTATGTGTCATAACCTCCAATATAATAAATGTAGATCAATTATGTATATATCAAGAAACTTAATCATTCACATAATTCCATATATTACATACTTGTAAAATCTTATCAACATTTTATTAAAAATTTGTTATCAAAATCAGTATTTCTGGTGATAAGTACTTCATTTTTCATCTATTTTTTCATTCGACCATCTCACTCCTTCTAGTTTAATCTTGGTTAAATAATACCCATAATTTTAATCATAATATAAATATCATATATATTTATTATTTTTTTATATATATATATTGATAACCACTTATAAAAGGTATAAATTGACAAATGTGTTACACCATGCATGGAGACGGTGGGCCATACATACAAATGAACGTTATTTCAATTTTTAAATGGATCGAATGAAAGAAATGTAAATAATAACTCACCATCAAAAAAATTATTACATAATATATATAATATATATTAATAAATTTTATCCTTATTTTCATTCAGGTAAATCATAAAAAAAAATTAATCACTTTGCTTTGTAGAGTTGATAATACAAAAAAAACACAAGAGCTAAATTACCATTTTACAAAGGATTAAAGGGGGGGGGGATGATGGTTGTTCTATCATAATATTAATAATTAATTATATTTAATATGACTAAGTAATTTTTTTATAATTGATAACATATATTTTAAATAGTAATATGACAAAATAAAATTGAAAATTCTTAGATAAGATTTATACCTCTTCATTGAGAAACCTCTTATATCATAAACCTTGTGACTAGAAATGATGGGATAATAGAAATATCATTGAAAATATGATATGGTAAAAGGATCTTGTAATGTATTATTTAATTACATGGAATATATATAAGTCTCGAATATTATGAATAATGAATGAGATGAGTTTTTTTATCTATATGTGAGGCAAGGGGTAAGCATTGAATTACATAAGGTATTAAATTATTATAATTTAATGTTGATAGACGAATGGATCCAAATTGATATAATTCAAATCTAATATGATTATGAGTCAAAATAATCTCATATAATAATATTTTGTAATATTATTATTATTATTTTACTCTTGTATTTTATTTTTAAACCACGTTAACCCTTTTTGGAAATCGCTATGATGAGAAATTTTTTACTCATTAATGTTCAATAAGATCAAAATGAAAGTTAAATTGACCAATTATGTAAAATTATTGATATTATAATCCATATATCATTCATTTGGCTAAATATGGGGTTTTCACGATTTTTAACTCTATTAATAAAATTGAATTTATTATAAAATATCATTAATATCGTTTTTTTAACTATTCATCTATATTGAATTTGAAAATAACATGATAGAAAAGTAATTAAAATATAATTTTTCTACAAATCCATAGTATTTTATCTTAATATATATAATCATTAGGAAAAAATATTTCAACCAAATTATATTACTTTTATTATTTATAAAACCATTTGTTTTAGTATTCTATAATTTGAATAAATATTGTATCAGTTTTTCATTTCTGTTTAAGGTATCTATTCAATCAATAAAAATTATAAATAAATTATTTTGATAAAAAAATTAATTGATATTTCAAATAAAAATTTATAAATAAACATAAATTCTTTTTATCCTTAGGTAAAACAATTATTTCTATTAAATTCAAGAGAGTGATATTTTGTATTCATTATTTTCCTAGAATATTCTAAAGGTCATAATCAAACAAAAATGGAGTCGAGTGGTCATATTTCAGATACATGGTTACAAATTTTTAAACTAATTTCATAAAATATGAAAAAATCACGTTTTATAAATTGTTTAAATCTATATCCTTGAGTTTTAACATTATTTTACATTTATTTAAGGGAAAAAATTATGATATTTCTATTAATAATTAAAAAAATAAAATATACCAATTTATTAAATTTAAAACAATTTATTGAAAAATTTCATCCATTTTTAATGATTCTATTCATATAAGTGGTTAATTTTTTGAAACAATTTGCAAAATGTAATTAAAATAGTTTTTTAGAAAAGTTCATTTTAAGCAAAAAATATTGGATTTATTCTTATCTTATGTGAAGGAAAATATTAAATAAATGTTAAAACATTTTAATGAATATATTTATATATATATATATATATATTTCATTAAAATTATTCAAAAATAGTTATTAATTTAATTTATTATGAAAAAACACATTGAATGAATAAAACTAGTTTCTCAGAAAAACAACACTTTTTCGTTTAAATGATATTTTTTAAAATTTATAATCATTTGATAACCATTGAATTCATTTACTCAATTTTAAACATTTAATATTTCATATTTTATTAATTTTTATTTGTACCCTATATTTCAAAATTTACTCCATAAATGATAAATTAAATAATAATATTTTTATAGTATATCTTGTTATACATAAACTAGGTGTTTTGTGTAAGGAAATCTATCAAATAAATCAAACATATCCAGATAGAAATATCTACAAATTAGGTGGTGTTACATTCATTCCCAAATTTAAATTTTTTCATCTGAATTATAGAAATAATATCCATGAAATTTTTTTGTCTGTGTGTGTATATATATATAATGTTGGAAAAATGGTAAATGATATGGAGAACCTAATATTTCATTCTAGTGGTAAATTTTTCTTCATTTAATAGGATACTTCTATTAGATACAATAATCCCTTGCATCTAGGATTGAGAGAGATGTAACAAAATATTGTTTTATCATTGAAGGGCATTGAAATGTCACCGTTATTCAATATCATATTGAGTTCGAGAAAGGTTGAATGGTCCAGGGGAGCGATGAATTGAAAAGAAAATAGATAAAAATATGATCCCAAGAGAGACATAATCCAAAGACATATTATGTGGATATGTTTCTTGTAATTCTATATTCATTACTATATGTTGTAGTCAAAACAATTTGGGAGGGTTAAGCTATGCAAGACAACAATAACAACTAGTGGGAGGTTGGGCTCTGCACTGAATTTATAATGATCCTTCAGTTTGAAATTGGATCACATTATTTGATGTAATATAAGCATGGTGTGATACAATGTCAGTATAAACATTTACATTAATATTATAACAATCTTTTACTACTGTGATTAATCAGTCAGATTAAAGATTATTTCAAAAGCTGACCCACTAGGTCCCTAGTTGGGTTCGTAGTAATCCTTGTGAGAAAACCTAAATGCACCTCCAATATACTATGATGTGGGGATAACTTCTATGTAGTAATATAACTAAATGATAGAACTTATCTCAAAGTATCTATTTGTACACATACACAATAAGATTTATTAAATAGTGCAGATTTATAATAGAATATTTAACATCTACAGTATAAACCCAGAATGAAAAAATAAATGGGAAAACATTAATTATATAAGTTTAATATATATGTATAAATGGAAAAGGAAACTTCCCAACCATAAATGAGGTCCCAACTATACAAAATCTAAAAAATGGAAATATTGCAGATATCTCATCTCCCAATCTACTAGGATGAAGACTGATCATGGTAGACAACAAAATGTATAGTTAAACTCCTCTAAATCCCAGACAACCAATATCACTACTAATCTTCCTTCCATATTCGTAAGACAAAAAATATGTGGGAATGTTTCATCAATGGTTAAGTCTATAAATACCCATTAAGACTTAAAAAACAAAAAATGGATGGTAAAATGATACAATAGTCATCTCAATCCATAATTAAGAGGTAAATGAAACCCAATCTATATACTCATAAAGAAACCCAAATAATGGACAATTTGGATCCCCATATCTATATCCCATCTGAGATAAATTTTTAATATTCATATATAATGGTCTATCATCGATAATCAATACAATGTGTATCCCCTCAGGAATTAGTGTGGAGGGACCTACTCTTCACTATAGTTCTCCACATTCTATGCAGAAATAACACTAATGTAGGACCTGCCCACCATCAGACCTCAATGATGAGGTGCTTTCACTCTCTAGATATTATACATCAATCCATATATATTGTGGGGGTTACCACCTTCTCATGTGTAATTATTATGGGGTAATTGTTCCTTGGTTTGATAGCGGAGTACAAATCCTGAAAGGTTTCTAATTATCACAACTAATCACTTCCATATTTTACGAATTTCAGAAGGAAGAGTTACTATCATAATACCTTCTGTAAAATCTTTTATACAAAAATGAAGGCCACCATCACATCTTACATTGAAAACCAATCAAATTTAGTCTTATCATCAGACAAAATATGATTCATTGAAAAAGAGATGTCCAATTTGAAGCTTATATGGAAGTTATAATATAAGTACCTTGGGTAACATGGTTTGTGACCTTGTTTAGACAACATGGATCTTCTTCACCTACACACGACAAGGATAAACATATAAAACATTAATATTTGTACACGAGGTACAAGGGTTGTCTTGGAAACTCAATGTCTACATCTTTCCTTATAGCCTATATCAGTGTACTTTATCCCATGCATTTGTACTCAAATACTGGCCATTTACATTTTCCATGTCAAGGTACCCTGTTCATGTCTGACTACATGGTTTTTTCCATGTACATTAGTCATTATCACTACTTGGACATTTTATATCTTGTATAATATTAGGGTACAAAATAATCCATTAGTAATGAGCCACATGAACTTTATGGGTTATACATATTGTAGGATATTTAACTCTATCAAAAACCCAATCTTCCACAATAGAGATATTACATGATAGGTGGTTTTAAATTACTGTCAATGTATGTTGATATTTTCCAAAATCTGAAGAACCATTCATACGTCATACTCATGACACCACTCCCATACATTACACCATCATTGGTTCATAAGATATCAAATCTGGGACTTTACATGCCTGATCCATCACCGGTGGCCAGATTCCATCCACTTAAACCCCACGTGGGTCATTAATGTCAAACTGCACCACCGCATCACCTCACCCATGTACAGAAAACCATGATCTGGCATCTAATCCATGTTTCAAAAACTCAAATCCTACATCTCATATAAATACAATAAAAAAAATCTAATCTATAAATAATTGATGCATACTCTAGGAACCTGGAGGTTTGATCACGCTTTAATCCAATCTGGAAATGTCGAACATTGAACATGTGGTCCAGTTGTGAATAAATCATAGAAAAATTGCATAAATGGACATGAATGAAGTTAAATAAAAGTTTTATATGGTGTGATTCCATCAAAAATTTCAAAATATTTTTTATGAGTGAAATAAAGGGTGAAGATGATTTAAAGTAAATGGTTTAATAAATTAATTAAAAATATGGATATTTCAAAGAAATAAAAAAACTGGAAACATTTGTGGATTATCATTCCATACATTGTAAATAAATAAATCTTATATAACCATGAATTAACATGACCTACCTCATTTTGTGATCAATCATTGGAGAAGTACGCAACCACTAGAGATAAATATAGGGATCCTTCTATTCTCGTCATCTATATAATGATTCCCCTTGTTCATTTTATTTGATCCATGTTCTCAATATTCCAATGAAAATTAATAATTCTTCTTCCTCCACACTAATTTTCTAGAGTTATATGGATGATTTTGGAGATGTTACATTACAGTGTATTTAAATTGATGGTAGGGTTTATTGTTCAATTATGTAAATTAAATAAATAAATTATTTAATTACTTATCACGCTCTACAATGGTATATTTTAACCAAACCATATAAACTAACCAAAAGTATATCATTACTATGGTAAACCCCATATTCTAGAATCAAAATATGAATTATATTTCCCATATAATCTCCAAAAAAGAGGGAAACTATTTATTCTAGAAATATACATGTGCGTGATTTAAAATATATTAATATTTTTAATAAATATATTTTTGATGTCATGTGATACCCAAACATATCATTGACTCTAAGAAAAAATCTAGATTTATGTATAGAATTATTAAAAGTATCAAAATAATAATAATATATTCATTATATTCTCCCATCCATCATGGGTTTTCTCCCAAAAAATGATTACCAATGTAAAAACATAGGGGGTACTAAGTCTGCATCTGACAATCTAACACTCGTAAACTCTCATTCACAATCCCTTGTTTTCAAAGAACTCAAAATAAAGGTATGGAATGTCCATGTGTGATCCTATCATATCAATAATTTATATCTACTAGTTACTCTTCAATTGTGGCTCCTTCATCGATGTCCATCTCTCCTCATTCAATAACATGCATAGGTTTGCGCAAATATATCGTTAGTTGAGACACATTAAAGATTTTATGAACTCAATCCATTGGTAGGGGTATGTTAATTTACTATGTAACCTCACCAATACTCTTTGGGATCTTGATCAGCCATATAAATGATGGTTATAACTTACATCCCCAACAAAATATTTGCAAAACTCAACATTGTGAAACTTTGAGGAAAACATGGTCTACCTTATTGAACTATAAAGGACTATATAATCAAACTTTTTAACTTTTCCGCTGACTTTGGGTTGTCCTTATACACTCAGAAATCACATGAACCATCTCTGTTGTTTCATGTAGCATCTCTTTCCCAACCAAATATGTCTTGATAGTCCCATTCTAGCATAAGGTTTACTTCTAGGATCTTTAATATAGGAACTTAATGTTTTAATTATGATATTATTGTGATAGTCATATTTATAAAGAAACATCATTTAAAATAATTTATCCTCTCCTCTTTAGCCAATTTACAACACAAAGTCCCTTATAATTACCGTTAAATCCTATATAGTATACTTAGCATTCTTATACACTTGCAGTTGAAACTACAGGATAATCTATGACAAGGTCCTGAAAGTATCCATCAAACTAATCAAATTTTGTGACATAAAGAAAGATTCATGGTCTAATATGTTCTTAATGGTTAATACATGACAAAAAATGATCTCATATGCATACAACTTCCTAATACTCATGAATTTTATCATCCCACGTATGGAAGTAAATTGTTTTAACAATGTATATCAGAAATAAATTACTTAGATAGTGTCATGGAATTTCAATGTATATATAATATCCATAAATAATCAATCAAAATGAAATCCCACTTCAATTAAAGGATCTCAAGTGGATAATTTAGAACCACTAAAACCTAATTCTGAACATTTACCTAGTGACACATTAGATATCGAGAAACTAACCTGGAAATGCTCCACCTCACATACACCCATAAAAATTATCTATAAAGGTACATGTTAATCATTTACAACCTAGGATATACATCCAAGAGGTTTTTATGAAACTCCCTCAACACCTCCTTATGAAATGTGACCATAACCACTTTCCATCCCTTGAAAATGTTGATGTTCCCTCCTCTAAAAAATCTTCACGGTGCATCTCTTGACTGTATTTTGTAATGACAAACCACATAATTTATGTCACTCAATTGAGCATGTCTCACACATTGAATAATTGACAGAGTAAGCACTATTAACTAAAGATAAGATACACCCCTCCCCTCTACAAGGGTTAGATACAATGGATCCCACTACTCAGATGCCTCCCCTTACTAGCGATAATTGAAATTTATGATAAGGGAATCTCGCACACCAATTAACTTCCTTGGATTATATACTATCTTGAAGTCATATTTCAAAAATAACATCAACCAATGCATTTTTATCTGGTTATGATAATTCTTAGTGAATATGAACGTGATTCTCTACTACATTGGGTAAACAAAGAACTACATTCATATAATATAATGCCATCCATCATCAATGTGAGGGCTACCAATTCCAACTCTACATCATGAGTCTTTTTAATATGCTCAAGGGTCCCCAAATTCATTGATCCATAAGTATTCAATTTTTTCCCATGTATCAACATGAAACTGATTACAAATCAATAATAATTTCATGAAACAATGTTCTCAACAAACCCCACTAGTAGACATAGAAAAAAGAAATGGTCAACCTCAGCCTTAACTCCTCAAAAAATATCTAACACTACTCAGTCTAGGTAAGATATTTCCTATAACGTGTTATATAAATTAAAGTGTCTTCAACCCTATAACATTTTACCTTTATCCACCATTATTACCACACTAATCCAATAAAAATTCCAACCCCGAACATGATATTGGTTGGATTTCAACGAAATCACTACATAGAACATTGTTAGATCCAATGCTAAAACATTATTAGATATGGAATTCCCTAAAAATAAACATCAAGAATATTAACATGGGTCACTATTAGAATATCGTAGTGGTGGTTCTCCTATAGTAAGGCATGTACAATTCTCAAATGATTGTTATGTTCTACCTCTTGTAAAAAGTAAACGAGTATATCATCAGTGATGAAAACTATGAATTAGTCCTTTAATGGATAGAAGATGCAACTAATAAAATAAATGAACACATTGGGGAATTCACCACATAAAAAGAAATCAACTGGAACTCATAGTATATATAGAAACAATAGAATTGTGTATTTTAAAAATAAATATGTCTAACCCTCAATTGTTTGTAGCAGGAATAGATATTGATATTTTAGAAGCAACACACACCTTTCAACTAGTTGAAGATTACTTCAATGTCTAAAAATGTGTAGATAGTATTTATCATTTCATTATATAAATGTTGATAATAAATAGAAATCCTTGGTTTCACCTCCATCATTTCCATGAACAAACTTGGAGATTCATAGGGGAACACAGTGGGTCTATTAAAACAAGTATCTATAAGGTTTTCTAACTACACCCACGACTCCCTAGGCTTGGTAGGGGTAATCTGATATGCCATAGGTGAAAGTTGATATAGAATTTTATATCGTAACTCAAAGTTAGTATTGGAACATATTTGGTAAATATGCCTATATAATCCACCACATTTTTGAAAGTAAAATTTTTGAAAATTTCACTACAACAAGGTATAAACATGAAATTTTATGGGTGATAGGTTTCATCTTCTTTATCACAAGTCCCACTAATAATGCCAAAATATATCTGTTTTCAATGAAGTAGAATCATGTCCAATCTTTATAGAGTCATATAACTATTCTATGATGATCGTCTATCTTTTCATGAACCATGGACAACCATTTCATAGCTTGAATAATGTGAAGAGGTTTCTTCTCAATGACCATGTGGTTTTCATAAGAAACACTCTCCATCAAATTCCATCACCCTATATTGGTATATGTATGATATAAATGAATCACTCCCAGTGGGAACCTCTAGCCTTATAAACATCTATAATGTATAAAATGGAATATCAAGATATCATAGAAGAGATATGTAGAAAAATAAATAACTCATGCCTCTCTCTATAAGTATAGGATAAAGAGTATAAATGACACAGATTGAACCATTAATCAACTCATGAACATCCTATTCATATCTTTCCATAAAATTGATCTTTGTACATCCTAGACTGTCATCCCCCTAAGTGTGCAATAAGATAACTGGTATTGGTTTTTTAATTATCTTATAACATTATTCCCCACTATCATCTCCTCCCTCAAGTGATCAAACTAATCCTTTATCAGTGCATCATTCGTGGGGTCCACCCTATCCATGCATGAGATATCCCTGATCAAGGAATTTCCTCAGTCATGGTGCTCCACCTACTTCTTATCACCCTTCATATACATTTTGGTCAATAAATCATGATACATTTTACCTCTCCCCTCATAAGAATAGAATCTTACCTCTCTAGGCTGATGAGACCATCTATGTGATCCTCATGTTGTAAATTCTCATGTTTCGGTCAATTCTTATGTATTCCTTTTACACTGAGACATCAAAGACTTGCGCCTATTTATCATTACCCTACCCAATGGGACCCTAGCCCTGACTACCCCAAGTCCACCTCTATATTCTAGGGTCTAGAGACCAATACCATGAAAGAATATCACACTCAAGGGAGGCCTTAACCTAATGTTATATTATGCAAACATCCATAAAAATATCCATGAAACATTGTAGAGATAAAATGGAATGAAACTAATATTAATTCATACATATTTTTCAAAATAGTGTATAGAAGAATAATTATAAGTAATAACATATTCCCTCCAAGATGAAACTACAAAAGCATCCAATCGGATCAGGTGGTGGGGATAACTATCAAATTCCACTACTGGTAATCTCCTCATCCAATCTATCATGAACTCCTCAATCAATCTATATCATTAAGTTATTCCTTATATAGGTCCTCTTAGGACACCAATTAAAGGAATGTGTTCTGTATGAGACAAAACATTCATGGGGAAAGCCCGTGTAGGGGTGAGTATGTCAATACCCAGTAACTACCCAAAAAAATGAAATGGGAGAAACTGAAAGGCAATGGTCCTCTTGACCCATATTGAGGTAACCATAATGGAGAGAGAAATTCAATATCATTACATCCTCAGCTCTACATGACTAGTTAGCTCAGTCAACAAGGGTTTTCAACCAAGATATGTGATAACACATAATTTAATACAATAATTAAACCCTATATATACACATCTTAGACTCCAAGTATCATGAGATTTTGAACTCATTTCCCCTTAAATGATTCTACTCAAGGATATAAGGAAACACACATCTATTATAACATACTCCAAGATCTATTCCAACACAAAAGGAATTCTTATGAATGATACACTCTATAGAGATAACCCATACCATCCACGATTATATATGTGAGAGAACACACTCCTTCAAAAACAAATCCAGTTATATCTCTAGTGGCTAGTACCATAAGTCCAATAACTGCTACCTTGCACTAAACGCAATCTTAGATAAAACCAATAGGATATTCCCACCCCTCTACAATTAATAATTCCAAGGTAGAACATCTTTATACAATTAACCACAAGTAACCTCTCTATAGATAATGAATAGAGGGACTCTCACCTTGTTGATTCCTTGTATCTGAGGGAGTACTATCTCTTAACCAAGCCACAAAGCCTCCGTCACTCCAATATTGAGTGTTAGGAACCTCACTCCATTAATGCGGTAATAACTCTTAACCAAGAATCACATACACAAAATGGTGGGGCCCACTCTTCATAACTGAACTCCACAGTTGAGGGATCTTCAACTTGAGTGGATGACCCTCACCCTAACATGACATAAGACTACTACCTTGTAGATGGGGAAATACACCCTTGTATGATAGGGGAGTACAACTAAATAGATTGTGGACTCATACCCTCGAATGATAGTGGAGTATCATTTAATAAATAGAGGATTCTCACCTTGGAATGATTGTGGAGTACAACTATGTTGCTTGAGAACTTGCACCATGGTATCGTAGGGGAGTACCACTCTACCAGCATGATCACTTTGGGGGAACCGACACCTTGGTATAATAATAGATTAACAAACCCATACAATAGGACCCACTAACAAGTATGATAGTGGAGTACCGACTCTGGTAGAACAACATGTATGGAGGACCCTCGCCTTAGGAAAACAATGATTTTCTATATCTGAAGATTGATGACTTGCATCCTTTAAGAAAGGGTAGTACCCCCTCTATCAATACAACAAATATAGAGGTCATGTGCACTAACATGTAATGGGAGTAAAAAATTCATGTATAGAGTACCCACTCCTTGGTATGATAAGGGAAAACCTACTCTACCTGGAGAATGATTATATAGGGCATGCACCATGGTATGACATGGTAGAACATTATCTAACCGCACAAATTGTATGGGGGAAACTTATGGCCTTATCCCAATGAGGGTACCATCCTAGATAGAACTATTCCACAGTTAGATGACCCACACCCACAGTATGGGAGTTTTGTCGCAACAAAACTAAGAAGTAGGGAATCATGTTCTTTGATACATTAGAGGAGTACTAGTCCTATAGTCTCTCAAATCATTCAAAAAACCCTCTTTTTCAGTCAATCATTTCTGAAATGAGTTACCGAGAATACATGCCTCATGTTGAAATATATCCATTGGGAGAGGACATTAAACTATTTATGATAGGTTATCACTATACTAACGATCTAAAAATTCAAGGGACACAAATCATGAGATGATAGGGAATGGTACTAATGCTAAAATCAACCAAGTTTTCCATCCGGATCATTACTCATGGTCTACCACTTCTACTATAACATTATTCTTGATTAATTCCTCATACTATCTCCAATTAAAATAAGGATGTTGTCATCATTTTCTATATGGATAACTTCCCAACATATTTTACTCACAAGCCTGGATCCATGCCATAGAGAATGAGATAAACTATGAAGAAGATACTCCAAAAAAAGGACTACCCTGCAAGCACAAGAGGTCTACACGGCTTGAGAACCTACCTTTACACTCATCTATGTACTATGAATGCATGTACTGGATAGTCATGTGGGTTTACATAGAATTTAAAGGCTTTTCATAGTGTGTCTTGCCTCACCCGGGCCCCCAACCATGTCTTCCCTCACATAGTGCGACCCACCATGTATCAGACAAAGTGTGTGCCCTTGGTAGATGGTGTGTTCTAGAAAACATTCCCTACTAGCAGACCGATTATCCTCAGTTTCCCCCTGAACCCCCCAGGTTGACACTAACATGGTCCCTAGAATGAATTTAAGGTTTATAAAACCCTAAAATGATGGACAGGAAGGGGATCATGACTTAAAAATCAAATCATCTTAACTATTAGAGAAACACTTAAACTTCAGGGTCAAATCCAAACTCAAGAGTGGTTGTTACATGATTCAGGAGTGATTTCCATCAAGAATAGAGTTTTTCGGTGCCTGTTCTCCTTGATTTAACTTCAATTCATCTTTAGGTCCAAAGGGGGATAATGGTTTGTTTCCCCCATGTAATTTTCAAAATTATTGGCGGAGAAGTAATATTGTTTTGATTTTATTAAAATAACATCTTCCATTTAAAACCCCACTCACAACTCACCATTGACCTGATACCAAGTACCAACAATGTTCTTGTCATGCCTAGGGTAAACATGAAGTTCAAACTCATTCGAAATCTCATAATTCTTGTTTCATAATCAATATGATAGTTATTACATGTTTCTAAAGGAATAATATTTTCTTGATATAATATATTTAATATTTTTAATATCACTACATTGAGGATCTAAGAACCTTGAATCATGTACCGACTCCGCACCTTTCTTCCAAAATATTCGTAGAAATATTCAAAAGTATTACAAGTCAAATCTGAAGTCACAAAATCCTCACTATCATAGTACTTATAATCCCAGCAAAAAAAAAATCCAGGGTAGAAGGATAAAACATGAGCTCTCAACTGGGACTCACAAACCAACAATATGACTAATTGTTATTATGCATCATACAAGAACACACTCAATTAAAAAAAAGGTCACCACACCCAATTACAACTCACTCGAGATAGACATCATGTAACCAAAGAGAACATGTCCCCACAATAGTGATAGGTGGTAAAACAACAAGAACCCCATTCAATCTATAGTTATAGTGTCTAGAAGTTCACCACCTCACTAACATGACACATATTCCAATGTTACCAGATCAAAAACACATAGGAAAAAGAACTCAACCACAACACCTAAATAAAATCTAATTTGGATGACACATTCCCACCTTCATGGTTATTCATCGCTTCAAGGGAATTTTCCCTAGAGGGGAAAGTATCTGTAACTCTTGTAAGTAAAAAAGGATCATCAAATTCCACCATGTCATACAGAAGCATATCTCTTTCCAAGATGATTCTTAGAACATGAGGGTACCAAAAAAAATAAATGTATTCTCATTTGTAATCACTGGGTTTTAATGTTCCATATGCTTGTGCACCTCCAATACATTACCCCTCCCCAAAAACACAAGTTAGAGGGATCTGCCCACCACACCCCGACACTATACGTATTATGTAGCACGGGATCACCCATATGGTTTTACTCACATCCTAAGAACACATCATAATGGGGGAAGCATCCCTATTCCTCTTGTATTTTAATGTACATCTCACAACATCAACATAGAGTTATATCAATTCCCTAACTCACCATAGAAAATCCCTGTGAAATGAGTGGAAATAAAAGTATTCCCCATAATAGTTTCTATAAAATAATATTGTATAAAGTATAAAGGAACTGAAGTGTACATTTATTCATCCTCGGTGCCTCTAGTTCAATGGCCTCTATGGCCTTAAGTTATCCTCGCCCACATCCTCAAGCTCTTTAAGCCCTATGTAGACCACATGGGGGTGGTGGTGTTAACTAAAAACACCTTCCACCTATGTATGCTCTCCCCACTTCCCTTACACATCCACCATCATTTGGAACATGCATCCAATGATTCCTTTTCTAGGGTATCCATCGAATTACTCTCTCCCAGCAACATGATGGGTCCAAAAATATCTAGCAATATTTCCCTAGACATAAAATGCATAACACCTCATCCTCTATGTAGAACCATATCCCCATCATGGCCCATGCACTGAAAACCCACATTCCTAATTCGGAATATTGGTATACCTAAGGATACATGATCTTGTATACTATTTCCTATCAGATAAAATAAAAGACTCATCCCTGTGATCAACACATCCGAACACAACCATCCCTCCACTCGGATGTTATCTACTACCATATCTCTCTCTAGTACCCACACATAAGAGGGAAGGTACAAGGATACCACACAAACTCTGACATATCTAAAAAGGCCTTGTTCAAAGGGTAAAGCTATGAATAACATCACTCAAACCATATCTAGAGAGTATTGTGATATGTCTGTGAACCTCTTCGAGTTCTCTTCCAAAGTAATGATATATTTATGAAGTTTCATAAGCTCCTAAATAATAAAAAATATACATGGGGAGGGATAATAATATTTATTCGAGAGCTGTTCAAACTCTACCCATGTGAGTGCCAACTCATCAGGGTTTTTCATCACTAAACTCAACCATCACCGGACCGAACCCTTAAAAATACATGCTTCTAGGACCTCCATCTAATTGAGAGGAATCCTAAAAAATTAGAAAACATGTTTGATTCCCTCAACCTAGTCATAAGATACCTGAGGTATAGGATCACCCTATTACGTTAGAGGTCGCAGCCTTTGGAACTCATACAGTGTACTAAGAATACATGCTTCCTCTGTTAGAACTGTTGTCACAACCTGCTGCTTAACAAGTGGTAGATCAACTACAGTGATACCTGGCGGTACATGCTCGAACATATTTCCTTGCACTGAATCATCATCATTTTAAGAATCTTCATAATGATCCTTTCATGGAACCATTTCTAGATGTCATCAAGGTGGAATCTATAAATAAAACCAATACACACCATGATTAATGAGTTTATCTAGGGAGGAAACTCAAGAAGGATAGAAGAAACCAAAACCTAATAATATATAATGAATTTAGCCCAATTTCCATGATTTATAGAGTCAAAATGAATTTTATTAGAGTCCTAGTGAATGGATATGTCAGCCATCTCCCCAATACTGCAGTCCCTATCCTGAATGATAAACTTGAAAACTCCAACAATTTCACAATTACAACCAAAAGAAAGAACACAAAACTACAATCATAATGAAGTACCTTTTATGATACCACTCTTTAATAACCTTACCCAACTTTCCCTATTCCTTGTCTACCCAAAGACCAACAACATAGTACAGGGGTTGGTGACCAGCACCTAGAATGCATATACCAGTTATGATAAGAATTAGCCAATGGTACTTATACATACCCACACACAAAACTCTCCATCCAATAATGTAGATATAAAATGGATTGAAACTCAAATGAAGACATACATCCATCCTATATCGAGGTAAAACATAAGTAAAAAATGGAAAATTACATTCCCACAAAAATATTACTACAAAAGAGTCCAACATTCTCATTGGTGGGTGTCGATTTCAAATGAAACTGTCAGTAAGCTCATCAGCCATGCTCTGGTAAACACCTTAGTCAGTATACCTAAATCAGATATGCCTCCCTCAGGTCCTCTTAAGAAAACATCGAAAGGCATGTGGTTTGTACAATACCTAAAATGTACTATCAAAGACAGTATAGAGGTGACTATAAGAATATCCAATAGGCACCACAAAATAAAACAGATAAACTGATAGGAAATTGTTTGCTTCACCTAGCAGAGATAGCCCAAATCAAAGAGAAACACTATCACATGAAATCCTCAAATATACACGACTATTAATCTTATTTCAATGGTGGTTTCAATAAGGAAATGAGAGAACACTGTAAAGACTATGAAAATCAAAACCCTGATATACTCATCACATTCTCCAAGTATCATGAGGTTCCAGACACATATCCTGCTACATCATTCTACTCGAGTCTCTAAAGTCAAAAAATATCTAGGGAAACACACTCCAAAAGATATTCCAACAAAGATCGAACTCATCTAATAGATACACTTCCTTGATAATAAATCTACCATTCTATATGGCATGTATAAGACAACATAACCCATCAGAAATAACTCTCTAGGTGCATCTCTAGTGTCAAGAACCAAAATTCATACACATATTTCCTTCTACTATGTGTAAGATTATAGAATCCCATGTGGACATGCCAACACCTCCCCACTACAAAAAGATGAGGGAAAACTTTTCTACACTATGAAATATGTGTAACCTAAATAAAGGTGGAGAATGTAGGGACCTACACCTTGCCACATCCCCACATCCAATAGACTAATAGCTTCTAACCAACACATAAAACATTTGTCACACCTATACGGAGTGGACTACGCATCACTTTTCTTAAGGAACACTAACTCTTAACCAGGGATCACAAATAAAAAATAGAGGGGGCTGGTTCTCATAACTAAACTCCTCAGTTGATGGAGATCTTCATATAGTGGAGGACATGAACTATTACATGTTAGGGGATTAGAACACTTTAGTCACAGACCCAAACCCAGGTATGATCTAGTAGTTCCATTAAATTGATAGAGTACCCCATACTAGAATTACAAGGATGTACCACTCAATAGATATAATATGCACACCAAAGAATTATAGGTGAGTACAACTCAATATATAGAGGACCTGAACCCTGGAATGACATGAGAGTACCTCTCTATGGAAAGAGGACTCACACCCTACTATAAAAAGGGAGTACCACCCTACTAGTATTTTAAATAGGGGGATCCCACATCCTTGTACAACATGGGAGTACTAACCCCGTTATTAATGTTAGTCTCCCTAGAACAATAGGTGAGTACCAACTCTTTTTGGGCATTATTCTTGGATGAACTGTACCATACAGTAATAGAGGAGTTTTGACCCCAAGGATAGGGGTCCATCACTTTGGTAAGACAGGGGAATACCGACTCTCTCTATATTTCACATATAGAAGTACAACACCTTGACATGGTAGGGGAGTATCGACAACAATGATAAAAGATGTGGTCCAATGTATGATAGGGGAGTACCTAATATACTTTCCCAAAATTTAATGATGGATCGAACCCTAGTAAGACAGGGGATCTCTATCTCAAACTATAAAAATGATACATGGGCAACTCATGCTCAGATTCAAATGGTAGTACCATCCTCGAGAGAACTAATCTGCAGGTAGAGGACCCAAACCCACTATGTAAGAGTTCTATCTCAACCACACTAAGAGGTAGAGAAACTCCTTCACCAATTACTTAGGGTTTTATTAGTCTCATGGTTTCTTTGATCAACTAAACTGACCTCCTATGATTGGTGGGAATCACTCAATGAAGCTCTACACATGTCATGCCTCACATCATAACACAACCACAAGTAGGGGACCCTCCATGTATTATGATAGAGGAGAACCTCCATACCAGTATAATAAGTTAATGGGACTCATATTTTGATATGATAGGGAAGGGTACATACCACTATGTTAATCCAGTGTTCCACCCTGATCTCTACAAACGTTCTACTACTATATTTTCATTTTGATTCATTATACATCATCACTTCCAAGACATCTTGGAGGACAAAATCATGTTCTTCCCGGATAACTAGTTTATATAAACTACTAGAAATCCTAAATATATTCCCTAATTAATTAGAGAGATTAGTTGGAAGATCTTACAAAACAAGTTTTACATAGTATTCAAGGGGGTATACATGATGTGTGACCCCTCCCAAAAACCATATAGTTTCCTCTGAATGCAAGGATTACATAGTAATGTATGCATGCATGGTGTTTGAAAGCTGTAAAAAACACATCTTTTCTCCCCCATGCCCCTTGGTGTATATTTCCTCACACAACATGGCCAATCATTTGTAACACACAACATGTACACATTTTACACTATTTGTTCTGGAAAACCATCCCTCTAAGACATGTCACATTATCATTCCGTTATCCACGATTAGAACCTAATGGCCATGTACCTCTAATTGGTAGTATACCATTACACTACTAACCTGTCCATGTCCCATGTTTTCCAAAAATGGGGTCACTACATGGAATGTAACATGGAACACAGAGTTTAGTCCCAATAACTAACCTTACACTAATGGAAAAAGAACATGGTGTATGATCATGTACTACACTACATGTGATTGAGAATTCAGATAGGTAATTATTTTATGAGTATCCCAATTCTCCCCAATTTCCCATAAAACCTCTAGATCAACACGTAGAGGGTCCCTAACCAGCATCGAAGGGATCTACAATCATTGATTGATGCATAAAAATTAGATCAGAACATAGAACAACAAAATTTCATCCTCATCGTGAAACATTGATGTTTCAAAGATAGATATGCCCTCAAGATATAGTGCAACAAGATCTGTGAGTGATGATATTCATAAGAAAAGATCAATGGTGCCACTTTTCCTTGATTCTCCCTCACTTCTTCTATCAGCACACAAGGGGGAGGATTTATGCACCTCCATATAATTTTCACTAAGGCATTGATGATAGTGGGTGTTGTTTTAGTTTTATTAAAAACTTATCATATATTTAACACCCCACCCATGACTCACCTGCATCCCAATACTCGATGCTGAAAAACATTATATCACACCTAGGGTAAACATGACATTCTGAACTCAAACGCTATCTCTATATTCAAACATGATACTCTACATGGGAGTTATTACTCATTTCAAAAGAAAATACATGCACGTTATATAATATATTTAATACCATTCACAATGACTCCTTGGCCCTATAATCCCATGGCACGTCAATGCCTATCACTGAAAATATTACTACAAATATTCCAAAGTCTTACATGTCAAAACCTGAGTCCCTAAACTATTGGTTGTCGTAGATGACTCAACCACCATGATGTACACTACTAGAACAAATAGCCCAAAATTCCTCAGTTAGGAATCTCTATATAATGAGAGCACTCTCCATCACTCTAGAAAATGTTAGAGTGTTTAAGGAGACCAAACTAGTATGGATGACTCTGTAATGGTCTGACATGGACTCATATTCCTAAAACTATCAATCTTGAACCATATTGAGGGAGTAAATTGTGAGGTCCATTAACCTTGTGCCATATTCATCTTCTAACATATCACCCAGCTAAAACTCGATATGCTCCAAAAAATGTATAATGACCATGATTTAAGAGTAATACCACCTGTACAATATATACTAGATGTCAAACCATGTGAGTTTCACCTCATCATGAGTTATGGTGATCATAATCCACCAATTCATAAATACTCCATGATAAAGGATTTCATTAAGTCCAACCAAATGATTGGTGTGGGTTTATAAATTCTTGAAAACTCATACAACTGACTCCATCCAATACACTATTTCTTAAGGGTCCGGATCACTATGAAAACACAACATTATCTATCATTATAAATTTTCATTCACCATAAGCATGTATATATAATAATCCTAAGCTACCATGAATATATACAATAAAAAAATATTCAATCCTCCACATTTACTATTATGGTAATCCCCTCATTGTTATATGCTTCAACAAAGGAATCCTCACTAAACTGGTCATCTTCACAGTCTTGTATCAACATCCTAGAAATCCATCATTGAATAGGTATCCTAAAAGAAAACAAGATGTGCCTTGGTTAGAAGTGAAAATTTGGGTAGATGAATCAACAATTACATTAAATTCAAAAAAATGAATCCTATATAATGCTTGTACCATTTGATACATATATCAAATACCTCAGTATTCTAAGTTGGTAAGCATTTATTTATATCCCTAGTAAATAGATACATCATCCACCACATCGACACTAGGTTCCCTAGCCTGAAAGGTACACTTGAGACACTCCAACATCATTTTCCTTTGTTTCCAAACAAATTGTACCACAATTATAACACTAATTATCCATGGGAAAGACCATCTCGAATAACACTCTATCAAAACCTGACTCACTGAGACCCAACATATACTAGCATTACCCTGAGTGTGAAACCCCAAGTCCACCTCTATTAATATAGGTTATTGTGAAAAGTTTAATGTAGGAATATAAATAAAATGGGAGACCATATTTTAAATTTCATAAACAGACAAACAAAAAGATTCTTGTAAAAAGTAGAGAGAAATTATAAAATAATGATCATCTAGAGTGCAAAACATGAATCAAATAACCTGTAGGAAAACATCATGTACATTATTGTGGTATAAAAGTATAAAGGTAAAAAATACATTCCTAATAAGAAATGAGGTGTGACTATGAAAGCAACCAGGAAGAGGGGAAAATATGAGAGTTTCTAGATCCCAATATCTGTGGTTGACTGGTGAACATTGTCATCTCCACCGTGTACATATATGATCCTTCAAAACGGGGTGCACCAATGTCACTACTAATCTTTTTCTCATCTATATAAGACCCAACATGTGTAGGAAAATCTAATGTATGGGTGAGTATGTGGATACCCAATAAGATAACCCGAAAACCAAAAAGGATGAAATATAAATATAAAATAGTCATCTAAACCCATAAGCAATAGTGAAATAAATCTTGACAAACATTTTATTAAAGAAACCCATGTAAGAATGAAAGGGGATCTCCATCTCTATATCCCAACTAAGAATTCAGAGTCAAAATGTAGCTCTAATGGTCAATCTTTGATAACTATCAACATGAAAAACCTCTCATTAATTAGGGTGTAGGGTCCTGATTCTTCTTATGGTCCTCCATAACTAAGGGACAAATAACTCACATGGATGACTTTCTCACTACTAGTGATTGAAAAGGGGGTAAGCACACCATAAATAGGAAAATTGTTCCCTATCATAGTACATGGAAGTACTAACACTACCTATGTAAAGAGTACGGGGACCCACACCCTACTATGACTTGTGAGTATCAACCCTAATATCTCTAATGGTCATACATGATTACATCCACTGGACAAGCATCCCTGATGGAAGAATAATCTTATAAAACCACATTTAATAATTCTAATGTCAAAATAAACGCCACCATATAGTCCATCATTGAAAAAAACATAGGATACGCTACTCGTGGGCCCAAATATGAGTCATAAGGAAGTAGATACTTAAGGTAGATGTTCTAGGATAAAGTATATGATGTGTACCAAGGGTCACATGACATTTCAACTCATATAGCCACTTTTTCCTCAACTACACAGAGCAAGGATAGCCATGTAGAACTACCTGATATGCACATGAAATACATAGAATGTCTTGGTTTATTGGGGTATTATTGGGTCCCCTTGAATTCATCCAATATAATTTGGCATGTGATCAAGTAAGCTAGTCATGCCTATATTAATAGTGTGTGTCAAGGTATCCTAGACATGTTTGACTGTATGGTTATTCCCATTTACTTAGGTGGTGATTGTATACCTTTTTGTGTCCATGGATGTGTATTCCTGAGGTACAGACTGAGCTATAAATACCATGAAAAAGTTCATTTATGGGTCATTTATGGAATGTGATATTTTCCTCCCACTATAACCAAATCCACTGTAGTAATTTTTCTCAAGGCTTTTTTTCCTGGACTACAGATTGTGTATATAATGATTTTCTAGAAACTAAATTTTTTTTATTAAATTTCACCTGCACCACCTTCACCGTTATTTCCATTTTGATTCACATCATGGATCTTCTGTTCAGGGTTTACTAATTCAGATCCATCGTTTGTGTCTGTATTTAAATCATCAAATCTACATGTGAGTCATCACCATCACACCACATTGACTCTACCAGGGATTAGGACCCATGATCCAACCTATTATCTATGTCACTAAAACCTACAACTTGTATTGTATCCTAGTTAAATTTCAGAACATTTATATCCAAATCGATTATATATCCCTCATGAATCTAGGGGTTTGATCACACTTGAATCCAGATGAGAAATGTCAAATTCCACAATAGTGGGCTACTATAGAAGGATGAAAATAAAATTTATATAAATTCCCATGAAAAAAGGGAACATATAATTCGTAATGATGTGATTATGTCCAATGATTTCTTTATATTGATTAGGGGTTAAATCAATAGCTCATATGATGTAAAATAAATGGGTTTAAGAAGTCAATTTTATATCGAACTCTTCAGATGAATAGAAATATCTAGAAATAAAATAATATTAACAATTTATTTTTTTAAATAAATCAAGGATATTAAAAAATAAAATACCATGCTCTACATCATGTTTCGATCTGTCTTTAGTGAATAATATGCCTTCTAGAGATGAAAATTATGATTCTACTTTTTTCATCATCCACCTTGTGATTATCCTCAATTATATTCATTGATCGATGTTTATGTTTTCCCAATGCCAACAAATAACGATTCTTCCTCATCTAAAATCTACCATCATTACTTGGATAACCCAAGGGAGTTTCTTTAGTAATATCATTATATATAGTGTTAGGTTTTTAGGTTAATTAAACAAATTAAATACAATAATTTCTTAGTTGGTTAATGCACTCTCCAATAGTCACCTTCCATAAAACTCTTGACACTGAACAACATTATTTCATGCCTAGTGTATACCTCATGTTCCAGAATAAAACATGTTTAATGATTTCCCATATGAGGTCCCAAAAACATGAACAAAATATTCTAAAAATATCATCACTTGTTCTTTAACATATATTAATATTTTTACTATATTATTTTTGAGGTCCTGTGACATTCAAATATAGCACCAACATTGAGGAAAAATCCAGAGATATGTATTGAAATATTCAAAGGATGAAACTAAAAAAATGAATTTATCATGATTTATATAATTATATATGAACCATGAAAAACCATACATATTATTCCATTTATTATTTTATTATTATATAGGGGAACAAAAACATATGGATATTTGATTAAATATATAACCATCTAGATATGTAATTTTAAGAAACAATTAATAAAAAATAAAAACAATATCACTAATTCACACTTCCCCCACTCAGCAATCACACCTGGCTTGAGATATACATTTATAATGATTAAAAATGAACTATTTAAAAAAATATGGGTAACGTTTCACTCTCTATACAAAAGTGTTAAAATTTTAAATTTACCAATAGATTATTTTGTCTTTAAAATGTGTACATTATTCATCAATAATATTCATTTCCATGTTTTCGTAACATTTCGGAGAACATTATGTTACCATTTTCTACGAATTATATTATTTTAAAGAGTTATAAAAATAAAATTATATTTCTTTAAATATTTATGAACTACCTGAATGGGATTTTTCTTGTTGGATCAAATGTTTGTTTTTATGAGTCTAGGTTTTAAATTGGATGATTCCTTATATTATGTTCATGTTATGGTTCTTGGGTATTATATATGACGATGTCTGATCCCGGGATATTTATCTCCAATGTATAGGGTAATAATTTATAATATAGATATAAAATATTTGAAGTAATTAAATTATATATTCTTATTTAAAGGGTGATATGAAAAGGTGATTAGAAATATGTGATTAATATAACTCCCCAAGACACCTTCATGTTTTTAAATTTATCTATGAGTATTACAGGTTTTCTTAAATAATGGATGATTATACCTATTTTTACATGACAAATATTATTATATTAAGAGGATAAAAATTTCTTGGGTTTTTTTATTTTTCAAGTGACTAACATGTGCTATTTATTTTTATATCTAATATTGGGATTGGTTTTCTCATTACATGTTTTTATGTTATCATACATGATATAATGATGTATAAAAAAACAATATAAGTCCAACTTATGATCATGAAGATTCATATTTAATGAATAATTGGTGTCATAATACAAACAAGAGTGTTAATTTATGGACCTATTTTTTTAAAAAAAAAATTACATTATGTGGAAGTGTCTTCTTTTTAATGTACCAGTTTTCCTACATCTCTCAGAATCTAATCATAATTTTTATATGAATTTTTTAAAAAATATTTACATACTATAAATCATTTAATTACATTTTCGATTAATATTGGTTCTTGTAGTAGGAATCATTGTATGTTTTTCATAGATATTTTGTTTAAGATGTTTATATGAATAGTAAACATAGGGTCCTTATTTTTTTTCAAATTAAAATGATAATGTTTTTTATTTATCAAATAGTTTCCTTATTACTTCATCAAATACATGTACATTTTAGAATGTTTTATATTATGTTAATAAGTTGAATAAGGTATAATATAACCAAGAGGAAAATGTATAGCATGAAAATGATAAAATTGGAGTTGATATTTTTTTTCTATGTTAACTCAATTAATATAAGATATTACACCATGAAAGAGATAATCCAAATTCTACACAATATAACAAGTCAATAGTGGAATATTTAATGAAACAACACCCTCTTATAACTTGAAGAACATCAAACCCAGTTGTAGGAAAAGTATAGATAAATGATGTAGAGAAGATTTTTGATGTTTTGGGTTAATCAATGCCACAAAATTTAACTCTATATTTTATCATTTTTAATTTCATGTTCAAAAAATGTGATATTCAATAAAAAATACAAAGGAAAATAATAAATTTAAAACCATGTATTCAACAATGTTTAAGGAACTTTTTCTATAAAATATTTTTTTTATTTTTATTTTACATGTAATGAAATGTAATTTTTTGGAGTTTAAGTGAATGGAAGTGGACTTAGTAGCATCTCATATATTTTATTTTACAATATATTAATTATATTCGAAGGTCCAATGATTCGAAATACTATCATGTGAAAAAAAATTGGGTTTTTTTACAAGTCCTAAAATGTGCCTCCTAATACCCTAGAGTTTTCTAACTAGTCGTGGGCCTTTAAAGAACATAGTGGGGAGACTATTCCCCAAATTATTGAGCTATAAATATTTAAGAATAAATATTAGGGTAACAAATATTTTTAGAACAACATGATAATAGTAGGTAAACCAAATAGAGATGGAAACTGATCAATTCAACATTATTGAAAATAATGTATTGATATGATGGAATGTAGTTAGGAGTCACATTGACTGTAAAATATATATATGAAAAACAACTCAAAGAATACACCAATGTCCCAGGTCCTGATCCACATATTGGTCCCATCCCCATGGTCCAACACTTTTAGTAATAAAAATGATACATCAATGTTATTTTACATTGTACAGAATTGCACCTATGTTATTTTCTTAGGTACCAAACAACTTCCTTAGTAGGGTTTCAGTAAACCACTATTGGTCAACCCCACCGTGCATAAGAAAACTAGTCTAAGAGTAATTTCATGTAATAATTTGGTATATATATGTGTTAATTAATCATATAATATAGTATAATAATTAACCTTCATCAGTTCCATGATTGAATAACTCTTAGCATGTGGTATCACCATGCCAACTGTAACTACAAGTTAATGGAATAATCACATAAATTGACCAATACCTATGTATAATAATTTCATATTATCTAGGGAAATGAATTTATAAAAACATTTTCTCATAATCATGCCTATCACTTTTTATAATAATTTTAGCATTTTCGGGTTAATCCCTCTATATGATATTTTCATAATAATTGAAAAAATACCTTTATACAATCATTTTAGTATAACCATGAAATTATCTTTATATAATAATTTTATCATGACTAGTACAACCCCTTTATAGAATCAATTTAGAATAACCATGTAAATCCCTTTATATAATCATTTCAGTATAACCGGGCTAAGCTATCTATATAATCATTTCAGCCTAACCTTATAATGTCAATGTATATCTAGTAATTTATAGAAAAAATTAATTCATTTAAAAAGGTGTTCCTATTTCAAAAAATCATTTATGTTCTCATGTCATTCTAATTCATGTTTTATGCCAATTTTCAGATCATTATCGTTCATGGGTAGGCTCTCTCTTTTGGATACTACATTGATAATCTCTAAACCATTAGTTCCAAATAGATCCAATGAGTAGTCCAAATAGGGGATTATCATCACCTGTTATATCATTATTTAATTCTCATATTGTTTCCCCATGATCACATAGTATTTTAAACACTTAAACTAATAGAAACAGACTATATGGATTTATTCTAGACCATATACCATTATCTAATGATCAGAGAAACATTGTTAACAAGTTACACCAAAAAATAATGAAGGCGTAGGAGATAAATAAGTAAAACCAAGATCACACAATCCTTGATATCATATTATTATTAAATGTAATCCATTAGATAAATCATCTATAATTGAGTATAGATGATGAAGGGGAAACCAAAAAGAAGGATCTCACCAGGGATGAAACACGAAATAGAGATGTCCAAAAGAGAATGTATTGCCCAAAAATATCCTTGGGTCACCATATTGTTAAATAGAGGAGTATTAATAATTTATAAAAAAAATATCATACATACAACAGGAATTAAAACCAAAATTCTGGATGAATTCATGTCATGAAGCACTTTAACGACAAGAATTCAACATACACTAAATATTTGGTCACCCCAGGTAAAAAATAAAATTATTTTCCTCTTCATGGTGTGTAAATAATTCACGATATGTAACAAATTCACATCCTAAAACTATTTCAGGTCTTTTAATGAGAGATAGATCCACATCATTTCTTACATACACAGGATGAATATGTCTTTCTGAATGTAGACAATATATATTACTTTTGGATATATCTAAAATTATTCCACTCCACCTAATCTTGATGAGAATCCATTTATAACCTTAGAAACATATATACCTACTCTCCACTAATTTAAAAAATAATACATCAAGGAAATTTAGGCCATTTTCTCACTTATAAATTTCTCCATCACCCAAAGAAGAGGTTCAACCTCCATGGGTTAAATGAAAAAAACCCTAACTAAAGGATATTCAACAAAAGCTAAAAAATATATATACCTAGAACTTATGGTATCTTACAACCTCCCCAAAACATAAAATCTCATCCTAAAGATTTTATATAAATCATTTTTGATTATCATCCAAAATTTATGCACATTGTGCTCACAGATAAGTATTTATATCTTAGTTATCCTATTTATCAAGGACATGCTACCTCTTTAGTCATATTAAGGGTATGGTCATTCCCCAAAGATACATCTCTCTATATTGGATTCTTATAAAGGGATTCATCTACACCAAGCATAATGTAATAAATTTATATATTTTGAGAAGGTTTAATATGATATCTATGGAGTTGTGATACAGGAAACTCATCATGAGCATTATAGAAGAGCCAATTCGTCTTCCACTATAATGAAACTTTCCACAATCACCAATGGACTATAAAGACTGATTCAAAAATTTCCCTTTTTCCATATATATTGTTGTCTCAAACTAGGAGACACCAGAAAGTTATAATTATGACCCCCCCCCCACAAACAACATAATTCATTTGATCTGAGCATCATAAGGTTTCTTCATGATCTGTGTGGTCACCAACCACTTTCGGATCAATTGAAGCTACTCAGATGTCTCCTACATTTAACTAGATCCACAATTCACTAGCTAAAATACCTATATCCAATAAATAGGCGAATGGATCATCTATCACTAAAAATACATGAATGGTTCCATCTATATTGATTCATGTAACTATAATTATATGAAAATTATATGATTTTCATATATTTCTCCAACAAACCATAGAAATATAGCAGATGGTCCCAAAACATATCCTTCTGAATTTAAATATTCTGTTCATATTATTATCCAGTTTATGGTTTTAGTATGTAATCACAAGAACCTATGATCATAGACCCTTATGAAAAACCTTTTAGAACTGAGATGTGAAACATGAATCTCCAGTAAAATTGATATTCCATAGAACATGGGAAGTTGAAATATCTCCAACATGTAGACACTACCAAAATCACTAGTTGTCCATATATATATGATATGTAAGAATTGAGATACCTTCATAATTTGATGGATGATAAACCATATTGCATCATTATTATGAGGTGTCTTCGGTAATCCTATTACAAATTCTATAGAGATAGAATCCCATTTTCATTCTAGAATAGGTAAAAGATGCAATAGGCCAGCAGACCACTAATGCTCAGTAAATCACCCACTTATAGGTGAAGCATATATCCATGAATCCTTCTATCTCTGTTAACATACCTAGACATTAGTAATATCTATAGAGATCATGATATTTCTGTAGTAATCCTACGTGTACAGCTCATCCAATAGCATGAAACTCCATCATCATCTCCACATGAAAGCTGATAGAATCACATTATCATCCATGGAGAAGATGTGAATAAATACTTCTAAGAGACCATCATGAAGGTGGATCCCCACCATATAATATATCACAAATAAATAAGCCCTACGAATTAGATAACATCTCAATATTGATCTGTTCTAAATGCATGGGTAACACTCATATCGAGGATAGAGCTACTCATCCCTATGAATCTTCAAAATCTATATACATATCCTCAAATACTTTTATCATTAAACATTCACCACATTAACCTTTCACTAACACATTCTTCCTCTTGTAATATACAGAATTAGCAATGTAGTTTCCTTTACCTTGTTTGTGAGACAGCTCAAAATTGAAAGGCAACAGATACTCAATCCAACTCTTCTACTGATGGTTCATTTCCCATAGAGAAAAGACATGTCTGGGTGTCTTTTTTTCCATGTGCACCACAAAACACTCTACCAATTTATTGTTTTTCTTGTATCATGGGTTTTATATCACTATAGATAACTCCACTTCATGAGTTGGGTAATTTTTCGCATGTAGCCTTATCTATCTAAGGGTACAGGAAGAATCTCAATATTCCTACATCACAACTACACCAAATATATATCCTAATGCAAAAAATACATGTTAAAATAAAATCCAAACATAATAAATGTTTGAATAAATGTAGAGGTCATCCTAATCATAAGTTGTTGAAAAAATCTCTGAGAAGAACCTATCCAAAAAATATTTCCCCCATTCATGGTCATCTTGACCATTAATGATTCTAGACATGAGATGTCCTGAATGAAATTATAATAAAATAATTTTAGACAATGAATATTCCAAATTTTGATGAAATTCTTAGGCTGGTCCCAGGAAACTATAATTTCAACATTCTTGGGGTCTACTTCCACTTTTTCCATTATGATAAAATCCCTATGGAACGAACTTTATTAATAAAAAACAACATTTGGTAATATTAGAATTAATCTAATGCTCTCTCTCCATATGCTCAGCTTTATTTCATGATGTTTGGAATGATCACATATATATTAGGATTACATTAATAATTGATCTAAAAAATTCACCACAAACTGAATGAGGAATTAATGTAAAATATCGTTCATCAAGGACGTGAATACCAAAAATACTTTTCTAGACCATGCAACACCAACATTTACTCATACAATCTATACCTACTCCTAAAATTATTCTAAGGAATGTCTGATAGTCTCAATATCAACTAATTATATACTAATATCAACTAAATCTTAAGGAAAAATTGGGCACCACTCAGCTGATTAGAAAGATCATAAATGTGTGGGAGGGAGTACTAATTCTTGAGTGTCTTCAAGTTCAGTTTATGATAGTCCAAACACAAACACATAGTCCCATTATCTTTCTCGTATAAAATCTTAGGAGAATCCCAACGTAACATACTGTGTCATATGAAACCAATAGTATCCAGATCTTAAAACTATAAATTTCAATTTAAAAAGCACTAATGGTTCCATCATGTAAGTTGTGATAGAAACTGTAACTGATCCCAACATCAACTCGGTCATGAAGTTGATCTCCCAATCTGGTTGTAATACATATTAATATTCCAAAACAACATCCTCAAATTGGTATACCATGAGAGTAAAAGTATCATGATGCATTAAACCTTTATCTAGGAAATACCTAGTATTTGAACAATGAGAAAATCCAATCTAAACTGATTTTTTCATTCATGAATAGCCTAAATATCCAACTCACTTCTTTTTAAATAGTTTCCTTTGTATGGATCTAAAAATTTAATTCTCCTCTATTAATTGTCCATGTGATCCTAGTGTCATACTAACAAATCCATACCCAGATCAAATCAAAACCTGTATTTCTAGTTAATACTATAACCAAAATGAATTGCAAACCACCAATTTCTTGGGAAAATTCTTTATAATAATTGATATTCATTGACAACGGTCACAATGGTTTGTTGGTGGCCATAAATATTATCCAAATCATCCATAAACCAGACCACAACATTTTCAAAAAGAGAATATATAATGGAATCTAATTTTCCTACATCCAAAAAAAATAAAGGTTATATAATATTAGAATCATACATCTAATGGTAGAAGGTGATACATCCAAACTAGTTGGAATAGAAAACATAACATACAACTAAATTTCCACTCTTCCTTGGCCTCTAGTATAACTCCAAAGATATTCTCCCTTTGGAGGGTATTACCTCTATAGTACCAGGGTACCCTATCACATGCCTCGACATAGGAACTCGGGCTTCCAGTCTACGTAGGGGTAGATGAGTCATTCCCATACTCTGGTCCCTGTCTCGATTCCCTTTCATTAAATTACTACTACATGCCCCAAAAAACCACTATAGGTAGCTCAGCCTACTGTAATCACATCACTCTAGTGTAGGTTGTAGGCACGAAGTCATATTTTGTACAAACTTTACACACTGATAGAACTACTATAGAACATGGTCCTAACACAGATTTACATTTCCCTAGCTCATCTTATAACTTTTCCCTTTCTAATAATTATCATATCGATGCATCATACCACTATAATAAGAGATCATAGTTTCTCCTACTAAAATCATCTAGTCACTACATGAGGTCACACTCAGAATCCATTTCATAAAGAGAGCCAATTAATCAAATCCAAAATATCACTCAAGTGAAATAAAATCTGAAAATACATGATCTCGTAGAGAATCCCATTTGAGAAATTGACCATCTTCGAAATCGCATCAGATGGTAAATATGAAACAAAGAAATGAAAACTTATAAAACATCATGCATAGTGCATCAATGACCTGACTACTTGAATTTGGTACATGAAATCTTTAGTTGTCTCATTACTCAGTGTTTATATGTAGAATTTTCTCAGGAACATTCTCTCCAATTCATTCCATGAAAACTCATCATACTATGAAAAATTTCTCCAAACATTCCCATTAATGCTTAGATTTTCCATATAAAATGTATTCCGGAAGATTCACCCTCATTTCTATGAATATCTCTATGTGATTGAAAATCATATGGAGTTACATGATCCAAAAAAAGCGGATATCTAGTGGCCTCTAACAATAATGAATGTAGGGGGGGTGTTTTAGCATAACCTCTCTCTTTATCAAAGATATTGAAGGTAAAATGAAAATAGTATCTCTTCTAGGGGATTTCATGACCCTGAATAATATTTTGCGAAGGTATATATCGATAAAATTCTCTAAAGATATAGGAATCTCTAGTTCAGCTGTATTTGGTATATTCTGATTAATGCTCTCATAATGTTCTATTTGATGTTTATGAGGAGGTATTTTCAATAAATGATAAACTCACTATATAGAATACTCAATAAACATCATGTTCATACTCAATAAGTGACAAAAAATAGGATAAATATAGCTCATTACCCTTTTAAGAATGTATTTACAAGTGAATTATAATGACATAATAATTTATCTATAACTTTTTTCATCAGATAAAATATTGTTAACATTTCAAAGTTCATGCAGCAAATATATATCATACAATAAATATTTCCCGATCATGATCAATGCATGTTGATACATATCCCTACGTGAATATCACGATACATGTATACTCATCTTTCTCTATAGAGATCCATGAGTATAATTATCATGAAATAATAACATCACACAACATATGAATCACCGAATATGAAATTATATCAGTCACAACATGTGGACAATATGAGTTGCATCTGCATCCCTGGGTAATCATCTTTTCCTCCATATATTGTTTAGTTAATCCCATGAATAAGTTCATTACCAGGTCCCAACATGTTCCTAATTTCATTTCCAAATTTACCAAAAAATAAAGAATCATTAATGAAAAACATGATTCCTATGATTATACATCGTAACATCTGAAAAATAGTCACTCTCTCCCATGGAAAAACAAGGTTGGTTACTAGAACTCAATAACCCCTCCTCATATTCTAGGGGCTCTCAAATAGCCATTGGTGTATAAAAATCATAGTATAAAGACATTACCCCTATAATACAGTTGTAATTATATCATAATAAATATTAAATTAATTGAAGTAGAAAAAAACATTATGATAACAAAAGATAATCCAAATAGTGATGGTAACTGATCAATCTAACAATAAGAAGAATAATTTAATGACAGGTTAGAATGTAGATAAGTGTGAAGATGAATGTATAATATAAAAATACTAAAACAACTCACACAATACACAAAATAACCTAGTCCTTATCACTATTTAAATCATGTATCTTATCTCCAACCCATCTAATAAAAAATAACCAGCAAAAAGAAGCATTTCCCATATCCAAACATGTATCCATGAAATCTACATGGGTATTAAATGGTGGCATGAATAGTGTGTGATGAATAATAATTATGTTGACACCAACATGTATAAATAAGAACAAACTATAATAATTTCATATAATTAAGTGATAATCATCAGTATTAATTAATTAATTAATAATGTATAAAAATAATCCTTCGTTGATAGCATGATGTAATAACTATGAGCTTGTAGAATCACCATGCCAACTATAACCACAAATCTATACCATAATCACATAACTGGGTTAATACCGATATATAATCCTTTCAACAAAACTAGTCCAAGCCCTTTTATAAGTATTTGAGCATAATCAGGACATGCCCTTCGTATAATTATTTCATCCGAAATTGTTCAAACCCTATGTATAGTAATTTCATCAAAAATGATCCAATCCCTTTATAATTTGTTTTTAGCATAATGGGGTCAAGAAACTAATTTAAGAATTTTGGTATAACATCGAAAATCACTTTATATATGAATTTAAGTATGACAGTTCCAAAAACAATATATAATAATTTTTTAATTATCATGTTATGACCTCTATAAAATAATTTTAGTATAAATAGAGCATATCAATTTATGGCTAGTAATTTCAATAAACATGTATTTCATTTCACATAGTGTTCTAATCATATGAAATCACCAAATCCATCATGTCATGTTAATTTTTGTTTCAAGTTAGTAGTCGGCATATTCCAATTCAATGGTGGGGTCACCCTACCGGTTTCTACAAGAATGATCTCATCACTATCGGGTCTAAAGGGATAGGAGGATTAGTCCAGAAACATCATTATCATTACGCGTTATTCTATTGGTTAATGCGCACAATTTGTCGGAATGATCGCATAGTATTGTTAAAACATAGCTAAATAAATATATACTATGGTTTTTTATATAACACATACCATTATCTAGAGATTAATGAAACACCTTCAGTATAGAATTCCAATTATGAATAATGGAAGAGGATATGAGAAAGGAAATCCTAGTTCACACAAGAATCATGGTCAAATATGAATTCAATGGTGGTTTTAATATTATAATAATATAAAAGATGATTGATGAAGAATAGATAAAAACAAATTAATGGAACTCATCATATATTAAATGCTAAATTGAGATGTATATAAGAGAGGTTTTCACCCAAAAATAGCCTATATTCTACATCGTATAATATATGTAAGGACACACAATATATGAAAAAAAAATCATACATAAATCATGAATAAAAAACGAATGTCCTGATGAATTCTGCATTGAATTTAATATATAACAAAAAACATGGCACGACATCCTATCAAAACACTAATAATACTTTTCTCAGTGTGTAACAAATTCTTGGGATGGGAAACATTCATGCCATAAAACAATTTCACAGGTTCTTGTATGTGAGGGATTTATGTCATTTATTATATACATAGTTTGAATATGCCATATAGGCTTTAGCCACTATATATTCCCACAAATATCATGAAAATATATCAACTCCAACTAATCCCAAGGAGAATCCCTTTATGACAATATAAATATTTCTGACCAGGATCCACTCATTCAAAGAAACATTTATCTTGAAACATTAGAATATTTTCCCCAATAAATTATCTTCATCCCTCAAAGAAAAGGTTCAGTGACCATGGTTTCAATATATAAAATTATAATTACAATAAATTCAACGAATATAAAATGAAGGACATACTAGGAAAATAAATGATCTTACAATATTTATACTATATAATAAATCAATCATGGCCTTATCTATGCATCATTATGGGTTATTGGTGAACATGTTTTTCCACTATTATTTTACATCAATCTCAATATCCTAGGTATCCTCTTAAACAAACTTGTTTCGATTTCACTTTTCCTGGAGAAATGGTTTTCCCTTGAAGATACATCTTATCGCATTCAACAATTTGTATCATATGATCCTCAATGTGAACATGTTGACCAAGATCGATGTAATCAATGACTATCATGTGATATGTGTAATGTTTATATCTATAATGTTTTGGTACAAGACACATTTCATTCATGGAACTATATTGTTATTAAAGGATCGATCAGTATTCCACATGATCAAACCTTTCCACTATCTCAAACAACTTGAAAACCGTAGGTGAAAGATTTCTCTATTTTTATAGATAGAATTATCCCAACCTAGACGACAATTGGAGAAAAATACAATTACCAACCTAAAATTCCATTGGTTATCCCTACTATTCAACATAAGATTTATGCATTTTCTTCACATTCACCAACCAATTCTTGATCAACTAATCCTATTTAAACATCTCTTATACAATTCTAGTTTCAATAGGTGTTAACTCACCTACCTCTCACCAACATAGAGGAGAACGAAATTTCATACCATTCAATGACTTGAAAATTTCCATATGAAAAAATATAGTATCTTTTATTATATATAAACTCTATGAGTGTCATGTGATTCTCCCAAGAACCACTAAAATGTTTCACACATGCTCATAAAACATTATCCAGAATATGAATTATCTATTCATATAGGTTCTAGTATAAGGATAGAAGGTTGTACTAAGAATAACTTATTATCCTAAAGTCTTATAAACTCTCACCAAAAATTAATACATGAAATGAGGATTAATATTAGAAATGATATTCCTCTGAACATCATATATTATAATTATCTAGCACATATAGAGACTACCATGATCATCAATGGTGAAGGTATCCCATATAGAAAATAATACATACACTAATGACAATAAATCAAAGATCACCCAAAATTCATCTCCATTATGAGGTTTTTTAGGTAATGTTTTTATTAATTCTATAAAAATATTATGCCTTTTCAGTTATGGAATGGGAAGAGGTAGTAATACCCTGGCAGTCCCCTTATGTTCAGCCCTCAACTATTGACTGATGAAGCATCTGGCCATGAATCCCACTATCTCTTACGTCATTCATATCAACTATTACTTCCTATAGAGACCATGATACTTATTTTCATTACATGGGTGTACCTCTTATCTTGATCCTTTAAACTCCCTCGTCAACTTCTCATTCAAGCTTGTAGGACCCAATACTCACTGATGAGAAATATTATAATTTTCAATGCCAGGAGACCATATTATATGTGGTTCCCCACCATTTAAATTGTCCCTTTGAGCTAAGCCCTCCAGATATGTTAACAAATTATATCAAGATCTAGTCCCAAATAAAATGTGCCATAGATTTCTAGGTTAGTGTTACCCTTCTCTAAGACTCCTAGACATTTGGATGTGTATCTGCAACCAGTACCATCATCTACCAATCATCACAATAATCTTGTGAAACCTGTTTCTTCCTCTCCTACATTAATTAATAAAAAAATTCATTTACCCAGTGTATATGCCTTTTTAAGTCAAGATACTGTAGATACTCAACCCACCAACTTTTCTGAAGGTTTATCTCTTGTTGAAAAAATGTACCTGAGGATCATATGGTCCATGTACACCACAAACCAATCACCCAAAAGATATTGTCTTCATTATCTTAGGGAATGGATCATTGTAGCCAAATCCATGTTTTTTGTAGGTTAATTCAACTCATGTGGTCTTAAATATCTAGAGCTATAAGTAACCACTCAATCGTCCAAAAATAGAGATTCTCCTAATCCTACTTTGGATGCATCACAATACAAGGTAAAATCATTATGTTTCATATGAAATATGAGAATTAATGTTGAGATCATATTTCTCTTCATCTCATGAAAAATATCTTCTATGAATTTGACCAATCAAACTTCCACCCTTTCATGGTCATCCAAGACATCAATTCTACATGATAGTAGATGTCCCGTATAAAGTGTGGATAAAACTATACTAGAACAATAATTATTTGAATAATTATGAAATTATTAGGCTACTCATAATATATAATTGAGGCAATATTCTTGAGTTCTACATCCACTATAGGATCTTTGAAAACATGACCGAGTAAGTTCTCATTATAAATCAATAAAAATTATTTTCTTATCACGAATTAAATTTGATGTTCTCTCAATGTACATAAGAATATTTCAACATATCTGAATGATCATCTATAGACTGTGAGCATACTAAAATTTTATCAACAAAAACTACCATAAGGTTGTGGAAAATTAGGTTCATCAAGGCCTTGAATACCTATGGCTCGTTTATTAGACCAAACAAAAAAATGATATACTCATACAATAATTACCTTCTTCTAAAAGTATTATTGGGTATCTCTGATGGTCTAAATCTCATCTAATGATACTCAGTTATCAATTAAATCTTAGAAAAAATCCACCTATAAATTTGATCGAAGAGATAATTGATACACATAAGGGGATAGTGCTTATTGACCTTCATCTAGTTCAATATTTAATAATCCTCACACAAGTGAAAAGTCACATCATACATTTTGGAGAAAAGTATACAAGAACCCTAAGGTGACGTACTAGGTTATATGAAACCCTTATCTTCCAGTTCATTCAAGTAGACTTATTAATTCATGTAACTCTTTTGATAAATCTTATAATGTATAATAGAAACTGGCTTGGCTCATGACAGTAACTCATTCATGAACTTGATCTCTCGCTCTGGTGGTAAATTGTATATATCTTCAATAAAAACATCCTAAAATGGTTTACCACTAGAAGAAATGTATCCTATTACATTACACCTTCATGTATAAAAATACCTTGTAAAAAATATGTGATTCAATATAATCCATATTGAATATGTCCTTATAGACTAGCCGAAAGATCCCACTAACCATAGTGAAAATATAGACCTCCTTCTGGAGATAGAAAGGTTACACAGAAATCGTTACAATCTATGTGATCCTATTATAGAACTAGTAAATTTTTACCTATAATCTAATAAAATCCTATAATTCCATAAATAATAGTTACCAAAAATAAATGTAAACACCAATTTCTAGAGAACATGCCTTGAAACATTTGATATTAACTTTCTTCACTCTCAATAGAGATTCGATGGTCAAGACACCATATGATCCTTCTACAACTAAGAAAATCCCATTTTCAAAAAAAATTGTTATAATAGAATATGATGATACAATAAAAATAATTAAAATGAAATAGAATATTCTATAAGAATCATAACTCTACCAATATAGGTTCATGCATCAAAACTATCTTGAGTAGGCTATATAGAGTGAAATTAACTTTCCCGTCTACCCTAGGCTCGAATCTAATGGAAACTGTGATGCTCCCTCTATAATATACTAAATCTTTTATAATGGGGTACCCCATACATTGTCTTTAACTGAATTTTTAGTGGAACTACAACAACCAGTTTGTTAAGGGGTAGTCGAGTCCTTCCGAAAATCTTGAAGCTATCTTAATCTACTACCACCACTCTTCGACTACATAGACCAATAAAACCTCTACATGTGGCCCAGTTTGTAGTAAGAATGACACTCCAAAGAAAGGTACAGATGTAGAGGCTTCGTGTGTCAAATATTTCCATATTGATAGAACTATAATGAAATGTGGTCATGATATTGATACCCACTACCCAAGACTCTCTGCCTACTATTTTCTTAGTAAACAAATATCTTAGTAGCACTTCATGAAACTATAAAAGTATCTCCTGGTTCTCCAGAATAAATATCAGGGCTACTACATTAGCCCTCTCTCATAGTCTCTTACATAATAAGATCAATATTCATCATGATTCAAATGCTACACAAGAAAAATATGTTCACCTATGACCTAATATTATTGTGAATTACATCCTAGAAATGCCTCACCCTGGAAATCTCATCAACTACAAAATATGGTTCAACTCACAAGAAGTTGGTGAAGTATCCATCAATTTCCATTACTAATACTCCCTCTGGGATTAGGTTTATAAACCCATGGTCCTTCTCAAACCTCATAATTTCTTCATAGAAGTGGCTAAGGAATCTCATCTCGATGTCATTCCTGGATAACTCCCCTCACTGACCAACATTTTTTAAGGTTTACCATCAATACATGGATGGTTCATGGATAATGTATTCATAAATATTCACCTTTATATCTATTGGTGTCTCTATGTGCTTGATGTTCAACTGGAATGACTCGATCCTGATCTCAGCTAGTTGAGGACCTTTCTCCCAAGTTAATATAGGTGGATTCTATATTTGAAACTCTATCATCAGCTCATACATTGATGTTATAGTGTAAAACGTATCTCATTCCATGGATCACATGAATCAGAGGATGCCATCATGAAGCTGGTTATCCAAATAATTATCATAAAAATTACAAAATAGTGGTTGGGTTATGTTATGATCTGGGTGATTTCTATTATCCCGACACTCAATTTGAATATAATGGGGACGCATTTCGTCTATAAGACAACTGAACACCTTAGAACACTAGATAAAAATCATGGTACACCTATATAGGTGAAAACTATAGAGAACCATTATTTCATGCTCTCTTTAAACATGGATTAATAAGTAAATTGGAAGGACATCATAGTTCATTTATTCTCTTTTTTATCTGATATAATAAGGGTTCTTTGTTCACAGTTTATAAATGTAATATATCACATGCAATAAATTTTTCCCTACCATGACAAATGAATTCAATGGCATATACCTACATGCATATCATAATGAATTCATAATCATCTCATAGAATACCAAATAGTTGGTAGAAATCCTATAAAACAATAACAATAAAAAACATTTGAATCATCTAACATGAAATAAAATTAACCATACTTTGTGAACATCATAAACGTAAATCCCATCGATGGGTAATCAAATTTTCATCAATATGTTTGTTATCTAATCCCATGAAAAAAATCATTACCTGGCCTTCACATATTCCTAATATCTTTTCTTTCTTTCCAAAATAGCAAAGAAATATAATCGAAAGACCTTATTCCTCAGATACCACATTATAAGGTCTTATTATATGGAACTCTATCATGTGGCCAAATCTAGTTAATTAATAGACATAAAGTCAGCTTCCCCACATGTTAGTGGCTGGAAAATAGATTGAGGGTGTAAATAACATATTGGGGAGACAATACCCCATGGAATTGAGTTATAATAATAATATAATTAATATATTAGTAAAAAAAATAGATGAAATAGTATGATAATAGTAGATAAACCAAATAGCGTTGGAAACAGATCAATAAAACAATACTAAAATAATGTTATGATCAAATAGAATATAGCTAATTGTAAAGATGAATATAAAATAGACAAATGAGAAATAAATCATGGATGACACCAAATACCTAGGTCCTAATCCCCATGTCAGTACTTTCTCTAAGATCTATCACATCCAGTAAACAACAATAAATAATAATATCATTTTTCATTATCAAATCCTTCATTCTTGTAATCTTCTCATATACCAACCTGTTACCTAGATAGGGTGTTAGTAAAACTCAGTAGGCTAACCCCACCATGGCTAAATAGATACAATTTTATAGTATTTTCGTTCAATAAATAGATTAAATGTATTCTTAATTATTAAATAAATTAATAAAATATAATAATTATCCTTCATCGGCCCCATGTGGAAATAACTATAAACATGTAACATCATCATTTGAAAAGTAACCAAAATTCCATGGAATAATCATAGAACCAGGACAATCACTCTATATAAGCATTTCAACCTAAGCAGTCTAATCACATTATACAAGAAATTCAACATAACTCGGTCATGCCCTATATATAATCATTTTAGAATAACCAAGAAAAGACCTCAATATAAGAATTTTTGCATTTCATGTCGAATAACTTTATATATTCATGTCATCATAAATTTTATAATCCATTTATATAATCAATTTTCATAATCATGCCAACACCTTTATATAATTATTTTAGAAAAACTGATTCAAGCCCATTATATTACCGTTTCAGCATGACCAGTGAAAGAACTCTATATAAGAATGTCGTCATGATTATGTCATGTCAAATTATAACAAGTCATTTCGAGAAACATACAATCTATTTCATAAAGTGATCATATCACATAAAATCAACTAAGGTCTCATTTCATGATAACACATATTACATGACATTATCATGTTCATTGACATTCAATAGTAGGCCCACCCTATGGGTTTCTGAAATCTAGATATCAACACTTTTAGCTTCAAAGGTGTCCAAAGAATATTACTAACACATGATTATCATCACCCATTATTTTATTGGTTAATGTGCTCATTTTTTAGCATTTTTTCATAGTATTTTACAGACATATACAAAAATAAATAGACCACATATCTTTTTTCTTTTCCACCTACCTTTTTCAAGTTATCAAAGAAACACTCTCAAAAGGAAACATCAGTGAAGTTTGAAGGAAAAGTATAGAAAAATAAAACAAAATAGATCACACAAGAATCAAGATCATATAATATTTCAATAGTGATTAGTAGATAATTCTTTTATGTTATAGAATAATGTAATGAAGGAGAAAACCCTAGAAAATGATCTCACTGGAGATTGAATACTAGACCAAGATGTCTGGTAGGGAAGGAATCATAGAAAAATCAGCTTCATTCCCCCATGCATTAGATGGAGGAGGTTCCACAATGTATGAAAATAAATTGTATGTAAATCATGAATAAAACCAATAGCTCTGATTAATATATTATTTCAAACCCTTTTGTTGTGTGAATTCAACATACACTGAAACATTCATTGCCTCATTTTATAAATACGCAGACTAACCTTTTCAATGCATTTAACAAATTCAGATATTTTAATGCATTCTCATCTGGAATATATTTTATGGCTTCTTATAATTGAGGAATTCATGTAGTATATTACTTAAATGGAGTGAATATGTCTTTCAGGTACTCTCCAATAAAGATCCTTATAAAAAACCCTAAAATCCATCAACTCAATTTGATTCTAATGAGAATCAATTTTTGAGCTTAGATACATTTATACATAGACATCACTAATTAAAATGATAATACATCCCAAAATATTAGGTAATTTTTCCTAGATAAATATATCCATTCCCTAGAGAAAAGTTTCAACTAACAAGGTTTAATATAAGAATAACTTGACTAAAATATATTCAATAAATACTCAAAGAGGTTCATACCTAGATAATATGGGATCTTATAGGTATATAATAATTTTTCAATATTCTCTGAGAGTAAAATTTATAGGATTTACATAATACTGAAATAAAATTTATGAATTGTATTGGTATCTCTTGAATTTTAGAGTTTAGATGAAATTTTTCATTGTGTTTAAATGGTAGATAAAAAATTTATTGAAAATTATGAAATCCATGACCATAATAATATGAATATTTCAAATTGGAAAATAATACCAAAATATCAAATAAGGAAGTCTAGAGATAAGCCACATGCATGCCCCAGATGTGGTATAAACATTTGAATGATTTTTTAATAAGATTAGTAATGTGTATCATGTGTGGTAAATTCATAAATTTGGATTTTGGTTGAAAATGAAATAGTAATGATCATATGAATAATGGAAAATTAGGTGGTTATTTGGTCCTAAAATATTTTAATTGTAATTAATAATGGTACTATTAAAACATGTGTTTCTTGTTTGTTATCAAGGTGGGAATCATAAAAAATTAATGTAAAATGTTGAGGAAAATACATTTTTATAATACTATAATTGATTTTTGACCATCAACTACTGTGATTATCACTCTAAAGAGATCATTATTCTTCAATGAATGAGTTAAGGCCAGTATATAATCAACTAATGATATATTCAAAAGAAAATATAATAACATTGTTTGAACAATGTATATCCATTATGAGGTTGGGATTATATAGTTTGGGTTGATTAATACATATAATATATTTATGAATCTTAGGAATACATTATCCTCTTAGTATTTGGATGAAATTTTTCATTAACCTTATAAAATTATTTTTTTTTATTTTCTGGAAAATAAATCATTAGGTTAAAGGGGAACCATAAAAAAATAAGATCCAAAATATAGTAAAACAAAAAAAACCAATCCAAATTTTAATTCAAATATCTTATATTAAAATTCAAAATTCAATTATTCTATATTCACCTGAAGAAAAGAATAGCTTCAGAAAGTATCCACACCCCTTATGCATATAGTGAGAACCAACTAATCAATCAATAATGAGAGTCTTCGATCCATTCACCACAAGAAATAAGAATAAAGTTCCGGAAAAATAGAGTCACAAATCAATGCATCCATCATCAGGGATTAAAAAATGATAAACCACCCAAATGTGTTAATATAATAAATATTGGGTGGATACAACCAGAGTAGAACAATTTTCTCATCAAATCTCAACACATACTCTAAACAAAAGAATCAAACATCAATAGAAAATCATAATGGTAAAATAAGAAACAAACCATAAAAACACATTGATATCACCAGTATTATAAAAAAGGAACAATGCTATCAAAGAATAATAACACCATATTCAAAAGTCAAAATCCACACAAAGTATCCCCCAAAAAGAGCACTTCTTACACAATATAAAGAAACTAAGATAACAAACATACCAAATCCGAATGGAATTTAATATGATGGATCCTGAAAAAATGGAAGATGATGACTAAAAGAATCCAAATTTTGGTAATGAATATAGCAGAAAAATCAATAGACAAAAAAACCTTGAACCAGAATAAAAACTTCCTAAAAAATTATCTATTTTCACTATCCCAAGTCATCATTATAACCCTGACACTATATTGAGATGGGATCTACCTTGATATAAAATATGAAAACAATAGTGGAGGTGGGAGACTAAATCTTTAGTCATGGATAACCATGAAAATTATAGATGAAAATGATCAATACCGTAAGGATGATAGAAAAATATATAAAAATGAGAACATGGATTCTAATAAAAGGAAAATAAAACCCCAAACATAGTAGTGGTTACATCATGGTTATATGATGTTTCATGGGGAAACCATAGTAGTCATCGAGAGATATGATAGGGATACTCCTTGAATAATTTAAATCCTTTTAGATAATTCAATTTTTTTGATATTATTCACTAATTATATTCTGGTATATTCTAATAATTGTTAAATTATTAGAAAATTCTATAGATTGTCATAATTAATTTTTTTTAAAAAAAAATTGGAAAATTTGTTGAACATTACTTTTGGTTGAGTCATGTTTATTTATTTGCGAATATTATTAGTAAATATTTCAATGAAGTTTTTCTTTATAAATATAAATTAGTGTAATAATGCAAAAGACCTGCAAATTTCTTCAAAACTATACTTTTCTAGGAATTAAAGATTATTATTGATTGTTTTTTTAAAAAAATTATCTATTATCTATCCCAGAAAAAAATTTATCTTGAAAGAAAGTTATATTCACTTTATAAATTTAAATTGGAATCTAATTTTATGAATTAAAAATAAAATTTATTAATGCACTAGATAACATCAAGATACATTGAATTTTTTATTTATAGTTTTTCTTCTTTCAGGATCTTGTTTTTTATGAAAATGATGGAAAATAGAATATGCATCAAAAAATATGAAATCACTTGATAAAAATTATAAAAACATGGGATCTTGAACATGGGTGGAAAATTTGTTCTTAAAAAATTTATATTCCTGAACAATATAAAGATATATATGATATATATATATATAATTATTGAATTGTGTATTCAATCATTAAGTGTTGTACTTGAGGAAAAGAATATTTTTAGAACTACATATGAATTATGATTTTACAATTCACTATCATCTATGTAAAAAAATAATGTAGAAAATTCTTTGATTCAAAAGTATAATTCATCATCAACAATGATAAATTCAAAACATGATCTTATAGTTAATAATTTTAGGAAACTGATACTGGAAGTCGTGTATTAAAAAATTCAATTTATTTTTAGAGCAATTATCAGTACAATAATCATTTTAAGAAAAATTATTTATGCTTTAAAAAAAGATCATGTTTAAAAATAATTTTTTCAATTTTAAAGCATTTTTTTCCATGTTAAATATTAATAAAAAAAGATTTTATAATATTTAAAAATATGTTATGTTTATCAGGTGAATCTCAAGTGAAAAAAGTACTTATTGATTGAGTTTCATATCCTATTGTATTATGTTAATCCAAGTAGCACAAATATATTCAATGATATTTAGAGAATATTATTGGTGTGAAATAATAAAGACGAAAATTACTTATTATACCATAAAATGTTTTACCTTTTAGTTTGATAAAGGAAAAAATCCATAATCTAACAGGAATGTCTTCTATTTTTCCAATTATATAATATAAATATGTGAATATATTTATGTAATTAATGTTGGTATTACGAAATGAAATCCTAGGAAATTGTTTCATATTTTTTATTATTGATCATTTGATTAAAATTCCCATTTTTACTATTTGATATCATCGTTATTTTGATTCTCTTTATAGTAATTATGATAAATAGATATTAATGTTATATGATATGTTTTCTATATTATATCTTATTTTAGTCCTGGTTTTATATTAAATTAGTGGATAATACATTATATTTGGGTGGTATTTTCTTAAATTTCATTACATTTATTCATCATTGATATGAGCAACAATCAAAACAGCCTATTCAAATGTTGGAATATATCCCTTCGGTTAAGTTCATTATATTATTATAAGTGATGATATAAACAATTTTTATGATTGAAATTATCTAATAAAAAAATTTCATCCATGTATGTAGATGGAACCATTTTATAAATTAAATATAACGTGATATTGAAATTCACCATGTTTGGATGAAGATGGTGAGAGATAATTTTTAGGACGTGAATAAATTGAAGGGATGAATGAAAATGTAAAAATGGTTCATCACCATATTTGTGAACCTAAGAGAATTTAAAAGAGTTATTTAAATAAATAGTGGATATATCATTCATTTGATGAAATAGACATTGATTTCATAAATATCTCAATAGAAAGTCCTGATGCATTTCAGAAAGAATGATAAATTAACCCCATGGTTAACTGGGTAATATGAAATTATAGATAAATTGAAATATATTTCTTATTTAGTATACTTACCTACAATTTAACTTAGTCAAATTATGTGTTTCTTAATTATTCATTTAGGAAATATGTGCCTAATGTATCTCATATACTGAGCACTGACGTAGTGTAGTTATGATAGAATCTATTTATGGGGAAATTCCATGGAAAATTTGTGATCGCATAGAGAATATATTTTGAAATGAATTTACTCACCCGTTAATATTGTTTGGAAATAATATTATAATTGAAGAAGAAACATGGGAACCTGAAAGGTCTAATTGAGAAGAATATAATCACTTTTTTATCAATGAATAAAATTGCGAGGATGGATTTTATTTATGGGGAATATAATATGTTGACCCATGGAATTTTTAAAATAATTTTTTTTCTTAATTCAATGAATTAAAATTAATATTCAGAATTCTAACATTGGAAATAATTTTACTACAATATGGAATTAGAATATGATTTTAATTTAGAAAAGAAAATAATTGTTATTATAACTATATTGTATTACATGTATTTTATTATTTTATTTCAAATTTTAATTACTATGTTTTATAATTTTAATATTATTACATTAACATTGTTTTCTGATTGACCATATAAAAATAATCCTAGGGGTAATTTTTTTATTTTTTTTAAGCTTTATTTTTAGGTTAATAGTGAAAACATAGTGATCTCAAATACCGGATCTTTTCATTTGACAGGTTACTCACAAGGATATATCATGTTTTTCATAAGTATAAATTCCACTTAGCTAAAGTTTGTTTATTTATATACTAATAAATGTCATGGTAATAAACACTAAACATGTTTTTGGAGAACAACTATTTTTTCAATGAAAAAATTTATTTTGGTAAGAATATTGTTATTAAAATTAATTGTTACCACCACTATAAATTATATATTTTAATATAGTTTAAATATTTTTTATATAAATTTTAAAAAAATAATAACATGATTGGTCTACTTTTTTATCAAAATATGTAACTATGGTAAAACAATTCCACTTGATAATGGTTAAAGGGGTTAAATGTGGTGTCAAACTAAGGGATAAGGCCTAAATTATTAAAAAACAATTTATGAATGGGTTTCTTGATAGTATATTCAATAGTCATTATACTATATTTTAAATTTTTCTATTTTTTACACTTTAAATGACTAATAAATTTATTATATAAAATGAAATTCAATTTTTCCACAAGTGTCACTCCCCTAGCTTATAAAAGGATCCATTCACCATCTCACTAATCTGCAAACATTGAGAACCTTAACTCAACAAATCCCTCCAGAATTCTCAAACCAACTCTTATTAAAATGGAATAGAGGTTTTTTTCATCCTAATAGACTGATATAATAATATTTAAGTGAGGTTATCTTAAGAAGTGGAAATTGACTTATATGGGTTCGTTCAATTGTATTTCTTCTTACACCTCAACATTTTCTATCACCATAAAAATATAATGAAATAATAATTATTATTATACTTAAGTGTTATTATTTTGATTGAGAATTCATTGTTAATCTTCCTCTGATTCATTATAAATTGATAACATCATTAGTGTTACATACAGACTATCATATCCGTGAATGATGTATTTCATTTCCCGTGTCTACCATTCAAGGGTAGTAAAAAGAAATTAATTAATTTATATAATATTAATAAAACAATTAAATGTTTTGAAGGATAAATTATTATTACTTATTAAAATATTAATAATAAATGGTAACTAACGAATTTAACCACATAAAATGATCATAACAATACACTTTTTATGTAATAACTTCTTACTATTATCTTTGATTTGTATTCTACTTATAAATGTTCTATGATCTCATTTTTCAATTGTAAGTATGTTTTTTGAATCAATAATATTTTCTTAATTTCATATTATTTCTATAAAATAATATAATCTTTCCCATTCAATCATTATAACATGTTATTTTTTGTGCTGGTTTTATCACTTACATAAATAATGATATAATTTTTATATCACTTATGACTAAGAAAACATAAAAAATAATTATATTTTATTATATTGACAAATTCATGAAATTTGTTTGATTATATAATGGTTAAATATATATTATAAAAATTTTATTGAATGTTTAAAATAATGGTTATCTCAAACCATCATAAAAAAGTTCATCATAGAGGATTTATTGAATATTAACTATATCATACCCAATTGGGATCCATTATTTCTATAATGATATAAACCATATTCCCTAAAACATTTAGAACAGATAGAAACATTTTAAAAGGAAATTTTACCATTATATGATATGAAATATATATATTTTTTATTAACCAAACATCCCAAAAATGACCAATGTGATGTTTACAAATTTATTAAATAAATAATACATGATAATAAAAAATATAAAAAATATAATAATAATGTAATTAAAGAAAAAAAAATATAGAATATAATAATTTTTATTTTTTTATTAAGAATAGTATAAGTAATTTGATGAAATTTTGGACTGAAGGTAATGGATTTCTCTTTAAAACCATTTTTAGAATAATTTAAAGCATTCCTTTCAAATATTTGTATTCCATATACTTATTAATTCTCATTGTATAAGAATATTATTCTCTATAATATAGTTATTTTTCATATCAATAACATCTATCTTTGGATTCACCTAAGAAATTATAAAAAATTTCATTTTTAATTTTTTCTATATGTGTTACTTTTTAATTTCTTTATAAAATTCTAAAGAGGGTGTTTTATTAACATTTACCACTAGATCGGCATTTGAAGAAACTAAATTGTTTCTTATTTATTAATATTTCTTTCCAATTTTCCATGGTTTTTCAGAGAAAATACTATCATTGATATTATATGAGTCTTTTTAAAAAACTTGTTATGAAAACAAAAGGATATTCATTCTTATTTTTATGAGATAATTGAAACTGCTTTTTTATAAGGTCTCAAATGTGAATTTTTAGGACTTTGGTAATGAAACTAAAATCCTTATTTAATTTGGTTCATGTTACAGTACATTGTAATTATATATGATAATGGTTATATTTGGATATGTCATTTTTAACTTAATGGGTAATTATTTTTTATCCAAACGTAAAATAATGGATCTAACTGAATTGGTTGTTCATATTGAAAGGGTGATAGGAAGTGGTGATTTTTAAAAGGTGATGAATATGTTACCCTAATATAACATTATTATTATCTTATTATTGATATGGTTTTAATGGAATTCTTATACAAACATTGATTCCATATATGATTATGAGTATAATGTTTATTAAATTAACAGGAAAACTTTTTCTATGGGTTATCATGTTTTCTAATTGACTAAAAGGTTTCCCTTTTTTATATCCATTATTATGATTTTATAAGATCATACTATATTTTATAATTATTTTATTGTTTTTATGGATGTATTAAAACTCTACCAAGGTCCATCCACCTATTATAGAGACCTGTCTTGAATGAGTCAAGTATGTCCAAAATCAAACTGTAGTATTAATTTGGGAAAATTTTTTGTGGAAATAATAATTTACACAAAATAGAAGTGTCCAATATTAAATGTAATTGTTTTCTTTATTCTCTATAAATGAAAAACAAAATTGTACTGTGATTTTTTGGAAAAGTGATCCTTACGGTAAATTTTTTAAATAAAGTACTTTTTTGTGTGGTGTCTTGGATAATGTTGAAAATTTTGAAATTCCTTTGCTTAATATTTTTTTATTTACTAAAGTAATAACTAAATTAAATTAACCTTATGATTGAACCAACTATATAAACTATTACCTTAAATATATGATTGTAATCTATTTTAATAAATTAATACACAATATTATTAATCCTAAAATTGATAAGATTAATGTATTTTGAGAATTATGTTCATATAATAGAAACATCTGTAAAATATAAATCAATATTTTAATCATTTTTCATGACTGGCAATTGCATTTTTATTTTATTTATATAAAAGTCCAATAGAAAAGAGATTAGGGTGGTCTAAAGTGGTGGAGTCCTAGCGCATCTCCTAGCACAAAAATCATACACGCCCGGGGTAGAGAACCCACATTCAGGAATACCCTTCGAGGATTATCTAGACCGCTCTCCCTAGAAAGAGCATCCGCTAGAAAATTATCTTCTCTAGGGATATGGCGAGTATAGCAATTTTCGGGTATCATAGAAGCACATCAACAAACCATGTGCGTCAAGGCCCATGGAATCTTAAATTTCCTATGTAAGACCCGAATCAATATCTTAGAGTCTGATTCCACTTCTGAACACACCAAGGATAAGCTGGTACAATGTTTCGTGCCAGTGAGTAATGCATGCACTTCCACCTCTAAAGAGTTGCTTGCCCATGGAAGCTGATGAAGGCTGTAATGACCGAATAATTCACATCTCGCACTAAACCACACCCACACATCATCCCATCCATGCATGATCCATCAACATTAAGTTCGAGTCCTCTTGATGGAGGTTTCCACCTCACCCAGCCACCCTGCAGCCTGGAGAATGCCAATGGCCTATTCAAAAAATTACAGAGAGTTGGAGAGTCCTGACCTCCTTTCAGAAAAGATCCTAAATCACGCGAAAGCTCTTTCATTTTCACTATCATTAGATATGAGAATGACCGGCCTTCAACACGAGCCATATTTCTTGCTTCCCATAGCGTCCAGAAAATAGCAGTAAGCACGATGCAATGGATTTTCGATTCCATCTCGTTCTGTTTAGTGCCTAAGAACCACCTAACAAGGAATTCCTGCATAGATGAACATGTCATATTGAACTTGCCCCTTAAATATGAACTGTTCCAAAGAAAAATGGACCATTAGCTCTTCAAGAATAGATGAAACACCGACTCCGTCCACAGGAGGGTGCAAAAGAGACATCATGAAGCCAACTTAATTCCCTTCTTCTTTATATTGTCATTCATCACCAGAGCCTTTTTTATTTCCCTCCAAACCAGAAAGGTCATTTTGGTGGGAAGTTCTTTGCACCATAGACGAGATCCCCACTCATCATGCTCGCCCCCCTGTCGGATCAGACGATGATAATCCTTCCCTTTGAAGCACCCCAAACTAGCTTCCGTAAAAAAGATTTTGTCAAATTCCTCCGAGAAAATTATTTCTCTATAAACATCCATCTAGTTTTGGCTAAGTATAGCTTCCATGAATCCGGGATGGAGGCTGGCATCTTTGACGGAGAAATCCGGGACTGGAAAATGAGGAAAGAAGAGATTCTCTCTTGACCAGTTATCTCACCACAGGTTAATATCCCCACGAACCACATCCCATTGTAAAGCCTCCTGGATTATTTCTAAATGGTTTCTGACCGACTTATCTAGCCTGGACATCTTCCTTCCCTCCCACTCCTCCCAGTTCGGACCATATTTAGTTCTAAGAGTTTTATCCCACATCGAATGGCCCTCCGAGAAAATCACACTCGAGCCGAGCCTGTAAGGATTTCATTGAAACTGAGATGTCCCTGAGACCAACCCCACCTTCCTCCGCTGGCAAAGCAAGAGGAGACCAGGAGGCCCAATGTGCTCTTCCCGAAATATTTGAATCCCAAAGGAATTTGTTCATCATCTTCTCCATAGCGGCAATGGTTCCTTTAGGTGGGGAAATGACTGACAAGATATGCATTGGAATAGAGGAGATCACACTATTGATTAAAGTCACTCTACCACCAAAGGTCAAGAACATGTTCTTCCAATTAAGCACCCTCCCAAACATTTTATGTAGAATGTCTTCAAAAAATCTTTTTTAACTCTGCCTGTAGAAATAGGATCCCTATGATAGATCATCGGTAACTGCCTCCTTTGAATACCTAGAATGTCTTGGATGTTCCGGGCCCTCCGACTTGAACATTTGTTGGATATAAACACACTGATCTTACTGGAATTGACTTGTTGCCCGCTGAGGATTCCATATATTGACATCAACGACATAAAATTATTCAAATATGACATCCTGCCATTTGAAAAAAAGAGAATATCGTCAGCAAACATAATATGAGAGAAGGTTCCATCCGAGGCATGGGATCGATATGGCCATATATTCTGGTCCCTCAAGCATCTAATAAGGTTACATGAAAGGGCCTCCTGATCAATTAGAAATAGGGAAATAGAGAGGGGATCCCCTTGGCACACCCCCGAACACTCTTGAAAAATCTGAAACTCTTCCCAAAAATGATATAGAAAGCCATAGAGAGGATAAGAATCAGAATCATAGGTCACAGAACCATTCATGAAAACCCATTCGTCTCATCAACCAGATTAGAAAACTCCATTTTATTTTTTCATAAGCTTATCCATGTGAGCTTGGATAATCAAATTGGACCCCACCACCTTCTTGTTCAAATCTGTCGTCAGTTCTTGGGCAACTCCCACTGCCCCTTGTACGTGTCTACCCCAGATAAAGCCATGATGCTCCTGGGAAATAATTGTTGGGATCACATTATTCAGTCTCCTAGCCAGCAGACTAGCCAATATTTTATAAGAAACATTACATAGGAAAATAGGTCTGTGATGGCTAACAGCGGATGGATCTTTAACTTTTGGAACCAACACCACCCCGGAGGCACACGTACCCCTGTTGATGTGTCCCCCCTTGAAAAAGTCTTGGATAGCCTCAATGACCTGTGGCCTCACAAAATCCCACGCTGCTACATAGAAGCATCCCAAGAAACCATCTGGGCCAGGTGCACTATCCAGTGACATTGATCTAACCATCTCCCAGATCTCTTCCCCTGATGGAATAGACTTAAGGGAATCATTCAACCTTGAATCAATACTCTCGAGTATACTGCCCAAAAATAACTCTTGGTCACGCTGCATGTTGACCCCTCCAGTAGGTTCTGGGAAATGCCCTCCCAGTAGCTGCTTGAAATGTTCCAGAGCCATCCTACTTGCCACATTCAAGTCTGAAGAAAAGGATCCATCCTAGAGTCTTATATTAACTTTGGAGCTCTTGTGCTCCTACAAGAAAGCGTGATAAAATCTGTTATTTCTATCTCCTTCCTTAAGCCACCTGACTCTCGAATGCTTTCTTACGTTCTTCTGTACTTCCAAAATCCTTTGCGCCAGCAAGGATTTCTTATCACAAAGTAGAATGAAGGATGTTTCATTCCACCCATGCTCAAGCATCTCTTCCTGGATGTCAATCTCTTTTTGAAGCAACTCCCCAAAATCATGCACTGTTTGGTTACATGCAAACCACCTGCCAATATCAAACCAAAGGCATTTGAGGCGTCTGGACAATGCGACCCAAGCACTTCCCTCCACCTCTTGAACCCAGGAAACCTTCATCATGTGCATGAAGCCCTCCATGTCATGCCAGCCTGAAGAATACAAGAAGCCTTTACTTTCTTACCTACCCTGCTCAAGGTTGATAAAAAGGGGCGAATGGTCCGAGAGGACACGCGACAGGTGAGTGACCGTGGACCTGGGAAAGGATTCCAAGCCTTGCAAGTTCGACATACATCTTTCTAACCTACACCATATGCGGTTTTTCCCATGACGATTGTTACACCAGGTGTATTTCCCCCCCAAGAAAACCAAATCACGGAGACCTTTACTTGAGATACAGCTACTGAAATCCAGCATACTATTATTGTAAATCGTTGAGCCTCCTCTCTTATCAGATATGTCGACAATGGCATTGAAATCCCCACCAGCAAACCAAGGTAAACCCTCCGAATCAAAGGCACTGAGGTAGTCCCATAGGTTCTTCCTAACCATAAAATCCGTACATGCATAAATGAATGAGAACAGAATCACCAAACCTCTACAAACGATTTTAATCGAGATACACTGGTTCATCACCTGCACCAACTCAACCTAAATACAGCTCTTCTAGAAAATCCAAACATACTTATTAACGGGATGACCATGCATGCAGTTTCTAAACCCCAACTTCCTGCCAAAAAGACTTATTCTACCTTGATCCTGCTTCAGCTCTAAGATGAACACCATAGAAGCCCCGTGATTCCTGCACTCAGACACCAAGAAGGGGCATTTTGCTTGCCCCCCAAGACCTTGAGCATTCCAAATAATTAGGGAAGACATTATAAAAGGAGGATTTGTCCTTCCGGACATTGGAACCTGCTCTAGGGTAACAATTTCCCAGCAACATTCCTCCTTAACCATGGAACCTGTCACCGGTCTGGAAGATCCCTCCACTGAACAAACCTTCTTTGGAATAAGCACCTTCTTCTTCAAGGTACTCTCAGATTCCTCCGATATTGACAACCTGTTCCTCACCATCGTAGAGGGTGATTTTGTGGGTGTCTCCTCCTACATCAGAGAGGTTAGCATCAGCTGATGGGGAGATTTACGGGCCGAAGATAATTCCTTCCCCACTCCCTCTAGAAAGCCCTTTTGAGAGACCATTGTCGGTGAAACAATAGCGCAACCATTTGTGCCCAACACCGAAAGCTTCATAGCATCAGGAGATAGCAATGAATAAATCTGAACCTCACCAATAGAAGGAGTTAATCCTCTAGAAATTCTTGTGAAAAAAGAAAAGAAATCAAAGGAAATCTCTTTCTCCTGCATAAACGAAACCCGATGGGCACCCGTCTCTTGCGAGTAACCTTCCGCAGCTCTCCTCGTTGGCATGTCTGGCTCCAACAGTAACAAATGAGCCAGCTCAAGGATCTCTGACACAAAGGTATCCGCCAGAGACTTTTCGGAAAATCTATCCCGATATGGGGAACCGAGACCGACAACGTTTTCATTAACAGCAGTCAGTTCATTGACCTTGACCATCCCTGCGGAGACCCCATGTTTGCATGAACCCCCTGAACTCCTCCACTGACAGCTTCACCGGACCAAAACGATCCACCAGGGTGAGATAATGCACCTCCACCGCACTCTCCATTTCATTATCAGAGATGACCACCACCGGATCCCCATCAAGAAACTCTGTTTAATGGGCCTCCATCTATATCGGAGGGATACAAAACGACCCGACCTTCATCCCTCCACCATATATAGCCTCCTTAAAGGAGAGCACCTTGGAACCATCTGAGGCAGAAACTTCCTTCCCCAAACGAGAGCCTTCCCCAATCGTCGGCCAGGCTCTATCCGCCTCCGAAGAGCATTCCCTCGCCACAACGTTTGACCCAGACATCAATCTCTCTAGCCCCAAGGCTCCATAATCATTTTTCATGGTATCCCTATTTTATACTATAATCATGTTAAAACATTTAATCTCCAGGAGGCATGCATCAAAGAATGAGTGAGTGAAAATCAAAACAAAGGATTGAATAATAAAGAAGAACAAGAGGCTTGAATCTATACGATATCATGGGTGAGATTAATAACCATCATAATATAAACAGAATTGAACCATGATTATAAGTATCATATAATGAAGACATGTAATATGAAATATGAATACAAATGAAATATTCTATGTCACGACTCTAAGTAAATACATCAAAAATATTAATAATTCATTCAAAAACTTGTTGACGCATAACATTATTGCTAAATCTAATTTCTACATCCCTATGCCTAATTATCTAATAAGATATAACACATTACCAAATTAAATACATGGGTATATAATATATGTCCCACTCATCACTTTTATTATTCTCATAATCCATAATTCCACATGAAAAGAAAACCTATATTAAACAAAAGTATAAAATCAGACAATGAGAATAGAATGAGTTTTAATAAAATGGAATAAATATTATATTAATGAATAAACTATTAGGTTACAAAAAATATTATATATTCAGTATTTTTGACATTAAATTGTACAATAAAATCTAAAACCAGTGGTCAGGAAGAGAAAAAGAAACCACATTATAAAATTTAATCAATTATTTTGAAATAAAAGGCTTTTTAAAATTCACTATCTCTGGATATGAATTAATTAAATGATATAAGGTCATATATATATAAAAAATAATGATAATTAATTTTAAATAAAATATATTTATAAGTGTTATCATGAAATTCATAGGGAATTAGAAAGAAAGAGAGGATAACCCAAAAGGAAAAGAGTCATTTTCGAGGAAACACTTACCCTACGTCATGTTTTGTTTTTCACATTTAAACATCTTATATACCTACAATATCTTTAATAAATTATTAATCATAATGTATATTACATAAATAAATATTATTTTTCTGCAATTATAATTATTTATTTATTTATTTATTATCATTTCAATGGAAAAAATTTCTTTAAGACATGTTCGTTTGACACACTTCCTTATAATTTAGCATTCCTCGTTTTGATTATTTTTTATTTATCCATTGCTTAAATTAACTCTATATGAAAACATAATAATTTTATTTATGTATATATTATATAATGGATATTCTAAATATATATCAAATTGATGAAAATTAATGAATTTATAACACCCTCATAGGTGGTTATATGAAAAATATATATGACATATCAAAAAAGGAGAGACATATGAATACATTAAAAAGAGTTTATAATCATTACATTTAATAACATAAAAAGTTTATATATACATATAGAAGATACAATAATTATGCATACTTTTTTTGGTACATAATGAAATGGAAATTTCTTCATAGTCATATAAAACCAACCATTAACAAGATGCGTCAAAGAGAATGGTAGAGGATATATATTTAATAATAATAGATTATAATTATTATACAACATCAAAATAACATAAATCAATTATATATATTGTAAATAATGAGTTTAATAAGGTAGAAAAATTAAATAGTTTATGATAGTATAATGAAAAATGAAATGAAGGAGATTAGATAATTACCTCTTCCTTGGCGTTTACTCCGTTACTATTGAACATAGGCCCCGATAGTTTCGATTGATGTGAGAAAAGAATATGTCTGAGGATCAATAAATATTTAAGAAAATGGAATTGACTAGATATTTTAATGTGGTATATATTTTGGATTTCTATTTTATTGGATGTGTGAGAGGGTATTTATACATGAAGGGGAGGGTTACTTTGTTTTAAAATAATGAATAAAATATTATTCCAATAAGAATAGATTCATTTGTGTTATTACATGGGAATATAAAAAAAATTAACATAAAAAAATATTTTCATACCCATTATTCCATTCTAAGACCATATAAAATAGTTTATATGATATAATAGAAAAAATGAAAAACCAATTTTTCAGTGGAATACCTTGTCTATTTATTTATTGGAAATTACATTTTAGGTTTGAAAATTCAATTTATTTTTTAAAATGACTAATTTTCTTTATTAAACACATTTATTGTTGATTAAGCCATTTTAAAAACAATTTAGGTCATTATTAAATAAATATTAAATCATAAAACAAACATTATTTAGAAATCTATATTTTTAATATTCCCTTCCAAATTTTGTTTTTTCTAAAAAAATCACGAAAAATAAATCCTGGATTATTTTGATGACTTATTTCAAAATATTATATTCATTTTATCAAAATACATATCAACCATACGTAATAATAACATTTATATATTAATTTAAAATTTTACCAAATTTATTAAATTATATTTTGATAAAAATACATAAATATACTTTCATTCAAGTTTTAAAATTTGAATATTTATTTTATAGAATTTTAATCATGATATTTTCTAAATTTCTACTTAATAAAAAGTATTTACAATTTATTGTGAATGTTTAATATAAACATTCCTACTCTAATGGGGGTGTTACAATTCTAATAGCCATGTTACTATTCTTATATTGACCCCAGTCTTTTACACATATCATTACATTATTTTAAGCACAATAAACCAACATATTACGAGACAAGGATCGTAATGTCTAGTGTCTTGGAAGAATATGTACATAAAACTGAAAACATGGGACTAAATAAGACATTTACATATTTAATATTCATAAATATATCCTAACTTCCATTAATCTCACATATCATCCTAGGATAACCTAGGGAAAATATGACTAAGGGGATGAGCTAAAAATCATTGTAAGGGAATAAACATGTTTATAAATCTTTAGCACATGGGTTAGAAGGCATGAAATAATGATATAAAAAGTCAAGGAATATATAGAATCATGTCATATAAACATGAGATCATATAATCATGTATTTATAGTAATGTGGAATCAAGATAAAACATGAATTTTTCACGATTCTAGGCCCGTTGCACATAGAGGAGCAAAAGTCAGGGTTTACCCCCAAGACTATCGCACATGGTAGAACGAGTCAAGGCTAAATGATAAGACCATTGCACATAAGATCTCTTGAAACTAAACATTACCCAATGAACTGGTGTTCTATATATTCTAACCCATCATAAAATGTTCATGAATATTCTTTCCACATTTATAATCATAAATAATCAACCATATAAATATATATATGTAAGGGTAACCTGTGGAAAAAGTTGGTTATCATATTCATGTCATAATGACTAAAAATGGGTGTATCATAAATTTTTCCTGAATGGAATATTATTAGATCATACATGGACATTAATGAGGTCTAATAGTCATATATCATGATAATTTATGTCAATTTTAGGTAATGACATGCAAAATGGGTATTCACGAAAAATTAGAATTAAAAAATATTAGTGGGGTTTAAGGAAAATTTGGAATATCACATAAAATAGAAGATGGATTTATAATTTATATAACATTAAAAGTGAACCAAGACTTTTTTTTTGTAATAAAATGACCGGTTTTATAAAAAAAATCAGATTCAAATAGATTACACAGTACACATGATGTTGTGTAAGAATTCAGAAAGTTCCCTTAATCGGGTTTGCTAATCTGGAAGTATTGAGGAGGGAACCACATAAAAACAAGTATATACCCAAAATATAACGATTAATGTAACTTTATAAATGGGTTTGGAGTATTTTCCAGGAATTTTTAATTTTTTCATAATAATATTTGATAACTTTATTTGTGTAAAAAAGAAAGATAGAGCAACCTGAAGAAATGATGGTGGTTCTGGTATAATCCCTTAAGTTAAGTTAGATAGTGTCTGTTAGGTGATCTTAATTTCATGGATTACCAAATTAAATTCATTAATTAATATTTCTATAACCTATTTTTCCTTTAATATATTCATTATAACTTTATTATGTTCATTAGTGGCCTTTTTGATGGTTTAATAGGTTCAATGTCATTGTTTGGGAGTGTTTGTTTGTTTGGATTTCATGATTGGAATATTTATATACTAGTAAGGATAAACCTATAAATGAGAATCGTTGTCAAAAATTTATTTTTTTTATGTTATTTTTAAACATACATAATATTACAATGTTTTAAAATCCATTATTTTTATTTTAATTGAAGATTAATCATTATATAAATCATTAATGATAATTGTTTTGGTAAATTGGTTGTTTTTTATCACCATGAACACATGTTGCTTTATAAATTGATATCATGTGTAAAAAATATTATAGAACTATAAATTAGACATAATTTATATATTATTTTTTGTTAAACCATCAAAATGGTTTCCTGACCACAAATGAAGATATTAATAGAAATTGGAAACATGTAATCCTTGAATGTTATAAATTAACATATCTCATATTGTGTTCTCATTTATAGTGTAAAATGGGGGGAAAGGAAAGATAATGTTGAATTATTCCACTGTGATAACAAAATTACAGTACATGTAATGTAATTTACTTATCATAACATTTGGATGAAATGAATTGAATAATGAAAAAGAAAGAAAAGAACATGAAAAAAAATAAACAAAATAAAAAGTGGAATTTACCTCTACAATATATCTTCATTTAAAACATCTTTACGTAATAGTATTTACACTTGTTAAGAGACTAAGGTATGATGGACATGGGAGAGGGGATTAGGTAGATATTTGAGCCAAATTTGGAATAGACCCAAGGTATGAGAGTTATGATGTGAGGAGGTAAAGTGTGGTGGTATTTATAGTGGAGGAGAGGAGGGGTTTCCGATTATTTTATTCATTAGATTAATATGTTTGATCAAGACTATGAATAATATTGATTATTGTGACCAAAATAGTAAATAGATCATGTATGTTTTAACAAATGGTCATTTACATCATCTATGACTCGAGCATGATGCATAAATTTAATTATTTAGAATTTATTGTAAATTGTTCTATTTTACTATTCTAAAAAACAATTATTTTATAAAAATCCCAAAAATCCATCCCAAAACTTTTTAGAAATTTAGAATTTAAACTGAACAACATTTTTGGAAAATAAATTTTGAAATATGTGATATTATGTTTTTAATTAAAATCATAATTTACTTGAAAAATACAAATTTTAAATTTAAAACTCATGGTCTAACACTTTGGAAAAATAATTAAGGTCACCAAAAATTATATTATAAAAATAAGTCCTAAAAATACGTATTTATCAACACATTTAATGAAAAAATATTCTTTTATATTAATAAATTATAAATAAAATTAAATATACATGACTTAAAAATATACAAACACTTAATTAATAATTTTTAGAATATTTACATACTAAAAATATGATATATTTATTTCATATTTTTACTTATTTATTCATTCAATTGGGTAGTTTACTATTTATAAGGGTCACATTACTAATCCAAAATTCATGTTACTATGTCTGCGAAATGAATTCCATAACTTCTAAAGATACCTTTTATTTTACTATTCTTCATTTATAAGGCTTGAATTGTGTTCTATAAGAAATATTATATGATTATACAAAATTATAACAATGGAATTTCATTGATAAAACATTGTGTTGTTACATTCTTCACTCCTTAAGAAATTTCACACTAGAAATTTTGTTTTACATACTAATATGAAATAAATGTGGGTACTTTTCTTTCATTACATCGTCTAGTTCCCATGCTGCCTCCTCGTACATACGGTTCCACCATAGTACTTTGACAAAGTGAATAGTTTTATTAAGTTGTACGTTAACTCTATGATCCATGATCTTCGATGGCTACTCCTCATTAGAAAGATAATTCTTCAATTGAATCACCTCTTAAGATAGAACTTGTGAAGGATCTGGTTTGTACTTCTTTAATAGGGATACATGGAAGATATCATGTAATTTAGACATCTTTGGCAGTGGTGCTAGTCATTAGGTCACCACTCCGACATGATCAAGAATCTCAAAGGGGCCGATGTACACTGGCTTAGCTTTCCTTTCATCAGAAATCTCATGACTCTATTATATGGAGATAAGTAGAGGAATACTATATCTCCAACTTCAAACTCTAGGTCTTTTCATTGATTGTATGCAAAACTATTATGTAAACATTAGGCTTCCTTGATGTGCTGCTGAATGGTTTTCACCTTATCTATAAGGCCCCAGCCTTAAACCTTACATAATCTTGAGTTATTACAAGATTACACATTGAGGATCTTTTCAGGTTTAGAGTTTTAGAGAATTAGATCATGAAACTTGCATTACATTCCACATTTAAACAAAGTGGTTACATAAAAGACAGTATTCATTCTTCCCATCAGCGGAAACATATTTAAAATATAACACGGATTCTTTCTTGAAACATCCTTGACACTATCATCACATCATGTACCTTTCCCTTGACCTGTGAAAAACATTTCAAAAACATGGGATGAGCATAAAAAGCTCAGTAAGAGTTATAAAAATATTGAAAGGAAACATGAGTTCATATATACATAAGAATGAAATCATACTTTACCCAAAAAACAAAGGCACTTTAACATACCTCATCAAACCATGAAGAAATCATAGAAATCATAAGACATAAAGGTAACTTGAAGCATTCATAATATTCTTACATAGGGATTAACCCTCTTGGTTACGTTTGGAATACCCATCACAGTATATTCCCTAAATCTCTTCGGAGAAACCTTAACATTTCACTCCTTCGCGTTACCCAATGCATTGGAGAGCTATATCGGGCTCACCCGCCCTTAGTTTATCACGGAACCACCCGTTCTTCATAACAATGCCCAAGAACCATAACATAATCGTATCACATAAAACATGAACAAAGGAAACATAACATTTCCACATTTCAATCATAATATAACATTTTAGGATATTGAAATAATGAATCCATTCAAAAAGAAACCATTTCCAAAGCTATTTAAAACATTTAATAAAGAGATTTTTGAATCAAAGTGTCCCATACCACCTTGAAGCTTTTAACATTTTAAACCATTAATATCCATATAAATAAATCCTTAAAACCATTTTGAAAACATGGATATTAATAAGAAAAAATAATTAAAACATTTAAAACGATATTTTGGTTAAAGGGGTTTTACCAAAATTAGAGACACTTGAATACAATAATCGAGGAATAACATTTAGTCAGAATTTTATAATATCATGAGAATAAAAGGATTCATGATATAATACTCCAAAGGACAGTATATACACCATATAAGAGTGAATTGGTTCATAACAACAATGAGCCCTCAATAGAAATGTCAAATGTGATGAAATCCCTTATAAAGAAGGTATTCCTTAAATTAAGGTCAAATCAATCTCAAAAATATGTGTGACAAATATAAATACACCCAATATAAGTGGATATTAAGTGTACAACAATAAAAGGTCATTCACACATATTCAATGGATGACATATTCAATGACTACATGTTGAACCCAAAGAAATCGAAATTGGGTTAAAAAGTTCCTTTGACAGCCTAACGGCATCACATCAAAATGAGTTGATGAGAGATAATAAGAGTATCTCATCACATGGACATAAAATTTACATCAATAAGGATATATGAGAACATATCCCAACATAACAATATGTAAATTAAAAGACCAAAAAAAGAAGTCTTTTAAAAAAGAGGAGGGTGAAAGGTTCCCTTACCGACTTGGGTACCTTTCAAAACATACACCCCATGAAATAAGGACAATAGATCAATGATGTAAATACTCATAAACGAAAGTATATTACACAAAGAGTATAATAATGGGAAGTATATACACCACTCAATGGAATTTGTGGCAAATGTAGCATAAATCTCACGGAAATAAAAGTGAGATGAAAATCCCTTACGAAAACTCAGCAGCCCAGCGGCGCCACATAAAACTTCCGAATATGGATTGATGAGATCAAATAGGGTATCTCATCACATTACAATAAAATTTTCAAAAATAGTAATATAAAAGAATATCCCCCAACACTACAAAGAGGAGCTTAAAAGAAGTGACATAAAGGAGAGTACTTAAGAAGAAAGAGAGAGGTTAGATCTCTTACGAAAGTTCGGCAGCCTAACGGCGCCACTCAAAACCTCCAAAATGGATTGATGAGAGAGAATAGGGTCTCTCATCACATGAAAATAAAAAACACAGTAAGTGTAATATAAAATATCATCCCAATAACTAGAAATATGAGCTTTAAAAGGAATGACATAAAAGTGTGTACTTAAAAAGAAAGAGAGGAGTAGGATCCCTTACCTCGGGTCCGACATGACTCGATCGTTCTTTAATCTCCTGAATAATAAACTTGAGTTAATTTCTAATTCCTTAAGAACCTTTTTCAAGTTCATTAGTACTTGTATACCACTTATTACCATGTCATAAACATTATGTAATCAATTAAGTTAATAATATTTGTTTTACCGATATTTGGTTCTTAAGTCGAAAGTGGACTTCTTACAATTACATGTTGTTCGTGTGGCCAAATGTTTATTATATCCAGAATTGTATTCATTATGTAGATATCATATATGTCATATATATCCAGTACATGCATGCATTTATAACATTACATAATCATTTAGAGGTAAAAATGAAATGCACCGTTCATGGAGACGGTAAGCCGTACGTACGCATGAACGCTACTTTCATTTCCATTTCGTATTTTATAGAATGGATAATAATGATATAAAGGTATATTATAATTCCAGTATAATATCATATATAATATCATATTTCCATCCTTTATACATCCCACATATGGTATTTAACGAATCAAATCACTTTGAGGGGGCGGTAGTCCGCACTTCCTTAAATGAAGATATCGCGAATACCCATAATGGAAGCCACAAAGGTAAGACAAAAATGAAAAATACAGAAACATAAATAAAACATAAACATATTATATATCATATATAAAAATAGTGAAATCATAATGGCCACCTTTGAAGGTGTTAAATGAGTATTGAACAATCATCGTTTCGGGAGGCAGAATTTCACCATCCACGGAAACTGTATGTTCTTTAACCATTTGATGTAGTTGTGTGATAGTGTAGCATGAATAAATCTTATAACAACATCCTAGTATATTTAAGATACTGGGTTTGTTACAAAAGAAGTAAATAAAAAGAGTTTAGGTGGTTGGAGAAGCAAAATAAAACAAATGAACATGAGAGAATGAATTACCTTTAAAAGTGTAACTCCTTTTGATTTAATCCTAATGGCTTATTTTGAAAGGATTCTGCCCAAAGGGAGTCCTCTAGGATGAGGATAGGGATGTGGAGAGAGTAAATGGGCAGGGGTTGGCCGATCCAAAGGCTTGAGAAGTGTGTGAAATGAGGTAGAGGTGGGGGCCTTTTATAAGAGGAGAGGAGGGGTACTTTTGGAAAGTAAGAAATATTACTTTATTTGAAAATGTGTTTCGGTTTTAAAAGGTCCCACATTGATTTAATTCGTGGATAAGGTGATAAGGCTTCGAAATCCACTCATCCAATTGGTTTTTCCCATGTGTTGTTTGTAGATGTTTCATTATCTTTCAATTTTAATTAAATCGTCAAATAATGATGTCATCGCTACATCATTATTATCTCATAAATAATTTAATCTATATAATGTCTAAAAATTATAAAAAAAATACTATGATATAGGAAAGCTTTTTAGCTTTCCAATGACTATTTATAATCAAAATTTGGACTTGTATAACCCCACTTAAAAATTGTTTTCGTAAAACATATTATGTTTGTGTCATTTTCACTTTAACATTAAATAAAAAGTAATTTATGTCATTTCCCAACAAAAGTGGATCCATGGGGTCCCCAAGTTGACCCATGGCTTGTCATGGTCGGCCATGACACAACCAATGAGGTTGGGACATGTGTCAAGTTCATTTCATTTTATTAAAACATTATTTTTACCTTAAACTACACTAATTACCACTAATCGCGATTAAAAACTTAATAAGTTACTATTCACCAAAAAATTATTTTAATCTCATTGAACCACATTTTACTTCTTAATGACAACCATGTATGTCGGATTTTCAAAATTCAATACACATTAGTGGTAAAATTTCATTTAAACAAAAAAATCAGCTTTTATATGTACCACTTAGTGGTTTCACTATTCATCAAAAATTGAAGTTTTTCAGAAAAATCCCAAAAATTCACCCTAAGCTATATTTGATATTCCGAATTCAAAAAAGAAGTCCGTTTTAAAAAATTCAAAATATATTAGTCACATTAATTAATTTAATAATTAATTCCCGTTGTCAGAGCAAATAGCGTGTTTTTATAAAACAATAAGTATCAAAAGATTGACATTAGTTTAAGTCTGATTTCAAAGTGAAATTAATTCCAACGACCACGATTGGATTTAATGGTAAAAATATATTCATATTACACATTAAGACCAATTCAAAAGATAATCTAATCATATAAATAAATTATATTAAAAAGCAGTTTTGATGTAAAATGCAGTATTTTTCACTATTTATAAAAAAATGAACCTTGTCAGAAAAATACCAAAAATCCACACAAAGTAAATTTTGATGTCCCAATTCTTAATAAGAGTTTTATTTGGTCCAAAATAATGTATAAGAGTGATCAAAACTATATTTAATGGCGGTTCACCATTAAAAGGTGATAAGTGAACCTTTAGTGAAAATTAGAGTATATATGCCTAAAATTGAACTCTTTTCATATTTTAAGCCTTTATCTTTTATTGGGTAAATGTAAAAACATTTAAAAACATATATAATCGTATTTTAGTTATTTCTATCCATTCCCGCCAGTACAACGGCTATTCGTTAACTAACATTTAAAATAATATTATTTTATTACTTGTGTGCAACGTAAGTTTCCCAAGAAACTCGTTGTTGCATATTGGGTACGCCATCGTGCATAGCATCCCCTTTAAAGTAATATTAATATTTGATTCACAAATATGGATAAATATAAAGATGTCCTATTCTTTATTTACCCGGGGTGTTACATCCTTCCCCCCTTTTGGGAATTGCGTCCTCGCAATTTTAAAATTGGGCTTGGAAACATCCTTGAAAGTCCCACATCGGAACAAGAGTCGGTAAAACAATCACTTTAAAATAAAGAAAAATTAGCACAGAGGTCACCCGAGTTTACCCATACTAGGATTCCAAGTATGAAAATATGGACATGGAGGGAAAAAACATAGGGTCATGTTCTGATGGAGAGTGATAGAAAACATGTTTAGGAGAAAGTTAACAATGAGAAAATCACAAACTTGTGATGGGTTAAACGGTGTTGGGTTCCCCAGTAGGAAAAGTTAATAGACAACATTTTTGTTTTAAGTTACTTTTTATTGAAGAATTTATTCATAAGGAAGCATAATCACTTATCATGTTGACTTTCAACTTTTACTAGATTCCTTAGTCAAACTCATATTTTTTTCCAAAAGACGAGTATTTAGGAAGACTTGTTCACATTAAGAGTACTATAATCAACTTCTAGAGAATCACCTAATCCACAAAAGAGAACTATATACTTCCCATATATTTAGACCTAAACCATAACCAAAACCAAAAAGGTTAGTACAAGGTCAGATAATCCAGAAAAGGATAACCCTTTATAAAAAGAAAATCTATTCTTAATCTCCAAAATTTGTCAAACAAAACCCATAGTTCAACAAGGATCATCCGATAAACAATTTGTCCATAAAATTCTTCAAAGTAATCCAAACTAAGATTGAAACCTAAATATTTGAAGGATTTAGTCACATAGTCTTCCAAGTTAAATCGTAACATTTATCTCCAAACAACATCAGTCTCTCCTAAAGTCCCGCATTGAAAATTAATCAACCTAATCACATATCCTCCATGATAGGTTAATCATTTTCATAAATAACCCAAAATCAACTTACTCTTAATTCATAAAATCATATAACTAGAAAGAATCAGTCAAACTAACCAGGGACTTCACGTAGTCTAGTGGTAGGCGATAAATACCAGTCGTACTTTGGTTGTGGGTTCGATTCCCGCAGCTTTGTCCGACGCGACGGGTTGTCACACGGTCTGCATGTTGTCCTTTTTTCAAAACTATATAATTCTTAAAACATTCCCCAAAATGAGATAAAATCTTCAAAGATTATCATAACATATTTTAACCTCAAGTTTATCTCATGCCTTTCATTTTCCATCAGAACATATAATAACCCATAATTACCTCAAAAGTAAGGATCATATAAACCCTAATGGTTACCTTAATAATTATTACCTGAATTTCCACATCGAGTTGGCCATCTCGTACCTGATGCACTAGAGAACTCACCAAGGTTGAAGTGGTTGATCATGACTCATTGAAAGTTGGTTTAGAACAACCATGAGTTTCCTCATTGAATCCTCCATTTTACCTAGTATCTTAATCATATATCCACCACAGTTTCCTTCAATCCAATTGTCACTTTGGTGCCTGCGAGATCGAGCCATTCATTAAAAACAGAAATGTCAGTGTGAGTATATCAACAAAACCATCATGTACTAATGAGTAAGATAAACACTAAGATATACTTACTCATTCAGTTTATCTAAAACTAGGACTCTTTCTGAAATCCTAACCATTATGGTAATGTCACTTATGCTTAAAGAATACCCTAACCTCTAAAGTTATCTAAACCGACCTCTGATACCAACTATAAGGCCCCAGCCTTAAACCTTACTTAATCTTGAGTTATTAAAAGATTACACATTGAGGATCTTTTCAGGTTTAGAGTTTTAGAGAATTAGATCATGAAACTTTCATTACATTCCACATTTAAACAAAGTGGTTACATAAAAGACAATATTCATTCTTCCCATCAGCGGAAACATATTTAAAATATAACACAGATTCTTTCTTGAAACATCCTTGACACTATCATCACATCATGTACCTTTCCCTTGACCTGTGAAAAACATTTCAAAAACTTGGGATGAGCATAAAAAGCTCAGTAAGAGTTATAAAAATATGGAAAGGAAACATGAGTTCATATATACATAAGAATGAAATCATACTTTACCCAAAAAACAAAGGCACTTTAACATACCTCATCAAACCATGAATAAATCATAGAAATCATAAGACATAAAGGTAACTTGAGGCATTCATAACATTCTTACGTAGGGAGTAACCCTCTTGGTTACGTTTGGAATACCCATCACAGTATATTCCCTAAATCTCTTCGGAGAAACCTTAACGTTTCACTCCTTCGCGTTACCCAATGCATTGGAGAGCTATATCGGGCTCACCCGCCCTTAGTTTATCACGGAACCACCCGTTATTCATAACAATGCCCAAGAACCATAACATAATCGTATCACATAAAACATGAAAAAATGAAACATAACATTTCCACATTTCAATCATAATATAACATTTTAGGATATTGAAATAATGAATCCATTCAAAAAGAAACCATTTCCAAAACCATTTAAAACATTTAATAAAGAGATTTTTGAATCAAAGTGTCCCATACCACCTTGAAGCTTTTAACATTTTAAACCATTAATATCCATATAAATAAATCCTTAAAACCATTTTGAAAACATGGATATTAATAAGAACAAATAATTAAAACATTTAAAACGATATTTTGGTTAAAGGGGTTTTACCAAAATTAGAGACACTTGAATACAATAATCGAGGAATAACATTTAGTCAGAATTTTATAATATCATGAGAATAAAAGGATTCATGATATAATACTCCAAAGGACAGTATATACACCATATAAGAGTGAATTGGTGCATAACAACAATGATCCCTCAATAGAAATGTCAAATGTGATGAAATCCCTTATAAAGAAGGTATTCCTTAAATTAAAGACAAATCAATCTCAAAAATATGTGTGACAAATATAAATACACCCAATATAAGTGGATATTAAGTGTACAACAATAAAAGGTCATTCACACATATTCAATGGATGACATATTCAATGACTACATGTTGAACCCAAAGAAATCGAAATTGGGTTAAAAAGTTCCTTTGACAGCCTAACGGCATCACATCAAAATGAGTTGATGAGAGATAAAAAGAGTATCTCATCACATGAACATAAAATTTACATCAATAAGGATATATGAGAACATATACCAACATAACAATATGTAAATTAAAAGACCAAAAAAAGAAGTCTTTTAAAAAAGAGGAGGGTGAAAGGTTCCCTTACCGACTTGGGTACCTTTCAAAACATACACCCCATGAAAGAAGGACAATAGATCATTGATGTAAATACTCATAAACAAAAGTATATTACACAAAGAGTATAATAATGGGTAGTACATACACCACTCAATGGAATTTGGGGCAAATGTAGCATAAATCTCACGGAAATAAAAGTGAGATGAAATTCCCTTACGAAAACTCAGCAGCCCAACGGCGCCACATAAAACTTCCGAATATGGATTGATGAGATCAAATAGGGTATCTCATCACATTACAATAAAATTTTCAAAAATAGGAATATAAAAGAATATCCCCCAACACTACAAAGAGGAGATTAAAAGAAGTGACATAAAGGAGAGTACTTAAAAAGAAAGAGAGAGGTTAGATCTCTTACGAAAGTTCGGCATCCTAACGGCGCCACTCAAAACCTCCAAAATGGATTGATGAGAGAGAATAGGGTCTCTCATCACATGAAAGTAAAAAACACAGTAAGTGTAATATAAAAGATCATACCAATAACAAGAAATATGAGCTTTAAAAGGAATGACATAAAAGTGTGTACTTAAAAAGAAAGAGAGGAGTAGGATCCCTTACCTCGGGTCCGACTTGACTCGATCGTTCTTTAATCTCCTGAATAATAAACTTGAGTTAATTTCTAATTCCTTAAGAACCTTTTTCAAGTTCAGTAGTACTTTTATACCACTTATTACCATGTCATAAACATTATGTAATCATTTAAGTTAATAATATTTGTTTTACCGATATTTGGTTCTTAAGTCGAAAGTGGACTTCTTACAATTACATGTTGTTCGTGTGACCAAATGTTTATTATATCCAGAATTGTATTCATTATTTAGATATCATATATGTTATATATATCCAGTACATGCATGCATTTATAACATTACATAATCATTTAGAGGTAAAAATGAAATGCACCGTTCATGGAGACGGTAAGCCGTACGTACGCATGAACGCTACTTTCATTTCCATTTCGTATTTTATAGAATGGAATAATAATGATATAAAGGTATATTATAATTCCAGTATAATATCATATATAATATCATATTTCCATCCTTTATACATCCCACATATGGTATTTAACGAATCAAATCACTTTGAGGGGGCGGTAGTCCGCACTTCCTGAAATGAAGATATCGCGTATACCCATAATGGAAGCCACAAAGGTAAGACAAAAATGAAAAATACAGATGCATAAATAAAACATAAACATATTATATATCATATATAAAAATAGTGACATCATAATGGCCACCTTTGAAGGTGTTAATTGAGTATTGAACAATCATCGTTTCGGGAGGCAGAATTTAACCATCCACGGAAACCGTATGTTCTTTAACCATTTGATGTAGTTGTGTGATAGTGTAGCATGAATAAATCTTATAAAAACATACTATTATATTGAAGATACTGGTGTTGTTACAAAAGAAGCAAATAAAAAGAGTTTAGGGGGTTGGAGAAGCAAAATAAAACAAATGAACATGAGAGAATGAATTACCTTTAAAAGTGTAACTCCTTTTGATTTAAGCCTAAATTCTTATTTTGAAAGGGTTCTGCCCAAAGGGAGTCCTCTAGGATGAGTAGAGGGATGTGGATAGAGTAAATGGGCAGGGGTTGGCCGAGCCAAAGGCTTGAGATGTGTGTGAAATGAGGTAGAGGTGGGGGCCTTTTATAAGAGGAGAGGAGGGGTACTTTTGGAATGTAAGAAATATTACTTTATTTGAAAATGTGTTTCGGTTTTAAAAGGTCCCACATTGATTTAATTCGTGGATAAGGTGATAAGGCTTCGAAATCCACTCATCCAATTGGTTTTTCCCATGTGTAGTTTGTAGATGTTTCATTATCTTTCCATTTTAATTAAATCGTCAAATAATGATGTCATCGCTGCATCATTATTATCTCATAAATAATTTAATTTCTTTAATGTCTAAAAATTATAAAACAAATACTATGATATAGGAAATCTTTTTAGCTTTCCAATTACTATTTATAATCAAAATTTGGACTTGTATAACCCCACTTAAAAATTGTTTTCGTAAAACATATTATGTTTGTGTCATTTTCACTTTAACATTAAATAAAAAGTAATTTATGTCTTTTCCCAACAAAAGTGGATCCATGGGGTCCCCAAGTTGACCCATGGCTTGTCATGGTCGGCCATTACACAACAAATGAAGTTGGGACATGTTTCAAGTTCATTTCATTTTATTAAAGCATTATTTTTACCTTAAACTACACTAATTACCACTAATCGCGATTAAAAACTTAATAAGTTACTATTCACCAAAAAAATTATTTTAATCTCATTGAACCACATTTTACTTCTTAATGACATCCATGTATGTCGGATTTTCAAAATTCAATACACATTAGTGGTAAAATTTCATTTAAACAAAAAAATCAGCTTTTATAAGTACCACTTAGTGGTTTCACTATTCATCAAAAATTGAAGTTTTTCAGAAAAATCCCAAAAATTCACCCTAGGCTATATTTGATATTCCGAATTCAAAAATGAAGTCCGTTTTAAAAAATTCAAAATATATTAGTCACATTAATTAATTTAATAATTAATTTCCGCTGTCAGAGCAAATAGCGTGTTTTTATAAAACAATAAGTATCAAAAGATTGACACTAGTTTAAGTCTGATTTCAAAGTGAAATTAATTCCAACGACCACTATTGGATTTAATGGTAAAAATATATTCATATTACACATTAAGACCAATTCAAAAGATAATCTAATCATATAAATAAATTAGATTAAAAAGCAGTTTTGATGTAAAATGCAGTATTTTTCACTATTTATAAAAAAAATGAACCTTGTCAGAAAAATACCAAAAATCCACACAAAGTAAATTTTGATGTCCCAATTCTTAATAAGAGTTTTATTTGGTCCAAAATAATGTATAAGAGTGATCAAAACTATATTTAATGACGGTTCACCAATAAAAGGTGATAAGTGAACCTTTAGTGAAAATTAGAGTATATATGCCTAAAATTGAACTCTTTCCGTATTTTAAGCCTTTATCTTTTATTGGGTAAATGTAAAAACATTTAAAAACATATATAATCATATTTTAGTTATTTCTATCCATTCCCGCCAGTACAACGGCTATTCGTTAACTTACATTTAAAATAATATTATTTTATTACTTGTGTGCAACGTAAGTTTCCCAAGAAACTCGTTGTTGCATATTGGGTACGCCATCGTGCATAGCATCCCCTTTAAAGTAATATGAATATTTGATTCACAAATATGGATAAATATAAAGATGTCCTATTCTTTATTTACCCGGGGTGTTACATTATCCACCCTTTCTTTGACCATTTCAGGTCCTAACATCTTATGCTCAATGACTTTATCCCACCACAGAGGTCTTCTACACCTTTTCACATAATGGGATTCATATGATTCCATTCAGATGCTCGAGTGGAAACTCTTGTTGTAAGAGAATTCAACTAGTGTAAGATGTTGGTACCATCTTACATTGAAGTCTATTGTACATGATATCAATAAGCCTTCTAGTGTATATATAGTTTTCTCAGATTGACCATCATTTTGAGGATGATAGACCATACTGATGTTCAGTTCAGTGATTAGAGCATGTTAGATACTTTTCCAAAACATCAAGGTGAATCTAATATCTATATATGATACAATAGATAATGGTACTCCATGCAGCCTTACATCCCCTTTTTCATTTATCTGTGCAATTTTATCCAATGATAAGTCCTCTCAAATTGCTATAAAGTGATTTGTCTTTGTATGATGATCCATAATAACTCATATGGCATAGTTTTCTTTGGACGTCCAAGGAAGTCCACTAATAAAGTCCATGGTTATGTTCTCCCACCTCCATGTTGGTATAGATTATGGTTTCATCTTCCCCTTATACTTTTTCTTTCATCCTTCACTTGTTTACATACCTATCAATTTGATATATATTTAATAATCTCCATCTTTATATTCTCCCCCAAAAAGATCTCTTGGAGATCTTGATAGATCTTTGTGCTCTATGGGTGAATAGAGATGGTTGAGCTATGTGCGTCACTCTGAAGATCCTTCTTTATCTATGGATCAGACAATATATATAATCCTGGCCCAAATCATACAACTCTTTCCTCGTCAATATTGAACATTAATGATTTATTATTTCTAATATATTCCACCCTTTTCAAAATTTCCACATATTTTCTTTGAGTATAGATTATTTTCACCCCATGGTATGGTTGAGAAATCATATGAGACAGGATTGATTTTGTTCATCCATTAATGATTCCCCTTTCCATCCTCTCTAAATCTATGAATATTGTCTCCTTTCCCATTATCATAATTGATAATGATGACGGATCCATTCTACTTAGAAAATCTGCCACCATATTTGCCTTACCAGGATTGTAGTGGATTAAGAAGTCATAATCCTTGATGATATCTAACCATCTTCACGGATGCATATTAATCTTTTTCTATGTGAATATATATTTTAGAATTTTTGAAGAGTATATATCTCACAATTATCTACATTGAGATAATGTTGTTCTATTTTCAAGGCAAAGATCACACCCTCCAACACCAGATCATGCGGGAGATAGTTTTGATCATGCATTTTCAGCTACCTTGAGTCATAGTATATCACATTATCTTTTTTACGTCATCAAATTGCCTAATCCCTTTTTTAAATCATTATTCTACATCAGAATGTGTTCTCCACTTATTGGGACGATGAGTATCGGTGTCGTGATAAGCCTCTTTTGAGCTCCTTAAATCTTTCCTCACATTCTTGAGTCCAGATAAACTTCACTCCCTTCCATGTTAGCATTGTCATTGGGTTTGAAAATCATGATATTTTCTTCATGAATTTGAAATAATACCCTACTATACCCAAAAATATAAATATCTTTGTAACATATGTTAGAATGGGCCTCTATAAAAAAAATTTTTCTTAGAAGGGTTTACAGATATTCCTTTGCTAGTGAAAACATGCCCCAAGAATGATATTTCCTCCATCCAAAACTCACATATATTGTACATTGTATAATGATTATCCCATTGAAAAGTCATCAACACAGTATTCAAGTACACTTCATGTGCCTCCTTTCTCTTGTTCTAAATCATAATATCATCGATAAGGACTACCACAAATTTTTCTAGGTAATATCTGAAGACTCTATTCATTAAATACTTGAAAATTTATAAAGAATTAGTGTGTTTGAAGGGAATCACTATGAACTCATAGTGTTCATACCTCATTCCAAAAGATTTTTTGGGAATTTCTTCTATATTCACCTTTAATTTGTGATATCTAGACCGAATGTCCACCATAGAGAAATAATTGTCCCCACGTAGCTGATTGAACAAGTCATCTTTCTAAGGTAGGGGGTAGATATTATTTATCCTTATTTTTTTGAGCTCATGATAATCAATGGAGAAGGGCGTTGATCCATCTTTATTTTTAACAAAGAGGTCTATTCCACCCCATGGTGAAGCAGTTGGGTGGAAAAAGAAATTCTCAAGATTTTCATATAACTACTTCTTCAGATCTTCCAACTCAATGGTGCCCATTATATAAATTTTCGTTGATATAGGTAGAGATCCAAGAAAAAGATCAATTGAGAACATAACCTCTTGATTGGGAGGAATACTGGGAATTTTTTTTCAGGAATGCATCAGTGTAATACCTCTCGATGGGTATATCATCGAGTTGTATCATATCTTTTTCTAAATAATTTGGGAAAGATTTACTTTCTCAAATGGAAACATTATCCACACTTGATATGATCATTCTGAAAGAGATTCATCATCCTCCTTACACATATACAGGATTGGAGGATACTCTAGGATGTGAGGACTGGTCTCCCTTTCCAAATAGCTAATGTTGTATTTTTATAAAGATAGCCAATCTAGGACCAAATTAGCATCGAACGATGCCAGAGGAAGTATGAAAAGACATTATGGTATATTCAGTACAACAAAATTCCCGGGGAAGGAGTTATGAACCATGGATGAAATAATTTACCCATTCTCTATTCAGGCATATAACTCAACCTCCAAATATTAAGGTGGTGTTTGATTAGTTATACTAAACATCCCACATATAAAAGAATGTGTAGAACCAGAATCAAATAGTGCATTTGTTATTCTTGAATGAATAACTTGAATAAATATCACAACATATTTGTATAGATCCACTTAATTAATAGTTCTAGTATAATACATTCATTGATTCCTTGGAGGCTGTCATTGATTTAATCTAACAACTCTTGGGTTAGAAAAATTGTTCACATAATTCCTATTTTCCTTATAGTTGTGACACTACACTACAGGTGGAGTTTTTACCTAATCTTTCTTTCTACATCCTAGTTATTGGGATTCTTCATATCCCATTAGTATTTCTTAGCCAGATGTCCCAATAATCCATATTTTCTATAATTCCTTGCTCCCTTTATACAGTTCCCATGATTCTTCATCCCACAATTTTGACATGTGGGTTGTTCGATATTCTATTCATTATGGGATTTATTTTTAAACCACCGATATTAGACTTTTTGTCCGTTTTTTTTCATCAGGTCCATGTGACCATTGAGTGTTATGATATTGATTTCAACCATAAGGGCACAACAGACAATCTCTTCATGACTTTATAACTTTCAAATCACTCGCACTTTTCATATACTCATCATTAGTTCCCTATAGAATTGATCCACCTTTCTTTCAGTGTTCCTGACCATGTCAAAGATGTACCATGAAATCGTTTTAATGTTTTCTTCGAACACAAATATTGACTAATCTTCCTTATAATTAAGTCCAAGGGAGTCTATTTTCCACTGATCCACATACCTATCAAAAAGATAACTAACCATAACCACTTTCTCTTCTGCTAAGAACTAGAAGATGGATAATATATTTTCAATGGAGTCTATCCACTATTTCATGAGGAGGGGATCAAAAGATCCACTAAATATGGGAGTATTTTTTTCACATGAAGGATTCTATGTAAAAATTATATTTCCATAGAGGAGGATTGTGTTCCACATAATTAAATTTATTATTAGTATCATTATATATTTGAGCAAGTACAGTCACAAATGTTTGAGCACTCATTCCCATCATATTAGGCATATCATTGGGAAATCATCACATTTCATATCACACTAATTATTGGGACGTGTTCTTATATTTTCCTCCATTAACAAATAAAAAGAATGTACAATTAAGGTAATTTAATACATATCTTATAAGTATAAAAAATTAAACATTAAACATAAAAGGATAAACTCTTAAAGTAAAATTATGTCCTAACTTCTGATTCCTTAGGTTTCAATCTATGTTACCCATGATATTTTTCCTAAAATATATTCATATTGGTTTCCTTTTTTGGGTTCCCTTATTAATGGTTCATACTGTGTTTATGAATTTACAAATGCATATCACCTGGTAGTGTCAAACTATGAGTGTTGTAAGGCTCGTTTTCATGCACTAGTTACCATTCCAGTCTAGCTCAATACGGTGTATTCAAGATTTACCCCTAGATACATATGTACCAGAGCCACATCAACATGTTCATATCTAGACAGGGATATATTTTCTTCCTAAACCACTTACACTATACATTCCAAAATTAGGGGATGTTTCATTATACTGATTATCTTCCCTAAGGTTTTTACTAATGTTCTTAATTATTGTTGTCCAATAATAACTAGACAATCATTTGATACTAAATATAGTGACACTAAAATTTTACACATATCATTACATGCTTTTAATCATAATAATACATAATATTACAATCCATGGACCGTAAAGTCTTGTATTTCTCAAGACTGGGTAAATAAAACTAAAAAACTAGGTATAAAAAAATATTTCATTATATAATATTCTTAAACATATAATATCTTCCAATATGATCATACATATTTATAGGATAATATATGGATAACATGAAAAGGAAATTATTTAAAAAACCCCATAAAGGAATAAACATAAGAATAAAGCTTTAGCACATGGGTTAGAATCCATGACATAATGATATAAAAAGGCATGGAACATGTGGAATTTTGATATACAAACATTGGATGATATAATCATGGATTCATAGTAATGGTGAAGAAACATAAACAATTATTTCAACATGATTCAAGGATCTTTTCACATAGAGGAGAATAAGTAAAGGTTAACCACCAAGAGCTTTGCACAAGGTAGCATGAGTCAAGCCTAACTGCCAGGACCAATGCACAAAACGTCTCATGAGACTAAATATTATACTATACATTGGAGTGCTATCGGGTTTCCCCCAAAATAACATGTTCATAATTACTCTTTCCACATATATAATCAAAAATAATCAATCATACATAAACATAAGGGTTACCCGAGGAAAGAATTGTGTATCATATTTATATTAAAAAGTATAACAAATGGGTGTATCATAAAATTATCCATAATGGAAAGGAATTAGATCATGAAAAAAAATGGTATAATAGTCATATATCATGATGATTTATTTCAATTTGAAGTTATAACATGCAAAAATATCTTTTAAGAAACATTATAATTAAAACATTGTAGTGTGTTTCAGGATAATATAAAAGTTCACTTAAAACAAAAAAGGGAATAATAATTTATATACAATTAGAAGTGAACCAAGACGGATTTAATAATAAAAATATTTGTTTTTTAAAAATAATGGTGGATTAAAACATATTATATAGTCTAATTGAAATTGGATAAGAATTAAAGAAGTTCCCTTAATCAGGTTTGCTCATCTGGAAGTATTGAGGCGGGATCAACATAAAAAATTGTATATCCATGAAATAAAATGACTAATGGACCTTGATATATGAGTTTTTGTCATGTAAAAAAAATTTATAATATTTACATAAAAATAATGGATAACTTCATTTGGGAAAAAATAATGATAGAGCATCCCAAAGGAATGATGGAGGTTCAGATAGAATCCCTTACCTTATGTCTGATGGTGTCCTTCATTTGATCTTAATGTCCTGGATAATAAAATTACATTCATTATTTATTATTTCTGATCACAATAATGTCTTACTTTAATGTTATTTTTCATTTTATTATAATTCATTATTTGTTTGTGGGGGGGGGGGGTGTCCCATGTAGTTTTGAAGGAAAGTGTATGTCTTTATGATTTGGGCCAAAACGTGATCCCATTTCCAATTTTTAAAAAAATTATAAATCCTTCATTTTTTAACATTTTACACAAATTCAACTTCAAAATTTGAATCCCTGAGTATATTAAATACACCAAATCCATTTTCAACAAATATTTATCCATAATCACGACGGATTTTGGTTTTTTATTAAGGTATTGTGCTAGCCCGTAAGCCCATTTCCATCATTAAAAAATAACATTTTAATATCCCATTGAAATTTTAAGATTCTTACATGATTATAACTCTCACCCTAGATGCCTTTCCAAAGGAACCCCCATTCTATCTCCCCCCTCTTTGGAGCTCATATTCATCGTGAATTAGGGAAAACCTTCTCTGGATTTCTCAAATCATTCATATTTGAAGAGGTAAATTTTATTCATAACACATTAAATTATCTACTTCCCCCCCCCCCATTTCCATGCTCACATGACCTATTCAGCCTTATTCGATCCTCGGGTTCATTTTTGGATATTTTTAAATTCAGGTACTTGTGTATTTTGGACGATTTATTCAAGATATCTCAAGTAAGTGGGTATCCTTCCTTCTCCCATTTTCTTAGAGTTTCTTCCTTTTTCATAGTGTTCCATCTATATTTTCATGAAGTTCATAATTTTATGAATGTAGTAATTTGAAACTAGTGATTTATCATTGGTTTATCAGTGTAATCCTATGGTTTTAGGTTTTATTTAACTCTCGTGTGGTGCGGCGGTGGTGCGGGTGAACATTCACACAAGGATTTGGTGTTTTGACATTTATGGTAGGTGATTCCATGTGAAATCATTTTTTGATGATTTTTTTATATTGATTTTTTTATTTTTCATATTCCTAATATGGTTTTTGTAGAGAGAAAACTATTTTGTGTATCTTTGGTTGAGCGGTTTTTTTTAATGTAGCATTTTTATGTAAAAATGTGTGATTGTCTTATGTATGCCATGTTTTACTGATGGGGTATATTTTATGGTTCATGAAATGGTTTTATTAAATGGTTATAGGGCTTCCGATTCTGGTTTTATGTTATATTAGCATGCATTTGGTTTCAAAATAGGGTTTTTAGAAGTATTTTAAGTGCAATGCTCGGTTAAACTCCTTGGAATTGTTTTATGAAGGGTTTTAAAATGTTTCTTAATTTATGTAAGAGGTGAAAATATGTTTAAAACTATTTTGGTAAGAGTTTGTCACACCCTAAGATTTCATAGTACGTTATCTTATTAAAGTAATTCAATAGTTTGTGCTACACACAATATCGTGTTCGAGCGCAGCACAACTTACCAACCTAGCCGTTAAATAAGCGGTTATGAATAGTATTAACTGCATTTCGAATCATATATACTATATATAATTTTAACATCAATATTATGAGTTCCTTAGACATAATATAAGAACAAAATTATTTTTTTAGATAAAAGAAGAATTTTAAAAAAAAATCAATTTTTCCAGCTTTTAATGGAGAACCATTTTTAAAACCAATATTTGACACTTTTATATATTAAATTTAATGAAATTAAATACTTATTATTAAGTGGGACATAAAAATTTTGTTTGAATAATATTTTGGTACTTTTCTCATAACTTTTATATTTTGATGAATATGGAAAAATAATATGTTTAAATTGAAAAAAACTTTTTTAATCAAAAAAACTTTATAGTGTTAAATTTTGAATTTTAATTGTATTTAAGTATAACTAGATATTATTTTTATCATTTTCTACTATGTAGGTAATTATAAGTAATTTCACATTCAAATTTGACAAAAAGACTTGTCAATATTTTGATAGTTTTTTCTTTTTAAAAACCCACTTTTTGGCTTTGCCAATGGGAATTAATTTTAAATTAATTAATGAAACTTATAGGTTTTGAATTTGGTAAATTTGAATTCATTTTTTAATTATAATATCAAAATTATCTTTTGGTGAATTTTTTGTATTTTTTTGAAAATATTCAATTTTTGATGAATACTGAAAATATTGCCTTATTGTTTAAAACCGATTTTTTATTAAAATAATTATTTATTTTTTTTATATTAATTGTAAGTAAAAATATTTATATAATACCTATATATTTTCAATGTAATTCATTAGAGTCATTTAAAAAAAATTAGGTGTATAAATTTTTATTGAACTTTTTACCGTCTTTTACCCACCTTCGAGGAGCATTTGCAAAATTTCATATAACATAATATTACCACTTCTGTGAGTTTAATTTCAAAAATACAAAAGACATGGTTGATATTATTAAGTAAAAATGTGGTTCAATAAGATGAAAATAATTCTTGGTGAATAGTAACTTTGGACTTTTATCTACCACGGTTAAAAGTAAATTGGGTAATTAAGGGTATAAATGATATTATAATTACCCTAACACATGTCCAAATAATATTGGATAAGTTTATTTCGACAAAAAACAACCATAGGAATAAAATATGATCTTTTATGTCCACATGAAATTTATTAGGACATTAATTATTATTTTATTTAACGAATAGTTAAAAGTGTTGAATTCATAGTTTTATAAATAAAACATTGTTAATAGAGGGTTATACATAATCTAAATTCGAATATAAATATTATTTGGAAAACTAAAATTATTTCCAACATAATCATATTTTATTAATAATTTTTATACAGTAAATAAATATATTTATTTATGACATAATGATGAGGCAATAATTACCTTATTAATGAAAGAATCAAATAAATGGTATTATAAATATTAAAATAAAAATAATTTCAAAGTATTTATGACATAAACGAATTTTCTAAGAGAATATGAAATGTTAGGTTTGATTGCATGTATATTTTTCAAAGTAATAATGTTGTGATGACTTTCAAAAAAACACACAATACTAAATAGTTTCAAAATTGATACAAATGATTTTTTATTACAAATATTATATTATTAAATTATATATTTGTCCTAACAATCTATGGTTCTTCCAGTGAAATTATATAATGATAGGTATATCATTAATGAACCAATTTATGTTCTCTTTTATTTTTATAGTATGTTCATTAACCATTTATTGTAATAATACAAGAATACATGGTAATAGGTAAACTATTTAACTAAGGGTTAAATCTTAAAAATAAGGTTAATATGGTGATCTAAACCTTTCTAAAACCTATTGGTTGAGTGCTTCTCGACCCATACCCCCATATCCTATAAATAAATCTTTTTTTATCCATTAGAAATCGAAAGTTATTTTATTATAAAATAATATTTCATGCTTTTCCTAAAGTGACCCTCACCTCTCTTATAAAAGGGTACATCCCGTTCTCTTAATTTCACACTTCCAAATCCATTTTCCTCGGCCAAACCAATGTCCCAATATCCACCTAACTTCCCTCACATCAACCTAGAGTCATTAATTTGATCATATAGAAAACTTAATTATCTCTATTGATCAACTCAATAGGAAACACCCGAAGAAGTGGTAATAATTTCAACACCTTCTATCAAGTTCTTTAATTCTTCCACTTACACTTTATTTGATGAATCCATACCAAAATAATATATCCAGTACCTTAAAAATACTATTATGTTATTCTAAATATGGTACAAAAATATTCACTGGTCTATCCATCCTATGAATGATAAAGTCACCACCGTGTGTACGTATGGCTTACTGTCTCCACGCTGTGGTGTAATTTGTAATTCAACACGATGTAATTTGGATAGATATAATGATGTGTAATATGTATATAAATAATAATAAAAATATTCTAATGTTTATTTATAATTAAAATACCATCCAATTACACACATTTTAATCATTTTGGAAATGATATCGTCACTCGTGTGTACGTACTGCTTACCGTCCCCATGACGCAATGAGATTCATTTCCACACCATTAAACGATGATTATAAAAATACATATTATTAATAATTATGTAATATGTTATATAATAATGATACTATATATATATATATATAATTCAATTCTTCCATTCAATACAATGTGAAAACAGAAACAATGTTTATGCGTACATACGACCCACTGTCTCCATAAACAGTGTATTCCATTTTATATATATATCAATTATAAATATTTAAATTCTAAATATATGTGCTATATAAATCATGTTTTATATTCTGGATGTATTTTAATCATCATATATGTGATATGATCAAGAATAACAAGTTAAAACATGTACAATAAAGAAAGTGATTATTACTCAAAATGTTACATTTACATGGTAATTATTATTAAATGGCTCGTATAAATTAATAAATGAATCATATAAGATATCATAAATATTAGTATAGTTCTGGTGTAATTTAATAACATACTATGGTCATTATACAGATGGTTGAACATACCTTCGACTAAAAAAAGTACTTTGTAAGGGTTATTTCCTCTATCTCATTATTATCCGAGATTGATTATTTGTATGTATTTACTGGGACATATTTAACATAAATAACAATATTACATAATTTTTTTTTTCAAAAGTAATCTTTTATGGTTTCATAGGAGTTTCAATTTTACTAGATCATCATTTTAAATGTTTTAAATATTTATCTTTCTTAATCATTTTAATTAATGTTTATGTTTTCAAAATGATTTCAAGGATTTATTTATATGGACATGAATGTTTTTAAATGATAAATCTTTTCAAAAGTTTCAAAGTGGAATGGGACACATTGACTCAAAAATCTATTTTAAATTAATTTCTTTATAAATGTGAGACTTTTAAAAGATTTCACAAAAAGAAATATTTCTCTCAAAAAATATTACTGATCTTTTTCAAATATGTCAGCATCCTTTACTAGAAATATTTCTTGATTGAGGTTAATTTATTATATTAAAATATTCCATTTTGTATTGAATGAGTTATGATATGTTTGACTATGAATGTTCTATTTTAATACCATTCATGGTTAATGGTTAATGTATTGACATTTCACATTCTTGTTTTAATATGACTGTTTATGTTATGTTTCAAATTTTTTATATGAGGAATGTAGTGGACTTAGTAAGTGATGGGTGGAGCCCGCTATAGCTCTTCAATGCAATTGTAGGTCTCACAACAAAAACTAGTTTCTTGGCACAAGGCCTTCACAAAATTTTTATTTTTACTATTGGCATAAGGCCTTGACTATGTGGTAATGATGTTCAGTGTTAGGCATTCCCTCATTGTGAAATTAGTTATTACATGTTATTATTAGACTAATAGAATATCCATATGCATGTTTATATGGTGATATTTGATTTATTTCTACCATATTTTGTTCAAAATTATGTTTAAATTGGTTGGTTTTTATTACAAACATTTCCTTAAAAGTATATAGCTTTCTCTAAATTATTAACCCTTAATGAGCATCTGACCTCACCCCTTTGTTATGTTCTATTTTCCCAGGATTACATGAAGTGTATTTTAATTGATATGTAGGGTTAAGCTAAAGGAAATAATGGAATTCTCAAAGAACAATCCATGTTTTATTCTATGTTTGAAATTGTAATGTAAAGTTGATGTATGTCATCTATTTTCTAAGACTGGTAAATAGATCGGTCTTTCGGGACATGATTCCTTGTAATCATGCCAATGTAATAAAATAATGCACCCTACACTGGGCTTCTGGGGTCGGGGAATCATAGTTGGTATCAGATTAAGTTTAGAAGTAACCTTGGATATAGATTTAGAATAACTTTAATTAGAAAACATTAGCCTAAGATAGAATTTGAAGATTAGTATAGAATAACTTCATAGAATTTTGGTAATGTATGGATTTTGTGTATTTTCAAAGAAATAAATCCATGTTTGGATACAAAAAGGTAAAGGCGGCTCCAGAACAGATATAACTAAGAGTAAAAAACTTTGACAATGATTTTCGGGCATCACTCGAGGAATACTGGTACACGACAATGAGCCTTGATGCATTATTGGTTACGACAATCCTGGGGGATATGATTAGGATAATTCACAATTTATTTACAAACAATTATAAAGGATATATGAGTAAATATACTAGTAAAGAAACAATTTTTATGATTATGAGACTACATTTGTGAAAATATTCAATTAATGTTTAGAACATTTATAGTATTTGGATTATACAGTATTATATGATCTAACCTTGTGTGTGTCGTTATTTAGAAATGGTGCCCAGTAGAATGAATAATAACTCAAGAAATATGTATGATCCAAAGGGTAAGAAAGATCATGTATTTCATAGTCATAAGTCATCATTTAGAAGTAAATTATCCTCCCACATATTCTCATCATGTGAAGAAATAATATCAGGTGTTGATAAGATATGTGGAGAATTATTTAAGTTATATGGCTTTGATGGTAAGAAAGATATGAAAAGGATGGTATAGAGAATGATGGATAAAGGGAAGTGGAGAAAAGGATTTTACCATATGTGATAACAATGTAAATAATAAACATGGTAAATTCTTGAAGGGAATGGATGATTTTTATAAGTGTGGAAAAAGGACACCAAGTACGTAATTGCAAGGGTAAGAAAAAGGTTTCAAATGTACAATGCTTCATCTGGAAGGTTGTGGGAAATGATGTGAATCAAAGTAAAAATTATATGTGTATACCCTGAAATCTAATATTATATAATAATAGAGTTATGATAATACGGAAGATGAATATTAGTTATTAGAGTGCTTATGTTGTTATTAATGTATTTTTTCATTTTAATTTTGTATTGATGATGTAAATGTTATAATAATTATATAGTATATAAAGATTTTACTATAGAACTATTTCATTAAGGACATGAGATTGTGTGGAACCAAGAAAAGTGACACAATATCAGGTTAAATTTTTTGGAAAATATATGGTTGAGATAAAGATAAACCATAAAATAGTTTTGATACTATGGTAGTGATTTTGGAATAATATATGAGTGATTTGGATAAATTATATTGGATATTCTTGATTACCTTGAAACCGATTAATGATTTGTACATTCCGTCATTATTGGAGATTACAACATATTTGGATATAAAGAGTATATCCAGTATTCTATAAGGAATAAGATAGATTGAATTTAATCAATAAGGTAATATGGAAATTTAGGGTGTTATATTGTTTTAAAAGAATACATGATGAAGGTATTCACATGTTATTACATGGAATAAATGATCTTCATTGTGTTCACCTTCCTTATAATTTTTGTAATTTGAGTTTGGACGGATGTATTTTGGATAAGTATAAATGTTGGAGTCAATTAGAATTTACATTGGATACTATTGTTAAGGTTAAATCATTTCATAGGATTATTTTTGGATTTTTATAAAATGGAAACCCCGAAGGTCGGGTGACAACCTGTCGCATCCGGGAAGGTCGTGAGACATGAGACATCAACTGAATAGAGACAAGGGTACATCACCTACAACTAGCATATGTGATGTCCTAGATTGTGTAATGTAGTTTTTTAAAATGGACTGACAGAAGAATTATAAATTCATTTTTTCGAAACCCTATATGCTTAGGATGAACAGAATATTTTTTAATTCTATTATCTTTTGGATTAAATATGAGTTTGTGGTAGAAATTAGTTAAAGTATGGAACTATACTTTAAAAATATTCTTTTTCTACTTATTATACGATTAAATTAATTATTAACCATTCGGGATGTTATCGTAAAACCAAAAATGTGTTTTCCTATTACCTTATGTTTTGTTGAACAGATGATATTTTAAATCATCATAGATTGATGGCTTTGAGGCACTCAATTTAAAAATTGTTTGTGGTTGATGACCTCGATCACTTCATATAGATATTTAATTTTTTTCTCCAAATTATGTGTCACTAATTTCTACCAATGTTCTCCAATTCGAGATCATAATTTGGTGGTGCCTTTTTCATTGTCCTTCCCCTCTTATTAAGACTAAATTTTATTAACCCAATTTTTGATGTGGGTTTTCCACAAATGTATTTTACTATTTTTATCCTTTTATTTTGAAAAAACAATTCCAAATTGTGATTATGCAATTTATTGATGGAGGGGAGAATGTAACACCCCATGATTTCATAGTACATTATTTCATTAATGTAATTCATTAGCTTGTGCTACACACAATACCGAGTTCGAGCGCACCACAACGTAACAAACTAGTCATCCAAAAAGTGGTTATGAGTAGTATTAAATGAATTTTGAATCTTATATACTATATTCAATTTTAGCATCCATTACATGTTTCTTATACATAATATAATATAAAATTCATTTTTTTCCAGAAAAATGAATTATTTTTCAAAAAAATAGAATTTTAACTCATTTTAATGACGAACCATTTTTAAAACCAATATTTGAAAATTTTATATATACAATTAAGTGTAATTAAATACTTATATAAAATTGGGACATTCAAATTTATTTTGGATAAATTTTTGGTACGTTTATGAAAAGTTTCATAATTTGATGAATAGTGAAAAATTCTATGTTTTAATTGGAAACAAATTTTTAATCGAAATAATTTATAGTGTTAATTTATGAATTTGAATTTTTTTGAAGTATAACTATATTTTTTTATCATTAAATACAATTTTAGTCATTATATGTAATTTCACATTTAAATTTAACATAAACACATGTAAATCTTTTGATATTTTTTACTTTTTAAAACCTACCTTATGTCTTTGACAACATGAATTAATTTTAAATTAATTAATGAAACTTATATATTTTTAATTTGGTATAGTATAATTTATTTTTTAATAAATAATATCAAAATTAGATTATGGTGAATTTTTAGTATTTTTTTGAAAACGTTCAATTTTTTATGAATAGTGAAAAACACTACATTATTGTTTAAAACTGAATATATATTTAAATAATTATAAATTTTATTTTAATTTGTTTTAAGTCAATATATATGTATAATACCTATATAAGTTCTATGAAATTCATTAAATTCATTTTATAATAAAATCATATGTATAAATTTTTATTGAACATTTTACCGCCTTTTACCCACCTTCTACGACCATTTGCAAATCTCCATAGAACATAATTTTACCTCTTATGTGAGTGGAATTACATAAATCCAAGAGACATTGTGGATATAATTATGTGAAATGTGGTTTAATAAGATGGAAATAATTTTTAGTGAATAGTATCTTTTGACTTTTATTTACCATGGTTAAAAATAAATTGGGTAACTAAGGGTAAAAATGATATTTTAATTACCCTAAACTTGTCCTAATTCTATTGGATAAGTTTAATTCTACCAGAAAAATCCTTATAAATAATATATTATCCATTAGGTCTAATTGGATTCGATTAAGGCATTTATTATTATATTATTTAAAGAATAGTTAAAAGTGTTAAATTCAATGTTTTATATCTAAAACATTTTTAATATATGGTTATACATAAGATAAATTATAATATAAATATTTCATAGAAAGATAAAAATATTTCTTATCTAATGGTATTTTATTTATAATTTTTATATGTTAAATAATTGAATTTATTTATGACACAATGATGATGCAGTAATTACCTTATTAATGGAAGAATAAAATAAATAGAATTATAAATTTTAAAATAAAAATAATTTCCAATTTTTTATGACATCCAAGAATTTTCTATGTGAATATGACATGTAGGGTTGATTCAATATATTTGGTTCGACGTAATCAAGTTGTGACGACTTTCAAAAAAACCAAGTACTAAATAGTGTCCAAATTGACAAAAATGAGTTTTTAAAACAAATATTATATTATTAAAATATATAATTGTACTATAAATATACTGTTCTTATAAAAGAATTATATAATGATATTTATTTCATTAATGAACCAATTTATTTTCTCTTGGATTTTTATAGTACGTTTATTGTCCATTTATTATAATAATAAGTGAATACATGGTAAAAGTTATACTATTTAACTAATGGTTAAATCTAAAAGATAAGGTTAATATATTGACCTAAACTTGTCTAAAACCTATTAGTTTAGTGGATTTAAACCCATTCTCTTCTAATCCTATAAATAAATCATTTTTGAGACATTATAAACTGAACATTATTTTATTATAAAATAATATTTCATGCTTTCCCAAAAGTGACCATCATCTCCCTTATAAAAGGGTACTTCCATTTCTCTTAATTTTAAACCTCCAAAGAAATTTTTCCAGTCCAAACCCTACCCAAATATCATCCTAACTCTCCTAAAATCATCCTAGAGTACTTAATTTTTTCAGAAATCCAACCTAATATTCCCTTTTGAACAACTCCATAGGAAAAACCCGAAGAAGACTTAATAATTTCACCACATTGTTTCAAGTTATGTTCTTCTTCCACTTCCTCTTTCTTTGTTGAATCCATAAAAAAATAATAACCCCAATACCTTATACATACTGTGATTTTATTATAAATATGGTAGAACCATATTCATTATTCTACCCATCCATTGAACGATAGAGTCACCATGCGTGCGTACATACGGCTTATTATCTCCACGTCGTGGTGTAATTTGTTATTCAACACTATTTTATTTGAATGGATATAATGATGAGTAATATGTATATAAATAATAAAAAGAATATGATAATGTTTCTTTATAATTAATATACCATCCAATTCCAAAAATTTAATTATTAATGAAATGATATCGTCGCACGTGTGTATGTACGGCTTACCGTCTCCACGACGAGTTGAAATTCATTTCCACATTCAACATTCGACGATGATTATAAAAATACATATTATTAATAAGTTTCTAATATATGATATAATAATTCTTCAGGATATATATATAGATATGTATTATTGTATGTATGTATTTACATTTATCTCATTTACTTTCTTCCATTCAATATAATATGAAAAGAGAAACAGTGCTTATACGTACGTACGACCCACCATCTCCATAAACGATGTATTCCATTTCATATATCTATCTATTATAAATATTTAAATTCTTAATATATATGATATATAAATCATGCTTTATAGTTTGGAATTTTTTAAATCATCGTCTATGTGATACGATCGAGAATAACAAGTTAAACACGTACGATAATGAGAGCGGTTATTATCTGAAATGTTACTTTAACATGGTAATTATTATTAAATGGTTATTATAAAGTAATAAATGAATAATATAAGATTGCATAAATATTTTCATGGTTATGGTATAATATAATTACAGACTATGATCATTATATAGGAGGTTAAACGTACCCTCGACTAAAAAAAGTACAAGGTAAGGGTTATTTTCTCAATCTCAATATTATCTTAGATTGTTTATGTATAAATATTTACTGAGACATATTTATCATTGATACCCATATTTCATAAAAAAAATTGCAAAAGGAATATTTTAATTTTTAATGGGAGGGTCTATTTAACTAAATCATCATTTTAAATGTTTTAAATATTTATCTTTCTAAATCCTTTTAATTAATGTCTGTGTTTTCAAAATGATTTTAAGGATTCATTTATATGGACATGAATGTTTTGAAATGATAATTATTTTCAAAAGTTTCAATGTGGGATGGGACAGATCAATTCAAAAATCTCTTTTAAATTACTTTTTTTATAAATGTTTGACTTTTAACTGATTTCACAAAAAGGGATATTTATCTCAAAAAGTATTACTGATAATTTTCAAATATGTCATCATCCTTTACTGGATATTATTCTTGATTGAGGTTTATTTATTATAATACAATCTTCTATATCGTATTGAATGAGTTATGAAATTTTTGACTATGAATGTTCTATTTTTATACTATTCATGGTTTATAGTTAATGTATTTATATTTCGTATGATAGTTTTAATACGAATGTTGATGTTATGTTTCAACTTTTTCATATGAGGAATGAAGAGGACATAGTAAGTGATAGGTGGAGCCCGCTATTGCTCCTCGATACATTGGTAGGTCTCTTGAAACAATCTTTTGTCTTGGCATAAGGCCTTAACAGAAAATTTATTTTTAGTCTTGGCACAAGGCCTTGACTATGTGGTATTGATGTCTGACATTAGGAATTCTCTCATTATGAAATTAGTAATTACATGTGATTATTTGACTGGTATAATATCTATGTGCATTTTTATATGGTGATTTTTGATTTTTTTCTAGAATATTATGTTCAGGATTATGTTTAAAAAGGCTGTTGTTTTTATTACATATCTTTCCTTAAAAGTTTATAGCTTACAGTAAATTATTTACCCTTACTGATCATCGGAACTCACCCCTTTCTTTTGTTTTATTTTCCTAGGATTCCATGAAGTTTATTTTGATTGATATGCAGGGTTAAGCTAATGTGAGTAAATTCATTCTCCAATAACTATCAATGTTATATTTTAAGTTTGAAATTGTAATGTAAAGTTGATGTATGTAATCTATTTTCTATGACTACTAAACATATCGATATTTCGGGACATGATTCCTTGTAATCATGCAAATGTATTAAAATAATGCACTGAATCCGAGCTTCTAGGGTCAGGGCGTTATAGGGTGTACTTTTTAAATGGTCCATTTTAATGTTAATGGGATTTTATGTTATGTCTACTATCAGGGTATTGTTTTATAAAATGGGTTAAAGAAATTATTGATGTGGGAAAGAGATGTGAAATGTATTTTATGATGTTTTTGTGTGAGTATGATTTCAAAATGAATTTGAATGAAAAATTAAATTATATGACATGTGTGTGGGAAGTTTTGTGTGTATGTGATTTGGAAAGAGTATATTAATGTTAAAAGGGAATTTCATGGCTTGTGGAACTTTTTTGAGCAAAAGATGGAAAACCTGGGTATCTTGGTGGATGGACATGTACTGGTATTCTAGTGATCTCATGGGGTATGACCCCTATTTAACATAGTGATTTTGACAATGAAAACACTTGCAAAACAATGATGATGATGATGTTGGAGGACCACTAGGTTATGGGTATGATCCCTATTAGTGGCTCTTATGCACAAGAATGGATATTTTTATGTTTACTTTCACCGGTATATGAGGTACCTGGGACCCAAAACAAGATAGGGCCTAAGGGTGTTCCAATTGCTAGTTCTCATTTGACATTTTACACTCATCATCGGTATAAAGTTTGTTTGGTTTAAAAAATTCTTTATATTTTTAATTTTAATTAAAAGTTTTGATTCTTTAAAATAGGCCACTTGAAAAATGAGTTTATTTAAAGTTTCATTTTTTAATGATTTTTACTAGCATTTCTTGTTTAAAAAAAAGAAATATTTATGTATTATACTGATTATCATATGGAACATTTTTGTGGTGGCAATCTACTTTACATTGGATTAGACGCTACGTACACCTTTGGGTGTATATAGACTTGAAAATGTTTGTTGCAGGTTTGGGTAAATCTATAGTCCAGGTTTCTAGCGGTCATTCGTGTTGTGGTATTGTGGAAATGTCTTGAGGGTGTTTCCCCCATGCCATGAGGTGGTTATTGGTCTATCGATTTTGGCCTTATTATTTTTTTTGTAGCCTTTGTGCTTTGAATAAACCTTGTTTCACAATTCTGAATTTTATTAAAGGTTTGATTGGGGTAAAATTTCAGATTCAGTTTATTTAATATATTTGATTGTCTTATGTTTTTTAACACTGTTAAATCATTCTCAAAAACTAAAATATGATTCTCAGGGAATTTTTCCATCTTATTAGGATCGTTAATTCCCTTCAGGTCCTACCACGGACTAGGTATGGTGCCTGTTTTGAATGCAACCATATATGGTTTATGACAAAATGGTACTTGATGAGGTTCACTCTCTTGGGTTATGTTATTTGGGGAAGAGTAGAGTTAGCTCAGGGCTAGGATTTTAGGGACTTGATATTTTGATTACATGTAGGGTTCATGGCCAGCACACCATGTGATGATATTCAAGTCACCAGGGGAAGTTGGGTTTTATTTAATTTCTTTGTTTCTCATGCTTCATTGATATATGGGGAAATGAAAAGATAGTTGTGTTAATGGTCTCAATGAGCTTGCAGTTCCTGGAAAGCCTCATGGAGAGAAGGATATTACCACAGAACACTCTATGTGATGGTGAAATGATTGGCATATAGTTTCCAACCACATATCCATGTCACCTATCAACACTATTTGACACTCATATAGTAATGTGTCTTTTTGTTTAGGAATTAGGGAAATTTGGGTTTAAAATAAAAATGACAGAGTTTTAAAAAAGGTAAAATATTTGTGAAATGATTTTCTAATAATGTGGAAGTTTATTCATTCCAATAAAGGAGGAAATAAATTTTTAGAATTGTTTTGAAATGGTAAATGGTGTGTTTACACCACATTTAAAACATAAATTATGATAAAGTTGGTTTTGAAAATCTATTTTAGATAATGTTTTTTGAACTATTAACAATTGTTTCAAATGTAATACAGTGTTTTTAATTTATGTTTTCAATTTGAAGATGGATTTTGATTTTTGGAATACTAATCATTTAAAATGATTTATGAAATTTTAGAACATTGTTCTGAAATGGGAAGAGTTGAGTTCTTAAATAAATGGTGATTTAGGAAATAATGTTTTTCAAGAAATTAAAAGTCTTTTGAAATGGGTTTAAATGTTTTGAAAGGTTTTGTCATGCCATGAAAGTGAGTTTTATTGAATCATGGGTGCTTTTATAATTTTTTTTGTGATATCTAAATTGGGTTTCGATTTTAGGGTTAGTGGTTCAGAGAAAGGGAATGTGTTGTCAAAATATTTTGATTTTGGAAAGTGGACATGTTTTGTTTTGGTGTTTGGTGTTCTCAAGGGTTACCACATGTATGGGATAATATGGTCATATGGATGGTTAATGGAAGAATTGGATTAGTGTTAGGTTGGATATGAGGTGGGTACCTGATGAGGCATGTAAACATGCATGTGTTAGGCTCATGAGATACCATTGGTAAATACACAACCCACTGACATAGTTTTTAATAATGTTTTTGAAGTAAACTATTGTTTTTGATAATGCATTGTTGGGAGGTGTGGCTTATTTTTTGGGATTGTTATTACGGATTTTTTGGAGTTCAATAACCCCTCTAGTTAAAATGATGTTTTGGGTTTGTGTTTGGTCGATAAGTTTGAATGAGGCATTGGTCATTGGTCTCTTTTGAGAAAAAGTTTGGGAGGCCAATGTGGTGGCTCCCCACATGTGTTTGGTTTTGGTTTGTGTTATGTTTTGAACAAATGACTAACTTGGTTGGGTCCTTGGGTTTTCTTATTAGCTTGAGTATGTCCTCATAAAGATGTAATGCCTGAATGATTTGTGGCCATTTGTGATCCGTCGTTGGATGATCCTCCAGTTTATCAATAAAAGGACTTTCTTCTTGTGCTTTGGAGATTAAGTTCACCCCTACAATTTTTTGGTTATGTGGATCTCATTGGAGAGAGAGAGTGGTTATGGTAGGTTGAACAATACCGTAGTTTCTTAAGATTCTTGATTCATTGAAAGTGAATTAAATTCATGGTTGTTGGTGTAGAATGATGTCTTAAAGGGACTTCAGGTCATTCATCAGTCTCATCGAAGCAAGAGTTCATGTTAGGAAACCTTGGTGGAAAATCTATCCAATAGTGGAAATTATTGCCACTTTCTAGAATCGTGTGATGTTTGGGACTCGGCATAAGGTCCCCCTCCTTGTGTTTTTTATTAGTCGAAATGGTCATATTCGGTGATGCCTTGCGATGCCATGTGTTCATTTGAATGTAAGGGTGAAGTTTGTGCAATCTTATGAGAGTCATTGTTTTGTTGGATGCGTGTGTCACTTCATTGAATTCAAAAATCCTTTGTTCTAGAGGAAGGTGTTTATATGTGTCCTTTCATTCTTTTGTTTCCCATATGAAGAAACAAGGGGTGATGTGGGTGCATCCTTTAATCCCTTGTTTTGTTAAAATGATGGGTTAGGGTAATGTGAGTTTGAAGTGTTTCATGTCTCATTGATCCCATATGAGATAGAAATATAATTTTTTATGAAACTAGAAGGTGAAGTTATTTTCGTGGGTTTCTAAAGCCTTGCTGTAAGGCAGGAGATGCTTTAATCTACTGAGCTCGAGCCAGAGGTCCTGGAGTGATGTTGGAGCATAGTTAGGGAGATATCGAGGTCTTTCAAACCTTTCATCAAAGTCTTATCCCCAATATAAATTATGGGAATAGGTTAAGCTTCTAGTTTTTTCATCTTGTTCCAGTTTTTTTGTTGGTTGGTAGAGTTCAAAGGACCACTTTTCCTTGTTATATCCTGAGTTCATCTTATTCCATTTGGTTTGCATTTAATTTTTATAAAAATTGACGAAATTTGGGCTAGGTATATTGAAGAGAAAAGTTTGGGAACGATTAGTAGTAACCGTGTACCAACCTAGAAAACTATGCAATAAGAAATAGTAGCTACAACACAGTCTCTACATGGACATTCAACTCAGTCCATGTAACTATATAAATCCTCCCCTTTGGACAGAATGCTTCGCATAGATAGCCTACGGTTTCCCAAACCATGCGTACTAACCATGCGGTCTTTCCAACTATTGAATTTTTTTCAGTCATTTCATGTTGGCCTATGCTGGTCAGGTAAGATGGTTAGTTCATATGGTTGGGAGATAAACCACGAGTCTCATTTAAGTTATTTTTTAATATTCTAATGCAACTCTAACACTTATTCTGGGATTCTATTCGGGACTCCCCTATTAGCTTCCTAATACTATATCAGAAAAAAAAATTAGTTTCCCCTTATGGTTGGGGAGTCTATTTATGTCTCCCTATATCAGTAACATGGTTTGGTCCCTAGTGTTTTTCTTGCAATAGGTAGTCTTGTTCTGAGTTATTTAACAACCAACTTCCTACTTGAGTTAACATTTGGATTGGATTATTCCCCATGGTTTTGATGAAGTAGGACTACGGTGACCTCGTTTGTTTCGTTATTCATTCCAGGTATGTTTTTTGGAGTCTTGTTTGGATAGTGTTTGAGGTGATTTGTTCTTGGTATGTAGTTTGAATATTCTTGATCATTTTAGGAAATGGTGTATGTTTTTTCTAAGGATAGTATTCCATACTCGATTGATAAGTTGGAGGTGTTTTGGCCTTTTGGGGGTGGACAAAACATGGCAAAGGATTCTATTTTCTCATTTCATTTGGGTTTGGTTTTTTATTTTAGCCTTGCTGTGGAATTCTGAGGGTTGTAAGATTTTTGGTTGGTAGAATTGTCACATACAAGACATATTTTAAATTTATTTTTTATTTCATTTCTATTCCAGATTCTTTGTGGGGTTTTCCGATGTTGTTTTGGAGGAAAGTGTGTTTTTCATTATTTGGGCCAAACTGTGAGCCCATTTCATGTTCTAAAAACATAATTTTTATAAATATTTTATTTTTCAACATTTTACACTTATTCTACCTACTAATTGGCATCCCATGGTATATTGAAATCACCATATCCATTTGGAATTTATAGTAATCCCTAATCATGATGGATTTGGTTTTTTTATTAAGGAATTGGGCAAGCCTGTAAGCCCATTTACTGCTTTATAAATTAATTATTTAATATCTCATACAATTTTTATGGTTTTCCAGTGATTCCAACTCTCATCCAAGACCATTTACCAAAGTCACGCCCCCATTCTAATTTACCTCAATTTGGGTCTTTATTCATTGCGAATTTGGCAAAAACTTCTCTGTATTTCTCTAATCATCTAGATTGAAAGAGGTAACTTGTTTGTTTTATAAATACTTATATTTGTACTCTATTCCCTCTATTTCAGTTCTCAAATGACCTACTCAGCCTCATTAAAACCTCACATTAATTTTGTGCTGTTTGTAAATTCAGATACTAGTGTATTTTTTCCTTTTTATTCTAGATATCAAAAGTAAGTGGGTTTCATTCCTTATTTCTCCCATTTTCTTAGGGTTTATTCATTTTTTCAAGGGATTTATCCATATTTTCATGAATTTATTAATTTTTTGAAATTAAGAATTCTAACATATGGTTTTATCTTAGGTTTATTTTCCAATCTTGATATTTTATTATTTATTTACCTCCCTTCATGTGTAGCGGTGGTGTGGGAGAACTTTCATGTAAGGATTTTGTGTTTTGACATTTGTGGTGGGTTATTCCAGGTTTAGGAATTTTTTTATGAGTTTTCTTGATTCATTTATTTTTATAACATGTTCCTAATATGTTTTTTGTGGTGAAAAAACTATTTCTAGTAGCTTTTGTTGAGAATCTAATTTTAAATTATCATTTTTGTGTAAAAATGTGTGATTGTCTTGTGTATTCTATGTTGTACCACTTGGGGTTATTTTATGGTTCCTGAAATGGTTTTATTAAATGGTAATAGAAAATCCAATTCTATTTTTATGTTATAATGAAATAAATTTGATTACAAAATAGGGATTTTAGAATGATTTTATGTGCAATGTTGGGTTACACTCCTTGGTATTGTTTTATATAGGTTTTTAAATGGATTATTGATTTATGTAAGGGGTGATTCTATGTTGGTGAACTATTTTGGTAAGATTTTAATTTTGAAATGGTCCCTTTTAATGAGAAAGGGATTTTATTTGATGTGTACGATCATGGATTTTTTATAAAATTATTTAAAGTATTTATCGATATGTGAATGAGACATGAAATGTGGTGTGGGATGTTTTAGTGTGAGTAGGGTTTTAAAATGAATTTGAATGGAAAAAGAAATTGTAACATAATTTTGGGCGGATTGATGTGTTTTTGATTTGGAAGTGGTATTTTAATTTTAAAATGGTATTTCATGTCTTGTGTGAAAGCTTGAGCAGAAGAGCACAAACATGGGTATCTAGGTGGGTGGACTTGTATTAGTATTCTAGTGATCTCATGGTGTTTTCCCTTATTTCACATATCTAGTTTGATGATGACAACACCAAATAAATTATGATGGTGATAATGTATGGGGACCACTAGGTTATGGTTATGATACCAAGTAGTGGCTCGTGTGCATGAGAACAAATATTTTTATGGTTACTTTCACTGAGATATGAGGTACCTGAAACCCACAATTATCTAGGGCCTACTGGTGTTCCCATTTCTAGTTCTCATTGGACAGTTTACACTCATTGTCAGTCTAAATTTTGTTTGACTAGAAAAGTTCAGTAGCTTTTTCATTTTATTTAAGTGTTGATTATTTAATATAGACCACTTGAAAACTGATTTTTTTTGTTTCATTTGTTAAATATTTTTACTATCATTTTTTTTACATAACACATAAGCTTTTTTCTTATAAGTATTATCAGATGGAAAATTTGTGTGGTGGCATCCAACTAGGATTTGGCTCACACCCTACTTGCACCTTTGGGTGTAAGTAGATTTTATAATGTCTGTTGTAGGTTTGGGTAAAGCTCTTAAAAATGGTGGTTTGAGATACTAGAAGACCATCGTGTTGTGGTATTGTGGTGATGGATTGAGGGTGTTTCCCACAATCCATTAGGTGGTTCTTGGGCTGTCTATTTTGGATTTATTCTTTTTTTAGTCTTTGGGATATGTATAACCCCTTTTTCGCAATTTGGAATTTTATTAAAGGCCTGTTTGGGGTAAAATTTTGGTTTTTTTATTTATTGAATTTGGTTGCCTTATGTTTCTAATGTTTGGTAAATTTCTTCCAAATACTCATATATGATACTGGGGAACTTATGCCAACCAATGGAGATCGGGAACGCCCTTCGTGTCTTGCCACAAACAGGGTCGGGTGCTAATTTTGAAGGTGACCAGATCTGGTTCGTGATATTTTCAAAACATCTTATTAATGTAATTGATTTAGTATAACCTTATTTAGTTCATCCATTACCTTTTTGATCGGTGAAGAGGATCAATTTCATTGTTTTGCAGTTTTTGTTTCCTTGGTTTTCATGATTAGTTTCACTATTACATGTAAGGCTAAAAATTCAAGATGAGAATGTTGGTCTATAATTCATGTTTTATGTTATTAGTGAACACTCAAAAGATTAAATGGTTATAAAATTATTTTGGTTATTTGGTATGAATATTAGTCATTCTATAAATCATTAATGATAATAGTTTTAGTCAATTGGCCATTTTTTATAACAATGAACACATTTTTTATTAAAAATTGATATCATGTGTTAAAAATATTCAAAAACCTTAAATTAGACATAATACATATATTTCATTCTATTTCAACCATCAAAATTGTTTCATGAGTAGAATTGAATATGTTAATAGAAATTGAAATCATGTCATTCTTAAATGTGACAAATTAACACATCATAGATGGTGTTTTCATTTATACTATAAAAGATTGAGAAATGAGAGATGATGATGAATTATTACATTATCAAAAAAAAAGTTACATTACATGTAAGGTACTATATTTATAATAACATTTGGATTAATGTAGGTGATGAAATAAATTTAAAAGAACTTGAAAGAAAATAAAAGAAATTAAAATCGGAATTTACCTCTTAAATATATCTTCCCTGAGAACCTATTTAAGAGAGAGGATTTGAACTTTTGAAGAGACCAAGGGTTGATGAATGTGGGAGAGGGTATTATGGAGATATTTGAGATGAATTTATTCTAGGTACAAGTCTTGAGAGGAGTGAGGATAGAAGGTAATGATGGGTTGTATTTATAGTGGAGGAAAGGAGGGGGAGCCCATTATTTTAATCATTAGTTTAATATTTTTTCACAAGACTGTGAATATTATTGACTCATGTGAACAAAACCTGTAAAGGGGGAATGTTTTTCGAAAGAATTTCGATTTATATCATCCATGAGTTATGAATTATGCATAAATTTATTTATTTATCATGTATCGTAAATTATTGTACTTAGTTATTCACCAAAAATTCATGTATTTTAGAAAAATACCAAATATATAACTCCAACCATTTTTCAACATGTAGAATTAAAAAATGAACTCTATTTTATAAAGATAATTTTCCAAATATGATAATTTTAATTTTTAATTAAAATCAAAATTTACTTGAAAAATACAAATTTAAAAATTAAAACTGATTTAATGAAACTTTAAAAATTTAACTAAGGACTCTGGAAATTATATTATAGTCATAAGTTATAAAAATACATATTTCTGAAATTAGATTTTCATTTAAATTTTATATTTAATAATAAATTTAAATATACATGACTTACTAAAATACTAACACTTAATTTATAATTTTTAAAATATTTACTTAATAATGCTATTATATATTTATTTCCGAATACCACTTATAAGAAATAAAAATTTTATTTATACTATAATTAGTGAGGTTACTATTCAATTGTCCAATTTAATATTAATAAGGGTCACATTAGTATTCCAAATGTCAGGTTACTATTTCATCAGTATGCATTTCATAACATCTAGAGATACATTTTATTTTACTTATTCATAATTTATAATGATTCGATTGTGTTCTATATTCTATCTTATATGATTATTGATAATTATAATAAGGGAATTAAATTGACAGAACATTGGGTTGTTAAAATCTTAATGGTTATATTTGTATATTTATGGTCATGATTAATTTATAATTACTATAAATACCTCTTATTCGCTACATTAATTTTTCTCAAAGGTTTTTCTTAAATTTTCCTATATCTATCATGAAATTTCGGTCACATTTATATTTTTTTGTTTTATTTATATTTTTATTCACTAGTATATTATTTCTTGACAATAATGACCCAATGGATTTTCAAATCCTACATTTTTTTATTTGTTTCGAATTATAGTATTATTTATTTTCTAGAATGTATTTATCATCTATAAAAAAATTTCAGTTTGATGAAATTAATTTTTTTATTTTAATGTGATATTTTCTTATTCTATAACTTCTACCAAGATTTGACACATATATATATTTCTAATGAAATTTTCATAGATAAAAATATGGGTTGTTACACTAGATTATTGAAAACCCTTTAATTTTTTCCCATGTTCTTGAATTGATAGTTTATCAAAAAACACATATTAATATTTAATTGGTCATTCATTTATCTCTTTTAGTCACCATGATTTATTTACTATTATCATCACATTAACATATAACCATTGGAAATGAAATTTTATGGGTTTATATTTTTTTAAGGAATCATTTTTTCATAATTTAAAAATATTTAATTATTTTCTCATCTAATCTAAAATGGTTGAAATCAATATAAATCTATTGGTATTATTTTTATTTCATGGTTATTTTTAATAATTTGATTTATATGGATGTAATTAACTAATTAAAATAGTATCTAATGATTATCAATACAATGTTCCATAAATATATTTCTATAATTTCATCTAAGTTGATTTTTCTGGTTTTAATTAAAAAAAATCCACCAACAGAATATAACATTCTTAAAATATCATAAACTATTCCAAAAAATATAAAAAAATATATATTTGAACTAATGGAACCATTTTTTAGTTATGTTCAAAATGTTGCAGGGATCTGTAAAGAATACGATGTCATATTGAATGTTATTATTCCCTAGAGGTGTATATGGGAATTACTATAATACATTATTTGACATAAATCATCAAATATCACATCATAATTTTAAAAATACATATAAAATGTTGATTGGGGGAGTATTAATTTTGAATAATTATTATTTATATTTGAAACATTCATTATAAATATTGAATTGTGCATTATAAGATTTATATTGTTTGATAATTTTTTGAAATGTTCCATAAATGTATATAAACATTTCAAAGCCATGAAGGTTATATAGATAGATATACAAATATTTTATTTCCTTTTAAATATGTGTATTAAAATTATTTCAATCATTGTAACTCTTTCGATTTTTACTATCTGGATCCCTTTTCTCCCTAATTTTTAATCATATCATGCTAAAAAATTGTGGTTTGTGGGAGATCCTTCACGAGTTTCAGGAGATTCATATTTCCCATTGATAACCTAAGATGAATGATTTTTTAACTTATTAAAATTTATCATTATAAATATTTTTTGGAAAAGTATAATCAATAGAATAAATTTAATCCATTTTATTTTCATTTTTCCTTTCAATATAATAAGTATGTAATATTTGATGTTTAATATATTGGTTGTTTTCAACTGTGTGTAGTAAACTGTTATACCCTCCCAAAGATTTTTTTTTGTTTTCAAGGATACATCCATGATGTTTTAATTTATTATAGTAAATTATAGATAAATAAGAAAATGGGTTTTTTTGGAACCATGGAATCACCCATCCTAAAATGAGAATTTTGATTCATGATTTTATAATGAAATGACATAATGTTCGGGAAAATCTGTTTAGTCTTATAAAATTTATTATACCATGAATTAACCCAATATAAATTTGTGTAGATGTTTCCATTTAAAAAAATCCTCATATTCAATTTCTTTTTGTCATTATATGGATATTTCTATATCATGGTGACCTACAACATGACGATTAACCGTGCTATAGTAGAAATTTCTAATTACTTTTTAGATATCTAAATTCGAACCTACACCACCTTTAATAAAGTAAAATGGATATTGTTAAGACATTTATTTCCATCCCAAATTTCACCAAAAAATAATAATTCTCTAAGATAAATGTCACAAACCTAGAAATGGATGGCTATCAAAAATGACATGAAAAATGTCTAATATTACCCGAAACGACTTCTAAAATGGTTGTATTATATTTTTTGAATATTTAAACAAAAAAACTGTCTCTATAACTTAATTAAATTACATTCTATGTATGATTTTATTTAAATTAAAAAAATTTATAAAATTATAGTAAATAATGATTATTATACGCATAAGGCAGCATAAAAATAAACCAAATACATTTTTGAAGATGTAATCAACATCTAAAGTTGATTTACATTGTTGAAAATTTTAAATTTATTATCTAAATTATAATATGTGTTTAAATAAAAATTGTTTATATTTATTTTAAATTTTTTTAAATATTGAAATATAAAATGATTATATTGAAAGGAATTATTTTATATAAAAAAATATTTAAACTAGTATAATAAGTGTTTTAGATGATTTGATTAAATATTTATATAAAATAAAATATGATATATTTAAACTATATAAAATAATTACATTATATTTGAAATGTTTTAATTTTTATAATATTATTCACTGAGTATCTCATATTTTTTGAATATGATGGACATCATTATAAAATCTTGTAAATGATAATATTGTAATTTTATGTTTAATACATGTGAATTATTTCCGATTTATTTATAAATGATTATCACTTTTATAAATTTATGAATTTTTAATATATTTAGTGGTTTTGTTTTCATTATTATCTAAGAGTTTTGATATTAGATTTTTAATTATAATGTATGATTTATTTTAAATTTGATAAACCGCTTATTTAAATAATCTCAAATGTATTCAAGTAGTTGCATGTTATGAATAATAGTTTATGTATATGTATTATACCTATTCATTAGATTCTATTATGTTATGATATTTAATTAACAAGTTCATTATAGTTTTATATATGTTATGTTCTTGGTGGAGGTAAATTCCATAATTTTAAAACAAAAATGAGTAAAAGTTCATGGGGTTGAACTTCTCACGTGCATGGTGGATTATGGAATTTCCAAAAAAGTGGGGGTTGGATACATATCCCTCCATTATTATGATTCTAAAACATTACATGATATTTCACCATTTACCATATGAATGGGATCAATATCAAAAAAAATTACTATAGTTCATCTTTAATGTGGGTTACTAACACAATCCATGTGATGAATATGGAGGTACTTATCAATATCGTTTGACCATATTGATTTTTTGGAAGGAATATGGATTAAATTATAAGTCCATAAAATATTGCATACTATAATTAAATATTATTTAGATAATATGGTGGTATAATAAATTCCTATTAAAAATTCAGTGGTTTGGATTCATTCCCAAGAAAACACATCTCAAGACCATGATAAGTTTCTCGGGGAGGTTATTGCAAAAACTGGGTACCCCTAGATTATCCTATATAAAGAAAGAAGGTAAAGGATTACCCTAATAATATTAGGTTGTCGTTATAATAAATTCAGATAGGTTATACTTATCTAGGAAACCCTAGTAGTGTTAGGATATAATATCTAGAATATTTATCAAATCTATATGATGGTTTACGATAAAGAGTTATACAGTAAACAATGTATGATTAATATAAGATATGACTGACATGATTGTTAAAATATATAGATACTGGATGGGATAAATAATAAATTTTAAAAAAATATATTAGTGAAATATGGATCATAAACCACTAATGGATATGGTTCCATTATAATTTTTCAACATTCTTGTCGATATAAATTTAATAAAATTCACTACCTAATAAATGTGAAATGTGTTATTCATCAATTAAAAGATTATATTATAGATAAATTAAATCAACGTAATCAAACATGACTTCAAAACCAATATTAGAAAATATATAATCATATTGGAAGAAAATCTTATACAAGTATATAATCTTAATATTCATTCTTAAGAATGATGAGAATATTTTTTAATATTATAGTAACCCCTTCTTAAGTATCCAAATATATTCGATATTCAAAAAAAGATCTATATTATTAGGAGGAGAATAGTTGATTTTACATAAGGTTTTAAAGAGAATATTTAAATAAAATTTAATCAAAAGATCTTTATTATTCCCTCATACATTCTATATAGTTGAGTATGTTAATTATTATTAGATATTGATTTCCCCCATTATATATTGTTCATGATAATAAATTAGTTATGTAATCATTGTTTGGAATGTTCTTAAAATTTGAATGAGTAAATAAATTACCCTATTTTTTCAAAGTGATGGGGATATATGTATTATTCATTATATTTCCATGTTATAATTCTATATTATTTGTTTATGTGGGTAAAAGTTAAAACATGAAGAAGAAAAATTATTTAATATGTTCAACAATATTTCTTTCGGTATCTTGTCAACATCCTTGAATCATAATGATTATTTTCGAGAAGGAGGGGTAATATTTCCATTAGATGGTTTTTTTCAATAATACTTAAAGGGGTTTTATAACCTCCATGGTGATTTCATGACATGTATTACTGTTATTGAAACATTTTTTCAATTATTATGGTGTACATTAATAAAATGTAAATTTCACAATGGTTTTAAATATATAGGAGTTTAAAATAAAGGTTAGGATTGATAGAGATTATATTTTATATATAAATATTGATGTAGAGGTTTGTTAAATCAATTATTTGAATGGAAATGAATATATCAAGATCATATATATCAAATTATAATATGTGTATTTTTATTATATTAATAATATATGATAATATAATTCTACATAACAAAGAGTTATTAAGAACAACAGAAGAATATCACTTTTTTAGACATGTTCTATGATTCTACATATTCTATTTGATGTTTCCAAAAAAATATAAGGATAATGTTATTTTTTCATTGATATTGTTTAAAATATTATCTAATGAGTTCCCACAACATTAGTTGAATATTTATAAGAATAAATATCTATTTTTAGAATAATTATTCAAAAATAGATAATATCATATTAGATATTATTATTAATAATTTATTTTTTAAATATTCCAATTACAGATGTTAAATAATATATCATAAACAAATAAGAATTTTTATCTTATCATGATTTTATGGGGAGAATATTTTTTCTGTAAAGCTAGTGAAAGTATATTTAAACATAGATAAGTTAATAATTTTAGATATAAACTATTAAAATAGTAAAATTAAATGTTAATGTCACTTAATTAACAAAAATATTTTATATTTTGTTGGTAATGAAATATTTAAAGAGTTGAATTTAGTTATTTTAATGAAGTGAATGTCACACTGTATCATAAAAGTGATTAGAAATGTTGATGTGGAAGGTTATATGAGTTACTGATTTATATCAAAAAAATGTTTGATTGGAAATGATTCAAGATGATTATGGTGAACATAAAAATAGATCAACATAGAAAATATATTGTATTATCATGATATCATTTCATGTTGTGAAGTAAAGGACTTTGAATACAATTTTCAAAGAGGTTCACATTAATAATTTGATTTGTAAGTCTCAATATTATTCACCAAAACATGTTCTTTATAGTGTTTAGATGAAATATGTGTTTAAGGAATGTGTTTTAACATATATTCACATATATATATGTTTTAGTAATAAAAAATATATATAATGATGTTTACATGCCTTAAAAAATTCAATCTTATGTCATCTCGGGAAGTCTATCAAATGAGATTTAATTATAAAGAAAGTTATGTATTATTTTTTTATTATTATTAAATTATTTTAAGAATAATAAATATATCATGTTAATCAAAAGGAATTCTGTATTTTATCTTTCTTTTTCATTGGTTTCATATATATTATCTGATTTGGGATTATTATTAAACTCTCAAAGTATTCCATTCATTTATCACTAACTAATTTTCATTATACTATATTATATATTTTCAAGAGATGACAAGATTAGAATTAGTATAATTGCACAATTTGATATATAATATACTAATGAGATACAAAATAATTTTTTTGTGTTGTGTGACCTAATAGGTATACCATATAGAGTGTCCCACACTATGTTCTCGTTATGATAGGGTTCATATTTCATATTGAATCATCATAACTAAGAATAAAGTGAAAATTATCATTATAACATTAATAAATTTATTCAATTAATATAGAGTCCCTGCGATTTAGATATTTAGGTGGTGGGGGTTTTCTTCTAAATATGGGATTAATTGAGGCATAACCAGGAAGTTATTTTCTCTCTCTTTTCATAAGAATAACATGTGGGCCATTCATTGATATATATTAGGTAAATATATGTACATACATAGAAAATGTACATGTCATGTACTTATATTCTAGTTTGAGGAGAATGTGATATCCCCATCCATTTTAATAAATTTCAGGTAATTTATTCACCAACCTATTAAGTATATATGGAAATGATCAAGAATTTATGTGTAGTTATATGTGAGTGATTTATTTTATTCTATGTTGTAAACCAATGTATTTAAAAAATATATTATACTATTATGAATACTTTTTTAGGGTATAGCTGCTATAAATATGTAAAGATATATATATATATATATGATAAATATCACATTAAATACTTTAATATTATGAGTAGCATTGACACATTTCTAGAGTGTAATATTTGAAAACATTAATGGATTTTTGAAATCATAATTTTTTTCATTTATAAAAATTTCCATAGGGTTACACATTGTTGTTTTGAAAATTAATAGCATGTTTAAGAATCTCTGATATCAACCCCAACAGTGTTTTAGACGATATCCAGAAGAATTTATTTATTAATTTTAATAAAATATATGATATATCATATAGTGATAATATATAATAACTATTCCAAAAGGAGTTTCAAAAATATCAAAAAAAGTGTTTTGTATATGGTTTCCCATGTTTTCATATATATTGTGAAAAATGTTGAAAACTTGAATGGTCTATAAGGATTCAATTTATGTGGGAGATTATCGGAGAAGTTCACCAGAGGCACCATGACATATTGATTGTTGTAATTTCATATTTGTCTTCATGGAATAACATGACATAGTGAGATTCACTATGTAATATAGGTGTTCATGGAAATTATTGTGTGTTTTAATAATGATTGTTTCAATCTCTATCTTTTACTCCAAATATCATACTTCATTTAATCATCATGAGATGATGATTGGAGGAGTTTTAATATTCAAAAATAATTTTTTAATAGTTAGAAAATATTTTTTATGATTATACCATGCATTCCAAGAGTTGTAACGTCTTTGAATTTTTTAAAATTATCCATAAATATGAAAAAATATTTCATATCTAAGTAGGATTCAGTGATGTTTATATAAATAAATTCCTTATTCATGTGTGATGGAAATAAATTTCATTAATTATGACTCCTTAAATTAATATTATAAGGAACTCAATTCATTAAAACCATTAAAAATATAGTTCGAGGAACTGATAATTTCACAGAGATCCATCCTATGTTTTGGAAGATTCATGTAGCTTGTGGATACCCTAATAAAGAGTACTATATAGAACCCATGTTATCCTTATCAAAAACATGTAGAAGAAAATTATCAGTAAATAACTAGGTATATTGTTTGTTCCTCATTCTTTCTTCAATCAAATTCTTAAGGAATATCTTCTTATTTTAGTTTCCTATTGTTATTTTACACAGTGTTAGAAAAATATGAATTCCATCTAAAACCCTTTAGTTTTATTTCTTATAATATTAGTGTCGTTCATTTAGAGTTATCATCTATATAATGATAATAATACGCAACCATATTTAATGGAGTACACATATCACTATTAATACCTTTTTATTGTATTGATATCAAGCATAGTTCTTGATCAAACATTATTTATGTGGGAACCCGAAGTGTTATCACTACAAAATTCACATACAACATGCCTTGATCATCCACTAATATTATATTATGAGTTGTTAAGAAGGGATCTCGCTAAATAAGATGATTTATAATCATACATTTATCATCGTGGTCCCACGGTAACAATGGAAGACTAACCATAAAATCCATTATGTTATTTTCCAATTTATATGTGAGAAAAAAAATTGTAGAAGTATCCATATAGTTCACTTATTATTTTCCTTTAACTATTGAAAAATAAAAACGCGAATGAAAAAAATAAACCATTTCATTCATCAGGGCAGTCTACTAGAACATCCATGTGATTTTATGGTATATATTTTTCACATTAGGATATTCCATTTAACAGGAGATATGAAAATCCTTTACAACATATTTATTTAAACTATATTAAACCAACACTATATATCTTAATAAAATATTCCATTCATATTCTACTATCTTCCCATTAATACCATCTGTGGCATTTAAGGCAGTTTTATAATTCTTATATTCAATAGCTAGTATTATTTATAACTTCACTTTTTATTAAATTAAAAATGAAATATTAATCCAATATAGAACCATGTAGTTGCATTAAAATTGATCCTTAATACCAAAATACCCCATAATGATCATCATTTTGTATTAACTTTCAACTTCTTTCCCCATTTTAGATCTCTTATTCATTTAATTTACAACAATATTATCATTTTCTAGTTTATAATAAGACTCAAAATTTAATATTTGAAAAAAATCGAATATATATTTTATTATATAATAATTTTTTGATAGAAATTATAATATATACTCTTTTTATTATAGTAATTAATAAATCTGGTTCCAAATGTGGTTTATATTAGGCTCATTATAAAATTCAAATTTATAAAAATACTCTCGGTTGTTTATTGGAACATTCCTATCATGTGCTTATAATTGTATCAACCTATACACCATGATATTATTATTGTTAATAGACACACATCCCAAACTCTCACAATACATACCACACTATACTAAATATCAATTATCATATTTAGATAAATCAATGTCAATTTTTTTAACACTTTTCATTAGTATATCAAAAAAAATACATAGAAACTATCATCCCATAAAATCTGCACTCATTAAGATGACAATGGTTTCATTAGTTAAGGAAACATTGATAAATCATTGATAAAACATCAAAAATATTGATGTTACCAAATAAATCACTAAATCTAAATATCATTCTTGGGATATAAAAAACAGATTACTGATTGGACATTATCACGACTACAAAAAATAGCTCACAAAGAGATGAATTATCACAAGAACATCATCTTGTGAATCTAAAAATAGAATTTGGAATTATTTTCATATAATATGTTATTAAATCAAGTCAACAAAATGACTCAAAAAGTATTTTCATTTTCATCTGACACACTAGATTAAACCAAAACATCATCTATAATTACCACCAATAAAAGGTAAATTAATTTCTGAAAGATGTGTTTTATTAAATATGTTAAAAATATAGGATCATTACTAAGATAAAATAAAATAAACATGAAATAATAATATTTTTTTGAGATACTCTAAAATATAATATCCCTTTTAACATAAATTATGGAAAATATTTATCAATCTTCTTAAATATGAATGAATCCTCATAATAATGTATTTAGAATTGAGAAGACAATTCCTAGAAACCCCAAACCACAAATACCATACAATAGAAAAAGAAAATAAAAAATATAAAAATATAAAAATAAATAGAAAAACAACACAAATTGTTATGTAGTCTGTAATTAGTCATACTCCATAGGGGAAACATTGTAAACAATTGTTACTGATAGAAATATCATAATATTAAAACTTCTAATGTAAAAAGTACATGTTACCTCACTCAAATATTTTTAAGACAACCCACACTAGTAGAAAAATGGTTTTTAACATCGGTTTTTTTATTTTAGATGTCGGTTTTTAACCAACGTCGAAGTCGCCGACGTAAAAAATATGAATTTTTACGTCTGTTTTTGTAAACCGACGCGAAAAATGAATAACATTTGTTTTTTGGCATCGGTTTTGTAAAAAACGATGCCAAAAAAACTATTTCATATCATTTTTGGAGTCAGTTTTCATAAAAACCAACATGAAAAATTAAAAAAAATAGTTTTGGCGTTGGTTATTTAAAAAAACCGACTCCATAAATGAAAAGAAAATATATTTTTGGCGTCGGTTTTTATAAAAACCAATGACAAGAAGCAATTTTTTTCCCTATGTTTTAGATCATTTCCTAAGCTTTGATTTGACAGGTTGTGGACCTAAAATAGAGTTACGGTTCAAAAGTTAACGCCGTTAGAAGTTGAACCTATCAACGGTTTGATTGATACAACTCATTTCAAAGAAAAAATGATGAACATAAATTAAAATCATATACACCAAATGAAATAAAATAATCATAATACATCAAACATATTTCAATGGTTTTAGGGTCTTCCATTGAAACGATATGTTTTTTATCATCATATAACTTGTATTTAGAAATGAGAATGAATCATCATTATAAGAAAGCTAATCAAGTTGTTTAGAAATGAAGGATAATAACAATAAAGAAAAAAATGAATAAAATATGTACCATGTTCAAATTAACGATTGAAGTCGCATTGAAATATTGATTGAATCGAAGATGTTGAAAATGATGAACGAAGGAGAAACTGGATATATATATAGTAAAAGAAAATATTTTCAATTGTGTTGTACGAAAATGTAGGCGGGATTTTAAAAAGTTAAACGCGTGTTGTGAAAAAAATTGAAATTTTGATCCCACGTTACTCATTGGTGTCGGTTTTGTTTGAAACTGACGCAAAATAGTATTTATATTGGTCTTTTGGCATTGGTTTTTTAGAAAACCGATGACAAAAATGTCAATCGATATCCTTTTTGGAATCGGTTTTTAAATAAACCGACGCTAAAAAGATAAAAAAATACATTTTTCACGACAATTTTTTTACGAACCGACGCCAAAATGTAAAAAAAAACTTTGGCATCGGTTTTTTAACAAACCGATGCTAAACATTTAAAAAAATATTTTCGCGTCGATTTTTTTAAAAACCGACGCCAAAAACAAAAAATAATTTGTTTGGCGTCGGTTTTTAAAAAAACCGACGCAAAAAGATAAAATATATTTTTGGCACCGGTTTTTATGAAAACCGACAGAAAAAAATTAAAATACAGTGTTTTAGATATTTCAATAATCTTTGATTTGACAGGTCGTGGAGCAAAAAAGGAGTTACGGATTAAAAGTTATGGATGTCGGAAGTTGACCTTCTCTAAAAGAAGTCTTAAAGAAGTCCAACTTTCAAAGGCCATAACTTTTAATCAGTAACTCTGTTTTAGCTCCACAACCTGTCAAATCAAATATTAAGACATTATCTAAAATAGTGTAATTTTTTTTTGGCGTCGGTTTTCATAAAAACCGACGCCAAAAAAATATTTTTTGTTTTTTGAGTCGGTTTTTATAAAAACTGACGCGAAAAGTATTTTTTTAAAATGTTTAGCGTTGATTTGTTAAAAAACCGACGCGAAAGACTTTTTTTTAAAACTTTTATGGCTTCGGTTTACATAAAACCCGACGCCAAAATATATATATTTTTTTGTTTTTTACGTCAGTTTTTTAAGAACCAACGGCAAAAATTCACCACAAAAAATATTTACGTCGGTTTATAAGAAACCGACGTCAAACTAGCGATGTTAAAAATCATTTTTATACTAGTTCCATTTAGTGAAATAGATTCAACTTCCTTCCAAAATTTTTGGAAAAATTTACACCTAATAAATTCAACCTTATTAAGGTGAATTACCTCAGCTAACTCTTCCTATGAATATTGCACACATATGGATTGCATATATTTAATATTACATATTCATTTGAGTATAAAATTATTTCAATAAAAAAACTATGTTTACTATAATGCATAAAAATAATTAATTAAATATATATTATATTCTAATAATCCAATTATTTAAAAAATAACATCATTCATGTTTCATTCAATTCTCCTTTATTCTATAATTTTGTACATTGTTTTCATTACACCAACATATATGTAGTTTAACTATGAAAATCTATAAAATTATCCTTCTAAAATAATTAATACTCTATCTAGAAAAAAAATTCACACTAACTAAACATAACAATATCCCACATAAGATTCATTTTCCTGGCTTTATGAAGTTATTTTTCCACCTTTATAAATCCATTCTTCTATCAATTTTCCATCATTAATAGCATTTTTTTCCATAACATTTTTCAATTAATCCTATCCAAATTGATGAAAAATAGTTCCAAAGTGCTTCCTAGACTATAAACTTGTTCAACATGTCCCTCATATTCAAAACTCTATCAGACATCTACACTATATGCACTTTTACATCCAACAACTTATAGATTAATTAATAATTAAAAACTAAATATTCATGATCATATAGTGAATCACCATATTAATATAAAAATGAATCTAAATCATATAATCATAAAATAATTTTACAACTTACTTTCTTCTTCAAAGATCAATAGAAACTACCTTAGCTAAGTCAAATCCTTCACAGATTTAGAAAGTGAAACATATTATACCTCCATTATTGTATGTTCTAAGATAGGTTGATTTTTCGATATCCAAATCACATTTATTCATTAGTAATTGAACACATATAAACTTTTAATCCTAAAATTGTACAAACTACCTTTAAAAATTCAAACCCCTATAACTATTCATCTCTTTTCAAATAGAGTGAAAAGATTAATCAACAATTGAGATATTGAATCATCCACTTAACTGATTCACAATATTCAATTCTATGATTATCCAGGAACATGTAGAATTCTCCCACATCATCCATAATGTTATACATCATAAAAATGATTAAATAAATTAAACATTTAATAATCATTTCAAAAGGAACCTTCAATATGTAATACATCTCTTCTTATATTCTAGGTTCATTCTCTTTAGTAAGTTTATTGTGTGCGATTCGGGGAGTGATTATAGAATTCACCTCACTAATTCTAAAACATTACACCTTATATTAATGGTATGTAAATATAGTTAAGAAAATTTTATACACTTTATGTCTCTTACAATCAATATCCCAAACATCCATTTTTCTTAACTTATATTTTTTATCTCAAAACATTTAGAAAATTTAACCCTTATATTCTCAATCCATTACTCCATCATTCTGGATAAAATAATTTCAACTATATATAGAATTAAAATAAATATTATCCCACCATCAAACCCCCAGTATTCATATAAACGAACTATATTTCTCTTCATTAATGTAAATCTCTCCATAAAATTACTGACCTTACTATCTATGTTCATGGATTCCCATTTAAGCCTATAAAATATCAATTTCATCAAATAACCTAATTTTCATTATGTTTCTCAATAAAACCATTTATATACTCTTTGAGGATTCATTCATCTATGTCTCCATGGTGTAATTTTTTTTAAATATATAACTTGTCAATATATAACACATCAAATGCTACTATTCTGATTATAACCCAAATCATCAAAAGCATTACAATTTGGGAAATTATTTTTGAAGAAACTACATATTCCATCTGTTAAAATCCATTTTCCATGATCTTTACATGGTTTCTCTTTCTACCATATTATTCATCCTTTAAATGATATACATAATATTTCAAAATAATTATCCTCGTAAATTATCATTACAGTAAATAACATGTTCCAAAAACATGTAAAAAATCATTTAATCTCTCTTTGATAACCCACATGGTCTCAAGTCATTCAAAATTATATCCATTTCCAAACATTATGGTTCTATTAAGGTAATTGGATGGGCTGCGGAAGCCTATGGGAGAGGAATTCAAAAAATAATTGAATCACAGGAGAGATGTTACGACGTCGACTCCAGTGAGCTATCTTGGCATGGTCTGAGGACTACGTGTGGATTTAAAATAGCACAAAATAAAATGAACATGTTACTAGTTTGGATTTGACATGTGCAAGTTTGTCGTAGGATGATGATGATCATTGCTCGAAGACCCTGACGTCGAAGCCCTATAAATCATCCTCCAATGCCTCTCGAATCTTCACTTGCATCGTTCGTTGAGATCTGGGTGCTAGCACAGATCTTCAACGCTCATGTCAGCGCTGCGAAGATCACCACAAGGGAATAAGCTTCAATCTGAGATGGATGAACTTGATGATCTTCCTTCGCTTGAGAGACTATCTCTCTAGATTCTCGGAGGAGAGAGAAGCTCTCAATCCCAACACATAAATAGTTACCAGGGGGAGAGCCTCTCTCTCACTTATATAGAGAATGGTTAAAACACACGGTAAGGGTTCTCGTCCCCAGTGTAATAAACTTCTACTATATACTTTTTTTAAATAATAATTTCTGACAAATAAAATTATTCCATAAATAGTATATATAGTATATCACTTACTCATAATATATATGTAAATATATTATGTGATAAACTTGAGTCTTTTACTCGACTCACACCTCCTTCTAATATTAAAAGACCATAGGATATTAAAATCCATTAGAAAAATATTAATTCTTTTATTTAATATATAACTTGTAAATAAATGATATAAAAAATTCAACGAATTATTCTAAAACTGAATAATTAATGAATTTATTTATTCTATGGTGATCCATAGAACATAGATAGTACTCAGACCCTTTGGTGGTTCCCACCAAGTTCTATATTCCTATTTCCATAATAGGGTAGATTCTCCAAGAAATATAGTGTGTGACCCTAAATTCCCTTACCTCAATAGCAGTGAATAATATCCACCGACCTAGAGCGGGGTCTAGCAATCCATCGTGGCCCCTGTAGAGATAAGGCATAGTAAAAGAAACGACTTCCTTCCTATGAACACATTTTGTGTAATATAATATCTTCATCATCATTATTTCAATAATGCAGAATGCACATTAGTGTCATCATTATTTATCTTGATTTATTTTATTTTTTGATTTGTTCAGACGATCTTACCTTCCACTACCATGGCCATGGATTTAATAAAGGTGCAACCATCCTAATAAACGAGGCCCAAGATATCTCTTCATGAAATCAGAATCAACAAATCATTTCTTGATCATTCAATCAATTCCATGCCATTTATAACGTACCCAATACAAACTACCTCACCATGACTTTGTCACCTTGGTTTTAACCTTGATTTGTACTTAATTAAATGAAATCCATAGACAATGATCTCATGTCTAAAGGCAATTACAAATTTTTGTATATAGGAATGCCCAATGACACCTAAAACATGTGTTGTTCCTCTTATGTGGGTCTGTACTCATGATCTCAACAACTAAAGATCATCAAGTGTGAACTTCAGGAGAATACGTCTCAATGCTTATGATCCCCTAGCACCTGATGGTCACACATCATCTGTATCCTTTCAGAATGATGTAACTGGACCATAAAACGTTAATTTAATATTACTAGAATTGAATCTCAGGGTTCTCATTATATCCTGGGATCCACTATAACCATTTGATGTGACAAGTAATCTAAGTAAATTTCCATAAACAATGTGGATTCTGAAGGAACTACACTATTATGGAATGATAAACACATGTATTATAACAAACTGAATACATGTAGAGGTAATAAAAGTAAAAAACAAGTTGGGTCTAGGTCAACCACTTTCAAAACACCCACTTTCACTATATCCAACTGCTAATAGGTTTCAATCTTCTAGTTATCACATGTGAATCGTGCTTCTGCTGAGAAATGGATTTAGTTAGGGGGTCTGACATGTTGTCCTCTATGGATACTATGCTAACTATCACTTCAACTCTTTGGGTAAAATCCCTCACGAGATGAAACTTCCTAAGAATATGCTTTGTCATTTGGTGAGACCTGGGATCCTTGGGAAGAACCAATATTGCAGTATAATCAAAATATAGAGAAACAATGTCTGCAATTCTATGTACAACAACAATATCGGAGATAATGTTTCATATCCATACTTCTTCTTTTTTCATTGGAAGATGCAATATATTCACACTCAGCTTTAGAATTAGTAACCACAACTTGATTTGAGCTTCTCCAAATCAATGCACCACCATTCGGTCAAAATATGTAGCCTGACTAGGATTTCATATCATCATGATCTGTTTGGAAATTATAATCAGCATATCCCCTCACAACTAGTTCCATGTCTCCTCTATACACCAGGAACATATCCTTAGTACACCTCAAGTACTATAGGATAGTTTTAATAGTTGTCCAATGAATCTCTCCTATATTGGCTTGATATCTACCCACCATGATTAAATAAAAGCTGACATAAAACCTATTACATAGCATGGAATACTTGATAGAACCCACGACCAAAGCATAAGGGACTCTACTCATTCTGTCAATCTCCTCTTGTGTTTGTGGACACATTTTCATGGAGAGATTTACACCATGTGACATAGGTATAAATCCTCTCTTAAATTATTCCATACATTACCATTTGAGTACATTATCAATATATGTTCATTAACATAGCCCAATCAACCTTAGTGATCAATCTCAATAGATCTTGATCCCTAGAATGTTGGCTGCTTCACATATGTCTTTCATGGAGAAGCATTAATTTAACCATGTCTTAGCTGACTGTAAGTCATTTACCTAATTTCCCATAATGAATATGTCATCAACAGATAATACTAGGAAAATGATGGAATTCCCTTCAATTTTTTATAGACACAAGGCTCTCTTTCATTTTTAAAAAAACGAAAATCTCTTATGGCCTCATCAAAAAGAACATTCCATGATCATGAGGCTTACTTCAATCCATATATGGATCTATACAACTTTCATACCTTCTTGTCATTATTTTACATAACAAACCATTCTGGTTGAGTCATATAGACATCTTCAACCAACATCCCATTTAGAAAATAAATTTTGACATCCATTTTCTAGATTTCGTAATCATGAAATACTGCTATTGCAAGCATCATTCTGATGGATTTAAGCATTCCTACTGGTGATAAGGTTTTATCATAATCAATGCCTTGACGTTTCCTGAAACCCTTTACAACCAATATTTCTTTAAAGGTATTAACCTCACCATATATGTCCAGCTTCTTCTTGAATACCCATTTACAACCAATGATCTTTACATCAGCTGGAGGGTCTACCAAAATCCAAACTTGATTTTGGTACATGGACTGCATCTCAGAATTCATGGATTCTTGACATGTTGCAGTTTCTTATCCTTATACTACTTCCTTGTAGGTTATAGGTTCATCATCCTCAAGGATTATTATGTCACATGAATTAGTGACTAGAAACCCATAATGATCTGGTTCTCAAACCTCTCGTATAGACCTACACAGAATCTGTGTCTCAGAAACAACTTCTTCTTCCACTAGTTCTTGTGGAGATTGTTCATCTACCAACTCTTTTGCATCTAGAAAATTAACTTCATTGAAGACAATCTTTCTCATACTATTTCCTATAGAAATGTTTTCCCTTTCTAGAAATGTGGCGTATCATGCCACAATGACTTTTCTATCTAAAGGGTTATATTGGTAGTATCCTATAGTTTCCATGGGATAACTTATAAAGATGCACTTAGTGCTTCTTGATGTTAATTTGTCACTTTGTAAAGACTTCAAAAAAGTCTCTCACTCCTATAAACGTATTTGTGTCAGTTTGGCTTTCTTTCCATACCATAACTAATATGGAATCCCTTCTACAGCTTTATTTGGTACTCAGTTAAGGGTATATGATATTGTCTAAAAGGTGAATCCCCAAAAGGATAATGGAAGGGTTGTATGAATGATCCTTGATCTGACAATGTCAAGTAAGGTCTTATTCCTCATTTCACAAACACCATTCCATTGTGGTGTATAAGGATGAGTTAGTTGGGATAATATACCACACTCCGTCAACTGATCAATGAATGCTTGGTTAAGATAATCTCCACCTTGATCTGAATGGAGTACTTTTATCTTCTTTCCAAGTTTGTTTTCTACTTCATTTTGGTTTTCCTTAAATATATGAAAGTAATATGATTTATACCATATTAAGTGGATATAGAAATACCTACTATAGTCATCAGTAAAATTAATTAAGTATAAAATACCACCCCTTGCCTCTACTGGAAATGGACCACATATATCGGTATGTATTAATTCTAGCACCGCATTGGCTCTTTCTCCCTTTCTTAAGAATGTTGTTGTGGTCATATTTCCTTATAAACAATCTTGACATACATCTAAGGGTTATAATGATACTGAGTCTAGATACCCTTTTTGATGTAATCTTTGTAATCATTTATCGTTTACATGACCAAGCCTGAAGTTCCATAGGCGGGTGATATTTGAGTCATGTTAGCTATTTTTGTCCTTGATTCCCATTACTAAGTTCTCCAGTTCCATCACATACAAACCATGGTAAAGATGTTTCATAACATGACATATGGTATATCTATAAAAGTGACATCATTTATTTCCAAAAATGAAATAAAAACCCATAGTGTCTAGAATTGACACATAGATATTGAATCTGGTAATAAGAAGGTACATAATTGCAATTGTTTAAAACTAGAACCAAACTAGTTGACAAGGATAAGTGAGAGTCTCCCTCTGCCAAGGCTGGAAGACCTGCACCATTTGCAGCTCGGAGATCCACTTGACCTTTTTTAATCTTCTTAAAATAACTTGGATTTTGTATATGAATAAAAATGTGTGATCCACATGTCATATCCAACAACCAACTCATAGATAAAGAGAGATTGAATTCAATGAAAAAAATACATGAAGTAGAAGTATCAGTTTGGTTCTTCTTCTCAACTTTGCAATTCTACTTCTAGTGGCCTTTCTTTCCAAATCCAAAGTAGATAGCATCTTGCTCATTACATAGCCTCTGAATCTTTGGCTTCTTTGAAGGATGATTCATTGGTATCTTTGGCCTTTACTTGGCCTTAGACCCCTTTTCCTTTCCCTTGTTTTTCTTGTTAACCATAAGGATAGATGAATTGGTATTTTTCATATCCTTATCAGCCTGGAAAAATTAATTCAAAATGTCTCGGAGGGGATTTTTCATATCATTCATATTATAATTGATAATAAAAGTAAATAAGCTTGATGGGAAGGAAGAAATAATGAGATCTACTGCTAGTTCTTGGTTCAGTTTGAACCCAAGGGCTACAAGCCTCTCAATATACCCAATTATCTTGACTTTGTGAGGACCGGCTTGGTTCCCTTCTACTAGCCTGCACTTATAAATTGCACTTGAGATCTCATACCTTTCTTTTATGGACCTCTCCTCATATAGTTCAGGGATATGTGAAAGAACCTTGTAGGCATCCTCAAACTGATGAATTTTTTGTAATTGGATGGACATGGATGACAACATGATGCATTGTACATCAAGCGCATCATCTACATGATTTCTCTATTTATCTTTTTCTTCCTTCCTTGATCCCTAAGGAGGATAAGCAGGAATTCAGGATTCCAGCACATATAAATTCCTTTCTTGGTGTAGTACTAAGAACAAGCTCTGGTACCACTCCTGGAAGTTATTTCTGGTCAAGATATTTTCATTATCCAAAATTGATCATAATAATAAAGTACGTTTGGAATTGGTGATTTCCATTTTGAGTCTATATCAGATAAACATTTAGCAGTTAGTATTTTTTCTTGATTACATTTTGAAATTTATGATTAATAAATTATTATATCATTTTAATGTCACTCAATATTTTAGCGAACCATAAGAACCAACACTATTAGATTCAGAACACTCAATTGCTTGAGTATTCTAGTGTAAAGTCTCCTCAAAACCTCCCTCATAGTCTATAAGCTAGTGTTATGATACTACTTAGAGGGTTTCAAGGTTGGCACAAGGTTGTCCAACCACTTGTTCTTGTGGTTCCTTGTGTTGTTGAGTAAATTCCCACCTTTTGGAATCTAAACATGATTCCAACAACATCTTTCCCTTAATGTGAAAGCAAGTAAGCTAAGGCTAGTCCTTGACTACTCACATTAGTTAAGTCATCCCAGTTCTCTCATGAAAACGCCCTGGTAGTAAGAGGCACTCTCAACAATGGATGATGAGCACCCTGAACAGCTGGTTTTGTTTAGATGTGAGAAATGGAATGCAGAAAAACTTAATATATCTTTGAGGTATTTTTATATTTATTGATGAATACAATCCTTTTCAATTTATTATGTTCAAAATGGGTTTTCGCAATCACAATTGAACATGTAACAAAATATAATTCAACAAATCTGTATGAATTTTATCTTCTTTACTATTCTTTGTGATCACGCAATAATCATGCAGATGTAGGAAATAATAAACTATTCATAAATTAAATCATTCAATCTGAATAGTCTTGGGAATTCTATAAAGATCGACCCATAATAGATCATCTTGACCTAGGGGCATCCATACCTGAGTCGTGAATTGGCTCACATCGTATAAAGCCCAGTGTAATGCACATGGTTCCCAACTGGTTTACCTCCTCGTCTTGGTGGGGTCGGCATCTCGGATCCTTATGTAATTACAAATATTCTCACACGCAGGCGAGGGGGTCTAGGGGTAAAAAATACATCTTCTACATTGGACATGCATGACCTTATATATATTTGAAAGTAAAAGGAAGATTCTCATACCGTCATTTATCTAATTACTTATTATAACCATCACACGCATTGAATAAATAATTAAATAAAAAAATAAACACTGGTCATACATAGTTAGGTCGCTTTCTCAAGACCAGATGGTAAATATAAAGTATGATTAAAATTAAACTGCAATAAAATTTAAATAGTACTAGGGGTCCTTATAAATTAAATGAATTTGAATAAAGTTAATTAATTTATTATTATAAATTCCAACTATTTACTTTATTTTCAATTCCAAAATAAAATTAAACCATAAATTTAATATTAACTATAAAATTAAATTACACTATTAATTTATTTATAATTATAAAATTTAATTAAATTAATATTTTAATATTAATTATAATTTAGTTAATGTTTCATATTAAAAGTAATTTAATCTCCGAAACTAATTCTAATTAATTTAATATAAAAAACGAAATTAATTAAAATTGATTTAATACGGGGTAACCTCTAGCTAGGGGGGAGTCCGAAAGGACTATGAGCTGCCACGGGGTGTCGTCCTCAAGAATGGACAAATCCTGGAAAAACTACGTTGTGACTGCGGTGTGACCATGGCGTGATGGCCCGGTCCAGTGACATCCACAGGGATGCTACATCCCGTCAAGAGTGAAGGGAGCGGGATGAGAAGGCGCAACAATCCAGCCAGCTGCATGGGCGGTAGCCAGCTGCATCAGCAAACCGGCGGGGTGGTGGCCTACTCTGGCATATCCTGTACCGACGGCAGCCGGGTTCATCACGGTCGGGACCAGCGGCATCCGGTGTGGGGCTTGGCCTGTGTGAGAAGTTGGGATAGATGGGGTGGGAGCGGCGGTCCAGCGAGGCTTGGTTTGAGGTGGTGCGACCAGGCCAGATGAGAGTGGCGGTCCAGCGAGGCTTGGGGTGGCGGTCTGGCGCGACATAAGGGGATTTTGTTTAGGGTTTCACCCATGAGGGGGTGTTGCCTCTTGTTCATCACATGAAGGAGAAGACCCTCTTGGGTCTACTATTTTTTGATTTTTCTTTAGACAAAAGAGGACACCACCTTTAAATTTTTTTATAAAACTAATGGAGGATTACTTTACTCAAAAATATGTCTTGATATCCATTTTTTTATAAAACTAAAAAGGAATACATGACATGACCCCAAGTCTTTAAATAATATTTTATTTGAGAAAAATATAAAAATATTATTTTATAATATGATTTTATTTTATCTCATAAAAATTTATCTTGCCGAATTATATCCAGCTACCGGATTCCAGCCAAAGTTTGGCTGGGTTTCAGTAATTTTGGAAGAATGTATTAATGAAATTAAAATGTGTTCATCTAAAAAATTAATCTAAAGAAAAATTTAACTGACGAGTTGATCCAATTAAATTTTTCAAATGGCCATAACAAGGCCATTCGAAAACGGATTGACATGTGGTTAGTTATGTTTGAACTGATTTAATCGCCCGTCCTTAATTTTTATGCAATTCAATTTTTCTTTAGATTTTGAAAAATCATGTGTCCCTCTGATACCACTATAATGTATTGGGACGGGCAGTGGAAGTTGGTGGGCTGGGAATTAAAAAAAATCGAATCACCGGAGAGACATTACAACGTCAACTCTAGTGAGCTATCCCAACACGGTCTTAGTACCACACATGAATTTGAAAGAGCACAAAATAAACTGAACATGTACCTTGTTCGGATTTGATGTGTATAAGTTCTCTGTAGGAAGCTGTCGATCGTTGCTCGAAGACTCCAACGTTGAAGCCCTCTAGATCATCTACACATGCCTCTTGATTCTGTTCACACGTTGTTTGTCTAGATCTAAGTGTTGGCACAGATCTTTAACAATCACTCCAGTGATGTGATGATCACTGCAAGTAATGAAGCTTCAATCCGAGATAGATGAACTTGAAGATCTTCCATCACTTGAGAGACTCTCTCTATAGATTCCAGGAGGAGATAGAAGCTCTCAATTCCATCACATGAATACTTATTAAGGGGAGAGACTCTCTCTCACTTATATAGAGAATGTTTAAAACATGTGGTATGGGTTCCCAGCCCCGGTGTAATAAATGTCTTCAATATAAGTGTTATAAATAAATATTTATGACAAGTAAAATTATTCTATAAATAATATTTATAATTTATCACTTACTCATACAATATATATAAATATATTACATGATAAACATGAGCCTTTAACTTGACTCACACCTCCAACTATTATTAAATGATCCTAGGATATTGAAATCCATTCGAATAATATTAATAATTTCATTTACTATATAACTTTTAAATACATGTTAAAAATAAATTCAATGAATTATTCTAAAGAAAAACAATTAATGAATTTATTTATTATTTGGTGATCCATAGAACTTGGATAGTACTCGAAACCTTTGGTGGGGCCCACAAAGTTCAATATTCCTATTCACAGAATAGGGTAGACTCTCAAAGGGATATTGTGTGTGACCCTCTAGGCCCTTACCTTAATAGAGGTGAATAATATCCACCGACCTAGAGTAGAGTTTAGAAACCCATATAGGCCCCTATAAATATAAGTAATAGTCAAATCAATGAATCCCTACCTACGAACATGGTCCATGTAATCTAATATCTTCATAGTCGATATCTCAATAAAGCAGAATGCACACTTGTGTCATCATTCTTTATCTTGCTTTATTTTATTTGTTGATTTGTCTGGACGGTTTTACCTTCCACTAACATGGCCATGTATTTAATGAAGGTGAAACCATCCTAATAAACCATTCCCAATATATCTCTTCCAGATCTCGGAAGTGAAAAATCCATTCTCAATCATTCAATCAATGTCATTCCATTAATGACGTACCTGATTCAGTCTACCTCCCCATGATTTTTTTCCATGGTTTTCACCTAGCATCAAATGTACATAGTTAAATGGAATCCATTGACAATGATCTCAAGTCTAAAAAACATTAAACATGATCATAGATAGGAAAGACTAATGACACCTAATACATGTGGTGTTCCTATTATGTGGGTTTGTCCTCATGATTTCAGCTATTAGAGACCATCAATTTAGAAATTCATGAGAAAAAGTCTCAATGCTTTTTAGCTCCCAACACCTGATGGTCACACATCATCTATGTCCTTTCAGAATGATGTAACTAGACCATATTATTTTACATTAAGATTACTATCATTGGCATCTCAGGGTTCTCATTATAGTCTGGGATCTACTATAACCCTTTCATGGGACATGTAATCTAAGGACATTACCATAAACAAAGTGGATGGGGAAGTATCTACACTATTTTGGCAAGATAAACACATGTATTATAACAAAATGAATAAATGTACCAGTAATCATTGTACAAAACAAGTTGGGTCTAGGTCACCCACTTTCAACATCTATATCATATGTTAGAAACAATTACTGAATGTAATATTCTTACCTCTACACATGGAACCAAATCCAATAACATATTAACTACTGACATTACAAGTCATCTATTCTTAGAAATAATACTTCCATGATATCTACTTCTATAGATATACCGTGAGATTCCATATTTCCTGGTACTTATAATAATTTTTTCCATGAAAACAAAAATGAATCCCAACAATTACTCAAAACAACTTCTAGAAAGTATGATGTTTTTTGATCGTCTTTATATTGTACATTGTCTACAACATTTAGAGATTCATTCAAATAGACCTCATCTCATGGCGATTCTTCAATCACATCTATAACCTTTTCTTGGTTCCAATCCTTCCCTAGGGTCTCCTCATTAAGGATAAAATTTTATCTTTATAAATCATTTTTTAAGTAGTTATTTGAGAGTTAAAATCCATATTTTTTCCATCTACCAAAAAATTAACCTTTTATGTACTTATCCTATAACATTTCATATAAGGTACCTGATCCTAGTTGTCACGACCCGACCTCGGGGCCCGTGCCGTGACTACCCCAAGCCCACCTTCCATAGGCCAGGGGCTGGCGACTAGCACCAAGGCGTAAAATCCCGATAAACAGGGAAGGCATTGCCTTTATAAGTAACAACCACCACAGAGTCAGCAAGCGGAAAGTAACTACAAAGTGCAGAAAAGTAATGTGGGCCGGAATACAAGCCCAACTGAAAGTACAACTGAAAAAGTAAAGAACAGCAACTGAAGAAAAGACGGCGGCCTCGTGTCGTCCACTGGCAATCCCACCTGAAGGGTGGGTACAGATAACCTCCAGGCTCCTCGGGTCCCACGTCCGCTCCGAGCACGTGCCGCCCAGTGGTCCGCCTCCAGGTACCGTCCTGCTCCACACCCCAACCGAGATTAGTGCTGTCCGTCGTCTGCAACCAACACAACAAGGTGCGGGCATAGCCCGTGCAGGGGTGAGTATAAGCTACTCAGTAAGGACCCCGAGACCCCCGAAGGTCTCCCGAAATCCACAAAGGATATAGCACAAAAGAAAGATGCAATCACGAAGTAATATCTGACTCGACTTAGGTATATGCCCATACATATACCTAAGTCCCCAATTCTAGCTCTGCTCACGAGCTCAAGAACAACTCAATCCACGCAGGAAAGCAAGACTCAAATCCACAAAGAAGAGTAAACAGTAAATCCACAAAGGATAGTTCGACACAATCCACAAAGGAGAGTAACATAAGATTCAGCTCAACCAGGTATACTTTTTCAGATGACGTCAAAGATGATCACTGATCCATCTAAGTCATCGGACCCACGAAGGATCGATAGGTACTAACCCCCGCAAAAGACCCACACAGGATCGGGCTCACACAGAACCTGTAGGCAGTGGCTCACACAGAACCGGTAGTAAGGACCCACATAGGATCAGGCCCACACAGGACCTAAAGCACTGATCCACGTAGGATCGCTGAGTGCAGTAGTCGACGCAGTCCACTGAGGATCTCTGCACAGTCGTCGCCGCAGTCCACGAAGGATCTCTGCTCTGCCGTCGTCGCAGTCCACGGAGGATCTCTGCTCTGCCGTCGTCGCAGTCCACGGAGGATCTCTGCTCTGTCGTCGAAGTCACAGCCAGCGCTAGGGTTCCCGCACACAGCGAGCTCGTTTAGGAGGGTCCGCTCCACGAGCCGAGAGGCTGATACATCAAATGACACGTAGTCCGAAGTTGATGTATCCAAAAGTTCCGTATCGACAACAGGATCTCAACGCAACAGAAGGCGCGTCAATCGGACGCCCGGTCTGAGAGTTATTGGCATTTTCGTCCCAGGGGCCCGGTTGGTTTTTAGGGCAAAACCAACCCGACCGTACTCCGCCTGTGTCCGATCCTCGGGCGGAGTATGCCAAATGTTCCGTCTCACTTAGAGAAAACTACCACAGCTGACGGTACGTCGATCGGACGTTCGTAGCTCAAGTTATGAGCGTTTCCGCTCCGAGGGCCCGGTTGGTTTCGTGTACGAACCAACCCGGCCGAACCCAAAGTCTTCCGAAACCTTGAGTGTAATATACCGAAACGACCGTGTCGATCCAAGGATCGCGTATCCGCTGACGGTTCGTCAATCGGAGGTCCCAGGCCCAAGATATGGGAAAAAGACCGAAGAAGGCCCGAAAACGGGGGTTCTGGGCCCGGGGCGACCCGGCCCGAACCCCCCCTGGGTCGGCCGAACCGGGTCGACCCGACCCGGCCCGACCCGGCTAGGCCGGGTCCGGTCCAGCCTGGGCGCGGCCCGGCCGACCGGACCGGCCGGCTCGGCTTCGGCCGAGCAGCCGAAGAAGCCGCCGCGGGTTTGCCCCGCGGCTTGGAGGAACGCGGCCCGCGTGCTGGGTGGCCGGACCGCGGACGCGGTCCGGCGGTTAGCCGCCGCCGCGGCTCGGCCGCGGCGGAATTTCCGGCGGTGCGTCGGGCGCCGCCGCGCCGGCGACCCGCGCCGCCGGAGTTGCTCCGGTGGCCCGTTTTGCCTCCCGTCTGCGCCATTGCTCCTCCCGGGGGCCGATCTTCACTGCGGGATCAATGGATTGCCCTTGCCGCACGGTTCATCGTCGTCCGCCAAATCCGCACAACAAAAGATCGGCGGAGGGTTGCCGGGCCTTGTTCGTTAGATCCGCACCCTCCGCGTTAGTCATAAACAACGGGAGAAAGGGGCTACAACAATTTTTAATCATGATAAAAATTGTTCACTCCTTTTTCTTTTAAACGGCATTTCAATTTTAATTAATTGAAATTATTTATGCCGGTTCTTTATTCAAAAAGAAATAAAAACACGGGAATGAATCATCAAGAAAATAAACCCCTACCTTGTCGTCGTCGGACGTGAGGTCGTCGCGGAATCGCTCGTCGCGGAAGGAGGGGATCGTCGCGGAAGAGACGTTCGTCGCACCGCGGGAAAAACGTCGCGCCAACGATCTCCGGATCTAGAACAAACGGATTTAATTAATTAAATCCGTTGTTATGGAAATTAAAAAGGGAGAATTAAACGATCCGATTCTCACCTTAGTTTCCGAACGAGGATCGGCAGCGGAAGAAGAGGCGTCGCCGAAGAACGTCGCGGGTAGAGCTCGTCGACGTCGCAGATCACGGTGTGCGTCGCCGAATTCCGGTCGCCGGCGTTCTTCGCGTTCTTCGCGTTCTTCGCGGGGAGGGTGGAGGCTCAGAGGAATTGCACAACGATAGCAATCCTCCAAAATAGACAAGTTTGTCTATTTTATTATTTTGCTAACAAACGCAAAACGCGTAAGTAACGACCCATTAAATTCGTTGAATTAATTCAACGAATGAAACAGCCCATTTAATTAACGAAATAAACCGCCCAATTAAATGGTCTGTTAAGAAATTAAAGAAAACGCGTCGGTTGACTTTTCAGTTACTTTGACGGGTTTTTGCTGGTGCGTTACTTAGCGAAAGAAACAGCGGGGCTCGTGCGGGCCCCACCGCACAAATATCCTAACAAGGGGTAGGATATTTCCGGATAGCACCCTATCCGCTTTAACTCAGTTCAAGTGGCTTCCAAGCAGCTTAAGTGAAATAAAATAAAGTTGTCGCACAACCTTTATTTTATTTCTGACTTAAAGCCCAAAATTTTAAAAACCACGTCTGAGCAAACGCAACTCCGGAAGAGGCGTTTGTAAGCAAATACCGGCACTGAGATTTCATCGGTGCCCTCAGAATTCGATTCTGGGCACCGGTTCAAATGATAGAAAAACCCGCTCGTCCGTTCACTGAACGTACCCGAGCCAAACTTCGGAAAATGATTCCGGGCACACCGGGCCTCGGAATCAGGTGCCGTCTGAAGCTGCGCTCTTGTAAAATTCCAAAGAAAATTAAGAAAAAAATTTCCTTGAAATTTGCGGGTCTTTAAATTACTCCCACCTCAGGGCTTTACGTCCCCGTAAAGATACATCAAAAACTAGGGGAACGAATGGGGGTACTGAGCACGCATCTGAGCCTCCCGCTCCCAAGTGCTCTCCTGGAGGTTCCCGTGCTGCCATCTGACGCGCACAAGAGGAATCGACCACCCACGTAGGACCCGCTCCTGTCGATCCTCGATCTCCACTGGGACCTCCGCAAAAGTCTCCCCATCGTCCACGTCTAGCTCCCCAAAGTCGATGATGTGCGTCGGGTCGTGCACGTATCTCCTCAACTGAGACACGTGGAAGACGTCGTGCACCCGGTGCAACTGAGGTGGTAGAGCCAGGCGATAAGCCACCTCTCCTATCCTACTGAGGACCTGGAAAGGCCCGATGAAGCGTGGAGACAACTTGCCGCCTCGGCCAAATCTCCGTAAACCACGTCGAGGTGAGACACGCAAAAAGACGTGGTCGCCATCCTCGAACTCTAGTGGCCTCCGCCTCCTGTCAGCATATGACTTCTGCCGGCTCTGAGCTGTCCTCATCCTCTCCTGGATGATCTGGACCTTCTCTGTCGTGGCTCGGACCATCTCTGGTCCCACGAGTGCTGACTCCCCAGGGTCTGTCCAGCACAACGGTGATCTGCAGGGCCTGCCGTACAACGCCTCGTATGGTGCCATCCCGATGGTGGAGTGGTAGCTGTTGTTGTACGCGAACTCCACCAACGGTAGGTGGTCCTCCCAGCTGCGACCAAAGTCGACAACACATGCACGGAGCATGTCCTCGAGTGTCTGTATGGTCCTCTCAGTCTGACCATCCGTCTGAGGGTGGAAGGCTGTGCTCAGATGGAGCCGCGTCCCGAACGCCTCCTGCAACCCCTTCCAAAGCCGGGAAGTGAAACGAGCATCTCGATCGGAGACGATAGACGATGGCACACCATGAAGCCGTACGATCTCCTGGACGTAAAGACATCCCATGCTCTCCACTGAGCCCTGCTCTCTGATGGGTAAGAAGTGTGCCGACTTGGTGAGTCGGTCGACAATCACCCAAATGGAGTCGTGACCGCTGGAAGTGCGTGGAAGTCCAGTCACGAAGTCCATAGATATGTCGTCCCACTTCCACTCCGGGACCTCCAAGGGTTGTACCAAGCTTGCTGGTACCTGATGCTCTGCCTTCACCTGCTGGCAGGTGAGGCATCGTGAAACGAACTCTGCCACAGCTTTCTTCATGCCCGGCCACCAGTGCTGTCGTCTGAGATCCTAGTACATCTTCGCCACTCCGGGATGCACCGCCAAGGGAGAAGTGTGAAACTCTCTCAGCACCTCCTCTCGTAAAGCGACTGGTACGAATGTACGTCCTCTGAAAAGGATGTCGTGCTCTGCTCCAAGGGAGAAACCATCAGGCGCCTGACCTGAGGATATCAGTGCACGCCGGGTCTCACAGTCAGCGTCCCCACGCTGAGCCTCTCTGACCCTCTGTAGAATTGGAGGAGAGACTGTGAGAGACTGAAGAAAGGCTGCTCCATCTCTATCCACGAAGGATATCTGTAAGGAGGCTAGCTGCTCCGTCGCCTCCTCAAGTAGCTGAATGCCCGTCCTCCTGCTGAGGGCATCGGCTACCACGTTCCCCTTCCCAGGAGTATAGACTATCTCAAAGTCATAGTCCTGGAGGAACTCAAGCCATCTCCGCTGTCTCAGGTTCAGGTCCTTCTGAGAGAAGATATACCTGAGACTCTGGTGGTCAGAAAAGACTGTGAAGCGCTCGCCCATCAGATAGTGCCGCCAAGTCTTCAGAGCGAAGACCACTGCTGCTAACTCCAGGTCATGAGTGGCGTAGTTCTGCTCATGCGGCCTCAACTGACGTGATCCGTAGGCGATCACGGCCCGCTCCTGCATCAGGACGCACCCGAGTCCAGTCCCTGATGCATCGCAGTAAACTACGTATCCAACTCCCTCCTCAGGCAACCTCAAGATAGGTGCGCTGGTCAATCTCTGTCTCAGCTCCTGGAAGCTCTGCTGACATCTGCCTGACCACACAAAGGGTTTCCCCTTCTTCGTCAACGCTGAGAGTGGGGCCGCAACTCTGGAGAAGTCTGGCACAAATCTCCGATAGTATCCGGCTAGGCCCAAGAAGCTCCGCACCTCCGTCACGCTCCTGGGTGGCTCCCAAGCTAGCACTGCCTCGATCTTCGCGGGATCCACTGCAAATCCCGCCTCAGAGATGACGTGCCCCAAGAAATGGACCTCACGTAACCAGAACTGGCACTTTGAGAGCTTGCCATAAAGCTGGTGCTCTCGGAGTGTGTCTAGCACAACTCGCAGGTGGTAGGCATGCTCCTCCTCAGTCTTCGAGTATACCAAAATGTCGTCAATGAAGACCACGACAAATCGGTCGAGGTATGGCTAGAAGATCCTGTTCATGAGGCTCATGAACACTGCTGGAGCATTGGTTACGCCGAACGGCATAGCCAAGAACTCATAATGGCCATACCGACACCTGAAGGCCGTCTTCTGCACGTCCTCATCTCGAACTCTGAGCTGATGATAGCCTGACCGGAGGTCTATCTTCGAGAACCACCGCGCTCCCTTGAGCTGATCGAAGAGGTCAACAATCCGTGGCAGCAGATACTTGTTTCTCACTATCACCTGGTTCAGGCGACGATAGTCGACACACAGTCGCAAGCTCCCGTCCGCCTTCTTGGCGAACAAAATCGGGGAAGCCCAGGGTGAAACACTGGGTCGAATAAACCCCTTGCTCTGCAAGTCCTCCAATTGTACCCGCAGCTCTCGAAGCTCGGCGGGGGCCATCCGGTATGCTGGAGTAGATATCGGGGCTGTCCCGGGGTACAAGTCGATGTAAAAGTCTACCTCTCTACGAGGAGGTAGCTCTGGAACGTCGTCGGGAAAGACGTCCACGTACTGGTCCACCACTGCAGGAAAAGCTGGACTCCGCACGTCCACTGATCCTAGGATGAGGCTAGCCAACTGATGAGAGATGGGCTGCACTCTCCTCCGCGGAAGTCCATCCTGTGCTGCAAAGGTTCCCTTCTCGCCGGTGAAGGTAAACCTGCTCCCGTCGGTGCGAACACATCGCACCTTGCGCCTAAAACAGTCGATCTGGGCTTGAACCGTGGATAGCCAATCGATGCCCAAGATGACTTCGTAAGGCCTCGACGCCGCTACAAGGAGATCCCAGCCGAAGCTCTCGCCTCCTAGAGTAAGCTCACACTGCCGGCACCAGTGCGTAATCGTCGAGTCTGCTCCCATAGGAGTCTCTAGCCGTAAGGATCGAGCCAACGGCTCAGTCGGAATCTCCGAGCTCCGAACAAGGGCAGAGGCTATGAAAGAGTGACTCGCTCCTGTGTCTATAAGTACTGCAGCAAGGGTGGAATAGACACAGATCGTACGTCAAATCATCTCTGGCATGTCGGGGTCGTAGGCCTCCACTGCCTGGAGCTGGGCCTGTCCCTGCCCGCCAGCTCCCTGTGGTCGAGGTGGCCCTCCTGGTGGTGGTGGGGGTAGAGCCTGAAAGCGTCGCCCACCACCCACTGCTCGGCCAGCTCCTCTGCCTCGTCCGCCTCCTCCCTGCGGACCGCCACGGTCGACCCTCTGCCTCTGCCTGGGTGGCCCCTCCACCGTCTGCTGCTCCTCTGGTCGGCGAGTCGGGCAGTCATGAGCCATGTGACCATGCCCGCTACAGGAGTAGCACAGCCTGCCTCTTGGAAGGCTGGCACTCCGCTGTGTGCCCCGCACTGCTGAGCCGGTGTCCTGAGGCCGTCTGCGTGGGGGTCTGGTCTGCCTGGACCCGAGAGTCATCCGTCAGCTACCTGCTGCCGAAGACTCAGCTACCTGCCGCCCTGCGCTAGGTCTCGCTGCTGAAGAAGGCTCTTCCAGGAAGCTCTCGATCAAGAGGGCTCGATCCAGCACTCCCGCCTGGGTCGGAATGCTGAGGGAGATCAGCGACGCCCGAATCTCATGTCGCAAGCCCTGCTCGAAGGTCCGGGCCCGGAAGAAGGGATCCCGTACCATGTCAGTCGAGTAGCGAGATAGGTCAGTGAACCTCGCCGCGTAATGAGCGACCGTCATGCTGCCCTGGCGCAGTTGGAGAAGCTCCTGGATGCGCACCGCTCGGAGGGTGGCCGGGACGAACTCAGAGCGGAAGAGGCTCTCGAAGTCCGTCCAGAGCAAGGATGCCTCATCGTGAACCTGGAGAATCAAGCTCCACCATCGTCCTGCCGCCGCCTGCAGGAGGCTCGCCGCGAGAATCACCATGAGATCCGCTGGTGTCCTCACTAGCCTAAAGATCTGTACCACCGCCTCTAGCCAGTCCTCGGCGGCCTGGGGGTCCGCCTCACCGCGAAACCTGGGCGGTCGCTGGCTCTGAAACTCATGCAGTGCCCTGAGGCGACGTGCATCGTCAGCGTCTGGTACTGGTAGCATCGGTTGCTCGGCGGGTAAAGCTACCGCCGGTGCCACTGCTGGCAAAGGGCCCTGCACCGGGGCCTCATCGCTCGGTGGGCTGCTGTCGCGCCCTACACTCGGAACCCTAGCTAGCTGTCGTCGCGGGGCCATCCTGAAAAGGAGAACAAGAGCACCACAGTCAGAACAGTATACCTGGTGAGCTGGCACAAGTAATCACAAGGAAAACATGAGACTTTCATAAAGCAGATCAGTATACCCGGTGAGCTGACACAAGTAATCACAAAGAAAACTTGAAACACACACGCAATCAATGTTTTCATGCATTAAGTCGGAAATCAGGAGTCAGGGTCCCGGTGTACGGATACGTCGGCCGCCGCACCAACACTGGGCTCCTTGAACTGATAACCACACTCAATACACTAAACACTATTGCTTCATAAAGAAAGAAAAGACGATCAGAGTCTGCGGTAGAACCGACCACCTTTGATACCAATTTGTCACGACCCGACCTCGGGGCCCGTGCCGTGACTACCCCAAGCCCGCCTTCCATAGGCCAAGGGCTGGCGACTAGCACCAAGGCGTAAAATCCCGGTAAACAGGGAAGGCATTGCCTTTATAAGTAACAACCACCACAGAGTCAGCAAGAGGAAAGTAACTACAAAGTGCAGAAAAGTAAAGGGGGCCGGAATACAAGCCCAACTTAAAGTACAACTGAAAAAGTAAAGAACAGCAACTGAAGAAAAGACGGCGGCCTCGTGTCGTCCACTGGCAATCCCACCTGAAGGGTGGGTACAGATAGCCTCCAGGCTCCTCGGGTCCCACGTCCGCTCCGAGCACATGCCGCCCAGTGGTCCGCCTCCAGGTACCGTCCTGCTCCACGCCCCAACCGAGATCAGCGATGTCCGTCGTCTGCAACCAACACAACAAGGTGCGGGCATAGGCCGTGCAGGGGTGAGTATAAGCTACTCAGTAAGGACCCCGAGACCCCCGAAGGTCTCCCGAAATCCACAAAGGATATAGCACAAAAGAAAGATGCAATCACGAAGTAACATCTGACTCGACTTAGGTATATGCCCATACATATACCTAAGTCCCCAATTCTAGCTCTGCTCACGAGCTCAAGAACAACTCAATCCACGCAGGAAAGCAAGACTCAAATCCACAAAGAAGAGTAAACAGTAAATCCACAAAGGATACTTCGACACAATCCACAAAGGAGAGTAACATAAGATTCAGCTCAACTAGGTATACTTTTTCAGATGATGTCAAAGATGATCACTGATCCATCTAAGTCGTCGGACCCACGAAGGATCGATAGGTACTAACCCCCGCAAAAGACCCACACAGGATCGGGCTCACACAGAACCTGTAGGCAGTGGCTCACACAGAACCGGTAGTAAGGACCCACATAGGATCGGGCCCACACAGGACCTGAAGCACTGATCCACGTAGGATCGCTGAGTGCAGTAGTCGACGCAGTCCACTGAGGATCTCTACACAGTCGTCGCCGCAGTCCACGAAGGATCTCTGCTCTGCCGTCGTTGCAGTCCACGGAGGATCTCTGCTCTGCCGTCGTCGCAGTCCACGGAGGATCTCTGCTCTGTCGTCGAAGTCACAGCCAGCACTAGGGTTCCCGCACACAGCGAGCTCGTTTAGGAGGGTCCGCTCCACGAGCCGAGAGGCTGATACATCAACTGACACGTAGTCCGAAGTTGATGTATCCAAAAGTTCCATATCGACAACAGGATCTCAACGCAACAGACGGCGCGTCAATCGGACGCCCGGTCTGAGAGTTATTGGCATTTTCGTCCCAGGGGCCCGGTTGGTTTTTAGGGCAAAACCAACCCGACCGTACTCCGCCTGTGTCCGATCCTCGGGCGGAGTATGCCAAAAGTTCCGTCTACTTAGTGGAAACTACCACAGCTGACGGTACGTCGATCGGACGTCCGTAGCTCAAGTTATGAGCGTTTCCGCTCCGAGGGCCCGGTTGGTTTCGTGTACGAACCAACCCGGCCGAACCCAAAGTCTTCCGAAACCTTGAGTGTAATATACCGATACGACCGTGTCGATCCAAGGATCGCGTAGCCGCTGACGGTTCGTCAATCGGAGGTCCCAGACCCAAGATATGGGCAAAAGACCGAAGAAGGCCCGAAAACGGGGGTTCTGGGCCCGGGGCGACCCGGCCCGAACCCCCCCTGGGTTGGCCGAACCGGGTCGACCCGAACCGGGTCGACCCGACCCGGTCCGACCCGGCTAGGCCGGGTCCGATCCGGCCTGGGCGCGGCCCGGCCGACCGGACCGGCCGGCTCGGCTTCGGCCGAGCGGCCGAAGAAGCCGCCGCGGGTTTGACCCGCGGCTTGGAGGAACGCGGCCCGCGCGGGCCGCGTGCTAGGTGGCCGGACCGCGGACGCGGTCCGGCGGTTCGGCGCCGCCGCGGCTCGGCCGCGGCGGAATTTCCGGCGGCGCGCCAGGCGCCGCCGCCTCCGGTCGCCGGCGCCGCCGCGCCTGCGACCCGCGCCGCCGCCGCCTACCTGCGGGCTGCCGGAGTTGCTCCGGTGGCCCGTTTTGCCTCCCGTCTGCGCCATTGCTCCTCCCGGGGGCCGATCTTCACTGCGGGATCAACGGATCGCCCTTGCCGCACGGTTCGTCGTCGTCCACCAAATCCGCACAATAAAAGATCGGCGGAGGGTTGTCGGGCCTTGTTCGTTAGATCCACACCCTCCGCGTTAGTCATAAACAACGGGAGAAAGGGGCTACAACAATTTTTAATCATGATAAAAATTGTTCACTCCTTTTTCTTTTAAACGGCATTTCAATTTTAATTAATTGAAATTATTCATGCCGGTTCTTTATTCAAAAAGAAATAAAAACACGGGAATGAATCATCATGAAAATAAACCCCTACCTTGTCATCGTCGGACGTGAGGTCGTCGCGGAATCGCTCGTCGCGGAAGGAGGGGATCGTCGTGGAAGAGACATTCGTCGCACCGCGGGAAAAACGTCGCGCCGACGATCTCCGGATCTAGAACAAACGGATTTAATTAATTAAATCCGTTGTTATTGAAATTAAAAAGAGAGAATTAAACGATCCGATTCTCACCTTAGTTGCCGAACGAGGATCGGCGGCGGAAGAAGAGGCGTCGCCGAAGAACGTCGCGGGTAGAGCTCGTCGACGTCGCAGATCACGGTGTGCGTCGTCGAATTCCGGTCACCGGCGTTCTTCGCGTTCTTCGCGTTCTTCGCGTTCTTCGCGGGGAGGGTGGAGGCTCAGAGGAATTGCACAACGATAGCAATCCTCCAAAATAGACAAGTTTGTCTATTTTATTATTTTGCTAACAAACGCAAAACACATAAGTAACGACCCATTAAATTCGTGGAATTAATTCAACGAATGAAACAGCCCATTTAATTCACGAAATAAACCGCCCAATTAAATGGTCTGTTAAGAAATTAAAGAAAACGCGTCGGTTGACTTTTCAGTTACTTTGACGGGTTTTCGCGGGTGCGTTACTTAGTGAAAGAAACGGCGGGGCTCGTGCGGGCCCCACCGCACAAATATCCTAACAAGGGGTATGATATTTCCAGATAGCACCCTATCCGCTTTAACTCAGTTCAAGTGGCTTCCAAGCAGCTTAAGTGAAATAAAATAAAGTTGTCGCACAACCTTTATTTTATTTCCGACTTAAAGCCCAAAATTTTAAAAACCACATCTGAGCAAACGCAACTCCGGAAGAGGCGTTTATAAGAAAATACCGGCACTGTGATTTCATCGGTGCCCTCAGAATTCGATTCCGGGCACCGGTTCAAAAGATAGAAAAACTCACTCGTCCGTTCACTGAACGTACCCGAGCCAAACTTCGGAAAATGATTCCGGGCACACCGGGCCTCGGAATCAGGTGCCGTCTGAAGCTGCGCTCTTGTAAAATTACAAAGAAAATTAACAAAAAAATTTCCTTGAAATTTGCGGGTCTTTACACTAGTATCCAATTAAATCCCATATCATTGGAGTGAGAGGTACCCAGAGTAGTTTTTGGTGTGTTTGGAGGGTGTTTGGAGTAAATGTGGAGTTCCACAACCAAAAAGTTTATAATAGTAGTGTAGATAAATTTACAACACTGTGGTACTAGTGGTTATAAAATAGGTGATCTTGGGGATGAAAAAAGGATAATAAATTTTCGACCATAATTATCCAGAGAGGTGGGTTGTGTTGTGGTCTCGTTCTTGGTAGATGGGGGGTCCTACTAGATGATTCTTATTAAAATTTGTTGAAACCCCCAAATACACATTTATAGGATTAGGCCTAGATTTTCAAAATTTCTTATGAAAGAGGGTACCTATGTTGGGGTCCTTCAAGTTTTACTATTGAATTCATTGTAATATACTGAGCAACATTGTGGTTTCCCTTGTTTCACCACAGTCTATAGTTTTTTAGTGGGACTATAAATATCTTAAGATAATCAAACCCCATTTTCTCCCACTTATCTCCCTCAAACACATTAATACAAATAGTGGGTTTAAATAACATTTAATCCCATTTTTATAGGTATTGATCTATGTATATTTGATATTAATCCATGGTGATCCATGCATAATTTGTTCTAGAAGTTTTTCCCCATTGGTGAGGTGATTGGAGATCCTAGACGTTGGTATATTCCCATGTGAGTAATGTTAACAATTTCAAGGTAAGGGGTTAATTTATTCTCCTTTTTATTTAACTGTAATAAAAAATTTATCATGGTTTATCAATTTTTATGGAAATTTATTTAACATAATAATTATTGAAACAGATTAAAAATGGTTGGTTTATGCATAACAATCAAAAGTTTTTTCTTTCCACCTAGATAACAGTTTTCCTCTTGATTTATAGATAGTGTTTTATCTATGTTATTCTAGATAATAATGTTGTAATTATATGGTTCAACACATTTTTTGATGGAAAATGTAAAATAATTTAAATTCATAATAAATTTATTTAATTGGCCTAATAATTTATATAATATTCAAGTTAAATGAATCCAATTTTTGTTGTGATTTGATGGTAAATAAAATTTGTTCAATGTTAATTATTTATTGAAATTTTTATTTCTTGTGATAATATAATTTTTAAAGAATATATAGAATTTTAAATCATGTTTATAAAAATAATAATAAGTAATGTTAAATAATAATGTTACTTCTCTTTGTTTATTGAAACTAGAATTGAATATAAGAGCATGTTAAACACTTGATAGCTTTTTATAGCTGATTACAATGTTTTTTTGTTGTAGAAACCTAAAAATAATGATTTATTTCATTAAATATGGAATAAAAATATTAAATATAATCTTCTTGGTTCAGGAGTTCCCATTAGCTTATAAGGTTTAATGCCTTGTGTTGGGAACCATGAGATATCATATGAATATAAATGATAGATTCACTATTTTAGGGTCATGTTTCCAAATTTTTTATCCATTTTTTATTAATTCATTATGATGTGATCTTCATGTGAGGTTTTGAAATGTTATGATCCTCGTATGACTGATGTTATATGGGATAGGGAGGCTCAGATGATATGGTAGTAGCTGGCACTTATAATGGTTAGGTGCATCGGGATATGCATGTGGCTATCAAAGAAGGAAATAGAGATGATTGAACTGTATGAAGTTGGGCTTACACATTAATGGGATAAAGATGAATTATTTAATTTTATAAATCTATTAAATGGATAATGGATGGGTATCATGTTGTATCTAAATCCCATTATCCACTACATAATGTATTTGGATGTTTTTGTCATTTCTCTTGATTGTATCTTAGGATGATTTCCTATAATTTGTGGATTAATGTAATGATTTTAAAAATAAATAGTAAATGTTGAAATAAGGGGGCTTCTTCATGTTGGAATGAAAATGAGATGTTTTACTTAAGAAACTAAAAAAATTGGTTTGGATCAATCCAGGAGGGCATAGACATGGATTTGATGGATAATAATGTTTGATTTTGAATAATTATGATGGATAATTAAAAAATAATGAATTAATTATTTAAATTAAATAATGATGTGGAAACATGTAATTTAATATAGCTTTTTAAAAAGCATGTCATCATATAGAATATCTAGTCTAAGTAGTGGTAGTTAGGAGTTTGAGTGATATTAGCTATAGTTAAGTTTATTTTTAGGTTGTTCCCATATATTAGTTGTGATATATATTATATCATGTATATTAATTGATATTATTTGCAACCCCACCTATTTTAGTTAGGGAGAATGAAAACTAGTGGTATCTGGGAGGTTTCTTCCCAAAACATCCTGGTGAGGGGATGGATGGTAAACTACCCCCAATAGATCCCCTCTCAACCGTTGATAGTTCACATATTGGAATGAATGGATGTTGATTTCTCTATATATATGTGTGTCTAGAAGTATAATATGACTTGTTGTTATCTCACACACATTAATATCTGGATATACTATCTACAGAATTTTTAAAGGTATATAGTGTATATTCTAGGATGGATTGAGGTACATTACATAATTAATGAGCTATGATCAATTGATTTATAATACATGATGTATGATACACATCATACGTGAAATGGTGGATCCTAGAATCTACTTGGTTACTATATTGACACATTATAGGGTTGATGTGATCATGTGATCCCTAATCGACTAGATGTGATACATAGAACAGGTGTCTATGGGATTATTTATATTATGAGAGAGATTATTTGGAACATGTGATGTTGGGGAAGAGTTAAGAACTATTGGGGTAGTGGTGGAGGGGTACCCTTGATGTTTTGTTACTATATTATAGGATCTCTTAATGGGGTACATGGTGATAGTTATCCATGGTGTGGATGGGAACTTAGTACACCTATTTAAGTAAATGAGTTAGTTTCACTACTAGTTATTGTGGTTTATCATGATTTCATTATCTTTTACATGATAGTATCTGGGTAAAAGTTTCCTAGGGGTAGATGAAATTCATTTATCCCCACCTTCCTCAAAATATAGAAACCACATAAGGGACTTGTAAATATTAAATAATCGTTGAAAGATGATACCAAACACAAGTTGTCTCTGCACCATTTAAAATTTTTATGATGTGAAATCATTCCTCATCCCATAATTTCCGTAAATGAATAAATTCATGAAGACAATTATCAATCTAGATACTAGCTAGAAACATGATTTCCTTTTCACCTATGGCTTCCAAACACATATAATAATGGAAACCTATCAAACTCAAATCATTACTACTGTCCTTGAGTGCATAAGAAGTATACATATAATTGAGATAATTTAAAACCACTTTCCACTTTCTATGTATGTAGGTTATTTAAAAATCTAATAATTAAATAAATTTTACGTATATCCACTACTAAAGATTTAGGTCATTCTGGGAGAAAATGTAACAAAAGATTTGATGATCCAAAAAGTCCTAAAAACCTTCCCAAAAGGATAATTGTTTCAAAACATAAGGGAGTACACCACAACTATGAGTTCAAGGTTGTGGGTCATATAGTTATTTTAATGTGGTCTTAATTAAGGAGAGCCATGTGCCACCACATGGTGACCATATATAAGAAAAAACCCTAGGCCTATACCTGATGCATTATAGTAAATAACATAACATTGACCAACCTTAAGTAAAATCAGAATCAATGATGAATTAAACCATTGATTCATCACATAAAAGTATTATTGACACTATGGATTTCCCAATAAATTCACCTCATTTAGGTGAGATCTATCAAAGGGGATTCATGTCTAGAAATGTTTCTAATGAAGAACATGTAGTATCCTACCAGTTCCCAAAATCTTATAACATTAAGTATAATATTGGTATCCTTTGAAGATATGATGACACTAACCTTATTAAGATCCACTGAGATAACCTATTCCAACACCACATTCCCAATAAACATGATCTCTTGGTTAAAAAATAGACATGGAAAATTTATAAAATAATTTATGATTTAAAAAGGTCCCCAAAGAAAATCACAAATGAACTGCATACTCACCCTTAATCTTAGAATAAAACAAAATTTTATCCATTAATATAATGATAAAGGTGTTGAGGAATTTATGGAATATTCGGTTCATGAGAGACAAGAAATCCATATGATCATTATTTTAGCAGAAAGGATTCACTAGCTACTCAAAGTGGTTATAACTACATCTAAAAGTAGTCTTAAGAACATCATTACCTCACAATATTTACCCTTTATCTATCCTAAAAGGATATCAATCCAGGGTGAGGGATATTTCTTTTTGATCATAATGTAAATAAAACACGAGTAAAGGGTATTGTCTGTATTTTTGAGAAAATCACGAGGATAGACGAATGGGGAACAATAGGGAAAATTAATCCTTTAGATTCTAAATCATATAACCAAATATTCAATTCATATTACTCTATAGGATCCATATTAGATGATGGTAGTGACATCATCTATGCCCCTAATAGTATATTAATAAAATACTGTACTTCTCTATACCAGGGTTATCATGAGAAATAATTTCAAAAAATCTCCAGAAATCCCACAAAATTGGAGGTAACTATCACAAATAATTTTGTTCATCTACTTAAAAAAATATGAAAGACCTGATATATTAGTTTACTCATTTTTTGAAAAATGAGGTGCCACTCAACTGAACCGCGAGTCCCATTGTCCACAGAATACTTGGGTGCTCTTGTTAGGGATGGTGAAAGTCACTCTATGATGTTAATAATCAATATAAAATTTCTATGTTTTTATTTAGTCTATTTTGAGGATTACATTGAAAATATTTATTTCAAGGATAATAATGTCCCATAACAGCTATTGTTCTAACATAGTGATTATATATGAAGGGCCCTAGAAGCCTTGTTCTTTCTTCTTCCCAAGAAGAGTCAAGATTTAAATCAAACATGAAATAAGATAAATATGAAAATTTTATAGATCCATAGCACATGATGAGATAAACTAATTATTGGAACTTATATTATATATTGCAGTATCCATACTTGAATCCATAATAATGGAACCATCACATTCCTTCAATATAATTCCACCGGTTCCTAATCCACTTTGTGCAACTACATCACCTATAAATGAGCCAGTGGTATTCCACAATTCTAAAGATAAACCCTAATATAGATATGTATGATTGAATATATTTCCCTACTCCCATTTCCTGATAACGAGGCTCCACATCCTGGGAGGCATCATACTTTATCATGGTTTTTTTGTCCAAAAGAGACTACACCACTCTTTGATGAAATAGACAATCAATAAAATCTATTGTAATGACCCATCTTATAAATAAAAGTATAAATAATTATTTTTTAAATTTTATTATCTTAAAAGGAAGAAATATTAATTTTTAACCAAGTCACAGAGGTCATAGGTGCATCCAGAGATCATTTGGATCTTGGAGATCCGAAATAGAAAAAAGAGATTGGGCCAAAAGGTTTGTATGAAACCATGTGACCTAGGGCACATGTCTATATGACCTGTTGTAGACCTAGGGAATTGAAATTATGTATTTGTTTCACATGGTTAGTCAAACCATGAACAAAACCATGTGGGATATCGTTCTCTACATACAACCATTCATGGTTTAAGAATTATTTTACTAACCGTGGACCTAAACTCTGTGCTTTGATATTTTGGAGAGAATTTAACATTTTCCTCTCTTTTAATCTATAATCTTATTTACATTTTACCTTTCATTCTCTAGTACACTAAACCATATTTTCCTCCTCTCTGAGAAGAAGAAAACCCTAATATAGTATTTGATACAACTTCTACCTCGAGTGTCTGATCTGTGATCCTTAAAAAGCACTGGGTCCGTCTCAGAAATCTCCTTTAGTCCCTCAACTCATATAAAATTTTATATTGCCATCCATTGTGCTATTGAGGTTCACTCTCATTTGCCCCATTATTATGAAATTGGACTATTTCACTGATCTCTTCTAACCTACTATAAATCTAAGTTCGATACTGAGTGAGGATTCATCTATGACCTTTATGTAGGAGGTCACATTGTTTTCCATTTGAGTTTTTTTTGTTTTGTAATTATAACATTGTGCCACACTTCATCTTTTTCCATGATTATAAATTATATTTATTTATTTTTGTCTAATTGAAACTCACTTTTCAACACATATCTATTGATATTGGTTTTGTGGTTTAGAGGTTGTACATACCTTATATGGTCACCCCGTGGGTGTGTTAAGTATAATTGTCCATTTGGGCCAATTGGTTCAAAATTTCAGAAAATCCTAATTATCTAAATCATTGGTTTTTAAATGTAATTTCTATTAAGGAATGAGTTTTACATGTGACCCAATTCACCTCTTAGATGATTGTCCCTCTTGTATTTGGAATTTCCCATGTATGCAATTTCCATGTTGCCCATGTCATCTCCAAAATGACGCTTAATCCATTAGAAATGAATTTTAATGCTTTAGTGGATTTAATTGATTGGTTTGTATAGGATGGACTACTCTTGATAGTTTCCCTTATTTAAATTAATTGTATTAATCAAATAAAATGGTTTAATTGGAATGAAATATAAAGGATGGTGAAAACATGTCTTTTTATTATGTCTTATTAAATGCTTACATTGAATTACATTGCCTTGAATGGAATTGAATTTGACTAAAGGGACATGCAAGAGGTATTACCTAATGTATTGAATTATATATATATATATATGAAAATTCTACTGATAATGTTTAATTGAATTGTATAATTGTTTATTCATGATGTATTATGTTATAATGATGATTATGACTCTTCTATGTATATGGGATATATGAATGAAATATATGGTAGGAAATGTCCCATGACAATTATAATTATAATGTACCCTTAAAGTGGCTGTGTACGATGGTAAGGGGAGTTGATCTGCATAGGAAATTACACTCCCTTACATCGGGTGTTGAGCATGGCATCTCGCACGAGTGATACTATACAGGCGATGATCCTTACGTTCCATGTTCCATGATAGTGTTTCCAGGGTGGATCACTCACCATACAAAATGTTATAGCATGACATCTCTCAGTCTTCTTGTGATATAGGGAATTCACCCTATTACATGATCTTTTAGGTTCGTTAGTATGGTTATTGATGTTGGAGTTGCACCTTGGTCTAGTCCAGAACAAGTATTCTAGGTATATGACCATTAAGCATATGCACACACTTGCTTCATATAGGTGGATGAAATATATAACTAATATATATATATATATATATATATTTAATATATATATATATATATAGTGAATTGATCAGATTCACATTCCATCCATGAGATGAAGTAGGTAGACCCTATAGGTGTCCTATAGAAACCTATTTGGGCTGGTTATTTATTTCATCTTTGTTTAATTTTCTTCTTATACCTGCACACTGTTTAGTTATGAGAACTACTAAAATTACACGTAGACACTGTTTGGGGTGGCCTACTAATATTTTTATCTCACACCCTACTTGGGAGGAATTTTTTACTTGAGAATACAATCTTTTTTTAGGTATTGATAAGGGAAAAGGCACTGCTATAAGTTGTTGACTTACTTATATAGATGAATATTGGGATAAGAGGATTATGCTTTGGCTCAAGATTCTATTCGAGTTAATTTTTTTCTTTTTGTACTATTGTATATCATGCTTTTATCTGCATGATTCCTTTGTTTTACAAAATCCCATGTATCCATATATCAAACACTAGCTTAGAGGATTTTTATTATACTACTAGATGTTCAACTTAGTATCTTTAATTGTTTACTTATTTAGTTATCTACATGCAATTCTCATGTTTATTGACTCTGTATTTTTATATTATGATTCCACTGTTGATTTTATTTTATTAAATTCACTGTGATACTCTAACATGAGGGAATAGTCTCCCCACCAAACCGCCTTTACATACATTCTTCTAGTTAGCAGCCTCCGGTGTATAGGGAGGTGCGCTTGAGTCCATGTGACCCACCATCTCGAGGCACGAGTTAAGTGGATCCCTGGTTATGATTTTACAAAGTGGTATTAGAGTATTTCTATTCTTACTTTACTATTTGGAGATAATACATTGGAGATTGGTAACTCTTAGAAATTGGTCATAAGTTGTGCTTGGGCATCGTGAACCCATGTTCGGGGTAAAGTCCATGTTTCCCTAATTATAAATATTGGGTTTCTTTATCTATTTATCGTTGATATTATTTCACCGTTGAGTGACACACTTGGTTTATGATGTTATTGAAATTGATGTTATTGAAATTATTATTTCATTACTATAATCTAATTAAAGGAGGGTAATGCATTACATTCTTCACTATTTAAATGGTATGATTTATTGGCTATGCATTTTTCCATGTCATGTCTATTTTTAGAATGAATTTTCCTATTTCATATTATTAGTGTCTTGGTTATATTGAACTATGATATCACTTCATGAAGGTATTTGAAAACATAAAAATACTTAAAGTGCATGGCTTAGACTAATAGTGCTTTCTTGTATAGGTTAAAGCTGAAGCCTTAACCATTCAATTATGGGATGTTGAGCTATTAATCATCAATCACATGAACATGAACGTGTTATGGTATGGGTCTAGTGGATGCCATGTTTTGGTTCATGAGGAGTATGGGCCCTTATGAATCAAAAAATGGAATACCATATGATCCAACCATTTATTTTAAAGAGGTTTAATTATTTTTAAACAAGAAAAATTTCAAAATGAATATGATTCCCAATTTTAAATAGCCAACTTGTATATCCATCATAGAGACTTATACCTGAAATCAGACTTAATAGTGAGTATTGGGTATCTTGTGTGTTCTTATGGTCTATTTTACCATCTAGACCAAGATTTTTTAGTAAGAGAGACATGTTTTCTTATATAGGAAGGCATTACACCTATCACAGTTTGATAAATCAAATCTTCTCATTTGCTTAAATATTTTCCAAGTCATGTGTTTGGCATTTTTGTGCCTTTTAACTACAACTTCCTCTAGTCATATGCCCTAAAAGAGGTTAAGGAAATGTTTTAGAGGTGGCAGGTTGTGAGACTCTAGTGATTCCTCTTATAGAGCCACCCGTGGCTCCTATTACAGTTCTATATATGGACACTGATGCCCTGTTATGAGAGGGTTTTGTGTATGTTTCAGTCTATGAAAGGTTTAGTTTGAACTACCCTGAGCATGGAAAAGTTGACTCGTGAGTTTCAATAGAAGCATCCTTTGACCTTTTTGGGGGATGGAAGACCTCATGCTATAGAGTCTTGGCTAGAAGAAATCCTATCTATATTCGAGCATCTTGAGACACCTCGAGAGAATAGTGTCAAGCAAGTAACTTGTTTTCTATGAGACCAGTTATGTGATGGTGGGAATTAATCACCTATGAAGATCAACATCCTGATATAGTCTGGGTTGACTTCTAGATGGTCTTGTATGATTATTCTTCCCTTGAATCTAAGGGACGATAGACCTAGAGAGTTTATGAATCCATAGTAGGGAACCATGTAAATTATGGAATACTCTATTTGTTTTAATGATCTATAATGACTAACTTCGTCTCTATCTTATAATGTTCTTGTAACCGCTAGACAATTCGAGTATGGGCTGGTTTACACATATTAAACATAGGTCAATGTGTTCAAGTTGATGACCATTTCAGAAATTATCAACTAGGCCATAATTACATTACTGAACTTGAGGGATGTTTAAGGTTCATGTCTAGGTGGTTCGTCACCTAGGGATTCAAGTGGTTCTTGTTATAAAAGAAATAGGTGTTTTGAGTATACTTTTAGAGGTATATATAATCAATATCATTAGAAAAATAGTTTTCTTATCTACCATCGGTATGGAAAGTTGAGACACTTGAAGTCTCAGTGTCCATGGGATCCAGTCAAGTGAAGAGGCTCTAAAAAAGATGGGATATCTACAACAGTTCAATATGACCTTCCCTCTAGTGCCAAGAAAGCGAGGATCTGAACCTACTCCTCCATCATTAGTGGGGATAGTAGGATCACATCTATGAGGTAGTAGGAACACCAATAGTAGATAAGGATGAGGTGGTGGTCAAGGAAGGAGTAGTAAGACTTATGATTCACATTTCAAGTAGAGAAAGCAAGGTCAGAGAACATAGGTAGTGAATCAGGGCCATGGTACAAGATGATTACATGCAGTCCAACCTATGCTGTAGGAGCATAGCACTAGAAATTCTACCGTTTGAGATGTTATTCTGGTTTCTACCACTTTATTGTCTGCTTTATTTGACACATGCACATATTAATCATATATATATATATATATATGAGGTAATTAATGGGATCATGGGCCTCGAGATCAAGAAATTTTATGGTGTTATGATTCTAGACACACCATTAGATATATAGTTAGAGGTAATTCTCTATTTTAGGGATTGTACCCTTGAGATATGTGGTTAAATGTTTTAAGGAATATGTACATCCTCAACATGATGATCTTTGATGTAATCATCTGGACAAACTGGTTAGTTCACTCGGAGCCCATATTGACTAATATAATTGGAGGGTGATGTTTACATCACCAAAGGGTGGTAATAACATGCATAAGGTTGAATGAGATGTTAGTACAACATGATATGGATCTGACCAATAGAGGTTGGGTAATGCCAAAACTTAGATCACAAGTCTATTCCTCGATGACTAGGGGATACAATGAACTCTATTTCCTCAGATTGTGGAGTGTTTCAGAATTAAATTTCCAAACAAATTCTCTGGTGTACCTCTAGTGAAAGAGGTAGAGTTTACTATTGATATTGTTTTATGATCCATATAATTAACAATTACATTCTATAGGATAACACCTAAGGAACTTCTCTTACTTAAGAAACATATTGAGGATTTGGAGAATAAATATTTTATATGCCCCATTACTTCTCCTTGGGGTTCACTGGTCCTTTTTTCCCAAAAAGGTGGATGATAAACTTAGGTTATGCTTGTATTACCATCATTTGAACCATCTCACAGTGAAAAATCAGTATCTGTTACCTCAAATAGATGACCTATTTTATTATCTCTAAGGATAAAAAGTATTTTCAAAGATAGATTTTAGGTTGGTCTATGATCTGATTCATGTAAAGAATTTATACGTACCCCACACATATTTAAGGAGTAGTTATGGTCTATATGAGTACCTAGTTATGTTTTCTGGACACACAAACACACCTGCAGTCATTATGACTCTTAAAAATCATGTTTTACATCCATATATAGATTCTTTTTTGGTTGTCTTTTTTAAAAATATCTTGGTGTATTCATCATCTTGAAATGACCATGAAACCCATATTGAGATCATGATTAATAAACTCAAAGAGAACCAGATCTATGCTAAGATAAATAAATGCAACTTCTAGATCAAAAAATTTCAATTCGTGGGTCCCATTATCTCAGATACAAGAGTTTCACTAAACCCAGAGAAAGTGAGAGATATAGTTTTTTGGTGAATAACAATAAATATTTTGACATAAGGAGTTTCTTGGGGATATTTCAGTATTGCAAACACTTCATCTAGGATTTATTATACCGTGCAATGCAGCTTATGGTCTTGACAAAGAAGGGTGTGAAATTCATATGGTCACAAGCTTGTGAAGTAGCCTTTCAGGAGCTAATGGGAAGACTAACATATGCATCGATAATGATTCTTATAGATCCATAAGGTGATATATTATATACTATGACACATATGGTATCAATCTTGGAGACTTTATAAAGTATTAAGGTCGAGTCATTGTGTATGAGTCTTAGCAGTTGAGGCCTCATGAGTAGAATTACCCGATTCACTATCTCAAGAACGCTGCTGTAGTTCACACCTTATGATGTTGGAGGCACTATTTACTTGGAGAAATTTTTATGGTATTCACAAATCAAAAAAACATCAAGTAAATATTTACACAATGGTAGATTAATTTTAGGAAACGACAGTGGGTTGAGTACTTACAGTTGTCTGATTTAATGTTTGCCTACACACCTTGAAAAGGAAATTCTGTGGTCGATGATTTGAGCTGAAAGACTCAGACACAGGTTATTTAAGAATCTAGTAAATAATGTTATCTTATGGAATTATTCTTAGAGATTCACATTGAGGTTTGGGAGTACCATGGTAAGACTATCCTCTAATCTTTATCAGTGACTTTTAATATTTTTAATGTGTTATAATGAGACTGTTATCTAACCTTGAAGGAATTTTCCTAACCAAAAGTGTTTTAGATGATGATACATCTTTAGGTTGAAATTTGGATGGGGATGATACCTTATTATTCCATGGGTGTGTTTGGGTCCTAGAAAACATCATAGAGGAGATGATGAAGGAATTTCATGCCTCAACATGGATGATTAAACCTAGTTTCACTAAAATCTATCAAGATATATCACACCGGTATTGGAATAGTCATCACATTTATCTTCACATCAGTTGTTCACCCATGTCCTCCTATTACTGGCCATTGTATGGAATAAAAGTAAATTTATGTGTAATACATAAAGGGTAATAAAAATAAAAAAATGGATGACTTATAAATTACTTTTATTTCCTTAACTAAGGAACTTATAGGTTTTAATATTTGTTATCCATGATCTACTTACCAAGATATATTCTTATGGGGAATTTTTTCCTTTGATAATGGGTCATACTGAGCTCATTAATTGACTGAAGCATATCCCCCAAGAGTGTTGTAACCAAGAATGCAGCAGGACCTGTTTTTTTGCACTAGTACCCATTCGAGTCTAGCTCAAATAAGTGTTTTAAGGATTTTCCCCTAGATAAATCTACGCTAGAGCCGCCTCTACTTACATTTATCTAGACAAGGATGCATTATTTTTTGATAAACGACTTAGTCAATACTCACCAAAATTTAGGGATGTTTTTATTATACTTAGCCTTTTCCCTAAGGTTTTCACTAGGGTTTTCTAATCCTAATCCCAAAAATTACTGAAAATATCCACTAATACCAACTATAACAACCATTATATTTATTTAAAACTTAACCATAATTTATTACATAAAATATTTAGTTGATACAATAAATAATATTGAGAGGTCCAGTTTATTTGAGGCTTAGGAAAATTACATAAAAACTTAAAACATGAAATACACATCTTTATTGAAAACTTAATTTACATGACCACACACATTCCTTTGTACTTATATTTTCATTGGATAACCTGAAGATATGCATAAGAAAAGGGTGAGATTTGATGCCCAATAAGGGAGTAAACAAGGAATAACATGAATAATACAGTAAATGTTAGGTAATGGTCATATCAATGGCGCATAAGAGAAACATGGACATAAAGATATGATATAGCATGATTATCATAACATGGAAATGTGGGAACAACATTTAACATGATATTAGCATGATCCAAGGATCATTTCACATGGAGCATAAGTAAAACCTAAATAAAAATGAATTTGAATGAGTAAAACCTCATTATACTTAATGTGTCTTGATACTAATCTTTACCCAATATATTTGAGTGCTATTAGGTCCCACCCTTCTTAATCATTTCAGTTCATGGATAAGTGTGCCACATGGATCATATAACATGTATTCATTAAACATCATAATTTATTACATAATAAAGGAATGATGAATTAATAATGAAACTCTATAATCAATAAGTAAATGTGCATATAGGTTAATACCATTGATAGAGAAATGGGCATGGTATTCACTACACAGTGACTTTGGCTTGGAAAATTGAAGTGCAATTTCGGCAGCATAACGGTGTCACATAAGAATTTATAAAAATGGTTAATGAGAGAAAAATGGGTGTATCGTCATGTGTAAATGAAATGGAAAGTAAGGGTATCATATATATACATGTCCCAACATATGTACTGTAATTTAGATTCATAATACAAAAGAATTTCTTGAATGTAAATGAGGAGAGAAAAATCCCTTATAGAATTTCGACATGGTAATAGGTGTACATGAAAGGCATTAATAAGTGAGAAAGGGGTATCTAATCATTAAAACATAATGGGGGAAGTATGGGTGTGGTGATAAATTATACCGTAACACTTGTAATTGAAATTAAAATGGTATAACAACATAAAGAAATTTGGACAAAATAAGAAAAGAAGAAATCCCTTACATAGATATGTGATCCCAAAGTATTGGGAGAGATTTGAGAGTGGTTTCTTGGGTGATTGCGGCACATTGGGAGGATAATAGAAAAATGAGGAATGATTAGGGACATGCTAAAAGGGTTTTTAGTTAACAGAATTGGGATCTTGGGTGTGTTTATATTGGAAAAGAGAGGGGGTTCATTATTATTTAGGTTTTAGACACCACAAATTAAACAAATCAAAGCCACAAACCATCACATGTTTTTTTTCAAAGATGTGTAGAAAAAATTATTTTATAATTCCAATGGCCAAATGTTTTAAAATATTAGTCTTGATTATGTAGGGGTGAGTTACACTCTCAAGGAAATCAATTTAAAATGTTTAAATATTTTATCAGTCTTAGAGGGTCCACTAAGGCACCATAAAATTAATCAAACAAATATAAAATCACATTATTTTAAAGATAAACATATATTGGCCGAAAATATCATTTATAGTATTTTATTACATCACTATTAGGTCATTTCGACATCATAAAACACATTATATATTTAAACGGTATTTAATTTTTATTCAAAAATCCGAATGTCTTAGAAAATTATGAAAAATTCACCATTGGATAATTTGAACATCCTGATTCCAAATATAATATTCATTATATATATATATATATTTCCAAATAATTGAATTTTTACTTTTAAAATAAAAAATGATATTTATAAAAAAAATTTAGTTTTTGACAAAAAATGGCTTTCAAACCTTAAAAAAAATACAATTGTATAAAAATTATATGATAATTTACATTTAATAAAAAGTAATTTATTAATAATATTTTATTAAAATATTAGTTAATTAAAAATCCATTAATTCAACAAAATAACTTTATTAATTGAATATTAACTAAAATTACTATTTGTGCTTTAAAATCCATTTACAATGTAACAATAATAAAATGAATGTATATTATTTATTATGTACAAAAATAATGCACATAATCATAGTGATAAGGTATTATTAAATAACCCCTTATAACACCTGCAAAATATGTAAGGGTAAGTTGTGTGATGGTGACAAACTCTTGGGGTGGCTCGGATAACATCACTCGGGTGGTAATCTATATTAATTTCCACTTCTCTCGTAGGTGATTCCATTCAAGATTAACATGTTTAATCTCATCTTGGGCTTGGTCAAGAGTGAAGCCCAATGACACCACCTCCTTTCTAAGCTCTGCAAAAATGGGCTTCGTACGGAGAAATTCAACTGGATAAGGCCATCACTTCCTCTTTTTGGAGTAAATTGGATTTCTTAAAGCCCTAAATTTATACTAATCATGTGGTCACCATTCAACGACTATATTAGAAATGGTTACAATTCTTAATGGTATTTTTAAATCCATAAAACCAAGTAAGCTCATATGTGATATAACCATCTTGCATAATAAGACATTTAATTAGATCAAGAAAATTTTAATTAATAAAAGTTTGGGTCTTTATATTTTAGGTTCTTATGATCATTGCATATTTCAACCTTGTCCCCATTTAGATAATACCACCATATTTTAAACATGAAGATCAAAAATTCCAACTCCATATCAAGTGTGGGATATTTTTTCTCATAAAATTTAACTATAATGAGGTGTAGGATATCACTTTATCATTTTCATTAGTATATATCCTAATACCATATTTAAAGCATCACTGTATACCATAAAGATGACCCCACTTTTCAGAAGTGTGAGTACTTGCATGACAATAAGCCTTTATTTAACTATTTAAAGAAATATTTACATTCCATATTCCATAAAAACTTTAATCCCTTCTGAGTCAACTTGGTTAGTGGGGTTTTCAGTCCTGATAAATTATTCAAAAATTGTTGGTAGTTACCATCTAGAACAAGGAAAATATGGATCTCTTTTACAAATTTTTCTTAGGCCACTCTTTGATTTCCTTTATCTTAGAAGGGTCCAAAAATATTCCTTTTCCTATAATAAAATTCCTTAATAATAATAATAATTTCATCTATAACTCAAATTTACTATACATGGAATATATCATCTCCCCTCACAAGGTCTTTATCACTGTATTTGAATGCCCATCATGTTCCTCCTTACTCTTAGAGTATATTAGAATATCAATAATAAAGACTACCACAAATTTTTTGAGGTAATATCTAAGGAATATGATCAATAATTCCATGAATATTTTGATATCATTAGTGAATCCTAAAGGAATCACTATAAAATCATAGTTTCTATTCCTCATTTGAAAGGTTGAGCTTGGAATATCTTCCTTCCTCACTTTTAATTGGTGATATCCTGACCAAAGCTCCATCACAGAGAAATACTTGGACCCACATAGCTAATTGAAGAAGTCATAAATGCATGGAGGGGAATACTTTTTCATTGTTGTGATTTTTTTATCTCATGATAATCAATGTATAGTTGCATCAATCCATCATTCTTCTTAATGAAGAGGATTGGTTCACCCCATGGTGAAGCAATCATGCATATAAACTCCTTGTCTAAATTCAACTGTAACTGGTTCCTTAGTTCCTCTAACTCAATGGTGTCTATTATACAATGTGTCTTTGATATAGGTAGAGATCAAAAAATAAGTTCAATTGAGAACTCAACCTCTCAGACAAGAGGAAGACCAAAAAATTATTCAGGGAAAACATCAGTGCAGTTCCATACAATGAGAACGTCTTTGATTATGATTATGTACTTTATATAAATCATTTGAGCTAGATATGATTGATCATAAAGAAATATTATCCATACTTGAGATGGTGATTTATAATGAGATTCATATTCTTCCTTACACCTGTACAGAATTAGTGGATACCTCAGGATGTAAAGAGTGATCTCACTTTATCTAAAGTTGATGTTGTCTTTGTAAAAAGATAGCCAAGCCATGCCAAAAATAACATCAATCTTCACCAAAGGAAGTAATAAAAGATTTTATGGGAGGTTCAGTCCACAAACATAAACTAAGGAGGAGTTATATACTTCGGATGCAATAATTTCCCCATTTTTTTTCTCACAGATAACTCAAACTCTATATTTCTAGGTGTTGTTTTAACAGTTCTACTAAAATAACATGATATGAAAAAAAATTTAGAACCATAATAAAATATTACAATCAATATTCTTGAATAAATAATCAGTGTACATTCCACAACATCATTTTTTGGCTCCACCTTACCAGTAGTGATTCTATAATAATTCCCTTTCTCTTTTAAATTTTGTGGCTACTAATGATGATTACCCTTGAGTACTAGAGGTTTTGTTCAATGGATTTTATACTTTTCTTTCTCTCTATTGTTAAAGCATTGAACCATGGGTTATTCTACTCTCCCCTCAACCAAATTTTCCTTCTTCCTCATGTCTCTTTAAAATCCATGAGCTTGGTGGCCTTCCCTCACACACTCGAAGAATTTCCCAATCTCTTTGAGGAAATTACCATGATGATTATTCCCAAATTTTTGACACGTGAGCTGTTGAGATTTCTTGCAAACTTTTTCATTAGATCCACCATCTATAAATTCATTCTTCTTTTCTTATGTCTGTATCCATGGAAACATTATACAAACTCCATCCCCACTTTTAGAGCACATCAAAAAAATTATTTATCACTCCCAAATTATTGAATTGGAATATCCTTTAGTAGGTATGTTTTTAAAACACTAAAGTATCTATCTATTTTAATATCAATATTGATTACAAAACCCAAGGAATACTATGTAAGACTTGTGAATTTCTCTTTACAGGGCATGATATATTCAACTTCTTTTTTCATCAGCTGTATGAATTATCTCTCCTTATTTGTTTGAATAGTTCAAGGGAAATACTTATTAACATATATTGTTATAAATTATTACCACTATATATCTTCAATTTCATCCTTTAGCTTGGTTTTCTTAATCAACAACCCCCATTGGTTAGAATCTCCATCAAAATGAAAAATTTACAGATTCCCCTTATCCATCTCAAAATAGTGAAAAAGGATCTTCTCTATTGAGTTGACCCACTATTCCAGGACTAGTAGATCAGAATATCCACTAAACATTGGTGGTCATTACTATATAAAATATTTGATAGTTAGTTTCTACCTCTTATGTGAATAATTACATTCCACATTATTCTGGTTATTGTTCATAACCTGAGATAACTAGGTAAGAATCTCCCTGAAATTTTGAACTCCACTTACCAAGGCATTGGGGATGTCGTTCAGGCAATCGCTGCATTGTACCTCACAATGGTTGTTTTCATGGTTTATCCCAATTCAAATTATTTTCTGAATTGTAAAAGGTTTTAACAAAACATAATACAAAAAGTAATGAATAAATAATTTCTTCCATTTTGAAATTAACTCTAAAGGCATATCTTGTGAAATCATTATGTTTAGAATTTATTTAAAACAATGATTCCTGGGTTATTACATATACTTATTCTCATACAAAGGGTTTTCACTAATGTTTTCTAATACTAATTCCCAAATTAACTAAACATTGATCTGATACCAATTATAGTGACCCTACTTTATTCATACATTACTATTACATATTTTTAAATATAAAAAACATAATGGGGATAAAAAACAAGGATCCCAAGGTTTAGTGTCATTATAAAATTGGGACCAAACATAACATTTACAAAAAAAACACAAAAAATAAATAAATAATTATTCTCTATTTTCCTAATGGACCTTATGTTTTCATTAGTACAAGTATTCACCTGAGGATATACATCAAAGGTAGGGATGATCTAAAAGATCAGTTAGAGGATAGATAAAGACATGAATAAATATAAGATGGGGTGAGAAAAATCATCATCATCATAGCATAAGAATGAGATAATTATCATAATAATGATATAAAGAATTAGATAAATGAATGGAATGTGGAAATTCATAAAAATGAAACATCAAGCCTTAGTTTTTAAATACCAAACATAGTTGTGAAAAAAGATAACATCATGTTCACACAAAAACATATGTGGATAATTATTAAATCATCATTGATAATAAATATAATATCATGTTCATTTATATTTCACATTATCTTCTGAGATACATAACATTAACTAATGCATTATAGTGATATATAATTCTGAGAACACCCATCACATCATAACTTTAACATAATCATACAATCCATATAACAATCATTTCCATAAAATAACCCATGGAATGAAAATGAGTTAGATGATAATTTCATAAATTATAATTTCAGGAATAAACATTGGGTTTACTATAATAAAAAAGTAATAACATAATTGGTATAAGAATTATCAATGTAGAGTGAAGACGAAACAATATCAAGATAAGTAAAATATGTGTTATTTTAAAATGAAGTGTTATTTTGGAATAATATTTTAAATTTTCAAGAAATAATATATATAAAAATGTATATACAATAAAAGAAAAGGTAATAACAAATAAATTATTCTTAATAAATATTAAAAGAACATCCACATTGAAATTTGGCATGAAATAGGATTAACCCAAAGAAAAGAAATTAGGTTTGAGAGTCCCCTTACCTTATCTCTAATTGATTTATTCACGTTAATATCCTAGATAATCAAATTATTTTGATTAATTAATAATTATAAAACCTATTATATATTTATTTTTTTATTATAATTTTATAATGTTATTTTATGGAAATTATGATTAGTTATAGATTTCAATTCTATTATTCCGAGAGTGCTTATTTCTTGGTTTCCATTATCAGTTCACTTATATACATGTTTGGAAGATCATAAAAAATGGGAATAATTATTCAAAATGGAAATTATATATTATTAAAGAACATAAAAAAGTTTAATTGGTCTTATATATTAATTTATTTCCAGATATGATGATGATTCATTTGATCAAATGACAATTATAATCATTTAGATTAATTTTTTCTGTTTTCAATCACAACGAACTATTTTTATTTTATTATTTAATATTATTAATAAATCTTAGTTATATAAAAAAATGGATATAGAATAAATTTTAAAATATGTATCTTACATTATAAAGTATTTATGACCATCCTTCAAGAAGGTAAAAGAAAACAAAAACATTTCATCCTCAAAGTCGATAAATCAACACCTCATGGTCATCGTTATCATTTTTTGAATAAAAACTAGAGGAGAAGAGGTTTGATGATGGATTATTACATTAAAATAATAAAATTAAAAAATATATATATAAGATATTGGATTCATCTTACCACATGAATGATGGGACGTGAGGGGATAATAATAAAATAACATAAGTTGAAAATAAATTTAAAGAAAACAGAAGAGGATTTTACCTCTAGAACTTATTCTACTTTAGAACCTCCTTAGGAAAATTGGATTCTATATTTTTTAGAGAAAAAAAGATCCTAGATATAGGTAAGGGTATTAAAAAGTGTACTGGGTAGAATGTGGAATGATTCAAGGATTTTAAGGTGTGAGGAGAGGGGTGGTGAGGGTTTTTAGTTATAGTGGGAGGAGGGGGGTGTTTTAGATTTTTTATACATTAGTTTATTATTTTGGATCAAGAATATGGATAGTTTTAATTCCCATGAATAAATAAAATAAATGGAGAACTACTTTTTGATATTATAGGATTACATCAGCCATACATCATCTATGGCTCAATAATTCTTGTATTTTCTAAATAGCGTAAATCATTGTATTTCACTATTCACCAATAGTTCAACTATTTCAAAAAAAATAAAAATTAACCCTCACCATTTTTTGACGTGTATAATTCAAAAATATACAACCTTTGATGAAAATAATTTTCTAATTTTCATTATTAAAATCATAATTTATTCGAAAAATACTGATTTTAAAATTATAAATTATTTTATGAAAATATAATTTTTGAAAAAATTGTTATATTAATTATAAAATTATTAAAAAACATTTCTGTTTTATAAAAATACCAACACTTAATTTAACATTTTTAAAAAATTTATTTACTTATACTAAGATCTAATTATACAATATTTTCATTTTTAATGTGGATAAATTTTATTTATAATTTAATGGGTGAGGTTACTATTATTTTGGCCAGATTACTATTTATAATGATCATGTTACTATTCCAAGGATCAAGTTACTATTCCATTCGGATTGGTTCCTTAATTTAGTCAAATATTACTTATTTTATTCTTAATTTACGAGACCTATTTTTTATTAGGATCTACATGATATGTATTTGTTTTATACTATAACGAAATTATAATAAGGGAAAAATTGCATTAATAAAAGTTTGGGTCATTATAGAAGGAAATGTAAGGAAGACCATTGCCTAACAATACATTTTATAATCATCTGACCTAGGTACCTAATGCTCCCATGATATATCCCCATTTAAATCAATTAAAAACTACATCCAATTCAATTTATTAACCAAAAATTTCTTATCAACTAATTTAAAATTAAATTTGAAAGGGAAAAAATGAAATGAAACAAAAAAACACAAATAGATAAAAAATTACCTTTTATGCATCACAATAATTAACCCACACTTTATAAATTTAAGAAAGCATATTTTTTTCAAACAACGAAACATCATGAAACCACTTACATTTAAATAATAATAACTCTTATCAATTGATATAAATCTCTCACCTATGATGTAAATCCATGTAAGAATTTATAAGTGACCCAATAAAGGAAATATAAAATAATAGACACTAAAACCCATATAACATCTTGAACCTATAAAATGGGATCTATTTCAAAAAAAATTCTTTATATACTATAATTTTTTCAAATAAAACATCCTATAAATTTTACAACCCAAAATTATGACTTTAATATAAATAATTTCATATTCTTAAATTCCCAAGATCTTTTAGGCTTAGGGTAATGACCATAACATTAATAGCTCATAGACAGTGGTTACTTTATTACATTGGTACTAGATACATGCGATCACATCCCAAATGATCAAATAGTTTAATAGTAATTGAAAACGAGATACATATTCGAATCTCATAGATTATATAAAAACATATAGTACAACATAATATTTTCTTTGAGAATACTATTATTCTATTTAGAATATACCTACATATAAATCATATAACACATAATGTAGTCCCATGTAAAGGAAACATAAGAAATGGGTGATCTTAGATACTTAGTAAGGGAATATATACAATAAATGATATCATAAATTAATAATTAACAATAAATATAGAAATGTAAATATCTAAAAACACATTTTATTTAATCAATAACTTGACCACAAAGAATAATAAGGTAGAAATAATTTCTTATCAAGTAATTTCATATAAGTAATAAAATTAGATTAAAATTTATCCATGGATATCACAAATTTTAAAATATAACATGGATATAAATATTTAATCTCATAAGGATGCAATGAAAAATTTTAGACATAATAAAATAATCATCAAGGCCTTGTGCTAAGACATCATTCATAAATAACTAAGGAATTAGAAAAATACCCAATCTAGTTTATCTCATAAGACCAATTAATGCATTAAGTGGCTATAGTAGGACCAAACTATTACACACTTTGTCTAATACATTAATTATATAAAAGGGGAAAATAAAATTCAATACCAAATCAACATAAACATTCATACCTAAAAACTATCATATGAAATGCTAATACTTACCCAGTCAAACTAATCATAAACCATCCAAAAAATAATAAGGATGGTATTATTCCAAAATATTCCCTAGTGGATCATAACTAAAATAAATGGTCTTGGTCATTTATTAATATATATACCATAAAGTATCAATAGAACACTATTGAGGAAAATAACCTTTTTACTTTGAAAATAATTTTTAAAGACTGAAAATTTATAGTGTTTGTAAAAAAAGTTTATTTGAAAATAAAATTTTAAAGTTATAAATAAATATACAAAATAATTAGTGGTCATGATGATAATAATTTTATGTTCATGTTAATTATGGTAAACTAAATATTCCTTACATATTTTTTTACAAAAAGTCAAAAAGTACCTTGTTCTGACAATGATGGGAATATTATTTTTTTTTTTAAAAATAAAATCATTGGTAAAAATCAATTAATAAAATTTTAATATATCTTTGTTGTTGAAAACATGGATTTAGAATAAATAGGGTTTTCGATTGAAAAGGGAAATAAAAAAGGCTTTTATTTAAAAAAGATTTTTTCAATAATTTTAAGTTCCAAAGAGTGGAAAGTGTGTGTATTAATTAAAAAAACATGAATAACAAAATTATAATAAAACAGATCGGGTTTTAGATATAAATATCAAATAATACTCTATGTGGAGACATATAAATAATCAATTCCGAATAATGATGAGATTATGAAACAAACCCTTACCACTTTTGTAACTTTTGAATCACAACCCTCATGAAAGGAATAAAATAAAATGAAACATTAAATACAATTAATATAAATATACTAATGATATAACATAAGAATGGTAGTATATACACCTCATAAAATAATATAGGTGTATAACATAACACATGTCTCAAAGTAGACAGTTTTAGATTAATAACATTTATAATGATCATAAAAATGAATTGAGAATTAATATAAGTTTAAATTTTGTTTAAAAAATTTAAATACATAAAAAAATTTAAATAAAAAATAAATGAAAAAATTCAATTTCACATATAATATATATATATATATATATATATAATCAATAAATAAGTGATATAACCCAATCAATGAAAATTGGGTTATAAAACACTTGCCACTCGGTAAATTTCATGTTAAATCTACATTGATTAAATAATTTTAATTGATTCCTAAAATACAATTATTTATGAAGTATTAATTATATTAATTTTAAAATAAAATTATATACACAGTATAAATAAAATTAGGTGTGTAATAATAAAATATTATACAATGAAGGAAAATTGAGACACAATCCCTTACCTTAGCCTCGTCTGCCTTTGTATGTGTCAGAAACATCCATTTTGTAAAAATATATTTACTAAAAATATATCAATAACCATAATAATATATATTATTCCATATATAATTTAATTATAACCTCTCACCACCCATTTATTAACAATTCTTGGTTAAAATCACTATTCTGGTTAATAAATGCTTTGTTTTTCTCTATGTGTTGGTTCGGTAGTTTCAATACTTGTATGTATATCATGGATTATTCGTATATATAATGTTAATAGAAATTTTAATAACTTATATATTCATTATATATATTTTTATAGTAATCTATAAAATTTATACATATTAAAATTTACTAAACCATTAATGGAAATTATAGACCATACATACACATGAACAGTGTTTCCATTTTTTTGATGGATGGAATGAACGAAAGGTAAATAGTGATTCACATTTAAACAATCATTATTATATAATATATATAATATATATTCCTGAAATATTTCTCTATTACCATAAAATTCAAAATAAAATTAAAAATGTATCAAATTGTTTCGTGGAGGTGGTGGTCCACACGTATGCACGATAAATGTTAATGTTTCCCAATAGATCGTGAGGTAATAAGATATATGTCATATTATAATTTAAAAATTATAATTTTTTAATAAATTATATATATATATATATTAAATCCATCATTATATCCATCCATGAAAGGTGGTGATGGAAAAAAAAAATTACATTAGTTCTTTTGGCGGTAGTCCTCCGTAAACATGATTGACTATTCCATTTCCCATTTGATATGTAAAGAGATGGATATAGGTTATTACATAAACATAATAAAATATTATAGTATTTAATATAATTTTTTTTATTAATTTCTCATAGATAGATATGATTTTAATGGGGTAGAATAAAAAATAAAATTAAAATGGATGGTTTATAATTATACCTCTTCCCCGGAGAACCTCCTTAGTTTTATACATAAAGCTTTACTATGATGGTATTCTGATAAATGAAGGAGTGATAGGTCTATTGGAGGGATTTAGAGAAGACATTTATTGTCTCAACCAAATGTTCTTTTAGGAGTGAAGGGATAATAGGGGATCTGTCTATTTATAAGTGTGTGTGGGGGGGAGACATATTTGGAAATATCCTAAAAGAATATAAAATGATAATGTTATTTCTAATAAAAATAAATAAAAATGGACAGATATTATAATATGGTGTATGATAATTTATAAATATGTCTAGAAAATAAGATTTAGACATGTTTAATTAGCAAACTTACCCTTATAATTTGGTTTCACCCCCGGTAAACCTGTTTTAATATTAATTGGTGTAATTAAATTTTACAGTTTTTGTATTCATTATGAACAAAAATTAAGTTAGACTTTTTAAATAATATTAATTAATGATTCAAATATTTAATCCATTTTATCAAATTAAATTCACATAAGTTATGGAATTCAATTTAAATAGAAACCAGCAAGCATGACGAAATTGTAGTATTCTGAAGAAAATGTTTTCTTAAGTATAAAATGTTTCTAAAAAACAATTATACATAACATTGATTATAATAACCTAAATTGGAATAATAATAATATAATTGAATTAGGATTTATTTTGAAACAATTTTAAAACAATATAAAATTTCTTAAGTTCTCGAAACTAAAATTTAGTTTTCAATAAAAATCATATTTTCACTGTTGATTGAAAAAATTTATCCATTTAGAAAATACTCAAAAATTAAATTTAATAAAATTTTTATATTCTAGTTTAAAAAATTATATTTATTTTTTAAAATAGATTTTCAAAAAATTATAAAAATTTAACTTAAAATAATTCTACAAAATTCGACCAAACCATTTTTTAGAAAAATATTATTTTTAAGGAAGAACCTTGATTTATTGTTAACTAATTCGTATAAAAAGTATTATATGAATGGAAATTTTTTATAGAATGTATAATAAAAAAATTTAATTAAAAGGTTTCACCAATAAGGATTAATTTCATTTATTAAGAAAAAAACATTGATCACAACAAAATATTTTTTAGAAAAACATTTATTTTACATAAAAATAATAATTATTTTTATTTCTAATCAATTGATAACCAATTAATTTGTTTAATACATAAATAAAAAATACTGTTTTAATAATTTAATTTTTATTATTCATACTCACCAATTTAATTTTTAGGTAATAAAATCATATTTAAATAATATATTTCACCGATTATTTAAGTTAGGTGTTGGGTGTCACATATGCCATCTAACAAAAATTTATTCTATTAAAATATCAAGGTGTTACATTATCTACAACTTCTATAAATTTCCTACTCACAATTTAAACATTCAATCAAAAATAAAGGGATCGACAATTGAGAATACCTTTGTTGAAAAACCACATTGTTAAAAAGGTTAATAAAACTTCCTCTTGATAATAGAAAATGGGAAGTATAAAAGTCATCTAGAATAACACATATATAGGTTTCCAAGAAAAAACATTAATTATAATTTTAAATGAAGACATTGAAGAAAATTTTAGTTCCCAAATAATTATGGAGAGCGATAGAGATCATTGATCAAAAAAACTGAATGATCAACCAAAAGATGACAACCAAATAACCATAAAATACAAAGGTTTGAAAAAGGACATTGATTCATTATAAATGATGGTAAATTTTTTAAATTTTTATTTTAAAATCACTTTCTTAAAAATAAGGTATTATTTTTCTATCAAGATAGATAAAACTAGAAAATATGCTTACTTGATATCTTTTAATTTAATAAGAACCCTTTCATCTTTTGGTTATGCTTTAATTTATTTCCGATTATTTTCTTACATAAGGAAATGAATATCCAATATGGTTTTTTTATTCTTTAATCACTAAAATTAACTTTTAAAGGATCATAAGATCCATAAAAGAGTGAAATGTTATTCCACATGACTCTAAATATTTAAGAATACCAAAATAGTTTGTATAAACTATCCAATATAAGAGATTAATTTATAAAACTCAATAATAAAACCCTAATTTCAACTGAATTTTTATCCATCGAAAATTATATGTAAAAGAATATCATATTAACCAGTACATCATGTAGACAAATGGTAGGTGTTGAAACCTTATTTCTCTTTGGTTATGGGTTCAAGCCTCTTAGACTTTCTAGAATCAATGGGTTGTCACCCAATATTCATGTCATACTTTTTTCTAAAACAATATTAATTTAATTCATATAAAATTCAAAAATATGATGATCATTATAAAAATAAATTAATCATAAAATAAAATTTTAACCACTATGTTTTTCTATACAACTTTTTTTTTCCAAAAAATTAAATAATCTTAGTAAACTCTTATAACCATAACATCAATTATCACATCAACTCTAAAGATTATCAATACCTTTAGACTTGTGTAAATATTATTCTTCCTTAAATAATAATTCATTTTGAATATAAGGGTTATATATATCTCCACCCAATAAAATGTCTCCGTAAATCTCATTAATGATATGAAAATCCAATCACCCAAAACCTCAAAAGGGGTTCATAAGACTTTGAACATATGATAAAACTTAATATTAAAAATAAATTATGGTATCAATAACTCTTAATTTGATATTATATGAAGAAAACTATACTTCTAAAAATCAACCCAATACTTATATGTTTCAGGATTCATATAACGAAAATACCATTGGTAAAAATACTTATACAATATATTTTTTGAATCCTACTACATAAATATTTAAACCATTTTATGTACATGATTGGTATATAATAGGTCCTAAATATTTCTAGGAGTTATCCTTTAAAATATGGAATTGATTTGGACAATTCCAAGGTTTCCCACATTTAATACAATGAACTATAAATGAATATCTAGGAAGATTTTTTTTTTACGTTGAACACCTCATTTTTCATAGAAATTATTTTTTTATGACCTTATTGTATACACATAAAAAATTTTAATATTCCAATAAGACATTATATAGGGTATTTTAATAGACCAAACCAAGTAAACTATACAAGCCACTCGATCCGGCCTGTCTCATTGGTAAGGAGGTACAATAGGATGACAAAACAAAGTCTCATATGAAAAAAACATGACATACAACCACATTAAAAAGAATAATATATAGTTACATCCAATATCAACACAATCCAAGAAAAACTAGATGAACTAGAAAGTATAAAAAGACTATACTATCAAGTTGGCATGTGTCCAACCATCACCTCCAACCCATCCCTCTACAATGGAAACAACAAAAAGAGAATCTCACATGCTACATATTGAAGTTCAGTTTATATTAATCTTATAGAACATTATATACAACCAACTAAAGTAAAAAGTAGGGTTTGAGAACAAAGTCAAGTAGGATTCTACCATAGATTCTATTAAATGTCTAATATCTAGAATGAAAAAGTTCTCTCTTTTAAAACCGAATCTGTTTAAAAAATCATTCTCATAAATCTAAAAAAATTTGAAAATCAGTTTCCTTTAGTTTTTCAAAAAATCCTTTCATAAAAAAATCCTTGAATATGAAATTTATAATTGATAAAATATGAAATAAAATCCATAAACTATTAGGTAAGAAAGAAAAAAACATCCATGACATAATGCTTCATGTGAAGCCATGTGATACAATCTCATGTGAAACCAAAATGTGTGCAACAATCCATAATAAATCCCATCATGCAATAAATAAACAATAAATGAAAAATATATTCATATTGGTAAATATCCAATGGGTATAAATACTATACATAATAGAACCTAAACTAGGAATATGTTGGTACCAATTGATATAGAGTTCTACCAAAGTCTATCGATATTCCGGTATTACCCTTAGTTGTTCTACACACACTAGGGTCACCTATGTCCTTTTCCTGATGCACCCAAGGTTCCCAATGAACCAATTTACAAAATCCATTTTAAAATAATTCTCATAATTCTATAAAACATTTTCAATTCCAATAAAATATACTTCAGTGTTTGAAAACCCTTTTTTGAATCAAAATAACTATTAAAGCATTTAATCAAACACTTAGTGTGAAAAAAACATTTTAACAAAAAAACCCATTAAATAAATAACATTTCCAATAAATCCATTGAAAATAAAAATCAAATCAATTAAATGAATAGACCAAAAAAATTTACAAGAAATATAAGCAATTCAAAGTATTAACCCATTTTATAGGAACACCTACTTAAATACAAAGGTGGAATAAAACTCCCTAAATATCAGAGATTAGGGAGGAGTAGATTGGGTCATCATGATCTTATATTCACAAAAAACAACATCAATCATTCATAAAACCCAATAGATCCAACATGATAAACCAATTTGGTTCCAATTAGATGAGAGGATAAGGGATTAAAAAAATATCTACAATGAAGAGAGGAAACCAAATCCTAAAACACAACATATCCTGATGTGATATATCAAAAACGTAGTAATTGAAAATATAATTCAAGGGGAGTGACCTACAAATAACTTTGGAAGGGTAAGGATGATCAAATATGATATTAGGAAGTTAATTTTATTGAAAAGGCCAAGGGAAAAAGTGTAAAGCACAAATTTTTAAGAGTTTGGAGGGAGGTCTCACTGTTTCCTGGGGGAAGATGCACAGTAAAAATAACTATGATCCTTAACTCTGAACCCCTGTTATCTTATATGTATAGGGGGTTACATTTTTCACTATAGGGCCATACAATTTTGGTAAAAATTCTCAAACTGTGTATCACCTCTAGAAAACCACCAGACACCCCACATGGTTTCCCTAGTCATGTCACATAGTTTAACTAACACTACTCAAATCATGAAAAAATCCATTGGAACATCATAGAGGCATATGACACTATTAAACTAACCATTCATCTTAAAAATGATCTTTTTTAGTTATCCCCAAATTACATTATTTTTAGATTTTGATTCCATTAATCATAACATACCAAAAAAGATAAAAACGAAGGCTCTACTAAGTTGTATCTCTGTTCCAAAGGTAATCACAAATCATCCCACCATAAGCACATTCTATCCCCATAAAGTTGCAAATATCCTAAACCCAAAAATATAGAAGGTCATTACTGCCTCGTGAAAGTTTTATTCTCCCACATCTCATGGCTATCCCATCTACATAGTCACAATACCTAAAAAATGGTATTAATTTTACCATGTAGTACTGAATCTTGGAAATCCATAATCTAAAAAAGATACTCAACAACAATCGTATCATGATAAATATTGATATCGTCCCATTAAATTATATGGAAAGGAAATAGTTTATACCTCCTAAAATTAGCAAAATGAAACACATTGTGGATCAAATTATAATGATATGCTAAGTCCAAATGATATTCCACCTTTCTGAGTCACTTCACAATATCAAAGGGGACCACAAAACTTAGTTCCGACATACCCAACATACCCATCCGACAATGTCCACAGAATGGTGAAACTTAGAGAAAAAAATGATCATAAACCTCAAACCCTAGAGGATGATGATGAAGTCCTGTATAATATTTATGATTTCACAATGCTATGATCAGCCTCTTCCAGATCACTACACCTTTTCCTTTATCTCCCAAAGGAGACTCAACCCACGTAAAGACTACTCCCCAACTCATCCCAGCATAAGAAATATCTTTATATCCACCAATACAACTCTTAAAAGGGTTCCATATTTATCAAATACTGATAAATATATTTATATGAATATTAGACCATAATATTTTTCCCCATGTTCCACCAAAATCAAGCACACATGCCAGAAAGATATACTCACGAACCTAGACATCTCTATCTATTTTTCCATCTCTCTACAGATGATAATCCATGGTCAATTTCCAATAGGAACACATCACCTATTACAAAACATTCAAAAACCTTTACATGAACAACATTTACCTATTAGATACAATCACAGAGGTAACCCCATGAAGTTTTATAATCCCTCAGATGTACAAGTATCTAATTTATTCTATATTTTTTTTCTTCTTAATTGGAAATAAATGAGATTACATTATAGGTTTATCAATGGTAACCAAAATAAAATAAATCCCATTAGTTATCCATGTAAAACCAATAATGTAGTCCATGGAAATATTATCCCATTCTCATATCAGAATGGGTTAAGGTTTCAAAAAACCAATAGTTCCCTAGTAATTTTCCTTAATTTTATAACAAGTGAAACAACATGAAAAAAATATACAATTTACCATCTCATCACTAGCCACCAATACCATAATAATAAGTTATGATACATATTGGTATCCCTAGGGTGTATAGACCAACATGAATAGGGTCCACTATACATCAACCCATTCTTCAAGGAAATTACAATAACCAACCTACTATGGAATAAAAAAACTCTACTCGGAGGCTGAGAGAACTCACTTGAGGTATCCCCACCATAATATATTTTACCTAATCATCATCACTTGGTGTTTTTCATCTGATTATGGTAAAATCAATCATAAAAGGATGAGTTAGATTTTATAAAATCCAATAACACATGTCCACCAACCTCTTTCACTCCCAATATCATATAAAAAACAAACTCATCAGAGACCACTCCTCGACAAATTAATTAATATCTTATGTTGGAAATTTTATGATCAACACATCAGTAAGCAGATTTACATTCCTAGGAATGTATGCAATATCAAAATAAAAAGTCTAAAAATACTCTACCCAGCTTCTCTATTGTAAGTTTATATCCCTTAGAGTAATAATTTATTTATGCCTCTTATGATAAAAATATAATGCAATCCACTCCCCTAGGAGGTACTGACACCACATTTTTAGTTCATACATAACTAATACCAACTCAATATCATTGGTAGGGTAGTTCTTCTCCCGAATGAAAAAACTAGTGAGAGCCAGAATCTATTACACATATATTACAAAATATCCAAAAACCCATAAAAAAATCATCATATAAAATATCATAACCCTAAACTGGTTCTAGAAGAATCAAAACTGGTGATAAATTCAACCACAAATTCAGCTCTTCAAAATATCTTTGAAGTTTCTTGATTACATTAAAACATTACAACCTTATATGTTAATGCTAGCACCGAATACAAAATTATAGAGAAATCCCGAAAAAACCATCTATAGTAATTATCCAACACCAAGATGCTCTGGATCTTTAAAAAAATTATGGGATACTCCTTGGATGTAACAACCTGTATCTTTTCAAGTTCCACTAAGACACCCCTCTCAGATATAACTTTCCCAATAAATTTTACTTTCTAGTTCGAAAAATCACATTTAGATAGATTACTATACCTAAAATGTTATATCATGGTTTGAAATATGATATCAAAATGGTCCATATTCTCCTCCCCTGACTTGGTGTAGACAAAAATGTCATCCATGAACACAATAAAAATGAGCCTATAATCAAATAATTGATTCAGTTCATGAAATCCAAAAATACCAAAAGATCATTAGTGAGACTGAATGACAAAACCAGATACTCAAAATTCCAAAACATGATCCCAAATGATATCTTAGGTATATTCTCTTATTGAAATATAAACTCTTGGTAACCTAAATATAGTTAAATATTTGAAAACCAACATTCCCCTTAATTTTAGTAATAAAGGATCACCAATCCTAGAAATATGATATTTATTATTAATATTCACCTGATTTAACTTTTTATAATATACACAATGTCTGAGAGTACCGTATTCATTTTTTGAAAAGAGGACATGCAAAGCCTATAGTGACATAGTAGGTCGAATAAATCTCTATGATTATAGATCCTCAAGCTAGACATTAAGTTCCACCAACTAAAAATGATCCATTTGATAATACAACAAAAAATATACACCATACTAGGAAGTATGTAAATACAAAACTAAACCACAATCTATGGTGGTAACCCTAAAAAATCATGTCGAAGGACCACATCATACACCCAAACCACTGCATGTAGCATAATAGCCAAACAAGGGTTAATTATATTAAGGAACTTCTCTAAAAACTAGAATGTGATTACCCCTTCATAATGAATATCTATCCCCATCTTTCTTGATCTAGAGTTCTACCCACCCTAAAAAACATGAGTGACCCCATTGAATGATAAAATATAAACCCAATAATGATAGAATTATATCTAGGCCTAAATGATAATCATCCAACCAATAACAAGTATCATGATGTAGATGTAAATATCAATCACAAATAATTCCTATTTAATGAATAAATTTTTTTATTTATTATTTTTGGATATTATATGGATTATTTTTGAGACCAAGAACTGAGAAGAACTACGATTCTAAGGCCTGATGTTCCTAGAAAATATTTTCAAAATATATTAAATATATTAAATATCACAAAAATGTATGTTTCCTAAAAATGTGGAGTAAATTTTGAATGGGGGACCATATCATAAATCCAAGGGAATCATTTAATTTAGAATAAATGTTTCAAACTACCCACGATAAAATCATTATCGACGTAGGCTATTTGTGAAAAAGTTTTCACATGCGTGAAATTAGTAAATTATATAAATTTAAAGAATTTATTATACTTTATTCGAGGAAATGACCTGATTCATATTTAAAAATACATATATGGATTTTATCTCAGTGTTGAACTCTAAATATTGGAGAATTGAAGGATTTGGACGAGATAATTATTGGAAACCAATAAAAGATCAGTATCCGATCATAGATATTTACGTTGAAGAAGTTTGTGGATCTCGTCAACGATGGAAACACAACCGTTCTTCATCAACGATCGATCCAAACCTCAAGTAGAATATTTTTATTTTTTATTTACATATTTTTTCTTAATCCCAAATTAAATTGGATCAATTCCGCACCAAAATTGGTATACGCATCTTCAGTATAATTAAATTGATGGAATTATTATTTGTTCATTTTGTTTTAATCTTCTTCAACTATCTTCTTCTACAACAACGGATCAAGGCCAAATGAACAATAGCTGAGGTTCATTCCTCACATTATATGGATTATGTATTTCTACAATATTTCTTTGTTTGATAATCATTGGTATTTAGTTTGGACAATGGCTCGAAAAATACCCAGTTTTTTTTATCATTTCAGGACAATTCTTTGCCACAATGATTAAAAATCATAGGTGTAGAATGTGACTACAGTTTTGGTTTGAGGATAGATGATGATGGTGGCTAGATCGATGGAGAACAGGACAAGAACTAGGGTTCTTCATCTTCCTGAGTGCACCCAATAAATTAAACATTGGATGTTTTTTTCATGATGTGTTTTGAAGGCCCGAATATGGCAAGCAAGTGGTGCTCAGGCTCATTCGACCTATATCTGAGATCTGTGGAGTGATTTCTACTGGAAATCAAGGTAGATGCGAAGTGTGGGGAGGAATAGGGGAGAAAGCTCAGGATCTATAAAATCCAAAGAAACACGACATGTAAATTAGGATTACACACCATATGGGGCCAATGTAACGGTGACTACAGTTTAAGGATGAAGGTAAGGATCACATGGCATGTGACCCATATCACATGGTGTGAGGATCTTCCTAGGTTACTCAAATTATACATAGGTAAGTACATAAACATGGGAAAAAGTACATGTCTAGAGGACATGAAGTGTACTTTAAGACAAACATAGCCTAATGTACATAGAATTGTACATGAACATGAACACCATACACATACATGACCAGGTGACACAGGAAGGGTACTGTGTGTCTCTACACACTTTTTTCTCCCTATACACACCATTTCTACGGAGACTTATATTCTGTGTGAGGATTTTAAACATGGGATGAATTGGGGATAGTTGGACACACCATGTACCCATAGTACATCCCGTGTATCCCCTTCAAGAGTGTTCATAGCTCTCTATTTCCTATTTTGGACTAGTATAGGTTTAGTGTGTTCCCTTGGACCTTTCCTTCAAGGGTTATTTGTGTAATTATATCTAAATCATATGATTGTGACCCCCACTAGTGTTCGAGTCTTAGATAAGTTTATAGTGTCCCTCAGTGAGACTATAGTGCGATCCTATTTTATCCTTGTTCCTTATATTGTATTATTAGAATCATTGTAAACCTCTTTAATTAGGATATTGATCATCCATCTATAAGGCTCTATCGGTAGGGTTGGTGGTAACACTGACACATAATATGTTATATAGTGGGATGATCTATATTGGGTTCATGGTGTCCCCAAATGATTCTGAGCATGACCCCTATATGTGGATCACAGAATTATTAGAATAGGGAGCTTCCTTGAGAGGGGACCAATGATATAGAATTCTTCATCAAGTGTCTATTATGATATCATGGATTAAATAGTGGATTATCATGGAATAAGAATTAATTCAAGAAGAATATTATGGATGATATTTGGTTATGACCAACTGGTGGCATGGGGTTTTCCTAATATATTTGGGTTTTTCTATTATACTATGGTTATTATATCTGGAATTTAGACGACTATACTTGGAGCATCATGTTTAGTGTTTTCTGAGTGCCCTACCGAGTGTTTTTATACTCAACCCTGCATGTTCTTGGACCACATTTTCCATGTATTATGCAAATGATGATCCATTTAAAACTATCCTAGGAGGATAGCGATAGGGTGGAGATTAGATAGAGCTTGAAAGAATGAGGTCATTGAAAGGAGCATTCATTTGAGTTAGTCTTTTCCCTTGGATTAGGTTGGACTCTTAAATGTTTTTCTTGGGATTGTATTTATCCATTTTCCCCTGTTTTTAGTACATTACTATCATACTCTGTTGTGGGATCTTAAATGTATACATGAATTTTTTCAATTGTTTTACATCTAAATATTTTTTAGGATTGGTGATGTATGCGCCTGTGGCTAATGTCTCCCATTTTTTGGATACGCCTACTCGAGTATGGTTACCAAACCCTAGCCTATTATAGGAATACTTGTTGTAGTAATCGGTAAAACGACAATAGGTCAGGTTGTGACATATTTGAATCATAGAAATCTATTCTACCTTAGGACCATAGTTGGTGAGATTGGTTTGGGGAAAGAATGTTTAGTGTTTTGAGTTTATATTTCAGTAATGGGAATCTAATGCTGGTATGGTGGCCAAAGTATCCATACACCAGGACTCTGATCATAGTTCTTTTGTCTTAGTGTATGCAGACATTAGTTGTAGGATGGTTTTTATTTCCATGTCCTTCTTGATTCATCTCCCCAGATATACTCTTTTGACTGTGTAATGTCTTATTTTATTTCGGGATTCCTCCTCACAGACAACTAGAAATGATTACACTATGTGATTATGATGATGATCCACCTAGTGATGAGGCATTGGTATAGGGGTATTTAGCAAATATAGAACCTCAAAGTGGTTTACCATCTTTACAACCACCCATTAAGAAGTATCTATGGCTTGTAGTTCCAGCTGAATATGCACTCAGGTTGATTGCATATCATGAGTTTTATAGGTAATGTCTTCCTCAGTTTTAGGGTGAACAATACCTTTAGGTTGTTAATGACTGTCTAGAGGCAGTCACTCTCATCTTCTGCCTTGTGAGGATGCATGAAGACCATATGGTGGTCCTTACAGTGTGTCTTCTTCAAGGCTCCACTAGGAGGTTGTGGATCTTAGTGACTCATTCAAATTTGAGACAACTATATCCTGTTAATACTTTGATCATCACTTAAAGGATGATTTCTATCTATCCAAATTGTGATAGTAACACATATATGAGCTTTTTAATATATAGTATGTAAGTTTTCCCATGGAAGATCACTCATCTAGGTTTACTGATCTATTGTATTAGTCCTTGGATATGCCGAGGGATCATTTATTTAGAGAAAAAACATTTTAGACTGGATACCATAGGGGCATAATGGATTCAGTAGTATCCCATTTCATCCCCACACACACTAGGGCATTTGAGCGAGCCTTGGTGGTAGGGTGTTTTTTGGAAGAGAACACAATAGCAGTGAGAGATAGTAATGGGATCCATGTAGTTGAGGCCTAGGAAGCATGAATCTAATGATAATAACAAGGATTCAAGATTATCCAAAGCTTTAGTAGGTGATACTAGGACACATGATCAGTGGTGGAGAGATCTCAGGGTGGCAGGAATTGGCCAAGGGAGAGGTGGTGTTTTTCTTGCGATGATTTGGGGAATATGTGTAGATATTTCCCAAACCATCACAAAACTGATCATGAGATGTTTAAGGGACCACCATGTAAGATACATTGGAAGGAGTATGGTGGTCCATAAGGTGGAAGACATGAATGAGGGGTTGGTAGGGTAGAAAGAGGTAGTCGGAGGTTTGACCAATTACTACCAACACCCCGTGGTGATCTGCACTATACTGAAGTATCTGGTGGGAGGGGATGAGTCCAGCTACAAGCTATGAAGGCTTATGACCCTGAGGATATGAGGACGATATGTGGTATGATCTATTTATTTTATATATTATCTATAGTATTTATAGACATAGATGTGAGTCATTCCTTCCTTTATAATTTTCTAGTTTGAGACTTATATGTTCTGGTTTATCCATTGGCTCGACCCTCGTAGTTTAAGACTCTAACAAGTTGTGACTCAGTGACTGTGCACTTGGGCCGATAGCGCAATCTAACAGTTGGATGTGAGAGTTTCTTACAAGATCCCTTCATTTCATCAATTAGGACTTATAATGTCTAATTAGGCATGGAATGAATATCCACAGTTAATTCCCATATCATATGTTTTAGGAGGAGGAAGCAGTGTTTCTATAGCGATGAAACAATGTTTTTTGTGGGTGAAAAAAAACCTTGGAAGAGAATGATGAGCTCAAGAATTAGAGAGTGCATTTGGTTACAAACCAATTGGATAACATGATTACTCGATTTGAAAATGCTTTGGGATATCAGTTTCTTGAGGCTATGGAAGAGTATGAGGACTTATTTCTTAAATATGTACCATGTTTAACATCCTTCCTAGAGCTATAATTATATATTGACTTGAATCCTAGGATGAAAAAAATATCTTTAATAACACACCATATGGATCTCACAGAGCATTGAGAGATGAGAGTGTAGTTGGAAAACTTATAGGAGAAGGGCTTTGTGAGACCCAACATTTTCCCATGGACAACCCCAATGTTTATTTCCAAGAAGGGGGATGAGAGTTTGAGTTTATATGAGAATTACTAGAGTTAAATCCGGTGATTGTGAAGAATAATAATCCAATACTAATGATCGATAATCTATTTGATTATTTGAGAGGGGAAAAATGTTTCTTGATGATTGAACTCCTTTCAAGCTATCAACAGCTACGTGTACCGGATAAGGATATACCAAAGACGACATTCATATTTCACTATGGTAACTCTATGTACTTGGTGATACCCTTTGGCATGAATAAATCCATAGAAATTTTCAAGGGAATCATGAATCAGATCATACAACCATTATTATATATGTTTGTGTTAGTCATCAATGATGACATCATAGTTTATTCTTCATTCAATGAGGAGCACACAAGACACTTAAGGATGGTCCTGGACACACTTTGACAACACCATATTTACAAGAAACTATCGAATTGTCAGGTTTGGATTCAATTGGTCCACATTCTTGGGAACATCATCTTAAGGGCTAGTATGGTAGTGGAGAAAACAAAAGATGATGATGTGATTGCTTGGGATCCACCCAATAGTTTTACTATGGTTCAGAGTTCCCTTGAGTTTTGAGGGTACTATCAGAGGTTTATACTCAATTTATGCAGAGTGAAAACACCATTGACATACTTGACTAGAAAGGGGCCTCCTTTTTTGTGGATGAAAAGGTTCCATCAGTTATTTCAGGAGATGAGGTAGAGGTTTACAAGTGATCTCATCATGAGATCCCTAGAGGAAGTCCTCGAGTAAATTGTGTTCTATGATGCATTAGGGACCAGAAATAGTTTTGTTCTAATGTAGATGTAGGGAGATATTTCCAATGGTTCATTCTAGTTGAGACTGCATGAACAGAACTACACGACCCCCATTCTTCAGTTAGATGTGATAATATTCACATTGAATATGTGATGACACTACCTGATGATCAAGCAATTTATCATTTAATATAACCAAAAGAGTCTCAAAGTATATATTCTCATAGAATGATATAATGATAAGTGTAAAAACCTGAGATTTTATAAGATACATTCTTTTTAATTTCATTCATACCTTCTATTGTACGACACACAAAGATTATCTTGCGCTATACGCAACACTGTATTAGCTTGCAGTATACGCAACACTTTTCTTGGCTCTTGTTACACACAATTTCAAGTTCATTTGATAGAAGTTATACTACGCAAAATAGAGTGTATATATATATATATTCAATGTATAAATAAAATTTGGTTGGATTCTGTTATACGCAACAACGAAGGAGTTGTGCACTACACGCAACCCTGACTTGGCTTACATTACACGCAATCACGACCTTCCTCGATAGCGTGTCTTGTACGCAATATCGGGTTCTACTAAACAACGATATATTATTATAATATTGTTATGAACTATCCGTTTTGAATTGTGTTAACTAAATTTTTAATTTTATAACATTATTATTCATCTTACACATTTCTAGAACATTGTATAAGAACAAAATAAATTTTTCGGGTAAAATAAGTATTTTTCAAAAAATGCAGTTTTGCCACCTTTTGATGGCGCACCCACTTTAAATCTAGTTTTTGAAATGTTTATAAGTTCAATTTAACAAAATAAAATTCTTCTTTTGAATCAGGATATAAAAATTTACATTAGATAAAGTTTTGATATTTTTCCGATAACTTTCATATTTTGCTGAATAGTAAAACATGCTATATTTTAATTAAAAACAACTTTTTTCATCGTAATATGTTATGTGGTTAAATTATAATATTGAATGGTTTTAAAGTATAAATAGAATATATTTTTACCATTTAATATAATGTATGTCATTAGCATTGATTTTACCTTTAATTCGTAGGTTAAATCAAATCAATCTTTTGCAATGTTTTAAAGAAAAACCCGTTTTCTTTCGACAACGGGATTAATTTTAAATAAATTTCTGCATTTTTTGTGTATTTAATTTGGAAAAATGGATTCCATATTTGGAATCAGTGGGTCAAAATTATGTTAATAAGATACTTTTTATTTTTGGGAATTATGAATAGTAACTACGATAAATTTTATTTACTATAGTTAAAGGTAAATCGGGTAATTAAGGCTAAATATAAGATTATAAAATAACCCTAAAACTTGTAAAAATACTATTTTATGGCTAAAAGTATACCCATATAACCTAAGGGTGGTATTATATTCATTTTATGGACTTTTTCTCATGAAAATAATTTAATTATTATTAAAACCAAAGAATGTGACAACGTGTCACTTTCTTAAATCTTATAAGTATAATAATTTTAATTTAGTGATAAACTACATGAAAATTTGAACCTGAATAGTCTCCAGAAAGCTAATACAATTATATACATAATAGGAATTTATTTATAATTTTTAGGGATTAAATAATTATCATTTATTATGACACAAAGATGATGCAGTAATTGTCTTATTAATGAAATATTGACATAATTGATGTTATAAATGCCCAAATAAATGTAATTTGAGTCTTTTTATGACTTACACTAATTTTATAGGTTAATATGACATGTTATTGTTGATTTAAGTAACTTGGTTTGAACTTATCATTCTTTTATGAATATCATAAAAACCATGTACCAAATAGTGTCAAAATTGACATAAATTAGTTTTTAAAACAAATATTATATTATTAATTGTTATTTTATTCCTAAAAATCTACGGTTCGGCCAAATGACCTAGATAAGATTATATATATTAATAATAAACAACTTGGGGTTCTTTTGGCTTCATATAGTAAGTTTATTAACCATATAGTGTAATAAAAAAAGACACGGTAAAAGTTAAATTATTTAACTTAGAGTTAAATCTAATTTATAAGGTTAAAATAATAATCTAAACCTGTCTAAATCCTATTGTATGAGAGGATTGCGACCCATACCCACATTATCTTCCAAATAAGACCCTTTGTAACCATTATAAACCGAATTTGACCTTAATATAAAATAATATTTTGAGATTTTCCTAAGGTGCCCCTCTCCTCCCTTATAAAAGGGCACCTCCTCCCTCTCCTCCACACACCAAATTGAGCATTCAATCTCGTCCAAACCCGGAAAAAAATCTCTTCTAAACTTCCCTAGTATCATCCTAGAGGTCCTTGTCTTCTTCAAAGACCATCCTTAGTTCTTTAAGTGGAGGTTAAGTGAAGGCGCGTCAAAAAGAGGTAATATCCATTACCGATCTTTTTCAATTTCTTTCTTCTTCAACTTCTTCTTCTTTAGTTGTTTCATGATAAAGTAATAACATAATTATTTCTTATATACTGATATGTTATTATAAATATGAAACAACTCTAATTAACCTTCTATCCATCCTACGGAAAAAGGAAATCAACGCGCGTGTGTACGTACGAAATACCGTCTCCACGCCGTGGTGTAATCTATTTTCCGCCACCACCTTAATTGGATGGGTATAATGGTGTAATGAGTAACTATATATGATTATTATAAAGTGATATTGATACTGAAATAGTATACATACACTTCAACACAAGTTCACGATCATGAGAATGATATCATCGCTCGTGCGTACGTACGGACTACCGTCTCCACGACGCGATGAGATTCATTCTCCACATTAACCATTCATGAATGATTATAAAGTATATATAATGAATAATAATGAAATATATGACATGTTAAATCTACTGGATTTATTTATATATATATATGTATGTCATCTACTTACTTCTATTCAAGGCAATAAGGAAAGGAAAACAACGTTCATGCGTACGTACGGACTACCGTCTCCCTGAACGGTGTGTTTCATTTCATTTATCTATCTATTATATATATATATACTGAATATATATGATATATAAATCATATTTTATATTCTTTATGTAAGTAAATCATGATATAATTAATAATAATGTCAAGAACAACAAGTCCAAACACCTACGATAAATGAAAAGATTTTACCCAAAACGCTTCTTTAACATGGAATTTACAAAAGAACGGGTAATATAAAGTCATAAGTGAACCATATATGATATCATAACAATAAATATTATTCTATAATAAGTTAATGACATTATTTAAATCATTATACAGGAGGTTCGGATACGTAAAAAGCATATCTGACATAAGGTAAGAGAAATATCACAATCTCATTTTAATCCGAGATTGTTTATACTTTAGTATTTACTGGGGTGTATTTTATCATCCACATCCATGTTTCCTCAGTATGTAATATTGTTTACATCCACCTACAATTTTTTAAATCCTATTTTACCCTTCGGTGAGTTTTTAGTAAAAGATATGAATGGAATATTTTGTCGTTTTTCGTACGAGGTACTTTTTGACTTTTCCGACAAAAGGAAGAAAAGAATGTTTTTTTAACTTATACGTCATGAATGGATTTTTAAAACATTATTTCCAAGAAGATTCCTTTACAAGTTTTCAAGTTCATTTTTAATCAAATTCTTTTAGTTTAGAATTGTATGAAATTTTAAGAAAGGAAAAGTGTTTTTGAAGTAGAAAGGATATTTTCTTCAAGAATGGAGTTCAAGTGTTTTATAAAAATTATTTTCCAGCTAAGATAATAAAGGGTTTTGTTTTTACCCCTATTATTAAATTGATATGACTATGTTGTGATGGATATATTTTTATGAATTCCTTTATCTTATATGAATTGTTTTATGATGTCATGTTGTTTAAGAATCCCATTTTTATTACATGGGTTATGCTATGATGTATGTTTTATGATTTTGTGGCACACATAAGAATGGTATATATTATGAGATGGGTGGGACCTATATCTCCGTCCAATGCATTGGGTAAAGATTTTATATCTCATGAGATAGACATGGCTGGAATGGTAGGTTATACTGGTTTAGTGAAACAGGACTGAAACGAGGAGTGAACACGGTTCAGAAAGGGACTTTGTCCACTAAGATAGTCTTGGAAATGAGTTTTGACTAATAAGAAATGATTATCTATGATTATGTGTGTATGCCACAAAGTTTCATTATTTAAGTTATGATTATTGGGATTTCATTTCACTACTATGATTTATCCCATGTTATAAAATTATGCTCTCTTTTGCAGGTTAAGATTTATAAAATGTTATGTTCTTATGATGTGATTGATATTTCTTTTGTTTACCTTTAGTGAGCATTTGAGCTCACCCTTTTATGTTTTCTTTTCCCCAGGATATAAAAAAAGGTTTTAGGTAAAAAAAGGATGATCTTTATGGGAGATGTTGAAGACCTTTCACCACGATTATAAGATTATATTCCGAGTTTCCAAAGACACTAAACTATTATGGTCCTTGTGTGTGTGTTTTTTTATGTACTAAGTATTCCGCTAAAGTAATGTAATGTCCATGTACGTCATGCTTCGGGTCTCTACAGTTGGTATCAGAGGAAAGGTTTAGTCAACCTTTGGAAACTAGGATGCGAGAACTTTAGTGAGATCCCTAGATATATTTCTAAGGTATGTCTAGGGATGTATCTAAGGTTAAGTATACGTATAGGTTATAGTCCTAGAATTATGCTAACGATCTTAGAATTTAACCTAAGATGTTAGATATTGAGGGTACTCCCCCTTTACTATGTTGTTTTCTCTACCATGATTTGTTCCTCTCACAGAATTCATTTTGTGCTTTAGTTAATGGAGGGAACCAGACAGAATTCGGTTAACATTGAATCCAATGGAAAAATTGGTGACTATGAGCAACAAAATTATGTAATGCCTAGAGAGAAAGATATTGTGATTATGCTGAATCAGTCATCGCGATATATGATTAACAAGGTGAAATTTAGTGGTATACCTAATTAATCAAAGAAGAAGAAGATAGACTGCTATGCATGTTCGCATGTTGAGGAGCATAAAGAAAGGAAGATTGAGATTTCTAAAGAAGGGAAGAAGAACCTTGAGGAATACCTCAAATGGAGGGACCGATGTTATTTGTGTGGAGAAAAGGGTCATAGAGTGACAGACTTTTATGGAGTTCAATGTATTATTTGTGGAGAACATGGGCATTACCCAACTCAATGCCCTGAACTAAAAAGTTACTTCTAATTCAAGGAAGGACTTATTCTAGGACAATAATTGAAGAGGATGGATTGAAGTGTTTATGTATTGGTATTCAAGAATAATGTTGTTGAGGTACTTTTATTGTGTATTAGAATATTTTTGTATTATTGTGGTTTTCAATAATCTTAAGGTACCGATAACCATGAAAAGCGATTCAAATATTTTGGAAAGCAGATGATATGCGCATAATGAAGGGATAAAGAGAAAATGAAATGTTTGATAGTATTCATGAGCTCATGATTGATATAAGGACTAAGTGATATCATGGTTTGAGTATATAGAATTTTGAGGATTTTGGTATGTGGAAAGACTTAACTTTTGACAGCACTCATGTTTTCACTAAGATTTAATGGGTATTCATTTTATGGTATTCACATGACTGGAATGTGACAAACAAGATATATGAGGGATAAATGATGGCATTCACGTGATCATTTTCTTTATACTATGATCTTGGGCCGAAGTATTTTAGATAAGCCTAAAGATTGGAATGGATTATGTTGGACATAAGTTAGTATTGTTTAAGGATAAAACGTTTTGTTTTTTCGATATTATTGATGGGATGTTATAGTAATATAGTTTTAGAAAAAGGACAACCTACAGGACGGGCGACAGCCCATCGCGTCGGACAAGGCTGTGGGAATCGAACCCACAACCGAAGTGCGACTGGCCTTTTTCGCCTACCACTGGCCTACAGGAAGTCCCTGTTTAGTAGAAACTAGTTTTATTATATTAAGTAGTTCCATTTTAGGAACCATATATGATTAATCTCACTATTGAAGGACTTATGTATTTTTGATAACTTTTCTATCCTTTTGTTTGAGACAGATGGAATGACCGATCATTCTATCACATGATCTACTAACACATCCCGAATGACAAATTCAACTTCATTTCATTAAGAGATGAAGTGGAAATTGTCCAAAGAACGACAAACGGTGAGACTATACCAAAATCACAAAATTATTTCTTCTAATTCCAATTTCATCAACTTTAGGGAAATGATCTTGAAAAACCAAAAACGTTTACCTACTTCCCTTATATCCGATGAATCAGATGGTACCTTAGATCACCACAAATCAATAGCTTTGTGATTGTTGGTTTTTCATAGCCATGTTCTCTACCACTATCCATCAGAACATGACAGTTAGATTTCTATTCCATGTCCATATTTTATCCTATATGGAAACCCAGTGATGAGTTCATTTGGGTAACCGTTATATTTCATACTTTAGTTTTTAAAGTTCAGTTTTGGTATTTCTTTTTACGATGTGGGTTTTTATGAATAATAAACGATTTATAACCCCGAAAAATTTCGAGGGCGAAATTTATTTTAAGGGGGGTAGAATGTAACAAACCGAGATTTTATAAGATACATTCTTTTTTATTTCATTCATATCTTCTATTGTATGACACACCAAAATTATATTGCACTATACGCAACACTGTATTAGCTTGCAGTATACGCAACACTTTTCTTGGCTCTTGTTACACACAATTTCAAGTTCGTTTGATAGAAGTTATACTATGCAACATTGAGTGTATATATATATACATATTCAATGTATAAATAAAATATGGTTGGATTCTGTTATACGCAACAACTAAGGAATTGTGCACTACACGCAACCCTGACTTGGCTTGCATTACACGCAATCACGACCTTCCTCGATAGCGTGTCTTGTACGCAATACCGGGTTTTACTAAACAATGATATATTATTATAATATTGTTATGAACTAGCCATTATGAATAGTGTTAACTAAATTTTGAATTTTATAACATTATTATTCATCTTACACATTTCTAGAACATGGTATAAGAACAAAATAAATTTTTCGGGTAAAATAAGTATTTTTAAAAAAATGCAGTTTTGCCGCCTTTTGATGGCGCACCTACTTTAAATATAGTTTTTGACATGTTTTTAAGTTCAATTTAACAAAATAAAATTCTTCTTTTGAATCAGGATATAAAAATTTACATTAGATAACTTTTTGATATTCTTCCGATAACTTTCATATTTTGATGAATAGTAAAAACACGCTATATTTTAATTAAAAACAACTTTTTTCATCGTAATATCTTATGTGGTTAAATTATAATATTGAATGGTTTTAAAGTATAAATAGAATATATTTTTACCATTTAATATAATGTATGTCATTAGTATTGATTTTACCTTGAATTCACAGGTTAAATCAATTCATTTTTTTGCAATGTTTTAAAGAAAAACCCATTTTCTTTCGACAACGGGATTAATTTTAATTTAATTTATACATCTTTTGTGTATTGAATTTGGAAAAATGGATTCCATATTTGGAATCAGTGGGTCAAAATTATGTTAATAAGCTACTTTTTATTTTTGGGAATTATGAATAGTAACTACGATAAATTTTATTTACTATAGTTAAAGGTAAATCGGGTAATTAAGGGTAAATATAAGATTATAAAATTACCCTAACACTTGGAAACATCCTATTGGATGGATAAAAGTAGACCCATATAACCTAAGGGTCGGATGAGATTTATTTTATGAACTTTTTTCCATGAAAATAATTTAATTATTATTAAAACCAAAGAATGTGACAACATGTCACTTTCTTAAATCTTATAAGTATAATAATTTTAATTTAGTGATAAACTACATGAAACTTCGAACATAAATAGTATCCAGAAATATAATACAATTATCTACATCATAGAAATTTATTTAGAATTTATAGGTATTAAACAATTATCATTTATTATGACACAAAGATGATGCAGTAATTATCTTATTAATGAAATATTGACATAATTGATGTTATAGATGCCCAAATAAATGTAATTTGAGACTTTTTATGACTTACACTAATTTTATAGGTTCATATGACATGTTATTGTTGATTTAAGTAACTTGGTTAGAACTTATCATTCTGTTATGAATTTCATAAAAATCATGTACCAAATAGTGTCAAAATTGACAAAAATTAGTTTTTGAAACAAATATTATATTATTAATTGTTATTTTTTCCTAAAAATCTAAGGTTCGGCCAAATGACTTATATACGGTTATATATATTAATAATAAATAACTTGGGGTTCGTTTGGATTTATATAGTACGTTTATTAACCATATAGATTAAGAAAACAAAAAGACACGGTAAAAGTTAAATTATTTAACTTAGAGTTAAATCTAATTGATAAGATTAAAATAATAACCTAAACATGTCTAAATCCTATTGTATAAGAGGCTTTCTACCCATCCCCACTTTAGATTATAAATAAGACCCTTTGGAACCATTATAAACCGAATTTGACCTTAATATAAAATAATATTTTGAGATTTTCATAAGGTTCTCCTCTCCTCCCTTATAAAAGGGCACCTCCTCCCTCTCCTCCTCACACCAATTTGAGCATTAAAGCTCGTCCAAACCCTGAAAAAATCTCTTCTCCACTTCCCTAGTATCATCCTAGAGGTCCTGGTGTTCTTCAAAGACCATCCTTAGTTCTTTAAGTGGTGGTTAAGTGAAGGCGCGTCAAAAAGAGGTAAAATCCATTACTGATCTTTTTCAATTTCTTTCTTCTTTAACTTCTTCTTCTTTAGTTGTTTCATGATAAAGTAATAACATAAGTATTTATTATATACTGATATGTTATTATAAATATGAAACAAATCTAATTAACCTTCTATCCATCCTACGGAAAAAGGAAATCACCGCGCGTGCGTACGTACGAAATACCGTCTCCACGCCGTGGTGTAATCTATTTTCCGCCACCACCGTAATTGGATGGGTATAATGGTGTAATGAGTAACTATATATTATTATTATAAATTTATATTGATACTGAAATAGTATACATACACTTCAACACAATTTCATGATCATGAGAACGATATCATCGCTCGTGCGTACGTACGGACTACCGTCTCCACGATGCGATGAGATTAATTCTCCACATTAACCATTCATGAATGATTATAAAGTATATATAATGAATAATAATGAAATATATGACATGTTAAATCTACTGGATTTATGTATATATATATATATTTATGTCATCTACTTACTTCCATTCAAGACAATAAGGAAAGGAAAACAACGTTCATGCGTACGTACGGACTACCGTCTCCATGAACGGTGTGTTTAATTTCATTTATCTATCTATTATATATATATATACTGAATATATATGATATATAAATCATATTTTATATTCTTTAAGTAAGTAAATCATGATATAAGTAATAATAATGTCATGAACAACAAGTCCAAACACCTACGATAAATGAAAAGATTTTACCCAAAACACTTCTTTAACATGGAATTTACAAAGGAACGGGTAATATAAAGTCATAAGTGAACCATATATGATATCATAAAAATTAATATGATTCTATAATAAGTTAATGACATTATTTAAATAATTATACAGGAGGTTCGGATACGTACAAAGCATATCAGACATAAGGTATGGGAAATATCACAATCTCATTTTTATCCGAGATCGTTTATACTTTAGTATTTACTGGGGTGTATTTTATCATCCACATCCATGTTTCCTCAATATTTAATATTGTTTACATCCACCTACAATTTTTTAAATCCAATTTTACCCTTCGGTGAGTTTTTAGTAAAAGATATGAAAGGAATCTTTTGTCGTTTTTCGTAAGAGGTACTTTTTGACTTTTCCGACAAAAGGACGAGAAGAATGTTTTTTTTAACTTATATGACATGAATGGATTTTTTAAACATTATTTCCAAGAAGCTTCCTTTACAAGTTTTCAAGTTTATTTTTAATAAAATTCTTTTAGTTTAGAATTGTATGACATTTTAAGAAAGGAAAAGTGTTTTTGACGTAGAAAAGATATTTTCCTCAAGAATGGAGTTCAAGTGTTTTATAAAAATTATTTTCCATCTAAGATAATAAAGGGTTCTATTTTTACCCCTATTATTACATTGATATGACTATGTTGTGATGGATATATTTTTATGAATTCCTTTATCTTATATGAATTGTTTTATGATGTCATGTTGTTTAAGAATCCCATTTTTATTACATGGTTTATGCTATGATGTATGGTTTATGATTTTGTGGCACACATAAGAATGGTATCATTATGAGATGGGTGGGACCTATATCTCCCTCCAATGCATTGGGTAAAGATTTTATATCTCATGAGATAGACATGGCAGGAATGGTAGGTTATACCGGTTCAGTGAAACAGGACTAAAACGAGGAGTGAACTCGGTTCAGAAAGGGAATTTGTCCACTAAGATAGTCTTGACAATGAGTCTTGACTAATAAGAAATGATTCTCTATTATTATGTGTGTATGACACAAAGTTTCGTGATTTAAGTTATGATTATTGGGATTTCATTTCACTACTATGATTTATCCCATGTTATGAAATTATGCTCTCTTTTGCAGGTTAAGATTTCTAAAATGTTATGTTCTTATGATGTGATTGATATTTCTTTTGTTTACCCTTACTGAGAATTTGAGCTCACCCTTTTATGTTTTCTTTTCCCTAGGATATAAAGAAAGGTTTTAGGTAAAAAAAGGATGATCTTTATGGGAGATGTTTAAAACCTTTCACCACGATTAGATGATTATATTCCGAGTTTCCAAAGACACTAAACTATTACGGTCCTTGTGTGTGTGTTTTTGTTATGTACTAAGTATTCCGCAAAAGTAATGTAATGTCCATGTACGTCAAGCTTTGGGTCTCTACAATAAGACAAATGTATTGGCTTGATTTCCCCAATGACTACAACTTTTTGATTTTCTATACTCCTAGAATGGGGAAGGTGGTGGAAAATGATCTTAACATGAAATATTGTTCTCATCTCTTGGATGAGGCATCAGAGTAGTTAGCATAACAACATTTTTTACTTCATGGACAAGGATAGTGCTTTATATCTTCAGTCAATGGATATTAACCCATCACTTTTTTGCATGTTTATAATTCTCAGCAAGGATATACCAATTGTGAGACCTTACATACTAAGATATCCACTAGAATTTTTTTTAATGATATTATGAAGGCAGGGTGCATGATATCCTTTTCAAGGGATGGATGATGGTACCTTTGATATCAAGGGAAGAGGTGATGATGGTGTTTCATACATCCCCTTTGGCGGTAAATCCATGCGTGGAAAAGATATATCAAGAACTACATCATTAGTTTTGGTGTCCATAAATGAAAAAGGTAGTTGTAGAGTTTGTCTCCTGATGTATCACTTTCCCGAAGGTAAAGGATGAAAACTGGATTTCAGCAAGTTTAGATAAACCCATTAAGGCACAAGAGTGGATGTGGGATGGGATTTACATGGAATTCATTATGGACATACCATATACCTACAAGGGACATGATTCCACCTGAGTGATTGTAAATTGAATTACCATGTTTGACCAATTTATTGCTATTCGAGAGAGGAGTTTAGTATAGAGATTAAGAAGTCTATATATAAGAGGTTGTCAGTATCCATGGAATTACCTCGATAATTTTATCTAACCGTGATGCACTTCTCAAATATCAGTTATAGAGGGGATTACATGTGGCTTTCAAGACTTAGTTATGGTTGAGAACATTTCACCCCCAGTCTAATGGCCAAATAGAGAAGACTATCCCAGTCTTGGATGAAATATTGTGTGATTTCATGTTTTAATTTGGACATATTTGGGAGGATCACATACATTTGGATGAGTTTTCATACAATAACAACTTCCATTCCCCTATTGGTATGGAAATGTTGGAATATTTTTACGGGTGACCCTATAGGTCACCTCTTTGTTGGAATTATCTAGGTGATTCAGTATTAATTGGCCTGAAGTTGGTGTGAGCTAAATTAGAGAATATGATTACCATAAAATAGAGAATGATGACTACATAGAGTCATCACAATTCTTATGTTGACTGGCAAGGAAGACCTATGGATTTTGAGAAGGGAGTCCATGTGTTCACGATTGTCTCATCTCGATGCGGATTGATGAGATTTGGTCACAACAACAAATTATTCCTATGATTCACTGGACCATTCCATACACGCTGTAGAGTTAGCGAGGTATCCTACCTTTTAACCCTTCTACGAAAGGTGGGCCAGCTACACGACGTCTTCCACATGTCATAGCTGATGAGGTATATGCATGACTCATCACATGTAATAGACTGGGGAGAGTTTGACATCAAGGATGGAGATTGATTCGCAGAGTACCCGGAAGATATTGATGAATTGTAAGAGGGGATCCTTCATGGTGAATAATTCCCCTTGGGCATATTTGGTGTCAGTACAAGAATGATCAAGAGAGCACCTATGAGTGGGATACTCAGATGTGAGCCCAGTACCCAAATATTTTTATTAGTTTTTCTTTTTTTTGGATGAAAATACCTATGTTTGGGGGAATTTAATGAATTTAATTTACTATGTAATATTTATGGATATTATATACAGTATTTTAAATACTAATAACTAATGCAACATGCAATTATGAGGTCTAGTGTACCTAAAACAAATGTTTAAAATATGTTAAATAATTTAAATAGCATGTGAACACAATTTCCCTAAAAAAGTTGAATAAATTCTAAATGGGTGCCAAAATTAGAAATCCAAGGGAACCGTTGAATTCAGAATGTGGGTTTTACCCTATGTGAGATTTAATATTTTTCGACACGGGCCATTTGTGAAAAAGTTATCACAGGTGAGAAATTAATAAAATTAATTAATTTATTTTATTTTATTCAACATAGAGACCTTTATATTTATATATACCAAAATGAATTTCATATATGGGTTTTCTGTTAAACACTATAGACCTACAAGCTATTGGAGGAGATGATCCTTAGAGAACGACAACAGATCAGGACCCGATCATGGATCATTACACCAACAAAGTTCATGGATCTAATCAATGACAACAAACAAACCATTCCTCATCAATTATAAATCCAAAATCTGGGTAGGATGTTTTTATTTGTGATTTAGGTCTTATTCCTAAATCCCATACGAATGTAGATCAATTACATAAATACAATTGCTATGCACATTGTCGATAAAATTAAATTGATGGAATTGTTATTTGTTAATTTTCTTTTAGGCCTCTTCGTTCATCTTCTTCTATGAAAAAGGATCAAGGAAAAATAAAAAATGGATGAGTTTCATTCCTAAAATATAATGTATTATAGATTTATCCACTATTTTTTTGTTCAATCACCGTTGGTAGTCCTTTTGGACAAAATTTTGACAAATACCATGTTTCAGATCATTGCATGACCATTATTTAGTAAAATGGATCAAAATCATGGTTTTGGAACATTATGATAGTTGAGGTTTGTGTATTATTGATGATGGTGGTTAGATCAAGGTAGAACATGACTAGATTTAGGGTTCTTAATTTTACAGGGTGGTTCATGGAAAATCAGACATCAAAGGTGTTTTTCAAAATTTGTTTCAAAGGCCAAAATCTAGTGGGCAACCAATGGCAGGGCTCATTCGACCTATATCTATGATCTATGAAGTAATATCTAGTAGAAATTTATGAAGATGAAGCATTTAAGGAACAATGTAGTAGAAACCTTAGGATCTATAAAATATTGAGCAACATGACATGTAAATCGAGATTATATTCCATTTGGGGGTCGTTCGGTGGTAGCTCGGGTTTCAAGATGAAGATAAGGACCACATGGCATGTGAAACCTATAACATGGCATGTGTACCTTCTGATTTGACTTGATGTGTACTTACTAAAGTACACAAATAAGGGAAAAAGTACATGTCTAGAGAGAATTCCATGTACTTGGACACAAACACAACCTGGCATACGTATACCGGTACATGGACACCACAACCGTATGGGGACACAACCATGTGATACATGCACGGTACTGTGTGCATCTACACTCCATTAAATTCTTCTACACATTTTGTATGTGTATAATTATATTTAATGCATGTCTTTTCCATATGATAAGACTTTGGGATAGCTGGACACACTCTGTACTCTCAGGTACAAACCATGTACTACCAGGTACACACCATGTACCCTTTCAAGTGTGTTTGTCACTCTTAATTTCCATAGTTTGTACCAATATAGGTTGAGTGTGTTTTTTATCCTTTCCCTAAAGGGTACAGTGACTAATCACATCCACATAACAGGATTATGATCCCCTATATAGGTCATGTCTCAAATAGAGTTGTAGTGTGTCTCCGTGATATTGGAGTGTGATTTTATATCATCCTTTATCCTTAGATGAGGTTTGTTGAATCAGCGTGACCTCAATAATAACAGAATTGATCCTCTATCAAGAATTAATTGTTTTTAGGGTTATTGGTATCATGAGCATATTATCCCTTACATAGTGGGATGATCAAGATTGAGTTCATGGTGCCCCCTTGTGGTTCTAGGCATGAAAACTTATCTGTGTATTAGGGTCTTCATAGACCATTGAGTTTCTTTGGGCGGGAATAATTTTCTAGAACTCTTTGTCAAGTGTCTCAAATGATATAATGGATTGTTGGGTGGATTCTCTAAGAATGGTAATTACTTAAAGCTTAATCGTATGGTTGATAATTTTAAATGACTGCCTAGTGGCATGCTATATTTCCTATGTATATCTAGGTGTTTCTGCTATACATTGATTGTTATATCCTTTATTTAGTTAATTGTACTCTATTATTCAGGTTTAGTGTTTTTTTGTGCCCTAAAAAGTATTTTTATACCCACCCAACATGGAATTTTCCCACACATGTCATGTCTTATGTAGATGATGGCCCATTTAACGATGTCCTTATAGGACCAGAAGAGGGTGGGACATAGCTAAAGCTTGATAGACTAAGGTGATTAATAGGAGAATTAATTTTACTTAGTCATTACACATGGAGTAGGTTAGACTCTTTAATGTTTTGTTTGGTCTTGTACTTGACCCATTTTATTCCATTTTCAGTACTTCACTGTCGTACTCTATTGTGGAATCTTAGATGCATGCATGGATTGTTTTAATTTCTTTATATTTAAACATTGTGCGGGATTGGAGATGTGTACCTGTGTATAGTAACTTAAGGATAATGAATCCCATTTTTGGGATATTCTTACTTGGTGCTAGTTTCCATCCCCTAGCCTATTAGAGGTTGGATTGGGGTAATCACCGTTTGAACTCTGGTTGGCCAGGTTGTGTCATCCGACACAACATCAATGTTAGCTATCATCACCTAACACGTGGGAAAATTGAAAACTTGTTCAAACCTCTTCCTTGAAAGAATATTATTATACCACATGAATGGAATAAGTTTTGAACGTAATCCCAACATGTCAACTGACTATGACGATATAAAGGAATGAGTATCACTTGTATCAATCAAATATTTCACCATATAAGATGAAATAAACACCCTAAATTTTATGGTAGTTGAACTTACTTTAAATTATACAATTTCATACCTAGTCTCATAAATCAATCCATTCATAGCCACATGAACACACCCTTGGGCGGAGTATTAGACCTACCACCTTTAGAAGCACCGATATAAACCTGTGAAACCTTTGTTAGAGTTGATCCTATAACGACCTAAAATTTTTATACATATATATTAAATATAAATAGATAAATATTTATTAAATAAAATAATAAAACCACACCTGAACCATGTGGGTTTTGTGTCTCTAGAAACTTTGAAAAAAATAATTGGTTCTTAAAACATCTACATTATATACTTCTTATTCCTTCACAACAAGAAACATTTTTGACATGTCATACATAATACCTTCCAAATATATTTTAGCATATAAACATAAGAAAAGTGTGAGGTCATATGTTCAATAAGGGTGAACAAAGAAGATATCAATCATACAATAAGAACATGGTCGTTAAAACATTAACACGACATTTGAAAATTATACCTTGCATGTAAAAGATAATAATCCAAAGTCATGGAATAAATTGTAGAAGTTAATAAGGAAATAAGGATTCATGATCCATGAGAGAATAATATTGGTATAATAATGAAGTGTGGACTAAATATAATCATAAAAAATCATTTTCTTATAAGTCAAGTCTCATAGAAAAAATTATCATAACATAATGTGTGCATTACACAAACCATCATAGTAGTCCAGGTTCACTCCTAAGACTATCATAGCATACAATGTCCTTTATTGATTCATTTTCACTTCCCATTCCAGTACTACATATCTCATGAGTTATAATAACATTACCCAATGCATTAGAGGGAGATACAGGTTCAACCCATTGTTGGTTATAACATGACCACCATCCTTGGTTGTAACGTAACCATCATCACATTATAAAAACTATACATATGTTCTCCACAATAATATAATTAATACAACATATCATAACCAATGTAAATAAATAAGTTACATAAACATTTCATCATTACATAAATGATGGAAAAGAAATGGGATTCATAAACAACATGTTATCATTAACATAAATCAAAAAAAATAATAATAAGGACAATATCCATGAATAATATCTCTATTAAATCATAAATACCATGAAATAATGTTATCATAGATGGAAATAAACATTTAAATATCACTTGGAAATAATTCTTGAAAAATAACATTTCCATTCTTAAATAATTTTTTTTAAATAGATTCACAATTAAAGAAAGAAATTATTTTCATTGAAAAAAACTTTTAATCTTGTAAAGGAGACATAAAATCATAAAAAAATTATGACAGTGGTAAAATAGACTCATTCTGTATAATATATGAAAAAAATTCCTTCCGTATTTTTTTGGAAATGTAAAAAATTAACATTATTTAGAAAAAAATCCTTTCAAATAATATTGTATAAAATCAAACACAATTAAAAATGAATTTAAACAAATCATAAATGAATATTAAAATATTTTTTGAAATAATTTTATAAAACATGGACATGGATAAAAATAGGTTTTTAAGGGAAATTTTAAAAATATATTTTTCAAAATAATTTCCCTTGTAAAAATAATATCATTCATGTGAGAATTAATCAAATGAATCAAATACGAGTATCTGCTGTGAAGTGAAATAAAATATTATAAATAAAACATAATATATTAAAAATCCATTTCACATTTAAGCATAGTGTGACATAATAATGGAATTATAAGTTTAAACCAAATAATGGGAATTGGGTAAATAATTCCCTTACCAATTTGTTTTCAGTCAAATCATATGCTCCATAAAAGTAATTATTATCAAATGAAACATTGAATAACATGAAGTTAATGAGATTCATGATATGATATATCAGAGTGCTGTATATATACATAACAACAAAAGAAGTGGTTCATAATGAATATATCTCACATAAGTAAAAGTTATATGAGAAAACCTTACCTCATGCAACCCTTTATTTTTTCATACTTCAACCTCCTCTTGAATATAACCTCATTGAAAGACCCATTATGTTACTTGGAATTGGTATTTGGATGAGACTAGTAAAACTTGGATGTGTGGGTAGTGGGGAGGATATGATTTGGTAGATATTTAAAATAATTTAAGGATTGTGATGATAAATGGGGTGGTGAGGAGTGGTATTTAAACTTTAGTAGGGGTGGTTTTAAGTGAGTAATTAATGATTATTTTATATTTAAAGCCAACCAGATTTTTGTAGAATTATTTACAATGAATATTGAATATAATTTATGTTGTGAAGTTAGTTTATGGTCAATAATCACATCATTAAACCAGTTAATTTTTAATTTTTAGGTATTTTAAGCTTGTAACTTTTAATTTTAACTTGCTACATTATTTCACATAAACTATAGTCACTATTATTTTTAACATGATAAATTTTTTATGAATAAAAATTAAAATTTAATTATAACCTAATTTTGAAATCATAATTATAAATATATAATCTATTTTTTTTTAAAAAAAACCATCATTTTTTAAATTACATTTAAAATTAAACCGTCAAAATGCAATAAAAAACTATTCTTTGGGAAAATGTGTTTTTATGTCAAAAAATATACTTATACCAAAATAAGGTATACATATTATTTAAATGTAATTATTTATATTATATTATATTAAAAAGTGATTAAAATAATTTGAGATCACTTTAAAATTATAAAATAACTTTTAAATATAATGTAAATTAGGGTTTTATAAAAATCATTATTTTTTACCATTTAATGAGAAATTATGCTTTTCGAAACAATTCTAAAAAATTTATCATAATATAATTTTGAAATTATTAAACCAAATTTAATTTTTCATTTTATAAAATAAATTTTCTAAGTGTGTCAAAAATTAATTATATTTATTTTCTCATAGAAATCCAAAAAATATCACTTTTGGAGAAAAACATATATATTAAGATTAAATTGACTTTACAAAAATTTTTGATCATATTAAAAATAAATTAATCAATAAATTAACATTTTTTTGGAAAAGTATATATTTAATAATTTTTTTAATACAATTCATTCCACCAAATTTAATGACTAGGGTATAATATCCATGTTAAAATAATAATATTTTGATGTTTGTTTCATCTTTGTGAAACATAAGATATAAAATAGTTTAAATTTATTTAAAAATATACATAATGTAAAATATTTGGGTTTTACAGTCTACCCCCCTTAAAATTAATTTCTCCCTCAAAATTCATCACTCGAGTATGAATAGATGAGGATACCTTTGACTCATCACATCCTCAGTTTCTTATGTAACTTCCTCAAATTTTTGGTTTTGTCACAAAACATTAACCATGACAGTGGCCTTGTTTCATATAAATTTATATCTATGATCCAAAATCTCTACTTGTTGTTATTCATAAGAAATATATTTCTCTAGTGGTATGAAATATGATATTAGTACATGTGAAGGATCCAGTATGAACTTTATTCGGTGAGATACATAGAAAAAATCATGAACTTGAAAGGGAATCGATGGAAGAGCCAATAAATAAGATTCTATCCCGACATGATGATGTATTTTTTTTTAAAATGTGATTTCTGATAATTTAAAATTTCACATAAAAAATCAATGGTGGATATATGAAAATTACTTTGTGGGAAACCGAAATTGTAAAAAGTGTCAATAAAAATCTTCTTAAAAAGGGGAATGTAAAAGGAGGCGATCACCACAAAATTGGGATTCTAATTAGGATAATATTATTGGAAGGTGAAAATATGTAAATGGAATAGAATTATAGCTATATAGTTCTAATGAAGTATTATACAGAACATGGTGTTTATAATGTTAATGACCACAAAACCATTAAGAAAATTGGTATTAAAAATGTCATTTATATAATTATAAATGATGATATTAGAATTACATTTTTTTTCAAAATTATTTGAGAATATATACTTACATGATTTAATCTAATAAGTATAATCTAAATCTTTGGTTGTTCCATGACCAATTTCCCCTTCATTTCTTACTCTATGATATGAAGTTTAAATTATAATTCATTTAGAAATAGTGGAGAAAAAGATTCATAATGGGATGTAAATTTATTCCTTATGTCTCTAGTTATCATAGCAAAGTGATTATAACATTTTATCTAATACACAAAAATATTCATATAGTTAATTAATATATTAATATCTAAAACCCGATCTAATGTTCAACACAAACAAATTCATAAACTGTTACCCTTATAAACCGTCAAAAAAATTAACATCCATAACATTTTAAGGAGGGTCACTAAATTTTCAAAATCAACATATCATTAACCCCCAAAAAAATTGATGTAGCTCTTAATTTTCAAAAAACCAACCATTTGAGTATCAATATCATTTATTCTATTAAAACATGGTAAAAACCTTAATTACCATAAAAACATGGAGAAAACATGCATGCTTAAAAAATTAACCCTTTCATCATACTATAAATGAAAAAATAATATAAAATAAATCTATAATCCCCCTTTTCATAATATTAATAATATGTTCCAAGGTTATCAATCTTATCCAATTGATTTTATCACAAAAAATCTCATTATTTCATTATTATTCTATCATCATGAACATGTTTTGGGTTATCTTTCCCTTAATCATGTGTTCTATAAAAATATCACCTCACTAGATAAATCACATTTCATGGTTACTAGTACCATTAAACATATACATTTAAATATGTGAGGAAATACTTTATTGGAACAATCCTTATATGTTTCATTTTTTAATAATACCATAAAATTACTTTTCAACATTATTCTTGAATTCTAATACATTAACATTTAATCATTACACTTATTTCTTAGAAAGTTAACCTTGATTATTCATTTTATTCCTTAATACTTCCTTTATATCATATCTCATTTGTATTATCTTCCTCATCAACAATATAAACATCACTCATACAACCATGCCACGATTTCCTCTATAGGGAATTGATTTTCATAATTCCCATACATTCCACATTTAAAAAATTTATCTAGAAATGATGCCTTAGGAATACCATTATTCTCATCCATTGTGTTAAATGAACACTTCAATATTCATTTTCAATTACCTTCTTGGTTTACTTATTTTACACACCTGAATAATATTCTAGTTCCTTTTAAACATTCTCCTTTATGCCTCTTTCCACATGCTTTACATGAGGAGAATTGAACTTTATTTTCTCTATAGTCAGTATGAAACTGCATCTTTATCTTCATATATGGGTTAGAAAACCCACAAAATATGATATTATTGATCTTTTTATGAGATTTAAGATTATGAACAATGATAGGGTTTCAAATTACATCTCCCATTTTTAGTAGGTTTCCCATGAGGAAGATCATTCCATTGTCCGTCACACTCACCATTAACATGACTCCTCTTAGTTCTAACAATTAACTAAAACCTAAAAAGCATAGTGTGAGAAACACTAATCATAGTTTTAAAATAACTTAATCAAGGTAAATTTCTTATAAAATTTCAATTTATGAAAACTACGGTTTAATCCTATGTTATTCAGGATTGTTAACAGAATTCTAGGATGTAACCAATACTGAGAATTATCCTTAGGGATCCTAATTAAATATTTCACATCCCTATTCCAAAAGGATAACTAAAAATTTATTTGATATCAAATATAATAACCCACACCTTTTATACATAGATATTACATCTATGTAGTTGAATATTCATTACATAACATAAAATACAATTCTAGAACATTATGGGTTTAGTGTCTTCAGAAACATGAAAAAACTGATTCACAAACAATCTACATAGACCCCCATTAATTCCATAATAACTAAAACGTTTTTTGACATGTCATACTTCATACTTTATTTTATATCTTAGGGAAAATAAAAATTTGAAAAGGTTGAGCTCAGATGCTCAATAAGGGTAAATAATGGAGTTATCAATCATAACATAAGCATAAGGGAATAAGATCACGAACATAAAATTTTAAAATTATACACTACATATCAAAGATCATAATCTTGAGTCATATAATAAATCATATAAGTTTATGGGACATGGATAATAAGAAATCACGATCCATGAGAGAGTAATGTTGGCATAAGACATGGAATGTGTCATACATATAATAATAGAAAATCATTTCTTTAATAGTCAAGGATATTTTACAAGACTATCATAGTAGAACTGGTTCACTCACCAAACCATTATAGTGGTCAGCGTTCACTCCCAAGACTACCTTAGTGGAAAAATTCCTTTACCGAACTGGTTTCACTTCTTGTCTTGTCTAGTGTATCTCAAAAGATATAATATCATTACCCAATACATTGGAGGGAGATATAGGTCCCACACATCATTGGTTATATTGTAACCACCATCCTTGGTAATAAATTAACCAAAATAACATAATGGAAACCATACATATTTCTTCCACAAGAATATAATTCATTAATTATATTAGAACCCATGTAAAGAATTGAGTTTTATAAACATTTCGTAATAACATAACTCATGAAAAAGAAATGGGATTCATAAAAATCATGCCATCATAAAAATAAAGAAAAAATATAAATAATAAGGACAATATCCTTGAATAATATTCATATTAAATGATAAATAACATCAAATAATTTTATGTTATATAGAAAGTAATTTTGAAAGATAACTTGGAAATAACTCTTTAAAAATAAAATATTTATTTTCAAATAATTTTTTTAAATAGTCTCCCAATTAAAAAAGAAAACATTTTCATTTAAAATAGCCCTTTAATCTTGTAAAGGAGACATTAAATCATTAAAGTGTCATGATAGTGGGAAAATCCTCTCATTCCATTTATGTTATAGATCATTCATTTCATATTTTCTCATAAAATTAATAAAGAACATCATTTAGAAAATGACAAAAATAATTCTTTTAAACTATTTTGTACAAAGAGAAACATGGGTAAAAATACCTTTAAAAAACTCAATAATGAATAGTAATTTTTTGGAAACAACTTTAGAAAACATGGAAATAGAAGAAAAATAAATATTTAAGGAAACTTTTAAAATATAATTTTTAAAATAAATTCCCATATAAATATAATATCATTGAAGTGAGAATTAATCAAATGAATAAAATACATGTATCCACTATAAATACACATACAAATTATAAATAAAAAAAGATATTCAAAAGATATTTCAGTATTAAGCTCAGTGTGACATCATCGGGGAATAAGAAGTTTTACCCAATGAATGAAAATTGTGTTAATAATTCCCTTACCAATTTGTAATTAGTTGAATCATATTCCCTATAAATGTAATAATTATCATATGAAATATTAAATAACATGAAGATAATGATATTAACGATACGATATATGAAAGGGAAGTACATATACACCACACGCATGAAATAAGTGTTGAATAAGGCATATATCTCCCAGAAGTAAATGTAAGATGAGAAAACCTCACCTCACATTTCCCTTTAGTTTTGCATTCTTTAATATCATATTAAATATCACATTCTTTAATGAATTATTAAGGAACTTGGAATTTGTCTTTGGGTGATAGAAGAATCAATTTTATATTGGGAGACTAAGGAGGATAAGATTTGGTAGATATTTGGAAAGATTGACGGATTGGAGGATAAATGGGGTTGTGATGAGTGGTATTTATACTTAAGGATGGTTGGTTTTATGTGATTAAAAAATGATTACTTTATATTTATAGACAAACACATTTGGGAGGCATTAATTCCAACAAATTTTGATTAAAATTAATGTTTAAATGCTGGTTAGGGTCGATAAATAAATAAAAAATCCCACTTAATGTGGTAGCTTTTACGTTATGTACCAAAACACCCACCCAAACAGTGCTAAATGGGTTGGGTGTTACTACCTTAGGCGTACCACCCCGAATGCCAAAGGCTTCCAACTAGAAGCGAGGGTGTAACATGTATAGTGGGGAGACTATAACCTCTTGGAGGATAATAGTTGTATTGGTATGAGTAATAATATATATCATACACCAGAAATTAATGACATAGAAGACCTGAACTAGACCTGTAGAGCAGAATCACAATCAATAGACGATAAACAATGGAAGCAATGTAGAAACAATAGTATCATAATGAAAACAGAGGATCATACCAGCAATCAATTGCAAAAACTACTAAACAACAAGCATGCATCCATATAAGGTCATACAATTCGATCAATATAAACGGTGCCAATGGATAACCAACAATTTCTAAATATTAAATTAAGAATGCTGATACAGAAAAATGGAAACTAAACAAGTAAACTCTATGTCGGCATGACCTTAAGGTCCATACCATCTCCATGTGAACAGTACTATGATCCATCTCCTAAGGTTGATATCTTTCCTGCACATAAATCCATAAAGTCTACACACATCTTGAAGGGCCCATGTAGTGTGCAAGACAAATCTCAATAGGTTACCACCCATATGGTGCGTACCTAGTATAAGTGTTTAAGCAGTCATGCATCTATATGTGAAGTTAGAGGTGAAATGAAATAAATAAAAACAACATCCACTGGTTCTCTACAGCCACCATGGAGTGTCACATGCTTTGGAAAATTCCAGAATATCTAAAGTAAATGGAGTGCTTGGCCCATTTCCCAAGTAACCCTGTCATCACAAGTCTAAGGTGAACCATCTTGTTCCACCTTAATCATGTAACCTGGAACCATGTGTCTCTTAACACCTCGTGTCTCAAGGTACCGACTTCACGAAGGCCTGCCCAAACAAAAGTAACTCGAAGGAACAATGATGTATGTCCTTAAATAAGTTACTAGAGGTACAACGATGTCTACCCTCAAATAAAGTAACCAGATGGAAAACGATGTCTTACCCCAAATAAAGTGTCCCAACCCACGACCTCAATCACAACGAGCCTTATCCCCCAACCGGATAACCTATTCCCTATCTCTAGAAGGATTCTCACCTTCCACGTGGCTTCCTAAGAAAAGAAACCCCAAACCAATAGTACCTAAACCACAACTATCAGGGGACTCTACCCACACGAGTGGTCAAAAACACCTCATCAGAGAGTCTATCTGTGTGCACACTACTCAAAGTTTTAGGTCCGCGGTAATCAACAAAACAAGTTCTCAAGCCACAACATCTCTGACACCTTATGTCCATATGACCATGTCACTCAGGTCTGATGGCCTCACCATCCAAGTAACATGAGCCATGCCCAACCTAGAAGACACACTACCTCAAGCATGACATCCATGATGCCCCATATCGTGGTCAAAATTATCCAAAGTAATCCGGGACAAGCCCAATCTATGATCAAAATTACTCAAGAAATATCTAATCCATGCCCAAGAAAACCTAAATGTTCCAACATATGCAATTAAACAATTTGATATATAATCAATGAATCACTTAAAAACAGGGAAAACAAACAAAACAATTGAAATGCACCAACCATGTTTTTCCCATACCATCACTGAGGTTTTTAAAGACTAACAATTCATATAATACTTTAACAAATTAAACTCAGTAGTTTAATCAAAAAAATTGATTTTAAACCATATTGGCATACCTGGCCAAAATTCTCGAAGTGAGTAACAACCCCTCCCCCGACACCACTCATGAAAAATAGGTAAAAGGGAATACCCAAAGGCAACCTATAGATATAATAACCTATTTTACATGAAAATATAGAATAAATACGGTCCCACTCAAAATACACAAATATGTGCTAAAGGCTGCACCACCCAAAAGTTTGCATAAACAAGAAACAGAGTTTGTACCACCTAAACCATACACCTACAATGATCCTCCTCCAGTATCAGCCTGTAATTCAGCCTAAATAAAGGTATATCTACAAAATAATCCAAAACTCTCAAACCCCTGTAACTCGGTTTAGAAAAATAATCAAGAAGAATATATAAATGGGAATCATGTCCTTAACGAGAGGGTTTCAATGGATCAAACAATGTTTGAATCCAACATCAGAAGAAGGAATGAGAAAAAGTTTAATTCTCGACTACTTGTTTCTTGAGGGTTACCTTCAGAACCTGATAAATGAGGCTAATACCCATTTAAAGTGAAAAAAATAAAATACACGACATGTAAGTAGGACTACATGCCTTGAATATTCTTTAACTACTCCAAAGAGGGCTGGACTACTTTTCCAACTTGCTGACATGCATACATGGTGTGTAATTCTCTACCCGACCAACATCCTTGACATGCCATGTATATCCCCTTACATGTACCTCTATACGGCATGCAATTTCTAATATATTTCTTCCCATCCAATAGGCCTACACACCATGTAAGGACATCACACACGAGGAAGGGTACATGACGTGTACTGAAGGTACAAGGTGTGTAATATGTAATTTTCTAGAAACTGCCAAGTTTCTCCAGTTTTCTCAGAAAAAATTCATTAATTCAAACAGGGTCAGAATTTTGACCCATTCCAAAAACCGAGGTTCTTACAATCTCCTATCTTTAACATAGATCACACTCGATCTATCAAACGAAACCTAGAGATGTACCAAACATGCTGATCCCCAAGGGGCTCCCCACCTTAGGAATTTCCTATCTCAGTCTCAAACTAACGAAAACCCAAATCAATTAAAGCTAACTAATCTATTTATGGACTCATGGTCCTTTTCATGATGCATCATCACCCCTGCACTAAATTAGGTTCTCCCGTGTTTCTTCAAACACCCTAACGTATCTTCACCACATTGGTGTCCACATCAATGAGGTCCTACATTCCATAGGTTCTCCAAATAAAACCCAATGCCCTGCACATCATGTAACCCACATCCTTGATGCCCCGCTGCCCACAGAACCACATTAAACCTACATCCCATGGATTCCCCGATGCCCATTTCACCTCATACACACACATATATAAATATCACGCACCCGATATGGTTCCAAATCCACATAATAGAATATGGTCATTCCACATATATCCTATTTACCTCGTTCACAAAAAATGAACATTCCCCAACATGCCATGCCAAAAGAAGTAAAAATGAAAAAGATCATGGCCACACCAACGATATACCTATAATTATTGTTAGATCACCAGCCTGTTCAACACATGGATGCTCTACGGTGTGCCCCTGTATTGACACACAACTGCCTAAAACCTGTCCTCCCTACGGTACTACACAGGCCACCAGCTACTAACCCCTCAGCTGAGTCCCGCTGTCTCTGCCGTGTCCTCCACGTGCAACTGAAACTCGACTACCCTCTCCCTCTCCCGAACCTGAACCAACTATATATGTCACAGTTTATCCTAGTCCCTGATTACCAGCCATTAGAGAAGGTATCCTATAGAACCTCTTGAGATTCCCAACGTGTCCACATGTCCGACACTCCTTTAGAAGCCAACTGCAATGAGTCTGAACTTGCCATGGCTATCCACACTGAAAGAAATTCACTATCAAACTACCACGAGGTGGTATAGCTGAGTACTTGGTTGGACCAGCCTACTAGAACTCATCCCAACCATATTTTTACTATATGAATCATCACCTAAAGATGTTTCCCGACCAACCTGGGAAATATCCCTCTGGTTGGCCTCTGATATGTGTGCCTGATTCACCAATTCTGAGAACGAACCTAGCCTAAAGATATTTACCTAGATCTGAATATAATTTCATAATCCATCCTCAAAGAACCTCACCCTTATTGAGTCATAACATACCATACTAGGTAAAAAGTGGGAAAACGTAGTGAATGTTTCTCCATAGTCCGTGATGGACATGTCAACCTGGTGGAGGCTCAAGAACTCCCGAGCTATTTCTTCCCGCAGTGTCTCTGGGTTGAAGTGCTCGAAAAACCTGTCCTCAAAGTCCTTCAATGCTAGACCTTCATGGTTGCGAGCATGAACCTGTAAATCCCACCAACGCTTCACCGACCCTCTCACCATGTACATTTGTAGCTTGACCCTCCGCCTAGGAGGAATCTCAAGCTGCTCGAAGATCATCTACAAGCTCTCTATCTAGTTCTCAACTTCTTATGGACCACCCTCACCTTAAAAACTTGGTGGGTGCTATGACTGGAACTCTCGTGTTAGATATTCCATAGATGGCTTCATACCCTATGAACCTCTGTTGATTACCTACAAGACACGTACTAGGATAGACCAGAGTTGCTCGTCCTACCATGGTCCGAATGTTGCCAAGTATGGCTACTTCCATGTCTGCACTGGATCCTAAACCTGATCTTGTATCTAATACTATACTTAATACTCATGATCTTCTTTCCCCTTAGGTATCTAAACCGGATTATACTTTGGAGACACTATACCATTACCCACCTGATGTTCCATAGAGCCATCTAGGAGGAACCCACTGAATAACATAATGGTCAGACATCTCCTATATTTATACAATATATTCAATGCAGATAAGGAAATTAGCAAAAAGGTATCACATAACTAATACCCTTACTCTCCCCTACCAAAACCATGCCCACCACATCCTAGCCTCATGGACTCATTACCCTCCCTTAACAGAGCCATGTATCAAAAATGACTCGGGCTATTCCCGTCTTGACAACCAACGTTGACTCAAACTGATGACCGAGTCACCCAATCCTGGTGATCAAATTCCCTTCAACCATAGTACATACCGGCTCGTACAAGAGCCACACCCAAATACCCTTCCACAAAAAATTATAAACAAATATATATATAAATCATGGAAAATTACATTGAAATCAACAAGAAATTCTATCAGTATTTTCACCCTTCACATTTCAAAAGCATTAATAGAATGTCAATTGATATTGTTGACAAGGTATTATTACTTCACAAGGCAAAAATGTAGTTATGAAATTAAAATACCCTAAAAATATTCCTATCAAAATCCAAACATTAACGCCTTTCTATAACGTTCAAAGGTCCAATTTGTTTCTCCCTTACCTCACTGGGTTAAGGGTCACATAACAAAATCAACAACATTATATAACAAGTGATCCACCAAGGTTGAAATCATATATACTATAATCTAAGAAAAATAAAAAAAAAATTCCCACCTAAAGTAACTTCGTCCATCCCGCGTACCTGGGGCTACAGGAACCCAAGCATATGCTAGAAACCTAGTTCCAATTACAACTTCTATACAAAATACCGACTTACAATGAGGTTTCAAAAGGTACAGTGGGGAGGCTAAAACCTCTCATAGGATAATAATGGTAATGGTCAGAGTAATAATATATAACATGCACAAAAAATTAATGATTTAGTAGTCTCGAACCGGACCCGTAGAGCGGAAGAACAATCAATAGATGATAAACAACAGAAGAAAAGTAGAAACAACAACAATGAAACATTAACATGAAAACATGCATGAAATAAATTACAACAACTAATAAACAACAATCATGCATCCACAGTAGGTCATAGATGTAAAAATATATAAATGGTGCCAATGGATATCCAATAGTTTCTACATATTAAATTAAGAATGATGATAATGAAAAATGGAAACTAAACATGTAAAATCTGTTTAGGAATAACCTCAAGGTCCATACCATCTCCATGTCAAAAGAACTACGATCCAGCTTTTGAGGCTGATCTATTTCCTGCATGTAAATCCATGAAGTCTACATGTGTCCTGAAGGTCCTGTGTAGGTTGTTAGATGAATCTCAGTACGATACAACCTAGATGGGTAATACCTAGTATTACTGTTTAAGTAGGCATGCATCTATATGAAAAGTAAGAAGTGCAATGCAATAAATAAACACAGCATCCACTGGTGCTCTGCAACCACCATGGAGTGTCACCGGATTTGGAAAATTTCGGAATATATGAAGTAAATAAAGTGCTTGGACCATGACCCAAGTACACCTGTCGTCACATATCCTAGGTGAAACCTCTCATTTCACCTCAATCATGTAACCCGACACCATGTGCCTCTTGACATCTCGTGTCTCAAGGTACCGATGTCTCGAAGGAATTCCCAAAAAATGTAACTAGTAGGAACAACGATGTATGTGCTCAAATAAGTAACTTGAGGGATAGTGATATCTGCCCTCAAATAAAGTAACCGGATGGACAATGATGATTTCCCCCAAATAAAGTGTCTCGGCCCACAACCTCAATCAGAGGGAGCCGTAGCCTCAAATTTGAAAACCTCATCACTATCTTCTAAAGGCTACGTCCCTCCATGTGGATTCCTATAATAATCACCCCCAAACCAACAGTACATAAACCAAAACTATTGGGGGAATGTACCCACACTAGTGGTCAAAACCACCTCATCACAGAGTCTCTATATACGCACACCACTCAAAGATCTGGGTGAGCGGTAATCACCAAAATAAGTTCCCAAGCCACACCATCTCTGAAACCTCATGTACCTGCGACCATGTAACTCAAGTCTGATGGCCTCAACATCCAAGTAACCTGGTCCGTGCCCAACCTGACTGTCACACTACCTCCAGCCCGACTTACAAGACACCCAATCCCATGGTCCAACCCACCCAAAGTAATCTGGTCCAATCCCAACCTATGATCAATATCACTTAAAAAATATCTAGGTGTTTCCCAACACAACCCAATGGTTCCAACATATGAAATTCTTCAATTGCATATAATATCAAAGAATAACATTAAAATAGAAAAAAATAAATAGTTGAAAAGAACCAACCAGGTGTTGTATCATACCAGCATTGAGGTTTTAATTAATAACAATTCATATCACACTTTAACAAATTAAACACATCAGTTTAATCAAAACAGTTCATTTTAAACCATTTTTGCATACATGACCAAAATTCCCCTATTGGGAAATGACCCCTCTCTCAGCCCTGCTCAAGAAAAATAGGTAAATGGAAATACCCAAAGGCATCCCTCATGTTTAATAATCAATTTAACATGAAACTAACGAATAAATAGGGTGTCACTCAAAATACCGAAATACGCGATAAAGGTTGCTCCACCCAAAAGTCTTCGAAAACACTAAACAATGTATGCAACACTTACCTCGTACACGTATGATGATCCTAATCTGGTATCAACCTTAAATTCAGCCTAAATCTAGGTAGATATACTAATGACTAAAAACTCTAAAACCCCTATAACTAGTTTTAGAACTAAAATCAAGAAGAACGGATCAAGGATAATCAAGTCCTTACCGAGGGTGTTTTAATGGATCAAACATCATTTGAATCCAACTTTTAATGAAAGAACATGATCAATTTAATGTATCGACCACCTGTTTCTCGAGGGTTCTATCCAGAAACTGAGAAATAGTGATACTGCCCGTTTTAAGCAAAAAACAACACAATGTGTACTTAGGTTTACATGCCATGTGGGTTCTTTAACTACTCCAAAGGAAGATGGCCTACATTGTCGATGTGCCGACATGATTACACAATGTATACCTAGGGTTACACTATGTGTACTTATCTACCCAGCTGACATCCTTAACATGCCATGTATATCCCCATACCCAACCCCTCTATATGACATGTACAAAAATTACACATCATGTACCTACTAAAATATTTGTACTTGTTCAATAAGCTTACACGCCATGTATGGGCTTCACACACGGGTAAGGGTACACAGTGTGTACTGAAGGTACACATCTTGTAATCTGGAATTTTCGAGAAACTGCCGAGTTTCTCCAGTTTTCTCAGAAACAGCTCAAAAATTCTAACCGGGTTATAATTTTTACCCATGCCAAAAACCTATGTTCTTAGAGTAGTATTTAGTTATTTTAAGCTTTAACCTGTTAACTTTAATTTTCCACTATATTTTATCTATAATATGGTAATTTTTTTTACCGTGGAAAAATTTTAATGCCTAAAAATTAATATAACATTATAACATAATTTGGACCTCCTACTTCCAAATATGGAATCCATTACTAAAAATTATCAACACAGAAGTTGTAAAATTTCATTTAAAAATAACATGTCAAAATGTAATGAAAAATCATTTTTTTGAAAAACGTTTTTTAGGCCCAAAAATGTACTTATATAAAAATAAGGTATGATGATTTTTAAAAATAATAAATTAGATTATTTCTGAATAAAATTTAGTTAAATAATTTTGAGATCAATTTAAAATCATAAAAGGACTTTTAAATATAATGAAAATGAGGGTTTCATATAAATCGGTAAATTTTATTGTTCACTGAAAAATTAGACTTTTTAGAAAATTATCAAAAATTAATTCTTAGATAGTTTTAACATTATGAATACAAAAATTAAGTTCATTTTATAAATTAAATTTTAGAAAAGTGTCAAAAAAAAATTATATTTATTTTCTCATAGATCATAAACAAAATTAGTTTTTGAGGAAAATATATATTTAAGGAAAAAATGAATTTACTAAACTTCTGAGCATATTTAAAAGAAATTAATTATTAAATTGAAAATGAATGAAAAAATTATATATTTCATAATGTGGTTAATACTATTAATTCTCTCCAATTCAATGTCTAGGTTATAATGTTCATGTTAAAATAATAATATTTTGGAGTTCGTTTAAGTTTTGTTTTATATGCATTGTAAGATATCAAATAGATTAAATTTATTTAAAAAGATTCATACCATAAATTCATTGGGTGTTACCAATCCTACCTTACTACCTTGTGATATCCATTCCCAACCACTATTGAGATGGCCTAATAATCTACATTGATGAAAATTATTTGGATCTATTGTACATTTAGTCTTGGTATGACCTTAACTTATACACTGATAGAAGGAAAAATAAGTTATCTTTATGACGCCCTTGAAACAATTATTGAAGAAAAATAACCACCATTTCCCTTCCTTGTTTGGTCATAAGATAGACCCTACCCAGAAACTACACCAACTAAAGATCCACCCAAAGCAATATTCCAGCTATGTTTGCCTCAACCGAAGATTATTTTTCAACTAACTATACAATGGTTGGAAGATACACAAGAATCAACATTGACAGAATATCTATCTTCAATATCATCTCAAACCTTCAACTCTTTAGGTAATCATTAGTGACAGGCTCTTGTGCTACCTGCACCAGCTCATAAAAATAGGTGGAATACTCCAGAATGGTAAGATCCCCTTGCTCTAAGGTCAGAAAATCCTTGATATTCTCTACATGTGACGCCTCAGGGTAATTTTTTTGATTAAATATTATATTGAAATAATTCTAGTTAATATCCTCATGAAAAATATATTTTACAATAGATTCCCACCATCTCCTTCCTAGTGCCTTGAGCATGTAAATGAATAAACCCACCTTATTGTCCTTAGGAGTCTTCAAGAAGTTAAAGATCCTCACAATTCACTCTGGGCTATACTCAGATTCAGGGGCTCCCATATTAATATGAAATACGAGTGGATATTTCTTAGTAAATTTATATTCCAGATCTTCCATACATCCTGGGTTCCCAACACCCACCTGTTCTAGGGGTTGAATTTTACAGATTGAATCTTCAAACAAATAAGGTTTCATTTAACTATTAACTTATAGATCCTATCTCATATAACATTTTTTTAGTTTTAGAAGATAACTTCTCAATGGAATTGTCTGTTAAGAAAAAGAAAATGACAAATAAACTGTAAATAATAACCCCAAATCATAAGACCCAATTCAAGAATTCACATCTATTCTTTAAAACATTAATAATTTAATGCATTTATGAAATCCATAAATAAAGAAAAATGCTTCAATAATTTTTAGGTCCATTTAAAAAAATTTCCCATTCAGTCTATCTAAATGAACTCAAACACCATGTCTTATGCTTGTAAAAATGTTCTGACCACCCATGGTAAACCATGTTTAGAGATAAAAGTGAGCTTTCCATGAATGATTCTGCACTTACTACCCAAATTTTTATAGTGTTAAATCCTTTCTACCCAAGGGAAAAAAATTACATAGGTAGTATTAAAAAAATTAAGGTTGAGAATCCCAATGAAACAAAATTTAAACATAAAAACCTTAGTTAATGAGACAATACAACCAAGCCAACCCATCCTAGTGGTAAAGAGGTTCAACCAGATGAAGGTAAAAGGTCTCATAAGAAAAAAACTAAACATACAATCAAAGTATAAATGGGAATAACGAGATATATCCAAGATCTATTAAATATAATAAAAACCAGCTAAACCAGTAAGTATAAAATTAAACACTCTCAAGTCTCTATGTGACAAACTATCACCTCCAACCCATCCTAGTAAAAAAACAACAATGAAAAGAGAAGATAAAATTCTACATAATTTGTTTCCCTTTACTTTAGTCATACAAAAAATTGTCTATAACCATCAAAATAAAAAATTAGCATGTGATCACAAATCCTAGTTATATTCAACCACAGAGTCTATACAATGTCAAATATCAAGAATGAAAGACTTATAAATTTTAAAAAATAAGATTTTTTACAAATTATTTCCATATACATAATCCCATTTATAAATAATTTTACTTTGGGTTTTCATAAATTCCATTCATATCCACAAATCCTGGAATATGATAAGTATAAGTGATGAAATATGAAATCATATCCATACACCATAAGGTAATCTTGTAAACACATTTCCATTACATAAAAAATCATGTCAATCCATGTGATACAACATCAAGTGAAACCAAAATGCGATCAATAATCACTGGTAAAACCCATCATGCGATAAATAAACCATAAATTAAAAAGGGACTTTGTATTGGGATCTAGCCAATGAGAATACGTACCAGGTATAAATGATCCTAAAATAGGCTTATGTTTGTAACAAGTGATAAGTATTCCTTCCACAATTAATCGATATCCCAATGAAACCCCTAGTTGTGCCACACAAACTAGGGTCACCTATGTCCCTTTCCAAATAAACGCATGGTTTCCATTTTGATAATTATCAAAAGAAATTTCAAAACCATGATTAATTTATTATAAAACACATAAAAATCTAAACTATTCTCTTTCGGTTTCTGAAAACCCATTTTCAAATCAAAACCACGATTCAAACATTTAGTCAAACACTTGGTTTGAAAAAACCATTTTTATATAAATATCATTTAAAATCATTAATATTTCAAATAAATCCTTTAAAACCAAAAATAAGTTTAAATAAATTAATAAACCAAAATAATTTTACAATAATCTTAATAATTTCATAGAATTATCCCATTTTATAGAAGCACCTACCTAAAAAAGGAGGTAGAAAAAAACGACCTCGAAAATGAATACTAGGAATGAGTAGATCGAGACCTCACAATCAACAATCCATAGGAAACAATGTAAATCCTTTATCAAACCCATTATATTTGACAGAACATCTTAATTGGGTTCGAATGAAATGATAGGAGAAGGTATCAAACATAAATCTACAAAAATTATAGGATACTAGATAGAAAATGTTGCATACATTGGTGAGATCCATCAAGAATGAAGTAATTCCACCTTGAATTCAAGGTAAGATACCTCCAAATAATTATTTAAGGGTTAAAGTTAGATAATACATGATTAGGGGGTGACTAGTCTTTTAAAAAACCAAGGTAAAAGGAAAGCATCCCTCTTTTTTAGAGTTCGGGGGGAGGTGACATGGTTTTATAATGGATGCCAAAAGGTTAAACAAATTATTCACCTTAATAGTGTGACCCTAATATCCATTTTTTATAGGGATGAATGATTTTCATTGGAGTGATTCATAGTTTGGGAAAACTGTGCTCAAAGCATATGACACCCCTAGATAAACACCAAAACCCCCATATGGTTTCTTAGTGCATGTAACAATGTTTAACTATCCATGATCAAACTATGAAAAATTCCATTAGAACATAATAGAGGAATACTTAATGGTTACCTCATAGTTAAAATGATCATGTTCTTTAACTGTGTGTCTTGGAGTATTTCATAAAATTCTCTTTTTTCATCCTCCAATCCCCAGAATCCCACTGTACCAAAAAAGAGAAAACCCAAGGCTCATCTAAGAAGTTTCTATGACCACAAGGGAATCATATGCATATATTTCTACATTCATGTGATGAAATAACTAAGCGTTATTTCCTCCATAGTCTCCACCACTCAAGATATTAGAGAATACCATCCTTATCTCTTTTGGTGAGTCCTAGAATTGGTTAAGGTATATCATGTTAAAAATATATTGAAATAAATTATTAAAAATATTAATAATTTTAGTTAGTTCATTTGTCATAACATTTAGTTACTCAGAATCACTAAATTCTCCACCAAATTCAGTGTAAAAAAATTCCTCAGTATTCCAACCATTGAATAAAACCAAAAATCATGGTGTGAGGTACAATAATTATAAAAAATCATATATAGGATGTTTAAATCATGACACAATATTTTCAATATATAACACTATAGTTTAACATATTCCATCCTTGATTAATATATATTTAAATAGCTCATGATGGTTCATAAATAATATGTGAATTAAAAAAATATAGCCTATAGAAGTGTAAAACTCAGTGCATAGTTAGAGAAAACTCACCATGCACCCAAATGATAGATGATATATACTCAGACCAACACCTTTTGAGGTTATTACCCCATGATGCATCAGTTGCAAACCCATACCAAATTTCAGTATCTAGAAAAAGGATTTATTTTTAGGAAAACCATATAATATCAACCTTACCAAAACAATAGTATGTTATCCTATACATAGAAGTATCCTCAAATCTTGTCATAGGGATATGATCCCTAATCCATGTATTTCTAAATATAGTTCCCATGTTTTCTATTAAACATTTTCTGATACCAACTATAAAGTCCCAAGAACTAATAGCTTATATCTGGTGGTTGCTTTATTATATTTATACTAGATAAATGAGTTCACATCCTAATGGATCAAATATTTTAATAGTCTATTAAAACTATATACATAATTTAATCTTACACTACATTTAAAAACATAAAATACAACATAGTATTTTCTTGGAGAACAACATTATTACCTTTAGATTATCCCTATATATCAATCATAATACATTTACCGGTATCCTAGGGAAAGGAAACATGTGAAAGGTGTGAGATCAGATGATTAGTAAGGGTATTCATACAACATAAGTAGTCATTAATTAATAAGGAATAATAAAAAATTCATGGTAAATTTCAAAAAAGCATTCAATTTATATAATAACATGTATATCTAAGAAAATATAACAAAAATAAATTATGATCAAGTAAATACATATAAATAACCACATTTTATTTAAAATTATCCATGTATATCATAAAAATTCAAATAATCACATGGAAATCATTAAATAATCTCATAATTTTGGAATACATAATGTCAAACATCATAAACTAACCACTAAGATCTTGTGGAAAGACATCATACATAAACAGGCAAGGCCTCAGCCAATTACCAAATCTAGTTTGTATTATTAGACCTACCAATGCATTGAGGGGGAATAACAGTCCCCTGATGTGACATACTATGTCCATTGGATTTAATATATGAAAAATGATAATAAAAATTCAATAAAAATTCAATATAAACATTTTTATTAAAAAACTATCATATGAAGTATTAATATTTTACTAGTCAAACAAATCATAAACCATATAGAGAAAGAATATAGTTTATATCATTACAATATATTCAATATTGGTGTGTAAGAAAAATAAAGGGATGTTTCTCTCGAGGAATAAAAATACCATAAAAGATCAATAAAACATTATTGAAGAATATGTAGCATCGAAATATAGATGTAGACGCACAATTACAAGAGGGGGTGAATTATAGGATTAAGAACTTTTGATTTTATCCTTAAGAAAATATATGTTTAACAAAGTTAAATAAGTTATATTCAGAAACCATCATTGGTTCTTAACTAAGAAACATACTTACTTAGGATATGAAAATATTGACCCAATAAATAAACTTGTTAAAAATTTACTTAGGGAAGGATTCTACCTTAATGTGTATAAGAACCTTATTTATCAGAGTATACAAGATTAAGGAAGTATAAGAAAGTTATGCTTTCTTTCATTAACAAAATGCAGTGGAAATAAAATGCATATCAAAACAAGACAAGTATAAGAAATATTTTAACCCAATGAGAAGGGTATCTGACAACCTTGGATAAAGGTCCCTTGATTTATACATTCATGAAATTATATCTTACCCACACCAGTGTAATACCTCGTTAAGTCTATTAGAATCTCTCTAGATATCCTCGCAAGACATCAAACTTTAAGTTAGTCAGAACTTCAATCTTCATATCCTTGGAACCCCTCGACCATTATGTTAGTTAGAACCTTTTTCTTTATATCCTCAGAAGCCCTTGATTTTACACAACAACAATCAGAGTCACACTAAGTTAAAAAATCTGCTACCGACTGAACAAGTTGTTCACAGATTAGACACAACAAGAGAGTATCTTTCTTTAGAAACTAATACATCCATCACTTCCCAATAATTTTAATTGTTCAAATTGATAGGGTATTTATATGATAAAATTCCAATTCTCATCTCCTTATCCAATGGTCAAATTTTTCATTGAATTTCAGAGGGACCTGTACATGTGTCACTCTACCAATAATAAGTTAGAAATAGATTGTATGACATCATTTAATATAAGAAAAATTGGTAAACATTACCATGTGTAAGAAAAAATAATATTTATGGAAAATATGTTTATTCTTAAGAAACATGGACATGTTTAGTATCCGATAAAATGAAATATTACTTCAAGGAAATGAGGTAACTATAAGAAACGAATTTAATTGGAATATTAAGGATGTGAGAAAGGATGTCTAAAAATATGAACCATCGGATTAAGAAATAATAAATATTTGGATTCTGAATTCTGAAGAATCTTGAATTAAGATTTTAGAGTATGAAAAAACAAGAGTTCGATGTCTAATTTTCAAAGAATTCATATTCTGATTTTCACAGAATTCAGAGTCTGATTTTTATAGAAATTGGAGTATTTTTTTAGATAATTTGGAGTCTAAAAATAGCAAGTCATGGTTTCTAAGGTACTGTATGATTACGAGTTTTTAGATAAGGATCTAATTAGACTTATGGAAATTTGTTCATTAAAAAAATATGGTTAAACATGGATAATAATAATTAATAATAACATATAAAATCATATTTTAGGATTATGAAAATAGATTTTCTTAGATAAAGAAAATTTTCCTTAAGAGAATAATTCTTAGAGAATGATAATTTCCCTTATGAAAATGTGTTTTGATTTTAAAAACATAAAGAAAAGGAAAATTCATAAGGATACTTATTGAATCACAAATATCCCCCTTTTTTAAAGCACAATGAACTTTTCAAAAAATAATATAATGAATAAGGGAATATAAGTAATACGTTTTTCTCATTTTTAACATTAAAATAAATACTTATACCCTTTACTTATGACCCATAATGAATACGACTAACTCCCTCTAATTTTAGAAATCATTAAGGATCATATTCATGTCTTTCTTAGAGAAGTTAGTTTTTATTTCTTAATAAAATCTTTTTTGAGTAATCTAACCATTAATAAATCTCCCCATTTATTAGGTCATTCTATTATTTTAACATAATATTCATTGGATCAATTTTTTCTCCACCTTTTTGATTTTCAGAATGGAATAGAAGGAACTAAAAGAATTGTACCATAAAGGTTAGGAATATATAAGACAAAACAATAGAAATATAACAAAATTTTATTACGATAAGAAATTATTTTTATAAGGTAGAATACAAAATAAAATATTATATTTTGAGAAATCATTCATCTTTGTTCTTCATAGGCATGAGATTTTTCAGGGTAGCTGTCAACTTCATCAACTCTTTATGATCATATTTGATCTTCTTAATCAACTAATCATAATCGTAATTTTTCTTTTCAAGGAATTTGATTATTAATTCTTGAGAATTTAGAATTTTGGATTGAGACTTTACAACCTCTTATTTAACTTGGAACTTTTCTTCCAACTCATAACTAAGTCCTCTTTCCATTTTCTGGTTTAGAGAAACTGAATTCAGATTTCTATTAAAGCCTTTATCTTCTTGGATCCAGAAAACTTTCTCTTAATTGGAATTTTCTGAAAGACCAGTTGAAAAGTTCTTATTCAAGTCATCTGAATTATCAAATTCATCCATTACTGAATCATGGAAATCATACATGAATTTCAGATCAGTAATCAATGACTTAGAACATTTGGTCATTTCCATTCATGATCTCTAATGAACATCGTAACCAATGTTAATGGTTTTCAATCGAACTTCAAATTTAAAAAACTTTTCTATGAGAATTATTGTCGAATATAACTTATGACTGATAGATTGATGAAACAACTAACATCTCGAGTAAATGGTTGAAAATATGAAAATTGTATTCACTAGCTTCTTCAAGGACTGAACAAAAAAATATTATCCCATGGAATATAAAGACTCCGAATCGTATTCCTTTACTAGCGAGGTAAGTTTATCATTCTCTTCTGCTATCCTTTAATATGTTCCAACCATATCTTTCATGGATTTTTCAACCACAACATTCCTAGGAAAATCAGAAACAACTTTCTTTCCTTTATCAGCTGTAGAGATAACCTTATGAACTTTCGGAGTCTCATTCTCACTACAGAAATTTAATAATTCTATCATCATCATAAAAAAATTTATTAGCAACTTTTATCATGAATTTCATTATCATCACCCAAATGAAAAAAATCTTTGTTAGTTCTTTCATCATCTGATGGTTTATCAACCTCATCCAGAGCATCATCATCGTTCCCTTGTGAGATTATCTTGGATGATTCATCTTGGGAATTTCTAATCGACAAATTGTCAGAATGACTCTCCTCAAGGTATTCTTCCGCTATTTTGATAAAATCTTGACTTTACTATTCCTCTTATTCTCCTACTTCTTTCAAAACTAATTCTTCTTCAATAATAGGTTTTAAAATAGAAAAAATATTTCTTCGAGTTTCAATTGGAACTATCTCTATAAAGAAGGATTTTGGCACCTAAAGTTTTTTCGATGATTTCTCAGTATCTTTAATTAGATCATGAAAAATATTGGCTTCTGACATATTATTCTTTAACTTCTTATCCTTTTCTTTCTTTTCATGATTTTCGACTGCTTAGATTTTTAAAGCCTTATCCTTAATAAGGATAAAACCAAACACTAAATCTCCTTCCTTATTTTTATTTTTATTCTCTTTCCACTTGGATACTACTTCATCAGAAATGGCCTTTTGGGTTTTCAGCTTAGGTGGAGAAGATAATAATTCTGGTACTAAAATTTCTTTTTCAGTACCGATTGTTTTCTTTTCTTTGGGGTTTTCATGGAAGTTTCTCCTACTTCTCCTTTCATGCTATCATATTTAATCTCACTATCAAAAATATCATATAAATCTACTAAATTAATGATGAAAATGATATTCATCCTTCTCAGAGTATCAAAACTCAACAAAATAATCATAAAAACATTTGGTTTTTAACTCCGGGGATTTGTGAAGGATTCTAAACAAAGAACAATAATCTTGGATAAGATTGATGGATACATAATAATATGAGAATTGAGGGTGCCATTCTTGATATTGCTGATTGTGAAAAGAATATTCTTAATAAGGTTTATATTTCTTAGTTTCAATATGAAATCCATCATGAATATATCACATTTCTTAAGTAAATCCTTATCTCCCTTTCTTGGAATGAGAAGTCATTGCATCCATAGGGTTGAAAATATGAAATGGATTGAAAGATAATTTATTTTTGGTGACTTAACCCATTTTAGACTAAGGTACTCAATTTCCTTAACCTTATCAAATAAACTTTCCTTGTCAGACAACTTGTGAGAGAAAATAAATACTTCAACTTCATAATATAAACCCATATTTCTTGTAGGCATGTTAAAAGATAAAGAATATGTTTTGAAATAGCTCATGAAAGAAATATTTTCTATTCCCCTTCTTCATAATAATTAACTAAATCTTAAAATTATATAAAGATATTAGGATAAATCGGATCCTGATTTTTTGTCATAGAAATGAAAAGACATTCCAATACACTCTTATTAATGTTTTTTGTAATTAGTGAATCATACATAAGAAAGGAACTTGGATCAACCAACCTTTATTTATAAATTTTTCAATCCTTCAGTTCTTTGTTGGAGTCTATCGGATTTTTTGAGGAAACTTTAAGAGACATTTGTAACATAAGGAAACTGATAAAACTGAACAACTGATTTGATGGTCGAAATATTTTCCATGCAAAAACACTTGAATAACTAATGTGGGATGTGAATATGGGGGTATTTTATATAGGCTTAATGGGGTTGTTTTATAATCCCCAAACAATCTTACATTTTAGATTAACTTGATATGATCTGACGGTTGACATCAATGATGAAAAAGGATTTTGAGGGTTCTGATCTATTAATGTTATAGGGAATATTCGGATTTAAGTTAACTGAATCTGATAATGATTTATTAAAATATGATAGAAATACCAACAAGTAAAATATGAAATTACAATGATTTAAGTAATGAAACAGACCTTCCAAATTGCTCAGTAAGAACTATCGATATTGATAATGTTCTTCTTGAAAACATGTGTTCCAGAAATTTTTATTAAGAAAAGAATATTTTAGGTTTTGAGGAAAAAAATTTATTAAAGAAACAAACTTTTAGGTTCTGAAAAATTATTTTATTAAGAAATGAAAATTAAAAAAGAGTAAAAATATGTACTCCCCCTATGAAAATAAGTTTATTAATATAAAGGGATGGTTTAAAAAAGATAATATAGAATATTCCCTTATGGTCATTATTCCTAACTTTTGTCTAATGTATTCAAATATAAAAAAGGGTAAATATTTTTTTAATATGTTAGCAATTAGATCTTGTGTTCCAATAAATTGAAGAATGATATATTTTTTAAGTGTGTGATCCCTAAAGAAGTGATTCTTAATATCTATGTGCTTTGCATGAGAGGTATGTGCATGGTTTTTTCTAGGTAAATGAAACTAGTATTATCACTCATCATCTATGTTTTGGTAAAAATCATTCCTTAGTCTGCGATTGTTTATTGCATCTATAATACTTGAGAACAAAAACTTCCAACTGCTACATATTCAGCTTCAGGAGTGGAAAGTGATACTAAGTGTTTCTTCGTTCATGACCAAGAAACTAATGAATCTAGTAAGAAATTAAAAGTTACAGGTGTAATTTTCCTATCCATTCTACATCCCCCAAAGTCAGCATCCAAAAAACTTTAAAAAAATCATTTCTAGAAGAGTAGAAAAGTTTGAAATCCATGGTTCCCTTTAAATAGTGAAAAACTCTTTTCACTAGTTTTAAAATACATTTCTTTACATTACATTGATATCATTCACATAAGAATACTGAAAAAATTATGTCTAGATGACAAGTTGTTAAGTATAATTAACTTCTTATCATACCTCAAAAAATGTTTGATGTACTGGTTTCCCAGCTTCCTCAAGATCAAGAGAATTTGAGGTATCGATTGGGGTACATATACTTTAAGTGTTTTCATAACCATACATTTTAAGAATATATTTAATATACTTATGTTGAGATATATTAGTTCTATATAGTTTTTGAGATATTTGAAAACTAAGGAAAAATGTTTACTAAGTTATCATACTCATTTAAAACTCATATTTTATAAGATTCACAAATGAATTAGTTAAAGATTGTTTATTTGATCTGAATATAATGTCACCAACAGAACATTGTACAATCATAATATTTTTCTTATATTTTATTATAAAAGGGTTGGATCATCTATTACCTTAACAAAATTGTTTTGTAACAAAAATCCTATAAGTCAATCATACCAGGCTCTATGGTCTTGTTTATGCGCATATAATGCTTTGGTATGTTTATAAACAAGTTCAAGATGTTTTGTGTCTTTAAATACAAGAGTTTGTTTAATAAAAAGTTTCTCTTGAACAAATCCATTAAGGAAAGCACACTTCATGTACTTTTGAAAAAGTTTGAAATTAAAAAATGCTGCAAAGGCTAGTACATTATGAATAAATTCAAGTATAGCTACTAGTGTAGGTTTATTCATAATCTATTCCTTCTTGTTGATTATAGCATTTAGAAACTAATCTTGCTTTATTTCTTACAATGATTCCATTTTCATCACATTTATTTCTAAAGACCCATTTTACTCCAATTAAAGTAGTTTCCTTTGGTATCTAAACCAAGTTCCATACCTTTTTCTTTTCAAATTCATTTTGTTCATATTCTATAGATTTAATCGAAACATCATCACCAAAAGCATCATCATTTCTTTTTGGTTATTATTGGGAATGAAATGATAGATGTTCTACCTCATTTCATAAGGAATTTCTAGTACTTATAGGTATATTTACATCACCAATGATACTATCACTGGGATGATTCTAAAGAAACAACTGATTTGGGGTTTTTTAAACATGTTCATCAACATAAGGTAGAAAATATTCTGGTGTAAATTCTTCGAAAACATTTTCTTGAGTATTTTCCTTCATAGAATAATCTTATATTAATGGTTGAAAATCAGTTTTTGAAAAAATATCCTATGATATAGGTTAATGTTGTTTAAAAAAAGGATCCATTTCATCAAATTTAAAATGTACTATATTTCAACATTACACAAATTTTTGTTAAAACTCTATAAGTTTTCGATGTAGTGGAATAGACTAAGAAAATTCCTTAACCATATTTGGGTGAGAATTTATATAAGTTATGTTTAGTATTCAAGATGAATACCTTGTATCTAAATACATCGAAGTATGAAACATTAGGTTTTCAAACAGTCCATAATTCATAAGGTGTTTTATTAGGAAAAGGAATGATTAAAACATTATTTTTAGTATAAAAATAAGTACTTACAGTTTCAACCAAAAAGTGGTTAGCATTATAATATTTACTCAACATAGTTCTAGTTATCTCTAGAAGAATTCGATTTCTTATTTCAATAACACCATTTTATTGAGGAGTTATAGGAGATGAGAAATTATGATTAATGCCTTTTTACGACAAAATGTTTCAAAATATGAATTTTCCAATTCTACTCCATGATCACAACGAATAGTTATCAATGTAAGGTTTTTATCATTTTAAACTATTTCATAAAAATATTTAAAATAATAAAATTCTTTTGTTTTCTTTTCAAGAAAATAGACCCAAGTAAATCAAGTGTAACCATCAAGTAAAACAAATACATATTATGTTTCCATTATACATCTAGTTTGTGTCGGAAATAAATGATACATATACATTATCTATAATGAATCAGATGTTGAGACTTTACTAATTGATATAAATATTGACTTCCATTTCTTTCCATATTGATACAGATCGAAAACTTTTGAAGAATCAAATCCAAGATCTGGTAGTTCCTTAAAAAGTCTTTTCTGTAAGAGTTTTCATAGGATCTTGAGGTTATAATTTCCTAGTATTCTATTCCATAACCTTTATTGATCTTCCATTTCACTATGGCAAGGTAGGTCTCGACTTCTAAGGTCTTCTAAGTTCACTGTATAATCATTATCATTCTTATGGGAAGAAAGAATAAACTCTTCCTTGTAATTGTGTACTAGGAATTTATCATTCCAAAAATTCACAAGGTAACGTTCATCACATAATTGGATTATTATTATAATTTTTCACTTAAGAACATTAATTTTTTTTTGAAAATAGAGATTCCCTAAAAAGAAAAATATTACCTACACAAAAAATTTCTCCTTGGGAATTATCTTCAAAAGTTACTTTTACTTCTTTAATCTTGATAATCTTTTCAATGAAGTTTATATTACCAGTCATGTTCTGTGAGCATCCACTATCCATGTACCATGTACTATTGTTGGTACTTCCATTATTTTTCTGAAGATAAAAGAGTTAGACTTATGAAATCCAAAATTTCTTGGTTCAGGAATTGTTAGAAAGTAAAATCTTAGGTATCCACATTTTCATAGAAAAGTAGGATTTTTGAAAACCTATGGATTAGGTTTTATTTAATGAAAAAGTTTTCTCCTAATGTCCACCACATTAACACTTAGTGAAAAAAGAATCACTTTGGAGAACAAAATAGTTATAACTAAATACAGGTTTTGAATGATTACTACCAAATCCAGAACTATTCCTAAGAGAAAGAAGTTGTTAATACATTATATCAAATTATTTCCTTATAGAAGTGAAATTTGACAAATGTTTCTTTAAGGGATAAATTTCAGATTTTAGTCTAATAACTATATTCTTATCCTCATAGTGATTAGTCTTAGATTTTGAGTTATTTTTATAATATTTTTGTAACAAATTAAATTTTAATGATCCTTAAAAGGTTTATACTTCTCAGAAATAACCTCCTTATGAATTTTTGAAACATCTTAAAAATCAAGAGTTTTCTGATCAAGATATTTAGAAATATTGGATACGTATTTTATTAAAATATAAATTATATAATTTTATTTCTCTAATTTTCTTTTTTATATTACATTTATTATGCTCAATTAATTTAGAATATATGGAGACCTCTTCAAACGATGGTAAGGTATTATCATCTGATGAGGAATATTTCTTCATATAAAGATTCATAATATTCTTCAATAATAAAATATTCATTTAAAGAGATATTGGTTAAATATTCAGAATTGTGTACCTCATACATGAGATAATGATTTTCAATATGTAATCAGGTTATAAGACCAATATTCTTCTGACCAGAAGAATCATATTCTGATGATTCATCTGAAGAGTCACCACCACTGGAACTCCAGGTATAATTAACATTCAATACTTTATTAGGCTTAGATTTATAGTACTTCTTTCTATTACTTTCAGAATGATTATCCTTTCTGTATTTTCTTTTGAGCATAGTACAATCAAGTCGGATATGTCCATCCCTTTTTCATTCATAACAAGTTACTTAAGAATCTTTCTTTTCCTTTCCGTCTTTTTTATTATATCTATACTGAAAATATTTATTTCCCGCAATCTAGTTCATCCTTCATGCAAGATTGGATAATTAATTTTCAGATTGATAACGGTCAATTGATTCAGATATAATAACATCTTTCTTAGCTTTATATATATTTACTATTTCCATAGTCTTGGATTTATATGTAGTAGTAAAAGTAATGCTTCCATTACCATTCTTATAATTATTAAAGTCTACATCTCTCTTTATTCTAATTTCATGCTGAATCATAGTTCCAAATAACTCATTAAAAGTGATGTTAGATACTTTCTTATTTTCATCAATAGAAATTCTTTTGTATTCCAACTCTGTAACACCCTAAGCTTCCATGATACTCTTCTCTTTTAATAATAAAATAGCTTGCGTTGTACGTAACTTCAAGTTCTAACACACCACGACCAACCAAACTAGCCATTATGGATATTAATACCCACTTTATAAAGATTTATAAATTTTATTTATCAAAATGGACTTAATTTTGGGATTCAGAATATCAAAATTAGCTTAGGGTGAATTTTTTGTATTTTTCTGAACACTTTGAATTTTTTGATGTATAGTAAAAAACACAACGTTATTGTTTAAAACCTAATTTTTATTTAAATTTTTATTTATTTTATTTAAATTTATTTTAAGCCAAAATAGATTCATAATACCAATATTATTTCAATGTAATTTATTTAAGTCATTTTATAATAAAATTTGACGTATAAAATTTATTGAAAATTTTAACGTCTTTTACCCACCTTCTAGGCATATTAGACAATTTGAATAAAATGTAATTTTACCATTTTTGTGAGTTGAATTTCAAAAATATGAAAGACATGATTGACATTAGTAAGTAAAATTTGGTTCAATAGGATGAAAATATTTTTTGGTGATTAGTAACTTTTGAATTTTATTTACCACGGTTAAAACTAAATAGAGCAATTAAATGGAAAAATGATATTATAATTACCCTAAAAAATGTAATATTTCTATTTGAAAAGTTATTTTTCGACCAAAATAAACCTTATGAATAAAATATGATCCTTTTGGTCTACTTGGATTAGATTATGACATTTATTATTATTTTATTTAAAGAAGAGTTAAAAATGTTAAATTCAATGTTTAATAAGTAAATTTTTTTTAATATTGTGTTATATATAAGATAAATTCTACTAAAAATATTCATTTTAAAAATAAAAAGATTTCCAACATATTGGTATTTTATTTATAATTTTTAGACATTAAATACATAAATTTATTTATGACTCAATGATGATGCAGTAATTACCTTATTATGGAAAGATTAAAATAACCGATATTATAAATATTAATATAATATTAAATTGAGACTTTTGATGTATTTAAAGAATTTTAGAGGTTAATATGACTTGTTAGGGTTGATTAAATAATTTTTTCGAAGTGATAAAGTTTATATGACTTTCAAAAAAACAAAATGCAAATAGTGTCAAAATTGACATAAATGATTTTTTAAAACAAATACTAAATTATTAATTGATATAGTATTTATAAAAATATAATGTTCAGACAAAGGAATTATATAATAATATATATGTCATTAATGAACCACTTGGGGTTCTTTTGGCATTTTATAGTATATTTATTAACCATGTAATATAAAAATACCAGAAGACATTGTAGATGGTTAACTCTTTAACTAAGAGTTAAATCTAAACAATATGGTTAATATGGTGTCCTAAAACTATCCAAAACCTATTGGATGAGAGGTTTTCTACCCAAACCCACATTATCCTCCAAATATATTCATTTTTAGACATTATAAATTGAATATTATTTTATAATAAAATAATATTTCAAGCTTTTCCTAAATTGACCCTCACCTCTCTTATAAAAGGGTATTTCCCCTTCTCTCAAAATCACACCTCCAAAGCCATTTAGCTCAGCTAACCCTACCCAAATATCATCCCAACTACCCTTAATTTAACCTATAGGACTTAGTTTGATCATAATTTAACCTAAGGAGACCTTTTTAACAAATCCAAAAGAAGCAGCCGAAGAAGAGGTAATAATTTCACCACCTCTTTCAAAGTTAATTTGTTCTTCCACTTCCACTTTCCTTTTTGTTTCCATAACCAAATAATAAGTCCAGCACCATCTACATATTATTATGTTATTATAAATATGGTACAACCATATTCATTATTCTATCCATCCAATGAACAATGAAGCCACCATACGTGTGTACGTACGACTTACTGTCTCCACGTCGTGGTGTAGTTTGTTATTCAACAATTCATTATTTGGATGGGTATAATAATGAGTAAAATTGATGTAAATAATTAATAAAACATGTTAGTGATTTTGTATTTATGATATAGTATCCAATTACATATGATTTCAACATCAATAGTATGATATTGCCGCTTGTGCATACGTACGGATTACTGTCTCCACAAACACGATGAGATTCATTCCCCATCATAATCATTCAAGAGTAATTTTTAATTTATGATTAAAAATAATGTTTATGAATATAATAATATTACTGTATATTAATTAAATACATCTTATCCATAACAAAAATGACTTATTTAACAAATCATATAAAGTAAAAAAAATTAGTTAACACCTGAAACAATGATACTACTGAAATATTATTAACAAATAAATATTAGAAGATCATATATGATATCATATTTATGTATTTGGTTCTTTTATAATTTAATAACAATGATTAATCTATTATATAGTAGGTTAAAGTACCCTCTATCAACGAAAATTACAAGGTAAGGGATAATTTTATAATCTATTCATTTTCTGTGGTTTTTTATATATGAGTATCTAGTGAGACCAATTTATTATCCACATCCGTGTTCCTTAAAAATGTATTTCAAAACATTTTTACTATTTCCAAGACTATGGGCTAATTTAATTTATATCATTTTATGAACTTTTATATAATGTTTATAAAGGAATCTTTCCATCATTTTCCAAATATGGTCTTTAACGACCTTTTCAACAAAATCAAGGAATGAATGTTTTTTTAACTTATACGGAGAATGCATATATTTTTTTTCTATTATAACATCTTCGAAGCATCCCATACAAGATTATAATAATATTTTGGAAATAAATGTTTTCTTTTATAATTATGTGACTTTTAAATGATTTCAAAATAAACAGATATATTTCTCTCAAAGAGTTTTGATTTCATCTATGTCAACATCCTTTGATGGATTTTTACACTTGTTTGAATTTTATTTATTGTGATACAATCTTCTATATTGTATTGAAGGTTTTTTGATATTTTTGACTGCATATGTGTTATTATTATACCATTCATGGTTTATGGTTGAAGTATTAACATTACATATTCTAGTTTTAATATGAATGTTTATTTTATGATTCAACCATTTCATATGAAGAATGCATTGGAGTTAGTCTGTGACGGGTGGAGTCTACTATAGGTCCTTGATGCATCTGAAGGTATTAGGAGATAAACTACTATCTTGGCATAATTCCTTGAAAAAATATTATTTTATTTTTGTCACGAGGGATTGACCATGTGGTTATAATGTCTGATATTATGCATTCCATCATTAATAAATTGGTTCTTGATATTACATGTTATTATTAGACTAGTAGAATATCTATGTGAATATGTAAATGGAATTATTTGATTTATCTTTTCCATTTTATTCTGAAGTTTATGTTTAAAAGTCTTGTGTTTTAGTCTTATACATTGCCTTAAATGTTTATTCTTACATCTAAAAGTTTCTGCTATATTGTTATTCTTACTGAGTACTTGAGATTACCCATTTCTATTTTTTATTTTTTTTCAGAATGCGAATAAGTATATTATGATTAACCTTCAAGAATAAGTTACGAGATATGAGTGTCTTCAAAGGGGATGAAATGTGGTTGTTTTTCTATTTCATGATGTAATGGAAAATTTATATATGTATGTAGTACTTCCAAGGCTACTAAACTAATTGGTCTTTCGAGACATGATCTCCTGTGATCATGCCAATGTAATGTAATAATGCACTAACATGGGGTTACTAGGGTCAGGGTGTTACACTCTCATTGAGAATAATATCCATTGTATTGTCCATAAGAAATCCATCATCAATTCCTTTTTCTCACATAGACTAAAGACTGTTGATGATGGTAATAAATATTTGTTGCACTTTACAAACTACTTTTCCATAAGGAAACATAAATCCATGATATTCAACTCCTAACGTAGCTCTTCTAGTTTCTAAAATTTTTTCTGTTCTAAAGTGTGTAAGGTAAAGTTTCTTCTATATACTATTTGATGCTTCAAAAGAAGATATTTTAACGTAGGTATTCCTGGTCATGGAAGATAAAATTTTAATGACCCAAACTTTTATCAATGAAAATTCCACTTGATCTAATTAAATGCCTTATTATGAAAAATGGTTATAGAAAATATAAAATTATTTGGTTTTATGTTTTGTGATTTCAAAATAACATTAAGATTTTTTACAGTTTCTAATATATCCATTGAACAGTGATCACATTATTAGTATAAATATAGGGCATTAACAAAAACAATTTACTCAGACAAAGGAAGTGATGGCCTCATCCAGTAGAATTTCCGCCTACGGATCCCATTTTTTGGAGTCCAGAAAGGAGGTGGTGTCATTTTGATTCACTATTGACCAATCCCAAGCTATATTTCAACACGTTATGCTCAAGTGGAACTACCTACGAGAGAAGTGGAAGTTGATAGAGATTACCGCCCAAGAGATGTTATCCGAGCCACCACAAGTGTCTATCACCGTTGCACACCTTACCCTTTTGTTTTATGCAGGTGTTATAAGGGGTTTTTTTAAAATACTTTATCACTATGATTATTTTCATTATTTTTTATATAATAATGAAAATACATTCATTTTTTATTTTAACTTTGTAAATCGTTTTTAATGAAAAAATATTATATTTAGTCAATATTCAACTGATGAATATATTTTGATAAATTAATTGATTTATGAATTAAATAATATTTTAATAAAATATTATTATCATTAAATTACTTATTATTAAGTATTATTGATAGTATAATTTTTATGAATACAATTTTAATTTTTATTATGTTTTGAAAGCTGTTTTTGTAAAAACCCACGAATTTTTGATACATGTCCGTTTTTATTTTAACAGTGAAATTTCAAATATTTATAAAATTATTTGGATAAATTAAAAATATTTCTTGAATCAGGATGTCCAAATTATCAAATGGTTAATTTTTCATAATTTTTTGAGACAGTCAAATTTTTGGGTAAAAATTTAATACCGTTTCAATATATAATGTGTTTTATGATATCATAATGACCCAAAAGTGATGTAATAAAATACAATAAATAATATTTTCTGGAAATATATTTTTACCATTAAAATAATGTGATTTTAAGTTTGATTGATTTATTTTACAAAACCTTAGTGGACCCTCAAAGGCTTATAAAACATTTTATTTTTTTAAATTGATTTCCTTGAGAGTGTGAGTCACCTACACATTGGAAACCCTATTATTTTAAGAAATTCAGACATTTTAATTATAAAATATTTATTTCCAATCCACTTTGACAAAATTCAAGGGAAAAAACAGTGGTCTGGTTTGTGATTTTGATTATTTTAATGTGTGGTTTCCCAAATCTAAATAATAATGAATTCCCTCCCCTTTCCTATATAAACGCACCCAAGATCCCACCTACTCTTCACTAAAATCCTTAGTATTTTGTCAAACATCTTCCCTCCTATCTATATAATCCTCCCAAGGCATCCAAATCTCCCAAAATCCTCTCTCAATCCTCTTCTAAGCCTTTGGGATCACACTTCCATGTAAGGAATTCCTTCCTTTCTCATTTTATCTATGTTTTTTAATATTGTTATGCTCTTTTATATTCAATTATAAATTTTGGGGTATCATTTTATACCACCCCCTATACTGTTCTATTTGGTTTTGAATTATAATATACCCCTTTATCTCTCATCTATACCTTCCATGTATACCCGTTACCATGCCGAAATTCAGTAAGGAATTTCCCTCTCTTCATTTACATTCAAGAAATTATTTTGTATCATGAATATAAATGCCATTAAAATTGTTGGTAAATGTATCTATATGATCCCATTAATGTCCATTTTATGTACATATTATGGGACCCCCTTTTTATTTCACCAACTTTTTTTATGAATTTTTATGTCACGTTGTTATGCTGCCGAAATTACACCGCTATTTTCCATGGAAAAATCATTGTGTAGTGAATACCATTCCCATTTCTCTATCAAAGGTAGTCACCTTTATGCACATTTGATAATTTTTTATTTAGTTTCATGTATGCATTCTACATTTCTCTATCATGGAATAAATTATGATGTTGAATGACTCCACGATGTATGATCCATGTGGCCCACTTAGGCATGAATTAAAATGTTTACGAAGGGTGCACCCTGATAGCGCTCCAATGCATTGGGTAAAGATCAGTATCATGATACATCAAGTGAAATGAGGATATAATCATTATAATTCATTTGAAATGAGGATTTAATCATGCTAATTCATGTGTAATGAGGTTTTAATCATGTTCCATGTGTAATGAGCCTTGACTCATGCTAATTCCATGTTAAATGTTGTTGCCATATTTCCATGTTATGATAATCATTTAATATCATGAATCTATGTTCATGTTTTTTTATGATCCCTTGATATGCCAATTTCCTAAAATTTATTTTATTCTTGATGTTATTATTTGTTTAATCTCTTACTTGGCTCTATAGCTCACCCTTTTCACATGTACGTCCCCAAGTTACCCCATGCAATGCTAAGTACAAGGGAAGGTCGTGGTTATGTAAAGGATGTTTTCAATAAAGATGTTGTGTGTTTTATGTTTTATTTGGTTACATAATGTTCCTAAGACCTAAATACACTAGACCTATAGATCTTCCATGTTTTATCAAGTGAAGAGTTTATGTATAAAATCATGTTTAAGTGTGTAATTAAAAGAAGGGTTGTTATAGTTGGTATGAGAGGATAGGTTTTGTTATGTTTGGGATTAGGATTAGAATACCCTAGTGAAGCCTCAAATACAAGAATAAGTATAATAAAAACATCCCTAATATTTGGTGTGTATTGAGTATGTGGTTTATCAATAACATATATCCATGTATTGATATGAGCAGGTAGAGGTGGCTCTGGCACAAATGTACCTAGGAGTGAAAACATCGACAAGGAGTTTTAGTTTTGGCCCTGGGTATCTTGGTACACGAATATGGGCCTTTCTACACTCTTGGTTATGAAACTCCTGGGGGATATGATTTGGTAAATTCTCAAGATTTTTATGAACCATTATTATGGAATTAATAAAATTCCCCTAAGAATATATGTTAGAAATTATATCATGGATAACATAAATTGAAGCCTACAGATTCATAATTTAAGGAAATAAAAGCTATTTATAATCATCCATTTTCCTTAGATTACCCTTTATGTGTTTTCCCTAATGTTCCTGTTATTATATCCAATGGCTAGTAATAGGAGGACTCAGGCTAAAAACCGATGCGAAGACCAATGTGATGACTATTATAATAATATGCCCAATCCGATGGGAGAAGGAATCGCAAAATATTTCCCGATACTCTTTCAGTTAACTCAATATTTTGATAGAAACATGAGTGAAGAGGATCATTCAACCCCCCTAAGAAAGAACAAGTTGCTATCGAGAGATTCATGAGGCAAAGGCCTCCTAAATTTAATGGATCATCTGATACCTCAATTGTTGAACAATCGATCAACTCCATTGAAAAGATCTTGTCTATACTTCAATGATCCAAAAAAGAGAAGGTTCTTCTAGATGCTTATCATATGGAGGGTGATGCCGATCAATGTTGTAAATTGATAAAAAAATACTAAGACTGAGGTGGATATTGAGGAGTTGGAAAGAACGGATTTCTAGAAATCGTTTTTCGATAAATATTTCCCTCGCACCCTCCGAATTAAGTTGGATATAGAATGCATTCCCTCAAGAGAAAAGAAAATGAATCCATCGAAGTATATGAGGATTGAAATTCTTGGAGAACCTCATCATACTCCCTCTGGTGGAATTTGATGCAATTCATGGCATGGATTGTATTTTCTTATATAGAGAAAATATAAATTTCCGTGATCGGGAAATCACTCTCCTTGTGGAGAATCGACACTTGATTCTATACAAGTGCAAAGAGGAAGATGAATCTTCCTTAGTGCCATCATGTAATGCATGGCTATTACTGCCCTATGACCATTCATAGCTGGCTCAGATGAATGATTCTAAGAGGGAAACTATCTATGAATACATGCCTATTGTGAGGGAATTCACTGAAGTGTTTTTAGAGGAGTTGCCTGGTATTCCTCCTAGAAAATATGTTGAATTATAAATTGAACTTATACCTTGGGAATTTCCAATATATAGGAATCCATATATAATGGCTACTGTGGAGCCTATGGAGATGAAGAAACAAGTACAGGAGAATCTGGATAAAAGGATTATATGACCAAGTGCTTCACCATGGGGTGAACTATTCCTCTTCATCAAGAATAAGGATGTTTCAATGTAATTTTTCATTGATTATTGAGATCTTAACAAAACCATGACAAATAACAAGTAGCCTCTTCCATGAATTGATGACTTGTTCAATGAGCTGCATGGAGAACTATACTTCTTGAGATAGATTTGTGTTCGAGATATTATCATTTAAGGGTAAAGAAAGATTCTATTCCCAAGACTTCTTTTCATACAAGATTCGAGCACTATGAATTCATTTTAATGCCTCTGAGACTCACTAATGCTCCATAAATCTTCATGGACATGATGAATAGAGTCGTTAGAGATTACCTCGACAAATTTGTTGTAGTATTTATAGATGATATTATAATATAATCCAAAACCAAGGAGGATCATTAAGAGTATCTAAGTATTGTACTAGATACATTGAGAAAGGAGAATCTCTCTGAAAAGTACAACAAGTGTGTGTACTGGTTGATGGAGGTCTCATTATTGGGTCATATCATTACAAGCAATGGGATATTTGTAGATACCTCCAAGATAACTGTAATTGATGGATGGATGAGGTCAACCTCGATAATGGATATCCATGGATTCCTGGGGTTAGCAGGATATTATCGCCAATTTGTGAGAAATTTATCATGATTTTCCAACACTCTTACTAAGCTAACTCGTAAGGGAGTAATGTTCTCTTGAATTAATGAATGTGCAAAGAGATGCATGGAGTTAAAAATGAATCTTATCACTACACCCGTGCTCGCAGTACCCATGAGTGGAATATTGTTTTTGGTGTTTTGTGATGCCTCATAGAAGGTCATGGGTTGTGTGTTGATGTAGAATGATAAAGTGACCACATAGGCCTCAAGGCTGCTGAAAATACATGAGAAAAACGATCCCACACATGATCTGGAGTTAGAGACGGTGATCCTTGCATAGAAAATATGGCTGCATTATCTATATGAGGAGAAGTTTGAGATATATTCTGATCACAAGAGTCTCAAATATATATTCACACAAAAGGATATTAATATGAACCAATGAAGATGAATAGCACTCATCAAGGATTATGACTGCTCAATCCACTACCATCTTAGTAAGGCAAACAAGGTGGAAGATGCTCTAAGAAGAAATGATCCTGCATCTTTATCAATTATGAGAATTTAAAAAGTTATAATCTTCCTAGATTTATAGAGGATGTACATGTGAATCATTAAGTGAGGAAAATCATCAATCCTTTCCCAAATGATTGCTCTGTCATCCCTCATGGATAAAATAATGGAGTTTCAATGAAAGGATGTGGAAATTCTAAAATGGGTGGAAGATATAAGAAATAGGAATTCATTAGAGTTCGTGGTTGATAAGGATGGAATTGTGAGATTTGGGTTATGATTATGTGTACCATCCAATCCTTAAATAAAGAAGGATCTTCTGGATGATGTGCATAGATCAACCTTTTCTATTCACCCAGGGAGAACACAGAAGTATCGATATCTCTTAGAAAACATATAGTGGGACAATAAGAAAAGGGAGATTGCTGAAAATACATCAAAGTGCCTAGTATGTCCACATGTGAAGGCTGAGAGGAAAAATAATAACAGGATGATGCAACCACTACCCATACCAACATGGAAGTGGGACACCATTACCATGGGAATTGTCACCGGACATCCATGGAAGTCCAAAGGAAACAATTCTATATGGGTAATTTTGGATCGTCATATGAATACAAATCACTTAATCGTTATTTGAGAGGACTTCTCATTGGATCAACATGAACAGATTTACATCAAATAAGTGGTAGGGCTGCATGGAGTACCACTATCTATTGTATCTAATCATAATCCTAGATTCACCATGAATTTCTGGAAAAGTCTCCAACATACTATAAGAAATAAAATGAAATTTAGCATGGCCTTACACCCAAAAACTAATGGTCAATATGAGAAAACTATTCAGACATTGGGAGATATGCCAATATCATGTTCTATGGATTTCAAAGGAGGATGAGACCAACATCTTCCACTGGATGAATTCCCTTATAATAAATGTTTCCACTCGATCATTTGAGTGGAACTATATGAATACCTTTATGGGAAAAGGTGTATAATACATGAGTGTTGGGATGAAATCGGTGAGCTTAAGCTTCCAGGACCTGAAATGGTCGAAGAAATGGGGGAGAAGGTGAAAACCATTCAACATCATATCAAGGAATCCCAAAGTCGACAGAAGAATAATGCAGATAATCGTCGATGTGTCCTTGAGTTCAAAGTCAGAGGCATTTTTTTTACACATATATCCATGGAAAATGTCATGAGGTTTGGACAGAAAGGGAAGTTAAGTCCTACATACATTGACCCCTTCGAGATTCTTGATCGTGTCTGGGCTATGGCCTATCAACTAGCACTTTCAACCACCATAGAAAAAGTACATGATGTCTTTCATGCATACCTCTTAAGTTAATACATACCAGACCCTTAAAATGTACTCTCATCCATGTTATTACAGTTATATGATTATCTTTCTTACTACAAGAAACTAGTGAAGATCTTAGGTCATAGACAAAAAGTTCTACAAAATAAGACAATTCCCCTCGTCAAGGTGTTGTGGTGAAACCAAAAGTTTGAATAAGAAACATGGGAATCAAAGGAAGTGGTGAATCAGATTTACCCACATCGAATTTAGTGTGGGAAAAGAAAATTGTGAGGGTGAAATTTCGTAAGGGGGGAAGATGGTAACGACCCAAACTTTTATCAATGAAATTTCCTCTTGATCTAATTAAATGTCTAATTTTGAGAAATGGTTATATAAAATATGCACATCCTTGGTTTTATGTTTCTGGATTTCAAAATACCATTAAGAACTATTAAAATTTCTAATATAGCCATTAAACGGTGATCACATGATTAATATAAATATAGGTCTTTAACAAATCCAGTTTACTCAGAAACAGTAAGTGATGGCCTCAACCAGTAGATGTGCCCTAAAAAAATCCCATTTTTGGAGCTCAAAAAGGAGGTGGTGTCATTGGGATCCATTCTTGACCAAGTCAAAGCTAAGTTTCAACACATTAAGCATGAGAAAAACCGCCTGTGGGAGAAGTGAAAGTTGAACTACAAATAAAATGTCTTATACTAATAGAAATTTAATGACAGATAATATATCTATTGCTAAAAATTAGCATTTCCAACAAATATTATGTTTTATTGGTATTAATTTTTAATTCCAACACTTATTTTTACCAATAGATATATCTATTTGTATTGGTTTTTCAATACTAACATATAATTTACCAATATTTGAATCTATTTCATTGGAATGCTAATACCAAATTTTGTTTACTAACACATGAATCTGTTATTAATAATGACTATTACCGACAAATATTTTTCTGTCAATAAAAAATGTTATAATAAACCATACAATAAGAACAAAAAAATAGATTTTATCAATAATAAATTAATAAAAACCTTGTGTATATATATATATATATATTATTTTTACGACCAAAGTAATTTTTATTCCTAGGGTTTTATTAAAAACATATCATAATTGATTTCATTTTTCTACTTTCTTGAAATATTATATGTTTTTATATTTTTCAATACTGTTTATTCAATTTTCCATAAATATTAACTGTTTTTATATTTTCAAACATTATTTTTTTAATAAACATTAAAATACTTTTTATAAAAAAAACACACAATCCTAATCCCCCAATCCTCATGACTTCACTAAACCCTTTCCCCCCACCCCGCCTTGCCTCACGCCACACCGTATTTCCGCCCACTTCCCCGCCCCGCCTCCCGTCACCGTCGCATCCCCCAATCCTCATGCCTTCCCTGTACCTCCATTCTCCCCAGTTTTTTTCCCGCTACCTCCACACCAGCAATCTATTCCTACATGCAAAAATCTAGTTCATCATCATTATCCTTGGTAAATGATCTCCCTCTCATGGATTTTTACTTCTTCCACGGTTTTCTCTTCATTCGCCTTCCGGGATGCGTTCATCTTCTTGAATGTGATACTATGCAGGGTCCATCTTGTATGATGACTTCGGTGTTGTTTAGGTTTCTATTGGTGTTTTATTTTTAGGGTTTATTCCCACTCATTTCAGATCGACCCTCGGCTGGATTTTATCTTCTCTTTCTCTATTTCCCTTCCAGGTATGTTGATTTATGATTCAACTAGCTTCGACCCCCTGTCATTAATTGTGGATTTAGGTTTCATCTACGGCGGTCTAGATAGGTCTTGAAGACGTCCCTCCAATCCCATGGCAGTTTTGGTCTGTCGATCTTAATCCAACAGGCATGGTATGCTTCTTCATGCTCATGCTTCCGGGCAGTGAATGGTGGTCAGGTCATTGATATTCTTCTATTTCACGCTATGTATTTGGAAGGTGTATGTGATAGAGCTGGTGTTTATTGGAGGTTTTTTTCTCTAAAATGGCTATTAAACGAGTTGATTCGGATAGGTCAGTTCCCTCTTTTGGTTTTTTCTGGTTCACATGTTTATTTTTACTGAAAAATAGTACACAAAAAATTGAATATGGAAGTGATTCTGGGCTGGATTTATTATCTCTGGCAGTTTAATGCAATGTGAGGAACATGTGTTCAGCATTCTATTAATATAAAAGAAGTTGTTTCTCCTCTAGTTGTCATAGAAATGGGAATCTTAATAGAAATTCCGATTGTTATGTTTCTTAATTTTTGTTTCATTCTAATTTTTTTTGGTTTTCAAGGTTTTATTCATGTTAATTCCTTTATTTTTGGTTCAGTTATGATTTTTAATGCTCGTTAATTATGGTACTTTGTGGTGGGGGTATTGGGGATGATGAAATATTATTCTATATAAATGTTTTATGAGAAGATTATGATGGGAACATCTTTGTTATCTGGTTCTATTTTTATTTTTTAGTTATTTTGCTGTTGGATTTTTTTATCTTATTTGTGAGAGTGTTTTTTAGGAATTTGGGGTTTTATGTACAGTTCATCGGAGGTGGTCACAAAAATAGAATACATGCTGGAGAAGAGTTAGTATGATTTATTTGTGATGACTGTAATGAAATAATGATAGAGGATGTTCTATATAATGTTTGTCATGGTGTTTTATCGATGATTCTATCACAGTGTTATGGTTTCCTAGAATTGGATTCATTAAGGCTCCTATTCATTACACTGGCCTGGTAAGCACTGCATTATTTACGTCTAGAATATAATTGTTATTTTACATTTAATTTTTAACATCTTTTTCTTTGAAAGAATCTCATGTCTTTTGCTCCTTCAGGTTATAATAATCCCATATCTTGTGTTCTTTCATGTCAGCAATGACACCTATACTAACACTCGTACGCATGTGTTTTCCAATCCATGCATTTTCACCTTTTGCAAGTTTACTTTTAAGAAACTCATAGTCCTAATCACATTAACACCACTCTTTTGTTCCAGGGTTCTGGGTAATTCCTCAAAAGAAATAGCAGAGCTTCGTAAGGCCACTTCTCAATGCCTACAATAGATGATCTCTTCTACTTCAAAGTGGTATACATGGTAATTCTAGTAGCACTACCACCTGGTTTCAACTTTGTATTCTTGATAATGTTTCTTCCTAAAGTATAAAAACATGAAAATTCTTTTACAATTTATTTATAAGATCCATTATAACACCCATTAGAAGAACCATACAAGATTCTGGCTCCGAACGATCTATGATGAAAGAAAAAACTGGGGACTAATCCACTTGACCTAAAAAATACCATCTTTTGTTCCCACACAGGATTTCTAATGTTCACTGTATCTATTTAAAAAAATATTTCCACAATACTGCACTACCTTTTCATCATCTTTTCTCAACCATATGAGGGAACTCACTCGAGATTTTCATAAGTAATGGCATGAAAAATCACTCAAACCTCTCTCGTTTACAGTGAAATCAGGTTTGAACATTTCGATCTGTATGTCAAGATTCTCAATGTACTTTTCATTTATCATAAACTCAAAGAATATTCTCTCACAAACTCAATATTTGTTTGGTTATTCAAACTCTTGTACTCGAGAGGAAAATCAATAAGAAAGATGCATGGGTTTACAACCCTTTTCTCATTTTTTCAGGGGTAACAAATTTTTTTACTATTTTTTAAGGGTAACAAAGTCTTTGTTGAAAATTATTCTTTTAAGAACATTTAAATCCATGAATTGGAAATCAAAATTTTTCAAACTTTATGTATATAATTTCATGCTCTTCTAAAGCTTGATGAAGGTCCACACCAACTGTTGTTATAGCATCGAGTGCTAAATCTGATATGAGATCCCTGAATTGGATAGTAAATTTTGTACCAAAGCAACTCTTCACCGGTCCTAGAATTACAACATGATCATTCACATTAACATGAATCATAAAAATTTAATGTTTTATTAAACATATTTTCAATGTGCCTGGTGTTGTTAATAATATAGGAATTGTGTCGATTTTACTTGTGTTTTTACATGCATATCCCTACCTCTTGTCGATGAAGAGAATAATTTTTTTAGAGATGTTGACATGGACATGTATTATTCTGTTGATGCCTTGATAAAGTGTATCATGAAGAGCCGTAAGGTGTTACTTCATCCGTATTTGTTCATGGAATGTGTAGAGTAGTTAGGACCGCATGTTTAAGGTAATATATTGATGCGTCATTACTGTATTAGTGTTCTCACTAACATAATAATGCCCCTCACCTCTTTATAATTCCTTGGATTGAAATCTGGAATCTTTTTTAGTGTTCTCACTAATAATATATTTATTCTTTATCCATTTATGCAATATATTCCTCATCCATGTGTGCAATATAAGTAGAATCCAAGTGTGTTTCTTAGTGTGTGTGAAATCTAGAATCTATGTTCTGTTTGTCAAATATGGAATTTTCATTGCTGGGAGAGTGTGAGCATCAAAGGCCAGGCCCACATGGTCTGGACCATGGCACAACATTACTTATTTCAAAGGTATCATCTAGGTTCGTGTACTAATGAGTGTTGTGACCCATCATTATAAGTCTTCGTTTATTTTCCTTAATTCTCAGGCTATTTTTTGGCATTTCAGTGGCACGGTGTACAGGTACTTATCATTTTATTTGAGGGTGGCTATCCCATGTAGTTTGTAGAATCTAACCATAAAGCTTCTTCCAAAACCCATGAATTTTTTTTGAATGTCCTTAATTGTTTTATGAAGGTTTCTTTGGATAATGGTTTGATATTCTAATGCGTTTTTCCTACTGTTGATTTATTCACAGTTTTGATGTAGTCAAATTATTTGTGCACATTGCATTAAAAATAATTAACTATTTTATTTTTATCTTTCATAAATTTGGTTGATGGAATTAGCATGGAAATTTGAAGATAAAACAGCAGGATAGAATAAAACTGAGTAAGTAAAATAGTCTTGATAATAATAGGATCAGGAGAACAAAGTAGCAGTAGAGGAAGATGGTCCCCTTGGGGGTATATGAGGATGGTAATTATATTCAGAATATAGGGGAATTAAATTTAGTTCCCTATAATCTATGTAGCACCCTACAGTATCTCCCCATGAAAAATAGTAAACAATTTGATTGATGGGGACCTATGTATGTTGTGCTATTGAGGTTTTCATTTTGAGTCAGCTGATATGTTCCTTAAGGGTTTCATTATTTGTTTTTTTTCACAATTGCAAACTTCTTGGACAATAGTAACTTTAAAAATTCTGGATTCAATACTAATTCCCCTCTTTTGCCTCTATCCTCCAAACTACACCCAATCACAAATGCAATACAGAATTACATTGATTTTTTTTCTTATAATGATTCTATATTGTTTATTATTGTTCCTCTGTCATACTTTCAGTTCTGTATTTATTTTTTGAACCATATTTTTCCTTGATATTTAAGATATTTTCCAGCTTCTAGATTGTTTTCCCCCTATTGCTTTATTCTATTTATCCCTTTTTTTCCTACACAAAATTTTCCTTCTTGTATTTTATTTTATTCTAGTTTTTTTCATTTCTTCTTGATTTTTTTTGTTTGATTTTTGGTTTCATTTTATGTTACTCTACTTTTTTTAATGATTTATTTGTTCAAAAAAAGGTTTAATTTAAATGTTTATTTTCTTATTGTGCATGTACTACCTTAGTTGAAAATTCAAAAGAATTTCAACACAATTGCAAGAAGTTCAACACAAATTTATATTCCTTGTTGTGAAGGTACTAACGTTATCCTTATGATGTAAGCTATTTCTATCACTTGTTTGTGTACGCCCCTAAAATCTATATGAAGACTTTACTCATCTGTTTTCTCATATGTTTGTGCATAGACCTGAGCTGGTATGAAGGGGGCTAGAGTTGGAGCTGGCATAGACTGGCGTTGGCATTGATTGGCTAGAGATGGAGCTAGCATGGATGGTACTAGAGTTGTAAGAGCTGAAATAGACTGGATATGGCATGGATGATGTTTTAACTGGCATGGATGGGTTGGTGTGGGAGTTTCTAGAGATTTTGGGATGGAGTTTCTGGGGTGGTTGATCCTGTTTGGGGGATGCAACATGGTGGGGGGTGGGGGTGGGGGCATGGGTAGGGTGGTCGAGCTCTAGATTTGTGTAACAAAATTATGTGCGGGGGGTGGTGGTGGGCAGGGTTGGCCATGAATGTTTCTAGTGGGGATCCAACAAGATTTTCATGTAATGAATTTAATTATTAATATAATTATTTTTGTCTAGTTTTGAACATGTATTTAAATATTCCTCGATTTAATAATTAAAACATATGTATTATATATGATATATTAATAAATAAAATTGGAATGTTTACTAACAATAAAAATTTATAATTTTTATGTAAATGTAATTTATTAAAAATTATTATATAATAGTAATATTATTACAAACAGATAAATTTTTCACCGGAACCTATTTCTAAACACTTTAACCGACATATATTTTATCTGTTGGTATTATTATAATTGCAACAGAACTATTTTATCTGTCACAAAAACTTTTAGCGACAGAGTTTTTACGAACAGTTTAGTGACATAGACAAATATGTTGGTAAAACGTTTTACCAACAAAAAATGAACTTTTACCAGAAGATATGCTCCTATTGGAAAAAGTGAAATATTTTGTAGTGTTGATAGGGATTACCACTTGAGCGATGTTATCTGAGCCACCCCAAGAGTCTGTCACTATCACACACATTATCTTTTAGTCATATGCAGGTGTTATAAGGGGTTATGTAACAAGACATTAGAACTATTATTACTTGCATTATTTTTTATATAATAATGTATATACATTAATTTTAATATTGTTACTTTGTAAATAGTTTTTAATGCACAAAAAGTATTTTTTGTTAATATTCAACCAAGGAATATATTTTGATAAATTAATGGATTTTTCAGTTAAATAATATTTTAATAAAATATTTTTATTATAAAATTAATTTTTTATTAAGTTTAAATGATCATATATATTTTTTGAATGCAATTGTAATTTTTATTATGGGTTAAAAGTTGTTTTTGTCAAAACCCATGAATTTTTGATAAATGTGGATTTTTATTTTAAAAGTGAAAATTTACATATTTAGAAAATTATTTAGATAAAATTAATATTATTTTTGGAATCAAAAAATAAAAATTATCCAATGGTGAATTTTTCATAATTTTTTGAGCGTCAAATTTTTGGGTAAAAATTAAATACCGTTTAAATATATAATGTGTTTTATGACATAATAAATACCCAATAGTGATATAATAAACTATTATAAACATTATGTCGGGACAATATATGTTTTACCATTAAAATAATGTAATTTTAGGTTTTTATTGATTTATTTTACAAAGCCTTAGTGGACCCTCCAAGCATTATAAACATTTTAGCTTTTTAAATTGATTTTCATTGAGAGTGTGACTCACCTCTACAAAAGAAACCCTATTAGTTTATGAATTTCGGCCATTGGACTTATAAAATATTGTTTTCCACTCCCCTTTGGAACAAACCATGGGGAAAAACAAAGGGATGGTTTGTGTTTTGATTTGTTTAATAGGTGGTGTCCCAAACCTAAATAATAAAGAATTCCCTCTCCTTTCCTATATAAACCCACCAAAGATCTGACTTCCTCTTCACTCAAAGACTTTGGTGTTAGTAAAAACTCTACCTTATTATCTCTATTATCCTCCCATGGTTCTCCATGCTCCCAAGAAGCCTCTTTCAAGCCTCTCCATATCCTTTGGGATCACACTTCCAAGTAAGGGTTTCCTTACTTTCTCATTTTATCCATGTTTTTTAGTATTGTTATGCCATTTTATTTCCAATTATAAAATTTGAGATATGATTTACAAACACTCGTATACCAGAATATTTGTCTTTGAATTATTAAAGAACAATTTCTCTCTCATCTATGTCTTTCATGTATACCCGTTACTGTTATGAAATTCTATAAGGAATTTCTCTCTCCTCATTTACATTCCTGTAATTATTTTGTACCATGAATCTAAATTGCTTTAAAATTTTGCAGACATGTATCTATATGATCTCCTTACAATCCATTTCATGTAAATATTATGAGACACCCCTTCCCCTCCCATAATCCATTTTGATGAATTTTTATCTCACGCCATTATGAAACCAAAATTGAACCGTGATTTTCAAAGCCAAAGTCATTGTTTAGTGAATACCATTCCCATTTCTCTATCAAGGGTATTCATCTTTATGCACATTTACTTATTGTTTATAGAATTTCATGTATGTATTACACATTTCTCTATCATGGAATACATTATGATGTTGAATGATTCGATGATGTATGATCCATGTGGCACACTTATGCATGAAATGAAATGTTTAAGAATGGTGCCCCCTGATAGCACATCATTGCATTTGGTAAAGATTAATATCATGATATGTCAAGTAAAATGTAGATTTAATCATACCAATTCAAGTAAAATTATAAATTACTCATGCTAATTAATGTGCAATTAGGGTTTACTCAAGATCCATGTGTAATAATCCTTGGCTCATCCTAATTCCATGTTAAGTGTTATTTCCACGTTTCCATGTTATGATAATCATGATATATTATGCCTTTATGTTCATGTTTATTTTATTCTCCTTTGATACGAATATTAACTAATATATATTTTATTCTTCATCTTATTCTTTATTTACTCTCTTACTGTGATTTATAGATCACCCTTTCCACATATATGTCCTCAAATTATCGCATGCAATGCTAATTACGATGGAATGTTGTGGTTATGTAAAGGAAGTTTTAAATAATGATGATGTGTGTTTTATGTTTTAAGTTGTTATGTAATGTTACTAAGACCCAAATACACTATAACTCTAGATCTTCCATGTTGTATCATGTGAAGATTTTATGTAATAAATCATGTTTATGTGTGTAATAAAAAGCAGGGATGTTTTAAAAAGAGTATTGCATACCCTATAGTTTGTCAGAACAAGATTATATCCAATATACACAAGAGGGGGGGGGGGTGAATTGTGTATTTTATAAAATATTTACAAGATCATGTTCTGTCCTTTATCATTAATCAGATAGATTAATGCAACGAAAATATGAAATGCAGGGACACACGATATATATTTGTTCGGGGAACAGAAGGCCCATAGTCTACTCCACCAACGCTCTACTCCACGAGCTTGGCAATTTTCACAATCTAGTCATCATCTCAATAGACCATTCAACAACTGAGTGTAGGAATTTGACACCTTTACAATCTAAGGCAAAAAACAGCCTTCTGGTTCAGTCACAGAACCTGCACTGCTTATAATGAGAAGCTGGTCACTCAAGATAAAAAGTTTTTGTTCTTTGAAAATACTCTCCCGATTGTTCTTCACAATTTCAACAGAATGAAATTGACCGCAAATGGATCATCCTATTAAGAAAGAATGATATTCAATAAAGAGTCGTTTTGAGTCGATCCCTTTGTAGTAGATATGGAAATACAAATTGCAACTTTAGCAGCATCAGATTCACAATTGATCATCAATGTCGAATAAGTGAATCTTCTATCGTCTATCTTCTTATTTAACAAATAGATATTTTATCACTCTTTGTAATCAACAGAAATGTAGATCTTGATTGACTATGTTTTTTCTATTCTAAATGTCATACACCAGATATAATATTTTGATAGATGTATCTTCTCTTTTGTTCTTGATCATTATATATAGTTCATACTTACACACACCTTAAAAAAACATAGATATAATGAATACTTCCTATGGAAAAAATCAGATCCACAAACTTCACCCTTTTACTCACATAATTCAAAAATTAGAATTTATAGAGTATTCGAAAATCTCCTTGTAAATTCTCCATGAAAATCTCCTTTTAATTCTATCCTTAAACAGCTCTGAACTCGTCAAAGATGCTCTTTAAAATCAGCTTTTAATCTAGCATAAAATCAACCTGATAATTCTCTTGCAGATCATTGATTAATAATATCAACTTTAAACTCTCTGACGCCAAACATAATGTTGAGTTGTATAGTATGCATCCTATGATAGTAACGTAGATCATAAACATAAGTTTGATGATGTAGCCTTCAAATGGAAGGTTGTTAATGTATGGTTGATCACCAACGTAGGGTTGGCCATCTATACTTTTCTCTTCAACTTTCAAACGTATGATAAATGATTCATACTTTTATAAGATTCCAAACGAAAGGTACATGATCCATAATTTTCTAAGAAATGTAAGATTTTTTACAAAATTAAGGTTGATGGACCATACTTTTGAGAAACAAATGTAATGTTTAACACTTACGTATTGTTCTCCTTCCATACTTTTCTAATATCCCAAACGTAGGGTTCTTTATAAATGTAGGGTTATTTTTCACAATTTTCCGATAATGTATGGTTGATTAACCATACTTTTCTGATAACTTGTAAACTAAATAGTGGGTTCCTTTATTTACGCTACGTTTCCACATGTAGGGTATGAATAGTGTTTCCAGAATACTTATAATAAAATTCCCGAACTCATTAACACTTGTTCCCCGCTGTACAAAAAATATTGAATACTATTCCAAAAATAAGAATATATAAAATATATAAATCCTGAAATATACTTAAAGTAAAATCATTAGAAAATAATTAAGGGTATTTGTGATCATCAATATCATTATAATGAGATAGAGTATTGTTCTAAACAATATCCCCCTTTAAAAAAACATTATGTAATGTTGAAGACAACACTAGCTCAACAATCTCACCCTTTTTGATGATCACAAAACCAATAAAATAATACATGAAATTAATTTTCAAAATTAATTACATATAGTTTAGAATATTGATTAGATAAAGCAATATTTAATTGTAACAAGATTATTTCAAAAATAAATAAACATTGTGTCATCTATAATCATAAAAATAAATTTCTCATCCTTTTTCAAAACTGAAAAATAAAAGTAAAGAAAAATATATCCCCTTAAATGAAAATAATTTTTTTTAAATAAAAAAAATATTTATCCAAACTTCTCCCTCTTAAAAGATTTTAAAGTAATTTTTTATTTCTCCTTCAATAGAAAGATTTTTTTTTTAGAAAACTTTTCTTTAAATTTCTCCCTAAAATAACATTTAAAAAATCATTAAATAAGTTAAAATAAATTTTTGTGTTTATCCAAATTTCTCCCCATTTTGTGATATAAAAAAGAATGAAAAAATATGGAATATAATACATATTAATGTAGCATGAAACTTAAGTAAATTCTATATCTAACTGTTTATCAATTAGTGAATCTGTATTACTGGAATATCAAATCAAATATAGTAAAACAAACAAACAAAAAAAATATAATGAAATATATTTTCATTGGAAATATTTATTAGTACTAAATTGATAAATATAGGAATCAAGGGTTGGTTAGGGTTTAGATAGGGTCTATCTTGTTTTAACTACTTCCTTGATTTCTGATAGCTTCTCCCTCAGTCTCCTCATCATTCCATCACCAAGCTTAACAATAAGAACCCTTTTCTTTTGCGTAATATGAATGTCTTAAATTAAGTGGGCTATGAATAACTAATTTAGTCTTTCTTCCTTCTCCAAAAACAAAGAAAACTTCTCTGTTAACATATCCATGTCAAATCTGATTCCTGGTTCATTTGATGTCAAATGTTCAACTAAAAACTTTTGATTGTCCCGCAACACAGAAAGAGGAGCACTATTGCATTGCGAATCATGCAACCTGTCATTCATATCAACCAAGACAATGGTTATTTCCATAAATCTTCTAATAAAATCAGGTGAAGTAACTGAACCACTGGCCTCATCGATCTGGACAGATGCCAACTTTGTATCCATAAATTATTTGAGATCTGAAAAATCTGACTTCATAACCATTTCAGATATTAATTTTTCAACCTCATTCAACATATCGTTCATAAAAATTTAAACTTCTTGCTTTGAAACTATACCATTATTTAGCCTATGGAATTTTAATTTTTCTTTTTCCAATGCTCTCCTCATAATAGCATACTCTTGCTCCACTATCTGTAACTCATTATATATTTCTTCATCTTCCCCATTTTCTGACTCATAGGTACTTTGTGCTTGATTATCCTTTTCAGCATGAAAGTGATGTACTAACACTAGGGGTAATGATTCAACATCTTCTTTCTCCTTATCTTCTCTAAATGGTTGGTCCACAAATTTTTCATCTGAGTCTTTTCGAAACTCTTCCACAGAAAAATCCTCTCGATGAACTTCTGTTTGTTCATTTAAAGTTTTTTCATGTTGTACATCAGAAATCACTTCTTTTATTTTATTCTCTTGAATAATTTCATCTTCAGCTAATTGGGGACTGACCACATCTACTCTGGGGACTGCCTCTTTTTCGATTGAAATTTCACATTCTGGTTCGGTTCTTTCAACTTCAATTATTTCAGGTTCAAATTCTGTAACAGCCACATCCTGTTCTTGAGTCTCTTCTTCATCTTCTTCTTGAATTCCAGAATGAATATAATTTTCTTCCACTGGTTTTGACCTCTTAGTATCAACTTCCATTGATTTTTCAATAGCATCTTCTCTTAAAAATCTGTAACTCAATAAATCTTTTGTGGTTAAAACAACTTTCTCTTCATGAGTAGTAGCATCTTTTTTTCTTTTTACGTGATGTCCTTATTGACTTGCTTCCTCTAGCACAGTCTCAACTTCAAAACATAATCTTCATGAAACAGATCTAACTCTGGGTGTATCTTGATTTTCCATTGACATTTCAGGCTAAGCTTGAGCTCTATCTTCTTTTACTTCTTCATCAGCTCCTACTGGCAGGATTTTTCCTTTTACTGTACTCCAGAAATAACAAATATTTATTAAAGTAACAGCACTAAAAACCTTACTATGATGACAATAAGTTCAAGCATCCACCAGTCTCACCATGTATTTCTTGAAAAAGAGTTTTGAAATGAATCTACCAAAAGGGTATAAATTCATTCTAGACTCACTTTGACAGCAGTAACTCAGGTACATCACAATGTACCTAGTAAAATTTAATTTTACATCACTGAGCATATGATACATTATGTACAATGTCAGGATACAATATCTTCTCCATCTCTAACATTATGGGTTCTATCGGTATTTGTAAAAATTTCATAAGGATCTTTTGATTTGGTTCCAAATATTTAACTAAAATTTTTATTATGTTAGTAGAGCCAAAAATAAAGGACATAATGTCTTCATATTTAACCATAGAATCTCCTATAATTTTTAAATCAAAATGAAACACTCCCTCATGAGGGAAATTCAGTATCTGACTAATTTCAACTGAAGAGATGAAACAATCTATATCCTCTATCTTAGCCATCATGGTATCATAATCATCCTCGAAACTAAATTGAATAGATTTAAAAGAAATATCGAAGCTCTACTTCATTCAAGAATTTTGTATTCTCACTATTCAAGGTCTGTTCGAGATTCTGAAATGACAAGGCTTGTTTTAACAAGTTCATCTGAAATAGCCATTCTAAATCAATCACTTTTCCCTGTAGTATTTTCCTTCCTGGTGAGTGCTATTTCTTGGCATTTATGGTCCCAACCTCATTAGATCTCTTAGTCTATTCCATTTCTGAAAAAATCTATGAAGGTTTGATGATTAGGGTTTCAGAGTTTTGAAGATTAGTGTTGAAAAGAAGTGGTGCGGTTTTGCAGGTTTGAAAGTGTTTTGGTGGAAATAAAACTATTTAAAAATCAAAAGGTTCTGACAGGATTGATATCCGTGTTATCAATAATCATTACATAAATTTTAAAAAAAAATAAAAATAGTCTGTGGCATAAATAAAAATAAATCTTAATAAAAAATTTTATTTGGTTTGAAAAATAAATAAAAAATTTATATGTAAATAGTAAAAAAAACATAATTAAATGAATAAAATTTAAATTTTATTTATAATTAAATAAACCTAACTCTCCCTTAATAATGTCAAACCATTAAGTGGGATGTGGTTTAGTAAAAATATCTGCAAACTGTATTTCTGTATTAAAAAATTCTAAAAATATATCCTTTTTAATTACATGATATCTTAAAAGGTGATGTCTAATATCAATATGTTTAGTTCTTGAGAGATTAATGTGTTTTTAGAAATATTAATTTCACTATTATTATCACATAAAATAGGTTTATTATTAAAATTTAGTCCAAATTCCATAAGAGTGTTTTTCATGCAAAACACTTGTGCACTGCAACTGCCAGCAGAAATATATTATGCCTCAACTGTTGAAAGGGAAACAAAAATTTGTTTCATACTTGACCACGACACTAAGGATTTCCCTAAAAAGTGACAACTTCCTGAAGTGATTTTTCTATCTAATCTACAACTTCCAAAGTCAATATCGAAATATGAAATTAAATTAAAATCATATGTTTTGGGATAAAGTAGAGATTGAAAAAAAGTTCCTTTTAAATATATAAAAATTCCTTTAACATCATTTAAATGAGATTCTTTTGGAATTGATTGAAATCTAGCACAAAGACATACTGAATACATTATATCTAGCCTGCTAGCAGTAAATAATAATAAACTACCAATCATACCTCAATATAACTTGTTATCAACCGACGTTCAAGTTTCATCCAAATCAAGTTTTATATTAGTACACATATGAGTTCTATATGTATTGCTATTTTAAAGTCCAAATTCTTTAAGTAAATCATTAATGTATTTTATTTGATTCAAAACATTTCCAAAACATTTTTGAAAAATTTGCAGTTCTAAAAAGAAATTTAATTCTCCCATCATACTCATTTCAAATTAATTTTGCATTATGTTTGAAAACTCACAAAAAAGTGTTTTATTAGTTGATCCAAAAATTACATCATCAACATAAATTTGAACCAATAAAATATTATTTTTTACAGTTTTCTTAAATAGTGTTGGATCTGCCATTCCAACAGTAAAATTATTTTTCAACAGAAAAAACCTTAATCTTTCATATAAAGCTTTTGGTGCTTGTTTAAGGCCATAAAGAGTATTAGTATGTTTAAAAACAGAATTTCCTTTTTGTAAATTTTCAAAACCAGGAGGTTTCTCAACATAAAACTTCCCCCATTAAATAACCATTTAAAAAGGCAGACTTAACATCCATCTAAAATAATTTAAAATTCATATGTGATGCATAGGCTAAAAGGATTCTAATAGCTTCTAACATAGCTAAAGGTGAAACAGTATCATCATAGTCTATACATTCTTCTTGATTATATCCTTTTTCTACAAGTCTTGATTTATTTCTAGGTATTATTCCTTGTTCATCTTGTTTATTCCTAAATACCCATTTTGTTCCTATCACTAGATAATTTTGTGGTCTTTCAACTAATTTCTAGACTTCATTTCTCCTGAATTGGTTTAATTTTTCTTGCATTTCTATCTTCTAACTTTCATCATCTAAAGCTTCTTATATAGTATTAGGTTCTAGTTGGGATAGAAAGGCAGATAATTCTACAAGATTTCCTATATTTCTTCTAGTTTTTACTCCTGTGTCGAAGTCACCTATTATAGTTTCTAAAGGGTGATTTTTTAGGGTTCTATTCTGTCTAGGTAGTACACTTATAGGTTCTTCAGTATCATGATCTTTTGAACTAGACTAAATTTCATTTATATATTTTTCAAAATCATTTTTCAAGATCTCAAGTCTCATGTTATCATTAGTGTCATATTCATCAATTTGATCTATCCTTTACTCAAAGGGATTAGATTCATCAAATTTCACATGAACTGATTCTTCAACAATATTTGAATTCTTATTATAGACTCTATAAACTTTGGAGGTAGCTGAATATCCTAAGAAAATTCATTCATCAGATTTTGGATCGAAGTTACCAAGGCTGTCCTTGGTGTTCAAGGTGTAAACCTTGCATCCAAAAACAATAAAAGTAATTTACTTTCAGATTTTTGTTATTTCAATCTTCATAGGGTGTCTTTTTCAGAATTTGTCTTATTATAACTCTATTTATTATATAGAAATCTGGATTTATAGCTTCTACAAAAAAAAATAAGATGGTAGACTATATTTATTTAACTTAGTTCATTCCATTTCTTGAATTTTTCTATTTATTATTTCAATAATTCCATTATGTTGAGGTGTTATTGTTGCAGAGAAAGTATGTTTAATACCCATGTTTCAGAAAAAGGAATTAAATTCTTGATTCTAAAATTATCCACCATGATCACTTCTTAATGAAATTATAAATCCTTTTTCATTTTGAGTATATTTACAAAAACATATAAATAATGTAAAAGCTGCATTTTCAAATTTCAAAAAGAAGATCCATGTAAGTCTAGAATAATCATCAACCAAAACATATACATATAATTTACCAGCCAAGCTTGCTACCCTTGAAGGTTTAAACAAATCCATATGGATAAGTTTTAGAGGTTCATTTGTAGCAACATTGTAAACAGATTTGAAGTATGATTTGTGTTGCTTGCCAAGTTGACATGCATCACAGAATCTATCACATTCAAATATGAGACTAGAAAAATCAGAAGCTAATTTTTTCTTAAATAATTTATGTAAAACATATACATTACAATGTCCAAGACCTCTATTTAAGATCCAAGATTCACTAACTTTAGCAGTTAATAAATTTACTTGTCATTTACTCAATGAATTTTAATCCAAGGTTTTTACATTATTATTTCTTGGTTCTCTAAATTTAAGCAGTTTATTTTTAAAAACAGTACAACAGTTATTAGAAAAATCAACAGTATAACCATCATCATATAGGTGAGAGATAATTATCAGATTGTGTTTCAATCCTTATACATAAAGTACTTTTTGATTGAGTCGGCTTCTGGATCCCCAACTGTTCCAATGCCAATTATCTTCCCTTTGGCATTGTCACCAAATGTAACTAGTCCACCATATTTTTGTGTCAGTTTAGTGAAGTATGATGAGATTACAATTATATTCCTTGAGAAACCACTATCCAATGGTGAATTTTTCATAATTTTTTGAGCGTCAAATTTTTGGGTAAAAATTAAATACCATTTAAATATATAATGTGTTTTATGACATAATAAATACCCAATATTGATCATCGAAGGCGAGGCCCACATGGTCTGGACCATGGCGCAACATTAATTATTTCAAAGGTATCATCTAGGTTCATGTACTAATGAGTGTTGTGACCCATCATTATAAGTCTTCGTTTATTTTCCTTGATTCTCAGGCTATTTTTTGGCATTTCAGTGGCACGGTGTACAGGTACTTATCATTTTATTTGAGGGTGGTTATCCCATGTAGTTTGTATAATCTAACCATAAAGATTCTTCCTAAACCCATGATTTTTTTTGAATGTCCTTAATTGTTTTATGAAGGTTTCTTTGGATAATGGTTTGATATTCTAATGCGTTTTTCCTACTGTTGATTTATTCATAGTTTTGATGTAGTCAAATTATTTGTGCACATTGCATTAAAAATAATTAAATATTTTATTTTTGTCTTTTATAAATTTGGTTGATGGAATTTGCATGGAAATTTGAAGATAAAATAGCAGGATAGAATAAAACTGAGTAAGTAAAATAGTCTTGATAATAATAGGATTCAGGAGAACAAAGTAGCAGTAGAGGAAGATGGTCCCCTTGGGGGTATATGAGGATGGTAATTATATTCAGAATATAAGGGAATTAAATTTAGTTCCCTATAATCTATGTAGCACCCTACAGTATCTCCCCATGAAACATTTTAAACAATTTGATTGATGGGGACCTATGTACGTTGTGCTATTGAGGTTTTCATTTTGAGTCAGCTGATCTGTTCCTTAAGGGTTTCATTATTTGTTTTTTTCACAATTGCAATCTTCTTGGACAATAGTAACTTTAAAAATTCTGGAGTCAATACTCATTCCCCTCTTTTGCCTCTATCCTCCAGAATACACCCAATCACAAATGCAATATAGAATTACATTGATTTTTTTTTTCTGATAATGATTCTATATTGTTTATTATTGTTCCTCTTTCATACTTTCAGTTCTGTATTTATTTTCTGAACCATATTTTTCCTTGATATTTAAGATATTTTCCAGATTCTAGATTGTTTTCCCCCTATTGCTTTATTCTATTTATCCCTTTTTTTCCTACACCAAATTTTCCTTCTTGTATTTTATTTTATTCTAGTTTTTTTCCATTTTTCTTGAATTTTTTGTTTGATTTTTGGTTTCATTTTATGTTACTCTACTTTCTTTAATGATTTATTTGTTCAAAAAAAGGTTGTATTTAAATGTTTATTTTCTTATTGTGCAGGTACTGCCTTAGATGAAAATTCAAAGGAATTTCAACTCAATTGCAAGAAGTTCAAAACAAATTTATATTCCATGTTGTGAAGGTACTAACGTTATCCTTATGATGTAAGCTATTTCTATCACTTGTTTGTGTATGCCCCTAAAATCTATATGAGGACTTTACTCATCTGTTTTCTCATATGTTTGTTCGTAGACTTGAGCTGGTATGAAGGGGGCTAGAGCTGGAGCTGGCATAGACTGGCGTTGGCATGGATTGGCTAGAGATGGAGCTGGCATGGATGGTACTAGAGTTGTAAAAGCTGAAATAGACTGGATATGGCATGGATGATGTTTGAACTGGCATGGATGGGTTGGTGTGGGAGTTGCTAGCGATGTTGGGATGGAGTTGCTGGGGTGGTTGATCCTGTTTGGGGGATCCAACATGGTGGGGGGTGGGGGTGGGGGCATGGGTAGGGTGGTCGAGCCTTAGATTTGTGTAACAAAATTGTGTGCGGGGGGTGGTGGTGGGCAGGGTTGGCCATGATTGTTTCTAGTGGGGATCCAACAGTTTTTTCATGTAATGAATTTAATTATTAATATAATTATTTTTGTCTAGTTTTGAACATGTATTTAAATATTGCTCGATTTAATAATTAAAACGTATGTATTATATATGATAAATTAATAAATAAAATTTGAATGTTTACTAACAATAAAAATTTATAATTTTTATGTAAATGTAATTTATTACAAATTATTATATAATAGTAATATTATTACAAACAGATAAATTTTTCACCGGAACCTATTTCTAAACACTTTAACCGACATATATTTTATCTGTTGGTATTATTATAATTGCAACAGAACTATTTTATCTGTCACAAAAACTTTTAGTGACAGAGTTTTTACGAACAGTTTAGTGACATATACAAATATGTTGGTAAAACGTTTTACCAACAAAAAATGAACTTTTACCAGAAGATATGCTCCTATTGGAAAAAGTGAAATATTTTGTAGTGTTGATAGGGATTACCACTTGAGCGATGTTATCCGAGCCACCCCAAGAGTCTGTCACTATCACACACATTATCTTTTAGTCATATGCGGGTGTTATATAGGGTTATGTAACAAGACATTAGAACTATTATTACTTGCATTATTTTTTTATATAATAATGTATATACATTAATTTTATTATTGTTACTTTGTAAATAGTTTTTAATGCACAAATAGTATTTTTTTTAATATTCAACTAAGGAATATATTTTGATAAATTAATGGATTTTTCAGTTAAATAATATTTTAATAAAATATTTTATATTATAAAATTACTTTTTTATTATGTTTAAATGATCATTTATATTTTTTGAATGAAATTTTAATTTTTATCATGGGTTAAAAGCTGTTTTTGTCAAAACCCATGAATTTTTGATAAATGTGGATTTTTATTTTAAAAGTGAAATTAACATATTTAGAAAATTATTTAGATAAAATTAATATTATTTTTGGAATCAAAAAATCAAAACTATCCAATGGTGAATTTTTCATAATTTTTTGAGCGTCAAAATTTTGGGTAAAAATTAAATACCGTTTAAATATATAATGTGTTTTGTGACATAATAAATACCCAATAGTGATGTAATAAACTATTATAAACATTATGTTTGGCCAATATATGTTTTACCATTAAAATAATGTAATTTTTGGTTTTTATTGATTTATTTTACAAAGCCTTAGTGGACCCTCAAAGCATTATAAAACATTTTAGCTTTTTAAATTGATTTTCATTGAGAGTGTGACTCACCTCTACAAAAGAAACCATATTAGTTTATGAATTTCGGCCATTGGACTTATAAAATATTGTTTTCCACTCCCCTTTGGAACAAACCATGGGGAAAAACCAAGGGATGGTTTGTGTTTTGATTAGTTTAATAGGTGGTGTCCCAAACCTAAATAATAAAGAGTTCCCTCTCCTTTCCTATATAAACCCACCAAAGATCTGACTTCCTCTTCACTCAAAGACTTTGGTGTTAGTAAAAACTCTACCTTCTTATCTCTATTATCCTCCCATGGTTCTCCATGCTCCCAAGAAGCCTCTTTCAAGCCTCTCCATATCCTTTGGGATCACACTTCTAAGTAAGGGTTTCCTTACTTTCTCATTTTATCTATGTTTTTTAGTATTGTTATGCCCTTTTATTTCCAATTATAAAATTTGAGGTATGATTTACAAACACTCGTATACTAGAATATTTGTGTTTGAATTATTAGAGACCAATTTCTCTCTCATCTATGTCTTTCATGTATACCCGTTACTGTTATGAAATTCTGTAAGGAATTTCTCTCTCCTCATTTACATTCCTGTAATTATTTTGTACCATGAATCTAAATTACTTTAAAATTTTGCAGACATGTATCTATATGATCCCCTTACAATCCATTTCATGTAAATATTATGAGACACCCCTTCCCCTCCCATAATCCATTTTGATGAATTTTTATGTCACGCCATTATGAAACCAAAATTGAACCGTGATTTTCAAAGCCAATGTCATTGTTTAGTGAATACCATTCCCATTTCTCTATCAAGGGTATTCAACTTTATGCAGATTTACTTATTGTTTATAGAATTTCATGTATGTATTACACATTTCTCTATCATGGAATACCTTATTATGTTGAATGATTCCATGATGTATGATCCATGTGGAACACTGATGCATGAAATGAAATGTTTAAGAATGGTGCCCCCTGATAGCACATCATTGCATTTGGTAAAGATTAATATCATGATATGTCAAGTAAAATGTAGATTTAATCATACCAATTCAAGTAAAATTATAAATTACTCATGCTAATTAATGTGTAATTAGGGTTTACTCAAGCTCCATGTGTAATAATCCTTGGCTCATCCTAATTCCATGTTAAGTGTTATTGCCACGTTTCCATGTTATGATAATCATGATATATTAGGCCTTAATGTTCATGTTTATTTTATTCTCCTTTGATATGAATATTAACTAATATGTATTTTATTCTTCATCGTATTCTTTATTTACTCTCTTACTGTGATTTATAGATCACCCTTTCCACATATATGTCCTCAAATTATCGCATGCAATGCTAAGTACGATGGAATGTTGTGGTTATGTAAAGGAAGTTATAAATAATGATAATGTGTGTTTTATGTTTTAAGTTGTTATGTAATGTTACTATGACCCAAAGACACTATAACTCTAGATCTTCCATGTTGTATCATGTGAAGATTTTATGTAATAAATCATGTTTATGTGTGTAATAAAAAGCAGGGATGTTTTAAAAAGAGTATTGCATACCCTATAGTTTGTCAGAACGAGATTATATCAAATATACAGAAGAGGGGGGGGGGGTGAATTGTGTATTTTATAAAATCTTTACAAGATCATGTTTTGTCCTTTATCATTAATCATATAGATTAATGCAATGAAAATATGAAATGCAGGGACACACAATATATATTAGTTCGGGGAACAGAAGGCCCATAGTCCACTCCACCAACGCTCTACTCCACGAGCTTGGCGATTTTCACAATCTAGTCCTCATCTCAATAGACCATTCAACAACTGAGTGCAGGAAGTTGACACCTTTATAATCTAAGGCAAAAAACAGCCTTCTGGTTCAGTCACAGAACCTGCACTGCTTATAATGAGAAGCTGGTCACTCAAGATAAAAAGTTTTTGTTCTTTGAAAATACTCTCCCGATTGTTCTTCACAATTTCAACAGAATGAAATTGACCGCAAATGGATCATCCTATTAAGAAAGAATGATATTCAATAAAGAGTCATTCTGAGTCGATCCCTTTGTAGTATATATGGAAATACAAATTGCAACTTTAGCAGCATCAGATTCACAATTGATCATCAATGTCGAATAAGTGAATCTTCTATCTTGTATCTTCTTATTTAACAAACAGATATTTTATCACTCTTTGTAATCAACAGAAATGTAGATCTTGATTGACTATGTTTTTTCTATTCTAACTATCATACACCAGATATAATATTTTGATAGATGTATCTGATCTTTTGTTCTTGATCATTATATGTAGTTCATACTTACACACACCTTAAAAAACATAGATATAACGAATACTTCCAATGGAAAAAATCAGATCCACAAACTTCACCCTTTTACTCACATAATTCAAAAATTAGAATTTATAGAGTATTCAAAAATCTCCTTGTAAATTATCCATGAAAAGCTCCTTTTAATTCTATCCTTAAACTGCTCTGAACTCGTCAATGATGCTCTTTAAAATTAGCTTTTAATCTAGCATAAAATCAACCTGATAATTCTCTTGCATATCATTGATTAATAATATCAACTTTAAACTCTCCGACGCCAAACATAATGTTGAGTTGTACAGTATGCATCCTATGATAGTAACGTAGATCATAAACGTAAGGTTGATGATGTAGCCTTCAAATAGATGTTTGTTAATGTATGGTTGATCACCAATGTAGGGTTGTCCATCTACACTTTTCTCTTCAACTTTCAAACGTATGATAAATGATTCATAATTTTATAAGCTTGCAAACGAAAGGTACATGATCCATAATTTTCTAAGAAATGTAAGATTGTTTACAAAATTAAGGTTGATGAACCATACTTTTGAGAAACAAATGTAATGTTTAACACTTACGTATTGTTCTCCTTCCATACTTTTCTAATATCCCAAACGTAGGGTTCTTTCTAAATGTAGGGTTATTTTTCACAATTTTCCGATAATGTATGGTTGATTAACCATACTTTTCTGATAACTTGTAAACTAAACAGTGGGTTCTTTTATTTACGCTACGTTTCCACATGCAGGGTATGAATAGTGTTTCCATAATACATATAATAAAATTCCCGAACTCATTAACACTTGTTCCCCGCTGTACAAAAAATCTTGAATTCTATTCCAAAAATAAGAATATATAAAATATATAAATCCTGAAATATACTTAAAGTAAAATCATTAGAAAATAATTAAGGGTATTTGTGATCATCAATATCATTATAATGAGATAGAGTATTGTTCTAAAGAATATCCCCCTTTAAAAAAACATTATGTAATGTTGAAGACAACACTAGCTCAACAATCTCACCCTTTTTGATGATCACAAAACCAATAAAATAATACATGAAATTAATTTTCAAAATTAATTACATATAGTTTAGAATATTGATTAAATAAAGAAATATTTAATTTTAACAAGATTATTTCAAAAATAAATAAACATTGTGTCATCTATAATCATAAAAATAAATTTCTCATCCTTTTTCGAAACTGAAAAATAAAAGTAAAGAAAAATATATCTCCTTAAATGAAAATAATTTTTTTTAAATAAAAAAATTATTTATCCAAACTTCTCCCTCTTAAAAGATTTTAAAGTAATTTTTTTTATTTCTCCTTAAATAGAAATATTTTTGTTTTTATAGAAAACTTTTCTTTAAATTTCTCCCTAAAATAACATTTTAAAAATCATTAAATAAGTTAAAATAAGTTTTTGTGTTTATCCAAATTTCTCTCCCTTTTTTGATATAAAAAAGAATGAAAAAATATGGAATATAATACATATTAATATAGCATGAAACTTATGTAAATTCTATATCTAACTGTTTATCAATTAGTGAATCTGGATTACTGGAATATCAAATCAAATATAGTAAAACAAACAATCAAAAAAAATATAATGAAATAGATTTTCATTGGAAATATTTATTAGTACTAAATTCATAAATACAGGAATCAAGGGTTGGTTAGGGTTTAGATAGGGTCTATCTTGTTTGAACTACTTCCTTGATTTCTGATAGCTTCTCCCTCAGTCTCCTCATCATTCCATCACCAAGCTTCACAATAAGATCCCTTTTCTTTTGCGTAATATGAATGTCTTCAATTAAGTGGGCTATGAATAACTAATGTAGTCTTTCTTCCTTCTCAAAAAACAAAGACAACTTCTCTGTTAACTTATCCATGTCAAATCTGATTCCTGGTTCATTTGAGGTCAAATGTTAGACTAAAAACTTTTGATTGTCCCGCAACACTGAAAGAGGAGCACTATTGCATTGCGAATCATGCAACCTGTCATTCATATCAACCAAGACAGTGGTTATTTCCATAAATCTTCTGATAAAATCAGGTGAAGTAACTGAACCACTGGCCTCATCGATATGGACAGATGCCAACATTGTATCCATAAATTATTTGAGATCTGAAAAATCTGACTTCATAACCATTTCAGATATTAATTTTTCAACCTCATTCAACATATCGTTCATAAAAATTTAAACTTCTTGCTTTGAAACTGTACCATTATTTAGCCTATGGAATTTTAATTTTTCTTTTTCCAATGCTCTCCTCATAATAGCATACTCTTGCTCCACTATCTGTAACTCATTATATATTTCTTCATCTTCCCCAATTTCTGACTCATAGGTACTTTGTGCTTGATTATCCTTTTCAATATGAAAGTGATGTACTAACACTATGGGTAATGATTCAACATCTTCTTTCTCCTTATCTTCTCTAAATGGTTGGTCCACAAATTTTTCATCTGAGTCTTTTCGAAACTCTTCCATAGAAAAATCCTCTTGAAGAACTTCTGTCTGTTCATTTAAAGGTTTTTCATGTTGTACATCGGAAATCACTTCTTTTATTTCATTCTCTTGAATAATTTCATCTTCAGCTAATTGGGGACTGGCCACATCTACTCTAGGGACTGCCTCTTTTTCAATTGAAATTTCACATTCTGGTTCGGTTCTTTCAACTTCAATTATTTCAGGTTCAAATTCTGTAACAGCCACATCCTATTCTTGAGTCTCTTCTTCAACTTCTTCTTGAATTCCAGAATTAATATAAGTTTCTTCGACTGGTTTTGACCTCTTAGTAACAACTTCCATTGATTTTTCAATAGCATCTTCTCTTAAAAATCTGTAACTCAATAAATCTTGTGTGGTTAAAACAACTTGCTCTTCATGAGTAGTAGCATCTTTTTTTTACGCGATGTCCTTCTTGACTTGCTTCCTATGGAATAGTCTCAAATTAAAAACACAATCTTCATGAAACAGATCTAACTCTGGGTGTATCTTGATTTTCCTTTGACATTTCAGGCTAAGCTTGAGCTCTATCTTCTTTTACTTCTTCATCAGCTCCTACTAGCAGGATTTTTCCTTTTACTGTACTCCAGAAATAACAAATATTTATTAAAGTACCAGCATTAAAAACATTACTATGATGACAATGAGTTCTACCATCCACCGGTCTCACCATGTATTTCTTGAAAAAGAGTTTTGAAAGGAATCTACCAAAAGGGTATAAATTCATTCTAGACTCACTTTGACAACAGTAACTCAGGTACATCACAATGTACCTAGTAAAATTTAATTTTACATCACTAAGCATATGATACATTATGTACAATGTCAGGATACAATATCTTCGCCATCTCTAACATTCTGGGTTCTATCCGTATTTGTAAAAATTTCATAAGGATCTTTTGATTTGGTTCCAAATATTTAACTAAATTTTTTTATGTTAGTAGAGCCAAACATAAAGGACATAATGTCTTCATATTTACCCATAGAATCTCCTATAATTTTTAAATCAAAATGAAACACTCCCTCAGGAGGGAAATTCAGTATCTGACTAATTTCAACTGAAGTGATGAAAAAATCTATATCCTCTATCTTAGCCATCATGGTATCATAATCATCTTCGAAACTAAATTGAATAGATTTAAAAGAAATATCTAAGCTCTACTTCATTCAAGAATTATGTATTCTCACTATTCAAGGTCTGTTCGAGATTCTGAAATGACAAGGCTTGTTTTAACAAGTTCGTCTGAAATAGCCATTCTAAATCAATAACTTTTCCCTGTAGTATTTTCCTTCCTGGTGAGCGCTATTTCTTGGAATTTATGGTCCCAACCTCATTAGATCTCTTAGTCTATTCCATTTCTAAAAAAATCTATGAAGGTTTGATGATTAGGGTTTCAGTGTTTTGAAGATTAGTGTTGAAAAGAAGTGGTGTGGTTTTGCAGGTTTGAACGTTTTTGGTTGAAATAAAACTATTTAGAAATCAAAAGGTTCTGACAGCATTGATTTCCGTGTTATCAATAATCATTACATAGATTTAAAAAAAATAAAAATAGTCTGTGGCATATATAAAAATAAATCTTAATAAAAAGTTTATTTGGTTTGAAAAATAAATAAAAAATTTATATGTAAATAGTAAAAAAACATAATTAAATGAATAAAATTAAAATTTTATTTAAAATTAAATAAACCTAACTCCCCCTTAATAATGTCAAACCATTAAGTGGGATGTGGTTTAGTAAAAATATCTGCTAACTGTATTTCTGTATTAAAAAATTCTAAAAATATATCCTTTTTAATTACATGATATCTTAAAAGGTGATTTCTAATATCAATATGTTTAGTTCTTGAGTGATTAATGTGTTTTTCAGAAATATTAATTTCACTAGTATTATCACATAAAATAGGTTTGTTATTAAAATTTAGTCCAAATTCCATAAGAGTGTTTTTCATGCAAAACACTTGTGCACTGCAACTGCCAGTAGAAATATATTCTGCCTCAACTGTTGAAAGGGAAACTAAAATTTGTCTCATACTTGACCATGACACTAAGGATTTCCCTAAAAAGTGACAACTTCCTGAAGTGATTTTTCTATCTAATCTACAACTTCCAAATTCAATATCGGAATATGAAATTAAATTAAAATCATATGTTTTGGAATAAAGTAGAGATTGAAAAAAAGTTCCTTTTAAATATATAAAAATTCCTTTAACATCATTTAAATGAGATTCTTTTGGAATTGATTGAAATCTAGCACAAAGACATACTGAATACATTATATCTGGCCTGCTAGTAGTAAATAATAATAAACTACCAATCATACCTCAATATAACTTGTTATCAACTGACGTTCAAGTTTCATCCAAATCAAGTTTTATATTAGTACACATATGAGTTCTATATGTATTGCTATTTTCATGTCCAAATTCTTTATGTAAATCATTAATGTATTTTCTTTGATTCAAAACATTTCCAAAACATTTTTGAAAAATTTGCAGTTCTAAAAAGAAATTTAATTCTCCCATCATACTCATTTCAAATTAATTTTGCATTAAGTTTGAAAACTCACAAAAAAGTGTTTTATTAGTTGATCCAAAAATTACATCATCAACATAAATTTGAACCAATAAAATATTATTTTTTACAGTTTTCTTAAATAGTGTTGGATCTGCCATTCCAACAGTAAAATCATTTTTCAATAGAAAAAACCTTAATCTTTCATATAAAGCTTTTGGTGCATGTTTAAGGCCATAAAGAGCATTAGTATGTTTAAAAACAGAATTTCCTTTTTGTAAATTTTCAAAACCAGGAGGTTTCTCAGCATAAAACTTCCTCCATTAAATAACCATTTAAAAAGGCAGACTTAACATCCATCTAAAATAATTTAAAATTCATATGTGATGCATAGGCTAAAAGGATTCTAATAGCTTCTAACATAGCTAAACGTGAAACTGTATCATCATAGTCTATACATTCTTCTTGATTATATCCTTTTGCTACAAGTCTCGATTTATTTCTAGGTATTATTCCTTCTTCATCTTGTTTGTTCCTAAATACCCATTTTTTTCCTATCACTAGATAATTTTGTGGTCTTTCAACTAATTTCTAGACTTCATTTCTCCTGAATTGGTTTAATTTTTCTTGCATTGCTATCTTCTAACTTTCATCATCTAAAGATTATTATATAGTATTAGATTATAGTTGGGATAGAAAGGCAGATAATTCTACAAGATTTACTATATTTCTTCTAGTTTTTACTCCTGTGTCGAAGTCACCTATTATAGTTTCTAAAGGGTGATTTTTTAGGGTTCTATTCTGTCTAGGTAGTACACTTATAGATTCTTCAGAATCATGCTCTTTTGAACTAGACTAAATTTCATTTATATATTTTTCAAAATCATTTTTCAAGATCTCAAGTCTCATGTTATCATTAGTGTCATATTCATCAATTTGATCTATCCTTTACTCAAAGGGATTAGATTCATCAAATTTCACATGAAATGATTCTTCAACAATATTTGAATTCTTATTATAGACTCTATAAACTTTGGAGGTAGCTGAATATCCTAAGAAAATTCATTCATCAGATTTTGGATCGAACTTACCAAGGCTGCCCTTGGTGTTCAAGGTGTAAACCTTGCATCCAAAAACAATAAAAGAAATTTACTTTCAGATTTTTTTTATTTCAATCTTCATAGGGTGTCTTTTTCAGAATTGGTCTTATTATAACTCTATTTATTATATAGAAATCTGGCTTAATAGCTTCTACAAAAAAATAAGATGGTAGACTATATTTATTTAACTTAGTTCATTCCATTTCTTGAATTTTTCTATTTATTATTTCAATAATTCCATTATGTTGAGGTGTTATTGTTGCAGAGAAAGTATGTTTAATACCCATGTTTCAGCAAAAGGAATTAAATTCTTGATTCTAAAATTATCCACCATGATCACTTCTTAAGGAAATTATAAATCCTATTTCATTTTGAGTATATTTACAAAATCATATAAATAATGTAAAAGCTGCATTTTAAAATTTCAAAAAGAAGATCCATGTAAGTCTAGAATAATCATCAACCAAAACATATACATTTAATTTACCATCCAAGATTGCTACCCTTGAAGGTCTAAACAAATCCTTATGGATAAGTTTTAGAGGTTCATTTGTAGCAACATTGTAAACAGATTTGAAGTATGATTTGTGTTGCTTGCCAAGTTGACATGCATCACAGAATCTATCACATTCAAATCTGAGACTAGAAAAATCAGAAGCTAATTTCTTCTTAAATAATTTATGTAAAACATATACATTACAATGTCCAAGAACCCTATTTAAGATCCAAGATTCACTAACTTTTGCAGTTAAGAAATTTACTTGTCATTTACTCAATGAATTTTAATCCAAGGTTTTTACATTATTATTTCTTGGTTCTCTAAATTTAAGCAGTTTATTTTAAAAAATAGTACAACAGTTATTAGAAAAATCAACAGTATAACCATCATCATAGAGTTGAGAGATAATTATCAGATTGTGTTTCAATCCTTATACATAAAGTACTTTTGGATTGAGTCGGCTTCTGGATCCCCAACTGTTCTAATTCCAATGATCTTCCCTTTGGCATTGTCACCAAATGTAACTAGTCCACCATATTTTTGTGTCAGTTTAGTGAAGTATGATGAGATTCCAATCATATTCCTTGAGAAACCACTGTCCATATATCATATTTCCTTTTTTGATTTTGTGACTTAATCCCTCATCTGTTTTTGCCATAAAACACATGTTGGCTTTCAGATTTACTTCTTCCTTCTCTGAGTCTGATTCAGAAGTCCTAATCGAGTCTTTAAATACACTCCATGTTGCTTTAATTGCTTTCTTGTCTTTATTCTCAAAATAATTTATTTTGAAGAATTTCTTTTTCTCGTCTTCTTTTAGCTGAGGACAGTCAGGTCTGATGTGCCCCATTTTCTTTCACTCATAACATCTGACTTCCTTGTCATCCGTTTTGAAGGATTTTCTGTATACCTTCTTCTTTTTATAGAATTTAGTGAATTTTCTTGCTAGCTGAGCCAGTTCCACATCAAAATTTGATAAATCAAAACTTTTTTATTTCACTTATACACTTTTCTTCATCTTTCTGTTTTTTCTCTGTGATGACACTTTCAAAGAAGTGTCATCTCTCTTGATAAACAATTTATTATCATTTTATTCATCTTGCATCTCAGCTACATACATCATTAGTTTTCCAATCAGTTCTCTTATGGTTAAGTCTTTGACAGGTGTCGACTTTCTGATTACAACAGAGATTCCATTCCATCTTGTAGGAAATACTCTCAGTACTTTTAAAGATTGATCAGCTTGTTTAATGGGATCTCCCAAGGAGGTTATGTTATTGAAAATATCTTTCAATAGTCCATTCATTTTAGTAATACTTTCACCTTCAAACATTTTGAATGTGTCAAATTTAAGCTTAGCAGTAGCATATCTCATTTTTTTGACATTGTCAGTTCCTTCATAAGAAACAACAATGGTTTGCCACATCTCATATGTTGTTGGGAATTGAGAAACACTATTGAATTCATAAGGTCCTAGATCACATATAACTTCATTCATTGAATTTGAGTTTATATCATATTCTACTTCAGTAGTTGCACTCCATGTCTCAGGTTTTTTAGGTATTTCATATGGAGTCTTTATCTTAGAATATACACTATATTCAAGATTTTTCATATACATAATCATTCGAGACGTCCAACATCCATAGTTTTATCCATTAAAGTACGGTGTTCTGACCAATGCAATTCCTTCTCTTGCATCAGTCATCTTTCTCTGTGTATAATCCTTAATCACTTTTATCTTGATAGAGCTTTATCAAAAGCCCAACCTTTAATACCAATTATTGGATCACGATTATATCAAATATACACAAGAGGGGGGGGGGGTGAATTCTGCCTTTTCAAAAAACATCATGAAATCCTGTTCTATCCTTTATATTTAATCAGATAGATTTTTTCAGAAAAAATATGAAATGCAGGGACACATGATATATAATGGTTCAGGGAACAGAAGGCCCCTAGTCCACTCAACCAACTATCTACTACACGATCATGGAAATTTTTACTATATGGTCCTCATCTCAGTAGACTATTCAACAAATGAGTGCAGGACGTTGACACCTTTACAATATAAGGAAAAACACAACCTTCTGGTTCAATCACATAACCTACATAGCTTAGAATGAGAAGCAGGTTAGTCAAGATAAAAAGTTTTTGTTCTTTGAAAATACTCTCCTGAATGTTCTTCACAATTGCAACAGAATGAAATTGATAGTAAATGGATGGTCATATTCAGAAAAAATGATCTTCAAGAAAGATTTGTTCAGATTCAACCCTATTTTAGTAGATATAGAAATATAAATCGCAACTTTAGCAGCAACAGATTCACAATTGATCTTCAATGTCAAATAAGTGAATGTTCTATCGTGTATCTTCTTCTTTAACAAACAGAGCTTATCGCTCTTCGTAATCAACAGAAATGTAGATAGTGATTGAATCTGTTTTTTATCTTCTAAATCTTGTCCAACAAGTCTCGTATTTTGATAGATGTATCTACTCTTGTGTTCTTGATCACTATATGTAGTTCGTACTTACACACAACTTTAAAAACACATATATAACGAATACATCCTATGAAAAAAATAAAATCCACAAACTTCACCTTTTTACTCGCGTAATTCAAACATTTTAATTTAAAGAGTAGTCCTAACTCTCTTTTTAATTATCCATGGAAATTTCCTTTTAATTAGATTCTTAAACGTCTCTGACCTCGTCAAAGACAGGCTTTAAAATCAGATTTTAATCCGGCTTAAAATCATCGTGATAATTCATTTGCAGATCATTGAATAATAATATAATCTTTAAACTCTCCAACACCAAATGTATTGTTGAGATGTACAGTATGCATCATCTGAATGATACGTAGATCATAAATGTAAGGTTAATGACGTAGCCTTCCAACGTAAGGTTGTCAACGTATTGTTGATAACAATAATGTTATAATTTCTTTATTTAAAAAAATGATGTGGAAATATAACTTGTTGAAAAATAAGACAAGTATAATAAATCTTTAACCAAAAGAGTAGGGTATCCAACAAATTTGGATAAATGTCCCTTGATTTATACATTCAAGAAAGTATGAATTACCTATACCAAGGTAAGTCCCCAATAAGATTTCCATGGTCTTTCTTTCTATCCCTATAAGCCCTCAAACTTTTAGGTAGTCAACACCTATGTATTCCAATCCACGGAAGCCCTTAAACATTAACGTAGTTGAAACCATTATCTTTCTATCCTCAGAAGCCCTCGATTGTATACAACAACAATCAGAATCACACTAAGTTGAAGAATTTGTCAATGATTGAACAATATTCTCAAATATCACACAAAACATTAGAGGCTCTCTCTAGAAATAAGACCATCCAACACTTCTTGACACCATTAATTCTTCAAATGGTTGGGGTATTTATAAGAAAAAATCCCAAAGGTCATATTCTTCTCTGACAGTCAATTTTTCAATGAATTTTGGAGGGACCTATATAAAAACTATATAAATGATAGAAAAAAATTAATGTTATCTATAAAAAATTTGATAACTCATGAAAATTATTTTTCTTCAAAACAATCTAGTGAATTTTAAAATCTTGCATATCTCATCCTAGAAATAAAAAAATTTCCCTCAGATCTCATCACATGCATAGAAAAACATATCTGAACCATGGGATGTCATATCCATATCTCTAATAAAATCACACTTATAACCAACCTTATAATAGAATAACCTTAATAATTAATTGCATCATTTATCCTCTTGGAGAAAATATTATTTTCCAATACATTAGAAGTCTATAAGAAACACACCGTTCATCGAACACAATTTCCAATGACCATAACATAAACAAAACACATAGGTTCATTAAATTCATCATGAAACCCATAAAATTTTATTTTACACCTTAATAAAAAAACATTCATTTATCTTATAAAAAATTTGAAATATCCTTTTATTCTAAAATAATTTACAAACTAAAATATTATAAATAAATTTGGAAATTTTAATCGTTAATTAACCATAGGAACTTATATAATGATATTTATAATGAATAATGAATATTATGTTGGGAAAATTTTTATTTCTATAATTTTTAAGAAACTAATTTTGTACACAATGATAAATTAATCAAAATAAGCCCTATAAAAAACATTATTATGATTTATTTTAAAACGATGTAAAAAACTAAGTCAGTTTTAAATTAAAAAATTAATAAACATATAGTGTAAATATGAAAATTATTAAATAATTTTATATAACATGTACGTATAATATAAGAATTTTAAAACATTTAAAACAAAATTTTAATGAATCATCCCTTACCTCATGTCATGAATTTCCACCAACGTCCTTTACATTACATAATAATAAATTATATTAATTATACACATGTTTTAGTAATTTTTTTAAATTTTAAATACATTATTATAATTAATATTATTTATTTTATTACCATGTTCCATTTAGTTAGTAAATCAGTTATGTTTATGTTAGATTCCTTGAGATAGTTTGGTCCTTAGCCTACAAAACAACTTAGTTAATTTTTCCAAATTCAACGGGGTCATGGTTCCATCATATTCAAAATCATAATATTTTTATCATTATAATATTTTTTCATTAAATATAATACTATATTCATCCACATAACGCATTCATGAAAAATGTGATATATCATTTCATGGAGGTGGAAGTCCACACATACACATGATAAACAATATAATTTTAATAATGGTTGAACAGACAAAATAATAAAATTTATTAAATTTTAAAAATAAAAATAAAATCATAAATACTACATTTAATAATTAAATCCATCTTTATGCCCATCCATGTGAGACAATAATGAGAAAAAAATGTATCTCTTTATTGTGGCAGGAGTTTGCATGTATTTACGATCGACATTTCAAATTTACAAAATATAGGAGGGCAATAAAGTAGAAAATATATTATCTTTATAAAATAATAATTATCTTATAAATAAAATTTATATTAATTTTATACATATTTATAACCATCCATTTCAGGTGGTGTTGAAAAACAAAATATATCTCTACATAAAGGAGACAATCCACACATTTTCATGAGAATAATTTTTATTTTCTATAGGATGAAATGGATATGAAAAGGTTATAAAATAAACATAATCACATTTAAGTATATTAGTGACACTGATTTCATTATATTACTCTATTTAGAATTTTATTTAAGGAGGAAGATGAATAATGAAACATGAAAAAAATTGGAGAAGACATTACCTCTTCCTAGGAATTCCTACTTTGGACAGAACTTAAGGCATTTGAATGAGAGGTTTATGGTCACAAAAAAGAATTTAGAAAAATTTATATTAAGTGAGGATAAGTATTTGGACTATATTTTTAGTGAAAACCAAACTCATATGTTCTAATTGAAAGGCTAGATTATATCACTTTCTATACGAAAATATTGACGGTGTTTCAAAAATATTAAGTATTCAGAGTCTTGAATGTAATTTGAAAAATTATATCTGTCTAAAAAGTTGGCCATCGATGAAATATTATACCTGTTTACATTACAATTGTGATATAATTTTCTTTTTTACTATTATTAAACCAATTAATAATATATTTTTTAACATTAAATACCTTAATATTCATTTTTGATACTATTTATATAACTTGTCTTTTAAAACATAAATATAAAAAAACATAAATAATAAATAATAATTTATAATTATCTATAAAATTATTGAAACCCTATAATTCATTAAAACCTTATCAATTTTAATGTTTTAAAAATAATTTAATTGATTTATCTACAGCTTTTGCAAAAGCTGTGTTGATGCTGCATAAGCATATTAGATAATTATGAATTCAATAAAAAAATAAAAAATAACATACCAAAGTAAATTTATTTTTTTCATAATCAGTATAATGATTATTTAAAATTAATTTTTTTTTCCATATCATTATCTTCATACTGTATTAAGTGAGTGAGAGTAATATTTTAGTTTATATGATTTTTATAATAAAAAATAAATTTCATAATCCAATCAACTGAAACCACAAGGAAAAAAAATCAAATAAATTATACGTGAAGGCCGTATTAAACTCTTAAAATCAATTTTGGACAATGTTTTTAAGTATTTTTGGCCTTATCTCTTAGTTCAACCCCATCGCTAAACCTTTTAATCTTTATTGTGATGATTGACATTGTATAATGGTAACTTAATTTTATGGATAAAAATGAAATATACCATATTAAATAATTTAAAAATTAAGATTCCAAATATGAAATCTATTTTTCAAGATTTAATTTGTTGAAGTGTAAAAAATTTCTTTTAACAAAAGAACATGTAATGCAATAGGAACAATTTTTAGAAAAAATATCTTTTATGAATAAAAATGATTTTACAACAAAATCATGTACAGAATTCATCCCCATAAAATTTATTGGTTTATTATTTATAAATTAAGTATATTATAAATTTATGTCAATCCAAAAACTAATCCCCCATTCCAACCACCAAATGATATGAAAAGAACCAAAACTGGTGTTTTAGATTAAAATATAACAGTGGATCCAAAAAGTCAAACATGGGTTTCAAAATATATCATAATAATTTTAAATGATCTATATTACACTTTAAATACATATTTTTTTCAATAAAATGGTTATATTTATATTTAGGTCATGATTATATCATAATGATGTAAAAAATGATATGGTATTTTTAAAATCTGTATTTTCACTATTCCCCCAAAATACATAATTTTCAGAGATACCCTAGAAAATCACCCGTAGCTAATTATGTATTTATTAATTAAAAAATGCTACTTATTTTCTAAAATTTAAAAATTGTCATTTAAATGAAAAAAATATATAAAAACCCATTTATAAAAAATGATCCCTTTAATTGTTGAGTGTTATTAACCATATTTCATATAAATTACTAAGGAATTTAAATTTTTTTTGTTCACACAAAATATAATCATAATATATTTATGTTTACTTTAAATTTTAATAAAGTATTTTACTATTTGGTTTGATGTTTCTTATAACATAATCTATCAAAAAGATATGTATATATACTAAAATATGAAGGTGTTACATTGTCCCCTAAAATAAATTATGCCCTCATAATTATAATAAGTTCTTATCAAAATGGATGTATCTTGGTGAAGGTATAATATCATATATATATTTTTTCGTGATATGTAATATCTTAATTACTATTAGAAAACATAGTATTTCATGATTTAATATTTCTAAAACCATGTATGTTTTTTTATAAGACTTATATAGGTGAATAGGTTTCCAAAAGTACACATTGTTAAATGTTTGATAAAAAAGTGATAGATTTATCTTCCCCATTCATTGAGTTGATGATTTCCTTACCATCAATATAGAGAAAGATAAAACATACTAATTTTATATCTTTTCTGTAAAGACCCGGAAATTTCAAGAAATTTTTTTTCTTAATTTTCTTTGGAATTTTACAAGAACACAGTTTCTAACAGCGCCTGATTCCGAGGCCCGGTGTGCCCAGAATCAATTTCCGAAGTTTCGCTCGGGTACGTTCAGTGAACGAACGAGCGAGAATTTCTAACTTTTGAACCGGTGCCCGGAATCAAATTCCGAGGGCACCGATGGAACCGTAGCGCCAGTTTTTGTTTAGGAATTCCTTTCCTGGAGTTGCGTTTGCTTGGGAGCAGTTGTTTAATAAGGTTGTGGTTTAAGTGTAAAGAAAAAGAAAATTTGTGTTACAAATTTTATTTATCTTCTTAAGTGGTTATATCCTAAGTGTGGAAGGTGGGGTGGAATCACAAGTTCCTATCTAACCAAGTGAGGATTAAGGTGAGGTGGGGCCCACACGAGCCCCAACCCTTCACCTTCCCCTTAACTCTCTTCTACCCCCCTTAAACTCCCTTGCACTTAATGTGCCAAAACCCCTCCTTTGTTCTTGAATGTTTCTTGCGGATGAAACGAGATAGCATGGTGCCGTCGCACCACGCGGGAATCACACGGAAATTATTGAGTGGCGTCGTCGCACCGCGCCGTGGAAAGAATTATCATGAACGCGACGCCGTCGCGCCGCGTCGAAGGAAACCGAAGACGCCGCGGCCGGAGCGGGGCCGCGGCGGAGGGGCACGGTGCCGTCGCACCGCGCCGGATGACGAAGGCCGCAGCCGGTTCCGGGCCGCGGCGGATCGTGATGACCGGCGGCCAGCCGGGCCGCCGGTGCCGGAAGACGGAAGTGGACCAGCCCTTGCCGGTCCTGTTGACAAGAAGCCGGCCGGCCAGGTCGGGCCGGCCGGGTTGGTGGAAACCGGGGGAATTTAATTCCCCCGGGCAGTTATTTGGCCCCCCATTATGAGGGGGGGCCAGTTTCACAAAGGGGGGGCAGGCAACCCCCCGTTTCCAGCAAGCTCGGCCTTCGGCCAAGCTGGCAGCGTGCCCAGTGCGCTGCCTTGCGCTGAACCGGCGCGCCTGGCCGGTTCGCCGCGCCGGGCCGGGCCGCGCCGTGCCGGGCCGTGCTGTGCCGGGCCGTGTCGACCCCGTCCGGGGCGGGTCGACCCGGTTCGGGCCATCCGGGGGGTCTCAGGCCGGGACGGCCCGGGCCCGAAACCCCCGTTACCGAGCGGTTTTGTCAAATGCCCGTATCTTGGGCTACGGGCCTCCAAACGACTCGTCGTCAGCGGCAACGCGATCCTTGGATCGAGACGGTCGTTTCGGTATACTATTCTCAAGGTGCACCTACTTTTTCGGGAGCCTACGTGGTTAAAACTCCGTAGTTAAGCGTGCTTGGCCTAGAGTAGTGATCAGGATGGGTGACTTCCTGGGAAGCTTCCCAGGGTGGGTGTGAGACGGAAAGGACAATAAATAACAGACCAGGCGTCCGATTGACGCACCGTCTGTTTCGTTGAATTCCTCTAAGTGAGATGGATCTTTCGGCTTACTCCGGTCGAGGTTTGGATGCCGACGGAGTGCAGTCGGGTTGGATCGCACCGAAATCCAACCGGGCCCCTGGAACGAAAAAGCCAATAACTCTCAGACCGGGCGTCCAATTGACGCGCCGTCTGTTGCGTTGAGTTCCTGTTGATGATACGAAACTTTTGGCATCCTCCGCCCGAGTTTTGGATGCAGATGGATAGTGGCCGGGTTGGATAGCACCGAAATCCAACCGGGCCCCTGGAACGGAAAAGCTGATATCTTTCTGACAGAACGTCCGTTTGACGAACCATCAACGGCGTTGGTGATCGCGTTGAGAAACGGTCCCTATGAGTTTACCCTATGAGAGTTCGGGGTACAGTTGAGATACGGCCGGGTTTGGTTCGCTCACAAAACCAACCGGTCCCCTGGGACGAAAAGGCTAATAACTCACAGACCGGGCGTCTGATTGACGCGCCGTCTGTTGCGTTGAGACCCCTATGACGTGGCGGTCCTTTGAGATACTTCTTCGTGGGACTTTGAGATACTTGGAGTATCGACCTGTAGCTCGTGGAGAGGACCCTCCCAGTGACGAGCGTGCGGAGTACGGAGACCGTGTAGCTGGCTGAGACCCGACGACTGCTGATCGAACGACTCGGTGTGTTACAGAGGTGCGCTTGGTTGTAGCGGCACATGGGAGGGCTTGGTTGTAGCAGCAGACCCACGACAGAGGTGCGCTTGGTTGTAGCGGCACATGGGAGCGCTTGGTTGTAGCGGCAGACCCACGACAGAGGTGCGTTTGGTTGTAGCGGCACATGGGAGCGCTTGGTTGTAGCGGCAGACCCACGACAGAGGTGCGCTTGGTTGTAGCGGCACATGGGAGCGCTTGGTTGTAGCAGCTGGCCCACAGTACTCGATGGGTGGAGTTCTTCAGCAGTCTTAGGTTTGTGAGCAGTACCTCGGAGTCGTGACAGGACCACTGTACACTCCAGAGACGGAGCTCTTCAGCAGTTACGGTTTCGATAATGAAAATCCTGGTTTGAGCTGAGACTTTTGACCTTGTGTTTACCACATGATTGAGATGGGTCACTTTCTAACTTTGGTATATGTATGGGCATATACCCGGGTAGTGGTTATCCATTGATTTCACAATCTTTGTGTTTCCTCATGATTGAGATGGGTTACTTGATAACTTAGGTATATGTATGGGCATATACCTAAGTAGAGGTTATCTGTTGAGATCTTCATTATGGTTATCCTTATTGGTTTAGTGAGACCTTGAGGGTCTCGGGGTCCCTACTGAGTATCGTTATACTCACCCCTGCACGGGCTATGCCCGCACCTCGTTGTGTTGGTTGCAGACGACAGGCAGTGCTGACAGAGGCTGAGTGTTCGAGGACTGGACGGTACCTGGAGGTGGACTATACGAAGAGATGGTACCCGGAGGAGGACCTCACGACGAGACGGTACCCAGAGGTGGACGTGACGACGAGGCGGTACCCGGAGGTGGACCACTGGGCGAGACATACTCGGAGCGGACGACGAGACCTGAGGAGTAGAGGAGCTATATGTACCCACCCTTCAGGTGGGATTTCTAGTGGACAGCTCGACATAGCAGCTTTACTTTTCAGTTGCTGTTTTCCCTTTTGAGTTGTACTTTATAGTTGGGCTTGTATTTCCGGCCCCTTTTTACTTTCCGCATTTACTGTTGTACTCAGTTTTTACTTAGTGTTTACTTCTTCCGCTTGTACTCTGTGGTGCTTGTTTTCTTTTATAAAGGCAATGCCTTCCCAGTTATCTGGATTTTATGCCTTTGGTGCTAGTTGCCAGCCCCTGGCCTATGGAAGGAGGGCTTGGGGTAGTCACGGCACGGGCCCCGAGGATGGGTCGTGAAAAATTGGTATCAGAGGAGTTCAGTTCTACCACAGAACTCAGGACTCTGATATTTTTCTATGTGAAGAAATAGTGTTAAGGGTACCGAGTGTGGTCTTCAGTTCAGGGAGTCCAGTGTTGGTGCGGCGGCCGACGTATCCGTACACCAGGACCCTGACTACTGATTTCCGACTTTGTACACAAAAACACTGATTGCCTGTGTGTTTACAAAGTTTTAAAGTCAGCTCAAACCAGGTCAGCTCACCAGGTATAAGACGTTGACCGTGTCGCATCTGTTCAGGATGTCTCCACGCAGACAGTCAGTTAGAGTTCCGAGAGAGTACTCGATGACGGCTCACCGAGCGACGAGGCTCTGGTGCAGGGCCCTTTTTACTATGTTGGCACCCTCGGGTGGTGTACCAGTACATCACCACCTGTTGGGCAACAGATGCCAACGACTATACTAGAAAACTGTGCACACTGGCGGAGCGCGTTGCACGAGTTCCAGCAGTAGAGGCCTCAGAAGTTACGAGGCGAGGCAGATTTCCAGACAGCAGAGCAGTGGCTGGAGGCGATTGCTAGAGTTTTCCGCCTAGCTGAGACATCAGTAGAGTGGATGGTGGACTTAGCCACTAGTGTTTTCCAGTGAATGACCATGAGGATGGTCCGAATAGTGATGAGGATTCGGTACGTGAACCGATGCCTGAGATAGTTCCTTTGGGTAGTGTGTTAGCTATACATGACTACCTGTTGGTCAGCAGTTACAACCGGCGGTACAGGTAGGTGACACATGTAAGTTTACTTCCTTACATGTGTTCTAACTTCAGATACCCTCATGTTCCGAGGTGAACCTGACTCATAGGCGGCTGAGGACTGGCTTGAGGAGGTGGCCGGGAATTTTCTAGAACTTTTACAGATTCGGCGGGACGACGTGTTGATAGCTGAGAATTCATCGAGGCGTACCGAACATATCGAGTACTCGATGGAAGCGTTTCGATCAATGCAATAGAGGTCAGACCTCTAAGCATGGTATGTTTAAGGGCTTCCGAGCCAACACCTTTTCTCTATGCATTTCTACTTAGGCTAGAGTGCTAGAAGGAACCTTTGTGGTTCAAAATTCTTTGCTGATCGAATACAGCCAGAGAATGTTAGAAGTTTGGAAAGCAGAAAAATGACACCAGTATCGGAGACTTGGGAATGTAAAATGTTTCAAGAAGAGGAAATGTTAAGGATAGATGAATCTGAAGAGCAGCAGACATGGAGGCAGAGCGTGGAGAGCAGCTCGTGGTGGTGTACATTTCAACATGTTACCATCACCCGCCTTTGTAGTCCCCGCTAGACTCAGGGAGTTGGAGAGCAGGGAAAGAGGGTAGCTGCTTGTGGTCATGGAGTGCGACCAAAAAGGGGCTCTAAGGATGATTCGAAGTGCGGAATTTATCTTCTACTAGCTGCCATAGCCACAGGAATCGAAACGAATCATCCCTTCCTTCCATGAATGTAGTCCCAGACCTAGAGATTCCGATTAAGCCGTTGACTTGACCCTCACGTCTGGAGATACCTTTGGGAGGAGACTCGATAGTCACACTTACGCCGACGGTGTGATCTGACCCTTGAGGTGAGAGTCTCGAGTAGGACCTCTTGGTGGCAGCGTCGAGGCCTTACGACGTTAGTTTGAGTATGTATTTGGCAATCACTGTTCATACTCAAATTGACGGTATTAGGCAAACGTTGGGATGGGTTTTCCTTGGTCGGCGAAAAGGAAACCCTGGGTAGCACAAGATAAAATCGTGCATTGGAGGGTGTAGCCAATCATTCTTGGGTCGGCCAACCTTACCCTCATGGCAGCAGGAGTTTTGAGTTTAAGTTCTAACCTAAAAAGGGAGACCTTTAGAGTTCGAGGATGGCGACCACGTTCTTATACAGGTCTCACCTCGACGAGGTGTACGGAGATGTAGCCGACGCGGCAAGAGATCTCCGAGGTTCAATAGACCTTTCTAGGTCCCCAGCAGGGTATGCGAGGTGGTTTATCGCTTGACCCATCCACCTCAGTTGCACCAGGTGCACGATGAATTTCACGTAACTCAATTGAGGAGATACATGCTTGATCCTTCACACATCATCGACCTCAGGGAGTTGGACGTCGATGATAGAGGGACATGCACGGAGGTTCCAGTGGGGATCAAGGATAGACAGGAGCAGATCCTACGAGGATGATCGATTCCTTGGGTGCACTTCCTTTGACAGTACGGGAACCTCCAGGTGAGCACATGGGAGCGGAAGGCTCAGATGCGTGCTCTGTACCGCTTTTGTGACCCTATTTTGTGATGAAGCTTTACGGGGATGTAAAGCCCTGAGGTGGGAGTAATGTAAAGACCTGGAAATTTCATGGAAATTTTTTTCTTAATTTTCTTTGGAATTTTACAAGAACACAGTTTCTGACAGCGCCTGATTCCGAGGTCCGGTGTGCCCAGAATCAATTTCTGAAGTTTGGCTCGGGTACGTTCAGTGAACGAACGAGCGGGAATTTCTAACTTTTGAACCGGTGCCCGGAATCAAATTCCGAGGGCACAGATGGAACCGTAGCACCGGTTTTTGCTTAGGAATGCCTTTCCTGGAGTTGCGTTTGCTTGGGAGCAGTTGTTTAATAAGGTTGTGGTTTAAGTGTAAAGAAAAATAAAATTTGTGTTAACAAATTTTATTTATCTTCTTAAGTGGTTATATCCTAAGTGTGGAAGTTGGGGTGGAATCACAAGTTCCTAACTAACCATGTGAGGATTAAGGTGAGGTGGGGCCCACACAATCCCCAACCCTTCACCTTCCCCTTAACTCTCTCTACCCCCCTTAAACTCCCTTGCACTTAATGTGCCAAAACCCATCCTTTGTTCATGAATGTTTCTTGCGGATGAAACGAGATAGCGTGGTGCCGTCGCACCACGCGGGAATCACACAGAAATTATTGCGCGGCGCAGTCGCACCGTGCCGTGGAAAGAATTATCATGAACGCGACGCCGTCGCGCCGCGTCAAAGGAAACTGAAGATGCCGCGGCCGGGGCGGGGCCACGGCGGAGGGGCGCGGTGCCGTCGCACCGCGCCGGATGACGAAGGCCGCGGCTGGTTCCGGGCCGCGGCGGATCGTGATGACCGGCGGCCAGCCGGGCCGCCGGTGCCGGAAGACGGAAGAGGACCGACCCTTGCCGGTCCTGTTGACAAGAAGCCGGCCGGCCAGGTCGGGCTGGCCGGGTTGGTGGAAACCGGGGGAATTTAATTCCCCCGGGCAGTTATTTGGCCCCCCATTATGAGGGGGGGGGGGTTTCACAAAGGGGGGGCAGGCGACCCCCCGTTTCCAGCAAGCTCGGCCTTCGGCCAAGCTGGCAGTGCGCCCAGCGCGCTCCCTTGCGCCGAACCGGCGCGCCTGGCCGGTTCGCCGCGCTGGGCCACGCCGGGCCGGGCTGCGCCGGGCCGGGCCGGGCTGCGCCGGGCCGGGCCGGGCTGTTCCGGGCCGGGTCGACCCCGTCCGGGGCGGGTCGACCCGGTTCGGGCCATCCGGGGGGTCTCAGGCCGGGACGGCCCGGGCCCGAAACCCCCGTTACCGAGCGGCTTTGTCAAATGCCCGTATCTTGGGCTACGGGCCTCCAAACGACTCGTCGTCAGCGACAACGCGATCTTTGGATCGAGACGGTTGTTTCGGTATACTATACTCAAGGTGCACCTTCCTTTTCGGGAGCCTACGTGGTTAAAACTCCGTAGTTAAGCGTGCTTGGCCTAGAGTAGTGATCAGGATGGGTGACCTCCTGGGGAGTTTCCCAGGGTGGGTGTGAGACGGAAAGACCAATAAATAACAGACCAGGCGTCCGATTGACGCACCGTCTGTTTCGTTGAATTCCTCTAAGTGAGATGGATCTTTCGGCTTACTCCTCTCGAGGTTTGGATAACGACGGAGTGCGGTCGGGTTGGATCACACCGAAATCCAACCGGGCCCCTGGAACGAAAAAGCCAATAACTCTCAGACCGGGCGTCCGATTGACGCGCCGTCTGTTGCATTGAGTTCCTGTTGACGAAACGAAACTTTTGGCATCCTCCGCCCGAGTTTTGGATGCAGATGGATAGTGGCCGGGTTGGATCGCACCGAAATCCAACCGGGCCCCTGGAACGGAAAAGCTGATATCTTTCTGACAGAACGTCCGTTTGACGAACCATCAACGGCGTTGGTGATCGCGTTGAGAAACGGTCCCTATGAGTTTACCCTATGAGAGTGCGGGGTACAGTTGAGATACGGCCGGGTTTGGTTCGCTCACGAAACCAACCGGGCCCCTGGGACGAAAAGGCTAATAACTCACAGACCGGGCGTCTGATTGACGCGCTGTCTATTGCGTTGAGACCCCTATGACCTGGCGGTCTTTTGAGATACTTCTTCGTGGGACTTTGAGATACTTGGAGTATCGACCTGTAGCTCGTGGAGCGGACCCTCCCAGTGACGAGCGTGCGGAGTACGGAGACCGTGTAGCTGGCTGAGACCTGACGACTGCTGATCGAACGACTCGGTGTGTTACAGAGGTGCGCTTGGTTGTAGCGGCACATGGGAGCGCTTGGTTGTAGCGGCAGACCCACGATAGAGGTGCGATTGGTTGTAGCGACACATGGGAGCGCTTGGTTGTAGCGGCAGACCCACGACAGAGGTGCGTTTGGTTGTAGCGGCACATGGGAGCACTTGGTTGTAGCGGCAGACCCACGACAGAGGTGCGCTTGGTTGTAGCGGCACATGGGAGCGCTTGGTTGTAGCAGCTAGCCCGCAGTACTCGATGGGTGGAGTTATTCAGCAGTCTTAGGTTTGTGAGCAGTACCTCGGAGTCGTGACAGGACCACTGTACACTCCAGAGACGGAGCTCTTCAGCAGTTACGGTTTCGATAATGAAAATCGTGGTTTGAGCTGAGACTTTTGACCTTGTGTTTACCTCATGATTGAGATGGGTCACTTGCTAACTTTGATATATGTATGGGCATATACCCGGGTAGTGGTTATCCGTTGATTTCACAATCCTTGTGTTTCCTCATGATTGAGATGGGTTACTTGATAACTTAGGTATATGTATGGGCATATATCTAAGTTGAGGTTATCTGTTGAGATCTTCTTTGTGGTTATCCTTGTTGGTTTAGTGAGACCTTGAGGGTCTCGGGGTCCCTACTGAGTATCGTTATACTCACCCCTGCACGGGCTATGCCCGCACCTCGTTGTGTTGGTTGCAGACGACGGGCAGTGCTGACAGAGGCTGAGTGTTCGAGGACTGGACGATACCTGGAGGTGGACTATACGTAGAGATGGTACCCGGAGGTTGACCTCACGACGAGACGGTACCCAGAGGTGGACGTGACGACGAGGCGGTACCCGGAGGTGGACCATTGGGCGAGACATACTCGGAGCGGACGACGGGACCTGAGGAGCAGAGGAGCTATATGTATCCACCCTTCAGGTGGGATTTCCAGTGGACAGCTCGGCGTAGCAGCTTTACTTTTCAGTTGCTGTTTTCCCTTTCGAGTTGTACTTTACAGTTGGGCTTGTATTTCCGGCCCCTTTTTACTTTCCGCACTTACTGTTGTACTCAGTTTTTACTTAGTGTTTACTTCTTCCGCTTGTACTCTGTGGTGCTTGTTTTCTTTTATAAAGGCAATGCCTTCCCAGTTATCGGGATTTTACGCCTTTGGTGCTAGTCGCCAGCCCCTGGCCTATAGAAGGCGGGCTTGGGGTAGTCACGGCACGGGCCCCAAGGAAGGGTCGTGACATTTTCATTCTATAATTGAAATTTCTTCCCTCACATGTTTTCAAGTAGTTTTCCCCCTATTCTACACCTCATATTCTAAATGATAATTAAAAATAATTAATTTCTAATTTCTGAAAAACTAAAATTAACATTTAATAGATTATAATACAAGAAAAATTATGATATGTTACTTAACTAATATTTTTCAATTAACCAAAATAATGGTTTAAACAAGTTAATATATTATTAAATAGGAATACACCATCAAATGAAGAAATAATACATTAATTTTTAAATCCTTAGTAATAAAACCCAAAGTTCAATATAAATCATTCTGAAAAAAATTAAACCTAAAAATATTCAAAATATTTTTGACCAAATTTGAAACCTATTAGAATGAATTGATCACATATTTTTCAAAAATTAACATAAATTATTTGTTCCCTTTAGAGTTTTTTTTATATTTGATGCCAATGTGAATTTGTGATGAGGAAAAAGATACTAGATTAAATTACCCATATATTGATATTGAAGAAAAAGTTTCATATTTTATCTAAATATTTTAGAACTGTTCTTAAAGTCATCGATGTGTGCTAATGGATTTTGAAGAGTGAAACTTATTTTCAACATGAAAATTAAATTGAGATTTTTTAAATATATCTACGGGAAGGCCATGAAAAATATACTATCTTTTCATATGGAATATTTTATGAGAATATTTTTTTAGATGTTGTAATTAATTATTTTAGATAATTATTTTTATGGGGTTATTTCAAACAATGAATCAATAATATGAGAACCAAGAAACCAGCTAAACGGAAAATGTTGGGATAGATTCAACCACATGGGGGATGGTTTACCCTAGAAATCCTATCATAGAATATGATTGAGAGAGTGTGATATCATGTAAATAGGAATCCATGGGCACAAAAATGGAGCACATTTTGGTAGATAAGAATGTGTGATTGAGGTAGCTACTGTCATACATGTGAGGCCGCATGAGAGGTTAGAGGTTAGAGTCTAGAAAATCATAAGGTTATCCTTGTTGGATTAGGTTGTGACATGTAATAAAAAACAGAGGAAGAACAAGAATAAGTTTATTCTAGGGATTGGTGTTATACAGATACTATTTCTCTGTTATGTGAGTCTATGAAAATAACACCAGTGATTCACATGTCCTTCATAAGCTATCTTGCTCATTTCAAAACCATATAACCCTGAACACTGTAGATTTTTGAGATCAAACTTCCATGAGGTATAAACCTTCCACATGATGATGAAGTAAGAGACTGTGTAATAAATGAGTGATTACAAGGCTTAATTTTAGCTATACCTACCATGAGAAAAGGAAGATACCATATGACTATTTCACAATCGACCAAATGTGATCTTTAATGGTATCTTGACCTACTATGTTGTAAAAAATAAAAGAAGCTACTATATGAATATGATAATACCCTAAGAACCTACCGTGATATGTTCTGTTTGACCAAATTTTTGAACTATAATGGAAGCATCATTGACTTCATGAATGCAATAGAAACAACTGTGTGATTAAAATATGATTAGGAAAAAATGATACCACTAATGTGTTGGACTTGAAACATATTCGAATATTGATATACATTGAGAAACCTCACAAATTTTGATCATATGACATTAATAACTAAGTGACCACATTTCAAAAGATCGAGAGTTAATGGGATCTACATAATAAAGAGAAGATCAAAAAAATAGGAGACAAGTGATATGCATGATTGTATTGGAGAGATAAAAAATGCACAAGCGGGAAACTTCATGAACATTCATGTAAACCAAGGTGAATAGGTAAATTCCAAGCTCAAACTAGTTGAGTGTTTTGTAGAAAATATAAGGCCATGATGCATTATGAATTCATAAAACTATAATAAATTATTTATGGAGCTTAACTCATGTATATATTTATTTTATGCGATATTCATGAATTCTATAATACATGAATATAATGAGATATTCCATGCATGATTATATATTGAATCTAAGTGATTTTATTGATATTTTAGAAATAATGGGAGCCTGAGCCCTTTAGGTTTTTAAATGAGGTCACCATTATTTCAAAATCAGTTGATGAATTGGATGAGAGACTGAGCCTTTTGGGTATTCAAAATGACATGAAATTAGAAGTTATAATTTCAGAATAATTAAATAAATAAAAATAAAAATAACTCCTTGATTTTATATTAATTTTGAATGAAGATATCATGGAATACTTGATAAAAATATTCTAGGATTCAAATTCAAATATTTATAAGTATTTTATTAAAGTTTTAAAATATTATGATAACTGTATATATGGTTAAAATAAACATTCATATAGTATGTGATGAGAAAACGTAGAGAGGCTTTGAAACTAATCTAACGAATATAAAGTATCATTTATTTAAAGATGAAAATAAATTATTAAGTGAACTGATACCCACTTTATTAAGGAAAGATAATAATTTTCGAAATATAAATGAGTCCTTAAAAGAGACACACATAAGTATTAAAAAATTGTGGAGAATCTTGATCATAAAAGATCTAGAAAGAGTTTAAAAATGAATATTTTTTTCTAATAATCTATTAAATACCTCAATGGTGGTATATGAAAATCACTAATTCTACAGGATCATGGAGGGTGATCATCTAAAGAATAAAGAGATATTTATATTAATGGGTCATTATATAATAAACAGGAGCTTGTAGCTAGGGTGTCTAACCAGTTCTTTAATAGAATGGTGGTTCAAGTGTATAACCATGCATTGAATATGATACATATTGAGGTGTATAACAATCCGAGGTATAAGAATTAGTGTCTAGGGTATAGAACATGGACTAATTAGATGAACAACTATTGTGTTATATAACCAGTTGTTTCCTACAACACTATAATTGAGAATATGACTATATTGGAGAATCTATATTGGTATGTGTACCAAATATTGAAAAGTGTATGATTTTATACCAAACCTCATCAATACTATGTACCAATCTCTCATCCATTATCACATTGCATGAGGTAAGACTGTGTGATTATATTGGGTGGATCAAGAACTCTAATAGGCATAAGTGGTTGAATATAAAAGAAATATAATTAATAAAAATAAACCATTGATTCACCCTCATCTCAGTGGAAAATCATCCTAGGACATTACAAGTGGTATTATATCTTATAGTTTTTCTATAAAGACCTAGGTTTTCTCTATTATTTAATGGCTTTAATAAAGTATGGATATTAGGAATTTTTAGTTTCCTAAAATGAAGAAAAATTAAGATACATAGGAATATATACATATTGATATTTCTATCGAGACTCCAAAAAACTAGAGGAAAATGGAGTAAATGATGCTGGAGATGAATCCAAGTAAAGAAAAACCACTAACTAGAGGTAATTAGAGTGGTAAAAGTCTTAATAATTTTTTTGATTAATATTCTTCTAACGATGTAAGTTTATGTTGAGATGATGATGTATAAATTAATTATCTTCATTTAAAATATAAATTATAGTATAATAATGTTCCTAAATAAATGTTAAATTTCATTGTGAGTACTACCAAGGGTATTAATTTTGATAAATCATAGCTGGAATAAGATGTTTATGAATTAGATAGTGCACTAAGTCAGAATTTTTTAATGTTCATTTCCAACATAGAAACTATAAAATAAAAGGAAAAATCATTATCAAAATTCAATATAACATGCCGCTTTATTGAAGAATAATTGAAAAGATATGTTTTTTTAGAAAGTGTTGTCGGAAGCAAAATTTTTGTAATCCTTCCATTAAATTTTAAAATGTTATAAAATTTCAAGGAAATTTACAATTATAATTTATAGGTTAAATAAGAATAAAAAATAGAATCACAATTCATTACAATATTTAAGAATAGTGGATGAAAAAAATCCCTAAGATAAAATAAGATTGGGAATATATAAAAATATTCATCACAGATAAGAAGATAAATCTCAACTTCATGTATCTAGAGATGAGGATCAAAATAAATAATCTAGTAGGATATAAGCATAAAAATTTCCAATATTTAAGAAAAAGTAATGCTGCCACACATGTTTTTGAAGTGAGTTTTCCTTTTAATAATACACAAAATGGTGGCTCAATGGGAATGCAGCCATCTTGAGATGCATCTACCTCATGTTTATAAAAAATTTATCCCCAAACCAAAAAATATATTAAATACTAATTATATTTCACATGTTAGTACAATTTTAAAATCATGTTCTTGGAAAATATGGATGTTTAAAACTTTAGTAAAACCCACCATATCATCAAAGTTATATTCGAGAGATGATATTAATAGGTTCTCACTATAATGTTTCAAAAAGGGTTGTGGGTCCCCTTAAATATAGAATGTTACAAAACCCTTGGACTAAAGATAGATTAAACCAAAAATGAGTAGAGGTAGGATCATTGGATATTATTAGTGTTTTTAGATGTTTGGGAACAATGCCAAATAATTTTTGTATAACATGTTAATTAATGAAAATAAAAAATAAACATAATCTAGGGAGAAAAAAGATGAATAAATGAGAAAACCCAGTAATCCAAAGTAGATGTTAAAATAAAATAATCTTGTTTTTTTTATTGAGATGATAATATAAAAAAAAGTGAAAAATATGAATAATCCCATGAAATGAAAAAAATAATTAAGGATTCCAAATAAGGGAAATATGAAGATAGATGCTAACATTTGTATAGGGTGGGGAACATCTGGACATGCCATAGAAAACTACACTTTGATAACCCCTTAATAGTGGGAGTTTTTTAAAGATAAATATAAATCAATCAATTTGTCATGTTTTCTAGAGGATAAAGTTACAGTGCGAGTTTCACACAAAGGAAATGATAATATTGGATGGAAAGAACAATGTCAGTTGAGAGGAACCTGTCAATGATGGTTCCATCATTTAAAAAACAAATGGGACCCTATTTATTTCCTATTATTTATCATTATAATCAAACATGTTGGGAATTGAAGGGTATTTATATGGTTATCACATTATGATAAAAAATTGATTAATTCTCATAGAGTACTACCATAGATAATAATTCATGATAAATATTAAAGAAATGCATCCCATGAGGGGGATAAAACACGTGTAAGAAGAGTTATAAAATATCATTTCATAAATTTATGAAATATATAGATAAACCCATAAAATATAAAGATTGAGGTACTTCATTCATTCTTTTGTCACTTATTTTTTATTATCTCAAATATATTTTTAAGGGGGATTATGGGATAATGAAAAGATGATACAAATTCGAAGTTGAATTATTTTCACTTGAACTTTATAATTTGTTTATTTTGATATTTATGGAATGAAATTACATTTCCTATTAAATCTATGTCCAAAACAACTTAATTTGAGAAATGAGAAAATATTATGCATGATATCCCATGAATGGTAGTGTATAGAAAAACATATAAAACATTTTTTGTGAATCTATCATGTTTTTTATAATGGGATATATCACATAAACTTAGAGTAGACCAACAAGAGTCTCTTTACTAAGAGAATCTAGCGATATCATCCTTATCTTAAATCTTAAAAAGAGGGAAGATAATTTTAGTTCTTTGAAAGGTATAATAACAATTTAAAGGACCCTTAAATTGATCTTTTTATTTATTTTCAATAAGGGGGATAGAAAAGATGGTTAACATATTAACAAATTAGGATTGAATGTATTAAAAATAAATTCAAATGAGGAGGTCATTGGGCCTTTTATAGTTAAAGATTAATTTGTTTTCAATAGAAACATGTGTCTGTAATGTGGTTTCTATAATGAAGAAATTGTTTTGATAATTTCAATAAAAATTGGAATATTATATATGATTATTGGAGAACCATTTTTAAATTCAATGGAATGGGATAATGGTATTTGGATAATGAAATTTTTTTAGAACATGAAAAATATGTTGATATTTCTTGAATTATGTTAATGAGAAAGTGATTCAAAAATATATTATCGTTTATTGAGGAATATTTCATGAGAATAATTTTTGGGATGAGGTGTTGGATTATTTTCGCTAAGTCATTTTGTGGTCCCATTGAAAAATATGGGCAAACCATAGGCCAACAACGAAACTTACCCCACCACACATGTGGTAATTGAGTGTACTATAAGAGATCTAGGTTTTCATGGCCAACCCAAGGATTCATATGGGTGATATTGATAAAACTTCTATGTATCAGCCAGCGAGGTCAAACACATAGTGTGAATATGAGGGGAAATACATGAATAAAGGATAAATTTTTCCTCTCATGTGGAGGGAAGCACAAGTGGCTAGAGGTTGGCATACAAAACCATTTAATATTGTTCTGTTCATATAAGTATATAAGATGGATTATTAAAGGGAAAAAAATAATAATTAGTATGATGTGGGACTTAGTGTTATACAGACAATGTTCCACTATAATTTATGTTTATGGAAATAAAATACTTGTGCCACCTTTCATTCTTGATTTATTTTCATTTTTTGAAATCTATAGAACCCACTAGAAATGTGTCTATTAGAAAAACATTCCAGGACCTATACACCTACCACATTATTATTATGAAAGAAACCAAAAAATGAATGAGTGACTATGAGGATTCATTTTAGCTGAACCTACAATTAGTGAAGGAAGCTACCACATGACCATTTGACGATTGATAAAAAGTTATAATTCATGATAGATTGAGCAAATATGGTTTACCAACCACCCAAATCAATCAAATGAAGATGAATCTACCATTATCACCTATAGTGGGATGTTGCAGTTCACTAATAGTGACCACCGATGCAATAGATACACTGACTTTATAAATATAAGAGTATCAATCATATAATGAAAAGATGAGTTGTAAAGTAATATTTTATGAGTGTGTTACACCTGAAACACATTCAAACCAATAGATAATATGAGAAACCTCATGGAAGATGAAACTACTTTAGGAAGAACTGAGTGACCATTCATTTGAAGTTCAATTATGAATGGTCTCTATAAAATGAATAGAAACTCGAGAAAAAAGAGGTGATAAGTGACATCTGTTCCAAAATGAGAGGGAAGGTTTTAGTTTAAAGAATTTATATTAACATGTATGAATTTAATCCACATTATATAAGAACATGCCAAGTTAAATCCAGATAGGCATTCTTCCCAAAAAGATGATCTCATGACATAAGGGAAATTTACGCAAACTACTATGCATGATTTTACATTTTTAAGCTGCATTTGGATTTGATTCATTTATTATTCATCCTATATGTCATGTGTGAATATATGGAGATATTATATTCCCGTATAAATATTTAATCCACATTATTTGAGGGATATTATACCAATAATAAGAGATTTTGTCCATCATGTGTTTAAATTTGGTTATAATTATTTCAAAACCACGTGTAAAAAGGAAATATAGAATGTATATTTATATTATTTAAAATTAAATTAATTGAGTTTTTATATTTATGGATTCATTGATAATATTAAATTAAAAATAAACACTAGTATGTATATGAAATTAAGATGAAAAGATCAAGGGATACCTGGTCCGAATCTTTTAGGATTTAAATTATAATTATTATAATTGTTTTATTATAATTTTCAAATATGAGGATGACCATATATAAAAGTTAAATATATATTCATTAAAGATGTGATAATAAAACAATAATAATCTTAGTCACTAATATAATTAAAACAATATATCAACTACCAAAGGAAAAAAGAAATTACTGAGTGAACCAATACACATAATATCAAGTTGAGAGAAGAAGGTGAGACAAAGATAGGATTTCATATAGTGGACACACCTGAGTACTCAATTATTTTGGATAATCTAGATTGTAGTATATCTAGAATAATTTGAAATAATAAGAGTCATTTTGAAGAATATATTGAGAATATTTATGTTTTACATGATATTTTACAAATCATAAATGCTAATGGAGGAGTATCACCTGAAGAAGAAGGACATATTTTTACCATTAAATCGACAATAAAAGTAGGACCTTGTAAATGAGGTTTCTAACTTGTTACAAAATAGTCTCATAGCTGGGGTGTATAACTAGTCACAAAAGTGGGAAAATTATGGGGTGAATGAACAACATATAAAAAGAAGAATTACTCGCTTAGGTGTATATCCAAGATAAAATGAAGGATCCAATACCTTGTTTTATTACAAGTTTCTTTCTAAATCATTATAAATAATAACAGGTTTATAGTATAAAAATAATTTTGGAGTTTCCAACAAACATGGAAAGTAGTATGATTATAGGAAGAAACTTGTAAATAATGTGTTCTTCTCTCTCAACCATTATCACTTCATAATAGGTGATGCTTTTTATTATATTTGGTGGATCGAGTAATGTAACAAGATTAAATTATTTAATTAAAAAAATTGATAATTCAAAAAAATACCATTGATTCACCTTCTCTCTTTGATCAACCATCATGAGGTTATATAAGTGCTATTAGAGCATCAAGATTCCCTTAAAATATCTATGGTTTCACTATTGATTTTAATCAATATAATTATGTTTATATTTTATGAAGTCTTTTAGTTTCTTTATTTTTAAAAAATAAAAGACACAACCAAAGATAAAATTCAACATATTTCTTCCACGAGTCAAAAAAACTGAAGGAAAAGAGAGTCTATGAAGATGATGAAGAATATAAATTAAGAAACACCACTAACTAGAGGTAATTACATTAATATAAGTTCTAATAATAATTTTAGTCACAATTATTATAATTAATCATGTTCAAGATCCTATGATGTTGTATCACTTAATGATAATAATTATAAAGTTAAAGATCACATAAATAATTATCCTAAAGAAGTGGTAAATTTTATTATTGTACATATAAAAGGATATCTTTTTGATAATGTATAACAATAATAAGAAGTTGTATAATTTGATAATGCACTATGTAAGATGTTTTGAAGGTTCATTACAACCACATACCATGTGGAACCATGGGAGAAATCATTATCACAGAATGATATAAGATGTATCCTTGATTGAGAAGACTTGAAGAGTTATGTTTGTGAGAAATAGGTATCTAAAAAAAATATTTTTAAGGTTTATTAGCCCATGAATAATTGAAAAAAATCTCAATGAATATAAAAATTATCTTTTAGATGTTGATGAAAAAAGAATAAATTATATTGAAAATTCTTTACAAAATAAAAAAAATTCATAAGAAAAAGAAGAATTTAAAAGTGGATTGGGAATAGAGCGTAATGTTTTTTGACTATGAGTTGAAAAATCACAATCTAATGAGTTTATAATCAAAATGAAATATCCTGAATAAGAAATCATTTTAACCTCCCAATATTTGGAGAAATAGAATGCTTCCAAACATGTTTCTAACATGAGTTCTCTGTTTAATATGTCTTAAAATATTTGATCAAATGGAATCATATCATCCGAAGGTGCATCCACCACAATCTCATATAATAAGGTATCTCATTACTCAAAATATATATTATGTACTAATTCCATTTCAATTTCTATTATATGTTTAAAATCTAGTTGTAAGAAAATATGGATGGTGAAAAGTACTAAAAAACACTAAATCGTTGGGATGGATGTGAGAAGATATATTAGTAGATTATCCCAAAGATTATTCCAAAATGGTGGTTGATCACATCAAAAATATAAATGAACAAAACCTATGAAATCTAGATAGATTACAGTATAAAAGAAGAGATGGTGGATTATAGGATATTTCTTCAGTTTCAAAATGTTTGGAAAACAAATAGTGGGAATTTTTGAATAAAATATAAATTCGTAAAAGCAATAATAATACAACAGAAAGGGGGATAAAATAAAAATAAATGTGAAATATTTCTAATCAAAAAAAGATGTTAAAATAAAAAAACATGATCATTCTTTGGGAAATAACTCGAAGAGAAGTGTTGAACCAAATTCTCCCAATATTTTAAAGAAATAATAAAATATGACAATCATTGAAAACATGAATATGGTTGGTGAATTTGGTTAAAGGTGTGGTAAATTTTTAAAATATCTACACAATTGTTTGTAGATACTCCCAAAATAGTGGGATTTATTTAAGGATAATTATAAATCAAATAATGAATCATAATCTCCAATTTCTAATGTAGATAAGGTAATTTTCTTCCAAAGTAATGGATGACATTAGAAGGAATGAATAGTTTATATTGAGAAGATACCCTCAATCCCAGTTTCATATTTGAAAAAAATAATTTTGTTCCATCTAATTCTCTATTATTTTATGTTATTGGAAGTAGCATGATTTAAATTATACGATTTTTAAGGTTTTCACCTTTGGATTGAAAATGTGACATGTTCTCATGGAGTAAAACTGAAGATTATTATCCCTGATAAAGAAAAAATAAATGAATAATGTGATGGGGAGATATAATGAGGAAGGTGGCTATAAAAACAAAATTTAATGTAATTCTGAAATTTTTTGACAACTCCATACAATCTAAAGAATGAGGTATTCAAATCAAACATTCAATACTAATTTTTTATTATTCAAAATATATAATAAATAAGCATTATGGGTTTGTGACAATAATATACAAAGTGGGATTTTCTTTATTTTAACTCGAATGTTCTAATTAAATTATTAGGATATATGAATTCTACTAAAATAAAATGGCCTATAATATTATCATAATTGGAATCAAACATAATAAACCCTAGTTATAAGCGCATTCACGGTCCACATGGGTTGCAAACTAGTGCCTGTGAATCATGAAAACACACTTGGGAACAATTTCTACCTTAAATATGAGTTTATGTAAATCATATTTTATTCCTAAAAATACATCATGAACTATCCATAAGTCAAACATCTAATAAAAAAATAATATAATAAAAAATAGAATAATAGAATCTAGATATAATTGTTTAATCAGTAAAATGTAAATAAAATCTTGTTGGTCACTGCCTAAATTATTTCTATTATAGCTATCCATGATTCCTACTATGACCTCTATATATATAATTAAATAATACAATAACTATAATAAATAGTGGTAAATTACTACTTGGTTATTTAATTAGAGTAATAAAAATACAATTTTCCTTTAAACCCCATCGTTCACTTATTGACCTTGATTTTGTGGACACCACCAAGAAAAAAAGAGAGTTGAATTAATGACCTAAAATTGAGATGCAATAATATAGTCATAATTATTGAAAAATACTCATTAGACCACCACCCCCTAACCACATTCCAAAACATTAATCACAAATCTATTTCAGTCAGGTTTAAAAAATAATGGAAAACATATAGTTTTTCACATTCATTATAAAATAATGTAAACAATATTTTACTGACACATTATCCAATCAAAAAACTTTTTTTATAAATTAATAATAATGTATTTTGATAATTTTATTATAGTAGTTGAAAAAAATAGAAATATGTATTTCAAAAACATTTAAATTAAACAATATCACCATTATATTCATTTTTAATTGTTTCTAAAAAAATTCTCATAAACAACCACATAAAATTTAATTTCCTCAACCTATTTAGGAAATAACCAAACAATTTAAATTTTAAACTACTCTTTAAAAACAATTTTATATTCTATTTGCAATGTAAAATAATTCTACAAAATTTCATAAGGAACAATAAAAACCCACACATCACAACCATGCTAGAATGGATTAAAGTAATAAGGTTACAATAACCCATCAAGAGGTAGAGGATAAAATGAATGAAAAAAATAAATTCTCTATATCATCCAAAGATAATATCCACAATCATGGAATACATATCAAGGATATAGTAATAAATATATGAATTTACAACAAGGAACATAGGATTACACTACTGAACCTTTATGTAACCTAGTAGTCCTAGTAGAGTATATTGAAATAAAAGGCCCGAAACCTCCTTCGCTATTTGAAATACATAAAGGATTTCTAGAACATATGTACCACTATCCTCATGGACTAACCAATAAGGTATATCATTGTGGGATTCCATATAAATCCTACAACTACAAAGTAGTGATTTCTATTATATAGGTCATCAACTATACCAAGGACTCCCATGACATGTAAAAAAGATGTGAGAAATAAATAAACACATAAAACATGTAAACAATATTTAAAAACAACTCATTTATCACCTATTGTAACCTCTTAAGAAGTTTTCCTAATCACACCCTTACATAGGCATCACAACAGGCATAATAAAATACAAAAAACCCCTAAACGTTTATAATCCAGCACGAGAATGATAATAACACAATCTCAATTTAGGGTCTCAAAAACATTAAAAGAAATTAATTTTCTATATATTCATTTAAAACAAAAGACGTGAAATTATAATACATTTAAACCTTATTTTTAAACCATTTTAAATAACAATTCAATTATCCATTATAACCCCTTTCTAAAAAACTTGGTATAATAGTTTATCAAGTCCATTTTGATTTTTTTTTGAAATTAATCCACTCTTCCATTTGGAAAACCCTAAAAGGTATAAACATAACTTCCCAAATTATTTTTCATAACCTAGATGGGATGGGAACAGATAAAATGAACCCTTAAATTTTTTTATAAATTCTTGGTATTTCATGTACTACATAAAATTATAAGTAAACACCTAATGATAAAAGGAAAATCAACATGAAACTATCTAGATAATAAAAGAATGAATTGGAACATAGTTTCAAAAACTTTTTAATATTAAATAATTTTGAATAAATTCACACACCATATTTTAAATAAAGAACACCCTTAAAGTCTAGGTAATAAATTTCATAATTTATCATAGGGGACAATTATACCTTTAAAAACATCAATATAATTTTTATAAATTTTTACTCACTAATATATGAAACCATTGGAGTGTATATAATGTAAAAGAAAATTTAAATAGTACATTTAAATAGGAAAAACCCTTCAATTTCTGGTAATAACACGAGAAATACATGTATACATCTTAAAATATTCATATGTTAAAGCAGAACAATCATTTGGAAATAAAAATAAAAATTTAGAACTAAAGTAATCAATGATTCTAGAACTAAGAGATTAGTGCATATCCAAACCTTCTTCAAATCAATGATTATTGTCCCAATAATTCAAATCTGGATTGAAGGAGTCTCAAAATGGGACTATACACCTGAGACACAATAATAAAAGAAAAATATGGTCATTCTACGACCCTAGGTTTTGGATGAATGTGAAGTAGCAGGGGAGAGGAAGAAACCATGAATATTTGGAAGGAAGAATGAATTGGATTTTTTACCCTTTATATTTGACCAAGAATCACAAAATAATTGGGAATAAATCACCTAAGGGGGTGGGGAGGCAAGAAGGGTGAGGTACACTCCATGGAGTCTATACTATAAGGGGGATTTCATGATGTGGGGAGGGGGACATTAAGGTTTAAAATATATATAATTTAACTAATAAAAAACATGTAATTTTTTTAAAAAATTATTTCATGAGAAACTCACAACATTTTCTAGACCATGAGATATCCATGCTTCCAATATAGGAAAAACCAAAGCACTCCTGTATAGTTTCCCATACCACCCCACATAGTTTAATTGACTGCAGTCTAACTATTAAAAATAAATCTATATAATTAAAAATTAAAATGAATGGATTCTACATGATTACACCAAACATTGGAAATATTATACGACACCCAAAAATATTCCACAAATTTTTTTATCATAAGCCTAAAATTTATACAACATGAAATAATGAAAAATAAAAAATTAATATAAAATTAGAATATATTATGTCATGAAAGTTGTAACAATTCTATCCAAATTTTAACTTCATTACCCTATAAAATCTCAGGCCAATTTAAAGGAAAATAAAAAAAGAATTCTAAAACAAACCCTCAAGTAAAATAAAATCTTCTGGAACAACCAAGTGAATCCTAAATAAAATAATTTTTTTTTATCAGTAACTGATCAAGGATAATGTACATTAAATAAAAGACCTAGTACATGTCTCCCCAGTTTTATATATGAATTAAAATGGTAGACCAGTAGAGAACATATTATATATAAAATTATACTATGTCACCAAAAAATAAAATTTTAAACATCTATAAAAGAATAAAAATAAACTTCAAAACAAAACCAAAATAAAAAAATTTCTGTCCACTAATATATTTCCAAATTGAAAAACATCCCAAAAGAGAACAAAATCCAAATCAACAAATACATGGAATACCAAGGAGAGGGAGAAAAAAATTAGATTCATGCTTCACCATGAAATGATAGGGATCTAAACCCAAAAATTACTACTCTATATGGCTTCTGATAGAAAACTCATCTTGACACAACCCATAGTCCAACTAGAACAATACGAAATCCACAATCATATATACACATGACCTAGGGTTTTCCCTCATATCATTACCCATAAAAAACAATCCTATGGTCTATATGATGTAAAATAATCAAAAGTCACCACAAGGAAAATAACATGTAAGTACCTATATAACACATCACCTATAAGGATGAACCCAAATGAGAAACTTATATAATACACTAGACAATTACATCCACATCCGTCAATTTCTCTAAATAAAAAAGTAAAAATACAAAAACAATTCATCATCCAAAGAGACATGATAAATTAAAATAATCTAATATATCCAATTATGTCAAATCTATATATCTCAATCATATCCAATAATGATAGCCATGACTAGTCCAACTATCAAACCAAGGTTTGAAGGTCTATAAAACTAAACCTCTATGATTCCAAGGAGCCCATTTGAACGAACCACCTTGGATAAATAAATAAAACATCACTAGGATGACAAAACACATATTCCACTCTATATAGAGCCCGGTAATTGTTTAATCAAAATAGATAAACACCGTCAAAATATATGTACCTTACACTTTCTAATATACCTTTTTCGATGGCTTATTTGAAATAGTATGAGGCATAAACTGTTACATGTCCATTTCCTCAAAATCACATAAAACTATTCCAGAATCAAATAAGAGACAAAATCAACAAAATAATTAATTTTAATAAGAAAATTATTCTGAGAATTACTCTTATGAAAACATAGATCCCATAGAAAAGAGTCTTAAAGCATTTTTTGAAATCCAAGTCACCATTAAAATTAGGCGTACCTTTAGAAAAATTCAAATGTAACTACTTATATGTTTCAATCCCAAGACATAACCCAACATGTATAATTCATAAAACAATGAAAACGAATTTTCAAAACAACCACTAACTAATTTTAGAAATAATACACAATTATTAATATCCAAATAAAATAATCAACTATAATTGAAATCAATTTCGAAATCATTTACCCCTTTTAAAAAACAAAATAATGGTAAAACCCAAACAACCTAGAAAACCAATTTTTGAAAATAACATGATTCCCTTAAAATAGGAAACCTGTATTTCAAAAATTCCGTTTAATTGAAAAAACATCACCCATTTAAGCCTTTCAAAACCCCCTTAAATGGTTTAAAATGAAAAAATTTCCTTAATTTCATGATAAAAAATGATTTAAATGTTTTAAATTGAATTCAACGACCATGAAAACATTTTTATAAATCCAAAATCTATTTAATAAATAATCCTTAACTACTAGTTTTAATTTATAAGATATTACTCTCATGATATACACGTTTCAAACACACATATGATATCAGATCAAACATTAAATCACTCAAACTAATGAATTTCATAAGCCTCAACAATAACTCAATATGTTGATTCCAATATATTAGAATAACCACCTTTACTCCATCCATATTTGGAAAACTATCTAGGAAATCCAAGAGTCATATTGCCTAAATGGAGAATCTAGACTGGATGTAGAACCAAGCTTGTCTTCGTCACTCGGTTGAAGACTATGTGCGAATCATGACTTGGTCCCTAATATTTGTTCATAATCAAGTTGTTAGTTACTATATCATTTTTCAGGACATTCAATTAACCCTTACACATTGTTCACCTCTCTTTTCTCCATCCTAAAACACCCAATGTGACCCCTAAGGAAACTCGTTTAATTCTTATCTAGATTTAGAAGAATAACATAAATAATCAAAGTGAAATCCTAAATTCAAAATTAAAATCCTAATACCTAAGAAAACACGAGGATTGGGGTAGGAAAGAGATTGATATATTATACCTACACCTACCTCCCAATATACAATAATAAATTCAACTCTATTGTATAGTTACACACCAAAATTTAAAAATGGGATACTAATGAACCAAGTCTCTCACCATTAAACCAGGCCTATGATACCATTTTTAATGAACCGGTCTATGTTTTTATCGAAAAAAATAAACTCAATCTACAATTGACCAAAATGCAATTTCGAAGGTACCCAAAGTATTACATACATAAATTCTACATCATTTTAGATAAATATATATTACAATTCACATTAACACACACCCTAGAACCATAAAATATTATAGTATTTAAAGAATACATACATAATAAACATAGCCCACGAATGATCTTTAACATCTCCCACAAATTTATTCTCTCATAGTTCCCCTAATAGGTATATCTAACATAAAAAACATTCTTTATAACCCGAGGAAAATAGAAAAATAAGAAACGATGAGATCAAATCCACAATTTAAACATTGTAAATATAAAATGGTTATCATATACAATAATAATACAATTTTAGTCGTATTATATCATGATTATAATATAAAATTATCATTCATACTCATTCATAGATCATAAATAATAAAACATTGAATAAATATTCATCATTTCAATTGGCACGTGTCATAAATGTGAAGAATAACCATTAATAAATAAAGATTAATGTGAGAATATAATAAGCTTTAGAATATTTCATAAGAATTGTGGCACCATCTTAATCATATAAAATCATTTCATTATCTAAGGCTCACTGTGAAGACCAATATCATATAGTGGATAAAGTCCAATAATGGATTGGGTATACCCCCAAATTAGTAGTCTTTATATGAACTAGTTCACCTAATATAGGCTTTCATATTATATCATTAGATATCAATAATTTACAAATTAATTAAAGAGATATATAGTATTTGGCATACCCATAACAATATAAAAATCATATATACGTGAGCCACACAGTCATACAAACATTCATCAATTCATAATAGAATAACCAATGGAAAATAAATGGGTTTCAAAAATATTTTAATATCACATATTCATAATAAATTAAGATAAATAAAATGAATGTTATCATTAGATAATATCCCTAGTGAATAAAAATAAATATTAAATGATATTGATATAGATTAAAAATACATTTAAATGAACATTCGAACATTTTTTTTGAATGAAGGGAAAATATCCTTTTTATTCAGTATATTTTAAAAATAAAAATTCATAGAATATTGAGAAAATGATATAATTTTAAAATTACCATGGAAAATTTTAAAATAACCATGAAATAAAATTATGGTCTCATGTTCGAGAAAAAATTATTCTTGTGGTAAATTTTATAAAAATATTCTTGTCACAGTTTTTATGAAAAGATTTAAAAAATATGTTCGGAAAAATTTTCAAAAAATATATTTTAATGATTTTAAATGAAATTAAAATATTATTAAAAATGAATTAAAATAATAATTATAACATATAAAAGAGAATTATTAATAAAACTCTATGGAACATGACATGGAAAAAATATTCACCGAACTAAGAATAAAAAAGGTTTACTTTTTGAAAACAAATCGCATTTGTTTTATGTTACTAAGTGATAGGAATGAAAGGAAAAACATAAAAGCACAAAAAAATCAAGCATAATATAATATATTAATTTTAAGATATGTAGATCATAAAAATTACTCAATGGATATTGAATCATAACGAACCCCAATTAAAAATGAGATTGTAACATAAACCCCTACCTTAGGTCATAAATATATTCATATGAATTATTATGATTCTGAAAAATTAATTTATATTAATTATAAACACAATACATGTCCATATAAACAATTATATTATAATATAACAATCCCTTTTAATTTCCAATTACCTATTGATAAAAAATTTTAATTGAAGTCAATATTCTGGCTTTAACTATTTCATTTCTCATGCATGTTCGGATTTGACTATTTTGGTACATGAACCTTTTTGATGGTTTAATAATATAATAAATAATAATATTATAATAAGTATTATATTTATTAACAACATATTATTTTATAACCATTCATATAATGTGGCGATGAAATATAAATTACATAACTTCATGGAGGTGGTAGTTCGTACGTATGCAAGAGGAATGTTTTCATTTTACAAAAAAATGGAATTAAACAAATTTAAGTAATATTAGATATTTAAAGAATCAAATTAATATAAAAAATTATAATATATATTCATTAAATCCATCCATATGTCCATCAAATTATCAGTTATTTAAAAAATTAATCACATCCCTTATTAAAGGCGGTAGTCCACATGTATGCATGAACAACATTATCATTTCTCATAGGATAGAAAAGAGGTATAAAATGGTAACAAAATTTACATAAAAACTTTTAATTATAGTAATTATATTTATTTAATCATGTTATAATGATATATGAATATTTGGATGAGGTTATGGATGAAATATACTCGAAATAGATCGATAAGGACAATTACTTCATATTTAGGAAACCTCATTTGACATACACCTTAAGCCTTCAAATGTTGGTATTTTGGGAAGATAAGAAAATATATGATATGGGAAGGGAATTTAGGATGATATTTAGTCAGGTATTGGCTCATATAGATACATCCGAAGGTATGAAGGAGTAAGGGGTATATGACCTCATTCTATAAGTGAGGGGAGAGACACTCTAATAAATATTTTAAACATTACATTATAATAAAATAATATTCATGTGAAAGTGGAACTAAGGATAACCAAATATAAAGATTATATATGGGTTGGTAAAATTTTATAAAAAAATATCATTTATCTATATTTTATAGATATTTTACTCATTATCAAGAAGTTTTAACCCCTGGTAATCCTTTTTACCCCCACAGCGGTGACAATGTTTTACTATTATAACATATCACTTTGAGCCAAAATGAAATTGACCACATAAAAAAATGTTGAATTATTTGTTCAAAGTATAAAATACATTTTCCCAAATTCAATATCTATATGTGATATAAATTAATTTTAATATACGAGCATAAAATATAACTAAATTAATATTTATTAAAATGAATTTTTAAGAATAACATTGACTTTATTATTTTTCCATGACTAGTGACAGCAATTAAATAAGTGTTAATATATTTAATTAAGAAATTTATATAAAAATTTCCTTAAATCTATTCATTAATAGTGATTAATTATACTTATTAAGATAAACACACATCATTTTAAAAAAACTAGTTTTTGAAAAAAGATCATTTTTATCTTTAAATGATTTAATTTTCTTATATAAAGAATTGAAAAGTATTTATTTTATTTTATACATGTGTAAACAAAATAATTTCATAATTTTTATAATTATAATTATTTTTTAAATAAAACATATATGAAAAAAATTCTCAAGAAAACAAATTTAAAATAGTATGGTATGGTAAATAGTATTTCTTAAATGAATTAGAAATTATATTGAAAAATTTATTTCATTTAAATAAGTTATAATGTTCTTAATTTTAAAATTTATAATCATTATTCAGATATGTTTAGGGTTGTGTTCTTTAAAAACTATCAAAATCATTTATTTATCAAAGAAAAAATATAAATTCTAAAATCTTGTGTTGTTACATTCTACCACCCTTAAAAGAATTTCATTCTTAAAAATTCATTAAATATAATAAAAAACAGCGGCTACCTCTACCTCATTACATCCATGGGAACCTATATTTATTCCTTAATTTTAAAATTCCTATATAGAACCTAAACTAGGTGGGTAGTATATTTTTAGAGTACTTTATTACTATATTCCATGATTTGTACTAGTTTCTCCTCATAAAAAAGTTCATGCCCTAATGGGATAAAATATATGTTCAATACATGTGAAGAATCCAATACATACTTCTTATTAAGATATACATAGATCACATGGTAAAATTTGGAGACGTTTATAGGAACCACATAGTGATAATCAACCATCTTGACGTGATCCAGAATCTCATAGGGACCAATAAACCTTGGGATAATATTCAATTTCATTCCAAATATCATAAAATTATTCAAAGGGGATATAAATATGTACAACTAATCAATATATTTTAACTCTAAATCCCATCAAATGAAATTTTAATACATATTATTTTGGATCTGAACTACCATGATGTGTTGTTGAATGGATTTACCATTCTCCACTATTTCCCAAACCAGAACAGGTCTCAATAACTTTCATTCCCAAACTTTACCCTAACATGATGGGGTCATATAATTCTTTCCAAATATGTATTATTAAGGATATATAATAATAATTGAGTAAAAGATATCGTTTTATGAAAATTACTACATAGGACTATGTTGATTCCAACCTCCATTGAAATCCACACACACTACTAAAAACAGAGGATATACCAATAGATTTTTACCAGTGGTTTATGAAAACCGTTGGAATTCGGATATTGATAGTTCTTTACCCAACAGTTTAAATAAAACATTGGAATAGAGTATTTTAGTTGAGCTTTAACCAATGCTTAGGATATGTAATGTTTTAGGAAGCCTTTTCCAGCTGTTTTAAAAAATCGTTGGTAAATCTTAGGTTTCCCAACTATTTTAAAAAACAGTTGGGATAGTTTCCCCCTAAAATTGTCGCCAGCCCCAATCCTCTTTCCATTGGATTACAGACATAAATCACGAGACATAGAGTTCTCTTTATTGGAGAATTCTTCCACCCTTAAACCAGATAGTGGTTTTGTTATGCACTTCAAATATGTAAGTGGTACCTTAGGTTCAATGTTTTCCATCTATTTTTTTATTTTATGTTTCGATTTGGCCTAAACCATAGGTATGTGCACTATGATATACCCAAGAATTGTAATTTAATTTATTTTCTGATTTTGTGTTACACTTCAACTATTCTATCATGTTGAATATATTTTAATTTTACAAATATAATATAGTTATATGATCTTTAGTATATATTATTTTATAATCCTTAGGGAGTAGATACCCTATAGAATTTTTGATACCCTTTCATTTTATGATGATTTGATGAGGGTATGATAATGGGAGTTTTGGTGTAGACCCTTATGACTTGAACTTCTATTGACACATGGTGCCTGATCTATCAACATTTAAATATGATATTTAAATAGGATTAATTACAACTTATTTAGTATGATGTTTAATATAAGTATGTTCTTATTCACTAATACTACAAGTATAGAATTAGACCACCTATTAATATTTAAATTTCATAAGATGTGTTTCATCATCTATATCAAGAGTTCAGTCATTAGAACTTGCTAAACATTCATTAGACATGGATGAAATCATATTGATTGTGATGGAGGAAAACTAATGCACCTCCTTGGGATGTGATATCTTTTAGTAAGATGGTTAACATCACAATGTCTATTGGTTTAGTGACTATTGCACCACTTAATGCTATGGTTCCCATTGTACAGTTTAGTGCATCATTTCCCATTATAACATTTTGTGGGTTAGTTCTTATTTTATCAATTAATTGAATTTCACCCACATAACCATTTTATGGGATTGTTACCATTCATTATCATTTTAGATTATAGTCAAGAGATATATTGTTTGTTCCATGGGATTATGAAACAGAGTTTTCCAATTATTAGTAGACTATTCTAAATAATATTTGATGGTAATAAATTCCTAGATTTTATGACCTTGTATATTATGGTAAGGGAAATATGATAGGTGATTGTTTACCAATGTTTTTTTTATTATTGTTAATAAATTTTATCTTTTTTTTCTATAAGGTAGGGATTAAGTATATAGGAAATTAACCATCATTGAAGGAATAAATTTTATTCACTATACTTCCACTTCCAGGGGGTTGTGCCAGTGGGGGTGGGCAGTGCAGGGTGTGGGTGTTTGGGGGGGGGGGGTATAAGGCCCCAGCCTTAAACCTTACTTAATCTTGAGTTATTACAAGATTACACATTGAGGATCTTTTTAGGTTAAGAGTTTTAGAGAATTAGATCATGAAACTTTCATTACATTCCACATTTAAACAAAGTGGTTACATAAAAGAAAATATTCATTCTTCCCATCAACGGTAACATATTCAAAATAAAACATAGATTCTTTCTTGACACATCCTTGACACTATCATCCCATCATGTAACTTTCCCTTGACCTGTGAAAAACATTTCAAAAACTTGGGATGAGCAGAAAAATCTCAGTAAGGGTTATAAAAATATTGAAAGGAAACATGAGTTCATATATACATAAGAATGAAATCATACTTTACCCATAAAACATAGGTACTTTAACATACCTCATCAAACCATGAATAAATCATTGAAATCATAAGACATAAAGGTAACATGAGGCATTCATAACATTCTTATGTGGGGAGTAACCCTCTTGGTTACGTTTGGAATACCCATCACAGTATATTCCCTAAATCTCTTCGGAGAAACCATAACGTTTCACTCCTTCACATTACCCAGTGCATTGGAGAACTATATCGGGCTCACCCGCCCTTATTTTATCATGAAACCACCTGTCTTCAAAATAATTCCCAAGAACCTCAATATAATCGTATCACATAAAACATTCATAAAAGAAACATAATATTTCCACCTTTCAATAACAAGATATCAACACAACAAATTGATATAAAAACATTATGAATACCATTTTCAATACCAAAATAAAAGAGAAGTAAAACATGGTATTTATTTTTCTTTTAAAAAAGGTATGGCTTGTAGAGGAAGCCTAAACTCAAATAATGGCCACGGCGGTGGAGAAGTCGTTGTCGCCACATACGTACGAAAAAAACATTCTCTTTTGTCATTAAGTAAAACGCTTCGTATAAAAAGATTCCTTTTGGATAAACGTAAATGTCAAAGGGTTTTATACACTATATAAAAGAAATTTGTGTATAAAACAAAATATGCCTCAATGAAAGGATATTGAGATGAAGTCCCATACAAAGACGGTATCCTTGGATTAAGGATAAATCAGTTACATAACTATGTGTGAAAAACGAATACACGAAATATAAGTGGGTATTAAGTGTAAAACAATCAGAGGACATTCACACATAATCATAGAACGACATATTCAAGGTGTACAAGTTTATCCCAAAGAATTGAAATTGGGTTAAGAAGTTCCTTTGCAATAATTAGACAGCCTAACGACGTCACTTAAAAATTCAGAAAAAAGGTTGATGAGAGATAAAAAGGGTATCTAATCACTTGGACATAAAATTTACATCAATAAGGATATAGAAGAACATATCCCAAAATAATATTATGTGAATTAAAAGACATAACAAAATAAGTCTTTTAAAAAGAGGAGGGTGAAAGGTTCCCTTACCGACATGGGTATCTTTCGAAACATACACCCCATGAAAGAAGGACAATAAAACATTGATGTAAATACTCATAAATGAAAGAATATTACAAAACCAGTAAAGTAATGGTCAGTACATACACCACTAGAAGGAAATTGTGGAAAATTTAGCATAAATCTCACGGGAATAAAAGTGAGATGAAAAATCCCTTACGAAAACCCGGCAGCCTAACGGCGCCACTTAAATCTTCCAAAAATGGATTGATGAGAGGAAATAAGGTCTCTCATCATATCAAAATAAAGTTTACAGAAAGAGGAATACAAAAGAACATCCCCCAACATAACAAAGAGGAGCTTAAAAGAAGTGACATAAAAGAAGGGTACTTAAAAAGAAAGAGAGAGGTTGGATCTCTAACGAAAATTCAGCAGCCTAACGGCGCCACTCAAAACATCCAAAATAGATTGATGAGAGAGAATAGGGTCTCTCATCATATGAAAAATAAAAATTACAGTAAGAGTAATATAAAAGAACATCCCAATAACAAGAAAGATGAGCTTTAAAAGGAATGACATAAAAGAGCGTACTTAAAAAGAAAGAGAGGAGTAGGATCCCTTACCTCGGGTCCGACTTGACTCGATCGTTATTTAACGTCCTGAATAATAAATTTGAGTTAATTTCCACTATATTAAGAACCTTTTTATAGTTCATTATTCCTTTTAGATCACTTATTTCCATGTTATAAACATTATGTAATCATTTATGTTAATAATGTTTGTTTTGTCGATATTTGGTTCTTAAGTCGAAAGTGGACTTCTTACAATTACATGTTGTTCATGTGGTCAATTGTTCATTATATCCAGAATTATATTCATGATTTGGATATCATATATATCATATATATCCACAATATACATGTATTTATAATATTACATAATCATTTAGAGGTAAGAAACGAAATGCACCGTTCATGGAGACGGTAAGCCGTACGTACGCATGAACACTACTTTCATTTCTATGTCATATTAATGGAATTAAAACTAAATGAGAGGTATGTATATTTTATTTCCAGAATTATATTCATCATTTATATGTATCATTCATCATATATATCCATTATATACATGTACTTATAATAGTACATGACATTTGGGGATAAGAAATGAAATGTACCGTTCATGGAGATGGTAAGCCGTACGTACGCATGAACGCTACTTTCAATTCTATTTCATATTTTTATGGAATGGAATAATAATAATATATATGTATATTATAATTCCAGTATAAAATCATATATAATAACTTTAAATCCATCCTTTATACGTCCCACATATGGCATTAACGAATCACATCACTTTGAGGGGGCGGTAGTCCGCACTTCCTTAAATGAAGATATCACGTTACCCATAATGGAAACTATAAAGGTATGCACAAAATGAAAAATACAGAAGCTTAAGGAAAACATAAACATATTATATATCATATATAAAAATTGTTTCATCTTAATGGCCACCTTTGAAGGTGTTAAAAGAATGTTGAACAATCATCGTTTCGGGAGGCCGAAATTCGCCATCCACGGAATCAGTATGTTATTTAACCATTAGATGTAGGTGTGTGAATTTTTAGCTCGAATACTTCTTATAAAAACATCCTAGTATATTGATGATACTGGATTTGTTACAAAAGAAATGAATAAAAAGAGTTTAGGGGTTTTGAGAAGCAAAATAAAACAAAAGGACTCAAGTGAAGACATTACCTTAAAATCGGGTAACTCCCTTTGGTTTGAGCTCAAAGGCTTCCTTGGAAAGACTTCTGCCCAATGTGAGGCTTCCAGGAGTAAGAGAGGGAAGTGGAGAGACAAAATGGGCAGAGTTTGGCCGAGCCAAAGGTTTTGGGAGTGTGGGTAAGGAGGTAGAGTTGGGGGCCTTTTATAAGAGGAGAGGAGGGGCACTCTTCGAAGGTAAAGAAAAGTCACTTTATTTTAAAATGGTATTCAGATTTAAGAGGTCCCACATTGATGTGTTTCGAGGATAAGGTGATAAGGGTTCTAAATACACTCATCCAATAGGGTTTGGACATGTTTTGGTCTTATATATTACATTATCATTCCATTTTATTTAAATCGTTAAATAATGAGGTCATCGCTGCATCATCATGATGTCATAAATAATTTATTTTATTTAATGTCTAAAAATTATAAAAAAATACTATGATGTGGTAAATATTTTTACATTTCCAATTAATATTTATAGCCAAAAATCGTATTTGTATAACCCCATGTCAAAATTGTTTTAGTAAAACATTTCATGTTTGTCTCATTTTTACTTTAACTTTATATAAAAAGATATTAATGTCATTTTCCATCCAAAGTGGCTTCATGGAGTCCCCAAGTTGACCCATGGGTTTTCTTGGTCGGCCATGACACATCCAATGAGGTTAGGACATGTTTCAAGTTCATTTAATATTATTAAAACATTATTTTTACCTTAAACTACACTAATTACCTCTAATCGCGAATAAAAACGTAATAAGTTACTATTCACCAAAAAATTATTTTTATCCCATTGAACCAAATTTTACTTCTTAATGACAACCATCTATGTCAGATTTTTGAAATTCAAAACACAAATATGGCAAAATTTCATTTAAACGGAAAAAACAGTTTTTATAAGTACCACTTAGTGGTTTCACTATTCATCAAAATTGATGTTTTTTAGAAAAATCCCAAAAATTAACCCTTAGCTATATTTGATATTCTGAATTCAAAAATGAAGTCTATTTTTACAAAATTCAAAACATATAAGTCACATTTATTAATTTAATAATTAATTCCCGCTGTCAGAGCAAATAGCGTGTTTTTATGAAACAATAAGTATCAAAAGATTGACACTAGTTTAAGTCTGATTTCAAAGTGAAATTAATTCCAACGACCACTATTGGATTTAATGGTAAAAATATATTCTAATTTCACTTTAAAACAAATTCAAAAGATAATCTAATCAAATAAATAAATTAGATTGAAAAGAGGTTTTGAATTAAAATACAACATTTTACAGTATTCATTAAAAAATGAACTTTATCAGAAAGATACCAAAAATTTACACAAAGTAAATTTTGATGTCCCAATTATTAAGAAGAGTTTTATTTGGTACAAAATGATGTATAAGAGTGAACAAAACTATATTTAATGATGGTTCTCCATCAAAAAGAGACAAGTGAACCTTTAGTGAAAACTAGGGAATATACGCCTAAAATTGAATTCTTTCCGTATTTTATGCCTTTATTTTTTATTGGATAAATGTAAAAACATTTAAAAACATATATAATCATATTTTAGTTATTTATATCCATTCCTGCCAATACAACGGCTACATGTTAACTACCATTTAAAATAATATTATTTTATTATTAGAGTGGAATGTAAGATTCCCAAGAAACTCGTTGTTGCGTGTTGGGTACGCCATCGAGTATAGCGTCCCCTTTAAAGTCATATTAATATTTTATTCACAAATATGGATAAATATGAAAATGTCATATTCTTTATTTACCTGGGGTGTTACATCCTTCCCCCCTTTTGGGAATTGCATCCTCACAATTTTTAAAATTGAGCTTGGAAACATCCTTGAAAGTCCCACATCGGAACAAGAGTCGGTAAACAATCACTTTAAAATAAAGGAATATAAGTACAGAGGTCACCCAAGTAAACCCATATGTAGAAAAACATGGACATGGAAGAAAAAGAAATGGGTCATGTTCTTGAGGAAGAGTGATAGTAAACATGTCTAGGAGAAAGTTAACCACATGAAAATCAAAAACTTGTGATGGGTTAAACGGTATTCGATTCCCCAGTAGGAAAAGTTAATAGACAACATTTTTGGTTTAAGTTACTTTTTATTGAGGAATTTATTCATAAGGAAACATAATCACTTATCTAGTTGACTTTCAACTTTTACTAGATTCCTTAATCAAACTCATATTTTTTTTTTCAAAAGACGAGTATTTAGGGAGACTTGTTCTCATTAAGAGTACTATAATCAACTTCTATAGAATCACCTAATCCACCAAAAGAGAACTATATAAATCCCATATCTTTAGACTTTAACCAAAAACAAAACCAAAAAGTCTAGTACAAGATCAGATAATCCAGAAAAGGATAACCCCTTATAAAAAGAAAATCTATTCTTAATCTTCAAAATTTTTCAAACAAAACCCAAAGTTCAACAAGGACCATTCGATAATCAATTTGTCCATAAAATTCATCAAAGTAAACCAAACTAACATTGAAACCCAAATATTTTAGGGATTCAGTAACATATTCTTCCAAGTTAAATTGTATCATTTATCTCCAAACAACATCAGTTGCTCTTAATGTCTCGTATTGAAAAGTAATTATCCTAATAACATATCCTCCATGATAGGTTAATAAATTTCCATAGGTAACCCAAAATCAACATACTCTTAATTCATAATATAATCTAACTAAAAAAAATCAGTCAAACTAACCAGGGACTTCACGTAGTCCAGTGGTAGGCGATAAATACCAGTCTCACTTTGGTTGTCGGTTCGATTCCCACAGCTTTGTCTGACGCGATGGGTTGTCACACGATCTGCGTGTTGTCCTTTTTCCAAAACTATATAATTCTTAAAACATTCCCCAAAACGAGATAAAATCTTCAAAAATAATCATAACACATTTTATCCTCAATTTTATCTCATGCCTTTCATTTTCCATCATATCATATAATAACCCATAATTACCTCAAAAGTAATGATCATATAAACTCTAATGGTTACCTTTATAATTATTACTAGAACTTCCACATTGATTGGTAATCTCATACATGATGCATTACAGAATGTACCAAGGTTCACGTGGTTGATCATGACTCCTTGATAGTTGGTTTAGAACAACCACGAGTTTCCTCATTGAATCCTCCGTTTTATCTAGTATCATAATCAGGGAACCACCACAGTTTCCTTCAAACTTGTTGTCTCTTTGGTGCCTGCTAGATCCATCCATTCACTAAAAATAGAAAATTCAGTGTGAGTATATCAATAAAACCATCATGTACTAATGAGGAAGATATACTTACTCATTCACTTTGTCTAAAAACTATGACTCTTTCTAAAATCCTAACCATTATGGTAATGTCACTTATGCTTAAAGAATACCCTAACCTCTAAAGTTATCTAAACTGACCTTTGATACCAACTATAAGGCCCCAGCCTTAAACCTTACTTAATCTTGAGTTATTACAAGATTACACATTGAGGATCTTTTTAGGTTTAGAGTTTTAGAGAATTAGATCATGAAACTTGCATTACATTCCACATTTAAACAAAGTGGTTACATAAAAGACAATATTCATTCTTCCCATCAACGGAAACATAATTAAAATAAAACACGGATTCTTTCTTAACACATCCTTGACACTATCATCACATCATGTACCTTTCCCTTGACCTGTGAAAAACATTTCAATAACTTGGGATGAGCATAAAAAGCTCAGTAAGGGTTATAAAAATATGGAAAGGAAACATGAGTTCATATATACATAAGAATGAAATAATACTTTACCCATAAAACATAGGCACTTTAACATACCTCATCAAACCATGAATAAATAATAGAAATCATAAGACATAAAGGAAACTTGAGGCATTCATAACATTCTTACGTAGGGAGTAACCCTCTTGGTTACGTTTGGAATACCCATAACAGTATATTCCCTAAATCTCTTCGGAGAAACCTTAATGTTTCACTCCTTCGCATTACCCAATGCATTGGAGAGCTATATCTGGCTCACCCGCCCTTAGTTTATCACAGAACCACACGTCTTCATAATAATTCCGAAGAACCTAAACATAATCGTATCACATAAAACATGCATAAAGGAAACATAATATTTCCACCTTTCAATCACAAGATATCAATACAACACATTGATATGAAAACATTATGAAAACCATTTTCAATACCAAAATAAAAGAAAAGTAAAACATGGTATTTATTTTTCTTTTAAAAAAAGGTATGGCTTGTAGAGGAAGCCGAAACTCAAATAATGGTCACGGCGGCGGAGAAGTCGTTGTCGCCGCATACGTACGACAAAAACATTCCATTTTTTCGTTTAGTAAAACGCTTCGTATAAAAATATTCCTTTTGGATAAACGTAAAAGTAAAAGGGGTTTATACACCGTATAAAATAAAGTTGTGTATAAAAAAAATATGCCTCAATAAAAGGAGATTGAGACGAAGTCCCATACAAAGACGGTATCCTTGGATTAAGGATAAATCAGTTACATAACTATGTGTGAAAAAAGAATACACGAAATATAAGTGGTTATTAAGTGTAAAAAAATCAGAGGACATTCAAACATAATCATAGAACGACATATTCATGGTGTACAAGTTTATCCCAAATAATCGAAATTGGGTTAAGAAGTTCCCTTGCAGCAATTAGACAGCCTAACGGCGTCACGTCAAAATTCAGAAAAAGGGTTGATGAGAGATAAAAAGGGCATCTCATCACTTGGACATAAAATTTACATCAATAAGGATATTTAAGAACATATCCCAAAATAATATAATGTGAATTAAAAGACATAACAAAATAAGTCTTTTAAAAAGAGGAGGGTGAAAGGTTCCCTTACCGACATGGGTATCTTTCGAAACATACGCCCCATGAAAGAAGGACAATACAACATTGATGTAAATACTCATAAATGAAAGAATATTACAAAATGAGTAAAATAATGGTCAGTACATAAACCACTCAAAGGAAATTGTGGCAAATATAGCATAAATCTCATGGGAATAAAAGTGAGATGAAAAATCCCTTACGAAAACCCGGCAGCCTTACAACGCCACTTAAATCATCCAAAAATGAATTGATGAGAGGAAATAGGGTCTCTCATCATATCAACATAAATTTACAGAAAGAGGAATACAAAAGAAAATCCCCCAACATAACAAAGAGGAGCTTAAAAAAAGTGACATAAAGGAGGGTATTTAAAAAGAAAGAGAGAGGTTGGATCTCTTACGAATATTCGGCAGCCTAACGGCGCCACTCAAAACTTCCAAAATGGATTGATGAGAGAGAATAGGGTCTCTCATCATATGAACAATAAAAATTGCAGTAAGAGTAATTTAAAAGAACATCCCAATAATAATCAAGATGAGCTTTAAAAGGAATGACATAAAAGAGCGTACTTAAAAAGAAATAGAGGAGTAGGATCCCTTACCTCGGGTCCGACTTGACTCGATCGTTCTTTAGCGTCCTGAATAATAAACTTGAGTTAATTTAAACTTTATTAAGAACCTTTTTCTAGTTCATTATTCATTTTCGATCACTTATTTCCATGTTTTAATCATTATGTAATCATTTAAGTTAATAATGTTTGTTTTGCCGATATTTGGTTCTTAAGTCGAAAGTGGACTTCTTACAATTACATGTTGTTTGTGTGGTCATTTGTTCATTATATCCAGAATTATATTCATGATTTGGATATCATATATATCATATATATCCAGAATATACATGTATTTATAATATTATACAATCATTTAGAGGTAAGAAATGAAATGCACCGTTCATGGAGACGGTAAGCCGTACGTACGCATGAACGCTACTTTCATTTCTATGTCATATTAATGGAATTAAAAATAAATGAGAGGTATGTATATTTTAATTCCAGAATTATATTCATCATTTAGATTTATAATTAATCATATATATCCATTATATACGTGTACATATTATAGTACATTACATTTGGGGATAAGAAATGAAATGCACCGTTCATGGAGACGGTAAGCCGTACGTACGCATGAACGCTACTTTCATTTCTTTTTCATATTTTTATGTAATGGAATAATAATGATATAGAGGTATATTATAATTCCTGTATAACATCATATATAATAACTTTAAATACATCCTTTATACATCTCACATATGGCATTATGGAATCACATCACTTTGAGGGGGCGGTAGTCCGCACTTCCTTAAATGAAGATTTCACGTTTACCCTTAATGGAAACCATAAAGGTATGACAAAAATAAAAAATACAGAAGCTTAAGGAAAACATAAACATATTATATATCATATATAAATATAGTTTCATCTTAATGGCCACCTTTGAAGGTGTTAAAAGAATGTTGAACAATCATCGTTTCGGGAGGCCGAAATTCGCCATCCAAGGAAACAGTATGTTCTTTAACCATTAGATGTAGGTGTGTGAATGTGTAGCTCGAATACTTCTTATAACAACATCCTAGTATATTGATGATACTGTAGTTGTTACAAAAGAAATTAATAAAAGAGTTTAGGGGGTTGGAGAAGCAAAATAAAACAAAAGGACTCAAGTGAAGACATTACCTTAAAATTGGGTAACTCCCATTGGTTTGAGCTCAAAGGCTTCCTTGGGAAGACTTATGCCCAATGTGAGGATTCAATGAGTAATAGAGGGAAGTGGAGAGACAAAATAGGCAGAGTGTTGCCGAGACAAAGGCTTTGGGAGTGTAGTTAAGGAGGTAGAGGTGGGGGCCTTTTATAAGAGGAGAGGAGGGGCACTCTTGGAAGGTAAAGAAAAGTCACTTTATTTTAAAATGGTATTCGGATTTAAGAGGTCCCACATTGATGTGTTTCAAGGATAAGGTGATAAGGGTTCGAAATCCACTCATCCAATAGGTTTTGGACATGTTTAGGTCTTAGATATTACATATCATTCCATTTTATTTAAATCGCTAAATAATGAGGTCATCGCTGCATCATCATGATGTCATAAATAATTTAATTTATTTAATGTCTAAAAATTATAAAAAAACTACTATGATGTAGGAAATCTTTTTATCTTTCCAATTAATACTTATAGTCAAAACTCTAATTTGTATAGCCCCATGTAAATCTTTTTTTAATAAAACATTTCATGTTTGACTCATTTTTACTTTAACTTTAAATAAAAAGATATTAATGTCATTTTCCAACCAAATTGGCTTCATGGGGTCCCCAAGTTGACCCATGGGTTGTATTGGTCGTCCATGACATATCAAATGAGGTTAGGACATGTTTCCAGTTCATTTAATATTATTAAAACATTATTTTTACCTTAAACTACACCAATTACCTCTAATCGCGATTAAAAACTTAATAAGTTACTATTCACCAAAAAATTATTTTTATCCCATTGAACCATATTTTACTTCTTAATGACAACCATGTATGTTGGATTTTTTAAATTCAAAACACAAATATGACAAAATATCATTTAAACAGAAAAATTAGTTTTTATAAGTACCACTTAGTGGGTTCACAATTTATCAAAAATTGATGTTTTTCAGAAAAATCCCAAATATTCACCCTAAGCTATATTTGATATTCCGAATTCAAAAATGAAGTCTATTTTTACAAAATTAAAAACATATAAGTCACATTTATTAATTTAATAATTAATTCCCGCTGTCAGAGCAAATAGCGTGTTTTTATGAAACAATAAGTATCAAAAGATTGACACTAGTTTAAGTCTGATTTCAAAGTGAAATTAATTCCAATGACCACTATTGGATTTAATGGTAAAAATATATTCTAATTTCACTTTAAAACCATTTCAAAAGATAATCTAATCATATAAATAAATTATATTAAAAAGTGGTTTTGAATTAAAATACAACATTATACACTATTCATTAAAAAATGAACTTTATCAGAAAGATACCAAAAATTTACACAAAGTAAATTTTGATGTCCCAATTCTTAAGAAGAGTTTTATTTGGTCCAAAATGATGTATAAGAGTTAAAAAAACTATATTTAATGATTGTTCTCCATCAAAAGGATTTATGTGATCCTTTAGTGAAAACTAGGGAATATACGCCTAAAATTGAATTCTTTCTGTATTTTATGCCTTTATCTTTTATTGGATAAATGTAAAAACATTTAAAAACATATATAATCATATTTTAGTTATTTATATCCATTCCTGCCAATACAATGGCTACATGTTAACTACCATTTAAAATAATATTATTTTATTATTATAGTGGAACGTAAGATTCCCAAGAAACTCGTTGTTGCGTGTTGGGTACGCCATCGAGCATAGCGTCCCCTTTAAAGTCATATTAATATTTTATTCAAAAATATAGATAAATATGAAAATGTAATATTCTTTATTTACCTGGGGTATTACATCCTTCCCCCCTTTTGGGAATTGCGTCCTCACAATTTTTAAAATTGAGCTTGGAAACATCCTTGAAAGTCCCACATCGGAACAAGAGTCGGTAAAACAGTCACTTTAAAACAAAGGAAGATAAGTACAGAGGTCACCCGAGTTAACCCATATGTAGAAAAAAATGGACATGGAAGAAAAAGAAAAGGGTCATGTTCTTGAGGGAGAGTGATAGTAAACATGTCTAGGAGAAAGTTAACCATAAGAAAATCACAAACATGTGATGGGTTAAACGGTATTCGATTCCCCAGTAGGAAAAGTTAACAGAAATAATTTTTGGTTTAAGTTACTTTTTATTGAGGAATTTATTCATAAGGAAACATAATAACTTATCATGTTGACTTTCAACTTTTACTATATTCCATAATCAAACTCATATTTTTTTCCAAAAGACGAGTATTTAGGGAGACATGTTCGCATTAAGAGTACTATAATCAACTTCTAGAGAATCACCTAATCCACCAAAAAAGAACTATATACTTCCCATATCTTTAGACTTTAACAAAAACCTAAACCAAAAAGGCTAGTACAATATCAGATAATCCAAAAAAGGAAAACCCTTATAAAAAGAAAATCTATTGTTAATCTCCAAAATTTGTCCAACAAAACCCAAAGTTCAACGAGGACCATTCGATAGTGAATTTGTCCATAAAATTCTTCAAAGTATACCAAACTAAGATTGAAACCCAAATATTTGAGGGATTTAGTCACATATTATTCCAAGTTAAATCGTATCATTTTTCTCCAAACAACATCAGTTGCTCTTAATGTCTCGTATTGAAAAGTGATTAGCCTAATCACATATCCTCTATGATAGGTTAATAAATTTCCATAGGTAACCCAAAATCAACTTACTCTTAATTTATAAAATAACCTAACTAAAAAGAATCATTCAAACTATCCAGGTACTTCACGTAGTCCAGTGGTAGGCGATAAATACCAGTCGCACTTTGGTTGTGGGTTCGATTCCCGCAGCTTTGTCTGACGCGACGGGTTGTCACACGGTCTGCGTGTTTTCCTTTTTCCAAAACTATATAATTCTTAAAACATTCCCCAAAACGAGATAAAATCTTCAAAAATAATCATAACACATTTTAACCTCAATTTTATCTCATGCCATTCATTTTCCATCATATCATATAATAACCCATAATTACCTCAAAAGTAAAGATCATATAAACTCTAATGGTTACCTTTATAATTATTACCTGAACTTCCACATCGATTGGTAATCTCATACATGATGCATTACAGAATGTACCAAGGTTCAAGTGGTTGATCATGACTCCTTGATAGTTGGTTTAGAACAACCACGATTTTCCCCATTGAATCCTCTGTTTTATCTAGTATCTTAATCAGAGAACCACCACAGTTTCCTTCAAACCTGTTGTCTCTTTGGTGCCTGCTAGATCCATCCATTCACTAAAAATAGAAAAGTCAGTGTGAGTATATCAACAAAACCATCATGTACTAATGAGGAAGATATACTTACTCATTCAATTTGTCTAAAAACTATAACTCTTTCTGAAATCCTAACCATTATGGTAATGTCACTTATGCTTAAATAATACCCTAACCTCTAAAGTTATCTAAACCAACCATTGATACCAACTATAAGGCCCCAGCCTTAAACCTTACTTAATCTTGAGTTATTAAAAGATTACACATTGAATATCTTTTTAGGTTTAGAGTTTTAGAGAATCAGATCATGAAACTTGCATTACATTCCACATTTAAACAAAGTGGTTACATAAAAGACAATATTCATTCTTCCCATAAATGGAAACATATTTAAAATAAAACACGGATTCCTTCTTGACACATCCTTGACACTATCATCACATCATGTACCTTTCCCTTGACCTGTGAAAAACATTTCAAACACTTGGGATGAGCATAAAAAGCTCAGTAAGGGTTATAAAAATATGGAAAGGAAACATGAGTTCATATATACATAAGAATGAAATCATACTTTACCCATAAAACATAGGCACTTTAACATAACTCATCAAACCATGAATAAATCATATAAATCATAAGACATAAAGGTAACTTGAGGCATTCATAACATTCTTACGCAGGGAGTAACCCTCTTGGTTACGTTTGGAATACCCATCACAGTATATTCCCTAAATATCTTTGGAGAAACCTTAGCGTTTCACTCCTTCGCATTACCCAATGCATTGGAGTGCTATATCGGGATCACCTTCCCTTAGTTTATCACAGAACCACCCGTCTTCAAAACAATGCCCAAGAACCTCAACATAATCATATCACATAAAACATGCATAAACAAAACATAATATTTCCACCTTTCAATCACAAGATATCAATACAACACATTGATATAAAAACATTATGAAAACCATTTTCAATACCAAAATAAAAGAAAAGTAAAACACGGTATTTATTTTTCTTTTAAAAAAAGGTATGGCTTGTAGAGGAAGCCGAAACTCAAATAATGGTCACGGCGGCGGAGAAGTCGTTGTTGCCGCATACGTACGACAAAAACATTCCCTTTTTTCATTTAGTAAAACACTTCGTATAATGAGATTCCTTTTGGATAAACGTAAAAGACAAAGGGGATTATACACCGTATAAAAGAAAGTTGTGTATAAAACAAAATATGCCTCAATGAAAGGATATTGAGACGAAGTCCCATACAAAGATGGTATCCTTGAATTAAGGATAAATCATTTACATAACTATGTGTGAAAAATGAATACACAAAATATAAGTGGTTATTAAGTGTAAAACAGTCAGAGGACATTCACACATAATCATAGAATGACATATTTAAGGTGTACAAGTTTATCCCAAAGAATCGAAACTGGGTTAAGAAGTTCCCTTGCAATAATTAGACAGCCTAACGACGTCACTTCAAAATTCAGAAAAAGGGTTGATGAGAGATAAAAAGGGTATCTCATCACTTGGACATAAAATTTACATCAATAAGGATATATAAGAACATATCCCAAAATAATATTATGTTAATTAAAAGACATAACAAAATAAGTATTTTAAAAAGAGGAGTGTGAAAGGTTCCCTTATCGACATGGGTATCTTTCGAAACATACGCCCCATGAAAGAAAGACAATACAACATTGATGTAAATACTCATAAATGAAAGAATATTACAAAATGAGTAAAATAATGGTCAGTACATACACCAATCAAAGGAAATTGTGGCAAATGTAGCATAAATCTCATGGGAATAAAAGTGAGATGACAAATCACTTACGAAAACCCGGCAGCCTAACAGCGCCACTTAAAACATCCAAAAATGGATTGATGAGAGGAAATAGGGTCTCTCATCATATCAACATACATTTACAGAAAGAGGAATACAAAAGAACATCCACCAACATAACAAAGATGAGCTAAAAAGAAGTAACATAAATGAGGGTACATAAAAAGAAAGAGAGAGGTTGGATCTCTTACGAAAATTCGGTAGCCTAACAGCGCCACTCAAAACATCCAAAATGGATTGATGAGAGAGAATAGGGTATCTCATAATATGAACAATAAAAATTATAGTAAGAGTAATATAAAAGAACATCCCAATAACAAGCAAGATGATCTTCAAAAGGAATGACATAAAAGAGCATACTTAAAAAGAAAGAGAGGAGTAGGATCCCTTACCTCGGGTCCGACTTGACTCGATTGTTATTTAACATCCTGAATAATAAACTTGAGTTAATTTAATCTTTATTAAGAACCTTTTTCTAGTTCATTATTCCGTTTAGATCACTTATTTCCATGTTATAAACATTATGTAATCATTTATGTTAATAATGTTTGTTTTGTCGATATTTGGTTCTTAAGTCAACAGTGGACTTCTTACAATTACAAGTTGTTCGTGTGGTCAATTGTTCATTATATCCAGAATTATATTCATGATTTGGATAATATATATATCATATATATCCAGAATATACATGTATTTATAATATTACATAATCATTTAGAGGTAAGAAATGAAATGCACCGTTCATGGAGACGGTAAGCCGTACGTACGCATGAACGCTACTTTCATTTCAATGTCATATTAATGGAATTAAAACTAAATGAGAGGTATGTATATTTTAATTCCATAATTATATTCATCATTTAGATTTATCATTCATCATATATATCCATTATATACATTTACTTATAATAGTACATTACATTTGGGGATAAGAAATGAAATGCACCGTTCATGGAGACTCTAAGCCGTACGTACGCATGAACGCTACTTTTATTTCTATTTCATATTTTTATGGAATGGAATAATAATGATATAGAAGTATTTTATAATTCCAGTATAACATCATATATAATAACTTTAAATCCATCCTTTATACGTCCCACATATGGCATTAACGAATCAAATCACTTTGAGGGGGCGGTAGTCCGCACTTCCTTAAATGAAGATATCGCGTTTACTCATAATGGAAACCATAAAGGTATGACCAAAATGAAAAATACTGAAGCTTAAGGAAAACAAAAAGATATTATATATCATATATAAATATAGTGTCATCCTAATGGACTCCTTTGAAGGTGTTAAAAGAATGTTGAACAATCATCGTTTCGGGAGGCCGAAATTCACCATCCACAGAAACAATATGTTCTTTAACCATTAGATGTAGGTGTGTGAAAGTGTAGCTAGAATCCTTCTTATAACAACATCCTAGTATATTAATTATGCTGGTTTTGTTACAAAAGAAATTAATAATAGAGTTTAGGTGGTTAGAGAAGCAAAATAAAACAAAAGGACTCAAGTGAAGACATTACCTTAAAATCAGGCAACTCCCTTTGGTTTGAGCTCAAAGGCTTCCTTGGGAAGACTTCTGCCCAATGTGAGGCTTCAAGGAGTAATAGAGGGAAGTGGATAGACAAAATGGGAAGATTTTGGCCAAGACAAAGGCTTTGGAAGTGTTAGTAAGGAGGTAGAGGTGGGGGCCTTTTATAAGAGGAGAGGAGGGGCACTCTTGGAAGGTAAAGAAATGTCACTTTATTTTAAAATGGTATTCAGATTTAAGAGGTCCTACATTGATGTGTTTCGAGGATAAGGTGATAAGGGTTATAAATACACTCATCCAATAGGTTTTGGACATGATATGGTCTTAGATATTAGATTATCATTCCATTTTACTTAAATCGTTAAATAATGAGGTCATCGCTGCATCATCATGATGTCATAAATAATTTAATTTATTTAATGTCTAAAAATTATAAAAAAAATACTATGATGTAGGAAATATTTTTAAATTTCCAATTAATATTTATAGTCAAAAATATGATTTGTATAACCCCAAGTAAAAATTGTTTTAGTAAAACATTTTATGTTTGTCTAATTTTTTACTTTAACTTTAAATAAAAATATATTAATGTCATTTTCCAACCAAAGGGAATTTATGGGGTCCCCAAGTTGACCCATGGGTTTTCTTGGTCGGACATGACACATCCAATGAGGTTATGACATGTTTTAAGTTCATTTCATATTATTAAAACATTATTTTTACCTTAAACTACACTAATTACCTCTAATCGCGATAAAAAACTTAATAAGTTACTATTCACCAAAAAATAATTTTTATCCCATTGAACCACATTTTACTTCTTAATGAAAACCATGTATGTCGGATTTTTGAAATTCAAAACACAAAGATGTAAAAATTTCATTTAAACAGAAAAATCAGTTTTTATATGTACCACTTAGTGGTTTCACTATTTATAAAAAATAGAAGTTTTTCAGAAAAATCCCAAAAATTAACCCTAAGCTATATTTGATATTATGAATTCAAAAATGAAGTCTATTTTACATAATTAAAAACATATAAGTAACATTAATTAATTTAATAATTAATTTCCGCTGTCAGAGCAAATAGCGTGTTTTTATGAAACAATAAGTATCAAAAGATTGACAGTAGTTTAAGTCTGATTTCAAAGTGAAATTAATTCCAACGACCACTATTGGATATAATCGTAAAGATATATTCTAATTTCACTTTAAAACCAATTAAAAAGATAATCTAATCATATAAATAAATTATATTAAAAAGAGGTTTTGAATTAAAATACAACATTTTACACTATTCATTAAAAAATGAACATTATCAGAAAGATACCAAAAATTTACACAAAGTAAATTTTGATGTCCCAATTCTTAATAAGAGTTTTATTTGGTCCAAAAGGATGTATAATAGTGAACAAAACTATATTTAATGAAGGTTCTCCATCAAAAGGCGATAAGTGAACCTTTAGTGAAAACTAGGGCATATACGCCTAAAATTGAATTCGTTCCGTATTTTATGCCTTATCTTTAATTGGATAAATGTAAAAACATTTAAAAACATATATAATCATATTTTAGTTATTTATATCCATTCCTTCCAATACAACGACAACATTTTAACTACCATTTAAAATAATAATATTTTATTATTAGAGTGCAACGTAAGATTCCCAAGAAACTCGTTATTGTGTGTTGGTTACGCCATCGAGCATAACATCCCCTTTAAAGTCATATTAATATTTTATTCAAAAATATGGATAAATATGAAAATGTTATATTCTTTATTTACCTGGGGTGTTACAGGGGGGCTATGCAGGGAAAGTCTTCTGGGGTGAGGTGGGTGTGGGGGGGGGGGTGGGTTGTATAGGTGGGGGTGAGGGTGGGTTGTAATGATGGGGGTGGGGAGAGGGGGGATGTGAAAGTGTGTCTGTCTATTGGTATTTGATGTTCTGCATCAAATCTGTAATTGATACGTTCATTTTAATGTTATTCATCTGCTGTTTTGGTTTTCTGTTTTGATTTGGGTGTGTATGACTTTTGTTTTCTGGTTGATTTGGGTGTGTGTGTTGGGATTTGATAGTGGAACACATATATTGATTATAGTATGGGTTTGGTCTATAGGGATAATTAGTAAAGTGAATCAAATTTGATTCAAAATGAATTATGTGTTAATAACATCCATAAATTTTCATTTCTTAGAAGGCTTGGTATTTCTTGGAATTTTGTGTTAATTTAATCCATATTCCACATGATTCACATCATGGTAAGAATGTGTGATGATGTTGTTGATATTAGAGAAAAAACTCATACACTCTTGGTTGTTTATAGTATCATGGTAAGTCATGAGTTATAATTGGCTTCCTAAGATGAATGTTCTAATATAACTTCAGGGTCAATTAAATATGGTTCTCACAGTACGTTGAATATTATTTCTATTTCTTGGAAAATACTCACTTTTATGATGGTGGGTTACTTTTCACTAGTCATGATGGCATGTGTAGACATACATAACAATGTTAGATAACTCACAAAATTAATTCAGTAATATTGTTATCAATGACATACTTTATTATTAACCTCAAATTTAAAAATAAATGTTATTGTCTATACTTTATGAAATTAATCCTTTTTACAAGCCATGAACAACCTATTAGTTTTGAAGCCTAAACATTATCCACCCATGGGGGCGCTTGACTTGGGGAACTAATTGGGTAATGAATAGTATGGCCATAGAGGTGCCAAGAATGAGTTATTGAACATGAGTGACTGATTTGATATGCCTATAACACATAATGGGACCTGAGGCATATTCCTCATATATGAGACCTAATGAAAATGAATAGAAATAAATTTTAATTTAATTTTTGATTACTTGTTCTTTGAATCATGATTTGAAATTCCTTGGAGAAACCAACCAAGGATTCAAGTTAAAAATATAGCTTTTAATTACATTTGGAAATCCCCTTGGATTCATGATGATTTGTGTACTTGTTCTTTGAAATTACATTTTTCCATAATTTTGAAAATTTCTTTTCCCTATCATTTTTTTGGGTTACGCATTAGTTATCCTTTTATATTTACTTCCATATTTATTTTTAAATATAGGAAATGAAACCAATTAAAGAGAGGGGATGGAATCATATTTTGGAAAACCTTCATCGCATGACCGAGCTGGTCATTCCACCACTAGTTCCTGTAGTGAGTATTTTATTTCAACTATATTTATTTAAATTATATATAATTTAATGAGATTAATTTTTTTAAACATATTTTCAGGATCCATATTCTAGGGGATAGTTATTTGATGAGTAGCCAAGTAGTGGTCCCAGAACTCAGGGTGTTCGTACGAGGGGGGGGGGTGGTATGTGAGCTAGACGATCTAGTCAGCGTACCAGATTAGACCATGCCCTTGCCACTGAAATACCTTCTATCCCACATTATGCTCCTAGTGTGCCTTTAGGGACACACGAGATATTTAGGCCTCCAATGTTTTCACCACCATTTACATATGAACCTCCTCACCCGTCGGTACCATATCCGATGATGATTCCCACTCCCCATCTAGCATTTGGCTAGCCATCCCTATCATATTCTTTTTCTACTATTTCAATATCTCTGGGCTTTTATATTATATCTTCTTCAACTCCTGCTCTTCTAGAGTCTGTCCTTGTGGAGCATACATTGGGACTCACTCCATCTGTATAGGGTGTTCTTTCAGTTTCTGCAGATCCAACGGCACACATTGATCAGACTACCGCTAATATACTTATACAACCCTAACAAATTGTTACACCATTATTTATTTTCATTATAACATGTATTGATAAATATTTTTTTCATTTATAAAAGATACATCAACGGATATGAGGTAAGGGCGAGGGTGTACACGCATGCGTGCAGTGTGGAACTGCCTTACGCAGTTGATGGTGGACTATAATGAAGATAGTCAGATGATTGAAATATCTGGGCAGCAATGCTAGAGTTTTCTTGGAAATGCTTGCCAAATACCCTGAATTCATTTCTGTCAACCCGCTGTCATAGAGACAACTGCCAAATGAAGTCAAGGATAAATCCTGGGAAGAGATTTGGGTAAAAATATCAGTTGTATTTAATGAAATATATTAATATTTGTATTTATATAAATTAATATTTTGGTTTCATCTACCATTTAATATCTCCGATGGTGAGGGCTCACGGACAGCACGTCCAAAATATTTAGGCAAGCTTTGGAGAGCATAAAAGCATTAGTTGTAAATTAGATGGCGTGATAGTGTGGGAAAAAAGTTAGAGGCGTTATTTGTCATGGATGCTTATCCACTAGAACAGTATCGACAGATGATTACTCATCGAGAGACTAGCCAGTTTAGGGTATTAATAAAATTAGAAGTATTTAAATGAAAATTTTTATTTTTTTAGTTAATAATTATTATGGAATTTTATTTAGGATGCATCTGAAAGAAAGAAAAAAACATTGATGCTAAAAAATACGTCCACACATTGGGACGTACTACGATGTCAGATCATGAGATACAGCTGGTATGAGAGTTTATAATATTACTTTACAACTTGAACTTTCTATTACTTCCTTTTTAATTTATTCGATTGCTAAAGTTGTTATATAATTTTTGTTATGCAATTATAGTTTTTTGTATCCTATTTTTAATTATGGTTTCCTACATTTAATGTCATTTTAGAGGCATAAATTGAATATATAAGGATGTGTGCCTCGATAAAAACAGTTTTGCTTGAGTAGAAAGAAGAAAGATAGAAGTTCGGTCATTTGTGATGTGTACGAGTCAACCTCGCCTCATTCTGAGGCACGGTGCGTCCAGTACCACTCAAAGTGTCTTTCTTTTGTTTAAAATGGATTTTCTTTTAAGTAAAAACAACTAGCATATGAAAAAATGACCAAAATCATTCGTATTGTGTTGATATATTAGGAAAAAGATCCATGTGTCATTTGTGACGTGTTCGAGTCAACCCCGCCTCAATCTGAGGAACGATGTGGCCGACACCACTCAAAGTGTCTCTCTTTTGTTTCAAAAGGACATTATTTTCAGTGAATACAACAACTAACATATGGAAAACCAACCAAAGGCTTTCTTATTCTATTGAATCTTTAGTACAATGATCCATGGGTCAAATGTAACATGTACGAGTCAACCTCACATTAATCCGAGGGCCGGTGTGGCCGACACCACTAAAACTGTCTCACATTTATTTGAAATGGACATAATTTTAAGTGAACACAACAATTGGATTACGGAAAACCATCCAAACACATTTGGATTGTGTTGGTACTTTAGGAAAAAGATCAATGAGTCATTTGAAACATGTACTATTCAACCCTGCCTCAATCTGAGGCGCGGTGTGGCCGACACCACTCAAAGTGTCTCTCTTTTGTTTAAAATGGACATTGATTTAAGTGAAAACAACAAATGACATATGGTAAACTGAAAATATGAATTCTAATTCTATTGAAATATTAGGAAGAAAATCCATGGGTCATATGTGATGTGTATGAGTTAACCCTGCCTCAATAAAAAGCGCGGTGTGGCCGGCACCACTCAAAGTGTCTCTCTTTTGTTAAAAATGAACATCATTTTAGGTGAAAACAAAAATTAACATATGTAAAACCAACCAAATGCATTATAATTATATTTAAAAATTATAAAAACGATCAATGGGTCATATGTGATGTTTACAAGTCAACCCCGCCTCAATATGAGGCGTGGTGTGGCCGACACCACTCAAAGTGTCTCTCTTTTGTTTAAAATGGACAACATTTTTAGTGAAAAAACAATTGGCATAAGAAAGCTGAGAAAACACATTTGGATTGTGTAGATACTTTAGGAAAATGGACCATGGGGAATTTTTGGATTTTTATGAGTCATCCCCGCCACAATATAAGGCGTGGTGTTGCTAGAACCACTTAAAGTTTCTCTCTTTTGTTTCAAATGGACACCATTTTATGTGAATACAAAAACTGACATACGGAAAACCAACCAAAGGTATTCAGATTCTATTGAAATATTCAAAAAATGATCCTGGGTCATATGTGACGTGTATGAGTCAACCCCTCTTCAATCATAGGGCCAGTGTGGCCGAGACCACTCAAACTATCTCACTTTTATTTGAAATGGACCGGATTTTTAGTGAAAACAACAACTGGCATACGTAAAACCAACCAAATGCATTCAAATTATGTTAATAAATTAGGAAAATGATTAATGGGTCATTATTGATGTTTAAGTGTCAACCCTGCCTCAATATGAGGTGTGATGTGGCCAACACCAATCAAAGTGTCTTTCTTTTGTTTAAAATGGATATAATTTTAAGTGAAAACAACAACTGACATACAGAAAACTGACCAAAAACATTTTGATTCTATTTAAATGTTAGTAAAACGATCCATGGGTCATATTCGTTGTGTAAGAGTCAACCTCGCCTCAATCCATTGGCTGGTGTGGCTGACACCACTCAAACTGTCTCACTTTTATTTGAAATGGACATGATTTTAAGTGAAAATAACAACTGGCATACTGAAAATCAACCAAACAACTTCAGATTGTGTTGATACATTTGGAAAACGATCCATGGGTTATTTTTGACGTGTAAGATTCAACCCTGCATCAATCAGTGGCATGGTGTGGCCGATACCACTCAAAATGTCTCTATTTTGATTAAAATGGACATCATTTTAAGTGAAAACAACAACTTACATATAGAAAACTGACCAAATGCATTCGAATTCTGTTGAAACATTAGGACAATGATACATGGGTCATATGTGACGAGTAATAGTGAACCCCTTTTCAATCCGATGCGTGGTGTGTCCGGAACCACTCAAAGTGTCTGTCTTTTGTCTAAAATGGACATCATTTTAAGTGAAAACAACAATTTACATACAGAATACTTACAAAATGCATTCGGATTTTATTGAAAATTTAGGAAAATGATCCATGGGTCATATGCGATGTGTACGAGTCAACGCTGCCGCAATCCGAGGTGCGGTGTGGCCAGCACCACTCAAAGTGTATCTCTTTGGTTTAAAATGGACATGATTTTAATTGAAAACAACAACTGACATACGGAAAATGGACCAAATGCATTAGGATTTGATTGAAACATTAGAAAAATGATCCATGGGACATATGTGACGTGCAAGAGTCAAGCCCGCCTCTATATGAGGAGCGGTTTGGTTGGTATCACTCTAGTTGTCTCTATTTTGTTTAAAACGGACATCATTTTAAGTAAAAACAACTGGCATACGGAAAACCGACCAAACGTATTCTGATTATACTGATATTTTATTACCATGATACATGGGTTTTATGTGACGTGTATGAGTCAACCCCACCTCAATATGAGGTGTGGTGTGGCCAGCACCATTCAAAGTGTCTCACCTTTATTTGAAATGGAAAACATTTTATGTGAAAACAACAACTGACATATAGAAAACTGACCAAACGCATTTAGATTCTGTTGATACTTTATGAGAACGATCCATGAGTCATCTGCGACATGTACGAGTCAGCCTCGTCTCAATCTGAGGCACGGTGTGGCCGGTATCACTTTATGTGTATGTCTTTTATATAAAATGGACATCATTTTATGTAAAAACTAATGGGATACGGAAAACCGACCAAACGTATTCATATTCGGATGATACATTATTTTGGGGTTATTAGCTTCTAATTTTTGAATTCAATCGTGTATGTGTTATAGAAATTAAAATTTTGTATGTATTCTTAATTTTGTATAACCCACCCCCCAAGACACCCCCACCCCCATGGACTGCCCCCCACCCCTGGACACCCCACCCCTGGGAGACCCCCAACCCCTTGTATGTCATATTATATATGAGTTATATATAATTAAGAATTCTGTATGAAACATAAATCATTTTGTATATGTTATTTATTCATAATTTAGAATTCATTACATAATTCATTCTTCATGTATTCAATGGGGAATTCAATTATGAGCTCTATATTGCATAGGGTAATTGGGTTCATATACATGATTATAATTGTGGTACATTCCATGGTTATAAGAGTATCTGGTTTTTATGTGCTTTTGTGTGCTATAGTAGGTGTTTTTTGTTACTGTTAAGAGTGTATGTAGGTGTATGCAGGTGAGTATGTAATGGAGGAGATTTTAGGTGGCTGGGCTGCCAAATTCTAGAAATAAACTATACCAATGATTTACTGAAACTATTGGTATAGTGATATACATATTTTTACCAATAGTTTTAGTAAATCGTTGGTAAAACATTAGATGGATGAGCCCGTAAGGGGCACAACATCGCGCAGATAGGGTTTTTCTCTCGCCGCCTTCCCTCTTCCCGGAACAGCTCAATCTCTCATCCCTGGTTCGGTGGTTTATGGTGGGATTTCCTTGCTGTTGTGGCCTTGTGTTGGCTCGAATATCGCGCCCTGGTGTCTGTATCTGTGAAACGGTGTTGAATCTGCACCTGAGTTCCAGCCCCAGCAGTTCATGATTTTCTCTTCGTCCACTGATCGGGGCGTTTGGAGGTTGTTCATTGTTTCTGTGGATCTACGGATGGTGGAGATGAGATTTTGCTTTGTTTTTTAGCTGATGTAAAGGTTGTTGACTGATGGTGGATCTTGGTCTTCCTTGCCCTAGTTCTGGGATCCACTGCAGAATCTTCGCAAAGGACTCGGAAGGAGGGGTTTCGCAGGTGGTGGTGCTCCCTGTGTGGTATGGTTTTTCCCTCGCTGATTACCTTTTTGATTTTGTGGTTCTACACATGACCGCTTCAGAAATGGGTTTGAATCTCCTTTCCATCTTGTATTTTGGCGAGATGATGTTTGAATGTGTTGATGTCTTGGTTGTTTGTGATTTTCGAAGGCACTACAATGCCATATCTTCTCAATCATTTTTTGTGAATTTTGTTGCCTACTGTGAGGCGATGAATATGGTGGTGGCGATGACATGGATGGATCTGTTTGTGATCTTCGTAGAGGGTTTATTGTTCTATGTGATGTTTGTGGTTTTGTGGATGGATGAACATTTGATCCAAAGCTTTGGGGTATGGTTGAGTTTATCGACGACGTTTATAACAACCAATACTTTACATACATTGTTATTACTTCATAATTAAAGCACACTTGTTACAACATATAACAAAACCAGGAAAGGACCCTATAGGTATAGTGTCTTTGGAAACTGAGAAACATAAACAACTGGTTCATAAAGCATCTACATTTTCTCCCATTTATTTCATCATATCTAGAGTGCCTTTTAACATATCATACTTAATAACCTTCTTCCTGACCTGGGGAAAGAAATCATACAAAAGGGTGAACTCAAATTCTCAGTAAGGGTAATCAAAAGAAATATCAGTCACATCATATTCATAAGAACATAACATTTTGGTTATCTTAACCAGTAAAAGAGATAATGATTTCATAACATGGGTTAAATCATAGTAGTGAAATGAAATCCCAATAATCATAACATTAAACATAAAACTTTGTGGCATACACACATAATCACAGAGAATCATTTCTTAGTAGTCAAGACTCATTGCCAAGACTATCTTAGTTGACAAAGTCAATTTCTGAACCGAGTTCACTCATCGTTTCAGTCCTGTTTCACTGAACCGGTTTAACCTGCCGTTACAACCATGTCTATCTAATGAGATATAAATCTTTACCCAATTCATTGGATGGAGATATAGGTCCCACCCATCTCATAATGAAACCATTCTTTTTTGTTCCATAAAATCATAAATCATACATCATAACATAACCCATGTAATAAAAAATGGGATTCTTAAACATCATGACATCATAAAACAATTCATATAAGATAAACGAATTCATAAAAATAATTCCATCACAACATAATCAAATCAATGTAATAATAGGGATAGAAACAGAACCCTATATTATCTTAGATGGAAAATAATTTTGATAAAACACTTGAACTCCATTCTTGAGGAAAATATCCTTTCTACTTCAAAAACATTTTCCTTTCTTAAAATGCCATAAAATTTTAAACTAAATGAAGTTGATTAAAAAGAAACTTGAAAACGTGTAATGGAAGTTTCTTGGAAATAATGTTTTAAAAAAATCCATTCATGCTGTATAAGTTAAAAAAACATTCTTCTCGTACTTTTGTCAGAAAAGTCAAAAAGGGCCTCGTACGAAAAACAACAAAAGATTACTTTCATATGTTTTACTAAAAACTCACCGAAGGGTAAAATTGGGTTTAAACAATTGTAGGTGGATGTAAATAATATTAAATATTGAGGAAACATTGATGTGGATGATAAAATACACCCCAGTAAATACCAAGTTATAAACAATCTCAGATAAAAATGAGATTGTGATATTTTCCCTTAACTTAGGTCTGATTTGCTTTGTAAGTGTCCGAACCTCCTATATAATGATTTCAATAATTTCATTGACTTATTCCAGAATCAGAATTATTTTTATGATATCATATATGGTCATATTCTTAGCTTCTTATTAGTAATATTTCATTGCTACTTGTTATTCGGGTGTTTAATATTTTTTGTTCTTATGCGTGTTTTGTCGAGTAAATTCTTATTCTTATTTTTAGGTTATAGATTCCTAATTTCAAGAATGGTATTAGTGTAATATATATCATATTAATTCATTCAATTCATTTATATAATAATTATGCAATGAAGATAATGTAGAACGAGTCACATCACATCGTGGAGACGGTATTCCATACGTACGCACGAGCGATGATATCATTCCCATGATTGTGGAATTGTATTGGAGTTTATGTATACTATTTCAGAATAAATATCAATTTAAAATAATCATATATAGTTATTATTTACACCATTATACACATCCAAGTATGGTGGTGGTGGAAAATAGATTACACCACGACGTGGAGACGATATTCCGTACGTACGCACGCGCGGTGATTTCATTTTCCGTAGGATGGATAGATGGTTAAATAAGGCTGTTTCATATTTATAATAACATAATAGTATATTAATGATACTGTTGTTATTACTTTATAATGAAACAACTAAATAAGAAGAAGTGGAAGATGAAATAAAGTTGAAAGAATCGATAACGGACATTACCTCTTCTTTGAAGAACCTCTTTGAGACCTCCTCTTAGGGCACTAAAATTGGTCATTGAAGAATACCAGGACCTCTAGGATGTTTCTAGGGAAGTGGATAAGAGAATTTGGCAGGGTTTGTCCATGCATGAAGGTTCAATGTGGTTTGAGTAAAAGAGAGAGGAGGTGCCCTTTTATAAGGGAGGAGAGGCGCACCTTTGAAAAACTAAAACTATTATTTTATTATAAAGTCATATTCGGTTTTTAATAGCTCCAAATTGATTTATTTCGAATATAAGGTGGGGATGGGTCGCAATCATCTCATAAAATAGAATTTAGACAAGTTTAGGTATCTATTTTAACCTTATCATTTAGATTTAACTTTAAGTTAGATAATTTAATTTTTACCGTGTCTTCTTGTTTTCTTACATATAAGGTTAATAAAATTAATATAATAAGCCAAACGAACCCCAAATTGTTTATTATTAATATATATAACCTTATATAAGTCATTTTTCCGAACCTTAGATTTTTAGGAATAAAATAAAAATTAATAATATAATATTTGTTTAAAAAACTATTTTATGTCAATTTGGACACTATTTGGTAATTGATTTTTGTGAAAATCATAATAGAAATATTATTTCAAAAAAAGTTAATTAACTCAATAATAACATGTCATATTAACCTATAAAATTATTTTAATTCATAAAAAGTTTCAAATTACATTTATTTGGGTATTTATAACATCAATTATGTCAATATTTCATTAATAACATAATTTCTGGATCATCATTGGGTCATAAATAAATTATATTATTTATTGTCTAAAAATTAAAAATAAAATACCATTATTTAGAAAATCGTTTTATCTTTCTAATGAATATTTATAGTCGAATTTATATTATGTATAACCCTATATTAAAAATGATTTAGTTATTAAACTTTGATTTTAACTATTTTAACCCTTCTTTAAATAAATTAATAAAAAATGTCCTAATATAATCCAAGTGAGCCTAAATGATCATATTTTATTCCTAAGGTTGTTTTTTGTCGAATTAAACTTATCCAATAGAATTAATACATGTTTTAGGGTAATAATAATATCCTTTTTACCCTTAATTACCCTATTTACTTTTAACGTGGAAAAAAAAGCAAAAAGTTACTATTCACCAAAAATTATTTTCATCTCATTGAACCACATTTTAGTCCTTGATATTAACCATGTCTCTTGGATTTTATAAATTCCACTCACAGAAGCGGTAAAATTAAGTTTTATGTAAATTTGAAAATTCTCTTAGGAGGTGGGTAAGAGACGGTGAAAAGTTCAATAAAATTTTTATATATCTAAAATTATTATAAAATGACTCTGATAAATTTCATTGAACTTATATAGGTATTATATATCAATTTTTACCTAAAATAAATTTTAATAAATAATTATTTAAATAAAATGTCGGTTTTTAAATAGTAACCCAGTGTTTTCACTTTTCATCAAAAATTGAAAGTTTTTAGAAAAATACCAAAATTTCACCCTAGGTGAATTTCGATATTCCGAACCCAAAAATGAAGTCCATTTTGAAAAATATAATTTACAAAATTTCAAAAAGTGGGTATTACTATTCATAACGACTAGTTTTAATAATATTTTAATAGAATATTGTTGTTTAGTGAAACTCGGTATTCAGTACGACGCAAGCTATCGAGGAAGGTCGCAATTGTGTGTAAAGAAAGACAATATAGTGTTTTGTGTAGTGAAATATTCCTTTGATGATGTATATAACATTAAAACAAAATATTTCTCAAAAAAGTCTCGGGTGTTACACTCTACCCCCCTTAAAATGAATTTCTCCCTTCGAAATTCGTCACTTTGTAACAAACAGATGAGGATACCTCTACCTCATCATATCCTCAAGCTCCCATGTAGATTATTATAATTGGTGGATCCTCCATAAAACATTCACCAAGTGAGTGGTCTTGTTCTGTTGAAATTTTTCCCTACGATCCAGAATCTCTATCTGCTGTTCTTCATAAGAAATATCTTGCTCCAGAGAGAAATCCTCTCTAATAGCAATGAAGTGTGCTGACATTTTAAGACGATCAACTATGACCCAGATAGTATTATTGCCTTTTGATGTTTTAGGACGTCCGGTGACAAAGTCCATAGTGATGTTTTCCCATTTCCATTCAGGTATGGGTAATGGTTGAAACATCCCCTGAGACTTCTATCTGTCAGCTTTAACTTGATGACAAACCAAGCATTGAGAGACATATTTAGCAACATCTATTTTCATTCCATCCCAGCAGAAGTACTCTTTCAGGTCCCTATACATCTTCATGCTTCCAGGATAAATTGAGAATGAAGAACTATGAGCCTCATCCAGCAGCTCCTTCTTTAATTCTGGGATGGGAGGAGCACAAACCCGATTCCGGAATTTTATTATCCCATCACAATCAAGGTTGAATTCAGTAACATTTCTCACCTTCTTTTGTAACTCTACATCTTTTTTTCTGTGCCCCTTTAATCTTCACATGTATAGATGGTTGAACATTCATTTGAGAAAGATATGATTTTCTTCCTTCCATTATAATTCCAAGATCCATCCTTTGTAAATCCATAAATATTGGATCTTTTGTGATCCTCATTATGGATAAGCTAGCATGGTCTTTTCGACTTAATGCATATGCCACCTTGTTTGCTTTCCCAGGGTGGTAATGAATTGAGCAGTCGTAATCCTTAATCTGCTCCAACCATCTTCTTTGGTGCATATTCAGCTCCTTTTGTGTGAAAATATACTTTAAACTTTTATGATTAGTATAAATATCACCTCTTTCTCCATAAAGATAATGCCTCCAAATCATTAATTCAATAATTACCACTGCTAACTCCAAATCATGAGTTGGGAAATTTTTCTCATGGATTTTCCACTGTCGTGAGGCAGAAGCTATCACCATATCGTTTTGCATAAGAACACACCCCATCCCCTTCTTGGATGAATCACTATAGATCACAAACCTTTTTCCACTAAAAGGTAGTGTGAGTACAGGTGCACTGAATAACATTCTTTTCAACACCTTGAAATTCTCTTCACATTCCTCCGTCCACATGAACTTAACTCCTTTTCGAGTCAACCAGGTGAGTGGATTAGATAATCGTAAAAAATCTTTTACAATAGATCGATAATATCCATCAAAACAAAGAAAACATCGGATCTCGGTTACTATTGTTGGTCTCGACCATCATTCGATAACCTCTGTTTTTTCTGGATCCAAATATATCCCTTCTTTTGAAATTATGTGACCCAAAAATGAAACTTTTTGAAGCCAAAATTCACACTTGGTAAATTTGGCATAAAGATTCTCCTTTCTCAGGGTCTTCAATATAATTCTCAAGTGATCTTCATGTTCTTCCTTGCTCTTTGAATAGACAAAAATATCGTCTATAAAGACTAACAAAAACTGATCAAGATAGTGTCTAAAGACTCTATTCATCAGATCCATGAAGATAACAGGGGCATTAGTAAGACCAAATGGCATCACTATAAATTCATAGTGTTGATACCTTGTACATAAAGTTTTCTTTGGTATATCCTCCCTTTTGAACCTTAATTGATGATACCCTGAATGAAGATCAGTCTTGGAAATGTATTGAGCTCTGCGTAGTTGGTCAAATAAGTCATCAATGCGTGGGAGAGGATATTTTTCCTTGATCGTGATCTTGTTAAGTTCTCGATAATCAATGTAGAGTCTCATTGATCCATCTTTCTTCTTAACAAACAGAATAGGTGCTCCCCAAGATGAAGCACTAGGGAATATGAATCCTTTATCAAGATTCTCTTGGAGTTTTTCTTCAATTCCTGCAACTCAATTGGGGCCATTCTATAAGGTTTCTTTGAAATATGAAAAGCACCAGGTACAAGTTCTATTGAAAACTCAACTTCACGATTTGGTGGAAGACCCGGAAATTCCTCCGGAAAGACATCGTCAAACTCTCGTACAGTGGGCATATTCTTAATCGTGAGTTTCTCACCAACCATTTGAGATAAATAAACTTCATTTAGTAGAATCAAAACCCATAAGATGGAAGAAATTTCCACTGGAAGGTTATGTTCATCCTTGCATCGATAGATGATCATAGATTTATCTAGAATATGAAATGTGACTTCCCTTATTTGGAAATTGATATGAGCTCCATATAAATAAATCCAATACATGCCAAGAATCACATCAAATTCCACTATATGAAGGATCAGAAGATTTCCAGGAAGCACTTTCCCACAAACATCAATCGGAGAAGAATTGTAAACTTTTGATGCGACTGTTGTGCCATTAGGGGTTGTCACAGCTAACTCAACATATAATTTTTGAGGTAATGCAGAGATACCCTTATAAAATTCTTTAGAAATAAAACATTGGGTGATCCAGAATCAAATAAAACATTTTCTACTTTAGAGTGGATGGAAAGTGTATCTTTCACCACTTCATTATCGTGCTCCACATCGCTGATAGAAATTGCCGGTGACATTCCTTTTTCTTTATCCTAAAGAGTTTATTGACGTTGATCATCATCAAAAACCCTTGGATTAGGGCATTGATTATCATAATTCCCCATTTCCTTGCACTTGTAACATTGAAGTGTAGGAGGTGCACTATGTGTAGCCTTTTCTTTGTTTGCATCACTAGACATCCTCTTCCCATCATTGCGACATTCAATTTCCCGATGACCTTCCTTTCCACATTTGAAACATTTACTTGTCCCTTTAAGGCAAATCCCTCCATGTTTATTTCCAAACTTTGAGCATAAGGGAAAACTCATCTTCTTTTTAGTGTGCTATTTAGATTTTCCGTTGAATTCCATTTTCCTTTTCTAATCAAACCCATATGACTGATGGGTTACTCCAATCTCTATCTCAACCTTGAGAGAACATCGAACGATTTCCTCGTAGCTATTGAAGTCCCTTATGGCTAACGCCCTTCGAAGACTTGGTTTTAAGCCACTAAAGAATCGATCGATCTTACTCTCAGGTTTTATAATAATACCAGAAGCGTACCTTGAAAGCCTTGTAAAATTTTCTTCGTAGGTACCAACAGATTCATCATCCTTTTGCTTTAGTTCAATAAATTCCTTATCCATCTATTTTCGGAGAATACGAGTGAAGTCCTTATTGAAAAATAAGTTCTTGAACTCGTCCCATTCCTTGGACTCAAATTCAACCCTTTGCCTTGTATTCTTAATAATATTCCATCATTGATTAGCATCTCCTTCCTAACGATACACAGCTAAGATGAATTTATCATGTTCAGAACATTGAGGAACTGAAAATATCTTTTCAGTGGTACTGATCCACTGTTTAACCATTAATGGATCAGAAGACCCGCTGAATGAAGGTGGTCGCTGCCTCATGAAGGATTCAACAGAATGTTTCTCCTTCCTTTTCTCATTTGGAATTCCTGCATGATTCACTGATCTAGAAAGTTGTGTGAGCATGGCTACTTGATTTTTCATTCCAGCTCCCATAACGTTTGGTTGCTCAGGGGGACAATCATTGCATTTCCCGTCGCATTCCACATTAACACAATTCCTTCTGGTTCCAGTAATTTACTAAAATTAATAAGAATAGTGTGAGCAGAACTAATTATAACAGGAAAAACACATAATAAATAATAAAATTTCACACTTAAGGTCTTATCATGTGTTGTTCCTGGCCATTTCTAAAAACTAATATTGTGTTCTATGATTAGACTTATCCTTTGGGTTCTTACTAAAGCTTTCACATCCTAATTTCCAAAGGTTGACTATAACCTCCCTCTGATACCAACTATAACGACACATACATTACATAAATTGTTATTACTTCAGAATTAAAGCACACTTGTTACAACATATAATAAATCCAGGAAAGGACCGTATAGGTATGGTGTCTTTGGAAACTGGGAAAGATAAACAACTGGTTCATAAATCATCTACATTTTCTCCCATTTATTTCATCATATCTAGAGTCCCTTTTGGCATATCTTATTTAATAAACTCCTTCATGACCTGTGGAAAGAAAAAATACAAAAGGGTGAGCTCAAATTCTTAGTAAGGGTAAACAAAAGAAATATCAATCACATCATATTCATAAGAACATAACATTTTTGAAATCTTAACCTGCAAAATAGATCATAATTTCATAAATGGGATAAATCATAGTAGTGAAATGTAATCCCAATAATCATAACATAAAACATAAAACATTGTGGCATACATACATAATCATAGAGAATCATTTCTTAGTAGTCAATATTCATTTCCAAGACTTTCTTAGCGGACAAAGTCCATTTCTGAACTGAGTTCACTCCTCGTTTCAGTCATGTTTCACTGAACCGGTTTAACCTACCATTCTAGCCATGTCTATCTCATGAGATATAAATCTTTAACCAATGCATTGGTGGGAGATATAGGTCCCACCCATCTCATAATGAAACCATTCTTATGTGTGCCACAAAATCATAAATCATACATCATAGCATAACCCATGTAATAAAAAATGGGATTCTTAAACATCATGACATCATAAAACAATTAATATAAGATAAAGGAATTCCTAAAAATAATTCCATCACAGCATAATCAAATCAATGTAATAATAGGGATAGAAACAGATCCCTATATTATCTTATATAGAAAATAATTTTGATAAAACACTTGAACTCCATTCCTGAGGAAAATATCCTTTCTACTTCAAAAACATTTTCCTTTAATAACATGCCATACAATTTTAAACTAAAAGAAGTTGATTAAAAATAAACTTTAAAACTAATAAAGGAAGTTTCTTAGAAATAATTCTTTAAAAAAATCCATTCATGCCTATAATTTACAAAAAACATTCTTCTCGTACTTTTGTCGGAAAAGTCATAAAGTACCTCGTATGAAAAACGACAAAAGATTCCATTCATATCTTTTACTAAAAACTCAACGAAAGGTAAAATTGGATTTAAACAATTGTAGGTGGAAGGAAATAATATTAAATATTAAGGAAACATGGATGTGGATGATAAAATACACCCTAGTAAATACCAAAGTATAAACAATCTCAGATAAAAATGAGATTGTGATATTTTCCCTTACCTTAGGTCCGATTTGCTTCGTAAGTGTCAGAACCTCATGTATAATGATTTAAATAATGTCATTGACTTATTAAAGAATAATACTTATTTTTTTGATATCATATATATTCATATTCATAGCTTCATATTAGTAATATTTCATTGCTACTTGTTATTCGGGTGTTTATTACTTTTTGTTCTTATGCGTGTTTTGACGAATAAATTCTTATTCTTCTTTTTAGGTTATAGATACCTCATTTCCAGAATGGTATTAGTGTAATATATATAATATTTATTCATTAAATTCATTTATATAATCATTATGAAATGAAGATCATGTAGAACGAGTCGTATCACATCGTGGAGACGGTATTCCGTACCTACGCACGAGCGATGATATCATTCCCATGATCATGGAATTGTATTGGAGTGTATGTATACTATTTCATAATCAATATCGCATTACAATAATCATATATAGTTATTATTTACACCATTATACCCATCCAAGTAAGGTGGTGGTGGAAAATAGATTACACCACGGTGTGGAGACGGTATTCTGTACGTACGCACGCGCGGTGATTTCGTTTTCCGTAGAATGGATAGATGGTGAAATAGGGTTGTTTCATACTTATAAGAACATACCAGTAAATGAATGATAAAAATTTTATTACTTAATAATTAAACAATTAACGAAGAATAAGTGGAAGAATAAATAAAGTTCAAAGAATCGATAACAGACTTTACCTCTTCTTTAAAGCCCCTCTTTGAGACATCCTCTTAGGGCACTAAAATTGGTCTTTGAAGAAGACCAGGATCTCTAGGATGTTTCTAGGGAAGTTTAGAAAAGAATTTGTCAGGGGTTTTCTGAGCTTGAAGGCTCAATGTGGTGTGAGGAAGAGATGGAGGAGGTGCCCTTTTATAAGGGAGGAGAGGGACACCTTTGGAAAAACTAAAAATATTATTTTATTATAAAGTCATATTCGGTGTTTAATAGCTTTAAATTGATTTATTTCGAAGGTAAGGTGGGGATGGGTCTAAATCCTCTCATAAAATATAATTTAGACAAGTTTAGGCATATATTTTAACCTTATCATTTAGATTTAACTTTATGTTAGATAATTTATCTTTTCCAATGTCTTTTTGTTTTCTTACACTATAAGGTTAATAAACTTACTATAACAATCCAAAAGAACCCCAAGTTGTTTATTATTAATATATATAACCTTAACTATGTCATTTAGACAATACTTATATTTTTAAGAATAAAATAACAATTAATAATATAATATTTGTTTTAAAAACAATTTTATGTCAATTTTGACACTATTTGGTAATTGATTTTTGAGAAACTCATAAAAGAAATATTAGTTCACCAAAAGTCAAATAAATCCATAATAACATATCATATTAACCTAGAAAATTATTTTAATTCATAAAAAGTCTCAAATTACATTTATTTGTGTATTTATAACATCAATTATGTCAATATATCATTAATAAGATAATTACGGCATCATCATTGTGTCATAAATAAATTAAACTATTTATTGTCTAAAAATTAAATATAAAATACAATTATGTAGTCAATCTTTTTATCTTTCTAATGAATATTTATAGTAGAATTTATCTTATGTATAACCCTATATTAAAAATGATTTAGGTATTAAACTTTGATTTTAACTATTTTAACCCTTCTTTAAATAAATTAATAATAAATGTCCGAATATAATCCAAGTGAGCCTAAATGATCATATTTTATTCCTAAGTTTGTCTTTGGTCGAATTAAACTTATCCAATAGAATTAAGACATGTGTTAGGGTAATAATAATATCATTTTTACCCTTAATTTCCCTATTTACTTTTAACGGTGGTAAAAAAAGTAAAAAGTTTCTATTCACCAAAAATTATTTTCATCTCATTGAACCAAATTTTAGTCCTTGATATTAACCATGTCTCTAGGATTTTTGAAATTCCACTCACAGAAGAGGTAACATTAAGTTTTATGTAAATTTTCAAATTCTCCTAGGAGGTGGGTAAAAGGCGGTGAAAAGTTCAATAAAATATTTATATATCTAATATAATTATAAAATGACTCTAATGAATTGAATTGAACTTATATAGGTATTATGTATCAATTTTGACCTAAAATAAATTTAAATAAATAATTATTTAAATAAAAATTCAGTTTTTAAATAGTAACATAGTGTTTTCACTATTCATCAAAAATTGAAAGTGTTCAGAAAAATACCAAAATTTCACCCTAGGCTAATTTCGATATTCCGAATCCAAAAATGAAGTCCATTTTGAAAAATAAAATTTACAAAATTTCAAAAAGTGGGTATTACTGTTAATAACGGCTAGTTTTAATAATATTTTAATAGCATATTGTTGTTTAGTGAAACTCGGTATTGCGTACGACGCAAGCTATCGAGGAAGGTTGTGATTGCATGTAAAGAAAGAAAAGCTAGTGTTGTGTGTAGTGAAAGATTAATTTGATGATTTATATAACATAAAAACAAAATATTTCTCATAAAAGTCTCAGGTGTACAGCGTTGCTGCGTGTGTTGGTTCTAGTGTTGGTCTTGCCGGCCCGATGGTCAGTTTGCCAACCATCTTGCCGGAGTGATGCTACAACAGAGATGATTGATGAAGGGTGCACGACTCAAGGTGGGTGTACGTCACAGCTGGAATATGACAGGTTTTTTGATTTTGAATTTTGTAATGATTTTAGAAGGTGATGATGTTTTGAATTTTTGTCGCAGTTCCACTCGCCTCATGATTTGTAATGGGTACCGGACACCCATAAACCGGTTTTCCGAAAATGAAAAAAAATTATTGTAGGAAGTTGGTAAAACATGAAAATGATAGTATTACCAACGGTTTTAAAACCCATTGGGAATACTCAGATTACACTTCCTTTTACAAACAATTTTTTTAAACCGTTGGTAAAACATCGGATTACACTACATTTCCCAACGGTTATACTAAAATAGTTGGTAATGGGGTACCCCAACGACATACTAACGGTTTGAAAAACTGTTGGTATATAGTATACCAACGGTTTGGTACCCTTTACCAACGGTTTGAAATCGTTGGTAAAGCGTTAGTTTCTAGTAGTGAGAAAAAGATCTCAGCATACCATCTAGGGTTTTAATGGTCCTCTTTGATTGACTATCTATTTGAGCATGATATACATTTATAAATCTTAAATTTTTATGAAAATATTTTTGAATAGTTCTATATAAATTTGAGGTACTCCTCAAATATATATCATATACCATTAATACTGGTACACCAAGAAACCATAACAATTTTTTAATATATATCATAGTGGTAAAATTAAGAAACAAATATTCTTTGATGGAAATGAAATATACTGATTTTTGTATGTTGGTAAACTATAGCTCAAATATAATTTTTCATGATAGATTTATTGGGGAGTACCATGAAGAAACTAATTGTTATTATTTATCTTTCCACTCAAGTATGAGCAATGGGTGTAACATCTCTTTGTAATTATGTCTTTCAACCTTAACTTGTTTGTATACCCAAAAATAAGAAACTAACTTTTCAATATTTCTATTACTGTTGTATCACCATAATTGATATTTGATAACTCTATACATCTTCTTAGTTCCATGATGAATGTAGAATAATAATATATTCTCTTTATCTAATATAAAATTATTCAAATCTTATATTTACAGGACACATACCAAGTTCTTGAACTTTATCATTCCATCACTATCATGACAAAACATAGGAATATTCTTTACCTTATTTTGAAGAACCACATATTCTTTATCTTCCACTTTAATATTTACATGGATAGATGGTTTAAAATTCATATGAGAAATACAGTATCAGTGTCCTTACATTTTTATTTTGTGGTCCATATAGTGAAAATCCATTAGTATTGTATCTCTTTAAATACTCATCCTAGAAGAACACGTATGGTCCTTCCCACTCATAGGATCAACCACCATATTCACATTCTTATAGGGGTAATGTATCGAGAATACATAATTCTTAATCAGTTCCAAACATCTTATTTTGGACATATTCAATTCATACTTTGTAAAAATATACTACATTATTTTATGATCAATATATATGACATACCATTCAATATAATGGAAATGCGGCTATATCTCCAATTAAAAAAACTAAAATCACCAATTAAAGATATTTAGTTGGGTAATTTTTCTCATGAAGATTCAATCCATATGAGAAATAAAGTACTACCACATAACTCTATATGAGAACACATCCCATTAATTTTTTTGAATTATCAATATAGATCACAAACTCTTCCCCACTATAGGGTAGTTTGAGAATAGGTGCACTTACGAACCTTATTTGTAGTTTCTTAATAGTTTCTTCACAATCATGGGTATAAAAGGACTCGGATCCCTTCCACTTCACTATAGTTAGTGTATTTTATATTCATGGGGTGTTTATCCAAAAGGGTTTTTAGTATCCAGCCAACTAAAGAAAATAAGAGATTTTAGTCTATGTGGTTGGAATGATCCAATGTACAATAAGTTATATCTTTGAAGGGTCCACTAATATCCCCTCACTTATGATTACAAGAGAAGAGAATGTTACTTTTTCTCAAAAGAATTCAAATTTACTAAATTTATCATAAAAATTATACATTCTCATTGTCTACGAAAAAATATTATATTGATTTCTATGATCTTACATGATATTGGAATTTATAAGAATAGCATATATAAATACTACCATAAACCAATCACGGTAATCATCAAAAAATATATTCATTATATCCACGAAGATAATATGGTAATTAGTAAGTCCAAAAGAAATTAATATAAATCAATAGTGTACATTCATCATATGAAGGGATGTCTTGGATATTTACTCATTATTGATACTTAATTTATGATATTCAGAACTGTCAGATTCCAATACTTCATTTAGGTACATTCATTCATATTTTTTGACTATATTCTATTTCATTATCTATTTATATTATTTTGTTAGTTTAAATTTTTTTGCAGTTTTCTAGGCATATCCACAGTTGGAACATGAATGAGGAAAAATATGTGGAATTATAAAGAAACCATATAGATTTTTTGGAGTCCCATATGAGGGTACATAGTTGATGTATGGTTAATCCCAACTGCATGACCTTATCCCCAAACCATGAAATATGGGGTGAAGGATTTTTGATACGTTTTTCACAAGGGTTTTGAAACATTGTATCCCAATCAAGAAAATACTCAATTATAACTGAGGTGGGGGGGGGGTAATTTGTGGCCCATAGTTTTCTAAATCGTGCATCCAATCTAATTGAAAATAGTTAATTAATAGTAATTTTATTTTCAAAACATGAAACACCACTATTGAACTATTTTATCTTCTAGTGATTTTGTTTATTGACATATGAGTATCCTCATAGAGATTCTATACTTAATTTGACATCTATATTAAGAATCAATTGGATAAAAGAGATTCAGATTTAGGAAATTGAATGTATATGATTGTTCTATACATTTCTATATTGTTATTCTAGAAAGAATCTCTCATACATTGAAAAAACCATTATATTAGTGCTGTTGATTATATATGTAAGTGTCATTTCATGATCTAATTAAGTTTATTATAGATCCATAATGGAATTTGAAATTATTTTACGGATGTCATTTGATCAATTTCTATTCTTCAATAATCACTGTGTAAAGTGATTCATCACATTTTCATTGTTTTATAAATTAATGAATTAGAGATTTTATACATGGGAATCCATGATTTAAAGTTTTACATTATTTCATAGACCCCTTTATTGTTCTTGTCTTAAGGATCATGTGTGGCTATTGGAGTTCCATGCATTTGTTGTGGGGGGATTTAAATAAATAGTCTTTCTTATAAACAATACATACATCACCATTTTAGATACGTTTTTAAATTATTAAGGGGAATAATTATGATTTTTTAAAATGTTCATGTTTTTGTTGTATGAAATAAAAATCTCCTTTGATTTTTTATTTTTATGATAGTTAATTTTATATATTTTTGTAATTTGATGAAAAGTGATTTCAAAGCATTTATTATTTTGAGGGTATTTAATTTCAAGACACATTGTGTTTTACTAAGAGGTGATTTCCAAGAATGTGTAATCTTGATGAAAATTTCCTTTCAAATCAAAGTATATGAAATAGAATGGGAAAATGGTATATTAGTTGAATTTTTATTGCATTGAATTGATATGCCTTTGTATAAGTAGAACATATGGGAACCTAGCATATATAGTAGGTGGATAAAATTGGGAAAATAATGCTTGGAATGATATATTTTTCATAGAAAGGAAATATGATTATAAATCTAACTAAAGTATGGATTTAATAACACCATCACAAGGTTAATTTATTAGTGTGTGTTTCATTAAATTTGTGTGATTGTTGTCCAAATACTTGTGGTGTTCCTTAGTCATGAACGTTCACTGAGATGATGTGTGGATCTTACATAGCCCAATCCTATGAAATCATAGGAATTTTTAGGTTACTACTCTTTATAAGATTAATTTTTTTTCATGATTTTGACGTTTTAAATATTTTTAATTCATTGAATTCCTTTGAATACTTTTAATAGAAATATTTTTCTTTAAATAAGTTTTAAAAAATTAGTTTCATTGGAATGTTTTGTGAAACATGTTGAAAGGGTTTATTCCCATGTTTTAGGTGGAACAAAAAAAGGATTTATTGTATTTTTTATTAAATGATAATATTTGGTTTATCATATTATATTATACTTATAAAAAACCTATCGAGAACCTAGAAATATTTCATTATAACACTATACACATGACATTAGGTGAGTGTAGACAATATTTTATTTGATAAAGGTAAGTTAAATGAGACTCAAGGAGGTGGATGATATCCGTGTAAGAAGAGTGTTATATTTTGGTGATGACATGGTTTACAAGGATATATGTTTTTTGTATTTCTAATTACATGCGTTTATTTATTTTGTTTTGACACCTGTTATGCCTTGTAAATGATTTACTCTTCAATTATTGATGTTGTACTCAAACATATACCATTTTTATTTCATTATTTCTTCTATTTGGTTTATATTATGGGATAAATCATTCTCAAAGTTAGTTGTTTATTTCTAACAACTTTTCTATAGCCTTTAGGGATGAGGATGAACCTTTAGAACATTCCATGTGTCAGACCGGGTGTTCGATTATGGGATGACCCAGGTCGAGTTATGAAAATTTGTATTAGGGGTTTGTTTGATTTCATAATATTATTATTCTTGGTTGTTTTGGTAGATTTGAGTTATGATATTCAAGACATATGGGGTAGTTTATGAAGGATTTAAGAGATATATATCTTCATAACGAGCATTATGTTACCATGGGATATTTGGAAGTTTGTCTCCCTTATTGAGTTTTAACCTTATCTTAGATCTTTGATTGGGTTATCTTAATTTAATATGAGATTTATCTTCATATAATTGTTCTTTTTTATACTATATATTATTCAATATTCCCTTATAAGACATCCAAGAGTTCCTCATGAGGGTTCTATGGATATATTTTTATAGTGAAACCCAATAGTCAATTATAATATTGTTAAATCAGTTGGGTTAGTAGTCCATTCTATGGACTAGATTTTCATCCCCTCTCGAATCATGCTAGTGTGTATTGACCCAGAGTTAGAGGTGATAAATTTCAAAATCAAGAGTTCCTCTAATAGAAACCATCATCATTACAAGATAAAAATGTTTCTTATGAAGTATAGGATTGGTTGGGGATGATTAAGGGTATTTTTGGCATTGGGAAAACATCAGACATAGTTAAGGTAATGAATGATACCTTTAAGATTGAGGGCCCTAATAAGAGATAGTGGTAAACTATGGTTCAGGATAAAAAACATGTTAGCTTGCAATAGAATGAATTTAAGACTGTATTTCTTGAACATTTATTCCTTAAATCTTTGGAAATGGATAAATAATTGCACTTAATCACCATTTAATTGGGTGATCAGCATGTTATTGAGTAACCCAATAATTTTTATGATTTGTTCCATTTTTCCCAAGGTTTTATCAAATTAAAAGTTATACGATCATAGGTTAAAAATGGTATTAATATAAGATACATATTATTAAGTTTTCATGCAGAATATCTCCTCTTATACTGAGATAGTGGACATAGAACTGATGAACGAGATTGTGAAATAATGAATGTTAGGTTTTTTTGGAGTAACTCTTCCTCATAGGGGTAGTTTTAATGGATCCCATAGAAATAAGTGGAAATGGAATAAGGCTCATAAAAATGGTAGTGGTTTATCCAAGGAGTGTATCTATACTTCTCCTTCTACAACATCTTGTAGTGTTTCTTTGAATTTATATCTGTTTGGAATGATATGATATATAAATCCCCCCACACCAATGAAAAATTGTAACTCATTTAGATTATTTGGTCATCTAAAAATGTTTTTCAGGTTCTTTGTACTACTCATTATATTTAAGTCTCATCAAGACCTAATGTGTTTATGTTGTACTTAGATTCTATAAATTCAACAAGGTTCTCACCACAAGCCTTCAGAATGAAGTAGTTACAAATAGTGAAAGAGTCTATGGTTGTAGGTGATTTGGGTCCAGTGATAATTAGAGGTACAATATATATTTATTTATCTTAAGAAACATATTTATTTTATAGAAGTGTATATAAACATTTTATATTGACAGAATGTTGAATATGAGGAAACTTGTAATGGAAGACATTCTTTATGTGATGGAGTTGAAGCAACCACATAGAAAAAATAAGGGGTGGGTTTTCAATGTTCTTCATTTTCCTTATCTAAATTTTATTTTCATATAGTTTGGGATATCTTAGTTCTTGAGTTACACCACATTGATGGTGTTATTAGGATGGATTAGTTGATCTCCCATTATGAAAATATTGACTATTATCATCGGTGGGTGTCCCTATTCTCCTTTGATGCGAGACATCAAACATTACATGGAGCGTCAAATATGAGGTCTAGTTAAGTGGAACATCATTTGATTAAAATTTTAAGGTTGGTATCTTTTTTCCCAATTGAACTTTGTGATAAGACCTCAATTTTTAGTATTCCAGTAGTGATGAATGATTTTTATGATGTGTTTCTATATGATTTTTTTTTCATTCTCTAGAAAGGGAAGTGGATTTCTTGATCAAATTGGTGCCTCAATGTCAACTGATATATATCCCCTATTATTTCATGTAATTGAATAAGTTTATAGAGTTGAAGACTCAATTAGATTATTTTATGGTGAAATGTTCCATTCATCAATGTGGATAACCTTGGGAAGTCCCTAGTTTATTTGTAAAGAAGGTTGATGAAAATATTTATATTTATGCTTATTATAAAAATATTAACATAAAAATGATTAATAATAACTACTATTTTCCCCATATTAAATATTTTTTTGATTAGTTGAATGGATAAAAGTAGTTTTCAAAAAAATTGGCCTTCAGTATGGATATCAATAGCTCAAAGATAAGGATTTGGATATTATATAGACCGCATTCAGTATCAGGTATGAACACTTTGAATATCTTATGGAAATTTTATACCTAACTAATTCTCTTAGAGTTTTCATGTATTTTTTGACCTATATATTATACTAGTTCCTTGATTAATTTTCCATGGTAATTTTTTTGATGAAATTCTAGTTTATTCAAAATCTGAGAAAGAGCATGAGATTCAACTGGAAATCGTGTTGGAAATCCTCAGGGATCACAATATTGTTTTAAATTATATAACATCAATTTCTATACTCTTTATTTTATGTTTTTAGGATATATAGTTTTATAATATTTAATCCTAGTTTATCTTAAGATGGTGAAAGATGTCTTATCATAGGATGAGTTACATGACATATTTTTTTTTGATTCTTCTTTGGGTTGGAAGGATATTATTTATAGATCATAAATGGTTTCTTGGATCATTAATAACCATTGATTTAATATACTATGATAGGAATGAAATTCATATGGGATTCTAGGTGTTATGATTCCAGTGATAAATTGAAATGATGTTTGAACATAGAACCTATTTTGATTCTATTAGATAATGGTTATGGAAATGTATTTTATTATGATTATTCAAGTGTTTGATTGGAATGTGTTTTAGTTTAGGGATAACATATGGTGGAATATGGTTATCATTAACATTAGCCTCATGAGAAGAAGTAAACCATTCATAATAATTAATTCAAAGAAGTTATGAATTCTCTTAAGTGTTTACGACATTAAATTTTTATAAAAATTTCACCATGAATTTTTATCATAAGATTTGAAGTAATATCATTTACCAAAAATAATTAATCATTTGGAAGAGGTGATAATTAGTAGACCTTTAGAATTTTGGCATTGATATCACTTACACCCTAGAAAATGGGAATTTTGATTCTGGTTATCTCAACATGAATCTTCCTTCCTAGTATATTCTAGAGTCCATGAAATAATGTTAACCCATGAGAATCATTACTCATTTTTACCTAGATATGATAGAAGAATATCCCATTATTGTTCTGTTTATTGCAAAGTTTACACCATATATTCTTGAGTCAAAATTTCTGAATTAATAATGATATCATTGGTTCATTAATATCAAGAATTATTTACATGGTTAGTAGAGCATCCGTGAATGATATATATCCTTTGAATACATTCTTTTTATAAGGAGATGGTATTTTATTCTAGTTCCAATGAGGAGATATTTGATGCATGAATATCATTTATTTTAGTGGAATGTTAATTTGGTAAATACTAATATGTATTATGACATTAAACATCAATTATAGTTGTGAGGTATGGAGCATGAAAAACATAATTTAGTGTCTCATTTCTATACTTTCTCACAAATCAAGCTTGAGAAATGAATCTGTTTTGGTTTGATTTATCCTTTTTTTATTCCAGTGTAGAAATTGGTAAATGTATCTATAGATTTCATTATTAGATTACCATAGTATCCCTAGTCAATGAATATCATTTTAATGGTGACTTATTATTATACCACGTATTCCCACAAAATTCTAATTAATGAGATGAAAAACTGTTGAGTATTTGCGTAATATTTACATGTAAGAGATTATTAGTTTGCACATGGATCCATATTTTATTGTTTTAGATAGGGACTCACATTTTACAAATATATTTTAGAAAGTAACAAAAAAGTAATGTGTTCCAATGTCTAGTATATTATTTATTATCACACTAATGGAATTAGAGGTATTTGCGACGACCAATTTGCGATGGGATCCTGTCACAAATAAGCTTTAGCGATGGGGCCCCATTGCAAATAAACTATTTTAGAAAACGACATCGCAAATAATCCTCTTATTATATACATTATATATATAAATAAACCTTTCACGATGGACCATCACAAATACTATTTGGTACGGGACAGTTCCCCATCACAACTAACCCTTCGATTATATACATTATATATATAACAACCTTTTGTGATGGAATGGTCGGCCCATCGCAAATACTATTAATAAAAAATTATATATAGATTATTTACGATGTGAACCTTTCACAAAAGGTCCAGTCACAAATACATAACATAATAAACAAAACATTTAATAAAATTACGATTAATGAAAAAATTATATTAATATTATTAAAAAATTAAAAAATTATAATTAGTAAAATAAACAGACATTAAAAAATATAATACTTAAAAATATATTTAATAAAATTATGATCACTAAAAAATTAATATTAATTTTATTATAATAATAAAAAAATAAAAAATTATTATAAATCATAATATTTACCAAAAATATATTTATATAATCATAAAATTATATTATTATTAGTAAAATAAACAAATAATAAATAATATAATACAAATAATAAATAATAAAATATTAAAAATTAAAAAATTAAATTATGCAATATTTGTAACAATATAAAAGATAGAAATTGTAAATAGTTTACATTAAAATAAATCATAAATTCCAATGTTTTTAACAAAAAAAACAAATCACTTGGGGGTCATATTTTGGAGGAGGTGGAGAAGTTATAAGTGATGGTGGAGGAAACTCTATACCTAAACGGACAAAAACCGTGAGTAGAAAGAAAAATCACATGTGTCAGGCTCATAAAGAAAAAGAATGATGCAGACGGTCAAATGTTTTCCATGAAACACCATCAGATGGACGATTCAAGCTTTTATCAGTTAAAATCATGGTTTTGTGCCATGACATCATTGAAGCTGTGTTCTTAGATATAAGTAAACGCTGCAACTTGGGTGTAAGGGGGAACTATCTCAACTGTTTTACTAGAATCGATCCAGACTTCCCTGGTTGAGCTTTTTTATACCTCGATTTTCCACATGTGGGACAACTATCCAACGAATCATTTTCACCAGAATATTAGATGCAATCATTTGGTCATGAATTAATGTTCTGATAACTAAGGCCCAAATTACGAACCAGCCTCTAGATCTCATAGTAATTTTTTTGAAATACATTTCCTCCAGGTAACAGTGTTTTAACCAAAGAAAATACAAGATCAAAATAGTTATTTGACATTGCATTATCTTATTTAATAGCCATAAATTTTTCAACCTCTTCTAATTTTCTTATCATGCAACTAGGATATAATGCATCCTCAGAAGACCTCAACAACTCAGAAAATTCAGATGGTGCCAACTTAAGAGTCAAATCAATATCATCTTGAGTTTCAGTTTGATGAACAGATGGACCTACAACATCATGTACTAAATTTTTAAACCATGAGGGATCCAGAATCAAGTTATTAGTATCTTCTATGGATCTGCATTCTCTGTGTTGATACCAAAAAACATAATCTGGTTGAAAACCAAACTGCAAGAGATTTCCTCCAACCTTTTCAAATGCATCTAACGTTCTCAGAGCACATTTTTTAAAAAGACACTTTATTGTGCCTTCTGAAACATATTCTGAATCTAGTGATGAAAATGATAAGAAAGCATCAACACCCTCAATATATAAAGCATTTAAACCATAACCATTTGGATTTCTATGCTGATTTATCCAAGCACGATTATCTAATAATGATTTTGTTTTACTTCCTTGTTCCATATTTTTCTACAAAATATAAAATCATTACTATTTTTGAATAATTTGAAATTATAAAAACACTATCTGAAAAAAGATTACAATTACTTCTTAATAATTACTATTACTTACCAGTGACACAATTTCCAGTGGATTGATGACTACAATTTTGTTTGATGGCTCATTTACTAGCAACATTCTCACATAGAAATCAAAATGAAGAATTCGATCTGAGGTACACATATATATTATTATATGCATGATAATGAATATGCCCTCCTCTGAGCAGAATCTTTATTGTGATTTTTGTATGAGAAGGTTGCAAGTAAATGAGTCGTAGGACAAAATATCCCCATTTTTATCGATGAATCATCTTTTTACAACTGTCACCACCTGAACACATTTTTAAAAATGTGGTCCTACGAATGAATATTGAAACTCGTGCATACGAGATTGGATATGCATACATAGGAACATAATTTTCATAATGTTTTGAGTTGGTGAAAGTTGAAAAGAGAAGAGACTTCAAGGTAACCTAGTTCCGTCAATCCACTAGAAATTTTGTCATGTTTTTACAAGTTATTACAATATATTATAATTGATTTTATTCCTAATGGTTACAATTTATTACTATTTATTACTATTTATTATTATTTATTACTATTTCTTTATATTTCTTACAAATTCTAACTAATTCTTACTAATTATTACTATTTATTACAAATTATTACTAATTATTAATAATTATTAATAATTATATTTTACTATTACTAATTATTGTTAATTATTACTAATTATTACTAATTATTACAAATTCCTACAAATTATTACAAATTAATACTAATTATTACTAATTATTACTAATTATTACAAATTATTACTAATTATTACTAATTATTATTATTTATTACTATTTATTACTATTTATTAGTATTTATTACTAATTATTTCTAATTATTACTCATTATTACTAATTATTACTAATTATTAAAAATTATTACTAATTATTACTAATTATTACAAATTATTACTAATTATTACTAATTATTACTAATTATTACTAATTATTACTAATTATTACTATTTATTACTATTTATTACTATTTAATACTAATTATTACTAATTATCACTAATAATCACAAATTATTACTTATTATTACTAATTATTATTAATTATTACTAATTATTACTAATTATACCCCATTATTCTTAATTATTCCTAATTATTACTAATTATTACTAATTATTACTAATTATTAAAAATTATTAATAATTATTAATAATTATTACTAATTATTACTAATTATTACTATTTATTATTATTTATTTCTATTTATTAATATTTATTACTATTTATTACTAATTATTACTAATTATTACTAATTATTAATAATTATTACTAATTATTCCTAATTATTACTAATTATTACTAATTATTACTAATTATTCCTAATTATTAATAATTATTCCTAATTATTCCTAAGTCTCCATAATTATTACTATTTATTACAATTTATTTCTATTTATTCCTATTTATTACTATTTATTACTAATTATTTCTAATTATTCATAATTATTCATAATTATTCTTAATTATTCCTAATTATTCCTAATTATTCCTAATTATTCATATTTATTACTATTTATTCCTATTTATTTCTATTTATTCCTATTTATTGCTATTTATTCCTGTTTATTCCTAATTATTTATATATATTATTAATTATTCTTAATTATTACTAATTATTCCTGTTTATTAATAATTATTCATAATTATACATAATTATTACTAATTATTCCTAATTATTCCTAATTATTACTAATTATTAATAATTATTCCTATTTATTCCTATTTATTCCTATTTAATCATATTTATTCTTAATTTTTACTATTTTTTACTAATCATTACAAATTATTACAAATTATTTCTATTTATTACTACCTACTACCATTTATTACTATTGATTACTATTTATTTCTAATTATTACAAATTATTACAAATTATTAATAATTATTAATAATATTTACTTTGTATTACTATTTTTTACTATTTTTTACTATTTATTACAATTTATTCCAATTTTTTACTATTTCTTACTATTTTTTTTCTATTTATTATTAGTTATTACTATTTTTTTCTTATTTGTTGCTATTTGTTACAAATTATTACAAATTATTACTATTTATTATTATTTATTCCTATTTATTCCTATTTAGTCATATTTATTTCTATTTATTACTATTTATTTTTATTTATTCCCATTTAGTGCTCTTTATTCCTATTTATTGTTATTTATTCCTATTTATTTCTATTTATTTATAGTTATTGCTAATTATTACTATTTATTCATATTTATTATTAATTATTACTAATTATTCTTATTTATTCCTAATTATTTCTAATTATTACAAATTATTACTATTTTATACTAAAAACTACTATTTATTACTAATTACTATTATTTATTACTAATTACAACTATTTATTACTGATTATTGCTAATTACAAAAATTTATTATTAATTATTACTAATTATTACAATTTATTACTATTTATTCCTAATTATTACTATTTATTCCAAATTAATACTATTTATTCCTAATTATTACTATTTTTTACTAATTATTACCATTTATTCCTAATTATTACTATTTATTCATAGTTATTACTATTATTTTTTAATTATTATTAATTACTACTAATTATTAAAAATTATTACTAATTATTTCTAATTATTACTATTTATTACTAAAATACAGATAAAAAAACAATTTAAATCTAATTAAATTATAACTAATCAAATATAATTAAAATTAAAATAATTTTTTTAATCAATACTCAATTAAATAAAATATAAATACCTTTAAACTAGATCTCCGATTGATGTAAGCGCCTTCACAACTTCTCCGTAAAAAAAACTAACTCAGAGAAATTTTGACACTAAAATTCGAGTTTAGGGAGAGAAAGAATGTGAGAAATGAGAGGAAGAAAATGAAAAACGGGGGGGGGGGGGGTATATAGGTTAGATTAGTTGCAACAAGACTCGTTGCGACGAGCTTACCGTCGAAAAAGGTACTTTTTGTGACGGGCCCCATCGCAAATTACTTTGCCCGCATTAATTGTGGTCGGTGGTTAAAAGGGTATTTGCGACGGGCACCATCGTAAACGGTGACCTGCCGACACACCTTTTTCTACGTGACTACATCATGTTGCAAAAACTCATTTACCGCCGCCGGTATTTGCGACGAAATCCATCGCAAATACCCTTTGACCGACACACTATTTGCGACGGGGGGATCCTCCTATCACAAATAACCTTCTAGCGCTTTGGCGCGCAATCTGCACTAAAGTGCACATTAGCTTTTGGGATGGGACCCCAAATCCCGTCGCAAATAACAAGTTAATTGCAACAGGACAAACCCCCATCGCAATTAACCCCTGGGATGGACTATTTGCGACGAGATTAATTCCCTTTGTAAATACCCTATCGCAAAAGGCTGTTTTTCGCGTAGTGTCATCCTAAAAAATGGGAATATAGACATGCTATCAGATTATAGTGGATATGCTTCGTTCTTTCATCATGGACTGTGGAGGTTCTTAGGATAACCACCTGGGGCTTGTTGAGTTTGGTTATAATAATAGTTATTATCCATCCAATAAATCCTTCTATTTTAAGATCATTATATATTCCATTACAAATCCCACCTTTATTGGTATGATGTGTAAGAAGCATATCTTGTTGGACCAAGCCTTGTTTATGAGACATCTATGAAAATCCAAAATATTCTTCATCGATTGGTTATGAATTAAAGTTGATATAAATCCCTACAGATCAATGGAGTATCCCTTTTAAATTGTCTATCAGTGACTGGGTATTATTAAATATCTCACCTCCACAGGGGACCTTCATCTTGGGAAATGTGCAACATTGGGTCTAAGGTATGTGGGACCCTTTGAGATCACTGAGCCAATTAGAAAAGTGTGTTATATGTTAGATTTTTATATTAGTTGTCTTTGATAGATGATGTGTTTCATAATTTTGAAATTAAGAAGTATCACACTGAAATATCTAATGTTTTTAAATGGTATGAAATTGATCTTGAACCTAACATATAATGGAACTAGAAACCAATTCTAATTGTTGTCGCTCAAGTAAAGGTTCTATGTGGGAAGTTGATGTTGCTGGATTGATATATTTGGCATAATATATTAGAGAATTACGATATATTGGAGTGGGAGTTTGTGATGAAGGAGAAATGGCCCTATCTCTTTGTAGAAATGACCCTATCTCTTTCAATAAAAATAAATATGGTGAGGACAATTATCACATCCTTTAATTGCTATTAAGAACCCTCATTTATTTTTTTTACCATGTACCATTTCAGTTTCATATTTGAGTTGTTTTAAGAGTTTTTATGAAATTTTCCAGTTTTTTTGGGTGTGTTCATTTTAGCTACATGGTTAGAAAAAAAAATTTCAAGTCTTCATAATAAATTGTTTATCCTTTTTAGAGTTCTAGATGAGGGTACATAGTTTTCACAAGGTTAGTCCAAATCTTGCGGTATTCTACTCAAACTCTGAAACATGGGACAGTAGTATTTGACATGGTTGGAACACAGTTTGTTATACTTTTTGGCAAATCCATGTGGCTACTATATTATCCCATAATGAGGTTCAATGTTAGTGAATGACATTCCAAACCATGTGGTTAATCTATGTGATGCTAATTAATTAATTTGAATTATATTTTTAAATATTGAAACACTTCCTTTTGGATTTTTTCTCTCTATATGATTTATAATATAATACTTGGATACTCCTCTTAGTTATTATGGGGTTTTCTTACATTTTTAAGAAATAATTGTTTGGATCTAAAATATCCACACACCATAAATTCAATATATTTTTCTATTCATTGTCTTTCTTCATTATTCTTCAAGATGTGCTTATTTATCCTTTAATGAAACCTTAGATCAAGGATTATGATTCAAGATCGAATGGTTTTGAAATGATATAATTTGGTATGATATAGATATATCACGTCATAAGAAATTATTATCCAAATAATCATTGATCATTGTGTGTTATTCAAGAATCATTGGGCTAAGTGATTATTATCAATTACATTGTTCTAGAAATTTATTAATTAGATTTTCTTGACTTGGGAATTCATGCTTTATGGTTCTCCTTATTTTCCTAGATCTCATGGTTCTTCTTATCTTGGGGATCTTTTACAGGTGTTGGAATTCCATGTGTCAGAGGTGTGTTGTTTCACAAAAGGCCTGTGTATTATGATCTATACATTATTCATATTTTTAAATTATTTTTCTAATTATTAAAGACAGGGTTTTTGATTTATTGAAATGTGCATGGTTTATTTATTTGTATGAGAGAAAATTCTAACTTGGATTTTAATTTTCATGAAAAGTGATTTCATATCATGTTGTTTTTTTATGAAATGTGAATTCAAAGAATGTGGTATTTTGATGGAAAGAAATTTCAAAGAATACTGTGTTTTGACTTTAAGAGATTTCCAAGAATTCTGTATCCTGATGAAAGATATTTTTGAAATAATCTTATGTGAAATTGAATTGAATTAATGTTTAGGTGATGAATAATGATTACTTAAAATTGATCGTCTTTAGTATTAGAATAGAACATGGTTACCTGGTGTACTTTGAAGAGGGATGTAATTGAGAAAATTTGTCTTAGCATGATATTTTTTCGTGGAAAATATACACATCTACAAATAAAACTACATTATGAATTTAATGACACCATTTGGGGCTTCACTTATCAAGGTGTTCTGAAATAATATTTCATGATTATTATCCACTATAATTGTGGTACGCACTAGTTATGACCCTTCAATGGGATGGTGTAATCATCTTACCTAACCCAGACCAATTTTAACATAGGACACATTTCCATGTTATTTATATTATTTAAATGGATGTTTATTAAATATTTGGATATATTAAATGTTTAAAATTATATACAACACGTTGAATTATTTTAAATGAAAATTATTTCATTAAATATTTTTTCAAAATGGGTTACTTTGGAAAAGATTGTGAAACTATTTGAAAGGTAGAATTCCAATGTTTTATAACAAATAATGAATAATTTATTTCATGCCATTACTTTGGTTATGTTAGTATAATTGTTTTATTGTATTAATGACTTCTTATGGGACACTTGGTGGGACTCCAATGGGATTTCTTTCTCACACCCTTCACATACCATTGGGTGTATGCAGACCATGTTTTATCTGATACAGGTAATGTCAAAGTGCTTCAAGGATATGTCATGTATTCATGTTATTGGGATGCGAGGTTTTTATTATGACAAGGTTTATATAGATATGGTATTTTTTTAATTTTTAGAACTTGGGATTTCTTATTTTGGTTTGGCATATTTTTTTCATTGTACTCGTTTTACTTTTCTTTTGTTGACCCTATACTGGAATTTTGATCATTTTCTTATGTCATTATTTCCATTGGATTTTATCTTTTAGGATAAACGATTCCCGTGGGTATTTTGAGATTCTCTAGAACATGTATCTAGAATGAGGGTATCATGATTGACTTTTGATCCTTTACACTATATGAATCATGGGTCTTATTCTGGGAAGACCAGAGTCATATCATAAAAAGAATGAAGGACAATATTTGAAAAGTATTGATCTCTTCATAGTTGATCGAAAAAATCATCAATACAGGGTACATAGAACTTCTTAAACATGGTAATCCTGTTTTGTTCCAGATAATAAATACCAAGAAGCATTGAAAAATCATTTTCAAAAATAAATAGGTTCACCCTATGGTGATATATATGGCTAAATTAATTTCATATCCCTATTTTCATAGTGTTTCTCCTTTAATTCGAAAAACTAAATTGAGGCCACATTATAAAGAGTCATTAAAATAGGAGTAGCACAAGGAATGAGCTATATTTAAAGGTAAACATAATGATTTATGGGAAGACTATGAAACTCATATAGAAATAAATTAGTATATTCTCTCACAATACGAATATATAAAATATTGAGTTTCTCCCAAATAATTTTAGATAGATACCACTCATGAATTAGTTTTGAAACCCATATAATATATGTAATTATATTTGGGTGATTATATTCATTCTCAACCCCATAGACTATCATAGTTATATTATAAATATTAAATATGAATTAAATTACTATAAAATTGTTATGGGATCTATATAAATAACATAATACATTGCCAAAATCATTTCAAATTTAAAATTAATGGAAAACTATAATATTTCTAGGTAAGAAATTATCCTAATCTTATAGGACATGGGTGTTATGATCAAGATATTATTCATTATACCATTAAATGATGACACTAATTATTTATTATCAAATATTTTAGGCGGTATTGTGATACCCTTATAAAATCCATTTGATATAATAGTCTGGAGAGAACGATAGTGAAATTATAAATTTTTATTTTTATAGTGCGTGATAATTATAACTTTCACCACTTAATTCTCATTAAACACTTTTTTAATTGAATTCACATAATATTTCAATTTTTCCCTTTGATTAAGTGGTTTTTTATACTAATTATAATCATTTACCATTGGAATCATTCAATAGTCTTCATAATCACTATACACATTTTTTTATAGAATTGTTATTTGGGTGGTGCATTTAGTTGTTCTTTATTGATATTAATTTCATTGGATTTCATTTATATATATATATTCATCATTCATGTACTCATTGATATTATTTTTCACACTTCAAAAATATTTACCAGTTCCATTAACATAATTACCACATGTTTATTTTCATACTAATCATATCAAGGGACAATAATTTTATTTCCACTATAGGTTTTGTTATTATAGTTTTTTAAAACTCAATCTTTCTCTTATTACTAGAATCATGAAAATAATTTTAATATACACTGTGATTTTCAACATTGAGAGAAAATAGAATAATTTATTTATAGATAATAAATTCTATTATAGATAGCACAATTTCTTGACTTGGTTTTAAATCCAAAAGTAATGGAATAATTTTTTCTTTTAACTTCAAAGATAAAATCCATAATCATACCTCACATGTCTTGGAAATTGTTTCTCATAGGTACCGATAGATTCATCATCATTCCAATTAAGAATAAATAATTCCCTTTCCATTCTCATGTAAAAATTTATTAGAAAGTACTTAATAAAAGCATATTCTCATCATATTCCATTGAGTCAATTTATACCTCTGAACTAGTATTATTACTAATATTCCATCAATTTTTTTTATTCTAAATTATACACCTTCAAGAAAAATTTTCATGCTTTGAGAACTAGATAATTAACAATATCTATTTAGTGGTATTGATCCATTGCTCATAAAATTGTGGATTAGTGGACAAATATAAAAATTTGGTTATTGCGTCATGAAATACTCATAGATTCATTACTCCATTAATTTATCAATTGTATTCTTAGAATGATTCATGGATTGATAAAGTTTCATGATCATAGAAAAATGTTTTTTTATTATAGATCTTATTATATTCTTCTATGAATGAAAAAATTAATTTCCTTGTATACCACATTAATTGTTAACATGGTTTATCTTGGATTTAGCCAAGGAAAAATCTAAAAATAATATTGTAATTATAAAACTACAATAATCAGTGTGAAAAATAATATAATAATGAAAACCATTCATGATATATCATAAATTATGACACTTTATTATCAACTTATGAAACACTTATGTTCACCATATATCATATTAATTTAATCTTAGTTTTTCATATGTTCTATAATAATATTATTTACAAACTAATCTAAAAAAATAACTAAATCCAACTCTAAAACAAAATTATGTGTCCCCACTATTACAAAGATAAATGTTGCTTTATATTAGGTGAATATTTAATACATTCCATGATAATACATTCCCACGAAATATTAATTTTTATTTTCTTTTAAGAAAATATAACCAATGAACTTAGTTGATAAAATATACTAATCATATCCCACAATGTTATTTTCTAATTGTAACCTTCTTAGATATATCCTTCTTAAAAAATTCATTGTATCCGAGGGAAAATAGAAACATAAGAATGGTTAATATCATATTACAAATAATGATATAAATATATTATATTCGTTGAGGACCATATGAAATATTAAGATAAGTACATGGGAATGTGATCTTTCTTGTAACTTATAATGTCCATACACAATCATCCACATATCACAAATCAGAAGACATGAAATAAATATTTTACATTTTAGAATACATTAGTTATATGTGTAAGAAATCATCCTTAATACATCAAGATCCATGATATATAAGTTTAGATATAAGAAAATTTCAATAGAAGTTTTTCATAATCATAAGAATAGTAAATCATTTCATTAGTCAAGGATCACGACCAAGAACATCATTACATAGTGGATAAATTCCCATAATATATTGTGTTTACTCCATACCCACTTTTAATTATTGGAATGGGTTCACTCCCCAAAGTAATTATTATCATTTCTTATCACATAAATCATTATCCAATAAATCATAGGGATATATAATTATATTTCAACCCATCACATAATTAAAACCATACATATGTTTTCCAAAAGATCCTAAAAACATTCATCAATTCATTATAAGATAACACATGGAAAAGAAAAGAGTTTGATCAGTATTTCAACATCAAATATTCATAATCCCAAGAGATAATGAATATAGATGATTTCATTAGATCACATCCTAAGTGAATCACAAGTAACATTAAATGATGATATCATCGATGAAAAATAACTTTACAAGAATATTCAAACATTCCTTTAAAACAATGATTCCTTTTACAATTTTTTTGTAAAAAATTCCAGAAGAACTAATTCATAAATAATTGTAAAATATCCATTTTAAAAGATTTTAACGAAAGTAAAGTAATTTTTAAAAAGAATTTAAATAATAATTAGATAATATAAAAAGAAATTATTGAATTTGTTTAAAAAACATGGATGTGGAAGAAATATTTGTTTATCCAAAGATAAAATAAAATATGATTTTCATAAAAAAACATATCAAACGTTTTAAGTAATAAAGAGATGATTAAAAAAAGAAAATATAAAAAACCTAAAAAAATATTATAGAATAATATAGTATGGTTTAAATAGATAAAATAATAATAATTAAACTAAAGGATATATAAGAATAAACAATCTAAATTAAAAATGAGATTGCAACATACACCCTTATATCGGCTCCTAACATCCTTAATATTCATTATTAATCACTTTTATAGTAACTTTATATTTAATATACCAATATAAAAATAATATAACAATTATTAAATTATAATATAACATTATATTATAATTTTTATCTATCCATTTGTTAACAATTCTTCCTTAAAATCAATATTTAGCTGTTAATTATTTAATTTTCAATGTATATCTTGTTTTGAAAATTCCATTACATTCACATTTATATGGACTAATTATCTAAAAAATATTTATAATATTATAAGTGTAATATTTATTAATTACATACATTTTTATAACCATTCATATTAGGTGGTAGTGAAAAATGAATTACATTAATTCATAGAGATTGTAGTTCATACGTATGCATGGGTAATGTTTTCATTTTCCAATGAATGGAAAGAAAAAATGTAAATAATGATCTATATTACCAGAATATTAATTAAATAAAAAAGAAAAAACATATTCATTTAATACATTCATATTAATATCTATTCTTTGAGGACATGAAAAATAAATCCCATCACTTCATGGTGGTGAATGTCCATACTACTATTTTTAAAACTATAGAAACCTAAATTGAGAGATAATATATGGGTGGATCTATATAACTTTATCCCATCACATTTATCCATGTTTTAGAGATATTTTATTCATTATAGCTATGTTTAACCCTTGTTAATATTTTTAAACCTTTCTATGATGACAATGTTTTATCATGGTAACAATTCATTTGGACCAAATTTGAAATCGAAATAATTAAAAAAAATTAAATTCCTAGTTCAAAATATAAATATTTTTATATATTTAATTTATATAAGTGTTCACAATTTATTTTAAAATTACTAAGATAAAAACAATGAAAACCATTTTTAAAAAATTGATTTTATTACCATAACACTATATTTATTATTTTTTACATTCATAATAAAAAAATTAAATTAAATTTAAAATATGTTATTGAATATTTTATATCCCATTTCACTAAAATCATTCATAAATATTTTTTAATTTAATTTATTGAGATAATAAGAGATTACATGAACTAATATTGTTTTTTTTAAATCAAAACTTTTATCCTCAATGGATTTTAGTTTAATTTACAGCCAATTTATAACAAATAAATTATTTCTATAAAATTTTAAAAAATAATTTTAAATAAGTTTAATAGTCTAAATTAAAATTTAAGTTAAAAATATATTTCAATAATATTGTTTATAAACAAAATATTTCAAAACAATTCTTTGGATCAATATTTTTCCCAAAATAAATTTAAAATTATTTTTTGAAAACAATATTTCATTAAAATACCATATAATATGATTCATTATATAATTCATAATAATTATTCACATAATTTTAGGGGTTTTTGTAATACCATGAAATTATAATGTAAGAACATTGTATTTAATTACGTGTATAACATGAAAAACCAAGCACATAAGGCAATATAATATCTCAATATTTAATAATATATTTTATAATTTATATATAATAAATCTATTCTATATAACTAAATTCATGTAACATTGATTTCATCTTGCATTTTACACAATGATTTTCTTCCATGGCTAGTGTTACAGGCTAGGTCGAAACTTACCGAATAATATTAATATTATTATTTAAAATAAATATTATCTCTTTTCCATTTAATTGATTGATATGAATATGATTAAATAATTTATGTAAATATATTTTCTAATTAATTTGTTAACAAATAAATATTAATTAATATAAAAAACAATTGATAATATAGGAAATGTTTTTATAAATAAAGTTTTTAGGCCTACAATCGTGTTTTATAATAATAAATTAAATTAATTACTTGTAGTAAATAATATTACTGCAATATATATACATACATATATATATATATTTAATATTAAATAATATTTTTATATTTATGTAATTTATTTTTTAGGTATAAGATAAGAAGAAACCCGGTCTTTCGCATAAAAATCGATATTTTTCTAAAGTCACTTTTACCGAATTTTAATGATGTTCCTAATTTAAATATAACTTTTTACATTTATGAATTTAATATGAAAAAATAAAATTAATTTTTAAGTAAAATTTTAAAAATTATATTAGTGTCAATTTATGTCATTTTTCTATGAAGTTTCATTTTTTGATGAATAGTTAAAAATACAGAATTTTAATTCAAAACCACCTTTTCATATAATTTATTTATAATGTTAAAATTATATTTAAAATTTCCTTTAATTTTTTACTAGATAGATTTATTTTTAATTAATCAAATTTATGTTATTTTCATGAAATTCACTTTGAAATTGGATATAAAAACTTAACAAACATTTGGACGTTTTTAATTTATAAACCCGCGCGGGCGTCCTATCAGTGGGAATAAATTTAAATTAATTTTATCCACTTTTGAGATTATAATTTCAAAAACTATATTCCATATTAGGAATAAAAATTATTTATAATTTCTAATATGGTCAAATTATTTTGTTAACTAAAATATTAGTAAATGTAACTAAAATTAATCATAAGGATTATGAGGAAAATTAGATTAATAGTGGAATAAACCTTACACTTACGGAAAAAAATGACCAATAAATATTTCAAAAATCAATTAGATGTTATTATTTACCCCCTATACTCCTTTTTTTTGAATTTTTTCATTATTAGAGCCACATTACATAGTAAAAACATCAGTGGAATTCTATTTTCCAAAATTTACAAGAAAGACAGTCCTCCTCCACTATAAAAGGCACTCACCCTCCCATATATTCACCCCTATAAATACTTTGGCATCATAAAAAATCTACTTAAATAAGATTATAAAATCCTTATCATCAACCTAGAATCCTCAATTTGGGTATAATGTCAACCAAGGAAGCCCGTTGGTGCAAACCAAGAGGAGTTACCCATAGAAGTGGTAACATCCTTCCTCAAGTTACTGTTTTTTATTTTTATTCTCCATAAACACAAATATTATTATTCCATGATATTAAAATAACCTCATTATCTTAAAAATACTTTTATTTTGTTATTATAAGGGTTTTACGTACACTTTAATCTAATGTCTAACAAACTTATTGTTTTTGTTCATGACAAACTACTACCATCTGAAATGATGTTTCTCATTTTCCTTCACCACCTATCAGGGTTGGTAATTTTTATGCAAAAAATATTTTTATATGATATATAATATATTTATTATGTGTTAATACTAATTTAACTTTTATATAACAAATAACTTCATTCATTCCATTTTGATTGAAAATGATAACATCGTTTGTGGAAGTGTGGACTATAGCCTCCTCAACATGATGTTATTCATTCACATTATACAAGGAACAACATATAGATGTTTTAAATAAAAATATGTGACATAAATGAAATATATATGATATTATTGATCTAATTAACTTTATATAAATAAAATATATCATTTTATTTATTACACCTTTCACACACTAAAACGGTGATAAGGTCAATCGTGGACGTGCAGACTACCGCCTCCTCAACACGATGTGATTAATTTTACCTCACAATAATTTTATATATATGTATATATGTTTAAATAAAATGGAATTTATGATAGAATTATCATCTTGTAAAGATAAAATGTGACTAAACATCTTTCTATAATGATTATTAATAAATGTGGATGTTCATGCGTACATATGACCTACCATATCATTGATTATAATATTTGTCCATTTTTCATAACTATATTTCATTAGTGGGCTTAAAATAATAATTTATGCATAAATATTATAAATATTTCATGACTATTATTCTTTATATGATTATATAATGATCTCTTTAACTATATTCAACCTACCAAATCTATTTTTAACACATGAACCCAATCTGGTTAAAATACCAAAAAGTAAAACGAATTATTTAAGTAGTTGTATATTACATTATAATATGTGAAGTAAAAGTAATAATAAACATTAAAAATTTTATGAATCAACTAAATAATTAACATTAATTTATTATTAATGATTACAATAAAAAATGCAACAATTCAGACACTAGGTAAGGGATTTTCATCTCACATTTTATATCTGTGACATAAATGTCATATTTTCCACTTACTTCATTGTGTGGTGTATCTAAATTTTTTTGATATATTATATCATGAATAATTCCACATTAATGGTATTTAACTATTTTATTTTATGATTATCAATTTTTAATACACAAACCAAATTTAGTCAAAATACCTGACGTAGACATAATTGTTTAAGTAGTTGTATATACAAATTTAATAAGTGAATTAAAAGTAACAATAAACTTAAAAAAGGATCAATGTTAAATAAATAATTAATAAAATTTTATTATTCAGGAATATAATGTCAAATGTGATAAGTCGGACTCAAGGAATGAGATTTTCATCTCACTTTTTTCATCTATGAGATAAATGTCATATTAACCACTTAATTAATTATGTGATGAATCTACTATAAATTTTGAAATATTATATCATTAATTTTTTTTAAATTTAAATCTTTTATTTTATGACTATTATTTTTTCAGTTTCCAATTAAAATGTTTCCAAATAGTAAGGGATTCTTGTCTCAATTTTCATTCCATGAGGAAAACACCATTTCACCACTTATTTATTTTATATAGTGTATATTATACCATGTATCATGTTATAAAATGAATATAATTATTATCATGATATTATATGTTTCATTTAATTTTCCAAAATCATGGGGATTATGTTTTTAAATGTTTCAAAGTGGTATAGGATACTTTGGAATGTTTAAAAACTATTTTTCTCAGGAATGTTCTTAATGATTTTCTTTTCAATACAACTTCCTTTTTCTAATGTAAAATTTATCAGGAAATAATAACTTTATTGAAATAATTTTTCATTGCAAATTTCATTTAATATATATATATATTCTTATATAACAAATATTATTATTTACTAAACCATATATCTTTTTTACATATGTTGTTCAATTTGATAGTTATTTGACTAGCTAGGAAATTAGTGATAAATCCATATTCATTATTCAATATAGATATTTTATATGGAATATTCTTTATTTATTTATTACTCTATATGATTGATTCTTTGTATAGGCAGTGATAGGTGGGGCCTTGGCTTTATATATCCCCTCATTTCATCAATAGGTTCTAATGAGACAAATAAGATGACCAATTTAAACAGGTTTCTACCTGTAGTTTTAAATAATCTTGTGAGTGGTATTGATGATATAGGTTTTCAGGCCCCACATAAAATAAATATAATTATTAAGAATTACTGTTATACATATTTTAGTTATCTTTGTTATAATCCTTGAGGTTTTCATAAGAAAAAGTTTGCGGATGCATTTCATTCCCAGTTTATGGATTTAATTGAATGTGTTATATGTTTCTAACCATTATATATTGATTATTACTTATTTTTAATGGGTTATGTTATTATTTATTTAGTTTTCGAAATTTATTTACTCTCATCAATTCATTATATCTTCTGATTTACTTACCCTTACCGATATTTTAATATCACCCTTATTTTGTTTCTTTTCCCCGAGTTATTGGGAGGAAATCTTTGAATATGATTTCAAGGATGAAACTCATTTAATTTTATTTTGTAACATGTTTGATATTATATTTACTTATGTAATATGAATATAATTTATGTAATCTATATTTTCAAAACTGCTAAACTACTTGTTTATTTTGGATTTTATTCCTTATAATCATGCCATTGTAATAAAATCATACTATAGATCTATGATTCAAGGGTTGGGAAGTTATAGTTGTGTTATTTACATGATAATGAAAACATTTATTCATTAAATAGATAATATATAAAATAAAATATTAGGGAACTAAAATCTCCCCTTATAATAATAATTCCCTATAAATTCTATCACTTTGACATAAAATAATTATGGATACATATACCTCATAACATCCTTAGGTTCCCACATTACTTCCATAAATTATTGATTTCTATAGAGAACATTAACCAACTGAGTAGTATTGGTCAATAGTATATCTTCATTAAAATCCATGATTTCTACTAGCTACTCCTTATAACTATGATCATACTCTAGTGGTATAACCTTAGAGTTCAAAACAAATAATTGATATGTTATGTACTTCCACCCAATTGATATGTGGAACACCTCATAAAATTGGGATAGGTCTGGATGATGCACCAAGTGACAAGTTATTATCCCAATGTGACCATGAATATGATATAGATTGATATTCCTTGGGATCATTCTCTCTTTCATTACAAATCATATAAACTTATTTCAAGTGGATATCTACAGGAACACCTTATCAGAACATTTAAACACCAAATAATGTTGATGGTTATCAACATAACACTCCAATTAATTAATTTATTTCCTAATTTGTTGCAAAATTACTTTAAAATTCTCTATAATTTCTCACCTAGCTCTGATCCTAATATAATTTATTATCCAACATCACCTCTACATGTTGGATTCATAAACTTATTTCAATAGAGGTATTCATAATGAGGAATATGAATGATTGATTGAATTATATTATTCTAAAATAACATGAATAGTGGTAGATGGTGATCCCAACCTCCTTTAAAATCCATAAAGGAATATTTGAACATATCTTTCAGGGGATGAATGGTCCTATCATACTAACCATCCATATAAGGATGATATACTATACCAAATATTAACTCCATATACAAATATTGAAGAATACCTATCCATGAAATTGAGGTAAACATCATATCATGATAATATATGATTGTTAGTGGTACTCCAAATAACTTTAACACTTCCTTAATGTATATCATGATGATATGACTAAGTGATAAATGTTATTAGATACTAATGAAATGTACTAATTTCGCAAGGTGGCTGACTATAACCAAAATATCGTTATGACATTATATGGTTTGTGGATTCTCATGATGAAATACTTTGTGATATATTATTATTTCTACTATAGTGTGGGTAATGGTTATAACAACACCATATATTTCTATCTCATTGCCTTATCTTTTTGGTCAACCATGAATTGGGAAACACTATTTTCAATATTTATATTCATGTAATCCACCATAAATGATCATTAATACCTCTATATATATTTTTAATTCCACTATGAATAGAAAAGGATGATAAATTAACTTCATCCAATATCCCTCGCTTTAATTCTTATATTGATGTGATAATTATATATTCATAAACCTTATCATTCTATCACTATCATGACTGAACTAAGGAACATTCCATACCTTTTTTATCTACACATATTCCTTATACAACATTGAAATATTTAGATGGATAAATGATTTAATATTTATATAAGAATGTTATGATTTTTCTTAATTATTTATGATTCCACTGTCTATCCTATATAATTCTATATGTATTGGATCAATTTTCAATCATCATCATGAAAAAATTGGCATGGTCCTTTCAACTTTGAGCATATGCCTCCTCATTTTAATTCATATTGTGGTGATGTATTGAGAAATAATAATATTTAATTAGTTATAATGATATTATTTTTAACATATTCAACTATTTCTATTTGAATAAATAATTAGGATTTTATAATCAGTTTTCATGTAACACCATTAACCATAAAGATAATTCCACTATATCTTCAAAGAATAAAATTACCACGACCAGTTCCAAATCCTGAGTCAGGTAATTTTTCTTATTAACCCTTTATTGGAATAATGAATAATCTACATCCATGTCAATATATTTTATAATAAATTCGAATAACTTATTTTATTAATCAATATAGATCAAAAGCCCTTCTACACTATTGTGCAATGTGAGCATAGGTGAAACCTCATCTTCAATTCCTAGAAATGTTCTTTCCATTTGTCTGTCCAAATAAAAATGGGTTCTTTATGAGTCAACATAGTAAATGGATTTAATATGTATAAGAAATTTCCCACAAATAAAAATTTTTATACAATCATCCCAAAAAAATCTATGGGGTTTTTCAACATGGATTGTTCCGGACAATGTTGAATAACATATATCTTTAATGGGTCCATCGATATCTCCTCACCTGTGATTAAATAACCCAATAATGATATTTCTATAGTCAAAAATCACGTTTACTAATTTTTTCATACAACTTCTACTTCTTCAGGGTCTTTAACATGATCCTAAAATGATATTAATGCTCTTCCGTGATATTATAATATCAAATAATGTTGTCCATAAAGACTAAAAAAAGTGAAAAAGGTAATATCTAATGACACTATTTTTTGGATCTATGGAGGTGTAATGGGAATTGGAATGACCAAATGGTATCACTCTAAATTCATAGCGTACATACCACATAAAAAACGAATTAGTGGATATTTCTTCATTCATGAACTTAGAATGATGATATATAAAATGAAGGTAATAATTTGAAATGTTTTTATGAAATTATATTGGAACAATAAACTCATCAAGATAGGGTATATGAGACTTTTTATTGATAGTAATCTTGTTAGGTTTGTGATAATATATTAAATTATGGACTAAAACAACTTTATTATTAAAAATATATGTGCACCCTATGTTGATGCACTAGGCCAAATGAACAACTTATTTAGACTCTCCTAGAATTGATTAATCAATTCCCCGAACTTAATCAAAGAAATTTTCAAAGTAGGTGTAACACCATGTATGAGTTTCATGGAAAAATCGACTTCATGATTATTAGAAAGATTAGGAAACTCTTCCAAAAATATATCAGCATATGCCCTAATAATAAGAATATCTTAAAATTTTATTTTCTCAGTATCTATTTGAGAATGATAACCCACATGAATATTTTGTAAGACCCATAAAATCTATGCAATTTCAATTGAATGTTTATGTTTATCCCTACTTCCTTATATTGTAATTGGTTGATTCAGAATATTAAATTTGACCTCCCTACCTTGACCATTGATATGAGATCTATATATAAAATCCAATCCAAGCTCAAAGTCAAATTAAATTCAACTACAGTTAGGATCACAATATTTTAAAGAAAAACATTCCAACATACCTCTATTAGAGAAGAGATATGTGCATGAGGTGGAATCATCGTCCTATTATGAGTTTCCACTAATAATTCAACATCTCTTCATTGTATTTTTGATATTATACCTTTAAAAAATTATTTACATATAATATATTGGGTATAAATTTAATTAAATATTAAATTTATAGTTCTATAATGGATGTTAAGTGTACCATTCACATTTTTGTTCTCATGGCTCACTTTGGTTGTAGTGATCACTTGATTTGTCCCTTTATCACTTAGATTAAACAGCTGTTAACACCTATTTTCAGTGTTTAAAATTTTATTCATGAACAACTTTTTCTAAATTACATCCCCCTTATAGTTTTTTCATTGGAGTGTGGGTGGTTTATTTGGTTGAGAAAGCTCCAGATTCATTTCATTGGATTACCTCTATATATCTCTTCATCATTCACTTTCTCTATGTCCCTGTTTTCAAAAAATAAAATATTTAAAAGTTCCCCTATAAAAGATTACTCTATGCTTATTTACACACTTTTAGAATAAAATAAATTTCTTTTTCATTCATCTATGGGTTTTATTATTTAAATTTCCTTGAAACTCTATGATAATATTTTTATCCGAACCATTATAATGATTAGAATCACCACTATCCACTTCTACCTTGTGAAAATATTGAACAATTTCGTTATAGATACTATATTACCTTATATATAATACCTCTTAAACAATTTATTTTTATCCATTATTGAATCAATAAATTTCTTATTTAGGGATTATGATAAAACTATAAGTTCACCTCGCATGTCTTTTAAAATATTCCTTACAGGTCCCAATAGATTCATAATCCTTCTAATTATGTTCATTTAATTCTCTTAAAATTTTTATCTAAAGAGTTCAGGGATTGTGATTAATGAAAATTTACCTATTCAACTAATCATATTCTATAAAATCCAAGGTTTTAATGAATATCCAATGATTGGTTCCAAATAAAGAAGTTGTAGGTTGACCTGTTTTGATCCAAATTCTTTGGTGTATTGTGTATTTTTCATAGTGGTGGTCATTAATGTGGGTTTTTTGTAAAAAATAGGAAATTGAGGTATTGTTTTTTGGTAATATGTATTTTATTTACATTACAAGATTTAATCTTGAGGAATAATGGTATATTTTTTGTGATTATTTCAGTTTTGGGGTCACAACACTATGGATCAGTTGTTGCAGAATACTGTCCAAATGAGGGTTTAAAGGAGGTGTTATAGTGGAGAAAATTAAACCATAGTAATTACATTGTCTTATAAGATCCCTCGATTAAAAAAAGTATAGATTTATGACATTATTATAATCAATAAAAACTATGTCATGTCCAATTCCCTTGTTCCACAATACTTTTTGTTTTGGGACACATTGTGGTGTAACACTATGACTTGTGTTCTGACACATGTTCTTATATATTTACTATATATTATTGAACCCCATTGAAACCAAAATTATATTATATTATACTATAAAACATTGGGTGACTCTAGGGATTCATCAATAGATCTTCTTTCCATCATGCTCCTATATTTATCTTTGATATTGGAGGATTCACCCATTGAGATTATAAGTGATTTTTCTTATCAGTTTTGTTGGGGTTTCTCCATTATATGGGGTTGAATAATATATATAAGCATAAATCACCAAATCATTCTTAAATATCATCTAAAACCCATTTATGAGATTTATTTTGGATTGATTTTATGGGTCTTTAGTGTGTGGGACTAATCTGGTTAGTGCTCTCATGTAACTCGATTGTTGGTCCTCTACAGGTTTCAAAGATTGTAATCATAGAGACAAAGGAAGTAAGATCCCTACCATCATGGTAATATATATACTATAATTTCCTTTATACGTCTCTTGTGTTGATATATCCAAATTTATCATTCATGATAGTGACCACATGTGGGTTCGTGTGTAACCTGTGAGACCCATATATGATATTAGATTCCACGAGTATGCTTATGTTTCTTACTATTACATGTTTGTTATTGAACACATATACATGTATGTTTCTAATAATTTTTATTTTTACATTATGTGTTCTCCCCATATATGAACCACCTTATATTTTTTGATTTTAATACAAATGGTTGTATTGATACCAGTATTCAGAATATGTGGACAATAATGATATTGTTATCCCACAGAGGGGGAGCGTGTATGTCATGAAACAATAATGAAAACAATCCTTAACACATTGTAGGGGAATAAAAACCATGATTCAATATACGAGATAACGATAGTGGGGGTGTGATAGACTTTTGGGTTGAACCAAGGAATATACATGATATGATATCTGTTGGCACCAAAAATCTTGGTATCGAAGCCATGAACAATGTCAAGACAGGTTGAAAGTTCATACAGGCCCAAATGGCCCTGGAATCCATTAAAAAATCATCTAAAGAGTCTATTTTAAATTTTTCATTTGCAGAGATCACTGGCCTCTATGACCATGAAGAATGTTTATTGCACCTTCATGAGTCCAAAAAATATTGTGAGAATGTATCAGCTTCGTGGTGCCATTTTACATCACAAAAACCCCTAAAATCACCTTACCTCCATGATTGTGATGAAAGTTGATGGTGAATTTATGAGTCCATCGAAGCCTACAAAAATGTATCATCTTCGCGGCACCCTATTACTTCTCGGTTTTCCCCATGAGTACCGTGAACCACCATTTCATATAAATAGCCTACTCACCCCCCATAAAAATTTCTACCCTAACCTTTCCTCTTCTAAACCTCCCATTTTACTAAGATCCTGATCATCGAAAACTCGACATTAATATGGATTACCTGTGGTAATTGACCATCACGAAACCTACTTTTCTACATGATTCAAAACCCCTTCTTTTAAGGATTCCATTCACGAAGTCCTTTATCCTTCACAAATGAGGTATCCCCTTTAGGTCACTTGAGACTTTGTGAAGCTTTACTCCTTCACAAGTCCATCTCTAAATAACATGGTCTTTGCTAAGGCGAAGCCCTACTCTGCCAAAGTTGTTCCTTCATGAAGCATAATTCATCTATGAAGTATCATTCCTTCATAAATAATCCTTCTTTTATGAAGCACCATTTCTTCATGGAGAACCTTTCCTTCATAAATCTCCTCTTATCGATCCCCCAATATTTTCCAAGTCCTTTCCCGTATAGCCCTCTAGGCTTGTTTGAAGTTATTTCAAGGTCCCATGGGCATTGTATCTTATTGTGTTTCCCTACCTTACAATTTTATGGATAGGTACTATAATAGATATTGTTTCTTTTAATATATACACTAACATGAATTCCTCTTTTTACCACTCTTCCACCAAGCTCTTGTCAGACATTTCTTGTGCATCCCCTTCCCCATATGGGGGTTGGTACAAGTTATGTAAGTCCAAGGGATGAGGAGTGAGTTCCCATCATCTGATATGTAGTATGTTGAACTAACAAGCACCCAAATCATCAACACATGATGCTAAACAATAATTTTATACATGTTTTGAATGTTTGATAAGATCAGAGACGGGACAAGACCAAGAACCATTTTGCGTCCCGCCTTCTCGACCTACCTCTCTCTCTATCCATTTGGGATTTATCACCATGTAAGCCTATAAAATCTAAAATATGCCCTGAACCACCTTTTTTGGATTCCATACTAGAGTAATTCCCAATATCCATCTCCCTAGGGTTTTTTCTACGCATAATCCCCACACATCCTCTCAAGGATACATCTTTTGTGAATCGATCATTAGGTCTATTGTTACCTCTTATTTATCACACTGAGATTGAGTCACATGGACTTCAAGTAAACAATGACCATGAAATAATCTCTAGGACACTAGTCATGTATAATAAAAATTCACATACATCGAAATATGTGTGCTTTAATCCCTATATTTTAGACATGGTATCTAAGAAGCCTCTTTTAGGTTCAATCCCCTCACTCTCTATGATCAACCTGTGTCAACTATTTCATGTCAGTTCACTCGTATTGTATGATATTGAATTGTACCCTCTGAAATATGTGGGTTTTGATCCCTGTCTTCTTAACATGGTATATAAGAATTTTCCTTGAGGTTTAATCCCAACTAATGGAAAACTCTAGTGCTCCTTTCTAGGTATATACCCTCTTGATGTGACATTTTCATTTTCCTGGATGCATTTACATGAACCGCCTCCCTAATGTGTTATGATTCACATAGGGAATATACCATGAATAAGCCCCACACTTCACCATAATCCTCCAACTAAGAGTTTCCCTCTTGATAAGGGACTCTAACCACATGTAAGCCCCTAGTGCATCTCTGGGTCACTATCCTTTCTTTACACCTCGATTCTAGGCCCCCATACCAAACTATGTGGACATTGATTCTAAGCCACTTGGATAGGTAGGAATCCTCCCCATGGTTCAATACCATCAATCATTTCCCATGATAGTATTTCCTTCAAACATTTGCGTCAGGGAAAGAAAATGCTCCATCCTAAACGTTTTACTTCTTTTGGGTCCCCATCCATGTGCTCCATTTCTCAAGAGCGACCTCCTTCAATGACTCATGACACCATAAAACTACATGAACTTTGATTCCTATCCACTGGGATATGTAGAAATCCTACTTAAGGTTCAGGACCCCAACTATATTATTCATGTCAGTTCTACCCCCTTTATCTCATTCACCCCATTCAAATCCTCTATAATCCATCCCAATTCTTTCTCGGGCCACCACATCCTAGTGAGATCATGGAACTAACTTCTTTGATTATCGTAGAATTACTTGGTGTGGTGACCATGAATAAGCCCCATCCATATAAGTACATCTTTTTCTAAATAAATCTGGAAGCTAATAATGCATAATCCCCACACATCATATCCATCAATCCAAGAGTTCCCCTCTTACGAAAGGCATCTAACCATGTGTAATACCAAAATCCCCCCTTCAAACTACATGGTTGTTTTATCACTGTCATCTATATATGGAACATTAGAAGAATCCATAAGGGTAACTCTTAGGTATTTGTAAACCTTAGCATTCCAATTTCTGGGATGAACATCCCTCATCCATCCTTTATGATGTTTAGTTCAACCTTCAGGTTGTGAAACCTTTCCTTTTTGGGATATTCCATTCCAGTTCCATCCTTAATTATAGGTCTAATCTAACTATTCATAAACCATCAAGGTGATACCTCCTAGGGATGTACCTATTTGATCAAATCTCATCAATGTTTTCATCAGTCTGATCTATATCCTCTAGATGTAAAACTCATAGAATACACAATGTTAAACATGGTAATATAAGACCTGCCTCTAGAAGAAGTACCCCACAATCTATGTTGGATTCCTCATGATTCTACATTATTTCTAATCCCTCTAATAAAGGTGAATTTCGGCATACCAATGTTCCAACATCCAGAAATTTTAATGATACCCACCCTGACTACCCTTATGACCGATGGTTACTTCCTTAACCAGAACCATTTAATTTTTCTAATATAAGAATTATAATTAACTTCAGTCCACAATGATATGTCATCAGGTAGAGTTTCAAAAAACACATCTTAATATCTAACGGAGATCCGGACTAGGAAATGAGTTCAGTGGAGGAATCCGTGGATGGAGAGACTGACATCCCATCTCCCAATTTTTTTCAAGGAGGAAACATCGTTGATGAAGGGATGAATTCCACCCGCCATGGGAAAGCATGAATGTAGGGTAAAATATAGTTTTCATCATCACCAACACATCCACGGGAGGTGTGACCTAGTAGAAATATTTATAAATAGAAATGGTGACCCCAAGGTGAATCATTTCTCCTACATCCATGGGTATTAATTGCATTTGAAAAATCAACATATAAGCATGTTAATGGATCCTACTATCTAACTCCATGCCCCACCATGCAAATAGTGGGCCTGGTGTAGAACTCACCCGAATATGGGACAATTAATCATTGGGAATTCTGGTCTATGAAACTTTTAGCGTGGATCACTCTATCTTCTCTGAAAATACTGAATGGTGGTGGGGCCCTCGACACTACTTTCCTATTATTCATACTGATAGTTGAATCTTTCTATACTGCATTACCTAATTTATAAGAAACCAATCACCTCCCAACCATAGACATAGGGGCAGGGAAAATGATTATGTGGAAATCCCACATGGATCCACCTCTGCCATGACATCATTGAAAACCACAGATATCTGGCACCCATGCCCACTCTCACCCTCATAATTTATCCAGAGAATGGTGATCAACACTCTTATTTGATGGTATGAGAAATATAGAGCCATTCCCACGAGGGATATGGATATTTGGGACATATATTCTCTTATGGATCATCATCACCGCATCCCTTAAGGTCCTCATTGGGAGACAATTCTCCACACTCTTACATTCAACTATTTCTAGAGCCTCTCTTCAGAACACCCCCCAGATTCACTCTCCTTTTCCAACTAAGTGAGGGATGTATGAGTCTCCCCACCTAAAAATTCATCATAGGATCCACCAAAAAGGGATCCTATCAAGCCATGATAATGTTGCCATCCAGTCTTTCAAGCTGAGGAACAGGTGGTATATACCCCTACACTAACGACCCTAGTTTGGCTGACTCGACGTCAACGTCAACTGCAGGTTAAGGAGGAATCCCATTAGGGAGAGTCATATTTTATAGCTTTAGTGTCCCATTCCACCCCAACACATTCTATCAGGTACCTACCACTACATATCAAGGATTTACTATTTCATGATTAAGATTGAGACCCCAGCCACCACATGGGCAGGCAGGGTAGACTATTTTAGTAGTCGGCATGAACAACAGCCATTGAGGTCCAACGCACGATGATGAGATTTGGTATAGAGGGCCTCTTCATACCATCACCAGCTATAGCATTGGTCCTTGCCACTCCCACACTTAGCATGGTGGTCCTACCCATGCTACCGGCATCAGTCCAGGCGGACGTCCTCCCCACCTTATTAACACCCAACATGGAGTTCATTCCTATGCCCATGATCATTGGTATGAAAATTTTCCCGTACCTTAGGTTATCAATGTTAAGGTCCTCTTCAAATCACTTTCGGTCCTCATAGAGGTCCTCGTACTCCAGTATTCCCCATCATGGAGGTCCTCCTCATGTGTCAGGCAACAGATATGGAGGTCCTCCCCGTTCCCCATTTGATATTTTCCTGGGTGCTCCTTGTACCCCAAATCACCCAAGTAGAGGTCCTGCCTGCTCTCTCACTCAAAATAGAGGTAATCCTAATTTTCTTATCAAAACTAATAGCTGAGGTCCTACCCACTCCTATAGTAGTCTTAGGAGAGTTCCTCCTCATTCGGATGACAACACATATAGAGGTCCTACTCGTACCCCATCTGACTACAACAGTGGTTCTGCCCATTCTAGTTCCAAACCGCATGGAGGTTCCCACCATGTTAAAGAAATACCATTCCTTGAAGATCCGTCACAACTATAAAAAATTCCTTTAATAAAATAGAATAGACCTTTATTAGTTCTAAAAAAGAACTGATAATTGATGCGTGATTAAAAGCCTGAAACATTAATCAGTGCTATAAAAGAACTGTTAAAGACACCCTTTAACAACACTAAAAAAGTGTTTTTAAAAGTCACCTTTAACAATGATAAAATATCACTACTAAAGGACCCTTTTAGTAGTACATTTCTAGAGCTGATAATGGAAACACTATTAAAGGGTGTATTTTTTTCTAGACTCTTATGTGCCCAACCCCTTTAAGAATGATTCCATGGCTCCTTTAATAGTGCGCCACACCCCCTTTATCATTTCTTTTCACCCCACCAACCCTTTTATAAGTGATTTTATAATTTAAAACCTCATGTGTACCCATCTAGATTTTAACCCCGCATTTCTCGTTCAAATATAGAACACCATTACCCCTACACCATGTTGTTTTTCAATTTTTAATGATATTTATATATATATATATATATATTTACATATATTTATATAATTATTTATAAATAAATAATACAATACATATGTTTGTGATATAAATTATCTTTATTTATAAATATTATATATTATATTAATTTATATATATATATTAGATTATAATATATATTTTTTATTTTTTAATACTCACACATATGTATATATAAAAATCATAAATATATTATTATAATGTAAAAAATGGTAAGATAGGATTTGAATAAATTTTTAGAATAAGTATTTATTTATAGGTACTATAATATACATTTTTATGTAAATATGCTGATATATGTCTTTATATGATTGATTTATTATAATTAAATATAAGAAAACATGCATATATTTAATTATAATTGAAATTGAATTGTGAAATATGTTAAACATTAAACACTATAATATCAATATTAATGTAATACATAGGAATAAAGTCATTCCCCACTGAAAAGTGAAAAAATACCCCTTTTAAAAAGGTTGAAAATCCATCAAATGTTAAAAAATTGGGGGTACCAAAAAAATCATTTTAGTGAAATTATGGGTCTTTTTTGGCCTCAAAAAATAAGATATAGGTTTACATCTATCACTGAGGGTTCATATCTCATCACAAGATTCAATTTGATATGTCATAGAACCCAAACAGACCCTTATATCAAAATTTATGATCGTTTGAATTTTGAGTTATGTTTTCAACTTATTTTAGATATGTCATTAATTTTTTAATTTTATTATCTTACAATTGTTATTAGAAGATTATTAGTTGTCAAAAATAAGAAAATTATTAATTAGAAATATTTTTTAGTTATTTTATAATCAATTATCACAAAATATATTTTTTATTAAGTGTAAAGGCCCATTTACCTTATCTAAACAATATTTCAAAAAAATATTATATTTATATAAATATAAATATATTTATATATTAATATATTAATTTTGATGAAATATATATTTTTTAAACAATAATATTAACAACTCTTGTAAAAAATCATTGATAATGGTGGGTCTTTATCGGTGCTTCTAAAAAAGAGCTCATAAAAAACCCCCTTTATCCGCACTTTTTTACAAGAACTGATAAAAGATTCCCTTTATATGAACTTTTTTAAATTTGATGATATAGGGTGGAACTTTATTAGTGATTTTAAAAAAGAACTGATAAAGGTGGTCCTTAAAGAATTCTTTTTTATCATTGTTAAAGACCCTCTTTAATAGTGCTAAAAACGAGTTGTTAAAGACCCCCTTTAACACTTCTCTTTTTAGAACTGATAAAGGGTGTATTTATAAATTATTTTTCTATTGTTGTTAAAGACAGAGTGCTGTATAAATGTAGTTTTGTAGTAGTTCATACTAGGGTAGAAGGAAGAACCATCACCAATGAGGGAAGAACTCCAACAAATGTCAGATCATTGTCAATCTAGTTCACTCTTCAGATTATACTGTTTAGTTTGATTCAATGATGAATGATTCACCCCAATCAACCATATCAAGATTTGTGGTAGGAACCTAGAATGCGGTCTTTATCTTTTAGGAATGTGAAATGCACCAGATCCTTGAATCTCTCTATAGATACATATAGAAGGAGGAATATTTGGTTCCTTTCTAGGTTCTTGCCATACTGTCATCTCTATCGTCACCATGATCATTATCAACCTCCACTAGAGAATAAAAATACTTATTTTTAGGGTGATGGATGATTTTTATCAACCATATCTACCTCCATCTATCTCCACCTTCTCATATGATGGAATCATCGACACTCTATCTTACAGGGATGTGATGATGCAGTTTGTACTGTCCCGAAGAGACAACCTAGTGAGAAAAGACCTGTCAACTCACACACCGTTCTCTCCACTGACCAGTCCACTACCTTAATGGTCTAGATAAGTACTGTTGTTGGTCACTTAACCACCCCTTTTCAAGGAATAGGGAAACTAGACCCCATATAAAACTTCTAAATGGAGAATATTGTTGTAAATTCTCATAGAAGACCACTTCCTTGATATGTTCAGGTCGATAGTGACTGTATATTTCAACAATCCAAAGTACCTCACCAAGGATGTGGTCATGTGTTTCTACTGGAATATCGTGGAAATGAATTTCAACCTCTTTCATCATTTTTTGGATAATCTGAAGAGGTATAAGCATTATTACAATATCATCTAGTAGAGTCGCATGGTTGACTTGGCCATACTTCCCATCACTCTACACCTGGAATCATCCTGTTATCACTAGAACCTTTTGCAATGATTCATTCAGGGAATTGCAGTGATCTATATAATTATTATTGAGGTTTTCCCACATGTTTAGATCCGTGGTTGGGGGTAGTATGTGTGTCTACATTTGTGTCCTATCTTTCTCCAAACCAACTTATTAGGTGATATTGAGGTTATGAATCCTGGTGTAGTCACAATGAACATGCTTGAACCTAACCTTCTTATGGAGAAGGACACCGAGATTGGGATCATTAAAGAGAACCTACCCTTGGGAATAATGCAACAACTCTTGGTTCCCCCTGGCATTGTCACCCATTTGAAAATACACTTTCTTTTCCTTTACAAACCTTCCGAGCCATTACCTCTCAAACGAGACCCCAACAAGGGACTGGGACAAAGTGGAACCGTTAATCCCTATGATCCACATGGGACAACACAAAAGGTGAAAGTTGATATTGAGAAGGATGTAATACTTCATTAGATCATTGAAAAGAATAATTTCATTGATGTGATCCTTTCTCAGTGACTTTCAGAATGAATCCCCTATTATGGAGATCCTCAGTATTATCCCATAAACATTCCACATAGGAATTAGGGGTAACTACATGTTTTTTTGGAAAATTACCTCTTGTAGATCTCTAAAAACCATCACATCCTGACAGTGCAAAGGATGATGTTTATGAAAAAAACCAAAATATTGATCATAAAATCTAAATGAGATGAGTGAGAATATTCTCTGAGACCCTGATCTACATGTCAATCCTCCTGTAGGTCCTCAAGTTACTTTGTTGGTTACTCCTCCAATTATTCTTTGGGTCATTCCTCCACCCCTCCTCGATCTGCTGAGCCTACGTATCATGTTGAATAACCTGCCAACAAAATAGTGTTTAGTAATACTCACTATGTCTGGAATCACTACCAGGTGATCCAATGTCTTGTCTCATCGCATGCCTTAAGGCCCTTTATATATTGCATTTGGTTATCCCACCTGATGGATTGTTGTATCTGTCATGGGTAGATGACATGTGAACTACCTTGTTTTTAGGGAACCCCAATTCCCCCCCCAATAAGTGGGACGAGAGATCAAATGCAGTATTTGGACCACTTCATTTCTTGATATGGACCAACGATAGGAACTCCAGTGCAACAGGAATCCACCAAGCTATGGTGTTTCTTATAATCACTGTTAGATCTCTTCCTGTACAAAGATATGCATGAATATCTCATAGAGGAATTGAAAATCCCCCTCCAGTTCAAAGGATATGTTGCATATATGGATTCCTTCCATTATAAGGAAGTTATTCATAAAGAATGTCAACATGTCATATCATTTTCTGTGGAAGATGATGGTTCTCCCATGTATGGCCATATATAACCATTGTACATCCCTGTCCAATTCAATGGAATGGAAGTCTACCATTGTCTTTTTGATGCAGGTTTTGGGATCAATCTTATCTTGACCTAGATGCTCTATAATCTAGGACGAACTAAAGAATATTTGACTCCCTCAAACCTGAAAATTCATGGTTATGATATGATATAGAAAAGGCTATGTGTAAATAATTTCATAAATACCTAGTTTAGTGGTCTGATTTTCAGTACCGCATTCATGGTAACCTCCAAGACATTACCTAGAATGTGTTGATGGATAGGCCCTACCTCCACCTTCACACAACATTTCCATCCTCATATACTCAGTGCCTCAAATACTCCTTTAATGGTAGAGTGGGAGTTCTACAAGGTGATGCATCTCCCTTTTCCACTTATGAATCCAACTACCTAGATGCAGACTATTACAAGACCAAGGAAAAGAGAGTTCAAACTAATGAGATTAAGAATATTACTCTTTGGCATGAACCATGGGAATACTTGGATGATGCTTTCATCATCCCCACTCACCGGTTGGAGGCCACAACCTCATTCATGGGACACTGCATTGTTGTTTCTGAGAGAATGGGTGAGGGTGTTCCTAGGTATAGGGAATAGTAGATGTTCATATCGTACTCTTACAAGAATTAGGATCAAGTGATTCTCGATCCCCGTACCCATATATGTTATCAAGACATTCACCCCATGAAAACAATAATACACCATAATTTCTAGTTCCGATGGGTTGGGTTTAATAGAATTATTCCAACATGACACTACTAGATTGATATTGTCAAGAGTTGCCCCATATGTCAAAGGACAGATGGGATTAGACCAACAACATTTTTCTTCCATGGTATCAGTAGTCCATTAGTCTCCCAATGAATATTTTATTGCTGCTCAAGATGGTACCAGAATTCCTTTAGGGTTAACTAATATTGAATAATTTCCTCATGCTGATGATCCTCTTGGCTCAGACGATGACTAATATTTGGAAGATTCTCCTCCCACGTTTGAAGAAGACATCTCCACCACCATCGATTAGTCGGTACAGGCGAACCATGGTACGAGGATTGACCTGAAACAAACAATGATCATCACAACTATGCCTACTGAGGAACAATAACAATATGTGTATTTTCTAACGAAACATTGCAACTTGTTTTTTAGGAGCTATGAAGAGATTCTAAGACTAGATCCTCAAGTCATCATCCACCGACTAGGACTCCGGGTAAGCCATCAAGGGTTCAAATAGCCTCCCTAGAAGATGCACCCTTCTTATTGTAGCACCATGATATTTTTATGATATATATATATATATTAATTTCCTTGATGTCAGGTGTTGTACGTTACACCAAGATAATCTTACATTGTATGAAACACTGACATAGCTTGCAGTATACAAAACAAGAATCTTGGCTTGTGTTTCACATAATTTCATGTTTTGATTGAATTCATTGCATTCAAGATCAAGTTTATGTGAACAACTAAATATTCTTATGTTTCCATATAACTAAGTCACTATAATAGTGGGTAATAATAATATTAACTTTCATCTTTAAAACAACTTAAATGAAAATAAGTGAGTTTAAAAAAGAAAAAAAATTACTCTTGATGGATTTTATTAATGTAATATTTATTTAATATATTCAATATAATATCTAAAAGTCATTTTATATGTTTTTAAGACATTATATAAGATTTTTTTCAAATAAAGGAAGTATTTTTCAAAACATGATGTTTTGTCACCTTTTGATGGCTCACCCATTTGAAATATAGTTTTTCAAATTTATATATTTTTTATATAATAAAACAAACTTCTTCGTTGGATGCGAGATATAAATATTTATTTTGGAATTTTTTTTATATTTTTCTAATAATTTTTATGTTTTTACGAATAGTAAAATTATTTCGAATTTTAATTGAAAACCACATTTTTCAACGAAATAATTGATGTGGATAAATTATATTCTGGAGTGGTTTTAAAGTTCTAGTAGAATATATTTTTATCAGTATATATAATGATGGTCATTAGCATTAATTTTATCATGAATTTTTATGTAAAAACATTTCAATCTTTCACAATGTTTTTACTTTTAAAAACCCATTTTTCATTTTGAAAATAGGATTAATTTGAAATTAATTTCTTAAACATATGTGTTTATAATTTTTAAAAATTTCTTCCATATTAGGAATCAATAGGTACATATTATATAAATAATATTCTATATTTTATTGGAATTGTGAATAGTAACTTCAAAAATTTGTAATAATATGGTAAAAAGGTATATCAGGTTATTACATGTAAAAATAATATGACAAAACTTTCTTAATGTTAAGTCAATAACCTATATTATGACTTTTTCATTTTATTAGGTTTTTGAATTCAAAAACACTTTTTCCTTGAAGATTATTTTCTTTTTCTAAAGAAATTTATTTTCTTAAACCTTAATATACATTTCTATGTTATCATTATTGTTCCATATCTAAGATTAACTATATTTTTCTTGAGAAAAAATTACCTTAAGAATAATAATATCTTTATCTAAACCTCAAAACTTTATAGTTTATCAGAATCAAAGTCTCATTGTCTTTAGACAGTGAATTATTTAAAATTCAGACTCTGAATTCTTGAATATTTAGACTCCGAATTCACTAAAATTAAGACGTTGAATTGTCTAAAATACAGACTCCAAATTTGTTGAAATATAGATTTTTAATTCTCTTAAATTAAGAAACTAGATTCTATAAAATTCAGACTCTAAGTTCTCTAAAATTTTGACTATGAATTCTTTGAAATTCAGACTTTGAATTTGTCAAAATTTAGACTTCAAATTCTTCAAAATTTAGACTCCAAATTCCACATAATTCAGACTCTGAATTCCGTATAATTCAGACTCCGAATTCCTTAGATTCAGAATCCTAATTCCATATAATTTCGACTTTGAACTCCTCAGATTTCAGACACCAAATTCCTGAAAATTTACACTCTGAATTCCTCATAATTCAGAATCCAGATATCTATTATTTTAGAGTTATATTGTTCAAATCTTTAGAATATGATTATCAATTCATTAATAATCGAATTACATAGTTTTATTACACTTATCTCATTTTCTTAAGATATTGTTCTAACATCATCATATCCTTGTTTACATATGTTTCTTAAACTTAAAAAATGTTTTTTACATGTTATATTTTATGACATGTGAATTTCTTACATGAAATGATGTCATACAATATGTTTTTAACTAATCGTTGGTTGAGTGACACATGTACATGTCCCTCTAGGATTTAAGAAAAAATATGATTGTTGAAGGATCGATCCAACCATTCGAATTTTACCTATAAATACTTTATCTATTTGAAGAGTTCAATGAACATGTACAAAGTTTAGATGTTCTGAATGTGATTATTTCTAGATAGAGAGACTCTCATTCTTAGTGTGATCTATGAACATATTTATCAGCTGTGAACACCTTGTTTAGCCTCGTACGACTATAATTCGCTGATCAATTGAGGGATTTCAGAGATAGGAAGAGAGAGGTTCCGAATACCTTAATGTTCAAGGGATTCAGGGGATAGGAAGACAAAGGTACTGAATACCTTAATGTTCAAGGTCTTGTGGGGATAGTAAGATAGACTTTGATATTCTTATAAAGGGATTACCCTGGTGTGGGTAAGATATAGTTTCTTGAATGTATAAATCTAGAGAACTATATCCAAGGTTGTTGGATACCTTTCTCTTTGAGTTAAATTTTTTATACCGGTTTACTTGTAGTTGTTACATGTTTTATTTGTACTGTATTTTTTAAAGAAAGTATTACTTTATTATAATTTCTTATAATTGTATACTCTGATAAATAAGATTCTGTATGATTTAAGGTAGAATATTTCCATATAATAATCTTGCTTATGTTTCGTTAAAATAAAATTGTATAAGGTTGGGTTCTTTATAGTTATACCTGATCCCATACAATTATCCCTTTTTTAAGAACCATAGAGGGTTTTTTAATTCACCTTGTTTAACATTGTTAAACATTGATTTTATTAAGGTTAAAAATTAATCTTTTCAAACTTATAATTCACCCCACTTTTAATTGAGCATCTACATCTATATTCTGATAATACAATTGGTATCAGAGAAGGTATCTGAAATAATTATACTTATATATATGTTTTTTACTCAAACTATTTTTCCTTATCATTAATTTTTCATGTTTTTATTAAAGAATTTATTTATAAACTTTATAAATATTTTATTTGTGGAAAAGTATTTTTCTTATAGAATTTTAAGAAAGAAAGTAAGTTCTATAGACAATCTTAATCATAATAGGCCAATTTGTTTATGGTAATTATTATGAGTACTGAAGATATAGGATGAATAGTTTTGTTATTAACATTAGAGTGAATAACATTTTAATTCTCACTAGTGAATATAATTTTCTTGAAAAAGAAATATGAACAATTACAAATCAGGAAAAAAAACAATATGAACTAAACTAAAAGGTACATAACAATCTTTTTTTTCTATAACCAAGTATATATATAGAAAAATATCTTCTTATGATGCATCCAATAGTATATATAAGAAACAAGAAGTTACAAATTTTGGAACTTCAAAAGTGATAGAAACTAGAAGAGCTATGTTAAGAGCTGCATATCATGGTTTTATATTTCCTTATGAAGAACCAATTTGCAATGTAAAACAAAGATTTATTACTATCATCAACTATCCTCAATCTATGGGGTGAAAAGGTCTTGATGATGAAGTTCATATGGAAAAGATAATGTATATCAGGCCCAATGAGTGGGAATCCAAAAGGATTTCTATTGATGGAAACATGTAAGCATCTAACATCACTCTTGATGAGCTATTTGGAACTATTATTTAGTATGGAACAAGAATGAAGAGAGATTCATATATTAAAAAGAATAATAATGGAAATATAAACGTTTCTTTCACTGCTATATCTAAATCAAAGACTCCTAAGGGTAACTAGATAAAAAGCTATGAAAGATGATATAGTATCCAAATCATGCGACAGTGATCAGTCTGAAAATAAACATGGTAATCTTGGAAAAAGGATGAACGAGATTGTGGGAAAGAAATATTTTCAGCACATATATATGAAGACAACCAAAAAGGACAAGAAATATTCTGATGTAACCTGTTTGGAATGAAAATGGACCAGACATATCTGGCCAGATAGTCTTATGATCTAGAGAAAATATAGAAAGAATATGCATTCCAAATGGAATATAAATAAGTACTACAAATACAAGACTAATAATTTCTTGAAAACTAATGAAACATAGAGTGCTAGTGGTGGTGACTCTTCAGATAAATCTATTTAATATGAATATTCTAGTTCGTAGAATATTGGTTCTATACCCAGATTACCTATTGAAAATCATTGTCTTACAGATAAGGTAAACAATGCTGAATATTTAACCAATATTTCTTTTAAATTATAATTTTTCTAAAGTGTAATTTTACGAGTTCTTGGGTGAATATTCTTCCCCATCAGAAGATAATAGTTTAACTTCTGTTGAATAAGTTACTTGATTTAGTCTATTACTTGAGAATGGGAACTGAATGTTAAACAAGAAGTTAGAGAATGAAAATTCTCAAATTTCAATTTTAACAAACTATGTATCATATCTTTTTAATGATCATAATAAAAAAAATATTGGTTTTTATAATTTTTCAATAAACCTGAAGGAATTTAATTTTGAGAAGGATAAACATTCTAAGGATCTTGAAAATGTTATTTCTATGAAAAATGCTTTAGAGAATTACTCAAACTCTAAAAACAATGACTATGAGAATAAGAATTTAGTCATTAGGCTAAAATAGGAAATACTTTCCTCAAAAAAACATTAATCAAAATTCACTTTAGGAAAGAAAGAATTTGATAAAATGTATTCACAATATCATCCTCTTAAAAACAGTTCTGGATTTATATATACTCACTCAAAACCAGTTTTTGGCCATAAATATTTTATTTTCCACAGTGATCCTTTTTACAGTAAATTTTAATGTGGTGGACATTGGGAGGAAAAGGTTTCTTTTAATAAAACCCAATAATTAGGTCTTTATAAAGTATATTTTCTTAAGAAAATGTGTATAATTATGGTTTTACTTTCTACCATTTCCAGATCCAGAAATATTGGATTCAAAAATTATAACTATTTTAGTTTTTCAAAAATAAAAGATATAACAACCACGATACATGGTAAATGGATAGTGGATGTTCCCGACACATGACTGGTAAAAAATAATAATTTAAAAATATTAACACGATGAATGGAAGAAAAGTAACTTTCAGAGATATTGCATAGAGAAAAATTGCTTGTATAGGTAACATTGTTCTTCTTTTAAAATCCTTCATTTCAAAATTTTAATTTGTTAAAGGTCATAAGAAAAACGTTATAAACAGAAACCAATTATGTGATGAAGGTTACCCAGTGAATTTTAGTAATAAACTATTCTTAGTAAACAATTCCAAAGAAGAGTTTATTCTCTATGAACGAAAAAGAATTAGAATGTTTATAAAATGAACATAGAAGACTTTAGGAGCCAAGACCTACCTTGAATTAGTTTAATGAAAGAATGAATTTGGTTATGGAATAGATGACTATAACATTGTAACCTTAGAAACCTATGTAACCTCTAAAAGAAAATACTTGTTATGGATCTACTAATGATTAGATTGATTCATAAAATGTTTTTAACCTTGTAAATATGGAAAGATATTGAGTCAATAAGGTTTCCTTAATAACTTTACATTCCTCTATGTTTTGAAAATCACAAAAAAAATTCCTAACGTAAAATACCTTTCTCTAAGAATTGTTTTATTAAGGAAAATTTCCCTTCTCTAAGAAATGTTTTACCTTTACCTTGGTTTCCATTATATTATTCAATGTATTCTCAAAAAGAAGACTATTTGTTTATTAAAGGAAAAAAATTTGGATCATTATTAAAAACCTCAAAATCATATAGTTTCCTAAACTACAATGTCTTACTAACACTGAATTCTCTAATATTCATACTTTGAATTCTATGAAATTTCGAATCCGTATTCTCTAAAATTTAGTCTCTAAATTATCTGAAATGTAGATTCAGAATTCTATGAAATTCAAAATCTAAATTCTCTAAAATCTAGACTCTGAAATCTCTGAAATTTAGACACTGAATTCTCTGAATTTCAAACCCCAAATTCTTTGATATTTAGTCTCTGAATTGTCTGAAATTCAGACTCCGAATTCTCTAAAATTTAGACTCCAAATTCTCTAAAATTTAGACTCTGAATTCACTGAAATTCATATTCCAAATTCACTGAAATTGAGACTCTGAATTCTATAAAATTCAGACACCAAATTCCTTGAAATTCAGACTCAGAATTATCTGAAATTCAGACTCCGAATTCTCTGAAATTTATAATACAAATTTTCTGAAATTTAGAGTCACAATTCTTTGAAATTCAGACTCTAAATTCCTTGAAATTTAGAATCTAATTTATATGAAATTCAGAATAATAATTCTATGAAATACTGACTCCAAATGATCTTCATTTATGACTCAGATTTCTCTAAAATTCAGACTATGGATTCCTTAGAATTCAGACACCCAATTCATCAAAATTCAGACTCAGAAAACCATGAAATTCATATTCTGAATTCTTTGTAAAAAAAAATCTGAATATCCATTTGTTTCTAGAATATTATTCTTTATATATTTAGACTACAAATTCAATTTTTCCCAAGATTCTAGATTTTTTAGATTTAGCTTAACTACTTCATATTCCTTACAAATTTATTCATTATGAAACTATGTTGTATAATATTTTTTTAACTAACCGTCGGTTGAGTGAAACATGTATAGGACCCTCTGAAATTTATGGAAAACTATGACCATTGGAGGAGAGAGTAGACCATTGATGTTATGCCTATAAATATGAGATCATTCGAGTGAGCTCATTAACAATAAATCTATTGATTGATGATCATAGAGATTACATGCTATGAAGCAATTTTTAGACAGAGAAAGACTCTCATGCCTTGTGTGTTTTTTGAACTTCTTGTTCAACTGTGAAAAACATGTTCATCCTGATTCGTGTGACTACAATTGTTGATGAGTACAATCAAGGGATTCTAGGTTCCAGAGATATGAAGATAGAAGTACCGACTACATTAAAGTTCAAGGGATTACAAAGATTTCAAGAAAAAGTCTATTATTGTTATCTAGGGCTTACCCTATTGTGGGTAAGACAGACTTTCATGAATGTATAAATCAAGATACCTTTATCCAATGTTGTTAGATACCCTACTCTTTGGGATAAAATATATTTTACTTGTTACTTATTATTGTTTCATGTTTTATTTCCATAGTATTTTGATAACGAAATAATGTATAGATTTATTATACTTTCTTTTAATTTTACATACTCTAATAATTAAGATTCTATACACATAACTACAAAAAAAATGACTTATACAAACAGAAATTTGTTAACAAGTAATATATATGTTGGTAAAAATGAACAATTCCAACAGATATCAATATTTATTGGTATTGATTTTAAGTACCAACACTTGTTTTTACCTACAAATATATCTGTTCATATTGATAATTTAACACCAAAAAGTATTTTCCAACAGTCAAATCTATTACTTTATCATACTAATACGAACACTTTATTTACCAACACAAAAATCTATTTTTAATAATAATTATTACCAAAAAATAATTTTCCATTAATAAAATCTATTACAATACACCATTTAATGATAATAACCAACTAAGATGAACCAAATGTTTTATGTAGATTATTATTTTTATGATCAAAGTCAACCATTAATTTTAGTGGTTTTATTAAAAATATACCATTAATTGATTTTAATTATCAATTTTCTCCAAGTATCAATAATGCTTATATTCTGTAATTATTTTCATTTTATAATCATTTAGTTAATTTTAATAAAAAAATTAAATCATTATGATATTTGAATTTAAAAAACATAATAAATAACAATATGATAATCAATAAAAAATTATTAAAAATAACTAAAATATAATTAATTAATAATTGATATTATTGAAATTTAATTTTATATTATAAAACAAAAATATTAATTTCAATAAAATTTAATATTTAAGATATTTATTATATAAAAATAAATTTACCGATTTCTCTGCTTGAGGGTTTAGGGCTTTGACCCTGTTCCACTATGGGTTTTTTCTTTGGCAGTGTTTCTTCTTCATATATGATGAGGATCCCATTTTCACCCTTCACTCGCATTGTCACCTCCTCAGATATGGCCTTAAGCCCCTGATTTTGGTTCTTTTCTGCGGCTCCTGCCTATACGGATTTTGGCGCAGAGCGGCGTTTCCATTTCTAGGTCACACCATATCCCTTCACCGGAGATGCCACTTTTCCCTATTATTAGTCTTTTAGTCCCGAGCAGCATTGACTTAATTTAGTTGCCTTTTTGGTATCCATCTTGATAGCATTTCGTATAACTTTGGATCAACAGTGGTTATGGAAACTATTCTCAGAAGGGATTCAGAGGAAGTTGTTCTTGGTGTTTTTTCGACCTTCGGTTGCTTCTCTCCTACTATGTCTTGGTTCCTATTATATTGAAGCCTGGAGATGTTTCTTGGGGCCCTGTTGATGCTCAAAAGTGGGTCTAGTACCTAGAAACAATGGTTCATGGTACACAGACGGGCTTTGTGTTGTATATTTGGTAGTTTTTCTCTCATTATCCTTGGTTGTTTTTCTCATTGAATCACTTTCAAGTATGTCAGTTTTTTCACTCAAGATGTTGTTGGTTCTTCTAGTTTTATGTCCATTATGTCAAATTAGAGTTCAATGACATCTGAATGTTCTAAGTTGGTTTTCTATTGGTCCTTTTTCTATTTGAGTGATCACACTAGCCACTTTATTTCTCTAATATCATTCACCTAGTATTTCTTGAATTATAAATGCACTTTTTGATTTTAGTAGTTGGTGATGGAATGTGCAGAGCAGCTGAGGCCTGCTTGTTAAAGGTAATATATTGAGGCTTACTTTTTGTTTGAGTGAGAAAGATATCCACATTGTTCCCATCATCTCATTCTCATACTATGGCTCGAAATGTAAATATACATCCCAAATTCAAAGAAATAACCAAGCTGACTGGCGATCTGGGTATGCGAAGAGTTCCAAATTTTTAGGTTTGGTTTTTTCAGCATAAAGGTCATTGGCTTTATAAAGTGTTATATTTTTTCTTGTTTCTGTTATAATATTTTCATGCTTGAATGATGATGAGGATGAATGATAATGTGAATTGAATGTTATTTCAAGTATACCAACATCCCCACACATTGATTTTCATGAATTTGTCCCTGTTTTCTTTCTTGATGACATAGATACAAGAATCTCTTATGGACAATGGATCTTACTAAGGGATTATTTTTCTTTCTACTCTTACAATTTTATGTGTAGTCTCTAAAATAATCTATGTGATAGTTTGACAAAAAAAAATTTATTTGGCATAATTTTTTGAATGAGTTTCTGACACGCAGAATTCAAAGTCAGCTCAAGAATACCCTCTGGACTATTTCTTTGATACATGGATTCTTTAAACAGGTAGTTGATTCTTTAAAGCTACTATTGATAAATTTTTCTTATGAATTAGTATGAAGTAAGAAATTTCAATATAATTTTAGTCACTATAACAGAGATATATATTTCTGCACACATGCTTGGACAATGATATTGTTTATTTCTAAAAATATCATTTTTAATGCTTTGTGTTTCACTTTAGGGAATTGTTTCCGATAAAAGTCATACATGACTTGACCCTTGTTATGCTTATTTATTTTTCATACAGTCAATGTAGAAATGAAGTAGTGTTATAAAATGTTCAAGAATCCCCCTTGTTTACACATTAAAATGTGAGCTTTTTTTATGGATTGGATTTAAAAAACTGGGTGTGTTTATCTGACCAGCACTGTTATTAAGATGAATGAAAAAAGGAAAAAAACATGATTATTCAATAGAAATTATGGTTTTTTCAGTTTAAATTTATGTTTAATGATGGATAGTCAGTCTATCCATAGACATCTAAAAAAACAAAACATAAGAAAATGAGGATTTAATTCAAATTGTGGAAGATATTTAAATGGTTTTATTGAATTCAATGCATCACCGTTCCAAATCCTCCTGTATCTCTAAATTAAAAATTGATATCAAATAAAAAAAGAAAAAGAAAAAAAATTCAATACAATGTGATAAAGTGTTGGTAGGTTTAAGTAAAGACATATATTAACTAGAAAAATACTACAAAAATTTATCTATCATTTAATTTTGAATCATAGACTAAATATGCAATATTTGTTTTTTCATTTTAGTTTACCTGATCCAATTCAGATGTATGACTACTTAAACGTTTCCCAAAATTAATTGGTCCATTTTATTAACACACACACAATCAGGCCTATTTAGGGGTTACAAAAAAAATTCATGTGGCCATTAAACTTTGTGAAAAGTCATAATTTCATATTGAACTTCAGAGAGTGTATTCTCATAAAAATATTGTTTGAATCTAGGTAAAGCTATGAATATGCAGAAAGAAATTCAGTATAACCCTTATTGCTAGACGATCATGTCATTTTACTGGAACCAATTTTAGATAGTTACCAGTTAGTTTTATGTTTTGAATGTGTGCATTCCTACATGGGTTTTTGAATCTAGATATTACTTTATGAATGATCATACATTGTGAGTCTTTTGAAGATAAAATATTCGTTATAACCCCATCTTCCAGAATATGTAATTTTTTCTGGTAGACTTTCTCAATTATTCATCATTTGATACATTTTTACTTTATCTTGGATTTTTTTATGTTTACAATAATCTTTCTATCAATTTATTTATGTTCGTATAGGTACATAAAAAGAGGTTTCAATTAAATGGGTCAAGTAGTCAATGATGTTGAGACAAAACAAATTGTGTTGGAAGATATATCCAAAGGCTGCTGATTGAAAATAAGTTTTGTTGTCCAGAATCAGGGTTCAATTAATCATTTCTAATATCAAGAGACATCAAGATTCAATATATAACCTGATATTATTTGTATGGAAATTTCCCATGAATATGATGCTTTTTAATTTTCCAATTCACTGACATTTCTTATCAATGTTTATTTTTTTGTTTCCCAGTATTAAGGAAAGACCATCGTTATGAAGCCACGTGGCTATATTTTCAAAATATGTCCTAGAGATATGGAAATCCTATAATCATACTAAATTTGATTAAGGCATGTCACCATGTGTAACTCTAATTTATCTGGGTCCATGATTTAATAATTTTTTTTTCAATTATGATATTTGCTGTTAACAGTCCCATGAAAAGAGACCCATAGAATATATTTTTTGTGTGGAGTTTAGAAATGCTATTGACATTATCAATAAATATTTATCCTCAAGATTGATTGATGTTTCTTCAATATGATCTCAATTGAATTTACTGTTACTAGATTACAAAATTGAAATCGTTGTTACTAGATTATATAATTTTTAGTTAGGTGACATTGTCAATTGAAAGTAGTGTCATTATCTATAGTTTGTAGCAACTTTTTAGATAATCTTTTTAATTTTTATCATGCATTGATATTTTTTGTTATCATGGTCATGGGTTGTTTTCTATTGTTGTGGTTATTTTGTTGTTTTGATCATTGGGTTTTCTTGTTATTTTTCTATCATTATGGAGGTTGATAATTATAGAGGTTTTTGCAGTCACTGGTTATATCTTCTTGTTTTTTTCATTGGATTAATAATATTCTAGTTATTGATATCATGCATTATTATTTTTATATCATATGTTTATATTAAAACTGTTTGGTAATGCCAATGTTTGGATGCTCAAAAGACAGCGTGTGATAGTGGTTGTCTAAAGTAGAGGGATCTCATGTCAGGTGCGGCTTCAAACATAAAGGGTGTTCCACTGGAATCAAAGGGATGGTGATGTTGTTTATGTTCAGTTCCACTATAGAATATGATAGATTGTGTGAATTGTTGGGAATTCCAGATTTAGTTTCTTTTGTGGTTGGTTAAAATGAGGTGGATCACAGAGCTTCAAGTCATGTCCACTATAGGTTGGATTATTATTGCTGCTACTCGGTGAGAATTGCAAGAATTTTTTGTGGATTGGTGCTAACAATAGAGGTTGTTATTGTAAATTTTTGAAGACTGCGACTTCTGTTGTCAATCGCATGGATTGTCAAGCTACCTTCTTATGTTTGTTAAGTTTTTATTTATGGGATCGTTTTTACTATTATTTGGGTTAGGGGTTCTTATTTCATTGTTCAATCATTAAAGATCCAGTTTCTTAAAAGAGCTGGTATTCCTATTTCCCAGTTCATGGCTTCTTCAATGTTTTTATATTACACATTTTCCAAAACCGAACAGTCTTATTTTAACTCATTTGTAGAGGTCTAGTAATCAAGATTTTCTTCTTGCAGTTGTAGACTAGTGTACCTAATGTTGGAGATGGATAGAATGTTGCACCAATAGGGGACTGTGGTTGTTCGGGACTCTTCCGAATTCATTATTAGAGTTCACTACATCACACCTGTTGTACGGTGGAAGCTTCCACTAGAATCTGATTGAAAAATATATGTTGTTTCTTCGCCCCATTTATCATTTGTCACCAATAAACCATATTGGACTAATCAACACTTTTTTTTCGGTCTTGTTAAGATTTAGTGGTGATTCATAAATGACCATATATTAATTTTATGGAACCTATTTGAAATTTTAATATTATTTCTTTGAAATGTGCTCCATCTTGACTTTGACGATTTATACTCATTTTTTGTTTCCAGTGTCAGATAGGGTATGAATAGTCTCCATCCACCAGTGTATGAGAGGGGATTTTCTTATATCCACCATTGAAAATAGTTTCATTGACATCTGTTTCTATCCACAAGTACAAGAAAAGTGACAATTGCTTCTATCCACAAGTATAAGAAAGGAGACCTGCAACAAATATATAGAAAATGGATCTACTTGGTGAAATGTGATAGTGACGGCCATCTCATAGATGTCTACGTCAAATTTCACCCACATGTATAAGGGCAATAAAGGGACCTATAAGGAAGGGGTCGCTAGTGTGATCGAGGATAGTGAAACATGATGTATGAGATGAACATGTTAAATTAGGTTTGAATATGTTTTTTCAAATAAAGATTTGGTTTGTTTTAGTTTTGTACAACTTAATTTTATAATTTATGTATAGTAAATATATTATATACAGTGATTTATAAATATAATATAAAATTTTACCAACAATTATTGGAATATCCATGCATAATTAATAAATTAAATAAATTATAAATATATATTAATTGTTGTATTTATTGTAATATTATTAATCAAATTAATAATGGAATGATAAATGTTAGTAATGAAAATTGGGTATATCTATGAAAGAGGCACACACGCAAAGAAGAAAATATATTAAACCCAATGGTTGGAGACCTGATCTCATGGCCTAGTCTAAATATCTCATCCTTACGACTCCAGTCGGCGAGGGAGGGGGGAAGATAAATGTTGGTAATAATATTACCAACAGATATATTCATCATATGAATATGTTTCTAAATATTTAACCAACATATGTATTATCTGATGGTATTATTATAATTGAAATAGAAATATTTTATCTGTCACAATAACATTTAGCGACTGCGTTTTTACCAAAAATTTAGTGACAGGAAAATTTTTGTTGGTAAAGTGTTTTACCAACAAAAAATGCACATTTACCAGTAGATATACCCCTGTTGGAAAAAACTGATTAATTTTTAGTAATTGAGGTAAAATGTTTCTCTATGTAAATTGATATTAAGTTTCTTTTTTGTTTCCATATTTCTGGATCCTAGGAAATATTTTTGTATAGTTATGAACCAAATAGGGTTTGTGAATTTACCTTGTTTAGCATTGTTAAACATATTTTTCCTTAAGGTTAAAAACCAATGTTTATAAATATGAAAATCAACCCGCTTATAATTGACCATCTTCATATATTATTTCGATCCTACAATTGATATCCTAAGAGGTATCTGAAATTCTTATACTCACATATAAGTTCTTCTTGTTCATGTTTTTATTTCTTAATTAACATTTCTTATATAATTTTTTATTAAATTTTTTTATATTTTCTTATAAACATTAACTTTTAACAAGTCTTGTGGAAATGAATTTTTTATAGAATTATAGGTATAAATGTTGGTTACATTGATATCCTTAATCCAACTAGACCAACAATAATTGATGGTAATGATTATGAGTATGAGAGATATAAAATGAATTCTTTTTTCATTAACACTAGAGTAGAAAATTTCGTAATGCTCACTAGAGACTAAAAAATTCAAGACAAGGAAGTCAGATCCTACACTAATAAAGATAAAAAATAATATCAACTAAATAACAAGGTACACAATACTTTTTGGTGTTTTATGACCAGGAATATATATAGTCAAATTTTTTCTTGTGAAGATATTATCTACATCTGTATGAAACATGAAGTTACACATTTTAGAACTTCTAATGTGATAGAAACTAGAAGAGCCATGTTAAGATTTGAATATCATGGATTCTTATTTCTGTGTGGAGAACTTTTTTATAGAGTACAACAATAATTTATGACCATTTTCAACAGTCTTAAATGAATGGGAGATAAAGGTCTTGATAATGACATTCTTTTGGACAAGATAATTTATATTATTCCCAATGAGTGGGAATAAAAAGGAAAACTATTAATGATAACAGAAAAGTATCTAACATTACTCTTGATGAGTTATTTAAAACTCTTCTTCAGTATGAAACAAGAATGAAGAGAGATACTGATTTCAAAAAAAATAAGAATGGTAATGGATATTTAGCATTCACTACTACATCTAAATCCAAGACTTCAGAATGGGTAACAAGATATAAAGCTAGGAAATCTATTATTATATCTGAATCAAATGACAATGATCATTCAGAGAATGAATTAACCAATCTCGCTCGAAGGATGAACATGATTTTGGGAAAAATTTATTTTTCCGTAATAATATAAGAAGAAAGATTGAAAGGATAAGAAAAATTATGATGTAACCTATTATTAATGTAAAAGGGTTAGAAATACTATACCTGATTGTATTATGCTTAAGAGAAATTATAGGAAGGGATTTTTTTTGAAAGAAACAAAAAAAACATTATAAATCTAAGGCTACGAAAATCCTGAAAGAAAATGAAACCAGGAGTTCAATTCATGGTTATTATTCATATGAATCATTAGACGAGGAATCTTTTAGTTAGAAGAATTTTGGTCTTATAGACATTTAACCTATTAAAAATAACTATCTTATGGCTAAGGTACACAATGCTAAATTCTTAACCAATAATTATTTAAATACTAATTTTCCAAATGAATAATATTATGAATATTCAGAGGATGAATCTTCCTCCTCATTAAACAATACCTTACCTTTATTTGAATAAGTTTATAGATTTTCTAAACATTGTGAGAATGTAATTTGTATGATAATGAATAATTTAGAGGAACATATTTCTAGAATATCTATTTTAATAAAATAAGTCTCAGATCTTTCTAATGTTCTTAATAAAAAATCTTTAGATTTTGAAAGTGTTTCTAAAAACCATAATTAAGATAATTCTGAGAAGGGTTAACTTTTTAAGGATCTTCATAATATTATTTCTAAGAAAAATATTTTAGAGAATAACCCATGTTCTAAAACTAATGAATATGAGGATAATAATTTAGTCATCCGACTAAAATTAAAATTTTTTCCTTAAAGAAACTACTGTCAAAATTTAATTTGGGAAGGAAATAATTTGATAAAATGTATTCACAAATTAATCATCTATGAAATTGTTCATGAATTAGTTATACTCACTCAAAACTAGTTTTAATAATATTCATTTTTTACCCCAAAGTTATCCCTTTTGTACTAATTGTCATTGTGGTAGACATCAAGAAAGAAACATTTCGTTAAATAAAACCCAATATTTAGGATTTCATAAAGCTTACATTTCTAAGAAAATGTGGATTCCTAATATTTTAATTTCTAAATTTTATGGATCCAAGAATGTTTGGATTCCAAAATTATAAGCATTTTATTTTCAGGAAAACAAAGAATGTACAAAAAAAATACATGGTACATGGATAGAGGATGTTCCCTACATATGTCTGGATACCAAAACTATATAGAAAATATTATCAAGACGAAAGGACGAAAGGTAACATTTGAAGGTAATGCTCTGGGATAGATTGTTGGTATAGATAACATTGTTCTTCTTGAAAAAACATTGATGTCAATTTTTATATTTGTTGAAGGTATTAAGAACAACCTCATTAGCATAATTCAATTATGCGATGAATGTTAGATTGTGAATTTTGAAATGATTAATGCTTAATACACAATTCCAAGGAAGACTTTATTCTTTCTGACCATATTCATGAGAATGTTTGTACACTAGACATTGAAGAACATAGGATCCAAGACCTACGTTTCCTTAGTGTAATAGAAGATAATTTATGGTCGTGGCATAGAATATTAGGAAACTGTAACCATATGAATCTATGAAAACTCTCAAAGAAAATACTTGTTAAGGATATACCGAAGCATAAATTTTATTCTTCAATAGATTGTGATCCTATTAAATATAGAATACAAAAAAAGTCAATATTTAAATAAATCGGTGAATTCTCAACTTATAATGCATTATAATTTGTGCATATGGATCTTTTTGGCTCAACACAAACTAAATGTATTGGATGAAAATACTATGTATTTGTTTTAGTTAATGATTAGAACTGATTTACATGGGTCTATTTTCTCGTAAAGAAATCTAAAGCTATTTATTATTTTAAAACATTTAGAGAACAAGTTAAAAATTAAAAAACATCCATTGATAACTATTCATAGTGATCATGGAGGAGAATAATAAAATTGAGATTATGAAACTTTTGGTAGTAAGAAATTAATTACTCATAACTTATCAGCTCCAAGAACTCCTCAATAGAATGTATTTTTAGAAAGAATAAATCTTAAATCTTCAATAAATAACATGAACCATGTTGAGTGAATATTTTATTGCTAAAAAATTTTAGGATGATAATTTTAGTAATTATTCTTATACTATATATCGAGTTTTAGTTAGACCTATTCATAAAAAAACTTCTTATGAATTGTTTATTGGTCGAAAACCTACTCTTTCTTACATCAATTTATTTGGATGCAAAGTTTTCATTCGGAATACTAAATATAACTAATATAAATTTTCACCCAAATATGAAAATGAAATTTTATTATGGTATTCCACTAATTCTAAGGATTATAGAGTATTTAAAAAAAAAATATGTACTATTGAAGAAATAATGCATGTTAAATTTAATGAAACTGATCCTTTGGTTTTTAAAGAACCCCAAACTACATCTTTAGATGTGTTTTCAAATACTGATTATTATCCTTTAATAAAATATTGTCCTAATAAGGAAAATATTCAAGAAAAGGTTTCTAAAGTATTTACCCCCAGAATATTTTCAACTTAATGTTTTTGAATAGGTTTTACAAAACCCAAATCAGTTTTTTCTTTAGAATCATCTATGTTATAGTATCACTATTGTTGAAAATCAACATGTAATGACTAGATGTTTTTTAATAAATGAAGTAGATGATCTAGAATTCCTATCCCAATTGTAACTAAAAATCAATGGTGAAGCTTTAGGTGATTATTATTGGATTAAATCCATAAAAGATGAGATATATAAATTTGAAAGGTACAATGTTTGGACCTGGGCTGAATGACCCAAGGAAACATATGTAATCAGAGTAAAATGTGTATTTTGAAACAAATGTGATGAAAAAAGAATCACAGTAAGATAAAATGCTACATTTTTCTCTAATGACTAAAATCAACAAGATGAAATAGACTATGAATAAAATTACATCCTCTTCACAATCACCAACATTAATAATTGAACTATAAAGTCTAATATTATCATGTACATGGAGATCGTGTGAAATATCATAGTGCTTTGTTTAGAATCCATCAAAATTACATGTAGTTCTAATCCAAGAACAATCATGATCATGTTTTTGTGTGATGATACTTTGAGAAGGATGAAGGTTATTTTCAATATCAAATCAGAAGAATTCTATGGCTTATCTGATAGTGATATTGAAGCATTTCTTAAGAAAGGGGATGTAGGATAAACATCCAAGAAGTCGTAAAAGAAAGGAAAAGAGAAGGAACCAAAAACCAAAGAAAAATCTACAGATATGTAAATCTAGTCAGCACGACCAAACAAGAAAAATCAAAATACATTCCCTGATGAATTAGTAGCGATGTGGAGGGAAAAGAAGAAGAACAAGAAATAAAGAGATCCAAGATTTTCCTTAGATCCTACTTAGACAAAAGCCTTGAAAATTCAAGCTGCTGAAGAGATTTATAGGAAACAAAAAGAGAAAAAGCTAAAGAAGAATTTTTTTGAAGCCAAAATAGTTCAAGTAAATATCGAGGATACTAAGAATTCCTTTGAGAAAACATAGGTACCCGAAACATTTCTCCAAGACCATGTACCCGTATAAAATCATAGAGAGAAAATATAAATTACGTAACTTGTTGTGGAAGAATAAATAGTTCAAGAATAAGTATAATAAAAACACGAGGAAGAAGAAGATGAAATTTATGATGGGATTAATCAAGTCTAAGAATACTATGAGATAGATATTCCATCAGACAATATTTCAATCTGAACCTCCCATGTTGATTCAACCAAAATTTTTTCTAAAGGAAAAGAGTATGATGAACAAGAAGAGGTTAACAAACCTATTTATGATTAAAGTAGAAACCATGATTTCATCCACCCTAATGATGATAAAGAAAATTATGATAAAGAATATGTTTATAAATATAAGATAGATACACATTATGATAGTGGGGATAAGTCTCTAGGGGTTGAAAAGGTTATCTCCAATGTCGATAATGGAAAAATGTGGTTTTTGATACAAACCAAAAGGTTGTGATAATTAAAGATAAGAAGTATTTTAGTGGTTCATCTAAGAATAATGATGAAGATATAGAAAAAGAATCATCTCCTTCATGGGAATCAGATTCCGAATCATCATCTTTGATGAGTCATGATTTTGTTGTCAAGTATTTGAAGATGTTGGTGAACACAATACATTTGATTCTTACTATTGATTTGAGATGTCATTTTCTTCAAAATTATTTCAATTAGAAGTCATATTAGTTAAGTATGGTGATCAAAATGTTTATCAAGCATTAGGTAGATTTAAAAACTTTTCATATTGGATATTATTCTCATAAGAGATCATGTAAGTAAATAAAAATATATTCTAAAAAAACCATTGAAGACATGAGAATCTTTAATGAATTCAAAGATTCAGTGAAATATTCATTTTATATATTATATTATAGGATAATAAACCTTACAAAATGTTTTAAAGATAAGTTGAATCTTGATAAAATATCCTAAATTCCAGAGGATAAAAATCTAAATGTGATATTATACATAGTTGTATTAAATTCGAAGAGAGAAAGAGAACTAAAGAAATATTTTCAAGAAAAGTTCAATCCGAAAGAAGAATTAGTGAAGTCTTAGGAAAGAATCCAAATATCTCATGATGAAAAAATCAACACATTAGAAAAGAGGAATGACGATAAATAATATATTCTCACGAAGTTTTAGGATGATCATAAAGATCTCGATAAGTTAAAGGACACCATGATGAATATCATTCCAAAGGATTAGAAGGATGCGTTATTTATAGGACACTCTGGTATATTGTAGTATTTTTTACCATGTTTAAATTTTTTATTATCATATTGAAAATTTTGTTATCCTTTAATTGTTTTGTTTTGTTTCATATAGTTACAATCATTTAAGTACCATTTTTTTCATTCTCTATATTCCTTTTTGAAAATCCCAAAGGGGGATATAAGAATTATCCAAAAATATCAAGTAAAAAGTAGAGATAGCTATATAAGGGAGAGTTTACGTAAGGTGGAGTATACTTAATGAAGATTTTCTAATACAATAACAAGAAACTCTTATAAGAAAGACAATAATACTATGCTTAGGGATTTCAAAACCTAAGGTTTACTTATGAATCTTCTATTCCTCTATGATTTGAAAATTCCAAACTCGCTTTCTTAAAGAAAAATATCATTCTTTAAGAATCGATTTCTTAAGGAATATTATCTTTCTCTGATAAATGTTTTACCTTTACCTTGGTTTTCATTATCTTATTCAATGTAATCTCAAAACCAAGTCAATTTTTTTTACTAAAGGAAAAAATTCAGATCCTTATAAAAATCCTCTGAATCAAAGAGTTTCTTAAACAACCAAGTCATACTGACTTTGAATTATCTGATATCTAGAATCTGAATTCTAGGATATTTAGACTCCTAATTATTTGAAATTCATACTCTAAACTATAAGAAATGTAGACTCTGAATTCTTTAAAATTAAGCCTATGAATTATTTGAAATTCAAACTCTTATTTCACTAAAATTCAGACTCTTAATTATCAGAAATTCATACTCTGGATTCTTTTAAATGAATACTCAGAATTATCTCAAATTTAGAGTCTAAATTATCTGAAATTCAGACTCCAAATTCTCTCAAATTAAGACTCTGAATTATCTGAAAATAAGTCTCCAATGTTTTTGAAATTCAGACTCTAAATTCTATGAAATTTAGACTATGAATAATCATGAATTAAGACTCTAAATTATTTATAATTTATACGATTAATTTATTTAAATTTAGAATCTGAATTCTATGAAATTTAGACTTTTAATTATAAGAAATTCAGATTCTATATTCTTTGAAATTCAGACTCCGAATTCTCTATATTTTAGACTCCAAATTTTATGAAATTATGAATCTAAATTCTATGAAATTCAGAGTCCAAATTCAATGAAATTCAGACTCTAAATTACTCAAAATTCAGACTCCGAATTCCTCAAAACTCAGACTCTGAAAACTATAGAATTCAGATTCATAATTCTTTGTAAAAAAATATGAATATCAATTTGTTTCTTTAATATAATTTTTTTATTGTTTAAACTCCAAATTATAATTTCCCCAGATTCTAGATTATTTAGATTTGGCTAATCTTTTTCATTTTCCATACACAAGTTTTCATTATGAAATGATGTCGTACAATTTGTTTCTAACCAACCGTTGTTTGAGTGACACATGTACAATTCCCTCCGAAATTCAAGGAAAAATATGACCATTGGATGTGGGAGGTGACCATTGAAGTTATTTTTATAAATTTTATCTCATTGATATGATATCATTAACTATAAATCTATCGACTAATAATCCTCGAGATTACATGCCGCAAAGTAATTTATAGAGAGAGAATGACTGTCGTACCTTGTGATTTTTTTGAACAGCTTGTTCATCCCTGAACAACTTATTCAACTTTCTTTTGTGAGACTCCGATTGTCATTGAGTACAATTGAGGGATTCTGGGGATAGTAAGACCAAGGTGTCAACTAACATAAATTTCAAGGGCTTGTGGGGATAGCAGGACAACTCTGGTATTCTTATTGAGGGCTTACCCTAGTGTGGGTAAGACATACATCTTTGAATGTATATATCATGGGAAATTTATCCATGTTTATTTGATACTCTAATCATTGGGTTAATATATTTCATACTTATAATATGTTATCATTTCATGTTTTATTTCCACTATATTTTGATAAAAAAAGTAATTATAGCATTCTTACACTTTATTGTATTTTTACTTACCCTAATAATTATGATTCTATGCACTTTAGTGTAGAATCATTCTCCAAGCAAATTGTTCTTATGTTTCTTTCCAGATCCATCTTTCTAGAACTTAAGAATATTTTTTTTATATTTATGAACCAAATTGGGTTTGTGAATTTAGCTTGTTTAACATGGTTAAACATAGTTTTTTATTAAGGATACAAATACAGTTTTTTAAATAAAAAATTCATTCCCCTCTTGTAATTAAGCATCTACATATATTATTTTGATCCAAAAAAACCTAAATAAATCAAAATTCAAATCAATTAATGAAGTCTCATGTTCTGATGCATTACATATAGTGCATATGGGTCTTTTTGGTCCAACAAAAGTAGAAGTATTAGAAGAAAATACTATATATTGGTTTTAGTTGATGATTACACGAGATTTACTTGGGTTAATTTTCTAGATAATAAATCTGAAACATTTTCTTATTGAAAATATTTTTTAACCAAATTTGAAAATGAGAAAAACGTTCTATTGAAAAACATTCATATTGACCATGGGGGAAAAGTTTAAAATTCATATTTTGATACTTTTTGTAGTAAGAAATGCATTACACAAAAATTCTCAGCTACAAGAACAACTCAACAAAATGGGTTTGTTTCAAATAAGAAATCAAATTATTCAAGAGATAAATAGAACCATTTTCAATGAATATTCTATTAATATAATTTTTTTGGATGAAGCTGTAAGTACTTAATGTTATAAAATAAATAGATTTTTAATTTGACATTTTATTAATTAAAAACCTTATGAATTTTGGACTGGTCGAAAACCTAATGTATCTGACTTCAATGTATTTGGATGAAAAGTATTCATTTTGAATACTAAAGATAATTTACATTAATTCTCACCTAAATTTGATGAAGGAATTTTCTTAGGCTATTCCACTAATTATAAGGCTTATATAATTTTTAACAAAAATATTGTATTGTTGAAGAAACAGTTATTATTAAATATGATGCAACTAATGTTTTGTTTTTAAAAAACACCAACCTAAATCATTGAATCTGTTTTCAAAAACTGATTATAAATATTTTATAGAAGATACTATTAATAAGGAAAATAATAAAGAATTTTTTTGACGTATTTTACACAAAAGATATTTTACCTTATGTTGATGAAAAGATTTTATAAAACCCAAATTATTTGTTTCATAAGAATCATCCGAAAGATAGAATCATTGGGGATGTAAATCAACATGTATAAAGTAAAAATTCCTTAAGAATTAAAGTTTAACGTCTAACATTCCATTACCAATTATAACTTAAAATAACTAATTAATCTCTTGGTGATGATGATTTTATTAATGCTATGCATGTGAAGATAAATGAATTCCAACATAACAAAGTCTAGACCTTGGTTGGATGACCTAAGGAAACTTCTATAATTGGTGTAAAATGAATCTTCAGAAATAAATGTTTTGAAAATGGAATAGTTGTACGAAAAAAAGATTAGTTTATAAATATTGTAATCAACAAGAATAAATAGACTATGAAGAAAACTATTATCTGATATCTTGAATTCAATCTATTTATATTCTGTTATCCTTTGCTACATTAATTAATTTTAACTATTTCAAATGGATGTGATGTGCTATTTCCTTAATGAATATGTTCAAGAGTAAGTTTATGTTGAAGAACCTCCTATATTTGAAGATACAAAATATCTTGAACATGTTTTCAATGTTACTAAAGTTTTATGTGGAATTAATGAATCCCATAAAGCAAAATATGATAGATGTAAATGATTTTTGTTATGAAAAAATTATGTTAAGAGAACTGCTGATCCAAATTTTTGTTATAAATATAGATAAATATTTTTTTTGATTAATCAAATTTATGTTAATGGCATTATATTTGGATCAACCCAACAATAATTAACTAATTAATTTTTAAATCTTATGAAATATGAGTTTAAAATGAGTATGATGGGGAGTCAACATTTTTCCTTAGTTTTATAATTTCATAAAGACTAGAAGTAACTTATATATTTCAACATAATTATATTAAAGATATTGTAAATAATTATGGATATGAAAAAACTAATATTATAATCACTCCAATCTGTACTTACAATTCTCTTGATATCGTTGAAGCTAGAAAACCACTAGATCAAACAACTTTTATAGGATTGATAGAAAGTTTGTTATACTTTACAGCTATTCACCTAGAATTAATGTTATCAGATTGATTATGTGAAAGATAACAGTATAATCTAATGGAATCTAATTTAAAATAAGTAAAAATAATTTTTCATTATTTAAAGGGAACCATGGATTTAAGACATTTCTATTATTCTCGAAATGATTTTGTTTTAAAAAGTTTTTTCGGGTGCTGATTTTGGTGGATATAGAATGGATAGAAAATGTACATCCAGAACCTATCATTTCATAAGAGATTCATAAATTTCATGGTTATGATAAAAGAAACCCTCAGTATCACATTCCACTATTGACGCTAAATATGTGGTTGTTGGAATTTATTGTGATCAAGTTTATTGGATGCAACACACCCTCACAGACTATGACGTGTTCTTGACCTAAGAAAAAATAACGTGTGATAATAATATTTCCATTTACCTAAGAAAAAAACCTACACATCACTCTCATCAAATGAACATAGATATTAGGAATAACTTTCATAGGGACCACTCATTTAAAAGTAACACTATTTTACAATTTATTAGAACATTTGATCAAATTGATGACATTTTAAAAAAATATTATCCCTCTGATAGATTTGAATACATTAAAAAAATGTTAGTAATGATAAATGTACGGTGATTTTCCAAATTATTTTTTTGAAACCGACCTCTTAACATTAAAATAATTCTTTTTCATAGGGGGATTACATATGTTTACTCGTTTATATTTCTTTATTTTGTTAAACTAAATTTTTTCCTTAATTATATTTTCAGAATTAAATTTTTTTTCTCTTTCCCATAATTTGTTTCAGAAACTAAAATATTATTGCCCTATTAAAATTTTCTGGAACCTAATTTCTTTAATTAGAACCATATATATATATATAGATAATTAAGTATAACTTATTTGGAAGGTATGCTTCCTTAACTAAGCTTTTTTAATTGAATTTTTTTACTTGTCTGCATTTCTATATTGTTTTATGAAACCCTTATTGGATACACTTTCCTTAGATATGATTTTTCTTAAAAAACCTCAAAATATAGGAATCTAAAAATCCTTTTTTGGCATTAATTACAACTGTTAGATCATATCATGTTAATCTCAACCATTGGATATATCTGATAATTCGAATCGTCACCACAAATCCTATTTAAAGAGACCCCGAATTCATCGATTTTCTCATCTTTTTGCATAGAGGATATAATTATATTTAAGTTTTTTGTTCTGATTATTTAATTTTATTACATTGTGGATGTCTATTGAATATTTTCTTTAGATTCCAATGCAGTCTCAATTCAACAAGGAACCAAAGGACTGATTACTGTTTTGAGAATGGTTAGTAGGTCATAATTTCTTTGTGAAGTATAATTTTCTGATTTCAAATATTATGAAGTTGAATGGATGGGAAAGAATTTCGGTTGTTAAAGAAAATAATCAAGATCTGGTGTACTCTGACATTATATTGTAATTCTATGATTCATTCAATTTCTATGAGTAAGGTGGAAGAGTTATGTTAATGTTCAAAAGTTAGATAAAATCATACTATCTATCTTTCAATAAGGTAGCCAACATCCTAGATATCCCCTATGAAGGTGAAGCTATCCGATGGTCACACTGGTTTCCCGAAAATGAAGGAACATTTGTGTAGAGTAAATATTATGAATATCTTGGACTCAATAATGCCAAGAAAACTGAAATTTATATTCTCTCAATAAACCATAGGTTTGTCACTTTATCGATTCAAGGTTCCATTATCCTAGGGAATGGGGACAAGGACTCACTTATGAAATGTGAAATCTTTTTCAAATAGTTCTAGGTGAACCTAATAAAGTTAAATATGGTGAAATACATCCTTCGGGAAATCAGTAACATCAAGAATGGAAACATAACATCCCAAATCTTAAGGTACCCACCAATAATTTAGAAGATCATTGTCTTGTGTTTGGAATAATTCAAGATCCCCTACCCTAAAAGGATAATAATATAAATATTATGTAACTCATTGATGATACACTAAGAATAATGAAAATAGAATTTAATGTTGAATCTAAAGAGTTTTCTAATCGTCTTGATAAGGATGATCGACTTGAATCTAGGAAAGATGATGTTATTGAAACAACAAAGAAAATAATGGTTATGGAGCTAGAATATCAACCAAACTAACCCATTGTAGAATCTCAATAAGCATCCCCTAAACTAAAGAAGAAAAATAATTTTTTTGATGATGTAGTTGCTATGTTGTGGAAGCTAAATAAAAAGAAAAAGGAATGTGATCCTATTTTTGTACTTGACCCTACCGAGGCTAAGACTTGAAAATTATTGGAGCTAAAAATATCGAAAAATAAGAAAAGAATAAAAAGTTGAAATAAAAATAATTTCAGGTTAAGCTAGTACAATTTTTGTTTATAGAAGCTTAGAAATCATGAAAACAAGTTCAGGTATCGATAGGCTTTCTGAGGGATGCTTCACTTCCAGAACTGATTGTTGAAGAGGAATAAATTCAACAAGAAGAAGATGAATAATAACAAGATAGTTAAGAAGTAATAAAAATGGTAGAAGAATACAATTATAAGGGGATTCCCTCTGATAAACTCTCAATAATAACTTCTCAAGATTCATCCCACAAAATAGCTTCAAATAAGAAGAAGCAAAATTCTAAAGACGGGGAGGTAAAAAAAATTTATTCTTTTGAAGATAGAGAGAACAATGATAACATTATTTTTGAAGTTGAAGAGGAAGTTAATGTAGTAGAAAAAAATCGTGAGGTATCCAGTAATGTTGAGAAGGCTGTTACTAAAATAAAATTAGTCCTTCTTGATACACCTCAGAAATGTGATGTTGTTGAATCATCCAAAGTAAGACATGATAACGAAGTTAAAGATACCCCTCATGGAAAATATTCTTCATATTACGGATCATCATCATCCTTGGGATATGAATTTGTGGTGAAATTTTAGAAAATCATTTTTAATTCAATACCATTCCTTCCAAACATTGAATCCTAGAGTCAGCTTCGTTTGCAATCAGTCAACATAAAAATGGATTGTACAAACATGTTGATGGAAAAAAATCAAGAAAGGAATGGATTTTAAAACCTTCATGATGAACTATGAAGCTCATACAGTTTCTTTCAAGAAGATTATATCTTGGTCAAAATCAATAGTTGGTGATCTTAAGCTTGATGGTGATTATATAGATTCAACCAAAGAGACATTCAATAAGTCTGATGAGAAGTTCAATTTTTTTTAGAAAGAGTAAATAAAGATCAAGATGTCCAAATCCAAAAGATAAAGATCTATATAGAAAAGATAACTCTATTTTTATTTCTCAAAAGAGAGAAACAAATACCATATATAAGTTAGTATATAAAGACAAATTGCAATAAGAAGTTATCAAGTCTCAAGAATAAATGATTAAAACTCTTGAGAAGAAGAATGAAGAACAAGAAGAGTTACTCGAGAAGTACCAAGAAGATCATGAAGAGATAAAGAATATGAAGGCCATTCTCTAAAATATTAGTCTAGATATTAAGAAGGATGTTTCATTATATTTGAAAATATGATTTTTTGTTGTACTATTGTTTTCTAAAAGTTAATAAAATATCTTTATTATATCTTGTTTTGTATACTTTTTTTCTAACCTTTCTGGTACCAATTTTTTCCCTTAATTCCATTTCGAAAATCACAAAGGGGAAGATATGTTTAAAAATAATATCATGTTAAGGAGGAGTTATTCATATTCACTAATATATAAATATAAGGAAGATAAGTTTTATATCATTATTTTCAAACAAAATATTTTTTTTTCAAAATGTAGTTTGTGATTTTCAAAAAAGGGTTGATTGTTAGTTCAATGGGATATCTTATGACTTTTACATTCCTTTATGTTTTGATAATCACAAAAAAATTTTATTTAATGATTATTTTCTCTCTCAAAAGAAATTTATTTTCTTAATCCTTAACTTATATTTATAGGTTATGCATAATGTTTCTTATCTAATCTTAACCATATTTTTCTTAAGACCAAATTACCTTAAGAATAATCAGATCCTTATCTAAACCACATTACATTACATTTTCATAGAATTCGAGTCTTACTGTCTTTAGACATTAAAATATCTAAAATTAAAACTCCAAATTTTTGGAAATTCAGACTTTAAATTCTCTGAAATTTATATTTTGAATTCATTAAAATTCAGACTCTGAATTCTATGAAATTCAGACTCCAAATTCTCCAAAATTCATATTTCAAATTCTCAAAAATTCAGACATTGAATTTTATAAACTTCTGAATCAGAATTACTCTGAATTCAGACTCTGAATTCTACAAAATTTAGACTCCGAATTCCTCAAAATTCATACTCTGAATCCCTCAGAATTCAGAATTCAAATTCCTCATATTTTAGACTCTGAATATCTATTATTTCATAATCCAATAGTTTATATCTTTATAATCCAAAAATAAATTTCTTATGGATTCGAATAAATATGTTTTTCACAGTTATCTCATTTTCTAATGATATTGTTCCAAATTTATCAGATCATAGTTTACTTAAGTTTCTTAAACTTAAGAATGCTTTCTAACATGTTATATTTTCTTAGACATGATTTTATTACATCAAATGATGATGTAAAATCTGTTTTTAACTAACTATTGGTTTAGTGACATGTGTGCATGTCCCTCTGAGATTTATGAAAAAATATGACCCATGTAGGAGGGAACCAACAATTAGAATTTATGTGTATAAATACCCCATTCATTTGAAGATTTCGACCCATAGGTAAAACATTGAGAAGCAATGAATGTCTTTATTCTAGAGAAAGAGACTGTGATGTTTAGTGTGATCTATGAACAACTTGATCATCCGTGAACAACTTGTTCATCCTAGTGCGACTATGTTTGGCTGATCAATAAAGGCATTCCAAGGATAAGAAGGCATCAGATACCTTAATGTTTTAGGGCTTATGGGGATAGGATGATAGAGGTTTCAACTACCTAAATTTTTAAGGTCTTTTAGGGATAGGATGATAGACTCTGATATTCTTATCGATGGTTTACACTGGTGTTGGTAAGGCAAAATTCCATGAATGTATAAATCAAGGGACCTTTATCCATGGTTGTTGGATACCCTTCTCTTTGGGTTAAATGATTTCTTATAATTCTTTAAATGTTATTATTTTATGTTTTAATTCTTCTTTATTTTGTTAAAGAAATAAATTATAACTTTCTTATACTTTTGTACTCTAAAAAATAAAATTTTATATGCACTAAGGTATAATATTTCCCTAAGATAAACTTTGTTATACTTCCTTTAGATAAATATTTTTGAGTTGAGGTTTTTTATAATTGGACTTGGGCCCTTCCAAATATCCTGTTTTCTAAGAACCAAATAGGGTTTATGTATTAACCTTGTTTAATTTCATTAAAAATTTATTTTATTATGGTTAAAAACGAATGTTATTAAACTTATAATTCACCCCTCTTGTAATTGAGCATCTACAACTATATTTTGATCCTACACATAACACTTGTCATAATATTATTGGATGAGTGACTTTTAACCTAAACCATCATTGGGTAGAAATGATACCCTTTTAAAGGAACATGGATGAGATGAGGACATTTAATATATTATATTTCAAGAAAAGTTAAATATTTTTTACAAAAATATTAATAACAACATAAATTTAAAAATAAGGTTATACAAAAGATAAACTTAAATATATATACAAATTTGAAATATAAAATGTTTTTATTTAACATTATAATTTATTTTCAATTATTAGGTAATAAATAATTAACGTAACGGATTATACATGGATGATGAAGAAGTTATTTAACTGATAGAGAATCAATAAAATAATTGTTGTTAAAATGATAATAACCATTAAAACAACAAATATCATGACCAAATATTATTGGTCAAGTATAGATCGATCATAATCATCCAAGGATCGAGTTATGGATCATTTGGAGGCATGTGGAAAATATTATGACAGTTATAATATTTTATTTAAAGTGATGTTAAAGTTGTAACATTAAGTGTGTTAATACATATAACATTTTTAATATTAGATTTTCCCAGAGATATATTAGACTATAAGTATTATGGTTATATATGTATGCATTATATTCATCATCATATTTTATTTATAAATTTTACTCAAAAAATAAGTATATTAAATAATTACACAAACTAATTTATTAATTATTTTATTAATGGAAATATCAAATTAACGTTTATAAAAATAAAAAAATACATATAATTAGGGATAATAAATATATACAAAAAATTTAATTGATTAACCTGACCCCTTATAAGTATAATAAAATATTTTTTCAAGGATAACATCTTATCTTTATACTTTTAAAAATTTATAAAATGAATCGTGTCAAAATGACATTATTGATATTTTGAAAAAAAATAATGATTTATTAAATTATTATAAAATCCAAAAATATTTTAAAAAATCTGAATTAATTATTATCGACTATAAAATTTTTTATATTTTCCATTTATATTATAATTTACATCCAACAATGAAAAATTATACTATAATCATATTGAACAATTAGTTACCGTAGTTAAAATTAAAAGAGAATAATTAAGGGTAAAACAAAATGATAAGGTTAAAAATAAAATAAAAACTTGTTTAAAAGTTAATTTTTGATAATATTAAAACCATATATCATATAATATTCTAAATAAGAAAAATTGGGTTGTTTTTGTATGTGTTCTAGGTATATTATAAATTAATATTTTTGGAGTTTCAAATAGTGCCCACCCCTCATTTATAAAATGGAACATCCTCCTTCACCTCTTCACTTCACATTTTTCCTTCAATATAGGACGTAAAATGAACATTTAAATTTTTAAATTTATATATTAACATTATATATGTTATGTTATTCTCAAGAAACCAAAATTTAGTACCCTTAAGAGGAGGTCTAGATGGAGCACGTCAAAGAAGAGATAATCTTCTCCACTGATTCATTCAAACATCCATATTATTCAAATTCCTCTTCATGAGTTGTTTCCATTATAAGGTAATAAAAAATGTATCACTTATATAATGATATGTTACTATAATTATTTTACAACCATATTCCACCTTCTATCAATCCTATGAAAAATTTAATCACCGTATGTGTGTACGTACGACTTACCATCTCTACGTCGTGATGTTATATGTTTTTTCATCACCACCTTACATGGATGAATAAATGATGGAAATAATAACTATATATGTTTACTTTAACATGATTTTGATACTTGAACAAAATATATACCATTCACTTCTATTCCATTTCACAATTATCAGAATGATATCGTTGCTCAGGCAGATGTACAACTTACTGTCTCGATGATGCGATGCAATTAATTCAATAAGATATCCATTAAAGAATGATTATATAAATATAAATAATGAAAAACATGGAATATATTATGTTAATATAACTTTTTAATGATATAACTTTGACATAATAAGGATGAACAAAATTTATTCAAAAAACATGCATTAGAACATAAAATTGTTAATACTCGAATAACGAGTAACAATGAAATGTTACTCAAAAATTGATGATAATATGATCATTTATGATATCATTTAAATTAATATGATTACAGAATAAATCAATGGAATCATTTAAGTCATTATATAGGAATTTTTATACATAAAAAGGTTATCATACCTAATGTAAGTGATTATTTTGTCTCAGTTTTATTTCTGTGGGACATATGACCTATACAACACCTATTTTGTTGTGTGGTATTTATATTTCCCATGAATATTTTTATTATTATCATTATGAAGGTTATGATATTAAAATATGAATATAATTTATTTTATTTTCTAAAGCATATGATTTTATACATTTTAAAATGGTAAGGTATAATTTCACAATATCTTTATCATTTGGGATTGTTTATATGTAAGTATTTACTGGGTTATATTTATCATTAATTTCCATATTATTATTTCATAAATTTTATCAATATTCTACTATGGATGTTAAATTTTATTTTTACAAATTTTTGACTTTTTACTAGATGGTTTGAAAGAAATTTTTCAATCATTTTCCAAAATATGTTCTTTTTGGATTTTTCCGAACAAATTACAAGAAGACTATTTTTTTAAAATATAAGGAATAAATGGATTCTTATGATTTCATAACACCTTATTTACATCAAAATCAATCAAGGCTATTTTTGAATAAATTATATTATTTTCCAATTTTATGGAGTTTTAATAAAAGAAATCATTTTTGAAGTAGAAATGATCTTTTCCTCAAGAATCAATTTCAAGTGTTCTATCCAAATTAGTCTCCATCTAAGATTAGTTTCTTTAATAATGATATGTTTCAATTATATTTTTTTCTTATTATTACTATTGTTGATGATTTTATGATGGAAATATTCTTATTAAATTTATTCAATTTGTATATATTATTTTATGATGGAATGATGTTTATGATACTAATTTTATTCCTTGGGTTATGGTATATTGAATGATTTATATTTTTTTGGCAGAAAAATCTATGATTTAATTATGAGATTGAAGATAGATATATCTCCCTCTATTGAATTGGTAAAATATGGATAAATCATGAGGTATTTATTTTATTCTTGAACCGATTTTATGTTTACAAATCTATGTATGGACTGGGTTTTTCATGTCCATAATTTTATGAGTGGAACTGGTTCCCAGGTCCATATATTTATGAAAGGGTTCGATTTCATGTCCTTAAATTAATGAGTGAATCTATTAGTATTTATACATGTTCAAAAAATTATAATTTTATGTGTATGACCAAATTTCTAGTATTACGTTAATGTTATGATCTTATGGATTATGAGCTTTTATTTTCCATATGATTCAAGATTTCCTTTGATATGAAGGTGAAGTTCCCGGATCTGTGTGAATCACTGAGAGGGGAAGGGGCCGAATTATTGATCCCTTTAAATATTTTTACTAATTTAACATTTTTAGTTAAACCTATATGGATGGTTAATGCCTCAATCAAATATTCTTTTGTCTCTCAGCCTTACCTCTCGTGATGCTGTAAATGTAAATCCATCGAACACAAGGGTTTACAAGGTTCAGTTCAAATACCTACTACTTGCAGTGTTGGTTATTCTCCCCAATTAATATTCTCCACTATAATCTTATTATAAATTAAAATGGCCAATATAGATTCCCAATGTTACTCTCTTGAGTCCCATAAAGTATCTTTATACTATATCCCACAGTGTTACCAGAGTCCCACTGGTCTGCTCCAAAGTCTCACTGAATTCTTCTTCTCTTTCTTGAATCACACAGGGTTCTTCTAACTCTCGAGTCAAATGAGTAGCATCCATATTTGTTCACTCTTAATTCATTATAGATTGATTTTATGTTCTTCCCACAGAGGCTTGTTGAATCACACTTGCCTATGTATCTCTTCAAGAATATTTAATAGTCATTGGTAAGGTATGTTGGCCTTGATCAATAATTTTGATCACCTTTGTGATCAGTCCTAAATGGAACAATTCTCTAGAAATTATTTCTTTTTATGATTAAGACCTTATATCTTTAATGTGTTTGAAAATGGCGCACACAACTTTTTCAAGAATTTGAATAGGCAATAATGATCTTTCATAATATCATCTTTGTCTCACATCTTTAATTCTAAAATACTATTTACTCAAATATAAGGACTTCCGTAATTCTAACCGGTATTAGTCTCAATTGACATTCACTTCATGCATGGATTTCATGGCAAACAAACATCTTGTTTTGGGGTATATCAAATCTTTTTAAAGAAGCCTGAGATCATTCATGATTTAATGCTTATATAATATCTATCTTGTAAACCCAAACACTAAATGTTTTCTTGTATCAATAGTTTAGGATTACTATGTTTGTCTCATGCACTATTTACTTGGTTCTTCTTCCAATATGCACACATTCAATTTCATCTTATTTTAATTATATTCACACAAAGACACTTATTCCTTTTATATTGGGTTCAATGTGTGTTTTTCATGTGCTTTTTATGCATACGAACCATGCCAATTCCCTTTTTATTATTCTTTCACACACAACCCTAATGGCTATATGGGTGGTGTGTGTGTGAGATTTTCCCCTCAAGATGGCAATGTATATTTTCACTATCCTTGTCTCCTCCTTCTTTAAGCGTATACACAGATTGGTTCACCCTTCTAGAATTCATGAAAATGGGTGCATGTGCTCAACACATTCATGTACATGCTTCACCACTTTATGGAAACACTTGAACCATTAGGTTTCTTAAAATCAAGCGCACACGTATATCCCCACATGTACTTCCCTTAACTTCTAATCTGTTTCTTCAGCGAAACTCGAAACTGACTCTTCATATTTGTGAAAACCCGAAATGAATGGTTCTTCTACTTCACAACTATTATGTGAGTTTCTAAATCACACACATAAACCAGATATATTTTATTCTTGTAGGTGTCTCATACGACAAAGGGAGGTTCAACACACTATCCCTGTTTGATTTCACTAATCGAGATCTTCATGGGGGCACAAAGAGGGTTTTGTTAAACAAATTGTGTGTCTATAGTTTTCCTTCACATAGAGGGTGTAATGTACTTATTCATGAAAATACTTTGAGAGTGCGTAGCACCTATCAAAGGTCTGAGGAATCATTCTTCTTTGTGTAGAATATCTACACACAATCTCTTGATCAGTTCCTTATTTATATAGATAAATGAGAGAGTTTTTCTCAATTTCATAAACTACCAAGCCTTGGTCGATGGATATCTTATTTATATGTGAGTATGGAAGCTGCATCATGTTCAAATACCTTAAGAGATGCCTCAGGTCTCAAATAATTGAATGTCCAAGATCGCCAGCATAGAATATTTTAGACAAGGATGAGATATCCATCATATCCTTCCATTATATTCAATGTGAGCTTCTGATTTCACATTATAATCTTCACATGAATGTGAAATGGGAATTCATGTAGAGCTTCTTCTTGAGAGGTCGAGCGACATGACATTGCCTCGCACCTTCAGTTTCTTCGGCCATGTGGGATCTTTATGTTTCATTGCATACATGAATATTTTAATGCATGAATGTTATCAGGGCATTCCAATGTTCAGTTTTCACTAGTTTTCATCATCAAAAATAACAAGATTGTTTATCGGGAGGTACTGTCAGTGATGATTGCGCACCAATGTTCATCGGGTGGCCAGATATTGAAGACGACCCTCGGTGGAAGATTAGACGGCTCCGACTCAATTAGGCGAGAAGTGGGATCAGATGAATGACTGTGATTATAAGCTCATATCTAGATTGAGATGTGCGGCTATGATATCACGTGTGATCAGATGAACAACTTACATTTCTTCTGCATTTTTTAATTCATATCTGACATCAAAATGGAGATGTGGTGGTTGTGCGATATATCAATCAAACTCACTTCCCTAATGCCAAATTACTCTTCCTCCCCTCACAGTACCACCTCATACCATGTTCACCTATGGGCATGCTCTGCACCCAAACTATTTTTCCTTTTGGGCACGCTCTCCACACAACCAATGAACTGGCTTTCCCTTGTGCACTCCAGTGGCTTATACATGGCCTACACACCAAATGACTCTAGCGATGCTAGGCTTGGGGCTTTCCTCATGCGTGGTTTACCCTCAGGTCCTACATGTGCCTGAGGTTGAGGACCTCAGCAGGCCTTTCATGGTTTTCAAATTTTTTAATGTAAGGCCATGGTTAAATATACTAGGTTAAAAACAAAATGTGTAGTAAATAGTAGTGCATGGACATCTTCTTCATTCAAAGACCATGCATGGGAAATGCACTTATTAGATTCAAAATAAACATACTATGTCTATGTGTGCTTCCATTATCCTTCTTCATCTTCAAAAATCATCCATGTTTCTTTTGGAAATAAAAAATACAAGATCTTCAATATTCCTCTTTTATCCAACAATGGAAAGTTTATGGATTCTTCTCCATTCTTCATGAATTAACACTATGAATGGTATCATTGTAAGATACATGTTTTATCCTTTAACACATGTATAATTATTTGAAGATCATATCTACCAATCATCTAATTTTGAAATTGGAGAATTTCACAAGTGTGGAATCCAATGATATGAATCCATTACAATTCTATCGGAATCATTAGCATTGTAACAACTTCATCGTATTGATAAAACTGAGATATTCCCATCTCATTGATCACCATTTCCATCCAACAACTATTTACAGTTCTTTCCTTACAATATAATTCATAATCAATGTGGGATTTTCCCTATCTCAACAAAATTACATTAAGAATCACCACTTCGGTCTTCATCATAACTTCAATCATGACCTTTACATTCACATATTGAGACCATATTGACAATAAATGCCACACTATTCTCTATAATCCACGCTTTGTATTTTTTTTGTCTATATCACTTATGAACACTTTTCATGGGTCAATATGTGTGCCAATATTTTCTCCACCTTATTGTCAACCAAATGAAAAGGTTTAGTGGGGCCTGTTCAAAAACATTTAATCATCCCATTAAAGAACATCTTCTTGGTCATTTCAGAGTGAGGTAAGATTTCACACGATTATCTTAAAAAATATCCTTTAGTTAATCAACTCTAAATCTACTTGGGATAACCTGGTGTAAAAAAACAAGAGAAATAAGACCATGGTTTTTAATGATGTCCGTGAACAACCATATATGTGAAATCATGCTCAATGTGTGTCAATTCTTAACTAAGGGGTTGGAGATAATTAAATTTATCAATGAAATTCTAAATCCGGCATATAGTTAACTAAACATATTAAAAAGTACAAGTTAAAATATTAAACTCCCCTTTCGTCCCATCTTTTCATCAATGAAGAAATCCCCATTAAATGGAATGTTAAATACAATTAAGAATAAGGGATTAACGTGTGAAAGGAATACCTCAAATTTCAACTTCTATAGAACATATGACATCCAATATTAATAGTGAAATAATCCTTCTTATCATCTCTATCATATTTCATCCCCCTCAAGGGGTGCAATCCCTTTGATATACCAATGTGGAAAATAATCATCAGATAATCTTCAAGATATTCCTAATGATATTCTTCTACATTGGAACCATTCATTTAATTAATAAATCATGAATAATGAGTCCAACTTGTTGTACTCTACTTTGTTGATTCAATTATCATCTTGAGAATGACCTTCACCTTCAATTCTCTGCAATGTAAGAACACATATAAAACAAAAATATAATGGAATAATATGGAACACATGTGAGATTATTAATAGGTGAAACAAGGATGAGAATTTTATCTCAACCCAAGAACTCCTTTCCTTATAGCTATAATGTGTTTGGTACTCTTCATGCTGGTATCTCCTCTCTATTTGACATTTAGATCTTTTATTGTTAGCATGGACCATTTACTTCCATTAACCTCCAACTTGTGTGGGCTGGTTTCCATTCTTCTAGTAGTGATTTCGCTTCCATTGGTGCATGTTTTTCAATTTTTAACATCTCTATTTCACATGGTAAAATGGTTATACAATCATTTTCATGATGTCCAACCTCCTTGCACCTTCCACACATTAGTTGTAAGAGACTTGGGTTGTCTAGTTATGACACACTATCATGAAATTATAATTCACATTCATTTGGAATGACATAATTCCCCATTTACTTTTCTTTAGCTGGTGCATTATCTTCAGATTTTGGAAGTTCTCTATGGATATGAAAATTATTATGCCAGATAACTAAACACTCCTTAAAATATCTGGTTTGGAGCTTCAACTTGTATTCTTAAATGTTTCCAAGTTACATTTGATATGAAAATATTCTTCAATAAATCATGTATTCTCCAAGATAGATTATATTTTTATGTTTATCTTACTTCCATTCATTTCCATGGATTGTTTGTATTGATCCATGGTATTAACTTTAATTCATTCGTAAAAGAATTTTTTCTCGGTAGTTATTTTCGATTCATCACCCTTTAACTAATTGGATTTCAAATCCAAGGTCTTATCACATTTACTCCTTGAAATATTATTGGGAGCATTTAATTTTGGAACATTATTCTATCAACTCTCCAAGGATGCTTCTTCTTTTATAGCCAGCTTCTGTGATCATCTTTTCTTATCAACATTGGAAAAATTTTGAGATGTACATGTACCAACCATTTGAAAATGTTCATTCACACATCAAAAATATTATCAAACATTACAAATATCTTTATAGTATACAGATGCATCTAGATTTGTCGATGCTTCTTCATGCTCTCTTGCCTACCCCCTTGAGATGGGATTCATTTGTTCTTTTTCATTTTGAGGATTGTACCCACAATCTAATGCACAATTCCCAAACATGTTGCGGCACCAAAATTGACTAAAAAATCATGACTTCTTGATTTCTTATAAATAAGGTTGATGGTATTTCTTCTTTAATTATTGTGATATATCTGGGGAAACATCTTCAATATTCTTCTTCCTATCCACCCTAGCCATGGATGTAAGTTTCTCATCACCTTTCCTCATCCATATTTTTTTAGAATGTTTCTTCTAACCTGTAAAACTTGTGGAAAAACATTTAGAAGCATGAGTACAAGATTATTTGGATGATACCTTTTCTGAAGGATGATTCCATTGGATTAAAAGATGATGTATTATTTCTTTTGGAATCATAGTTTCTAATTCATGATGGATTTGCTACATCCATTATTCCAACTATTTGGGAAGTTATTGCTTGGGTTGATTGATAATTATTCAATATCAAATCCATCTCTATATACTTCATGTTGAGGGAGTTCGTACCATCTTCAACTAATCTTAGCTTACATTACCAATTCTCATTCAACCTCTCTATGCCAACGAGCCCGTACCCGAGTGGTAAGGGCTCCTGCTTGGCATCTAAGCGACCCAGGTTCAAAATTGGGCGGAGGTGAATTTTCGGGTGCTGTAGCAGTTACTGTAGAAGTTCCTATTCAGTATTGTAGCACCCGGAACTATTCACCCAATTTGGGCCTTCGAGCCACCGATTTGGGCCTACGGGTCTCTATGGCCTTCAGATCATCAATGGACTTCGGTCCATAGGGCTTTCGGGCCACGTAGACCATAGAGTAGCCCAGTTCACACAGAACATTCCCCAGAAGAGGATCATAGCAATAGGAGTAGCAACCACCAAATTTAGAGCTAACCAGATTAGAAGAATGAGAGGGTATGGCGGCCACCATCGGGACCAGGCACCATGTAGCATTGTACGGGGTGATGTTATCCGATCAGCAACACAAGGTGGGGAGCTAAGGAGATCAATGATGCAAGATGCTGGGGAGGGGAATTTCTAGTTGGCTAGGCCTACGTGTCATGTATGGGAATGGTATGCCTCTAGGCCTTCGAGTCATGTATTGCAGGACATGTAGGGCCTTGTGTCTTGGGCCTACGAGTCATGTACGAGTTCTCTTTAAACCGTTAAAAGGGGGATTATCTCTAATAAAATAAAAAAGAAGGCCTTCGAGACATTCGATCCATTCAAACTCTCTATTTTTTATTCATGAACATTTCTTAATTCTTGAAAATATGTGTCTAGCTCATTTACATAGTTATAATTTTCTTTCAGTTGAGCATCTTTAAAAAACAAGGAAACTTTGTGAAACATTTCAAGTGCATGGAAAGCTTCTAAAAATTCAATCTCAATGAATTATTTCCCACAAAATACTTCCTTACACTTCTTCAGAAACTTGAGCATTTCTTTCATTGCAAAGAGAAATTGTTTCTTCCTTTGTCTTCACATGTTTGGTGAGAGTGTTGTATATTCCAACCGTTTTTTGAAATTCATTTTCTAAGGCATCATAATCTTCTTCCAACTGTAATTTTTCATCTTGAAGAGCACTAATTCTTGCAGAAATATGTCTTGACACTTCTATAGGGATTTTCTTCAGATGATCTTTCAGTTTAGAATAAATATCACTTATTGATCTATCATCATCACAACTTGAACATGGTTAATCAAAAGATTCATGACAATAAAAAAGAATTATCACATGTTGTTCCTTTCGGATTACCTTTCATAGAAGGTGTCACCCACTTAGTAGTAGGATTCTTCTTCGTCTTAGTTTCCTATTTTTTTATTGTTCTTAGTCTTGGTAGATATCTCCGTTTGAGTTTTGTTAATAATTTCCTAAAATAGGTACTTAATAATGACTCCCTTGGATATTTTAGAGGTAACCTCCCTCTAATACCAATTGAAGTGCCCGGATCCGTGTGAATCACTGATAGGGGGAGGGGCTGAATCAATGATCCCATTAAATATTTTTACAAATTAATTATTCTTAATTCAACCTATATGAATGGATAAATCCTCGACCAACTCTTCTTTTGTCTCTCATATGGCAACCCAAGACTCTTACATATAAAATTTTATTATTTTAATAATAAATAATGATTAGAGAACAATCCACAGATCATTAAGTATAGTGTCTTTGAAGACTAGGTACATAAAACATAAAACAAGGGGATAAAAACACATCTTTATTTAATATCTATAAAGAGACCCTAACTTGAATTGAGCCATTAAATAATATTATGGTACCTTGGGGAACACATGTAGAAAGGGATGTGCTAAAATGCCCAGTAATGGAATGAACAGAAGGATGCATCTTAAGCGCAAGAGTTTGGAGGCATGTAATAATGATAAAACAAGCATGGAACATATGAAATCATATCATATAGGAATGGGATAATATAAACCTGGAATCATATAAATGTGGATGAAACATAAAAAATTATTTTAGTATGGTTCAGGTCAAACTTCCAATCCTGTTTCCCATTTTAGTATGTGTCAAGGCTAACGACCAATCCCGTTTCACATCGCATCTCACGAAACATAACTTTACCCAATGCATTGGAGAACTATCTGGGCGGACCCATCTCAAAATTTTCATTAATATTGTTGACACATAAATATTATTACAACATAAATATTGTTTCCACATAAATAATCATACATAATCAACCACTCATAAACATAAGGGTACCAATGGAAACAATTGGGTACCACAAACACGACAGAAATCATAACAAATGGGTGTATCATGAATGTGTCTTTGAAAGAAAAGGATTAGAACATACAGGTATGTTCATAGGGTAAAATAGTAATATGGAATGGTAAGTGGTTTCAAACATAAGGGACAACATATATGAGATGTATTTGATTAACATTAGCATTAAAACTTTTTTGTTTGGTTTTAAGGAAAATGCTATAGAGATTTTAGAATATAATAGAGGAAAATATTTTCTATAAAACTATAATTGAACCAAAAAGGTTTCCATAATAAAAATACTGATTTTATAAAGATAATGGTGGCTTAAAATAGAGGATATATGGCACATGAAATTGGGTACAAATTTGGGAAGTTCCCTTAATAGAGGGATTCTTATCGGAATGTTCTAATGAGAGAAACTTTAAAAAACATGTATATCCCCGGAAGAGAGTGATGAATGGGTATTCAAAGATTAATTTCGTAAAAATATACATAATTTATAATATTTATGTAAACAAATATGATAAATATAATTTGATATAAATAAAGATAAGGAAACCTGAATGAAAAAAATGGTTTGGGTAGAATTTGTTACGGTTTATTGGCATAGTGTTGGGTGTACCTAAGAAGGCATGATGAGAAATAAAAGGGGATTCTAAACAATTATACATCATTATGGTAGTATGGGGGAGGTGCGAAAACAAAACATATATTTTTCAATTATATATAAAATTGAATACCATAGAGGAAAATCTTGAATAAGAGTGAAATAGAGAGGATCCCTTACCTTAAATCTGGTGGTGTTCTCCACTTGTTATTAAAGACCTGAATAAAAAAATTAGGTTAATTAATCAATAATTATAGAACATATTCTATATTTAATTGGTTTAGTATAATAATTTTAAGTTCATTTATAACTGTTTGGATTGGTTATGAGATTCAATTTCATTGTTTGAGCTCGTTTGTTTACTCGGTTTTAATGACCAGTTCACATAGATTCATGTTTGGATAAAGATGTAAGATTAACATGGTTGTCTGGAATTGAAGTTATATTCTATTAGTGCACATATATGAAATTACATTGTTTTAAATTTAATTTGGTTACATAGAGTGATGTCGAATTATTACATAAATACATAGTGACATCCATTTGTGTTAATTGGTGGATTTGATTACAAAGAACATGTTTTAATTTATACCATTGGTACAAAAGGACTAAAGAACCAAAAGAGGATATATTACGTATATAATAATCTGTTTCAACTGTAAAAAAATGGTTTCATGTCCATAATATATGTTAATAATATTAATTTATAAACCATTGTCCTTCAATGGGATAAATTAGCACATCTCAAACAGTGCTTTTATTTCATTCAAATAAAAGTTGGGGAAAAGAAATAAGATAATGAAATATCCCATTAGCATGAAAATATTCTAGTACATGTATGTTACTGGAGTTATTATACTATTTGGGTGAAGGGTGGTGAGGAAAGAAACAAAAGGAAAAGAACTTAAAAATAAATTATGGAATTGGAAAGTGGAATTTACCTGTTGAGACTTCCTCCTTTGAGAACCTCTTAAGGGGAGAGGTTTTGGCATTTTGAAGAGGATGGAAGATTTTGGACCTAGGGGAGGATCTTGGGGAGAGATTTGGTTGGAATATTGGCAGGGATAAAGTCTTGAGAGGGATGAAGAGAAGAGGGAGTGAAGAGGGGGTTTTATAGTGGAAGAGAGGAGGGTTTTCATAACTATTTAATCATTAGTTTTTTATTTCATCACAAGACAAGTAATAGTATGTATTATATGACCAAGAATAGTAATAAATTCATGTGAGTTCGTGATTTGGGTGCGTAAATCACTTATGATGTCATGAATAGGGGATTTTCACTATAGTGTATTTATACGGTAAATTAATGTTTTTTTACTATTCTCTAAAAATTCAGGTATTTCAGAAAAATCTCAAAAATTTTCCCTAACCACTTTTTGACTTGTAGAATCCAAAAATGAAGTCCATTTTACAAAACTAATTTTTTGAATATGATTATTTTAATATTTAATTAATATCATAATTTATTATCAAAACCCATTCATTTACTTATTCTAAAATATAGGTATATCATAGTTTAAACATGAATATTATTTATATATTATCATAGGTACGATTACTATTCATTAGGATATATAACTATTAAAAAGGGTATGTTTCAATTCATAAAGGTTTGTTACTATTCACTAAAATTATGTTTTCCTATCGAAGTCCAAAAAACTTACTAATAGTAACCATGTATGTCAAATTTTCAAAATTCCAAACACAGATGTGAAAAACTTATCTTTAAAGGTTACTTAGCACTTAGCAGTTCATTATGTTGTGATTTAATGACATATATATAAGAAACAAATTTTCTTTGAAAAAAATTTGGTTGTTACATTCTTCCCCCCTTAATAAATTTCACCCTCAAAATTTAATTTTACATTCTAGGCCAAACATAGGTGGGTGTACTTTTCCTTCATTGCTTCCTCAAATTCCCATGTTTTCTTTTTGTAAATATGGTTTCTCCATTGTACATTAAACAAATAAGTAGTCTTGTTGCGTAGAGATTTGTCTCTATGATCCAAGATCTTTTCTTGCTGCTCTTCATCGAAAATATCATTCTTCAATTTTACCAACTCTTAAGAGAGTACATGTGAAGGGTCTGGTATGTACTTCTTTAAGAGGGATAAATGAAAGACATCATGTTCTTCTGACATGGTAGGTGAAAGTGCTAGTTGATAGGCCACCGCTCTGACTCGATCAAGGATCTTGGAGGGGAAGAGGTACCTGGGACTTAACTTCCCTTTCATTCAAAACCACATGAAATTCTTCCATAGAGATATGTGTAGAAATACCCTATCTCCGACTTTGAACTCAAGGTGTCATGGATGGTTATCTTCATAAATCTTCTGTCAACTTTGGGCTTCCTTGATATGTTGCTGAATAGTTTTCACATTCTCTACCATTTCTTTGACGATTTCTAGTCCTATCAGCTTACGCTCACCGACTTCATCCATACATGCCGGTGTTCAACACCTTTTCCTATAAAGGGCTTCATACAGTGCCGTTCATATGCTTGAGTAAAAACTAATGTTGTATTACAATTAAACCAGTAGAAGATGTTGGTCCCATCCTCCATTGAATTCCATAGAACACGCTCTCAACACAACTTTTGTGTCTGAATAGTTCACTCAGATGGGACATCAGTTTGAGGATGATAGGTTGTACTGAAGTTTAGTTCTATGCATATAGCATGCTGGAGAGTTTTCCAGAACATTGAAGTGAATATAGGATGATAATTATATACACTAGATAGTGGTACTCCATGAATCCTTACCGCTTATTTGATTTAAATCTGTGTAATTTTATCTAATGAGAAGTCCTATTGAACCAAAATAAAGTGAGATGTCTTTGTAAGATGATCCACAACGACCCATATAGAATTATTTCCTCTGGAAGTCCATGTAATTCTAGTGGAAAAGTCCATGGTAATGTTCTCACACTTCCATGCTGGTATGGGTAGCGGTTTCATTATCCCCTTAGAATTTTTCCTCTCAGCCTTCACTTTCTGACATACTAGGCACTTTGATGTATATTCTACAATCTCTATTTTCATATAGTCCCACCATATGTTTTCTTAAAGATATCGATATATCTTTGTGCTCCCTTAGTTGATAGAGAAGGTTGATCTATGTGCATCAATTAGAAGTTCCTTCATTACCTCTGGATGAGATGGTACACATAATCATGACCCAAATCTTACAACTCCTTCTTCATCAATTTTGAAATCAGAGGATTTCCCTTTTTAACAACTTCAACCCTTTTAAGAAGCTCCTCGACCTTTCTTTAAGCATCCTTTATTCTAACTAAGAGGGATGGTTGAGAAATCATTTGAAAAAGGATTAATGATGTTCCTCCCTTAATTATTTCCATGTTTATCCTTTGCAAATACAAGAAGATTGGATCATTTTCAATTATCATCATTGATAAAGTTGTAGGATCTTTTCTACATAGAGCATCAGCCACCTTTTTTTCCATACTGGGATGGTAGTGGATTGAGCAGTCATAATCTTTGATGAGATCAATCCATTTTCGCTGGTGTATATTAAGCTCTTTATGTGTGAATATATATTTGAGACTCTTGTGGTCAGAATATATCTCACATTTCTCCCCATAGAGATAATGCCTCTAGATTTTCAACATAAAGATCACTGCCGCCTACTCCAGATCATGCGTGGTACAGTTTTTCTCATGTATGTTCAGCTGCCTTGAGTCATAGGCTATCACTTTATCAAATTTCATTAGCACACTGTCTAATCCCTTTTTAGAAGCATCACTATACACCAAAAAGTGTTCTGCACTTGTAGGGAGTGTGAGTACTGGCACATGGATAAGCCTTCTTTCCAACTCCTTGAAATAGTCTTCACATTCCAATTTCTAGACAAACTTTACTCCCATTCATGTTATCTTGGTCATTGGTTTTGAAAATCATGAAAAGTTATTCAAAAATCTTCGATAATATGTAGCTAGACCAAAAAAGATACAGATCTATGTTACAGAAGTTGTCTTAGCCCTCTCTTCAATTTCCTTTCTCTTGGAAGGGTCCATGGATATCCCTTTGCTGGTGATAACATGCCCAAAAAATGATACTTAATCCATAAAGAACTCACATTAATTGTACTTTTCATATGACTTCTCAATTTTCAATGGCTTTAACATAATATTAAAATAGTCTTCATGTTCCTCCTTTCTCAATGAGTATATCAGAATATCGCCAATAAAGAATTCCACAAATTTGTCGAGGTAATCTCTAAAAACTATATTAATTAAATCAATGAAAATTTATAGAGCATTAGTGAGTCTAAAGGGAATCACTATGAACTCATAGTTTCCATACCTCGTTCGAAAGGGACACTTAGGAATATCATTCTTTCTCAACTGTAATTGGTGATATCCCTACCGAAGGTCTACCTTAGAGAAATAACTGGCCCTACGAAGCTGATCGAACAAGTCATCTATCCGTGGAAGGTGATACTTGTTCTTTATAGTGATTTTATTAAGAACATGATAATAAATGAAGATCCACATTGTTTCATCCTTCTTCTTGACAAAGAGGACGGGAGCAACCCACGATGAAGCACTCATGCATATAAAACTCATCTCCATATTCTCCCGTAACTACTTTTTTAGCTCTTTCAGCTCTACAGTGGCTAGTGGTAGAGATCCTGGGATAATTTCAATTTAGAATACAACCTCTCGGTCTATAGAAAGACCATAAAACTCTTTATGGAATACATTAGTGTAATCCCTCATGATGGGCATGTATTCAAGAAAGATTATATCCTTTGTCTCAATCATTTGAGCTAAATATTCTTTCTCATAAGGCAGAAATATCCACAATAGAGATGATGATTTTAAAGGAGATTCATCTTCCTCCTTACACTTATAAATAATTAGGGGATTATTTGGGATGTGAAGAGTGATCTTCCTTTCCCATCAGTTGATATTGGATTTGTATAAAGACATACAATCCATGCCCAAGATAGCATCAGACTCCACTAAAGGAAGTATGATGGGATTTTCTTGGAGGTTCAGTCCACAAACCGTAACCGATGAGGAGTTATAAACCATGGAAACAACAATTTACCCATTCACTATTCTCATAGATAACTTTTCCACCAAATTTTGAGGTGGTGTTTGAATAGTTATACTAAACTTTCAAGATATGATCAAATGCATAGAACCAGAATCAAATAGTACGTTCTCTATTCTTGAATGAATAACAATCGTAACTGTCACCACATCTTTGTTCGGCTCTACCTCTGTAGTTGTGATAGCATAATCCCTTCCTTGTTTCCTTGGAGGTTTTTGTTTATTTCTTTGGACAACTCTCGGCTTAGGGCAATTGTTTGTATAATGACCATCCTCTTTGCAATTGTAACACTGCACTACAGGCTGAGTGTTTACTTGAACCTTCCTTTCGTCTTCCACATTGGTGGGACTATTAATTTCCCGGTTGTATTTCTTGGCCAGATGACCAAACCTTCCACATTTGAAGCAATTGTTGATCCCCTGTAGGCAATTACCAGGATGCTTCTTCCAAAAATGTTTTCAAGGGGAAATGTCAGGCTTTTTTCCATCAAGGGATTTGTTTTATGAAACAACCATGTTGTTATCCATTTTCCACTTCTTATCACTGGTCCCAAGATACCACTAAGATTATCAAATCTCCATTTCAACCTTGAGGGAACAACATACAATATCCTCATAACTATCAAAGTCTCAAATTTTCAATGCTTTTTGTAGACTTAGGATTTTCCACTAAAGAATCAATCCACCTTGATATCGGTGTTCATGAAAAATCCAAAGGCATACCTTGAAAGCATGGTAAAGATTTCTTCATATGCCCCACTAGAATCATCTGTCTTCTACTGGAGTTCGAGGAACTCTCTTTCCATATAGTGATGGAGGGTTTGAGAAAAATATTTGTTGAAATAACATCCTCTTGAATTACTCCCAATACATGGAAGCAATTTTCTCTTGGGACATTGTATTCTTGATCAATGTCCACCACTGATCAGCTTCCACATCAGAATGGTAGACTGCTAGTACCACCATCTCATATTATGATAACTGAAGGAAAAATAATATATTTTCAATGGAGTTAATCCATTATTCCACGAGGATGGGACAAGAGGATCCTCTAAACATGGGAGGCCTTTTCCACATAAAGCATTCTATGTCAACTTGCTATTTATTTAGAGGAGGAGGGCATTCCGCCTGATTCATGTTATTATTCATACCAAGATCCAGCTGAGCAAGTACTGTCATGAAGTTTTAAGCACCCTCTCCCATCATGTCAGGCATATCATTAGTGAAATATTCAAATTTTTTATCACATTGGTGGTTGGAATGTGTTCTTCTATTTCCCACATTAACTACGAAAAAGAATGTATATTTAGAGGTCTTGAATACTTAACTATTGATCATAAAAAGGAAACTTTACACATAAAAAGATAAACTTATAACGAAGAAGTATATCCTAACTGGTGATTCTTTAGGTTTAAATCTAGGTTTTCCTCAATCTATTTCTTTGCTTATATTCTTATAAGATTATTTGTCCCGTAATAATGTATTTTAATAAGCTCTTGAATCTACCCATGCATATCCCCCAGGAGTGTCGTAACTAAGAGTGCAACAAGGGATTTTGTCGAGTACGAGGATACCCCAGGTCATGCTCGAAACACCTTGTGGGAGTTTCCACTCGTAGTTTCATTTGTGCTAGAGATGACTCTACCTTCTCGTATCCAGATAGGGACATATATTTTGATAGATCAATTACTCAATACTAAACCAAATTTAGGAATGTTTTCTTATACTTAGTCTCATCCTTAAGGTTCTCACTAAGGTGCTATATTTGTAATCCCCAGAAATAACTAGACCATCGTATGATACCAACTATAGAGACCCAATTATTTTACATATAACATTTCATGATTTTAATCATAATTAATCATTAGTGTACATTCCAAGGATCATTATGTCTACTGTCTTAGAATAATAGGTACATAAAACATAAAATAATGTGCTAAAAACACATCTTTATTTAATATCTGTAAAGAGTTCCTATTTTCCTATGATCCCTTACATCTGCATTAGGTACCATGGGGAACACATGAAAAAAGGATGAAAACAATCCCAGTAAAGGAATGGACTTAAGGATACATCTTAAGTACAAGAGTTATGAAGCATGACATAACGATATCCAAAGCATGGAACTTATGAAATCATATCGTATAAGCGTGGGAAAATATAAACACAGAATCATATAAATGAGGAAGAATCATAAAACATTTATTTAGTATAGGTCAAGTCTAACCACCAATCTCGTTTCCCATTTTAGTATGGGTCAAGGCTTACTGCCAATCCTATTTCACATGGAATCTCATGAGACTTAACTTTACCTAATGCATTAGAGTGAAATCTGAGTGCACCCATCTCAACATTTTCATGAATATTAATTCCAAATCAATATTATTACCACATAAATTTTTTTCCACATAAATAATCATACAAATCAACCATACATAAACATATGGGTACCCATGGAAAGATTTGGGTACCACACACATGACATAAATCATCACCAATGAGCATATCATGAAAGTGTCCATGAAAGAAAATTATTAGTACATATATGTACGTTCATAGGGTAAAATAGGCATATAACATGGTAAGTGGTGTCAGATATAAGGTAAAACATATATGAAATATACTTTAGTAACATTATCATTTAAACATTTTTGTGCAGTTTTAAGGAAAATGCTACAGAGCTTTTAAAATAGAATTGAGGAAAATATTTTATATAAAACAAGAATTGAAACAAGAATGTTTCCATAATAAAAATACTGATTTTATAAATATAATATATGCTTATAAAAATAGGATAGAGTGCACTTGAAATTGGCTTCAAATTTGGAAAGTTCCCTTAAAAGAGTTTTGCTTATTAGAATGTTATAAGGAGGGATTCTTTTTAAAACATGTATATCCCTGGAAGTGAATGATGAAAGGGTCTTCATAGATGAATTTTCTAAAACTAAAAAATATTTATAATATTTAAATAAATAGATATGATAAACCCACTTTTATATAAAGAGAGATAAGGAATCCCGAATGAACAAAAAAGGGTTCAAGTAGAATTCGTTACAGTTTATGGCATGGTGTCAGGTGTACATTAGATGACTTGATAAGAGAGAAAAGGGTATTCTCATCACTTATGAATCATTATGGAAGTATGGGGTTGGTTTGAAAACATACCCAATCATTTTTTTTACACATAAAAAGCGATGGCATAGAAGACAATCTTGATTAAGAGTGAAATAGAGATGATCCCTTACATTAAATCCATTAGGGATCTCCTCCTATCATTAAAAACCTGAATAAACAAATTAGTTTTATTAACTAACAATTCTAGAACTTCTTGGATATTTAATTGGTTTATTTTCATCATTTTAAGTCCATTTATAACCATTTTGAATGGTTATGAGAATCAATTTCATTGTTCAAGCTCATTTATTTACTCAGTTTTAATGACTGGTTAAATTATATTCATGTTTGGATAGACAAGTAAGATGAATGCTAATGTCCAGAATTTAATTTATATTCTATTAGTTCACATCCAAAAGATTAAATGGTTTTAAATTTAATTTGGTTACTTAGTGTGATGTCAAATTATTATATAAAAACATAGTTACAACAGTTTTTCTTAATCAGTGTGTTTGATTACAAAGAACATGTTCTGCTTTATACCATTTGTACAAAAGTATTAAAGAACAAAAAATAGAATATTTTACATATATAATAATCTGGTTCAACCATAAAACAAATGGTTTCATGACCATAATTAAAGATAATAATATAAATTGATAAACGATTGTCATGGGATGGGCTAAATTAGCACATCTCAAATGGTGCTTTCATTTCATTCAAATAAAAAATGGGGAAAGGATATAAGATAATGAAATATCTCATTATCATGAAATAATTATATTACATGTATGTTTTTGGAGTTATCATACTATTTGGGTGAAGGGAGGTGTGGAAATAAACAAAAACAAAATAACTTAAAACAAAATGAAGGAATTGGAAAGTGGAATTACCTCTTGAGACGTACTCCTTTGAGAACCTCTTAACGGGAGAGGTTTTGGTATTTTGAAGAGGATGGAAGATTTTTGACCTGGGGGAGGATCTTGGGGAGAGATTTGGGTCGAATAATGGTAGGGACCAAGGCTTGAGAGGAGTGAAGAGAAGAGGGAGTGAAGGAGGGTTTTTATAGTGGATGAAAAGAGGGTTTTCAAATTTTTTTATTCATTAGATTATTATTTATTCACAAGACAAGGAATAATAAGTATTCCATCACCAATAACAGTAATAAATGCATGTGAGTTCGGTATTTGGGTTCTTACATCACTTGTGATTTTAGGAATAGTGGATTTTCACTATAGTGTATTTATACGATAAATTTATGTATTTTATTATACACTAAACATTCATGTATTTCAGAATAATCTCATAATTTCAACCTAACCATTTTTTGACATGTAGAATTCAAAAATTGAGTCCATTTTTCAAAAATAATTTTCTATAAATGATTATTTTAGTATTTAATTAAAATCATAATTTATTATCAAAAACCATTCATTTACTTATTCTAAAATATAGGTATATCATACTTTCAACTTGAATATTATTTATATATAATCATAGTTAAGGTTAATATTAATTAGTTTATATCACTATTCACAAAGGTATATTAATTTTCAAAATGGTATGTTACTATTCACCAAAATTATGTATTTCTTATCAGACTCTAAATAACATACGGATTGCAACCGTGTATGTCAAATTTTGAAAATTGCAGACACAGAAGTGAAAAAATTATGTTTATAGGTTACATAGCACGTATTAGTTCATTATGTTTCGATTTAATGACATATTTATAAGAAAGATATTTCTTTTGAAAAACAATGGTTTGTTCCATATCTGTCTTACCTCTAATGATGCTATAAATGTAAAGCCACTGAACACAAGTATTTAGAAGGTTCGGTTCAAAGACCTACTCCTTGGTATGTTGGTTATTGTCCACAATACAGATTATCCACTATAATATTATTATCAATTACAATGGATGATACTATAGAGACCCAATCCTTTTATATATAAAATTTAATGACTTTAAGCATAATTAATAATCAGAGTACAAGCCAAGGATCTTTAAGTCTAGTGTCTTTGAGGGGTCCGTTGGGCAAAAAAACGGGCTTTCAAGCCTTGTATCCAAGCCACATGGTCTCTAGAATTTGGGTTATGTAATGGGTCATGCTATACTCAGTCTAAATAGGTCATTTCTATTAATAATAAATTAAAGCTTTGGCCCAAATATTAAAAATAAATAAAGAGATACTAACTTATTTTAAGAACTTACATCTGTATAGGGTACCCTGGGGAACACATGAACTTAGGGAAGATCTAAAAAGACAATTAAAGAATGAACGTAAGGATACATCTTAAGCACAAGAGTTAGGAGGCAATACATAACGATATCGAAACCATGAAACATGTGAAATCATATCGTATAATCATGGGATAATATAAACATGGAATCATAAAAGTGTTGTAGAATCATAAAAAATTTCTTTAGTAGCTGTCAAGTCTAACCTCCAATCTCGTTTCCCATTTTAGTACGGGTCAACGATAACTTCCAATATCGTATCACATTGCATCTCATGAGACTTAAAATTACCCAATGCATTGGAGCGCTATCTGGGCGCACCGATATCACCATTTTCATGAATATTCATTCCACATAAATATTCTTACCACATAAATATTATTTCTACATATATAATCATACATAATCAACCATAAATAAACATAAGGGTTCCCATGGAATGAATTAGGTACCACAAACATGACATAAATCATTACCAATGGGCATATCATGAATGTTTCCATGAAATAAAAGGAATAGAACATACATGGAAGTATATAGGGTAAAATAAGCATAAAACATGGTAGGTTGTTTCAAACATAAGGGAAAACATATATGAAATGTATTTGAGTAACATTAGCATTAAAACATTTTAGTGTGGTTTTAAGGAAAATTCCATAGAGATGTTAAAATAGAATAGAAGAAAATCTATTATATCAAACCAAAATTGAACTAAGAAAGTTTCCATAATAAAAAGACAGATTTTATAAAGATAATGCCGGCTTAAAACATAGGATAGAGTGCACTTGATATTGGAAAAAAATTTCGGAAGTTCCCTTAATAGAGGTTTTCTTATCGGAATTTTTTAATGAGATAATATTTTAAAAACATGTATATCTTATAAATAAATTGATTAATGGGTATTAATCTATGAATTGTGTAAAACATAATGGCATTTAAAATATATACATAAATATATAAGATATCACCTCTTTGATATAACGAAAGATTAGGAACCCGGATGAATAAAAAGGATTCGGGTAGAATTCATTATGGTTTATTGGCATGGTGTTGAGTGTACCTAAGAGGGATTGAGGAGAGAACAAAGGGGTTTCTCATCACTTATAAATAATTATGGGAGTATGGTGGTGGTGCAAAAACATACACCATCATTTTCTGTTACACATAAAAAGGCATAGCATAGATAACAATATTTATTAAGAGTGAAATATAGAGGATCCCTTACCTTAAATTCATTGGTGTTATCCACTTATTATTAAAGAGCTGAATAAAAAATTAGTTTTTTTAATTAATATTTCTATAACATCCTCTATATTTAGTTTCTTTATTATAATCATTTTATGTTCATTTATAACCGTTTCGTTTGGTTATGAGATTCAATTTCATTTTTTGGGCTTGTTTGCTTACTCGGTTTTAGTGATCGGTTCACATATATTCATTTTTAGATTAACATGTAAGATGAAAGTGGTTGTCCATAATTGAATTTTAATTCTATTAGTGAAAATCTAGGATATTACATGGTATAAAATTTAATTTGGTTTATTAGAGTGAAGTTGAATTAATATATAAATACATAGTGACAACTATTTTTGTTAATTGGTGGGATTGATTACAAATAACATATTTTTCTTAATACCATTTGTACAAAAGTTTTATAGAAAAAATAATAAGAAATATTACAAATATAATAATCTAGTTCAACCATAAAACAAATAATTTAATGATCATAATAAATAATAATAATAGAAATTGATAAACAGTTGTCATTGAATGGGCTAAATTAGCACTTCTCAAACGGTGCTTTCATTTCTTTCAAATAAAAGATGGGGAAATGAGAGAAGATAATGAAATATCCTATTAGATTGAAAAAATTACATTAAATTTATGTTAATGGAGTTATCATAATATTTGGGTGAAGGGAAGTGAGGAAAGAAACAATAATAAAAGAACTTAAAAGAAATAAAGGAATTGGAAGGAGGAATTTACCTCTTGAGACTTCCACCTTTTAGAACCTCTTAAGGGGAGAGGTTTTAGTGTTTTGAAAAGGCTTATAGATTTTGGACATGGGGTAGGATCTTGGGGAGATAATTATATTTAATATTGGAAAGGAACAAGGATTGAGAAGTGTGAAGAGAAGAGGGAGTGAAGAGGGGTTTTATAGTGGAGGGGAGGAGGGTTTTCATAATGTTTTAATCATTAGTTTATAATTTCTTCACAAGAAAAGAAATAGAAAGTATTCCATGAACAGGAAAAGTAATAAATGCATGTTATTTCATGATTTGGGTTCTTTCATCACTTTTGATGTCAGGAATAGGGGATTTTCACTAAAATGTATTTATACGATAAATAAATGCATTTTACTATTCAATAAAAATTCTAATACATCAGAAAAATCTCTAAAATTCACCCAACAATTTTTTGATATGTAGGATCCATAAATGAATTCCATTATTCATAAATAATTTTCTATATATGACTATTTTAATATTTAATTAAAATCATAATTTATTATAAAAAACCATTAATTTACATATTCAAAAATATAGGTATATCGTACTTTCAACTTGAATATTGTTTATATATTATTATAGGTAAGGTTACTATTCATTAAGTTATATCACTATTCATACGTGTATGTTACTATTCATAAGGGTATGCTACTATTCAACAAAATGATTTTTTTCTTATCGGACTCCAAATAACACACTGATTGCAACTGTGTATGTCAGATTTTAAAAATTCCAATCACAGAAGTGACAAACTTTTGTTTAATGGTTACTTAGCACATATCAATTCATTATGTTGTGATTGAATGACATATTTATAAGAAATGTATTTCCTTTGAAAAACATTGGGTTGTTACATTCTTCCTCGCTTAAGACATTTTACCTCATAATTTCATTTTACATTCTAGGCCAAAAACAGGTGGGGGTACTTTTCCATCATTGCTTCCTCCAATTCCCATGTTTTCTATTGATACCTATGGTTTCTCTATAGTAACTTGACCAGATGAGTAGTCTGGTTGCATAGAACATTGTCTCTACGATCCATGAACTTCACTGGCTGCTCTTTATAGGAAAGACCATCTTCTAACTCTACTACCTCTGAAGATAGTACATGTAAAGGGTATGGTATATACTTCCCCAAGAGAGTTACATGAAAGAAATCATGTAATATAGACATGGTAGGTAGAAGTGTCAGTCGATAGGCAAAAGCTCTGACTCGATCAAGGATATTGAAGGGGCCGATTTACCCGGGTCTTAACCTCCAATTCTTTACAAACCTCGTGACCTTATTCCATGGAGATATGCATAGAAAAACCATATCTTCTACTTTGAACTCTTGGTCTCGTTGAGAGTAATATGTATAACTTTTCTATCAAATTTGGGTATCCTTGATAAGTTGCTGAATGGTTTTCACCTTATCCACCGTTTCTTTGTCCATTTCCGTCCCTAGCAACTTACACTCACCAACTTCATCCCAACACGCTGGTGTTCTGCACCTTTTCCCATAAATGGCAAATGGCGCCATTCAGATGATCGAGTGGAAGCTGTTGTTGTAGGAGAATTCTCCCAGTGGAAGATGTTTGTCCCATCCTCCTTTGAAATCCATAGAACACACTCTCAACATGTCTTATAGTGTCTAAATAGTTTTCTCATATCGGTCATCAGTTTGAGGATGATAGGACATACTGAATTTTAGTTCAGTTCCCAGAGAATGCTGGTGAATTCTCTAGAACTTCGAAGTGAATCTCAGATCATGATCAGATCCAATAGTTAGTGGTACTCCATGCAGCCTTACCACTTCGTTGATGTAAATTTGTGGATTTTTATCCAATGATAAGTCCTATCGAACCATGATAAAGTCCATTGTCTATGTATGTCGATCCAAAATCACCCATAGTGCATTATTTCATCTAAAAGTCCTTAGAAGTACAGTGACTATGGCCACAGTATTGTTCTCCCACATCCATCCTGGTATGGGTAGTGGTTGAATCATCTTCTTAGACTTTTTCCTCTCAGCCTTCACTTGTTGACATACTAGGCACGTTGATGTATATTCAGCAATCTCCCTTTTCATATTGTCCCAACAAAAGTTTTCTGAGAAATCTCAGTACATCTTTGTTCTCCTTGGGTGGATAGAGAAGGTTGAGCTATGTGCATCACTCATAAGGTCCTTCATTATCTCTAGATCAGATGGTACACATAATCGTGACCCATATCGTACAACTCCTTCCTCATCAATTTTGAAATCAGATGATTTCCATTTTTTAATAGCTTCCAACCTTTTTAGAAGTTGCACATCTTTTCCTTGAGCATCCTTTATTCTCTATAAGAGGGATTGTTGAGCAATAAATTGTGAAAGTATTAATGATGTTCCTCCCTTAATGATTCCCATGTCCATCCTTTGCAAATCTAATAAGATTGGATCCTTTTCAATCCTCATCATTGATAAATATGAAAGATCCTTTCTACTTAGAGAATCTGCCACCTTGTTTGCCTTACCATGATGGTAGTGGATTGAGAAGTCATAATCCTTGATGAGATCTATCCATATTCACTGGCACATATTAATCTATTTATGTGTGAATATATATGTGAGAATCTTGTGGTCAGAATATATCTCACATTTTCCCCATAAAGATAATGCCACTAGATTTTCAATGCAATGATCACCGCCTCTAGCTCCAGATCATTTGTGGGATAGTTTTTCTCAAGGATTTTCAGCTTCCTTGAGTAATAGGCTATCACTTTATCATTTTGCATCAACACAAATCCTAATCCATTCTTAGAAGAATCACTATACACCACAAACTATTCTCTACATGTTGGGAGTGTGAATACTGGTGCAGTGATGAGCCTGCTTTTCATCTCCTTGAAATAGTCTTCACATTCCTTTGTCCAGAAAAAAATTACTTCCTTCCATGTCATCTTGGTCATTGGGTTCGAAAATCATGAAAAGTTTCTCACAAATCATCGATAATACCCAGATAGTTCCAAGAAGATGCGGATATCCATTATAAAATTTGTCATGGGCCACTCTTAAATTTCCTTCCCTTGTAAGGGTCTATAAATATCCATTTTCTTGTGATAACATTCCCCAAGAATGATACATCCTCTATCTATAAATCAAAATTTTTATACTTTGAATACAACTTCTCCCATCACAAAGTATTTAGAACAATATTCAAATACTCTGCATGTTATTCCATGGTCTTGGAGTATATAATAATATCATCATCAAATACTACCACAAATTTGTTGAGGTAATCTCAAAAAACAATATTCATTATATCAATGAAAATTTTTGGAGCATTAGTGTGTCCGATGGGCATAACTACGAACTCATAGTATTCATACCTCGTTCTAAAGGCAGTCTTGGGAATGTATTCCTTTATCACATTTAATTGGTGATATCCTGACCGAAGGTCCACCTTTGAGAAATAACTGGCCCTAAATAGCTGATCGAACAAGTCATCTAACAGTGGAAGGGGATACTTGTTCTTTATAGTGATTTTATTGTGCTCACAATAATCAATGTGTAGGCACATTGATACATCCCTCATGACGAAGAGGACAAGATCACCCCATAGTGAAGCACTCGGGCGTATAAAACCATTCTCCAAATTCTTCTATAAATCCCTCTTCAGCTCTACCTACTCTACAGTGGCCATTCTATAATGTGTATTTGATATAGGAAGAGATCCAGAGATAAATTAAATTGAGAACACAACCTCTCAGTCTTGAGGAAGACCAATCAACTCTACAGGGAATACATCAATGTAATCCCTCATGATGGCCATGTATTCAAGCATGATTCTCTCATTTTCTCAATCGTTTGAGATAAATATGCTCGCTCATAAGGCAAAATATCCACACTTGAGATGATGACTCTACAGGAGATATATCTTCCTCCTTACACTTGTAATGAATTTAAGGATGCTTCAGGATGTGATGACTGAACTTCCTTTCATAGAAGTGGATATTGGCTTTGTATAAAGATAGCCAATCCCTGCCCAAAATACAATCAAACTTCACTAATGGAAGTATGACAAGATTTTTTGGCAGGTTCAATACAGAAACATAAAATAGGGAGGAGTTTTAAAGCATGGACATAATTAGTTCCCAATTTTTTTTTCTCATAAATAAATTTTCTTCCAAATTTTGAGGTGGTGTTTGAATAGTTCTACTAAAATTTCAAGATATGAACGAATGCGTAGAAGAAAAATAAAATAGTACGTTCCCTTTGAATAAATAAATAGCTTACCTTTCACCACATCATGGTCCGGATCCACCTCAACAGTAGTGATAACATAATCCCCTCATTGTTTCCTTGTTGTTTGTTGTTGATTGCCTACGACATCCCTCATCTTGGCGAAATTGTTCTCTTAATGCCCATTTTCCTTGTAGCTATAACATTGCACTGTAGACTGAGTGTTGACTTGAATATAAATTTCTCCTTTCGTATTGGTGGGATTATTCATATCTCAGTCGCAGTTCATCGCAAGATGACCAATCATTCCACATTTGAGGAAATAATTGGTTCTCTTTAGACTGTTACCATGTTTCTTCTTCACACAATTTTTGCATGGTGAAAATTGAAGCTTCATTCAATCATGGTATTTTTTTGATAAACCACCCATTTGGTTATCCATTTATTCTTCTTGTCACTGGGTCTACAAGGCCACTGAGAGTCTCCAATCTCCATTTCAACCTTTAGGGAACAACAAAAAATATCATCATAACTTTCAAAGTCTCAAATCTCCAACGCTATTCACAGACTAATCTTTAGTCTTCTAAAGAAGAGATCCACCTTGATTTCAGTTTTCATGAAAAATATAGTGGTTTACCTTTAAAGAATTGTATTTTTTGCTTCTTATGCCCCGATGGACTCATCTTCCATATACTAGAGTCCGAGGAACTCTCTTTCAATATTGAGATGGAGGGTTCAAGGAAAATATTTGTTGAAAAAAACATCCTCTTTAATTCGTCCCAATCCATGGAATAAATTTCCTCTTGGAACTTTGTATTCTTGATAATTTTCCACAACTGATCAGCCACCCCATTAAAATGATAGACTACCGGTACCACCTTCTCTTCTTCCGAGCTCTGGAGGATGAAAAATATATTTTCAATGGAGTTAATCCATTGTTCTACAAGGAGGGGATCAGAGAATCTGCTAAACACGAGGGACCTTTTCTGCCTAAAATGATTCTACAATAACTTTCTCTTCTATTGGAGGATGAGGGTATTCATCCTGATTCATGTTATTATTCATAACTTGAGACAGGTGAGCAAGTACAATCATGAATCTTTGAGAACTCACTCCCTTCATTTTAGGCATATCATTAGGGAAATATTCACATTTCTTATCACATTGGATGTTGGAACATTTCTTCTATTTCACTCCATTATCTAATAAAAATAATTTATATTTAGAAGTCTTGATTACATAACTATTGATAATAAAAAAGAAACTTTGATCATAAAAGGATAAACTTATAGAGAAGAATAATATACAAACTTGTTATTAAATAAGTTTAAATCTAGTTTTTCTTCAATATCTTTATTTACTTATATTCTTTTTGGCTTTTTTGTACCTTAATAATGGTTTTTAATAAGCTCGTGAATCTACCAAAGCATATCTCACAGGAGTGTTGTTACCAAGAGTGTAGCAAGTCTCATGTTCGTATACTAGGATACCCCAGGTCATGCTCGAAACACCTTGTCGGACTATTCACTTCTATGTACATCTATGGTAGAGCCGCCTCTACCTGATCGTATCCAAACATGGATGTATATTATTGATAAATAACTTACTCAATACTAACCAAATTTAGGAATGTTTTTTATACTTAGTCTTATCCTTAAGGTTCTCACTAAGGTGCTCTATTCCTAATCTCCAAAAATAACTAGACTTTCCTCTGATGCAAACTATAGAAACCGAAGCCTTTTACATATTATAATTCATGATTTTGAACATAATTAATTATTAGAGTACAAGATAAGGATCGTTATGTCTAGTGTATTCGAAGACTAGGTACATAAAACATAAAACAAGGGGCTAAAAAATAATTCTTTATTTGATCTTCATAAAGAGATCCTAACTTCCTTTGAGCCCTTACATCTGCATAGGGTACCCTGGGGAACACATTAACAAAGGGGTGAGAAAAAAAGCCACGTAAAATAATGAACATAGAGATACATCTTAAGCACATGAGTTAGGAGGCATGACATAAAGATATTAAAAGCATGCAACATATGAAATCATATTTTATAAGAATGGGATAATATAAACATGGGATCACATAAATGTGGAAAATAATAAATAGTTTCTTTAGTATGGTTCAAGGATAACTACCGTTGTTGTTTCCCATTTTATTACGGGTCAAGTCTAACTACCAATTCCATTTCACATTGCATATTATGAGACTTAACTTTACCCAATGCATTGGAGTGATATCTAGTCGCACCTATCTCAACATTTTCAGGAATATTGTTTCCACATAAATATTAATACCACAAAAATAATCTTTCCACATAAATAATCATACATAATCAACCATACATAATCATAAGGGTACCCATGGAATGAATTGGGTACCACAAACATGACATAAATCCAGACCAATGGGCGTATCATGAAAGTGTCCATGAAAGAAAAGGATTAGAACATAAATGGTCGTTCAAAGAGTAATATAGTAATATATCATGTGAATTGGTGTCAAACATAAGGGAAAATATATATGGAATGTATTTGAGTAACATTAGCATTAAAACATTTCAGTTTTGTTTTAAGGGAAAATCTATAGATATTTTAAAATAAAATAGAGGAAAATCTTTTAAATTAAATCATAATTTGACCAAGAATGTTTCCATAATAAAAATACATATTTCATAAATATAATTTTTTTAATAACAGATGATGGAGTGCACATTAATTTGAGTAAAATATTTGGAAGTTCCCTTAAAAGTGGTTTGCTTATTGGAAAGTTCTTTGGAGGGAATCTTTTAAAAACATGTATATCCCCAGAACAGAGTGATGAAAGGGTCTTCATAGATTAATATTGTAAAAATAACCATAATTTAAAATATTTAAATAAAAAATATGATAACACCACTTTCAAATAAAGAATGATAAGGAAACTTGAATGAACAAAAAGGGTTCGAGTATAATTCGCTACGGGTTATTGTCGTGGTGTCGGGTGTACCTAAGAGGGATTTATGAGAGAGAAAAAGAGGTTCTTCATAACTTATAAATCATTATGGAAGTATGGAGGAGGTGGAAAAACATACCCCATAATTTTCTATTACACATAAAAAGGTATAGCATAGAGTACAATCATGATTAAGAGTGAAATAGAGAAGATCCCATACATTAAATCAGTTGGTATTCTCCACTTGTTATTAATGACATGAATAAACAAATTAGGTTTATTAATTAATAAATACATAAATTACTCTATATTTATTGGCTTTAGTATAATCATTTTATGTTCATTTATAACCATTTTATTGGTTATGAGATTCAATTTCATTGTTCGGGCTCATTTGTTTACTCGGTTTTAATGACCGGTTCACTTATAGTCATGTTTGGATAAACATGTAAGATGAGAGTGGTTGTACAGAATTGATTTTATATTCTGTTAGTGCACATCTAATAGATTACCTGGTTTTAAATATAATTTTGTTACTTAGAGTGAATTCGAATTGTTATATAAAAACATAGTGAAAACCGTTTTTTGTTAATCGATGGTTTTGATTACAAGGATCTTGTTTTCTTTTATACCTTTTGTACAAAAGGATTATAGAAACAAAAATAGGATATATTAAATATATAATAATCTTGTTCAACCATAAAAGAAATGGTATCACGGCCATAATTAAATATAACAATTGAAATTGATAAACAGTTGTCCTTGAATGGGATAAATTAGCACATCTCAAACGGTGCTTTCATTTCTTTCAAATAAAATGTGGGGAAAGGAGAGAAGATAAAGAAATATCCCATTAGCATTAAAACATACTAGTACATTTATGTTACTAGATTTATCATACTATTTGGGTCAAAGAAGGTGAGGAAAGAAACAAAAATAACATAACATAAACGAAATGAAAGAATTGGAAAGAGGAATTTACCTTTTGTGACTTTATCCTTTGGGAACCTCTTAAGGGGAGTGGTTTTTTTATTTTAATGTGTCTTGGAGATTTTGGACATGGTGTAGGATCTTGGGGAGAGATTTCGGTATAATATTGTCAAAGTATAAGGATTGATAGGAGTGAAGAGAAGAGGGAGTGAAGGGGGGTTTTTATAGTGGAGGAGAGGAGAGTTGTCATAAATATTTAATTATTAGTTTATTATTTCTTCATAAGATGATGAATAGTAAGTATTCCATGAACAAGAATAGTTATAAATGAATTTGAGTTTGAGATTTGGTTGCTTACATCACTTGTGATGTCCGGAATAGTGGATTATCACTATAGTGTATTTATATGGTAAATTAATGTATTTTTCTATTCACTACAAATTTTAAGTATTTCTGAAAAATCTCAAAAATTCACCCTCACCATTTTTTGACTTGTAGAATCCAAAAATGAAGTCCATTTTTAGAAAATTATATTTTAAATATTATTATTTTAATATTTAATTAAAATCATATTTTATTATCAAAAACCATTCATTTACTTATTCTAATATATAGGTATACTGGAATGGATAACGAACCATGGGATCTACCATTGAGAACATTCCCTATGCCCTGATGGCATTTTAAAATTTCTAGTTTGTTGAGAATCCGCCTCATCGGTTGCCGGCTTCGCTACCAGCTAGGATGGCTTTTGATCCGGGCTCTGTTCGTGGTCTTTCTGTTCTCCAGTGGTTGGGGGCCCCTTCGAGTTCCTTCCTCCCTCTAATGCTTGGGATGCATCGGCACTTGGTCCTTCAACCCCATCAATTGATCCACCCATCGATCTCATAGCCAGTTAAACTACTCCATTCGATGCTTCCCCACTATGGCTCCTCGGCCTAGATCCTTCAGATACACCCTTTGCGGCTTGCTTCGAGCCCCTCCTCGGCCCTGTTTCCTAGAAATCTACATGTCATCTATGAAGGCTTCACAAGATGGCACCGACATCTCACTGGTCTTCCCAGCGTCTATCTTTGTGGAGGTAGATGCTTGCCTGAAGTTGTCCATGGTTTCTCACTTAGGGTCCGCGAAACCCCCCTTTCGATCTTTTGGTAATTTGTTCATTACTGGGGTCTCTGATCCCTGACTCAGATCTCTGAGGTGCATAAAAAATCCTTATTCCTTATCCTGGACATGGAATAAGACTTCACCCATTCATGGTATTGAGCACCACACTCCTTTAACCACTAGAAGGTCAACTTATCTCGGTGGTCCCTTGTTATTCATAGGTGCAAGGAGAGTTTGGTTGCTGCGGTCTGGATTCATCTCATGGGGATACCCCACCCCTTCTAGAAGGGTGCCTTTATAATGTCGCTTGGTGATGCCCTTGGTGGATTTATCAATGATGATGTCAAGACTAGATACTATGATGATGCTTCAGTGGCACATATATGTGTGGAGATGGATATCTCCATCTCCTTGCTGGAATGCTTATGCTTTGGGTGTATGATGTCTACTACTGGAACCATGAGACTCTTTACCCAGTTTTCCCTTGATTTTGTTCTCATTGTCTCCTACGGGGTCACTACATCCATATTTGTAGGAAGAAGCATCAAGATGGTTGGTTCCGTCCCAAGGGCCCTAGATCCAGTGATAGATAGACATTATCAGCTAGTGTTCCTGCTCTTTAAGATTCACAGAGGGAATAACTCTCGACAAATGGTGGCTCTGCGCTGTTGCAGCCAGCCCTCCCAGATCTTGCATCAGTGTTAGAATCCTCTTCCATGAGTGACCCGATGGTTAGCATGGACATAGTCCCTTTCATGACAAGGGGCCTCTGGACCCTCCATGTATGGCTTTTCAGTCCCTCCATTTCAATTTTCTATACTATCGCGGGGTCTACGACTAGGGATGTGTATGCTCCACTTTGTACCTAGTGCGTCTGGATGCCTGACCCTGCCTCCCCTAGCCTCTGCATTGTCCGCAATACCTACCATCTTCCTCGGATGTGCCTTTTATGATTTTATTCAACCATAAGGTGTCCCCTCTAAAATATGTGCTTCTTTAATGGTGTGTGGCTTGATCCTTACTGTTATGCCCTCAAAGTGGTCTGCAAAACCTCCTCCCAAAGACTGGGACCAATCTCGGGTTTCCTCCCCTCCCACTGCCATGCTGCTGCCCATCAAAGTGGGTGTCTGTACCCACTCAAAAATTATGTCCCTAAAGGAGTGCTCATCCTCCCATTTCATGAAGGCAACAAGTTCTGAAGACAGTTCCAGAACACTATCATATCAATGATACCTATCCTCATATGGAATGCACGAGGGCTTGATGCTCCAGTAAAGAAATATTTCCTCACATCTAAAGTCAATATACACAAAGACGTTGTTGTTGGCATCCTCAAGCACATGCAGAACATGTCCAAGATTGGAGATCTTTCCAAGGTGATCAAAATAAATGCCTACATGCATGTTGTTCCCTCTAAGCGACACATATTGTTTTTCTGGCACATGAGATACTTTGTCATCATGGTTCAAGCAGGAAACCAATTTATCACCACCAAGGTGGAAAATGGTGACTTATCCTTCATCATGACCTTTGTTTATGAGAGCTGCGACTCCTTCCATAGGGAAACATTATGTAGTGACCTTAGTGGTTTTTACCCTGGAAACTTACCATGGGTGGTCTTGGGGATTTTAATCTTATTTCCAATCCAAATGAAAGGAATGGCAGGGTTCCCTTTCAAAGGAAACAATGTATGGATATTTTATTGCTCATGGCTAGGATATGCCTCATTGAACATGGATTTACAGATGAAAATTTCACATGGTGCAACAACTAAAGGGGGACCCATCGATCATGGAGTCTCTTGGATAGGCGTCTAGAAAACATGCTGGCCACTACTATGTTCTCCAATGCTAAGGTGTGTCACTTGGTCTGGGGTTTATCTGACCATTCTCCACTCCTACTCTCTTTATCATTTGGATAGGATCTCCATGGAAGATTCTGATATTACCACCAGCGGACGGAAATACCAGGGTATCATGACTTGGTAAATGCTATATGGAAAGAACCCCCTCAGGGGAACACATGGGTTTCGATCCATAGTAATCTTAGGTGTCCCATGTCTTTCGTATAAGAGTGGTGGTAAGATTTTCCAAACATTGATAACGACATTGAAGGCGCTGTGCAGGAGGTTGATCTCCTTAAACAAAGGTAGGAAGAGGAGTGGGATGTTCAGTCTATTGGGGGGGTTATCTACGAGGAAGGATCATTTGGAAGAAATGCTCCTGAAACAGCAATGATTGGAAAGATAAGAAGTGAGGATCAAATGGATTAAGAAGGAAGATATGAATACTTCATTTTTTCCATGTGTTCATCATAGAGAAAAATCCCCCAAGTAAGCCTAATATCCTCCGGGATGATGGTACCTACACAGACGACATGGATATGGTGGGGAGCCTGGCGCACATCTTCATTAAGGGCCTTCTTGTGGGTTCAATACCTGGGATTCCCAATGGGTATCTGGGGGAGGACACAAAGATTTTCAATGTGATTCAAAACCTATTTTTGGATCATGAATATACAGGGATTAGTTCAATACCCATTGAAAAAATGATTCATACTGCAATGTTGATCCTCAATTCGAACAATTCCCTAGAACCATATGGTTTCTTAGGGTCTTTCTATAGGGCCTCGTGAGAAGTGGTGAAGGAGGAAATCATATAGGAAATCCACGATTTCTTCTAGGGAGGGAACCTACCTTGGATTTCTTGGGCCAAAACCACGGTTCTTTTTACAAAAACCAAGAGCCCTTCCACTATCATGCTTTATAGAAAGATAGGTATGTGTAACATACTTTAAAATATTATAGATAGCATCCTCAATACAAGATTGTCCTTTAATATTCCTCAGTGGGTATCCATGGAATAACATGGGTTTGTGAAGGGGTGAACAATCCAAGGTGTAATGGCTCTTGCACAAGAGATGATCACTGATATTAACATTAATACATGTGGGTCAAACATGGCCATCAAGTTCGATATGAACAAACCCTATGACCGTATTGAGTGGTGATTCATTAATAAGGTGCTGGAAAGTATGAGGATATCAACCTATAATGTTGATCTCATCTTTAGATGTTTCATCTCCCCCTAGATGGTAGTTTTGTTAATGGGGAAGTCCTATGATTTATTTCAAGTCCATTTGTGGAATGAGACAAGGTGATCCAATTTCTCCATGTATTTTAATCCTCTCCTAAGATATCCTCAGCCGCCAACAAGACATGAGCTGCAACAATGGTGAAATTATTCCTTTCCAAAGGAGTTTGAGATCTCAATCTATCTCTCACTTGATGTTTGTACATGATACCCTCATCTTCATGAATACCAGAAGCTGATCGACTAGAGGTCATAACACGGTAGTGGAGGAATACTGCCAATGGAGTGCTAAGGACATCTACACAGATAAGGGATATTTCTATATTTCTAATTGATGTATACCCAACAGGATATTTGTAATTTATCTCAACATCAACATAAAAATAAAGTCCTTTCCCATGGACTACCTCGGGCACCCCATCTCTTTGGGAAGATTACGCATATGTGATTTCAACATCCCCATCAGCAAGATTACAAAAAAAATCCTCAACTAGAAAAATAGATACCTCTCCTTTTGTGGCCACATAACTATTATTAACAGTGTTTTATTGGATACCCCTTCCATGCTTTATATGATATAAAAATTCCAATGTGTGTCATGAAAAACATAGACAATGTTTTATCTAGATTTATCTGGGATCCAATTTTGGAAGGGAAATGACAATGGGTATCCTGACAGAGAAAGGCCATGCCTTCAAGGGAGGGTAGTATCAATGTACACATCCTGAAAGACACCTTTTTATGCATGCACTCCATGTTGGCATGGGAAGTCCTTGAGCAGCGTACCGAGTGAGGAAAAACTATGCACATCCCTCAACATGGGAAATTGAATAGGACGGAGGGGCACAAATATCTGTTTCGGTCTAACATCGCTCCTATGAACTTGAACGTTCAAACTTACATGCATTGGATCATCAGGAGGGGTGAGTTATCCTTATGGTATCATAATTGGGCTGGAGAGGTTATCAGTTTTCCAGGCTGTCCCACTCCTGCCATTTATTTTTAGGAAGCCAGCCTCTAGCCGACCTTCATTAAGGCAGTGCTGGATGAAAACCAGCAAGCCTTCTTCAACCTCATTGTCCTGCCCCCTAGTCCTAATAAATGTGTTTTTACAGCTTCTTCCTTGGTTTCCTTCAACTATAAGGACACAGGTCTTGTAGGAGAGTGCTGATAATGGTAATGAAACCATGTGGTCCAAATTCATCCCTTCGAAGTACATCTTTTGGACTTGTAGAATTAGAAATAGAGTAGTCCCAACGGATGAAAAAATTAAACTATGTGGTATACCATTGGTGTCACGATGATCCTACTTTAAAAATCATAATGAGGAGAGTGAATATCAGCTATTTTTCAGGGGTGATTGGGAAGCTACAGTTTGGAGAGCCTTTGGTGATTTTACTACTATCCGTGACCCCAACATGGCAGCCCAACCATTCCCAGATAGGTGGTATCATGGTGTGGGCGATAGGGACCCTAAGAAGTTGGCACATACCCTGATATTACATGTAGGGTGCTGATGTATCTAGTAGTCCAAGAATAATATGAGGCATGATGGGGTCCTATTCTTTGGTAGATTAATTTCCATCATGACCAGGAACCATCTTTTTGACAAGGTTGGGCTCATCAAAAACTGGCAGGAAGCCCCCTCCTTTGGTTTCCTTCAATGGAGCTCCCCCCCCATTCTAGACCAATGCCTACAACTCCAAAAACCATTGAATAAGATAGAATCCTCATTTGAGGGTCCTTAAGCTTAACACATATGGGTTGTGCAGTATGGGGGTGATCCGAGGAGGCGGGGTCATTTGTGACTCACATAGTTTAGTTATTTTAGCGTTTCCACCCAACTAGGTCACGGTTCCTCTTTACAAGCCCAGGAATAGGCCATACATCTGGGTTTAACCCAGTGCCTTCAGAAGAAGATTCTAGTGACAAAAGTTGAAACCAACTCAATGATTTTACACAGTGCAATGAACAAACATTTCACCCCCTTGGTCGATTACCTACATCCTTCTAAAGTGTAGAGGCACCTTTAATAAAACCACCAAAGTGCTTCAGTCCCGATGAGAGGGGATCCAAGTTGCAGATTATCTTGCATCTCTTGATTTCCTAAACTCTGACCCTATTTGAATCCACAATGTGCAAACCTTGAATCCTAAGGGGGGTAGATTTGGTTAGAGGGGATTCCCTTGGCCTTCATTTTTTTCGGCCTCCTTAGGTGAGATATTGTGGTTGGTGACCCTTTTTATTTTCTATCATTTACAATAATAAAAATATAATGTTGGATGGATGGATGGATAGGTATATCATACATTCAACTTGAATATTATTTATATATTATCCTAGGTAAGGTTACTATTCATTAGGTTATATCACTATTCATAAGGGTATGTTACTATTCATAAGGGTATGTTACTATTCATAAGGGTATGTTAATATTCACCAAAATTATGTTTTTGTGATTAGAATCCAAATTATATACTGATTTCAACCATGTATGTCAAATTTTATAAAATTTAAACACATAAGTGACAAACTAATGTTTAAAGGTTACTTAGCATTTAGTTGTTGATTATGTTGTGATTTAATGACATATTTATAAGAAATTAATTTCCTTTGAAAAAAATTGGGTCATTAAAGATACTGAGTGACACTATATCTATCATGAGTCCCGTATGAAGTTATTTATACTGCTTACCACAGTGTTACCAGAGTCCCACTGGCCTACTCTAGAGTCTCACTAAATTCTTCTTCTTCTCCCTAAATCAAACAAGGTTCTTCTAGCTCTAGAGCTGCACAAGAAAATTAAATCTTTGTTCTCTCTAGATTCACAATAGATTGATCTTATGTTATTCCCACACAGGCTTGCTGAATCACACATTCCACTGCATCTCTTCAAGAAGTTTTTAACAGCCTTTGTTAAGGCCTGTTGGCCTTGCCCAATAATTCTGATCACCTTTGTGATGAGTCCTTAATGCAAAACTTATTAGGAAAATATTTCTTCTTTCTTCTGAGGAAGACCCAGCCTCCCTAAGGTGTGTGCAAATGGTGCACAAAAATACTTTAAGAATATTAATAGACACGAATGATCATCCACAATATCAGATTTGGCTCACTTCTTGAATCGTCAAATACTGTTAACATTGATATAATTTCTTTAGTAATTCTGTCAGGCTTCAATCTCAATTCATGTTCCATTCATGCATGGATTTTAGGGCATCCAAACTTTTTGTTGTTGGATTTCTCAAATTATTTACACATGCATGAGATTATGCACCTTTGTATGAATATATATTATGTATCTTATAAACCCAAACACTCAATGTTTTCTTGTATCAATAGTTTAGGATTACTGTGATTGTATCTTTCATTTTTCACTTGATTCTTCTTCTAATATGTAGAAATTCAATTTCTTATTCCTTTAATTCTCTGCAAACACCCACTAGTTCATTTTACATTGGGTTCAATGTGTGTTATTCTTGTTATTTTTACTCAAAAAAACCATGCCAACTCTTTTTTTTCTTCTTATTTCACACACAACCCAAATGGGTATATGGGTGATGAGTGTGTGAGATTTTCTCCTCAAGAGAGAAGTGTATATGTTAACTGCCCTTCTCTCCTCCTTCTTCTTGTGTGTACACAAATTGGTTCATCCTTATTCAAATCATGCACATGGGAGCATGTTCTCAACACATTCATGTACATGCTTCATCATTTTATGAAAAAACATGAACCCTCAGGTTTCTTTAAATAAAAAACATACTATATTCCAACACATACTGCCCTTAACATCAAATACCCTACTTCACCGAAACTCTATCCTAAGTCTTCTTATTCATGAAAACCCGAGGAGCCTGGTTATTCTTTTTCATGATTGTTTTGTGAGTTTCTCAATCACTCACAAGAATTAGAGATATTTTGTTCTTTTGGGTGTGTCATGCAACAAAGGGAGGTGCAACACACTATCTATATTTGGTTTCATGAGCTAGGTTATTCACGAGGTACAATGAGGGTTTTGTTAAAGCGATAACATGTGTGTGGTTTTCCTTCACACATCAGGTGGGGTTTTATTCTTCATGATACTACTTCGAGAGTGTGTAGAACTTATAGAAGCTCTAAGTAATCTTTCTTCTTCGCGTACCAGAGCTGGATTGAATCTCTTAACCAGTGCTATGTTTCTATGAAAAAATGAGAGCTTTTCCCTCAATTAATTCAAATACAAATCCTCAGTTGAGGGCTCTCTTATTTATAGTAAAGGATGGACACTAAACCATGTTAAAATACCTTATGAGATGCAACAAGATTCAATGATTTGAATAGTTGATATCATCAGCTTTGAATATTTCAAATGCGGATGTAATATTCTAAATATCATTAATTTCATTTAAATTCGGTCTTCAGATTTTACGTTGTAATCCTCACATTCATGAGATGAGGAATGCATGCATAGATTTTTCTTGAGGGCTAAAGTTACATAATGTGACCTCGCACCTTCGGTTTATTCGGCCCGATAAGATCTTCAGGTTTCATTGCATGCATGCAACTTTTAATGCATTCTTGATATTGTGGACTTCCAACAATCATTTTTCATTGGTTTTCATCATCAATGGTGGTCGTATTCTTGATCACAGTGTACCATCAGTGGATATGGTGTACGTGAGTTCATCAGGTGTCTGGAGGTTGGAGACGATCCTCGGTCGAATATCAGATGAATCTGATTCAATTAGGAATGATGTATGATCAAATGATAGGTGGAGATTAGAATCTTAGATCCTGATTGAGATGTGCTGCTGAGATCTCATGCGGGATCTGATGAATGGATTAGATTTCATCTATGTTTTTTAAATCTCACCCCATATCGAAATGGATACGCGATGGTTGTGCATTATTTCAATCATGTCTCTATTCCCTAACACCAGATTACTTCTTATCCTCTCACAGTACCACCCCGTACTGTGTTCACGCAGCGAGGGAACTCTATTCCCAACCTATGCTTCCTTGCGAGTGCGCTCTGTACCCAAACTATGCACGGGTTTTCCCCATGTGCTCTAGTTGTTTATACATATCCCTCACACTATGGACCTCTTGCGGGGATGGACTTGAGGCTTCCCTCATGCGTGGTTGACCCTTAGGTACCACATGTGCCTGAGTTTGAGGAACTCAACTAGCCTTGCATGGTTGGCCTATTTTTTAATGTAAGGCCATGATAAAATATACTTTGTTAAAAAAACAAAAATTTCAGTACAAGAGTAGTGCATGGACGCCTTCTTCATTTAATGCCCGTGCATGGTAAATTCATTGGGTAGATTCTAAATAAACATACTACACCCCTGCATGCATCCTTTTTCCTTATTCATCTTCAAACATCATCGTTTGTTTTGTTTTTGGAATAAAAATCCAAGATCTAAAATATTTCATCTTTATGCAACCTTGGATAATGTATGGATTCTTCTTCATTCCTCATGCATTAACAATATGCATATTAACATTGTAATGGACAATGTGTTCTCCTATAACACATGTATTATTATTTGAAGATTATCTCTTTTAATCATCTAATTTAGCAATATGGATAATTTCCCAACTGTGTCATCCAATGCTAGGAATCCATTACAATTATACAGGCATAATTATCTTCGTAAAAACTTCATCTGATTGATATCACTGAGATATTTCCATCTCATTGAAAACCATTTCCAACCAACAACTATTGACTATACTTTTCCACTAACACAATTCATAATAAAAGCTGTATTTTCCATGATTCAACAACATCACTTTAAGAATCACTACTTCAATCGTCATCACAACTCCAATCAAGACATTTCTATAGATATATTGACACCTTATTGACAACAAATTGAAAACTACGATCTATTGTAAGGAATGATCTTCTTATGTAATGGTCATTTTCTCATACCGTTTATGATCAGGTTTATTTTTACATATCACCCTTTTTACCATTACTGATCATTTTAGATCAGCCCTTTCAATGTTTCTTTACCTTTGGATTTGAATATGGGTATTAAGTAAGATGTTTCAAAATGGGGTTTTAGTTACGAATGATAAATCATGAGACGATGTAGATGTTTAATAAACAAGTTGTTTATGTTTCCTAGATTCCAAAGACACTAAACTAATATGGTCTTTAAGAATTTTTATTTTTAGTGTATTTAGTATTAGAAAAATGTAATGTATTGTCAATTTATGTCGATATCGGGTTGTTAGAGTTTGTATTAGAGGGAAGGTTTCTTCAAACTTTGGAAACTAGGATTAGAAAAATTTAGTGTGGTCCCTAGATATTTTCCATGGATATGTCTTGGGATGTCATAAGGATAAGTCTATGTGTAGGTTACAGTTCTACTATTTTTGTGATAATGTAACGCCCCAACCCCAATTACCCAGAGTCAGTGAATTATTTTAATACATTGACATGATTACAAGGAATCAAGTCCCGAAGGACCGATCAATTTTGCAGTCATGGAAATATATTACATACATTAACATTAAATTACAATTTCAAACATAAAAAATAGCGTAAATAGTTCTTTGAGTATGAAATTATTCCCTTTAGCTTAACCCTGCATATCAATCATAATACACTTCCTGGAATATGGGGAAAATGAATCATATGAAAGGGGTGATATCACACGCCAAGTAAGGGTAAGTAATACATAGTAAAATGACATAAATATTATGCATGGTGAATAATTGAAACCACATGCCTTAACCAATAATAAACATGAATACTTTTATGGAAAGAATATGAGCTGAGTAAATAATGCCATAATAAAACATAATCATGTGTATTCTAATAGTCAAATGACCACATGAACCATCAATATTATTTCCATAATGAGGGAATGTATAATTCCAGACATTCTGAAATATTTTGTCAAGGCCTTGGCGAAGAAGTCTAAAAATGATTAAGGCCTCGACCAAAACCATAAATCAAAATGGGAAAGGGCCTCGACCAATTATACATCTAGTTGTCTCATGAGACCAACAGATGCATCGAGGAGCTATAGCGGGCTCCACCCTTCACATACAATGCCCAATACATTCCTCATATGAAATTTTTGAAACATAACATAAACATTTGTTTTAGAAATAGTATACGAAATGCCAATGCTTTAACCATAAACCATGAATGGTATAAAAATAGAACATCCACAATCAAATATATCATAACTCAATAAATAAAATACAGAATATTTTATTATAATAAATCAACCTCAATCAAAAATAATATCCAGTAAATTATTCTAACAAAGTTGAAAATGACGTGTAAATTTTTTTGAGAGAAATAACCTTTTCGTAAAATCATTTAAAAGTCACACATTTATAATGGAAGTAATTTAAAATAGATTTTTGAATCAAAGTATACCATACCACTTTGAATATTTTGAAAAGAATTATCATTTCAAAACATTCATGTCCATATAAATAGATCCTTAAAATCATTTTGAAAACATGGACATTAATTAAAAATATTTAGAAAGATAAATCTTTAAAAAATTTAAAATTCTGATCTTGATAAATAGTACCTTTCACAAATCCTTAAAATATTCATTTCGAAATAATTTTTATGAAAAATGGACATGGATGGTAATAATGTCCCTGTAAATACTTACTCATAAACAATCTCGGAATATAATGAGATCGAGGAATTAACCCTTACCAATTTGGTAACTTAAGAAACATACTCCCCATGAAAAAACTATCATACAATGAATATGTAAATACACATAAATTAAAATGTATTACACAATTAATACAATTTTGGGCAGTGCATACACTAAAAAAAGGTAATAGTGGAAATATGGCTTGAATCTCACAGGAATAAGGAGTGAGATGAAAACCCCTTACCTTGCACTTTCTTTTAGTCGAGGGTAAGTTTAACTTCCTATATAATAGTTAAATCATTGTTAGAATATGATATCATATATGATCTTTTAACATTGCTTTGGTAATAATATCTTAGTATTATCATCGTTTTGGGTGTTAACTTACTCGTTTTCTTTTATATGTTTTGTTACATAAGCCGTGTTTGTTATGGATAGGTTGTATATTATTCATATCCATAATGATATAAATTCCTTAAACATTATTTTTAATCATAATATGAGAATTATACATGAATGGATAAAATGGGGAATGAATCTCATCACGTTCGTGGAGACGGTAGTCCGTACGTATGCACGAGCGAAAATAACATAATTTTGATATTAAAATAATATATAATTGGATAGTATATAATATATACAGAATCATTATCATGTTATATTTATTATTTACATGAATTATACATCATTATTATACCCATCCAAATAATAATGTATTGAATAACAATTACACCACGACGTGGAGACGGTAGGCGGTACGTACACACGTATGGTGACATATCATTCAAAGGGTGGATAGAATACTGAATATGGTTGTACCATATTTATAATAACATCATAGTATATAAAAAATAATGAAGTTATTATTTTTGAATGAAAATAACAAAGAAATAAAAAGTTGAAGAAGAAAGAAACCTGAAAGAAGGTGGTGAAAACATTAACTCTTATTCAGGTCCTTCCCTTTGATTTGATCAAAATGGCTCCTTAGGTTGGCTTTATGACTAAATGGAGGCCTCTAGGATGAAGGGATGATATTTTAGAGGGTATTTAGGTAGAGTTTGGCCGAACCAAAATGCTTATAAGGTATGAATAATTGGTTAGAAGTGGTGTCCTTTTATAGGGGGCTCTTTAGAAAAAACAAAAAGTATTATTTTATAATAAACACATATTCGGTTTATAATGGCTCCAAAGTAGGTTATTCAAAGTCTAAGGTTGGGATAGGTCGAAAAAAAATCTTCCAATAGGTTTTAGACAGGTTTGGGACACTTTATTAACCTTATCTTTTAGTTTTAACTCTTAGTTAATTAGTTTGACACTTACCATGTCACTTTGTATTTTTATATTATATAGTTAATAAACATACTATATACATCCCAGATACACCAAAGTGGTCCAGTAATGGTACAAATATCATGATATAAGTCCTTTGGCCAAGCCTTATATTTTTAGAAATATAATATCAATTAATAATATAATATTTGTTTTAAAAACTCATTTATGTCAATTTTGACAGTGTTTAATAATTAATTTTTGTTAATGTATTAACAAAATTATTAATTAGAATAAAATTCATTTAAGCAATCATAATATATAATATTAACTAATAAAATTCTCGTATGTCATCAAAACTTTCAAATTTATATTTATTTTAACTTTTATAACACCATTTATTTGATTATTTTATTATTAAGGAAAATACTGCATCATTATTGTGTCATAAATAAATTTAACTTTTAAATGTCTAAAAATTGTAAATAAAATACTATTATGTAGTGAATATTTTTATCTTGATAATTAATATTTATAGTCTAAAATCCAACATATATAACCCTATGTAAAAATTGTTTTTCTAAAAGATATATGCTTATGTCATTTTTACATTTACTTATACTTAATTAATATAAAGTGTCGTTATCACTTACAAGTGGCTCTATGGTGTCCCACAATAAAACAAAAGATTCCCATGGTGATACTTGTATCAACCAATATGTTTAGGACTCGTTTTAGGGTAATTTAATATTAATATAATATTATTTTTTCTACCCTTATTTACCGGATTTACCCTTTAACCATGGTAAATAAAATATTTACTAAAGTAATTATTCAAAATGTACAAAAAAAAATTTACCTATTTACACAATTTGGACCTCCTGATTCTAAAAATGGAATCCATTTCTCTAAATTCAAAACACATAAGTTGCAGAAATTAATTTAAAATTAATTCTCGTTGTTGAAACGAAAGCGTGTTTTTAACAAATAATAACTATCAAAAGATTGACATTTTCTTATGTCCAGTTTAAATAGGAAATTATGTACAATTACCAAAATTGGATTAAATGGTAAAATTATAATCTAATTATACTTTAAAATCACTCAAATTCATTATTTATCACCATTATTTATTTCGATTAAGAAGTTGTTTTTAATTAAAATTTTGTATTTTTTACTATTCATCAATATATGAAAGTTATCAGAAAAGTACCAACATTTCACCCTAAACTAATTTTGATTTTACGAATCAAAAAATGAAGTCTATTTTACCAAATTTTAAAAAATAAATGTTACATTTATTAATTTAAAATTAATTCCCGCTTTTAAAACCAAAAGGCGTATTTTTAATAACTATCAAAAGTTTTACACTTGTTTATTTCCAATTTCAAAGTGAAATTACTTACAATGACCATAATTGGATTAAATGGTAAAAATATAATCTATTTATACTTACATACCATTAAAATTTATAATTTAACAATATAAATTATTTTGATAAAAAATTTGTTTTCAGTTAAAATATAGTATTTTTCACTATTCACCCAAATATGAAAGTTATCAGAAAAAGAAAAAAACATTATTGAAACTAAAATATTATGTTTATATTCCAAATAAGTCGTTTAATTTGTCAAATTTAATATATAAATGTTTCAAATATTTTATTTAAAAAGGCTTCGCCATTAAAATGCAATAAAATTGCATTTCATGAAAAATACTTCTTTTATCTGAAAAAAATGTATTTGTTCTTAAATTTTGTCTAAGAAACTCATAATATGGATTCTAAAGTTATATGTATCATATAAAGTTCCAAATTCAGTTAATAATATTCATAACCGCTTTTGAACGGCTTGTTTGGTAAGTCATGGTGCACTAGAACTTGGTGTTGCGTGTAGGGAAAGTTATTGAATTACTTTGAAGAAATAACGTACTATGAAATCTTGGGGTGTTACATTATTCCCTCCTTCAATAAATTGCATCCTCACAATTTGAAATTATTTTTCGAAAATAAAAGGTTGAATATAGAAAATACCTTTTGGAAAACAGACATCAGAAATTAGGATAATAAAATTTTGTCTTAATATGAGGAAAAGGGAAAAGAAAGGGTCACCACCAAATTATGATCTCGATTAGGAGAACATTGGTGGAAATTAGAGAAATATAATTGGAGGAAAAATCTATATATTTATAGGTAGTGTTTGAGGTCATCAATCACAAACAATTTTAAAATTTTGGGCCTTAAATTCATCAATCTATGATGATTTAAAATACCATTGGTTCAACAAAACATATGGTATTAGGATAACACATTTTTTGTTTTAAGATCCCTTCACTAGAGTATAAAAATTAATTTCTTCAATGAGTAATAGAAGAAGAAAAGTATATTCTTGATAAGTAGAGTCCCATCCTGTAACTAAGTTCTACCACAAACTCATCTTTCACTCTAAAAGTTAATAGAACTTAAAAATAATATTCAATTTATCCTATTAATATAGGTTTCAACAAAATGAATTTATATTTCACCTAGCAGAACCATAACAAAAACTACATTATTAAATCTAGGAAATCAAGTGGGTCAGTGGTATGTGATACACCCTTGTCGCCCCCCAGTTGTGGGTTCAAGTCTCGCGGCCTTGCCGGACGCGACAGTTTGCCGCCCAACCTCCAAGTTGTGCTTTTTAAGGAAATCCATATATAATCTCAAACTAGACTTATCAACAATACTTCAATCCAAACTCACAGTCCAAAATTTATAAGGTAGGTAAACACAATTAAGATTCTTTCTTCCACGTTATATCATGTGAACACATTTATCATGTATTCTAATAAAACACTACAAAATCGTGAAATACCATAAACCCATATTGATTACATTCATGCTCCCTTATTCCTTATAGAATACTGGATATAACCCTTCTATCGAAATTTTTTGTAAACTCCAACAATGATGGAATATAAAAATCATTAATCACATTCAAGGTAGTCAATAATATTAAATATAATTTGTCCAAATCAACCACATATTATTCCAAAATCACTACCTCGGTATAAGAACCATATTATGGTTTATATTTATCTCAACCATATATTTTCCAAAAATTTAACCTGCTATTGAGTCACTTTTATTTCTTCCACACAATCTCAAGTCCTTAATAAAATAGTACTGGAGTACAATCCTTATATACTCCATAATTATTATAACCAGTACATTGTTGATACAACACTCAAATGACATAATTCGCTAATAAGAACTCCAATCATTCCTTCTCATCTGTAGTAGTATCATAACTTGATTATTATCCAATAGCATCATTTGGGGCATACTCAGATGATTTGGACATTGGTTCATGTAGTGTCCCAACTCCTTGCAGATGAATCATTGAACATTTTAAACCTTTTTCTTACCCTTGTAGTCACGTACATGGTGTCATTTTTTCCACACTTATAACAAACTCCCATTCCTTTCAGGCATGTTCTAGGGTGTTTCTTCCCACAGTTATCACATATGGGAATATTCTTCTTTTCCCTCTTCCCTTTATCCATATTTCTCTCTTCCATCCTTTTCTTCTCTTGCTTCCCTTCAAATCCATAGGACTCGGAGAATTATTTTCTTTTATTATTAACACATGATATTATTTCTTCATATGTTGAGAATTCATGGGAGACTATTTCCCTTCTCAATGTTGGATTAATACTGTGAAAGATATTATCCTTCTTACACTATGGATCATACGTATTACTGGAGTTCACATTCCTTCTACTGTGTGCCATTTCTATACAATAGCATAAACTAGGCCAGTTTATTAATTGCAATGAATAATTTGAAACTTTTAAAATACCTAACGTTAATTATATAGTTTATGGATATATTCCATAACCATAAAAATGTTTTCTTGGAGTTATTATATACTCATAAACCCTTAATAATAGTTTTTAATGAAAAATGAGTATTATCCTAATAATATCCCTCGGGAGTGTCGTAACCAAGAGTGAAGCAAGGCCCATTTTCGTGCAGTAGTTCCCGTTTGAGTCTAGCTCAAAGCAGTGTTTTCAGCTTTTACCCTTAGGTACATCTGTGCCAGAGTTGCCTCTACCTTCTCGTATCCAGACAGGGATGTATTTGCTTGGAAAACTCACAAAATCTTTACATTACCAAAATTTTAGGAAGTACTTCTATACTAATCCTCAAAGTCTATCTTAGGTTTATGTGCTCTAATCAGAGTTTATCTAAATTTAGCTTCCAAGGATATTTATAAACTTCCTCTAAGACCAACTCTGACCCCCTGACCCCAGTTAACCAGATTTGGTGCATTATTTTAATACATTGGCATGATTACAAGGAATAAAGTCTCAAAGGACCGATCGGTTTAGCAGTCTTGTAAATAGATTACATACATTAAAATTACATTACAATTTCAAACATAAAACACAACGTATATTGTTTTTTGAAAACCACATTATTCCCATTAGAATAACCCTGCATATCAATCATAATACACTTCTTAGAATCATGGGAAAATTAAAAATAAGAAAGGGGTGAGCTCAAACTCTCAGTAAGAGTACGTAATACAGAGGAAAATGACATAAATATTATGCATGGTGAATAATTTAAACCAAACACATTTTTTAATAATAAACATGAATACTTATATGAAAAGAATATGAGCTGAGTAAATAATGCCACAATAAAACATAATCATGGGTATTCTACTAGTCGAATGACCACATGAACCATCAATATTATTTATATAATGAGGGAATGTATAATTCCGGACATTCTGAATTTTTTTTTCAAGGACTCGGTCAAGACGTCTAAAAATGGTTAAGGCCTCGACCAAAACCATAAATCAAAATGGGAAAGGGCCTTAGTCAATTCCTCGACTAGTTGTCTCATGAGACCTACCGATGCATCGAGGAGCTATAGCGGGATCCACCCGTTACTTACTATGTCCAATACATTTCTTATACGAAAAGGTTGAAAGATAACATAAATATATGTATTAGAACTAGCATACAAAATGACAATACTTCAACCATAAACCATGAATTGTATAAAAATAGAACATCCACAGTCAAACATATCATAACTCAATAAATACAATATGGAATATTGTATTATAATAAATCAACATCAATCAAAAATAATATCCAGTAAAGGATGCTAACAATGTTTAAAATGACGTGTAGAACTTTTTGAGAGAATTAAACTTTTTGTAAAATCATTTAAAAGTCACACATTAATAAAAGAAGTAATATAAAACAGATTTTTCAATCATGGTGTCCCATATGACATGAAACTTTTGAAAATAATTGTCATTTCAAAACATTCATGTCTTTATAAATAAATCCTTAAAATCATTTTAAAAACATGGACATTAATTAAAAATATTTAGAAAGAAAAATCTGTAAAACATTTACAATTTTGATCTTGATAAAGAGTACCTTTCAAAAGTCCTTAAAATACTCATTTTGAAATCATTTTTATGAAAAATGGACATGGATGATAAAAATGTCCCAGTAAATAAAAACACATAAACAATATCATATAATAATGAGATTGTGGAATTAACCCTTACCAATTTGGTAACTTATGAAACATACTCCCCATGAAAGAATTATAATACAATGAATATGTAAATACATAAAAATAAAAGTGTATTACACAATGAATACAATTATGGGCAGTACATACACCACAAAAAAGGTAATAGTGGCAATATTGCATAAATCTCACAGGAAAAAGGTGTTAGATGAAAACCCCTTACCTTGCACATTATTTAATTCTAGGGTACGTTTAACCTCCTGTATAATAGTTAAATCATTTTTAGAATACGATATCATATATTATCTTTTAACAATTCTTTGTTAATAATATCTTAATATTATCATCGTTTCGGGTGTTAACATACTCATTTTCTTTTATATGTTTTGTTCCATAAGACGTGTTTGTTTTGGATAGGTTGTATATTACTCATATCCATAATGATATCACGTCCTTAAAAATTATTTTTAATCATCAACTGAGAATTAGACTTGAATGGATACGATGGGGAATGAATCTCATCGCGTTCGTGGAGATGGTAGTCCGTACATACGCACGAGCGACAATATCATTATTTTGATATTAAAATAATATATAATTGGATAGTATATAATATATACAGTATCATTATCATGTAATATTTATTATTTACATGAATTACACATCATTATTATACCCATCCATATAATAATGTATTTAATAACAATTACACCACGACGTGGAGACGGTAGGCCGTACGCATGCACGCATGGTGACATTTCATTCAATGGGTGGATAGAATACTGAAGATTGTTGTACCATATTTATAATAAAATCCCAGTATATAGAAAATACTAGAGTTATTTTTTTATAATGGAAATGACAAAGAAATAAGTAGTTGAAGAAGAAAGAAACCTGAAGAGTGTGGTGAAAACATTACCTCTTCTTTGGGTTCTTTGTTTTGATTTGATCAAAAGGGGTTCTTTAGGTTGACGTTCTGACTAAATGAAGGCCTCTAGGATGAAGGGATGATAGTTTAGAAGGTATTTGGGTAGAGGTTTGACGAACAAAAAGGCTTTTATGGTATGAATAATTGGTTAGAAGTTGTGTCCTTTTATAAGGGGGAAGAGGGGCTCTTTATAAATAACATAATGTATTATTTTATAATAAATTAATATTCGGTTTTCAATGGATCATATGTAGATTATTAAGCTCTTAAGGTGTGTATAGGGCTAAAACAACTCAACCAATAAGTTTTAGACAGGTTTGGGTCACTTTATTAACCTTATCGTTTAGTTTTATCTCTTTATTAATTAGTTTGACACTTACAATGTCACTTTGTATTTTTATATTTTATAGTTAATAAACTTACTATATACATACAAGAGACCCTAAAGTGGTCCACTATTGATACACCTATCGTGATATAATTACTTTGGCTGAAAATTAGATTTTTATGAATATAATATCAATTAATAATATAATATTTGTTTTAAAAACTCATTTATGACAATTTTGACACTATTTAATAATGGTTTTTTGTTAAAGTATTAAAAAATTTATTAATTCGAATAAAATTCATTTAAGAAATAATAATATGAAATATTAACCTATAAAATTCGTGGATTTCATCAATACCTTCAAATTATATTTATTTTAACTTTTATAATACCAATTATATTATTCTTTTATTATTAAGGAAAATACTGCTCCATTATTGTGTCCTTAATAAAATTTACTATTAAATGTCTAAAAATTATAAATAAAATACCATTATGTAGGAAATATTTTTATCTTTATAATGAATATTTATATTTGGAATTCCAACATATATAACGTTATGTAAAAACTTTTTTTCTAAAAGATATATGCTTATGTCATTTTTTTATTTACTTTGACTTAATTAATATAAAGTGTCATTATCACTTACAAGTGGCTTTATGGGGTCCCAAAATCGACCCAAATATGCCCATGGTTGGACTTCTATCAAAAAATAGGGTTAGGACACGTTTAAGGGTAATTTAATTTTATTATAATATTATTTGATTTACCCTTATTTACCAGATTTACCCTTTAACCATGGTAAATAAAATATTTACTGAAGTAATAATTCAAAATGTCTAAAAATAAAAGTTAACTATTTAGACAATTTGGACCTAATGATTATAAATATGGATTCAATTTATTTATATTCAAAACATATAAGTGGAAAAAAGTAATTTAAAATTAATTCCATGTTGTCGAAACAAAAAGAATGTTTTTAAGAAATAATAACTGTCAAAAGATTGACACTTTCTTATGTCCAGTTTAAATATGAAATTATGACCAATGACCAAAATTGGATTTAATGGTAAAATTATAATCTAATTATACTTTAAAATCAGAGAAATTCATAATTTATTATTATTAATTATTTCAATTAAAAAATTGTTTTTAATTTAACTTTTGTATTTTTCACTATTCATAAAAATATGAAAGTTATCAGAAAAGTGCCAAAATTTCACCCTAAAATAATTTCGATATTACAAATAAAAAAATGAAGTCTATTTTACAGAATTCAAAAAATAAAAGTTGAATTTATTAATATGAAATTAATTCCCACTATTAAAACCAAAAGGCGTATTTTTAATAACTATCAAAAGTTTCACACTTGTTTATGTCCAATTTCAAAGTGAAATTACTTACAATGAACATCATTATATTTAATGGTAAAAATATAATCTATTTATACTTCAATACCATTAAAATGTATAATTTTACAATATAAATTATTTTGATTAAAAAAGTTGTTTTCAGTTAAAATATAGTATTTTTCACTATTCACCCAAATATAAAAGTTATCCGAAAAAGAGCAAAACATTATTGAAACTAAATTATTATGCACCGATTCAAAATAAGGAATTTATTTTTCCATATTTAATATATAAAAGTTTCAAATATTAGTTCTAAATATGCTTCACCATTAAAAAGTTGTAAAATTGCATTTTCTAAAAAATACTTCTTTTATATAGAAAAAATTTATTTGTTCTTACATTATGTATAATAAACTCATAATATTTATTCTAAAATTATAAGGATTATATAATGTTGAAAATTCCGTTAATTCTATTCATAACTACTTTTGAACGGCTTGTTTGGTAAGTCATGGTGCGCTAGAACTCGGTGTTGCGTGTAGTGAAAGTTATTGAATTACATTAAAGAAAACACGTACTATGAAATCTTGGACTGTTATAGATAATCATGAATATCTTAGGACTAAACCTAAGATATTATAGATGGAAATATTATATGTAATTTAACTTACTTATGCATTTTTAATATCTGATATATATTTCTCACACATGGATTTATGGTCTTAGTCAATAGCCTAAAAAAGATATAACATAGTTAACCTTGAATGTTTCAGATTTTGAAAGTATGGGAATTATGAAATCAGATTTCCTAAGTGTAAATATCATAAAGATAATCATAAAGATTTTACGAGTATTGGTTATACTATTGATGATAAAGAAACTGCAAATGGCATGTGAAACGTATGGGATGTTCTAGCATTATTTTTTACATTCATCCTAAAATTCGTTTTGAGATTAAACTTGAAGATCCCTAAGACACGATTCATATTTAATAAAATACTATGATGATGGATCCTAATTAATGTTTTAATAATATAGTTGGATGATTAAGGTGTGTCTGTTTTAAGATGTTGTATCATGAAATGTATAAAGGTTTTCAGTATATGTTTTTCATCAAGGATTGGAATGGATATGTTGAATAGTTCTGAGGAAATTGAAAAGTGGTTTATGGGTTAGGTGATATACTTGGATAACACATGATATAGGGAAATAAAGCCCCCAATATGTACCTTATGTTAGGATAACGATGTTTGGATAAACATACGTTGGATTTGAATAAGTAAATTGGATTATGATAGTTAAAGGGAACTAATTATGGGTTTGTTTTCTACAGGGTTATTCTATCATGGATAAAGTATAAAAATATTTATGAATTAAGTAATATACCCAATAAACATTGTAATATTGAAACAAGCATGTTATCAATTAGGATATATGGTAATTCATGTTATGACCATGACTCAAGAGAATATATGATGATGGTGTTCACATATTTGGAGTTTTACCAGTATGATATACCTTATGATATATGAGGGATAAATGTTAAGTCGATGTAGTAAACCTCTATGTAATGTTTTGGATTTTCAACTTTTGTAAGGATTGTAAGGCTATCCATTTATTGATAGTATAGGATGAAATCTCAATAAAGTTTGTTAAATTGAAGTATTATCTCACTATTGGTGGACTTATACCTATTTAAAAACATGTGCCAAATTGTTTGTTGTGATAAAGATAGATTGAATGACCCGTCATTCTCATAATCTACTAATGCTTTAAGAGTGATAAGTTCAAGAAGGTTTTATAGAATAAGAGATGAAGTGAAAATTAATCAAGGCACAACAAAAGGGTGATATGTGATGAACTAAAGTATGTATATATTTTCATACAAATTATTCAATATTATAAAAATGTTTTCAAGGTGGAAAAGTGTGTCCTATTATAATCAATTTTTATGATAACAATGACCTATTCTATACTTTTTTAGTTTATGGTTTTGAGATTGTTAACGTTCTTTGGATCACCCAATATCTTGTGATCAATATTATTTATCTATCTATATGATTATTTAATATTTTCCTCTATACCCAAATATTCACCTACGTTATCCTATGTAGATAAATTGTCATGATTTACTTTGGGAAACTGTAATTTTTAATCTATTATTTTTTAAAGGATGTCTTAGAATTCCTTTTACGATGTGGGTTTCAATAAAAGAAACATTCAAGTATTAATAATTCTATAACCCAAACGAATTTTTAGGGATAAATTCAATTTAATTGGGGTAGAATTTAACACTATCATATTTTTATAAGATATATTTTTGAAATTACTGTGGTGTATTGTGTTGTACGCTATGAAAAGATAAACATGTGTTATATGCAACACCAAATTTACTTATATTATATGAAACACTATGATTGGATGGTGTTGCAAACAATTTCATTTATTTTTATATAATTAATTTCATGCAATACTTATTTTAGTCGAAAAAATAAATATTATTATGTTACATTATAACCTAGTCATTATAATGGCAGGTATACAAAATATTGACCTTCCATAAAAAAATTTAAATGAAAATTATAGAGTTTATAAAATAATAAAAAAACTCTTTATAGATTTTCTTAATTTAATATATATGTATTGTATTCAATATTATATTTAAATTCATATTGACTGTTTTATAGGCATGATATAATAGAAAATTTCATTTTTCAGAGATAAGAATTATTTTCTAAAAAATACAGTTTTCCACCTTTTGATGGTGCACCCATTTTAAATATAGTTTTGAAAATTTTACATATCATATTTAACAAAAAATCCCCTTATTTGGAATATGTGTATAAAAATTTACTTTGTATGTTTTTTTATATTATTTGATAAGTTTTATTTTTTTTGAATACAAAAAATATAACAAATTTAAAATGAACACAAATTTTTTCATAAAAATAATTTATGTTGATAAATTATATTCTTTAAATTATTAAGTACAAATAGAATTTATTTATATCATAAAATATATTTTTTTTCATTGGAATTAATTTTATCAGAATTTTTATGTAAAAACATTTCAATCATTTGCAATGTTTTAAATTTTAAAAAACTTTTTTTTTAATTCTGAAAATGTGATTAATTTTAAATTAATTAATGAAACATTAGTGTTTTGAATTTTTAACAATTTATTCCATATTTTGTTTCAGTATGTCAAAATTATTCAAATAGCGATATTTTTTTGGGCATTATGAATAGTAACATTTGTAATTTTTATTAATATGGTAAAAAGGTAAATCCGGTAATTAAGGGTAAATATAATATTTTAAAATAACCTTAACACTGTATCTAATATTATTTTATGATTAAATTTAGACCTAAAAATCCATGGGTCTAAATTATACCCTTTTTAAATAACTTAGATGATATTAGTCCATTTAATAGATTTTATTTAATGAAAAGATAAATATGTTTTACACAAATTTTAATAAATTTATCATTTTAAAATATGTTTATAGGGGAGATAAATTAGACTATAATTTTTCATTTGAAATATAAAATGTATTTATTTATAATGATATTTTATTTTAAATTTCTAGGAAATAAATAATTACTTTAAAGGCTTATATATTGATGATACAAAAATTATTTAATTTATGGAAGTTCAATAAAATAATTTTTGTGAAAATTATAATAAAAAATAAAAGAACCAATATCATGGGAAAATTATACTTTTCGATTATATAACGACCATAATCATTCAATTATCATGTTATGGAACATTGGGATCCATATGGAAAGGATTATGACAGTTATAGTATTTTATTTACAGTGATGTTAAAGTTATCACATTCAATTATTAATACATATAAAATTTTTATTGTTGGATTTTCTAGGAGATATATTATAAAATTAGTATTAGTATGAAATATATATGATCTATATTTTTCAAAAGTATTTTATTTATAATTTTTACTCAATAAATAAGTATATTAAATAATTACACAAACCTAATGTAGTAATTTTTTTATTAACAGAAATATCAAATTAATGTTACTAAAAATACTAAAATATATATAATTTTGGATAATTAATATATCCAGAAAATTTTATAGATTAAATTGACACCTTATATATATAATTAAGTATTTTTTTCTACGTTAACATCTTATCTTGATATTTTTAAAATATCTTAAATTAATAGTGCAAAAATGAAGCACTTGATATTTTCTCAAAATAAACATTAATTAAATTATTAAAAAACACTAAATTATTTTAAAAAATATAATATATTAATTTTATACTCAGAAATATTTTTTATTTTATATTTATTTTCTAATTGACATCAAATAAGTAAAAATGACACTATTTTAATATCAACTAATTGTTTTCGTTAGTAAAAATTTGAAGAGAATAATTATGATTAAAATGAAATGATAAGGTTTAAAATGAAATAAAAACATGTATAAAATCTATTGGATGATAATATTACAACCTTATCTCATATAATAATTAATATAAAGACATTTTGTAGGTTTGTGGAAGTGGTTTTAGTTTATTATAATTAATATATTTGGAGTTTCCAAAAGTGAACATCACCTCAATTATAAAAGGGAACCTCCTCCCTAACCTCTTTACATAAATTTAAGACTTCAAGATCAGATATACCCAGCCCATTTTCATTTTAATCGTTTTTAGTTATAATTTAATGGTTCTAGTCATCAAAAAACCAACTCTAGTACCCTTAAGAGGAGGTGTATTGGAAGCATGTCGAAGAAGAGGTAATATTCTCTACCGATTCATTAAGACTTTTTTCTTCTTATACATCCCCTTCATGAGTTGTTTATATTTTAAATTAATAAATCAAGTATCACTTATAAAATTTGATTTTATTAAAATCATGGAACAACCATATTCATCCTTCTATCCATCTTACGAAAAACCAAATCACCACACATGCGTACATACGACTAACTATCTCCACACCGTGGTGTAATATGTTTTTCACCACCACCATATATGGATGGATATAATGATGAAAATAATAACTATATATGATTATAATGACATGAAATGTATTTTAAAAAGGCATACATTTCCTCGAATTCCATACAATTTCATAATTATTAGAATGATATCATTGCTCTTGCATACGTAAGACCAATCGTATCCACGATGCGATGCGATTAATTCTAAAAGATATCCATTGAATAATGATTATATAAATGTAAATAATGATTAAATATGGTATATATTATGTTAATATCCATTTATTAATGATATAAATATGACCTATGAAGGATAACAAGAAATTATTTGACAAAATATGAATAATAACATAATGTAGTTAATACATGAATAACGAGTAACAATGAGATGTTACTAACAGAAAAATGATAATAAGATCATATATGATATCATAAAAATTGCAAAGAATATTTTATAAATAAATGAAATTATTTAAATCACTAAACTGGTGGTTTGGATACCTACAAAAAATATTATACCTAAGGTAAGGGATTATTTAGTCTCACTTTTATTTTTGTGGGATATATGACTTATACACCAAATCTTCCTTTTGTGAGGTGTTTATGTTTACCATGAATGTTTTTATGATTATTATTATGAATGTTATGATATTTAAATATGAATATAATTTTACTTTTTTTATGAGGCATACGATTCCACTTATTATGAACTAGTAAGTGATAATTTTATAATCTCATTATTATATGAGATTCTTTATACGTAAGTATTTACTCTGGTATATGTATCATCCATGTAAATGTTATCTAAAAATGATTTAATAATTTTTTTAATATTATTCAATAGATGTAAAAAGTTAGTTTTACTAATTTTTAACTTTTTTACAAAAAGTTTGAAAGAAATGTTTCTTTCATTTTCCAAATGAAGTACTTTTTGACTTCTCTGGAAGAAGAAAGAGAATAAGGTTTTTAACTTATATGGTATAAATTGATTTTTATGATTTCATAATTCCTTATTTATGTTACATGTTTTAAAAGATATTTCCCATGAAATTCTTTTCATTTCGAATTTCATGACATATTATGAAAAGAAAACATTTTTAAAGAAGTAATGATATTTTGTTAAGTATCAATTTCAAGTGTTTTATCAAAATTATTTTCAATCTAAGATGAATTTATTTAATAAGGATATATTGGAATTATATTATCTCTATTATTACTATGTTTGATTATAAATATTATGGAATGTTATTTTTGAAATCCATTTATTTTCTATGGATTACTTAATGATTGAATGTTGTTTAAGAAACCCATTTTATTACTTGTGTTATTCTATGTTGATTGATTTATGTTTTTGCTATACAAATAATTATGGATTCATTATGAGATGGATGGGACCTATATCTCCCTCTAGTTAGTTGAGAAATAATGGAGAACTCATGAGGTATTTATTTTATCTGTTAACCTGATTTTATGTTCACAATTATATGCGTGGAAGTAGTATTTATTATGTATAATTTTATGAGTGGAATGGGTTTCCATGTCCATATGTTTATGAAAGGGACTAATTTAATGTCCTTAATTTAATTATTGAACCTATTTCTATTCATACCTATTCATAAAGTAATATGTTTTTGTGTATCCCACAATTTAATGTCCTATGTTAGTGTTAATATCTTATAGATTAGGAACCCTGATTTTACATATGATTCGTGTTTTCCTTTGACATGTAGGTCATGATCTTCTAATTTTATGATCAAATTTTAATTCCCTTTAGGCTAAAGTTAATGTTTATATATCACATTTGTTTACCCTTACTGATCATCTCACATCACCCCTTTATATATTACTTTTCCCTAGGATTGGATGATGGGTATTAAGTAAGATGATTCAAAAAGGGGTTCTAGTTATTACTGATAAAGTATGATACTATATAGATTTTTTGAAAACCAGTTTCTATGTTTTCCAGTTTCCAAAATCACAAAAATAATAAGGTGTTTGGGAGTTTGTTTGTTTAATGTATTAATTAATCCAAAAATGTATTATAATGTATATTTTCATCAATATTGGTTTTTTATAGTTAGGGATCCATGTTCAAGGACAATTTTGATAATCTAATCAAAGAAAAATTCGTCACGGAAGTCCAGTACCCCAGATGTTTGGATAAAATCATCACTATATGGATGAAAAATAAATATATCGTAGTCTGTATCAACTTTCGGGATCTCAACCGTCACTTTCCAAAGGATGACTCTAACCTTCCTATGATAGAGATGTCTATTTATTCCACTGCTATATTCCAAGATCTCTCTTTCATGGATGGATATTATGGATAAAATAAAATCTGTATGGCTACTAAGGACGAGTGGTCCACCACCTTCAGAGCACGGTAAGGTACCATTTTTTATCTAGTAATTCCATTTTTTCTAATGAATGGTAGAGCCACCTACCAGTGTGTTATTAATTTCATATTCAAAACAATCCTTAGGAAATTGGTGGAATGATATGTTTATGATTTGGGGGTCAAATTACATCAGTGTTAGGACCATCTTAGAGAACATGATAATTTTTTCGGTTTCCTCTATGCGAACTATATAAAGATAAAACCTCTGAAGTGCACCATGGGGGTTAAATATGGGATGTTTCTCATCTTTTTCTTCATATACATAGGCATAGAGATCGATCAATAGAAGATCAAGGCCATCTGTCAGATTCCACCTCTAAGGAATGTTTGGGAGCTCTGAGGTTTTCGAGGACAGTCATCCTACATATGTCGATTCACTGTGAATTTGGTTGGAAAGTGTAATACCTTTTCAAAATTCATGAATAATGGTTCCATATATCATTGGGATGAGGAGTACCTGAACTCTTTTTTGAAAATCATGCAGTATCTGTTAAAACCTATGATTCTGATGACACCTATATCTGGCAATCCACTAGTCCTCTGTGTGACTGCCTTGGAATGATCCCTCAATAAAATTCACTATCATTTGAAAAATGAATGAAAATAACATAGTTTTTACTATCTCAGATGCATGCTCCTTGGCACCAAGAATAGATATTACTCTATATATAAGAGACACCTCACACTAGTTTTCATAGTGAAGAAGTTGTGGCATTATCTACATCATCACAAGATATAGCTGGTGTCCCATGTGGATCCACTGAAGTACATTCTAAATCACCCAATATTGAAAGGCTATCTAGATTGTTGGGTATTGATCCTTTAGTAGTTAGACATTATTTTCATCCTGTAAAAAGCTACTAAGTGTCAGGTATTGGAAGATATTTTGGCCACCCATCTGACTCTCACAGAGCAGTCTCTAGATCTTGATTTTTTAGATGTGGCCATCCTCTCTGTGGATCAAGCCATGACATGTAACAATATGCTGTTTGATGGTGCCTTATAGAGACCCATTAGTAGAAGACTCAATTATCCCATGATCAACCGAGTAGTCCTGGGCATTATCTTCATCACACCTATACATTATATTTTTCACTATTTTTTAATATTGTTAGAGGGTTGTACAAACAACAAGGTTGTGTATCAGGCTCTGATCACTAGCCGTAAGATTTCCCTCAATGTTGATTTTTTACTCATACATGTCAATTGGTAATTTGAGATGGTCCTTAAGAAGACAAATGATGAATATGTCATCATAAATCAAGAACTTATGATCATATTAGAGCGTAATTTCTAGCTGATGGCATAGGTCCCATCAGGGATCGAAATATTTCATGTTCCTCGATTATAGAATAGTCAATTCAATAGCCTAGATATCCTTTCCACGTCTCTCTAAGAACATGACCAGGATAGTTCGATTATCCACATGGCACATAAAAGATTCATCACTCTCTACACTCCGAATGATTATCAGAAATAACAGCTAGTCCACCTTATCATTAGTCACTCTGCAGGACCTCCATGATCCATGACACAATAAGGGAAACCCTGTGTTGGACAACTCATTTGGTCGAGTACCTCCAACATGGAAATATTCTTACACGCAATGTCAAATGCAAGTGAATCCATCAGCGTGTAGTGTATTTTACCCTCCAGAGTGGTCCCAAAATTAAGAAGATCCTCTAAAAACGTGTGTTTGGTAGAGTTATCTTCTGTTGTATACAAGGAGATGAGATTATCCATGTCATGAATGAATTCCATACTGCTTCCTGCAGATCTCATCGTGCAGGATTGAAACTATCCCACTAGATCCAAATGATGCACTACTTCTGGCCAACCATGGTTCATGACTATATCAGGTTCTCAAAGAGGATACATTCTTGTCAAATCCATTAAAATTTTGTTCATAGTTTACCATATCCCCTCTATAATACCATGAACTCTTGGCCCTTTACGGTCTAGGGACTCAATGTCATGGGACCATATCCAGCAGTAATATCTTGCCAGTGGAGGTTCATTATAATATCTCTGGTTTTATTTTTGATGTGGGTAGAAATAATTCCACTCTGGGAAGTCATGGACCATTATATCATTTATTTTTTGAGCTCCAACATCATCCATCGATTTGGAGTCCCTCATGACTTCCTCACTAATAACAACACTAATATTTGAGTATCTAAGTTGAATAGATTGTATTCTAAGTACAAAATCTAGTCTAACCATAATCCTTGATACCAAGCATAGGATAACAGATATATCGATGCATTCAATGGAAAACTCTCTAACCTTATACAACATATGGTTGGTGAAAACAATAAAATTTGGCCAGAAAAGCTCCGCAGCGCTCTTTATTATTACCAGATGATGTATTGTAACTCCACCTAGGTGACCCCATATTATTTGGTATATGGAACTAAATAAAATCTTCCTATTCAAATTAAAATATGGCCAGAAAAGCTCTGCAACACTCTTTGTTATTACCAAATGAGGTATTTTAACTCCACCCAGGTGACCCCATATTCTTTGGTATATGAAACTAAAGAAAATCTTCCTATTCAAATTCAGTTTCCATCACCCTATATAACCATGTATTATCACTAGAGATTATGCAAGGAAGAAGAAGACTATCTAGCTGAACTAGAGGAGCTCAATGAGAAAAGTCATTGGGCCTTTCAAAATTAGAGAGAGGAAACATAACAAGATAGCTAGACATTTCTACAAGAAAGTTCATCACTACTCCTTCCTTCAGAGTGACATTGTATTGGACCTAAGAAAGATGATGATACTTGGTAGGAAGCCACCAAACCTATTTCCCAGTTAGTGGGGAACTTATGTCATTTACATGGATTTACCCAATGGTTCACACTCTTTGATCTACATGGATGGTGAGTGAATCACTCCTCCAACCGTTTCCATGTTCTTTAAGTAGCACTTCATATGAGTGAGTTTTTTTCCGACATAACGATAAAATATGCAGTACCTTGATGTCCTCATCTGATAGGAGTAAATATTTGGCCTCTTGGATAATATTATTTAAATGGAGCACATGGTGTGATATGAGACCTCTTTGGACTTCATTCATGTCAGGCTTACAACAGCCACACCATGTGACTCCTTCAAGGGTTTTTCTCTTATGTCCTTACCGCATAACATTAAACTACACTACATTCTATAAATACATCTATCTTGATTCCTCCCCTTACATGTTATGTTTTGAAATCTTTACATTTTGTCTCTATGCCCTGCTATAGGACCACCATTTCATCCTTTTTCCCCATTGCCTAAGCATTCCTCAAGAGTGTGTGGTGTATTATTGAGCCCTCCTTGGAAGTCATTCACATTGGGTTTATTTATGGAACTACCCTACACACCCCTATAATATTATCTCCCAACATTATGGTCTATGTTATATGAACATAAAATAAGATCTATTTAATTCTCCTGCATGAAGTAAGACAACATGGCCATGTACTGAAGGAAATTGAATTTCATAGCATATATGGTACATTCTGTATGAACATAAAAGGAATGTATACCTGCATCCCATAAAAACTATACATCAGTCCCTTCCTGCATGATGTTAAATTACACGGATGTTCAAGAACTACATATGGAATGATTCCAATCATTATGGGATACATAGGAATGGTATGCAATTTTGTCTTTGGGTCCATCCCCAAGTTCCTCCATCTCCAGTCTCATGGCCTGGGGTTTCTCATGGGAGAATGTGGTGGGGTATGAGACCTATGTGGTCCTCATTCACATCAGGTTTTAAAAAATTTCACTATGAGCCTCCCTTAGGGATACTTTTCATCTTCAACGTCCTTACCACATGATGTTAAATGACATGGATAATCTATAATATTTTATGGATTGATTCCTAAAATCACAAGATATATAGTGATTCCGAAACATTTTTTGGGTCTAGTTCTATGTACTACCATTCCTATCATCATTTCAGCCTCTCATCCTGAATGTCCTGGGATCACATGGCATGTTAAGAGACTTATTCAGTCCATATTCCTATTGGTTTTTCAACTAACACATCACATATTGCCTTTAAGTATCTCTCCTCTTACCCACATCCTCACCGTATGAGGTTTAAGGAAAAAAAATTTAAGAACTACGTATAGATTTGTTCCTAACCATATAAGATATGAAAAAACACCCAAAAATTTTGTCTTCAGGTCCTGCCCTAGGTTCCTCATTCTTTCAGTCCTTTTTTTGAATTACCTACTGGTCCGAGTTCTACAACCTTAAATTGATATCTGTACCATTCCACAAAATCTTAAACTAATGTTTCCTAACATAAAGATGTTAAAATGGATGGAATTCATGGTCCTTTCTACATGACTTTATATTGAAAGTCCCCCTTTGTCCTACACGACACCAAAACTATCATATCCCATATGACATTAATCTATTCATTCATCCTTACCGCATGAAATTAAAATGCATGATATTTCATAACTATGTTCAGCTTAATTCACATCTTTATGGGATATGTATGAATACCCAAACATTTTGTCTTCAGGTCCGTCCCCCAGTTTTCCCATGTTCTTCTATCCATTCAACCCCCCCGGAAAAAGTTCTTATTAGTTGCACATGGTGTGACATGAAACCTCTTTGGTCCTAATTCACGTTGGGTTTATAGTAGTAACATCATGTACCTCCCTCAGAGAACTCCAATTTTTATCCTGTTCATACCTCATGACATTAAACTTCATGGAATTCAAGAACTACATATGGATTGATTTACATCCTTATGGGATACATTGAAACACCCAAACATTTTGTCTTTTTGCCCAACCCATGCTCTATAGTATTTTTTAACCTTTAGTATTTTTATCCTGAATTCCCAGGAGAGCATGTGGTGTGACATGAGTACTCTTTGGTCCTCATTCACTTTGGGTTTTCAATAATCCCATGTCACCACCTTTAGGAATTTTATTTCATCTCTTATTTATTGCATGACGTTTAACTGCATGACATTCAATAACTTAGTGTGTCTTGATTCCCATCATAATGGGAGACATAGGAATTCGATGGAATTTTGTCTTCTAGTCCATCCCCAATTCATCAACCTGGTTTGTATATTTTCTCCACCCATATTCTTGAGTCACCTACTCTTAATTGAATAATCAACCTCTATTTAGGCCCATTAACATACAAATATGATTTTTGATGTAGATCCTAGAGTATTGGATTCCGTATGAACATTCTTGAATTCCATTTCCATGCTTCACATGCCCCTTTATTTGGGTCTCTGTAATCTTTCATATTTGAAGGGGCCCCGTAATGGTAAGGATTCTTGGCCTCTTGGATCACCAACCATTTTGGAACAACATCCCAAAATATATCGAATGAAATTTTGAGATAGGGTTTTCATTTCGAATATGGTTAGCGGTAGACCCTTGAGTGTTTGTTCCCACATTAGGATACATTATATTGATTTTATTTCTAAAATACCGTGAATAGTTATCCTCCATCATTATGAAAACACCATTGTTTCCCAATTACCAGGTGCTGTGATTCACATCCTTATATCCATGAAGAACTTCAACACTCTATGTGTTATCCCACCCTGCGCTTTTGCATGTTCAGTGGGTTGACGAATGTCATGGGGTCATCCTTAACTTCGAACCTACATTAACCTTCCTTGTTCTTCCATGGTCTATAAATATTTTATCCTCCCCTTGTTTTCCACATCGTGCATGGATCACACTATCATAGGTATCTTTGTATGGTTTATACCCACATGTAATAATCATCCCATCCTATAGTTCAAACTCTATGACCTTAAGCTAGTGTTCACATCTAATTTATAAGCATCATGAATTATAACTATGCATAGGTATTTTTCTGAGGGATTATGTAGTGAACCCTTAGACATATTTGGTCCTCATTCACATCGTGTTACTTCATGGAACCACACTACACATTTCTCCATCGGAAACCCCGTTAGCTAAACTAATATCTATGAACATAAACTATGATTTTTAATTTCAAAGTTTGTATAACAGTAAAGTGCATAACAACCAAAATTTTAATCATTTCATATGATATCACCCCTTTTGGGATTGGCCATTTTCCACTCATTCCTTCAAGATCTATGCATGGCTTGATTCCCATCCTTGTGAGATGCGTAGGAAAACATATTTTTTTTCTTATGTGGTCCAAATGCAAATCCTTTCTTCTTTATGGCCTACTATCCTAGGTTCTTCTCTTGGGTACACAGTGTGGTTGTGGTCTCTTTGGTCCTCATTCACACCATTTTTACAACAACTCGACAATGTACCTACCATGATAACAGACCTGGTCCCGCTTGTGTATACATTCCATAGTCATTTCAACACTTCATGCATCCCTTCATTTTGGTTTCTATTATATTTTATTTTTAATGTCTCCCCTAATTGTGTGGATGATTGACCCCATGTATCACCTACTGTCATGGTCCAATGTCATGGAATAAATCGAACAATGCATTGAGATAGGTCCTGAATTTCGAACCTGGTCAGTGGTCAAACCTCAAGTGTTTATTCCCATCTCGGGTAACATGATATGGATATTAAGTTCCTAATATATTCAGAAATTAACCTCCTTATTCACAACATCCCATTGCGTCACAAATATCAGATGCGAGGAGTCAAATTTTTCGTCTCTTCTATCCTTATGGGTGTCCAACACTACTGGTGTTTTCTGTCCATGCATTAGCATGTGTTGAGTATGAATGTGTTTTGGGTGGGTATTTTCCCTCTCAACATTTATTTTTCACTATTTTACACTATCATGTGATGGGGAAATCCTGACATCAGTCCTTGTTTCCATCACCAGGCATGGCTCACGTGGGATTTGGAGTTTTGGTAGGGTAATACTAGCATAGAAAGATGTGTAAACTTATGGTACAATCTCTATGACCTTAAAAAAGATCTCTTGAATCATTACCATATTATGTTAAAATTCAGGGGTTGGTCTTTTCATAAAACCCTATATTGCGATATCATCATCCTAGACACACAACAAAAAATGACACAACATTGTGGTGTTCTCAATTGAGAGGGAATCACCATTGGCATTTTTCACCACCATGACACTTGTCAAGACCAACACCAAGCTTGATTCCCATAGAGAAACCTAGAACATTCATCATGGGTGGGTCACTCTTAAAAAAACACACACACACACAAAAGAAAATAAAAGAAATATCAAATGACTGCTCTTTATCCAAAACAAATCATGAATTGATTTCCATCATTATGGTATACATAGTGACACCCAGATCATCGATCTTGTGTCCAGATGCAACAATATGTACCATTTTTATGCATAGTCACCTTCATCCTTACTTCATGAAGTTAATCTGTACAACATTTGAGAACTACTTGCGGATTGATTCTCTTTCATAAAGGATACACACTGATGCCCAGATTCATTTTCTACATGCTCAGCCACATACTCTATAGTTGAAACTCTATTAACATAAACTAGGATCCATAAGGTCCAAACTATAGGACATTAAACTAAGAGCTTATGTCCCCAATGCATGAATTTAAACTGTAACCCTACCATGGACAAGTTTAGGATTACCCATAGTAATTATGTGATGCTTCATTTTCCTTGCTAGAGAAGATTTCATCCACCAATGTTGGTCTCTAACCATGCTCTGTTTCTAGAACTACGTGCATCTTGATTCGAATATTTATGGGATATGCAGTGATGCTTAGGCATTTTTTCTTGAGCCCAGCCATTGGTTCACTAACCTCTCTAGCCCTTTGGCCCTGATCAAGGTTCGTATCACATATGACCTCTTCTCTAATGTTCCTTGGTATTTATATGGTGTGCAAGACTATTTTGTCTTATTCGTGACATGTTGACATCTTAAAATCCATGAGAACATTATAGGAACAAACATAATTGTACTAGAGACAAAACATTAAACAATTTGAAAGGGTCGAGAATGTTTGACCATAATCTATATGAAATGTTAAAATCAGATGACGTTGAACTGCAAGAAACATCATGATCAAATGATGAAAAACTATTCCATGAATATTCCTCACCATAGGATTCTATACTACACATTCATCATCTACACTAGCATGAAATTAAACATCAAAGAATCCCAGACCCTCACCTAAGGGGTTATCTCTCACATTGTTGTTCATCCACAACATTTAAAATATCATTAGCTACCATTCAAACAACTGAGACAACAATCCCCTTAAAAGATAGGTTTACTCATTTTTTATGCCAATGCACTCACACCAATGAACTCACACTAATGCACTTTCATCATGGTGGCATAATTTCAAGAGTGTTGGAATCCTTTTGAACATTCCATCATGCACATCCATGATATTCATTCCCTTTATTTGTATCCTCATCCTATTTCATGACAAAAGGTACCCCTAATGACCTAATATCATACCTAATTGGTTCACCTAACATTTTGTGCTGATTTCTCAAAATAAATTTGACAATAATTTGAGTTTACCCTCGTGTTTTCTAATTTGGTCTGCAGTTGGTCCTCATTTGTTTGATCCAATTTTATGCTAGTAGTATAGGTACTGTATTTCTGAATATAGTCACCAGTCATATCATATCATTATGACACCATTATTATTTTTTTTTTCTGAATTATGGGTATCATGTTTGACATTTCCTATTCCCTTTAGTTCGGATTGCTTCCCAAACCCCTTGAATTTTCTCACTCGTGTACTAGATCATTTTTGGAAAGATAACTTGGTTGTTCATGGAACCCTATTCTACAGTTGTAGTGTCCATATGAATAGATACTCTAGGTGGTATATCAATAATGGAAGACCCTGAGTATCAAATTATTGACAAACACTCTCATAGAAAGTGAACAATTATGTGGTCTTCTATTGTTTCTCACACTAGGCATGACCCATGTGATCTTTGGGATTGATCACTGGTTCTTTCAAAAATACGAGGGAGGTGTAGTAATTGAAACCAGAAAATAAATATAACCATGCATGCAGTTTTAATGAGAAGGGGACTGTAAAGGAAAGTATGTTTCAGTTATGCCAAAACATATCCCTTACATATCTTCTCCTTCAATAGAATGCTGCAATTCTACAACTCATTAGTCCATTGATTCCAAAGTTTCCCTCCATCTCCTGATATCCCTATCATCCTTAATACCTATAGAGTGATTCTCATTAGTCCTGACATGTAGTCGATCCAATCATCTCAGATTACAAACACCTGATGGATCATTTTTTCTAGCTGCTCTTGGGATTCTTCTAGTTGTTCCTTCAATCCTTCAATGAGTCTATTCTTCTTAGTGATGAATGTAAAATGCTTTCTCATATTTTTATGGGCCGTTGGATAACCTGCATGACCTTTTGGAGATTCTGGATATTCTTTTACATTTTATGGAGCCATGAAGTTTCTAAATACTAAGTACTTACCAAAATCATCTCAGTGAGGTAGTCTCGGATCAACATCTGAAAATTTCACAAATTAGGCCCTCCATCACATAGATTGCATAGCCAATGTTGAAGAGATCCCACACGAACTATCCAATTAGCATCTAGAACCTTCTAAAAGAATTATTTTATTAGTTTCCATTGTCCGTTTCAGGTCATCTGGCTATCCTTAGCTTCCTCAAGATTAGATTCATCCATCCCCACAAGATCAGTCGGCTTATACTCGAGGACTGAATCCAAGAGCTCAGAATCAAGATCCTCTATCAATATTCCACCTGAAGAGTCAGGATTCAAGTAATCTGTCTAGTCCATGTCAGTTGATTCTATCTTATTGATGCTAGACCACCCAGCTCCATGTTCTTACCCAAAAGTGGCATCACCCATGATTACAATTGATCACACATCATGAACCAGGTGCAAGCTAGCCGGGGTACTTTTTTCCATATTGACTGGAATCCCACTAAGTTATGGGACCCCAGGTACTCCAGCCATCCAGATAAGGGACTTGTCAATCATTTTGGTTGAGAAAACAGTAGGTTTGGTTCTGAGAGGCATAAAAGATTGTGTGGTCTTGCTCTCACCTATCGATTTTCATTACTGGGATACCAGGGCATGCCCCATAATATAATATTATAGGCTCCATGGATTCCGTGGTGACCACCCTTGCCTCCCCAACATAGCTGGACTCTGCAGTTTTTATTCCAATTGATGAGGGTCCCGATGCTCAGTTCTCTACACCTGTCTCCTAGCCTCCGTACCCATAATTTGGATTGATCTAAATATGATCATACTATATAAGTGGATGTCAGTCAAGGAACTGAGATAAAGTGAGAAATATAATGTCACATGGGGATGAGTGAGTGCTTACATAAAGAGATGCAAAAAATCCACTTGAGATGTTTCACATGAGGTACCAATTTTTCTTTCTTCTAGAGTGCCTCCAAAGGAATCTATTTACTTAGAATAATTCTGAAGGTTCTCCTCCTTGACTGCTTCCTCCAGTATCCATTTGAGTTTTTAGATAAGGGGAAGCACTCCTCCAACTGAGACACTAAAAACATTGGGGGTATGTTATGTTCAACAACACCCTTTCCCTATTATTCAAAGGCGGTATGATGCCTCTAGAGTTTACCGGTTCCATGAATTCTCTCACAAACATTATCCCCATGACTGGGTCCACATTAAAGATGCCTTTTTTGAAGATGATTTACCCCATATCCATCCCATACCTATTTTGGTTATCCCATAGGCCTTCGATGTTTATGATCTATCTACAAATTTCATAGCCTTTCTAGGCCTCTGGATAGATGACATCAGGTGGAATAAATTCTTGACATAACTACTTTACCAGATCCTAAGGATTCACCACACAAATCCACCTTAATGATTTACCTCTCTCTTGAGTTCTGTCGATCAGAGCCACTAGGTATGGCACTATTTCCTCCCTTCATTAACCTTTATTCGGTGTTGGTTGGTGGTATACATCCCATACATATACAGCCTCATTACCATGATAATCATCAACACTACTCTCATGATGTCCCCTTTCTATCATTTGAAACTGACATCAGGGTGATGGGACCATTCTTTTATTGATCCAGATTGTTGGTTTCTATAACGTCTCACCTGGATAGGTTGCTACCGTACAATGTTCATATTTGAGAATTAAACCAAATGTAATGGTGGGAGGCATATGATAATTCTACATATTCCCATAATCCTATATGAAAATCATCTAGAGCTATTCCATCATGTACAAGTGGTTTTTATGATGCACACTGAGATACTTGTTCAGAGTCCACCTCTACGTGCATCTGAACTATCTTGTGATTCAATATAGAGTGTATGTTTCATATATCGATTCCCAGTCCACGTACACCAAAAACACCCCACAATGGAATGACAGAATATAGGATCACTTATCTATGTTACCTCTTTCATCATCAGTAAACTCTCTAGTCGGCAGATATTATGGGCGAAATATGCTCATCCCATCTTTCTTAGCATGAACACTAGACCCAGCTTGATTGGAAAGCTCCTTATAATATTCAGGATTTCTATTTGAGATTGTAACCAATATGGAGGGTTGGAATTGAGGTATTCATAGCCACCCATCTATGACAAGACTTAGCTGTAATAGAAGTGGAATGGCCTACACATGCAAAACTAACCTTTCCCTAGTTTGATGTTCCAAAGTAAGTGATACATATTTTCTATCACTAGGATACCCAGGTCGATATGTTTCCCAGAGGACCGAATCACCACCATGACGAATGTGCTTGTTCACAATCTAATATGAGATATCCTAATTGAACATATCCATCCATAGATAAGAATTGAGATGAATCAGGCAAGCATGACTATTGGATGACAATCTTCCTTGATCTAAATCCTCACAGTTTCCACTGGATATCCTATAGGATCCTCTGGTAAGAGCCATCTATACCTCACTAAGATCCCCTTAGATAGGTGCAAGGACTCATTGATTGTTTCATGGGTGATACCTCTCCCTTGACATGATTCCCTGGTGGGAAATTCAGAATGTATCTAAACCACTACTTGAAGTGGAAATACATTATGTTCTACTTGTCATTGTTTAAGCTCGACACCTGGTTCAACAATACCTTTTCAAGATGTGACATCTGTTCTACATCTGCCCAGAAATTCTCAGCAGAGAGGAATTTTTCATACATCACCCACTGAATCATGTTTCTCAATATCTTACTGAGGAACCAGAGGATGATTCCAACCTCCCCGTGATGCAAGTGAAACATCTTGGTATGTAGTGACCACCATCTCAGCATCTATGATATGATTTATTTTGGTTGGGAGACTTGTAATTGGGAATACCATGTTACTTCATACTGTCATACTCACCTTACCATGGTCTCAAAATCCACACAGGATGTGCAATCCCAGTTGGCAAAGGCCCACTCATTTGTATATTTTCCTCCCTATCGCAGATCCCATTATTTTTTCCACCCCTTTTCTAAGTTCTCAAGTCCTACCTAGATGATTTTTTTACCGAGGAAAGGACATCTCCTTGTCCAACTCCCATCTTTCGATGTTGTTGAAGTGATTGTAAAGGTAGTTCACTATGATATGAGTGTAGTCCATCCCAATATAGACATCCAAACCCCTATATGAGTTATGTTTTCTAGGTGTGTCCCTAAAACCAGTATGCCAGATCATCTATACTAGGATCTAGAATGATGATTTCACCCAGCAAGATGAATACATATAATGGAAACCCATTTCATAGTGAATAGTCCCTTTGAGCATGTGAAGAAATCATCATCAAATATTCATGGTCAGAGTGGCTGCAAACGTATCCCACATTATGATATTATACTCTATTTCATCCCTATAGGTGGAATTGACAAGAACCCCCTGAGCATCCTCTTGAGAATCCATCAGTCCAGGACATAATAATTTTTTTGATCCTATTGGGAAAGCTTAGTCCTGAAGATAATTCACAGATGTCATTTTTGAGGTAGTAGCATGTGAATTATCCTCTTTCCTGGTATGCATTGTAGAGGATCAATATATTGTCATACTATAGTTTTCTAGAATGTGTTTGTAGATAAATAGACCATATAACCTAGTTTGAGAAGTATCGTTTGTGGGATGGATCACTTAGAGAAAATAGTTTGTTAGTAAAATCATTCATAGAGATCTAGTATATATGTTGGGACACTCTTTCCCTATTTATAGTTGATAACTAATAGAGGATCTCTATGATTTTTGTCCCTTAGATATTTGTGGAAAACCACATGCAATTGCCTCACGATATAGATTCTCGATCTGATGAGTGTTTCATCAATTTACCCTCATAATACAACCATTAATTTTTCTTTATCTCCCATTATGAGGGGGCATTTTTTGGAACTGAAAATCATGTTGTTGAAAACATGGACAAATGCACGGCTGGTTTGAAGTAAAACAAGACTCAAATGGCCTTAGAATCCATCCAAAAATCATCCAAGGAGTTTGTATCATGAGACTCTAAAAGGGAGATCCTCAACCTTTGTGACCATGACGAATGTTTTCAGTTCCTTCACGAGTCTAAAAAATCTCTAACGAATGTATCATCTTTTCAAAACTATTTATCTTCATGGCTTGCCCCGTGTTCCCCACCCCTCTACAACCATAATGAATGTTGATGGTACCTTCACAAGTATGACAAAGCCCATGCGAATGTATCTGCTTCATAGTGTTCCCTGCAAGCACCACAAACCATTGTTGCCTATAAATATCATGCTCACCCCCATATCCAATGATACCACATATTTTTCTTTCCAAACCACACATTTCACGAATCTCCCAATAATCGCAAACTCGAGGGAAACATGGATTTCACAAGGTACAAGAGCTTCATGAGCTATTATTTTCCACATGATTGAAGATCCATACTTGTAGATATTCAATTCATGAAGGCCTATATCTTTAATGATGGTGGGATCCACTTTAGGTCACTCGAGCCTCTGTGAATCATTAAGACTTCATAGAAAACTCTCCAATAATGATCTATTTTCTAGAGAAAAATCCCTACTCTTCCAAAGTATTTCCCACATGAAGCACCCTTCCTTCATGAGTGACATTTCTTGTTTGAATCATCCTTCCTTCGTGAAGCACAATTACTTAACAAATAACATTTCCTTCACGAATCTCCTCTTGTTGAGCCCCCTAGAATCACCCTACCCTTTCTAGCTTGGCACTCTAGGAATGTGTGAAGTGATTTTAGGGTCCCACTTATGGTGATTCATGTTGCATTTCCCCTACCTTATTCTTCATCACATTGGTATGATAACCTCTATTTCTTCTTTGCAATGCTATGGTAACATGGAACCCTTGATTGACTAGTCCTCCACCTTTCCCCCAATGGGAATTTCATGTGACTTCCATTCCCTATGTGTGGGATGGTACATGTTATGTATGTCTAAGGGATGAGGAGTGATTCTCCATCATTTAAGTTAAATGACGTTAAACTACCAATCACACACATCCTCAGCACATGAAATTATATTTTAAGTTATCGCATGAATATAAATTATGAGAAGATATGAGAGTGGATGGGTCTAGGAACCCTTTTTCTTCTTTCCTTATCAATCCACTCTCTCAATCCCTTTGTAGTTTTTCACTATGTGCGCTTTTCCAAGTCACCACATAATCCCTAAACCACCTCCCTAGGATTCCATTGGAGTGTAAGTCCAAATATCCATCTTCCCAGTCTACTAGTCATGTGTAAGTCCCACAAAAACTCACATTGGTGCATTTTTCTGGACACAATATTCAGGTGTTCTATCACCTCTTGTTTATCACACTGACCATGAATCATGTGGGCTTAGAGTAAACAATTACAGTGACATCCACTATAGGAATTAAACCCTATGTAATCCCCATTACCCTCCATGGAACTATTTAGAATATGATCCATTTCTTTTAGACAGGGTACGTAGGAGGACTCTCTAAGGCTCAGTCCCCTCACTCTCTACGCTCCACCTATTACATCTATTTCATTTCAGTTCATTCGTCCAAAATTACATTAAACTAAAACCTCCTAAATATGTGGTTTTTGATCCTTGTCTGCTATACAGTGTACGTAGGAAGCCTCCTTGCGGTTCAATCCCATCATATGGTAAACTCTGGTGCTCCCTTCGGGGGATGTACCCTCTTATTGTGGAAACTTACCTTTATGGGATTAATCTCTTGGATCTGCCTCCTTGAGGTGTTCTGACACAATTGGTTAGCTAACAATGCATACTCCCCACACATCACCATAATTTTACATATAAGAGTGACCCTCTTGTGAATATCCTCTAACCCTAAGTAATCCCTTGGTGCATATCCATGTCATTGTCCTTTGTGTATGCCCCAATTCTATTCCCCCATCTTGAACTACACAGAAATTGATTCCTAGCCACTAGGATACATATGAAGCCTCTTCGAGGTTAAAGACCATCACTCATTTACCATCCTAGTATTTCCTTCGAGCCTTTGTGTCTTGATAAGAACGTACCCCAACCCAAAGGTTCTACATCTTTCAGGTCCCTATACAAGAACTCCATTTCTCATGATCCGCCTCTTGAGGTGTCTCCAAACCCCTCCAAAAGACGTGGACTTTGATTCCCATCCATTGGGATACATAGGAAGCCTTCTTAAGGTTCAATCCAACAACCACCTTCTTCACATAGGTTCCACCCCTTCATCTCATTCACTCAATTTAAATCCAACATCTTCAATACTGAATCTTACTCAGGACAAAACATCCTGATTATATCATGCCATCCACTTCCTCACTAGTACTAGAATCACTAGGTAATATAATCATGCATAGGCCCTATCTAGTCAGTTGCAACTTTTTTCAACACTCGGGAAGCTAACCATGCATAATCCCAACACATCATATCCATCCAAGTAAGAGTGTCCCTCTTGAAATGGGTTTATAACCATATGTAAACCCCAAATAACCCAATCAAACCACATGGGTCAAGATCCATTTCTTCTAAATTGGGTACATAGGAAACCTCCTTGATGTTCAATCCATGATAATGCTAAAACTTGGAGTTTTAATTTTTTGGGGTGCACCTCCCTGGTCTGTCCTTTTTGATGTCCAAATCATCCTTCATGGTGTAATACCTTCCTTTTTGGGACACACTATCATGGGTCCTTATTTATTAGGCATTTTGATCCATCCATTTGGTAAACCATCAAGGTATTCCCTCCTAGGGATGTACCTATCTGATCCACTATCATTAGTTTTATGATTAGTTTGATCAATCACTACCATACATTAAAAGCATGACATACCCTATGTTAAACATGGGATGATGAGGAAAAACTCAGAGAAAAGACTCGAGAATAAGTAACCTACAATCAACAAGAGATTCATCAGGATTCTGCACCAACAAAAATTCCTCTAATAAAGAAGAATTCAGTTGTACCAGTGTTCTAGCATCCACACATGCCAACAATTCCCAACATGACAGCTGTCTTGACTGAAGGTTACTACACTAAAATAGCCCTTTTGAATGTGTAGATAAAATCAACATAATTAACCAACATAAAAAAAACAGATAGAACTGAGGAGAGATTAAATAAAAATTTATTAGTCCATATGGGAGACCCGTACTAGGCGACAAATTCTAAGGAGGAATCAATGGAAGGAGGGATCGACATCCCATCATCTCATTTTTATCGAGGAGGAAACATCACTGAAGAAGTGAAGAATTCCTCCAACCTTTGTAAAGTGTTAATGTAGTTCCCAATGTAGCTATTAACATAGACATGACGTGTGTGGGTGGCACACCCCGACAAAAAGTGAATGAAGTAGTTCCCTTGAGCCATATCCTATGAATGGGACATGGTTTGAAGATCTTGAGGCCTAACCCATGATGGCGATGGGATTTGGAAACGTTGTGGTTCTCTCTAAGATGACATCATGAAATATTTTAGAGACTTGTTCATAAGACATATGGCATGAAATTGATCCCACATGATATCATTTATGAATATGAATTTATCATGGAGCCAAATCTAGTACGACTAGGGCTCATGAAGGCTTGGTTAGTACACGAATTCTTGAAATATTTTTGTTAATACATGATTTCTCATTTAAAATTATCATTGAATAAACAAGTTATTCTTGTGTACTCAGGTTATGGACACATTGGTGGTGTCATAATGGGCTCTGTTACTCAGAATAATCATAGTAATCTCAATTCATGTTCATATTTAATGATTACAAATATAGGTATGGGAAATGAGAAAATATTTTTAGCTGAGATCAGGAGTAAATAGTTGGCGGTGGTACCAGGATAGAAACTAGAGTACTCCCTTTTAGTTTTATTTATTTAATATCTTACACTATCTATTCTTATGTTTGGTTTTTCACATTTAGAGTCTTGTTCATTGTACATGGATGGAATGGGATACACTTTTTACTATATTATGTTTTCTTTGACTTCCACTGTGATATTCTAGATTTTTATATTTTGTTATTTTTATGGTTTATGGATATGATTACACAGGGTATAGTATCCCCCTACACCCTTAGAGCTTTTTATGTCATCAGACTCTTATCTCTATGGAGGTGCACATGAGGTCTTCTGACATTTAAACATGAGTGTTATTGGGGAAATTCAGGTTGTGGTGTTTCAAATTGATGTTAGAGGGGGTATTAATTTATTTTATTTTTTGGTTATTATAGAAAGTTGATATGACTTGTAAAAATTAGGTAGGGGAGTCCCCATATGCCTAGCTAGCTCATGTGTTACTACCACTGAGTAATCGCTAATGAGATTATTGTTATAGTTAGATGGAATTTGGGTTGTGAATGCATCAGAAGTACACATGTATGACCACATTATATATATATATATACATATTTTTCACAGAATTATAGCTATTTAATTTAATGAATTGGTCTATGATAATTGTTGATTGATATATCGATGTTCTCTTCTATTTTCATGTTACATTTTCTCCATCAGTTATATGAACATGACCAAGCTATTATGTATTGTATATATATTATTGTGACTAATGTTTAGGTATGTATGATTAGGGTTATTCAATGATTAAAACTAAGTGGATATACCTTTTGAGTTGGTATCTACTAATATAATTATTCCTTTGTGTGCATTGATCTCTGTGTTTTTTCTCAAAATAATGTAGATGTGGTTGTTCTTAAAGTAAATAATTTCAGAAATTACACCTTATAGAAACTTGAATGGACAACTTGGATAGTAAATAATGAATAATATAACTTTGGTGTACTCTTTAGTTACACCACAAGCTATGAAATAGATTGAAACTGAGAATTCCGTTTCACTAGTTTTGGTCATTTAGGCAATGGAGCCACCTTGGCCTATAGTCATTCCTAATGTACTCACCTAAGGATGTGGGGTTTAGAGTACCATTGTATTCTATAAATATGACGTCCATATCTAAAATATTCTATAATTCCAAAGCACCAAATGAATACATGATTGCAATAAATGGATAATCATCATTGAGGTAATATAAAACTTGGTTGAGGTAATAAAGGACAAAAAAATTAACCTTGCGTCCTATTTGCTTCAGTAACCTATGAATTCCATATATATTATCTATATTCTATAATCATTTCACAAAACGTAATAATTTTAATCCCATCATAGCTAGAATAAAAAACATAATTCCTATATGTTTTATAATGGGTTACATATACATATTAAATGTAATGTTATGACATTCAACTTATTGACTTAACCAGAGGTTATGTGAATGTCCTTGTTAATTGAGAAGGAATTATGGGGAGGATCAAGAAGTTTTACTTCTTCCATATTCAATACACATGTAGGTGGAACTTCTACTTCCATAGGGAGTGACACATATAGTAGATAGAAGATGATGACTGAGGACTTAAAACATGGTGGTGGTAGGAAAATTGACTATATTCTAGGTTCTTTATCTCCATCAGGACGAGTTTGTTAGTGTTTCAACTGTGGGAATGTTATATATTATCATAGATTCTTCCCAGAATCTCAAATAATGTCTTGTTAGTGTAAGAATATCGAAAATTTATAGTAGTATTTATCTAGACCATTGAGACAAGGTTTCCATAGGGGTGTAGGATAGCTGTGAAGCATGACCTAGGGATCCATCCAGGGTCCTTAGTAGTAGGTTCAAAATCATTAGACAATTTTAACTCAGGGGATTATTGTACCATAGGGTCAGGTATGTGGAATTGAGGTAGGTCGATTGTATGTGATAGGCTAGGTTCTAGCTAATTATAGAGAGGGAGAATCAATTTTCATGAGGTATGATCTTGATCATATCAACTATTTATACCACTATTTGATATTGGTTCTTTAAATTCATTTATAACATTTAGAATTTCTTTTAGTATTGACATACTAATTACGTTTTATTCATAGTTTCTTTCTCTCTAAACACACGTGGGAATGAATGTTGATTATCTCTTGTGGTTTTCAATGTTTCATGTAGTTATTTTCAGATATGGAAATATATAAGTTTTAATAATACATTAGAAGTATATCTTTAGTGTTACATTTATAATGGATTGGATGATAATATATGCTTATCACATAAAATATTATTAGAGACATTTGAAATTCATTGTTCCTAGAGTAGATAAGTATATGTTGAATAGTTAGTGGGATCTAAGAGTAGGTTGGATTGGACCGGACCTGATTCATATTGGAGCTATCACATTGAAATTAATGATCATTGATTTTTTAGTAGATTCAACTATGACTCCGTATATCTTTTTTCCATTAGTTTATTATTATCAAGATTTTTTCTTGATGAATTGTTTAATCTTCCTCTATATAATGGAATATAATTTGAGATTAATCTTGACCGTATGAGGAAACCAATATAAATTTCACCATATTTTATAGATCCAGCAATGATGAGAGAGTTGGAGGTACATATGAAGGATTAGGGGGATAAATTATTTATCTGACTAAGCACATTGCTTTGGGATGATCTCATTTTTTAATAAGGAATATTTTTGTCTATAACTTTATGTAGACTATATATAATTCCTAAATCCCATGCAGCCGAACTCAGTTCTTATAACTTATATGTGTATTTTTTTAAAAATAAAATATATAAATACACAAAATATGAATTAAATATCATGATATTTTACCGTATAGGTTTTGGAGAATTAAAAAATAATAATAAAATCAAACATAAATGTAAAATATTTAAAATTTAAAAAGTAATGATTCTTCAGTGAACTACCTCAACACAATAATTACATTGAAGTAATATTGATAAACCAATAAAAAGGATTATAATAAATATATTTAACATTAAATATTCCCAGTTAGGGGGTTTTGGAAGATGATTATGAAATATCATTAAAGCATTAAATTTTTTGAAATAATATTTTCTTGAAACAATATATTTTTTTGTAAATATATTTAAATACATAAAATTCAAAGTGGATTTTTAAATCATTAAAAATACATATAATTTATGAAATATAGATTTCCTGAAATAATTATATTTGTTGTATAATTTGGGAATTCTCTTTTGAAAATAATTATTTTCTAGTGGTTTAGCCCCATATACTTGGGAAAGTATAATTTAAAACCATAACATAAGGACACTAGAAATCACTCATGTGGAAAAAATTTGTATTAATTTTTATGGGTTCAATTCCCATATCATATCAATAATCATACTAGTTCCATTTTCTAAAACATATTCTATGGAACTGTCTTTCTGAGTTATAACATGAAACATTTATATATCACATACATAGAAATATATTCTTTTCAAGAAAATATTTTTTCTTATAACAAGTAAGAAACATTAAATTAAAAGAGTTTTATAAAACCATTTAATATAATCCCATGCTTGTAATAACTATTACTATTTGAAAACTATTATTTTATAAAAAATTAAATAAGAGCGCGCATGATCTCATAATGAGTTGAATGTCACAAACGAACTAGATGATGTCCATACCAATTCATGAATGACATGTTAGGTGATAAAGGAGAATGTTTGTACATAAAATAATACATTAACACATAATTTCACATTAAATGAAACAAATTATTAAGGAACATATGTAATTTTGTAAACATGTGATTATTGAAAATAAACTGTTACATACATTTTAATCATTAATTTCATGGTTAGAAATACCATTTAAAACTTATGAAAATAAATAAAGAATATTAGCTATAATTAAACATGTTTATATATATATTCATATATCTGTATATATATAGATATAAATGTATTTATGGATTGAAAAAATTTAAAATATAAATCCCTTAAAATCGTAGGTTTTAGGAGTTAAAATTTCAAAAAAAAAACTTAATATCATCTATTCTAAAAACTGATGGTTATATATGTGTATAATACATATATATAAATATATATATATATATATTACTTTTCAAAACAAAAATAATTTTATAAGATAATTTAAACCTTTACAAAACATCATATTTAGAAATTAATTTTAAAACAAGAACTCTTTATATATATTTATACATCGAAATTGATTAATATATGTGCCTATATATTCTTGTATATACATATAGATAACCTTTTTAAAATAGTAAAAAAAATTAATGACTAAAAAGAACAGTTAAAAACTAATTTCAAATAGGAAACCTCTTACTAAAAAAAATTTAAAACATAACCTATAGCTTGTAAATTATGAAAATTATAAGTCTGTATAGATAAATTCCTAAATATATTCATATATACAAAAATTTATAACTTTTTAAAACAAAATAAATTGATTAAACCTTACTAGATTTAGATTAAAAGAGGGGCTGTGAGTTTTTGGAATTTTGAGCAGCACGAATTTGAGCCTTTGAGAGGAAGAAGGCCGGGTAACATTAGATGAAAATAGGGGTATATATATACATTTAATATAATCCATGTTTCAATTAGGAATGTTTCTATTTGAAATATTAATTTACTCAAGAAGTCATAAAAAATATTGTTAATGGATGAAAAATCGTAATATAATTATATTGAAAGAAATATATATATATATATAATATATATATATATATATATGAAACTTTTAAGGGAAGTGGATACATAGATAGGGATTTAGTTTATAAAATAATACCATCAGCATAATTTTTTTAAAAATATCAACATGATGTTGTCATGGTAAAAAAAGAAAGCAATAGAGGAGGAGAAAAGGTTAATCGACCTATTGGATCATAGGTTGAAGAATAAAATTAGTAAGGAAGAAGAAGGAGATTATTTGAGGAGGAAAGGGATGGATGAGATCCTTTGAAGCTTGATCAGATGGCTGGGACTGGACACGCTGGGTTGAGCAGATTAAAAATGAGTAGACTGTTAAGACTAAATTGGGTTGAGATGAGTGACAATGATTTGATCATGCATTTTAAATAAACACATCCCACATCGAAACACCAACACTTCCACCACTCGTTTATAACAATTTAAGCCACTTCAGCCTCTCGATAACACAAACACACAAACCATATTGTACATACGCACATGTCCCCACTACGGGCCTTGGCCCAACTCGTAAACGTGATCAACTAGGAACGAACACATGGGCCCATGTGTAACCATGCGATGACTATCCACGGTTCACGCCTTGCACTGCTCGAGCCTCTTTGGGCATGGGTAGACTCCTCCCTACTGGGGTTGACCCCTTAAGGGTCCTCCATCTAGGTTCAAGTGTACCTTAAAGATGACATTTTTTCAAACAAAATTTCCGTGATTAAGATGAAATATTTAAAACAAGTGTAGTTTTCCATTTTAAAAATAATAATTTTAACCACAATGAATTAAGATCACGATTTAAGAGTAATAAACACACACATATATATTTTTTAAAACTATCATTAATAAAAAAATATCATATTAATTTTGAAATATTTAATATACCTAAAACACATAAAGACATTAATGGTCACTTACATTTTCCAAGGGTTGGCCTTTCAACAGTCAAATTAAGTGTTCTATAAAAACTATTATCTCCAACAATTTAAAAGACACAGAAAAATTACTAGGGTTAATCACTTGATTCAAAAGAAATGGGTTTTTTCATTCCTTTTTTTTCTCAGTATTTCCATTCTTCTTCTTGACATTATTTTTTTGCCATGGTTGATCCATGGGATGAACACTACAAAATTGATTTTATAATGAAGATAAGAGGTCTTCTAATGGAACTACTTGGTCTTGAAATGTGTATTCTAGAGTATTTGAGGTATTCAGTCTTGTAATAATTTAATATATCAGGGTTTTTTTAATGAAAATGCTTCCAATTTCCCTTAGTTCATTTTATTATAAAAATACTAATTTTCATAAAAGCAAGAATAAATATTAATAACCAAAAATATTAATATGAAAATTATATCTTGTGTTTTGGGAGTCACCCAATAAGAAACAAAACCAATTAATAGTGATGAACAAGTATCCTTTACCTAGTATAAATGATATGTTTGTTTAATTATAGGGTTATTGGTAGTTTTTCAAGATTAATATTCCATCATGATGCCATCAATTGTGGGTCAAAGAGTAGGATATCTATTAGATAATGTACACGATTTGATATAGGTTTTATGGGTACCTCTTCATTCCTTTGAGTTGACTAATTTTATAGTAGTATTCAATGATTCATCAACAAAATAATCCATGCATATATTAACTCTTCTATAGTTTTCTTTTTGATGATATCCTTGTATATTAACACACTTCTAAGTTAAAAACTATGCACCTTAAGATAATATTAAGTACATTCTGATCACATTAAAATTATACTATGTTTTGATATGTATCTTTGGGATCCTATAAGTTGGTGTTCTTAGTCATGAGTTCTCTCAAGCAAGAGTTTATGTGGTATAATAGATGGTGGAAGTGGTGATTTATTTGTATCACCATCAAAATTATCTTGATATTAAAAGTTTCTATAGGTTGGCTAGGTACAACTAATATTTTACCATGTACGAATCTCACTTAGAATCACTATTGAGGGGTATTATAATGAAGGAGGTCAGTTTGGGATGGTCTGACAATCTTGAGAATGTTTTTAATGAGTTAAATAGGATATTAATGACAACTGTAGTTTTGATTCTTCCAAATCATTAGATTTGATACACTATGCATTTTAGTGCCTTATGTTTGGTGTTAAGAGATGTGCTGATGTAAAAAAGATAATATAGTAGCTTATAGACCACATCAGTAGTGAACCTATGTGCAAAACTACCCAATATATGACTTAGTGTTATTAGTTATTATCTACACCTTGATGTGTTTTACAAATTGTTTATTTGGTGATAGGTTTTTAGTGTACATAATCTTAGGATCATATGATTTGACTAATAAGAGTAGAACAACATTCAAGGGTAGAGAAATTAAGAGTTACATGTATATTTATTCTACTTTAAGATATCATATTCTCCTGGAAAGGGGTATTTATTTACATATCCCCCTATATGTAAAATGATAAAGATGAAATATCTTGTTGAAAATACATCACTGTAGGATTATTGTATGATCATTTTTATAATTAAATACATTTTATATGAACATAGGATCATGGAATCAGGTCAAGTGTTCATTTGGTTTTCATATCATCATTAGTGGGGAAGTATATGACTAGTAATGATTCAGTTCTTGAATATGTGGTGATGAGAGAATGATTTGAAGGTAGTGACCAAATCCTAATCTGGTTAGTAGATGATGATAATGTGATTTCAATTTGTGGTTATATTGTTGTTCCGACCTCCATGAGAGTGAAGTTGATGAAATGTTTTCAGGATTCAAAATGGATAGTTTATTTAGGGTCAATGAAGATGTACCACGACATATGACATGAGTTATGGTTTCTTAGTAATAAGAGGGGGATCAATGGTTTTGTTTTATTACCCCTTCTCCTCTAGAGGGTAAAATATAATAATTATCATCTTCGTAGTTTGATTAATATTATGCTAATAAAAAATTGTATGTGTGACTACATGACAATTTTAACTCGGTCCCCAAAGATTCTTAATGAGATTTGGGTGATATTTTGTTATCTAATAAAATTTTATCATTTCATGAAAATCTATGAGGCACATTCAATGGATGAGTAGTATATGTTGTGTGTACATGAGATATTAAGCCTTCATGGAGTTACCTCGAGCATGGTACTTGATAGCGAATCACATTTCACATCATTATTTTGGATGGATATATAGAATGATTTGGGTACTATGTTGAAATTAAGTAAATTGTACAATCCATAGAAAAATGGTTATTGAGATATGAAGAAATAGATCTTGTAGGATATACAATGGTAATCCTTACATGATTTGGGTGGATATTGTGATGATAAATTATCATTGGTGGTGTTTTTGTACAATAACAACTTATAGGATTCTATTTAGATTGAATCATTGGAGGTTATTTATATTCAGAAATTTCATTCAAAAATAGATTTGTAAAGAGACAGATAATGTAGATGTTATGGGGAAAATCAGTGTATATGTGACCTTCAAGAGTGTTTAAATATTCAAGAAATGGGTAACCAATTATTATAGTTGGTAATAAAAATATTTTTAATATAGTAGGTGACCCATAGAGTTCACTATATGCGAAATTTTTTTATTATAGTAAACTCTTCAGTTAGGGATTCAATAGTTTTGGAAACAAGGTAATATAACATACCGATTTTTTTTGAGTTTTTATGATTACTAATCATATCTAGATAGTGGCCAACCATTTGGTTCATCCTCTATGATATTGATGTATGGATTATATGTTCCATGTGACTCAGTTTCAAAGGTACATGCTTGATCCTACTCATGTGACCAAATATGTAGATGTTGATTTGTATCTTGTTTTTTTGTGTGGATCAACCAATGAAAATTCATGATAGGATTAATATAGTATTGTGATTGAATACCATACCACTTGTTAGATTCATATAACACCATGGATGGATCAAATAGGTTCCATGAGAGTGGGAGTATATTATTCGGGCATAATGAACTACGTATTATGAGTAATAATACTTAGATAACTCTTTAAGTATGATATGTAATTAAAGAGGGATAATTATAACATCATTAGTTCTAAATAATTTACCAAGGACAGATCTTAGAAAGAAGAGGTAGGATGAACTATATGGAACCAGTTTCTAGAGCATCATATAAATTTTTCACCATGGAAGGAATCACGGTTGAGGAAAATGTGATTTGAAAATAATATTTTATGGTTCATCATATGTTGGCATATATATATAGACTAGATAATGGGATATCAAATGGATGTTCAAATGTATACTTTGGGTGGTACTACCAATTTCAATGTTACTACACAATTGATCATTGGTTACAACAAAGTGCTCTTGCGAGGTCCTTGAGGAAATGTAATAGTGATTCCCAATAGACCATAGTTCATTCCCTAGTTTACAAGATCTCACCATCAACCAAAATATAGATTCTAGATTCTCTTTTCTACTATGAACTTATATATAGTTTCCAAATCCCTTGCACGATATTCCAAGGAATTTTAGAAACCTTATAGTGTAGCCATATGTGATACATCATGATGCCTATTTTCCAGATTTCCAATAATATTTTGAGGAACCTTGTACCCAAAATATTCTCAACTTATCCTCTTAGACATTTGGGGATTATCATGATTATTTAATATATCTTCCAGATATCAATCTCTTTGATTTATCCCCAATTATTAAGGATTTATCATTGGAAATTTTATGTGATTTTCATTTTGAAATTACATTTTATATCTATTATCTTTATATGAATCATATATCTATGTCTATTTCACTAAATCCTTTTTAAATCCTTCAATGAAACCCTATATGTGAATGATTTGAGATCAGTCTTAGGGGTCCATTGTACTTGGGCTTCATCCAATTGCACATTAGGTGTGACTTGGGTATCACTCCATGGAATTTTTTAGATACAATGATCATCATTATTAATATAGGAAGTTCCTTACCATACAGGGAACTTGAATACTCTTGGTTTATTGAAATGTTACTTTTGTTTTCATATCTTGATTGACCAGTCAAGATAGTGATCACATGTGTGTGAATGTTTAACCTATTAGACCAATATATGATGATGGATTACATGAGTGTTCTTATATATATTATTAGGAAATATGCATTTCATATAACATGTACTTGTATGTTGTTACTGATTATCATGATGAAATGATATGGTCTTATGATATATTCACAACTCTATCATGTGGGACTTCCATATATTTGGAGGTATTTCTATTCCTTTTCAAAATAGGTGGACTATCAAGATATAGTTATCCAAAAGAGGTTGAGAGCACACAACACATGATGATGAAGACAATGGACCTGAACATTGGGTATGACCATTATAATCTTAAGGTTAGATCAATAAAACCTATAGTTGGGGTATGAAGGCCTTGTGTCCTGACCAAAGGCAATGACAGGATATGATAACCTTGAGGCATGACCCGTGACTGAGAATAAATTTGATGGTATTGAGGCATGACCTATGTCCGAGATGAGGTTTTATGGTCTTGTTGAATACCTTATGATGAATGCCAGATATGATGAACTTATGGCCCAATATGACTTGATGCCTTGTCACTAATGAGAAACACATTCACTTTAATTTTCAATAGATCTAAATCACTCCTAAAATAATTTATGAGTATCAATCTAGTGAGGCTAAATTAGATATATATGAAGCTCATAGAATCTTGTTTTTTACATAAAAACACAATATATATTTATTATTTTATTACTCAACAATTATCATGTAATAAACCAGTTATACATGTTCAATCAGATCATGGAAGTGTTTTTTATATCTTACAAGGTTCTACTACTAACACCCTAAAAGGGAATCTTGATGAATATACAGATTTAATGATTAAGGATATTGATATGGGAATGAGTTCAATAAAGAATAACTAAGTTTAGGAGAAAAGGGTTGGTGCAAGTACTAGGATAAATTTTTTTGGACTTATAATGGTGTTTCTTATTTACTTGGTAAAAATTTTTCCCTCTAGTTTTTCTTGTCTCATTGGGATCCTGCCTCATTTTAAATCTGTGACTTGGGAGAAATTTTTTACTACAATATGTTTTATTTATCATACATTTTGATACTTTGGTTTCTTATTTTTTGTTATGTTTATGGTGTATGTATGTATTTAATATGGTTATAGTCCCCCCACTGCACCCTTAGACCCTCCCCTCTAGTCGAAAACCTCTTATGTATTAGATGGCATAGATGAGGTCATATAGAAAATTCACTAGGGTGCTATTTGGGATATCATAGTCGAGGAATCAAAAATTTCATGGAATGAAAATATTAATATTTCATCATATTGTTAATAATATTTTACCACTTTTTTACATGTTCCAATCAATACACCTTATAGAAAATATTTTCATGCTCTAAGCACAAGAGAATGCAAAATAAATTTTCTGTTGTATTGGTTCATTTTTCATAAATTAGTGGATCATAAGAACCAATAGAAAAATGTTGTTGTTTCCTAATGAAATACTCAAATTTAAATTAGTACCTCATATCATTTGGAATCTGAGCACGATTCACAGCTTGAGAGAGTTACATGTGTATAGAAACATGAATTTTCATACCAACTATTTTATTATTTATTTTATTTTTGAAGGAAATATTTTTATTTTCTTCCAAAATAAATTTTAATAATATTACTAAAGGTTAAAACAATTTAATAAAACCAAAATCTATATTGAAAACATTATTCTATAATATCCAAAGTGTAAAATCATACAATCATGAAGATCATTATGGAGATGTCCAAAATTGGGAATCATTTTTATCATCCTTTGACACTTTTGGGTTCATCCTATATCAATTTTAGTTCGTAATATGTTATCATATGTTCAATATTCTTATTATTAATAAATTAATCTCTAGAAAATAACTAAAACCTTCTCTGATACCAACTATGGTGAACTTAGTATTACATGTATAAATATTGGATAATGTTTTATGAGTATTCACTACATTTCACTACAATACAAGCCCCAAAATTGTAAAGGGTTGTTGTCATTAAATACTAGATAAATAATTAAAATATATAATGGAAGATCTAAAAATTTCCTATAATTTTTTTATCATCGAACCCTTATTAGATATAATACTTGTAAATCCATTCATCAAAACCTGGGGAAAATAGAAACATAGGAAAGGGTGAACTCATATTATTAGTAAGGTAAAACATGAGAGATATCAATAAATTATCACATTAAATCATAAGATAATTATATAAGTATCAATTTCTGATACAAAATCATGATGTTCATACCCAATCTGTCAAACATCATAAATCTTGAGTATTAGAATAAAGATTAATACCCTCAAAATGAAATATTCATAAGAGTGTAAAATCATCATTAACAAATAATGTTACATTAGACAATATCATAAGAATAATAACATTTCATAATAATTATGTCATGATCATAATAATAAAAAATCATTTCATTAGTTAAGGTTCACTTACAAGATCATAAACACATATTGAAAAAAGTTTTATAATGGATTTAGTTTAATACAAAACCACTTTTCAATATTTTAATGAATTTAATATACATTATATTTTATAATATATCATGAGATATAAATCATTACCCAAATAATACGAGGAATATATAATTATAATCATAGCCATCACATAATGAAAACCAATCATATGTGTGCCACAAAATCAAAAAAGAATTCATCAATTTATCTTATTAAAACCCATCAAAAGAAGTGGTTTTCATAAATATTTTAATATGAAATACTCATAAAACTATATAGATATAATTTGGATGGAATCATTATATTACATCACTTGTGAAGCATAAGAAATATTGATTCATATAGTAATAGATGATAATACCTTCAAAAGAACATTAAAACATGTCTCTAAAAACAAGAGAAAATATTATATTCTTAAAATATATTTGAAAAATAAAAATACATATATTATTTAGAAAATGATTCTATTATAAAATAACTAGGGAAATGTAAATATTAATATTAAAAAAATAATGGAAATGATTGTGGAATCTTATTTATGCAGTAAATGTTAAAATAATGACCCCTTTAATACTTTTTTGGGGAAAGTCATAAGAAACATCTTTAGAGAAAATTAAGAAAAATAAAATTTAAAAAATTTAAGAGAAAGAAAATTATGGTTGAAATTAAATTTAAATATTCCATCGATTATAGATAAGACTGTATTCAAAAAAATTTAAATTACAAATACATAGAATAATAGTTGACTGATTAAAGTGGAAATAAAGTAAAATTTTATTTAAAACACTTTCTTAGTAAATTTAAACAATAATGATAGGATAAGAAAGGAAAAAATATGAAAAAACATAAATAATTAGAATATAAGATCATATATTCGTTTTAAGAGAAAATCTAATATAATTCCCCAAAATAATATTCAAGTACAAACAACACTAAAGGAAAATGAGTTTATATCATAAACCCTGACCTTCATTCCAAAATTTTATATATTAATTATTTTTCTATAATATAATAAGTTTATATTTATTATAATTTTATAAAAACACCATATGAATTATTGTATTATTTTATAACATTAAATTTTAATTTCCAATTTTCTATTAATTAACAATTCTTTATTAAAATCAACATTTGTGTGTTAACTATTCAATTTCCCATGCATATTATGGTTCGACGGTTCTAGTACATGGATCTTTATCATGGTTTTATAATCCCTAGAAAAATTATATTTTAATATGAAACATATTAATTCTTCATATATAATTTTAAAATCTTGCATATACGGTTATTTTGAGAAATTAATTACATCATTTTGTGAAGCATTTATCCCATACGTATGCATGAGAAAGGTTTTAATTATAAAAAAATGGAATAAAATAAATTTAAATAATAAAATACCTTTACATAATCGTAATTATAACATTAGTGTAAAATATATTTATTAAATCCAACAATTTTACCTACCGTGTACGACGAACATGAAAAAATAATCACATCACTTCATGGAGGAGGAAGTCTAGATGCATGCATTAACATCCATATAATTTATAAGAGGATGGATATGATGTATAAAATAGTATTACAATTAACATAAAAAAATTAATATTTGTAATTATACTTATTGTATCATTTTAATATAATTATATAATATTTTTAAGGGGATAATGAAGAATGAAAATCAAAATTGATCAGTAATGATAATTTCCTCTTCATTATAAAACATCCTTTGGATTAAACCTTAATCCTCAAATGGCTGGAATTTGGGAAATATAATAAGCTATAGAATTTGGGAAGATATTTAGGTACGGATTTGATGATCTTGATGAATCAAAATGTTTATAGAAGTAAGGTGGAGAGGACATCTCATTATAAGTGTGGGGAGTGACACACATTGAAATACATAAGAAAATAAAATATAATAAATTCATATTCAAATAACAGTGGAACCATAACATAATAATTTTAATATAAAATAATTTTTGGCTAAAATACCTTTAAAAATAACATTTATATATGTTATAGGGAAATTTTATGCATTATTCAAATATTTAACAACTCGTAATCCTTGTAACATTTACCATCGTGTCAAAGGTTTTCCATGGAAACTATTCATTAAAATAAAAATAAAATTATAGTTATTAAATAATTTTTAACCACTTGTTATAAATATGAAAATTATTTTTCAAAAATAAATTTATATAAGTGGCATAAATTAATATTAAAACAATCCCCCAAAACGAATGAAAACCATTTTTAGATTAATGAATTATTAATCATAACACTAATTCTATTAGTTTTATTTTATTAGAAGAAAACATTATATTAATGTTAAAATAATTTAATGGATAAATTATCTGAAAATATTATTAAAATAATTAAAATATAGTTATTAATCTAATTTATTAAGATAATAACACAATGCTTACGTAAAAGTTGTTTTTTAGAAAGAGGCATATTTTACATTCAAATGATTATATTTTTATTCTTAACCAATGGATGAGAAATGGATATATTTTATACCTACATAAAAAATAGTTTTTTATATTTTTACATCCATGAATTAATTTATAAATAAAACATATAAGATAAAACCAATACTCTTAAAATGTACTTTGAAATAGTTCACTAGGATCACTATTATTTCTTAAATGAATTATAAATTATTTTTGACAAATATATTTCATTTAAATACCATATAATTCGATTCACATTGAAATGTATTATAATAATTCACATATTTTTTGGGTTGTGGGATCAACATGATAAAAAAGACATTAATTTATTAAATGGAAAATATATATTATAAAATATAGGGGTTTCGAAGTTCTCGATCCCCACAGGCTAAAAAATAACGTGTGATAATGAAAAAAACACACATGGGAGTCATTTAAATATTAATTTTAATTAAATAAAAATTTATTTCCTTAATGAAAATTTAGTATAAACAATTTATAATTTAGAAATCCAAGTGAAAATCAGATAATAATATAAAGATAAATTTAAGGAATAAATATTTGTTTAAAATTATTAACTTTAATTCAATCCATATACTCACCCTAGAACACCCTATCCTATAGACATCTCCATATCCCACTTTTATATCCAAATATATAGGAAAATCCATCAATAACAATCACTGAAAATGGAAAAAAATACACTTTAAGTGTATAAGAGTGATCTAAATAAAATAAATAATGAACTAACCTCAAATCCCTACTGGTTACTAGCTGACCTTGACATCAGGATTGCATCCAAGAGTAATGAGAAGCTGAATTAAAGGCCTAAATCTGACATTTGTTATTATTGTAAGGAAAATTAAAAAATAATCATTAGGCCACCACCCACCATACCACATGCTTAACATTTAATCACACATCTATTTTAATATAGCTTGATATAGAATATAAAACAGACAATTATTCACATGATTTATTAAAAAAATATAAAAATAAAAAAATTTAAAATTTTCTAATTAACTTACATTTTATATAAAATAAAAACAAGGGTGGTTATAAATTTTACTATAGAATTTCATACCATGTAAAGGGGTATTTTAAAACAATCGAAAATAAACTAAATCACTATTATATCCCCTTTTAATCCTTCCCAAAAATTATATTTTCATAAACAACCATATCTAAATCAATTTTATATTCACATTTAAGAAAAAACAAATCATTTACATTTTAAAACGAACTTTTCAAACTATTTCAAAATTATAGTTTGAAATTAATCAAAATTTATAAAATGGAACAAGTCATAATAGAAACCAACATATTAGAAAAAGGGTCTATAAGGGATAAAAAGAATATATTTGAAATAAACCATCAATATATCAGTGATTAAATTTAATAACAAATGAAATCCCAGATTCTATCTTATGATTTGATAATGCATTCGAGAAAACATCCTATGTCTATAGTGAAAAAGACATAAACTGTTGATAAACATATAGGCCAACACTAGAAATCATGTCAGCATCCCTGATAGTCCTATCAAACTATTAGAAGATAAACCAATTCTATCAATTATTATATGTTCCAAAGCATGTTTTTTGATCTAATAAAACAATCCTTTCTCTTGGCCTACGTGATGAAGTATAGCTAGGAAACATTCCCTATAGATTTTACTGCTCTAAAATATTTATTTTTCTTATACATATGACTAACCATACCCATAAATCCCTTAAAAATCAAAAGGGAAAAAATAATGAAACAAAAAAAAAATTAAATTTAACTTATACCTCACCTCCTACACCCTTCAAGTAACCAGACCCGATAACATGATCCAAATGTATAACAATATACATGAATAATTCTAGGAATCCTCAAGGGTTTAAAGTCCCATATGGGTATAATAATAAAATAGACTCAATTTGGGGTCACAAAAACATTATAAAAAAAGTAATCTTCCAAAACAGACATTGAAACAAAGTGATTATAAAGATGAACCATTTCACCCACATTAATAAACCATTGGAAATATCATTTCAAACAACATTTTAAACTAATTTTGAAAAAACATTCTAAAATTATTCATTAATTACATCTTGAAAACCACTATGAAATCAACCCACTATTCCATTTATAAAAACCATAAAAGACAAATCATCTCATCCCAATTTATTTTTCAGGACCCAAAAATGGATAAATTACATAAAACAACAAATTTAAATAATTTATAAATACATGGACTTTCATGTACCTATTTAAATTACAAGGAGAAGACATATGACTAACGTAAAATAATCTTGAAATAATTTTAATTAATCAAGAACCATCTTGAAACTAGGTTTCCATAAATCGGTAATATTAAATAATATACAACCAATTCAAAAAAAAAATTTAATTAATCATACCCTTTATGTCTAGGTAAACAAATATAATAATTCATTTAATAGGATAAAGATAACATAAAAAAATTATAATTTTTTATAATGGACACCTATAAATATAGAAAAATGCTGGTATGGATGAGAAATTATATCAAATTTATATGATACATTAAAATAGGAAAAAACCTTATATTTAAATTAAAACTAATAGAAAACCAATTTTTCATCATAAAAATTCCATATAGAAACAAAAAATTATCATTTCAAAATAAAAATAAAAATTTAGTGGTCAAGCAATAAAAAATTTTAGAATTAAAATATTAGGATATGAGAAAACATTCGTTAAATGAATGGAGGGATGTAAAATGATTTGAATTCAGTTTGAACGAGGCCTAAATATGGGATCTCAAAACCTAACAAAAATAATACCGCAATAATTGGGTCATTTAAATACCTTAGAATGTGAATAAGTGCGACATATAATGGAGAGAGGAAGAAATCACAAAAAAATGGAAGAAAGAGACCCTTTAAAATTGAGATAGATTATATTATGGTCTTTAATTCTCTCCTTGGTATAAATTATCTTATGTTATTTATTACTCTTATTGGGAACAATATCATTCCATGTAAAATTGAATAAATTATTTATATATGAAAAACGAATATGACTAATAATATAAAGGTTCATTATATCTATTTTGAATTAAATATTATAGTAGACATTCTGGATTCAATGGTTAATAATTTTTAACTAGTTTTAGATTTCTTAGGAATTTTTTCACTCCCAAAATATAGGTGATATGGGTTATAGTGGACGATTTGGGACTTCATCATTGATGGCCACTTTAAATCCATGTATTTTTGGACAGTGGTCTTCTACTTTTGTATGATGTTTTTTAAACTAGAATATATTTCTTAGAATCTTATAAATAATTTTAAAATTAGTTTTTTCCACTAACATTACCAAAATTATCTGGCCAAACGAGAATGAACTGGGGTGAAATCCTTCAAGAGATAATAGGCTACAAGGGGGATTTGTTCTTGAGGGCGGCTCACAAATGTTGGGAAGTTGCGTGATGGAGGGAGGGGGAGAAGAGTGATCAAAATACCTTAAATTAAACCAATAGTAAACATGTAATTTTTAAAAAAATATAATTTCCTATACAATATTCATGATTTTCCCACACAAAATTGAAAATTGTGTGGTTCCCATGCATCCCATAATGGAAACCACATAACATAACTTCATGTTTTCCTCTAAAACCCGAAATTTTTAATAAATGTTATCTAACCATTCCCAATGTGATTTTATATTTATAGAGAGAAATGAAATGTTTTCATATTGTTACTTCTAATAGGGTCAAACCCATGAAACAACCATTATCTTTATCAAAAAAATAAAATTACAAGAAAAAATTACTTGAACCTAAAATAACACAAAATAAATTAAATTAATATTAAATTTGACACTATAGTGACACTATGGGTGTTATATCTACAGTAACATTTCTTATATAATTTGTGTCGAATAGCCCCTGATTTGATAAATGAGAAAATTATGATCATGGTATCACATACATGGTTGTGTATAAATAACATAGACAACCTTGGTTGAATCTATTTTGTTATCTACACTAACGTATCTTCTGTATACCTAGATTAAACCAACTAAATTATCATTTCTAGAAAAACTACATGGTATCATTATTATATTATAACTAAAAAGTTTATTATAATGTTCTCCCTTTAATAGGTATATGAAAATATAAACACAACATTACATTAAACATTGTTTTGATTTTCCTTAAAAAGGAGAGAAAATAAGAAAAAGTAGTTTTAAAGGTATTAAAAAAATACATAGGGTGATATTTTGGGGCCCATTAGTGTTTAATTTTTTTTTTGAATGTTTAAATGAGATGATAATGAGGTTACTAGATTTAAGAACTCATCTAGGGACGTTTAAGTCAATGTGAAAATTTATATCTTATAGTGGGAATATTTATCTTAAATTAAATGACATGTGTAAATGGATTTTATAAAATTCACTTGATTTAAAAGATGAATAATATATTGAAACTTTATGAATGTATTTTATGAGAAGGTTATGAAAAAAAATATTTTTATCTTGAGGAATACTTGATGAGAATAATTTTTGAGATGAGGGGTTATATTACTTTATCCATGTATTATTATGGAGATAATATAAAAATTTGCCAACCATAGGCAAACTATGGAACTAGCTTCACCTCACATGTTGGAACTAAGTAAATTATCCATGATACATTTTTACCTTTCCTTCCCATGTAAGCACATTGGTGAGATAATGAAAAATCTTATGCATTGGTGGGTAGGGGTACACACATTGAGTAAATTTTAGAAGACACGAACTTGTGAAGGATATAGTTATCCTATCATGGATGGGGTGTCTTGAGTGGATTATGGGTAACGTACACCAACACTTGGGATATTTATAGCTAACTATGGATTAAGGATGGATTATTATGGAGAGGAAGAACAAGTAGTAGTTTGATGCCGGACACACTTTTTTGTGGTAAATTTTCTCTATCATTTCAGTATATAGATGTAACATTAGTGTTCCTCATTTCTATCTGGAATAATCTTCCTACCTTGAAAACCCTAACACCCTCTACAAACAATTTATATGAGATAATCCGACTGTGTTTTGCACAGCTACCACATAATGATAAAGATAATAACTATTTGATGAATGAGTGAATATGAGGCCACAAAATTTATGGTCATATAATGATTGATTAAATGTACCAAATAATTTTTTTTTGGTTTACCATAATTTAGTCTTCACCATTTTTAAACATACCATTTTGTACCCATTATTGCATCCCTATATTTTCTTACACAAGTATTACATCATTTTAATGATAAACAACATAATAGTTCTCAAAAACCAGGAAGCAAATGTTTAGCGTCTTTGAAAAATTAGGACTATACCTAAATTTTACATAATAAAACATAAAATAAATTTAATTACATCTTCCATAGTTCTTTATTGTCCCTCATGTTCTCCTCAGTATAATTATTCACTTGATGATATACATCGAAAGAAGGGGTAAGCTAAATTCCAGGTCATGGGATAGATAAGAACATTAATCAATATAACAAGAATTATAATAATTTACTTTATCAGAAGTTAATCACTTTATAAGAATAATAATCATGATAGTAAACCTTGGATAAAGACATGGAGTATGGAAATCCATAAAAATGAAACATCAAGTCTTAGTGGTCAAATACCACAAATAGTTAGGAACAAAGATAACATCATGTTCATAGATACTTCAATTTATATCATAAGTTTCCTCACATTACAAAATTTATTGGAGCACTGTAACGCCCCGACCCCAGCTACCCAGAGTCGGTGCATTACTTCATAACATTGGAATGATCACAAAAGATCACGTCTCGAAAGAACGATTAGTTTAGTAGCCTTGGAAACACTAGATACATTCATAAGTCTTACATTACATCATAATGTGAAAAACTAATAACAAAGTCTTCATAGTCCACACTCATAGTCTCTTCTGACTATCCCTGCAGGTCATTCAAAAAATAATTATTCACATCCTGGAAAATCATAAAACATTGAAAGGGGTGAGCTCAGATGCTCAGTAAGGATAACAATATTGTGGAAGCTTTCATAAATAAACATAAACATTTAAGGCAATGTATAACTAAAACAAAATCCTTTTAAACATGAACATCAACATAATATGGAAAAAGTAAAATGAGATAATGCTATTTACTTCTTCACATGGATATTCTAGTGGTCGAATAATGACATGCAATATCAATAACCACTTTCATAATGATGGAATGCATAATGCCAGACATTCTGAAACATTTTGTCGAGGCCTCGGCCAAGACGTCTAAAATGATTAAGGCCTCGGCCAAAATCACAAATCAAATGGGGAAAGGGCCTCGGCCAATTCCACGTCTAGTTGTCCCATGAGACCTACTGATGCATCGAGGATCTATAGCGGGCTCCACCCGTCACTTGTTAAGGCCAATGCATTCCTCATATGAATAGGTTTAAACATATCATAAACCATAACATAATCGTATCACATAAAACATGCATAAAGGAAACATAACATTTCCACATTTCAATCACAAGATATCAATACATCACATTGATATAATAAAAATGCTTTCAAAACCATTTTCAATACCAAAATAAAAGAAAGTTAAAACATTGTATTTATTTTTCATTAAAAAAAATGATGGCTTATAGAGGAAGCCGAAACTCAAATAATGGTCACGGTGGGGGAGAAGTCGTTGTCGCCGTATTAGTACAGAAAGAAAAACATTCCCTTTTTGTCGTTTAGTAAAACGCTTCGTATAAAAAAGATTCCTTTTGAATAAACGTAAAAGTCAAAGGGGTTTATACACCGTATAAAAGAAAGTTGTGTATAAAACCAAATATGCCTCAATGAAAGGAGATTGAGACGAAGTCCTTAAAAAGATAATTTTTAAAATAAAACAGATCTATTATGTGTATTCACTATAGGTACACATAATTAATTAAAAATAAGAAATAATAATATCATGACATAATTTGAAAGTAGGAGATTAACCCAAAGAATGGAAGTTGGGTTAAGTAGTTCCCTTACCTTGCGTCTTGTCCTGACTCGACCGTTCTTTAACCTCCTGAATAATAAACTAGAGTTAATTTCTATTTACATAAGAACCTTTTTCATGTTCATTATTCTTTTTATATCCCTTATTACCATGTTATTAACATTATTTAATTATTTAAGTTAATAACGGTCGTTTTGTCGATCTTTGGTACTTGAGTCAAAAATAAACTTCTTATAATTACATGTTGTTCATGTGGTGAAATATCCATTATATACAGAATTATATTCATGATATAGATATCATATATATCATATATACAGTATATACATTCATTCATAATGTCACGTAACATTTAGAGGTAAGAAATGAAATGCACCGTTCATGGAGACGGTAAGCCGTACGTACGCATGAACGCTACTTTCATTTCTATTTCGTATTTAATGGAATGAAATCATAATGATATAAATTTATAATATAATTACAGTATAATATAGTGTATAATACCATTTAATCCATCCTTTATACATCCCACATATGGCATTAACGATTCAAATCACTTTGAGGGGGCGGTAGTCCACACTTCCTAAAATGAAATTATCGCGTTTTACCTATAATCGAAATCATAAAGTATGCCATAAATGAGAAATACAGAAGCATAAGTAAAACATAAACACATTATATATCATATATAAATATAGTTACATCTTAATGGCCACCTTTGAAGGTGTTATATGAGTGTTGAACAATCATCGTTTCGTGAGGCAGAAATTCGCCATCCACAGAAACCGTATGTTCATTAACAATTGGATGTAGGTGTGTGTACATGTAGCTCGAATCCTTCTTATAACAACATCCTAGTATATTTAGGATACTGGTGTTGTTACAAAATAAATGAATAAAAAGAGTTTAGGGGGTTGGAGAAGAAAAATAACACAAAACAACATTAGAGAAGACATTACCTCAAAATCGGGTAACTCTTTTTGATTTGAGACAAAGGCTTCCTTGAGAAGTGTTCTTCCCAAAGTGAGGCTTCTAGGAGTAAGAGGTGGAAGTTGGGAGAGTATTTGGGTAGAGGTTGTCCGAGCCAAATGGCTTGAAGGTGTGAATAAGGTGGGAGAGGTTGGGGCCTTTTATAAGTGGAGAGGAGGGGCTCTTTTGGAAAGATTGAAATGTTACATTATTACACAATGATTTTCAGATTCTAAAGGTCCCACACTTATATAATTCGTGGATAAGGTGATAAGGGTTCGAAATCTACCCATCTAATAGTCTTTGGATAAGTGTAAGCCTTGGATTTTACATTATCATTTCATTTTATTAAAATTGTTAAATAATGAGGTCATCGCTGCATCATAATAATGTCATAAATATTTTAATTTATTTAATGTCTAAAAATTATAAAAAAAATACTATGATGTAGGAAATCTTTTTAGCTTTATAATGAATATTTATAGTCAAAATTTGGACTTGTGTAACCCCACTTAAAAACTGTTTTAGTAAAACAACTCATGTTTGTGTCAATTTAATTTTAACATTAAATAAATATATATTAATGTCATTTTCCAACAAAAGTGGCTCTATGGGGTCCCCAAGTTGACCCATGGGTTGTCTTGGTCGGCCATGACTCATCCAATAGGAGTAGGACAAGTTTCAAGCTCATCTCATATTATTAAAACATTATTTTTACCTTAAACTACACTAATTACCTCTAATCGCGATTAAGAAATTAAAAGTTACTATTCAACAAAAAAATTATTTTAATCTAATTGAACCACATTTTACTTCTTAATGACAACCATGTATGTCAGATTTTTGAAAATCAAATCACAGAAGTGGTAATATTTCATTTTAACGAAAAATCAGTTTTTAACAACCACTTAGTGGTTTCACTATTCATCAAAAATTGAAGTTTCAGGATAAGGCCAAAATTTAACCCTAAGCTATAATTGATATTCCGAATTCAAAAATGATTTCTATTTTACAAAATTCCAAACATATAAGTTGCATTAATTAATTTTATAATTAATTCCCGTTGTTACGAAAAATAGCGTGTTTTTAAGAAACAATTTATATCAAAAGATTGGCAATTGTTTATGTCCAATTTCAATGTTAAATTAATTATAATGACCACCATTCGATAAAATGGTAAAAATATATTCTAATTATACATTAAAACCACTGAATAGTATAATTTATCACAATAAATTATTTTGATTAAAAAGTTGTTTTAAGTATTTTTCACTATTCATAAAAAATTAGAAGTTCTCAGAAAAATACCAAAAATTCAACATAGGCTAATTTCGATATTCCGAATCCAAAAATGAAGTCCATTTTGAAATATAAAATTTCTATAATTTTAAAAAGTGGTTATTACTATTCATAACGGCTACTTTCATTAGTCGCGGTGTTTTAGAACTCGAAGTTGCGTACAATGCAAGCTATTGCATTATTGAATGAAAGCGTATCGTGGAAGCTCGGGGTGTTACATTCTCCCCTAGATCAATAAATTGCGTCCTCGCAATTCGAAATTTTTTTCTTTGAAAATAAAAGGTTGAAAAGAGAAAATACCTTTGAGGAAAACCCACATCGAAAATAAGGTTAATAAATATATAACATTAAAAGAAAGCAAGATAAATACAAAGGTCACCCGATATAGCCCATTCTAGGATTCTATGAAAATATGAATATGGAGGAGAAACAAACCATCAAGGTCTGATGGAGACTTATAGAAAACAGAATTAGGAGAATGTTTAACCACAAGAAAATCACAAATTTGAGATTGGTTAAACGGTCATTGAATCCCCAGTTGGAAAAGTTAACCGACAACATTTTTGTTTTAAGTTACCTTTTATAATGTTGAGGAATTTATTTAGGAGATTTACTAAGAACGTATGGGAATATACACACTTGTTATGTATACTTTCATTCGTTAATAAATTTTTACCACAAACCCATCTTTTACTCCAAATGGTAACGGAACTCAAAAATATTCTATTTATCCTAATTGTATATGGTTCCAAATGTTAACACATACCATTTAGATTAGTAAAACTATTTTGTAATAACCAGGGAATTCCTGTAGGCTAGTGGTAGGAAATAAAGGCTTGTCACACTATGGTTGTGGGTTCGATTCCTGCAGCTTTGTCCGACGCGACGGGTTATTCCCCACCCTGCAGGTTGTCCTTTTCATAAAACTATAGTATCATAATATTCCAAAAATAATCTTCATAAATTTTTTAACCTTAAAAAATACTATCCAAACAACAACTTAATCCACTCCAGCCATTATAGTTATCCAAAATACCTCTGTCCAGACTTTCTCTAAAAGGTCTCTTAATTCCAAAATCATTTTATCAGATTCCCCAAACAAAGAAAAGTTTCTCTTATTGTCACATACTAAAAATATAATTACCTTCATCATATTAAAACCTTACTGAAATCAACAAGTACGGTAGTACAATCCTTTTATATATATCACATTACTCTAATAACCAGAATATAATCCAAGAGTCCAAAAGCACCAATACATTAGTTATTCTGCTTCAACTGTTGTAACAACATAAGATTGTCCATGATCCCTTGGCCTTTTCTGAGGTAAGTTTCCCTGATGCTTAGGGCATTCATTTGCATAATGACCCATTTCTCTACAATTGTAGCATTCAACTTTGATAGCCTCTTTCTTCCCCTTTCAATCACGAGCCTGGTGACCCTTTTCTCCACATTTATAACAAACTCCCATTCCTTTTAGGCAAGTACCAGGGTGATTCTTCCCACAATTATCACATAATGGAAAATCCTTCTTTCCCTTTTTCCCTTTATTTGTCTCTTGTTCCACCGTTCTCTTCTTCTCTTGCTTTACTTTGTTGTCATAAGAATTAGAGAATTCCTTTTCTGTCTTGATAGCACACGAGACAATATCTTCGTATGATGAGAAGGATTGTGATACTAAAGCTCGGTGGAGAAATGGTTCTAACCCATCAAAGAAACGATCAATCTTACTCCTTGGGTTACGTATATAATCGGCAGAATGCCTCGCTAACCTTGTAAAGTTAGCCTCATACTTTGCGACATTCTCATCCTCCTTCTGCCTCAGACTCAGAAATTGCCTTTCCATATCTGCTCGATGGTCACGAGGAAAGTATTTTTCTAAGAAAATCTCTTTGAACTCTCTCCATTCCATATTCGATACATCATCATCTTCCTTTCTGTTTTGAATCAGCGACCACCACTGATCGGCATCTCCAGTGAGGCGGTAAACTGCCATGACATGCTTCTCACTTTCACTACTCCCCAAGGCATGGAATATTTTCTCTAAGGAATTTATCCATTGCTCAGCTACTATAGGATTTGTACTCCCATTAAAGGTTGGTGGTTGTTACCTCATGAAGCGGTATAACATTGATCCTCCACGTTGCGGATCAGGGTGCTCCATACGAGTAAGGTTATTATTCATAACCTGAGTGAGTTGTCCCAGTATGGTAATAAGTTGATCTGCACCAGTTTTATCTCTAGCTCCACAATAATTATCTTGAGCAGGAGGGCAATCCCTACACGGAGTGCATGCATTGATACTGTTTCCATTACTTCCACAACGCGCCATTTCTAAACAATGGCATAAACTATATTAGTTTATAAATCAAAATACATAATTCCATACTTGTAAGATACTTAACATAAATTGAACTATTTATGGATATAATCCATAAAAATGTTTTCTTTGAGGATGTATATACTCATAACCCTTTCACAGTGGTTTATAAAGAAAATTAGAATTACCCAAAGCATATCCCTCGGGAGTGTCGTAACCAAGAGTGCAGCAAGGCCCGTTGTCGTGCACCAGTTCCCGTTGGAGTCTAGCTCAAAGCGGTGTTTTCGGGTTTTACCCCTAGGTACATCTGTGCCAGAGCCGCCTCTACTTGCTCGTATCTAGACAGGGATGTATTGCTCGGAAAACTCACAAAATCTCTAAAATAACAAAATTCTAGGTAGTTCTTCTATACTAATCATCAAAGTCTATCTTTGGGCTATGTGCTCTAATCAGTGTTTATCTAAATCCAGCTTCCAAGGTTAGTACTAAACTGCCTCTGATACCAACTGTAACGCCCCGACCCCAGCTACCCAGAGTCGGTGCATTACATCAGAACATTGGCATGATCACAAAAGATCAAGTCTCGAAAGACCGATTAGTTTAGTAGCCTTGCAAACACTAGATACATTCATAAACATTACATTACATCATAAAAATGAAAAATACAATAACATGGTCTCCCTAGTCCACACTCATATCCTCACTGACTATTCGTGCAAGTCAGTCATAATTAACTTCTTCACATCCTGAGAAAAATAAAACATTGAAAGGGGTGAGCTCAGATGCTCAGTAAGGATAACAATATTGCGGAAGCTTTCATAAATAAACATAAACATTTAAGGCAATGTATAACTAAAACAAAAGCCTTTTATACATGAATATCAACATAATATGGAAAAAGTAAAATGAGATAATGCCATTTACATCTTCACATGGATATTCTACTGGTCGAATAATCACTTGAAATATCAATAACCACTTTCATAATGATGGAATGCATAATGCTAGACATTCTGAAACATTTTGTCAAGGCCTCGGCCAAGACGTCTAAAATGATTAAGGCCTCGGACAAAATCACAAATCAAAAGGGGGAAGGGCCTCGGCCAATTCCACATCTAGTTGTCCCATGAGACCTACCGATGCATCGAGGAGCTATAGCGGGCTCCACCCGTCACTTATTAAGTCCAATGCATTCCTCATATGAATAGGTTTAAACATATCATAAACCATAACATAATCGTATCACATAAAGCATGCATAAAGGAAACATAACATTTCCACATTTCAATCACAAGATATCAATACAGCACATTGATATAATAAAAATGCTTTCAAAACCATTTTCAATACCAAAATAAAAGAAAGTTAAAACTTTGTATTTATTTTTCATTAAAAAAAATGATGGCTTATAGAGGAAGCCGAAACTCAAATAATGGTCACGGCGGCAGAGAAGTCGTTGTCGCCGCATAAGTACGGAAAGAAAAACATTCCCTTTTTGTCGTTTAGTAAAACGCTTCATATAAAAAAGATTCCTTTTGAATAAACGTAAAAGTAAAAGGGGTTTATACACCGTATAAAAGAAAGTTGTGTATAAAACCAAATATGTCTCAATGAAAGGATATTGAGACGAAGTCCTTAAAAAGATAATTTTTAAAATAAAATAGATCTATTATGTGTATTCACTATAGGTACACATAAAGAATACAAAATAAGAAATAATAATATCATGACATAATTTGAAAGTAGGAGATTAACCCAAAGAATGGAAGTTGGGTTAAGAAGTTCCCTTACCTTGCGTCTTGTCCTGACTCGACCGTTCTTTATCCTCCTGAATAATAAACTAGAGTTAATTTCTATTTACATAAGAACCTTTTTCATGTTCATTATTCCTTTTATATCCCTTATTACCATGTTATGAACATTATTTAATTATTTAAGTGAATAAAGGACGTTTTGTCGATCTTTGGTACTTGAGTAAAAAATAAACTTCTTATAATTACAAGTTGTTCATGTGGTGAAATATCCATTATATCCAGAATTATATTCATGATGTAGATATCATATATATCATATATATAGTATATACATTCATTCATAATGTCACGTAACATTTAGAGGTAAGAAATGAAATGCACCGTTCATGGAGACGGTAAGCCGTACGTACGCATGAATGCTACTTTCATTTCTATTTCATATTTAATGGAATGAAATCATAATGATATAAATTTATAATATAATTACAGTATAATATAGTTTATAATACCATTTAATCCATCCTTTATACATCCCACATATGGCATTAACGATTCAAATCACTTTGAGGGGGCGGTAGTCCGCACTTCCTAAAATGAAATTATCGTGTTTTACCCATAATGGAAATCATAAAGTATGCCATAAATGAAAAATACAGAAGCATAAGTAAAACATAAACACATTATAAATCATATATAAATATAGTGACATCTTAATGGCCACCTTTGAAGGTGTTATATGAGTGTTGAACAATCATCGTTTCGTGAGGCAGAAATTCGCCATCCACAGAAACCGTATGTTCTTTAACCATTAGATGTAGGTGTGTGTATGTGTAGCTCAAATCCTTATTATAACAACATCCTAGTATATTGATTATACTGGTTTTGTTACAAAAGAAATGAATAAAAAGAGTTTAGGGGGTTGGAGAAGAAAAATAAAACAAAACAACATTAGAGAAGACATTACCTCAAAATCGGGTAACTCTTTTTGATTTGAGCCAAAGGCTTCATTGAGAAGAGTTCTTCCCAAAGTGAGGATTCTAGGAGTAAGAGGGGGAAGTTGGGAGAGTATTTGGATAGAGTTTGGCCGAGCCAAATGGCTTGACGGTGTGAATAAGGTGGGAGAGTTGGGGGCCTTTTATAAGTGGAAAGGAGGGGATCTTTTGGAATGATTGAAATGTTACATTATTACACAATGCTTTTCGGATTCTAAAGGTCCCACACTTATATAATTCGTGGATAAGGTGATAAGGGTTCGAAATCTACCCATCCAATAGTCTTTGGACAGGTGTAAGCCTTGGATTTTACATTATCTTTTCATTTTATTAAAATCGTTAAATAATGAGGTCATCACTGCATCATAATGATGTCATAAATATTTTAATTTATTTAATGTCTAAAAATTATAAAAAAATACTATGATGTAAGAAATATTTTTAGCTTTCTAATGAATATTTATAGTCAAAATTTGGACTTGTGTAACCCCACTTAAAAACTGTTTTAGTAAAACAACTCATGTTTGTGTCAATTTAATTTTAGCATTAAATAAATATATATTAATGTCATTTTCCATCCAAAGTGGCTCCATGGGGTCCCCAAGTTGACCCATGGGTTGTCTTGGTCGGACATGACTCATCCAATAGGAGTAGGACAAGTTTCAATCTCATCTCATATTATTAAAACATTATTTTTACCTTAAACTACACTAATTACCTCTAATCGCGATTAAGAACTTAAAAGTTACTATTCACCAAAAAATTATTTTAATCTCATTGAACCACATTTTACTTCTTAATGACAACCATGTATGTCGGATTTTTGAAAATCAAATCACAGAAGTGGTAATATTTCATTTTAACGAAAAATCAGTTTTTAACAACCACTTAGTGGTTTCACTATTCATCAAAAATTGAAGTTTTTCAGAATAAGGCCAAAATTTCACCCTAAGCTATAATTGATATTCCAAATTCAAAAATTATGTTTATTTTACAAAATTCCAAACATATAAGTTGCATTAATTAATTTTATAATTAATTCCCACTGTTACGACAAATAGTGTGTTTTTAAGAAACAATTTATATCAAAAGATTGGCAATTGTTTATGTCCAATTTCAATGTTAAATTAATTCTAATGACCACCATTGGATAAAATGGTAAATATATATTCTAATTATACCTTAAAACCACTAAATTGTATAATTTATCACAATAAATTATTTTGATTAAAAAGCTGTTTTAAGTATTTTCCACTATTCATAAAAAATTAGAAGTTCTCAGAAAAATACCAAAAATTCAACAAAGGCTAATTTCGATATTCTGAATCTAAAAATGAAGTCCATTTTGAAATATAAAATTTCTATAATTTTAAAAAGAGGTTATTACTATTCATAACGGCTACTTTGATTAGTCGCGGTGTTTTAGAACTCGAAGTTGCGTACAATGCAAGCTATTACATTATTGAATGAGAAGCATATCGTGGAAGCTCGGGGTGTTACAAGCACTATATAATTTTTTTGTACCCATGAAATAATAAAATCTATTTGATTTATATAATTCTAGTCACACCCATCAAATCATAACATATAGATTGTTATGAATTCAGCATAGATAATACATAATGTTTAGAAATAGAATAACCCTTGTAAAGGAATGAGTTTCATTTAATAAAAAATACATTCACGAATAAGAAATAAGGTTCCAAAATGAAATATAGAAAAACATAATAGGTATAAGAATCATAAATCTTGAGTGAGGAATAAATAATCTCACAAGAAGTAAAAGGTTGTTTTTTTAGGAAGAAGGGTTATTTTGGAAAAATATTTTCATTTGTAAAAAAATAATATTTTAAACATGTATATCATTAATATATAAATAAGAGGATATGTATATGATATTTAAGGAACTTTAATTGAACATCCATACTAAAAATGGAGTGAAATTGTAACATCCCAGTTCCGGGTGCCACTCAACGGCTGCCCCGAACCTGGTTTGCCACATGACCTCAAGCGAATTTCCCCAAACGCCAGAGGCTGCCGACTAGCAGCGAGGGCCCAGGTCTGATAGTAGGGAAATTGTGCCCTCATTTGTCAAAGTGTAGCGCAGTGGAATATAATATAAACATACAAAAACAGCGGAAGCAACAATAGTATATATATAACTGAAATGGACAGCTGATATCAAAAAGGGAAACTAGAAGTCATATATATATATATGAAGATGCACCATGTCACTTTTTTATATAACAGCCAGAACATGTTACACTGCAATACAATACATTACAACTGAAGTACAAGTACAAAAAAGAAAAACAGAACAACTAGTGGCATCCCGAGCCAATGCTTCGTCCCATGCTCTCCTACACCGCAGCAGGAATCAAGTACCTGTATAGGGACTGTTGCCCTTATGTTCACCTATAGAAACGTAATCTGTTTGGGAGAAAAAGCATAACCCAAATAGGGTGTGAGATATAATTCCCAGCAGGCACCCACCAAAGGCTCGTGCTCAACTGTGTGTAGACCAACAACAATAGTGTGTAAAAGTAAATTCAATAATCTAAGTTGTACCCAAGCGACTAACTTACCAGTTATATTGCCATATTAATTATTCATATAACCATTTAATATTAAGGAAACACCTTAGTGAATTCCTAATTAAGTTGTTAGTGTCCTCAAACAAGCAAAACCTCACCCTCATGTAATCAGAATCTCGCCCTCAGGCATTATAGAATCTCACCCTCAAGCATAACAGAATCTCACCCTCAAGCATAACAAAATCTAGCCCTCAGGCATATTAAGTGTCTCCCTTAGGCACAAAAGTCAAGCCCTCATGCACGAAAGGTTTCCCTCATGCGAAATAGAACATCTCCCTCAGGCTAATACAGTCAAACCCTCAGGCTATAGTAAACACCACCCTCAGGCACAAGTTACCGGGCCATGCCCAACATATAAACATGAAATTCTCATACAATTCCTCTCAAGTCAAAAGTAATGCATAATTAAACGTGGCATACCATCAGGTATCTTTTCCAAATAGCTAAACAGAGGAAAGCGCCCCTCGGGATGGTCCTGGATCAAATAGCGATCCCAAACAACATTTTACTATCACAATTAATTACCTATTCAATACCGGTATTTAAAATAGCCACAACCTCAGCCAAACGACACCCCAAATATTGGTTCTTAGCTCAAAAATGCACAAAATACACAATATTCTGAAAATAAACACCAATCCACCTACCTTCAACACCAACGAACGATATACGTGAACGTCGAATTGAGAAACGCCCAAGAATGACATAGATCTGATGTAGAAGAAACTCATTCAAAATCAAATAACATCATTTAGATGATGAATTGGAAATAATGACTTATGAAGAGTGGAGGTCTTACCCTTGCGGTACCAACGAGATCTTCCCAGGCGGAAACGGATTCCCGACGTGCGCCTAGCGGATCTCCAAAGCTCCGGCCTCCCTCTTCAGTTCCATCTTTTCGTTTGAAGCCTTCCATATGAACAAGGGATTCTACTTCCCATTTTAAGAAAAAAAGAATGTACACGGTGAATACTTCCGAGTACACAGAATGTACTTCCTTCATTTAACTGTTTATCTGGAGGTTTCCCCCTAGCGTGGCACTTTTCATCTACCAACTTGACTACACGATGTGTCTTCTTTAGTACACGGCGTGTTCTATCGCACAGCTGGACACCGCCTTACTATTCGTCTGCCGACTGACTAAACGATGGGTAAAGGACCACTACATGATGTGTAGTCAGTTTATACACCCTTCGTCACCGACATGGACACACGCCCCGTGTACTCATTCTGCACGACCAAAATTACATGGCGTGTGGAAAAGTACACTACATGTACTTTCCAAAATTTGGGATTTTCCCTATTTTCCTTATTTTTAAAAAAACACTTATAGGAAAAAGAAAAAAAGAAAAACGTATCTTAGAAATTAGAACCTAGGTTCTTAAAAACACCCCCTTAAGGAAATTAGTCCCCGAATTTCACTTCCCAGGGTGGCAAAGATACAACCGTGAATAACTCCGGCCACTGAGCACGTACGTCGGTCTCCCGCTTGCAGGTTTCATCCTACACTCGGCCATGCTGCCGTATCACCCGTACGAGAGGAACTGAACGGCCTCGGGGAACCTTCGTTCTCCTATCAACAATACGTATTGGATGCTCCTCAAGGGGCGCATCAACCTCAAGCTCAAACTCCTCGGGCTAAAAGACGTGAGACATGTCTGAATGATAGTGGCACAACTGAGATACATGGAAGACATCGTGCATAGCCCGATACCTCTGAGGTAAATGAAACTGATAAGTAACCAGCCCGACTCTCTCCATAATCTCAAATGGCCCCACATACCTCGGTGAAAGTTTTTCCCGGTCTCCTGATCAGCCTGTGTCCCAGCCTCGGCGAAACACGCAAGAAAACCTGATCCCCGATCACGAACTCCAAGGTTCATCTGCGGCGATCAACATAAGATTTCTGATAAGACTGAGCAGTAGCCATCCACTTCCGAATCAACTGGACGTGCTCAGAAGTCTCCTGCAAGAGACATGCACTACAACAAAAACGGGCAAGGGAAGTGCCACCCTTTATCAGCGCTAATAATAAAGAACTGATAAAGAATAATCTTTATCAGCACAAATTAATAGTGCTGATAAAGGGTGGCTTTATGAGCGCTTTTTTGGCACTGATAAAGGACACCATTATCAGCCCCAGAAAAGCACTGATAATTCAACCCTTTTTCCACGATAAAATTTTCGCACTGATAAAGGGTCTAGTTATCAGCGCTTTTATGTTGGTGATAAAACATGTCACCGATTTTATTAAAAGAAGGCACACAGTCTCCTCTTTTTTATCGGGCCCCAAGCTCTCGTGGTACTGTACCCCTATGACAACTTCCCTCCCCCCGATCTTCCCTTTTCCGGACCTCCGCCGTACTCTTTATCCTTACCCTTGAACCTCTTCTACGGATCTTCCTCCCTCCAAACCCTACTCCTCCTCTTCCCCTCTAGATCGTACTCCACGTGAACCCTACTTTGGCAGATCTTCCTACCTCCGAACCCTACTCCTCCTCTTCCCCTCTGGACCGTACTCAACGGTTGATGGCTCCTCTCGTGCACCCCCCACTCTGGCGATCACATATTGCCCTCCCGAGGTAGAGCAGAAAGCTCCCTCACCCTTTGGGTTTTTCCTTGGACTTCATCGATTTCTTCACCCAAGGTTAGTGTATGCCCTAAAATATCTAGATGTTTTTTGTATGAGTTTTTGTTCATTTATTGTTGTTCTATAAATTAATTTTTTGATGTGAATTGTGTTTTCGAATCATTTTGTATGCATATGTGTTTGGAATTCGATTATATTGTTTATGGTAAATGTCTAGATTACATTTTATATAGTGCATCTTTTAACCCTCGCATCTTGAAGCCTACTTTAAGTATCCTATTATATTTTCCAACACTCTCACCCCATGTAAACATGGTATTATAGAAATTCATGATTTTATCAATGTGCTAAAGAGCACTTATCCAAAGAATAAAAGTTGCAACTTTGTATTATATCTTCTTTTCAATGTTCTCTTACCCCATATCCCTATACTTGGTCCCATGCAACATGCATGCAGGAAAGAAATCATCCATAATCAAGAATATGACTTTATATTATAGGGAACATAAATCTTAAACATGGAATTAACCCCTTTCCAAGATCCACCAAGACTCATCCAAGATTTTTAATGTTTATTATGAATGAGGTGACTAGTAGGGGTGGTTAAAAAGATGTTTAATGTTTTGTTGCAAGGGTGGTGGGTGCAAGAACTATTGGTAATGGGGTTGGAATGTGTGTTGATTTTGATGGGGGTTTATCCTAGTACTGTTGATTTCCAAATCATTATTGAAAATGGTTAGGCTCTATTAATCTCTATTTTTATAAGGAAGTGGTTCTCTGTTACTTTGTATTTAGAAGTCTTGTTTTGTGTATTTGAATCATAAATAATAATATTTCATATTCAAAGAGGATGGAGATGAATAAATATTGGATGGATACTAATCGTTTGACGATAGAGTATGAGAACGGAGTGAATGAGTTCATCAAGTTTTAGATTCAAATTGGATTGAGATGAATAAAGAGCGAATGCTATGCTGAAAACATTTGACAGCAAGATAATAGATGAAAAACTCTTCCTCATACCAACCATGCAGTGGTAAAACTCTACGATTAAAGCATATCAATTATATTTTCATTTCTTTCAGTACTTATTCTTTTTTGTGTATTTAGGAAACATTGGCTGCTAATTGTGGTGAATTTGGATACTCCCAAGATTTATTTTCTAGATTCAAAGCACAGATATCCAACAAACCAACCGCATGTGATGCGTTTTGTCAATCTGTAAGACACTACATCCTATGTTTTAGGTCTAAACATCAATTTATATAATATATATTATCTTTTACTAAGGATTCTGTTATGATAGGGCGGTGTACCAATATCATCTAAATCATGTTATGAGGACAGGGGATAAGCATAAGGGTCCGAGCAAGTACTATGTCTGGACAAGTATCAGGGTATATATATAGTAAAATTGCATTATCCAAACATATATCAAAACAAGTTAGTTACTCACCTGTTGATCAATGTTTCTGCTATGTCCAAAACAAAAAAACGACAAAGATTGCGGTTATTATGTTTGTAGATTCATGAGAGAGATCGTTTTCAATGGACAAACTAGCATCCCTAAAGAGGTATTTTCAAAAAAAAGTACTATTTAATTTAATTTATTTATTAATTCTTTATTTATATATTTTTAGTACTATTATGATTGCCGAAAGGATTCATATTTACAAGACGATGTAGATATGTTCAGAAACGAGTGGGCCACATACCTGATGCAAGATTGTCCAAGAAATTGCATGAAGATCTGACTTTTATTGAAAGAGTTGTAGATGTGTATAATTGGAGGAAATTTTTGAGAGGGGTTCATGGAGATAAAAAGATGAAACATTATTGTATGTAAATGTTTGTAGAAAAATTGTAATTATTATTAAATAAAACATTATTTCTCCAATGGGTCATTTGTCCATTTTAATAGATGAAATTCACCAGCAACATGAAATAATGATGAACCACATTTCATTGGGATTTGGACAAAAAAACTAGTAAAATATCCAAAATACATTAAAATCACACATGAACCAGTAAAATCTCTGATCATTATCTGCATGTATACGGTAGCTTCTAGGATAGATTGGAAGTTCACCAATCCATTTGATGAACAAGATGGGATGCTAAATCTGGCATTTAGAACATCCAAAGGCATTCAGATTGTGTTGATACATTAGGAGAACTGTCCATGGGTCATCTGTGATATGTAAAAGTCATCCCTGCCATAATCTGAGACATTGTGTGCCCGGTATCACTCAAAGTGTCTCTCTTTTGTTTCAAATAGACAGAATTTTACGTAAAAGGAACTGACATACAGAAAACCAACCAAACGCATTCGTATTGTGTTGATACTTTAGGATAATGATCCATGTGTAATCTGTGATGTGTACGAGTCAACCCCGCCTCAATCTAAGGCATGGTGTGCCCGGTATCAGTCAATGTGTCTCTCTTTTGTTTCAAATAGAAAAAATTTTATGTAAAAGGAACTGACATATAGAAAGCTGACCAAACGCATTCGTATTGTATTAATAATTCAGGATAACGATCCATGGGTCATCTGTGACGTGTAAGAGTCAACCCCGCCTCAATCCGAGACATGGTGTGCCCGATATCACTCAAAGTGTCCCTCTTTTGTTTCAAATGCATAGAATTTTAAGTGAAAACAAAAACTGACATATGTAAAATGACCAAACACATTCGGATTGTGTTGATACTTTTTTCCAAATGCCTTGATCAAATGGTTATAATCATCAAATTCCAAACCATAATCATTCAACCAAGAACGGTAACCATTGGATCTAAAGAACATGCAATTAGATCTTTGAAAGGGTAACAAACTTTTTTAATGCATACAAAATAAACTAAACCAAAACAAATAACCAAAGTAAGTTCTTTTAATGCATTAACCTGTCTTGTGGTGAAGAAGGAAAGTTACTCAAAACAAACAAAAAAGAGACCACCCACCCTCACACATGTTAGTTGAATACCCAACAATAAAATCATGTGAAGTAAGGCTGTGTTTGGTTACAGAAAATGTTTCCTATCCTCAGTTTTCAAAAATGTATTAGATCATATCCAGAATGCCATACATGGTAGTAGTTTTGATAGGCTGTCTCCACTTGAACAGGGATTTCAACCAGGTTGAAATTAAAACATCTGAAAAAACAAAGCAAAATGGAATGGATGGAGGAGACTGAAAGTTCTAAAACATTCAAATGTCAATATTCACACATGCCTTGTTTACCTATGATTAATAAACCTTGAAACATTTCCATAGTATCTATCAATCAATATTGGCAATCGGCTTGTGCAACGTGGCCTAAAGTACAATACCTGCAATTTGTTACTTAGGCTGTGTTGTACAATCCGATTGACACATTTTTTTAGCAACCACATTTTCTCAAACACTCTAATGATATTCATTGCTTCATGTCTCTTATACTATTCCATAAACTCTTCTCTAAGAGGGTCAACTATCATGTACGCATACTCACCTTCAAATTCATGGGTGCATGTACAAGGAACAGATGAAGATAAAAAATTTCCAAAACAAGTTGACCAACATGAATCATCCTCGATGGAAGTAAGAGAGAAATTCACATGGACGTTCTTAAAGATATGATTTTGATGTATATAGTGAAAGGGTGGTGGATGTTCATTGTTGATGTTGTTCATCCACGGTACATTCACCTTCTCTTCTCCTCTCTCTATGTCTTGGACATCATGCAATAGCCATATATCATGTGGGGTAAATTGAGGTTGCTGAGCAACTATGGCACCACTTGATCTTTCATGTCCAGTGACCTCATGATTTTTTTGCTAATCAAGCTGCCTCTGATCATTAGTTGCATGTAAAGGTGGTGCGGCATCCTCCATGATAGATTGGAAGTTGACCAATCCATTTGATGAACAAGATTGGATGATAAATCTGACATTAAGAGCATCCAATATGGGAAATTGTTCCAATGATTCAGCAAGTGAGGCTACATTTAAATATATTTCATGTGTTTATCAAGCGAGTCAGTTCTTAGTTCCAAAAAGCATTCAGAAACTTCACTCATCAGTTTCTTCAAGGATAAAGTTGGGTTCATGGCTTTGTATGATCAAAGAGATCTATCCTCTACTGCTTTTACAACCTATGTGGTGCATGTTTTGAATTCCTCCAGGAAAAAGGAAAAAATGTGGTGAGTTGTAAGTGACATCTATTTGATGTTTTGAAATGATAATTATGTTTTGAAAATGGGTTCAATCTTTGAGGAAAAGTTGAATTGTCATTGATTCATGTATGTAGGATGGATTCACATCCATTCGAAGTTGTTTTGATGGAAAGGATGGATGATAACATTGGTTGGTGTTCTCGTGGATGTCTAATCACGGTAAGTTAGAAAACATGTTGGGTATGTTGTGGAGTTTTAGTTGGGGTTTTAGTGGTTCTTTCCTGATGATGGAGGTGTTAAACATCAGATGGTGGTGTTTTTGAGATAAAGCGTATAGTGGGAAGCCCCATAGAAATTAAGTGGTCGGTTTATGACATGATCGATGTTTTGAATTAGATAGTATTGGGTAAAATCCATCTTGGAGTTTAGATCGGTTGAGTACATTAAGATGAAGGTTTTGGTTGGGTTGTGTTATGGGTGTTTGATGAAATGTAAGTATTTAATTGTAACATTATATTTTTCATAATGAATAATTAGTGGATCACATTTTCTTGTTTGATATATTGGTTTTTATGCAGGTCTTGTTCTGCTGGCTGTACTGATGCAGATTTTCTATTTGCAGGAAGCAGGGATTCAACATCGATTTTTTTAGCACTGTTAAAGGGGCACACCCCTTTATCAGCGCTGAGCTTTATAGCGCTGTTAAAGCCCGATTTGAGTGCTGATATTATCTATTTTTTAGTAGTGGTGGTCCCAGTAAAGCTGCCTTACCTGCCTCTAACAAGCACAAAGGTGATCGGCATGGCCTACCATATAAAGCCTCGTAAGGTGCCCTCTCGATAGTTTCATGAAAACTATTATTATAGGAAAACTCGACTAAGGGTATATGATTCTCCCAAGAGCCCCCAAAGTCTAGGACGCATGCACGAAACATATCCTCAAGCACCTGTATCGCACATTCTAAATGGCCATCATTCTGAGGGTGATAAGCTGTGCTCAGAATCACCTGTGTACCCAACGCCCTCTGAAAACTCTACCAGAAACGAGATATAAAATGGGTGTCCCTATCTGAAATGATAGAACGAGAGACCCCATGATGATGTAATACTTCTCGGATATACAACTTCTCAAGCTTATCAACATCGAAGGTCTCCTTGATTGGAAAAAAGTGAGCTACCTTCATGGGTATGTCCACAATAACCCACACAACATCATTGCCTTGAGGTGACCTTGGAAACCCAGTCACAAAGTCCATCGCGACATCATCTCATTTCCACTCTGGGATGGGTAACTGCTGTAACAGTATAGCTGGTTTTTGATTCTCCGCCTTCACCTATAGATAGGTGGAAAACCTTGTAACAAAACCAGCTACATCCCTCTTCATACCCGGCTACCAGTACTGACGTCTCAAGTCTCGGTATACCTTGGTAACCCCTGGATGAACTGTCCAAGATAAAGCATGAAACTCCCGCATCAGCTCCTTGCGTACATCCCCTAGAACCCATTATCTTCCATGGAAACGAAAAACTTCATCATCACCTATCGTCGAACTAGGAGGAGGGTCCTCACTTGCCACCGACTCCCATTGAACTAGGCCTTCTGGATCAGATAGTTGTCTCATCCTCACTCTATCTAGGAGGGTATAAGTCATAGCTAAAGACAAAATATATGTCTTCCACTGAATATTATGAACCTCCAAACGCATCTCAGAGAACAATGCCATGAGTTGCCACTAATCATTGGCCCCCTGCACAACCTACGCCTGGGTCCTCCTGCTCAGTGCATCTGCTACAACATTACATTTTCCAGGTGAATAGGTAAGCTCAAAATCAAAGGACTGAAGGTATTCAACCCACCTTCATTGCCTCAGATTCAAGCCATGCTGAGTAAAGATATACTTGAGACTTTTTTGGTCGGTGAAAACCAAAAAATGTTCTCCCAAGAGATAATGTATCCAACACCGCAACAGATTCACAACTGCAGCCAACTCGAGATCATGTGTCGGATAATTCCTCTCATGTGGAATCAACTGCCGAGACCCGTATGCAACTACTCGATCGCCCTGTATCAACACTACTCCCAGTCCAATCCTTGATGCATCACAGTGAACTGTATAGATCTTTCTATACTCTGGGAGTACCAGGATCGGTGCTGATTTCAACCTTCCCTTTAGGTCATGAAAGAATGTTTCACAAGATTCTGACCAAACAAAATTAACACCCTTCTTATTCAAACCCATCAATGGCGCTGCTATGTGGGAGAAGTCCTGTATAAATCTTCTGTAGTAACCAGCCAGCCCCAAGAAATTCCATATCTCAAACACATTCTTAGGCTGCTCCCAGGAAACTACTGCTCACACCTTCTCTGGGTCTACTGAAACTCCTGCCTCTGAGTTGATACGACTAAAGAAGTGTATCTAGTCCATCCAAAAGTGGCAATTTGAGAGCTTAGCATATAGCTGATGCTCTCTCAGTGTAATCAATATGATATCATGATGGGTGGCACGATGGTGCCGAGTGTGAGAGTACACCAATATATCTTCCATGAATACTACCACAAAATAATACAGATAAAGATGGAACACACGATTCATCAGAGCCATAAAAACTGTTGGCATGTTCGTGAGTCCGAACGAAATAAACAAGTACTCATACAGACCATATCTGCTCCAAAAGTTTGTAAGCGGTATATCCGATGGTCTCACGTGCAACTGATGACATCCTGACCTCAGGTCAATCTTCGAGAACACTCGTGCTCCACAAACGGTTCATCTGACTATTGATTGTCCCCACATTCCAACACATGTCCTTTCCAGTGTGCTTAGTCCTCAATCGCACACATCTTGAAAAACTTCCCAGAAGGTCACCCATCCTGATCACTACATCAGGACAAGCACGCTTAACTTTGGAGTTATAATCAGATAAGCTCCCGAATAAGAAGGTGTACCTTGTTCACATGAGTCATATCATTTATCCATTTAACCATTTATCATTCGGGGGTGTTACAACCACTCCCCCTTTAGAACACAACTTCTTAGTTGTGTCAAATGTGAGAGTACAACAAGATATCGTCCACAAATAATAACAAAAAATAATCTAGATAAGGATAGAACACACAATTAATCAGAACCATAAAAACTGCTGGCGCGTTCGTGAGTCCGAACGGTATAACCAAGTACTCGTAAAGACCATATCTGATCTGAAGGGCTGTAAGCGGTATATCCGATGGTCTCATACACAACTGATGATATCCTGACCTCAGGTCAATCATCGAGAACACTCGTGCTCCACAAACGGGTTATCTGACTAATGATTGTCCCCACATGCCAACACATGTCCCTTCCAGTGTGCTTTGTCCTTACTCACACACCCTGAGAAACTTTCCAGAAGGTCACCCTTCTTGATCACTACTCAATGCCAAGCACACTTAACTGTGTAGTTCTAATCAGACAGGCTCTCGAAAAGGAAGGTGTAGCTTGTTGATATTAGTCATATCATTTAGTCATTTAACCCTTTATCATTCGGGGGTGTTACAATCACACCCCCCCTTTAGAGCACAACGTCCTCGTTGTGTGCCCTACATCTCAACCCAGGCACTGCACCGCCCTTAAGGTGGGTACCACCTCTAATACCAAATGTGACAACTGGGTCCCAGTGACAGCACAGACACCCCGCCTTAACATGGCTGTCATGTCCTTGCCTACCAGGTACCACCTGTTCCCCCGCAGACACGTGGGGCCCACCCCAGGGTCCACCCACGTGCCCGAACGGGTCATATGACTAATGATTGTCCCCCCAGGCCAACACATGTCTTTTCCAGAGTGCTTTTTCCTCACTCACACACACCCTGAGAAACGTCCCAGAAGGTCACCCATCCTGATCACTACTCCAGGAAAAGCACGGTTAATTGTGGAGTTCTAATCAGACCGGCTCCTGAAAAGGAAGGTGCACCTTGTTGACATGAGCCATATAATTTAGTCATTTAACCCTTTATCATTCGGGGGTGTCAGAGAAATAGGGAATTCCCAAAGGAAGTGATTTGGGTTTGAGAACCCCCTTACCTTATGTATGAATTCTTTTTTCAAATTAATATCCTAGATGATCAAAATTAAATTCATTAACTAAAAAGAAAATATTATTTTGTAAATTTATTTTATTCTTTATTGTTTTATTATGTTCATTTATTTATTTTTTGATGATTTATAGAGTTCAATTTAATCATTCAAGAGTGTTCGTTCTCTTGGTTTTGATGATTAGTTTGATTGTATATGAGTACTGAAGTTCATGTATAATGAAAATGATTCTATAGAATTTTTATTATTGAACATACATAATTTTACGTGGTATTAAATATCATTTTTTGATATGGTATGAGGCTTATTATTAGATTGAACATTAATGAAAATGATTTAATTATTTTTTGTAGTTTTACGACCATTATTATCTTATATAATTTTATTTAACATCATGTTTATATATTTATTACAAAAGATTATCTAACTCATAATTTATATAATAAAATATTTTTTTACTATAATTACGGCTTTATGACTAAACATTATGGTGGTAGTGAAAAATAAAAATGCAACACCAAGAGTGGTGGTAAATTAACACAACACAGACGATACTTTCATTTTTATAAAAACAAAAAAGGGTAGAGATATAATGTTGAATTATTATGTTAACATATTAAAATTATAGTATATAACAAATAATGTATTTATAATTCCTATTTTTTACATTTAGTTAAGGATATTATAAAAAAATAATGAAATTGAAATGTAAATAAAATAAAACAAAAGAGGATGTTACCTCTTGAATTTATCCTCCTTGAGAACATCCGTATGAAAAATGGGTTTGGTGATTTGATGAAAAAATTGGATAATAGATTCAAGGGATGGTCTTGGGAATCAATTTATGAATTATTTGGATACATATCAATGCTTATATGGTGTGATAAGGAGAGTTGGTGAGGTGTGGTATTTATAGGGGAGTTGAGTGGTGTTTTCTCATTATTTTATTCAATAGATTTTGATTTTATCTCAAGTCAATGAATAATTTGAGAATTATTACTATATATATTAAAAAAATTAAATATAGATATATATTTTGGTCTGACATCATCCATACATCATATATGAATTAATAATTCATGTATTTAGCATATATTGTAAATTATCGTATTTTAATATTCACGAAAATTTCAAGTATTTTAGAAAAATACAAAAAATTCATTCTATCCATTTTTCAGTGTTTATAGTTCAAAAATAGACACCATTTTATGAAAATATTTCTCTTATTTTTATTAACTAAAAGTTTAATTAAAAAAACATTTACTTGGAAAATACCGATTTTAAAATAATAACTTATTTTATAAAAATTTGAAAAATTAATCATGGCCTCATAAAATTATCATATAATAATAAGAAATTTTTTTATTTATGAATCAAATTTATGAAATTAAAATTTAGTTTTTATAGTTATATTTAGTAAAAAATTATAAATAAACATTTATATATTATAAAAACACCAACACAAAATTAATTTTTTTGAAATATTTATTTACTTATACTATGTTATAATTATATCATATTGTCATTATAAGGTGATAAACTATATTTATACTTTTATACAAGGTTACTATTTTGGGCCAATTTACTATTCTTAATATTCACATTATTATTCCAATATTCAAGTTACTATTCCATTATTAAATTTCCCTTACCTTCTAGAATTACATATTATTTCATTCATTCTTCATTTATAAAGTTTGTATTATGTTCCCAATGTGATTTTATGTGGTTTATAATATATGAAATAATCATAAGAATGGAATTTACATTGATAATATTATTGGTAGTTACATTCTTCCCCCATTATGAATATTCTCCCTCAAAATATTGTTTTACATTCTATGTTAAAAATAGGTGATGGTCTTCTCCTTTATCACATTCTCTAGTTACCATGTTTCCTCCCTGTACATATGGTGCTACCATTGTAATCTGATCATGTGAGTATTTTTTTTACATAGAAATTTCTCTTTATGGTCCATGATCTTCATTGGATGACCCTAAAATGAGATATCATTTTCCTACTGTACCACCAATAGATTCAATACATGTGAATGATTTGGTATCTAATTCATCAAGAATGTTACATGGAATATATCATTTACTAGAGACATATAAGGTGGAAGTTGTAGCTGATAAGGCAAAACTCTGAAATGATCATGGATATAAAAAGGGATGATGTAACTGGGGCTCAAATTTCATATCTTCCCAAATCTCACGATCCTCTTCCATGGAGATATGATGAGGAGTACCATGTCTCTAACCTTAAAATCTATTTCCCATTGACAGTTGTTTATATATCCCTACTATCAACTTTGGCCTACCTTTATGTTATACTGAATGGTTTTTATATTTTCCACCATTTCATTTAACATTTTAAGCCATAGGAGATTACATTTACTGACTTCATGCCATCATTTTTGTGTTATGTATCTTTTCTAAAAAATGAATTCATATGGAGGCATTTTGATGCTTGAGTGGAAACTATTATTGTTATAGAACTCAAATATAGATAGATGTTGGTCCCATACTCCTTTTAAATCCATAAAAAATTCTATAAACATTTCTTCTAGTGTTGGAATAGTCTTCTCTAATTGACCATCAGTATGAGAATGATAATATATACAAAATTTTATCTCAGTGTTTAGAGCATGTCGGAGAGTTTCCCGAACATGGTGGTGAATCATAGATGTTGATTAGATTCAATTGATAGTCATACTCTAAGAAAATATACCACCCTATTAGACATTTAGTGAGGATAAATTCATTGTTTATATATAAAATATTCATGTGATTTATTATTCCTAAACACTATTTGAGCTTATTTTATACTTTGAACATTGAATCACATTATGTTTGAAATTCCCTATTAAAATTCACCATTACGTGATACATTTTTGAACACTTCTTAAAATAAAAAATTGTATTGATTTCATTTTTATATTTAATTTTTAGGTATCTCATTACATTGTGAAAAATTCATAATTTTGGAGTACTAGAAGATTAATATTGGAAGACCACCAAAGTTGGACTTTAACAAACAATATTCTGGGTAATGTAAACAGAACAACATCCCAAAATAACTACTATATAAGATAATATCCAATCCTAATTATTCTAAAATTATAACATAAGATATAAGAAATAATTTTTAACATTTCAGCCATTAGTGACAATATCTAATTCAGATGTTTTAAGGGAGTTACAGGCAACCGATGTTAGAAATAAAATTCTAGGCCAGATTCTGCGGCCCAGAAAAGCAGCCCACCATTTCAATAATATCTTGAAAAAAATTCTGTTTTTTATGAAATGTTACATGTGGTAAGAAAACATCTAGATGTACATTATCTTCTTCTATGGCCCACTCTAATTAATCTATCTAAAAGGTCATTTAGACAAGCCTGTTTGGTGAACGCAAGTTGGATTCCACTTCAAGTCAAGAGTGGAACAATCTAAGTTCCAAAATCATTCCACCGCCGGATTAGTCACTAAAAGTGGCTAATTTTAATTGTTAATATATTTATATTAATTGTTCTAAAGTCCATAAACATCATTTTTAGTGTAGTATAGAAATTAAACTTCATTTCTTATCTTAAATGCAATTCATGTTTAAAATGAATATTTGGGCCCAATCATTCATCTGTTTGTGGACAAAATTATATTCATTTAATGAATTTAATATTTTGGGATATGATTTATCAATTAGTTTGGAACATTTTTTATTTAATGATTGATGGATGAATTCCAATGGAAGATGGTAATTTTTGGGGATGAATACAGATCCTTTCTGGAGAAAGCATAATTGGCCTAAGGCCGATCAAACAAAAGTGGGGCCTACAAAACAAGTCCAATAAAGCTCAAAGTTTTACTGACGATATATAAAAATATGTGTATCATTTTATTAAATTATGGAAAGAGCTAATTCGGCTGTTTTGATGTTATTAAAGGGATCTGAAGTTGATAATTATATTTTGGGCTCGATAGGAATGCACATAAAGTTATCCCACCATTTGGACCAATACATCCCAATGGATGCGCCAAATTTCCTGAAATTTTTAAAGATAATAGAGGAAATATTGAAGATAATATTTATCTTCTACGACCCCTTAGTATTTGAATTCTTAAATTACAAATTCACATGTCAAAATGGTGGATGAATCTAGAAAAAATTTCTGGGTCAACATTGAAACGTCAAAATACCTTTATTTTCTCACCCTCCTTTTGACTCTCTAAATTAATGGGCATGGAATTTATTGTGGTTCTGTGTCTATAAGGATCCTAATATTCCTATATAAGGAGCTGGTGGTGATAGGAATTATCATCTAATATTTTCCTTTCGATTGAACTTGATATATTTTTTTAAATTGTAATTTACTGCTTTCATTTTCTAACCGCATCATCAATTTCCCTAATGTAAGTTTTTCTATCACGTTAAATATCTTAATAAAAGTTTTTATTATTATTCAATTTTTATTTTCTTTTTCATAAAACATTTATACCATTTAATGAAGGTGTGGATTTATTCACACCAGCACTTGTGAATTCATCACACAACGGTGGAGTGTTCATTTTTCAATGTTTTTTTCTTCTTCATCAATCCCACTTCTTTAAGTAAACTACCCGATTCCATTGATATAATCGCATTAATGGAGGGCTAACCTTTTATGGGTTTATACAAGGGAGTCACATGGGGTGAATTGAATGTTTTTTTATGTTCTCAAATTCTTAAATTTTTTCTTTATTTTAAAATTTCATTTCTTTGATTTATCTTCTTTATTTTCACCGACATTAACGAAAACACATTTTAAGTGATAGTATGATCCAATTCCTTAGAGTTCTCATTTAATTGAACCTCTAACTGAATTTGTGATTAGCCTTGAAATTGTGTGTTGATTAAATCTTAGAATGATATTGAAGAATTATTTCATTTAACGGATACATCTTGAACAGATGAATAGAAAATCCAAAAAAATACATCCAATCAAGCACTAGAGACAACCTAGGATCGACTCGCCTTAATAAATCTTTTTAATTCCAGTAATTTTGTTTCTTTTGTTCTTTTAATAAAATCACAATTTTATTCAAATCAATCAACTCCATAGTTGGCCACTTCACATCCAATCTTAGTGTCTCAAGGTTTCTTCTTTGGTCCCCGTGGATTCAATCCCTACTTCTACTTCAATGACCACTTTTACCTGTAGGGTAAATTTGGGCACAACCACCACCCTAAGCCTACCATACTCAAGTGGTATAACTTTTAATTACGGAGGATATACCCAAGGCTCCAAAAATCCCTATTTAACCTATTGGTGTTGGAGGATTTATTCATCTTGGATGCTTTCATTCATTTTAGTCTTATGCTGCCACTTTTCCTTCCAAATGTTCTTCTTAATTTGTTAGTTTTTCGAATCACCATAGTTTTCGATAAAAATAATTCATCTTCTCTTATTATATTATAATTATTATTACATTGATACTGTTTCATTATGATGTGAATTTATTTATACCAATCCTTGTGAAATGTTTCCCACATCAGTGGAGTGATTGTTTTCTTTTTATTGTTTTTTTACTTCATCAAATCCTCCCACTTGAGTTTACATACCACATCCATTCAAACCATATAATCAATGCAGGGTAAACACACATATAGGTTGATATAAGGGAGTATAAAGGGGATGGATTTGATGTTATTTATCACCCCATTAATGTCTAATAACTTATTTTAATTGATATTTTTATTTGACGATTTCAAAACATCTTCATCCTTGTTTAAATTTAACTCCACATATATAAAGTGCTAATACAAACCGTTATATATGAGTGCTCATTAATTTTATACTCCATGTGTATAGGTGATTAATATTTTGGTTTGTTGGTATAAAACCAATAAGTGATGAATTTTTTTGATACTATTGAATAAAACCATCTTGAATATAAGAAATTTAAATCGTTAAAAAATAATTTCATCCAATCCACCCATTGTAATAACCTAGGATCAACCCTTCTCATAATTTGATTTCACATAAGTCAAGTAGAGTTGGATTAAACCTATAGAAAATTAACCCAAATTTGGCCACTTAATAGCCAAAATCAGTCCAGAGAATGTGTGTGTCAATAGGTTTCTTGTTTGGACTCTAAGGAATAAACAACCCAAGCTACTCTGGATTTGACCGCTTAACCCTAAAAACATGGGTAAATTTGGAAGAGACAATATTTTGGTGCCATTTCTGGGTATATAAGTATGTTATCTTAGACACAATAATCCTTTTCCCACCCCTATTCACTATTATCACCCCCATCTATCTTATCTTTACCACTTTCTATTTGTGTGTTTCCTGAGAATCTAGAATCCAACTTTCAGTATTCTCTAGTGGAGTATCATCCAAATTACCATGTTACAAAACCATACAGGAATAAAACAGAAAATAAATATTGGGAATCTCTTAAATTATTAAAAAACTTTGATCACCCCTTGATTAATTACCACAAACCTGGTGACATGTACAATCATTTGGATGATGAATAATCAATGGATAAATTTCCTTCCCCATCAAGGATGGTTGAAGAGATCAATATTAGGGACTTACATGTTGAACAAGATTCTATCAATATGAATCCCCAAAAACATTTTGAACAATTGTCTGAACAAATGGATAAAATTAAAGAGGAAGTTTCATCATTGATATTAGAACTAGAAAGAATTGAAACGTGTGAGGAACCCAACCTTACATTGTCTATCCCTTCCATAACCTTGTGTGACGTTTTTATTTCCAGAAAACACCACATGAATTTACTGAAGAACCAACCATTGTATTTGGGATAGATTAAGATGACTAATGACTTGTTTAAGGGTCCTTAAATTATGAGAAAATTCATTTTCTGGATTCAAAAGTGGAGAATTTGACATCATGGATTGAGTCTCCTAAGTATAACTCCATTGATGAATTTTCAAAAACACCAACCACTTAACCATTGATAGATATCAACAACATTGAGTCAATTCCCCTTACTAACATTGATCTTTCCAATTTAGTGGTATAATCTTCAGTTCAAAAGGAACCGAATCTATTGATATATTTGGAAAATGAAACTGAGTTTGATTCAAAATCTCTACCTATATCTGAATTCCCTGTCCAAACAAAGCACAAAATTATTATCCTTACTTCCACACTAATTTATCTTTTCATAGGGTATAACCATGAACTTTTAGTTGGATTTAATTCTTCTTATTGAAACCAAAAATGTTTTAATTATCATTCATGTCTTATGTACGACCTGTGAAGAAAATTGGATCAACCATTTCCAATTTCCTTGGATTTTACCACTCAGTATATAACATAGGTTTACACAAGACAAAACTTATAAAAAAAGAATCAATCTCAATCTAGTGGACATGGAGAAATATTGGGTCCATAAAATTTTTTTAATTGGTATTTGGTAAGTTAGGGGGTTCATGTCGAGATAGAGACATTAAAAAAAAGCATTGCATGAGAGGAAACCTATAGTTTTCATCTTTTTGAAACATATTTATTTTAAAATAGGATTAATAAATAGATTTTTTATTTAAAAAATAAATTTAACTCTACATATGATAGTACCATATACTGTTGACGTGTTCTTCTATTATGAGTATGGATTGGTATGAAAGGGGAGAGCCATATTCATCCATGTCTCATGGTGCGATCTTTGAGTAATACCTTACCCATAAATTTAAAAATAAGACAATGTATCATCAGTTAATTTGTATGGCTATGTAGGTTAAAAAAATTAAAAAAAATATAATATATATATATATAAGGACACATCGTAGATTGTTTGGAAATCCCTGTCACAATCAGCGAAGCCACGGGGACTCGATCACGGGACCGAAGGGAGACAGGGGAGGGCACCTACCACTGACCTATGACTTATAGTGCTTCCTTATTATATAATTTGTGTATATGTACTTATATTTTTATTTTATTATTATTATGTAAATAAATAAATAAATAAATAAATAAATAAATATATAATGTTTTGTTTTGTCTGTCTTTTTGTTTTTCCTTTTTTCACTAGGGAACACTGTGAGTGACATGGGTATCGATGGACAAAATTGGAGTAGCACGAACTTCATGTTCAACCACTATGTGACCTCATTATATGGTCCTCATTGTTAATTTCTTTTTTTAACTTATCTTCTCTACCTCTACCCCGATCTAAATTTTTGTAACAAACACTGGGAATAATGTTATTTCCTATTGGGGGATATGAAATAAAAAATATGATTTTGTGTAAAAAAATTTCTTTTGTGTGAAAAAACATGATTTAAAAAATGTGTCTAAATTGAAGGAAAATTAATTTAACTTTGAACATTATAATACACACTGAAAACATTGAAACTGAATATCAAATAATTTAGCATGCTCTAATTCTGATTTTAATCATGATATTATTTCAAGAGCATAGTTTTTTGGAAATTGTGGTTGTCTAATGTGATATTTCTTCATTTATATTTTCATCCAATAAATCACAACAGATATCATTTGGATAGTGGGGTATTATTTTAATTTCATGGGGTCTCATAAATAAATAGCATATGTTTCGTGATCATTTTAGTTTCAATATGAGTATTCAAAAAATAATACCAAATAAAAAAATAAAAAAAATAATAAATTTTCACATAGAAAAATAAAATGACTAATGCATGGATTTCATCACTTGGGGATCGTGAAAATATAGTTTTCTAGCCGAGAGTTTATAACTGTATCTATATTTTTGGTAATTTTACTTTGTTTTTGACTAAGTTAACTCGAGATGATGCCCGAGTATGTGGTCTTCACTTGGTGCATTAAGGTCATCAAGTCTTGGAGTCATCGGCAAAGTCTCGAAACATGGGTTGACTCTATTGAGTGAAATTTCAATTACCATTGAAATTTTGCAAAAAATGAATACTCATCTTAATATTTAAATTTTATTCCACCCAGAGCTTCCATTATTCCCCCCTTGAATAAAGATGAACCCCCATGTCTACTGTGATGAACAACACATCATCATGCTTAATTAATATTAGATGAAATATGGAGATGTAATTAAACAATGTAATTGTCTTGGGATTGGGATCTATTAATGAAACTATCTTGTATTAAAATATTTTTAAAGGTTTGATTATTGTTTGGAGTAAGGATTCTGGGTGATCAATGTGTATTAAAAGGTTTTTGGAAAGGGGAATTCAAATTTCTTATTGTTGAGATATATTTTGATTGGGACAAGAGAAATTCAACATGGGGGTGTGATTAGATAATTAATGAGACTAATATTCATTGTTAATATATAAAATATTCATGTGATTTATTATTCATGAACACAATTTTAGTGCATTTTACACCTTGAACATTGATTCGCATTATGTTTGTAATTCCCTCTTAAAATTCACTATTACATCGTAAATTTTAGAACACCTCATAATATAAAATAAATACTGTTTATTTTATTTTCATATTTCAATTTCAGATTTATCACTATGTTGGGAAAAATTCATACTTTTTTAGTACATGGAAATTCATATTGGAAGAACAACAATGTTGTCCTTGAAAAAACAAATTCTAGGTGAAGTGAACTGAACATCCGCCCAATAAAACTACTGTATCATCCAATATATAGGTACAATGATTCTCACATTTAAAATAATGATAGATGAAATCATTTTGAACAGTTCATTTAATAGATATAGGAGATAATTCATATTTTTTAAAGGAGTTATAGATGGCCCAATTTGGAGATAAAATTATGGTATAAATTCTTCGTCCTAGAAAAATAGCCTAGAATATTGATAATACCGTGGAAACCAAAATTCTATTTTGGCTGAAATTTTACATTAGGTTAGGAGATATCGTGATATGAGTTTTCTTATTCTATGTCCCACTTTAATTCGACCATCTAAATGGTTATTTAAACATGTTTTTTAGGTGAATGCAAGTTGGCTTTCACTTTAGATCAAGAGTGGAGAAGTCTATGTTTCACAAGTTTTCCACCACCCAAACCCTACCATACTAAAGTGGGATGAATTTAATTATTGTATTCTTGAACTAGGTCTCCCAAAATTCCTATTCAAGGCAGTGATGTTGGAATATTTAATCATATTGGATTCTTTCTTTAATGGTAGTTTTATGTTGCAACTTTTCCATTGTAATGTACTTATTGATTTTTATGTTTTTAAAATCACCTTAGTTTTCAATAAAAATTATTCATCTTATCGTATTATATTATTCTTATTATCACATTGATACCATTTTTTTATGGTGTGAATTTACTCATACCAAGCCCTGAGAAATTATTCACACAATGATGGAGTGATTGTTTTATTTTTATTTTTATTTTTACTCCATAAATGCCCCCCTCATGAGTCTACTTCCCGCTTCCATTAAAACCATAGAATCAATGAAGGGATAACCCACTTATGGGTTGATCTAAGGGTGTATCAAGGGGAAGGATTATATATTATTTATCACCACATTCATGTATAATAAATTATTTTAATTGATATTTTTATATAATCATTTTAAAACTTGTTCGTCCTTGTTGAATTTTAAGGCCACATACATCAAGTGCTAATACAAACCTTTACCTAGGAGTGCCCATAAATTATATCCTCTAAGTGTATAGTTGATTAGTATTATGTTGTGTTTGTATAAAAATAGTAAGTTATTTTTTTTTGATATTCTTGAATAAACCCGTCTCGAATGTAAGAAATTGAAATCGTTAAAAAATAATTTCATCCAATCCACCCATTGTAATAACCTTTGATCAAACCTTATAATAATTTTATTTCACTTAAGTCATGTAGTGTTCACTTAAACCTATCTAAAATCAACCCAAATATGTCTATTTAATAGCCAAAATTAGTCCATAGAATGTGCGTGTCTATAGGGTTTTTCTTTGGTCTCTGAGGAATCAACAACCCAAGCTACTCTACATTTTATCGCTTAACCCTAAAAACATGGGTATATTTGGGTGAGATCACCAATTATCAGATGTATACACATGAAAGTTTATCAAATGAGAAGTAATTTTTATATATGATAAAGTGATATATATTTATAAAATTATCCATAATAATACATATAGAATTCATTACTCTAGATGTCTTCATATGTCTGGAGAAAAGTTCTATGAAGATGTTTTCTTTTTTTGTTGTTGGTATATGTTATAGTTTCATCATCCCGAAAGAATTTTGTATTTATGACTTCATGTTTTGACCTACTAGGAACATTTATGTATATTTAGTGATATCCTTCATCTTATTTTCCCAAAAGAAGTTATCTTAGGAATCTTAATACATCATTGTACACCCTAGGTTAGTAGAGTAGTTTTGGCCATGTGTGTCATTCAGAAGACCATTCATTATATATGGATCATATGGTACACATAGTCATGATTTAAATCTAGAAAAACATTCCTCACCAATTTTAATCTCTGAGTATTTCCCCTATTTCACAGATTCCACCTTATTCTGAATTTACACATCATTTCTTTGATCGCCATTTATTTTCTTCAATAGGGATGGTAGATAAATAATTTTAAAAAGGATCGGCGATCTTCCTTCTTTAATGATTCCCATGTCAATAATTTGAAATTTTAAGAATAATTTGTCCTCAATTATCATCATTAATAATGTTACATGATTCTTTTTACTTAGATAATCTTCCACTTTCTTCCGATGGCCATGATGGTAGTGGATTGAGCAGTCATACTTTTTGATCTCTAACCATATTAGATAATGAATATTAATATCCTTATATGAAAATATATATTTAATTATCTTATGATAATTATATATTTCAAACTTATCCCTATAGAGATAATGATAATTCAGTGTTCCTTTCTTCTATCTATAGATCACACAGTAGATAGTTTTTCTAATGAATTATCAACTTTATTGAGGCATAGGTTATCAATTTATAGTTTTCTATCAGTACCCAACCTAATCCAATTTTAAGCATTTCTATATACCTTAATGATTTCCCCACTTTTTTAAAGTGTGAGTACTAGCCTGTTTATAATTCTCTATAATAACTCGTCGAATAAATATTCACATTCAATGGTCCAAAAATAATTTTCTCCCTCCTATGTCAGCATGGTTAGTGGGTTTGAAAATTATGATTAGGTCTTTTATAAATAACTCTTAATACACTACTAGTCTAATGAAACTATGAATATCCATTACATATGTTGGGCTGAACCACTTTTCAATTGTATTTGTCTTAGAAGGTCAACATATATTTCTTTTCTAGTGATAAAATACCCTAATAATGATACTTCCTCAATAAAAAAACACATTTACTAGGATATTCATATTGTTTTTGCCCTCTCATTATTTTCCATAGTATTCAAATTATCCTCAAGTTACTCCTTTATCTTAGAGTATATCATAATATCATCGATAAAGACTACCATTAATTTGTTGAGGTAATAATTGAATACCATATTCATTAAATCCATGAATATTCATGTAGAATTAGTGAGTCAAAAAGGAATCACAATGAACTTGTAGTGTTTATATCATCTTTGAAATAAAGTATTTGGAATATCACCCTTCCTCACATTTATTTATGATATCCCTACCGAAGATCCACCATAAATAAATTCTTGGCCCCATGTAGTTGATCAAGTAATTCATTGTCCCATAGAAGGAGATACTTTTCCATTATTGTTATTTTGTTGAGCTCACGATAATGAATGTAGAGGTGCATTGATCTATGATTCATCTTGGAAAAGAGGACTTGTGAACCCCATGGTGAAGCACTCAAGTATATAAAACCCTTCTCCCAATTATCTTGCAACTTTCAAATTTAGTTCCTACAACTCAATGGTGGACATTATATGATGTTTCCTTGATATAGTATGAGATCCATGAATATTCTCAATTAAAAACTCAAAATATAATTTAGGATTAAGAACACACAAATAATTTGGGAACACATCAATTTTTTCCATTACAATGGGCATGTCTTCGAACATGATTCTCTCCCTTGTCTTAATCATTTAATATAAACATAATTTATCATAAGGAAATAATATCCACAACTGAGATGATGATTCTAATGGATATTTATTATCCTTTTTACACTTGTATAGAATTTGAGTATGCCTTGGGATATGAAGAGTTATATACCTATCCCAACAGTTGTTGTTGGATTTGTATAAAGATATCCAACCAATTCCCAATATAACATCAAACTCTACTGATGGAAGTAATAAAAATATTCTAGGTGGCTCAGTACACAATCAATAACTAGGGAGGAGTTATAATACATTGGATGAAATAAATGACCCATGTTATTTTATCAAGGATTAATCAACCTCCATATGTTGAGGTGGTGTTTGAATAGTTATACTAAACTTGGAGATATGAATGAATTAATAAAACCACAATCATATAGAAAATTTTCTACTCATTGAACATTAACTACAATACCTATTAGCATATCATGTTGGGATTCACCTCAGCAGTAATGATGGAATAATACTTCCCATTCTCCTTTTTATTTGGTGGCTGATGACACTTATTTCTCTCAAGGAATTGAGGTTTTGTGCACTAGCTTACATAGTTCCCCGACTCCAGGCAGTTGATGTATTGAACCATGGGTAGTTCACTCCTCTCCTCAATTGTATAATTTTTATTCTATATGTATCTTTGGCATTCATGATCTTAGTGGAATTCTATCCCACAATTATATCATTTCTCCATCCCTTTTAATCAATTCCTGTGATGCTTCTTCCCACATTTTTGACATGTGAGTGGTTGAGTTTTCTTTTAATCTTTATCATTGGATTCCCCAGCATGAAAATCCATATTAAATTTCCTATCACCATATCCATGGGACCATTTTACAAACTCCATATTCCCAATGATATCACATTGAGCAACATTTTCATAACTCCCAAAGTCTCACATTTTTAGATTCCTTTTAAGGTGTGGTTTTGAACCACAAAATAATATATATATTTTTCTATCATTGTTGATAACAACACCTAAAGCTTATGTTGAAGGCCTTGGGAAATTTTATTTATAGGATGTGACATATTAAACATCCTTTTTCTTCAGATATATGAATTCTCTCTCCATATTTATACAATGAGTTATGGGGAAACACATTTGAAGAAACATTATCTAAATGTATTCCCACTCTGTATCTCAAATTTCATACTTCAACATGCTGTTTAAAAAAAACCCACCATGGGTCAACCTCTCCATCATGATGATAAGCGACCATATTCACCTTCTCTTACTCATTACAATGGAGTCAATAATGTATCATCTTCATTGAGTTGACCCACTGTTTCATAACTAGCGGATTAGAAGATCCACTAAATGATGGTGGTTGTTTCCATATAAAAGGACAGATAGCTACTTTATCCCACTTATCTGAATGTTGAATTATTTATTATTCAGGGTTATTTTTCATGGCCTGAGATAGCTAGGTAACCATACTCATGAAATTTTTAACTCCATCTCCCACTGAAATGAGGATGTCATTTGGGAAATCCCTGCATTGTCCCTTACATGGGTTTTTGTCCTAGTCTCTTGTGGTTCCCACCATTTTATAAAATTGATTTTTTTTGAACAAAACAAAAGACAATATTTCATGAATATATAATTTATTCATTAGTGTAATTAACTATGAAGGAAAATATTGTAGGTTCCATATGATTAAATGTTTTCTAGATCATGTCTCCTTGGGTTATTACTTATACTTAATCTCATACTAATGGCTTTTACTAAGGTTTTATAAGCATAAATCCCAAATTAACAAAACTGTGCTATAATACCAACTACAACGACCCTTTCTTTTCCTACATAACTATTACATATTTTAAAATATAAAAAAATAATAGTTATACCAAACCATTATCCAAAGTTTTAGTGTCTAAGGAAAATAAATACCATACATAACATTTACAAAATAAAAAATAAACATTTAATTATTTCCCCCTTTTTTTATTCATATTTTCCTTCATGTTCTCTTTAGTAAAAATATTCACATAAGGATATACATCAAAATATGGGGTGAGGAAAAATCCTAGTAAGAGGATAAATAAGAACATGAATCGATATAAAAGGGTGAGAATAATCATCATCATCATAAAATAACCAATTTATAATCATTAAAATCATTATAGGAAACATTACATAATGTCATGGAATGTGGAAATACACAAAAATGAAACATCATGTCTTAGTGGTAAAATACCACTCATAGATACGAACAAAGATAGGATTAAGTACATGAATATTTCACTTTATATCATGTGATATATAACATTTACCAGTTCATTGGAGTTCTATATAATTATGGGAACACATGTAACATCAAAACATTTAAAATCTCTATATAAATCTAGGCAGACTCGTCACATTTGAACATTTAAATTATCATGCATGCCACATAGAAGGTATATCAATCTTTGAAATAAAATTACCCATGTAAATAAATGGGTTTAATTTCAAAAATCACGAATTCACGAATAAAAATATTGGTTCAAAAAATAAATTGGGAAGAAAATAATTGGTATAATAATCATCACTTTTGAGTGAGGAATAAACAATCTTCTAGATGTAAAATTTTTTTGTTTTTAGGAAGACGAGTTATTCTGAAAGAATATTTTCAATTTTCAAAAAATAATATTTTAAGAATGTATATATATAAAATAAATAGGATAGGATAAATACATTATATTTAAGAAACATTAATGAAACATCCATAATGAAAATTGAGTGATGGAGGGAAAACCTAAAGAGAGTTTGGTTCGAGAATCCCCTTACTTTATGTCCAAATGATTAATTCAATTTAATATCATAAAAAGATAAATTAAATTAAGTAATTAACAAATAAAAAAACTTTTATACATGAATTTTATTCATAATAGTTTTATTTAGGTCATTAATGAGATTCTTGATTATTTTTAACGTTTTATTTCATTTTTTAAGAGTGTTCATCATTTTTGGGTTTCATGATCGGTTTTCTTGTATATGATTATGGACGTTCATGTATAATGAGAATGATTCTCCATAATTGTAATTAATGAAAATATAGAAATTTAATTGTTATTATATATTTTTTTTTTATTTTTTGTGATTAATATTTATTAGATTGAGCATTAATGGAAATGATTTAATTAATTTTGTTAGTTTGACGACCACTATAAGATTATATCTAATTATTTAATATCATGTTTATATAATTATTAAAAAAAATCATATAACTTATAATATTTATAATAAACTATTTTTTAACCATGATTATGGTTTTTTGAAAATCCATGAAGGAAATAGTGAAAAATGACAATGCATCATCGATGTTGTTGGCAAATCAACACTACACAGATGATATTTAAATGTTTAGAAAAACAAAAAATGGAAGAGACTTCAAGATTAATTATTCTAGTAACATAATATAGTTACAATATATATATATATCATAATTTAGTTGTAATCTCTCATGGATAGGTGTAGGTGAGGACATGATAAGACAATGATGTAATTCAAAAAAAATTAATGAAAAAGAAAGAGGAATTCACCTCCTGAGTTTATTCTTAGTGAAAACCTCCTTAAGGAAAATAGTTTGATATTTTTATGAAATAAAATTACTATTTATGTGGGGCATGTTCTTGGGAATATTATTATGTTTAATTTGGTCAAGGCTCTATGTTTGGAAGGTATGTGGAAGAGAGGTGGTGTTGGGTGGTTTTTATATGGGAGGGGATTGGTGTATTCTCATTATTTTATTCATTAATTTATCTTATTTGATCAAGACTAAATATATTAAAATAATACGTGAGAGTTTTATATTTTGGAATAAATCATCCATACATCATTTATTAATTAATAATTCATTTATTTAGATTATATTGAAAATTATCGTATTTTATTATTCATAGAAAATTCATGTATTTTAGAAAAATCCATAAAAATAACTATAACCATTTTTCGACATGTGAAATTAAGAAATGAAAAACATTTTATGAAAATATATTTTATAATAAGATAAATTTAATTTATAAATAAAATCAAAATGTACTTGGAAAATACTGAGTTTAAAATAATAACACATTTTTAATACTATAAAAATTTAATTAATGTCCCAAAAATTATATTATAGTCATAAATTTTTTTATTTATGAATAACTATTATGAAAATAATTTCTATTTTAAAAATTATTTTAATTTAAAAATATAAATAATGATTTATGTTTTATAAAATTACCAACACCTAATTGATATTTTTCATAAAATATTTTTTAACTTATACGACGATATTATTATGTCATATTTTCATTTTTATGATTATTAAATTTTATTTATACTTTAATATATGAGGATTCTATTATATTTTCCAATTTAACATTCTTAATGGTCACATTACTAGTAAAAATTTAATGTTACTTTTATGTTAGTAAAGGTTACTTATCCTCCAGAAATACCACTTATTTCATTAATTATTCATTTATAAAGTTTGTATTTTGTTTTAAAACTAATTTTATGTGGTTTATACTATATGAAATAATTATATGAAGGGAGATTGATTGATTAAATTTCTGGCTGTTACACCCATTGAAAAACGTTACCATATAAAGAATAAAGGTACCAAGACCACCTACTATGAGGTATTCTTGTTTACTAATTGTGTGAACTGGTATGGTAGGTACACCGACCACATGAACAAAATTTAATCAGATTTGTGATGAAATGATAAGTTTAATTTTAGTCTACCATGAGATTGATGGGACTAGCACACCTGAAGACTAGGAACTAACATGAGAAAACTCATGATAGAAAAACCCACCACATAAATAATCGTGCGACCACACATTTGAAGATCATCCTTGAATAGTCTCTATAATATAATGATAATCTCCAGAAATAGGATAATTATTGTAATAATAGTAGATTTTATTTTCGAAATTACCTTATGAATGAATAAATTACTTATTATGTAATGTAGTTATATAATATATGTTCGTTTATTTTTTTTATTTTTTATTCAAGACCATTAAAAAATGTGTCCTTATTTTGGATGTTTGGATTAAAATACTGTTAAGAATCATAACCATGATTAATATATCCATTATACATTGATTTTTACAATTATTATATATTAAGGATTAAAATAAAATATAATTGACACAAAAATAATAAGTGATTGCTTCAACTATAAGGTTCATAACATACAAATCTCATTTTTACAGAGCATCCAAGAATGATGACGTTACTAGGATTTTCCCTTATCCTATCTCAAGATGAGATTAAAAAATAGAAATTTGGGTGACATAATTTATGTGAGAATTTCATGATTATAGATATCACTACACAATATATGTGCCCTGAACCACCCCATAAATGTATTATCATCACACAACTTACCCATAGGGTGTACACTGGTGCAAAAAGGGGTCATGTATCCCGAACCTAGTAATGTTATTTTTTATATTTTATTTTTAATAATATAATGATTATTTTTATTCCATTATATTATTAACTTATATTTATAATTGTCTATATAATTATTTTTATTAAAATAATATTTTGATACAAGGAAACAAGAATTTTATTTTTTAGAAATATAGTGTTTCAATTTAAACACAGATTTTTATAAAATAAAAAATTTTGGAATAAATTTTATTTTTATGAAATATTATTATTAAATATCATTTATTTAAAAATAAATTATAACATCATTTAAGGAATTATCATATAATTTTTTAAGGGTATTAAATTTGGTTTTTTTGTGAAAATTCGTAGTAATTAAAAAATAGTATTTAAATGTAAAAGTGAAAATTTCTATTTTTTGAAAACATATAATGGTAAAATAAATATCTTTTTTGAAATAGTTTCATTGAAATTATCCAATAGTAAATTTTTCATATTTTTCTCAGTCGACAAATTTTTTAATAAATAAATAAATGAGAATTAAATATATGGTATGTATTATGACATCATAACACCACAAAAGTGATGTAATAAATACTATTAGAGGACTAAACAAAAAAATACAGGGTTCCCTTAAAAATAATGTGTTTTTGATGAAACCTTTTTAATATTAATACCTCAATTGAATCGTTAAAAATGTATATTATATTATAGGTTTCCAAAAACAATTATTTGTGAACATAACTCACTTACTCATTATAAATGGTATTATATTAATGAGTTTGGCAGTTAACATAATAAAATATTAGAAACCATTCGTTTTTGGTTGAAACCATTGGATAAAAACTTGTAGACGTTATTGGTTGTGAGGATTTTATTAAATAAAATCCAAAAGCTATGTTTAGAAATTAATAAAGAATAAAACTCTCAATTCATAAAAACACCCACCCAACCCTCCATTACTCTTCACTCAAAATAATTTAAGAAATAATTTCATCCAACTATCACTTTATAAATCAATCTCAAGCTATTCCAAATATTTTAAAAATATCATTCCATGAATATTGAGAAAACCACTAATTTTAGGGAATTTCTTCGTCTATATCTTCATTAAATTACATTCTTTGCATTAAGACTTTTGAATCTCAACTCATTTTATTTTAATGTATTTATAAATATTCATTTATTTTAAAATTGATGTTATATTAATTATATATTATTTATCTTCACTCAACACAACATATACAAAATCAATTATTAATCCCAAGTGGGGGATCTCTTTCTCTATTTCGATTTAAGAACATTATTTGAGTTAATCATTTTTATTTTCAATTCATCAAATTGTCATGTGTTTTTAAACATCCTTTTTATTTTCTTATTATTACCAATTGACAAGAGACAACCTATCACTATCATAACCACTTATATGAACATTTATACACACCCATTATGATACTGAAATTGTCTCATGATTTTCTATATAAAACATATATGTTGTGAGTACCCAAATAAAATTCCATTAAATGGAATTTAAATACGTTTATATAATATAAATTTATTTTATATTTCCATGTATTAAAAACCAATCTTAATAATCTTGGTATTAAATGGGCAAAAATACATTATTCTATTGTATAATCTATGTGGCTCACAAATACATATATATGATATGAATATTATTGGAGGGATAGAAAATATAACTCCCTCCATTGAGTTGTGTATTATTATAATCCCTTGGGATACCATGTTTGGTTTATGGGTTTCTTGACTAAGATTACTTTTTATGATGTATCATTGGATTTCATTGAATTATGATAATGATTTTATGCTTTATATTGTTTCCACATTCATATAATCCGATGATGTTACCGTTTAATGTCAGATTTTGATGTTCATGATTGTGATTTTGAGATTTATATTCCATCATATTATGCCTCTTGAATAACATGTATAGAATTAATTTATGTTATTCCATGACTACTCACTTATTGGTCATTATCAATAACCAATTACTAATTTACATCATTTGGTTACCGCTTGGAGTACTAGAATATTAATGGAATTTACTAGAATGTTGTATATTTTATAAATAATATCATTATCTCCTTATTTTATGTAATTGGGTTATATATCTAATTACCCAAATAAATGTGGGATCTCAATATTATAGGATTATATTATGTGAATATATATGTAATAAATCATGAAATAACGTGTATAAAAGATTTGATTTTTCATTGTTAATATCAAATTAATGTCCAATTATTTGTAGGGAATGGGATTAGAAAGCCTTAGTGAAAGGATTTAGGATAACACTATACAAAAGAAAAAAATCCCTACCTAAACATTGGTAAATTATATAGTTCATATTATTTGAGGAATATACATAATTCTCAACATATTATCAAGCTGATTCAGCTATAGAAGGGATGTACCCAGTGGTAATAAATCCTAAAGGGACAAATGGGTATCTAATCGACATGTACCTAGTGCGTGATAATTATTACTAAAAAAACAGAAATATACACACACTCTTTGGTAAAAGGGTTTGATTAATCAGGTGTTTTTTTCAAACCATTATTAAGGTATCATAAAGTTATATGAAATTTAATGTTATAAAATAGATTATGGAAAAAATATATTTAAACATATAAATTCATAGGTTAAATAATAAATGTCACTTATGGGTTATCCCTTCCATGTTCATAATTTCCCTTTATATTATTTATATTCATAAAATTACTATCTAGAAGCCTATTTTGTATAAATTAAATTATTATAACAAGAATAGGATATTGAAATGTAAGAGTATCATCTATTGATGAAATTGAAATGTATTATGTGTGGTTGGTTCTATGAATTTGTTCATATCATGAATGATTTTTATAACTATTAAAACACCAACTAAAAACTTGTATGTGAAGGTACTATTGAAAATTAAAGATAGGTAAATTATTCCAACCTATGAATATAAATTCTCCCATGTGAAATGTTTTAGGATGTTTTTCTCAACAAACCTTATGGTACTACATTTCACTGTATTTGATAATATCATAGGTATGAAATAGACTATAAATATTCATTAAAATATAAAAATATTTCCCACATAGTGATATTGTTTTTATAATTTTTATAAATTATATAATTTAAATTATTTATGACAAAATGATGATACAAAAATTTCCTTATTAATGAATGATTAAAAAATTGATATTATAAATATCCAAACAAATGTAAATTGAGACTTTTGATAAATTAAACTAATTTTATAGTTTAATATGACATGTTAGGGTTGAATAAATAAATTATATTCAAAGTGATAATGTTTTTATGGATTTTAAAAAAATCAAATAATAAATAGTGTCAAAATTTACATAATTGAGTTTTTAAAACAAATACTTTATTATTAATTGATATAATAATATTAAAAATCTAAGTCTCAGACAAAATACATATATATGTTTATATATATCAATAATTTATCACTTGGGGTTCACTTTGTAGTTTTTTTTATGTTTATTAATCATATAATATGAAAATACAATGAGATATGGTAAATGTCAAACTATTTAACTAAGAGTTAAATCTAAAAGATAAGGATAATATGGTGACCTAAAACTGTCTAAAACCTATTAGTTGGGAAGTTTTCAACCCATCCCCACCTTATCCTTGATATAAATTATTTTGTAGCCATTAGAAACCTAAAATGATTTTATTATAAAATAATATTTACAGCTTTTTCTAAAGTGACCCACACCTATCTTATAAAAGGGAACATCCCTTTATCTTAATTTCACACCTACAAATCAATTTGGATCAGACAAAACCTGCCAAAATACCTTCCAAACTTCCCTAAATTTATCTTAGAGTCCTTATATTGATTAAAAATCCATCTTAAGGGGACATTTTGATATACTCAAAAGTAAACACCCATAGATGAGGAAATAATTTCACCACCCTCTTCCATGTTCTTTCTTCTTCCACTTCCCCTTTACTAGTTGTTTCCATAAAAAAATCATAAATGCAGTACCTTATACATATTATGATGTTATTATAAATATGTTACAACCATATTCATTTTTCTATCCATCCTATTAATGAAAAAGTGTCCATATGTGCATACGTACGGAATACCGTCTCCACATCGTGGTGTACTTTCTTATTCAAACACTTCATTATTTGGATGGGTATAATAATGAGTATAACTAATGTAAATAATAAATATAACATGTTAATGATTCTGTATATATGATATAACATCAAATTATATATGATATCACCATCAATATTCTGATATTGTCGCTCGTGCGTACGTATGTATTATCGTCTCCACGAATGCGATGAGATTCATTCACCCTCATAATCACTCCAAAATAATTTTAATTTTATGATTAAAAATATTATTTAAGAACATAACATAATTCTTATTGTGAATCAAATAAATCTTATTAATAACAAACATGGCTTTTGTAACCAACTATAAAAAGGAAAACAAATCAGTTAACACCCGAAATGATGACACTACTAAAATATTATAAACAAAGAAATATTATAAGATCATATATGATATCATATTTATGTATATGTTTCTTGTATAATTTAATAACAATTATTTAACTATTATATAGGAGGTCAACATACCATTGACCATGAAAAATTACAAGGTGCGGGTTAATTCCACAATCTCTTCATTATCTGAGGTTGTTTATACGTGAGTATCTACTGGGACCTCATTATCATCCATATTCATGTTTTCATAAAAGAGTAATTCAAAATATTTTTACAATTTACTAGACTATGGGTTAATTTCATTTATACCCCTATTTTAGTATATAGTTTTTGAAAGTAATCTTTCCGTCGTTTTCCAAACAGGGTACTTTATGACCTTTTTGACAAAATTATGGTAAGAATATCTTTTTTTAACATATATGGTGGGTGAAACTATTTTACACCATTATAACATTGTCGAAGAATCCCATAAAATCATATAATAATATTTTAAAAATAATTTTTTTCTTTTATATTTACACGACTTTTAAATGATTTCAAAGAAATAGAGATATTTGTCAATTTTTTTTTGATTTTATCTATTTCAACATCATTTGATGGATTTTAAGCTTGTTAGAAGTTGATTTATTATGATACAAATATTTTATATTGTAGTGAAGCTTTTTGTGATATTTTTGACAATGGATGTCTTATTTTTACACCATTCATGGCTTATGGATAAAATATTGACATTTCCTATGCTAGTTTTAATTCAAATGTCTATGTTATGTTTAATCCTTTTCATATGAGGAAGACATTGGACTTAGTCAGGGACAGGTGGAGCCCGATATAGCTCCTCGATGCACCGGTAGGTCTCATGAGACAAACTATTGTCTGGAAGAAGTACATGACAAAATCTTATTTGTAGTCTTGGCACAAGACATTGACTACGTGGTTATGATGTCTGGTATTATGCATCCAATCATTATGAAATTGGATATTGATATTACTTGGGATTATTTAACTAGAATAATATGTATGTGAATAAGTAAATGGAATTATATAATTTATCCTTTCCATATTATAATGAAGTTCAAGTTTAAAAGGCTTGTGTTTTAGTCTTATACATTGCCTTAAATGTTTATGATTATTTATAATAGTTTCCACTATATTGTTATCCATATTAAGCATCTTAGCTCACCCTTTTCTATGTTTTATTTTTCCCAGGATGCGAAGTATTACATAATGACTTACCCATAGGGATAATCTAAGGGATATGAATGTGGTCAATGGAGACAATATTGTTGTTGTTTTTCATTTTATAATGTAAGGGAAAAATTATGAATGTATCTAGTATTTTCAAGGCTACTAAACCAATCGGTCTTTCAATATTTGATCCCTTGTGATCATTCCAATGTTATGTAATAATGCACCAACTCTGGGTAACTTGGGTTGGGGCATTGCAGTTGGTATCAGAGGAAGTTTAGTACAATCCTTGGAAATTATATTTAGATAAACTCTGATTAGAGCACATTACCATAAGTTTGAATTTAAAGATTAGTATAGAAGAGAAACCTATAATTTTGGTAATGTAGATATTTTCTGTATTTTCCATGTGATACATCCATTTCTGGATACGAGCAGGTAGAGGCGGCTCTGGGACATATGTACCTTGGATTAAAAACTCATACAAGGAGTTTTGGGCTTGATCCGGGGTATCATGGTACACGACAACATGCCTTACTATACTCTTGGTTACGACACTCTCAGGGGATATTCATAAGATAATTCACATTTTCTTTACAAACCATTATAAAGGATTTATGAGTATATACCTCTTTAATGAATTTTATTTAATATTATGGTTTATATCCATAAACTGTTCAATTCATATTTAGTGTTTTACATGTTTTTAATTATGTTTTATGATTCATAAACTAATGTACTGTATACCATTGTTTAGAAATAGCGCCTTCTGAAAGGGGTGGAATCTATATCAATAGACATAATCCATGTAGAGACTTCCCTCTTACTCAAGATAATTATAGTGAAGATGGTGATGCAACTGGTGCTAATAATCTTATCACCATACTTGGACAACTCACTCAGGTTATGAATAATAAAATTACCCGTATAGCGCACCATGATCCACAATGTGGAGGATCAATGTTAGACTGATTCATGAGGAAACAACCTCCAAAATTCAATTGGTGTACAAATCCATTTATAGCTAAGGTATGGATAGGTTCATTAGAGAATATATTTCATGCTTTGGGGAGTACAGAATGGGAAAAGGTTGTCATGGCAGTTTATTTCCTCATAGGAAATGCATATCAATGGTAGTAATTATTTCAAAACACAGAGGATGAAAAAGTATCAAGTATGGAATTGAGGGAGTTTAAGGAAATTTTCTTAGAAAAATACTTTTGTTGTGACCATCGAGCGGATATAGAAATGCAATTTCTGAGTCTAAGACCAAAAAAGGATAAGAATGACACAAATTATTAGACTAACTTTACAAGGTTAGTAAGGCATGAAACAGATTATATATATGACCCATGGGGTAAGACTGATCGATTCTTTGATGGGTTAAATCCATTTATCCGTCGATTATTTGTCTCATAATCATTCGCATCGTATGAAGATATTGTCTCATGCACTATCAAGACAGAAATGAATTATCTAGGTCTTACAACATTAAATCAAAGTAATAGAAGAAGAGATTTCCTGAATGCTCTGGAAATGGAAATAAGGAGAAGAAGGGAAATTTTTAATATCCATCCAAAGATAAATTTGAGAAGAAACACTATGGTACTTTTATGAAGGGAATGGAAGTCTGTTACAAGTGTGGTGAAAAAGGCCACCAAACTCATGATTACAAGGGAAATAAAGAGGATGTCAATATTGAATGCTACAATTGTAGAGAGAAGGGGAATTATGGAAATTAATGTCCTATGCGCTAAGGAAACATACCTCAGAAAAGGAAAAGGGAGTAAGACCAAGTTAATGCGATCATTACTACTACGGTTGAATATCTGAAAGTCGTCGTGGGAGGTAATTTAATTGTTTCCCCATGTTTATCCAATGCTTTATTTTATTCTAGATCATTGAATTGTTTCATATCATCCCAGTTTGCTATTAAAATTAGATATTTTTAATTTTACTTAACAAGGGAGTTGTAAGTAAAAACTCCTAAGGGAATTATCATTGCTACTATGTTTTGGGAATCAGTTCCCATTAGGGTATATAAATGTTCTTTATCTTCTGATATCATCAACATACCCGTGATTGAATTTGATATAACTGTTATAATGGATTGGCATTCGGACCCTGATGTGAAAATTAATTTTAAAAACAAGGAGGTTACAATTTTCAATGTTGATAAGGAGTAACTGATCTTCAGAGAAGATGTCTGACCACCTGATTCTTCTCTAGATCCACCCTCAGTAGGTATAATAAATTCAATTATTGGTGTGGAAGTGAATGAAATAACTATGGGTGAGGAAAATAATGTTCAAATATAGGACGTACCTATTGTGCAAGAATATATTGAAGTGTTTATGGAGTATTTACCTAGACATCCTCCAGAACGAGAAATTGAGTTTTCATTGATTTAATTCCTGGTACAAGGCCCATATCAAAGACCCATTATTGAATGTCCAATGTGGAATTAGTGGAACTAAAGAGATAACTAGAGTAATTGAGTAATAAAGGATTTATTCACACTATTAATTTTTTTGGGGAGCCCCTATCCTTTTTGTTAAGACAAATCATTGATCTAAGATGTTTTTCATTGACCTCCAGGAGGTCAATGCTAAAAAAATAAAGAAAAAGTATCCCCTACCTCACATTGATGATTAATTCGACCTACTTCATGGAGCTCAATATTTTTCAAAGATTGACCTTCGATCTGGGTACCATCAGTTGTGTGTGAAGAAGGAAGACATTCTGAAAATAGCATTTTCAACCAGGTATGGGCATTATGAGTTTACAGTAATGCCATTTGGATTGACTAATACACCCTATGTCTTTATGGATCCAACAAATAGAGTTTTCAAGGAATATATTGATGACTTTTCAGTAGTATTTATTGATGATATCTTTGTATACTCTAAAATCTACGATGATAATGAATATCACATGTGCATTATTCAAAAGACTCTTTGAAGAAATGAATTATATGGGATGATATGAATGTTTGAATTCTAACATTAGGATATTTATATTCTTGGCCATATTGTATCTGAGGACGGTATCTCTACTGATATTTCTAAGACAAGAGCAATACAAGAATGGTTAGCATCAATGATTAAAACTAAGGTTCGTAGTTTTATTGGTTTAGTAGGTTATTATCGGCGGAACATCCAATATTTTTTCCGATTGGAAAACCCATTAACTAAGCTCACACGTTAAGGGGTAAAATTTTTTTGGACAAAAGAGTGTGAAAAATGTTTTTAAGAACTTAGGAGAAGATTATTCAATGATTATATATTGATTCTACTATCATGGAATAATGGGATTGTTATTTATAATGATGCATCAAATAAAGGACTTGGTTGTGTCCTTTTGTAGACCGATAGAGTTATTACCTATGCATCACAACAATTAAAAATTCATGAGTAAAACTATCTCACTCATAATCATGAGTTAGCAGCCGTAATCTTTGCTATGAAAATATATAGACACTATCTCTATGGTGTAAAATGTGATACTTATACTGATCACAAGAGTTTAAAGTATATTTTCTCACATAATGAATTCAACATGAAGAAAAGTTAATGGATTGAACTACTCAAGGATTAATATTGGACTATACACTACCACCCAGGGAAGGAAAATACGGTGGTAGATGCTTTGAGTAGAAATGATCATGGAGTTTTGAATTAGATGAGACTTGAAAGGGATATTTTTTTCATGGATCTAGTAAATATGGATAAGGGAATAACCTTGGAAGAAGAAACATCAATATTATTTCAAATGGTTTACAAACCATATTTACTTGAAAGGATAATAAGTTCTTAGACTGATGATGAGGAGTTTCAAAAGAAGATTAAAGCCATGAATTATGGGAGATTGAGTGACTTCGTATATGAATATTGAATTTTGAAATTTGGGAAGAGAATTAGTGTTCCCGATATACTTGATCTAAAAATGGAATTATTGGATGATGCTAATAGGTCCAATTTCTCTATACACCCAGGGATCACCAAGATGTATAGATATTTGAAAAAACATTTTTGGTGGGAAAACATTAAGAGAGATATATTTGATTATGTGTCAAGATGTATGGTCTATTAACAAGTGAATGCTAGAATGAAACATCCTGGAGGAGTCCTGAAACATCTTCCCATACTTGAGTGGAAATGGGATAATGTTACATGGGACATTTTCATTGGGCTACCAAAGACTACTAGAAGAAATGATGCAAGATGGATCTTTGTTGATCATCTTACCAAGTCAGAACATTTTCTTTCTATAAGAAAATATTTACCACTTGAACGTCTGGAGAGACTATATATTAATGAAGTTTTAAGACTCCATGGTGTACCCCTATCAATTGTTTCTTATTGGGATCCCCATTTTACATCAATATTCTAGAAATATCTTCAGTCATTTGAGAACTACCTATCACCCTCAAACCAATTGAAAATCAGAATAGACTATTCAAACCATAGAAGACATGTGGATATCTTGATCACTTGACTTTCTAGGTATGTGGGATCAATATGTACTTATATTAGAATTTTCTTATAATAATAGTTTCCGTTCATGTATTCAGATGGACCAATATGAAGCGTTATATGGAAAGAGATGTCACACACTAACTTTTTGGGATGATGTTGGTGAAAGAAAACTCGTCGGCCCAGAACATGTTTAGGAAACATTGGAAAAGTTAAAGATTATCCAAACCCACATCACAGAAGCTCAAAGTAGGCCTAAAAAATATGTTGATAATCAGAGGAAGGATTTGGAATTTCATATAGGAGATCATGTTTTCTTGACGGTATCTCTATGGAAGGGTGTTATACGATTCGATAATAAGGGTAAATTAAGTCCTAGGTACATCAGACCTTTCGAAATTCCAGAATGAATTGCAGTTATAGCTTATCATTTAGAAATGCCTCCAAGTCATTCCAAAGTTCATGATGTGTTCCATGTATCAATGATGAGAAAATACATGCATGGCCTAGTACATGTACTCACCTATGAAGAAATATAAGTGATACCTGATATGTATTATTGTGAAGAGCCAATCAGAATTATTGATACTAGAGAACAAGTGTTGATAAAATGGATGACACGACTGGTGAATGTTCTATGGAGAAACTATAATATAGAAGAGGCAATGTGGGAACCAAAGAAACGTATAATGAAGAACAAACAAAATATTTCTATGTAGTAGTATTCTAGAAATTTTGAGGGAGAAATTATTTGGAGGAGGGGATAATGTAACAACCCAACCTTCAACGATATGTTTCCCGTTGAATAATGTGGTAGCTTGGGTTGTACACAACTTAGAGTTTTAACACACCATGACCAATCAAACTTGCCATTATGAATTTTAATACACACTTTTTAAAATTTTATAAATTTTATTTGTCAAAATGGACTTCTTTTTTTGGATTCGGAATATCAAAATTAGGTTAGGGTGAATTTTTGGTATTTTTCTGAAAACATTCAATTTTTGATAAATAGTGAAAAACACTGCGTTATGGTTTAAAACCGAATTTTTATTTAAATAATTATTTATTTTATTTTAAATTTTTTATGTAAAAATAGATACATAATACCTATATATGTTCAATGTAATTAATTCGAGTAATTTTATAATAACTTTAGATATAAAAAGTTTTATTGAACTTTTTATTGTCTTTTACAAACCTTCTAAGAGAATTTACAAATTTTCATAAAACATAATTTTACTACTTCTGTGAGTTGTATTTTAAATATCAGAGACACACGGTTGACATGAGTATGTAAAATTGGGTTCAATAAGTTGAAAATAATTTTTTTTGTGAGTAGTAGCTTTTGACTTTTATTTAACACTGTTAAAAGTAAATAGGGTAATTAAGGGTAAAAGTGATATTATAATTACCATAACACATATCCTAATTCTATTGGATAAGTTTTATTCTCCCAAAACAACCTTATGAATAAAATATGATCCTTTTTGTCTATATGGATTATATTAGGATATTTATTATTATTTATTTTAAAGAAGAGTTAAAAGAGTTAAATTCAATGTTTAACAATTAACCCATTTCCAATATAGGGTTACCCACATTAAAAATTAGACTATAAATATTCATTATAAATATAAAATAATTTCCTACAAAATGATATTTAATTTATAATTTTTTTAAAATAAATATTTTAGTTTATTTATGACAAAATTATGATGCAGTGATTACCCTATTAATGAAATATGAAAATAATTGAAATTATAAATATCTAAATAAATGAAAATTGAGAAATATGATGAATTAAAAAAAATTCAAGGTTAATATGAAATGTTAGGGTTTATTAAATAAATTTTAATTGATGTGATAAAGTTTTTATTACTTTCAAAAAAAAAACAAATACTAAATAGTGTACAAATTGACATAATTGAGTTGTTAAAAGGAATACTATATTATTTATTGATATAGTATTCTTAAAAATTTAATGTTCAGCCAAAGGACTTATAAAAGGTTATATATATCAATAATGAATCACTTGGGGTTCTCTTGTAAGTTTATAGAAATACTATTAACCATATAATATAAAAATACAAAAAGACATGGTAAATTTGAATCTATTTAACTAAGAGTTAAATATAAAAGATAAGTTTAATATGGTTACCTAAACCTTTCTAAAACCTATTGGTTGAGATGTTTTTGAACCATCGTCACCATATCCTCTAAATAAATCTATTTTGATCCATTAGAAACTGAAAATTATTTTATTATAAAATAAATTTTAAGCTTTTCTTAAAGTGACCATCACCTCACATATAAAAGGGTACTTCATCTTTTCTTAATTTCACACCTCCAAATCCATTTGGATCTACCAACCCCTTCTAAAATACCTTCCCAACTTCCCTAAATTAATCCTAGAGTCCATCAATTGACCATTAATCCAACATAATAGCCCTTTCGATCATCTCAAAAGGAAACACCTGAAGAAGAGGTAATATTTTCACCACCCTGATTCAAGTTCATTTCTTCTTCCACTACCTCTTTATTTTTTGTTTCTATACCAAAATTCTAACTCCAATACCTTATACATTATATTATTTTATTATAAATATTTTACAACCATATACATCATTCTATCCATTCTATAAATAAAAAGTCTCTAAATGTGCGTACGTGCGGATTACTATGTCCACATCGTGTTGTAGTTTGTTATTCAAATAATTCATTATTTGGATTGGTATAATAATGATTATAAGTGATTTAAATAATAAATATAACATGTTAATGATTTTCTATATATGATATAATATCCAATTATATACGATTTCACCATCATTATAATGATATTTTTTCTCATGCGTACGTATGTATTATCATCTCCACGAACGCGATGAGATTCATTCAGCCTCATAATCATTCCAGAATAATTTTAATTTTATGATTGAAAACAATATTTTTTAACTAAATATAATTCTTGTTATGAATCAAATAAATATTATTCATAATAAACATGGCGTACGTAACCAAGCATATAAAGGAAAACTAATCATTTAACACCTGAAACGTTGATGCTAATAAAATATTATAAACAAAGCAATATTAAAAGATCATATATGATATCATATTTATGTATATGTTTCTTTTATAATTTAATAAAAATTATTTAACTATTATTCAGGAGGTTAACATAACATTGTCCATGGAAAAGTAGAAGGTGAGGGTTAATTCCACAATCTCTTCATTATCCGAGGTTGTTTATACATGAGTATCTACTGGGACCTCTTTATCATTCACATTTGTGTTTTCATAAAAGTGTATTTCAAAACATTTATACTATTTACTATACTATGGGTTAATTTCATTTATACCCATATTTGACCATATATTTTTTGAAAGGATTCTTTCCATCATTTTCCAAGCAAGGTACTTTATGGCCTTTTTTTGACAAAATTAAGGTACAAATATCTTTTCTTAACTTATATGGAGGTTGTGGTTATTTTCCACCATTATAACATTGTCGAAGCTTCCCATACAAGAATATAAGTATATTTTTAAAATAAATTATATCGTATATAATTATATTACTTTTAAACGATTTCAAAATAGAATGAGATGTTTCTCATTTTTATTGATTTTATCTATGTCAACATCTGTTGATGGATTTTAAGCTAGTTTGAAGTTGATTTATTATGATACAAATCTTCCATATCATATTGATGTTTTTGTGATATCATTGACTATGGATGTGTTATTTTTACTCCATTCATGGTTTATGAATAAAGTATTGACATTTCATATTCATGTTTTAATACGAATATTTATGTTATGTTTATACATATTCATATGAGGAATGAATTAGATTTAGTAAGTGATGTGTGGATCCCTCTATAGCTCCTCGGTTCATAGGTAGGTCTCATGAGACAAACTAGTGTCCTGGCACAAGGCCTTGACAAAATATTATTTGTACTCTTGGCCCCCGGACTTGACTATGTGGTTATAAAGTCTAGCATTATGCATTCCATCATTATGAAATTTGCTATTGATATTACATGTGATTATTGGACTAGTAAAATATCCATCTGCATAAGTAAATGGAATTATATGATTTATCTTTTCCATATTATTATGAAGTTAATGTTTAAAAGGCTTGTGTTTTAGTCTTATAGATTGCCTTAATTGTTTATGCTTATTTATGAAGGTTTCCGCTATATTGTTATCCTTACTGAGCATCTAGCTCACCCATTTATATGTATTATTTTTCTTAGGATGTCAAGAAGTATATTATGATTAAACTATAGGGATAGTCTAAGATATATGAATTCAGTCAATAGAGACAATTTTATTGTTTTTTTATTTTATAATGTAATGTAAAACTTTTGTATGTATCTACTACTTCCAAGGCTATGAAACTGTTTGATGTTTCATGATTTTGATCCCTTGGAGTCATGCCAATGTAATGTAACAATGCACCAACTGTGGGTAACTAGGGTCTGGGTGTTACAACTATTATCCATAACCTCATACGTTAATAAATCTATAAATCGATGTTTTTTTGTTTTGGGTGATTCTAAACTATCATGGATTTTTAATAGTATTTTAATAGTTCATTGATCTTTCCCTAATTTCATGCACTTATTTTTTTTGAAAATGAACTAGATCTTCCAGAATTTATATTTATTCTCTAATAAATTATTATAATAATAAACAAGTTTCATTTATTTGTCTTTATGTTATAATTTAGTGAATGATTATTATTTTTTTGGATTTTGAGACACTTATGTTTTCATATTTTTTCACAAACTAAATATCCTTTTCTTCGTTATATTTACCTTACTAAATCTTAAAATGATGTAACATACCTATATTCTTATTTTTCTTCTCTAGTTATTATATTTTCACAATAAATTAATTTATCTCATGATACAATATAAATTCCATGATTTTTTCCTCACCATATCCTTTAATAGAGAACAGTTTTTTCATTCACCTTTGATGCCATTAATTTCATACGATGAGTACTAGATGATGAACCCTACTTAATTTTGTAGTAATTACATTCCAATTTATCTACTATTAAATATATATCCAATTTTTTAGAATTATAAATATTATTTTCATATGTGAGAGAAAGAAGAATTTTTCTAAAATTTTATGTCATTTTCCTTAAAAACAACTTTGATAACATACCTACTTATTCACATTGGTCATCCTTCATTTTTGAAAATTTTTCATCAATATATCCAATTCATCTAGATTTGAAACACACCAAGGGTTTTTTACAATGGTATATTTCTTTTAATTTGAAAAAATGTCAATGGATAAGTAAAATAAGCATGTTAAACTAAAAATTTATATATCTTTCTTGAATCCAAATATTTTTAATTTTCTGTATCCTCTATACCATACTATTAATTATTTGGGGAGTAAATTTTTCCCATCTCACATTTCTTATTATTAAAAAATTTTATTTTCTCATCTCATATTCCACTTTCACATTATTCTTGTAAACTTGTGTAAATTTATTTATATCTTGAACTTCATGTGTTGAAATTTTTGATAAAACTAGTCAGATATGATTCTAATAAACATTATGTTTATTATTTAATCCTATAAATTTATCAAAAAAAATTTAAATTAAGATCAAGATATTGATAAAATTAATGAATTAATCATCCACTCTTGAGTCTTCATGAAAATGTACAGATTCAGTTTTGGAACATTATATTTAATGTTATTTATTGATTTATTATCGCATTCCTTTCATTTATAACTCAAAAATTATCATATATTAATTTTTTGTTATATTTATCATAGTGACATTTTTTAATTTTTTGAAAGTGAGTTTAAAATAGGGTTAAATTCCTGTCCATCAATCTATATATTCATATAATCAATTAGATTCATATATGTAACTTATACAACTCGTTTAAAACATCAGTTATAATGTAGAGAACTTCAGTACACAAAGATAAAAATTAAAAAACACCTTTATTCCATTATAAAAATATAATTTTTATTATGAAATTTTTGAAATAATTTTAAATTTATAAAAATAATTTGATCAATGTAAAAAATTATAATTAAAAATAAACAATAACAAAATCTATCTAGAAAATCATAGTTAAATCAATAAGAAACCCATAATGTCATTGAAGGGCACCCATTTCTATTATTATAATATTGGAATGAACTGAAACCACTATTAGTGAGGTTACACCTGAGTATTTATTGAGTGTGGTTATAGTTAGATACATAAATGAAAATATTTCGGATCTTTCAACAATTATCCTTTTTCAATGCATAAGATGATAACACACATGTTATTACCCACATTTTTATACAACACCAAACCATTTTGATATAAATAAATTATTTTAGTTACTTTATTTTTATATACACTCAACCAAATAAAAACACAATTATTTACATGTTTCACCAATCAGAATGAATAGATATATACTTAGTATCGTTCTGTATCATCCAATGCATATGTGACCAAAATAATTACCAGTTGCATTTAAACCAAACATTCATATACTTAAAAACTCATTTACATAAGCCTTATTCCTAAAATGTATGACATGGTCATTCAAAAATCATGATATTAATTAAATGATATAGAAACAAGGATTATATAGACCTAATAACAATATCAAAATCCACTATTATATCATAATCTCTTTGATCACTAAAACTCTAAAATTTAGTAACCAAACAGTTTCTTAAGACCACCCAACATTTTCCTCTTTCATAAAATAAGTAAGAAAAATGTATAGACTAACCCATGCTTATAATAAAATAATAATAATATAAAAAATTAACTATAAGACCACTATCTTCTATCTTCATAAAAGAAATAATTGGATCTTAATTATCTAAAGATTCATATTCGAGAACAAAATATAATAAAAACATATTCTTCTTGATGGGTGCCTCTCATTATTATATCTCTATGACACACTCTAAAATTGTAATAATTTATCTCATTTACCTCATCACTCATGCTTTTTATAACTACCACATTTCTTTTTTCATTGAAAATTTTATTTCAAATTGAAATTCCAATACCATATTTTCACCCAACATCTACAAATTTAAATTGACACAATGATTAGTTCCACCTTTGTAATCTCCAATGTTGTGATTTATGGAATAATGAATTGATTTATAGCTTTCCATGTTTCAACCATGAATACACATCATGAAAACAACTTTAAATAATACCTTAAAAAATCATAGTGTAATCATATTTATTACCGGAGAACTATACAAATAATGAATAAAAATATGACACAATTCCATAAAATTACTTCTTAAAATGATTTATTTTTGCTTGATTGTATAAATTATAGTGTAAATGATAATATATTGAGATAATATAACACTGTGAGATTTGTGAATATATTTTTTCCCTAATTTAATTCTATGGTTGAGAAGATGTTTCATATGTAACCCCAAATTGAAATGACTTGTGACATATTAGATGAATATTAATAATATAATATATGAATAATAAAATATTTAGTGATAAAAGGAAAATAATAAATTACAAATTTATACCAATTTGGATTAATAATCCCAATTCTTAAACTATTCATATTTTATATAAAACCAATATTTTGAAAAAGTTCCTCAGACAAAAGTATGAGGCATTTATTGATCAAAGAAAACAATGTCAAAGGAGAAAAATGGAAGGATCTTATTACAATAAACCTCATAAAGAGGAAAAAAATTCACATGGTGAGTGTCATACCATTTAAGAGGCACACCAACTCTCATGTTCGCAATCCCATCTGCAAGCATGTTCGCCTCTTGATAAACATGTGTGATGATAAAGATGAGGCTCATTAGAGTCCTCATCCATTCCATCCAATTTGTTTCAAGCCTCCACGAAATATGAAATTCAACATTGTTGATGTCCTTCACCGGGGAAGTATAATCACATTACAATAATATTTTAATCCAAAATTTTATTCTAGAAAACTATACAAGGTGAATGACCCCATGAATCTTCACCTCAAGGTAACTAGCTACACCACACGTTCCATAGAAACATCCCTTAACAGAATCATCATGGAACTCGATGACTGCCCCAAACCCAAAGGGCCCAGGGTTTCCTTTAGAATCCACACTATTGTTCCTCATGATCCAATGATGGAGAGAAATAAAAAAAAATCAAGACTATGAAATATAGGTTTGATATTACCCTAAAAACACAGATTTTTGAGAACCATAAGTTCCAGAAGACTATTGTGACACTCCCCAATACTGTATCACACAAGTCCCTTATTACAGAAAAAATATACTTCATGTTCATCATTAAAATAAAACCCCTACATGAGATAATAACTCATTAAAGCACCACCAAATGGAATGTAGAAGCTCACCTATAACTACACAAAGTAAGGTATACACCTGAGGGGAATTATATATGATTGAGAAACAACGAAGTATAGCTTGCAACCCCGAAAAATGAAGACCTTCCAGCCCAAAGTGTCCAGAATCTTATTTGAAATAGCCATGTTCATTTCACAACTGAGGAAAAGGTGATCTGAATCCTCCCCTTGATTATGACACATAACAAACCATGAACAAAGGTGATGTCCAAACATCATCAAGAACTCATTAGGATGTAATATATTATAGGTGAGCCTCCATATAAGATTTAGACCTGAAGGCCTGATCTATTTTTTGGAAAACTGAGAACAAATTATTAATATCATGAAATATCAATGGGGCATATTGATAGTAGTGTTTAGTAGTAATAATTATATTTCTACCTGGATCCCAAAACATGAAATTAGAGCTAGAAAGAAAATAATATCTACCAACAATATCTTGAATTTCATCCGAAAAAATTGATAGAGGACATCAAAAATTTCTTTAATCGAAACCTTATCACCTAATCCCAAAACAGCCATCTAAAAATCATTAGAGATAATTACAATATTCTAATTATCATACCAAAACATTAGATCAAAGTTCCTATTTACAATCCATCAAGATATAGGTAGGATATTTTAAAAAGAATATCTAATTTCTCTTTAGATTGAAGTGTAAAAGAAATATTAATTTTCTACTTTAATTTATTAGAAAAAAGATTTAAGGAAACACACATATTCTGAATTATAGTGAATAATATTACAAGCGATGTAATCTTGTTGAGAATCATAAAAAATATAAATATTATTTATACTCAATCCACTATTGGGTAAATAATTACAGAAAACCAACCATAGAACAATGTCCATATTCTTAACATGGATGTTACCACTCCAAATAATGTTCTTGATGGACATATTTAGTTGATTAGGGATCCCTCTCGTCCACTTATAGACCATGAACATGGAAAAAAATTTAGAAAAAATAACCGACGTTACAAAAAAAAATTCTCATAACCAAAGAAACACACATCCCATTACTATTTGAGTGATACGTGTAGAACCTGTCCACAATTTTTGAGAAAAAAAGAACTAGGAAACCACCAAAATAATGGAACACCGTGATAATGAAAAGGCCATACCCCTTCCCTGATTCCCAAATCTAAAAGAATCCAACGTTTCCTTTAAATAGTGAAACTCTTCCGAAAATGAATAAATGACTTATCCCAATTAACAAATTATCCAGAAACACTCTCTTAATGAATAATAATGTGTTCTACGACATAAAAATTCATCATTACACCATCCAAGAAAATAATTATATCATCACCATAAAATATATAATTTGGGGAAATGATTGACCCAAAAGCTTTTATTGGCTTAATATGTCCTTGGAAAACCATTTCATTAATTATTTTACTGAGATAATACATTATGATTTAATGAAGATAGACTAAGAGGGCATACCTCTGACAGAAACCTTAAGAGAATGAGAACTAACCTTTTAGAGAGCCATTTAAAAGCACAGAAAGCTGAGTAGAACAAAAAAGGGTTTCAATACAGCTAATAAATATGTCATTGGAAGAAAAACCTCCAAACAACTTGTAAATAAAGTTTCAATTTTTGGTATCAAAAGCCTTTTTAATTTCAATCTTGAGTGTAATTATTCCTCCTATGATAGGTTTCCTTAAAAATTAAGTCATTTTGAAGAAAAAAAATACATTCTGGAATAGATATTTCTTTGATAAATCAAAATTAGTCCATGAAACAATATTCGTGTCTATACATGAAAGTATATTGGAAAAAATCTTAGTTATGACCTTCTTAATTCTTTGAACAAAGAAATGAGATTAAAAAGATGAATCTTAGAAGAATTGGCAAGGTTAGGAATTAGAGAGATACACTGAGCATTGATACCCTAAGGGAGAACTCACATGGTGAATAAAGAAGAAACTAATTTTGAGACCTCACCATTAATAAAATACCAAAACTTATAAAAAATTTGGTTTTTGAAGCCATGCAGACCCAGGGCACTAGAAGAATTAAGGTTAAAAAAATAGCCATACTCTCAAAATCCAAATGAGTACTAGTGAGAAAGAGATTATTAGCAAAAGTAAAAAATGAAGGAATGATACCATCCATCAAAGACCCCCCCAAATAATACCCATTGAAACAATTATATAAATAATCAACAATATGTTTAATAAAGAAATCATTATTATCTAAAAAATGATCAACCAAATTATGAAATGAGAAGGGACAACTATCCTTCATAATTCATGGAATAGAATAGATGATATTTTTATTTTGGACCCCTTTCTGATTCCACTTTATTCTGAAGGTATCATTAAGGAAATTCTCTTTCATAGAAAGTAGAGAGTTAAATTTGAGAAAAATAATAGTTTCCATAGATAAATATAGACTGAGGTCCACTATTGAAGCCTCATATTGAAGATTCTATGGAGAAGACACAAGAGAGGGAATGTCCATATCTAACTCAATATAAGTATCCTTACTCCAAGCATTTACATTGTAGAAAATAATACTCATACTAAAAATAATATATATTCCTTGCATACCATTCATGGTATTTTCAATAAACTATACACAATAATATTGAAGAGCACACGAATTATTTAATAAAAAATAAATAGGTAGAAAGATCTTCATTCCCATGAAACTGACCATAATCGGAAGGTGGTAAAAATAAAATTTATGGTGGGATGTGCTGAAAATTGTGTCTCATTTGTCCAAGGCCACGTTATTAAAAAATGAATGATAAATCTTACTACCATTAATTTTGTTGAAATATCTCTTATACCTTGTGTACTTGACACCAACTAAACTTACCTCATTCAAATCATTATCACCCACACAACCTTTAAATTCCATAAGAGAAATATGAGAATGTAAGGCACCCATTTTTTCACTAGAATAAAGGATTGTATTGAAATCACCCAAAATAAAACAAGGATAATGATTGCCCCTAAATATTTCAAGTTCCATACACAATCTCATACGGTCTTGATAACTATTATTAGCATAATAATAGAACCATCCCCCTTTTCAGAATCCAACTACAATGTGAAAAAATCACTTGTTCATTAATATAGATAGTATTAATAATACTAATGGTAGCCTAAGAAGGTACCCATAAACTATCTCCTTGCCCAGCAGAACCATTGGTAGTAGTCTAGTGGAAACCATAGTTATTGAGACCCCAAAAACATGAATAAAAAGAGATTTAGGGTTCATAAATCCCTAGTAACTTAGGCATGTGAAATTTAATATGCCTATGAAAAGCATAAATATTATAAGAATTATAAATTCCATAACCACTCCAATAGACAACATTCATTTTGAACAATATTTATAATCAAAATTTCACTTCCTATTATTCATATTTTTCAACTTTTTTCTGGAAGAGTTTTTGGAACAATTTGACAACTTGGAGAGGCTCCTGGATTGCATCCTATGAGCCAAACCCCCAAGAAGACCCATTATAGATTCTGTATAAATTCACTGAAATTAAGAAATAGTCACTTCCAAGGAGCCGGGGGGACTTTTATCCTCTATGGATTCCTCTTAAACAACCATTTTACTCTATTTTTTCATAAGGGGATACTAATTACCAAGTGTCAAGACATAAACCCATAGAGCTACAGGAGTAGAAACCACTAAAGGGGGGCCATCCCCACCAGTTGAATCCTTTCCATCACCACATGTAGTTATCTACTATACAACATAAACCAAAGAGAAAATATCCTTATCATTATCATCCCTTGGGGCACCAGATTACAAAGCAACATCATTACTATCAATAATACCATTTATGAAATGTTTGGGCTCCGTTAGAGAATCATCTTCCATGGTATTAAGAGAAGAAACAAGGGAACTAACAACCAGATTAACAAATTATAAATAAACCTCTAGAGCATAACCATCTGAAAAATTCTATAAATGAGGGATAGAGGGGTTCCCACTGTCAGAAAGAATAGAAAGAGGACCAACATGTATGTCATATTGGATAACGATCTGATATTCCTTACCAGAATGATCCCCCTTCTTAATTAAAGGGACTTTTACATTGTTCTTCATGCCAACATCCTTTCAGGGGTTAGCTTTGTCAGTAGTAGAGTTCTTGATAAGCTTCTTCTACTTTTAAATATATTGAATTAGAAACAAAATGGCCAACTATTTGGAAATAATCACCAAAGGGTGGTTTCTTCTCATACTATATTATAATTTCAAACTTCCATTAATTATCAAAAAAAATAATCCATATTAGGAAAAATAGTCACCATGTTTACCTCCATAAGAACAGGGGCTTAAAATCCAAGGCCCCCATCAACTATATGTTGATCCATCATTAAAGGAGTCCCCACACATGAAGAAATATAACTAAGGATTTTACGATTCAAATAAAACAAATTAAGACCATACAATAGAATCCAAACCATAGTTGTGGTTTGTCGTTGAGTGAATGGGTTGAAGTTCTTATCCCATTCAGAGAATTTGAAGATACCCAGCTTAAGAGTAGTAGCCCCCTTATTATAGGCCATTCAGAGGTAATACCTAATACTAAATACAATGTGAAAGAAACATCTCCCAATCGGGATTATCTTAAAATACCTCACACCCCACCATTGAAATGCCTCACTTATGTTTAGAGTTATTCAACAGTTTATCCCCCTCAATAAGGGAAATACAACCTAAAGCAGAGAACTTACATGCCTCAAGCAACTTCTTGACCACATCTTGATCAGTGACTACTTAAAAAACACCATAAACAAGCCTATAAGGTTAAATCTATGATTATAGGGGAACATCCTCAATGCAAGAGAATCTTTTCAAGGCCTTAGGGAAGGAAACCCCTTCTACCCTAGTTGCGTGATCTAACACCACATCCGCAGTATCCACTCCATCTGCAAACCTAGAAGTAAGTGCATGGAATTCCCACTATAGATTGAATGAATCCATGAAATATCGCTATAGGATCAGATTCAAAAATTTCCCGAAACTCCATGCCCGGGCAGAGCCTTCCCTCTCAACCGACACCACTATCTTCAACTATTTAAAAGAATTTTTCATTTCATATTTTTTTTTATAAAATCCGACTTTATAAAATATAGAATTTAAATTTTATAAAATGAAATTATTTTTTGAATTCATGACACCATAATTTTCATATGACTAGTTTTTTGATGTTTTAAAATGTAATTACTTTTTTTCATGAATACTTAAAAAAATAATGTATATACTAAAACAACAAATTTTAAGACATTATAATTACGTATTTATGATGAATATTTTTATAGAAAATTTGAATTTATAAAATTTATATTTATGAAGTAAAATTATGTAATTTAAAATTATAAATTAATCTATGAAATCCCATGTTAATGATTTTAGAACATAAATAACAATTCATTATAATTTTAAAACTATTTTTAGTCATTTTATTAAATTAAACATTTTAATGGAAATATTTGTATTCCCATGATTTGGATTCCAAAAAACATTTATTATTTCATATTCATCAAATTTATTTCATGAAAATTAATAATTGTTTCTAAAATACACATTAACGTTATGCTTAAGAATACACTTAAAAAAACTATTTTCACATGTCATGTGTGTTAATGATGAAATTATTTTTTTTAAACCATAGTTGCTTAATTGATGAAATGATTTTATTTTTTGAAATCAAAATTTTAAAATTAGGCATATGGGATATTTTATTTTTTTCATTATGTTAATTACTAAGGATAAAATAGTTGTTAACATAGTAAAAGTAAAATTTCTAAAAGAGTTTTAATAAGTGAAACAGACTAAAATATTTCTAAATATTTTACAATAAGTATATGGAAGATAGGTTTATTAGAAAATATTCAACACCAAACCTATTTTTATATTTTTGAGCCTTTGAAAAATCAACAGTGATAGACCATTACTAAAATGTAATGGGCAATTCCAAAATTACCATTTTCTTAAATTCATAAAACGGATAAATTACACCACTTTATGATACATCTATCCATTCATAATTTATAATGAAACTATTATATTTTTATACTTATAAAATCCTATATCAATTTTATAATCCAATAGTCTAAATTATTTATTTTAACGATTCCATTTATTTTGATATTTCCAAGATAAATTCAATGTTATCAATGGGTTTAGAGAATAATTGACTGAGTTAGATTTATGGTAAGGGAATATTATTAGAATAAATTAATTTCTTGAGACATTATGATTAATTTATAACTATGTTTTTATAATATGGGATTCATATATTCAATTAATATACAATAATATCATTTCTATTTAGTGGAAGGTTTATTTTTAATAACATGTTTTTTCATTGATGAATTTATTTAAAAAATGTTTATCATGGATAAGAATAATTTACATCTTATTTAATAATGGTTTTCCTCAATGCCCATATTTTCTGCATCCATACAACACACTCCTTCATATTTAGAACAAAAACTAGCAGTTATTTTAGATTACTTTCATCTTCCCCTTAAAATATTTTCCGAATCATGTTTTATGAACCCTTTTTATGATTTAGGTTTTCAATAAAAATATTTTAAAAAATTATTAATGGTTTCTGTTAAAGATACACTATTTTATATAACTCTCTAAATTTCATAAAAGAATATTTACATTTTTATGGCCTCATTATGTACGATAATTCATAAAAGAAAATTATTCAAAAAAATCAATTAACATCTTATTGAAAATAACTTTTTAATGTGACCCGAAATGTCATATTTTATTAGCATGGTAAAGCCATTATTCTAAAACCAATTTTATATTTTATATTACCATATATAGAATATTAATTATGAATATTCATTTACATGATTTCAAATGGTTGTATTAATGATTTTAACTCTTGATAATTTTCAAAATAAAAATAAAAATCATTTCATATAAAAATATAAAAGTTTATTTTTAAAAATGGATTCTTGATTATTAAATGGATTTTAAAGGATTCTGTTTTTATTATGAATGAAATATATAGTGTTTTTATATCCTTTAAAATATAGTCTTTTTGATGAATATTTATCTTATAATATTTATCTTTTTAAGAAACATCTTATTTTGTTTTATTGAATAGTTTTTAAATATTTTATGAAGCCCATGTTTTTACTTTTTATAAATTAATTTTAAGGTGTTTTCAAGACATCAAATAAATAAGGTTTTCATCTTATTTATCAATTGATTATTCCAAAGATCATAAAAATTACTTTTTCTTAATTGAAAACAACATTAACATTTCTTATGTTACATTTGGGTTATTTTTATGCCACTTTATAGATTCATTCTCTTGTTTTCATATGGAATGTTCATAGAATTATTTTATGAGACCCGTATCTTTTATATTGGTTAATTAAATGATGGATGGTGTATGAATGTTTTTTTCTTCTCATGGAACACATATTCATGAATAATTATTATTATGATGTTTTAGGGTCCAATAATACCCTTTAATGAATTGGTTAAGGATTTATATATTTGTAGATAATTATAGAAATAGAGTATTATATCTCAATCAACTATGGGAATTAAGAATCGGTGGATGCTCCATAATGTTATGGGAATTATGAAGTGATTACTACTCCACCATGTTTATGGAAAATAGATATTGAATCCAAATCCACTATTATTTATGTGAATATTGTTATGATTTTTTCTCCAATATAGAAATCATGTACTTATTCCCACTCCAAATTGTTTTAGGAAACATGTCGGGATTACCAATTCTCATATTTTATGATTTACTTGCCTATGTTAGTACCATAGATTACTATTTATCTTCATTTCTCTAATATTCAATATCAATAAACTGTGGTTAATGATCAATAGATCTTATTTATCATATCATGTTTCTGTAATATTATCACATGGTATATATTTTGACTTTTTTCATTACATGTCTTACTATCATGAATTATAGGCAAATATTATTATTAAATGTTATTTTTAATATTATATTTAATCACTAATCATGTTTCACATATTCTTATGATTTATCCCTTGATGAAGTGTTGATAAGTTTTTCCTTTCTTTATATTTGAGTGTACGCATTCCTTATGTTTCCATTCCTCGTGATTTTAAGATGAGAATAGATTATTTTTAGTGTATATGGTAGACTATTATGTTTTTATTTTTGAGAAATGTTCATTAGTATCATAATATATATTTCTTATGTAACTGAAAATAAAAGACTATAAACCCGATGTTATTTATATAATGTCGTTAATTTTAGATAAAAGGTTTAGATTTGTAATAAATATTTATTTTTATCATTACCTATCTCAATTTGTATCAAATCTATTGTACAAAGAATTTGTTTTTAATACCGAACATAAGAGTGTAGTTCTCAAGATCCTCAGTTGGTATAAGAGAAGTGTTTTTAGTTTTTGTGGATTGGTTTAGTAATTTCAGTATTATGATGAGAGAAAATCAGGAAAACACATATGGATAAGTATATGGGTTCACTATATGTATATGATAACTCCATAAAAATTTGGTAAATTAAAGATTTTTTAATTCTCCGAGAAATTACATATCTCTTTGGACACATTCATGTAGGTTTATTTTTTTTAACATATGAAACATAGGTTAATAACCATAAAAAAGTAATTTTTATTATCAAATAAATAATAACTCAGTTCCAAATGAGTGATCATATGACTATAAACCTATCTAGAAACTCATAGGGGATATTCTATAGTAAATCACATTCACAATACAAACAATTTTGAAGGATTTAATTTTTTTAATAATTTAATTTATAACTTCATAGGTTGGAGAACCTAATTGTAATATGATAGTTGAAAATGTAGTATAATATATTTGATGTCATTGGTAGATCCTATTATATGATAGTTGGATCAAAATAATCAGAGGTTCACATGATGGTGTCATTGGAGAAGTCATATCTTTATTGATATTTAACTAGCATATAATTATGTAATATGATTTTGTTGGATATTATCATAACAAATTTGGTTTTTTATTTTAGCTGAAAATAGGATCATGGAAAATATTTTACAAAAGACATATGTCTAGAAACTAATATAACCAACTAAGGAAGCGTACTTAGAATAAATTATTGAGGTAAAGAAAGAAGATCAATACATTTCCATTTTGTGAAATTTGATGAGTTTCGTTGTATCTAAGATTGTGAGGATTATATATCAATAGAAGATATATATTTTTTTCTTATGGAACCCATGGATACTTACATTAGTGTATTATAATAAAAATTTTGAGTGTGATATTTATTTAAAGGGGACGTATATAAAACCTTGATTTTATGGAGTATATTTTATTATAAATTAAAACTATTTTTGATAAATTTATCCACACAAAACCCCACAGAAAAATTGTTCATGAAACATTAGATAAATATTATTAAAAGAATTTAATAATTAAAAAATAGATAGTAATTAAAAATATAGTAATCTGTTATATATTGATGAAAAATTTGATTAAGAACACTGAAAGAAAAAAGTGATATTTTTCAACAAATGAACATTTTATTTTTATATTATTATTTAATTTGAAAATAAATTTTAAAATTATAGAATTCCATTTTTGAAATATTAAATTCAATTTTGATTTTATAATGCCAATATTATATTAGGATGAATTTTTTGGGACATTTTTAACACAATCAATTTTTATGTTAATAATGAAAAATATATAATTTAACAAAACCATTTATTTTAATAAATTTACTAATATATAAGCAAGATATATGATTATATAAAACATTTTAATTGAATAATTTTGTGTAAAATAGTAAAATTATTTATTTAAAAATAATATGTTAATCTGAGAATTTTTTTTCCATATTTTAGAACATTAGTGGAATTTCCATATAATTTTCAATATATTTTGGGTATTTTATTGGAAGTAATTATTTTAGTGGTGAGATTCAATTTTATATTGATTTAAAAGCTCAAGCACACTCTAAGGATGACTCAAAAGTGTCAAAATACTAAAAACACAATTATGGAATATTACCCTACATGGGTTTATTTGGTTTATTAATACAACCACCTATAACTAATCACATTTCTGGAATGATCATAACCATATGGTTCTAATTAATATAATAATGGAAAATAAATTCAAAAAATTGTACCTGATAAACTCTGTGGGACCCTCATGACAATTACAAAATAAATGAACATTATGGTTGAATTATGGACCACCCACCTTAGTACTAATATGAATCTCTTCCACTAGTATCAAACCCTAATTTGGAAAGGATCAGATTATATTTGAGAAAAGAGTAAAAATACTCCCTCCTTGATTAAAATTTTGAGAGCAAGAGACATAATGATCGGCTTAAAAAATCAAGTGTTTACCATTTCTCATCCAACATGATGAATACAATCTTGAATGGATCCCGAATGAGGGAGATCTCTTGATACCTAGATGTGGACTTTAAAAGATCCAAAATGGGATAAAAAGGGGGTTCAACCCACTAGAAATTATATTAGGGAAGAATGAGGGGGGAGGGTGTAATTAGATCATTAAATGTAGAATAAACAAATTATCAATAAAGTATCCTATACACGGTTTGGCCACAAAGTTTTCCAAACCATTCGAAAACCATGAATGGGTTCCTGGAGAGAAGGGGGAATCACATGGTTAGGTCACATAAATTAAGAAACCATGTGCCAACCGTGTGATATAGCTTTTCCCAAAAATCTAGGCCATCATCAGGGCTTAAACTAACCATGCGTCATCCCATCAAAGTTTACTCTAACCATGTGACATGACCATTTTTCTTGAAAATTTGGATTTTAGGCTCCGAACAAGCCCTGGACACCTTTGATACCTTTTTGAACTCACTAGGCATATAAAAAAAGGTATATAATAAGTAGTTCGAAGGAAATTTAAAGGATATATACCCGAGTCAAAAATAAGGTTCTTATAGCCTTCCCTGATATATGAACTCATCAATGAGGTCACCTTCCAAGGGTGGTGAAGCACTATATGAGAATAACTCTAGCCACTTATCATGTGAATTGGCCTCCCACTCCCTGGTCTCATCCTATACACGTCTATGCTACCATATAAACCATACTAATTGGATATACCAACCTTGTAGAGCCTTCGTTCTCTTTTCGACAATACATGTTGGATATTCCACAAATGCACCATTAGCATCAAGCTCCACTTCCATAAGATAAAAAGTATGATACGGGTTATCATGCTAACAATTAAGGTGTTAAATGTGGAAGAAATCATGCATAACATGGTACCTATGATTTCATAACAACCAATAGGCCACCGTCCCAACTCTTTTACTGATCTAAAATGGATGTAAAAAATGGGGTGTCTGCTTCCCTTACTTTTGTAATCATTTGTTTTCTATCCTGGGTGATGCTAATAAGAAAACATGATACCCAACCTCAAACTCTAGAGGTCATTGATGGTGATCGACAAAATATTTCTATCTATATTGAGAGGTATTCATACACTACCTGATCGTCTGAACCTACTTAGAAGTCTCATGTATCAGACAAGGACCATGTTGGGCTACGCCACCTGCCTCTAGCCAGCACATGGGTGAACGAAACGAAATTCCCTATAACACCTCAAATGGATGTATCTAAATTGCCACTTTAATGATGTTATTATAGAAAAAACATGACATGACTGCTATGTTTCTCACAAGAACCACTGAAATTAAGGACACATGCCCAGAACATGTCATCTAGAACTTGTATCATCCCTTTTGAATGCCCATAGATCTAAAGATGAAATTTTGTGGTTAAAACCACCTATGTAGCTTTATTCAAGCCTGTATAGAACAGTAACATAAAATTAGAATCCCTATCTGAAATAATATTCCGAGGGACCCCATATAGTCATATGATCCCACTGACATAATGTATTCCCATCTCATCAATTGAAAAGGTCTCCTGAATAGGAATTACGTAGGATGATTTTTTAGATGGTCAATAACTACCCATAAAATGTACCCATACACAACCTATGTAAGATGACTCTAAAATACATATCATTATATTCACATTTCCATTATAGTTCTGGTAGAAGTTTTAACAAACCTGCAAGACTTTGGTTATCCACATTCACCTACTGATAGGTGGAAAACTAAGTGATAATGCCTGATATCTGATGCTTCATCCCAGGACTCCAATACTGGGGTCACATGTCTCGATACATTTTGGAGATTCATGGATGACCTACCCACTAAGGATCATGGGACCCTTGGTTCAACACCTATATCATATCAACTGTAACCTAGAGACACCCATGAATACACCTGATTTTATCTATATTCACAGACCAATCCAGAGGTGGGTCTGCTTATAATAGACTCTCATAGAGAACCAAGACCTCTGAATCTAAAATTTTTCTACCCATTACCTTCTCATGGAGGGAAGATGTAACTTTCATGGTAGAGTGGTTAGACTACTCAGGAAAATCATGAGACTCCAGATGCAGTTCATAAAAGAGGTATATTAACTTCCATTCATCACTTGATTCCTATACAACCTATGTACGAGTTCTCTAAATCAACACATATATGATTGAATTTCTCTTTACAGGTATAAAGGAAATATATAAATCTAATGAAAAAATATATTCTATCAATCCTCGATGTCTGATGTTCAATTCACATTGTGAAAATATATATTTGAAGTTATTTTGGTCAGTGTAGAAAATAATGTGTCCACCCCAAAGATAGTTCCTACACTAATGTAAGGCTGGTAAAACTACTTGTAACTCAAGGTCATGGGTCATGTAATTTTTCTCATTAGGACTCAAGTATCATGATATGTATGTGATGATTTTATACTCTTGCAGGAGTACAACTCCTAGAAAGATGGTTAATAAATCATCGAGGACAATATATCCTCTTCCAGGCTCTAGTATAATCATAATAGATGTTGAGACAAACCTTTCATTCACCTCTTGAAAGGCTTTCTCACACCCTTATAACCATAGTACCTTAACACACATCTTTTTAAATCCATTATAAGGTGATGGAAGGTATAATAAGTCATGTATGAAACTCATGTAATATCCTTGCATCCCTAAGAAACTCCATATATCAATCACATTATTTGGTTTCTCCCAAAAAACCACATCACTAACCTTCTCTGAGTCCATAGAGACTATCTACAATGAGATAATATTACCCAAGAAGTGAACTTTGTTGATATAAAAGTTGAATTTAGAAATATTTGAATAAATATGATTTGCTCTCAGTGTATTCAAAAAATATCAAGGTCTATGTCATGGTCTCTATGAGTGTGAGAATAAACCAAGATGTCGTCCAAAATTGATTTGAAAAAAGAATCCAAGTAGGGGTTGAACACCTTATTAATCAGATAAACAGAAATGGAAGTCAAATTTATAAGACCAAATGAAATAACTATGGACTCATACAGACCATACCTTCTACAAAAATATGTACAATGCATGTATGATGGCTTGACTCACCCATGATGATAAGTTGATCTCAGATCGATCTTTGAGAAGACCATATCCCCTTGGATCGGGTAAAAGATATCATCTATTCAAGGTAGTGGATACTGGTTCATGATTGTATGATGGATCAAGTGCCTATAATCCACACGAAGAATAGGAGTCCCATTTTCCTTCTTAGATAAAATCATAGTCTAACGCCAAGAGAATGTGCTATACTATATAAAACCTTTGGTATCCATGTCATATAAATGCCACTTCTGATCATAGAGATTAGTAGGTGCCATAATATATAGAGGAATGGACAGTGGAGGTACTCTTAGAACAAGATCGATCATAAACTCTACCTCTCTCTTAGGAGGTAAGCCAAAAAAAATTCATCAAGAAAAACATCCCTAAAATGAAGTACTATTGGAGAAAATTCAGTATAGACAAAAAATTGATCCTCCACGAAGTGATAAAAAATTTGTGCTGTTACCCAACATATACCATGATGATCTGGTCTATCTCTACTAGATTGGACATCCCACTCACCCTTATGTAGATAAATGCTAACCTATGGTGATGTAAATGGCATGATTCAATGACAACAGTCTACAAAGGGATGATATTGGACCAACCAATCCATCATAAGAATGAAATCGGAGCCTATCATCTAAGGGAAAATGAGGTCCCATAAAAAATGGTATCCACCTTTTTCAAGGGAACAACCCCTACCCTATCATACACCCTCAAAACATACTTCCAACAGTGTATCTAGGGCCATAACACCACAAAAAACTATATTTATTGCACAAGGATTTCCATGATAGATAAGGAGATGAATGAGTGTGAATAACATGTATCAAATAAACAAGATACTATAGTGGATTCCACTAGAATAGTACCTCATATTATAGATTATCCTGTAGCATGAACCTCGTGTATCTGTTATAAATAATGCATCTGGCATGACCCACGACCTTGAGTAGTTGGTAGACTACAATAATTCGAAAAACATTACTGGTTCTTCTAGTGATAAGGGGTCTAGGTAACACAACCATGAAGTCATACTCAGTTAGTCCTCTTAGTGTAAATAAAACTTCTTACCAAACACAATGTAAAATAACCTTCCCATAAAGGTGGAACTAGTACAGATCCTCTCCTTATAGAATATGATGCAAATGTACAATAGAAATGCCGAAGATTCCCTATACTATCTCATTCCCGATATTCTAGTGGGTCTATATCACACTGAGGATTCTTATTATCTATACATCCTCAATGGTGACATACTAAAAATCTATCTACATGGGTACCCTGGTTGCCACTTCCCCAATAAAGAACATCAAGGGATCTCTTTCTACCACCGAAAGGACTGCTGTTCTACCTTGTCACTAATCCTAATTGCAAAGAACTTCTACTATCCCTTAGGTTACACTCAGTGATTAAAGACAAATGTTCTAAATAAAAAAGGTCTGTAGGTTTAAAAAATTCACATGAGTATGAATGGGATACTAGATCCCATCCTCAATGTGTTTGGAACACAAAATATCATCACCATCATGAAGTGGTGTAAAGTGTAGTAACTCTATGAAACACATTTAATACCCCATAACTAACATAGAACCCTACTTGAGACGCATGAAATATATTGATCTATCAGCTCTCAACATATAAATAAGGAACAGATCATAGAATGTTGTATAACAATTGATCGATAACATATTGTAATGATGACCATCCTGGGTAATAAAATCCCACCAGTGATTAGATTAATCCCATAACATCTATGTATCTTGTTTGACCATATACATTAGAGGCATCTATAGATGTTCGGAGATGGACAGGGAGGCCTCTTGCCAAGACTTAGTAGCCTGTGGTGCACCATCCCCTGAAAAGGTGGGAGGTTTCTACATCTGAAACCCACGAGTCAGATCATCCATCATTGGTTTAGCTCATGGTCCACCAGGAATGGACTTCATTATATTTTGGAAACTATTACAGACTTATAAATCAATGCTTGGATTTGGTACAATATATTGTTTCTTAAGTGATACTCTTTGTAGTAATACTTGCTTATCAAGGCCCACTATGTTTGAATCAATGTTGTCTCCTCCTTCCTAGGATACGACATGTATACTTCAGGGTAGTATTGATATTACAATTTTAATCACATGCCTTAGGAAAATATTAGAAGAATAAATATAACATTACTAGAAGAAGATTAACATAATAAAACTCACTATCCAAGGTGTACTGCCCCAACAACCTAATTAGATGGATAAGTATTGGTTAGTGAATAGTTATAAGTTTTAGGGCATCCAATATATGGAGGTTCAATATCACATTTCATTTCATTTATTGGAAACCATTTCATTTTGTTTAACATTTAATTAAATTGTTCACTCTTTTACCATTCTTAAATATGACTAGGTGGAATAATAACATGCATCATTTCACATTTATAATTTCATTTGATTATAACTGGTGTCAAAGTTATATTGAAATTATTTAAAATTCTAAGTGCATCAGAGACCATATAACATATCATTGAGATTAACATAGACATGAATTTCTAATAAAAAGGTAAATTCAGTAAATCACTCATTCCATCCCACGAGGGTCCAAAAAACATCATGAATTGAAATTGTAAAACAGTCAATCACATCCCAAAAGTAGAACAATCATATATAAAAGAAGGGATCATTCAACAATCACAAAAATAAAATAAAATTAATAGTAGCTAACTGAACCTATATGGAAGGGAAATTATGTATGACATGAGAATTCTAGGTTCCTACTATGATGCATTTAACAAAGATCCTTTCCCTTGTATCTTCAAGCCAGGGATGAAATGAAATTCTAAATTAGAAAAAGTATCAACAACACCAAAAAAACATGTGCATCACCAAATAGAGATATGATATCAACTATAATATGAATAATAATAATAATACTTGTAATTTTGGAAACTCTACCTTTACACATAATACAGGTTCATAATGCCTAAGCACGACTTATGAAAAATTCAAAAACATTCATAATCTCTTAAATATTGTCTTCAAATAGTAAAGAATGAAAGGAAAGCCTATGATAGATTTTTCTAATATCTATACCTAATTCCACTTTGGATGTTCCCCAATCCCATGTGGCCCAATGGGCTCGGAGAACCTCCTATGTGGAATCTGGGTTTGGGATATGATGATTATTATTACTAATGATAGAGGATGATTGTTTAATGTTTTAGAAAACCTAAATAGTGTTTTACCTTTTGATTTTTTGTGTAAATATACATAATTTATCTATATTTTATACATTTTTTATGATGGATGGAAATATGGATATATGGTGAGATGTTTAGGGGTGAGGCGGATGACTAGGTCCGTATAACTAAGAGATGTAGTGGACATAATAGGTTGGTAGGTAACATGTTTCTTTGTGTTGGATTCTATTATTTGTAAATTTTTTATTGGGATACATTATTAAAAGTGTTAGTGACAAACTATACAATGTTTTTATACATATATAGGAATGGAATTATACTTGACCAAACCATGTGATTATAATGCTGACCCTGGTAGATCAGTATTAGCTATTGATGCTTTTCCAATTGAAGCATTATTTGTGTATCCTTTCGTTTATGTTTATCTAGTCGGATAATTGAGTATGATGTTTATAGGTACTAGAATGTTTCATGTGAGCTAGACCATGAGCGGGTATTACCATATATTGATGCATGCATAGTTTCAATCCAATATCTCTTCCACTGTGATATTGTCACCTCCAGGGAGATGTTTCATATGAGGATTCTTAGATAGAATCATGGCCTTGTTGGCCATGTGTAATTTTTTTTTGACTTTTGTAGGTTAGTTTTTTCATTACATTTATTAGAGAGGATTGACTTTTGGGCTAGGTGGTCAAACCTAGATACCCTATTATGAGACTTTATTGGTATGTCTTGGTGGGAGACCTATACACCCTTAGTTGTGACTTAGAACCTTGTAGGGTAACATTTTTTTATCAAGGAAAACCTGTGAGTAGGGTTGGAAAAATATTTTTTATTCTTTTTAGGTGTTGAGGTCGGTTCTATAACTTTTTTGAGAGCGAGGAATGATAGGTGATAATGTTTTTTGATAAAGGCATGGAGATTCCTCTTGTTTTAGCTAGAGATCCTAGTGTGATTGTATTTTGAGAGAACATATCATAGAAATGACTTTTCAGGTGGCATTCCTTTGTCAACCAGTGTTTTCTATATTTGAAAAAATATCCAAATTGAAGATAGATGCTCTTGGTTTGAATAGATTTATGTCATAAGAAACCATGAATAAAATAATGGCACAAGTGAGGTGACCGATTTTGAGTTGGAGTTCTAAGAGATCTTTTAGATTATGAGGCTGACATGTCGGGTATCACAATCAACATATCCTTATTATCGGTGAATCATGTGAGTATTAATTATGTGAAAATGGTAAATTCTAGTTACAAATGATAATATTTAGGTCATATATTAGTGAGGTACTGTATTAGAGTCTAGGGCTATAGTTTCATAGATTTTCCAAGAGCATTGTTGCTTGAGATTTTTGGTAAAATGATGAATGTCCCTCAATGGTAGAGGAGAGATAAAAAATAAATAGAGTACTATGAGATGGTTGAACCATGGCTAGATCGGGATATGGATTGTTGGGAGATGTTGTGTCAAGGGTAAAATAATTGTAGGTACATCCTATTTAGATATGAGCATGGCCCAGAAGAGAAGTAAGCTTGTTTTGATGGAGTCATAGTGTACTCATATGTTAGAGGAGATCATTCCCATTATCTTGAATTCATATTCTATATAATGAAAGAGATTCAGATATATTAAAAGCTATATCAAAATGTTATTAATTTTTGGGAGAGAAACATGTTGAGGGTTCTCTCCAGGAGAGGTTTAATATTGAGAAAGATTGTGTGTAGTACATCATTGGTTGTTAGAGAGTGGTTACCCTTGTTTTGTTTTAAATTCAATAAGCATTATTAAAACAGTTCTCATGAAGATAGAATGAGTCACGGGGTGGTGGGTTTACATTAAAAATCATGATGAGTAGGTTTTAAGACATGCTGATTGTTATGTCTGAGAGAGATAGGGTATAGTCTATGATGATCAAAATATGTTTTTGTTAGAGAGATGAAAAGGATGCAACTTTGTTGGAGATCAGGACACCAATCATTGGTAGAAAAAAATAGGTTATAAGTGTCATGGTATATTGATATTGGAAATTATATAGCCTTTTTGGATCTCGTATTTCACAAATGAATTCAAAATATGTTAACCTGAATTTATTGAAAAATGTGAGGTGTATATTTGAATGACTACTTGCGTAGTGACAGAGCATGATTATTAAGCCCAATATAACTTATAAAAATCCATGGGTTTTTGATCATAAGTGTATACTTTTTCATGTTTTGGGACATGAATGGGAACTGTGTAACACCTCGAGAACTAATGAGATAGATTAATTTTAATTTTTTTGATGTCATGTGTTGTATGCTACACCAATATTATTTTGTGCAATATGAAATTCCATATTAGCTTACATTATATTCAACACTATTATTGATTTGTGTTACCCACAATTTCATGTACATTGGATAAGAATTCATTTCACACAACAATGAGTATATATTGGGTTCAAAGTATAAATGAACTAAGCTTGGATTTTGTTATAAGGAACACCAAATAAATTTTTTCAATACACACAACACTAACTTGGCTGGCGTTACACACAAAAGCGACCTTCCTCGATTGCTTGCATTGTACGCAATGTTGAGTTTCACTAAACAACGATAGATTATTAAAATATTATTATTTAATGGGATATAAACTAGACATTATAAATAGTATTAACCACTTTTTGAATTTTATATAATATTAGAATTCATTTTACACATTTTCTAGAACATGTTATGGGAAGAAAATCAATTTCTCGAATAAAAGAAGTATTTTTCGAAAATGTGGTTTATTAACTTTTGATGGCACACCTATTTTAAATCAAGTTTTGGACACTTTCATAAGATAAATCTGACAAATGAACATATTATTTTGAATCAATAAATATAAATTTACTTTTGTTAATTTTTTGGGCAATTTTCTCATAAAATTGAAAATATAATATATAGTAAAAAATACATAATTTTAATTGGAAACTTCCTTTTCATATAATTTATATATATAGTTATATTAAATTTTAAATTGATTTTAAAGTGTAATTGGATTTTATATTTATCATTTAATACAAATTTGGTCATTTTAAGTAATTTCACTTTCAAATTGGACACAAATTGATGTCAATACTTTGGTAGTTGTTACAACTTAAAAATCCTCTTTATGGGAAAAAATCTTTTTGTTTTGGACAATGGGAATTAATATTAAATTAATTACTAAAAATCATTTGTTTTGAATATTGGAAAATGGATTCCATATTTAGAATCAAGAGGACCAAATTGTTTAAATATGTACCTTTTATTTTTTGACATTATGAATCATAACTTCAGTAATTATTATATTTACCATGGTTAAAGTGTAAATTTGGTATATAAATGTAAAAAATAATATTATAAAAATATTAAATTACCAAAATACATTTTTTAATCCTATTAGATGATATATTTCCAACTATGGGAATCCTCAGGTCAATTTTGAGACCCCATGAATTCACATGGATGTGAAAATGACATTTTGTAAGAATTAACTTAATATAAAGATAATTATAACATAAACATATATATTTTACTAAATCTATTTTAATATAGGGTTATATAACCGGTATCAATTTATATAAATATTCATTATAAATATATAAAAAATTTACATCATTTAATTTTCTTTTCTTTTTTTAGACTAAAAATAAATTTATTTATTTATGACACAATTATGATGTAGGGATTACCTCATTAATGAAAGATTCTAATAAATGAATTTATTAATATTAAAAAAATTTAATTTTAACATTTTGATTCCATACATGAATTTACTAGATGAAATATACATATTAACGGTGTGTTAATACCTTTGGATTGAATTAATCCAGTTGTTATGAATTTTAAGAAAAATTCAATTATGAATAGTTTCCAAAATTCACATAATTCACAACTTAAAACAAAAAATATTTTATAAATTGATATTAAAATAATAAAAATATTATATTCATCCAAATGGTTAATATTGGTCCAAATATGTCATAAATAACTTTTTGTGGGTCATTTGACATGATATGGTAATTATATTAGCCCATAAAGTGTATATAACATGATTTCATGGTAATATTAAAAAGGGTAAAATAAGGGTTAAAAATGATAAGGATAAAAATATATTCACAACTTTTCAAAAAATTATTTGATGATCGGTATTATAAACAGAATCATCATATCATTGAATTAAAAAAATGGACATTTTTAATCAAAATTAAATTTATAATAAATTATTATTTTGAGAGATTCCAAAAGTGCCCCTCTCATATCTTACAAAAGGGAACCTCCTCCCTCTCCCCTTCACTCCATTTATAATTTTCATGCTCGGAAAAACCCTTAACATTTATATTCTCAACTTTTTTATTAACATTATAGTGGTAATTGTCTTCTCAAAAGACCAAGTCTAGTGCCCTAATAAAAAATTTAAAGGAGGCATGTTTAGGAAGAGGTAATATCTTCATCCAATTATTTCACAATTTATTCTTCTTCTACTTCCACTTATTTAGGTTTTTCATTATAAAATAGTTACATAATAATCATTAATATACTAATATGTTATAAAGTCATAAGTGAATCATATATGATATTATAAATATTATATTGGTTCTTATAAATGTTAATAATATTGTTAAATTCACTATAGATGAGTTTTAGAGACATATGGATGAAATTGGACCTAACGCAAGTGATAATTTTTCAATCTCATTTTTTATCTTACATTGTTTATACCTAAGTATTTACTTGGGATATATTTATCATCCATGTCCATGATTTCTAATAATGATATAATAAAATGTTTATTTTTAATATATGTATTATTGAAGTTATTTTAACCAATTTTTGACTTTTACTACATGGTATGGATGAAATATTTTTTGTCTTTACCATACGAGGTACTTTTTGACTTTTCCTTTAAAAGTATGAGGAGAATGTTTTTTAACATACACATAATGAATGAATTTATACTCTTTCATAGAAAAAATATTTCCATTATGATTCCTTTACAATATTTCTAGTTAATTTTCAATTAAATTATTTTCTTTCAAAATTTCACGACATTTTGAGAAAAGAAAACAGTTTTGAAGAGGAAAAGAAAATTTTCTTCAGTAATTAAGTTAAAGTGTTTTATCAACATTATTTTCCATTTAACATGATATAGAATTATGTATCTATCCATACTATTAATTTTATATTATTGTTTTTATGATTGAATTGTTTATATGATTCCCATTTATTTTGTATAGATTATATTATGATGAAATGATGTTTAAGAATCCAATTTTTTTGTGGGTTATGCTATGATGAATGATTTATGATTTTATGGCACATATAAGAATTATTTCATTATGATATATTTGGTACTTATATTTCTCTCCAATTAAATGGTTAAATATTTATATCTCATGGGATAGACATTTCTGTAAGGAAATGTAAATTCAGTTTAGTAAAATAGGGGTGGAACGACAAGTGAATCCAATTCAGTAATACATGGCTAGAAAGGCAAGTAAACCCGATTCAACAGTGGTCTTTTTCCACTATGATGGTCATGGATCCAATGCCTTGGCTACTATAGAAATAATATCTTGTGATTATTTATATTCCACAATTATTTGTTTCATTACAATACCATTTTATCGTCATTAATGTTCCTTTATGATTTATGCCTTACGTACTTCAAAGATTTATTTCATGACTCACATTTCTTATATTTAAATTTTGTGTTCATTTTTTCACACTATTAGGTTTATATATTGTCTATTTTTCATATTTTTTTACCCTTAATGATAATTTGAGCTCACCTTTATTATGTTTTCTTTTCCCTAGGATATAAAGAATGGTTTTAGGTTGGAAACCAAAAGCATATGTTCATTATGGGAGATGTTGAATATCTTTCCCCACAATTAGAAGATTGTGTTCTATGTTTCCAAAGAAACTAAACTAATATTGTATTTGGGAATCTATTTGTGTCTTGTATTAATTATGTTTCAAAAGAAATTTAATGTCTATGTACTTCATGCATGGGTGTCTACATTTGGTATCAGAGAAAAGGTTTAGTCAACAATTGAAAACTAGAATGAAGAATATTTAGTGATATCCCTAGAGATATTTCTATAGTATGAATAGGGATGTCCCTAATGTTACATATAACTATAGGATAAAGTCATAGAAATATGATAACGATCATGAATAACCTATGATTGCCACTTAGATGTTAGTGATTGAAAGTAATCCCCCTTAATTATGTTGTTTTCCAAGTATGATTTTTACCTCTCACAGTATTCATTTTTGGTTTTTAGACAATGGATGAAATCCAATGTAACCACAATAATGCTTGATGTGATGGAAAATGAAATCATTGTCCATCAGAACAGCCAAATTTTATTGGAGCTCGAATAAAAAATCTTGTTTCTAGGACCAAAAATCATGTTAGGCTGCCATATTAACAAAGGTGGGAACAAAGCTCTCTTGAATCTTTCTTAAGGCAACATCCACCTTCATTTTGTGGAAAGACCAATCCACTAGTGGAAGAGAAATGTATTTGTACCATTGAAAAGATATTTTTCATTCTCAGTTGTTCAGAACATTAAAAGGATAAGAGGATAACTTATTCCTTCGAAGGTAAAGCGAATCATTGATGGAACAATATCATGAATACAAGGAAACAAGATAAGATTGACTCCATGGATTGGGATGATTTTTAAAACATATTTTTTGGTATATAACTTCCTCATATTCTATTTATAAAATGGAAGATTAAATTTTCTTATCTATCTCATGGTTACGATAAGAGAATAAATATTGAATTCATAGGAAAATAGAAAAATTATGTAGAGAAGAAGATTAGATTTTTTTATGAAAAATGTGTGGAAGAGCACAGGGAGGAAACTTTCATAATGGGACTGATGAATGTTTTATGTGTGGGAAATAAGGTCATCGATCATTTCACTTCCAAAGTAATGGGAATAAACATAATGTTCTAAAGTGTTAACCTCCCAAAAATTAGGGTTATATGTGAATAGAAATGGGGAATTATTCTAACCAATTCCTTAATTCAAGGGTTATGGATGATTATCAATGTCATCATCCTTTTAAGGCCATGTTTTAGGAAAATAAATTGCGATCACAAATGGTGATGTTGATTATGCTAATGAAGTGGTGGAATGATACATAATATATGAAATCTTATTCCAAAATAGTGTTATTGATTCTATATTATTGTATTATGGAATATTGAAATATCTATGTATCAATAAATTATTTTTTTACAAAAGTATATGGTACCAGTAACCATGAAAAGTGATTTAAATATTTTTTGAAATAACATGACATGTACATAATGATGGGGCAAGGTGATAATGTGATGTTTTATATTATTAATGACCTCATTATTGATACAAGGAAAAACTGATTTCATGGTTTGAGTGTATATAATTTTCTGTATTTTGGTATGTGTAGAGAGTTAACTTTTGACAACATTCATGTTTTCATTAAAGTTTTATTGTAATTCATGTTTCTAGAGAATAAATAGTTAAGGTATTTATATGCTAGGAATGTGACAAACAAGGACTACCAAATGACATATGGGAGACAAATTTTATGTCGATTTAGGTCACCTCTTCTTAATGTTTTATTTATTCAGTCTTTGGATGGATTGTAATGTTATCCATTTATGGATAATATATGTTATTTTCCAATTTACGTTTGTTAGATTAATGTATTATATCACTATAGGTGGACTTATGAATATTTGATAATTTTTACTTAATTTTTGTTGAGACAGATGGAATGACATATCATTATATCGCATGATTTTCTAACATCTCATGAATGAAAAATATATCTTCATTTCATTAAAAAAGAGATGAAGTGGAAATGTTTTAGGGAACGATCAATGATGAGATTGTACCAAAATCAAGTAATTATTTATTCTAATTCTAAATTTCTTCAACATTAGGAAATGAATATTGAAAACCAAAAATTTTATCCTAGTAATTTATTATCCAATGAATCATATAGTCCCTTAAATAAATACAGATTTTTGGCTTTCAGGTAGTTCACTTTCTCCAAAACTCATTCTCTATCACTATACATTCGATCTTTATGGTTAGATTTCCCTTTTCCGGTTAATGTTTTCACTTACCACCTAAGTTCTCTTATGTGGAAACCTAGTGATGAGTTAATTTGGGTAATCATTATATTTATAAATTTTCTTTTTAAAATTAAATTTTAGTATACCTTTTTATGTTGTTGGTTTCTATGAAATAAATTTTTATGTAGTAAACCATTTATAACCCTGAAAAATTTCAAGGGTCAAATTCAGTTTTTTGGTGGTGGAATTCAATACCCTAAAATTTGATGAGATATATTCCTTTTAATTTATTTAATGTTTTGTGTTGTACAATACACCATGATTATATATCTCTATACGCAACAAGGCATGATCATGTAGTATATGCAACACTATTCTTGGTATCTGTTACCATAATTTAGGTTCTTTTGATAATGATTTATTTCAAAAACTGTTGTGTATAGATTTGGTTCAATGTATAAATGAACTAGGTTTGGATTATGTTATATGAAAAACCAATATAAGATTTCACTACACACAACACTATTTTGTCTTGTGTTAGACACTAGAGCGATATTTCCCGATTGCTTACGTTGTACGCAATGCCAAGTTTCACTAAACTACTATATATTATTAAAATATTATAGGTTAAAGGGATATAAACTAACCATTATTAATATTATTAAACAAAAATGGAATTTTATAAAATATTATCATTCATCTTAAACATTTTATATAATATTGTATGAGAACAAAGTCAATTTTTATGATAAAAGAAGTATTTTTTAAAAATATTGTTTTACAGCATTTTGATGGTGCACCCAATTCATATCTTTATTTTGAAAATTTTATATGTTAAATTGGAAAAGATATACATTTTCTTTGTAAGAGGGACAATTAAATTTACTTTTTAAAAATTTTTGTATTTCACTATTAAAATTCAAATTTTAATGAATAGTGAACCATATTGAATTTTAATTTATAATCTCCTTTTCATCTAATTTATATTTAAAGATAGATTAACTTTTTAATTAGTATTTAAGTGAAATTGAATAATATATTTGTCATTTAATATTATTTTTTTCATTGGAATTAGATACATATTCATATTAGACATAAACAGATGTCAATCTTTTGATAATTATTACTTCATATAAACCCGCCTTTTATTTTTGACATCAAAAGAGAATTTTAAATTAATTACTGAAACTTATGTGTTATGAATTTGAAAAAATATATTCCATATTTCAAATTACGAGGTCTAATTGTGTAAATAGGTACCTTTTTTTAAGACATTACGAATAGTAAATTCAGTAATTATTTTATTTACAATGGTTAAAGGGAAAATATGGTAAAGTATGGTTTAAAATAATATTATAATAATATTAAACTACCTACCCCATTACCCAATGATATTTTATGAGATATTAATGTAAATGGGAAACCTTGAGATGATTTTGGGACCCCACGGATTCACTTAGATATGAAAATGACATTTTATAATAATTAATTTAAAGTATAGATAATTATAACCTAAACATATATCTTTAACTTAATCAATTTTAATATAGGTTTATATACCTGATATCTATGCCTATAAGTATTCATTAATAATATAAAAATATTTCATACACCATGGTATTTAATTTATAACTATTAAGCATCATATAAATAAACTTATTTATGAAATAATTTTGATGTAGTGATTACCTCATTAATGAATGATTATAATAAATGAATTTATAAACATTAAAATAAATTAAATTTGGACATTTTTATTCCAGCCACGAATTTTCTCGATGAAATAGAAATAATAGGAGTGATTTAATGCCTTTGTTTCAAATGATTCACGTTGTTATGATTTTTTTAAAATGTCAAATGTGAATAGTGTCCAAAATTGACATAATTCATAACTTAAAACAAAAAGTAGTTTTTAAATGATATTAAATTTTTAAAAATCTAAAATTAGAAAAAATGGTTAATATAATTCCAAATATGTAATAAATAATAGTTTTTGTGTCTTTGGAAATTATATGGTAATTACCTTAACCCACAATGTGTAAATGAAATGACATCACTGTAAGATTAAAAACGGTAAAATAAGGGTTAAACAAAAATGATATGGAAAATGTTTTTCTAAAAACCTGTAAAAAATTATTGGATGATAGTTATTCGAACCAAAATCATCTTATATTATAATTAAATAACTTTTGGACCATTTTTAATCAAAATTGAATTTAGAATAAATTAATATTTTGAGAGATTTCTCAAGTGCCCTCTCCTCTCTTATAAAAGGTAACCTCTTCCCTTTCTTCTTCACTATATTATGAGTATTAAAGCTCGAAAAAAACCTACCAATTTCTCTTATCAACCTTTATTTTAACATTATAGAGGTTCTAGTATTCACAAAACAACAACTCTAGTGCCCTAAGTGGAAATTTAATAGAGGCCCATCGAGGAAGAGGTAATCTCTTCCGCCAATTATTTAAAATTTAATTCTACTTATACTTCCTCTTATTTAGTAGTTAAATTATAAAGTATTAACATAAGTATCACTCATATAATGATATGTTATTATAAATATGAAACTAACCTATTTAACTTTTTATGAATCCTATGAAAAATTAAATCACCGCGCGTACATATATACAACTTACCGTCTCCACGCTGTGGTGTAATATTTTCATAACCACCACCTTACCTGAATGGATATAATGGTGTAAATAATTAACATATTTTATTAATATAAAATGATAATAATTATGAGATACTGTACACCGTACAATTCAATACCATTGAACAACTATGGGAATGATACAGTCACCTGTGCGTACGTACGACATACCCTTTCCATGACACAATGGGATTTATTCAGCATTTTAAGAATTCAAGAATGGTTATAATGTATATATGATAAATAATAATAAAATATATGGAAAAATAATTATACTAGATTTATGTATATATATATATATCATTTACTTACTTTTATTCAATTTAATAAGGAAATGAAAACATCATTCATGCGTACATATGACCTACCATCTTCATGAACAATGTATTTCATTTCAATTATCTACCTATTATATATATACTTACATATTAAAAACATATAATATATATATATATATATATATCATTTTTTACATTCTATAAGTAAGCATGTCATGATATAAGTTAAAATATAAAGAATAACAATTCAAAACATGTACGATAAATAAAACTATTATCACCCAAAACATTGCTTTAATATCAAATTGACAAATGGAAAGGTAGTATAAAGTCATAAGTGAATCAATTATTATATCATTAATATTTTTATGTTTTGTTACATTTTAATAATATGTACTCACGATACAAGAGTTTTAGACACATATGGAAGAAATTGGACCTAATGTATGGGATAATTTTGCAATGTCATTTTTATCTGATATTTTTTATATGTAACTTTTTACTAGGGATATATTTATCACCCATTTCCATGATTTCAAATAATGCTATCAGAATAAGTTTATTATATTTATATTTATGATTAATGTAATTTTAATTGATCATTGACTTTTACTACATGGTATGGAAGGAATATTATATTTGTCTACCTTATGAGGTACTTTTTGACTTTTCTAGCAAAAGTTCGGGGGGGGGGTAATTTTTCAACTTATACAGCATGAATTAATTTTTACAGATTCATAAAACATTATTTCCATGAATTTTTATTTACAATATTTCATGTTTACTTTCAATTAAATTATTTTCTTTTAAAATATCACAAAATATTTAGAAAAGAAAATTTTTTTGAGGAAGAAGAGATATTTTCTATAAGAATTATGTTCAATAGTTTTATTAAAATTATTTTCCATCTATGATAACATAGTGTTATATATCTATCCCTACTGTTATATTGATTTTTGTGTGTGTTTATGATGGAATTTTTTTTATGTCCATTTAATCTATATGGATTATGTTATGATAAAAAGATTTTTAAGAATCCCATTTAATTTCATGGGTTATTCTATGATTAATTTTTATGTTTTTGTAGAAGATGTATGAATTATTTCATTATGTGATTGTTGGGACCTATATATTCCTGAAATTCATTAGGAAATGATTTATAAATCATGATATATACATGATCGTAATGATAAGTAAATCCGGTTCAGTAATATAAGTCCAGAATAGAAAGTGAATCTTGTTCAGTAATTCATTGCTAGAATGGCAAAAAAAACTTGTTCAATAATGTACTTTCTTCCAATATGATTGTCATAAATGCAATTCCTTGTCTACTATAGACATTATATTATGTGATTATTTATTTTCCACAATTCTATTTTTTATTCCAATACTATTTTATCATTTTTAATGTTGATTTATGATCTATGCCTTATGTACATCCAAGATTTATTTCACGACTCATGTTTTATATATACAAAAAATTATGTTCATATTTTCAGATTATTATTTTTATGTTTTTTCTATGTTCTAAATTTTTACCATTACTGAGAATTTGAGATCACCCTTTTCAATTTTTATTTTCCCCATGATATAAAAAAAGGTTTTAGTTTGAAAAACAAAAGGGTAAAATTTTTATGTGAGATGATGAAGATCTTTCTCCATGATTAGAAGATTATGTTCTGAGTTTCCAAAGACACTAAACTAATACAGTATTTGGGTTTCTGTTCGTGTCATGCATTATGTATTCTACTAATGAAATGTAATGTCCATGTACGTGAATCTTCAGTCTCTAAAAATTGATATCATAGTCTTTGTGTGTGATTGAATTATTCAATTTATTAAACCTCTAATCTACATAGGTAGAATACTATTGATTTTTTTATCTGAAATTCAAATAGTGGATGTACAATAACTCAAAATAGGAAAGTGAAATCAAGTACCTATGAAGTGGAGAATCATTGGTCATTCAATGAAAGATAAGAAGACATTATTGTTAATTATGTTATATGATCTTGAGTAAGATTTATCTCAGTGATCCAGATTTGGATGTGAGTGTTAGCTCATGTTTTATTGATTAAATTAACTTGTGATTTAAGTAAAACTTGTGAGCATGTTGGATACACATAGATGAAATGTTTTTGACTATGTGAGAATTCATGATCAAATTAGGTCATGTGATGTTTTTATTGCTTCCTCAAAACATCTTGGGGATTATATGTTTTTATGTTTGGAGGTTCTAAAATCTTGTGTTTTAGACCGGGATGAAAATTTCGATATAATTTTAATATTTTTACTTTGGTGAATGGGACATTATATGAACAAGAAATCATAATGATGTTTTTATTATTTTTAATTTTGGATGTAGTATTTTAAATGGTGTTTTTGTGTGTGGACATATTAGGGGTTTAGAAAAAAACTACTTCAAGTTTTACCTGTTGTTTATTATTTATACTATGTGTATATGTTTCATGAGTTGTGTCCCAATTGATTCACACTATGAAAAAATGGAGGGTTTTCATGAATAATACATGACATGGATCAATTAAATTTCCAGAAATTGTTGCATGACTAGAAACTATTACATGTCATTTAATATGGGGGATTAGTTTTTTAGAAAGGTAAAACAAGGGGATCCTCCAAAAATATTTTAGCAAGAGGTGGGAGAACACATGGGAGACATTGACTGAACTCCTCTCCGTGCCTCCATTCTATACTAATGGAGGTGGTCCTCGGTGCGATTCAATGCTGTCAGCTCCTTGGATCTTCTTACTTTATAATTATACGTTATTTTACATCCATCATTCCTTATTTTAGAATATTATTTTTAGGGTTCTTCGATCATTCTAATTGAATACTGTGGAATTAATAATTTTGGTAGGCTCATTTTATTTACCATGGATGAGGATATCCCAAGAGGCCAGTAGTTCTTTTCCACTATCTATTTTATCGAGGTATGTCGCCACGATTATTTTATTAATCGTTATTGATTTTAATTAATTATTTGAGTGGGTTTTTAACACCATTGGTTAGGGACTTAACATTAAATGTACTCGGGGTCACCTATTAAACCATCTGCACATTGTTTTTCAGATTCTATTTGAGTGATATAAATATGGTGGGGTATTTTATTTTAGGAATTTTGGTTTTCTTTTATATTAAATTTTTTAATAATGTAACTGTCATTTTTGTACTCTTCTTGATATCTCAAAAGATAGGTAAGATCATGGAAGCTAGTGTGGCTTGGTTTGGACATCAAAATTCTTAGATAGAGATACCGAGGGACATTTATAAATTTATAAATCTTCCTAAAGGTAGGCGGTATTTTGTTAACACCATTTGGGTTTTATGCATGTTAATTTCATTTTGAGTTTTCTATGGTTTTCCCCTCAGTGTGAGTAACCACGCTTAAATTATTTCTATTAAATTTTTCAATTAAAGGGAATGGTTAGTTTTTACTAGATGAACACATGGGGTCAATAATAACCCCACTATTCTGGTTTTACACTCATCTTGAGGCCATTACCCTGACTGAGGATCTAATACATGATTACTCTACTTATTATTATATTTTGGATCTCAATAATGATTATATTCCTACACACTAACTTAGTGGATTCCATGAGGGATACATTTTATTACCATGAGCATGAAGATATTTAGTAGTATTCTTCTCTTGAGTTTGACACGAGGAATCCAGGGAGTTCCCAAGTGTTTAAATTACTTTGAGCATTTATGTTAAGTATTTGGGTAGATATGGTAATGAGTGTCACCATATAACCCATTATTAACATTTAATATGTAGGGATGAGTTAGTAGTTCTAGGATTAGGTTTATGGGATCCCTTTCTATTTCATTTTTAATTTAACTTGTTTATTGTAGATGCAATAATGATTATCAGAGGTGCTTTCTAGATTATGGATAATGGTCCTCACACGACGTGATCTTTTGGGACACCCAATCATACTTCTTGGGGCCTAACTCTAGAGACATTTCATTTGAATGATATACTATTTTAAATTACAAACATATATCATGGAAAATAGTTTATTATGACTTAAATGACACTTGGTTTATATTTTATGAAACGAATTGGATGAGATTAGAGGTCGTTTGAATTGTGTATATTGATAAATGGGTTCCTTATATTGAATTAATTTGATGGACTTGATAGGATATTATTTATACCACAATTCAGGGACATATGGTTTCCCTTTTTTGATTATATGGGAATGATTGTAGGGGAATTGGTTCAAATATTATGTGACTTATAAATGGATTCCCTTGCAGGAATTCCTTGGATGGACTCATAGGGAGAGTTACTATATATGCCTTGATTGATACATGGATTCCCATTTAGGAATAACTGGGATAGAATCATATAGAAATTTTCTATATAAACCATGAGTGATACATGTATTCCCATGTAGGGATTCCATAAATGTAATCAGTGAGTGTGTTTCTATATATGACCTGCGTGATACTTATATTCTCATGTAGGAATTCCATGGATAGACTCATAGAATGAGTTTCTATATACGCCTTGAGTTATACATTAATTAATAAAAAGGAATTACTTGGATGGACACATAGGGAGAGTTTCAACATTGGGATAGTTTCTATACACAATTTGAGTGATACTTGGATTCCCATGATGTAGTTACTTGGATGGTCTCATAGGGCATGTTTCTTTATATTCCTTGGGTGATACTTATATTACCATGTTTAAATTACTTTTACGGACTCAGATGGTGGGTTTTTATATATTCCTTGAGTGATACATGGATTACCATGTAGTAATTCCTTAGATGGACTCATGAGGAGAGTTTCTATATACACCTAGAGTGATATTTGGATTCCCATGTCAGAAATACATGGATGGACTCATATGAAAATTTTGGTAATCAATTATTGTTTATCTTTATATATGGACACCTTGGTTACATAACCATGGTCCCAATATATTTATATTAATTATATTTTCATTTATATGATTTTTAATTTGTTGATTAACTCCTTTATTATAGTGATTGGAGGTGAGTATGGGTGAACAAAGGGTCAGGACATATACCCCCCTATGGTGGCATAACTCACAGAGATAAATTTCTATCACTAGAGAAAGATGGTATTTTTTATCATTATTATATACCTAGAGATTGAATTCATTAGAAACAGATTGAGTGGCATGAAATCCGGCTCAATGATCATTTAATAGGATTCTTAGATGATCAAGATTACGATCCCAAGGATGTAATTCTCTTGTTTATGTGATTTATTTACCATAATATTGTATATAAATATTTATGTATATATATTTATGTTAATATATACATATATATATAATCAAATAAATATATATATAAACATGAGAGAACTGTTTTTTATTTTTTAGGATCATTGACCCATGTATCGTCTATTGTTAACTTGATTTATTTATTTACCGTTTCCTGTTGTGTCTTAGCTAAGTTGATCACTTTCCTTTGGTATGTATTATAAAACATCTCTTATAGTTTATTTTTTATGGTAATTTTTATTATTATTGTTATCTTGGAGATTAGATCATTTTATATACAGCGTATATTACTAGCTTTGTACTTGACCACATTGGTGGTTTTTACTGTGTTTTATACTCACAACATAATTAGGATTCGATTGCACTAGAGTAGTCGAGAAGACGTTCACTTTTTTGTTGTAAAATGTAGGGTTGAGCCCTGAGATTGATCGAGTAATATAAATCAAATATATATGAGGATATTGGGTATGTGGTCTTCCTTAGAGTTAGTAGTATAACAAGGAACATTTATTTCTATTTCATTATTTACACCTACATGTATGGTTATCCCAATGGGTGACCAGTTTTTTATGTATATAATGAATTTTATTTATTTTATAATCATTGTTTAATATCATATAATTCTGTAATTTTAGATTCTTTATTGTTTTCCCACTTTTATTGTTACTGCTAAATTTTTATATGTTTTTATGCTATTTTATTACTCTAATATGAGGGAACAATGTCCCCATTATCAAACCATTGGCCCGTACTGCTAGTTAAGATCCTTTGGAATACGATAGGCATGCTTGAGGCCTTGTGGGGGAACTAGATTAGAGGACCATTATATTGTTCTCCATGATGGGATGTTACATATTAGAGTTTGAGGACCATGAGAATCACATTAATATCATTCTTGAGACACTTATAAAAACATTTATATAGAAATGTCAGAAAGTGTGATTTATAGCTTCAAAAAGTTTCTTTTATTGAATATATTGTATCCATGTATGGAATCTATGTTAACCCTATTAAGATAGTGGTAGTTAAATAATGGCCTACAATAATGAATATAATTGAAGTATGTATTTTAATTTTTTTAGAAGGTTACTATTAGTGATTTGTTTATAATTTTACTTGATTTCATACTTGGTTCCTCAAGTTTAATGATAAAGGATTTAATATTATATATACAGATTAATGTGATGAATGCTTTAAATAATTAAATAAAATATTTTTAAATTCAAAAATCTTGGCATTACCATTGAGAAATGATGGACTTGTGATATATGGGATTCATAAAATAAAACACATGGTTGTTTCCGTATATATAATGATAAATTTATTACGTATGTATTATGTTTGTTAATACCGAATAAGTAAAACTATCCAACTTAAGATCTTGAGTTAGAATCCGAAAAAATTACCATGTATATATGGAGACATTATCTTTATGAAAAAATATTTGAAATATTCACATATCATAATATCTTAATTTTTTCTAAAATGAGTAGAACGTGATGAAAATATGATGACTTGAGAGTCTTAAGTATTACGATTTCACAATACGATACTATATATGAATTGAAAATAATATAGCGGATTCACTGAGCAAGGAAGATCATTTAATTATAACAAAAAATGTGGATTGAAAGAGATCCTATGATCAAGAATATATTAAGTATGAACTGTGAAATTATTAATGTAAAACATCACTTATTTTTGAAATTATTTTTAGACCATATTTATTAGAAAAGATAAAATGTTCTCATCCTGATGATGATAATTTTTAAAATCAAAATTAAATCCATGAATGATGAAAAATTAGAATACTTCATATATAATGATAGAATTATAATATTTAGGAAGATATTTTTTGTTCCATTATATAAAATATATAAATTGGAATTATTCGATGAATCTTATAGATTGAATTTATATGTACACATTGGTAGCACCATGATGTATATAAATTTGATGGAACATTTTTGGTGGGATAATTTGTTGCCGGAAATTGCAGATTATGTGTTGAGATTATTTGTTTTACTATCGGTTAAGGCTGAGAGAAAACATCAAATAAGATCTACGAAATAAATAAATATTAATACTATGAAATGTCATGACATTACTATGAAATATATCACTAGATTACCAAATACTACTAGAAGGAATGATGTAATATTTGTTATTGTCGACCACAATAAAATATATAAACATTTACATGATGTAATAGACGATTTACCTCTATATCACCTTGGATGGATATATTTTAGTTAATTGGTAAGAATTTAGGGTTCACATCAATCAATTATGTCCGATCATGATCCAAAATTTACATAAATATTATAGAAGTATCCTACAATGTATCATGAAGCCTAGAATAATTTGATTATCACATATCATTATCAAAATAATGGGAATGTTTAAAGGAATATCCAATCATTATTATAAATATTGAGGTCGCGAACACATGACTTTTGAGGTATGTGGAATTGGTGTTTTCCATTGGTAGAGTTATCATTTAATAAAGAATTCCATTAAATTACTAAAATGCTGCCACATGAATCCCTATATGGAAAGAGATGTCATACTATAACATTTTTGGGATGATGTTTGAGAAAAGAATATTATAGGCCAAGAACATATGAATTATACATTGCCAAATGTTAAGACTATTCAATGCCATATTAAATAAGGTCAAATCTAGGGCCAGATCTATACTGATAACATAAGGAATGATATGGGATTTTATGTAGGATTTTATGTTTTTTAATGTATCACCATTATAAGGAGTAATAAATTGTGGTAATTAATGAAAACTGACCCCCATGTACTTCATACATTTATAAATTCAAGTATAAATTAGATTTATGGCTTACTATTTGGAAATGCAATCTATCCCCTCTAAAAGACATGATATGTTATATATATCATTATTATGAAAGTAATTTCTATATTCAATTCTTATGATCATAAAAGAATAATTTTAATTGGAACTATATTTTTGTGAATGTGAAGAGCCCATCCAGATTCTGGAAACTAGTGAACAAGTGTAGAGGATTCATATGAATCTACTAGTAATGGTGTTTTGGAGAAATAATATGATAGAAGAAGAAACATCAAATCTAGAAGAAAATAAAATAAACAACTACCCATATATTTTCAGGAGGTGAATGTTTGTAATATATAGGAAATTATTTTTTAAGTAGGGAACAATTTAACCCCCTGAGATATTATGATATATCTCTTTTTCAATAAATATATTTGATAGCTTGTGATACACCCAACCCTATGTTTAAATGAATTGTAGTGCAATATGCCATTATAAAACAAACATTAAATTGATGTGTATGAATGTAAATAACTAAATTATGATAATTTATAAGTTTTTCACATGTACAAAATAAATTTATTAGTTATTAATTTATTATAAATAAAATTAATAATCATTTTAAAGTAAAAGAAATGTTTTTATCAAATACCAATTTTATGCAAGAAACATGTTTTTATCTAAAACAAATAATATTAATCACTATTTGATAATTATAATTACTAATTATATCAATTGTATAATCCAGGAAATTTTTTATCATTCATCTAATATTTTTTTCCATGAATGAGAGAAGAATAAATAAAATTTTATGTTTACGAACTATCTTTTTTAATAATTTTTCTATTATGTTTTGTGAACATTTATTAATATTAAAATTTTTAAATTTATCAAAATTTATTTTCAAAATTGAAATCATTTTTCGAAACCATAATTCAAAAATTATATTAGAGAAAATTTTTGATAATTTTTTAATATATTTATTTTTTTGATACATAGTGAAAAATATAGATTTTTATTAAAAACTTTCTTTTTGTTTAAAGTATTTAAAGAGTAACATTTTTTATAAAATTAATTTAAAAAAATATATTATTTCAGTTATATTATTATTAATATAATGTTTTCATTTTAACAATTTTTATGTTTAATTTTAATATAAATTGTTTTTTTACTTAAGAAAATATTTTCCAGGGAAAAAACATATTTTTTTATTTTGTGGGTTTAATTTTATAATAAATTATGCCACTTATGTGAATTGATTTTGATAAAATGGGTTAACTATTTTTAATTATAATAATTAATATTTTTTAATAGGGAGAATATACTTTATGGTCTTAAAGAATAGTAATAAAATCAATACTGGGATACACCATTTAAGGTTATTTAAGGTTTATCGGGGTTTAAACATAGGATAAAAAAGATAAAATAACATAGAAAACAATCCAAAATCTATTTTAGGGACATATTTATACACTATATCGTCTAATATTTTGTAGAGGTGAATTTTTGAGACATTTTGTTTGAATAATTTAATAATATATTTATTATTTTCTTAAATTTTCAGTCTACCCTCTCCCCCACTTATAAAAGGAACCCCCTTCTCTCCTCTTCACACATAAAGATCATTTTAGTTCTACCAATACATACCCATATAAATTTCTAAAATACCTCCCAAAGACCAACATTAATTTTTTTGTCATAATTCCCTCTTATAAAGGAATTAGGTATAACTCTAATGTGATTGTCAGAAGAAGAGGTATAACTCTAAGGTAAGGGTTTATTTCACAATCTCATCATTATTCAGGATTGTTTAACTTAAAGATTCAATTGGATAAATTTCTTGATATTTGTATATTAAAACAAATATATTTTATTATTATATATATATATTTATTTATGTTAAAACTTATCGTTTAATTATCTACTCTTACAGTACTCAATATATCACTACCATGTTTTAATGTAAAACCGACTTCGTTTTTCTTCTTAGTGGGGAATATTTTCCTTCTATATCACTATTTTCATTAAAATTTTATAAATTTTATTTTTAATATTAACCAATTAATTAATATTGAAATTTTTACCCATATTTAGAATTTTAAAAACTTATTTTAAATGAATCTTCTTGTTGTAAACTGAATGAGGTAATTTGACATGTTTTTCAAAAGTGTGAAAGAAGGTTATTTTTTTAACTTTTATAGCATGAAAAAAATTCCCCACTTATTGAAAATTTATATAAATTTTAAATTACTTTTTTAAAATATTTCTTTCAAATAAAGTTTTTCAGTAATATTTTGGATATTTTTATATTTTGAATAAGTTATTTGAAAACAAAAGGGGTTTTCCCTCATGAAATCATCTAATGATTTGGTTAAAGTATATTTATCCATGTAAAAATTATTTTATAAATATTATTCTTTACTAGGGATGTAATATCTTCCCAATATTAAATATATTACTATAAATGGATTATTATTGTGTTTTTTCATTGGATAATTATTAATATTTCTTATTCTAGTTTTCCAATGGGAATATTTACATTAATTATGTTTCACCTATTTCATTTGAACAATGTATCAAACTTAATAATTGAGGTTGGGGCCCAATATAGCATCTTGATTAATTGGTAGGTCCCAGGAGACAAACATGTACAGTCTATTTGGAATATTCCATAATTTAATATGTATGTTGTCTTGGCTCAAAGACTTAATAATAAAATTACAATTTCTAACATTATGCATTCAATATTTATGAAATAAGTTCTTATTTTACCATGATATTATTTATATTGTTTTATTATCCATGTATTTAGTCATATTTTTATATCCTTATTTATTTATCATATTTTATAGTTATTTATATTGGAAATATTATTCATGTTTTATTTACCTTATGATAGATTCTATTGTATTCTATCCCTTACTAGTCATATGATCTCATAATTTAATGTGTTTTCCGTTTACTAAGATATGAGTATGTGATCTGTTAATTAAATAAAAGATTTACCATAATAAACAATAATGTTCTCACAATAACTAATCAATTATATTTCATATATTCTTATTTTATTTAACAATTGTGAATTTACCTATTATCCTAAGACTATTAAACAATTTAGACCTTTTTAATGTTATTATTTTTCTTGTTCGAATATTTTAAAATAACCACAAATTGAATGATATTGGATTTGGGGTGTTACACCATATTAGTAAAGTCTTCATCAATCACTAGTTGTTTGTTTTACGCACTAATGACCTATTATCCATCCGGAAGTTATATTTGATTACATACTCCTAGTGAGGCCTTTGACTCCCAAAATTCATGGAAGGATATTTTAGTCTTTTATAATTATATTTTTTAATGATCTAATTTACTCAAAAAATGCAACAACCATGATTTGGATACATGAACTGAAATTAAATTAGGTCATCATTTACTTGAGCAACACTCCCTGATCTCAAAGGGCTGGTGTCCGACACTCTAAGTCCACATTAATCATTGGAAAATGATTTAACCATTTGAAATACTAAATGGAATGATTCTTAATTATAACAAAACATAAAACCACCGTTTCATATATCAAATGTTTACAAAATTTATAGAGTTGTAGGTTGGGGGTAATTGTACATTAGATAAACAAGATATAATACTTTATATTATCATTTTTATTAATTTATTTGGAAACAATGTATGTTTTAGAAACTCAACACTGACCAAAGACATATATAAACAAATAAAGAATAAAAATGACCAAATAAATTATAAATAGAAAAACCAAAATAATTTGGTAATGTGTCAAAACAGTAGTTAAAAAATTTTATTTTCTTCTATGAAATAAAAATAGAGAATAAAACTACCCTTATGTTATCTATTTGTAAAAAATTTAAAAATTATCCAATTAAATAATTTCATAAAACAATAACTAGATCTTCAATTCAACTGATGTTTAATTGTAGGGTGTATGTGAGAGACTCAATAGACCACCGCAAACATTGAATCAACTCACCTAGTGAATAAACTGGTGTATACATTATTGATTTCCAACACATTTATATATATATTGGAAAAATATTTTTAAATTAAAACAGTTAAAACATGGTTTCTATTAAAAAATATCACATATCAATATTTATTATGATAAATAATTTAATAGAAGAATAGAATATAGCACTATTTTTTATTTTTTAATCTGACCTATGAATAATAGGGTTATAAATAAGATCACATTTGCGTGAAATACCATTACTAGGGGGAAAAGGAACCATGTATACAAATTTAGGTATTTATATCATCCCATCCTAAGGAAAATGGAATGTGTGTTCCATGTTAGTGAATTCACATCTCATAGAAAATATGGCCAAGTAATACTAAAAAACTTATCTAAATTCTATGAGAATGTTTATCGTCCTCAACATACAATTATAACAAATTAAAAATAAAAGTAATACAATTTACACATTTTCAACATAATGAATTTAAATTCAATCATTTATACAAGATAAAACCATGTTACAACATGATACACTTCAATTCTATGTAAATACTAGACAAAACAAGTAATATAATACATTAAAAAAATATGACATAAAGATAAATTATAATATACTAAAAGAATTTCCAAAAAAGGTATATGATATAAAAAATCAGAAAATATATACATGAGTATAAAAACTAGGAACAATAAATATATAATCAAGGAATAGCATTTTACATGATAAACATAGTATAATAAATACTCAATATATATTATGATAAATGTTTTTGTGAGCAAGGTAAAAGGGGAAAATGTTTTTGATAACAGATAAATTTGTTGATTATTGTTTTTGTTCATGAAAACTTGTCTAAGAATATACTTAATTGTGTAAGTATATATAATTTTTTTTCAATTTTATTTTTTGTTTAAATACAATTTTATAACTTATTTATTTTTTGGGAAATTATTAATTTATTTTTTTATATATCAATGTTTACTTAAAACAATTTCTTCATACTCAATAGTTTATAAAAAACTATCATTAGTATAATTAATATTAATACAATAAATGTTTTTTTAAATCAATATCATTCCCAAAATATTTTTTAAATAATTACATTTAATGTTGAAAAAAATAAATTATTTAAATAAAAAATGAATGTGGCACATTCGCTGGAATTATAGTGACCTGAATATTTTTTATTACTCATTTAAACAATTAGATGTTGATAAAAAACGTGGATCTATAGATAAGTATGGTGAGGTTATCACATGATTATTTTAACCAAAACTATGAAAATAGTGGAAGTAAAGTTATACATGATTCGGTTAATCATGTGTTCAATATCATGATATTGGATAAAGTGTTAATTTCATTAATATTTAAACTATGTTAAAGAGAAGTGTGCAAAAAAATAAGAGATAATTCAAGATGGATTTCAACTATTATCTTTTCAATGAATTTATTCCTCAGAGAGTATTAAAATGAATTTTCAATAAAAAAGGAAATGATGAGATCAACCTCTCTTTCTAACAGTTTTTTCAGAAATGAATATTATTCATGTATCTCTCCACTAACAAGACTCATCTAACTATAGAACATGAATAAAATTAATTTGAATCAATCTAACCAAATAATTCTGATAAATTAAAATAAAATTTAAAAAATAAACAAAAATTATTCATTGAAACTATGTCATTGAAATATTGAGTTTAATAGAAATAAATACATGAATATGTAAAAATGAAACCTACCTATTTTTAATCCTCATTTATAGAATTAATATTTCATTTTAGATCAATAAATAGAAAGAAGTTAAATTATTTTGATATATATAATAAAAAAGAATGAGATTGAGATATAGGTTCTTCTGTATTGATATGGAATCAGTCTATTCCCAATTCTTATTAAACATTTCCCTTCAATGATGTCCATATAATTCTCTATATTAAGTTCACATTCTATTATCTCTAGAGAAGATATGTTATATCGATGCTCCCTTCTCTATAAACTAGTGCATCAAAATTCTAATGGAGTCCTTTTGAATAATGGGTGAGGTTTTTATGATCTATAATATTCAACAACTTTAATTTTGTTAAAATAACTAATCTATCATCAATGATCGTATTTTATTTCATCATCCTTATTTCTCTACCATGTTACCTTAAAAAATATCTCTAGAAAAGACAGACATATTCTACTACACACTTTCATTTTACACCATATCATTGTTCTATTCAAAAATGAAATTAAATTAATGTAGAATTATAGTCTCTCTAAACTATTCAGTAAAGAAACACCCTAAATGTAATAAGACTAACCAAAATTATCGCATATAGAGGTAATATATCCCATTCAATTTTACATGAATATGCATTCAAAACAAGGATACAATAAATATATCTATTATAAAATGAATAACAAAATTGATAAAAAAATATCTACAAATCTACTTGGGGAATGGATAATATTCAACAAATTATGATGGATTCAATAGGTTTGTTTCATATTTCCAGCCTATTTTTGTGGATTTATCAACCAATTCGTCATCAGAAATCGAGCCATGTGTGTTCCTCATTTTCGGAAAATGATTTTTCGATATTAATATGCTTTAATCCATGTTCTTCATGAAACATCAAGATGGAGGTATTTTCCCAGTAATATTCATCATGATCTGCTAACAATCAATTATATTCAACCACAAATAAAAAAAATTTCATCACTAATATGGATTCCATAGTCATTCTGATATTTCCCATTTCATAATCAGGTGGAATTCAATGACAAAAAATCTAGACACCGAATTCCTATTTAACAAAGAATCATTATACTGGGACAATGATATTATTCCCTAGATGTATGGTTTGATGACAACATTGAAGAACGTTTGGTAAAAAATTCACTATTTCTATGTTGATCTTATGTACTAGATCATATTCATCTATAAACATCAATGGTGGAAAATTATTTCCCAGATTAACTTTGACACTTTGGGACATCATCATAAGTGTTTTAGATGCCTCATTTTTTATAACCTCATAGATCCAAGTTCTAACTTCTCTTTAGATGGATTATTTGTGACTAATAATCTTAACAGAACAAGAAATAATCAGTGCCTTGTAATTTAATATCATTTGGAACACCTATTATACATTTTTATTAATTTTGGTTTGGTTGGTAAAGCTTTATCGTAAAAGATAAATTCCCAGTTGCCAGCCCATAATTCTCCCTCATCTATATCCTAGGATCAAAATGAGTTTATAATTAAATCAATGAATATATAAGATAACTATTTTACTCATGAAGGATTTTATCATAGGAGAACAAGGGTCAAAATAAATAATTTATCTTATAAGCATAGGGGTTGCAAAAAATAAAATTGTTATCTTACACTAATTTTTTTGTTATATAGGGCCCAGATAAAATCAATTATCTCCTAGGGAATAAATTACTCCTACACAAAGAGATAACATTATACAATTTAACTAAAAAATCATCTTCCAATTATCATTATTTTACATCCTATACCGAAATTGGTAAAATAAATCAATAATGCCATTTAAAAAATAATTTAAATATGATAACTATAAAAGCAGAAGTTGACACATAAAATTAAAATTTGAAAATAAAAAATAAGTTAACAAGATAAATTAAGAAATAAAATGACAATTGAAAAATTTAATTTTGTACATAAATTAATAAAACAAATAAGAAAATTTAAAATGAAAAGAATTAAATTACAAAAAAAATAAATTTATATATTAATTTGAGGTTGAAAATGTAAAAAATAAATAATATAAAAAAAATCACAGACTAATCATTGGTTAAAAATTAAATTAATAATTTTATAACATATAATGATAATTTAATACTCCTTAAAAAATATATTTCTAATGTAATAAATAATCAATTTAAAACACATTTTTTGTTATATTTACATTAAAAATACAAGATGAGTTAGAAAATTAATGAAATAAAGGCCACATCAGATCCCACCACTGTAAAACATTTCTTATACTCAAGTAATTGATTAGTCAACTTCAGTGGAAAATAATAAATCCCAAGGGTGAAATATAGGACAACCATAAACAATTATATTTCAAATAATGTTTTCTGTATGGACTCTCTCTAGTTGAAAAAGTAATCTCTCCCTTAAAATAAAATCAAATAAGTGAAAAAATGATTTCCATTTTTAAGAAAGTGATTTAAATTATTTTTTTAAAAAGTGTTTTAAAAAATTAATTTTAATCTGATTGTAATTCCAAAATTTTATTTACCTCTAAATGATCCAACTAACATAATTATAACATAATGATAAATAGACACTTTGTTTGGATGATAAAGTTTAAAAATTATAAGCTAATTAAACAACCCATCCACCATCATAATGAATTAAAAAAAAAGAGTAAAGAATTTTGTGACTCAATATAGGTTTGTATGTTCATTTAATATGAACTTATATTCATATCATATGAGTTAAATTATATCTAAAAAGGTCAAATCCAATGAAAATATCATAACATTCAATCCAAAAATTTCTTCCAATTCCTCTTGAAAAATAGAAATATAAATGATGTGCACAATTAAATACACTGAGTAATATATATTAACTACCTCATAGTTGAATCACAATATTTAAACTCTAGAAATTTTTACCCACGGAAAATGTAAATTAAATATTAAGGAAACCACCATTATGATTTTTTTGGATTATGGTCGGATTTTCAATAACGAATAGTTTAAATTATTTTAGAAGATATTGTCCCCCACACTTAAATCTCAACATTGACAAAAAAAGTCTAATTTATCGGTGGATGAAAATAAATAGACAATTTGGATCATAATAAATTATTAAATCAGTAGTATAAATACATGAAAAAAGGTTAACTAAATGTTAGAAAATAATTTTTACCATAATTAACAACACTATTCAAAAATATAATTTAAAGATTTAAATACTCTTACAAAGTATTAGAATACATGTTTTCAATTAAAATAAAAAATATATCATGTTAATCTGTGATTCCAATTCCAAAAATATGATCCCAACTTTATTTTAAGGGGTTTCAATGAAGAATTTACAAAATTATTTCAAACTAGTTTTAATAAATGTTGATTACAACAAGATCAACTATAAACATTTGTATGCAGACTCACAAAATAAATTTCAAACATAAAATTTTATCCCCACACTAAATTTACAAGAATGGTAAGAATTAAAAAAATTCATATTAAAATTTACTAATCATGGATGTAATCAATGTTTCCAAAAAAGTATAAAATCATGAATAAAGAATGATAAAGATCCCAATAAATTTATTCCACTATTACCTTACATTTTTGAAAATAAAATCAACATCCTTAAGCATGTCATTTATCCTTGATGTCTACCATGAATGTAACTATAAATGTATAATAAAATAACATGAATTTTATACTTTGAGAAAAAAAAAAGATATTACATAGAGAATGGTGAGTGTTTGATAGTATAAACCAGACCATGTGAGATCGTAAAGAGAGTGGAAATTCACAAACAAGGATGATGATGAAATATTTATTACAACAAGAAAACTAAAAAAAGAATATTTTTATTAAATCTTGTGTTTCCTCCCATTTACTACTAGGTTTAAATCACCTAGTTGTACCTTACTAGAAACTAACTATAGACAATATAAGGATGTGGTTTCACATATATAATCCACAAAATATTATTTCCCCAACTATGTTTTCCAAAATTTGATTTATACAAGCACTTAAAATTCCAAAACATTTCTTCACACTATTATCTGTATAAAATTTCCTAATAAAATAACATTTATACACATGGGTTTATTCATAGGATTAATCAAGTGGAATAAAAATTTCATCACATGAATCCGCATTTATAGAGGGTTCATGATATTTAGGTTCAGGTGGAATGGAAATAATTCCATGAATATTTTATAATAATATTTAAATCCATATAAAAGAAAACGGATTATCAAAATTACAATTGGATGTAGTGATTTCCACTTCAATATTCAATTTAGTTTTAATAAAATTTATTTTCTTTTAAGGGAACATAGTGCAATTTGTGCTCCAAGAGGTAAGGAATTATCCTCATAGATTCATTCCTTACTTAAAAACTCTAATATCTATGAAATCACGGCGTAAAAGGTTGATTTCAGACAATCATAACCAAGAAGTGAGTTAAAAATTCAATTGGAAAAGTTTTTTGAATAATTGAAAGTAGTAAAAAATTTATTTTATCATTTTTTCTCAGTTGAAATAAATTATCAACAATTCTAATTTATACCTCTATTGAAAAACAAAATAGTTTTAAAAATTTTACAAATAAAATATTTTAATCCTCCATTAAAATAAAATCAACCAAAAGAAAAAAACATCATTTTCATCAATTTTTACGTGAATAATCTTTCAACAATTAATAATATAGGATGAAACTCATTAATTTTAATAGAGTGACCATACTCCCTTAATTTAGATCCCATGATTTTAATTTCTTCATGTTTTCCATGAGAAAGTGAAATGAATGAATATATGTGAAAGTTGATCATAAGGTATGTAACACCCTAAGAGTTTAAATTATATCCCTTTGAAAATTAATCACTTCAATATTGTACATGGCAAAAAACACTACGATTAATTAAAGAATTATATACAATTAAATATCATTATTTTAACACGAATACTATAATATAGTTTTTATATCACCATGATTGAATAGTATTAACCGAATTGTAAAATTTATATATATTATAAATTCTATTATTTTTTTAATATTAATCTAAAATATTTTATATGTGTATGAGAAGAATGAATCCAATTTTATGCATTAAAAGAAACTATTTTTTCTAAAGAATTACCGTCATTTAATGGTGCACCTATTTTGAAAATAAATTTTGGAAATTTTATAATTTCTATTTTTGAAAATGGAATTAATTTTTTAATTAAGAATATCCCAAATAGATTATGGTGAATTTTTAGTTTTTTCAGATATGTTTTATTTTTTTTGAAATAGTGGAAACCACTGCATTATAGTTAAAATATTGAGTTTTTTATAAATAATTATTATAATTTATATTTATTTTAAAGTAAAAATATATCAATAATACAGATATTAATAATTGTTTTTATCATTTTTATATTGAAATTAGATATAAAAATTTATTCAACATTTAACGTCCCATTTACTCGCCTTCGTGCCCTGTTCTGTCCGAATAAAATTAAAATTAAAATTTCTATTTATATGAGTAAAATTTAGAATAATATAAATGAATGGATGTTATTAGTAGTAAATTTTTTATCTAATAAGAAGAAATCCATTTTCTGTGAATACTATCTTTAGTAATTTTTTACAATCTTTAATGTAAATCAGGTTATTAAGGGTAAAAATAATATTAAAAGCATTATAAAATTACCCTAAACCATGGAAAAATTTAATCAGATGAGTTTATCGCAAACAAAATAAACCTTGGTTTGATTTTGGGACCATTTGGAGTGACTTTAATGATTTTAATATATTTATGGTATTATATTTAATGAAAATCCAATTTTATTACATTTTAGTTTTAAACAAGTAAAATATTTTTAATATTAGGTTATATATGTGATATGGTCAACTATAAACATTTTTTTATAATGATAATATGTTTATCTACTTAATTCTAATTTATCTATTATTTAATAAAGTTAATATATAAATTAAATGGGGACACAATGATGATGAAATGTTTTATTTAGTAAAGGAAGAATCGATTAAACGATATTAATATTATTAAAATAAATATAATTTAAATATTTCACTCCATTTAGGATATTTGGGATAAATTTTAGTTCTTATATATTATTTAATAAATTTTATTCAAAGTAATAATATCAATTTTTTAAATGTCTAGGAATAAATAGTGTAAAAAATTGACATAAATGAGATTTTAAAATAAATAATTTTTTATTAAATGATATTATTTTCTTAAAAATCTATCTTTAGGCCAAATAACAATGTTAATGTTATGAATGATTTAAAGAATCTAATTGGGGTTTGTATTGCATTTTATTGTAACTATATGAACCCTAAAGAGTAAACAGTGAAGTTGTCAAGGAATGAGTTAACAACTTTAACTAATGGTTCGTTCCAAAATATATGGTTAATTTTTGGTCCTAAAAGTACAACAAAATAAATTTTTTTTGTGATTATTTATACCCATACCCATATTTGTTTATAAATAATCCACATTAGAGCCATTTTAAATTGAAAATTAATTTATATTAATTTAATATTTCAGTGGATTCCAAGTGTGGCCCTCTTATAAGAAGTCACATCTCCTTCTCTATTATTTACACATATAAATCCATTTTTCTCAACAAAAACCAATCCATGTATCATACCAACACTTTTAGTTATGTTATGGATGTCTTGGTCTTCTAAAAGGACCAACCCTGGTATCCCTAATAAGAGATCCAACGGAAGTCCATCGAAGAAGAGGTAATTATTTTACCAACCTATTCAACTTCATTTCTTCTTCTACTTCCACTTCTATGGTTTTGAAAATAATAATTTAATAAAAATAGTATCATATATATTGTGAGATTTTATTATGAATAAGGTAAACCCATATTCCTCATTTTATACCACATATGAATAATAATATCACCATGCGTACGTAATTACGACTTATAGTCTCTACATTGTGGTGTAATTTGTTTTTAGTTTCCAAATTATTTGGATGGGTATAATGATGAATATAAAGGATATAAATGAAAAATTTGAAATGATATTTATTTTTTGTAATAAAAATACCTTTGATTTCCTTACCACTTAACCATTAAGGGAATGATATCATCACTCGTGTGTACGTACGGTTTACCATCTCTAAAATATGATGAGAGTAATCCCCCAAAATAATCATTCATGAATGATTATAAAATAAAAATATTGAAAATTTTATAAATATATGGGAAAATATTGATACTGTAATTATACGTATATATATATATGTAATCTCTTTTATTCCATTCAATATAATAAGAAAATGGAAACAACATTCAGGCATACATACGTCATACAATATCATTGAATAGTGTATCACATTTCATATATCTATCTTAAATATATATAATGAATATAAATGAAATATAATTCATTTATTACAATTTTAAGTAATTAAATCATAATCTAGGTAATATGACCCAGAAAAATAAGTCAAAACATGTTTGTTAAACAGAGCAGTTATTACACATAACATTACTTTAGCACATAATTGTTAATAAATTAAAAATATAAATTATTAAGTAAATCATATATGATATAATAAATATTATTAGGATTCTAGTACAAGTAAATAATATTTTCAATACTTCTATGTATGAGTTTCATACATGTACTCGGGGGAATCAAACATAAGGTATGTTTTAATTTCCCAATCCATTATCATCTGAGATTGATTATACATAAGAATTTACTAGGATATATTTATCATTAATGTACATGTTCATAAAAATGTAATAAGAAATTTTCTAAAATATTTTAAAGACATTTTTACCTATGTTATAATTTTTATTAAATGTTATTAGAATATATTTTTCTCATTTTCATTGTGATGTATTTTTTTGACTTTTTTAAATAAGTATGACAAGAATTTATTCTTTAACTTGTACAACAAGAGAATATTTTTCCACCATCATGATGCATAAAAATTTTGAAGATTCCTTTACATAATTATAATTCAATTATAAAAGGAAAATTTTCCATTTATAATTTCTTGTCCTTTTAAATAACTGATTTCAAAATCAAAATAGTATTTCCCCAAAAATGTTTCAGTGATTTTATTAGAGTATTTTTATCTATGTCAACATATTTTGTTGGATCTTATGTTTGATTGAGGTTGATTTTATATGAAACAATATATCATATTGTATTGAAGGATTGATTATTAGTTGGACTGTGGATGTTTAATTTATAAACTATTTATTTTTTATGGTTGATGTATTCACATTTATTATGATAGTTTTTCAATTCAAATGTGAATGTTTGTTATTTTTTACCCCTTTCATATGAATAATGAATTTAAATTAGCATGTGTTGGGCGGGGCCTCCTATATAACATTGATGCATCCATAGGTCACGTGAGACAAATAAGATATGGTTTCCATCGAAGACCTAACCATTTATTATCATATGTCTTGGTCGAGGCTTTGATGATACGTTTCAGATGTCTGACATTTTTCATTCTCTCATTATGAGAATAGTTATGGATATCACATGTGATTTTTCATCTAGAATAATGTTTAGGTGAATGTTTAAATGGAATTATATGATTCATTATATCTATATTATTATCAATTTTATGTTTTAAAGTCTTATGCTATAGTTTTAAACTTTTCATAAAAGTATATACTTATTTATGAAAGATTCCAATTTATTATTTACCCTTACTAATCATTTGAGCTCACCCATTTCTTATGTTTTCTTTTCCCATGATTCTATGATTTTTATTGTGATTAATATACATGGATATTTAAGAGAACAATGGAATTTTAATTGAATTATCTATGTTTTATTTTATGTTTTCAATTGTAATTTAAAGTTAATATATATAATCTATTTTCCCAGACTTCCAAACTGACCAGCCCATTTGGATTCAACACTTGTTTCTTTGATAATGTAATAAATTATGGAATCGAATCTATCCTACTGGGGTCACTGTCATTACAATTAGTATCATATGAGGTTTATAAAAAAATATGAGACTATAATAAAAGAATCATATATTAGGGAACATAACCCAAAGGAATACATTGAAGATATGTGTAGAAGAACTTTCTATAATTTTTGTAAGGTAAGGATTATGAGTATTCCATTAAATAAATCCCTATCTAGATACCACAAGTTGATGTTGTTCTAGAATAGATATACATAGGTGTAACAACATCAAACAAGTGTAACAGGCCTATCTCGGTCTAACCTAGTACATGACAATAATCTTTTCTACACACCTGGTTTGACACTCTCGGGAGAAATTCTATGGATAATTCAATTTTTTTAAACCATTATAAAGGATTTAAAATTAAATATGTCCCCAAAGAAACCTATTCTAAGATTATGAGACTAGATACACATAAATCATCAATTTTTGTAAATAATTTTTCTATTTTATGGATTATACATTACGATGTGATCTAAGCTTGTGCATGTCATCATTAGGAAATGGTGCCTAGTGGATAGAAGTTGAACTTCAATGATGCATGTGATCGAAATAGTATGAAGGACCATGTCTTCCATGGTTTCAAGCAAATATTTTTAAGTGAAATAGTCTCCTAAGTATTCTCATCATATCAAGACATCATATCCTATGACTGAGGGATAGGTACAGGGTACTCTATATATTATGTGTTTGAAGGGAAGCATGAGAATAAAATGATAGTTGAAAAGAATTTGGATAAAGAAAATAATGTAATGAAACATTTTTCTACATGTGATAATTGTGGAAATAAATACCCTCGTACTTGATTAAATTGAAAGGGAGTTTTCTATATTTGTAGAGTGAAAGACCATCAATCATGGGATTTTAAGGATAAGAAAAGGGTCTATAATGTAATATACTTCAACTGCTAGGATATAATACACAATAAAAATCAATGTGTCATGCATCAATGTAATATACCACAAAATATTCGAATAGATAATGGAAATGATTATGTGATTACCATGGATGAAGAGGAATGATAAATGTGATAATGTTTGGATTCAAGAATTATCTCATTTGAGTTATTTATCATCGATGTACTAGTTGTAAGAATTATGTTAGATATAAGTATTGTACATCAGTACCACTTCATTAAAAATTATAAAAAATTCATATTTTTTTAAGGTTTTAAGATTATAAAGTTATGAATATATTTTGGAACATGAAAAAATAGATCTACATTATATTATTTTTGGAGGAAATATAATTTTAATTTGATTTTGAAAATTTAGTGTCCTTATAAATTTTAAGATTGTTAATATAGACAGATATATTTTGAGGAGTCTTAAAGTTGGAATAAATTAATCTTCTATATATTATTGTTTGAGGTTAAAGTTTATTTTATCATATTAAATGACCAGCGTTAGACATTTTGGTTTCAGAAAAAAATAAAAAACTGAAGGCAAGACTCTTTGATATTATCATTAATTAACTTATTTAGGAATGTAAAATTCAATTAGAACACTTATTTCGTCGTTTAGTGAATGAATTACGAATAAGATCAAAGCATAAAAAAAGATGGGATTATGCATATAACATGGAAATAAATCAAGTAAGTTATTATTTAAAGTAATCATTCAACTCTAGGGAAATGATCATTAAAAAAATGATATCCCAGTACTTGATTTTCCAGTGAATGAAATGTCCCCTCAGATAATTACAGATTTATAGCACTTTGATTATTAACTTTCTCCAGATGATGTTCTGCATCACTCTACATCAGAACATGATGGTTCGAATTATTATCAATGTTCATGTTTTACTACATGGAACCCCGGTATGTGTTATCTCTGGTGACCTTCATAATTTTCTTTCTTTAATTTGAAGTAGACGTCTCATTAATCCTTTTTAGTTGTGGGATTTCTTCAAATATATTATGAAAAGTCAAACCAATAGTTTTTGATACTGAGTTTATATTGATAGGGAAGAATTTATTGAAGGATGGGAAAATGTATCAACCCAATATTTTATATTAGTTCTATTTTAATTTTAATATCTTCAACAACATACATTCCACACAACCCCAAGATTTTACAATCAATGATATACAATTAAAAATGATTATTTTAATACGATGATTATAACATAACAGTTACATCGATGAGAATGAATAGTACTGACCAAATTAGAAAATTTATATATTATATATTTAATAAAATGTTTTTACATTCATACAAACTATTTTATTGGCCTCAGATATGAATGAATTTAATTTTATTCATTAAAATGATATATTTTTCAGAAGGCATTATTACTAACTTTAAATTGGTCACCGATTTTAAAATTAAATTTTGGAAATATTATAAATTCTATTTTTGAAAATGGAATTAAATTTATAATATTTAATTTTAAAAATACTTTAGGGTGATGTTTTGAAATTTTTTTCAAAAATTTTATTGGTTTAATGAATAGTGAAAAATACTACATTATATTTAAAAAATTGTATTTTTGTATAAATAAATATTATAATATAAATTTATATTAACTTGAATATAGATAAATAATTTATATATGAATCCAATTTAGGTTATTGGAATACTTTTTAGCATTTCTATTAAATGTAATATCTTCAATAGCTTACATTGCACAAGACACACAGATTAAACGAACAATGAGAAATAATTAAATATCATTATTTTAATATTATTGTTATAACCTAGCTGTTAAGTTACTGGGAATGTGTAGTATTAAAAAATTATGAAATTTACATATTATATATTTAACAATAGGTTTTTACATTCATACCAAATATTTTATAGGCATACGATAAGAATGAATGCAATTTTATGCATTAAAGGAGACTATTTTTTTAAAGGTAGTATTACCACTTTTTAATGGCGCAACAATTTCAAAAAAGTTGGAAATTTTATAAACTCAATTTTTTAAAATAAAATTTATCTATGAATTTAGAATGGAAAAATTAGTTTAGGTTGAATTTTTGGTTTTTTTCTATGATGTTTCCGTTTTTTGAGGAATAGTGAAAAATACTCCATTATAGTTAAAAAAACTAAAATTTCATATAAATATTATTTTATTTTAAATTAATATTAAATTAAAAATAGATCAATAAAAAATATATGAATTGATTTCAGGTTGTTGTAATAATTTTATTTTAAAATTAGATACAAAAATTTATTGAACTTTTGAATGCTCTTTTTACCTGCCTTCATGGCACATCAGCAAGATTATCATTAAAATTAGTTTTTCTGTTTTTGAGAATTAAAATTTAAAAAATGTACAAAAACAATCTTTATTAGTGAATTTTTTTGATCTAACAGGTATAAATTAATTTTTTGTGAATAGTATATTAACTTTTTGTTTTACCATTGTTAAGGATTAATTAGGTTATTAAGGGTAAAAATAATATTATAAGCATTATAAAATTACCATAAAACCTGTCCAAATTTACTTTTATGAGTTCATTTTTTCCAAAATCACCCTTGAGTTGATTTTGGGACCACTTGGATGACTGTTATATATTTATGATATTATATTTAAAGAAAATCTAATATTTTTATTCATTTACTATTAATAAGTAAAATATTTTAAATATGAGTTTATATAAAAGATATAGTCAACTATAAATAGTCTTTAGAAAGAAAAAATTTTAATCAAAATTATTGAAATTTATTTTTATTTTTCTAAAATATATAATTTAATAAATGGTGACACAATAATGATGCAATAATTAATTTATTAAAGAAAAAATCAATTAAAAGTAATTAATAATATTAAAATAAATAAAATTTGAGAAATTTGATGCCATAAAATACTTTTTTAAACTAATTTGACTTGATAATTATAGGTTAATTTATGTTTCTTTAAGTAATGATGTTGTTATAATTTTTTTGAATAGACATGTAATAAATAGAGTCAAAATTGACATAAATGTGATTTTTAAATAAAAAATATTTCACTAAATGATATAAAATTCATAAAAATATATATTTAAACCAAATTACTATAATAATGTTAAATATGTCATAAATGATCAAATTGGATTTTTATTCCATTTTATAGTAACTATATTAACCAAAAAGTGTTAAAAGTAACTTCATCCTAGTAAGTGTTAAAGGGTTTAACTAAGGGATAAATCCAGAAGAAAAGGATAATTTTCTAACATGAAATTTTTTAAAAATAATTTTTTATACTATTTATACACATACCCATATTATATTATACATAATTCAATTTGGATCCATTTTTAGTTGAATGTTAATTTATATTAATTTAATATTTTAGTAGGTTCTAAGAGTACCCCTCCCTCTCTTATAAGATGGCACAAATCCTATATTGTCTTCAAACCTATAAAGTCATTTGGCTCAACAAATCCCTACCATTGTTTCATCCCAACATTATATTTTATGCTCTGGAAGTCTTGGTCTTAGAAAATTACAAACCCAAGTTTCCCTAAGATGAGATCGAATGGAAGTCCATAGAAAAATATATACTAGTTTTACCAACCATTTCATGTTTTTTTCTTCTTCTAATCTTAATTACATTATTGTTTCTATAATTAAGTAATAAATCTTGTGTCATATATATATTATATAATTATAATATACATGTGAATTTTGAAATGGAATTATTTTATTTATTGTTGGAAAATTATGCTCAATATTACGATTAAAAGTATTGTGTTTCAGATCAATAATTTCCTTAAAAGTTTATGATTATTTATGATAGATTATGTTTTATTTTTTACCCATACAAATCTTATGATATAACTCCTTTCTTATATTTCATTTCCATATAATTCAAAGACAAGAATTATGATTGATATAAAGGGTTTATCTTTGAGAATAATTCCATTCTCAAATGATTATATATGTTATATTTAATGTTTTTAATTGTAATGTAAATTTATTATATGTAATATATTTTACAAGATTTATAAATGAATATGTCATATTGGATTCAAAACCTATATATATTACAATCTAATAAATTAAGGCACCGGTTCTATGATAATATGGTTAGGGAGTTACAAGGTAACTATTCTAAATTATTTCTTATAACACAATGTCCCAAAAATCTTTCTGCTAAATATTATCATGAACCAGTTTCTCAAACAAATTTTCAAATATATTCATTAATGATGGACCTTATAAATTTTTTTAAAAATAATACTACACTTTATCATTTTCATGAAATATTTTCCGAAAATAATTTTCCATAAGGACATAGTTAGATTTTTTTCATTTCCTTTTTTGCTTGTTTCTGTTAATATTTTTTTAAAACCAATATTCACATAGTACATGACTTCATAAAAAATGGACCCAAAATATGATCATGAATAGGTAATTGGTATTCCAGTGAAATTAGAAATTTTTATTACTTATAATCACTACTAGACTGTGACATGTAGGGTTGATCTATAAAGAAGGCTAGTGAGATGGTCATTGGGGTTTTTTACAAACACTATAAAAACTGTGGATATAATATGATGAATTAAGAATTGAATCATGTGTAAATGATGATTATATTAGATTCAATATAAATTTTTGTTAAGAGTTAATGTATGTTATAGAGAAAAAAAAGATAGCATAGGATGGAATTAAACTATTTTCATTAAACAAATTTCTTCTTCACAAAGAATTAAATTGAATGTGAAATATAAAATGGTGTGCTGATATTAACAAACTTTATCAAGAGTTCAAAAAAAAAATTATTCATGTATAATGAAAATAACATGATTATTCCAATCATTTAAAAATAATAACTTCTTTACAATAAGTCATTTCTAGAGATTTTGATAATGAAAAATTAAATTACAAGAAACACAATAAATTATTTTATAAATAAAACTTGTATAAATATTTAAATTAATGTAAATAATTAGGTGATAAAGAAAAAAATGAATCCTACCACTTATTAACCTCAAGAAAAAAATTAATGGTGTATTATTTATTTCAATAAACAAGGAAAAGTAAAATTAGTAGGATATATAGAATAAAAAAGGATTGAGATAAATTGAGGTACTTATCTATCAATATGTAATTAATCTCTTCCCACATAATCTTAAATTTTCCATTTATTTAAGTAAAATTTATTCCCTCTATGAAATTTACCTTATATTGTCTATGTGGTTTCAGTGTTAGGTCTACGCTACCACCTCCGTAATTTTTTGCTTCAAAATAATGATGGTGTCCAAGAGAATAATGTGTGAAATTATTATTATGATCCTTGAAGGTCACCTACTATTATATTTCTAAAATCACTTGTCTTTCATCAGAGATAATATTTTTTCCCCATCCTTCATTCAATACCACATTACATTAAAAAATTTATCTAACAATTACTAACATCTTCCAACATGCACTTATATTTTCCACCACATCATTTTCCTCATCCCGAATTGAATTTTTTTTTGTAGAATTATATTTTCTCTAATACGTTTAGAAAAAACACCATCTATGTACTAGGAAATAAATAAATGTGAACATATAGAGGTAATAAATCCCCTTCAACCAAACTATAATATTTACAAAATAACATGACTGCATCAAACCCATATTCATCTGAAAATCAAAAATAAAATTATCCTACAACTCTCTGTAATATATATTCACACAAAATTGATCTGAAATAAATTTATATTGATTTAAAATGTCCATTTCAAACTTCTAATATTGTTTTTCAACTTCATCAATTTATTTATCTTTAAAAAATGGTCTTTGGGTGATTTTTAATTTGAGAAAGTGATTATCTGATTTCAACAAGATCAAATATACATCCTCTAGCCTGTAAAAAATATTAATTCATGGTTTTATGTATGAATAGAATTATAATAAAAAAAATTATTATAAAGTGTAGTGAATTTGTAAAATTAGACACATAATTATAAATAATTAAACAAAATTAAAACATCATTTACATAATCTTTCTAATGATCTTGTAACACACATTGTGGCATTACATCTAAATAGGATAACCTTTGGAATAAATTAAGAATGTAATGATAAAAAAAGACCAGTAATAGAATAAACATAATAATAAATAATAGAACATGGGTTAGTAGGGACAAAAATGAAGACACAAAATGACAAGTAATTCGAATAAACATATGGAAGTATAACATATAGAACATGGGATCATGTAACCATGATATCATAGTAATGTGTTATAAATATAAAACATAACATAATAATGAGTGAATTATCATTTCATATAGAGTCTCATGAGTCAAGGCTAACCACTATGTCGGTATCACCTAGAGCATGAGTGATTTCTAAAAACCAAGACCATTTCCCATGGAGCACAAATCCAGGCTAACCACCAAGACCATTATACATGACGTCTAACGAGAAAAAAAATTAATGAATGCATTGAGACGCTATCTAGAAACACCCATAATGACATGTTAATGAATATGGGTTCCACATAAATAATCATAAATATGAAAATATATAAACATAAGGGTTACCCATGGAATGAATTGTGTATAATAATATTTTGAATAATGAAATAAAAATATAAAATAATAATATTGTTCATGAAAGAATAGATTTAAATCATAAATGAAAATTTTTATGAGAAAATAAGAATAAATCATGATATTTTATGTCAAAATTATAGTGTTTAATAATCTTTACAAATAAAACACTTTAGAACAATTTTAAAGAAAATGATCAAGATTTGTTAAAATAGAAAACACAGAATTGTCTGTATAAAACCAAAAATGAACCAACATAGTTTTTAATGATATAATGAGTCATTTTTTTATAAATTTGGGGGATTAAAATAAATTATTTAGTGAACTTGAAAATGGGTAAAAAATCAGGAAGTTCCCTTTAATAAGGTGTTCTTATTGGGATGAATTGAGTAGATAAACACATAAAACATGTATTTAAACCTAAAAGTAAGAATAATTTAGATAGTTAAATGTGATTAGAACATAAAAATAGAATTTAGGAGGAGTAAATAAGAATAATTAAGAATTAAATTGTGGAAAAGAGAGAGAAATCATAACTCGATGAGAAAATGATTATTCTGAGAGAATCCTTACCTTATGTCTGATAGTGTTCGACACTTGAACTTAATGTCCCAGATAATCAGACTAAATATGTTAATTAATTAATTAATAACCTATTATACTTTTATTTTATTTATTATAATTTTTTTAAGTTCATTTAATTCTTTTTTATGTGTCATATGATACAATTTCATCGTTCCAAACTATTAATTTTCATTATTTTCATGATCAGTTCATTTGTATATGTGTATGAAAGATCATGTAGAATGTGAAAAGTTATACATATTGGAAATTTTTTATTAGTAATGAAATTATAAAAGTTTATTTTGTATTATATATCATTTGGATAAATGTTATGAGGATGAATAATTAGATAAAATGTTAATGATAATAGTTTAGATTACTTTGGTTTTTTCTCAATCATCATGAACTAGTTTTGTTCTATTATTCATTAGTATGTATATATATGAGTTATAGATCATTAAATAATATATTTTTACATATATTATAATCCATTTTAAATAAAAATGGTTTTATTACCATCATTGAATGTGGTGAAGGAAATTTAAAACTCATCAACCTTGTATTTAATAAATTAACTCATCACAAAAGATGTTTTTATTTCTAGAATAGAAGGGGGATGAGAAAAATGGTGACGAATAATTCTTTTAGAAAAATAAAATCCTAGAATATGTGAGGTACTAAAGTTACAATGAATCTTTGATGAGACTAGGTGAGGATATAATAATAAAATAAAATAAGTTGGAATTAAATTAAAATAAAAGGAAAGTGCTTTCTACCTCTTGAATTTCTCCTCCACGAGAACCTCCATACGAAAAATTATTTTTTTCTTTTTTTGAAACAAAGGTATCATGAATGATGGGGATATTCTTAGTAATATTTTTTATTTGAAATTGGACTAGGCTCAAATATTTAAATATTCTAGTAAAATAGGATGTGAGGGGTGGTATTTATAGTGGAAGATATGGGTGTTTTTTGATGATTTAAATCATTAATTTATTATTTTGGCTCATTAAAATAAATAGTATCGAATATTGTGACTAAAGAAAATAAATAATAAATTTAACTTCGAACTAATTTTTGCATACATCATCTATGAGTTGACCATATATAACAAATGTAATTATTAACCTTATACCATAAATTATAGTATTTCACTATTCACCAAAATTCAAATATTTTAGAAAAATAACATAAATTACACCTAAAATTTTCTCAATTTTTATAATTATAAAAAATTACTCTATATTCTTAATATAATTTTCTAAATATGATACATATAATTTTTATTTAAAATAATTATTTATTTAAATCTATCATTTTTAAAATTATATCTGATTTTATAACACTTTAGAAAATTAAGTAATGGATCATAAAAGTATGTTATAATCCCAATAAATCAAAATAACAATTTCTGATTCAATTTTAAGAAAATAAATTTTCTTTCAAATCGTTATATTATTCATAAAATTTTAAATAATGATTTATGTTTTATTAAAATACCGACACTTAATTTATCATTTTCAAAAAATTTATTTACTTATACTTTGATATAATTGTATAATAATCCAATTATAAGATAAATAAATTCTGTTTATACTTTCATAGGTTGTTTTACTATTCAATTGGCTATGTTACTAATCTTAAGGGTAATATTACAATTTCATATACCATGTTAATATTCCATTAGTTTGTGTTCCAAAAAATTTATAACTACATCTTATTTCGTTCAATATTTTTTATAATACCTTTATTGTGTTATATATTAGATTTATCTTATTTATACTATATAACCTAATTATAATATATGAATTTTTAATTATAAAATTTTAGGTTGTTAGATTGTCCCCTTATGAAATTTCACTGTCGAATGTTAATTTTAAAAATTATAATAAAAAGGTGAGGGTAATTAACTTTCCTCGATTCCTCTGGTTCCCAAGATTTATCTTCATACTTATGGTTCCATAATAGTACATTGACCAGATGAGTGGTGTTATTGCGTATTAATTTATCTATATGATCCAAGATCATCACTGGATGATCCTCATAAGAGAGGTCATTATCCAACTGTTCCTCTTCTAAATTTAGTACACTTGAGGGATCAAGTATGTACAACCTCATGAGGGATATGTGGAATATATCATATACATGAGAGATGTTTGGTGGAATTTCTAGTCGATGTCCCACAACTCTTATATGATCAATAGTCACAATTCGAATGATGTACTGAACACATATATTTCCATTATTTCGAAATATCATAATCCTCTTCAATTGATATATTCATAGGAATGCCGTGTCTCCAACAAAAAACTTATATCTTGTCGATGATTGTATGCATAACTCTTCTGTTGAATTTGGTATTCCTGGAGTATCTGCTGAATTATTTTTACCTTTTATACAATTTCATCAACAACTTATGGTCCTAGAAGGTTATGGTCACTATCATCATCCCATCATTCCAGTGTTTTTGATATTTTATAATAATGGACTTTATATAGAGCTACATTGATACTTGCGTGGAAACTGTTGTTGTAAGTGGACTCATCTAGAGGAAGATGTTTGTCCCATCAACCTTTGAAGTCCCTAATACATGATCTTAACATTTCTCTATGTGTTTGAATAGTTCAATCTGATTCGAAATATGTTTTAGGATGATAGGCTATACTGAAGTTCAACTAAATGTTAGCAGCGTATTAGAGACATTTCCATAACATGGTTGTGAATCTCAGATCTCGATCATATTAAATGGATTATGATACTCCATGAAGCTTTACCACCTCTCTAATGTATATCTGTACATTTTGACCTAGGGATAAGTCCTCTATAAATGAAATTAAGTGATCTTTCTTTTTCGAAATATCTACAACAACCAATTTTGTATTGTTTCCAAAGGATTTCTTCAGAAGTCTTGTGACAAATTCAATGGTGATGTTTTCATATTTCCATGTTGGTATATTTAGTGATTTTATCATCCCTTTATTATTTATCATTTCAACCTTCACTTGATGACAACCCAACAATTTTATGTATATTTAGATATCTCCTTAATCATATTGTCCAACCAATAGTTTACTCTACGATCTTTGTACAAATTTGTTCTTCTCCGGAGAATATAGATGGTTGAGCTATATGAATCATTTAGAAGCTCTTTATTTACCTCCAGATTAGATGATATACATAGTAATGACCCAAATCTCATGACTCATCCCTTATCCTTTTTTAACTTTGAGGATTTCCCATTTTTGGTTACTTTCACACTTTTCAAAATTGTTACATATTTGTTTTTAAAAACCTATATTTTCTTCATGTGGGATGAATGAAATATCATTTGAGAAATGATTGATGATGTTCTATCTTTAATGTATCCCATTTCCATACTTTATAGGTTTAAGAATATTTAGTCCTTAATAATTATCATCATTTAAAAAGATGCAAGATACTTTTTCCTGAGAGAATCCACAACCTTATTTTATTCAACAAGATAGTTGTAGAATTAGAAGTCATAATATTTGAAGAGATCTTACTATCATCATTAGTGTATATAAATATCACTTATTGTAAATATATATTTAAGGCTCTAATGATCATTATATATTTCAAACTTCTCAAAATAATGATAATTCCACCATATTTTTAAGGAAATGATCATAGTCTCCAACTCCAAATTATGTGTGTGATATATTTCCTCGTGAATTTTCAACTTTTTTGATCTATAAGATATCAATTTATTATTTTATATCAGTGAATATCAAACTCCAATATTTGAATCATCACTGCACAACATAAATATTTCACCCCTTTATGGTACACTACACCAAATTCAATAATTATATGTGGTTTTTAGTATTGTTTAATAAATTGAAATTGAAAAATTAACAAAATACTTTGGTGGGGTTTAAAAAAATATTTTTAAAACTTTTATTTATGTTTTTGGTATGAAACCACTTCTATGATCCCCTGAACCTAACACCCCCAAACCCTCTTCTCATAAACCCATAAAACCATCATACTCAATCCCCCTCATTGTTGGGATTCTCTATCATCCATCACCACCGTGAAATCTCTATTGCCATCAGCCCCCTTCCCGCCCTACTCCCGCAAATACCAGACCTCATTGCTAGCTCCCTTATCCCCCAACCTACAAAATCCTGCGACCAGGAAACTAACCCCTCTCTCTCCAAACATTCAATTCCAATTACCTCATTAGTCACCACCCCATCGCTGCTCCATCTCGTATCTGACCATTTACCATTTGAATTTATGAATACTTTTGAGTTCTGATCTTTTCTGGAAAAAAAATCAATTCTATCCATATTATAATCAATATTGCAGTCAATACTTTGAGTGATTTTGACAACTCATTCTGATATTCCTGATGAAACATACATATTTAATCAATATTTTGAAATATGATATGATCTTGATGAGAGGCCAACAGAGAGCAGGCTAATTTGATTGAAAAACAGTATATGATTCTAATGAGAGGCTTAAATGATGGGAATATAAACAAAGAAGAGTATATTCAAAATTGGGACAAAATAGCCTCTCGCTTTAAAGTTGTCATAGACAAAGACTCTGATGCTATGGTATGGATTATGAACTGGAAACATTATAGGGAGGAAAGTACAAATAGGCTGAGGCTATGCTTTGATGGCTTTGCGTTTTCTTATAAGGCTTCATCGCCAGATTGATTCTGACTGGTTTTTCACTTTGCCTAAAAAGTGATTTTATTAATAAAAAGATAATTTTTAGAAAATAAATATTTGGAAAATAGAAAATCTATTTATTCAAAATATTTCTGGAAAGTAAAATAAAACCAAAACCCTATTGAGTAATAGTTACTTCATAGTCTAATTGATCCCATTCAACCTGAAGAGGTTTTCATTTTCTCATTACGATAACAAATTATTTTCATTTCTTTTAAACATTTATTAGAACCTTCATTGAAAAGTAATCTTATTCTAAAACAATAAAAATATAAACAGATTTATCTTATTATTTATTATCACGAATTTTTTGTATTTTAATGCAGATATGGTGATTCTTACATAGAATATAATTTTTTTCTGATGATCCTTCTTAAGAAATTTTTTATTATTCTTCATTTTGAGACTCTGAGGGAAAATCCGATGAGGTGGAATATGATTCTAATGAATCATTATATAATGATCACTTATCTGACATGGTTTATTCATCATCAACTTCTTTCCTTTCATCGTATTGTTCAATTTATTTTCTATTACTTCTATGAATTCTTTCTCTACTAATAAAAAAAAATCTTTCATCTTATACATCAAATTCCTTATCAACTTTTTTATTTTCATCTTATTCAAATTTTATTACTATTCTCCAATATTATTTTCTTGTAATTCATGTTTTGAATATTTTTATAGTATATTACAAATTGTTACATTCAACAACTAACTTTCCTTTTCCCTTATCATATACAAAAGGGATATTAGTTGGAACCAATGTAGTTTCTAAAAAAACTAACACCTCATTTGAAATGATTTTATTGGTTTTATAAATTATAAGGACCTGATTATCTAAATTTTTCTCAACATCATTTAACAAACATTCCACTATTCAGACTTCTAACAACCTCTTCCTTTTCCTTGTCTTTTATATTATTCGTATAATTCTTTCTACTATATAGATTTTCAAGGTTCTAACATTATCCAAATCAATACCAAATACCAAATCACCAATTTTATTTTTCTCTTTATGAGCCTTCAAATAATTAAGGTCATTATTTATTATTATTTTTTAATTATTTTGTTTTACTGGAAGAGAATATTCATCTTTCATGTAATTATTCTTTTAATTTTCAACATTATTTAATGGTTGAATTTTGGACATAGCTCCTTGAACCATTTTTTAAAAACTTATATATCTTAGAGTTAGACACCAATTTTATTCTATAATATGTATATTCACTTATGACTATGTATAGTTTATTTTTAATTATTAAAACTCGTATACACATCATTATTACCTAACTGATAAAGGATAGAAACATAATTTTGATAGTCTTGATCGAAGACACTTTGGTATTATACAATGTAATGATTAACGTTTCACAAATAAACATGTGTCATATTTATCAAAACATTAAAATTGAAGATGACAGAATCATTATGGGTGTCCCTATCACCATTCCTTGGAATTAGGAATCCTTGCATCCATACTGCTACTAATATTTAGTCCAGTGATAAGTGATAAATTTTCCTCACATTCTCATAAGATGAAAACATGGATTCATCATTCTTAACTTTTTCAAAATATCCAAGATTGTTTGGTAATATGTGCAATGTTATATATGCTTCACCATTAGAATTTGAACCAACCATTTCTGCCAACCATTGGAATGAATTTTTATAACTCTTCCAAAACATGGTAAATGGGACTTTATCATTACATTATTCCTTAAAAAACGAAACATATGAATAAAAAACCATTACTATATTTGTATAATAAATATCAAAATCATTATCTAGTTCCTCAGCACAAAATATTTTCCAAATATGTAAAGAAATTGTCCTCTTGAGAGTTGTCTAATACTTATAAATCAAAGTCCATTAAACAATTATTTCACAAAAAACATACCATTTCACATAATATTGTTTTATCTCCATCATAATTGAACTAATACCAGTTGATCATATGTAAAGAAAATTAATTGAACTAATGACTTTTAAGGGTGAAAAAGATATGTAGTGAACATATGAAAATAAATGTGGGACAATGGGGTGAACCAACCTTATATAGGTGTTGGGGTGATGGTTGGACTTCTATATTGAAATGAATGGTTAAGAATGATACTCTTTTTGATATTATAACCATGATTTCATCAAATAATGTTTTTTATATTTTATTTGAATATTCAAGGTTTTAAAAAAAATTAATGGATTAAGAATCAATCAAATTAGATTTTTTTTTTAAATTTTGATAAGTAAACAAAATTATTATTTATACCAAAATAAAAACAAAAAAGATTATAAAATAGAGTAATGAAATATTGAAAAAACTAAAATAATAGTAGAGTAGATTTTAGATTATAAATAATTACTAGTATTGTTATCATGTTCATCTAGGTTTTTATAAAATAAAAAGTTTACAATAAATATGTAAAACTAGTTTGATTATAATAGCTTAAAAAATAAAACGTACTATGATATTTTAAAAAAAATGATTATGATAGTTTTAAAAAGACAAATAACTATGATCAATTTTTTTATAAATGATTATGACTATTTTTAAAAAAACATAATGATAGTTTTATCAAAAAACATATTATGATATTTCTCAAATCAGAAATGTTTGTAACGAATTTTGAGTCATGAAATTTTAAATTAATTTTCTGAGTCTAGATTTTATTTTTATAAATATGACAAGGAGAATTTTATAAATGATAGTGTAGAACCATTATAATGATACAATTTTTTTTATAAAATATTCATATTTATAAAACTGAATGTTTTTAGGAAAATAAAACATATGTACTCCACCAATGAAATAGAGTATATTAATGTATAGAAATCGGTCAACCAGAAGTATATATGAATGGTCATTTTACATTAATCATACCAAGATTCTATTTAATATATTCAAATCTATCATAACTAAGGAGTTTAGTAAAAATATCAGAATTTTTTCTTCATTCTTATGAATTTTAAAATTATATCACCTTTTAAAATAAAACAATTGAAATAATAGATTTTCAAGGAAGAACCATGTTACATATACATATGATTTCACTTTCAGAATTATCTCTAAAGGTTACATCTCCATATTTAATTCTGATTATATTCATGAAGAAATATTTTTTTCAATTCATGATCATAGAATATCTACAATCCATATAAAAAATGTTTTTATTGTTGGTATTGTCTTTCTTTTCCCAAAAATAAAATAATGAGTTTTTAAGAACCCAATCCTTCTTGGGTCTGATATTATTAGAAAATAGTATTTTTGGTAACAATAATTTTATTTAGAAATATATGAAATATGAAAAAATAAAATGTAATATATTCGATGAAAAATTATTCTTCTAATGACCATTACTTCAGTTTTTAGTGAAAAAGGATCACTTTTAGGAACAAAGTAATTGTTACTAAAAAATTATTTTTATATGTAAAACCCATTAATGAATTATTACCATGATTTTTAAATTATTTAAATAATTATTCAAGTTTTTTTATTTACTAATGGAAAATTTTGAAAGAAGATTATTTAAACTATAAATTTCATATTTTTTTTGATAACTATGTTTTTATCCTCATCAGTTATAGTGTTGGAACTAAGTATATTAAAATCATTTTGTAAACACTTTTTCATGGAACCCATATTTTTAAAATAAATTTAAATTTGTTTTTTTCAAAATTATTTTAATGAATATATTTGGAATGATATGATATTGTATGAGCCAAAAATGGTTTTCTTGATTCCTCCTTTACAAGGTCATATTTATCATTATCATGTTTTTTCAAAAATCTTAGAATTTTTATTTTCTAAAAGTTTTGAAAATATGAAAAAAATGTCATAACCTTATAAAGTGTTGTCTTATTTTGAGAATAATTATTTATCTGTAGACGTATAATTTTTCTGATCGGAAAAAATTTCATTGAAGACTTATTATTAATTTATTCCTCTGTATGCCTCTTATCCATTAGCCATTCATTTACCAATGGTACTTTAGATAATTACCATTGATAGTATATCCAAAACATTCATTATTAGAATATTTATTATAATAATTTCCTCCACTGGAACTCCATGTGTTAAAATATTTTAATACATTATCTCCATTTGACTTATAATATTTATTGGCATTTTTGTATAAATTTATTTCATTATAGTCTTTCATTTTAAACTGTGGACAATTGGGTCAGATATGTATGGGTTTCTTACCTTCATAATAAGTGACCTTATAAACCTTCTAATATAATTTATCCTTACAAATCTTCTTGTATGTTTACTAGAAATATTTATTTCTAACTTTATTGTTCATCCATAGAGCTCAATTAGATAAATCATTCTTTGAAGGTGGTGATGAACAAGAATTATATTGAATAAAAAAAATTTTATTACAAAAATATTTTATAACATTCTCATCCAACTAAACTTTAGTAGCCACAATAAATGTTTTTGTAATAGAAACACTACCATTTTTATTTTTTAGAATTATCAACATCTCTTTCAATCCGTACCTCATACTTCATGTGTGTAAAAATTAAATCCTTAAGAAAAAGATTAGTAAGCTTTCATTTATCATCGGCAACCATTATTTTTTTTTGATTCTCACTCATTGGGAATTATTTATATAACCTTTTGACCAAAATCAAAAAATCATGTACTTTTTATCCATCAAATTGTAAACTATTTATGATAGATCATAAATCTATGGTGAAACATAGAAAATGGCTCCCCAATTAGGAAATCAATGGATTGGTAATCATCTCTAAGAATTGACATTCTTGTTTCCATATAATTGGATGTACCAAATTGTTTCACTTCTAATTTAACACAACTACCAATTTGTAGATTCATATGATTATATTAGAGATTATATATTCACCATTATAAAACATAGTAAAGTATTTATGGATTTTTCAATCAACTCATATTTTAATTTCCCTACATTTGTAAAAAAACGTCTTTATCTGATATATTATATTATCCAGTAACCATTAATAAATTATCAACTCTTTTGTTGATCAAAAAATCATTGATTATATATCTCTAATATTCAAAGAAATTACCATCAACGATATGGGGTTGAATAGGATTCATATTATCAAGAGATAAAATATTCATACCATCTTTCTTAAAACAATATCAATTATGTTATAAAAACACACATTAGTGTAATGAATTTCATTAACATAAATTTTATGTAAAAACATAACAAAATATAGTTTTTAATGAATTTAAAAAATCAGAAAATATATAAGTAGTTGAATCCAAGCATAATACAAAATGTAGGATTATAATAGTATCTTAGATGGTCATACATACAAGAGAGAATCAGGCTTTTTATAAAGATTATACTAAGAAAATCAGAATCATGGTTGATTCGATAAATTAAAAGTATGTTTTTTTCATAATCAATGCAACATGGATATAACAGAAAGTATAGAAAGATAATTATGATGACTAACATTCTATTATATTCACAATAAAATTGACATGTAAAAAAAGTAAAATTATAAGTAGTAAAATTAATAATGGCTTTCAAGATATATTTAAATAATACATCATTTTAACCATAATACCAAATGTAGTTAATAAATTTGAAAAAAGGTATACACCATTTCATACATACTAAATGTTGGTAATTACAAACTAGGAAGGCCTTCACTAGGATGATTGGAATAAGATAAGTATTCCTATACTCAGATTCCATCGATATAATGACCAGTTTCTGTCTTCTTAGCCCAATAAGACTTTGACCAAATAGATCTGATTCACTATCATCCTATCCTCAGAACAATTCAATCATAATAATGATGATGTGTGATTACAAAAGAAAACTAATTGTAAAGGAAACAACCATAATAATGATTCATTTGAACTATAACTCATTAAATAATTACAATGACTTTGTAATGATATGTTTACAAAAATAAAACATTATATAGATTGAATTTAGAATGTGATCTACTCCAAACTCTTTAAATGACTGACTATTTATTGGTAAATTTATAACAGTCATATTCAGAATTAGTTACAACAACAGTTAATGATCTATCTTTGGATGCTCAGAATGCTCAGACATAATAGAAATTACAACATCATTTTTTATCGCCATTACATTTCTAAATGTATTCCATACAATAGAAACAATTATATTGTACATAGATTATAAATATTATCTAGTTCAGTGGACATATTATAAAATATCAATATGGTAATCTTTATGATGTTCTTTCAGATTTATTAGTACGAGAATTAGTCCAATATACAATAATTTGTTTAGTATTATAGAAAAAAACAATGTCTATCTATTAGTTTGAGTAAAGGCATGATTGATTAATTAAAATTATACTCAATTTAATGGATTATATTGAATAATAAAATGCTTATATTCATAAAAAATTAGAACATTTCTATGTATTGTTGAATGTGAGGTTTTTTACAAAAATTTAAAAATGAATTGGGACATAATATTTAGTAAAAAGAGTTTTATGATAGTGATTTCCAAATATTGAGGAATAGAAAAGTGAGAAATAAAAATTTAGACTCACTATCATTATCACCCACCCATTCAATTAATTTTATTTAATTAGCATTTTATATTATATGAAATTTAGGGACTCAACTAAAATTTCCTTAAATAGGAGTTACTCTGATACAAATATTCATATTGAATAAAAAATAAACATTCACAAAGTCCAACCAAATAACAAACTAAATTGGAAATCCAAACTCTCAAACAGTTCTATATATTTTCGTGATATACCCAATTCCTTTCCATATCATCTACTTAATCCCACCACCACCAGAACTGAAGTAGAACTATAAATGGAAAAACCAGGAAATCTATAACATATTATCCCAATTATAACCTGTTCTGGATATAATTTTATGAAGATATATTCAATCTTATTTCATAATCAATGGAAGAAAAAAATTTCATCATAAAATATTCAGGGGAAATCAGTACCATCACCTCAAAAAAACAATGAAAACAAATATGGGATCATAATGACCCCAAAAATATAATTTTAGATATCATCATTACCAATTAATATTTTAATTTAATTAATCAATTATGAACATGTTTTTGAATTAAGAAACCATAAATATAGTAACAATTATTGTATAAGAATCGACCATCGATTTACATTAATAAACCCTTTCTTCCCATACAAATTTCATATAAGTATAATAATTAAATTCAAACTCTTTATTAATTATTTACTTCATATTTCTATATTTAGGTTTTTATAAAATGTCAATCACATCAATAAGGTTATGGATTAATAGTAATCATAATAATAAAATAAAACTATTTAGGAAATATCATGGGGAATCAAACATGTGTAAATCATAAAGACAATTGAAAATCATCACCTTTATGATTCTTCACATTCTCTTACTTTTGATTAATTTTTTTCATTATGGTAGATAATAACCATTCACCTATAGATTATTGAGTATTATAATCCCAAATAGGAACATAAATATTGACCAGTAATGAATTCCTTGTAACGATTCAAAGCATTGAAAGACTAACATACATGAATGGATGCATTAATGATCAACCTCAACCAATATAAAAGGATACCTACATGAACCATATCCACATCAAACCAAAAAAAATTATGATAAATTATTAACCTAATGAAAGGGAAACCCACAATATATAAAATATAAAATTAAATGAACAAATAAGGAGAGTGGAATAGGATTAATAATTCCATGATTAGAGAGGGTTTGATCCCAAAGAACCAGGAGGTTTAAAACCAAAATAGATGTTTATTAATATCACTATATGTGTTTGGGGTTTTTTAGTGTATGAATATATAATATACAAGTCATTACAAAGAAAAAATACCCCCTACTTATTTGAAAATTTAATCAAGACTATAGTATAGTGTGGTGACTTCAACCATGTCCATGGTTAATATTATGAAATCAAGAAATAATTTTCTACGAACATAAAATTCCAATTTCCACTTATACCTTAGGTTATTTTTAATTCCATTTTAATATGTTTTATCAGCATGATGGTTTGAACAATTACATGAAAGAATGTATTTTTATACCGATATATCCCCACTAATCCTCATTATGAAATATGTGAAAATCAATATAAGTTACAAATCACCATTCCCAAGACAATGTAATTGTGATATTATGATCACTATTTCCACTACTCACATAGACTGACCACAATTTGACTTACCACGATCTAAATCATCCTTGGAATTTCTAGAGTCCTCATATCCCATATGGAAATTTTCTGAGCAGTATTTATATAAAAACGGATACCCATAGGTGTGGTGATCCCCTGATAAAAAATATAAAAACATACAGAAATACAACAATAAAAATCCCACCACCAAATACAAGATTAATTTTCTATTGTATACATATAAAATGCCATTACACCCCAAACCCCTCAAGATGAAAATTTTACTCCCATAGTTTTCTGACCCCCAAAATAATACCTCAATATGACTATAAAAACAAAATATGACTCACCAAACACACCACTATGTATAACACCATGATACAAAAGACCACTAGATTGATAGAAACCAATAACTCATATTTATAACACCTACAATATTTCTCTAGGAACCACTAAACCATGGTAAAATGAAAATAGGTTGACCTGAAAAAGTGGTCCCTTATATTAGTTACCTGTCCAAGAATTATCATCCTGTAGAATCAAATCAAAAACAATAAATGAAACTATAATGTGAAAATAGAATTATATGGGACACCTATTAGGTATTTATCTATAAAAAATAGAAAAAATCATAGGAAATTGCATTTTAATATGAAACATCATCCATAATCACATAAATAAAAAATACATATAATTATCCGAGTCAAACATAAAAAAATATAGTTATTTAGATTTAATTGGTATGTAGGTTATCATGTATAATCCTCCACGTTGTCCGGATACCACAAAACAGGAACTAAATCGATAAAATGCCCACGAGACACCATTTATGGATTGTCCCAAATCCCAATAGGCTATTCCATAATGGCTTAATTATAATTAAAATTCATATCTCTATAGTCAATGACATGATAATCATCTCCAATAAACTACCAATTCTATGATACATGAAAAATTTCTAGGATTTGATTCATTTGTGGGGGAAGCTTTGACCAATATACAGTAGCCCCAATATATACTAAGACCTACAGATACTAAATAAACCATGGGAAAATAATACTCCAATGATGTAACCTCAATAGTTTATAATGTTGAGATATCTTCAAGAAAACATTATATCAAACATAAAACTATAGATTCATAAACTTATAATTCGTATAATAATTTTAAATATCAAGAGATGGAAAAGCATTCTTATGAATCCCATTCACCCTCGCTATCATTCTCTATACTAACTCCAATTTTAGAATAGTTTTCTCTTATAACTAAGTCGAATACAATAAAATTTTTATTGGATTCCTATAGAAAACATTAAATGGGGTGATACTAATGGTAAATTGACAACTTATTTTACAATAAAAAAGAAAAAATTCTTAGGCGACTCACTTAACTACCTCTAAAATCAAGAACACATTCACAAAACATGTCTTCCATTTTTAGATACACCACATGATATGACCATACATATGAATATAAAAATCTATGAAAATGTATAAATAAGATCCAAATTAATTTTGGAGACCAATAAAATACACAAAGTTAAAATAAGGCTCAAGATTATATATAATCCTCATAAATTCCCCATGAATCCCCATCACCTCCATCCAATTCTACCTTAAAAAAATTCACTGTGTTCAACGGCTTATTTTTATAATTTGATCTGATTTCACCATTTGTTTCATGATGACCCAGATAACATAACATCCTCCCAATGTAGAATCACATAATTTATCACTAAATAAATAAAGAGTATCTTGTAAAACAATAATCTATATTGATAATACTATGAAAATACCTTAGGTGAATCTCAAAAAAACATAATATCCCCAAACCTCCACCTCAAAATCCCTCAAACATGAAATGTTAACCAACTACACTGAAGATGACCATATCATCATTTGATAATGAAATCCATTACCTAAATCGTCCCCTATATCAAGGTAAATCATAAAGAGATCTCCCAATACTATTTTAGAATATCTATACTCATGCACAACATCACTATATAACTTCATTCTCAGTACATAAACAATGATTATAAATTTCCATCATGTAATGAAAATAAAAATTTCACAATCATACATGAATTCCACTAGCCTTTTCTGTTGAAAAATAAAATCATTCAAGGTAATTATCAACCTAATGATATTTTGATCCACTTGGACAAAAAGTGGTCAATAATGAAATAACTACACCATAGAATTAGATAGAAAATAATGACATCAAGATAATAATCATTGGTTGAATTATAATGTTTATTAGGGAAAAACATCCATGACCCATAAAATAAATAATATCTGCTACATCCTAACCCCCAATCCATTTTATGATGAAAAATAACAATCCATAATCCTAATACAATACTCTAGTACATGAATAACAAGACCATCAAACAAATTATACTATAAATATACAGTTGTACCCTGACAGTAGTCAGTCTATGTAAAATCCTGATACATTATTGACAAAGAAGTATGTGGAGTCACAATATAAGATAAGTCAGATAAAAACATCTAATTATATTTTGGAAGACGATGGATACCCAAAAACTATACAATTTATTGATGGACACACAATAAATAAAAACCACAATAATTTAATGTTCCATTAAAACTCCACGATGAGAAATTAATTGTCCCAAAAAATGAACCTCATTGGCCCGAGACATACACTTCAATATCATTCTAAATATATAATGATTATAAAAAGACCTAAAAACATTGATATGATTTGTGTGATCCTCATTTAACATAGAATACACTATGATGTTGTCAATAGACAAGACTAAGAATATTTCAAAAAATTATCTGAACAAATGATGATAGTCAACAAATTTTTTTTAATAGAAACCACAGGAGGGGTTTGGGATTCTTCATTGTCCAATGATTCATGTGATGACAGTCATCACATAATGACATAGTATCATATTCATTCCTTGGTAACAAAACTATAGTACCTCATGGTGATATACTAAACTAATATAATATTTACTAATGAAGATCATAAATCAAAATATCTATCTCTTATAAACTATAAGTTGGATTACACTATAATGATAGTCATATTGGAGTGACATCCAACTATAACCCCATCACAATATCAACATAATGTTAAATGAGTAGTGTTGTTAATTTTATTATATACACTATGTAAAGCTTCTATACCACTAAATAACTCCACTAACTAATCCCCCATTAATATAATCATCAACATAGTTACCGGGTAAGAAAATACTTCACATGCCTCTATCCCATCTGAGGATCTCTTTATCCAATACACATGACACTTTATCCATCAAAATTATATGGCTTTACTCACCTCTTAAGGGAAAAAAATATAAGAGTACATAACATACAACTAGTACGTTGGTATGATAATGGTTCGTGACGTTATCTGTAAGTATAGAAAATATCCCCAAGAGAAATTTGGGCATACAATTAGTTCAAATATCTACACACATCATGTTTGCAAACCATATTTTTTATTTTCTAATGGCCGGTTTGAGGGTAGCTGGTTCCCATGAAACCGGTTTAAGGGATGCCGGTACCCAAAACACAAACCACATTACCACAGCAGGAAATTCAAAATTCAAATGAGAAACATAAAAAATATTAAAAACACCGCCTTCAATGCCTTGATCCTTGCACCACCTTAGGCTTCATCAAATCACATGATCACTCTGTCCACACACCTCAAGAAGCGTGGCGAAACCAACCACTCATCCACTCGCCAAATCACCATGCGCCACCATGCTGAGTGGAACCTTCGTCAGAGCCACTATTCACATCAACTCAACATCGCCAGAATCGAACTGGAACACTCATCACTTCACCTCAACGTCAACTTTTCACATGCCACGGAAAGGCACAACAAACTAAACCGCATCAAACTCGAATGCTGGCGAGCTTCACCAGCGATGAACAATACCAACACCAATGTAGAAACAAAACCTCCACCCAGAAACCATCACGAACAACAAAAATCAATGAGATCAAAAGGTAAAAAACTAAAAACCGAAACAAACCGCATGAGAAGCGGCACCACAGCATCACCCTGTCTCAGAAGATCCTTCCGTCACCAGAGCCAACGACCACATTATATACAAAAGACCCCAACGAACTCACTGGAGAAGATTGGGAACCCCGCAAACCGCCGATAAATGGGCTCATCACCTAATACTGAAAAATATCACCACAGAAAAACAGCGAGAAGCCGAGATCAGAACTCAGAGCGCTCTGAAGAGTATGTCGTCGATGCAGACCGGTCTTACACCATCAGATCTGAACCAGCAACCACTGAAGCCCATAGCAAAACTCCACAGCAAGAGAGAAGACAACCCACATGATGCCAACCGCAGAGAACCCCCAAAAACCCAACGAGCGTGAGAAGAAACGCCGTATCTTCCGCTTTGAAGGAGCGACGCCGGTGAGAGGAGAAACCTAGAATGGGTTCCCTTTACGAGCGCATCATCAATATTCTCTACACACATCATAAAACATAGCTTGACCTTTAACTGGGATAGTTAATAACAAAAGAAATTTGAATACTCTCTACCTCATGTCCTAATGCATAGACATGTTATGGTAGAATGATGTCATATGTAGATTGTAAAATGAAAAAGTCATTCACCCAAATAGATTACAAATATAATATATTCCACAATAATTCTAGATCACATAGAACTGGAAATCCTATAACAAACAACTAACCAAAATTGGCACAAATGACGCTATAGAATTGATGGTGGCCACCCCCATATCCACACAATTCTATTTATATGTGAGTAAAAGAGTAACATTGGCTTATCATATGTCTACCCTATTACCTATTTAAAAATAAATTGATTTAGAACCGTTCTATTACTACCTCAAAGTATACCCCAATTATGGGAAATCGTAAAGTATTCTTGCCAACTCCATAATGACTACCGAGGATGAACAAGAACTCATAATTTCGATGTCCACAGCCTCTATATTAAATATCAAACACAAATAATATATTTAAAGGATTCATAAATTTTCAAACATTAGTGTAAGGGGTTGAAGAATGAGGGACCTGAGTTCTCGATCTCTAATACTATTTGTTACTAGAAAATCGAGAACCTATTCCCAAATATCTACTTCATGGAGTGTTTGGACAAATCCACTCCCATGAGGACCCTATCATATATAGAATCATCCCAATAATATCTACCTTATAAAATCACCTCAAGATAATTCTAAAAAAATAATGTGGTGACAGAAAATAGGATATTTAAATGAAAATCCTCCTCAAAATGCTTCTCGGTAGCCTTATTTTATGGTAGAAGATATAAAAAATTATAAAAATGGTTCTTATGATGAATAAAAAATACCATACAATATAAATCTATTATAGGATATTAATAATATCTTACTAAAAAAATACCTTCTCAGTCGATGAAATAGACTCATCCTAAAATTGACCTTGAAACTTCTCAGACAAACAGTTTGACTCCTTGAGATCTATATGGAGTAAAAACCAACAATACGAATAAGCTACATGAAATATACTATTAGAAAATATATTCTTGTACCCCCTTTAATAATGTAACAAAATTAAATTAATATAAAAATCCTCTAACTAATCCTCAGTATCATTATATAAAAAATCACCCACATACTTTTTTATGATCTGGAATTAATTTTTTAAAGCATCTTCCTCCATGAATCTTCCTCATAATTATCAACTCTATAGAAATTTTTATGGATATCCTTCAATGAATAATTGGTTAAAACCATATGCATATATAGAAATAGATCCATACCTATAAAATAAAAAATAATTAGGAACTCTCTAAACCCAATATATAGATATTTTAATTTTAATAAATTCAATTTCATATTAATTAACATTATCTAGCCAATTCATTCATAAGAGTAGACAATCATAATACATTATCCCTACCAATAGATATACCTTAAATTAATATTCACATTAATTAGTATGACCAATTATCAAATGGTCCACGCATAATATTATGTACAGCCCAAAATTCCCATGTCCCATAACATCTCCATTTCTTACATCACATATTTCGCTCAACTAAATTTTCTTCCCTACACATCCAAGTAATCCAAACCATTTAAAACCTACAGAATTAAAACCATCCCAAAACCAATATCAATAATACCACCCAATCAGAACTCCAACCACTAGATCCCCTTTTAGGATGGTAGTGATAATGATGATGACATCTGAATCCCACCTCAAAGAGGGCACATGTTGGATACTAGCATTGAGGATGTAAAATTCATACATATGGGTGGAATTACTCTAAATATATATTCCAAGAAAACAACATTTCCTCCAATGAAATCCACGAATTCAATAAAATTATAACCATTCCAATAAATTAATATAATTTTAGATGAATAAGAAAAATGGAAATAATAAAACAAACACCTAGGAAAAAACAAAAACTCCAATATCTCTTAAACAATTCCAAAAGATAGTATCATTGAGCTTAATCTTAAACCAACTCCTGAAATCCTAAAAAAGGTATATATATTTGTATTATATTAGAAGATATGTATACCTGGTAGGATCCTCCATGATACATTTCATGAAAATGGGAAAGAAGCATACTATATCCCAATGAATATACAGTGTAAAAAAACTCATTACCTAAGTTGGAAAAACTATATCTATCCTCTCCAATTCCAGTTCCACAAGTATCACATAGAAGTAAGAAATCCTACCTCAATGAAATATACATAAGAAAGGTACCCCACATTTACCTCCCTTCTAATATTTTTCTCTCATGACCCAACATCAAATATTCCAATACTTAATCATTATATATTTTTTTCCTTCCCATCCATGAATCTAAATCATATCCTTATAATCTTCCCATCAATAACTGCATGCACATATTTTAAAAATATATCTTATCAAATCTATAATGAAGTAGTGATTCAGAAAGTCTTCACAAATCATTAAATGTTAACTATGCATTTTTTCATTATATCTCATAAAATGGACTCACACAACAACAAAAGTCACTAAAATACAGTATACATATGTATATTTGAAAAAAAAAATCAAGACTCTTCAACCTACACATACATGCATTGTAAAAATTACAGAAATCATAGCCTTTGTAGAAAATTACCCTATAATCTAAGGTATAATATCCTAAATATTTCTATACAACAGTTTACTTTTAAAGGTATCTAGGTGAAGAAGGAACAATTATCCAACTTTTCATTCTCTAACATGAATGTTAGGAAAAATACCCATAATCCAAAACCGTTGAGTACCCATATAATTGGGTTGGGGTGGTGGAGCGTGTGAAATCAAAAAACATAATGAAAGTACAATAAAAAACCATCCTAAATAAAAATATCCCTCCCTATGAAAAATTATAGATAATTAAGAACATGATAACACAACTTCGATATCTAGGATATGAAATAAAATAGTCAATTAAGTGCCCAAATATCAATGTTTTTCATCATTAATCATATTGTAAATTCATAATTACTATTTACATAATTAAACATCATCATAAATTATTTTTTATAAAATGATATAATTCATCATGATAAGGTTATTTAATAATTAACATATCAATTTTATTATTTTAGAGAATTCATCAAAAAAATTATTGGTTTCTATTTAATATTTATCAATAAAATAAATAGAACTAGTTCTTATTAATTAATTACCAATCATTACCATTCCATATTCTGGAGTATACTAGGACTCTGATAACTCATTCTCAGATAAGATATATTTTGAAGAAAATAAGCATACTATATCCAATATGAAATAGAAATTGAATCCAAATAAATAATGAAATAAATGAGAAATCCTAACTCTCAACATGTTCCATCTATCCTACCATTATCCTTGACACATTTCCACACATTCCATTTAATCTCACTAACACTAGTATCAATAAACATCCATAAATGGGAAATCCAACCTACCCATCCTCAAATTTCTACACCATACTAGGTTCAAAAATATTCACTTTTTGGGCACTACTATATGAAGTAATAAAAATTCAAGTGAAAAATATTTTCAAAATAAAAAATTAATAGGGAAAATATTTTGATAAAACTAAAGTAAACAAACTAATAAATCCATGTTGGGATAAAAATCACCAAACAATATATTTCCAATAGTCATCATTACCCATTATCATATAGAATTATGTAATATGATATAAATTGGGTTTTATAATAAGATACTACAAATACATTTAATATAAAATGATAATAGTTAACCATGGGAATGCTTCAAGAACAACATTCATAATTAGTAAATTTCATTGAATTACAGTAAATAAATTCAAAATACACCTTCATCATTCACTTTATATTACCATCTTTACAGTATTTTACCAATCTAAATCACATAAATAATAATATATGGCAATAATAAACCTAGAAATCAAATCACGCATTCTGGAATATTTGATGAGGCATCCACATAGGTAAAGCATAAATACATTAAAATAAAAATACATGTCACCACTACTACCACAGCATAGGTAAATCATAAATACCTTAAAATTCAAATACATAACCAAGTGAAAGTATATATAAAAGAGTGAGGGTGACAGAACGCCTAATACCACTACAACTACCACAACCACATGGCATTAAAAGTTCAGTGTAGGTTATAAGGTGACAACTTCTAGCATCTCTACCCAAACATTACATACCAATTATGTATGGTCATACATCAGGGAACTGAGTGGGTCCCTAAAGTCAAAAAAAATTATGATGCTTCATACATGGGATCCTCAGGTCTGTGCATAAGAGAATGAATCCCACTCCAAACCCTTAGATATGAATGTAAAATGATGAATCTTACAAGGAATCCGTGTCTGTATGAAATCAGAGGTAGCATTCATAGGATCCCTAGAATGGTACATAATGGGAAACCCTCGGTAACAAGAATATGATAGAGGCTTCATACACATGATTTTCTATATCAGAAAGTATTAAGAGAAATCTTATAGGGGATCCTCTAAAGAAACTAACATAATGACGCCATGGTATTGAAGGGAATATATCGAAAGGAATATGTCCTCAAAATAAGATCTATGAAGAATTGGTCGAGAGATATTGATAATGGATCATCTCGGGTCAAGGTCTCAATCTGAGGAGATAACTAAATTTGATCATCGTAGGAAGAACCACACTATTTAGAAAAAAATTGAGACATCACATAAGAGTTATTAAACCATATAAAGTGTTTTACCATCAAAATAAATATGAAAATATACTCTAAATGCACTTCTCAAGGTTCCAAATGCGATTCTTGGGAATATGGACATGAAAAACCCTAATAGGGTCGAAAAGGGGTAGTACAAGTCATGTATTCCCAGCACATAATGTGTTATCCAAAATCGTTCTATGGGTGTGTGCCTCATCCCGTCATATCATCTCAAAGACCATGTAAATTATATGTTCATCATGTACATAAAATTTACCATAAAAAGGTTCTTTCCAATGTAAGTCACATGTACTAGCCTTGTATATAACTTGCCCATGTACCTTAATAATGTGTGCCACCCACATACAGTTTGGCCATGTAATATACATGGTCATGTGCCTATACATGGTCTATCTAGATAGGTAGTCATATTTATGGATGAGTCTCAGTAAATGGTGTGTATACCACATACATGGAGTGTACTCTTAAAAGATAATTTTTCCTAAACTAGAAGAACACATGACATGTGACCCTGATCTCCACACTATATGATCGAGATTTTTGAATGGGAAATCCCTTACATCTCCCAAACCCAAAATTTCCCCTATAAACCAATAGATCGACCCAAATGTGGTATCAATATATCATAATATTGGTTTAAAACTAATAAATAGAAATTTTTTATGGATATATGAAAAAACATAAACATAGACTACTGTTTGGAAGAATATGCAAAATCTTCTCTTATTTCTACGATCAAGGGCTACCACACCACAATCCAATGCATCTCGATCATCATTGCAGTACATATATTACACTATCAATAACTTTCTACCTTCCAATCCCTTTCTATATATATTTAATGAAGACTTAGTATCCCACCCTGAGGGTGTACGTGCGAATCCTGGGATAGAAACAACAAAAAATAAATCGAATAAATAGAAAAAAAGAAAAGAAATTGAAATGGGATCCTAAACCATCCCCAATTCCCAAACTACGTTTATGCCCCATCAACTAAAAACTACCCATTCGAAAATCAATGGTGTAGAAAAAATTGCAATCCAATGATCCTTTAAAAAGATATGGATGAACGAAATTTCACAAATAAATTAATATATAACTGATTAAATATGAAATATAAATTATTCCACTAAAACTCAAATGGCTCAGAATTCCACCAATCTATTGACCTATGTTAAATGCCCTATTTTTGTACCAATGGAGTGGTCAAAAATGTTATCCGAGTTCAAATTATTGGAGAAACTACCATTTTATGCATTACAAGCATTAAAAAAAATCAAGTTTCTACTCAAAATTATATTTATAAAAATATGGGTCATTACAACCTCCCCGGCAAAAACCTTCTCATCCCTGAGTACCCATGGTGGAGAAAATAATATTTATGATCGAAACCAAACCATTTAAACAAAAAAGTCCATTTAGACTATCCATAAACAATTCTCATAGCATCAACAACCCTCTTATCAAAGAATATGTTTATTTTTTACTGATCTGGTACACTCCGCTGTAAGAATACCCTTATTTTCATATCAAATAAAATTCATGCTCAATAGATTATTAAAAAATTGAATTTCAACTAAAACTAGGGAGAAAAAACTCAACATCCAATGGTTAACTCCTAAACATATGGACTACTAAATACTACTCCTCGACCACAACATCAACATGCTTCTTTACCAATTTAGGAATAATATTCAAATGAAATGAAGCTAGGCCTTAAGATGATGTTGTCTCAGCATACTCGAGATGATTTCAAGATAGAGAATGATCTTCACTAAATAAGAGAACACTATGATTCCACCAAAAATTCATGTACTAATCTCTTTGATCTATGAACACATCCAACATGTCAACACCTTCCATTAACCAATAACTGACACAACATCTATAGAAAATGTGTACCCATGTATAAAAAAGAGTTAGTCATCTAACGGTACTCTATTTCATCCGGATGTCTCTTTTTCCAAGGAGGGACATGTATAATTTGACAACAAATATTATGTATCACTTATGAACATTCATTAAAACCATTGGCTCTCTACATTCCCTCATCTACTCATCGATTTATGAGTTAAATGGAACCACATGTAACCAACGTGAACCATTATCTCCTAACTCATAATACCGTGATTCTTCTACTATTAAATCCAAGAATACCATGCTCCTTGGAACATCAGTCTGAAAAACTCCTCTTCAAAATCATTAACCACCCCTGTGACATAATCAATTCTATTACTGGATGTCTATAACAAACCATAATATTATCAATGGATACAACCTTCTTATAACAATTCCATATATTATAAATAAATTAAAATTACACTGATAATAGAATAAAAACATTAAAAATGAAGATTCAATGAAATTTAGATATTTCAATATGATAAAGAACATATACCAATGCAATACTAACATGAACATATGAATACAAATGTAACAATTAGGAATAGTAATGTGGCCAACAGTATAGTAAACTCACCTATAAAGGTATAAATAAAATTTATGTTTCTTATGAATAAAAATATGATATATTAATTTCATGTTATATGCAAATACAAATTTTAGAAATGATAAATTAATTTTTGGTACTTTTTTATGCTATAAATATTTAATTACATTTTTATAATTAATATAATTATTTAAGAGAAATTTTCTTTTCATAATATGTATGAAACAATTAGATTTTTTTTATTTTGATTATATTATAATTTAATAGGACATTATGTAAATTTTATATGTCTCATAAAATCAGCTATAATTTTAAAATTATAATTTCTTGAATAAATGATTATTTTATTTTGAAACTAAATTTAATATTTCTCGAAAATTATATTTATAAAATCATGTTCATTTTTGAATTATAAACATTTAATAATGTTTAGGGTTTATTTTTAGGATTTCTATAAAATCATCTGTTTTTTTGGTGAATAGTGAAATGGGGTAATTTAATATATTTATCAAATACAAGAATTATTGAATCATAGATTATGTATGAATTATTTAACACCATAATCCCGAACTATACTTCACAATTCTAATATATATTGTTTCAAGGTTTAAAATATTCATATTCTAGTGAAAAAATTATAAACAAATTAATACAATAAAAAACACACTTATCCTCTACAATAAATACCATCGTCACCACCAATTCTGTCACGACCGAACCCTACACGGGCTAGAGCCACAACTACCCCAAGCCCGCCTCCATAGGCCAGGGGATAGCGACCAGCGCCGAAGGCATAACAACTCGGGGAGGCCTTCGCCTAAGTACCTGTATAGACACACGCATCACACTCAATGAAACCGTGCAGAGTAAAAGAAAAGACATGTAAAGAAAAGGGAAACTGCTATATATATACCACAAATTTTCATCGACCTCTAAATAGTACAAGTAAAGTGCTGAAAAGGAAAAAAGGGGAAAAACACGTGCCCAACCAGAAAAGGTGCCACAACCTGGCAACAGGTAAACAAAAAGAAACAGCTGACGAGTCTCCCATCTGGAACCCAACTACGACCACTGCACGCGGTCCCAGCTCCCACAATCCTAAGCTTCTCTGAAGTCATGACCAACTTGTCCGTCTTCTGCAAGGGCACACCAAGTGCAGGCAAATCCCAACCATGGGTGAGTACAAAAATACTCAGAAGGATACCCCGAAGGCTCGAGGGAGCAACAAAGGAGGTACCAAAGGGTGAGCAGTAGATCGAACAGGGGAAAGGAAAGGGAGTAAAACAGAGAGTCCAACTCAACCCAAAAAGCGGAAATAAGGTAGACTCATCCTGGAACAAGGAGATAGAAACAGTGATAAGATGAACTTCCCGTCAAGTCTTCACTACCTATAGTTGGAGAGTAGACTCGTCCAACCACGAGAAGCTAGACACGGAAAGAAGGTGGCATACCCCGCGCGTATTCGCCTCTCCTGGAAGGAGAGTAACCAAACCCAAGAAGTGGGTACCAGAAACAAGTTATATACATATCTGTATGCTAAAAAAGAGACCGAAAAAAGATCGTAAGGGGATCTCCATCTCGTAGCCCAGACCAAGAAAGTGAGTCTCCAACAGTCCCAGAAGTAAATACCATCATCAATGCCCAACATACCACACGTCTACCCCGATCTACATGTCAAGGGGCTCAAACCACCACACCTTGAAACTATCCGCTATAGGTTGCATCACAAGGACGCGTCTCGGTGGGGGAAATCACTCCTCGTACTTGAGAGTTCCGTGTTAAGTCAAACCACGCCTCGTCACTGCCTCACAGTCGAGAGGTCTCCTCAATGCCAAGGCTGTCACATCACTGACTCGTACAAACAAGGGTCCCGCTCCTATAGTCATGGATGAATGCCATAGACTAGCCTAGTATAAAGGAATGAGTCTGAAATACCAAAGGGTGACCCACTGGCCAGCCCTGCTAGAGGGTAATTCATAATAAGATATCGGGTGACCAACTGCCCAGCCCTGCTGGAGGGTAAACCCTAATACATCGTCAGGGGACCCACTAACCAGCCCTATTGGAGGGTAATCCTAGAATAAGTCGTCAGGCGACCCACTACCCAGCCTTGCTGGAAGAAAGACCTGGAAGATGTCGACGGGTGACCCACTGCCCTGCCCTGCTAGAGGGTAGACCCGGATCAAGACGACAGGCGACCCACTGTCCAGCCCTGCTGGAGGGTAAACCTGAAACAAGACGACGAGCGACCCACTGCCCAGCCCTGCTATAGGGTAGAAAATCAAGAGTCATCGAGTGACCCACTGCCTAGTCTCTTCTAGAGGGTAAACCCTGAACAAGTCGATATGTGACCCACTACCCAGCCCTGTTGGAGGGTAGACCGGAAACAAGACGACGTGCGACCCACTGCCCAGCCCTGCCTGAGGGTAGACCCTCAAGAGTCACCGGGTGACCCACTTCCTAGTCTCTACTAGTGGGTAAACCCTGAACAAGTTTATAGGCGACCCACTGCCCAGCCCTACTGGAGAGTAGACCTGAAACAAGACGACAGGCGACCCACTGCCCAGCCCTGCTGGAGGGTAGACCCTCAAGAGTCGTCGGGTGACCCACTGCCTAGTCTCTACTAGAGGGTAAACCCCGAACTACTTTGGACATCTCTACTGAATGGTACAACACTATCCAACTGAAAACAGAGTGGGTATCGCGAAATCATCTGACTCCGGAACAAGACCAGGGGAAACCACTCAACCATGCTGATCTAAACCATCGATCAAAGAGCAGGGGGAAAAACTCATCCCTGCTGGTCAACAAACGAGAACTGAGGGACCCTCTATGTCGTGAGAGGTCAAAGGTACACAAACAGAACATGGAACGCACATGGGGCCCACATGACGTGTCTCCCCAACACAACCCCAACCATGCACACAAACATTCCTAGGTACCAACATCCACATGTACCTCCTAGAGTTCCCGTATACTCCCAGAGTATACCATGATCCAACCCAAAGACTATTGTGCACACGACACCCAATGTCAACGCGAAGGCGTAATGTAACAACTCCAACCTACCACCTCAATGGCAGAGGCACAGTCAACCACATCTCTTTAAACACCAACCTCACTCTCCCAGGAGTGCACGCGATCACACGCCAAAGGTTCGCAACAAACATAGTAGAAGGACCGCCACCAGGGAACCTTTCACATTTCCACATTTAATAAGACCATGTATGAGGCTCCGCAAATCCAAAAGGATCATACCATTGATATCTTCATGAAAAAACATGCAAGATAGACTACTTACTCGCCCAAGACGGTCAACCGGTAAAAAAGGTACTATTCACCGTAACCAAACCTGTTTGGGGTCCACCCCAAGAACCTAAAACTGAACAAAGGGATCGCACCACTGCGATCCCCTCGGAAACACACACGGGATTGAATACTCAATCGCCCAAAATGGACAACCGGTGAAAGAGGTACTATTCACCGTAGCCGGGTCGGTTGTGACCCACACCCTGTCCCTGAAAAAGGTCGGGCGAACTGCACCATCGCAATGCTCTCGAAAAAGCATGTCAAAAGTACTACTCACTTTCGTGGAATGGGTATCCGGAGAAAAAGATGCATTCCAGCGCACCACACACGAGGGGTGCTACGTGGGACTCACGTCCCAGTCCCGAAACAGAACGAACGGATCATACCTTTGCAATCCACTCGAAAAAGTACACAAGATGGACTATTCATTTGTCCAAAATGGACACCCGGTGATAATGGTGGAAGTCACCGTCTACTCCTTAAATGACCCTCATAGGGCCCGCACCATCATGCCGAATTAGAGCGGGCATATTGTACCATTGCAATCCCCTCAGAAAAACATTCAGAATTGACTTCTCGCATGCCCCGAACGGATGTCCGATGAAAATGTCATGAAACACTGCACGCCGCTCGAAAGATGGGCCATGGGGCCCATGCCTCAACTTCGGTTTCAGTGCCCGAAACCATACTGGAAAACTCGAGCTCGACACCAAGGTCACAACGCCACTAACGTCGCTCAATTCGGACATCGGACGTGTCCCCGCCGTCCAAAACAAGAATCCTCGGAAAAACATCAACCCAATTTATGGGAGTATCGTGCCACCGGGGCCTCCGTGCTGGGATTCAGAAAATATTAGAAACCATCTAAAAATGTTTTCCTTGATGCGAGGTCTGCGCTGCCACAGACGGCACACAAAACGGAAGTCCGTAGAAAAAGATACGGACGTCTGAAACTTTTTTTTCTTTTTTTTAAGGGGAAAACCACTTTGGGCCGAACCGGCCTGGCCCTCCGCGGCCTGTGGCTCCCGCGGCTCTCCTCGGGCCCTGTCGCCACCTCCCCGACCGACCCTCGTGGCCGGTCTCATTCCTCGCAGTGACCCACGTTACGCGGGTCGCGGCCGCGCCGCACAGTGTCGCGAGCCTCGCGGCCCCCTCCCCCTTGTGGCCTACGCCGACGACCACTGCTGGGACACCGCCTGCGCCGCTGCCTGCCGTCACCCTGAACCAGCCGCGCCGACGCCCTCACTTGCCTGGCTGCATCTACTAGCCACTTGCCTGACCGAGCTGCAACACCCAGTCGGGAACCACTGTCACCGCCCGGGGAACACCACCCGACCGCTGTCCTAGCTCGCCGGATCACCCAAAAACTGCCGGACGAACACCAAAATCTATTGATCTTCGGCGGTGCACTATGGTCGCCTCGGAGCTCAAATTTTAAATCCTAAACCAGATATGGGAAGCTTAGAAATACTACTACGCAACTACTGGAGTTGTTTGAAGATTTAACATAAATTTGAAGCTGAAAATTGATCTTGACATCCGTGAAAACAAAAATGGAAACAAGATCCTACCTGTTGGGGCGTAGCTCGGAGCTTCGCTGCACATCCACCCTTTCAATTTCCACTTCCACCATGATTGGGAGGTGTGAGGAGGAAGAAGAGGAGAGGATGGGGTTTCTCCAGGGGAATAGGGGAGGAAGGGGAAGGGGTGTTTAAATAAAGAAAATTAATTCAATTAGATTAATTTAAAACCCCCGAATTAACCCGCATCTGAATCGCTCGACATGGGCGAGGTTAAGACTCTCCTTGGGTAAACACCACCACTCGAGCACAACGGAGGTCTCAGAATTTGAATCTGAGACCCCATTCAGATGTTATTAAACTCAACGCCCGAGGCCGCCAAATTACGAAAACGCCCTTGGGACCATTTTTCACACACGGCCCGCTCCCGCGAAACATACACCCCTCCTAGGGTAAACAGGACGTTCTGAACACAACGGTGCCCTGTGTTTTTCAATCCGAGCCACCGTTTATGTGGTACTTGAATTATGTCACTAAACGAATAAATTAATTATTTAATTTATCCGTTCCACTCTCCGAAAGTTGGTGAGGTGTCCAAACGTCCGGCGCCGACATACTTTATGTCATTCCTAGTGTAAACACCCCATTCCAGACCCATCCGTACACTTGGATCTCTGATCCAAAACTCTGTTTAGATGTTATCCCATTTATTTTGCGTTCTGGGTGTGAACACACTGAAAATTTAATTCTGGCCACACTGGGGCTCAGAATCGCACGCCGTCTAAAGGCGCTGCTCTGGAATATCATCAATAATCTTCCAAAGTCTTTCACAGCAAAACCCGGGTTCTTACATCATTCCCTCCTTCATAATTTTCTTCCCCAAAAAGAAAAAACAAGGAACAACTCAGGGTACTAAGCCCACACCTGGCTCACCCATACCCAGAAGATCTCGTGCACATTCCCGTGTCCCCTCTAACAGACCAAAGGATTTGATATGTTCATGTGAGGTCGGCCCTTGCCGATGACGTGCATAAAATCAAGAACACATCTCCTCAATTAAGCCACACGGGATACATCGTGCACCCACACCCGACCATTGGGTTAGGGAAAGGCGGTAGGGAACCTCCCCATCCCTTTGCACGGTCTCAAACAGCCCGAAGGCCCTTGAGGGTAGCTCACCTCCCCAGTCGAACCTCTGCGTCGCACTCCGCGACTGGAATCACCACCTGCACCTGGAACAAGGCCCGGTGATTCCCTCCTTCAGAGTATCCATATGGTGAAACACCCAAGAATATCTGATCACGCAAGATTTCATAGTTGATATACAACATCCATGACTCTCTTACATGCTAGGAAAGCGATGGAGTCGACACCATCGACTAAAGAAAAAGGAATTACACCCTTTTTTTTCATACCAACACAGGGTTACACTGACGCCCCGCACCCCCTGGTAACATCTCAAGCAAAGAGCAAGGTGGAAGGCATTCAACACACATAGTATATCAATTATACTGCAATAGTAGAAGATCTATAGAACATACCTATTGTCACCCCATACTCTGCAGGATCGTAGACATCCAAAGCTCGAGGATATCCGCGGTCCCAACTGTCAGCTCCCAGAGCCTGTCGTGGGCCGCCTAGTGGTGATGAGAAGACCTCGTAAAGTCATCCCCCACAACTAGCTCCTCACACTCTTATTCTAGCACCACCTCTCTGGGTACTACTCTGATCAAGGCTCTGCCTGTGTCGTGGTGGCGCACCTGCTACCTGCTCCAAGCTCTCCGCATGCCTAGTCGGGAAGTCCCATGCCAGGTGACCTCGCCCATAGCAAGCATAGCACCGACTCTCTTCGGCTGCACCGGTGCCCCCCGGTTCCATTGTGGTGTGCGACCATGCCCCTGAGTCCGGTTGTCAAAAAGCCACCTGCTTCGAGGGTCTATTTGCTGACGCCTGCTAGCTGTGACAGACGCCTCAGCTCTAACATGCCTGCTACCGCCACCAACTCTATAAAGTGAAATGAAGCTCTCTATCACCAGCGCCTACTATAGAACCCAGACATATGTGGAAATTCCCATCGGTGCTATGACATCACGAATCTCTCGGCGGAGACCCTGCTCAAACTTCCGCACATGGATGTTGTCATCATGGACCAAGTCTGGGTAAATGTGTGCATGGTCTGCGAAACTAGCTGCATACATGGCCACCATCATCCCTCCCTGCTGAAACTGCAGGAGATCCTGAATCTGAACGGAGCGCAAGCTGGAGGGGAAAAATCCTCATGGATCAACAACTGAAAGTCGCCCCCCGAAAGTGACGACTCGTCAAGAAACTGAGTCTCCAGACTCCACCAACGCCATGCTGATCCATGAAAAAGGCTGGCTTCTAAAGCCACTCTCTGATTTGTCGGCATCTACAAAAGCCTGAAAAGGTGAACCACTATCTCTAGCCAAACCACTGATTCCTGAGGGTCTGGCTCACCTCTAAACCTTAGCGGTCTCTGCCACTGGAAATCACGGAGCGCGCTCAACCTGCGATCAAGCCCCACTTGCTCTACTGAAGCAGTCTGCTACTAAACAGGTGGGGGTGATGCTACCGGCCCACCCGGAGAAAGGGGCTAACATGATGAGTTCTGGACTATGGCATCATAGCTCATAGGGTCGTCGTCACACACCAAAGCTGGTATCATAGCTGGATGTCTTCACGTAGACATCCTGAATATTATCAAGGAGTGCCGCAATCAGATGAGAATATATGTATATACCAATAACAACGATGGTGATCTGACACAAGAAGGATAGTAAAAGACTCAATCCTATGTGATGAATAAACCAATTTTCCCTACAACAAGTGTCTCAGCTTGCTGAGTTGACATGCGGGTTATCAAGGTCCTGGTGAATGGATACGTTGGCCGCCACACCATCACTGGACTCCCTGGCCTGAGAGCCGCTCTCGAGATACGTTAACATTGTTTCCCTAAATACCAAACAAATCCTTTTATTTCAGGGACGTTGAACATCGTCCCAAGGAATGAAACACCTTTGATACCACTTTTTCATGACCAGACCCAACCCAAGATCGAGCTGCAACTACCCCAATCACACCTCCATAGGCCAGAGGTTGGCGACCAGTGCCGAAGGCACAACAACTCGGGGAGGCATTTGGCTAAGTACCTGTACACACACACACACAACACACTCAATGCAGCAGTGGAGAGTAAAAGAATAGACAGGTAATGAAAAGGGCAACTGCTATATATATACCACAAATGTGCATCGACCTAGAAACAGTACAAGTAAAGTGCTGAAAAGGAAAAAGGGAAAAAACACGCGCCCAACTAGAAAAGGTGCCACAACCTGGCAATATGTAAACAAAAAGAAACAGTTGATGGGTCTCCCACATAGAACCTGACTATGACCACCACACGCGGTCCCAGCTCCAGAACTCCTAAGCTCCTCTAAAGTCACGACCAACTTGTCTGCCGTCTACAAGGGCACACCAAGTGCGGGCAAAGCCCAAGCAGGGGTGAGTATAAAAATACTCAGTAGGATACCCCAAAGGTTTGAGGGAGCAAAAAAGGCGGTACCAAAGGGTGAGAAGTAGATCGAACAGGGGAAAGCAAAGGGAGTACAACAGAGAGTCCAGTTCAACCCAACAAAAGGAAAGAAGGTATACTCGTCCAGGCACAAGGAGCTGGAAATGGTGAGAAGATGAACTTACCATTGAGTCTTTGATACCTATAAAAGGAGAGTAGACTCATCCAACCACGTGAAGCTAGACACGGAAAGAACGTGGCATACCCCGCACGTCTTTTCCTCTCCTGGAAGGAGAGTAACCAAACCCAAGAAGTGGGTACCAGAAAAAGGTATGTACATATCTGTATGCTCAACAAGAAACCCAAACAAGATCGTGAGGGTATCTCCATCTCCTAGCTCATCCCAAGAAAGTGAGTCTCCAACAGTCCTAGAAGTAAACACCATCATCGATGCCTAGCATCCCACATGTCTGCCTCGAACTACAAGTCAAGGGGCACAAAACACCGCACCTCGACACAATCCGCTTTGGGCTGCACTAACTCGCCCTCATAGTTTTAGGTCACGTGACAAGGATGTGTCTCGGTGGAGGAAAGCACTCCCCGTACTTGAGAGTTTTGGGTTAAGTCAAACCATGCCTCGTCATTGCCCCGTAGTCGAGAGGTCTTCTCAAATCCAAGGCTGTCACATCACTGACCCGTACAAACAAGGGTCATGCTCCGGTAGTCACGGAGGAAAGCCACATACCAGCCTAGTAGAATGGACTGAGTCTGAAATACCAACGGGTGACCCACTGCCCAGCCCTACTAGAGGGTAATTCATAATAAGATATCTGGTGACCCACTGCCCAACCCTGCTGGAGGGTAAACCCTAATACATCTTCAGGTGACCCACTGCCCAAACCTGATGGAGGGTAAACCTAGAATAAGTCATCAGACAACACACTTCCTAGCCTTGCTGGAGGGTAGACCTGGAATAAGTCGACGGGGGACCAACTACCCAGCCCTGCTGGAGGGTAGACCCAGAAAAAGACGGCGGGCGACCCACTGCCCAGCCCTGCTGGAGGGTATACCTGAAACAAGACGACGGGCGACCCACTGCCCAGCCCTACTGGAGGGTAGACCCTCAAGAGTCGTCGGGTGACCCATTGCCTAGTCTCCTCTAGAGGGTAAACCCTGAACAAGTCGACAGGTGACCCACTACCCAGCCCTACTGGAGGGTAGACCTGAAACAAGATGACGGGCGACCCACTGCCCAGCCCTGCTGGAGGTTAGACCCTCAAGAGTCGTCGGGTGACCCACTGTCTAGTCTCTACTAGAGGGTAAACCTTGAACATGTCGACAGGCGACCCACTCCCCATACCTACTGGAGGGTAGACCCTCAAGAGTCGTCGGGTGACCCACTGCCTAGTCTCTTCTAGAGGGTAATCCCTGAACTGCTCTGGACATCTCTACTGAATGGTACAAAACTGGCCAACCAAACATGGAGTCGGTATCACATAACCATCGGGAACATGACTAGGGGAAACCAATCAATCTTGCTGATCTAAACCATCGACCATAGAGTCGGGGGAAAAACCCATCACCGCTGGTCAACAAACGATAACTGAGGGACCCTCTACGTCGCGAGAGGTCAAAGGTATGCAAAGCAAAACCAGGCACTCACATGGGGCCCACTTGACATGTGGCCCCAAGTCAACCCCAACCAAGCACACGAACATTCTCAGGTACCAACATCCACATGTACCTCCGAGTGTTCTTGTATGCTCCCAAAGTATACCACGTTCCAGCCCAAAGACTATCGTGCTCACGGCACCCAACGTCTACGCGAAGGCGTAACATAACAACTCCAACCTGCCACCTCAACGGCTGAGGCACAGTCAACCACATCTCTTTAAACACCAACCTCACTCTCCTAGGAGTGCACACGATCACACGCCAATGATCCGCTACAAACACGATAGAAAGACAACCACTCGGGCACCTATTAGACTTCCACATTTAATAAGACCACGTATGAGGCTCCGCACAACCAAACGGATCTTACCATTGTAATCGTCACGGAAAAATACGCGAGATTGACTACTTACTCGCCCAAGACGGTCAACTGGTGAAAAAGGTACTATTCACCGTAACGAAACCCGTGTGGGGCCCACCCCAAGATCCAAAAACTGAACAAACAGATCACACCACTAAGATCCCCTCAGAAAAACACACTAGATTGAATACTCAATCTCCCAAAATGGACACCCGGTGAAAAAGTTACTATTCACCATAGCTGGGTTGGGTGGGACCCACACCACGTCCCTGAAAAAGGTCGGGCGAACTGCACCATTGCAATGCTCTCAAAAAAGAATGTTGAAAGCACTAATCACTTGAGTGGAACAGGTATCCAAGGAAAAAGTTGCATTCTGGCGCACCGCACACGAGGGGTGCTATGTGGGACCCCCATCCCTGACCCAAAACAGAACAAACAGATCATACTGTTGTGATCCTCTCGAAAAAGTACACAAGATAGACTATTCACTTGTCCAAAACGGATACCCTGTGATAATGTTGGACGTCACCGTCTACTCCCGAAACAATCCTCGTAGGGCCCACACAATTGTGTCGAATTAGAGTGGGCATATTGCACCATTGAAGTCCCCTCGGAAAAAAATTCGGAATCGACTGGTCGCATGCCCCAAACGGGCGCCCGATGAAAAAGTCATGAAACGTTGCACGCCGCTCGAGAGATAGGCTGTGGGGCCCAGGCCTCAACTCCAGTTTCGGAGCCTGAACCCATACTATAAAACTTCGGCTCGACACCAAGGTCGCAACGCCACTGACGGCGCTCAATTCAGACATCGGACGTGTCCGCGCTGTCCAAAACAAGAATCCCCAGAAAAACGTCAACCCACCTTACGGGTGTATCGCGCCACCAGGGCCTCTGTCCCGGGATTCAAAAAATCATCGAGACCATCTAAAAAGGTTCATCTTGACGCGGGGTCTGCGCTGCCGTAGACGGCATGCGAAACGGATGTCCGTAGCAAAAGATACGGACGCCCGAAAAATTCATTTTTTTTCTTTTTTTCTTTTTTTAAGGGAAAAACCCCCTTGGGCCGGACCCGCCCGGTCCAGCCGGTCCGACCCTCCGTGGCCCGTGGCTCCCGTGGCTCTCCGCGGGCCATGGCGGCACCTCCCCGACCGGTCCTCGTGGACGGTCTCATTCCCCACAGCAACCAGCGTTACACGGTCGCGGTCGCGCCGCACGGGGCCGCGCGCCTCACGGCCCCCTCCTCCTGGTGTCGTACGCCAACAGCCACCGTTGGGACACCGCCTGCGCCGCGGCCTGCCGTCTCCATGAACCAGCCGCGACGACGCCCTCGCATGCCCGGCCGCCTCCGATGGCCGCTCGCCCGACCGAGCCGCGTCACCCTGCCGGGAACCACCGTCGCCGCCCGGGGAACACCATCAGACCGCCATCCCAGCTCACCGGATCACCCAAAAACCGCCGGACGAACACCAAAATCCGTTGATCTTCGGCGGTGCACTGCAGTCACCTCGGAGCTCGGATTTTTGATCCGAAACCGGCAACGGGAAGCTTAGAAAAACTACTACGCAATTACGGGCTTTGTTAAAAGATTAAACATCAATTTTAAGTAGTAAATGGAGCTCAAAATGCGGGAAAACAAAGATGGAAACAAGATCCTACCTGTTGGGGCATAGCCTGGAGCATTACCGCACGTCCACCCTTGTCGTTGCCGCTTCCACCATGATTTGGAGGTAGGAGGAGGAGGAAGAAGAAGAGTGGATGGGGTTTCGCCAGGGGAAGAGGGGAGGAAGGGGAAGCAGTGTTTAAATAATGAAAATTAATTACAATTTAATTAATTTAAAACCCCAAAATTAACCTGCATCTAAATCGCACGAAGGGGGTGAGGTTAAACCTCCTCCAGGGTAAACACCACCTCCCCACCACAACAGAGGTCTCGGAATTTGAATCTGAGACTCCATTCAAAAGATATTAAACTCAACGCCCAAGGCCGCCAAATTATGAAAACGCTTGTGGGACAATTTTTTCACAAACGGCACGCACCCACGGAACATACACCTCTCCTAGGGTAAACGGCACGTTCTGAACTCAACGGTGCCCTCAGTTTTCCAATAAAATCCCCCATTTATGAGATACTTGAGTTAAGAAGCTAAACGAATAAATTAATTATTTAATTATTCGTTCCACGCTCCGAAAGCGGGTTCGGGGTCCAAACGTCCTGCACCGACATACTTTATGTCGTTCCAAGGGTAAACACCCCATTCCGGACCAATATGTACACTCAGATCTATGATACAAAACTCATTTTAGGAGTTATCCCATTTATTTGGTGTTCTAAGTGTGAACACACAAAAAATTTAATTCCGGGAACACTGGGGCTCAGAATCGCACGCCATCTGAAGGCGCTGCTCTGGAATATCATCAAGAATATTTCAAAGTCTTTCACCACAAAATCCAGGTACTTAAAAATTATCATAACACCTCTAAAGCCTTTAATCATGTAAATTTTTTCCCAATACTATTCCAAATAATCTTACCCAAATCCAAGATCATTTGGTCTCAAAAACAGTGCAAACATATTCTCTTTGGAGGTTCTGAAGGATAAGAATTAACGAGATACAATGATCTTTCATTTCTTTTAATTTCTATTCAAGATTTTATTTTCTATTTTTATTCTAACATATCCCAATAAAAATGTTATTTTTTCTCTAGTATGTTATATATACTAAAATGTTAATATATTAATGTAATAATCCATTATAAAACCTCCTCACATATCACATTTATTCTAAAAATGGAAATTTCTTCTCTAAGGTGTTGTTTTATCACCATATAAGATGAAATATTTTCATTTTCATATTCTGTCTTCATGGAAAGTCATAGAAAAAATTATAATCATTTAAAGAGATTTAAAATTTTGTTTTTAACCAGTTTAATGTTCTGTAACTAACATATAAACATAATATTAAATAATAAAACAAAACATCTTCGTTGTGACTGAAAGCTGCCAGAATTAGTTTAAATGATTAGCATTGACAATTTATCTAAGGATTAGTACTCATAGAAAACAACCAAATGATATATAAGATCATTTAATATAATGTATATTAATTTATATAATATAATCTCAACAATTGAGTATTATTCTATTTTAACATGAACTTTAATACATGTATACAAGCGAACCCATCATGAAAACGAAGAAAACAAATACTATTAGAATGATGGAATTAAACTGTATCACACAAAATAATTTAGATAAATTTAATTAATAAAATTTTAATTAAAAAAATACATCAACAACAGATTCTATATTTTCTAATTACTGAATCTATTTTAATCATCCAAGATGATAAATAGAAGAAAGCATTCAGATTTATGGTAAGGTGATTCTCAAAATAAATTTACTTTCATTGGGTTATTCCTCTTTCATGAAAAATTTAAGTGCGTATGTTATTTAATATTATTAAAATATAATTAATTTGTTCTTAACATTTTTTTGAAGATATATATATTTCTAATATTATTTTAGGATAATACAATTTTTTTCCAAAAGAAACCATCTTAAAAAAACTTCTTTTAATTGTTTGAGAATGTTTATTCTTCACTCAAAATTGATGATACTTATAAAAAAATACGTTATTAATGTTTTTTTTGATCCAAAATTTTTATTTCATGAATTTATGATTTATCAAATTCTCATGAAACCAATTTCATTTCCATAGGTTATTTTATATATTATATTGTTCAATGTTTTTTGAGGCATGGAGGATTTTGTAAATGTTATAACGTGATTGGTGCACCTATAATTTTATAGTGCTCTAATGAATTGGGTAATGTTATATATCACTTGAGATAATTTTCAATTTGTGTGAACCAGATTCTTTATTTGTTCACAATGACAATGTTTTGAATATGAACTTATGGTATGCGTGGACATGATCTTGGCCTTGTTCACAACTATGGGTAGTATTTGACCACTAAGACATGATGATTCATTTTTATGCATTTCCACATTCAATGGGTTTATATAAGGAATCCTCTATTGAATATGATTATTAGACCTTTATTATGTTATTATGATAATCATTATTCTCATCCATGTTATATTGATTTATGTTATTAGTTATCCTCTTACTGGAATTTTAGATTCCCTCGTTCTTTGATGTATATATCCATGTGATTACTTGTACAAAGGAAAAAATGAGGGGCACATAGAAGTTAGATAAATAATTATCATGTAATGTTTTTTTTATTATGTAAATGTTATATTTTCTCCAAATTTTCCAAAGAACTAATCCTTTTTATCCTTGTTTTGTGACAACATTATATTATTAATATTTAAAATGATTGAAGTGTAATGTAAGGAAAGCAGGGTCACTATAGTTTGTATTAGAGTAAAACATAGCTAATTTGGGAATTAATATTATAGAACATTGGTAAAATCCTTTATTATGATAATAAGTATATAAAATCACTCACAAATCTCGATTTTAAAATATTCTATACATAATTATCCCACAAGATATGCCATTAAATTTTATTACACAAATGAATAATCCAATTATTCTTAACAAGCTAACATATATTTTTTGCAAAAATTTATTATTTAAAAAAATTATGGGAATGAGGTAAAACCAAGAAAAAAAATATGTGAGGGATAATGTAGTGATTTCTCGAATGACATCTGATATTCTTTGAGAGGTGGAGTTCAAAATTACATGGTGATGCTTACCCATCTGTCATAGGCTACAAACAATAACAAAAATAATGTGGAGCATTCTAATAATCCTAAAAGGAGAAACGAGCGATCAATTCTTATATGAATCAATGATCACTGACCTTTAGTGGATCATCCAATCCACTAGTTTCGGATAATTATGTTAAATCAATGGAGAAGATATTTTCTATGATCCACTATTCAGATATATAGAAGGTGACACAATCCATTTAATGTTTGGATGAAAAGACTGATCTATGGTGGGTGTTGATTAGAAACACAAAACTGAATGATGAAATTATAGACATGGAGTGAGATGAATTTAATAAAATATTTGATAACATTTTTTTACCTTGAACTCTTCGTAAAAAGATGGAGAAAGAATTTATAAAGGTCATAAAAAGATAAGGTGCATTTTCACAACTTATGAATAAAAGTTTTTAAGTCTATCAAGGTTTGCCTAAGGTTTTTTTATTAATAATGTTTGAAAAAGTAATAGTTTCATTAGTTTTTTATTACCATGCCTTTGAAAGGCTATAGAAATTCAAAAATTTGGGAGTTATGATAATGTTGTTCGTTGTGATCTCACTGTGGAGATTGAGTTTGGAGAATAGTCTCATGGATCTAGAGATATGAAACTAAAGATAGAGTTTCAAGTTATGGTATTTAGTTACAAATATATATATAAAACTAAACAAATCACCTGTCAAAAATGTGGGAAGAATCATCATGGTAATTTCAAAAAATTTATGTGGAAATCCTTCAAATTTGTGGAGAAGGACCCTAAGATTATGAATAAAAGAGATACATGATTAATTTAACTAATATAGTGATGGATATGACATCACTACCAATGGTTAAATTCCATAAATATAGGGAGAAATGGAACAACTCAATCTAGTGCACGAAACCGAGACTCATTCTGGGTTATCGACATTATTAACCACCAAATCCAATGAATAAAGGGAAATATGATGCCATCACTACTGTTGAGGTGGATAATAACAATGATGTGGTGATAAGTACACTAGTTATTCATTAAATAATAGTAAATGTACTATATGATCCTAGTTCTATATATTAATTAATATCTTTCCAGTTTAATAGACCAATTCAAACACCACCTCAAAATATAGAGGTTGATTCATCTATGAAAATAGAAAATTGGAATGTTATTTCATCAAAATTATATAATTACTCTATAAATAAAGTTTTTGGACTAAACCTATCATTAAATATTCTATTACTTCATTTGGTGGAGTTTTATGAAGTATTTATCAAGGATTGACTGTATTTATACAAATCCAATATCCAATGATGTGAAATGGAGACCACTTTTCACATCCTGATCCATCACCCAATTTTTTAAATGTGTATGGATGAGGTTGAATCTTATTTTGAATCATCTTATAAATTTTGGATGTTATTTCCTTTTGAGAAATCATATCTTTGACAGATAACCATGATAAAAGATAGAATCAAGGTTGGAGACATTCCCATTGTTAGAGACTACATTTATGTCTTCCCTAAAGAAATTTTGGGTCTTCTTCCTGACTGATAGGATAAGTTCCCAATTGAAATTATTCCTAGCTATCTGGCCATATAAATACGACTTATAGAATTTCCACGATTGAGTGGGAAGAACTAAAGAAGATGTTACAAGAGAATCTGGATATGGATTTTATATGTACAAGTGCTTCACCATTGGGTGAACCAGTATTCTTTATTGGGATGATGGACTGATCAATTCATCTCTACATTTTTTATCACAAGAAAAACAAAATCATGATAAATACTAACTATACTCTTCCATAGAAAGCTGAATATTTCGATAAGAAATGTGTGGAAAAGTATTTCTCAGAGGTGGAACTTCTGTTGGGATATCACAAATTAATGGTGAGGAAGGAAGATGTTCTGATGCCTAAATTTCAAACAAGGTATGTATACTATATGTTTATATTGATGCCTTTTAGAATAACTCATTATTCATAATATTAATTTATTTATTGAATATAGAAGTTATATATTACTTTGAAAAATTTTTGGTCATCTTTATTAATGATATTATGATATATTGTAAGAGAAAGGAGGAACATGTGGAGAATTTGAATAATATGATGAAGACTTTGAGAGGCGTGATACATTTTGAAACATGGATGAGTTATCATTATTAGAGCATGTTATCATTATTAATGGGATATCTATAGACACATCCAAGAAAAAGGTAGTCGTAGAGTGGTCTGGACCAACATCAATTAGGAGATCGGTAGCTTCCACGGTCTATAAGGGTATTAATGAGGATTTTTGAAAAAAAATATCAAGATTTTCAAACACACTATCAATTTTGACTCATAATGGGGAAATGTTTTTCTAGAATAGTGAATGTGAAGATTACTTCAAAGAGTTAAAAAAAGAATTACCATCCCATTAGTACTCACACTTATGAAAGGTGGGGAACTATTAGTGGTATACAATGATTCATCAAAGACGTTTTTAGGGTATATACTAATGAAAAATGATAAAGTGATTTCGATCTTCTCAAGTAAGTTGAAAATTCATGAGAAATAATATGCCGAATATGATCTATAGTTGGAATATATGATCTTCATGTTGAAAATTTTGCGGTATTATCTATATGGAGAGAAGTGTGAATTATATAGTAATCATAAGAGCCTACAATATATATTCACAAAGAATGAGTTTAATATTCTCCCGTGGAGATGGTTAGAGTTGATCAATGATTACGAGTGTTCAATTCACTCTCATTCTAGTAAGGAAAATAAAGTGAAGATGATATAAGTATAAATAATCTTGCAACATTATCTGTTATTCGAATCTAGAAGGATCCAATCATTATATATTTTCAAAGGATAGACAAGGGAATAATTAAGGAACAAACATTATCAATCAATTCACAAATTATTTCTCTTCTATCCATCATGTAGAATATAAAATATACTCAAAGAAGTGATGTATAATTTATGAAGAATATGGAAACCATGAGAAAGGGGAAGTACTAATAGTTCAAAATTGATGCAGAAGGAGTTGAAAGATTTGGGTCATGACTATGTGTACCATTACTTCCAAAGATAATGAAATATCTTTTGAGTGACACACATAGATCAACCATCTCTATTCACCATAGTAGTGAAATGATCTCTCGAGATCTCCCAGATAACTATTACTGAGACAATATAAATAAAGAGATCAATAAATATACTTCAAAGTGCCTAGTATATCAGCAAGTGAAGGATGAACGTAAAATTTCTAAGGGGATGATGAAACCATTACCCATACCAATATAGAATGGGAAAGAATCACCATAGACTTTATCACTAGAATTATGAATACATTTATATGAAAAAAATTCTATATGGTCTGTTGTGGATTGTTTTATAAGGATAAATCAATCAATCGAAATTATAGAAGAATTTTCCAGGGATCAACTTGCCTTTATATGCATCAGAGAAGTGGTAAGGCTTATTAGAGAACCACTATTAATTATATTTTTCTAAGATATGATATTCACCTCCAATTGTTGGAAAATTCTCCCATATTATCTAAACATAGAGGTGAATTTTAGATCATATTATTGTCAGTGAACAGATGGACAATCATAGTCGACTATTCAAACACTAGAAGAAAAGTATAGGGAGTAGTATATGGATTTGAAAGTTGGATGAGACAAAAATCATCCTCTGGTTGAGTTCTCATACAACAACAGTTTTCACCAGACCATCCACATCACTCCATATGAATCTGTTTATAGGAAACGATACAAAACAATGAAATGTTGGTATGAGGTTAGTGAATTTAAGGTGATAGGACCTGAAATAGTAAGTGAAATGGTGAAAAAGATGAAAAACATTCAGCAACTCATTATGGAAGAACAAATTTGAAACAACATATATGTAGACAATCATCGATGAGATGTACAATTTTAGGTTGGAGAAAAGGTATTCCTCCACATATCTCCACGGATGAGAATCATCGGATTTTTTTAAGAAAGGAAAATGATTCCTAGGTACATCGACACCTTCAAAATTATTGATTATTTTAGAGTTGTGGCCTATCGACCAGAACTTCCACCTCGTGTGTATGAAGTAAAAAATATATTCCATTTATCACTCTTGAAGAAGAAATTACCATATCCCCCACATATATTTAATCCATTGGTGGTATTATTTGAAAATGATCTCCATTACGAAGAGTAACTGAGGAAGATATTGTACCATTAAGATAAAGTTCTATGCCACAAAACTAATCACATTGCCAAAGTAATATGGAGGAGAAATAATAATGTAGAGCTAACAAGGGATCTGGAGAATGAAATGAATGATATTTACCCACACTTATATCACCATAATATGTAAAACAATATTTTTAAGGTGAAATTTCATAAGTGGAAAACAATGTAACAACCTTTAATTTCATCAATGTAAAAAAACATCTTATAATTATTCCATATTGTATAAATCTCATCAAATAACATTCTGAACACAGTGAAAATGTTATAAAAGATGAATGAATTAAATAAGAGTTGTTTCTAGATGTTCAGGAACCTATAAAATTATAATAGTAACCTGGAATTAGGAATATTAATGTAGCCATTAAAATTAGTAATCCATAAAATAGAATAAAAACCTAACATGTTAAATTAAAAAAATTACATTTAGGCATCTTATTAGTGAAAATATGATATATTTACTTCATGGGGTAATTAGATAAACTTTTTAGAAATGGTAAACTAAGTGTTGGTATTTTTATAAGTTATAAATATTTATTTAGAATTTTATAATTAATACAATGATATAAATTAAAATTTATTTACGTAAAATTTATTCACAAATTAGTGTTTTTTTCCTTTATATGATAAGATAATTTAATTAGATCTTAATTAAATATTCGATGTGTAATAAAATCTGTCATAATTTTAAAATTATTATTTTTGAATAAATGATGATTTTATTTAAAAATAACTCTCTTCAGTTTAAAAATTTATTTTCATAAAATGGGTCCCATTTTTTAATTCAATAGGTCTAAAATTTATTTGGGTTAATATTTAGGTTATTTCTAAAATAGTTGATTTTTTTGTAAATAGTGAAATATAATAATTTATAGTTTTTTAACAAATACCTGAATTATTGATTGATAAATGATGTATGGATAATTTAATCCCATAATATCAATCTTTCTTTCATTATTTATTTTTTATTTAGTGATAATTTTCAAACTATTCATTGTCTTGAGAAAAAAATAATAAACTAATGAATAAAATAGTCAAAAAACACCCCTCTCCTCCTCTATAAATACCACCCTCACCACCTCATATATTCACACCTAGAAATACTTGAATAATTTCACAATTTTATAAAATAATATCCCAAGACACTTCCCCACATCCATTATAATTTGGATTGAACAAAAAAAACCAATTTCCCTAAGGAGGTTCTCAAGGAGAAGAATCAAGAGGTAAAATATCCTTTCTTTTATTTTAATGTATTTTCAAGATATATTCATTTCTTATTATATCCTAACATCCCCTTATACAATTGTACTGATTACTACAATATATTATAAAAAATATAATGTTATTGTTTTAGTGGAATAATAAATCATCAAACCTTTTATCATCTCTATTTTATTCTAAAAATTTAAACGTCGTCTGCAATGTGTTGTTTTTTATTAATTAGGACGAACCGTTTTCATTTTCCTTTACTTCCTTAAATGACGGTCATACAACCAATATAATGATTTATTTTTTTGTAAAATTTATGTTATATCCATTTTTATGTATTATAAATATCATATATACATAATATTAAATAATAAAACAAAATGAGTTTGTTGTGACCGAAAGCTGTCAAAATCAATCTAAACTATTATCATTAACTATAAATATAATTATTCAACCTCATACCATATAACCGAATTATATATAAGATAATTTATAAATTTATAAATTTTCCAATATCATATAATCTCTGTTTTTATGAATTTTCCCCATTTTACATGAACCTCAGTTGATATATACAAGAGAACTAGAAATGAAGACCAAGAAAACAGACTCTTTGAATGATGGAGTTGAACTTGATAAACGATAATAATGACCGTAAATGAACATAATATAATTATAAAAAATCATATACATGTGAAATAGGTTGAATAATATTTAATTAATGAATGAAATTTTATTATTCATGATATTAATGGAAAGAAAGCATTCAGACTTAAGTTTTGTGGATTCTCAAACCCAATTTCATTTATTTGGGTTATTCCAACTTCATTCCAAATTTTATTGTGGATGTTCTTAAATATTATTCAAATATAATTTATTTGTTCATAACTACATTTTTCTAGGATATCAATGTTTCCAATCTTATTTTTATGACCAAATTAATGATTCTTCCAAAAGGAATCTTCTTAAAAAACACAACTTTAACTTCTATTGAGATTGTTTTTTTAACCCAAGATTGATGATTCATATACCAAGTATGTTGTTACCTTTTTTTGGAACCATAAGGTTTTTTCCCTGAATGTATGATTTATGAAATTCTTATGAAACCCATTTTATTTCCATGGGTTATTTTATATCTAATATAGATATACATTCTATGTGGAATGCATGATTAAGTAAATGTTATGATGTGAGGGGTGAATACAAAATTATATAGCACTGAAATTCATTGTTTAATTTGATTTATCTCATGACATATGGTGTAGTATGTGTGAAAATTATTCTATCTTTTCCCATAATGATGATTTCAGGAATATGCACATATGTTATTAGTAGGCATGATGCTAGATTTCTTCAAAAATATGTGTTGTATTTGACCACTATGTAAAGATGTTTCATTACCATGAATTAAAAAATTACATGGAATTTTTTTATTATTCATATCTTGATTATGATTATGATTCAATGATTATCTTATGATAATAATAGTTATTCTCACTCATGTTATATTGATTCATGTCCTTATTTATCCGATAACCAAGACATTAGACCACCCCTATCGTTGATGAATATACATAACTGATTACTTGTACTAAGGAAAAACGTGGTCCACTAAGAAGATATAGAAGAAGGAATTAAATAATATTTTTATTTAAATGTTTTGTTGGGTATTAAATTTCCCAAGACACAAAACCATTGGTTTCTGGATTTTAACAAAATTATGTTGTTTATCATTAAAATGATATAATAGTAATGTAAGAAATGAAGGGTCACTATACCATCACCCATCATCATTCCAGTCACTAGAATCTACCCATGATGTGACATTATTAGCAACAATGGAACACTATTTCACTAGGCCAGACACCCAAATAGATACGCACGTCAAAGCCAGTCTTGATACAAAAGAACTCAATATACAACACCAAAATATGAAGGAATCAACATTCCATTATCTTAATACATAATAACTATCTATGAAATGGTCTCAAAATAGAATATAAACTAGGCCATTTACTAAAAATGAATTTATAAATTGGGTCCAATCTCTCACACAATCATTCCTTGATGAAAAGAAACAAAGACCTAAAAAAGATAGAGTAAAAAACCAAGGGTCCCTAGGTATCCCACCTTCTTATGCTAATCAAGTATCATAAAAGGATTACTAGTTCCAACCACCTAGACAAAAATTTCAGACCTCTAAATGTAGGGTAAAGATCATAACGACCAAAATGTGTTAAAACTATCAATATAGACTACAAGGGCCAATATCCTTATAGAGAATCCTCATATAGAGAGGCTCCAGTGAGGTCATGATATCAATATAGAAGAGATAACGATCTCACACTCCTTGGTAATATGTAAATGGTAATACCCCAATCATGTTCATGATCATAAAACATCATGGTTACCATCGACATCATACTCGATGATATGACTATATAACCAGAAGTGATGTTAGTTATGTAAAATGACAAACCATTTTATCCCGAAAAAAACTGTATAGATTGTTGATTAAATTATAAATAACCATAAATGATAAATGAAACCATATGATTTGTTTAAAACATGTTTATTATCTTCCCTATAAACCTACAAGGGTTTTTTCACCTCCCATACACGATGAATGAGTTATTAGCCTCATCATAAAATGTCTCAACATTGATCCACATAACCTTCCATCAGAAGAAGAGAGATATATATATATATATATATGAATGTGCGATCAATTGATTAAAATGAAACTGAAAACCTATATGGGAAATCACCATTTAGGTTTCTTTGATACATGAATGAATTTTACTCTATCATATTTCCCCGAATAATGGATAAGTTATTACTCAACATGGGGTGAATAAAGGTCCAATAAATTTTAATTATAGAATAGCATTCTCTTTAAGTATTACAGTTGAAATAATTTTAATTAATAGAAAGAAACATAAAAAATTAAAACATAATATAATGAGATTAAATGTATGATATTTATAGATATTTAGGTAACATAAATCACCTAGTCCACTCCACCAACACACTACTCTATGAGTTTTGTGATTTTCACAATAATATACATTTTAAGAGGGTCTCTAAGATGAGTAAACAAACATTTAATATAATCAAAAAGTCCATGATACTTGAACTGGGATCTCCCTTTACAATAAATAACCATGGTCAAAAAACACACACATACACCAATTGAAAACAAGTTATAATAAAATATATTTTTAAGAAACATTTGCAACACACAGTTGCATGAAGCAATTGATAGTATTTTTATATTTTTCTTAGGAATATGATCATCTTTAAGTTATATCATAGAATTGTCTTCATATAAACTGATAGAAATGGTAAGCACATTATAGACATTTAGGTTTGATATATGTCCAAGTATTTAGAGTATTCACATGAATTCGTGTCTGTATAACTGTCTGTCACTCTGTGAGTTTTTTTCATGAAGTTGATAAAATTTCATTTTATATATCATTTGAACCTAATAACAACATAACTATAACAATAATGCTAGTAAAACATCAATATTGGTAAGGAAGGATATAAAGGATATGAATACAATCCTTTAATAATGAAAATTGATTTTACAAATGAATTGTTAAAAACCATCTCATTATATTTATCATTCCATTTATAGAAAATATCAATCATTTATAGATTGATTTTTCCTTAAATAGATAATCCTTATTTTTATATTATTTAATATAATGAAATGAATTATCAAAATATTATCAAGGATATCATGACATATTGATAACACTTCGTATGTTTTTAATCTAAAATCATTGTTGATCATTATATGAATTTTTAGGTGACTTCATATGATAATACCTCTCTCTAAACTGAACATAGCATATGATTATTCTCCAACAAAACATAATGATGTTTCAATGATGAAACAATTAGGTAATTCAATTTATTATGTCTTTCATAAGATAATATATTATGAATATACTTCTCATAGGATAATGTCTTCTCTTAGATTAATTCTGAAAAAATGATTCAATATGATGAAATATGTCATTATAATGTCTCTTATTTCCCATTTATTATATTTAGATATTATATAGATCATTTTCAAGACCTGGCACTGAGATGGTGTGTGATTATCAGTACCAGTGATCCAAGAATAAATATTTTTAATATATTTAATATATTAAACATGATAGAGGAATAATTTTTTAAAAAATGTGTAATAAATCCGAAATAGGGGCCTCAATCAAAAATTTAAGGGCACTGTTGAGTTTAGAATGTAGGGTTTACCATTGGTGATAGTTGATCTTTCTCATTGCATGTTATTTTTGAGAAAGTAACCATGGGCATAAATGAATATAATAAATAAAAAAAATACTTTATTTTGTTTGTTTTGACGTAGAGACTATTTTATCAATTAAATGTATAGTTATAGGATTTCTTTAGGGATTATCACTCAAAACCTGTTGATTTAGATAATAGTTGAAGATATTTCCAAGAGAACTGTGATATATCAGGATGACATCGTCGATTTTTACACCAATGATGTTTGAGGATCTCATACACGATGAAAAAAATAGGCATTCATCCATGATCAATCGAAAATCATGGTTGGATTTTATTGGTGATTTCCACTATATTTTATAATTTTGATGAAAATTGATAAATTCCACGAACAGAATTGATATTCCCATCATTGGTAGAATTAATTTATTGGATGTTTTTGTTCATTTTTATTTTCCTTTTTTTGTTATTTTTATTCTACGATAACCGATCAAGGAAAAAACATAAAATATTCCTTCATCACATTTAATGTTTTATTCATTTCTCCCCAATTACTTTTTGTTATCATCAATGCTATTCCTTTTGGAAAATAGTTCGACAGATACTTCGTTTCCTATCATTATGTGATTGTTCTTTGGAATAGTGGATAAAAGTGATGGGTAAATAAAACTATGGTGGTTGAGGTTCAAGGATTGATGATGAAGGAGGATAGATTTAGGAAGAACAATACTGGATCAAGGTTTCTTCTCATCCTTAGGTGGTTCCCAACATATCGACATTAATGTTTTTTTTCCTGACATGTTTTTGAGGCCAGATTCTAATGAGAAATAGGTTGAAAGGATTGGTTGACCTGAATACAATATATAATTAGTGATTTCTAGTATAAATCATGGTGGAAGCAGTGCACAAGGAATTTTGGAGGATAAATATCTGAATCTACTATATCCCAATGAACATGGTGTGTAAATCGGGATCACATGCCATGTGGGGCCCGTTAAACGATAACTATGGTATCATGATAATGGTAAGGACATAACTATGTTTGATACCATTCAAAAGGTGCATGATAATTAATGTGAGGATAGACATGTACTTTGGGATGTACACAGACACATGAAAAATTACACAGGCAGAGGGAATTTTGAGTAATTGGACAATGACACGACATGGTGTACATAGTCTGGTAAATGGACACAACCACAATACATGAACTCATTCATGTGACACAACAATGATATCATGTGTCTATATACATCATATTTGTCTTATACATTTTTTTGTATATAATGAATTAATTCTATTTGAGGATTTTCCACATGGGAAGACATGGGGATTGATGAAAACATCGTGTACCCCTTGTTATATGATGTTCACACCCATAAAGTGTGTTTATGGCTCGTCATATTATCATCTTCGACCAATATGGGTTGAAAATTTTCACTTATTCCTTTCCCTTGTGGGTACATTATGGAATTATATCCACATCCTTGAGTTATGATCTATTCTAGATGTTGATTATCATATATATTTGTAGTATCCATCTGTGAGACTAGAGGGAGATCCTCAATCATCCTTTGTTTAACTGGTTGAATATTAGGGAATCAAAATGAACTCCTTGAGTAAATAATTGATACTACATCTAGAAATGTATATCATTCAGGTTTGTAGAATAATTGGAATATGATCATTTATGTAGTAGGATGATTCATATTGGGGTTTTGGTGTCCCCTAGCGGTTCCGGGCATGGCCCCTAATATTTCTATCATAGACTTCTTAGTCTACTGAGATTTCATGGAAATGACCCAATGATATAGAACTCTTCATTAATGTCTCTGATGATAGGACAGATTGTGGAGTGTATTCTCTTAGAATGAGAATTTATTTGAGCAGAATCTAGTGGATGATACTTCGTTATGACCGCCTACTAGCATAGTGTATTTCATGAGTATAGCTAAGTGTTTATATTATTAATTTATTTTTATAAATTTTATTGAGGTGATTATAATTGGTACCTTTTTTAGAGTTTTGATGGTGTCCTACTAAGTATTGTTAATCTCACTCTAGTTCAGTATTTTGTCACATATGTTGTGTCTTATGTAAATGACGACAATTTTATTGGTGTATTGAGTATAAAGGGAGTGGGTGGAGGATATTTGGAGCCATTCAAACCCAAGTGTTTACTTAGATCTTGAATTTTACTTAGTACTCACTCTTAGAGTAGATTTTAATCTCTATATTTTGTTGGATGGTCTTGTATTTGGCCTTTTTTCCACCTTCAGACATATAATGTCGTACTATATTGTGAGATCATAGATGAATTAATGAATTATTTTTTTTATTTAAATTTATGCATTGTGTGGGTATAATGATGTGTTTGATTATAAGTAACTTTAGATAATTCCACCCATTTTTGGGATATGCCTACCCAGTGCTAGTCGATATCCCCTGACCTATTGGAGGTGGTATTGGCTTTTCAGGGGTCAGATATCGATGAGTTGGGTCATAAAAACCATTCTCTTCATAAGATAAATTATTACATAGAAATATAAACTACCAACCCTTTCTGATTATGTTAAAATTGATATTACTATTCAAATCATGTTAGATAAAATACCTTATTGAAGATGAAATACATTAATAATCATAATATATACACCTAGCATAAAATAAGTTCATTTTCAAAAATTCATTATAAACAAATGAAGATAATCTTGTTAGAATAAATGTAGGTATTTTATGAATCATTAAATAAAATTAATATTGAGATATGTTGGAATAAAATACTATATCCAATAATATCATCCATTTTTAATATCACATAACCCATTAGATAAAAAACAAAAAATTCATATAATAAACTTTTATATTTTATAAATGTCCCCATAAGATAATTTTTTTTGGAAATATTGATGTTTCGTTTTCTTCTAATATTTTAATGAAACATTCCCTTCGAAAATTATTTTCATCCTCAATGAAATAAACATAACTTTTTTTATTGTTCATTTCATCATCCCATTTTTGAAAAAAAAATTATAACATAAATTTTTGTATTTTCCTTTTATGTTTATCCTTCTTGTGATATAAAAAATAAGTAGAGAAATGAAAAAATAAATATGTTACATCAAAAAAAGTAAATAATTAATGTTGCTGATTATGAATTGAACTTTGTATTAAATTATGTTAATAAAGAAGCATTTGTAAAATAATAAATATGTAAATAAATAGTAAAACATACCAATCAGAAGGGTTAATAATAAAATATTATAGAGTGAAGTAAATAAAATAAAATATTGAATAACTACTAAAATGTAGCAGCATATCAAAAGTAAATATACTAAACAAAAAAACAAAATATTTTAGGAAACAAAATCATTCTTGAAATAAAAGTTTAAAAAAAATAGATTCAAATATTTCCACGAAACCATAATCAAGGGTTGATTAATTAATTTTAAAATTCTATTTTGCGATGAATGCTTAAAATGATTTGAAAATACAAACCCATCAGGAAACCAACATCATGAACCGAAGGTGTGTCATGTGCTTGACATGAAATTATTTTTTGGAGGTGATTTTTTAAATGATAATGGATGAAAATTGGGAAAATATTATTTTGAAAAAAGGTTGTTATCGATTCCTCCAACAACATCACCCAACATTAGTATAAATATTCCCAGACCTGCTTGATCTCCTTGAGTAATCCTTAATCATATTGAATAAATGTTGAGTGAAGCTCACTATGCTGTCTCTAAATCATATTTATCAGCTGAAAAAAATAAGAGTATAGAGGGTGGTTTAGGTGACGGTTAATAAACTAATAGATAAAACTTATGGTTCTCCCTTAGGGAGTCATTAGCAGGGAAACAATCTTTCTTAGGCTCTATGAGGTGGTTCCAAGACAATAAATTATAATAGTTCTAAAAATATATCAACCATGTATATAAAATATTGAATCATAAAATGAATATATCATTTCTAAAATATTAATTTTTAATTAGCCAAGGATGTTCATGAAACTAATCCAAAATCTCTTAGAAAAATTTATTATGAAATGTTTAACGTGTAAATTCTTTTCACTTCCAACCACAAAATTTATTTAACCCCTTAAATAGGTGATCTAAAAAATTCAAATAATGACGAGGTGAAACAATTTACTTACATTTTTCAAAGATCTATGATTCTTTTCATTTGAAAAAAACATCATCTTATTCTTTCACATATTCATCAGACTAGATTTTCATTAATATTCTTTCCACTATATGATTCATATCTTTGATATTTTATCTATAATTTTGAAATTATTTTCTTAATAACCAATATAAATTTTCAATCTAGTTATAATAAACATTACTTATTTCATTACATTAAATAATATATTCTCAATTTTATGAATATTTTATTTCAAAAAAATGAAATATTCATTTGGGATTGATCAATCAATGTAATTGATTCCCAGAGAAAAAAATGAATTATTATTATATTAATAATTACATCCATCTGAATTCCAATAAGAAATTATTATGAGAGAATATAACACTACATAAAAGATATGGATGAGGTTAAAGTGTCAATCACATAATACATATTCTATAGTTTTGACATAATTTGACATTGATCTATCATTCCTCAAATATATTGCAATTAGTATTTCTGTAAAAAAGATTGTACTAACAACTCCAATTCAACCACTTATTCATTTGACACGAAATTTTGATAAAGATCTATAATATATTTTATATATTCAAATAATAGAGTATATACTGATTCTATATACAATTCAAACATGTAAAGAATAACTCTGTTAGAAACACATCATCCAAATTTTAGAATTTCATAATTCCTACCTTTTTCAAGAACATGAGAATGTTTATCCCGGTGGACAATCATGATTTTACTAAAAACTAGATATCTTTATTCAGAACCTATCACATCCTATATATGATTTGATTCTAGGTATTCTAATGTATTTATCCTTTTGGAGGCCATATTTTATAATTATCGAGAATGTGATTTAACAATCATCAAAGAGGTTCTATGATTTTATATAAAAATATTCCTATCTCGACAAATAGAAAAATTATAGGCGGTAATAGAGTTTATCATTTATTTATTTACATAAATTGGAACCAAATCCTAAATTTAAGGTTGACTCTTTTTATGGGTATTTCAGTCTCCACATTATACAAAAACTATAACACTTTTCGTGCATTACGGAAAGTGTCTCTTCATCATAATCAAGTATTTATGTTGTCTCACTATTCTAATTCTATACTTATACAAACCTAGGAATTTATTTCTCGTGGTATATCCCCGTGGGAGTCGATGCAGGTCACACATTATCTTCTGACGTCAATGTAACTAACATGTGTAATGATAAATTCAAACCCAAATCACTTTTTCTGAAAAGACATGCACTTACAGTTGTCAAACCATGACACAATATTACCATCTTTTGATCCAAGGAAACACCATCATTTTGAAAAATGCAGGTTAATATACTAATAAATTGATATAAATTAAAATAAATTTTATGAACATCACACATATATTGAAAAATATATCATTCTAAATTTAATGGTTTTTAAATCGTGAATAAATAAATAAAATAAATGTGTTGAATTTTTTTCTCAACCTCACCATTTCATTTTACTATTATAGACTGTATAAACTTTTTTAAGTACTTTTATTTCAGGCCCAAAGTCCTTGAATATATTATTTTTAACATCTACCTTTCTGATGAGCGAGTTCGTTATCTCCCGTGATGTGACTCCATACACCGTCGATTAAGAGGCACTGTAAAAATGGGTACCCATAGTTAGGGATTTTGAAGGGTTCCCCTAATTAATCAAATGATACCAAGAGATTATTTTTCGTTTATGTTGTGGTAACAATATATTCTTTATCATTAAAGTGAAAAAAATAGAATCATAATACTCATGAACTTCCTCTTTGAATGGGGAAAAATTCACATTTCATCAATGAAAAATTCTCATACTTGATTATTACTGACCTTATTTAGTAACATATAAATATTTTCTAGTGAATCAAAATAAATGTATCATACCCTCAAAAAAATTCTAGAGATCCTTTGTATCTTTATGCTGCTTGACAAGGATCCTTTGTTTCAATATGTTTTCTCTGTTGAAAAAGGGTTAGAAAGGTTTGAAACATCGGGTAATGATAGTTTGGGTAGATAGAATGTGGGTTGAAAGGTTTTCAAGTGTTTTGTATATAGATGTTATAAAAACTTATTTTTATTTTCAGGAATCATTGGTTCCAACTATGATGTGAAAATAAATAATTACAAAAACTATTTGAAGTAGCTTATTTTTTATGACTAATACTCAAAACGGTGCTAGAAAAAGAAAAATAAAATAAGAAAAGTAATATATTAAAATCAAATATAGAAAAAATGATATATTCAAAATAATATTAACAAAATTAAATAAATATAATTATAATTTACATAAATAAAATCTATCAGTAGGTAATGTTTTAGTGAAAACAAATACTACTTTATTTTATGTGCAAACAAATTTGAAATATATGACATTTTTTTGAATGATATATTATAAAATGGATTATTAAATAAATATAAATCATTCTTTATTGGTTTATTATATTTTTTGAAATTTTGATATCAATTGTGTTATAATAGTTGTTTGGAACACTTTTAAAATTCAATCCAAAATACATTATGATGTGTTGCATCCAAAATACTTATGAACTACAATAACATATTGAAGATCAATAGTTAATATTTATATAGAGTGTTGTTTCTATCTTTACCCAGACACTTGGTATTTTTCAAGTAAATGAATGGTTATTGAGGATATTTTTCTTTCAAATATACATCCAAAAAAATCAGCATCCAAATATGAAGTTAAATTAAATTCAAAAGTACTCATAAAAGCGAGATAAAGAGGAAAAATTTATTTTAAATTTCATTAATTTATTATAGATGCATTTAAATGAGTTTCTTTTGGATTAGGTTGAAATATTTCACAATGACTGGTTTAAAATATAATATGTAGCCTAATAGTAGTAATATATACCAAAATTCTAATGATTCCCCTATAAATTGTTTTGTCAATAGGGTTTCCAATTTCATTTGAATAATGTATAACATTGGAGCTCACAGGGAATCATTAGTCAAAAATTAATTTGGAATAATCAATCGAAATATTATGTATTGACTAAAAAAATATGACTTACATAACTCTTATGAGATCTATAAATGTCAGAAATTGTACATTGAAAATAAAATAGTCATTATTAGAAACATCAATAAGATTTCAATCATCACAAATTTGAGTGATATATATTTGTTCGTGCTTCCAGAATTCAATGTAAAAAACCTTGTTGATTAGATTAGACTGATAATTCATAATAGACATAATAACAATTATTTTTAATTTTTCATTATAACCAGATGTGAAATACCAATTATAAATATTTACAGTGTCTGAAATTTTTTAAAATCACCACTAAAATTTATTTAACAACCACTATCTATAAACACAATTTTATTACTGTTCTTGTGGTCTATACCCTTCAATGACAGATCAAACAGTAGATTGTTTTTGTACCCAAACTCTTTTGGGTCTATAAATGTTATCTGTAAGAGACTAAGGTATCATAGATTTTTTCTCCAGAGAACATTACAACTTGTTTTTGAAAAATAATTTCCAAGAAAATCATTTTTATTCAACAATATATTGGTGTTTTCAAATTATATATGTTAGAATAATTTCATACTTCCCCACAATTAAAACATGTAACTTTTGAATGATTTTTGTTCTTGTAACTAAGTAAAAATAGTTTATTTTTGAATTGGGGATGTTCACCCTTAAAAAATATTCCAAAATATTATTTCTTATGTTTATTTTGACCAATACATTTATTAAAACCATTTCGTAAATTAGTAATGATAGTTGAAACAAATTTATAGTTTTAAACTTTTTTATGTAGGATCTATATTTATTTTAAATATTTAGTATTTGAGATAGTATAATTTTATATTTGATTATTTATTTCTAAAATTAGTTTATTTGGTTCTCCTCTTCATTATCAAATTTTTTATAAGTTTTTAAATGGATTTTTTTAGGATTTCATAATTGGATTCCAAAACAGCAGAATATTCATTTAAATATTCATATGAAAAGTTTTCATTTTCAAAATCATGCTAATGCATAGAATATTAATAAGAATTTACATCATCTGACTATTCCATGAAGTCCACATTGGCCTTCAGACTAATAGACTCAGCCTCTGATTTAAATGTTATGAATTTTCTATAATCTTCCTACGCAATCCCCATAGCCTTTATTTGTTACATATATTTTTTATAACCTTACTTCTTGGAATATTGGCCTTATATATTATTATCGTCATTAATTTTTAGATATCTTGGCTTGATATGTTCTATCTTTTTACAGGCATAGTATCTCAAATATTTATAATTTTTAACATTGTTTTAATACAAGATTTTTTTCTAAAACCTCCTTCATTATCATAGAATGTTTTTCAATTTTTGGGAAATTTAATAAATATCATCATTCGAACATGAATTTATTGAGGAATCTACTTCATCAAATGTTTTTAAGAATTATGAAATTTTATTATTTCTATCATCTTTATAATTAGAAACCATTGTGAAAAAAATTCTTTCCCAATCAAAATATTTTATTCAACCCTAGATTCCATTTTATCTACATACATTATTGGAATTATGCTGTTATATTTTATAGATAAGATGTTTATTTGTGTAGATTGTATGATAGGAGCTAAAATTCCACTCCACTTTGCTTGTAATACACCAATAACATTTAATTCTTATTTAGGATTAGTGGTAGCTATTCTTAGATAATCAATGTTGTTCAAAATCACAGCGAACCTTCTAATAAAGTAAGTAATTATCTATCATTCAACTAAATTGAATGTGTAAAATATAATCTTAGCTATATAATATCTAATATCATTTACATTTTCAGTACCTTTATATTGAACCAATATAGTGGTCCACATTTCATTTGATGTCTGACATAAAAAAAATACATTGATCTCATATGATTCTAACTAACAATTTATAGTATTCAAAACATTAAATTTCATGTCATAACATTATTCAGTTCAAGAATATGATGTTTTATATTTTTTCTTATGAATTTTATGGGTCATTACTTCTTTGATATAAATATTACAGTTGATTTCTTCTAGATAAATGATCTTGTGAGCTTTCCAACAACCATCATTTTCACCATTGAAGCACGAAGCTATAACCATTGACATAATTTTTTTTTCATCAATCATAGAATCCATTTAGAGATGGTTATTATTAATATATAATTTGAAAAATATGAGCTCAAAATTCATTAGTTTTGATACCAATAGTTGTTTTACATAATGGATAGCTAAATACTGAAGAGGGGTTGGGGTGGTGGGGTAAATGAGTTCATAAACATTTCATTACAAAATAACTACATCTACTCGTATAATAATTCAAATACTTATCCTTAATAAAAATAAACATTGTAAATTAAATTTTAAGGTAAATAGATCAATCATAGAATATTTATGGTAGTTTGGGGATAGAATATTCCCTAGTATACTCTAGTAACACTCTACTGTAGGAATTTGGTGATTTTCAGCATAACAACCCTTTTATCGGGGGATCCCAACACAGTACATGTAACACCCCAAGATTTCATAGTGTGTTATTTCTTCAAAATAATTCAATAACTTGCACTACACGCAACACCGAGTTCAATCACACCATGACATACAAAAAAACCCATTAAAAAGAGGTTATGAATAGTATTATCTAAATTTTAGACTTTATATAATCCTTATAATATTAGAATCCATATTATGAGTTTCTTAGATATAATGCAAGAAGAAATCCATTTTCAGTATTGCACTTTTATCAACTTTTAATAGTGAACCCTTTTTAAATACAATATTTTAAACTTTTTGACTAAATGTTGACATAAAAAATTTAAAATGAAACATTCCAAGCTTCCACGGTACGCTTTCTTTGAATAATACAGTAGCGTGTGTTGTACGCAACCTTGAGTTTTAACACACACCACAACCAATCAAACTATCCGTTATGAATAGAAATACCTACTTTTCGAAATTATATATATTTTATATTTTAAAATTGACTTCATTTCGGGATTCGCAGTATCGAATTTAGCCAAAGCTGAAATTTTGGTACTTTTCGGATAACTTTCATATTTTGATGAATAGTGAAAATTACTAAATTTTAATTAAAAAAAACTTTTTTAATCAAAATAATTAATAGTGATAAATTATGAATTTGAGTGGTTTTAAAGTATATTTAGAATATATTTTTACCATTTAATATAATGTTGGTCATTGGACATAATTTTACAATTAAACCGAACATAAACAAGTGTCAATCTTTTGATAGTTATTATCTCTTAAAAACACGCTTTTTGTTTTGACAGTAGAAATTAATTTTAAATAAATTTCTGCCACTTCTGTGTTTTGAATTTAGAAAAATGGATTCCATATTTTGAATCAGGATGTCCAAATTGTGTAAATAGGTAACTTTTATTTGTAGACATTTTGAATAATTACTGTGGTAAATATTTTATTTACCATGGTTAATGGTAAATCTGGTAAATAAGGGTTAAAAAATAATATTATAATAATAATAAATTACCCTAAAACGTGTCCTAGCCTTATTGGTTGATACATGTTCGACCATAGGAATATTTGGGTCGATTAGGGGACCCCATGGTGCCACTTGTAGGTGATAGGGACACTTTATTTTAATTAATTTAAAATGAATACAAAAATGACAGAAGCATATATCTTTTAGAAAAACAATTATTACATAGGGTTATATATGTTGGATTTTAGATTATAAATATTAATTAGAAATATAAAAATATTTCCTACATAATGTTATTTTATTTATAATTTTTTGACATTAAATGATTTAATTTATTTACGACACAATGGTGATGTAGTAATTACTATAATAGTGAAAAATTAAACTAATTGATATTATAAATACCCAAATAAATATAATATGAAACTTTTAATGAATTAAACTAATTTTCTAGGATAATATGATATATTAGGATTGATTTAATTTACTTTGTTCGAAGTAATCAATCTGTTATGAGTTTTAAAAAAATCAACTATTGAATAGTGTCAAAATTGACATAAAAGAGTTCTTAAAACAAATATTATATTATTAATTGATATTAAATTCCTAAAAATCTAATGTTCGGCCAAGAGACTTAGATCATGATAGGTGCATCATTAATGGACCACTTGGGGGTCGCTTGGATGTATGTAGTATGTTTATTAACCATATTATATAAAAATACAAAGAGACATTGTAAAAGTGAAACTAATTAACATAGAGTTAATACTTAAAGATAAGGTTAATATAAGTACCCAAACCTGTCTAAATTCTATTGGTTGAGTTGTTTTTGACCCATCCTCACCTTAAAATTTTAATAGTCCACTTTGGAACCATTAGAAACCGAATATGAATTTATTATAAATTGATATTTCTAGCTTTTCAAAAGGTGCCCCTCACCCCTCTTATAAAAGGGCACTCCTCCTTCTCATTTCTTCACACATTCAAAGCCTTTTGGATCAGCCAAAATCTGCCCAAATACTCTACCAACTTCCCTCACTACAACCTAGAGGCCTTAGTTTGATCAGAAAGGTAACCTATCGAGCCCTTTTGATCAAATCAAAAGGAAGAACCCAAAGAAGAGGTAATGATTTCACCACCCTTTTTCCAAGTTCATTTCTTCTTCCACTTCTTCTTCCCTTGTTGTTACCATTCTAAAATAATAACTCCAGTATCTCACATATAATGTGATGTTATTATAAATATGGTACAACCATATTCATTATTCTATCCACACTTTGAATAACATGTCACCATACGTGCGTACGTACGGCTTACCGTCTCCACGTCGTGGTGTAATTGTTATTCAATATATTATTATTTGGATGGGTATAATAATGATGTGTAACTCATGTAAATAATAAATATGACATGTTAATTATTCTGTATATATGATATAATATCCATTTATATATTTTTTTAATATCAAAAGAATGATATTGTCGCTCGTGCGTACGTACGGACTACTGTCTCCACGAACGTGATAAGATTCATTCTCCATCGTATCCATTCAAGTATAATTATCATTTGATGATTTAAAAATGATGTTTAAGGACTTGATATCATTATAGATATGAATAATATACAACCTATTCATTACAAACATGGCTTAAGTAACAAAACATATAAAAGAAAACAAGTAAGTTAACACCCAAAACAACGATAATACTAAGATATTATTATCAAATCAATATTAAAAGATCATATATGATATCATATTAATATATATTATTATTGTATAATTTAATAACAATTGTTTCACCATTATATAGAAGGTTAACCTACCCCAACCAAGGAAAAGTACAAGGTAAGGGGTTTTCATCTCACTCCTTATTTCCGTGAGATTCATGCCATATTGCCACCATCACCTTTTGTGTGGTGTATGTACTGCCCATAATTATATTCTTTGTGTAATACACTCTAATTTATGTGTATTTACATATTCATTGTATGATACCTCTTTCATGGGTTTTATGTTTCATAAGTTTCCAAATTGGTAAGGGTTATTTCACAATCTCTTCATTATCCGAGGTTGTTTATATGTAATAATCTACTGGGATCTCTTTATCATACACATCCATGTTTCTTCAAAATGTATTTCAAAACATTTTTATTATTTAAAAGAATATGGGTTAAAGTCATTTATACCCTTGTTTGACTTTTTATAAGAGGAATATTTCCGTCGTTTTCAAAACAAGGTCCTTTTTAACCTTTTCGACAGGATTAAGGTAATAATGTTTTTTTAACTTATACGGAGAGTGCAGCTATTTTTCACCGTTATAAAATCTTTAAAGATTACCTTACAAGTTTATAAAGATATTTTCAAAGTAAATGTTTTATTTTATATTTATATGAGTTTTACATGATTTCAATAAAAGAGATATTTCTCTCCAATATATGAAAATCCAGTGAAAATGTATACGTATTTAACGCAAGCTTAAAAATGTTTTCAGAAAACCTGACTCTCGAGTATGGTAGACAGGAAGGGATTGGGAGTGGACCCATCATGGCCTGTAATTAGTCGAGGAGTCTCAGAATTAGTTATTTTGTTTTTAGAAGCTTGTGTAATGTTTTAAAAAAACACTAGAGTATATTTGGAAAATTTTAAATGTAAGTATCTTCTAAAAAAATTGCATCGGAAAGTCTCATGAGACAAACTAGTGACTCGGCACATGGCCTTGACAAAATCTTATTTGTAGTCTTGGCACGATGCCTTGGCTATGTGGTTATGATAGTATGGCATTATGCATTCCAACATTATGAAAGTGGTTATTGATTTTGCATGTGATTATTCGATTAGTAGAATATCCATGTAAATAAGTAAATGGAATTATTTCATTTTATTTATGCCATATAATGTTGAAAGTTCAAGTTTTAAAGGATTTTGTTTTATTTATACATTGCCTTAAATGTTTATTCTTATTTTTGAAAGTTTCCGCTATATTGTTATCCTTACTGGGCATTTGAGCTCACCCCTTTTCTATGTTTTATTTTTCCCAAGAAGTGAAGAAGTAAATTATGAATGACCTGCAGGGATATTATGTGGGGATATGAGTGTGGTTTATGGAGAAAATATGTTGTTGTAGTAGTTTTTCATTTTATGAATTATTGTAAGACTTATGAATATATCTAGTGTTTCCAAGGCTACTAAACCAATCGGTCTTTCGAGATTTGATCTTTCTTATGATCATGCCAATGTTATGTAATAATGCACCGACTCTGGGTAACTAGGGTCGGGGCGTTACAGTTGGTATTAGAGGAGGTTTAGTACAAACCTTGGAAGCTAGATTTAGATAAACTCTGATTAGACCACGTAGACCTAAGATGAACATTGGGGATTAGTGTAGAAGAACTTCCTAGAATTTTGGTATTGTAGAGATTTTGTGAGTTTTCTGAGAAATACATCCCTGTCTAGATACGAGCAGGTAGTGGCGGCTCTGGCACAGATGTACCTAGGGGTAAAACCCGAAAACACCACTTTGAGCTAGACTCGAACGGGAACTGGTGCACGACAACGGGCCTTGCTGCACTCTTGGTTACGACACTCCCGGGAGATATGCTTAGGATAACTCTCATTTTCTTTACAATCATTATGAATGGTTTATGAGTATATACTTCCTCAAAGAAAACATATTTATGATTATGGATTATATCCATAAACTATTTAATTTATGTTATGTGTCTTACAAGTTTGGGATTAGGTATTGTTATTCATAAACTAATCTAATTTATGCCATTGTTTATAAATGGCGCCCAGTAGAAGGAATGAGAACTCTAGTAATGCACATGATACAAAGAGAAAGAAGGATCATATATTTCATGGTCTTAAGCCAGAATTTATAAAAGAAATAGTCTCACATGTATTATCATCATATGAAGAAATAATATCATGTGCTGACAAGATAAGTAAAGAGTTTACTGAGTCATATGGCTTTGAAGGGAAGCAAGAGAAGAAAAGGATGGAAGAGAGAAAGACGGATAAAGGGAAGAGGGAAAAGAAGAATTTTCCCATATGTGGTAACTGTGGAAAGAAACACCTTGGAACTTGCCTGAAAGGAATGTGAGTTTTTATAAGTGTGGAGAAAAAGGGCACAAAGTACGTGACTGCAAGGGTAAGAAAATGGTTTTTAATGTACAATGCTTCATTTTCAAGGAGTTTGGACACTACACGAACCTATGTCCCAGTCATCAGACTATGCCACAAATGATGTTATTGGATAATAATCAAGTTATGATACTACCACAGATGAAGAGGAATGATTAGAGTTCTTATGTTGATTATGTCAATTGATTGTTGTATCAACAATATACTTGTTATAATAATTATGGAGTATATAAGGATTGTACTGCAGTACTATTTCATTAAGGACTTGAGATTGTGTGGAACAAAGAAAAGTGACTCAATAGCAGGATAAATTTTTGGAAAATATATGGTTGAGAGAATGATAAATCATAATATAGTTCTGATACTGAGGTAGTGATTTTGGAATAATATGTGATTGTTTTGGATAAATTATATTGGATATTCTTGACTACCTTGGAACTGATTAATGATTTGTATATTCCATCATTGTTGGGGTTTAAAACATTTTTTGATAAATGAAGTATATCCAGCATTCTATATGGAATAAGGGAGAATGAATGTAATCAATAAGGAATATGGTAATACATGATGAAGGTATTCATATGATATTATGGGGTAAAAAGGATCTATATTTTGTTTACCTTCCTTATAAATGTTGGACTGTGAGTTTGGACAGAAGTATTTTGGATAGTTCTAGTTTGGATTATTTTGGATTGCCATAAAAGGACATCCCGAAGGTTGGGCGGCAACCCGTCGCGTCTAGCAAGGCTGCGAGACTTGAACCCGCAACCGAAGGGCGACAAGGGTGTATCACCTACCACTGGCCCACGAGATGTCCTGGATTAAATAATGTAGTTTTTATTAAAAGATCTTGTAGATGAATTATAAATTCGTTTATTTTGGAACCCTATACGAATAGTGTAAATATAATTTTTTTACATTCTATTATCTTTTAGAGTGAAAGATGAGTTTGTGGTAGAAATTTATTAATGGATAAAACTCTAATTATAAAGTAAGTATATCTCCTTATGATCTTAGCCAGTCTCATAAATAAATTCTTCAATATTAAGAAAAGGAACCTAGAACAAAAATGTTTTCCTAGATGGTACATTAAATCATCACTAATTTATGGCTTTGGGATTGTTGGCCTTTTCATAGCCATGTTCTCTACCACTCTCCATCAAATATTTGATGGTTAGATTTTTCTTCCATATCCATATTTTCCTACATGGAACCCTAGTATGTGTTATTTTCGGTAATCTTCATACTTTCGACTCTTTATTTAAAATAGAGGCCTCATTAATTCATTTTTCAATGTGGGATTTCAACTAAGATATTTTGAAACGTCAAAAATGTGTTATCCTAATACCCTATGTTTTGTTGAACCGATGGTATTTCAAATCATCATAGATAGATGAATTTAAGGACCTCAATTTTATACTTGTTTGTGATTGATGACCTCAATCACTACCTATAAATATTTACGTTTTTCCACCAATTATATGTCTCTAATTGCCACCAATGTTCTCCTAATCGAGATCATAATTTGGTGGTGACCCTTTCATTTCTCTTTTCCTCATATTAAGACTGAATTTTAGTATCCCAATTTCCGATGTGGGTTTTCCCACAAATATATTTTCTATTTTCAACCTTTTATTTTTGAAGAACAATTTGAAATTGTGAGGACGCAATTTATTGAAGGAGGGGAGAATGTAACACCCCAAGATTTCATAGTGTGTTATTTCTTCAAAATAATTCAATAACTTTCACTACACGCAACACCGAGTTCAATCACACCATGACTTACAAAAAAAACCCATTCAAAAGAGGTTATGAATAGTATTATATAAATTTTAAACTTTATATAATCCTTATAATTTTAGAATCCATATTATGAGTTTCTTAGATATAATGCAAGAACAAATTCATTTTCAATATTGCACTTTTATCAACTTTTAATAGTGAACCCATTTTAAATACAATATTTTAAACTTTTTGACTAAATGGGGACATCAAAAATTTAAAATGAAACATCCCAAGCTTCCACGGTATGCTTTCTTTGAATAATACAGTAGCGTGTGTTGTACGCAACCTTAGTTTTAACACACACCACAACCAACCAAACTAGCCGTTATGAATAGTAATACCTACTTTTCGAAATTATATATATTTTATATTTTAAAATGGACCTCATTTCGGGATTCGGAATATCAAATTTAGCCTAATGTGAAATTTTGGTACTTTTTGGATAACTTTCATATTTTGATGAATAGTGAAAATTACTAAATTTTAATTAAAAAAAACTTTTTTAATCAAAATAATTAATAGTGATAAATTATGAATTTGAGTGGTTTTAAAGTATATTTAGAATATATTTTTACTATTTAATATAATGTTGGTCTTTGGACATAATTTTACAATTAAACCGAACATAAACAAGTGTCAATCTTTTGATAGTTATTATTTTTGAAAAACACACTTTTTATTTTGACAGCGGGAATTAATTTTAAATTAATTTCTACCACTTCTTTGTTTTGAATTTAGAAAAATGGATTCCATATTTGGAATCAGGATTTCCAAATTGTGTAAATAGGTAACTTTTATTTTTAGACATTTTGAATAATTACTGTGGTAAATATTTTATTTACCATGGTTAAGGGTAAATCTGGTAAATAAGGGTTAAAAAGTAATATTATAATAATACTAAATTACCCTAAAACGTTTACTAGCATTATTGGTTGATACATGTTCGACCATAGGCATCTTTGGGTCGATTTGGGGACCCCAGGGTGCCACTTGTAGGTGATAGGGATACTTTATTTTAATTAAGTTAAAATGAATACAAAAATGACACAAGCATATATCTTTTAGAAACACAATTATTACATAGGGTTATATATGTTGGATTTTAGATTATAAATATTCATTAGAAAGATAAAAAGATTTCCTACATAATTATATTTTATTTATAATTTTTAGACATTATATGTTTTAATTTATTTATGACACAATGATGATGTAGTAATTACTATAATAGTGAAAAATTAAACAAATTGATATTATAAATACCCAAATAAATATAATATGAAACTTTTAATGAATTAAACTAATTTTATAGGATAATATGATATATTAGGATTTATTTAATTTACTTTGTTCGAAGTAATCAATCTGTTATTAGTTTCAAAAAATGAACTATTGAATAGTGTCAAAATTGACATAAAAGAGTTCTTAACACAAATAATATATTATTAATTGATATTAAATTCCTAAAAATCTAAGGTTCGGCCAAAAAACTTATATCATGATAGTTTAATCATTAATGGACCACTTGGGGGTCTCTTGGATGTATGTAGTATGTTTATTAACCATATTATATAAAAATACAAAGAGACATTGTAAAAGTGAAACTAATTAACTTAGAGTTAATACTTAAATATAAGGTTAATATAAGTACCCAAACCTGTCTAAATTCTATTGGTTTAGTTTTTTTCGACCCATCCCCACCTTAACCGTTGAATAGTCAACTTTGGAACCATTAGAAACCGAATATGAATTTATTATAAATTAATATTTCTAGCTTTTCCAAAGGTGCCCCTCACCCTTCTTATAAAAGGGAACTCCACCTTCTCATTTCTTCACACCTTCAAAGACTTTTGGTTCAGCCAAACTCTGCCCAAATACTCTCCCAACTTCCCTCACTACAACCTAGAGGCCTTATTATGATCAAAAAGCTAACCTAGGGAGCCCTTTTGATCAAATCAAAAGGAAGAACCCGAAGAAGAGGTAATGATTTCACCACCCTTTTTCCAAGTTCATTTCTTCTTCCACTTATTCTTCCTTTGTTGTTACCATTCTAAAATAATAACTCCAGTATCTCAAATATACTGTAATGTTATTATAAATATGGTACAACCATATTCAGTATTCTATCCACCCTTTGAATAACATGTCACCATACGTGCGTACGTATGGCTCACCGTCTCCACGTCGTGGTGTAATTGTTATTCAATATATTATTATTTGGATGAGTATAATAATGATGTGTAACTCATGTAAATAATATATATAACATGTTAATTATTCTGTATATATGATATAACATCCATTTATATATTTTTTTAATATCAAAAGAATGATATTGTCGCTCGTGCGTACGTACAGACTACCGTCTCCACGAACGCGATAAGATTCATTCTCCATCGTATCCATTCAAGTATAATTGTCATTTGATGATTTAAAAATGATGTTTAAGGACTTGATATCATTCTGGATATGAATAATATACATCCTATTCATTACAAACATGGCTTACATAACAAAACATATAAAAGAAAACAAGTAAGTTAACACCCGAAACAACGATAATACTAAGATATTATTATCAAATCAATATTAAAAGAATATATATGATATCATATTAATATATATTATTCTTGTATAATTTAATAACAATTATTTCACCATTATACAGGAGGTTAACCTACCCCAACCAAGGAAAAGTACAAGGTAAGGGGTTTTCATCTCACTCCTTATTTCCGTGAGATTCATTCCATATTGCCACCATCACCTTTTGTGTGGTGTATGTACTGCCCATAATTATATTATTTGTGTAATACACTCTAATTTATGTGTATATACATATTAATTGTATGATACCTCTTTCGTGGGTTTTATGTTTCATAAGTTACCAAATTTTTAAGGGTTATTTCACAATATCTTCATTATCCGAGGTTGTTTATATGTAATAATCTACTGGGATATCTTTATCATCCACATCCATGTTTCTTCAAAATGTATTTCAAAACATTTTTATTATTTACAAGAATATAAGTTAAAGTCATTTATACCCTTGTTTGACTTTTTATAAGAGGAATATTTCCGTCTTTTTTAAAACAAGGTCCTTTTTAACCTTTTTGACAGGATTAAGGTAATAATGTTTTTTTAACTTATACGGCGAGTGCAGCTATTTTTCACCGTTATAAAATCTTTAAAGATTAACTTACAAGTTTATAAGGATATTTTCAAAGTAAATGTTTTATTTTATATTTATGTGTGTTTTACATGATTTCAATAAAAGAGATATTTCTCTCCAATATATGAAAATCCAGTGAAAATGTATACGTATTTAACGCAAGCTTAAAAATGTTTTTAGAAAACCTGACTCTCGAGTATGGTAGACAGGAAGGGATTAGGCATGGAACCATCATGGCCTGTAATTAGTCGAGCAGTCTCAGAATTAGTTATTTTGTTTTTAGAAGATTTTGTAATGTTTTAAAAAAAACACTGGAGTATATTTGGGAAATTTTAAACGTATGTATCTTCTAAAAAAATTGCATCAGTAGGTCTCATGAGACAATCTAGTGTCTTGGAACAAGGCCTTGACAAAATCTTATTTGTAGTCTTGGCACGAGGCCTTGGCTATGTGGTTATGATAGTCTGGCATTATGCATTCCAACATTATGAAAGTGGTTATTGATTTTTCATTTGATTATTCGATTAGTAGAATATCCATGTGAATAAGTAAATGGCATTATTTCATTTTATTTATGCCATACCATGTTGAAAGTTCAGGTTTTAAAGGCTTTTGTTTTGGTTATACATTGCCTTAAATGTTTATTCTTATTTATGAAAGTTTCCGCTATATTGTTATCCTTACTGGGCATTTGAGCTCACCCCTTTTTTATGTTTTATTTTTCCCAGGAAGTGAAGAAGTAAATTATGAATGACCTGCAGGGATATTATGTGGGGATATGAGTGTGGTTTATGGAGAAAATATGTTGTTGTTGTAGTTTTTCATTTTATGATGTAATGTAAGACTTATGAATATATCTAGTGTTTCCAAGGCTACTAAACCAATTGTCTTTCGAGAGTTGATCTTTCTTATGATCATTCCAATGTTAAGTAATAATGCACCGACTCTGGGTAACTAGGGTCGGGGCATTACAGTACAAGCAGCTATCACGGAATAAAAAGGTCCAATAGCTTTTAAATAAGTTCTCCCTTTAATATACCTTTCAATGATTACAACACAAACTCTTACACTATGTGTATAAACGATAGAATAAACAATGTTTTGAATATACGGTTACAACAAACAATTGAAAGAAACTAATGATAGTAGATAAAGATTATTCATGATAATATAATCATATTCCATGTTTATATCAAGATGATCTTTAATGAAAATGATATAAATGTTAAGTACAACATGAATGTTTATCTTTTATATATGCACAAGTACTCATATTATTTTATAAATGTGCATTTGTAAATCTGTTTGTCTCTCTATCTCATATTTTTAATGGATAACCCTTCATATTGGATCTCATAATGAGGTTTTTCACTAGACAATACTATTGGTCCTTCTATCCACATTTTGATATTTTTTAGATAGGATACAAATGATAAAAATCATATCCTTTGATATATAGAATTTTATTTTGTTGTAGTGATGTGATAAATAAACTCATTCTATGAATCAATATATTCAAAGAAATGATAGATACTATCCCGATTGATTTTTAATTAAATGTGTAATTATATTTATTATATTAATTAATGGAATTAAATTACTTATCAAAATATGATAAGGTAATCATGACAGAAGACTAACACATTCTAAGATATTAAATTGGAATAATTTTTCAACGTAAGATAACATTTTAAGATATTTTTTGGGATTATAATGGTCTTTAAAAAAACATGGAAGAAGACAATTCTTCATCCTAATATAAACATGTTACTGTGATGGAAGAAATTGCTTCCTCAACTTCTTATGAAATTTTGAAGATAATATTTTACGAATATCCTTTTGGTAATATAATGTATTCTAGTGTTTTGATTATGACTTAAGAATCTAGATTGAGTAACTCATCTATTATATTCATAAGATATAATATTATTAAATAAGATAAAATTCCAAAAATTTATTATTCTAAGGAAGTTGATGATAATATTAAAATCTATTAAAATAAAATACAATTTCAATGATTTAATACTTTACTCATCGTAAGATAATAACATAGCGTAAGATAAATTCTTTCTGAAAAATTAAATATGAAACACTAAACATAAACTAGCTAGAATAAATTTATAGATTTTTAGAATCATCAAAACACCTAAAAAATGAGAATGGATGGAAAAAATTATCTATCCAACATTTCATTTGTAAAATCATAGAATAGAAAGACTATAACATTTGAATCCTATGTGCCAAATGAAATGAATGATAAATTTCTTGCATTTGTTGATGTAGAGTAAAAAGCAGTCGTTAGACACAATCCAATCGGGCCATGTCCATAAATATAGAATAAATCACAATAGACAAAAAAGTGTGTATATAGAAGATAAATTCATAATAATCCATAACATCATAGATCAGAACAACAATCTCATATCCCTAGAAACTAAGACTTCTTACTGGAACAAGCATTCTTGATGCACTTGTACAATATCCATCACATTATTTGACACATTACTTGTACTCATATATATATTATCTCAAATACTAACACAATAATAATATAATAGCACTAATATCACTTTGTATCTTCCTCGAATGTATTCCACTAAACTAGTTCTTAGTGATGGTTTGTTACAGGGCCTCTAGCTTGAAACTCTATACAGTAGAGGCTACCTACTAGAAATGAGGTCCTAGGGTGTGTATGTGGAAAGAGTATTCCCTAATATCATAGTAAAAAACTTAAATAACTATATATCATACAAAAAATTATAAATGGAGTAAAAAAGTAATAAATAAACTAAAATAAATGAATATTTAATATTAAATTATATGCAATAAAATCTCGAACATGTATGTCACGCAACACTGGTTACACAGTAGATTGATCATATAGAAATGAGTACATAAAAGAAATTAAAATAAAAGTAAAATTATCTTCTAAATATTCTATGCCAAACCACATAACCAGTCCCTATAAAACTATTGAACTACATTATCCCAATCATAAGAGACAATACGAGTGGGTCCTCCTGATCATGGAATTCAATGCCAAAACCCTATCTTCCATGAATTTTTTCTCAACCTGAAAAAAAGATATAAGGGCCGAAAACACACCGAGGTTCACTTAAATGAGTGATTATATTATCAGATTTGTCTAACCGAATGATGAACCTATAATTGTTATGTCATAATGGCATGCACATGAAATTTTATTATACTAGGTAAGGCACAACAAAAAAATTAAAAAAATAACATGAAACTACAATAAATCCCTGAGTCCAAGATCCGGGTCAATTGGGAAAGGTGCTATCATGTATATTGATATTTATATTCACACACACACACACACACACATATTTGAACACACACACACACACAGATATATATATGAATATTCATTTTTGAGGTGGAAGAAGTAACATAAAACAACAACAGTTGATCATACTATCTATAACCTCGATCGCATAGACATACTGTACAATGGGTAGTGATATTGATGTCCTACCACATACTCATAGGTAATTATATTGATATATAGGTCTATAATCCCAATCATATATACCTAATTCATCGAATACTAGAATTAAAATGAGAAATCTACATCACCATAGATCGATATTCATCAAAACCCTATGATCACATGTATTCTCTTCCATTAAATTAAATAATTGATTCTGGGGAAGTGAATATAGAAATATGGTAAATGGACAGGATATGGAATCTATTCCACTCATTACATGTAAACCGAGTTTAATGTTTAATCCAGAGGTCCGGATCCCTTTATGGTTATGACATTGTGATTCATATTAACCCGAAAGGGTCTAACCCATAGGAGAACTGTAAGGACATTTCATTGGTAATACATCATTCCTACACCTCAATGCAGATTACCACGGAGAGTGGAATCATCCCTATCAATTAAGAGAGATTAATCCTCCATTAGTATCAAACAATTCGAAACACCATTTCTAACAAAGTGGTCTAGAAATCAATCACGGAGAGTGTAATTGTCCCTATCGTTTGGGAAAGCAGAACAATACATGATTATAATCAGATCAAGGATTGAAGAATCATCTTCATCACAGAAAAATAAATGGATAGAAGAATTATATTCAATAAATAAAAATTTGAGGGGAGTAGAATCATCGTCATCACTTGATATAGAACAATCATCCATGATTATATTTAACAGGTACGTCATTCTTATATATCGTAAAAATAGGCTAAAAATATGTTTCCTAGGAATATCCTACCAAAATATCAGTTATATAATAGTCTAATATATAGGTTCAATAGCTATGTCTTATGTAATAATCCTTGTTGTCATGTAAAATATAAAAAATAACATGGTTAAAAAGATGAATCATAGAAAATACAAAGGGGAATCACAATAAAGAATAAGATAGATCCTAGGAGGAACTTCTTGGAACTCCCAAGAGAAAGAAAGTTAAAACATATTAGGATTGTGAGACACTAACCAATGAGAACCTCAAGACATATTCCATTCATCATTAATAAACAATTTAATTTATTAACAAAATAGAACGGGTTGTCAAACACCTAAACCGACCACAAATACCACAAACCCCAGGCTGACATGTTTGGTATTAGTTCTAAGTTTCAACCCAATACCATTTATGATGAAACCTGATATAATACCTTATGGTAGGTCAAATATTAGGGCACCCATTAGTCCCATCATGTTAAAACACTATATATGCATCCTAATTGGGATCATCGGGTCTACACACAATCGGACACATCCTACTAATTATAATTAGCTGTCAAGAATAAAAAATGAATCCTTCATGGGATCCTTAAAGGTAATGATGTAGAGGCATGCTACACGAGATCCTTGGAATGGTACATAAGAAGGTGTTTCTAATCAGGGACACTAGAACATGCCACGAGATATACATGCATACTAAATGGGATCCTTAAAATGATATATAGGTATAGGGACCCGGTAAGGGATTCCCTAAGTCAACATTAAGTGAAGGAATCCCACAAGGGAGACTTGGTAATATTCAAAAGTTACAATAATTATAAAATTTATCCCCAAGGTTAAAAATTAATTTGATGAATCCAACATGGGATCTTTATAACCCAAAAACCACACGATGTCGTAGACCATAAGAGAATATCTCACAAGGGAGAATTCCCAAAAAAAGTTCTACGAAGTATCAATATAGAGTGTTAGATCATGGCTTATCTCAGGTAAAGGTATCACTCTCATGAAACAATTGAATTCAATTACAAGAGATAGAAACACCACATTTAGAGAAAATATCTAGATTCCACCTAGGAGACCTTAAAAAGCTGCAAGGGAAGATCTTTGTGAAAAGTTACTCATAATGAAATAATCAAGGGTCTAATTATAACTCTTGGGAATAAAGACATGAAAACAAATAAAATGGTATCAAATTGGTAGTACACATAATGATTACCCAATAAGTAGTGTGTTCTCAAGACTACACATCGAGGTGTGTACCTTATCCAGACATGACTTGTCAATGGCTATGTACATGATGTGTTCAACATGTACACAAAATGTACACTATATTGGGTACCTTCCCATATACATCACACTTCATGATAATGGGTATATCTTGGATGTGTACCATCATATTACAAGTCACCCCCATGGGGTCTAGCCTTGTAATCTACATGACCATGTGCCCCTATACAGGCTGTTTAATCAGGTACTCAGCTACATGACTGAGTCCCAGTACGTGGAATATATACCCTATGCTTGAAGTGAGCATATAAAAGACAATATTCATATAATTGGAAGAACAAAAAATGTTTTTTCAAAAAATACATGCCCTATGGTTGAGATTTTTAAATGGGAAATCCGTAAAATCCCAAAAAACCTTGTTTTCCCACAAAAAACCGATCGACCAATAAGTGGTCCTAAGAAAAAATAATCGGGGTTTAAAACAAGAAAAAAATAAATGTACATGAATATATGAAAAAAACTAAAATAATCCCTATATTTCGGAGGAATCCACCACTCCATCACTTGTTTCCACGATCTATGACTATAACACATCTATCTGATGTATCCTGAGTTTCATGATGGTACCTCTATTACCCTTTCCCTATTTTTATCTATCCATTTACCTTTATCATCCACATGATGAAGTAGGGTTAGCATGGGGTATTTGTGATAATATAAGGAACGAAAATTATAAAAAGAAAAGAAAATGAACAAAAATAAAAGGAAAAATAAAATAAAAAGAGATGGGGGCCCAACCCTACTGCCCAAACTGAGTTTATGCACTAACTAGGAATAAATACCCATTCCGGAATCAACTATAGATATAGAATCTAAATTTGATGATCTATTGAAAATATATTACTGAAAAAACTATGCGAATAAATTAAAATTTATTAAATTAAATAATAATTAATAATAATTTTTTCTAAAATTTGAATGTCTGTAAATTCCACTAAAATCATGACCTAGGTTAAATTCCTTATTCCAAGAATAAATTAGTGATCGTAAAAAATTACAGAAGATCATTTTCTAAGTTAAAATTACCATTTTACCATATTACCTGAATCCAAAAGAACAAATAAAAATTTCAAAACAATATTTCCATCTTGAAATACACATGAAATTACAAGATGATAGGAATGGGAAATGAAAATGAAAAAATTTAGAGAGTGAATATATAAAATTTATATGAGGAAAAACTTTTTAGTCAAAAGGAATAATAAAGATCATGATAAAATCTCTTAGATGAAAAATTTGATAAATTAATTGTGAGTCATGGGTTTTCGATTTTTATTAGTATATGTTATATTCAAAAAAATATATATTCTAACTCCCATGTGACATATGTATAAAACAAAAATCATATCGGATGTTTGAATGATAGAATATTAGATTTGTGAGAGTTATGGTTCTATGAATTTTTAAATTTTAATAAACTCTATAAAAGAATAAAAACCATAAAAATTATCTGATCCATTTCCAATATGTGGTATCATTTGGGTATTGAATCTAAAGGAGGAATAAAATATTCTTACAACAATCATTATTATATAATTTTGATAAGAATAAATAAGATTAAGGAAATACTATTGTGTATAGTTTCCTCTATTTGTGCTGATGAACATATAATTATGATGAGTTTTTATATTTTAAGATTAAAATATCTTATTTATTGAGGAATACAGTAGAAATGGATATAAAGATATGTGAACCAATGATTCAAGTTGAGTCTATGTTGAAGAGCTTTCATAAAGACCATTTTGTATTAAAAGTTATTTATATTTTAATGAATAATATCATTTTCAGTAGTGAATTGACATTATTTCATGTCTAGGTGTTATAATTCCATTGTGGAATTTATATATACACCTAAATATATATGGTTGGATCCATAATTTTTTTGGAATTTGTTATGAAGGTAAATCATTGTCTGAAATAGGTAATATATTGTAATGTTTGTGAGATAAGTTTCATGTGATTATGGAATGTAAATCCTTTTGAACTCAAATCTTATATAAAAAATATGGGAATCATAGTCTTTTGTGGGAAATTCCAACCATTATAATTAAAATTATATTATAGTGTAAAATACATGATTGAGGTGAAAAAACAATCAATTCACACAGTAGGTCATACTGCTTGACCTTTTTAAAACATTTATCATATTTGACTAATTTATGTACATTAATATGGTAGATTGTTTCTCGGTAAAATATTTAAGAGATCCAATTTCAATGACAAGAGAAAAAAACAAATTCTAAAGGGTTTGAAAGAATAAAAGAATGAATTTGGGATTTGTAAATTTTATAAACACTTGATTAAACCCGATTAGGTGGATGAATATATCATGTTAAGAATTTTAAGTCGTATTATAGTGTATTTTTATGTTGAATTGCATCTGTTTTTTATTTTCCAAACAAGCATTTTTAGAATTGGATGATATAAATATTGAAGAGTTTTTCTGGAGGTTTTTAAAATGGAATAATATTCCCCCACTCATATTCAAAGAAATATTGATATCTCTTCTAGTATATTTTAGTATTGGGTAATGAACATGAATGGATTATATAAAATGTATCTCGGATGAAAGAATATATATTTTTATATATATTTACACAAATTGGTATGTTTATATCCATTGAATCTATTTATATAATTCCTTTTAATTACTATGGTATAATATATTAATACCTTAAATATATTAATATTGGGAAATAGTTTTACTCCAACATGAATAGTAATCAAAAAAATATTCTTGAGGAAGTAGTTTTATATATACGTTGATTTATAATAGAACCAACTGATGAAAAACCACCACTAGAGGAAGATGATGATGATTTCGAGAACTAATCAGAAAAAGAAATTGGAATATGAAACCCTATCAGAACATGTAAAATAAAAGTGTGAAACAACCTCACTTTTCATAGATAATATGTCACTGAATGTTGAAAAATTTTATAGAATAGTTATTCAGAATTAAGTTTTTATGGAAGTTTTTACTGAGGTATTCCATTAATTTAAAAGACTAAATAATTTAAAATGAATTTCAAGTATATACGATTGGATTTGAATAAAAACATAATAAATAAACTTGATAATTCACTAGCAAAGAGAAAAATAATACCTGTGGAAAACAAAAATTGGAAGATGAATATTGAAATTGAATATTGATTAAATTCGGTTAAAGATGAGAAATATTTTATCAAAATGAACTATTTGGAGATGTTAATAAAGTTAAACAATATTGAATTATTTCATGTTGGGTATTATCAATGTTTTGAAATAACCACTGCTACAATTTTTTTTAAGATGAATTTTCAACCATGTCAGACAATTTCTAGTGGTAAATTGAAATAAAATGGTGTTGGTATAGCATCCCCCACATGAACAATCAAGTGAAATACCCACCAGAAAAATGATCATAGTTATACTAAATCTATATAATCAAATATTACTTGAAACAAAATTTAACACAATTTAATTATATCTAAATGGTAGTTAGAAAAAATTATGAGGATCCTATAAAATAAACAAGGATATATATTTGATAATTTATGATGATTATTATCCAAAACCAATTCTATAATATTTTTGATTAAATCGAGAAAGTAAATGGTTTCTATGAAAATGATATAGATAGATTTCCATCAGTGATAATAAATAGTCGATTATTGGATACTGTCGGTGTTACCGACAGTTTGGGAATATTCATGCTAATTTTTAATAATAATTTAGTACTTGAATATCTGAGAAATACTCCAAGAAAATGGAGTAATGTTGAAGGTTAGAAGGCACATGGTGTAATAAATAAATAGGTTTCACAGTGTGACACCCTCAGCGTCACATGGAAAAAATTCATTGAGCCTTATGTTTTTAATTTTCGATTTTGGAAGTGCATGTGATGTATTTTGTCTGAACATTTAATTAATAGTGTTTTTTTTGTAAAAAATGGGTATCACCACATGAATAATTCTCTTTAAATCCACATGTGTAAGATGGGAAGAGCCCCGATGCTCATTGCTGGGCATGGTCTTTGATATGAAACATGGGGAGTTTGTATATTCAGTATCGACAACATGGTCACCATCTCACCATGGTGGGATAAAAAAGACTAAAAATTACACCAGTTTGTTGTTGTTCACTATTTTTTATCATCTAGGCGAGTCCACCCCACTATGGTTGAAAACCCTAATGTGTGATAATAATGGTTTTATATTTTGAAAATATCAAATGACACCTAGTATTCTAGGGGAAGTCACTATATCCATATACAACATTAATGAGGTATTTTAATGCATAATTTAAATCATTTTATCTATTTTAAATTTATATTTTTTTCTTTCCTCTTGATAAAACTTTTGATTGATGGTTTTCTCATAAGGGGTTTTTGGAGTTTATCTTTCATGAATTTGTGTCATTTGGTGGCCTATTTATTATTGGGATTTATCTATTTTAAATAAATACTCATGAGGGTTAGATCTATTGATCACCCATTGTTGGTCTTTAAGTAATAAAGGTCTTCTTTATTCTTGATGTAGTTTGTTTTTAATTAGTCTGTGTCAATTGAAACAATGGTTTTTTTTGACTTGAAATAGATTTCTAATTGATTTCCAATTCCAGATTTAAGAATTGTGATTATTGATTTCAAAGGAACTGTCTATGTTTTAGCCTTTTTGGCAATGAATTTTTAAATAAAGTGTTTATTTTTAGAAAATTTTTTGTATATTAAATTAAAAATTTGAGGAATTAATTTGTTGATTATTCATGATAAATGAAGGTATATAATGTTTTATTAACTTCTACTGAAACAATTTGATATAACGAGAAATAATTTTGAATTAGACCATTAGATAATGGTTATTGAAATGAAATGGAATGTTTGAAATTTATTTATAAATTCTGTTATTATTAATTATTTAATTTATTTGAGATTAATGTTTTTCCTATTGATTTATTTACATGAAGCACATGAGAGCCTGAGTAGTTAGGTGGTTAGTTCACAAAAATAACTCTAGACATGTATTATCCCTACCTAGCTATGAAATAACATTGGAAATATTTCTAAAACTTGATGAGGGTAAGGAATTCATTTATTATGGTGACATCTTATTCATCTTAGGATTGATATAAAGGGAATTTTTCACACATGGAACTATATATCAAAAATATGTGTCACATTACTTGAGCATTTACCTATCTATATAAATGGATTATAACAATTATTTTATTTTTGTAAATTATTTATACATTCATGTGCTCAAAATGTGATTTACTCATTTCCACTGTCGTAATAATTCATATATATATATATATATATTGATGTAAATTAATTTTAATATCTTCTATAAATAATTTTTTAAAATAATTTTTTCTTATGGATTATAGAAAGAATTATCATACGATGTTTTATTTGAAAATTAAGTATTTTAGTTTTTTATATGGACAGTTTATGATATTTCTTAGTGTAATAATACAATGTTAGTTTTTTTCACAATCAATATACGAATCTAGTTGTATGTAGACATTTTTTTGTATGTCAAGGAAAATGGAAATCTTCTGAAGGTCGTGGGTGTTCTTGATAGAGATACCTTTATAGTTATTGTTGATAGATTATTATGTGATGAAAATGTATGAGTAGATATTTGTGGTGATTCCAACCTTGTTTCATGTGTTGTTTTAGTTTTTTTCGTCAATTCAGGATTGGTACTTTCTTATATTACAATATTTTACTCTTAAAGTCATCTTTGCTACATAGACTATTTATGGATTATTATACATTTTTCAGGTTGGTTTTTTATTGCGGATAAATCCCCACCCTTTTTTATTATTTATTCCTAGTTGGTAGTTTCAATTCTATGGGATACAGAATATCCATCAGGATATGTAATGTATGATTTGGGTAATGGTTTAGAATGTTACCTAGTTTGGTTCATTAAACAAGGAATACGAATAATTTTAATTTAAATGTCTTATTTGAATACTTAAAGGGCTTCCATGTTATTTGAAAAATATATGGCCACAAACATGAAATGTAATGGTATGTTTCATCAAGTTAATAATTTTTAAAAAATATAAATAAGAGTTCATAACATTAGAAGTTGTTGAAAAAACAAATGAGGGAAATACAAATTTAAGGAGTAATAATAAGAAAAATTCTTCAATTAATGGTACTCATATGATGTATATAGTGATTTTTGACCATGATATACAACCAGTGAATTGATTTTTCATGTACTGTGGAAAAAGATTCCACACCTTGAAATTTTCAAAATAATAAATGGAAAATAAATCCAGTATTAGAAATCAAGAATCACAAAAAGAAGTTAATAAATGATTTGAATAAAATTATTGGAATGGTGAAGCACATCCCTATAATGAGAATGATATACTTCTGTAGAAGGGAAATTGAAAATATGATGAAAACATGTGGGGTAGGTTAAAACTTGTTATTTAAACATCCAACATGTGTCTGATAATACAACATGGTTAATAGGAGTTGTAAAATGACAATGTGAAAAGAACCATGACTTATAGTTCTAAATATATTTAAAAAATTTATAAGTCCACATAAAAAATAATTGAAGTGAATTTACATTATGTTATAATGCTTATATGGATTGAACAAATTGATGTAGTTGGAGGTTGGGTAAATAATAATAGAATGAAATTTATATTTTATATTAACAATTTAAATTCTTTCTTGTTATGAATATAACTAAAAAGGAAAAGAGTTCCTTAATATAAAAAATTAGATTTTTAGGAATAAATAGGTGAAAAGAGTGAAGAAATAGAAAGACATAAAATAATAAAAAAAACTATTTTGAGAAACATTCCTCAACCCCAATGCTTAAAATTGAGACAATATGATGAAACACATCATTCTCGCACCAATTGGATATATAACTTGAAAAATAGAAATTGAATGTGAATGTCGATTGATGAAAGATTTAGAAAGATATAGTTTCTTAATAGATATAAGAAAACTCATAAATATGTAATGTAATATCGATTGGTTTATATTTTCAATTAGTATTTGTTATGTCCCCGCAAATCTCACATTTAGGATGATGGTCAGATAGGTGGGTCACATGGCCTTAAGTGTGCCTTCTCGTATGTAAGAGGCTTCCGACTAGTAGCGATGGTCAATTAATGGTACAATGGGGAGACTATACCCTATAGATCAGATAAACACAATGTTATAATAATATTAAACCATAAAACTGTATTGGAAGTATAAAGAATAAAGACAAACAATAGAAAAATAATATAATATCTGAATAAAAATAAAATGAACAATTCTAAACCCATATAATGATGTATATATTGTTAGGTGTTACTAAAAGTTACAATAAGTACAAAATGAAAAAAGAAAAGAAAGACCAAATGATCAACACCTTGTTCATCTTGATAAGGAGCGTTTTTTGAACTCTAGCTCCCATGTACTCAACACAACACAAAAAATGAATCCAAAAAACCCTATATAAAATAAGATCTACTCGGGTTCCAAATGACTCCCATGAAGGGATTTGGTTAATAATCTTAGTCGTCCCACACCAATGGTGTATAAACCAATAAATTAATTGATATATAATGTAATTTAGTGAGAATTTATAATAAGAAAAATAAATAAGAACTGCAGAATAAATAAATAAAACCACCTAGGTTTTTAAGGGACACATAGAAGTTATAATTACTTCGACACCCTGAATATATTTTTACATGCAGTTTAATCCTCCTACATCTAAATAGATCACACAAATTTGTGTCATATACTCTTTATAAGTATGAATCAATTATAAAATGAAATAAATGTATAACATCTTCCCTCAGGCTAACCAAAATCTCAACCTCATGCATAACTAGAATCTAGACCTCCATCATCGTGTGACTGTGAATCTATACTTGAGGCATCTAAAATAAATAGATAATATACCCTTATGCATTCATTATTTGTGTTCATATCCCATAGGTGGTTCAAAAACATGAACCAATACCTTATGAATCACACAAAAAATACAAGAAATTTACAAACTCTTCCATCAGGCTAACCAAAATCTCACCCTTAGTCATAACAAGAATCTAGACCTCTAGAATTGTTTGTCTATGAATCTAGACCATAGGAATCCAAAACTAATACATAATCTATCCTTAGTCATTCAGTACTAGTGTTCCTAGACCACAGGCTATTTGAAACCATGCACCAAGGCCCCATGAATCATTAAAATATATCGTTTAGGGATAACTATAATATTATAATTAGGTGTCAGGTGATAGTGCATCTGACCCTTTGTAATCTGACATAAACATATAATTTACCCTTAGGAATCAAGTACCTAAGTTCCTTTATCTCAGGAGGTAAAGAAGATCATACACTAAGCCATCAGGTGTCACATTAAACATGAGTAATATTAGGACAACATCAACACGCCAGAGTACCAAACCCTCACATAACAATCACATTGTTAGCACATAATATCAAAAGCTAAGAATGAAAAATCAAAATTCAAGTATTAAACATACCAAATTTATCATTATAAGATACAATAATATATTTATAAAAAATATCGTTTATCAAACCAATTGATACCATTAATCATGGCTCGTAATTATCATTTTAATTGTATAAAACCTATTAAATTAATCATTCTAACAAATGATAATTAATATATTAATTCACCAAATTATCCATGATGATTTTACCATAATAAATCACACAATTTATCATTATGAAAATTCCAAGGACTAATCCATCAATCAATACTTTATCCAATTTATTATAGGTAATTATAATCATATTGACCCTATTGTAATAATTTCCAAGGCTAGCACAATAATTTAGTTTTCATAGGTCTAATTCTCTCCACATATTGGGCCAAATTTATCCAATGGACAATATAAAATGAACAAATATTATATTATAGGGATTAGCCAATTTATTTTGTCAGTCCCACAGTGTGCATGAGTGATTGATCATATAACAATTAATATATTTATTTATATAAAATAAAAAATGAATTAGTTCATACCACCAACTTGTGGAACCATGAATAAAGATATAATTTTAGAGTGGGGTGTAAGAAATATATTCATATTCATAATTTAACACATGAGGCAAAGTCATGTCATGTATATCATGAGCCAAGGAAAACCCATAATGGAATTACAATTCACTATAAAAATTTAAGTTTCCCTAAGAAAAAGGGAATGACCTTAACAAAACATGGAGAAATATATTTAATACCAATTTATTTATTTAAGAAAGGAAAAAATATCATGCAATATCTATCTCATTTAGAAAAACTCAGTCAATATACTAAAACATTGAAAATTCAATTACAAGGGTCAATGGGTCAAAAGGGATTTGTCATTAGAAAAATGGAGATTACCTGTAATGCCCAGACCCCAATTACTTATAATCAGGTAATTAATACATAACATTGGCATGATCCCAAGGGATAAAAATCTCAGAAGACCGATCAGTTTAGTAGACTTGGAAGTACTAGATACATTCATACGTTTTATATTACATTATAAAATGAAAAACAACAACAACATTGTCTCCATTGACCACATTCATATCCCTTAGACTATCCCTAGGGTCAGTTATAATATACTTCTTCACATCCTGGAAAAAATAAGACAATGAATGGAGTGAGCTCAGATTCCCATTAAGGATAAAAATATAACGAAAACTTTCTTAAATAATAATTAACATTTATAGCAATGTATAAGACTAAATCAAAATAATTTTAAACATAAAATTCTTCATAATAAGGAAAATATAAATCATATAATTCAATTTACTTATTCACATGTATATTCTAGTAGTTAAATAATCACATGTAATATCAATAGCCAATTTTATAATGATGGAATTATTGACGCCAAACTACATTTCTACATAGTTAAGACCTTGTACCAATAATAAAAATAATAGTTTTTCAATTCCATGTTTCAGGAAACTAGGGTGTCTCATGATACCTACCGATGGATCGAGAAGCTATAGCGGGATCCACCCGTCACTTACTATGTCCAATGTATTCCTCATATGAAATGTTTTAAACATAAAATAAACATTCATATTAAAAATAGCATATGAAATGTCAATAATTTGTACATAAAACATGAATGGTGTAAAAATAAAACATCTATAGTCAAACAAATCACATAACATTCAATAGAATATGAAAGATTTTATCATAATAAATCAACATCAAATAAGCTTGAAATCCATCAAAGGAAGTTGACATAGATGTAATGAAAACATTTTTTTTGAGAAATATCTCTTTTAATTTTGAAATCATTAAAAGTAATATAATTATAAAAGAAAAAATTTGTTTTGAAAATATTCTTATAAGCTTGTATGGAAGGCTTCAACGATGTCAAAACGGCATAAAACAACTGCACCCACCGTATAAGTTTCAAAAAACACATCTACCTTAATTTTTTCGAAAAGGTCACAAAGTAACTTGTTTGGAAAATGATAGAAAGATTCCTTTCAAAACATATATGGTAAAAATAAGGGTATAAATGAATTTAACCCATATTCTTGTAAATAGAAAAAATGTTTTAAATTATATTTTTACGAAAACATGGATTTGAATGATAAAGATGTCCTAGTAGATACTCATGTATAAACAACCTCGGATAATGAAGATATTATAGAATTAACCATTACCTTTTACTTTTCCTTTATCGAGGCTATGATAAACATTATTATAATAGTATAATCATTATTATTAAATTATTAAAGAATATTATACATTAATATTATATCATATATGATCTTTTAATATTGAATTGTTAATAATATGTTAGTAGTGTAATCATTTCAGGTGTTAACAGATTCGTTTTATTTTATATGATTGGTCAGGTAAGACATGTTTGTTATGAATAGGATGTATTTGATTCATATCCTGATTGATATTCAGTTCTTACACATTAATTTTAATCATAAATGAAAATTATTCTTGAATTATTACGATGGGGAATGAATCTCATCATGTTCATGGAGACGGTAATCTGTACGTTTGCACAAGCGACAATATCATTATATTGATGGTGAAATCATATGTAATTGGATGGTATATCATATATACAGAATCATTAGAATTTTATATTTATTATTTACATCAGTTATACTCATTATTATACCCATCCAAATAATGACGTGTTTGAATAACAAACTACACCACGATGTGGAGACGACAAGACATACGTACGCATATATGGTGACATTGTCTTTTATAGGATGGATATAATACTGAATATGGTTGTAAAATATTTATAACAACATAATATTTTGTAGAAGGTTCTAGAGTTATAATTCTGGTGTGGAAACAAAAGAGAAAGTGAAGTGGAAGAAGAAAAGAACTTGAAAGAGGGTGGTGAAATTATTACATCTTTTTTGGGTGTTTCCTTTAGAGTTGATCAAAAGGGCACCATAGGTTGGATTTTTTTAACAAAGTAAGGACTCTAAGATTAATTGAGGGAAGTTGGTAAGGTATTTGGATAGTGTTTGGCTGAGCCAAATGGATTCGGAGATGTGAAATTAAGATATGGGGAAGTACCCTTTTATAACAGAGTTGATGGTCACATTAGGAAAAGCATGAAATATTATTTTCTAATAAAATAATTTATGTTTTCTAATGGCTCCAAAATGATTTATTTAGAGTCTAAGGTGATGATGGGTTTAAAAAATCTCAACGAATATGATTTAGAGAGGTTTAGGTCACCATTGTAACCTTATCATTTAGATTTAACTTTTGGTTAAATATTTTTTCATTTACCATGTCTCTTGGAATTTTTATATTACATTATTAATAAACCAATTATAAACAGCCAAGAGAATCTCAAGTGGTTCATAATTGATATATCTAACCTTATCTATGTCTATTTTTCCAAAAATTATATTTCTAGTAATATTATATCATATTTTAATATACTCTTTGTTTTAAAAACTCAATTATGTCCATTTTGACACTATTTAGTATTTGCGTTTTTTAAAATCCATAAAGACTTTATCACTTAAAATAAAATTTATTTCATCGACCCTAACATGTCATGTTAATGTGTAAAATAAGTGGAATTCATAAGAAGATTCCTTAATAATGTAATTACTGCATCATCATTGTGTCAAAAATAAATTAAATTATTTAATGTCTAAAAATTATAAATAAAATATAATTATGTATGAAATAATTTTAAATTTATAATGAATATTTATAGTTGAATTTATATTATGGGTAACCGTATATTAGAAATTTTTCAGTTATTAAACATTCAATTTCTCTCTTTTAACTATTCTTTAAATAAAATAATAATATATGCCCTAATCTAATCCATGTGGACCAAAAGGATCATATTTTATTCATATGTATTTTTTGGGTGTATTAAACTTATCCACTAGAATTATGACATGTGTTAGGGTAATTATAATATCAATCTACCCTTAATTATTGTATTTACTTTTAACCGTGGTAAATAAAATTAAAAAGTTGTTATTCACAAAAAAAATTTCATATAATTAAACTACATTTAACATACTTATGTCAACTGTGTCTCTCAGATTTTTGAAATTCAACTCACAGAAGTGGTAAAATTATGTTTTATGCAAATTTGTAAATGCTCCGAGAAGGTGGGTAAACGACGGTAGAAAGTTAAAAAAACATTTTATATCTAAAATTATTATAGAAAAAATACAATGAAATAAAATTAACATATATTGGAATTATGTATCTATTTTGACCTAAAATAAATTAAAATAAAAAAATAATTATTTAAATAAAAATTTGGTTTTAAACAATAACGTAGTGTTTTTCACTATTCATAAAAAAATGATAGTTTTCAGAAAAATACCAAAAAATCACCCTAATCTAATTTTGAAATACCGAATCCAAAAATGAAGTCCATTTTAAAAAATATAATTTTTAAAATTTCAAAAACTGTGTATTACTATTCATAACAGCAAGTTTGATTGGTCGTGGTGTTTTAGAACTCTATATTGCGTACAACGCATGCTACGACATTATTCAAAGGGAATGTCACGACCCGCCCTCGGGGCTCGTGCCGTGACTACCCCAAGCCCGCCTTCCATAGGCCCGGGGCTGGCGACTAGCACCAAGGCGTAAATCCCAGTAAAAAGGGAAGGCATTGCCTTTGAAATATAAACAAACACCACAGAGTAAGCATGCAGAAAAGTAAACACTAAGTAAAAACAGAGTAAAACTGAAAGTGCGTAAAATTAAATGGGCCAGTATACAAACCCAAACTGAAAGTAAAGTACAACTCGAAAGGGAAAACAGAAACTGTAAAGTAAAAGCCGCTACACCGAGCTGTCCACTGGAAATCCCACCTGAAGGGTGGGTACATATAGCTCCGCTGCTCCACGGGTCCCACCGTCCGCTCCGAGTACGTCCCGCCCAGTGGTCCACCTCCAGGTACCGTCTTGCTCTGCAAGCCTCAACCAGGATCAACACTGTCCGTCGTCTGCAACCAACACAACGTAGTGCGGGCATAGCCCGTGCAGGGGTGAGTATAAGCTACTCAGTAGGGACCCCGAGACCCCTGAAGGTCTCCCAAAATTCACAAAGGATAAACCACAAAAAAAGATACAAACACGAATTAACAACCGATATTGCTTAGGTATATGCCCATACATATATCTAAGTCATCAATCCCAATATGCTCCAACCTCTGAGCCCATGTACAACTCAGTCCACATAGGAAAGTAAACGTATTCCACACAAGAAAGCAAAACGAAATCCACACAGGATAGCACAACACAATCCACAAAGGAAAACAATAGGATTCAGCTCACACAGGTATACTTCTTCGAAAGACGATAAAGATGATCTCTGATCCATCTAAGTAGTCGGACCCATGAAGGATCGATAGGTGACTAACCCCCGCAAAAGACCCACACAGGATCGGGCCCACATAGGACCTGTAGGCGCTGGTTCACAGAGGACCGCTGAGCGCAAAGACCCACACAAGATCAGACCCACACAGGATCGGGCCCACACAGGACCTGTAGCACTGATCCACGTAGGATCGCTGAGTGCTGTAGTCATCGTCGTCGAATCCACTAAGGATCGTTGTACTGTCGTCATCCCAGTCACGTAGTAGTAGAAGTAGCAGTAGTAGTGACAGTCACAGCCCGCACTAGGGCTCCCGCACACAGCAAGCTCATTCGGGAGGGTCCGCTCCACGAGCCGAGAGGCTGATACATCAACTGTCACAAAGCCCAGAGTTGATGTATCCAAAAGTTCCGTATCGTCAACAGGAACTCAACGCAACAGACGGCGCGTCGATCGGACGCCCGGTCTGAGAGTTATTGGCTTTTTCGTCCTAGGGGCCCGGTTGGGTTTTAAGGAAAAACCAACCCGACCGTACTCCACCTGCGTCCAAACCTAGGGTAGAGTATGCCAAAAGATCCGTCTCAAATAGAGGAACACAAAAAAGCTGACGGCATGTCAATCAGACGTCTGTAGCTCAAGATATGAGTGTTTCCGCTCCGAAGGCCCGGTTGGTTTCGTGAACGAACCAACCCGGCCGAACTTAATGTATTTAGAAACTTTGAGTGCGATATACCGAATCGACCGTCTCGATCCAAGGATTGCATCGCCGCTGACGGTTCGTCAATCGGAGGTCTGTAGCTGAAGTTATGGCCAAAAGACCGAAGTCGTTTCGAAAACGGGGTGTCCGGGTCCGGCCCGGCCCGGCCGGCGGCGCGGCCCGGCATGGCGGTGCGGCCCGGCGCGGCCCGGACGGCGGCGGCGCGGCCTGGGCACCGCTTGGGTGCCTCGTGCGGGGGGCAAGGCCCCCGCCCCTCTTTGCTGGCGGCGCGGCTGAAAGACGCGCCTTCGGAGAAACCGGCCCCCCTCGTGGGGGCCTGCCTTTGAGAAAAACGGGGGGGGGGGGGGGGGGGCGCCTGCCCCCCTTTGTGAAACCGGACCCCCCTCTTAATGGGGGGGGGAAAATTCAAGTTGGCTGGGGGAATTAAATTCCCCTGGTTTTTCCCCTTCCGGCTGGCCCGACCTGGCTGGCCGATTCTTCTTCAACGGGATCGGCAATGCCGGTCCCCTTCCGGCTTCCGACACCTGCGGCCCGGCTAGCCGCCGGTCCTCTCGTCCCGCCGCGGCCTGGAACTGGCCGCGACCTTCGTCGTTCGGCACAGTGCGACAGCACCGTGCCCCACCGCCACAGCCCCGCTCCGGCCGCGGCGCCTTCAACTCTCTTCGACGGGGAGCGACGACATGACGTCCTTGCATTATTTTACAACGCGGCGCGACAGCGCCGCACATTTCTTGTTGTATGATCCTGCGCGGTGCGATGGCACCGTGCCTCACCCGTCTCAATCCACAAAAAAATAAATATGAAAAGGAGGAGGTTCGGCCGTGTTCGTATGGTCCGACCCCCTCGCGTTAATTGCAAACAATTGGATAAATTTCACGAAGAAATATTCTCGGGTATAAATCATGAACAAAAGTAATAAATAAACCCCTACCTCGGTTTCAAGTACGATGTTCGTCAACGACCCGCGGAAGACAAACGTCGCGGAGGTCGGGCGTTGCGGAAAACGTTTGTCAATTTCGTTGACGAAGTGGTACGTCCAAAGAGGTACGCCGTTGGTGAATCTTCGTAAACCGACGAAGGAAGTCCGAGGAGGAAGCGGATTTCCCTTTCGTTGACACAGAAGGCGTCGTCGATCTTCGGAAACAACCGGCTACGAAGAAGAGAAGAGTGGCGTTCTTCGTGTTCTTAGTCAATGTTTGAAGAAGAAGAAGGAGCTCTCAAATCCTCTCAAGATGGCTAACCAAAATAAAATAAGCTAAGGCTTATTTTATTTACACAAATAACAACCTGAATTTCAAAGGTTTGAAATTCAAAACAACCCACCTTAATTAATTAAACCATGTTGTCAAACATTAATTGAAAAGGGTTAAAGGGGAGGTTTTGAGAGAAGTTGAGGAGTTGGGGTTCGTGTGGGCCCCACCACACTCAATCCTCCCAAGGGAGGTTAAGTGGTTGTGGGTCCCACCCCTAACTCCCTTTGGGAGGTTTAAAAAAACAACAAGTTAAAATAAAAATTGTATTCTGCAAATTTTATTTAACTTATTTTAAAACCCAAAAACTAACTTTCAACCCGCAATAAAAGCAACCTCAGAAAAGGTCCCCTTAAGCGAATATTGGCGCTACGAGTTCATCGGTGCCCTCAGAAATTGATTCCGGGCACCGGTTCAAAAGATAGAAATTCTCGCTCGTTCCTTCACTGAACGTACCCGAGCAAAACTTCGCAGAATGATTCCGGGCACTCCGGGCCTCGGAATCAGTTGCCTTCAGAAACCGTGCTCTTGTAAAATTCCAAAGAAAATTAAGAAAAAATTTCCCTTGAATTTTACGGGTCTTTACAGGGAACGTACCGTGGAAGATTGGGGACTTAAATTCTCCCCTCCCTCAAATAATTTCATCCTCAAATTTTGCAGATTACTACAGCATAAAAATGATCAGGTGGTTCTTAATCAAATGTTCCTTAAGTTCCCATGTTGCCTATTCCATATTATGGTTTCTCTATAGAACATTCATCAGACGAGTCATCCGGTTTTTCAACAGTTGTTCTCTAGTGTCAATAATTCTGAAAGGCTCTTTGCATTAAGAAAGATCGAGTTCCAGTTCTATTTCCTCATAGTTGACTATATACATTGGGTCAGACATGTATTTTCTAAACAGTGGTACATTGAACCCATCATGAACTTTGGAGAGACTTGGAGGCATTGCCAAACGATAAGCTACAACTCCAATTCGTTCAAGAATTTAGAAAGGTCTAATGTACCTGGTACTCAATTCACCCTTCTTACCAAATCATATAAAACCCTTTCATGGAGATACCTTCAAGAAAACATGATATCCTACTTGAAATTCCAAATCCTTCCTCTGATTATAGGAACAGATCTTTTTTATAGTTAACGATTCTTTGATATTGGTTTGTATAATCTTCACCTTTTCTGTTGTTTCATCAACATGTTTTGGTCCTATGAGATTTCTTTCACAAAAATAATCCCAACAAGTTGGTGTTTGGCATCTATTTTTATATAATGTTTTATATTATGCCATCAGAATACTTGAATGGAACATATTGTTATAGGAAAAATCTACTAGAGGTAAATACTTATCCCACAAACCTATGAATTTAAGTGATCAAGATCTCAACGTGTCTTCTAGGTTTTGAATAGTCCATTATTATTGACCATCATTTTGAGGGTTGTAGGCATTTCTCAAATGATATTTAGTATCTGAGGCCTTCTGAAGACTTTTCCAAAATTGTGATGTAAAACGGGGATCACGTTCAGAAATAATCGATAGGGGTACACCATGGAGTCTTACAAATTCATTAATATATAGTCTTTATAGACGTTCAAGTGGTAAATTTATCTTATAGAAAGAAAATGTGCTGACTTGGTAAGAAAATCAATAATGACCCAAATTTCATTATTCCTTCTATGAGTTTTTGGTAGCCCCATGAAAAGTCCATCGTAATATTATACCACCTCCACTCAGGTATGGGAAGGGGTTTGCAAGACTCTTCTAGGTTGTTTCCTTCCAAATTTCACTTTTTTACAGACCATACACTTGGACACATAATCAACAATCTCTCTCTTCATGTTGTCCCACCAAAAATGTTCCTTCATATCTCTATACATCTTGGTGCTCCCAGGATGTATAGAGAAATTGGGGCTATGATCATCATCCCACAATTCCTTTTTTATATCAGGTATATCAAGAAGACAATGTCTCTTCTCAAATTTCAAAATTCCATCTTCATATATAGTGTCACTCAATCCCCCATCATCCACAACATTAAACTTCTTTTGAAACTTCTCATCATCAATGGGATAACTTTTTATCCTTTCAAGTAATGATGGTTTGGAATCCATTTGAATGTGTATTTATGTTTCACCATCCATGGTTATTCCCATATCCACCGTTACTAGATACATGAAAATATGCTCCCTTTCCACTCTCATCTTCTTCAAAACACCATGATCCCTTCGGGTCAAAGAATCTGCCACATTATTTTCCATCCCCGGGTAGTTCTGTTTAATGAAATAAAAATCATTGAGTAGTTATAGCCATCATCTTTACCTCATGTTTAGTTATTTCTATGATAAAATATGATTTAAAATCTTGTGATCAGTATAAATCTCACATTTTTTTTAATATTGATATAGTGCCTCCAAATTTTTTGAGCAAATATTATAGATGATAACTCTAGATCATTAGTGGGTTAGTTTTTATCATGAATTTTTAGCTGTCCTGATGCATAGGAAATAACTATATCATTCTGCATAAGGACACAACCAAGTCCTTTTTTGATGCATCACTATAAATAAAAAACCCATCATTCCCCAATGGACGAGTCAATATAAGAGCATTGACTAATCTTTTCAGCAGTTCTTCTGAACATTCTTCAAAATAATTTGTCCAAAAAAATTTAACCCCTTTATGTGTGAGCTTGGTTAATGGGTTTTCCAATTGTGAAAATTTTAGGATGAAGCATTGATAATAACCTACTAAACCATTATAACTATGTACCTCAGTTATAATTGTTAGTGCTGGCCATTATTGTGTTGATCTTGTCTTAGAAGTTTAAACATAGATTTTATCCTTAGAGATAATATAACCATGAAAAGAAATCTCCTGAAGTGAGATTTCACACTTGCTAAACTTCCCATATAATTCATTTATTCTAAAAATCTATCGAATAATGTGCAAGTGATTTTCATCATCTTAATAGATTTTGGAATAAACCAATATATCATCAATAAATACCACTACAAAGTCATAAATATATTCCATGTAAAATCTATTCATCAGATCCATAAAGATAGAGGGTGTATTAGTCAATCCAAAATCCATTACTAAAAACTCGTAATGCTCGTACTTGGTTCGAAATGTTGTTTTGGGAATGCCATCCTTCTTCACACAAAACTGGTGATATCCAGATCGAAGGTCAATCATTGAAAAATATCGAGCTCCATGAAGTTGGTCTAATAAATCATTAGTGTGAGGTAGAGGATACTTGTTCCTTATTGTTATAGCATTGATATCCCTGTAGTCAATGCAAATCCTCAGAGATCCGTCATTCTTATTAACAAAATGGATAGGGGATCCCCATAAATAAACACTGGGGAGAATAAATATCTTATTACAAAATTCCTTTAGTTTTTTCTTTATTTCCAATAATTCCTCATTGTCCATTCTATAAGGGGTCTTCAATATGAGCCTTGAACCCTGAATTAAATCAAGGGAAAACTCAATTTCTCAATTTGGAAGATGTCATGGTAAATCCTCTTGAAATACATCAAAATATTCTTGAACAATAGGTTTTTATTATATTCGAACATTCTTTTCATCATCCATATTTATTTTATTCACATCATCCCCAATAATTGAATTTAGTAGAGCTAATGGGGGTGGAACTAGATAAGAATCATGTGGTGACATTTCTACTCTAAAGACAAGGTACTTCTTATCATCATTGAAAAATGTATCGTCATTCTCCTTACAATAAATTTTCACATCATTCTCTGAAATCCAATATATTTTGTGGATTATATCGAATTATATCATGTGTATGATTATGAAATAAGAAAATAAAGAACATTTATACACCATAATGGGAACTGAATCACAAAACATTGTTGCGATGATTCTTCCCTTATGAGTTTTGACTGACAACAACCCTGTTAAGTAAAATTGAAAATATCTAATTTTCTTTGAAAACTGGGAAGATATGAATCAATTTGATGATCCAGAATCAAATAAAGCATTGTCTAAACATTAGGAAACCATTAAATTACCTACCACCACTTTTTTAGAGCTTCAACCTTGTAAGTAGTGATAACATATGGTTGGACTTTTTCCTTTATCCCTTTGTGAGGTATATTTCTATAGCGCTTAGGACATTAATTTTTATAATGCTGATTTTCAATACAATTGTATCATTCAACATTGATAGCCTCTCTATTTCCTTTACAATCATGAGAATTGTGGCCTTTTTCACCACGCTTGTAGTAGACTCCCATTACCTTCAAGAAAGTACCAGGGGGCTTCTTCCCACATTTACAATCGGATAGATATTCAAATTTTCCCTTATCCCATAATTTACATTTCTAGAGTGTTCATAAGATCTATTCATATATTTCTTTTCATTAAATTCATATGGCATAGAGAATTTTTTTTCTATCTTGATAGTTCATGAGACAATATCTTCATATGCAGAGAAGGATTATGGGACTAATGCTCGACATCGAAATGGATTAAACCAATCAAAGAATTGATGAATATTACTCCTTGGGTTATGTATATAATCTGTTGCACGCCTTCCTCTCATTGTGATGTTTGCCTCATACTTTACGACATTTTCATCATCCTATTGCCTCAGACTCTGAAATTTTCTTTCCATATATACTCGATGGTCATGTGGAAAGTATTTTTCTATGAAAATCTATTTAAACTACCACCATTCTATACTTGATAACTATTTATCCCCCTTTGTTTTTTGAATTAATGACCACCATTTATCTACATCTCCCATGAGGTGATAAACTGCCATAACAACCATTTCCCTTTCTCTACTCCCCAAAGCATGAAATATTTTTTCTCTAAGGAACTTATACATTACTCAGCAAAAAATGGATTTGTTGTCCCATTTAATGGTGGTGGTCGATACCTTATGAATCAGTTTAACATTGATCCTCCACATTGTGGATCAGGGTGATCCATATGGGTAATGTTATTATTCATAAACTGATTGAGTTTTCCTAGTATGGTGATATGATGATCAACACCAGTTGCATCACCAGATCCACTATAATTATCTTCAGTAGGAGGAAAGTCCCTACATGGATTACGTGCATTGATACGGTTTCCATTCCATCCACTAGACACCATTTCTTAAAAATTCCATAAAGTAGATTAGTTTATGAATCATAATACATTATTTCAAATATTTAAAAACTTTACATAAATTTCCCAGTTAATGGATATAATCCATAATCATAAAAAATGTTCTTTTGAGGAGGTATATATTCATAAATCCATAATAATGGGTTGTAATGAAAATGTGAATTATCTTAATCATATCTCTTAGGAGTATCATAACCAAGAGTGTATCAAGGCCCGTTGTCGTGTACCAGGATACCCTATGGCAAGCGTAAAAGTCCTTGTCGGAGTTTTCACTCCTAGGTACATCGGTTCCAGATTCGCCTATACCTACTCTTATCCATACATGGATGTATTGCTAATAAAATACACAAAATCTCTACATTTCCTAAATTCTTGAATGTTATTCTATACTTATCCTCAATGACTATCTTAGGGTAATGTGTTATAGTCAGATTTTATCTAAATCTTGTTTACAAGGATTATACTAAACTTACTCTGATACCAACTTTAACACCTCGACCCTGGCTACTCAGAGTTGGTGAATTATTACATAACATTGGTATGATCACAAGGGAACAAATCCCAAAAGACTGATCAATTTAGTAGCTGTGGAAGTACTATATACATTCATCAGTTTTACACTGCATTATAAAAAGAAAAAGAAAAACAAAATTTTATCCATTGAACACATTCATATCTCTTAAACTATCCCTATGGGTCATTCATAATATACTTCTTCGTATCCTAGGAAAATTAAAACAGAGAAAGGGGTGAGCTCAGATTCTCAGTAAGGATATCAATATAGCGAAAAGTTTCCTAAATAAGAATATACATTTAAAGCAACATATAAGATTAAAACACAAGCCTTTTTAACCTAAACTTCATCATAATATGGAAAATATAAATCGTATAATTCCATTTATTTATTCACATGGATATTATACTAGTCGAATAATAACATGTAATATCAAAAGAAAATTTAATAATGATGGAATGCATAAAGCGAGACTTCATAACCACATTTTAAAGGCCTTGGGAAAAGACTACAAATAAGATTTTTTCAAGGCCTTGTGCCAATACACTTGTTTTTCTAATGAGACCTACTAATAAATTGAGGATCTCTAGCGGGCTTCACCCATCATTTACTGAGTCCAATACATTCCTCATATGAAAAGGATTAAACATAACATAAACATTTGTATTAAAATTATCATACGAAATGTCAATAATTTATCCATAAACCATGAATGGTGTAAAAATAACACATCCACAGTCAAACATATCAAAAAACCATCAATAAAATATGGAAGATTTGTATCATAATAAATCATCATCAAACAAGCATAAAATCCATCAAAGGATGTTGACATAGATGAAATCAATTTATTTTGAGAAATGTATCTTTCTATTTTGAAATAATTTAAATATCATATAATTATAAAAGAAAACATTTATTTTTTAAATATATAGATAATCTTCTATGGGATGATTCAATGATGTTATAATGGCGGAAAATAGCTGTACCCACCGTATAAGTTAAAAAAGTCATTTTTACCTTAATTTTGTTGAAAAGGTCCTAAAGTACCTTGTTTGGAAAACAATAGAAAGATTATTTTTGAAACATATATTGTAAAATATGGGTATAAATGACATTAAACCATAGTATAGTAAATAAAAAAAATTTGAATTCAATTTTTATGAAAACACGCATGTGGATAATAAAGAGGTCCCAGTAGATACACTCGTATAAACAACCTCAGATAAGGAAGAGATTGTGGAATTGACCCTTACATTTTACATTTCCTTGGTCGAGGGTACGTTAACCATATTTATAATAGATAAATCATTGTTAATGCATCATAAAGGAATCATATAAATAAATATGACATCATATATAATATTATTATATTTCATTGTTGATAAAATTTTAGTAGTGTCATCATTCTGGTGTTAAATGATTCACTTTCCTTTATACGATTGGTTACATAAGCCATGTTTGTTATTAATAGGATGTATTTGATTCATATCCATAATGAAATATTATTTTATAATAAAATCATTTTCTGTTTCTAATGGCCCCAAAATCACTTATTTATATGATAAAGAAGGGGATGGGTCAAAAACTTCTCAACCAATTGGTTATAGATAGGTTTATGTCACCATATTAACCATATCATTTAGATTTACCTCTTAGTTTAATAGTTTGGCATTTACCATGAATCTATGTATATTTTTATTATATTGTTAATAAACATACTATAAACTTCCTAGAAATCCCTAAGGGGTTCATTAATAATATATCTAACGATATTTTTGTCTTTTGGATAATCCTTAAATTTCAATAAATATTATATCACTTACTAATATAGTATTTGTTTTAAAAACTCAATTAAGTAAATTTTGACACTATTTTGTATTTGATTTTTATTGAAAGATATAAAAACATTATCACATCAAGTAAAATTTATTTAATCAAATATAACATTTCATATTAACCTATAAAATTAGTGGAATTTATTAGAAGTCTCAATTTACATATATTTGGATATTTATTATATCAATTATCTTAATCATTCATTAATAATGTAATTACCACATCATCATTGTTTCATAAATAAATTAATTTATATAATGTCTAAAAATTAAAAATATAATATAATTATGTAGGAAATATTTTTATCTTTATAATGAATATTTATAGTGGAATTTATATTGCATGTAACCCTATATTAAAAATAGATTATTTATTATACTTTTAATTTAACTCTTTTAACTCGTCATTAAATAAAAAAATAATAAATTTTCTAATTTAATCCATGTGGACAGAAAGGAAAATATCTTATTTCCAATTGTGTTTTTGGTCGTATTACACTAATCTATTAGAATTAGGACATGTGTTATGGTAAATATAATATCATTTTTACCATTGATTACCCTATTTACTTTTAACTGTGGTAAATAAAAGTCAAAAGTTACTATTCAACAAAAATAATTTTCATCTTTTTGAACCAAATTATACTTACTTATGTCAACTGTGTCTCCATTATTTTTTTAATTCAACTCATAGAAATGGTAAAATTTTGTTTCATGATAATATGTAAATGCTTCTAGAAGGTGGGTAAAAGACGGTAAAATGTTCAATAAAATTTTATATATCTAAATTTCTTATAAAATGACTCCAATTAATTACATTGTCCATATATACATATTATGAAGCTATTTTGACAGAAAATAAAATAAATAAAAATAACTAATTATTTAAATAAAATGTTGGTTTTATATAATAATTGAGTGTTTTTCACAATTCATCAAAAATTGAAATTTATCAGAAAAATATAAAAAATTCACCCTAAGATAATTTTGATATTCCGATTCCAAAAATGAAGTCCATTTTGAAAAATAAAATTTATAAAATATCAAAATGTGGGTATTACTATTCATAACATATAGTTCGATTGGTAGTGGTGTGTTAAAACTCTAAGTTGCGTAAAATGAAAGCTATTGAATTATTCAAAGAGATACATATTGTGGAAGGTTGGGGTGTTACATTACCTAAACTGGTAACCCACATTGACAATTCAACTCATTAGGTTTATAAGATTGTCCAATCAGTAATGGGTATTTAGCTTATTAAACATAATCTCAATGGTGGACAAATCCATTTATAAATATCAAACATTTTCGTACACAAAACATTCCATATTCCATAAATAACAACACAAATAAAGAAAACCCAATGCAATAGGCCATGAAATAGATAATATATAAAAATATATTTTTTATCATGATGACAATGCTCCTCTATTAAAGGGGTTTTATTACTAAATAATGACCTTGTCTATAAAACAATTCATTTTTTCAATTAACCATCATATCCAATATAGTGAAGTAAATTATTTTAGAAAAACTACCATACATTGAAAATAATTAATTAAAGGTGGAATGGGAATTAATTAATACATAATTATCTTCAGTAGAAAATGAATATGATCCTACCTTAAGAAGAACTAGATCGAACAGTCAACATTTGATATATTTGATGATGGAAACTCGAAACCATTATTATGAGGCCAACACACTTAAAATAAATACCAGCACCTAAAAAAATAAAAAATCCACAAATTTCAAGGGAGAAAAAATAAATAACTACGGAAAAACATAATCAAAATTATTTATGGGAGACCGAAAGGTCCCGAACCACTTCGCCATTGGCGGTGGATGCCAGAATCAGACAAAAGGATTATTGGGATGAGTTTTTTACTACCAAACAATGGAATAAAAACAAATATTATGTTAGCCCCAACCCCTAGAGTTCAGCTGCACAACACCAGGCTACAAAGATTATATGAATTGGGTTTTATATTGGAAGGGAAGGGAGGATAATGATTACCTCGATACCTCGATCATGAACTAGGTAGAAAATCCCATGGAAATGGGAGATCCAAGGAGGATATGAGGTATGGGGAAGGGTGTTTGCGAGATGTCAAGGGCTCCAGGGGAGGGGGTGCACGAAACACCTTGAACGGGATAGGGAGACCCATCCTACTGTTTTATTAAATTCTAAAATAAATAATAATAATAATATCAATATGAATATAATTTTTCTTTATTTTATATTTATTTCCTATTTATATTCATTAAATTTTATTTTTTATTTTTATTTCAATTTAAATAATTTAATTTCATTAAAATAAACACAATGCATTGTTTTTTGTCGGGGGGTGTACAGTTTCAGATTAATCCTATACACTTATCAACTCTTCTCAAATTGAGGATTCATATATCGATGATATGACACTTGATGGAATAGCCGGAGAACCAATTGGGCCTTGATCCACATCCAAAAAAACACATTGAAGTGCATCATCTCTCAGTATTATGTTATAAACTTGGTTTGTAAAATGACCCATCCAGTAAATGTGAAAATGATAATTTCTTTGTTTTTTTTTCTGGTCCAAAAACATAGTTTGTTACAAATTCCCCACCAAATAAATTCTCAACTCTAATATGCCTTTGGGAACAAAAAAATATCACCTGACATACATGGTTCATGAAGTCTCTCTAAAAAGTTCACATTTTGTATCCAAACATCTCACACACCATTATGAATTGATTAACCATGAAACACTATCATCATTAAGATCCAAGAGAATTTGCATTTGTATACAAATGAAAAACCATAATGGCATATATCTGATCTTTTTTATCTTGACACGACAATGTCATCATATCTTGAAACAACTAACCTGTTGTGATCTCCATAATAAGTCTCGAACATTAAAAAGGTGGATTAATTCTCATCCATGACCCCTCCACCGATAGAATTGCCTAAGATACATTCCTGAAGTGTTCTAGAGACACTCTGGCATGATATTTAAATTTTTATATGGTTTATTCCCCACTAAACATATTTAGCATGGTCGTACAAAATCCTCGTAGAATGACCTGACCAACACAAATTGCAATCGTCTCACACGATGACGTTCCAGAAACAGTCCTTCACTAACTGTTCCATTGAATAATTGAGAGAACTAGCCGAGGCAATCAGGATGACCATTCAAGAAGAATCTTGGCATAGATGGTTGAAATTTTAAAAATTAATCTACAATGCATTATTCTATTGTATATCACATTCACCATTAATATGTACATTGAAGTCCATACATGACTTCCAGTGATGTTCTGTGATTTAAGCACCACTGATCCTGACAAAAAGTCTGGGATAACCTCATATTGTAAAAAATGGAGTGTAAGGAACTAACCCATGTCATTCTATAGTCCATATTTACATGTGATACATGGGAAAAATGAAAGTACATCAAAATTTGAACATTGACTGAGTCTAGATTGGCATCGACCTGACATTCAAGTCAGAATAAATGCTTTGTGTTCAAGATTTCATCTAATTAATTTCTACATAGTAATACATGGGTCACTTAAGACTTATTAATCATCAATAAGAACCATGTTTTTAGTGTGCAATACAAGGAGACCACTTTAACCACCCAAAACATTTAAACTACAATGTGAGGTAAGACCAATACTCTCTTAGTGCATCATGTATGACATCAATATATGAGACATGATTGTATATGAAGGAATAGTACACTAAGTGCATTTCAAATATTACCAGAAGGAAAATGACCGAACCACTACTAGTCAATACCATAGAAGGAACTCGACTTCACTTGATGACCCAAAATCACTAAACAATCCCCAAGACTTTACCCCCTGAGTCATTTCGTGATCATTCAAAATTACCAATCGATGTCCACCCATGAGAAAAAAAAATTTCTCAAAATTTTCACACACCACCAACCACAAAAACAACACCTTTCAAAGAAGGCACTAAAATTATTTAATGTTATCAAGCCTCATGGGAATTTCATAAAGCTTGACCATTCACCAATATGCCACTTTTTTTGTTCCTTCTACTTGGAAGGTCCCGTTTAACAAAACATACATAACACCCCCAATATAAAAGTTTTCTAGTCATCAAAATGAAGAGAATGACTACCCACTAACAACATCACCGGGTCAGAACTGACATAAACACAAATTTTAAAAAGATTGTCAAGAAAAAAACCCAGACATGCTTTTCAAAAGTACTATGTCTCAGAAATTCATCTCAAACATTGATATGAAATTTATTTCATTATAACCTGGTCACTCAACTACAGATATGACCTGATAACATTCTAAACCACCAAAGGATCAATGATTTTACTAAACTAAAATAGTTCATTTTATCACTATAAACTCGAAAAACACCATGTAGATGAAAGAATACTATCCTAAGAATTTAGGTATAAGATGAAACACCCTTGATACATTCCATATGCAATCTGACCTATGAATTCAATTATAATATGGAATGTAAAAGAGATTTAACCTTGATTTTTATTTCCCTATAATACCATCTACCCTGTTTGATGACACACAATGTTGTCCATCAATAAAGAAAGGAATGGGTCATGAAACCTTTTTAGAGGTAGACTATGACCATGGTATGTATAAGAAGCTCCAACCAAGAATTAATAGACGCTCACAACCATAAAAAGTATAAGGGAAACATGAACACCTATATGAACAAGGGATTCATTTAGAAGCCATGAGACATAACAGGGAAAACGAAACCTGAACGACACTAAACATCATAAAAATAATCACATTGTCAATGATTTTAGTTTCTAACGGTTCAACTAACCACATTATGTCCCCTTATGTAGAACTAGAATTGACCCTTTCACAAGGTAATGCCAACATAAAGGTCACACAGCTTACATGCCCCCATTTAATCCCATTATAAAAAAAAATAATTCCTATGGAAAATGATAATGTTTTCATTTGAAGGAAACTGAAAAATAAAATCTGATGTTACCTATTTTAAGGCCATTACAATATTTAAAATTTAAATATTTTGACGTCAAAAATAGTTAATTTGAAACATAATGTACCATTTGAAAATAGAAACACTAGGAACATTATTTAAACCAACTCTATAATTAAAAAAGAATGAATGTTATTTGAGAATTTTTTTTAACATTAAATGTTTCTAGTAGTCCCAAATTTATTAAGAAAATGAAGAAATCAATTCCTTTTATTTTATCTATGTTAATGAAACTTATACGGGTCACTCTATGAAAACATGGGTTCATCAGAATGCATACCAATAGTAGTTTCTTAGTTATTCATGTTCCAAAACACCCATAGGGGGTTATCATATAAGAAACATGCCCCAAATATCCTATATAGGTCTATTTGATGATTTATATGGTTATCCAATTAATTTCAAATTAAACTTTTACAACCTTTACATTTAAAACCATTTCATCATAAAACAAGATCATGTTAAATGATCTAGTCATACGGGAGACCATATAACAATCCATAAAGAATCCATACACTTTACAGTTTGGAATTTGGATTCCATTTTAATTGTAACCAATTTCATTTATCCCATGCAAACAATTAAAAATTAAAAAATAGAGAAGCATGTCACTACAAGAAGCTAACAAAAATCAATATGAGTAAATCATAGAAGCATGGAATACTAAATAGAAAAGGCATACTATGATTTCATGAAACACATCATTTAAATAGCTATCCATGACATAAAATCAAGCATTGAATAACACTCAAGGAATCCAATCAAAATAGTAAGAAACCTACACATGTAACTAGATGGTAGGGAATATGCATTAAATGGGAATTCTCTATGTTCCTAATATGATGCAAGTGATGCTTGGTCCTTTCTGTACCAACCTAAGGGTAAAATTACATAAATTCATTAATAAATATTTATAGAAAAGTACACTATTCATTTACCATGAAATCATATCAACTATAACATCGAACACTATGAAAAAAAATCCTAGACCTGGCCACATGGTAATTTCCCCATAGATGGGGTGATCAGTACCAATTAAGGATATTTACCAAGAACCAACACATTCTTAGTATCATGTATACCAACACAAAAAATTATGAAAAAGTTAAAAACAACCCTACCTCCAATACCAATTTCTATCGTCCCATGCCGGCTCTCCTATATGAATGTGGTCAGACCGACATTTCACATGGACTCCTGCACACCTCCCCATATACTAGAGGCTATCGACTAGTAGTGAGGGTCTATTGATGGATTGGGAGACTGTATCCTCTAAATCAATTTCACAAAATTGTTCAATAATTATAAAAACATAGAAGTAGAATATGTAATAATAAAGACAAAGTGATGAATAATAATATAATATCATAATAAAAAATGACCAATAAAATTACATATAAATATTTATGTAATGTAAGGTTTTTTTATAAGATAAAATCTGTAAAAAAAAGAATAAAGTGGAAACCAAATGGTCAACTCACCAAACTTCTTGATAATGAGCCATGTTCTAATCTCTTTATCTCCCATTTATAAAGGAAAACATACAAAATCAATAAAAAAACATGCCATCAAGAATATCTACTCAGGTTCCAAACTGTTCTAATTTAGGGTGTCAGTTAATAATCCTTGAAGGCCAGTACCCATGGTATATAACCCAATCCATTAGTTGATATATAATATAATGATGTAAGAATGTATTAGTAGAAAAATAAATAATCAATGTTGAATAAATAAACAAACCACATCCCTAGTTCCTAAAGGACACCTTGTGGTTATACATACTCTGGAACCCTACTAGGATTTATGTATATTGGTAGATCCTCTTGTATCTGAACAGATTACCCAACTCTGAGGAAGATTCATCTATTGAATATAAATCACATATAAAATACCATAAATGAACAACATATTCCTTTGAGGAGAACCAAAATGTCACCCTCAGGCAAAATTAGAATATCAACCCCAAGAATCGTGTGACTATGCATCAATACCTCAATCATATCACATAATCATATAATCTTCCCTAAGGCATTCAGTACAATTGGTTATATCCCTTATGCAGTATGAAAAAAATGCACCAAGACCTCATGAATCACTATAATTTCACCCTTCCTCAAAAATATAATCTTACCATAAAAAATAATGTGATAGTGAATCTATCCCTCGGGAATCTGACATAATCATATAATCAATTATTATGCGTCAATTACATTGGATATTTTCCTTCAAGCCGTATTAAAGATCATGCAACATTCCCTTGGGAATCACATTAATCATGAGTCATATCCAGTCAAAATCAACATGCCAGGCAGTAACAAACCCCTACGTATCAATCAAATTGATATCACATAAACAGTTATTCTAAGGAAAATCACAAGTCTAATATCAAACATACTATAATTCTCATCATAAGACATAACAGAAATTTTAAAAAAAAAATTACCATATGTAAATCTAATTAATTTTATAAATCCATTTTCCTAATTATCATCATAATTATATCAATACTATTTAATTAATCATATGACCCTAAATTTATTAACATATTAGTTAACCATATTATACAAGGTGATTCTATAATAATAAATAAATCAATTTATCATTATTCTAATTCAAAGGTCTAATCCATGAATTAACAATTTACCCAATTTACTATAGGGAGTTAATGAAAAATACACCATGTCTTAGTAATAACCAAGGATGGAACACCAATTAGGTGGATGTAGGTATAAAACTACTCGCCTATATTCTCAAAGAGATCCATGGGATAGTTTTATATGAACAATTATAATTTAATAGGTATTATCCAATTTAATTGTTCAAGCCTGTGATGTGATGGAGTGATCTAACATATCCTAATAACTATAATCAAATATATCAAAATAAAAGGGGTTTAGTTTTTACCACCCACTTGTGGCACAAAGAAGAAATAAATATGCGTGATACATGGTAAAACCCATATTATCATATTCAAAATTTTATTCATGAGGAAAAGGTATCTCATGAATATCATTATCCATGTCCAGAACCATTATGTAATTATATATAATTATAATAATTTAATTATGCATAATAAAAATTGAATGGATTTACCAACCCTTGGGACCAATCCATTTAATAAAATTTGATTCATTTTTAAAGTGGAAAACCTATAATTCATTATCCATGTCTTTTAATCATCTTATTAAAATTAGAAAAAACATGGAGATTTCACATACAAGTCTTAATGGGTAAAATAGGATGTATCATTGGAAAAAAGGGATATTACTTACATTAGTAATATCCATTTATAAACCAATCCATTGGGTTTATTAGATAGGCCAAACAATAAAGGTTATTTGGATTATTAATCATTTTACAATGGGTGGAAGACTCTATTATGAGTATCAATGATGGGTTTACACAAAACAATCCATAATCTAATCATAACCTCAAGCATAAATAAACTATAATAAAATAGGCCATACATGAAATAATATATAAAAATTACTTTTTAACATTAAGACAATGCACCTTCACTGGAGGGGTTTTATTATTTAATTCGGAATTTTTTATAAAATAACTCATTTGTTTAATTGACCATCATATAAAATTTACCAAAAGAAATCATTTTAGATAAACATAATTACACAGAAAAGGATTAATTAATGTTATAAAGGAAAAGAATTAGTGAGTAATTAAATATAAGGATAATTAATGGGACCCTACCTTAAGAAGAACCAAGATGAACACTCGTAATTTGACATCATTGATGATGGAAACTTGAAACCATCGTAGCGAGGGAAAGACAAAGAAACACATCAGATCCTCAAAATCTACGAAAGCCTCAAAATTAAATAGACCAACAAATAATAATGGAGGAAAACCAGACAAAAAATTGTTTACTGGTACCCCAAAATTATCTAAAACGCTCGCCTTTGGTGGCAGTTTCCAAATTATAATAAAAGGAGTCTCGATAATCCTTTCACGCAACATAAAAAAAGATGAAAAAAAGATCCAGGTTATCCCTAAACCCAGTGGTTCATACACATAACAGCGAGCGATGAGAAGACCAAGAATTGTCAAAAAGAGAGTAAGAGGATGGAGAAGAAGGCTTACCTTGAGACCTTGACCAAGAGCTGGTTGGGAATCTGATGGAAAAAATAAATCTAATGAGGAGCCGAGGAGGGGGGGGATCACTTGAAGTCGAGGGCTCCAGGTGGGGTTTGTGAGATGCATGGAGTGGGAGACCTCTCTTGAAGGATTTAAAAAAAACAAGTAATAATTATAATATAACAACATCAAGAATAATTATAATGAAATTTTTTTTTATTTTTAAATTTTTTATTTAATTATTTTTATTTCCCATATTTTTTTTTAATTTTTTTAATTTTATTTGTTTCAAATAGTTATAGAATTCATTTTTTTGTAGGGGATACATAGTTTCCGACTAATCGTGCGCCCATGACAGCTCTTTCCCAATTTAGGGTTCCGTGCTCGATTCACCCAAAACAAGAAGGAACACTGAAGGCACCCATAAGACTTGAAACACATACCAAGCAACACATTGATGTTCTGAAACTATTAGAATTATGTTTTGATTAGTGGATTGTAAATAGACCAATCCAGAATATGAAAAAAATTAAAATTTCATTGGTTTTTTTCATCTGGTTCAAAAACACAGTTCGTTACAATATCCATAAATAACTAGTATCAAAATCATAGATCCTATTTATTGAATAAAGTAACCACAATGATAAATTATTGAGTTAATCCATTTAGGGTATTATCCTAAGGTAATGAATACATAATTATTTTTTTTAGTGTTTAAAAATAATTTAACTATACAAGCTCATCATATGATTGAAATTGTCGTATGACTATAAATATCCCATAGTTATCTTTTTGAACAATAAATATAGTTCTTTATAGGAGTTTTTGTAAAATTGAAATATAAGGATGAACTAATATTCACATGAATTTTTTGATGTGTTTTCTAAACTTTAGTGCAATTCTATAAATTTCATACAAAACCGTTTATGTACAACCTTTAACAAGTGAAATAATTTTTACCACTTCTAGGTAGTTCATGTAAAACAATTGTGTAAATGTTATAAACAATTATTTTCTACACCAAATGGACACATGTATACATAAAGTGATTAACTAATGAATTATTATTAATTTTTTTTGAAATTAATCCCTTATCAAGGGTGATTTAGGAGGGAATAGTGAAAAAATGGTGTGATTGTAGAATAATGTTCTCAAATTAGTATTTAGTTAAAAAAATATTGCTAGACATGTAGTTATACCATAATCATGTTGTTCTATTAATTCCCTCAATGTTGAGTCGATCATTCCCCTCATATAAATAATTTAGAGAATAGTTTTTCCCATATATACATTCTCTTTCATTTAGGTTGGTAAGAATGAAATTGATTTTAGAAAAATATATGGAATTGAAAAAAAATCAAAGATAAATATTAAAGATCCTTTCAATTGATAATTATTTTTATAAATTATTATGAAAATTTAATGAGATGGGAGATGGATTTGAGTATCCACCCAAAATACATGATTATAAGATTACTAATCAAAATGTCTCATGAAAATAACAATTGTTTCTTGATGAAACTACATAGTCTACTATAATTTTAATGATTTTGGTTAGATTAGAATATGGTTTTAGTATCAATCCTTTTGAAATATATTTAATGAAGCTGTTTTACTCAGATAAAGTATAAACATTACGAGGACCGTAAAAAAATATAATATTACGTGAAGAATTATTGAAGAGATTTGAAATAAAGAGTTGTATAAATTTAAGGAGGATATATATAATCCCATATTATTATTATATAACTATTATATTATTTTTAAAATAAATTACTTAATAGTAATACATTTTTAAATCTTATTGTTTACTATATCGGGTAAATTTTATAAATATATAACACATACAAAATAACAAATATAAATCATTTAAATCCTTGTTCATTATCAACATAAAATATAAAATGTTATCCTTTGTATATATGGTCACCTGAGTATATAATTAAATAAAATGGGAGAGATAACGTCTTAGTAAGGAGATGAATACAAAACAAGTAATAAGATACAATAACCAACAATACATGGGTGAGAATAACCATCATTATCTTATCATAATAATGGGACAATTATCATAATTATTATGGACATATTTGATAATGGAATGGAATGAAAAATATGTATAATAGTGGAGAATCATAACATAGTGGTCAAATACAACACATAATTGTGAACAAAGATAGAATCATTTTCACAAAAAACATATTGGAATAAATTGTGAGATCATAATTATGAATATATCTTTCATACTATTCCCACATTATACTTACAATCCAAGGAGATATATTGGATTACCTAATTAATTATAGGGATATATAATTCTATTAACACCCTTCAAATTCTAAAATTCACTTAATCATGTATTCTATATGGGAAGAGATTTTATAATTATAATATTAATAAAATATACTCACAGAAAAGAATGGGTTTCATAATGATTTCATAAATGACTCTTTAATTAATAGAATTATGGGATCCCAAATTATTATGAGTAATAATATATTATCATAAAAAAAATTATTATTTGAAGGAGTAATTTAAAACCCCGACCCCAGTTACCAATAGTTGGTGCATTATTACATAACATTCGCATGATCTCAAAAGATCATGTATAGAAACACTGATTAATGTAGTAGCCTTGTAAGTACTTGATACATTCATAATATTTACATTACATCATAACATGAAAAACAAAAACAAAATTGTTTCCATAGACCACACTCATATCCCCTCAGACTATCCCTCTGGGCTAGTTATAAAATATTTCTTCGGTTCCTGAAAAAAATAAAACATTGTAAGTGGTGAGATCAATTTCTTAGTAAGGATAACAATATAGTGGAAACATTCATAAATAATCATAAAAATTTAATGTGATGTATAAGACTAAAACAAAATCATTTTAAATATTAACTTTAACATAATATGGAAAAGATAAAATCAAATAATTCCATTTAATTATTCACATTGATATTCTATTTGTTGAATAATCACATGAAATATCAATAGCTACTTTAATAATGTTGTAATGAATAATGCCAAAATATAATTTTTGCCTCAAGGCATCGTGCCAGGACCTAAAAGATAACTGTAACTGGTCCCCAACCCGAAGAGCCTCTGTAACTGGAATCCATCCCGGAGAGCCTCTGTAACCGGTCGCCAATGCAGTGAGCATCTGTAACTGGACTCCATCCCATAGAGCCTCTGCAAGAGGAATCCAACCTAGAGAGCCTTTGTAACCGGACTACACCCTAAAGAGACTCTATGACAGAACTCCATTCTAGAGGGTCTGCTGTAATCGGACCCCAACCCGTAGGGCTTACTTTTACTGGTCCCCAACCCATAACATACTAATGCAATACATTCTTCATAAGAAATGGTTGAAATATAACATAAACATTCGTATTAAAACTATCATATGGAATAGAAATACTTTATCAATAAATAATTAATGGTATAAAAATAAAACATCCAAATTCAAACATACCATAAAACATTCAATATAATATGGAATATTTGTATCATAATAAATCATTTTCAAACAAGTTATAAATCCATTAAAAGATGTTGACATAGATGAAATCAAAACCGTTTAGAGAAATATATTTTTCTATTTTGTGATAATTTAAAATTTACGTAATTATAAAAGAAAAAATTAATATTTCAAAACATTCTTATAGCTGGTAAGATATTCTTCGATGATGTTATAACGGCGGAAAATAGTCATACCCACCGTATAAGTTAAAAAAAGACATTTTACCTTAATTTTGTCGAAAAGGATATAAGGTACCTTATTTGGAAAATGACTCAATGATTCCTTTCAAAATCATATAAGGTCAAATAAGGGTATAATTGACAATAAACCATTGTCTAGTAAATAGTAAAAATGATTTGAAATACATTTTAAGAAACATGGATGTGGATGATAAAGACGTCCTAGTAGATACTTACGTAAAATCAACCTCAGATAATAAAGTGATTGTGAAATTAACCCTTACATTGTACTTTTCCTTAGGCTAGGGTCAATTAAACTCTTCTATAATAGTGAAATAATTGTTATTAAATTATAAAATAATCATATACAGTAATATGATATCTTATATGATCTTTTAACATTGTTTTGTTAATAACATCTTAGTGTTATCGTCATTTCAGGTGTTACCAGATTCATTTTCGTTTATATTAATTGTTATGTGGATCATATTTGTTATGTATGGGATGTATCATGTTTAGATCTAAAATTATATCAAGTCTTTAAACATTATTTTAAACCATAAAATGAAAATTAGTCTTTAATGGATACGATGGGGAATGAATCTCATCACGTTCGTGGAGACGGTAATCTGTACGTATGCACGAGCGATAATATCATTCTTTTGATATTAAAATAATATATAATTGGATGGTATATCATATATACAGAATCATTATCATGTTATATTTATTATTTACATCAATTAGAATCATTAATATTCCCATCCAAATAACAATGTATTGAATAACAATCACAGCACGTCGTAGAGATGGTAAGTCGTACGTACACACGTATGGTGACATGTCATTCAAAGGATGGATAGAATAATGAATATGGTTGTAATATATTTTAAATAACATCATAGTATATAGAAGATACTGGAGTTATTATGTTATAATGGAAATAACAAAGAAAGAGGATGTGGAAGTAGAAAAAAAATTGAAAGAGGTGAAGAAATATTGACCTTGTCTTCGGGTTATTCCTTTTGATTTGATCAAAAGGGATCCTTATGTTGGTTTTATGACTAATGGAAGTACACTAAGATGAAGTGAGGGATGTTGAGAAGAAATTTGCGTAGGGGTCGGCCGAGCCAAAATGCTTTGATGGTGTGAATTTGAGAGAAGGGGAAGTTCCCTTTTATAAGAGTGGTGAGGGGAACCGTAGGAAAAGCTAGAAATATAATTTTATAATAAAATCATTTTCGGTTTCTAATGGCTCCAACGTGAACTATTTAATGGATAGGGTGGGAATGTCTCGAAAAACACTCATCCAATAGATTTTTGACAGGTTTGGGTCACTTTATTAACTATATCTTTTATATTTGACTCTTAGTTAAATAGTTTGACATTTACCATGTCTCTTTATATTTTTATACTATTTGGATAAAAAACATACTAACGAAGATGTTTATTTTTTCAAATTGAATATATAAAAGTTTAAAAAATTGGATTTAAAAAGGGTTCTCCATTAAAAGGTGGGAAATTTTTATTTTTTGAAAAATACTTCTTTTATCTGAAAAAAATGAATTGGTTCTTACATGATGTCTAAGAAACTCATAATATCGATTCTAAAATTATATGGATTATATAAAGTTCAAAATTCAGTAAATATTATTCATAACTTCTTTTGAATGGCTAGTTTGGTAAGTCGTGGTGCACATGAACACAGTGTTGGGTGTTGTGCATGTTATTGAATTACTTTGAAGAAATAATGTACTATGAAATCTTGGGGCGTGACAAGTAATAACTCAATAGGATTCAATAAATGTTTCGAAGAAATAAACTACTAATAGTACATACATTTTTATTAGAAAAAAAATAATATTTAAAATGTAGGAACATGAATATGTATATAATGAAAAAGGAAAATATATTAAATAACATTTTTGTATATTAGGGGATGATCGAAACTAAAAAAAATGTTAATTAGGTGACAACCCAAAACAAGGATTTGGGATGGAGGATCCATGAAAATAAAATTCTTAATACATTCATTTTGTTTACACCTACAATATAATTAACATAAGTTTAATAAAACAAAAAACAAAAATTATCTTCTTTTAATTTTTTCCCTCTAGTAATATTTTAAAAATTGAATCATATTTATTCATTCCCTTTATTAACAATGAAACATTTGATGATAAAAGATTCTTTAAAATAACACATCTTACTTTGATTTAATGATCTTATATTATTACTATTTATAAATTATCAAGATTAAATAAATACCCATTGAAAAATATATGTATTTATAAATTTATATATTATAAATAACTTATTATTATAATAAAAAAGATCGATGATACGAAACGAATTGGAAACATTATTATTGGTGGCTAAGGAATCAGTAACGGGACATTTCCCACAAAGGATGTGCCAGATATATAATATGTGATTATATAATTATTTAATCTTTATCCGATATTAATATTATCATGATGATGTATAAAAATATTTAATTTTTTTAAATAATATTAAGATTATAAAGGAAAAATGGGATATATAATTAGAAATGGAAAACTGAATAAAAATGAAAAGACATTAACACTTTCTTGATGATTTTATTTTTCCACGATCCTTAACATCTAGAAATCGTGGAGTGTGATTGCACTAGATTTTATATAGTGATTTTAATGGGATTAATAGAGGGATTTTTGGAATAGTTTTAAAATTTTTAAGTGAGGTAGGAGTGGTTTTTTAGGGGGAGAAATATGGGAATTTTTTGGGTAAAATATTGAATAAAATATAATTTCCATGGTATAAATTTTAATTTGGATATTCTTGACATTTCATGACATATATGAAAAAAATAAAAATATTTTTTGAATTTTATGTTTTTCATAAAACAAATACATTATTTTATGAAAAAGTAAATTATTACAAATATAAATTTTTATTTTAATGTAATTATTTGAACTTTAGATATCAGAAAATACATTTTGGGTTTAGAAAAAAAGGATTATTATATTTAAATGATTCATTTATCACATTAACTACGTTTTTGGTTTATTTAATATCTCGAAAGTGTATTAGTTCATTATTACCACCTGAATTATTTAATTTAAAACACATTATTTATGAATGTACTATATTTTTACTATTCAAAAAAATTGACGTATTTTAGAAAATTACCATAAATTTACCCTTACTAAAATAAATTATGATTATTAAACATATGAAATTTATTTAATGAATGTAATTTTATAAAATAGATAATTTTAATTATATACATTACAAATTTTTTGTTTTGTGATATACATTAAAATTTAGTTTATTAAAAATTTTATTATAGTTTCTTTATGTTTTTAACTGTAAGATACTGACCATTCGTGAAATCTTATTTTATCATTTTTTGGTACATTTCCCAATTTAAATATGTTTCTTATTTTTATATAATTTTTGGGTTATAATATTTGAGTTTTATATGACCTTTTTAATTTTTTGGATCCTTTTCTAGAGGTGGACGACAAGAGAATGATTAGTAAAAACCGTGCAACCCATCCCAGAAACTATGTGACATGTGTAAGGGGGGATATAAACTCACTTGATAGGATCACAGTTTAGAAATGATGTATTAATTCCAATTGAAAAATATTCAATGCTAGGTAGATGGGACATACATGGTTGGTGCATGATTTTTTGAACCATGTGATCCAATTGTGCGAGGGGTTGGAATGAGAATGTAACACAACATGGTTGGTGAATGGTTTTCTAGACCATAAGACCCGACCATGCGATGTATAGTTCGTAGAATAAAATTTAAGTATATGAGCTAAATTAAAATACTATATACTTTTCCCCTAATCTCATGGATTTCCATTCTCATTTTTTCTCTCAATCCAAAAGGGGAAACTCCCATCGATCTAGTAGAAATTTTAGGTATTTCAATGCCTATTATTGATCCATATTCATTGATACGTGTCCATTCATGGATGTTTTTTTATTTATATCTTCTTATTATATTTTCCAAAACCATTGATGTAATCCACGGTGGATAGTTCCATGTTCTATAAGTTGAATTGTGATGTTTTTTTGTCTGTATCTATTGTAGTAAAGGACATCTAGGCATATATCATAGTGTTATTATTCGTTTTCATCCAAAACCATAATGTAGGTGTTCTATATGATAATTCATATAATCTTAAAAATGATATTGTGTCTGTAGTTGTATCGTTGCATTACCATGATGAAATATTTATTTTATTTTTGAAAATTAAAATGAATCCCCATAAATTTGAGAGATTCTTCTCGGATCGCATTGGTTCATTTGAAATTATAACAATTTTCAAGATGGCTACCCATGTGGTATGAAAATTTCAATGAATGCTTGTAATGGAATGTATATAGGGGGAATAATGGGCGTATGATATTAACCAATGGTGAATGTTTTTATCTTGTTATCTAGTTATAATTTTTTGTTTGTATTAATATATAATGGATAATGGAATTTGTGATTATTGATGTTTAATGACCTGGAATTCCCATGGAATTCTTTTTAAATACATGGAAATTTTACAAGTCTGCAGTTTCTGATGACGCTTGATTCTGAGGCCTGATGTGCTCGGAATAAATTTCTAATGTTTTGTTCTGGTACGTTCAGTAAACATATGAGCGGGATTTTATAACTATTGAACTGGTGCTGTGAACTGAAATCCAAGGACACCATTGAACTCGTAGCGTCAGTAATTGGTTTGTGAGACTTTCATCGCAGATTTTTTAACATGATTGGAAGATAGATTTTTGGGATTCTTTAATAAAGATAAATAAAAAAAATAAGTTGATATCTTATTTTTTTTTAATGGTGGTGGTTAAATCTCCAAGAGAAGGTTAGTGGTGTAGGCCACCACACCATAACCTTCAATGAGAGGTTCTGGAAGTGGGGCCCACCCGCACGTAACCTCCCTTGGGAGGATATCTTTTGGTGGGGATCACCTGGGTGATGAAACCCTTGGAACCCTCACTTAAGGGTGAAACCCATGAACTTCCCCACAATTTATTTTGACTAACTCTCCACCGATTAATTAAGTGAATGGTTTCATTTAATTCAAATCCTATTGAATACTTTTGAATTCAATCTAACGATTAAATAATAAACAACGCTATTATTTCATTGGGTTGGAAATTCATTTGGGTGGGACTTGAGAGTGAACATTATCCTCTCAATGAAGACCGCGAAGAATGCTCCTTCCACCGAAGATCGACGAGCACCATCTTTTTCCTTCTTCCACCGGGGCAAGAAAGGGAAGCGTCACCCAAGAAGAACGATGACGCCATCCTCGACTTCTTCCTTCCCGATGTCAATGAAATGACACCGCCTTTTTCTGTGAATTCGTCAATGGACAATTGTCAAGCATGTTAGGGGTTACTTTACGATTGAATTTTACCCTATGTACCCCATCGTATGTTTTGTGCTTCGTTAAACGAATGATATCACCGTAATGAGGTGGGTTTAGACAACATGAACAATGGACAGACCCTCCCCTTTTGTTGGTTCTTGTTTGATGACGATAGAGGTGGTACACGCAGCAACCAGCAATGAGTCGGCCACGAAGAAAGCCGACAGAACAAGGCCGCCGGGTCTCCACAAGGGTGCGGCACTGCAGTGCCACGTATTGAACCGAGCTGCAGCTAAGTGGGCCGCGATGGTGCTGGAGGAGCGTGGTGTCGTCGCACCACACAAGAAGAAAGGGCAGTGTCTTGGAGGGTCTTGGCAGTCGAAAGGTGGTGCAGCACCATCACACCGCGCAGAGAAGTAGGGAGCCGTGGCTAGGGTGGGCTGCGGCGGAGGGGTACGGCGCTGTCAGGCGGCGCCGGCGGTGCAGGACCACGACCTTAGGCCTCGGAAGACAGGAAAGGATTGCCGGCTAAGCCGGCCGCTGGTGCACGCTACAGGCGGGACCCTTCGGGTCCTGCAATTATTAGGGGCCATCGCCTCGTGCTAGCCATTTCATAAAAAGGGGAGCACGTCAGCCCACTCCCACATGGGGCCAGCCAGGCCACGTGGGCTGGCTGAATAGGACACGCTGGATGCCAGCCGCCCGGCCACATGGATGCCACCTGGCTATGTGGGCCACCACCAGGCCACGTAGGCCATCAGGTCGGGTCATGATTCTGGTTGGGCCACTTTCGGGTTGGGCCTCCCCCACGGGCTATGCCGTAGCATCGGGTCAGGCCACCCCTTCGGGCTAGGCCACCCCTTCGGGCCGGGTCAAATTCACGGACCGGGTTGGGTCGGTCCCACTGAGTCGGACCCGACCTGAACCCGTCAGACCCGTTTACACCTTTTCACCCATATCATGGGCTATGGGCTCCTTTTGATGAACCATCAGTGGTGCCGATATTTTTGGAATGAAGCCAACCTCTTTGAGAATACCTCATGAGAGTTCGAGGTATAATTGAGATATGATTAGGTTGGTTTGTACACGAATCCAACCGGGCCCCCGGGATGAAAATACTAATAACCAACAGAACGAGCGTCTGATTGACGCGCCATCTATTACGTTGAGACCCCTCTGATGTGGTAGTATTTTGAGATACTTCCACATGATACTTCATGACCCTTGGATTATCGAATACTAGCTCGTGGAGCAGATCCTCCCGGAGATGACCAAACAGAGTGTGGAGACCTAGTAGCTGATAGACCTGACGACTTCTTGACTGACTCGACTCCGAGTGATTCGACAATTCTATTGGGGAGTGCTCGGTATTTGGTGGTAGACCAAGGGAGAACGGAGTTCCTGGTAGTTGGAAAAAGACCCACAGTACTCGACAGGAGGTGTACCTTTATAGGCTAAAAGGGGGAGCACCCGGTATTTGGCGGTAGACCCACAGTGGACGGAGCGCATGGTAGTTGGCAGCAGACCCACGATTCTCGACAGGAGGAGTACCTCAATAGTCCAAGGTTAGTGAGAAGTGCCACAGTGTCACGATAGTCCCACTGTACTTCACAGAGCAGGAGTTCTCCAGTAGTCGTGGTTTCTATAATGAAAATCATAGTTTGAGCTGAGTCAATGACCTTTGTGTTTTTCTCATGATTGAGATGTGTTACTTGATATCTTAGGTATATGTATGGGTATATACTTAAGTAATGGTTATCCGTTCAAATCATACTTTGTGGTTTATCCTTGTTGGATTTTGTGAGACCATGAGGGTATGGGTTTCTCTAATGAGTATCGTTATTCTCACCCCTGCATGGGATATGCCTGCACCACATTGTGTTAGATGCAGACGATGGACAACGCTGACCAAGGCGAAGTGTACTAGGAATAGATGGTACCCATAGGTGGTCCTCACGACGAGTCGGTACCCGAAGGAGACGGACAGACATGGATCACTGAGGAGGGTATCTGTACGTACACTTCATGTAGGATCCGTGGTCGGCGATCCAGGAGCTTCTAGATACCTTCCAGTTATTTTTATTTTTAGTTGCAACTGTTTGTCCTGTCCTTGAACTTTAATGTTGGGATTGTATTTCTTGACCCTTTACTTTCACCATAATTTTCATACAATTTTTACTTAGTGTATGATTCCTCTTGTACTCTGGTTGTATTTGTCTACAGTTATAATGGAAATGCCTTCCCAGTTTTTGGGAATTACGCCATTGGTGCTAGTCACCAGCCCCTGGCCTATGGATGGCGGGCTTGGGGTAGTCACGATAAGGGGCCCAGGGAATGGGTGGTGAAAAACTGGTATTAGAGGAGTCGGTTCTACCGTAGAACATATGACTCTGATATTTCTTTTTTGTGAAGAAATAGTGTTAAGGGTATTGAGTGTGGTTTTCAGTTCAAGGAGTCCAGTTTTGGTGCGAAGGCTGACGTATCCATACACCAAGACCCTGACTACTGATTTTTGACTTCGTACACGAAAACACTAATTGTGTGTGAGTTTTCAAAAGATTTCTTTATATCAGCTCAAACCAAATCAGCTCACCAGGTATAATCATTTGACAGTGTCACATATGTTTCTTTTAGGATGCCTCCTTGCGTATGACTAGTTAGAGCCCCAATAGTTGTACATTCTGACAGCCCAACGAGCAACGATGCCTTAGTAAAAGGCCCTCTTCTAGTTGAGGCCCCACCGATACTACGTTCTGTTAGGACACCGATGCCACCAGCCCTAGCAGTAAATAGTGCATGCCATTTGAGCGCGTTTCACAAGTTCCAGCCCCAGAGGCCACCCAGGTTCAGGGGAGAGATGGACCCACAGGTAGCTGAGGATTAGATGGAGGTTTTTGTGAGAGTATTCAGGATAGTAAGGACACTAGCTGACTACATGGTGATCCTTGCTACCAACCTCTTTCAAGAAGCGGTAGGAAGGTGGTGGAGCCTGACGCTTCAGGTCCATGATGAGGCATCTCTACTCTGGTCAGACTTCGAGATCCTGTTCCGGGCGGAGTTTTTTACAGCGACCCTACAAGTGGGACAGATACATGAGCTACTTCATCTGCAGCATGACAGTAACTCAATACTCAGCAAGGTTCACTGGCCTCTCACCCTACTCCACAAATATGGTACGATATCCATTATTCAGGGCCCAGACATTCGATCAGGGACTCAGGTGAGAGATCAGAGCCTCGATGATCTCCCACATCATCCCAGCATAGATGGGGGTGTTGGAGCGAGCCCTACTAGTAGAGAGTTTCTTTGCTGAGCAGTCTCCAGTAGCAAGACCTGCCACTAGTCGACTTTCAGGAGAGTCTTCTAAAGCTGGCAGTAGACAGATGACAACAAGGTCCAAGATGACCAGACCTACAGGTGGTCGACTGCACGACTCAGGATCATTTGTGCGGGGCACCCAGAGTGGAGACAGAGCCAGTATTTCCAAGAGAGAACAATGTTACTCCTGCGGCGGTCGTGCCCACATGGCTCGTGATTGCCCAACCCGCCATTCTAATGATCAACATTCATTTTATTGACCTCTCTGGTAGAGTTAGAGGTTCGATCGAGGTAGTCTGTAGGAAGCATACAGACGTGGAAGAGCAGCTGGTCGAGCAGCTGGTGGCGGTCGACAATACAAGGTGCTACCACCCCCACCACCAGGAGGTCCATCCCAACTACAGGGTGCAGGTGGACATGGGTGAGATCAACTTCAGCTAGTTGGGTCCAATGAACACGGCGCTACATAGATGATACGAGGTATGATCTGTGTCTTCTCCAACATAGCTACAGTCGTATAGACAAAGGTTCTAGTCACTTTTTCATTGCCACTACCCTCTTTCGGAGCTCGTAGATTCTGAAGGAGAAGTTTGCTCGATCCTTACGTCTAGAGACTCCTACGAGAGCCGACTCGATGATTACACGTTGGATCCGGAAGGGTGAACTTGCAATAGGATGTGAGAACTTCGGCTGGAATCTTCTCGTAGCAACGTCGAGGCTTTATGACGTCATCTTGGGTATGGATCGGTTATCTACAGTCCATGCTCAGATCGACTGTATTAGGAAAAAAGTGTGGTGTGTCTGCAAGGATGGGACTAGGTTCACCTTCACTGGCTAGAAGGGAAAATTTTTAGCCCATGATGGACATACTCAGTGGAGGGTACAGCCGATCACTCACTAGTTGGCTTGCCTTACCATCAGAGCAGTTGATGTGGAGAGTCCGACTTATCCTATAGTGGTGGACCAGTACACAGATGTTTTCCCTGAAGATTTTTTAGAACTACCTCCTTGAAATAAGGTGGACTTCTACATTGACGTATACCCGGGGATGGCACCGATATCTACTCCAGCATATCAGATGGTTCCTGATGAGTTTCGCGAGCAGCAGGTATAGCTGGAGAACTTGCAGGGGATGGGATTCACCCAGCCCAGTGTTTCTCCCTGGGAAGCTTTGATTCGGTTCTCCATGAAGGAGGATGGGAGCATGAGGATCTATGTTGACTACCGTCACCTGAACCAGGTCACCATGAAGAAAAAGTACCCACTTATGAGGATTGATGATCTCTTTGATCATCTCAAGGGAGCACAACGGTTCTCAAAGATATACCTCAGATCAGTCTATCACCAGCTCAGAGTTTGAGAAGAGGATGTGCAGAAGACGACATTCAGATATCCGTACGACCACTATGAGTTCTTGGTTATTCAATTGGGCGTAACCAATGCTCTAGCAGTGTTCATGAGTCTCATGAACATGATATTCTATCCTTACCTTGATTTCTTTGTCGTAGTCTTCATCGACAACATACTGATCTACTCGACTACTGAGGAAGAGAATGCCTACCACTTACAGGTAGTACTAGACACACTCCGAGAGCAGCAGCTTTATGGTAAGCTCTCAATGTGCCAGTTTTGGATTCGAGAGGTTCACTTCTTGGGACTCGTCATCTCAGAGATTGGAGTTGTAGTAGATCCAGTGAATATTGAGGCTGTACATTCTTGGGATCCACCCAATAGTGTGATAGAGGTATGAAGTTTCATGGGCTTGGATGGATACTATCGGAGGTTCGTTCGATACTTCTCCAAAGTCACATCACCACTTTATGCCTTAACGAAGAAGGGGAAACCTTTCTTGTGGTCGTAGATATGCCAGCAGAGATTTTAGAGGCTGAGGAAGAGGCTGACTAGTTCCCCCATCTCGAGGCTTCCAGAGGAAGTCATAGGTTACGTAGTATGATGTTATGCATCAGGGACCGGACTCGAGTGTGTCCTAAGGGAGGAGTGAGAAGTGATCACGTATGGTTCTCGGCAGTTGAGACAAAATGAGCAGAACTACGCTACCCATGACCTGGAGTTAGCAGTAGTGGTCTTCGCCTTGTTGATGTGGTGGAACTACCTGATGGGAAAACATTTTAACATGTATTCTGATCACAAAAGTATCAGGTATATCTTCTCTCAGAAGGACCTGAATCTGAGACCGCGACGTTGGCTTGAGTTCCTCCTGGACTATAACTTTGAGATAGTCTATACTCATGGGAAAGGAAATGTTGTTGTGAATGATCTCAGCAAGAGATCTGGAATTTGGCTTATAAGAGAGGAGATAGAGTAGGTAGATTCCTTACAGATATCGTTTGTGGATAGGGATGGAGCATCCTTTCTTCAGTTTCTTATAGTCACACCCCTACTTCTTCAGCGAGTCAGGGAGAGCAGCATGGAGACGCTGACTATGAGACGCGATGTGCTCAAATATCCAAAGGCACACACCTAATGAATTTTATAATGGTGGGGATCACGTCATCCTCTTCATAAGATGTAATATGGTACTAGTTGCACATTATGAGGAAGTTTTGAGGGAATTCCACACTTCCCATCTATTAGTACATTCAGGGGTGGTGATGATGTACCAGGATCTTCAGTGATAGCATTGTTGTCCAGGTATAAAAAAGGAAGAAGTTAAGTTTTTCTCATGATGCCTCACTTGTCAGTAAGTGAAGGTGGATCCCCAGGTACCATCTGGATTGGTTCATCCTTTAGAGGTTGCAGAGTGGAAGTGGGATGGGATATCCATGGACTTTGTGATGGGTCTTTCACGTACTTCAAGGGGTCCCGACCTGATTTGGGTGATCGTTGACCGAATCACCATGTCAGTCCACATCTTACCGATCAGAGATAATGGCTCATTATAGAGCTTGGGATTCCTTATGTAAAGAAGATATTGCGTTTGTGAGGGGTACCTTATTCTATCATATCCGACCATGACAGAAGGATTAATTTCCGGATATAGAAGGGGTTGCTGGAATCCTTTGGGAAGCAACTTTGTTTGAGCACCGACTTCCATCCTCAGACAGATGGCTAGACCAAGCGGACCATCCAGACCCTCGAGGTCATGCTACATGCATTCATCCTCGACTTCAGTCACAGTTGGGAGGATAACATTCATTTGGTGGTGTTTTCCTACAACAACAACTATAACTCCACCATCGGTATGGTACCTTTTGAGGCCTTGTATAACTGACCTTGCAGATTGCCATAGTGCTTGACAGACTCAGGGGAGTTAGCACTAGTGGGACCAAAGATGGTACGAGCTACCACGGAGAAGGTGGAGATCATCCAAGATTGGATGCAGACTGCACTCAGCAGGCATAAGTCGTATGCTGACAGGAGACAAAGTCATCTAGAGTTCAAGGATGGCGACCACATCTTCATAGGGGTCTCACCACAATGAGGTCTATAGAGATTTGGATGAGGTAGAAAGCTATCTCTGAGGTTCATCAGAATTTTCCAGGTCCTTAGCAGAGTAGGCGAGGTGGCTTACCACTTTTCTCTTCCACCTCACTTGCATCGTGTGTATGACATCTTCCACATATCTTAGTTGTGGAGATACGTGCACGACACATCCCACATCATCGACCACAAGGAGCTAGACATAGATGATAGGGATACTTTCACGGAGGTTCTAGTAAAGATTGAGGATCGACAGGATCAAGTCCTACATAGACGGTCGATACCTCTGGTGCATGTATGCTGGCAGAATGAGAACCTCCAGGAGAGCTCATGAGAGTGGGAGGCTTAGATGTGTTCTTAGTACCCCCATTTTTTCTCTTAGTTCAAGTTGTAGCTTACGGGGATGTAAATCCCTAAGTTGGGGAGAATGTAATGACCAAGAATTCCCGTGGAAGTTTTTTAAATACATGGGAATTTTAGGAGTCTATAGTTTCTAACGGTGCTTGATTCTGAGTCTCGGTGTGCCCAGAATAAATTTATAATGTTTTGTTCAAATACATTCAATAAACGTATGAGAGGGTTTTTATAACTTTTGAATCGGTGCTCGAAACTGAAATTCCAGGACACCATTGAACTCGCAACGTCGGTAATTGCTTAGTGAGACCTTCATCGCAGTTTCATTTTAACATGATTGGAAGATAGATTTTTGGGTTTCTTTAACAAAGTTAAATAAAAAAATAAGGCAACATCTTATTTTTTTATTGGTGGTGGTTAAAGCTCCAAGAGGAGGTTAGTGGGGGGGGGGCAACACCATAACCTCCCATGAGAGGTTATGGAGGTGGGTCCCACCCACATGTTACCTCCCTTGGGAAGATATCTTTTGGTGGTGACCACCCGAGTGATGAAACCCTTGGAACGCCCACTTATGTGTGAAACCCTTCAACTTCCCCACCATTTATTTTGGCTAACTCTCTACCCATTAATTAACTGAATGGTTTCATTTAATTCAAATCATTATGAATTCTTTTGAATTCAAGCTGACGATTAAATAATTGACAAAGATATTATTTCATTGGGTTGGAAATTCATTTCGGTGGGACATGAGAGTGAACATCATCCTCTCAACAAAGAATGTGAAGAACGCTCCTTCCATGGAAGATCGATGAACACCATCTTCTTCCTTCATCAAACGGGGAAAGAAAGGGAAGTGTCACCCAAGAAGAACACTGAAACCATCCTTAGCTTCTTCTTTCTCGACTTCAACGAAACGACGCTGCCTTTTCCAACGACATCCTCAATGGAAAATCGTCAATCAAGGAAGGTGTTATTTTATGATCTAATTTTACCCTATGTACCCCATCGTATGTTCTATTATTTGAGAACCGAATGATATCACCGTAATGAGGAGGGTTCGGACCACATGAACAACAAACTGATCCTCCCCTTTTTTGGTTCTTGTTTGATGATGATAGAGGTAGCACACGAGGCTACTGATAATGAGTCGACTGAAAAGAAAACCAGGCGACGCAAGGCCACCGAGTCGCCACAAGGGAACAGAACCACTATTCCACATAGTGAACCGAGCCACGACCAGGAGAGATGCGACGATGCTAGAGGGGCGTGGTACCGTTGCACCGCGCTGAAAGAAAGGGTCGTGATAGTCGAATGGTGGAGTGGAGTCATCGTGCCACGTGGAGCAGCAGGGAGCCGTGGCTAGGGAGGGCCGCAACGGAGGGGTGTAACGGTGACGGGCTACGCCGGTGGTCCAGGAACGCGGCCTTAGGCCGCAGAGGATAAGAGAGTGTGGCCGATTGAGCATGCCGCTGGTGCTCACTATAGGCAGGACCCTTCGGGTCACACATTTACCATGTGGCCGCACCTCACACCGACCGTTTCGGACAAAGGGTGGCGCAGAACCCACCTCCCATGTGTGACTATCCAGGCCACGTGGTCTAGCCGGCCAGGCCTCATACGCTGCTAGCCGGCCGGGCCTCGCGGGCCACTAGCCGACCAGACCACGCTGGCCACCACCTTGCCACGGGGGCTGCAACTAGGCCACGTGGGCCGCCCCTTCGAGGCGGGCCACCCTTCGGTCTGGGACGCTTTCATGTTGGGCCACCCATAGGGGTCGGGCCATACCTTTGGGCTGGGATACCCCTTCAGGCTGGGCTGCCCCTTCGCTCCTTGTCAGATTCACGAACCGGGTCTGGTCGGGGCAACTGGGTCGGACCGGACCCAAACCCGTTATACCCATTTACACCTTTTCGCCCATATCTTGGGCTACGGTCGTCCGTTTGACGAACTGTCAGTGGTAGAGATATTGTTGGAATGAAGTCTTCCCCTTTGAGAATACCCCATGGGTGTTTGGGGTACAGTTAATATATGGCCAGGTTGGTTCATACATGAAACCAACCGGGCCTTGGGGACTAAAATGTTAATAACTCACAGACCGGGCGTCTGATTGACACGTTGTCTATTGCGTTGAGAACCCTATGACATGGTGGTACTTTGAGATACTTCCACGTGAGACTTCGTGACGGTTGAAGTATCGACCAATAGCTCATGGAACGTCTCCTCCCAAAGACGAGAAGATAGAGTGTGGAGACCTAATAGCTGACAGACATGATGACTGCTTGACCGACTCGACTCGGAGTGATTTGACTAGCCCAGTGGGGAGCGCCCGGTATTTGGCAGAAGAACCATGGTGGACGGAGAACATGGTTGTTGGCAGCAGACTCGTGGTACTCGACAGGAGGAGTTCCTCTGTAGAATATTAGGGGAGCACTATGTATTTGGCGGAAGACCCACAACAGACGGAGCGTCTGGTAGTTGGCAACTGACACACGATTCTCGATAGCAGGAGTACCTCAGCAGTACATGGTTAGTGAGAAGTTCTTCAGTGTCATGACATGCCCACTATACTTGACAGAGGAGGAGTTCTCCAGCAGCCGTGGTATCGATAATGAAAATATTTGGTTGATCTTAGTGAATGACATTTGTGTTTTCCTCATGATTGAGATGGGTTACTTGATAACTTAGGTAAATGTATGGGAATATACCTAAGTAATGGTTATTCATTGAAATCATACTTGTTGGTTTATATTTGTTTCATTTTTTGAGACCTTGAGGGTCTCAGTGTCCCGACTGAGTATCATTATACTCACCCCTGCACGAGCTATTCCCCCACCACGTTGTGTTGAATGCAGACGATGGACAACGTTGATTGAGGCGGAGTGTATGAGGACTAGACGGTACCTGGACGTGGACCTCATGGAGAGTCGGTTCACGGAGGAGATGGATGGACGCGGAGCACTAGGGAGGCTATCTGTAACACCCCAAGCTTTCACGGTACGCTTCCATTTGAAAAATATAGTAGTGCGTGTTGTACGCAACTCCGAGTTCTAACACACACCACAACCAATCAAACTAGCCGTTTTGAATAGTAATACCCACATTTTGAAATTTTATAAATTTTATCTTTCAAAATGAACTTGATTTTTTGATTTGTAATATCAAAATTTATTTACGGTGAATTTATGATATTTTTTTGAAAACATTCAATTTTTGTTGAATAGTGAAAAAACACTGAGTTATAGTTTAAAATCGAATTTTTATTTAAATAATTACTTAATTTATTTAAAATTAACTAGGGTAAACATAGATACATAATTACTATATATGTTCAATTTAATTCATTGGAGTTAGTTTAGAATTTATATATATATATATAAATTTTATTTAACTATTCACCGTCTTTTACCCAACTCATAGGAGAATTTGGAAATTCACAGAAAACATAATTTTACTGCTTCTTTGAGTGGAATTTTTAAAATACAAAAAAAATGGTTAATATCAAGGAGTAAAATGCGTTTCAATAAGATAAAAATAATTTGTGGTGAATAGTAACATTTTATTTTATTTACCACGAATAAAAGTAAATAGCGTATTTAAGGGTAAAAATGATAATAATATTACCATAACACATGTCCTAATTCTATTGGAAAATTGTATGTCAACCAAAAACAACCTTATAATAAAATATTATCATTTAGGTCCACTTGGAATAGATTAGGACATTTATTATTATTTAATTCAAAGAAGAGTTAAAAGAGTTAAAATCAAAGTTTAATTACTAAAACATTTTTAATATAGGGTTATACTTAAGATAAATTCTAATATAAATATTCATTAGAAATATAAAATTATTTCATAAATAATGGTATTTTATTTATAGTTTTTAGACATAAAATTATTTAATTTATTTATGACACAATGGTGAAGCAGTAATTTACAAATTAATGAAATAATAAAATAATTGATATTATAAATACAAAAATAATTGTAATTTGAGAATTTATGAATTAAACTAATTTTCTAGGTTAATATGACATATTATGATTAGTTATTTAAATTTTCATTGAAGTAATAATGCTGTTATGAAATTATCAAAAACAAAATACCCAATAGTGTCAAAATTGACATAAATGAGTTTTTAAAACAAATATTATATTATTAATTGATATTCTATTCCTAAAAATATATGGTTCATCCAAAGGACTTATATAATTATATGTGTATCATTTATGTACCACTTCAGTGTCTCTTGGAAGTATATAGTTCTTTTATTAACTACATTATATAAACATACAAAAAGACATGGTAAATGTCAAACTAATTAACTATGAGTTAAGACTAAAATATAAGGTTAATATAGTGACCCAAACCTTTATAAAACCTATTGGTTGAATGGTTTTCAACTTATACCCACTTTAAAATTTAAATAATCTACATTGGATCTATTATAAACTGAATATGAATTTATTATTAAATAATATTTCTATCTTTTCCTAAGGTGCCCTTCACCCCTCTTATAAAAGGGCACTCTTATTTCACACTAATTCACACCTTCTACGACATTTGGACCATCCAATCCCGGCCCAAATACCCTCCCAAATATCCTACCTTAAACCTAGAGGCCTTAGTTTGATCAGAAATCGAACCTAAGGAGCTCTTTTGATGAAATCAAAATGAAGAACCCGAAGAAGAGATAATGATTTCACCACCCTCATTCAACTTCCTTTCTTCTTCCACTACATTTTTATTTTTTGTTTCCATTCTAAAATAATAACCCCAGTATCTTCTATATACTATGATGTTATTATAAATATGGTACAACCATATTCAGTATTATATCACTCCTTTGAATGACATGTCACCATACGTGTGTATGTATGGCTTACCGTCTCCACGTCGTGGTGTAATTGTAATTCAATAAATTATTATTTTGATGGGTGTAATAATGATGTGTAATTCATGTAAATAATAAATATATCATGATAATGATTTTTTTATATGATATACCATCCAATTATATTATATTTTAATATCAAAAAATAATTATATTGTCGCTCGTGCGTATGTACGGACTACCATCTCCACGAACGCGATGATATTCATTCCCCCATCGTATCCATTCAAGAATAATTATTATTTAGTGATTAAAAATAATATCTAAGGACTTGATATCTTTCTGGATATGAATAAGATACAACATATCCATAACAAACACGACTTATGTAACAAAACATATAAAATAAAACGAGTAAGTTAACACCTAAAACAATGATAATACTAAGATATTATTAACAAAGCAATGTTAAAAGATCATATATGATATCATATTAATTTAAATGATTCTTGTATAATTTAATAACAATTATTTCACCATTATATAACAGTTTAACCTACCATAGAGCAAGGAAAAGTACAAGGTAAGGGTTTATTTCACAATCTCTTCATTATCCGAGGTTGTTTATACGTAATTATCTACTGGGACCTCTTTATAATCCACATCCATGTTTTTTTAAAAATGTATTTCAAAACAGTCTTACTATTTTACAGACTATGGGATAATGTCATTTATACCCTTGTTGACTTTTTATAAGAATTGTATAGAGTAATCCTTCCGTCGTTTTCCAAACAAGGTACTTTTTAACCTTTTCGCCGGAATTAAGGTAAGAATGTGTTTTTTAACTTATACGGCTGGTGTGACTATTTTCCTCCATTATAAAATCATCGAAGCTCCCCTTTAAAGCTTATAAAAATATTTTCAAAATTTGTTTTTTCATTTATAAATATGTTACTTTTAAATGATTTAAAAAAGAGATATTTCTCTAAAATAGTTTTGATTTCATCTATGTCAAAATCCTTTGATGGATTTTAAGCTTATTTGAAGTTTATTTATTAATGATACAATACTTCTATATTGTGTTTAATTTTTTTTATATGTTTGACTATGGATGTGTTATTTTTATACCATTCATGGTTTATGGAGAAAGTATTGACATTTCGTATGCTAGTTTTAATACGAATGTTTGTGTTATATTAAACCTGTTCATATGAGGAATGCATTGGACTTAATAAGTGACGGGTGGATCCCGCTATAGCTCCTTGGTGCATTGGTAGGTCTCATGATGAAAACTAGTGTCATGGCACGAGGCCTTGAAAAAATCTTATTTGTAGTCTTGGCACAAGGCCTTGACTATGTGGTTATTATAGTCTGGCATTATGCATTCCATCATTATGAAAGTGGGTATTGATATTGCATGTGATTAATCGACTAGTATAATATCCATGTGAATAAGTAAATGGAATTATTTCATTTTATCTTTTCCATATTATGCTGATGTTTATGTTTAAAAGGATTTTGTTTTAGTTAAAAATTGACTTAAATGTTTATGCTTATTTATGAAAGATTCCACTATATTGTTATCCTTACTAGGCATTTGATCTCATACCTGTCTATGTTTTATTTTTTCCAGGATGTGAAGAAGTATTTTATGAATGACCTGCAGGGATAGTATATGGGGATATGAGTGTGAATACAAGATTTTGTTGTAGTTTTCACTTTATGATGTAATGTAATCTTTTTGAATGTATCTAGTGTTTCCACGCAACTAAACTAATCGGTCTTTCAAGATTTGATCTTTTGTAATAATTACAATGTTATATAATAATGCACTGACTCTAGGTAACTGGGTTCTGGGCATTACAGTTGGTATCATGGAATGTTTAGTAGAAACCTTGGAAGCTAGATATAGATAAACTCTGATTAGAGGACATAGCCCTAAGATAGATGTTGAGGATCAGTATATAAGAACTTCCTATAATTTTGGTATTGTAGGGATTTTTTGAGTTTTCCAAGAAATAAATCCATGTCTAGATATGTGCATGTAGAGGCGGCTATGGCATAGATGTACCTAGAGGTAAAACATGAAAACACTTCTTTGAGCTAGATTCGAATGGCAACTAGTGCACGACAACGGGATTTGCTGCACTCTTGATCACGAAACTCCTGGGGGATATGATTGGGATAATTATAATTTTATTTACAAACCATTATGAAGGGTTTATGAGTATATACTTACTCAAAGAAATTATTTTTATGATTATGGATTACATCTATAAATAGTTCAATTAATGTTAGGTGTTTTACAAGTATGGATTTATGTATTTTGATTCGTAAACTGATCTAGTGTATGCCATTTTTTAGAAATGGTTCCTAGTAGAAGAAATGGAAACCGTATCAATGCATGAACTCCATGTAAGGATTTCACTCCTCCTCAAGATAATTATAGTGGATCTGGTGATACAACTGGTTCTAATCAGCTAATCACCATTCTGAGACAACTCACTCAGGTTATGAATATTAACCGTACCCGTATGGAGAACACTGATCTGAAGCCTGGAGGATCATTGTTAGATCAATTAAAGAGGCAAAAACAAACAAAGTTCAAAGGGAGTACAAATACCTTAGTAGCTGACCAATGGATAAATTCCCTAGAGAAAATATTTCCAGCTTTGTGGAGTTGTGAAAGGGAAAAAGTTATCATGGATGTTTATCGCCTCACTTGAGATACTGATCAATTGTGGTCATTGATAAAAAACACAAATGCAGATGATGAAGTATCAAATATGGGATGGAGGGAGTTCAAAGAGCTGTTTTTAGAAAAATATTGTCCTTGTGACCATCAAGCAGACATGGAAAGGCAATTTCTAATACTGAGACAAAAGGATGATGAGAATGTCGCAAAGTTTGAGGCTGACTTTACAAGGTTAATGAGGTATGCTGCAGATTTTATTTGTATCCCAGGAAGTAATATTTATCATTTCTTTGATTGGTTAAAACCATTTCTCTGTCGAGTATTAGACTCACAAACCTTATCGTTGTACGAAGATATTGTCTCATGTGCTATCAAGACAGAAAAGGACCTCTCTAAGTCTTATTAATTTAAAGAAAAGCACGAGAAGAAGAGATATGTTGATCACTCTAGGAATGGAAATAAGGGGAATAAAGGAAAAGTTGAATATCCATCCTGCAGTATATATGGGAAAAAACACCCATGTACTTTCTTAAAAATAATTGGATTCGGTTACAAGTGTGGTGAAAAAGGCCACCAAGCTTGTGATTGCAAGGGGAAGAAGGAAGCTACTGATTTCTAATGCTACAATTACAGGGAGATGGGACATTTTGTAAATGAATTTCCTTAGCATCAGGGGAACATACCTCAGAAAAGGCCAAGGGATCAAGGCCAAGCTTCTGCTATCACTAGTGTTGAGGTAGAATCTCCGAAAGACGTGGTGGCAGGTAATTTAATGGTTTCCTCGGGTTTATCAAATGAATTATTTGATTCTGGATCATTGCATTGTTTCATATCTTCCCATTTTTCAAAGTACATTACATATTTCCAATTTGATTTAACAAGGGAGTTGTCAGTCAAAACACCTAAGGGATGTATCATTTCATCAAGGGTTTGTGAATCAGTCCCCACTAGAGCTCATAAATGTTCTTTATCTGTGGATCTCATTGTCATACATATGATTGAATTTGATATAATCCTCGGTATAGATTGGATTTCGGACCAAGATAAAAAAAAATTATTGTATGAAGAAGGAGGTTAATATTTTTGATGATGATGATAAGGAACACCGTATCTTTAGAGTAGAATCATCACCACCTAATTTATACATAGATCCACCCCTAGTAGCTCAACTAAATTAAATTATTGGGTAGGAAGAGAATTAAATGACTGTGGTTGGGGAAATGAGTGTTCAAATAGAGGATGTACTAATTGTGAGAGAATATGTTGATGTGTTTCAAGAAGATTTACCTTGACATCATCCAGAACATGAAATTGAGTTTCCATTGATTTAATTACTAGATCAAGGCCCATATCGAAGACCCCATATAGAATGTCCACTATGGAATTTGTGGAACTAATGAAACAACTAGAGGAATAGAGTAATACGAGATTTATTCACCCTTTTGTTTCCCCATGAGTAGCCCCTGTCCGTTTTGTTAAGTAGAAAGATGGTTTTATGAGGTTATGTATCGACTATAGATAATTTAATTATATAACAATAAAGAACAAGTATCCCCTACCTTGCATTGATGATTTATTTTACCAACTGCATGGAGATCAATACTTTTCAAAGATTGACCTTTGATCTGGATACCATCAGCTGTGTGTGAAGAAGGAATACATTTCGAAGACAACATTTCGAACCAGGTACTAGCATTACAAGTTTACAGTAATGCCTTTTGGGATGTCTAATGCACCCTCCATATTCATGGATATAATGAATAGAGTTTTCAAGGAATAACTCGATGATTTTGTGGTGGTATTTATTAATGATATCTTGGTATACTCCAAAAACTTCGAAGATCATAAAAATCACTTGAACATTATCCTAAAGACTCATAAAAGACATGAATTATATGGGAAGTTTAGGAAGTGTGAATTCTGGATTCAGGAGATCTCTTTTCTTGGATATATTGTCTCTATGAATGGAATCTCTATTCATCCTTCTAAGACCAAGGCAATCAATAAATGGAGAGAACTAACAATTATAACTGAGGTACGCAGTTTTATTTGTTTAGCAGGTTATTATCTGAATTTCGTCCATAATTTTGCCCGATCGGCTAACCCTTTAACGTAGATCACACGTAAAGGCTTTAAATTTGTTTGGAAAAAAGAGTGTGAAGAATGTTTTGAAGAACTGAATTGAAGATTAGTCAATGCATCTATATTTACTCAACCATCAAGGAATGATGAATTCATTATTTATAGTGATGCATCGAAGAAAGGACTTGGTTGTTTCATTATGCAGAATGATAGGGTTATTGCCTATGCATCATGAAAAATAAAAATTCATGGGAAAAACTATCCTACTCATGATCTTGAGTTAGCTGGTGTAATATTTTCTTTGATTATATGGAGACATTATCTCTATTGTTAAAAAGTGAGATTTATACTGATCACATGTGTTTGAAGTATATTTTCTCACAGAAAGAAATTAACATGAGGCAAAGGAGATGGCTTGAATTACTCAAGGATTCGGATTGCATGATACTCTACCACCCGGGGAAGGCAAATAAGGTGGCATATGATTTTAGTAGAAAAGATCATGGATTTTTGAAAAATATGAGAATTGAAAGGGATCCATTTTTCATGGATCTAGTGAGGATGGACATAGGAATAACCATGGAAGGTAAAAAATCAATGATTTTTTCAAATGGTTTCCAAAACATCATTACTAAAAATGATTTAGAGTTCTCAGACCAATGATGAAGAATTTCAAAAGAAGATTAAAGCAGTGAATGATGGGAGATTGAGTGACTTTGTCTATGAAGATGGAATTTTGAAATTTGGGAAGAGACTTTTTGTTCCCGATATACCTGATCTAAAAAGGAGATTGTTTGACGATGCTCGTAGTATAAATTTATCTATACACCATGGGAGCAGCAAAATGTTTAGAGATTTCAAGGAACATTTTTTGTGGGACAACATGAATAGGGAGATTGCAGATTTTTTGTAAAGATGTATGGTTTGTCAACAAGTGAAAGATAAAAGGCAACAACCTGGAGGAGTCATGCCCCCTCTTCCCATACCATAGTGGAAATGGGACAATATTACGATGGACTTTGTCATGGGGATACCAAAGACTCCTAGAAGGAATGATGAAATATGGGTTATTTTTTATCGTCTTACCAAATCAGAACATTTTCCTGCTATAAGAGAAGATCTACAACTAGAACATCTTGAAATACTATATATTATTGATGTTTTGAGACTTCATGGAGTACCCCTATAGATTTTTTCTGATTGTGATCCCCGTTTTACTTCAAGATTCTGGAAAAGTCTTCAGAAAGCCCTGGATACTGAACTTCGTTTGAGCACTGCCTACCACCCCCAAACGCATGGACAATCAGAACGAACTATTCAAAACATAGAAGATACGTTGAGATCACGCTCACATGACATTCAGGGTATGTGGGAACAATATTTACCTCTGGTGGAATTTTCCTATAACAATAGCTTCCATTCAAGTATTCAGATGGCACCACATGAAGCGTTATATGGAAAGAGATGTCGCACACCAACTTGTTGGGATGATGTTGGTGAAAGTAAACTTGTAGGACCAGAACTGGTGGTGGAAACAATAGAAAAGGTAAAGGTATTCCAAAACCACATCAAAGCAGCTCAAAGTAGGCAGAAGAGAAATGCTGATAACCAAAGGAATGATTTGGAATTTCAGGTAGGAGATCATGTTTTCTTGAAAGTATCTCGATATAAGAGAGTTATACATTTCGGTAAGAAGGGTAAATTGAGTCCCAGGAACATCCGAACTTTCACAATCCTAGAAAAAATTGGGGCTGTAGCTCTCGTTTGGCAATGCCGCCAAGTCTCTCCAAAGTTCACGATGTGTTCCACGTATCACTGTTGAGAAAATACATGTCTGACCCAATGCATGTACTCACTTACGAGGAATTAGAACTGGAACCCGATCTTTCTTATTTCGAAGAGCCCGTCAAGATTCTTGATACAAGAGAACAAGTGCTGAGAAACTGGACGACTCATCTGGTAAATGTTCTTATGGAGAAACCATAAGATGGAAGATGCAACGTGGGAACCTGTGGAACTTTTGATGAATAACCACCTGAGCCTTTTCATGTGGCAGTATTCTATAAATTTCTAGGATGAAATTATTTTACGGAGGGGAGAATGTTACACCCCATGCTTCCACGGTATGCTTCTCTTTGAATAATATAGTAGCATGTGTTGTACGCAACTTCGAGTTCTAAAACACACCACAACCAATCAAACTAGCCGTTATGAATAGTAATACCCACATTTTGAAATTTTATAATTTCTATCTTTCAAAATGGACTTCATTTTTGGATTTTTAATATTGAAATTATCATAGGATGAATTTTTGGTTTTTTTTTTGAAAACATTCAATTTTTGATAAATAGTGAAAAACACTGAGTTATAGTTTAAAATCGTATTTTTATTTAAATAATTATTTATTTTATTTATATTTAATTATGGTAGAAATAGATACATAAGAACTATATAAGTTCAATTTAGTTCATTGGAGTTATTTTAGAATAATATATATATATATAAATTTTATCGAACTTTTACCGTCTTTTACCCACCTCCTACGAGAATTTGGAAATTCACATAAAACTTAATTTTATCGCTTATGTGAGTGGAATTTTGAAAATCCAAGAGACATGGTTAATATCAAGGAGTAAAATGTGGTTCTATAAGAAAAAATATTTTTTTGGTGAATAGTAACGTTTTACTTGTATTTACCACGGTTAAAAGTAAATACGGTAATTAAGGGTAAAAAATATAATAATATTACCCTAACACATGTCCTAATTCTATTAGACAAATGTATCTCGATCAAAAACAACCTTAGGAATAAAATATTATCATTTAGGTCCACTTGGATTTGATTAAGACATTTATTATTATTTAATTGAAAGAATAGTTAAATGAGTTAAAAGTAATGTTTAATTAATAAAACATTTTTAATATAGGGTTATACATAAGATAAATTCTGTTATAAATATTAATTAGAAATCTAAAATGATTTTCAACCTATTTATATTTTATTTATAATATTTAGAAATTAAATAATTTAATTTATTTATGACACAATGGTGATATAGTAATTACCTAATTAATGAATTATTAACCAAATACCCTCCCAACTATCTTCACCTCAACATAAAGGCCTTAGATGGATCAAAAAGCCAACCTAAAGAGCCATTTTGATCAAATAAAAAGAATGAACCCGAAGAAGAGGTAATGATTTCACCACCCTTTTTCAAGTTACTTTCTTCTTCAACATCCTTTTTCTATGTTGTTTCTATTCTAAAATAATAAATCCAGTATCTTCAACATACTGTGATGTTATTATAAATATGGTACAACCATATTCAGTATTCTATCCATCCTTTGAATGACATGTCACCATATGTACGTACGTATGGCGTACCGTCTCCATGTCGTGGTGTAATTGTTAATCAATAAATTATTATTTTGATGGGTAAAATAATGATGTTTAATTCATCTAAATAATAAATATAACATGATAATTATTTTGTATATATGATATACCATCCAATTATATATTATTTTAAAATCAAAAGAATGATATTGTCGCTCGTGCGTACGTACAGACTACCGTCTCCGCGAACGCGATTAGATTCATTCCTCAACGTATCCATTCAAAAATAATTATCATTTAATGATTAAAAATAAGTTTTAAGTACTTGATATCATTCTAGATATGAATAAGATACAACCTATCCATAAAAAACACAACTTATTTAACACAACAAATAAAAGAAAACGAATAAGTTAACTCCCAAAACAATGATAATACTAAGATTTTATTAACAATGTAATGTTAAAAGATCACATATGATATCATATTAATTTAAATGATTCTTGTATAATTTAATAACAATTATTTCACCATTATACAAGAGGTTATCCTACCCTCGACCAAGGTAAAGTACAAGGTAAGGGTTTATTTCACAATCTCTTCATTATCCAAGGTTGTTTATACATAATTATCTAATGGGACCTCTTTATCATCCACATCCATGTTTCTTAAAGATGCATTTAAAATAATTCTTAATATTTTAATGAATATGGGTTAATGTCATTTATACCATTGTTGAATCTTTATAAGATGTTTATAAAGAAATATTTCTATCGTTTTCCAAACAAGGTGCTTTTTAACATTTTTCCAGATTTATGGTAAGAATGTCTTTTTTAACTTATACGACGGGTGAAGCTATTTTCTGTTGTTATAAAATAGTTGAAGCTTCCCTTAAAAGATTATAAGAATATTTTCAAAGTAATTTTTTACTTTTATAAATATGTGACATTTAAATGATTTAAAAAAAGAGATATTTCTAATAAATAGTTTTGATTTCATCTATGTCAACATACTTTGATGGATTTTAAGATTATTTGAAGTTTATTTATTATGATACAAAACATCCATATTGTACTGAAGGTATTGTTATATGTTTAACTGTGGATGTTTAATTTTTATACCATTCATGATTTATGGAGAAAGTATTGACATTTCATATGATAGTTTTAATACGGCTATTTATGTTATATTAAACTTGTTCATATGAGGAATAAATTGGACTTAATAAGTGATGGGTGGAGCCTGGTATAGCTCCTCGATGAATTGGTAGGTCTCACGAAACAAACTAGTGTCTTGGTAAATGGCCTTGAAAAAATCTTATTTCTTGTCTTGGCACAAGGCCTTCACTATGTGGGTATGATAGTCTGGAATTATGCATTCCATCATTATGAAAGTGGTTATTGATATTTCATGTGATTATTCAACTAGTAGAGTATCCATGCGAATAAGTAAATTGAATTATCTCATTTTATCTTTTCCTTGTTATGATGAAGTTCAAGTTGAAAAGGCCTTTGTTTTAGTTATACATTTTCCTTAAATGTTTATGCTTATTTATTAAAGTTTGTGCTATATTGTTATCCTTACTGGGCATTTGAGCCAACCCCTTTCTATGTTTTATTTTTCCCATGATGTGAAGAAGTATTTTATGAATGACCTACAAGGATAGTATAATCGGATATGAGGGTGGAGACAAGATATTTTTCTATTTTTCACTTTATGATGTAATGTAAACTTTATGAATGTATCTAGTGTTTCTGAGGCTACTAAACTAATCTTTCTTTCGAGATTTGATCTTTTGTGATCATGATAAAGTTATGTAATAATGCAATGACTCTAGGTAATTGGGGTCGGGGTGTTACACTATCTGTACCTACCCCTCATGTAGGATCCATGGTGGATGATCCAGGAGCTGCTAGACACCTTCCAACTGCTTGACTTTTTTGTTGTACATGTTTGTCCTTCCCTTGTACATTACTGTAGGGATTGTATTTCCATCCCCTTCACTTTCATAATACTTTTTATATAGATTTAACTTAGTGTTTTTTTTCCTCTTGTACTCTTGTTGTGTTTGTTTACAGTTATAAAGCCAATGCCTTCACAGTTTTAGGGAATTACACCTTTTGTTCTAGTCTCTAGCCCCTGGCCTATGGAAGGTGAGCTTGGGGTAGTCACGATACGTTCCCCAGGGAATGGGTCGCTACATAATGAGTATTGAGGTAAATTATTAAATGTGAATTTCTTATGATAATGATTATGTGGAATGAAAATAATCATGGTTATGATTGATAAACATAATGGTATACCATTTTGTTAATTATTTATAAGAAGGTCACTCATGTTGAACCTTGAAATGTATATGTGAACAAAGAGATGTGGGTAATGGACTACTACTTCCCATTTAGGGGTAATAGACTAATGATTAGGCCACAATAAATGTATTATATTTTGGTCCTACCCTGATGATCTATGTACCTATGATATTTGTGTGAGAATAGTGATCCATGTACATAAGATTTTAGTGCTATAGTGATTTTATATGTACCGTTGATAATGATGATGGATAGATTCTCCAAGCATCGGTGACATGGTACTCGGACTAAGGCTCCAAGGTACCAAAATATAAAATCAATTGAATGAAAATAAAAACACATATAAATTAAAGAGTTTATCATATGAATGATAGTTTATAATCAAGCATGATCGAAAAATGTATTATTGTCTCCAGTGTCCCCATGAACCTAAGGGAAAATATGGTTAATTAGATATAATTATAATATAAACCTCTTTTACTTGTATTAAAATATTTATTATCCCATGTACAACCTCATACAGTAAAATATAATGGATATTTATATAGTCACTATTGGTGGTGGCCTACTGAGCTACACACACAACTTACATAGGACACTGATTGAAGCTTGAGTAGACTTCATGTCTGCAGTTCCAGATAATGGAAATATCCCTATAATAGGTATATGAATTGGGATTTAGGACAGTGAATTTATGAGGGAAATGGTTAATCAAAAAAATCTTTTTGGCTATTCCATTTTTTTGTTTTTGAGATCACAAACTCTTTCTTAAATACTAAAGAGCTAACTATTTTGTTATTAAAGTTTGTTACATTGTTTTTATAAGAAACATATTGTTTTACCATAATTTGAAACAAATTTAAATAATTAAGGAAAATAAAATAAAATTTTCGATTATGGTTATCATAATCATCCTAGATCAGATCATAATATTATTTAATTTAACCGATAATAATTAGATTCATATATGAAAATTTCATAGTAATGACTAGGATATGTAAATCCATTAGATTGATTTTTTTTAAACCTGAATATGAAAAAATATTTTATAGTATTGAAGTATTTTATTCTTAAAACTATAATGGTAGATTGTTAAAATGTTTTTGTTTATTTTGTTTTAATAGTTTTATTGAAAAATGATGTTGTGTATTTTGTTTTAATATGATCGTTTGAGTGCCAGGTGTTCTTGTATTTGGAAAATCACGATAAAATAAGTCAGTTGGAGATTAAGATCACAATTATCAATATTACCTATAAATACCATGTCATATAAATATTTTTAAAAGATTAATAAGTAGATAAACACATATGTGGAGTCACACTAGGAATTTCACTACAGTGCAAGAGATTTTGAGCTTAAAAGAGTGAAAAAAATGTTATTTATACTTGTATCCTTCTTGAGTTCTTGATTTTTTTTGTGACTGATTAAGTGATTATGATCCATGGATTCAGAGTCTAGGAAGATAGAGGTTTTTATCACCATATTGATTATGGGATTTTATGGATATCAATAAAAAATCTGATCATCATATCAAAGGCTGTTGAGGATAGGCAAAAATAGAAAATATATTCTCCATATCAAGGGCTTATGGGGATAGCAAGGAAAACCAATATTCATATTTGATGTATTTACTTGATATGGGTAAGATAAGGACTATTTTATGTATAAAACAAGGTAACTTTATCCTAGGTTGTTGGATACCATTCACATTGGGTTGAAAGAATTGCATTCATTAACTTGTTTTATTACAAGTGTTTTATTTTCACTGTATCTATAAAAGAATGTTAAATCTTTTTATATTCGTTATTATATTTGTATTTTTATTGTAATATATTTAATTATGATACAATCATTTAACACTTTTTTACTTTTTGAATACATTATCACATTGAATATCATTTTATATATATTATGATAGGATCCTTATTTGTATTACTTAGATTTATCATAACCGTTATGATTACGATTCAAACTATGCTAAGATTGATTAAATAATTTACATCTATAAATATGGTTTAATTCAAATTATGAAATTTGGATTATATATTTGATTCTACTTTATTATGATATTCTTATCATCAGAACCATTGGGCCAAGTCAAACTACTATTTTGACACATTAGAGGTTTTTTTAATACATTTCATTGAATTATATTAAAAATGTATATTTTATGATTTTAATATAATGCTTTAATCTTATAAATCACCCCTCTTGTATTTAGCCATCGACATATACATTTAGAACATGAAATTGGTATCAGATCTAAGTCACTATTTCACAGATACAAACATTTGGTATCAGAGAAGGATTCTACTAATCAAATACTTTATTATTCATCAATTTCATTACTATTACTTATTATTATTGTTGTACATATAAACATTTTATATATAAACATAAGTTACAATGATGAGTGTTGTGGGAAAGATTTTTTTGTATCCGATTTTAAAATATAGAAGGATTAAATGTCAAAACTACTGATAATCTAAATCCTACTAGACAACCAATAATTGATAGATATGATTATGAATACTAGAAAGATAGAATGATAACCTTTTAGATAAACATATATGTATATAATGTTTTTTCTCAATAATGTTGATTATATAAATAATGATAACAAATTTAAAAATTTGACAATTCAATAAAAGTAAGTGTATCAGTTGAATTATAAGGTAAGGGGTACCCTTTTGTGTTCGGTTTAATGAAATATATATTGCCAGATTTCTTCATGTGAAACAACTAATATTTTTGGGAAGAAGTTAAAATTTACTCATTCTTTAACATCAATAGTTGTGGAAACTAGAATAAAAAATTGTAGAGAAGATTACTAAGCATTTAAATTTTATTATGGTGAACTTTTTGATAAAATACAAAAACATTTTAGGAAAATTGTTAATATTTTAGAAGAAATTTTTGGAAAAGTATTATAGGATGAATGAATTATTGAATATATTATAGATACGATTCCCAATGAGTGGGAATCAAAGTGAACAATAGTTGAAAAATCAAGGTTGATTACATGTATTACAGTTGATTATTTATTTGGAACAATTTTGTGTATGATGTTAGGAAAAAATAGTTGCTGAGAACGAAAAGAAAAATAATGGGGGAGTTTCTCTTAATTATAATTTTTGTATGATAAAATATCAAACTCTTTATATGGTCAATAAATCAGCAACCAAAATGGATATTATTCAAACTGATTCAAGTCACACAAAAAATTATTTGAATGAGCTAGCTAATATTGATCGAAAGATGAAAAATATTATTGGTAAAAATGATTTTTCATTATCATTTGAAGAAGATTAATAAGGAATGAAATGAAAAGAAATATTCTAAAGATACCTATTATGAATGTGGTAATGATAGACACATATGAATTGATTTTCCAAAGCACAAATGGAATGATAGAAAAGAATACAATTTCGATAGAAATCAGAATAATTACAAGAAGACAAAATTAAATAATGTTTTAAAAGATAATGAATCTTTATGTTCTAGTGGGGGAGACTCTTCTAAAGATTTATATGACAATTAAAATTCCATATAGAGGAATATTGGTCTCTATGATAGAATACCTTTTGAAAATCATTTTTTCATGGATAAGGTAAATGAATTGGATTATTTTACTAATATGTATTTAATTGAAAATTATCTTAATGAGAATAATTATATATCACTGGATGAAGAATACACTTCCGCGAGAGATGATAACAATTTACCTTCTTGTGAATATGTTTTTATTTCAAAATTATTATGAAATTAAAATTGTAAAGTACGTAAACAATTTGACAAGTCTAATGAAAAACATACAAAAGATGATTCATGAGTTTCTCTTTTAACCAATTAAATATCAAATATATCTAAATATCATGATAAATCCATTTTTTTAAAAGATACTATTTCCAATTATTTAAAAAAATTAATTTCAAAAAAGATATATTTACTAACTAGTTTAGAGAAACTCAACTAGAAAACTAGTATAGATATCAAATTGAATTTAGTAATTAAATTAATGTATTATATTTTTTAATAAAGAAAAATTTATCAAACATTATTATTAGTAGGGAGGTTTTGATAATATGCAAAACAACTCCATTTACATGTAGTATTTCAATAATTGGATATACACATAGAAAAAAAATTTAGTAAAAACATTTTTGTTCAAAAAATTACCCCATTTTTTAAAAACTTCCAATGTGAAATATACTATGAAACAATTTACCATAATAAAATTCAATCATTAAGTATAAAAAATCCTATTTATAAAAAGTAATTGGATTCCAAAAATTTTACTTATGAATAATTTCGGACCGAGTAATGTTTGGGTTCTGAAAACCTAATTGTTTTGTTTTTAGGAAAAGAATAAGAGTTCCACAATAATAATACAGTGTACATGCATAGTGGGTGTTCTGGAATTATAACTAGAAAAAAAATATTTCTTTAAAAATTTTATCAAGATGAAATGTGGGATGGTTACCTTAAGAGATAATGCCCAAAGAATAATTATCAGTATAAGTAATATTGTTCTTATTGGAAAATGATCAATTTCAATTGTTTAGTTGTTAAAGGGATTTATAAACCACATATATAAATAATTAAATTTAGTGATGATGTTTACCATGTATATTTTAGGAATGATAAATATGTATTACACAATTCTAAGGATGAATTCATTATTTCTACGCATTGACATGAGAATGTATACACACTACACTTAGAAGACAATATCATTTAAGACTTACCTTGCCTTAGTGCAATTGAAGATCAATCTTGGCTATTGAAATATATGTTTAAGATACTGTATCCTTAAAAATTTTTGTAATTTAACTAATTAAATACTTGTTAAATAATTATAAAATATCAGATTTGATTCTTCAATATTTTATGACCCTTTTTTATATGGAAATAATATTAAGTCCAGTTTTAAATTTATTAGTGAAGTATCAAATTTTAATGCATTATAGTTAGTAATAATGGATATTTTTTTCAACAAAAACAGAAATTTTAGGAGGAAATGACTATGTATCTATTTTAGTTGATGATTACAATAGATATACGAGGGCCTATTTACATAAAAGAAATATGAATCCTTTTGTCATTTTAAAAATATTATTTCCAAACTAAAAAAATCTAAAAACCAAAAATTTATATTTTTAATCATTTTCATTAAGAAATTAATTACACTTATCTATTTAACTCATTTAACTCCTCAGAAAAATAGTGTTATTGAAATAATAAATTTCATTCATTAATAAATAACAAGAACTTTAATGATTGAATACAAAATTGCTAATTTTTTTACTAAAGAAATTATTGAATCATTCAATACAATAAATGTAGTTTTAATTAAATACTTTATTAATAAAACTGTTTATGAGTTGTGGACATGGTGAAAAGAAAAATTTTATACTTCAATGTATTTCGTTGTCAATTATTCATTCTGAATACGATTGAAAACATACTAAACTTTTTACCCAAAAATGATGAAGGCATATTCTTAGGTTGTTCCACTAATTATATGGAATATAGTGTTTTTAATGAAAATTATTGTACAATTGATGAATTAGTATATATTAAATTTTATGAAACCGATAATTTTTTTAAACAAATCTAAGAATCATCCTCCGATTTTGTTTTTCAAATATGATAGTAAATTTTTAATAGAATATTATTCAAATAAGGAAATTACTCTATATATTGTTTTTGAATTAATTACTCTAGAACTCATTGTACATTATGTTGATGAACATACCTTAAAACCCATTTATGATGTTTCTTAGGAATAATCCTTAATAAAGTATGATTTGTGATGTTTATCAACCAGTTAGTCCTAGAAGTTATTTGAGAAATTAAATAGAACATCTTTACTTTCTATCCCATTATAAATGTAAAAATATTTATGAGGATTTAGGTGATGGGGATTGGGTAAGATCAATGCATTATAAGATAAATGAATTTGAAAGGAATAATGTCTGGACATTGGTTAATAGACATAAATAAATTATTTTAATTGGTGTGAAATGGGTTTTCATAAATAAATGAGATGAAAATTATATTATCATTATTAATTAATAAATACTTTATGATAAAATTTATAATAAACAATGGAGAATAGATTTGAAAAAAACCTATGATCTAGTAGAAGTGATTGAATTTATTGTTAATATATTAAAATTTACAACATTATTCAATTTAAAAAAAATTTAAATGGATGTGAGGTGTGATTTCCTTAATGTATATGTTAAGAGGATGTTTATGTTGAAAAACATGTATTTTTGAAGATACACTACAAAATGGATACATTCATAAACTTTCCAAAGAATTATATGGACAAAAAAATACCATTGATCTTGATATGATAGATTAATATGATTATTTATACAAACAATAACATGTTATGAGAAATATAAATCCAACTAATTTTCTACCAAACGGAAAAAAATGTGATTGATAAAATGTATATTGATGACATTATATTCGGTTCAAATTAACAATCACTAATAGATTCCATTTTGAATCTTATAAAATATGAGATTGAAATGTGTATGATGGGTGAGTTAACATTTCTTATTGGTTTTAAAATTTATCAAAATCAAGAAGGTACTTATATATATTGACATAATAATATCATATAACTCCTAAAAATCATGGATATGAAAATACTAAAAGTATCAGTACTCTAATAAGTACCTTAAATACACATGAAATTGATGATGTTGAGAAACTAGTTGATTAAACAACATTTATAGGTATGATAGGATATTTAATATTCTTAACACCTTGTCACCCAGACTTAATGTTTTCTATTTTCTCATGTTAAATATATCTATCTTATCCAAAATTGTCCCATTTAAATAAAGATATTCTAATTTTTTGTTATCTAAATTTACTATGGATGTAAGACTTCTCTATTCTTATGGAAAGGGTTTTGAATTAAAATGATATCCAGATGGTGATTTTAGAGGCTATAGAATGGATAGAAAAACTTATTCAGGAACTTTCCATTTTTTAATAGATTCATTATTTTTTGGGTCTCTAATGAAACAATAAATATTATCACATTCCACTATTGAAGCTAGATATGTGGCAGCTGGATGTAGTTGTGCTCAGGACATGTGGATACAACACGCACTCACCTACTTTGGAATGAGTTTTAAAAAATCTAAAATATTTGTGACAACACAGGTTCCATTTCCCCTATTAAAAACCATGTACACAACTCTCATGAAATACACATAGATATTAGGATTCACATTCATATGGATCACACAAAAAAAATATATCATTTTACAAATTCTTCATAATGCAAGAACAACTTGGTAATATTTTTACAAAACCATTAACCTCCAAAAGATATGAATAGATTAAAAAAATGTAAGAATGATCACTATAATGTGATCATTTATGTATTATTCTTCTTATACAATCACATTAAATAAATTTACAACTGGTCATAGGGGGAGTACAAATGAATTATTTTTACAAAACTTTTAATATTTTAATGATCGAATTTTTCAATAAATTTAATAATAAGTCTTCTAGACCGAAGCTTGTTTTAAAATATTATTTACATTCTTTTATTTGAAATTTTTTTATATTAGAATTTCTAATTAGATTAAAAAAGAAATTGGATGAAAATTTATAATTTGGATTAGAAAAATAATCTGAATCAAAATTTTAAATTTAATTAGAAAATATATCATATTCTATTTGAAAATAAAATATTTTCATTTTTATATTTTCTAAATTTACCTAATAAGTATGTTATTATATTCAAAATAAAAAAAACTATCATAATCTATTTTGTTATAAAACAAATAAGAAAAAATTATCATATCAATATTTAATCTGTGAAGGGTATCTTTCATTGATTTATACTTGAAACAATATTTCATTCTAATTAAGTTTATTATTGATTATTTTCATACTTAATGATTTTTAATAATTATATTACATTACCAATTATACTCACTCAATTCAATTAACATTTTATAAAACCTCGACAGTTTTATTTATTATAAAATTAAATCATTCCTTGGATATAATCTCAACCATCAGATTAGAGAGTTTGAATGTTGACCGTTATATCTTTTTGGAAGCTAAATTGTTGGTAAATTTGTCAGATAAAAAGGAAACCCCATTATGTCCCACATTAGTTATCTTTATTTTCAAGACTCAAATAATTGTTGTGTCTAAGACTCCAAGTTTGATTCACTTCATTTCTGATTCTTCCGTATCTAACTGAGTATGAGGTATACAAAAAAGGATTAAAATAATTTGATTGTTTTTTGTGAAATGTTTGTCTCTATATATTTTTATAAACAATATGTTTCACAGTTGAATAGAATGATAGAATTTCAAGGATGGGAATCATTGTGCACAGAACAGCTAGATCTGAATTATGATTTATTCTATTCATATTTAGTTCATTATTTCTATGATTCAGTTAATTATAATAAGGTTAGAAAATATATGTTTTTTATATTTATGACAAAACATTTGTGATGTATCCCAAAAATGGAACTATTTTTTTGGTGTTTTGGATGAAGAATATGTGTTTTACCCATCACATAAGTTACCAGCATCTAAGGGTACGTCTGTAAAAGATATAACTGAAAAGTAATTTTTTAAAAACACATGATGATCCTAGAAAATTCACTCATTTAATGCTAGATCATTGAGTGTTAGATACATGGATGAAATACATTCTAATTCAAATAAATGGTGATAAATATACCCTCAAATTATTTAATTTATTCCTATTATAATGTTTCTTGAATTTATTAGTATGATTTTTGAAAAAAACATCATAAATTTCAATATTACAATCAAATCCAAACATGCCAAGGATGAGAGAATGTTTATTACTGAAGACACAGTCAGTAGAATGATGTATTTTTGTGATTCAAAATCAGCGGTATTTGTAATGAATAATCAGGTGTCTACATAGGAGGTATAACCTTCTTTACCAAAGAAGATAGAAATATATAGAAAAGAAAATAAAAAATCACTCCCATCTGAAAAAAATAAAGAGATGAAATATTCAAAAAAATTTGTTAACAAATGGAGAAAAAGAAATACAAAAAAAGTGAACTACAATTATATATTCATCTAGCTAATTCATTTTCAGTAAGGATTCATGGTGAAAATGCCAAAAAGAAACAAACAATGGAAAAGAAGACAATGAAGAATTAGCAAAGTGAAACTCCAGTTGAAATGATTATGAAATGTATAGAATCAACTTCATCAAAATTTGTTTTACCAATTCCTTAAACTGGTATCATTTTAAAACAAACATATAAGTCCTTTCTACATCCCCCTCTATCAAAAACAAAATAAATAGAGTGGTTCCTATCCAATAATCCATTCATGTTGGAAAATATAGATTGACAGTGGAATCTCAATTTTTTGAAGTGGTTACTAAATATATGGAGAAATGTTTTGTAGGAGTAGAAGAAAAATGTATCCTCAAAAAATAAAATAAGGTCATGGAAAACAAGGTGAAGATAAATAAGAAGGATTAGGTGATGTGGAGGAAGAATAAGAAGCTAGAGATGAATAATAATGTTATTAAGAAAAAGGTGAAGGAATATAATTCAAAGGAAACTCCAAAGAGAAAAATTGATGAATCATTTTGAAAAAATGTAATTAAGGACTTCAAGGGATTCATAAAATAAATTGGCTTCCATGAGAAATCATAATGAGAAGTAAGTTAGTTATGAGAAAAAATGATTCCATTGATCGATGAAATTATATCTTCATCATAGTGGGATTAAAAAATTAAGAATATATTGGTTGAAGAAAGTAAAAAAAGATGGTATTTATGTAATTGAAATATCTAATTAGATGAATTGTGAACTAAGAGTCTAGAAACCAGATTCAATGAAAGAGAAAATTAAGTTAGTGAAAGAATATATCAAAACCAAAAAAATAAAAATTCAATCAGAATAATAATCATTGAATATTATAATAGCTTAAGGGCATGATTATATCTATCACACATTGGTCATATTGAAGAAAAAAATTATTTACATTTCAAGGATTGAATGAAACGTTTATTTGATTATGAAATGTTAATATAAAGATTTGGTTTATGTGAAAGCCTTTATATATAATCTCATATGGTTGGTATAATATTTCAGTGTATTCGACAAAATTTCATAATCCCAAAAGAAGATTTGTAACAAAATTTATTTATAGTCCCATAATGTTCATGATCATATAATGATTTATGATGATAATCATGAAAAATTCAAGGAATCATTGGATGAAACTAATATATCATTCAACCATCTTATAAGGAATATGGGTAACCGTGTAATGAATCATGACACTTTCAAAAGTTATTTTGATAAGAAGACTAACAATATCACATATTTATAAGAGAAATTCACCTTTTTTCTCGAAGATATTTTTTGGTATATAATATACAGAGTTGAAATTACTATTTTAATGAATCATCATGATCTTTTCTCAGAGATAATTATAGTCTATAAAGATTTTATTAATATTTTGGATGAACAGTTTAGGGCTCAATATTAAAAGGTGAAATAATAGGATGAAAAAATTGGATCTAGGTGGAAATAATTCTTGAGATTGAAAAGAAACAAATTCGTAGGTGGAGGTCATGGAAATGGTAAAAGAAGATAGAAATAAATTAATAATGTTGAAAACTATTTTCAGATCCTAGAGGCTACCAAATAATGATTTAATTTCCAAAAAACACAATTTTTATTTTTATTTATATAAAATTTAAATTAAAGACATATTCATCTATATATAATTTTATTGAATATATTCCAATTATTTTGGACTAATGTTCATTCAATTTTTTAGATGACCAACTACTTTATTGTTTTTTATAAATTTTTTCTAAACCGTTTTAGGTTTATAATCTATGTTTCCATATTACCTTTTGAAAATATAAAGGGGGAGAAATTTATACATAGAGAGGTAATTCCATAGTAAGAGAGAGATACTTTTAGAAATGGGGAGAATTATTTACAAAATAAGAGAATATGATCCTAAGGGGGATTATTATCCTAAGGGGGAGTTATTTGTATTCACTATATTATTAATAAGAGTTTATAAAAAGAGGGGTAGATAATTACTAATGTTTAATTATTAATATCATGATTCTAAAAGATAATGGACCAAGGTTGTTTCAATGTTATTTTCTATTAAAGTATTATGGTTTGTGTTTTCAAAAAAGGGGGAGATTATAGAGACAAAAGTAATTTTTTCACATTCCCATTCCTTTTGTCTATTAAATCAAAAAAACTTTCTTGAAAACTCAATATCAACCTCTTTTATACCTAAGGTATTATTACAATGTTTTTATAATAATGATATATGTTTTACCATAAGTTGAAGTAAATTTAAATTATTCATGAAAAAAATATAAAATTGTCTATTATGATTATCATGATCAACCAATAACCATGAATAATATGATTTAATGGAACCGATAACCCTTAGATTCATATCCAAACAGTTCATCATAATTACATATATATGTAAATCAATCAAATTGATTTTTTTCTTAATTCTGAATATGGAAAACTATTTTATCGTATTATATTATTTTACCCTGAATACCTTAATGGTTTATTTTCAAAAACGATGTCATGAGTTCTATTATAATATGTGTATTGATGTAAAATTTCGTGTATTATATTATAGTATGACTATTGGTGTTATAGGTTTCATGGTCCTTGTGAAAATAATGGAGAACATTCGACCATTGGAGATCAATACATCCATTAGAAGGGTTTCCTTTTAATATCCGATCATTATAGGTTTTCACAATAACTAAAGAGTGGAGAAGCACAAATGTACAGAAATTGTATTGATTTTAATACTATTCAAGAGAAATGAACCTTACAGTAGTGACTATATTTTTTTGTACTTGTAACCTTCATAAGATCATAACTGATTTGTGTGACTAATTGTGTTATTACGATCAAGGTCTTATGAATATAGGATGATATGGGTACTGATCACTATATTAATCTAGGGATTGTAGGGATATCCATATAGAACATAACCATCATATCAAGGGATTATAGGGATTTGTAGAAATAAAAAATCCTATCATCATATAGAGGGACTGCATGTATAGAAAGATAGAATAATATTTGTATCAAGGGACTACCCTGGTAATGGTAAGATAGAATTTCAAGTATGAATAAATAAATGGACCCTTTTTCTAGGTTATTGGATACCCTTCTCTTTATGTTAAAAGTATATTATCCATTTACTTGTTTTATTTCATGTATTTTATTTCCAACGCAATAGTAAAAGAAAGTGAATTCTTTTTATATTAATATTTTTATTTGTATTATTTTTATACTTACAACTTTAATTATGATTCCATAATATTGCACATTATTAATTTTTGAATATCTTATCACTATGAATAATATTTTATAAGATTTATGAAGGAATCATTATTTTTTATTACTCTGATTTATCATAACTATTGTGATTATGATTTATACCACACTTTCTCTAATTAAATCATTTTCTTCTATGAATATGAATAAATTCTAATTACGACATGTGGATTATATATCAGAATCTATATGATTATGATATTCTTATCATTAAAACCATGGGCCTAATACAATTTTAGTTTTAATACAAAAGACTTTTTTTGAATATGATTTTTTTATATTCTATTAAACAAAGTTTAAATTGGGTTAAAAATAGACTATTTTAAATATGCAATTCACCCTAGTCTTATATTTATCCACCCACATATACATTTTGATCCAACAAAAACTAGAAATAATGTTTTTAACCTATTAGATGTTTTCATTTTTTCTTTATTTAATGTTTCCAATAAATGACTGGCACATATATGGAATGACATATCTACTATTTGTTATGATGTTAATTTTTCTTTTTTCTGGATTCTATATTAAATATTTGGTATTTATTGCATATTGTTTGTTATTATATTTTATATTTGAATATTTATTTGTGATGTGGAATTTCTTTAATAAATAGGGTATATTATCCCCAAAAAACGTATTAGATCCTCACTACATGTTGGTAGCCTCTGTCGTATGGGGTGGAGCACATGACGCCTTGTGGTGAACTAGCTCAGGGCACCGATATGGGGAACCCGGGTAGGGATGTTTCAATGTGGTACCAGAGGAGGTATTTACTTTTAGATATTTTACTATTTGGGAATGTTATACAAGACACTGGGATGAATAATGAATTTGTCATGAGATTATTCATTGGTGAAGCGGACTAATGTGCATCAGAAAACCTAGGTACCTAGGGTGGGGATTTTATTATTTCTGTTCTTTGTTATGGTTGAATTTTATTTTACCTTAGGTGATACAGTGGTGTTCTAATTTTATTGTTTTGTTCAGTTTTACTGATTTCTTTAAATGGCATGAGATTTGAGTATGTATGCATCATTTTAGAAACTTAATGATATATGCGACATGCATCATTTTAGACACACTTATAAAAGTTATCCATGAATGAGTCATGTTATAATATAAATCACTCGTTATTTGTATAATTAAAAATAAATGGTTCCCAATAATGAATTTATTATTTTCCAAATATTTTTAAATATGGTAATTTGAAAATTTTAAAATGGGTGTCTAATGGGAAGCATAATAAAATATGAACTTTTTTACCCTATGATAATGATGTCCATGGTATGGGATAGATAATCATGGAGAAAGTGATATGGTTTTGAATGATGTGTTGTTTGTTTATGATTATTTGCTATTCATTTATGTTTATATCTACTATTTAAATGTTTATATATTGTGTTATGTGATTTGAGATGGGTGTTTACCATTATAGATAAATTATACCATGATTATGTATGTTGGTAGGGAGACATGTGGAAATTAATGGGAATATGCATATTGAAGTAGGATTAAAGGCCCCAATAGTTTAGGGTGAGGAGAAGGAATATAAAAAATGTGGTAAATTTTCCTGTTTTATGTAGTTTGTAGAAGGAGACCCAAGGAATGTTGTGCTTAATATGTTTGATCAGACCATCATTTTCCATATGAATCACCCTCCAATGTTCCCCATAGAGGGTGTACATGAGAAAGATGAGTTCTGGATTGATTACATCACAACAATCATGGAGCTTTTAGAGACTCTTGGGATGAAAAGTGTCAAATTATAAAAATTATGTTATGAGAACTAGAAAATTAATAGTGAAATATTTAGTTTTGAGATGAGTAATGAGAAGAAATGGTTTAGAATCCATTATAGGAGATGTTTTGGAAACACATTTTCCCATAGATACTCATATAGGGGTGAGAGGAATTATTTATGCAGTTGACAAAGGGAATCATGTCAGAGATGGACTATTCTGGCCTTTAAAACATCATGCAATAATTTTTTCTAGAATTGGTAGGATATAAGGCTATTATAGTGATATGTTTTAAGAAAGAATTAAATATGAGAATTAGTTCAATGTTAACAACTTTTGATTGAAGAAGTTTGTTTATTTAGTGAATCCAGATTTCATTTTTGAGGGGAATCTGAATAGGGCTTCTACTATAGGATAGGTTGCTTCTTTTGGATGACCAATAGGTATATCATTCAAATATAGTAAGTGTACTTTTGAAATTTTCAATAGAGCTGTGGTAGAAATAGTAACAAGGGGAAAAGATCATGTACTATGGGGAGTGATCATGTGTTTTTTCCATTACTATGGAATGATAAGTCATATTCATAGCTAGTGTCCTCAACCATCGGTGGAGTTCCAATATTGTAGAATGATTTGATATCTATAGAGATTATGGATGAACCCCCGATAGGTGTATTATGAAAAAATATATAGAGAAATAATGATCACAATAATGGCATCTTCTAGACAACACTTGTCTTATAATAAGAGTACAATTGGTTTTTCCGATTCAGGCAACATATGTGGTACTTCTGAGAGAGAGATACCATATTGATTCAGAAGTGAGACATAAGGACTTAGACTATAGAATATGTTAGGAGGATATGTTTGTTTAATGTAGTTTATCCTAAACTTTTTGATATCTAGTTTCATCCATTTAAAGTTATAGGTACAATTATTTTAGCTTATACACTTTCTAGAAATTTATTTCATACCGGAGATTCAGGTTATTTTAAATATTATTGACATGCGAAAAGGGTGGGTCTGATGATGGAGTTTGTGTTTCGGGATATGATATTTGACACCCCATTTTGAGTACTATATACGGAAAAATATTTATTAAAGATTTATATCCTTGAGTTTGTTCAGTATCATTTCTATTGGGATATTTACATACTAGAGATGTCATGTTTTGAATTGATTTTAGCTATGGATTGGTTAGAATTGTACCAAAAAATAATTGATTGTTAATATAGGAGACCATACTTTTCGTCTCTTTAGGGTGAAAAATATATTCATCATAGATAATTGGATATATTGGATGGTTATGTAGATAAGTTCATCAATACCTAGGGGAGATCACTAACTTGGTTTTGTGTATTTTATTAGATGATAGTGGTGTGGGGAATGATTTCTTTACTCCCATAGTAGACATGTTTTATGATGTGTTTCCTAATTAAATCTTAGGGATTCCTCATAAGAGGGATGTTGAATTTATATTTTAGCTAATGCATGGAGTTGAACTAGTCTCCATTGCACTATAATGTATGAAACCCAAAGATCTTCAATATCTTAAGTCTCAATATGATGAATTGATGGATAATGTATTTACACATCTTTGTACATCAACATGGTGTTGTTCATCCTTGTTTTCCAAGAAATAACATGGAACATGGAGTGTGTGAATCTATTATAGGATGGTAAAAGGATTATAGTTACGAAAATGAATCCTTTTTCATGGATCAAAAATCTATTTCACTACTCGAGGTTTACCTGGGTGTCTTCCAAGATCGATTTGAGGTCAGGGTATCATCAGTTGAGAGTTATACCTTATTATACTCCATAAAATTCATTTATTAATATTTATTGACTATATGAGTTCATTGAAATTATGTTTGGATTGAATAACTCTCACACTAGGTTTATAAACATAATTAACCGAGTCTTTAACCCATACATAGTACAATTTATAGTTTTTTTGTGGATGAAAACATTGTGGACTCCATGACTCTTGAATATCAAGAACAAAATCATTACATAATCCTAGGTATATTGGGAGAATATCACATATATCCCAGAATATCCATGATTAGTTTCATGATGGGTAGAGGTAATTTTATAGGTCACAACATCATGGAAGACATTGTATTAGTAGAACTAGAAAATATTTAGGACGTTTTTTCAGGGGAAACATCAAATGAATGTTTATTATATCAAAATATTTTTGGGCTTGGTGGGATGTTACAAAAGGATCATCATAAATATTTCTCACTTGAAAGCACCAATTTGCAGTTGGACCAAAAATGGAATCTTGTTTGAAGTTTCTAATGCTTGTGAGAATTCCTTACAAGAGTTAAAGAATTTCTCAACCACCATATTGAATTTTATAATACCTACACCTATTGCTGAGTATACCATGTTTATTTATGTATTCAAAGTCACACTTGGAGTAGTGTTGATGTAGTGTGATCAATTTATAGTGTATAGATCATGATATTTTAGGCCACAATAACGGAATTATCATACATATGATCTTGAGTTGACCATGGTAGATTATTACTTAATGTTTTGGCTGAATTACCAACTGGGTGAATGGTTTTTATGTATACATATAATAAATGTCTAAATTATATCTTTTCACAGTGAGATTCAAATATTAAGTAATGTAGATTGCTTGAATACATGCATAAATTTGATTTTGAACTAGCCTATACATAGAGGAAAGTAAAAAATTATTTATTATCCTTTAAGATAGAAGATATATAATAATACCATTCAGTAGTCCATTTTTGAGTACAAAGTGATGGATTTTTTAGCAAAAATGCATATAAAGGCTTTGGAGGGCCACTATAAGATAACCCTCATGTCCTTACCATATGATTCCACTCATCTCTAATGGATCATGGAGTGGTACTATGTGTACCAGGAGTGTCTAGCATTGACTGAATGTCATGGAGATGGGGAGATACCTTCATATTAGTTAAGAAATGATTATGGGATCATCTATGTTTGTGGTCATGTTGTTATGACTACTCGTGGGTGAGAGGATATGACTCAAGAAATCCATTCCTTAATGTGGGGAGTTCATCCTGGTCTGACTAAATTTTACCATGGCCGTCGTATGAAATATCAGTAGCTCAGAATGAAGAAAGAGATCATATGTTTCCCCCCGCATAATGCTACAACTATTAGTATATGAGGGATGACCCTCAACGACCTACTATTCTATTACAGTTATATACCATCATCGAATGAGAGTGGGATGCCTTTAATTTTCGTTTTTGGTAGGTATCCATAGAATGCCTCAAAATAATGATATGATAATGCTATATTTTCTTGGAAATATTGATTAATGTATCCCATTTATTTCTAATTTGGGACGCATTTATGGTTGATTAGTAGGTTGAAATTTATGTTAGGGAGATTTTATGTATTCATATCATGCTGTGGTGTATAGGATGGGATTGTGATCTCCTTTTTACATCATGCTTCTGGAATGTCTTGCAGATGGTAGTGTGTACTAATGGTTTTCTCATTGTATCCAACCACATATAGGTCAAAAATTAGAATGTATCATTCAGGTGTCATAGGACATGCTATATACATGAGTCTATGATTTTTGGATATCATAGGAGAAGAACATAGTGCTAGTTTAATTCTCCTATAACAGTAACTATCCATCGAAAATTCATATGGAACCAAACAAGGTTCTCTTTTATTGGTCATTTAGGTAATATTTTTAATGGATAGAGGTGGGTGAGTTGGTGTTTTTTGGATCAAGGCTCATATAAAAGATATCATAATAATACCATTTTATATAAAAATGTATTGATATAGCATATAGTAGGTAGAAGACTCATGAAGATCGATGTCACTAACCTATTGAGTTTACAATGGACGACAATGTATTCCTTTGGGTGTAATTGAGATCGCGTCACCATTGGATTTGGATGTTGGGAATGTAGGAACCAATGTTTATTAGACCATTTGTTATTGTTGAAAGGATTTAGACATTGGATTACAGATTTAATCTTACACAAATTTATGGTTCTATTCATGATTTTTTCAAGTATCATAACATCAAAATTATCACCCCAACTCTTCGCATGTGATTAAAATTGATGATTTTGTTATTGAGGTGGATGCCTCCATTGAGGATAATCCAATTCTTGTTGGGGATCACAATGAGAATTCATTTTAAGGAAGGATAATGCTAATATTTTGAGTGATATTGTAACATGGCAATGTTTAGGAGGAAATATGTGAAAGGGAGGCTAATATGCCGGTCTAGTGGCCCGACCTTTTCACCTCAAAAGACTTTTTATGCTTGGGAAAACATCTCAAGGATGATTTGTAATAAGGTGGGGATATTGTAAGATCATGAAATTTTATAGGACCTATCATTAATGTTTTTAGGTACCCAACCCCTTTTATTTATTTATTTTAAGATTATATAACGAACAAGTTTAGTTTTGAGAGGTTCAGAGGGGTTTTGGAATTCTTTTGAGCCTTTTCTAGAGGTTCATAAGGTTAGTACAAACTGTGCACCCCATCCAGGAAACTATGAATCTTGTGGAAGGATTTTATATAGCTCTGTATGGTTGGAGAATAGTTTATCAAAGACATATAGTTTCTTATAGAATACCGTGCTATAATAGACATAGAGGAAAATCATTGTGGGTGAAAAATTTGTCTAAAAGTGAGGTGCAACAATTATATGGGTCTACATGAGGAAATAATTTCACAAGGTTTTTGAATGTTTTTGGAATCCATGCTGTCTAAGAATGATTTTTATAGTTGGCATCTACAAATTTACGGATATAATTTAAACTAAAATACTAAGTCTTCATAACCCCTAATATCATTGATTTTAGAAAAAGAAATTATCCTATGAATGGAGAGGTGATTCCATACAACCCATGATAATTTTTATTGCGATCCAAAGACTGTTGAAGATAAGAATTAACCAATAATTCTATGATATTTTACATTCTTACATGATTTCATCTTCTTCTATTTAATATAACTTTTGATATAAACCATTGTGGATGGATCCATGTTCCTTTTGGTAATTTGGATGTTTTTATGGGTGAATCTATTGAATAATAAGAGGTTTAATCCCAAATATTAATGATCATAGTCCCATTATTCATTTTCATCAATTATCTTGAGGCATGTTTTCTATAGGCTAATTCCCTAGCCTTGATAATGATCTTTCTCTATAGTTTTATCATTGTTATTCAGAGTTAATAATTTCAATTAAAATCTAAATGTAAATTGCATCCACATGAATTTGATAGAATATTCACATATCCATGATAATTTATTAAAAACATTTGATTTCGGATGGAGGATACCCATGTGGTGTGACAATTTACATGAAATAAAATTATGGATTGTAAAAAGGGGGAATAAAGGGTTTATAAAATTAAACCAATGGTGATATTTTCTTGCTTGTTAAACATTTATAAATGATTTTTTAGCTTAATAAAGATTGTATAATGTGATGTGAGATATTTCATGAGTAATATTAAAAGTGATTAAATGAGAATTTTCTTTGCTGATTAATATGTGCAATGTAATGAATCATGGTTTTGATCGATAATAAAAATGGTATACCATATTGTTATTGATTGTTAAGAAGGTTGTTGTTGTTGAACCCTGATATGTGTATGGAAAAAAAATGAGAAATTGGTGTTAGAAGGATTCTCTTCATCCATGGGTTTTAGAATGATTCACTAGGTCCTGTTACCTATATGATATTTTGGTTCCCTAATGACACTCTATGTACCCCATGCTATTGGTTCTAGATCGATGCTTCAAGTACCCAGGATATTGGGACTAGGATGATGCTCTATGTACCTGAGATAATGATGTTGGACATAGACTCCAAGAATTCCTGACATGGAAGTTGGACTGACACACCAAGGTACCAAAATGATGATGAAATTTAATGAAAATTAAAATCCATATGAATTAAGAAGTTTATCATTTGAGATAGGGTTCAAACTCTAGGAAAAATGAAAAAGGATTGATTTGATTGCGTCTCACTATGAACCGTAGGGCTAATATAGTTAATTGAATATAAATAATATATTTACCCTGTTTACTTTTACGGACCTATTTATTACCCCTTAGAGAACTAAGTAAACATATATATAGTATATTTATTTTTTATTTTATTGGGGGTGGACTGATGAGTTGAACTCAAACTCAACTTGGGCCACTAATTGGTACTCAAGTAGACTTCACATTTACATGTTATAATAATGATAAATTACATATGTTTGATGGATGAGTTGGGTTCTGAGATTGATAATGTGAAAGGGAAAAAAAATTGTTTTAGGACCTACTTGGGAGTTTTAATTTTGTATTTATTTTGAGCTTCCATTGAATACATAACACACATATGGAAATGATATATCTAATATATTGGTTTATGGTCATGAAAACTATAATTGGATTCTTCATGTGATTCAAGGCCTTTATGGGAAATTTTTATTGTTTTTTGGAGACTTGTAAATTTATCTCAGCTATTTTCTTGCATTGATAAAGAGTCTTTAGACTCCCCACGCAACATATTAGACTCTCACTACAAGCCGATTGTGAAAAGACCTGTAAATTTCAAGGATTTTTTTTCTTAATTTTCTTCAGAATTTTACAAGAGCGCAGTTTCTGACGACACCTGATTCCGAGGCCCGGTGTGCCCGGAATCATTTTCCGAAGTTTGGCTCAGGTACGTTCAGTGAACGGACGATCGGGTTTTCCTAACTTTTGAACCGGTGCTCAGAATCGAATTCTGAGGGCACTGATGGAATCATAGCGTCGGTATTTGCTTATAAACGCCTCTTTCGGTGTTTCATTTGCTCGGGTGTGGTTTTTAATTTTTGGTCTTAAAGTTTAGAAATAAAATAATTTTACGACAAACTGTATTTTATTTCACTTAATCCACATGGAAGCCACTTGAAGCAGCTTAAAGCTTCTTAAGCTGGGTTGATGCAGATAGTGTGCTATCCAAAAATATCCTACCCTCTTGGTAGGATATTTTTGAGGTGGGGCCCGCACGAGCCCCACCGTTTCTTTTCTACTAAGTAACTCACCCGCGAAAACCCGTCATTATGAAAGTCAACTGACACGTTTTCTTAATTTCTTAACGCACCATTTAATTGGGCAGTTTTATTCGATGAATTAAATGGGCGGTTTATTCATTGAAATTTATTCTATGAATTAATTTCATTCATTTCTTAACCTGTTTGAAATCCGTTGGCGTAATAATAAAATAAGACCAACGCTGAATTCTTGAGCATTACACGTTGAGAGGCTTTTGACAGAATTCTTATGCCTTCACCCTTCTTCGCGAAGAACGCGAAGAACGCGCAGAATGCGAAGAATGCCGGCCTTCGATGAAGAACGCATAAACCGCCGAAATCGACGACGCGACGCCGACGTTTCCTCTTCCGCGACTTTCTTCTACAACGTTCCTTCCTCCGCGACAAAAATCATCAATCATCCATTGAGGTGAGAGTTTTCAATTCATTAAAATCCATTGTGGTTTTTAACTCAAGATGGATTTAATTAATAAAATTAAATTTGTTGTTCTTGAACCTCGGAGTTCGTCGACGCGCACCGTATTCCGTGACGACGTGACACCCTTCCGCGACGACATGACGCCTTCCGCGACGCGACGATCGCCTCTTTCCGCGGCGATCAATTCCGCGAAGAACGCGCGTGCGACACTTGATGAGGTTGGGGTTTTATTTAAATGTTTTATTTTCCCGTGATCGTTTCTTTTAAAATAAAGAACCCGGATTCTAATGAACAACTTTATTTTATTAAAATTGTTTTTGGATATGTTGTTTTATCCTCCCGATTGATACCGTCTAACGCGGAGGGTGCGAGCCAAACAAACATGGCCCTAAAACCCTCCATCATTCTTCATTGTTGTGCAGATTTCGAAGGCGACGACAAAACGTGACGCAAGGGCGTTTTGATGATCCCGCAATGAATAACGGAATCCGGGAGGAACAACGGCGGAGACAGGAAGGAAAACGGACCACCGGAGCAACTCTGGTGGCCCGCGGAAGTCTCCGGTGGCGCGGGACGCCGACGCGGCAGCTCCGGCGGCCGGGGGAGGCGGCCAGCGGACCCGCGGCCGCGCGGGTCCGGCTCGCCCGCATGGGACGCAGCAACATGCCGCGTCCGCTGAAGTGCAGCGCGGCCCTTCGAGGGCCACGACATCCTCAACCCGCGGGGGCGGCGCCCCGCGGCTGCCGCGCTCGCCCGCTCAGCCGAGCAGAGCCAGGCCGGTCCGACCGTCCGGGCCGTACCCTGGCCGGGTCCAGCCGGGTCGGACTGGGTCGGGGCGACCCGGTTCGGCCGACCCAGGGGGGTCGGGCCGGGTCGGCCCGGACCCGGACCCCCCGTCTTCGGACCGTTTTGGTCTTTTTACCGTAACTTGAGCTACGAGCCTCCAAATGACTCGTCGTCTGCGGAAACGTGATCATTGGATGGAGACGGTCGTTTCGGTATATCTCACTCAAGGTTTCAGAATACCTTGAGTTCGGCCGGGTTGGTTCGTACACGAAACCATCCGGGCCCTCGGAGCGGAAACACTCATATCTTGAGCTTCAGACGTCTGATTGACGTGCCGTCGACTTTGTTGAATTCGTCTAAGTGAGAAGGATCTTTTGGCTCACTCCACCCGAGGTTTGGACATAGGTGGAGTACGGTCGGGTTGGTTTTTCCTTAAAAACCAACCGGTCCCCTGGGACAAAAAAGACAATAACTCTCAGATCGGGCGTCTGATTGACGCGTCGTCTACAACGTTGAGTTCCTGTTGATGATACAGAACTTTTGGATACATCAACTTCGGATTTTGTGTCAGTTGATGTATCAGCCTCTCCGCTTGTGGAGTGGACCCTCCCGAACGAGCTTGCTGTGTGCGAGAACCCTAGAGCTGGCTGCTACTGCTACTTCGATAGCGACGACTGTGCAGAGATCCTCAGTGGACTGCGACGACGACTGTGCAGAGATCCTCAGTGGACTGCGATGACTACTGCACTTAGCGATCCTACGTGGATCAGTGCTACAGATCCAGTGTGGATCCGATCCTGTGTGGGTCAGCGCTCAGCGGTTCTGTGTGAGCCAGCGCCTACAGGTCATGTGTGGGCCCGATCCTATGTGGGTCTTTGCGGGGTTAGTACCGATCGATCCTTTGTGGTTCCGATGACTTAGATGGAGCAGTGATCATCTCTATCTTCATTTGAAGAAGTATACCTGTGTGAGATGAATCTTGTGTTACTCTCCTTTGTGGATTGTGTTGAACTATCCTGTGTGGATTTACGGTTTTCTCACCTTTGTGGATTGTGTTGAGCTATCTTGTGTGGGTATACGTTTTCTTTCCTATGTGGACTGAGTTGTGCTTGGGCTCGGATGTTGGAGCCAATCGTGGATTGATGACTTAGGTATATGTATGGGAATATACCTAAGTAGTGTCGGTTGTTACTTTGTGATTGTATCTTTCCATTGTGGTTTATACTTTGTGGATTTCAGGAGACCTTCGGGGGTCTCGGGTTCCCTACTGAGTAGCTTATACTCACCCCTTCACGGGATATGCCCGCACTTTGTTGTGTTGGTTGTAGACGACAGATAGTGCTGATCGTGGTGGAGGCTTGCGGAGCAGGACGGTACCTGGAGGTGGACCACTGGGCGGGGCTTACTCGGAGCAGACGGCTGGACCGAGGAGCTGTGGAAGCAATCTGTGCTCACCCTTTAAGTGGGACTTCCAGAGGACGGCTTGACGTTGCGGCTTTTCTTTTCAGCTGCTGTTTATCCCTTTCAGTTGTACTTTATAGTATTTCCGGCCCCTTTACTTTCAGCACAGCTTGTTACAGTTTTTACTTAGTGTTTACATTTCCGCTTGCTTACTCTGTGGTGCTTGTTTACTCTACAAAGGCAATGCCTTCCCTTTTTCCATGATTTACGCCTTCGTGCTAGTCGCCAGCCCCTGGCCAATGGAAGGTGGGCTTGAGGTAGTCACGACACGGGCTCCGAGGACGGGTCGTGACAAATTGGTATCAGAGGTGGTCGGTTCTACCGCAGACTCTGATATTTCTTCTATGTGAAGCAATAGTGTTTAGCGTATTGGGTGTGCTTATCAGTCAATGGAGTCCAGTGTTGGTGCGGCGGCCGACGTATCCGTACACCAGGACCATTACTTCTGATTTCCAACTTAATGCATGAAAACATTTATTGCATGTGTGTTTTCAAGTTTTCTTCGTGATTACTTTGTATCAGCTCACCAGGTATACTGTTCTGACCGTGGCGCACTTGTTTCCTTTTCAGGTTGGCCCCCCGATGGCAGCCAACTAGGGTTCTGAGAGTAGAGCGCGACGACAGCCCGCCGAGCGACGAGGCCTCAGTACAGGGCCCGTTGACAGCGGAGGCACCAGCGATACCTTTACCCGCCGAGCTCCCGATGCTTCCAGCGTTGACCGCTGATGATGCACGTCACCATGGAGCTCTGCACGAGTTCTAGCGCCATCGACTACCCAGGTTTCGTGGGGAGACGGACCCCCAGGCAGCCGAGGACTGGCTGGAGGTGGTCGTTCGAGTTTTCAGGCTAGTGAGGATACCAGTAGACCTCATGGTTATCCTCGCGGAGAGCCTACTGCACGCAGCAGCGGGCCGATGGTGGAGCTTGATGCTCCAGGTACACGATGAGGCGTCTCTTCTCTGGATGGACTTCGAGAGCCTTTTCCGCTCAGAGTTCGTCTCAGCCACCCTCCGTGCGGTGCGCATCCAGGAGCTTCTTCAGCTGGGGCAGGGCAGCTTGACGGTCGCCCAGTACACGGCGAGGTTTACCGATCTTTCCCGCTACTCGACAGATATGGTACGAGACCCATTCTTCCGGGCTCGGACCATTGAATAGGGTTTTAGACACGAGATCAGGGCATCGCTGATCTCCCTCAGCATCCCGACTTAGGAAGGAGTACTGGAGCAGGCCCTTCTGATCGAGAGCTTTCTAGCTGAGTCCACAGCGAGACCTACTGCAGGGCGGCAGGTAGAGGAGTCTTTGGCAACAGGTAGTCGATGGATGACTCAGGGTTCCAGGCAGACCAGACCCTCTCGTTGACGACCTCAGGACACTGGCTCAGCAGTGCGGGGCACACAGCATGGATCCAGTCTTCTGAGAGGCAGGCAGTGCTACGCCTGCGGCGGGCAGGGCCACATGGCTCGTGATTGCCTGACCCGCTGTACTGAGGAGCATCAGATGGTGGAGGGGCCACCCAGGCAGAGGGTGAGGGTCGACCGTGGCAGTCCGCAGGGAGGAGGCGGACGAGGCAGAGGAGCTGGCCGAGCAGCAGGTCGTGGGCGACGCTTTGAGGCTCTTCCACCACCACCACCGGGAGGTCCGCCCCGACCACAGGGAGCTAGCGGGCAGAGACAGGCACAGCTCCAGGCAGCGGAGGCCTACGACCACGGCACGACATAGATGATTCAAGGTACGATCTGTGTCTATTCCACCCTTGCTGTAGTTCTTATAGACACAGGAGCGAGTCACTCGTTCATAGCCGCTGCCCTTGTTCGGAGCTCGGAGATTCCGACAGAGCCATTGGATCTATCCTTACGGATAGAGACTCCTACGGGAGCAGACTCGACGATTACACACTGGAGCCGGCAGTGTGAGCTTACTCTAGGAGGCGAGATCTTCGGCTGGGATCTTCTTGTAGTGGCGTCGAGGCCTTACGACGTCATCTTGGGCATGGATTGGTTATCTACATTCCATGCACAGATTGACTGTATTAGGCGCAAGGTGCAATGTGTACGCACCGACTGGAGCAGGTTCACCTTCACTGGCGAGAAGGGAGCGTTCTCAACACAGGATGGACTTCCGCAGTGGAGAGGACAACCCATCACTCATCAGTTGGCTAGCCTCATCCTAGGAGCTGTTGATGTGCGGAGTCCTACTTTTCCTCCAGTGGTGGATCAGTGTGCGGACATCTTTCTCGACAACATTCCAGGGCTACCTCCTCACAGAGAGGTAGACTTATATATTGACATGTACCCCAGGATATTCTCGATATCGACTCATGCATATCGGATGGACCCCGCTGAGCTTCGAGAGCTACGTGTACAGTTGGAGGACATGCAGGGCAAGGGTTTCATCCGACCCAGGGTTTCACCCTGGGCTTCCTCGATATTGTTTGCCAAGAAGGCGGACGGGAGCTTGCGACTGTGTGTCGACTATCGTCTCCTGAACCAGGTGACAGTGAGGAACAAGTATCCGCTACCAAGGATTGATGACCTCTTCGATCAGCTCATGGGAGCACGGTGGTTGTCGAAGATAGACCTCAGGTCAGGCTATCATCAGCTCAGAGTTTGAGACGACGACGTGCAGAAGACGACCTTCAGATGTCGGTATGACCACTATGAGTTCTTGGTTTTTCCTTTCGGCATAACCAATGATCCAACGGTGTTCATTGGCCTCATGAACAGGATCTTTCAGCCATACCTCGATCGATTTGTCGTGGTCTTCATCGACGACATTTTGATATACTCGACGAATGAGGAGGAGCACGCCTACCACTTACGGGTTGTACTAGACACACTCCGAGAGCACTAGCTCTATGGAAAGCTCTCGAAGAGTCAGTTCTTGATACGTGAGGTCCACTTCTTGGGGCACGTCATCTCTGAGGCGGGAGTTGTATGGATCCTGCGAAGATCGAGGCAGTGCTAGCTTGGGAGCCACCCATGAGCGTGAAGGAGGTGTGGAGTTTCTTTGGACTAGCTGGATACTACAGGAGATTCGTGCCAGACTTCTATAGAGTTGCGGCACAACTCTCAGCTTTGACGAAGAAGGGGAAACCCTTTTTGTGATCAGAAAGATGTCAGCAGAGATTCCAGGAGCTGAGACATAGATTGACCAGTGCACCTATCTTGGGGTTTCCTGAGGAGGGAGTAGGGCACGTAGTCTATTGCGATGCATCAAGGACCGGACTCGGGTGTGTCCTGATGCAGGAGCAAGCAGTGATCGCATATGGATCACGTCAGTTGAGGCCGCATGAGCAGAACTACGCTACCCATGACCTAGAGTTAGCAGAAGTGGTCTTCTCTCTGATGACATTGCGACACTACCTGATGGGTGAGCGCTTTACAGTCTTTTCTGAACACCAGAGTCTCAGGTACATCTTCTCGCAGAAGGACCTGAACCTGAGACAACGGAGATGGCCCGAGTTCCTCCAGGACTATGAATTTGAGATATTCTATACTCCTGGGAAGGGGAAAGTGGTAGCCAATGCCCTCAGTAGGATGACGGGCATCCAGCTACTTGAGGAGGCGACAGAGTAGCTAGCCGCTTTACAGATATCCTTCGTGGATAGAGATGGAGCATCCTTCCTTCAGTCTCTCATAGTCACCCCTCCACTACTGCAGCGGGTCAGAGATGCACAACGTGAGGACGCTGACTGTGAGGCACGACGTGCAGATTTATCCTCAGGACATGCACCTGATGGCTTCTCCTTTGGAGCAGAGCACGAAATCCTTTTCAGAGGACGTACCTTAGTACCAGTCACATTACGAGAGGAGGTGCTGAGAGAGTTTCACACTTCTCCTTTGGCGGTACATCCTGGAGTGGGGAAGATGTACCAAGACCTCGGATGACAGCACTGGTGGCCGGGCATGAAGAAGGTTGTGGCAGAGTTCGTTTCTCGATGCCTGACCTGCCAGCAGATGAAGGCAGAGCATCAGGAACCAGCAGGCTTGGTACATCCCTTGGAGGTCCCGGAGTGGAAGTGGGATGGGATATCTATGGACATCGTGACTGGACTTCCATGCACTTCCAGAGGTCACGACTCCATCTGGGTGATTGTCGACCGACTCACCAAGTCGGCTCACTTCTTACCCATCCGAGAGCAGGGCTCAGTGGAGAGCTTGGGGCGTCTCTACGTTCATAAGATTGTACGGCTTCACGGTGTGCCATCGTCTATAGTCTCGGATTGAGATGCTCGCATTACTTCCCGGCTTTGGAAGGGGTTGCAGGAGGCATTCGGGACACGGCTACGTCTGAGCACCGCCTTTCACCCTCAGACGGATGGTCAGACGGAGAGGACCATTCATACTCTCGAGGACATGCTTCACGCAAGTGTCCTCGACTTTGGTCATAACTGGGAGGACCACCTACCCTTGGTGGAGTTCGCGTACAACAATAGCTACCACTCCACTATCAGGATGGCACCATACGAGGCATTGTACGGCAGACCTTGCAGATCTCCTTTGTGCTAGACAGACCATGGGGAGTCAGCACTTGTGGGACCAGAGATGGTCCGGGCCATGACAAAGAAGGTCCAGGTCATCCAGGAGTGGATGAGGACAGCTCAGAGCCGGCAGAAGTCTTATTCTGATAGGAGGCGGAGGCCACTCGAGTTCGAGGATGGCGACCACATCTTCATGCGTGTCTCACCTCGACGTGGATTACGGATATTTGGCCGAGGTGGAAAGTTGTCTCGACGCTTCATCGGACCTTTCCAGGTCCTCAGCAGGATTAGCGAGGTGGCTTATCACCTGGCTCTACCACCTCAGTTGCACCGGGTGCACGACGTCTTCCACGTATCTCAGCTGAGAAGATACGTGCACGACCCGACACACATCATTGACCATGGGGAGCTAGACGTGGATGATGGGGCGACTTTTACGGAGGTCCCGGTGGAGATAGAGGATCGACCAGAGCGGGTCCTATGAGGGCAATCGATTTCTCTTGTGCACATCAGATGAGAGCACGGGAACCTCCAGGAGAGCACTTGGGAGCAGTAGGCTCAGATGCGTTCTCAGTACCCACATTTGTTCCCTAGTTTATGATGTATCTTTACGGGGACGTAAATCCCTGAGGTGGGAGTAATGTAAAGACCCATAAATTTCAAGGAATTTTTTTTAATTATCTTTGGAATTTTACAAGAGCACAGTTTCTGATGGCACCTGATTCCGAGGCCCGGTGTGCCCGGAATCATTTTACGAAGTTTGGCTCGGGTACGTTCAGGGAAGGGACGAGCGTGTTTTCTTAACTTTTGAACCGGTGCTCGGAATAGAATTTTGAGGGCACTGATGGAATCGCATCGCCAGTATTTGCTTAGAACTGCCTCTTCCGGAGTTGCGTTTGCTCGGGTGTGGTTTTTAATTTTCGGGCTTAAAGTTTAGAAATTAAATAATTGTAAGACAAACTTTATTTTATTTCACTTAAGCCACTTGGAAGCCACTTGAAGCCGCTTAAAACTGCTTAAGATGGGTTGATGCGGATAGGGTGCTATCCAAAAATATCCTACCCTCTTGGTAGAATATTTGTGAGGTGGTGCCCGCACGAGCCCCACCGTTTCTTTTCCGCTAAGTAACACACCCGCAAAAACCCGTCATTATGAAAGTCAACTGACGCGTCTTCTTAATTTCTAATCGCACCATTTAATTGGGACGTTTTATTCGTTGAATTAAAAGGGCGGTTTATTCGCTAAAATTAATTCAATGAATTAATTTCATTCGTTTCTTAACCTATTTGAAATCCGTTGGCGTAATAATAAAATAAGACCAACGCCGACTTCTTGAGGATTACATGTTGAGAGGCTTTTGACATAATTCTTGTGCCTTCACCCTTCTTCGTGAAGAAAGCGAAAAACGCGAAGAACGCGGAGAACGCCAGACTTCAATGAAGAACACCGAAACAGCGGAAATTGATGACGTGATGTCGTGTGCCATGATGCCGACGTCTCCTCTTCCGTGACGTTCTTCTACAATATTCCTTCCTCCGTGACAAAAATATTCGATCATCCGTTGAGGTGAGAGTTTTCAATTCTTTAAATTCCTTTGTGGGTTTTAACTCAAGATGGATTTAATTATTAAAATTAAATCTATAGTTCTTGAACCTCGGAGTTCGTCGACACAGACCATATTCCGCGACGACGCGACGCCCTTCCGCGATGACGCGACACCTTCCGGGACGCGACGATCGCCTCTTTCCACGGCGATCAATTCCACGAAGAACGCGCATGCGACACATGACGAGGTAGGTGTTTTATTTAAATGTTTTATTTTCCCGTGATCGTTTCTTTTAAAATAATTAACCCGGATTCTTATGAACAATTTTATTTTATTAAAATTGTTTTTGGATATGTTGTTTTATCCTCCTGATTGATACCGTCTAACGTGGAGGGTGCGGGCCAAACGAATACGGCCCGACAACCATCCGCCGTTCTTCGTTGTTGTGCGGATTTGGCATGCGATGACAAAACGTGACACAAGGGCCTTTTGATGATCTCGCAATGAATAACGGAACTCGGGAGGAACAGCGGCGCAGACGAGAAGGAAAACGGACAACCAGAGCAACTCCGGTGGCCCGCGGAAGTCTCTGGTGGCGCGGGCGGCCGGGGGAGGCGGCGCCCCGGTGGCCGGGGGCGGTGGCGCCAGGGCGCACCATCGGAAGAGGCCACCGCGGCGGCGGCGACCAGCGGACCAGCGGCCGCGCGGGTCCGGCTCGCCCGCACGGGACGCGACAACGTGCCACGTCCGCCGAAGTCGAGCGCGACCCTTCGAGGGCCGCAACATCCTTAACCCGCAGGGGCGGCGCCCCGCAGCTGCCGCGCTCGGCCGCTCGAACGAGCCAAGCCGGGCCGGTCCGACCGGCCGGGCCGCACCCTGGCCGGACCGGACCAGGTCCATCCGGGTTGACCCGGTGCGGCCATCCCAGGGGGGGTCGGGCCGGGTCGGCCCGGACCCAAACCCCCCGTCTTCGGACCATTTCAGTCTTTTGCCCTAACATGAGCTACATGCCTCCAAACAACTCTCCGTCAGTGGCAACACGATCTTTGGATCGAGACGGCCGTTTTGGTATATCGCACTCAATGTTTTGGAATACCTTGTGTTCGGCCGGGTTGGTTCGTACACGAAACCAACCGGGCCCTCGGAGTGGAAACAGTCATATCTTGAGCTTCGGACGTCCGATCGACATGCCGTCAACTTCGTTGAATTTCTCTAAGTGAGACAGATCTTTTGGCTCACTCCGACCGGGGTTTAGACACAAATGGAGTACGGTCGGGTTGGTTTTGCCTTAAAAACTAACCGGGCCCCTGGGACAAAAAAGCCAATAACTCTCAGACCGGGCGTCCGATTGATACGCAGTCTACGACGTTGGGTTCCTGTTGACGATACGGAAATTTTGGATATATCAACTTCGGAATTTGTGTCAGTTGATGTATCAGCCTCTCTGCTCATGCAGCGGACCCTCCCGAACGATCTTGCTGTGTGTGGGAACCCTAGAGTTTGCTGCTACCACTACTTCGATAGCGACGACTGTGTAGAGATCCTCAGTGGACTGCGACAACGACTTTGCAGAGATCCTCAGTGGACTGTGACGACGACTGTGCAGAGATCCTCAGTGGACTGGGATGACGACTCTGCAGAGATCCTCAGTGGACTGTGACGACGACTGTGCAGAGATCCTCAGTGGACTGCGACGACTACTGCACTCAGCGATCCTACGTGGATCAGTGCTACAGATCCTGTGTGGATCTGATCCTGTGTGGGTCAGCGCTCAGCGGTTCTGTGTGAGCCAGCGCCTACAGGCCATGTGTGGGCCCGATCCTGTGTGGGTCTTTGCGGGGGTTAGTACCTATCGATCCATTGTGGGTCCGATGACTTAGATGGATCAATGATCATCTCTATCGTCATTTGAAGAAGTATATCTATGTGAGCTGAATCTTGTGTTACTCTTCTTTGTGGATTGTGTTGAACTATCCTGTGTGGATTTACGGTTTACTCTCCTTTGTGGATTGTGTTGAGCTATCCTGTGTGGGTATACGTTTGCTTTCCTGTGTGGACTTAGTTGTGCTTGGGCTCGGATGTTGGATCCGATCGAGGATTGATGACTTAGGTATATGTATGGGCATATACCTAAGTAGTGTCAGTTGGTACTTCATGATTGTATCTTTCCATTGTGGTTTATCCTTTGTATATTTCGGGAGACCTTCGAGGGTCTCGGGGTCCCTACTGAGTAGCTTATACTCACCCCTGCACGGGCTATGCCCGCACTTCGTTGTGTTGGTTGCAGACGACGGACAATGCTGATGGTGGTGGAGGCTTGCAGAGCAGGACAGTACCTGGAGGTGGACCACTGGGCGGGGCATACTCGGAGCAGACGGCTGGACCGAGGAGCTGCAGAGGCTATCTGGGCTCACCCTTCCGGTGGGACTTCCAGAGGACGGCTCGACGCTACGGCTTTTCTTTTCAGTTTTTTTCCCTTTCATTTTTTCTTTACAGTTGGGTTTGTATTTCCGGCCCCTGTACTTTCAACACAGCTTGTTACACTTTTTACATAGTGTTTAATTTTCTGCTTGCTTACTCTGTGGTGCTTGTTTACTCTACAAAGGCAATGCCTTCCCTTTTTTCGGGATTTACGCCTTGGTGCTAGTCTCCAGCCACTGGCCTATGGAAGGCGGGCTTGGGGTAGTCACGGCACGGGCCCCGAGGACGGGTCGTGACAGATTTCCTCGTTGCTATGTGGAGGTATTCTTGAGGTGTTTTGGTGAACTAGATCAATGTACTCATCTATGGCTTCCGAGATAGGATATTAATTTAATCATGATATTTATTTAATGGAATTGTAATATTTTTATCTTCCAAAATTACTCATGATGAGAACTATTTATATTGAATTTTATTATTTTGAAACCAGATTTCTATTCTAATGGTTATGTTATTATTCCCATTGGTTGGGATTCTATTATTAATTTTCATGTAACTATTCAGAATGGTCAGGTTACTATTCTAATGTTGTCATTACTATTCAAATAGTCATATTAACTCTTATAAATACCTCTTTATTCCCTCATTGATCATTCAATATTGTTCCTCCGAATGTTCTATATTTTTATCTTCTAAATTTTCAATTGGTTAAATAATATTCTATTTATTTTCAATATTGTTATTCATGGTGGTTATAATTAAATGATATTATAAAGGTCTATATTTTCTCACTCTATGTAATTTATTATCATTTTTTCCCCATTTTATAATTTTTCATTTTCTTGGTTGTGGTTTTTGACGCTAGTAATGCTTGTTTTTAATTAAATAACATTTTTTTGAATTTTTCTCTGTGTTTTTGTGCATAATACTATATAAATATATAAGACAAACATAATCTATAAGAAAAGATTATTTATGATATCTAGGTCATTATATTATTCCCCCTATAAAAACATTATCCCCAAAATTCAATGTCATATTCTCATTTGAGAATAGAAGTGGGTGCATATGTTTTATTGTTTCCTTATAATCATAGGTGGCCTCTGCATATTTACGGTTCCAATATATAGAATTGAAGTGAAGGTTAATCATATTGTGTTGAAAATTTTCTCTATGGTATAAGATCTTCATTAGATTACCCTTATGAGTGTTCATTCTTTAATTGTAACTCTTATAGATTTAGTACTTGTGAGGAACCATGTATGTATTTCCATAAGAGAGATATGTGGAACTCATCATTTACATGATCCATTTTTAATGGAAGTTTTAATCCATATGCCACTATTCCGATGTTAAAGAGGATATCAAAGGGGTCAATATATCTTATTTTAATTTTTTTTCCTTCAAAACCCTATGACTCTCTTCCATTGTGATATTTTATGATACAATTTTTCTTCAATATAAAAATATACCTCTCTTTAATAATTTTTATAATAGTTCATCTACTGACTCTAAGGAACTTTTATATACTATGTGTTGGATTGAACCTTCTCTATCATTACATAATCAGTATCTAGTTCAAGAAGCTTCTATACACCAACATCATCAAAAGATGTAATAATTTTACATATCACTCAATATAAATTTTCATATAAAGTGATTTTTATAATTGAGTGAAATATATAGTTGTATGAGAACTCAATTAATGAGATAATTCGATCACATCATCCTATAAATTATAATAGGTATGCAGTCATAATTTTCTCATCTGTGTGAATGGAAATTTTATATTGGCCATCAGTTTTGGAGGGATAGGTCATCTAAAATTTAATTAATTACTCATTGGATATCTAATAGTTTTTCAAAATATATAGGTGCACATAATATCATGATTAAAGATAGTATAAATTGGTTCCCATGAAGGCCAACCGTAACATTTACATATATCATGGAATGGGTCCAAGAGATAAAATGTCCTAAATTGAAGTCAATTGGATAGTCTTGGGGAGTCGATAAAAAAAATATCTTACTTCTTCCTTTAGATATATTTGGAAGCATATGAAATCTATCCAAGTTAATGCTACTGCATTTCCTTATGTGTATGGGAAATGGCTGTGTCATATTCTTCTACCTCTATCACACAACTTTAACATTCTAACTTACCTCGAACATTGAGATGAACTAATAAATCATCTTTTTCATGTTTTCCCACCCGAATTTCTTTCAAATAACATAGTACGTCATGTTATATCTTTGATGGAGAGAGGATGATGTTATATGATAATTTTCAACATATCATTATTTATCTATGGTGGTGATGGATAAAAAATTATACATCCAAAATTAATATAAGAGTCATCATTTATTTTTAATTAAGGATGATTCTATACTTTTATTAATTTCATATTATTTTGATTCTCAAAACCATCCATCTGTGCATCCTTGATATTTTCATGTACAGATTGTAAGGAAATTTTTATAGAAAGGTATGATTTTTCCCTGCTGTAATTATTATCATATCCAACATTCAAATATCCATGAAGATACAATCTTTATCAATAAATATCATGTAAATAATAGTTTTTTATTTCCTACGAAGAACAATAGCTTCCTTAATTTCCATTAATATATAATTGTAAATAGAGTAGGAGTTGTCCTTAATCATTTCTAACAATCTTTTTTTATTCATTTTGATGTCATTATATTTTAATATATATTTAAAAATATTTTTATCAGAATATATAAATTAGTTTGCACTATAGATATAGTTATTAAAAACCATTAATGTTGATATCACATCAGCTAACACCAGATCATGATTTGTATAGTTCTTCTCAAGGATATTCAACCTACCAGATGTGTTGGAGACCACTTTGTTTTCCATCATCTGTACAAAAAACAATCCTTTCATTAAAGGATCTATGAACAAAACAAAAATTTATTGACTTGTGGTTCATACGATTATAGGTATAGTGATATTTAACTTCTAAATATCCTTACGTATTTCCACACAATCTCCCATCAGGACGTACTCTACTCCATTCCATGTAAGCATAGTTAATGGGATGGAAAATCATGATACATTTTTTAGAAATATTTGGTAACATCTAGATAATCCATGGAAACTAAGGATTTCCATGAAACATGAGGGTTTATCCATTCTATAATTTACTTTGTTTTTGAATGGTAAATATATGTTCTATTAACTGTTATCAAATGCCCAAAGAATGTGACTTTCTATACCCAAAAAGTGAAATTTTCTGAACATAGTGTATATTTTCTCCTCTCATAATATCTACATCACAATCCATCGATGCACCTGCTGTTTATAATTTTTTAAATTAAATGATTATATCATAAATATTTACTACAAATTTATTTGGATTTAGCATAAAAAGACTTTATTAATCAAATCCATGATGATTTCAGGGGAATTAATAATTTCAAAAGGATACAATATTAATTCATAGGGTATATAAATTTCATAGAAGTCCATATATGGAATAAAATCCTTTTTTTAATTCATATATTGATTTATAAAATGAGGAATAACCATATATATTCATTTTGATCTTTAACATTGATCAAACATGTCATAAATCCATAGACGGGGGTAATTTTTCATAACATTGATCTCATTGATCACCTTGTAATTGGGGTATAGAGACACTAATTTTTTATTTTTTCTGAAAAATAGTGATATTTCCCCTTAAAGGGTTTCAGTAGTGCATATTAACAATTTTTTACATGATATTTCATCCTCCAATTAACTCTTATAGTTATAATGGGAGAATACTACAAGGGAATTTTGATATAGAATTTCCTTCATGAGTAAGTTATATTGAGAATTTTATCTCATGACCTGGGGGATGTCAAGATAACTATTTATGAAATATATCTATATATTCCCAAAAAAATAGAATTAATTTAATTTTTATTGTTTCCTTTGAAATATTTTTTTTAGAAAATACATGTTTCTTTTCACTTTATCAACACCCATACCATTAAGGGATTTTCTAAAGGAGATTCATGATATTTATTATATTTTGTACATGAGCATGGAATGGTTCGAAACAAAGAATGTGATTTAATTTTCTTAATAGTTTGGGTGGTTCTTATAAAATGAGAGTTATTTCATGCCATGTATAACATCAAATTACACTAACGGGACAATGAAGTTATTTTTTGGATGATCCTTCCCACATACGATGACCTAAGAAGAGTCCAAAAAATTAGTTGCAATGGTCCAACCAGTATTTTGTATTATGGATGTGGTTAAATATTTTCAAGGAAATTATAGTATATTAAATAATTAATAGACCTGAAATAATATAATTTTTTTTCCTTGAGTGAATAGGATGCGATCCTTTCATGGCTTCATTTTCATGTTCCACCTTAGCAAAGGTGAAGGAATATGAATTTACATTGTTCTTTAGCATTCGTGGTTGGAATTTAAAACTACCATCAATTTTTCTATGGTTTAGTGTACTATTATTCATACATATCTTCCTCCATATAAATGATTCATTTAACCATGGTTTGTTTATTAGAAGTTTCTTTCATTTTGTACAATATATTTTCCAACATTTTAATGTATGTTTAGTGGAATTATATCACACACATAAATCTTTTCTTTTACCCTTATAAGAAATTACCATTATGGTTTTCCCACGTCATTTAATTGTGGGTGGTTAGATCTTCTTTCCAACATTATCATTTAATCCCCATACTAGAATGTTCGTTGTCCACTTCTTATCTCCATTTCCATGGGTCCATTCTCCAATATCCAAATCTACTATAGGAGAAGACCATTATAATTATTCATAACTCTAAAAGTCTTATATAGATAGATCCTTTAAGAGGATTGTTTTTAACAAAAAAAATATATATTTATTTTTCTATAATTAATGAAAAATACTGAGGCATATATTTCAAGCCTTGTTAAATTTTCCTCATAGCCCTTAACAGATTCACTCTCCATTTTCTAAAGCTTTATGCATTATCTCAATATATTTTTTTGAAGATGTTGGGGGAAATAATTGATAAAAAATATTTTCTTAATGTATCCACAATACGTTTAATCCATTTTAACTATTATATAGAAATTTTCAGTCAACACTCCCCATTTATCATCTTCTCCATTAAGATGATGAAGTTATAGAATAATGTTGTCATTATTATAAAATATAATCATAAAAATGATATCCTGTATTGAGTTAACCCACTATTTCATAATAAGTGTACATGAGGATCTGCAAAATGTTAGAGTTCATTACCTTATAAAAGTGTTGCTGGGTAGTCTCTATTTCATGGGTGAGGTGGATGTTTCACATGGTTCAGGTTATTACAAATAGCCTGAGACCACAGGGTAAGAATATCCATGATGTTTTGAAATCAACGTATCATTTTATTGGGAATGTTTCATACAATATTATGGAATTTATATTCACATGGGTTGTTTTCCAAGTTTCTCCTAGATCACAAAATTTTTTGAGATTCAAAATGTTAAAAAAACATAAATTAATAAAGCGTGAATAATTTATCTTCATGTGAAAATAAAATTTGAAGTCATATCATATGGGATCCCTATGTTTGGCTATTTTCTCAAATTATACTTTTACTATAATGCATTTAAATATATTTCCAACATAATTAGGAATGATTAACATAGTTATATATCATTCATAACAGTCTGTACTGAACTATATCCCCTATGAGTGTCGAACCATGTGAAAAACACCTCTCCGTTAACTAACAATCAAGATAACAACCAATCCATCATTTTCAAGGTTATTATCCACAGTTAAATCTCTTCTAGATCCATATGAAATTTTAATATATATATATATATAAGTATTTTATTTCATTGAAAACACATGCTCTTAAAAACTACAAAAACCCTAGAATGTAACCTTTAAAACAGAAACATATCCATAGTGATTTCATAACTCATTCTAGTCTTAATTCCAAAATTTATTAAAACACACTCCAATTATAAATATAGTGACCATGATTTTTATTACATGACTATTTAATTATTTTTAGGAAAAATGGAAGAATGATAATATATTTCAAAAACTAAAAGTTCAGTATACGGGGGAAATTAGGTTCATACAATGCTTGTAAAAAAAGAACTCCAACATTATTTAAATTAACTTTTTTTAATCCTAAAATCTATCACATTATTATTAGTACATATAATCACCAAAGAATTATAATCAATGAAAATAGTGACATAAAAACCTAGTAGGGGGGGGGGTGAATAACATTAGATTTGTAAGATATATAAAACAATAGTATATTTGTGAAAATAAACATCACTATATCAAAAAATGGGATAATAATCATAATTATGAGGGAAACATTTGATAAGGGAATGAAATGTGGCATATGAATAATAACAAATCATCATCACAAAGTGTTCCAATACCACAAAAATTAATAAACGAAGAAAGTAACATGTTTATGCCTAATATATGTGTATAAATCATAACATCATATTTATAATAAAAGATATCATATCCTTCACACATATTACACTAAATATAATGAAAAATATCACATTAACCAATGCATTAGAGTGATATATAATTTGTCGCCCACCTATTACATTAGAAATGCCCCTAAACTAACATTCTACATGAGAACAGATCACCTAATAATCATAGGCATAAAATAAACCCTTGAAAAAGAATGTGTTTCATTAGATTGTGATAAATTGTACATTAAGGAATAAATTTAAGGGTTCCAATATTAATAAGTGGATCAATATATTTGAACTAACAGAATCATTATTCTTTCAAGGAGAAACAGCTCAGGAAGATCCATGTGATGTTTTGGAAAAGAAATGTTCTTTTGGAAAAATATTTCTAATTAGATTAGAAATAATTTTGAAAAGGATTTAATTTTTATATCTCCATAATAAAAATGTAATTAATATTTAATGTATATTTTTAAAATATTACAAAAATATCTATTTTTAAAACAATGTGATATAGAAGATATTTAGAAACAAAGAGTTGGGATCGAGAATCATCTTACAAGAAATCCCAATTTATTTCACCAGCATTAAAAATACTAAATTGAAAATTGTTTTTGTAACAAATGTAACCAAAATAGAATTAATTTTATTCTTTTAAATTTATTCAATTTTACAAATTTTATTTAATTTTTTAAATTCAATTTGTTAATGGTGAAAGGATTTAATATCTAATTTTTATTAAAATATGACATTTTGCATCAATTTATAGTTCTATATTTACTACTTTTTACAAATTATTATGATTTCATATAGAATAATAGAAATAAATTTTTATATACATGATAAATAATTTATTATAATAGTCCCTAATTTAGGTAACAATAAAATATTTGGAAATGTCATGTTTGTTGGTTAACCAATACTTAGTGAATTATTATTCAAAGAGAAAGTGTAGGATATATAATATATAATTATATTATAAATAAAATATTTTAAGAAAATAAAATTGTATATATCATTTTAAGGTACTATTTAATTGTTTTAATAAGTATCGAATTAGAAATGGAATGGGGGAAATGAATTAGAAAATAATAACTAATTAAAATAATTAAAGGACAATACATCTTCTTTAGAGTTGTTCCTTTTCTAAAAACATTACCTTCTTGCAAGAATGGATATTGATTAGTCCAGAACAACCCTATGCATAATAAAGGACCTAATAGAGGGAGTTTGGTTAGTTTTTTAGATTTTTTATATAATGAATGTGTGGTTTTCCATTTTGTTGGATAGTTTTAATTTATAACTGACCATTTATATATATTTGGATAAAATAATGTAATAAAATATAATTTACAACATAATCATCTTAATAGTGATATTAATTTCATTTTTAGCCATAATTGGATGAAATTAAATAAATATATGGAATTTAAAGATTTCCAATATCTAATTCATTATTATATTTAAATGGAATGTGAAAATGTGATTATTTTTCTTATTATTGAATAAATAAAGTTGTAGGCATTGGAAAATAATAATAATAATTTGAAAAAATGAATATTATTTTTATTTGACCCATTTTATATCATTAAATACGGGTTTTATTGATCTCCATTTCTAAAATTTATTATCCCATTATTAATAAATAATGATGTTACATAAAATAAAATCATTATGAAAATGATGTATTTTTAAAAATCAACAAAACATTATGTTATTTCCGATTATTACAAAAGAAAATAACATCCTAAAATTTCAATGTGATGACTATAAAATTGAAATTAATTTTATCAAAATTATTTTGGGAAATAGGTAATTAAACATTGAGATATAAATAATTTTATTTTTGTAATATATATTAAAACACAGTTTATTATAAATAACCTTATAGGTTATTTCAATTTTTAATTTTGATTTATATTTATTAAATTATGATATTCACAATAAAAAATTACTCATAGTAAATATTACTTATATTTTATTTTATTATTTTTATTCCAAATTACAATTCTAACAGTCATGTTACAATTCCCAATAATTAGGCTACTATAACAAACTGTCAGGTCACCATTATTAATAGTCATGTTACTATTCTATTGGTCACATTAAGATTTCAATAGTCATATTACCTCTTATAGATAACCCAAAATTAATTCATACATTACACAATACTATTCATCCCAATTTTCAATATTTTCCTTTTCAAAATATTATTATTAGTTGACTAATATATTTTTTATTTCCCATTATGTTATTTCTGTTGGGAAATTAATAAATTATAAAATAATGAACCAAATTTTACCATAATATATTTCAATTTTTTTCTATTTTTTTCTCATATTCATATTTGTATTTTTCATGGGTAATATTTTAGAATTATGTAAATATCTCCATTTATGAATCCTAGTGTTATTATTATTTTTTTGTCTGTTTATAATACAATATATGAGGAAAAAAAATATTATTTAATAAATAATAATATTCATTAATGTCTGGTCATTATAAGATTCGTATTTTGTTAAATGGTTTAATGAATTTTATAGTTAGTATTTTACTATTTTTATATATTATTTTTACCAAAAAAATTAGGCCATTCTCAAGAAACTTGTATGACCCATGCTTATTCAATTATTAGGTGGGAACTACGGTTAACCATAACTAGAAAATGGTGGCATTTGATGATCAAAGGAAGTGTGATGTAAATCATATGGATGGGTAATAAATGGTTTTTATATGAGGATCACAATGGGGAATATATTTTAAAGAACCTTGAAATGGTATTGCACGATAGATGTATGTAAAGTTATTTAGGAGCCATCCCTATTGGACAGTCCATGAGGCTAATGAAACATTAATATTTATTATCTATGTTTTGTTGAATGCATAATAAATGTGGAATCAACACATATATTTAAAAATTTTCTCAATTTTAAATACAATGAAATTAAATGTGATACTGTAGTGAGTCAAAATTTTTACCATCAATCAATATGATTTTTATCATATTTTGATCGAACATGGATCTCTTTGGACCAACCACAAGACCATCCTAAATCATCCATATGTTAAGTTACCTACTATATGAATGAGATCATCTCTAAACACCATGACGTACCACATGATGTTACTGAAAAATAAAGATGCAAAACGACTACAAGAAGTGATTCCATCATTGTATATGGACCCACCCTATTAAGGGTGGTCTCTTGGTTACTCAATTGACCATATTATGTTTCTATTAAAATGGTATATAGATCTACCACATGAATATTATTAAACTAAACATTAGATATGTATAATTACATTGACAATAAGAAGGTTGTATTACAATTTTATAAAGAACATGCACACTTTTTTTCTTATGTAGAAAAAGAGTAGACTATACGAATAAATTTTACTTAGTAACTGTAAAAAACATATGATATTGAGATATTTATGTAAGGGATAAAAAAATAGAAAACCTCATGTAAAATCGTCATTATATTCTAGATGTTATGTATTCATAATAGGTTCCAAAGTACTAAATGAGATGTTGTATATGTGTTATTGATATATGAACACAAATGAAATGATAAATTGAAAATATAGTATCATGTGTATACCAAGATCCTGATTTCCCATGAAATTTGTGAGTACATTTCACTAGGATAAAAAATTACACATTAATTATTCATATATATTATCATATGTTATTTTAGAGACCGATTGATGTTTATATTCCTTCCACATTATTGTTTGATGTCAATATAAAATGTGAATATAAGAGGGGGTGCGGTTATATTCAAATCGCATGGATGATATATTTGAAAGGGTTGAAGGTGATATAAATACTTTACGATGAAAAATCAAAATATAGGAGGATATTCAATAGTTATACAATAAGTATTAAAAAATAATTTTAGTGAGAAGATAAAGAATTAGTGAAGCCAAAAATAATAAGGTTTTATGATTGATCGTAAAACTAGTGAGAATTAGGTTTTAAATGAGATATTAAAAGAAAATTGATAAATTATGGGAATTTACAAAATTTCATAGGATACATCTATTGGAGGAAAAATATATAATAATGATAGATTGGACATCCTTCATACAAATGATGGTGGAAAATAATTGAAAGTCAGGGACTGTTAAATTTGATAGGTATATTTTTTTATGTTCCTAAATTTATATTCTAATTCCCTTATGAGATATATGTTTAATTAATATGACTACAAGAATATGATAATTCAATATTTTTAGAAATGAGAGTTGTGGTGCAATGAATTTCTATATTTTGAAGAACTCCATCAGATATAAACAACAACAATAATCAATAGATAATTTAGTAATGAGTGAGATCAGATGTGTATCAAACCTAAGTAAACAATAAGATATTATCACAACATACATATTTTTAAAATCAGGATAATTATAAAATAGAGAAAGGACAACATATTTTTCATGTTTTTTTCTATTTTTTCACAGTACATAAAATGATGAGGCTATAATAGATTTGAATATAACATGTTCTCATTGATCGAGTTAAACAAGTTAAAAGGTTCTAAATTTTTGTGTATATTAGTTTCAAATGATGATTATGTTGTAGGGATTTCTTGATGATCTTTTGGCTCTCAAAGTATCTACAGTTCATTTGAAGGATTATAATTTCATTAATATAGAATTAAATTTTGTATTATTAGTGAAATAATAAAAAGATTCAATTGAAATATACACTTGAATATAAATGGTGGGAATCATAAAATAATGGGATACTCATGGTATATATGGTGATCATGGAGTGAATATATATAAATAATGTGATGATATCAAGATAAGACTTTTTTGAATATAGAATGTTTGATATGGTAAAACATAGACATATGTACAGACAATAGGAGTTGGGGATAGTGTTGGAAACACCAACAAATGTAATCAACATCAGATAATAGTGCACAATCCTTGATTGGGATAAATAACTAAACAAGGAAAAGAGTGGGACTTTGAACCGATATTTTTAAAAATAGTATGTGAAACTTTTATTATTTTAACTACTTGAATATGGTAGATAAATACCTGGTAAAATATAAATTAGAATTAATTTCAAATAAAAAATATTTGCGAATAAATTAAAAATCAAGAAAAATAATCAGAAAATAATTTAAAAAATATAAAATTATTCAACACATGATTATATATACCCCACTAACATGTCTTCATAGATAGTATAGGGTATATTTAATTATATTGTAAATGGATACAATATGATTAATTTTATTTTTCCTCATTGACCTATCTCAATAGATCTTAAAATATAGAAAAACGTTTTCTTCTTTATTTCTATGAAGGACACTAATTTATCTACCAATGTATAAATAGAATGTATGATATTTACCTATTTTAATATATCAATATGGTAACCATGTGACACATTCAAAATATTTATAAAAAAAGGCCTCAGATTAAATTATAATTGAAAAATATATTTATGCCTAATCAAAATTAAAATTAATTGAATTTAATTTATATTTTAATATATAAATCGATCTATATAAAATACATACTAAATTGCTTTATTTTTTTTTATATTGGAGTTGGTGGTCTAGAACCAACTACTTTGTACTTTATTTAATTAAATATAAGCCTTATCACATCTTGATTGTTCTTCTACGTGACATGTCATGTGATAATTTCCTAAGGACAACTGTTGCATTAATGGGTCGTAGCGGATCCCTGCTATGATGAGAACACGGAAGTGCCATAACACTGTTCATGAATGTATGTTCTATGGCCGGATGATATTATTTGAGGGACACAAATAATACAGGTCATTAGGGGTGAGGACTCATAATACATTGAGGCACCTTCTTATGGTGTGCTCCCTTGGTAACATCCAAGAGGATATTATGAGAACATGACCCACCAGTAGGAAATCCACATTTCATAGTGTCATCAGATGTTCCTATCTTCGGACGTGTTTATTGGTCCTTAAACATTAAGATTATTATTAATGGGTATTACATCTCGCACATTTAGATGTATTGACGAAAATTGTGATGACACATTGTTCGCAGCGAGGTAGGATACGTTGGGTGCGTCACGAGTAATACTGCATTAATAGATAATGCGAGAAAGGATTTGTCCCTTCCGTTCCATAATGGAAGTAGATTTCTCAGACCCTTTGATGGAATTGATATAGCCTAAATAAATCAATGGCCATGTTAAGGTATGGGAAAGTTCAATTCCAGGAAGTCAAAGAAAGAATTATCAAGCACATGGGTTGATGGCACTAGCATGCAACCCGCTTGATTGGAGATATCAAGAAAAAGGGATTATATTACACGGTAAGCATTCGTAGGAGGTGACACGTCATTGCGGCATTAAATTCATTCTCTATGGGTGCCTTGGCATTTTTCTAGACACTAACCTTGGACTTTAGGCACGCTCAAGCTAATTCCACTGAGAAAGAGGCCTAGAGGGTCACACACTATGTGTGTCCATGTATCTCAGTTAAATATTAATTTAACAAGTTAAATAAATATTATTCCCAACTATGGTTTAATAATTATTTAAAGGTGTCTGATCGCCTTTATTTTGACACTAGTTATTCGAGAGAATATATTGTGGACGAAATAATATTTTTATTAGCGAGTAATGTAGTTACATTTTTTTTAGAAATAAATAGTCATTACTCACGGTCTAGTAAATGTGGTGGAGAAAAATGGAAAATAAAAGTACACGCCGTGTATATTAAATATACACATCCTGTAGTTTTATGGAAAACAAGTAGACACCGTGTAATAATTATTACACGCCATGTATTTTTTTCCAGTTAGGATTTTGAGGATTTAATTTTTTTTTATTAAATGATATTGATTATAATCAGCGTGGGCGCATGTCAAGGAATTAATAATTCGACATGGGGTTTTTCAATAAGAGTTAATGAAATAAATAAAACGCGTAACACGTTTATTTATTATCATAACTCTATTAACCTTAAACCCGATTATAAATATTCTCACAACCCCAACATTTTGAAGAGCTATTGTTTTGCACAACGGATTTGGAAATACTCTCAAGACAAGAGAGAATTCACTTTCCACCTAGAACGCCCTCATGTTTCGAGAGAAAGATCCCCCACCAGATCAAGGCGGTTGAAGGCGGACATCACAAGCGAAGGTTCATCTGCGCTAGCACCCGGAGATCCCTTCGGCGACGTCCGGAGATACGTGACACATGTGTGGATCACCACTAGAGGAATCCTGCACTTGGATTCTACGACACAATGACGGATCACCAAATCATTACCAGACACATCAACGATGAAATAATTCCATCGAGGTAATTCTTATGAATTAATTAAATTAATTATAACCAACATATGAAGATCTTATCTCAAGGGTTTCGAGACTCTTTTTTTCTTTTTCGTTCTTCGTTCTATTCCGAAGATCCAGCATTTTATATCGTGACAGATCTCGGATTGAACGTCGTTTAACGCTAAAATTAAAGTTGGGAAAACCCACCAACGTGCTTCCGCTGCACCCGGAACCTACAAGTGGTATTAGAGGGGTCATATCGTTGATTATAATTATTTAGTTTTTCGTTGGTGATTTATGAATTTAATAATTTAGTTATTTCAATTCATGTTTAATCTTTCTGGAAATCTGAATATCAAGATACGTTCCTCCTCCCTCGTTTCTCGTTCACCTCACAGAAAAAAAATTTTCTTTTAATTTTGATTAAAATAAAATAGAGGAACTCATCCAGAGGAGCCGAACGTTTCTGGCCGTACAACACCAGAATACACGGTGTGTATTCAGAAGTACACGCTGTGTAGTCTAGGTTTAATGCATTGACCGATCTGCCAAATCGGGTCGTGTATTGAGGTCATTTATGACATCATGTGTTGACCAGAAATATGTGGCACATGGATTCTGGATTACACACCGTGTGGTCCAACTAAACACGACATGTAGTCCCTTCTGCTTCGGGTTGGGCCATGTACCCCGTACACGGCTTGTCTGGCTGGAAACCATGTAACGCGGAAACTACACAACGTGTGTCCTAAAGAACATGCCATGTACTATGAAAATTTCTGAAGTTCCATTACACGCCATGTCCCCGGGCATGTACTTCGGATGGACGGTGAAGAAAAGTACACGCCGTGTAGTCGGAACTACACGCCGTGTACTCACCCAAATTAAGCAGATTTATTAAAATTTAATTATTATATTATACAAACCCTTGAGACGTGTACCATAGTGCATGAATAAAGCTGAGGCACAACATGTGATAGGTGTTTTATATATGTGTGTTTTATTTAACACTTGTGTAATGAAAGGGAACTCACCATGTTGCCTCCAAGGTACAAGTTATGTACATGGATAATTTTAAATGAATTTATTTGTTTAAAATTATGATGGATGACAATCTCAAGGAAATTCAGAAAATGGATTTAAGATAAATGTATTGATTAATTAAAGAAAATTAATTGATTCCAGAGTGATTTATCTTAAACAAAAACGATTAAAGAATTGAATACTAGTTTTATTAATGCGTAAATATCGTTGCATGTATGGATGATCATGAGATAGACAGAGATCTTTGTATGTGAATGGTTTCTTTTAATTAATTTATTTAAATTAAATTTCATGGCCTGGAGCCATCTCCTCATTAATATGTAGGGACTACATGTCCAAGGATTCATTTATGTAAAACCCCTTTTACCCATCACCTGAATGTGAGATAAATGCATATGTAATGGATGGAGCTCCCAAGCTAGTAGAGGCGGCTCAAGTCAGGATCCAAGGTGTAACCAATCCAAGGAGATACATTGGTGGATAGGAGGAAATATGTAAACCCGAACCCGAAAGTTTCAAGGTGTTTCTCCCCTAGGTCATGGGTTAGTTTATCAACCTCTAGATAAACTAACCAATAGAACATGCTCATGATCATACCATTTATTTTATTTCCGTCAGTTGCATGGTTTATTTATTATGGGTGTGTTGTCACGATCACACAATTAATGAATATAACAAGCATGCAAGATGGAACTAAAATAAAAACCGGTTTATATGTAAATATTATCTTAGACATGGTTAATTACTCAAGTATATCCCACTTAATATTAACAAGCATGTAATCAAAGATAATTAAATAGAAATTTTCGTAAAAGGTTAAAATCCCTCAAAATAAATATTAAGTCGGTATAGCCTTCCATAATCTTGGTTAGAATCGAACCATAGTTCAAAGTACTTGACCAACCCTAGTTGGGGTGCTTTCAATTATCGGGGAATTCTAATTCATGGTTTTCAGTTGACTTGACTTAGTTCGCATCAAGGGTTGACTGCCACAATAGGACATGGTGTGACCAAGAGGCAAAGGTTGAGGAAATCCAAAATAATAGGATTTCAGGATTGGGGAGTCCACTCAGCGGATCAAGGAGCTGCGAGTTAATGTTGTTGGCATTTGGAATGCCCACCTAAAACCCTTCAGGTTTCATGACCAACCCTAGTTGGGGTAATGCGAAGGGCAATATGGATCCTTGCCACTAGAATATTTAGGCAATAGAATATTCTGAAGTCAATGGTGAGGGCTATTGGATTTCGACAAAATAGTGGGAGACTAATAAGTATTAATTTATTTGTTTGTCTCAATTTTTGTAATAAAGTACTAAACCTTTGCTCGACTTAATTTGTAGAAATGACAAGAAAATGACTTCAAACATATCATTGCGCACCATACTCGAGAAGGAAAACCATCTCACCAACACCAATTTCCAAGACTGGCAGAGGCATTTACGTGTCTCCCTTCACTACGAAAGGAAATTGTATGTGCTGGAAGAGCCTATTACAGTTGTGCCTAGGAAAGAGGCTAGTGATGAGTAATTATCTCTCTACATGAAACACATGGATGATGCCACCGATGTCCGGTGTTTCATGCTATCGGCCATGTCTAATGAGCTCTTGAAGCAACATGAAAACATGGACGCGTATAGCATGATGTCTCACCTTAAGGATATCTACCAAGATAAGGCGAGATAGGAGAGGTATGAGATCTCCAATTCTTTGTTCACCACAAATCTTGGAGAGTCTGCGCCAGCTGGGCCTCATGTAGTAAAGCTTATTGGCTACATTGAATGCCTAGAAATCTTAGGGATTAAATTTCCAGATGAGTTGCGTACAGATCTCATCCTATCACCACTCCCCAAGACCTTCTCTAGCATCATTGTCAACTATAATATGAGCGGCAATGAGAAGAGTGTATCAGAGCTTCTGACCTTGATTCCCCAGGTAGATAAGGACATGGGGCGTGACAAACCCGCGGTCCTTATGGTGAACAAGAAAAGGAAGGACAAGGCAAAAGAGCCAAAGACTTATAAACGGTCTGAAGCCCCCGAGCACCGTCCCTCCAAGAAGGGGAAGATCCAGATGCAGGGAAAAGAGCGGGAGGCAATGTGTTTTGCATGTGGCATGCAGGGCCACTAGAAGTGGAACTGCACCTAGAAGCGTGGGGACGCTAAAGGTGTGTTCGTTATCGAGTGAAATCTTTCTATTTCTATGCATTCGGTATTAGATATAGCTTGTGGGGCTCACATTTGTATTCAAATGCAGGAACCAAGTAGATTTAGAAAGATCGCCAGAGGAGATGTGGATCTTCGAGCTACCAATGGTGCAAGGCTGGCTGCGTTGGCTATTGGCAACTACCACCTCTCATTACCGACTGGGATGATTTTGGTTTTACATAAGTGTTATTTTGTTCCTAGTGTTACCAAGAACATAATTTCTGTATCTTGTTTGGATATGGGTGGAATTGTTTTCATGTTCGGAAATAAGGGTAGTATCTTTTATAAGAACAACATATATTATGGTATGGAACATTTGAATAATGGTTTGTATGTATTAAATGACGAAAACCAAGTGTTGGCAATCGATAACGAAACAAACTCACATGACTCATACATCACTCAGTTATGGCATCACCGCCTTGGTCATATGAATGAGAAGCGTTTGACAAAGCTCTACAAAGATGGATATTTAGACTCTACTGAGCTAAAACCACTTGATAGATGTCACACTTGTTTACAAAGAAAAAATGACCAAGCCGCCTTTTGGTGGATAAGGGGAAAGGGCCACAGAGCTTCTAGGATTGGTACACATTGATGTGTGTGGACCATTTCCAGTAGAATCTAGAGGTGGATATTCTTACTTCATTACTTTTACTGATGACTTCAGTATAAATGGCTATGTCTACTTGATGAGGTATATGTCAGAAGCCTTAGATAAATTTAAGGAATTGAAGAATGATGTAGAGAATCAGCATGGTAAGAAGATAATGAAGCTTCGATCGGATCTTGGTGGAGAATATTTTAACCAAGAGTTCATCGATCTTCTACGGGAGTCTGGGATTCTATCTCAGCTCACTCCTCCTTATACACCACATTGGAATGATGTTAGTGAAAGGATGAACTGCACCTTGTTGGACATGGTGAGGTCGATGATGAGTCATGTAGATCTTCCATTATCCTTTTAGGGATATGCATTAAAAACTGCAACATACACATTAAACCGAGTACCAACTAAGGCGGCAAATGGAATTCCATCTGAGTTATGGAATGGACGGAAACCCACATTGTCACACACACGTGTATGGGGATGCGAGACATTTGTTAAGGCCTTCTCAGGCAACAAACTAGCACCCCGAGGCATGAAGTGTATCTTTATAGGATATCCCAAGGAAACCAAAGGATATTACCAATATAACCCTCAAGACAAGAAAGTGACTGTCGCCAGACAAGCCATCTTTCTTGAGAGGGAGCACATCCTCAAGAAGGATAATGGGAGAAAGATTGACATCAAAGAAGTTGATGCTGAAGATACACAGGATTTGGTACAAGAACAAGTTCCACAAGTCCCCAGGGAAGAGGTTCGAGAAACACATGTACTGCGTAGGAGCTCAAGAGAGGTAAGGGAACCGGAGAGATTTGGTTTCATAGTCACTGAGGATGGTGAATCATTATTGTTGGACAATGATGAACCTCTCTCTTACAAGGAAGAAGTAGAAAGCTCAGAAACATCAAGATGGCTAGAAGCTATGAATTCTGAGATGGATTCCCTGTATCAGAACCATGTTTGGGTTCTGGTCGATGATGCAGTTGATGTAAAGCATGTTGGATGAAAATGGGTATTCAAAAGAATTCTGGACATGAAAGGTCAAGTTAGAACCTATAAAGCAAGGCTAGTGGATAAAGGATTCAGACAGCGTCATGGAATTGACTATGATGAAACCATCTCACCAGTTGCCATGTTTAAATCCATAAGAATCATACTTGCCTTAGCAGCTTACCATGACAACGAGATTTGGAAGATGGATGTCAAAACAACATTCCTTAATGGGAACCATTAGGAAGATGTCTATATAACACAACCAGAAGGGTTTGTGACACCAGGTGAAGCCAAATAGGTTAGCAAGTTGCAGAAATCCATTTATGGATTGAAATATGCATCCAGGTCATGGAAAATTCTATTTGATGAAGCCATAAAGGAATTTGATTTCAATAAGAACGAATGTGAGCCATGTGTTTATAAGCGGTTTAATGGGAATGTGGTCGGCATCCTAGTGGTATATTTTGATGACATATTGCATATTGGAAATGACATACCAACCGTACAGTCAGTTAAGGACTGGTTGAATAAGTGTTTCTCCATGAAGGACATAGGAGAAGCAACCTACATTCTAGGGATCAAGATCATCTGTGATACATCCAAGAGGCTTCTTGGACTAAGTCAGGGTACATACATTGACCAAATACTAAAGAGATTTATTATGGAAAAATCAAAGAGGGGATTGTTTCCAGGGTCACATGGCTTACATATTTCTATAAAAATGTGTCCCCAGACACAACAGGAGAAAGATTGGTTGATTAAGATTACATACGCTTCGGCTATAGGATCCATCATGTATGTCATGTTATGTACCAGGATTGATGTTGCCTATGCACTGAGTATGGTAGGTAGATATTAAGCAGATCCAGGAGAACATCATTAGACTGCTGTTAAGACTATCCTTATGTATCTGAGAAGAACAATGGACATGTTCCTCGTGTAAGGGGGAGAGGAGGAGCTTGTCATCAGAGGGTATGCTGATTCTAGCTTACAGACATATCAAAATGATCTGAAGTCGCAATCTGGATATGTTTTCTGTCTCAATGGAGGAGCTGTGAGCTGGAAGAGTTTAAAGCAGCCTGTTGACGCCGATTCTACAGCGGAGTCCGAGTATATAGCGGCTTCTGATGCATCAAGGAAGCTGTCTGGATTCAGAACATTGTCCAGGAGCTTTATGTGGTGCCTAGCAGTAAAGATCCCTTTACATTGTATTGTGATAATACTGCAGCGGTGGCTGTTGCAAAAGAACCAAGGTCACATCAACAGACAAAGCACATACTCTGGAAATATCACCTCTTGAGGGATTTCTATCAAAGGCATGATGTTGCAGTGAGAAGAGTGTCCATAGAAGAGAACGTGGTAGACCCCATGACTAAAGGGCTATCTCAACTGAAGCATGAATATCATGTGAGAGCTAGCGGGTTAAAGGCGGTTAGCAGTTGGCTCTAGTCCAAGTGGGAGTCTGTTGGAGTTGGTGGTCTAGAACCAACTACATTGTACCTTATTCATTTAAATAAAAGCCTTATCACATATTGATTGTTCTTATGCGTGAAATGTCATGTGATAGTGTCCTAAGGACAGCTGTTGCATTAAAGGGTCGTAGCGGATCCCTTCTATGATGAGAACCTGGAAGTGCCATAACACTGTTCTTGCATTTATGTTCTATGGACGGATGATATTATTTGAGGGACACAAATAATACAGGTCATTAGGGGTGAGAACTCATAAAACATTGAGGCACATTCTCATGGTGTGCACCCTTGGTAATATCAAGGAGGATATTATGAGAAAAAGACCCGCCAGTAGGAAATCCACATTTCATAGTGTCATTGGATGTTTCTATCTTCGGACGTGTGTATTGGTCCTTAGACATTATGATTATTATTAATGGGTATTACGACTCGCACACTTAGATGTATTGACGAAAACTATGACGACACACTGTTCGCAGTGAGGTAGGATACGTTGGGTGCATCATGAGTAATACCGCATTAATAGATAATGCGGGAAAGGATTTTTCCCTTCTGTTCCATAACGGAAGTAGATATATCAGGCCCTTTGATGGAATTGATATAGCCTAAATAAATCCATGGCCATGGTAAGGTATGAGAATGTTCAATTCCAGGAAGTAAAAGAAATAATAATCAAGCACATGGGTTGATGGCACTAGCATGTGACCTGCTTTATTAGTGATATCGATACAAAGGGATTATATTACATGGTAAGCGTTCGTTGGAGGTGACATGTCATTCCGGCGTTAACTTCTTTCTCTATGGGTTCCTTGGCGTGTTTCTAGACGCTAACCTTGGACTTTAGGCAGGCTCAGCCTAATGCCACTGAGAAAGAGGCCTAGAGGGTCACACACTAACTGTGTCCATGTATCTCAGTTAAATATTAATTTAACAAGTTAAATAAATATTATTCCCGACTGTGGTTTAATAATTATTTAAGGATGTCTGATCGCATTTATTTTGACAGTAGTTATTCGAGAGAATATATTGTGGATAGAATAATATATTTATTAGCGAGTAATGCAGTTACATTTATTTAAGAAATAACTAGTCATTACTCAAGGTCTAATAAATTTGGTGGAGAAAAATGGAAAATAAAAGTACACGCCATGTATATTAAATATACAAGTCGTGTGGTTTTATGGAGAACAAGTACACACCGTGTATTAATTATTACACGCCATGTAGTTTTTCCAAATGGGATTTTGAGGATTTAATATTGTTTTATTAAATGATATTTATTATAATCAGCGTGGGCGCAGGTCAAGGAATTAATAATTCGACATGGGGGGTTTTCAATAAGAGTTAATGAAATAATTAAAACGCGTAACACGTTTATTTATTGTCATAACTCTATTAACCATAAACCTGAATATAAATATCCTCACAACCACAAAATTTTGAAGATCTATTGTTTTGCACAACGGATTTGGAAATACTCTCAAGCTAAGAGATAATTCCCTTTCCACCAAGAACACCCTCAAGTTACGAGAGCAAGATCCTCCACCGGATCAAGGCGGTCGAAGGCGGACATTGCAAGCGAAGGATCTTCCGCGCTAGAACCCTAAGATCCCTTCAGCAACGTCTGGAGATACATGACAAACGTGTGGATCACCGCTTGAGGAATCCTACACTTGGATTCTACGACGCAATGACAGATCATCGAATCGTGACTGGACACATCAACGAAGATAGAATTCCATCGAGGTAATTCTTATGAATTAATTAAATTAATTATAACCAACATATGAACATCCTATCTCAAGTTTTTCGAGACTCTTCTTTTCTTTTTTGTTCTTCGTTCTATTCCAAAGATCCATCATTTTATATCTTGACAGATCTCAGATTGAACGTCGTTTAACGCTAAAATTAATGTTGGGCAAACCCACCAACGCGCTTCCGCTGCGCCCGGAACCTACATTTTATAACGTTCAAACTATGTCATATATACATTCTAATGAATATTCCACTCGTCAATGTAGTTCTATAATCCATAACTAAAAAAATTATAATCATGGAAACCTATTATGGGTTTTAATATTTTCTTTTATTGATGGTTTTGTAATACTTTATATATATAATTTTTAAAAAAAACTATCCCGACCTATCTTTCATAATTGTTACTATATTTAATTTGAATATTGTTATATTATTCCATTTTTAGTATTGGTATGATATAAGTTCATCAATATCAACGAATAATGTTTCATATTTCATAATGATAATAATAGCTAATGTCTCTCATTATCTAAATTCTTAAGCTGATCATTGTAGAATCAGAACCTATGAATCTAATAACATCTATTATGTCTTGTTGAATTTTTTCTTATATGAACTATTGTACATATCTAAAATCTGGAGAATTTATTATAATATTTTTTATCTTTCTCTCATTATCTACATTGGATATGTGCTTCATTTTTTGAAATTTAGTCCATCACTCAAAAAAACTACATTAGTGATATTTATATATATCCCATTTACACCTAATATCTTATTTAGATGATTATGATTATTTATAATGTCTATTTATAAGATTCAAGGATTCTATTCATAATATAACTTATATGGTATCATGTTTTCTAGACTTTTTAGCTCAATTGGTAATGTCTGTATGTCTCAATTTAATATTCACTTATTAAAATGGTTGTCAATGAATTTTCATAACTCATCGAAGATCTAACTATGGAATACAAGATATGGATTCAGTTTGGATATTATCATATATATATTAAGATATATTATGATTTCACATATAATATATTCTCTTTATTAAACTGACTAGAATTTCTTTTTTTTCTTTTAACAAATTTTATTATATACTTTAGTTTTACATTACATAATAAACTTAATGAAATATAATTATCCATCATCCTGTAAAAATATAAAAATATATTTATTCTATTATTAAAAGTTATAAGATATTGGAATATACCCATCATTTCTAATCTATATGTTTTGAATTTATATGTGTTAAAAAATTCTATGATAATTATAGATAATACTTTTTACTACAAAACTTTTTCCTATTCCTTTTACCATATAATGTATGGTGGTATATATAAATTGCTTTTCGCTAAGAATATTAGAAATATCTTTCTTGAAATAACTATAACAAATTAATCTTTTTTACATGAGATTATTGACAACACCACTATAGGGTGTGATACGAGTAATGCAATTTGGTTTTCATCATTTTTTATGAATATTGAATTATATTTTGGATGTATTTTATACATAAATACTTATTTAGGCTTGTTTTTGAAAAAACTAAAACTAATTGTGTATAAGGGAACATAATAATATTTCTTTAATTTTATTGTATATAATAATAACTTAAAAATGCATGAATCAACCCACAATGAATTATGGTAAGATAATATCCTCAAAAAAGGAATCATGTCATTTTCTATTATAATATTGATGATTCAATCCATCTTTAACAATAATTTGAAATAATATTGGGTTATATATTAAAATAATAATGAGTACGAAGATAGAGGTATATAATTTTCATGATATTGGGAATTAAAAATATTTAGACAATGATAAACATAAATAAAGAAGAAGTTTCTCTTTTTATTCTTTATTATATTAAAATTTTAATTCTAATTGAATATACCATCACACGAAAATCATGGGGAATTTATTGACATGGAAAAAATTATATCTAGTAATTTTCATTACCATTTCAAGTATACATTGGGATATATATATTTGTGTGTGTGTGATCATCTTTATCACTGTAATTTAATGTTTATCACTCTATATAACAAAAAAAATTATGTACATGAAATATTTATCATTGTAATATATTACATTTCATGCCCCTAATATGTATAATTTAGGAATTCCAATATGATATTATTAGAACTATGTTTTATCATCAAGATACATTAGTTCGAAATGAAAAAACTGATGTATGAATATCTGGTGCATGGTGCTCAAAATCATAAAATATTTTTTAAATTAATTTTTTACATGTTGACATCCATAAAGGGATTTCATGAGGACATGCCCACAAAAAATAATTTCACATATTATAATTTTTATTTTAATCAATATATTTGAGAATTTTAATTAGAAAATAGAATTGATATCATTACTAATATATATCTTGAATCATTTAATTTTATTTAATAAAGAAAATAGTTACAATAATTTCTTACGGGAATTTAAAATATAATCTAGATATTATAAGTGATATTTCATTAAGTAAGATTCGAGAGAGGATTTTAATCAATTGTGATAAAGTATAAAGTTATATCTAATAATTTTATAAAAATATTTTTTTCAGGATAAAATCTATGGCCATAAAGATCTCTCGAAACACATTTTAGAAGGAAAAATAATTATAAGTCAAATGTATTGGATGATGACATGGGTATTAAACATGTTTAATGAAAGATATTTAATTAAAGACATTATACCACACAATTTCATTCATAAGATGTTTTTAATAGAGATCCAATCTTGATGTACATTTACGTTACATTTCTTTTGAGAAATACTTAATACATGATATAAAAAGACACCCAACGATCATATTAGATTATTATATTTGGAAACTCAGAACATAATATTCTAATCATGGTAAAATATCTTCAAAATCTCCCATAATGATATTTTTTTTGGTTTCATACCCAAAAACTTTTTTTATATCCAAGTGAAATGAAAACAAACAAAGGGAGAGCTCAAATGCTCACAAAGGGTAAAACTAGGGAAAATAAAACAAACCATGTACATTTGAATGTAAAAACGTGAATATAAAGTTTACACATCATAATCATGAGTCGTGAAATAAATATTTATAGTACGTAAGGCATAGATCATAAATGAAAATTAAACAAAATAAAATAGAATGGGAATGAAACATATAATTGTGGGAAACCATTTAGAACGTAATATTATTCCCATAGTTGACAAGGCATTACTGCCAATACCATCATAATGGACAATGTCCATTAATGAACTTTGTTTACTAGTCGTTCCAACTCTGTATCACTGAACCATATTTACTTTCCAATCCAACCATGTCCATATCAGAAGATATAAATCTTTAGACAATGTGTTAGATTGAGATATAGGTCCCAACCATCTCATATTGAAATTATTATTACATGTGCCACAAAACACAAATAATTCACTATAAAATTACCCAAAAAATAAAATGGGTTTCTTAAATATCATTCCATCATAATATAATCCATTTAAAAGATCATTCCATAATTAAAAAAATAAAATCATAGTGATAATAGAGAAATAAATATAACCTTATATAAAAGTGTCACCTTAGATGGAATTTTTTTTATAATACACTTAAACATATTTCTTGAGGAAAATATAATTTCTTCTCGAAAATGATTACTTTTCTCAAAATTCCGGGCAATTTTAAAATAAAAAAGCTTTGTTGAAAATAAAATTGAAATAATGTAGAGGAATATTCATAGAAATAGGGCATTGTGAAACCTTAAAAAATCAATTCATGCCGTTTAAGTTAAACAAAAATATTCTCATTGTACTTTTAGTGGAAGTGTCAAAAATCTACCCCATATGGTAAGCAAAAGAAAGATTCCTTCCATACAAGGTAGTAAAAGTCAAAAAAAGGTAAATCTGACTTTAAATATACATGGATGAATATTAGACATTTTATGAAAATATTTGTAGAAAACATGGACATTTATGAAAAATATAACCCCTTTAAATATATACGTATAATCAATCTCGGATAAACAAAGATATTTCAAAATTATTTATTACCATAGGTACGATTTATTCCATATGTGTCCAACACTCCAATATAGTGGGATAAAAAATATTATAAAATTATAAACAAAACATAATAATATTAATGATATTTCATATTATTCATTTATGACTTTATATAAATCGTTCATTTATCAATTCAATGTTAAAGGAATGTTTTGGGTAATAATCGTTTTTATTATCATACATGTTTTCAATTGTTATTCATGATATTATTACATATATCAGGATTTACTTAATTCCAGAATGTAAAACATGATTTATATATTATATATATTTGGTATATATATAATATAGATAAAATAAATGGAATACACCATTCATGAAGGCCGTAGGCTGTACGTACACAAGAAAGCTGTTTGTGTTACCTTATTAAATTGAATGGAAGTAAGTAAATGGCACATATATATATACAAAAATAAAATAGTATAATTATGTTATATATTTCATTATTTTTTATTATATATATTATAATCATTTTTTAATGGTTAATTTGGAAAATTAAACTCATCATATTGTGGAGACGGTAAGCCGTACGTACGCAGGCATGATGATTTCATTTTTTTTAGGATGGATAGAAGGTGAAATATGGTTGTTTCATATTTATAATTACATATTAGTATATTATTTATAATTATGTTATTAAATTACAATGAAAAAACTAAATAAGATGATTTAGAAGAAGAAATAAATTTGAATTAATTGGTAGAGGTGATTACCTATTACTCAACATGCTTCCTTTTAACTTTCTTCATAGGGAACTAGAGTTGGACTTATGAGACGCCATAACCTATAGAATATTACTAGGTAATTTTATAAATAAAATTTTCGGTGGTTGGTGGAGATTGAAGGATCAAAATGGAGTGAATAGAAGAGGGAGGATGAAACCTTTTATAATAGAGGGTAGGGACACTTTTAGAATGTCCTAAAATATTAATTTATTATAAATTCGATTTCCTTTTAAAATAGTAAAAACATATTTAACTTGAATATGAATTTTTTTTAAAATTCCCATAACATAATAAATTTCATACAAGTTTTTAATATATTTTTATACTTAATTTTTTAGATAACCAATATTTTACCTTTTTTAATATTACCGTGTTATAATGTTATTTACACATTGTAAGTTAATGTATTTACCATTTCATGTAAAACGACACAGAAAAATTTATTAATGACATATATGGAAATATATTAACCATTTATCCTAATCATATATTTTTATGAATTTAATATCATTTAATAAACTCTTTTATGTTTTATGTTAAGAAATATGTGAATTTTGGATACTATTCATAATTGTTTTTTCTTTAAAATTCATAAAAAATTTATTCCTTAAGTACAAAGAAATTAAATCATCCCAAATATGTCAATGTAATCCAAAATAGTCATTTATGACATGAAAATGTTCATATTAAATTTATTTTATTATTTATAAATTCATTTATTTGAGTCTTTCATCAATGAGGTAGTCACTACAACATAATTGTGTCATAAATTAATATATTTTCTAATCTATAAAAATTATATAAATAAATAACATGATGTAAGAAATAATTTTATATTTCTAAATACTATTTATAGACAAAGATATTAGTTAAATAAACCTTTATTAGAATTGATTTAGTAAAAGATATATGTTTAGGTTATAATTATCATTTCTTCAAATTAATTATTATATAACGGCATTTTCACATCCATGGGAATATATGGGGTCTCAAAATAGAACCAATGATTCCCATAGTTGGATGTATCTCATAAAATTGGATTAGGACATGTGTTATGGTAGTTTACTATTATAATAATATTAATTTTTACCCTTATTTACCATATTTAAACTTTAACCATGATAAAATAAAATATTTACTAACGTTAATTTTCATAATTTCCTAAAATTAATGTTACCCATTTAAACAACTTGAAACATAGGATTTCAAATAATTAATCATTTTTTCTAAATAAAAAACAAATATTTTGTAGTAGTTAATTTAAAATTATTTCCTGTTGTAAAAAATGGGTGGTTTTTAAGAAGTAATAACTATTAAAATATTGACATGTGTTTATGTACAATTTAATACTAAAATTAATTCCAATGAAAAATAAATTGAATTAAATAATAAAAACTTAATCCTATTACACAATAAAACCAATTAGAAACATAATAAAACGTTATAAATAAATTAGTTGAATATGCAGGTTTGCATTAAAATGAAGAAATTTTCACTATTCAATAATATTTGATTTGTATGAGAAAAATTCATAAAAAGTAATTTTTTATAACCCTATTCCAAAGAATAAGTTTATTTTTTAAATTTTAACATATAAAAGTGTTAAAAATTAGATTTAAAATGTGTGCTCTATCAAAAGGTGATAAGACTATTTTTTTGGAAAAATTATTCATCTATCCGAAAATTGATTTTATTATCATATAATGTTTTAGAAAATGTATATGTTGAATTCTAATATCATATAAACTTCAATATTTGGTTACTAATATTACTAATAGCTACTTATACAATATTTTCATAATATATTGTTGTTTAGTGAAACTCGACATTTCGTGCAATGAATGCTATTGAGGAACATTGCTCTTGCATGTAATTAAATTCAGGTTAGTGTTGTGTTTATTGAAATAATATTCTTGTGTTGAGTATAAAATAATACATACTTTGTTCATTTCTAAGTTGAACAATATCTATACTCAGTGTTGCATTAATTTAACTCCATCAAATTAACTTGATTTTTTTTGCAACACCTGACAATATTACTGTTGTGTATAATGCATGATAATATGGTTTTTAGTATAGCACAAGATAGTATTGGTGTATCATAAAACTCAAGAAATAGAAGAAATTAAAAAAATAATCCATCTCATAAATTATCGTGGTGTTACATTCAACCCCCCTTAAAATGAATTAGGCCATCAAAATTCAGCAGGTTAATAAATGGTTTACAAATAGGAAGTTTCTTTCATAGAATCCCACATCATAAAAACGAATAATAAAAATTAATTTCAAAAAATAATGTTAGTAACATAATGGCTACTCAAATTAACTATTCACTGGGTTTCCACATAGGAGAACATGGGAAGAAAGTGAAAACATAGATCTAAAAGTGAAATGTAACCATCATGTTCTAATGGATATGGATAGAGCATAAGGTTTGGAGAAATTTAACTACTTGAAAGCCATAAATCTGTGATGACTTAAGGGACCACATGATTCATTAGAAAAAAGTATGGGAATAATTTTTTTTGTTTTATAGATCATTTTCCTAATATTGAAGAACTTTTATGAGAATTAATACTTACTTGATTTTGGAATAAGATCACCATTGTGTGTGCATTAAATTTTTTTCCACTTCATCTAATAATGGAATGAAGTAGAATTTGTCATTCGTGAAGTGTTAGAAGATCATGCGCTAGAATGATATGCCACGACCTGTCCTCAGGGCTCGTGCCATGACTACCCCAAGCCCGCCTTCCATAGACCAGCGGCTGGCGAAGAGCACCAAAGGAGTAAATCCCGATAACTGAGAATGCATTGCCTTTATAAAAGTAAACAAACACCATAGATTACGAGTGGAACTAATACACTAAGTACAAAATAATGTTCTAAAAAGTAAATGGTCCAGAATACAAACCCAGCAGAAAAGTACAGCTACAACTAAATGAAATAACATCAGAAAAGATAAGTAGCTGGAGAATAGAAGAAGCTCCTAGGTCGTCCACCTCGAATCCTACCTGAAGGGTAGGTACAGATAACGTAGATCCTGGATTGATCACCATAGATCCTTCATGAATGGTAGGTACAAATAGCCTCCTCAATGCTCTCACATGTCAACCTCCTCTGAGTACCGTCTCATCGTGATGTCTACCTCAGATACTGACTTTTCGTGAGGTCCACCTCCAGGTACCGAATCATCATGAGGTCCACCTCTCGTTACCCTCCTGTCATCGAACACTCGGCCTTCTTCAGTGTTGTCCGTCATTTGTATCCAACACAACGATGAGTGGGCATAACCCGTGAATGGGTGAGTATAACGATACTTATAAGGGACCCCGAAACACTCAAGGTCTCACTAAATCCAACAAGGATAACCACAAAGAAAGATCTAAATAGATATTCTTTACTTAGTTATAAGCCCATAATTATACCTAACATATCAAGTAGCCCATCTCAATCATGAGGTATCACACAGTTATGAAATAACGGTTAACCATTACTTAGGTATATGCCCATACATATACCTATGTTATCAAGTAACCCATCCCAATCATGAGGTATACACATAGGTCATTGACTCAACTCAAACCTGGATTTTTATTCACGATATCGAATCTACAACTGCTGGAGAACTACTCCTCTGTCGAGTACAGTAGCACTATCACAACTCTGAGGTGCTACTCACTAACCTTATACTACTGAGGTACTCCTCCTGTCGAGTACCACTGGTCTTCCACCTCACATAGTAGTGCTTCCCTACACGGGTCTGCCACCTCACAATGTTGTGCTCTTCCTCCATCGGTCTGCCACCTCACAAAGTAGTGCTCCCCACTGGGATATACAAGTCACTCTGAATAAAATTGGACAAGCAGTCATCAGGTCCACAACTACTAGATCTCCGCACTCCATACACTCATCCCTAAAAGGAACCACTCCATGAGCTACTGGTTGATACTCCAAGTATCACAAAATCCCACGAATAAGTATCACAAAGGACCCCCTCGTCTCAGGGGTCTCAACGCAACAGACGATGCGTCAATCGGACGCCTGGCCTTTGAGTTGTTAGCCTTTTTGTCCCGGGGGCCCGGTTGGTTTCGTGCTCAAAAAAACCTGACCGTATATCAAATGTATGCGGAAATCTCATAGGGTATACTCATAGGGACCACTTCTCAACTAGATTTCCAACGCCGTTGACGGTTCGTCAAACGGACGTCCGGTCTAAAAGTTATCGGCTTTTCCGTTCCAGGGGCCCGATTGTATTTCAGGTACAATTCAACTAGCCTACTCCAACTGCTTCCAAACCTCAGGTAAAGTATGCCGAAAGATCTGCCTCATTAAGATGAATCCAACAAAGTCGACGACATGTCATTCGGACGACTGGAGCTCAGGTTATATGTGTTTCCGCTCTGTGGACCCGATTGGTTTCATGTTCAAACCAACCCGTACATACCCAAAGATTGCTGACACCTTGAGTTTAATATACCTAAATGACCGACTCGATACAAGGAATCATACGCCACTGACAGTGCGTCAATCGGAAGTCTGTAGCCCATGATTTGAGAATTTGAACGAACCTGGCCCGAAAATAGGTGGTTTGGGCCGGGTCCGACCCGACCCAATACCCCCTGGGTCGGCACGATTGGGCGCGAACCTACCTGGCTCAGAAGCCAGCCGCAACTCGGCTTGCGGCTGAGCGGGGTGCGAAGGGGGGCGCTACCCTCTTATCTCCGAAACAGCGGACCAGTGGGGTCCGCCCTAAGGATCTGTCGGGGGGTTACAACCCCTCCCGGTTTCCTTCAAACGGGCGGTCGTGATGGACGGACTTGTGGAACCGCGGGACCCATTTGGGTCCCGCCTCCATGTGGAGCCGGCGGTCGGCTCTGCTGGGCATCCCTTTGAAGAACGTCACGACCTTTGGCCGAAGCGCCTGTTTGACCGGCGCGGCGCGCCGGCGCCGCGTCCCGCTTCAGTTGCGACCTCATTCGGCCTCACCGGCGCGACGCAACGGAACCACGTACCATCGTCGTGGCCCGGTCCTTCTGCAATCCACTTTGTTCCCGCACAGTGCAACGACACCGCGCCTCCTTCACCACAATGATCAATGTAGATTAACAAGATAAGGGGAGGAGGATCAGCCATGTTTGTGCTGTCCGATCTCCTCCCGTTATAATGATAACAAGACACAAAATATTTAATCAACGAAGGACGATAAATAAAACATTGAATGAAGATAACCCCTACCTAGAAGGAAGTTTACGGTTGATAAGCACCATGGATGATGGCATCGTTTCCGTCATCGTCGGTGTCTCCTCCCTTGTCGTGGATGAAGAATAAGATGAAGAAATCAGGCTGCCAGGTCGGCGTTCTTCGTCAGAGAGTTTTCATTCTTCATTGAAGATGAAGTTCATCAAAATATAATAGAACGCTCTCCCAAATTGCCTCCCACAACCAAAACATACAAAATAAAATAAGTTCTGTCCTTATTTTATTATTTTTTCCATGCATTCAAACTTTAAAATTCAAACAATTAGTTAAATTAATTGAAGTTGTTTAATCAGTTAATTTAGTGTGGGTTGTCATGAATTTTAAGGTGGGAGAGTGGGGAGTTACCCAATTAAATACAATGGGTTTAATGGGGGGTTTAAGTGGTTTTATGGAATGTGAAGGGGTGGGGATCGTGTGGGCCCCACCTCACAAATTTTGTCACATGGGTAGTTAAGGGCTTGTGGGTCCCAACTTAACTACCCCATGTAGTATATAACAACTTGGAAAAGAATAAAAATTGTTCAACAATTATTATTCATTTCTTTATTTAACCACAATTTTTTAACTTCCCCTCCCGTGAAAATGCAACCGCGGTAAAAGTCCCATAGAGAACTTACTGGAGCTGTGGTTTCATTGGTGCCCTTGGAATTCAATTCCAAGTACCAGTTCAAAAGATAGAAAAACATGCTCGGTCGTTTACTGAACGTACCTGAGCTAAACTTCGGAAATGGATTCCGGGCACACCAGGACTTGGAATCTGGTTTCCTCAGAAACTGCGTACTTGTAAAATTTAAAAGAATTTAAGAAAAAAAAAATTCCATCAAATTTAAGGGTCTTTACATTACTCGAACCTCAAGGATTTACGTCCCTGTAAAGATACATCATAAACTAGGGAGACAAATAAGGGTTCTGTGCACGCATCTAAGCCTCCCTCTCCCATGTGATCTTTTGGAGGTTCCCATGTTGCCACCTGATGCGCACTAGAGGAATCGACTATCCACATAGGACCAGCTCTTGTCGATCCTCGATCTCCACTGGGACCTCCGCAAATGTCACCCCATCATTGATGTCCAGCTCCCCGTGATTAATGATATGCGTCGGGTCATGCACGTATCTCCTCAGTTGAGATACGTGGAAGACGTCGTGCACCCGGTGCAACTAAGGTGGAAGTGTCAAGTGATAAGCCACCTCACCTATCCTGCTGAGAACCTGGAATGGTCCGATGATGCGTGGATATAACTTTCCACCCCAGCCAAATCTTCGTAATCCACGTCAAGGTGAGACCCGTATGAAAATGTGGCCGCCATCCTCGAACACTAGTGGTCTCGTCTCCTATCAGCATAGTACTTAGTATACATTGTATAGTCTTCATCCTCTCCTGGATGATCTGTTCCTTCTCCATCATAACCTGAACCATCTTTGGTTCTACATGAGCTGACTCTACTACTATCCACAAAGGATATCTGAAACACATTCAGCTACTGTCTCACCACTCCTAATAGCAGAATGCCCAATCCCTAACTAAGAGCATCTACTACAACATCCCCCTCTCCATGAGTATAAACTATCTCGAAGTCAAAGTCCTGGAGGAATTCAATCCATTTTCGATATCTCAGGTTCAAGTCATTCAATGAGAAAACACATCTGAGTCTATTATGTTTAGATAAACGTAATCTGTTTGCTCAAAAAATAATGAGTGAGACTAGCCAACAGTAAGAACTTATCTCCACCCTTCATTGTTTATGTTCTTTAAGAGTTGCTGGGATTTATCCTCTGTCAAAAAGAGAAATATGGTCTCATCCACTAGATGAACCACGTTATTTTCCTAATACAGTCAATCCTGACATGAATAGAAATATTTAATGCCATTGACGACGAAGTAAGGCCTCGATGCTACTACAAAGAGATACAACCGTTACTGTCGCCTCAAGGGTCGAGCCACACTGTCGGTAGAAGTGTGTGGTAACTGGGTCTCCTCCAGTAGGTATATCGTAAGTAATGATCATGCCAATAGTTTTAAACTGGAACCTCTTAGAATCAACTATACAAAGTGGACTGGAAAGTAATTGTCACAAAGATAAGGTGTCTTTTATTACTGCATCTCAATGTACAAGACCCATACAACTACAAAAACGACATCATGGAAACTAAAAAGACAAAAAACAAGGGCCTAAATTCCTAGAACCGCTCTTGTCCATCTACTTCTAGAGCCCCATAGTCATATGCCTCAACTACCTGAAGCTGAGCTCTCCCATATCCACCGGTTCCCTGCGGTCGGGGTGGTCCTCTGGGTGGTGGTGGTGGAAATACCTCGAAGCGTCGTCCACCTCCATCATCACAGCTAGCTCCTCTGGCTCTACCTCCTGCTCCTTGCGGTCTGCCTCGATCAAACCTCTGCCTCTGACTAAGAGGTTCTTTATTTATCTTCTGATCATCCGAGCAGTGGGTTGGACAGTCACGAGCCATGTAACCCTGTCCACCGCATGTGTAACAGAGCATGGCATGTCTGGCTCTGTTTCTACCCTTGGTGCCTCTCACTACTGATCCTGAGTCGTGCGGTCGACCAACTGTATGTTTGGCCCTCCTGGAACTCTGCGTCATCTATCTACTTCCAGCTGTAGAAGACTCCACTGCATGTCGACTAGTGGTGGGTGCCACTACTAGAGTCTTCTCAAAAATTAAACACTCCACTAAGAGGGCTCTCTCCAATACCCCTGCCTAAGTCTGGATGCTGAGATGGATCATCGATGTTCTGATCTCGCACCTCAGTCCCTGATCGATGGTCCAAGCCCTAATGAACCGCTCCCATACCATGTATGTAGAGTAGCGCGAGAGGTCTGTGAACCTCGCTGAGTACTGACCTACACTCATGCTGCCTGGCTGCAGATGAAGTAGCTCATGTATCAGCTCCGCTGTAAGGGTGGCCGATACAAACTCTTCCCAGAACAGGCTCTCAAAGTCTTCCCATAGAAGTGACATCTCATCATGCATCTGGAGCATCAGGCTCCATCATCTGCCTGCTGCTGCTTGACGGAGGCTGGCAGCAAGGATCACCATAATGTCTGCCGATGTACCTACTAGCCTAAAGATTCTCACCACAGCCTTCAGCCAATCCTCAGACTCATGTGGGTCTGTCTCTGCCTGGAACCTGGGTGGCCTATGGCACTGGAACTTGTGCAGCGTGCTCATGCGACGTGCATCACCTGCTTCTGGTGCTGGTTACTTCGGTGGCCCAATGGGTGGTAGTACCACTGGTGCCTCCACTGGATGAGATCCCTATACTGAGGGCCCATCTATTGATTACCTGTCAGTACATACAACTCTCAGGGATCTAGCTGGTCATCCGCGGGGAGGCATCCTGGACGAACAGATGCGACACAGTCAAATGATTATACCGAGTAAGCTGAACTGGTTTGAGCTGTTTTAAAAGAAACATTTCAAAAAACAAACAAACAATCAGTGTTTTCGTGCACCGAGTCGGAAATTAGAAGTCAGGGTCCTGGTGTATGGATACGTCGGCCGCCCGCACCAACACTTGAATCCTTGAATTTAAGACCACACTTAGTACCCTTAACACTATTGGATCACAGAAAAGAAATATCAGAGTCCTATGCTCTGTGGTAGAACCAAATCCTCTGATACCAATTTGTCATGACCCGTCCTCGGGGACCGTGTTGTGACAAACCGAAGCCCTCCTTCCATAGGTAAGGGGCTGGAGACTAGCACCAAAGATGTAAATCCCGATAACTGGGAATACATTGCATTTATAAATGTAAACAAACACCATAGAGTACAAGTGGAAGTAAAACACTAAGTAAAAAATAGGATGTGCTGAAAAGTAAATGGTCCAGAATACAAACCCAATAGAAAACTAAAACTACAACTGAACCAAAGTACAACAGAAAAGGCAAGAAGGTCGAAGAATAGAAGCAGCTCATGGGTCGTCTACCTCGAGTCCTACCTGAATGGCAGGTACAGATAGCGCAGCTCCTAGATCGTCCACCACAGAACATACCTGAAGGGTAGGTGTAGATAGCCTCCTCAAAGCTCTCACCCGTCAACCTATTCTGAGTACCGTATCATCGTGAAGTCCACCTCCCGATACTGACTCTTCGTGAGTTCCACCTCCAGGTATCAACTCGTCGTGAGGTACACCTCAAGTTACCGTCAAGTCCTCAAACACTCAGCCTCCGTCAGCATTGTCTTTCATCTTCATCCAATACAATGAGGTGCGGGCATAGCCCGTGCAGGTTTGAGTATAACGATACTTAGTAGGGACCCCGAGACCCTCAAGGTCTCACTAAATACAACAAGGATAAACACCAAGAAGGATCTAAACAGATAACCTTACTTAGATATTTCCCATACTTACACCTAAGTTATCAAGTAGCCGATCTCAATCATTAGGTATCACACATATATGAAGTCAACCATTAACCATTACTTAGGTATATGCCCATACATATACCAAATTAATCAAGTAACCCAACTCAATCATGAGGTATACACATAGGTCATTAATTTAACTCAAACCAGGATTTTTATTCATGATACCGAAGCCACAAATGCTGGAGAACTCTTCCACTGTCGAGTACAGTAGCCCTGTCACGACTCTGAGGCACTACTCATTAACCTTAGATTGCTGAGGTACTTCTCCTATTAAGTACTGCAGGTCTGCCACCTCACAAAGTAGTGCTCCCCGCCAAGGGTATGCAACCTCACACAGTAGTGCTCCCCCACATAGCCTACAGAGGTACTCATCCTGTCGAGTACCGCGGGTCTTCCACCTCACAATGTAGTGCTCTACCACCATGGGTCTGTCATCTCACAAAGTAGTGCTCCCCACTGGTCTATACAAGTCACTCTGAATCAAATCGGACAAGCAATCATCAGGTCCACACCTACTAGGTCTCTACACTCCTTATGCTCATCTACGGGAGGATCTGCTCCATGAGCTACTGGTCGATAATCCAATTATCACAAAATACAACTAACAAGTATCACAAAGGACCGCCTCATCTCAGGGGTCTCAACGCAACAGACTATGTGTCAACCGGATGCCCGATCTGTGAGTTATTAGCCTTTTAATCCCGGGGCCCGATTGGTTTCGTGTATGAACCAACACAACCATATCTCAACTGTACCCCGAACTATCATAGGGTATACTCATAGAGACCATTTCTCGACGACATTTCCAATGCCACTGACGGTTCGTCAAACGGACTTCCGGTCTAAAAGTTATCGGCTTTTCCGATCCAGGACCTGATTGTATTTCAGGTACAATCCAACCAGAATTACTCCAACTACGTTCAAACCCCAAGTGAAGTATGCCGAAATTTCCGTCTCATCAAGAGGAATCCAAAAATATCAACGACACGTCATTCGGACGTCCGAAGTTCATGTTATAAGCGTTTCCGCTCAGAGGACCCGGTTGGTTTTGTGTTCGAAAAAACCCGGACATTCACAAAGTTTGCGTAAAAACTTGGGTGTAATATACTGAAACGACCACCTCGATTTAAGGAATCATACGCAAAAAACAGTTCGTTTATCGGATGTCCGTAGCCCAATATATGGGCGTTTGAATGATCCTGGCTCGAAAATAGGGGGTATGGGCCCGGTCCGACCCGGCCAAATATATGGGCGTTTGAACGAACCTGACCCAAAAATAGGGGGATTGGGCCCGGTCCGACCCAGCCCAATACCCCCTGGGTCTGCCCGAACCGAGCGACCCGACCTTGTTCCGGATCCGGCCCAATTTGGCGCAGCCCGGCCCGGCTTGGTAGTCGGTCGTGGCTTGACTCGCGGCCGAGCGGCTTGCGAAGGGGGACGATGACCCCTTGTCTCCGAAACGGCGGACCCGTGGTGTCCACCATTGGGATCTTTCATGGGTTACAACTCCCCCCGATTTCCTTCGAATGGTCGGTCGTGATGGCCAACCTTGTGTAACCGCGGGACCCATTTGGGTCCCCCCTCCATGTGGCACCGGCGACAGGCTCTATCGGCCGCCCCTTTAATGACCGCCATGGCCTTAGGCCGCGACTCCTGTCCGACCAGCGCAACATTCCGGTGCCCCACCCCTCCACCGCAGCCCGTCCCGGTCGCGCCTTCCTTCGGCCTCACCGATGCGGCGCGACGGCGGCGCGTACCATCACCGCGGCCCGCTCCAGCCACATTCCTCTTTGTTCCCGGGCGGTGCAACGACACCCCGCCGCCTTCGCCACAATGATCAACGTAGATTAACAAGATAAGGGGAGGAGGATCGACCGTCTACGTGTAGTCTGATCTCCTCTCGTTATGATGATAACAAGAGGAAAAATATTTAATCAACAAAGGTCGATAAATATAACATTGAATGAAGATAACCCCTACCTCGAAGGAATTTCATGGTTGTCAAGTGTCGTGGACGATGGTGTTGTTTCCGTTGTCATCGGTGTCTCCTCCCTTGTCTCGGAGGATGAAGAGGATGAAGAAATTAGGCCGCCGGGTCGACGTTCTTCATCGGAGAGTTGGCGTTCTTTGGTGAAGATGAAGTTATTCAAAAGAGAATAGAGCTCTCTCCCAAATTCCCTCACACAACCAAAAATAACAAAATAAAATAAGGCCGCTCCTCATTTTATTATTTTTTCCATGCATTCAAACATTAAAATTCAAACAATTAGTTAAATTAATTGAAGAGGTTTAATCAATTAATTTAGTGTGTGTTGTCATGAATTTTAAGGTGGGAGAGTGGGGAGTTACCCAATTAAATACAAGGGGTTTAATGGGGGGGGGGTTAAGGGATTTTAAGGAATGTGAAGGGGTGGGGATCGTGTGGGCCCCACCTAACAAATATCCTCACATGGGTAGTTAGGGGCTTTTGGGTCCCACTCCAACTACCCCATGTAGGATATAACCACTTGGATAAGAAAAAAAATTGTTCCATAATTTTTATTCTATTCTTTATTTAACCACAAATTTTTTTAACTTCTCCTCCCGTGAAAACGCAACCGTGGTAAAAGTCCCATTATGCAATTACTGGTGTTGCGGTTTCATCAGTGCCCTTATATTTTAATTCCAAGCAGTGGTTCAAAATATAGAAAAACCCGATCGTTCATTCACTCAATGTACCAGAGATAAACATCGAAAATTGTTTATGGGCACACTGGGCCTTGGAATCAGGTGTCGTTAGAAACCGCGTACTCCTAAAATCCAAAATAATTTAAGAAAAAAATTTCTTTGAAATTTACAGGTCTTTACATGATATTCCATTCCATCTGTCTCAACAAAAAGTTTAGAACATGTTACCCAATAACTATAAGTCCATCAATAGTGTGATAATACATTGATCTAATAATCATAAAATATAATATAACTTATACTATCCATATATGGATTACCTTAAAATCCTTTCAGAAAATATAAAACATAGAAAGAGTTGAACTAAATGTAAATAAGATTTATCACTTATATCTCATAAATTAGTTCTTGGTTGTCATATTCCAAACATGTGAAAACCTTAATCATGTATTCTCTCATAAACTGAATTACCATAGAACCTTATAGAAAACATGAATTCCAGAAAAAGACATATATTTCCACATACTAATATCCTAAAAATTATATAAACTCAAACCATGACATAAAGTTATAATAATATTAGTCATGATCTCATTAATACTATAAAACATCTCATTATCTCCTTCTCCATTCATTATACACATGCCATGTGCGTTACAAAAATACGAGAATGATCATTTTTGGATATCTGTACCATTCAACATATACATTAAAATAATTATGTACGAAAAATAGTGTTACAATCCATATGGGTTTCTTTATTAAATTGTACCAATAAATTACTTATACAACATTACTCTTGATAATCATTAAATCATTCCACAACCTTCTTAAATTGTTGACTGAGCTTCAACATTTTATTCAATAACACTTATTTCATCGCACATATGATTTGTAGTCTCTTCATAATCATCACCAAAAATACTACCCATATGACAATGATGATTCTATTCAGGAGATTTTCTCTTTGGGCATTGATTTTCATAATTCTCATACATTTCACATTTATAAAATTTAACTCTTATTGATGTCCTAGGAATACCATAATCCTTCTCCATTGTGTTAACTGATACTTTTCTACTATAATTACATGTTTTGTGTCCTTCCATTCCACACCATAATCATCTTCTAGTTCCTTTGAAACATTATCCTTGATGTCTCTTCCTACATGATTTAGATGTGTAAAATTGAACTTTCTTGCCTCTATGATCACCATGAAACTCCATCTTTCTATTTTTAGCTGCTTCAAGAAACTCACCAGTATTGAGATTATTGATCATATGATGAGATTTTTGATTAGAAATAATAATTATTTTCCATAATAATGATCCCATTTCTTTTGGGTTCTTCTATGAAATAACATACCATTGTCCATAATATTCTCTATTAATAAGAGTACTCTTATTTTTATCCATTTTATAAAACTGAAAAAGAATAGTGTGAGAAGAGAAAATAATACTAGGAAAACAATATAATCAAGGGGGATTACATTCAATCTCTTACAAATTAGGTTTAATTATAGGTTATTAATTATTGTTACCATAATTCTATGATTGTAACATATACATATACTTATACTTAGTTACATCCCTAGTCGTACCTTATAAATATCACTATCGATCTTGCTAATGTTTTCACATCCTGAATTCCAAAGGATAACAAAAACTTCTCTCTGATACCAAATTTACAGACCCAATCATTACGTGAATGTACATTACGTTTATTTTTAAGAATACTTAATAAATGGAAAAAAACAAATTCCCAAATTCCATGTTAGTTTTTTTCCTCTATAAACTCGGAACATAATCTTCAAATCATAGTGAACGATCTTCAAAAACTCCCATAATGATATTCATTTTTTGATTTCCAACCTAAAACCTATCTTTTATATCTTCGAGAAAAGAAAAAATAAAAAGGATGAGCTCAAATTCTCAGTAACGGTAAACATGGAGAAAATATAAAAAACCATATACATTTCAATGAAAAAACATGGACATAAAGTTTAAAAATCAAAATCAGGAGTCATAAAATAAATTATGATATTATGTAAGGTATAAATATTAAAGGAACATTAATCATGATTTAATTACATTATACTAAAACATATAATTTTGTAAAACTATTAAGAAAATAATATTATTTTCATAGTAGAAAAGACATTGGTTCCAAGACCATCGTTGTGGATGATGTCCATTACTGAACCAAGTATACTTGCTGTTTCATCCTTGTATTACTGATCCATATTTACATACATTTCCATCCATGAATATATCATGAGATATAAATTTTTACCTAATTAATTGGAGGTAGATGTATGTACAACCCATCTCATAATGAAATCATTCTTACATGTGTCACAAAACATAAATCATTCATCATAACCTAACCCAATAAATAATATTGGTTTCATAAATATCATTCAATCATAACAAAATCTATATAAAAGGTCACTAGATCATTAAAAGAATTAAATAATAGTAATAATAGAGATAAAACATATTCCTATTGAAAAATGACATATTGGATGGAAAATAATTTCGATAAGACACTTGAACATAGTTCTGGAGGAAAATATCCTTTCTTCTTCAAAAAAGCTTTCATTTCTCAAAATTCTGCACACTTTTAAAAGAAAAGTATTTTCATTATAATGAACTTGAAATTGTATAGAAAAATCGTCTAGGAAATAAATAATTGTTAAACCATAACAAATCCATTCATTTTGTATAAATTTTACAAAAACATTCCACTTGTACTTTTGCTAGAAAAGTCGAAAATGTACCTCATATGGTAAACAAATTTTTTTCCCTTCCATACCATGTAGTAAAATTAAAAATTGGGTAAAAATGAATTTAAACATACATGTATGAATTGTGTACATTTGATGAATTTTTTTAAAACATGGACATCAATGATAAATATAACCCCAGTAAATACATATATATGAGAATTTTGGTTAAAAACTGAGATTGAAAAATTATCCCTTATATTATGTCTCATTTCTTCTGTATGTGTATGAAACTCTAGTATAATGGGTTTGAAAATATTATTAACTAGTAAGAGAACCAGAATAATAATTATTATATCTTATATTACTCATTTATGACTCTATATTACCGATTCATTAACAATTCCATGTTAAAGAAGCGTTTTGTGTAGTAATTGTCTTATTTATAATATATGTTTCGAATTGTTATTCTTTATATTATTATATATATCATGATATAATTACAGAAATAATATAAAACATTATTTATATGTTATATATATTTATTAAATAAATATATAAATAAATATATATAATAGATAGATAAAAGAAATGGAATACACCGTTCATGGAGACAATAGGTCGTACGTACGCCAGAACGTTGTTTTTGTTTCCTTATTAAATTGAATGAAATTAATTAAATGACATATATATATATATATAAATCCAGTAGTATTATTATGTAATATATTTAATTATTATTTATTATATATATGTTATAATCATTCTTGATTGGTTAACGTGGAGATGTAATCTCATCGTGTTGTGGAGACGGTAAGCCGTACATACGCATACGCAATGATTTCATTTTTCATTGGTTGGCTAGAAGGTTAAATAGTGTAGTTTAATATTCATAATAACATATCAATATATGAGTGATAATTATGTTATTACAATATAATGACAAAACTAAATAAGGGGAGGTAGAAGAATAAGTAAATTTTAAATAATTTGTAGAATTGATTACTTCTTTATCGACGTGACTCATTTTAAATTTCCAATTGGGCCACTAGAGTTGGTCATTTGAGAATAAAATCATATAAATAATGTAACTATGGTAGTTTAGAAGATAAATTGGTAGGGGTTACGTGTGTTTGAAGGCTCAAAATGGAGTGAATATGAGAGGGAGGAGGTTCCCTTTTATAATAGGGGAGAGGGGCACTTTACAAAATTCCTAAAATAAAAATTTATTACAAATTCAATTTGGATTTTAAATGGTCAAAAAAGTATTTAATTATAATAATTTTATGATGCTGGTTTTAAAACTGTCATATAATAATTTTTAGACACATTTTGAATATTCTTTTATACTTATCTTTTTGGTGTAACCCTTATTTTACCCTTTTTAATCTTAAAGTGATATCATGTTATTTACACATTGTTGGTTAATGTAATTACCATATCATGTCAAACGACCCATATAAAGTTATTTATGAAGTATTTGGACTTATATTAACCATTTGGCTGAATATTATATTTTTATGAATTTAATATCATTTAATAATCTATTTTATTTTTTATGTTATGAATTATGTCAATGTTGGACACTATTCATACCTGAATTTTTTTTAACAAAATTAATAACAACCAGATTCCTTAAAAAAGAAGCATTGAATCATCCATAATATGTCAATGTCATCTGAAAAAGTGGTTCATTTCATTAAAATGATCAACTTAAATTTATTTTAATATTTAAAGATTCATTTATCTGAATCATTCATTAATGAGGTTATCACTACATCATATTTGTGTTTTAAATAAATATATTTATCTAATGTATAAATATTATAAATAAAATACCATGATATAGGTAATATTTTCACCATAAATGACTATTTATTTGAATAGATATGAGATAAATAACTCTTTATTAAAAATAAATTTAGTAAAATATATATGTTTAGGTTATAAATATATAAACATTAAATTATAGGATAAAAAAATGTTATATTCACATCCACGTGAATGCATGAGATCCCAAAATTGACCCAAGGATTCCAATGTTTGGAAGTATCTCATCATATATGATTATTACTTGTGTTCGGGTTGTTTAATATTATTATAATATTATTTTTACCCTTTTTACCAGATATACCCTTTAACCATGGTAAATAAAATATTTACTGAAGTTACTAAATATAGTTTTCAAAAATAAAAGGAAAATATTTACACAATACAAACCTTATTATTCCAAATATGGAATCCATTTTTCCAAATTAAAAATACATAAGTTGTAGTAATTATTATAAAATTAATTCTCATTGGTAAAACCAAAAAGTGGGGTTTTAAGCAGTAATAACTATCAAAATATTGACATGTGGTTATGTCCAATTTAAATGTAAAATTATTTAAATTGGCAAAAATTTTATTAAATGATAAAAAGTTAATACAATTACATTTTAAAACCAATTATAATTAAAATAGTACTATATAAATAAATTAGATGAAAAGGAAGTTTTGAATTAAAAAACTGAATTTTTATTCTATTCATTAAAATATGAATTTTTTCAAAAAAAACATCAAAAGTAAATCTTTATGTCCCCATTTTAATGATGAAGTTTATATTGAAAAATATAACTTATAAAAGTATCAAATATAGATTTAAATCTGGTGTGCCATCAAAAGGATGGAAAACTAATTTTTTTTGAAAAATACCTCTTATATGTAAAAAATTAATTTTTTTGTTATATCATGTTCAAGAATAAGTTTAGAGATTTATATTAATGTTATATTAATTTCATAATGTGGTTAATACTATGAATAACTTCCATTTATATAATATTTTAATAATATATCTTTGTTTAATGAATCTCGGTATTACGTAAAATGCAAGCAATCGAGGAACGTCTCTCTTGAATTTAACACAAGCCAAGTCAGTGTTCAGTGTTGAGCAAGATTAAATTAATATTCCATATAACATAATCCAAAATTATTTCATTTATACATTGATAAAAATATATACTCAGTGTTGTGTGATATGAATTCTATCAAAGGAACTTGAAATTGTGTGCCACACTAGCTAAGAATAGTGTGGTGTATACTGCAAGATAATACGATGTTTTGTATATTGCATGCTAATATTGGTGTAGCTTACAACACAAGACATCAGAGAAATAAAGAAATAAATCTTATCAATTCTTGGGGTGTTACATTATACCACTATTAAAATGAATTTCTCCCACAAATTTTATTGGGTTTATAAATTGTTTACTACTCGAATGTTTCATTCATATAAACTCACATCATAAAATGTATACTAAAACATAATTGAAAAGAGGAAATATAGAAACATAATGGATACCCAAATTAACAAATCACTGTGTTTACAGATAGAAGAACGTAGACAAGATGTGAAAACATGGATATGGAATAGAAATCTATCCATCATGTTTTGATGGATTTTGATAGAGAATATGTATTGGAGAAAGTTAATTACCATAAAGCCATAAATTTGTGATGATTTATGGTACTATATGATTCATCGAATAAGAAGGTAATTGGATATCATTTTTGGTTTTCCAGATCCTTTCGCTAAATATGAATTAATTTTCATGATAATAAATACTTACTTGATTTTGGTTCAATCTCACAGTTTTTTTCCGTGAACAATTTCCACCTCCTCTCCTAAAGAATCGAAGTTGAATTTTTCATTATTGAAGTGTTAGAAGATCATGCGATAGAATGATATACCATTCTATTTGTCTTAGGGAAATGGTTTTCACAAGTTATCTAATAAACATAAATCCACCTACAGTGATACAATACATTAATCTAACAATCATAAAATAGAAAATATCTTATACTATCCATAAATTGATAACATTGCAATCTTTTCAAAAATATAAAAATTGGCTATAGGTGAACTGAATTAATACAACATTTATCTACCATATCTCATAAGGCTTTTCTTGGTAATCACATTCCAAACATGTGAATACATTAATCATGTATTCTCTTGAAACATAAATTTCCAATGAACCTTATTGAAAACATGAATGTTTTCAAAAGTTATCTATTTCCACATAAAAAAATCCAAAATATTTTATATACTAAATCCATGATGTCACTTTCTCCTTATATCAGTGATGAGATCATTAATACTATAAAAAATCTCATTATATAATTATACCTTCATTGTATTCATATCATGTGCTTTCCAAAAATATATTAATAAACATTAATGGTTACCAATACCATTCAACATATATATTAAAATACTTAAAGAGTAATAATAGTGTAACAATCCTTAGATGTTTCTTTATTCCATAGTAACCATAAATTAATTATAAATGATTACTCTTGATAAATATGGAATCATTCTACTACCTTCTTAAACCATTGACCGAGCTTAATCTTTTAATTCTTTAACACTTCTTTCACCTCACGTATCATTTCTAGTCTTTTCATCATCATCAAAATAAATACAAACCATATGACTATTGTGATTCTCTTAATGATATTTTCCCTTAGGTCATGGATTTGCATAATTCCCGTACATAACAAATTTAAAATATTCAACAATATTTGATGTCTTAGCAGTACCATTATATTTTTCCATTGTGTTAACTGTACATTTTCCATTCCAATTATTTTCTTGGTGTCAGTATTTTCCACACACAAATCATCTTACACTTCTTTTGAAACATTCTCCTTGAGGAATCTTACCAAATGATTTATGTTAGAAAAATTCAACCTTATTTCTTCAATGATCACCATGAAACTCCATCATTCTATTATTATATGCTTTAGGAAACTCACCAAAGTTGATATTATTGATCTTGTTATAAGATTAATGATTAGGTATAATAATGATGTTTCTACTTCCAAATCCCAATTTATTTTGTTTCTCCTAAATAATATGAACCTATTATCAATCATATTCCACATTAACCAGAACCCTCTTGTTTCCGACCATTTTCTAAAACCCAAAAAGAATAGTGTGAGAAGCGAAAATCACACTAGGAAAACAATATAATCAAGGGAGAGTACTTTCAATCTCACACATCTTAGGATTAATTCTAGATTATTCAGGATCATTACCATTTTTTAGGACTGTAACCTATACTTATATTTAACTATAGGGATATCCCTATACGTACCTCAGTAATATCTTTAGGGATCTCACAAAAGCATTCACATCCTAGTTTCATAAGGTTAACTAAACCTTTTCTCTAATACCAAATCTAGAGACCCAAACATGATGTACATATAAATAAATTTTTTTTGAATACTTATTAGATGAAACAAACAAAAACTAAAAGTAAATATTAGTTTAGTTTATTTGGAAACTCTGAACATAATCTTATAATCATGGTGATAGATCTTCGACATATCCAATAAAAATCATCCATTTTTTTCTAAACTAAAACCATTCGATATATCCAAGGGAAAATATAACCTAAAATGGTGAGCTCAAATGCTAAGTAATGTCAAATGTGGATAAAATAAAACAAACCATTTACATATGAACATAAAAACAAGAACTTAAAGTATTAACATCAAAATCTTTAGTAATGAAAGAACCATTGGTATTACATAATGAATAAATGATAAAGGAACATTAATCATGATAAAATAGCATGGGAATAAAACATGTTATTTTGGAAAACCGTTAAGAACATAATATTATTTCCATTGTATTCAATATATTATCCCCAAGACCATCATTGAGGACAAAGTTTGTTATAGAACCAGGGTTACATGTCATTTCTACCCTATATTACTGAACCATTTATACTTTTTGTTTCAGCCATGTCTATCTATTGAGATATAAATATTTACCTATTTCATTGGATGGATATATAGGTCCCGCCAATCTCATAATGAAATCATTAAAACATGTGCTACAAAACATAAATAATTCTGCAAATCATAACCTATGAAATAAAATGGGTTTCTTAAATAACATTCCATCATTACATAATCAATTTAAAATATCATTCCATCATTAACAAAATCAAATCATAATAATAACATGTATAGAAACATAAACCTATTTAAAATTATAATGTAAGATGGAAAATAATTTTGATAAAACACATGAACTTAGTTCATGAGGGAAATATCATTTCTTCGTAAAAATGATTTATTATCTCAAAATGTCGTACAAATTTAAAAGAAATGTATTTAGTTAAAAATGTACTAGAAATTGTGTAGTGGAATATTTTTGGAGATAAGAGGTCATGAAACCATAAAAAATCAATTTATGTTATATCATTTAAATAAAAACATTCTCCTAATAATTTTTCTAGAAAAGTCAAAAAAGTACCTCGTATGGTCAACAAAAGAAATATTCCATTAATACCATGTAGTAAAAGTAAAAAATGGGTATAAATGACTTAAAAAATAAATGTATGAATAGTAAAAATTTTATGAAAATATTTTTGAAAAACATGTACATCGATGATAAATATTAAACTAGTAAGTACTTATGTATAAGCAATCATGAATACAAAAATAAGAAAGAAATATTATTCGTTACATTAGGTCCGATTTCATCAGTATGTGTCGAAAACCCATGTATATTGTGTTTAAACATATTAATAAATTATTATAGAGCTATAATAATATTTATGATATCATATATGATCTACTTATGACGTTATATTACCCATTAATTTATCAATTTCAGGATAAAGAAACATTTTCAGCAATAATCATTTTATTTATCGTACATGTTTTTAATTGTTATTCTTGATATAATTACTTAAATAATAATATTATTTCATCAAGAATGTAATAAATCATTTATATATTATATATATTTAGTATATTGATATATATATATATTTAATAGATAGATAAATGAAATGGAATACATTGTTCATAATGATGGTAGGTCGTATGTACGTATGAACACAATATTTGTTCCTCATTAAATTGAATGGAAGTAAGTAAAAGAAATATACATATATGCATAAATAAAGTAGTATTATGATGTCATATATTTCATGATTATATATTATATATACTTTATAATCTTTTTTTAATGGATAACGTGGATAATAAATCTCCTCACGTTGTAGAGATAATAAGCCGTATGTACGCACGAGCGACGATATAGTTCCAATAGTTTTTGAATGGTATTGAAGTGGATAGTGTATAATATCTTATATTTAGTATCATATTATTATAAAAATATATTTTCATTATTTCAACCATTATATCCATCCATGTATGTTGGTGGGGAAAAATAGATTACAGTACGATGTAGAGACGGTAAGTCATACGTACACATGCGCAGTGGTTTCATTTATTGTAAGATGTATACAAGGTGAAATATGGTTTTTTATATTGATAATAAAATATCATAGGAGGATTGATACTGATTTTATAACTTTAAAATAAAACAACTAAATTAGATGATGTAGAAGAAGAAATGAAATTGGAAGAATCGGTAGAAGAGATTACATCCTCCTCGATGTGCCTCCTTTTAATTATCCTCTTAAGGAACTAGAGTTGGTATTTTGAGAATTCCAAAACATATAAAATTTTACTAGATGTCATTAGAATATAAATTGGTAGGTTTTGACTGATCTGAAAGGCTCAAAATGGAGTGAAGATGAGAGGGGGGAGATTCCCATTTATAAGAAATGAGAGGGGAACTTTAGAAATGTCCAAAAATATTAATTTATTATAATTTATATTTAGATTTAAAATATAGATGAACTTATATAATTATAAGATGAGATGATTTTGGTTTGAATAAACATTATCCAATAATTTTTATATAGGTTTAGAATATTTTTTTATCCTTATCTTTTTTAGGTTAACCCTAATTTTTTCCTTTTTAATCTTAATGTGATATCTTGTTATTTAAATATTTTGGGTTAATGTAATTATGATATCAGGTCCAACGGCTGAAAAAAAGTAATTAAGGATTTATTTGGATTTATATTAACTATATTTTTGAATCTTATATTTTTAGGAATTTAATATAATTTAATAAACTATTTTATGTTTTATGTTAGGAAATATTTTAATTTTGGACACTATTCATACATGACTATTTTTAAAAATTCATAACAACCTGATTACACTGAATTAAGTAATTAAATCATCACTAATATTCCAATTTCATCCAAAAAAGTCATGGATGTTGTCAAAAAATCATACTATTTTTATTTTAGCATTATGAAATTCATCTATTTTAATAATTCATTAATTAGGTAAGCACTACCTCATAATTGTGTCAAAAATAAATAAATTTTACTACTTTCTACCATTTAGAAATAAAATACCATGATATAGAAAATATTTTTATATTTCTAATGAATATTTATATACATAGATATCAGTTAAATAACCCTATATTAATATAGATTTATTGAAACATATATGTTTAGGATATAATTATATTTACTTTAAATTAATTATTATAAAATGTAATTTTCACATACATGTGAATTCATGGGGTCCCAAAATCGACCCATGGATGCCCCTTGTTGTAAATATCTCATAAAATAGGATTAGGACAATTTTTAGGGTAGTTTAATATTATTATAACATTATTTTATACACATATTTACCAGATTTACATTTTAACCATAGCAAATAAAATATTTACTGACGTAACTATTCATAAAATCCAAAAAAGGAACCTATTTCCACAATTTTAAACTTCTAATTCCAAATATATAATTATTTTATTCTAAATTCTAAACATAGAAGTTTCTGTAATTAATTTTATATTTATTTCATTTGTCAAAACCAAAATGCAGGTTTTTAAGAATTAATAACTGTCAAAATTCTGACATGTATTTATGTCCAATTTAAAAGGAAATTACTTCCCATTAAATTTTTTTGATTAAATGATAAAACTTATAATCCAATTACACTATAAAACTAATTAAAATGACTGTCTAACAATATAAATAAATTATATGAAAAGGTATTTTTGAATAAAAATGATGATTTTTTCACTATTCATTAAAATTATAATTTTGTCATAAAAATTAAAAAAGATTAAATTTTTATGTCCGGATTCTAAATATGAAGTTTATTTTGAAAACATTATGTTATAAAATTTCAAAACTATATTTAATATGGGTTCCCCCTCAAAAGGTGGTATAACTACATATTTATGAAAAATACTTCTTCTATATGAAAAAATTGAATTTATTCTAATATCTTGTTCTAGAAAATGTGTATGATGAATACTAATGTCATATAAAATAAAAAATTTTGATAATAATATTCATAATGGATAGTTGAATAATATATTAATAATATATATTTTTTTCATTAAACTCGATATTGTGTATATTGCAAGCTATCGAGGAAGGTGTCTCTAGCGTGTAACATAAGAAAGTAATTATTGCATGTAGTGAAAGATTATTTTGGAGTTGTATATAACATAATAAAAACATAGTTCATTTATACATTAAAAAATATATATACTGCAACACCCCGAGCTTCCACGATACGCTTCTCATTCAATAAATGCAATTGCTTGCATTGTACGCAACTTCGAGTTCTAAAACACCGCGACTAATCAAAGTAGCCGTTATGAATAGTAATAAAAACTTTTTAAAATTATAGAAATTTTATATTTCAAAATGGACTTCATTTTTGGATTCGTAATATCGAAATTAGCCTATGTTGAATTTTTGTTATTTTTCTGAGAACTTCTAATTTTTTATGAATAGTGAAAAATACTTTAAAACAACTTTTTTAATCAAAATAATTTATTGTGATAAATTATACTATTTAGTGATTTTAAGGTATAATTAGAATATAATTTTACCATTTTATCCAATGGTGGTCATTAGAATTAATTTAACATTGAAATTGGACATAAACAATTGTCAATCTTTTGATATAAATTGTTTCTTAAAAACACGCTATTTGTCGTAACAGCGGGAATTAATTATAAAATTAATTAATGTAACTTATATGTTTGGAATTTTTTAAAATAGACATCGTTTTTGAATTCGGAATAACAATTATAGCTTAGGGTGAAATTTTGGCTTTGTTCTGAAAAACTTCAATTTTTGATGAATAGTGAAACCACTAAGTGGTAGTTAAATAACTGATTTTTCGTTTAAATGAAATATTACCACTTGTGTGATTTGATTTCCAAAAATCCGATATACATGGTTGTCATTAAGATGTAAAATGTGGTTCAATGAGATTAAAATAATTTTTTGGTGAATAGTAACTTTTAAGTTCTTAATCGCGATTAGAGGTAATTAGTGTAGTTTAAGGTACAAATAATGTTTTAATAATATGAGATGAGAATGACACTTGTCCTACTACTATTGGATGAGGAGATTTAGAAACCTTATCACCTTAGCCTCGAATTATATAATTTTGGGACCTTTAGAATCCGAAAATCATTGTGAAATAATGTAACATTTCAATCTTTCCAAAAGTGCCCCTCCTCTCCACTTATAAAAGGCCCTAACCTCTCCCACCTCATTTACACTTTCAAGCCATTTGGCTCGGCCAAACTCTGCCCAAATACTCTCCCAACTTCCCCCTATTACTCCTAGAAGCCTCACTTTGGGCAGAACTCTTCTCAAGGAAGCCTTTGGCTCAAATCAAAAAGAGTTACCCGATTTTGAGGTAATGTCTTCTCTAATGTTGTTTTGTCTTATTTTTCTTCTCCCACCCCCTAAACTCTTTTTATTCATTTCTTTTGTAACAACACCAGTATCCTAAATATACTAGGATGTTGTTATAAAAAGGATTAGAGATACACTTACACACAACTACATCTAATGGTTAATGAACATATGGTTTCTGTGGATGGCGAATTTCTGCCTCACGAAACGATGATTGTTTAACACTCATATAACACCTTCAAAGGTGGCCATTAAGATGTCACTATTTTTATATGTGATATATAATATGTTTATGTTTTACTTATGCTTCTGTATTTCTCATTTATGGCATACTTTATGATTTTCATTATGGGTAAAACACGATAATTTCATTTTAGGAAGTGCAGACTACCGCCCCCTCAAAGTGATTTGAATCGTTAATGCCATATGTGGGATGTATAAAGGATGGAGAAAATGGTATTATACTCTATATTATACTGGAATTATATTATAAATTTATATAATTATGATTTAGTTCCATTAAATATGAAATTTAAATGAAAGTAGCGTTCATGCATACGTACGGCTTACCGTCTCCATGAACGGTGCATTTCATTTCTTACCTCTAAAATGTTACGTAGTATTATGAATGAATGTATATACTGGATATATATGATATATATGATATCTATATCATGAATATAATTCTGGATATAATGGATATATATCACCACATAAACAACTTGGAATTATAAGAAGTTTATTGTTGACTCAAGTACCAAAGATCGACAAAACGACCGTTATTAACTTAAATAATTACATAATGTTCATAACATGGTAATAAGTGATATAAAAAGAATAATTAACATGAAAAAGGTTCTTAAGTAAATATAAATTAACTCTATTTTTTTATTCAGCAGGTTAAAGAACGGTCGAGTCAGGACAAGACGCAAGGTAAGGGAATTTCTTAACCCAACTTCTATTCTTTGTGTTAATCTCCTACTTTCAAATTATGTCATGATATTATTATGTCGTATATTGTATTTATAATTTCTTTATGTGTACATATAGTTACTACACATAATAGATATATTTTATTTAAAAATGATCTTTTTAATGGACTTCGTCTCAATCTCCATTCATTGAGGCATATTTTGTTTTACACACAAATTTCTTTTATACAGTGTATAAACCCCTTTGACTTTAACGTTTATTCAAAAGGAATATTTTTTATATGAAGCGTTTTTCTAAATGACAAAAGGGAATGTTTTTATTTCCGTACTTATGCGGCGACAATGACTTCTCCGCCGCCGTGACCATTGTTTGAGTTTCGGCTTCCTCTACAAGCCATCATTTTTTTTAATGAAAAATAAATACAAAGTTTTAACTTTATTTTATTTTGGTATTGAAAATGGTTTTGAAAGCATTTTTATCAATGTTTTGTATTGATATCTTGTGATTGAAATGTGGAAATGTTATGTTTCCTTTATGCATGTTTTATGTGATACAATTATGTTATGGTTTATGATATGTTTAAACCTATTCATATGAGGAATGTATTGGACTTAATAAGTGATGGGTGGAGCCCGCTATAGCTCCTCGATGCACCGGTAGGTCTCATGAGACAACTAGACGTGGAATTGGCCGAGGCCCTTTCCCAATTTGATTTATGGTTTTGGCCGAGGCCTTAATCATTTTAGACGTCTTGGCCAAGGCCTTGACAAAATGTTTCAGAATGACTGGCATTATACATTCCATTATTATGAAAGTGGTTATTGATATTGCATGTGATTATTCGACCAGTAGAATATCCATGTGAAGAAGTGAATGGAATTATCTCATTTTACTTTTTCCATATTATGTTTATGTTCATGTTTAAAAGTCTTTTGTTTTAGTTACACATTGTCTTAAATTTTTATGTTTATTTATGAAAGCTTCCGCAATATTGTTATCCTTACTGAGCATCTGATCTCACCCCTTTCAATGTTTTAATATTTTCCAGGATGTGAAGAAGTATTTTATGAATGACCTGCAGGGATAGTCCGAAGAGGATAGAAGTGTGGACTATGGAGACTATTTTATTATAGTTTTTCACTTTGTGATGTAATGTAACATTTATGAATGTATCTAGTGTTTCCAAGGATACTAAACTAATCGGTCTTACGAGACTTGATCTTTTGTCATCATGCCAATGTTACGAAGTAACGCACCGGCTCTGGGTAGCTGGGGTCAGGGCGTTACATATACTCAGTGTTGCGTGAAATTAATTCTATCAATGGAACTTGAAATTTTGTGCAATAAAATCCTAGAATAGTGTTGTGTATACTGTAATCTAATAAAATGTTGCGTATAGAGAAAGCCAATCATTGGGTAGCATACAACACAAGACATTGATGAATTTTAAAAAAAAATCCATCTCATAAATTATTGCCTTCTTACTTTTTTTTAAATACATAGAATTTCATTAGAGGGTCTATGAAGTTATTCTAGATACAAATCCTAGTTTGTGGAATTTTTATTTTTCAATTAAAAAAATAATTATGTGTTTAAACAATAGGAGTATCCAGAAACTAATATTTTTTAAATAAATATAACTAATGAAAATTAATATTTATTTATTATGCAATATTATTTATTCATGTTTTTTTGGTTCTAAAATCAGTCAAATTAGTTTTCAATTGAAATATATATACATTTAATTTTCTCTCATATTTTTTCAAAAAATAAATTATATAATATTTATTGTATTCTTGGTTTAGTAAATATAATATTTTTTATTTATGTATATAAAAGATGAATGAAATTAATATTTACTCATAAGTTATGTGGAAATAAGATTTAGATTATTGAATAATTATATTATTTTGTTCAATATTTAATAATACACATGGTTAGATTTTTATCAAGTTAATAGTAATATATATATATATATATTATTAAAATTGGAAATAATAATTAAATATTTATTTCAGAATTAATATTAGAATAATACGTGTTACAAATTAAAATAGTAGTTTTGTAAATATTTTATGGGAGGTTACATGGGATTATAATTTGAGTTAAATTAAATTAATGACATAATGGAAATTTATTGAATTATTATTTACAAATAAAAACCTTTTTGGAATTTTTTACAAGAAAACCCAAAAAATTTTAGATATTTACTCCAGGCATAGAGATTAAAATAGAGAAAATCATCAATGTTATAATTTTTTTGTTAAAAAATAAAATATTTTAATATACAATCATGAATTAATGATTTGAAACACTTTCTTCCAACATGAATAATAATGCTCACATATTTTTAGAACATGTGTGTATCATTTTATTGAATTCTCCATTGGTTTCTTGAATCAATGACTACCTCATTCTAATGACCCTGACCACTATAGCTTCGAGTCAATGATTTCTTTATTAATGTTGAATATGATACTAGGAAACACATCCACAAGGAACAAATAATTTAATCATCTTGGGAAACTAGATACATACATGATTCCCATATTAAAATTTGACATGAAAATTATAAATTATTATTTTTAGAATATCATTATTCCCTTTTTTAAATACTTTTATGTCATTGATAGTATACTCATTGGGTTGTTGGGAAATTAAACAAAAAACAGTGACCTCAGATTCTCATTAAGTGTTATGTAATACAAAAGGTATCATGAATACTAAAGATTTAATAAATATATAATGTTAAATAAATGAACCCACATTCAATTTAAATAACATTACCATCATGAATAAATAAGGATTAATCAATATGGATTGGTAAAAAACTGAATATACATTCAATTTAACATAATTCAATATTATGAAAAGATAGGGTGTAGTCAATATTTAAAGGTAAAAAACTAGAGACATATTCTATATAAATAACTCGACTATCATGAATATATATAGAATAATCAATATGGAAGGGTAAATAACTGAATAGAAATTATATTTAAATAACATGAATATCAAGAATAAATAATGAGTAGTCAATATGGAAAGTAAAATAACTTGACATACATTACATATAAGTTACTTAACTATCATTAATAGAAAAGAATAAATTAATATGAATGGTAAATAACATATTATACATTTCATTTAAATAACATGACTTTCATGAATAGATAATGAATAAAAAATATTAAGGGGTAAATAACCAAACACACATTCAATTTTAGTAACTTGAACATCCTAAATAGATAAGGAATAGTTTATATGGAACGGTTAAAAAATAAAAACACAATACATTTACTCAATAATTGACAATAAAATTCATCCAGAGAAAATATTATTGTAAAATTGTTTTGGATAATAATAATTGAATTCTTAATGAATAAAATGCATAGTTATCGGACTACATGATCATTGAAACGATGGTACATCGATCATCAGGACCTTTTAATAGATAGTTTAAATGTAAAAGTAGAATGAAATTTAATTATATCTTACCAATTCACCTCATGAGACTACCAATACATCAAGGTGATATATAATTTTTGTTTCCACCGATAACTACAAGTCAAAATAATTTCACACATATCAACAAATAAATTTAATTCATGAACATTGTTATTAGGTCAGATAGGGTAATATAAGATATTCTTGAGGGGGTGAATAGACGGGACTAAAAAATTTATTCAGATATATTGATAAATTAAATTAATTATTAATGTTAATGATTATGGTTCATTAGAAAATGGAAAAAAGTAAAGAAAAAAGTGTGTTTTTATTGTAGTTTGATATGATGTGGGCATACTCGATTGTTATACCCATCTACTCGGTTTAAAGTTACACATTTACTAATATTTTTAGGGGCAATGGTAACCCATTATATAATCCATTTTTAGGAAATATATAACCATGAAACCAAATTTTGTATGAGGATTCATAAACCCTAAAAAGGAATTCAGATACTGAGAGTCGCAATTCAAATAATCCTAACAATAGTTACATGGAGTCACAACCCTTAGATCCTGATTTTAAAATCTAAGAGTCACAAATCATTTAAAATTATTAATATATGGGTTTTGGATGTAAAATAATAAATAAAATAATCGAGTGCATGTGAGTGATGAAAAATAGTGATACTGACTCAAGAAACCAGATGAATGAGATGAAAAATAATTAAAGCACAAATACTAGGTCTTGAGGAATCAATTGAAAATTCTTGTCAAGATATTTGAAGTTGATGAATATGATATTTGTCCCTTTAGAGATTTTACAAGTGATTAAATAGAGTATGGAACATGACTTTATTTGAAGATCATTCTAAAATTAGACAACCTTTTTATCAAGGAAAATTAGGATGTCAATATTGGTAACCCATAGTCCTCCCAGAAGTGTATTGTCACATCAAAATTGGTATTTTAAGCCAAACTAGTAATCCAATATCTAGGTAAATCAATTATAATTAAAAAATGGTTTAATTATATTGGTGAGATAAAATTATCCACCATAATAATAGTGAAAATTTTATTTTAATATAAAAAATAGATACCAACTAATAACTATTTTAAAAACATGATAAATGATAATAATAATTCAAATCAAACCCATAAAATCATAAGACTATATAAAACAAATATGAAACACAATATAATTTAAATTCTCATGTCAGTTTTAAAAAATTATTCCTTTTTAAATGAAATATAATTTGTTTGACTATATACATAGTAATTAATCAATAATTTAGAATATTATTATTAAATTAAATTAACAAAAAAATTCAAAAGAATAAATATTCTTTAAATATTATGTAATTGATTCGTATTAATAATAAATAAATTTAATTAAATGAAAAATCTAAATAAAATATTGTAAAAACAAATTTTATTGACATAAATATCACATATATGAGTTTTAAAAATAAATAAAACATTTCAATGAATTTTAATATACATATTGTTCATAAATATATTAAAAATGATGAATGATAGAGAGTAAATAAATCCTTACTAGATGTAGAAAAAACAAAAAAACCTGGGGGTGTAAAAAATGATTCACTAATGAAAAAAAATAATTTACCCACCATTAGTTACAATATATCCAATACTGAAAACAATAATTTTAACCACTATTGGTAATAACTTTTTTTCCCATTATTGTAAAAAATATTCAAATTAATAAAATACTTTCTTTTGGAAGAAATTGGCAATGGAAATAAATGTCCCACCATTTGAAATCATTGAAAAATGGAAAGAAATGAGCCACCATTGTATATTGAAAAAAATCAATACAATCGTATGTCATATAAATGAATAAAATTATAGTTAGTTAAGAAAAATATTTTTAATATAACTTCATGACATATTAAATTAATTTAAAATCACTTAATTTTGATAAATGTTTAATGAAATATGACAAAAATACTATCAAAAAAATATTTGAAGACTTAAAAATAGATTGTAGTAACTAGGACTGATTTTGTGTTATGTATATGACATATTTAGAGTTTTGGGAATGTTAATTAATTGAATAATCAGTTGTTATATTTATAACCATGTATAATATGAGTGACTATTATTAGAAACATATGATATATCAAATAAATTATTTTTTAACTCTATAAAATTTAAAATTACAGATCTGTTGGAAGATCTTCTAACATACGATATACATCTCAAAAAATAAAATTAGACCATCATTTATTCTAATTAAATAAATATAAATGGGTTAGATCTAAAAAGGGAAATGTTAAAAAAATTTGTTTAGTGTAGTGTATGATAATAAAAGTAAGATACACATGTTATATTTTATATGAAATAAGAATTGTAAGATTTTTATCAATATAACACAAGATTAAATTAGAATTCCGAATTGTTTTAAATTTTTTTCCAAATATAATTTTAAATGTGTTTTGGATATTTGAAAACATTCAATAAAATTTAATCAATCAATAGTTAAATAAAATTACGAACATGGAATTTCATTTCCTTATGAAAATATATTTGTATTCTGTAAAAAATATAGATTTATTAATATTTCCTTATATCATTAAATAACCTTAAATAAAGAATACCATATGTAGAAATGATATATGGATTGATAACTAATAATATACATCATAATTAATAACTATATTTTGAAGAAATTTAACATCCAATGACCACATGAAAGTGAGTATTTAAATAGAATGTTTTTAACTAATACATGTTTTAATAATTACAATTTATGTACATTCCTTAGTCAAAATGACCATAAAAATACTTCAAAATAATAATTATGGTAAGAATATCACATATTCCTAGTGGATTACGTGTAAAATTATGTGTTTTTGTCATTGAAAAATAGACATACCAAAAAAATATCTTTAAAAACATTATGATGAAAATATACTTTTCATGTTCAAAATAAAATTTTAAAAAGAAAGGTCCAATTTTTATTTGAAAATAATTTTCTATTTAAAATATCATTCTTATAACATAACAGAGTCTTTTGAAACATTTATTTTTCATTGTGGTTAGAAATTATGTACTTTCCATACATATTAAAACAAATATTACATTCACTTTTTCGATAATAAACAAATGGGGCTATTTTTGAAAATGTAATAAATATTACTTTCATATAGTTTTTTAAATTCAAAATTGGTAAAAATGTATTTAATATATCATATTTAAAATGTAATTATCATTACCTTAAATATTTTATGATATAATAGATTTTATGGAATTTTATTTCGATCGATGAGAGAAATTAAGTTGGATTTTATTATAATCATTTTATCAATTATTTTTAGTAATAATGATTGAAAAAAAATACTATTAATTAAAAATTTCATGAATAAATAGTTTCAAATAAAATTAAATGTTCTTATTATAAAATTATCAAATAATATCCCTAAATGGAAATTCATGTGTAATCAATCCTGATTAAATGAGATTGTTGAATAAACCCATTAAAATATTCCAACATTGAAGTTAAAATTAATAAATGAATTAATTATGTGTATCAAATGAAAAAATATATAAAAAAAGTTGATATAAAATATAATATAGTAAAAATTAATTACACACATAATCACAGGATATCAAAGAATATTGAGAAGTAATATAACCCAATGAAAACAAATAGAGTTTTAAAACGCTTTACCACTTGTTAACATTTAAGACAAATAATATTTGATTAAATAATTCAAATTAAAACATTAAATATCATGAATTAGTAAGAAATTATTATATTACTTTTCAAAGGGGCATTATATACCCGATATGAAATAAACTAGGTTCATAACATTACAATATGCCTCAATTAATAAAAATTTAGATGAAGTCCCTTTACTCATGATTCATTTTCGATGAACATAACTTAAACTCTAATTTAATAGTTTTAAAATTTTAATTTATTTATACCATAACAATATACATATTTATAATATCATATATGAACCAATATTTACAATTTAGTAATTTTTTTAATAATATTTCATTGGTTTCATTGTTTTGCGTGTTTATTACCTTGTTTTCTCATCATAGTATTTTCATGAATGATCTAATTCATGAAAATATTATATGATAACATTTTATATAAAATAATATTAATGGTATATATACCATTTTTGTTAATTATATATATTTTTGAATCATTATTGATATGTTAATAGGGAGAGTGGCTCACATTGTGGAGTCTTAACCCGGGATGCAGTTAAAGGTGCCCTATGATAGTGGGACACAAGACTTCAAGGGTGACTCCCCGAAGGTTGAATGTTTTATAATAGAAGTGAGGGCCTTTGGTAAGTATATGTGGGACTCTTCAATCATTAATAAGAGTATATCTCAATTATAGATACATATAAATGGTATTAGAAACTATATAAAGGACAATCCATAATAGATAGCAGTTCAAACAAAGATACATATTCATGATACAATAAGAAATGATTAGTGGAATATCAATAAAAATGGGTAAAATATAATGGTCATTTTATAATAAATTTAATTGTCTATGTGTAGAGGATACAATCATATAAAATATACTAGAAAAATACACAAAATGGAAAAAACATTAAATAACAGCATCTCGTGCATAGGCTTGGTCCTCTCCTCCCAACTCGAATATATTAATGAACACAAATCAAGAGTTCAAAGATGTTGAAGTGCCCAGATCAGTGTGAATCACTGAGAGGGGGAGGGGGTGAATCAGTGATCCTTTAAAACTTTTTACTAATTGATTCTTAATCAATTAAACCTCTATGGCTGGTTAAAGCCTCGATCCACTCTTCTTGTATCTCTCACCTTTCCACGAATGATGCAGTAAATGTAAAGGCACTGGACACAAGGATTTACAAGGTTCGGCACCAAAGGCCTACATCCTTGCCATGCTCTCCCAGCATGGATTCTCCCATTATAATCTGTTAGTATTACAATGGTCGATACAGAGTCCCCCTGTATCTCTCCTGAGTCCCACAGGAGGGTCTTTATACTGCGTCCCACAGTGTTACCAGAGTCCCACTGGCCTGCTCCAGAATCCCACTGAAGACTTCTTCTCCCTGAGTCCCACAGGGTCTTCTCTTGGCTCCTCGAGTCACACGAGTAGCTCTTCTTCACTTTAAGTTCTTCAAGTAACTTCAGCAGCCTGGGATAAAGGCTGCTGGCCTTGCTCTTCTCTTCTGATCACTTGTGGTTGATCAGGGCTTCTCGTCTAGCTCAGGCTTTATCTCCTTCTTCAGGATAACCTGGCTTCTCTCTCCAACTACTGAATACTCAGACAACTGATATCTTTAACTTTGGTCTGGTCCAGTCTCAACTCACTTCAACTTCATGCACTGAGTGCATGGCAACTCTGAATCCTCATGCACTGACTGCATGGCCTTCTCAATTTCTTCAAGATCCTCTGGTCTTGGACAACTCAAATGCACACCACTGATTTGACTCTGTTCACGTGTGCATGTGCATGCATGCATGCATGCACTCTCCTCTTTCTCCTCTTGGTGCAATAAACCCTCAAAGGGTGTAGTCACTTTAAGCACACACCTTCTCACTTGAACTTCATACTTTGTTCAATGTGTTTACTCACTTAAATGTGTGTTATACTTTGTGTGAATCTTCTTATTCTTCTTAGTGTGTCCACTCCACTTAGAGCACACACATAGGTTCGGCCTTTTAGTTCTTTTGCACACACAAATGCCTATGGCCTTTCACTTCTTCTTGCACACACACAAACTATTCTTTGTTCTTCAAAGTGTGCACAACCAACCCGTAGGGTCTTCCTCACTTGGCACACACACAAGGTGTGGTCTCGGCCTCCTCTTCTTCTTGCACACCTAATTGGATACGGCCTCTTCACTTGTTGCACACACACAAGAGATGTGGTGGCCTTCCTTCTTTACTATGCACACACAAGAGGCAAAGCCTCGGTTCTTCTTCCCCACTTTAGCACACAAGGCACTAAGGCCTCAGCCTTCTTAATGTTCACACATGAGGCACTGCCTCGGTCTTCACCTAGACTTCGGGCGCGCAAGGAGCACGACATAGGGGCGCGCAAGACCTCGGGTGTGCAGGGTGCAACACCTCGGCCACACAAGCTTCTCCTGCCGCGCAAGTATGCGGGTAGGGAGAGCTCTTCCTGTCGCACAAGTGATGCGCGCAGGGAACTCCTTCCCTTCACCTCTTTCGCGCAAGGGGTGCGCGAAAGGAACTCTTTCGGGACTCGGGTGGCACCGGGACAAACTGCCGCGCAAATGGGATGCGCGGGGCTCAAATCTTCGCAAAGCACAGGGTGCTCGCGGGACACTCTCAAGTTTTTCAGCAAGCATTCCAAGTGCTCGGGATCTCTTTTTATAGGCGAGGAGAGCCTCAGTTAATCCGCATGTTAAATCTTGAATCACCGAAGATTTCGGATCTTCAAAATCTTTCCAAGTTTTTGCGTTTTCTCTTCGGTGCACGCGGGTTCTTTTATTTATTATCTTCTTCACGTGCATGCGACTTAGAACGCATGCACGACCTCTTTTCTTCCAATCCATGCAAATCACGAACCCTTCAAAGCCTCGGCAGATTCTCTTGCCTTGACCGAACACGAAATTCTTTCAAACATTTCATGCATGGTCATTTTTAGGCATGATCGTGTTCAGTGTGGCCAGACGAACTTGTTGGAGCAATTAGATTGGCCGGAGGTGGTCGGACACTCCATTTCTATCCTCGGGGAGGTCTCTGGTTCGAAGGAAGCTCGCGGGTGGCCTCGTGCAAGCTCGGGGAAGAAGACCGTCGCTGGGCCGTTGGATCAGCCGATCAAAAGACTTTGGATGGACTGGATCAGATCGGTGGCGCGGCGGATTAGATGAGCGGCGCCGATCGTCCGCGAGATCAGATGAGCGGCTGGGATTCGTTCCCGGTGAAAAATGCGCGTCCCACATCGAATTCTCCAGCGGTTTATCCGCGCTTTATCAATATGCCGCTCCCTTCCACCGCTCAATTGAATTCTCTCCCTCCACGGTGCCGCCCCGCACCGTGTTCTCCCTGCGGGCGCGCTCTGCGCCCACTCTGCTCCCTGCGGGCGCGCTCCTAGCGCCCCCTATGCACCTCGGGCGCGCGGGTTTCACCACCGCGTGTCCTCGGGGGCTTACACACAGCCTGCCTCTGCCGCCCGGGCTGGCCACATGGGATCCCCCCTTGGGCGTGGCGCCTTAGGCCCACATGTGCCTTGGGGGTTGAACCCTTAAGGCTGGCCTTGGCTGGCCAATGTTTTGCAACAAAAACACTAAGTCCTTTGTTAAACAAAGTGACCAAGTGTAACATGCCAAGTGCCACTCCAAGCCATTCTTCTTCCCATCTATATTCTTCTTCCTCTTAAGAATTCCTCCAATTCTCTTCAACATTTATTCATCACTTTGTAATGGAATTCCCGAAGGTTCTTCATCTTCAACCGAACTCCTGAATCACTAAAATTATTCAAAGTGCTTCATTGATCTAATCAGAGATCAATTGGATCATCTTCATGTTCACATGCACTAAGTGATAGTGCATGGACTTCATTAAACCACTTCATCCACTTAGATGTAGTGAATGGATCATCTTGCTTCTTCAACTCCTCATGCATTGTCACTACAATGCATGGTCTTCTAATCATGTTGTGACTTTGTATCATCTTGATACAAGTTCTTGGAACTTAATGATCAGCTCAACAATCGTCAGATGTTCATGGAGAATGTTTTAACCACAATTTCCAATACCACATAGTGAATCTACTAAGTGACATGCATCTTAGTACCATGGCCATTCTCCTTCATCACCATCACCATCACATCCTTTGACATTCACATCTTGACTCCTTGACATCCATTCATTCCAAGACAACTTCATGTCTCATTGACAACAAATGCAACTCAGTGCACTTCAGATGTCTACTTCTCTTTTTCTATAACTTAAACAAAAAAGTTTACATAGTAACCAAAGATGCCTGAGAAGGATTTTAGATATAATATTAGTAGGCTAGAACCCACGGTGTCTAGGCCATTTCATTCTGTCCAATATTAAATAAAATTTTTAACTTCACTATTTAAATGATAAAAATATTTTAATAAATAAATCAATTAAAGTGGGTCCCACTTAGTAACCAGTGAAGTTTACCAACTACAGTCAAATATGGTGATTATAAACCAAAATATCCTATAATTGTAAATGGGTGTGATAATATGAGAATAAGTGGACTATCCAAAAGCTCCTGATTAGGATTGAAGGACACATCCCAACATTTATAAATCCAAGGATTACTTCTCATTTGAAGAGAATTAATTTTCCGTTCAAATTTATTTAATAATATTTTAACAAATTAAATCGACCCACCTCGACCATGTCCATAAAAATCCATAGAGGCTTTTGAAGTATCGCTATAGGGGCTCAGTCAATGTCCAATGCTATGGAGTCAATCCATGTTGAACTAAAAATAAAGTCCCTTGTGTCACTCCAGGAATGGGGTGATAATGTTAGTATCTAAAAAACCACTGAGTCCATACCTAGTATTACACGTAGGGTCCTGAGTCACTCTCAAGGGCTGGTACAACAAATCGTGCTATTTAACCCTTCCAAGGGGTCTCCCCTAGGGAATTGATATCACTCATTTGGAGGTAAATTATAAAATGAACAATGTGCCCATCTCAGGAATAGTTAATGTCTCCCCTGATATGGTTAAAAACATTAATGAAATCTAAATAAGGCTTGAGATTCTTCCTATAGGGTCATTATATTAGAACCCATTGTATCACCCTCGAATCTAAGGTGAAATAGTAGAAAAATAAATACATATATAACACCGGACTAGGAAAAGACCATTTCTGGTGTTCTAGAATTTACATTACAATATGTTCAATGGTCTAGGGAAAACCATAGGTAAAATCCATTAAAGACATAAGGCATATGATATAATGACTAGGCCAGTTCAATTATCAAATGAAGGATATAATCATTATTAAACACCCCTCAAGGGTGATTATTCTATGTATGTAAAAAGAAATGTAAGCCTCATGGAAATAAACACTCATTAGTGTGGTAGAAATTAGGGGTGATCAACCTAGTGGTTGGTTTCTCTACTCACTCGGGTCACTATAGTCATGAGAAAGCTATCAATTTAATTAAATTAACCATTTATAGGTTAAATTTAAAAAAAATTGTCCATTAGTCGATGACACATTTTATGGAATGAAACAAAAGGAATGTTAACATCATATTCCACATTCCATAGCCACATAGAGAATCCCTCGTATAGTGTGACCATTAATTTGAGATAGGTTGAAGGAAATCAAGAAAACTGAAAATGCCTGGAAAATGGGAAAAATTAGGTTGCAATGAGATATTGCAACATATAGAAAGAATAACTTGAAATAGAAGTAGGAGGATTTTATATCTCTCCTCTAGAATTACAATGGATTCGATGTTGAGTGAAATGGATAACGAATAGAAGAGGTAGGTTAAACCCTAGTGTGATAAGGAAAAGTGCATTGTCCATATGAGGATAGTTCTACCATTGGAAAAAATAAGTGGATGGAAATAAAATATGTTAATTCATTAAAGTAGTAAAAATAGTAATTTCACCCTAGAAACAATTGTGCATTGTTTGGCCGCACAGTTTTCCAAAAAGTGCACAACTCTTGCACCCGTCATTGCTTGAAGGGGTGCACTACACAAATAGGCATAGGGATTGCCTAAACATGTGTTGACCATGAGAATGGGGTCTGTTCAAAAATCCAATAAGACTAGATATCCATGTGCACAGGTCACACAGTTTTAGATAAACCATACGACCCCTAGGTGCCTACTATCGGCAAACCAGACAATTTAAGGTAACCATTCAGGTTGTGATGAATTGTTTCTCATAACCTAGAGGCCTAATATTTTCTTATTTCATTGAGGATATAGGTTCCTAACAATCTCTAAATACACTCATGACTTACTTGAAATTATAAATCATCATATTTAGGTCTTTTTAAAGTATTTAAAACAAAAAATGAATGTTTCTTACCTTTTTTAAAATATAGGACACTACAACCTCCCCTCTTTAAGTAAAATCATCCATGAGATAATGTTTTGATGGTAATAGAACGTCATGTGGGAAGTCTTATGGAAACATTACAAGTACATCATAATCCCACTTTTTTGAATCATCCTATAAGTTTTTTTTCATCCATAGTACATGCACTTGAGGAATAGACCTACCTAAAAGAGCCATTATGGTGTGATCAATGATACATATCAGATGCTCCTTAAAGGATGCATCCTCTTCCAACATAATATCCATGGGGTCAAATTAACGAGATGGGATGTAATGATACATTACGAGAAGATATACTTAAAAAAATTCATCCATGGAATTGTACCTCTGAGATAAAAGTAATCGATAGGCTATCGGGCATGCTTCCTCCACAATCTATTATTGTCAAACATATTGAGGTGATAATTTTCCTTGTCTTATGATTCCTCTCTTCCCAAATCAATGTGATACAAGTAAAAAGAATTGATGTCTCACCTAGGACTCTAGAGGTCTACAATGACTATCAATATTATAATTCTTCCTATATAGATCTTTATCTTTATGCTTCTGAATTAGCTGATATTTCTATAATGTCTTATGAATGAATTAGGGATGTATTAGAGCTACCTCACCCGCCCCTAACTAGTATAGTGGTGATCGACATGGTCTAAAATATAAGGCCTCATACCAATACATATGAATCATTTCTTGAAATATTTTATTGAAGGAAAACTCAACTTGAGGAATATTTATTTCCCACAAGCCTTCAAAATCAAGGAGACAGGCTCTAAGCCTATCCTATAACACCAGAATTGTCGTATTGGAAAACCCTTCAGTCTTCGGGTGATATGATGTACTCATGGGGACCTATGAACCTATTATTTTTTGAAATATTTTACCTATATATGATGTAATGATGGCCTCTTAGTCGGATGTGACAGAATGGGAAGCACCATGAACTCAGACTCTCTCTTAGAGGTAAAAATTTCAGCACTCGTCCGGAAAAAGATCTCCAGATCGGTAGAAAGTTCATGACATTGGTGAACCTATCGATGATCACCCATAATGCATTAATAGATCGATGGGGTATATTGAATCCCATCATGAAACTCATGATGAAGTTATTCCATTTACACCTAGTAATGGATTAAGGTTGTAGAATTCTAGCAAGTTGTTGGTTCTCAGCCCTCATATACTTACAGGTACCACACCAAGTAATGAAACCAGTTGTCTACATCCTCATTAATTTACACCAATATTTATGGGGATGTATATATACATCATTGTAATACAAGATGAATTTCCCAAAAATATACATGTAAACCCATCATGATCTCTTCTCGTATATCTATAAGAACCTATGAATGACCATTAATGATTAGGGTTTCACTACCATAAACATCCCAAAAAAGAGGTGGATCCTCTCCTATGAAAATATCACTCAACGAAATGCCCTTTGAAATAGATAAATTCTTTATTCAGAAAAACTATATAAGGGATTATGTCACTACTAGAGCTAGTAAGACTGTTTTCACATTACATTTCTGCACCTCCAGATGCATATCAGAGAATAGAACTATGAACTGCCACTCACGACATGTTTCCTTGAAGGAATTCATCTATTTCTTCTGGATCAGGTCATTCACTATGACCTCTCCCATTCAAGGTGTTGATATAAGGCAATATTAGATGTATTGTAGGTATTCCACCCACATGTACTTCCTCAGATTCCTGTTATACTGATTTGAGTTGTATTTGAGACTTTTATTGTCTATGCAAAGGATGAACCAATCAACCAACCAGTAGTGCCTTCAGTATTTACGAGAATAAACCATGCCTACTATCTATAGTTCATTCATAGTATAGTTCCCCTCATGAGGAATGAAATGGTGGGATTCATATACCATGATTTGATTACCGTGCATCAGAATAGAACCTTGTCTGAATCTTGAAGCACCAATATAAACTGTATAACATCATCACAAATTTGGAAAAATCGGGATAGATTCTATATTGAGTCTAACTATTAACTCTTGAAAAGCTATCTCAAATGTTTCAATCCAGTCGATCTTCACACCATTCTTGTTCAAGCCAATAAGAAGGGATTCTAGTTGTGAGAAGTCTTGGATGGGTAACCTGTAATTGGAAGCTAGCTCTATAATGTTTTTTATGTCAAAAATATCATTGGAATTATACTAGGAATATATATATATATATATATATATATAAATTTATAGTCCAATATATATGATTCAAAATGATATAATATGACTAAATAATGTGAACCTTACAGATAAAAAAGTGAAATTTACTTAGCTTTACTTGTATTTGGGGTTCTCTCTGTGTACTCAACATGATCTGAAGATATATTTTATGCTCATGAATGGTGTGCCTATACACTACTATTTATTCTATGAACACTTATTAATTTAAATTAGGATATAATTGGAAAAACATATTCATAAAAACCATGAATAATTCTGGTGCATTCGTCAGACAGAACGACAAACCCAAATACTCGTACAAGCCATACCTGCTTCAGACCACTATATCTGGTATGACTGATGTCATGACCTGATCTTGATGGTATAATGACATCAAATTTATGTTATAAAAAATAGTGTCTCCTTGGATATAGTTAAATATGTCACCAATATGAGGATGTGGATATCAGTTCATCAATATAAGCTGGTTCAGTCAATGGTAATCCACACACAATCGAAGGGTACCATTCACCTTCATGGAGAAAATAACCGGTGAACCCCGGGGAGATGTTCTATGTTAGATAAAATCCTTGGACTCAATATCATAAATCTACTTTTGGTGTTCTTAGAGATCTCTATGTCCTATCATAGAATGATAAATGGAAAATGGTGATACACCTTACTGAAGATCGCTAGTGAACTCAACACTTTAATATGAGGTAATATTTAAAAATCTTCAGGGAAGATGTCCATAAAACAATCAACAAATGGATGATACTCCATGATTTTAATTATTTAATCACTCATAATGATACATGATTATTGGGTGATCACTCCTCCTAGGCCAGTATGATTGATTCTAGTTGAACTTTCTTAGAGATCCCATTCACCGTTATGAATATACAAGACTCCCTTGGGTTATGTGAATGATACCCAATGGTGATAAAAATTCACCAGGGCTTGGAAAAGCACATGATAATTCATACTTACAATGATGATAAAATTTGTCCTTTAGTTTAAAAATAAACTCCATAAGAAAACGTACACACCTAGTTCACGGTGTAATTTCATTAATAGTTTTATACCCTCAGTTCATACTCCTAACACCTTGTCAAGGGTCACAAAACCACTTGAGTACTCTATCACTAGGCCGACGCTTATCATAGTTGTAGTAGTTAGATTATAATGTTATGAACCTATATCAAACAAGGAAGATAATAAACAATTGGAAAACAGAATTATACCCCTCAATGTTTATTTACCTAGAATATGCTGCATAGGCATTGGTTGCACTACATAAGTATGGATTGAACTGTGATTCCATGAAGCTATCTACTTAGCATGTGCAAGTACACTCTGTTGACGATGGAAATTTGAAGCCTAACAGCCCTTCCCCAAACACCTACATTATTGGAACTACCTATATAATACTAGATTACTTTTAATTCGGTTTATATGATCATTCTCCTAAAGGTGGGTCTGAAAAAATACATCATTCACATTTCACTGATAAAAAGGATTAAAAAATGATGTAGTTGACCCATCCTACCACAAGACCTACATTCTATCAGGTTCATCATAAACTAGGTATTTTTGTGACTTGTCCATCCACAGTAGTGACACACCACTTTGTTGTTGATGTGTCTCACCTGGCCGGTACTACCCCTTGTGCCCCTTAATGATTCTCTTCTTGCTGCTAGATAAATCACTACTTATACATGAATCCAAAATCCACTCTTTTATGTTGCATTTCTCACTTAGGTTTGAATTAGTGACAAGGTTCTGTTTACTATTTTCTAAAATAGTGGTCATATGAAAGATGTTCACATGAGGGAGGAAATCATTTGAAATCCCCTCCTCAAATCACCTCATAGTAGTCAACTCATCATTGATCAATGTAAATTTGAAACAATGGAATTCAGTGTGGAGACATGAATATTCCGTCACTGACATGTCACCTAACTCAATGCTCGTGATCTTTTAAACATATTCCATTCCAAGATTATGATAGAATAATTATCTGAAAATGGGTATCTAAATGTCTTCTTAGACAATTCCCTTGTATCAACCAACATGAGTCAGATCGTCCATCAATTGATTGGCAGATTAAAGCAGCTTGTAGGTTGTAAGCATGACACTCTTATCTAGAAGAATCTCTATGTTATAAATAATCCAAACCATTAACTGTTACCACGACTCAGTAACATGTAGTTCTTCATACCTTTAGAAGGTGGGAGGATCATACTGATTGAACTTGTGTGTCATCTCTCCCATAAAATGTACTGGTCAAGGATCACCCAGTAGTAATTTTATAGACATGATGATGTTCTCCCAAAACTGGGAATCAAAACTCAGTAAAGGATCTATGAGGGGTTCCCTGGGTTAAACTGCATGAGGTATCATCGATGGCTCATGTCCCGCCACCTCAAGAGTATGCTCATTTCCACTTTCATAGAAAAAAACAAGGTCATCATAGTGGGAAATCTCTATAAGTGACAAGAGTATATCTCATATATGATTTATAGTGTATAGGGAAAGTGATAATAAAGGACATGCACAATGATATACAACATAAAAAACACACCCCTCCATCGGCACCCGATGTTATGTTTATGTGAGTTGAATGGGAAACAAAAGGATAATAAGTATTCATGGCTTATAACCCACTACTATGGTTGGGTTAGGCAATGGTCTAACATTTCACTAATATGGTGGGTGCTTCAATTATAATATTCATTTACTTTTATTTAGTTATTAATTTATTTCCCCTCAAATGTTTGAATTATATTTATCAACATCTTCAATTTATAAGGCCACATACACCATATAAATTGGATTGTGTTGTCCATTTAATATGAAAAACGACACATTCCAGTAAATGCAACTGATGGTCCATGGCACAGCATGTCACCACTGGATACAACAAGAATATTATTTAAACTATTTTATTATACACTATTAGGTAAAAGAAAATTATTTTAGTAATATTAGTTATTTCTCAGTCTCGTAAGAATAATTTTTAGATTTCTATATAAAACAACCAAGGAACAACAAAAATCACATATAAAAAAGAAAATGCATGAGGAAAGTAGATATTGAATAGAAATGTGCATGGAAATTTTAAATATTGAAGTGCCTAGTATGATGAATGAGTTCTAATATGCCCTCATATCATTGGTATTAAATAATAAATATTCAATTAAGATATTGGAAATTAAAAACAAGCCAGTCACCCATTGGTGAAAACAATGAAACTGTAGAAAAGAAAACACTGACAACATTTACCCATCCCAAAAGATTGGGGGTTCACCTATACATGGTATATTTTATCCCTTTTAGGAGCCCATGAAACAATATCTATTTCCTAGTATCCTAACAAAACCAAAAAATATTTTTTGAAAAATAAAATATCACTCTGATAAAAATATATAGAATCCTTCTAAGGGTAACACAAAAATGTTCCTTGAGACAGTGGGCCACAATACCTCAAGCATGGTTCCCCAAATTCTGATGGTTTCCGACAAGAAGCAGGGGAATTTGGTAAGTCCATGTGGGAGACTGTGAAAACATTGATCATAGTAGATCATTTCAATAGGTACATATTCAAATGGCATAATAAATAAAATAAGAATAAACCATAATTGATAGTAGTGGAAATAAAAATACATAATGATTCAATAATGAGAATTAAATGGGTGAAGTGTAACACCCCAAGATTTCATAGTATGTTATTCTAGTTAAGGTAATTCAATATCTTGCGCTACACGCAACACTTAGGTCAAGAACCCCACAACATACCAAACTAGTCGTTCAAAAAGCTGTTATGAATAGTATTAATTAAATTTTGAATGTTATATAGTCCATATAATTTTAGGATACATATTATGTGTTTCTTAACCATAATATAAGATCAAATCCATTTTTTCATATTAAAGAAGTATTCTTCAAAAAATGCAATTTTACCTCCTTTTAATAGAATCCCCTTTTTAAAACCAATATTTTAAACTTTTATATATTCAATTTAATGAAATTAAATTTTTCTTTAGAATCGGGAATTAAAAATTTATTTTGGATAAATTTTTTGTTACTTTTATAATAACTTTAATATTTTGATGAATACTGAAAAACTACTAAATTTTAATTGAAAACAACATTTTTAATCTAAATAATTTATATTGTAAAATTATTAATTTGAATGGTTTGTAAGTATAATTATATTATATTTTTATCTTTTAATATTATTTAAATAAATATAAAAAAATTTACCTTTACATTTGACAAAATCACATGTCAATATTTTGATAGTTTTTTCTTTTTAAATCCTACTTTTTAGTTTTGAAAACATGAATTAATATTAAATTAATTAATTAAAATTCCATGATTTTAATTTGGTAAAATAGAAATAAATTTTGAATTCGAATTATATAAATTATCTTATAGTGAATTTTTGTTATTATTTTGAAAAAATTTAATTTTTTATGAATAATCAAAAACATTGCATTATTGTTTAAAAGAGTCATTTTATTTGAATAATTAATTATTTTATTTAAATTTATTATAAAAAATAGATACATAATTAATATATATGATCAATGTAATTCATTGGAGTCAATTTATAATAAGTTTTGATATATAATATTTTATTTATCTTTTTACCATATATTAACCACCATCTAGGTGCATTAATTTTTTTCGTAAAACATAATTTTACCACTTTGGTAGTTGAATTTCAAAATCCGAGAGATACGGTTATCATCCGTAAGTAAAATTTTGTTCAATAAGACGAAAATATTTTTTGGTGAATAGTATCTTTTGACTTTTATTTAACACGTTTAAAAGTAAATAGGGTAATTAGGGGTAAAAATGATATTATAATTAACCTATCACATGTCCTAATTCTATTGGATAAGTGCAATTCGACCAAAAAAAACATTAGGAATAAAATATGATCTTTTGTGGTCCACTTGGAATAGATTTGGACATTTATTATTATTTTATTTAAAGAATACTTAAAAGTGTTAAATTCAATGTTTAATAACTAAACCATTTTTAATATAGAGATACACATAAGATAAATTTGACTATAAATATTCAGTTGAAAGATCAAAATTATTTACTACCTAATGGGTTTTTATTTATAATTTTTAGACATTAAATAATTTAATTTATTTATGACACAATGATGATGCAATAATAACCTTATGAAGGAAATATTAGAATTATTTATATTATAAATACCGAAATAAATTTAAATTGAGAATTATAATGAATTCCAAACAATTTATAGGTTAATATGACATGTTAGGGTTATTGAAATTAATTTAACTCAAAGTGATAATGTTTTTATGGATTAAAAAATAATAATAAAGAGTTTCAAAATTTACAAAATTGTGTTTTTAAAACAAATACTATATTATTAAATGATATATTGTTACTAAAAAACTAAGGATCAGAAAAAGTACTTAGATAAGGTTATATATATTAATACTGAACCAATTGTGGTTCTCTTGGCTTGATATAGAATGTTTATTGACCATATAATATAAAAATACAATGAGGCATGGTAAATGTCAAACTATTTAACTAACTGTTATATATAATAGTTGAGGTTAATATAGTGACTTAAAACCATCTAAAATCTTTTTGTTGAGAGTTTTTCATACCAAAACTACCCTTTACTTGAAAGAATTCATTTGGGAGCCATTAGAAACCGAAAATGGTTTTATTATAAAATACAACTTCAAACTTTTTATAAAGTTCCCCTCACCCCTCTTATAAAAGGTCCGTTCACTTATCTCAAAATAAATCTTCCAAAACCAATTTTCTCATCCAAACATTACCCAAATAAACTCCCAAATACCCTAACATCAACCTAAATTCCATACTTTGATCAGAAAGTCAACCTAATGAGCCCTTTTGATCAACTCAAAATGAAACATCCAAAGAAGAAGTAATAATTTCACCACCCTATTTCATGTTCTTTTCTTCTTTCACTTTCGATTTATTTCTTGTTTCCAAAAAAAAAATCAAGTACCTCTTATATATTTTTATTTTATTACAAATATGTTACAACCATAGTCTTTATTCTATCCATCTTATAAATGAAAAAGTCACCATACGTCTGTCGGTACGGCTTAACGTCTCCACGTTGTGGTGTAGTTTATTATTCAAACACAATATTATTTGTACGGGTATAATAATGAGTATAAATAATTTAAATAAAATATATAACATGTTAATTATTTATAATATATGATATACAATCTAATTACATAAAATATCACAATCAATATAATGATATTGTCGCTCGTGCGTACGTACGACTTACCGTCTCCACGTACGCGATGAGATTCATTCCTCATCATAAAAATTTAGGAATAATTATCAATTTATGATTAAAAATAATGCTTAAGAACTTAATATCATTCTAGATATTAATAAAATATATCTTATACATAACAAACCTGACTTATGTACCAAAATATATAAAGGAAAACAAATCAGTTAACAACCAAAACAATGATACTACTAAAATATAATTAACAAAGCTATATTAAAAGATCATATATTATATCATATTCATGAATATGGTTCTTGTATAATTTAATAACAATTATTTCACCATTATATAGGAGTTAAAACTACCCCATACTAAGGGAAAATACAATCTAAGGGGTTTTCATCTCATTCTTTATTCCTGTGTGATTCATGCTATATTTCCCCTATTTCCTTTTGTGTAGGTTATGTACTGCCCATAATTGTATAATTTTTTTAATATAATTCAATTTATGGGTATTTATAACTTCTTTATATGATTATTTTTAATGGGGTGTATGTTTTGTATGTTACCTAATCGTTAAGGTAATTTTAAATTTCAGTATCAACTCATTGGTCATTACTCATACTTCATTAATTATTTTATTCCATGATTATGTTTGAAATAACAATTTATTATATATGTAGTATTTCCAATCCCCTTTATATGGATATAACATTTATACACATAATCACTCAATTGATAAATTCACATTCCATTGTTATGAACTTTTTAACTGCAATCATAACTGAATTTTTATTCATCGAGTTAAACATCCAAGTCATTGGTTTTGTTTTTATAAGAATATGTGTTAATGTAATATTATTTATTTAGATAGAATATCCAATTATATTTAGTGTATTTATATTTTTCACACATAGTAATTTCATTTATTTATCCTTAATCTATGGATACGGACTTTATAAGGCATTTTGTATCAATTTACATTCCTTTGATACCTCATTGTCATTATGCACCAATTCACTTTTATATGGTGTATATACTATCATTTAAAATATTATATCATAAATACCATTATTCTTATGATATTATAATTTTTTTATTAATGTTATTCCTCAATTACTTGTATTCAAGAGTCTCTCATTGGGTTAGAAAATTTTCACTAAATTATTGTTTTAAATGTTTTAAATATTTATTCTTCTAAATATTTATCATTACTATCCATGATTTAAAAATGGTTTTAATTATTTTTTTATATGGATATAAATGTTTTGAAATTAAAATTCCTTTTAAATGTTTCAAATTTGTATGGGACAATTTTATTCTATAATCTCTTTTAAACGACTTCTTTGATAAATACTGTGACCTTTAAATGTTTTCATGAAAAAGGGGATATTTCTCTCAAATATTTTTAATGAATATTTTCATCTATGTCAATATCCTTTAATGTAATTTATTGTTGATTGATGTTGGTTTATCATAATTCAATCATCCATATTGTATTGAATGAGTTATATTTGATTGTGGATGTTCTATTTATATGCCATTCATGGTTTGTGGTTAAAATATTGACATTTCGTATGCTATTTTTTTATGAATGTTTGGATTATGTTTCACCCTTTCATATGGGGAATGAATTGGAATTAGTAAGTGATGGCTGGATCTCTCTATATCTCCTCAATGCATCGATAGGTCTCATGAGACAAAGTAGTGTCTTGGCATAAAGCCTTGAAAAAATATTATTTGTAGTCTTTGCATGAGGGCTTGACTGTGTGGTTATGATGTCCGACATTATATATTCCATCATTATGAAATTATATATTGATATTACATTTGATCATTAGACTAGTAGAATATCCATGAGAATAATTAAATGGCATTATTTGATTTATCTTTTCCATATTATGATGATGTTTAAGTTTAAAAGGCTAGTGTTCTAGTCCTATACATTGACTTAATGGTTTCTTCTTATTTATGACTGTTTTCGCTATATTGTATTCCATACTGAGAAACTAATCTCACAACTTTCTTAAATTTCATTTTTCCTAGGACGCAAATAAGTATATTATGATTAACCGTCAAAAATATGCTATGTGATATAAGAGTGTTTATAGGGGACATAATGTTATTTTTTTATTTCATGATATAATATAAAACCTACATATGTATCTAGTACATAGAAGACTACATAACTGATCGGTATTTTGGTACCTGATTCCTTGTATCATTCCAATGTCATGTAATAATCCACCGATCATGGGTAACTGTGGTAGGGGAATTATAGTTGGCATCATAGGAAGTTTATTAATAAATTGGGAAGCTAGATTTAGAAAAACTCTGATTAGGAAACACTAAACTAAGATAGAAATTGAAGATTAGTATATAATAACATCAATAAATTTTGGTAATGTAAATATTATGTCGTTTTTCCAGGAAATACATCCATGTCTGGATATGAGCCGATAGAGGTGGCTCTGGCAAAAAATGTACCTATGAGTGAAAATTCCAACAAGAGTTTCAGGGCTGACCTAGTGTATCCTGGTACATGACAATGGGCTTTTCTGCACTCTTGGTTACAACACTCCGGATGATATGCTTAAGATAATACAAATTTTCTTTAAAAATCGATTTGAAGGATTTTAATATAAGACAAGAATAAATAACATTTTTCAAACATAAGGCATTTTAGATCTAAAATAATGTGTTATGATATTCCTTATATTATTTTATGACTCACACTATGATTTCTTGTGTTAGTCAACAGATAAATTCCAAGAAAGTCATAGTAACATTTAACATGATGTACAAGGTGGGAAAAATGGTGAAAATGTACAAAGAAATGGAATGTTGATAGGTGTAAAAGATATTGTGTTCATACCGAATCATAATTACTAAATTATGATAAAAAACTTATATATTAACCAACTCCCAAACTCAAAAAAGAAGAAAAAGGTGGTGAATGATAAGAGCTCAAGCATTGGAGACCATGGAGTAAAGAAAGCTCAATTTCTGTCAGGCAGGAAATGTGGAAGGAAACACCTAGTGAAGTGTCTCAATGGAATAAAGAAATGCTTTATGTGTGGGAATGAAAGATATAATGTAAATAATTTTCAAGAAAAATTAATAGTAGTATAGAATAAAATAAAAATGATCCAAAGAATCCATTTACAGTTATTTTCCTTAAATGTAGAGGACATGGGCATTACCCGAGTGAGGGACCTATTCTAAAGGACAACCTCTTTGTCAAAGAAGATCCTATGTGGAAATAAATCGATGTTGAAATGTTTAAAAGTATTAGTACGATTTATTGATGGAATTACTATGGAAAAAATTAATCTTGTATGTGTAACACTGTAGTTTTTATGTGAAAATGATATTTTAGGAAGAATTATCTTTTCTATTTTTGATATAGTTATAAATAACCATTTGGGTTTACATGATCCTTAAATTTGAGGCAATTATAAGTTAATAATTTTTTGGATGAAAATGTGAGGTATGAGATAGGATTTGTGGTGAAATTATGTTAAGGTTATTTTGAGGCATTAATCTAATTTTAGGAATGTTATAAAATATTGTTTTTGAAAAAGGAAGACACACAAACCATGTGACGACCCATCACGTCGAACAATGATTTGGGAATCCAACCTACCACCAGAGTGCGATTGGGATTTATCACCTACCACTGGACTACATGAAGTCCCTAGTTTTTGTAATTAATTATTTTTATTTATATAATTTTATATATCAACTATATGTTGATTTGGGATCTTATGTCTTATCAAATGGATATCCTTAGTATAGGAAAATAATTTGGTGATTATGTGATAGATGTTATTTTAAAAGATGTTCACTTTATTGATAACTCATTACGCCTAAAAAAATAGTATACAATGGGATTTTTTTGAGGAGTAATGGAAAATTTTTATCTGTGTTTTTATTGATGATTTATAGAAATTTGGGTTATTTATGAAAATGATAATCCTATCATGGAGAATATGTTATTAGGTGTAATTTCTTTTAAGGATGTGAATTTAATATTAGTCGATGTTATTTGGAGTCAAAATATAATGTGGAAGCCTATGTTATCAAATTCTTCTATGTTTTGGGTTTCAATATTAGTTTTAATTATATTGAAGGATATTCATGACAATGGTTTTTGGAATGGTATTTATTGAACTTTGTGTATTATTTGTTCAATTATAGAAATTAGGATGAGTATTTATTTCTCTATCGGATTATCCTTTTTTGGGATAATCTAAACTTGTACCAACCATTTTGGTTTGTGATAATCTCTAAATAAAAGTTAGATATATAGTTTATCCTTTTTGAATTAAGAGATTCTCTAGAAGTTTATTCTAGCACTTCAGCTATGACCATTTCATCTTGAATACTCGTCGTTTGAAAAAAAAGATGATTTAGTGGTTGATATTTATTAATGAATGAAACTATACTTAAAAACTATGTATATATCTTTATGTTCTTAGTCAATATCATAAATAAATTCCTCAACTTTATGAAATGGATCTTAAAACAAAAAAAACTGTCCATTTACTTTTCATACTGGGAAACTAATGATAGTTTATCCCATCACAAGTTTGTGGTTTTCTTATTGTTAAATTTTTTCTGATCATGTATTCTATCACTATCCATTAGAACATGAAACATAGTTTACCTTCAATATCAATGTTTTCTTACATGGATTCCTAGTATGAGTTATCTTGGTGACCTTTGTACATTTCATTATTTCTTTAAAAGTTATATATTCATTGACTGTTTTTCTAATGTGGGTATTTCAATGATGTTACCAAGATCAAATTTAAAATTTAAAGGATTCAATTTCCAAAATGGGGGAAGAATGCAACACCCCAAAATTTAATCTTATGTTTTTTCTTTAAACTAATTCAATAACTTATGTTACACACAACACTGAGTTCGAACGCACCACGACTTACCAAACTAGCTGTTCAAAAAGCTGTTATGAATAGTACTAACTGAATTTTTAATTTTATATACTCTATATAATTGTAAAATCCATATTATGTGTTTCTTATACATAATATAGAAACAAAATTCATTTGTTCAGATTAAACATGCATTTTTTTAAAAATGAAACTTTACCACCTTTTAATTGAAATCCATTTTTAAAAACAATATTTGACACTTTTATATATTCAATTTATTGAAATTAAATTTTTCTTTATAATCAGGACATAAAAATTTCTTTTGGATAAAATTTTTGTACTATCCTGAAAAGTTTCATATTTTGATAAATACTGAAAAATAATAAATTTTACTTGAAATTATTTTTTTAATAAAAATAATTTATAGTGTTAAATTATGAATTCGAATGGTTTGTAAGTATAATTAGATTACATTTTTATCATTTAATACAATGTATGTCATTAAAAGTAATTTCATGTTTAAATTTGTCATAAACACATGTCAATCTTTTGATGGTTTTTTACTTTTTAAAAACCACTATATGGTTTTGACATCATGAATTAATATTAAATTAATAAATTCAACTTAAATGTTATTAATTTGTTAAAATTGATTTCATTTTAGAACTCGGAATATCATAATTATCGTAGTTAATGTTTATTATTTTTCTGAAAATATTTATTTTTTGATGAATAGTGAAAAACACAGCTTTATTATTTCAAACCGACTTTTTATTTAAATATTTATTTATATTATTTAAATTTATATTATGTCAAAATAGATACATAATACCAATATATGTTCAATTTAATTCATTTCGGTAATTTTATAATAATTTTAGATATATTAAATTTTATTGGACTTTTTACAGTCTTTTACCGACCTTATTGGAGCATTTGAAAATTTTCATAAAACATAATTTCACCACATATGGGAGTAAAATTTTAAAAATCTCATATACACAATTAAAATCAGTTAGTAAAAGTTGGTTCAATTAGGTGAATTTTTTTGGTTGAATAATATCTTTTGACTTTTATTTTCAACGGTTAAAATTAAATAGGGTAAATAAAGGTAAAAATGATATTTTAATTACCCTAACAAATTTCCTAATTCTATTGGATAAATTTAATTCAAAAAAACATCCTTATGGATAAAATATGATCCTTTTTATCAACTTTTATTAGATTAGGAAATTTATTATTATTTTATTTAAAGAAGAGTTAAAAGTGTTAAATTCAATGTTTAATAACTGAACCATTTTTAATATAAAGATACACATAAGATAAAATCGACTAAAAATGTTCAATATAATGATAAATATATTTTATACATAATGGTATTTTATTTATAATTTTTAGACATTAAATAATTTAATTAATTTATGACAAAATGATGATGTAGTAATTTTTTTATTAATGTAATATAAAAATAATTCATATTATAAATATCCAAATAAAGTAAAATTGAGACTTATGATAAATTCCACAAATTATATAGGTTAATATTACCTATTTGGGTTGATTGAAAAAATTTATTCGAAGGGAAAAAGTTATTATGAATTTCAAAAAAATTAAATACTAAATAGTGTCAAAATTTACATAATTGTGTTTTTAAAATAAATACTATATTACTAATTGATATAATATTCCTAAAAATATATGGTCCAGACACATAACATAGATAAGGGTGTATATATTAATAATTAACCTCTTGTGTTTCTCTTTTCTTTTTATAGTATGTTTATTAACTATATAATATAAAATTACAAAGAGACATGGTAAATGTCAAACTATTTAACAAAGTGTTAAATCTAAATGATATGGTTAATATGATGACCTAAACTGGTCTAAAACATATTTTTTGGGAGGTGTTAGACCCATCGCCAAATTATCTTCTAAATAAATCATTTTGGTGGAATTATAAATTGAAAATTATTTTATTATAAAATAAAATTTCATGCATTTTCTAAAGTGCCCCTCTCCCTCTTATAAAAGGGAACTTCCCCTTCTCTCCATATCAAACATCCAAATCCATTCTAATTGGCCAACCGTCAACCAAATATTCTTCCAAATTCCCAAAAATAAACCTATATTCCTAATATGATCAAAAATACAACCTAAGGATCTCTTTTGATCAACTAAAAATGAAACTCCCAAAAAAGAGTTAATAAATTCACCACCCCTTTTAATGTTCTCTTCTTCTTCAATATCCTCATTATTATTTTTCTTCCATTAAAAAATAATAAATATAGTAACTTATACATAATTTGACTATATTATAAATATGTTATGACCATATTTGTTATTCTATCCATCATATAAATGACAATGTCACCATACGTGCGTACATATTGCTTACCACCTCCACGTCATGGTGTAGTTTGTTATTCAAACACTTAATTATTTACATGGATATAATAATTAATATAACTGATGTAAATAACAAATATTACATATTAATTATTCTATCTATATCTTATACCATCCAGTTACATACAATTTTACCACTAATATATTGATATTCTCACTCGGGCATACATACGACTTACCATCTCAACGAACACGATGAGATTCATTCCCCATCGTAACCAATCAAGAATTATTTTAACTTTAAGATTAAAAATAATTTTAATGATCTTAATATAATTTTTTATATGAATAAAATACATCCTATACATAACAAACATGACTTGCATTATAAAACACATAAAGGACAATGATTCAGTTAACAACCAAAACAATGATACTTCTAAAATATTATTAATAATAAAATATTAGAAGATCATATATAATATTATATTTATGTATTTGGTTCTTGTATAATTTAATAAGATATATTTTTGCATTATATTGGAGGGTAAACTACCCTATAATAAAGAAAAGTACAAGTTAAGGGGTTTTTATCTCACTTCTTATTCTCGTAAGAATCATGCAACATTGCCACTATTTCCTTTGGTGTGGTGTATGTACTGCCCATGATTGTATTATTTGTGTAATATAAATCAATTTACGGGTACTTAATATTCATTTTTTTATACTTCCTTCATGGGGTGTATGTTTTTTATGTTACCAAATCTGTACAAGAATTTAAAATTTTAATTTCCAATCAATGGGAATTATGCATACATCATTGATTATTTTGCACTAATATTATGTATGGAATTACTATTTATTAATTATGTAATAATTTTCACTCTACTATATATGGATATAACTTTGATACAAATAGTCACTCAATTGATATATTCAAATTCTATTGATATGAACTTTTTAAGGGTAATCTTAACTTAATTTCCATTCATTGCGGTAAACATCCAAGTCATTGGTTTTGTTTTTACAGTTTTTATAAGGAATTTCGTCTCAATTTATATTCATTTGAGACCACTTAATCATTATGCACCAATTCAATTTTATGTTGTGTATATAATTTCATTTGACATATTATCTCAAGAATCCCTTTTCTATCATGATATTATAATGTTTTTACTAATTTTATTCCTTTATTTCTTGTATTCAAGAATCTTTTATTTTGATAGGAACTCATTAAATAAAATATTTTTTAAATGTTATAAATATTTATACTTCTAAATATTTCTCATTAATGTCCACTTTTTAAAAATGATTTTATGTATTTATTTATATGGAAATAAATGTCTTCATATTTAAATTAATTTTAAATTTTTCAATGTTGTATAGGACACTTTGATTAAAAAATCTCTTTTAAATTACTTCATTGATTAATAGTGCGACATTTAAATGTTTTGAAGAATAAAATGATATTTCTCTCAAATAGATTTAATGAATATTTTCATGTTTGTAAATATCCTTCAATGCATCTTATTCTTGATTTAGGCTGATTTATCATAATACAATCATCCATATTGTATTGAATGAGTTAGGTTTGACTGTGGATATGCTATTTTTACGCCATTAATGATTTGTGGTTAAAATATTGAAATTTCATAAGCTTATTTTAAAATGAATGTTTATAGTTTGTTTCACCATTTCATATAAAGAATTCCCTGGACTTAGTATGTGATGGGTGGAGCTCACTATAGCTCTTCGATGCATCAGTAAGTCTCATGAGATGAAATAGTGTTTGGCCTAAGGCCTTAACAAATTATTATTTGTAGTATAATAACGGGGCCGTCAAAATGTGGTTATGATGTTTGGAATTATGCATCCCATCATTAAAAAATTGTCTATTGATATTTCTTGTGATTATTTGACATGTAGAACATCCATGCGAATAACTAAATGGAATTATTTGATTTATATTTTCCATATTAAACTGATTTAGAAGTTTAAAAGGGTTGTTTTCTAGTCTTATACACTTCCTTAAATATTTATTCTTATTTATAAATGTTTCAGCTATATTATTATCCATACTAAGAATCTAATTTCAAACCTTTCATATGTTTCATTTTTTCCAGAATGCAATAAAGTATATTACAATTAAACTATAGGAATAGGCTAAGGGATATAAGACCTTTCAATGGGGACAAAATGTTGTTTTTATATTTCATGATGTAATGTAAAACATACGTATATATCTCGTACTTCCAAGGATACTAAATTGATCGGTCTATTGCTACATGATTCATTGTATCCTGCCACTTTTATGTAATAATGCATTAATTCATGTTAACTGGGGTTGGGGAGTTACATGATGTTTTAAAAAAGAGTGTAAAATATAATAGTTATGTTATAAAAAATAAATTTTATTGGGGAAGAGAATAGAAGAATAAAAAAAATGTTTGAAAAATTTAAAAAAATTAAAAAACTAATAAGACTGGAATATATTTTAATCTCTCAATCCTCTGCTCCCAACCCCATCCTTGTAATGAATGTAAATCAAGGGTTGGAAGATGTTGGATTACCTTTTTCCATACCTAGAATCATAAAGCCTACTTTGCTACTAATGGTTCCTAATAAGAGTACAAGATATAATCTCAATAGGCCAACACCCACAATGTCACAGACATTATATATCAGGAAATTTAAAATAAACAAAGTTCATTAACAGTTAAATAAAGAACATGATTAAATAAATAATTACATTGGTAAGGGTCTTATTTAAATTCTCAAAAAATTTACCTGCTTCAGCCTAAGATGGTGAGTCTGAACCCAAACATTTTGTAATGGTAAATGGTTAATATTGCATGAGTAGAAGTAGACCATCCCCAAGCTAGTTATTAGTGTTTATGTAAACATACTTAGGTTTTTGAATCCAATGATTATTTTTCACTTTTAAATTATTCATTTTTTATTCTAATTCAATTACGTCCCTTTTAAAAAATTTAATAGGGTCACCTTAATCCAATCAATAACATTTCATGGTGAAATTCCAAGTTTCGCTCATGGTTATCAGTTTATATACAATTCCAAGGAGTCCATCCATGGTGACCCATGATTGATGTTCAATGTGTCACTCCAAGCGTGGTGTGAATATTTCAAGATATAATAAACCTCCGAGTACATAACTAATATTGCATGTTGGGGTATGAGTCTCTCATATGGAATGGTAAAAATGATCATGCCATCGAGTGTATCCAAGGGGTCTCCCCGAGGAAAATGGTTCCTATCATTTAGAGGTAAACACGCCGAGGGATCCCATATATAGCTAAGTTGATGTCAACCTAAGAATGTTTAGATGTAATTAACAATATCTGACTAAGTCATGTTAGTCCTTACAAGGGGTCTTTAATTCATATCCACTTGTTTCACCATCAATACTATGTTGAATTACATGTTTAAGAAATAATTATATATAACCTGAATTTCTAAATATTATCTGATTATTTCATGAATTTATATTTCAAAAGGAACATTGGTTAAGAAAAAAACATTATGAAAATCCATTTAAAAAATAAGGAAAAAACATAATAACTTGGTTAATTTTCTCATTAATAAACACCCCTAAAGGTTGATTAAAATGCCTATGTAAGTGGAATAGTAAGAATCATGGCAAAGAACACCTATTAGGGTGGCACAAATCAAGGAGATCAACCCTATGGGTTGATTCTCTACTAACATGGGTCACTAAAGGCATATTAATTCTATCAATAAAAAATAATTAAAAATTAATCGGTAATAATAGAAAATTTAGGGATATAAAATAATGAAACATTTTATATAACAAAATAAAATAAAGGGAAAATCATTGACAACCAACATTATCCTCTTAGATTTTCCCTCATCAAGTGTAAACCTTTGATTTGATCTAGGTTGGAAGAAATCGAAAAAACATTCAAATTCCATAATATTGGGGAAATATATCTAGCATATAGATAGTGAAATGTATGGAAATAAGAACATGAATTAACATTATTAGGTTTGAATAAGTCACCAATAGCTTTCAAATATATTTGATGATGAGAGAAATGGACAACGAACATAGGTGATGGCTTGATCCTTAGATTGAGAGGGAAAAAAGCTACATGCATATGAGGAGAGATCAGCTGTTGAAAAAGTTATAGAACAAGGGAAAAAATTAGTTTAAGAAATTAAATTATTGAAAAATAGAAATTTCACCCTAAAAACAACTCTGTATTCTTTGGATGAACAATTTTCTAAACCATACGCAACATGTGCCCCTGTCCATGGTTCAAAGGAAAATACCACCAAGTTTGGTGCACTATTTGTCTAAACATCCATTGAAAATCTAAATATGATATTTTTAAATGCTAAATAACTACCCAATCATATGTCATGGATCACACATCTTTGGAAAAATAATTCGGCCCCTAGGTGCCCATTGTCTGTAACTGCACGATTTAGCGAAACCATGTTGTTTGGGAAACAAGATTTCTCCTAACTGCGGGGCATATTATTTTCATCATACATTTGGGATATAGGATCTGAAGGAGGCCTAGAATTACTCGATATCTACTTTATATGATCAAGAATCATATATATGTATGTTTAAAGTAATTATAAATAAAAACATTTTGTACCATTGTGAACATCATGGATGTTAGACATATCTATATTTGGATATCATAACCCATAGCACGCCTTAGCAACATTTTCATTTAATTAATGGGTGTATGCGTAAGGAACTGTGTAGTATATTAAGAGTATTGAATCAATATAATTTTATATATAACACATATATTAACCATGTTTTTACTTATTAAATTAATTGTAATGAGAATGTGAAAAATGAATCATATTACTTCGTGGAGGGTAGTATGCCATACACACAAGCGACATTATACTATTCTAAAGGACATAACTAATAAGAAAGTATATGTGATATTAAAAATTACAATTATTAAAAATATCATAAATATAATATACATTACTGAAATATATCATTATATCTACCATTGAAAGGTTGTGATGGAAAATTAGTTACATCAGTTTGTGAGGCAGTAGTCCATTCAACAAATGATTGAAGATTTCATTTCACATTTGATCGTGATATAAATGACTATTTGTCATGCACATAAAAGAATAATATCATAAAATATAGAAGATTCGTAGGTTATTATATAATAATTTTTTTAATAATATCTTATTTAATTGTAAGATTAAACAAAATAAAAATTATCATTTTATACAAATACCTCTTATTTAGACATATTTTTTTAGGTTTCCACCGTAATACTTACTTTTTTTTATGATAAAATAATGGATCTATGATGTTTTTTGGGTAGAAATAAACCAATATAGGGAGGGAATTTATGAAAATCATTTATTTAGATGTTTCAATATAGGAGGAGGGTGGGTGTTCTTTTATATGTTTTGAAGATGACATAGAAATGAAATATTAAAAATATACAATTAAACCCACATATTTATCAGTCCAAAAGTTTCAAAAATGTTTTATTATAAAAAATTTTAGGTTACAAGGTGATAATATATAAAGAATGTTTTGGGAAGAGTTGGTAGGTCATTTTAACTCTTATCTTTTCATTTTAACCCTTCATAAATCAATTTTTATTCTAATAATGGTAATTAATTTTTACACCTTTCACAATTCATTATGGTAAAAAATTATAGTGAAGTTATATGATTATATAAACTATTTTTATTAAAAATATATAATATATTTTTCCAAATACAATTTAAAAAGGTGGAATAATTCAATAAAAAATTTACATGGAGAGGTGAGGGAAAAACAAGTTTTCAAAGGGAAAATTATCGTATGAATCGACGATTTTATTGTAGAAATTTAATATGATGTTATTTAAATTACCCATATTATTAAAATTTTAATATAATTTTACTAATATTAAATTAAATCCAATTTAAAATAAAACTTATATATGAAAAAAATATTTAAAATAAAATATAATATTTTAGAAAAATGATTATTTTATACTATTAATCAAAAAATGAAACATTTGAGACAAAATCATTAAAATAACCCTAAGATAATTTTGATATACCAATTTAAAAATTTAATATTATTCTATTAGATAAATTTTGAAAAAATTATTTAAATTAATTTCAAATTATGTGTAAAAAGCATGACTAAACACTTTTTAGAAAAATAATTTTTTTAAAAAACATTTATTTTTATTTAAATGTTTATATTTTAATTCTAGACAAAAGTTAACCATAATATTCATAAATTACATAGTTATATTCATAAAATATAATTTAATGGATAATTTATTATGGTATACACTATTATGGTTTGTTTTGGACATGGGTTGTCTTTTCTACAAGCTATTGAAAATATTAACTTTTAAAAAATATGTGTCAAGGGTTCTTTAATCTCGGTGTTGTGTGTCACATGTGATATCAAATAAAAAGTTATTATTTTGAAATGTAGACGATTTAAATTTGAAAAATAAAAAATAAATTGTTTCCTCACAATTTAAATTCAATCTCAATAATCAAGGTTTTGACATTCAGAATTAACATTACTAAAAGATCCACACCACGAAAGGGTTAATAAAACATCTTCATAACAAGAGAGAAAAGAAATTAGTAAGGTCATCCACAGTAAATGATAACTCGATATCCATATAATAAAGAATTCATGGAATGTGAATATTTTGACATTATAAATAATCATAAATATTAATACATAGTGATAAAGGTCATTGATCATAAGAACTAGAATTATCAATAGAAATATATGGATATTCAAACCATAAATATGTGATGATATAGATGTCCGTGTGATATATTTTATAGGAAGGCAATAAAATATAATAATTGTTTCAAGATTCTTTTACTAATATGGATGAATTTTTTTACTATCTATGTATATAAGGAAATATTCATACATGATATCATTTTATTTGATATGTACTTTATCATTATTTAGTTATGCCTTGATCTATTTTCAATTCATCTATTAAAACTCGAAATAAATATCATAAAATTATTTTTTATACCTGAATCACTAAAATTTACATTTAATAGATAATAATATCCATAAAAACGTTACAAGACTTTCCATATATCGATACATATTTTCCAAAACCAATATGGTTAGAAATTGTTATAAAACATATTTCATAAATTTCTAAACATTAGTAGTAACACCACTCACTCATCATTAATATTTTTGATCAAATAATTTATGTAAAAAATGAAAAATTATCCATAACATTATCCAAGCTAGTTGTAGCCTCTTAACCCTTAACATCATTTCGTTATGGTTTCAATCCCCAAGACTATTTTCTATATGAAATGATATCAACTAGAATGAATGTTATCCTATTTATAAAAAAAATTAATATAATTCTTTTAACATTCCTAATGTATGATATCCCATAATAAAATTAACATCTATGATAATATAAACCCTAAAGGATACCAACACATTTAAACATATTCCTAGAATAGTAAGAGAATTTATCCTTATATAATGTTTTTAAAAAATTTGTAATAAATCAATGAGTTGTATTATAATAAATGTATCAAAAAATATATCCTTAATCATTTTATTATTCCATCACATAAAACATAAAATTGGTAATTTTTACATTAAATATATGATAAAAATTTCACTTATCATCATAAGAATCTTTTTTTAAAAGGTAATGCATGTTAATAATTTATTCAAATCCATCCAAATGGATTACAATGGAAATGTAAAATTTTCAATGAATAACCCCATGGATTTTTAAACTATGTAAAAAATAAGGCTTGTTTCTATATACTAGGTAATTATCATGTATAACACTTTGTGATTTTTTTGGAGTTATTAAAAATAGGTACATTTGGGCTAGTACCATTTCCACTTTTAGTATCCATATAAGAATGTTTATATAGGAAATAAATTATATATACATTACCAAAAAATTAATATGTTATTCTAAAATTATCCAAAAACATGTCATTTGTTTATAATATAATATATATGTTTTCATAAATCTACATCCAAGGGATTCTAATAATCCTCCCACTGATTCCAACTATAAATACCTTACCTCTTGTAACATGTATCCAGTGTACTCCTTATTATGTAAGCATATGATATGAAAAATTTCATTCCAAAAAACAAAATATTTTGTTATTCTTGGTAAACTTGATACATATATGATTCCTATATTTTTTATTATAAAATTTACAACCTATTTTTTTCAAATATATTTATTCACTCTAATTTTTCATTGAATATCATGTATTGTACACTTCTTTCATTCCAGTTTATGAAAAAAGGTGATGTATAATTCTTAGAAAAAATTATGTAATGTAAAATATTTCATGAATATAAATGGATTAATTAATTTAGCAAGGTAAATAATTAAACACACTTATCATTTAATTAACTTGGCTATCATGAATATATAAGGAGTAATCAACATTGAAAGGTAAATATACAAACTAACATGCTATTAAAATAACTTTATTATCATCAATAGATAAGGAGTAATTAATATGTTAATGTAAAGAGCTAAAAACCCATGCTGTTTGAATAACATGAATATGAAAAATCAGAATGTAATACTAAACATGGAATGAAATATGACTACAAAAACATGCCATTTAAATTACATGAATACCATGAATAGATAAAGAGAAATTCATATAGAAATACAAATAAATAAACCCATGTTCCATTTAAATGACAAGACAATGATGAATAAAAAATAAGTAATCAACATTGAAAACCAAAACAATTAACACAAATGCCACAAAAATAACTTAACTATCATTAATTGATAATGAATAATAAATATAAAAATTTAAATTTTTTACCACACGTTCCATAAAAATTACATAACAATCATGAATATATAAAGTATTCTCGGTATGGAATGGTAAATAACTGAAAATAAATTCCATTTAATAAATAAGGAAAAATTAAATGCATCCAGATATAATCACATTATGAAAATAAAAAGGATAACAATAACTGAAATATATAAGAAAAAATGCTTAATTATTTGATGTCATGAACTTGGCCAATATGATACATCTACTATCAATACCTTTCATATGATGTTTTAAAACTACATGTAGAAACCCTTTTTATGTGATCTTACAGATACAACTCATGACACTATTAATTAATCAAGGAGCTATATAATTCCAAATCCTAATAATCACTTTAGGTCCAAATCGATACTCATATAGTGAATAATTGATTAAAATCACAAACAATGTGACTTATCATTAAATTTCTATATTAGGAAAATAATATAGATTTATAAATATTTCCCTAGATAAAAAAATAACATTCATTGTGTGAAAAGTTATGCATAAATGATATGTGTTTTAGCCAATAAACAAATCCCTGATAAAAAAATATTGATATTTAAGAGAAATTTTTAGTCTAATGATCATAGGAAAGTGAAAATTTAATGGGAATGTTAATAAGATCAATAATGACTCATAAAAGATAATTTCGATACATTGTTCCATTAAAATGATCAGAAAACATCTTTATAAATAATTATTTTAGTATCAATAAAAATTATTCCTTGTGTGGTATAATTAAAATAAAGGTTTGTTGTCATTGATGACTAGAAATACAATAAAAAGACATTTAAATAATTCTTGTAAAAAATAACTATTTCATCATCAAAATAAGATTTTAAAACTATATGTCCATTTTTTCAAATTATATTTATAAGTAAGATTTTTATATTATGAAATTATTTTCAAAAAATTGGGTTCCCATGATGGCTATAAATTCTCTCAATACCATACACTTTAAAACAAATATTTCGTTGACATTTTCAATAAAATTAAAATAAGCCATGTTTTGGAAACTACGTGATGATTAATTTCAAAATATTTTAAAATATATAAAAATAGAAAAAAAATTCCACAATAAATCATTTTAAATTTGTTAATTTTTTTAAAACAAATATTTTTTGAAAAAATGGATTTTGATGAAAAATGGTTTTAATCTAAAGAGAGAAATGAATTAGGATTTTATTTAAAACACATTCTCAATCATTTTATGTACCAAAGAGTGAAAAACATGTACCATTGATTAGAAATATCAGGAATATGATGAGTACAATAATATTAAATGGTTTTACTAAACAAAGCATGAATAATTTTCTTCAACATAAATTCAACTATATATAATATCAATTGAAATGAGATTGTGAAATGAAACATTAAAAAGATCATAACATTGAAGTGGAAATTAATAAATGAATCAATTATGTGTTTAATATTTAAATCCAAAAAAATTAAAGTGGATACAATACACAATATATTCAAATTTCATTACTCATATAATCAAAGAATATCAAATGCTATTGACATGTAATATATTCCAATGAAAAGACAATGAGTTGTGAAATTCTTTACCACTTGGTAAATTTTTAGAAAGTAAATATGAATGAAATAAATAAAATTCAAACATAAAATAAAATAAATTGTTAATTAATCAAGATATTACATATCATAGGGGCAATATATACACCATATAAAACAAGTATGGTATGTAACATTACAAAAAGCCTCAATGAAGGGATATTAAGACCAAGTCCATTAACTCATGCTTCTATTTGGTAAAATATACATTAACTTCATGTATAATGGTTTTAAAAAAACATCAATTTATATGAGATCCATTCATATATATAATATACTATGTGATCCCAAAATAACATTTTACCACTATTTAATTTATAATATTTCATTATTTTTATCGTTTTTTGAGTGTTAATTTCCTCATTTTCTCATGTGTGTTTTTTAGGAACATTCTGGTTCTTATGAATATTATATAGTTACATCATATTCATAATGATATTAATTTTCAATATATATATTTTTCATTAAATGCATTTTTACAATCAATATTAAAATTTTGGCATTCAAAATAGATCTCATCGCTTTATAGAGATGGTAGACCATATATACACATAGGAAATGTTATAACTTCCATAATGGGTCAAATGGTAAGAAAATTTGTAGGAAAATAATATTATAAAAATATATAATTTCATATATATGAAACATATTCACTAAATATATCTTTATTAACATCCATGTAGAGAATAAGTGAAAACGAATAGAAACACATCATGGGGTGGTAGTCAAACGTACACACGAGCTACATAATCATATTTTAAATTGAAGAAAGAGAAATAATTTAAATGTATATTTATAATTATAAATATATAATAATATCATAAATATCATATAAATGAGTTAAATCGATAACTATATCAACCGTTAAAGGTTTTGATGGAAAACGAGTTAAATTGGCTCACGAGGTCGTAGTCGTCTTTACATAGGATTGAAGGTTTCCTTTCACATTTTTTGGAAGATGATATGGCTCTCAGTCAATACCATAAAAATAAAACATATCAAGTTAGAAAATTTACTGAGGTTATAATATAATCAATTATTAATAATATTTTAATGAGGTATAAAAAAATTATAAAAAAATATTTTTTTCAAATGGAACCCCTTCCTCAGAAAACATAATTAGTTTTAACAAAAATCTATCTAAGGATTTATTTATGATAAAAAATATGACTCTAGGATATTTTTTGGGGACTATGTAACTGATCTAGTATGGTATTGGTTGTTCCAAATTGTAACATCAAAATATTCTAAAGTAAAAACATTGTATTTAATAGCGTGTATGATGCACAACACCATGATTAGAAAGGAATATAACTTTCCGAGAAATTAATATATATTTATGATTTTAAATAAATATGTTCTATAGATTTTAATTCATGAAACAGTAATTTATAATTCATTAAAATCATGAACATCTTTGTTTGGTAGTTTGTTTTAAATGAAAGACCTTGTTTTATAAAAAAAATATAGTATTACAATATTTTTATTTATTATAACATGATTCAACCTTGATGATAATTTTATTACTATGAACAAAATTTATAAAATTATTAAAATATATTATTTAATCTATTGGTTATAAAATAATTAGAAATGAATATATAAACCAATTGAATATAAATGGAATGATTTTATAAAAATAATCTATTTTCATGGTCCAAAATATTTTTTATCCTAAAAAATAAATAAATCATAATTAGTGGGTGGAATTCATTTAATAGATATATTATATATTAAATAATATATTTTATACACTAATACATTAAATATGATATGCATAAGATAATAACAAACCAAATTTTAAACATAAAGACTATATTTTTATGAATATAGTTTTACATCCTTTTAATTGGGAAACTATTTTACAAATGAATTTTGATAAAATTTTAAATTTTCGATGTCCAGATTATTTTTGTAAATATAAATTTTAAAATTTGGTTAGGGTGAATATTTTAATTTTTTGTATATTTTTATTTTAAAATGAATATTGAAAAATACTGAATATTAATTCAAACCATATTTTTAATCTAATTAATTTATAAGGATAAATTATATTTTCAAATGATTTTATAGTTAATATAGGAAAATTTAATATTGAATAAAACAAATTAGGTTATTAGAATTAATTTATCATTAAAAATGGATATAAACACATCTCAAACTTATGAGCACTTTTACATTAAAAACCCACTTTGGTGTCACATCCATAAAACTAAATGTAAATTAATTTACACTACCCAATTTATTTTAATTTGGAAAATGTATTACATATGTGGAATAAGAATGATTTATAATTTAAAAAGAGTTTAAAATAGTTTTTACCAAAAAAATTATTGAATGTGACTATAAAAATGAACATGATTCGGAGAAAAATTTTCCTGACATGGGAATAAAACGTAAACATAAGAGAAAAAATGACATAGAAACTAGTAAAAAACCTATTGGTGTTAATATTTTGAAGCGATAATACCTTGGATATGATTTGGACTATTATTGGGGATCTTTAAATGGGAAGAACATGGATGGAAATGCCTTTTCCAATATTTTAAAGAATTCCACTCACTCTCTAATATAAAAAGGAACCTACCCCTCCCACTTATTCAAACCACTAAATCCCCTTGAATCACCAAAAAACCTCCCAAATAATATCCCAATATCATAACCCTCATCCTATAATTTTTAGTGTTGGAATAAATACATCTAATAAATCCCTTCGTTTGAAAATTAAAGGAGTTACCCAAAGAAGAGGTAACATCCTTCCTCAATCTCTCTTGATTTATTTTCATTCTCCAACCCATAAAATGTTTTTATTACAGGATTATATAATTACATAAGTATAAAAAATATATTAATATTTTTTTATATGAAGGGTTTAACCTACAAATACACACACTTCAATTAAATGGGTTTTGAACTTACCGTTCTTGTGTACGACAAACACTCAACTCACGATAATATATTGTTCATTTTTCCTTTACCACCTCTAATGGATGTTCACTATGATGGAAACACTATATATATATGATATTTTTTTCTCAATACTTCATTAATTATTATATAACCAATAAATTCATTCTTCCCTTTTTTTTAAATAAGATATCATCGTTTGTGGATGTGTAGACTACCGCCTTCTCAAAGCGATGTGACTTGTTCAAACTATACATGGAACATATAAATTAAGGTCTTAGTAAACATACATGAAATAAAATTCATATATACAATATTAATGATGAAATTAATTTTATATAAATATAATATATCATTTTCATTATTACCCTTTTGACATTGAAATACGGTGACAACGTTGTTCGTCAACATGTGAACTACCACCTCCTCAATGTGACATGATTCAATTTAAATCATATTAAATCCATATATTAGTATATATGTTTAAATAAATTCATATTTATGATATAATTATCATTATATAAAGAGATAATATTTCTTAATTTCTTTCCACAACATTGGTTCATTAAAAAATGAAATGTTACTCATGCATACGCATGACCTACCATCTCTATGAATGAAACGTTGGTTAATTTTTTCCATAACCACATTTCATGTGTTTTTTCTAAAGTATAATTGTTATATAAAATGATAAAATATTTTTTTAATATTAATCATGATATGCTTATTTATTGACCCTTAAGACCATAATCGACCTAGAAAAGTCATTTTTTTAATACACGAACCGAATTAGGTCAAAACACAATTCTAATTCGGGGTAAAGGATTCCTATCACACATTTATATTTATGATACATACACCATTTTATCCTCTAATTAACTTTATATTGTATATATAAAACTATTTTAAATGATATATCCTGAATCTACATATTCTCACAATATTCTATGTTTCATTTAATTTTATTCCTTCATTGGGATTATGAATAAAAGGTTTCCAAGTTGATTGAGACACATTGGAATGATTAAAGATTATTTTCCTCAAGAATTTACTTAATGATAATATCTAAAATATCACTCTCTATTGTGATTTTTACCTTTCTCTTGAGTCAATTAGTTTAATAACATCCTGTAATAACTGACCATTAAACTTATATCTAGAACGGTGGGTAACATAGCTTCACGTGTATCTCCCATCAGAGATGGTGTAAAGATAGTCAGTGAGGAGACTATACCATTATATTCATAGTGAACAACGATAAACAATCATTAATAGCAATCAATAGATATCAGTAGATGTAGTTTAAATCAATGATAATGTAGAAAAATATATATAATAAAAATCTATTAAACGTGGTCAACAATATTTTATAAAAGGAATACATGAATTCTATAGTGATATTACTTAACTTAAAGCAGAAAACAATACATCAAGATTTTCAATATAGAAAAATATAGGACTCAAAAAAGGAAAATGACTAAAACTCATAAATAAAACTATCCATGGGCATCTTAAGCCCATGATTAGTCCTATTTTCCCAACTCCATGTATGAGCATACAATAATAAGAAATGCCTATGATCCGCAATCCTACAAATGAGAAAGTTCTACTCGGGTACCCCTGTGAAATGGAAGACTGAGTATGGTGTGAGATATAAATCACAATAGGTAGACACCCCTATTGTATACCCTTATCAAAATAGTTTAATATTATTTTAATACTGTGAATGTTTTATAAATTAATTAAATATTTTAATAAATAATTAACACCCAACAAGGTTCCTAAGGGACATTTGACAATGGTATCTACTTCAACCCATGGATTGTATGTCCAATCAAGTCACCCTATATAAATAAATATATATATATATATATAATTACTCTATCAATGAGATTAAGTACGAATGCCTCTTTTTCCATTATATATATTTGTTATCTTTGGAATGATGTAATAATTCCTCTCATCTATATGGGATTATATAAATGAAATGAGGTAAGAATTCATCTCGTTGAGAGAAGAATATATAAATGGTATGAGGTAAGAATGTGTCTTGTCGAGAGGAGATTATATAAATAGAACAAGGTATGAAGGCATCTCATCCAATGGTGATTATATAAATGGAAAAATGTAATAATACCTCATTTACATAGGATATTATTTAAATGGAATGAGTTATGAATGACTCTTAACCATAATCATTTACAATAGATGGAATGGAGTAAGAATGCCTCTAATCTATAGTCATTTGTGTAGATGGAATGAAGTATGAATGGCCCCATCCATTGTCCTTTACGTAGATGGCATGGGGTATGAATTCTTCCCAGCCATAATCATTTATAGTAGATGGCATGGTGTAATAATTCCAACCATCTTCATAAAATTACAACCATTTTTATTATTATAATGTAATGAATAAGGCCCTACCTCTTAATCTTTTAAAATAATAATACCATTTTCATAATATATGAAATAATTTTCAAATTTATCAGTAAGGAAACCCTTCATAAGTATTTCAATTAATCATCAACAAGTGTTCAAAACATTCAAAAAAATAATTAGGAAATGACTTATCATGTATTTCAGTAGCCACATTCAATTTAATTTCAAGGTATATATTACACTTAAAAACAGTAACTCAATGTAAGGAATTCAACATGAAAAATCCATTAATTAATGTTATGCAATATGGTATGAGTCACCCCACTCGGGGACATCTCCCCATATTTTCATAACCATTAAAAATGTGTTCATGTGTTTATGTATCAATTTCACTCCATCCAACATATGGAACTGTCTCATTTATGACCTCCCATTCTTTCCCATTGGTCTTACCCATTTCTTGTTATTAATTTTTTGATGGTAACTTATCAAAATCCTAATTAGGAAAATCTATGACTAAAGAGTCCAAACACCCATGGGGTGTCTTGGGATAATTGAATAACACAAGGGACAAGGGCCATTTTTTACATCTAGAAGTGGCATTTAGTTAAAAAAGTTTGGAGAAGGTCCTAAACATGTCACTTTTCATACATATATTCAATTAAGAACTATGGAAATTGTAGGAAATAATGTAATCATTGACTTATATTTTCTAAATTTTTAGATTTAAGGAAAAAACATCAATTGAATTGGTTTTATTATAATACAATGATTTTTATTAACAACAGCATCCATCACATTTATGAATTTCATCAACAATATCAAGGAAAGAATTTAAACATGGAAACTCTAGTAAATTCATTAAATCTAAGAACTATTAAATAAGTAATTCAATTAATTCATTAGTAAATGTTAAATGGAATGGATAGGAACCCTACCACAAAGTTGATATGAACCATCCACTTCTTCTCTTGATGGTTTATAACAAAAAGATATTGCTCCCACACTTAGCATATAAACCTTCTCACACAATAATAGATATTGATGGCACTAGAAAAAGTGTCCAAAATATATGACAAATACTTCCGTTAATGATGCAAGAGTGTATCATGTTTCACATGATTTTATTTGACTGGTTGTAGTGATAGAATGAAGATATATATTAGTATTTTTAGACATTGGATGTTGGGCTAGAAAACTGGTTCATGGAGCCCATTCACGGAGCTCCCTCCATGATCACGGAGTATAGGAACTTGACCAGAGCATCCATGATCACTATGAAGGCCATAAATTAATCCTATAGAAGTCTGAGGAACATGAACGAAGACTCAGTGAGTCCCTCAAATACTATGATGATAACCTTTGTGACTCTGAGAATCTTGAAGGAACTACCTCTGGTTGCAAAGTGTGATTTCCTTCACCTCATGCATTTTTTCTATACAGCATGCTTCGTTGACCTCCATCACCTAAAAATAGATGGCTCACACCCCCTCATATTTATGGTTACAATACCCCTTTTATAGCTAATATCTAATTTCATGGTTCTTCCTTGCACTGTGAAGTGATTCCCTTCACAGAGGTCACTGCCCTTTGAAAATGAGGGAGCCCCATTCTTGCTGCTCGAGGTTCTGTGATTATTTAGGGATTTGCTGAGTACTCTCCTAAAAATTCACCTTCTGATATAATTATTCCATGCTCCGAGATCACTTGTACTTCATGAAGCTACATTGGGAGTCCCTGAGCTCTATGATCCCATTTTCTCCATGTGGCCCTGAGCTCCGTGAAGCCCCATCCTTCACATGACCCTGAGCTCTACGAAGCATCCCTATTTTCAAGACCAAAATCTCCATGAACCCCTTTCTTTTGGTAAAACCAATCCTTCATAAGGCTCCTACATTCATGCTCACTGGTCCATACCAAGGGGGATTCACCCCTACAACCCCACATGGTATCAGTGTCGGCTGCGGTCACGACCCTCTAGACCGGTCCATTTTCTACCATCAAAACCCCCTTAAAATGGATGGTCAGACTATGAACCTTTCGAGCCAGGATATGGAAATTTTCCAATGTGCCTTTATACACACTGACCATCCCTTATTGGAATTCCATAATTTGAAATACTCCTCTGAACTCCATGAAACCCCTGGAGTTAACACATTCCTCTTGGTGCATTTCCCATGTTGTGAGTTGAGATTCTAGTTATCAATTCACTAATAACCATGAGTTGAACCATTTTTCAAGAAACTCCTCGAACCTCAACACCAAGTTCCTATACTGTGTTCAACCAAAAAGGGCCATTCTTGTGTAAGTCCCAACAAAATCCATTCCAATACACCTTATGTGTAATAGTTCTTTTTTTTGTGACATGAAATTATAGTACAATATATTTAAAAAACATTGGCTTCCTCTTTCTCGAAATAAGAGATGCCTAGGTGCCATCCATAAGATTCCAATAGTCATCACTACATCATTATAAATTGTAGAACACCCTATATGAAAAACGTATGATGCCTCTTTTCCTGAATAATATATTCCTTGTGTGTCAAGGGTAAGATTCCTATATCACTTAATACATGAATATAAACAGTAAAATTATCTATCATTCTATAATAGGATGTCTGTTGTTTCGAATAAGATATGCCTTATGATCCAATCATAAGAGTCCATTATTCCTCAGTACATGAAATTTAACAGTATCATTCCCTATCATTAAATACTAGGATTCCTTTTGTTCTAAATAAGAGATGTATAGTGTGAGAAGAATACAATACATCATGCCTCAATTAAAGTGGGGTAATTTCAAGAGTGTTTGAAACCGTTCGAGCAATACAACACTCCACCACATGCTTCATGAGACTTTTATCTGGATCGCCATCCTATTTCATGTCTGAAGAGACCCCATAATATCTTGGTCCCATGCCAAATTTCTTCTCTTAACATTCTAAGCCAATTCCCTAGATGACTTTGGAAGACACATCGAATTTTTCCTCATCTATCGAATATAGTCAGCGGGTGGCCCACATTTTTTTGTTTCCATAGCAGGGTAAAGTGATGCGGATTCAATGATTCTAATATGGTTAGTAGTTATCTCCCTTCATCATGAATCCCACATTCTGTTTCGAATGATGTGAATGTGATTCACACTTTGCATCTCCCTTTATTTGGACTGATTCCAACACCCATTGTATTGTCCTTCTTTTGCACCAGCCCATATGTGGGGGCTTTAATTATATTCCTTAACCCATGGATGAGTTGAAATGATCTCATGGCCTGGCATGAAGAAGATGTTATGGGAAAATTTCATGTGTAATCCACATCCACCATTTATGCTCTACAGCGGCACACAGGAAACTTCCTTGTGTAATCCCTATCGACCATTGCAGATCCATTGCAGCACATGGGCAACTTACATGCATATTCCTCATACAAAATTACTGCTCCATAAAGGAACATGATAAGAATCCATTCATAAACCCCATACACTATTTCTATTCTATAGTGGCACACTAAAAATTTCCATTTGTCATCCCCATCCACCATTGTCACTACATAACAGCACCCGATCAACATACATGCGTAAGCCCGATCAACAATTGCCACTCCACAGTGGCACCTGTGTAGCTTCTATTTATAAGCCTCATTCACTATTTATTATTCATAGTTACACATGGGTAGAATCCATATGTATGCACCATCTACCATTGTCAATCCATAGTTTCATATGAGAAACATCAATGTGTAAGCCACATCTATCACTGGTGCTCCGTAGTGGCACACGTGCAGATTCCATTCATAGACACCATCCACTACTTCCACTCCATAAAGGAAAACATGATGCTTTCATTTGTATGCCCCATCCACCATTTCCACTGCATAGAGGCTCCTAGGTAGCTTTCATCCTTAAGCCCAATCCACCAATGCCGCTCCATAGGGGCACCTAGGCAGCTTCCATTTGTAAGCTCCATCCACCATTACTTCTCCATAGAAGCACACAAGAGGCTTCATTTGTAATCCCCATACACCATTTCTACTACATAGTGTCTCCAAGGCAGCTTCCATTCCTAATCCCATCCACCATTTCCACTCTATTGCAATGCTCGAGCAGCTTTTATTTGTATGCCCCATTCACCACCCTACACGGTCGTACCCTTGTGACATGATATTTAGGTTTGTTTTTGCCTCTTGTTTCTCACACATAGCATGAAACACATGTTCTTAGAGTAAGCATCGTCCATGAAACCATCCATGGTCCACCATAGTGTTTAAGCCTCATCCCTCACAACTGAACTACATGGAATTTGATCCATTCCCTATCCAGGCAGGGATTGTAGGAAACCTATCTGAGGTTCTAGCCCATCACCCATTGGTCCCTACCACATCACATCGGTTCACCTCCATCTCGCATTACGTAAGACTATTTTCCCCCTTCTGTCCCAAATGAAATTGAACTATATGCTTACAAAATACATGGATTTTTATCCACGTCTCCAAGGAAGGGTACACAGTATGACTTCCGGAGGTTCAACCCCAAACACTGGAAAACTTTGGTGTCCCCATTACTGGGACCCACTTACTAGGTCTGTACCTTAGTGGAATCAGACCCAATCGGAGGTCGCTAACAACATGTAACCCTCAGGAGGTCTTTGAGTCACATTCCTTTGCGTATACCTCGATTTCATGCCCCACCGAACAATGAATACATTAATCAATGTCCTTTCCAAGAATTCTTTGTATGATGCCTCCCTAATGTTCAAGCCCACCATCCATCGATGATGGCCACTTCAAGTCGGCTCACCCTCATCTGGTAAGATGTTATAATGTATGCTTTCAAACTACATGTGTTTTGATACTTGTATCCTTACAATGGTACATAATAAGCCTCCCTGAGGATCAACCCCAAACACTAGTAAATTTCTATGTCCCATTTGAGGGGACCCACATCCTTGTTCCTCCCTTTGTGGATTCAAACCAACACTCAAGCCTGTATCCACACATAACCACCTACATGTCTTTGGGTTGATGTCCTTTGTGTACACCCCAATTCCATGCACCATTATGACTATGTGGGTTTTTTTTCCTTTTCTCCTTGTGTTTTGGGAAGGTCATGCCAAAACTCGGGGGTCCTACTTCCTTCTGGTCTCATCCATGCATCCATTCTCACAGGCCGCCTCTTCCGATGTCCCATCACCCCACCAAACTACATGGACTTTGATTCCACACCATGGGGATATGTTGGAAGCCTCATAGATGTTTAATTCCAAAATCGCCATCTTATTTAGATCAGTTGTATCCCCACTCACCCCATCATTCGACACATCATCCATCATCCATCCTGATTCCTATATTGGACCCCAAATTCATGTGAGACCATTCCATCAACCTGGGAATCTAACCATGCATAAGCCCCAAAAAATAAATTACAATCCAACCAATATTGTCTCTCTTGTGATGAGCTACAATCAATGAATATTCCCCAACATGTCACATGATCATTGTCCTTTGTGCACACCCCGATACTTCACCCCCTACAAACTATGTGGGTTTTGATCCCTGTTGTGTACACAGGGTATGTAGGAAGCCTCCCTGAGGTTCCATCCCATTCAATAGTAAATATATTTTAACTTTTTAGGGAAACACCATTCTGTAATACACTCTTTGTGGTGTCTAGATCACCCAACATTGTGTGACATCTTCTCTTTATGGGACACACCACCCCGGGCCCACTCTCATTGAGTGTTCTGATCTATCCATCTGGTGTCCCCCTTTCTATGGTACTGTCATTGTAATCCATCCTCAGTGGTGTCCATATCAGCCTTCGTGGTGTGAGAAAATCCCTTTATGGGACACAACAGCCTAGGTCCTCTCTCAATGGGTGTTCTGACATATCCATACAGTGTCACCATTTCTAGGATTCACTCTTTTTGATCCACCCTCAATGGTTTACAGATCAGCCTTCAAGGCATGATATCATCCCTATATGGGATGCACCACCCCATGTATGATATAATTAGTCATTCTAACCTATCCATCTGAATTTACCCATTATGGGGTGAAGTCTCCCTAATCCACCCTCAGTGGTATCCAGAACAATCATATCCATCTCCACAAGATGATAAACTTACGGCCTTCCCCATGTTGAACATGTGATACTTGAGGTAAACCATAGATGTTAATCCTTAGGAAATTGACTCCAAAAGAAGTTAAAATCATGGCCTACCTCATTATAAACATGATATACCTAAGGATAACCATCTCTATAGGACATTACACTTGTGAGATACCCCATGTTAAACATGGGAAGCTAAGTAAACCCTCATAGATATGACTTTAACATATGATACCCCATGACAAGCATGTGATTAATTGGGTTATGCACCCTTGAGATGACAACTTATGAAGAAGAATACATTCCTTCAAATGACCAAGAATCTCAAGATTCTCCGACATGAATTATTTTACCATCTACATTGAGATAAATATTGTTTCCCTATCAAGACCCACTAGAATGTTCGGAAAGATGATGTGTAATTAACCAACAACCACACATATGTGGCATTGGGAACGCGATTCATGAAAAATGTCATAAATAAATTATGGATCCCTAGACTTGGCTTCAAATTTAAATGAGTAATCCACAGAAGGACAGACCGACATACTGTCATTCAATTTTAATTCAGGAGAAAAAATACCGGAAAAAGAGATGGATGTTCCTTGCCTTTAGAAATCAAGAATGCGGGGCAACAACATATTGCATCCTCAATAGAAATACGTGAATCCAAGATAATGCCTTAGATACAGACACATATCCCCTATGTACATACCTGAATGGCCATGAAAATGTAAAAGGGGATCATTACCCATATTCTTACAGTAATTTACATGTCACCACTCACCGAACAATGTATATTCATATATATTTTTGGGAACACCTAGCCCTATACATGTATAAGCACTTAAATGTATTATTATACAAGTATCGGGGAATACCCCCCCCACACAGATATATATATATATATATATTCATACCAATGCATACACAGTAGTGTATCCCTGGACTCGACGACTTGAAATCACAAAGAAGGACCAATGCACTACAAGGTAAATAACATGAAACATAAAACACATTAAAACCCCAATTATGTAGGTTTGATACAAGTAGGTTAGGATAGAAACTCACCTCAGATAGTAGAGTCCAACTGAAACATGTCGTACAACCTTTAATTTGGAGGTGGTTGCCGAAGCACAAACAAAAAAGACCAAATAGTCCCTCCACATAACCTATAAATAATGATTAAAAAACATAAATTATACCCAACATTAGGATTTGATGGACATCAAAGGGAAATGGAAAAGAAAAAATCATCCTAGTAGAGGAGGGAGGCTAGATAAGGAGTCCTTACCTTGACAATTATAGGAGGAATTTCAATGAAACAGTCATAGATAAAAGGATAGAAGGGGGATCCGAGAAGGGGGTCAAGCACATGACTAGAGGGGGAAACCCCTCGGGGTGCATCAAATTTGAGGGATAGGGGTGAGGTTCTATTGGGATATAATTTTTATTTTATTTTATTATTTAAATAAACAAAATTTAAAAAAAAATTAATAAATAATATCACACACAGTTTGGGGTGCATAGTTTCCCAAACCATGCATCGACTGTGTGACACCCATCTACATAAGGGGACTCGCCTCGCATGGGCTAGGTGCATGGTTAAAAAAATTTCACATCCCTTATTGAACATTATGTAAAATTGAAATAGGTTGTATGGTATCCTATTATGGGCCACACAGTTTTTCAAATTGTGTGCCAAACAATAACCCTCTAATGATTCGCAAAAATATTTTTTTCTAGGTATCGAGCTTCTGAAACACACCAAGCCACCCGTGAGACATAAAAGTTTTTCAAAAAAACCAAGAAAAATTATTTTGGAGTGAGCCAAATATAAAAATTCCATTCCTAGGATCGGTATTAAAATCAAATCATTATTTAATAGATGCAGGTCAAATGTCTTCACATTTTAACCTGGTCAAAAACATGGATCATTAAAAACCCTCCACTGTAGAAATTCTCATCCAAATAACATTTAGGAACAATGTGACAATCCAAATAAACTAGAGGGGTTGTGAATCTTAGATCAAATGGTCGTGTTGCATTCCCAAATGCACAATATACTATCAAGTACCCATTTAATAATTTATAGGAAAACAAAACATATGCATATAAAAATCATGCCACTGCTCGTTTCCCAATCGGTGCACTGAGAAAACTATTACTTGATAACGTTAAACTAGATACATGATCATGTCATCATCTTTTCATGATTTTTTAATATGGTACTTACCACCATAGGATTTGACATTAAAAAACCAAATTAAAACTAGAGATCAACCAACTTTGGAAAATACATTACATTGATGCCCTTAATAGTTTGACAACACTCCTAGTGTGATTTTTATATTTATTGATTGGTTTATTTCACGTTGACCCCAAAATCCAATGTCTTGTCAGCCTTTCATGATGGGCCCTAGTCAATACTAACTACACTCATGTTCAATTAACAATGAGCCTTAAAATGGTTCATCTCCAATTGTAAAAACCAAACTAAAAGGAAAGATTCAATCCACCACTACTGACTACTTATGATGATACATGGAATTAACTTCCACTGTTTTTATGAGATAGACCATGATGCATTCTCCCAAGGAATCTCATATTTAAAAATAACTTTAGTAGAGATGCTGGTCTTAATCCAACAATGTTTATTATGTTTTGTGTACCCAACCAATATCAACAACTTCATACCACCATGCGAGCACCACCATGTTTCTAAAATTTACAAGCCTCAATGGAATTCAATCACGATCAACCATTACCAAAATGAATTTTAGGTAGTGTCTTGTCTACTTGGATGGCCACATTTACTAGATTCGACTTGATTTTCCCTACCATAAGAGTGTTCTATCCACCAAGGAGATTATAACTAGCTGCTCATGAGCACACTAGTCCAAAACAACACAAATGGATGTGTGACAATCCTTCAAGCTACCATTATAATGTCGTGCATAAAAATAAGATCAAGGACATGTGGAATCCAAAAACCAAATTGACTAGCTTATCAAAAAACCCAATTCATTATCAAAACGTCATGAAAATTGGGATGAATATATTTATTTAACTATACTGTCACTCTTCCGTAGGATGAGTCGATACCACCCTCAATAACTCAAGTATTAAAGAATCAAACTATATTAACCAGTTCATTAGAACATTTAAGAATAGAAGATACAATGTACATCAATTCATACAACCTGATGAAAAGAAAAGGGTCTAATGATCAATTAAGAAGCTGGCCAAGCCATTGGAATGTCAAACCTATTGAAAAGCAGAATTACCCATTGCTCAAGCTCATAACATGAACTAGGAAAGCAAGACCACCAATCTGAACGAGGGTGTCACTAAAATATGAAGTTCCTATTTGGGAAAAAAGAACCTGAATGATACCAATTGTCAGAAATATCATTGTACAAGAAAATTATTTAGGTTATATAGGGTTTATCTACCATTGGCTAGCCACTTACAATGTACAGGTGTTGGAAAACTAATTTGGTCAGATGAAAAAAAAGTATGAAGCTCAATATCTAGACTTTATAATCTATTTCTAATTTGATAATAGACTATAGATAAAACAACAACTTCTTTCCAAGGAAACTAAAAGGAAAATATCAAGGTACACATCCACAAGAGTTTCACAAAGGTCAGCCCTTATAGTTATATTTATAATCCCTTTACATTCAATCATTATTAAATCTTTAAACACATGAATGATTTAATCATTTTGATGGTGAAGGCATTTTAATTATAGTTTTTGAAACTTTTATAAGTCAAATTAGTAAAAATAAAATTTTTATTTGGAGGAGGGACAAAAAATTACTTTTGTTGAATTTTTCTGATAAAATTCAAATTGTAATTAATAGTTAAAAATTGTACATTTTAATTCTAATATGCATTATCATTAAATATATTCATATAGTTAAATTATATTTTTAATTTTTTAAGTGTAATTGGATCAAATTTATCATATAATACAATTTTTTTCATTAGAAGTAATTTAACTTTTTAATTGGACATAAACATATCTCAATCTTTTCATAGTTATAGTTTTTTTAAAAAACATTTTTTTTGGTTTGGACAAAGGGAATTAATTTCAAATTTATTAATGAAAATCACGTGTTTTGAATTTTGAAAAATGGATTCCATATTTGGAATTATAATGTTTGAATTTTGTAAATAGGTATCTTTTATTTTTTTACATTAGGAATAGTAATTTCAGTACATATTTTATTTACCATGGTTAAAAGGTAAATCAGGTGAATAAGGGTAAAAAAATAATATTATAATAACATTAAACTACCCTATCACATGTCCTAGTCCTATTTAATGAGATATTTATAGCCATGGGCATCGTTTTGTCAATTTTGTGACCCCCATGAATTCATTTGGATATGAAAATGACATTTTAAAAAAATTAATTTAATGTAAAGATAATTATAAGCTAAACATATATTTTGTATTGAATTAATTTTAATATTGGGTTTTTAACACCTATATATGACTATAAATATTAATTAAAAATAAATTTTTTTCATATATCATGGTATTTTATTTTTAATGTTTATATATTAGATAAATATATTTATTTATGACACAATTATGATGTAGTGATTACGACATTAATGAATGATTTAAATAAATGAATTTATATATATTAAATTAAATATAATTTGAAAATTTTGATGCCATAAATGACTTTTTTGGATAATAGTGGCATATTATAGAGGTTATAATGACTTTGGAATGAAGGAATGTAGTCTTTATGATTTTTTTAAATAAGTTATGTATGAATAGTGTCCAAAATTGAAAATATTCATAACTTAAAACTTAAAATAGTTTATTAAATGATATTAAATAAGAAAAATTATAAAATTCTGCCAAATTGTTAATATATGTCAAAACATGTCATTAATAACTTTTTTTTTGGGATTTTTGACATGATTTGATAATTAAATTAACTCACAATACGTTAAAAACATGATATCACGGTATGTTTCAAAAGGGTAAAATAATTGTTAAACAAAAAATATAAGGGGAAAAAATATTCAAAACTTGTTTAAAAATTATAGGATGATGGGTATTTAAACCAAAATCATATCATATTTGAAATTAATATGTTTTTTATCATTTTAAATAGAAATTTAATTTATAGAAAATTATTATTTTAGGACATTTCTAAAGTTCCTTTCACATATCTTTTAAATGGTATCCTCCTCCCACTTCTCTTTACTCCATTTTGAGCCTTCCTACTCAGCCAAAGCCTCCAAATGATTCTTCTAAACTTCCCTAGATTCATTATAGAGGATATGGTATTCCAAAAATACCCACTCTAGTGCCCTCTGAGGAAATTTATAAGGAAGCACGTCGAGGGAGAGGTAATCCCTTCTACTAATTATTTAAAATTTATTTCTTCTTCTACATCCTCTTATTTAGTTGGTTCATTATAAATTAATAACATCAGAATAAATCATATAATTATATGTTATTATAAATATTAAACAAGTCTATTTCACCTTCTATCCATCAAACATAAAAATAACCTTGAGAGCATATGTACGACTTACAGTCTCCACAACGCGGTGAGATTCCTTATCCATGTTAACCATTCAAGAATGATTATAAATTATATATAATAAATAATAACTAAATATATGACATTATAATATGACATGATTTATGTTTATATACATATGTGTGTCATTAACTTACTTCAATTCAATTTAATAAGGAAACGAAAAATCATTCATGGGTAGGTATGGCCTACCATATCAATGGATAGTGTATTGAATTTATTTTATATATCTATTATATATATAATGAATTTAATAATTTATAAATAATTTTTCAAAATTTTGAAGTAAATAATCATTATAAAATTAATAATATTAAGAATAACAGTTCAAAACACATACGATAAATAAAACGATTATCACACAAAACGTTTCTTTAACATGGAATTGATAAATTAACGTGTAATATAATGTCATAAGTGAAATATATAAGATATCATAATTATTATTATCATTCGGTTTAAATTAATAATATTGTTAAACAAAAAGTACAAGAGTGTTGGACACATATGGAAGAAATTTGACCTATGGTAAGGGATAATTTCCCAATATAATTTTTATTGTCCCAAGTTATTTATACGTAAGTATTCACTAGTGTTATATTTATCATCGATGTCCATGTTTTATAATTTTTTTACAAAACTAATTTTATTCATAAATATATGTTTAAATTCATTTTTACCCATTTTTTACATTTACAACATTGTATGAAAGGAATCTTTATTCTCTTACCATAAGAGGTACATTTTTATCTTTAACAACAAAAGTATGAGGAGAATGTTTTTGTTTTACATAAACGACATGAATGGGTTTTTTACAGTTTCATGACCACATAATTAGAAAAATCTACCTCTAAGCTATTTTAAGTTCATTTTAAACTTAATTTTTTCTGTTATAATTGTGCAACATTTGGATAAAATAAAACATTTCTGAAGAAGAAAGGATATTTTCCACAATAACTAAGATCAAGTGTTTTATCAAAATTATATTCCCACTAAGATGACACTTTTAAATATGGTTGTGTGTCTATCCCAAATACTACTATGATATATTTTTTTTAATAATGGAATGATATTTTATATAGATTATGGTATAATGGAATGATATTTAATAAACACCTTTTACTTTTGGGGTTATGTTATGATGAATGATTTTGTAAATCTAGTTCAATAATACAGGGATGGAATAAAAAGTAATCCCAGTTCAGTAATGGACATCATCCACTATGATGGTCTTGGAAAAAATGCCTTGGATACTATGGAAATCATATTATGTGATTAATTGGTTTCCATAATTTTATTTTTTATTCCCATACTATTTAATCATGATTAATGTTCATTTACGATCTATGCCTTATGTATTTCCATGATATTTTTTCCTGAGTATAGATTTTTATGTTTTTACATTATGATCATGTTTTTATGTTGAAATGTATATATATTTTTATTTTATCCATGTTTACCATTAATGATAATTTGAGATCATGATTTTTATATTTTAGTTTCCCCAAGATATAAATTAAGGTTTTTGGTATGAAAAAAGGGAAGATCATTATATGAGATGTTGATGATCTTTCACCATGATTAAAAGATTATGTTATGAGTATACTAAGACACTATACTAATACGGTCATTGGGAATCTTTTTGTGTCATGTATTAAGTATTTTGAAAAAGAAATGTAATGTACATGTACGTCAATCTGGGGTCTCCATAGTTGGTATTAGAGTGAAGGATTAGTTAAAATTTGGAAACAATGATGGGAAAATTTAGTGAAATCCCTAGTAAAATTTAAATGGTATGTCTTGGGATGTACCTAATGTTACGATTAGTATAGGTTATAGCCCTAGAATTATGGTAACTATCATGAATAACCTAGGATTAATTCTAAGATATAAATGATTTAATGTACTCCCCCTTGACTATATTGTTTTCCTATTATGATTTTCAACTCTAACAATATGCATTTTGGGTTTTAGAAAATGGAAAAAACATTAGGATTCATGTTAACGGGGAAAATGATGGGAAATGGGATGATATAATTCAGGAGAAAACAAATGAAATGAATTTGGAAAGAGAAAAAAAAATATTCTTAATTATAAATATCATAAAATGATCAACAATCTCAACTTTGGTGAGTTTCCTAAAGTCACTAATAAGAGAAAAAAAGAGTTTTATTGTGATCATTGAGGTATGAAAGTTTAATTTTCCTCATGTAAATCATGTGGGAAGAGACATCAAGAAGAGTGTTTCAATGGAACTCGATGATTCTTTGGGGGTGGAAAAGAAGTACACAAAGCTAGTAATTAGAAAATAAAAGGTTCAGTTAACACAATGGATAAAGATAAGGGTATTTCTAAGACATCATCAACAGTTAAATGCAATAAATGTGGAATTAACAAGAATTATGAAAGTTGATTCCCTAAGGTAAAATCTCATGAAGAGAATCAGTATGGTCTTATAGGTAGTATATATATTGATTATGATTAAGAGACTACAAATGATATGTGAGATGAAAGAAGTGCTAAGGAATAAAATGATTAAAATTTTAAAATGGTTTTAGAAGGTAGTGAAATTAATGCATGTTTATCAAGGGTAATGTTGCATAAGTTATTTAAATACACTATGGAATAAATAAATATCTAAGTATTGTTACACTATTATTCATCATTATGTATTTGAATGTATATGTTGAATTTTACCAGTAACCAAGAAATGTTATTCTGATATTTTGGGAAAGCACGTGATATACACATAATGAATGGATATGGAGATATTGAGATGTTTGATAGTATTAATGAGCCCATGAATGATATAAGGATCAAGTGATATCTGGATTTGAGTATATATATATTTTGGTAATTTGGTATGTGGAAAGAGTTAACTTTTTACAGCATTATTGTTTTCACTATTGTTTTAGGGTAATTTATCCTTCAATGGAATAAATGATTAAGGTATTCAGAAGTTTGGAATGTGACAACCAAGAACTAACTAATGTGATATGCGAGATAAATGTTTTTTATATTTAGTTTACTTCTTTATATGATTTATATTTTTGGAATGGACTCTAATTATATCTATTTATGGATAGTATAAGCAATTTTTGGTTTTATGATTGTTTGATTCATTTTTTACCTCAATATAGGAGAACTTATGCTTATTTGATAACACATTCTATCCTTCTTTCTAAGGAAAATGGGACATCATATCATTCTATCGCATGATCTTCTAGCACTTCACAAATGACAAATTCATCTTCATTTATTTAAGAGATGAAGTGGAAATTGTTCAAGGCACACACAATGGTGATATTGTTCAGAAATCATGTAAGTATTTATACTAATGAAATATTCATCAACTTTTGGAAAAGGATCTAGAAAAAAATGTTAACCAAGTACATTCTAATATGATGAATCATATGGTCATTTAAATCATCATAGATTTAGGGATTTCTGGTAGTTAACTTTTTCCAATCCTTATTCTCTATCACTATCTATCAGAACATGATGGTTATATTTTTCTTATGTATCTATGTTTTCACTTTCTGCCTATGTTCTAAATTGTGGAATCCCAATGAATAGTTTATTTGGGTTTCCTTTATGATTCTAACATTTCTTTTTCAAATTAGTTTTTATTATTCCTTTTTAGAATGTGGGATCCTATGATGGAAAATTTTCAGATGTAAACCATTTATAACCCCAATGAATTTCAAGGGAGAAAGTTATTTTAAGTGGGGTAGAATGTAACACCTTGAGAATTTATGAGATTGATTATTTTTCATTTATTTTATTCCTTGTGTTGTACCGTACAATAATATTATCTTGTGGTATATGAAACACCATATTAGCTTGTAGTATACACAACACTATTCATGGATTTTGTTGCACATAATTTCAAGTTCTGCTGATAGAAATCATTTCACACAACACTTATTATAGATTTTATTAAATGTATATATGAAATAATTTTGGATTATGGTATATAAAACACCAAAGGAATCTTTCACTACACACAAAACTAACTTGCCATGCGTTACACGCAAGATAGACCTTCCTCGATAGATTGCATTATACGGAATACTGAGTCTCACTAAATAATGATATATTATTAATATATTATATAACGTTCCCTTATGAATATTAGTAACCAAATTTTTTTATATAAAATTATTATTCATATTACACATTTTCAAGGACGTGATATGAAAACAAAGTCAATTTTTCATATAGAAGAAATACTTTTCAAAAAAAAAAAGAAATTTTACATCTTTTGATGGAACACCAATTATAATTATAGTTTTTGACACTTTTAAGTAGTTAAATTTTTCAAAATGAAAATCTTATTTGGATGTGAGAGATAAAAATTTACTTTTTTCAATTTTTTTTGATAAATTTTAAATTGTGAAGAATAGTGAAAAATTATGTATTTTAATTCAAAACTGAATTTTAAACTAATTTATTTATTTAGTTAGATTATTTTTTTAATTTTTTTAATGTTTAATTGGATTACGTTTTTTTAATTCAATCCAATGTTTGTTTTTTGAATTAATTTAACTTTTAAATGGGACATAAACACATGTTAATATTTTGATAGTTATTACATCTTAAAACCCTGTTTTTTGGTTTTGACAATGGGAATTGATTTTAAAATAATTAATACAACCTTTATGTTTTGAATTTGGAAAAATGGATTATATAATTGCAATAATAAGGTTCCAATTTTTTAAATAAGCACCTTTTATTTTAAAACATTATGAATTGTAACTTCAGTAAATATTTTATTTACGATTGTTAAAGGGTCAGTCTAGTAAATAAGGTAAAAAATAATATTATAATAATATTAAACTTCCCTAACACATGTACGAATCCTATTCTATGAGATAATTCCAAATATTTTCATCCTTGGGTTGATTATGAGAACATATAGATTGACTTGGATGTGAAGATGACATTTTATAATAATTAATATAATGTAAATATAATTATAACCTAAACATATATTCTTCACTAAATCAATTTTAATATAGATTTATTTAAGTGATATCTATGTATAAAAATAATAATTATGAAGATAGAAATATTTCCTAAATCATGGTATTTTATTTTTAATTTTTATACATTAGATAAATATATTTACTTTTGACAAAATCAGAATATAGTGATTACGTCATTAATAATAGCTTCAAATAAATGTATTTATAAATATTAAAATAAATTTAATTTGAAAATTTTTAGTCCATCCACGACTTCTATAAATAAAATTGACATATTAGGGATGAAATAATGAATTTTATTGAAGTAATAGGGTTTTAATTAATTTTAAAAAAAAGTCAAATGTGAATAGTGTCCAAAATTGACATAATTCATTACATAAAACATAAAATAGCTTATTAAATGATATTAAATTTCTAAAATTCTATGAATCTATAAATGGTTAATATAAGTCCAAATATGTCATAAATAACTTTTTGTGGGTCATTTCACATTATATGATAATTACACTAACCCACAATGTGTAAAAAACATGATATCACAATAATATTAAAAAGGATAATATAAGGGTTAAACAAAAAAGGCAAGGATAAAATATAATAAAAAATTGTCTAATAATTATTGTTCTATAGGTATTCAGAAGAAAAGAATCTCATCTTCAAATTAAATATGTTTTGGAAAATTTTAAATGGAAACTGAATTTATAATAAATTAATATTTTAGGACATTCCTAAACTTCCACTCCGCACTCTTATAAAAGGGCACCTCCTTTCTCTCATCTTCACTCCATTTTGAGCCCCGAATCTCATCCAAACCCTAAAAATTTATCTTCTAAAATTCCCTAGTTAAATGTTAGAGGATTTTCTCATCTCAAAAAACCACCTATAGTGCCCTAAGAAGAAATATAGAATAAGGCCAGTCAAGTAAGATGTAATCTCTTCTACCGATTTTTTCTATTTTATTTCTTCGTCTACTTCCACTTATTTATTTTTTTGAATTATAAATAATAACATCAGTACCAATAATATACTTATATGTTATTTTGAATATGAAACTAAGTCATTTCACCTTATATTAATGATACAAAGAAAAAAATCACCGTGCTTGCTTACATGGTCGGAATTCCTATTTCCATAATTTACAAGAATACCACTCCTCTTCTACTATAGAAAGGAATTCAACCCTATCCCTTATTCAAACCTCTAAATCCATTTATATCCCCTAAAATAATATCAAATAATATCTAAAAATCCCTCCACTAATCCAAGAAGACTCAAATTGGTCATAAATCCATCCACATAATCCCTTTGGTGCAAACAAAATGAAGTTAACCAAGGAAGAGGTAACATCATTCCTCGATTTCTTGTGTTTTATTTTCATTCTAGACCTATAAAGACCTTGGTTTTAATACATTAATTTTACATAATTTTAAGGATAAACAATATAAAAAAATTACAACATATTGATACAATTTTTTAGTGTATTTTGAAAACTAGGACAATTCATAACTTCTAGAGAATAAAATATTCATTTTACTTATTCATCTCAACATTCTTATTGGACCTTGAGTTCTCCTTAGAACACATAATCAATAAAGGGTATACATAAAAATAGGCGATCTAAAATCCTAGTAATTGGATAGATAATATCATGAAACAATTTATCATGGGTTGATCATAATCATAACATCATCATAACATAGGGATAAGATCATAACCATGGGAAAAAACATTATGAAAAGACTTGGAATGTGTCAATGTATATAAATGAATCATCATGTCATAGTTGAAAATTATGACACATTGTTTTGAACAAATAAAGTATCATGATCACACCTAATTCACTTTGAGTTTATTAACATTATCCAATTCATTGGATATCTATATAATTATGGGTAAAACTATCACATCATAAAATTTTAATTGCGCTATATAATTCCATGGTCACATGTCACATCGTGACATTTACATTATCATGCATGCCACATAGAACATATATAAATATTGAACATAAAAAAGTATATGGAAAAAATTGGTTTTACACAATAAAGAATACATTCATAAACATTGGGATCTCAAATTAAAAGGGTAATAATATACTTGATAGAAGGACCATCGGCTTTGAGTGAGAAGTAAAACATGAATTTCTTAAAGAAGTGTTATTTTTTAAAACATTATGTTTGACATAAACATAAGTGGGAAACATTTATGTCCCATAAAATTTCATATAATTATTAAAAAATAATTTTTATGGAATTAAAATATTGAAAATGGAGTAAAAAGGGAAAATTAAATGAATGAAAGTAGGGTCTGAGAATTTTTCTTACTTGTACACATACGATTTCTTCACATTAATATTCTATATAATGACATTATATTGAGAAATTATAAATTTAATTACTTTTTATTAAATATTATGTTTCATTATGGGATTATTTTGTTGTTTAACGGGCCATTGGATGAGTTATTGTGTTTAAATTCATTGTTCATGAGTTTTATTTTTCATATTTTCATGAACAATTCACCTGTACCCATGAATGAAAGTTCACGTAGAACATAGATAAACATATATAATTTATATTAGTTTATATTAATGACTTTATAGGTGGTTAAATGACCTCAAATTTGATTTATATATGTTCTAAGAGGATGAATAATTAATTAAAATTTATTTATGATCGTTAGGGGTCAATTGGGGCGGTTTATGGATTACGACCAACATGTTTTGTTTTATCATTTAGTGTTATGTATAATACATATTTCCAGATAATAAAAGGGTTTAAAAAATACATATTTAAATAATTTTTAAAAAATGTAATTGTTTTATTTGACATCATTGAATGTGTTGATGGAAAATGGAAGGACATCACTCATGATGTATATAAATTAACACATAATGGATGACAATTTATTTTTTATAATCAAAGAGAGAGAGAGGTTGGTGTATATTGAATAAAATTTAATTAACAAGATATAATACCATTATATCAGTCATACTAGAGTTATCATGAAATTTTGATAAAAAAATTTAAGGATAAGAGATGAGAAGATATTAAATATTAAATGAAATTGAAAGAAAAGAGAGTTAATTACATAATGAATATATCTTCTTTGAGATCCTATTTAGGGGAGATGATTTGATTTTTTTTTGAGAAAAACAACTTCAAGACACGGGGAAGGTGCTTGGGAAGATATTTGATAAGAATCTAGAGTAGGAACAAGGCTTTAGAGGTGTGATGAAATGAGGTTGTGAGGGTTCTATTTATAGTGGAGGGGAGGGGTGTTTTCTCAATATTTAATTAATTATTTTATTAAATTTTCTCAAGATAAGAAATAATGAAGATTCCATGACTAAATAAACTAAACAAGAATGCAAGTTTGATTAAATTACCATTTAAATCATCAAAGACTCAAGAATGATGTAGAAATTAATTAATTTATCATATATTTTAAATTATCGAATATCACTAGTCATAGAAAATCATGTATTTCAGAAAAATATAAAAAAATTACACAGACCATTTTTCAACATGTATAATTCATAACTAAACTAAATTTTATGAATATAAATCTCTAAATATGAGAAATTTAATTTCTAATTGAAATCATAATTTATTTCAAATGTACAATTTTTAAAATAAAAATTGTATTTTAACAATTTGAAAATTTAATTAAGTCTCATAAAATTACCATATAATAATTAGTCATAAAAATACTAGTTTTTGAATGAATTTTATGAAAATATATTCCTTAAAAATTATTAAAGTAATCATTAAATATTCATGACATTAAAAAATACCAACACTATAATATAATTATTTTATTATGTCACTTATAATATGGATAAATTTTATACATACTGTCATTGTTAAGTATACTATTCAGTAGGATGGTTTAATATTTATAAGGGTAACAATACATTTCAAAATGGTATGCTACTATTAACCAAAAAATATGTCTATACTATTAGACTCCAAAAAACTTACTGATCGCAATCGTGTATGTCATATTTTCAAAATTCACTACACAAATGTGGAAATATTATGTTTAAAGGACACATAGAAATTATAAGTTCATTTAAGCATGATGTGGTATTGTGTTTTCAAATGTCATTCTATGTGATTATTCAAAGTTACATTACTAGAAGAATACATTAATTACATTGATAAATTTTTGGATCATTACATTCTTCCCCCATTTTGAAATTATTTCTCTAAATTTTGGATTACATTAACAGCAGAGGTTACTTCTCCTTCATTTCATCCTCTGGTTCACAAGTTTCTTCTTAAAACATATTGTTCCTCCACAACACATTGACAATGTAGGTTGTCTTGTTTCAAATAACCGTATCTCTCCGCTCCATAATCTTTACTGGATTCTCCTCATAAAATATATCACCTTACAACTGTACAAAATATGAGTCTAGTACATGTGAGGGATATGGTATGTACTTCTTAAAGAGTGATATGTGAAAAACATCATGAATTTAATCCATATTCAGTGAAATGGAAAGCCTATAGTCCACAAATCATTTGAAAAAAGGATCTTAAAGGGGCCAGCTTACCTTGGTCTTAGATTTCCCTTCATAAAAAATGCATGAATCTCTTCCATGGTGATATTTGAAGGAAGGCATTATCTCCTACATCAAGCACCATGTCCCCTTGATATTTTTCAGCATAAAACTTTTACTGACATTGAGTAGCTTTGGTATATTTCTATATGACTTGAACCTTTTTTGTCATATCTTGCACAAGATTAGTTCCATGTAGATTTATTTCTCTGACTTCAACCCAACAGTTAGAAGTTCTATACTTCTTTCTATATAGTTTTTTATATGGATCCATCTGAATTCTCTAGTTTAAGCTATTATTGTTTGATAACTCAACCGATGTTAGATGCAGATCCCATCCACCATAGAATTATAAAGGGAAGGATATTCACATATCTTCAAGAATATGAATATTTTATTCATATTGGACATCAGTTTGGGGTGATAGGTCTTGCTGAAATTTAATTCAGTACTCAAAGCATGTTGAATACCCGTACATAATTTCTCTATAAACCAATGATCATGATCAGAGACAATCGAGAGTGGAACCCATACATATTTATAACTTCCTTCACATATATATTTACATGTGTTTCAAGTGAGATATCTCTCCAAATAGAGATAATGTGGGATGTCTTAGTGAGTCATTCCACCCCAAACCATATGACATTATTTCATTGGGATGTATTCGGGAGGCCTGTGACAATGTCCATAGTGACATTATCCCATTTCCACATAGATATAAGCAATGGTTTTATCATCCCTTTGGACATCTGTCACTCGAATTTAACTTGCTGACATATTAAGAAGCTTGAAATATACTCAGAAATATCTTTCTTTATATTATCCCAGAAAATAATTTCTCTGAGATCTCAGAACATCATGGGGCTACCAGAATATATATATAATTTTGAACTGTGTGTGTTGTCTAATAGATCCATCTTTATCCCAGGTGGTGACAACGCACAAAGCCTTGATCTAAACTGAATCACACCATCAACACCGATATGTAACTCATGTAACATACCCTCCCTTACCATGGTCACCTCCTTTTGATACACCAAATCATCCCTTTGGGCCTCCTTAATCTACTATTGTATAGATATTTGGGAAATAAATTGGGCACATTAGGATGCATTCCCTCCCATAATGATTTCCAAATCCATCCATTTAATATCCATGATGTCATTGTCTTTCTCAATCCACGAAATGGATATATTAGCATGTTCTTTTATACTAAGATCATAATCATCCTTATTCTCCTTGCCAGAATGATAGTAATTAGTGCATTCATAGATTTTGATTATCTCTAACCATCAAATTTGATTCATGTAGAGTTTTTTTGTGAATATATAATTATGGATATTGTGATTGGTCTATATGTCACACATTTAACCATATAGGTAGGGCTACCAAATACTAAATGCAAAAACAATAGATTCTATCTCCAAATCATGTGTTGGGTTGTCATACTCATGTATTATCAACTTTTTTGAGGCTTAGGCTATCAAATTATCATTTGGAAAGAGTACACAACCCAATACATTCATTGATACATCACTATATATCAGAGAACATTCTCCACTTTTCGAGAATGTGAGTATAAGTGAGGTGATAAGCCTTATATTTAGCTCATTGAATCTTTCACAACATTCTTCCATCCAGACATACTTTACCCATTTCCTTGTTAACTTAGTTAGCAGGTTTGAAAATCCTGATTAATTTCTCACAAAACGTCAGTAGTACCTAGATAATCAAAGGAAACAATTGATTTTTCTGACATTAGAGGGTCTGGGCCATTCCTCAGTTGCCTTCATTTTTTATGGGTCAACATAAATTCCCTCATTTGTGATCATATATTACCAGAATGTGACTTCCATTATCCTAATGTCACAATTGATGAACATGGCATACATCCTTTCCATCATCAATTTTACCAACAGAAGCCTTATAGGTTCTCTATGTAACTCATTTCTCTTGGAGTAGATGATAATATCATCGATAAACACTACCAGAAATTTTCATAGGTAATGTATAAAGAATGTATTGATAAAATTAATGGTGATTCCAGGAAAACTAGTATATATTAATGGAATCAGAAGAAACTCATAGTTCCAATAACATGTACAGAAGGAAATATTATGAAAACGATCCTTCTACACCATTAGATAATGATATCCAGAATGAAGATCAAACATTTACAAGTACTGATCTCCCCATATCTGTTCCAATGAGTCTTAAATCCTTGAGAGATGATTCCTGTTCTTTATGGTGATTTTTTGCGTTTCTGATAATCAATACACAACCACATTGATCCATCCGTCAACATCAAAAAAAGAATCGGCTCCCCTATACTGATGCAATAGGGCATGTGAAACCTTTTTTAAAATGTTTGTTACCTGCTTCTTTGACTCATCATGTTCGATAGGCACCATACAACAGGGACACATTCAAATATGTGTAGCTATATGTATGAGTTCTCTAGATAACTATACCTAATGTTCCTTGGGAAGTCCGTGTAACTATTCAAAAAAAGCGCTATATTTCCACATGATGGGAATATCTACTAGGTTGACATTTTTCTTTGACTCAACCTTTTGAGTGAGGTATGCCTCTTCACAGAGAACCAACAACAACACCATTGAAGGATTTTAATAATGATATTAATGATCTTTTGTAATTTTTTTGTGGATCCTAGGATGGTTTGGAATATGAAATGTCATTTTTTCTCAACAATTTAGACATGCTCTATATAATGAGTGCCATGATCTTCATATTATACCGTCGAATACCACCAAGGGAAGTATTTCAAGATTCGATGGAAAAATATTCCCACATATTACAATAAGAGAGTAGTCAAACACTTATGTTTCAATGACTGTACCACTATGTTTTTATGTATATATCGTGATCAACGTTTTAGGGCCTCAATTAAATAGTACTTGAAAACATTCGAGATATTAAGGTATGCGTAGAACTAGAATCAAATAATACTTTTTTAATTATTGAGTGAATTGGAATTGTAACTTTTAAAACTTCATTTTCTTTCTCAACTTCCACAGTATTGATGGAATAATCCTTCCCTTTCTCCTTTCGATTTTGTGTCTGATGATGTTGATTACTCTCAAGGTCATGAGGGTTAGTGCACTGGTTTTCACAGTTACCTTTCTACATAAAGTAATATCAATAGACTATGGGTGGTGATATCCTTTCCTCAATGAAATTATCCCACATTCTCAAGTTTGTTTGATACTCTTGAGCATTATGGCCTTCTCTACCACACATGAAGAATTCATCCATCCGATTAAGGAAATTCCTATGATTCTTCTTCCCACATTTTTAACATGTGACTATTTTGGTTCTCTTTCAACATTTCTCATTATATCCTCCAACATGCAACTACATCTTTCATTTGTTATCACTGTATCCATGTGATAATTCTCTACACTCCATCAATAATTTTATATCAGATAGAATGATATATTCCTAAATAACCAAGTCTCAAATTTCCATAGCCTTTAAAAGGTTTAGTTTTAATCCTCTAATAATCTACTAATTTTTCTATCATATCTGAAAACAAATCCTGAAGCATACCAAGAAATACATGTGGAATTATCTTCATTGGACAAGATATATTCTCCATCCTTTCTCTTTTATCTCATTAAATTCTATATCCATTTTGGAATGACGATTTCATGGTAAATACATGTTAAGAAACATTCTCTTAATTCCTTCCCACTCTATATCTTCAATTTCATCTCTTGACTTAGTGTTCCTAATAATATCACACTATTGAATTATCTCTTCATTGAGATGATAAACATCTATACTCAATTTCTCCATCTCAGAATATTGAAGCCCATAAAATATCTTCTCCATCAAGTCGACCCCATTTTTCCACTACTAATAGATTAGATGATCCATTAAACATCAGAGGTTGTTGCCGTATAAAACTCTCGATAGCTAGTTGCTCTATATTTTGAGAAGGAGGAAATTCCACATTATTCAGTTCATTATTAATAACATAAGACAACTGGGTATGAATATCCATGATGTTTTGAACTCCTCCTCCCAAAGGATTGATGATTCCATTCAAGAAAATACTGCATTATCCCAAACACTAGTTGTTGGCCTGATTTCTCTTATTTCCTATAATTTTCTAAAATAGAAAAAGATAGAAGAGTACATAAGTCAAAATTTCCTGAATAAATAAGTTATTCCATTGTAAAATTAACAATAAAATCATATCTTATAGGAACCCTATGTTTATTAAAGCTTCATGTATGCTTAAATATACTTAGTCTAATAAAAGGGTTTTTACTAAGGTTATCTAATCATAATTATGAAATTAACCTAATCGTACCTTTGATACCAAATATAGTGACCCATATTTTATGAAATTAATTTTACATCATTTTAAATATATAAAACATAATATAATTACACCATGCAGATCCAAAGGTTTAGTGTCCTGTGAAAACTAGGAATATACATATCTTATACAATATAAAATATTTTTTTAATTTCTTACTCTCTTCTTTCTTATTATACATTGAGTTCTCTATAGTACATATAATCACATAAGAATAAACATAAATAAGTGTGAGATAAAATCCCCATAAGTGGATAGATAAGATCCTGAAACAATGTATTATTTGGTGATAATAATCATAACATTATCATAACATAGTCCTAAGATCATAATCATGAGTGAAAACATTAAGAAAATACATGGAATGTGGAAATTCATAAGAATTTATATTCATGTATTAGTGGTCATCTACCACACATAATTGGAAACAAATCTAGAATCATGATCACACATACCTATCTTTTCTCATGAGGTTCTTCACAATACCCAATGCATTAGTGCACAATATAATTTAGGGTGTACCCATCAAATCATAACATTTTCATTCTTATATATAATTCTAGGTCCACCCGTAACATCACAAAATTTACATTTTCAGGCATGAAAAATTGAACATATATAAATGTTGACCATAAAACCGCCCATGTAATGGATTTTTTACATTATAAATCATACAATCATAAAATTTGGCTTCCAAAATAAATGAGATAATAACAGACTTGATACAAGGACCATCATCGATGAGTGATAATTAAAATGTTTATGTTGGAAAGAAGATTTATTTTTAAAAAAATTATGTTTGACATAATATCTAGTGTAAAACATTTATAAACACATATATTTAGTAAATATTCTTGACCGATTACAAATACTTAGTCTAATAATAGGGTTTTCACTAAGGTTCTCTAATCCTAATTCCCAAATTAACTAAATTGTGCCTCTGATACAAACTATTGTGTCCAAACTTTTTATAAATTACATTTACAACATTTTAAAGACATACAAAATAGAAATATGACACCATGAGGATCCTATGGTTTATTTTCCTAGGAAAACTAGCACTATGAATATTTCATACAACATAAAACATTTATTTAATTACTTCTTCTATATCTTCTTATTGGCTACTGAGTTCTTCATAGTACACATAATCACATGAAGATACACATAAAAAATGTTTAGATAAAATCCTAGTAAGAGGATATATTATTACATAAAAAATTATAGATGTAGTGAGCATAATGATAACATCATCATAACATAATCTTATGCTCATAATCATGATAGTAAACATTATGAAAATACAAAGAATGTGTCAATGAAAAATAATGAATCATAATGTCTTAGTGGTCACCTACCATACATAGTTTTGAAAAATGTTAGAATCATTTTTACACATACCTCACATTACACATTAGGTTCTTCCCATTACCCAATACATTATCATGCAATATAATTCCAGGGGCGGCCATCACATAATGATATTTACTTGATCATTCATGAAAAAAATATCAATATTGAACATAAAACAACCCATGTACATGAATTGTGTTTACTTTATAAATCATACATTAATAAACAATGGCTTCCCAAATTAAATAAGCAATAACATACTTGATACACAGACCATTAATCTCAAGTGAGATGTAAAGGTGTGTTTTTGAAAGAAGAGTTCTTCTAGAATGCATAATCATTGACCTAAACTCTATTGGAAAACATGTATATACCAAAAAATGTAATATAATGATGAATAAATTATTTTTATTGAATAAACATACCGAAAATGGAGAGGAAGATGGAAAATCCAAACAATGAATGTTGGGAAAGGGAATTACCCTTACCTTTTGTCCAAACACTTTCTCCAAATTAATGTCCTATATAATGACATTAGATTCATTTATTAGAAATTTAAGAAACATTTATACATGAATATGGTTCATTATAGATTAATTAATATCATTTATTGGCCATTGATAGAGTTATAGTGATTAAATTAAATGTTTTTGAGTGTTCTAATTATTAGTCTTCATGAACAGTTCACTTGAACAAATGAATAGATGTTCATTTAAAACCTAGATAAATATGTATAATTTCTATTACATGTTATATTGATCATAAAAGAGATTAAATGACCTTATAATTATTTTGATTATATACCATAAAAATGAATCATTATTTAAAATTTTATGATGATAGTTTGGGGTTCATTTGGGAGGTTTTTTGATTACAACTAACATGTTTTGTTTTATCATTTAGTATTATGTATAATACATGTTCCAAAAACATAAAAGGGGTTAAAAATTAAATATTAAAATATTTTTCGACTATTTAAAGGTTATATTGATAGCCTTGATGGCATTTATAGAACATGGAAGTGAAACACCCATGATGTTGGTAAACTAACATATCACAGATAAATATTTAATTTTTCTTAAAAAAGAGTGTGAGGGAGGAGTATAATTAATAATTTTACATTAACATGAAATATTATAATTGTATAAAAAATACTAGACTTATGATGATATTTGGATAAGATAAGTCGAGCATAAGAGAATTTAATAAAATAAATTTGAAAAGAAATTAAAAGAAATGAGAGAGAAATTACATCTTTAATATATCATCTATTAGAGCCTCTTTAGAAGAGAGGTTTTATTTATTTTATGACAATAAGGGATGTTGGAAGTGTGGGAGGATGTTGGAAAGATATTTGAGTGGAATTTGGAGTAGTTACAAGGTTTCAGAGGTTTGGAGAAATTATTTTGAGATGAGTGGTATTTATTGTGGATTGGGGGGCTGTTTTCTCCAAACTTAATTCATCAGTTTATTAGTTTCTCTAAAACAAGATATTTTGATGATTTCATCACTAAATATATAAAAAATGGTATATGAGTTCGACCCAATTTTCATTTACATCATCCATGACTCAAGAATGATGATGAAATTCATTTATTTTCAATATTGTTTAAATTAACAAATTTGACTACTACCAAAAATTAATGTATTTTCGAAAAATATAAAACAATAAACCTAACCATTTTTTATGTGTAGAATTAAAAATGTACTCAATTTAATGAAAATAATTTTCTAATATCAGTAATTTAATTTTTAATTAAAATCATAATATACTTGACAATATTAATATTTTAATATTAAATTTTTTTAATACATTTAAAAAATAATTATGGTATCATAAAATTACCATATAATCATAAGACATAAAAATAGTAGTTTTTGAATACATTTTGTGAAAATAAATTTATTAAACAATAAATAAATTAATCATTAAATATGCATGACTTACAAAAATACAAATAATATAATATAATTATATCATATTGTAACTTATAAAATGGGTAAAGTTTTCTATTATATCATTGGTGAGGATCCTTTTAACTTATCCAATTTACTTTTTATAATGTTCATATTACTATTGATAAGGTTAAAATTAACATTAATCATGGTATTTTACTATTCACTAAAAATTAATTTTTCTTATCGAACTCCAAATAGCTTACTGATCGCAACCAGGAATGCCTGATTTTAAAAATTCAAATAACAAAAGTTGAAAAATTATGTTTAAAGGGAACATACAATTTAGTATTTCTTTTAATAATAATGTAGAATTGTTTTTACGAATGTGATTTTATTTTATTATACTATATGATATTACTACAAGAAAGGGTAAATTACATCAATAAACATTTGGGTCATTACAAAAACCAATCAAATATTCTTATTACAATATTATATAATTACATAAATTTACTCAATACAATAATATGTTGTTATATTAAGGGTTCAACCTAAAATTTCACACACTTCCACCAAATGTGAAATGAAATTATCATTCTTGTGTACAACAAGCTAATTCCACAACAAACAAAGTTGTTTATTTTAGCCTTACAATCACTCATGGTTGGGAATTACAATAGAAGAACTCTTATTTTATATGTTATATATGAAACATATATTCTATTAATACTTATTCAATTTTATATGACACATACATAAATTCTTTAAATTTTTTGTAAATAAGATAAAATCGTTTGTTGATGTGTGGACTACCACCTCCTCAAACCAATATTAGTCCTCAACACTATACACAAAATATATAAGAAAATATTTTTTAAAATATATGTGACATAAATGAGATATATATTCTATTAATGAAATAATCACCATTATCAAAATATAATATATCATTTAATTTATTTTCGTTTTCATTGACTTAATCAGCGAAAACGTAGTTCCTAGACGGAAGGACTGCCACCTCCTCGATGCAATATGATTCCCATTACATAAAAATTATTCCATATATAACTATATATTATTAAATAGAACTATATTTATTTATAATGATCATAATGAAATTATATAATGTTTCGTACATTCTGTCCATAAAAATCATTGAAAAATGGGAATGTTACTCATGTGCATGTATACCCTACTGTCTCCAAGATTGTAATATTTTTTCTTTTATCATATCAATATATCTGGATTAGTTTTAAAATATTATGTGATATAATAATATGATAATTATGGGATGATTTTTATTTGGTATATGTTTTTGAAATGAAAACTTTTACAATAGTATACCTACAAAAGTCAATTTCATCAAACAAACTGAATTTAGTCAAAACAGCACACGTAAACCTAATTATTTAAGAAGTTGTACAAAAAATTGATATAAGTTAAGTACAATTAATAATAAACATTAAAAATGATCCAATAAAAGTAAATAATTTACAAATGATTATTATTTAAGAAGATAATGAATCAATTTACAAGTCAAGCTCAATGGAAGGGATTATTTTCTCACTTCCCTTTCTATTAGGAAATCTCCATTTTCACTACTTATTTCTCCTATATGGTGTATATAATACTCCTTGAAATCTTATATCATGATCCTAATTATTCATATGAAATTATAAATTTTCATTAATTTCATTACTTAATGGGGAGGTTGATTCCAACGTTTCAATGTTGTGTAGGACACATAGGAATGTTTAATGATTTTTCCCCAAGAATGTTCTTGGTGATTATCTTTTGAATCTCAATTCCTTTTCTGATTGTTAAATTTATCTCGAAACAATCACTTTATTGTAATCAGTTCTCAATTAGAATTTTCTTAAATATACAAATTATTATGGAATGAATATAATTATTTCCTAAAACGTGTATATTTTTTACGTATGATGTTCACATTGAATGTTATTTGATTAACCAATAATTTTTTATCAACATATATTCATTTCTCAGTATAGATATTTGATAATTCATGTTTTTTATGGATTGATAAATAAATATTAAAAGAATTTTAGACCTGTAGTGACCGATAGGGCCCTTGACATTATATAGACCCTATATTCATCTAAAGGCTTTCATGTGGGAAATTAATTGATGAAATTAAATGGGTTTCTATCAATATTTTTAAAACATATTTTGAAAGGTCATGACAATATAGGATTTCTTGTCCCTTAGAAATGATTTCCAATAATTAATCATTTCATTCATAGATATTTCAATTATCATTATTATTATCCTAGAGTACTTCATATGGTAAAATCTATTGATTCATTTCATTCCCAGTTCAATGATTAAGTGGATTGTATTTTTTATATTTGTAACTTGAAATATTTATTATGCCTTATCTAGGTATTTTAATGGAATGTGATATTAGTAATTTATCATTACATGTAGATTTATTCCCAAAAATTCATTATTTATTTCACATTACATATAATTAATGATTATATGAGATAACCAATATTTTATTTCGTATTCCCATGTTATGATGAAAAAATCATTGGATAAGCCTTCAAGGATGCAGTTCAAACCATTATATTATGTACCATGTCTTATTTTGTATTCCAAATGTAATATGAGTATCATATATATAATCAGGCTTTCCAAAATTTTAAATATCTTAGTTATTTAGGCTTTTGTTACATATAATCATGCCAATTTAACAATACAACGCACTAGATCTCGGATTCTAGGGCCAGGGACTTTAAAAATTGATTGTGGGGTTTGAAGAGGGGAGGATAGGGGATGGAAATTTATATTTTGGGGGGAGGATAAACATAGAGTTTTTGAAAATTTTCCATTACCCACATGATTATTTAATAAAACATATTGTATATGAGTGAATTATAAAAAATAGAGATGAAAAGGGTTAAATGTGGCCAATAAAAATGTGTTGGAATATTTTGTAGGTAATTTTAACCTTTTTCATTTTAGTTTTATTGCTTGGTAAATTATTTTTTACGTCAACCACTATAATTAATTTTCACTCTTTTCAGGAATCATAATGTTAAAAAATTTATATAAAATTATTAGATAATATAATTTATTATGATTAAAAATATTAAATCCATTTTTTTCAAATTCAATTCACAGATGGTGTGTGAATGAAAATGAAATGTATACCCATAGTCAAACCGAAAATGCAGGTTCCAAAGAGAAACTTTACATATGTATAGAATGTTTTAATATATAATTTTAATATAAAATTGATTAAAATGACCTAAATTAGGGAAATTATAATAATATTTAACCAATTTTACTTTGAAATCACTTTAAAATATTATTTATCATTTTTACTTATTTATAAAAAAAATAAACGTTCAATAAAAATTAGTATTTCTAACTATTCATTGAAAAATGAATCATTTCAGAAAAACATAATAATTAAACATATAGAAATTTTTAAAAAATAAATTCAAAAATAATGTTTATTTTATCAAATAAATTTAAAAAATTTCGATAAAATTAATTTTAAATTACTTCTGCAAAGCATGGCTAAACCGTTTTTTAGAAAAATACTGTTTTTCAAAAAAACATCTTAATCATTTAAATGATTCTAATTTTAGTTACAGTCAACAAATACACATATTTTTCCAAATTTATATATTTCTATTAATACCATCCAATTTAATGGCTTTTGTTATAATGGTATACTATATCACTATTCATTTTCAATTGGGGTTGTGTGCTCTGTAATCTATCGGTGAGATTAAATTAAAAGAAATATATGTCATATGATTTATTATCTTGGTGTTGTGTATCATATATGCTAAAAAATAAAATTTTATTACATTTCAAATAATTTTTATTATAGAAATTTCGCAATATGGGTTACTTTTATTTAGTTATTATAAGTTTTCTCCCTATAAGTGTTGTATAGACTAACAATTATTCCCACTATGGGGGAGGGAGCCATCAAGGATGTGCTGATAGCCTATGATGGTTCATGTCTATTATTTAACATTGTATAAATCCAAAAATTGATCATATCCAACCATGGTATCGTGATGAGCCTCAATGTCCCTATATTTGAATAAAATGATATGTTATTGTTGTTATCCAATATCATATTTAGAAAAAAATAATCTCTTTATTACCTTATACATGTTTCACCTATCTTCTAGTATATTCCATCTATTATTGTCTAAGATATATTCATAAATTAATATTGGGATATTTAAAACATCATAGTGGTTGGAATCTTCATTTCCTAATAAATATTTATTCATATACCCCACAATGATGATTTAATCCATCCATGGGATAATTCAATGCCCCATTAAATCCTTTCACTGATTTATTTTAAGATCTTCATTTGTGACACAATGAATCTTGAAGTTGTGACTATAGTGTTTTGGATCCATCATTAGTTATTTATAGTTCCATTATAAAATACATGTATTATTGATACAATTAAAAATATAATTGGTCAATTTATATGATGATATCTAAGGGAGAAGACCAATTTTCAGAATATAAAAACTTATATATGTGTTTTCATTGATTTTTATAAATCTAATTATAAACATTTAGGGAATGAAAAAACGAGGGAGTACTATTTTAAGAAATATTTTTTTATGTAAGTTGGTCAGATTTTTATTCATTCTCTAATCATTAATGTTATATTTCTCAAGGATATTTTCCCCACAGTATAAAATCCAATCCTATTTGACATCATTATGTCAATTACATAGAGTTATATGAGGATTTAAGGATGAATATATTAACAATATAAATTCTATGTGGATTATTTCCGTGAGGGTATACTTTTTAGGCATATGAATAGAGTTCGTGGTTGAAGAAACTAAAACATATTTGGGACAAGGAGGAGTGGCGAGTTTTCCACTGGTCTTGTGTATGGGTGAGGTTTAACCCACGTGACTCTAGATATTTTTTTCTAAATTAGTGATATGTTTCATATAACATTCACTATAGTTATATCAAGGGTATTATTATCATGTTGAAGGGTTGAGAAAATATTGATTTTTTCTTATGTTAAATTATGGTATGACAAGTCACCCATTTTCAATGTATTTGAGTAGGTGGAAATTAATTCATTTTTACATGAGACAACTAACGGGGTTAAATTTTGGAATATTTGTAAATTCTTATGTGAGGCTTTACTATACATAAATGATAATGAGGTATGGAAAAAATAACAGTATAAAAATTATGAGAAATAATCTCAGGCTCATATCTTAGTGGAATAAATGGTAACGATTATTAGATTGTGAGGATTGGAGTTGAGAAATCATTTGATAAAGAAATAAGATATGATGGTGATTATTAGTATTCAAAATATTTGGATTAATATAGTCTTGAAAAATTAATGTAATGGATTCAACATTGTTTTAGGTATAAAAAAAGGAATGAAAATGGTTTACACACTTAGAAACATCTCATTGTATTAATGGAAGAAAAATAGGTATAATATTAAGGAAATAATGTTACGAAAACAATGGGTTTAAAATTTTATAATAACCTAAAGAAAAATATGATGAAAAGATAAATAAGAAAATAAGATGGTTCAAATGTGTATGCAGATTCGAGAATTTAAACAGAAGAGGGGATTGAAGAACCCAATATCAATGTAGGACTAGATAATCCCTCTAAAATATTTCTTACCAACCCATGATGTAAAATAATGTGTCTACCCAGGGAAGGTTTTGAAGATAATTATTTTTTCATAAATGAAACTAGATTGATATTAAACATTCTTATCGAATGTCTGGGAATGTTTTTAAAAAATATTAAAATTAGAAAAAGTCAATTTTGTTGATTTGATACCAGTGGATGAGGCCAAAATTAACAAATATTAAAGAGAATAAAGACTAAATAAAGGAATTACTATATAATTTTTTTCAAAAATGGATTTTATTACTCTTCATTATTATTATTATTATATTTTTCATAATAATGCCTATATTTCACATTCATATTCCATTTTCAGAAACACTGATAACACATTCTATTTGAAGTCTCTTTTTATATCAATTAAAATATATGGAAATAATTTCTTGTAAACTCTGAATCATAAATGTGTGATTTATATAGATTGACTTATCCATTTACATTGAATATTATATACATTTTAGAGATATTTTTTCCATTAATGTTGAGGAGAATTTTTTATTTCTAAGGGTTCAAATTGAACTGAAAAAGTGTATTTTAAAAAATATAAAAATTAATTTTATTGATATTATAATGTTATCAAGTATTGTGATTGGATTGGTGAAGCCAAAGTTGACTTAAATGAAATAAAAAATATTAAAATATTTTATTTTTAATTTATATAAATAATAAATATTAAACTATGTATAATGATCATATTAATTGAATTTTTTTTATTTTAATTAGATTTTGTGAAAAATAAATTAATGGTAATCACATTTATATAGTTATGTTATTCCACAATCCTTGATGTGGTATCATAGTGATTAATTTTGTTTAAAAATATTATAATAATTCTATTTAAAAAAAATCTTATCAATTGTCAAGTTTTAGTTTTAATGGATCAAACCATATGTGATTCGAAGTTAGTATAAATAGAAAAAGGATAAATATAATTATATTTGATACATAAAAATATGATGCTTTTATTTTATTATTTGTATTAATATATATATATATATATATTAAAATATATTTAATATAATTGTTAGTTAAAACAAAATAACCCTTATATCTATGCTCAATATATATTTATAAATGTTAATTTATATTTATTTTATTATTTAATAATTTAATAATAAAGTTAAATTATCATTGAGTGTTGGTTATACACATGTATTCATATCTCTATAAATTTTTTGAAAAAAAATACAGAATGTGGTCGGTGGGTTTGTCTTATTCAAAAAACGATCTCTCATGTGAGGGATGAGGTTGGCTATACAAGGAACATTACAAATTTCTCCTCTATGTTTATATATATGTAAATATATATATATATATATATTAAAATTCAATAAAAACATAAAAATTATAAATAAAATTTTGAATTTTTTATGCAGACAAGAGGTCTGCATATATAACTAAAAATTTAATTTATAAATTAATTTAATTAGTAATATAAACTAAATTAAAATTATTTAACAACCATCAAGATATGTTTTAATTATTTTTTTTGATAATAAAAATAATACTTTATTAAGAAATATTTTATCTAGTATTCACCCATGAATGGTTTAATTTATCAAATTGATTTTCATTACTTATTTCAGGGTATAAATTATTAAAAACAAATTTTTAATTAATTTTTGATGAATATCATATCATCCCACCTTCTCTAATATTGTTATGGATGTTCTTATTTTCATTTAATTAATAAATATAATTCCCACTTCCTAGGGTCCCTTAACATAGCTATGTATTTAAATTGTTAATGATCAACAATTCATAAAGAAACTATTCAAGGGATGAGAAAAGGTGAAATTTAATCAAACGAATTTGAAGAGGATATTATAGGATGTTGATACTCGATTTGAATTGATCTGAAGAGGTTATCTCCCATATGGGTATAGGTTGAATTATCATCAGTTTATAAACCATCTGATTGATAAAAATCCTAATCATATGATGTTTATTTGTTTATTTTAATGATGCTTAGTTAAATATTTTGTCTATCAATCATTATTAAATGTATATTTTGTAATTAACATGAATCAAATAATATAATTTATGATGATGGTTATAAAAATAATTTAATAGATTATTAATTTTTGAAGGTATATTAAATATTTATTTATGACTCTCTATAAGATAATTAATATGCATAAATTGATAAAAAAATATCATATTAAAGTCTAAAAAACAGTTCCTCAAGGAAAATAACATGTTATTATAATGTTTCCATTACATATTTTGGAATGAAATTTCTTATATAAGTACTCGTATGGGAGTCGGTCAAGTATTTCCACTTATAACAGTGTTATAATAAAGGATTAGGTTCAGCTAATGTACATTACACAAAGATAACACACCTAAAAAGACTTGTTGTGTATTATAATCATGTGCTGTAGAAATCATGTATGTGGTTTTTTGATTTGTGAATACACTCATTGAATCATAATACTTCATTTTTACATAGGTTGAATAAGTAAATAATACCAAAATAACATCATATAATTTTTAATATCCTTTTTTAGATTATGAGAATGTAAATATATATATATGTAACTAGAATTACTATGTAATTTAATATTTTCAATATTATTGTGAGGGTTGTTATAATTTTATAATATAATCAGATACATATATGATTCATTAATAAACTATTTTGAAATTTTAATTAATGATTAAAAAGAAAAATAAATGTTTTTATTAATATTAATATATAAGAATTATTTCATATTATCACTACAATATATTGTTAATAATGATAATTTCTATATGGGTGATTTTTTCTGGAGTGGTATAGGTAATTATTCATTAAAAAATTATAAGGAAAACATATTATATAAATTAATCCACCAAACCTGGAGTGTTTAAAAACATATTCATCAATATTTTATTATCTTTTGAGGACATATGAATATTTGTATTCTGGAAAAATGATGTTTTAAATATATGTTTTCTATTTTCTTGGAGAGAAAATAGAGGTTTTGAGAGTAAAGGGTGATCAATGTTGGGATAGATGGGCATGATCTTATTTTAATGGTAATGAAACTATTAGGAATTGAGTGAATTGGGACTAAGAATTATTGAATATTTTAATAAGACTTTACCACCTCATTTCCAATCAACTAAATGGTGGAGCTAAATCGAGTGGCCAATGGGGGACTGTGTACCAAATGCTGGATGATGGGTTACGCAGTAAAGGAATAGCATATTTTTATGAGGAGATGGCCAAATATTTATGGTCTACACAATTTATCTATAATCATTATTTTAATTCATTTGAGGAATTTTTTCCATTTCTATCCCCCTTATATCATAATGTATTCCATATATTTTTTTCATTAATTATAATCTAATAAATTGTTATGTCACTATACTCAAGATACTTAATATACTCCTCTCCAATTCTTTATCTACATATATTTTTCCATTATTTAATTTTCATTTTAGTGTATTTGTTAAATGTATTATTCCACCAAATCATGGTGAAATCACCAATAAATAATAAGGAATAATTTTTTTGATGCCTTAAGGATACCAAAATAGGATAAAAACAAACCTATTGTCATATATTTGAATATAATTTTATTCCCTGATGAGTTTCATTAGGATATTTTCTATTTAATAGAAATTCATATAAATATATTATATGAAAAATTGTCATTTTTATAAAATTAATGTCAGAGGATTAGATTATATGAAACACATATTTTTATACACTTTAATTCATTATTCAATACACAATGATACACATAATACAAACCCAATAGTCCATGAGTTTATAATGTATTTGGAAAATTAGATAAAATTTATAATAACAAAAAATGGTTAAAAAAATCATTATTTAATACTATATAACAATATATTAAAATAAATTGATATTCAAATACTATATAGGATAATCCAATATGTACATAATAAAAGAGGGAGATATAAAGGAATATAAATTAGTAATCAAACCGTAGCCTGCAATAATGTAATATGTGGGAGATAAGAGTCATAATAATAAGTACTATAAAGGTGATAATCAAAAATACCAACATTGTAGAATGAGATATTTTTATAACATCATGCATCATTAAAATGAGGAATCAACATATTGAATATGACACCAAAAAAATATGTTGAGGAAAATAATTGAGAAATTAAAAATAGTGTCAATAGGCTTACCTCATGTTCTCCATACATGGTATCTCATTATATAAAAACGTTACCAAAAACATTAGAGGTATATGTAAATAAAAGGCTACCTATCAAATTCATATTATGTACAAGAATTTGTGGGACATATATATCATAAAACATAATAAAAAATTTTATAACTTTTTGTACCATCATAAAAAATTATATATTTTAAACATGTATATACCCAATATAATAATGATAGGTATAATATGTTGAATACACATGAGTGGAAATGGGGATGGGTGTTTGCAAGAAAAATTTTTGGCATGAAAAATTGTTAAATAATTTATCCAGGATAACTGGTGTATATAAGGACTCATAGAATTACTTAATTAGAGTTATAGGTGGTATCTCATTTTTTAGAAATCATAAAAAAGAATGAAGGGATGTATAAAAACCCATTAACAAATAAAAATTATAATTCAAAGGTCCTAATACAAATAAGTCACTTGAATAAAAGGAATATGATAGAATCCATTACCTTGAGGAGGTGCTTTTAAAAACATGGAAAGGGATTTTTTAGATCTTGATAACACCATGGGATGAATTTATAGAGTGAATGATAGGATTACATTATTCTTAATAGGAATTGAATGAAGGGAACTGTTAGGATGGGTTGGTATCTGTATTAAATGATATGGGAATTATTTATTAATTTATATACATGGGTATTTTACTATATGTTATAAAATATTTAAAAATAAAAACCCTCCAATGGTTCATGAAAATTCGGACATGTTTTCAAAAAATTATTAAACTATGAATTAAAATCAATAAAATTTTACCATTCATTATATTAAGGTGATTCATGTCAATAAACGTTTTTTTCAAATATTAAATTATAAAAGGGTATTAAGAGGAATAATTATTAATTTTTTCACATAATTAAAAAACATAAAAAAATAATATTATAATAAGTAAAACTATTTTTTTCATGTAATCCTTTTAATATACCTATTACATCACTTTTGGGATATTAAAATTCCATAATTTATACTATATATATATATGTCATGTGAAATTTATAGTAAATTTTCTTCTATTCCATAAAATTAATAAAAAATTAATCATTTTGAATTTTCATCATGTACATTTACAAAATAATATTTATTTCTTCAATATAGTTTTCTACACATGAGAATATACACTTTTTAATAGAAAGCCATGTGTTCTATAGAATTCATGTTTTTACGATAGTAATAAATTTTTTATCCTTATAAAATATATATATATATTAATTAATATAAATTAACATTAATATTTTAAAAAATTATTTTGAAAATTTTATTTCTGAAACATAGAATTTATATCAAAATTATTTTATTTATTCAAAAGGTGGTTTAATCTGAAAATATATATTTTCCAAAAATATATTTTTTCTTTCTCTATATAAAAAAATGGCTTGTTTTAAACACATTATAAAATAGTTTGTACAAATTAATAATTAAATTTGATAACTATAATCGTAATTTAATTGAAAAAAATAATGAAAATTAATACTATTGGGGTGTACATAAAAAACCTATTTTTAGACTACCCAACCCCATAAGGGTAATTTGTGAATGGTGTTTTATTATTGGTCTGGTTCAGATACATGGTTTAATTCATGATCATGGTAATCCTAAACATATACCACAAATTGTTTTTCTCATGTTTCAACTATAGTATCTTGGACTGGGAATGGACAAAAAAATATACGAGTGTTACCATATCACTCAGAAGCTCCAATAAATGGACCTCATAAGGTGGGATCGTATTGGTAGATGCCATAACTTCTTCATTCTGTGGGAATTAGACTTTATCATAACCATTAAAATATTCTAATCTAAAAGGTCAATTTAGAATTATTATATTATAAATGGCAACAGTAATTAATGTTCTTTTAATCCCTGATAATAAATCAATGAAATATATTATAATTGTATAATGTAATAATGAAGATATAGTTCATGTGTTTTCCATAATGAATTTTCATAATAATGATTTTTTTCATTCAAAATTGAATTTCAATTTTAAAAATGTTGTTATTTACATTTATCATCATTTTAAAATTTTACTCTTGTTATATAATTTTTTACATAAATAGATATCAAGGAACATAGGATTTTGACCTCCTCAGATCCCTATATTGGCTTGTTAAAAGCATGGTTCAACTACAATAAATTAAATATGATAGTTGTCTTGTTATATAGAAAATTGTCATTATGACATAATGTCTGGAAAAGATTATCAATGTCTGAATGGTCATTTTCTAAAGTTAAAACAATCACAATTAGTATATGCGAGGGGTCTAATAAGTACTTACTTAATAAGGGTACATAGAAAACATCATGCAAATAATATTTTTTATATGGGAGTTCTAGATGATATACCGTCGATATAATGAGATCAAGTATTTCCATGGAGATGATGTATATAGGAATAATATTTCCTTTATTCCCAAACCATGTGACCCTCCCTCATGGTGATATGCGAATGAACACCATATCTATAACATAAAACTCTCGGCCTCATCGATGATTATCTCCATAGATTTTCTGTATACTTTACAAGAATATAAAATGATGCTGAATTATCTAAACCTTATATACCATCTCTTTAATTTTATGGGTTCAATTATCAATTATTATCCAACTCCCTCCCATATGGATGGATTCTGATACTTCTTCCCTTATACAGCCTCATAATGTGCTATTTGAATGTTTGAATAAATACTATTGTTATATGAAAACTCCACTAGGAGAATGATTTGATCCCAAAATATATGAAAATACACTAATAAATATATTAACATACCAACTATATTTTTAATCATTATCTTAGTTTTACCATCCATCTATGGGTGATAAATAATTCTATAACTCAGCTATGTATCCAACTCATTATGAATGATTTTCTAGAACCTTGAGGTAAACATGAGATCTCAATTACACACAACAGACAGTGGTACTCTATATAGTATAACAACTTATCTTGTCTATATCATTATAATTTTATAAAAATAGAATTATTATATGAATTTAATGAAACGTGATATTATTTTTAGGTGATCTATTACAATACAAATGAGATTATTTAATTTAGTTTCCCTGGGGAGTAATATTGTGAAATATATGGTTTTGTTTTCCCACACCTATAATTTTATGGGTAATGGTTTCATCATAAACATGTAACACATTCCTTCATCCTTTCAATTTTTGAATACCATGAATTGATATAAAAATATTAAAATTTCCTTCTAGATTTTATCCCATAACAATTTTTTATTTAGATATCTATAAATCATAGATCGTTATGGATGAATAGAAGAATATGAAATATGTATATCATATAAATGTTACAAATTTGTTTACAGTTTTAATGAGACTCATATCAAATATACAATCCTTATAACTCTATCCCTAAAAAATTTAAACTATGAAATATTTATAATAATTCTCCATAACACATCATCATTTTTTAGGGCCTTATTATTCATATAAATAAGGGACAGTTGAGCTATAATTTCATAATTCAATGAAAAAATTTATGTTATGATTTTCATGTCGATCCTTTAAATGTATATGAAGAGTGGATCCCTTTCATCATCGTAATGGATAGGGTTACAAGATATATTCTACTAAGATCACCCGCCATTTTATTTTCCTTCCTAGGCTAGTAATGGATAGAAAAATCATAATCTTTGATCATCTCTGAGAATCATCACTGGAGTAAATTGAGCTACTTTTATGTGCATATATTCTTGAGGCTTTTATGATCCATATAAATGGTACATGTCAGTATGTAAATAAAATTTCTAAAAATTTCGATTTCTATGATCACTATGATCATTTATATTTCAATTTTTGGGTAGTTATTAAAATTGATATTTTATTGGAAGGAGGGATAGGCTATCACGTTATCATTTTAAAGGATTACACAACCCTATAAATATCTGGAGTAATTTGTTTAGATCAAAAATACTTCCCTAATATTTGTTAATGTATGCATGTGTTCAGTGATTAGGCACTCAATTATATATTTAAATATCTCCTTAATTTCATCTGTCAAGAAAAACATCCCTCCCATTTATGTTTGATTATTTAATAAGATGAAAAATCGTGATAATTTTCAAAAAATGGACTATAGTTAAAATATTATATAAGGAAACTACAAATATATACAATATTTATTGGTTTATTACATCCATTAAAAGCCTATATGTTCAATGGATTCCCATATATCCCTTTACTAGTAAAAATATGCCCAAGTAATATTACTTTCTCTAAAAAATCCAATTTACTATAAATATTATATAAATTATCCTTTCACATTTTATTATATATATCATTTGAATTCCTAGTGTATTCCCCCTTTAATTTTAAGTGGATAAATATCACTTCAATAAAAAATTCCATAACTTTGTAGAGGTGATCCATAAAGGCTCCATTTACTAGATCAACGAAGATAGGTGTAGAAATAGTGAGTTCAAATGGAATCACTACGGACTCATAGATCATATTCATAGAATGAAAAATACCCTTGGTAGTATCCTACATCACCATTTAATGATAATATCTTGACCAAAGATCCACCAAATAGAAATACATGGATCCAAATATCTGGTCGAAAAAGATATTAGTCGAGGGAGGAGGATTCTTGTTCATTATCATGATATTTTTTTGATCAAGATGAAAAATTAAAATTAATATTTATCCATCCTTATTCATGAAGATATAGATTGATATATTCCATGATGAAGAACATGGGTGTATAAACCCTTTATGTAGATTCTCTTATAGTTTAATCTTTATCTCTTTAAGTTCAACAGTGTCCATTCATTATAGTGTCTTGTATTTTTGTATAGTTTTGAGTATGAGTTCAATAAATAACTCAACCTATTACCTAGAAGGAAGATTATTAAATAATTCTAGGAACACATTATCATAATATATTACAATGGTTATGCCATCAAATATTATTCTTTATTGGCATGGGTTGATCCAACAATTTCACTTATTTATTTTCAATTTTAATGCTCACAAACACATGTGTCTAGGTGTAAAATAAATACACATTAAGTGAATTATAGGATAACATTAACTAGAATAATTATTTTATTATTTAATCATTTTCATAATTTAAACAGGTGGGTGGTTATTTTTTTCTAAAATCATAATTATTCTAGACTTGTTAATAATAATACCTGAAACACTATTTTTAACCTTATGTTTGATGTAGAAATCATGCTTTGTGTACACTAACATTGGAATGAATTTATTTATTGGGAACCCTAATGTTAGAAGAAACCCAACATTTTAGGAAAAAACAAATTGTTCATTATGCTTACTTTTTTCATCAAACGTATCTTTTAAAACATACTTTTGATGTTTATTATTTTATAGAAAAACATAAATTTAATTTTCCATTAAAATGTTTTGAATTAGGGATTTTTTCAATGTATTTTACAATGGTATCACTAGAAATAAATGTGCCTTAAATGTTATTTGATGGCCAATTTTGAGGTTCTTATTAAAAAAATTAAATCAATCACATTTATAATGTATTTATTGATATTCTTCAAACGTTTGAAATTAAAAATATTTTTATTTATCATGTGATATTTATGGAGATTTATAATGTCATTATATTGGACCATAATATTAAGTATTCGCGGTTTATTCATATAAGGAAATATATTTTCATCAAAATATAATAATTTTTCCCTACCTCAAAAACTATAATTTTGAGACATATATGTTTTTATTCTCATTTGTTTGATCTTCTCAAAGATTTAAATTTCTATATTTCATTGTCATCATTTCTATATTGTTTGAAAAAGAATTTATCAGAGTTCCATTTTGGATATATACATTATTTATCATCTACCTAATTTTTTCTCTATTACATCATAATGTAATACTATTGGTCCTTGAAAATTATTTAATTTCATTGTCCTTTATTGAGGACCATTTATATCTATTAGTCTCTTTTAAAACTATGAAATGAACCAATATTTAACCTATTAACATTAATCTAATTTGATTCGACATGTAATCTTATCATACTCAGTAATTGGTGGAGTATTTCATTCGAAAAATAAGTTTTGGATATTTCACTTACCTATAAATGCACCAGGAGGTCCTATAAATGCCTTATTGTAAAGGTATAAAAATCATACACATAGTTATATAATTATATGAATAATACAAACTACTGTTGAAAAAATATATTCTCAAATTGATATAATTAGTGGAGTGTACTAGGTGATTCCTATTATCTAAACCATTATACATCACAATTTGATGTTATTTTCCATATTTCATTCCCACCACACAATAATCATTTAGGGAGAAATAATAAATCCCATTAATATTAAGTGGTATGTATTATTTTTATCATTTACTTAAATAAAAATAATTCAATCCACTATTGTGTCTTCATTGATACCATTTTGACATAACAATTATTATCAAAGTTTGGTTTTTTTGTAATATCTCACATTTTAAAAATACTTGAATATTTTATTTTTTCTATCTGGTACCAGCAATAGGTATTAGTGTATGGCCCATATTTTCTTATTTATATTTTAAAAATACATTATATTTATAAAATTTTAACATGATACCATCATTTAGTATCAATAGGTTAGGCTTATGTGGTTATATTTGTTTTGAATTTAAAAAAATTAGAGGTAATGTTCCGGATGTAGATAAATCTCTAACGGATGATAATAGTGAATGTATGTTAATGAACTGCAATCGATATTTTACTGGTGATAAGTATGGATGCTGGAATTGAAGCATGGATATTTATACGAAAAATATTTCAATGAATAGTTTATTTCAAGTCATTGAAGCCCCATGAAACTCTAAAACAAGATATGGTAAATGGAAAGATGATCAAGATAAAATATATGATTTTAATTAGAGAGTAATGAATGGTTGAGAATTCTTTCATATTAGAGGTGGACGACCATTTTTGATACCTATGAAGAAATATAATCATGTTTCCAAGTGTGATACCTCATATGAGATATGGAAGACCAGTATTTACCTACGATGGAATTTAAAATTTAAAAAAACTATAGATCAATAAAAAAAATAGATATTTGATAAACTAAGGTATCAGAAATACGAAATCATCACTCATATGGATGGATTATTAAAAATGTTTTCAACAATATTTCTTCCTCGGGAGATCCAATTTGACGACCAGACAAAGAATTAACAGTACGTAGTGTCTTACCCAATAAGTGAAATGGAATATCTAATGATATTCATCAATCAATAATTGATAAAGAATTTATAATAAAATAATTGACTAGAAACATTAGGATGAATTATGCTATGATACTAGATGATGATAAAAATCATATTTATATTAATGGTAAATATGATGCACTAAAAATGAACATACATAAATCTTATGATTCATGTTATACAGATTCATGTAAACAGCTATCAGATCTTGCTAAAATATTTATAAAATTTTACAACAAGAAAAATACAAAATGAAAATGGGATTAAGAAGATATAGTCAATTAATTTAAGGAGAGATTCCAAAAAGAGTCTAACAATACTATGAAAAAATATGGAAATAAATTTAATTATAAAATAAAAGGTATAAATTCCATGATGGATAATTGGTGTTTTTATTTTTATTGTTCTGAGGAATCCACTGAAAACTATAAATCTAGTAACATAAATTAAATGTTAAATCTTTGTATTATTGATCATGCTAGTGAGGTATACACTTCTTACTCTCAAAGGTAAAATTATGAAAAAAAATCTTATGATGAAATAAAAAAAATATTGATTTTTGATTGAATACAATTATAGAATTTAAATTAATAGTCTAAAAAATAGAAAATATATTTTTATATTTCAAAAAAATAAATAATTTTGTTAAAACATATTACATATTTAAGATCTAAATGTTCCAAATGTCATTTTATTTTTAATTCAAATTAATATAAGGACTTATTCAGAGAAGTTAACATATTAAAACAAGACTCTACCATAATTATTATCGTAGAAAACTATTTGAGTAAAATTATTTTTAAAAATAAAGAAATTAACAAGGGTAATCATGGTATTAGAAGTTGTAGAGAAAAACAAAATAATATTTAAATTTTTTAATGGATGAAAAATAAAAAGAATATTTACAATTAAATGTTCTCACTGATTAAAGAATAGAAATTTTGTTAATTAATTATATATTAAAAAACCTCAAATTGGTTTTATTCAATAATGTTTTTTATTAGAATTAATTGTCGAGAATTAATTATCTAGTGTATTCTCAATGAAAACATATTTGTTTACTGATGTTTACGATTTAAAACACTGATAGTACCAAAATAAATTAGATAGCAATAGGAATTAGTATTTGATATATTGGTTGCATGATCCACTGACTCTGTTGTTATATCAATAATTGCCAACATAAAAAATCTAGAAATTTATTATATTTTAATTTCATATTATTCTTATTGGAAACTTAATTATAGTTAGAACTACAACTATAAAAAGAATTTAATTTCAATTATAATAATCAATTTTATTTTAATAAATTAATTCATAATAGGGGTGAAAATATTTCTAATATTTTCTATTTTTTAATTATAAATTATATTATCATTATATTTTATCTATTAAAACATTTAGCACCCAATAATTTTGTATGATGAATCAATCCATCAGCTTATTTTAATATCATAATGAAGACTTGTTATATAATTTTTTAATTTAATATTATGATATTTAAAAATATATATTGTATTCAAATATGTGTAAAAATTTTTATTTTATTTTTACTTCAAAAAAAATGTTATATATATATTATTAAGGCCAATTTTCAAAGAGATGATATAATTAGGGGGAATGAGTGGTGCATTTTTGTATTAATTTATATCACTAGAATAAATATAAGTTTATTAAATGAAAAGTTTTCTTTTTAGATAATAATTTATCATAATAAAACTTATTGGAATGGAAAATTAAATTTTAATTTAAATAATATTCAATTATACATTGTTATTACATCAAAATCATTTAATTTTATAAAACGTGTTTTAAATTAAAAAATATAAAATGATTACTCCGTATATTGAATCAAGAATCTAAAAAATTTCCTAAAAAATGTTATAACAAATCCTTTCTTCATCATCATTTGAACTATATATTATCCTCAAAACCCCTCAATCCTTTTTCATTCCTTCTTCGAAATTCTATACAAAATGACATATGATGATGCTAGTCTGTGTGGAATGATGAGAAATAGGACTACATGATCAGATAAATTTTATTCTTAATAAAAAAGAAATCAATGTTTGGATCCTTTGATTTATTTTTTATAAAACAAGTTATAATAAGTCTTTAAGTTAGGAAATTATTTTCGCGATGGTATGACTAATCTATTTGGAGAACAATTGTTTTCCCTTATTGAGGATTCATTAGAAAATTAATGTGAAAACGTATAAAAACTATTAGTTTTTTATGAACCATAAGTTAAATATTATCAAATATGTAAATATGTAACATTTTATATAGATATTTCTTCCATGATTAATCTTAATAATTGAGAAATATTGAATCTTTACAATGATATAAAATAGTCTAGAAAATATTATGAGGAGATATAAAACTCACATATTTTAGAAATATTTTTTCAAAATATATAAATGAGGTACTAACTCATGCCAGATATATCAATTTATAATGTATATTTTGTTTTGATTTTGGTATTTATATAATGTAAAATGTAGAAAACCAGATAAAAATATCTTAAAAGGTTGTATTTTAATGATCTTGATGAGTCTTTATTAAATAGACATCATTTTATTTGATGTATAAAGTTATACAAATGCTAAAAGGAGAATAAAACATTATCTTGAGAGTTATAATTGATATGAATAAAATATTTCAATTTTTAAGGAGTGATGATAAATATATTAACATTTTATAATTCTTGACCATAACCTATCAAAAGGAAAACACAAATTATTTTTTTATCACATTAGAATGTTCTAATTTTTTTTACTATTTATGTCAATTTATGTATAATTTTTATATATTTATATGTAAATTGTGCACTAATATATTTATTAATTTATTATTGATGTTACCAATGGGGGAAATTTATAATTCCTTATAAAAAGTACTCATATTAATAAAATATCATTTCTAATACATTTTTTATCATAATATATGTTTTATGGGTTTTGTGATCATAAAAAGAGGGGAAATTTGTTTTCATATGTTAATCCAAAAATTTCATATATTTCCATTTTATTTTGATGTTAAAAAATCCTACATATATGTTACTAATTAAGCTACTATAACTGAATTTAAGTATATTAATTACTAGATTAATTATTTTATTCTGGATTAATTTTCGTAAATTAAACCCATCAGAGGTTATTTTATTTCTCATTGTAGAAGTGTTTTATATGTTTTTTTAAGAATAATGGAAACAATTTTTATATGTTATGTTTTAAATAGAACATATGGACTGTGTACACTATGTTTGGAATGAACATATGGATTAAAAATCTAATGTTTTAGATACACTCTATGTTTGAGGAAAAACATATCGTTTATCATCCCTATATTTGTAATCAACCATTCATTTTCTACAATAGTTTTTATTTTTTTACTATACATAGAAATCCTTTGTTTGACTTGGTCAATTTTGATGTTCTTAATTAGGAAATATATTATTATTTATACAATTGCTCTCATTTAATTAAATATTTATTAAAATATATTTAAATACTTTTTCAATGGATTGTATTCAGTAGATTAAGTTGTTCAATTTTATAAGGTAATTTTTTTCATTTATTGAAAATTTTGAATTCAAATAATGTTGATTAAACATTAAATATTTATGGATCCATTTGATAAAATGTAATTGAACAATGTGTTAACTACTAAAATTATATCCTTAAAAATATATAGATACACATTCATATAATAGAATTGTAGGATATACATACATACCTATATAAATGTTTTTAAAAACCCATTGGTATTTGGGTTCATATCCCAATAGTTTAGAAAGCCATTTGGGATCGGCTATCTAGGTCAATACTTTACCAACAGTTTTAAAAACCATTGAGATTGGATAATCAATACTAATGGGTTTCATTAACCACTGGTATTACATTCCTCAATTACATCCCACATGGGCTCTTTCTCCCATATATTTTTATCCAAAGACATTAAATTTAGAATTCATGTTTATTCCCCACTGATTTTTATCTCTCCTCTTTTACAATATTAATTTTATTCAACATAAATATAAAATTATATGGTTATATGTAAACAAAATCTTTTTTGAACTTATTTTCCATTTGTAAAATGATATCCACTTTTTTTCATTCTGTATTTATTGAATAAAAGTTAGTTTTAGTAATATTTTTTATGTTTTCTAGGAGGTATAATTTATTAATGTTCTTGTATAATGTTTGAATGTGAAGTATATTCTTACTAATGATATGATTACATATTTTATTCTTTTCAATGAATATTTATATTAAATTTAATATTAATTGGAGATTTTTATTTAGTAAAACTATATTAATAAATATGTATCCTTTTCCATTTTATATATTGGCAACGAATAGGTTAATATAAGTCAAAACAATTATGTCCTTTGAACATTATAGTTTCATTATCTCAGTTCGTAAATGTGCTTAGGTTTCATATTATGTAATTGATTATACTTCTATTTTTAATTTATGGTCTATCATTATGCATGTCTGTTACTTCCTAATTATTGTTATTTTCCATAAAATATAATTCTTTAATAGATAATGAAATCTACTTATAATTTAAAAGTATTTCATTATATATAATTTTTTGGAATATAAATTGTTTAATATCCATATTGTATTTTTCTTAATGATAATGTTTATAATCCCCCTATTATACATGAATTGTTTATTTTTTTGGAAAATGAATCACTAATGGATGATAGTTGGTATTATTTTTAATTTATAAATAGAGTATGTGCTACCCATTGTGAGTAATAATGGAGAGTTTTCTAGTATTTTCATGCAATGCATTTTTTAATAACATTATGTTGTATGATTTTTATAAAATGAATTATTTAAAGATTAATCATTTATTATCTTAAATGATGTGGATGAGAGTATTTAAAACAAATTTTACATATAATACTATACTATGGATGAAATAGTAATTTTGAAATGGACTTTATTATTGGTTTTAAAAAAATTTAATATTTTTTTAAAAATAGGAAATTAAAAAAATTAAGAGATATTAAGGAAAAGGATAACAGACAATAATCACCACAAGGGAGGGATGTGAATCCTTCTTTTGGTTATGGATATTATTATTTAATTTAAAAAATATATATATATATATAATATACAATATAATGATATTAATTTATTGAACTTTTAATTATGATCAACCACTTTAAGGGAAAATTATTCTCCTATGAGTCAAGTGATACATGTTTCCAAACAGACGGTTCGAGAGGGGGGAGGTCAAATTATAGCTATGTTCACCACTTGACATACTCGATCACACACATTCCCCTACACTATAATACCATATTGAGCAATTATTATCCCACCATTTTGTTTGAATCACCCCTAATATTTAGGCTACATATATTTTCGAGATCATTTTTATATGAATATATTTGTTTTTATTTTCAATATCTGATGATGGATCCTAATCCCCATCCATATTATACATTCCCAGAAATGTAAATGCCAAAATCTATTCCATATATATACTTCACCCTAATATTCTACATTCAGGATCTTTCGAGTTCTACTCTGAAAAATTCTAAGCCTCCAAATAAGATATTGGGTTCCACACCTTTTGTGTAAGTTAATGACCCTTTAGGTCATAGGGATCCTACAAAACCCACTGAATAGACAAACTAAAGTGTATAGATAAAACCCTAGTAAAATTTTATAGTAATAATTTATTTTCATTATAAGATGTATTGATATTATATTTGGTTTTTCTTTCATATCTTCATTTACTACTAGGTGGTGTGGACAGACGGACATGTTGGTGGTGTGGGACTGAGGAACACATATAACGATTGAGTACAAAATGGACAGTCAAATAATTTGAGAAACAGGGAAATAATTTAAGAGTTTTAGTATGGAAGTTTCAAAACTATTTGAAATCTTCCACATTAGGACATTCTCTATGATACAACTTATAAATGATGTTAAGGAAAAGGATGGGTTAATAATTTTGGTAAAAGAATTCATTTTATTTAATATTATATTATTATTATTTTTATATGAACTAATATTTAGGGGAAATCATTGTTATAATGTATCGATGGTGATACTCTGAGGAAATAACAACTTATAGAATTAATTAATCTATATAGAGAATATAATGATGACTTATATTGTCGGTGTTGTGGTAGAGTTGTTATGCATATAGATTCCACACCTATCATGAATGAGTGTCCAGTAGAACATTATCTTGATATAATTTCTAATTATAAGAGAACAATTTTTAGGTTATTAATAAAATATAAGGATTTGTAAGGAAAATTAAAATTATTTTCATTATCAAATTTCATTTTATTATAAAAAATTATTGTTTAGGAATCCTTATAAAAAAATAAAAAATTATGATGTTATGAAATACCACCACCTGTTAGGGTGGACTACCACAATGACACATGAGAGGAAGAAAATACCAGTATAGGGTTTTTAATATTCTTTCCACATTTTTCATCAATGACTTTTTATTATATTTGAAATTTTATAATTATTTCATATTTAGAATATAAAAGTTAGTAATTAAAAAATATATAATAAATGATAATGAGTATTACAATGTTAATTTTTTAAACATGGATTGCCTAGTAATACACTAATTCATCGATATGTACTAATGATTGAGAATTACCACTCTCATGACTAACCACTCATAGAAAACCACATCACTATTTAAAATAGTTATTCACAAACCGTAACATTAAACTTGTATCACATCCTTACCCATTTCTAGGTTTATTTTCACCAAAAACATTATATTGATTTAATAAAATTTATTTCCAAACACATTAAATTTATATCAACCATCTCATTTCCCACATTTTATTAATTTGTCCCATCTTTCTTTAATTTACCATTGGATATTATTTATTAGATACTATGACTCAACAAAATCAACCTATAGTACATCAATCAACAAAACATCCCATTCCAATAGTAATTGTATCACGTAAAATCTTCTAAAACATTAAAAACTACCTCCCAACACCACCCTTACAAAACCAACCATAGGAAAAAAATCATCCTATCATCCGCTACAACATCATAACTACACCAAAACCCCAATTAAAACAATAAAAACCCTAACTGATACCACCTGTACCACAATAAGGATAAAAAAGATAAAACAATATAAAATATTATAATTTGATAGAGACCCCATATTAAACAACTTGTAATAAAAATACATTTTCAATTAGTCAACTCCTCATGTATTAGAAAACAATATTAATTATAGAATTCCTTATATAAAACATCATTTCATATTTTATCTTTTTGTATAATTGTATGAGTGAAAAATTAATTTAAAAAAGGGGTACAATATATGTAAAAAACAATTTAAAATTAAAAAAATACAAATGAAATAAATTAAAAATTAAAAAATATATGTGATCGTTTATTCCCTTCAAATATTTATAATCATTTTAATTATCATTATTTGGTTAATTGTAACAATTCCCAAATGAAACAAATGGGAATGAAATTTTCTGATTCCCACATAATTAATAGAAATTGGGATATTTAATCCCCAACCTAAATTGAATCATCAATAATTACTGAACAATAATGAGTATAAGGCACATATCAGGAGCCAGTAAACATACAAGGATCATCCAGAAGAAGTAATCATTATTATTATTCATCATACCCATGATCAGAAATGACAAAAACCAATTCAATTCCACTAATGTAACCTCACCAAGAATAAAGGATGAAAAATAAAGGGTTAAAAAATGGTGTCACCATTAATATCATAAGATCATAATCACACATACCTAAGGGTAATGATGCACTAAAGGACAACCAAATAACACCCAAGGTGAGACACGAGACACATAGGATTTGAGTGGGTGATGGAATTGGATAAGATTCAATGTCATTACATAATATTTTAGTAATATATAGGAAAAAAAACATCAAAACATGATTGAAAAGGTCTAGAAACACTGGTCATTTGTTATAGAGAAATGACCACAAAAAATTAACTAACCCATAAATCATATATCCATGGAAATTATAGTATAACCAATCATCCAATTCTTTTATCCATAAGATCTATGTAGGAAAAAACACAATGTTGTAAATGTTTTTCCATAGAAAAATATAATGAATAAAAAATATCACATAATAATCCCCAGACTACATCATATCATGCCATTACATAATTTTATTGGTTATGTCATAACAAACAATACAACATAATTAGCCTTCATCTAGATAACTCATCATAACAAAGATTGTTATTTATTATTTTATTCGATATTCTACCTAAAATCTCAATTAAAACATGACTCATACTCAACAAATAACCTCCTAAAATCCTCCTAGAAGTCCAAAAATTCTATGAATAAAAATTAGTGTCCTAGATAAATCCATTCTTTTATTGACCACATCTTTAGTAAGGCCAAAAAATATATTTATTTATCTGAAACACCCATAATTATATATTACTCAATAATTTTAGAATTTCCCACCAACCTAATATAGCGACCCATCCTTTTAATACATTAATATTAAATAATTTTAAAGATAGAAAAAATATTAGTATGACACTTATAGGATCCAAAGGTTTAGTGTGTTGGGAAAACTACAACCATACATAACAGTTACAACATGATGCATAAAAATTTATTTAATTCATTCTTCTTTAGCTTATTATTGTCACTTTACCGCTACATAGTACATGTAGTCACCTAAGGATATACATAAAAAGGGGTTAGCTAAAATCCCAGTAATATTATAGATATGAATATTATAACAATCACTGAGCATAACCATAAAATAGGTAGAGGCTCATATCATGAAAGGAAGCATTAATTAAAGACTTGAAGTGTGGCATTTCCTAAAAATGAAATATCATGTCTTAGGGGTTAACTACCACACATTCATTTGAAGAAAGCTATCATCTTGTTCATAATTCATATAACATTAACACATGATACTTATCACTTTACCCAATGCATTGGAGCACTGTATAATTCCAGGCGCACCCATCACATTGAAGCATTCTTATTGCGCAATATAATTTCAGGCACACCCGTCACATTATAAATTTATCCTTATAATGCATGCAAAAATGAACATATATCAAATATGAACATAACTAACAGATACAGAGTAATGGGATTCATACCATAAGAACTCATTCATAAAACATTGGGTTACCAAAATGATCTGGGAATAACATATTTTATATCACAACCATTAACCTTGAGTGAGAAGTAAAAGTTGTGTTTTTGAATGAAGAGTTATTTTAGAAAAAAAATATGACATAAACATCAGAGGAAAACATGTATTTTCCAGAAAAGATATGATAATGATGAAAAAATTAATTTTATGTAGTGTCCATACCGAAAATGGAATCAAAGAGGGAGAACCAGAAGAGATAATGTTTGGTTCGAGATTTTCCCCTTGCCTTGTATCTGAATGATTTCTTCAAATTATGTCCTATATAACTACACTATATTCATTAATTGACTATTCAAGAACTTATTGTAGATGAATATGCTTCATTATGGTTTCATAATGTTATTTTATGGGCCTTTGGATGAGTTATGTTGTTTAAAAAACATTGTTCAGAATTGTTCATTTATGGTTTTCTTGAGCAGTTCACATGTATTCGTAAATGGATGTTTAGGTTGAACATGGGTAAACTGAAAAAATTGATATTTCATTTTATTAATTATATTACATAATTTTAAATGATTTTATAATGAATTATATTATATACCATGTGGATTAATCATTATATAATAAATAAATGATGATTGTTTAGGTTACTTTGGGGGGGGGTCGACCATAAAGAACTAGTTTTGTTTAATGATTTATTAATATGTAAACAATTACAACAATAAAAATTATTTCATGAATAGATATGAAAGCTATAAAAGAAATTTAAAACTTGTTTTTCTTGAATGTGATAAATTGACACCTCACGAACAACGTTCTCTTTTAAAAAATAAAATGAAAAAGAGAAGGGTGTTGGATGAGATAATTTCCCATTAGTATCATAAAATTCTAGTATGTGTTTTATATTCAAGTTACCATTCTATGTGTATACATATTGGTCAGAAGATATTAATAAATGAACATGAAATTGAAAAAAAAAATTAATGGAAAAGAGAGGGAGAGAGTGAAAGGAATTACATCTTGAATCTTCCCCTTGAGATCCTCCTTAAATAATCTAGGATATGTCTTTTTATAAAGCATGAAGATCGTGGACGTGGGTGAGGGGATCGTGAAGATTTTTGGGTGGAGTTTAGATAAGGCATGATTCTTTAGAGGTGTGTGTAAATGATGGGGTGTAGTGTGAAATTTATAGAAGAGGGGAGACGGGATTTCTCAATATAAAATTCAATAATTTATTATTTCCCCACTAGATAAGAATCAGTGAGTATTCCATGACAAATAATAGTAATTTTATCATTTGATTCTAGTATATTTGGGCTTACATCAGCAGAAAACCATGCATGACTCTATAATTATCTTATTTTTCTTATTTGGTAAATTATGGTATTTTACTATTCATAAAAAATTCATGTATTTTAGAAAAATCCCAAAAATTTACCCAAGAAATTTTACTACATGTAGAATAAAAAAAATAAGATAATTTTTCAAAAATAATTTTCTAAATATGATAAATTAAATTTTTAATTAAAATAATAATTTACATGAAAAATACAGTTTTTAAAACTAAAACAGATTTTATAATGATTTATGAAATTTTGTAAGGACTTATAGATTTATCATAAATCTAGAATACATATATTTTTTAATTTATGAAAAAAATTATGAATATACATTTTCAATTAAATTAATTAATTATAAATAATTATATAATACTTAGAAAAATAACAATACTTTTACCATGTTTAAATTGTTACTTATAAGATGCCTAAATTTTATTTAATTATTCAAGGGTAAGTTTAATATTATTTTGGATGTTTTAATATTCATAAGGGTCAAATTATTATTCATAAGGGATGTTACTATTCATAAATGTAGGTTATTATTCACTAGTGATTAGGTTTTTTCTATCGGACTCCAAACATATTACTGATCATAACTGTGTATTTCAGATTTTCATAATTTAAAACATAAAAGTTGAAAAATTATTTTTAATGATCATATAGTATTTAGTATCATAATATTTAATTGTGCTTCCTAGTGGGATTATACAATAATTCATAATTTTACAAAGGTAATTCCATTGATAAAGCTTCAGGTCGTTTCACTTAAACATCAAATTCATAAATAATTACATTAATTTTTCCCGATAGGAATAATTAGTTCTAACCTTATCGCTTCATCCTAAAATTCTTTTGAATTACGTATATTTTTCATCACCAAATGTAGAATAATTTAATTATTTGTAAATATATATATATATATGGATTATTATTTCTATTTCTATTTGATTTGATTCCATGTGTAGTATCAATGATAATCCACATCATCACTAAACCCAAAAAATGTTCCCCCGTTGATGGTTTTCCATCCTATTCCTAATATGCTCTATTAATTTTATTCTAAAATTTATTTTCACTCTAAACTCCTTTTCAGTTCTCATTTTTCACAATTCTTATTGGTCCCTAAAAAAATGTCATCATAGAGTCGAAAAATTATTTTACATTTCCAAAAATTAAATTAATATCTAGAATAACATATTACATTCAGAAAAAATTATTCAACATTAATAATGAAAATAGTTTTAAAATTTAATGAAAATTCAAGACTCGAGAATTATGTTTTTAAAATATAAAACACACAAACTCAACCCGAGTTTTAAATTAAAACCCCCATTTTAATAACTTTATCAAAATTATACTTATATTCAATGTTATCCAAACATTTATCCTTCTTATATTCATATAATCCTATTTAATCACATGTTAATCAACACATAATATAATGAACATCATGTAAAATACCTATTACATGTTAACATGCTAAATTATTATTTTCAAAAATAATTATATATAAATAATGAACACTCACCACACATACAACATTATTAAAACAAAAAAATTATAACACATAAATATGATTTAGTGTTATTAATTCCACAATTGACACCATTATCACCATTAAACACTATTCCATCAATTTACCCCTTTAAGTGAAGTTGAATTATGATTAAATACCCAATAATAAAAAAATTTCAATAAAAATTCTATAAAATAAAACATCATACCACATTTTTTCCACTTAAGGTCACTATTAAATCACATATCTCAATTTATTCTATACCATATGAAATCCATATAACATTCAAAGATATACATAACAAAATTTTACATTTTTTCTCATTGTTAATAATAAAAAATCAGGATAGCACATCCGTCTCTGAATTACATTCCAATGTATCTTAAAAAATTGGAAAAAACTAAATTTAATTATTAGATAAACTGTAATACACTAGAGTAGTGAATTATAAGCTCACATAATTTCATAACCACTTATCCCAATGAATGATATCATTACTCAATATTATTAAATTCCCAATTACCAATATAATTACCAAATATTAATAATCCACTAAAGAATAAAAATTATAAATAAAATTATAACATAAAGGAAACTAAAAATATTATTTTTTGAACAAATCCATAAGGAAAACAATATACATACCATTTAAATATGAAAAATAGTGTTTTAATCACTATAGAATATAAAATCTGAAATTTTCACACTCTCATTATAAATTAATAATAACATTATTTAACCAAATAATAAATAAATACAATTCTATAATGTGATTTTTTAATAGAAACAAACAACAATATTGACTAATAGATTTCATCAATTCTAATAAATGAAAATTTTATTTTGATTTTTGCTATTTTGACCCATTTCAAATTAAATTATTGAATCATATAAACAAATAAGAAGAAACAAATATATTATACATTCCACATATCCATTTTAAAATATTATTCATGTATGTAATGTTGATTATTATTTTTTTCAATGAAGACATTCCATTTCCAATATTCTATAATTAAATAAGACACATATTCATGGAAATAATATATTCAAATAAGAATACATAAATCCAACATTACGATTATTTATCTAATAATTATTTAATCATATTCTTAATTCTCCCAATTGATCATATAAAATTTATTTTTTAACCAACACATATCATAATAGTATTATGTAACCAGTCATTATAGAAAATAATATTGCATCATTGAGTATATAAATTTTATTTTAATTACGAACTTCATTATTAATAATATATTGTGAAATATGTCTTTCAAACCTAAATTTCAATATAAAAAAAATATTTGAATGTTGATATACACATGCCTCGCGATTTTTTTTTCTCAAACCAAGATAAGAAAGATGGAAGTGTGGTAAACATCCCGAAGGATCACATAAATCGGGTTTTAGGAGATGAGAACCATATAATTGTATTAAGTGGACTAGTGTCACGACCCCCTACCTCCCAGATGCCCATCCTGAGGTGGCAATGGAGAAAGGGAGATAATTACCACCGAGTCCCGCCTCTAGTAGGCCCCGGGGTTGCGACTAGCATCAAGGGTATGAGTTTTTCACAATATGGGAGGCATTACCCTTTTTATTTTTAAATATCAGGAAATAGGACAAGTCAACCACCAAAAAGGAAAAAGAACAAGTGTATATAAATAAACCCAAACCAATCCCACATTCATGTGTAAACAATTTTATAACAAGGTACAAGTACAAGAAAGCTCAAAGTACAATACCTAAAGAAAACAAAGGTACAACAACATCAACAACTCCAACTATTCAACTATCCAACTAGTAGGGTCCCACACGACCCTGGTAGTCATCCTGGAAACCTAAAAGTAAACGTAGGGTGAGCATACAAGTATACTCAGTAGGGAAACCTAATGCTATCGTTCACAAGTGGGGAGACATCCTAATGTCCTGTGAGAACAACAGAAGAAACCTAGAAAATAATTCTATCCACCCAACCTCACCAGCCACACTCACCAAAACAGAAGCACAACAAGTTGTAGTATATAAGAAACAAGAGTATTGGGTGCCCCGCACAATTTCCCTTTAGTTAGCTACTCTTCCAAATGGAAAATGTCCTGACGCTGCCACACTCTCCCAGCCCGCACACACCTGGGCCTCACAACCACGTATCCCGCCCGCACACACCTAGGCCTCACAACCATGTATCTCGCCCGCAAAAACCTGGGGCTCACAACCGCGTATCCCGCCCGCACACACCTGGGCCTCACAACATCGTATCCTGCCCACACAAACCTGGGCTTCACAACCACGTATCCCACTCGCACACACCTGGGCCTCATTCCGAAGATTTTTGGGAAACAGTAGAACCTGCCCGAAGAGTCTTGGGCTAAAGCTACCCCAATCAAAACCTACCCAATGATTTTTAGGTGTAAGTTCACCTCAATCCATCACAACCAAGGGGAGAAGGAGAAGGAGGAGCTAGTAACTAGGGAAAAACACCCTCTCTCTTGAAATGGGAGTGTTCGGCACTAAGTTCTCAACAAGGGTGGGGTGCGATAAAACATAAAAGATACAGATATACATATATACTAACCACAGAGCCCAATCTATGGCTTCTAAACATAGAAACATAGAATGTGCCTCTGCACTGCTACTACGAAGCATGCATACAACAAACAACCCCAACCCCATTTAGTTTTTCATGTTTTAGCAGAATTAGTTTATTAGTTTCTTAACTAATGGGAAACTATCTACAACCAACCACATTAATCGTTCGTAAAACGTATCCCTGCCATCAACAAATCATGTTAGGAAAACACAAGCAACACAAACAAGACCTTCTTATCATCCAACCAACCCTATTGATTATTAATTACATTTCATTACCATGCCCCACCATTCATTAACTCATCCACTTTAATTTATTACTTGCAACCCACTATTCATTCACAAACAAACCCATCTCGGCAGCCCCAATGGCAACCACCATAACCACAACCACACCGAACATCATTTTCCCCTTAATACCATTTATCGCAGCCCTGCTGCCCGTCACCAACATAGCATTCACACCAACCCACAACCAAGTCAACCGCAACCCCGCTGCTCACCTTATCCACAAAACCCACAAAACTCCCCTATCACATGCCATGTATCCAAGACAACACCCACATGTTCATTATTCCGTTTTTGTTTAACCGGGGTGATCACACAAGGGTTCCAGATTTTAAACATCCAACTTTACGTGATTAACCAATTTTGACATTCCACAAAGTTCCATCCACAAAAACTGTCTAGAATGATAGGGAACCATTTAATTTCGCATGCAAAGGGCCCCAACGACTGTGATTTTTAGTGTGTAGAAACTCATTCAATTCACAACATAATATCACAAGATATAAAGTAATAGAAATCACAAACGTCCAAACCCCGTTATTTAACAGGTTATTATCATTATTTAATGGATCAAATGTTTCTTATGAAAACAAGAGGATACCCACCCCGCTTGATGCACAAAAGAGAGAGAAAAAGGTAAGATCCCAACCTCAACAGGTTCTGATCAAAGAGCTCCCCCGGATCAACATTAGAAGAAGTCTGTCGGTGTCCATCACCTCTGTCGGGTCCCAGAAAAACCTCCTCAGGTGGAAGTTGGAAAGGAAAGGATGAAGGGAAGACAACAGATCCAAGTTTGGATGTTCCGCCTCATCGTCATTATCTCATGGCCGCTGATGGATCACAAATCGGAGCTCGGACGAAGAAGTTATGGAAGAAAGAGACTTCGAGTCTCTTGGGAGAACTCTACTCAGAGGGAAAGGGGAGGAGAGGAGTGAATTGAAAGGAGGAGGGGACCCCTCCTTTTATTGGCAAGAAAAGGAAAATTACATAGTGTGTACTTTAGGGTACACGGCATGTACTTGGTTATTTTACACGGTCTCCATGCGGCTTCCAACACGGCTCCGCGGTCGTTGAATGGTCAACACACGGTTTGAGGGTAATACGTACGCGGGGAAGGACTACATGGAGTGTAATTTAGACACACGATGTGTACTCATTTATTGCACACAGCAAGGACACAACTCCAACATAGTACACGACCGTTGACTGGCAACTCGTACGCGGTGACGGACTACATGGTGTGTAGAACTGGGAACACGGCATGCACCCATAATTTCACACAGCGAGGACATGGCCTGCAACACGGGGTATACCCAAAAAGGGAGTACACGGCGTGTACTCAATCTACATGGCTTGTAGTTTCAAAATTCTGGAAAGTGTGGTAAAAGTCCATTTTACCATCTATCACACTTCGTGACCTTATTTTTGACAAAGGAAAGGTCCGGAGAGGTCCGTGCAATTACATCAGATACCTCTTAAAACATTCTCGTCCCCGAGAATTAAAAAACCAACCCAGAGGAAACTCAACATGATATCTCTTAGGTTTCTCGTTATAACAGGAACCCAACCAACAACCCTAATCATATGTGTTAGTAATTAATTTTCTTATGTCGAGATATTATCTGCTTTAGGCAGCACTGACTCGCCTGCACAGGTTTAATCGCATCCTCATTAATGCGTCTCAATTATGAATTGGTTCTTCCCACTTTAATACATTAGGATTATTCAACTCACACTACCCCCAACACCACACAACCAACACACTACCCGAACATGTGGTTTTGGGAAATTCCCTCTCTTATATCGAGATATTATCCGCTTTAGGTGGCACTAACTCGCCCGCACGGGTTCTATCACATCCGCATTAATGCGTCTCGATTAAGGGTCATGTTTTCCTCTTTCCGACACATCCGGACATGTTACACATTACCAGGGAACATGGAAACAAAAGGTCTCACCACTGACAAGCCAAGCATTCCATATATCAACGGTATAGAGTACAACATCAAAACAAAGCTCAGAAGAACAATGGAAAACACAATTCAAAACAACTCTGGGTACTGAGCGTGCATCTGAGTCTCCCGCTCCCATGTGCCCTCATTGAGGCCACCAAGCCTCCACAACACACGAACAAACGGAATGGTTCGTCCACGGAGCACATTCTCATTACGATCCTCGATCCTGAATGGTCGCTCCTCGGAGGTCGCGCCGTCTCCCATATCTAACTCTCCCCAGTCGATAACGTGGTAGTCGTCGTGTATGTAATGACGAAGCTGGGAGACATGGAAGACATCATGATCCTTCTCCAACTTAGGTGGAAGGGCCAGGTGATATGCCACCTCGCCGACTCGCCTTAGCACCTCAAAAGGAACGATGAACCTAGGTGAGAGCATGCTCCCTTTCCCAAATCTTCGCTGCCCCCGTCAAGGGGAAACCTTCAAGAAAACATGATCCCCCACCTCGAACTCTAAGGGCCTCCTCCGACGATCAACATAAGACTTCTGTCAGTCCTGTGCCACATTCATCCTCTCACGTATAAGCTGGACATTCTATGTGGTGCTCTGCACTACCTCTGGCCCACGAATGCCTGTCTCACCAACCTCTGCCCAGAAAATGGGTGAGCGACATGAACTTCCATAAAAAGGCTCAAACAGTGCCATGCCAATAGTATTGTGGAAGCTGTTTTTGTAGGCAAACACTACTAAAGGCAAGTGTCATACCCATGATCCTTCGAAATCCAGAATGCATGCTCGCAGCATTTTCTCCAACGTCTGGATAGTCCGCTCTGTCTTCCCATCGGTCTGGGGGTTGAATGAAGTTCTAAGGCATAGCTGGGTACCAAAAGCATGATGTTACCCCCTCCAGACTCGTGAGGTAAACCAAGTATCCCGATCTGAGACGATAGTCTTTGGAACTCCATGAAAACATACCACCTCGTCTACGTACCTCTTTTCTAAGGTACTCCTCGGTCCCGACTCCTTAATTTCTAATAAGTCAGCTGATTTCGTCAGACGATCCACCACTACCCAGATAGCATCATAACCTCCCTGAGCTCTGGGTAGTCCTGTGATTAATTCCATCGAGATGTCTTCCCACTTCCACTCGGGGAAATCTAAAGGATGCAACAAACCACTGGGAACACGGTGTTGAGCCTTCACTTGCTGACACACTAGGTATGTAGCCACAAAATCTGCCACTTCCCGTTTCACCCCGGGCCACCAAAACTGTTCCCTCAGGCCTCGGTACATTTTCAAAACTCCTAGATGTACCGCTAAGGCTGAGCTATGGAACTCATGGAGAACTCCCTCAAGTATCACCTCCGGAATAGACAACCTTCCATGGAAAATCATCCGATGTCGGATGTCCTCTGACCATCCTTCTGGAGCATTCCCCTGATCGACACGATCCCACATCACTTCCGCCTCGGAGTCCCCCCACTGAGACTCTTCCACCTATTGCAACAAGGAGGACTACACCGTCATCTGAAAAAAAAGCCTCTAACACCTTCTACATTGGCATCCAAGTGTAAGGCATCCAACTCTCCCACCACCTTCCAAGAATCACCAGATTCCCGAACCACTTCCTGATGCAACTTCTTGCTCAGGGCATCAGCCACAACGTTGCCCTTACCTTCAGTGTAATAGATCTCAAAGTCATAGTCTTGGAGAAACTCAACCCATTTCCACTGCCGTATGTTTAGGTCACGCTGGTAGAAGATATAACGCATGATCTTGTGATCTGAGAAGACCACAAAGCACTCCCCAAAGAGGTAATGTCGCCCTAACTTCAGTGAGAACACTACTGCTGCAAGATCTAGGTCATGGGTGGGATAGTTAAGCTCATGAGGGAGTAAGTGCCTAGACCCATAACAGATCACTCCCTTCTTCTGCATCAGCACTCACCCCAGACCAAGGCCTGAAGCATCAAAATACACCTCATACGACAACCCTTCCTCTGGAAACCTAATTACGGGAGCACTGACCAACTTCTCCTTCAGGTAGTCAAAAGCCTTCTGGCACTGTTCGCTCCATAAGAAGACCTGGTTCTTCCTCGTCAAAGCTGTCAAAAGAGAATCAACTCGAGGGAAGTCTGAAACGAACCTCCGATAGCAACCAGCTAACCCCAGGAAACTACAAACTTCTGCCACGCTCTTGGGTGATGCCCAAGAAAAAACTGCATCCACCTTCGTCGGGTCCACTGACACACCATGCTGAGACACCACGTGCCCAAGGATGTGTATTTCTTGTGTCAAAAACTTACACTTTGACAATTTCCCATTAAGTTGGTGGTGTTAAAGGACTTCCAAGACTGCCCTGGGATGCTCATCGTGATCCTCCTATGATCTTGAGTAGATCAGGATTTCATCGATAAACACAACGACGAACCAGTCCAGAAACTCTCTGAAAACAAATTTCATAAGTCCCATGAACACAGATGGTGAATTCGTAACTCCAAATGACATCACTACAAACTCGAATTGCCCATACCTGCACTTGAAAGCCGTCTTCGAGATGTCACTATCCATTACCCCCAGCTGATGATATCCCGATCGCAGATCAATCTTAGAGAAACAACATGATCCCCACAGCTGGTCGAAGAGATCAACTATCCTTGGAAGGGGGTATCAGTTCTTGACCATTACCTGGTTCAACCTTCGGTAGTCTATGCATAGCATGAGACCACCATTTTCCTTCTTCACGAAAAAAACTGGAGCAAACCTTGGCGACACACTGGGTCGAACAAAACCATTCCCCATTAGACTGTCAATCTGAATCCGCAACTCCCACAACTCTGAAGGTTCCATCCGATAAGGGGCCATCGAAATGGGACGAGCACCAGCCTGTATGTCTATCCTGAACTCAACGTCACGTCGGGGGGGGGGGGGGGGTAGACTCACAACCTCCTCAGGAAAATTATCAAGGAACTCCCCAACAACCTCCGGGACATCCATAATCTCTGTATAAGCTAGAACCACTGATAGACCACCTAACAAGGTAAGGAGACGCTCTATACGCTGGCTTCCCGCCTAATAGCTCCTCTCACCAATAAAAGATACACGTTGCCCATCCACGTCGGAGAACACGACTCTTCTCCAGAAGAATTCGATAATGGCACTAACAGAAAACAAACAGTCGATGCCTAGGACGACATCGTATGGCTGCATTTGTAACAGAAGAAGATCACCACTGGATCGATGTGGTCCCAACGTCAGCCCACATCCCCGACTAACACAAGATACGCTGGTCTGGCCCCCAACTGGTGTATTCAGTACCAGTGGTATGGAAAGTCTCTCTACGTCTAGTCCATATGCATGGGCTAGACCTGGTGCAACAAAGGAGTGTGAAGCTCCCGAATCGAACAAAGCAGAAACAAGAGTGCTGAACAAACAAATCATACCTCGCACCACCTCTGGTCCTGGTGGAGCTCTCAACTCTACTGCGTGCAACTATCTACGCCCAGATCCTCTGCCTCTCTGATGTTATCCACCTCCTCGACCATGCCCTGGTCGAGGTCTCTGAGGAGCACCCTGTGGTCAGCCTCCTCCCGCAAAGTCTTCCCTCAGAGGGGTGTGGTCCTGCTGATGCTGGAGGGCTTCGCTGGAAACTGGTGCTGCGGAGGTGGGCACTGAACCTTCCCACCTCCACCGTACTGTGGTCGGGTCAGGCACTGACTCTGAACATGCCCGAAACCTCCACAATAAAAACACATCAATCTAGGCCTTGCGAAAATGGGATGAGGACATGAGGATCTGAACTGGAACTGCTGGGGCCTGCTCCCCACTGGCCTAAACCTGGAACATCCTGTCGCAGAAGACATGCTACTGACTGCCTTCCCCTTCGACGATCCTTTCTCGTTCCCCTCACGGGGCGCACCTCCCAGCGAGTACGTCCTTTCTACAACCTCTTCCTTCTTCTGAACCGCCAAGTACGTCAGAAGGGTGAAGGGGGTGACATCATACTAGAGCGAATGGCGATGCTCCTCCTCCAAACGTCTCGTCCGAGACTCCTCATTCGGAAAGAGATCCAGAGCAAAGCACATGAGATCTTTGAACACGATCCCCAGCTCTCGTACTGACATAATTCCCTACTGAAGGGAGAGTAACTCCTACCGCTTCTCCTACTTGATCATTGAAGAATGGAATTCCTCTCTGAATTTCTTCTCAAAGTCATCCCAAGGAACCTCTGCTTCTATCCTCTCTCCGAGGTAGAGTGTCCACCATTGTCACGCCGCACCTCTCAAATGACTGACTGCTAGGGGAATCCAGTACTCCCTCGGAGTATGGATCAAGGTAAAAGCGATCCCTAGCTCCTCAATCCACCCCTCCGTCTCCGTATCCGAAGTACTACCCCCGTAAATCTTGAGTGTCTGCCACTGGAAAGAACAAAGAGTCTTCTACCACTGGCTATCTTCCTCTTCTCGGTCAATCCTCAGCTGATCGACTGCCTGAATCTGCTGGGCCTCGGCCGTCTAAGCCACCCAGGGATGACGTCCATGTGCCATAGTTGTATGGTAAACAAGGATCACCTAATCCCAAGTAGTAAGGAAAAGTTCAAGGTTTTATTTTATCATTTTATTTCATTTTCATTCCCAGAACACCCAAATCAAGTAAAACACATTCATGATGATGCATGTACATTCCCTAGTGTCTCTACCCTGCAATCAATGTAGTCTCATTTGGTCGTTCGGTAGGCTCATAGTCCTTGCATCTGATCACGGGGGGGCCTTAAAATCCCGTTTCCTAGCTGGTATCCCCTGGCCTATGTCACACACCAAGATTGACTAACATTGTCACCCTACCATCCCATGCAATACTCACTATGCCTAACTCCAGACTACATCCTATCTCTCAACCATCACCTCTGATACCATTCTGTCACGACCCCCTCCCTCCAAGATTCTCATCCTGTGGTGGAAATGGAAAAAGGGAGATTATGACCCCCGATTCCCGCCTCCAGTAGGCCCCGGGGTGGTGACTTGCACCAAGGGTATGAGGTTTTCACAATATGGGAGGCATTACCCTTTTTATTTTCAATGATTGGGAAATAGGACAAGTCAACCACCAAAATGGAAAAAGAACAAGTTTATAGAAATAAACCCAAACCAATCCGACATGCATGTTTAAACAATTTTATAACAAGGTAAAAGTACAAGAAAGCTCAAAGTACAATACCAAAAGAAAAAAAGGTACACCAACAACAACAACTCCAACTATCTGACTAGTAGGGTCCCGCATGGCCTTGGTAGTCCTCCTGGAAACCTGAAAGTAAACGTAGGGTGAGCAAACAAGTATACTCAGTAGGGAAACCTAAAGCTCTCATGAACAAGTGGGGATACATCCTAATGTCCCATGAGAACAACAGAAGAAACCTAGAAAAGAAATTTTATCCACCCAAACTCACCATCCACACTCACCAAAACACAAAAACAACAGGTTTTAGTATATAATAAACAAGAGTATTGGGTACCCCGCACCATTTCCCTTTATTTAGCTGCTCTTCCAAACGACAAACGTCCTGACGCGGCCACACTCTCCCCGCCGGCACACACCTGGGCCTCACAACCACGTATCCCGCCCGCACACACCTGGGCCTCACAACCACATATCACACCCGCACACACCTGGGACTCACAACCGCGTATCTCACCCGCACACACCTGGGCCTCACAACCACGTATTCCGCCGACACACTCCTGGGCCTCACAACCACGTATCACACCTGCACACACCTGGGTCTCACAACCACGTATCCCGCCCGCACACACCTGGGCCTCATTTCGAAGAATCTTAGGAAACAGTAGAACCTGCCCGAAGAGTCTTGGGCTAATGAAACCCCAATCAAAACCTACCCGAAGAGTCTTAGGTGTAAGGTCACCTCAAGCCATCACAACATAGGGGAGAAGGAGCAGGAAGGAGCTAGTAACTAGGGGAAATACACCCTCTCCCATGAAATGGGAGTGTTCGACACTAAGTGCTCAACATGGGTGGGGTGTGATAAAACAAAAAAAATATAGATATACATATATACCAACCACACATCCCAACCTATGGCTTCTAAACATAGAAAATTAGCATGTGCCTCGGCACTTCTACTACGAAGCATCCATATAACAAACAATCCCACCCGCATTTTGGTTTTCACGTTTCAACAGAATTAGTTTATTAGTTCCTTAACTACTAGGAAACTATCCACAACCAACCACATCAATCATTCATAAAACGTATCCCTACCATCCACAAATCATGTTAGGAAAACACAAGCAACACAACCAAGCCCTTCTTATCAACCATCAAACCCCATTGATTATTAATTCTGTTTTATTACCACGCCCCGCCATTTATTAACTCGTCCACTTTAATTTATTAATCACAACCCACTATTCATTCACAAACAAACCCATCCCTGTAGCCCCACTACCAATGACCATAGACACAACCACACCGTACATCATTTTCCCTTTAATACCATATACCGCAGCCCCGCTACCCATCACTGACATAACATTCACACCAACCCACAACCATGTCAACCGCAGCCCCGCTGCTCACCCTATCCAAAACAACCCACAAAACACCCCTATCACATGCCACGTACCCAAGACAACACCCACATGTTCATTATTCCGTTTTTGTTTAACCGGGGTGATCACACAAGGGTTCTAGACATTAAACAGCCAACTTTAATTGATTAACCAATTTCCACATTCCACAAAGTTCCATCCACAAAAATGGTCTAGAAAGATAGGGAAACATTTAATTGTGCATGCAAAGGCCCCCAACGACCGTGATTTTCAGTAGGTAGAAACTCATTCAATTCACAACATAATATCACAATATATAATGTAACAACAATCACAAACATCCCAACCCCGTTCTTTAACTAGTTATTATCTTTATTTAATGGATCAACTGTTTCTTATGAAAACAAGAGGATACCCACCTTGCATGTTGAAAAAAAGAGAGAGACAAAGGTAATATCCCTACCTCAACAGGTTCTGATCACAGCGCTCCCCCAGATCAACTTTAGAAGAAGTCTGTTGACGTCCGTCACCTCTGTCGGGTCCCTGAAAAACCTCCTCAGGTGGATGTTAGAAAGTAAAGGACGAAGGGAAGACTACAGATCCCAACTCGAAAGTTTTGCCTCGTCGTCACGATCCCGTGGCCGCTAACGGATCGTAAATCGGAGCTCGGACGAAGAAGTTTTGTAAGAAAGAGCCTTCGAGTCTCTTGGGTGAACTGTGATCAGAGGGAAAGGGGAGGAGAGTATTGATTTGAAAGGAGGAGGGGACCCCTCCTTTTATAGTTGAGAAAAGTAAAAGTACATGGCATGTACTTTAGGGTACATGGTGTTTACATGGTTATTTTACACAGTCTCCACACGGCTTACTACCCAGCTCAGCGGTCGTTGACTAGTCAACACACGGTTTGAGGGTAACGCGTACGCGAGGAAGGACTACATGGCCAGTAGTTTAGACACACAGGGTGTTCTCATTTATTGCACACGGAAAGGACACAACTCCAACATGGTACACGACCGTTGACTGGCAACTCGTACGTGGTGACGGACTACACGGTGTGTTGAACTGGGAACACGGCGTGCACCCATCATTTCACATAGCGAGGACACGACCTGCAACACGAGGTATACCTGGAAATGGGGTACACGGCGTGTACTCAAACTATACGGCGTGTAGTTTCAAAATTCTGGAAAGTGTGGGAAAATTCCATTTTACCCTCTAGAACACTTCATGACCTTCTTTTTGACAAAGGAAAGGGCCGGAGAGGTCCGGGCCATTACAACTAGGTAAGAGTATTTTCTGACTTGATATTGGCTAACTTCATGTGATAGTTTTGGTAGATCCAATTTGGAAACAGTTAATGCATTAGATGTACATACTTAGGTCTAGGAAGAAAAAACAAAAAAATGGTTATATGTGTGTGTGATGGGAATTCAATGTCCAATAATGAATTTATATAATTTATGGAATTATTATTTCGAATAATTCAAGAATAAATCAACATAGATTGTGAGGAATATTTTTCGATGATGAGTATGTTATATTTTACACAAGAAGGTGGTTATAATGGGGGTCAGGATGACGATGTTCCTAAGGAAAATGTTAGTGAGTATAATGGTGAGGATGATGGTGATGATGATGATGAGGATAATAGTGAGGATGGATGTAATAATTATAGTGATGTTGACGATTGTTTTGGTGATGGTGATGAAGGAGAGATTGATACATTGAATTTTCGACTGATATTGATGACATATTATGTTTGATGATTAGTAGTGAATTAATATATAAAATATTTTGAATTTTAATTATCACTTGTTGAATTTATTAATTAGTTTCTTTTGTTATATTTGTTTTTATTTTGGTCGGTGATGTTTGGGAAAATTGCTTGGTGATTTTCTATGTGTTTGACCAAGGTTGGTGTGATGTTGTAATTTCCAAAATTGTAGTGATATCAATTGTGTTGTTTTTCTATAATGATAAAATGAATAATTGGATATGAATGAATTTTAAAAAAATTTATTCTTCATATATTATTATGTATATGGTATATACTAGATTTTTCATTTTGTGTAATATATTGTAGTGTATTTTTTGGGTTTGTGTTAACTTTTTTTGAATTCTATATATTCTATTATAGAGTTCTTTCATGTGATGGTGATTTGGGAAAAGGATGCGTGCCTATTGTATGTAATAATAGAGGTGATTTGTGAAAATAAGAGGGGGTATACTTTCTATATTGTTGGAGTAATATATTCAAATAGTTTCTAAACTATGGTTATATATATATATATATACACCAACATTCATGAAAACCCATCTGTATAGTCTACATTACATTTTATTATATGTTTTTTAGATAAACTTTGGTATATTCATATACCCACACAATAACTCCAAATGGTTTGGAAATCAACTTGTATATGATATACCAAATGTTTTCTAACCTACACCAACTGTTTGAAACTATTTCTATAGCCTATGTTTCTAACATTGCTCAGAAATAATATTGTTTCATCGCTTACAGAGAAACATTTGAGGGATATACATATTTTTATTATTATTTGTTACAACTACTCTACTGTTATTGTATTTGCATTAATTTGATAATCAGTTTCTATTGTTGTCTTAATCACTTATACATGTTATAAATTTGAGACATAAATGATTCATCATCTACCTAGTTTTTTTCTTTAATACTTTTTAAATGAATGATTTTTCTTGTTGAATAATATTATTCTCCTAATATAAATTTTTTAATATTTTTGATATCTATTAGTTTATATTTCAACTGTGAGAAGTAATTGAATTTAACCACTTCTTCTTAATCTATTTTATAATTATGTTTCAATAACTCATTCTTAGATTTTAGTGGAATGTCACATTCTAGTATAATGTTGTTGATATTTTGTATTTGTATAATATAAAAGGAATGTCATGTAAATGACTTATTTTAAAGGAATATATTTCTTACAAATAGTTGTATGGGACTTTTAATAAGTGATTTTCTAGTGAAAAATCACCATGATCAAAGAGAGTTCATTTCTGGAGTTGAATATCAGATTCTTATTTCTTGAACCACTATACATAGATATGTTATATTCTTTTCATTATTTAGTTTCTATCGTACAATAATAGTTAAGAGATAAGTAAATAATCACTTAAATATCAAGAGGGAAGTGTTGTTTTTGTAATTATGTTAATGAATGAAAATTCACCCCTTTTGTGTCTTCATCATTTATATTCTGACCCAAAAATTGTTACTTTTTCTCAATCATTTGAGATAGTTTTTATTGCTCATATTGAAATAGTATCCATTATTGAGGTAACTATTACAATGGATACCCATCCTCCATATATTGGTATATAATAATTGGGTGATCTGTAATACAGAAGGTGATTTCATTCACCGAAAAATATAGGTAGGCTATACAAAAGGAAACCCAATCCATACAAACAATCGAGACAAATTCCACTAATGGAAGTATCAAAAGGATAGTTTTTTAATTGAACAAAAAAATACTGACATGGGAGGAGTTATTTACAAGGTATGTACTGGTTTTTATATTTTAATTTTAATTGACATATCAACTTATATATTCTATGGTGGTATTTTAATAGTTCTTCTAAACATGCATCATATGACAGAATACATTGAATCAAAATCATATAATATGTTTATAATCTCTGAATGAATAACTACTACCTCTACCACCACTATATTGTCAAGGTTCATATAATAATTTGTGATGGAATATGGTATCCCCAATTATATAGGCCTTGGTGATTTTAATCACATGTTATCATTGATAAACCTTGTCTTCGTCAATTTATTTCATATTATCCTATTTCGATGTTCTTGAAAGAATATATAATAGGATGCAAGTTAAATATAAATATTCATTCATCCATAACACTGGTGTATTTATCCCAGTAATCATTACCTATCTGGTTTCCACTACACCCCACTCCTTTATCATTTCTTTTTCCCATTTAGAAAATGTCTTAGTTCCATCTTCCCACACTTTCCACAGATGAGATTTTGAAATTTGTTACCATCATGATTTTTCAAAATAATTATTTTATAATTAAAATCCATTATTTGATTTAAATCTCCAAACCTAGGAGACCATTGTAATTATATGATCTATATTTTTTACATTGAGTGAAATTCATTAAATTTTATTATAGCTTTCAAATTATGGGTAAACAAAATCGCTTCATATATTTGGATTTATCCTACTAATTATTTATTGAATTTTAATTTCAGGGTTAATGAAAATGATGAAAATGAGTCAATCTAGTCTTGTAAAATTTTCCATATTATCCATGATGGATTTATAATCCTTTTTATTGAGGAAAAGAAACCCCTCACCATTTTATGTCAGGTATTGTGAGAAATTTGTTTTCAAAAAACATTTTTCCTTAATTATTCCCACTCCATCACTTTATTTTTCCTATGTAAATTGTATCCTTGGTCAACATCAATAATTTATCAGGTTCTAGCTCTAATTGATAAAAAATATAACAACCTTCTATTTCTAAAAATCATTGAATGACCTAGAGGATATTTTTAATGTATTTGATCCATTTTTAAATGATTAATGTTTTAGAAGAAACTTTGAAATTAATATCCCTTTATAACATAATGGTGAAAATAACTACACACTCTTTCTTAGGGGATTCAATTATCCCCCCAATTAAAATTTCTATTTTATATATGAGTTAATGGAGAAATAATTTTAATGATGTTCTATAATCTTACTCCCACTGGGTTGGGAATCTCATTTGGTAAATCACTAAATTTCCAATCATATTTTTTCACTTGGTTCCTCCAATTTCTAGACATTTATTATATTAAAACAAAAAATTGGGATGATTTATTTCGAACTATTATACATATAAAAGGGAACCTATTAACATTTATGTGGAAACTCATAAATGAAAAATATTTTATATTCTATTCACTTCTAGGTTTTAATAGATTTTATCCATGGTATGTTTTCTAATTATAATGCTCATAGTTATATTTTTCACATTATAAGGTTTCAAAATAAGTATGTGAATAGCTAGAGAATATTGACTAGAAGTGTCTAGATAATTGTTCAGTCTTATGAAACTTATTTAACCACCATTTGATGATTTAGTTACAAAATAATCATCTCTATTATGGGTTATTACACCTAGGTACATTGGTTTCACAACTGTAACCACTTACCAGTACCTTGAGAGGAATTTATTTTCTCAATAAATCATGAACTCTATATGTAACCAAAATTTGGGTTTTTTATCACTATAGTTTTCACGATGTTTTTCTAATTCTAATTACCAAAATACCTACACCATTATCTGATACCAACTATGAGAACCCTTGTTTTATATAAACATTATTTTATGATTTAATATATAAATATACACATAATGCTGCTTTAGAAGATCATGAGGTCATGTTTCATTGGGTAATTTTATATTTATAAAAAAACATAAAACATAGATATAATGATATTATTTAAAACTTATTAAAATACATATAACATGAATTTATATTAAAATGCCCCATGAGATAACATAGATACATACATAAGAATGGGTTGATATATAAATCGTAGTATGTATATAATATTATATCACTATGTAAACATGTAAATGAGAGAAAAAAGTCATATAATAATGACATAGATCAGTGAAAATCAGAAACATGAACAATAAATCATGATATAATTTGAAAAATAATCTATTTTATGAATGGATAAATAATATAAAACATACTGTCATTAAAATAAGTCAAGGGTAACCGTTGATACATCATAACATCGTGTACTTAGGATAAAAATCTATGAAATATTCATGCTATTTTATGAGACTAAATAATAATGTAATGCATTGGGGGATGAATAATTATAGGCATAACACTCATATTTATACTATGAATATTAACTTGACTGCAATAGAGATCGTACAACATAATAAAAATTTTCTTCACTTTTAAACCCATTATTATAGGGTATTGGTTGAATATATGGAGGTTCCCAAATAAATGATGGATATTTAAATATTTGTGAATTGAATCTAGAAGAAATAGAGGCATGAGTCACAATACAGATGTTTGTGTTGGGAAATCAAAAAATAATAATTATGGTAACATAATACACATATAAAAAGGTTCATGGAAGAGTTTAATGAGATTTATTAATGTCCTATCATTACATGGTAATCAAATAGATATTAAAAAAAATTTAAGATTAAATTAAAATAATAATAATGTGAAATTCAATGGAATAATATAAAAATACATCAATAAATGGAAGAGGAGATAATATATTACCTTGAGGGGGATCTTACAAAAGTACGTGAGGAGCTTATAAATAGGTTGGTAAAACCATGGGAATAATTTTGAGACGGTTAGGGAGAGGAAATTTGATCTTAATGGGTTTTTAGTGAATAAGAGTGGTAGGTTGGGTTGGTAATTATTTCTAAAATGTTGGAAATTATTTACTAATTTATAAACATATGTTTTATAATATAAGTAATAAAATAAAAAAACACACAACATTTAAAATGGTTTCAACCAAAGAGGACAAGTTTTTAGTATTTTATTATGGTACAAACTGACTACATAAAATAATACCATTCATGTTGTATTAGTGAGTGGTGTTTGTAAATAATTATATTTAAAAATATAAAATATAATATATGTTTGGGAGGACTCATTATAGGTTTATAAAACTAATAAAATATACTAATAAAATAAATTATTTTACAGGGGATATAATTTTTTCTATCAAATCATATTATGATATTTATTAGACCAATTTTAGATTATTCAGATCTCATAATAAATATCACATAATTATATCATATTTATTATTATCCAAAAAAATATTTATAAATTTTTTTATAATTTAAAATTGTGTAATTTTTACATTCTAATCAAAAAATTGTTATTTATAGAAATTTTTTTTGTAAATATAATGATATTGACTTCTATATAAGAAGACTAATTTAATAAAAAATACATTTTTACAACATTAATCAATATAAATCCAATATAATCAAATTATTTGGATTTCATTATATTATATTAACATTTATATTTAAAATATATTAATTTATTCAGAGTATTTTAAAAAATAAAATATATTTCAAAATAATTGAATTTTTCAAAAAGGTTGTTTTAAAATTTCTTATATATTTTCACAGAACAATATTCTGGTGACATCATATAAAAATATAGTTTTATTGAAATCAGTTACTATTCATGATTATAAATTAATAGATTTATTGGATACATGTAATAATTATTTTATAAAATAGAAAATATGATAATTCATAAATGTATGGTATAGAAACATAATACCTTTTTACACTAGCATAATCTGTATTGGAATGGTGTGAAATGGTGGTAGCATTCTTGTGTGTTCTGGTGAACATGGTTTGGGGAATAGTCTCTAAAATATTTAACATCTCCTATACATATTTTTCTTATTTTTTAGTAGATTTATCATCAGTTGGTCCAGGTTGGGGGAAAATCAATGTGATACCATTCCCCTTCGAAGGCATGCTAAATAATCTTCATAGAGAATGATTTTATTCAATAAAGACATCTATTACTCCTTCAAAATAAATTATTCTCTATCAAAATCATTAATATATACTAATCCTAATTTCACTATAGAATGACTATAATATCAACAACAATGATTCGTAAGGGTGTTTTAAAGAAGACAAAAAAATATGGCTATATTTTTATATAATATAAAGTTAAAATTGAAAAATATTGATTTTATTTTCAATAACTTCATTAAATAATAAATCATTTATTAATTAAAAATGGAATTTTATTATAAATTTTTTTTTCATTACAACATTGGAATTCTATGTGAATTTGGTTGTGGTTTTGATGTCATTATTATTATCTATGTTTTTTTCGATTATAAAAATATGAGTAATTATTTATAAATAATTAACGATGGATTGAATTTATTTTGGGGTTCTTCTTCAATGAGATGATTGAAAAGGAGCTTGTGGATGATTAATTAATTAATCATCAGTGATTAATATAGTGTGATCTATGGATTGGTTAGTCTGATATCATGATAGTTGGTCACTATAACATTTAGCCATATGTGCATAAGAAATTTTATATGTTTTTATTATAGGGGTTCATGTTTAGTGTGGATGTGTAAGAATCAGGAGCGTTACCTTTTGGTGAGAATGTTTTTGGTAGAGAATCATGAAGGGGTGTTAGGTCCAAATATGTTAATGTCAAAATGATAAATTGGGGGGGGGCATGGGTGAAATGAATTTTTAAAATCATATCAGAAATGAGTTACATTTTAATGTTGATATAAAAAATTGAATATGATGAATTTTATATTATTTTGGTTTAAATCTATCTTAATATTACAATTCAATCATTCTAAACATTGAGATAAATTGAAACCAATAAATGGAATATATATATTTTTGATGGGGAGTCACAATCCTTTATAGTATACATTTTAAACCATAATACAAGACTGAATTTTGAACTTCTAGAGTCAGAAAAAAAGTAGACTACATTCAATGTGGGGGATGAAAAAACCATTCCTTTATTCGAATCATGTTACACATAAAACACCCTACCTTTTACTAATTAAGAACAAACCATGTGTAATTTGTTTTCCATACTATAACCAAACACAAAGGTGTAATAATATAATTGTTTATAAAACCCATCTAATTCAAAACAATGGAAAATAATTAGAATAATTATGAACTATAGAGACCATTTGAACAATTAGAAAAGTTGTGTTTAGGTAGTGGTGTTATCTTTAACAACACAGGATAAAAATTACATTTCAAAGTAGTAATTTCCCTAGTGAATGACTGAAAAAAATGATTCACACAATACTCGGTGAAAATATCCTCTACATCAAATTGTGGAATAGGTATTTTTTTTAGTTTATATATAGTTACAACTTGTAAATAACAATTTAAAATTCACAATATTTACTTAAAATATTGATGTCAAATTTCATTACAGAAGTCAATAAAAACATTTGTGAAGATGTATAATTAAATTTCATTTATAATCTATATTATATATATATATTGTAAACATTTTCATAATAATAAATGAATACAATAGTATAATATTCCCATAATAATGAAAAATAAATTTAATTGGATACTCCATGAATTCATCCTATACAAGGTCTTTAGATTCAAAAATTTCTAATCTTAAATATCATGAAGTTAATCTTTCCCATGAACAAAAAAATTTGAAACTAACAATCATTAATTTAAATCATTATAAAATAAATCAAAAAAAATTTATAGGTAAGAAACATGATTGGTGAGTAAATTGAAACAAAAAATAAACTAAAATATTAAAAAATAAACCTGAAGAAAATAAAATATTAGAAAATATTATAAAAAAGTATATTTGAAATGTCTATGGTTGATTTATCTATAAGTAAAAATTAATTATGGTAGATCAATAATTTTCAATGTAAAATCCATGTGGTAGGTCAATCCATGGGGTTTTTCAATCATTGATATTTTTCATAGACTTTTTAATTTGTTTAATCAGAAGAAACATGTGGTTTATTAGAATTATTGCATGATTGATAAGAATAAACTAGTGGTCGATCGAGTTATTAATAGACATTTGAGACAAATATGTTTTAATGTTATATATGATTAAACATGTACATGTTGTTAATTAATAATTTTAAAAATATCAAAATTATTTCAATGATGATAACTTTTTTTGAATTGTTACATAGTCATAATTTCTTTTGTTTTGTAGTTGAGTGGGGACATGTGATCAGTCCATACCCAATGTAGTCAACCCACTGTACATGCTGTCAATCGATCTATTTTACATATTTCCAATCCATTATATATGTGTTCGGTCTATTGTTATCCTCATAGTATATCTAAAAATAGACAGTTTTCTATCAAAATTTATTGGAATTAAAATAAATGATAAATTAAACATGGTATAAACACATTTTTTAAATAATGATTTACAACCCATGTCAGGGTTAATAAAATAATAATTTTGTAATTTTCAATGATAAATTAGTAATTATCATGAAAAAAACACATATGATAAATGATTATTTATAACTCAAGTCATAGGGAATAAAAAAAATGCGTATTCGATTATAAAAACATAATAAAAAATCTGGATAAAGGACACACATCCAAATTCCCTCCCAAAACACAATATCAATATCAATATTTATCTCTTTTTTTTAATTAATCATAAAATATTAATTTATTTATATGATTTCACCCTTTCATATATTAATTTTATTTTTTCAAACACACACTGATAATATTGAAAATTATTTCTGAGGAAAAACTAATTCATTTAAATTAATTATCAAAAACATTAATCTCCACTAATAACATAGTCCAACAAAATTTTTTCTTAAAAAAGAAATAATATTTCATATTATAATATGAAAATACATGATCATATATTAATTGATAGAACTAATAATATGTAACCATGAACACATAAGCTATAAAAACCGTTTTTGAATCAGTAGTTTTCCAAATATGAGTAAATGAGACACTATAATGAAATTATTTATAAAAAAACCTATAATGTTAAACTTATATATTAGTTTTAAAATTTAATATTTATGAATTACATATTAATAATTTTAAAACTACCTCAAAATTTATAATATTAAAAAAATAATTATACTACTATCATGATAATATAAAATCCAATTCTATCGATTTTAGCTAACATCAAATGATTAGTAAATCTATTATAAAGATGATTGTATAGTGTCTCATGTATCTTAAAGATATTATTACTTGATTGTTTTTATATTAACATCCATCAAACATAACCAAAGGATCTATAATGCATGATTTATTTAGATACCATGTTTATAAAACTAAAACATGAATTTAAAAAATTTTCTATTTTAAACTACATAATTTTAGCCTAGATCCCATTTTACATATACCACTTTTTAGGATAGCTTAGTGAATATATGAAAGAAATCGGATTAGATATACCACTCAGTAAGGTAAGAAGAACGATATTGATGAATAATATGTTTGTAAAAAGGTATAAAATTATATCTTAAAAGGAAAGGATCATTAATAATAACATGGGAGAATGAATTAACATGAATAAATTATAATACCATAGAAACATATTAATGCTGAAACAATAAAATTTATGACGTCCTAAGAAAAATTCATGGCTCACTATCATGAAATCATTTCATGGTTCGCAGAGTCACACAATTTATTAGGTTTAATATCAAATAAAATAAATATCATCTCATGAGATATAAATATTTCCCAAATAATAGAATCCCTAACTCGGGGCACACATCCTAACATTTACATTCATTCATGTTCCACACAAGGGAATCAGACATTTGGAAAATAAAAAATTAATTGCCATGAAATGTAATGGTTTTAATAATATTTCTTCTGAGTATAAAAAAGTAATTTTTTAAGGATTCTAAATAGAATATAAAACTAAATATTTGGGGAATTCATATTTGAATAATTAATAATATGTCACAAATAAGTTGTTCATTTGGATAAAAAGTCATGATAACGTGTAGGTAATTGAGTATAGAAGTGAATCCTTGTAAAAATAATGTAAGTAATGGTTAAATGAATTTTAATAAATTAAAGTATATTGAATTTTCAATAAAAACCATATTTAAACAAGAATGCTTATCCCCAAAATTATTATTATTTTAGAAAAAAATTGATTTGAAAAAATACTTTAAGATATTGTTAATTGAAAGTATTACGGAATAAATTTTATTCCCTTAATATGGTTTTATCTTTAAGAAGGTATTGAGAAATGGACATGGGTCATGTATAAACACAAATTTTATCAATTTTGAAACATTTAATTTTTTGAATAATGATATAATTTTTTTACATTTACAATTGATATGATAAGTAAATGTTGTTCTACAATAATATTTTTTGTTGTACTAATCTAATGTTTGTGGTTACTATTTCTAATAGTCATTTTACTATTCAAATTACTAGAATTTAAAATGTCATATGGGTAACCAATAATCTATACACATGAAATACTTCATTCATTCTTTATTAAAATCTATTTTATATCACGGTGATATATATTTTCAACTTCTTGACGGATTTTTCATTAATATTGCACTGATTCACTTCTACATTGTTGTTCATGAGTGTGATCATTCTTTTGGATCAATCAACTACAAATTTTCATTTTATAGTTTAATTATTATCTAATTTTTATCTCATTTTAATGTTTGGACATTTTATTGAGTATATGTATTCTATAAATGTAATGTTCAAATAAATATAATTAAATTTTGTTATTTTAATCATGTGTTGAAAGTAATTTCTATAATATGAAATTAATAAATATGAAACAATCATATTATCAAAAAGGAAATTCTATTTATAAAATTCTAAATCATTAAATTATCCCCTACTTATGAAATTTAAACCTTGAAATTTCATTTCACCAAATAGGATGAAATCATATGAGGGAACATTAGTTTCATTTCTTCTATTGGTTCACATTCCACCTCGTAATAATTTTAGTTCTACAAAAGTATTTAGACAATGTGAGTTGTATAATTGTGTAGATATTTGTCTCTAATATCTTATATGATCATTAAATTATCCTCATAAGAGATATCATGATCTAACTGATCCACCATTGGCTTCAATATATGTAAATTATCCAACATATATATCCTTAAGAGGAATTTTCAGAACACCTCATATTCTTGAGATAAGGTTTGTGAGAATGAAAGTAAATTAGTTATATGTCTTATATGATCCCATGTATAGAAATGAATTATGTATATTAAAATGGGATTTCACTTATTTCTAAATACCATGACTCACTTCTATATAGATATTTATTGGAACAATTTAAAACCAACCTCAATTACCTAGTTTAACTAACGTTGGTCAACATTTTCATTTTTTGATTTTTAGAATCAATGATTAAATGATGAATGAAAATTAAATTTTTTCTATTTATTTGACCATTTTACATGCCAAGAAATTTGGATCCTCAAATTAATCATAAATCATATGTTTCTTATATCTATTCATATATAGGGATTCTGATAAATCCATTTAGATTTTTGAGTGAAAGAAATTACTATATAAGAACTCAACTAAAGGATGTTGATAATCCCATCCTCTATTTAAGTCCACTAAGTACTCTGTCAATAGTACCACATGTGTCTATGTAACGCCCTGACCCCAGTTACCTAGAGTCAGTGCATTATTACATATCATTGGCATGATACAAGGAATCATGAAGAGAAAGACTAATCATTTTAGTATCCATGGAAGTATTAGATATGTTCATAAGTTTTAAATAACATCATGAAATAAAAACATCAACAAAATTATGTCCTCTTTTGAACACACTAATATCATTAGCCTATCCTGAAAGGTCAAATAAGGGAATAAATGACTTTAACCCATAGTCTAGTAAATAGTAAAAATGGTTTGAAATATATTTTTAAGAAAACATGGATGCGAATGATAAAGAGACCCCAATAGATACTTACGCAAAAACAACCTCAGATAATAAAGAGATTGTGAAATTAACCCTTACCTTGTACAATTCATTAAGAGATGGTATGTTAACCTCCTGTATAATAGTTAAAACATTGTTTCTTAAATAATACAATAACAATATACATAAATATGATATCATATATTATCCCCTATTATTGCATTATTTTTAATATTTCTATAGTATCATCATCTCAGGTGTTAAGTGATTCATTTTCCTTTATATGCTTGGTTAAGTATGTCATGTTTGTTATGGAAAGGATTTATTTAATTCATATACAGAATGATATTATGTTCATATGCATTGTTTTTAATCATAACATTAAAATTATTATTGAATGATTACGATGGAGAAATGAATCTCATCGCGTTCGTGGAGATGGTAATCAGTACGTACGCACGAACGAAAATATCATTATATTGATGGTGAAATAATATGTAACTAGAAGGTATATCTTATATAAAGAATCAATAACATGTTATTTTTATTATTTATATCAATTATACTCATTATTACACCCATTAAAATAATGAAGTGATTGAATAACAAACTACACCACGACGTGGAGACGGTTAGTCGTACCTACGCACGTACAGTTAATTTTTCATTCATATGATGGATAGAATAATGAATATGTTTATACCATTTTTAGAATAACATAAAAAATATATATAAGATACTAGAGTTATTATTTTATAATGTAAACAACAAGTAAAGAGGATGTAGAAGAAGAAAATAACTTGAAAGAGGTGATTAAATATTTACCTATTTTTCAGGTTCTTCTTGAGATTTGATCAAAAGGGATCGGTATGATGTATTTATGACCAAAATAAGGCCTCTAGGATAAATGGAGGAATGTTATGAGGAACTATGTGTAAGGGGTGGCTGAGAAAAATTGCTTTGGAGGTGTGAAATTAAGAGAAGGTGAGGTACCATTTTATAAGATAGGTGAGTGTCACTTTAGAAACAACTTGAAAAATTATTTTATAATAAAATTATTTTCGATTTATAATATCTCTAATTTTTTTTTATTTAGAGTCTTGGGTGCGTATGGGTCATTAAACTTTCAGAAAAAATTATTTATACAGGTATAGGTTACAATATTAACCTTATGTTTTAGATTTATCTCTTAGTTAAATAGTTTGACATTTACCATTTCTCTTGGTATTTTTATATTATATGGTTAATAAACATACTATAAACTTCCAATAAAACCCCTAGTGGTTAATTATTAATATATATAACCTTATATACGTATTTTTACTAAATGATGTATTTTTATGAATATTATATCAATTAATAATATAGTATTTGTTTTAAAAACACAATTATGTCAATTTTGGAACTATATAGTATTTGATTTTTTTGAATGAAATTAAAATGTTATCACTTAGAATGAAATTTATTTAACCAACTATAACATGTCATATTAATGTAGAAAATTATTGGAATTTATCAGAAGTCTCAATTTACATTTATTTGGATTTTTATAATATCAATTATTTTAATGCGTCAATAATAAGGTAATTACCGCATTCTCATTATGTCGTAAATACATTATATTATTTATTCTTTAAAAATTATAAATAAAATACAATTAAATAGGAAATCATTTTATCCTTCTAAATAATATTTATAGTCGATTTTATATTATGTGTAACCCAATATTAAAAATGAGTTAGTTATTAAACATTGAATTTAACTCTTTTAACTCTTCTTAAAATAAAATAATAATAAATGTCTTAATCTAATCCATGTGGACCAAAGAGGGTCATATTTTATTCTTGATATTGTTTTTGGTCGAATTACATTTATCCAATTCAAATTGGACATGTTTTAGGGAAATTATGATACCATTTTTACCCTTAATTACCCTATTTATATTTAACTGCGGTAAGTAAAAGTCAAAAGTTACTATTCACAAAAAAATTATTATCATCATATTGAACCACATTTTACTTACTGATATTAACAATATCTCTTGATTTTTTGAAATTCAACTCATATAAGCAGTAAAATCATGTTTTATGCATATCTAAAATTCTCCTAGGAGGTGGGTAAAAGAAGGTAAAAAGTTCAATAAAATATTTATATATCTAAACATATTATAAAATGACACCAATAAATTACATTTAACATATATAGGTATTATTTATCTATTTTAAACAAAAATATATTTAAATAAAAAGTAGTTCTTTACCAATAACACATGGTTTTTCACTATTCCTCAAAAATTGGATGTTTTAGAATAATAACCAAAATTAACCCCAAGTTAATTTTGATATTAAGAATTAAAAAATTGAGTAATTTTGAAAAATAAAATTCATGAAATTTTAAAAAGTGTGTATTTCTATTCAAAACGGCTAATTTGATTGGTCACGGTTTGTTAGAATCTCGAAATTGATTACAATGCAAGCTATTGTATTATTCAAAGGGAAACGTACTGTGGAAGCTTGAAGTGTTACATTCTTCCATCCATTAAATAATTTCGTCTTCTAAATTTCTAGAATACTACCACACATAATGATTTGGGTCGTTCATTATCATAAGTTCTTTTGGTTCCCACATTGCCTTTTCCATCTTATGAATTCTGTATAGAAATATTACTAGACAAGTCGTCTGGTTTTTCAACACTTCTTCTCGGGTATCAAGAATCATGACACACTCTTAACAATAATACAAATGAGGTTCCAGTTCAATTTCTTCATTAGAGAGTACATGTGTTGGTTCAGACATGTATTTTTTCAATAGTGATATTGGGAAAAAATCGTGTTCTTTGGAGAGACTTAGTGGAATTTCCAAACAGTAATCTATACACCCAATTCATTCTATAATTTTGAAATGTATGATGTACCTAGGACATAATTTACCCATAGTACTGAATTGTATAATTCTCTTCCATGGAGATACCTTCAAGAAAACATGATCTCATACCTAAAATTCCAAATCCTCCATTTGGTTATTGGAATAGCTCTTTTTGCTACATTGAGATGATTTGATGTGGGTTTAGATAATCATAACTTTTTCCATTGTTTCCACAACATGTTCTAGGCCTACGAGTTTTCTTTCACAAAAATCATCCCTACAAGTTGGTGTGAGACATTTATTTCCATATAATGTTTCATATGGTGCCATCAAAATACATGAATGGAATCTAATGTTAGAGGAAAATTCTACCATAGGTAAATATTGATCCCACATACCTTTAAAGACTAGTGAGCAAGATATCATCATGTCTTCAAAGGATTGAATAGTCTATTCTGATTGTCCATCAGTTTTAGGGTTGTTTGTAGTGCTCAAATGAAGTTCAGTATCTAGGGCTTTTTAAAGACTTATCTAAAATCATGATGTAAAATGGGTATCATGATCAGAAACAATTGATAGGGGAACTCCATGATGTCTTACAACATCATTAATATACACTATTTCTAAATGTTCTAGTGGTAAATATTCTCTTATATCAAGAAAATGTGATGACATTGTAAGACGATTAACAATGACCCATATTGCATCATTACTTCTTGGAGCCTTTGGTAGATAAATGAAAAATTCCATTGAAGTATCATCCCATTTCAACTATGGTATGGGAAAAGGTTTCATGACCACTCTCGGATGTTTTCTTCCAGAATTCACTTGTTGGAAATCCATAAATCTTGACATAAAATCAGCCATCTCTCTTTTCATGATGTCACAAAAAAAATGTTCCTTCAAATACCTATGTCTTGGTGACCCTAGAATGTATAGATAAATTAGATCTAGGAGCATAATCCAACAATTCCCTTTTTTTATTAGGTTTATCGGGAACACAATGTCTCTTCCCAAATTTCAAAATTCCACCTTCATATATGAAGTCACTCAATCACCCATCATTTACAACAATAAATTTAATTTGAAACTCCTCATCATTAGTCTGAGAACTCTTTATCCATTCTAGTAAAGATGGTTCTGAATCCATTTTAAAAAGTATTTATGTTTCACCTTTCATGGTTATTCCCATATACATCTTTACTAAATCCATGAAATTAGGATCTCTTTCAACACTTATCTTGCTCAAAACTCCATAGTCCATTCTACTAAAATCATATTCAACCATATTTGAATTCCATGAGTGATTGTGTATAATGAAATCATAATCCTTAAGTATTTCAAGCCATCTTTGTTTCCTCATGTTGAGTTCTTTCTGTGAGATAATATACTTCATACAAATGTGATCAGTGTAAATATCACATTTTCCACCATAGAGATAGTGTCTATATATCTTCAGAGCGATGATTATAGCTGATAACATAATATCATAAGTGGGATAGAATTTATAATGTATTTTTAAGTGTTGTGATGCATATTAAATAACTCTATCATTTTTCATAAAGACACAACCAAGTCCTTTTTTTAAAGCACCACTATAAATAACAAACCCATCGTCCCGTGATGGTAGAGTCAAGATAAGAGCATTAACTAATATTCTCTTCAGTTCTTCAAAAAACTATTCACACACTTTTTTCCAAACAAATTTAGCCCTTTTACGTGTGTGCATAGTTAATGGGTTATCCAACCGAGCCAAATTTTGGACAAAACATCAATAATAACCCACTAATCCAATAAAACGGTGTACCTCAGCTATACTCGCTGGTGCTAGCCATTCATGGATTGCCTTGGTCTTAAAAAGATCAACATATATTCCATCTTTAGAGACAATATGGCCATGAAAATAAATCTTTTGAAGCCACAATTCACACTTTCTAAACATCCCATATAATTTATTTCTTCTAAGAGTCTTCAGAATAATGTGAAATTAATTTTCATGATTTTCAGAGAATTTGGTGTATACCATGATATAATAAATAAATAAACTAAAATTCATCAAGATATTTCATTAAAACTCTATTCATTAGATCCATGAAGACATAGGATTCATCAGTTAGTACAAAAGGCATTACTGTAAACTTTTAATGCCCGTAACTGGTTTGAAATACTGTTTTTGTAATGTTTCATTCTTCACACACAACAGATGATATCCATATAGATGGTCAATCTTTGAGAAATATTGATCTCCATGAAGTTGGTTGAATAAATCATCAATGTGAGGTATGAGATACTTTTTCTTTATTGTTATAGCATTGATCTCCCTATAGGCGATGCACAACCTCATAGATCCGTCTTTCTTCTCAAAAAAAGTATAGGGAATCCCCATGGATAAACACTAGGGTGGATAAATTCCTTGTTACTCAATTGATATAGTTGTTTCATTAGTTTCACTAATTCCACAATGGCCATTCTACAAGGGTTCATCGATATGGGCCTTGAACCTGGAATTAAATCAATGGAAAACTCTATTTCTTATTCTAGAGGATGTCCGGGTAAATACTCTGAAAACACATCAACATATTATTTCACAACAAGTACATCCTCTATTCGAGCATTCTTTTCCCCATCCATAATTATTTCATTATCATCCTCCGAAATAATTAAATTTAGTAGTGCTACTGGGGGTGGATCTAGATAAGAATCAGATGGTGTTATTTGTGTTTTAAAGATAAGTTACTCATTATCATCATCAAGAATTGTATCTTCCTTCTTATTACAATTAATTTTCGCATCATAGTTAGAAATCCAATACATACAAAATATTATATCAACTGAAATTATGGGTATGAAGATTATATTAGTAGATACATATTGTTTATATGCATTAATGGGGATTTATTCACAAAACATTGTTGAAACAATACTTCCCTTAAGTGTTTTGACTAAAACCCCCTCATTAATTAAAATTGTAAATTTCTAATTCTCATAGAAAACTGGGATGATATGAAACAATGTGATGATCAAGATTCCAATAAATCATTGGATAAACTTGTGGAAACCACTAAATTACTGGCCACCACAACTTTCCAAGCTTCAACCTCAACAGTAGTGATCACATAAGATTGGCCTAGATCCCTTTGACTTTTCCAAGGTACATTTCTTGAATTCATAGGACATTTATTAGCATAATGTCTTTCAATTGTATAATTGAACATTTATTGCTTCTTTCTTCCCCTTACAATCACTACAATGATAGACTTTCTATCTACATTTTTAGCATACTCCTTTTACATTTAGATAGGCACCTGGGTGATATCTTCCACAATTATCACATGGTGGAATGTTAACTCTTCCCTTCTTAGATGTTTCCTAATTTCATTTCCTAGAGTGTTCAACAGATCTATTCTTCTCTTTCATTTTTTTAACATCGTAAGACTTAAAAAAGTATTTTTTGTCTTGATAGCACACGAGACAATATCTTCATACAATGAGAAGGATTGTGAGACTAATGATCGATGGATTAATGGGATTAACCCATCAACGAAAAGATCAATCTTACATCTTGGGATACATATATAATATAAAACATGCCTTGGTAACCTTCTAATGTTTCTTTATACTTTGCGACATTCTCATTCTCCTTTTGTCTCAGACTCAAAAATTTCATTTCCATATCTGCTGGATGGTCACGAGGAACGTATTTTTCTAAGAAAATATCTTTAGTCTCCCCTCATTCCATACTTTATACTTCATCATCTTCCTTTGTGTTTTGAATTAATGACCACCATTGATCTGAATCTCTGGTGAGGCGATGAAATTCCATGACAACTTTTTCCCTTTCGCTACTCCCTAGTGAATGAAATATTTTATCTAAGGAAATTATATGTTGTTCAACAACATATGAATGTATAGTAAACTTTAATGTGGGTGGCTGATTCATCATGAAGTGATATAACATTTATCCTCCAAATTGTAGATATGGGTGATTCATACGAGTAAGGTTATTATTCATAACCAGTTTCAGTTGTCCTAGTATGGTGAAAAGCTGATCAGAACCAGTTCCATAGCCATCTCGAAACAAATTATCTTGAGTATAAGTGAAATCCCTACATGGATTATGTGGGATGATACAGTTTTCATTTCATCCACAAGGAACCATTTCTAAACAATGGCATACCGTAGATTAGTTTACGAACTGAAATTCATAATTCCGAACTTGTAAAACACTTAATATAAATTAAACAGTTTATGGATATAATCCATAATCATAAAAAATTTATCTTTGAGAAGGTATATACTTATAAATCCATCAAAATTATTTGTATAGATGATGAAAATTATCCAAATCATATCCCATGTGAGTGTCGCAACCAAGAGTGCAGCAAGGACCGTTGTCGTGCACTAGTTCCCGTTTGAGTCTAGCTAAAAGCGGTGTTTTTGGGTTTTAACCCTAGGTACTTCTATGCCCTAGGCACCTCTACCTTCTCGTATCTATACATGGATGTATTTCATGGAAAACTAAAAAAATCTGAAAAGTAAAAAAATTCTAAGTTCATTTATACTAATCCTCAATGTCTTTTTTAAGGTAATGTTCTATATTTAGAGTTTTTCTAAATCTAGTTTCCAATGATTGTTCTAAACTACCTCTGCACTACTGAAAATGGGGTTTATCTCCACACATCTATTACCATGGTTTAAATAATTATGGGGATAGATTGGTTTTAGTTGTCTATAGCCATGATTTTATTAAAATCATGGGTATTAAACCCCTAACTATCGGGCCTCTTCAATCTTCCATCACGCACCCCCCACTTCAACCCTACCTACCCATCCTCTGACTCCGGGCCCGGTCCTCCCCTACCCGACCAAGGCCTCCCAGCCATCTGGCCTTCACATCCCGGCCCTCTCTTCCCCTATCCGTCCTCCGCCTCCCGCCCATCAATCCTCCACCTCCCAGCTATCTCATCCCCTCCCTAACCTCCGCCTCCCGCATCCCAGCTCCGCCTCCGCTCCCGAACTAGATCACCCGGCCTTCACCTCTGCCTAAACATCCCGACCTTCTCCTCTTAAACATGGTAATATTATACATCTTACTGCAAATCAGGAGATAATTTTGAAATGATTCAAGATCTATTGGTATTGGTAATATCTCAGCTAGTTCATCCTTTTGGAAATATGTTCTAGAATACACGAAAATTAGTCAATCAATTATCAAAATTTTAGTGTTTTAGAAACATAAAATTTATCCATGTGGGGCGTGGATTCATTCACATACTATATTCTTCTCATGAGCTAAGAAAAATGCATGAGTAATTGGATATATTGTGTTAATTTTGAGAATAGCATTCTTATAAGAGTGGGATCACATATTTAATCCTGTTGAGGTGATGAACTCGAGGGATTTTGTATGAAATTATTTGGTATTTATTGGATTTTATTTCATAAAAAAATTATAGAAAATTAATTCTACTCTGGGTGTTCCCTTTAAAATGGGAAAAGAAACCGAGGAATCCATTTTTGTCTTCTATGATTGAATCATGGACCAGGTTAACCTAATCCCCCTTCACATTAAGAAGGTATCATTCGGTATGCTGGATAAAGATTTTAGTTTCAGAATTTAATATGAGGATACCCCTTTTTTCAGGGTGTCAATCCATTGGAATTTTTTTTCAAAGACCAATTTTTTTTATATTGGCCAAGGCCCTTTTTATTAAAAATAGGAACAAGTAAACAAAAAGAGTAAATCAGTACAAAACACCCGAATCATTGGCCCTCATTATGAATTCCCAATTTTTTCTGTATCCTGTCTCCAATATTTCGTTCCGCATCTCGTAAGGCACCCTGATCTAAAGCACGATCTCGCCCATGTCTGCGACCCCTTGAGTGAAGCGCTTCAAAATTTCTTTCTTGTTGAAGAAGGATTTCAATGTCTTCATCCAAACTTGAGTCCATAGAGTGTTTCATTGAACTCAAGTCTGCTCGACCTCTTCCTCACCCACGATTTCTAGGGGGTCATCCATGCTTAACATATTGCCATGAGCCATCATCCTTCCTTGCAGTAGGATCCAAGTCTGTCATGTGGGGCTTCTCTGTCATCTACTAATTTTCCAACATCGTTGGTGGGTGAAAAGTTGAGGATTCCATCTCTTTCCGAGGAGGGTCAACAACTACAGCCTCTAACTAACCTGAAACACTACATGGAACATTAGAAATGCTCACCTGCTCATGCGAAGAAGGATGCGGATCATCCTTTCCAGGTGAGGGAAACATGGGTGATGAAGCCCCAACATCACCCTCAGGAAGTTGGAACTCTTTTGAGGGAAACATATCAACTCCAGGAAGAACAGCCACAATGAGATCAGAGGCTAGAAACAAAGGCATTATTCTAGCTTTTTATCATCACATGAATGTGTGTCAGAGGAGGAAGAAACTACTTTCACCAAAACAGAATCATCTTGAACCTTGGGCAGGGGGTCTGGGAAACAGTGAGACCCACCTTTGCCGAATCCTGAGTGAGGTCCTTGGCAATATGAGTCTCACAATTCCCCACATGATCAACAATATCAGCCCAAGACTGAGTTCCATGCTGGCCAGTGATCAACTGAGGTTGATCATACACAATAGGTGGGTTCATAATATGATCTGCTGTGTTATCTGCCAGAGTATTATGCATAGCAATAGGCTGAGGTCAAACAACATTATTTTGATTATATTCAAGATCGCATTGGACATAAGGAACAAACATTGTCTGAGAAGAATTAGCAGAAATCAAGGCATCCCCATTAAAACTAGCTGTCTGTGTAGTCAAACCAGAGCTATCGGCCTTCTGGTGATGTGTTTTTTTGAAGCAGGAATGTATATCATGCCCACGTTTAGCACAGGAAGCACATACAATTAATCTTATAAAATTTGAAGAATCGTGACCTATAGTCTTACAGTCTGGGCAAAACATGGGGAGGTTTTCATATTCAATTTTTAGTTCCAATTCATCAACATCAGTAGAGAGAAAGACCTTATCAATTAATGTAGAACAAAGATTCAATCCATTGGGATTGTTTAGGATGAACATCGTAACGATTTATCATGATATTTTTATTCTAATAAGAAGAATGATATAAAATGCTATTTCAGGAATAATAATGGTGATAAGTCTCTGATAATTGTTGACTCGAATTAGATAATCGATATAAGTCGTGAGTTAAGGTCAGATGGTACCTCTTCTAAGGATGGTCAGGAATACCCAGGTCCGGGGAAGGATATTTCCATGAGGGTCCAACCTTTTTGAATAGGGCTAGTTCAAGATATGACTGATGGTGATAATATTGTTAGGTTATGTGCAGTAGCAAAATCTTTCATTTAAAGATGGGCATGTTTGTGGTGAGAAATATGGGATGAAAAACTATTATTATAAGGATACAATGGTCCTAGATTCATAACGAATAGATCAAAAACATTGTATGATGTAATGGAGTGGGATTATAATGATTTATAGAGTCATAATATAGTAATATGGTTAGGTTACTAAATTTTCATTTTCTCCAGTATTATTTAGTTCTACTTAAGAACATAATGATGTATCATTTGTTATCCTTAATGTTCTACTACTTTGTACTTACTGTATTTGGTCTTTAATGATATTTTGGATATTCAATTATATTTTTTACCTTTTATAAGATGAATGATATGTTTCCTCATCATCTTGAAATTGATGAATCTTCTTCTCCAACATGTATACTCTCAAAATCTTTATCTCATCACTTTATTGTTATGATCAAGTCTCACTTCATAATGTTATTCTTGTAATTTGTCAAGGTAAAACCCCATTTATGAAACTTCAATCCCAGGCTCAGATTAATGTGTTTCAAAAATGTCATTTCCTACTACTTGAGGCCATAATTTACCCCTATATATAAATTATCACTCATCATTAACCTTAATATGCACCATTTCAAATTATCAAATTCCAACAACTACATCTCTAATATCTATAATGGCCAATGATCATATTATGGACATGTAATGTTATGAATTACTAATAATCCATTGTTTAATTTTTATGAAATATCACAAATATTATTTTTTCAATGGTAAATTCCCAAATAAAAAGTCGGGGTCGTTACAACCATGATGTAGACATGGAATTTGATGGATTTTCTTTGTTAAATTTTCTTAAACATATCTCGAATTAACTTATTATCCATCAATGAGTATGATTACAGTTAATAAAGAATAAATATTTCATACAATATCCCTGAAGGGATTTTATTCATTATCAATTTCATAGTAATCAAACACTAAAAATGTTTTTTACTCACTGAACTATTGTCATGAATAATGGTTTTCCTAATTATCCGACCCACCTAGTAAAGATCAACAATCTACTAGCAATGTCTTAATTAAGATGTAATCACCACCCTTTTAATCAATTATCTTAATGAGAGATATTAGAATCTAAGACTTTTTATGTTTTTCTAATCATCAAGGGATCTTCAATTTCCTCATTTTTATTTGTAAAAAACATGGAGAACAACACATGAACTCTTCCCTACGTTTAAACTACCAACTCCCAAAGTCTCCCAAATAAGGAACACTATCTATATATTCTCGATTTATCATCTCTAATAAAAATAAAAGTAGAATCCATCTCCTTATTAAAAAAATATAACATTTATATTCTCCAATACTCTGGTATTATAATTCATTCTATTCATTCATGCTTAGATAACATGAAATTTAAACATCACCCCCTTGAAATAAATTGCCTCCAACACCCTTATCCTTTTTAACCACTCATCCATCCTCAATGTTCTCAAAAAATAATTCATAATTCCTAAACAAAATATATTTCCTTTATCATGAAGTTGAGAAACACTTTATAGATTTTGTTTTAATCAATAATCATAAATGGTTTTTTTATTTAAGTTTCTATTTCCCAATAAAAATTAATCAAACTCCTTTAACCATTAGTGACCCATCATTTATGAAGGTAACTATGAATACATTTCATTTTTCAATAGATTTAATTGTTTATAAATCTTTTATCATGTGAGAAAAACATCCACTATCCCAGATCCATGGACATTCCCCTTTAGATAATTTGGGTGAAACTTCAACAACTAAATCGTTCTCTTTTAATTTTCTATAATTATTTTGAGGATTTTGAATATTAAAACTCAAATTGTTTCAGGATGGCATAATGATGAGGCATTCTTTTTCATCATGAATAGGATTGTCACACCTTTCATAGACTAATTCTAGAATATCAAACTTGTTTTGTGATTTCTATATTGATTTTACAATACATTTCTAACATTTATTCCTTTAAAGGGGTTAAAACCCCCAAAAATTGAGTCTCAATACTCCCATGTATATAATGATGTCTATTTTAAAAAACACATCTTTTCCATATGAACAAATATTCCAAATCTCCAATAGAATCCATAAAAAGTATATATTTTAAGCATCATGCTGTACAAACTTTGTAGAATACCTTGAAACATTATTTAAATATTAATTCAAAAACATTAAAGATATAACTACTCTATTTTTATTGAATTTTTTATTTCCCATTAAATAACCCCTATAAAATTATCTATAATATTATAAATTCATTTTATTAAAATAAAATTTTCTTCCCATGTGTATAATTCATCTATATCTATAAATGAGTATGTTACATTGAAACATTGTTTTTATTCCCAATCAATGACCACATGGGAGTGTATTTTTTAAATTTTTTCTTTAGTTTACATATCAAGGTAGACATTTTTTTCATTTTTTCTTACTTATTCTACCATGGACTACTCTTCTCATTTAATATGTTTTTCTAGATACTAATATTCTTTGAATATTTTAATAATAAAATTTATTGTAATGAATTTTTTAAATATGATTTACATTATTGATTGAATGATAAATTTTTTTCTTGTTATAGAATGTATAGATGATAGATGTATCGTACTAATCGGATTCCAACCGAGTATAAAAATAATTTGGAGAATTTTTTTTATTTTGCATTTAACAATGAATTAGATGTAGGTTGTATAAAATTTCAATGCTATAATTGTGTTGTAAGACCATGGATAAGAAGAGAAGAAGTTAGTTACCATTTAATGAAATTTGTATTTCAAGAAAACTATAATGTTTGGTTTCGCCATGGAGAGATGAGTCAATCATCGACTGTTCAGAAATGAAATGAACGAAGTAACATGGAGAATTTGACATTTGATCGGTTTCCATATGTGCATCATTCCGAGAGAGATAGAATTCCGGTTCAAGAAGAAAATGATATCAGTACACATAAGTAAAATGCTAAAGACAATGATGTTGAGAGAGTGAAAAATTTATTCGATGTTGCAAGAACTCCAGTATATCAAGAATGTACAAAAATGAAAAAGTTAGAATTTTTAGTGCGGGTATATCATGGGAAAACCATTAATGGGATCTCTAATACCACCATTGATTATATTCTTACATTTTTTGAAGGACTTTCTTCCTGATGGTGCAGATATTCCATTAAATCATTACATGGAATGGAAGTTAATTAACCATCTTGCATTTTCTACAAATAAAGATCATGCTTGTCTGAAAGAATGTAGTTTATTTTTGGAATAAACAACTGACCATAATGACTGTAAATAATGTTGTACATCTCGATGGAAGACAAATGCAGATGGGACACCATCACGTGTTCCACATAAAGACATGTGACACTTTCCTTTGATTCCCAGACTTCAAAATCTATTAATGTGTCCAAAACTCTCAGTCAATATGTGATGGAACAATATTGAGAGACATAAAGGTAATTATGAGCTAGTCCATCCTGAAGATGGATTAGCATTGTGGACATTAGATGAACTACATCCTGATTTTGTAGCTGAGGTACGTAATGTCACATTGGACCTATCATGTGATGGTTTTAATCCATTTGGTCAGAATCTTACTGCTCATAACACGTGGACGGTTTTTATTCATGTTTATAATCTTCCTCTGTAGACGTGTATTAAAAAACCTTTCTCTTTCTTTAGTATACAGATATCTGGACCTTTGGATCCTTGTAATGATATAGATTTCTACTTTCAACCTTTAATAAAAGAGTTGAAACAACATTGGGATTTTGGTGTGCAGACATTTGATGCTTCTTCAAAGAATACGTTTCAGATTCATGTTGCCCTTCTATGGACCATAAATTATTTCTCTTCCTACGCAATGATTTATGGGTTGAGAACGAAGTGAAAAATATCATGTACCATTTGTATGAAGAATACACGATCGAGAAGACTTAAATATCTTCGTAGTTTCAGTTTCATGTGGCATTACCGATTCTTTCCAATGGATCAACAATACAGGAAGAATCGTCGATTGTTTGATAATAATGTTGAAACTGAAGAACCACCTCAACATATGTCAGGAAGTGATGTGCTTAATGAATTGAACGATTTCAGCTTTTCATTAAGGTAATGTTCGTTGAAATCTCGAAAGAGGAGGAATGCTAATACTGAAGTCACTTATTATTAGAAAAAGAGAGGTATTTTTTTGTGTTTCAATATTGGTCTACAAATTTGATACGTTATTTTCTATACATAATTCTTATTGAGAAAAATATATGTGAAATATTTCTTGAAAATCTTGTTAATATTAAGTGGAAAACCAAATATGAATATTGATCTCGTTGGGATTTATTAGATTGGGGTATTCAAACAGAACTACATCTTGTTTGTAACGGTGAAAACAAATGGAAAGTTACTTGTGCTTCTTTTTTGATGACACCCACAGAGAAAGATCAATTTCTAGAAATATTGATGAATATCAAGGTTCCAGAAGGCAATTCCAGCAACATATCAAAACGAGTCAATAGAAGACATTTGGAATTGAAATCCCTAAAAACTCCTGATTATCACTTCTTTATTCATGAATTGATTCCAATATAAATTTGTCATTTGGTATCCAATAATGTAAGGGTGGAAATTATTTGGTTGTGTCTTTTTTTAGAGTCCTTTGTGCTAAAATGTTATACAAATCATTATTGATAAAAATGCTGCAAGAGGAATCGTTAATTCTGTGTGAGTAGGAAAAACAATTTCCTCCATCCTTTTTCACTAGCATGCTGTATTTGACAATCCATCTTCTAACTGAGACACTTTTGGGGAACCAGTCACTTTTCAGTGGATGTATCCCACATAAAGAAATATGTGCACAATGAAATAATATGTTTGAAATAAGAATTTTCCTAAAGGTTCCATTGTGAGGAGTCATCTGGACCAATAATGTATGGATTTTTGTTCAACGTATTTTTATGATGTCAGCACAAGACATAATAGACCAATGAGAAATGAAGATGTGCATTTTGATTAAATTCAGCCCTCGTTTCCATCTCTTCCCCAAACTGGTGGAATTATCAGGTAATAAACATTGGTCACATTGAGCTTTGAAGAGCGGAATTTGGCACATCATACAGTCTTGTTTAATTGTGGTCTGTTCGATACCTATATCAAGTAAGTAATATTAATATATTTATGTTATCTAATAAGATTTCATATCACATATACCTTATAATTTTATTGTCATGATATGTAGAGAACATAAAAAAATATAAGTAGAGTTCATCGGTCTTTGTCATTGAGATGGAGAGAGGCTATGCATAGCCAAGAGTTCCCAGCTTGGATGAAATCAAAGGTATGACCATTACATTAAATACCTTAAAATATAGATATATATTTAATTATTTTTCTCATATGTATTCCAGGTATTGAGTTTACATACTGAATTCATTTCTCAAGAATTAAGAGCGTTGGATTTTGGTCCCAATTCATTGGTTCATGACTGCAAATATTGAACAATCAATGGATATAAATTTGTAACAATTGATACAGCGGTGAAAATGAGAACACAACATGATGGCGTTATGTTAACTGCTAGAACAGATTGTTATGCCAGTGCATCATATAGTCAAAATTAATATGAAGATGTGTATTATTATGGACTGGTTGAGAAAATATTGTTATTGGATTACTAGTCTCAAGATCGAGTCACTATGATGAAATGTAAATGGTTTGATTCAATGACGCGACATAGTACATTTAATGATGATTGTGGATTCAGAGTTATTTAAATGAGTGCATTTTTTCATACCGATGAACCATATATTTTGGCATCCACGGAAAAACAAGTGTTTTATGTGAGAGTTCATCTAAAATCAGATTACGTTGTCATTAATGAAGTAATCCCATGACCTATTTTTCATGATGATGGGGATCAAATTTTCACCATTGACACCCCATTGGTGGTAGCCAAAATATTTTACATGATGACAAAAATTGTCCCACTGTGAGAGATTATATTGAACCTAGGGAAGTGGAGGGTAATATATAAAATCAACCATAAATATTCATATTTCATTCATTTTTCCTTGACATGAGTTTTCCAGGTTGGTAAAAATGTAATTACGTTAATTTTGTTTTAGTTTGTAATGATATGTTTGTTTTATTATTTTCTGATTTCATTTCATTTAAATATATTTATAACAATTCAGAAAACTAGATTTAAAATGTAGTTTTAAAAATTATATAACATGGTTTTAAATTATCATTACTAAATGATGTTATGAAATTTTTTGTCTTCTTTCGATTCTTAAGTTTAGTGTATGATTTTTAAAAATTATTGCTAAAAATATTTAATTCAATCTTATACAGATTGTGAAGATAACTACAGAAGCTCGCAAGAAGAGATTATTTGATGTTGATCCTATTAGACACGAGTGTGAGTTGTCTTCAGTGAGTATAATAATTATAATATTTATCTTATACATTACATATAATTTCATGTTCATATTTATGATAAAATTTTTTAAGGGATATATAACTCTAGAGTTTCCACTTCCTAGTATGGGACTGAGTATGGATCCTCTTAGAACTAGGTGGAGATCCCATCTTACCCCTCCCCATACTGACCCATCAGTGGACATGCCATCTAACACACATGTTTGTCCTCTACTTGAGACCCCTGGGATGTTCCCATACATGTTGTCGTCATCATCCAATTTACCCTCTTTTTCCCATTCCATGTCCACGCCGACTCGACCGACGTTCTCACCTTTACAATGTTTATATCCATTAAGGTATCCACAAACCTACTATGGATATTATAACATGTCTAGACCACCTCTTTTTCCTACTATCCATCCTACACATATTGAGTCTGTTCCATCAGTTTCTACTCCTGTTCATGAAGATCAGCCAGAGCATGTTGTGGAAGAGATACTTCCTTTGGAGGATGCAGATCGAGCATAGTCCACAGATGCCTCACAACCTATTAAATATTTTTATTATAAACTTTTCAAATTATAGAATTCCACTTTTTCCAATTTTATTGTCACTTAACTCTTCACTTTTCACCTCTTATATTCTTTAGTGGGATCTTCTATTAGGTGACGTTGGCGCACTCAAATGCCGGATGCCTGGAATCGTAAAACTCAGATTATGGTGGATTACAATTCTCAAAATCAAATGGTAAGTAAAAATGCTAATAAGTGTATATGTTTTAAGGCTTCTTTATCCAAATATCCTGATATCCTTCCTGTGGAACCGGTCTCATGGAGACATATCAGTGCTGACATCAAGGATAGGTCATGGGCACAAATATGTGTACGAAAATATTATAAATATATATTTATATTATTAATGTATTTATATGACTTAACATGTTCATTGCAGAGTCGATTTAACTTTCCTAATGGTGAATCTACCATAACTGCTAGGTTGAGTGATCTTGGAGTGTATTGGCAGTCATACAAGTATGAGTTACATATAGTTTGGAGGAGCAGAGTGGGTACTACTGCAAGTCATTTTTTTCATTTAAAAAAACTAGTTTATGGGTTGCCAGTACCTATACAATAGAAAGAAGGTACCACAATTCACAAACAGTTTAAAATTTCAAAATTCAAAAACACCGCCATCATTGTCTTGAGCCGCATTCCTGACACAATGCCCGATCATGAGAAATGGCTGGTACATTCATCTGAATTAAAATAATTTCCCTATTTATAACATGTCAGCATAACTTATTCATGCCCTACCTTGGTTAGTCCATGTATCTTGTAAATCACATCTTCTACTAGAATATAGATTGTCTATTTATCTTTAAAAATTAGTATATTTCCTTGAGTCCCACATCAAAAAACTATTTTATATAACCACTAATCGGTTATGAATGTCATTTACCTCAATGTTTGTAGGTCTTTGTTGAAACTCACATAAATCCATTTTTTGAATTTATCATATATGGTTGTAATCCAAATATATGCATTTCTCATATCTAGCGTGATGTATCAGGAATTTCTTGTCCAGTACCTTGTGCCAAATTATTCTACTCTAGTAGGAAAAAAAAGAATGAAATGCAGTAAATTCACAAACACAATATAAAATTGTATGTTTTTTATTTAGATTTCATACATTTCATCAAAATTCATAATATAATATGTTTATAGTTTTATAATTTCAACAGTCTTCCTTGGAGTCCATGGTTGAGAAGAAAGCTAACAACATAGGGACAAATGTTCATTTGAGTCAGGTGTTAGGTGTGGATCATCAAGGAAAAGTCCATTGTAGACCAGGAAAAAAAATTGTCCCCTCTATGTATTGTTCATCATCAGACTCCTCTAAATCCTTTAAGGGATTTGTGTTGGAAAGTGTGTGTACTGAATTAGCTGCGACAATGAAAATAGTATTAGAGGAGCATGGAAAAAGTAATCTAATGAATGAACATTTCATAAATTCTATGTCAATTTTGAGTCAGTCAATACCATCAGAGTATAATGCCACTTGTAATTCAGGTATGGAATCAATGCACTCTTTAAATAATGCCCTGAGTGATTCCTATGATGGTCCTTGTGGCGATGATGGAAGTGGTGATAGAGGTGGTGAGGATATTGCTAATGTTGTTGTTGGTGTTGATATTGATGATGATGATGCTGATGGTTCAGTTGGTGATGATATTGCTGATGATGTTTCTACCGATGTTGCTGCTGATGATGATGATGCTGGACACGAGGATGGTGATGATGGGGATGGAGGGGATATTAATCCCCTCAATTTTTGACTTATCAGAGAGATTTGTGTTGGAGTTTTAATTTTGTTTTGTGTTGGTGGATTTCTTGTATGTGAATCTCTTTATGCAATGAAATGAATTTTTGATTATGTATTTATCCAGGGTGTTATTTTACAATTCATTAGGAAATTTTTACATGCCATATAATTTTTTATGGTTTGGTGTTGTTTATTATTATTAATCCATATAATCTTGGCCTTTTCATTGGAGGGGATGCATGGGATGGGGGGGCTACAATGGAGGGATGGGGGCTACAGTGGAGGGTTGGGAGGGGGGGCTAGGAGGGGAAGGTTGGGAGTCGGGGTGCAGTGGAGGGCTGGGAGGGGAGGGGATACATTGACTTAATCTCTCTTTCATACACTCGGCCTTCCAAGGATGTTAGTCAGGTGAGTATGATCGTGTCCTCCACTTTGAAGGAGAAGAGATCATCTATTGAAGGCATTGAGAATGTGTAGTTTCTTCTGATCATTTTCATTAAATGTAAAGGCACTGATTTGTAGTTCATAGAGTGATTCATATTTTTTGTGTTTGGTTTCTTTCTAAAAAGTGGCCTTATGATGCTACTGCAGTTTCATTTGGGGTAATACTTCGATCATTGGCACAAAATTGTAGTGTCAATCTACTCGGGACTATGATTTCTCTATAAGAAGAGGCATGTAACTTGTGCTCATTTACCATTTCCTATTTTGGTCATTGATTTGGGATTATATTGTTCACTAATGACACCAAAAACTAAAACACTTTCCATGTGTATTTTATTTTCCTAAAAAAACTATATGTCATGGGATGTCCATGAATTTCATCTTTGATTGTAATACAGTAAATATGGGGGAAGAGGAGTGGCTGGGCAGGGGGAGCATGGCATGGGTTAGGGGGGAGGGGGAAGGGCTGGGTAGTGTGGAGCTCAGCATAGGTGAGTGGGAGGGGGAGGAGCTGGGCAGGGGGAGCTGGGCATGAGGGAGTGGGTGGGAGAGGGGTTGGGCATGAGTGGAAGTTGGAAATGAGGGAGTAGGGGAGAGGCTGGGCAGGGGGGCTGGGAATGAAGGAGGGGGAGGGGGAGGGGCTGGGTAGGGGGAGCTTGGCATGAGGGAGGAGCTGGGGAGGGGGAAAGCTAGGCATGATGGAGGGGGGTAGATGGGTGGGGGAGGGGAGTATTTTGGACATGGGTGAGATGAGGAGCTAATTTTTTTTATCTTGATAAAACGAACATGCCTTGAATATTGATAACATTTTCACTTTATGGTAGATACTTTGAGTTTATATCAATTTTTGAATGACATTTCAATATATGTTTGTGTATTTTAGTTCATGTGTCTTTACACAAAATGATCTCTAAATTAGTCATTATACATGACTGATTGGTATGTGATTTGGCAGTTATATGAATATTTAGAGTTTACTAACGGATTTAGATGTTGCATGTGCTATTTTTTATTTTCAGAATTCCTTTCTCTAATTTTTTAATGTGGAATATGTGTTTTAGGAAGACTCAAAACAAAAAAGAGAAAACCTATTTAGTGGAATCCTAATTCAGGTTTTACTCCAACTTTTTAAATTTAATATTCAGCTATAGATATGTGTATGTTTTGGATACATTGAACCATCATTGCATTTGAAAAGTCTCAGGATGTTATTCAGAAATCATTGATCATGTTTTAATTTCAATAGTTATGCACCCTTATTATTTTTCTTGATTTTTTAATATTTTTACACGATAAAGTCTTAAATATTGATAAAATTTTCTGTTTATGGTGGATACTTTGTATATATATATCAATTATTTAATGACATTGCAATATATTTTTTTGTATTTTATTTTATTTGATTTATATCCAATAGTTTCTCTAAATATACCATTCTACTTGACTGAGCTGGGGCAGAGGCTGGGCAGGGGGAGGAGGAGGAGGAGGGGGAGGGGGAGGGGGAGGGTGAAGAGCTGGGCAGTGGGGAGGGAGGGGGAGGGGCTGGGTAGGTGGGTAGGGGGGAGGGGTTGGGCAGTGGGGAGGGAGGGGGTGGGGCTGGGCAGGGGGAGGGGAGGGGCTGGGGGAGGGGTTGGGTAGTGGGGAGGGAGGGGGAGTGGTTGGGTTGGGGGAGGGGGGAGGGGCTGGGCAGTGGGGGTGGATGGAGAGGTGGAGGGGGATGGGGAAGGGAGGGGGAGGAGTACGGTAATGTGGGTGGAGGGGGGAGGGGATGTGCAAGTGGGGAGGGGGACTGGCTGGGTAGTGTGGAGGGAGGGGGAGGGGCTGGGGGAGAAGGTGGAAAGTGGGGAGGAAGTGGGAGGGACTGGGGCTGGGTAAGGGAGGAGGGGGAGGGGCTGTGCAGTGGGGAGGGATGGGGGGAGATGGGGAGGGGGAGGAGCTGGGCAGTAGTGAGGGAGGGGGAGGGGTTGGGTAGGTGGGGAGGGGTGGGCAGTGGGGTGGGGTTGGGCAGTGGGGAGGGAGGGGGAGGGGATGGGCATAACGGGAGGGGCTGGGGGAGGAGCTGGGCAGTGGGACCTCTTTTATTGAATGTACACCAAAGTGAAATTCAACCATATATTCTAGCATATTATTCATCTTATATGAAATATTTCTAGTATCCTACTATCTCCCACATAGTTTCTCTAAAAAAATTAGTTTTTCCTTGTTTCATTTCCTCATAAACAACATTTTTTTCTTTAATTAGATCTATATTTTTTTCTCATAAATTTGGAACAGATTTTATACTTCTTATTTGAATCATATAATGTTTATAAATCATTGGAGACTACTTTTAGACTTCCCACTTGTATCTTTATATATCCTGGTATTATTCCTATTTCTTACAGAATTTATTATTCTTTTTCTTGGATTTATCCAATAGATTCATTCTTGTTCTATTTTAATCTGATATTATTATAATAATTAATGTATATGTGCCAAAAAATACCACAAAAAAAATAATAATCCTTGAATCTTTGATCTTAGAACATATTGTTGACTGTATACAAGAAATTATACTTTCTTTCCAGTCATCATGAAACCTATATTTAACCTTAACCCAAGGGAGTTTTCTTGGTTTTTTTAACTTCAATTTTTCATTATGTTGGAGTAACCTTATCAAATATCCTTTAAGCCCAATTTTTTTTTCCTTTAGAATATATATTTTCAGAGGAAACACATTCAGTGTGATTAGAAACATTAAGAGTGTCATACATATCCCTTCGGGCTACTCTTCTTTGAAAAAATGTTCCTTTATCCCAAACACCATTTAATTTTCCCCCTTTGGGATATTCTTCTTTGAAAACATATTCCATTAGCGCAAACACTATTTTCTTTGTCATCCTAGTTGTTACAGAATAAACTGTTAATATTATGTATCAGAATGATAATTCATTCATTCAATGTTTTTAAGAACTTTTATTTTCTAGTAATGTATTATGAACTTTTTCAGGGTTGTCTCATTTAGCTTCCATTGATGCCTCCACTTCCAGTGATTTCTACTTTATCTTTTGGATAATGAATAGATTTTTTCTAGAAATCACCTTTTGAAAAAGTTTCTTTATTCTTTCTTCATTTAAATATATCTTCAAATTGTGCACCTTCCTTCATCTATTATTATATACAATGCTACATCTGTAGCAAGCCAGTGTAGGATGTATATATATTTTTTTACATATCATGAATCTAGCACTAGAAAAGGCATATACTCTAGAACATAATTCCAGTTATGTTTTGGTAATACAATTTTCATTTGTAACATAGGTTCAGTTTTGGTTTTTATCACAATTTCTTGTAGTATTCATTAGTAATGCATGTTCAGATTTGTTGTTTTGGTATTATATTCTGGTTTGTTTTTATGGGTGCAAGATGGCTAGAAGCAGGAAGCTTGAAGGCCACATGCATCTACTACTGTATTTGGGAGAAGCATCTATGCCCATGGTTCAATGAACCCTAGGAAAATTAGAATTTTTGTTGTCTATAAAGCATATATACCCATGGTTTATTGAACCATGATTATTTTATATTTCTTTGAAAATCTATTCCTACTGTTCTGAAAATCGTGGGAATAGATTTATACCCACGGTTTAGGAAAACCATGGGTATTATGAAATTTCTAGGGGATATGCCAATGTTTTTTTAAAAACCGTGGGTACAGGGATATACCAACGCCACTGTAGACAACGGTTCATGAAACCGTGTGTATGGCCTATACCCATGGTTTCGTGGACTATACCAACGGTTTAAAACCATGGGTATATGTGATATTTTGAGTAGTACTGATAACAACTATAATTCCCTGACCCCAATTACCCAGAGTCGGTGATTTATTAAATAACATTCTCATGATACATGGAATCATTTCAGGAAATAATGATCAGTTTATTAGACTTGGATGTACTAGATACATTCATATGTTTTACATTACATCTTGAAATTAAATCATCAACAAATTTTTTTCCCATTTTGAACACACATATATTTTTAGCCTATCCATGTAGTTCAATTAAGGGTATAAATTACTTTTACTCATAGTATAGTAAATAGTAAATATGTTTTTAAATATATTTTAAGAAAACATAGATGTGGATGATAAATAGGTCCCTATAGATACTTACGTAAAACAACCTCGGATAATAAAGAGATTGTAAAATTAACCCTTACCTTGAAATTTTACTTCGTCGATGGTATGTTAACCTCTCGTATAATAGTTAATACATTGTCATTAAATTATTAAATAACTATATACATAAATATGATATCATATATGATCCTCTAATATTGCTTATTTAATAATATTTCTATATATCATGGTTTTGGTTGTTAACTATTTCATCTTCCATTATATGCTTGGATACATAAGCAATGTTTGTTATAGATATGATGTATTGGATTCATATAAAAAATGATATTATGTTCATGAAAAATATTTTTAATCATAAAAATAATTTTGTTCTTGAATGATTATGACGAATAAATGAATTGCATCGCGTTCGTGGAGACTGTAATCCGTACGTACGCACGAGTGACAATATCAATATATTGATGGTGTAATTGTACGTAATTCGATTGTATATCATATATAAATAATCAACAAAAAATTATATTTATTATTTACATCAGTTATATTCATTATTATACCTGTCCAAATAATGATTATTTTGAATAAAAAACTACACCACGACGTGGAGACGGTAAGCCGTACATACACACGTACGGTGACATTGTCAATCATATAAGGGATTGAATAATAAATATGGTATTACCATTTTTTTATTACTTCAAATTATATATATGATTCTAGATATATTATTTTATAATGTAAATAACAATGAAAGAGGAAGTGGATGATGAAATGAAGTTGAACGAGGTGATGAAATATTTATCTATTCTACGGCTTCTTTATTTTTATTTGATAAAAAGGGCCTTGTAGGATTGATTTATCACCAAATAAAGGCCTCTATGATTAAGGGAGGAAAGTTGGTAAGATATTTTGGTTGAGGATGGCCAAGCCAAATGGCTTTGGATGTGTGATATAATGATAAGGGAAAGTACCATTTATATGTGAGGTGAGGGTCACTTTAGGAAAAGCTCAAAATAATATTTTATAATAAAATCATTTTGTGTTTCTAATGGCTCAAAAATGATTTATTTAGAGGATATGGTAGGTATGGATCGAAAACACTCAAGAAATAGATCATATATAGGTTTATGTAACCATATTAACCATATCTTTTAGATTTATCTCATAGGTATGTAGTTTTACAGTTACCAGGTCTCTTCATATGTTTTTATTATATGGTTAACAAACATACTATAAACTACCAAAAAACCACCAAGTGGTTCATTATTAAAATATATAACCTTATATATGTTCTCCGGGAGATCCTTTCATTTTTATGAATATTATATCAATTAATAATATAATTTTTGTTTTAGAAACTCAATAATGATAATTTTGACACTATTTAGTATTTGATTTTATTAAAAGCCATTAAAAAAATATAACTTCAAAAAAAATATTTAACCAACCCAAACGTGTCATATTAACATATAAAATTAGTTTAGTTCTTTATAAGTTGTAATTTACATTAATTTGGATATTTATAATATAAAATATATTAATATTTCGTTAATAAGGTAATTAGTGCATCATTATTGTGTCATAAATAAAATAAATTATTTAATGTATAAAAATAATAAATAAAATACCATTATGTAGAAAATATTTTTATCTTGATAAATAAATTTTATAGACTCATTTATTACATGTGTAAACTTATATAAAAAATGGTTTAGTTATTAAATGTTGAATTTAACTCTTTTAACTCTTCTTTAAATAAAATAATAATAAAAGTCCAAATTTAAACCAAGTGAACCAAAAAGGATCATAGTTTATTCCTAAGGTTGGTTTTGGTCGAATTGCACATATCCAATAGAATTAGGACACGTGTTATGGTAATTATGATATCAATTTTACCATAATTACCCTATTTACTATTAACTATGGTAAATATAAGACAAAAATTACTATTCATAAAAAATTATTTTCATCTATTTAGACCAAAATTTACTTAAATATATTAACTGTGTCTCTCAGATTTTTGAAATTAATCTTCTAAAAGTGGTAAAATTAAATTTTATGCAAATTAGAAAATGCTCCTCGGAGGCGGGTAAAAGACGGTAAAAAGTTCAATAAAATTTTTATATATCTAAACTTATTATAAAATGACTCAAATGAATTAAAATTAACATATATAGGTATTATGTATCTATGTTTACCTAATGTAAATTTAAATAAAATAAATAATTTTTTAAATGAAAAGTCGATTTTAACCAATAACGCAGTGTTTTTCACAATTCATAAAAAATTTAATGTTCTATGAAAAATACCAAAAATTCATCAGAATCTAATTTTGATATTCTGAATTCAAAAATTAATTCCATTTTGGGAAATAAAATTTATAAAATTTCAAAAACATTGTTTCACAATTCATAATGGCTAGTTTGATTGGTCGCAGTGTGTTAGAATCTCAATGTAGCGTTCAAAGCGACCTATTGATTATTAAAAGGGAAACATACCGTGGAATATTGGGGTGTTACAGTCTCAGTATTCCACCTTTATTTTCTATTAATATTGGGGAGATAAGTCATTTAAATGTTCAATTAATTTTTTAAATAATTATATTGAAATTTATATGATTTTTTTGTTAAATTTTCGACAATGATCAAAAGAAATTAATAGTTCTCTACCATGCTGACACACTGTGTATCAAATGTGTATGCTTATAGGTTGATTGATTATGAAGTCCTCCTGGATTGAAATAAAATGAGAAGTCATTGTGATTTTATCTAATATGAACCATATACAAGTATTATTATTTTATTTATTTCTAATCAGGGGAAAAAATTAATGTTGATGGATTCCCGTTTCAATGTATTAACGGTTAATGGATTCATCAGAACATTAGAATTTTTTCCCTTTTCCATAACATGGTGATATAATAGAAACCATGATGTATATTCCATGTTCTATTTCATTATATTTCTAGTAGTTAATCAATCAAAAACTCGGTATTTAACTCAATATTTTAAAGTAAACGTAGTTATCAACAAAGCCTTAAAAATTATTCCGGATCAATTTTGAACTATGAAGATTATATTTTTAAAATATATTCATCCTTATTCGATATTTCAACATCATCCCTTTATGAATTCATTATCTTCTCTAGAATGTATATGTGAGAAAAAAATTGTTTTAGGTATCGTATTACTCTACCATTTATGACTCCTCTGTCTATCCATTAAATGTCAATGAATATTGGATTTTTCTCAATTATCATCATTGATAAGGTTGCATGATTCTCCTTAAATAGATATTCTTCAACTATATTATCATTACATTATAATAATGGATTCATCTATCATAGTCCTTGATCATAACTTATCATATTTAATAGAATATATTAATCTCATTTGAATTTAATATACACATGGGGATATTATGATCTTTATATATTTCAATATTCTCCAAAAAGAGAATTTTCTTACAATTATTTATTGTCATGCACAATAAAAGCAAATATATATCATGTATTGAATTTTTGTTTCATTAAATTTCAATTTCCATTAAATTTTGGATAAAAATTTATCAATTTATTTTAGTACATTGCCCAAACCGTTTTTGAAGCGTCACTATATACCATGAAAATTTATGCACATTAGGGTAGTGTGATCATTGGTGTAATGATAGGACTCTTTTTAAAATTCTTAAAGTTGTATTCACATGTATTGGTTGAGTAAAATTCAACTCCCTTCCAGGTTATCTTTGTTAGGGGGTTTGAAAAATGTTTCATGTTCCTCAGAAAGAATTGATCTCACCCAAATAGTATTAGTTATGTCTAGAAATCTATTAAATATTTAGGTTTAGATCACTCATCAATCATGTTTCTATTCCAAAAATCTATATATATATCATATTTCATGTGATAAAATAGCCTAACAATGATTCATTATATATCCAATACTTACATTTACTATAATATTCATATAAATTATCCTTCCAAAACTTATTTAGCATCTTACTAAAGTTATCATCATGTAACGAAATTGTTTTAAAGTATATAAGAATATCATTTATATAGGCTACCAAACAATTATTAAGGTAATGTATAAAACATCAGTTATCACATCCTCTAATATTGATAGATAAAAAATGAGTATTATGAGCATCACTATGAACATATAGTGTTCATACCGTGGTTGAATTTATGTTTGGGAAATATCTTATTTATTCAACATTTATTAGTGATATCCAAAATGAAGGCATGCCAAAGAGAAATACGGGGGGGCCACATATATGATAAAAAACACAACAATCTATTATAGTTTATATTTATTTTTATCATGATTTTTTGAGTTAATGATTGTGAATATATATTTCATTTCCCTGAACATATTTTTTGATGATGTTCCCTGATGTTCCCTCTAGTGAAGCACTGAGGTGTATAAAACCCATTTCTATATTCTCTTATAACAACTAATTTAGTTCATCTAATTTAAAGGTGAAAATTTTAAGGATCCTTATATTTGGGTAGTGATCTTGGAATAATTTAAAATGATAAATCATTTTTTTAGTCTAGATTAAGGAAATTTAAATCTTCACTGAATAAATCGGTAATACCATTATTTTTATTAGTTTTTTTATCCATTAAATTTATTTTCAAAAATTTATATCATTACATGAAACACAGAGAATTAATGATATATGATATACTATAAATATCATTATATCAACATGAATACTGTAACCTATATTTTAAAGAGGTTAAAATTAACTGTTATGGTTTTAATAAACATTTTAAAATATTGAAAAAAACTATGTAATTTTTGGTAATTTATTAATATGGCCCAAAAATTCATTTTTTCATAAAAAAAATATTTTTTAATATTTTTTAGAAAAATATTAAAAATAATTTTTAGAAAAATATTAAAAATAATTTTTTTAAAAAATCTGTTTTTTCTAAAAAAAAATTCATTTTCTATATCTACATATAAAAATTATCTTTTAGTGATTCTTTGAGAGTTTTTTGAAAATATATATTTTTTTAATAGGTAAAAAATACTTTGGTTTAAAATTGCATGTTTTTTAAAAAATTAAATCATATATTACATTTTTATATGATATTGAATAATAAATTATTAGAATTATATATTTTTTAATCCAATTTTTATAGTTTATATAAATTTCGTGTTGCCTTTGGATATTAACACTTTTGACACTTTCGACAACATTTTCTTGGAAAACCACTTCTTCATCTTATCTACTCGATAATTTTAAATGAAATCTTCAAAATTATATGAATTTAATCAAACAAAATAGATTCCATATTTTTAATAATAATAATATGTTTTATATGTTATGTTATACTAAATGTTTGGTCATTACCAATATTATACACATATAAAATTAAGTACTACTGTAAATGTTCAAACGAGATTATCTGGAGGTCAAACTAAAAAGAAAATGGTTAAAATGAGGTATACACTAGTCTAATTTCTATTTAATTTCCATATTTTTAACTTATATACTATAATAATATATAATGATCCTTTTTTAGGAATTGTGTAAATATTATGAGGTTGTAATACCTTTTTTTCTCAATAATCTAACTTTGTCCTCTCTTTCACATATAAAAGGGAATCACCCTTCAGTACTATTAAAAATTCGGAAGGCTTTTAGATTGAACTAGTACCAAAAAATTATAATTCATAAATCTATAATCACTTATTATGGACTTTATATTTATTAGGAATCTATTATTTTATATATTTTGGTGTGAACTAAAGTTGATTTCTGAATAAGATGTATCATTCCGAACCGAGTGTTCTTGAATTATTTTTGTTGCACCTCAAAAAAATATTTTCCAAATATTATGATATAATAAAATAATAATCAATCATATAATTATATGTTATTATGTGAATTAAATATCTTATATCATTCTCCTCATCAATAAAATAGGAACGTAAACCATATATAATGTGTATATATGACTACCATATCTCCAACTAATGTAATTCATTTTACATAACCAAATATCACACACATATATATAGTGATGCAATCAAAATATATATAATGTAATTATAATAAAATTATATTTTTATAATTATTTTTTAATATATAACATCATACCATCAAATCCATTATAAAATGACAACATTAGTCGTGCTTATGCATGGAGTATGAACTCTAGGAGGCAATGCGGTACGTTTTTCATTTTATTTTGACATATATTGTAATATGGATAGATTTAATGAATATATATAATATATTATATTTAAAATTTATTTTTTATTTTTGAATTAATTTTTAACATTTTTTGTTCTAATTGTGGAGAAAATGGAAACAACGTTCATGTTTATGTAAAATCTACCCCATCCATAAAAGAAGTAATAAATTTTCTATAATTAACATATAATGATTAAAATATATACATATATATTAAATTTATATTAAATTTTTTTCATGGAAGAAATACATGATATGATCAAACCATTATGAATTTATATTGACAAAAAAAACCAGAAATATACCTAAAAAACTATTCAGTTATTACCCAAAACAATATTATTACAAGGAATTTTAAATTTATGATTAATGAAAGGGAATAAAAAAACATTTCAAGAAATATATGACTATGGTTATGTAATATATTTTTAATAATCATATAACAATTATAAAATAGTTCTGAATGTGTATGAGGAATGACGACTCATGGGGTAAGATATTTTGGCCTCACTTTTTATCCCTATCGGACACATTCCCTATTCAAAACATTCTTCTTTTATGGGGTGTACAAACATCCCATTAATGAGTTTTATCATTTTTATCATGAAAATATGCGGATATAAATATCTATATATGGGTATTTATTTCTGTTGTATTACAATTCAAAACTAACCAATGTGGTAAATGTTTTATGTTACTATCTCATTGTTTATATGTATTATTGATGATTAATATTCTGATAATTAAATCATATAATCTAAATCTCATGAAACAGATTTATTTTATTCTATGTTGTTTATTTATTCCAGATTCGTGTTTTAGTTTTATATTTATCTCTATAATTACTAAAGATACATAGATAATGATTTTAATAAAAAATAATTTATTTCGTTACCTAATCCAAAATAAAATTCTCACATGACCATGTTTTTGTAAAAATTTTTTAAAAAAAATATTTCATTTCTTAACATAAATTTTTAAAATTAATTTAACAATTCAATAATTTTTAAAAAATAATCTAAATGTAATTTTCATATCATTCTATGAATGAGGTGGTATTGAATATTTATTAAAAATTTGAATAGAATGTTTGTATTAATGTGTCTGATATGAAAAGTATTTTCAACAACAAGAAAACACATTTATTTTATGATTTATTAAAAATTTTAATTATTTATTTCAATTATAATTATTTTTGTAATATTTTACTGTTATAATATTTTAATGAAGTGATTTCAGAAAGGAAAAGTTATTTTTCCTCAAGAATGTTTTTGATAACATTTTAATGGAAATTCTTATTCATAAATGAAAATAATAATTTCTGTTTATTATGTTTTTAATGAAATAATCCAATGGAACCATCACTATCATTTCCATATATGGTTTATTATCTTTATGAAGATATAATAATTAATCATATTTAATTTTTAATGGGTTATGATTTGATGGATTTGATGAAATTTTTATGAACCCCAATTTCTTTTCACATGTGGTTATATGATGATATGATGAATACCTAATGATTTTATGGAACACAAATTTATTGATAATTTGAGTAGTTAGAACTATACGTAACTACAGTTCATTGGGAAAATTTTTATATCTAATAAGATAATTATAGGAATCAGGTTTATGTTATTTATATACTATGTGATATAAGAAAATGTACATGATCCCCTTTATGAAACATGAAAATCTGATTGATCCTCTATTCAAAATATTTGATGATTCATGTCTTATTATGTTGTGAGTAATACGTACTGATTCTTGGTAAACAATTAATTGAATGTCTCAAAAGTTAACAAGCCCATACGAAATTATTTCAAGACATATTATGGTGCCAAACATATATTACATAGACATATGATTCTTGACTTATATATGATGATTTCTCACAGTTATGATAAATGTATGTGAAATGATAATGTGTTATTCTGAGTATTTTTTAATTACTATTGGATTATATAGTATGAAAATTTTATGTTATGTTCATTAACTCATTCCATTATGATTATTTTATTACTAATCAACATGAATTGATATCTCCCTTGTTTAGCATTAATGAGCATATGGTCTCAACATTTTTATAAATCAAATACATAGGTTTTGAAGAAAGTATTATGAACATAATGTCTATAAAGTTTTAAAAGGGAATATATTTATAGTATATTCAGAAGGTCATTCATTTAACAAAATGATTATGTATGTAGTATCCAAAGACAATAAATATTTATGCAATCAAACATGTATTTGTAAATTGTATTGAATATTCCTGAACTTTTTTGAATATTTTTGTATGAAATTTCTAGGTAGCCATAGTTGATATGAGATTAAATTTTTATTTATCCTTTGGAACATATATTGTAATATCCCAATACATGTATGACTACAATGGTCCCCTGAGGCCGTCCATCACATGTCCTCAAGCGCACCTTCCCGTAACTAAGAGGCTACTGATTAGAAGTGACAGTATAAGTGTGGAGTAATAGAGAGGATAAACCATCACAATTATATTAGAGTATAAATATTATATATTATTAATAGTGGAAGAAACATAAGAAATTATAATCATAAGATAAAATAACTGACAAAATGGATATTAGAGATTAAACAACCATGCATGTAATGTGATTCCAAAATATATAGAAAATAAGAAATGAAGATGATAATATGTAATTAATATAGAAGTAAAGGAATAAAATACCCAAAGCCTATCCCCATTTGAATTTTGAGCCACATACCAGTCCTTTTCTCTTAAGATCCCATATACAAGCGTAACAACACATGAATAATCTTTGCTTTTGAACCTATAAAAATGATGACTGTTTAGGAACCAAACGGTCACCCAAACAAATTTTCAGAAAATATCAATATTAAACCACCACTAGTTACTAATTAAATAATTTATTTAAATTGAAAACATAGTAGTGTATATGTGTAATGAATTATTAATTGATTAAAAAATGTAACTTTAAAGGGCTCAGTCTCCTCTAAACTCCTGGCCCACCATACCCACATCAAACTAATTCAAAATAACTCTAAATAATCATCACTATATATATATATAATTATATATACATTCATCTATATATATGAATAATATATTTATTAAATTATATAACTATATATATATATAAAAATAGTACCATCCAAGAATTGATGCCTAACATATGTGTCCATATAGAATAATAAATCTCACATATTTTGATAATGGATAGCCCTGACCAAGTATCAAAATTTATAAATTATTCCAAGCTCTAGGATAAATTTTTTTGTAGTATATAATTCATTATTAGTAAAATTATTTATTGACATCATTCAAGAGTATATTAAATAATAAGGTGAAGTGGCATGCCCAATATCCTAATAAAGCGGTGGGTGTGTGGAATGACTCGTACAAACACCAAAGTGATGGAAATATATGTTTCCATCATCAATAATGAAAGGGGTTTGAAACACCATATCCAAAACCCTATCCTATGATCCTCTATTATAATTTACAATAATGTAATCCCATGTACCATGTGATACATTTTGTTATGCGTTCCACAAAGAGGATTTCAACGTCGCCCAAGGTGCAGTGAACCATTATTATCAAAATAAATTTAATGATATAAAAAATTCCATGGAATCCTCAAATACATAATATAAATAATATATTTGGTATTAATCCCATATCATTATAAATTAAACCTTTCAATTATGCATTACCATTATAAGAAACTTGATGTCCATGAGAAACACTCATGATGTTATTTAGTTTTTAAAAAAAAATATATTCCAATTAAATTCAATTAAGAATATTTATAGGTTTAAAATGTAAAAATATAAATAAATATATCGGGTACAAATTGAAAATATATAGAAATTTAATTTAATAAACCATTTTCAAAAGTCTCAATGAATTTTTACAATATACCCAATGTGTGGTTTAATCTGTATGCATGGGTGGTATAATAAAATGAGATCAAAATGAAATTAATATTTGGTTTTGGTTGAGGTGATTGACCTAAAACCATGTAATGTAGAACTAAGGAACAACAAGTTTGTTCTATAATAATTTAATTTACACAATTTTACATTTTAAGGAAAATTTAGGGGGAGTGTGGAATGCGTAAAAACATATTATAAATTAGAAAGACCGTAGACACTCACCCCATGCATAAGATGATTCAATCTTCTGTTATCGAGCCTCGATTAGATAGAGATTGAGTGAAATTTTAATAATATAAAAATAAAAAGAAAATAGGGTATATGATATCACATTAAAATAAAATTAAAAAGAGATAATGAAATAGTGAAATAATAAAGAATGTGTCCTAGAATAAAAAATTTTCATATATTGAGTCCAAAAATATGTGATTCCAATATGGTATTGAGAAGATCCGTCAATTCCTAGGAAGAGGACAGTGAGATCGAGTTGCTTTCTGTGTTGGAGATAAATAAGCGAGAAATGATGTGTTTTTTCAGTTAATAAATGATGTGTAATAAGGGTAATTTCAACCCCTTAAATTAATCACATGTTTTGGCTATATAGTTTTCTAAAATATGCACCCACTATGGAAACACACTTTTTATAGAGAACTTCCTATTCTACATTGGGGAAAAGTGTATCTAATAATGCACAACTAGTTCGATTTAGAGTTAAAATTATTGTAGATTAATAGCATGGATGTGTGGCCTTGGGTTCATGGATTGAAAAACAATGAAACACCATATAAGACTAACCTAGTTGTGGTGAATTTTTATCAATAACAGTGTGTCACTACTGGTTTTTTTATTTTCAATCTTGGATCCAGTTTATCTATGGGTCTTGGTTTTATTATCCATAATTGGTTGTGGCAGGTGTGAATTTTATCCTAATTTTCTAGGTATTTTTAATCTATCAATTTCCTCTATGGGTTTCAATATTTTTATGGAAAAAATTTAAAATTTCGAGCATACATCATGTGGCGCATTATTGGGGAACTATTAAGGGAAACCATGATCCCCTACCTAGGTAACCATGTAGTAGGTGGTGGTTTTGTGGATGTAGATACATTAAGAAATGTTCATGTTAAGGTAGGTTATGTTGGTTATTCATGATGTGGGTACCACATTGAAATTGAAAGGCACATATTTGTCACACAGTTTGAAAAACTATGGGGGAAAACCTTGAGTAATTTCTAGGCTACTAAAAATATGAAAATTCCCTTTCTCTCCTATTTAGATTTATCCCAAATCCCCTTTTCTCAACCCATTTAGACTTATCATCCCTATTTTCGTCCTTCTTTACCTATTGGATCCGTTAGACTACCTTCCTTTGGTGTATTTGGTACAGTTCTCCAATATTCTTCTAGTAATTTCACTTAATTCTTATTTTATCATCTTATTTAGGGTTTCATTTATTCCTTCATGGGGTTTCATATATATGGCTAGTTGTGTCATGTATTTAGTGTTGATTCATTTTCATTAGGGATTAATCATAATCATTGTGGACAGATCATGGCTTTTTAGGGCGCTGTGTTGTTGTGATTGCAGTTCACACCAATTTCGGGATATTTTTGTAATGGAGGTAGGATGTTACATGATCTTTCATTTCAAGATGATATTATCATGATTTCATGGTTTTTTAAATATGTTAAATGTTTTATATATGTGGTGAAAAATATGTTTTTGAAATATGTGTAGATTCATATATGATGAATATGGGTTTTATAAAAGAAATGATTACATTTTTAACTTCGCCTTATTATGGTACATTTAGAGAGTGTTTTATTATTTTTGTGATGGATAAAATAATGTTTTTAAGGAGACATGAAGTAATAATGTATTGAAAATAGATTTTTAATGGAAAATCAAATAATTTATAATGTTGAATTATATTTTTCACCAATAAATGTACACTGAAATTTATGTGAGTGACGAGAAACATCGTTCAAGAAGAGAACATGGCTTCTGTGTTGAATTGAAAATGAGACTAGCCCCTAAAAGTTGTTATCTTAATTATGTGATTTTCATTGAATGTTAGCAAATGGGTTTCATATAGTCTTCATATTTTGTGAAAAATAGTTTTCAAATGGTTATTTATGTGTAAAATGGAAAGTGTTTATTTTATAAAAAACTGAGGTTTTCATGTGATGATAATAGATAATAGAGATTTTTGTTTCAAGTATAATGATGGATTGATCAGAAATGGAGTCCTATATATCATGTTTTATATACTAGAACTAGTATTCTAGTGATACATTAGTGGAATGCACCTATTTCTTCTAGTGGATTGACAATAATTGATTCAAATGTGGAGTGGCCTAGTTTCACATAGCAGAATTGATGATTACAACACTAAATAAACTATTATGATGAATGATCTACAATTAAATTTTTGATTCTATTCCACTCTAGTTGATATTCCATGAAGACGCTGGCAGTTTTGGTTACTATACCACTTTTAACTGAGGTTTGAGGTTCTATTGTCCCAATCGGGCTAGATTACACTGATGGATTTTTTCATGGAGATCACTTATGATGTGAGACTCATGCGATGTGGTTCTATCCATTTTCATAAAATGGAAATTGGGTGTATCAAATTTTAATGAGTATATATCTTTTGAAATGCTTCATTTTGAAATTCAATCTTTAAATGTGTTGAACTGGAAATTGTTTTCCCTTGAAATATTTTCATTGAAATGTTTCATATGATTTTTCGTAAATTGTCATATTAAATTTATTTCTCATGCTGTATCATGGAATATTTTCCATCAGGTGGAATCCTACTAGGATTTTTCTTACACCCAATATAAACCCTTGGGTGTATTATAAATTTCATTATATAACCCAGGTAAATCCATGATGTGTCACGATGATGATGGTTAATCTGGTTTATAGTGCTCATCATTGCAGAAGTTGGTGGTGGTGACTTAACAGTGATCTCCCTTATATTAAATGGTTGTATTTTGTACATTTTTTGTTTATCATTCCTAACAGTATTTATTGCCTTTGGTTTAATATTGTAAATATATTATTTTGAATATTGTTATGTCTTATTTGGTTTTGGTTATTCAATATTGAAATATATATATTTTGGTTTATTATGTCTATGTGATCTCATAAAATCATTCTCAAAGTATGTTAATGATACACATGATATAGTTTTCATCTTATGGGGATCAGGAATGCCATTAGAATCCTACCAAGGACTAGGCTGTTTGGATGGTTCACTATTTTGGTTCATCAAAAATGGTATCAGAGTCGGCTAAACTATTTTTTGGTCATTTAGTTAGAGATGATTTTTGGACAGACTGGTTCTATGATTGTTGAGATGTGATATTCTGGTCATTAGTATGGTTCATGACCATCACTCCTATTTAAATGATTTGAGTTGACATGATATGTTAGGGTTTTTTGGGTTTTTAGTTCTTGATTTCTTTTTAATGTTTTGAAATCAAAAAAGAGTTGGGATAAAGGTCTTCGTGTTCTTGCAAGGCCTAAAAATTTATATGGAGCTGGGGGAATGGTCCATGAATACTCTATGTGATAGTGGTGTGATTGGTATGCGACCACCAACCATACGACCAAGTCACCCACTAATAATATTTCCATATTTTGAATTGTTTTTCATCTTCATGGGTTGTTTTGAAAGCCCCTATTTTATAATTTGCAGAAATTAGGTAAAGTGGTAATTATTCTATTATTGTAAATGGAAAAAAGGATTTTCATAAATTAAATTGAGAAATAAATTAAAAAAAATGGGTTTTAATGAAATGTACATTGGGGTAAAACATGAATGACCTTGGGTGGTTAGATTGTTATAATCATGATCTAGATCTTAATGAAATTATTTTTTTGGGAAAATGGTAATTTGTTTTAAAGAGGGTTTGGATTTTTTTTACCAAAGTATCTTTGATGTAATGAGAATTTTTGAATTGGTGCTAATTTTGGGAATGGAATATGTTGAGTTTTGAATGGGTATCAATGGATTATATATATATAAATTATATGGATTTGTGTGTGAAGATTGAAAATAGTTTTCAATTTGGGTGGTTAGTGATCATTTGAAAAATTTTATGAAATTTTATAAATGGAATTAAATTAACAATTTAAGGGTGTGGGTGGAATGTTATTTGATGGAAAGCGGAAATGTTTTGTTTTGAACTATTGAATTTCCATGAGTTTACACATGTTTAGATATGTGTGGATGGTTTATGAAAATAATGGTAGAGTTCCTAGATTGGAAAAAGTGTATGGGTGCGGATTTTTCATAGGAACATGCATGGGTGAGGTTCACTGAGTTACCATTTGTGAGTGTGTAGTCCGTCAAGCCATTTTTTATTTTAAAAAGTGATATGATGAAAATGTTTGATGTTTTGGTAAAATGTAGGTGTGTGGATTGTCTCCTTGTTGTTATGGAATGTTACTAGTGATGTGTTTTGAGTTTGTGAAACCTTTTCATGGATGTGTGTTTTATTTTGGAGTTCTTTACAATGAAATTGTTTTGAGATAATGGTTATTTGGTTATTTTGAAAAATATTTTGGGAATCCATTGGGTTGGTTACCCCTTGATTTTGTTGTATTTTTGTTGGTAATTCTATTCGGTTGACTAACCCTTATTGAGTTATTCAACAGCTTGTGGTCATGTAAATTCCACAAAACGTTTCGATGCACATTCAATGTGTTTCCACAAGTTGTTCACCATTATAATTCCATCTAGTTGATCAACCCATTAACATTAGTTTTGATTTTTAGATATTTAAATCACCTCTCTTTTTGATCAATTGTAACCTCCTAAAAAAGCATATTGGTTATGTGAAATTGTATGAAACATCTGTTTTCTTGATTTCCATCAGCCATCAAATGTGAAGATTCCACCTTTGTGATTAAAGGTTCTATTTTGAGGTGATAAATGGTAATTTTTATAATGGAAACAAGCCCGAGGTTGTCGGGTATAGACGATGAGTTAAAATGGACTTTAGATATATCATCAGCTTCTTTAGAGCATATGAAAATGATATTCTATCAGTACGGAATGTATGGTCATAATAATATATATTTCTTGGGTTCACTAAAGACCTATCAACCATGTGGACTCCATGGTCACTTCAAATTTTTTTCAGAAGCATTTCAACGATGCTTTATTGGGAAGTTCCACCTCCTCCATGAACATCCCTTATCATTTTTAAGAGTAGTGTGCTATTTGGGGTTCAATTTAATGTTCTGTTCATTGTAATAATTATTTGTCTTTGATGGTTTTGTTGGTTTTTGTTTTATTGTGTACTATTTTCTTAAAAAACAATAGTGTATTTTTTGAAATCCATCTAGAACGTTTTTTAAGAGAAGAATGATTTTCTTTTAAGAATTTGTTATTTCTCTAATTTAGATCGTGGTGTCTTCTGTGTGTTACTTTTTTATAGAATCTTTTATAATAGGAAAAGGTAAGATATCTATTTATCATAAAATTTATTGTCTCAATGAAGTACCCTGCTAAGAATAAGTTAGTTTCGTGGTATGTGGCGTTCATATGGGTTTTTCTAGAATATTGTGGGGTTGCTCGTGAAACCAAAGGAAAGTGTTCTGTTTGGGAATTATTATATTTTGGATAAAAGGTAAGAGATGATTCAAACATCAAGGTTCAAACCATATGTCTTGGAGTGAATCTCAATCATAGTTAGTAACCCCAAATGTGTGAGGTACCATGATATATTTGTTTTCTTCAACATGGTAGATAGAGATAGTTTAAATATTTTGTGATTAACTTTCTTCTTGAATTGCCCCATTTTGTGAGACGTGATATAGAGGCCTTGTTTTATCACTACATCCTACATGTCTTGAAATATCCTCTTTGATTACAAGTAGATAGGTTGGTCTAACATCTTTGATATTTCAGTGATTGGGTTTTTAGGATTTGGATCCTTGTTTAGTTATCTAGGTGTTATTAGCCTTCATGAATTGGTTTTAGTTATGTCCCATCATATAAGTGGATGTTTCAATTGCCACATTTTCTACCCATAGTTTCGGGTTTCTTTGGATTTTCCTTGATGTTGTATGATATATGGTTATGTTGGTTGTTTCTTATTATGAGTAGGTCCACTGCGTGTCTCGTTTAGATTTATGCTGGAGTAAGTCGGTGGTAGATCACTTTAAATGGGGGGGGGGATCTGTTCGGGAATCCCTATGGTGATAATACAAATTAGTTTCTGTTGATTTTATGGAAGTGGTATTCTATTTGAATATATCTAATATCAAATCTCTCCCATGAGTATGAGTTGGGGTGGGTGTGTTCCTACCAGTTTTGTTGAAGTAATTTTTTGAAGGCATTAAATGAGAAGTAGTTTGGGGTTGTTTTTTCATATCAGGTAATAGGTATCCATTTCGATCGGCAATTTCCATAGTGATATTGGATTGAGATTTTGGATTATATAGTTGTGATTATTGATTTTAGTTTGATCTATCAACTAGAGTTGTTGTAGCTTTCCTGGGGGGAGGCCTATGGTGGGGAGTCCATTCTGGCGTCCCATGTAAATTATGTGAAACATTGTTCCAAATATTGGTATTTTATCATTCTTTCCATTTTATGAATATTGGGGATCCATTTGAGGGGTTGAGTAGTATTAGTTTTGGTTTTCAAATCTAGCCTTATTGTGGCTTTCATAGGGAGGAAAGCGACATGGTGGGTGGAATTTTCACTCTAGGGGTTTTTTTCTTTTTTAGATCTATTTTAGTTATGGGTCTCAATTTTCATCTCTTGAAATGGGTGTGATGGGTTTGAATTTTCTAGGTTATTTTATATTTATTTTTTGCCTATATTTTTCATTTGCTGGTTCCTTGTTATTTTGGTTGAAAATAAAAAAATTTGGGTTCTACATATTGTAGTTCAAAGGACGACACACATTTATAGGGAAACATGTTCCCCTGACATGTAACAATGTGGTAGGTGGGGGGTTTTGGTTAGTAGATATTCGATGGAATTTTCACGGTAACTTTGGATATGCAGGATAACCCTATGGTAGGTGACTCTTGGCTATTGAGGGGTGAACATTTACATCTCAATTTGGAGATCCATGATGGAATACCATGGGTGATGTCCAGGTCATAAATTTTTCGTAAATTATCTTTTGTTTACTTTCATGATCATTCCATAAATCCACCATTCTCATGCCATTAATTCTTCTCACCCCTAGGTTCCTCCCTCACTCTCACATGGATCCCTTGTGATCCCTTCCATTTGTGCATATGGAATGGTTTCTCCAATATTCTTCAATAAAGTTTGTTTTCTTCTTGTTTTCTCTACTCTTTCGGGTATTTCTTCTCTTATCATGGGTTTTCATATCATCAGAAGGTTTGGTGGTTTATTTGGTGTTGAATCATGTTCTTTCGGGTTCAATCATGATGATTTTTAACAGTTTTTTCCTTGTTTGGGCCTTATGGTTGTGCGGTTGCGGTTTAACAACAATTTCTAAAGGGTTCTATGGTTTAGGATGGGGGTTCTATGCTTTAGCAATTCACAATGAATTTATATTTCATTATTTAGTTTATAATAACATTCTAAGATTGTTTTTTACTGTGATTGTTTTTGAAATATATTGACATGCATATATAATAAAAGTGGACTTTCTAAAAGTCATGATTATGTTTTCATGATTCCATAGTGTGGTGCTTCTTGGGATTGTTAAATATTTTTTTAGGGACGAAAAATGCATTTCCTAGGGAGCTTGAGGTGTGAATGTGTTGGAAATGGTATTTTATTGTAAAATTAAATTCTTTGTTTTGTTGGATTTTTTTGTGCTCCTTTAAATGTATTATATAAATTGTGTGAATGATTTGAATTATGTTTTAAAAATATAACTTGTCTTGTTTGTTGATTTGTCAGGGGGCTTGGCCCATGAAAATGTTTATGTTAGTTATGTGTAATTCCTTGAATGCTTCCAAATCAGATTTATGGATTATGCATGTAGTGTGATTTTTTTCAGAACACTTTTTTTTTTGAAAAATGGATTGTGTTTTGTTTTGGGAAGATAGTGTTTTCCATGTGATGATAACTAATAATGGTTATTTGTGTAACATGTGAAATGAGGGATTGATCAGAATGGGATTCTCGAGTGTGTAGCTTGGAAGAATATAACTAGTTCTGTAGTGATGCATAAGTGGCATGTCCCAATATATTCTAGCGGATAGACACTAGTTGATATAAAATTGGAAAGTCCGAGTTTTACATAGACGGAGTACCTATTAAAATACTTACTAAATGATGATGATGATTAATAACAACTAAAATTTGGGATACATATCCTCTCTAGTGGATCAATAATAAATATGAAAATGAATTTGGTCGCTATAACACCATTCACTACGTTCTGATGTTATAGTGTCTCACTAGAGCTAGATTACCATTAGGTATTTAACTATATTTTTATGACGAGACATGATACTCAAGAGATGTGGTTCCATCCCCCAGCATATGGTGGACCTTGGTTTTATTTCATTTTATGAAAACATTATCTTAGTAATGTTTCCTTTTTATTTATCCTCTTTGAATGTGTTGTACTAAAAAGGAATTTCATTAAAATTACTTCATGGAACAATTTCAATGTTTCTTAGATTAATGATCATGCCAAATTTTATTCTAATATTGCATCCAGAAATCTTTTTTTGGTGGGATGCTGCGGGGATTTGGCTCACACACTACACACCACATTGGGTGTTTGTAGAATTTTCTATATATGATAGAGGTAAATGAATGTTGTTTCATGGTGATAATGTTGGATTCGGTTTCTAGTGATTTTTTTGTAGTTGTTGGTGGTTTTGGATCAAGGGTGATGTACCTCATTTTTAAAAAATGTATTGAGATGTTTTGTGATTTATATTCATAGTAGAATTATTGGTTTTTGATTTAATTTGGTAAAACCCCAATTCTCCAAATTGTTTTGTATTATTTGACATTGGTTATTCATTATTTAAAATATTTTTAGTTGATCGTGTTTATTTAATTGGATAAAATAATTCCCAAATTATTTTAACAATACCCTAAAACTAGATTTTATCCCATGGGGAATGAGAAAGTCCATCCCGAAATGACATCAACCAGGCCTAGTGACATGTTTGATGGATCCATTGTTTGGTTTCTGACACCATGACCTAACACTAAGCCTCTATTTTTGTCAAAAAATATTAATTTTAAGCCTAAATCTCCTAAAACACAACATAATACCTGATAAACCTATTGGGAATTAAAAAACACATATAAATGATAATTTTATGTGTTGGAATTCTTATATTTACATTTTGAAGTTTATATTAACATTTTTCACATACAATGAACTAAAATATAGAAAATAAATAGGAATGTACATCCCTACCAAAATAAAAAACTCTAAGATCATCCAAACAAAAAACATCCAATCCTCTAGATGGCTCATGGAATGTAAAAAACAATACCCAACCTAATCAGCGGGTGAACATTTACTAAAAAACTATTGTGGAATTTCCCAAATGAGCAATGAACCTCCTAGAATCACTTTATTTTTACGATACATAATCTATTGTAACTCGACAAATTTCTTGTACAAAAAAAATTGAAACATCAATATGATGCTTACATAAGGACATATAACCTAAGAAAAAATATCATTGTTTTTTCTTATCCATAAATTAGCATATGGAGATAAAACATATGTTAAATAATAAATTAGAAATTATGAGTCATGTTGCTGCAACCCTCTAAATTACCTATTTAAGCATGCACTTATAATTGAAATGATTATCATGGAATGTACCTCATTTTGATCGATTTGTCGATTCAACATTTAAATTATTTATCTTTGTCGAGTGGTATTTCCATGAAAATACTCAACATACGACAAAATACAATCACCTCATCCCGTAGAAATTTCTGATTCAGTTTTCAACTGTTTTCTTGCAACTATAAAATAAAAATCTCGTCCAGAGACAATGAGATTTATATTCTGAAAAATGATATGATCAGTAAGCCAATACATCAAAAAAATAATTACAAAGCCGGAAATTCATGTATTACCAACTTCATTTCATGAACCCTCACTAAAAAATAGATAGCTCTTAATGGTTCCTATAACCCAAGTATTTACATATCTCATTTTGAAAAAAAAAACACAATTGTATATTGATCCAGTACCCTTGGATTTCCACACTCTCTCCCTCTCAACCGATCCGAACTGTTTGTCTAGGGTAACCTAATATTCAAATACCAGAGTTCAAGGAGATCATAAAAGGTATCCCACTTTCCAGAGTGTATAGGTGATATGTAAGTATATAGCCAACGCATCCATGTATCCATAATAATAACTGATCCCAATTATGGTATCTCACCTGGAGGGAGAGTAAATAATTGGATGGGGTCCATTAGTCTATATAAGGAGTTTCAATATGGGAACTCAAATATATTCTGGTATATTCTACACATCTATTAAAATTCACACTCACAGATAACTATTCCAAATATTCCATTTATCTAGAAATAAAATTGGTGAATTATTTCCTTATCTCAACATATATTTTACACCCTCTGAGTGTAATATATAAGATTCCAAGTACATGGTCATGATAATCACTAATCCAAGAGTACACTAAGGGAAGATCAATTATTTTCAATAATAGATGACACCCACCCATCACAATCAATACGAAGATATCAGTTTGGTTTCCAAAAAACAATGTACAACTACCAATAAACATTATAGTTTACCAACAATTATATGACCCACTCTTTTTTAAAGATGTATTCATCAAATACATTTTCTTAATAATTTATCAAACACTCTGAACTACATCACAAAAAATTATTTTATTTTATAAGAATGAAAATTAATGTCCAACCCGGATAATATTTCCTTCTATAGTTTTCTCCATAGCCAAAGGGTTCATCAACATGATTCCTTGTAAAGAACAAACATGCCATAATATAGTCACATTTTTTGGTTCATTCATGCACGTTGGGTATGAATCTACAATAAAAACTATAACCAAAAAAATAACACGGTTTCATCTCTAGAATAATATCAAGGAAAAGATAACCCAAACTACTAACATCATGAATTTCCAATAGTAGTTCTTGACCATGTCAAAGTGGACATTTTTTTCTACACATCCTCTATTTATAGGGAAGTTTTACAATATTTTTTACTTGATACTACCAACATTAAGAGATTACTAATATTTGTTTATTGAGAATTTTAACTCATACCATGAGTCAATCTATAGAAATCATTTTACATAAGTGATGAATCTGGTGAACATGTTTTTAACACACTCCAAACTGAATCATATGAAGATCAGTTTCTTAAAAGCTTGCAAGGTAAAATTATGTCTAGATATATGCATGGAAATATCAGAAGACAGATTCATAAACTTGATTATCATTATTATTATAATAGATAACTAACCCGATAAATATTTTGAGAACACATAATACTTTTAAAATTCATCGCCTCGAACTAGGATAACTCAAATTCATCTATATTAATAGATCATTATACTCAAGAAATAACCCATTCACATAGAATAATAGATCATAGCATGATAAATTAAAATAAACTCTTGTGGTTTTCTATAATATTTTACCAACATGATGGGTTCACTTGTATCAATCCATACTACCAAGAGATTTCCTAAAAAAAGACACTTCATGTGATGCAATCCATAGGCCTTTCATCCCTATCCTTTCCAGTATATCTTGGATAGTAAAAAAGATTTATAATATAGTAATATTATCCCATACAACTATTAATCTTCTAAATAAACTCTTGAGTACACCATTATTGATGAAGAAGATGGTTCACATAATTAAATAAGTTTCTGAAAATACCCTGGACATATATATAATTCAGATGTTTAGATATACATGATACTTATCACTTAATAAATATAAAATTACAAAAAAACCACCCATATTAGTTAGGGTATTATCTCATCAGTAATAATAATACTATGACATCCCCAACCCGTATGTCACTAAAACCATGCCCTATGACCTCTGGGACACATGACCCATGACGTGTCTCCGCATATTATAGGGGATTGTGAATAGCATCATGGGTGTATATTTATTATAATGGGGAGACTATACCCCCATGTTAGAGTAAAAAGGGGTTTTAAAAAAATAGTATAGGAGAAAAGAAGCATAATAAAACAACATAAAATTATTGTAAACTACGAAAGTATGAAAATAAACTATATAACCATGAAACATAAGAAATATATAACTAAATAAAAATACCCAAAATCTTCAGAGGTCTGGTCTAATAAAACATGTATACATGGAATGCTAGTACTGTAGCACATACCAAAAGATAAAATAATGTTGTACAATGGTCCAAAAAGAATGAAAATGAAAAAAAAGCTCCAAGAAAATCTCGAGTGAATGCTCAATCATCATCAATAAGGATCCAACTATGGATTACAAGTCAACAATATGTTGCAGGATCTTTACCATATCCATTACAAATAAAAACATAATCTTTTAATGTCTGATGGGTAGCCCGAGTAGGGTGTGAGAGAAAAATCAAAGTAGGACACCACCAATGATTTCTACATTTAATCTGAGTAGGCCCTCATTTGTAAATAGTTTGAAATAATAAGAACATAAGTAAAGTAGTGAAAAATAAATAAATCAACTCCTTCTCAGGTTCCAATGGGATATATGGTGGGTTGATCTACTATAACCTGAGGATCATATTTTGATCAAGCAACCATATATATAACCATGTAAATAGTTCTATGTTGGACCGAGATGTAATGTGCATGTGTCTAACAGCACTCTACGAGCTAATAAGTTTTATTCATGGAGTAGTTAGCCGGATGCTTTTGTAAGGGGAGCCTGGGACTCCATTGCATGCTAACTCCCTTACCATCATTCCATAATATATAACTAGCATAGGGTAGAAATTCCTCCCACCCATACTCATATATATATGTGCACACCAAGCACTTCATGGTATGTTACTCTTCAATATATTCTAGTTATAGCATATATTTCATGAATCACTGAAGCTATATGGAAAAAACATGGTTACTTATAATACATATCCATAACCTAGCCATTAAACATAAATGTTCCAAATATGTGAATTGAATTTTATAAATCTGACATACACGGTTGTGTTCAAGATAATATTTAGTGTCTAATTGAAATTACATAATTATCAGTGAATAGTAACCTACCCTTATGAATAGTATCATACCCTTAAGAATAGTAACATACCCTTATAAATTGTAATATGAATCTTATAAATGTTATCCATTCCTTTTAATGTATAAATTAGTTTAGGCACATTAAAAATGAAGATGAATATTTTATGTGTTTATATTTTTCGAATAAACAATTATTTTAAATAAATATTTAAGTAATAATATTTAGAAAATTATTTTTGAAAAATGTACTGCTTTTTTGGATTCTATACATTGACAAATGGTCAGGGTGAATTTTTGGGATTTTTCTGAAATACATAATTTTTTTATGAATAGTAAAATCAGATAATTTACAATAAATGCAAAATAATGGATTAATAGATTCATTGATGAAGATATGATAATGTTAGCCCAATTGATTCAGATTCACATAATAAAATTACTAATCTTGGTAATGGGAGAATCACTATTCCTTGTCTTATGGGGAAATAATAAATTAATGAATTTTATATTAAGAAAACTCGTCTCTCCTCAACTATAAACACCTCCTTCACTGCCGCTTCAATTTACTCCTCTCAAGCCTTGTGCCTTGCCAATATTCGGCACAAATATCTCCCCAATATCCTCCCCCACGTCCAAAATCTCCTAGCCTATTAAATATACTAAAACCTGTCCCTTTAATAGGTTCTCAAAGGAGTATGTCTCAAGAGGTAAATTCCACTTTTCAATTATTTTATTTCTTTTAAGTTCTTTTCATTTTTTTTCTTAACTCACCTCCCTTCACCCAAATAGTATGATAACTCCAGTAACACACATGTACATGAATTTTTTTTCTAATGGGATATTTCACTATATTCTATCCTTTTTCCACACTTTTTTGGATGAAATGAAAGCACCGTTTGAGATGTGCTAATTTACCACTTTCAAGGACATCCATTTATCAATTTCTATTATAATCATTAATTATGCTCATGAAACCATTTGTGTTATGTTTGAACCAGATTATTATATTTTTAATATATCCTATTTTAGGTTAGTAATCCTTTTGTACAAATGTTACTATGTGCTAAAGCAACACATGTTCATTGTAATCAAACACACCGATTAACCAAACCAGTTTCCACTAAGGTTATATATAATAATTCGACCTCACTATATGTAACCAAATTAAATTTAAAACCATGTAATCTCGTGGATGTTCACTAATATCATATAACTTCAGTTCTAGACAACCACATCCATCTTTCATATTATCCAAACTTGAATATAGGTGAACCGATCATTTAAAACCAAGTGATCAAACAAGCCTGAACAATGAAATTAAACAATATAACTAATCAAAAAGGCCAATAATGAACTAAAAAAGGTTATAATAAATCATTTAAATATATAATAGGTTCTGTAATTATGATATAATAGGACAAATTTGTTTATTCAGGTCTTTAATAACAATTCAAAAACACCTTTATGTATATGGTAAGGGATCCTCTCTCTCACTTTTGTTCAAGAATCCTCCCTATGTTGTGCCCTTTAATTTTTAATTTCAATTGAAGGGGTATTTTTCTCCACCACCCCCATACATCCCATGTTACATATAAAAAATGGAATACCCCATTACCTCTCATTAATCACTCAAAATAACACTCGTTACCATGTCAAAATGTTTTAAAGGGGTTTCTCATCTCACATTCATTTATTTGATATTTTCATTGTTCACCAATTATTTTATGTATGTTCTATAAATGTACTGAAATTTTATATATAATAATATTATTATATTTATATTAATGTTATTCAATTATTCATTTTAGGGTTATTATTTTCTGGTCATATGATTCGACCGATTACGTTGTGGTAAGAGACTTTGTCTGAACTACTATTTTATTATGACTAACATTGTATTGTGCACAAAATAATCCATATGTGGTGTAACTAATACCCATTTGAGATCAATTTTCATTTGAAATTATATTTCTGTTCAATATCTATAATCTCTTATCATCTATGAGTTTGTTATCTAAAACTGTATAGAATTTTACATACAATGTTTATTTGGAATGTTGTTTTAATTTTTGAAATACTGATGAATCTGCATACTCTACTCTATACAGATATTGAAAAGGAATATTGATCATGTATTGAATCAATGTATAGATAATACATTGGACATTCTGTGGTAGTTGGGTCCTGCTATAGCCCCTCGATGCATCAGTATGCCTCATGAGAAAAATCATGATGGCGACAAACCCTTTGAGTTTGTTTCCAAAATTCAGACAGGTTTCTACCCATACAACTAAACCATTTTAACTATATTATGGTTTCATGTGCTATATAAATGACATCCAATTAATAATAATTTTTTTATTCATTATCAGTTATTACTATCCATGAGGTTTTCACTATGACAAAATCTATGGATCATGTTTCATTTTTAGTTTATTAATGGCATGTGTTTTTAATCTATTCACCATGCCATATGGATTATGATAGATTTATTTTGATTCACTTATTATTGTATTCATTATTCTACTATTTTTAACCCTTACAGAGCATTTTAGCTCACCACTTTCATTGTTTACATTCAATATGTGACAAAGATGAGATTATTTATTGAGTTATTGTGGATGATGTTTTTTGTATTTGTTATGTATTGTATCTTGTATCCTATTTCATTGTAATTTGTGTTACATATATGTATAAAGTTTCTTAAATAATACTAAAATAATCATTCATTTGGTATTTTTCATTCCTTATAACCATATCAAAATCCTAATTAATTCACTAGATCTAGTCTAAAGGGGTTTGGGTGTTACAGTTGGTGTGAGAAGAAGTTTAGTAGACAACAAGGAAACTATAGTAGGAAATGTATAGTAGGGAAAAATCCCTAAGTAAGTATTTGAGGATAAACGTACAATAACATCCTGGTGTTATTGTACGGAAGAGACTATGTGGATATTTTAATTAATACATCCATATCTGGATACAAGCAGTTAGAGGTGCCTCTGGCACAGATGTATCTAGGGGTAAAACCCAAAAACACTGCATTGAGCTATACTCAAATGGGAACTAGCACATAAAAACAAGCCTTACTACACTCTTTGTTATGACACTTCCATGGGATATGCTTAGGATAATTCAAATTTTCATTATAATCCATTATTAAGGAGTTTAATGTAAATTTTTCTTCAGAGAAACCATGTTTATAAGATAGCCTATGCATATGATATCAATATATGTTGAGTGATTTTCTATATGAGATTCCTAAACTCATCTAGTGTATCCTATTATTTAGACATGGTGTCTAACAGAAGAAGGGAAATAAATACTCAGGGGAAAGGTTGGGATCTACCTACTGTGAAAGTCAACACAGTCAACATTGGAGTATATCAGTCCATTGCCATATTGGGACAAATTACTTAGGTTGTAATGAATATCAATTACACATCTGTGTCAGATTGTTTAATGCGGTCGAATCCCCTATCTTTTAGCGGGTCTACTAACCCAGTGGTAGCTGAGCAATGGATCACGTACCTTTAAAATATATTCATGGGATTACGATGAAATGAAATTAAATAGGTATTATTGGATGTATATTGTCTCATGTGAAATGATGATCAATGGTGGTCCTTGATTTAGAATACCACAGAAGAAGAAGAAATAAATGTTATGGAATGTAGATATTTTAAGGAAATATTTATCAAAAAATATTTCCCTCATGAGCAACGAACCGAAATGAAGAGGAAATTATTTGGAATAAAACAAAGGGTAGAAGACATTATTACAGAGTATGTGGCTACCTTCACAAGGATATCCAGGTATGTTGTAGATTATGTACATGACTCGTGAGACAAGATTTATCATATATTTAAGGTATTAGGACATGTCGTCGAAGGGAATTCAATTCCCAATCATTTCAATCTTATGATGAACTTGTATCAAGTGACATCAAAATAGAGAAGGAATTTTCTAGATAAAATTCATTCAAGGGGAACCGTGATAGCAAGAGGTACTCTGATAACCAAGGAAAAGGTGAATCACCAAATTAAAACAAGGGAACAAATCTATTACTATTATGTGGCAACTTTGGAAATAATCATATCAAGAAATACTTAAAATGCATGGGAAAATTCTATAAGTGCTTTTAAAAGTGTCGTTGATCTAATGAATGCAAGGGGATGAAACAATTAAATGATCTTCAATGATACAATTTCAGAGATATGGGACACTATGAAAAAGACTTTCCTAAGCTCCAATGAAACATGCCTCAGAAAAAGCCTAGAGAACAAGGGAGAGCCTTTGCGATTACAACCACAGAGGTTGAAATTCCTAATGACGTGGTGGCAGGAACGTTAATTGTCTCCACAAACATATCCATTACTTTATTTTATTATGGAACATTGCATTAATTTATATCATCCCAGTTTTCCAAGAAAATTAGATATTTACAAATTGATTTAATAAAGGATTCGTCAGTCTAAACTTTTAGGGGATGCATCATAGAAACAAAGGCATGTCGACTAGTCCACCTCCAGAAAAAAACATGCTTTAGTTTCTAACCTTATCATCATACCAATGACTTAGTTTGATATAATTCTCAGTGTGGATTGGCTATGATGTTATGATTCTAATATTTATTTTAAGAAGAAGTAAGTTACAAATTTTTAAAACGGTGTATATTCACTTGTCTTTAGGGAAGAAACCTTGCCACCTGATTCTTATCTAGAACCACCTCGTGTAGATCTACTAAATAAAATACATGGAGAGGAAGATAAGCCATTAAGTATGGGATAGTAAATAAATATTCAAATTAAATATTTTCACATATATAAAGAGTACATTAATGTATTTAAATAGGATTTTCCTGGACATCCTCCAGAGTTAGAAGTTGAGTTATATATTGATTTAATTCCGAATGGAAGACCTATATCAACAAATCCCTATAGAAAGTCCACTGTGTAATTAGTATAGCTAAAGACTCAACTAGAGGATTTTAGTTAAAAATGATTTATTCGACCTAGTGTTTTTAAATGGGGTTTCCCTATCCTATTTGTCATGAAAAAAGATGGATCCATGAGCAATTGTGTTGATTACAGGGAAATAAATGCTATTAAAACAAAGAATAAGTATCATCTTCCCTATATTAATGATTTATTTGAACAACTTCATGGAGATCTATAATTTTTGATGATTGGACTTCCATCCGGATATCAGCACATGCGTGTGAGGAATGAAGATATTCGTAAGACAACATTTTGGACAGGGTATGGGAATTACAAATTTACAGTAATGCCTTTGGACTAACAAATGAACCCTATATTTTAATAAATATAATTAATATAGTTTCCAATGAATATATTGATAAATTTTATGTGGTATTCATCGATGATATCCTTGTATACATAAAAAGCTATGAAGGTCATGAGAAACACATTCAGGTTATTCTGCGAACTCTTAAATGAAATAAATTAGATGGGAAGTTTAGAAATTGTGAATTATGGTTTCAATCTGTTTCTTTTATAGGACATATTATCTCTAAGGATGGAATCATAGTTGATCCTATGAAGACAAAAGCAATCCATGATCGGCCAAAGACAACAAGCATAATATGGGTACGCAGTTTTATTAGTTTAGAAGGATACTATTGGAATTTCATTAAACATTTTTCATGACTAGATTACCCACTAACCAAGATCACACATAAAAGAGTTAAGTTTGTGTGGAGAAAATAATTTATATAATTTTCTGAATAATTGAAAACAATATTGGTCAATGCACTAATTTTGACTCTTCTATTTGGAAGTGATGGATATGTAATATATAGAGATGCATCAATGAATTGACTCGGTTGTTTCCTTATGATAAACAATAAATTTATTAATTATGCATCAAGATAGTTTAAGAATCATGAGAAAAATTATCCAACTCTCGAATTCGAGTTAGTAGTCGTAATCTTTTCCCTGATAATATGGATGAATTATCTCTATGGAGGGATATATGAGATTAATATGGTCCACAGGAGTATGAAATACATATTAATATAAAATGAAATCAACATGAGGAAATGAAGATGGCTTGAGTTACTCAAATATTACGATTGTTCAATTCATTAACACTAGGAAAGACGAATAAGGTGGGAGATGAATTAAAAAGGAAAGATCATGGCCTTCTGACTCAAATAAGGATTGAAATAGATATTATATTCATGGATCTACTGAAGATGTATATGTGGATTGTTAAGGAAGGGTTAACATCACTCCTCTTTCAAATGATTTCTAAACCATCTTTACTACAGAAGATAAAAATCTCTCAATTTGATGATGAGAATATGCACATGAAAATTAATGTAGTTATGAATGGGAGACTGTATGACTTCATGGATGGAGAATGAGTTATGAAATTTGAGAAGAGGTTATGCGTTCAATCAGTACCTGAGCTATAAAGTGAACTATTAGATGATTCTCATAGCTAAATTTTGTCTATACATTCAGGTAGCACCAAGATGTGTGGAGATCTGAAGGAATGTTTTTAGTGGGATAATATGAAGCGGGAAATTGATGACTACTTGTCAAGATGTCTAATTTTTCAACCAGTAAAGGCAGAGAGACAACATCCCAATAGAGTGATGAAACATGTACCTATTATTATGAGGATGTGGGATAACATAAAGATGGATTTTTTCACCAGACAACCACAGAAACCTAGAAGGAATGATGAAATATGGGTAATTGTTAATTGTCTCACAAAATCAGAACATTTCCTTCCTATAAGTGAATCTTTTACATTTGATTGCTTGGCAATAATTTATATTAATGAAGTTATAAGACTTCATGCTTCACCTCTAACAATTGTATCTTATCAAGATCATTGGTTTAAATCAAAATTTTGGAAATGTTTTCAGATATCATTGAATAATAAGTTTAGTATAAGTACTTCTTATCACCCCTATACCGATGTATAGTCTGAAAGGACTATTCAAACTTTAGAAGAAATACTGAGGTCATGCTCAACTGACTTCCTAGGTATGTGCGATAAATACTTGACTTTGGTGGAATTTTCTTGCAACAATAGTTTCCATTCCAGTTTTCAAATGGCTCCATATGAAGCATTATATTGAAAAAGTAGTCGAACACCAACATTTTTTGAGGAAGTTGGTGAGATAAAACTTATAGGCCCAGAACATATTGAAGAGACCACGACAAAGGTGATGAAAATAAAATCCTATATTAAAGTAGTCCAAAGTAGGAGTAAGAATTATACTGATAACTAGAGAACGGTCTTGGAATTCCCCATGGGATATCATGTATTTCTGAAAGTATCTCTATGTAAGGGTGTCTTAAGGATCGATATGAAAGGGAAACTATGCCCCAGGTAAATCGGAACCTTTGAAATTCTGGAATGAATCAGAGATTATAGCTTACCGTTTAGCGATGCAGCAAAATTTCTCCAGAGTTCATGATGTGTTCCACTTTCCATTGTTAAAGAAATACATTCCATACCCAACAAATTTACTCACATTTGAACAAATATATCTAGAACCTCATTTTTCATACTGTGAAAAGCCTACCAGGATTCTTGACACAAGGGAGAAGGAATTGAGAAATCGAAAAACTCGTCTATTAAAGGTTCTTTGGAAAAACCAAAATATAGGGGAAGCAACATGGGAACCTTAGGATGTTATTAAAAAGAATCACCCATATCTATTTGGAGAGCTTTATACATAAAATTTCGAGGAATGAATTTATAAAAGGAGGTAATAATGTGGAACCTCGAACACTTCATGGTATGTTTCTCTTAAATATATTCTAGTTATAGCATATATCTCATGAATCAATGAGACTATATGGTTAAAATCATGGTTACTTATAAGAGATATCCCTAACCTAGACATTTAACATAAATTTTTCAAATATGCGATTTGAATTTTAAAAATCTTACATACATGATTTGTGTTCAAGATGATATTTAGAGTCAGATAAGAATTAACATAATTTTCAGGGAATAGTAACCTACACTTATGAATAGTAACAAACACTTATGAATAGTTACTTACCCTTATGAATTGTAATATGACACTTATGAATGGTATCTTTTCCCTTGATGGTATAAATAAATTTAGGCACCTTAAAATGATGATGAATATTTTAAGTGTTTATATTTTTCAATAAAATATTTTTTTTAATTAAATATTTATTTAATCATATTTAAAAAATTATTTTTGAAAAATGGATTTCATATTTGGATTCTACAAATTGAAAAATGGTTAGGGTAAATTTTAGATACTTTTATGAAATATTTAAATTCTTTTTGAATAGTAAAATCTGATAATTCACAATAAATGCTAAATAATGGATTAATTTAGTGATTGATGATGATATGCTGATGTAAGTACAATTTATTTAGATTCACATGATAAAATTACTATTCTTGGTCATGGAAGACTCACTATTCCTTGTTTTAGGGAGAAATAATAAATTAATGAATTTTATATTACAAATACTCCACTCTCCTCCACTATAACCCCCCTATTCACTCTATCTTCTCTTCACAACTCTCATACCTTGTTACATTCCAATATTCTGCCCAAATATCTCCACAAGATCCTACCCCACGTTCAAAATCACCTATCCTCTTCAAAATACAAATACTGTTCATCCTAAGATGTTCTCAAAGGAGGAAGTGTCAAGAGGTAAATTCCTCTTTTCAATTCATTCATTTCTTATAATTTTATTTTTTTTGTTTCTTTCCTCACCTCCATTCATCCAAAAATCATAATAACTCACATCACATACATATACTAGAATATTATTATTCTAATGAGATATTTCATTATATTCTCTCTCATCCCCACCCGTTGTTTGGATGAAATGAAAGCACTGTTTCCGATGTGCTAATTTAACACATTCAAGGAAAACAGTTTATCAATTTATATTATAATAATTAAATCCATTCAAGAGACCATTTGTGTTATGGTTAAACACAATTATTATATTTGTAATATATCCAATTTTAGATCTATAATACTTATTTAAAAATGGTACTATGTTACAAATCAAAACATGTTCATTGTAATCAAACCCACGGATTAACCAAAAAAGATGTCACTGTGGTTATATATATAATAATTCTACCTCACTCTATGTAACCAAATTAAATATAAAACCATGTAATATATCGGATGTTAACTAATTGCATATAACTTCGGTTTTGGACATCCAATTTCATCTTTCATATTTATCTGAACTTGAATATAAGTGAACCGATCTTTTAAAACCATGTGATCAAACGAGCCCAAACAACATAATTGAACCTTATAACTAATAAAAAAAATCCATGAATGAACTAAAAATGGTTTATAATAAATCATCTAAATATATAAGAAGTTCTTTAATTAGGAATTAATAAGTATAATTTGTTTATTCAGGTCTTTAAGAACAAGTCAATAACACCTTTAAGCATAAGGTAAGGGATCTTGTCTCTCACTTCTGTTCAAGAATCTGCCATATGTTGTGCCCTTTTATTTGTAATTTCTAATGATGGGGTATCTTTTCACACCTCCCCCATACTGACATTGAGACATATATATCATATAATTTCCATTTACCTGTCATTAATCCCTCTAATTAACAATCAATACGATGCCGAAATGTTTTTAAGGGGTTTCTCACCTCAATTTCATTTCTTAGTGATTTTCATTGTTCAACACATATTTCTTGTACATGGTATACATATACTACCGTTTGATATATAATAACGTGAATATATTTATATTCTGTTTATTCAATGATTAATTTGTTGGTTATTATGTTATGGTCATATGATTAGACCGATTACATTGTGGTAAGAGACTTTGTCTCAACTACTATTTTGTTGTTACTAACTTTTTATTGTGCACATAATAATACTAATGTGGTGTACCTACTGCCCATTTGAGATCAATTTTCAATTGAAATTATATTTATATTAAATATTCATAATCTCATATAATGGATAATTTTTTTTGTTTAAACCATATACCATTTTACAAACAGTGTTTATTTGGAAAATAATTATAATTTTGGAAATATTGATGAATCCATATACTCTACTCTATACGGATATTGAAAAGTCATATTTCTATTGTATTGAATCAATGTATAAAGAATGATTTGGACAGTCAGTGGTTGGTGGGGCCAGCTATATCTCATCAATGCATCGGTAGGTCTCATGAGACAAATCAGTTTGTCGACAAACCCTTTGACTTTGTTTCCAAAAATCGGACAAGTTTATACAAATAGAACTAAACTGTTTTAGTGATATTATGGTTTCATGTGTCAGATACATGACATATTAATAATAATAATTTTTTATTCATTATCAGTTATTACAATCCATTAGGTTTTCGCTATGACAATATAAATGGATGCAGTTTCATTCGTAGTTTATTAATGGTGTCAGTTTTTCATCTAATACCCATGCCATATTGATTATTTCAGATTTATTATGATTCAATTATTATTGTAAACTTGATTCTGATATTTGTAACCCTTAATGATCATTTTATCTCACCCATTTCATTTTTTAATTTTAATAGGTGACAAAGAGAAGATTATTTATTGAGTTCTTATGGATGCAAATTTTTGTTTTCATTATGTATTGTATCTTGTAAACTTTTTCAATATAATTTGTGTTACATCTATGTATATAGTTTCTTCAAAAATACTAAACTACTCATTAATTTGAGATTTTTGATTCCTTCTAACCATTCCAATATCACAAGTAGTGCACCGACTCCAGTATAGAGGGGTCGGGGTGCTACAATATAGATCACAACTTTCATGGGGTAAGAATGCCTCCCACCCATACACGTATATATAGGTCATGACTGGGATGGGGTAAGAATTCCTCCCACCCATACATGTATATATAGATGATAACTCGCATGGGGTAGAATGCATCACAACCATACACAGATATATATATTTTTCTGATGGTATCGGGAAGATAAATCCATTCAACGCATCTCGATAATCATTTAACAATTTACACATGATATAGAAAAGCGAATGAGTAATCTATCCATTTGTGGCATTAATTTTACAAATAAAATCAATTTCATGTAGTGAATATTTAATAAAACATGAAAAGGGAAAGTCTATTCCATCCCATTGAATCATTTCATTAAAACAAAATAATTTTTAATTCCTAGAAATCTCATCCTAACCACCATATACAATCAAAACCATCGAATTTTAATAGCATGAGAAATCAATTTCAAGGAAAGGTTGTAAAGGTAAAATAATCACTTTATCTTTCGGAAAATTCCATGTGAAAATTAGATCATCACCATTGAGGATCCTTGGTATACATCACTTACACTTGGGATAAATGATATTTCAATTTAAATGAATCACTTAAGCTAAACTAGGATTTGTCATTTTTTCATTAGGATAAAATGACCATTTTCAAGGTGTAACCCCTATGGGATTCCATAAAATGAAGGTGTGATGTGTAAACCCCTAAAAATATTCCAAATATCTATCATCATGGCACTAGGGGAATTTAGACATCATTGAGACAACCTAATGAAGAATCTCGTCAATGTCCGGTACACAACACAACAAAATAAATACAGAAGAGGCAAAACACAAATGGAAAACTACATGAAATACTACCATAGGGCCATCGAAGAATCCAAGAATAATATTGACCGCATATTCAAATCTTGTTGGATGAGATCATTATTTCATTCAAATCTTCCTAATATAGTGTGAATGAGAATTCATATATATACCATGATCATTGGAGATGTAAACAGATATAGGAAGGGTGAAAGAGATTTTCCTTACCTTGGGATATCTGATGATTCCTTCAAATTGAAGACAAGTCACCAGATGGTGGAGTTATCAGGTATCCATAATTCATATGGTTTTGATCTCAAAAAATGAATAAATCAACCGGCTCTTTATATTGGAGGTAGGCGAAAAGGAATAAATAACTTATGGTCCGAGTGGGACAAAATGGTAAAATTTGTCTATATCCCACTGCACACGGGTTTTGCACATAGTTTAAAAACTGTGCATTAAGGATATGTCCTGATTTGGAGTATGTTCCCTGACCATTCACTTAATCCTGCAGGGTAGGAAAAAAAATTTTGCGTTACATGTGCCCCTATCTAAAGCTGCATTATTTAGTCAAACCATGTAGCTTGGGTTACATGGTTTCAACTAAACATGCAAACCAACCTATAACCAATGTTATTGGAACTCTTAGTGCCAAAAACTCCTCAAATTCACCCCAAAACATACTTATGACATAGTATAACGCTACAATGATTAATGGAATGAATCAAAAGGAAAATCCAATCATCCAATACGTTGTAAAAAAGTATGTCCTTTACAACCTCCCCTACTTATAGAAACTCATCCTTGATTTGAACATCATATGGTAAAGGGGTACTTTTAGAAAAGAGTTTCAGCCCCCGAGATCACATACACGGTTCGTGCTCCTAGGTCACATCTTGTACCCATCCCTGCTTCCATATAACCTGTATAAGAGGAAAAAAGATGCCTTATAGTGTCTTCAATATCCAATCATAAATACACATGAGATACTCATAAAAATAAGAATGCATATACAGCTCAATCTAACCAGCCTAAATGATGTGAGATGGGTCTAGATAACATCATAGAATGTGAGATACAAGAAACAGACGCTACATGGACCGATATCTCGGAGGAAGTTCTATCTAGCTAGTTATCGGTCTGATCTGCATTACAACCTCAAAGGGTCCTACAAACCTCTGTGATAAATTACCATTCTTCTGAATATGGCTATTCCCTAACCACTGAGAGACGTTCAAGAAAACCCAGTCTTCATCCTCGAACTTGATAATTCACCAGCATATGTAGTCAAGACAATGCTATCTATACCGAGCTATAAACATTCAAATTCTTATCAACTATTCATTCTATGTAGTTTTTTGCACGTGACATTGTCCAAGCACTGCTTCCACCCTACCTCAAATTAGATCATAGTTGAGTGAAAATGAATACCATAAAAGGATTCCTAGCGATAAATATCAATGGTATCACATAAGATATTTTAATTATAAAACTCTATTAGAGGAATGTGTATCTCTCAATAATTCATAATGTTAATGGAATATGATCTAAGTAGGTCCTCCAAGACCAGAATTGTATGATTTTTCTGTCTATTAGTCTAAACGTGATGGGATATGAATAGAAGTACCTATGTACCCAAACCCTTCTACAACCCCTACTATAATCATGATGTTATTTTGGAACCTCTACCGTAAACAATTGAATGAGTTTCCCCATGAATACATAAAACCTCCCAAACATACAAACATCCCAACCCATCTATCATGATGTTATCACACACATGTAAAATGTGTTCTGAATTCGTTAGATGATCAATGAAAAACCTAACTATGTCGTTTCCATGATGTGATCTAGGTAATATAGTCACAAAGTCTAATGGAACATTTTCTCATTTACACATAAGAATAGTAAGTGATTGGAGAATCCCTACAGTATGTTGACTTTCTACCTTTACCTAATGACATGTAAAACATTGAGTGATGAAACCTTCCCTCTCACATTTCATAATGGGCCACCATTGTTGGCATCATAAATCCAAATATATTTTTTGTGACATTATGGAGAAATACACATTTTGTGGTGTGTAAATCCCTCATAAGTTCCTATTTAATGTTTTATGAGACCCATACCCACCCACTAAACAAAAGATTATCATCCCCATCAACCATCCGCCCCGAAGTAGTATCATCATCTGAGACACATTCCTATAGGAAATTTCCTTCATGATCAAATATCATTCTCGACCATACAATTTATATAAGAGTATATGTGACCACTAAGGATGAGATAACAGTCTAACCATTGTCCACATGAACCTCACAAGCATATTTCAGAATTAATCCATAAGACATCATTCATCAATAGATTCTTGAATTTTTTATGTCCTATTTTTTGAGTTTAGAGCATTGTCTACAAAATTCCAACTCCCTAGAGGGTAGTCCAGATCAAAATCAAACAGTTATAGTTACTCAACCCACCTACACTTCCTATGATTCAGATCCATCTGTGTGATGATTTACATGGGGATTTTGTGGGTTTTGAATACCAAAAAACGTCCTCCCAATATAAAATGTGTCCAATTGTGTAAGGCGTGAATGAGTGATGTGATATTGATGTTTTTATCATGTAATTCTACTCACGATTCCTTAAATAAATAGAATAATATGAAATGACTTGGTCATCCTACATCAGAACATCTCTAATCCAGATGCATGGTCCATCATAATATACCGTATAGTCCCTACATGGCTCTAGAATAATCATTATCATTACTAAATATAGTCTTACCATAATCTATTGAAAGGATACTTCACAAGATTCATAACATTCAAATTTCCCACCATTCATTGGGAAGCCTTTAAGAATCTCTTTAAGGTGTGAGAAATCCAGGATGAAGTGTTTGTAATATCTAGAAATCCCCAAGAAAAATTAAATATCAAAGACTTTGAAGGGATTCTCCCATGAAACTATATATCTCACGTTCAGTAGGTCAAATGAAACTCATGAATCTGAGATGATATGACCTAGGAAGTGGACTTTATTTAACTAGAAGATTCATTTACTAAGACTCTTACAGAGTTGATGATATCCCAATTTAATGAAGAAACAATATGGTCTGATTATTCGTGTTTGGATCCCAAATAAAACAAGATATTATCAAGTAAGACAAACCAAAAGATTCCAAAAATAGTTGTAAACCTATTTCATAAGATCCATGAAAATAGTAGGTAATTTCATGGGTTATAAAGTCATAACTAGGCACTCATAAAGACCATATATGCTCGTAAAAGTTTTGCGATGTATGTCTGAAGTCCGTACTTTGACCTAATGATATACCGACCTCAAATCTATCATTGAAAAACCCTTATTATCACGATTATGATCCGATTGGTCATCTATTATAGGTAATCGATATATGATCTTGGTTGTCAAATGATTCGGCGGATGACTATCTAAAAAATTCATAATGATATTGTCCACCTTATTGACATGGTGGTCCTGAAAACCACTACTACATGTGTTGGGGAGTATGAATACCCTAACCTAGATATCCTATTTCTAATTCATGAGCTCCAGATTCTACATAGTTTCCATCATATAATACGGAATGCTTACAAGTGCTTCTCTTGCCACAATCTCAATGGTGAACTCTACCTCTCTCATCTGAGGTCGACAAGGGATGTCATCAAAAATAATTTCTCTGAAACACCCGATTATAGGAGGAAATTATATGGGTTGTAACCCTTGATCATCAATATAAATACTAGAGTTCTGGGATATAATACTACCCAACCCATGTTTCTTGGGTCCTTCCCGCATCGCTCTCATATCACCTTCTATCTTATACATGTAAGTAAAGCCCTATAGTGATGAAATTCTCACCCTCAGACAATATTAGTCAATTAGTATCTATAGGTTACTTACCAATACATACCAATTATTACATTGATACCATTATTTTGGACAATATATTGGTACCACAAGAATAGGGAACCACCTATCTCATGAGGAAATTCTAGAAGCAAAAACAACCTCAGAATAGATATCTAAATGTGTATATACTATCAAAACGCAATGATAGTACTTTATATCATGGTCGAAAATCTCAATAATTTACTCAGGTATGAAACAGTGAGATGTGAATATATTAAAAAAAGGAAGAAACTAATGTTGAGGATACTAGAATATTACCTCATACAATATATGGTCTAGTGCTCTGCTCCCACAACGTTGACTGGACTACATGTAATAAGCCTATATTGTGAGAAAGAGTCCATTCCTAACTTCCCTAAATTGTCCGTCTCTACTGGCAATGAGAATAATACGTATGGTTTCCTCTCCCTCAACCAAGACATCGACCAGAATGACCACTGGTATTCCAAATTCCTATCTATCATGATCTTACTGACTCAGGTCATGCCTGAGGAGTAGGTGCAAATTCTTTCTCACTAGGTACTGGATGGAATGTCCGGTAGAAATAGTGGAGATGAACCATCATGAAACAACCTCTTTAATCAAATAGATTCCATATAAAATGCCTGTTGAATTTCCCTAGTGCTCCACACTGGTGACCAATAGAAGAACATCCCGCTAATTGAGCTAGACCACTGCTACCACTGTGATATTCTTCGAAACATCATTCTCACCCATAAGATGATAAACATGAAGACTTTAGTGTCGAACCAACCTGGAACGAACCATCAATATGCCACAAATGATTCCCTGTAATAAGGGTTGGATTGACAATCTTAGTAATGGTTTTCAACCTAATGATTTTGACTTGCGATTGAATGGCATAACCTAGCCCATCTTTAAATCACCTTATTGTCATTAGATCATCAACAACTAGAGGTGGATAAAAATTCTATAGATTATAAAAACAAATAGAGTATTTTGTAACTAAAACATTCCCATATAGTAGATTCATGAATAATCTATACATGTGAGCTCTAATAGTATGGGGAATGAAATATCCGTATAAGAGTTCCTGGAAGTTATCCCAGAACATATTTTTATGTTATCATTCTTGGGTGATGGCATCACATCACCTCATAGACAAATCCAGATGAATTTAAGAATCTAGTTTGACCCCATTCTTAGGAGGCATCTCTATATTCTTGAATATAGTCATGATCGTTATGAGAGAATGATTTAGAACAAGTTTTATACCATACCTACAGAAATTGGGAGGATGATGCTACTGAAACACATGGGAAAACTATTCCATACTTGATGTAGGTCGAACACATCCTTTTATTTCCTTGAACATATGTAGTAAACCCTCTAAAAACATTGTAGTAGAGGTCATATTAGTAAAATGAATAGGATCCAAGAGTGGCTCGATTAGAGGAACAAATAGAGTCTCAAAGACTCCACCTCAGAATCTTGATCATCACCACATTCAGGGTTAGTAACATGAGAAAGTATTGGAGGAATTATGATATAATTCAAAATTAAGGACTCAGAATATATTCATCCATTTTAGAAGTTTTCATTCATTAAAATAGGACAAGTAGAAAATCCATCATATAAGAATATACTCGCATATCTACCTTCTTCATAATCTCGGACATGATGTAGGATATAACCATAAAAGTCCATAAGAATAAAGAAATAACCACTACAACCTACTGATACTGGGGTTGGGTCATGTTTCTGTGTTTGTATTTTTCAAGGTGAATGGTATAAAGTTATAATTAAATCTCCAATTAAAATTGTGTCCACATTACATTTAAAACACTAAAATGATCCAAATGAAATGATATTCCAGTTTCCATTACATAAGGGAACATACACATTTTGAAACAGATTGTGGCACTCGCTTGGATATCATATCTCATTTAAATTCCATATTCATGTAATTATAATATTTTTAAATGGATGATAAATATGGAATTATATTTTCCCATTCATATCATTCCATACATAATAAGAATCAAAAATTTAAATGCACTAAACTACCACAATAGTATTATCCAAAATCATTCAAGAAGTGTAAGAATATTTATATAAAAATATATATATGATAAAAAATTATATATATTCAACAATAAATTTTAATTTTAATTTAAATGTGGCATGACAAAAATGCATAGAATTTTCATTTTGTTCTTACCATGATGCAGGATTCAAATGTAAAGCCCTAATATCCTCTAGAAAAACTAATGAAATTAGAATCTGAATGAATTCAAAATAATTAACATCCCATAACATTTGTATAACCCAATGGTGAAATTATATCAATAGTAATAGTAGAATAAATAAAAAACATATGTAAAAAAACATGGTCTGTACCACATTCATTAGTTCGCAATGCCAATGAATGGCTTACCACGTAGTCCCGGAGCATTACCCATCTCCCATATATTGACTCTAAATAGTAAGGTAAAAAATGGAATCCCCTTAGATACCACTTTCTGACATCTCATACATGGAATCCACTTAACCCATGCCCCAATTTTGGTTTTCCATATAACCATTGTCGCATCCCCTTAAATTACAGGGGCTACCAACTAGCATTGGGTGTGTATAGGTAGTCCAATGGGGAGATTTTACCTTAATTTCTGAGTAATACACTGGATACAAATAATTGTAAACAATAGGGGAATCATAAAAAAATAGCAGAAATATATATTAAACATCAAAATCATGGAAATCAACTAAATGAGAAAGAAACAAAAGAAAAAATAACTAAATATATAACCAGAAGCCTTAGAGACCGTTTCAGATACAAACATGTATGCATGGAATCATATTAATACAAAAGGAACCAATAGAATCAAACATATAAAATTCCAATGGAAATTTTTTTGGAATAAATAGTTCCATGATAATCCCATGTGCTCACTTGATCCTCTTCTCCAAAGCCAACTATGTAGTACAGGTAAACAACCTCTAGATGGGGATTTACCCATTATAGTACATGCATGAAAAAAATATTATTAGGTTCCAAGGGCGTCCCTAGTATGGTATGAGATATAAATATCCATAAGACACTGCCTATTGTGTTTATGTTTATTTCGTGTAGGAAAACGTATATAAGCAATGTGATACAATAATAAATTAATTAAAGAAAATCAGAATAAATAAATAATCTCTCAGTCATCTTTTTAAAGGATGCCTAACAGGTCTACCTGCTTCAACCAAAGGCTACTGTGTCTAATAAGAATACCATATATATAAATATGTATATATATTTTTGGTTGGACTGGGCATAGTTTGTAGTAATCCAACACCGTTCTATCATATAATAACCTATACACATAGGGTTGTAAGCCTCTTACAAATTTAATGGGATCTTGGAACACCAACCACTGGTTAGGTCTTTACCATCATTCTATAATATATAACTGGAATGAGGTAGAAATTTCTCGAAATTTTACACAAACACACACATATATATCATAATTAGCATGTCGTAATAATTCCTCCCACCCATACATGTATATATTGATCATTACTAGCATGGGAGTAAGAATTTATCCCACCCATAAATGTATATATAGATCGTAACTAGCATGGGTTAAGAATAATTCCCACCCATACTTGTTTATATATTCCATTAAAATGATATGAGCAAGATCAATATATTCAAGGAATTTTAAAATTTATTTATCAATTTAGACCCGGCTTAGAAAAGGTCATCATTTCTCTAACGATATATGATATTCCTTTGAGAAAAAACCCATTTCATGTAATAAATTTTTAACAGAATACTAAAAAAGAAATATTACACCATCTCTTAGAATTATACCATTATTTAGAATTTATTTTCAATGTCATATTCATCACTTCTTAGACAACCTATAAAGGCCAAAAAATCAAATTTTTCTAACATGAAAGATATATATCAAGGAAAATATGTGAAGGTTAAATACCGACACAACCATTTGGAAAATTCCAATTCAAAAGGGGTTAATAATAATTAATAACCCTTGTTATAAATAACATACACATGTGTTGAAGTATATATCAATTAAAATTCATGCCATAAGCTAAACTTGGTTCTATGCATTTTGGGCCATATTCTAAAATGAAACTTTTCATGGTGGAAGTCGTATGGGTGTCTATACCTATAATTTTAAATATATAATCCCATACAAAAATTTCAAACTCACATGTATCAAGGTATTAGAATCATTTAGACATGAAGGAATCAACACAACGAAAAATATTGACAGTGGATGCCTCACAACACCATTGAAAAAAATTAAAATGTACAAAACTCAATGGAAAACTACACAACCACCTACCTTATGTCATTTGATGAAGCTTCACTTAATCTCAACCTCATATTCAAATCAGGTTGGATGATATTAGTGTTTTAGTCCAACACCCTTAAAATTGGGTGAATGAGACTGCCTCTAAATAGTGTAACAAATGGAGATAGTAACTACGATTTTAAGGGTGCAAGAGGTTAGCTTTACCCTCAGAAACGTGATGCTTCTATTAAATCTAAGATCAATAACTAGATGGTGGAGTAGTCAAGGATCCATGATTCTGAAGGTTTTGAGCTAAAAAGTGAGGAAATCCCATGTTTTTACCACTAGAGAGAGTGAAAAAGGGAAAAAGACATAAGGTTCATATGGGGAAATTGTAATTTTCACCACATACCACTGTACGTGGTTGATGTGAATTTTTTAAAAACATTATGAAAACTATACATTAAGGATCTATTTGTAACAAAAGTTGGTTGAAAAACCTTGTGCCTAGTCCCCCATGGTTGCAGACAAACTGTGCATACTTGTAGACACCCCTGTCTGTAGCCACATGGTTTAGTAAAACTGTGCAACCTTGGTTGCATAGTTTCCACTAACCATGCAACCCAGCCTACATCCCACTTATCTGGAACTCTCAGTTTTAATCAAGCCCCATACGCTCCTATGATCTTTTCTAGGTCATATTATACATTTAAAATGATTTAGGGAAATAATTATAAATGAATAACCAATGATTTGTAGCTTCATCAAAAATTAAGGTCCTTAAATATACTCCAGACAAAAGGAAACTGAATGGTACCTCACATTTGAAACTCTTCATAATCATTTATCATGTTTTTATCTTTTGAGTTTGGTACCCAAAATGTGCTATCCTTATACTGAATTATAATGTTCTAGTGCTACAAATTGGTCATGCTAAAAAGTTCATTAGTCTTAATTTCCTTATTATGGATCAAAATAACAGAAGGTAAAAAGAGATCCACAAGTTGTGTCTACATTCCCATTGAAGAAATATAAAGGAATGATTTAAACTACCCTTACATCAGGGTCATAACTATGAAAATCACATCATTATTTTAGGTTTATGGTATTTAATAGATACTCATATATCAAAATATTTCTATTAGTACATGAATAATCATTATTATATACCGAGTTTTATGGAAAACTTTTGTAGGTTATTTATTAAGCTAATTACACATGACAATGTAGACATGTTATATAAAAATCCATTTAAAGAAATATTTATTTAGCTATAATCCTATCACTATTTAATAAATCTATCTTATAAATTCATTTTCTACAACATTATATATATATATATAGATTCTCTTATCTTGGATTGGTAATGGAAATTTCAATTCCAAGCTATAGAAGAACACAAAATTTAGGTTGTAATTATAAACATAATTAATAAAAGCATAATAATAATAAGTCTAAAAAGAAGTAAATATATATTTACCCATTAAATGGGATCAGTTCCACTATATTACACCATGCATTTATACATAACCCATATTAGTGGATGCTGAAATTTTAGCTAGCCATCCCAGATACCATGAATATACCCCCCTGGGGCCAAGTTCTAAATCTTATCTAAATAAGAGATACCTATGAGGGTATCCTTATTCTCATCAAGTGACACATGGTCTTTCACTAATGCATAGGATCATCATTACTATATACATCCATTTTTCATGTACCGACACATTCTTAGTGACCTACTCACAATCCCAAACCATTAATGTAGGGAAAATATCAATGATACCACATTGTAATGCCCCAACCCTCGAACCAGTGAAATAGTTCCTGAAGATGGTCGGTAATTTGGACTCACATCCACCACTCTATATGCTAGATGGTTATGAAATGAAGCTATGGTATAAAAATGATATAATGGGGATAATCTAACACCATGATTATTTTATAGAATTAGTATAACAGATAATTGATTGCGGAAGAATAAAAAATAACTGAGTAGGAGAATATTAAATTACAACTAAAATGGCCAATGCTAAAGACACAACCTTGGATGTCCCTGTAATTCCTCAATATAAAAATTAATAGACATCCAACATGTAATATATAGTAAATACATAAATAATGGAAAAAATACCAAATGTATATCTCCAAGAGAATCCAGAGGCTATGATCATTCATCTTTTCCAAATATCAGTCATACAATCCAATAAACACAAGAATAATCCATAGTCCAAATCTTATATTCGTGAGTTCTTATTTAGTACAAATCAATGAGTCAGACAATGTGTGAGATAAACATTGAAGTCAAATTCAAAAAGTTCCCAATTCAATTAGTTTTTTAATTTAAAATATATTAGTGATCATGAATAACAGATATGTATGAGAATAAATAAGTCTAACCTTGTTTGACTCAGGTTCCTCATGGAAAAATACCTGACCATACCTACTTCATCCTATGACTGAATACCTCTAAAAAAGTGTATCCATATATATATATATATATTTATTCTGATATTTACATTTAAACATACTATATATGTAAATACATATATAACCACAAACATATACATAGATACATAACACTAGAAAGAAATAGAGGTATAACTTGTGCATCCATACAGAATAATAAATTATATATTTTTTGATTAAGGGACTCAATGACCACTTATCACAATTTTAAGTGATTTTATTCTATAAGATCATAATATATAAGAGGCACTATTCAAATGTATAAAAATTTGTAAGGGATTCCATACCTGAGTATTGTGAAAAATAAATAGAAGGTTCATGGCCAACATTATATTTGAGGGGGTGTGGAACTTCATCTCCATCAATAGAATATACGTGAATTTATAATACTAACATCAAAATTTAAGGTGTTATTAAATTATATTTCCAAAAGCCTTATAGTGATCTATTTTTAATAATTTATAATATGGAAATCATACTTGATCTAAGAGTGCTTAACTTATACATTTTTTAAAGTGGTACCCAACATCTCCCATGATGTATTAGACCATAATTATCCTAATTAATTTAATTTTATTACAATGTATATGTAATTATCCATTCGATAATATAAATCTGGTACATGGTATATGATCTATATAATTACCCATTGAACTATGACAATATCCATTCAATCTATAAGTAATATAAATCCTGGAGAAGAAATCATACAATAATATAATTCATTAAACACGTGTTAGTAAACATATTCCAATTCAATTCAATTATCATGACTTCACATTCCATAAAAATCATTCATAAACAAATATATGAATGACAAATCATTTCTTAAAAACCATTCTAATGTATTAATGAATTTTCATATGTGTCAATGAATTTTATGAACTCCCAAAAGAGGTAGTTTAATCTCAATCCAATAATGGTCAAAAATCATCAAATAAAACACACTTTTTTATAGGAGTTGGGTTGAGGTCATAAAACTCAAACCACATAAAATGGGTCTATGTAAATACAAGGTTGTTATCTAAGAATTTAATTTAATTTTCCTTAAATTTTAAATGATGTGTTTGGGATGTTTTACTCATGGAAGAATGAAGAATATTATAAATGAACATGACCTTGCGTGAAATCAATTATACAACCTACCCCATTCTATGGACACATCAATCATATATTATTTAGATTTTATATAATTGTGCTCATGAAAAATCGAAATAATATACAAAAAACATGAAAATAGTTCACTTGAGGTCATAATGAAATAGTAATCAATATAGATAAATACATTTAAAAAGTATAATGGAATATTTGTAGAATCACCAAGGATATTCTTGTGCAATAGACATAGAGTGATTTTAATATCAGATAGAGGATAACCATGGATTTATTGGAGGATGGGGGGGAGATCAAAAAGACACCGATGCATGGGATAAATGAGGTATGTAAGGGGAAGATTTTAGGTTTACTAAAGTTGGGGAAGAATGGTAATTACAACCCTTTAAATTAGGCACATTATTTGAAAAAAAATAAACCAACAATTCACACCAAATTGTAATGTGGCACAACCCATGCCTATTAGGTACACAATTTTCCTAATAGTGCACAACCCTTACTGTTTAGCTTTTAAATTTCATAAAAATTACACACACAACAATACAACATTTTGTTCATGGGTTGAAAACCCACATGAAACCCTATAGATATTACATAGTTGAGTTTCATGGTTTTTTAAATTGTGTGTTAATTATTACCCTCAATATAGAACACCAAAGTATGGGATTTCAATGTCTGATGTTTTGAAAACTCACCAGGACACCCAATATAGATCTTGAGGATTAAACCCTATAGAAAGAAACTTGTAAGAGATTCAATTCTCAAATTTTCATTCTAATGATTATAATAAAATTTATCTTTCCACCAATTGATAGTGATAAAATGTTCTCTAATCACCATCAAGTCCAAATCATAGGACACAACAAGGATAATAAAATATTTTTGAGATCCCATGGGATATATCATTGTATAATTATAAGTATAGGAAAATATCATGGTATGTTGGAGAACGGTGGAATGAGTTATTTCAATTAAGATACATCCCATTCAGGATACTAAAAATGCATGTGGTTCTAGAATAGTTATACATAGGTGTAAACCCAAAAAAAATGGAATATTATGATTATCTTGTTATTGAACTATTGCATGATAATTAGACCTACTACACACCTAGTTTGACAGTCCAATAGATTCGTTTTGGAATTCAAAAAACCCTTTAGGAACCATCACAATGGAATTGAATATAAAAGGACTATATTTGGGCTAGGATAAAATTAATGTTTCATAGATAGAGAATAATGTGACAAGATATAAAAAAAATTAATGGCTAATAACTCTTATCAAGGATTATTGATAATCTTGCAGACCATTTTTTACCACGGGTTTGAAGATAGTACAATAATGTTAGGGTGGTGACAGGTAAGAAAAAATATTGAAGTATCATATATTTTAATAGTAATATAAATTCACATGTATCATTAAATGTTTGCAAGAATGATAATTATTATCCAAAAAATAGAAGTTGAATTATGAGTGAACCCCAGTAATTGTACGATGATCCCATATCAGGTTATGAATATTATCTATTTTATTTTGGTTGGAATTTTATTCTTATAAATCTTATTATTCCCCCTCTAGTTGATTTTAAAATTATCTCAGTCATTTATTAGATTTCTCTGATTACAGATGGTATGAATTTTTTAGGAATGGAAGTCTCATTTGATATTACAGGACAACTAATGATATTTTATCAATGGTATGATAAATACGAACATCTGAGGGAGAACTCATCCATTGAATGGTTCATTATTAGTATTAAAATTGGGTTTTTATCTGATATGGTTTGGCTCAAACATAACATAGATGATATATATATTGTCCAAGAGTTAGTTGGTGTATTTTTGTAAGAGTAAACTTGCTTTATTTGAATCAAGAAGATGATTTATCAATAGAACTCATACAGATGCTGTGCATATATTAATGAATCACTACCGAATGGACTCAACTGAGGTGTAGGGATTTAATAAGAACCTCCAAGATAATATTATTAGGGGAGTCATAAAGGTATGTGTGTCTCCTTGGGGGAACCTATTCTTTTTGTTATTTGAAAAAATGATCAATGTGTCTCTTTATTGATTAATTGGAATTGAATAAGATAACCATGAAGAAAAATTATAATCTACCTAATATTTATAAGTTCATTGATGAAATCTGCTGAACTAAATAATTTTCCGTGATTGAATTTTATTCTGGACATCATCTATTAAGGGTTAATAAGGAGGTCATTCCAAACATATTATTCCATAAAAGGTATGTACACTATGAATAAAATGTGATTTTATTTGGTTTTACTAATTCCCCACTTATCATCATGGATTTAATTAATAGAGTATTTATAAATTATAGTGATTAATAATTGGTAGAAATTATAAAAATTGTTATTATCTATTCGAGGATTAAATAAGTGCCTGAAGTTCACTTAAGAATTGTACTGAAGACTCTATTTAAGGATAAAATATATGAAAAAAATTTAAAATTTTGAAATTTATATAAAAAAGCATTCATTTTATGGGTTATATAATCTCAATTGAGGGTATATATCTGGATACATCAATGAAAAATGTTATTCAAAATTGGCGTGGAATGACCATGATGACTAAGATACATAGTTTTCATGGATTTCCTAAACATATTATATGTTTTGTGGTAACATTCTATCAACTTTTAAATCCTCATATGATGTTAAATCAGAAGTGAACAATGTTTGGTTTGATATATGAATGAAAAAAAATTCATGAAATTGAATAGATGGCTAATTAGTACCCTAGTTATTAAGTTATCATTTAGTGGAAAAGTGTTTGTAACCTATAATTGCACATAAAAGTGGTTTTGGGATCAATAATATTGAAAAATGATATGGTGATATAATATGCCTCATGATAATTGATGATCCGTATGAAAAATCACCAAACTCATGATTTTGTATTAAATATAATGATTTTGGAATTAATGATATAGTGGAATTATATTTATTAAGATAGGTGTGATATATATACTAATTACAAAGATTGAAGTATATGTTGACATAAAATGTGATGAGTATGAAATATAAAAGAGGGTTAGAGTTGATTAATTATTAGGACTATTATATACTTTACAACCCAAAGAATGAGAAAATGGTGACTGATGTTTTGACTCAAAATAATCAGGTTAACCTATCCGTGATGAGGATAAAAAAGTTCCAACACGAATATATTTTAAAATGTTGGAGCTAGAAATTTTGATGTATGGGGAGAGATATTGTATTTATCAAATGATTGTTCAACCATATATCCGTGCGATGATTAATGAGGTACAATAGGGTGATTTTGAGAACTAGATAATGGTTAGTAATACTCTTCAATTTAAGAATGATTAAAATGGAATTTTAAGGAACTAGAAACATGAATTTATTCCTTCCATACTTGATTTGATGAAAGAGGTGTTAGAGTGTGGTCATAGTTTTCCATTATCTTTTCATCATTGATGTACAAATATGTATTGTGATTTCAATGTGTATTTCTTGTGGGATGGATGGAAGAGAGATATTATAGAGTTTTTATATTGGTTTATTGTATATCATATTGTTATGTATTAATAAAAAAATTAGGCTATGGTACATCCATTACACACATCATAATAGAAATGGGAAACATCACTATGGATTCTATCGTTGGTCTCCCGATAACATCTATAAGGTACAATGCTATATGGTTTTTAGTAAAACTATTTACAAAATTTTTACACATAATTAATATTAAATTATATATATCTACATATTATCCTACTAGGATATACACTAAATATGTTGTATTCTTGAATGGAGTACCACATTATTTTTTATTTGATTTGGATCTAAGACTCACCTAGATGTTCTAAAATAGTCTTCATAAAGTACATGATACTCAATTGACTTTCATTATGGTGTATAATAATTTTATAGAAGTTATGTATTAGAGAACCATTAAAATATTACATGATATTATTGGATCTTTTCATATGGATTGAAATTATGGCAGGGATTCATACCTTCATCTTATAAAGTTTCCTTAAAAAATTATCTTTCACTCAATAATTAATATGGATACATATAAATCTATGTATCAAAATAAATTTAAGACTTCAATTTTTTGGATACATATGGATAATAAAATCTATTGGGACTTTATATGGCTGAATAAAAGACAAAAAAAATTATATCTATTTATAAACAAATATTCAGAACTCAATATTGAGAGAATATTTATATTTATCACCATTGACATGATCTAGAATTTTATGTTGGTGATAGGGTGTTTCTATATAATTATCCAATAAAAAATGTAATGAGATTTATAAGGAAATTGAATTTTTTCAATAGGTATATAATTGATTTTGATATTCTTGACCATGTAATGATGGTTTATTATTTCTTGGTGCTTCTGAAAAATGTATCTATAGACCATAATTATTTCCATGTATATCTCCTTAGGATGATATTAATTTGAGTGTATGAGAATCAGGAGAGAATTATGTTTTATCACTAAATAGAGATCATTATTTTTACGCCTCTAGTGCTTTCAAAAAATTTTACTTTTATTTTATCTCCACCTGATTATCTGATGGCTTCATCTGACATGATCTAGCCATTATCTCACCTTATACTCCACTTATTAACTTGGTGGAGGGCATCTCATACCACTCGAGATATCATTGTTACTTTGAGTTGGATTGATACATAGGAGGATCTATCTTCATGGAACTTCTTCTTTTCACATTTCGTCTCATGTCAGCTCCTTATCTTCATTTTCCAGAAATCACAGTGCTGGATTATAGGGCTATCCAATTAAAGGGTCTCTGGAAGTTCATGTTTCATATTACATATTTTAAGAAAGAAGAAGATATTCTACAATGGACCTTGGTGGCCCAATTTGGGAATGAAAATCCACCCCTTGGCCTCTTCTAAAACATCACCTATTCATGTCGTTGGATGATTCCTCATGGGTCTCAGTTCGGAATTAAATGGCTTTTTGTGAGGTTCTATATTCGAGTGAGGATTTTATGAAAGATTGGTATTTTATTGGAGGCATGTGTGTAGATAGGGTTTTTTCTCTCATTATATGTAATGTGGAGGTACCCTTTGGCCGTGAACCTTCACTGGTGGTTTTTTGGGTGTCCCTAATGAGGTTTCATAAAGAATTATATAAAATGGAATTCTTTAAGAATATTAGAGAATCTCTAGGTTCCATTCTCTATGAAATCATAAACATTATCAACCAACATGAGGCCTTGTTGGACCACATTTTCATGGAAATATACCTATCCAATCGCCAACTGTTCCAAAAAATTATTCGCATAGAGGATTGTGTTTTCACGAAGCATGCTCTCTTTTATCCTTATACGGATCAATTCCGCAATTCATCCCATATTCAAGGTCACCCTTTTTCCATGTCCATGAAATCTTGTGCATCCTCAATGTCACGAACTTGTCCTATTTTTGGTTTTTTTCAACCACCTCTAAAATTGTAGGTTCATCATCGATTAGTTATTTCTGGCCTAAATGGTTCCCTTCATGGAACATATCAGTCGATGTTAGTTCTTTTGCAACATGGTTGTTTTTTAGTGGAGTAGAGGGATATGGTGTTGTCTTGGAGGGACTCTTCATATCTTCTTATGAAACTGATGGTTGTTCTCTAATGTCATGAAGTAGAGGTTTGTTAATTTATGTGGGTACCTAGGGATGGTTATTGATGGGTTTTTTTGGTATTCATACCATGTACATCCTTTGGTTTTTTAGAGGTTACACATATTTTTTTTTCTAGAAATGGTGATCTGTAGAACATGGAGTTATTTGAATTTCCTTCCATCTATATGTATCCTAAAGATTTGAATACTAGTTCATAATATATAATTTTTATCAGACATTCCAACTCCTTTAATCTGTTTTTATATTCACTATTTTCAATCATAGATGAAACAATTTAAGCATTATCTATTCATAATCACCACACTCCTAGAAGAGATATTTTCACTATATATTTTTCTAAATATATATATTTTTTCTCCATAGGTAATATTCCTTCATACTCTTGGGGCCAAAGCCTAGAGACCCCTTATCAGATGATGTCTATAATTATCTAGAAGGATCAAGGATTAGGACCCCCAATGAAACCATAATTTAAAATTATCCAAATTATGGGTTATAATGACTATTTGGGTTTGGTTCTTGAGCTAAAGAAAAACTCCTATTAAATAATGGATTTTCTCATAAACTAGGTCTTCATGGATACATGCACATTGAGCCTTATAACAATACTAATTTTAATTTTATGTAAAATTCTATTATGTGGGAAGCCCAATAGATTGTTTGGGTGATTTTAATACCATCATATAACTATCATAAATAAATGTAGGGGGTCTATCATTTGAAGGATTTGAAATATATTTCTAATTTCACTTCCTCAAATGGGATGACAGATTTGGGTTTTGTTTCTGATAAGTATACGTTGTGTAATATTCAAAAAGGGAGTATCATACATTTAATAGGTTGGAATGATGTTTTTAACATTTCAATACTTGTTTATTTTTACCATTACAATTGTTTTCTACATGGTATGGAATATGTATGATCATGTTACCTTATTGAACAACTTTCGTACCAACAAAACATATGGAAACAACTTTTTATTTTCCAGAATATAGACTGCATATAGTAGTTTTCTAAGAATGATCATAAATCATGAACCAGACCCATGCATAACCATTAATGGGACGGGTTTCAAAATAAAATCCAGAGGTTAAAATATGATTTATAATTTTTGAATATCATATAACCATCTCACTACATGGTCTTGTACCCTGTCAAAGAGGATATTGAGATGTCTGAAGATAGTGTTGAATTTGAGTGTGATGGAGTAATGTTTAATAATCTTGTAAAAAGTAGAAGAACCATGCAGAGACGATTCTGGGAGAGGAGAGTGATGTCGGTGAATAGTGTAGGTATTGCTTTATTAAATAATGGGATCAGAACACACCATTTTTTCAAGCCTGTATTAGATAAAATACACGTTCTTGTATGCACAACATTATATGGGATGATGGTTCCTTCACTATAGACATAGAAACTATGGGAGGAATGATCAATTCTTATTTTAAATACCTTCTCACTAATGATAATACTAAAATGATGGGAGGGGATATTAGGTTCCACTTATATATTTTTTAAACAATTAGTAGTGTGGTTATGGATTATGATGATTATTTCATTTTGTGCATTCCAAGAGAGGATGACATTTGGTAGGTGGTTCATTCACATAATACTGAATGTGCTCTCGGGTCTGAGAGATTTCATGTATCCATCTACACTACATCCATGAGTATAATTAAAAATTATTTTTTAATATTATTCATGATTTTGTTCGAAGATGTGAGATTCCTAGGGTAGCATTTTTTATACCATTAGTTCTGATTCTGAAGGTTATGAACCACACATCTCTTTATATGTTTTGGCCCATAATCTTGTTTAACTTCTCCTATATGTTCATTGATAGTATTATGAGTTAAAGGATTAATAAGTACCTTCACAATTGGATTTAAAAAGGAAAAAATTGATTTATTTTAGGAATATATAGTCAAGTAGTAATAGGTCTAGTGTAAGAAATAATTTGTAATATTTATCTTAAAACATCCAGGTACAACATGGTAATCAATGTTGATATGGATATGGTTTATGACAGTTTATAATGGAACTTCATTTTTATGGTATTGAATTTCATGGATTTATCTAACTTGGTGGAAGATCACTTTTTCAGGTGTTTTATCTCAACATGGATTTCTATCACTCTTATGATAAATTAATATAGGTTATTCAGGTCAGTCTATGGACTAATGAATGGGTATCCCCTCTCACCCATTGTCATAGTTTTAAGAAAAAATCCCATTTTTATGTTCATTAATAGATTCATATACAATGTTTCCATTCACTCTTTACACCGCAAGACCAATATTATTGATATATCTCATCTTCTATTCAAATATGATATTTTTTTGTGAATGGGAAAAATAGATACATTCAAATTCTAAATAGTGACTTGGAAGAATATATAAAATTGAATTGGAAAATTGTAAAAAAAATTAGAAGATATTCGTCTATGACCATTCCCCTATCTTGGAAAGAAGGATTAAGATTATTGAATACACTCTGGGTGTTCTAATGTAGAAGATACCTATAGAATACATGAGGGTCCCGATCATCGTAAGGATAATTCAGATTCATTATTTTGAGATGTTGGTTGAAAAAATTCCCTATCGCACCAACAATCCTAAAAATAGAATTATTTCATTTAGGTGACATATGAATTTGGTGAATAGAAATATTTTTTATATTCCCATGCACATATATTCTGTTTTTAATGTGATCAAGACAACTGAAAATACTATTTAATATCTCATGATCTATTTAATATGGGATGATATTTTTAAGAGTCGATGTCATTGGGCTTCATGGGAGAGTATTTTAAATTCATCAGAACATAGGTGTATTAACATGTGATATTTAAGGATTATATTTTTTTTATGCATGTGAAGATGTATTGGGATTCATTGGAGGGACCCTCACTGTGGGCTAAATTTGATACTTCTAAATACAGAGCAGACTCTGATACTATGAAGGGGTGAATGGTGGGTCTGTTGTTGAGGATTGGGGATAATCATCCAAATATTCCATTGAATTCACAGTGTATTATTATGTGTGGAGATATTCATTATTTGAAAAATACTTTCTTGGGGTTTCAACAAGGAGTTATAGGGTGATCGACTGCTAACATTTCCTTATCCTAGAAATTAATTTACCCATATTTTATTCTTCTTGTCTTAAAAAAACATATGTATAATATTTTTTGGATATAATGATGAATAATGATTGACAATTTCTGGTTATCATGAGTACTCTGTCAGTTTTATATTCGACCAAGGATTAAATGTCCTTTGGGTAGGTGAATTTCATTTTTGATAGGTGGGTTGCAACTCTCTAGTGTCTTGATATCCTTACCAAGTTGTTTTTTCTGTTTGGTTCATAAAGTTTTTTGAAATTTATAATGATAGTGAGTTTCAGCATAAAGGAATTTATATCATCTTGAAATGTATGTGTTTTTTTCATTACAAAAAAGAATCATCACTACACTTCTTCTTCCAAAAGGAATGAGAGGATGCAGTCTAGGGGATTTTTTGGGTGTTTTTGGGTTCTCTTTATAATCATACGACATGGATGTTTTTTTATGCCACATGATTCATTGTGTTGGAAATAACAATATTGAACAGAAGGGAATATACATCATAATAATTGGAAGGTTGTTGGTCCATTTGGATAGCTAAAAATAATGAGGGACATGAGGGGGTAGTTTCCTTTTTGCTAGATGTGTCTTCTAGATCAAGAAGTATATTGATTAACCTAGGGATTATTTTGAATTATTGGGATAAGGCCCCCTCATTAGGACATATCATGGTCGAAATTTTATTTTCACCCATTCAAAGGGGGGCTGATCTTGGACAGTGGGTTCAATGTATCCATCCATGTAATGGAATTTAACTATATAATGATGGATTCTGTATTCATGGTTTTATAATGGGTTGGGAATAAAACTCTATACACTTGATGTATTTGTATTTTTCTAGTTCATATGTCTAGGATGAATCTATTATTGCTAAAGATTGTGCTTTGATTAATGGGATTCATGTATGTGTCTATAATAATCTCAGTCTAGAGCATGTTGAAACTAATTCTATGATCATCTACAAACCATTTTTGGGGATTAGATGTATTCCTTGGTCCATTATTTCACATATCTATAGATCCAAATAAATTTATAGAAACTTATTGGAGGTTACACATACATGAAAGTAAGGTTACAATGGTTTAGAATATTTGGATTCTCATACATTTTTGGATTCTAAGTCCATTATCTTCTCTAGTTTTGGTTCTCTTACTCTAGAATGTTTCAACATGGTTTAGTATAATTCCCTCATAATACAACACTTTATTCCCCCATGGTCTTGTTTTTGTTTTTTTGTATCATTCTATTTTCCTCTAAATAATATTTCACTTATGATGATGATATCTCTCCTGAGAATGTACATGAAAGATCCTTCAAATATAACTACCCTAGATGTCCTACAATTGTATCATGATATTTCCAATATAGATCATCCCATAATGATTCTTAAACTAATATATAAATTTCAATGTAAAAATCCCACTATGTTAGTCATTGTTTCATAGAAAAATATGAATCTTGAGGATGCTACATGGGATCTTATGGATTTAATGAGGCGCAATTATCTTAATTATTTTTGTATAAAAGGGACCAATTTAAAGGGATTAATTTATTTTAATGAGAATAGTTTGCAATTCACCAATTTTTTTGAAGTATTATTTTTTTAAATTCACATAATTTATTCAATATATTTAATTAAAAGAAACATCATGTTTTAATGAACCATTATATAATGTTAATATTATTATTTAAAAATTCCCATTATAAAATATCCATTAACATTATAATAATAAATAGGAAAACCTAAAATTTATAATTATGTATACACTTTTTATGTAAATAAAATATATTTATAAAAATTTTATTAATTTTTTTTAAAGTCGTTATATGCCCCAAAAATAAATTTTCCTCAAAAAATATTTTTTCCCTTTTTATGATCAAATTATTATTTTTTACACATTTATATTATTTATTTTATAAAATATTCATTATTAACTATATATAATTTACCAAAAAATCATTTGGGGAAATATTGAGAATTTTTAAGATGATTAATTTCTCGAAGAATAGTTAGAAAATATTGTTTTTATAAAAAAATTCCATTTCGCTTAAATTATTCAAATGATAGTTTTAATTTTAATATAATTTCAATGTAAAATTAGTTCAATAATAAATTTATTAATCCAATTTAGTTCATTGAAATAAATTTTAAAAATAATTTTAATATTAAATCTTCAAAATCTTATGAGAACTATATCTCTGAAAAATCACTTTCGCTTTATGTTTGTGGGATTAATATTAAATAAATATTTTATAATTATGTAAATTAAAAGTGAAAAGAATTTACTAAATACATTTAATAATCATTATTAATATAATGTAATAAGGTTAATTTATTTATTTGTTCAAATAGTTGTAAAATGTGTAAAAAATAATTACAGCGGATAAGGTTAAAAGAAGTTTATATGGAGGATAAACTAAAATTATTAGAATTAAATTGAATTAAAAATCATTTAAAATTAAATATTGATTACTATATAACACCATATATAATTATAGGATTTATAATGTTCCTCATATCAAGTGTAAAATGTTGTTATATATTTTTTATTTGAAAAATTCCAAGTGTGTTCTCTCCCCCATTTATAAAATCCCTGACCGATATATCATCTATTCATAATTCAAAATACAGTTTTATTGGTCTATAAATGACTATATATATTCCTTAAATAAAATACCATTTAATTTAGGACGTATTATATTTGGAATCCCTCATATGAGTGATTTTGGTGCCAACTGAATGAGGTTTTAGGAAGAAGACGTCCAGTTCATAACCGAACATTTTTGTTTTATCTATTCATTCGCCACATTAAAATATTATAAAAATATTAAAATATATTAAAAATATGTATATACCATATATTTATATGTTATTATGTTTATTACGTTACCCATGTCCATATTCTATTCTGTGTAATGTGAAACAAACCATTCAATTGTAGGTATGTAAGAATACTGCCTAACATACAGATAAAATTCATTAGCCATCCCCGAATCTCACAGTTAGATATAATGAATAATTAAAAAAATTATATGATATTTATGAAATAATTTTAAATATTTCTATATTCAAACATTCTAATCCATTGGAAAATGATATCATCACCCCAACATACGTGTGGACTACCACCTCCATGAAAGGATGTGATATGTTTTTCATTTCAATCTTATATGGTTGGTAATAAAAAAAATTCTGAATAAATATTATATTTATGATAAAAAATGGATTATATAAAGATTATTTAATTTTTTATTATTGTTCATTCAATACATTAATAAAATGAAAACAACTTTTTGGAAAATGTATCACTTACAATCTCCATGAATGATGTAAGGAATTTTCAATAAATAATTCTTATATACTAGAAAATATAAAAATATAATAAATATATATTATATTAATATAATTATTATAATTATGAGGATTTTTAATTAATTATCAATGTAAAGGAACTAAAAATATGAAATCCAGTCATATAAAAAACCAATAACTTATTACCCAAAACAAACTTTTAACATCTAATTAATAATAATAATTTAATAAAACATAATAAGTATGTATTATATGGTATAATGTTCATGAGTATTGCCTTTAAATATATTTTTATATAATAATCCTATATTTGTTATATAGGAGTTTCTTAATGTGTAAAATGAAATTAAAAATCTGAGGTATGAAATTTTCATCTCACTTTTATTTCAATGGGACACATACCATATTCACAACTTTTTTCTGTTTTGAAATTTTTATAAAACACATGAATTTTGATTTTGATTAATATCATTAATATTATTTTATAATAGGATACATATAAGGTTATTTATTTCATGATGATTATGATTCAAAAGTTACCAAAGTCATAAATGTATCATGTTAACTTCTCATTTTTATCCGAGTTTTGTATGATTATGTTTCTGATGATAAAATAATATAATATACATATCAATAAATCAATTTATTTTATTATAATACATATTTTAATGTATAATACATGTTTTTATTTCAAAATAATCTCTGAAATAACTAACTATACAAATTTTTTAACATGAGAAAAATTTATTTACCTCTTTGGTCAAAAATAATTTTTATTATATGCCATTGTTTTCTAAATATGTTTTAAGGATTTTTTTAAAATTCATCCATTAATGGTTAATGGTATTTTTAACCATTTTTGCGAAAAATGGTTTTAGTATAATTTTTTTTAAATTTTAAAATAACGTATTTTTGACATTTTGTTCAATATGTTAAAGGAATCATTATCTAAACTTGAATGGAATGGCCAAAATTTACCGCCATCAAGAAAAATCAATTATTTGAATCAGAATTAGTAATATCACTTTTTTATTTGAATGAAAATGACTTATTAATATCATTTGTTAAATTTAAATCAAGGGACTTGAAAATAGATATAATGTTTTCCTCAAAACTATTGTAATAAAATTTTATGGAATTTATATTCAAAAATGAAAAAAACCCATTAGTGATGCATATTTTTTAGTAGTGATATTATCTAATTATACTGTGATTTTTATTTTACAATATGATTTATTATTATGATGATTATATGAGACCTAAATCCACTTTTTCAATGGTTTATACTATGAAGGGTTGAGTATTTTTTTATGAAATAGATTTATTTTCATGGGTAATGATATGATTAATGATTAATGATTTTATGTATTCAAAATTTATAGACTATTTGATGAGAGGGACCAATATCTCCCACCAAAGCATTGGGAAATGATTTATATATCAGGATATAATTATAAAAAATGTTATTATGTACTTTATTCACTATGGTAAATAGGTCGGTGTGCTTGATCCAGTACTATAAATAAGTAAGCGTGATTAATTTACAATGAGAGTTAGGTTATGATTCTTGATGCATTTAATTATAGGAAAAAAGATAATATTTCTGAAACATTATTATTTTATGTTATTGATCGTTAACATTAACATATAAAATTGTTTCTTTATGTATGATTGTTCAATAATAATGTGGCATTATCTTAGGGTTATTTTATTATTTGTTATGAATTTTCACCCTTATGATAATTTTCTTCGAAATGATATTGTTTTAATACAGGACTCGAGTTTATTATATTTAATAGATTGTGTATGAACCTTTTATGTTATATTTGCGATTTAATAAGATTTTTATAATCTTATTTCTTCTTATGTTCATCAATTGATATCTTTGTTGTTTACCCATTTTAAGCATCTAAGCTGTATCCTTTTTATGTTTGCATTCCCCAGGTTATGAAGAATGTGTTATGAATAGTATGTGTATGAACTATAATAAATAAAAATATCTTTAGGGTTTAATTTTATATCATTTGTTAAATAACACTATTATGAATCTACTCTCCAAATACAGTAAACCTTTATATTTTTCAGGCTTGGATTTGAGAAATGTGTTGAATATTTAACTAAAATTAGGTAATATTTATGTAAGGAATGTGTATTCTATATATAATATGTATAGTCTCTCATAATTTGTATTGGATTAATAATTATATTCTCCTTAGTTACAATCATTTTAGTAGGAAATTCTTTATCATAAATGAAAATTATCATTTCTTGAGTAGAATATTATAATGGAGATTCATCTTCCTCATTAAATGTATAATAAATAAGTGGATTCCGCTGTATATGAAGAGTGATTTTCCCCAAATATGAGCTGGTGTTGGAATTTTTTTGACTCTTATATGTATTAAAAATGTCTTCAATTTTTTAATATGTTTTTACTAGAGATTTTGATGGTTCATAGTGATGTTTTTTGAAGTATTGAGTAAAATTCATAAGATTTTTTTCATGATAAAACAATTATATTGTTCAGTAATATGTTTGAGATACATTCATGTACTAATTAAATGGTATGTTTATACTATAGATTGATTTTTTAAAATATTAAGACCATGATAATGTAGAAATATAAAATGGGATGGTTAGTGTCCTAGTCCTAAGATCAAATACATGTGTTTAGGTTGTTGTATAACTGAATAAATATTTAAAACAAGTGATTCATTTTTTTATGAAGAACATATAAATATTTATTATCAAAAGTAATTAAATTTATGGCCATGAGGGAATCATATAATTTCATAATGAAAATGTAGAATATTTGGAGGAAATTTTATGGATTGTTTTTCAAGCATGCAATACTATTTTTAAGAATAATTTTTAAAATATTATTTTAATGAGATTGGAATTATTAATGAAATTCTTACTAAAATGAAATTAGATTTTGGATTTTCAAATTTAGAATTGTTGTTGTTGTTTGAAGTGTGAAAATCCTATGATGTATTTTATATATTGTAATTTACATGGTTTTTACAACATATTTGCTTGTAGATTATATAAAAAATTACCATCCACACAGTTCAAAAGGACCACATTAATAAACCTTAATATGGGAGAATGGTCATCAAAAATAGAGAGCATTATTTAAAATATAACATGGGAGAATGAGTGAATGCTTTAATGATAGGGTGGCTATGCACATTGTAGAAAATGAGAACACATGTGTTGGTTCATTAAAGTTGTTAAACACACCATATTTTTGACATCATAGTAGAGTATGGTGTATGGTGGATTACCCCATTACTTTTATTGAGTAACTTAAGTGATACCTTTACTTATTATGAAATTTTAATAATTAAAATAATGTTATGTGGCATGTTATATTTTCATTAATGTCCTCCATTAATTTAAATGTTAAAAAATAAGAATGGATGCTCGATATCTCCTATCATAAAAACATGATGAACTCAATTGTGTCATATTTTTCCCAACGAATATTCTAGAATCATCAACACATATGTGTATTATACCTAGGAAGGTGAAAATATAGACTCTATTCTCCCAATGGTATGATTGATATTTAACGATCTGTAAGATGAGATTCCACACATGAAACCATCCTAATTTATGAATGAAATTAATCAATGATGTTAACATATACAAATTAAAAATTATTTTTGAGGGGGCCACTTGAGTATCCATTTTCAAATCTATGTTCTTGCACCTAAAAACTATGAATCTTACAATAATTTTGGCCTCCGTTTTCAGTTAGTCATGAATGAGAAATCATAATTCTCATATGATGAGACACTAATATTTTTTTGTGAAATGTGATATTAAAAATAATGAATCCTATGTTGAAATATAACCAACATCATTATTTTAAATAATTAAAAACCATGATAGAAATGAAATATTTCTTATGCATTCATGTAGGTGATATTCTTGGGAAATTTTGTGGCGTCCTTGCCTAAAAATACCATTCATCTAAGATAGATTGGTATGACTACATTATTTTAGGCTCTCGTTTTCTTGAGATAAATAGCGTACCTCACAACTACATAATTTTATGTATAATCATATCAATTCCATGTGTTATGAGATGTTTTTGAGAACCAATGATCCCACCAGTACATGAAGAAGAATAATACATCAGGCGATACATTCATTTTAACGTGAGTAGATCCCTTTAAATATATCTTACATAAAAATATCATTAAATATTATGTTAAAAAATATCAATAACTTCCAAATATAATATGGTTACATTATGAATAATAAAAAAAATTATACATATTTATTTGATGGGGAAAGATTGATTACATGACTATTTAATTTTCATTATGGAAATTATCCACATACCTATATGGTATTACATGATGGAAAATACATTACTTGTGATGATCTTTTAAACATATGGATTAAAAAATGAGTTTAAAATATAATGTATATAAAAACATTCATGAAAAAAATACACCCTTTGTATATACCATATTCACATGAAGAAAAATGGAGGAACAATACTTATTTTACACGAACACATGAACATCACGAATAAAAAAATCATGAAACAATGTAAATTAAAATATGAAAAACAAATTGATCATAATATTATCATATAATAAATACATTGATAGGGACCATACAATTACCATAATAATATATTTCATAAGGTTTATTCATTATAAACTATTAATGTATTATTATAAGGAATACTCTTTTTTTAGAATTCAAGAAGAATTATTTGAGATTTTTGAAATATCATTATTTAATTTAATAATACCAAAAATAATTTATTGATAATAACCTAATCAATAAAAAGAGTATCTTAAAAAAAAATCAATAATGGAGGAAAACCATAGTGTGAAGTATTATGTATTCAAAAATTCTATGATAATTATGATATATAACTGATATATAAGAACCCAAAATGATGAAATAAAATTTAAATTAAATTTCAAAATATAAATATTATAATCATAGAACATGATATTTTTCAATTTGATGTGGTTAAATCCTTGAAAAAATTTTAGTATATTATTTTGATTTTTGTTAATAGGAAACTATAAACTAATTAAATATTTGGTAAAATGATTCACCACTCATATCAGTTTCCTTGCATAATCAATATGGTATCACAAAATGGTATCTATAAGAATGCATTCTTTTGATTGGTTCAATGTTTTTACCTATAGATTTTACCAGAAATATTCCAATTAAATATTTAAAATAAATATGGAAGTATATTATGATGAAGACATAGTCACACCTCATTTTGAAAAGATGATATATGTCCCTACCAAGAATCTAAACAATAGGTAGAATATAGAAGTAGTGGGACTGTAAAAAAATATCAATGAAAACAAAGAATTATTAGTTCCATATTTTCAAATAAGTTGAAAATTAACTTTTAATGAAATTATTTCCATCCATAAAGAGTACGAGGAATATGATTACACCAAAACCATTGAAGATATCTTCTCTAAATTTCAACAATATATTCAGAATGTTCTGATTGATGTGGAATCATATATACATTGTGTTTTTTTATGGGATTGGAAATGAAAATTCATGGCCGGTAGTGGTTATTAATAAATTTTTGGATTCATTATCTATGAAAATGATATGGGTAAATGTAGAGACATACCTCAATGAAGAAAATAATAAATCATTTACTCTTTGAAATGACCTTATTTTATTAATTGATGAAGAATTGAAATGTAATTTTTATGATATTTTCACGAGTATCATGATTATGGTGATGGAATACATATAAATTATTCATTACACATTGTTTCCATTAGGGTCATGGATTCATTATTTAAAGATAAAATTATAAAGTTAACAGTGTTGAAATTTTTTTGGGATAAATTTAAAAAATTATGTAGAATATATTCAGAAGACCCAATATATGTAATATTCACATAAGGATACAATTAGTGTCACTAAATTCTAATTTAATGTTTAAATATTAATATCAAAAACATTGAAAACACTTTGAATGATGGTAGTAGACAATATGTTATTAGATTAATTAAATGTTGAGTTTATTATAATACAATATTACTTTAGTTTAAAATGAGATGTTTTACAACAAAATTAAACATATTGACCTAGAAATTATGTTGAGAAATTTCATGGAGACACATTTTAAAAAATTCAATGCTATATAGATGAACTTTTCACAAAAAACATATGAGTAGTGAAAACATCAAGAAAGAGATGCTTCTAAAAAACAATAGATGGGTGTTATTTATAAAAAGGGATTTTTTTATTAAAAGTAAATTCTCTTAATCACCTATTGGTAAAGCTTTTACAAGCTCATTAAAGATGGTAAACCATAATATCCTTAATCATTGTTCTACTAGTGGTGTATCATCTTCTAGTGAATGTTCAAAACAATAAAAATGGGATGATGTGGGTAGAAAAAATTGTTGATAAATCCATTAAACTAACAACGGTGTATAATTTAAAGATAAATTAAAACAACTACAATATCGGTACCCCAAATAAGGAATGTCATATCCAAAGACAATAACATACTATATATAGTCATACTAGTACTACAACCAATAGAGGGAGATCGGTTGGATGCTATTAGTAATTATGGGAAATTAGATATCAGGATGTTTTTTTGTGATACCATAATAATTTATGAAGACTATAAAGGCATTAATTTAGGGTTAGTATACGTTATTAATTGAAGAGACATACTAAATTAAAGAATATTCTAATGTATAATATAAATTTATAATCATTAAATATATTAAAATGTCATGAATATTTCTTTGAGTACTACAAAATATGTGGTAAAAAATAATCAGAGTGCATGTATTAAATATTAATGTATAATACATATATTAGTATTAATAGGGGACAACAACCCAGAATGAAGTATTATTGTTGTAATGATAAGGAAGCTTCTTTGAAAGATTAACATGTCAAGAAAGGGGATCAACATATGAAAAGTACTGAATAAATGACTCCTAAGAATATTGAAAAGATTATTTCAATGAATTTATTATTAACCATGTAATTATTCATCTATAATAGATTAAGGGGACATACCAAATAAATTCTAGAAATATTCCAGGGAAGTTAAAACGTATATATGAAATCTCATATCAAGAAAGGAATAAATCCAATATAGAAAAAAGAATATATGAGTGACTGAATACATTCTTGAAAAATATTTCTATATTTTTCCTAATAATAGAATTAAAAAAAATAAAATTTCCATTTTAATGATGAAAATAATAATATATTTAAAGTTAGATACTAATTTTCTCTCTTGACCACAAGAAAGATGCTAGAGAAATGAAACATTTTAATGATAAATAAATATCTATAGAAATGAAATGGGGAATATAGTTTTCCCATATAAAGAATAACTCAACTTTTCTGAGAGGTTTTAAACAATTTACAATATAATTTTTTTTTGAAAAAAAATTTAGATGGTGATAGAGGTATGGGTTTAATAAAATATGTAGAATGAATCAAGTACTAGGTCAGGAAGAGATTTCATGATAGAAAAAACACTAGAGGAACAATTTGAAGTGATAGTTTTTTTATTGAAAAATAATCCACACCATATGATGTTTATACATGTAAAGAGTACATGATATAAATGAATAATGAAAATATAAAATATAAACGAGACCCAACCATCAATATTTCATGAAAATATATATCTCTTGTAATAGATTCTCAAGGATGAATGTATATACTCATACCTATTTCAATTTTTAATATTTTCATAACTATTCCTCCTTATTCCCAACTTATTTATGAGTTTGGTACAAGAAGTCATTTTTAATGGTATGTTTTAGGATTTCACTACTCGATACCATGAAGTGATTGTACCTTATAAAGTATACTGACAAATAAAAATTGAAATAATAAAAGTAAATCTCTTAGGTCGAAGTAAATTTTAATGAAAATATATGTTTAGTGTCTTCTATTGAATCTAGAAGTTACTTATAGATTTTAGAATTGGAGTTAACAGTCAATCCAATAACACTATGAATCTTTAAGTTTTATTATTTGAAATATTTTTTAGAAAGTGTTGATTTATTAAGACCATGAGAATACGGGGGTGTTAAATGACTTGAACATTAATTTTCTTGATGACATTTAGATATATGTGCTGGTTTTACATTTCTTTAAAAATATCTTGTTTCTGAAAAAATTACATATTTGAGATTAATTATTTTCTATGAATTATATCAACAAAATATTATGTTTATAGATATCATAAAAAAGCTTTGTATTATCTCTCTTATTTTCTACTATATGTTAAATTATTTCTACTTAGAATTAAAAATATATATTATATTTTGTAATAGCACAATGTTGGATCACTATTATTATAGAAAAAGAATAAGAAGAGATGATAAGACCCTCACATTTACCTTTTCATTCCATTTTCATTAAGGCTAAGAATCCATGAATCCATCCAAGGAAAAATATTTCTTTTGAGGACTAGTATTGAAAAACAATTCAACGGTGGAGATTTTGGAGACCTACTAAGTATTTCATTTATTATCAATGGTTAAAAATATTTTCAATGGAGTTGATGATTTTTATTGGATAATTTTTATAGAGTTTTGAGGAAAATTAATTTGATGTCATGATTGATAAATAATCAATAAAAACCGGCAACATGTTTTGGATATTTCAATGTTCTCTGAAAAGGGATTCATGGGGATCCATCTCAGAAATTTCATATTAATAATCACATGATTTAGTGTCAATATCAATTTTTATGGGTTTTGAACTGGAAATAAGTAATAATAAATGTGTTAATGCATTTTTAAAATGAAAAATATGATAATAAAAAGTGCCGAACCAATTTGATTAAGACCATATAGATTTATTTTTAATTTCGGAACTCAATTTTGGTTCATGATAAAAACATATAATTTAATTAGAATTATATGAAGTGACATGAGGAGTGAAGAATATTTTTTGGTGGGACATGATTTTATTTAATTATAATTTAATAATGATTTTGAAAAATGGGTATTAAATTTATAAATGAAAAATAAATTTAATGAAAGAGGTGGTTAGTTTTTTATGTTAAGAATCTATTGATGATATATAATTTTAGAAAATATTAATATACATTGTTTTAGTATTTACATTGATTTTACTATTTAATTTCGATAGTGGTAAATTATTAAAAAATGTCCAAGAATACACGCGATAAGGGCCACCTCAACCAACATTAATTTGAGGGAAATATCAACCACAAGGGAGATCTAGTTGGTGTAGATTATATGGTGTATTTGGTTAACATATATATAGTCAAATGGGTGTACAAAAAGAGGTAAATAGGTTCCCAATGATTAGTATGTGGAAGAAAAGTGTCAGGACCAAAGATTTCAATATGATAATGTATAGTGGTTGGGGGTGGACCCCATTTAATTCATTGACCGACGTGAGATATGACTTAACATATTAATTGTTGACTGAACATTAATGAATTCTATGTGGTATAATATATTCTCCATACTATATATTAATCATTTAAATGTCATTAAAATAAAGAGATTGATTTAATCCATAAAATAATATTATCCTAGTCAACATGGCTGCATTAGCTTCTTTCCAATTCCTAACATATCATGTTTGAAACTATTGAATATGATATCAATGTATGTCATAACATTACAAACATTACCATTAAAATAGGATCATGATGTCATCATTGAGAAAATGTGATTCAAATTAATTATTTGTCTTGGATAATTGAGATTATCCAATGAAGCAATCATTGTCGAATGAAAGAATAATATGAAAGAGCCCACTCGAGTATTCCTCACCATATATTAGTTTGTGTGTATAAACAGATATTGATAATTCAATTATTATCACAAGAAAAATATAATCCATGTGAAATAATAATCCTAACACAAGATAGAAGATATCCCATGATTTTCATCATTTCATAATTTTAAAATGATTGAAACCCATGTATAAATATTTCCTATTCACTGATCTATATGAATTCAAAACCATCATTGAAGTGAAATATTTTTTGGGAATTAAATATGGTTAATTTTGTTGTAATGGCGGTGGTGACCACCCATATAAAAACCTATCATCTGAGATCAGGAAGGAACCAAGCATTCATTGAGGATATTATTTTCCCGAGATAAATGGAGCAATGTGAATCACTATTATTTTCTGAAGAATCCATGAGAATCAATGTACACACATAGTTATGTGATACATATGATAACACTTAATCCTACTATTTTTTAATGATGAAATATGCTTCACATGATCCTATCGCATGAAAGAGGGTATATCTTTTAACTATTCTCTTATATAAATAATAATTGACGGTCTACTTGATACATATTTTATAAAGGAATTGAGTTTCAAGAATCTTTTTTTTCATTACCATGAAGGGAAGGTTGCATGGAGATAAAGTAAAATATTCCAAATACATATTTCTTTGACGGATAAAAAAGTTTTATGAAATATTTTTTTACAACGATGAAGTTCCACATTCTAATTTGTGTTATGTAAAGCGGAATATGGGATTAATAAGGAACCATGAAATATATGGTTTTATTAAGGAAATATATATGTATAGTGAATGAAATAAAATTCATGTTAAAAGACCCCTTGCTCATATAATTGATTCATGTGATGAGAACCCTAGGTACAGTGCTAGTTGTTCAAGATAACATGAATGAAAATAATAACACCTAAATGATCTCATGCATATGAAAAAATTTCAATAATTTTAAATTAAATATTAAAAAATCGTATTTAAATTCAAGCAGAATATAAAATTAATTTAATAATATATTATCTATGTTTTATTAATATTATAAAAATCATGTTTTATGTTTTTTAATAATCCATTTGGATAATTCAAGATGAATTATTTAAGAATGTGTAATATTTTCATTGCGTGAAATAATTTCAAGAAATTATTGGGCTAAGAAACTAATAAATAAAAGGAATATCTTAATGGGTATTTGCTGATTGATAGAGAAGAAAATATAGTGTTTTATTTTTTCAACAATGAAAATAATTCTGATTGAGAGAAGATATTGCACTACCAATAAGAATTATAAACCATTTATGTTACTTTTGTTTATAGAGATCTATTGCTTGAGGATTTTTTTTAATAATTTTACATGGTTAAATCCTATAGCTAACAGTATTATCTTATTCAGGTATTTATTGAAAAAAAAGTATAGACTAAATTTTTTTGGGTAAACCAATTCAATCCCATCTAACAGTGTCGCTACAACGTCTATATGGCCTATATTTATTTATATAATGACATCCAATCTATGCCCAATATAGAATGAAATTAAACTTAAGTAAGTGTTAATAATTTTTTATTATGTAATGTTTACAAATATTGACTACAGTGGAGTTTAATACATGAAAATATAAAAGTATCCTATTTTCAGTTCTCAAAGATGACACAACCACTATATTTTTAGGGGGTGTCTAATTTTTTTTAAAATATTTACATGATATGAACAAATCTGTATAACTATAATCATATAATAAGTTTTATGATAATTAAAATATAATCATTACACATTATACTATTTTATTATAGTTCTATTCATTTTGAATATCTAAATTAAAATATTGGATGAGAACACAAGAACATGTAAGTATGTTAAATGTGAAATTCGAGAGATAGAAGTAATGAATTATAAATGAAATATATTTCTAGACTTATGAGTCTACAGTGTCAAATTTATATTATAATGTGAAATTATCCTATATGGTTTTCTATCCTAACAATATATTCATGTCCATCATAATGGTACTTATGAATAATGTTAATAAGAAAATCATATCATGTTGTGGTGTCAAATAGTTACAATGTATGTCCTCTGTGACGTACACTACTTATAGGTCAATTTAGTAACCAAAATTCCCTCTTTGTGTTTTTAACGAACAATACATTTATTTGAGATACACATCCAATTATAGTATCTCAATAGGGATTTAATTTCATTGAATCTACTTTCCCTACTCTTAATCAAAATTTCAAGATGTTATATAAATATATATATTGTTCTGAAATGCGGCATGAAATGTGTTATAGTCATTGTGTTACCATTATCACATTCATGTAGACTCATAATAATTCACCAATATATATCTGGGTAAATTCCTACATTCAGAACGATGGAAACCAATTATGATTTCATGCCTAGCGACTCTTAAGGACATGCATTGGCCAAGACGATGAGAGGTTGGGGTCATCACACCCCTTTATGGGGAATTTATTTCAACTATGGGACACTATAAAATATTTAATATATTTACATGAATCACTTGCCAATTCAAATATGAGACTGGTAACCCTAACTAAATTATATTTGGTCAATTCTATTTTATATGAAAATGAATGGGTTCTTATGGGTGAAGCCATATATTTATGTCTGAGGTTATTCATCTTTTTACAGCAACATGTGGATTCCTGTACACTAAAACAGTATAACCAATTTCTTTGGAACATGCTCCCACATGAGGAGGTGATTAATATTCCAAGAATTTTATTGATCCATTATGAGGCATCCTACATAACATGTTTGTTGTAGGAATCAAAACCATCATGGTTTGTTCAACACATCCAGTTTTATGTCATACGAATGGAGTTATATGGATGATTTAATAAACTTCATGACTAGGTCACATAGGGTTGTCCATTGTATCCATAATATAGTTTAAATATGAGTTTTTGTAGTTCATTTTATACTTGGAAATATATATTGGGGATTCCTATGTGATTATAGGGACTTGTGGTGTAGATAACATTATTACTATAACACCCTATGATCACAAGATGCATGGAAGGTCTAAGAAACATGAGATAAAGAACAATAATTTTTATTTATTTGAACAAGGGGCTCATATAATGCTTTCTCATGGCTGACAAATATGGAGTAAAAACCATGGGGAGAAGTATTCTACATATACTGAGTATGGCATGAATCAAAGTCTTCATATTTCCTTTTATGCCGTGGATCACCCAATATGATAGCATTGTACAATAGTTATTTATTATTCCAATGGGGTGTTCATTGCACCCCCCTAAGCCCACGTGGGCCATGCTATTGTCAGAAACAAGGAGGATCAAATGATGACCCTTGTGGCATTTGGGTATGGGACTTGATTATTAGAACATTACTTTTGTGTTTGGTATAGAGCCCCATCATTAGAGAATCAGAGTTATCATATTTCCTATATGATGGGGAATATACATATATATATATATATATCCATTTTGATCGAGGTTTAAACACTAAGGAAAGATAATATAATTCAGTTCTGAGGTTGCCATATTTTTTTAGATTTCTTATATGGAAGACATCGCGAGACCCAGTTGGATCTTCATAGGAGCCATCGCATCACCAGGCATGACTCTTATTGGGGTGTCACAAGGGTCAACATGGCATACCTATAGGGGTTTCACGTGTGATGGATGATTCATCTCGATGATATTTTGCTACTTGGCCCACATTCCTAGAGTGCATCGTCAGTCTTAGTTGTCCTGAATAGAGGGCGTCATGGAGGCTAGGTTGTCTGGCCTAGATGCCTTCATTAAACTCAACTGACATAAACAAGAGTCACTATTTAAGACAGTTGATGTGTCCAGGGGACATCCCATGTCCTAGATGATAAACCCAAGGGGTTAATAAGATTATAGTGGAATCTATGGGAGAGTCGTGTGGCTCATCTCGACATTTCATAAATGTTCAGTGTGTCCCATGTCGCATGTAGAAGGAGTGTCTTGAGATTAGGGAAACATGTCCTGGTTCGTTCACATGTTTTTTAATGACAAACTTGATGAAAATTGGGGGTCGGTGATCTTGAATTTTATTTAAATTGTCACGACCCGTCCTTGAGGCCAGTGTTGTGACTACCCCAAGCCCGCCTTCCATAGGCCAGGGGCTGGCGACTAGCACCAAAGGCGTAAATCCCGATAACTAGTAAGGCATTTCCTTTATAAAAGTATTCAAAACACCACAAAGTACAAGCGGAAGAAAAAAACTAAGTACCAAAGAAAGTGCTGAAAAGTAAATGGGCCAGAATACAAACCCAACTTAAAGAACAACTACAAATGAACAAAAGTACAACAGAAAAAGACAACTGTTGGAAGAATGGAAGAAGCTCCTGGGTTTTCATCCTCGGATCCTACCTGAAAGGTAGGTACATATAGAGAAGCTCATGGATCGTCCACCACGGATCCTACCTGAAGGGTAGGTATAGATATCCTCCACAACGCTCTCGCCCGTCAACCTCCTCCGAGTGTCGTCTCACCGTGAAGTCCACCTCCGGATACTAACTCGTCGTGTGGTCCACCTCTGGGTACTGACTCGTCGTGTGTTCCACCTTCGAGTACCATCTAGTCCTCGAACACTCGGCCTTCGTCACCTCTTCCCGTCTTCTGCAACCAACACAACGAGGTGCGGGCATAGCCCGTGCATGGGTGAGTATAACGATACTTAGTAGGGACCCCGAGACCCTCGAGGTATCACTAAAATCAACATGGATAACCATAAATAATATCTCAACAGCTAACCTCTACTTAGGTATATGCCCATTCATATACCTAAGTTATCAAGTAACCAATCTCAATCATGAGGAAAACACCAAGATCATGAAATCAATGGATAAACACTACCCAGGTATATGCCCATACATATACCTAAGTTATCAAGTGACCCATCTCAATAATGAGGTAAACACAAAGGTCAAAAGTCTCAGCTCAAACCAGGATTTTCATTATCGAAACTGTAACTGCTGAAGAGCCCCGTCTCTAGAGTATACAGTGGTCCTGTCACGACTTCGAGTTACTCCTCACTAACTTAAGACTACTGAGGTACTCCTCCTGTTGATTACCGCGGGTCAGTCACCCAAACACAGTAGTGCTTCCCGCTGGGGTATGCCACTCAAACACAGTAGTGCACACCCCCTAGTAGCCTACAGAGGTACTCTTCAGACGAGTACCACAGGTCTGCACTGTCACATAGGTAGTGCTCCGTCCGCCATGGGTCTACGCCGAAATAATGTAGTGATCCATCCACTGGGCTAGTTGACTCACTCCAAATCGAGTTGGTCAAGAAGTCGTTACGTCTCAGTCGGCTACACAGTCTCTGTACTCCGTACTTCGTACCCTCGTCTCTAGGAGGGTCCGCTCCATGAGCTACAGGTCGATACTCCAAGTATCACAAGTCCCATGAAGAAGAATCTCAAAGGACCACCTCATCACAGGGGTATCAACACAACAGAAGGCGCGTCAATCAGACGCCAGGTCTGTGTGTTACTAGCCATTTCGTCCCAGGGGCCCGGTTGGTTTCATGTGAGAACCAACCCGGCCGTATCTCAACTGTACCCCGAAATCTCATAGGGTATACTCGTAGGTACCGTTTCTCAATATGATCACCAACGCCGCCGACTGTTCGTCAAACAGAAATCCAGTCTGAAAGTTATCAGCTTTTCCGTTCCAGGGGCCCGGTTGGATTTCGGGTACAATCCAACTCTTCCATACTCCAACTTCATCCAAACCTCAGGCGAAGTATGCCAAAAGTTCCGTCTCATCAAGAGGAAATCAACGAGACAGACGGAACGTCAATCGGACGCCCGGTGTGTGAGTTATTGTCTTTTTCGTTCCAGGGGCCCGGTTGGTTTTGTGAGTGAACCAACCTGACCGCACTCTGACGGCATCCAAACCTTGAGCGGAGTAAGCCAAAAGATCCGTCTCACTTGGAGGAATCCATCAAGGTCGACGTCACATCAATCAAACGTCCGAAGTTCAAGCTACGAGCGTTTCCGCACTGAGGGCCCGGTTAGTTTCGTGTACGAACCAACTCGGCCGAACCAGAAGAATTACAAAACCTTGAGTGCGATAAACCGAAACGATTGTCTCGATCAAAGGGTCGCATTGCCGCTGACGGTGCGTCGATTGGAGGTCTGTATCCCATGATATGGGCATTTGACAGAAGTGATCCGAAACGGGGGGGGGGGGGTCTGGGCCCGGACCGACCCGGTCCCCCCCCCCCCCCCGGGTCGGCCCGAACTGGGTTGACCCGTGGCGCGACCCGGCCCGACCGAGGTGGCCCGACCCGGCCTGGGCGTGACCCGGCCCGGCAGGTGGGTCGGCTCGGCCGGTTACGGCCGAGCGGAGCCGAGCGGGGCGCTGCCCCTGCGTGAAGAACAGCGGCCCCGCGTGGGGCCGCCCGTGCCGGCGGACGTGGCAGCCGGTCGCGTCCCGCCGCCACATCCGGTCCCGCGCGGTCACAGGACCGCGCTCCGCCACCGCGACTTCACCCGTGGTGGCTTCTTTCGGCGCCGCCGCCACCCGCCGCCGGCACCGCCGTGCCGGCGAGGCGCGCCGACAGGCTGTTCCGCGGACCACCGGACGAGTTCTGGTGGTCGAAATTTCGTATTGTCTTCTCCAATGGCCCTCCCGAGACCTGTCCTTCACTGCGAGGATCCCATAAAACCCGTGAGGCTTCGTTTGTCGTTTTCCGGAGCGGTGTGACGGCGCCGTGGCTTGTTCAACTTCATCGGCGGGGCGCGACGGCGCTGCACTTCTTAACCCTTCTTCATAATTTCTACGCGGTGCAATGGCACCACACCGCCTTTCACGTGCCGCAACAAATTCAAACAACAGGGGGGGAGGAGGGTCGGCCGTGTTCATGCGGTCCGACCTCCTCCTGTTATAATGATAGCAAGCGACCATCTAATAGATGCCGACGTATGACAAAGAAATAATTCACGGACAAAAACAATAATCCTCAACATCAATCCACATGAAGGAACGATCTGCGGATAAACCTGGAATTGGTTGTCCGCGCTCGTCGTTCTTTTCTCAAAAGAAAAGAGAACACCAAAAATATTCCCCTACATCAAGGTTCATTGTTCGTTGATGATATCGGGAAAAGGCGGACGTCAGTTCGTTGACGTCGTCGTAAGGGAGGAGATGAAGGTGTCGACAATCGTTGGCGTTCGCCGCTCCCGTAAAGTGCCTTCATTCCCGGCTCGAGTTTCGTTTGTCGAAGATTCGTCGGAATGAGAACCGTTCTTCGTGGAAGGAGGGAGCTCTTTTATTTCTCCAGAGGTTCCCCAACAATAATATTTGTTATCCAAATATCAAATTAGATTACTCCCACTTTAAAGAAAATCCAACCAATTCAATCTAATTCAAAAAGAAGAGTTGTGTCATTTAATTAATTGGGATATTAATTAATTGAGTTGGCAAACATATTGAGAGGGAGGTGGAGAGTTTAAATAAAAAAATAAAGAGAGGAGTTAACAAATTAATGAAGGGAACCCTTAATGGGGTTAAGGGGAGTTATGGAAAGATCAAGGAGGGTTAATGAATATGAAGGGGTGGGGTTCGAGTCGGCCCCACCACCCTCATAACCTCCTATGGGAAGTTGGGTAGTTACCCAACGTCCACCCAAAGCATAAAATGACTTAGAGTAAATAAAAATTATAGTTAAATTTTTATTTTTAACTTCAAAATTATTATCAACTTCCCTCATGTAAACAAAACTAAGGAAAAGGTGTTTCTAAGCAATTACCGGTGATGCGGTTTCATCGGTGCCCTTAGAATTCGATTCTGAGCACCGGTTCAAAAGTTAGAAATTCCATCTCATTCGTTCACTGAACATACCCGAGCTAAACATCAGATAGAAATTCCACACACACCGGTCCTCGAAATCCAGTACCGTCAGAAACTGCATTTTTGTAAAATCCCAAAGGAAATTAAGAAAAAATTTCCCTTGAATTTTACGGGTCTTTACATAAATCTTCCAACTTTGATCCTATTCCTAGCCCTTATGTAGTGGGGGTATTCATTTTTTTAGTGTAAATTCTCTTTGATTCCCACATGATTTGGAATACATGCGATATGTTCTTTGCATGTCATCCTGGAATTACATTTCCTGATAAATGAATGATCACACGAAGCAACATATATGCACCATATGATTTCTCAATCCATCTTCCACTGTATTACTTGACGACAACTTTCTAGACATGCTATCGGTTGCCCCAAGATGTCTGTGAAAGGTGAGAGCCAAATCCTGTAGATCATGGGCATCAAATCTATAAAATATACAACCCTTTAGTTCTGTTAGCGTGGGGAATTTATAGAAATATTCACCCTTGAAACTAATCGACTTATATGAAGTATTTGACAAAATCCAATGATGGAGTCAGTGAAGGGATAGTTTCCATGAATTTTTTTGAGACTCTTCCATGGAATTCATCCTGCACGTCACATAATTTTTTGAAATCATGAATCTCATTAATCAGTGTGTCCTTTATCAAATTATTTATGATTGTTGTTGTCTTTGATTATCATGAGGATACATCCAAGTACTTCCATATTGTCTTGTTTATAGCTCTGAGAGAGTTTTCATGATCCAAGTGCCACTGTAAAGACACTTGTGGGACCTTTTGTGATATGTCTTGTGGTCTAGCAAGATAGAACCGTTGGTTTACTGGGTGTTTTTCATCCCCTTCTATGATCCCAAGTAATTTTCACCTATTTCCTTTTAATCCGCTTTGTTTGAGTAAAAAATGTTAGGAGTCATGGAGGATTTCATGTGTTTCATTGAGGGTATTTGTTCTATTTTTTGGAGACATGTCACATGACCAATATGGGTCACATGAGGGTGCATGATCTATTAATGAAAAATTCCATCCATTCACCCTTAGATAACCATAAGGTTTTCTAGATATGCTTGATTACTTCTATATGGTGAGGCTGGTAAGCCACGAGGCTTTCTCCAGGTGAGTAAAATATGTTTTCGAGCACTCATGTTGACTCGTGGGTCACTCTATGTTCATGTCACATGACTATTAATGATCAAAAACCTATCTCACCACATCCCTTTTGGCATCTTTTGTTTTTATGGTGAATTATTGGAGTTCATGAGAGTTAGAATGAGTAGTATCGATGTTTTTTACTCGATTTTTGGATGATATCTCTCTTGACCAATATAGGTCATATGGAGAGTGTGGAATCATGCAGTGGATATATATATAATCCTATCCATAGAGCACTGCGAGATTTTGTAGACATGTATGGGGTCTTCCGTGAGGTTAAAAGGTATCTCGCAGATCGCTCGGGGTGTGCATCACATTCCTTTCAACAACCAATACCCCACTCTCCTCTTCCCCTTTAGCTCATTTATTATGTGGAAAATCCTCAGTGGTCATGTGAGATTGGTTAGATATAACCAAAAAAAATTATTCTTCCAAATGATAGCATGGAGTTTGAACTTCATGGCTAGTAGGGATCTCTACCGTTTAATATCATCCCTCCTTATTCTCAAAAGATTTTGGATGATTTTTTCATGAACATTCCCATGAAAAATCATGTGTCTCGGGGGGCACAAATATAGTTGTCTTGGGGCCTTCACAAGAGTAGGCAGGACAGATAAAGAAGGATCTATGGAACTATATGTGAGTGATACACCATTTGTGGGTCTCCTCATGACCTTTAAATGGTATCACGATCGGGGGTCTCCTAGAAGCCTCATGATTCTTCAACCATACACTTATTACATGCTTTCACGAGGAACATATTACCCATCTTCAAGTATTTCATCCCTTTGAATTTTACTAATTCTTATTAGGAGGGAATTAACAAATTCCCTATGTCAAGATAGATTCTGAAGGGATATAGACTCAATTATAAGTAAAAATAATTCCCTACAGAAACATTGATGATGTTGTGAACTAGTGCATTGGGTGAAATTTAATCTATTGCGTGTCATTTGGTATTAAAAAAACTACTTATATATATATGCAGAGTATTGGATGAAAATTTATTTCACCATACACATAGTCTCATAGAGAACTCACTATTTATCCCATTGTGAGAACCTATCACAAAATCTAATCATGAACCCTGATCGTGAACCACGTCCCCATGTCCGTGCCAAGAACCAATTCCACCAAAGCTCTTGTGCAATGATTTTTTTACCCAAGATCTCATCTACATCAACTAGGGACTATAGTTTTTTTAATTTTTTAGACTTTGGCTATAATGAATACGGTAGCCTCAAGTGCTTCCATGAGAATCTCTGACTAGATAATTCAAAAATATACAAATCAGATGACCATGTTTAGGCTATGCAATCGTGAGTCTTTATGGGGGTCATGGGATTCATGTGATTCCCTTAAGGAATTATAATATCCACAAGTCCTTTATAGATCAGGAAATTTTTTAACCTTCCATTTGGTTTTTTTGCCCCTTGCTGAGTCTGTTGATGGGCATGATTCCAACAAAACATTCATCATAATTTATTTTTGACAATACTTTGGGTTTTATCTGTCAGACAAGTGCCACTTACAAATTTTCAGATGTCTTCTGGTTCTCATCAACATGTTAAAAAGATGATGAAGTAGGAGTTGAGAGCAGTAATTTCATGTCATGAGTCTATGGTTGTGAGTATTTATCCTACTAGTCGTCGAAAAACAAGGTCATATCAATAGGGAATTCTAAAATTATTTGGATAAAATTTGTCGAAAAATCCACTTTTAGAATTATTTCTCCTTTATGGGTTTATTCTTTCCAATGATTCTTCCAACCCTCTAACTAAGTCATCATTTATACCTTCGTATTTAATTTAATGTGTTCAAAATGCCCTCTAAGATATCATTTCTCTTGTGGTGTCACGACCTATCCCCCGGGGCCCGTGCCGTGACTACCCCAAGCCCGCCATCCACAAGTAAGGGGTTGGTGACTAGCAGCAAAAAGGCATATCCCTATAATGGGAATCCATTGCATTTATACCTGTACAAACACACAATCCTATACAAAATAAGAAACAACCATGAAGTAATCATTTCTAGCAAAAAAAGGTATTGATTGTAAAGGTGCCAGAATACTAGCCTCACTAAAAAGTACAAGTAACAATGAAAAGAGTAAGACTATCCTATATCATCCAACGAGGATCCTACGTGAAGGGTAGATACATATCGTCAGTATAGAACTCAATTTTATCTCACCTCTTCCATATACCACCTTGTCCAGGCTTCCATAAGCCTCAGCCCAACTGATCGTCGTCTGCATAAGACAAAACTAGGTACGGGTGAAGCCCATGCATGTGTGCGTATAAAAATACCCAGTAAGGGGTCCCCGAGACCACCATAGTCTCTTAGTAATCCACGAAGTAAAACATCGCAAGATATAACTCAAAGGTAATACCAAAAGAATGATCTAAATCATGAAGCACAAATAAAAATAGACACCTCACACCAGGTCTACAATTCAGAGATCAAGAATATATATGATTAGTCTTAAGCTATATCATTTTATTCCATTTAGAAGATCCATAGTTGATATAATTTTTTTTCTATTACTGATCCAATCTTGGAAAAAAATCACTTTTCCATAGAGGGACACTGTATGGTGGGTCGTCATCAGGTCATGATACTATTGATTCACATAGGGTCACTAGAATATTGATCCACACAGGGTCAATAGAATGCTGATCCACAGAGGTTCGCTCGATGCCAATCCACACAGGGTCTCTAGTTGATGTTCTTAGATGAGATTCAATAAAACTCATCCCCGTTAGTTCGATTTGATGATGATATACACAAGGTCTCTATGATTCCGATCCACATAGGGTAGCTACATCCAAGACCACCGGTCACCGGATTCCCACTCCTAGCACGCTTGATTCTTAGAGGACAACTCCTTAATCCATCAGTCATATATCAACTACTATGGTATCCCATAAAAAGCATACCCAAGGGATTTTCCTATCATATGGGTTACTTCATGAAATATGTCGCATCGATTAGATGTCCCATCTCAAAGAAATGGGCACCTTTATAAAAAAGGCCATTTTGGATGAAGGTCTGATCCAACCCATGTGTAATTTCAAACCCCATCAAGACTCACTTAGAGTATCTCAAAAGTACAGCCTTGTCAAATGGTTCGTTAGTCCATAGACAACACGTCGATCGAATGTCAGGTCTGTTAGTTACATCCCTTCCTGTGAAACGGGGTAGATTGCACCTCGGTGCGGCTCGGCATGGTCGGGCCCCCTAGAATATGACCAAGGTACTTCTTCGTAAAAGGGGTCCCCATGCCACTGATGAAGATTAAAATTGTAACATGGTTCGTCAGATACGAGCCTTTATTTATTTAGGGGCTGGATGGGTCTAGGCTCAGTCCGGATCGGTCTGACCGACCCAATGCAACGGTTATCGAGGTCTACATGAACTCACTTTGGTTCTTCCCCTTAAGGGATGGCATGGTTAAGTGTGTTCGGCCTGTCGAGGTCAGCCCATTGGTTCACCGCCCAATTCGTGGATGGCCTAACCAGGTGTGTGGGTATCTGCCCCCCACGTTGGCCCGCTAGTCTGTAGGTCCGGAAACCCTGGTTTTCATGCGTGCAGCCCAGTCTGCAAGAAGGCAGACTATTTTCTTCTGTTGGCCATGCGCTTGTGGAGCCATTTTGTCCATCCAGTGAGGAGCTAGCCCACCGGGTTCAATAGTTGGCCATTTTGATGACTGTCTTCTGACAACGCGACATGACATGGGGTCACGGTTACTGTCATAGGTGCACCTGTAGACGCCTCCTTTGTCATGTGTGGCCATCTTGGGCCGCCTCCCAAGGCGTGCCTCTTTCCACCTCCTGCGGTCGGTGTCCACTGGTCTCCTCCGACAACCGTTCGCCGCCACCGATATGGCATGCTGACGTTTTCTTCCACAGCCCACCGGATGCACTCCGGTTTTCCATTTTGGATGTTGTTAATGCCTCTGAGGCTTTTGGATATCCTTCGTTGTTGCGTGTCACCTGGTTTCATCCTACCGTTCCGTTTGGAAACCCGATCTAGAAAAGGTGGAAAATATCGAAGAGGTGAACGGTACGAGCCTTGTTTGTTTGACCCACGCCCTTCGTTTTTGCAACGTAACAGGCATTCAACAAGTTATCTGATATAGATGAACTTTACAACATTCCCCCAACCTGGATAAGATGACTGCTGACTACGATCGATGAAACTTCTTTCGTCATTTTCATCAGTTCATGATTTGGTGGTGCTCATCACCGTTCGCTGAAACTAGTATCGTTTACATGTTTTGGTCATACTGTCTACCTTTCTAAAGTATCATAAAAATATATGGATTATGGAATGTTTTCCAATACAATTAAAGATTAGGTATTACTTGGATTCTCAAATCTAAAATATTATTGTCTAAAAAGTTTACCATTAGTAGATTATAATCCCATCTTCCATAGAAGATTATTGAACTTTATATGAACATGTATTCTACTGTTTTAATATTATTTTCAGATTTACCATCAGTTTTGGGATGTTAGTCAATTCTAAAATGCACATTGGTGTCATGTTCTTTTCGAATTATCATCAAGAATTTTTATGTGATTGAAGGTTCATGATTAAAAAACTGACAGAGGCTCCCCATGATCACTCATGATTTCATTGATATAGTGTTAGTTAAAAAACACATGAGGTATGTCTTACCTCAATACAAATAAATGATTTTACATGCTATAATGATAAATGATAAACTATATAACATCATACTTCTAGAGAGTATTTGGATGTCCAGTGAAGAAGCCCATTTCAATATTTTCCCACTCCCATATATGTATAAGAATAGGTACCATGTATCCCTTAAGGCATTTTATTTTTGAAATAACTTAATGGGACACTAATAATCTAGACACATAGTCTTCAATTTATATATTTATACATAGAAAGAAGTCATTAACAATTTATCAACCTCAAAACTCCGCCTTTATAGATGAATTCTATCAATTTTCAAACATTCAATTCATTAATACATGTTTATAAGTTATTATAATCCTAATGGGAATTATATAACTGTTAAATTAAATATATAATACCAATTTATTAAAACAATTAAGGGTCCCCATGTGTAAAAATATCTATTTCCATTTTTACTAGATTCTTGAATATGGGATATATGTCAATTAACATCACTATTATAATTCCATGTTTATTCATGATCAATTATTCAATAATATTTTTTTCCTTATCTAGGAGGTAGTGTATCATCCAATCATAGTCCATGAGTAGTTCCAACTATCTAATTTTCATCTGACTGAATTTTCATGAGGGAAAAAATACATTATAAATAATATATATATATATATATTTATGTTTCATATTTTTAAATATATATAGTCCCTTATAATCATCAAGGGAAATATAGTATTTTAAAAAATAAAACAATTAGTTGAATAATTTAATTTAATAATCTAATATTTCTTTGTTTTATATGAAACCACTCTATCAATCTGTACAAGGGAAACCCCCAGTCCTCTGTTTCATTTATCACTATATATTCAAAAAATCTCCATTCCCTATCATGTTGTATATATTTATTAATTAATAAATCCCATACATAGATCATGAAAAAATTATTCACATTCATTAGACCATGTGAATTAAACCCATTAACATTTTAACATGGATAATAGGTTTCTAATCAAGAAACAATTTGAGCAAACCATCGATATCGACCTTCTGAAAAAAAAAAACTACATAAATTTGGTTTATTCATCAGTTTATTGATCTATTTTATGATTACTATCTATTAATGATAAAAATATATTCTATCCTTGTATATAATTTTTACAAAAAAATAATAATCAATGAGATAAAATTTGATAATACATAATTCTTCATAAAATTTCTTTTTCTAGGAGGGTATTTAGAATTTCTTTTTAATGATTCTCATACTCTTCATATATTTTGGAGTATATTATAATAAGATACGTTAATTTCAAAATGATGTTATCATTATAATACTTGAATATTCAATTAATAAAATCCATTAAAATATGTGGTGTATTTGTAAATATGATGATCATTTATTTAACATCAGATTGTCTATATCTCATACGAAATGACACCTTTGGTAAATTATTTTTCTTTACCCTTACCTTTGTATAAAAATATCAAAAATCAATCATTCCAAAATATTTAGCTACATGAAATTGATAATGTAATAAACCAATTCATGGTAAATGATTCATGTTCATTATAGCAATGGTATTGATCTCCTAGATTTAAATGTACTATCTCATAAAATCATTCTTCTTTTCCGTAAATAAAACATGGATCTATAAGGTGAAACAATGGGGTTTATAAAACCATTATCCCTCAAATAATTTAGTTGTTTCATTAACCCTTAAAAATACACAAATTCCACTCCACAGAGGGTTTTAGAAATATTTATTTCATCATTAATGAGTTCAATAAGGAACTAAAATTCACACTTAGGATGAGGAATAAGAAATTACATAATAAATTATTCAATATAATATTTCACAATGTGTATATAATCTATCATTAGGATTTCCTTCCCAAGTAATTATATTGTTTTCTTCTCCTCTTTCATATAAAACCAACATTTTATGATATTGTATGTTCAAATAGGTAAGAAAATGGAGGTGGAGTTTCTCCCTTGAAAATAAGTGTTTCTATATATCCTTCTCATATTTTAATATACTTATCTCAAAAAGAAATTCATACATTATAAATTGAGAGACAGTCCATTATTAATATTAAGTGAAAATCAAAAATTTATGTAATAATCATGTTTTCATTAAGGGAATATATTTTTATTTTAACGGAGACTTCTCTATAGAAATTCATTGAAGAATGAATACCAATCAATGTCTTAATTAAAAAATCATTTCCCATAGTTTTATGTGATGATTAAATAATATTAGAATGTATTCATGACATAAAGTTTTTCATAGATTCATAATCATATAAAAATTTTCTAATAATAATTATTTGATCAATGTACTTACTTTTAAAGAATTTAGTACTTTAAAATTAGTTGTAGTGATCATATTGTCATGTAGTTACTCTCTATATATTTTCTGTGTTAAATTCAATTTATGTTTGACTAGTTTTTATAATACCCCCATTCTTTATAGATAAATATTTTAAAATAAGTATCTTATACCATCCAATTCCATTCATGACTATGATGTAATTTTTCTTCACCCTTGAAACCCCCCCCCATTTAATTCAAAACATTCATTGACTGTTTGTTTATATTGTTATTATTTGTGGGAAACTAAAAAAAATCACATTCTCTTTATTTCCTCTCATGACATAAAAAAGGGAGAACTTATTTTATATTATAATAGAACTAGGTATTATATCCACATAAAATTTAAATGTTTAAGTTACTAATTACCATCAAAGGATTGAATTTATACCATTTATGAAATGGTCAAACATTCTTTTCGGTATATGTACAAAGATTCAATTTTTATGGAAAACCTAATAGAGATAGAATCATACATTGGTAGATTTTTCCCCTCATTATATATTAGAATGATGAATTTCAATTATATTTTTCCCAATTTATCCATAGGATAGTTTCTTCCAATGAATGTCTCATAAAATTTTCTCCATTTCAAGTTCAATATTTCTTATTAGTCATTTTTCCTCTATATTATTGATCACTATTTATATGCATCTTTCTTCAAATGATATTATACCATGAATGTTTCCCCTTTTAGTACATCCCAATGATATAAATGTCTATTATGTGTGTCAATTCTATAGATCTTTAACAAATAGATTAATAGTTCAACAGAATAGTATATTTTCGTAATCATATGAAGCATTATAAAATAGTGAAACCATGTTTTAGATAGATAAGTTTCTCTATATGAGTAACGTTATTTGTTAGAAACTGCTATAAACAATATAATATTATTAGTATATGATAAGCTTCAATATGGCCTCATTGAAATGTTCAGGAGGAATATCCCATCATTGAAAATGGGTTTTTAAATGGATCATGTTCTTTTTATTAGTCATCATCTATAAATAATGGAAAACATGTAATTAACACATGACATAGAATTGTAAAATTTATTTCCATTCATGGTTCTATATAAATATTTATAATTTTGTTAGTTTTTTCACAATAATTTCTAAATTTATTTATGTTACTCTAAATATACTCCCTATGGTTTATAATAAATTTCTGATGATGCAAACTATAACAACAATGTCTCTTGAAACCTCAAGCAAGAAGTAATATCATGTTATCGGTTCAAAATACAAGTGTTCTCAATGGATCCAACAACATAATATTCTTATAATATTAAATACATACATGATTTTAACAATATAGTTGAAAAATTATAATAAAATATATTAATTCAATGAAAAAGTAATTATTCTTTATAGTATAACCCTGAAAATTAGACATCGTTTTCAACCTGGTTTCCTGAAGAAGAAAAATCAGTGTAAACACAAATGTTTAGTAAGGGGTTTGGTACATAAGAGGCTATTAGAGTATAATCATTGTATAAATATTATTGAAAAATGTAATGATTGATCGTTATGATTCTATAATATAATGGAACCGAGGAAAAAATATTCCCTTGGTAAAAAAAACATGTATAACAATTATTGATCTCATAATGGTGAAATAAATAATATTAGACATCATAAACATAACATTCATTCATTGTATCAATATATCATATAAATATGGGTATGGAAAATTACTATTCCTTAGATACTTTTCTTCATGAGATCTACTAATGAAAATAGAACATATATATAATTGGAAAAAAAAATTCACCTACTATGTCAAATGAATTCTTCTAATTATAAAATGAATAAACATTACATAACTAATTTTTTAAAAAAAATTACATATTAGATTAACAACACATGGATGTATAATAATTTTCCAAATTTCACTGAATGGGTTAACATGATAATAAAAAATCCAATGAAATAAGGTTCATGGATAAAAAATACATAATACACTTACTTGTGTACTCAATATATATCAATATATAAAAACAATTATATATTTTTTCAATATTCTCTTAGTGAATAAGTGGAATATCATTCTTCTTATACATCACTCAACAAACACCATATAAATAATGTTGTAAAAGGATAAGTCAATAATTTACCCAATTAATTGATACATGGTATCAAGGTGAAATCCATTCAATCAATTAAATAAAAAATTATCTAATTTATAAATAAATAAAATTAGATGAAATTTTATAACTATTCATTTAGGATGGTCTGTATAGATAAATTTACTGATGCTTTATATTTATTATATAAAATAACATTACATATTCCATCCATAGATGATGGTGGATTGTTAGGTAATATGTAATAAATATTGAAATTATGAATTTATTATTTATTAATTAAAAAATAACTTATCATAAAAAGAATGTTAATGAAGTTTTTAATGTTACTTTTGATGTGTTGGAAAATTTTCAAAGATTTCAAGAGATTTCAATGATAGGAGGCAAGATAAATGGTATGAAAATCCTTCATTATTGTTTTTAAAGGGAATTCAAATTATAAAAATAATATCCTATAAGTGTGTCTGGTTATGTATTTAGTTTTGGATAAATCATTTTGGACCAATTTGATGATTGAGTTTATACTCAACAAACCATTTTTAGGGTGATTATACTAGGATCATTTAGGATATGTCCACATTAACGTACTATTATCCCTATAGAGATATCAATTATAGAAATACCATACGCCATTTACATTTCCAAATAAATGGTTTTTGGGAATTATGAAATCATATGAGAAGGATTTAATGAGGATAAATATAACTGATATTTTATCTAGTTGGAGATAATTCCACATTATTATAAGAACTATGGTGTTTTAATAATGTATAATAGCTAAAAATTGGAGGGGTGGAATGAGATTCCTGATGTTGTAATAAATAAATATTAAGGGAAATTATTAAATAACATGGGATAAGTATTATCTAATTAACATTATATCAAATGTAATATAATTCCTTGATATTATAAACAATGAAATATATTTAAATTTTATTATAACACAAAAATATTCATTATGAAGAAAAGAGAATGATTGTTAACCCTACAGTTATTATGTAGCTTTTTAATAATTGGGTTCAATCGTAAAAACCTTGTGATCTTATTAGGAAGTATTTATAGAGTTAAAGTATTACCATATTCATTATAAAGGCATCTAAGGTGGATTGGGATGAGGTAATGGGTTGATGTGAGCTATATTAATGTTGGGAAAATAAAGGATTTTCATATAAACTATTATTAAGTAAGGATTAATAATGTAATCACATGGGTGTCTAGTGGGTTTGGTGAGTTAGGTAACATAAAGGTCGGTGATACCTATTTCTATTCGATTTATACCTAAAAAAATAATTTTTAGGTGTTACTAAAATTTTAATTATGAAAGTATTGAGAAACTTCATTTACAAATTTTACCCATATTATTTTTCACTAAAAATAAACTATTATAGTTATTTTGTTACTAAAAGTATAAGATGACTCCTACATCCAAGTGTTTAAATTTTTATTTCTAATATCAAAAACATCAAACCTGCTTTATAGTCTAAATGTGAGAAAATAATCATATAATTAAATATATAATATAGAAGAAAAAATATTTTTATAAGAAAATGAATTTTAATAAATTATGTTTATTAATCTTATTTCCTAATATTTTGTAATTGAAATAGGGTATAGTTATTTGTTCATATTTTTAAATATAATATTTGTGTAGTAATTAAAAATTGATTAATTAATTTTTTTTAAAAAAAATTATATAACACTTATTAATTAATTCTTTGAAAAAAAGTTTACTTTTACTTAGGTAATTAATCATTAACCAATTTCATTTATTGTATATTTATAAATATATTTTTGGGATTATTTCATAATATTTTGGTTTTTATTATAAATATAAATTACATTATGTTAAAAAAAATATTATGAGTTGGAAAAATTAATTTTACGTGGAAACATTATTCTTTAGAAAAAAGGTATCTTCTAAAAATAAAAAAAACCAATAATTTAATTAATGCTTATAACATTAATAAAATTAATTTTTTTAAAAAATACATTTTATATAGATTATAATGGAACCCAAAAGTTATGTTTTTAAATATAAAATATAGTAATGGAAAGAAGAAATAATTTCTTTTATATGAAAATTTACGTATGTTCGTATGATTTAAAATTTAAAATAATATTTGAAATCATATAGTTTTACTTTCTAAACACAAAAATTAGAAATTAAATGATTTTTTAAATTTATAGGTCTTTGTCATATAATTTCATTTCATTTTTGGTTATGAAGAAATTGAATTTTCCACTATTTAACTAAAAAGTATATATTTTAAAAAATAATAGAATATTCACCATAATATAATTTTGACATTTTTTTTAAAATATCATAATATATTTATAAAATAAATCCTATAATTATTAAATATAAATTTTATTTATTTAAAAAAGTCATTAATTTTCACATAGTGATGTACATTTGAGATATAATGTTTGCCTATAATTATAGGGCATCTAGAATTATAGAGAAACACTGAAACTGAGAGTCGTAAACTGAAAATAAAACCAGAAAATACTAAAAATAAAATAATCATAATCAATTTAAAGAGGTTATATAATTCTATTCTTATTATCTTTATGTGTTCATGAATAATAGCATTATTATTAATTTTTAAAGAGAGAAAATATTAGAAATGAACATTATCACCATGCATGGAATTTATTTTCTATAGTAGTAAGTGGATACTAATTAAATTTATTATGATGAACAATATTGAATGGATATATTTCAACCATATTCATTATGGGTTTTGGAGGATACCCACTCTGACCAATTGTGTTTATTTCAGAAAATATGTTACTGTGGGTGTATTATTGATCACAATTGAGAGTAGGTACCCCATGTAGTAGTGAACCTTCTAAACATTTCCAATGTTTGGTGTTATTTACAAGCTTCTATATTTGAGTATTGATTATAAATATACTATTAGAGGATTATATCCTATATGTTCAAAGAGGATTATATTCCGGAATAATGTCATAAAAGGAACCAACATTGATTTCATCCACCACACATCTCTGTTGTTACCCACACTCCAAAATAATTACAATCTGTATCAAATATAATTTAGGTTCCCAATATAATATCTAATAGTATCATTATATGTAAAATATGAATTCTATTAGTACCTTTGATTCTGATACATTAGAAGGATAATATTATCTAATTTAGATTTTAATTGAAAATAAATTAAATCATTACCCTATCAGCATATAATAAGGTTTAGCAAAAATTTATTTTTATTCAAGGAGCTATTGAAATCATGGATATATATGGGAAATATTATGAAAGAAATGATGAATTTAATGTAGAATAGTTTCATATTTATTGAATAATATTTGATGATGCAAATAAGGATTAAGATGAAATTTTTGATTACTACTTTAATAAAATAAATTAAATTTTTATCATCATACATGGTTATACACAATTTTTATATGATTCCAGAATCGTTAACAACCTGACGAAAAAAGATTTCAAAAAATTTAGATATTATATTTTTAGTATTAGTTGATATGTTCAATCAATCCTTACTTGAATAACATAAAATTTCTATTTCATATTAAATGGGGAAAATTCCAACACTTAAAAAGAATACCGAATAATAAATTGACTTTAAGGACAAATTACAACTCAAAAATTAAGGTGAGGAATATGGTAATTGAATTTAAATTTATGATGAGATATATTATGAATAATTACAAATAATTATTATAATTATGTTAATTAAATTCGATAATAACAATTAAAAATTGTCATCTTACGGTTCTAGAAATAGCCTTTATTAGTGCTAGAATAGTGCTGACTACATCATCGACATTAAATGCCCTGGAATTACATCAGTGGTGAAAAAGATCTGATTATGGGGTCTTTTATCATCACTAAGAAATGAAATAATAAATGGGGCCTTCATTAGTGCTTTCAGAAGTGTTGATAAATGACCCATATATCATCACATTTGTTAGCTCTTCTAAAGGTCTACTTTAACTATGATTAAAAAAGAGCCAATAAAGGGTATTTTTTCATCTCTTCAATGTGCACTGATGAAGTAGACAATTATCAGTGATATAAATGTTCTAATAAATGCGGACTTAATCTATGCTTTTTATATTGATGATAAAGGGTCATTCTACAATATACATTAATAGAAAACCATAACACACAACGCACACCAGATATCAACATAAATATGTCTTAATATTGTATTTAAATGAAATGAAATTTACACCACATTAACTAGAAAAGACTGTATATTATAAAAATTTCAAAAAATGGTTTATCCAATTATATAAAACGGTGTTATATACTTTTAAAAACATCAATTTTATTTTATATTTTAATTTTTAACTGACTCATTATATTTATGAAAAAGCAACCTATGATCAAGAAAAATAACACACATATATAGGTAATAAATTATTATTTTAGTAATAATATAATGGAATAAATTAATAAGAAGTGTTGATTTTATGAAAATCGATCTAAAATTTAAATAAAAAGATGCAATTTTAATCATACCCATCAAACTGTGCATCAGATGAAGGTTCTATTAACTCCAACATGTCTCACATTACTTATGGATATTTTTCCTAATCTACGAAAACAAGCTAGATGTATTTGATCTAGTTTGACTACGTCAGTTATCTTTTTTTCTAAAATGTCATTTTAAATTGGAAACAAAAATATTTGGCAAATTCTAATCACATCATGTATTTTATTATGTGAAATAGATTCATAATTTTTATAAATGATGTATGAATAAATTTCCCAAGTTATAAAGAAAATTAGAGAGCCTTTGATTGGTTTTCTATGAGTGACACTTTTTGAACTATTATGTCGATTTTAAACTGATATTAAACACATTGAGTCATATCAAGAACATTTTGTATCACATTGAGGTGTGGATGATTCTTAAATAACACAAATTACTTCTGGATCATTTTCATAATTTATAAAAACAATAATTATTTGGTTTATTTGTTTTTTATAATGATATTTGTACATTTTAATAAAATCGATGACAATAGTAAATTAAAATTTTCACTGTGACGTATATTGGTCACACAATGTGTCAAATTGAGGTGCATTTGATTGCTACATATCCCAAAAGAATTATGGATTCTTTTCCAAACATACCAAAACAATATGAATGTGGTTTCTTAGTATAAATTATTTCACTTGTATTTTTTAATAAAATAATATTTTAAAAATGAAACATGCACTTTCACTCATTTTGATCACATTATTTATCGGATTGAGGTGCGTCCATTTTCTCTGCATCTAAAATGAATTCTTGATAATTATACTAAGGTATTTAAAAATTTTAAATGAATTTTCTTGTTGTTGAGATGGTCAGTTTCCCTTTTTACTTATTTCATTTTTAATTTTAATTAAAAACACGGACTATGAGTAATATTGGTCACACCGTGTGTCTGATTGAAGTTTGGTTGTATCATGCATGTCTCAAGTCACATATGGATCATTTCTCTAATATATAAAAAACTATATACATATTTGTTCAATTTTGAGTAATTCATTCTGTTTTATTGTTAAAATTTATGTCAATTCTAAATAAAGTCACACTTATAGTCATACCCATCACACCATGAATCAGACTGATGTGGGATTGATTCCAACATGTTCCAAATCACATATGGATTATTGAATTAATGTATCAAAACAATCTGAATGTGTTTTCGTAGTTTTGAGTATGTAACTTTCCTTTTTTACTAAAATTTTCTTGTTAAACATGAAACACAAACTTTGACTCATACATATGAAATCTTGTATATGTTGGATGTGAGAAAAATTCCGACACGTCACAAATGACTTAGTAATAAATTCCCTAAATTATCACCAAATATGATGAGATTACGTTGATTTTCAGGGACTGAACATTTTAAAGTCCAATATCAAATTCAAAATAATAATAGGCACATTGAGTCAATTTTCCTTTTTACAAAAGATAATTTCAATTTCAAATATACAGATGTACCTGGAGTCATACCAGTCATATAGTGTGTTAGATTGTAGGGCGGTTGATTCCTACATGTATCAACGTCACATAACATTCCTAACTGTCAATGTTACCACTATTTCTATAGACAATATTTTTAAAACTAGCATCTCTACATGAGAAGCTTCGAACAAAAACCCATTATCTCGAAAAAAACAATAGATATGTAAAAGAAAAAATTTATTATACGAGTAATTCAAAAAATAAATAAATTAAACATAAATAAGAAACCATAAATTAATTCAATGGATAATGATTTTAATATAAAGAACATAATAATTTTCTCTTTGATTGATCATAAATTGCACCATTTTTCTTTATTCATTGGAAGTAGAGAGAACACGAAAGAAACTAAAAAATGAAACACTATAGGGGTGAAAAGGTTTTGAGGGAGGGGAAGAATGAAAATAAAAAATAGAACCCCAACTAGAAAAAAAGAATCCACCTATATATGTAAATGATTATTATGTGAGTTATAAATAAATGAAATTAATTATTCATAAATACAAAACAATACATTAATTTATAGAAAATGATTTTATTGTGATTAAATCAAGATTACCTATGTGATTGAGTAGTGGATGCATCGTTTTTCTTCCTAAATTGATAGTGGAGATAACTTCAGTTAAATGTATAAATGAATCAATATAGCGTTGAAAAGTTTTTGAAGAAAATGAAATATCACTTTTTGGTATCCCACCCCAACTCAAACAAAAGAATCCACCACTATAAGAAAACAATTATTTTGTGAGTAATTTTAAAAAGAAATAAATTAAAAATAAATTTTAAAAATACATTAATTTTATGAACCATGATTTTATAATGAAAACATTAATATTTACTCAATGACTGAGCATATGCATTTCTGTTTCTCATTTTATAGAGGTATAAAATAGAAATTGATAGAATGTCCTAAATAAAGCACACTAGGGGTAAAGAGGGTTTGAGGGAGGAGAATCATGAATGTTGGACAAATCACCCCAAATAGAACAAAAGAATCCACTTATATAAGAAAAAAATTACTATATATGTAATAATAATAATAATTTAATAAAACATGAATATAAAATTGTACATCAATTTAATGTACAACGATTTAACTATGAAAACATCAAGATTACCTCTCTGATTGAGTATATGTATCATTATTTCTCCTCCTCCAATGGTAGTGGAGAGAAGTTAAAAAAATGTTATAAATGCAACACTATGAGGGTGAAAAGGTTTTGAAGCAGAAGAGGCATGAATGATGGGAAGATCACCCCAACTCAAATAGAAGAAACAACATTATAAGAAAATAATTATTTTTTGAGTAGTACTAAAAATTTATAAATTAATAATAAATATAAAAAAAATACATGAAATATATATAAAATAATTTTACTATGAAAATAATCAATATTAACATTGTCATTGATAATATATAACATCATTTCTTTTCATTCAAAGAAATGACACATGGATATAAATATTCTAAAAGAAACACACTATATAAGGAATAAGGAAAACTAAATCAACATTTAATTATATAAAAATTTGGTAAAATAGATAATTTATATTTTAATATTGCCTTTAAATCATTCCAAAAGGTTTTTTTGTCTACAAAAAGGATAATAATAAATGTTCGGATTCTTTGTACATTTCATTAATGTTTAGAATACTATAGAGATATCTAGAAACCAGAAGAAATTAATGATACATATGTATATTTGGGTCCATTTAACAATGGATCCAAAACAATGGTTGGTTGGGAACTGCTCACAATGTAAATAAAAAGTCTAATGATTCTTTGAGCACATCATTGTTAATGGTTAACTACTGAAAAGAATAACATCTAACTTAAGCTTCCTTCATGACATTACCATTATGCTCTAATCAAAAAAAAAATTCACCACCACATATATGGTGAAGAATCAAATTAGTTTAATTCACCCTATCATTATCTCTACTTGTTGTATGAGAGCATCATGGGAGTACATATAGAATGTTAAGGTTAATTTCTATGCTAAGCGGTAGTTAACCAATAGAAGTGATCTACAAAGAGAATTCTTTGTTTTGTGATTAGATTTATGAGTAATGCAAAACCAATCCTTTTTTAATCTTCATTTATCAATGGAGCCAAATATACATCACAATTATTCCACATATTCCATACTAATTTGACTTATATAACAACAACATAAACATGGAAATTTTATTTTAAAATGGTAATATGCATGCTCTCTTGAAAACATGAGGAACAGTTTAACCCCATCATCATATTCATTTGTCAAATGAATAACAAGAATCCATTTTTCATCATATACAAACTATTAATTTCATAAAAGATTAATTTTATATAATTTTTAAATAAATTCATATAAGGAATTCATTGTAAAAAGTGAATGGAATTGAAAATTCTAATAAGGGGATGTCAACAATTCATTTTTTCATATAATATTAGTATACTAAAGAAATTGGGTAATTGAATTTATAAAAATAATTAATCTACATCAAATATATCTAAAATCCCCTAAATAAATAGTAATATAATATTGGACATTAAGGAGTAATAAAAAACTCTCATTCAATCAACTACAAGATATAAAAATTTATTGGAACAAGTGATGTAGTAACCTATGGAATTAATATATTTACAATTAATGGTATATCAATATTTGAAAACATATCAAGACACATGGGATTTCATATCACCACACTGACCGATCCCAATGAAATTCAAGGTACTCCAACAAGATTTAGAATTTACAATTACAAATAGATTAGTCGAATATGAATTACATCAAACAAATAGATAGTTTTATCATTATTTCATATGAAAATAATTTTTGTAAATTGAAAAAGGTGATGATATATTTGAATCCACAACTAAAGGGAATGGTGTTGATGGTTTGATTAATTATTAAAGAAACATTAATTTAAAACATTAAGTATTGATGATAATAATTACGTAAGAAAAATTTATTGATTGGTTGAAAGTGTTTACCAATGTAGATGACAAAATATATGGAGGTTAAAGAGTTGAATGATGATAATAATTTTCTACATTAATAATGTCTAATTTTATAATATTAGTGATTTGTGAGTTGATTTTTTCCTTAGTTTATAAGAAACCCATGGAATTCATGGGATGTTTATTTCTCAATCCAGGTATGTGAGGTATTTTTTATAAGAGACTCCCAAACTTCATGATATTAATGGGATATTAATATCTTTGGGCGATCAATTTCTTAAATGTAAAAATAATAATTAAAACAACAGACTAAACTCCATATGAACCCATGGGTCACCATTGATTCCAAAAATAATAAACATATCAAGAGCGATAATGTTTAGAATAAAAATTAAAAACTAAGAAAATAAAAAGGCCAACCTCAATAGCATACAATCACCAGAACATAAATAAAGACATATTGGAGAATGAAATAAAAAAACCATTAATACACAAAAAAATTGGAAGGAATACCTCACTTGGATTATGAAAATTTGATACCCTCTTCCAAAACAAGAACTACAACGAAACATCAGATATCAGATGAGATGTTTGGGAAAATGGAGGAAATCAGGTTTTGTGATCCAAGCTTCGATTCACCAAGGATGAGCACCGATTGTGGGAAGCTTCTATGGAATGATTCTAATATTGTAATGTGTTCTCAAATGTTTGGGGATTTTAAATTATATTGTGACACTTTTATAAGTGTTTTTTCAACTGATAAATTTATTTCTTTATCAGCATTTAAAAACTGATAATAAACCAATCTTTTTTCAGCTCCAAATATTATAACATCATTAAATGCTCATTTTATCAGTGATTTTAGTATCATTTATATAGTTAACTTTAATCAACGCTTTCCACTTAAACAGAATCAATGGATTTATAATTCTAATTATAAATAAAAAATTGTTTAAATTTCTATATTGTTAATATATATATATATATATAATAAACATATTTATTATCATTTAATAATTATTTATTTATAATTATGTAAAATTTCTAATGAAAAAATACTTATATATTTATTACTATTTATATAATTATACATTTATATATTTAATAAATATATAATATTATAAATACTATAAATATATTCATTATTCAAGTAAATTTATTATAAATTTAATAATTATATAAATATATATAATTACATATATATAATATTAAAAATACCACTAAAATATTATATTATTATTCATAATTATAAATATATAGTTTTATAAATATAGTAAATTAACATTTATAAATATTTTTTTATAAATATTTTTTTACAAATATATTTTTTACATTATTATTGAATATCTTATTTTAAGTGCATGCATATATGTTAATAATTAGTGAAATAAAATAAATTAAGGATAACTATAGTTTAACAATATTGAAAAAATAGACATGTTTTATGTATGTTAAATGTAATTAAAAATGCATTAATTACTTATAAGTGAAATCAATATAACGTAGATTTTTTATATGTTCAATTTAAAAAAAATCAACATTCAATTATATTTCAATAAATATGTTATTAGTCCATACTATTAAGTCATGTTATGTTTTAATTATAAACTGTTATTCAATAAATATAAGACTATTTCCTTTAATGTGCATAAATTAGTTGTAATAAATAAAAAATATTTATATAAATAAATATATATTTATTAATTTAATATATACAATCTAACAATAAAAATTATTAAAAGTATATAATTAATTAAATGTTTAATATGTAGTAAAGTATAATTTATTTATTCATTTTTATCAATAATTATTTAATTAATAAAATCTTTAATATTTATTTAATAAACTAAATTTGTATTTTTAATTTTTTGAATTATTCGAATTTATATAGTATGACCATTATCAACACTAAAAAATGCACCAATGAATGAAATATTTATCTACACTAAAAATATAGTGTTGATAAGGGATAACCTTTATTAGTGATAAAATTAATGCACTGGTAAAAGATACCATTTATTAGTGATAAAAATAATGAGCTGATGAAGGTTTCCTTGATCAGCGCAAAAACAAAGCACTGATGAAAGGATACATTTATAAGTACTTTCCATTAAACTGATAAATATGCCATTTATGACTGTTTTGTATTGCAATGATAAATACCAACACTGTGAAAGGCTTATTTTGTAGTAGTAAAGGTAAATTGAGTGTATAAAATGATATATTTTCATGGTTTTAAAAGTGTGTTGGATATTGAAATTTTATTATAAACTCTATGATGTAAAGGATCACTGAATATGTATTAGATGAATAAGATGAGAATTATCAAAAATATAAATGCTGTTATAGATCTATATAAGTGAAAATAATTGTGAGAGAAAGAATAATTTTTCATGAAGAAAAATATGATGATTAATGTGTAAATAAAAATAAATCAACTTATTATCATGAGACAATATATAGGTGGTTATATTTAATTGTTCACAAAATTTATTGATCATTCTGAAAAATGTGTAGAGTTATAATCAACTGAAGATGAAGGAAGTGGACCAACCAATATGGAGAATATATTTATGTCCAAACTGGATTCCTTGTTAATGTTTACTATAAATATGATGATGGATAATAGTTCATTCCATAAATAAGATAAAAATAAGACTCATGAAAATGTGCAGTGAATCATAAGGCATGTAACATAAATTAACAAAATAAAGAAAGTCAAGTTTAATTTAAGAACTCAACAAAAATTATAGAAAGTGAAAAAATTATCTTAATAACAATATATTACAGTTCACATTTTAATTTTCATGGGACACAATTTTAAGTTTTTTTGATGAATATCAACATTAAACTTTTTGTGGAAAAATAACTCAAGAATTAGTTTTAGAAATTTTCACATAGAAATATGATTTAATGAATAATATAAAATATAGTATTTAGATAATCCAAATTTTAATTATAATAATATTTTATTATATATATTTATAGTTAAATATAAATTTACAATAATATTTATATAAATCAATATTAGATAATCATGAGGTCAAAGTGGATATTTATCAAAAAAAAAATTAATTGAATAATAAATTTCAAATTTAATTTATAAAAATTATACCTAATAATGAAAGAATAAAATGAAATTTACATAATACATATATTATTACATTAATTATAATTCATATAATGATTATAACTAGTAATATAATAAATTTAAAATCATCTAATTCTTGAAAAATGAATTTTCCTGAAAAACCTTTTATCGTCACATTTTGTGAGATTATTATTGAATTAATTTATAATAATTATAGGAATATAAGTTGAAAAACAATTATTCATATTTTTAATAATAATTTCTAATTTTTCAAACGAGTTCACTCTAATTTTTTTCATTGTGAATATAAAAAACGGTAAAAATTGTTTACCATGTTTATGGTTAAATTGAGTTTACAAGTGGTAAATCTACTAATATAAAGGTTTAAATTACAAAACACATTTCTGAATAAAATTATATGGATTTATTTATATCCGATATTATATGATATTGGTTATAGACTAAATTTTGATCCAAATTTCAATGAACGTTACTTAATAATACATTAAAACATTGAGAAATTACATGTGTACCATAAACCTCAATTATAAAAGAAACATCCTCCTCCAACTTATTCACACCTCTTATGACAATTGTACTGAAAAATATAGAGTAAAATATTTTCCCAACATTCTTACACATTTTATAGAGTTTTTGGTCCTCAAAATAAAACTGAATGAAGTTTCCATAAGATGAGATGTAAAAGATCTATTTTATGACGAGGTAATCATCTAATTTGAACACTATCATTTTTATTCAACATTTACCTCATTATATTATGTACTAAATATTAATCATAATAAAATCCATATAAACTATATAATAAGTTGTTTATATATTTTTCTCAAAATATTTCCCCACTTCTCCATTAAACAAGATTCAGAACAATCACATGTGTGTACGAAAGACTACCACCTCATGAATCAAAATAAATTTTTTCCATCACTGTGTAAAATGGATAATAAAAATGATGGAAATGGTTAAAAAATTTACATTTATGTAATAAATAGTATTATTATGATTTATAATGTAATATACACCTTTACTCTAACAACCTATAAAAATGATGACATCCCTTTTGTGTACATGTGTACAACAACCACCACAAAGAGATGTGATTCATTTCCCATAAATTATTTTAATGAATGAATATAAATATTTATTTAATTAATTTTTAATATTTTTATATCAATAATAACATTATAAATACTTTATAACCATGATTAACTAACAAGGGCCAATAATTAGAAATAAAAACATACCTGAAAATTGATGCAATTAACACATGAAACATTGTCATTAGTGAATGATAGGTAATAAAAATAGGATAAAATGTAATAAGTGGATAATATAAGATATTATTGATTTGTAAATTGTTTTATTATCTACTCATAAAAGATATAAATTTATTATTTGTTAATTTTAATAATATTTAACTAAATGGAAGCATGAGGTAATGGATTTCATGTCAATTTTAACACCACTAAGTCGTATTTTGTTATTATCTATATAATTTTCTATTTGTGGGTTATATACTACACACTTAATGTATATAAAATGAATCTATATTTATTCATGGAAATATATATTTCATTTTAACATTAGACGTTGAATGGTATATAATTAAAAAGTTACCAAATAGGAAAAAAAATTATCCTAAAATATCACATTTGAATGATTAATTATATTTTCACTAATGGAATCATATAATATATCTCATATAAACAAAATCTATTTATTATCCTCTACATATTTAATATTTTTTCACCTTAAAATATAATTTCTTTAGTCTTTACAACATGAATCGAAAAATGAAATGATGAAAATAAAAACCAATTTTAATTCTCTTTTTGATTGGTTATAATATTCATTTATTCATATATTTGTAGTTTTTTATTGATTTATTTTTTTTATTCAAATTATGTATTGTGGAAATTATATATAGTATCAAAATTGTATCAATATCATAAATAAATATTTTTAGTTTTTTTCCTAAACGATCAGTTGTTACATTCTTTAAATAAATTCAAGGGGACTGTTTAATTTTAAAGTATATTACATTAACATATATCCATACCACTATATCCAATTTATGATATTTATCTTATTATATAGAATTACAAAGGTTTTAAAAATAAAATTCACTAATGAGAAGTTATTTTTAATGCCTTTCCCTTATAATTTATATTCTTTAAAAGAATTTATTTAATTTTTAAACATATATATAAGATGAATTAATGGGTATCTCTTATATATTTTTTATTTTGTGGTCATTTACATTTTCTAGAAACATTATTATTCTTTTGATAATGTTTAATAAAAAATTAATTTTCTATTTCATATATTTTGTTTATTTTATTACGAAAATGTATATTTCTTACACCATATACTATTTCTTTATACAATTTTTTACTATAAATGTTTTTTGATTATGTGTTGAAATTTGAATATTCGGTATTATTTTCTCTTCATTGTGAAGAAATATTAATTTTCAATTTAATTTTTAATTCAATATATGTGTAGTGAATTCATTACAGAGTTATAGGTCAGACCTAGTAATATATAGCCCCTCGATCCATCGACACACCTCATTAGAATAAAGAGTTAGAAAGCCATATTAATTGGTGTTTTTTGTATACCGAAAAACATTTGTATATATCTAGGAACAATTCCTTAATCAAGAAATTTGTTATATTTAAATTCCTTTATTTTATATTTAGTTTTCTTACCTGTGAGAATAATACATTGCAATTTTTTATGGACACCCTTTATTTACAATCTATAGATTAGATTTTATGTGTCATTATTTATTTATGTTTACATATTTATTATCCCTTATTCACGCATGAAAACATCCCATGAATAAAAACATAATGAGAAAATTAGATCACACGTAGTTTTCCCTTTCCCCTAGATATGAAGAATATACCATGAATATGATTTTATGATAATGAATATTCTTTTTAATGTTTTATATTTTAATTTAATTGTAAAATGGGAAACATAAATATATATATAGTTCTTTAAGATTGCTAAAATGAGAGGTCCTTTATGATGCAATCCATGTATATAATGATAATTCTAAAAAGTAGACACTTACTAAAGATTACTTGAGTTTGGGATGATTTAGTTTGTAATAAACAGTTATTAAATGAAATATTTGGAACAATATTTCGGAATACATGGATTACAAAACATAACAATATGAAAAAATCTAAGGATAAGATTATGTATAGGATAATTTCATATGTTTTGTTAAATTAGACTTTCTTTTTGGATTTATTAGGACATACATCCATATCTAGATACTAGAGTATAGATACATTTGTGACATAGATGAACGTAGGGGTGTAAACTTTTACTGGGGTGGATTGTGCATTAACATGTTTTTTACTAGGGCATGATGATTTCTCATAATACATAACACCTAGATAGATACCCCCATGGTATGTTCATTGGTTGATTTATACACTCTTTAAAAACATTATGAAATATTTTAAAACAATTATGATATTATGATATTAAAAAAGACACAATGTTTAAGATATTGATATAAGATGATGAATTTAGAATGAGATATCATGAATTTTGGACTAAAATTAGGATTATTAAGTATTTTATGGTCATGGATTTAGTATTTAATGATATTGGAACTGTATGGGAAAGTAATAAATGACACATTTTCTAAATAATTTTGAAAACCAATTTGTTTGATAAGATTCAATTTTTTTTTGATTTCTGATGAAAATTTTTAAAATAAATTTAATGCCACAACACCACCCCATGTTTCAAGTATGTAACCATTTATTTATATATTTTATGTATATAATTTGTTTGGGTGAAATTTCAGAGGGTTAGAAAGAATTTTTGAGTGTTTTGGTGGATTTTATAAATATTCTGTATTTGTTCTTGGTTTGTGGGAATAATGAATATCTTATAAGAAACAGTGCATAGTGAGATATATGAAAAGATGAAAAAAAACAATTCGGTTCATAGTTTTTCAAAACAAAGTGTGAAAATAAGAGAAACCATGAAATGATTAACTAACTACTTGCTGTTTGAATACATGATCCTATAAAAGTAGATATGGGCCAGGATTAACATTAAACCCCCTCTTTTTTACAAATCGACCCAGAGTCAAAATTTATACCTCTTAATGGTTCTGAATAATTTAACATTTCAATTTGAAGTGATCTAGAGGTATTTTTTTGTGTGTAAAAGCCCAATTATCTGGGTTAGTCATCATTTATAGTGGTTTTTCATAGATATAAATTCTTCACTCACTCGGTTTCCTAGAGCTTGTGTGATGTAGATAGATATATAGTGGGATATTATAATAATTGTTTGATTTTTGTTTATTGTAATTACAGGAAAACATATAAGGTGATTTTTTGGAGATTCTACCTAATATTGTTGGTGTTTATATGTTATTATTTATTTATCAAATGTTTATTAGGTAGCTAGATTCACTCATGACACATATTATTATAACATGATTTCATACATTCTAATTTTTTTAATATCATGAATATTATAGTGAAATTGATGTGAAAATCATATTAGAAACCCTCATTAGTAATGGTTTTTGGGATTGTGGAAATACATTGTGTAAATTTCTTTGTTTTCGTTATCCTAATATTTTTATTTTATAACATTACATTCACATGATTCATAAAAATTGTTTTTTTGTGATGTTTCAAATTATATTAGATATTATTACAAGTTGTTGAAATGTTATTTTTGGAATTTTATGTTCACATAATGTTTTGGTGTGTGTTCAAGTTTATTCGTGATATAAAAGGGTATGATTTTTCCCCTATTATGTTTGGAATGGATATGGGTATGCACATTCCCCTATCTGAGTGGGTAATTAAGGGACCTCTTAGTTATAGGATGGATCACAAAATGCGAGTATAGGGTGGTCCAGGGTTTCATGCATGGTTGGTTGTAATGATATGTGGAATGGAATAGATTATGCCTAAATGGAATTTGAGAGAACGTTTTATAGATTGGTTGGGTTGTTTTATTGGGGAAATGGATTTTATCTGGAAACTTATTTTGGTTTGGAAATTTTTTTCTATTCTGATAAAAATTGTTAAATGTGTTTTATATAAAATATATTATATAAACTTTTTAACATCTATGTTAATAGTGGCAGGATTGTGGAATTCATTTAGGGAAAGATAATGCGCTTTGTTACTCACCTCTTCTTTGGAACTATTGTAATTTTTCATATTTCGTTTTCCAAGACACATGAAAATGTAATGTATCGCACTTATTTTTTGGTTATACATGATACTTTCTCTATAATTTGGTCTTAGAACAAGGAGCTTGTTGGAATACATATATATTTTTTAGAGTCATTGGTTGTTGTCGGTTTTTATTCTTTATTGTACATTGATGTTAATTGTCTTGTGTGTTATGATATTTTTTTGGTATGGTCCTAAATGGTTTTAACATGAGTTATTTAACCTTTTTACCATGTTTCATATAGTTTTTTAGTTATGAGTTACATGGTCGTGGCTTTTTTATTTCTCAAAGTGAAAATTTTCTCCTAATTTTATTGAATCCCTTGGTATAAATTGACAGCCTTTGGCTCCTTGGGGATTCATCTAGAGGTCGAGCAATGTCAATCCTACTTATCAAGTAAGTGATGAGGGATGGATTTTTAAAAATATCTGGATTATGGGAAATTTGATGATTTTATATATAAATATGGTATTCCAAAATTTGAAAGGAGGTCATGTCCTCGATCTATATATTATGTAAAAATTGAAAAAATAAATTATCCCCATAGATAAAATTTAATTATAATCTATAAAAAATACAAGATGTATCGAGATATAAAGTAATAATTATGATGTTATAATATGAAGTGGTATACTTCTGATTATATACCACGATTCTTGGTTTTTCAAGGAATAATTTTTCATTGAAAACATCTTAATGGTCTCATATAACATATTTAAGTTTCTATGTTTAAATTGTATGATATAACTTCATGATTTGACATTATATTTCCAAATTATTCAATAAATAATAATGCATTACGCGTTATTTTTGAGAGCCTATTAGAATCTAAAAATTCCCTCACTATAAAAGAAGAGTTACCTATTAGGAATCTTTCACAACTCTATATTAATTATGTTGTAACACTTCAAAGTGAACATTTTTTTTAATATTATCAGGATCCAATATTTATAATAAATATCTAGAAAAATAATTATAAGTCTCTATAAAAAATTCATTTTAGAACCTCATATAATTCTCGAACTAATGGACATTCAAAATAAACTATTCCATCCTTAAAAGATATGTAGATGTCATTTTCACTTGAATTTCATGGTATGTGGTATTTTTATTTACCAGTGGTGTAATTTATAAATAAAAATATCTTCTATTCAATAATTCATATGGGACTATATAAAGAATTATACTGAAGGAGATATATTACTATAAAATATTCGATGAAGTTAGTGAATGGAATCTTATAGGAGTAGTTACTTTTGAGGAAGAATTAATAATTTAAAAGTCTATTTAGGACCATATTATTGTAGCTAAAATATGTAAAAATACTCATGCCGATAACTAAAGGAAGGACATGAAATTTCAATTGAGAGATCAATTTTTATTGAATGTATCTCCTTGGAAAGGTGATATAATGTTTAAGAATAAGGATAATCATAAAAAAATATACATCATTATTTTTAAAATTAGTGAAGGAATTGGATATATGGATTATAATATGGAAATATTACCAAGCCTACCTAATGTAGATGTTTTTTTTCTAAAAATAGACATTTTGGAAATATATGATATACCCAACAAATGTTCTCCCCTATATTGAAACATAATTTGGGGATGATTATTCTTACTATGATGATACTATATTGATTTTTAAAACTAGAATTCATGTGTTATTAAAATATATTAATAGAATAGACGTGGTAATTTTGATAAATTATAAAATTGAGGATTAAATATGAAAACCTGAGGAATATATGAATAATAACCACTCTCAAATGATTAGAATGCAATATCTATTAAAATTCAATGGATGAAAGGTAATAATTTAACACCCATGAAAAAATTAATGTAAGAAATATTTTTTTATAAATTAATATATATTAGAGTTCATATTTGAAAATTTATATAAATAATAATTTTTTTTAAGATTGATGTTGATTTTCCACATTGTATGTCAACATAACTCTAGAATGAATTGTTTAAAACATTCTTCGTTCAAATATTTTCATGAATAAACATCATATAATTATTTTTAAAAACCCTACTTTTATTTTTAATAATGTTTATTAATATGTATATATAAACTTATATTGTTGATCAAATTGATATAAATAAAGAGATGGCTATGTTGAGGTAAAAAATGTATTTTTTTGAAAAATGATTTCTGTGAAAAATTATTCTCCATTATAATTAATTAAAACAATCCCCATTATTGAATAATTTAATTGTAATATATTTATATTTGTGTACATATATATGATATCTATATGTATATTTATTTAAATTCCTTTAATTTATATACCATTAATAGATTTAATGTCATGTTATGGTTCAAAATGAATTTTTTTAAAATTTATTTTATGTTACATTTTGTGGGATTATTTTTAAATAAATTTCTTCCACTTAAAAGTGTTTAATTTAATAAATTTGATTACATTTTAGGATTATGTATTACCGAATTTGGTAATGTAATAAATAACAGTTTTAGTAATTATGAAATGATAAAATGGTAAAATTTGGCCACCACGTTTACAAATAAAACAATTTTTCCAGGGGTTGATCTAAAAATATGCCATGACATATCCCTCAGGGCCCATTCTGTGACTACCCCATGCCCGCCTTACTTAGGTCAGGGTATGGTGACTAGCACAAAAAAGGCATATCGCTAAAACCAGGATGGCATTAACTTATGAACCTGTAAACTCACACAACCAAGAACCCAACAAGATAAAGGTTCAAAGTAAACAATATAGTAAACATAGTGAGTGCAATGATTAAAAATGTATGGAATACAAGCCCTACTAGAAAGTACAAGTAAAATGGAAATGTATAAGTAAAACTATAAAACATATCATGCGAACACCCATCGAGGATCCTACCTGAAGGGTAGATAAAGATCGTGAACGATTATCTCTATGGTACGTCTCATTTAAGGTCTGCTCCAAGCAACCTACTGTCCCAGTACCCTTTCCCTTAGTCATCATTGTCTTTCATCTGCACAAAACACAATGAGGTGAGTGAATAGACTGTTTAGGGGTGAGTATAAAGATACTCAGTAGGGACCCCAAGAACCCATGGTCTCTCAAAATCTTCAAAGTATAAACCACAAAGCATGGAAACAACAATCAACACTACATAGGTACATGACCTTACATATACCTATGTTATCGAGATAAACTCATCTAACATAGGAGGGATGAATACCCCAAAGGTAGAAGTACCACACAGGTAACTCCACAATGATATAGTACCGCAAGGGTACACCATAGAGATACATGACTCAGCTCACACATGTATATGTGAAGAATAAAAGTACAGATGATTAGTCACGAAGCTAGATCATCATATTATGTCAAGAGGAACTACTACTGATTATACAGAGTCTGAACCGCCCAGGATCATTAGGTACTAACCCACACAATGATCCACACAGGAACCGACCCACCTGGTGTCAATAGGTACTAACCTCTGCTGACCCACAAAGGATCCGTTTGCGCTAACACACATAGGATCGATGAGAACTGACCCATGCCAGTTCTGATCCACATTGGATCGGTACACTATTAACCACATAAGATCGCTGAGCACAGACCCACAACGGATCTGATCCATATAGGATCAGTATGCGCTGACCCACACAGGATCACTGAGCGCTGACCCACACATGATTGATATGAAATGCTAATATCCATCCATGGGATTCTGTTGGGATAATAAAAAGTGACATCCCTAGTCACAACGTCGAACATCTCAACTGCTGGATAAATCATCCTCTATGGAGTACAGTGGGCCTACCGCGTCACACAGAGGCACTTCCCACTAACCATGGACTACTGAGGTACTCCACCATTTGAGTATCATGGGTCTTCTGCGTCACAAAAAGGCGCTCCCCACCATGGTTTTGTCATGTCAAACAGAGGTGCTCTCCCTCATGGCTTGCTGAGGTACTCCTCCGGTCGATTATTATAGGTCTGCCACGTCACATAGAGGCGCTCCCCACCATCGGTCTTCTGCGTCACACCGAGGGACTCCCCACTGGGCCTGTGGAGTCACTCCGAGTCGAAACGGTCAGTGGTCGTCATGTCTTATCCAGTCACTTGGTTCCATACATTGTGAGCTAGGGAGAACCGCTCCTCAAGAAAATAGTCATACCTCAACGTCCCTTAAGTCTTATGATGATGTATCCCAAAGGTTTTTCACATCAAAAGTGACCCAATGCTATATTATGCATGTCAATCAGAAGCCTAATCTATATGTTTTTTGTGTTTCCTCTCCAAGGGCTCGTTTGGATTCGGGGTACGATCCAAACTGGATATAATCCAACATTATCCAAAACTCTCAAGTGGATGATACCAAAAATAAATGTCTCAATCCGAGGATTCTGGTTCCATAGAAGGTTCGAAAAACAGATTCCTGGTTCTCCAGATATGACCAAAAAGGAGTATCTGGGTCCAAATAGGGCCCGGTCTAGTCCGACCTGGCCCGACCCAAACTGGTTCAGGTCGCCACACACAATTCGGATCTGACCCGATTGGCCTCAGTTATGGTAGGCCCAACCTGTGAACGAGGTGTTGAGGCTCGAATGAGCACCCGGTGGTGCGGCCCTAGGGCGTGGTACGCCCAAGCTGGCACGGAAGGGGGATCAGACCCTCTTACATTTGGAACTGCAAAGGGGTAGTTCCACTAGGCTCTACCATCTCACTGTGGGACCCTAGCAGGTCCCACAGAACCGCAACTACCTTCTCATCATCTTCCCAGAGGTGTGATCACGTTCTGATGCTCCTCTACGGCCAACTGGGTGTCGGACACCTTCTGACCTCCTCCGCGAGCAAGTGGTCGCGACCTCTTACTCTGGAGGTGTGGATGCACACCGCCGCTCTTCCATGCATCAGGCCAGATGCCGGCCGCCACCATGCCACTGTGCAGCCGTCAAGCCCCGGCTTCCCCATCATCTGGTGGTGCAGATGCGCGCCTCCCTTAAATCCTCTTGGATGACCAAGTTCCAACCACCACCTTCTTCCTCATGCGATTGTTTCTTCGTTCCATGCTCGAAAAATAAATATATTGAATATTCACTATCATTGGGTCAAGAGATTCGTGTCCATATGTCAAACTCACAAAAAATTTCATTTCTAGAATCATTAAATATTTGGAATTGAAGACCGCATGAAGAACATGTAAAGATCAAATGATAAAGGGGGAAAGGTACAGGTGCAAGATGATTGCATCGTTTGTTTGGGCATCATCGTTTTGAATCCAGAACAAGAAGAATCAACAAAAAATAGATTTAATCAAAATCAAATAAAAACCCCTACCTCGATGTTCACCTGTAAGAGTTGTCACATGGAAGAAGTCGATGTCGGATAAAGATGGTGACTTCGGCATTCGTTTCCCCCGCAATATGCTTATGATCCAGGATCAAGCGTTGTCCTCGTTCATTGATTCTGGAGGATGCTCTTCAATTGAGATGGTTTTATTCGTTGAAAAATGTTCTGCCAAAACTCTTCCCCTTTTCCAATCTGCCTCCCACGTGAGATAAGGAGACTAATTAATAAGATTATGTTTATTACTTAATCAATTAATTTGTTGGCACATTAATCGGGGAATTACAAGGGTTAATGTTTATTCATTAATTCAGGAATAGCAAATCCTATTAATTAAAGAGGAATGTCGTTACAGATTTTTTGTAACTATGAAATTAATGCCCAACACTAAATTCAATACCAACCTGGTGTTGTACCCAACATGATGTTTTAAATTGATGGTTTCAATTCCAAACATAAAATAAAGCATGTTTATTTTATTTTCTCCCACAATAAGATCAAAAACTAATTTCCACCCTCAACCTACATGCGGTCAAGGTGATGGTCTCCTTAAGCGAATATCAGTGTTGCATGTTCAATGTTGTCCTCATATTTCAATTCCAATAACCTGTTCAAACATTATGAAATGACACTCGCATATTTACTGAACATATCTGAAAAAAGTTTAGAAAATTATTAATATTCACCCTCGACCCGTTCCGGTCATGGTTAGGCACTTACTAAGTGAAACACATCTCAACAACCCCAATTATACTCTTGGAATTCTAATCTGAGTTATGATTTAAATGTTTTGGATTTTACTATAAAATAATTGTCACTTAATTATTTTATATACGGCCAAAAAATAATTTTCACAAGTGGTCTGTGTCGGCCAATGTTAGTACCTACCTAAAGAAATAATACCTTAATGAGTTCAGCGGTGGTCTCATATTATTTATCTGAGTTAAAGATTGTGAGTTATAAGAATTTGAAAAATCAAATTACATTATTTAATTATTTTATTTATGGTGATTACATTTTCAGGTTTTCTCACAAGAGGCTCATGCCGACTAAAATTATGTCATTCCTATGGTAAACCCGCAATCCTAAGCACAATGATGGCCTCATATTTCTGATCTGAGTAACCGTTTAATGTTTATTCCACATTTTAAAAAAAACTGTTTATTCGTCCTAATTAATGCTTAATGAAAAATTAACAGATCATTCTGTACACTTCGGGGATCAGAATCACGCGCTGTCTGATTTTTCAGTCTCGAAAAAATTCCATACAATTAAAAAAATACATGAAATTTATGAGACATTACAAAAGAAAACAATGGATATTTTTTATAAACATATATATATTATATTGGATGAATTTATTTAAAAAAATATTATGTAAACATATTAATATTCTATATTTCTATCCGTATATAAAATATTGTGAGATAATAATATCATTCACACATTGAAAAGTTACAATTGTTCTGCTCACTACACTTTTAAAAGTGAACCTCTACCATGCTTATTACACATCATATACCACATAGCTTGTGTCGGCCTTAAAAATATCTCCCCTAGAATAATAATCCACATTATAGTGGTTTTAATATTCCCAAAATACTGACCCTTGGTTCATTAAGTGGATAACAAAATGATCTTTTTCAACGAAGAGGTAATCATCATAACCGAAAACATTCATTTATCTTCTTTCTTTACCACCTTAAATTATGTCATAATATTTACAATATATAAAAAAAGTATCATAAATATAATTACATGTTATTTTTTATTTAATAATATTTATCCTTCACCTTTTTTATCTAACAGGGATGAATATCATTGATCGTGTGCATAATAGACTTCCACATCATGAACGAATGTAATTTTTTTTATATTTCCACATTAAATGGATGGTAATAATGATTGAATTAAATAAAATATATGATATTTTTTGTTCATAATTATAACTCTATAAATGTAATATATAATAAACTTATTCATGCCTCCACCAGTTTAAAACGATAACATTAATCATTCTTATGTGATGACTACAACCTCCACGAAGCTATTTAGTTTTTTTTTGCATGGACTCATTTTATGGACGATATCAATTGGTATATGATTAATATTTATAAATTTAATATGATTATTACTAATATAATAATTTCATAATTATGTTAAATACCCAAGGAACATAACTAATTAATGAAATTATACAAGAAAACCAATATATTTGACACCCAAAACAATGATAATAATGAATGATTTACATAAAACTAGAGATAATATTCTATAAGTGGATCATATAATAATATATATATAATTATATGATTTTTATATGAAAACTTTATTTATATAAATTAGTTTAAATAATATTCATGTATGTGGGAACGTTTGATAAGAGATTTCAACTCAATTTCCACTCTATTGAGACAAGTTGTACATTATGAACAAATTTAATTATAAGTGATGTATATGATACACCTATGATTTATATAACCTGATCATATATTTATTTAATAAAATCAATTTTTATATTGATGGGAAAAAATTCATGGAGATAAAATTTAAATGTTATAAACATGGTATTAATTAACTATAATAATCTGATAATTCATAGGATTACATCTCTTTTTATAATAAAATCCATTAATATATCCTTAATAAACATCATCTATTTTTTTATCTTTTTTATAAATAATTGTTATTAATGTATTATTCTATATACTACTCTATTTTTCAATAAAATAAATTAAATAAATCATTTAAATAAAAATAGATTTTTTTTTCTTTTTGATGAAGAATATTCATATTCCGTGTATATATGTTTCAAAAATATTTCATAGGGGTCATGTTAATATTCATAAATGATTTATTAATAATATTATATGTCAACCAAATATATTTTCATGGTTTTAATCGAATTATTAAATTTATTCTTGAAGGATTATTTTTTGTTAATAAATGTTGAAAGGAATATTTATTTTTAATATATATGGTTTTAATATATTTTACAATTTTCATTAACATTTTATACAAGATTTTTTATTTTAAAACATATAATTTGTTTGAATAAGAATAATATCCATTGAAAATTTATTTTATGTTTTTTCTATATATTCATAAATTTCATAAAGGATTTATTTTTTTAAAAAACCAATATTTATGATTAATCAATGGTCATATTTAATATATTATTAAATTTTTTTCATAAAATTTCACTTGAAAAATTTACTATTTTGTGATCTTATTCAATTAGATAATCAATTCCCTTATATATCTATATTTTCTCGCTAACATACTTATTTTTAAACGATTTACAATTTCTATATATGTTTTTGAACTACATATTTTATTTGATTTATTGGGGACATATTTTTATTATATATTTTATACACAAGAATGGTATTTAGTGATAATGAATATTGTTTATGAATCAAATTTATCATTAAATGTATGATAATTTCCTTGTAAAATAAGTTACTAGTGGGGAGTCATTATAGTCATCCCATGGGACAAACAATCTGGATAGAAATATTAAATGGTTTTATATTTGTACCTTCCTATATTTGAATGTATATTGGAACATTTACCTGTTAAAAAATTTTGTATTTTTCATTTCCTTCATTTTAAATTCTATTACTATTATACCTGATATTATTACATTGATATAATCTACGTGTTAATTTTTTGTTAGAGTTTTCAATTAAAGGTAATGTGTTTTTAGTTATTTATGATGATATGTTTATTATGAATTATTTACATTGGATGGAATCCTCTATACACAACCTCTAACTAGAAATTAATCTCATCCTTATTTTTTTTCCTTTCTCTAGTATATATTGATATATTTTTTGAATGATATTAGAGTATATAAAAGATTTACATTTTTTGTTTTATATAATATTATAAATTTTAAATGGGAATCACGAATATATATGGTTCATCAAGCGAATTAATGTAATATATTATTGGTGTTGTGATCATGTGTATCTTGTGCTATTTTAAGAAAGTAGTAATTATATCTATGTTACAGGAGTCATGTTTTCTTCAAGAATACAGTCATGAAGGATAAAATCATGAATGATTAGGAGAAGGAATTAAATTTAGTGGAAACATATCATAAAAAATCCCTAAATCAGAAAAAACATTGAAGAAAAAGATATAATATATAAATAATTCTATTAAAATAAAAATATATTCATCATAGGATATAAATATAGTGAGATTTGATGATGCATTAAAAAATGAATCTAGTAAATACTAAAAAAATATATAGAACATTGAAAACTCTGAAGGAGGGGTATGAAATTTTTGCACTGAATATATATTTAAAATTAATGATGTTGGAACTACTAAAATAGAATATGAAAACATTATATGGAATTTTTTATATTTTATTAAAGTGATAAATCATAATTTCTTAATCGTTAGTCAACCCTTTTTTATGGACATTATTTTATTTTCAATAATGAATTATTTATCATGAATTGAAAAAAACAAGTACGGACCATCAATCAACATATAATAACTATTGGATATAAATTCAAAAATTATTTATCCTACTAATTACTATTATATATTGGTGGAGGATGAGAAAAATATATATAATAGAATATTTATTCATTATTCCTGCATATTTTTTAAGATAATTTTAAATTATGACATAGTGAGAGAACCTCTTGAAATAAAAAAGCACATATATTATTTTTTTATAATTTTATTAAAGGAAATAATGGTTCATGTTTTTCAGAATGTAGTGGGGATGGAATCCACCAGACTGCCTATGATTATTTATATAAACATCTATAATCCAATTTGAAAAAATTAAAGTAGACATGAATATATATTTTAATACCATTTTAGATGATTACAATAAAATTAACAATTACATTTTTATAAATCATAAGTTTTAATCTAATTTGATGTTTAAAATTTTTAAAGGATCGGTTGAGAATGATATTGGATCCTGCATCAAGAATATGAAATCTGATTATAGAAAAGTGTTCACCAACATTGTATTTTGATGATTTGTTCTAAAAAAGGAATTATGAACTAATGCAATACACTATAAAATACTGGAAAATACACTTCAAGGAAAGAGGAACATGAGTTTAGTTGATATGTGAAAAACAAAAATAACTAATAATAATATCTCATAATCTTCCTAGTGGGAATATACATTTAGTTATTTACACATATTGAATATGTGTTTTTTGAGACATGATATTCATGTTAAATTATATAAAGGTTGGTTAAATATATTAAAAATTGTATATTACCTTAATGAATTTAGTAGCCTTATCATATTAATATTAAGAACTTCGATTTGGGAATGGTTGAACAGAATATAGAGGATGTAATATTTTTTATTGCTATCAAATTTAAAATGACAAATATTTTATAATAAGTGGATATATGGTTAGTTTATAATTTTTATTTAGATATTATTGGGGTTTATTTAGAAATATATGATAAGTAATATGTAGTTTTTTAATAAATAATGAATGAATATTTTAGGAAAATAGAATGTGTATATTTATTATAATTTATGTGTAGAATAAATAGAAAATAATCCAAATGATATTGATTATTATTTTGAAAACACTAGTGATAATGAATATATAATTTATGATTTAGGTTAGGTGTATCAAAATTGAAAGATGCATGTTGGGGAAGAGATTAAAACATGAGATCATAATGCACCAGTCCAAACATGAAGGATAATGAGACTTTATAATCATATATATGTGATAACATAAATTACAAAAAATTTATTTAATTATCTTATAAATCATATTAGATTGGTATATTATATAAATTTTCAACATGGTAATATTGAGATAAATTACACATATGATCTTTTACCTATATAAAAATACATAAAAATATTTGGAACCAAGTGGTTATTAATAAATGACTTGAATTAAAAAGTGAAATCCTACATAAACATGGCTCAAATTGGTTTTAGATGATAATCAATACATGATAGAGTTTTTTTATGTTACAATTTTACATCTTCCATGAAATGAATCCATATGAATGATTACAGTAGTTGAAGCTTAAATGTTGTAAAAAATAGATCCTATATAGGTAAATAATTTTCATTATCAGAGATATCAAAGATGATGTTTATAATAAATATGATGACTGATTCATCCATGACGGTGACAGATCTAATCTTTTAGATATAAAAAAATTAATATATGGTATAAAACATGACCCCTAAAAATGGTATGAAAATTATTATGGAATCATACGTATTCTAAAATTTAATTAATTAATTGTCGAAAGAATCAATTATTTATTGAATATGCAATAAATAACAATAACTTTAATTTATCTATTTTTGAAATAAATTTTTTACGATATGAAGATAGTTATTGTGAATAATTTTTTAAACAGATTATGAATCATTTTGATATTTATATTCCCTAAGAATTTAGAGCTATGCAAGATCTAATGTGATGGAAGAAGGAAAGATATTATATTTTTCCGGATGTAATGCTTGATTTGGGACTATAGGAAATGATTTTAATGTGGAAAACTATTCCATTATCTACAAAAACACTTATAGGTATATGTCTCAAAAAGGATGGTGAAATCTAAATTTTGAATACAATGAATATTATAATATTGAGTCACAAAAAAATTTATATAAATACATTAATATCAACTAATTTTTATGCAGTTACACTCTGTAAATGTTGTGAAAGAGGTATTATGAAAATAAATTTATTATCTACCAAGTGACATATCATGTACACAATTGGAACCATTAACATTGGGTTTGATGTAAAAAAAGTTTCCAATATAATCTCTCAAGGATTATTGATACTGACTGATAGAGAGTTTGTGCTGACATAAAGTCAACATTATGTGGGATATAAATTTTTTTGATAATGTTTTATAATTTAAAACTAAAAAATATTATTTATTCACAATAAATACCACATAATATGAATAATTGGTTACTATAATTTCCCATACATAGGTAATATAAATTTGTGAATATCATAAATATCTATGGGTGATGATGGAGAGACAACTTAATATTTCAAGTAAAAATTGAAGAGCAATTTATAACTCTAAAAATATAGTGTGAAAAACTTGGCATAAGAATAAATACATCATATTACAATTCATCAATAAGAATTTTTCTAATATGGATATAATTTTTTTACTCATAGACAAAATAATCATACTAACATATTCACCAATGTAATTTCCATGAAATATTTGAAACTCGAATAATGCAAATGATGTTTCATCCCATCTAACTCACTTGAGTGAATTTTGGTCAACGCAATATGATTCTATTATATTATCCAAGGAAGATAATAAGTATATAGTATTTTAATTTAATTTTTTAATTAAGGAATTTTCTTATTACAAAAAGTGGGTGTTCATTTTGGAAGAGTGATTTTTTAAAGGCAAAAAAATCCAGATTACATGGCCAAAATATTAATATCATGAAGTGTTAGGATTGTCTACAGAAACTAATTTATCAAGTGGTGTGATGTTATAATATTTTTAGGAGAATGATAAGATTTTATGTTTTATTACGTGAGATATTAAGGTCGCAAACTAATGTGTATGGGATATTTGATGACACTATATAATTATTATATAAAACTATACTTGTTTCTATCTATATATAAGATGTAATGGATGAATTTTTAATGTTTTTGAGTTTGTCAAACATTATTTATTTTTTTATAGCAGATTGGAGGAAGTTTTATTCTTAGTATAATATGTCATTAATTTATGTGTTGGATCAATAAAATGGTTAATTATTTATTATATCAAAATAACTGTTAATATAAAATGAAAATAATTATACGTTTTGTAATACTCCAAAGATAGAATAATAAATTCAATGAGGTTTTTATGACTTATGGTAATATTTCATTTTTTTAGAATTTGAGAAAAAATTGAGAATAGAATGTCCAATGAAATAATTTTTTTTCTTGTAATTATTTGTTACATATTTCATAAGACATTGAGAAGAACAAAAGGCATTATCTGTCTTAGTGTATGTTATAAAAAATTAGTAGGAATCTTATAGTGGGGGAAAAACACTAAGTATTTTAGTAATTTTTATAAACAGATTAATTATTAACTCTTATGATAAGTAAGATGCAAGGAAAATATGAAAATGGAATGAAATTATTGAGATATCATAAATCATACAAATTTGTATAAAAATAAATAGTTGATAAAATACTATAAATGAAATCTTTAAAAATAATTAGTATAACAATGTTGTTGAAAATCATAATATATTTATTATCTTATCAAATATAATAGTGATAAATTATTCAAAATGTAGAATTTTTTAAGATGATATTCTAGAATATATTTTAGTGGAATATTCTATAGATTATATGATGGAATTCAATTATTAAAATATGAAATTGTATTCATCAACCCATGTATAAGGTTCTGATGTATTTATGATTAACTTAGATGACTGTAGAAAGACTTTGGTGGATATTTTAATAAGAAATGTTTTAAATTTATTATCATGGTCTTGTTTGAGTGTATTTTATAGTATTGTAGACCAGTACTATGGATGTATATCCTTGGAAAACCTAACTTGTTAAATTCATTATTGGTTATATATTTAAATATAATACTATTTTATCTAAAAATAATATGAATAAGAATGTATAATATGAAAAATGGAAACATTATATATGATTACGAATTAATATTTGATAATTGAAAAGCTGATACTATGAAATGATTTAAAGTGAATATTTTATTGAGATTAGGAGAGAGATTATTACATTGTGTTTAAAACATTGAATAATTTATTCCAATCCATATCATTATGTTATCTCAATTATTTTGAATAATTGAAATTAATTTTAATCATTTTGACTGATAATAGAGGATAATCATCATTAACATTTTTTGATAAAACATGACGATACAATTGATAATTATCCTCATGTTTTCAAGTACATGAAACTTGAAGTAATAAAATATGAATCTAGTGTAATAATTGGAAATATAATAATAAGATACGATTCATGTGGGATGGATTATGTGGTCAATATGATAGTTATTATAAAAATATATTTAATGGTGGAAAATATATGATTCACGGTGAAGAACCGATCATAGAAATGAGTTATTATAAATATTGGGATGAATCATTTTAAAAATTTATCATGACCAATGTTACCTTACACATTGTGTGATAAAATATGTATAAGAGACATAAAATGAGTGGATTAGATCCCAACAGGTTATATATATTTATTTTCAAGGATAAGAAATTGTAAAATAAAACACTACTAATCCAACCACCTCTTAGTGGTTTGATACACTACTGGAGGACATAAATTAATGAATACATGTATTATATTATAACATTTTTTTCATTTTCTAAAAATATATAAATTAATATATATATATTATGTTATATAAGATAATTCATTTGTAGAACACAATATATATTTATTCAAAAATATTATATAGGTACCTTGGTGCATCTAAATATAATTTTAATTAAATTCAAGGTAACATGATACATGTGATATTTGGATGGAGTAGCATGTTGGTTTTAAGTATATATGACATTAGAGTGCCTTAGGTTTATTATGATTTCCCCTTTTTTCTCTTATATCAACATTGTATATAATTTTCCCAGTGGGGTATTCTGGTGATATATGTTTATATGTTCATCTGGTGACTATTATTGTTATATTATGATATTGTTCACTTGTTATAGAGGGTTAACATTTAGTTAAAAAATTATGCATCTAATGATTATATATATTGATATATCTATTATTATGTTATTGTGTGTTATTATACATAGAGTATAGTATTCCCATATATTTACAGGATCTCACTTGTAGTAAAAAGTGCTTGCCGTATCAGGAGGCTTGATAGAGGTCATGCGACGCTATTTACCCTACAAATATTTGGGTGGTCAAAGTCCAGAGATTAAATAAGTTATTACATATCAATACATTGGTTTTATTTCTTTTTGAGGAAATAATAGATCAATGTAGTTCTATTCAGATCTTATGACACACACCAACATTATGGTCGAAATAAAATATACCATGGAAGCCCCATTTACTAGTGTTATGAATTTATTGATATGGGTTTAATCAATTATGATTTATGTTTTAATAAATTTTAAATTTCTTCGGATGAGATTATTATTTATTATTTTAATTTTATCATAATGAGGTATGTTTTTGTTTTTTTATCTAACATATCAGATATATAGTTTAATATTATACATTTGCATTACTAATTGTGTGAGAAAATGGTGTTTATAAGGGTAAACATTTTTATAAATATTTGTGGAATTATTTTTTGAATTTTTTTATTAACATGTTTTTATAATTAAAAATTTAATCAATAAGTAATATTTTGTTTTCCCAAATAATATATTTCTAGTGATTGTTTTAGTCGAAATCATGTTTATTAGTTCATTTTTATTTTTTTTGGATGTTTTTAACCTATAATTTTATTGGTCGATAATGTTTTATAGTGGGTAAGATCAGAAAATGAATTTTGTGTGTATTTTTTTATGAATTTTCTTCCTAGGATGTGGATTGTAAGTAGTTTGTTGGTCGAGTGATATTCAGTTTTCATAGTGTCATGTGATCTAATAATTCATTTATATTTTAGGTGTGTAGGATTATTAATTTTGTAACAAGGGGATCAAGATAAATTATTTAGTGGCTAGGATAATTATAAAGTGCATTAAGATAATGTATTTTATATTCATAAGAAAATCAATTTTTTGTGTTAGAAATTGAATCACCTATCATTCATTGTATGTTATGTTTTTTTATTATGGGATTGTGAATATTATATTTCATGGATAATCTTTCTATATATGATTTAGAGTAGATCCTAATTGTGATGTGTATTATTCATATGGATTTAATTTTTGAATTCCATATGATACATCGGGTTCTTAGGTATTATGATGATGAGACGTGCTAGGAGGTTATGTTTAAAATTACAATTTATTTTTTTCATCAAGTGTCTAAATAAACTAGAGGATATGGATAGTTTATTGGGATATAACAGTCAGATGAGTTTCATGACATCAAAAAGTGATGTTCATTTTATTGTATATCATCGGACACCATTAATTGGTAGTTTCCAAGATAAATAATCCATGGAGAGTATCTATTTATATTTTTTATAACTCTTAATAATTTATTCATAAATCATGATCAATGTATTTTATATAGGATGATTTATAAAAACTACAAATTTAAATTCCCTGTGAAATTTTGAAATTATTATAGGTCTTAGGAAATAAACTCCATAATTTATGTACTCGATTATATTATTGATATGTGAACTATGTCTTTCGGTGGCTAAAATGAAAGTAAAATTTACTTATTGTGTCTTACCAGGTTGATTTAGATGGTAGAGGATAACAACCATGAGTTGGTGATGTAATATTGTTTTGTCATTAAGGGAAATGTTTTCAAGTCTTGAAGGTTTTGAATATATTAATCAAAATTAATGATATCCTAGGGATTCTGTGAAAACTGGGCCCCAGTAACAGCACAACCACCCCGCCTTAATATGGCGGTCGGGTCCTGGCCCACTAGGTACCACCAGTTGCCCCGCAGACACATTGGGCCCACCCTAGGGTCCTCCCATATGCCTGAACGGGTCATCTGACTAATGATTGTCCCCACAGGCCAACACATGTCCTTTCCAGTGTGTTTTGTCCTCACTCACACACATCCTGTGAAAACTCGCAGCGCCGATATTCGCTTAAGGAGACCTTTTCTGAAGTTGCGTTTTTTTGCGGGACGAAAGTTAGTTTTTGGGAGAATTATAAGAAGTTAAATAAAAATGTGGAACACATTTTATTTTTCTTACTTGTTTGTTAACTCCTCTCAAAGGAAGTTAGGGGTGGGACCCACACCCACTTAACCTCCCTTGAGAGGATTAAGTGTGGTGGGGCCCACACGAACCCCAACTTTTCATCTCCTCAAAAAACTCCCTTAACTCCCCTTTTTAAATGAATTTGAAAACATAGATTATTAATTGGGTTGAGTTGTTTAATATTTTTCAAACCATTGAATTTCAAAAGGTTTGGTTGAGGAAATAAAATAAGATCTTAGCTTATTTTATTTGGTTAGAATTCTCTAGCCTCTTGAGAGTTTTGAAGCCTTCTCCTTCTCCTTCTTCTTCTTCTTCTTCAAGCTTGACGAAGAACGCGAAGAACCTTCGAGCTCCGACGAAGAACGCCACTCCTCTCTTTTTCGTGGCCGGTTGTCTCCGAAGATCAACGACGTCTTCCGTGTCAACGAAAGGGAACGCCGCTTCCTCCTCGGACTTCCTTCGTCGGCTTACGATGATTCGCCAACGATGTACCTCTTCGGACGTACCTCTTCGTCAACGGTTTGGCGAATAATTACCGCGACGCCCGACCTCCGCGACGTTGTCTTCCGCGGGTCGTTGACGATCATCGATCTTGAAACCAAGGTAGGGGTTGTTGTTGGTTAATTATTTATTCTCGTTCTTGGTTCTAGCTTGACAATTTTTTGAGGTTTATTGTTAAGTTTTATCGACTAACGAGAGGGGGTCCGGACCGCACAAACACGGCCGAATCACCCCTCCTTTGTTCGTGATTATTATTATTTATCTTGTGGATGATGAGATGGAGTGGTGCCGTCGCACCACGCGGGAATTCGCATGGTTGTATTGTGCGACACCGTCATGCCGCGCCGTGGCAGGATCATCATGAATGTGATGCCGTAGCGTCGCGTCGAAGAAAACCGATGGCGCCGCGGCAGGAGCGGGGCCGCGGCGGAGGGGCGCGGTGCCATCGCACCGCAACCGGTTCCGGGCCGCGGCGAGACGGGAAGACCAACGGCTCACCGGGCCGCCGGTGTCGGAAGCTGGAAGGGGACCGGCTTTGCCGGTCCGTTGAAGAAGAACCGGCCGGCCAGGTGGGCCGGCCGGAAGGGAAAAACCGGGGGAATTTAATTCCCCCGGTCAACTCTAATGCCCCCCCCCCCCATTTATGAGGGGGGCGGTTTCTTTAAGGGGGGCAGGCGGCCCCCCGGTTTTCCTCAAGCAGGCCCCCACGAAGGGGGCCGGTTTTCCAAAAAGGCGTGGCTTAAGGTGAGCCGCCTGCTGGAAACTGGTGCCATGCCCCCCGCGTGTGGCACCAAGCGGCGCCAGGCCGCGCCGCCGCCGGCCGGACCGCGCCGCCGCCGGCCGGACCGCGCCGCCGCGCCGGACCACGCCGTCGCGCCGGATCGCGCCGCTGCGCCGGACCGCGCCGCCGCGCCGGAACGCGCCGCTGCGCCGGACCGCGCCGCCGTGCCAGATCGTCGCCGACCGGGCCGGGTCGGACCCGGTTCGGGTCGACCCGGTTCGGGCCGACCCAGGGGGGGTCGGGCCGGGTCGGCCCGGACCCGGACCCCCCGTTTTCGAATCGTTTTCGGTCGTTAGGCCATAACGTGAGCCACAGACCTCCGATCGATGAACCGTCAGTGGCAATGCGATCCTTGGATCGAGACGGTCATTTCGGTATATCACACTCAAAGGTTTGGAATACTTTGTGTTCGGCCGGGTTGGTTCTTCCACGAAACCAACCGGGCCTTCGGAGCGGAAACACTCATATCTTGATCTACGTACGTCCGATTGACGTGCCGTCAGCTTTGTTGTGTTCCTCTTAGTGAGACGGATCTTTTGGCATACTCCGCCCGAGGTTTGGACGTAGGTGGAGTACGATCAGGTTGGTTTTGCCTTAGAAATCAACGGGGCCCCTAGGACGAAAAAAGCCAATAACTCTCAGACCGGGCGTCCGATCGACGCGTCGTCTCTTGCGTTGAGTTCCTATCGACGATACGAAACTTTTGGATACATCATCTCTGGAATTTGTGACAATTGATGTATCAGCCTCTCGGCTTGTGAAGCGGACCCTCCGAACGAGCTTGCTGTGTGCGGGAACCCTAGTGCTGGCTGCGACTGTGACTACTACTGCTACTGCTTCTGTGACTGCGACGATGACAGTACAGAGATCCTGTGTGGATTCTACGAAGACGACTACATCACATAGCTATCCTACATGGATCAGTGCTACAGGTCCTGTGTGGGCCCGATCCTGTGTGGGTCCTTGCGCTCAGCGGTCCGGTGTGAACCAGCGCCTACAGGTCCTGTGTGGGCCCGATCCTGTGTGGGTCTTTTGCGGGGGTTAGTTACCTATCGATCCTTCGTGGGTCCAACGACTTAGATGGATCAGAGATCATCTTTATCGTCCTATGAATAAGTATACCTGTATGAACTGAATCTTGTTGCTTTCCTGTGTGGATTGTGTTGTGCTATCCCGTGTGGATTACGTTTTGCTTTCCTGTGTGGAATATGTTTACATTCTTGAGTGTACTGAGTTGTACTTGGGCTTGGAGGTTGGAGCGTATTTGAAATTGATGACTTAGTTATATGTATGGGCATATACCTAAGCAGTGTCAGTTGTTTCTTTGTGATTGTACCTTTCTTTGTGGTTAACCCTTTGTGGATTTTGAGATACCTTCAAGGGTCTCGGGGTCCCTACTGAGTAGCTTATACTCACCCCTGCACGGGCTATGCCCGCACTACGTTGTGTTGGTTACAGACGACGGACATCGTTGATCTTGGATGAGGCTTGCAGAGCAAGACGGTACCTGGAGGTGGACCACTAGGCGAGACGTGCTCGGAGCGAACGGCGGGACCCGAGGAGCAGTGGAGCTATCTGTACCCACCCTTCAGGTGGGATTTCCAGTGGACAGCTCAGAGTAGCATCTTTTACTTTACAATTGTTGTTTTCCCTTTCGAGTTGTACATTACTTTCAGATTGTGTTTGTATACTGGCCCATTTACTTTTCCGCACTTTCAGTTGTACTCTGTTCTTTCTTAGTGTTTACTTTTCCGCTTGCTTACTCTATGGTGCTTGTTTACTTTTCAAAGGCAATTCCTTCCCTTTTTGTTGTGATTTACGCCTTGGTGCTAGTCGCTAGCCCCTGGCCTATAGAAGGCGGGCATGGGGTAGTCACGGCACGGACCTCGAGGGCGGGTCGTGACAAATTGGTATCATAGGAGTTCGGTTCTACCGCGAACTCTGATCTTTTCTATCTGAAGCAATAATGTTTAGCGTATTGAGTGTGGTTATCAGTCCAGGGAGTCTAGTGTTGGTGCGGCGGTCGACGTATCCGTACACCAGGACCCTGACTTCTGATTTCCGACTTAATGCACGAAAACATTGATTGCATGTGTGTTTCAAAGTTTTCTTTGGAATTACTTTATATCAGCTCACCAGGTATACTGTTCTGACCATGGCACACCTGTTTCCTTTTCAGGATGGCCCCACAACGGCAGCCAGCTAGGGTTCCGAGAGTCGACTGTGACGACAGCACACCGAGCGACGAGGCCTCGGTGCAGGGCCCTTTGTCAGCAGTGGCACCGGCGGTAGCTCTACCCGCCGAGCCCCCGATGCTTTCAGCGCCAGCCACTGACGATGCACGTCGCCTCAACACACTGCATGAGTTTCAGCGCCAGCGACCACCCAGGTTTCGTGGGGAGACAGATCCCCAGGCAGCCAAGGACTGGTTGGAGGCAGTGCTATGTGTGTTTAGGCTAGTGATGACACCAGCAGACCTCATGGTGATCCTCGCTGCGAGCCTAATACACGCAGCAGCAAGACGATGGCGGAGCTTGATGCTCCAGGTGCACGATGGGGAATCTCTTCTTTGGTCGGACTTTGAGAGCCTCTTCCGCTCGGAGTTTGTCCCATCCACCCTTCGTGCGGTGCATATCAAGGAGCTTCTTCAGCTGCGGTAGGGCAACATGACGGTAGCTCTGTACTTGGCGAGATTTACTGATCTCTCGCGCTACTCGACCGACATGGTACGGGACCCATTCTTCCGGGCCCGGACCTTCGAGCAGGGTTTGAGACACAAGATCAGGGCATCGCTGATCTCCCTCAGCATACCGACTCAAACAGGAGTACTGGAGCGGGCCCTTCTGATCGAGAGCTTCCTTGCTGAGTCTACACCAGCGCATCGACCCACCGCAGGGCGGCACGTGGCAGAGTCATCTACAGCAGGCAGTCGACGAATGACTCAGGGGTCCAGGCAGACCAGACCTTCGGGAAGACGACCTCAGGACACTGGCTCAGCAGTGCGGGGCACATAGTGAGGAGCCAGTCTTTCGAGAGGCAGACAGTGCTACTCGTGCGGCGGGTAGGGCCACATGGCTCGTGACTGCCCGACCCGCCGTGCTGAGGAGCAGTAGACAGTTGAGGGACCACCGAGGCAGAGGCAGAGGGTCGACCGTGGCGGTCCGCAGGGAGGAGGCGGACGAGGTAGAGGAGCTGGACGAACAGCCAGTGGTGGGCGACGCTTTGAGGCTCTGCCACCACCACCACCAGGAGGTCCACCCCGACCACAGGGAGCTGGCGGGCAGAGTCAGGCACAGCTCCAGGCAGCAGAGGCCTATGACCACGGTGCACCCGAGATGATTCGAGGTACTATCTGTGTCTATTCCACCCTTGATGCAGTTCTTATAGACACAGGAGCGAGTCACTCTTTCATAGCCGCTGCCCTTGTTCGGAGCTCGGAGATTCCGACAGAGCCGTTGGCTCGATCCTTACGGCTAGAGACTCCTACGGGAGCAGACTCGACGATTACGCAGTGGTGCCGGCAATGTGAGCTCACTCTAGGAGGAGAGAGCTTCGGCTGGGAACGTCTTGTAGCAGCGTCGAGGCCTTACGACGTCATATTGGGCATGGATTGGCTATCTACGGTCCATGCGCAGATTGACTGTTTTAGGCGCAAGGTGCGATGTGTACGCACCGACGGGAGCAGGTTCACCTTCACTGGCGAGAAGGGAGCCTTAACAGCACAGGATGGACTTCCGCGGAGGAGAGGACAGCCCATCACTCATCAGATGGCTAGCCTCATCCTTGGAGCAGTTGATGTGCAGAGTCCTTGTTTTCCTGCAGTGGTGGATCAGTTTGCGGACGTTTTTCCCAATGAAGTTCCAGGGCTACCTCCTCCCAGATAGGTAGACTTTTACATTGACTTGTACCCCGGGACAGCCCCGATATCCACTCCAGCATTTCGGATGGCCCCCTCCGAGCTTCGAGAGCTACGAGTACAGTTGGAGGACTTGCAGGGCAAGGGGTTCATCCGACCCAGTGTTTCACCCTGGGCTTCCCCGATATTGTTCGCCAAGAAGGCGGACGGGAGCCTGCGACTTTGTGTAGACTATCGTCGCCTGAACCAGGTGACAGTGAGGATCAAGTGTCCAATACCAAGGATTGATGACCTCTTTGATCAGCTCAAGGGAGCACGGTGGTTTTCGAAGATAGACCTCAGGTCAGGCTATCATCAGCTCAGAGTCAGAGACGAGGACATGCAAAAGACGGCCTTCAGATGTCGGTATGGCCACTATGAGTTCCTGGTTATGCCTTTCGGTGTAACCAATGCTCCAGCAGTGTTCATGGCTCTAATGAACAGGATCTTTCAGCCATACCTCGATCGGTTTGTCATGGTCTTTATCGACGACATTCTGATTTACTCGACGACTGAGGAGGAGCACGCCTATCACTTGAGAGTTGTACTAGACACAGTCTGAGAGCACCAGCTTTATGGTATGCTCCTGAAGTTCTAGTTCTGGAAACGGGAGGTCCACTTCTTGGGACACGTTATCTCTGAGGTGGGAGTTGCAGTGGATCCTGCGAAAATTGGGGCTGTGTTAGCATGGGAACCACCCAGGAGAATGACTGAGGTTTGGAGTTTCTTGTGACTAGCTGGATACTATTGGAGATTCATGCCAGACTTCTCTAGAGTTTCAGCACCACTCACAGCTTTGACGAAGAACGGGAAACCCTTCGTGTGGTCAGACAGATGTCAGCAGAGCTTCCAGGAGCTGAGACAGAGATTGACCAGCGCACCTATCTTGAGGTTGCCTGAGGAGGGAGTAGGGTACGTAGTCTACTGCGATGCATCAGGGACCAGACTCAGATGTGTTCTAATGTACGAGCGGGCAGTGATCGCCAATGGATCACGTCATTTGAGGCCGCATGAGCAGAACTACGTTACCCATGACCTGGAGTTAGCAGCAGTTGTCATCGCTCTGAAGACATGGCGACACTATCTGATGGGCGAGCGCTTTACAGTCTTTTCTGATCATCAGAGTATCAGGTATATCTTCTCACAGAAGGACCTGAACCTGAGACAGCAGCGATGGCTCGAGTTCCTCCAGGATTATGTCTTTGAGATAGTCTATACTACTGGGAAGGGGAACGTGGTAGCTGATTCCCTCAGTAGGAGGACGGACATTCAGCTACTTGTGGAGGCAACAGAGCAGCTAGCCTCTTTACAGAAATCCTTCGCGGATAGAGATGGAGAAGCCTTCCTCCAGTCTCTCACAGTCACCCCTCCACTACTGCAGCGGGCCAGAGGGGCACAGCATGAGGATGCTGACTGTGAGACACGGAGGGCATAGATATCCTCATTACAGGCACCTGATGGTTTATCCCTTGGAGCAGTGCACGACATCCTTTTCAGAGGACGTACCATGGTACCAGTCGCTTTGCGAGAGGAAGTGCTGAGAGAGTTTCACACTTCTCCTTTGGCGGTACATCCTGGAGTGGCGAAGATGTACCAGGACCTCAGAAGACACCACTGGTGGCCGGGCATGATGAAGGCAGTGGCAGTGTTCGTTTCTCAATGCCTCACCTGCCAGCAGGTGAAGGCAGAGCATCAGGTACCAGCAGGCTTGGTACATCCCTTGGAGGTCCCAGAGTGGAAGTGGGATGGAATATCTATGGACTTCGTGACTGGACTTCCACGCACTTCCAGAGGTCACGACTCCATCTGGGTGATTGTTGACCGACTCACCAAGTCGGCACACTTCTTACCCATCAGAGAGCATGGCTCAGTGGAGAGCTTGGGACGTCTCTACGTTCAAGAGAATGTGCAGCTCCACGGCGTGCCATCCTCTATCGTCTCCGATCGAGATGCTCGCTTTACTTCCGAGCTTTGGAAGGGATTGCAGGAGGCATTCGGGACGCAGCTACGTCTGAGCACAGCCTTTCACCCTCAGACGGATGGTCAGATGGAGAGGACCATTCAGACTCTCGAGGACATGCTCCGCGCATGTGTCCTCGACTTTGGTCATAGCTGGGAGGACCACCTACCCTTGGTGGAGTTTTCATACAACAAGAGCTACAAATCCACCATCGGGATGGCACCGTACGAGGCGTTGTACGGCCAACCTTGTAGATCTCCTTTTTGCTGGACAGACCCTGGGGAGTCAGCACCTGTGGGACCAGAGATGGTTCATGCCATGACAGAGAAGGTTCAGGTCATCCAGGAGCGGATGAGGACAGTTCAGAGCCGTCAGAAGTCATACGCTGATAAGAGGCGGAGGCCACTAGAGTTCGAGGATGGTGACCACGTCTTCTTGCGGGTCTCACCTCGACGTGGTATTCGGAGATTTGGCCGAGGCGGCAAGTTATCTCCGCGCTTCATCGGACACTTCCAGGTCCTTAGCAGGATTGGCGAGGTGGCTTATCACCTAGCTCTACCACCTCAGTGGGTATTTTGCGGGGCTTAGTTACATATCGATCCTTCGTGGGTTTGACGACATAGATGGATCAGAGATCATCTTTATCATCCTTTGAAGAAGTATACATGTGTGAGCTGAATCCTGTTGCTTTCTTGTGTGGATTGAGTTGTGCTATCCTATGTAGATTTCATTTGGCTTTCCTGTGTGGAATACGTTTACTTTCCTGTGTAGACTGAGTTTTACTTGGGCTCGGAGGTTGGAGCGTATTGGAATTGATGACTTAGGTATATGTATGGGTATATACCTAAGAAGTGTCGGTTGTCACTTCGTGTTTGTACCTTTATTTGTGATTTATCCTTTATGGATTTTGGGAGACCATCAGGAGTCTCGGGGTTCCTACTGAGTAGCTTATTCTCACCCATGCACGGGCTATGCCCGCACTACGTTGTGTTGGTTGCCGACGACAGACAGCGTTGATCTTGGCTGAGGTTTGCAGAGCAGGACGATACCTGGTGGTGGACCACTGTGCAGGACGTGTATGGAGCAGACGGCGGGACCCGAGGAGCAGTGGAGCTATCTGTACCCACCCTTCAGGTGGGATCTCTAGTGGACAGCTCGGTGTAGTGGATTTTACTTACAGTTGTTGTTTTCCCTTTTGAGTTGTACTTTACTTTCAGTTTGGGTTTGTATACTGGACCATTTACTTTTCCGCACTTTCAGTTGTACTCTGTTTTTACTTAGTGTTTACTTTCCTCTTGCTTACTCTGTGGTGTTTGTTTACTTTACAAAGGCAATGCCTTCCCTTTTTACCGGGAATTACGCCTTGGTGCTAGTCGCCAGCCCCTGGCCTATGGAAGGCGGGATTGGGGTAGTCACGGCACGGACCCCGAGGGTGGGTCGTGACAGATGCATAGTATATCTCATGTTGTTCAAAGATATTCGTATGTCATAAAAATTTGAGGGATCGTCACCAAATTAATTATTCCATGGTAATTCCAATATTTTATTGATTATGGTTCACTATGGGATGATTATTTACCATTATATAGGGTCTTTGATCGATTAATCTATTATAAAACAGTATTATTGAGATAAGATATAAGATATTGTTTTATTTGTGAGGATGGTTTCCTATATAAATATTTATGTAGGATGAGTAATGTATTTTTTATAAAATATATGTAGTTTATGTATTTATTTGTAGTTATTTACACCATTAGTGCATGAAATATATATTGACGAGAATAAAACTTATGGTTAGGTTGATTTTTTCGATATTTGGATGTGTTGGTACTCAAGAAATATTATGATGCAACATTATGGGACTGGAATGTTTATTAGTGACTAAACTATGAGTTTGGTTTTTACTCATATATGGATGATCTGTTTTTTCATTAAGGTAAATTCTGATAGCAAGGGCTTAATATTTTTAATGATTCTAATATGATTTTAACTTTGTTTGTATGTAGGGAAATTCAAAATGTTTTGGAGAAATTTATTATTTCTTTGTATAGTTATATATTTCAATATTTTCATTATTAAAGGAATAATCAGGAAATTTACCTGGGCATAATAAGGATCCAAGTGAGTGTTTTTGATAATAAACTATCATTGATGTGATATTTTAGTTTAAGGATCAAATTTGAAAATAGATCTGAAATATGAGAAAAAAATGGATCCTTATGAATGAAATTATGATCAAGAATAAATAACAATTGATTCATGAGGATGTTAATCCTTATGGCAGAAATATTATAAAAAATCATGTGATGAAATGATGTTATGAATTTTTATTTGTGTATTTGGGTAGTGGGAGATTTAATTTGATGACTTTTATTTGGTATCTATGGTTTGAAAATTAATATAAAAATATCATGAATCGTGTTTTGGGGTTTCTAAAATTTTTAAGTGATCATGGTATGGAGGGGGTTTCCTTAATACTATTTTAAGATGTAGTAATTCACTATACGTCCAATGTAGGGGAACTATGTGCTTGGTGAAAATATAATTGGGAAAGTACATCCATGATACTAATTGTGTAGTAAGTGGAGTTGTACGAGGTGAACATTGGGGGAATGAGTTCACAATTTTGGATGAGTAGATTCTCAGTGGAGGACTTTGATGTTTATTATTTAATGGGAATACATTCCAAATATTTTTTAACTACATATAATTTATGAAGAAGGGTGTTCATGAGTAGGAAATTATCTGAACAGATCCATGTATTATTCAATTTTCATGACCTTTTTTACTTAATAAATTTGTAGCATACATGAATTTTTTTATTTTTATTTAAATTACCTTAATTTCATTTACTTCTTTAATTAACGTCAACATCATATTTTAAGGAACATTAATATAGTATAATGTTACAACCTTGATGATAAATCATATTGTTGAGTATGACTAAAAAGTATGAAAACATTAATGGTACAATCATCTATAAAACAAATTAATTATTTATCTATTGATTTGAAAATAAAAAAATCATATGAAAGTTAAGGAAATGATTTCGAAAATTTTGTTTGAAGCACACAATGTGTTATCATCCTTGTATATTAAATTAATAACAATTGGTGATTTGTTTAAAAGATTTTTACATACTATATTTTCAATCAATTGTTTTATAAGTAATATAATATTAATATATCCATGGGACAAGAATAAATACAGTTTTATTCTCCATACTGTATTTTTCTGAAAAACAGGTTAGTTTTTCATTGTGAAATCATATTATTAATAAATTTATCTAATTTTAGAAAAATAAATTGAATAAATTATTTTCAATATTTTAAATCAACATTAAAAAATATCTTATATGTATTTCATGAAGAAATGATAAAAATATTAATTTTCAATGTAATGGTGACAAATAGTGTTTTTATAAAAAAAATATAATTATCATTAATTCATTTACATTGTTCGATTTAGTTTTGGAAAAAATAATAGAATTATATTATTTGTTATTTAACTAAGGTCATTGGGCTAAATTTAATGTTTTATTTCGGTAAAAATAATTTTTTTACTAATGAAAATGTTTCCTTTAGATACAACATTTTCATCGTTATTGCAGAATTACTTTTTAATTAAAATCATTAAATTTTATAAGTAAAATTTTATAAAATGGATTCCATATTTATAATAATAATAATAATAATTTTTAAATAATGGTAATTTATTTTTAATTAATATTGTATAATAATGAAGGTAAATAATAACTACCACAGTTAAGGTAAAATTGTATTTTTCCTATCTCATGAACCTATGTCAAAACTATTTTTCCACATAAATAGGAATTGTATTTGATAAATTTAATGAAAATTTTAAAATTATTGGTCTCAAATTAATAATATGGTTCATATATTTTTAATCTAAAATGAAAAATTTCCATGGTAAATAAATAAAATAAACTTTTTACTCTATTGAAAACTAAAGAGGTAAAATTAAGTAAACATTGAGGATAAATAAATTACATGTTTAAATAATGTTTATTTTTTTTGTGGAAGATTTCCCCAATAATTTCCCCCGTAGGATAGATTATTTATCTTTTTTGGAGGCGCATGGGATAAGAGTGACTTTACATTGTAGAATTCTTTTGGGTATTTAAAAAAATGACACTCCTAAATTATAATATATTTCCCAAATCACTAATTTTTTCAAACCACCTAATCCATTTAGATCCAAAAAACCCTTATAAATTTAACCAATAAAATAATTATACATAATATAGTTTTTATGGTCTTTATAAAATACCGATCATAATGTCTATTATATGTGATCTAAATGATGTTTTTTTAAGAAAAGCTAATTGTCTTCATTAAGATATTTCTTTATTAACAACATTACATACCACATTCATGAATATATTAATAATTACTATAAAATACCACTAATATATATGTTAAATTTAGGTTATTTTATTTTTTTATATCCTATATCAATCTCAACATCCACCAAATGTAATACAAAACCTTCAATCGCGTGTACGAATTACTATCAAATCAAAAACAAATGTATTTGGTTTTTCATAACTACATCTCATGGATAGATATACAAATGGATTTAAAGTGTATATATATACATATATATAATATTTATTAGAAAATTTATTTCTATAAAAATGTTAGTACATTTACCATTTTTTCTTCTAATCCTTTGTAAAATGATTACCCTTACCATGCGTACTTGTGAACTGACTCATTGATGAAGTGATGTGATATAATTTTCATTTTATATCGAAATGGATTGTAATAAATATATATATAAATAATATATATGATATATATGGTAAACAAATATTATGTAATGGTTAATTTATATTTTCATTTCTTCCATTATGTCCTTCAAACAATGAAATCAACATTCATGTGTACGTATGACCTACCGTCTCCATTAATGGTTCAAATCATGATTTATTCTCTACTATAATATATAATTTTAAATATTTATATAATTATTTTTCATGATATTTATATATTTATAAATGTTATGATGATTATGGGACTATAATAAGAGTTTAAAGACCAAAATTAACAAAATAAAACATACATGAAGAACGAATATGTTATCATGTCAAATAATGATTTTAATAAAAAAATTAATAAATATGTTTTAAAATGTTATAAGTAAATAATATATGGTATTATATATATGTGAATATAGGTATAGAATGGATTTATAATAAAACTATATTTATTGTTCATTTTTTAGAATGTTTATGAAGAATTTTTGGACTTAAGGTTAGGGACATTCACATCCCATTTACTTCTATGAAACACTTTCTATATTCCCCACTTGCTTGTTTTATATTGTGTATATTATGTTCAGGAATATATTTTGTGATTAATTTTATAAAAATTATTGTATATACATTTCTATCTAAGTTTACATACGTAATGGTTCTTATTATTTAAATGATACAAAACTTGTAAGGGTTTAATTTTATATTCCTCTTTTTTGATCAGGATTGCTGGTGACTATACTTCTGATGATGAAATATTATGATATGGCTCCAAATAAACTCTTGAATTTTTATGTACTATAGTTATCTGTTGAGAATACATATTTTTATTTCATTTTCCTCTATTTATGAAATCAAGAGTAGAAAATAATATTTGTAGGGAAATCGATTTTATCTCTCTTTAGTTGAAAAACCATTCACATCCATGTCTAAGACAACAAAATAATGTTTCAATGAATGATTTTACAATTATCAAATTATTTATAAGTAATTATTATCCTTATTGGACTATTTAATAAAACGATTAATTGATTTTAATTTTCAATTTTTTTATAAAATACTTCTGAATTTGAACTAAAATATGAAATGAATCAATTTTTTAATTCATACAACATGATTAGTGTTTCCTATGGTCCGGAACACTCAATGATATAACATAACCATACAATTTTTCAATATAATTTTCAATTAATATATTTAATTATTATTCCGTAAATTTATTTATTTTAAAGAAGATTTTTTTGGAAATTGAATGGATATTTTTGTCAAAAAAATTAATGATTTTTTGGAATTTCTATTATTCAAGGACAATGACCATTGTCATTTATTATGTTTTAACTTAGTTGTTATCCAATGGTATCATACATATTCATTATCATGATGATTTTTGATTATGTGGATGATAATTTTATAAAATCCATTTATTTTTTAATGGATTACACTAGGATGGATTGATGAAATGTTTATGAAAATATATTACTTTGCATGGTGAAAGGTCCAAAACTGAATGCCATTAACTAGTTACAAAATATAATAGGTCACCTAGACATAAGAAAGCCTCCTTATAATCCCAAGGCTTCTAACTACCAATTATGGTTGAGGTGGTACAATGGGGATAATATGCACTACTAATCAGATTTCACTACGGAAAATATGGGCATTTGTGACGGTTTTTTTTTAAATGGGTCAGGGGCCAGTTCCAAATAACCCCTTCAGACATATTATTTGTAGTGGGTGTATAAGGGCCTATCGAAAAAGGATTGGTAAAAAATATGTGCCTAACCATCAGAAATGTATTTGCGACGAGTTGTCTATTCCTATTGCAAATGCACGGTGGTTGTCTTTACAATTTTTGACAGCTTACGTTTCCTATCACAAATAATATGTCATCAGGTAAGCATTTGCATTGGGACCTTTTTCAAATAATTTTTAATGAAATACCTCAATTAATACAGGAAATTGGGATTTGGATTGGGTCCCATCGCAAATAATCAAACCTAAATATACCCTCGTCTGCTTTTCATCTCATATTACTTCTTTCTCATCTTCTATCTCTATCACCTCTGGGTTTTTTAAATTTTTTTATCAAAGTATAAACATATAAATAAAAGCATATTCCATGGTTTTTTCTCTCACAATGCTCAAGATACATGGTATTTATCTATTTATTATAGTTTATTTATTTTATTTAATTTTACAATGTCTATAATTTTAGTTAGTAAGATGGAACTAAATTAAATTAGAATTACATATTAGTCTTTTCAATATTTTTTATAAATCATAATATCTAAGTGTTAATTTTAATGAATTTGTAACAATTATTAATAAAATGAATAATTCGTACTCAAAACTAATAATTAGAAATAAATTGTAATAAGTTATAATTAATTGTAATAATTAGTAATTAATTGTAATAATTAGTAACAGATATTTCTAAATAGTAATAAATATTAATAATTTAACATAAATTTTAATGATTTGGATTAATTAGTAATAATTATTAATAAATTGAATTAATTAGTAATAAATTTTAACAATTAGTAATAAAGTGTATTAATTAGTAATAAATTCTAATAAATTAGTAATAGGTTGTTATAATTTGGTTTAATTATTAATAATTAAGATTAATTAGAAATAATTACGACAAACTTGTAATAATTTGGATTAATTTGTAATAATATACTATATCTACTAAACCTAGGTGTTCCCCTGATGATGTGTCGACCCAGCATTAAGCCATGTCACAGAAATATCATACCAAATTATAGTTTCACCTACAACCTTCAACCAAAACACCCAACATGCCCTCTCGACACCACCTACCATCCCTGAATCCCTCCTAGAACTTTCTCTACGCTGGCTCCATCCATGCATCCTTCCTCCACTCCACTCTCTAGACACGTTTCCGCCTACGCGTCGCCTTTGCCTTCGCCTCACCTCTACCTTCACCTCCGACCTCCTCCCTGAATAACTAATTTGCCTCCATATCCTTCTCCTTATGCTGCTCCACCTTCGGTTGCTCCGCATCCGCCTCCACCTCGAGCTCAACCACCTATGGGTGCTCCACCTTTATATAGTCCACATTTGACTCCTTGAGCTCTACCTCATAGGGTTACCAATAATATATGTCTACTCCGAGTTCTAACTCCCATAATGGCTTTGATTGTTTCTTTATCTATATTCCTCTACCTTACATAGATCTCATCAACCTGTCAAAATTTACCCTAACATCATATTCATCATAGTATTATATTATTTGTAACCTCTATGTACCATTATTCACTCTATTTAGTTTTATAAATTTACTCAATTCACATGAAATTAACATGTTGTAATGCATTATAGTGCTTTACAACAGGTTTGTACTCGTAGTATTCATGAAATTTTTTAGTTATCTCCATGATTAAGTATATCCAGTTTCATGTTAGTTTTTCGAACATTATGACACTATATATTTTTTTTATAATTAACCAATTAGTACTTATACTTTTACTACTCAACTTATCATTCAAGATTAAATGAAATCTGCAGGCTATAATAAAATACAATACTTCAGCCGATCGACATTTTTCCTACTCTCAGATTCATCACGGTATTATCTTCTTTGTAACCTCATTGTAGCAATTTTATCTCCTTTTAGTTTTTAAATTTCACTCAATTCATATGAAATTTTTAGGCTGTAATGCAATACAGTTCTTCGCAACATGTGCATGCTTATAGTATTATGGAATTTTTTAGTTCTCTTCAAGATTTAGTATATCCAGTTTCATATGAGTTTTTCGAACATTATGACACTACATCACCTATTCTGATTCACCAATCACTTCCTATACTTCCTTGTGGCATTTTTCTCTCCGTTTAGTTTTACAATTTTACTCAATTCATATGATATTCACAGGATGTAATGCAGTACATTGCTTAAAAACAGGTGCGTACTCATAATCTAATGGAATTTTTTTAGTACTCTCCAAGAGTAAGTATATAAAGTTTCAGGTGAGTTTTTTAAACATTATGACACTACATCTCTAGTTCTAATTCACCAATTAGTACCTATACTTATACTAATAAACTTGTCTTTCTAGATTATATGAAATTTTCCGGCTGTAATACAATACAATGCATCAACCGGTCGACATTTTCCTCCCCTCAGATTCATCATAGTATTATCATCATTGTAACCACTCTATAGAAATTTTGTCCCCTTTTAGTTTTTAAATTTCACTCAATTCATATTAAATTATCTAGATATAATGCAATACAGTTCTTCACAACAGGTTCATGCTCATAATATTATGGATTTTTTTAGTTCCCTCCAAGATTAAGTATATCCAGTTTCATATGAGTTTTTTGAACATTCTGACACTACATCACATGTTCTGATTCACCAATCACTACCTATACTTCTACTGCTCAACTAGTATTTCTCGATTAAATGAACATTGCTGGTTGTAATACAATACAGTTCTCCATCCTTAGGTATCATGTACTTTTTCCTATATCTATTTTTTTTAATTATTTTCTATTATCACTATTATTATTTGTAATATTTTTTCTCACATTATCAGTGTTTTTCATTTCATTTTCAATTCCATTAAATAAAATTTCATTTTTTCCTTGGATTTGTCAGTTTATCAAATTAACAATAGAATTATTTTATCACTTTCTATATATATATTGTTTCTCGTCATTCCTTTATTGTATAGAATATCATTCCTTGCACTTAATTATATGTGTTTGTAAATATATTAAATGCTCTTTAAAATTTAATTATTTGTTTTTATATTTTACTTCTTGTTTTATGCTATCCAAAATGTAAGGTGTTCCCTTTACACCCCCCATTATAGATTTCCATCTCACTGTTTTTTCATTATTTGATGCACACCCTACCAAATGCATTGTAATTCATGATATCTACATTGATTATACATTACATGTACATTATAATAGTGCCTAATGAGTTGCATGTATTCTTTGATTCAATATTTTTTATCACCATATCCATTTTATTGAATGACTTGTATGTTCTCTTAATTCCATAGAAATTTTCTCTATTACACTCCATTTTGTTCCCAAATCGTTGTGCAATAGCATTATTGTCGATATATAGTAGTCTGTTAATCTAATATACGACCACAGTCATTCTTTTTCCCTATGGAAACCCATATATTCATCAGTATTTGATATTATCTACTGGAAACTAACCATTTTCTTTCTTTTTTTTTCTTTGGTTCTTCTAAACTAATTTATATTTAGACATGATGTGTTTTTATCTGATGTGTTTCGGGATTTATTTTTCTCTATAACATGTACATTTAATTGATACACTTTCTATTTTAATATATCGTTAATAATGAGTCGATTCTTGTGATTTTTACTTTTGTGTATCACTTGTGCTCTGCTTGGTTCAGCTCCCACAATTCCATCCCCAATAGGTATGTTATGCAACTATTATTAAATACTAACCCCATTAGTTAATATTTTGTTTATATTGTTTATTTATTGGAAAATTTACGTTTGGATCTAATTACATGTTAAATCATCCATTACAAAGAAAAATTCGACTACATGCCTCAATTCTTCTCCATATTTATGGATTATAATGAACATTGATTTAAAAAATTTAAGATTAGTAGTTAGTGAGGATATTAAAAACCATGAGATCATGTGATTTATTAGATTTTCCAATGAATAATATTGGTGTCAAGATTTATTTATTCATGTAATATAATCGGTCAACCTATAGTCTGTATTTTTTACATTGATTTGTGATAATACCAAACTTTGGGGTTTATTCAACTATTATGTTAAGATGTATGTGAATTTGCAAACTGTTATCTACAGGATAACATATCTTATTTAATTTTTCATGTACATGGATTATTCAACTTGTTAACAATCATGTTTTTTAGTTAATGCGTGAATTATAGAAATATAATAACTGTGATGGTATCATTTGTCTTATAGAGTACATAACAGAATATAAACTACGTCAAATTAGTAATTTTTTTTATAAAGATATAAGAATTTCCGAAAAATGTCATATGAATAACAACTATAAATATCTAAGTAGTTATGATTATTTTACCTCCTTATTAGAACTATGAAATGCATGCATGTAACCTACTACAAATCCATGGATGAAGGGGGCCATTGCGTACAATGTGAAAGGGTGACTGGAACTTGATTGAGGAAAGTAAAACATCATGGAAGATTAAATAAATGGTATATTTTATAGAATTGGGTCATTTTTTTCAATTAAAAGTTTATTTTACTAGTACTAAATATGATTTTTTCTTCATTTTTTAAACTGCATGTACTCTCATTCATGAAATGGATGTTGTGGACCATAAACCAATGGATGAACTTGCTATCTTATCCATTGAGGTATGTTGTTTTTTATTGTTTGAATTTATTCCCCCAACTAATATAAATTAACACCAATTGTCCTTTAATCATTCTCTGTCTTTTCTTATAAAAACCCAAAAATTCCTTCTTAAGAAAACAGTTCAGCTTGTAGTTGTGCTATATTTTTATGACATAACCTCTATTTCAATCTAATCTCATTTTTTCCAGGTGCTTATTTCTGAAACATAGTACATAAATTTATTATTTTTATTAGTTTCTCCACAAATTTTCAGGATTCCCAGTGATCCTTCAGATGGAACCCTATGAAACACTATGAATCTCCTATAATGTTCCTCACTGTAGAACATTTCTATGTTTGCACCTTCTACTTTAGCTTCAGTTAGTGTGATTTGGTTTCATAAAATTCATTATCATTTTTCATTCCATAAAGTAATTGTCATTTTTTTCTAATTATAACATTTCAATTTAACATTACTAAAATCATTACAATTTTACATGGCTTTATTCCTGAAATTTTTACCAAGAATATTGAAGCAGTAAATGTGGGGACTACCAAGGGAAAAATTAGAAATAAGTTTTCAGATACATATTAATGATTACATGATTTTTTTTAAATTATGATTCATTATCTCAATGGATTTATTTTATGTTGTATGTTCTGTAGTTTTTATTCATTGTTTCTTCTCTTCAATTTTAATTTATTTTATTTTTTGTTTTTCTAGATAAATAAATTTAATTTTTCGTATTGTTTTTTGTTATATAAATCTATATGTTATGGATTTCTAATGTATTGATGTAACATTTTCTCTTATAGTTCATGATGAGGTGTTGGGATGTTAATATTGGCATAACATGAAAACTTGGAGTTGATATATCATTCATATTTTTTTCATAATACATGATAATACAAAAGGATGAATTATAAATGTGTTTGATTACCAGTAATTTTCCTATTATTTTGTCACATGATTTCTTTGTTCGACTCTTGATGTGTGGATTCTTTTTATTTCAGGATTTCGGTTCACATAATCAATTGGTATTTTAAAGGGAGATGTATTAAACAAGAATTCAATGAGGATTAGTGAACTGTACCACAATATGAAGGTTATTTTGGTATCAAATGCATTTTTATATGTTTTTAATTTTCATTCATTTATTTGATTTTTTTTCATTATCAAACACCATTTATATTATTTTTTTCTTTATCAAACACCATTATAAACAATAGGTATTTTTGAATATTTTTATTTTTCTATAATTTTGAATGATTTTTTGAAACTTTCTTATACTAGAAAACAATATTATCATTCTTTCGGTTAGGTTGGTGTTGTCATTTTTAATCATTTTTTTTACTAATTTTCTTCCCCCTTCAAATAGTTTTATGCATAGTTGTGTTCGTTTTATTTCCACATTGATCTGTTTTGAAGTGTCACCAACACATTTTTCTCTTTCATCATTAAGTGTTTTATCTACGGCTGTGGTTTTTAAATGTTCTATGTTCATTTAAGTGAATTTTATGATTTATTTACTACTTATAATTTTATTGACTACTATTATCATCCTCACATAGAAAATAACATAATTCTTAATGAATGTGCATGGGTTTATGGAATGAATGTATTCTATTTATGTGTATCGATCAAGGAGGTTTCATCCTGGGGTTTTTAAAAAAATCATTCTTCATATGGATTTGAAATATAGATAATGACTGAACAATTTTATATTGTTCAGAACTCATGGAGATAATGATTCAGCAATTGTCATGTGCCTCTTCAGTTTTACAAGATAGTACTTGAATATGACTTATTTGTAGAGGTATGAATTTTTATTGGTTGTTTTTTACAATTTATAACTGTTCTTTATCTAATATATTTTTTTCAGCATGCATAGTTACCTTTTTTATATTCAAAATGACATTCTTACATTTCTTTATGTTTTACTACATTTTATTTTTGCTTAAATTAATCTCACTTAACATGTTTTGTAAGCCCAATTTTATATTATTTAGTATTTTTAATGAAGTTTCTTATCTTTGTAAATTTCTAATTATACTCATTATTTTCATTAAATATTTTCGATATTTGAAAGGTGGAAAACTTATATGGGATTAAATTGAACTCAAGAACATTTTTGGCAATCCCAATTTTCCTAGATTTTAATCATATCAATGAAATTCTTTATCTTATAAAATTTCTATATATCTTGGTCATTTTTAATCTTTTATAGATTTTAATGGTTGTAAATATATAAAGGATTATTGTTAAATTGTTGTACATGTTTTGTAAGCCCAATATTTCAATATTTTAACCATTTTAATGAAATTACATATCTTTTAAAGTTATAAATATACTGGTTATTTTCATTTTTCGTTTTTGAAATATGAAGTATGGTAATTTTATGTTGGGTTTATTACAGATTTTCATTGAAACCAAAAAATCAAAAAACATTACAGATTGGTTCATTACTATATAGAAAGATCGAACCAGTGGGTGATCAAAAGTAAGTAGTGGCATTGATTATATCCAGGTATCATATCATTCAATTATTTCAATTTCAATCTCTATGAAATTCATATCACATTACTGACATTATTTTTAGCATTTCACAATAGGTCCATCAAACTGTTAGTTCTTCTCCTAGGATATTAAATATTGGCACAATATTTCATATGTCAACATCAATCATGTCTTATACTAGGGTATATAACTGTTCTCATTACTATGTTATTAATTCATTCCATTATTATAATAAAAATTTCCTAGAACTAATTTATATTCTATTTTTTGATTTTTTTTAAAAAACATTCTCCTTTCAATCATGACCTATATACTATTAAATAACAGTTAACTATTAAATCACTGATATGTGTTTCACTTCTTTGAATTGCTACAGATTCTCTCATCAAATCATCTAAAAAAATTTCTATGTAGAAAAATTTGTCACATGATTTTGATAATGAGGTTGAACTTCAAGACTGTCCACATTTTTCGAGATAACAAGGCTACACCGATACATTCTATTGAATTTCACACCTGAATGAAGTGAAATGTAAACTGGAGAACAAAAAAATAGACTGAAATATGCTGTTGGAAACCAATGGAAAAAATACATGTTCACTATTTAAGATGTTTTCTTTTTTGTTTTTCGAATTTCTATTTGATGTAAAATAATAATTGCATTATTCAAAGGACTTAAACAGTATTTCAAATTTATGTTGCCCCATAAAAAGAACTTTTAAATTTTTTTAACCTATTTTCTATTTGTTTAATTAACATTTCCTGAATTATTATACATTACAAATGTGATAAGTTTTTTGACTTATATCATCACAATTTCTTGTTTTCATATTATACATAAGCACCATCTTGGTTTGTAGTATAGAAACGCCATATTATTCACTATTATTTGAAGACCATGTTTCAATGCTAATGGGTTTTAAACTTCTCATTTGATGAAACACGACACCCTCTCTTCCATTATTATGCTCGGTGGACTTAGAAAATCAAGACCATTTAGATTTATTGGACATACAATGATGCTGATCATTGTTATCATTTATCATCTTCTTGGTCTACAATTTGTTCACTTACTACATTTTTAAGTTTAATTGTTATATTAGATTTGGATATTTAAATATCCATTACTACTTATGAATATATTTTATTAAATTATCATCTATAGAGTTCATTTTATAGACAATGAAACTCATGATATGTTGCAAGACCCATTGTTCTTGGAACACTTATCAAAAATCACTTGCCGGAAAAACATCTACAAATATAAAGTTAATAGATAATTGTGTTATTAAAGATTGGGTTCTTTTGATTTTTTACTAAAAGTATTCCTCTTCTAGAAATGGAACAAAATTAGTACTTTTATACATTTTGAAAGTATTTACAAACATCCTCCATGGATCAGAAGTTTCTTTTCCTGTATCCTTTCTATGTTCAAATTTTATTTTGTTGTATCAAGATTTTCCCCTTATATTCCATTAATATGTACCAATACTATCTGATTACAAATTACTAAAAATAATTATTACTAGGTGACTTTTACAAATACAATTATATTTTCAATGAAAATCCATTAATTTGATATGCCGTGCGTACGAACGGGTGTAGACTACTTCATAATAATTAGAAGTAAATTGTAACAATTTGTAATAAACGATAATAATTAGTGATAAATTGTAATAATTAGTAAGTAATTAATATAATTCATAATAAGTAGTAATATATCATAATAATTACTAATAATTGGGATAAATAGGTAATAAATTGTATTAAATAGTAATAATAAGTATTATTTATTATAAATTAGTTAAAATTGAAATAATTAGTAATAAATTGTAATAATATGTAATAATTAGAAATAATATGAAATAGAAAGAAATAGTTTTTAATAATTTGTTATAATTAGAAATATCTTTATCAATTAGAAATATTTTGTAACAATTAGTAATAATTATCAATAATTTGTAATAAATATGATGAATTAGTAATAATAATCAATAATTAGAAATAAATTGAAATAATTAGAAATAATGGTTATTTTTTTAAATAAATAGTAATATTTAGTATTAATTAGGTCTCATTAGTAATATTAGCAATAATTAGGACGATTTAGTAATAATTAGAATTTATTAGTAATAATTAGTAATAATTAGCAGCAATTAGTAATAATTAGGATTATTGAATAACAATTAGGATTAATTTGAAATAATTAGTATTTATTAAAAATAATTATTAATAATTAGGAATAATTATTAATAATTATGAATCATTAAGAATAATTTGTAATAATAAAATAAAATTATTAATAATTAGGATTAATTTGTATGAATTATGATTAATGGGATTAATTATGATTAATTATTAACAATTGGTAACAATTAGTATCAATTAGAAACAATTGGTAACAATTATTTATAATTATTAAAAATTAGTAACTATTAGTAATAATTAGTAATAATTAGAAATAGTTAGGATTAATTAGTAATAATTATGATTAATTAGTAATAAATTGGTATAGATTTTAGTACATTGATAATGTTAGACAATTTACAAAAAATTGGAGGCATTCCTTATGATCAATGCCACTACTTGCAAAATTTTCCCTCTAGAATCAGTAAAAAAATCTCCTTGGACGTACGTCGAAGCAGTTTTTTCATACTGAATTAAGTGGGAGAAAGATGAAAGGAGGTGTGCCGTTAGACAAGAGATGCTCTTTCTTCTGACAACTCGTATCCTATGATCTTCCGTGACATTAATCACAAATAATGGTTTTCTTTGACATACATATATCAATTTTCTTATGCACGAGCCTGGAGAGAAGCACGACGAGCCTCCCTGATCTCTACCCTTAATGATGTATTTTTATAATGAATCATTTCAATGTAGTTTTTTTAGTAATTTTAAATATTTAATGTCTCAAATAGTGTATTTTAATATTGTCTCAAATATTATAGGATTTATTATATGTTAATTTTTTATTATATTTATAATTTTAATAATTAATATATTTTTATATTTTGGTGAATAGTCATGTTTTTGTTATATTTTATAATAGTAATATTATTATTTCATTAATATTAATATTAATATTTTTATAAAATTTAATTATTTTTAATTAATATTATGTTTTAATAATAATATTATTAATGTATTTATATTAATAACATATTATTATTATTTTATAAATAATTTTAGTGTACTGATTTTAATATTATCATTTAATTTATATCGAAACAATATTATTTTATTTAAATTATTTTATATATATATTTTTATCTATTTGTGATGGTCTATCGTAAAATATTTTCTAGAAAACATTTTTAGTAGTATTTGAGATGGATCATCGCAAAAATATAAAAATTGACAAACTATTTGTGATGGGTGAACAACCCGTCATAATAGTGTTTTTAAAAAAACCATCTAAACTTTTTGTATGGATTTTCCAAGATGGTTAATTTGTGATGGGATTCGGTTACAATTGAACGGTCTCAATAATCCAATTTTCATGTAGTTTTCATGGAATTGTATATATTAATGGTTAATAGAATAAAGCAAGCATAGTGATAAATGGATGCAAGAAAAATTGATGTAAAACCTATTGATGGTTATAAGAAATAATCCATAAAAATAATATAATACCATATATATAATGAAATAATGTAATGAATATAATAAAAAAGGAAAAACCAACAAGGAATGAACAAAAAAACAAACATGTATATCTTTTGAAGTAAAATACCATAAGACTATCTATATATAACATCACAATCTATAGAACACTTTTTTACTCCCCCACTCCCATGATATAATAAATCAAGCCTCTTTAACATGGTTCATTCCCCTATACCTACATGCATACATATAATATTCATGAGTACCACCAGAATTAAGAAGAGGTTATGAGATAGAAATAGTAGTTCACCACTAACAATGTATATAAAAAATATAGTCTGTGAAAATATATTATATCTATTTAAATGTTTAATAGATAATAAGTGAGGTAAGATACATATAACAAGTCTTTAGATAAATTTTTAATACTAATAGACTAAAATTCATAAGAATCAATATATATAATAAATCAAGATAATGATGATACAATCTTGGCATAAGCACCATGAGATAAGAGAAATATGACTATAAGAGCTAGGTCCCCTAGGAAATAACTATGGATACCTATATACATATATTTAATGGTATATGAAATTCATAAGAAATATAACTCTATCCTCATCAATCGTTCCCTATGATAAATTTTCATACATAAGGGTAATATGATCCTTACCCCTATGTCATACTTGGTTCAGTAACGTCTTTCAATTGGTTCCACACCTTCTAATAAGTCATTTCCATTCTAAAATGTGTTAGTTCCATACGTTATTAGTTATAGGTTTACTACCTCAATAATCAGAGGTTTGATACCTAATTAATAAAATGTTCTATATATAAATGATAGTTACCAACCATAAAAAAATCCTTTCTATCATACCTAAATAATAGGTTCCATACCAAAATAATTATTCATTACAAGGAAAAAAATCGATGGTTCTATACCTAAATAAAAGGTGTGGAAACAAGATTACCAACATTATTAATGTAATTTAAAAAAATGTGAGGTATATGTTAGTATTCATTCGTAATATCGATTATCATTTAATCAACCAATTGATCCACTTTAATAAGAACAATAACAATGTAGGGGGGAATGATCCTTTCAAACTATATCATTTATTTTTCTGAGGCACTAGTTAAATGTTGGGATATCTTACTCACCCATAGGGGTCGTTTAATATAGAGAAGATATACGAACACACAACACAGGTGGATCATGTTGAGGTTGAAAACAACAAACCATGTTTTGGTGAATGAAGACTTACCCATACCATTAGGAAAATTTATTTAAGGAATATTATTTAGTTTAGAAGAAATAAACATATCATCTAGAAAAAAATAGTTTAATATCACTAAAAAAGTGGGGAAAAGGATTAGAAAATCTGCCAAAAGCCTCTGGTATAACACTTCCTCAATATCCTATTTTGGTTTGTTCTATATTAGATGATAAATTAAGAATATATGAAAACTATAATAATAGAGATTACGCAATCACATCATAATAAACCAATTGATTAGAACAAGAACGATAAAATGATCTAAAAGTGTAGAGTATTTTCCATGATATATCCAACGTTATAGATGTATCTTGAATCAGAGTTTAGATAGAATAATGTCTTCAATACATTTTTTAGGCTTGAGGGGGAGATTCTCTAGTTGACGACCTATGTGAGAGTTACCAGTGGAGAGGACGAACTAAATAAATAATCATCCCGTCATCCATAAAAAAATCTAGGGAATTTAAAAGGCATGATAAATTTATATTCCATGTAATGGATAGGTGATTCCATTTCATGGAAAAACCATTACATATTGTGAAATGTTATTGGATAGAACAATACACATTCTGTATTTAAAACACATTGTCGATTTAATTACACATCCTTTATTTGGTTTGCATCTAGGTTCTAGTCCCACTAAAACAATTCTTCAAAAGAAAACAACTCACCATATGAAGTAGTTTCTGGGTGTAAGCTAAAAAATTAACTAAAAATAATTTAACAAAACATTTATGGAACCATAAAAGATATGAAAAGTTGTGATCATAATGACTTCCACCATTAAAACAACTCATTCCATAGTTTCCCATCCAATTGTGGAATAACATTGGATGATATTTTCTCTATCCCTTGAGCATGTATATTAGACTCCAACTCTTAGGTCCCACTGAATACATGGAAATGCTACCATAAAACCCATAAAAATGGAACTTATCTTCCTAATAGCACCACACTCCTTGAGTAAAAAATATTAATTTGTGCTCCTAAAAAGATACATCAAACTGAAAGTCAAATTAATTTGGAAGGAATATATAAGATGGATATAAATAGTACTAGAAATGATTTCAAACATATAATACATTTTTTATATCCTAGTACATCTAATGTAACTAAAAACGAGTGGGTAATGAACTTACTCTCTCTATAACCTCAATATTTTTAAATAACCAAGGTGAAATATCCATTTTCGTGTAAAACATTGATTTCCTAGTCTAGTCAAAACTCATAAGAATACCTGATCCCTGACCTCAAACTCTAATAGTCATAGGTGATGATTGAAAAATTATTTATTCCTAGATTGAGATGTTTCTATTCTCGAATATATCAACAAGACCATTCCTCATATCCAATAAATAATTTGATATCCAAATAAGGCTTCCTCATTGTCCTCTAATAGGATAATGGTTAATAGCATGGCCTAACATATATGTACTCATAGGGATCCATCTACATTGATTTAGGAAATAATATATTATAAGAAAAGTTTACTAGAGATATTTGTTTCTCCAATTACTATATCAATCAATGACACATTCTTGGGGAATTTCATTTTGAACTAGTATCATCTATTTGCAATTAATGTTAGTCTATGGGTAATAGTATTTTCTCAAAAGAAGATGAATACCAAAACACATCTGTTGCACTTACTATAACCATGACATGAAATAATTCTCTATATCAGAAATGAAAATATGAGGGTCTCAGTGTAGGCACATAATCATTATAACATATTGCTTATATTTTAAGGTACTCTTTAATGCCTATTTTGATCTATATTTGGTAGGATCTCATTTAGATGTGGTTTTGGTAATATTTTGAAAATTTTTGAAGGATTTTTATATATGCATTATTGGTGCATGGATTTACCAAATTCTGCATCGACCTATTGAAAAATATGAAATTCAGGTATTGAGGGATTGTATAACTTTAACACTATTTGAAAAACTATTTTCCATCCAAAGAGAAATTGTTCAACCCCACAAGTATGGGCCAATGGCTTGGTAGCATGGTTTTGTCTAACTGTGTAGCCATGCGGAGATAACCATGATCATATGATTTAATTTATCTGAAATTCTATTATGGACAACCAAACCACTATTTTAATCCTCTCTCTAGCCTTACTCACCCTTATACATTTTATTAGGTTTTTATGGCTCCCAAGAACAAATTTTGGATCCATTTAACCACTTATTATATGAATCATAGTGTGTTAAGCATCATTCAATCCTTCCTCAATAATAGTTATTCAACATATATCTATATCTTGAAGCGTTTATCTCTCATCTAAAGGGTTTTTTAGATATCATTGCCATTTGAAAATCTATTCCCATTTGTTTTAGATGTTTAAAATTTGTTTAATTGTTGAATATCCATTGTAAATGTTCTTTTCTAGAGTTTCCCATTCTGCCCATTATGTGTATTGATCCCCTGATCTATGAAATGAGGTTTCATTTATGATTGTCTAATAGATTTAACTGTAAATTGCATGTTTTGAATTATTTGTTTTCAACTTAATTGTTGAAAACCAATTCATTGTGGATTGTGGTTTTTATTTTATATCACCTAAAAAATGTGAAAACCCCAATTCCATTGAATTAGTGTCTGTTTTTGGAAATTGGATGAAAAGTTATAGAAATTAATTTTTGAAATTTAAGTGTCGAATTTGAATAGTGAAATTGATTAAAAATTTTAATTTTATAAATATTGGTAAAATATTTAAAAAAAATATTTTATCATGGAAAACGTCATGATTTGATTGAAGAACTTGTTTTTAATTTTTAAATAGAAATTGGAATATTGAAATTATAAAATGTTTTAATTTTATTTTTTATAGTTTTTAGATAAAGTTCACGTTATGGATTGTTTTTAGAGAACATGAAAGCCTATGTAGTTATTGAGTTATTCGGGAAAACACTGTTTTGACGCTTCACAACTCTACCAAAACACATGCAGTCACTCACATCCCTGATGGGATGGTGAGGAGTCAAAATTGAATTGTTCCTGAGAGATTTTAGTACACATAACACCTTGATAACCTATTCATGTGTATATTATCTCATAAGGTATAATTATCATAAGTCATAGAATATGACAATGTTTTTCATTGTTAATGTTAGTAAATATGTTACATTTTCTATAAAGTTATTTACACATTACATGTGAATTTATATAATTTTTTTGCATAAAATGAATATTTGTACATTGTTTGTAATATTTCTATCAACTGAAATGTATGGAATGATTTTTATGAAATACTATTTTGTGTTTCCATGCATGGTTAATTAAAATTGAAATAATTTTCCATTTAAAAAATGTGTAATATTTATATTGACTCCATTATGAGTACCTACTTTGATATTTGATCACACCCTACATATGATTTTAGGGTTTCTTAGATTATCCTTTCTTATATTGTGCAAGGATAAGGCACCACATAAAGGTGGTTCTGGTGGTTGATCCATGGTATAGGAGAGTTGTTCCCATTGGGACTTGGAGAGTTTTTGTCATATTTTTTTGGAACATTTAATATTTATATCGGATTGTTCGTACATGTTCAACTTCTTTTCTTGTTCTCCATCTATGAATATATAAGTATACTGACATGTAGTTGTTTCATCAAATGTTTATGTGGAAAAACCATTTTTTGTTTCATTTTCTATTATGACAGGTGCTAGTCTCAAACCTATGGGGATCGAGAAATCCCTCTAAGATATTTTAATTATACATTGGGAGTTTGGGTACCAAGGTATCTAGGATGTTTCATTAAATATGGGAATGAATGTTGTAGATTAAGCAACATTCCCCAATCTCAGTATGTAGTTTATTAATCATTTCAGGATATAATAGGTAGTTGCAATTGAGTAATTATACATAACTCATGTAAATGAGCCTTATGTAAACATTCTTAGTTTGAGAAAGATATCTTGGGAATTATTTTTTGTCTTTTACATGATTTTGATTTGGAAAAGACTGAATCAAAATTCATGTTTTTCAATATGATGGGATCGATGTCTCTAGTTTCACTGTTTGAGTGTTATTATAAAGTCTACACTATTATATCATGATTATGTGTATCATCATGTATCTATGAAGACTTCTAAATAGGATCCATGGGTATGTTTACGATAAAACTCAATGTGAAAATCTTCTAGTTGACTAGAATATAGTTGATGTTATAGTGCACATTGTCTATGATTGGGGAAAGGAACCAACACCCATTATCAATGAGGCTCTAGCTTCCAATACTCAAAGGGATGACATCATGATTTATGCCTAGAATTTCCTTCCTGAAAAACAAAAAACGATCCAAGGCTCTAATGATCCTCAACTGCTTGAGGATTGGTTGAGAAATATTTAGGGTTTTTTTGATTTCTTGGAGATATTGTTTAAAATGAAAGTGAAATGTGACACCATCAAGATAGGGGGACCTACCAAGAAATATTGATACAAGGTGGTTATGGAGGAGAAGCATGATGTATTAGAGTAGAAAGACATTAAATGTCATTTCACAGACTAATTCAATCTAGATACCATTTTTTAGGACAAGTATATAATGTCAATCGATATCTAGGCGGCTGATAGGGTCGTGAAAGAATATGATAATAATTCTTTTATTCCTTCCAATTTTTCAGGTGAGAAAGTGTCGTAAGTGAAGATGAAGGCTCAGTGGTATGATATGGGACATCCACATGATATTCATTCTCAATTTTTCTTACTAAATTTACCTTCTTATTTTTATGGGATAGATAGAGTGTTGATAGTGGAAATGGACATGAAAGAAAGGTTACAGTTGATGGGTGTTCCATTTTTCTCCTAGTGTCTGTTCTGTGAGTTTCCATAATTGAATGTAAAAAATAATGATTATTATTGTTGTGGTTCTTGATATATGGGTTTTTCTATATCTCTTATTGTGTCTGGAAGATGCCACTTTACATGTTACAAGGGTGGAAACCCCAAGCACTCAAAATTGGTTTCCACTGAGGCACACTATATTTTTTGTTCTTTTGAACACTCAGTTCACTCGAATAAGTTTGTAAATTTAAATTCCACCCCATGTATTGGAAAGAGATCATTACCACCTTCTAAATCTACATGGAAATCAGAATTTTTATGAACAAATCGGTTCCACCCACATGCATCAAGAACAAATATTTTGCATGCACTACATGAATCTACAGAGGAAGTAGGTATGGGTCCAATAACTTTTAGTGGTACCATCAATATAAATTCACCATTATTGACTTCATTATAGGATATTTGATGTCACATACATAACTTATTTTAATTTTATTTCTAATTTATTTTCAATTCATGCTTTTTTATGGGGGTTTTCAAAGGTTTTATGGAGAATAGGTGAGTTTTCATGAATTGGGCCAAACCGTGAGCCCTATTCCAGATTTAAAAATAAATTATGTTTCTTTTATAACATTTTCATTTTTTAATATTTTTCACACATTCCAACTCCTAAATTTACTCCCCTGATATATTAACACTACATTTAAATTTGGAGGCTATATAAATCCATAATCATTTTGGATTTGGGTATTTATTTTAGAAGTGGGCCAACCCGAATGCCCATTTTCCAGTTTTAAATTGTTTTTTTTAGTTTTTAATATATTATTCATTATAATGAATATTTCATTGATTTCAACTCCCCAACGACTCTAAGAACCCCATGCCCGCTCCCATTTCCTTTCCCCCCTCATTGGAGCTCGTTGCCATCAAGATTGAGTGCTGAAATTCATAGGGTTTCTAAAATCGGGCAGAGTTGAGGAGGTAAGTTATTTCCATAATAACCCTCTCAATTCTTACTCATTCCCCCCACTCTAGTTCCTAAATTATCTAATAATCTTTGTTAAAACTTACCTTGAATGGTTGGATGTTTTAAAATTCATATTCAGGTGGATTTTGTGTCGTTTTATTCAAGATTGTTTCAAGAAAGTGTTTCACTCTTCAATTTCTTCATTCTTCATAGGGTTTCCTCCCTCTTTCATTATGTTCTAAAATGTCAAGAATTTAGGGTTCGAACATATGGTTTGATTTGATGTATTTTTGGATAAATATTGTGGTCTACGGATTGATTTATCATCCTTGTGATGCGGCGGTGGTGCGGTTGATGTTTCGCACCAAGTTTTGAGGGATTCGACACTTTCGGTAGGTGGTTCCATGTGTAAACAATTATTGATGAGTTATCTTGCTGTATTTAGTCATTTTTCATGTTCCTAATATGTTGGGTGTTGTGAAAAAACTGTTTATGATTTATTTGATTAAGATTTCAATTTTATATTTTCATTTTAACTTGAAATTGGGTGTTTTAATGTGTTACTCATGGGGTATTATTTGGGTGTATTTTATAAAATATGGAATTGGTTTACTACATATTGTTTGTACATCCAATTATGGTTTGGGAATGTATTAGTGTCATTTGGGCCTAAAAATAGGGTTTTTGAATATATTTTATGTGTAAAACATTGTTATACTTCTTAGGAGAATTTTATGAAAATGTGTGTTTTCATTTGAATCTTTTGTAGTATTATTCAAGGTGATTTTATAAAACTAGAAATTGGTTTTATAAATGACTCTAGGGCTTATAATTCATTTTTGGATAGGAATTGGTTTGGTTATTGGTCTTAAATGGTGGTTTTGAAAGGGGTTTTGTGTAAAAGAGATATTGACAACACTTGGGCTCTTTTTATGAAAATTGAAAATGTTTTAGTTGGCCAAACAATGTGGGATAATGGTGCATTGATACTTTTTGGTATGTGTGTTCACATATTAAGGGGTTTTATATGTTGAAGTGAGGTTTTATGATGTCAATCATTTTTATAATGTTTTTTAAATTTCTGAAATGTCTTAATAAATTGTGATGTTGTAGCAAAACTCATTTGTGGGTTGTTTCGTGTAAGTTTGATTAAAAATGATTTTGAAGGTTAAAATGGTATTATGTAAAAAGTGAGTGGGCTGATATGAGAGTTCTAATATATTTTAATGGTTTTATAAAATTGGTTAATGGATTTTTTTAAGTGTTAAAGAAATGTGAAAAGTGTTGTGGGCTATTTTTGTGTGAGTCAAATTTCAAAATCAATCTGAATGAATAGTGGAATTTTGTTACTAGTGTTGTATACATGTGGGATGTTTGGTGAATTTATGATATGGAAATGATATTTTCATGTAAAAAGTATATTCATTGACTTTATGATCTTGTTTTAGCACAATGGGAAACCCCAGGTATCTCGGTGGGTGGACGTGTACTAGTATGCTAGTGAATCCGTGGGGTTTGGCCTCCGTTTCACTTAGCAAGATTGACTCTTAAAACTCTAACTAAAATATGATGACGATGATGATTGGGGACCACTATGTTATGGGTATGTTCCTTACTAGTGGCTCGAGCACGAGAATAGATATTTGTGATGGTTACTCTCACCGAGATACGAGGTACCTAGGACCCACAACTTGCTAGTGCCTAGGGGTTATTTCCCATTTCTTATGCTCACTGGATATTTTTTGATTACTTTAGGCATACGGTATGAGAGGATGGAAAATTAAGTATTTTTGGTATTAATTTTAAATATTTTTATTCTTTAAATTAGCCCACCTAAAAACAGTTTTTATTTAATGTTGTATCTTTTAGAAATTTTAACTAGCATCTCATGTTTTTGAAAACTGACATGATTTTCATCATTAAATGTTTATCACATGGAATAAATTAGTGGTTGTATCATATTGGGATTTCGGTAACACCCTACTTACACCCTTGGGTGTAAGTATACTTGGTTATTTTTGTTGTCGTTGGTTGGGAAAATGTTTTAGTTCTAGTGGTTCGGGTTTTTGGTAGATCCTTGGTGGTGAAGTCTTGTGGAGATGGATTGAGGGCGGTGCCTCTTCCCCTGAGGGTTCCTGGGATGTCTTTATTTGATTTTTACCTTTGTAATGGTCTTTAAAATTTGTTTTAACTTATGTAAATCAGTTCTGAATTTTTGTAAAAGACGGTTTTAGTTGTAAAATCCAGATTTTTTTTATTCAGTATGTTTGTTGATTAATGTTTATAGAATCGGATAAATCATTCCCAATTATAATTATATGATTCCCGGGAACATGTGCCAGACCGGGGGGGGGGGGTCGGGAACGCCCATCAGGTCTTGTAACGGGCCAGGTTTGGTGCCAATTTTATGGTGACCAGATCCAGTTTGTGACATTGGTGAATCTCATAAATTTATTTTTACATGTATTGCGAGTTTCCTAAATCTTCTTATAATGTTTTTATTTTATGTCATGAATATTATAACCCTCTTAGAATTTAGAAAGGGACGGGTCTCTATAGTCTTTATTGTGTTTTCTCATTATCAAATATGAATCTTTCATGAAATTTTTACATTCATTACATGAATCCCGTTTATATCTTATTTGGGATTGTTTGGATTGTTGTTAATAAAGTGACAACTGATTTCAATCATTGATGGGTCTCTTTTACTAAGCTTTTTGTAGTGTGCAATATATTTTACAAATAATGGGACTTTATTGAGAGTAAATTCAAACCTTTTTATCGATATTTGGATAAATTTTTATTTTTATTTTCTTTTGACTTGGAAAATTAGTTTTTTGTGATGATATTCCTTTGGTTTTCATCAATAATTCCAAAAATATTCTTCTTATATATTCTAGTTTTCAACCGGTAATGGATGTTTAGCATTATATTGATATATTACCATGTAATAACCCAATTTCTATTCATTATTACCACATGTAACTAGATTAAATGAATGATTTGATGACCCATCTGTTTGATCATTTAGTGAATGGATTTATATATCCGAGTGTGTCGGCCTGGGAGACACCTATTCTCTTTTCTAAAAATTATGATGGAAGACTAAAACATTTTTTTGATTATAGGAAACTCAATTGAGTTAAATTAAATAATTAATATCCATTTACAGGTATTTATGATATTTTTACTAGTTGAAATGGGTAACATTGTTTTCAAAGAATGATCTGAATTTTGTTTGTCACCAGTTGAGAATAAAATAATATGGGTTTAAAGTTGAATCCATCTTAAGAAGGTACAAATATTATAAGTACCTATTCATTCCTTTTGTTATATCCAATGATCACACAATATTCATTGATATGATTATGATGATCTTCCACCAGAATCATGTTACATTAATCGTGGTCTATGTGGTTGAAATCAATCTTTACAATCAGTCTGACGATGATCATGTGCATAATCAGTGATAATTTATTGATTTTTTGTTAAATAATTGAATGTATGCAACACCCCAATATTTTATTGTATTCATAATTTAAAATATAAATTATTATTTATCTTACATAACACAGAAGATTGAGCTAAAAAAATTATAAAAAACAATTAGTTAATTGTGAAAGTTATAACCTAACCATTAGAATGGAAGGAATGAACACGATTATATGTATTATGAAAATATCATTTCCAATTTTTTATAAAGTTAAATCATATGTAATTAGTTTTTTGGAAATGAAAATAAAAACCAGTTGTCCATAAAGTATATACTTATTATAAAAAACTAATTTTTTCACAACAATGGAATTTCATGTTAAAAAATTAAATTAATCACAATTAATTAAATAAAGTCATAAATTTTAGATGTTATATATTAAATAAAATATTTGTAAATTGAACTGATATATATGATAGGATTTATATTAGATAAATTAAATTTTAAGCATAAAAAATATAAATTATTGAAAACACAATCTTACAACATATAAATAGTTCACCTGATTAAAATCTAATATTAGACACTATTATAAAATATATATCACAATGTAAACAATATTTTTAAAATCATAAAGTAAAAATTTCTTTATGGTTAATTATGGGTAATTTAAAAAAAAATTCAGTGAATAGTGTATTAATATCAATTTTTAAGAAATTGTCTATTTAATTTTATTAATAATATATTATTAACTGTAATTTTAAGTAATTAATACATAAATACTGTTAAACAATAAATAATATATTTTTTGAATAATATTTTTATCTTATTTTTTTATAAGAACATTTTTGGGATTAAAAATACATTATTCAATAAACATATTTTCCATTTCATTTTATGTGATAAATTTTAAACTAAATTCTAAAAACTATTTATATTTAATATTGGTAAATATAGGTCATATCTTGATTCATATTTAATATTTTTAGTAAATATATCTATTTTATTTATTACCAATATGAATAGTAACCTTGGTAATTTTTTTACAACTAAAAAGTATAAATAATGTAATTTATCTTAAATATAAAACCAAATAAAATATTAAATTACCCTAAAATATTCTAAAATTTTATTTTATTAGATATATAATAACCTTAATGCCTAGGTTTCTAATTTGGGTAATTTAATGGACAATTTACCTTGAAAATGAATTTGATTTTATTAATATTAATGAAAATAAAAAAAGTAACATTCAAATTTTAAATAACTACATTATTTTAATATGATATTAATCAGAAGATATATTCAACTATAGATATTACATTTAAATCTAAAATATTTATCGAAATGATTACATTGAATTTTTAATTTTTAATTTTTAATGAATAAAAATTTAATAAAAAAATTATAAAAAATGATACAATAATTATATTATTATCAAAACAATTAAATAAAAGGTGATTTTAATCATAAAATAAATTTTCATATTTAGAAAATTATTTTCCAAAAATGGAGTTCATATTTAAAATATATACATTAAAAAATTGTTTGGGTTAGTTTTTTGTATTTTTCTAAAATAGTATAAATGTTATAGATTGTGAAATATGGTAATTTATGTAATTTATCATTATAAGTAAATAAATTAGTTATTGAGTAATGAACGACGAATGGATTTTGTAAGAACCCATTTATTTGAAATAATATTAACTAGGTACTTTTTTTAGTGAGAAGAATCCATAATGTTAATTTATTTTGAGAAAAAATAATATACTAATGAATAAAATAACAAAAAACACCCTCTCCTCCAATATAAATACCGACCCCCTAAAACCCTTCTACTAAAAAATTAATATTTTGAACATTCTTATATTAAAAAAATTTTATATTCAAATTATACTCCTCATGTACTGGTCTTTCTAGTATTGCCAAATGCCAAATTCAAGGTTTCCTTAAGGTGGTTCAGAAGGAGACAAAATCCTCTTTCATTTTTTAGTATCATTTAATTTAATTTGTTTTCTTATCCTCTTATTACCTAAATTATCCAATCATGAATTAAAACTCTAATATATCATATATGCTGTAAATTAGTTATGTAAAAGGAATTTCCATCATCATACTCCTTCTCCTCTCTATTATATTCTAAAAATGAAAACACCATCAGTGATGTGACGATTTACCACCAGTGTGCAAGAAATGTTTTAATTTTCCCTTTCCACCTTTATGGGTCATCAGAAAAAAATTTATATGTTTAATATATATTATAATACATGTATTAAAATTTATTTAATGGTATATAACTAGTATATAATAATAATTTTAAATAAAATTAATCTAGTTCATGATGGTTGTAAAAAATTACAATATAAATTAAGACATTTTTATCATCATTTTGTCAAATGATTCATCATCATTACATATAAAACATGATATATGAGATCCTATTAACTTATGTAAGTCCATAAATAATATTTAATTTCACTTCTGGATAAGTTACTCCCATTTTACAAGAACTACTATTAAATTAAACTAGTGAACCCCGCTTAAAACAATTAAATAAACGCTCCCTAAATAATGAAATTAAAAATTATAATGCATATAAATTCCAAGAAATTAACATAAAAAATATAAATATATAAAATATACGTTTTGGGGGTTTTAAACTAATTAGTTAATTAATTAGATTTAATTATCTAATATATTAAGTAAAGTTAAGTGCACATTTCGACATGAGGTAGGCGTTTCCTAACTCACATTTATTTTTGTGAGATATGACTTATTCAACTATAATACTTATTGTGGTGTGTATTTATATTTTATATTTATTTTTATGATCATTATCAGTTTATTATTTCATTAAATATCCACATTTATAATTTATTGTATATGATTATTTTCTAATATGTGTAAAATTGTTACATACGTACTTTAATTTTGAATTTTATTTTAACAAGGGAAATATTGAAATGACTACATCTTATACTAAATATATATATGTTTATAAGGCATGATTTTTTTATTTAATATAATTATCAATAATCTTTTATACTTGTAATGGTGGGTGGAGCTTGACATTATGTATCTACTCAATGCATCGATAGGTCCCATAAGACAAAATATTTGGGAAAAACCCTTATGGATTTTTTTTCTTATAAAATCAAAGGGTTTAAACCCATAGATATAAACCATATTAACTATATTATGGTTTATGTTCTAAATACATGATCTTCAGTAATGAATAATTTTCATAATTTAGTATTCATTTATTACATTCCAAGAGATTTTCACTATGATAAAATATAACAATACATTTTCATTCTTATTTTATAGATGCAATTTTTCGTGATTAGTTTCCCCCTAATTATTATTTAATATTGACTTTGTGTAACACTCTACTGATTCATTTAACAATTACTGAGAATTTGATATCACCCTTTTATTTATTTTTCCTTCTTAGATTAATATGATTAAATCATTATATATGTTTTTTCGAAGCAATTTATTTTCTTTGGATTAGTTCTACGATTTATTTATAATTTAATAATAGAACCATGTTTGTACCTAGATCATGAATAATATTAAACCAACCCACCCGTAGTTATGTGATATAGTGAATCAATGTTATATTTATAAAATAACCACATAATATAGCCAATTAGGGACAAGAATGTTATAGTTTTTATTAGATAAATTTTAGAAAAATCAGTTGGAACTAGATTTATGAAATCCTAGATAAGGGAATAAAATTCTAGGATTGACTTGGTAGAATAATAGAACATCCCAGAAATCATGTTTTTTAGATTATCTACACATATTTTCTTCTAATTTATATATAATATTTTACTAGTTTTGGGGTTATAAATTTTGTTTCATAATGATATGATCATACCCAGTGTATTTCTTAATTTAAAAAAGCGACCTCTCAGATGGAATTGGAACCTCTGCAAATTACAGTAACCAATGTGTATGAAGGATCAAATATTTTATGGAATAATGCCAATATTTCAATGGAAAGAGTCTCCCAATAATTATAATCATATGATTATATAATGTCATGTACTATCAAGATAATGAAATAATTATCAATGTATTGAAAGTTCAGATGGAATCATGAGAACAAGAGTGTATATTTGAAAATTGTGGAGAAAATAAAGAAAAGAAAGAATATTGAAACTTTGATTTTTCATAAATGACTATTAAATCATTTTAATATCACACAACATAACATTTCTCCAAAAACTGGGATCTATAGATTTAGTGTCTTGATAAAATTATGACCATACATATGATTTACAAAATAAAACATGAACATTAATTTACTTCCTTCTTCTCTATCTTTTTATTTTCCCTCCTGTTCCCTTTAGTACAAATATTCACATGTGTATACACAACCAAAGAATGAATGTTCCAAAATAAAAATAAGATTACGAATAATGTACATGAAACATGGAATATAATAACCATCATCATAACATAATCATCATATTTTTGAGTGGATGAATTTGATAAAATTATTTAATGTGAAAATTCAATAAATTGAAAAATCAGTTGTTACTGTTCAAATACCACACATAGTTGCAGACAATTGAATCATATTGTTTATGCATGTTTTAAATTATCTTATGTGATATATTACATTACACAATTAATTGAAGAAATATATAATTATGGTTTCCCCTTTTACATCATATCATTTGAATGTTCTATATAATTTCCTGCACACCCAACACATCATAACATTTACATTATCATTTATGTCTCATAAAATGTATATAAATATTGGAAATTTATATAAACCATGTAAAGTAAAAGGATTAATTTAAAATAAAATTCATTAATGAATTAATGTTGGGGTTCCCGAAAAAATGAGCTGATATACTACATGTTATAAGAATCATTAATCTTGATTGAAGAAGAAATAACCTCACAAAATGTAATATAAATATATATATAAAGAAGATCTCATTTTAAAAATCATGAATATTTCAGAATACATGATTGGAAACATGTGTAACCATGAAAATAAATGTAAGGAAAAGGAAATTTTTTTTATGTAGCATAAAAGGGAAATATGTACTGAAAATTAATGATAATGGTAAACCACATAGAATGAGAGTTTGGTTTGAGAATACCATTATTTTATGCCTAAATTATTTCTCCACATTAATATCTTGAATAATAATTTAAATTCATTAATTAAAAAATAAAAAATTATTATACATGAATTCGATTCATTATTGATTTATTATGTTTATTTGTGGTATTTTCAATGTGGTAAAGAGTTTAATTTCTTCATTTGGGAGTTGTCTTTTTCATGGTTTTCATGATCAGTTCACTTGTATATGACTATAGATATTGATGTAAAATGGAAATAATTATCAAAAAATGATATTTTATTCTATAAAAGATATTTTATAATATTTAATAATATTATATATCTTTTTTCATATTTAATGAGGCTGAATCATTGGACAAATAGTAAATGAAAATTATTAAATTTATTTGGCAAGTTTTACGACCATCACGAACTCATATCATGTTGGATAATATGTTGATAAAGCATTACTCAATGTGAATTTTATGAAATATAATATTTATAATAAAATATCAATTAACCAAAAATATGGTTTTAGGACAATCCATTAAGGCAGTAGTGAAAAATAAAAATTTATCATCCTCAATGGCAATAAATCTAAAAATTAGAGATGATATTTAAATTTTTTAAAATTAGAAGGGAGATAAATAACATTTGAAGTATAATTACTAAATTAACATAATAATATTTTATTATATAAAATATAATGGAGTTATATTTCGACCTGGATAAGTGGATCTCAATAGAGGATAAAAAATGAAATTAAATTAAAAAGAAACAAAAAGAAAAAGAATGTTAATTTTACCACAGGAATTTATCCTAAATGAAAATATAATTAGTGAAAATTCTTTGATATTTTAATGATATCATGTTATCATGTGGGTAGGGTAGGGTCTTTAGAAGAGTGTTATGTTAGTAGTGACATGATTAATGGATTTTGTGGTGTAAGGAGAATAGGTGGTGAGGGACGAAATTTATAGGGGTGGAGAAGAGTGTTTTCTCATTCTTTTACACATAGTTTTTTTATTTTGGGTCAAGAATATGAATAGTTTTAAACTTAATACTAAATGTATTTAAATAACTAAAGAGAGTTTTATATTATTGTATTATATTATCCTTACATAAATAATGACAAAAAAATTTATGTATTTTTCTTTGATTGTAATTTAACATATTATACTAATCACAAATGATTCAAGTATTTTCAAAAAATTTCAAAAAACAGCCAAACCATTTGTTCATGTGTATAATTATAAAATGATCCATATTTTATGAAAATAATTTCATATATGTGAAAATATATTTTTTAATTACAATAATCATGTATTCGGAACATACCAATTTTAAAAATTTTACTGATTTCCTGGAACTTTGAAAAATTAATTATGATCTCATAAAATAATATTATAATTATAAAAACCCAAAATAATTATCAATTAATTTTTTATAAAATATAAATTTTATTTTAAATCATAATATTAGTTATAAAATTGTAAATAAACATTTATCTATGACTCAAATACCAAAACATAATCCATTATTTTCAAATAAATTATTTAATTATACTATGATTAAATAATATCATATTTTATTTTAATAAGATGAATAAATTATATTTACAGTTTCATATGGGAGTTTACTATTTAATTGGATGGATTACTATTCATAAGTATCATATTACTATACTAGGGTACAAGTTATTGCTTTATCATTATTGGTTTATCATTATTGATTCCATATTATATCTCCCATGTTTCCTTTCCGTAATTATGGTTCCACCAAAGCACTTTAGCCATATGATTAGTCTTATAGAGTGGAGCATTATCTCTACGGTCCAAGATCATCATCGGCTGATCCTTTTAAAAGAGATCATTTTCCAACTACATTACATCTATATTCAGATAATGTAAGGGATATGGTATGAAAATTATTAAGAGGTATATGTGGAATAAATCTTGTACAAAAAACACAGTAGGTGGAAGTGCCAGTCTATAGGCCACCAATGTAACACGATCCAGAATCTCAAAGGGGCTATTATACCGAAGAATTTTCTGTCCTTAATTCCCAAATCACATTATCCTATTCTATGGAGATATAGAGATAAATACCATATATCCTCACAGAAACTCAATGTACCATCGATGATTCTCTTTATAACTATTCTATTGACTTTGGGATTCCTTATTGTTCTACTAAATGGTTTTCAACATTTCCAACATTTCATCATCCACTTAAAGATAAAGTATTATATATTCATAATATTCATCACATAATTATTGGTTACGACATATTATACAATAAAGGAATTGATTTGGAGTAATTCATATGATCAATTGGAATCTCCTGTTGTAAGATAACTCAATTGGAGAACGATTTTGTTCCCATCCTCCTTTGAACTCTATAAAATACACCATCAACACACCTTCCATTGTATGAATATTTTTTTAGGTTATCGATTAGATTAAGTACAATAACATGTACTAAAGTTCTACCCAGTGTTTAGAAAATGATAGAGACTTTTTTATTAATTGGTGGAGAATCTAAAATCCCGATCAGATACAATGGAACATGGTACTCTATGAAACGTTACCACTTATATAATGTATTTCCATGCATATAGATCTAGTGATAATTATTATCAGATTTTGATGAAGGGAGATGAATTTATATGATGATCCACAATAAACCACATGTCATTACATCCTATATATGTCTTTAGATGTTCGGTGACATATTCATTAGTGATGTCTTCTCATTTCTATATGGGTATGTGTAATGGTTGCACCATACCCATATACAGTTTTCATTCAGCCTTCACTTGATGGAATATTTTACATTTTGATGTATGTTGGGGAATCTATTTATTTATATTTTTCCCATCAATATTTATTTTGGTTATCTCATTACAACATTCTACTCCCTATTGAATTGAGATGTTTTAGCTATGTACATCACTCATAATATTTTTATTTATCTATTGATTGGATGGAACAAAGTGTAACAAAAAAATATTATAAACCCTTCCTCATTAATTTTAATCTCCAATGATTTTCTAATTCTCTTATGATCCACCTTCATTTGAATTTCAACATCATTTCATTAAGGATCCTTTATTTTCCATTGGATAGATGGTTGAGCAATCATTTCAGAAATGATTGGTGATGTTCCTTCCTTAATGATTCCCATTTCCAACAATATAAAATTTATGAAAATTAGATCCTTCTCAATTACCATCATTGATAATGTTATAAGACACTTTATACATAGTGAATCCACAATATTATTCACTTTTCCAGGATCGTATTGTATTGAACATTCAAAATTATGGATGAGATCTAACCATATTTTCTAATGTATAATAATATCCTTCTGTGTGAATATATATTGAAGTATCTTATATTCAATATATATTTTACACTTATCACCATGAATACAATGATGTCGTATTTTTAATGTGATTTCATAGCTACTAACTCTATATCATGTGTGTGATTGTTCTGCTCATTATTTTTATCCCCCTTGATGCATAGGCAATAACTTTATCATTTTTCATTAGTAAACTTCAAAATAACATCTTTTAAGAAATTTTATACTACAAAAAATAGTTCCCCACTATTCTAATGTGTGAGTTATGGTGTAATTGTAATCTTTTTTTAACACATTGAAAAAATATTCCCATCCACTAGTCTAGGAAAACATTTATCCATTATGAGTCCTCATGGATATGGGTATTAATAATCTTTAGATATTATTCAAAAATCCTTGGTAATACCTAGCTAGACCAAGGAAACAATTAATATCCATTATAAAAGTCATTTTTGTCCACTATTAGATTTCTGTTTTCCAGGAATGCTCCATTGATATTCAATTTCATATGATAACATTCCATAATAAAGATACTTCGTCCATCTAGAACTCACAATTATTATACATTAAAAAAATTCCATTCTTTAAATCATTAGAATAGTATTTAAATTCTCCTCTTATCCCATTTCTCTTTGAGTATATAAAAATATTATTAATATATACTACCATAAAAGTTTCGAAATAATATTCCATAATTTAATTCATTATGTTTATAAGTGTTTCTAAAGAATTATAGAGTAAATAGGTATTTACTATGAACTCATAGTGTCCATATATCATTCAGATGTTAGTATATGGAAAATAATATTTTGTATTATTTAAGTAGTGATATCCCAACCAACGATTGACCATTGAAAAATAATTCACCCCATTAAGTCAGTATAACAATTCATCTTTCAGGGGAAGGGGATTCTTGTTATTTATTGGGATTTTTTTTTGATAATAATATTCAATATAAAGTCGCATTGATCCATCCATTTAGTTGATGAAGTGGACAATTTCACCCCAGGGTGAAGAACTTAGGTGTATAAAACCCTTTTCCAGATTCTCTTGTAACATATTATTTAGTTCTTCCAACATAATGGTTGTTATTATATATGGTGTATTTGATATGGATATATATTCAGGAATAATTTCAATTTGGAAATAAACCTCTCGTTCATGATAAAGATCAACCAATTACTTAGGGAACACATAAGTGTGGTACCTCACAATAGGGAATTTATTCATATAGCATTCAATCCTTTTTCTAAATTATTTGAGATAGATGTGATTTCTCATAAGGTAATAATATCCATACAAGAGATGGTGACTCTGATGGATCTTTTTCCCCCTCCATAATATTAAATAGAATTTCAGGATTCCCTAGGATGTGAACAGAGATATCCTTTTCTCAGAAGTTAAAATTTTCTTTGTTTAAGGACTGCCAATCCATAAACAATATAATAATAAACACTAAAAAAAGATGTATGAAGAGATTTTATGGGAGGTTCAGTACACCAAAATTAACTTGGGGGATTTATATACTTTATATATAATAATTTACACATTTTTGGTTCTCATAGACAACTCGTCCTCTATAATTTGATGGTATTTTTGAACAGTATAACTAAACATTTATGATATGAAAGAATATGAAGAACAAGAATCAAATTTTGCATTCACTGTTTGTAATTTAATAATATGTTTACCTATCACCACATAATTTTCTTTATTCACTTCAATGTTAGATATGGAATAATATTTCCCTTTCTCCATTGGCTTTAGTGTTAGCTGACACTAGTTACCCTCAAGATCTAAAGGATTAATGCATAAGCTAGCATATTTACCTTTCAACCTAAAATTGATGCATTAACCCATGGTAGATTCTATCCATTCTTCAATAATGTTTTTCAGCTTCATCATGTTATTTCTACTTTCATGGTCTTGGTGGAAATATCTTCCACACATATAACATTTATTCTCCCCTTTGAGGATGTTCCCATGATTCCCCTTCCCAAATTTTTGAGATGTGAGTGGTTATCATTCCTTCTGCCTTTTTCACTAGATCCTCTATTTTGAAACTCCATATATTCATTATTATCACTATATCCATGAAGTCATTCTAAAACTATATCTCTAATTAGAGAGAATATCGAAAAACATATAAATTACTCCCAATGTCATGAACTACTTGAACCTTTCTATGTTGTGATTTTGAACAACTAAAAAACCTATTTATGTTCTATCACTATTGATAAAAACCCTAATCATGCCAGTAAATACATGAGATATTTTATTTTTAGTCCAGGATAGATTCACCTTCCATATTTAAGCTCTATGAGTTATATCTCCTTTTTTGTACAAAGAGTCTCAGTGAAATATGGGTTAAGGAATATCATCTTAAAGTCTACACTAATCATCACGTCAATTTATTCTATTGTCTTGGTGTTATTAATAAATTACAACCATTTATCTACATATCCATCAAGATGATAAATGTACATATTTACCTTATCTTTCCCAGAATTGTGCAGCAGAGAAAAGATCCTCTCTAACAAGTTGATCGGTCGTTTAGTATTGAGTGAATCATATGATCTACTAAATTATAATAGTCATTTAAAAATAAAACTCTTTATAATCAATTTCTCACTCTTATGTGAATGAGACATTTCATAGTATTTAGGTCATGAATAATATCTTGATACAACTGGGTAAGAATTTCCAAAAAAAATAATGAACTCCACCTCACAAATCATTAGGGATGTCATTAAAAAAATCACATTATTGTCACTCACATGGATTGTTGGCCTGGATTCTCTTGGGTCCCAACATTTTCAAAAATATTAATGGATTGATAAAAACATATCTAAACATGAAATTAATAAATAATTTATTCATTTTTTAAATTAAATCCGAAGGAAAAAATTGTGGGTTCCCTATGTTCAGAATGTGTCTAAAAAATACTCTAGCATGCTTATGTATACTTAGTCTCACAATATGGTTTATAACAATGGTTATCTAATTTAAATTTTCCAACGTAAGTAAACCATTATATGATATGGACTAGTGCGACAATGATTTTTCTTACAAGTATTTTACATTATCATAAATATAAACAATATAATAGTGCCAGAAAAAATAATCCATTGGTTTTGTTTCTTGTAAAAATTATGACCATACCTAAATGTTACTTATTAAAACATAAACATTTACAAATTATTTTATTATCAAACATATTATTTTCCCATTGGTCCTCTTCAATACATGCATTAACTTAATGATATACATTAATATAAAGTGTGAGAAAAACGGACAGTAATAGGATAAAGAAGTGACATGATTATGGGGTGAGAATAATAATCATCAAAACATCATAATCATTATAAAGAGAGGAAGTATTATATAATAGAACCGAATGTTTACATTAAGAAGTTTGTTCCTCGATAAAATTCCAAAGCAAAATAATTATTATTAAAAAAGTTTTACATGGGTCTAAATGGCACAATTTATTACAATACATATAATAAAGGGGAAGTAACACAATAGGGAGGTCATCCAACCAAGTGGTGACATGGTTGACTATCATATTTTCAAGACCACCAACATATTTGGTCACATAACAAAATACATGAGAAATACTATAGTTTATGTCCATGAGAGAATGATTTAAGTCCATCCATAATGTTGTAAGAGTCCACATGAGATGTAACACATCATTCCAAATAGCATGAATGATGGTTGTCGAATCAATTTTAATCTAGATATTATTCCAACTATGTCGCATGGAATATCAGATTCCATAGTTCGTGCTCATAATTTTAGCCTCCAGAGTGGTGGTGATGCCACAAGATACATAGAAATATCCAATGAAGATCCCAAAAGTGGTTTTTGAAAATAGAGCCACAACTAGAGGGGCCTTGGTTGCCTTTATAAGAACCATCAACATTAACATAAATCTAGCCAAGGGGAGATCTTTCCTGAACACATAAAATGTGAATTTAGGATGAGGATATATAGAATTAACCCTAAGTCAAACAAAAATCCCAAATACATTCACTGTGTTGTTGAAAAATAAATTTTGTATTGATGCAACCTCATGAATTACAATGAGGATAAAAAATTTGGATTGCATTTAAACTAAATGAGTAGTTGTTATGAATAATATAATTCCGATAATAATATAGAACCTGATGATGTTCAATGATCACAGTTAAGTACAAGCTATTGATTTTCTGAGAGGCTTCAATATCCACACAATGTTGATGTTGTGATTTGATTGAGTGATTAAGTAACTATCTGCACTCAGAAATATCAAGATTATACTTCCACATTGTAGTAGTAGTATCACAAGATAGAAATGTATTGTTACAAATATTACATTTAGAGTAATGATGGATCACAAAAGACAGTAGACAAGTGTCAGTGGGAACCCTTTTGTGATAAATACGACACACAACATTAAATCTTGATGGGTTAACCAATAATTTTTCAATGTTTTCAATCTGACTAAAATCATTTTTATAATTAATAAATACATGGTTGTAAAAATAGTTATAGTCTAGGATGCAATTTTTACAAGGTTCCCAAATAAAAAATCATTTGTGTTAGAAAAAGAGTTGTTTTCAATGACATATTTGAAGTTTCTAGGAAAACTAATACCATGAGTGATAAATACATCTATAATAGTATATTTACTGTGATCCAACAGCTTATTGGGGGAAGTAATAGAGATGAGAGGAGCACAAGTCCATTTTTGAGCCAAAAATTCATGGATGTGTCTCTACTCACCATCCTTCTAGATTTAGACATGATTTTAGAAAAAACATTCTTAATGGATGCCCAAATAGAAGAGTCCATGCAATTAAAAGTTTCCTTCTTAATTTTTTGAAGATATCTATTTTTATGAAATGAAAAGGATTCAATGTTGTTATAAATAATGTTCCATGTGAGTCTGGATTGAATATCGTCATTAAGGTGTTTGATATTTGTTATTACGATACTACCGCACTCCAAATTATTGTAACAGATAGACCATGGAAAAGTCCCCAATTTCATTTCAATCATCCTTCTATCACAAACAATGTTTTTTATGGCTTCAATACTTTTTTATAAGACCAAAATTCCATTTATAAATCATCAATATCTTGAACACTTTTAGATACAATTATAGATTTGAAAAGACTAATCGTATAGTCATTGAGCGTTCATTTTATTTCCTAGAAGAATGGTGGTAGGGTATTTCGTCAATAGTTTTAGAAAAAAACAAGCTTTAGGCCGACTCTATAAAATGGAAACAACAAGGTAGTTGAAGGTAATGTATCCTTATTTAATTCATAATAATTAATAATATTTCATTTTTTATTAGTAGGAATCCATTTCTCATAAAATGAAAAGGATTTGTTCCATATAATGATTTGGCCAAAAATCTATTCATAGTGTGAAAGTGAAAATTTTAGATTTTGGAAATTTTGATTATCCCCTTGTAAAAAATGGATGATGTCATACACAAAAAATAGGTGTGTGGGAAGATTCAAATTCCTAGATGCCTTAATTAGCTAATACTAGTTTTTTCCTGACAAGGCGAGTGGTCGATCTATGTTAAAAATCTTCTACAATAGTGAAATGATTTGTAGAGAAATGATCAACTGTTCTGACACCTTCGGTGCATTTAAAGTAACCCTTGCAATAACTATTAACAAGGAATGATAGTTTTTCCAAGTTGAAATAGTATTTATTGTGCAGATAAAGAAAATTTAATGGAATGTGGAAATTAGTAAAAATGAAATATCATATCATAGTTTACAAATACCACATATTTTGTTCAAGATATATAACATCATTCTAACACATATTTCGCATTCCCTCTTGAGATAAATCATATTAATAAATGCATTGGTGACTATATAATTCTAGGATCAACTGTCACATCATAATATTTATATACACTATATAATTTTAGTTTCACCAATCACATAATAACATTTACGTTATCATACATGCAACATAGAATGTATATCAATCTTGGAAATAAAATAACCTATAGAAAAAATGGGTTTCATTTTTCAAATAAAAAATTCATGAATATACTTTGGGATTACTAAAATAAAGTGGTAATAATATGGAAGTTATAAGAATCATCAATATTTATTGAAGAAGAACCAATCTCAAGAGAAGTAAAACTGTATTTTATATAAAAAGGATTATTTTGGAATTATTTTTCAATTGTAAAAAAACCAGACTGGGAACATTAAAATCCCAGAAATAGAAAAGGGGATGAAAAATAAAATTATATTTAATGAAAATTAATGGTACATCCATAAATTAAATGGAGTGAAATATTGTAAATCCAATGAAAGAGTGTTGGGTTTGAAAATCCACTAACCTTATTTCTGAATGATTTCTTCTCTTCAACATCCATTATAATTAAATTTAATTAATTAATTAAAAATTAATGCACATAAAATACATAAAATAGATTCATTATAGTTTTATTATATTCTTTTATAGGATTTTTTTATTAATATAGTAAAATTTATTCGACCAGAAGTGTTCATTTTCATGGGTTTCATGATCAGTTTTCTTGTATATGAATATGGATGTTCATGTAAAATAAGAATAATTATCCAAAATTGAATTTATATGTTATAAATGAACATTTATATGATTAAATTATTTTATATATTGTTTTTTATATTGTACGTGGATTTAAAATTAGGTTAACAGTATGAAAATGATTCAATTTGTTTGGCAGATTTTAGAACCATCACGAACTCATTTTATTTTATTTATTATCCTGTTTAAATAGTTATTCTGTAACATTATATAGCTTATACTATTTTTAATAAAACAATATTTAATAATACATATGGTTTTATGAATATCCCTGAATACGATATTGGAAAATGAAACACATCGTCTCTAATGGCTGTAAATCAACATGCCAAAGATGATATTTTAAGTTTCATAATAAAAAATTGGAAGGGAAGAGATTTGAAGATGGATATTTCCAAAATAATAATAAAATTATTTTATATAATATATAATGGATTTATAATTCCAAATGTATAAGTGGAGGTAATAAGATGATAAAGAATAAAATGAAATTGAAAAGAAAATAAAAGAAAAAGAAATATGATTTTACCTTTGGAATTTTTTTGCATTGAGAACCTCAATAAGCAAAACGGTTTAGTCTTTTCATGAGACCAAGGGTTATTATACATGGGGTAGGGTCTTGATAAAAGTATTGGGATTATCATATAAAATATTCAAGGATTGTTATGTGTAAGGAGAAGTGGTGTTCCTGGGTGATATTTATGGGGGAGGAGAGGGGTGTTTTCCTATTATTTTATTCTTAATTTATAATTTTGGCTAAAGATTATGAATAGATTAAAAATTATTATTACATATATAAAAATAATGAATTATATTTTGAGTGTTTAGGATTAGTTCTACCATAAATCAACAATGACTACAAAATTCATGTATTTGGATTCAATCATAAATTGTTATATTTTATTATTCTTAAAAAATTCAAGTATTTCAGAATAGACCTAAAAACTCATCATAAGCATTTTTAAATGTGTATAATTGAAAAATTTAATCATATTTATTTATATAGTGTTTAAATTTGTGAAATTTAATTGTTATTAAAATCATAATTTTTTTAAAATATAACAATTTTAAAATTATAACTAGTTTTATGACACTATGAAAAACTAATTATGGTTACATGAAATTGTCTGATAACCATAAGACAAAAAAATATCAATCTGTGAATTTTGTTGATTTTTTTTTCAAATATTATATTAATTATAAAAATAAAAATAATCATTCATGTTTTAAAAAAATAACCACACATAGTCTATCGACTTAATAACATTAATTAACTAATGCAATAAAATAATTATATCGTATTTTCATTTTTTGATGAAAAAATTTTATATATACTATCGTAGGTGAAGTTACTATACAATTCCCCAGATTACAAATTCTATAGTTTTTGTTACTATTTTAAGGGCCATGTTACTATTTATCGGTATTGGTTCTTTAAATTCTTAAAATACATATTTTCCCATCCATTCTATATTTTAATAGTTTATATTTTGATATCAATTTTATTTTATATGATTTATAATATATGAAATAATTATTAGAAGATAGTTTCCATTGGTAATAGTTTTGGTCGTTAAAAAGAAGTCATTTTCCAAATATGATAATTTTGGAATGAAACACTATAGTAAAGTATTAAATGAATGATATTTTGTTGAAGGTGTGGAGGGAAAGAATAATATACTTATAATATAATGGTTGAGAAAAAAGATTCATGTGAACGATGATTCATCCACAAGGAAATGTGCAACTACATAAATCAATGTCTCATGTTTTAAATGAATATAAAAAAATATTAAAATGGATTATTGATGAGATTATTCTAATACCTAAGATAAAGATAAATGATTAAAATGCATATTATTTTATTTAGGAGTTATTTTATTTATTGTTTTTTCAATAATTCTATGTTTAAAATAATTATGAGATAAATATGGATTTTTTCTGTAATACATATTCTTTAAGGAATTTGAAACATTTGATAAATAACCCTAAAAATCAAGAGAAGTGATTTTATTGTATGATATAATTCATGAAATAAAATGAATTGGGTGTGATTTCACTAAAAAATTTCGTGATGTTGAGATAATAATGAATAGTTTTTTATGGAATAGTATTGGTGTCTATGGAGGTGGTCAACGATATGATGGTTCATATTATGCTTTAATTATAAGATGTATGACTTTATGTAAGATATTATACCATATGAGCTTTTAATATTTGAATCTAGCATGTATTAATAATGGTTTAAAGAATATTAAGGTATTAATATATTAACTATTTCAAATTTAGAGATGCATTATTTTGAAAAATATTATGTAATGACGATTTGGAAAATATAATGTCCTTCTAAATTTTTGTTCCTTGAATTTTAGAAGACATAATTTTTATGAGTATTAAGGTAAACTAGTTGTGTATTGAATTGAAAATATTATTCATTGAAATTAATGAATGATTTATCATATTGGAAAAACTATGATAACCATTTTTGTTTCAGTAAATATTTAAAGGCTAATTGAATGAGTACTGTATCTTATGATTCATAAAAGTTATTTAGACCTAAATTTATTTCTTCAATATCCATCTACAAATTTATGAAATGATGTGGTGATCGATAAAATAACCTCTAAAGGATGATATTATTACATGAAAAATAATAAAGTAGTTTTAGTTTCTCAAGGTACTCTATAGATAGTAAAAGGAACCATCAACTATAAGAAATGTATTTTGGAACAAAAATATCATCTATTGAATTTTCATTCTACGAATTCAACGTTCTTTTGATCCATCAAGAATTCACAGGTTTTGATTGTAGAATTTATAATGACCATGTTTTATATCACTCTCTATCAGAACATGATCAATTTTTTATTTCCCATAACTATTTTTCACATAGCAATTATTTATCCTATAGGGAAAGCAAGTTTTTTGGTAACAGTAATTTGTCTATCCCTCTATTTGAGTACATGTTTTATTAACCCTCTTGATGATGTGGGATATCCACAATGTAATTTTATAAATAAAAATACATTTTTACTAATCATATGATTAATTATTTAGGGAATAATATATTTATGTAGGGGAAAATGTAGCACCTTATGTTTTACAATATGTCTCATTTAAAATTTAATTTCTTCAATAGATTATGTTACACATAACAACAAGCTTAATAAAATTATTAAATAATATTATTATCTTTTGATAGTTATGACCTCGCCATTGGAATTGAGTTAATGAATGAGATTAATTATATTATGAAATTATAGTTTAAAAATATTTATATAAGGAATTAATTTTGTACCAACTAATTATAAATGAAACAAAATCCTATTCAATATAAAACATGGGTTTTTTTTTATATAAACCAATTTTTTATTAACATAAAAGAATTTTATATTAACAATATATATTAATAACAATTAGTGAAATTAATTTATAATATTTATATGTTACTTATTCAAAAGGTTGTTTCTAAATTCAACTAATATGTTTAATAGTTATAATATTAGAATAAATCCATTTTTATGTATAAAAAGATGAATTTTCATAAATGAAATTTTATCACATTTTAAAGTGATCAATTAATTTAAATAAAAAATTTGAAACTATTAAAAATTATAGTTTGAAATATTTAAATTAATCTTTAAATTCATAATTTCAAAATTATCATAATATGAGGTTTTGGTATTTTATGGAAAATATTTATTTTCTAGTGAATTGTGTATAAATACATATATTTATAAAATTATAACTTTAATTATATTAATTTTTCAATTATACTTTGATGTTGATCTCAATGTAACATAAATACACATTAATTATAAATTTTATACTTTTAAATCATAATTATATTTTATTTTGGTATAAGTACTTTTTTGGGCATAAAACTACATTTTTCAATAAAATGGATTTTATTACATTTTCCAATACTTATATTATATTAATTTTAGAAATCCTATTACTTGTATAATTAAAAATATATTTTATAATAGGATTCAAAATGTCCAATGTTATCAAATATGACAATTTATTTGTTTCGTAAATGAATAGAGACCTCGATAATTTTGGTTACCAATGTAAATGGTAAATTAGATTATTTTTGTTAAAAATAAAAGTATAAGAACTAGAAAATTACCCTAAAAAATTTCAATTGTTATTTTATTATTGATATTCTACCTTAACACAAAGGGTTAAAATGTGAGTTATTTAGTTGACTCTTTTCAATGAAAATGACTTTTATATTATTTTTGTTAAAGAAAATAAAAAATTGTTAGAATCAAATTTATAATAAATATTTTATTTTTAATATGGTATTGTTAAAAAGATAAACTCAACTGTGTATTTTATTTTGAATGAAAAAATATTGATCTATATATGTTTATTTTAGTTTTTTTTTAATGATGGAATATTCACCTTAAAAATTTATAAAACTATGGTGTAATAAATATTTTATTAATGAATCAATCAAATAAATTATTATTTTAAATAAAAATTAAATTTATCATATTTTGAATATTATATAAAATTTAGTGCATTTTTGAAAACATCACATAAAAAATAGTTCGATTGAATTTTTTGGATTTTTCTAAAATAGTTGAATTTCTTAGGAATAGTGAAATACGACAATTGATACTATTTAGAATTATTATTAAATAAATGAATAATTGAGTCATGGATAATGTATGGATGATGTAAGAATCCATTAGTTCTAAATCACATGCTCTATATACTATATATAGTTACCTGAACCAATATTATCGGTAGTATTGAATGAAAATAATAAACTAATCTATAAAATAAAAAAAAACACCCCTACCCTACTATAAATACCACCCATCACCATCCTTTCTCATATCAACATACTATCTTTTGGTATTTACTATATTACACCCAACTACTATCCAAAACCACATCACCACATCTTAATCTTATTTTTCTCAATAAAAGACTTATCACATGTTTCTTTAGGAGGTTCTTAAGGATACTTTATTTAATTGGTAAAATTCTCTTTCGTTCTCTTTTAAATTGATTGATTTTATTTTATTTTATTATCATGTACATAATATACTATATAATACAAGAATTATAACTCCATTATTGTATATATACTATAAATTTGTAAGGTTAAATTAATATCCATCATCAAAACCCTTATCCTCTAGCATTTATTCAAAAAATCAAAACATTGCCTATCTTGTGTTGATTTACCACATTTGTGGATGATGTGTTTTAATTTTATATTACCACTATCTAGGCGGGTCATACAACCATTTTTATAGTTAAACCCTATTATAACATGTGTATTAATTCTTATTTAATGTTTGAAAACTATTATATAATAACAATATTAAATAAAATGGTTCTTGTTCATGATAGTCATAAAAATCGACAAAATAAATTAAGATATTTTCATCAACATTTTATATAAATAATAATATTCATGAAACATAAAATAATGATATTTTAGATCACTTGGACTTCTGTAAGTTTATTTGTAAAAACAATTTTACTTTAGATGAATTTATTCCCATTTTACAAGTACTACCATAATTATTCACAATGGAGCCTTCTATAAAACCCACGAACTAATGATCCTCCAACAATGAGAGTAAACATTAAAAAACATAAAAATGTCCATAATATATCAAAATAAAAATATAATAAATCAAATATATGTATAAGTAGTTATTAATTATGTAATTAATAAATATTAGTTTATTATTCTTGATATTAAGTAAATGTGTAAAACACAATAGAATATAAGGTAATGGTTTTCAAACATCAAATTTATTTTTTTGATATATGAATTATTCACCCCTTATTACTTTTTTATGGGTATGTATTCTTGTACTTTTTATTTATGATCATCATTTATTAATTATTTCATTCTCAAAATTTATTGTATTATGTATATGATTATTGTCTTAGTCGTATACAATGTTTACAGATGGTGTATATATTTAAGGTTTTTTAAATGGGGGAATAATGATGAATCAGTATTCTCTAATAAATATGTATATTTTGATAAGGAATAAGTTTCCTGAATTAAATATATATTTTAATTATATTTTTACCATCATCAATAGGTGGGTACAATCATTATATAGCCCCATGATGCATATATGTGTCTTATAAGACATAAAAGTCAGAGGAAAACACTTATCTTTTGAATATAGAAGAATCATATTGGTTTCTATCCAAATAAATAAATATTCTTTAAGTCATAATGGTTCATGTTCCAAAAAAAAACTCTCAATAATTAAGTGTTTTCTTCATTTAGTATTAAATTATTACATTCTGTGATATTTTCACTATGAAAATTAACTATAGATGAAATTTCATTCTCAGTTTGTAGATAACATGTATTTTTATTTAACAATACATAATGATTAATTATTATTGACTCTAATTAACTCGTTATTGATTCATGTAACCCTTTCAGAGCATTTTACCCCACATTTTTATTTAGTTTCCGTCCTTGGGTCTTGAAGAAAAAATATGGGAATTAATGTCAAAAAAGTAGTTTATTTTACATTGTTAGGTTCTTTGATTAATTACCAATGTAATATGGTAACCAAATTCTTATCAAGTTTTTCAAGATGACTAAACTGATCGATTCTTGTTGAAGTTATCTATTTTATATATTCCATTTTAATAAAATAATCACCTACTCTATTATACTAGGTTCTAGGTTGGTAATCTTTATACCAAGATATCAAAATGAAATTTATGGATCCAGTATGTGATTTTCATGGGACATGTATTTTAGGAACATGGTATATTTGTTGATCATGATAATGTTAATGATCTTATGCCATGGGAACAACCACAACATGTTATTTAGATTTAACCATTCTTTGGTTTAGATGGATATGATTTCTAGTATGTAACGGGATTCTAAAAGTGGGATTCTCCAAATACTACTCTAATTATGAATGGAGTAATTTTTTCATTGGATGAGAAATGTCATATTTCTATCATTGAGCTGAAACACCTTGTGGCAAATAAATATGTGTTGAATCATCTAGAGGTTATGTAGGGATACCTGGACCTCCATGATTTTTCAAGTTCTAGTTTGGACTACGTTCCCATTTTTTATGATCATTTCATTGCCTATGGATCTCATCATATTAGGAGACATGAAAAAAAATTAACTAACCTATAACCTTTAATTTGAATCTGTGATGCATGGACTCATGATTTGGTGAAATTACCTTTTTGGAGATGTTATTACCATGTATTCTAACAATGAGATCTTGAGTAATATATTCTCTAAAAATATTGTAATCTCATCCAATGGTTTTGGATTAAGTACCTATGAAATTTTTATATTGATCGCTCCATTAACATAGGTAATGGTAATGTCATCACATATAAATTAGTAAGAAAATAGTAACCAAGGTCATGAATAAATTATCAGATGAGTGGAACATGATCGATCTTTTTTCATAGTTTCATATTAGAGTCTTGGAAACCGGGATTGAGGTTTCCTTGGATAATCTTCAATTTACCTCTTCTATTAAGAAGATGATTTGTAAAAAACATTGATGATGATTTCTGTAGAATTAGATACTCTATCTATGGTGGGGGGACTTTTGCTGAGTGGTTATTCTCTATGAAAATTATTCTATGATTTTTGGAAATTTTATGATTTACCATTATCTTTGAGGAAACTAGTAATGTGGGAATTAAATAATTCATAGTGGGTTGTACAACTAGGAACCATTATGATATTCTATGACATTCTATGACAACACTGGTGGCCTAGTGTGAGATATGTCATTGCATATTTTGTCTCCCATTATAATACATAACAAAAGATCAAGGCCATGAAAAAAAATAAAGTTTCTCTTAGTGACATCCTCTATAAAATTAGATGTGGGATGATATCTATATGGATGTTATGGTTGGGATTCCATATAAAAAAATAATTAAAATGAAATATGGGTTGTAAAATATAGACTATACAAATAGGTTTTCTTCTTATCTATTTGTGATACAACCAAATTTAAGGGGACGGGGAATCTCATTATTAATTATATTGTTCGTTTTCATGGTGATCTGTATGCTATAGTCTCTGATAGAAATTCCTGATTTAAATTTACCATTTGTAGTGGCCTTCAGCAGGCATGAGTATCTCACGATCATTTGTGTATTAAATATAATCCTCAGTGGGATAGTCATATATAATAAGATTTATAGATTCTTAACGATATGCTTCAATTCCGAATCCTTGATTTTGGTGGAGAATGGGATAGACATTTGACTATCATTGAATTTACTTATAAAAATATTTAATACTCCATGATAAGAATGGGTCCTATTGAGGCATCATATTACCAACCTTGTGAATCTATATTATGTTGGTCATAGATTGGTGAATGTTCTTTAGTTGGACCATGATTGTCTCAGTATAAAACATTAATGATTTTGTTTATTTGTTATAGAATGTTGGTGTCAAATAGGTATTATAAATATTTTGATCATAGTCATTGTATTACGGTGGGTTTTTCATATGGTGATCCATTGTTCTTAACGGTTTCACCTTAGTTTGGTCATTGATGTATTTGGAGGAAAGGGTAAAATTAAATTTGTTTTAGGGGACCATTTTTGTTTTTATATAGGTGTAGAATGTTTCATACCAATTATCAATTTAACCAGTGCTTATGTTGATACATAAAATTTTCTATGTATTTTAGCTACAAATTTATCTATTTGTTCCATCTTATATTCTATGCTGGTGTGATCATGATGCTCAACCTAATTTATATGTGATTGATCATCGAGTCATGATGGAATATTCTAAACAAATGGTTATTCATGGGAGGAAAACATTGTGTTCTATGGAAATCTGGTTTCGATACACATGTGATGTTGGATAGGGAGGAACAAATGATAGGGTAGAGGACTCAACTTTTTCACTTGGAATATTTTTAATAGACCTACTTGGGATATAACGATTATTTTTTGGTGAGGTTATAACATCAGATTAATTTATTTTTGGTAATCCCCAACCCATATTTTTATCATTTTTTGGGCCTCATTTAGTTGTGAATCAAGAAAAAATTAGAAAATATTTGTTGGTTTTTTGGGTTGTTCAGAATTGGCAGTGGATTTTCCCATGATGTACTCCCTAAATGTGAAAACCATGAAAACCTAGAGGATTTCATGGTTAGTGAAAAGGTTAAAAATACATGTTCTCCCCATTGATAAACAATATTATCCAACCCATATGGGTGAAAATATAAAGAGAATAGTTTTTCTAAATATGTAACCCATCCTAGTTAACCCTGCTTCTGTGATTAGAATATTCCAAAAATTATTTTAAAATTACCAACCATATTTTTTACCCCAACATAGGCCTAAATCAGCGTTATACATCATCTTAGGTTTGTAGGGATCTAGTAAACCAATTTTTTCTCATCTTAAGCCCTTCCTGTGTGAACCAATGTGTGGAAAATTTTCAATTCATACTTCCCCAGTAATTGTTTTTATCAAATTCTCTATTAATTGATCCATTCTTATTTCTACATACGTTAAGATAGATATCTATATTTTTGGAATATCTAATCCACTTTATTTTAGATCATGATTCCTACATTGATTATTATATATCCTTTGTCTATGTTATTTGTTAAAGTTTCCCTCTATAGTAATTGGGTTTCGTGATCTCATGATTTATGGTAGGTGGTTCTATTTATTGTTATCCAATTGATATAGTATGGAACTGATTTATTTTAGTCAATTATCATTCAATTTAATTGAAGAAAAACTGATCATTTTGGATTTTCTTTTTTATTTAAATTGGCATTAAAATTGTTGTAAACACAATTTTTATGAAATTTGATGTGCTTTTAGAAATTGGATGTCATATTGTGAAATGTAAATTAATAAATTAAATTTTAAAATTTTAATTGTGAAATTAAGTTAATTTTTATTTAGAAAAATGACTTAATTTTATATGATAAAAATGATTTGTTTTATCATAGAAAAGGATTATTTGATTAAATATTATGATTTGGTTTTTAAATGGATGTTAGTATACTGAAATTGGAAAATGGGTTAATTGTAATTTTATATTTTTTGAGATAATTCCCTATTATTGAATTCTATTATATAGCATTCAATCATAGGTAGATAGTGAGTTATTCACGAAAACACTATCTTGATGCTTTACAACTCTAAAAAAACCAATAAATCAGGTCAAATACATAATTGGATGATAATTATAACTCTTGGACTAGTGTCCAAGGGTTGTTTATAACTGAATTTTTGTGATCACTTATTCAATTATTAAAGGATACAATATCTGAGAACTATCATTCCTTTTGGAAGATGACAATGTTTTTCCCTGTTTATTTTTTGACATATTTTTTATTTTTTGTAAATTTATTAACACATACCTTGTGAATTTACATAAAATAATTTATATAAACTGATTATGAAGATTTTTTTTGAAATATCCATGTAAATTGAAATATAAATCATGATTTGTTTTAAATATTATTTTGTTTTTCCATGACAATTTATTTAATGATTTATCTAGTTAATCATTGTGAAATAGTATTATGGAATCCTTGGTGACACCATACTAGTTTTTTCACTCACACCCTACACATTCCATCGTGTGTTTCTAGATTATCTACATCAATGATCGTGAATGGGTGACGAACGACATGGAGGTGGTTATTATGGTTGATCTGCGTGATTGGAGAGTTTTGAATGCTAGTACATGTTATTAGTCCTATATTATGGTAATTTGAGTATATAATATGGACAATTTGTACACTTTTGAATTCTGTAATACTTCTATATATAGAGTTTTCTTTTGATAATAGTGAGTTTTTTCTATTTTTCCATATTTTTATCTGATTTTTTTTTATATTTATATTTTATGATTCTAGGTGCATGTCACCAACCTATGAGGATCTGGAATACCCTTTGGTCCATATTATTGATGGCTCAGGTGTCAAGGTACTAGGGTATGTGATGTAGTTCACGAAAATATCACTGATAAAATGGTTTTATTTTTCATCAAATAAAAATGTATATCGTATAAGAAATAAGTGAGAGACATTTGAGAACATTTTGAAAATCACCCATACTATATTAGTTCCTCAAAGTGATATCGGTAAACTAGTAACAAAATACATTATGACATAATCCCATTTCCACTCTGGAATATGAAATTGTTTCAAATGGGTTGGTGGAAAATGGTTTCCTCCCATCACCTGTTGACAAGTGGAATGCTAAGTAACATATCCTTATTTCCCTCTTTTTATCCCCACCCAGAAATTGAAGAGATATAACTCTCGATACATATTATTAAGATATGGGATTACAACCCTAGTTGAAACATAGGAATATTAGATAAACTAATTATATATTATTTTAGGATCCAAGACTCGCATGTACCATTTCATGACTTCATACTCATCCAGGATCCATATGGGTAGCTGATCCATGCTTGAGGCATTATCCCATAGGAATGAGCTTTCAGAATAAGAAAGACTCAACATATTCACTCTCTCTAGAAGTGCATAGTTCATTGATAAAAATGAAAATCATACTCTACAAGCTGGTATTTAAACTGTAAGTGTATTTCATAATACATTTTCATTATATTCCACTCACTACTATCCTAAAAATATACATATTTATAATTTCATTAGCTTAGAGAACCCAATATGACATTTCTATTCCTATGCTTGTAGGGAAGATAAATGTTCCATGACAAGAGGTAATAAACATAAATCTCTACCTGAGATTAAAACCATTCTAAATGAAAATATACCTATTGATTTTATGGGTTTTAAACATAAAAATGTATACAATATGTCATGTACTCCAATGATGAAACTCATATATAATGACTAGCAACTCAAGATCATGCTTTGGGTAATGCCTTCATGGGTCCTAAGCTATCACGACCCATATAGAACAACATGATCATCCTAAATTAGAACTACATATAAACCAATACATGATGCAACACCATAGACTATACATATTCATCTCGACTCTAGAAGAATCCAAATCAGTATGAATGTCAGCTAGTGTTTTTTCTACTGAAAGGTTGTGTCGCAAGATTCTAACCATAAAAAACATCACATAATTTTTAGGCAAACCCATAAGAGATGATTATATTAATATAATTTCTTATAGAATGTGTCATAAAATTGTAAAATATTTATGAAATTAAATTTTAATTATATATTATTGGGATTATCTAAGGTATCATGATCAATCAATATCTGCAGCTCAAATGGCACTCTATTATTTAGGATAATATGACACAAGATGTTGAATTTGTTGATCTGACTATAGAATTTAATGATATTATCAAAACTATGGTTCTCTATTAGTGTAAAAATAAAAATATGATGTTGTTTTATATTTTCACGATGAATATGGTAATAAAAAATATATCATATGTGAATAATAGCACAATTGAATCGAGATAAGGGAGGAAATTTGGTTTTTAAAATGACCTAAAATCATCTAGTGTGTTCATGTGACTAAATGTCATAATTAGATACACAAAAATACCATACCTCTTACAAATTCTATTTGAGGTATGGTCCATGTACTAACACATTCTTGGAGATATTCTAAAATATTGACAATCATTCAGAAAACATGATATCCCTGGTGCTTATCAAAGAAGCTATCTATACAGGGAAATAGAATCTTGTTATTTAAAGAATGATGACTTAACTTCATCTAATTCCCCATCAGACAAAGGGTGGCATCTGAATTAGTGGAAAAATTGAATATTTAAGCCCTAGGTGATGTAATAGTCCATATAAAACCCTTAGAATCTATGTCATTCAGTTATATCTTGAGCTCCTATAACTGAACAGTGGCAAGCCAGTAAAAGGGAATGAACACTAATTAAAATCTTATATCCAGATGAATATAAAATTCCTCCTCTCTATCCAGAGGCAAACCAAAAAGCTTCTCATGGAAAACATCTATGGAATAATATACTAAATGATGGAATTCATCCAGATGTATCCTCTAACCATCCATATAAAGAATACAAATCTAGTATTTCACACAACTCAACCCACAATAATGAGGGCCCCACTCTAACTACCTAGACATCCCAATCTCTCTTGTGAACATATGTACCACAAAATGGTATTGTAAATGAAAACATCTGATAAAAGAATTCCATATAGATATGGTGAGGAAATAACCAATCCATCCCAATAATATCCTCAGTACTGGACATCCAAATGATGAAGAAGTTCTATAGAAAAACATTTCACCTATCTTAAGGGGGTACTCCTTACACTGGTGTACAATCATTGGATGTGTACCCAAAGGTTTATAATGGGATATAACCCCAGATTTGTACTAGATTCTAAGCATGATCCATTACATAAAATCCAAACTAATAGTATAAATTGAATCTGTTATATCAATTAAAGATGATACAAATGTATATGCTACTAAAGCTATACATATAACAGTTTATGGCCTGATACTATGCACCCCCAGAACATACTACACTAAAAAAACCAAGCCTGTTCAATATGCATGAGATACAACATAAATTCCCTATGCAGGCCCCCTATGCTAATGGCATACAACTAAATGGATTGTCCTTCTATAAGATAATTACTCAATATGATACCTTTCACACTATGATTTAATATTCCCCTTATTCCAAAACTATTGATAGCCTATAAAAATCCACTATGTGAACTCTTACTGGTACTTCCCCGACGAGGGTTCACTATGAGAATCTTCCATCCACCAAAAACTACACTATTTGGTCAAGATGATATTCAAAATTGATCAGGGCCTATAGTATTCCTCATGTTACATTCATCAATAACAGTCCATTTCATAATTTCAAACATGATTTTCAACTAAAAACATCAACTATGATAGAATAATATACCTAATACTATCAACAAAATGTATTGATTTCACAGAATCATTATATGTATATATAGGATCAAACAGATGAATATCTATAAAATAAATTTGGAAATCCATAAAAAACATAAAACCATATTGTGTATTCCCAAACTACATTGCATGGTCATCCCTTAAATGTCATGGGAAAATATTATTCATAGATAATATATTGGGAATCCGTCCAAATTACATCTCATTATTGACCTACCTAGTTATGAATATCCCACCAACATTTGGGGGATCCTCGAAGAATATATGTAGGGACCATAACTCTTTTCATTGGAGGTGTATCACAATTTCTGATGATATTTAAAAGGGTCTAAAGCAATAAATCTATATTCTAGGGGCCACTATACCATGAAAATTGAAGTGGATAATACTATTGAAACACCCATGTCAACTCTCCCAAAAAAGGGGAATGTTCTACGATTCTCCCGGTATAGTTTTCAAAAAAATACACAAAAAATCCCCTAGAAACACAGAATCATCACCAATGTCCATGAAAACTTGCGGTGCCTCACTTGGAACAACAAGAGATAACACAAGTGGCTTAGGTACCACCACCTCATATGTGTGGCCATCACCAACCTCCTAGTACCCAACAAAATGACACTGTGGAAGAATAGCTCTAAAAATATCAAGAGCAAACCTTAGATAGGATTTTATAATAGTAACATTATAGAAATATGAATGGGATAGGTTGAATCCTTCATATATAGAATTCACACATTGTACATACTCAGAGAGACATCGATGTGTGGTATGAATGATAATAGAGAAAATAAGAGATACATCTTACTTCACACTATGAAGATCAAGTTCGGGTCAGGTTATATGTTTCAAAATAAGGGTCATGGTAAAAGGACATTCAATTTCATGTTATGGAGAAAAAATATCACTAATTTTCATTTAGAATCCCCATTTAATAGATAAATTATTTGTAGTTACTGACATAATAATAATTGTATTTATATAACTGACAAGTTAACAAAAGTTAAATTTACAACTTATAAAATTACATGCTTTATAAATTGAAATTTGTAGTTTATTTAACTAAATATAGATCATTACATTTGATAGAAGATTGTAATAGGTTTCATAATATGATTTTACCAAATGAATCATTATTTCCATTCTATATAAGAATATTCACACATTATATTACAAATAACATTCTTTTATTTGATGTCAACAAAAATTTCAGTATATTTCACCTTAGTTACATAACATAAATATATAATAATTGGATAGTTCATTTGATGTGATCAACATATGCAGGAAAACACCATCTAGGTTGTTGTAGAGACATCAATTACACATTATCTAATATCCTTTTTCTTATAGAAAAATTAATTTCATAACATATATATTCATCAATAAACAAACAAAATGTTTCCTGCATTCATGAAAAGAAACCTAATATGCATGGACTAATGCATAATAGTTTAATCCAATAATGGGCCTAAAATGATGTATGATCAACAATTACATGGCATATCTTGGAAAAAGATAAAATTTAATCATAAATTATAATAATAGCATCACATATAATGTACATCACCCAACAGTGGAATCATGGATACTATAATATGATTAAACCAAAACATAAAATTCAATCCTATGTAATTTGGATTTTCTCTGGTTTGTGGGTGAGAAAATCCTAGAAATAAGATCACTAATAAATTCTAATAAGTACCAGTATACTTTATAAAATATAGAAATAGTATGCTAATCAAATGGAAAGATTTATACAAATTATTAATGTCCATATTCGGAAGCCACTATCCAGTGAACTGAAATGGTTGCCCAGATGGCCTCAGGCACACCTCCCCCTACATTAGAGGCTAATGACTAGAAAAAATGGTATTATGAGGTACAATGGGGATATTATACCATCATAATTAGATTCAAACAAAATATTAATAATGTTTTAACATATTAGTGGATGCATAATTTTAATTGGAAGAAAGAACATCAGTAGCCCAACAAATATAACATAATTTTAAATAATCTATAAAAAATAATATCCATCACCATATACATAAAAATTTAATTTCATGTATCTATAAAAACAATACGGATCATGGAATCTGAACACATACATAATGGTTCTTCAATAGAAACAAAAATTCCAAAATATTATCTACATAAACCATCCTGACTCATAACATAGTCATATTATAAGCTGCTCACAGGTTTAAATCAACAAAATGTCTACAACTGGGTTCTTTTATATATACCTACACTCCTATATATAATATACATGAGATAAATTAGTATCTTGGATAGTGTGTTAGATAAACTATATTGACCACCACAAGTGTCTTCTATAAAAAATCCATCCTATGTGAATTACCTATAAATGTGATCTTGTATAATTCATAAGTAGTGATGTAAGATAAATATAACCGGTCCATGGTGCATGATTTAATATTATTAAGATAAAATAATTAATAATAAATATATATATATATACATCATCAACCGAAGGTATAAACCATCTCATCATAATCTATAAGTGATAAGAGTAACATACCAAAAAGAGACATCTACATATACAACAAATATTGATGACTTATATCAAGATGTGTAATGTAATATGAAGGTCATTGGTACTATAACTCTATCCCATTCAATGTTTTAATTACATAAATAATCATTCATAGGATTCATAGGATACTTTCTTCAATCCCACATACAGTTCCATATACAGTTGCAATAAGTGTCATACCATGTAATATATCATTCTAAAATGTACGAGTTCCATAAATTATTAATCATAGGTTCCATACAACAAAAATAATAAAAGGCACACCGAACTAATCATAGGATCCAAACCTAATCAATAGGATCCATCCCTACTTAATATGATCCATAACAAAACAAATCATATGTGTCATGACTAAATAATCATATGTTTTATACCTAAATAATAGGTGCCAATAAAAGAATTATAACATCAATAAAACAATATAATAAATGGTTAGTGTTATTTTAGTGTCCACAACAATTAAAATTATGTTTTAATAAATAAATAATTAATCATTAATATCATAAATATCATGGTGTGGAGCCATGATACTCAACAACATTATCATTAAATTCATAGAGTCTCTGACAAAAAAGGTGTAAAGATCATAGAGCCAAAGGGGTGGTATAACAAAGGAATGATAAGGGAACGCTTGTCATGAGAGGATCATGTTGAGGATGATAAACCAAAACCATATCTATGTGTTATAAGAGATACCTATACTATAAGTAATAGTCTATTTAAGGATACAAATTTAATTTAGAAGAAACAAATGAAAATTATTTTCTGTGAAACAATAAGAATAATCAAATAGTCATTCAAACATTAGGAAATAGGTATTAAACACCTAACATATTAATGTGGTAGAACAATAATCTTGTATGAGATTTTGGGTTGGTATAGAACAGAAAAAAAGGTATAAAATATGAACACACATAAATTAGGGCATTTGATCACACACTAAAATAACTCCATAAAAAATAAGAAGACTAACAAAAGGACCTAATGGATTGTTGTGTTTACTGGTGGTTGTATAATGTTACAAAAGTATATTGATTTAAATTATATATATAAGAGTATAATAAAATCATATGTTTAGATATAGGGAGAGATTCTTCAAAGGACCTTCTATGAACTAGAAAAGTGGTGAGAGGTATTCTCTCCAAAATAATAGGACCGACTTCCTTTAAAAAAGATCATGTGAATTTACAGAATGTGTGAATTTTACACTCCAAGTAATGTTCATGATATTTCCTGGTTGGTAAAAATCATTAAAGAACATGAAGATGTTCTATTTGGACCAATACAACCTCTGTAATTAATACAATCGATTTATTTATATATATTTCATGTATTTGGCCAGAATCAAAGCTCCAAACCCCTACCACCATCCTTCCAAAAAACAAAAACAACATTTAAAAAGGTGATGTTATCATTTTTAAAAGAAAAGTGAAATAAACTAGAAATTAATTGAAAATCAAGGGAAATATACCTTATAGTGTGTAACACCCCAGGTAAATAAAGAATATGACATCTTTATATTTATCCATACTTGTGACTCAAATATTAATATTAATTTAAAGGGGATGCAATGATCGATGGCGTACCCAATACGCAACAACGAGTTTCTTTGGAATCTTACGTTGCACTCTAATAATAAAATAATTTTATTTTAAATGGCAGTTAACATTTAGCCGTTGTATTGGAGGGAATGGATTGAAATAACTAAAATATGATTATATATGTTTTTTAAATGTTTTTGCATTTATCCAAAGGCTTAAAATACGGAAAGAATTCAATTTTAGGCTTTTATACAATAATTTTCACTAAAGGTTCACTTATCGCCTTCTGATGGCGAACTGTCATTAAATATAGTTTTGATCACTCTTATACATTCTTTTGATCCAAATAAAACTCTTCTTTAGAATCGGGACATCAAGTTTTACTTTGTGTAAATTTTTGGCATTTTTCCGATAAAGTTCATTTTTTTAATGAATAGTGTAAAATGTTGTATTTTAATTCAAAACCTCTTTTTAATCTAATTTATTTATATGATTAGATTATCATTTGAAATGTTTTTAAAGTGAAATTAGAAAATATTTTTACCATTAAATCCAATATTAGTCGTTGGAATTAATTTCACTTTGAAATCGGACTTAAACTAGTGTCAATCTTTTGATACTTATTATTTCATAAAAACACGCTATTTGCTCTGACAGCGGGAATTAATTATTAAATTAATTAATGCGACTTATATGTTTTCAATTTTGTTAAATAGACTTCATTTTTGAATTCGTATTATCAAATATTGCTTAGGGTGAATTTTTGGTAATTTTCTGAAAAACATCAATTTTTGATGAATAGTGAAACCACTAAGTGGTACTTATAAAAACTGATTTTCCGTTTAAATGAAATTTTGCCATCATTGTGTTTTGATTTTCAGAAATCCGACATACATGGGTGTCATTAAGAAGTAAAGTGTGGTTCAATGGGATAATTTTTTTTGGTGAATAGTAACTTAAGTTTTTAATCGCGATTAGTGGTAATTAGTGTAGTTTAAGGTAAAAATAATTATTTAATAAAATGAGATGATCATGACACATGACCTAACCCTATTGGTTGTGTCATGGCTTACCAATACAAGCCATGGGTCGATTTAGGGGACCCCATGGAGCCACATGGGTGAGATAATGACTGTAATGCCTTTTTTTAAAATAAAGGTGATAATGACAATAACATAAATTGTTTTACTAAAACAATTTTTAAAAGGGGTTATACTAATCATATTTTTGATTATAAATATTCATAGAAATCTAAAAAGATTTTCTACATCATAGTATTTTGTTTATAATTTTTAGACTTTAAATAAATTAAATAACTTATGACATCATGATGATGCAGCGATGACTTCATTATTTAACGATTTAAATAAAATTGAAAGATAATGTAATATCTAAAACCTAAACATGTCCAAAACCTATTGTATGGGAATATTTAGAAGCCTTATCATCTTATATTAGAAATATATCAATGTGGGACCTTATAAATTCGAAACATGTTTGAAAATAAAATAATAGTTTCATGATTTCCAAAAGTGCCCCTCCTCTCCTCTTATAAAAGGCCCCCACCTCTACCTCATTTCACACACTACTCAAGCCTTTGGCTCGGCCATCCCCTGCCCATTTACTCTCTCCACATCCCTCTCCTCATCCTAGAGGATTCTCTTTGGGAATAATCCTTTCAAAGTAAGCCTTTAGGCTCATTTCAAAAGGAGTTACACTTTTAAAGGTAATTCATTCTCTCTTGTTCATTTGTTTTATTTTGCTTCTCCAACCCCATAAACTATTTTTATTAATTTTTTTTGTAACAACTACAGTATCTTCAATATACTAGGGTGTTTTTATAAGAAGGATTCGAGCTACACTTACACACACCTACATCTAATGGTTAAAGAACATACGGTTTCCGTGGATGGCGAATTTCTGCCTCACGAAATGATGATTGTTCAACACTCATATAACACCTTCAAAGGTGTCCATTAAGATGTCACTATACTTATATATGATATATAATATGTTTATTTTTTACTTATGCTTCTGTATTTTTCATTTGTGGATTACTTTTATGGCTTTCATTATGGGTATACGCGATATCTTCATTTAGGGATGTGCGGACTACCACCCCCTTAAAGTGATGTGATTCGTTAATGCCATATGTGGGACATATAAAGGATGGATTTAAAGTTATTATATATGATTTTATACTGGAATTATAATATACCTCTATATCATTATTATTTATTTCCATTAAAGTATGATATAGAAATGAAAGTCGAGTTCATGCGTACGTACGGCGTACCGTCTCCATGAACAGTGCATTTCATTTCTTACCTCTAAATGATTATGTAATATTATAAATACTTGTATATGCTAGATATATATGATATATATTCTATCCAAATCAGGAATTTAATTCTGTATATAAAGAACCTTTGACCACATGAACAACATGTAATTGTAAGAAGTCCATTTTCGACTTAAGAACCAAATATCGACAAAACAAACATTATTAACTTAAATGGTTACATAATGTTTATAACATGACAATAAGTGACATAGAAGGAATAATGAACTTTAAAAAGGTTCTTAATCAAGTATAAATTAACTCAAGTTTAATATTCAGGATGTTAAAGTACGATCGAGTCATGTCGGACCCGAGGGAAGGGATCTTACTCCCCTCTTTTTTTAAGTACACTCTTTTATGTCATTCCTTCTAAAGCTTATCTTTCTTGTTATTGGGATGTTATTTTATATTCATATTTCTGTAAAATTTACGTTTATGTGATGAGAGACCCTATTTCCTCTCATCAATCAATTTTGGAAGTTTTAAGTGGCGCTGTTAGGCTGCCGAGTTTTCGTAAGAGATTTTTCATCACACTATTATTCCCGTGAGATTTATGATACATTTGCCACAATTTCCTTTGAGTGGTTTATGTACATCCCACTATTACACTCATTTTGTAATATAATTACATTTATGGGTATTTACATATTCATTGTATGACACTTCTTCAATGGGGTGTACCTCTCGAAAGTTACCCAAGTCGGTAAGGGAACCTTTCACCCTCCTCTTTTTAAAAGACTCCGTTTGTTATGTCTTTTAATTCACATACTATTATGTTGGGGAATGTTCTTCTATATCTTTATTAATGTAAATTTTATGTCCAAGTGATGAGATCCCTTTTTTATCTCTCATCAACTCATTTTCTGAATTTTTTAAGTGACACCGTTAGGCTGTCAAATTTTTTCAAGGGAACTTCTTAGCCCAAATTTGATTCTTTGGGATAAACTTGTACTCCTTGAATATGTTGTTCTATGAATATGTGTGAATAACCTCTGATTGTTTTACACTTAATATCCACTTATATTTGGTGTATTCATTTGTCACACATAATTATGTAATTGATTTATCCTTAAACCAAGGATACCTTCTTTGTAAGGGACTTCGTCTCAATCTCCATTCATTGAGGAATATTTAGTTTTATACACAAATTTATTTTATACGGTGTATAAACACATTTTACTTTTACTTTTATACAAAAGGAATATTTTTCTACAAAGCGTTTTACAAAACGACAAAAAAGAATGTTTCTTTTAACGTACGCGGCGACAACGACCTTTTTCTCCGCCGCGAGTATAATTTGACTTTGGCTTCCTCAACAAGCCATAATGTTTTTAAAATAAAATAAATACCATATACGTTTTTTTGTATTTCGGTATTGAATTTTTTTTTATAAAGTATTATATTATGTCAATATATTTAAATGATATATTGTGATTGAAATGTGGAAATGTTATCATTCTTTTATGTTGGTTTTATGTGTTATGATTTTGTAATGGTAGTTGGACATTATGACAGGTGGTGCCGTGAATACCAGGACGGGTGGTTACGTTATAACCTCCAATGCATTGGGTATGGAGTCGGTCGTATGGCTATTCCATTAAGTATGTATGGAAATTGGCCGTATGACTATTCCATTAAGTGATATGTGTGGGAGTAGACCGTATGGTAATTCCGCTTAAGTATGTTTATGTCCCATGTTACGTTTATATATGTTATGTGTTCTTTATATGGGTTTTATGGTAATCCTTTGGTTACAAAAAGGTAAGTAATGATATTTTATTTAGTGAAGAGTTTTTACTACTTCATAAAGGTGAAAAGTATTACTTTGATAAAGTATACATGGTTTACTTTTTGTTTTGATAAACTAACTGTTTTTATTCTTTGTGTATCCCTTACTGAGTTTTTATGCTCATCCCAAGTTTCTGAAATGTTTTTCATAGGACTTAGCTTGGAATAGGGTCAAGGATGGGATCAAGGGAAAGTCATTCTACCTAAAACATGAAACCAGACATGTTTCTTTTTAAGAGTTTTTATTTTATGGAAATTTAGTAGAAGAGACTACTTTGTAATCTTTTGAGATGTAATAGTTATGTCCTAATTCTCTAAAACTCTAAACCTGAAAAGATCCTCAATGTGAATTATTCATTTAATTCAATTTTAAGTAAGGTTTAATGCTGGGGCCTTATAGTTGGTATTAGAGGTCGGTTTAGATAACTTTAGAGGTTAGGGTATTCTTTAAGCATAAGTGACATTACCATAATGGTTAGGATTTCAGACAGAGTCCTAGTTTTAGATAAAGTGAATGAGTAAGAATATCTTAGTGTTTATCTTCCTCATTAATACATGATGGTTTTGTTGTTATACTCACACTGACCCTTTTTGGTTTTAGTAAATGGCTGGATCTAGCAGGCACCAAGGTAACGGTGGATGTGAAGGAAACTGTGACAGTTTTCTGAGAGAGAAACTAAATGTAATGGGATCTGTAATGAGAACTCTTGTGTTTATTCTCAACCAAGTATCTAAAGATATGATTGACCACCTAAACCTTGGTGATTTCTATAAGGCATCATATATGCGAGAAACAAATCCCTATGGAACTACAGGTAATAATCATAAAGGAAAGTGTGTTAAAAAACCCATGTGTCAAAGATGTGGAAATAAACACCTAGGAAAATGTTTCAAAGGGACAGAAATATGCTATAGATGTGGAAATGAAGGTCATAAAACAAGAACCTGCTGTGGAAAAAGGAAGCATCCAGTTGACTCGAGGAAAGGGAAAGAAGTTCTTTCTGAGGGATCAATTGAATTTTTTAAATGTGGTGTGCATGGTCATTATGAAAACACATGTCCCATGAAGAAGTTTTGTGAATGGGATCACCAAGATCATAAAAAAACTTGTTTACCAATACCTAATGCCATTCCGATTGAGGATGAAGAAACCGACAATGACCAATCAAAGGTATGGATTATTTCATAACATTTTTTTTCTATTTTGGGATCTTAGGATATGATTCATGATTTTGTTTGTAAGAAAGAGGTATTTCGGAATAAGTTGGAAAAGAATGGTTAATAGATCATGAAAAATGCTGAATGAGTAAGATGTCAATATATAATGGCTTAATGTGTTATGGTGAAATTCATAAGAGTATTAAGTTTCTTTTGATGATGGGGTACATTAGAAAACTTTTTATAGTATGTGTAACACTGATGTTTAATATATGAAAATTTTATTCAAGGAATATTTATCTTTTCTTTTGTGGACATAGTTATAAAGAACCATTTGGGTTTTTATGATCCTTACTTTTGAGGTAATTATGGGTTGCTATATGTTATGATTGAAGTGAAAGGCATGCGATAAAATTGAGGTTAAATTATGTTATGGTTATATTTGATGATTTTATCCCTTTTTGTGGAATGATTTAAAAATTATATAGTTTTGGAAAAAGGACAACACACAGACTGTGCGATTGGTATTTATCGCCTACCACTGGACTACGTGAAGTCCCTGGTTAGTTTGACTGATTCTTTCTAGTTATATGATTTTATGAATTAAGAGTAAGTTGATTTTGGGTTATTTATGAAAATGATTGACCTATCACGGAGGATATGTGATTAGGTTAATTACTTTTCAATACGAGACTTTAGGAGCAACTGATGTTGTTTGGAGATAAATATTACGATTTAACTTGGAAGACTATGTGACTAAATCCTTAAAATGTTTGGGTTTCAATCGTAGATTAATTTATTTTGAGGAATTTTATGGACAAATTGTTTATCGGATGGTCCTCGTTGAACTTTGGGTTTTGTTGGACAAATTTTGGAGATTAAGAATAGATTTTCATTCTAATGGGTTATCCTTTTCTGGGTTATCTGATCTTGTACTAATCTTCTGGGTTTTGGTTTTGGTTAAAGTCTAACGACATGGGAAGTATATAGTTCTCTTTTTTGGGTTAGGTAATTCTCTAGAAGTTTATTATAGTACTCTTAATGTGAACAAGGCTCCCTAAATACTCATCTTTTGGAAAAAAAAATTGAGTTTGTGTAAGGAATATAATAAAAGTTGAAAGTCAACATGATAAGTGATTATGTTTCCTTATGAATAAATTCCTCAATAAAAAGTAACTTAAAACAAAAATGTTGTCTATTAACTTTTCCTACTAGGGAATCGAATAACGTTTAACCCATCACAAGTTTGTGATTTTCTCATGGTTAACTTTCTCCTAAACATGTTTTCTATCACTCCCCATTAGAACATGACCCTATGTTTTCTCCTCCATGTCCATGTTTTCATACTTGGAATCCTAGTATGGGTTAACTTGGGTGACCTTTGTACTTATCTTTCTATATTTTAAAGTGATTGTTTTACAGACTCTTCTTCCGATGTGGGACTTTCAAGGATGTTTCCAAGCCCAATTTTAAAATTGTGAGGACGCAATTCCCAAAAGCGGGGAAGGATGTAACACCCCAGGTAAATAATGAATATGACATCTATATATTTATCCATACATGTGAATCAAATATTAATATTACTTTAAAGGGGATGCAATGCTCGATGGCATACCCAATACGCAACAACGAGTTTTTTGGGAATCTTACGTTGCACTCTAATAATAAAATAATATTATTTTAAATGGTAGTTAACATGTAGGCGTTGTATTGGTGGGAATGGATATAAATAACTAAAATTTGATTATATATGTTTTTTTAATGTTTTTACATTTATCCAAAAGCGTAAAATACGGAAAGAATTCAATTTTAGGCTTTTATACCCTAATTTTCACTAAAGGTTCACATATCGCCTTCTAATGGAGAACTGTCATTAAATATAGTTTTGATCACTCTTATACATTCTTTTGGACCAAATAAAACTCTTCTTTAGAATCGGGACATCAAATTTTACTTTGTGTAAATTTTTGGTATTTTTCCGATAAGGTTTATTTTTTAATGAATAGTGTAAAATGTAGTATTTTAATTCAAACCCTCTTTTTAATCTAATTTATTTATATGATTAGATTATTATTTGAATTTTTTTTAAAGTGAAATTAGAAAATATTTTTACTATTAAATCCAATAGTGTTCGTTGGAATTAATTTCACTATGAAATCAGACCTAAACTAGTGTCAATTTTTTGATACTTATTGTTTCATAAAAACACGCTATTTGCTCTGATAGCGGGAATTAATTATTAAAATAATTAATGTGACTTATATGTTTTTAATTTTGTAAAATAGTCTTCATTTTTGAATTCGTAATATCAAATATAGCTTAGGGTGAATTTTTGGTAATTTTCTGAAAAACTTCAATTTTTGATGAATAGTGAAACCACTAAGTGGTACTTATAAAAACTGATTTTCTGTTTAAATGAAAATTTTCCATCATTGTTTCCTGATTTTCAAAAATCCAACATAAATGGTTGTCATTAAGAAGTAAAATGTGGTTCAATGGGATAAATTTTTTTTGGTGCATAGTAACTTATTAGGTTTTTAATCGCGATTAGTGGTAATTAGTGTAGTTTAAGGTAAAAATAATGCTTTAATAAAATGAGATGAGCTTGAAACATGTCCTAACCCTATTGGTTGTGTCATGGCCGACCAAGAAAACCCATGGTTTTATTTAGGCGACCCCATGGAGCCACATGGGTGAGATAATGACTTTAATGCCTATTTTTAAATAAAGGTGATAATGATACTAACATAAATTGTTTTACTAAAACAATTTTTATACGGGGTTATACTAATCATATTTTTGATTATAAATATTCATTATAAAGATAAAACTATTTTCTAAATCATAGTATTTTTTTTATAATTTTTAGACTTTAAATAAAATAAATTATTTATGACATCATGATGATGCAGCGATGACTTCATTATATAACGATTTAAATAAAATGGAAAGATAATGTAATATCTAAAAACTACACATGTCCAAAACCTATTTTAGGGGAATATTTCGAAGCCTTATCATTTTAGCTTAGAAATATATCAATGTGGGACCTTATAAATTCGAAACACTTTTGAAAATAAAATAATAGTTTCATGATTTCCAAAAGTGCCCCTCCTCTCCTCTTATAAAAGGCCCCCACCTCTACCTCATTTCACACACTACTCAAGCCTTTGGCTCAGCCATCCCCTACCCATTTACTCTCTACACATCCCTCTACTCATCTTAGAGGATTCCCTTTGGTAAGAATCCTTTCAAAGGAAGCCTTTAGGCTCAAATCAAAAGGAGTTACACTTTTAAAGGTAATTCATTCTCTCTTGTTCATTTGTTTTATTTTGCTTCTCCAACCCCCTACAATCTTTTTATTAATTTTTTTTTGTAACAACTCTAGTATCTTCAATATACTAGTATTTTTTTATAAGAAGGATTTGAGCTACACTTACACACACCTACATCTAATGGTTAAAGAACATACGGTTTCCGTGGATGGCGAATATCTGCCTCACAAAACGATGATTGGTCAACACTCATATAACACCTTCAAATATGGCCATTAAGATGTCACTATATTTATATATGATATATAATATGTTTATGTTTTACTTAAGCTTCTGTATTTTTCATTTTTGGCTTACCTTTATGGCTTCCATTATGGGTATACGCGATATCTTCATTTAAGGAAGTGCGGACTACCGCCCCCTCAAAGTGATGTGATTCATTAATGCCATATGTGGGACGTATAAAGGATGGATTTAAAGTTATTATATTGATGTTATAATGGAATTATAATATACCTCTATATCATTATTATTTATTTCCATTAAAGTATGAGATAGAAATGAAAGTAGCGTTCATGCGTACGTACGGCTTACCGTCTCCAGGAACGGTGCATTTCACTTCTTACCTCTAAATGATTATGTAATATTATAAATACATGAATATTCTGGATATATATGATATATATGCTATCCAAATCAGGAATTTCATTCTGGATATAATGAACCTCTGACCATACGAACAACATGTAATTGTAAGAAGTCCATTTTCGACTTAAGAACCAAATATCGACAAAACAAACATTATTAACTTAAATGGTTACATAATGTTTATAACATGACAATAAGTGATATAGAAGGAATAATGAACTTTAAAAAGGTTCTTAATCAAGTATAAATTAACTAATGTTTATTATTTTGGACGTTAAAGAACGATCGAGTAAAGTCGGACCCGATGTAAGGGATCTTACTCCCCTCTTTTTTTTAAGTACACTCTTTTATGTCATTCCTTCTAAAGCTCATATTTCTTGTTATTGGGATGTTATTATATATTCCTATTTCTGTAAACTTTATTTTGATGTGATGAGAGACCCTATTTCCTCTCATCAATCCATTTTGGAAGTTTTAAGTGGCGCTGTTAGGCTACCGAGTTTTCGTAAGAGATTTTTCATCCCACTTTTATTCCCGTGAGATTTATGCTACATTTGCCACAATTTCCTTTGAGTGGTTTATGTACTACCCACTATTACAATGCTTTTTTAATATAAATACATTTATGGGTATTTACATATTCATTGTATGACACTTCTTCAATGGGGTGTACCTTTCGAATGTTACCCAAGTCGGTAAGGGAACCTTTCACCCTCCTCTTTTTAAAAGAATTTGTTTGTTATGTCTTTTAATTCACATACTATTATGTTTGGATATGTTATTCTATATCTTGATTAATGTAAATTTTATGTCCAAGTGATGAGATCCATTTTGTATCTCTCATCAACTCTTTTTCTGAATTTTTGAAGTGACGCTGTTAGGCTGTCAAATTTTTGCAAGGGAACTTCTTAGCCCAAATTTGATTCTTTGGGATAAACTTGTACTCCTTGAATATGTTGTTCTATGAATATGTGTGAATAATCTCTGATTTTTTTACACATAATATCCACTTATATTTGGTGTATTCGTTTTCCACACATAATTATGTAATTGATTTATCTTTAAACCAAGGATACTGTCTTTGTAAGGGACTTCGTCTCAATCTCCTTTCATTGAGGCATATTTCGTTTTATACACAACTTTCTTTTATACGGTGTATAAACCCCTTTGACTTTTACTTTTATACAAAAGGAATATTTTTCTACGAAGCGTTTTACAAAACGACAAAAAGGAATGTTTCTTTTAACGTACGCGGCGACAACGACCTTTTCCGCCGCCGCGAGTATTATTTGACTTTGGATTTCTCAACAAGCCATAATGTTTTTAAAATAAAATAAATACCATATACTTTTTTTTTGTATTTCGGTATTGAAAATGTTTTTGATAAAGGATTATATTATGTCAATATATTTAAATAATATATTGTGATTGAAATGTGGAAATGTTATCATTCCTTTAGGTTGGTTTTATGTGTTATGATTTTATAATGGTACTTGGACATTATGACGGGTGGTGTCGTGAATACCAGGACGGGTGGTTACCTTATAACCTCCAATGCATTGGGTATAGAAGTCAGCCATATAGATATTCCATTAAGTATGTATTTAAATTGGCCGTATGGCTATTCCATTAAGTGATATGTGTGGGTGTCGACCGTATGGTTATTCCACTTAAGTATGTTTATGTCCCAAGTTACCTTTATATATGTTATGTGTTATTTATATGGGTTTTATGGTAATCCTTTGGTTACAAAAAGGTAAGTAATGATATTTTATTCAGTGAATATTTTTTACTACTTTATAAAGGTGAAAAGTATTACTTTGATAAATTATACATGGTTTACTTTTTGTTTTGATAAACTAAGAGTTTTTTTCTTTGTGTATCCCTTACTGAGTTTTTATGCTCATCCCATGTTTTGGAAATGTTTTTCACATGAATTAGCATGGAATAGGGTAAAGGATGAGATCAAGGGAAATTCATGCTACTTAAAACATGAAACTAGACATGTTTCTTTTTAAGAGTTTTTATTTTATGGAAATTTAACAGAAGAGACTACTTTGTAATCTTTTGAGATTTAATAGTTATGTCCTAATTCTCTAAAACTCTGAACCTGAAAAGATCCTCAATGTGAATTATTCATTTAATTCAATTTTAAGTAAGGTTTAAGGCTGGGGCCTTATATAGTGAAAACAAAGATATTGTGTATGTGTTATGAAATGATTATAAGGTAAATGTTTAATGATTTAATTGAACACATATGTATGGTTTGTATTTTGTGACCGGTGGGAAGAGAATTATATAGATTCCCAATTTATTATAATATATTATATATAAATAGATAATTAAAGGAAAATTGTCAATCTTCTTGATCTATTATTACAAATGAGTCAAGTTTCTTGATAAATTATATGATGAGATTCATTTTTATTGATCATATATGGGTGTCAGGTCTATATAATTGATCAACTATTTGAAAAAAGTGTTGATTCTTAATCCATTATGATTTGAAAATTTCAGTAGTTAACTAGTACATATGAAATGATTTATATACTAATGATGGTTATAAACATAATCACATGAACTCAAGGTTCATGTTAGATTCATGATAATTTATCACTCATATGATTTATAAATTTTAAAACGATAAGGATTTAGGCCATGAATCATGTGTATTGTCCATGATATATTGGTTGTAATCATTGTGAGTTATATTCATAACTTAATTCAATTTTTCTTAGTTTTTTACAATTATTTGATATTCTATTGATATCTCCCCTGCACAAACATTAAAATCAAATAGGCTCCACCTTTCTTATGTTTCCTTTCACCAGTTTATGACGATATTTTTATGTAGTGTATGTTATTGAAGAGTATTAAATAAAAACATATTTGTGGGTAATATTTAATATATAATTTGAATATAGAATTTTGTGTATCTTGTCAACAATTATATTAAACTAATACAATCCATATGTGAGGATTTATGAAATGTAATTGATATTCATATAAGAATTTGTAATATTTAGTTAATAAATTCATTGGTCATTATATTTTATATTAGATACATGATTATTTAATATTTGGAGATTACGGTTATAATAATTTGGTGAAATACATGGGGATATTTTTATGTAAAGGATTACATCATAATATTTTACTAAGACATAGATTATGTGTATTTCATAGAAATATATCCATAGAGGGATTTTATAATTTTTATGTGGCAATAAAAATGATTCACTTAGTGTTCATAATGTTAGAAGATGTACATTCATCTTTTACTTGATTATTAACTAGTGTATGATAATAGTCCCTTCTTCACCCCAGGGATGACACTCTCTGAAGATATTATTTGAAAATATAGTTAATCTTTTGGAGCCTCATGATGGATTTGAATAAATGATGATCATAAATAACCTAGGGTAAAACTAAGGTTCTATAGGATGAAAAAATATTTTGATGATATAGAAATGTTGTGATTTATTTTTATTATTAGGTTTCCCATTTTGGTTATTCTTTCTTTGACATTGATTATTGGTATTAGTCAATGGTTCAAACTATAATACATTCTCGTATAAATGAATGTGATGGAAGGTTAAATGATTTTCCACCTGAACATATAGTTTCTATGCGACATGGAATGCACAAAATGTTTTCTATGCTTACAAAGATTTATCGATATATAAATCGTTTTAAAAAAAGAAATGAGAAAATAATATAAGTACTTTATATTGAATCATTAGTGAGGAATCATCCAACATTAGTTTTCTAGAATACTAATCAATTGGTTTCTCGGCAATGTATCAAGTCCATCGAGAAGATACATTTTTTATCTATAGTACAAAGAGGAAAAGAAAATTGTTTTTGTTGTCTATGATTTGGAAGGTGAAGTAGATAAATGGAAGATTATTATTATTAATATGAGCTAATAAAAATAAATTGAATCCATATAGTGTGAATTTTTAAAAATATATTTTTTGAATAAATAAATTCATATTAATCTTCATTTGAAAATTGAGAGAAAAATCCTTGAGATAAATTAATATAATGATTAATATGTTAGTACCGCTGAGAAAAATATGATAAAACTTTTGGGTTATGGTTCTAATATTACCACAAAAAATGTAGGTAAGGTTGATATATTTTTTGGTAACCTATAACCATGAAATATAAAGGCATCATATATATGAGACATTAGAATTTATGAAGTAATAATTCGATGTGAACTCATGTTAGAAATGGTAATTAGAGATTCAAAAACTCAAATGGGTTTGAAAGGAAAAGTAATATCGATACTCATGAAAACTCTAATAAATCACATGGTGGAGTGAAATTATAGAATTCAAGATGATATAAAAATGATGGTAAAGGTCAATGGAAATAATTTAATTGAATTTTTAGTTTATTTAGATGTGTAAGGGTTGTAAATAAATAATATGAATTTTGAAAGGTAATGGATTGTCCAATTTACACAATAGAAGTTAAGAAGATTCCAACTAATGAACCACCATGATACAATGAATTTGATGAAAGATTATGGGTATTATGAAAACCAGTTCACAATAATGAAGGATTATAATGAAAATTGGAATAAAAAACTCATAAGATTAATGTGAAATGGAATTATATTTTGATCACAAATGATAATGTTTGTTATGTGAATAAAGTTGTGAATGGAACACTTATTATATACTGTTGAGTAACTAATATGTTATTAGATTCGATCAATGTACACTCATTTATATCACAGGAACTACAAGAGGGTATTTCGTTATTTTTTGAATGATTTTATATCCTGTTCAAGGTAAAAACATATAATGGTAATATGGTTACATCCCAAGTATATAATTTATCTGTGACTAATGTTTTTTGAAAATATATTCTTGAAAATCATGGAATTATCCCTTTATATGAATTTTATTTGATTATATTCACGGATTGGATTCGTTGTCTTGGATACCATATAAATATTCATGGTATTGATCTCACAAATCATATTTGTAATAATCCCGTTATCATTAATCAATGACAGAATGAATAGAAAATAATAATTGAAATTGCATCCATTTTATGTGTCTTGATTTCATTTGCAAATGGTGTTTTATCACCATGGGTTTTGGAGAACATCAACATCAGTTATATGGCTATTATGTGGGTGTTTGATGATGGATTTCAAAAATAGTTTCATTGTATTAAACTAAATCATTATGATGAGTTCTCAAAAGAACTCATACATGCTATTATTCCTTTTTTAATGACTCCCTATAAATTAAACCCAATTGATTTGGAGTAATTTATAAAGAAAATTAAATATAATAATGAAAATGTATTTAATAAAAAAAGTCTGTTACATTGGGATGTACATGTTTAATTTTTTAGAAGTAATTATTTGTCGATGTGAATGTACATTTTTTATCGAAAACTAAACATGATCATAGTCAAGGCACAAAGTCCACTACCCTATATTGATGATTTCCTAAATAAACTAAATAGAGATCAATTAATTTTCAAATATTGACCATCATTCTAGAAAGCATGAACTATAGATCAATAATATGTACATAAACAAGACTAAATTCCATAAAAATAATGAACACTATGAATATATATTTATACCATTTGGTCATACTAACTATCCTTTAATATATATGGATTTAATGAATAATTTATTGATAGATTACCTTAATAAATTTGTGGTAATCAGTATTGATGAAATTATTATACATTCAAAGAATATGGAACATCAGGAAGAAGAATGGATTATTGTTCTTAATTCCCTATGGATGGAGTATTAGTATGAATAATTTACAAAATTTAAATTTTAGATACAAAATATTTCATCTCATAGTTATATAATCTGAATAGATGTTATAAATTTGGATCCATAAAAGATAATACCAATTAAATGTTATTCCAATCTACCCATTTTGTCTTATATCAATAGTTTTATTTGTTTGAATAGATTTTATTTATTATTTATAGAAAATATTTCATGATTTTATAATTACCTCACCATGTTAATTTGGAAGGGATCCAAGATCATTTGGATAAATGAATTTCATGAAAATTATATTGTTAAAAATGGATATTATGTCATTGTGCCATTAAATTCAATAAATTATAGTTGAGAAGGTGTTTTAATCTATATGGATTCATTAAAAAAAAGAAAAATGGGTTAATTATAATGAAGAATGATATTGTTATATCTTAAGCCTCATTAAAATTGAAGGTTCATGATAAAATCACAAAACTAATAATTTGGAGTTATCTACAGTTATTTTTACATTAAATATATGTAACAATTATATTTATAAAGGAATTGGTGATATATATTATTAGATTAAAATGTTAAAGTATATATTAACATAGAATGAGCATAATATAATATTGTGGAGATTATTTAAGAAGATTAATAATTATTTCAACTTATTAAATTACCACCTTAAGAGAGAAAATAAGTTGACCTATGCATTGAGTATTGTGGATCATGTTAGATTATCAATGATGAGTATAAAAATGATTTTATATTTCAGTATTTTCAAAGATAGAACAAGAAATATTCAATGAAGGTGAGAAATGTTATATTTCTAAATTATGTGTTCATCTTTCTTCCCTAGTGATGAATAAAGAGGCAGGAGAGGATGATTTCAGTCAATATAAGATGGTGAGGAGTGTTCTTAAGTTTGCCATTTATTATGATGGAATTATAATGTAAGGGAACCATGTATATATTCCTTGTAAACGAGATACGAAGAACGAGTTGTTGGAGGATTCTTATAGTTTTTCATGCTCTAATAACCATGGAAGTATGAAGATGCATTGATATTTGAATGAGTAATTCTATTGGGTAAACATGAATATAGATATTGTTCACATTACATATCAGGGTTCAGTATGTCCACAAGTTAAGTGTGAGAGATAGAAGTATAATGGGATTTTAGAACCCTTACCCATACAAAAATGGAAATCAGAATACATAAAAATAGATTTTGTTTCCAGACTCCCACATACATCTAAACGATATAATTCTATAAAACATTCACTCAACTACCTTAATGAGTCAATAAACATCATTTATATTTGAGAATATTTCTCACTAGATATTATTTTCAAGATATAAATCTCGAAAGTTATAAGGTTCCATGAAGTATCAAATTCTATTGTATATAATCCGGATTTTAGTATTATCACTATGATTTGTTGTATTCTTCATTAAGATCTATAGAAAAAGTTGTGTTTTAGAAAAACATATCATCCTTAGATAGAAGGTTTGTATGGGAGAATAATTCATACCTTATACCATATGATGATTTTTTATATGGATTTAAAATTTATCTTGGATCAACACCTACCCTATTCAATTTTTCATACTATAAAACCTTGATATTATGGAAAATAAAACTATGTTTGATAGCTTATTCAACACAGAACAATGAGCTTAATTAACAAATGATATATATTTCCATTAAACCTAATCCATTAAATTTGTGGCTATAAATAAAGTGAAATTCATATTGGAATATATATATATCAATTTTATATTAAATATAATTTATTGATAATTATTTATTATGTAATAAATTACATTTTAGTAAAATATTTTTTTAATTTAAAATAGGTTTCCTAAATAAAGATTTTTTTTATTTTGATGACAATATAGTATCTTTTTTTAAAATTTTAGAAGCATTTTTTGATAAAAATAAAATAATTTGTAAAAATGAAAGATCATGTTTTATGTTGTGTGAAATGATTTTATTTTTTGGAAAATATTAATTTTTCTTTTAATAGTATGAAACACAAATTTTTTTTAAAATGTCATTTATTTTCTACAAATAAAGAAAATTTAAATCCCCATTGAATGTTGAATATAATTAATATTAAAATAATTATTACTTTGTTTTATTTAATAACCATAATTAATTATGATTCCACGTTATATTTTATTTATGTATTAGTTTTTTGTTGGGTATACAAATTTTATTTTTCAGAAAACTTTATTAAAGTGAATAATTTATATATTCTATTATTTAACTGAAAATGAAAAATGAAGAATGAGTTAAATGTAATTTACTTATTAGAAATAATACATCCAAATATACATATATATTTATAAAAGGATTATGATTATTTATAGAACTAATATTAAATCATCTTTTCCTCAAAACCTATAAATATCGAGAATGTGCTTTTTTATCACATAAGTGTGTTTTGTTTTAAAATAAAATTTCTCAGATTCTGTGAAATTTATTTTCTAAAATTGAATAAATAATTATAATGAGAATTAATTTAATACATAATTCTGCCAAAAATATTTTGACGATAATGAATAGTGAGAACAATAAAAATAAAATATTGCATTTAAGGTGAAAACAAGTTTATTGGGGGGATAAACAAAATCTATAAGTGTATAAATGACCTAAAAATGGATAATAAATACTACATTTAATATTTAGAAATTATCAATTATACATATCTAAAATTATTTATTTTGACCCCTCTTTCATATGAAAATTGTGGGTACACCATTTTCATTTTTAAAATTACAAGTGTACCTCTCACTACACTTATAAAGAAAACCCCATATCCCCTCTTCTTCACACTGTTAAAATATTTTTGGCCAACTGATACCAAAATAAAATTCCCAATTTTATACCACAATACTATTATCTATTTTATCTGAATGACGATTCTATGAATAAATTATGTATAATTTTAAAGAGGTAGAATGAGAAGTGGTAAAATTCATAACTATTCGTCTTTCTTTTATTTATTTTCAATGTTTCTAAAATATTCTAGAAATAGTTAGTATGATGGAAAACACATTTCAATTTTATGTATATTTTTTTATATTAATCAAATAAAAAATTCATTCTCATATTCAATAAAATGGGACAATAAATCATCATTCATGTTTATTTTGGACTACCACCTCACAAACTATTGTTGTTTTTTTCCATCATCACCTATCACGACTTCTTGTAATGATGAATTTAACGTATAGATAAAATATTTGAAAAAATTTTATAATTTTGGAGTCATAACTTCACATATTAATTTTTTTACATTCTATTCCATGAGCGATATGATAATGTCACCTGAATGTATGATATACTCTCGCCTCTCAATGCAATGTGATTTTTTTCCATAACACATTACATGGAAGGTACTAATGATAATTTTAAATAATATATTCTATGTAAATGAAATTATAATGATATTCAGAACATATTAATCATTCTGAAAATATTACAGTTCATTTTGTTACATTGAAAATTGATAACAACATTCAAGTACATGTGGACTGCCTCCTCCACTAAGTGATGACATTATTTTTCACCATCAAAAAATAATGATATATATAAGTATATTTAAATATATATTACGGTATTTATGATATTATTTTCATTTCTTAATGATAAAATAGTACATAATTTAACTACATAGTGATCATTTGAATATTGAAATTTCACTTATGCATACATACATTCCACTATCTCTATAGAGGTAACATAATATTTTTTGATAACCATTTTCCATGGTTGTTTTTAACAATATAATTAATGAATAAATATGATTATTAGGAAATGATCATTAATCATGTTATATTGAAATAATTACCCATTTGACCAAATTTGACACACATAAGCCATTTTGGAATAGTGAATAGAATTTCCATAATCCCCCTAAGTGGATTTAACAAATTAAGTAACAAAATATATACTAAAAATTATATAAAATAATGTAGTTAAGAATATTTTATTAATATAATTTTTATAATAAATAAAATAATTGATTTATGCATATTATACAGGTTTTAAAGGAAATAGAATGAAGGACTGGAATTGAGGTAAGGGTTTTCTTGTCTGCCTTTTACACTTGTGAGACATAAGCCACATTCAAACATTATTTTTATTGTGTTGTTTTTATACTTAACATGATGTTTTTATGATAATTATAAATAAAATATTGGGGGTTGAAAATTAAATTTTAGGATTCCTATTTTAATTGTTTTTTTTTCAGAGTTATCCAAATATGTAAGGTACTCTATCTAAAATCGTCTTTATTGAGGCATATTTTATTGTTAATAACCCATATTCATTAATATGGTGTAAATTTATCCAATATTTTAATTTCTTAATATGATACGAATTATTATAATTACAAATATTTTTGAATTTTATCTTATTTGTTCATGGGAATTACGATTGAATATAATAATCCAGTGGAAAACCCTATATGTTACAATCTCCTTTGATTTCAGGATTGCTTATGCTGAGGCAATTTTTTAGGATATAGTATAATATTAATTTATTGATCTACATTTATTTCTTATGTTCTTATTATGAATTCATTATCATGTTTGATTTCAATTTCAAACATTATTTATTGAATGAATATCAATATAGTTGTTTCTAGGTGATACCCATCTTGTATTTTTTTACGAACCATGTATCATTTTATTACGTATTCATGTTTTTAAAAATGTTTTCAAAAAAAATATATTTTCTAATAATATATATTTTCCTAATTACATTATTCATTATATTTTACCATCTTTTTAAAGGTTTGAAAAATTAAATTCAAAAAATTTATAATTGAGTTATATTTGATTTCATTTTAATAAATATTTGGAAAATAATGCTTATTTTGTAAATTTATGACATGAATGGATTATCCATCCATCATTTCCATTACTTTTCATGAATATATGTTATATTTTTCTTTGGTTTTTTCTTGTAAAAATTACAGTCACAATATTTAGTAAATTTTCTATTTTTAAATGTTATTTTAAAAATGAAATGTTTATTTCCATCAAAATTTCCATTTAATGATAGCTTAGTTGTTATTCTATTAATTTAATCAAAAAATCATTTTTTTAATCATTATAAAATTGGGTTATTTTTTAATGATAACATCTTAAAACATATAAGTATGTATTATGATTATTTGGATGATATTTTTATGTATCCCATCACTTTTATACGATTAAGTCATGTTTCAAAAATATTTTAATGGAAACTATTTCTTTTTAATAGATGAATTAATTTTCAATAAGTTTTTCAAGGAACATGATATTCATACATGGGTTAATCATGGTTCAAAAATATTATCATTGATCCCATTTAATTTCTACATTTTAATCTCATTTTAAATAGATTTTCATGGAACCAGTTTGTTTTATAACAGTTAATTATTTTTCTAAGAGACTGACATGAAAATCATTTATTACCTTTGGGTTAGTCATGTTATGCAATAAATAATGGATGTTTAATTGAGTATTAATATTAAATGAAATATCTATGATCTATATATATCGATCTTGTACATTTTCAATTGATTGGAACACCTATATATTGTCGAGTGATCCTGATATAACTTATATGATGGGTGTTCCCAAATAGTGCTCTTATGCATTGGGTAATGAATTTTTTCACCAAAAATATAAAATATGAGTCACATGTGTGCTTATCCCAACAGTAAGGGTTATTTAATTTTTCTTTTATTATTATTTTACATGATACCAACATAGATGCTTATTCTATCCTTGGGATGATAATGTTTTCTTTGATCCATATTAATATCATATGCCCCATGATTATTAATTATTATGACTCTTTACATTGATAATAGCATGTTCCATGTTTTACAACTGATTATTCATGTTTTTTTGTTATGAGTTATTTTATGATGCACTGATGCACTCTGATTATTTATTCATATGAACACACACATCTTTTTCTCACAGATAAAATTGAAATATTAAATCTTATTATTACACATAGAGAGAAACTGAGATCACCATATTTATGTTTCTTTTTCTCTAGGTTGCTAATTATGAATTAAAATGAATTATTTCATGATGGGTTTCATATGTATGATTTTTACTAAATATTTTGAAATAATAAATGCTAATTTATGTGGGATACATTCCCTGTAAAAGTCATGTGTATGGTTTATTAGTGTTTTTTATAAGTTCTATAAAAATAAAAACATAAATTTTCATTGGGAAAGTGTGTTATTCAATTTTTTCATTTTGATGTTATAATATTTAAAATTATTTTCCCCATCATTTATATCAATAATTGAAATGTAATGTTCATGGTTTTTGTATCATATCTAATGTACAGGTTTAGGACATTTGTAGTTTGTATTAGAAGATGATTTTGATAACTTTTGGGATTATGATAGTATGATATTAAGGCATATTGATACCGTCATATATTTATGAGTTAAGGTTGATCATAATCTTATTATATTGGGAAAATATTGGTTTTGTATGACTAATGAATATTATGAATTTTTATAATTATTTTTTTTTCATGTTTTATAGAAATTATTAAGGATAAAATATTAGAAAAAATGAAAACCCAAAGGACGGATGACAATCCCGCATATCTTTCATGTCATTGGAGGATTTATCCCATAACTAAGTGGATAAAAGGGTGAAATTCCTACCACCAACCTATGTTAAATAATGGTTATCATGAAATCATTTTATTAATTAAATAGTTTGAAATATAATGATAATTTAGATTTTCAAAACATATGTTTAATTATATAGATAACCATGTGATTGAGAAATGTTATGGTTTTTAGTTTATTAATGTCATTCGAAAGAGGATAACTATAATTTGTGGAATAATCTTACCACATTTTAACTATTATGGATTTTGTTATTGTATAACAATATAGGGAATAACTTAGTTATAACTTTATTAGTTACGTGATAATTTAATAAAAGATTTTAGTTCTTATGTAAAATCCCAATATTAAATTAAAAGAGTTATTTATTTTTTTTATTCAATGATAGTAATGAAATATATTTATAAATGAAAAATTAAATTATTAATCTGAGAATTAAGTATATGATGAAATCAAAATGGAAATTTTTAATATTATTAAAATAATACATCTCTAAATGTTATTTTATCATTATTTTGGTTTAACAAATTAAGATTTTATTTTAAAGGATTATAAACATAACATATAAAATTAAGAATAAAATATATTATAATGAACCATTTTTAGGATGTTTTTATTAATAAATAATAAGTGGTATTTTCAAATAATATAAGATTATTTTGTTTGGAAAGTTAATATTTTTTCTAAAAAATAAAGATAATTTAATGTAATATGTTTCTAATTATAAAATATGATATAAGTATTTAAAAAATTACCTTATTATATTTATTTATATAATTTTATTATTTTGATTTATATTATTAATAATTATTATTAACATTTTGTTATAAATAATTGATAATTAGTTATTATTGGATTGACATTTGAAAATATTATTTTTGATTAAATCATATAAATGAAAATATAAATTGAAATTAAAATAAATGTATAAAATTATTATAACAGTTTAAAAATATAAAATAAAAATTCAAAAATAAAAGGAATCAGAAAGTTGATAGGGTTTCAAAATATCGATAACGATCAATGGGAGAACTAGAGAAATCATGTGTTAGGGGGTTCTTTTGGAATTTATGCTAATTAAGATCTGGGAAATGATATGATATTTGTTTTCACTCGGGACGAAAGATGACTCCTAATCAATATATGATAATTTTTAGTGCGTATTATTTCCAAAGTGAATCCTAAAAACCAATGTTCTTCCAAAAGTTTAGATATGAGTTGTGTAGAGTTTTCTGAATGAGATTAGTGGGAAAAAAGTCATGATTTTTTATATCTATATCATTTTATCCAAATCAACTAGCATGTTTTTTTATTTGATTCGTAATTGAATATTTTTATAATCAGCTTCACAGTAGCTTGATTTTTCAATTCCTTCAACTTGTGTGTTCCATCAACGTTTGCTGGTCCTATTGTGTTTTTAATTTCGTTAAATCAATGTCATAAAGAATTAATTTGATACCATTGTCATTAATATTTGATTTCATGTTTCTGGATTTGATCGACATTTTGTTCATATCCATAGAATGTTTTAATTGCTAGTATTAAAATATGAAATTGATATCGGCAACATTATCAATAATTTATTTGTCTATTTTGATTTTTGTTTACACTTAATTAAAGAATTCATTATAATAAGATGATATATATATATATATATATATCTATCTCTGCTTATATATTTTAGAATCAATAAAATTATCAATTAATCATTATTTTGAGTGTATATATATATATGATAGTGGTAAGTATGGCAAGGTAGGTATTTTTATATAAAAAGTAAACTTATTTGGGAATATTCCTTTGTTTTTTATGTTTTAATATAAAGGGAATGCAAAAATATTTCTACATTGAATAAGAGCTTGGAAATATAATAAAGTAAGGGAAAATTACTTTTTCAAGCATTTGTTATTTGGTTTCTTTAAATAAAATTAAAAACAATTTTTCAGTTTTTAAATTTTAAAATGTTTTAGAAATGGATAATTTTATGTGAAGTATTTTTGTTTTATGATTATCTAAATTATGATATGACTTATGATTTATACTTTATTTCCAGTGTTCAAGTTTGAATGAGTTATGTGTATATATTAATTCCAGTTTAAATTTGAGTTTTTTAAAGGAATTATCTTTTTATAGAAACAATATTTGAAACAATTATGTTCTAAGGAGATTTATTTAGATTCAAATAGATTAATTCTAATTTCAAATCCTTTTATTTGTCAATATATATTTAAATTCTTATAAATTCAAAAATTTCAAGAATGGATTCTTCAATTTTTTCTAATTATTTAGTTGAAATGATTCATGGATTTATAATTTAATGATTTCCAAGTCCGTATTTTTAATTCTTGAATTGGATATGTGTGTATGAAATTTGTGGTTTAGTATTATATTTATTTCTTATGTGTAATAATTATACACATATATGTAATAAAGGGTCATTTTTTACACACTTCGATTAAATCATGTATGTATCTTTCATGAGTATATGATAGATGTGTAAATATTATTCAAACATATATTAATAAAAGATACATTCTTCATTCAAGATCATCAAATATAATTATGTATATATAGGTACTTAATGTTAAGATCATAAAATTTTATTTTACATATATATATATATATCCATTAATAGAAGAATGTATATTTTTAATGAAATGATATTTTGATGTGCGATATATAATTGTCTTGTTGTAATTAATATTTTTTAGAATATAAAATTATATGATTGGTATTATTATTATTCTATACATTCAGGTCCTAAAGACATACTTATAATCAATAAATAAATTATGTCTTTGATATTTATAAACAAGATGATGTTTCTTAAAATGGTTGAGGATATAAAATTATGTAAAATTGTATTTCATGAATGTTTGGGTACATGATTGTTTGTGCAAAGTCCATGTGGAATGAGTTTTTGTTGAATAAAATTAGAAAGTGATATTCGATAAATGTTAATATATATATGTCTATACATAATTATATTTAAATATAAGTGTGAATGTGTGTTTAAATTCATTGAAATGTTTTCAAAATAAAAAAACACCATTGAAATTCTATATATGTAACGTGGGATTAGTTTTTCCCCTAATACCCTAAACATAAATATTGTATATATTTTAGGTAATTATAGAGTGAATCCATCCCTTAATAAGTTGGTAGGCCCAAGACAGCCTTCAATTTTTCATGATTCCATAATGTTTTTTTTCAAAATAATGTGTATATTTTCCAAAAAAATCAGTGCATTATATTTACAACATTCACTGTACGAAACTAATTTCAGCTGTGTTTTTCAAAAGGGTATATTTATTTTTTTATAATACTTTTTCAAGAACATTTCTCAACATTATTTGAAAATAATAATTTCCTGAAATGTATTTCAACGAATTCATAATCCCTTAATATTAAATTAATTGATCGTCCCGTTATTTTAATTTTTTTTGACATGTATCATATTAGTTGAAATTCCGATGTCATTTCTTTTAGGGTTAGAGCGTGTGGAAGAGTTGTAGGAATTTGTATAATTTTTTGTCAAAATATAATAAATTTATTGTATTTCTAGTTCCTTAGATACTATTTTTCTAAATGTTCTTTTATTGTTAAAAAAATTGTGTATTTTTAAATTATCTTTTATTAAAAACACATAAGTGTGCCACGTGGATTCATTAATCATCATAATTCATTCCATGAATAAGAGATGTGGAATTAATTAATGTAAGTACTAAATCAACATATACATGTTTATAAAGGACAATACATTTGATATGGAAATGTCTATGGTACCCAATTACATGATGATTTCAGTATGGGAAATTTTGTTGTATCTTCTGTAGCATAATGACATCAAATAGAAATTTTAAAATGGTTTTATAAAATATAAATGTGTATCTCATCATTTATACATTAAATAGACATTAAGGGGGTCATGGAACAAAATATCCCAACATATGTAATGGATTTTAGATTCATAATATAAAATAATTTAATGAATGTAAATGTGAAGAGAGAAATTCCTTACAGAATTTCAGTATGTTAATAGGTGTGAATGAGAGGCATTAATGAGAGAGAAATGGTCCATTAATCATTCAAACATAAGGGGGTATGTATGGGGGATGTCTGAGATCATACCCCAATATTTGTAATTGAAAAAAGGGTATACAAATATAATTAAATTTGGACAGAAATGAGAAAGGAAGAAATACCTTACATGAAGGTGTGATCCCAATGGCTTGGGAGAGGCTTGAGAGTGGAATCTAGGGATATTGGGGCACCTTTAGATGATTTTATAGAGAGGAGGGTCGGGGTTTATCGAGATAAATATGGTTTGAGTAAGGAGGAATGGGAGATTGAATGAGTTTATAAAGGAAATGAGAATGAATTTTTTATTGTTTATGTTTTGGACACCACACATTAAACTAATCAAAACCACAAACCACCCCTGGTTGTTTGCACATTGTTTTTGTGAAATTGGAGTGTAAAACATTTTTTTATAAGGCCAATGGCTCAACTTATTAAAATATTAAGCGTTCTTATGTGGAGGTGAGTCACACCTTCAAGGAAATCATTTTAAAAAGTTAAAATATTTTATAAGTCTGGGAGGGTCCAGTAAGTCACCATAAAATTAATAAAACATGTATAAAATCATATTATTTTAAAGATAAACAAATATTGGCCGAAAAGCCTTATAATACTATTTTATTATATAACTTTTAGGTTATTATGATGTCATAACATGCATTGTATATCTAACTATATTTAATTTTTTAAAAAAACATTGACTATCTCATGAAATTATAAAAAATTCATTGTTAGATAATTATAATGTACTGAAAAAAGATATTCATTTTATCTATATGATTTTCTAAATATGTTAATTTTTACTTCTCAAATAATAACCAGTGTTTACAAAAAATTCAAGGGTTTTGACAAAAACATCTGTTAAACCATAATAAAAATAACAATTTTTTTCATTAAAATAATACGGTCATTTATATTTTATAAAAATTAATCTACAAATATTATTTTATTAAAAAACTGTTTAATTCAAAAAACCATTTTTTCAACAAAAGAGGTTTCTTTATTGAATATTAACTAAAAATAATATTTGTAATTTAAAAGTTGTTTATAAAGTGACAAAAATAAAATGAATGTATATTATTTATTATATAAACAAATAATGCACAAAATCATATTTTAAGGGTCTTATTACATAACCACTTTTAACACCTACATTAGACCCATGGGTAAGGTGTGTGATGGTGAATGACTCTTAGGGTGGCTCAGATAACATTGCTCAGGTATTATTCTATATTAACTTCCAATTCTCCGATAGTCATTTCCATTGAAGTTTAAATGTAGAAGCTCAACTTTGGATTGGTCAAGAGCGAATCCCAGTGATGCTACCTCCTTTCCGAGTTCCAAAAAATGGGCTTTTTATGGTGCAATTCTACAGGTTGAGGCCATCGCATCCTTTCTCTAAGTAAATTGGATTTGTTAAAGCCCTATATTTATACTATTCATGTGATCAATGTTCAACAAATATATTATAAATGGTATAAATTTTATAGGGTATTATAAAATTCAAAAACATAATACAAAGGAAGTGAAAATGTTTTGTATAACCATTTTACATAATAGTATATTTAATTAGATCATGTGGAATTTTCATTAATTAATGTTTTGGTTGTTACCATCGCCACCACTTAAGAAATGTCTTCCTTGAAATTTCCATTTTCCAACACTATAATAGACGAGGGTAACACTACTTCATAACTTCCTATGATTCCTAAGTTGCTTCTTCAAACTGGTGGTTTCACCACAACACTTCAATGAAGGGTATTGTCTTATTTTGTAGAACTTTTTCGCTACGATTTTAGATCATCATCTATTTCACTTCATAATAGTGTTCATTCACCAATGGGACCACCTTTAGATTGAGTACATGCGATGAGTCTTGTATGTACATCCTCAAGTGTGATACATGGAATACATAATTCACTTGATATGGGTTCGGTGGGAGTAATAGTCGATAGGACACTACTCCAATGAGATCAAGGATCTCAAAAGAACTGATGTACCTTTGATTAAGCTTTCCCCTCTTCCCAAATATAATAAAACTCTCTCATGATGATATATAGATAATTACATGTCTCAAACATAAAACTCATGGTCTCATTGATGATTATCACCATAGATCTTTTGTGGATTCTAAAAATCTATAATGTGCAGATGTATGGTCTTAATCTTCTTCCCCATTTCATCGACCATTTCTGGACATTGTAGTTTTTCATCCCCAACTTCATCCCAAAATGATGGTGTTCTGCACCTCTTCCCATAAAAATATTCATAAGGTGCCATTTCGATTTTTTAGTAGAAACTATTATTGAAATAAATCTCAACTAGAATAAAATTTCAATCCCATCCTCCTTTGATGTCCATTGATAATTCCCTAGACATGTCCTAATGTTTTGGGATAGTCCTCTTTGATTGGCCATCAGTTTGAGGATGATAACCCACACTAATGTTCATCTCTGTATTCAGAGCATGTTGGAGACTCTTCCAGAACATTAAGGTGAATCTTGGATCTCAATCAAATATAATCGATATTGGTACCCCTTTCATACATACCAATTCTCTAATGTATATCCTTCCATACTAATCCAATGAGAATTACTCTTGAATAAAATGAAGGGTGCAACCTCTGTAAGATGATCCACAACTAGCTAGATATAATTGTCTCTTTTCTATGTGTTCATAAGTATGGTGAAAAATTACATGGTGATGATCTACTATTTCAATGCTAGTATAGGTAATGGTTGCATTATATTCTTAGACTTTTTCCTCTTAGCCTTCACTTGTTAACATACAAGGCACATTTAAGTCTACTCAGTGATTTCCTTCACCATGTTATACGACCAATAATATGTTAGATGATCTTGATAAATCCTTGTGATTACTGAGAATATAACGAATTTCAAACTATGTGCATCATAAAATGAGTTGAAGGATCTAAACAGGGATGATTTTCCATGTATTAGGCTTTCCCTTCTTCCAAAATATTATAACATTATTCCATGGTGATATGTGAAGGAATAACATGTCGCCAAAATCAAAATCTAGGAATCATTAATGATTAACAACACAGCTCTTTTTTCAACATTTAGATGCATTAATGTGCAGCTGGATGATATTATCCTTCTCCACCATTTCATCAACCATTTCTGGACCTAGGAGTCTTCACTCTCCAGCTTCCTCGTAACATTTCGGTGTTCTACACCTCTTCTCGTAAATGGCTTCATAAGGAGCCATTTGGATGCTTTATTGGAAGCTGTTGTTGTCATAGAAATCATCTAGAGGATGATGTTGATCCTATACCTTATTGATGTAAATCGAGAAAACTCTCAATATGACTTCATGTGGATGGATCATCTACTCAGATTGGTCATCTGTTTGAGGATGATTAGCCGCACAAAAGATCAGAACAGTATTCAGAGCGAGTTGGAGACTCTTTAAGAACATATAGGTTAATCTTAGATATTGATTAGATAAAAGAGATAGTGGTACCCCATGAATCCTTACCACTTCTCTGATATAATTCCATTCCAATTGATCAATTTTGAAATCCCCCAAAATGTCAATGAAGTGTGCATTCATTGTAAGATGATCTACAACAACCCTGAAATCATTGTTTTTTTATATTTCTTTAGAATTCTGGTGATGAAGTCTATGTTGATGTTCCGCCATTTCAACGCTAGTACAGGTATTGGTTTCATCATCCCATTCCACTTCAACCTCTTAGCATTCACTTTCTGAAATACTAGGCCCATTGATATATACTCATTGATATCGTTCTTTTTTTTATCAAACCATAATTTCTTTTGGATATATCGATACATAATTATGTTTCCAGGGAGAATAGTGAAATAAGAACGATGTTCATCATCCAAAAGAACATTCATTAAGACCATATTTTATAGAACACATAATCTTGACCCAAATATCGCAATTCATTTTTTATTAACATTGGACTCTGATGAGTTCCCATTTCATATAGTTTTAACATTCATCTGAATTTTCATATCAGCCTTTTGAGCATCATTTAACCTCTCCCATAGAGACAGTAGAGAAATCATGTGTGAAAAGATTGATGATGTTACCATCCCTATGATTCTCATTCAAATCTTTATAAAATATAAGAATACATGATCCTTTTCAATTCTCATCAATGATTGAATAACAAGGTCCTTTCTAGATAGAGCTTATGCCTCATTCTACTAATTCTTGGACTGGTAATAGATTGAGCAGTTATAGTCTTTAATCAGATCTAAACATATTTATTGGTTTGTGTTCATATATTTCAATGTGAATATATATTGGAGTATTTTGTTATCTGTATATATTTCACATTTCTAACCAACATAGTAATATCAAAAAATATTTAAGGATAATGTTACTGCATCTTACTCCAGATCGTGTTTTTGATAGTTGACCTCATGAACCTTAAATTTTCATGAATCGTTGGAATTAAAGTTGTTATTTTTAATCAACATAGAGCCCAGGACCTTCTTTAAAGCATCACAGAATATCGGAAAATGTTCTCTACATGTGGGTAGTGTGATTACATGCACAATGATAAGAATTAATTTCAGAACCATGAAGCTATATTTTAATTCATCACTCCAAGAAAACATGACACCCTTCCAAGTTAGCTTGGTAATAGGGTTAATAAATCGGGAGAAATAACTCACACATCAGTGATAATATCCAACTAACCCCTGGAAGCTACTGATATATATCAAAGATGTTTGCTTGCCCATTCCTCAATTGCATCTGTATTGGAGGGATCCACAGAAACCCCATTTCCTGATATGATATGACCCATGAATGAGAATTCCATCAAAAAGAACTAACACTGACTATACTTTTCCTAGAGCTTCCCCTTTCACAAGTTCTCTAGTACAGTTCTTAGATACTTCTCATTCCCCTCCATTATTATGGTGAATTTTAGAATATCATCTACAAAGACCACCAAAAATTTTTCCGGGTAATCTCTAAAGACTTTATTCGTCTTTTCGAAGAATATTTACCGTGCATTAGTGAGTTTGAAAGGCATTACTATGAATTCATAGTGCTCGTACCATTTAAATTTTTTTTGGGATATCCTCCTTCATCACCCTTACGTGGTAATATCCCAACCATAAATCCGCTTTGGAGAAGTATTTTTCTCCATGTAGCTGATGAAACATGTCATTAATATAGGTAAGGGGATACTTTTTCTATATCAGAATTTTTTTGAGATCACAATAATCAATGAAAAGGTGCATTGACCCATCCTTCTTCCTGATGAAGAGGACTGGTGCACCCCTTGGTGAAGCACTTTGGCATATAAACCCTTCAACTAGATTATAATGTAGTAGTGTATTCATCTCCAAAAACTCCACAACAACCATTATATATGGTGTTTCTGATATTAGAAACACCTCATGAATACGATCAATTGAGAAATAAACATCTCTTCTAGTAGGAAGACCAGGCAATTATTCGGAAAACACTTCATAAAATTCCCTCACAATAAGAATATCTTTATGGATTGTTTCATCCTTAGACTCAATAATATAACCAAGATATGAATTCATATAAGTCAGTAATATCCATGATTGAGATATTGATTCAAAGGAAGATTTATCATCCCCCTTACACATGTACATAATCAGGGTTCGATTCACAAAATGGAGAGTGATTTACCTCTCATGGAAATTTTATTTTGGCTCTATATAGGGAGAGAAAATCCATGCCAAGAATTGTATCAAATTCTATGAGAGTGAGTCTGAAGAGGTCCTCAGGGGTGTTCAAACCAAAAATTATGATATTTGTGGAGATATATTCATGGGATGCAATGATAGCCCCATTTTCCGTTCTAAGATGCATATTTATATCCATGACGTTTTGTGGTTTTGGGACTATTTTAAAAATTATTTGAGACATAGATTATTGTGTTGAACTAGAATCAAAAAGTAGGATCTCCATTCATGAGTGAAAGTACTAGTGTAGCTGTAACCCTATAATTTTTGGAGATCGCTTCTGCAGTAGTGATGGAAAAATCACACCCTTGCAGCCTTGGAAGTTGTTGGTTTCCTAAGAAAACCCTTGGCTTAAATAACCAGTTATCACAGTGCCCTGGTTCATTGAATTTGAAGTAATAAACTGTTAATTGGGGGTCTAATATAGAGTTCATCAACTTGGTCACAACAACATGGTTTTCTTTTCGGCATCTAATTTCCAAGTTCCATTCTTTTCCACAACTAATTTATTTCCTCGTCCCTTTCATGAAATTTTTGTGGTGCTTTTTTCTGCACCTTTGGTAAGTGGGGCGATGGAATATCATTGCACCGTTGTATTTATCCATCAAGCCACCAAAATTAATGTCCACATTACACTTCTTATCCATATGATACCTCTAATATTATAGGTTCTACATTTTGACATTGAGGACACAATGTAAAATTTCCCCATAGCTTTGGAAGTCATGGATCACTAGGGATTTATCTAGGCTATGTATTATCCCACCAAAGAAGTAATAAACCATGAATTTGAGGGTAATGACAAAGGTGAAGGAATATCGTGCATGCCTTGTAATGTTTTACTTGAACGCTCTGATGGATTCATCCCCCTTTTTCATGAGGCAATGAAACTATTTTTCCACCTTATGATGGACATTGTGGGGAGAATATTTATCGACAAATATTTTCTGATAATCATTCCATTCTAATGCCTTGATTTTCTCCACAGGAATTGTATTTTTGATCAATTTTTAACATTGATCTGCTCCAACCTCTATATGATAAGAAGCCATAAGTGCCTTCTATTATTTTGAATAGTAAATAATGGAGAATGTATTATCAATGGAGTAAATATATTTTTCAGTGATTGAGGGATTAGATGATCCATTAAAAGTATGAGGCCTTTGTCTCATGAAGCTCTTGATTGCTATTTTTTTCTTTTGGGTGTGGGATGAACGTTCTTCTGGACCCATGTTTGTATTCAAACATGGGTTTAATGATAGATTATTGTGACAATGTTTGTGATTTATACTCCCATCAGATTGGGAATCTCATTACAATAGTCATCACATTTATCTTCGCATCGGTAGTTAGCCCAAGACCTATTAATGGCCATTGAATGGAATAAAATAATATTTTTCGGTAACAAAAAATGGAGAATCCAATTACAAAAGTAATAAAATATAAATTACATTAATTTCCTTAATTTATCTAAGTTATCCCCGATCTACATCAAAACATATATTATTCAAGGCATTTTTTAAATTAACTTAATAATGGTTCATAATATTCTTATGAATTTATCAAAGCATATCTCCTAGGAGTGTCGTTACAAAGAGTACATCATGAACTTTTGTCATGAAGTAGTTCTCATTAGAGTCTAGATCAAAGTGGTGTTTTCAGTTTTTACCCCAGATACATCTATGTGAGAGCTACCTCTAGTTGCTCATATCTACAAAGGGATGTATTTTTTTGATTAACCACTTACTCAATATTCATAAAAATATAGGGATGTATTTATTATACCTAGTAATATCCCTTAGGATTCCACTAGGGTTTTTTAATACTTATCACAAAAATTAACAAAACCTATTCTATGATACCAACTATAAGAATGTTTCTCTTTATGAAACACTTAAACATGATTTACTACATAAAATTTCACTTAAGATGACTCTGAGGATTGAGAGGTCTAGTGTCTTTGGAAATTTGGAAAAATACAGAACAACTTAGAACATAAAACCCAAAATCCTTATTGAAAACTTCATTTACATGACCCCGATATTCTTTCATAAATAGAATTGCCTGGGATAACCTGAGGTAATGCATAAGAAAACGGTGAGATATAAAGCCAACAAGGGGAGTAAAAAAGGAATGTCAAGAATAATATAGTAAATTCTAAGGAATTGGAATATCAATTGAAAATAAGGAAAACATGAACATAATGGCATGATATATCATGATTAGCATAAATATGAAATGTGACAACAACATTTTACAAGATGTTATCATGTTTCAAGGCTCATTTCAAATAGATATTGAGTAAACACTCATTTTTATTACATTTTAATGATTAAACCCAAATTACACTTCACTTATCTTGACACTAATCTTTCCCAAACACATATGAGAGCTATTAGGGTGCATCTTTTATAATCATTTCATTTCATGCATATATTTCCCACATGGATAATATAACATGGATTCATTAAATATCATAATTTAATAAATGAATAAGTGATGTGAAATACATAAATGTAAGCCCTTTATCAAAAAGTAAATGTGAATAAAGGTGAATACCCTTGATAGAAAAATGGGTCTAGATTTTACTGACATAATTATTTTGTCATGGGAAATTTTGGTGTAACTTTGGCAACATAACGGCGTAAAATAGGAATTGTAAAATGGGAAGATGAGAGATAAAGGAGATTTTCAACATTTATACCTAAAATGGACAGTAATGGGATCAAGGAAAATATTATCCCAACAAATGTAATAGAATTTAAAAGAATAATACAAAATAATACCTTGATTATAAATGAATAAAGAGAAAATTCATTACAAAATTTTGGCATGGTAACAGCTGTGCATTGGAGGCATTAATGAGAGAGAAATTGGTCTCTCATCATTCAAACATAAAGAGGGAAGAATGGGGGAGGTGTGAAATCATACCCTACAATTTTTAATTGAAGCAAAAGTGTATATGAATATAATAAAATTTGTACTAAAATGAGAAAAGAAGAAATCCCTTATTTGGAAGTGTGATCCCAAAGGCTGGGGAGTTTGAGTGGGTTCAAATAGGATATGAGAGGGAATTCATTATTATTTAGGTTTTGGACAACACAAATTAATCTAATCAAAACCAAACCATGTGTTTTTCCTATTTTTTATCCAACTGAGAGTGTAAAACATTATTTTATAAGTTCAATGGATGAACTTCATAAAATATTAGGAATTTTTATGTGGAGTTGAGTCATACAATCAAAGAAATAATTTTTTAAAAATAAAATATTTTATATGTCTTTGAGGGTTCATAAGGCACTATAAAATTGATCAAAAAAATATAAAATTTCATTTTTTAAAAGATAAAACATCTATTGGCTGGAAAAAAATTTATTGTATTTTATTACGTCACTATTATTATATTATGATGTTATAAAACACATTATATATTTAAATATAATTTAATTTTTACCCAAAAATTCGATGCTCTAAGAATATTATGGAAAATTCACCATTAGAAAATTTCAAAATCCAGAATCCAAAAATGATATTAATTTTCTCTAAATAAGTTTTCTAATAAGTGTATTTTTTATTTTTAAAAAATATATATTTATAGAATATTTATGTGGTTTGATAAAAAAAATCTTCAAAACCATAATAAAAACTACCATTTTATTCATAAATATTATAAAATCATTTATATTTAATAAAAAATAATTTAGTAATAATATTTTATTAAAATGTTATTTAATTAAAAACTCCATTAATTCCTCAAAATAGATTTCTTAATTGATTATTAACTAAAAATACTATTTGTGCTTTTAAATATATTTACAAAGTAACAATAATTAAATGAATGTATACTCTTTATTCTATATAAAATTAATGCACATAATCATAGTGATGGGGTATTAATACATAACCCCTTATAACACCCACATAAAACCGAATGGTAAACTGTGTGATGGTGACATACTATTAGAGCGGCTCAGATAACATTGTTTGGGTGGTAATCTCAAATAATTTCTTATTGAATCATAGTTTGATCTGTTCAATCTTAACCAGATAAACCTCTTCTTGGGATTGGACAAGAGTGAAGCCCAATGAAGTTACCTCCTTTGTGAGCTCCAAAAAAATGGGCTTTATATGAAGCATTTCTTCTAGATGAGGCCTTCACTTAATTTATGCTAGTAAATTGGATTTTTTAAAGCCATATATTAATACTAACCATGTGATCACTATTCAATGACTATATTATAAATGGTAACAATTCATACCGGTATTTAAAATAAAAAAACATACAACTAAGGAATTGAATATGTTTTATATATCCATTTTACATAATAAGAAATTTAATTAGATCAAGATGATCTTTCTTTAATAGAAATTTAGGTTGTTAAACTCAAATTCTGATATCATCGATTTTAGAGTTATCAAGCATAGAAGAGTAGTATGCATTTATTTTATTTATTTCAGTTTTGATAAATTTATGGTGTTGTCTAATCCTCTAGAACCTAGAATGCTAAAATACTATATATTCTAAAAAGTGTTGTGTATTTTCTTAAAATCATTTATAATAGAAATACAATGAATTTTTTAAGAACGCAATTTGATAGTCGGGGCACAGATCATTATATCATCCAGACAAAAAACATAATCATCTTGAATACTCATCCCATTGAGAAAAATATTTTATTGTTGGGAAAATTGATAAAATTATATAGATATACTCATTACAAAAAGATATTTTTATATCATATTCATATTTTGGGTAAATAATTTCTTCAACCCTATAATGAATGAATCTTGAAAGAAAAAATATTTCACGTTTTCATGATTTCTAAAAATATAAATGTCTTTTTTCAAACCTCTTTGGTAGGTGTTTGTTAATGTTTTTTTAATATTTCACATTCTTGGGATCAATGATATGTAATTATCTATATCACTATTTATAAATTAAAATTTTATTCCATGCCTAAATCCCCAATTCAAACATATGTTCACTTATTTTGAAGCCTTGTAGGTGGTATTACAGATGACCTTCATACATTCCATTCTCTAATATCAATATAATATTTTGTTAACCCATTTTACTATGTGGTGTTATAAATAAGTATATCTAAAAATACAAACTTTTATTAATGTGATATATTGAAATTGAGGGAAAAAATTTATTATGGTGGGATGTAACATCCGATAATTTTATAAAATAAAACATTGTTCGATAGACTCTTTGACATACAACACCGAGCATCAAAAACCCATAAAATATGTAACCATTAAAATATAGCCATAAAATTATTGTGTATTAATATTATTAAATTAATTATTATATATATATATATATTACTCATTATAAATAATAGATAGAAATTTATTTTCTTGTCAATCACTTTACAGTAATTGAAATTTATTATAAAAAATTTATATCTTCAAAAATGATATTTATTTCCACTGAGGAAAAATATAATAATTAATTTTTTAAAAATTTATAAAATATATTCTAAATAAGAGAGATTATTTTTTAAATAATAATATCATTATTTTGACTATGTGTTTTTTTATTATTCATATGATATTGATTCTTTTGAGAATAGTGAAAAATTTCATTTTTTTTAAAAAATGTAATTTATTTTTAGTAAATTAAGAAACTTAATATTCACATTGGGATTGTAATTAGATTTAAATTAATATAAATATTGTTTAGTTTTATTTAAAAAACTGTGTTACTGTAACACCCCAAGATTTCATAGCGTGTTATTTCTTCAAAATAATTCAATAACATGCACTACACGCAACACCGAGTTCAATCGCACCATGACTTACCAAAAAAAATCCATTCAAAAGAGGTTATGAATAGTATTAACCAAATTTTAAACTTTATATAATCCTTTTAATTTTAGAATCGATATTATGAGTTTCTTAGATATAATGCAAGAACAAATTCATTTTCAGTATTGCACTTTTTTCAACGTTTAATAGTGAACCCTTTTTAAATAAAATATTTTAAACTTTTTGACTAAATGGGGACATCAAAAATTTAAAATGAAACATCCCAAGCTTCCACGGTACACTTTCTTTGAATAATACAGTAGCGTGTGTTGTACGCAACCTTGAGTTTTAACACACACCACAACCAATCAAACTAGCTGTTATGAATAGTAATACCTACTTTTTGAAATTATATATATTTTATATTTTAAAATGGACTTCATTTTTGGATTCGGAATATCGAATTTAGCCTAAGGTGAAATTTTGGTACATTTCGGATAACTTTCATATTTTGATGAATAGTGAAAATTACTAAATTTTAATTAAAAACAACTTTTTTAATCAAAATAATTAATAGTGATAAATTATGAATTTGAGTGGTTTTAAAGTATATTTACAATATATTTTTACCATTTAATATAATTTTGGTCATTGGACATAATTTTAAAATTAAACTGAACATAAACAAGTGTCAATCTTTTGATAGTTATTATCTCTTAAAAACACGCTTTTTGTTTTGACAGCGAGAATTAATTTTAAATTAATTTCTTCCACTTTTGTGTTTTGAATTTAGGAAAATGGATTCCATATTTGGAATCAGGATGTTCAAATTGTGTAAATAGGTAACTTTTATTTTTAGACATTTTGAATAATTACTGCAGTAAATATTTTATTTACCATGGTTAAGGGTAAATCCGGTAAATAAGGGTTAAAAAATAATATTATAATAATACTTAATTACCCTAAAACGTGTCTTAACCCTATTGGTTGATACATGGTCGACCATGGGAATCTTTGGGTCTATTTTGGGACCCCATGGATCCACTTGTAAGTGATAATGACACTTTATTTTAATTAAGTTAAAATGAATACAAAAATGACACAAGCATATATCTTTTAGCAAAACAATTGTTACAGAGGGTTATATATGTTGGCTTTTAGATTATAAATATTACGTAGAAAGATAAAAAGATTTCCTACATAATGATATTTTATTTATAATTAAATAATTTAATTTATTTGTGACACAATGATGATGCAGTAATTACTATAATAGTGAAGAATCAAAATAATTGATATTAAAAATACCCAAATAAATATAATATGAAACTTTTAATGAATTAAAATAATTTTCTAGGATAATATGATATATTATTATTGATTTAATTGACTTTGTTAGAAGTAATCAATCTGTTATGAGTTTCACAAAAATCAACTATTGAATAGTGTCAAAATTGTCATAAAAGAGTTTTTAAAACAAATATTATATTATTAATTGATATTAAATTCCTAAAAATCTAAGGTTCGGACAAAAGACTTATATCATGATAGGTGTATCATTAATGGACCACTTGGGGGTCTCTTGTATGTATATGGTATGTTTATTAACCATATAATATAAAAATACAAAGAGACATTGTAAAAGTGAAACTAATTAACATAGAGTTAATACTTAAAGATAAGGGTAATATAAGTACCCAAACCTGTCTAAATTCTATTGGTTGAGTTGTTTTAGACCCATCCCCACATTAAACTTTGAATAGTCAACTTTGGAGCCATTGGAAACCGATTATGAATTTATTATAAACTAATATCTCTAGCGTTTCCAAAGGTGCCCCTCACCCCTCTTATAAAAGGGCACTCCTACTTCTCATTTCTTCACACCTTCAAAGCCTTTTGGATCGGCCAAAATCTGCCCAAATACTCTCCCAACATCCCTCACTACAACCTAGAGGCCTTAGTTTGATCAGAAAGCCAACCTAAGGAGCCCTTTTGATCAAATCAAAAGGAAGAACCCGAAGAAGAGGTAATGTTTTCACCACCCCTTTTCAAGTTCCTTTCTTCTTCCACTTCTTCTTTCTTTGTTCTTACCATTATAAAATAATAACTACAGTATCTCACATATAATGTGATGTTATTATAAATATGGTACAACCATATTCAGTATTCTATCCACCCTTTGAATAATATGTCACCATACGTGCGTACGTACGGCTTACCGTCTCCACGTCGTGGTGTAATTGTTATTCAATATAATATTATTTGGATGGGTATAATAATGACGTGTAACTCATGTAAATAATAAATATAACATGTTAATGATTCTGTATATATGATATACCATCTATTTATATATTATTTTAATATCAAAAGAATGATATTGTCGCTCGTGCGTACGTACGGACTACCGTCTCCACGAACGCGATGAGATTCATTCTCCATCGTATCCATTCAAGTATAATTATCATTTGATGATTTAAAAATGATTTTTAAGGACTTGATATCATTCTAGATATGAATAATATACAACTTATCCTTTACAAACATGTCTTACGTAACAAAACATATAAAAGAAAACAAGTAAGTTAACACCCGATATAATGATAATACTAAGATATTATTATCAAATCAATATTAAAAGATCATATATGATATCATATTAATATATATGATTCTTGTATAATTTAATAACAATTATTTCACCATTATACAGGAGGTTAACCTACCCCAACCAAGGAAAAGTACAAGGTAAGGGTTATTTCACAATCTCTTCATTATCCGAGGTTGTTTATACGTAATAATCTACTGGGATTTCTTTATCATCCACATCCATGTTTCTTAGAAATGTATTTCAAAACATATTTATTATTTAAAAGAATATGGGTTAAAGTCATTTATACCCTTGTTTGACTTTTTATAAGAGGTTTATAAAGGAATCTTTCCGTTGTTTTCAAAACAAGGTCCTTTTTAACCTTTTCGACAGAATTAAGGTAAGAATGTTTTTTAGCTTATACGGCGGGTGCGGCTATTTTCCGCCGTTATAAAATCTTCAATGCTTCCCTTACGAGATTATAAGAATATTTTCAAAGAAAATTTTTCATTTTATATGGAACTTAAATAATTTCAAAATAAAAGGAGATATTTCTTTAAAAAGAATTTTGATTTCATCTATGTCAACATCCTTTGATGGATTTTAAGATTATTTGAAGTTGATTTATTATGATACAAAACTTCTATATTGTATTGAAGGCTTTGTGATATGTTTGACTGTGGATGTGCTATTTTTATACCATTAATAGTTTATGGTGAAAGTATTGACATTTCGTATGCTAGTTTTAATACGAATGTTTATGTTATGTTTAAACCTTTTCATATGGGAATGCATTGGACTTAATATGTGACGGGTGGAGCCCGCTATAGCTCCTCGATGCATTGGTAGGTCTCATGAGACAAACTAGTGTCTTCGCACAAGGTCTTGACAAAATCTTATTTGTAGTCTTGGCACGAGGCCTTGGCTATGTGGTTATGATAGTCTGGCATTATGCATTCCAACATTATTAAAGTGGTTATTGATTTTTGCATGTGATTATTCGATTAGTAGAATATACATGTGAATAAGTAAATGAAATTATTTCATTTTATTTATGTCGTACCATGTTGAATGTTCATGTTTGAAAGGATTTTGTTTTAGTAATGCATTTCCTTAAATGTTTATTCTTATTTATGAAAGTAACCGCTATATTGTTATCCTTACTGGGCATTTGAGCTCACCCCTTTTCTATGTTTTATTTTTCCCAGGAAGTGAAGCAGTAAATTATGAATGACCAGCAGGGATATAATGTGGGGATATGAGTGTGGATTATGGAGACATTATGTTGTTGTAGTAGTTTTTCATTTTATTATGTAATGTAAAACTTATGAATATATCTAGTGTTTCCAAGGCTACTAAACCAATCGGTCTTTCGAGATTTGATCTTTCTTGTGATCATTCCAATGTTATGTAATAATGCACCGACTCTGGGTAACTAGGGTCGGGGAGTTACAGTTGGTATCAGAGGAAGTTTAGTACAAACCTTGGAAGCTAGATTTAGATAAACTCAGATTAGAGCAAGTAGACCTAAGATGAACTTTGAGGATTAGTATAGAAGAACTTCCTAGAATTTTGGTATTGTAGAGATTTTGTGAGTTTTCCGAGCAATACATCCCTGTCTGGATACGAGCAGGTAGAGGCGGCTCTGGTACAGATGTAACTAGGGGTAAAACCCGAAAACACCGCTTTGAGCTAGACTCGAACGGGAACTGGTGCACGACAACAGGCCTTGCTGCACTCTTGGTTACGACACTCCCGGGGGATATGCTTATGATAATTCTCATTTTCTTTACAAACCATTATGAAGGGTTTATGAGTATATACATCCTCAATGGAGACATTTTTATGATTATGGATTATATCCATAAATAGTTCAATTTATGTTAAGTGTTTTATAAGTATGGGATTATGTATTTTGATTCATAAACTGATCTAGTTTATGCCATTTTTTAGAAATGTAACCCAGTAGAAGGAATGAGAACTCCAGCAATGCATATGATACAAAGAGAAAGAAGGATCATATATTTCATGGTCTTAAGCCAGAATTTATAAGAGAAATAGTCTCGCATGTATTATCATCATATGAAGAAATACTATCATGTGTTGATAAGATAAGTAAAGAGTTTACTGAGTCCTATGGCTTTGAAGGGAAGCAAGAGAAGAAAAGGATGGAAGAGAGAAAGATGGATAAAGGGAAGAGGGAAAAGAAGAATTTTCCCATATGTGGTAACTGTGGAAAGAAACACCCTGGAACTTGCCTGAAAGGAATGGGAGTTTGTTATAACTGTGGAGGAAAAGGGCACAAAGTACGTGACTACAAGGGTAAGAAAATGGTTTTAAATGTACAATGATTCATTTGCAAGGAGTTTGGACACTACGCGAACCTATGTCCCAGTCATCAGACTATGCCGCAAATGATGTTATTGGATAATAATCATGTTATGATACTACCACAGATGAAGAGAAATGATTAGAGTTCTTATGTTGATTATGTCAATTGAGTGTTGTATCAACAATGTACTTGTTATAATAATTATGGAGTATATAAGGATTGTACTGCAGTACTATTTCATTAAGGACTTGAGATTGTGTGGAACAATGAAAAGTGACTCAATAGCAGGATAAATTTTAGGAAAATATATGGATGAGAGAATGATAAATCATAATATAGTTCTGATAATGAGGTAGTGATTTTGGAATAATATGTGATTGTTTTGGATAAATTATATTGGATATTCTTGACTACCTTGGAACTGATTAATGATTTGTATATTCCATCATTTTTGGGGTTTAAAACATTTTTGGATTAATGAAGTATATCCAGCATTCTATATGGAATAAGGGAGCATGAATGTAATCAATAAGGAATATGGTAATACATGATGAAGGTATTCATATGCTATTACGGGGTAAAACGGATCTATATTATGTTTACCTTATAAATGTTAGACTATGAGTTTGGACATAAGTATTTTGGATTGTTCTAGTTTGGATTATTTTGGATTGCCATAAAAGGACAACCCAGAGGTCGGGTGGCAACCCGTCGCGTCCGACAAGGCTGCGAGACTTGAACCCGCAACCGAAGGGAGACAAGGGTGTATCACCTACCACTGGCCCACGAGATGTCCTGGTTTAAATAATGTAGTTTTTATTAAAATATCTTGTAGATGAATTATAAATTCGTTTATTTTGGAACCCTATACGAATAGTGTAAATATAATTTTTTTACATTCTATTATCTTTTAGAGTGAAAGATGAGTTTGTGGTAGAAATTTATTAATGGATAAAACTCTAATTATAAAGTGAGTATATCTCCTTATGATCTTATCCAATCTCATAAATAAATTCCTCAACATTAATAAAAGGAACTTAGAACAAAAATGTTGTCATAGATGGTACCTTAAATCATCACTAATTTATGGCTTTGGTATTTTTTGGCCTTTTCATAGCCATGTTCTCTACCACTCTCCATCAGATAATTGATGGTTATATTTCTCTTCCATATCCATATTTTCCTACATGGAACCCTAGTATGTGTCATTTTCGTTAATCTTCATACTTTACACTCTTTGTTTTAAATAGAGGCCTCATTAATTCATTTTTCGATGTGGGATTTCAACTAAGATATTTTGAAACGTCAAAAATGTGTTATCCCAATACCCTATGTGTTGTTGAACCGATGGTATTTCAAATCATCATAGATTGATGAATTTAAGGACCTCAATTTTATACTTGTTTGTGATTGATGACCTCAATCACTACCTATAAATATTTACATTTTTCCTCCATTTATATGTCTCTAAATGCCACCAATGTTCTCCTAATCGAGATCATAATTTGGTGGTGACCCTTTCATTTCTCTTTTCCTCATACTAAGACTAAATTTTAGTTACCCAATTTCCTATGTGGGTTTTCCCACAAATATATTTTCTATTTTCAACCTTTTATTTTCGAAGAACAATTTCAAATTGCGAGGACGCAATTTATTGAAGGAGGGGAGAATGTAACACCCCAAGATTTCATAGCGTGTTATTGCTTCAAAATAATTCAATAACATGCACTACACGTAACACCGAGTTCAATCACACCATTACTTACCAAAAAAAATCCATTCAAAAGAGGTTATGAATAGTATTAACCAAATTTTAAACTTTATATAATCCTTTTAATTTTAGAATCCATATTATGAGTTTCTTAGATATAATGCAAGAACAAATTCATTTTCAGTATTGCACTTTTATCAACGTTTAATAGTGAACCCTTTTTAAATAAAATATTATAAAATTTTTGACTAAATGGGGACATCAAAAATTTAAAATGAAACATCCCAAGCTTCCACGGTACACTTTCTTTGAATAATACAGTAGCGTGTGTTGTACGCAACCTTGAGTTTTAACACACACACCACAACCAATCAAACTAGTCGTTATGAATAGTAATACCTACTTTTTGAAATTATATATATTTTATATTTTAAAATGGACTTCATTTTTGGATTCGGAATATCGAATTTAGCCTAAGGTGAAATTTTGGTACATTTCGGATAACTTTCATATTTTGATGAATAGTGAAAATTACTAAATTTTAATTAAAAACAACTTTTTAAATCAAAATAATTAATAGTGATAAATTATGAATTTGAGTGGTTTTAAAGTATATTTAAAATATATTTTTACCATTTAATATAATTTTGGTCATTGGACATAATTTTAAAATTAAACCGAACATAAACAAGTGTCAATCTTTTGATAGTTATTATCTCTTAAAAACACGCTTTTTGTTTTGACAGCGAGAATTAATTTTAAATTAAATTCTGCAACTTCTGTGTTTTGAATTTAGGAAAATGGATTCCATATTTGGAATCAGGATGTTCAAATTGTGTAAATAGGTAACTTTTATTTTTAGACATTTTGAATAATTACTGCGGTAAATATATTATTTATCATGGTAAAGGGTAAATCAGGTAAATAAGGGTTAAAAAATAATATTATAATAATACTTAATTACCCTAAAACGTGTCTTAACCCTATTGGTTGATACATGGTCGACCATGGGCATCTTTGGGTCTATTTTGGGACCCCATGGATCCACTTGTAAGTGATAATGACACTTTATTTTAATTAAGTTAAAATGAATACAAAAATGACACAAGCATATATCTTTTAGCAAAACAATTGTTACAGAGGGTTATATATGTTGGATTTTAGATTATAAATATTACTTAGAAAGATAAAAATATTTCCTACATAATGATATTTTATTTATAATTAAATAATTTAATTTATTTATGACACAATGATGATGCAGTAATTACTATAATAGTGAAAAATAAAAATAATTGATATTAAAAATACCCAAATAAATATAATATGAAACTTTTAATGAATTAAAATAATTTTCTAGTATAATATGATATATTAGTATTGATTTAATTGACTTTGTTAGAAGTAATCAATCTGTTATGAGTTTCACAAAATTCAACTATTGAATAGTGTCAAAATTGACATAAAGGAGTTTTTAAAACAAATATTATATTATTAATTGATATTAAATTCCTAAAAATCTAAGGTTCGGCCAAAAGACTTATATCATGATAGGTGTATCATTAATGGACCACTTGGGGGTCTCTTGTATGTATATGGTAAGTTTATTAGCCATATAATATAAAAATACAAAGAGACATTGTAAAAGTGAAACTAATTAACTTAGAGTTAATACTTAAAGATAAGGCTAATATAAGTACCCAAACCTGTCTAAATTCTATTGGTTGAGTTGTTTTCGACCCATCCCCATTTTAACCTTTGAATAGTCAACTTTGGAGCCATTGGAAACCGATTATGAATTTATTATAAACTAATATCTCTAGCTTTTCCAAAGGTGCCCCTCACCCCTCTTATAAAAGGGCACTCCTACATCCCATTTCTTCACACCTTCAAAGCCTTTTGGTTCGGCCAAACTCTGCCCAAATACTCTCCCAAAATCCCTCAATACAACCTAGAGGCATTAGTTTGATCAGAAAGCCAACCTAAGGAGCCCTTTTGATCAAATCAAAAGGAAGAACCCGAAGAAGAGGTAATGTTTTCACCACCCCTTTTCAAGTTCCTTTCTTCTTCCACTTCTTCTTTCTTTGTTCTTACCATTATAAAATAATAACTACAGTATCTCACAAATAATGTGATGTTATTATAAATATGGTACAACCATATTCAGTATTCTATCCACCCTTTGAATAATATGTCACCATACGTGCGTACGTACGGCTCACTGTCTCCACGTCGTGGTGTAATTGTTATTCAATATAATATTATTTGGATGGGTATAATAATGACGTGTAACTCATGTAAATAATAAATATAACATGTTAATGATTCTGTATATATGATATACCATCTATTTATATATTATTTTAATATCAAAAGAATGATATTGTCGCTCGTGCGTACGTACGGACTACCGTCTCCACGAACGCGATGAGATTCATTCTCCATCGTATCCATTCAAGTATAATTATCATTTGATGATTTAAAAATGATGTTTAAGGACATGATATCATTCTGGATATGAATAATATACAACCTATCCTTTACAAACATGTCTTACGTAACAAAACATATAAAAGAAAACAAGTAAGTTAACACCCGATATAATGATAATACTAAGATATTATTATCAAATCAATATTAAAAGATCATATATGATATCATATTAATATATATGATTCATGTATAATTTAATAACAATTATTTCACCATTATACAGGAGGTTAACCTACCCCAACCATGGAAAAGTACAAGGTAAGTGTTATTTCACAATCTCTTCATTATCCGAGGTTGTTTATACGTAATAATCTACTGGGATTTCTTTATCATCCACATCCATGTTTCTTCGAAATGTATTTCAAAACATATTTATTATTTAAAAGAATATGGGTTAAAGTCATTTATACCATTTTTTGACTTTTTATAAGAGGTTTATAAAGGAATCCTTCCGTTGTTTTCAAAATAAGGTCCTTTTTAACCTTTTCGACAGAATTAAGGTAAGAATGTTTTTTTAGCTTATACGGCGGGTGCGGCTATTTTCCGCCATTATAAAATCTTCAAAGCTTCCCTTACATGTTTATAAGAATATTTTCAAAGAAAATGTATTATTTTATATGGAACTTAAATGATTTCAAAATAAAAGGAGATATTTCATTAAAAAGAATTTTGATTTCATCTATGTCAATATCCTTTGATGGATTTTATGATTATTTGAAGATGATTTATTATGATACAAAACTTCTATATTGTATTGAAGGCTTTGTGATATGTTTGACTGTGGATGTGCTATTTTTATACCATTCATAGTTTATGGTGAAAGTATTGACATTTCGTATGCTAGTTTTAATACGAATGTTTATGTTATGTTTAAACCTTTTCATATGGGAATGCATTGGACATAATATGTGACAGGTGGAGCCCGCTATAGCTCCTCGATGCATCGGTAGGTCTCATGAGACAAACTAGTGTCTTGGCACAAGGCCTTGACAAAATATTATTTGTAGTCTTGGCACGAGGCCTTGGCTATGTGGTTATGATAGTCCGGCATTTTGCATTCTAACATTATGAAAGTGGTTATTGATTTTTGCATGTGATTATTCGATTAGTAGAATATACATGTGAATAAGTAAATGGCATTATTTCATTTTATTTATGTCGTACCATGTTGAAAGTTCATGTTTGAAAGGCTTTTGTTTTAGTAATGCATTTCCTTAAATGTTTATTCTTATTTATGAAAGTAATCGCTATATTGTTATCCTTACTGGGCATTTGAGCTCACCCCTTTTCTATGATTTATTTTTCCCAGGAAGTGAAGAAGTAAATTATGAATGACCAGCAGGGATATTATGTGGGGATATGAGTGTGGATTATGGAGACATTATGTTGTAGTAGTTTTTCATTTTATGATGTAATGTAAAACTTATGAATATATCTAGTGTTTCCAAGGATACTAAACCAATCGGTCTTTCGAGATTTGATCTTTCTTGTGATCATTCCAATGTTATGTAATAATGCACCGACTCTGGGTAACTAGGGTCGGGGCGTTACAGTTACTTTTTAACAAACTTCATATGGTATTTTTGTATATGTTTTCCTTTGTGTTAAAAAATATGATTTCATTTAAAACCATTCTAAAGTGCAGTATGATTATCCTTTTTTTCATTATTAAAAAAATTATTAATGATGAGTTATTTAAATAAAATTTATAAATTTTATGCTAATAAATAATAATCTAGAATCATTTTATGTTTATTTTTATTTAATTAACTAAAATGAATTCATTTTTTATAAAACAAATATGCATCCTAAAAACATTATTTTTCATCACATGTACAAGTTATATTTTAAATTAAATTGTTCCAATTATGTGAAATGAAATTTTTAAAATAGAGTCCATAATTATAATTATAATTATAATATTAGTATTTTTCTAATTAGTTTAACTTTATGTTTTTACCTTAATTAATAGTGGAAAAAGTAAAAACAAATTATAGTGGTTAAGGTTAAAGTAGGTTTACAAAGGGTTAATCATATAGGGAAAGGGAATGGATAACATAAAATGTTGTCTAATTTTTTTTATGGATACATATAATTAAATTATAATTCTTAATTACCAATAATATTCTATTTTGGAAATTTTTTACGAATTTTAAAAACAAGGGTATAACTTTTTCTTTTCAAACCTTACAAGTGTTCCACTCACCTCACTTATAAATGGACACACCCCCGTTTTATTATTCACACCCTCAAAACCTCTAGGATCAAAAAATAAATTTAAAAATATAATATAATATTCCATTACCTAATCATAGAAATTTTTTAAAATACATTCAAAGAATACGTTATGGATAATTATAATGTGGTGGTCGCTGAATAGGTAAAATTCATAACTATTAATTTTTTATTTCATATACCCCCTTTTTAAAATATTATTAAACTATTATTATATTATTAAAAAGTATATAAAATATTATATATGTTATTATACTAATTTAATAACCTATCTAAACCTACAATTAAATCAAATGGGATAAAAAACCATCGTTCATGTGTATCGAGAACTACAACCTCAAAAACCTATGTCATTCATTTTCCATCATCACATCTCACAAATTGATGTAATAATGTAATATATATATATATATAACTTTTTTTTGGAGTTATTATATTACATATCCCATTTTAATTTCTATTCAGTTGCGGATAAGATAACATTGCCCGATTTCAAGACAGACTAATGCCTCACGAAGAGATGTGATTAATTTTTGACTAATGCATTATATGTAAGTTAATAAAAATATGATAAGAAATATATAAAATATCTATAAAATAATAATTAAATAATTAAATATTTATCAATATACAAAAATTAGATATCATCTTGGTTTTTTCGAACTAAAATATTACAACATCATTCATATACATGTTGGTCACCACTTCCACGAAATGATGTGGTCATTTTAACATCCTGACATCACACATATGATATATATAAGTATATATGATGAAATAATGAGGTATTTATGATACAGTAATAATTTTATTACAACAAAACAACGCACGCCTTCTTTCTATAACTAAAATTGAGCTATTGGAGCATTACTAATTTGTATATTCGTCTTACAATATCAATGATCATAAAATAGTTCATTTTTAATAACCGTTTGAAATTTTAGTTTACTTAATTATAATTTATGAAAAGATATGATAATTATCTAATGATTATTTTTCTAGAAAATTTTATATAATGACTTCATTGATCACGGTCAAAACACCAAATATATTATGAAATAATGAACCAACCACCATCAAAACACCCTATGTGGACTAAATTGATTAAGAATTAAAAAATATATTTTAAAAATTACATTATTTCTATATTATATATTCATATATATATTTTTTCATAAGAAACCATATAATTGGTGTATGTATATTTTAAATAAGATAAATGAAAACAAGGGAAGTATTGACTCAAGGAAAAGGTTTTCTCATATAACATTTACATCTATGAGGAATATTCTATAATACCCTATTTCTATTAATGTGTTGGTTATATAATCCCCATGAATTTATTTTATGACCATTTTCATGGAAAATATTTTCATTTAAAAACTTATATGCCTTTATGTCTTTTATTGGGGTTTTTATCAACAGATTAAAAATGTTTTAAAAGACATGATCTTAATTTACAATCATTGAGGAATATTTTAATGTTTCAAAGACATGTTAGTTTTTTATGAATATATACATTATATTAGGAAACTTTATATCATAAAGAATCTTATTTTAATCGAATATAAAGTTTATTTTTCATGTTATTCTTCAACGATGGTTATGAGTGAAAAGAATACTAAAGTGAAAATGGATTAATGTTATTATATCATTTATTTTTTCAATTGTTTTGCTGAAAATTATTTTTGAGGATATAAAGTAGTCATATTATCTTAATTAATACATCTTCATTATCTACTAGTTATGAAAGTGGTTAACATGTTTGATATTAATTTCCTTCCATATTGGAATAATAAATATGAGAAATATTGTCTATAATTGATACTAATCAGGTGTTATCATTTAGATCTTCTATCATTCTCTGACATATCTGTGTTTTCTAAAAGGACATTAAAATTTATTTTTTTATAAATAAATTATTTTGTAAATCAATATTACATTAAATATTAAAATATTTCAAATATTTTCAAAAATAAATTTGGAAATGTATTCTAAGTTACTCACTTCTATCTCCCATTCACAAAATGGTTTGAAAATAATTTTTTAACATTCAAAATATTAATGTATTTCCAAACTATAATTTAATTTATTTAACATGATGTTTTATTTTTATTTTTCCAGTTTGTTAACAAATAAAATACTTTTTACTATATGTTAAGGATAGGTAGTTTCTAAAAGTTATTTTCAAAATAAAAATCTTATTTTATTCAAAATTGTTTTAAGAGATATTTTTTTATATTTCCATTCATAGAAATCCACAATTTTTTTACTTATGGTCAAATGTGGATATTATTTAATGATACATTATATTATTAATATCTAGAAGACTAATGATAGTTTCAAATATATGTTATGGAATCCATTTCTTTTTGACTTTTTAATCTTATTTCAAGTAGATAGTCAATGAAACCATTTTTTCCTTGGGCTAATCATCTTTTAAAGAGATATTAATGTAAACTCATTATTTTCCACATATTAATCAGGATTTTATGATATTATCATAGAACAATACTTATCATGGTTTAATCATATTTTAATGAGATTTACAAGAAACTATTTCTTTTTCATTGGTTAATTACAATATAAAAGTAATAATGATTGTTTATATATGTTTTCTAATCAAATGAAATCACTATGTACTTTCTTCATAGTAATTCAAAATTGTTTTATGGCTGGTGTTCCCAGCTAGTTCCTAGAGAGATTGAGATATCTTATCTCATCAGTGGAACAATATTGTTGTCTAATGCATTGGGTAATGATTATGATATCTATAAAATTAAATTATAAGTAGAATGTATTGTTAATCCACTTGTTTGTGTTCATTAAGGGTACTATTATGATGATATTCCATGATACCAATACAATTTATCTACTCATTCAGTGGGATTATAATATTTTAATTGATTAACATTGATTTCAAATCGATCATTGTTATTTATTCTTATGAATCATTCCTTTTTTAAATCCTTATTCCATGTTTCATGATTGATTAATCACTTATAGATGGTTATGAGTTATTTTATTATTTATTCCCACACTCTAATTATATTTCATAAAATTATTCACTTCTTATTCTTGCAGATGCCATTTAATTATTTATTTATATAATAACCCTTACAAAAATATTGAGCTCACACTTTGTATGATTATTCTCCATAGGTTAAGAAGAATGATTTTGAATGAAATGTGTCACCAATTATTTCATATGTCTGACGAAGATTAATTATTGTAAAATAAGAAAATATGTTTTATGTGGGATATATGTTCACTAAATTACATAGATATTGTTTATTTATGATTTTATCTAAATTATAAAAAACTATTAACCTTGAAGATCCTAGAAAACGAATGTGATAAAAAAACCAGTTGACATTGTATGATTTGGATAGAGATGATTGGGTCACATTATAAATATAAAATACGAATTTTTTTAGTTCCTTTTTATCACCATATCATGGATTATCAATTTTAAGATGCTATTAATATAATAATAAAATTCAATAAATCATTAATATGTATCCTTATTAATCCATATATTGGAATTAGTGCGGAAAACCAACATATTGGGATCATATAGGAAAAATAAGTATATTTTTTCATGATATGGATAATGAAATGGTAGAGAAGTATAGATCTATTCGACAATACATAAGGGAATAAAAAGCTCAATAAAAAAGGCATATAGACAATAAATTATTAAGAATGGAGTTTGAAGTTTGTGAGAAGTGTTTTAGGAATATATATTCATTTTATATGATTATGAGATTAAAAAATATTATAAATTTGATCCCAAGTTATATAGACCCCTGTAGACTCTTGATCGAGTGGGGAATGGATCTTATTTCATGTCACTACCATTAAACCTCCCTCAAGATCATGATGACTTCCATGTATCTCAGCAGGGGACATACATTCCAGATCTATATAATGGAAAATAAATGATCATACCATTAGAGATAGATATTTCTTATGAATCACCACAAAATGATATTATATATTGTATAGGTAACGTACTATGAATGAATACCACACACATCACCCACATATTTTGGTGAAATAAAAATGTAAGAGAATGTACAAGAGATCCTAATGATATGATGAGGCAGAAAACCATCAAGTAATTGTATTAGAGAAATTTTATTTTGAGGGAAAAAATTATCTTACGGGTTGTAGAATTTACGACCTAGAGATTTTATATAATATATATTTTTCAAATAAATTTAGTTTCTCTAACATCTTACATTACACAAAACACTGATTTTTGATGAACTATAATATTGTATACCAATATAATATTGTAATTTAATTAGTTGAAATGAATAGTATATAATTTTATTTTTAAAAGATATGGTGTGTGAATTTATAAAATACATTTATTCGTTTTCAATTTATGCAAAATGGACATAAATATAATTTTGTAGTATACAAAATTTATTTTGAAAATGGTTTTTTTTCTCTCATTGTATTTATATCATAATAAATTTATTAAATAACTTTTTTTGAATTATTGTTATTAAATATATATATTCTATATTATATTATATTTTTATCACTAATAAATTGTTTTTATTGGTATGGGATAAGAAAAAATCCAGGATGATTCATAAACATAAATTTTTAAAAAAATTGGGTTCGTCGACGTCACAACCCGCCTTCTTCAAGATAACAGAGATATAAATACCCCCATTTATTGCCTCCAACAGGCCCTAGGGTGAATACCAACAACAATAGTATAGACATATAACAAATTGGGAGGCATTACACTTTTTTATAGTAACCAAGATCAGGAGATAAGATCTATCATCCTCAAAAAACATTAGGACACATATACATAAAGAAACCAAAATCAATCCCACATGGATGTATAAAGTATAAAATCTTCAAATAAAAATAAATCTCCAATGTATATACCAAAAATTAATTTACGTAGCAACACAACAACCATCCCTAACATCAAAACTAGTAAGGCCCATCATGGTTTGTGTAATCTCTCCAGAAACAAGGAAACTGTTTTATATACATAGGGTGAGCATACATGTATATTAAGTAGAATAACCAAATTCACTCTTGTACAAGTTTTAGAAGCATACTAATCCGCCTATGAAAAAATAGAAGAATCTCAAACTCACCAATAAAGGTATAATATCAACCACAACCTAAACAAGGAATCCACAAAAATAGTGAAAGTCATGTAATGTAAAGAAAATTTGTAAGCCCATCGATATTGGGGTACCCCACAACAATTACCACTTGGTAATTTCTCATCCATAATGACCAAAATTTTGATGATACCATTATCTTTGAGAATCCCCATTATCATAATATTCCCCCACACACCTTCTTTATATACTGCTGCACATCTCGCTCGCAAAAACCTATTCCATAAACCACAACCCCATCCCGAAGACACCTGGGAATCACCACACAAATCACCCCAAAGACACCTTGGAAACACACATCGCCCCCAGACACCTGGGCTTCACAACCAGACCAAAACCTTCTTGAAAAAACTAGGGCTACCAATTCTTATAATAGAGAGAAGAGAAGAGATAATAACTATCCATACATCCTCCCACCAGGATTTTGGGAAAGGACACCCTCCACTAAAATGATGGGGGTGATCAGAAAGAAGTTATAAATATGGGTGGGGCGTGTATAGAAATATAAAAGAACTACATGTATATATATATTTTCCAATCACATATCCCATCCTATGGGTTTTTATAAAAAAAACCATCCCATAAAAACTACCCTTACAACCACCTCCAAATACATGTATCAAAACGAATGATGGACACTTCTAAATTCGATAAATGAAATCTGGTTAACGAAATGACACAACTCAAAACATACCCGCACCAATTCACTTAACCAATATTCATTCTATATTATAAATTCATAAATCTTTTCCTTCCATACATATCAGATAAATAACTAAAAACAACATACCAAAAGAAACATCACAATCTACACCCACTTCATTAATGTTCCAAAACTCCAGGCCAAAGACAATCAAATGGTAAAAAAATTCATATCCAAAACAATACCACCTAAACCATCATCGAAATACCCATATCATGAGAACCACCACAGTCAGCAAATTTGTTTTTACCTATCTTGTAGTCCCACTTCACACTCATGTGTCTTTATCACCTATTCAACCACAACAACCTCCATTCTCGAAATGCATTCCACCCTTCCCTTCGTTTCACGAGGTAAGTCCCAAAACACACCACATCAATTCCCCACTTGATAGCCCCACTACCTATAACACCATAACCAAAAAACCCATATACATGAAGATGACACAACCCAGTCCTGAAGCCTCACTCCCCACCACATCCACTACCCATAAATTGTCCAACTCCATAACATGTCAATCCATTCCACAATCAATCAATCTCTCATCTTGAGATACCATTTCCCCACCCATACCTCCCCATAATCACAACCTCACTCTGATCCACAACAACACATGAAATACACATGAAAAGGCCGAATAGAACCACACAAAACAGACAACCACACCAATAATACAAGGTTTATTAAGGTTTATCAACACACATTTGTTAATTCAAAATGATAAAACAATGTTTATCACCGAACAAGTGTTATTCTAAGGCTTCAATTTATTTAAAAAAATATATTTGATTTAATATATTATAGATATACTATAGTGATTTACATATTATAACAGGTGTACAAATAAATTCCACTAACAAAAATGATTTTTTGAAGTATACAACACATACAATCCAAAACATGGATCATTGATAACATATAAAATTAAGAGATCTGCATCATTGTACTCCCAAATCCTTGTTTATTACGTCATAATATCTTTGTTAAATAGGATTCTACTAAAGTCAATAGGGAAAATTTTAACACACACCTTGCATGAGGCATAATAGAATGAGAGATGATGGAATATCTACTTGGAACAGAATACAATCAATAATTCCACCTTGTGAAAATATAGGGGGTTGCACAAGGAGTAAGAATGACTCCAACGAAAAACCAAACTGACTAATAAAAGAATGGAGCACAAGTCATCAAGGAATAATGGTTCTTAACTCACTAATAGAAAACAAAAGGGTTCAAAAGGATGAGATAATTCATATTTAGAAAGGCTATATCCAAAATCTATGGTGAAATGGTTTTAAAGGCCACTAAAGCCAGATCATGACAATGATCATGCTGTTGAGATGTTTAAGGATTATATAGGTTTGTAAAAGATAAATAACATTTAAAATAGCCCAAAACCCCAAAATATATGGATCATAACATATTTTACTTCAATGTAAAAGTCAATGGGGTGGAACTGGGAAAACTAGAAAAAACTATAAATGACTCATCGATGGGTGAGTCACTAAAGTGAGACACCAAAAGTGAGTCATCGTTGCATTACCAACTAATGAGAGTCACCAATGCAACTCAAAAACATGATTAATTAACACAATAATCATTGATTTGATTCATAGATGTGAAACTCTGACACCCATCCTATCGATGCCTCGACCTATCGACATCCTAACTTAATTATTCCCAGAGTCCCCAATGCCCTGAGTAACTAATGCCCTAAGTCACCGACGCCTTGGTTCACTAACTCCCTATGTAACTAACACATTTCTACCAAATCAGTCCAACCAAATCTGATCTATTTACGACCACATATCAACAATGAGCTACCAATGCCAATTTACTAAGGTTGAGCTATGGACGCGACTCATTAATGGAAATATTGGAATTTTAAAATACTCTTAAAATAAGCCACTATAGTGTCCCAAAACAACTCAATCACTAAATTATTAAAAATTGATGGACCAAGGATGTGTGGGCTACTAAATAATCTACCAATAAATTTATTCTCACCATCGATAATTGAAAAACAAACATAGAAGAAATAGGTTTATAAAAACCGCTTCGTATGATACCACTCTTGGATAACAAACCTGTTATTTTTTTGAAAGCTAGAGTGAAACCAAAACATCCAATAGAACATCCCCAAATATCTACTACCCTCAAAAAACCACACATGAACTAAAAACCACACTTCCTAAAAACATTAATTAAGGAATTCCTTCCTCCATGTCAAGATAATATCCACTTTGGGTGGATTTGAATCACCCACATGGGTTTTATCGCAACCGTATTAATGAATATCTATTGCGGATCATGTAAACCTCTCATCATGGTAATGAAATTATCACACAATACATAAAAAGAAATCGAATCATCTAATAGAAGAAGGGTTCATGCAATACATCACAAAGAATAAAACAAGAGAAAACCCCAAAACTATTATGATTTTTGGGCATGAATCTACATCTCCTTTTCCCAATTAGTCTCCAACATGAAGTAATTCATTCACAACACAAAAACCTTCATAATGGACTTTTTGTGCAGCACCTTCTCTTGATGATATGGTATCACCACTAGTCGCTATATGAATGTTCTATTATCCTCAATATCCAACAGTCCATATTCAATGACATGGGATTCGTTGTCAATATACTGACAAAACTGAGAGATGTGAAATATGTTGTGGATATTCACCAAATTTGGTGGATATGACAACTGGTATTCTACCTTGCAAACTCACCTCATCACCTGAAATGGTCCGATGATCCTAGAAGAATTTTTTCTCCCACTACCAATACTATGCTATCCATGTTGAGGGGAATCCTTCAAGAACACATTATCTCTGTGGTCGAAATACATGATCTTCCTTCCATGATCGACATAAGACATTTACTATCCTTTTTATTTTATATCCTCTCACAAGAAAGTAGCACCTTCTCATTCGTACTCTACACCATTATGAACTAATAAAAGATTCCTACCCATCGTCAGTCTTTTTTAAAGGTGAATGAAACAATCTCCTATTTTGGGATTTGAATGCTTCAATGTGAAGGGAATAATGATAGCTCTTATTTTAAGAAAACTCAACCAAAGTAATGTGTCACAACAAAGATCCACAATATTATAGAACACATGCCCAAAACAAGTCTTCCAATGTCTAAATGGTTCTCTCTATCTTCACATCTATATGATGGTGGAAACTAGTGCAAAAGAATAACTGAGTTCAAAAGGCAAGCTAAAACCCCCTTTAAAATCCTGAGGAAAAACATGTATCTTGATCTGAGATGATGGATCTTAGAAATCCATGTAGCCACACGACCTCATCCATATATCCCTGTACTAATGCATCCACTACACTCGAATCCTTAATATCTAAGAAGTGATATGGTTTTGTTATCTGATCAACTACTACTCAGATTGCATCACATACTCTCTGATCCCTGGGTAACTGTATGATGAAATCAATTCAGATTTCACCCCATTTCTAATTGGGGACATCTATGTGCTAAAACAACCCCCCGTGAACATAGTGCTCAACCATCACTTGCCGGCATTCAAATCAATTTTCCCGAAACTCCTTCACTGGTCACGTAATATTGGGTCCCCCAAACTATTCCCCCAAGCCATAGTACATCTTGGAATCTCCTAGGTGTATATCTAGGTGTGATCTATGAAACTAATGTAAAAATCCTTCATGGATTTCCAAAGTGACCAAAAACATCTAACCGAACTACATCTAATATTGACCTTCCTCTGAGAATTTTTCTAGAGCATTACACTAGTCAACATGACCACGCATCACCTCTATATTTGAGTATCACCAATAAGACTCTTCCATCTGCTGATTTACAGATGAGTACACAGACATCTTAAACAAATAACCTCATTAGCTATCAATATTTTCTTCTAAGTGCAAGGCAACCATCTCTTCCATTAACCCATAAGAATCCATAGATTCTTAAACCACATCCTTATAAATCTTCCACATCAAACTAGAAACAATAAAATTTTCCTTTACATAGGTGTAAGATATATCAAAATCATATTCCTAGAGAAACTCCATACACCTTTACTACCAAAAGTTCATATCTCATTGGGATACGATGTACCTCATGTTGTTGGGATCCATGAAAACCAAAAAGCGCTCCCCAATTAGGTAATGTCACCCCAAATTTAGTGAAAACAGGACCACTACTAGATCCATATCATGGGTGGAATAAACATATTCATGGAGATGTATCTTTCTGGGCCAATTGGATACCACTCTTTGTTGTTGAGTCAATAAAAACCCAATGTCTGGACATTATGAATCGCAAAAAACCTCAAACATCAACCCTTCTTCTAGAAACCAGAGCACTGAAGCACTGACCAACATCCCTTTCAGATTTCCAAATGCTTCCCAACATATATCGCTCCACAAAAATGTTTTTCCTTTTCTTTTCAAAGACATCAATAGAGATTATACTTGAGAGAAATAATGTAGTAATTTCTAGTAATTTCATACCAAAATAGAAAACTAGAAACCATTACCACATTCTTTGTTTATTCAAAAGAAAAAATTCCCCCAACCATTGATAAATATACAAATACACCCTACTAAGATTCTATATATCAAATGAAGTGGAATTCCCATGTAGAAAACCTACATTTAGAGAACATTCTGTAGAGATGGTTGTGCTGAAGGACATATAACAATGTCCGGATACGTTCAGTATACTCCTCTGTTGACCTCAATTAGATCTAGTTGTCATTGATGAAAATGATGAAAAACCAATCTAGAAACTCTTGAACGATGGAGCTCTCAATCCCCAAGAACATGGATTCTTTGTTCATAACACTAAAGGACATTACCACGAACTCGAAGTTCCCATACTAAAACCTAAAATCTATATTCGAGATGTAACCTTCCTTTACTCTTAACTGTTGTTACCCAGACCGAAGATTGATTTCTGAATAACAACTTTCTTCCCGTAGCTGGCTGAGATAATCATATATCCTAAAGAGAGGGTAATGGTTCTTTTTACATACTAGAATCAACCTCTAGTAGTCTACCCTCTGCCTCACACTACTAGAAACATAGCCTTTACCAATGGTTTCAACCCATTTTTTTAGGCCAGAAAACTTTTGGTACAAGCTATACCAATGGTTTTCCAAACCGTTGGCAATGGAGCAATGGGGATAGACATATCCCAATGACTCTATAAAAATCGTTGGGACATGAATGCTGAATGGATTATATACCAACAGTTTCTTGTAACTATTGGTATTTCTGTTTACCAACGGTTTAAAACCATTGGGAATATGAAAATTCAGATCTATACCAATGGTTTCTAAATCATTGGTATATACTTTTACCAATAGTTCCTCAAAAACCATTGGGAATAATTCATATAAAGGATTTATACCCATGGTTTACATGATACCGTTGGTATATGTTTTCTTATCACACATATGCCAGAGTTTTACAGCTGTTGGAATATGAATTATGCACCTATAGTAGCAGGCATCCCCCCATTTTTCACTTGTAACAATGCACTTGCACAAGAAGGCGGGCAATTATACCTATGAACATGTACTAACCTAAACACACATACCAAATTTATAGAAAATTTATACACATACAAGAATTACAAGAAAATATTTCCCCACGAAACATAGAGTCACTCTACATTGTGCACATAAATAATTCTTTTAGCAGGGTACAATTTTCCAATTTATGTAAAGACTCCCCCATTTTTAATATAGGAGTGGAACAATGAGGGTGTCTAAGGGGTGTACAGTCTTGGGGGTTCTTGGTGCAATTCAATGAGGTATGGGGTGTCCAGGGGGTGGGGTTGACAAGAAGTATGGGTTGTGTCCATGGTGGGTGGGTGGGTGTGTTTGGGGGGCTTTCCAAGGGGTTGGGGGTGTTTTCCAAGTTGTTAGGGGGTTTCTAGGGGTTGGGGTATCGAGTGGGTGGGTTGTATAGATGGTGGGGGTGTCTAGGTGGTGGGGTGGTGTCCATGAGTGCTTGTGGTGTCTAGTTGGTTTGGGGGGGTGGGTGTCGAAGGAGGTAGGGGTTATCCTGGGGGTGGGGGTGGGGGATATCCATGGGGGTGGGGTGTCCATGGGGTGGTGGTGTCTAGGTGTCGCAGTGTCTAGGGGGATAGGAGGATATCCAAGGGTGTAGGGGGTTTCCAGGGGGGGTGTCCAAGGGGGTAGGGGTTGTCTAGGGGTGGGGGTGTCTAGGGGTGAGGGGTGTCTAGGGGTGGGGGTGTACCAGGGGTAGAGGCTATCCATGGGGGTGGGTATGTCCAGGGGTGGGGGTGTCTAAGGGGGTAGTCAAGGGTGTTTGGGGGGTGTCCAAGGGGAAGGGGTGTCTGGGAGGTTGGGTTGTGTCTGGGGGGATTTTTATGGGGTTGGGGGAACTACCCAAGGGAGTGTGGGTGTCCAGAGGATGGGGGTGTCCATGGGGGTTGGGTTGTCCATGGGGGTGGGTGTGTTCAGTAGGGGGGGTGTCTAGGTGGTGGGGTGATGTACAAGGGGTGGGGGCTGTCCAAGGTGTTGTGGGGATGTCCAAGTGAGTAGGGGGTGTCTAGGGGCGAGGTGTCTGGGGGTGGGGCGGGGGCTATCTAGTGCGGTGAGGGCTATCCATGGGGGTGGGGTTGCCTAGGGGGTGGGGGATTTCCATATGTTTGGGGGTGTCAAGTGGGGTGGGGGTGTCCAGGATGTGGGGTGGTGTCCAGGGGGGGTGGGGGATGTCCAGGGGGTATGGGGTGTTCAGCCGGTGGGGTTTTTCATAGGGAGTGGAGGGAGGGTTTCCAAGGGGTGGGGAGTTTCCCACGGGGTTGGGGTGTCTAGGGTGGTTTGGGGGGGGGGGGGGTGAGGTGTGTTGTCCAAGTTATAGGGGGTCCCCAGAGGTGGGGGCTACCTATGGGGGTGACGTGTCCAGGGGTAGTGGGTGTCCAGGGGTGGGGACTGTTCCTGGGGGTGGGTGTGTCCAGGGGGGAGGTCTCTCGGTTGTGGGGTGGTGTCCAGGGGGTTACGGAATCCATGGGGTTGGGGGGATGTCCAAGGGGGTAGGGGGTGTCCAGAGGGTGGGGGTACGGGGTGAGGGGGTGGGGTGTCTAGGGGGTGGGGGATGACCATGGGGGTGGGGGTGACCAAGGAGGGTGGGGGGTGTCCAGGTGGTGGTGTGGAGTCTAGGGGTGGGGGATATCCAATGTATTGGGGGGTTTTCCAAGGGGGTGGTGTGTCTAGGTGGGGGGACTGTCCATTTGTTGGGGCTGTCAAGGAGGGTGGGGGATGTTCAGGGGTGTGGGGGATACCCATGGGTTGGGTTGTCCTGGGGGTGTTGGTGTCCAGGTTGGGGGGGGTGTCAAGGGTGTTGGGGGTGTCCAATGGGGAAGTGGTGTTTGGGGGGCGGGGGTCAATGGAGATAGGGGTGTCCTAGGGGGTGGGTGTTTGTGTGGATGGGTGTGTCCAGGGGGTGAGGGGTTGTCTAGGTGTTTGGGGGAGAGATGTCCATGGGGGTTCAGATATCATGGGGTGGGTGGGGTCCTGGGGGTGGGGTGGTGTCCAAGGGTGTGGGTAGGGGCAGTCTTGGGGGTGGGGGGCTATCCAGGGGGTTGGGGGTGGTCTAGTGGTGGGGGATTGTAGGGGGGTAGGGGATATCCATGGGGGTGGGGGGTGTCAAGAGGTGGAGGAATTTTTCAAGGGGTGGGATGGTGTCCAGGGTGGTGTGGGAAATCAATGGGGGTTGGGGGGATATACAAGGGGGTAGAGGGTTTCCAAGGGGTGGGGATGTCTAGGGGGTTGGGGCTGTCTAGGGGGTGTGGGGGTTGTCCAAGGGGGTGGGGGTGTCTAGGGGTGGGGGTGACCATTGGATGGGTGAATCAGTCACAACAAATCATCAAGTGAATATTTATTATTTATAGATAAATAAATAAATATAATTTGACCTAACTAATCACACATAAATTTATACACACCAAATCATCAAACATCAACTATTATAAATATTAGATAAAAATTTAATGGATCAATCTGTCCCGCGTCACCATCACAACCATTAACATTGATATCAGCCTCACCCCCATCCTCATCCGCATCCCAATCATTGTCCCTACCCTCCTCGACTCCCTCATCCTCTCCCTCAAACTCTACCTCAGCCTCCTCTTCACCCTCCTCCTCGTCTAACTCAGCCTCCTCCCCGCCATCGTCTCGACCTCCACTAGAACTATTACATGGTTTACCATATATAAAACACATCAATTCCATATATTCATCATAGTCTGTGCTGGCCTCTTGTGGATGTGTTAGATGTAAAACATCCAACAGTTTCATAAATGAATTGTTTTCCCTATCAGACTGTTCTTCCATCTCTATGGCCCTTTTTACACCATGTTCTTCATATACCTTAACCTTCATGAACTATATAGAAATAAAACTCATACTTGGATAGGGACAATACCTCGTTGTGACTATACTCTTCCATGGTCTGCATCATACACATTCAGGGTTCTAATCTCCCAACACATGTTGTGAGTGATCATTCGGCTCAAAATTGTCAGGTTCATCAGCATCTAGGACCTATAATGTATCCTGTTATAAATATAAATATATTTTTCAGTTAAAAAATAGAAATTAAAATTTGAAATCAACAAAATAATTTTTACAATCTACTACTAAGTCGGTCCATTAACCACACTTCTATATTTCTTCCTTCAACTAAAGGAAACCAGTTTTTCTCATGTCACATATTCTTAAATATTAAATTTTTCCCTCAACGATGACATTGAATGTAAGAAACCATAATTTAAAATAGGTTACCAATAATTAATTTTATAACTAAAATTATATTACTTTATAAATTGGATAAATAAGGGATGAAATAATAGAAATTGAAAGTCATAACGAAAAATTATAAACAATTTTCAATCTTGTTTCCTCTCATAATATGGCATCATAGTATTTCCAAATGTGTCAATGTGTTTTTAGCATCAATATTTTCTTTATTTTTTCCAGATGATTCATAAATAAAATTCAATTATAAAAATTATATTATTAACGAAAAACATGAAATTTTTCATTTAAATATCTCAAATTGAATAATACCATCAAATGTATGAACATCCAATGAGTAATCATCTGTTGATACTGTTCTATTGGGAAGTCATCCAGAACAGTGATTACCTCTAACTTTGCTCCAACTATAGCATGATAGAAAATATAGAACTCATTCTTACAGTCTCTCCAATGTTAACTGATATCATTAAGACGTGTTGGATGTTCCCCCTCACCATTAGGGAAATTATACCAAGATGACACCAAAATATCAATTAATATAAACCCAAAAATATTATAATGCATTAAATAAAACATATTTTTTACCCATACCATTTCCAATAAATATCCCTTGACTTCATTTGGCAACTATCTCTATGAGGGAAGGATTACTTGAATGATGTTAGAGTATTTATAAAGCGTTACCAAATAACTACGACTTTTCTGCCCTATTTTTTATATCATTTGACTGTCTTCATTTTAGTCCACAATCAACTTTATGTGGCAGTTTAACACTACATGCATACATATACTCCCGTGCCCCACCTCCAATCGTTAGATTTATATGTTATTAATGAAAAAAAAAAATTTTATCAATACATGTTATAATGAAAACAAATAATGATATAAAATTTTCTTAAGGTTATATAAATATATTTGTGACATTCTCATCAATGGGCACCGCTGGATCCGAAGAAAATAAAAGAGTACCCCGTGCAGGTGGAGTGGGACCTAGTGTATGCACAAGAGGGACAGACTCTCGAGGAGCATGATTCATAGATGATGGAATATAAATTCTCAAAGATAAGGATATATTATTAAATAATGATTGCACATAGGGCTCGCCCAATGATGGATGGAGAGTGGGACTCATCATTGGATATGGTAAATATGGGTGAGGAGACTCACACGAAATGTGTGGTGAAATTATGGGGGCCTAAATATCATGTGTGTCCCTAATGTCACACTAATATCAGAATGTGGGATAGATGGTATTTCAGTGGGAAGGGTAGAGTCTAGTTGGGTACGCTGACCAGACCACCTAGCTCTCATACCCCCACCACCTCAAACAAACACCCTGTGTACAGGGACTACGACTAGGATACTCATCAAATAATTATATCTTAAGCCGTGTATCATTAAAAAATGATTTAAACTGAATTAATAACATGAGATTATATATTATTTAAATATATATATATGAAGTAAAATAATCACAATATGCACTTGTGGTGGAACACCTATCTCAACCATGCGACAATTGTTTTCCATCATCTTTTTCCATCGCCTCTCTTCAATTTATTGCACTTCATGCATTTGAATACAAATATAGAAGTAATTGGAAAAAGATAACTAATGTGTAACCCTAAAAAAAGAGATGGAATATAAGGAATATTGGATTATTTAACTATCCATTGTTTTAGGTGAGCCAGAATATATTTATATTGAAGTCAATAAATCATAATGTTGTAATAAAAAAATTTAATTACTTAGTATGATGGTTATATATCCCTGAGAGATGATGTGGGTTTCTATAAATGTTTTCTAAAATAAGAAAAACCATATTTTTCATTATCTATAGAAATTCTAAAGGGATATCTTAGAGTTATACAAATTTTATACATGGTCTATAATGTAATTAAATGTTAACCAAGTTAGAAATATTGGTTTTGTAGGTTTTAATACAGTTCAATTCGATATTATAAAATACATTTCAACTAAAATTCCGACCAGGAGACATTGAAAATTCACATAACATTCCAGTCGAATACAACATATTTGAAAATAATATTAAATCAATTTGAATAGTACCAACCTTAACAACCCATTTCAACCTAATCCAATAGAATTGATATCATGGATGAAAGATTTTATATATTTCCCATCACAAATCTAGGTTCATAGTAAACTCTAAAAATTAATCTATTGGATTAATCAAAAGTAATAAATTGATTATTTCCAATGGAAGTAGGGATGGTCTTAAATCCATCATCTCAATTATCAAAAATATGTCTTTCAATTACACCAATAATGACACCAAATTCTTGGTGGAAGATGGTCTTTTTTGTAAAAAAGTGTTTCTCCATTGTTTCCAATTCATATGGTTCATCGGTTGCAAGAGTGTGAGTCATATCAAATAATAAAAATCAGCAACCATCCATAAATGTGTCATGACTCATCCTCGAATCAAACAACTACAATTTAATCCTAATAATCCATCCATGAGAATAATAATCCAATATTAGTATCAATGACTCCATAATAACATACATTTTAAAATTGCAGTTTACTATATAATGCACTGGCATAACAATCTATTGTTTTAGTAACCATAACAATAGTGTGTTATGTTCTCATGTTATTTTCTTATTTAGTGACAATAAATTTGTACCCATTGACAACAATTAATTTATAGTCCCAAACCATTGTATTATGACCTAAATCCAATGATCATATTTCCTCAAGACAGAGTCAGTAGGAAAACTCAATACCTGAAATGTAAATTAATATTAATCTTAATTAAATATTGATTTAATTATCTTGAACATTAATATTTTTACCTTCAATTTTAACCAAGAAGAATACTATTTCGTATAAAAATTCTCCATCCTTCTCACAGATAAAGAAAGAGGATTTCTATCTGTCATTGATTTATGTTACCTATAAAAAAATAAGAATAGATTAACAGATATATATGTATGATATACATATATCTAACTTACTTACCTCATGTACTCATCGAAAAAATCATAGTTGAACAAAACTGTGTAATGTAACATCTCCCACTATTCAAGGATTAATGTATTAAATGTATATAATATACTAATTCTAGTATGAGTAATATAAAATAATATCTCAATAACAAGAAAGATTATCTTTAAAATGAATGTCATAAAAGAGTGTACTTTAAAAGAAATAGAGGAGTCGGATCCCTTACCCCAAGTCCAACTTGTCTTGTTCGTTTCTTTATATTCCTGAATAATAAACTTCGTTCAATTTATAATTGCTTAAGGACCTCCTATAAAGATTATTATTCAGTTCATATCACATATTTTAATGTTATAATAATTGGTTAATAATATGAGTTCATATCAGACGTTTTGGTCGATGTTTGGTACATGAGTCAAAAATTGAACTTGTTGGAAAATAATATTCCATGTAGTTATAGGTACATCATATACAGAATAGTATTGGTGTTTTAAATATCATATATATCAAGTATATATGCATTTTATACTATTCCATAGCATTTGGAGATAAAAATTTAAAGCACCGTTCATGGAGACGGTAGGCCGTACGTACGCATGAATGCTACTTTCATTTTTTGTCATATTAATGGAATTAAAACAAAATGAGAGATATATATATATGTTATAATTCTAGAATTATATCCATAATTAAGATGTAATATATGACATATACATCCATTATATATATGTACTTATAATAGTACATAACATTTTGAGATAAGAAATTATATGTACCGTTCATGGAGACGGTAAGCCGTACGTACGCATGAACGCTACTTCCATTTCGATTTCATATTTAATGGAATTAAATAAAATTTTGATAAAAAATAGTATTTTAATTCCAGTATGGTATCATATATAATATTATTAAATATATCCTTTATACATACCACATATGGTATTAAGAAATCAAATCACTTTGAGGGGGCGGTAGTCCGCACTTCCTTAAATTAAGATATTGCGTTTACCCATAATGGAAACCATAAAGGTATGCCATAAATGAAAAATAAATAAGCTTAAGTAAAACATAAACATATTATATATCATATATAAATATAGTGTCATCTTAATGGCCACCTTTGAAGGTGTTAGAAGAATGTTGAACAATCATCGTTTCGTGAGGCAAAAATTCTCCATCAACAGAAACAGTATGTTCTTTAACCATTAGATGTAGGTGTCTGTATGTGTATCTTGAATCCTTATTATAACAACATCCTAGTATTTTGAAGATACTGTATTTGTTAAAAAATAAATGAATAAAAAGAGTTTTGGGTGTTGGAGAAGCAAAATAAAACAAAAGGACTCATGTGAAGACATTACCTTAAAATCGGGTAACTCCCTTTTGTTTGAGCTCAAAGTCATCCTTGGGAAGACTTCTGCCCAAAGTGAGGCTTCAAAGATTTAGAGAGGGATGTGGAGAGACAAAATGGTCAGGGGTTGGCTGAGCCAAAGGCTTTGGAAGTGTGGGTAAGGAGGTAGAGGTGGGGGGCCTTTTATAAGAGGAGAGGAGGGGCACTCTTGGAAAGTAAAGAAATGTTACATTATTTTAAAATGATTTTCGGATTCAAAAGGTCCCACTTTGATATAATTCGAGGGTATGGTGATAAGGGTTCTAAATAATCCCATCCAATTGGTTTTGGACATGTTTAGGTCATAGATGTTACATTATCATTTCATTTTATTTAAATCCTTTATAAACGAGGTAATCGATGCATCATCATGATGTCATAAATAATTTAATTTATTTAAAGTCTAAAAATTATAAAAAAATACTATGATTTTGAAAAATATTATTATATTTCCAATGACTATTTATAATCTTAAATATGACTTGTATAACACCATGTAAAAATTGTTTTAGTAAAATAACTCTTGTTTGTGTCATTTTTACTTTAACATTAAATAAAATGTTATTTATGTCATTTCCCAACCAAAGTGGCTCCATGGGGTCCCCAAGTTGACCCATGGATTTTATTGGTCGGCCATGACATGTCCAATTTTTTTAGGACATGGGTCAGGCTCATCTCATGTTATTAAAACTTTATTTTTACCATAAATTACACTAATTACCTCTAATCGCGATTAAGAACTTAAACGTTACTATTCACCAAAAAATCGTTTTAATCTCATTGAACCACATTTTACTTCTTAATGACAACCATTTATGTCGGATTTTTGAAAATAAAATCACAGAAGTGACAATGTTTCATTTAAACGAAAAATCAGTTTCTTTAACTACCACTTATTGGTTTCACTATTCATCAAAAATTGATGTTTTTTTAGAAAAATACCAAAACATCACCGCAAGCTATATTTTATATTCTGAATTAAAAAATGTTGTCTATTTTAAAAAATTCAAAACATATAATTTTCATTAATTAATTTAATAATTAATTCCCACTGTCATGACAAATAGCGTTCTTTTATGAAACAATAAGTATCAAAAGATTGACACCAGTTTAAGCCCAAATTCTATGTGAAATTGATTCCAATGACCACCATTGGATTAAATGGTAAAAATAATTCTAATTTCACTTAAAAACCAATTCAAAAGATAATATAATCATATAAACAAATTATATTAAAAAGAGGTTTTGTATTAAAATACATCATTTTCGCTATTTATTAAAATGAACTTTATCGGAAAAATACCAAAAATTCACACAAAGTATATTTTGATGTCCGAATCATAATGAATAAGAGTATATTGAAAAAAATAGCTTCTAAAATTGTCAAAAAGTGGATTTAAAATAGGTTCGCCATCAAAAGGCAGTTAATCGACCTTTTAAAGAATACTGGAATGTTTACGCTTAAAATTGGATTCATTCGCATTTTTAATCATATAACATTTATTATAAGGAGTAAAAATATTTGAAAAACTTATATAATCATTTTTTAGTTAGTTATGTTCATTCCCATCATTACCACGGCTAGGAAATAACTACCATTTAAAATAATATTATTTTATTATTTGAGTGTAACACAAGATTTCCAAGAAACTCATTGTTGCGTATTGGGTATGCCATCGTGCATAACATCCCCAATAAAGTAATATTAATATTTTATTCACAAATATGTATAAATATGAAAATTTCATATTCATTATTTACCTAGGGTGTTACACTATATGGTAAGAGATAAAAGAAACCTTCATGTTGGGATGATGACAGTGAGCGTAAGCAGCAAGGACAAAAAATGGTCGATGAAATGGTGGAGATGGTGAAAACCATTCACCAGCATATCAAGGTAGCCCAGAGTTGACAAAAGAGTTAAGCAGATAACTTCCCACGAGACATTGATATTAAAGATGGAGACTTGATATTTGTATGCATATCTCCATGGAATAAGTTCATGGGGTTTGTAAAGAAAAGGAAGTTAAATCCTAGATACATTGTCCCCTTCGATATTCTTGATCGTGTTGGGATTTGGGCCTATCGACTAGCACATCCACCTACCATGGCCAATGTACATGATGTCTTTCATGAATCCCTCTTATGTAAGTTCATACAAGACCCTTCACATATACTCTCTTCAGAGGAAGTACAACAAGAGTATGTATCTTCTTACATGAAGCAACTAGTGATGATCTTATATCGTAGTGAAAAAGTTATAAAAAATAAAAAAATTCACCTTGTAAAGGTGTTGTGAAAAAACCTAGAGCATTTTGAAGCGATGTGGGAATCATAGGAAGTGATAAACCAATGTTACCCACATTTTTGTAGAGAGATAAAAAGAATTTTCGAGGGAAAAAATTCTTAGGGGGAGGGGGAGATTGAAACGACCCAAATATTCATTAATGGAATTACATCTTGATATAAAAAAAAGTATTATTATTGTCATATAAAATGTTAAATTCATTGGTTTTATGTTTATATATTTTCACATACCATTATGAATTATGATCATTGTTAATAGATCCATTAAACAGTGATCACATGATTAGTATAAATATTGGGCTACAACAATTCCAATTTACTCAGACAAATTAAGAGATGACCTCATTAAGTTGACATTCCCCATCTGAAGCCCATTTTCTGAATCTCGGAATAGTGGTGGTGTAATTGGGATTTACTCTAGACAAATCCCATTCTGAGATTGAACAAAATATGCTTGAGAAGAACAAACTACGAGTGAAGTTGAATATAATAGAGATTACCACCCGAGTGATATTATCTGAGACACCCCAAGAGTCGGCTACCGTCTCACACCTTACCGTTCTATCATATGCGGGTTTTATAATGGGTTATGAAACATGAACCCAGCACGATGACTATGTTCCTTATTTTTGAATAAATAATGTGCATTAATTCTTTTATTGGTACTTTTTAAAAAGGTTTTAATACACAAATTTTATATTTAGTTAATAATAAACTAAGAAATATATTTTGATGAAATAATGGATTTGTTTTATTTAAATAATATTTAAATAATATATTATTATTATTATTAAATTTAGTTTTATTAAATATTAATTATCGTAAAATTTTATGAAATCAATTGTAATTTTTATTAAGGTTTGAAAAGTGTTTTTTTCAAACCCATGAATTTTCAGAAAATGACGGTTTTTATTTTAAAAGTAAAAATTCACCTATTTATAAAATATTTTAGATAAAATGAATAATATTTTTTGAATCAGGATTTCAAAATTATATAATGGTGATTTTTTTATAATTTTCTAAGACAATCAAATTTTTGGGTAAAAATGAAATATAGTTTAAATATATAATGTGATTTATGACATCATTATGTCCCAATAGTGATGTAATAAAACACTATAAACATTATGTTCGGACAATATATATTTTCTCATTAAAATAATGTGTTTTTATATTTTTTTTATTTATTTTACAAAGCTTTAGTGGACCCTCCAAGTCTTTTAAAATATTTTTCCTTTTAAAAACGTTTTCTTTTAGAGTGTCACTCCCCTCCACATAAGCAACCCTATTATTTTAATAAGTTCGGCCATTGGACTCATAAAATATTTTTTTCCACCATCATTTGGCAAAAACCATGGTCAATAACCATGGTCTGGTTTTTGGTTTTGATTATTTTATTGTGAGGTGTCCCAAACTGAAATAATAAATAATTATATCTGTTTTCCTATATAAACCCACCCATGCTCTCACTTCCTCCTCACTCATTTCCTTTGGGGTTCGACAAACCCCTTACCTCCTTTATCTTTAATCCTCCGATGGTGATCTAATATCTATAGAAGCCTCTCTCAAGCCTCTTCATAGCATTTGGTATCATACTTCCAAGTAAGTGATTTCTTCCTTTGTCATTTTTTTATAATTTTATTTAAGTCGTTATGCCATTTTTTTCATTTTAAATGTTTGGATATGATTTTTCACCTTCCTAAACTATCCAATTTATTTTGGGATGATGGGAGACCCTTTTCTCTTTCATTAATGCCTCTAATTTACACCTGTTACAATGGTGAAATTCCATGAGGGATTTTTTCACACCTCTTTTACTTCTGAAAAATACTATTCTATTATGCTTCAAAATTCCATTCCATTTGTTGGGATATGTATCTATATGACCACCATACTGTACATTTTATGTAAATACGATGATACACCCTTTACTCTCTCATCAACAATTTTCATGAATCCTTATGTCATGCCGTTATGCTGCCGAAATTGCACCGCATTTTTTCAAGCCAAGAGAATTGTGTAGTGAATATAATACCCATGACTCTATCAAGGGTATTCAACTTTATACTCATATACATATTGAATGGAACGTTCATGTATTTATTCCGCATTACATAATCGTGAAATAACTTATGATGTTGATTGATTCCATGTTATAAAACCATGTGGAACACTTATTCCTGAAATGAAATGTTTTAGAGGGGTGCCCCCTGATAGCACTCGATTGCATTGGGTAAAGTATGGTATCATGATACGTTATGTGCAATGAGTGTTGACTCATGTTAATTCAAGTGAAATTATGGTTTACTCATGATTCATGTTCAATGAGGGTTTACTCATGCTCCATATGTAATGGTCCTTGGCTCATAAAAATTCCATGTTAAGTGTGGTTTCCACATTTCCATGTTATGATTATCATGCTTTATTATTCCTTTATGTTCATGTTTCTATTGTGCTACATTTATATGACTATAATCTAACATGTATTGTATTCCTGATGTTAGTTAATGATTATTCCATTACTGGGCTTTATAGCTCTACTTTTAATATGCATGTCCTCAGGTTATCCCTTGCAATGCAATGTACGAGGGAATGAATTGGTAATGTAAATACGTTTTCAATTAAGATGTTGTATTTTATGTTTAATGGTGTTATGTAATGATTATAAGACACAAATAAACTATGCATCTCAATCATCTATGTTTTATGAAGTGATTTTTATGTAATAAATCATGTTTTTATTTGTAATAAAAGAGCAGGGTTGTTATAGGCACCTCTGTCATGGTAATTCTCCTCAAGAGTTTATCCTTTCCACTATATCATCATACATATGAACCTCAATGTATTTTGGTAATGTGAAGGGAGTAATTGTGTAATGGATAGATGAAAGAATTTCCTCTTCTTAAAGTCTCGCATGAGGCTCTTCATCTAGAAAGTGATCCGAAAAAAGGAGACCGATATCCTTGAACATTATACCCATCTCATATATAGGTATAATCTCCTTCCGGAGGGAGAGAAGTTCCTATCAATTATCATCCATCATATTCGAAGAGATAAAATATACCAAGAAATCCTTCTTAATGTTATCCCATGAATCAGCAGTCTCATTCATCTCCGTGAGGTAAAGCATCCACCAATGACGCACTCGTCCCCTCCTTTGGCTCACTACCAGGGGTACCTAGTACTCCGTAGGAGACTAGTTCAAGGTGAATGTGATGGCTATCTCCTCATGAAAAATATATATCATTGTATCTGAAGCACTTCCATTGTACTTCCCAGAGTCTCCTACTATAATAAATTAAGCATCTTCGACCATCAGTTGTCCTATTTATCATGATCAACCCTCCATCGATTAGTTGGATTGGCCTACTGAATCTCCAATTTCTGATCCACTCGTATTTTTGACCAGGTTCCATATATGAATGTTAAGCAAGAGATTCCTAAGAATGATTATTAATTAATTTATTTAGGAATCATTTTAAATAATTATTTATTTTCATTTAATAAAAATACCAAAAAAGCATGAACAATTGTCATCATGATGATAGAATATTTTATAGGGTCTCTATTATGCAACCATTTTAGCATCTCGTGAAAGTTAGCTAAGCTCAGAGTCCTTGCATCAAACCATGAGGGGCCCTAAAACCACATGTATTATCTAGTATTACCGTTCCAATGTAACACAACAAGATCACTTAACTCAGTTTCCCTACCAACCCATGAAATACCCACTATTCCTAAATATAATCTTTATTCCATATCTCAACCATCAACTTCGATACCGTTCTGTCATGACCTAAATTCATCACGATGATAGCCAAATAATGACCCCCCGAGTCCTACCTCCAATACGTCCCGGGTTGGTGAACAGCATAAAGGGTATATAAAAAAAAGGGAGGCATTGCCCCAACTTATTGTATCATAAAATCACAAATAATATATATCATCCTAAAAAAACTCCAAGACACAAGTTTGTAAAGAAAACCAAATCCATCACACATTCATGTTTAATGTAAAACTACTACGAATACTATGAAAAATAAAAATTATGTACATAGAATAAATATAAGAAGTGGCACAAACACCATCCCCAAAATCCAAACTACTAATTTTCATCGTGATCTGTATAATCTTCCTGGAAACCCGAAAATAGTTTTATATAAAACCAGTGAGATTATAAATATACTCATTATAAAAACCAACATCACTCATGAAATTGTGAGAGAATCATAATAATTCCACAATGTGAAATAAAAATAAATTAAAAACACCTAACATGGTATTCTATCCACCACAACCTCATATAAAAATACACACAAAATAATTAAAAGTCACATAACATAAAGTAGTAACCACATCAGTATTTGGGTACGTTGAACCACTTCCCACTGGTAAACTACACATCCCTAATGTCGAACATCTTAATGTTACCACAATATTCAACAACACCCACTATTAAAACATGTTGCCAAAAACCTGGATGAAATTCCACATCACATCTTTCTTGCAAATAGATGGTCCATGAGCCACAACCAAATCCCGATGAAACCAGTGAATCACCACATAACTCTTCCCGATGAAACCTTGGAATCACACCTCACCCAAAGACACCTGGGCCCCACCACCACACCACAACCATCCAAAAGAATATTGGGATACCATTTCCTAGAATAGAGAGTACAGAAGAGAAAACAACCTTCCATCATTCCTCCCACCAGGATGTTGTGAAAGGACTACCTCCCCTATAACAATGGTGGTGTTTGTCATATAGTTATCAACACATGTGGGGTGTGTATATAAATAACAAATACCTACATATATATTTATATATATTTGTAACAAACATTAATCCAAACCTATGGGTTTTCAGAATAACAACCAGTTGACACAAAATACCCCTTTGTGCTACCTTTTAATGCACATATCAAAATGAATGACTGTTACATCTGAATTAGATAAATGAATTCCACCTCACTAATATATAATACTCAAAACAAAAACCTAGAAATTCATTTAACCAACTGTAGCTATGAGTTATCAATTAATTAATTTATTCAATCCATCCCTACATGGGAGCTAGAAAACATAGTACACCACAAGAAACATCATATCCCACACCAACATTATGAATGCCCAGAAACATTGGTCCAAAGGACAATGAAAAGTAACAACATCCTTATTCAAAATAATCCATCCGAAAACATGCCCAACAACCTCGATTCATGAGAATCCCCACACACACACAAAAATTTCACCAAACATGCAGTACCACTACATACTCCACTCCCTTGAACACTTGTTCATCCACTTCCACAAGCATTCAACAAATTCATTATTTATTGTACTTACTCTCAACAAATAGAACCCCCAACACACATCATCAGCACCCCACTCTGTAGCCTCACTATATATTAACACCACACCCAACACACCCATAAAAATTAACATGAAACAACCCAGTCCTACAACCCCGCTATTGAACCACAACCATGGCCTAAATGTTTTCCCACTACGTAATAAGATATTACATTCCACTATCAATCAATATATCAACCTGAGATAAAATTTCACCACCAGCAACACCCCACACTCACAACCACGCTCCCCACTATATCACAATACTAACAATGTGGACAAAAGGTCGAACAGAACCACACACATTTCATTTCCACAACCACAAGTAAATGTTTTTTCATGTTTAACAACACTCATTATTTAATTCCACATGATAAAAATTTGGTTATCAGATAACAAATTAGATTATAGGTAATCCATTTATTTAACCAAATATTCTTTATTATCTAGATTCCAATTCATACACTAGTGATTCAAAAATCATAACATGTGTGAAAATAGAGACCACCAACCACCATGATTTTTTGAAGAATACAATCCATAAATTTCACAATATAGATCAACAATAACATATTAAACAAAAAAGTCTTATTCATCATACTCCCAACCCCTAATTTATTTCATCATATTATATTTTTATATTTTTATTCAACCTTATTCACAACACATTATAATTACACCCACTCCACAATATCCATAGAAGAAAGGGAGATGAAGGAATTTCTACATTGAACTACATATGATCCACAATTTCTCCATTTTCCAAAATTAGTGGTCATGTAGGCATAAAGAAAAAATCTAGGGATAAATAGAACACACTTCTATAGCATAAGCCCACAACTCCTCGGGGAATAACTGTTCTCAACACACCAAGAGAAAATAGATGTGTTTAAAGGAAGAGAAGAGTCAACATTAGAAAAGCCAGATCCTAAATCTATGAGGAAATGGTTTTGAAGGCCATTAAATGTGGATCATGACCAAGACCACTCAGTTTTTTAGTTAAAAAATATTCAGGTGTTATAATATTATTACCCTTTGGGATGGCCCGATAACCCAATAAATATGGAACATAACTCTTTTTAATTCAAATGAAACATTAATGAGGCCGAACTGGAAAAACTGGAGAAAAATAGAAATGAATCATTCATGGGTGAATCACAAACATGAGTAACAAAAAGTGAGTAAGCTACACCTAACATACCAATTTGAGTCATATATGTGACTCACTGAAAAGAGTCACTCACACTTGAATCATCAATGAAATTCACTGACACGACTCATCAACATATTTCCTACAGATGCATCGACATACCAAATCCCTGACCATGTTATGCCCTATGTCACTGATGACCTGATTCACCATCGCCCTGAGTCACTGAATACCTGATTCACCGACACATTGTGTCACAGATGCTATCCTATTGATGCGAACTACAAACTCAGAGCTGATGAATCCCACCTACCAACACTGAGCTCCCGACGCCAACCTACCGACACCCACCTATCGATGCTAATTTACAGACGAAAACATACTGACATTGATATAATAATTCCCACCTACCTAATCTGATCTAACTATGTGACTCACCGATGAAAAAAACATGAATTTTAGAAAACTCTTGAAATGTGGCACCATTGCCTCCCATAACACCCCAATCACCAGATCTCGACAATGTAATAGACCAAAGATGTTTGGGACACTATACGTGAGCATTGGAAACTAATTTTAAAATTAATTATTTCAATTTTAGAGAATTTATAAAAAAATGTATATAAATTTTTGAATTCAACAAGTAAAAATTATATTAGAGTAATTTTTTAATAATTTTTTTAAAACATAATTTTTTGATGAATAGTGTAAAATATTAATTTTTATGAAATTATTATTATTTAGTTAAAGAATTTAAACAATTTTATATTGTGTAAAAGGATATTAAAATTAAATTTGTTCCATAATATTATTACCAATCCTATTATGCTAATTAAAAATATTCTGATGATGTTTTTTTATTTTTTTCATAATTGTGATATATTTTACAATTGGAATCCACGTTTTCATCTTGATTTTGGTTTTAAATTTAAATTTATTTATGCTAATTATGTTAATTGAATAAGATATATAGGTTTCACTATTTTTAATAATATTAATTAGTGTTAGGTGATAAGTTCAAATTAATTTTTTTATTCTTATTGGATAATAAATTCAGTAAATGTATATTTCCCCAATTCTTGTTAAAACATGGGTTTTAAAATTACATATAGATGTGTTAAAATAAAATTACAACACATATATAAATTCACTTAAAAAAATTCATCATAATTATTTATATCATTCTATTCGAATTATCTAAAAAGTATAAATTATTTTTAGTATTAAATGATAAATTACCTAGGAAAATAATATAACTATTTACCATGGTAAAAAAATTATAATAGTAAGTAGTCATAGATGATAATTGAATAACATGATATAAAATTGTTATTTTTTATTTCTGTATTGGAGGTATTTATTAACCATTAATTCTCTATAATCTATAATTTATCATTTTTTGAGGCAACTCGGTAGTGAGTGAATTCTCATTATTGAGTAGAGTTTCTGTATTAAAAAATGTCACTCATCAATTATAATAGGTAACCTCCACCCCTAAATTAATCACACCTATTAATACTTTTAGATTTACCAAACCATTGGGAAAATTTTCCCAAAAAGCCATATACAATTTACTGATTGTAATTTCATCGTAGACGATCAACTCTGTTGTCCTTAATAAGAGATCCAAATGAGGTTTCTCAAAGTGAAGATAATTATCATCACAATGTTATATTTTTATTTGTTATGATATATCCATCAATAATTTATCAATAATTTAAATATAAATAAATATATATATATAATGAAAAAATATTTTATTATGTTGATTTATTAAACAATTTCTTTCCTCTCTTTCATAAAATGGGAAATGAAATTGCAGGTTTTGTGTATGGTATACTACCACCTCTCGAACCGATGTAATTCGATTTCCATATCCCCCTCAAATGGATAGTTATAATATTTTATTTATATTCTATATATGATATTTATAAAATAATTATACTTATACAAATTTAATATCACAACGACCTTCTAAATTTCCAATTTGATGAAAATGATAAAGTTACCCGTGTGTAAATTTGGATAATTAACAACATGAAGAGATGAGCTATTAATTTAATTAAATTTTTAAATGGATTGTAATATGTTAAAATTAAATGAATATATATTATATATATGATATGAAAATATTCTTTCATGATGAACTAAAATTAACCTTTCATTCATTATATCATTAAAAAATGAAAATAGAGTTAATGCATATGTATGGAATACCATCTCCATGATTAATGTACCTAATTGTTTTATCTATAAATTTATAGATAAATATAAATATATATAAAGGTATTTATATTATATTTATATAATTTTACAATTCTTGGTGATTATTGAATACTAATCGATGTTCAACAACCAAAACTAAAAAACCAAACCAGACGTGGAAAATGTACCAGATTCCAAATAGAACAATTATTCTAATTATGATTTTTTATAAAAGGGTGGTAAATTTTAATGTGTATGTAATATAGGGTATGTTATATATGATAATATTACATTAATATATTTATAATAAACTCATATTAATGATTCAAGGGGATCAAATGTGTATGAACATAGCTGAGACATGAAGTAATTGACTATTGTCTCACTTTTACTTCTATGAAACACATGTCATATTCACCCCTTATTTCATTTATGTGGTGTATATTCTACCCATTAATATATATTATTATTATTTTCATGAAAAAAATTCTATATAAAAAACCATATAAAAAATATTTCTACATGTGGTTTATGATTAAAATGTTTCCAAAGTGTTTTGGGTATTATGATACAACAACAGTGTTTTTTCAGGATTGTATATGATTATACTTCAGATTTTAAAATATTATAATCTATCTATTAATAAAATAATGAATCTTCTTATCCTTTAGTTATTTATTATGATTATACTTTTTAATATAATTTTCAACTCATTATATAAACAAAATACCAATATAATATTTATAAAGAAACCTATATTTTATCTCTCTATTCGGTAAAAAATTGCATCTCTTAATTGACCATGTTTTACTATTTCCCAATTAATTTTTAAATTAATTTATAAAATTGTTTTATTTTTTAAAAAAATATTTAAAAATAACAATTTGTTAGTTTTTTGAATGGGTATGTGTTTATTTTTAACGAAAATGTGAATGGAATATTTTATATAACATGTAAGTAATGAAGAATATTTCCCGCTATCATGAATACTGAATGATTTAATGATTCCCATACAAGTTTACAATTTTCTTTTAAAATAAATAGTTTTATATAAATTTCTTAAAATTTTATATTTAAAATATATAATTTTAAAATGTAGAGGATATTTTCCTCAAGTGGGGTTTAATGATAATTTTATGGACTATTTTTCGTCATAAAAAAATTTATTTTGTGTTACTTATGTTTTATTATATATTTGACTTAATAATCCCATAGTTATAATTTATATTGATAGTTTATTATGGATATATGTGTATTTTTATTAATATAAGTATATATATTTGGTTTATACTATGATGGATACATGAAATGTTTATAAAACCGAATTTCTATACAGAACTTATGATATGAAGACTTTTTAATGATTTTAGGGTAGACATATGCATGGTTTTCATTAGATAATCTTAGGGAAAAATTATTTAACCGTATAATTAAGTGAATAAATTATTATATATTATGAAATAATTTTGGTAAAAATGTTGATGTCCTTGATCCTTTATCAGAAACAAGTCAATATACTTATTCTGTTATTTTTAACAAGTTTAGGTGGATTATCCATTCAGGAAATAAGGTCAATATTCTAGATTCACTTTAAGAAATATAGGATGATTCCTCATTAATTAATAATAGATGATATCAATATTAAAACATAACATATGAAATGGATTTCATTTTTATGATAGTAATAAAATTATAGGATATGAAATTATGTCTCACGATAAATTTATGATGATTTTTCACACATCTGATTCTTTAATATTTAAATAATAATGAATTATTTCATGAATGAAGATTAAGATCCCCATTGATTGTATAAAAAGTTTTTATGATATATTTGTGATTTAATAGCCTTTTGATAAGTTTAATATTTTATATTTTTATAAATTTTTACATCAAAAATGTAATTATACTAACCATATGAAGTCAAACATTATTATGATTCATATCCCCATGTTATGAGGAACTTTTTCATTATGGTAATTCTATTAATATTACTAAATATATAGTTCTTCATAGGATATGTTGAATATAATTCATTACAAGGAATCAAGTCCTGAAAGAATGAATAGTGTAGGAGTTTTGAAAAATAGATTACATAAAAGAACATTACATTACACATAAAAAAACAAAACAAAACATATCTGATCCTTTTATAATTTCCTTAATCCCTATTCATGACCATGATTATCAATAATAATACACTTTTGGGAATCCCGTGAAAATAAAATATAATAATGTGGTGGGCTTAAATGCTCTGTAAGTATAACAATATATCAGAAACTTTCATAAATAAGTATAAACATTTAATGAATGTATAAAACTAAAACTAACACCTTTTAAACATATGATTCTACATTATATGGCCACTATAAATCAAATAATTCCATTTATTTATTCATATGGAAATTTTACTTGTTGAATAATTCCATGAAAAATGAATAGCCACATTCATAATGATAGAATGTTTAATACCAGATATCATGACAACATACTCAAGGCCTTGCACCAAGAATAAAAATAATATTTTGTCAAGGCCATGTGCCAAGACACAAGTTTGTCTTGTGAGACCTACCGATTAATCTAGAAGCTATAGCGGGCTCCACCCGTTACTTACTAAGTCCAATGAATTCCTCATATGAAAAGGTTTAAACATAACCTAAGAATTCTTATTAAAAATAGCATACGAACTGTCAATACAATATCCATAGACCATGAATGGTAAAAAATAACCAATACACAGTAAAAAATAACACAAAAACTTCCATACAATATGGATGATTTGTATCATAATGAATCAACTCCAAATAAGTGTAAAATCCATCCATGGATTTTTGCATAAATGAAATCAAAACTGTTTGAGAGAAATAACTCTTGTTTTTTTTAAATCATTTAAAATTAACATAATTTAGAAATGAAGACATTTGAAGAAATTGTTGAATCAAAGTGTCCCATTCCACTTGGAATCATTTAAGGTAATTAAAATTTTAAAACACTGATGTCCATATAAATAAATCAATAAAATTATTTTGAAAACATGGACATTAATAAAAATATTTAAAAAAAATATTTAAAAAATTAAAAATGATGATATAGTAAAATAGTCCCTTCCGTAAAACATTAAAATATTCATTTTTAAAAAAATATTTATGGAAAATTGACATTGTTGATAAATATGCCACAGTTAATAATTACTCATAAACAATACGTGATAATAATGAGATTGATGAAATAACTTGTACCTTGCACATTCCTTTGGGTGATGGTATGTTTAACCTCCTATATAATGAACATAAAAAAAATTAAAATATAACAGAACAATAATAAAATTTAATATATCATACATGATTCATTTGGGTCTTTATACTACCTATTTAGTAAACATTTCAATGTTAAATTAACATTTCTGGTAATAATCGCTTTCTTAATCGTATGTGTTTTAACTTGTTATTTTTTATAGTGTCATTTATATCACGATTTACATAATTCCATAATATAACACATGATTTATATATCTTATATAGTTTGAATATGAATATGTATAGTAGATATACATATGAAATGGATGACATAGTTTACGGAGACGGTAGGTCGTATAAACACATAAAGGTTGTATCCATTTTCATATCCTATTCAATGAAATTAAGTGAATAAGATATATGTAAGAACATATATATGTATATTAAGTAGACTTATTATGTCCTATATTACATAATTTAAAATGGTATATATTTTTATAATCATCATTGAATGATGAATTTGGAAATGAATCTCATCACATCGTGGAGACGGTAAGTCGTACTTACACATGAGTGAAAATGTCATTTCTTTAATGATTAAAAGGATTAGAATTGGATGGTATATTAATTTTACAGAGAAAATATGATATTATTTTAATTATTTATATACATATTACTTATCATTATATCCATACAAATAATATAGTGTTGAATAACAAATTACACAACGGTGTGGAGACAGAAAGCCGTACGTACGCACGCATGGTGACATTATCATTCATAGGATGGATAGAATAATGAATAAAGTTGTACCATATTTATAATAACATCAATTTATGTAGAAGGAAATTGTTTTATTATTTTGGTATGGAAATAACAAATAATGAGAAAGTGGAATAAGAAAAGAACATGAATGTGGGTGGTGAAATTATTACATCCTCTCCGGGTGTTTCTTTTTGAGTTGGTCAAAAGGGATTGTTAGGTTGGAATTATGATCAATTTAAGGACTATAGGTTTAATTTAGGGAATATGGGAGGATATTTTGGCAGGGTATGGTGGAGCCAAATGGATTTTTAGTTGTGATTTTGGGAGAAGGGGAAGTGGCCTTTTATAAGAAGGGTGAGGGTCACTTTAGGAAAATATTAAAATATTAATTTCTTATATAATGATATTATATTTATAATGGCTGAAAATGAATTTATTTCTATACTTATGTGGTTATTGGTCGAAATAATCCTAACTAATATGTTTTTAACAAGTTTATGTTACAATTTTATCCTTATATTTTAGATTTAACTCTTACTAGAAACGTTTAACTTATACGGTGTCTTCTTGTATTCTTTCACTATTTTTTTATAAACATACTATAAAATACCAATATAACCTCAAGTATTTTATTAATGAAATATATAATATTATTTATTTCCTTTTAATGAACATTATATTTTTAGAAATATTATATCAACCAATAATATAGTATTTGTTTTAAAAAATAATTTATGGAAATTTTGACAATTTTTGTTATTTTGAATTTTTGAAAGTCATAACAACCTTATCACATTGAAAACAATTCATAAAGTCAACCCAAACATGTATTATTAACCTATAAGGATCATCGTTTTCATATTAACATTTAAATTATATTTATTTTCATATTTATAATACTATTTATTTGATTCTTTGATTAATACGGTAATTACTACATTAATGTTTTTCATAAATATATTTAATTATTTTACGTCTAAAAATTGTAAATAAAATAACATGATATAGAAAATCTTCTTATATTTCTATTTAATATTTATAGTAAAAGTTATCATATGTATAACCCTATATTAAAAATGGTTTAGTTATTAAACATTGAATTTAACACTTTTTAACTTTTCTCTTAATAAAATAATAATAAATGTCATAATATAAACCATGTTGTCCAAATGGATCATATTTTATTCCTAAGGTTGTTTCTGGCCGAATTATACTTATACAAAGGAATTGGGACACATGTTAAGGTAATTATAATATAATTTTTACGTTTAACTACCCAATTTACTTTTAAACGTGGTAAATAAATGTCAAAAGTAACTATTAATCAAAAATTATTTTCATATTATTGAACTAAATTTTACATACTGATGTCAACCATGTCTCTTGGATTTTAGAAATTCAAATCACAAAAGATTTAAAATTTAGTTTTATGCAAATTTTCAAAATCTTTTCGAAGGTGGGAAAAAGACGGTCAGAATTTCAATAATATTTTATATATCTAAATTTATAATAAAAAGACTCTAATGAATTACATTGAAATATAAATGTATTATGTATCTATTTTGACCAAAAATAAAATAAAATAAAATAACTAATTATTTCAAAAAAAATTGTCGTTAATCAATAACGCAGTATTTTCCACTATTCATAAAAAATTGAATGATTTCAGAAAAATACCAAAACTTCACCCTAATAAAATTTTGATATCTATATTTCAAAAATGAATTAAATTTTACAAAATTATAAACATATGATTTTCATTAATTAATTTTAATTTAATTCCCATTGTCAAAATCAAAAACCAGTTTTTTAAAAAGTTAAAACAATCAAAATACTAACATGGGTCTATGTAAAATTTAAATGAGAAATTAATTATAAGGTCTAAAATTGTATTAAATGCAAAAAATATAATCTAATTATTCTTCCTGAGCATTAAAAATAATAATTTTACACTATATATTATTTTGATTAAAAAAGGTTGTTTTCAATTAAAATTTTGTATTTTTTAAATTTGGTCAGAATATGAATGTTACTATAAAATAACAAAAAATTTATCGAAACTAAATTTTTATGTATGGATTTTAAATAAGAATTTAATTTCATTATATTTAATTTATAAATGTTTAGCGTATTTTTTTAAATGATTCTACGTTAAATAGATAGGAAAATTACATTTTTTTAAAAATACTTCTTTTTTTGAAAAATTGAATTTTATCTTATATTATGTTTATGAAAAAATTATATGAATGTTAAAATTATATATGATATATATATATATATTTTCAAAAAAAGATAATTATTTTTATAACATCTTTTTGAACGGCTTGTTTGCTAAGTCGTGGTTCCCTCGAACTCTTTGATACGTGCAGTGCATGTTGATGAATTATTTTGAAGAGATAACATACTATTAATTCTTGGGGAGTTAAATTCTCCCCATATTCAATAAATTGATTCCTCAAAATTTGAATTTTTTTTTCAAAAATAAAAGGTTACAAATTGAAAAATACCTTTGTGGAAATCTCACATAAAAAATTGGGTTGATAAAATTTATTCATAATAAGAGGGATTGAGAAATGAAAAAGTCACCACCAAATTACGATATCGATTAAGAAAACAATGCTGAAAATTAGAGACACATAATTGGAGAAAAAATGTAAATATTTATAGGGAATGATTGAGGTCATCAATCACAAACAGGTGTATAATTGAGGACCTCAGAGTCATTGAACTATGAAGATTTAAAATATAATCAGTTCAAAAAAACATAAGGTATTAGGATAATAAATTTTTGGTTTTAAAATCTCTTCCCTAATATTTAAGAATTAATTTATTCATAATATAAGTGATATATATATATATACTTGACAAGTATATTTTCCTCCTTCAACTAATTTCTACCACAAATTCATCTTTCACTCCAAAAGATAATATAATTCATAAATATTCTATTTATCCTAATCGTATAGGTTTAAAAAAATTGATTTATAATTCATTTTTCAGTCTATATAAAAAAACATCATTATACAAACAAGGACATCACGTAGGACAGTGGTTGGTGATGCACCTTTTTCTCCCTTTGGTTGCGGGTTCATGTCTCATGATCGTGCTAGAGGCAACGAGTTGTTGACCGACCTCCGGGTTGTCCTTTTTATGAAAATACAAAAATAATATCAAGAAATGATTTATCCTAAAAATTAGAATTAAATTTCAAACATAATCGATTCCTATGTTTAGACTTATCCAAAATAATTCTGTCCAAAATCACAGTCCAAAATTTATAAGAAATGTAAACACAATAAATATTCTTTTTCAGGTAATAAAATTTGAATTACTTCATCAATAATTCTTTAGAGACAATATAACACCCTAAATTAACATAAAACCTTATTGATTACATTCATTCTCCCTTATTTCTTATTTAATACTAGATATAATCCTTCTATTTAAAAATATTGTAATCTCAAACAATGCTGGAATATTCAAATCATTATTCAGTTTCAAGGTAATGAAGATTATCCAATATAATTTATCCTAATCAATCATATATTATTCCATAATCACTACCTCAGTATCAGATCCATATTATAGTTTATCTTTCTCTCAACCATATATTTTCCAAAAACATTAACATATTGTTGTGTAACTTTTCTTGGTTCCACACAACCTCACGTCCTGAAATGAAATGTTTAAGAGGGGTGCACCCTAATAGCACTCGATTGCATTGGGTAAAGTATGGTATCATGATACGTTATGTGCAATGAGTGTTGACTCATGTTAATTCAAGTGAAATTATGGTTTACTCATGATTCATGTTCAATGAGGGTTTACTCATGCTCCATATGTAATGGTCCTTGGCTCATAAAAATTCCATGTTAAGTGTGGTTTCCACATTTCCATGTTATGATTATCATGCTTTATTATTCCTTTATGTTCATGTTTCTATTGTGCTACATTTATATGACTATAATCTAACATGTATTGTATTCCTGATGTTAGTTAATGATTATTCCATTACTGGGCTTTATAGCTCTACTTTTAATATGCATGTCCTCAGGTTATCCCTTGCAATGCAATGTACGAGGGAATGAATTGGTAATGTAAATAAATTTTCAATTAAGATGTTGTATTTTATGTTTTATGGTGTTATGTAATGATTATAAGACACAAATAAACTATGCATCTCAATCATCTATGTTTTATGAAGTGATTTTTATGTAATAAATCATGTTTTTGTTTGTAATAAAAGAGCAGGGTTGTTATAGGCACCTCTGTCATGGTAATTCTCCTCAAGAGTTTATCCTTTCCACTATATCATCATACATATGAACCTCAATGTATTTTGGTAATGTGAAGGGAGTAATTGTGTAATGGATAGATGAAAGAATTTCCTCTTCTTAAAGTCTCGCATGAGGCTCTTCATCTTGAAAGTGATCCGAAAAAAGGAGACGGATATCCTTGAACATTATACCCATCTCATATAAAGGTATAATCTCCTTCCGGAGGGAGAGAAGTTCCTATCAATTATCATCCATCATATTCGAAGAGATAAAATATACCAAGAAATCCTTCTTAATGTTATCCCATGAATCAGCAGTCTCATTCATCTCCGTGAGGTAAAGCATCCACCAATGACGCACTCGTCCCCTCCTTTGGCTCACTACCAGGGGTACCTAGTACTCCGTAGGAGACTAGTTCAAGGTGAATGTGATTGCTATCTCCTCATGAAAAATATATATCATTGTATCTGAAGCACTTCCATTGTACTTCCCAGAGTCTCCTACTATAATAAATTAAGCATCTTCGACCATCAGTTGTCCTATTTATCATGATCAACCCTCCATCGATTAGTTGGATTGGCCTACTGAATCTCCAATTTCTGATCCACTCGTATTTTTGACCAGGTTCCATATATGAATGTTAAGCAAGAGATTCCTAAGAATGATTATTAATTAATTTATTTAGGAATCATTTTAAATAAGTATTTATTTTTATTTAATAAAAATACCAAAAAAGCATGAACAATTGTCATCATGATGATAGAATATTTTATAGGGTCTCTATTATGCAACCATTTTAGCATCTCTTGAAAGTTAGCTAAGCTCAGAGTCCTTGCATCAAACCATGAGGGGCCCTAAAACCACATGTATTATCTAGTATTACCGTTCCAATGTAACACAACAAGATCACTTAACTCAGTTTCCCTACCAACCCATGAAATACCCACTATTCCTAAATATAATCTTTATTCCATATCTCAACCATCAACTTCGATACCGTTCTGTCATGACCTAAATTCATCACGATGATAGCCAAATAATGACCCCCCGAGTCCTACCTCCAATACGTCCCGGGTTGGTGAACAGCATAAAGGGTATATAAAAAAAAGGGAGACATTGCCCCAACTTATTGTATCATAAAATCACAAATAATATATATCATCCTAAAAAAACTCCAAGACACAAGTTTGTAAAGAAAACCAAATCGATCACACATTCATGTTTAATGTAAAACTACTACGAATACTATGAAAAATAAAAATTATGTACATAGAATAAATCTAAGAAGTGGCACAAACACCATCCCCAAAATCCAAACTACTAATTTTCATCGTGATCTGTATAATCTTCCTGGAAACCCGAAAATAGTTTTATATAAAACCTGTGAGATTATAAATATACTCATTATAAAAACCAACATCACTCATGAAATTGTGAGAGAATCATAATAATTCCCCAATGTGAAATAAAAATAAATTAAAAACACCTAACATGGTATTCTATCCACCACAACCTCATATAAAAATACACACAAAATAATTAAAAGTCACATAACATAAAGTAGTAACCACATCAGTATTTGGGTACGTTGAACCACTTCCCACTGGTAAACTACACATCCCTAATGTCGAACATCTTAATGTTACCACAATATTCAACAACACCCACTATTAAAACATGTTTCCAAAAACCTGGATGAAATTCCACATCACATCTTTCTTGCAAATAGATGGTCCACGAGCCACAACCAAATCCCGATGAAACCAGTGCATCACCACAAAACTCTTCCCGATGAAACCTTGGAATCACACCTCACCCAAAGACACCTGGGCCCCACCACCACACCACAACCATCCAAAAGAATATTGGGATACCATTTCCTAGAATATAGAGTACAGAAGAGAAAACAACCTTCCATCATTCCTCCCACCAGGATGTTGTGAAAGGACTACCTCCCCTATAACAATGGTGGTGTTTGTCATATAGTTATCAACACATGTGGGGTGTGTATAGAAATAACAAATACCTACATATATATTTATATATATTTGTAACAAACATTAATCCAAACCAATGGGTTTTCAGAATAACAACCAGTTGACACAAAATACCCCTTTGTGCTACCTTTTAATGCACATATCAAAATGAATGACTGTTACATCTGAATTAGATAAATGAATTCCACCTCACTAATATATAATACTCAAAACAAAAACCTAGAAATTCATTTAACCAACTGTAGCTATGAGTTATCAATTAATTAATTTATTCAATCCATCCCTACATGGGAACTAGAAAACATAGTACACCAAAAGAAACATCATATCCCACACCAACATTATGAATGCCCAGAAACATTGGTCCAAAGGACAATGAAAAGTAACAACATCCTTATTCAAAATAATCCATCCGAAAACATGCCCAACAACCTCGATTCATGAGAATCCCCACACACACACAAAAATTTCACCAAACATGCAGTACCACTACATACTCCACTCCCTTGAACACTTGTTCATCCACTTCCACAAGCATTCAACAAATTCATTATTTATTGTACTTACTCTCAAAAAATAAAACCCCCAACACACATCATCAGCACCCCACTCTGTAGCCTCACTATATATCAACACCACACCCAACACACCCATAAAAATTAACATGAAACAACCCAGTCCTACAACCCCGCTATTGAACCACTACCATGGCCTAAATGTTTTCCCACTACGTAAGAAGATATTACATTCCACTATCAATCAATATATCAACCTGAGATAAAATTTCACCACCAGCAACACCCCACACTCACAACCACGCTCCCCACTATATCACAATACTAACAATGTGGACAAAAGGTCGAACAGAACCACACACATTTCATTTCCACAACCACAAGTAAATGTTTTTTCATGTTTAACAACACTCATTATTTAATTCCACATGATAAAAATTTGGTTATCAGATAACAAATTAGATTATAGGTAATCCATTTATTTAACCAAATATTCTTTATTATCTAGATTCCAATTCATACACTAGTGATTCAAAAATCATAACATGTGTGAAAATAGAGACCACCAACCACCATGATTTTTTGAAGAATACAATCCATAAATTTCACAATATAGATCAACAATAACATATTAAACAAAAAAGTCTTATTCATCATACTCCCAACCCCTAATTTATTTCATCATATTATATTTTTATATTTTTATTCAACCTTATTCACAACACATTATAATTACACCCACTCCACAATATCCATAGAAGAAAGGGAGATGAAGGAATTTCTACATTGAACTACATATGATCCAAAATTTCTCCATTTTCCAAAATTAGTGGTCATGTAGGCATAAAGAAAAAATCTAGGGAAAAATAGAACACACTTCTATAGCATAAGCCCACAACTCCTCGGGGAATAACTGTTCTCAACACACCAAGAGAAAATAGATGTGTTTAAAGGAAGAGAAGAGTCAACATTAGAAAAGCCAGATCCTAAATCTATGAGGAAATGGTTTTGAAGGCCATTAAATGTGGATCATGACCAAGACCACTCAGTTTTTTAGTTAAAATATATTCAGGTGTTATAATATTATTACCCTTTGGGATGGCCCGAAAACCCAATAAATATGGAACATAACTTTTTTTAATTCAAATGAAACATTAATGAGGCCGAACTGGAAAAACTGGAGAAAAATAGAAATGAATCATTCATGGGTGAATCACAAACATGAGTAACAAAAAGTGAGTAAGCTACACCTAACATACCAATTTGAGTCATATATGTGACTCACTGAAAAGAGTCACTCACACTTGAATCATCAATGAAATTCACTGACACGACTCATCAACATATTTCCTACAGATGCATCGACCTACCAAATCCCTGACCATGTTATGCCCTATGTCACTGATGACCTGATTCACCATCGCCCAGAGTCACTGAATACCTGATTCACCGACACATTGTGTCACAGATGCTATCCTATTGATGCGAACTACAAACTCAGAGCTGATGAATCCCACCTACCAACACTGAGCTCCCGACGCCAACCTACCGACACCCACCTATCGATGCTAATTTACAGACGAAAACATACTGACATTGATATAATAATTCCCACCTACCTAATCTGATCTAACTATGTGACTCACCGATGAAAAAACATGAATTTTAGAAAACTCTTGAAATGTGGCACCATTGCCTCCCATAACACCCCAATCACCAGATCCCGACAATGTAATAGACCAAAGATGTTTGGGACACTATACGTGAGCATTGGAAACTAATTTTAAAATTAATTATTTCAATTTTAGAGAATTTATAAAAAAATGTATATAAATTTTTGAATTCAACAAGTAAAAATTATATTAGAGTAATATTTTAATAATTTTTTTAAAACATAATTTTTTGATGAATAGTGTAATATATTAATTTTTATGAAATTATTATTATTTAGTTAAAGAATTTAAACAATTTTATATTGTGTAAAAGGATATTAAAATTAAATTTGTTCCATAATATTATTACCAATCCTATTATGCTAATTAAAAATATTCTGATGATGTTTTTTTATTTTTTTCATAATTGTGATATATTTTACAATTGGAATCCACGTTTTCATCTTGATTTTGGTTTTAAATTTAAATTTATTTATGCTAATTATGTTAATTGAATAAGATATATAGGTTTCACTATTTTTAATAATATTAATTAGTGTTAGGTGATATGTTCAAATTAATTTTTTTATTCTTATTGGATAATAAATTCAGTAAATGTATATTTCCCCAATTCTTGTTAAAACATGGGTTTTAAAATTACATATAGATGTGTTAAAATAAAATTACAACACATATATAAATTCACTTAAAAAAATTCATCATAATTATTTATATCATTCTATTCGAATTATCTAAAAAGTATAAATTATTTTTAGTATTAAATGATAAATTACCTAGGAAAATAATATAACTATTTACCATGGTAAAAAAAATGATAATAGTAAGTAGTCATAGATGATAATTGAATAACATGATATAAAATTGTTATTTTTTATTTCTGTATTGGAGGTATTTATTAACCATTAATTCTCTATAATCTATAATTTATCATTTTTTGAGGCAACTCGGTAGTGAGTGAATTCTCATTATTGAGTAGAGTTTCTGTATTAAAAAATGTCACTCATCAATTATAATAGGTAACCTCCACCCCTAAATTAATCACACCTATTAATACTTTTAGATTTACCAAACCATTGGGAAAATTTTCCCAAAAAGCCATATACAATTTACTGATTGTAATTTCATCGTAGACGATCAACTCTGTTGTCCTTAATAAGAGATCCAAATGAGGTTTCTCAAAGTGAAGATAATTATCATCACAATGTTATATTTTTATTTGTTATGATATATCCATCAATAATTTATCAATAATTTAAATATAAATAAATATATATATATAATGAAAAAATATTTTATTATGTTGATTTATTAAACAATTTCTTTCCTCTCTTTCATAAAATGGGAAATGAAATTGCAGGTTTTGTGTATGGTATACTACAACCTCTCGAACCGATGTAATTCGATTTCCATATCCCCCTCAAATGGATAGTTATAATATTTTATTTATATTCTATATATGATATTTATAAAATAATTATACTTATACAAATTTAATATCACATCGACCTTTTAAATTTCCAATTTGATGAAAATGATAAAGTTACCCGTGTGTAAATTTGGATAATTAACAACATGAAGAGATGAGCTATTAATTTAATTAAATTTTTAAATGGATTGTAATATGTTAAAATTAAATGAATATATATTATATATATGATATGAAAATATTCTTTCATGATGAACTAAAATTAACCTTTCATTCATTATATCATTAAAAAATGAAAATAGAGTTAATGCATATGTATGGAATACCATCTCCATGATTAATGTACCTAATTGTTTTATCTATAAATTTATAGATAAATATAAATATATATAAAGGTATTTATATTATATTTATATAATTTTACAATTCTTGGTGATTATTGAATACTAATCGATGTTCAACAACCAAAACTAAAAAACCAAACCAGACGTGGAAAATGTACCAGATTCCAAATAGAACAATTATTCTAATTATGATTTTTTATAAAAGGGTGGTAAATTTTAATGTGTATGTAATATAGGGTATGTTATATATGATAATATTACATTAATATATTTATAATAAACTCATATTAATGATTCAAGGGGATCAAATGTGTATGAACATAGCTGAGACATGAAGTAATTGACTATTGTCTCACTTTTACTTCTATGAAACACATGTCATATTCACCCCTTATTTCATTTATGTGGTGTATATTCTACCCATTAATATATATTATTAATATTTTCATGAAAAAAATTCTATATAAAAAACCATATTAAAAATATTTCTACATGTGGTTTATGATTAAAATGTTTCCAAAGTGTTTTGGGTATTATGATACAACAACAGTGTTTTTTCAGGATTGTATATGATTATACTTCAGATTATAAAATATTATAATCTATCTATTAATAAAATAATGAATCTTCTTATCCTTTAGTTATTTATTATGATTATACTTTTTAATATAATTTTCAACTCATTATATAAACAAAATACCAATATAATATTTATAAAGAAACCTATATTTTATCTCTCTATTCGGTAAAAAATTGCATCTCTTAATTGACCATGTTTTACTATTTCCCAATTAATTTTTAAATTAATTTATAAAATTGTTTTATTTTTTAAAAAAATATTTAAAAATAACAATTTGTTAGTTTTTTGAATGGGTATGTGTTTATTTTTAACGAAAATGTGAATGGAATATTTTATATAACATGTAAGTAATGAAGAATATTTCCCGCTATCATGAATACTGAATGATTTAATGATTCCCATACAAGTTTACAATTTTCTTTTAAAATAAATAGTTTTATATAAATTTCTTAAAATTTTATATTTAAAATATATAATTTTAAAATGTAGAGGATATTTTCCTCAAGTGGGGTTTAATGATAATTTTATGGACTATTTTTCGTCATAAAAAAATTTATTTTGTGTTACTTATGTTTTATTATATATTTGACTTAATAATCCCATAGTTATAATTTATATTGATATTTTATTATAGATATATGTGTATTTTTATTAATATAAGTATATATATTTGGTTTATACTATGATGGATACATGAAATGTTTATAAAACCGAATTTCTATACAGAACTTATGATATGAAGACTTTTTAATGATTTTAGGGTAGACATATGCATGGTTTTCATTAGATAATCTTAGGGAAAAATTATTTAACCGTATAATTAAGTGAATAAATTATTATATATTATGAAATAATTTTGGTAAAAATGTTGATGTCCTTGATCCTTTATCAGAAACAAGTCAATATACTTATTCTGTTATTTTTAACAAGTTTAGGTGGATTATCCATTCAGGAAATAAGGTCAATATTCTAGATTCACTTTAAGAAATATAGGATGATTCCTCATTAATTAATAATAGATGATATCAATATTAAAACATAACATATGAAATGGATTTCATTTTTATGATAGTAATAAAATTATAGGATATGAAATTATGTCTCACGATAAATTTATGATGATTTTTCACACATCTGATTCTTTAATATTTAAATAATAATGAATTATTTCATGAATGAAGATTAAGATCCCCATTGATTGTATAAAAAGTTTTTATGATATATTTGTGATTTAATAGCCTTTTGATAAGTTTAATATTTTATATTTTTATAAATTTTTACATCCAAAATGTAATTATACTAACCATATGAAGTCAAACATTATTATGATTCATATCCCCATGTAATGAGGAACATTTTCATTATGGTAATTCTATTAATATTACTAAATATATAGTTCTTCATAGGATATGTTGAATATAAATCATTACAAGGAATCAAGTCCTGAAAGAATGAATAGTGTAGGAGTTTTGAAAAATAGATTACATAAAAGAACATTACATTACACATAAAAAAACAAAACAAAACATATCTGATCCTTTTATAATTTCCTTAATCCCTATTCATGACCATGATTATCAATAATAATACACTTTTGGGAATCCCGTGAAAATAAAATATAATAATGTGGTGGGCTTAAATGCTCTGTAAGGATAACAATATATCAGAAACTTTCATAAATAAGTATAAACATTTAATGAATGTATAAAACTAAAACTAACACCTTTTAAACATATGATTCTACATTATATGGCCACTATAAATCAAATAATTCCATTTATTTATTCATATGGAAATTTTACTTGTTGAATAATTCCATGAAAAATCAATAGCCACATTCATAATGATAGAATGTTTAATACCAGATATCATGACAACATACTCAAGGCCTTGCACCAAGAATAAAAATAATATTTTGTCAAGGCCATGTGCCAAGACACAAGTTTGTCTTGTGAGACCTACCGATTAATCTAGAAGCTATAGCGGGCTCCACCCGTTACTTACTAAGTCCAATGAATTCCTCATATGAAAATGTTTAAACATAACCTAAGCATTCTTATTAAAAATAGCATACGAACTGTCAATACAATATCCATAGACCATGAATGGTAAAAAATAACCAATACACAGTAAAAAATAACACAAAAACTTCCATACAATATGGATGATTTGTATCATAATGAATCAACTCCAAATAAGTGTAAAATCCATCCATGGATTTTTGCATAAATGAAATCAAAACTGTTTGAGAGAAATAACTCTTGTTTTTTTTAAATCATTTAAAATTAACATAATTTAGAAATGAAGACATTTGAAGAAATTGTTGAATCAAAGTGTCCCATTCCACTTGGAATCATTTAAGGTAATTAAAATTTTAAAACACTGATGTCCATATAAATAAATCAATAAAATTATTTTGAAAACATGGACATTAATAAAAATATTTAAAAAAAATATTTAAAAAATTAATAATGATGATATAGTAAAATAGTCCCTTCCGTAAAACATTAAAATATTCATTTTTAAAAAAATATTTATGGAAAATTGACATTGTTGATAAATATGCCCCAGTTAATAATTACTCATAAACAATACGTGATAATAATGAGATTGATGAAATAACTTGTACCTTGCACATTCCTTTGGGTGATGGTATGTTTAACCTCCTATATAATGAACATAAAAAAAATTAAAATATAACAGAACAATAATAAAATTTAATATATCATACATGATTCATTTGGGTCTTTATACTACCTATTTAGTAAACATTTCAATGTTAAATTAACATTTCTGGTAATAATCGCTTTCTTAATCGTATGTGTTTTAACTTGTTATTTTTTATCGTGTCATTTATATCATGATTTACATAATTCCATAATATAACACATGATTTATATATCTTATATAGTTTGAATATGAATATGTATAGTAGATATACATATGAAATGGATGACATAGTTTACGGAGACGGTAGGTCGTATAAACACATAAAGGTTGTATCCGTTTTCATATCCTATTCAATGAAATTAAGTGAATAAGATATATGTAAGAACATATATATGTATATTAAGTAGACTTATTATGTCCTATATTACATAATTTAAAATGGTATATATTTTTATAATCATCATTGAATGATGAATTTGGAAATGAATCTCATCACATCATGGAGACGGTAAGTCGTACTTACACATGAGTGAAAATGTCATTTCTTTAATGATTAAAAGGATTAGAATTGGATGGTATATTAATTTTACAGAGAAAATATGATATTATTTTAATTATTTATATACATATTACTTATCATTATATCCATACAAATAATATAGTGTTGAATAACAAATTACACAACAGTGTGGAGACAGAAAGCCGTACGTACGCACGCATGGTGACATTATCATTCATAAGATGGATAGAATAATGAATAAAGTTGTACCATATTTATAATAACATCAATTTATGTAGAAGGAAATTGTTTTATTATTTTGGTATGGAAATAACAAATAATGAGAAAGTGGAATAAGAAAAGAACATGAATGTGGGTGGTGAAATTATTACATCCTCTCCGGGTGTTTCTTTTTGAGTTGGTCAAAAGGGATTGTTAGGTTGGAATTATGATCAATTTAAGGACTATAGGTTTAATTTAGGGAATATGGGAGGATATTTTGGCAGGGTATGGTGGAGCCAAATGGATTTTTAGTTGTGATTTTGGGAGAAGGGGAAGTGGCCTTTTATAAGAAGGGTGAGGGTCACTTTAGGAAAAAATTAAAATATTAATTTCTTATATAATGATATTATATTTATAATGGCTGAAAATGAATTTATTTCGAGACTTATGTGGTTATTGGTAGAAATAATCCTAACTAATATGTTTTTAACAAGTTTATGTTACAATTTTATCCTAATATTTTAGATTTAACTCTTACTAGAAACGTTTAACTTATACGGTGTCTTCTTGTATTCTTTCACTATTTTTTTATAAACATACTATAAAATACCAATATAACCTCAAGTATTTTATTAATGAAATATATAATATTATTTATTTCCTTTTAATGAACATTATATTTTTAGAAATATTTTATCAACCAATAATATAGTATTTGTTTTAAAAAATAATTTATGGAAATTTTGACAATTTTTGTTATTTTGAATTTTTGAAAGTCATAACAACCTTATCACATTGAAAAAAATTCATAAAGTCCACCCAAACATGTATTATTAACCTATAAGGATCATCTTTTTCATATTAACATTTAAATTATATTTATTTTCATATTTATAATAGTATTTATTTGATTCTTTGATTAATACGGTAATTACTACATTAATGTTTTTCATAAATATATTTAATTATTTTACGTCTAAAAATTGTAAATAAAATAACATGATATAGAAAATCTTCTTATATTTCTATTTAATATTTATAGTAAAAGTTATCATATGTATAACCCTATATTAAAAATGGTTTAGTTATTAAACATTGAATTTAACACTTTTTAACTTTTCTCTTAATAAAATAATAATAAATGTCATAATATAAACCATGTTGTCCAAATGGATCATATTTTATTCCTAAGGTTGTTTCTGGCCGAATTATACTTATACAAAGGAATTGGGACACATGTTAAGGTAATTATAATATAATTTTTACGTTTAACTACCCAATTTACTTTTAAACGTGGTAAATAAATGTCAAAAGTAACTATTAATCAAAAATTATTTTCATATTATTGAACTAAATTTTACATACTGATGTCAACCATGTCTCTTGGATTTTAGAAATTCAAATCACAAAAGATTTAAAATTTAGTTTTATGCAAATTTTCAAAATCTTTTTGAAGGTGGGAAAAGGACGGTCAGAATTTCAATAATATTTTATATATCTAAATTTATAATAAAAAGACTCTAATGAATTACAATGAAATATAAATGTATTATGTATCTATTTTGACCTAAAATAAAATAAAATAAAATAACTAATTATTTCAAAAAAATTTGTCGTTAATCAATAACGCAGTATTTTCCACTATTCATAAAAAATTGAATGATTTCAGAAAAATACCAAAACTTCACCCTAATAAAATTTTGATATCTATATTTCAAAAATGAATTAAATTTTAAAAAATTATAAACATATGATTTTCATTAATTAATTTTAATTTAATTCCCATTGTCAAAATCAAAAACCAGTTTTTTAAAAAGTTAAAACAATCAAAATACTAACATGGGTCTATGTAAAATTTAAATGAGAAATTAATTATAAGGTCTAAAATTGTATTAAATGCAAAAAATATAATCTAATTATTCTTCCTGAGCATTAAAAATCATAATTTTACACTATATATTATTTTGATTAAAAAAGGTTGTTTTCAATTAAAATTTTGTATTTTTTAAATTTGGTCAGAATATGAATGTTACTATAAAATAACAAAAAAATTTTCGAAACTAAATTTTTATGTATGGATTTTAAATAAGAATTTAATTTCATTATATTTAATTTATAAATGTTTAGCGTATTTTTTTAAATGATTCTACGTTAAATAGATAGGAAAATTACATTTTTTTAAAAATACTTCTTTTTTTGAAAAATTGAATTTTATCTTATATTATGTTTATGAAAAAATTATATGAATGTTAAAATTATATATGATATATATATATATATTTTCAAAACAAGTTAATTATCTTTATAACATCTTTTTGAACGGCTTGTTTGGTAAGTCGTGGTTCCCTCGAACTCTTTGATACGTGCAGTGCATGTTGATGAATTATTTTGAAGAGATAACATACTATTAATTCTTGGGGAGTTAAATTCTCCCCATATTCAATAAATTGATTCCTCAAAATTTGAATTTTTTTTTCAACAATAAAAGGTTGCAAATTGAAAAATACCTTTGTGGAAATCTCACATAAAAAATTGGGTTGATAAAATTTATTCATAATAAGAGGGAATGAGAAATGAAAAAGTCACCACCAAATTACGATATCGATTAAGAAAACAATGCTGAAAATTAGAGACACATAATTGGAGAAAAAATGTAAATATTTATAGGGAATGATTGAGGTCATCAATCACAAACAGGTGTATAATTGAGGACCTCAGAGTCATTGAACTATGAAGATTTAAAATATAATCAGTTCAAAAAAACATAAGGTATTAGGATAATAAATTTTTGGTTTTAAAATCTCTTCCCTAATATTTAAGAATTAATTTATTCATAATATAAGTGATATATATATATATACTTGACAAGTATATTTTCCTCCTTCAACTAATTTCTACCACAAATTCATCTTTCACTCCAAAAGATAATATAATTCATAAATATTCTATTTATCCTAATCGTATAGGTTTAAAAAAATTGATTTATAATTCATTTTTCAGTCTATATAAAAAAACATCATTATACAAACAAGGACATCACGTAGGACAGTGGTTGGTGATGCACCTTTTTCTCCCTTTGGTTGCGGGTTCATGTCTCATGATCGTGCTAGAGGCAACGAGTTGTTGACCGACCTCCGGGTTGTCCTTTTTATGAAAATACAAAAATAATATCAAGAAATGATTTATCCTAAAAATTAGAATTAAATTTCAAACATAATCGATTCCGATGTATAGACTTATCCAAAATAATTCTGTCCAAAATCAGAGTCCAAAATTTATAAGAAATGTAAACACAATAAATATTCTTTTTCAGGTAATAAAATTTGAATTACTTCATCAATAATTCTTTAGAGACAATATAACACCCTAAATTAACATAAAACCTTATTGATTACATTCATTCTCCCTTATTTCTTATTTAATACTAGATATAATCCTTCTATTTAAAAATATTGTAATCTCAAACAATGCTGGAAAATTCAAATCATTAATCAGTTTCAAGGTAATGAAGATTATCCAATATAATTTATCCTAATCAATCATATAATATTCCATAATCACTACCTCAGTATCAGATCCATATTATAGTTTATCTTTCTCTCAACCATATATTTTCCAAAAACATTAACATATTGTTGTGTAACTTTTCTTGGTTCCACACAACCTCACGTCCTTAATGAAATAGTACTGCAATACAATATTTTAATACCCTTTAATAATTTTCACATGTATATAATTAATAAAATACTAAAATGACACAATACATTAAATGAAAATTATAAATCTAATCAATACTCTTCTTCTTCGGTAGTAGCATAACATTATTATTATCCAATAGCAGTGTTTGGGGAATACTATGATGATTTGGAAATTTCTTCGTGAAGTGTCCCAAATCCTTGCAGATGAAGCATTTTACATTTGAAACCTTTTTCTTACCCTTTAAGTCACATTCTGTTTGTCCTTTTTCTCCACAATTATAACAAATTCCTATTCCCTTCAAGAATTTATGAAGGTGATTCTTTCCAAAGTTATCACATATTGGACAATATTTCATTTCCCTCTTCCCTTTATCTATCATTCTATCTTACATACCTTTCTTCTCTTTCTTCCAATCAAAGCCATAGGACTCAGAGAATTCATTATATATCTTTTGAACACATGATACTATTTCTTCATATGATGAGAATATGTGGGATAATATTTACTTTATAAATGTTGGCTTAATACCATAATAGATATGATTCCTCTTAATCATTTGATCTTGCATATTGCCGAAATTCTCATTGCTTCTACTAGGTGCCATTTCAATATATTTTCATACACATGGTTTTTTTATAAATCACAATACTTAATCCCAAAATAATAAAATATCTAACATAAATTGAAAATATTATGCATATAATCTATAATCATTAAATGATTTTAAGGTAGTATTTACTCTTAAATCCATCATAATGGATTATAATGGAAATTCGAATTGTCCTCAGCATATCTCCCAGGAGTGTCATAACCATGAGTGTAACAAGACCCGTTGTCTTGTGCTGAGATACCCCGGGTCATGCCTGAAACTCTGTGTTGGAGTTTTCACTCCTAAGTACATCATTTCCAGATCTTCCTCTATCTTCTCGTATCCAGACAAGGATGTATTGATTTGAAAATACCCAAAATACCCACATTACCAAAATTCTAGGAAGTTATTCTATACTAATCGTCAAATTAATTATTAGTGCAATGTTATCTAATCAAAGTTAATCTAAAACTATTTCCATGGTTGTTTCTAACCATCCTATGATAGAAACTGTAACACCCTAACCCCTGAAACCTAGAGTCGGTGCATTATTTTTACACATTGGCATGATTAAAAAGAATCATGTCCTGAAAGACTGAAAATTTTAGTAGTCTTAGGAAATACATTATATACATGAACGTTACAGTACACATTTAAAAATAAAACCCCACATACATGACCCTTTGGAAACACTATTAATCCCCAATCTTAACCTGAATTATCAAACATAAAACACTAATTGGATTCTAGGGAAAATAAATCATAAGGGCTAAGCTCAAATGCGCAGTAAGGATACCAATATAGCGCAATCTTTCATAAATATGAATAAACAATTATGGAAATGTATAAAACTAAAATGAATGCCTTTTATGTAAAGACCCGCAAATTTCAAGGAAATTTTTTTCGTAATTTTCTTTGGAATTTTTCAAGAGCGCAGCTTCAGACGGCACCTAATTCGGAGGCCCGGTGTGCCCGGAATCAATTTCCGAAGTTTGGCTCGGGTACGTTCAGTGAACGGACGAGCGGGTTTTTCTATCTTTTGAACCGGTGCCCGGAATCGAATTCTGAGGGCACCGATGAAATCGCAGCGCCGGTATTTGCTTAGAAACGCCTCTTCCGGAGTTGCATTTGCTCAGACGTGGTTTTAAATTTTGGGGCTTTAAGTCAGAAATAAAATAAAGTTTGTGCGACAACTTTATTTTATTTCACTTAAGCTGCTTGGAAGTCAAATGGAAGCCACTTGAACTGAGTTAAAGCAGATAGGGTGCTATCCGGAAATATCCTACCCCTTGTTAGGATATTTGTGAGGCCGGCCCCGCACGAGCCCCGCCGTTTCTTTCGCTAAGTAACGCACCCGCGAAAACCCGTCAAAGTAACTGAAAAGTCAACCGACGCGTTTTCTTTAATTCTTAACAGACCATTTAATTGGGTGGTTTATTTCGTGAATTAAATGGGCTGTTTCTTTCGTGAATTAATTGGGTTGTTTCGCTCGTTGAATTAATTCAACGAACTGATGGGTCGTTACATACGCTTTTGCGTTTGTTGGCATGTTTATAAAATAAGACGAACCTAAAAATCCTTTGAAAGGATTTGAGAGGATCTTTGTTTTTTCAACTCCCCGCGAAGAACGCGAAGAACGCGAAGAACGCGAAGAATGCGAAGAACGCGAAGAACGCGAAGAACGCCGGCGACCGGAATTCGACGACGCACACCGAGATCTGCGACGTCGACGAGCTTTACCCGCGACGTTCTTCGGCGACGCCTCTTCTTCCGCGGCCGATCCTCGTTCGGCAATTAAGGTGAGAAACAAATCGTTTATTTCTCCCCTTTTTATAAATCAATATCAACGGATTTAAATTAATCCGTTTGATCTTGATCCGGAGATTGGCGACGCGACGCCGGATACCGCGACGACGCGACGATCCCCCTTCTTCCGCGACGAGCAATCCCGCGACGATCCCTCGTTCGGCAACGTCAGCTGCGAGGTAAGGGTTGATTTGAAATATTTTCCTTTCCCGTGATTTTATTTCTTTTAAAATAAGGATCCGATCACGGAGCAATTTTAAATTTATTTAAAATTGTTGATTGGTCGTTTCTTGTTTCTCCCGTTGTTTATGACTAACGCGGAGGGTGCGGGTCTAACGAACAAGACCCGACAACCCCCGCCGATCTTCCTTTTTGTGCGGATTTGGCGGGCGACGGCAAAAGCACGACGCAAGGGCCATTTGTTGATTCTGCAGTGAAGGACGCGTCCCGGGAGGAACAATGGCGCAGACGGGAGGCAAAATGGGCCACCGGAGCAACTCCGGCGGCCCGCGGAAGGCGGCAGCGGCGAACCGCCGGACCGCGTCCGCGGTCCGGCCACCCATCACGCGGCCCGCGCGGGCCGCGTTTCCCCAAAGCCGCGGGTCAATCCCGCGGCGGCTCACTCGGCCGCTCGGCCGAAGCCGAGCCGGCCGGTCCGGTAGGCCGGGCCGCGCCCAGGCCGGACCGGACCCGGCCTAGCCGGGTTGGGCCAGGTCGGGCCGACCCGGTTCGGCCGACCCAAGGGGGGGTTCGGGCCGGGTCGCCCCGGGCCCAGAACCCCTGTTTTCGGGCCTTCTTCAGTCTTTCGCCCATATCTTGGGCCTGGGACCTCCGATTGACGAACCGTCAGCGGCTACGCGATCCTTGGATCGAGACGGTCGTTTCGGTATATTATACTCAAGGTTTCGGAAGACTTTGGGTTCGGCCGGGTTGGTTCGTACACGAAACCAACCGGGCCCTCGGAGCGGAAACGCTCATAACTTGAGCTACGGACGTCCGATCGACGTACCGTCAGCTGTGGTAGTTTCCTCTAAGTGAGACGGAACTTTTGGCATACTCCGCCCGAGGATCAGATACAGGCGGAGTACGGTCGGGTTGGTTTTTCCCTAAAAACCAACCGGGCCCCTGGGATGAAAATGCCAATAACTCTCAGACCGGGCGTCCGATTGACGCGCCGTCTGTTGCGTTGAGATCCTGTTGTCGATACGGAACTTTTGGATACATCAACTTCGGACTACGTGTCAGTTGATGTATCAGCCTCTCGGCTCGTGGAGCGGACCCTCCTAAACGAGCTCGCTATGTGCGGGAACCCTAGCGCTGGCTGTGACTCCAACGACAGAGCAGAGATCCTCCGTGGACTGCGACGACGGCAGAGCAGAGATCCTCCGTGGACTGCGACGACGGCAGAGCAGAGATCCTTCGTGGACTGTGGCGATGACTGTGCAGAGATCCTCAGTGGACTGCGTCGACTACTGCAGTCAGCGATCCTATGCGGATCAGTGCCCGATCCTGTGTCGGTCCTACTACCGGTTCTGTGTGAGCCACTGCCTACCGGTTCTGTGTGAGCCACTGCCTACAGGTTCTGTGTGAGCCCGATCCTGTGTGGGTCTTTTGCGGGGGTTAGTACCTATCGATCCTTCGTGGGTCCGACGACTTAGATGGATCAGTGATCATCTTTGCCGTCATCTGAAAAAGTATACCTGGTTGAGCTGAATCTTATGTTACTCTCCTTTGTGGATTGTGTTGAACTATCCTATGTGGATTTACTGTTTACTCTCCTTGTGGATTTGAGTCTTGCTTTCCTTTGTGGATTGAGTTGTTCTTGAGCTCGTGAGCAGAGCTAGAATTGGGGACTTAGGTATATGTATGGGCATATAAGTAAGTCGAGTCAGATGTTACTTCGTGATTGCATCTTTCTTTTGTGCTATATCCTCTGTGGATTTCGGGAGACCTTCGGGGGTCTCGGGGTCCTTACTGAGTAGCTTGTACTCACCACTGCACGGGCTATGCCCGCACCTTATTGTGTCGGTTGCAGACGATGGACTGCGCTAATCACGGTTGGGCGTGGAGCAGGACGGTACCTGGAGGTAGACCACTGGGCGGGACGTGCTCGGAGCGGACGTGGGACCCGAGGAGCCTGGAGGCTATCTGTACCCACCCTTCAGGTGGGATTGCCAGTGGACGACACGAGGCCGCCGCCTTTTCTTCAGTTGCAGTACTTTACTTTTTCAGTTGTACTTTACAGTTGGGCTTGTATTCCGGCCCCCTTTACTTTTCTGCACTTGTAGTTACTTTCCGCTTGCTGACTCTGTGTGGTTGTTACTTAAAGGCAATGCCTTCCCTGTTTACTGGGATTTTACGCCTTGGTGCTAGTCGCCAGCCCCTGGCCAATGGAAGGCGGGCTTGGGGTAGTCACGGCACGGGCCCCGAGGTCGGGTCGTGACAAATTGGTATCAAAGGTGGTCGGTTCTACTGCAGACTCTGATCGTATTTTCTTTCTATATGAAGCAATAGTGTTTAGTGTATTGAGTGTGGTTATCAGTTCGGGGAGCCCAGTGTTGGTGCGGCGGCCGACGTATCCGTACACCAGGACCCTGACTCCTGATTTCCGACTTAATGCATGAAAACATTGATTGCGTGTGTGTTTCAAGTTTTCTTTGTGATTACTTGTGACAGCTCACCAGGTATACAAATCTGCTTAATGAAAGTCTCAAGTTTTCCTTGTGATTACTTGTGCCAGCTCACCAGGTATACTGTTCTGACTGTGGTGCTCTTGTTCTCTTTTTCAGGATGGCCCCGCGATGACAGCCAGCTAGGGTTCCGAGTGTAGGGCGCGACGGCAGCCCACCGAGCGACGAGGCCTCGGTGCAGTGCCCTTTGCCAGCAGTGGCACCGGCGGTAGCTTTACCCGCCGAGCCACCGATGCTACCAGTACCAGACGCTGACGATGCACGTCGCCTCAGGGCACTGCATGAGTTTCAGAGCCAGCGACCGCCCAGGTTTCGCGGTGAGGCGGACCCCCAGGCCGCCGAGGACTGGCTAGAGGCGGTGGTACGGACCTTTAGGCTAGTGAGGACACCAGCGGATCTCATGGTGATCCTCGCAGCGAGCCTCCTGCAGGCGGCGGCAGGACGATGGTGGAGCCTGATGCTCCAGGTTCACGATGAGGCATCCTTGCTCTGGGCGGACTTCGAGAGCCTCTTCCGCTCTGAGTTCGTCCCGGCCACCCTCCGAGCGGTGCGCATCCAGGAGCTTCTCCAGCTGCGCCAGGGCAGCATGACGGTCGCTCAGTACGCGGCGAGGTTCACTGACCTATCTCGCTACTCGACCGACATGGTACGGGACCCCTTCTTCCGGGCTCGGACCTTCGAGCAGGGCTTGCGACAGGAGATTCGGGCGTCGCTGATCTCCCTCAGCATTCTGACCCAGGCGGGAGTGCTGGAGCGAGCCCTCCTAATCGAGAGCTTCCTGGCAGAGCCTTCTTCAGCAGCGAGACCTAGCGCAGGGCGGCAGGTAGCTGAGTCTTCGGCAGCTGGTAGCCGACAGATGACTCTCGGGTCCAGGCAGACCAGACCCCCACGCAGACGGCCTCAGTACACCGGCTCAGCGGTGCGGGGCACAGAGCGGAGTGCCAGCCTTCCGAGAGGCAGGCTGTGCTACTCCTGCGGCGGGCAGGGTCACATGGCCCGTGACTGCCCGACTCGCCGATCAGAGGAGCAGCAGACGGTGGAGGTGCCACCCAGGCAGAGGCAGAGGGTCGACCGTGGCGGTCCGCAGGGAGGAGGCGGACGAGGTAGAGGAGCTGGCCGAGCAGCGGGTGGTGGGCGACGCTTCCAGGCTCTACCCCCACCACCACCAGGAGGGCCACCTCGACCACAGGGAGCTGGTGGGCAGGGGCAGGCCCAGCTCCAGGCAGTGGAGGCCTACGACCCCGACATGCCATAGATGATTCGAGGAACGATCTGTGTCTATTCCACCCTTGATGCAGTACTTATAGACACAGGAGCGAGTCACTATTTCATAGCCTCTGCCCTTGTTCAGAGCTCGGAGATTCCGACTAAGCCGTTGGCTCGATCCTTACGGCTAGAGACTCCTACGGGAGCAGACTCGACGATTACGCACTGGTGCCGGCAGTGTGAGCTTACTCTAGGAGGCGAGAGCTTCGGCTGGGATCTCCTTGTAGCGGCGTCGAGCCCTTACGACGTCATCTTGGGCATGGATTGGCTATCCACGGTTCATGCCCAGATCGACTGTTTTAGGCGCAAGGTGCGATGTGTTCGCACCGACGGGAGCAGGTTTACCTTTACCGGAGAGAAGGGAACCTTTGCAGCACAGGATGGACTTCCGCGGAGGAGAGTGCAGCCCATCTCTCATCAGTTGGCTAGCCTCATCCTAGGAGCAGTGGACTTGCGGAGTCCAGCTTTTCCTGTAGTGGTGGACCAGTACGTGGACGTCTTTCCCGACAACATTCCAGGGCTACCTCCTCATAGAGAGGTAGACTTTTACATCGACTTGTACCCCGGGACAACCCCGATATCTACTCCAGCATATCGGATGGCCCCCGCCGAGCTTCGAGAGCTGCGGGTATAGTTGGAGGACTTGCAGAGCAAGGGGTTTATCCGACCCAGTGTTTCACCCTGGGCTTCCCCGATTTTGTTCGCCAAGAAGGCGGACGGGAGCTTGCGACTGTGTGTCGACTATCGTCGCCTGAACCAGGTGACAGTGAGGAACAAGTATCCGCTGCCACGGATTGATGACCTCTTCGATCAGCTCAAGGGAGCGCGGTGGTTCTCGAAGATAGACCTCCGGTCAGGCTATCATCAGCTCAGAGTTCGAGACGAGGACGTGCAGAAGACGGCCTTCAGGTGTCGGTATGGCCATTATGAGTACTTGGTTATGCCGTTCGGCGTAACCAATGCTCCAGCAGTGTTCATGAGCCTCATGAACAGGATCTTCCAGCCATACCTCGACCGATTTGTCTTGGTCTTCATTGACGACATTTTGGTATACTCGACGACTGAGGAGGAGCATGCCTACCACCTGCGAGTTGTGCTAGACACACTCCGAGAGCACCAGCTTTATGGAAAGCTCTCTAAATGCCAGTTCTGGTTACGTGAGGTCCATTTCTTGGGGAACGTCATTTCTGAGGCAGGAGTTGCAATGGATACCGCGAAGATCGAGGTAGTGCTAGCTTGGGATCCACCCAGGAGCATGACAGAGGTGTGGAGCTTCTTGGGCCTAGCCAGATACTATCGGATATTTGTGCCGGACTTCTCCAGAGTTGCGGCACCACTCTCAGCGTTGACGAAGAAGGGGAAACCCTTTGTGTGGTCAGACAGATGTCAGCAGAGCTTCCAGGAGATGAGACAGAGATTGACCAGCACACCTATCTTGAGGTTGCCTGAGGAGGGAGTTGGGTACGTAGTTTACTGCGATGCATCAGGGACTGGACTCGGGTGCGTCCTGATGCAGGAGCGGGCCGTGATCGCCTACAGATCACATCAGTTGAGGCCGCATGAGCAGAACTACGCCACTCATGACTTGGAGTTAGCAGCAGTGGTCTTCGCTCTGAAGACTTGGCGGCACTATCTGATAGGCGAGCGCTTCACAGTCTTTTCTGACCACCAGAGTCTCAGGTATATCTTCCCTCAGAAGGACCTGAACCTGAGACAGCGGAGATGGCTTGAGTTCCTCCAGGACTATGACTTTGATAAAAGTCTATACTCCTGGGAAGGGGAACGTGGTAGCCGATGCCCTCAGCAGGAGGACGGGCATTCAGCTACTTGAGGAGGCGACGGAGCAGCTAGCCTCCTTACAGATATCCTTCGTGGATAGAGACGGAGCAGCCTTTCTTCAGTCTCTCACAGTCTCTCGTCCACTTCTACAGCGGGTCAGAGAAGCTCAGCGTGGGGACACTGACTGTGAGACCCGGCGTGCACTGATATCCTCAGGTCAGGCGCCTGATGGTTTGTCCCTTGGAACAGAGCACGAAATCCTTTTCCGAGGACGTACCTTCGTACCAGTCGCTTTTCGAGAGGAGGTGCTGAGAGAGTTTCACACTTCTCCCTTGGCGGTGCATCCCGGAGTGGCGAAGATGTACCAGGATCTCAGACGACAGCACTGGTGGCCAGGCATGAAGAATGCTGTGGCAGAGTTCGTTTCGCGATGCCTCACCTGCCAGCAGGTGAAGGCAGAGCATCAGGTACCAGAAGGCTTGGTACAACCCTTGGAGGTCCCGGAGTGGAAGTGGGACGGCATATCTATGGACTTCGTGACTGGACTTCCACGCACTTCCAGAGGTCACGACTCCATTTGGGTGATTGTCGACCGACTCACCATGTCGGCACACTTCTTACCCATCAGAGAGCAGGGCTCAGTGGAGAGCTTGGGACGTCATTACGTCCAGGAGATCGTACGGCTTCACGGTGTGCCATCGTCTATCGTCTCCGATCGAGATGCTCGTTTCACTTCCCGGCTTTGGAAGGGGTTGCAGGAGGCGTTCGGGACGCGGCTCCATCTGAGCACAGCCTTCCACCCTCAGACGGATGGTCATACGGAGAGGACCATATAGACACTCGAGGACATGCTCCGTGCATGTGTTCTAGACTTTGGTCGCAGCTGGGAGGACCACCTACCCTTGGTGGAGTTCGCGTACAACAACAGCTACCACTCCACCATCGGGATGGCACCATACGAGGCGTTGTACGGCAGACCCTGCAGATCACCGTTGTGCTGGACAGACCCAGGGGAGTCAGCACTCGTGGGACCAGAGATGGTCCGAGCCACGACAGAGAAGGTCCAGATCATCCAGGAGAGGATGAGGACAGCTCAGAGCCGGCAGAAGTCATATGCTGACAGGAGGCGGAGGCCACTCGAGTTCGAGGATGGCGACCACGTCTTTTTGCGTGTCTCACCTCGACGTGGTTTACGGAGATTTGGCTGAGGCGGCAAGTTGTCTCCACGCTTGATCGGGCCTTTCCAGGTCCTCAGCAGGATAGGAGAGGTGGCTTATCGCCTGGCTCTACCACCTCAGTTGCACCGGGTGCACGACGTCTTTCACGTGTCTCAGCTGAGGAGATACGTGCACGACCCGACGCACATCATCGACTTTGGGGAGCTGGACGTGGACGATGGGGAGACTTTTGCGGAGGTCCCAGTGGAGATCGAGGATCGACAAGAGCGGGTCCTACGTGGGCGGTCGATTCCTCTTTTGCGCGTCAGATGGCAGCACGGGAACCTCCAGGAGAGCACTTGGGAGCGGGAGGCTAAGATGCGTGCTCAGTACCCCCATTTGTTCCCCTAGTTTTTGATGTATCTTTACGGGGACGTAAAGCCCTGAGGTGGGAGTAATGTAAAGACCCGCAAATTTCAAGGAAATTTTTTTCTTAATTTTCTTTGGAATTTTTCAAGAGCGCAGCTTCAGACGGCACCTAATTACGAGGCCCGGTGTGCCCGGAATCAATTTCCGAAGTTTGGCTCGGGTACGTTCAGTGAACGGACGAGCGGGTTTTTCTATCTTTTGAACCAGTGCCCGGAATCGAATTCTGAGGGCACCGATGAAATCGCAGCGCCAGTATTTGCTTAGAAACGCCTCTTCCGGAGTTGCGTTTGCTCAGACGTGGTTTTTAAATTTTGGGGCTTTAAGTCAGAAATAAAATAAAGTTTGTGCGACAACATTATTTTATTTCACTTAAGCTGCTTGGAAGTCACATGGAAGCCACTTGAACAGAGTTAAAGCGGATAGGGTGCTATCCGGAAATATCCTACCCCTTGTTAGGATATTTGTGAGGCCGGGCCCGCACGAGCCCCGCCGTTTCATTCGCTAAGTAACGCACCCGCGAAAACCCGTCAAAGTAACTGAAAAGTCAACCGACGCGTTTTCTTTAATTCTTAACAGACCATTTAATTGGGCGGTTTATTTCGTGAATTAAATGGGCTGTTTCTTTCGTGAATTAATTGGGCTGTTTCACTCGTTGAATTAATTCAACGAACTGATGGGTCGTTACATACGGTTTTGCGTTTGTTGGCATGTTTATAAAATAAGACGAACCTAAAAATCCTTTGAAAGGATTTGAGAGGATCTTTGTTTTTTCATCTCCCCGCGAAGAATGCGAAGAACGCGAAGAACGCGAAGAACGCAAAGAACGCCGGCGACCGGAATTCGACGACGCACACCGAGATCTGCGACGTCGACGAGCTTTACCCGCGACGTTCTTCGGCGACGCCTCTTCTTCCGCGGCCGATCCTCGTTCGGCAATTAAGGTGAGAAACAAATCGTTTATTTCTCCCCTTTTTATAAATCAATATAAACGGATTTAAATTAATCCGTTTGATCTTGATCCGGAGATTGGCGACGCGACGCCGGATACCGCGACGACGCGACGATCCCCCTTCTTCCGCGACGAGCAATCCCGCGACGATCCCTCGTTCGGCAACGTCAGCTGCGAGGTAAGGGTTGATTTGAAATATTTCCCTTTCCCGTGATTTTATTTCTTTTAAAATAAGGAACCGATCACGGAACAATTTTAAATTTATTTAAAATTGTTGATTGGTCGTTTCTTGTTTCTCCCGTTGTTTATGACTAACGCGGAGGGTGCGGGTCTAACGAACAAGACCCGACAACCCCCGCCGATCTTCCTTTTTGTGCGGATTTGGAGGGCGACGGCAAAAGCACGACGCAAGGGCCATTTGTTGATTCTGCAGTGAAGGACGCATCCCGGGAGGAACAATGGCGCAGACGGGAGGCAAAACGGGCCACCGGAGCAACTCCGGCGGCCCGCGGAAGGCGGCGGCGGCGCGGGTCGCCGGCAAGGCGGCGCCGGCGACCGGAGGCGGCGGCGCCCGGCGCGCCGCTGGAGGAATCCGCCGCGGCCGAGCCACGGCGGCGGCGAACCGCCGGACCGCGTCCGCGGTCCGGCCACCCATCACGCGGCCCGCGCGGGCCGCGTTTCTCGAAAGCCGCGGGTCAAACCCGCGGCGGCTCACTCGGCCGCTCGGCCGAAGCCGAGCCGGCCGGTCCGGTAGGCCGGGCCGCGCCCAGGCCGGACCGGACCCGGCCTCGCCGGGTTGGGCCGGTTCGGCCGACCCAAGGGGGGGTTCGGGCCGGGTCCCCCCGGGCCCAGAACCCCTGTTTTCGGGCCTTCTTCAGTCTTTCGCCCATATCTTGGGCCTGGGACCTCCGATTGACGAACCGTCAGCGGCTACGCGATCCTTGGATCGAGACGGTCGTTTCGGTATATTATACTCAAGGTTTCGGAAGACTTTGGGTTCGGCCGGGTTGGTTCGTACACGAAACCAACCGGGCCCTCGGAGCGGAAACGCTCATAACTTGAGCTACGGATGTCCGATCGACGTACCGTCAGCTGTGGTAGTTTCCTCTAAGTGAGACGGAACTTTTGGCATACTCCGCCCGAGGATCGGATATAGGCGGAGTACGGTCGGGTTGGTTTTGCCCTAAAAACCAACCGGGCCCCTGGGATGAAAATGCCAATAACTCTCAGACCGGGCGTCCGATTGACGCGCCGTCTGTTGCGTTGAGATCCTGTTGTCGATACGGATCTTTTGGATACATCAACATCGGACTACGTGTCAGTTGATGTATCAGCCTCTCGGCTCGTGGAGCGGACCCTCCTAAACGAGCTCGCTATGTGCGGGAACTCTAGCGCTGGCTGTGACTCCAACGACAGAGCAGAGATCCTCCGTGGACTGCGACGACGGCAGAGCAGAGATCCTCCGTGGACTGCGACGACGGCAGAGCAGAGATCCTTCGTGGACTGCGGCGACGACTGTGCAGAGATCCTCAGTGGACTGCGTCGACTACTGCAGTCAGCGATCCTACGCGGATCAGTGCCCGATCCTGTGTGGGTCCTACTACCGGTTCTGTGTGAGCCACTGCCTACCGGTTCTGTGTGAGCCACTGCCTACAGGTTCTGTGTGAGCCCGATCCTGTGTGGGTCTTTTGCGGGGGTTAGTACCTATCGATCCTTCGTGGGTCCGACGACTTAGATGGATCAGTGATCATCTTTGCCGTCATCTGAAAAAGTATACCTGGTTGAGCTGAATCTTACGTTACTCTTCTTTGTGGATTGTGTTGAACAATCCTATGTGGATTTACTGTTTACTCTCCTTGTGGATTTGAGTCTTGCTTTCCTTTGTGGATTGAGTTGTTCTTGAGCTCGTGAGCAGAGCTAGAATTGGGGACTTAGGTATATGTATGGGCATATACCTAAGTCGAGTCAGATGTTACTTCGTGATTGCATCTTTCTTTTGTGCTATATCCTCTGTGGATTTCGGGAGACCTTCGGGGGTCTCGGGGTCCTTACTGAGTAGCTTGTACTCACCCCTGCACGGGCTATGCCCGCACCTTATTGTGTTGGTTGCAGACGACGGACAGCGCTGATCACGGTTGGGCGTGGAGCAGGACGGTACCTGGAGGTGGACCACTGGGCGGGACGTGCTCGGAGCGGACGTGGGACCCGAGGAGCCTGGAGGCTATCTGTACCCACCCTTCAGGTGGGATTGCCAGTGGACGACACGAGGCCGCCGCCTTTTCTTCAGTTGCTGTACTTTACTTTTTCAGTTGTACTTTACAGTTGGGCTTGTATTCCGGCCCCCTTTACTTTTCTGCACTTGTAGTTACTTTCTGCTTGCTGACTCTGTGTGGTTGTTACTTAAAGGCAATGCCTTCCCTGTTTACTGGGATTTTACGCCTTGGTGCTAGTCGCCAGCCCCTGGCCTATGGAAGGCGGGCTTGGGGTTGTCACGGCACGGGCCCCGAGGTCGGGTCGTGACATTTTAAACAAAAACATCTTACATATTATGTTCAATATAAATGAAACAATACCATTTACATATTAACATAGATATTCAACTAGTTAAATAATCACATGCAATATCAATATCCATATTCATAATGTTGGAATGCATAAGTCCAGACCTCAGAACCACATAATCGAGCCCTTGTCGCAATACTACAATTAATATTTTTTCAAGGCCTTGTGAAAAGACACTAGTTTGACTAATGAGACCTACCAATGCATCGAGGAGCTATAGTGGGATCCACCAGTCACATACTAATTCCAATGGAATCCTCATTTTAAAAGGTTTAAACGTAACATAAACATTCATATTAAAAATTGCATACGAAATGTCAACACATTATACCCAAACCATGAATGGTACAAAAAATACACATCCACATTCAAACATATAAAAAAACCTTCAATACAATATGGAATATTTGTATAATAATGAATCAACTTCAAAAAAATTGTAAAATTCATCAAAGGATTTTGACATAGATGAAATCTAAACTATTTGATAGAAATATCTCTTTTTTTTAATAATTTAAAAGTCAAAAAATATAGAAAGGTAAAAATTTAAATATACGTGTCCCATACCACATTGAATCATTTGATGGAATTAATATTTTAATTCAATGATGTCCATATAAATAATTCCTTTAAATCATTTTGAAAACATGTACATTAATTAAATGATTTATAAAAATAAATATTTAAAACATTTAAAATGATGATATAGTTAAATTGACCCTTCCATAAAACCTTAAAATATTCCTTTTGAAAAAAAAATTTCTGAAAAATGGACATTGTTGATAAATATGTCCTAGTTAATACTTACTAATAAACAATATGGGATAATAATGAGATTGATGAAATAACCCATACATTGCACTTTCCATTAGTTGATGGAATGTTTAACCTCATATATAATGACCATAATATGTCATTAAAATATTACAGAACCATAATCATATTTATTATATCATACTGAATTTATTTATGAAATTATACTACCCATTTAATAATGATTTCCATGTTAATTTAACATTTCGGGTAATAATCGCTTTCTTTATCGTACGTGTTTTAACTTGTTATTCTCGATCGTATCATATAGATCATGATTAATATAATTCCTAAAATATAACACATGATTTATATATCATATATAGCTAGAATATGAATATGTATTTTATATGGATATATGAAATTAAAAAAAACCATTTATGGAGACTGCAGGTCGTACATACGCATCAACATTGTTTCCGTTTTCTTATCGTACTGAAGGGATGTAAGTGAATAAGATATATGTAAGTACATACATATATATATATATTCAGTAGATTTATTATGTCATTTATTACATACTTATTTATAATATATATTTTTAGAATCATCGTATAATGGTGAATGTGGAAATGAATCTTATCGCATCGTGGAGACGGTAAGTCCTACGTACACACTAGCAACGATGTCATTTCATTAAAAATTAAAAGGGGTGGAATTGGATGGTATAATAATTTAACAGATAAATTATCATGTTATTTTTATTATTTATATACAAATTACTGAAAATTATATCCATCCAAATAACATACTGTTGAATTAACAAATTACACCATGACGTGGAGATCGTAAGTCCTGCGTACGCACGTATGGTGACATTATCATTCATTGAATTTATAGAATAATGAATAAGGTAGTACCATATTTATAATAACATAAATGTATGAATAAGGTACTTGAGTTATTAATTTTGTATGGAAATAAAAAAGAAAGAGAATGTAGAAGAAGAAAAGAACATAAAAGATGGTGGTGAAATTATTACATTTTCTTCGGGTGTTTCCTTTTGAGTAGATAAAAAAGGATTCATAGGATGGATTCATGGTCAATGTAAGGACTCTAGGATTATGTTAGTGATGTTGGGAGAATATTTGGGTAGGGTTTCTCCAATCCAAATTTCTTTGGAGGCATGATTTTGAGAGAAGGGGATGTTCCCTTTTTTTAGAGGGTTGAAGGTCACTTTAGAAAAAGATTGAAATATTAATTTACTTTACAATAATATTATATTTATAAAGGCTCAAATGATTTTTTTCGAGAATTAGGTGGTTATGGGTTGAAATAAGTTCCCCCAATTGGTTTTAAACATGTTTATGTTACCATTTTAACCATATCTTTTAGATTCAACTCTATGATAAATAGTTTAACTTTTACCATGTCGTATCGTATTCATACACTATATGGTTACTAAACATACTCTAAGCATCCAATAGAACCTAAATTGGTTCATTAATGACATATATAATATTATTTAGGATCTTTGGATGAACCATTCATTTTTAGGAATAATATATAAACTAATAATATAGTATTTGTTATAAAAATAAATATATTTTTAATTTTGACAGTATTTGGTATTTTTTTGAATGATATAACAACCATATAACTATGGAAAAAATTTATCTATAACCCTAATATGCCATATTAACCTATAAAATTTTTCGATGTCATAAAAACATTGAACTTATATTTATTTTAATATTTATAATACTATTTATTTGATTCCATCAATAGTAGGATAATTTCTCCATCATCATTGTGTCATAAATAAATTAAATTATATAATATATATAAATTATAAATAAAATGAACAGGACACAACCCAGTCCTATAACCCCGCAACCGAACCACAACCACTGCTTAGATGTTGTTCCACTTCATAATAAGTTATTCCATTCCACTATCAATCAATCCCTCAACCTGAGATACCTTTTCACCACCAGAAGCAGACTATACTCACAACCACACTCTACACTATAGCACAATACTAACAGCATAGACACAAGGATGAACATAACCACACACATTTCATTTTCACAACCACAAGTAAAAGTCTTTTCAGGTTTAACAACACTCATTATTTAATTCCACATGATAAAAATTGGGTTATCATATAACAAGTTCTATAACAGGGAATGCATTTATTTCACCAAATATTATTTTTTATTTAGATTCCAATTCATTCAATACTATTTCAAAAATCTTAATAGGTGTGAAAATAGATACCACCAATGACCATGATTTATTGAGGAAAACAACCCATAAATTTCACAACATGGATAAACTATGACATATTAAACAAAAAGGTCCTCATCATCGTACTCCCAACCCCTAATTTATTACTTCTTGTTATATTTGTTTATTTGGATTCAACCTTATTCAGAAAGCATCATATGTACACCCACTCTGGAAGATGCAAATAAGAAAGGGAGATGATGTAATTTATACAATGAACTACATATGATCAACAATTCCTCCATCTTCCAAAACTAGTGGCCACGTAGGCAGAAAGAAAGACTCTTGGGGAAAACAGAACAAAATTCTATAGCACATGCCCACAACACCTTGGGGATGAATGGTTCTCAACACACCGAGAGAAAATAGAACTGTTTAAAGGAAGAGAAGATTCTACATTATAAAAGCCAGTTAATAATTCTATGCGTTAATGGTTTTGAAGGCCATTAAATTTAGATCATGATCATGACCACATGGTTTTGTTGTCAATAGAGTATTGAAGTTTTATAATATTATTACCCTTTGGGACCGCCCAATAGCCCAATAAATATGGAACAAAACTTTTTTTATTTCAAATGAAAGATTAATGAGGTCGAATTGGGAAAACTAGATAAAAGTAGAAACGAATCGTTGATGGGTTAATCAAAAACATTAGTAACCAAAAGTGAGTAATCCGTGCCCGATATAATGATTTGAGTCATATATGTGGCTCACCAAAAAGAGTCACTGACACTTAACTCATCGATGAAAGTCACCGACGTGACTCATCAACATATTTCCTATTGATGCCACGACCAACCAAAGCACTGACCGACTTATGACCTAAGTCACTGATGACCTGATTCTCCGACGCCATGAGTCACTAAATCCCTAAGTCACCGACACACTGAGTCACCGATGTTAACCTATAGATGTGAACTACAAACTCAGATCTACTGAGTCCCACCTACGGACACTAATCTACCGACGCCAACCTACCAACGCCCACCTACCAATGCTAATCTACAGACTAAAACCTACTGATACTGATATACAGATTCCCACAAAACAACTCTGATCTACAGATGTGACACACCGATGAAAAAAACATGAATTTTAGAAAACTCTTGAAATGATCCAACATTGAATCCCAGAACACCCCAATCACCGGATATTGACAATGTAATGGACCAAATATGTTTGGAACACTATACTTGAGCATTGGAAAATAATTTTAAAATTAACTATTTAAATTTTAGAAAATTTATATAAAACATTATATTAATTTTTGAATTCAGCAAGTAAAAATTATATTAGAGCAAAATTTTAAGAATTTTTTTAAAACATAATTTTTTGATGAATAGTGTAAAATATTGATTTTTATTAAATTATTCTTATTTAATTAATGAATTTAAATAGTTTTATATTTTGTAAAAGGAAATTAAAATTTAATATGTTCCATAAAATTATTACTAATCCAATTAAGCTAATTAAAAATATTGTAATGATATTTTTTAATTTTTTTCATAATTGTGATATATTTTTCAATTGGAATCCACTTTTACTTCATGATTATGAATTTAATTTTAAATTTAATTATTCTAATTATGGTCATTGAATATGGAATATTGTTTTCTCTATTTTTAAAAATATTAATTATTATTAGGTAATATGTTCAAATTAATTTTTTCTTCATATTTGATAATAAATACAGTAAATGATAATTTCCACAATTATGGATGAAACATGGGTTTTGAAATTACATATAGAAGTGTAAAAAAAATCTTCAACACATATATAAATTTACATAGAAAACTTCATCATAATTATTTATATTATTCTATTCAAATTATCTAAAAAGTATAAATTATTTTTAGTATTGATTGATAAATTACCTAGGAAAATAATATAAATATTTACCATGGTCAAAAAATTCTTATTGTAAGTGGACATAGAGGATAATGGAATAAATTTTTTTAATTTTTTTTTCTATTTTGGAGGTATTAATTAACCATTAATTTTCTATAATCTATAATTTATCATTTTTTGAGGCAGCTCGGTAGTGAGTGAATTTTCATTATTGAGTATAGTTTTTGTATTAAAAAAAGTTCACTCATCAATTATAATAGGGAACCTCCACCCCTAAATTATTCACACCTAATAATACTTTTACATTTACCAAACCATTGGGAAATATTTCTAAAAATTCCATATAAATTTAGTGAGAGGAATTTCTTCCTAGAAGATCAACCCTATGGTCTTTAATAAGAGATCCAAATGAGGTTTCTCAAAGTGAATGTAATTGTCATCACAATGTTAATTTTTTATTGGTTAGGATATATCATTCAATAATTTATCAATAATAAATATATATATATATTTAATTAAAAAATATTTTATTGTGTTGATCTATTAAAAAATTTATTTCTTCTCTTTCATAAAATGGGAAATGAAATTGCAGGTTTTATGTAATGTATACTACAACCTCTCGAACCGATGTAATTAATTTTCCATAACCACCTCTAATACATGGTTATAATATTGAATTTATAGACTATATATGAAATTTATGAAATAATTATACTTATACAAATTTAATATCACATCCACCTTCTAAATTTCCAATTTGATGAAAATGATAAAGCTACCAATGCGTAAATTTGGATAATTAGCTCCATAAAGGGATGAGCTATTATTTTAAAAATATTTTTAAATGGATTTTTATATGTAAAAATTAAATGAATATATATGATATATATCATATGAATATAGTCTTTCATGATGAACTAAAATTAACCTTTCATTCATGCCATCTTTAAAAAATGAAAATATATTTAATGCGTATGTATGGCCTACCATCTCCATGAATAATGTAACTCATTGTTCTATATATAAATTTATAGATAAATATATATATATATATAAAAGTATTTTATTTTATATTTATATCATTTTAAAATTAATGGGGATTATTTAACACTAATCGATGTTCAACAACCAAAACTAAAAAACCAAACCATACATGGAAAATGTACTAGATACCAAATAGAACAATGATTCTAATTATGATTTTTTTAAAAGGCTGGTAAATTTTAATGTGTATGTAATATAGGGTATGTTATATATGAGTATATTTATTTAATATATTTATAATTAGCTTATATTTATTATACAAGGAGATCAAATGTGTATGAACATAGCCGAGATGTGAGGCAATTGACTATTGTCTCAATTTTACTTCTTTGACACACATGTCATATTCACCACTTATTTCATTTATGTGGTGTATATTCTACCCATGAATATATATTATTATTATTTTCATGAAAAATATTCGATATGCATACCCATATAATAATTTTTTCTACATGTAGTTTATGATTAAAATTTATCCATTGTGTTTTGGGTATTATGATACAGCAACGATGTTTTTTAAGGATTTCATATGATTATACTTCAGATTATGAAATATTATAATATATATATTATGAAAATAATTAATATTCTTCTCCTTTAGTTATTTATTATGATATTATTTTTTAATATAATTTTCAACTCATTATATAATTAAAATACAAACATGATATTTATAAAGAAACACATCTTTTATCTCTCTATTCTGTAAAAAATCTCATTTCTTTATTGACCATGGCTTACTATTACCCAATTAATTTTTAATTTAATTTATAAAATGGTTTTATTTTTTTATAAAATATTTAAAAATAACATTCTATTAGTTTTGTGAATGAGGAAGTGTTTATTTTTCACTAGAATTTGAATGGAACCTTTTGTATAACATGTAAGTTATGAAGTATATTTCCCGTTGTCAATATTACTGAATGATTTAATGATTCCCATTAACGTTTACAATTTTATTTTAAAATAAATAGTATTAATTATATTTTTAAATTTTTTTTATTTTAAGAAAATAATTTTAAAATTTAGAGGATATTTTCCACCAGTGAGGTTTTATTATAATTTTACAGAATATTTTTCATCATCAATAAATTTATTTTGTTTCACTTTTGTTTTATCGGAGATATGACTTAATAATCTCATCCTTATTATTTATATTGATAGTTTATTCTTGATTATATGAGTATTTTTATTAATCCAAGTATATATATATGGTTTATACTATGATGGATACATGAATTTTTTATAAAACCGAATTTCTATAAAAAAGTTATGATATGAAGATTTTTTAAAGATTTTATGTTAGACATAGCCATGTTTTTCATTATATAATTGGTGGGAAAAAATATATGTCCATCTAAATAATTTAATAATTTATTATATAAAATGAAATAATTGTGAGAAAAATGTTGATGTCCTTGATCTGTTATCAGAAACAAGTCAATATACTTGATCAGTTATTTGTAAATAGTTTGTGTTGATTATCTGTTCAGAAAAAAAGGTCGATATTCTTGATGCACTTGATGAAATACAGGATGATTCCTCATCAGTTATTAATATATGATATCTATATTTTAAAGTAACATATGAAATTGTCTCCATTCTTATGATTGTAATAAAATTATAGGATATGAAATTATGACTCATGATAAATTTATTAAGAGTTTTCACACATCTGATTATTTAATTTTGAAATAATAATGATTTATTCCATGAATGAAGTTTATGATCAACATAGATTGTTTATAATGATTTTATGATATATTCTTGATTTACTACCCTTATTATCAGTTCAATATTTTATATTTTTATCAAATTTTACATCCAATATGTACATATAATGATCATTTGAAGTCAAATATTATTATGACTCATTTCCCCATGTTATGAAGAATGGTTTTAGTTATGGAATTTCTATTAAGATTACTAAATATGATGTTATTTGTAGGATATGTTGAATCTATTTCATTAAATCATAATATTGTGTATCTATTTTCAAAATACACTAAAAAATTTAGGGTTCTTTGGTGATTATTTTAGATATGTATACAATATTCCTCTAATATGAAAAAACATTTATGTTTTAGAACCCATGTTTATTATATAAGTTGTGGTCAAATAGGAAATATTTTTCTATGATTGAGAAATGAAATCTCCATATATATCCCCTTATTTATCCTACTTAATAAATCTTCCAATTCTTGGTGTTCTATTAGAATTATATTGAATATTCCACTAAATTAAGGAGAAATATTCATTAAACGGTGAGGGTTCATGGTATAAAATCATGAGGATATTGAAAGTGGTGGAATGATACCCATTGATTTCCATTTTGATAATGAAATGTTTTCTATTTAGTTATTATTGGGTAATTTTAGATTTTAAATTAAATTAAATATTGATTCAATGAACAATAATGGGGATTTTTATAATAAGAGTTCAAAAATAATGGATTGGGCCTTCTAAATATCATCCACTATTGTTTTAGTGTCTTGAAAATACAAAATAATTTATTTATATATATATGAGTCATTATATTAAATTTTGATAATTAATTATAATTGTTTATAAATAATTATTTTGGGATTTTAGAATGAGATAAGGGAATTAGTTCTCGAGTATTTATAGTGTGGGAGTGATATTGGTTTTGAAAATGAAGTGTTGGGATTTGTTACATTTTATATCAAGGAAAAGGAACACTTTTATAATTTACAATATATGTATCTTCATGTTCTTATCTGTTTATATTATGGTATTGCATTTGGTGTGACTAAGTGATGATTTATAGTGTTTCTTTGAGTGTGAACGATTAGGGTTGACCTGCATAGATGGTTTAAAGGTATTATAAATATGGTATAGAGTATCATGATACTCTTAATGACTATATATCCAATGGGAATGGTTTTTAATTAGGTATGGAGAAACATTAAATATTATTCTTTGATGAAATGAGTTATTGGTGTTTTGGATGAGAATTAGTGTCATATAAAGGTGAATATGAAGATGAGCAGTTTAACTCCCAGACCCAAAATCCCAAAGTCAGTGAATTATTTTAATACATTGGCACGATTACAAAGAATCAAGCCCCAAAAGACCAAATAGTGTAAGAGTTTTGAATGATAGATTACATACATGAACATTACGTTACACATAAAATAATAAAAAACAACATAACTGATACTTTTAGAATTGCATAAATCCCCTTGCTTAACCATGATTATAAATCATAATACACTTTTGGGAATCCTTTGAAAATAAAATATAACAATGGGGTGATCTCAAATGATCTGTAAGGGTAAAAATATAGCGTAAACATTCGTAAATAAGAATAAACAATTAAGAGAATGTATAAAACTAAAACTAAATCCTTTTAAACATAAGATTCTGTATTATATGGAAAATATAAATCAAATATTTCCATTTATTTATTCACATCGGTATTTTACTAGTCGAATAACTCAATGAAAAATCAATATCGACATTTATAATGATAGAATGTATAATGCCAGACATCATGACCAAATATTCAAGGCCTTGTGCCAAGACTATAAATAATATTTTTCCAAGCCCTTCTACCAGGACACCAGTTTGTCTCATGAGACATACCGATAAATCATGGAGTTATAGCGGGCTCCACCCATCACTTAATAAGTCTAATGAATTCCTCATATGAAAAGGTCTAAACATAACATAAATATTATTATTAAAACTAGCATACGAAATGTCAATACATTATCCATATACCATGAATGGTTAAAAAAATAAACCATCAATAGTCAAACATATCACAAAAACATCAATACAATATGGAAGATTTGTATCATAATTAATCAAAATCAAACAAGTGTAAAATACATCAATGGATTTTGACATAAATGATATCAAAACGGTTTGAGAGAAATAACTCTTTTCTTTTCAATCATTTAAAATACACATAATTTAGAAAGGAAGACATTTAAAGACATTGTTGAATCAATGTGTCCCATACCACATTGAAACTTTTAGGGGAATTAACATTTTAAAACAATGATTTTCATATAAATAAATCATTAAAATCATTTTGAAAACATGAACAATAATTAAAATATTTATAAAAATAAATATTTAAATCATTTAAAATGACGATATAGTTAAATAGACCCTTCCATAAAACCTTAAAATATTCCTTTTGAAAAAAATATTTCTGAAAAATGGACTTTGTTGATAAATATGTCCCAGTTAATACTTACTAATGAACAATATGAGATAATAATGAGATTGATGATGTAACCCATACATTCCACATTACATTGGTTTATGGTATGTTTAACCTCATACATAATGTACATAATATTTCATTATAATATACCAGAACCAAAATGATATTTTTTATATCATACATGATTCATTTATGACTTTTTACTACCCATATAATAAACATTTCCATGTTAAATTAACATTTCTTGTAATAATAGCCTTCTTTATCGTATATGTTTTAACTTGATATTCATGATTGTGTCATTTAGATCATGATTTACATATTTCCAGAATTTGAAAAATGTTTTATATATTGTATATAGTTAGAATATGAATATGTATAGTAGATAGATATATGAAATGGATGACATAGTTTATGGAGACGACAGGTCGTACGTACGGATAACCGTTGTATCCGTTTTCATATCATATTGAATGGAATAATTAAATAAAATATATGTAATTACATATATATTTATATTAAATAGAATTTTTATGTCATATATGAAATAATTATTAATAATAAATATTTTTATAATCCTCGTTGAATTATGAATGTGGACATGAATCTCATCACATCGTGGAGATGGTAAGTCGTACGTACACACAAGTGACAATGTCATTTCATTAATAATTAAAAGGCATGGAATTGGATGGTATATTAATTTTATAGAAACAATATATTATTATTTTCATTATTTATATACATATTACTCATCATTATATCCATACAAATAATATTGTGTTAAATAACAAATTACACCACAGCGTAGAGACGGTAGGCCGTACGTACGCACACATGGTGACATTATCATTAATAGTATTGATAGAATAATGAATATAGTTGTACCATATTTATAATAAAATAATATTATGTAGAAGGAAATGGAGTTATTATTTTGGTATAGAAATAACAAAGAATGATAAAGTGGAATAAGAAATGAACTTGAAAGTGGGCGGTGAAAATATTACCACTTCTCCGGGTGTTTCTTTTATAATTGATCAAAAGGGATCCTTAAGATTTATTTATTATCAATGTATGGACTATATGTTTAATTTAAGGAATATGGTAGGATATTTGGTCATGGTATAGTGGAGCCAAATGGTTTTGGAGGTGTGATTTTGGGAGGAGGTGAAGTGCCCTTTTGTAAGAGGGGTGATGGTCACTTTAAGAAATGAATAAAATATTAATTTATTATACAATGATATTCTGTTTATAATGGCTCCAAATGAATTTATTTAGAGCCTTAGGTTGTTATTGGTCGAAATCCTCCTAACTAATATGTTTTAAACAAGTTTTGGATACCATTGTAACCTTATCTTTTAGATTTAAATCCTACTAAAATAGTTTAACTTATACTGTATCTTCTTGTATTCTTTCACAATTTTTCATAAACATACTCTAAACTACCAATATAACCACAAGTATTTAATTAATTACATATATAATATTATTTATGTGTTTTGGAAGAACCATAAATTTTTTATAAATATTATATCAACCAATAATATAGTATTTGTTTTAAATATTATTTTTTGGCAATTTTGACACTTTTTGGTATTTTGTTTTTATGAAAGCCATAAAAACCTTATAAATTCAAAAACAAATCATATAATCAATTATAACATGTCATATTAACATATAAGAATCTTTTATGTCATTAAAACTTTGAAATGTTTTTTATTTTCATATTAATAATACTATTTATTTGATTCTTTCATTAATCAGGTAATTACTGCATCAATATTGTGTCATAAATATATTTAATTATTTTATGTCTAAAAATTGTAAATAAAATACCATGATATAAGAAATCATTTTAGATTTATATGTAATATTTATATTCTAATTTATCATATGTATAACCATATATTGAAAATGGTTTAATTATTAATCTTTAAATTTTATTCTTTTTAACTCTTCTTTAAATAAAATAATAATAAATGTCCTAATATAATAAAAGTGTACCAAAAGGATAATATTTTATTAATATGGTTTTTTTATGGTCGAATTACACTTATAAAAAATAATTGAGACACATGTTAAGGTAATTATAATTTAATTTTTACCTTTAATTGCCCTATTTACTTTTAAACGTTGTAAATAAAAGTCCAAAGTTACTATTACTAAAAACTTATATTCATATTTTTGAACTACATTTCATGTACTTATGTCAACCATGTCTCTTAAATTTTAGAAATTGAACTCAAAAAAGTGGTAAAATTTAGTTTTATGCAAATTTTCAAATGCTTTTTGATGGTCTGAAAAAGGTGGTTGGAAGTTCAATAATATTTTATATATATATACTTATTATAAAATTATTCTGATGAATTACATTGAAAATATATAGTTACTATGTCTCTATTTTGACATAAAATAAATTTAAATAAAATAACTAATTATTTTAATAAAAATTTGACTTTAAACAATGACGTAGTGTTTTCCACTATTCATAAAAAATTGAATGTTTTTAGAAAAATAAAAAAAATAACCCTAAGAAAATTTTGATATCTAGAATTCAAAAATTAATTCAATTTTACCAAATTATATACAAATAATTTTCATTATTTATTTTTAATTTAATTCCCATTGTCAAAAAAGTGGTATTTTAAAATTTTAAAACCATCAAAATATTGAAATGTGTCTATGTCAAATTTAAATGTGAAATTATATATAAGGTCTAAAATTGTATTCAATGATAAATATATAATCTAATTATTCATCCTTACCATTAAAATTCATAATTTTACTCTATATATTATTTTGATAAAAAAGTTGTTTTCAATTAAAATTTTGTATTTTCTAGCATTGGTCAAAATATGAATTTTGTACCAAATATTTATCCAAACTATATTTATATGTCCAGATTCTCAAAAAAAATTTAATTTCATTTTTTGTGTCATAATGGTGTAATGTATATTTTTAAATGATTCTCTGTTAAATAGAAGGGAAAATTGTATTTTTTTAAAATACTATTTTTCTAAAAAATTGAATATTTTCTTATATTATGACTATAAAACACATGATATGAATGTTAAAATAATATTGGATATATATATATAATTCAAAATGAAGTTAATACTATTCAAAACCTCTTTTTAAACGGTTATTTTGATATGTCGTGGTGGCCTCGAACTCATTGTTATGTGTAGTGAAACATATTGAATTATTTTGAAAAGATAACATACTATGAAATCATGGGGTGTTACATTCTCCCCAAATTCAAAAAATTGCATCCTCCCAATTTTAAATTTTTCTACTGAAATAAATGGTTAAAAATAGAGAAATACTTTTGTGGAAAACTCTCATGAAAAATTGTGTTAATAAAATTTATTCATAATAAGAGGAGACATGAAATGAAAATGTCACCACCAAATTATGATATCTATTAATAGAAAACTGGTGGAAATTAGTGACACATAATATAAAATAAAATTTAAATATTTATCGGGACTGATTGAGGTCATCAATCGCAATCATGTGTACAATTTATAACCTCAGAGTCATTGATCTATGCTGATTTAAAATAGAATCAGTTTAACAAAACATAATGTATTAGGATAATAAATTTTTGGTTTTAAAATTACTTCCCTAATATTTAAGAATTAATTTATTCATAAAATAAGCGATATATATATAATTGACATGTAGAGTTTCATACATCAACTAATTCCTACCACAAATTCATCTTTCACTCAATAACATAATAGAATTAAATAATATTCTATTTATCCAAATCATATATGTTTAAAAAAAATTATTTATAATTCATTTTTCAGTATATTTAAAAAAAATCATTATACAAACCAGAACATCATATAGGCCAGTGGTAGGTGATTCTCCTATTTCGTCCTTTAGTTGTTGTTTTATGTCTCATGACCTTTCCAGAGGCGACAAGTTGTCTCCCGACCTCCGGGTTGTTCTTTTTAAGAAAATACAAAAATAATCTCAGGAAATGATTTATCCTAAAAAAAAGAATTCAATTTAAATCATAATCGATTCCATCCTTTAGACTTATCCAAAATACTTCTGTCCAAAATCAATGTCTGAAATTTATAAGAATGGTAAACATAATGAAGATACTTTTTCATGTAATAACATGTGAACTCCTTCATCATTAATTCTTTTGAAACAATATAACACCCTGAATGACCATAAAAAATTATTGATTACATTCATGTTGAATTATTACTTATAAAATAAAATATTTACTCCTACTATCCAAAAATATTGTAATATCAAAAAATGATGGAATATACAAATCATTAATCTGTTTCCTAGTAGTACAAAATATCCTATATAATTTATCCAAATCAATCATATATTATTCCACAATCACTTCCACAATATCAGAACCATATTATATTTTATCATTCTCTCAACCATATATTTTCCAAAAAAAATAATCTACTACTGTTTAACTTTTCATGGTTCCACACAACCTCACGTCCTTAATAATATAGTACTCTAATACAATCTTTTAATACTCTATAATTATTTTAACATTTATATCATTAATACAATAATCAAATGACATAATACATTAAAAGAACATCAGAAATATAAACAATCATATTCATATTCGGTAGTATCATAACATGCTTATTATCCAATAACAGCATTTGGGGAATAAAATGATGATTTGGACATTTCTTTGCGTAGTGTCCAAACTCTTTGTAGACTAAGTATTGTACATTTGAAACCTTTTTCTTACCCTCACATTCACATTATTTTTCTCCTTTTTCTCCACAATTATAACTAATTCCAATTCCCTCCATGAATTTATGAAGGTGATTCCTTCCACAGTTATCTCATATGGGAAAATATTTCATTTCCATCTTCCGTTTATCCATCTTTCTCTCTTCCATCCTTTTCTTCTCATTCTTCACTTCAATTACATAGGACTCAGAGAATTATTTACATATCTTATTAACATATTATACTATTTATTCATATGATGATAATATATGGGAGAATATTTACTTTATAAATTTTGTCTTAATACCATGAAAGATATGATTCTTCTTAATCATTAGATCATGCGTTATGCTGGAATTCTCATTCCATCTACTAGGTTCCATTTAAAAACAATGGCATACACTTGGTTAGTTTGTAAATCACAATGCGTAATCCCAAGATAGTAAAATATCTAACATAAATTGAAAACATTATGCATATAATCTATAATAATTAAAGGTTTTTTAAGGATGTATTTACTCTTAAATCGGTCATAATGGATTTTAATGAAAATGAGAATTATTATAAGCACACCCGACAAGAGTGTCGTAAAAAATATTGTAGCAAGGCCCACTGTCTTGTGCCAAGATACCTTAGGTCATGCCTGAAACTCCATGTTGGAGTTTTCACTCCTAGTTACATATGTTCCAGATCCGCCTCTACCTTCTTGTATCGAGACATGGATGTATTTCTTTGAAAATACACAAAATCTCTACATTAACAAAAATCTAGGAAGTTATTCTATACTAATCCAAAAATTATATCATAGTGTCATCTTCTCTAATCAAATTTTATCTAAATCTATTTCTAATGTTGTTTCTAAACATCCTATGATACCAACTGTAACACCCTAACCCCTAAAACACAGATTCGATGATTTATTTTAATACATTGTCATGATTAAAAAGAATCATGTCCCGAAAGACTTAAAAATTTATGTGTCTTGGAAAATAGATTCCATACATGAACATTACAGTACACATTAAAAAATAAAACACAACATAAATGAAACATTAGAAACACCATTAATCCCCAATCTTAACCTGTCCTATCAAACATAATACACTTCTTTGATTCTAGGGAAAATAAATCATAAGAAAGGGGTGATCTCAAATTCTCATTAAGGATAATAATAAAGTGGAATCTTTCATAAATAAGCATAAACATTTAAGGCAATGTATAAAACTAAAATAAAATCTTTTTTAAAAAAAATTCATCATAACATGTCCAATATAAATCAAACAATTACATTTACATATTCACATGGATATTCTACTAGTTTAATATTCACATGAAATATCAATATCCACTTTTATAATGTTGGAATTCGGAATTCCAGACATAATAACAACATAATCAAGGCCATGTCCCAATAATACATGTAATATTTTTTCAAGTCCTTGTGCAAAGACACTAGATTGTCTAATGAGACCTACCAATGCATTGAGGATCTATAGCAGGCTCCACCAGTCACATACTAATTCCAATTCAATCCTCATATGAAAAGGTTTAAACATAACATAAACATTAATACTGAAACTAACATACGAAATGTTAATACATTATCCCCAAACCATGAATGGTACAAAAATTACACATCAAAATTAAAAAATATAAAAAACCTTCAATATATTATGGAATATTTGTATCATAATGAATCAAATTCAAACATGTGTAAAATATATCAAAGGATGTTGACATAGATGAAATCTAAAATATTTGAGAGAAATATATCTTTTTTCTAATTAATTTAAAAGTCACAAAATGTAGAAAGGTATAAATTTAATGATATTTTTGAATCAAAGTGTCACATACCACTTTGAATATTTTAATGGAATTAATATTTTAATTCAATTATGTCCATATAAATAATTCCTTAAAATCATTTTGAAAACATGGACCTTAATTAAAAGATTTATAAAAATTAATATTTAAAACATTTAAAATGATTATACAGTAAAATAGAACCTTCCATAAAACCTTAAATAGTTCTTTTTGAAAACATTTTTATGAAATATGGACATTGATGATAAATATGTCCCAGTAAATATTTACACATAAACAATATTGTATAATAATGAGATTGATGAATTAACCAATATCATGCACTTTCTATTGGTCAAGGGTACGTTTAACATCATGTATAATGACAATAGTACGTTATTAAATTATTCCAAAACCATATTAATATTTATTATATCATACTTTATTTATTTATGACATTATACTACCCATTTTATCATTATTTTCATGTTAAATTAACATTTCGGGTAATAATCGCATTCTATATTGTACATGTTTTGACTTGTTATTCTTGATCATATCATTTAGATAATGATTTACATACTTTCTAAAATATAACACATGATTTATATATCATATATAGTTAGAATATGAATATGTATAGTAAATGGATATATGAAATTAAAAACACCATTTATGGAGACATCATGTCGTACGTACGCATAAACGTTGTTTCAGTTTTCATATCTTATTGAAGAGATGTAATTGAATAAGATATATGTAAGTACATAAATATATATATATTACTATATATCTAATTCATTATAATTATTATTTCATTTATTAAACAATTATTTATAATATATATTTTTATAATCATAAAATAATGGTGAATGTGGAAATGAATCGCATCGCATTGTGGAGATGGTAAGTCATACGTACACACTAGCGACAATGTCAATTCCTTAAAAATATGAAAGAGTGGAATTAGATGGTATATCAATTTAAAAGATACATTATCATGTTATTTTTAATATTTATATACATATTAATGATCATTATATCCATCCAAATAACATATTGTTGAATTAACAAATTACACCACGACGTGGAGAGGGTAAGTCGTGCGTACGCAATTCAGGTAACATTATAATTAATTCGATGAATTGAATAATGAAAAATGTAGTACCATATTTATAATAACAACAATGTATGTAGAAGTTACTTGAGTTATTATTTTGGTAAGGAAATAAGAAATAAAGAAAATTGGAAGAAGAAAAGAACATAAAAATGGGTGGTGAAATTTTTACCTTTTATTCGGGTGTTTCATTTTTAGTAGATAAAAAGGGATTCATAGTATGGATTTATGGTCAATGTAAGTAATATAGGTTTAATTTAGGGATGTTGGTAGAATATTTGGGTTGGGTTTTTCCAATCCAAATGGCTCTGGAGGCATGATTTTGAGAGAAGTGGATGTACACTTTTGTAAGAGGGTTGAATGACACTTTAGAAAAAGATTAAAATATTAATTTATTATACTATAATATTCAGTTTATAAAGGCTCAAAATTAATTTATTTCTAGAATTAGGTGGTTATGTGTCAATATATGTTCATATAATTGGTTTTTGACATGTTTATGTTACCATTTTAACCTTATCTTTTTTATTAAACTCTAAGTTAAATTGTTTAACTTTTACCATGTCTTCTCGTATTCTTACACTATATGGTTACTACACATACTCTAAAAATCCAAGAGAACCTAAAGTGGATAATTAATGACATATATAATATTATTTATGCTATTTGGATTAACCATACATATTTAGGAATATTATATTAACCAATAATATAGTATTTGTTATAAAACTTAATTTATTATAATTTTGAAACTATTTGGTATTTTGTTCTTTGAATGTCATAACAACCATATAAAATTGAAAAAATTTAATCGTATCAACCATAATATTTCATATTAACCTATAAAAATCGAGTATGTCATGAAAACATTGAAATTATATTTATTTTAACATTTATAGTACTATTTATTTGATTCCTTCATTAATAATATAATTACACTATCATCATTGTGTCATAAATAAATTCAAATATATATATTAAAAAATTATAAATAAAATAAAATGATGTCAGAAATATTTTTGAAGTTTTAATGAATAATTATTGTTGAATTTATATTATGTATAAACATTTATTAAAAGTGGTTTAGTTATTAAACATTGAATTTTACACTTTTAACTCTTCTTTAAATAAAATAATATTAAATGTCCTATTCTAATCCATGTAGAACAAAAACACCATATTTTATTCCTTTAGTTATTTTTTTCCGAATTAAACTTATCCATTAGAATTAGGACATGAGTTAGGGTAATTATAATATCACTTTTACCTTTAATTACCCTATTTACTTTTAACAGTGGCAAATAAAAGGGAAAAGTTAATATTCATAAAAAAAATATTTTTATCTTATTGGACCACATTTTACATACTAATATCATCCATGGCTATCAAATTTTGGGAATTCAACTCACAGAAGCGGTAAAATATAATATCATTCAAATTTGCAATTGCTTTTAGAAGATTGGTAAAAGACGGTCAGAATTTCAATAAAATTTTATATATCTAATATTATTATAAAATGACTCCAATGAATTACATTGAAATATTTATATATATTATTTATCTATTTTTACATAAAATAAATGAAAATATAATAACTAATTAATTAAAAAAATGATGGTTTTAAACAATAACGTAATGTTTTTCACTATTCATGAAAAATTGAAGGTTTTTAGAAAAATTACAAAAATTTACCTTATGATAATTATGATATTATGAATTAAAAAAGATATATTTTTTAACAATTTAAAAACATATAAGTTGCATTAATTAATTTAAAATTAATTTCGACTGTCAAAACAAAAAATCGGGATTTTAAAGAGAAAATACAATCAAATGATTTATTAGTGTGTATGTCAAATTTAAAAGTGAAATTCATTATAATGACATATATCGTATTTAATGATATATATATTATCTAATTATACTTCCAAACTATTCAAATTCCTAATTTTACACTATAAATTATTATGATTAAAAAAGATGTTTTCAATAAAAATTTTGAATTTTTTACTATTCTTCAAAATATGAATATTATGAGAAATGTACCAAAAATTTATCCATAATACATTTTTATGTCCCAATTCTATATAAGAATTTAAATTCATTAAATTTAATTTATAAAAGTGTCAAATATATGTTCCAATAAAGTTTCTCCATTAAATAGGATGTAAAATTGCATTTTTTTGGAAAATAATTTTTTTATCTGAAAATTTCAATTGGTCTTTATATAATGTCTAAAAATCAAAATATATGAATGGTAAAATTATATTGGATATATATAAAAGTCAAAATGAATTTAATACTACTCATAACCGCTTTATGGACGACTATTTTGGTAAGTCGTGTTGTGCTTGAACTCTGTGTTGCATATAGAAAATGTTATCGAATTATATTGAAGAGATAACATACTATGAAATAACGGGGTGTTACAAAAAGTACTCTAGTATTACATCCAATTATTACATATCCTATTATATGGTGTGGGAATGGTTTTGGTTACAACATTGGGATTAATAAATTTCTTATATGAAGTTGTATGATATAAATGAGGGAAGTGATTATCCACTGAATGAATATAATATTAATTGGTAATATATATAATATTAATATTATTTATTATTCATAAACAACATTTTATTGAAGATTACACTTTGAACATCATTTCACATTATGATTGTAAGTCCATCTTAAAATGCACTATGACATGGTTTATTTTTTAACACCATATAAAATACAAAATGGTTTGATTTTATTTTAAAATTTAATTTTATGGTTCTAATTACATTGGGATCAATTCATAATTTTGGAGTACTTGATTATTCACATAGGAAGACCACCAAAATGAGCTTTCATTCAAACACATTTTACGCAAAGTAAACTAGAAAATAACCCAATAATGAGACTGTATCAGCCAAGATCCAAGCCCAATAATTTTCAAAATATAACTAAAGATTTATTACATCAAGGGGAATATTTCATACAGAATTATACCAATCTATATTTGTTATTATAATGGCATTCTAGGTGGCCCAAGATGGAGATAAAATTTGGGGCCATATTATTTTCCCTAGAAATATAATCCACCATTTTACACATATCATGAAAAAATAACATCCATTTGGGATGAAATTAGACAGAACGTCAGGGTACATCCATAAATAAATATTTTTATTATATGTACAACCCAAATTCGGTCGTTTGGATGCTCATTTGGAAACACATTTCAAAGAAATCCAGGTCGGCTTGTAATTTTTGTCAACGGTGTAAAAGTCCACTCTCCCTCAACATTCCACCCACTTTGGCCTTCCACCATTAATTGCAGAGATGTGTACTATGGGTGGATTTACCCAAGGAATCCTAAATTCATATTTATATCAGTGGTGGTGAAGTATGTGAGATACTTTGGTGATTTGGTTAATTGTATGTTATGATGCAATTTTGTTGCCTTAAGTTTGTCTTTATGATGTAAGTTGTTCAATTAACCTTATATTCATAATAAAATTTATTCCTCTCATCTTATTGTGTTTTTCATAATATCATTTTGATATCATTGGTTTATTGAGAGAATTTATTCACACCAAACCTTTTGATATTATCACACAATGGTGGAGTGATCATTATTTCATTGTCATTTTTTAATTCTCCAAATCTTCTTTCACAAGTCAAATTTCTGCTTCCATTGAAACAATATAATCAATATAGGGATAAAAAACTTATGGATTGTTCCATGGGAGTGTCAAGGGGATGTATTGGATGATATTTATCATTCCACTAATGTATAATCACTTCTTTTAATTGATAATTTTGTTTTATGATCTTTAAACTCTTTCGTTATTGTTGAATTTAAGGCCACACACTTCATGTGCTAATACAGAACATTACCTTGGATTGCTCAATACATTGATACTTAATGTGTATAGGCGATTAGTATTAGGGTGTTTGGGCATCAAAATAGTATGTTATGATGCTTTTTGATCTTCTTAAATAATCAAATCTCAAATATATGAAATTGAAATAGTTTAAAAAACAGTACATCCAATCCCCTCCAAGTGATAACATATGATAAACTAATTCTTTTAAATTGAATTCACTTAAATATATTAGTGTTCAATTAAACCCATACAAAATCACGCAATGTTGTCCATTTAATAGGAAAAACAATCTACTGAATTTATGTGTTTTAGGTTACTTCTTAGGTCTCTGAGGATTCGATAACCCAAGCTAAAGTACAAGTGACCGATTAATCCTAAACACTTGGGTAAATATGGGTGAGACCAAATTTTGGTGACATTTATATGGACCCAATTAATTCATCTCAACACTAATAATATTATCGCACATTTATATTTTATCACCTCAAATTATATTTTCTCTTCCTTTTCTCAATTTTTGTTTCTTTTGGCGTATGTCTGCCAACAGCTGCGATAATTCAAACAAATTAATTATTGTGGAATATCATGGGCTTGTGTAATCAAGTACCCAATGGTAAATAATTAAATTAGATTCTAGTACTCCATGTACTCCATATTAAAATCATTAACCCATTTCAATGTAAGGTCTTCAATGAAACCGACTCATAAACCCGGGAGGGAACCAAAATGGGAATCCAAATAAGGAGGCCCCAAACTTGGGGATTGTAGTTGATCCAACTATGAATGACTACCTCACACCTACCTGGAACAATGAACCCTATTGTATTAGTCTTTTTGACAAATGAGTTGACCAATATTTTTTCATACCTCAGGTATTTAAATATCTACCATTTATTCATGGGATGGAGTTGGAAATTTCATACATTCATGTCATAGAGTCCAACGACACTGTTGAAACCTTGTTCCCACAACATCAACTTGAGTCACCGATGTTTATGTTATTTCATTTATCACATAAGGATTGAACAAATAATTTGTTAAATATTATATGACCGGCATCGGTCCACTATTGGGACCAATTTCAATGATAAATATACAAAAAATACATCCCCCATAACAAAATAAGAGTTCGTAGAAAGGGCTTCAAAAACGTATTTGAAAATGAAGGGGAGTTATTTTATGAATAGTGGGAATGTCTTAATGACACTCTCAAAAGGATACCTCGCCATGTATTTTCAATCCTATAATAAGGGTGAATTATATATGAATGTTTGTTCCTTGGAAACAAACAATTTATTAACATGATGTGTAATAGAACCTTCAAAATCAATAACCCAAATGATAATAATGAGTATCTAGAAGGACTAGATGAAGAAAAAAAAACCTAGGTGACATCATGTTACTATGAGAAACTACCCAAATCTGGTTAAATTCACACACTTAGGGAGGAGGAAATATTTAGTTTGAAACATGTTTCACCCACTAGGATGTTCAAGGAAACGATCTTTTGAAATTCCATGAAATTCAAATTTTAGACTCTATTTTTAAAATTTGCGAAAAAATGAGAACAAGTCAGAAAAATGCACAGCCATACCTTTCATTAATGATGTTATTCTAGGAATACTACTTGATTATGTCAATTCTCTGAACTTTCAGAAGCAATAGTAACAAAACAAGTATAATCCTAGGTACAATGACTATCTTGGATTCCGTTAGAAATATAACCAACAACCCAATCATCCACAAGGACCAAACCCCTACCCTCCACAAAATTTTTAAAACCATAACCAATTCCATCCACAACATGTAAAATAATGATAACCTATTATCCAATAACAAAAACCCATCTATATACCCATGAAATAACCAATGTATCCTCCTCGGACAAACCAACAAGTACAAGCCCTTACTCAACATGTCCCTCTTCCAATATATGAGATGTTGTTTAAACAAATAGAGAAAATGAACTCGGATGTCTCATACCTTAAACATGAACTTGAATCCATTATAATGGGGAAGGAAACCATACCTACTCCGGTGGTACCCTCTTCATCTTTTTGGGGATAAACATTTTACACAGAAACCTCTCATGAACAACTAAAACCGGTGACTATTTTTAGTAGTGGGAAAACCATTTATAAAACTAAACAAGCAATTCTAGAACCATTAAGAGCATCTAAAATGCATAATAAAGATTAATAATCACCCAAAGATTTCAAAAAACCCAATTAGAGTGTGAGGTAACTACAAGAACACAAAAAAAATTAAATAACTTGCTACCTTCCCTCAATGAATGTGTGGAAAATCTAAACCACAATTGAATGAAACATTGAGGGAAATCTTCTATCAGGTTATGTTGAACATTCCACATCTTGAAGCAATCTGAACCATTCCTACCTACACAATGTACCTTAATGACATGTGAACATTTAAATGGAAAATTTCACATAAAAATAATTCTTTTTTCTAAAAATGTGAGTACCACCATTCAAGGGACCAATCCTCCAAAGTTGAGTGAACCCTGTTGTCCATACATCAATGTTGAGTTAGGAGAAAAAATGTTATGAATGCCCGTTTTGATTTGAGAGCCACTATGAACCTCATTTCATATACCATATATTGTAAGCTAGGGACAGAATAACGACATCCCACATATGCCACTCTTCTACTTGCTGACTGTTGTGATCTTGTCCATAAGTGGATACTAAAGGATGTTTTGGCGAATGATGGAAATATGATTTACCCAGCTAACTTAATTTTCCTTGACAATCATCCATTCTTAAGTCATAGTAAGAAAATCCCAATCATCTTTTGACAAACCTTCCTAGAAACAATCAACTCTGTTATCTTACTCTGAAATTGGAACATGAAAATCACAGTTGGAAAAATGAGTTTAAACATGAACATTTACAATCGATACTCTCTAATTGGAGATGATGAAGTGATCCATGAGGTTAATGGGATTGGTAATGATGAAAGTGAACTTGAGGGAAATCATGGAATTAATGGAGGACGTATAGGTCAAGAATAGTTTTCTTATCATTGTTCACATGAATGAACTTTCTCTCCATGGTTTGAATCTCATTAAGATATATCTATTGATGATTTTCCTGAATCACCAATAAATGATACCATTTGTGAAGTCAATAACATTGAGTCCATACCCATATATAACCCCAATCTGGACAATTTAGTGGAAGAAAATTATGTCCAGAAAGAACCTATTCTGTTAAAAAATGTGAACATTGAAATTGGGTTCAATACAATGTCTGATCCTTTCATCAAAATTTATAAGTAACCTGATCTCGAGTTTATGTTCCTAACTTCATCACTCGTGTATTCCTTCATCGAGGAAAATCAAGCCTTTCTTGTTGTCATTTCTGTCCCTCTTGAAGACAATAAATACATGAAACTTATGGATATCCGATTAAAGTGTAAGAAAGTAATTAGATGGACCCTTTTTGATATTCCTGGGACTGTACCACTCATTTAAACTCATAGCATTGTTTGTGAATCTAAATCCATACCATTTCGTCATCCTCAATGGACAATAAATATGAATCAAATGGATGTGGTGAGGAAATAAATTCTTATGTAATTGAAATAAGGATCATCTACTCCAATTCTGAGAGTGAGTGGGTATACTCAATTGAAGTTATCTTAAAGAAAAAAATAATCACAGTGATCACTAATGAGTATGGTGACCTTCTCCCAAAATGTTTTTGTAATCGATATAGAGTTTGTATTGACAATAAAAAGCTCAACTAGTGTACCATGAAAGACCATTTCCCTTGCCCTTTATTGATCAAGTCCTCGAGAGAGTGGAAGGTAATCATTTCCATTGCCTCTTAGATGGATTCTAAGGGTATAATAAAATCATGGTATCCTTAAATAATCATGTAAATACAACCTTCACTTGTCTATTCATCACTTTTCCCTTCAAGCGCATTCCCTATGGGTTGAGTAATGCTTATGGTACCTTCCAACGGTGCATGAAGGGAATATTTTCGAACATGGTGGAGGATTTCTTAGAGATCATCATGGATGAATTCTTTATATTTTGGGAGTCATTTTAGGGATTGATTATTAATGTTGAAAGGGTTTTTAAAGATTAAAGGATATGAATATCATCCTAATTTGGGGAAAATTTCATTTCATGGTAATTTAAGGACTTGTTCTAGGCCATATGAAATATGGTAGAGGGATTGAATTTTATAAAGATAATCTTTACATCATTAGTCACCTTCATTATCGAATAATTTATGGAAATTAGGCTCCTATTAGGATACTTTGGTTTCTATAGAAGGCTCATTAAGAATTTTTGCTATATTTCTCAGCCACTTTGTGATCTATTAGTGAATGATTCTCCATTTTTATGGAAAAATAAATATTATGAATCATTTTCGACCTTCATCTTAGCTCTTATCTCTCCACCTATCAAGCAATATCCAAATTAGAAAAATCCTTTTGAAAACATGTGTGATGCATGAGACTTAATTGTAAGAGTAATCCTATAACAACTATGTGAGAAAACTCCATGTGACATTGGTTATGCATGAAAATATTTAAATGCAACAAAAATTAACTACACCACCACTACGAAAGAGATTGATGTTGTTGTTTTTTCATTATATATACTTAGGTATTATCTATTTGGACCACCCATCATTGTCTTCTATGACCTTTCAACACTGAAATATCTTTTCCAAATAAGATATTCCAAGGATAGATTGATTAGGTGGGCACTTATTCTTCATCAAGAGTTTAACATAACCATTAATGATAAATAGGATGCTGAAAATATTGTAGTTGATCACCAATCTATGATTGAATTCAATGTCAAATCACAACACCTTTATGTGTTTGATTTATTACATGATGAGAACCTATATTCTGTGAGTGATTTCCCATGTTATGCAGAAATAGAAAACCATTTGGTGACATGTGATATTCCATAATTCCAAGGGACCCATGATAAAATGAAATTTATTTCTGATGTCAAACACTATGTGTTTGATGAGACTTACCTATTCATGTTATGTACTAATGAAATCATTAGGAGATGTGTTCCTGACTCTAGGAAAATGTCCATTATAAATAAATTCATTGAGATTAATGTGGAGGAATATTTTCTACAAAGAAAACCACTAGAATTTTCCTCCAAACTTATTTCTAATGGACTATACTCACAAAGGATTCCTTCCAGTTCTGCAAAAGTTGTCCTTAGTGTCAACAATTTGGATCCATTAACAAAAATAATCAAATGCCCCTCACTCCCATCATGGCCATTTAAATATTTTATTCTAGGGTAATTGATTTCATAGGACCCTTCCCAAACTCTATAGGATACCTCTACCACCTATTAGCTATGGATTATGAATCTAAATGTGTTGATTTCATCCCTACAATGTCCAATAACAGTCATGTTGTGATCTGATTTCTAAAAGAGAACATATTATCTCAATTTGGAATTCCTAGGGCTATAATCAGTGATCAAGGAACTCATTTCTACAAACACCCATTCTTTTCACTCATGTCTACATATTATATTTCTCATAATTCATCTTCTGCAAACCATCCTGAATATAATGGTCAAGGTGAGTTAGCAAATAGGATGATTAAACAAATTCATGAAAAAACGGTCTATCACTCTAAGAACAATTGGTCCATAAATCTTTTGGATTCTATTTAGGTGTTCTTACAACATAAAACAACATCATAATCATGTCACCATATTATTTAGTTTATGAAAAAACATGCCATTTACATATTAAAATTGAGCATAAGGTGTTTTGAGAAATAATAAAAATGAATTTTGACATTTCTTTGGCCGAAGAAAAGTAAAAATTTATTCTTAATGAACATGAGGAAATTTGGATAGATGCTTATAAAAATTCAATGATCAATAAATCTATACTTCATGCCTACCAATCTATGTATTTCAAAGTTAAACATTTTGAACCAGATAAATTTGTGATCTTGTATAGTTCAAAACATCATTTATACCTGGAAGAGATAAGGTCAATATGGTCACATCCATTCATAGTGCCACATTTATAATCCATTGAGTTGTAGAGATCTATGATCCCACATGTTGTCACATTTTCAAGGTCAATAGTCATTGGATAAATCCATTCATTGAATCATTCATTAAAAATGGAATAGGGGTTGAGTTAGAAGATCCAACTGATGAACCAAGAATAAAATTGATGGATTTAGGATCCATGTCAGAAAAACGATGTTAAACCAAAGAGTTTCACATGAGGCAACATTATTTTTTAATGATTCCAATCATTTGGATCATAGTTATTTTCAAAATAGGATTAATGAATCATTTTGATATTTAAAATAAATTACATAATTAATTATCTTGTAATATGATAATACCTTGGACTGTTGACCTGTTCCTTTATTTTGAGTGAGGATGGGTATGAAAGGTGAGTGCCATATTTATTTGTGTCATGTGGTGTGTTGATTGAGTAATAACGTACCACGATATTTACAAATATGACAATGTATCATTAGTATATTTTATTTTATATCTTTTAATGTTTAAAATAAAATAAATAAAATGAATTATTAAAACAAATAACAACGAAATGTTGTAGGTCATGGGGAAAACCAATTCATTACAGTCAAAACCATGGGGAATTGAACCTGAGACCAAATCGATACAATGGCACGTTTATTCTACTGACCTATTACTTATGGTTATTCATTCTTCTATAATTTTTTTATATATACTTATAATTTAATTTTTTTTATTAAATATATATATATATTGTTTTTTATTTATTTTATTGTTTTCCTTGTTCCACTATGGTACTCTCTGAGTGACATGGATATCAAAGGATTAAATTTGAGCAGCATGAAAATCAAATTCAACCCATATGTGACTTCATTCCATGATCCTCATATTTATTTTTCATTTTTGAACTCAACTTCTCTGCCTCCACCCCCTTCTAAACATAAATTTTTTTAAACACTAAGGACATTTTTATTTTAGGTTTGGGGGGAGACGAACGAAAAAAATTTATTTTTGGTGAAAAAACATGATTTGAATAAAACTGTTCCTAAATGGAAGGAAAAATTACTTTAACATTGAACATGATAATACACATTGAACAAATTGAAACAGAATATGAAATAATATAGCAATCTCAGATTCTAATTTTTATCTTTTATAATTTCATGAGTATAGATTTTAGATAGTGTGTTTATCCAATGTAATATTTCATCATTTATATTTTCATCCAAAAAAATTACAATACACGCCTTCTGGAAATTGGGGTATTAATTTGAGATCATGGGGTCCCGTAAATAAATATCATTTTATTGGTGATCATTTTAGTTATAATATGAGTATTCAATAAATAAAAAACAGAAAATCAACAAATTTTCATGTAGAGTAATGAAATGACCTAATGCGGGGATTTCAGTACTTGGGGATCATGACTCCATAATTGTATCCCCTAGAGTTATTAATTTTATCACAATGTGTGGTAATTTGATTTTCATTTTGAATGATTTATCTCAAGATGATACCTGAGTTTGTGGGCTTCACTTGGTGTACTACTGTATTTGAGACTGGTAGTTATCGGCAATGTTTCGCTACATGGGTTGAATCTATTGAGTGAAATTTCAATTACCATTGAAAAATTGATAAAAAACAAAACAAAATATACAATACATTTTTTTGAATACAAATCATAATATAGAAATGTCATTTTACACAGCGCTTCCATCATTTCCCCATTTAATAATGATGACCCCCGTGTCTATTGTAATGCAGATCATATCATCATGCTTAAATGTTAATGGATGAAACATGGAGATGAATTTGAACAATGGAAGGTGAATTGGATTGGGATATTCTTAGGATTATATCTTGTATTAAAATATTATTATGTGATTCAGGATTTTTTGTTATAGGTGTTCTTGGTGATCATTTTGTATTAAAATTATTTTGAAAAAGGAATTCGAATTTTACATTTTTGAGATTTATATTTTCGTGAGTAAAAAAACAAAAGGTGGGGGGTGTAATTGGAAACTGAATGAGGCTAATATTCATTGTTAATTAATAAAATATTCATGTGGTTTATTATTCAGAAATACCATTTTCTTACATTTTATACTTTCAACATCATTTCACACTATGATTGTAGCTCCTTCATAAAATTACCTATAACATGGTACAATTTTGAACACCATATAAAATATGCAATAGTCTTGATTTTATTTTCATGTTTCATTTTCATGTTTCTCATTACATTTGAAAAAATTAGTAAATTTTGAATATATGAATATTTACCTAGGAATATAACCACCATGAGCTTTCAAGCCAACACGGTCTAGGAAAGCAAACTGGATAACATCCCAATAAAGTGACTGTATCAACCAATATACAAGACCAACAATTCTAAAAATTTAATTTAATTTAGATTTAATAAATATAAAAATTTCATTCAATAGTTTCCTAAGTTAGTTCTAATATTTTAATGTTGTTCTAGGCATACCAATATGGGGATACAATTCTGGGGTAGATTCTATTGTCCAAACAAAACCAACCACCATTTTAGAAATATGCCCTAAACCAAATATCAATTTCCGATTTAATGTTATAGAGAGTGAGGTAACATCCATATCATCCTAATTTTCTTTTATGGAGAACCCATATTGGGTCATTATAATTCTTGTATGGACACACCTGTCAAAGGAATGAAGATTTGCTAATATTTTTTTATCAAGGGTGAAAAATTCCACTCTACATAATCATTCCAACCACCTATGCCTACCACCATTAATTGAGGAGACATGGAATGGTTGTGGCTTCATACAAGGATTCCAAAATTCATATTTAATGTAGTGTCAGTGGCGGAGTTTATTATATTTGGTGCTTTGTTTAATTGTTATGTTATGGCCTGATTTTGTTTCCTTCAGTTTGTCTTTCTCATTAAAGTTGTTCAATTCTCCTTAGTTTATCAATAATATTTTTCTCTTATTATTATGTTATTATTAATATCAAGTGTATAACATTGGTTCATGGTGTTAATTTATTTACAGAAAACATTATGAAATTATCAGAAACGGTAGAGTGATTATTATTTTATTGAATTTTTTCTTTTTCTCCAATTTCTCCCTTACGAGTCTACATCCTGGTTCCATTAAAAACAGATAATCAATGGTGGGATAAACCAATTATGGGTTTATAAAATGGAGTGATAGAATATAGAATGGATGTTATTTCTCGCCCCATTAATTTCTATTCACTTATTTTATTTGAGAATTTAGTTTGATGATCTTTAAAATCATTCCTCCTTGTTGAATTTAAGGCCACACACATCATGTGCTAATAAAAACATTTACATTGGACAGCTCAAAGAATTTATGCTTCATGTGTATATGTGATTTTTATTAGGTTCTTTAGACATTAGTCCAGTAGGTGATGTTGTTTCTTGATCTTATTAAATGAAATCATCTAAAATATAAGAAATTATAATGGTTGAAAAAGGAATACATCAAATCCACCCTAAGTGATAACATATGATATACTCATTATATTACATTGAATTCACTTTTTTCAGTTAGAGTTCACTTAATCCCATATAAAATTAATCCAAGTTTGTTACATCATATCAAAAAAAAATCTATAGAAGGTACATGTTTGTAGGTTACTTCTTAGGTCTCTGAGGATTTGACAACCCAAGCTGAACTTCAAATGACCACTTTACCCTAAAAACATGGGTAAATTGGAGTGAGACCATGAAGTATACCAGACATAGCTTTTTTGGATATGTAATTTAAGAAAAAAAAAATATGACATATATTATTATGAGGGTGAAGCCAATAATATTTGGAATTACAAGTTGAATAATGAGGAGATTGTTGTGTGTATAAATTATTTTTAGATTCACTCACACACGGAATGAGGAATTTGGATTTTTTAATTAGAATTCATTTTCATTCATCCATATATAGTATAGATAATATAGATGATTTTTCACATTATGTTATGCTGAGTAGTATTTTACGAATGGATTTCCACCTTCATAGGTTATGGATTATTATAAAACATTCTCAACTGTAGCGATCATTTGTAATTGGATTCTATGAGTAAAGATACATGAGGCCATGAATCATTCTTTCCCATTAGATGTATGGGATGGTTCCATATAGAGAACCATTTTTATTTATATTTTCATTAAAATGTGAATTTGTATATTATTTTAGTAGCATGTTTATTGACTATGGATATTGAATTATGATGTTTTATTATATCAGATGATAGGTATTATATTGTTTTTGGACTCAATAGGATTTTTCAGGATTATAATATGTGTTTTCGTTTTATGTATAGCACTAATAAAGGCTGAGTTTTAAATGAGTTCTTGAATATATTATTTTCATGATATTTTCTGGATCATACCCATATTTTTGGGTCCTGAATTTGTATAAGAGGACTAATATGAAAGTGTAAAATAGATTATGACATCATGGTATGAATCCTAGATATTTTTATACACATATCATTCCATGTTACAACATTCTCCAATTAATTTCCTTTTTACTATATATAGTTTGAATGATAGTGATTATGTTATTCCATATATCATTTTATTACTATGGGAAGATTAGTAGATAACCCACGACACTATTTTGAATATACCCCATTATTAGAATAATAAATTCTTTGAGATTATATATAATATCTAGAAAAAATAGTGATTAAAATAGAGAATATGGGACACTATACAATATTTATTTCCAAATTTATGAATAGATAAGAGAGCATTATTCCAAATAAAAATTTGAGTTCATGGTCAAAGTAGAATATTTTCTTGAGTTACAACATAAAATTTACCATTGATGTTAGACTAGAAGATAGTCTAGGACAATATATAGAATTTAAAACCCATGATCAAACATTCGAAGAGTTTAAGATTCCTTCTGTAATTTTATCACCCACATTTTTATAATATTAATGAGTATGCTTTTATTTATATTGACTTTTTCATATAATGAATGATATAATATATGATCCATTATTTTCTAGAGATCATGGGCCTAGATTTGTGATGGAATTATAATCAGATGATGAACATACTCAGCTGATTTGATATTCAATGTTATAAATTTAATTATTTTTATATATCTATATATGTAAATAATGTAATGTATAAGGTAAACTAGTTATGGTTACATATTTTTTTTATTCTCACAGAATTATTTGGAATATGGCTTTCCATATTGATATTTATACATGTTTTTAGGTAAGATATGGGATCAGAGGTCAATGTGGACTAACTTAATGGGTTTTGAGAGATATACACTCATAGAGTATAAATTCTATTTTTATGAATCCATTTTATTTTTCTTTATAGTATACATTTCACATATTTTTCCAAGTTGGAAATCATAAAATGTATTCTATAAATTTAATATGGTAGCATTACTATTAATATATGTTTTTATTTAATTTGTATTGTTGGTTTGATAACTCAAAATACATGTTCTTCCTATAATGTTACATATTAATTTAGTTATTAAAATTTCATATTGTGTGATCATAAAAAGAGTATAATGTCTCCATGATGGTTATGGAATCATGCCACTAGTCAACAGACTATGGCATATGGGGATGTGCTCCTGTGTTACTGTAATATATACTACCAACACACATTTATCGGTGGTCATGGGATAGGGAGTTACATTGATCATCTATATGAATCTAGGGAGTTTGATAGAATTTTCTAGAAATATTATTATCAAATTGTTCATTTAAAATTGTTTTAATTTATCAATGAAGTAATGTAATAATGAAAAATAATTAAGAGAAATATGCATAAATCATATTTATTTCTCTTTATGACGTTCACAATGAGATACAAATAATATGTGTGATACGTTATCCCAATTAAATCATCACATGATATTTTAATGAGGGATTATGACCTCAACCATTTAATATGATATGGTTTGTTGAATGTTTCAGTGAATTTTGATTCAATTTTACTATGGAGTTATATATTGGTCATTTTATTCTACCACTACAACCTAGTATTTAATATTTTATTATAAATTTTAGGGTGAATAAATTTGATAAATAACATTCATATATATTGATATGAATTTTATAAGACTTTAAAGTATTGAATATTGATAATTATTCAGTATTTATCATGAATATGAGGAAGAATAAAACTAAGACACAAATAATAATGTAAATGTTCAAAGAGAATAAATAATATTCCCCGATGAAAAATTATTTATAAAGAGATAAATATGAAATAAATTTTTTAATGTCGAAAGATATCATAAATGAAGAATAATAATCTAATTTCAAAGAAGTATGGGGAAGAATCTGGTTTATTTTTTCTAAATGCTTTTTTATTTCTATACTTTTGGTATATGACACAATTGATGAATAATAAATTTATATATATAGGATCAAATTATGTAATGAGTGATTGTATGTAGTGATGTGGATCTTAAAACTATTTATATAGTGAGTATTTCTATATAAATTATATAATATTATAATTTCATATTTTTATCCGAATAAATATTGAATCTGTAAAATTTTATTTTTAATCATAACATTATTTATGGGTCTATTTTTGAAATGAGTGGATTTATTTTAAATGTAGTAATAAAAACAACATCAAATATAACAATACAACATAATTAAATATATTTTTTCAATATATACAGTGATTGGTAAATTCCAATTTGGGAATAATTGAGGTATTAAAAGCATATAATTCATATTAAATCTAGTTATGAAATAGTCAACATGAATATATAAACTATAATCATTACAATAACATAAAACCAAAAGGGTAATTTTTTTTAAAAAAAATTATTACAATCTTGGATTATTGATAGCCCTACCTAATATAACAATTGTGTAGTGTGGTAGAAAGAAATAATCATGAAAAATAAAATGTGCTTCGTGAATAAATTTACATATTTCCTTATAAACTATTAATATAAAGAAGTTAACGGGTGAATATCATAATACTATACATTTTTAAATAGGTTTATATATATAAATATATATAAAATAATAGGAAAAATCAAAATCGATTAGTATATATTAATGAATATAAAATTAATTAATAGAATCAACTTTGAAAGAAGAAAAAAATATTCAATAATACTATATCAAAAAATATATTAAACAAGTATTTTTTACTATTGATTCATTCAACTATTTTATTAAGATTCATTGAAAATATAATCACACATAGTTATCCAACTTTTCCAACCAAGGGGTTAAATTTACCTCATATATGTAATAGTATAAATAAAAACATGGTTGGACACATATATGTGCATAAGGATATTGATTGGCTATTCATTCTATTCCTAGAAACAAACAAGCATCTTTTGATAATATGGGTATTTTTTAAATTATCATCGATATTAAATATTACATAAATAGTGGAATAATATATTTAAATTATATTAGGGGAGAATGACTATTAGAAATGGATTATGGGATTTTGATACATAATATCTGATATACGAAGAATCCCTCCAAATGTATCTATGGGATATGTTGTCATGATGAATAGAATTTATTAGTGTATAATGATGGTATGAAAAAAAATATAGATATGGTGCTTTCCCATCTATAATGGTTACACTATATTTTTTAAAGAATACAAATGCTTATCGTAAAAATAGAAATAAATATAAAACTATAACGATTATTTGATTTGGAAGATATATCCATTTACAGATTTGGGAAAATATAATGACAATAAAATGGTAATATTAATTATTATGCAATTGAATTTTTTTCCATTTAAAATAAATATGAGGTATGAATCTATGAACAAATCATATCAAGTGTGTAATAATATTATGGATAATATATCTCATTGATATATTGTTAATTGAATGAAGATACCCATTTTCCAGTCAATAAAGTATTAATTGAACATAAGATTCTATAGGAAATAATAAGTCACAACCTCTTATATTCATGGTATAAAGATCTCTAGATTTTGATTCAAGAGTATATATAAAGTAATTAAATTTATCTACATTGAGAATGTGTTAAATAATAAAAAATAGACCAATTAAGATAGAATTATTAATTTTACACATAACATAATGAAGGAGTATAGTTCCATTGGTTTCAATTATTGGATCTATTATTTATTAAATTTTATATATTTACATGCTTTTTTATAACTATGATTTCGAAATAGAAAATTATCAAAAGGTAAAATAGTTTTAGAAATGAAATTTAATGAGCCTAAATAAATATAAAAACCTAATTTTGAGGGATATATTACTTTTTTATATAATAATAGTTCGATTAGATGTGAAAATTGGGATAATGACAGTGAAATGAGAATTATATGGTAAAATTTACCCATGGATAAATATTATATAAAATCCGTAAACATCATAAAATTTAAAGAGAAAAATAGAAAACATGATTATATTTTTAAAATCCCTTCTATTTATATGTTTTTATCAAGGAGTTTATTTCATAATAAGAATACATTCAAAAACGTTCAATATTGATGTTCCAATAGATAATGCCACACCTATATATAATCAAGGATATCACGTGATATAAAATAATTTGTGAAATATTAACAGTAGAATCTAGTGAAATTTGGTGTGTACTGATGTTAGTTCCTTATATAAAACTATATATTGGAACTTGAATTACAATTTCATTTATACAAATTAATATATATATATATACGTTTATCACTTTTACATGTTTTTTGTTCATCAATGTGACATTTATATAAAACCTTCCATAGAATATGTTTTACAGTAATATAATATAATATAATAGTTTCCAACTAAAATTTCAAAATAATAAATCTAGAATGATACTCGTTAAAAAAATTTAACATATAGATTCATTAGTTTGATAGCAATAAATGATAAACGAATATCTAGTATTGGGGTCTCACGATCATTGAGACAAATTCTAATGAAGTTCATAATTAAAAATTTATAATAAGGGTAGTCTGAAGGATATACCTTCTATGAAAAATTTCATATATATTATATTTTTCAGTGTAGTTCCAAAATTAATGAATATGTATTGTTCCTTAGACATGAGATAATTAATTATTTATATCCCGATTTCATACATTGATATATGAATGAGAACCATGTTAATATATTTTGATGAAAAATTAGTATATATAATTTACATCAAGATTTTTATGAAATTAATTGAATAATCAAGAAAGGATTTAACCCCTTTCTAGTAATATATGAAGATTCCTCAAACCATTTGATGAAATTAATGGATCCTAATTAATTTTATAGACATGGGGATATCAAATAAATTATTTCATAATGTAAATAAAATTACTTTATATTTAAAAACCAAATATATGGGTATATTTTATATTTGATGAAACACTGGATACAAATATTTTATACTCTAATGATGAATTTGTGGGAAGGATATAATTTAGTTATCCAATCATATCTTTTTGGGTACCATTATATGTTACTTGATACCAATCATGGTATGTGGGTGTGACCTTTTTATAAAAACGAAAGTCCATTAAGGGGTACAAATGATATAATTATAGAAGATCATAATATCTAATTGAATCTATATGTTTGGAGAAACTATTTTCCCTTTTATGGATTAAGATTTGTCATGTTAAATGGACAATAAATTTAATTATAATATTTTTATCATCAATAATGAGTTGTTTTATTTTTATCCTTAATTTATTCACAAGATATATTATTATAATAACTATATATTAATCATTTTTTTGAAATAATATTTATTTATTATTAACAAAAATTTATTAATTTTTTATTACGTTTTTAGAAAATAATATTTTTAAGGAACATATTTATATATTTCATGTGTGTAGAATATTAATTTAAGTATTTTAATTGTTTTAATTGTAAAATACTTAGTAAATAAATGAAATTAAATTTAAATATTTATTAAATAAATATTAATTTTAATTTAAATGGAATTCTATTTTTAATGTTGTACCCGACACACAATAATGGTTTTTTTCCGAAATCTCATGATGCACAGAAGGTTGAGTAATACAAAAAAATAATAATATAATATTATTTTAAATGGTAACTAAAACCTAACCATTTTATAGGAAATAAATGTATAGAACTAACCATATTATTATTATACGTGTTTGTTAAATTCATATTTTTTTATCATTAAAATGATAGAGGTTTAAAATTTGAATGAATTAAATTTTAATCTTAAATACTATTATATTTTTAAAATGCAGTTTTACCGCATTTTGATGGTGAAAACTATTTAAATTTAGTTTTTTTAACTTTTATATGTTTAATTTGACAATATAATCTTCATTTTTAGAAGTTGGAAACCAAAATTTACATTTAATGAAATTTTGGTATTTTTCAATAGAGTTAATTTTTAATGTATAGTGAAAAATACTCCATTTTAAGTCAAAAGTGTCTTCTTGTATGATTTATATAAAGGGGTAGATTAATTTTTTATATGGTCTTAAAGTGTAATTAGATTTTATTTTAACCATTTAATCTATTATTGGTCGAATGTAATTTCACATTGATGTTTGACATAAACATATTCCAATCTTTTTGTAGTTTGTACTTCTTAAAATCATGTTTTCAAGTTCAGACAACAAGAATTAATTTTGAATTAATTAATGAAACTTCTATATTATGAATTTGATAATATAGACCTCATTTTTTAATTAATTATATAATAATTATATTTATGAAAATTTTTGGTATTTTTCTGAAAGCGTTCAATTTTTGATGAATAATGAAAACAGAACATGGTAGTTAAAAGTCGACATTTTCATTTAAATGAAATTTTACCCCTTATTTGTACTGAATCTCAATAAACTAACATACATTTTGGTTATATGTATGAAAAATATGCTTCAATAAGTTGAATTTTTTGGGTGAATAGTAACTTTTGATTTTTAATTAACTCAATTAAATGTAAATAGGGTAATTCAAGGTATAAATAATATTAGAAAAATATAAAATTACATTAACACATGTCATAACCTTATTTTATGAGTCATGGCCGAACAAAATAACCTTCTATGAGACTTGTGGCCTTTGAAATCCATTTGGGTAAGATAATGACATTAATAACTAAAAATTTTAGATATAAAAAAATCATAAATGTGTATTGTTTTTCAGAAACAATTTTAATGTGGGGAAATATAATTGATATATTCAACTATAAATATTCATTAGAACTTTAAAAAAATTCCTAATTTATTTTATTTATTTACAATTTTTAGACATCAAATAAATAAATTTATATACGACACAATGATGATTTAATAATTATCTCAAAATACATTTTTCTAATAAATGATATTACAAAGTATAAAATAAATTTATTCTGAAATTTTATATTCCATCCAAAAATTTTATAGAGGAGTATGAATTGTTATATTTGAATTTATTATGGTTTTTTGAAATAATAAATCTGTTTTTTATTTTTAACAAATTCATCATATGAATAGTAATTAAATTGGCATAATTGAGTTTTTTAATCAATTACTTTTTTATTAAATGATAAAATAGTCCTAAAAATATATGATTTGTCCCAATAACATATATTATGTTTCAAATTTAATTAATTAACCAATTTTTGTCCGATTAAAATCCCTGGTAACAATATACACCTTATAGAGTGAATACACAAGAAGACATGGTGAGGGTCAAATAAGTTTACTATGGTTTAATTCTAAATGATAAGGATATATTAGAAAGTAAAATTTTTATAAAACATATTGGTTGAGATTATAACTAATAATATTAATCTAATATTTTAATGTAATTACATGGATACATTTTGAAACCGAAAATTATTTTATAATAAAATAAATCATTAAAATATTCTTAATGGGACCATCCTCCCTCTTATAAAAGGAAACCACCTCTAACCATTAGTCACACCTCTAAATCCCCCTTTCCTCATCCAAAATCTACTCAAATAATCTCCCCACATCTTTACTTTCATCCAAGAATCCTCACTATTGTTTGAATCCACTTCATGAACCCCATTTGGTTCAAACCAAAGTGAGTTACCTAATTTAATGGTTACGTCCTCCCTCAAGTTATCTTATTTTATTTTAATTCTTCTCTCCAGATTCTATGAGTATTTTTTTACATAAAAACACCTATTTCCCCAATATACTATTTATATTTATGAAAATTATTCTAACTACACATCAACACACCTCCTTCTAATGGATACAAACATAATGTTTCTGTGGATGTCGAACTACTTCCTAATGAAACAATGATTGTTCAATCATTTCCTACCACCTGTCATTGTGACCATTATGATCTAACTATAATTATATATGATATTAATGATATATATTTTATCTATTTTCTTCTTTAATTCTCTTTTATAACATACCTTTATTCATTACATGTTGGATATAAAAGATAATTTAATTTGAGGTTATATGGACTACTTCCCTCTCAAAGTGATATGACTCGTTCATACCATACATAGAATATATAAATGATGTAATTAGTGAAATTAGGTAACATATATTACATATATATTATTCATTAATTATAATTTATCTATGTATTCCTACGATATCATTCTTTAAATATATAATAGAAACAAAAGTAGCATTCATGCATACGTATGACTTACCTTCTCCATGAATAATGCATTTTATTTCATAATTTAAAATGATATGGAGTATTATAAAAACATATAAACATGATATATATGATATATATAATATATAAATCCTGAATATCATTCTAGATCTAATGTAATTTTTTCCTCATGGACAATGTTTTATTATAACATTTTCATTTTTACTCAAGTTTCGAACCTCAATAAAATGTCTTATATGAACTCAAATAATTAACTAATTGTAATAGAAATGTAATAAGTGAAATAAAATGAATAATAAACATAAAAAAGGTTATTAATGATGTACAAATTATCTTATGTTTTTTATTAATGAAAATAAAGAATGAACGAGTCATGTCAGACATGAGGTATGGGACTTCGTCTCAATCTCAATTCATTGAGGAATATAATGATAATATACGCATACTTCTTTTACACTGTTTATAATAACACCCATTGCCTTTAACATTGATTCAAAGGTAATCTATTATCTATGAATCACTTCACTAAATGACATAAGGAATGTTTATTACAATTATTGTTACAATGAGCTCCTCGATGCCATATTCGTTATTTGACTTCCACTCTAAGCCTTAGTGTTTTTAAAATGAAAAAAAGACCTTATAATTTTTTATGGAGTTTTGGTACTGGAAAAGGTTTTTGAATTGGATTGATTATTTAAAAATATTGAAATTATTTCTTATGACTGAAAATGAAATCTTATTATTAAAGATATTATATTTTAGATATTTTATGTGTTATGATTTTATAATTGTACTAGAACATTTGACTGCAAGATACATGATAATCCAAATGATGGGTGGTGAAATGATATACCAGGATGGATTGTTAAATTATAACCTCAAATGCTTTGGGTATGGAAGTCAGTGGTATGGGTGTTCCTTTTAGTTTTATTTGTGGAAGTCGATCATATGGTTATTCCATTTAACTATGTTTATGACCCAAGTTACCTTTATACGTTATGTGTTCTTTCTATGGGTTTTATGGTAATATTTTTCTTACAAAAGGTTATGCAATGGAATTTTATTCAGTTAAGAGTATTTACTACTTCATAAAGGTGAAATGTATTACTTATGATAATGTATTTATAATTTATTTGTTGGTTTTAAAAACTAATAGTTTTCTTTCTTTGTGTATCCCATACTGAGAATTTTTATGCTCATCCTAGGTTTTTGAAATGTTTTTCACAGGGTATAAGGCATGGTAAGGGAAATGAATAATTCAGAAATATTTATCTCAAGAAAAGAATTATTTTTTTCTTTTATGAATTATTATGTTATAAAAAAATGGATACGGAGTTGAATTGCCTAATTTTTAATATTTGAGTTGAAATGTAATTATTTGGAGCTAATTATCTAACACTCTAAGCCTAAAAAGATTCTCAATACGAATTAGTAAATTTATTCATGATTATGTAATGTTTATGGAAGGGGCATTATAGTTGGTATTATAGATCAGTTTAAAATACTTAAGTAGTTAGGGTATCGTTAAATTAATATCCATAAATTAATTTATGTTAACATTGAAATGATATAGCATTTCAAGAATACCTTGTTTCTTTGGCTAAGATATTTCTATTTTCTGAATTTTTTTTCTTCAGAGGAAATAGGGAATCTAGGTCGGGAAGTCATACTAGGGAGAATAACCATCCAAATAATCATCTAGAGGTGGTCATAATCAGAACTGAAAGGTCTGTTTTAATGATGGATTAGTTGACTCAAGTGATAAATGGTGGTGGTATACATGCACGATACCAACCACAACAACCCCATAGGAACATGTCTAAATTGGAGGATTTCATGAGGCAACGTCCCCCATCATTCGGAGATCATTTTACCCAGTTCAATATGAAGGATGGATCATTGCACTTGAAAAGATATATGTTTTCAAGGAATTTACAAAAAATAAAAAATTTAGTCTCTTTATTTATCAGTTGAATGAAAAGTGTAACAGTGGTAGTCAAAGGTTAAAAATATCATGGATAGTATAGAGGTTGATGCTCTTGGTTGGGACGAATTTAAATGTATGTTTCTTTAGAAATATTTTCTTTAGGCTGTTCGACATAGGATAGAAAGGAATTTCTTATAATTGAGTAATGATGATGACTCAGTGACTGCTCACCAAAAAAAAGTTCACATGACTGGTAATGTATGCTTCAAATTTAATTTGAGATCTTGATAGTAAGTTCTATCGATTTTAATCAGGTCTAAAGCCGTGATATGGATGAGATTAGGCCTCTAATTATTTCAAAAGATATTAGAAACATGTATGATGTGCTTAGAAGGTAGAAATGGAGTTTTATAATTATTAGGTGTTCCAAGAGGTCAAGAAAAATAAAAAATTCAGTTGGTAGACAAAGGGAAATAATTCATCAAATAACACCAGAGGTAAGAAAATTAAATATCCATATTGGGTTAAGTTTCTTAAAACCCATCTTGGAGAATCATAATCAATGTCTGAAAATAGCTTCTGGTCTTGTAAGCTAGTTCATATTTCTCATAACTGTATGAATGATGATCAACTAGGAAATGAATAGCCAGCAGTATGATTTTTACGTTGCACTTAGTTTGGGAATTATTCCAATGTGTGTCCAATGTTTATTACCTAGGCTATAAACCAAACAAATCAAAAGAATAATTGTGGGAAAAATGTTTTTCTACTACCACAATTGATGTGGGACAATAAATTGATGTGGAATCTGGTACTGTGTTTTTTCTGATTATTCGAATGTGTTGTTTGATTAAAGATCAACCAATTCATTCATTTATGGAATGTTTTCTAGTAAATTAGGATTTTCCATCTCATGATATGAATCCTAGACTTATGGTAAAAATAACAGGAATAAATGTTGATACAAATATAAATTATAATAACCTTCCTTTCCTTGGATGCAGAAAGAATCTACCTACATACCTTATTGTTTTTTCACTAGTAGAGTTTGATGTTATTTTGGGTCTGGATTGAAATTATTTTTATCATGCTGAGATTAACTATAGAGAAAAAGAGGTTTCATTTTAAGATGAATTTCAATTTTTGAACAAGAAATAACTTTTACTTTTGATAACATTTAAGGATTCATTGAAACTACGGAAAGAAGCAAATAAATTTAACCCTCCCCATATTATTTACATAGAGAAACAATTCATATTAATGATGTTATATTGTAGAATGAGTATCTTGTTATTTTATATGATGTGTTTCCTGGTATAATACTAGATCGAGAAGTTAAATTTACTATTCACTTAGTTCTTGATGCTAAGCCAATTTCAAAACCCCCTTATCAAATGGCTCAAATTGATATTTTAGAGTTAAAAAAGAAATTGTAGGAGTTGTTAGATAATTTTGTAATTCGACCTACCACATAATTGTGGGGTGCTCTAGTCTTGTTTGTTAAAAGGAAATATGGTTCAATAAGACTTTTCATTGATTATAGAGCCTTGAATAATATCATATTTACAAAAAAAAGTATCATTTCTTCATATCGATGATTTTTTTTGATCATCTCTAGGGTTCTTAATATGTTGAAAATATTGACATGAGTTCTAGGTATCATCGATTGAATGTAAAGGAAGCAGATGTTCCGTTGACCGCATTTTTTATTAGATATGGCCATTATGAATTTCTAGTTATGCCTTTTGGGTTATCCAAATCACATGATGTATTCATGGATATTATGAATTTAATTTTACATGAGTTCATGGATATGAATATTGTTGTTTTTATTGATGACATTTTGGTTATTTAAAAAATTAAATAGGAATATGAATGTCATTTAAGGGTGTCCTGAAAACCATAAAAGATTAGTATATTAATTTCTAGTTATGCCTCTTGTATTAGACATTTTGGCATAGGAGAAGACCAATATGTTTTCATACCTCAGGTCTTTAAATACCTTCAAATTTTCCATGGGATGGAGTTGGAAATTTTAAACATTCATGTCAATGAGTTCAACGACACTGTTGAAACCTTGTTCACACAACATCAACTTGAGTCATCTATGTTGAAGGTATTTTCTTTTATCACTTATGGATTGAACAAATAATTGGTTAAAAATAATATGACCTGCATCGGTCAACTCCTGGGACCAATTTCAATAATAAATATACAAAAAATACATCCCCCGTAACAAAAGAAGTGTTATTAGAAAGGGCATCAAAAACATTTTTGAAAATGAATGTGAGTCATTTTAGGAATAGTGGGAAAGGCTTAATGACACACCCAAAAGGATACATCACTATAGATTTTCAATACTAGAATAAGTGTGAATTTTATATGATGGTTTGGGCCTTGGGAACAAACAATTTATTAACATGATGTGTAATAGAACCTTCAAAATCAATGACCCAAATGATAAAAATGAGTATCTAGAAGGGCTGGCTGATGAAAACCTATCCTAGGTGACATCACCTTACTAAGAGAAACTACCCAAATCTGATGAAATTCACTCACTTAGAGAGGGGGAAATATTTAGTTTGAAACATTTTTCACTCACTAGGATGTTCAAAGGAAATGATCTTCTGAAATTCCATGAAATTCAAATTTTAGACCCTATTTTTAAAATTTATGAAAAAAAAGAGAACAAGTCAGAAAAATGCACAACCATACCTTTTATTAATGATGTTATTCTAGGAATACTAGTTGAGTATGTCAATCCTCTAAACTTTCACAAGCCATAGTAACAAAAAAAGTTTAATCCAAGGTACAATGACTATCTTGGATTCCATTAGAAATATAACCAACAACCTAATCATCCACAAGGACCAAACCCCTACCCTCCACAAAATTTTTAAAACCATAACCAATTCCATCCACAACATATAAAATACCGACCCCCTATTATCCAATAACAACAACCCATCTAGATACACATGAAATAACCAATGTATCCTCCTCAGACAAACCAACAAGTACAAGCCCGTACTCAACATGTCCATCTTCCAATCTATGAGAAGTTGTTTAAACAAATAGAGAAAATGAACTCGGATGTATAATCCCTTAAACATGAACTTCAATCCATTATAACGGCGAAGGAATCCATACCTACTCTAGTGGTACCCTCTTCATCTTTTAGGGGATAATCCTTTTAAACAGAAACCTCTCATGAATGACTAAAACCGATGACTATTTTCAGAAGTGGGAAAACCATTTAGAATACTAAACAAGAAATTCTAGAACCATTAAGAGAATTTTCAATGAAGGATAAAGATTAATAGTCACCTATAGATTTCGAAAAACCCAATGAGAGTGTGAGGGAACTACAACCACACCCTAAAAACTTACATAACTTGCTACCTTCCCTCAATGCATGTGTGGAAAATCTAAACCACAATTGAATGAAACATTGAGGGAAATCTTCTATTAGGTTAAGATGAACATTCCACTTCTTGATGAAATCTGAACCATTCCTACCTACTCAATTTACCTTAATGACTTGTGAACATTTAAATGGAAAATTTCACATTAAAATAATTCTTTTTGCTAAAACTGTGAGTACCACAATTCAAGGGACCAATCCTCCAATGTTGAGAGAACCCCGATGTCCATACATCAATGTTGAGATAGGAGATAAAAATTTTATGAATGCTCGTTTTGATCTGGGAGCCACTATGAAATTAATTTCTTATACCATGTATTTTAAGCTATTGATAGAATAACGGCATCCCACAAATTCCACTCTACTACGTGAAGACTATCATGATCATGTTCATAAGGGGATACTAAAGGTTGTTTTGGTGAATGATGGAAATATGATTTACCCAGCTGACTTAATTGCCCTTGAAAATCATCCAATCTTAAGTCATAAGAATAAAATCCCAATTATCGTTGGACAAACCTTCTTAGAAACAATCAACTCTATTATCTTACTCTGAAATTGGAACATGACAATCACCGTAGGAAACATGAGTTTAAACATGAACATTTACAATCGATACTCTCTAATTGGAGATGATGAAGGGATCCATGTGGTTATTGGGATTGGTAATGATGATAGTGAACTTGAGGAAAATCATGGAATTAATGGAGGATGTATAGGTCAAGAATAGTTTTATTTTAATTGTTCACATGAATAAAATTTCTCCCCATGGTTTGAATCTCATTAAGATATATCTATTGATGATTTTCCTGAATCACCAATCAATGATACCATTTTTGAAGTCAATAACATTGAGTCCATTCCCATATATAACCCTAATATGGACAATTTAGTGGAAGAAAATTCTATTCAGAAGGATCCAATTCTATTAAGAAATGTGAACAATGAAATTGGGTTCAATACAATGTCCGATCCTTACATCAAAATTGATAATCAACCTGATCTCGAGTTTAAGGTCCTAAATTCACCACTAGTGTATTCCTTCATCGAGGAAAATAGATCCTTTCTTGTTGTCATTTTTGTCCCTCTTAAAGACAATAAAGACATTTAACTTATGGATATCCTATTAAAGTGTAAGAAAGTAATTCAATGGATCCTTTTTGATATTCCTAGGATTGTACTACTCATTTGAACTCATAGCATTGTTCGTGAGTCTAAATCCAAACCATGTCATCATCCTTATTGGATAATAAATATGAATCATATGGATGTGGTGAGGAAATAAATTCTTATGTAATTGAAATAAGGATTATCTACTCCAAATATAAAAGTGAGTGGGTATACTCAATTGATGTTCTCTTAAAGAAAGAAAGAATCACAGTGATAACTAATGAGGATGGTGACCTTCTCCCAAAAAAATTTTTAGTCGATATAGAGTTTTTATTGACCATAAAAAGCTCAACTAGTATAGCATGAAAGACCATTTTACCTTGCTCTTTATTGATTAGGTCCTCGAGAGAGTGGCAGGTAAACATTTCCATTACCTCTTAGATGGATTCTAAGGGTATAATCAAATCCTGGTATCCTTAAAGAATCATGTAAATACAACCTTCACTTGTCCATTCAGCACTTTTCCCTTCAAGTGCATTCCCTTTGGGTTGAGTAATTCTTATGGTACCATCCAGTGGTTCATGAAGGGAATATTTTCGAACATAGTGGAGGATTTCTTAGAGATCATCATGGATGAATTCTACAGATTTTGGGAGTCATTTTAGGGATGAATTATTAATGTTCAAAGGGTTTTTCAAGATTAAAGTAGAAGAATATCATCCTAATTTGGGGAAAATTTCATTTCCTGGTAATTTAAGGACTTGTTCTAGGCCATATGAAATATGGTAGAGGGATTGAATTTTATAATGATATGTATTACATCATTAGTCACCTTCCTTCTCGTAAAATTTATTAAAATGAGGCCCTTATTAGGATATGTTGGTTTTTATAGAAGGCTCATTAGGAATTTTAGCTATATTTCTCGGCCACTTTGTGATGTATTAGTGAATGATTGCCCATTTTTATGGACAAATAAATATGATGAATCATTTTTTACCTTCATCTTAGCTCTTATCTCTCCACCTATCATGCAATATCCAAATTGGAAACATCCTTTTGTGGTCATGTGGGATGAATGATACATCATTGTAAGAGTAATCCTATATCAACTATGTGACAAAACCCCATGTGACATTGGTTATGCAGGAAAATATTTATTTTATACAAAAATTAACTACACCACCACTACGAAAGAGATTCATGTTGTTATTGTTGCATTATAGATCCTCAGGTATTATCCCTTAGGACCACCCAACGTTGTCTTCTCTGACCTCTCAGCACTAAAATACCTTTTCCAAATAAGAGATTCCAAGGATAGATTAATTAGGTGGGAACTTATTCTTCATAAAGAGTTCAACATAACCATTAATGATAAAGAGGATGTTGAAAATATTGTAGCTGATCACCAATCTACAATTGAATTCAATGTCAAATCACGACACCTTTAGGTGATTGATTTATTACCTGATGAGAACCTATATTCTGTGAGTGATTTCCCACGTTATGCAGAAATAGAAAACCATTTTGTGATATGTGATATTCCATAATTACAAGGGACCAATGATAAAATGATATTAATTTCTGATTTCAAACACTATGTGTTTTATGATCCTTATCTCTTCATGTTCTGTACTAATAAAATCATTAGGATATGTGTTCCTGACTCTGGGAAAGTGTCCATTATAAAAAAAATTCATGGAGATGCATGTGGAGGAATATTTTCTACAGTGAAAACCACTGGCGAGGTCCTCCAAAGTGGTTTCTAATAGACTATACTCACAAAGGATTCCTTCCAGTTCTGCATAAGTTGTCCTTATTGTCAACAATTAGGATCCATTAACAAAAATAATCAAATGACCCTCACTCCCATCCTGGTCATTTAAATATTATATTTTAGGGTAATTTATTTCATAGGACCCTTCCCAAACTCTATAGGATACCTCTACAACCTATTAGATATTGATTATGTGTCAAAATGGGTTGAGGCCATCCCTACAATGTCCAATGACAGTCATGTTGTGATCTAATTTCTAAAAGAGAACATATTATCCCGATTTGAAATTCCTAGAGCTATAATCACTGATCAAGGAACTCATTTCTACTAACACCCATTCTTTTAACTCATGTCTACATATTAGATTTCTCATAAATTATCTTCTAAAAACCATCCTTAATATAATGGTAAAGGTGAGTTAGAAAATAGGATGATTGAACAAATTCATGAAAAAACGGTCAATCACTCGATGAAAAATTGGTCAATTAATCTATTGGATACCATTTAGCTATATCGTATAACATAAAACATCATCTTAATCATGTCACCATAATTTTTAGTTTATGAAAAAACATGCCATTTACTTATTGAAATTGTGTATAAGGCGTTTTGGGATATAAAAAAAATGAATTTTGACATTTCTTTGGCCGAAGAAAAGTAAAAATATGTTCTTAATGAACATGAGGAAATTAGGATAGAGGCTTATAAAAATTCAAGGATCAATAAATCTATACTTCATGCCTACCAATATATGTATTTCAAAGTTAAACACTTTGAACCAGAAAAAGTTGTGATCATTTATAGTTCAATACATCATTTATACCCGGAAAAGTTATGGTCAAGATGGTCACATCCATTCATAGTGAAACATCTATAACCCATTGAGTTGTAGAGATCTAGGATCCCACATGTGGTCACAATTGCAAGGTCAATAGTAATTGGTTAAAACCATTCATTGAATCATTCAATAAAAATGAAACAGCGGTTAAGTGAGAAGATCCAACCGATAAACCAAGAATAAAATTGATGGATTTAGGATCCATGTCAGTCAAATGATGTTAAAACAAAGAGTTTCACATTAGGAAACATGATGTTTTTATGCTTCCAATCATTTGGACCATATTTATTTTCAAAATAGGATTAATGAATCATTTTGATATTTTAAATAAATTACATAATTAATTATCTTGTAATATGATAATACCTTCGACTGTTGACCTGTTCTTTTATTTTGACTGAGGATGGGTTTGAATGGTGAGTTCCATATTCATCCATGTCATGTGGTGTGTTCATTGAGTAATACAGAACCATGATATTAAAAAATATGACAATGTATCATTAGTATATTTTGTTTTATATCTTTTAATGTTTAACAGAAAATAAATAAAATGAATCATTTTAAAAAAATTACAACGGAATGTTGTAGGTCATGGGGAAAACAAATTCATTACAGGCGAAGCCATGAGGAATCGAACCTGAGACCAAATGTATACAATTGCATGTTCATTCCACTGACCAATTAATTATGGTGATTCATTCTTCTATAATTATTGTATATATACTTATAATTTAATTTTTATATTAAATATATCCATATTGTTTTTTTTATTTTATTTGTTTCCTTGTTCCACTATGGTACTCTTTGAGTGACATGGATATCAAGGGATAAAACTGGAGCAGCATGAACATCAAATTCAACCCATTGGGGACTTCATTCTATGATCCTCATATTCAATTATCATTTTTGAACTCAACTTCTCTGCCTCCACCCCCTTCTAAATATAATTATTTTAAACACTGAGAACATTTTTATTTTAGGTTTGGGGGAAGACGAAATAAAAAAATCGATTTGGGGTGAAAAAAACCTGATTTGAATAAAAGTGTCCCAAATGGAAGGAAATATTACTTTAACATTGAACATGATAATACAAATTGAATAAATTGAAATAGAATATCAAATAATATATCATTATCGGATTCAAATTTTTATACTTGTATAATTTCATGAGTATAGATTTTGGATAGTGTGTTTATCCAATGTAATATTTCATCATTTATATTTTCATCCAAAAAAATTACAATACACGCCTTTTGGAAAATGAGGTATTAATTTGAGTTCATGGAGTCCCATAAATAAATATCATTTTTTTTGTTATCATTATAGTTTTAATATGAGTATTCAATAAATAAAATAAAAAACAAAAAAAAACAAATTTTCATGTACAGTAATAAAATGAACTAATGCGTGGATTTCAGTACTTGGGGATCATGACTCCATAATTTTATCCCTAGAGTTATTAATTTTATCACTATTTTTGGTAATTTGATTTTGATTTTGAATGATTTAACTTGAGATGATACCTGAGTTTGTGGGCTTTACTTGGTGCACTACTATATTTGAGACTGGTAGTAATCGGAAAAGTCCCGCTACATGGGTTGAATCTATTGAGTGAAATTTCAATTACCATGGAAAAATTGGTAAAAAAACAAAATATACAATATATTTGTTTGAATACACATCTTAATATATAAATGTCATTATACACAATGCTTCCATCATTTCCCCATTTAATAATGATGTCCCCCATGTCTATTGCGATGCACAACATATCATCATACTTTAATGATAATGGATGAAACATGGAGATGAATTTGAACAGTGGAAGGTGAATTGCATTGGGTTATTCTTATGATAATATCTTGTATTAAATTATTATTATGTGATTCATGATTTTTTGTTATAAGTGTTCTTGGTGATCTTTGTGTATTAAAATGATTTTAAAAAATGAAATCGAATTTTACTTTTTTGAGATATATTTTTTATTGAGTAAAAAAACAAAACGTGGCGGGTGTGATTAGAAACTGAATGAGGCTAATATTCATTGTTAATTAATATAATATTAATGTGATTTATTATTCTGAAATACCATTTTCTTCCATTTTATACTTTCAACATCATTTCACATTATGATTGTTGGTCCTTCTTAAAATTACTTATAACATGGTACAATTTTGAACACCATATAAAATAACCAATGGTCTTGAGTTTATTTTCATGTTTCATTTTCATGTTTCTCATTACATTGAAAAAAATTCATAAATTTTGAGTATATGAATATTTACGTAGGAAGATAACGAACATGAGCTTTCAAGCCAACACGTTCTGGTAAAGTAAACTGAACAATATCCCAATAAAGTGACTGTATCGTCCAATATACAAGACCAATAATTCAAAATATTTAATTTAATTTAGATTAAATCAATAGAAATATATCATTCAATAGTTTCCTAAGTTAATTCTAATATTTTAATGGTTTTCTAGGTATACCAATATGGGGATACAATTCTCGGGCAGATTCTACTGTCCAAAAAAAACCAACCAACATTTTAGAAATATCTCTTAAAATAAATATCAATTTCAGATTAAATGTTATAGAGAGTGAGGTAACATCCATATCATCCTATTTTTTTCTATGGAGAACCCTTAAGGGGTCATTTTGATTCTTGTATGGACACACCTGTCAAAGCCATGAACATTTGCTGAGTTGTTTTTGTCAAGGGTGAAAAGGTCCACTCTCCATCAACATTCCACCCACCATTGCCTACCACCATTAATTGAGGAGACATGGAATGGTTGTAGCTTTATACAAGGATTCCTAAATTCATATTTAATGTAGTGTCAGTGGCGGAGTTTATTATATTTGGTGATTTGTTTAATTGTTATGTTATGGTGTGATTTTGTTTCCTTTAGTTTGTCTTTCTCATGTAAGTTGTTCTATTCAGCTTAGTTTATTAATAATATTTATTTCTCCTATTATTATGTTATTATTCATATCATGTTGATACCATTGGTTAATGGTGTTAATTTATTGACACAAAACATTACGAAATTATCAGACAATGGTAGAGTGATATTTATTTTATTGAATTTTTTCTTCTTCTCCAATTCCTCCATTACGAGTCTACTTCCTACTTCTATTGAAAATGGATAATCAATGGAGGTATAACCGAATTATGGGTTGATAAAATGGAGTAGAAAGAAGATAGAATGGATGTTATTTGTCACACAATTAATTTCTAATCACTTATTTTATTTGATAATTTAGTTTGATGATCTTTAAAATCCTTCCTCCTTGTTGAATTTAAGGCCACAAACTTCAAGTGCTAATACAAACATTTACATTCGACTGCTCAAAGCATTGATGCTTCATGTGTTTAGGTGATTTTTATTAGGTTATTTAGGCATTAATCCATAATGTGATGATGTTTTTTGATCTTATTAAATGAACTCATCAAAAATATAAGGAATTAAAATTGTTGAAAAAGGAATTCATCCAATCCACCCTAAGAGATAACCTATGATATACTCATTCTTTTACATTGAATTTACCTTGTTCAGTTAGAGTTCACTTAATACCATATAAAATTACCCAAGTTTGTTACATCATATCAAAAAACAATCGATAGAAGGTACATGTTTGTAGGTTATTTCTTAGGTCTCTGAGGATTTGACAACCCAAGCTAAACATCAAATGACCGCTTAACCCTAAATCATGGGTAAATTTGGGTGAGACTATGCAGTATACCACACATAGCTTATATGGATATGTAATTTGAGAAAAAAAATATTTCATATATTATTATGATGGTGAAGCCACTAATATTTGGAATTACAAGTTGAATAATGAGGAGAAGGTGGTGTGTATAAATTATTTTTAGATTCAATCACCCACTAAATGAGGAATTGGTATTTTTTTAATTAGGATTCATTTTCATTCATCCATATATAGTTTGGATAATATAGATGATGTTTCACATTTTGGTATCTTGAGTAGTTTTTTACGAATGGGTTCCTACCTTCATATGTTATGGAATATTATAAATCATTCCTTACTATAGCGATCATATGTAATTGGATTCTATGAGTAAAGATATATGAGGTCATGAATCATTATTTCCCAATAGAGGTATGGGATGGTTCCATATAGAGAACCATTTTTACTCATATGTTCATTAAAATGAGAATTTTTAGATTATTTTAGTAGCATGTTTATGGACTATGGATCTTGAATTATTATGTTTCATTGTATCAGATGATATATATTATATTGTTTTTGGACTCAATAGTATTTTTCAGGATTATAATATGTGTTTTCATTTTATGTTTAACACTATGAAAGGTTGAGTTTTAACTGACTTCTTGAATATATTATTTTCATGATATTTTCTAGATCAGACCCATATTTTTGGGGCCTGAATTAGTATAAGAGGACTAATATGAAAATGTAAAATAGATTATGTTATCATTGTATGAATCCTAGACATTGTTATACACATATCATTCCATGTTACAACATTCCCAAATTAATTTCCTTTTTACTATATATAGTTTGAATGATAGTGATTATGTTATGCCATATATCATTTTATTAATATGGGAAGATTAGTAGATAACCCAAGACACTATCTTGAATATACCCCATTGTTAGAATAATAGATTCTTTGAGATTATATATAATATCTAGAACAACTAGTGATAAAAATAGAGAATATGGGACACTATACGATATTTATTTCTAAATTTAAGAATAGATAAGAGACCATTATTCCAATTAAAATTTTTTGTTCATGGTCAAAGTAGATTATTTTCATGAGTTACAATATAAAATTTACTATTTATGTTAGACTATAAGATAGTCTAGGAAAATATATAGAATTTAAAACCCATGATCAAACATCAAAAGATTTTAAGATTCCTTCTGTAATTTTATCACCCACATTTTTATAAAATTAATGAGTAAGATTTTATTTATATTGCCTTTTTCATATAATGAATGATAGAATATATGAACCCTTATTTTCTAGAGATCATGGGCCAAGATTTGTGATCTAATTATAATCACATGATGAAAATACTCATCTGATTTGATATTAAATGTTATAAATTTAATTTTTTTATATATCTATATATGTAAATAATGTAATGTATAAAATAATCTAGTTATGGTTCCATATTTTTTTATTCTCACTGAATTATTTGGAATATTGGTTTGCTATAGATATTTATACATGTTTGTAGGTAACATATGGAATGAGAGGTCAATGTGAACTAAATTAATGTGTTTTTAGAGATATACACTCAGAGAGTATAAATTTTATTATAATGTAGCCATTTTATTTTGTTTTATAGTATACATTTCACATATTTTTCCAAGTTGGAAATCATAAAATGTAATATAGAAATTTAATATCGCAGCATTACTTTTAATATATGTTTTTATTTAATTTGTATTGTTGGTTTGATAACTCAAAATACATGTTATTCCTATAATTTTATATATTAATTTAGTTATTTAAATTTCATACTGTGTGATCATAAATTGTGTATAATGTCTCCATGATGGTTATGGAATCATGCCACTAGTCAACAAACTATGTCATAAGGGGATGTGCTCATGTGTTACTCTAATATATACTACAAACACACATTTATCAATCAAGTAATGTGATAATGAAATTTCATTAAGAGAAATATGCATAAATCATATTTCATTCTCTTTATGAGGTTCACAATGAGATAAAAAAAGAAGTGTGATACGTTATCCCAAATAAATCATCACATGATATTTTAATGAGGGATTATGACCTCAACTATTTAATATGATATGGTTTGTTGAATGTTTCAGTGAATTTTGATTGAATTCTACTATGGAGTTATATATTGGTCATTTTATTCTACCATTAAAACCTAGTATTTACTATTTTATTATAAATTTTATGGTGAATAAATTTGATAAATAACATTCATACATATTGATATGAATTTTATAAGACTTTAAAGTATTAAATATTGATAATTATTCAGTATTTGTCATGAATATGAGGAAGAATTAAACTAAGATATAAATAATAATGTAAATGTTCAAAGAGAATAAATAATATTCCCCGATGAGAAAATATTTATAAAGAGATAAATGTGAAATAAATTTTTTAATGTGGAAATATATCATAAATGAAGAATAGTTATCTTATTTCAAAGAAGAATGGGGAAGAATCTGGTCTATTTTTTCTAAATATTTTTTTTATTTCTATACATTTGTTATAGGACACCATTGATGAATAATAAATTTATATATATAGGATCTAATTATGTATTGAATGATTGTATGTACTGATGTGGATCTTAAAACTATTTATATAGTGAGGATCTCTATATAAATTATATAATATTAGAATTTTATATTTTTATCCGAATAAATATTGAATCTGTAAACTTTTATTTTTAATCATAACATTATTTATTGTTCTATTTTTGAAATGAGTGGATTTATTATAAATGTAGTAATAAAAACAACATCAAATATAACAATTCAACATAATTATATTTTTTTCAACATATACAGTGATTGGTAAATTCCAATTTGGGAATAATTGATGTATTAAAATCATATAATTCAAATTAAATCTAGTTATGAAATAGTCAAAGTGAATATATAAACTATAATCATTAAAATAATATAAAACCAAAAGGGTATTTTTTTAAAAAATTGATTACAATCTTGGATTATTGATTGACCTACCCAATATAAATTGTGTAGTGTGGTAGATAGAAATAATCATGAAAAATCAATAGTGATTCGTGAATAAATTTACATATTTCCTTATAAACTATAAATATAACGAATTTAACGAGTGAATATCATAATACTATTCATTTTAAATAGGTTTATATATATAAATATATATACAATAATCGGAAAAATCAATATTTTTTAGTATATATTAATGAATATTAAATTAAGTAATAGAATCAACTTTGTAAGAAGAGATGGAATCTTCTATACGACTATTTCAAATAATATATTTATCATGTATTTTTTACTATTGATTCATTAAACTATTTTATTAATATTCATTGAAAATGTAATCACACATAGTTATCCATCTTTTCTAACCAAGGGGTTAAATTTACCTCATATATGTAATAGTATAAATAAAAACATAGTTTACCACATATATGTGCATAAGGATTTAGAGTGGTTATTAATTCTATTCCCAGAAACAAACAAGAATCATTTGATAAAAAGTGTATTTTTTATGTTATCATAGATATAAAATATTACATAAATAGTGGAATAAAATATTTAAATTATATTAGGGGTAAATGAATGTTTTAAATGGATTATGGGATTTTGATACATAATATCTACCATATGAAAAAACCCTCCAAATGTATCTATGGGATATTTTGTCATGATTAATAAAATTTATGAGTGTATGATGTTGTTAGGAAAAAATATATATAGATATGGTGATTTCCCATCTATAATTGTTACACTATATTTTTTTAATGAAAACAAAACCTTATCGTAAAAATAGAAATAAATATAAACCTAAAACAATTATTTGATTTGGAAGATATATCCATTTAAAGATTTGGGAAAATATAATGACAATAAAATGTTAATATTAATTATTATGTAATTGAATTTTTTTCCATTAGAAATAAATCATAGTTATAAATCTATGAAAAAATCATAAGAAGTGTGTAATAGTATATTGGATAATATATCTCATGGATATATTGTCAATGGAATGAAGATTTCTATTTTCCAGTCAATAAAGTATTAATTGAACATAAGATTATCCAGGACATAATAAGTCACATCTTCTTATATTCATCATATAATGATCTCTAGATTGTGATTCAAGTGTTATTTAAAATAATTCAATTTATCAACATTGAAAATGTGTTAAATAATAAAAAATAGACCAATTAAGAGAGAATTATTAATTGTACACATAAAATAATGAAGGAGTACAATTCCTTTGGTTTCAATGATTGGATCTATTATTTATAAAATTTTATATATTTACATGCTTTTTTATTACTATGTTTTCAAAATCGAAAATTATCATAAGGTAAAATAGTTTTAGAATAGAAATTTAATGAGCCTAAAAAAATATAAAAACATAATTTTGAGGGGATATATTACTTTTTTATTTAATAATAGTTTAATTAGAAGTGAAAATTTGGATACTGATAGTGAAATGAAAATTATATGGTAAAAGTTACCCATCGATAAATATTATATAAAATCCATAAACATCATAAAATTTAAAGAGAAAAATAGAAAATATGATTATATTTTTAATATCCATTCTATTTATATGTTTTTATCAAGGAGTTGATTTCATAATAAGAATAAATGCAACAAAGTTCAATATATTTGTTCCAATAACTAATGCCATACCTCTATATAATCAATGATATCATGTGATATAAAATAATTTGTGAAATATTAACAGTATTATCTTGTGAAATTTGGTGTGTACTGATGTTAGATCCTTATATAAAACTATATATTAGAACATTAATTACTATTTCATTTATACAAATTAATATATATATATATACATATACGTTTATCACTCTTACATGTTATTTTTTCATCAATGTGACATTTATATAAAAGTTTCCATGGAATATGTTTTACATTAATATATTATAATATAATAGTTCCCAACTAAAATTTCAAAATATAAATTCTAGAATGATATCCTTAAAAAAATATTACCATATAGATTCATCAGTTTGATACAAAAAAATGATAAACAAATATCTAGTATTGGGGTCTCACAATCATTGAGACTACTTCTAATGAAGTTCAGAATTAAAAATTTATAATAAGGGAAGTCTGAAGGATATACCTTCTATGAGAAATTTCATATATATTATATTTTTCAGTGTAATTCCAACATTAATGAATATGTATTTGTCCTTAGACATGAGATAATTGTTTATTTATATCCTTATTTCTTACATTGATATATGGATGAGAACCATGTTAATATATACTGATGAAAAATTAGTATATATAATTTACCACATAAGTTGTATGAAATTAATTGAATAATCAAGAAAGGATTTAACCCTTTTCTATTAATATATGAAGATACCTCAATCAATTTGATGAAATTAATGGATCCTAATAAATTTTATAGACATGGAGATATAAAATAGATTATTTCATAATGTTAATAAAATTACTTTATTTTTAAAAACCAATTATATGGGTATATTTTATATTTTATGAAACAGTAGATACAAATTTGTTATACTCTAATGATGAATTGATGGGAAGCATATCATTTTGTTATCCCATCATATATTTTTGGGTACCATTATATGTTACTTGATAACAATCATGGTATGTGGGTGTGACCTTCTTATAATAACCAAAGACAATTAAGGGGTACAAATGATATAATTACAGAAGATCATAATATCTAATTGAATCTATATGTTTGGAGAAACTATTGTCACTTTTATGGATTAAAATTTGTCATGTTAAATGGATAATAAATTTAAATATAATATTTTTATCTTCAATAATAAGTTGTTTTCATTTTACCCTTAATTTATTCACATGATAAATTATTATAATAACTATATATTAAACCATTTTTTAAAGTAATATTTATTTATAATTAACACAAATTTATTAAATTTTTATTATGTTTTTAGAAAATAATATTTTTAAGGAACATATTTATATATTTCATGTGTGTAGAATATTAATTTAATTATTTTTATTGTTTTAATTTTAACATCCTTAATAAATAAATAATATTATATTTTCATATTTATTAATTAAATATTAACTTTACTCTAAATGGAATTCTATTTATAATGGTGAACCCGACACACACTAATGGGTTTTTCCGAAATCTCATGATGCACACAAGGTTGAGTAATACAGAAAAATAATAATATAATATTATTTTAATTGGTAAATAAATCCTAACCATTTTATAGGAAATAAATGTACAGAACTAACCATATTATGATTATACATGTTTTTTAAATTTATATTCTTTTATCCATAAAAAGATAGAGGATTAAAATTTGAATGAATTAAATTTTAAGCATAAATACTATTATATTTTTAAAAGGTAGTTTTACCGCATTTTGATGGTGAACCCTATTTAAATTTAGTTTTTGTAACTTTTATATGTTTAATTAGACAATATAATCATCAATTTTAGAAGTAGGAAACCAAAATTTACATTCAATGAAATTTTGGTATTTTACTATAGTGTTCATTTTTAATGTATAGTGAGAAATACATCATTTTAAGTAAAAAGTGTCTTCTTGTATGATTTATTTAAATGGTTAGATTAACTTTTTATATGGTCTTAAAGTATAATTAGATTTTATTTTAACCATTTAATCTATTATTGGTCATTGAATGTAATTTCACATTGATGGTTGACATAAACATATTCCACACTTTTTGTAGTATGTACTTCTTAAAATACATGTTTTCAAGTTCAGACAACAGAAATTAATTTTGAATTAATTAATGAATCTTTTATGTTTTGAATTTGATAATATAGACCTCATTTCTTAATTAATTATATCATAATTATATTTAGGTTATTTTTTGGTATTTTTATGAAAGAGTTCAATTTTTGATGAATAGTGAAAATAGAACATGGTAGTTAAAAGTCGACCTTTTCATTTAAATGAAATTTTACCCCTTAAATGTACTGAATTTCAATAAATTAACATACATGTTGGTTATATGTAAGAAAAGTATTCTTCAATAGGAATATTTTATGGTGAATAGTATCTTTTCATTTTTATTTAACTCAGTTAATGGTAAATAGGGTAATTCAAGGTATAAATAATATTTGAATAATATAAAATTACATTAACTAATGTCATAACCTTATTTAATGAGTCATGGACGAAAAAAACATCCTTTTATGAGACTTTTTGTAACATCCCCAAATGATAATGGGTTAAATTACTAAATGATATGACTCATGTCAACAAGGTGCAACTTCCTTTTCGGGAGCCTGTCTGATTAGAACTCCACAGTTAAGCGTGCTTGGCCTGGAGTAGTGATCAGGATGGGTGACCTTCTGGGAAGTTCCCCAGGATGTGTGTGAGTGAGGACAAAGCACACTAGAAAGGAAAAGTGTTGGCCTATGGGGACTATCATTAGTCAGATGACCCGTTCGGGCATGTGGGTGGACCCTTGGGTGGGCCCCACATGTCTGTGGGGGAAACTGGTGGTACCTGGTGGGTCAGGACCTGACGACCATGTTAAGGCGGGGTGGATGTGCTGTCACCGGGACCCGGTTGTCACATTTGCTATCAGAGGAGGAACCCAGCCTTAAGTGTTTGGTGCACTGTCTGGGTTGATATGTATGGCCCACAACGAGGGCGTTGTGCTCTAAAGGGGGGGGGGGGTGATTGTAACATCCCCAAATGATAAAGGGTTAAATTACTAAATGATATGACTCATGTCAACAAGGTGCACCTTCCTTTTCGGGAGCCTGTCTGATTAGAACTCCACAGTTAAGCATGCTTGGCCTGGAGTAGTGATCAGGATGGGTGAACTTCTGGGAAGTTCCCCAGGATGTGTGTGAGTGAAGACAAAGCACACTGGAAAGGAAAAGTGTTGGCATGTGGGGACTATCATTAGTCAGATGACCCGTTCGGGCATGTGGGTGGACCCTGGGGTGGGCCCCACGTGTCTGCGGGGCAACTGGTGGTACCTGGTGGGCCAGGACCCGACGACCATGTTAAGGCGGGGTGTTTATAATGTCACCGGGGCCCAGTTGTCACACTTTTGGCCTTTGAAATCCATTTTTCTAAGATAATGACATTAATAACTCATAATTTTAAGTAAATAAATATCATAAACGTGTATTGTTTTTCAAAAAAAAAATTAATGTGGAGAAATATAATTGAAATCTTCAACTATAAATATTCATTAGAATGTTAAAAACAGTTCCTAATTTATTCTTTTATTTATAATTATTAGACATCAAATAAATAAATTTATATATGAAACAAGGATGATGTAGTAATTATCTCAAAAATACATTTTCTAATAATTGAGTTTTAAATCAATAATTTTTTTATTAAATGATAAAATATTCCTAAAAATATATTCTTCATCCCAATAACATATATTATTTTTCAAATTTAATTAATGAACCAATTTTTGTTAAATTGGCAAGTCATGTTAACAATATATACCTTATAGAGTGAATACAAAAGAAGACATGGTGAGAGTCAAATAAGTTAACTATGGTTTAAAGCTAAATGATAAGGATATATTAGAAACCAAACCTTTTATAAAACCTATTGGTTGAGAGTATTACTAATAATATTCATCTAATATTTGAATGTAATTACTTAGATACATTTTGAAACCAAAATGTATTTTATAATAAAACAAAAAATTAAAATATTCATAAAGGGACCCTCCTCCCACTTATAAAAGCACACCACCTCTAACCATTAGTCACAAATCTCAATCACCATTTCTTCATCCAATATCTACTCAAATAATCTCCCAAAATCCTTAGTTTCATCCTATAATCCTCACTATTGTTAGAAGGCACTTCATGAACTCCATTTGGTTCAAACCAAAGCGAGTTACCTAATTTAAAGGTCATGGCTTCCCACAATTTCTGTTATTTTATTTTAATTCTTATGTCCCTATTATATGAGTATTTTTTTTCATAAAAAGACCTATATCCCTAATATACTATGTATATTCATGAAAATTATTCTAACTACACATCCATAAACCTCCTCTTAATGGATACAAACATATTGTTTCTGTGGACGTCGAACTACTGCCTAATGAAACGATGATTGTTCAATCTTTTCCTAGCACATGTCATTGTGTCCATTATGATCAAACGATAATTATATATGACATTAATGATATCTATTTTATCTCTATTCTTCTTTAATTCTCTTTTATAACATACCTTTATTCTTTACATGTTGGATATAAAATATAATTTAATTTTAGGATGTGCGGACTACTGCCCTCTCAAAGTGATATGACTCGTTCATACCATACATACAATATATAAACGATCTAATTAGTGAAATTAGTTAACATATATTACATATATATTATTCAGTAATTATAATATATCTATGTATTATTAAGTTATCATTCTTTAAATATAAAATAGAAACAAAAGTAGCATTCATGCAAACGTATGACTTGCCATTTCCATGAACAATGCATTTTATTTCATAATTTAAAATTATATGGAGTATTATAAATACATATAAAGATGATATATATTATATATATTATATATAAATCCTGAATATCATTCTATATATAATGGAATTTTTTCCACATGGACAATTTTTTATTATAACATGTTCATTTTTTACTCAAGTTTCGAACCTCGAAAAAATGTCTTATATGATCTAAATTAATTAACTAATTGTTATAGAAATGTAATAAGTGAAATAAAATGAATAATAAACATAAACAATGTTATTATTCAAGTAGAAATTATCTTGTGGTTTTTATTAATGAAATTAAAGAAAGAACGAGTCATGTTAGACATGAGGTAAGGGACTTCGTCTCAATCTTAATTCATTGAGGAATATAATGATAATATACACACACTTCTTTTACAGTGTTTATATAAAAACCAATTGCCTTTAACTTTCATTCAAAGGGAATCTATCATCTAATAAGCATTTCACTAAATGACATAAGGAATGTTTATTACAATTTTCTTTACAATGAGCTCCCTGCTGCCGTAATTGTTATTTGACTTCCACTCTAAGCCTTAGTGTTTTTAAAATTAAAAAGAAACCCCTTATTCATTTTATAGAGTTTTTTTTATTGAAAATTATTTTTGATTTGGATTGATTATTTCAATATATTGAAATGAATTCTTGTGACTAAAAATTAAATCTTATTATTAAAATTATTATATTTTCAATATTTTATGAGTTATGATTTTATAATGGTACTAGGACATTTGAATGCAAGATACGTGATAATCCAAATGATGGGTGGTTCCATGATAAACTAGGATGGATGGTTAAATAAGAACCTCCAATGCATTGGGTATGGAAGTCAGTGGTATGGGTGTTCCTTTTAGTAATATTTTTGGAAGTCGATCGTATGGTTATTCCACTTTAGTATGTTTATGTCCCATGTTACCTTTATATGTTATTTGTGATTTCCATGGGTTTTATGGTAATATTATTCTTACAAAAGGGTATGCAATGGAATTTTATTCAGTTAAGAGTATTTAATACTTCATAAAGTTGAAATTTATTACTTATGATAATGTATTTATGATTTATTTATTGGTTTTAAAAACAAATAGTTTTCTTTCTTTGTGTATCCCTTACTGAGAATTTTTATGCTCATCCTAGGTTTTTGAATTGTTTTTCACATGTTATAAGGAATGGTAATGGAAATGAATATTTCAGAAATATTTATATCAAGAAAAGAATTATTATTTTCTTTAATGAATTATTATGTTATTAAAAGTGGATACTCAGTTGAATTGCCTAATTATTAATATTTGAGATGAAATGTAATTATTGTGACCTAATTATATAACACTCTAAGCGTGAAAAGATCCTCAATGTGAATTAGTAAATTTAGTCATTATTATGTAATGTTTACGGATGGGGCCTTATAGTTGGTATTAAAGATCAGTTTAAAATACTTTAGGAGTTTGGGTATTTTTAAATTAATATCCATAAATTAATTTATGTTAACATTACAATGATATAGCATTTAAATATTACCTTGTTGCTTTGGCTAAGATATTTCTATGTTCTGGATTTTTTTGTGCGGAGGAAATAGGGAAGCTAGGCCAGGAAGGCATACTGGGGAGAATAACCTTCCAAATAATCATCTAGAGGTGGTTGGAATCAGAACTAAAAAGTCTGTTTCAATGATGGATTAGTTGACACAAGTGATAAATGGTGGTGTTATACATGCACGAGACCAACTACAACAACCCCAGACGAACATGTCTAAAGTGGAACATTTCATGAGGCAACATCCCCCATCATTCGGAGATCATTTCACCCTTTTCAATATGAAGGATGGATCATTTCACATGAAAAGATATATTTTGTCAAGGAAGTTACAAAAAATAAAAAATTTGTCTCTTTATTTATCAGTTGAAGGAAAAGTGTAACAGTAGTAGTCAAAGGTTAAAAATGTCGCGGATAGTGTAGAGCTTTATGCTCTTGGTTGTGATCAATTTAAAGGTATGTTTATATAGAAATATTTTCCTTAGGTAGTTCGACATATGATGGAAAATAATTTCTTGTAATTGAGTAATGATGATGAATCAATGACTACTTACGAAAACAAAGTTCAAATGACTGGTAAGTTATGCTTCAAATTTCATTTGAGATATTGATAGTAAGTTCTATCAATTTTAATCAGGACTGAAGTCATGATATGGATGAGATTTAGCCTCTCATGATTTCAAAAGATATTAGAAACATTTAAGATTTGCTGAGAAGGTATAAATGAACTTTTATAATGATCAGGTGTTCCAAGAGGTCAAGAAAAAGAAAACATTTTGTTGGTAGACAGTGGGAAATAATTCATCAAATAACCCCAGTGGTAAGATAATTAAATAACCATATTGGTATAAGTGTCTTTAAACCCATCTTGGAGAATCATTATCAATGTCTGGAAACTACTTCTGGTCTTGTTAGCTAGGTCATATTTCTCATAACCGTAAGAATGATGATCAACCAGGCAATAAATAGCCAACGATATGATTTTTACGTTGCATTTAATTTGGGTATTATTCCAATGTGTGTCCAATGTTTATTACCTAGGGTATAAAGAAAACAAATCAAAAGAATAATTGTTGGAAAAAATATTTTTCTACTACTACTGCTGATGCGGGACCATAAATTGATGTGGAATCTGGTACTGTGTTTTTTCCGATTATTTGAATCTGTTGATTGATTCAAGATCAACACATTCATTCATTTATGGAAATATTTCTAGAAAATCGGTTATCCCATATCATGATATGAATTCTAAACATATGGTAAAATTAATTGGAGGAAATGTTGATACAAAAATAAATTATAAGAACCTTCCTTTCCTTGGATGCAGAAATAATCTACCTACATACCATATTGTTTTTTCACTAGTAGTGTATGATGTTATTTTGGGTCTGGATTGAATTTCTTTTTATCATGATAATATTCACTATAGAAAAAAAGATGTTTCATTTTAAGATGAATTTCAATTTTTGAACAAGAAAGAACTTTTACATTTGATAACATTTAAGGATTCATTGAAACTAGGGAAAGATGCAAATAAATTTTACCCTCCACATATTATTAACATAGAGAAACAAGTAATATTAATGATGTTATATTGGATAATGAGTATCTTTTAATTTTAAATGATATGTTTCCTGGTATAATACCATATCAAGAAGTTACATTTACTGTTCACTTAGTTCTTGATCCTAATCCAATTTCAAAATCCCCTTATCAAATGGCATAAAATGAATTTTTAGAGTTAAAAAAGCAATTGTAGGAGTTGTTAGATAATTTTTTAATTCGACCTACCATATAACCGTGGGGTTCTCTAGTCTTGATTGTTAAAAAGAAATATGGTTCAATATGTCTTTTCATTGATTATAGAGCCTTGATTAATATCATTATTACAAAAAAAGTATCATTTCCTCATATCGATGATTTGTTTGATCATCTCTAGGGTGCTCAATATGTTGAAAATATTGACTTGAGTTATGGGAACCATCAATTGAATGTAAAGGAATAAGATGTTCTATAGACCGCATTTCGTATTAGATATGTCCATTATGAATTTTTATTTATTCCTCTTGGGTTAATCAATTCACCTAATGTATTCATGGATTTTATGAATATAATTTTCTGTGAGTTCAGGATATCAATATGGTTGTTTTATATTGATGAAATTTTTGTTAACTCCAAATTTATATATAAATATGAATGTCATTTAAGGGTGTCATAAAAACCTTAAAAGGTAATAAACTGTATGATAAATTCATCCTGTGTGAGTTTTGGTTACAAAAAATTTCATTCCATGGTCACACTGTTTAAAAAAATGGCACAAATGTTGATCCTGCTAAAACAAATATTGTTTAAGAATGTCATGACCCACAAATACATCTGAGATGCATATGTTTCTTGGTTTATGATGTTATTACAGACACTTTTTGTTGAAATTTTTTCTTGGTTATATATCCTAATAACTAGGTTAACTCAAAAATGATTTAAGATTATTTTGAAAAAATAATGTAATGATTTCTTTTAAGAATTTAAGAGATGGTTGTTGAATGCTCCCGTTATTCCACTACCTGTCATAAATGGTGAGTTTGTTATCTACAATGATGATTCGTTGGAAGGACTTGGTTGGGTACTTATGCAGAGTGATGAAGTAATTGATTATTCTCCACATTAGTTGAAAAATCATGAGTTAATTTACCCTACAATGGATTTCAAATTAGATTATGTAATTTTGTTATATAAAAATTAAGATGTATTATCTGTATAGAAAATAATGTGAAATATATACTGACCACAAAATTTTATTATATATATTCACATGGAGAGATAGAACATGAGACCACGAAGATGTTAGGAATTATTCATGGATTATGATTGCACAATTCATTACCATCTTGTAAATGAATATAATGTGGTTGATGATTTGAGTCGATAATTTAATGCTACATTAACCATGTTACATATGGAAAAAGATACATTGATTAATGGTTCTATGAATTTTGTTTTAGAAGATATTTGTACAGGAAATTCTTCTACTTTGATTCATGTTTCAGTTCAATCGTCTCTATCCAATAGAATAAAGAAATCCCATAATGTTGAAAGTGAGTTGCAGAAAAAGGATGATTTTTTTCATAAGTGTACGTTACATTATTTTAATATTGATGGCGACTATGTTTTATAGTTTGTAAAGAGATTATGTTTACATTGTGATTCACATTTGAAGAATGAGTTGTTATGTAAAGCTCATAGTTCAATATAGTCTCTTAATCCCGGTAGATTTGAGATGTACAGCGATCTTCGAAAGTATTACTAGGGGGATGGAATGAGAAAATATATTACTGACTTTATTGTGATCTTTTTGACTTTTCAGCAGGTAAAAGCATATTGGAAGTTACCTAAAGGGATGCGTCTTCCTTTAAGACTTCCAGAGTATAAATAAGAATATCTGTTCATGGATTTCATTGTGGGATTACCAAAGACATATCTATTAAACAATGCAAAATAGGTTATTATTGATTGATTAACGAAATATTCTCATGTTCTTTCTTATTCAAGATAATGTGTCTCTAGATCTACATTCTTGTTTTTATGTTAATGAGATTTTTAGGTCACATTGAGTTCCTCTCTCCATTTTATCTAATTGTGATCCCAATATTACATCTAACATTTGGAAATGCCTTCAAAATTAATTGGTTACTGAATTAAATTTTAGTACAACTTTTCATCCGCAATAAGATGGGCAGTTAGAATAAAAAATTCAGACCTTAGAGGGAATTCTACGTGCATGATCAATGGATTACCAGAGATGATGGGACCAACATATTTCATTGGGTGAACTTTCTTATTATTTTTTTAATCCATTATATAGATGGATCTATTCAATTAATTATTTGGAAAGTGGTTTCAAACTATATATTTTTTGGATGAAGTAGATGAGAAGAATTTTATGGGATCAAAATTGGTATAAGAGCTGGAAGAGAAAGTTTAGATGATTTAGAAGCACCTGAGATCATCTTAGAGCAGAAAAAAAGTTATGAAAATAACAGAGGGAAATAACATTATTTCTAGGTATGTGATAATATATTTCTCAATGTTTTTCCATGGAGAAATTTGATGTGTTTTGGTAAGAAGGGAATGTCATGTCCTGGGTTAATTGGACCCTATGAAAATCTGGAAAATTTTGGATCAGTTTCCAACAGATTGGATTTACCCCCATGTTTATCCCAGGTACCCAATGTTTTTTATGTTTTAATGCTGAAAAAGTATATGCCGGATCCATCTCATGTTTTGAGCCCATAGGTAGTTGTGTTGGATGAAAATATTTTTTATGAGGACCAACCAATCCAGATTCATGATCGAAGAGAGAAACTGTTGAGGAATAAGATATTTCATCTGGTAATGGATTTTTGGAAAAACCATATGGTTGAACATGCAACATGGGAATATGAAAATTATATGATGGATATATACCCTCACTTATTTGATAAGATAATAAAATTGAGATGAGGAAATTCAAAAAAGTGGGAATGATGTAACATCCCAAGTAAATAAAGAATATGAAATTTTCATATTTATTATTTAAATATTAATTTTACTATAAATGGGATTCTACATTTGATGGAGTACCCGACATGAAAAAATGTGTCCCTCCAAAATGTCATGTGGCCCACAAGGCTGAATCATACTGAAAAATAATTATATAATACTGTTTAAAATGGTAGTTAACTCCTTGCCCTTTTATTGGCGTGAATGTATAGAACTATCAATATGATTATTATAATAGTTTGTTAAATGTATTTACATTTACCCAATAAAATAAAGAGTCTTAAAATGAGAATGAATAAAAATCTAAGCATAAATAGTCTAATATTATTAAATTGTACTTTTATGGCCTTTTGATGATGCACCCTACTGAAATCTAGTTCATTTACCTTATATATGTATAATTTGACAAAATAATATTCTTCTAGAGAAGTGGTACATCAATATTTAATTTTTTTGACCTTGTTTTATTTTTCTAATAAAGGTAACTTTTTTTAATGAAAGGTGAAAAGTATTGCATTTTCCGTCAAAACAAACTTTTAATATGATTTATTAAAATGGTTAGGTTAACTTTTTACATGAACGTAATTTTTAATTGGATCATAAATTTTTCATTTAATAAAATTCTTGTCATGGGATGTAATTTCACTTTGAAATTGGACATAAATGTAGGATAATCATTTTGTAGTTTTTGTTTCTTAAAAACACACTTTCTAGTTGTGACAATAGAAATTTATTTTAAAATAATAAACGTAACTTATAAGTTTTTTAATTTTTTAATATATACCTTACTAATGAATTATTAATATCAAAATTAGATTTAGGTGAATTTTTTGTATTTTTTTTGAAAACATTCAATTTTTTGATGAATATTGAAAAACACTAGATAGTACTCAAAAACTGACTATTTCATTTAAATAAAAATTTACCAAATATGTGTATTGAGTTTAATAACCGATACATACATGGTTGTAATATCTAACTAAAATGTGGTTCAATAAGATAAAAGTAATTTTTTGTGAATTTTAACTATTGATTTTAATGTACCACGGTTAACGGTTAAAAGGGTAATTCAGGGTCAAAATAATATTATGATAAAATAAAATTACCTTAAAACTTGTTATAACCTTATTTTATGAGTCATGGTCGTCCAATACAATCTTTGGGTGAGAAATTTGGCCTTTCAAATCCATTATGGTAAGATAATGACATTAATACCACATTATTTAAAGTAAAAATAAATAAGTTATAAACATGTAATGTTTTTCTAAATAAATTTTAATTTTGGTAATATAATATATACATTTGACAATAAATAGTCATTATAAATATAAAACTATTTCCTACATCATGATGTTTTGTTTATAATTTTTAGACATTAATTAAATAAACTTATTTCTGACACAATGATTATTAATAATTCCCCCATTAATCAATGTTTAAAATAAAAGATATTATAAATAAAAAAATTATTTATTTTGTAACATTTTATTAAATAAATTTTTTTTAGAGATATGGATGACTTGTAATATTTTAAATAATGAATTTTTTTCTTAATAATCATGTTGATTTTTATTTTTAAAAAATTCATGATATGAATAGTATTTAAATTGAGATAAATAATTTTTTAAATCAATTAAAATTTTATTAAATGATAAAATAGTCCTAAAAATATAACAATCAGAAAAATAACATATATCATGTTACAAATGTCATTAATGAACCACTTGTGTTTCAATTTTCTTTTCATGGTAACCATAATAACCTTATAAAGTGAATACATAAGAAGTCTTTGAAAGAGTCAAATTAGTTAACTAAGGGATAATGCTAAATGATAAGGATAAATTTGAAACAAAAAATTTAATAAAAGATATTTATTGAGATATTTTAGAATAATAGTCTTATTATCATTTAATTTAATTACTTTGAGTCATTTTGAAACTAAAAATTATGTTATTATACAATAATTCTTTCAAACCTTTCTAAAGAGTGTCTCCCACTCTTATAAAAGGACACCACCTATATCCATTACTGACACATATAAATCTTCCTTTTCACATCTAGACTCTTTTTAAATAAGCTCCCAACATCCCTATATTCATTCTATATGCCTTACCTTATGCATATGGAACATCATGAAATTGTTTTGGGTCAATTTAATGGGAGTGACACGATTTAAAGGTAACATCTTCCTTCAATTTCCCTTATTTTATTTTTCTTGTAAACATTATATGTTCTTATTATTATTTGTTTACATAAAAAAAATAGTATCCTAAATATAATATGAACTACCCTTATACACACCTCTATCTAATGGATACAAACATATAGTTTCTTTGGACGACGAACTACTGTCTCACGAAACGATGATTGTTCAATATTATTTTACCACCTCTCATGGTGGCTATTATGATTGAACATTATAAATATATTATATTTATTATATCTATATGATTATTTAATTCAATTTTAAAACATACATATATGCATTTCATATCATATATATATGGAAATTTTATTTGAGGATGTGCAGACTACCGCCTCCTCAATGTAATATGACTCATTCATACTATAAATGCAACATATAAAGGATGGAAATAATGAAAATATGTGACATATATAACATAGATATTATAATATAATTATAATATACCATTGTATTATTATGTTTTCATTATTTTAATTACAAAATATAAATGAATTTAATATTCATGCGTATGTACAGCTTCCCATCTCCATGAATGGTGAATCTCATTTCCTAACTCCAAATGATATGGAATAGTATAAATACATATATAGTTGTTATATATGATATATATGATATCTAAATCATGTATATAATTCTATATATTATTAATTTTTGACCATTTTGACAATTTGTAATTATAATATGTCCATTTTTGACTCATGTTCCGAACATCGACAAAATGTCTTATATGAACTCAAATAATTAACTAATTGTTATAGAAATGTAATAAGTGACATAAATTGAATAATAAAAATGAAAAATTTTCTTCGGAAATTAAAAATTAACATAATTTCAGTATTTAGGAAATTGAATAAAGGATGAGTCATGTTGGACATGTGGTAAGGAACCTCATGTCAATCGACTTTCATTGAGTCCTGTTTTGATAATATAAACCTCCTTCTTTTACATAGTTAATAATAAAACCCTTTTTATTTTTATTTCATTCAATGGGAATACTTTTTGTAAGAAGTTTTTTTACTATACTACAAAAGGAATGTTTTTAACGTTTGCAGCGACAATGACCACTCTACTAACGTAATCATTGTTTGACATTCTCTATAAGACTTAGTGTTTTTAAAATGAAAAAGAAACCCCTTAATTTTTTACTGTGTTTTGTTATTGAAAATTGTTTTTGAAATTTTGTGATTATTTCAATAGTTTGAAATGATTTCATATAATTACAAATGAAATTTTATTAGTGAAATTCTTATATTTGCAATATTATAGGTGTTATGTTTTTCCAATGGTACATGAAAAATATGACCAGTGGTTACATGATAATCCAAATGATGAGTAGTGCCTTGATAAACAAGGATGGGTGGTTACGTTATAACCTTCTATTCTTTTGTTATGTAATTTGGCTGTATAGCTTTTCTATTTAGTGATATGTCTGGAAGTCTATCGTAAGGTTATTTCATTTAAGTATGTTTATATCCCAATTTACATTTATATTATATTTTTTCTTTCTTTTGGTTTTATGGTAATATTTTGGTTACAAAATGGAAAAAATGAGATTTTATTTAATGAATAGTATTTAATACATCCTAAAAGTTAAATTTATTACTTTTGAAAATTTATTCATCATTTGATGGCTGTTTTGAAAAACTAATAGTTATCTATATTTGTGTATCTAGTACTGATATTTTTTAGCTCATCCAATGTTTTTAAATTTGTTTTCCCAAGGTATAAGTCAGGTTAAAAGAAAGGAATAATTCGAAAATATTTATATTAATAAAAGAATAATTGATTTATTTTTAGAATTTATATTTTAGGAAAAAATTGTTACTAAGTAGAAGTGTATTCATTATATCATTTGTGATGTAATGTAATAGTTATGGCCTAATTCCCTAAAAATATAAACCTTAATAGATCCTCAATGTAAATTATTAATTTAATTGAGGTTTTGATATATTTATGGTTGGGGAATTATATTAATAATTTAATTTCCCCATTCTAACATCGTTTAGAAAAAGATTTATTGACTTGTTTCATAAATTTTATCATAAAAACACATTAAATATAAAATGATGAAAATAATATTATTATTATATAGGGTGTGGCATTGGGTTTTTATATGAGGTAAATTTAAACAATGGTTCTGAAATAAATTAATTTAATAATTATAAAAGTATTATGTTTTTATAGTTGTTTGATAAATGAATCTTACGTAGTCTATTTATACTCTCATTACCTATAGACATATTTAGGAATAACTCATCAACATTTTTTAAAGGTTTGGGTCGAAGCCTCATTTATTATTTAAATCAAAGAAATGACTTCTATTAACTAGTTGGAGAGAGACCCATTACATATACCAGAATACCCATTGGTCATTTATCCCATTACATGGCCCGTAGGCCCAATGTTTTTCTCCAAAGCCCATTCTGTGAATAGTACAACTAAGGTTCTCCGCCTGCAACAGTACTGCACAATAACTGCCACTGCTACAGTACCCCTGCCACGACAACATTGCCATGTCGCTGCTACAGTTTTGTCATTGCTACAGTATAGACTATAATGAAAAAATCATGTGAAGCACCTTATTCTCTTATGCTATCCCATTGGATATTAAGAGTGATATTTATAGTTTCTTGGAATATGTATAGATATCTCAATAGGAATACTGGTGTGGACTATTAATGAAATGAAATGAATATAATTATAAATGATTGTGCCAGTAATGTCAATAGTCATAGATGATTCAATTTAAATAAATGTAATCCATTTTTTTATTTTATATAAATGAATAATTATATTACATTTTTATGACCCTGTTAAGGGATTTAGACCAATTTGAAAACATGTAGATGAATTATTTTAAATGGTCATAATATAATAATAATACATATTCCATTTTTAGATTCAATGATGAAGATAGATTAATATTCATTTCTCTCCCAATTTTAAATTTTTTGGAGGATATCGTGTAGGTACCTATAGTTTTGATTCTTACATTATCCATTTTTCTATTACTTTGATATTTTTTTATATATGTTTTGGAGATTATTATATATTCATTTACATATCAACATTGGAACCTTTTCTTATTTGGATGTGTAATATTTATATTATCCACAGCAAATTTATAAATAATTTAATGAATCTTTGTGGTATTGTTGAAGGAATAATATGCCTTGATATATAAATTATTTGATAAAATGAAAAAATTCATATTTTCATATATAATAAATTATCTAGAGAACATACAGACCAACCTAGATTTTATATTCTAACTGAAAAATGAATATGGAATTTAAGATGTTATTTTACACTTGACTTAATTTATAATGGTAAAATATATTATATTTTATATCATGGTATAGTCATCCATTCTTACATGATTTAGTTATTTCCTAATAAAATTTATTGAATATTTGATCAAATAAAAAAAATATGATACATCCATAGGATCAAAATAGGTTAATTTATCACTTATTTATTTGTATGTTGTTGGATTATAAAGTATAAGGGATTAAAAATGAAATTTATCACCTCTTAGCATAGTAATACATGTAAAAACAATACCATAGAAAAAAAATTATAATGAAAAAAAATTATATTTATCAAAAATGATTGTAATAATATTTACACTATTGAATTATTTTTCATTTTTTGTTATAATAATTATACATTTTTTTACATTTTCTTGACTGTCAGTTAACAATAATATTGATTATTAATAAACATTGTCTCCCATTAATTTAGTTGGTTGAGATCCATATTTACCTTATCAAAGTACACAATATTTCTATTGTACTTCTAAAAATTATTAGGATGGATTTAATATTTCTAACATAATTTTCTCAACAACTACATGATCGTTTATGTTTATTCTAGGTTAATATATCATATAATTAGATTTACAAATTTAATGATGAAAAACAACACCATGAAAAATATAAAATTTACTCTTTATTTGACATTATTAATTCAACCAACTCCTACAATTAAAATATATTGAAAATTGTAGGCCTTATTAGTTATTGATAGTTGGGAGCCTCAATATATGTGTGAAATACAAATCATGTAGTGAAAGACACATATGATTCTTATTATTTTCTTTAGAGTTTTTTTATTTTATCACAATAAATTTAATTTTTTCATTAAATTCATGATAAATATTCAATATTAAAAATTAAATATATATTTAAACTAACATAATAAAATAGACATAAACATTGTCATTTTTATCTTGGAATGCTTCTAAATAATTAAAATAAATGTTAGGGTATAAATAAATAAATCATGGAAAAATATACATGAAAATGAAACATGAGATTTAAGATATATTTTATCTTCTTGAACATTAAAAACCATACCAAGAACCTATGTGGTATTACTCTTTAAGGTACTATATACATTATTTAAAACATCCATTATTCTCCAAATATTATACGTAGTTTTTTATCATTTATATCATTGGTAGAAATAATTCCACATGTGAAATTATTATTTAATTATTATAGTATAATAAATGTGTGAGGGATCATTAGTAATGGGTTACATAAAATTATTCTTCGATATTAAATCCCAAACATCATTATGATTACTGTGATAATAAATTTATTTTCAAAATTGTGTGAAAATTTTATAACAATAATTTATACTTTGGAATGATTATTTTGAAAATATTATATATATATATATATGTTTGTAGGTATTATTTATCATGATTATACACTTTTTAAATTAAAAATAATTTCATAAAATTCATCTATATATGAATATTTATTAATAAAAGTAAAAAAATATTTTTTAAAATCATTTTTTCATCTTATGTTTTTTAATATCATCTTTTACAAACTCTTATTTATGTATTTTTTTTAAAAAATAAATAATTTGACAAGGTTTGTACTATCTATATCAAATGAAATGAAAATAGGTTAATAAGTATATATCATTCTTGAATCATCCCATATAGAACTAAACATGAAAAAATTCATAATGGTTACAACTCATGTTGTGCTATGATATACTTCAATAGATCCAATTTTCCAGTAACATAATACTTTTAATTTGTTATCATGGAACATTATTAGTATAATCACATCTATACTATCTTATACACAGAAATTATAGAATATGTGACCCATTGAACACATATTATATCTCATGTATCACTTGTTTCATGTCATGTTGAGAATACACAACTCTTGTTTTCATATAATGTCATAGAACATAATGTTTACATCACGAGATTACAATTTATAAGGTATTATTGACAGAATAAAAATGAATCAACACATAGAACATGATTTTACAAAGTTATAATTCCATATAATCGATAATTGGAACATGTTTATATTTTCGCCCATTCATGGATGATCAATTTTTTATTTACATGTGTTATTTACCAATAGACTATAAAAAATTCATGATTTAAATTACTATATCGAATCATAGAATCAATTATAATCTCATTGTGACAAAATTTATATATTCGTAATTTTATATGAATAACAAGATTAGTTTTATATATATATATATATAATTTTTTATTTAGACCATGAAAAAATAAGCTTATTTTAATGAAATTGTTCTAGTTCATTCAAAATTGAATAAATATTAATAAATTATAATTATATATATAATTATTTAAAAAAAATTCACATTATCTAATCTAATATATGATTTATGTGATCATAGTTTTAAGTACCGAATGGTTTTAATCATCAATACATAACATGATATCGAAAAATTAACAATAGTAAATTTTATATTATTATTTGTGATTTTTTTTTCTTATAATAGAAATTATATCACATTAATATCATTATATTTATTTAAAATTATAATATCTATTCATTTCAATATATTTATAGGATTTAAGAGATGACACTCAATTTGTATCAAACTGGAATATCTTATCTTTCAATAAAACCATATTGGAACCAAATTTTCGAACATTATATATTTGGTTTTGGAAAATGAATCAAAACAAATCTTTATCACTTTTTTCATCCAAATAAAAATTACATGTAATTATCAATTATTTTTTTGTAAAATGAAATTAATAAATATGTTTTAAATGGTAAATAGATTACATTGGCCTCAAATTGGATATATTTAATTTATGTCATAGTAAGTAAATAATTATTTACATGACATAATGTAATAAATCCAATAAAATGAAAAATATAACTGTATTTTTTTCATGAAGAAGGACCATTAACATGTCAATAACAAGTCCAAATAAATATAATATTCTCAAAAGATAGAAAAATGTGATAACTAATAATAAATAACCACAAAATAACCATATTATAAATCAATAATAACATTATATTTAAATTTAATCTATATAATATTAAATATTGAGTTATATATAAATTGATACAATATATTTAAACTGAACTTGTTGAATTATAATAATAATTAGTTTTTGAAGCACTAGGTAACTTATTCAATGGTATTGGTCCCACCCAAAGACCAAGTGTGGTATCTAGAAACATATCACCTTCTAGATTGGTAATGAGAAATCGTATAAGAATTAAAAGCACCCCTTCACCTATGGAAAGCTATTTATCATAGAGTATATATGACAAAGTGTAATTATAAATCTAATGACATGATTCATTTCAATAATTAATTATAATATATAGTCTATTTTTCATTAAAAAATCAAACATATTTAAATGTCTAATGACATAAAATTTATGAAAAATTTATATTTGTTGTTATTTTCCCATAACCATCTCTTCATGGATGTCATAAAACGAGAATATCCTGAGAATAATTTAAAAAACCTATGGGATGCCAAAAAATGTAACTTAAATATAATTTATTTCGTATCAAACTAATTTATTAATACATGTTTAATGAATGTTGGTAACATTATCATGGAATACCTAGGTTATTATTATAGAAAGAAAAATTATAAATTATTAATATGAAAAGAATTATAAATCAATTATAACATAAATCTTATAGATTATTTGAAAATATTTTTTATTTATAAAACAATTATTATAATAATATTTACATGACATGGTAATAAAAAATACATGATAAATATTGTTCTAGGTAACCAACTCCAATAATATTTGTAATGTGGTTTTTTATTTGAATATTTTCATACTTTTTTCCAAATTATTCAAGAGTAATTAATTGATATAAAGAAAATTATTACCCAATGAGTCCCTAATTTAAATTGGTTTCTATAATATGTGTTTGATTAGATGTCTCAAACCATTATTACATAAAAATATAGACTTAGAATCATAGATTTGGTATTTTCACGAAAATTTTCTATAAAAATATCAACACAATCTAAATAATATGTTAAGATGCATAGATATATAATACATTACGAATATACACTTCTTATGAATTAAATTTAATGAATATGGATAATTATAAAGTTATATGGAATGATGAACCCAATATATTGAATATATTAGTATCTTAGATACATTAATTTAATGAACATGTTATGACATATCATTAATTTTATCAAAATATAGGATTAGATAATTTCAATGTTGAACATTAAATTTCTGGATAAAATATAGGAGAAGAGAAATATGTAAAGGATATTCAATATATGATTCATTTATTTCTATATAAAATTTAATATTTGAGCTCTTTAATTAATATAATTTAAATAAAGTCATCTAGGATTCATTTCTAGGGGGTTGAAAAACTATTGTGATGTTTTTTACATGATATTTGGTGTTTTGATAGTTCCATATGGAATCAAATAATGTTGATGAAGTTGGACTTGGTGAATGGTATATATTTATATAAATTTGGATAATCATAGAATAACATGTGAGGGTAAAAGTGTGGAATGGGTCTGATTGCGGATCACTCTATAATTGTGGGGCACTATAGAGTGAATGAAATATGGGATGGAGAAATTTGTTATGTGTTAAAGTGTAAAGGATCATTTTGTGGAATGAGGTTAAAAAAAGGTACTGGAAATAAATTTGGGATGGAAATCGTTACATATGAGTATCACTATATAGTCAAGTGTTTAAAACTATGATTATGCCACATACATAAGCCTTAGTTTAATTTCACATGAGTGTGGTTGAACACATTGTGAACACAATAGTAAAACGATAAAACATTAAATTCTAACATTTCAATTATGAACAATCTTTCATAACTTCATAAAATTTACATAGGGAAAAAAATTGATGTCATGAAAAATAGGCCACACTATGAAGGACATCTCAAGGGGATTCATCATGGCATGAATAGTAAAAGACATGCTTTGAAGGTAAGATGCCACACCAAAATTTTTTTTTATTTAATTTTAGTTCTCCAAAGGAGAGGTGTGGATTGAATTAACTAGACAGGTCACATAATAATAAGTCTCCAATGGTGAAGGCTTTGTTATATTAAACAATGCTATACTAGAGATGGGTTTCCATGAGTTTGGTGTTGAGTTGAGACTCATTTGGTATCCTAGTTACCATACCCAAAGTGATGGAAATTTTATATTATTATTAAGGTCCAAATAGGATTTGAATCGTCTATAGCTTTATTTTTCGAATAGTCTTGTAATTTATATTCCGTAATAACTAAAAATATTAATGGAGAAAAGATATATGTGAATGACCATTCTAATGGATCCTCAACTATCTATTCCAATATCTAAAACCTATTATTGATGTGTGTTTTGGGGGTATTGGTATGGAAATTACAGGATTTTATATATCATTGTGATATTTTATTAGTAATAAAATCGTGTTTCTGATGATTTAAGAAAATTTAGGCTAGGATTTTCTCAATATTTCGACAAAAAAATGTTAGAAATTATCTGATCGATGGTGATCATGTTTTCAGTTGATCGAAAATAATTCTAAATGTCCTCGTTTTCCAATGATTTATTAAGATATATTACCTAATTGTATTAAATATTTTAATTAATTATAAATTATTTGTAATTTGATTTTGGCAGTGAGTTTGAGATAGATTATCATTGAAATGATAGGTCTTGGAGTTTTTATTGACGTGGATGATAAGATAATGAATAAGGGATTAGTCCAGGATTGCAGTAGGTCGTTCATATTATAATATTCTATATTTACTTTCATACTTGATATTTAATTATTTTATTATAATAAGTGTTTGGGTAAAATTGATGGGGACTGATGGTTCCCAGTCTAAAATGATAAATTGGAATTTATCATGATAATGTATGAGTATGTATAATGAACCACATGTCGATCAATATTAAATCACCCAAATACCATGTCTCAAAGGAGGAGAAGATTCCAATTGATTTTATGATATAATTTCTGTAAGGTCATGTCCTAAATAGTAAATTATTCTTGTGTTTTTTGAACTAGAAATCATATTCGGGGGACTTTTTTGTTTAGAGGTGTGAATAATTAGGAAAAAGTCTAAAAAATAGAACCATAAGTTATATGTGGACTATGATACTAAGTATATTTTTTTTCATCAATGTAATCCCATTTAAAATAAAGCATAATTTCATTTAGTGAAAAATATTCAGTTATTACATCATGAAACCTTATTTTCCCTTACCAATCATTAAGCCTTCTAGAATAAATATCAATAATTGGGATGAGCACAAAATATCAATGAGGGACCAAAAGAATGATATCAATTAGTCCTGTGAAAAACAATAATTGTTTTTCTTCATAAAATAAAAAATACCTTCTTACCCTAAGAAGATATAATCATTTCTAAAAAAAATTATATTACCTTTATAAAATGAAAGATTTATAAGAAAAATCATAAGAAAAACATATGATATATAAGTCAGTAACATGGAAAATAATTTTACTAAAATTAAATAACCATACGTTCTACATGAATACATGTTACTCATAAAAATGTAATATCAATATGGATTATATCTATACTTTTCAGTCTTACAAATGGAATAACCATACTCCAAACATGTATACCAAATTCATTTGAGGTTATTACATATCCATCCATCCTTATGTTATCATGTAACCACCTATAAAATTTCCAAGTACCTTTCCATAATACTAAAAAATAAAATCGTGATATCTTAAACATTTCACTCATTATATTTGTTTTTTCACATATAAGAATACATTATTTGTAATTGAAATAACCATTCCATTTTCAGAACCATTTTAAAACATCTATGAAAAGATTTTGATTCAAAGTGCCCCACACAAAATTGAATCATTTTAAAGAAATTCAAACATTACTATTTTAGAACATTTATGTCAACATTAATACATTCGTAAAAACAATATTTAAATCATTGACATGAAAGATAATGATTAATAATATAAATATTTAAATCATTTAATGTTATATAATTTTTAATGAATCCCTTACCATGGGTATGATTCATTAAGTATGTCTTATACATTTCTGAATAAAAAACATATTATAATTATTTATTGACATTTGAAAATTTTTCTAGTTTCTTATTCCTTCTATGTCACTTATTACCATGTTATAACAATTATTAAATTATTTAATCTTACATATGATGTTTTTTCATTATTCAGTACATGTGTCCAAAATGACATCAGTTTTTCGAGTACCATAAAAGAGAAAACTAGTAAATTTTAACACCCCAAGCTTTCACGGTACAATTCTCATTAAATAATGAAACAACTTGCGTTGTTCGCAACTTCAAGATTATAACACATCACAACAAAAAAAACTAACAATTATGAATTGGAATACCCATTTTTTGAAAATTTGTCAATTTTATCATTAAAAATGGACATCATTTATGGGTTTCGAATATTGAAATTTTCATAGAGTGAATATTATTCATTTTTCTGAAAACCGTATGTTTTTTATGAATAGTGAAAAATACTAAATTTTAATTAAATGAACTTTTTAAATAAAATTAATTTATAGTGCTAAGCTATACTATTGAGTGGTTTAAAATTGTAATTAGATTATATTTTTACCATTTAATCCAATGATGGTCATTAGACATAATTTCATATTTAAACTAGACATAATCAAGTGTCAATCTATTGATAGTTATTATTTATTAAAAACAAGATTTTTATTTTGACAACAGGAATTAATTTTAAATTAATTTAGTCCACTTATTTGTATTTAATTTAGAAAAATGAATTTTATATTTGGAATCTGGAGGTCCAAATTCTGTAAAATAGGTATCTTTAATATTTAGAAATTAAGAATATTTACTTCAGAAAATAGTTTATTTACCATGGTTAAAAAGGTAAATCTATTTAATAAGGTTAAATAATAATATAAAATTACCCCAACACGTGTCATAACCCAATTGGATAACAAAATCAAATATCTTCTACTAAAAATTTTTTTATATAAGGTTATATAATTTATCTATTTGACTATAAATAAAAATTATAAATATTAACAGATTTCTTACATCATGATATTTTATTTATATTTTTTAGACATAAAATAAATATATTTATTTATTACACAATGATGATGAAGTATTTTCCTTATTAATGAAATAATTAAATAAATGATATTATAGATGATAAAATAAATATAATTGGAATGTTTTAATGCCATACACTAATTTTTTAGGCTATTATGACATGTTAGGATTGATTAAATGATTTTTTTGAAGTAATAATTTTTCTTGGAATTTAGAAAAAAGAAAATAACAAATACTGTCAAAATTGAAATAAAAGAGTTTTTAAAAAAATTATTATATTATGAATTGATATTCTATTTCTAAAAATATATGGTTCATCCAATGGTCTTAAATAATATTATATATTTCGTTAATTAACCACTTTTGGTTCTCTTGAAAGTTTATTTTAATATTATTAACCATATAAAATAAAAATACAATGTGACGTGGTAAATGTCAAACTAATTAACATAGAGTTAAATCTAAAATATAAAGTTAATATAGTGACCCAAACCTATCTAAAACCAACTAGTTGAGAGGTTTTTGATCCATACTCACCTTATAATTTAATTAATTCATTTTGGAGACTTTATAAACTGAAAATGATATTATTACAAAATAATATTTCTAACTATTCTTAAGGTGCCTCTCATTCCTCTTATAAAAGGGCACTTCCCATTATATCTAATTAACACATTAAATAATCTTTAGCTCAGAAACACCCTACCCAAATACCCTCTCAAATATTATAACTTCATCCTAGAGGCCTTTCTTTAGTCATAAATCCATCCTATATAGAGCTTTTGATCAAATAAAAAAAATAAGAACCCGAAGAAGAGGTAAATATTTCATCACCTCTTTCAAGTTTCATTCTTCATCCAATTCCTCTTTTTTGTTATCTCCATTCTAAAATAATAAATCCAGTATCTTCTATAATATTTTATGTTATTATAAACATGGTACAACAATATTCATTATTTTATTCATCCTTTAAATGATATGTCACTATACATGCGTATGTACGGCTTACCATCTCCACGTTGTGGTTTAATTGTAATTCAATACATTATTATTTGGATGGGTATAATAATGATGTGTAATTAATGTAAATAATAAATATAACAAGATAATGATTATTTATATATGATATACCATCCAATTATATAATATTTTTAATATCAAAATAATGATATTCTCACTCGTGCGTACGTACAGATTACCGTCTCCACGATCGCAATGATATTTGTTCCCCATCGTAACCATTCAAAAATAATTTTAATTATTTGATTAAAAATAATTTTTAAAGTCTTAATATAATTCTGAATATGAATAAGATAAATCTTATCCATAAAAAAATTACTTATGTAACAAATCATATAAAGGTAAACGAATCAGTTAAAACCTGAAATGATGATAATACTATGATATTATTAACAATGAAATATTAAAAGATCATATATGATATCATATTAATGTATGTTATTATTTTATTATTTTATAACAATTATAACACCATTATACAGGTGTTTAACCAACTCTCTATTAAGGAAAGGATCTATGTATGTGTTAATTTTACAATCTCTTTATTATTGAGTTGTTTTTACGTAAGAATCTACTGGGACCTCTTTATCATCCACATACATGTTTCATAAAAATGTATTAGAATTTTTTATTTCTATTTAATAGAAAATGGTTTAAATTCATTTATACCCCTATTTTAACTAATGTGTTTTTGAATGGAATCATTCAATCATTTTCCAAACAAGGTACTTTATGACCTTTTCCAAAACAATTAAGGTAATAATGTATTTTTTAACTTATACGGCAGGTGAGGTTATTCTCCACTGTTATAACATCGTTGAAGCTTCCATTACAATGATATAAGATTATTTTCAAAATAAATTTTTTTCTTTAAAATTATTTATCTTTAAATGATTTAATAAAAAAGAAAGATATATTTCACTAAAATAGTTTTGATTTCATTTATGTAAACATCTTTTGATGGATTTTAAACTTGTTTGAAATCGATTCATTATCATACAAATCATCCATATTGTATTGAAGGTTCTGTGATATGTTTGACTGTGGATGTGTTATTTTTATACCATTCAGGGTTTCTGGTTAATGTACTGACTTTTCATATTCTAGTTTTTAAACGATTGTTTATCTTATTTTTCAACCATTTTACATGTGGAATTTATTGGACTTAGTAAGTGACCGGTGGAGCCCACTAAAGCTCATCGATTCATCAGGAGTTCTCATGAGACAACTAGAAATGGAACTAGGCCAGGCCTTTCCCAATTCGATAATGGTTTTGCCCGAGGCCTTAATAATTTTTAAAAATCTTGGATGAGGCCTTGAAAAAATGTCTCAGAACGTCCGACATTATAAATTCCCTCATTATAAAAATAATATTGATGATACATATGGTCATTTGACTAGTATAATACCCATGATTATGTTTTATTATGGAATTATTTACTCAGCTAATATTCCTTCCATAAAATTATTCATGTTTATTATTAGTAAAGGCATGTTGTTTCAAATATTAACCAAGCTTAATATTTAGGTTATCTTCCATTGTATTTCTTACCCTTATCGAGGGTTTGAGATCACCACTTTCAATTGTTTCATTTTCCAAGGATTTGAAGAAGTTAGTTATGAGTGACTTGTAGGGATTATTTAGGAAGCTTGGATGTTTCTAGTGGAATAAATTCATGTTGAATTTCTCTTCAAGTTCTAATGTTGAAATTATGTATGAATCTTGTTTACAATAATACTAAACTGATTTGTAATTATAGGCATGATTCTATTGTGATCACGCTAATGTTTTGTAATAATGCAATGAATCTGGGTAACTAGAGTCAGGGAGTTACAATTTGTATCAGATGAAGTTTAGTAAAAACCATGGAAACGATATTTAGATAAACAACGATTAGAGAACATAACACTAAGTTTTACATTGCGTATTAATATATAATAAATTCCTAGAATTTTGGTATTGTATAGATTTTGTGAGTTTTACAAGAAACACATCCCGATCTGGATACGAGCACGTTGAGGTGGGTCTGGCATAGATTAACGTAGGGGTAAAACCCAAAAACATCACTTTGATATAGACTCGAGCGGGAACTGGTGCATGACAATGGTCCCTGATGCACTATTGGTTTTGAAACTCCCATGGTATATTCATAGGATAATTTTCATTTTATTTACAAACCATTATGAAGGGTTTATATGTATATACTTCTTTAAAGAATTTTTTTTTTTGATTATGGATTATATTTATAAACTATTTAATTTATGTTATGTGTTTTATATGTTTGGATTTATTTATTTAATTCAAAATGAAATATATGGTATTACATTGTTTAGAAATGATCCTAGTGGAAGGAATGGAAACTGTATCAACGCACACACTCTATATACGGATTTACATTCTGATCAAGATAATTATAGTGGAGTTGGTGATACAACTGGTGTTGATCAGCTTATCACTATACTAGGACAACTGACACAGGTTATGAATAATAACCTTACCCGTATAGAGAACCTTGACCCTCAACGTTTAGGGTCAACTCTAGACCACTTCATGAGGTAACAACCACCAACATTTAATGATGGTAAAAATCCATTAGTATCTGAGCAATGGATAAATTCATTAGGGAAAATATTCTATGCCTTGGGGAGTAGTGAAATGGAAAAAGTTGTCATTGCAGTTTATCGCCTCACTGGAGTTGCCTATCAATGGTGGTCATTGATTCAATACACATCTAAAGATGATAAAGTATCACATATTTAATGGAGGGTGTTTAATGAAATTTTATTAGAAAAATACATTCCTCATGACCATTGAGAATATGTGGAAAGACAATTTATGAGTCTCAGAGAAAAGGAGGATTAGAATTTTGCATAGTATGAAGATAACTTTACAAGGTTAGTGAGACCTACACCAAATTATATACGTAACCCAAGAAGTAATATTGACCATTTCTTTGATGGGATAAAACCATTTCTCCATAGATCATTAATATCACAATCCTTCTCATCATAGAAAGATATTGTCTCATGTGCTATCAAGACAGAAAATGAATTCTCTATGTCTTATGACTTTAATGAAAAGTAAGAGAAGAAGATATCTACTGAACACTCTGGGAAAGGAAATACATAAACATGGAATAAGGGTAGAATTGAATTTCTTCCCTATGATAATTGTTGAAGGAATCACCATGGTGCCTGTCTAAAAGGACATGAAGTATGCTACAAATGTTGATAGAAAAACCATCTTACTGGTGATTGTATGGGATAGAAAGACACTACCAATGTTCAATGGTACAATTGAAGGGAGACGGGACCTTATGAAAATGAATGTCTTAAGCGTCAGAGAAACATACCTCAAAAAAGGCCAAGGGATCCAGGCCAAGCTTATGAGATCACTACCATTGAGTTTGAAGCCCAGAAAATTGTGGTGGTAGGTAATTTAATGGTATCCTCATGTTTAGCTATTTATTAATTTGATTCTAGATCATCGCATTATTTCATATCTTCCTAGTTTACTATGAAAATTAGATATTTCCATTTTCATTTAAGAAGGGAGTTTTCAGTAAAAACTTTTAATGGATGTATCATTGTTACAATGTTTTTTGAATCATTTCCTATTGGGGCATATAAATGTTCTTTATATTCAGATCTCATCGTCATACCCATGATCAAATTTGATATAATCCTCGGAATGGATTGTGTTTCAAACCATGATGCCAAAAATTATTTTAAAAAGAAAGAGGTTATTATTTTTGATGACGATGATCAAGTATACCATATCTTTAGAGCAGAATCATCCCCATATAATTCTTATATATTTCCACCCCAGTAGCTCAATTAAATTCAATTATTGGGGAGGAAGATAATGATATAACTATGGGTGAGGAAAATAATGTTCAAATAAAGGATGTACCTATTGTTCAAGAGTATGTTGATGTATTTCTAGAGGATTTACACGGACATCCTCTAGAATGAGAAATTGGGTTTTCTGTTGATTTAATTCATAGTACGAGGCCCATATCAAAGACCCATTATAGAATGGCCACTGTGGAATTAGTGGAACAAACAAAAAACTAGAGGAATTGAGTAATAAGGTATTTAATCTCCCTATTGTTTCTCCATGGGGAGCCCCTGTCATTGTTTGTTATGAAGAAATATGGATATGTGAGGTTGTGCATTGACTACAGGGAGATCAATTCTATAACAATAATGAACAAGTATCCACAACCTCTCATTAAGGATTTATTCGACCAACTTCATGGAGCTCAATAATTTTCAATGATTGACCTTCAATCTGGATATCATCAGTTGTGTGTGAAGAAGGATGTCATTCTAGAAACATCATTTCGAATCAAGTACGTGCATTACGAGTTTAGAGTAATGTCTTTTGGATTGACTAATGCACCCTATGTGTTCATGGATATAATTAATAGAGTTTTCAAGGATTATCTTGATGACATTGTAGTGGTATTTATTGATGATATCTTGGTATAATCCAAAAGCTACGAAGATCGTGAAAATCAATTGTGCATTATTCTAAAGAACCTTAGAAGACATGAATTATATGGGATGTTTAGCAAGTGTGAATTATGGCTTCAAGAGATTTATTTTCTAGGCCATATTGTCTCTAAGGATGGAATCTCCATTGATTCTTCTATGAAAAGAGTAATCCATGAATGACCCACACCGAAAATTATAACCGAGGTACACATTTTTATTGGTTTTGTTGGTTATTATTGATGTTTCGTCTAGAATTTTTTCCAGTTGGCTAACCCATTAACAAAGCTCACTAGAAAAGTGGTTAAATTTGTTTGGAAAAAATAGTGTGAAGATTTTATTGAAGAATTGAAGATAAGATTTTTCATTGCCTCTATCCTGAATCTACCATCGGGGAATGCTGGGTTTGTTATTTATATTGATGCATCAAAGAATGGAAATGGTTGTGTCCTTATGCAGAATGATAGAGTTATTGTCTATGCATCACGAAAGCTGAAAATTCAAGAAAACAACTATCCTACTCATGATATTGAGTTAGAAGCTGTAATCATTACTTTGATGTTACAGAAACATTATCTGTATGGTAAAAAATGTGAGATATATACCGATCAATAGATTATGAAGTATATTTTCTCACAGAAAGAACTCATCATGAGGCAAAGACGATGGATTTAACTACTCATGGATTATGATTGCATGATAAACTAACACATGGGTAATGAAAATAAGGTGGCAGATGCTTTGAGCAGAAAATATGATGCAGTTTTCAACAAGATGAGATTTGAAAGGGTTACTATTATGATGGATCTAGTAGAGATGGATATAGGAATAACCATGGAAGGTGGATCCTAAATAATTTTTTAACTGGATTCCATACCAACATTATTAGAATGGTTAAAAAGTTCTAATGTTGAAGATGAATAGTTTCAGAAGAATATTAAAGATGTGAATGATGGGAGATTGAGAGACATTGTGTATGGGGACGAAATTTTCATATTTGGGAAGAGACTTTGTGTTCCTGATATACCTGATCTAAAATGGGAATTGTTTGATGATTCTCATAGTTCCACATTATATATACACCCTGGTAGCACCATGATATATTGGGATTTTATGGAGCATTTTTGTTTAGACAACATGAAGAGGGAGATTTGTGATTTTGTGTCAAGATTTATGGTTTGTCATCAAGTGAAAGCTGGAAGGCCACATCCTAGAGGAGTTATAATTCATCTTCCTATACCTGATTGGAAGTGTAATAATATTACGATGGAATTTGTTATGGGATGACCAAGTACTACTAGATGGAACGATTCAATATGTGTCATTGTTGATCATCTTACCAAATCTGCACATTTTCTTGATATAAGAGAAGATTTAACACATGAACTTCTAGAAAAACAATATATTAATTAAGATGTGATAATTCATGGAGTACCCATATCGATTGCTTCTGAATGTGATCCATGTTTTCATCATGATTTTGGAAAAGACTTCAGAATGCCCTGGATATTGAACTTCGTTTGAGCACTGCCTACCACCCCAAAAATTGATGGACAATTAGAATGGACTATTCAAACATTAGAAGAAATGTTGAGATCATTCTCCCTTAACTTTAAAAGTATGTGGGATCAAAATTTACCTCTGGTAGAATTTTTCTATAACAATAGCTTATATTCAAATATTCAGATGGTATCATATGAAGGGTTATAGGGAAAGAGATGTTTCACACCAACTTGAGGGGATGATGTTGGTGAATGAAAACATGTAGACCCAGATCTTGTGGAAGAAATGATAGAAAAGGTGAAGGCAATCCAAACCAACATCAAAGCAGATCAGAGTAGGCAGAAGAGCTATGATGATAACCAAATGAAGTATTTGGAATTTTAGGTAGGAGAACAATTTTTTTGAAGGTATATCAATGGATGGGTGTTATATGTTTCCATAAGAAAAGGAAAATTAAGTCCTAGGTACATCAGAACATTAAATATTCTTGAATTAATTAGGGTTGTAGCTTACCAGTTGGCAATAACGCCATGCCTCTCAAAAGTTCATTATGTGTTCCATGTATCACTATTGAGAAAATACATGCCTGACCCAACTCATGTACTCACTTATGAGGAATTAGATGTGGAACCCGATCTTTCTTATTGTGAATATCCTATCAAGGTTCTTGATACTAGGGAACAAGTGGTGATAAATAGGACAACTTTTCTCGTAAATGTTCTATGGAGAAACCATTAAACGGAAGAGGCAACGTGGGAACCGGATAAACTTATGATGAAGAAACTCCCGAGTCTTTTTATATAGTAATATTATAGAAATTTCGGGGATGATATTTTTTGAAGGTGGGGATAATGTAACACACCAATCTTACATGGTACAATTCCCTTTGAATAATCCAATAGCATGCATTTTACGCATCTTCGTGATTCAATCACATTGCGACCAATCAAACTAGTCATTATGAATATTAATACCCAATTTTTGAAATTTTATCAATTTTATCATTCATAATGGAATTCATTATTTGGTTTGGAATATCAAAATTATCATAGGATAATTTTTTTTTTCAGAAAACATTCAGTTTTTGATGATTAGTGAAAAATACTAAATTTTAATAAAAACAACTTTTTTAATCAAAATAATTTGTATTTCAAAATTGTACTATTGAGTGGTTTTAAATTATAATTAGATTATACTTTTACCATTTAATCCATTTTTGGTCACTGGATGTAATATATTATAATTAAGATGGATATATATAAGTGTCAATCTTTTGATAGTTATTATTTCTAAAAAACACGTTTTTTTGTTTTCCAATGAGAATTAATATTTAATTAATTACTGCCACTTCTGTGATTTGAATTAAGAAAAATTATTTCCATGTTCTAAATCAATAGGTTCAAATTGTTTAAATAGCTAACTTTTATTTTTAGATATTAGAAATATTTACTTCAGTAAATATTTAATTTACCGTGGTTAAAAGGGTAAATCCAGTAAATAATGATGAAAAATAATATTATAATAATATTAAATTACCCTAACACGTGTCCTAACCCTATTGGATGATACATGTCCGACCATGGGCAATCTTGGGTTGATTTTTGGGACAACATTAAGCAACGTGGAAGTGATAATGCCATTATATATTAAATAATTTAAAGTGGAGGAAAAAATAAAAAAAGCAAATATCTTTTAGTAAAACAATTTTTATATGTGATTATATAATTCAACTATTAGAAAATAAATAGTTATTAGAAATTTAAAAATATTTCATACCTCCGGATAGCATATTTATAATTTTTAGACAAAAAATAAATATATTTATTTATGACACAATGATGAAAATGTATTTTCTTTATTAATAAAGGAATCAAATAAATGGTATTATAGATGTTAAAATAAATATAATAAAAACGTTTTGATTCCTTCCACTAATGTACAATGTTAATGTGACATGTTAGGATTGATTAAATGAATTATTTTTGATGTAATAAAACTATTTGTAATGTAACAAAAAAAATAGCAAATAGTGTCAAAATGGCCATAAAAGAGTTTTTAAAAAAATATTATATTATTAATTGATATTCTATTCTTAAAATATAAGGCTTGTCCAAATGTCTTAAATAATATTATATATGTCATTAATGAACCACTTTAGGTTCTTTTGATAGTTTATAGAATGTTTATTTACCATATAATATAAAAATACAAAGAAACAGTATAAATGTAAAACTAAATAAGTAAGAGTTAAAATATAAAATATAATGTTAATATAGTGACAAAAACCTTTCTAAAAACTATTGGTTGAGTTATTTTCGACCCATACACACATTAGCCTTTAAATAATTCATTTAGGAGCCATTATAGACCTAAAATAATTTTATTATTAAATAATATTGCTAGCTTTTCCTAAGGTGCCCCTCACCCCTCTTATAAAAGGGAACTTTTCATTCTCTCTAATTAACACATTCAAAGCCATTTGTATTGGACACAACCTACCAAAATATCCTCTAAACTATCCTCACTTCATCGTATAGGCCTTCCTCAAGTCATAATCAAATCCTAAGGATCCTTATATATCAAATCAAAATGAAGAACTCGATTCATCACCTCTTTCAACTTACTTTCTTCTTCCAATTCCTCTTTCTTTGTTATTTGCATTATAAAATAGTAACTCCATTATCTTATATGAACTGTTATGTTATTATAAATATGATACAACCATATTCATTATTCTATCCATCTTTTGAATGACATGTCACCATACGTGCTTACATGTGGCTTACTGTCTCCATGTCGTGGTGTAATTGTTATTCAATACATTATTATTTGGATGGGAATATTAATGGTGTCTAGTTGATTTAAATAATAAATATAACATAATAGTGATTCTTTATAAATGATATAACATCCAATTATATATTTTTTTAATATCCAAAGAATGATATTGTCGCTTGTGCGTACGTACGGAATACCGTCTCCACGAACACAATGAGATTTGTACACCATCATATCCATTCAAGAATAATTTTTATTAGATGATTAAAAATACTGTTTAAAAACTAATTATCATTATGAATATGAATAAGATACATCCTATCCAAAAAAATCATTACTTATGTAACAAATCATTTAAAGTAAAATGAATCTGTTAACACCCAAAATGACGATAATACTAAGATATTACTAACAAAGAAATATTAAACAATCATATATGATATCATATTAATGTATATTATTAGTGTTTAATATAATCACAATTATTTTACCATTATACTAGATTTTAACCTACCCTCAATGAAGGAAAAGTACATGGTACATGTTAATTCTACAATCTCATTATTATCCGAGGTTTTTTTTACGTAAGTATCTACTGTGACCTCTTTATCATCAAAAACCATGTTTCTTAAAAATGTATTTCAAAACATTTTTACAATTTACTATACAATGGTTCAAAGTCACTTACACCTTTATTTGAACTTAATTGTTTTTTAAAGGAATCATTCATTCATTTCCAGAACAAGGTACTTTAAAACATTTTCATGAAAATTATGGTAAGAATGTCATTTTTAACTTATACGGTGGGTGAGTTCATTCTCTGCGATTATAACATTGTTGAAGCTTCCCTAAAAAGATTATAAGATTATTTTCAAAATAAATTATTTCTTTTATATTTGTGTAACTTTAATTTATTTTAAAATAATAAAGTGATATTTCTCTCAAATATTGTTGATTTCATCTATGTTAATATCCATTGAGGGGTTTTATACTTGTTTGAAGTTGATTCCTTATGATACAAATCTTCAATATTTTATTGAAGGTTATGTGGTATTTTTGACAGTTGATATGTTATTTTTATAGAATTTATGGTTTATGGTTAAAGTATTGACATTCCATCTTCTAGTTTTAATACGAATTTTTATGTTATATTTCAGCATTTTCATTTGAGGAATGTGTTGGAATTAGTAAGTGACGGGTGAGGCTTGTTGTAGGACCTCGATGCATTAGTAGGTCTCATGAGAAAACATGACGTGGAACTGGTCGAGGCCTTTCCAAAATTGATATATGGTTTTGGTCCAGGCCTTAATCATTTTTAGATGTCTTGGATGAGGCCTTGAAAAAATGTTTCAGAATGTCTAGAATTATACATTCCCTCATTATGAAAATAATATTGATGGAACATGTTGTCATTAGACTAGTAGAATACCGATGATTCTTTTTTATTATGGAATTTTTTACTCATACAATACTCCTTTAATAAATGTATTCATATTAATCATAGGTAATGGAATGTGGTTTCAATTATTCGTCAAGCTTAATATTTATGTTATCTTCCACTCTATTGTTTACCCTTACTGAGCATTTCAGCTCACCCCTTTCATATGTTTCATTTTTCCAGGATATGAAAAAGTTAGTTATGAGTGACATGTAGGAATTATCTAGGAGGAATGAATGTTTCAAAAGGAAAAAATTCATGTTGTCTTTAATTTCAAGTTGAAATGTTGAACTTATGTACGAATCATGATTCCAACAATACTAAACTGATCAGTCTTTTGAGACATGATTTCCTTGTGATCATGCCAATGTTATGTAATAATGCACCGACTCGAGGTAACTGTGGTCGAGGCATTACATAAATCGTATCATGAATAATATTCAAGACATAATAATAACATTAATACAACACTTATAATTTAAAAACAATCCGTTGAATATATATATTAATAACTAAAAATGTTACAATCATTGAGACGTTAAGTTGTAGGTATGCATGAGTAAAATTTTCATTCTTCATTTATCATTATAAAAAGAAGGTAAATATTATTTTACCTTTAAAAAATTAGAATAAAATAATTAATATCATATTAATAACTAAAATATATTTATATAAATTATCCATGTGATGTGGTGATTAAAAATGAATTGCATCGCTACCTGGAAGAGATAGTTTAGACGTACACAAAGACTACATTATCATTTTCTTGTGCATGGAAAGGTAAGAAAAAAAAGATATATTATATTTTTATAATTATAAATATGTTATTATAATTGTATATAATATTTAATTCCATCATTATAACCATTCATGAGATACGGTGATTGAAAATGAATTATATCTGTTCGCGATGCGGTAGTTCACCTCACACACCAACAACAATTATTTTACCTTTTGATGGAATTAGATATGCAATAATGTTATGATGTTATCATAATAAAATAAATTTATATTGAGGATTTTTTAGTTAGTATTTCATCATGGTGGAATAATATTTTATGATATTGGAAGAAGAAATAAAAAAGAAACACTTAAATAAAAACAACAACTCTTTCTCCGAAGATCTCCTTTGATTAACAGCTTATCACCTATAAAAAGGGTGTTCAACCTAATATATGGCCTGTAAAATGTTTTTAGTTATTTTATTAAATTATTTGGGAAGAAAATTTCAATTAAAAATTGCTTTATAGTAGGGATGAATATATAAGAATGGATTTTCTATTATAGGATAGGATATGGGCACTCATGGAAATCATTAAAATATTTAGTTAATAAAATTTAATATTCTTTTCCAAATGTGTAAATATTAATTTATTTATAAGGGAGTGTGATTTTCGGTATAAAAAAATTCATACAATAAAAATTAGCCATTTTTCTATTAATTTATTTATTCTTACCTTTTTTTAAACCTTAATTAATCATTTCAATTATTACCGTGATAATACATAATTTCCAATTTGAGGGTAAATATAACTACTATAACATGCCAAATGACTGATAAATATATTAATTATTAAAAAATAATACATATAAAAACTAGTTTCTTAAATATTAAACGTTTATAAATTCTTTATCATATATTGAACGGTTAAATATTTTAAAATATAATTACTCTCAATTTAGACACAATTCAATATTTGTCTTTTTAAAAATTTCATAAAATATTTTTATATTAAAAAATGCCCCATTAAATTATCCTAATCATGTATAAATCGCCTATAAAATTAGTTTATGATATCATTTTTATCAAAAAAATTATTGTAACATTTTTAATACCTTTTATTTTATTCTTCCATTAATGAACTAATTATTGAATCATCATTGTGTCACAAATTAATATAAATTATTATTCCAAATATATTATAAATAAATTACAATGATTTAGGTAATAATTTTTCATTTATAAATAATATAAATATTCCATGAGATTCTTTATATAACAAAATATAAAAAATACAGTACTTTAGAAAAACAAGACGGTGACAAATATTTTCATCTCATTAAATATAATATTATCAATTTCTTACTCACACCCAAATAAATTATAAAGGATATAACTAACCCAAGTATTATTTTGGTTGAATATGAGTTATCCATTAAAAATTTGAAAATTTTTAGGGTAAATTTTAAAAAATTATAATATTTTACACTTAATTATCCAATTTTCCATTAATTGTGTAGAAAACATAATACATCTGCCATTCATAAATAATCATGTTTTCTCTATTGAAAATCGAATTTTATACCTATTAATATAATGTATGTTCATTTTTAATAATTCAATGCACATATATGTAATTATTATTTTTAAAAATGATCTCACTGACAAACTAAGAAACTGGGTTTTTAATGAAAAAACGTATTGAATTTAAAAATGATTTTATATCAAATTTTAGAGTGAAATAAAATTTAAATGATGAAATTGGATTAAAAAATTATAAATTTATGTAATTATTATTAAGAAAATTAAAAATATAATATTACTATAGAAATATATTATATGAAAAATCAGTTTTGAATTTAATTTCATATTAGTCTCAAATAATTGGAATATGAAAATAATCAAAAAAATAAAAAAAATTCAATTAAAGTAAATATTGATAATCCAATTGTAAATAAGAAATATTTCTATCAAATAAAACAGATAAATGTATTGAAAAATATATATAAAATTGGTTCTCTACAAAAGGAGACAAACCTTCATTTTTTAAAAATGTTATTCTTTTTTTATAAAATAGTATTTGTCCATTTGTCTTTCTAAGAAATCACATAAAATGGATATTTAAAATTTCATTAAATATATTATATTTATCGTTCATAATATAATCCAACATGGGTGATTTAATAATTTATTTCTATAAAATACAGTTGTTCACATTTTAATAGTTTTTAATAAAAACAATACCTTTTATTTTAAAAATCATTTTATATTCATTTATAATTCAATTTTAACTTAATAATTAATTATATATACATGTGTAAAACATATTTACATAAATTTTTTATCACTAAATATTCTTCATATTCTAATGGCTTGGTTTTAATAGTAATATTCAAATATTATTTAGTTGATATCTAGAGCACAATGTGGCTTATCAGTTACAAAATCATACATAGTGTTTCCCTATTAGAACATAGACTCAAGATGTTACATTTAGTGTAGGTCCCATTATTTGAGTAGAATTATGGTATGTTTTATTTAGATCCATAACAAATATATTATTGCAATGATAGCCATAGGCATGTTTATAATGTGTTAGTTGTTCTTATGTATCATGCCTCATATAGAACATCCTCTAAAGGGTGTACGAGTGCCTTGGAAGTTTTTCCGAGTAGGATAAGTCCTACGAGGATAGAAAAGGTTTTATATAGAGAGTTTCCAATAGTTTATCTACTCAAAGACCTCTTATAATAGGTGAGAGATGAGACACAATTATATTTAATTATATATTCTATGATGACTGGTTAGTGATTTACTAATATTTTGATAACCTGAGACTTTCGAATATATTTTTATTTAAAAACATTTCATGTGTTTGATAGCCTTATACATATGTATCCCCGAATCTATATCGACTATGATATATTAAACTATTATAATACATTTTTTAAATTGTAATGTGTTAGTAGAGATTAACACATGATGAGAGAAATGTATATGTTTTTAATATATTGAAATGTAATTGATTATATTTTAATAAATAAGTACTAAATTTTCATTAGGGTCATTATTTTATTCAAAATAATGAATATTTTATAAAATTGATTGTATTTTACTTTGTGAATAAACATTATAATTTATCTATACAATTTTTAGAAATTATATTTTAATAAATTAATTTAATTTTGTAAATTCGAATCATCGTATTATATTATGGGGATTTTTTAGGATTTCTCTACATAGAAATATTTTTTAGTGAATAATGAAAATTTACAATTTTTCAAGTAGTAAAATTTATTTTCATTAAAAATAAAAATATGTTTGCAATTCAAACAGACTATAAGAGAAGTGTTATTTAATTAGAAATAATATAATAAATTACATATGAATCACATATTTACCTGATTTTTTGTCGTGTAACATCTTGACATAAAAACATGCTTTAATAAAAATAATTCATGAACTGATTTTGTTTTTTATTAATATATTAAATTAATATATATTTAATAACGATTTTACTGAAATTTATATATTCTTATTTAATTATATGTGTTTAAATTCAATTAATATTTTTGATATAGAATATAATGGAAGTAAATTAAGTTATATATATAATAATTCAATTTTTATAATATGTTTTTGGAACATTAAACAAACATAATTGAAATTAAATTTTAACACATTAGAAGATGAAATACGTAATATGAATTTAATTTTTTTTAATCATAAATAATATAAAATTACAGGATTGAATTAGTTTTTTCATAGAAAATAGTAAAAACAATAAAAGAATTATCCTTGTTAAATTAATAATAGGTTTACAAAGAGTTAAACTAATAAATATGGAAAAAATAATGATAGTAATTCCAACCAATCCAATGTATTTTTTATTTTTTTAATGATATTTAAACCATATATAATACTAATTTATAATAATTTTCCATTTGGATCCACATGACCGTTGAAGTTAACGTACATCGTTGAAAACATTTTAGAAATTCCATGTCTGTCCCTACACTAAATAGAACCATTACTACTTCCTTATTCACCCGATTTGAGCTTTCAATATCAGACCATAAGTACTCAAAAAGAATATTATAATCATTAGATTCATCATATATCTTTTTCTCTTATCTTAAGACCAGTCCTTCTAGGAATAAGGTGTAATCTAATAGTGTTCAATCAAAGTATAGTTATAAATTTTAACCAAGATCCTTCAATTTCATTTCATCATACAACTTATATAAAATTTTTGTATAGAAAATATATTGATATATTATTATAATTATTTCATAGAAATTTAAATCTTACTGACAATAAAATTTGGAATAAAATTATCCCTTGTTCGTATCTGTGAACTAACACCTCCATATAACAATAAAATTAAGATTCTGTGACCAACGTTAATGAGTGGTTATTATGAAAAATTTAATATCTATATATTATGAATATAATACAATTATGATACAATAAATATATGATAATATTTTTCTTCTAACCATATTATCTATTGGTAAATGATATGATCACTCATGCATACGTGTGGAGTTCCACCTCTATATAGTGATGTGATTTTATTATTATTTATTCATTTAATGGATGGTAGTAATGATACATTAAATTATCACATTTGATAATATTGAAATAGTAATTATTATATAATTATGAATTATCATTTTTCATTACACTCAGTCTATCCATCAAGAAGTGGAGAAATCACACATATGTACTTATATAATACTATTTCCATGTAGTTATGTAACACCTTTTTTATCATCACATAGTATTAATGATAATAAATATGTATATAATGAATGTATAAAAGATTTATATCATGAATGAAAATTTGAGGATATAAGAAACCTGATCAATAATTAAGGACCATAAATACTGAACTAATCCATTCTTGAAAAATAAAACAATGAACACATGGAATGAAGACTTTAAAATTGAATTGCTAACAAAAAAATATGTCATGACTGACTCTAGTTACCCAGAGACAGTGGATTATTTTATTACAGAGGTGTGTTAACATTAATTTTTTATCTAGAACGAAAAAAAGGTTTATTAGATTTGGAAATTTGGATACATACCTAAGTTAAACATTAGATCTTCAAATAAAGAACAACAGATAAGTTCCATGGGTAAAATCCCCCACTCTACGATTATCCATCCATGCATGTCAATCATAATACATAACATCATGACCAAGGAAAAATGAAACATAAGAAGGGGTGATCTCAAAAGCTCATTAAGGGTAATAAATCTTGTGAATGATATCACTATCACAAAACATAGGCATAGTGAATATTTGAAAATGCAATCCTTTAAGAATAATAAACTTTTACACATAATACAAGGAATATCAGTTAAGTAATTATTCCCATAATAAAACCTAGTCATGTGTATTCAAGTAGTAGAATATCCATATGAACTATGAGTTTATAGCTTCATAATTTGGAAAATTTATATTCTGTTCATTCTGAAACATATCGTCAAGGCCTCATCCAATAAAACTAAAAATCATTTAAGTCATCATCCAAAACCATATATAAAAATAGACAAGTTCTCAGAACAGTCTATATCTATTTGTCTTGTGATACCTAACGATGAATCAAGGCGATAAAATTATCAACACGAATCAAATAATAAATATTATGCATTCCTAATATGAACAACGATAAACATAAACTGCATATAAATTCATATTGAAACTATCAAATGAACAGTAAATATCATTCCGTGAACATTAATCCTAAACACTATCGATTCTGAGAAAATTTATGAATTTTTTTAAGATAGAAAATCAATATTCAATCTAATATTAATCCCACCATTTAAATATGGTATATTATATCATTTATATTAATCCCAATAATACATAAAATCAATAGGAGTGTCGAAACGGATTAAGATACTCTTATAAAATCATCGATTAGTTGTTGAGATAAATAATAATTTACATTGAAAAGAAGAGTTCTTTTGGAAATTTATTTGTATAGAACCAGAAATGAGGTAATAATGTTTTATTAATAAAAATAGTGATTTTATAATGATATTGGTTTCTTAAAATAGATTATATATTTCCCAATAAAATATGTATAAATTTGAGAAATTCTCATGAGACGGGCTTGTATTTCAGGAAGAATTTTTGAAAGAGCCGTTCAAATAATATAATTTCCCATAAGTGAATGTAGGATTATGGTTTTCACATATATATTTAATATAAGATATAATTTATTAGTAGTAAGTATTAATTAATAATAAATTAATTGAGTCTGGTAGATAATAAATGTAACCCAAATGAAAATGGAGGTTTAGGTGGAAAAACCATACCACAAGTCTGAAGGTGTTCCTCACTCGCTCTTAATGACCAGTATAATAAAATGTAGGTCCATAATTTATAGATTAATGAAACTTTTATATATTTAATTTTTTTTATTATAACCATATTAGGTTGTTTCATGGACTTTTGTCGGGTTAAGATATCCAATTTCATTGATTAGAGTCTTTTCTTCCTTGGGGGTCATGATAGATTTACATATAGTGATGTACATATAAAATGTTGGTTTATTATGGTTTTCCATAGTATAATATATATGTTATTAGTGAAAAAAGAGAATATTACATTTTAATAAAATTTATTTTTCTTTTAGGGGTGATGTTGAATCACCATATAAAACATTAATGTCAATTGTTTGGGTGAATTGGCCATTTTTTGATCACAACAAAAACATATTGATTTATAAATTAATATCATGTGTAAAAAAGGATTAAAAATGATATATTAGTTATAATAAATATATTATAGTCAGGTTAGACCATAAAAATTGTTTCATTACCATAATGGAAGATGGTAATATATATTGAAAACTTGTCATCCTTGAATGTGATAAATTGACACATATCAGTTGTTGTTTTCATTTCTACTTAAAAAGGGAAAGTAAAGATGATAAAGAATTATTAATTTATCATAAAAAAATAAATTTTATATAAGGTACTATATTCATTACGACATTTGGATTAATGGACGTGAGGAATGTAAATGAAAAAAATTTATTAGAAATAAAAGAAATGAAAAGAGGAATTTACTTATTGATGTAATATTCCATGAGATTCTCTTTAGGGGAGAGGTTTTGAAATTTTTATAATAATTTAGATGATGGACATTGGGGAGTATCTTGGCTGAATATTTGCGAAAAATTTTCATAGGGAAAAAATATTTATAGGAGTGAAGAGAAGAGGGAGTGAGTGGGTGGGGGTTATAGTGGCAGAGAGGGGTGATTTCTAAATATATTTTTATTTATTTTATTATTTCCTTCAATAACACTAATAGTGTTGATTCATGCGACCATGAATATTAATATTTGAATGTGAGTTTTAACCATGTGTTCTTAGATAATCAATGATTTTCTGGGAATAGTGAATTTATCAGATAATGTATATATACAGTTAATTACCACATTTTACTTTTCATTAAAAATTATTTATTTCAGAAAAATCCCAATGAATGACCCAATTTTTTTTCAATGTGTAGAATAAAAAAAGAAATACATTTTTTAAAATAATGTTCTAAATAATATTAATTTAATTTTTAAATATAATCAAAATTTATTCAAAAAATAACAACTTTAGATGTATAATTTTTTTATATCACCATGATAAATTAATCAAAATATCAATATCTTATCAATTTATGAAAATAAAATAATAATATGATTTTATATTTTTAAGGGTCATATTACGATTAATATTACTATTAATAATGTTATGTTACTATTCAAAAAAAAAATATGTTTTTATTATCAAACTCTAAATATCTAACTAAACCCAACCATGTATGTCAACTTTTCGAAATTCAAATCACCGAGGTGGAAAAATTATGTTTACTCGATTGGTTATAATATAGTGGTGTTTTTTAGAGATTCAGTGTTTCATGAATTTATTTATAAATTCTTGGGGTGTTACATTATTTCTTCCTTACAAAAAGTTCATCCTTGAAATTACCATAATGTTACCTCACAAAATTATTTGGGTAGTTTTTCATCATAATCACATTATGCACCAATGTTCGATCTTCAATTTTATGACTTTTCCTATGTATCATTAGCAATAGAGTCATCTAACTCCTCAACTATTATAATTTAGTGTATATAATCAGGATAGGCTCTTCACATTACGATGGGTCATGTTCCAATTCTATATATCGAGAAGTAATGAAATGTGTGGGGTATGACATGTACATTCTCAGTAATAGGTAATGGAACAAATTATGTACTCTTAACATTCTAGATGGAATAGAACTATGATATGCGACAACTCTAATTATCTCCACAATTTCAAATTTGCATATGTACCTAGGGCTCAGTTTCCCTCTCTTCCCAAATATTATAACACACTTCCTTGGAGATACTTTTATGAAAACATGATCTCCCACTTGAAATTCTAAATCCATCATTTGATTATAAAAATATATTTTTTCCTTATTTAAGCTAATTTGATATAGCCATGAATAGTATATTCCTTCAATGTTGTTTCCTCAACAATCTCTAGGCCCACATGCTTATTTTCTCTAACTCCATCACAATAAGATGGTGTACGCCATCTCTTTCCATATAATTCTTCATATGGTGCCATTTTAATACCTGAATGGATAATATTTTTGTAAGAAAACTCCAATAAGGGTAAATATTGATCCCACAAACCTTTAATGTCATGTTAACATGACCTCAACCTATCCTCTATGGTTTGGATCATACTTTCTAATTTCCAATCAGTTTGGGGATGATAAGCATTACTCAATTGAATATCATTATCCAAATATTTCTAATGGATTTTTTATAATTTAATTGTAAATCATGGATCATTATTAGAATAAATGGAGAGTGGTGATCTATGACACCTTATAACATCATTGATATAGAGTTGGTAAAGTTTATCAAGTGTCAAATCTACCCTTATAGTGAGGAAAAGCACATATTTATTAAGTTGAACCACTGTTAACAATATTGAATCATTGTCTCGTAGATTTTATGGTATTCTAATGAATCAATACATGGTTATGTCATCACATTTTCTTGTAGGAATTGTATATGTTGCATGAATCATCTAGGATTTTTCCATTCATCCTTCACTTGTTCACATACTAAAAATCATGATACATAATAATAAATTTCCCTCTTCAGGTTATCCTAATATAAATCTTCTTTCAAATATTTATACATTTTCGTGAGACCATGGTGTATAAATAATTTTTAACTTTGAAAATAATCCAATAACTCCCTTTTGTACACTGGTATAGAAGGAATGTGTAGCGTCTTACCGAAATTCAAAATGCCATCATCACACATAATGTCTTCCAACACCCCATCATTAAAAAAATTAATTTTATTTTGAAGATTCTCGTCATCAGACAATGTTTCTTTAGTTTTTTCTGATATAAATGATGGGTAAACCATTTAAAAACGTTCCAATGGTTCACCTTTGATAATTATCATATACATTATCATTAGATACGTGTACAAAGGATCCTTTTCAATCCTTAATTTGTTGATAACTCCCTAATCCTTCATGTTCAATGCATCAGCTACCTTATTTTCCATTCTTTGGTGATAGTATATGGAACAATCATAATTCTTGACTAGTTTGATCCATCACCATTGACTCATGTTGAGATCTTTCTAGGAGAAGATATATTTTAGTCTCTTATGATTCGTATATATCTCACCTTTTTTTCTATTAGAAAATGTCTCTCTATCATTTGAGAAATATTGCGTCTTCTAATTGAAGATCACAGGTTGGACAGTTTTTTTCAGGATGTTTTTTCTTCCTTGATATATGAAAAATAACTCTATCATTATATATAAGAAAACAACTACTTCCTTTCATTGATGCATCACTATAGATCACAAACCCATCAATCACCGATGTTAGCGATAAGATCAAATCATTCACTAATCATTACATAAATTCTTCAAAAAAATATTCACATTTATTTGTTCATATGATCTTAACATTTTTACATATATTCTTAGTCATTGGGTTTGCTAAACAGATGATATTCTGAGCAAAACACCAAAAAAACATGCTAATCCAGTAAAACTATGTGCATCCTCAATGTTTCGATGAGTATGCCATTCTTGGAGTATAACGTGATATCATCACAAAATACCACTATAATTTAATCATGATATTCCTTCAAAACTCTATTAATTATAACCATTAATTACAAGGGTGCATTAGTCAGTCCAAAAAGCATTACTGTAAACTCGTAAGGCCCCTACCTAGTTCAAAATGTTATATTTAAAATATCTTCCTTCTTCATATGCAACTGATGATATCAAGATCGAAGATCAATCATCAAAAAATATTGGGTCTTATGTAGTTGATCAAATAAATCATCAATGAGAGGTATAAGATACATGATAACTTATTATTATTGCATTAATCTCTATTTAGTCAATGGAAAACCGCATAGATCCATCTTTCTTCTTTGGAAAAAGAACTGGGTGTCCCCATGGTGAAGAACTTGTGTGATTAAATCCATTATCACTTAATTCCTCTATTTGTTTCTTAATTTATAGTAATTCCATATTGGAAATTATATTAGGGATATTTGATATGGGCCTTGAATCAAGAATTAAGTCAATGGAAAACTCAATTTCCTATTCGGAATGACATCCATGTAAATCCTCTCGTCACACAACAACATATTTCTGCACAGTTGGTACATCCAGTATTTGAAAATTCCATTCCTTAGTCATATTTAGTGCATTTCCTTCCTAATCAAAATTTGAATTCATTTGTGATACTGGTGGTGGATATATATGAAAATTGGATGGTTATGTTTCTTCTCTAAAGAGAAGGGATTCCACATCTTCCTAAAAATATGTCACCTCATTATTCTTGTAATATATTTTAACATCATGGTTTGAAATAATATCCATAATAAGGATTATATAAAATCTAATTTGGGATATGATAAAAAAATAAAAATTAAATTCATTTTAATTTCCCATAATAGGGACTTTCTGACACAACATTTATGCAATGATACTCCCCTTAGGATTTTTGACTAACAACAACCCTATTATTTCAAATTGGATATATATTGGAAAATAATGAAGATATAAAATAATTTGACGATCCAAAATCAAATAAATCATTGGATATGTTTGAAAAAATGATTAAAGTACCTTCCACCATGATATTTGGAACATCAATATCAATAGTTGTGATCTCATAAGCTTATTCGTACTCTATTGTCCTTTTCTAAGCCACGTTTTCATAACGCTTTGAAAAATCATTAGTATAGTGTACCATATCCTTAAAATTATATAATTGAACATTAATAGTTTTATTTATTCCCTATGAATATACCAGCATGATGGCCTTTCTTTCCACACTTATACAACATCAATTGTCTATCTATATAGGAAACACGATGTTTCCTTCAACAATTATCATAGTGTTGAAAGTCAAATCATCGCTTCTAAACCAATTCCGTATTTCATTTTCCAATGATTTAAGAACCCCAATTATTCTTAATTATATCGATTAAATTCATTACACTAAGAAAAATATTTTTCCATCTTGATAGCACATGATACTATATCTTCGTATGATAAGAATATTTGGAAGACCAATGCCGTCTAGAGGAACGCCATTAGTCCATCAAATAATCAATCTGTATTCCTCTATGGATTATTTATATAGTCCATATAATGAATTTCTATCCTTGGGATGATAGTTTTATATATTTCAGTGAACTCATTTTCCTTTTGCCTCAATTTTAGAAACATCCTTTCCATATCATCTTGTTTTTCATGAGAAAATTATTTCTCTAAAAAATATTCTTTAATTTCCATTCATTCTATGTTTTCTCTCTCTTCCTACTCTTTTTTGTTTTGAATTAGTGACCACCAATGGTCATTATCACATGCCATATGATAAACGGAATTTTAAATCCTTTTCTCATTTGTTAATGCCCATGGTGAGAAATATTTTCTCTAAGGAACTTATCGACTAATCCAATACGAATGGGTTTTTAGTTCCATTAAACAAGGGATGTTGTTTTCACACAAGTTATCTATAATAGATCCTACATGTTTTGGATATGGATGATATATATGGGTAATGATATTGTTCATAAATATATTATGTTTTCCCTGTATAGTTATAAGTTGATCCGCACTAGTTGAAACTCTAGATCCAACATTATTATTCTGCAATGTGGGGAAATCCCAACATGAGATACATGTGTTCATGTGGTTTCCATTCTTTCCACTAGGTGGCACATATAAATAATGGAACCCATTATATTAGGTTATGAATCAAAATGTACTCTCTCATAGTAGAAAAATTAAACAACAAAAATTGAAATCCAATTCATGTCTAATCCCATAATCATAAAAATGGTTTCATTTTGGAAAAATTTACATTTAAATCCAATATAAATGATCATAAATAAAATGAGAATTATTCCAAGAATACCCCCCAAGTGTGTCAAACTAGGTGCACAGTACCACCCATTTTTATGTACTAGGATACCCCAAGTCATGCTCATAACTAAATATTGTAGTTTTCACTCATATGTACATATATTCTAGAAGCACATCCACTTGTAGTATACATTCATGGATGTATCTTCTAGGAATATCCACATTATATATTCCATAAAAATATTCTATGATGTTATTTTTTATTTATTCTCAAATATTATCATTGGGTTTTTTTCCTTAATCTACATTCTCTAAATATATTTCCATTATTTTCAACTAAAATTTATTTGATACGATCTAGAAAGACTCGACCCCACTTACCCAGGGCTGGTACGTTATTACATTACATTAGAATGATTACATGAAAGTTGTTTCCCAATGGATATAATATTTTAGCATATTTGGAAATCCAAATAAATACATATGTTCAATATTATAACGTGAAATGAAAAACAACAAATAAGTTTTATTGGGAACATCCACTACTGGATGATTATCCCTACTATTCAATCGAAATATATTTCTTCATGTCTTGGAAGAAATAAAATATAATAAGGGGTGAGATAAGATTCTTAGTAAGGGTAAAAAATAGAGTTTAATATATACTAAACATAAACATTAAGCATTTTTATTAATTGAAAACACATTCCTTTAAATATAATAAACGCGAACACATTAGAGAATGAATATGAGATGAGTAATTATTTCCATAATAAAACAAAGTAATGGTTATTCTATTAGTCAAAAAACCATTTGAACTCTAAATTTATATCTTCATAATGAGGTAACTGATTATTGTAGGCATTTTGAAACATACCGTTATATCCTTGTGCAATATATCTAAAAATGATTACGGCCTCGGCCAAAAATATATCGAAAAATGGGCAAATCAATGGCCAAGTCCATATCTATTTGTCTCTTGAGATATACCAATTCATAGAATGTATATAGAAGGCCCCAAACATAAAATAATATCTCTAATTCATACACCATTTCAGTGGGGATAAACATAAACAACATATACATTAATATTAAAACTATCAAATAAAACATAAATTACTTTCCCCAAACATTAAGAAAAAACAGTAACCATTCAGAGTAAATTGGTGAATGATTTTAAAAGTTAAAAACCATAGTAAAACTAATAATAAAACATTAAATTAAATATGGTAGATTATATCATAAATATTAATACCAATAATTCATAAAAATCAACACGAGTTTTGAAATAGTAGAAGATACTCTTATAAAATCATTGAGCAATTCAAGAGATAAAAACACTATTACTTTAAAAAGAATAGTTATGTAGGAATAATGAATGTATAAAACCAGAAATGAGTTAAGATAGTATATTCATAATAAAATGAGTGATTCTATAAGGATAATGTTTTCTAAAAACATATTATATAGAGCCCTTGAAAAATGGACCAAATATGAGAAATTCCCTTGAATCAGCTATTATTTTGAGAAGAATTCTGGAAAGATCTTTTTAAAACCTATAATTATGCATAAATGAAAGATGGAATATATATTGTACACATAACGATATAATTACCTCATTATTTATTACATGTAAATATTAATTTATATGTATTTAATTTAGATATGTAGGTAATAAAATTAACCAGATTGATAATGGATATTTGGGTGGAAAACCCTTACCTTACGAATAAAGGTGTTCCACACTTGGTATTAATGACCATATTAATCATGTAGACCCAGATCTTGTTGAATAAATGATAGAAAAGGTGAAGGTAATCCAAACCAACATCAATGAAGATCAGAGTAGGCAGAAGAGCTATGATGATAACCAAATGAACAATTTGGAATATCAGGTAGGAGAACAATTTTTTTTAAGGTATATCATTGGAAGGGTGTTATATGTTTCGATAAGAGAAGGAAAATTAAGTCCTAGGTTCATCATAACATTCAATATTATTTAATTAATTGGGGTTGTATCTTACCATTTTGCAATAACGCCATGCCTCTCAAACGTTCCGGATGTGTTCCATGTATCACTATTGAGAAAATACACGCCTGACCCAACTCATGTACTCACTTATGAGGAATTAGATGTGGAACCCGATCTGTCTTATTGTGAATATCATATCAAGGTTCTTCATACTAGGGAACAAGTGGTGATAAATAGGACAACTTTTCTCGTAAATGTTCTATGGAGAAACCATAAAATGGAAGTGGCAATGTGGGAACCGGATAAACTTGTGATGAAGAAACTCCAGAGTCTTTTTATATAGTAATATTATAGAAATTTCGGGGATGATATTTTTTTAAGGTGGGGATAATGTAACACCCCAATATTACATGGTACAATTCCCTTTGAATAATCCAATAGCATGCATTTTACGCATCTTTGGGATTCAATCACATTTCGACCAATCAAACTAGTCATTATGAATAATAATACCCAATTTTGGAAATTTTATCAATTTTATCATTCAAAATATACATCATTATTCGGTTTGGAATATCAAAATTATCATAGGTTAAATTTTTTTTTATTTTTCAGAAAACATTCAGTTTTACATTAATAGTGAAAAATACCAAATTTTAATAAAAACAACTTTTTTAATCAAAATAATTTGTATTTCCAAATTGTACTATTGAGTGGTTTTTAATTATAATTAGATTTTATTTTTACCATTTAATCCAATTTTGGTGACTGGATGTAATATATCATATTTAAGATGGATATAAGTAAGTGTCAATCTTTTGATAGTTATTATTTCTAAAAAACACGTTTTTTGGTTTTCCAATGAGAATTAATATTTAATTAATTACTGCCACTTGTGTGATTTGAATTAAGAAAAATTATTTCCATGTTCTAAATCAATAGGTTCAAATTGTGTAAATAGCTAACTTTTAATTTTAGATATTAGAAATATTTACTTCAGTAAATATTTAATTTACCGTGGTTAAAAGGGTAAATACAGTAAATAATGATGAAAAATAATATTATAATAATATTAAATTACCCTAACACGTGTCCTAACCCTATTGGATGATACATGTCCGACCATGGGCATCCTTGGGTTGATTTTTGGGACAACATGGAGCAACATGGATGTGATAATGACATTATATATTAAATAATTTAAAGTAGAGGCAAAAATAACAAAAGAAAATATCTTTTAGTAAAACAATTTTTATATGTGATTATATAATTGAACTATTTGAAAATAAATAGTTATTAGAAATTTAAAAATATTTCATACCTCTGGATAGCATATTTATAATTTTTAGACATAAAATAAATATATTTATTTATGACACAATGATGAAAATGTATTTTCCTTATTAATAAATGAATCAAATAAATGGTATTATAGATGTTAAAATAAATATAATAAAAACGTTTTTATTCCTTCAACTAATGTACTATGTTAATGTGACATGTTAGGATTGATTAAATGAATTATTTTTGATGTAATAATACTGTTAGTAATGTAACAAAAAAATAGAAAATAGTGTCAAAATGGACATAAAAGAGTTTTTTAAAAAATATTATATTATTAATTGATATTCTATTCCTAAAAATATAAGGTTTGTCCAATTTTCTTAAATAATATTATATATGTCATTAATGAACCACTTTAGGTTCTTTTGATAATTTATAGAATGTTTATTTACCATATAATATAAAAATACAAAGTAACAGTATAAATGTAAAACTAAATAAGTAAGAGTTAAAATATAAAATATAATGTTAATATAGTGACAAAAACCTTTCTAAAAACTATTTGTTGAGTTATTTTCGACCCATACACACATTAGCCTTTAAATAATTCATTTAAGAGCAATTATAATCCTAAAATAAATATATTATTAAATAATATTGCTAGCTTTTCCTAAGGTGCCCCTCACCAATTTATAAAAGGAAACTTCTCATTCTCTCTAATTAACACATTCAATGCCATTTTTATTGGACACAACCTACCAAAATATCCTCTCAACTATCCTCCCTTCATCTTATAGGCCTTCCTCAAGTCATAATCCAATACTAAGGATCCTTATATATCAAATCAAAATGAAGAACTCGATTCATCACCTCTTTTAACTTACTTTCTTCTTCCAATTCCTCTTTCTTTGTTATTTGCATTATAAAATAGTAACTCCATTTTCTTATATGAACTGTGACGTTATTATAAATATGGTACAACCATATTCATTATTCTATCCATCTTTTGAATGACATGTCACCATACGTGCTTACATGTGGCTTACTGTCTCCATGTCATGGTGTAATTGTTATTCAATACATTATTATTTGGAAGGGAATATTAATGGTGTCTAGTTTATTTAAATAATAAATATAACATGATAGTGATTCCTTATAAATGATATAACATCAAATTATATATTTTTTAATATCAAAATAATGATATTGTCACTCGTGCGTACGTACGGAATACCGTCTCCACGAACACAATGAGATTTTTACCCCATCATATCCATTCAAGAATAATTTTTATTAGATGATTAAAAATAATGTTTATAAACTAATTATCATTCTGAATATGAATAAGATACATCCTATCCAAAAAAATCATTACTTATGTAACAAATCATTTAAAGTAAAATGAATCTGTTAACAGCCAAAATGACGATAGTACTAAGATATTACTAACAAAGAAATATTAAACAATCATATATGATATCATATTAATGTATATGATTAGTGTGTAATATAATAACAGTTATTTAACCATTATAATAGATTTTAACCTAACCTCAATGAAGTAAAAGTACATGGTACATGTTAATTATACAATCTCATTATTATCCGAGGTTTTTTTACGTTAGTATCTACTGTGACCTCTTTATCATCAACATCCGTGTTTCATAAAAATATATTTCAAAACATTTTTACAATTTACTAGACAATGGTTTAATGTCACTTACACCTTTATTTTAACTTAAGTGTTTTTGAAAGGAACCATTCAGTCATTTCCCGAACAAGGTACTTTAAGACCTTTTTGAGAAAATTATGGTAAGAATGTCATTTTTAACTTATACGGTGGGTGCGTTCATTCTCGGCGATTATAACATTGTTGAAGCTTCCCTAAAAAGATTATAAGATTATTTTCAAAATAAATGATTTCATTTATATTTATGTAACTTTAAATTATTTACAAATAATAAAGTGATATTTCTCTCAAATATTTTTGATTTCATCTATGTTAATATCCATTGAGGGGTTTTATACTTGTTTGATGTTCATTCCTTATGATACAAATCTTCAATATTTTATTGAAGGTTATGTGGTATTTTTGACAGTTGATATGTTATTTTTGTAGAATTTATGGTTTATGGTTAACGTATTGACATTCCATATTCTAGTTTTAATACAAATTTTTATGTAATATTTCATCATTTTCATTTGAGGAATGTTTTGGAATTAGTAAGTGACGGGTGAAGCTCGTTATAGCACCTCGATGCATTAGTAGGTCTCATGAGAAAAAATGACGTGAAACTGGTCGAGGCCTTTCCAAAATTGATATATGGTTTTGGTCGAGGCCTTAATCATTTTTCGATGTCTTGGCTGAGGCCTTGAAAAAATGTTTCAGAATGTTTGGAATTATACATTCCCTCATTATGAAACTAATATTGATGGAACATGTGGTCATTAGACTAGTATACTACCGATGATTCGGTTTTTTAGGGCATTTTTTACTCATCTAATACTCCTTTAATAAATGTATTCATATTAATAATAGGTAATGGAATGTGGTTTCAATTATTCTTCTTTCTTAATATTTATGTTATCTTCCACTCTATTGTTTACCCTTACTGAGCATTTCAGCTCAACCCTTTCATATGTTTCATTTTTCCAAGATATGAAGAAATTTTTTATGAGTGACATGTAGGAATTATCTAGGAGGAATGGATGTTTCAAAAGGAAAAAATTCATGTTGTCTTTAATTTCAAGTTGAAATATTGAACTTATGTATGAATCATGTTTCCAACAATACTAAACTGATCGGTCGTTTGAGACATGTTTTCCTTGTGATCAAGCCAATGTTATGTAATAATGCACTGACTCGAGGTAACTGGGGTCGAGGCATTACATAAATAGAATCATGAATAATATTCATGACATAATAATAACATTAATACAACACTTATAATTTAAAAACAATCCGTTGAATATATATATTAATAACTAAAAATGTTACAATCATTGAGTCGTTAAGTTGTAGGTATGCATGAGTAAAATTTTCATTTTTCATTGATCATTATAAAAAGAAGGTAAATTTTATTTTACCTTTACAAAATTATAATAAAATAATTAATATCATATTAATAACTAAAATATAATTATATAAACTATCCATGTGATGTGGTGATTAAAAAATAATTGCATCGCTACCTGGAAGAGATAGTTTAGACGTACACAAAGACTACATTATCATTTTCTTGTGCATGGAAAGGTAAGAAAAAAAAAGATATATTCTATTTTTATAATTATAAATATGTTATTATAATTGTATATAATATTTAATTCCATCATTATAACCATTCATGAGATACAGTGACTGAAAATGAATTATATCTGTTCGTGATGCGGTAGTTCACCCCGCACACCAACAATAATTATTTTCCCTTTTGATGGAATTAGATATGCAATAATGTTATGATGTTATCATAATAAAATAAATGTATATTGAGGATTTTTTTAGTTAGTATTTAATCATAGTGGAATAATATTTTATGGTATTGGAAGAAGAAATAGAAAAGAAACACTTTAATAAAAACAACAACTCTTTCTCCAATGATCTCCTTTGATTAACAGCTTATCACCTATAAAAAGGGTGTTATACCTAATATATGGCCTCTAATATGTTTTTAGTGATTTTATTAAATTATTTGGGAAGAAATTTTCAATTAAAATTTGGTTTATAGTAGGGATGAATATAGAAGAATGGATTTTCTATTATAGGATAGGTGATGGGCACTCATGGAAATCATTAAAATATTAAGTTAATACAATTTAATATTCTTTTCCAAATGTATAAAAATTAATTTATTTATAAGGGAGTGTGATTTTGGGTATAAAAAAATTCATACAATAAAAATTAGGCATTTTTCTCTTAATTTATTTATTCTTACTCTTTTTTTAAACCATAATTAATCATTTCAATTATTACCGTGATATTACATAATTTCCAATTTGAGGGTAAATAAAACTACTATAACATGCCTAATGACTGATAAATATATTAATTATTAAAATATAATACATATACAAACTAGTTTCCTAAATATTAAACGTTTATAAATTCATTATCATTTATTTAACGGTTACATATTTTAAAATATAATTACTCTCAATTTAGACACAATTCAATATTTGGCTTTTTAAAAATTTCATAAAATATTTTTATATTAAAAAATTCCCCATTAAAATATCCTTATCATGTATAAATCGCCTATAAAATTAGTTTATGATAACATTTTTATCAAAAAAATTATTGTAACATTTTTAATACCATTTATTTTATTCTTCCATTAATGAACTAATTATTGAATCATCATTGTGTCACAAATTAATATAAATTATTATTCCAAAAATATTATAAATAAATTACAATGATTTAGGTAATATTTTTGTATTTATGAATAATATAAATATTATATGAGATTCCTTATATATCAAAATATAAAAAATACAGTACTTTAGAAAAACAAGACGGTGACAAATATGTTCATCTCATTAAATATAATATTATAAATGTATTACTCACACCCAAATGAATTATAAAGGATATAACTAACCCAAGTATTATTTTGGTTGAATATGAGTTATCCATTAAAAATTTGAAAATTTTTAGGGTAAATTTTAAAATATTATAATATTTTACACTCAATTATCCAATTTTCCCTTAATTGTGTAGAAAACATAATACATCTTCCATTCATAAATAATCATGTTTTCTATATTTGAAATCGAATTTTATCCCTATTAATATAATGGATGTTCATTTTTAATAATTCAATGCACATATATGTAATTATTATTTTTCAAAATGATCTCACTGACAAACTGAGAAACTGAGTTTTTAATGAAAAAACGTATTGAATTTAAAAATGATTTTATATCAAATTTTAGATTGAAATAAATTTTAAATAATGAAATTGGATTAAAAAATTATAAATTTATGTAATTATTATTAAAAAAATTAAAAATATAATATTACTATAGAAATATATTATATGAAAAATCAGTTTTGAATTTAATTTCATATTAGTCTCAAATAATTGAAATATGAAAATTTTCAGAAAAATACAAAAAATTAAATTAAAGTAAATTTTGATAATCCAATTGTAAAAAATAAATATTTCTATCAAATAAAACAGATAAATTTAATGAAAAATATATGTAAAATTGGTTCTCTACAAAAGGCGACAAACCTTTATTTTTTTAAAATGATATTTTTTTAATAAAATAGTATTTGTCCATTTTTCAATCTAAGAAATCACATAAAATGGATATTTAAAATTTCATTAAATATATTATATTTATCATTCATAATATAATCCAACATGGGTGATTTAATAATTTATTTCTATAAAATACAGTTGTTCACATTCATATAGTTTTTAATAAAAACAATACCGTTTATTTTAAAAATCATTTTATATTCATTTAAAATTCATTTTTCACTTAATAATTAATTATATATACATGTGTAAAACATATTTACATAATTTTTCTATCACTACAGATTCTTCATATTCTAATGGCTTGGTTTTAATAGTAATATTCAAATATTATTTAGTTGATATCTAGAGCACGATGCGGCTTATCAGTTTCAGAATCATACATAGTGTTTCCCTATTAGAACATAAACTCAAGATGTTACATTTAGTGTAGGTCCCATGATTTGAGTTGAATTATGGTATGTTTTATTTAGATCCATAACAAATATATTATTGCAATGATAGCTATAATCATGTTTATAATGTGTTAGTTGTTCTTATGTATCATGCCTCGTATAGAACATCCTCTAAAGGGTGTATGAGTGCCTTGGAAGGTTTTCCGAGTAGGATAAGTCCTATGAGGATAGAAAAGGTTTTATATAGAGAGTTTCCAATAGTTTATGTGCTCAAAGACCTCTTATAATAGGTGAGAGATGAGACACAATTATATTTAATCATACATTCTATGATGACTGGTTAGTGATTTACTAATATTCTGACAACCTGAGACTTTCGAATATATTTTTATTTAAAAAAATTTCATGTGTTTCATAGCCTTATACATGTGTATCCCCGAATCTATATCAACTATGATATATTAAACTATTATAAGACATTTTTTAAATTGTAATGTGTTAGTAGAGATTAACACATGATGAGAAAAATGTATATGTTTTTAATATATTGAAATGTAATTGATTAAATTTTAATAAATAAGTACTAAATTTTCATTAGGGTCATTATTTTATTCAAAAATAATGAATATTTTATAAAATATATTTTATTTTACTTTGGGAATAAACATTATAATTAATCTATACATTTTTTAGAAATTATATTTTAATAAATTAATGTAATTTTATAAATTCAAATCATCATATTATATTATGGGTATTTTTTAGGATTTATCTACATAGAAATATTTTTTATTGAATAATGAAAATTTACAATTTTTCAAGTAGTATAATTTATTTTCATTAAAAATCAAATTATGTTTGCAATTCAATCAGACTATAAGATAAGTGTTATTTAATTAGAAATAATATAATAAATTACATAAGAATCACCTATTTACCGGATTTTTTGTTGTGTAACATCTTGAAAAAAAAACATCCTTTAATAAAAATAATTCATTAACTGATTGTGTTTTTTATTAATATATTAAATTAATATATATTTATTAACTATTTTACAGAAATTTATATATTCTTATTTAATTATATGTGTTTAAATTCATTTAATATTTTTTTATATAGAATATAATGGAATTAAATTATGTTATATATATAATAATTCAATTTTTATAATATGTTTTTGGAACATTAAACAAACATAATTGAAATTAAGTTTTAACACGTTAGAAGATGAAATAGGTAATATGACTTTAATTTTTTTATCTTAAATAATATACAATTACATGATTGAATTAGTTTTTTCATAGACATTAGTAAAAACAATAAAAGAATTATCCTTGTTAAATTAATAATAGGTTTACCAAGAGTTAAACCAATAAATATGGAAAAAATAATGATAGTAATTCCAACCAATCCAAGATAATTTTTATTTTTTAATGATATTTAAACCATATATAATACTAATTTATAATAATTTTCCATTTGGATCCACATGACCATTGATGTTAACGTACATCATTGAAAACATTTTATAAATTCCATGTCTGTCCCTACACTAAATAGAACCATTACTACTCCTTTATTCACCCAATTTGAGCTTTCAATATCAGACCATAAGTACTCAAAAAGAATATTATAATCATTAGATTCATCATATCTCTTTTTCTCTTATCTTAAGACCTGTCCTTCTAGGAATAAGGTGTAATGTAATAGAGTTCAATCAAAGTATAGGTATAAATTGTAACCAAGATCCTTCAATTTCATTTCATCATACAGCTTATATAAATTTTTTTATATAAAATATATTGATATATTATTATAATTATTTCATAGAAATTTGAATCTTACTGACAATAAAATTTGGAATAAAATTATCCCTTGTTCATATCTATGAACTAACACCTCCATATATCAATACAATTCTGATTCTGTGGCCAACGTTAATGAGTGGTTATTATGAAAAATTTAATATCTATATATTATGAATATAACACAATTCTGATACAATAAATATATGATAATATTTTTCTTCTAACCATATTATCCATTGGTAAATGATATGATCACTCATGTATACGTGTGGACTTCCACCTCGATATAGTGATGTGATTTTATTATTATTTTTTCATTTAATGGATAGTAGTAATGATACATTAAATTATCGCATATGATAATATTGAAATAGTAATAATTATATAATTATGAATTATCATTTTTTATTACATTCAGTCTATCCATCAAGAAATCGAAAAATCACACATATGTACTTATATAATACTATTTCCATGTAGTTATGTAACACCTTTTTTATCATCACATAGTATGAATGATAATAAATATGTATATAATGAATGTATAAAGGATTTATATCATGAATAAAAATTTGAGGATAGAAGAAACACAATCAATAATTAAGGACCATAAATACTGAACTAATCCATTCTTGGAAAATAAAACAATGAACACATGGAATAAAGACTTCAAAATTGAATTGCTAACAAAAAAAAGATGTCATGACCGACTCCAGTTACCCAGAACCAGTGGATTATTTTATTACAGAGGTGTGTTAACATTAATTTTGTATCTAGAAAGAAAAAAAGGATTATTAGATTTGGAAATTTGGATACATACCTAAGTTAAACATTACATCTTCAAATAAAAAACAACAGATAAGTTCCATGGGTAACATCCCCCACTCTAAGATTATCCATGCATGTCAATCATAATACACAACATCTTGTCCTAGGGAAAATGAACTATAAGAAGGTGTGATCTCAAAAGCTCATTAAGGGTAATAAATATTCTGAAAGATATCACTATCACAAAACATATGCATAGTGAATATTTGAAAATGCAATCCTTTAAGAATAATAAACTTTTACACATAATACAAGGAATATCAGTTAAGTAATTATTCCCATAATAAAACCTAGTCATGTGTATTCAAGTAGTAGAATAACCATATGAACTATTAGTTTATAGCTTCATAATTTGGAAAATTTATATTCTGGTCATTCTGAAACATATCGTCAAGGCCTCGTCCAATAAAACTAAAAAACATTTAAGTCATCATCCAAAACCATATATAAAAATAGATATGTTCTCAGAACAGTCCATATCTATTTGTCTTGTGATACCTAACGATGAATCAAGGGGATAAAATTATCAACACGAATAAAATAATAATTATTATGCATTCCTCATATGAAAAATGATAAACATAAACTGCATATAAATTCATATTGAAACTATCAAATGAACTGTAAATATCATTCCGCGAACATTAATCCTAAACACTATCGATTCTGGGAAAATTTATGAATTTTTTTAAGATAGAAAATCAATATTCAATCTAATATTAATCCCACCATTTAAATATGGTATATTATATCATTTATACTAATCCCAATAATACATAAAATCAATAGGAGTGTCGAAACGGATTAAGATACTCTTATAAAATCATCGATCAGTTGTTGAGATAAATAATAATTTACATTGAAAAGAAGTGTTCTTTTGGAAATTTATTTGTATAAAACCAGAAATGAGGTAATAATGTTTTATTAATAAAAATAGTGATTTTAGAATGATATTGGTTTCTTAAAATACATTATATATTTCCCTATAAAATATGTATAAATTTGAGAAATTCTCATGAGACGGGCTTGTATTTCAGGAAGAATTTTTGAAAGAGCCATTCAAATCATATAATTTCTCATAAGTGAAGGTAGGATTATGGTTTTCACATATATATAGAAAATAAGATATAATTTATTAGGATTAAATATTAATGAATAATAAATTAATTGAGTCTAGTAGATAATAAATGTAACCCAAATGAAAATGGAGGTTTGGGTGGAAAAACCATACCACAAGTCTGAAGGTGTTCCTCACTCGCTCTTAATGACCAGAATAATAAAATGTACATCCATAATTTATAGATTAATGAAACTGTTATATATTTAATTTTTTTATTATAACCATATTAGGTTGTTTCAGGGACTTTTGTCGGGGTTAGATATCCAATTTCATTGATTAGGAGTCTTTTTATCCTTGGGGGTCATGATAGATTTACATATAGTAATGTATATATAAAATGTTGGTTGATTATGGTTTTACATAGTATAATATATATTTTATTAGTGAAAAAAGAGAATATTACATTGTAATAAAATTTATTTTTCTTTTAGGGGTGATGTTGAATCACCATATAAAACATTAATGCCAATTGTTTGGGTGAATTGGCCGTTTTTTTATCACAACAAAAACATATTGATTTATAAATTAATATCATGTATAAAAAAGGATTAAAAATGATAAATTAGTTATAATAAATATATTATAGTCAGGTTCGACCATAAAAATTATTTCATTACATAATGGATGATGGTAATATATATTGAAAACTTGTCATCCTTGAATGTGATAAATTGACACATATCAGTTGTTGTATTCATTTCTACTTAAAAAAAGGGAAAATAAAGATGATAAAGAATTATTAATTTATCCTAACAAAATTAAATTTTATATAAGGTACTATATTCATTACGACATTTGGATTAATGGACGTGAGGAATGTAAATGAAAAAAAATTTATTAGAAATAAAAGAAATGAAAAGAGGAATTTACTTCTTGATGTAATATTCCATGAGAGTCTCTTTAGGGGAGAGGTTTTGGAATTTTTATAATAATTTAGATGATGGACATTGGGGAGTATCTTGGCTGAATATTTGAGAAAAATTTACATAATGAAAAAATCTTTATAGGAGTGAAGAGAAGTGGGAGTGAGGGGGGTGGGGGTTATAGTGGCAGAGAGGGGTGATTTCTAAATATATTTTTATTTATTTTATTATTTCCTTCAATAAAACTAATAGTGTTGATTCATGCGACCATGAATGTTAATATTTGAATGTGAGTTTTAACCATGTGTTCTTAGATAATCAATGATTTTCTGGGAATAGTAAATTTATCAGATAATGTATATATACAGTTAATTACCACGTTTTACTTTTCATTAAAAATTATTTATTTTAGAAAAATCCCAATGAATCACCCAAATATTTTTTCAATATGTATAATAAAAAAAGAAATACATTTTATAAAATAATGTTCTAAATAATATTAATTTTATTTTTAAATATAATCAAAATTTATTCAAAAAAATTAAAATTTTAGAAGTATAATTTGTTTTATATCACCGTGATAAATTAATCAAAATATCAATATCTTATCAATTTATGAAAATAAAATAATTATATGACTTTATATTTTTAAGGGTCATATTACGATTAATATTACTATTAATAATGGTATGTTATTATTCACAAAAAAATATGTTTTTATTATAAAACTCTAGATATCTGACTAAACCCAACCATGTATGTCAGCATTTCGATATTCAAATCACTGAGGTGGAAAAATTATGTTTACATGATTGGTTATAATATAGTTGTGTTTTTTAGAGATTCAGTGTTTCATGAATTTATTTATTAATTCATGGGGTGTTACATTATTTTCTCCTTACAAAAAGTTCATACTTGAAATTACCATAATGTTACCTCGCAAAATTGTTTGGGTAGTTCGTCATCATAATCACATTATGCACCAATGTTGGATCTTCAATTTTATGACTTTTCCTATGTATCTTTAGCAATAGAGTCATCTAACTCCTCAACTATTATAATTTAGTGTATATAATCAGGATAGGTTCTTCACATTACGATGGGTCATGTTCCAATTCTATATATCAAGAAGTAATGAAATTTGTGGGGTATGACATGTACATTCTCAGTAATAGGGAATGTAACAAATTATGTACTCTAAACAGTCTAGATGGAATAGAACTATGATATGAAACAACTCTAATTATCTCCATAATTTCAAATTTCCATATGTACCTAGGGCTCAATTTCCCTCTCTTCCAAAATATTATAACACACTTCCTTGGAGATACTTTTATGAAAACATGATCTCCCACTTGAAACTCTAAATCCATCATTTGATTATAAAAATATCTTTTTTTCCTTATTTAAGCTAATTTGATATAGCCTTGAATAGTATATTCCTTCAATGTTGTTTCCTCAACAATATCTAGGCCCACATGCTTATTTTATCTAACTCCATCACAATAAGATAGTGTACGCTATCTCTTTCCATAGAATTCTTCATATGGTTCCATTTTAATACCTGAATGGAAAATATTTTTGTAAGAAAACTCCAATAAGGGTAAATATTGATCCCAAAAACCTTTAATTTCATGTTAACATGACCTCAACCTGTCCTCTATGGTTTGGATCGTACTTTCTGATTTCCCATCACTTTGGGGATGATAAGAATTACTCAATTGAATATCATTATCCAAATATTTCTAATGGATTTTTTATAATTTAATTGTAAATCATGGATCATTATTAGAATAAATTGAGAGTGGTGATCTATGACACCTTATAACATCATTGATATAGAGTTGGTAAAGTTTCTCAAGTGTCAAATCTACCCTTATAGTGAGGAAATGCACATATTTAGTATGTTGATCCACTGTTAACAATATTGAATCATTGTTTCGTAGATTTTATGGTATTCCAATGAATCAATACATGGTTATGTCATCACATTTTCTTGTAGGAATTGTATATGTTTCATGAATCATCTAGGATTTTTCCATTCATCCTTCACTTGTTCAAATACTAAACATCTTGATACATAATAATAAATTTCCCTCTTCATGTTATCCTACTATAAATCTTCTTTTAAATATTTATATATTTTCGTGAGACCATGGTGTATAAATAATTTTTAACTTTGAAAATAATCCAATAACACCCTTTTGTACTCTGGTATAGAAGGAACGTGTATCCTCTTACCAAAATTCAAAATGCCATCTTCACACATAATGTCTTCCAACACTCCATCATTAAAAAAATTAATTTTATTTTGAATAATCTCGTCATCAGACTATGTTTCTTTAGTTTTTTCCGATATAAATGATGGGTAAACCATTTAAAAAAGTACCAATGCTTCACCTTTGATAATTATCATATACATTATCATTAGATACATGTACAATGGATCCTTTTCAATCCTTATTTTTTTTGAGAACTCCATAATCCTTCATGTTCAATGCATCAGCTACCTTATTTTCCATTCTTGGGTGATAGTATACAGAACAATCATAATTCTTGACTAGTTTTATCCAACACCATTGAATCATGTTGAGTTCTTTCTAAGAGAAGTTATATTTTAGTCTCTTATGATTCGTATATATCTCAACTTTGTTTCTATTAGAAAATGTCTCCCTATCATTAGAGAAATATTGCGTCTTCTAACTCAAGATCACCGGTTGGACAGTTTTTTTCATGATGGTTTTTCTTCCTTGATATATGAAAAATAACTTTATCATTATATATAAGAAAACAACCACTTCCTTTCATTGATGCATCACTATAGATCACAAACCCATCAATCATCTATATTAGCAATAAGATCAAATCATTCACTAATCTTTACATAAATTATTCAAAAAAATATTCACATTTATTTGTTCATATGATCTTAACATTTTTACATATTTTATTAGTCATTTGGTTTGCTAAACAGATGAGATTCTGAGCAGAACACCAAAAAAACATGCTAATCCAATAAAACTATGTACATCCTCTATGTTTCTATGAGTATGCCATTCTTGGAGTATAACGTGATATCATCAAAAAATACCACTATAATTTCATCAAGATATTCCTTCGAAACTCTATTAATTATAACCATGAATTCCAAGGGTGAATTAGTCAGTCCAAAAAGAATTACTATAAACTCGTAAGGCCCCTACCTAGTTCAAAATGTTATATTTAGAATATCTTCCTTCCTCATATGCAACTGATGATATCAAGATCGAAGGTCAATCATCAAAAAATATTGGGTCCTATATAGTTGATCAAATAAATAATCAATGAGTGGTAGAAGATACATGATAACTTATTATTATTGCATTAATCTCCATTTAGTCAATGGAAAACCTCATAGATCCATCTTTCTTCTTTGGAAAATGAACTGGGGGTCCCCATGGTGAAGAACATGTGTGATTAAATCCTTTATCACTTAATTCTTGTATTTTTTTCTTAATTTCTAGTAATTCCATAGTGGAAATTATATTAGGGATATTTGATATGGGCCTTGAATCAAGAATTAAGTCAATGGAAAACTCAATTTCCTATTTGGGATGACATCCATGTAAATCCTCTCGTCACACAACAACATATTTCTGCACAGTTGGTACATCCAGTATTTGAAAATTCCATTCCTCGGTCATATTTATTGCATTACCTTCCTACTCAAAATTTTAATTCATTTGTGATACTGGTGGAGGATATATATGATAATTGGATGGTTATGTTTCTTCTATAAAGAGAAGGGGTTCCACATCTTCCTAAAAATATTTTACCTCATTCTTCTTGTAATATATTTTAACATCGTTGTTTGAAATAATATCCATAATAAGGATTATATAAAATCTAATTAGGGTTATGATAAAAAAATAAAAATTTAATGCATTTTTCTTTCCCATAATAGGGACTTTCAGACACAATATTTATGCAATGATACTTCCCTTAGGATTTTTGACTAACAACTACCTTATTATTTCAAATTGGAAATATATTGGAAAATAATTAAGATATAAAATAATGTGATGATCCAAAATCAAATAAATCATTGGATATGTTTGAAAAAATGATTAAAGTACCTTCCACCATGTTATTTGGAACATCAATATCAATAGTTGTGATCTCATAAGCTTATTCGTACTCTATTGTCCTTTTCTAAGCCACATTTTCTTAACGCTTTGAAAAATCATTAGTATAGTGTCCCATATCCCTAAAATTATATAATTGAACATTAATAGTTTTATTTATTCCCTATGAATATACCAGCATGATAGCCTTTCTTTCCACACTTATACAACATCAATTGTCTATTTATGTAGGCAACACGATGTTTCCTTCAACAATTATCAAAGGGTGGAAAGTCAAATCATCGCTTCTAAACCAATTCCTTATTTCATTTTCCAATGTTTTAAGAACCCCATTTCTTCTTAATTATATCCATTAAATTCATTACACTATGAAACATCTTTTTCCATCTTGATAGCACATGATACTATATCCTCGTATGATAAGAATATTTGGAAGACCAGTGCCGTCTAGAGGAACGGCTTTAGGCCGTCAAATAATCAATCTGTATTCCTCTATGGATTATTTATATAGTCCATATAATGAATTTATATACTTGTGATGATAGTTTTATACATTTCAGTGAACTGATTTTCTATTTGCCTCAATTTTAGAAACATCCTATCCATATCATCTCGTTTTTTATGAGGAAATTATTTCTCTAAAAAAATTCTTTAATTTCCATTAATTCCATGTTTTCTCTCTATTCCTACTATTTTTTGTTTTGAATTAGTGACCACCATTGGTCATTATCACATGCCGTATGATAAACGGAATTTTAAATCCTTTTCTCATTCTTAACTGCCCATGGTGAGAAATATTTTCTCTAAGGAACTTATCGACTAATCAAACACGAATGGGTTTTTAGTTCCATTAAACGAGGGATGTTGTTTTCAAACAAGTTATCTATAATAGATCCTACATGTTTTGGATATGGATGCTATATATGGGTAATGATATTGTTCATAAATATATTATTCTTTCCCAGTATAGCTATAAGTTGATCCGCACTAGTTGAAACTCTAGATCCAACATTATTATCCTGCAATGTGGGGAAATCCCAATATGAGATACATGTGTTCATGTGGTTCTCATTGTTTCCACTAGGTGGCACTTATAAATAATGGCACACATTATATTAGGTTATGAATCATAATATACTCTCTCATAGTATAAATATTACACAACAAAAATTGAAATCCAATTCATGTCTAATACCATATTCATAAAAATGATTTCATTTTGGAAAAATTTACATTTAAATCCAATATAAATGATCATAAATAAAATGAGAATTATTCTAAGAATACCCCCCAAGTGTGTCAAACCATGTGCACAGTACGACCCATTTTTATGTACTAGGATACTCCAGGTCATGCTAATAACTCAATATTGTAGTTTTCACTCATATGTACATCTATTCTAGAAGCACATCCACTTGTAGTATCCATTCATGGATGTATCTTCTAGGAATATCCACATTATATATTCCATAAAAATACTCTAAGATGTTATTTTTTATTTATTCTCAAATATTATCATTGGGGATTTTTCCTTAATCTACATTATCTAAATATATTTCTGTTATTTTCAACTAAAATTCATTTGATACGATCTACAAAGACCCGACCCCAATTACCCAGGGCTGGTGCGTTATTACATTACATTAGAATGATTACATTAAAGTTGTTTCCCAATGGATATAATATTTTAGCATATTTGTAAATCCAAATAAATACATATGTTCAACATTATAACTTGAAATGAAAAACAAAAAATAAGTTTTATTGGGAACATCCACTACTGGATGATTATCCCTACTAGTCATTCGTAATATATCTCTTCATGTCTTGGAAAAATTTAAATATAATAAGTGGTGAGATAAGATTCATAGTAAGGGTAAAAAATAGAGTTTAATATATAATAAACATAATCATTGAGCATTTTTATTAATTGAAAACGCATTCCTTTAAATATAATAAACGCGAACACATTAGGGAATTGATATGAGATGATTAATTATTTCCATAATAAAACAAAGTAATGGTTATTCTATTAGTCAAAAAAACATTTGAACTCTAAATTTATATATTCATAATGAGGTAACTGATTATTGTAGACATTCTGAAACATACCGTTATATCCTTGTGTAATATATCTAAAAATTATTAAGGCCTCGGCCAAAAATATATCAAAAAATGGGAAAATCCATGGCCAAGTCCATATCTATTTGTCTCCTGAGATATACCAATTCATATAATGTATATAGAAGGCCCAAAACATAAAATAATATCTCTAATTCATACACCATTTTAGTGGGGATAAACATAAACAACATATACATTAATATTAAAACTATCAAATGAAACATAAATTACTTTCCCCGAACATTAAGAAAAAACAGAAACCATTCAGAGTAAATTGGTGAATGATTTTAAAAAATAAAAACCATAGTAAAACTAATAATAAAACATTAAATTAAATATGGTAGATTATATCATAAATATTAATACCAATAATTCATAAAAATAAACATGAGTTTTGAAATAGTAGAAGATACTCTTATAAAATCATTGAGCAAATCAAGAGATAAAAACACTATTACTTTGATATGAATAGTTATGTAGGAATAATGAATGTATAAAACCAGAAATGAGTTAAGATAGTATATTCATAATAAAATGAGTGATTTTATATGGATAATGTTTTCTAAAAACATATTATATAGATCCCTTGAAAAATGGAAAAAATTTGAGAAATTCCCTTCAATCAGCTATTAATTTGAGAAGAATTTGGAGAGATCTTTTTAAAACCTATAATTCCGCATAAATGAAAGATGGAATATATATTGTACACATAAAGAGATAATTACCAAATAATTTATTAGTTGTAAATATTAATTTATATGTATTTAATTTAGATATGTAGGTAATAAAATTAACCATATTGATAATGGATATTTGGGTGGAAAACCCTTACCTTACGAATAAAGGTGTTCCACACTTGGTATTAATGACCATATTAATCAAATTTAGTATAATAAATTAATTACTAAATAACATAATTTACATTTAATTGATATATTATAACCTGATAATGTTTATTCATGGTTTTTTGTTGGTATAAGTTATTCAATTTCCTTGATTGGGGGCGTTTTCATCGATGGGTTTCATGATCAATTTACTTATATTAATGTACAAATAAACATGTAGTACGATAATTGTTTTCCTAAATAGAATTTTTATTTTAATAGTTAATAACCAAAATATTACATGGATATAAAATTCATTTGTTTATTTTTATTTACTAAGAATAATTATTTAATACTTTAATGGAAACGTTTTTGGTTATTAGGTGGTTTTTTATCAGAATGTAGTCACTTTGATTTAAAAATTAATATTATGAGTAAAAAAGGACTATAGAACCATAAATAAGTTATAATCCATATATTATGGTCTATTTGAACCAAAAAAATGATTTCATTACCAGAATTGTAGACAGTAATAGAAATTTAAAACCCATCGTCTTTGAATCTGATTAATTAACTAATCTTGGATGGTTTTTTCTTTTCTAGTATAAAAGAAAAGGAAAAGAGAGATCATGAATAATTATTCCATTATCATAAAAAATTATATTACATATAAGGTACTAGAGTCATCCCAACATTTGGATAGAAATTTGTGATTAATGAAAAAGAAAATAATGGAACATGAAATAAAATAAATGAAAAGTGGAATTTACCTCTTCACGTAATCTTCCATAAAAGCCTCTTCAGGGGAGTGGTTTTGGTAATTTTTATGAGAAACAAGCCTAATGAAATTATGAGAGTATATTGGGATTCTATTTGGGTATATTTTATAAAATTAACAAGGCTTGATAGGAGTGAAGACAATATGGAGTTAGGAGGGTTTTATATTGGAAGAAATTGTTGATTTTTGAATTTCTTATTTCTTATTTTACTATATCCTCTATGAAGTCCAATAGTTTTTATTAATGTGACCAATAATAGTAATATGTGAATGTTATTTTGATCCAAGTGTGTTTAATTCATCCATTATTCTAGAAATATTGAATTTAAATGAAAACATATATATATGATAAATTATTCAATTTTACTGTTCATAAAAAATTCGAGTATTTTAGAAAAATCTTAAAAATTCACTTGAACCATTTTATAAAGTATAGAATTCAAAAATGACTCCATTTTGTAATATAATTTTCTAAAAATTATTAATTTATTCTTCCAAAAAAATAATAATTTATTTTTATAATAACAATTTTAAAACTATTATTAATTTTACGTCACCTTGAAATATTAATCAACATCTTGTTATATTATAACCATAATACAATAAATTAATAATATGATATAATATTTATAAGGGTCATATTACTATTCAAATTACTAATAATAAGGGTATGTTACTGTTCAAAAAAATTATGTTTGTCTTTTTAGACTCTAAATATCTTACTGAAGGCATCTGTGTTTGTCAATTGTTCGAAATTAAAATCCACGGGTGGAAAAATTATGTTTACTGGATAGATTAAAAAAAGTGGTGTATTGTAGAGACTCATTGTTTCTTGTATTTATTTATAAATTCTAGGGTTTTTATAGTTGTCAAAATCATATATGTAGGTCATAAATTATGTTAAACTAATGAAAATTATTCCAGTATATAGCTAATTTAAATCTACATTTATTTACACGAGGTTATATTACTAATGAATAAATTCATAAGTATGTTATGGTGTTATTATGTTTTTTAAATTTACGAGGCATGTTCTATATTGTGAAAAATGTTTTTTTGGGTTATTACTAACTAGTGAGTGTATTTTTATTGGATAAAAAAAATATTTGAGGACAATTATCATATGATATTTTTACAAGGCTTTCAAGTCAAAAGATACCAATGTTGTAAGTATAAGGACTCAACCTTATTAAATAACATTTTCTTGACTTCTAGTAAAAAATTAACATTAATTAATATTGAGGATATTTAAAAGATTATATATTTAGATAACTAGGATATAACACAAGAATAACATTCCACATTTATAATGAGTGGATACTACAAAAAGAATATTCATTTTTTCCAAGACATTAAAATTTTCAAATAAAACATGATTCCATTAAAAAATATTCATAAAATATGACATGGATTGATTAATTGTCTTAGATATCCTTATATCCTAGGTAAATCATTTAAAAACATTGGATGAAAATAATAATATCGATAATGGATTTAAAAAGATGGAAGGAAAACATTAGTAAATGAATACTTTTAACGTATGAAATCATTTAAAAAAAGACATACATCTCACCCATATAAACTTACTTTTTGAAGAATGATATTTCAACAATATTTTAAAAAACATATAGATTATAAATGGAATGATTAATATATATTGGGGAATTACATACATAATTTGGTAACCTTCTTAGATAACTTATAATTTGTATCCCACACGGTTAACTTACAATGTAATCCTCAGGGATATATTATTTTGTAACCATAACAATTACACTTGGATTAACCATATAGATGACCTCTAAAATACACATAAACAATGAATTGTTGTTAGATATAGGTACCACCCTTAATCATAAAACATTCCCAATAACCATAACCTATTCATAACACAATAATACTTGTTTTAAAACAACAACATTGAATTGTTGGGATATTTAATGGAAAGTTCCTTAAAAATGTCATATAATTGATTTTATTAAATGAAATGAATATGTGTATACAATATAAATAAACAATATTGGACATTAATTTAAAAAAATTCATTAAAAAATTAATCTCAATACCACATAATTATGATGTAGAAGGTTAACCTAATGAATAGAAATTGGGTGAAGAATTCCCTTACAAATGTTATATAATTGATGTGATAAATTAATAGAATAAAAGGAATTCCTGTTTACACAATAAATACAGCAAATAAAACATAATATAAACAAGAAATCGTCACTAAAATAACCATAATACCACATAATGAATGATGTAGAAGGTTAAACCAAAAACCAGAAATTGGGTTAAGAATTCCCTTACATCAAGTTTTTCTTACATAAAGCTTTTTTAAACCTACTATTTAGTCATTAAAAGAGTGTTATTGGAATTATAAATAACCATTTAACTATTTATAACACTTAATATGATCATTTAATCAAATCATTTCACCATTTAATAATAATTATTTTGTTCATTTCATTGTATCAGGTGTGTTCTTGACATGATTTTCATGGCCGGTTTGTATTTTTTTTCATGTATTATGTAAATAAAATTCCAGAAGTAGAAATAAATGGTAGTAATATTTATTTCACAATATATAATGATTAAAGAAATATATTTTTATCACATATGATGATGAATCATTAGAAAAAAAATTAATGATATTTATTTAGATCATATTTGGCGGTTCCATGATATTTATGGACACGTTTCATTATATAAATTAATGTCAAGAATATATATTCATTCCAGTAAAAAAAATAGGTTACATCATGAAAATTACATTCTATTTCAATAAAAAATGGGTTTTATGATTAGATTTTAAGGTTGTAATGGACATTTAAAAAAATTTCCACAATTTTAGAAAACGACCCATCACCAACGGTATATATTTTTAGAATATGTGGAAGAGGAGAGGAAGAATGATGATGATTTTTTTCAAGAACATGATAAAATACAGAATATATATAATTTTAGAGATTTCACACCTCCTGTACAAGGGAAGGGTAATGGGGTATAAGAAAACAATGGAATTGATAAGTAAACACTTGAAAATGGAAGAGGATTCTTACCTCTTGATCTCTTCTCCTCATGATCCCCCTTAAAAACATTGGTTCTGGTTTTTGGATGATAAACTAAGGTATTAGACGTGGGAAAGAAAATTTGGAAAGGTATTTGGAGATCTTAGATAATTTTCTAGGATTGAGAGGTGTGAGAGAATGAGGAGAATGATGGTCGTATTTGTAGTGGAGAATATGAGGGATTTTACAATATTTTATTCATTATTTTAATTTTTTGTCCAAGACTATGAATAGTATTCATTCATGTGATAAAAATAGAAAATAAAGAATTATTGTTTGACAAAATTTCTCTTAAATCATCTATGATGTCATAAATTGTGTCTGTAATTAGTAATTTGAATATACAGAATTTTACTATATTTCACTATTCATAGAAAATTCACAAATTTTAGAGAAATCCCATAAATTCACCCTAACTATTTATCTATTTTTAGAATTCAAAAATGAATTAGGTTCTTTAAAAATAATTCTTTAATTGATATTAAGAGAATTTTTAAATGATATTATAATTTATTCAAAAATAACATTTTTAAAAATATAACTCTTTCATTATCACCTTGAGAATTTTATAAAGATTCTATTTTCATAAACAATTACGACAAGAAATAACAATACGATTTACTATACATTATAGTAATATTACGATTCACATGGGTATGCTACTGTTCACCGAAACATATTTTGATTTCAATAGACTCAAAATAACGTACTAATTATAACTGTAAATGACTATTTTTTTGAAATTAAAATCATAGAAGAAGAAAAGTCATGTTTGATGGATAGTTATATCTATATAAATAAAAAATGTTTTGTGAATTTAAATTTTATTTTAAAACATTGGGATGTTACACTCTACCCAGCTTTTGAGAATTGTGTCCTCACAATTTTATTAACTTACTAAAAAAGTGAGGGTACCTTTCCTTCATAACATTCTCATATTCCTATGTTGCTTATTCAACCATGTGGTTTCTCCACAAATATTTTACCTGGTGGAATGCCTTATTCTTCCATAAATATTCCTTTTGATATAGAATAAGAACTAGATTTTATTTATTAGAAATGATCTCTTCCAGCTGAATAACTTATGTTCTCTAGACCTGAGATAAATCTGACATGTACATTCCAACATCAAAACATGAAATACATTATTTACAATTGATAATATTAGAGGAAAAGATATTCGGTATGAGACATATATGTCTTTCTTGAGGATTTCATAAGGTCTAATGATCCACGGACTTTGATTTCTATTCTATCCCAAATTTATAACACATTTCCATTGTGTTATTCTACGAAAAACATGATCACCTGCCTCAAAATAAATGTCTTTCCTCCTGATGTCTATATAATTTATTTCCTACTCTGATCTGTCTACATGTGTTGATATATCATCGTCACTTTCTCATCCACATACTCTACTAATTCAGGTCCCATTAAATTCATTTCCCCAATATCATCCAAAAAATGGACTTCGATGTCATTTCGCATACAATGCCTCAAAAGGTTCCATCTAAATAATGAAATGAAAAAGGTTATTATAAAAAAATAAAGTAAAAACAGATTTTGATTCAAACATATTTATTAGTCCATTGAAAATGATCGAATTATATCCTCTAAAGTCTAAATCGTTCATTTTTACTGCCTATATGATTGAGGATGAAATGTTATAATGAAATTTAATTATGTTTCCAATGACTTATGAAGGACATTCCAATAATTATATGTGAACATGGTATTCTAGTAAGATATAATGGAAAACCTAAGTCAATATAACCTAACAATATATTTTAGGTAAAATCATTAATGTCCATCCGAAGACATTTTCTCTCGAATAGTATGGAAATATATAGATCTAGATAGTCGGACAACAATAACCCAAATTTCATTGTTACATCGAAATTCCTTTGATAGTTTCACAATGAAGTCTATGGGTATATTTTCCAACTTACGCTATGGAAATAGCATTGGATGAAGCATCCCCTTTAATAACTGCCACTCTGATTTAACATGTTTACATGTAAAAAAATTACATAGAAAATTCTTCAATATCTATTTTCATTTCATAACACCAATAATACTCATGATTTTATATGTACATCTTAGTACATCCAAAAATAATTGATAATGGGGAACTATGAGCTTCACAAAATAATGTTTTCTTCAATTTGGAATCACAAGGCCCACACAATCTTTTTCTAAATCACAAAACACAATCTTTTTCATTGTTAAATTCGAGAAATTTACCCATTTTAAACAATTCAACCATTTTTTGTAGCCCACATTCATCCTTTTGTGCCTGCTTAATTATTTATGTTAACGATGAATACATTGACATCTAAAAAATTATATATTTTTTTTCTTCACCAACCACTTCTATTCCAAAATTCATCAAATTGTTAAGCAAGGGATTATGTAACATGGTAAATAATGCATGGTGTTTTCAACATAAGGTATCCTCCACAATTGTTTCTTTTCATGGATGGTAATTGATCATGAAATCATAAATGTTTATATATTCAAAAAATCTTTTCCACCTCATGTTTAATTCAATATAATTGAATTTAATCAAAAGTCAGTTATGGTTTTTTTCAGATGATTGGCTCCGTAGATATGAGGTCTCCAATGTTTCCAAAAAACCAAATCTACTAATTCGAAATCATGTGTGGGATAATTTTACTCCTGAGGTTTTAGTTTTCTTGATTAATAAGAAATTGACTGATCATTCTACATTAAAAAACAACCAAGTCCCTCAAATGAAGTATCTCTATAGAGAAAATTCTAATTATTTGGAGAAGTCAAGTCCAAAACTAGATCATTCACAAATCTCTTCTTTAGTTCCTGAGAAAAAAATAGCATTATTACATGAAAAAATATAACCCCTTTTGTGTTAAATTAATTAGTGGTATATATAACCGTGTAATGTTTTTAACAGACTGTTAGAAATTTCCTAATAATCAATAAAAAATATGAATTTTTGTAACATTTGTAGGTCTTGGACATTAATCAACCACTTTTTTTAGGATCAACCATTTTCCATCATTATTTATAATGTTCCAGGAAAAATGAAATATTTTTCATCCAAAAATCACAGTAGATGAATTTTCAATACAACATATTTTCCTTTTGGGTTTTAAAAATAACTCTTCGTTTTTTTACAAGGTCCAATTTGATCTAAGAAATTACCAATATATCATCAATAACAACAACCTTAAATATATCCATGAACTCATTAAATATTGTATTCATAAGATCCATGGAAACTAGAGGTGCATTATAAAACTCAAATGGTATGAAACAAAATCAAAATTCCCACATCTAGTATGAAATTTTGTTTTTGTGATTTCATCCTCCTTCACCTTCAACTAGTGGTATCTAGTCCTCAGGTCAATCTTGGAAGTGTACTGAGCACCCAGAAGTTGATTAAAAAATTCATCGATATAAAAAAATGATAATTGTTTTTAATAGCGATGTTATTAAGGGCTATATAATCAATAAAGAATTTCATTAAACTGTATATATATTTAATGAAAAAATTGGAGCACACATTATTATTTGAAAGGATGAATGAATCATTTATCATTGAAATCATGTAACTGATTTTTGAGCTCTAAAAATTTTATTTGAGCAATTGGGTAAGGTGATATTGAAATTTTTTTAGCAAAAGGAACTATGTCAATTTTGAATTAAACTTCTAGATTAGGTATAACATAAGGTAACTCATCAGGAAAAACATTATGATATTCATTTACCACTAGAACGTCATTAATCTGAACTATTCCCTTGTTTTCAGAAATACAAAAAAGATAACATTATTTTCCATCATTCAACAATTAATGATCTACCTAATATGTTATCAATTGTATATGTTCTTTCTTGTATAAAAATGATACACTTTATGAAATTCAACATCATTAGCTCTAAAAAAATCTTCACATGATAAACAAAAATCCAATCTATTCCCAGAATGACTTCAAACGATACTCTAGTGAAAACAACATGGTTTGAATGTAAATTCATTACATAGACCAAAAAAGATATTTTTTATACATTTTATTTTCCATTGAATTTTTCTATGGTGTTTTATTAATAAATTATAGTCTCATTTATTATGAGATAAATCAATTTTAGATAAAAATCCCTCCAAAATAAAGGAATATATAAACCCCGTATCAATCAAAACATTAAAAACATTTGAGTAACCAAACAAGGTACCTAATAAAACATCATTGGATTGTCTGAAATATACTACCGTAGACTCAAAGGATTTCACTATAACTTTCTATTTATAGTGTGGATTTTCAGCATCATTCATATCTCTCTTCGTTTTGGAACTTTCAGAATGACCCATATCACCACATTTAAAACACATTATAATTCACTTATTATGATTACTATTAAGACCATTTTAGTTACAATATTAGGCCATATGTACAAACACACAACAAAAAAACAATTCCTAGTTTTGTTCAGGCATTCCCCAAGGTTCTTTTTTCCACACTTTTCATAAACTATAAACAAGACTCTTTTACCATCGGATTTAATTGATTGATTCATACCCATCCCATGACATCTGGAAATCATTGTTTTCAAAGTGAACATGGTCATTAAAAAACACCATCTCTAACCTCTTAGTACATAAAAAATAATTCTCAAAACGTTTGAATTCATGGGAGGCCAATAACCTTCGATACCATGGCATGAATCCCAAGTAAAAGAGGTTTATTTTTCTATCAAAATTCAGAATAATATTTTTTGCATACCTGGCCATTTGAGTGATGTTACCTTCATAAAAAGACACTAAATGGTCCTAATTTTTCTAATATTCAAGTTATTTCTTCTCTATCTTATGTCAAACTACCTCATGAAAATATTTTTCAAGGAAAGTACATTTAAATTTGTCCAACTCTGAGGCATCAACCTCCTATCATCTCTAATATTATTAAATATTGACCACCACTAACCAGATTCAGTTTAAAAATGATAAATCAAATTACATACATTATGATTATATGAAAATTTCATTACATCGAGTATATTTTCAAGGGCGTTAACACATAATTTACATGGTTCTAGGTTATAATATCCACTACAAGCAAGAGGGTGTTTCCTCATAAAATGTTCTATGCTCTCCATGTACCTTTGAGGTACTTATGGTTGTTACCTAACATGGATTCCACATACATTTATTATATATTTCTACTGAGACATTACTATCATAAACAACACAATTTCAATGCCTACCATTCGGGGATACATATTTGGAAGAATATCATTCTTTCAGTTCCCTTCCAAATCATATCCCTCATTTTATCTATGAAAAACCATTATGAACAAATTTAGGAGAGTTGATAAAATGTGGTAATCCATAAATTCTATAACATTTTTATTTAACCATAGAGTAAAAATATTTTGTGGTATTCTTTTAACATCATCCTAACTCATAAAGTAATATAAAACATCATCTAATTCCAACTATAATGACCTTCCAGTATTACATTTTATTATCTTGAATTCTAGTCAAGAACTCACATCTTTTAATATTGATGATCATTTAAAGTTTATATTTTTAGATATATGGGTTATAACACATATAATGAATTACAAATTTATAAAGAGTGGATACCACAAAAATAGTATTTGTTTCTTCAAAAACAAAAAAACATTTCATATATAACATGATTTCTTTAACAAATATTCATAACATTTAACATGAATTTATTATTTGACATACATGTCCTTATAAAAATTTAAAATAATTTAAAAACATGGGATGAGGACAAAAATCTTATTAATGGATATAAAAATATGGAAATACAAAATTAGTCCATGAATTATTTTAACGTATGAAATTATTTTCAATAACACATACTTGTCACCCATTTAAACAAACTTTGTGAAACATAATATTTACACGAGTTTTCTAAAAAATATAGAACATAAATAGAATAATAAAGGTATATTAGGGAATTACATACATAATATTGTAACCCTCTTAGCAACTTTATAATTTTTAACCCTTATAACTACCTTGCAATGTAACCCTCACAACTATGTTATTGTGTAACCATTGTTGTTAATCATCGAGTAACCATACGGATAAACTCTAGCAAATAAATAACCAATAAATTTGATGGATATAAAGTTCTCACCCTTAAGTTTAAAAATTCCCAGTAACTGTAACACAATAATCCAACCCGAATACTATCATAAAAACATTCACATTGAATTTTGAAATTCTATATGTTTTAAAGCGAATTCTTAATGGAAAACCCCTTTGAAATAGAATATAATTATAGTGATAGACCAAATTAATATGTGTATACACTATAAATACACAATATAAAACTTAATATATAGAAAATATTCATCACACAAAGAATATTAATACAACTTAATGAATGACGTAGATGGTTAACCCAATGACCAAAAATTTGGCTAAGAATTTCCTTACAATTTTCATATAACTTATTTGATGATTTAATAGAATGAAATGAATAAATTTATACAATGTAATTACAAAAAATAAAACATTATTTAATCCAAAATTCATTATACTTATGGTTTTAATACCACATGATGAATGATGTAGATGACTAACCCATAGAATCAAAATTGGGTTAAGAATTCCCTTAATTGATATTTTTCTAACATAAAACATGTTCAAAGCACCTGTATAATGGTAAAAATAGTGTTATTGGTATTTTATTGAACGATTTTCATGTTTTTAACAAAATTTATCATCATTTCAAAACATTATTTCACCATTTATTTGTTCGTATATTGTTACATTTTTTGTTTTAGGTGTTCTCGTTACATGATTTCGATGGCCAGTTTGTATTTGATTTTGTTTTCGTATAAAAATGAAATTAATAAAGCAGAAAAAATGTTATTAATATGTTTCTAGAATATATAATGAAACCATAAATCAATTTGTATCAATTATTATGATGAATTATTAGATAAAAAAATAATGATACTTGTTTATATCATTTTTTTGGTTCCTTGATATTCATGAACTTCTTTAATTGTATTGTCTAATGTCAATATTATTTTTTCATTCCAAAATATAAAATAGATTACCTAATACAAATTAATGCTTATTTAAACCATTAAAAATGATTTTATGATATTCTTGGAATGAATTAATAGAAATTGAATGTACATCATCCACAATTTTGGTAAACAACACATCAGAAACGATGCATTTATTATTTTCTGAATAAGAGGAAGAGGAGAGGAATAATCTTGATTGTTTTTTTCCTGAACATGATATATTATGAAATATATAATAATATTTATATTTAATACCTTCTGTATAAGGGGAGGGGAAGAGGTTATAACAATATAAATGAATTGAATAAAACACACAGGAAAATGAAAGAGGATTATTACATGTTTATCTATTCTCCTTGAGATCCTCTTTACGACTGTTGGTTGTGGCCTATTTGTGGGAACAGTAGGTCTGGGAAATTTGGGAGATCTGTTGGGATGGGAATTTGTATATCATAGACATTCATTGAGGCTTGAGAGAAGTGAGATGAAGTGGAGAATATGGGTGGAATTTATAGTAGAAGATAGGATTCACTTTATATTATTTTAATCAATTTTTTAATTTTTTTCAAGATTATGAATAGTCATTATTCTTCTGATCATAGTAGTAATGAAATCATGTGAGTTCCAAACAAGTAGGATTACATCATCCATGATTTCAAAAATTATTTATGTTACTAATAATGTGAATATACTGTATTTTACATTATTTCACTATTAATCACACAATCTAGAATTTTTGAAAAAAACCCAAAGATTCACCCTATTTGATTTTTATGTATATAATTCAAAAAATAACACACATTTTTTATATAACATTATAAATATTATTAATTTAATTTTAAAATTAAAGCATAACTAATTCAGAAATTAATATTTTAAAACTATAACTCATTTTTTATCACCAAGAAAATTTTATAAATAGATAATAATCATAAAGAGTTGCAAAAATAAAATAATTATAAAATTTACTGTTCATTAAGGCCATATTATTATTCATAAGGGTATGTTACAATTCACTAAAAAATTAGTCGGTTCAAAAAGACATTAAATTGCATACTGATCACAACCGTGGATGACTTAATTTTTTTTAAATTCAAATCACATACGCAAAAAATTTATTTCAAAGAATAGTTATAACTATCTACATAATTATCATTTCATGCATTTAATTTTTTTTAAAAACTGTGGGGTGTTATATTATTGGTTTTGGATCAATTTGTCTTTATTGAAACATGTATTAATGTTATGCACTGAATTAATAATTCATTATATATATACACTTACCAAATTTATTACTGAATAATAAATGATATATATATATGCAATGTTATGAACCATCTTATTTTTATTATAAAAATCAATTTTTTTTCTAAAAATTAATAAATTCTTTAAGTTTATTCGTCACTATTATTATTCTTTTTGACATATATGATGTTATAAAACTATTTTTTATCTATTTTTTATTATAATTATATTATGTGTAATGTTGTGGATAAATCTTATGAAATTGTATTTATGGTTAAAATTTAAATCATTTCATCCATGGAGATCTGATTCAAATATTATCATAGTAGTAAGTGATATCCCACTTAAATTTTAATCTTTTGGACATATATTATGATTATAGAGTTATATTTATTAACAATATAAATATAATTAACCACTGGTATGTTATATAATTAATAAAATTATTTTTATGTTTTGTAAATTTTATTTTTATGTTAGTCAATCATTTGGAAATATGAATCAAACATTTTAAATTCAATAATTATTTTATGTTACACTCAATTTTAGAAGGATTGTTTATTCATAATTAGTTTGATGAAAATAATATATGTATTATATCTATAGAATCATTTATATTATATTCTCCTCTAGTTATTTCTATATTAATCATGTTTTCATTTAATTTTTATTTCTTTATTTACTCATGATAGGGAAATAATTCTTGTAATGAAAATTAACTTTATTTTTCTATTTGGTAAGAAATATTATATTCCATGTATATATTTTCATTAAATGGTTTTTAAGAATCTTTTATAATATCATAAAATTTCTAATTACTGGTATTTTTTAGGATTTTTTCAATAAATTTTTATAAAATAATCTATTTCCCTTTTTCGAAATGAGGTAATTTTTTCTTTTAATAGATATGTGAATGAATTATTTTTAAATGTGTGTTGCATGAAAAAATTTCCTTCCATCAAGAATAATATTTTATTTTAGTATTGATTTATAATATTCTTTTTTTATTTTGAATTAAAATATAATCCTTAATTTTTCATATATTTTTATATTTTAAATAAGTTGTTTAAAAATTAAACTGTATTTTATTATTAAATTGGTCTAATTTTATTTAAATTTAAATTCATGTACCAAAAAATCCATTGATAATTCTTTAGGATTACTAGGGATATAATCTAGTGTTTGATATTTATAATATTTTTATCTGGTGTGTGGTCATAATGATGAAATTTTTATGAATCTCGTATACTTTACATATTTTATAATATGACAATTTGATTACTGATATATTATCTTGTTTCACACATATGTACTGTTTTTATCCTGTGATGTGGCGGCATGAAATTATATAGCCCTAAAATATTTTGGTAAAGAAGTATATGTCAAAAGATAATAATGACTATAATAGGGAGAGAGGATAGTTTAGTAAATAGAATTTTTCTATAAGATACTCTAATGACTGAACCTTGATTAGGGAAATGATGGAATGTTGAGTGAACTCATACAAATATAACAGTCTTGGTGATTATACTTATGTAATGGAATTGTATTATATAATTTATTAAATTACACAAAATTGGGTCATATCCTTTTGTTATGTTCTCATATATCATTATTAAATATTAAGGATTTCACGTTTTTATGACTTTTATTTTTAGATTGAAAAGTCCTTACACCAAGATTTATGATTATAGATATATGATTGATTTGGTAAGGATTATTTTTTTATGAGGTTATTTTAGCATTATTTTAATCATGTTCTCACTTATGATCAATGATTGATATATCATGTTTAAACATTGTGATCCTCTAATCCCACCCCTTTATTTATTCCCTTCACCGTGTTATGAATTAATTTTTTACGAATCATATGTATATTAGGTGTTCTACGTGTGGTGTTCAGAATAGAATATGATGTAGATCTTTTATTTCACAAGTGTTTAACTTTCAATATTTCCAAATCCACTAAAACATTGTGGTTTTCTCATGGATAATATTTTTATGTAATAAATATTCCTTAAAGATATAATATTTATATACTAATACTTGAGGTCTCTTTAGTTTGTATTAGAGAAAATATTAGTTACATTTGGAAATAATGACAATAAAACATTAGTTGAAAATTATGTTAATCATATGTATTGGTTAATTTCTATGTGTTTTGGTATGTTATGAATTATGTGAATTTTATAGAAATACTTCCTTGTTAGGAAACTATAGGTGGACACAATTTTGGAATAGTTACATCTTTGGGTAATTATCTGAAATATAGTTAGTTGAAATTATATATTAGATATTATGGTGCATGATGAATGGGACCATACTACACTCCATGTTTGACAATTTGAGGCGATATTATTGGATAAATTCAAATATTCACTGTGAACCATTATGAATTATTATAATAGTATATGGTCAAAGATAACCTATGTTAAACCTAACATTTTATATTTTCGAAGAATCTATTTTGATTAGACATGCTATGTATAATTTTTTCATTGATTCGTAATAAATCATGATGATTAATGTTTCTATACATTTGGTATTTGGATTTAACAATGGTTATAATCACAATAAATAATGGTAAAAATGAATGTGGATAAAAATGGAATGATATTCCAAAAAAATACCAAATGTAAATGAGATAAAATGATAAATATTGTGTTTATTCTTAAATTGGTATATATTGTTATAATTAACATCCTCAAAATTGGATTTAATCCTAACACACATAAGGAGAGAAAAATATTGTTTTAGGGGAATTCATTTGATAAAGAATATGGGTGGAAGATGATTTAGATTCCAATATGTCATGCATATTTATTAGGTAGCTACAGGTAGTAAAATTGTTTTTCCTAAATGTCATGTATATGGGAATAGGCTCCCCAGATAATTTATCAAAGAAATAAAAATGTGTTTTATGTGTGGAATAAAAGTACATAGAGATATTAATTTCCCATGTATATGTACACATTGATCGAGGGAAATGATGTTCGTCATATGAAACTATTTATAGTCTAATTCTTTCTATGCAGGAAATATGGTTGTTATCTAAGTCAATTCCATAATCCATGTCCTATCATTAATACCAAATATTGTCCCATGCTATGAAAAACAATAATGTTTTGTGATGAATTAATTTATATATTAGGATTCAATAATTATATGTTAAAATTTATATAACAATGGTCATCTGGTTATAATAAAAATTGACCATTAATTACCCAGATTATTCTAATTTTATATATAGATATTATTTGAAAAAATTCACAGAACAAGCACTAATATGTCGTTCCATTCCTCGGTTTTTGGTTCCTAATTGATTTTTTAAGAAATGTTATGTTTTTATTATAAATAATAGAAATCTTTTTCAGAAAAAGTTTTATAACTTGTAAATGATTATATTCATAAGAAATTAGAGGTATCTTTTGATCTCAAAGCATTTTATTTACCATAGTTGAGACCTAACATTGGTCGGTGCCGGTTATCTGTTGAAAAAGTCAACAGGGATGTAACCGTAAACAAATTAATTAAATAAAAATTATATATTTTCAAATAAAAATAACTCTTAAATGGTAAATTTGATTGAATAAATGATACCACCATTGATTTTATAATGTGGTGTTTTATTTAGTTGGGGCCTAACCTCGAGCGATGCAGGTCGAGGGTAAAAGTTATAATTAGGACGTTGTCGTCATTCAGATATCTAATAAAAAATATTAATGGAACTTTTATATTAACATATCAGTGGTTTTCCTATTTAATAATATATTTCAATGGAATTACATTTTATCACCATAACCCTTAAATTTCCCTCAGGTTAAGAGATGGAAGATATCTCTCGATGAAGAACACTATCGGATCGAAGATCAACAAGGACATGGACCACCGTTCTTCAACAATGAATGATCCAATCATCCATGTGGGGTTCTCATCACATGATGAATCATTTTTACATTATTAGTATCAAAAAATTGTGAAAAAAGATGAATTGGTATATAAACTCTTTTATTGTTGTTGCAAAAGAGATAAATACTATGGGATTAATGGGAATAGATCGTTGTGATTATTATTCTCTTGGTTTCACTATAATACTGGTAAAATAAATAGATGAAGGACATATGAAAATTGGTAATCTCTATATTTTGGGTGTTCATTTGGAAAATTTATCCTCCATAAATATATCATGTTGTTCTACCTTTTAAACACTACGTGAACGATTGATCATTGTGCCCACGATCTAGGGCGCAATGCTCCCAGACCGAAGGTTGTGATCTGTGATGGCATTATAGAGTTACCACAGGATCATTAAAGGAATATGGTGGCTCATGGAGGAGGGTGAGAGGAATGGAGGGCCACATTCTATGTGGTCAGAGGTGGGGGAATCACGTGGCCCAATGGGAAGCTGTGTTCCGTCAAGGAACACAATTCTGGTCAAAGGGTCTGCACCAGAAGAGGAGGTCATGACAGAGCATGTTGTGGGTGGAGGACACGATTCTCAACATGAGGTTTTGACTATGGGATACATCATAGATTCACATACATATAATACCTCCACAAACGAAAGTTCAAGATACTATGTAGGGAATGCGGACCGACTACATTCACCTGGGAGCTGGCTGGCTAAGTGGTCGGGCAATTAGACGAACCAGAGGGATGCGGCCAAGCTGGGCCTTATTCGAAGGAGCATAACTGGCCCACACGATGTGGAATATGCATGGTGAACCAGTCCATGGTCTAGTCATAAAATGGGATTGGATGATTCAGGCGAGCCCAAACCGATGGGGTTTGGTCAGGTCGAACATACCGGTTTGGGTCCAGACCCGACAAGACTATTTTTACAAAATTGGTTGAATCATTCAAACCGTTTGTCCATTTGACAAGGTGATTGTATCAGTGGGACTATTATGAAGAGGAGCTATTTTTGAGATAATTATAATTAGTATTTTTGGAAGTTATATTAAGACCAAATGGGGTGAGGAGTAGATTCTCCTAGAAAATAACACTATGATCGGAATCCTACAACCAACTATGACTATATAATCTTGGTGACTATGTTACATTGGGTCTTCGTTACACATTCATTCTCCATTCATCACTGACACTCTGTGATCCACGGATTCTCCATGTGCCATCGATGATCTTTTTTCCATAATCATCTCAGACACCATTACCACTCAGGGCACTACTAACGCTCACGGTTCCACTAACTCTCTGAAGACCATTGATTCCCCATGCCCCATCGACACCCCTAGCACCATCGACACTCTGTTTATCGCTGACACACTTAGTTACATAGAAACTGGGAGATCTGGGGACTATAACTTTAAATCCTTCTCTACATTGTTTAGATATGAAACTATATGTGTCAACAATATTTAATGTACTTCATGTGTTTCCATTGTAATGTACATTGTGTGTTTCCATGGTGGTGTAATTCATGTGTTTCATTTATGGACCACTTTTTGTAATATCATTATCGAATATTCCATTTTTATTTCACGGTCCCTATTGTGTATTGTTTTACACAACCCTACACAGGCTTTGCGTGCATGTGTCGTGTCATTTAATGATGATCAATGTTTGGACAGAGTCTATGGTAGACCGATTCTAGGTGGTTCTTAGAGAGACATCTGATAGACGAGGTGTGCTTATGCGAGTCCAAACCACTGATTTTCAAAACACACATTTGGTTGGGTTTTCAACAGATGATATTTAGGATCTTGTACTTGGTACTTGGAAGGGTTTTCAACACACATTTGGTAGGGTTTTTAAAATTTTGATGGGCTTGTATTCTTGCAACATATACTTTTCAATTTTTTTACTAATTTATTCTATTGTTGGTATCATACAGTTATGCATCCTTGTATACATAGTGTTTTTAGTTATTCAATTTTTGGATTGGAGATGGGTGTGTGTGTAGGTACATAGACCAATGCCTCCCATTGGTGGGATACGCCTATATTATGATAGTTTCCAGCCCATGGATTATTAGAGCTAGGATTTGTGGTTGTCACTACATGGTCCATGAGGGATGAGTCATGATATAGTGGGGTCGTAGGAGGACATTCTACCTAAAAAACCAAGGTTCTATGAGATTATTTTGGGTATATAGTATTTATGGTTGTGACTTTAGCTTTCAGGCTAGCGAATCCAGTATTGGTGTGAAGGAAAACGTATCATTACTGTATGAATCTGAATTTTGGTTTCTAAATGTGAACATGAAAACACATGTGGAAGGGAAAATAATGGCACATGCATCATATATGATTAAGTGTTTTTTCATGTCCTTCTTTATTTAGTGTCTTCTCACCAGGAACACTCTGTTCACAATGGTACATATTGACCTATTTTAGGATGCCTCCACACCAAAAACATGGAACGATTTCAATATGGGAACATGATGACTATCCTCCTAGTGATGAGGCATCAGTACATGGACCAGTACTAGATCTAACACCCTGGAGAGGTGTACTAGTGATACAACCACATGTAGGGAAGTAGTAACTTCTAGCATTATTTTTAGAGGATGCACACAGGTTGAGTGTACTGCTTGTGTTCCAAAGGCAGTGACCTCCTTGGATCATAGTAGAGAAATAACCTAGGTAGTTGAGGATAAGATGTAGGTGGTTATGCATGTCTTCCTCCTAGTAAGGATGCCTCTCTACATTATGGTTATCCATGATGTGATTCTTCATTAGGTTTTTGCTGGGAGATGGTGGAGCTTTGTGATCCATACACACGTGGACATGTCCCTAACATAGAAAAAAATAGAATGAATAATTATTGAGTTATTCTTTCATATGATGTTATGTTCTGGGAATATAGAGGATCTTCTGCATCTGTAGTTGGTAATCCAGACAGTAGTGGAGTACTCGGCAAGATTTCTTGATCATTCATGCTACTCCATGAATATAGTGCAAGACCATCTCTTAAGGGGAAAAAACATCGATCAGCGATAACATTATGAGATCAGGGAATCTATTATATCCCTTAGAATTATTACATATGTTGGGGTACTAGAGATAGATCTACTCATAGAGAGATTTCTGGACGAGAACACTCATGTAGATAGAGCTACTACTAGGTGTCAAATATATGAGTCTTCATTAGCAGGTATATGACAACTAAAATTAGAATCGATGTAGATCATATAGTTTAGGGGATGCCCCTGGGGCATGGGGTTAGTGCTGAAATACTTCTAGGGTTGAGCGAGTCAACCAATGTATAGGATTTATTACATGTTATATGGGTGGGGTCAAAATTATCGAGATTAGAAAACTCACCATGTATATGATCAAAAATAGGTAAAGGGACTACTGAGTTGTGGTGACGGTAGTAATAGAGTGGTCCTCTATGAAGAAAACATGGTAGAAGATCTAGATGAGTAGTTGTAGTTTGTATGAGGTTTGATGTTCCACCATGACCACACTCTGGTGGTCCTCCATAGGCTCTGGGAGATTGTGGATAGGATTTAGGCCATCTTTACGTGATGAAAGATTACAAACTTGATTCTACATAGATGATTAGATGTATGATATGGGTATTTTTTTTACCATAACTATAGTTTTTATAGACATAGATTATAGTCGCGATTTTCTCTCCACAACCCTTGTTTAAGACACAATGATTCTTGAGGAACTATTGACTTGATCACTATGTTTAGAGAATCCATATAGAGAAGATTCTATGATCACACAATGGAATCGATTATGTGATCGTATTGTTGTGGGTGAGAGTTTCAGTTGTGTTCTATTGGTGGAGGTGTCGAGGACATATGATGCAATTATTTCTTTGGACTGGTTATCCATTGTCCATGCCAAGATTCACTACATTAGGAACATTATGAAGTGTGTATGTGGAGATGGGATGATGTTTTCCTTTATCGCAAAAAATAAACCAAAACAATAAAGGATGGACTCAGACATAGGAGGGTGCAACAGATCACAAACTAGTTTTATAGATTTGATCGTGGGTGAAGTAGATTAGACTAGTCCTTTGTTTCCTATAGTGGTGGATGAGTACAATGAAGTCATTCCAGAATATATTCCAGGACTCCCTCCTCCCAGGGTGGTGGATTTATACATTGATCTATACCCAAAAAATACAGTGATTTCTAATACTGCATATAGAAGGTCTCATCTGGAGCTACATGAGATTGGGGTACAGTTGTAGGACTTGTATAAAAATATCTTTGTATGACTAGTGTTTCACCCTGGGTAACCCATTTTTGTTATCCATGAATTCAGACAAAAAATTTCATTAATGTGTGGAAATATAGTTCCTAAACTAGGTGAACATGAATATCTAGTATACTATAATGAGGATTGAAGGCCAAATTTAATTATCTAAATAGAATGAGGTGGTTCTCATTGATAGACATTATATATTTCTATCCCCAGCCACATGTATGGGATGAGGACATCCTGAAGACTACCTTCAGATGTATGTACAACCACTCTGAGTACTTATTGATTCTTTTTGAAATCACAAATGTCCCAACAATGTTCATAGGACTCATGAATAGGGACTTATTGCCTTACATAGACTAGTTATTCATTTTATTCATTGATGACATCCTTGTGTACTGGGCATCTGAGAAGTAGAATGATATATAGTTGAGGATGGTAATGAACACACTACAAGAGCACTAGATTTATGGTAATCTCTTGATGTGTCATTTCTGGATATGATAGGTCCAATTTCTCAGAAATGTCATTTCATAGGATGGAGTTTCAGTAGATATGGAGAAAATTGAATCGTTGCACACATTGAAACAACCTATTACTATTACAACGGTTTAGAGTTTCATTGGTTTGGATGGTTACAATCAGATATTGGTAATAAAATTTTCTAGGATATTAACACCCTTTATCGCCTTGACATGGAAGGGGAGGCCTTACATGTTGATAGGGATGTTCTATCAGTAAATATATGAGCTAATGTAGAGGTTTATGAGAGCTCCTAAATTAAGATTACTAAAGAAGTGTGTTTATTATGTGGTGTTCTATGATGCATCAAGTACCATTCTTGGTTGTGTCTTTATTTAGGACAAGAGGTGATTTTCTATGTTTCCCACCAGCTGAGGAAGCCTGAGAATAACTATGTGACCCATGATCTTGAGCTAGCAGTAGTAGAATTCACATTGATGATTTGGAGGCACTACCTAAGGGTAGAGTGGTTTACCATTTACTAAAACCACAAGATTCTCAAGTATATCTTCTCAAGATTGATCTAATCATGAGAAAGAGAAGATGACTAGTGTTCCTCCAAGACTATGACATTGTGATTATTTATACATTGGGGAAAGGGAACATTGTTGAAAACACACTCAATATAATGTACAACATGTAGTTTCTGAGTGAGGTGTTAGAGTAGTTATCCAAATTACATATATCCTTTTTTGATGGATATTGAGATGCATATTTCTATTCAATGGTTCTTCCCCCCCCCCACTCTTATAGAAAGTCATGGAGGCACATCCCCACGATACAAAATACAAGGCTACACGTGCTCAGATGTCCATGAGGCATTCCCCTAAGGGATAATCGAAATGTGGGGAGCACATCATTCTCATCCAAGGGTGAAAAGTAGTTTCAGTGACGTTGAGGGAGGAGGTCTTTAGGGAGTTCCATACACCCCCATTGGCAGTACCTCAAGCAGTGGAAATAATTTATTAGGACCTCAAAATTTAGTTCTAGTGGTCGGGGATGAAGAAGGTGGTTGTAGAGTTCATTATTATATGGATTATTTTGTCATTATGTTAAAGCATATCACCAAGTTCAGGTGGACTTGACCCAACAACTTGAGCTACCACAGTGGGATTGGGATGAGATATTGATGGACTCCATGAAAGGATTACAACACATGTACAATTCACATGATAACATTTGGGTGATCATCGAACAACACACCAAGTCATCCCACTTTCTACAAATATGTTATTAGATCTCAATAAAGATATTGGGATGAATCTATGTGAATGAGATAGTTCGACTCACTGGATTACCATCGATGATTCTCCCAAATAGTGAAGTTTTTTATACATCCATGTTGTGTAAGGGATTGGAGTATTCATTTGTGATTCATTTGTGCTTGATAATTGTATTTCATCATTAGATTGATTTCCAAATGGAGTGGACTATTCATGTTCAAGAGGATATGTTACAAACTTGCATCCTAATCTTTGGATGTAGTTTAGAGGACCACCTACATATGGTGGTGTTTTTTATAACAACATATACCACTAAACCATTGGTGTGGAACCATTATGGACCTTTTATGGGTGACCATTCAGGTAACCACTATGTTGTACAGACCCAGGTGATTGGACTCTTATTGGTCTAGAGTTGGTAAGGCTAGCACTGAGAGGGTGTAGATCAACCAGGAGTGGATGAGAACTGCAAGGAGCCAGCAGAAGTCATATGATGATTGGTGGTATATGCCTTTATAGTTATAGGAGGTATATAATGAGTTACTTTAGATATCACCATGATGGTAATTGTGGAGGTTCGGCATGGTCGGCCAGTTATCTATAAGATATAACAACCCTTATCAGATTTTGTCAAGAGTTGTTTAGGTTTCATACCACCTAGATCTACCCCCACAGCTTCACTGATTTTATGATGGCTTACACGTGTCATAGATGAAGAATTATATGCATGATCCATCACATTTCATCAATTATGGTGATATAGACATTGATGATGGGATGAATATTTCAGAGTATCTGATAGAGATCATGAATCGACAGGAGGGGATCATTTTTGGTTGGAGGATTCCTCTATTTTTTACTTACCGGAATAATATGAATCCCTATAAGATGACTTGGGAGTAGTATTCTCATATTCATTCCCATTACCCTCACTTTTTTTTGAGTATAAATTCCATTGGATTTCATGGTTGTAAAGTCCTATGTTGGGGAGAAATAAATGACTTGGACTTTCCTGATTTTGTTTTAAGGTATTATGTTAGAGGGATAATTATTGTGGGATTAATGGGAATAGATAATGGTGATTATTCCGTTGATGGATTCTCATTAATCCCAATAATAAGAAAAAATCAGGGCCAAATGAATAAGCCCATGATCTGTTCTTTTGGATTTCATGTGATAAATATATCCTTCCTAAATCTATGATATTTTACCCCATTAAATCAATACATTAATTATCCATATGTGAGCCCATTATCCATAGAGAAATGATTTGAGACTAATGGTTGTGAACCGATGTGGAATTGATGAGGAATGACAGGAGCACAACATATAGGTGGCAGCTCAAAAGGCTGTAAACCATCATTCTTAGAAAAATGATAATTTTTTTTTCTGTAAAAATGAATTTGTTTTTATATAATGTATACAAAACATATATGTATAATATTAAATATTAAATTGAATATATTATATATATTATTAATAATTTCAATAAGCATTGATTTTATTATTTTATAGACTCTCTTATTTTCATTTAAATTGATTTTTTAGAAAGAAGTTAAATTAATTCATATAGGCCATTATAATGACTAGGTTAAAATTATTAGTTATATCTTATAATAGATATTAGATAAAATTAATTTTTTCAAAATAACATGAAATTCTTTTTAAAACAACCCAAGAATAGTGTTTTATTTACTAAAAGCTTATACGGTGTTGCGTATAGCGCAAACTAATGTCAGTGTAGCATACAACCCAAGACATAGACGAAAATAAAAAATATATATCTCATAAAATCATTGGGTGTTATACCTGGGGGATGGGTCATGACCGATAAATCATGGGAATTTTTTTGAAGTGTTTTTTATTTGATGATATAAAATCATATATTTTATTTTATAGAAACCCTTGAAAATATGTGTACTGGTAAGATGATATTTTATGAGATCACATGAACGAGGGAAATACAACCATTTAAAAATATTGATGTTGTGATATTAATGTTTTATTATTAAAAATAGTTGATTGATTTTGATCATATAAATTGTACAATATAGGAGACCAAGAAATTAATTAGTGATTTGATGACCAGGTGATTTATATTATATTTTATGATTTTTATTACATTCTTTGTTTTATGAATTATGTTACATATTTTATAAGTTTTTGGCAATAAAATATAGTTATATTTTGAAATAATTTATGTTTTTATAGAGGTATTCTGGTGATTATGATTGATATAATATTTCGAATGAATATATGATCAAGATATTCACATATTTGTTACGATACAAAATGATCTAATTTATGTTTTCATGTTGAAAGATAACATTATTTTGTAACTTTTCTATCTCTTTCCAAAATTTTTGGTTATAATAGTATTTCTTACATTTTTAGAAAGATTATTTAATTTAACTATTTATTGAATGGTTTAGGTTGAAATTATAGTTCTATTATTGTGGTTTTACATATTACTGTAACATTTCATCATATGAAGATTTATCTATATAGGATAAATAATTTTAAAATATAGTTTCAGGAAAATATTTAGAGGAGGAATGAATTTAATCTCTTTATTTTTTGTATTTAATGATTTTTTAAATTGAAATGTTAGTGTGCCAGGAATGTAAAACTCATATTTGTTGAATATAGATGAATAATGGTGTAAACCCATTGAAAAACACTACTATAATACAAAATTTATTTTTCTTAATTTGAATAAGTCCTGTAATTATATCATTACATATTCCATGGTAAGATAATAACTAAACTCTCTGAAAATTGATCATGAAAATTAATCATTGATATTTTTATAGTTATTTCTAAATAATCAATGTTTATTTTGGCACCTATATGTTTAATTTTTTTTGCTAATTAAATTTATCATCATCATGTTTTATATCACTATATATTATTCCATAGAAATTATATTTATATTCTATGTACATATTAGGACATCACCCTAATGTCATAATTATATGGGGATATATTTATGTGTTTCTTAATTTAACCTGTATATTTCCATCTTCCCCTTTAGAAGAATTTGTGTTACTCCTTAATGTAATTTGAGTTTTAGACTATGGTATTTTTGAATATCGAACCTATCATTTCCAAAATAAAAAATTTTGTGGAAACAATCTACCTTAGGGGTAGGGATAAGATAAAACCCTATGATTTTTAATATTTTTATCCTTAAATAAAATTTAATTATTTGGTAGCCTAATTTACACACAACCCTGAGTCCATATGAACCATGATATTGTAATTTGATAAAATAAAGCCATTAAAATGATATAAATTAATACTAATTACCATATTATTGTTTTTTAATTGTTCAAAATTAAATATATTCGTCAATTCCTATTTAATAGGGCCTAAATTTTCTTTAATGACATCACATTCTTAACAAAGTTGTTATTATAAGAAAATAATGAATTTTTAGACAAAAAATTATAAATAATTTATACAAATTTTATATGTATTTAATTAAAAAATTTATAAAATTTTACAAATAAGCTTAATAAATTATTCATAGGGTGAATTGATAGGGGCTTTTAATTATATTTATTCGCCATTAAATTTTGAAAAATAATTATTTTCAAAAAAATGTCATTTTTTATTGTAAAAGTAAAATTATGTAAGGAATTTCCTGTTAATGTATAATAAATATTTGTATATTATAAATATTCATATTATCTACATTTGAATATTTTTTTATACTTGATTTTGGATGAAGTTAATTTTTGGACTTAGAAAACATTTTCTTAAAGAAATTGTCTTTATGCTTGAAATGTTTTGTTATCATGACAAAATAATGTCAAAACTATATTCTAATGATATTTATGATATTTATTTATTATATACCCATTAATATATTTTAAAATTAACTTAATATTAATTACTAATAATTGAATCGAGATAAATTATGGTTTGTGCTTCAAAATCAATTTTAAAGGGTGTTTTTTGCTAATTTCAATCTTATTTAAAAATAAATTATCAAATATATATAAATATAATATATTAAAATGAAATTAATATTTCTAGTCATAAAAATTAATTTAATTTTGTTTATTAAAAAAAATCTTTTTCAGAGTGTGTAGTAAAAATATAAAAAATTTCGATAATTCATACTTTTCAAATGGGTTTACCGAGGTGTCAAACTATGAAATAAGGTTACGATTTAGTTCCAAATATATATTATTACTATTTTATCAATATATATACTTATATTCATACCGTTAATTATATTATTATTCTACTTGGAGTGACACTCCCTTGAATGCGACCATATAACATTGATACATTTTTTAAACTACCATGTTCATCACTCCCCTCACTTATAATATGAAACCTATAATACTACCTTATTTAAACCATTATAGCCTTTTTTATCAGCCAATAGCTATCCAATATAATTAATAAAATCATTAAAATAGTCATATGTCATCTTTTCTTTTTAGAATTTCAATTATTGTATTTATAAATTTCAATAAAAATGAATTTTCTCAATGAAGACGTACAAATTTTATCTATTCTCCTTTAATTTAATTTATTATAACACCTTCATGTTGCAATATAATTAATTTTCCATCTCATTCATTAATAGGTGCTTATAGTAATGATATATATAGATATATATATAATATTTGTGAAAATATTATTTTTCAGTTGTTATATGGTCTTATCTTCCTTCCTACCATATTATCCATTGGTAAACAATAAAGTCATTCATGCATACCTGGGTACTACAACCTCCCCAAAGTGATGTGGTTGTTTTTCATTTTTGCTATATATGGATATAAGTGAAGACATATTAAATGAAAATATATAATATTTATAATATATTAAGTATTATTTAATGGTTAATAATAATAAATCATTCTTCCATTGCATCCATTTAGAAATGGAAACAACACTCGTGTGTGAATATATATTATTGTATCTATGAAACAATGTATTTCATTTTTAATAACTATTTAATATTAATGGTTATAAAATTTCATATAGACATATATATATATATGATATTTTTATCATGATTAAAATTATTTAGATGAAGTAATCGAAACCATATTTCAGGAAATATAACTATTATAAATATATACCTGAAAAACATATAATTTAAAACAATATATAAATAAATAAATAGAATATTATTGATAAACGAGTATTTAATGGACATAAGTAAATGATATAGAATTTAAAATGTATGAATATGATTCTGTTATACTATTATAATAAATATAATATTATTACATTAGATGATATATTTCATTCAAATAAATTTTTCTATAAGGTAAGGGTTTTCTCTTTGTCTTTTACAAATTCATGATACATGTTTTATATTGTGATCTATAATTTCAATTAAAAAATGTGAATACTTCCAAGATAATATACCATTACATATTGAAAAAATTCATGGGGTTTTAATATCCATAACATGTTCCTTATTTACATGTCATTTGACTCAAAATATTTTGAATTGTTATGGGTTTTATCTCAATATTACTTAATTGAGATGAGTTTTTATGTTATGCAGATATTTATTATTTGTATAGTATACAAACTATCCAAGAATATATTTTTTCATAATATATTATTTTACTTAATCTATTAATAAAATGATAATTTTTTCAAACTTTTAACGAATTCCGTTTAAAAAAATTACTAGAGTTGTAAGGGGTTATTCATCTTAGTTTTATTTCATTGAGTTATATTTTATGTTATGAAACCATTTATGCTTATAAGGATTTTATAATAATAATTTTACAAGATATATCATGTATATTTCTTAATTAATGGTAATTAAGTGTTAGGGAAAAAAATCCCTCCTAATGGTGAGTTAATTTTTTTTTGAGTGAATGTGTTTGTTGACAAATGCATTTTAAAATGGACTATCAAATTAATGTGGAATTTATGTGTTTTGATGGTAGAATTGTTTCTCATTTTTTTCCATATGTTGTTGAAAATTTTATTATTAAAATGAAAATTTATGGATTCTGACATAGAAATATTGGTGGATCTCATAAAACCTAATGGTTTTCATAATAGTTTTAGGAAATGAAAACATGACCACATATGGGATTTTTAATGAAAACCAATTAGGATGTTTGTGAATTCTATATATAAAATATTTAAAATAATCTTAAATAGAATGTAATCCCATGATGTATTTAATCATTTATAGATGAAGGTGGTGGGTTATATTCCTCCACAATGAAGTTCATAATTTGGGGTCGAAGATGGTGAGTCAAAGTCTACCGTGAGGGTAGTTTTCTGCTACAGAAACATTAGAGCATGGATTGTTGGTGGTGAAGATTATCTAACTATAGATCCAATGATAATATTGATTATAAGGATTGAAAATTTTTATTAACTATATTAATGATCACTAATCAAGTGATTATTCTATGTTAAACATCAGAGATAAATTCATGGGTTTAAAAATTTGTATATATCCAAGAAATGGCCCTAATGATGGTGGTTTTCAAATGAAGATGGTTTATATTGGAATTCAGTCTAAAAAATGTTTTATATATAGAGGAGAGTAGTTTGTGGATAACTATAGATCATAAAAGTGTGTTTGTTAATGAGGCACTAATTTGTGGTGTGGTAATGGATGATCATGGAGCACAAGTGGTGCACAATTCAAGGGTTATTATTAAGGGTTTAAATCAATTCATGAAAAAACAAAAATAGTTTCTGAAATTGATATATATAATAAAATTAATACACAATGAAGGATATATCATCTATTTTGTGAAAAAAACCTCCATGAAACAGTTTTCATTGAGACAACACATCAATATATTTTATAATCATTTGAATCTCTTATTGGGATGTGTGCTTACTTCAGTTGGGAGAGGCACTAGCTTTCAAATTAATTGTGGTTGAAAACTAGGAGGGATGGGGATTCTACCCCAAAACATGTAATAATAGTGTGATTTATTGTGATTGGTACATTGTAATTATTCCTATATTTTCTCTTTGAATATACCCCAATGTAGTGTATGTAAATAAATTCGTTGTGTGTCGTGCATGATTTAATTTTAAGTCATACATTGATAAAAAAAAGATAGCGATGTGTGTTTTGTTTAATGAAAATACTAGATCCATAAGGGAAATTATATTAATATATTGTACCACAATTTATCTATACTCTTAGTGTATTTTTGTAGATGGTATCAAATATTTTTTATAATTCAACTTATTTTATGAAAGGGATTTTTATTTCAAGGATATCGAATTTGTAAGGGTTAACCTCTAAAATCGTATTCTTTTAGATATATGTTAATATAATACACCTATTTATTTAATAATTTGTGTATTATTCTCTATTTTTCTGATATATCATGAATATCCACTTGTTCATGGTTTAGAAATATTAATTTTATATTATTCCATCTAAGAGAATTAAAATGAAAAAGTAATTGAAATAGTAATGGTTTTATAATATAATATCATTTTTACTAAAATTGTTTAAGAATAAATTTTTCAATTATGGAATTATATGATATATATCAACAAAATATTACTAATTTTCTTCTCATATGGTTATTTGTTGATTTTAATTTTTTTTCTTTTTTTCCACTCGTTATGTATATATGTGATGAAAACTATGTTTTCATGGAAAACTAACATACTTTCTCTTTTGAGTGAAGAATATTTTTACCAATGGCCCAATTTTCATGAAATATTATTTAATATTCTAAAAATATTTATTAATGTTATTTTAATCATGTTTTTATTTTTATAATTTATAATGAAATATTTTTATATTTTCCCAACAAGGTAACTATGTAATTATACATAAATTATTAACCGAATTTTCATTGTTTCATAAACCATGTATATGAAATTCCTTTTTATAATGAAAACTCTATTATTGTATTGTTCAATTATTGTATTCCTTATTTAACTATATATATAATTTTTTACAAAACATTTTTTTGAAAACATTGATTTTAAATATGTGATTTCAATATGAATTGGCATTTTCCTCAAGAATCATTTTAATGATATATTAATGTAATTTTCATCTATAAAAATATAATTGGATGAATGTTATGGATTATCGGTGATATGATCCAATTTTTAGATCATTATTATTTCTATAGTGGGTTTTTTATTATTATAAAAAAATTTATGAAACATGTATCCTTTGAATGGGTTATGATATAATGATATAATGATTATTTTATGATATTTCGAACACATATGTATGGGTTTCATTACGTGATAGGTTCACCAATAATTTTATTTTCATTCATTGCATTATTTAAATAATTATACCTTATATAATAATAAAGATCAGAATAGGGAGTGAGCCTAGTTCAGTAAGGGATATTTTCCCATAACATAGCATTGGGAATATATAATGTAAAAGGAAATTATATAACATGAATTGAACCAAAACAATTATAATATGATTTGTATAATATATTAAAAAAGATAATGATTTTATTTTATAATTATTATAACAAAAACATATTCCATTTTATTCTTTTATGAACTAATGGACCATGGTTTAATATTGATGATTCCAAAAAAATTTATTATCATTTTTAATTTAGATAACTATATGAATTGTATCATGAATAAAGTTCTTTGACCGATTGAGTTTTTTTATTTGTTTTATATTTTTATCTTGATCACATAACCTTATGATTATCATATTCTTAGTTATCAAAAGTAATCCTTATATATCATGAATACCTTCACTTATAATTAGTGCCTACTTCATTATTATGTTTTACTTCCCCTGTTTATGAAGAAAATAATTATGTATGTAATAGATAATAAGGGTACTAGTTTTAAAGAACATAACGGGTAATCGGGTAGATATATTATAAACAATTTTTTTGTGTCAATGATTCCAAAGTCGCTAAATCGTTATAGTTCGTGAATGGATCATGTTTCATTGTAATGAATATTCATCAAATATGATGTAATATTTTTATATGAATGTAAGGGTTTTTTATAGTGGGAATGTGATAATTAGTTTGAATATGGTAATTACATGTCTTATTATAGTAGTTTACATTATATCCTAATAGATGTGGAAATTTTTTTATTTTTGATCATTCACATATCTATTAAAAACTTCTTATTTTATTTTAATAAATGCTCAATAACTGTTCTTCTGGCCAGCCTTTTCTAGTATGTGATTTTCCTAGAAATATTATCCTTTTGGATAGTAATAGTTCATGTGGTTTATGAATAGACACATATATGTTTAATAACCATAAAAAATTATGATTATATATCATCTTTAATTTTGTATCATGGTGACATGGACCTTACTACACACATAGTTTGGCACTCTTATGGGATATTTTTGGGTCAATTCATATTTTAATATTGAACCATTATAAAATATTTGTAGTGTTGATGACCATAATTAACCTATGTTAATTATAGATATTAATAGATAGAAAATATTGTTTCATAATGAGGAAAATTGATTATATTTATTGATGACTACATGATTAATAACAGTGATTATTATTTATCACACTGTGCTTTTTTAGTTTCTGTCAATTCTAGGAATAATGAAAAATCATGTTAATGTTGAATGTGAGAGATAATGGGATGATTTTATTCATGGGGAAAACATGGAATGCGAGTTTGAATTCTATTACTTTACTTTATTAACAAATAGATATCCCAATATATGAATAAAAAATTCATCATGGGTTAGTTTACAAGAATACATTACTAGAGGAATATTTAGTTTCATAGATGTTTAGTCTATAAAAAAATCAAGGTAAGAATATTTTTCTTATTTCATTTCATGTATGTTTGAGAAAAAAATAATGAATATGTATCAATGGATTAGGTTGGTTTTGTATGAGTTGAAAATAAATAAATATAAAAATTAATTGTATAAGGAAAAACTATTTTTATAGAGGAAAATATTGTTCGTCATATGGTAACAATTAATGTTCAGTGTCTAATGGGTAGGGGGAACAACAATTATACGATTAAATTATTAAATCCAAGTGATAAATCCTAGACCATTGATGTTATTATTTTATGATATATATTTATGTCTAATTATTGAATTATTTATGAATTTGAATTAGAGAATTATTATATAAATGTTTTTCAATGATATCCTAATTATAGGAATCATGAAACATATGACAACAAATTTTCAACAGTTTTTCCTAAATTATATTCAATAATATGTTGAATATTACAAATGACGTAGATAATTCAATTTTAATAAGGTTATACTTTATGTAGAAACCATGATTTTTGGAATGTTTACACTAAAAATATTCCTAATTTTGAGATAATAATTTTATATTAAGATAAATAATAGATTAGTATTGATAATGTATATGGGAAAATATTTGTGAAGATGTAATTGAATAGTGATTTGATGATAGAGTTATTAATGTTATGTTTGATATAGAGTATTATATTTTTGACTAATAAAATATATTGTATGGTAAGTGAATTTTTTTTGAAAAAAGATACAGTTATATTTCTGGATGAATATATTTTTTCATTCAGTTTTTACAATGATTAATTTTATTATCATATAGTTGGATAATATATGATAAATATTTTAACATGTTAATATATAGGAATACTAGAAATATTATGTTTTTTTGGTTAATGTTATCATTATACGGTAAAATTATGACCATATTAAAAAAATTTGGGATTAGAATGTTTTCAGATGAAATTTTGCGGAATGTTTACATTATCGTTTTATTTAATTATTAATGCTAACATTGGGTGTTTCCTTTTAGGTATTAAAAATTTACATAAGAGTTCATTATATAAATATTTATCTTCATACGATAAAATAGGACCACACTTTTTCGATTTTGAAAATATTTAAGAAAAACTAAGTGATATTTAATTATTTTTTTGTTATTATGATCCATTAATATAAAATTTTAGTACTTCATGAATAAAAAATTCATATATTTCAAATATCTATGAAAGGATAAAGAGGCCTGTTGAAACATAAAACCAAAGAATAAACTACTATATTAGATTTATTAAAATAAATTATTTATATTTTATCATACCACATATTAAATAAAATCATCATTACTAGGGAAAATTATATAGGAACAGTTTTTTTCCATTTTAATGTTATTTATAATGAATTGAAGATCATTTTCATCTTTCAATGATTTTTGGGGTAATGGTCATCAATTTTTTCATTAACATGATCTATATCCCTCATTATTATTTTTGGGACATTATAATTGTCCCCAATAACCATAATTTTATATTACACTATTTTTTTCCATTTATGTAATTTTTTATTTAACATTTACATTTCACACTCACCTTTCCAAAAAAAATTATAATTTATTCAAACAATTTGTTTTTTCCGGAATGAAATTTTAAAATATCAATCCATTGATTACGAATATATAAAACTATGAGTACATAACTTTTTTTGGAGGGGGGGATTAATACCCTGTTATTTGGGAATTTTTTTTTAAAAATAAATTTTTGTTCTCAGTTGATTACATTAATTTTAACCATGATTCTATATAGACCATTACTTACTAAATAATTATTAAATTAATGTTCAGTTAGATTTTATTAATATACATTTACAAAATATTATAACGTGTATACTATTTTTTATTGTGGATGTGTTTTAATTAATTCCAAAAAATTTGGAACACAATGTCCATTAATGTCATTTTATGATTAAAAAACATTTTACTGAATAAATGGTTATTATTTATTTTATAAATAATCATTTTATATAATATGGATCATATTTGTAAAAATTATTTTCAAAAATGAATATGTTGTTTTAAATCTCGATACAATTTTTTATAGGATAAATTTTAATAATTTTTCAAATAAAAATATTTTTTCACTGAATAGTGAAATGTATTTATTTTTATGAGACCCGCTATTTATTTTGAATTGAATTTAACATTTAGTTTGTAGTATTATATCATATAATTATAGAACGCCTATAATTTAAATAAATATTAATAATTACAAAATAATAATAATAATGATAAATAATTTTTGTAAAAGTTAATTTTTAGTGATTAAGACATATTAAAGATCTATTTTTATTATTGATATGTATTCTAATCAAAAGACATTAAATTAATATATATTTATTAAAGGTTTGAGAGAAATGAATATATTATATACTCAATAATATGTTCTAACATTCAGTGGATTGTTTTTAATAGGAAGGTAATGCATACACATTTGGTTTTATACATAAAAAATCTATATATTAAAAATGGTTTTCCTTTAGGATTGAAAGATAATTCAAAATTAAATTACACCATTTATGTAAATTTTATTTGGTGAAATGGAGTTTATATTTGGAACCATAATAATTATCATAAATTAAATCGGTAAAATAAAACATTTATCATATTGAATAGATGTGTTTTCGTTACTAATGGGTTTACATGGGGGTGTGTAAAAAATATATATATGGGTATTTTTCTTACACACACATATATAATAAATATTATTAGATGGAATTTCATAATTATCTTATCCTAATTTAAATTTTTTACCTTATGGATATAATTCCCCATGAAAATGATCGTATAACATTAAATCATGTTCTGAAATTCTATGATCCACATTACTCACATATGAATGAGAACCTATAATCTTTTGATCTTCTCTTATGACAAATCCTTCACTGATTAAGGTGAAATCAAAATAATATATCTAGAAGTATATTTATAGGTTTTAACAAATCTATTTCTAATTTATATATTCTCACACTTTCCCTAAAAAAATTTATCCATATATATGGTAAATCATGTATCATAAATACATTGTGATGTTATAATCATGATTATAAACAATTTTTAATCCCTTAATCATTAAGCAAGAAATAAGATATTCCCTCATGAATATATGTGTATTATAACTTCTATATTGTGAGACAACTCATTTTTCATCACCATAATTGTTGAGTGGTTACTGTGTGGGATTTAATATTTATATATGATATTATAATATAAATATTAAAACATAATTATGGGTTATTATCTTTCGTTATATAATACGATCCATTTATAAATGATTAGATCACTTTTGTGTTCGTGTTCACTACTACCTCTATGAAATGAGGTGAAATTTTTAACATTTTTTCATTACAGAGATGTAAAAAATGATATAATTAATTAAAAAAAGCTTTTTATTATATTATAATGATTATATAGATTATAATTAGTAAATTTTTTTATTATTTTTTTCATACATCAAAAAATTAAAATAGAACTCACATGTACGAAAAAATTACCATCTCCTTGAAGTGATATAATTATTTTTTCCAGATCAATTAAGATGAAAAAATATAAATATGTATTTAATGAATATACATGATATTTATATCTATATTAACTTTCTATTTATGTATGAACGTTGATCAATTTCAAATAACCATTACTGTTTATCTAAAACTCACATGAAAAATTATGTAATTATGTCCAAAAATGATGACATTAATAGAGAATTGAAAATTTGTTGGTTTTAAAATGATACAAGTGTATCATAAATGAATTTGTATTCATGAATATTATTACATAAATTAAATATAATAAATATTTATTTTTTATATTGGTGTTAGAGAACATACAAATCAAGTCAGATATACGTTAATGGTTTCGTTGTCTCCTTTTCAAATTCAGGATAAATGTTTGACATTATACACCCTAATTTAGAATATAGTTAATGAGTAATTCATAATGAATTTATATTAAAAAATTCATGAAATTATTTTTGTTTTAATATCCATATAATTTTAATTATTTAAATTTCCATCAAATGAAAAGAGACAATAATATTTTGGGATTCATCTCAATTTCACTATAATAATAGTAGTTTTATGTTTTCACACCAATTTCTTATTTATATGTTTTATGTACTACCAATGAATGTATATTAAAATAATATATGATATTATTCATGTAATCTCTATAACCATATGTTTTTCAATAATCAAATAAATTTCTTTTCAAAAAAATTAGTAATGACTTAATGGTTCATCATATTAATTTTGTTTTAATGATACATATTTTAGGTTATGCACTAACATATTTTTAAATGAATAATATGATAATACATTTACATTTTATATCATGGATATTTCATATTTAAAGGTTTTGGATGTTAAAATTCAAATTATTTCATCCATGTGGATTTTTTTTAATGTTACCATACTGGTAATGGTTCACTATCGCAAATTTTATTCTTTGGGAGATAGGTCATTTTCATACAATTATATTATCTTATGAGGTGTATCTATTAACTCTTTGACATTTCATATAATTAATATCCTTATAATAATGTTTTTTTATTTTTTTATTTTATGTTTCCCTCTCATGGTAATTAAAAATCAAATGAGTTCTAAGTAGAAAGATTATTATGTTACAATATCATTTTTATCGTGATCATATATGATTAAATTTATTAATGATTAAATTATATGATCTATATATAAATAATAAATAATAATTTATTATTATAAAATTAGTTTTAAATAATCCAATTTTTCATTTCATTTTCCTCTCCTTTTTAACCGATGATGGTGATATAATATTTTAAAGGAAACCCAACATTATTGTTCTCCATCACCATAAATCTTTTACCTAAAGTGCATATTTTTATTAAAATGTTTTATAAAACATTATTATTTTTTTTATAATGATCCATTAATCTTATTTTACCAATTTTTTTCATTCTATAATTTTTTACTGTAATTTTTTTTATTTTCCTAGAGGGGTAGTTTTTACTTTTTAATGAAAATGTGGATGGAATTTGTGTTTCAACCAACCGTGCATGAATAGAATTCCCTAGCATCATGAATATTATTTTATTCAAATATTAATTTATTAAATTAATTGAAACCATTCATGGAAAAAACATTCCATAATATTTTTGAAATTATAATATATAATGTATGTTATTTGAAAGTGAAATTGTATTCTCTTCATGATTTTGTCAAATATTATTTTAATGATATATTATATCTAAAATAAAATTCATTAAAGTATATTATAATTTATGTGAGATGTGATCCAATGATAATTTATCTATTGTTTATCTAGATGATCAGTTATTATAGTGATAAAATTTTTATCAAACCCATATATATTTCTATGCTTTATGATATGACGATATGAAGACAGTTTTATGATCTTAATGCTCACTTATGTATATTCATTATTATGTGATGTGTGGTGAATATATTACATAGTCCTAAAATGAATTTTTAATATAATCTATCTCATTAGATAATAAATATTATAATTGGTAGTTAACCCAGATTAATAAGATTATTTATCTAATAAGATTGTATTTTGTGTAAACATTTATGAATGACATTATGGAAGGGGAGTGAAACCCAACAAATGAGATAGTATTAGAAGTTATAAATTGCAATGGAAATGATTTAATAATTTTATTCTATAAATGAATTACATATCCTTATTTTCTTTTATTATGTCTATTTATTTAAAATTTAATACACAATACCTTTATATCTTCTTGGTTTTCATGGAAAAAAATATACTATTCCATGATTTAGGTTTATAAATATTTCACATGATAAGTGTCATTATTATCTATTTTGTTCATGTTCTCTTACCCATATTTTAATTATATTCTCTCCTAAGATCATTAAATGATTTTCGTTTTATTTACCCTTAAAATAAATATGATCTTACATGATTTATTTTATTCCAATACAAAGGTTATGGAGAATGGTATGAAGAATTATTTGTCTATGTATTGTTATATTTGTGAGTAAAATTTAGGAAATGGTATAGGTAATTTTTGTAATAGATGTACTTTTATGAAATTTTATAGAGACAGTAAAACATTATGGTTATGAATTATATTTTATTTTAATTTAATGGATACACATATATTAATAGGAAATAATTATGAATGAATAGTTATAGTCATTATAAACAGGAATAGAGGGTGTGATCAATGTGTCGATTGTTGGACACTAATTTGGGATTGGGTAGCCTAATGGATTCCCTGAGAGATGTTATGGGAATGTTGATCTCTTCAACAGATCATGAATGTGGTATGAATTTTTTTTAAGAATATCATTGGGGATTGTAGTGCGTGAGATGCATTTATTATGTAGTATCATTCCCTAGAGAAAGGTCTAAGTTAGACGTGTCAGGGTGAGAATGTAATATGATAAAAAATGTGATGTTTCTTTATATATAAATGTGACCATATTCATATATTCTTGATAAAGAGAATATATTTATAGTATATACCTGAGTCATAATGTATTGGAAGAGACCACCTAATGTGTGATGGTGCATATATTTTTGGGTTTTGGGGGAAAACACAATGAGAGGGGAGTGTTCATTGTGAAGTGATCGTGATGACGCTCAATTATCAGCCACACCCTGAGTGATTGGATGATGAAAGGGACTACCTTGAATGATAGAGTATTCTTATTATATACTAAGTAGTATTATGATGGTTCGCATTGTGTAGGATGTTTGATCTGTTGATTCTATCATTGAGATCTACTTCCTATATGATGTATTCCATCATCTATAGTTAATGGGTAATAAAATGGATCATTTGGGGTGGGATTGTAAGAGTCAAGAAATTGTAGTGGGACCTTCCTAAAGAAATAGGGAGGAGTTTGAGAATGTGTATAATGGGTATGAGGTTTATTAAAAACCTTACCTAGAAATATGAATGCTTAGATATTACGGTGTCCGAGTATTCAAATGATAAATTAACTTTCAAGGTTTTGTAATGCGTCTTCAATATATTTAATTTAATATTATATACACACAAATTGGATTAAATTTAATAGGGGTACATTTTAAACACCAAATGAGATATATACACCTTCCTTATATAGTGTGTATAGACCATATGACTGTTATGTGAGTTTAAGAACAAGTTTTGTAGTTCATTGAGTTAAAGCGGTGTAACTGTGATTTGAATATGTGAAACAGGTGATGCCCTAGGATTATAATAAATTATTCTTATGTATATGTTATTTTTTTAATTTATATATTTGTTCATACTAGTGGGTGATCATCTGTGATTTATGATTATATAAATTCTTTTAATAGTATGGTTGAATTATTGATCATTAATTTTGTAATAATATTATATTGATGATATTGGTAATTTAATAGATAATTAATGGTTAGGAATTAAAGGTAATGGTATCCACAAAATAAAATTATTTCCCTCATATCCAGTTAGTTACATCTATTATACTAGGAATCTTTACTAATGTCTTGTTTTACAGTAGATAATATGTGAATGATTTATTTTATCACGTCAATATAATGTGCTTTCATAGATTATTTTCATTTATTATTATTTAGATACTAGTATATGAATATGAAAATGCGTCAGAGCATGTTATACACCTTAGGTTCATCAGTTATGAACAACTTCTTAGTAAATAGTCTAGGTTAACATGATTATTGATTTTTGTTGTTTTTATAGTTTTGTTATAGATATTTATTCTTGATATTTTGATTTATTAGAGTTCATTTTAGGTTTTTTTAATCCTATCCTATTAAGGATTAACGTTCATGTACATGAATAAAAATAATTATATTATATTATGATACAATTTTTATGATTAAGTTTTTTATTTTTATAAAGGCATATGATTTTACTAGTTAAAGTGTAAATAATAACATAAATAATTTTTATCTATATGACATGTTAATGGAATTATATATAGTAGGACCATGGTTTTAACTCAAGTTAGTTTTTATTTCTAATGATAGATTATGTTTATATGATTATAGAATATTCTTTAGTGATGGTTATATAGTCACTTGGTGTGGGAGATTTAAATTACCCATTTATGGGTTATTTAAATAACTGTATACCTAATCCATGTTTTGGTATTTGATGGGTCTTTATAATAATTTTTTTTCATTGGAACAAGGTTTCATGAGTAGTAGGATACATTTTAATGTTTATGGGAACATCATGTTGAATTCTTTGATGTTTTTGAGAGGTGACGACCTTTTACTGCATATACTATCATTGAATTATTTCGAACGACTGATTTTTTCTATCGTGTACCTTATTGGTTTGAATTTTTTATTTTATGGTATGATGATTGGTGTTATTGTATGGTAGATTATATGAGGGTTACAAATTTTGTTTTGTTCTTTTTGATTCAAAATTACAATTTAGTGGTTTATAATAGCGATTATGGCCTTAAAATCATTGATATATCTCAATCATGTTAGAAATGAAGTTCTAAGTATTTTTTGGCTAGATGATATTACATGTATGGGATGTTTGGTAAGTATCTTTTTTAACATGAGTTTATGTTTGATGGTGTGATACTTGCTGTAGAATGATTCATGTTAGGTGTTTTAGATATAATATATAGTAAATTCATTTATTTTGGATGAGAACATGATTAAAAGTCGCTAAAACCCAACGTGACAGTTCATATAGGTTCAATATTCTTTTTTTGGTGTAGAGATTCATTTGATTGAATTTTCCATGGAATGTACTAATATTTTGTGGAATGTGTGTATTGATTAAGCATGATTTAGATTTTTTTATAATATTGGAATTTCCATATTAGTGGACTATTAATAATTTATTGTGACTTATGTTAAACTAGATTGTGTTTTCATGGGGTTTTGTATGTGTATAAGTCCATAGTTTTGAGGAGAAATGCCATTGGGAATTGGTGGGATTCAAACAATATCAAAACTAGAGTATGATTAATGAGGGATATTTAATTTCTTTGGGGTAAATTTTGAGGACAATTTCAACTGATGTGATTCTTATGGGTGTGTTTGTAACATCCTTTTTTTAAATAAAAAACTATGTTCAATTTATTATAAGATTCACAAAATTATGATTAAAAAAATTCCAAAATATTTATTTTTAATGTGACCAATATTTCAGAGCCATTAATTTTGTCTCATATAATTTTTTTTTGTTACATTTTGAAATCTATAATTGATATACTCATTGATAACGTAAAAATTAATTCTTTATAATTAATGACTAATTTTTAAATGAAATTTATTGATTATATATGAGTAAATATTAAATAATTTTCTTAATATAATTATAATTAATCATCGAGTTATTATTAAATCATATTTTTCATGAGAAATATATTTCATGTAACCCATCTTTTCCATATCTTCAACATGTTCTCCGTAAATATAATTTTTCTGTTATATGAAATGGGTATGGAAGAATCAACCCCAAATTTGGAACTAGAAGGATCAAATTAGTTTTTATTGTCATTTTAATTTTTTTCCATAAACAAGTTTCCATTTTAAAAAGCATTTTACCACAATATAGGTTGAATAAAGAAATGGGTTAATGTTAAAAAGTGAAATATTAAAATACCTAAACATAAAAATTAAATGATTGGTCAAAATTTTAATATACCATAATAATCCAATAAAATAATAATATTAATAATAATTTTTTTGTTGTAATTCATCCCAAATTGGTTGGATTTAAATATTAAATATTCTTTATTTAATCACTTAAAAACATCAATCCTTATGTAAAAATACTACTCATCACCAAAAAATTTGTCCTTAAAATCATTTAATTTCTTAATTTTTTTTGAAAATCCATATACTCATCACCTTATCCATTTCATGTGCTTCTGGTCTCACTAAATGATCAATTCCAAGGTAATTAAGTGGTCTTCAACAGTGGTGATATTCAAGAGGCATCTTTCCCAATGTACAATTATTAATTTCATTCTTTCTTCTATAGTATCCTAACCTCTTTAATTAATTATTTTATTTTATCTCTAGTATAATGTATATTGTATAATTTGATGTTACTAATGGAATAACTCATATCTATTCATTTTCATATCCTAGATTTTTCAATTAAATGAAAGAATTGTCCAAATTATTGCTTTTAATCATCTATGTAAATAATGATTTTGTTCGTTTTCCATTACTAAAATCATGAATTTTCATAAAAGTAATAATTATGGATAAATAATATTCTAATATGTATATTATAACCTATTTAATGTTTCGATACTAATATATGGATATAATTTTAAATTAAAAAACTAGTTATAAATGTTCAGAAAAACCCCAAATGGACTAAACTTTTACCAATAACATGTTATAAAATTAATCATATTCATATAAGAAGTAATAATAATATGTGGTTCCAGAGACCAATTGGGATTTTAATTAATTCCATTTTATTTCACTTATGGGGTTTTATTTCAATTTTAAAATATGACCAATAATTAAATACAAGTGATACAATGATGAAACTATGCTACAAATTCTATGGAAACAACATAAATAATGAAATATTATTAATTAAAAGATAATAAAATGATATAAAAACATAAAAATAATAATAAATATTTTTATTTTTATTCAATATTTTAGTAACATTATTTAAACCACTATAAATTACTTTAAATTTTAAAAAACTAAAGAAATGTTTAAGGTAAGTGTTTCTAGTATCACTCTTAATTTAGTGAGATATATTCTATATTAAAAACATATATTTTTTCTATGGTTTATAAAATTCCATTTGAAAAAAATCTCATGAATTTCATTGTATTCATGGTATTAATTTTTTCATTTTATAATTATTACTTTTATGGTGCATATGATTTGACTCATTACAATGGTAAGGGAATTCTCAATGTAATTCCCATTATATACGATAACCATAAAATTCCATGATAATGTATTGATAATATTATGTTGGTAATGAATTTATATTTTATTTTAATTTAAATACACTTTTTTTTGACATACATCTAATACATATAAATGATTCATTTTATTAACACTCACTTCAATTATATGATATTTGTAACGGACTATATTTTAAAAAATAACTTTTAATGTTATTTTTTAGAAATAATTTTTTATTACATATATGTAATGAATATAATTTTACAAATTAAATTAAATTGATTATTTTGAAGAATTAATTTCTAGTTTATGTGGTTACATTCATATATAATGTGTTTTATTGTATGTGGGCGATTTTTCATAATGACTATTTTAAAAATAAAAGGATTCTTTTCATCAAAGTGTTATTTCATAATGAAATATTTCTAGATTTTTTATGTTATAGTGTTATATATTTATTATGATAAATGGAGGTATCATGACAAATAAATGATAAGATATTACAAGATTATCCAATGATGGGTGGTTATGTGATAAAATAATGACGATTAGTTCTGTGAAAACCTTGGATGGGTAGTTATGATATAACCACCAGTGCATTGGGTAATCCAGAGTAGGTTGTTGGCCATATTGGTACTCAAATTATAAGCGTAATATGGAAATTGTTTCCCCTAATTAAGTAATTTTAATTAATTTTCATGATTTTTTTTTGTAGAAATGTAATATATTATTCTTTTTGAAAAGATGATTTTTTATCGTCGTAAACTATTATGTTTTTAAAAAATTATTTATATGGGTTGCCCTAGACAACCAATTTCTATTATAAAATTTCCCTTACAAATATTTTTTTTCTTATCTCATGTTTTAAAATGTTCTTCAAATTATTAATGGTGGATTATAGATAATGATGATATCATGGTGAAAATTATGATTATTTTTTCTTAATGAGAAACTTTTTTTCTGTTAAATACTTTTTATGTAAAAAATGGATAATGTGTATATTTTTCTATATATTATGTATTGATTTATGGTAAATTCATTTTTCTTAATTATATAAATCTATAGACCTAAAATATCACAAGGATACTAATAATGTGAATTTTAGTTTAAAATAATGTGAACATTTAATGTTTAAGGTCATATACTAATAATAGAAGCCTGAGGTTTTTGTGGGAATATACAGATTTTCTTCAATGGATAATGGTGAATATTTTTTTGATTAGATTTTCATGTTATTATATATTTGAGAATATTTCTATATGTTGTTATTTGTGATTCATTTCCATAGATTGGGAAGAGTAAAAAACATGTGTTGATTGAACCTGTTGGGTGTGGTGAACTAGGATTAATGTATGTGAATCTATATAGTGGGGATGATTACACTATTTTTGGGTGGGGTTGGACATTGTTTTATTAATACATTGATAAATATAATGTATGAATAGTTAATTATGAAATGAATAGATGGGGATGAGTTTTTTTTGTGATGGAACTCATGTATGAAAGTGTTACTCATGTATAGTCATTTCATTTAGTAATGAATAATACCTATAATATAATGAATGCATGTTTCATTTTAGTATGGGAAATGGTGATGATTCCCAAATTATGTAGTTTGTAAAATTAGTCATGGGTCTATAACAATTGTGTTATATTATTTTGGATGTAGTGATACTAGAAAGATGATAATTGAGATTAAAACGATGTGTCCAAATCCATTTCATAAAAATATGATGGGTCCAAATCCAATTTTGTTGTAATTTAGTGTGACATTAGAGTGAGATATTTTGCGGCCATTTCAGTGTTTAGAATGATATTCTGAAATAACTTATTTTATTTGAGGGACTAACTGTGAAATTAAAAAGAGTTCGGTGTTCACAATATAGATTTTTAATTTAGATGACCTCATGAAGACATCGATAATTAAGGCATCATGATTGGGAAATTTGATAATTATTAAGTAGCTGAGGCTTAGTATTTCTATGTAAATTTATTTAGAGTAGGATCACCTAGATATTTTTTATATAAATGGATGTTGTTATATGGAAACCTCATCTGGTGAAACATTTCATGTACAATGTATGTGTTATGATGATTGAACATATAATATTTTATAAAACGTGTTGAATAAAGGTTTGTTATGTGGGTAATTATGTATGGACAAATCCATATTTGATCTAAGAATGTGGAGTGATATCATATTCTAGTGGATGTATGGGATATTATGGATTTTTTATTACTGAATATTGGGTATGATGAGCCAAATGAAGGTGATTTTTCAAGGATTTAAAAATTTAAGAATCGTTATTTTTAACAGATATATATTTTTATGCTTTTTAATCTGGTAATTACATGAAATGGGATTGATATAGAAGTCAGGTGAGTAATAACATATCATTGAGATATTTTTAAACAAGCATTCCACTTTAATAGAATAAGAGAAATTTTTAAAAGATGGAGGAGTTTTCCCTAATATAGGAAATATATTTTTGTAGGTGTATCAAGATGATTTTAAAGGTGTCATTAATTCCATAGAGAAGGTATGATAGAAGATCATGTGGTTGTAATTTTACACAAGAATAATTGAGAGGCGGGAAAATGAGTTTGTATCCATTATTATTTTTTTTCTTTTACTTTTTATCCAATTACGGATCCTTTCACATAGTTATTAGGGACTTTGTTTGACCTATAACTGTTGATGGAAAAATTACTTAACCATATAAAAATATATAGAATAGTAAAAAAACAAGCATAGGGAATTATTATTATACTTGATTTCCCCCAAAGGGTAATATATAAGGATTTGACACCAATGATTTATTGATGTGAACAAATACACTATACATTAATTGTTTATGTGTTTATATTTTTTTCATATAGTCCATCAATTATAAGAACACATATATTACTATATTTATAGTGTATTTACTCCTCACCCAAGAGTGTATTCGTCTTCTTAAATACAAACACTGATAGTATGAAGGATTAAGTAAGTATATAGACTAAAGGACCTCTTCATGATCACTAAGGTTACCATGAGGGATTTTAAATCTATCTATCCATATATTATCTTTAATCTTTAATAATTTGGTGTAGTATTTCATAAATTAATATTGAATTAACACCTTTTAAATCCGGATTTAGAATGTATCTTACCAATTGATGAAAAAAAAATTATTTATGGTTTATAATTTTATGATTTTGGGAATAAAATTTTGGATAATCTTGATCTATTCTCTCAAGATCCAAAAATTTTATTACCCAATTTATAAAGACTTCTTCCTGTATATAAATCTAGATATGATCAATATTACTAAATAATATTATATATAAAAAATAAATCAATGTATTTATGAAACTTTTATCTCTCATGTATTCCCCAAACTGTATCTAAATATAAAAACTTTTTCAATAATAATGATCACAATATTTTAATTTCACTATAGTCAAGTGTATTTCAAAAAAAACATGGATAAAAATTTGGCGATGAAATTTCTTAAAAGATTTTTTATTCATAAAAATATATAATTTTCAAATACCTTGTTCACTTAGTTAACCACCAGCACATATATAGTGTATCATGAATTATATTTTAAAATAATATTTACTCTACTAAAGAGTATGATTGACTGATTTTACATAAGACATTATTGAATATACAATACCACATTCATTGTGAAATCACTATATCTTGTATTTTTTTACTTCACTAGGTATACTATTTTAGTGTTTTCATCTTCATATATTCTCCATGAGATCGCTTGTAACTATAAATTTGTCTTACTTTACATACTATCCCAGATTTTATTCAACTCTTTCACACTACTCATGTATTTTTGAATGATCCTATATGTACTCATGTTTAGTACACATAGTTTCTATTTTTAGTTTTTCTACACTCACAAATCACGAAATTTAGAATCAAATTCTTGCATGTTTCTTCATTTATATCACCACATTATCATGTAGCTATAATCTAAAACAATATTATGTTAAAATAGAGAGTGACTATGTTTTTATTCTTCTCCCTTGATTTTCTTGATTTCATTAATTTTAATAAATCCTTAAAAATTGTTATTTCATGTATATTTATAAATAATTTCCACCACATGATAACCTTCTAAAATCAATTATATTTATTTATTACAAATACTCACTTCTCAATGTGAGCATCAATATAGTCCTTTGCAACATTATAAAAAACATACAACCAAACAAAACGAATATATAATTCCCTTTTAAATATTACACATCATTTTGAATTTTACTCAACCTAAAGAGGTTCCACTAGATTCAACTAAATTTTTATTCAATATTTCACAACTTTATTCATTACAAATTCCAGAATACATCAATGTTATAACATCTGTAATTTATTTATTCATGCAAAAAAATACATCAAATATAAAAGTTAAAATAAATTAGGTACGAAGAATACTTCTGATGATAATTTATTTTTTATTTAACCATTTTATAGGTCTCTATGTAATCATGAAGGTTGTTCCATATGTTTTTAATACATGTTGAATCATGTGTCATGAAGTTTAATACCACACAATGTGTGTGTCCCTATTTTTAAGATGGTTTAAATGTGGGTAAAAATTAATCGTGTCCTACATCAGAACATAAGGAATCATGGAATCATGTTTATTATATTTCATAGCACTCAAAAAAAATATCTCATATATCACTACAACATTCTCTAATTGATCCATCGTGCCATTCTGTGTGGCATCTACCAGGTAGGTGCTTTCATACATGAACCCATAATGTTTTCTCTATATGTATAAATTTTTAATGACACACTATCCATGAATGAAAATTTAAAATTTTATTTCAAACTATGTATACATCAATTAAAACATATTATATTACGGAAAATACTAATCAATTTATAAAAATTGCAAAAATATATATTATTTTTATTTGTAAAATTTTTAATTTATTCCAATTTCATGTATAAATCTTCATAGATAAAGTATTACTTTTTATAAAATATATCAGGAAAATATCCATTAAATACTTCTATCCTATATTTTTATGAAACACATCTTTTAGACTTACGGTTTCAAAAATTTCTATTGGTCACCAAAATTTAAGACTCACCGGGTCAGATAAATTCTACAAATGAAGACATAACTATTGAATATAGTGCTACTTATTGGTGAGGACTCGTAAATATTCCTTTGTTAAATTTCATATGAGAAATGTATGGAAAATGTTTTCCCAAATGCTCCCACTATAAATTAATGATTAATTATATATATTTTTAGAGATCCAAAATATGTTATTGTGAATATTATTCAAGGAAATCACATCATTAAATGAATCCAATTTTATGTTATGAAATAATTACGAAGGATAGGAATCATAGATTGAAGAATGAATTGTAATCCTTGAATAAATAATTCTATGCAGTAAAATCTTGTTTTGGGATTTTGGTTCTATCATGGAGAGATGGATCGTTAAATGAATGGAGTGGGTCACTCCATGTTTATTTTCCAAAAATATAAGATCTTGTAATTTAGAACTAGGTTAATCCATGGATGGTAGAAAACTTTTTTGGTATTTCACCACAATCCATTCTATTTTTACATGTTATGACCCTTGGTCGATATAACATATATACAAACATAAAGAGACATCATGGAATTCCCTTTATTATTTTTTTGATTGGATAAGACATTTCCTTCCAATTCTGACATTTCCCAGGATTTGGAAGGAAAAAAGATACTAGGAAGGGGAATTTGGATAGCTTATTTGAACCTTCATCCTATATTTGATCCCCTTTATTGATAATATTTGTGATGAATATCTAAAATGATTCATGTTTTTCATTTTATAATTTCCCTTGTTCTCCTATTACAATTTCCCCCCTCTAATTTGTTATTTTTCCAGAATGGTTTCTTGGATTCTTGGACTAGATTATGGTGATATCATCATGATCGATGATGATTTTGTTAATAAGAGTTCTAATTGAAGTCCATGGGTTATTGGTGTGTTTATTCTCAAGGATTTAATTATTAAATTACATGTGTTGAGAATTAATCATATTTTTACCCATTGAATTTTTCTTATCATTTATATTTTTTTAATAATTATCTATTGTGTGCTTTGGTTGACATAGTCTGAAATTTCATAGAAATTATATGGGGAGAACATATATTTGGAAACTAAAATCATGGAATGTGGTAACTACTTTTTACAAGAAGGTGTCCCTATAATGAAAATACATATCAATTTTTATACATGATTATGTATTATTGAATGAGAATATATAATGAATTAAATGGATTTGTAGAAAACGATACCTAATAATGGGATAAGTCAACATTAAGCCTCATAGTGTGGGGGAAATAAATAAGATTTATGTTTATATGAATGGAATAATATGATTATTTTGAATAAAAAGGGGGAGGGTTGGATATGTTAGATTATATTATGAATGATATCGGGTTTTTCATAGGACTAAAGATGTTTTATTAATTGACAAGGTCTGATTCACCAATCTACTTTCATGTGAAAGAGACTCTTAGACCCACAGATGAAGGTTATGTCATAATTATACATCATGTGTGGTTAAAAAGACTCCTTTAATTGAATTGTAGAGTCTTGTTAGGTGCGATAAAAAATATAAGTACTCAAGGACATGTATGGTGTCAAGAGGATGAATTATTCTAATGGATGGGCTTGATATATCTCATAAATGAAATGGGAGATGGGATCCATGTATGGGTTATAAGAATTTAATTTATGAATACGAAATTAGGTTCCTAATGTCATTATATTGATGAATGTGGTATTTAAGAGGGGTTACATGTTTAGGTTGATGGATACATTTTGATTCCCTTATAATCTATATGTGAATGGTGATGGGAGTAAAAGATCGTGATTTTCTAATTGTGAATGTCATGAGGGGATTTGATTCTAGGGAAATAATGGTATATGAAATATTAACAATATAATAGGATATAATAGGGATATGTAACTTAGAATTGAGTCATGGTAATAATATGAGACACTTTACTATCCCATGTATTATGTTTTGTGACTATGAATAACTTTGTGTATGTTTGGTGGTGAAACTAGATATATGAAATTATCATAAGTGGTAGGGTATTGATTGAGATCACCTTGTGTGAGAGGTAATTTTGGTAGTTATGATTATGTGAACCAACCTATGATAGAGGAGTGGTCAATGTGATTCCATTGATAATGATATTGTTTATATGGATTCATTATAATTGATAGGATTATTTTAGGGTCCCCTATATGTGAGAAGGTGTTTTTCAGGTTGTAATGTGTTATAGGGATGGATCAGGTTGTATAAGATGTTTGATCCCCTATTTCCATCCTCATGATCTATCGATTAATTGATGTATAGCCTCAACATGAGTGATAATGTGTTGGATGGAACCATAATGAGTTATATGGTATTTTTAATGTATATGGTTTTAGGACCCTACTATTAGTAAGAGGGTAAATATTGAGATTTATTATGATGTAGATATGTATTGGTATTTTCACTACCCTTATAAAGAGGATAGCTCCAATGGAATGGTACTTATTCATACCCTTCTTCATTTTTTATGGGTTTTTTTATGGATGTGGTGACTTCTTCTTCTAGTGATGGGGGAGACCGGATTGTACGTGTGTTTTGTGGTCCATGATTGTTGATGATGTTGTGACTCTGATGCTTGTGTACTATGTATTGTGTCTATTTAAATTCATTATTATTTCACATGTATATAATGGTGCATATTAGGGGAACATGTAGAGAATCTACTATATTGTATTTTCCACATCCAATATGGGAACCATGGTGAACATATAGACTGCATTCATGATTTAAAATTCCATGAACAAGTTGGGGTGTGGATTAGGCTGGAGCATCTCAAAATGGATTAGGAGATCGGATGCATTTCAGGTGGATGGGTAGTAGTCAAACCTCCTTATATATTTATTATTTTTTATTTCATAAATTTCATTTTGTTACTGGGTTATAAATTTGTATATACAATTTTATATGTTAAATAAATTTCTTAGTGGGGTTTTATTATTAAACTTGTATACAATAATTATATTAAATTTAGGAATTTTGTTAATTAAGATATTATTTAAAATAGGAATGTATTGGAAATAGTATAAATAATACATTATTTGGTCTCTTTTATATAATTGGAATCTTCTGACATGTGGAGAGGGACATGTGGGGGTTTGGGGAATTCTAGCTATGCTATAGATAAGTTATTTTATGTTGGTATTTTTAAAATAATAATAATGTGTATGATTTTAAATCAATCTATATTATTTTTTCTTCTTATTTTTAATGAGTGGTACTCAAATTTTGTGGAGGTATGTATCCATTAAAATTAATATTAAATCTACATTTTTACTCTAATGTAAAATATTAGGGTTTTAAGGAATGTTACTTCAACATCCATTTTTTAACCGTAATAGTAACCATGCGACTCAACTATGAATCCAATAAATAGAGGCAACCTATTAGTTTAACATTAATACGAGAGGAAAATGTCTATGATAAACATTCAAATTATTTTTGTTTTATTAATCATGGTTATTCATATTTTCATCTAAATGTGCACCTAACAATGTGAGGGGGGTTCCACCTATTGCAGTACGTACACATGGTTAGAATCATGTTTGGAAAATCCTTTTTGGAATACCATATTACACTTTAAAATAGTTAAATATTATTTTTAACTTATATTAATAAACCTTAATACATCTTTCACCATACATTTCATACACTACATCTCATCCCAGGATAGCAATCACATTTGTTTTCTCCATGGATTTTGGAGATATTATTCATTTGATCTCATTAGAGAACAAATTTAATCACAATAGTATCACTTGGTATGTTCTCATTATTATTGAATCATTTACTATTTATTAAAATATTAAGGATTCTATTTCCTTGTGAACTAATGTACACTATTTTTAATGTGGTTAGAATTTTTTTTCTAATTTCGCACATTCTTTCTCATATATGATGTTGACACTAGATGTACAGTCATCTATTGGAAAATGGTAGGTGTTTATGAAAATAACCCTAGTTATTATTATGATTATATAATGAAACATCATGCCACATGAATTTATTTCAATGTGATTCCTCTAAAATGTGAAGATACATTAAATTAATTAATCTCCATTATGAGATACTCCCATAGATCGATGATATTGTTTGTGGTTGTATTCCTTTTCTAATAATACACCATAGGGTGGGTTTAATGATACAACCTAGAAAACTATAGAAACTCATATGAGACTGAACCACCTCATGTGTATTTTTATATTTCTCATATTTGAAAATGTAATGAAGTATTAAATGAGTGATGTATGGAATGAAAATTTCACCAATAACTTTTTAAAAGCTGATGTTTGATAATGGATTTATTTTTGATTATTTTCATGTGAATAAATTCTATATATTTCGCGACTATGTTATGAGTGTAGAATTACTATTTATGGGGCGGAATGACCTATGTGATGATTGTACATCAATTGTGGTTTTACATAAATAGAATCATGTTATCCCAACTAATTTATTAGGATGTCAACCAAGAGAAATGACACACATGGATTTAGTCAGTGTATTAGATTCTAAATGCACCATCACTACATTGAGGGATCCATGTATTTATAAGAATTAAATTAAATTCATTTCAGGATGTTTAAATGGAATCAAATATATGTTATAGACAAAAATGGATTATTCTTTGGGCTCTATTCAGGTATAACATTGATGCAACCTTGGAGCTGTTTGCAGTGCTTGGGTAGAAACCCCATTTTTGGTGAATTTATAAGGGTACATTACAATAGATTTCTCCTACCGTATAAAACATAAAAGTCATAAAAAATTATAAGACCTTACCTAAATATCTCAATATTAAGGAACCTTGTTTGTATAAATCATACCCCATCATTATAAAAAGATATTTTAAAATTGAAGTTCCCAACGTTGTTTCAACTGAGACTAAAGTAAGGATTTATCATATGGGCATCCCATGTGGAACTCAAGCAACATAGTTTGATTATTTAATATCCCTATTCATCATACAGTAACTATGTTTATCCAATACTTGATGACTAGATATAGCTTGACTCCATTGCTGACATCCTATAATATTTCACTCATTCCATTTTTTGAAGAAAATTGGTACCAATAATGGCATCATGGATGTATTTCTTGATATATTACAGCACCACACTATGGGTACATGACATCATGTACAATGAGTGATTAAATTAAAAGATGATACATCCTTTGATAATGATGTTATCAGATGAGTCATTTGGTTTATTTTTTTTGTAGCATGTGATGATGAATGAATGTTATCCTACATACCCAATATAACATTTTTTATGTAAAACTGGCATAATAATTTATTATCCACTATTGGTTTTATTCTTTATATGTTTATCTGTATGATTTAATTCTCCAGCTATTTCTATTAATTTCATTTCACTTCTTATTGACTAACTTCCACTTTCATCCACTTTGATAATGAGGGTTTATCCTCTTAATTGAACCCCATTAGACCCTCACTACTTTTATAAATAATCTGATATATGGGGAGGTGTTCTTGAGGAAATGTGGCTAAAAAGTCTATTTATGTGATAGTGAATTGGGTTAGGAAAATTTCAAAGTTGTTTTCGATATATTTTTATACATTCAATTAATATTTTGAGATAGTAAAAATCATATTAATGATTATTATAAATTTTATAATGAGCCTATTCAGGGGATTAAAATACCCATTTTAATAGAGAAATAATGTTTCTAGTAATGATACTTAATGATATTGTTTTTTATAATAAAACAAGTACTAATTTCCCTATAGTGTGAAGGGCATGTTTTCTGATGTTATTATTAACTATGTATTTTCCCCTTTGTCATAGTATAAAAATGGAATATCACCGCAGGCATCTGTATATGTACATGATGATTTAAATTCCACACATATTTCATTTCATGATTACTAAAATAATAACATTTTCCAGTGATTCATGTTGTTTTTTGTGTTTGTGGGTGTTTATAAAATAATTCTACCAAATTTTAATTAATGAATGGGATTAACAATCAGTTATTTAATTGTCTACCTCAATATAAAGAATTTTTTATAAAGGATATGTAACACATACCTTGTCCATGAATCAGTGGCCTTGGGACCTCATTCCCGTGAAAAGTTAAGAGAGTCCTGTTACTAGAACTCACATAGCGAAATTGAAAATTATAGCCCATTCTGGTTGAGAAGCTAGATGAGGATAAAGAATCCCAACTGTTGATATATTTTTCCAGAAGTGTAAAATTCTCATGATATTCAGGTTTTAGTTGTGGTAATTAGATCAAGCTACATATTTCCAATATATCTTAAATCTATGGAGAATAGTGAAAATACATATAAATTTTGATATAATATCCTTTTATACTAAACATTTGTTTCAACATTATTTGACATAAGTTAAAAAACATTCTTATATCATTTGATATTGTGGAATGTCTTAGGATCAAATTTTTTCATTTCTATGGAGTAATTACTCATGATACTCTATTAGGTCTATGATTTGATAGTGAAAAACAATGAATGATTTCCCATGAGATATTACACGTTATAATTTCTTATAGAACTTATTCATAATTGAGATGAAGAACATAGATATAATTCATGGGATGGACTACGTAGTTACTATCATGAAATGAATTGTTTTCATCGTATCCAATAATTTTTATATCTCAAGAGGGTGTTAGCTACATTTATAAGGGAGAATGGGATGCCAATGAATGTGGAGACCAACATGTGTATCATCAGTTGTGCATAGTTTCATGCCCATATTTCTAGTATGTTTATTTATGATCAGGAAATGAAATAGATATAAATTATTATAGTGGTGGATAATTTTAATATCACGAAGATGAATTCAAAAACATGACAGAGGGGTTTCCTTTAGGGGAGCTCAACCCCCAGTGGTGATGCCCTAACATAGATTTCCACAGCTCTGACCCCCTCTTTCCTAGAGGGGGGAGGGGTTAAAGTTCGTCCTCCCCATGTCGGCTCAGTACTACTCCCCTTTCAAGAACCTGGATTTCCTTCCCAATTTCCATTTTTCTTCATTTCCCTAAAGACTCTGACCTTCACAACGGCTCGACCCAACTCACGCTCTATACAAAAGAGTTCAATGAGGCCTTGTATATTCAACGATTGATAATTTTTGACCAATTCAAAAGTTGTTGTCCCTTTTTATATGCTTTCTATCATTTAGTATTTGATTGATGAGATCATCAAGAGAGCGTGTTGGATGGACTCTTTGATCGGCGTCACCTTATGATTCGTTTCTCCTCGGAGGATGATCTAATTGCCGCCGGGTCTTGAGCCCCTAGTGGAATCAATGGATACTGTTTTTTATTTTTCACTGGTCTACCGAACTTATCCTGAATCATGGCGTGCCCTCATCTGCATTTTTATAACCTTCCCTAATTTATTTCTTCCTTTCAAGTACCCCACAATTATCATGATGTTAGGAAATATGGTAGGAATATTTATATGCTCTGATTGTCGAATGTTGGAAGTATGTCATATGATAGCCCTTCGAGTACGTGTTAAGGCCAATGATTCTATAGACCACATAGTGTGGCTATGGATTTTTTTGGAGATTAATTTCGTTGAAAACAAACTATTTTCTTCGAATCTTGGCCTTATTTTTATCAATGATGTCACAAAATAGGGAACTCCATCTCTATCTGTCGTTGAAGGAATAGGGTTGGAAATGTGGTGATCAATGAAACTGAGGGGAATGTGGTGCAGAATAAATATTTTTTGAACTGGAAGTTGTAGGTTTTTTAAAGTTAGGTATTAGCATGTAGATGTGTGTGAGGTTGATCCAGCGATGGGGGAGTACTCAAGTGGAGCTAGGGTGCACAAACCAGACATGGTATTACCTCCAAGTCCATGTGTGGTAGATGTCTTCAAATGTCTATGATGTAACTTGGATTCCCACACTTGCAATCAGATCGGGATAGGGTTTTCTCACGCATGTGATGTGTATGAAGGTACTCAGGTCACACTCAATGTTCCCACTCATTTTTTGGTGGATGTTGTTAGAGCTGCTGAATCATATGGCTCAATTTATGGGGATGAAGAATGTCAAAATCCTAGCTCTTATGAAATGGTGGTGAGGGATGGTAGTAGAAATGTATCTGAAAGGGTTTCTGATGGAAATAATACGTCGAAAGAAGATCATGAGTGGGATAAGATTTCATGTGGGGACTGTAGGCCAATTGAAAGCATGAAGGAATTCAACTCAAGGGGAGTTATATTCTAAATTTTCCCCCAGAAACCATATTCTGAGCTTGATCAATGAGGGAGAGTCTGAAGAATAATACAAGGGTTCATATAAGACTAATAATGAGGGTGAATGATAATATATTTATGATAATGGCTTGGGAGGGGTAGGAAATATCTTGCACAACCAAATCAGAATAAAAAGTAACAAAGAGACTAGGGATTGAGGGAGCTACATTGATTCTAGGATTCCGAAACTGAAGGCACACAAAGACTACTCTTTTCTTCATAAACTGATGGAGACACAGATGGACAAAAAAATTGGGTAAACCCAAGGAGCTCGATTCCGAATCAGTGGAGAGATTGGATGTCCATCAAATCATGATTTTCGATTCACATGAGAATGAATCCTTACCTAAAGTAGATTGGCATAAAAAGATGCAATTACATATAGAGGAGGTGATATCAATGGTGGAGGATACTGCTTCCCTAGGTATTCAGTGTGAGGTAGGAAATAATTCAATTGATAAGTTAAGTTCATAGGAAGTGGTTGTTCTTGTGAGTGAATCGACCTCACCTGGGGAGGTAGTAGTGAAGGGGATGCCTTGGGAGCCAAAAGGGGAGGTTTTGATCTGGGAATATCCATTGGAGTTCTTATTACATTCAGAGGAGGGGATGTCTGAGAAGGTGGTATCCATCAATGATTTTGTTGAGGATATGGAACAGATTCAAGAAAGATCGATTCATGTTGATCCGAACAAGGAACAATGCAAGTGGATCGACAAAACACACCTAATCCTAGTCCGAGGGGTCAACCACAACAAAATAGATGGGGAGGAGTTCTTGCTAAGATGGTGTAATCTAGCCTCTCATTTCGATGGCATTATCATAGATCACCCTAGAAAAGAGGTAAGATCTCTCTCTGAGAAAATTTTAAGGATATTAAGAATAATGGGATTCAAATAGTTTAATTAATTTATTAATTTTCTATAGTGTTTGATGGATATGTGGTTCTTGTTGGTTTCACACATTACCTTTAAAATTGTTCTTATTAATAATATAAATTTATATTTGGAGATAGTGGTGGATCATTTTATGGATTTATATCATTAATTATTTCCTTGAATACCTTGTGAGATAGTTTTATTTCATTATAAATCTATTCCCTAGAGAATAACTACTATATATTCCTCTTTAATGGATTTATATTATTGAGCTTCATAAAATAAAAAATAATTTAGTGTTCTAGGAAGACAATGTGTATCTATAAATTATTACATCTAATTGGTGTTCGCCCATACAATTTTCCCAAAATGAGGATTGTAATAACACACATTCCATTGATTAATGGAAGTTGTATCATCTCACTATTAAGAACAATAATCCACTACACAATACATAAGATCACATTTATTATCTCAACGGTTCTCACATTTTATGAAAGATTGATTCTAGTTTTACTTATCATATTGTATGTGTTATACCCTTATATGTACCACATAATGGATTCCAAGGAAGATAAGGTCTTTACATGTACTAGTTAATGATATTAGGTCTTAAAAACATTCTAGATATTTTTATTTTGTTTATGGATTGTTTTTTCCACACATACATGGAATCCTTATTTTTGGATTATGGAGATGATATATTTTTATATTTTGAAACTCAATGAAATATTTCCAAAAACCAATAGAATATATTTAATACAATGAAAAAGAACACAATTTATGGTTAGATCACGAAATTCCATTTTTTGTTGATAGATTTTACTTCATGTGTCATATTATATCAAAATTTTTGGTATTTGCGGATCTATGGAATATGAGAGACATAGTTTTCATAGATAATACCAAGAATGTAATTATTATATAGAGATTCATATGGATAGATGTCTATTATCAGTGTTTTAATCATAATATATCAAGCTCTGAAGCACCACTTATGATCTTATCCAAGAACGCTGTCATGTTTTCATTTTTTTAAGTTGTGAGAAATCATTTTAGGAGATGAAATGATGAAATTAATTAGTGTCGGTCCGGACTATACCAGATCCTACTAAGGTTTATACAGTATATTATGATTCATTAGGAATCATGATTTTATATATTATGATATATCTAGATTTATTCGTGGTGTATGAATATAATCTATTGATTTTATATAACCATAAGTACCTGAAAAATGATCCAAATGTAACCGTGTTTTTTTATTATTAATACTGGTGGATGAATTATTTGATGGGAGTGTGTTTTTTATAAAAAAACCCATTACATTATATATTAAAAAATTAGTCTATGTGATTTAAAACTATATATTTATAATGGATTGAATATCTTCTATCCAATTATTATATCATTTTTATATGTCTCGTAATGGTAATGTAGTGGTTGATGCATTGAGATATAATAGTTATAGACAAAATATTTAGAATGATAATATTGAATGATAATTGATATATCTTCTATCTGATTAGTATCTAGTCATTCAATAGTGTTATAGGTATCATATTATTATATCATTGTCAGTGACATCAAGAATTATGTAATGTGGGAATTTAAGAAAAAATTTATTTCTTGAAGGATTGATCTTAAGGGGAAAAATTTCATATGAGTACCCATCACCTGGATGGGTGGTTATTGAGTATGATATATTATTTTTTAATGGATGTTCATAGGTTACAATAGAATGTTGGGAAGAAATAATTCCAATTTCACACACCGTGAAATGGGATGTGTATCATAGAATCACTAAGTCTTATTATGATTTATGCTTCTAATAATGGTTTACATGGTTGAAAAATAATTGAACTGGGATTGTTTCTTGGTGTTCCTACTATTATGGGGTGGATGTAAAACACTAGATGGGATTATGGGATTTCAATCCCATTACTTATTTAGGAGTAGAAAATTGATGACATCACTATGGATCATGTGACAGGTATACTGAAATCCCCTTATGGCAGTGACACCATATCTGTTATTATAGAAACACTAACATCTCAAACCCACCATATTCAAATTAATGTGGTGATATATTTTTATCAACAATGAAGTCTATATTTCTATTATTATCACATCATATAGGGATGGTTTTTATATGTCATGGATCGGTAAAGGGATGTAAAATCATTTTTTTGAATGGTAATTCATAGTACATAATTCCACCCTAATACTGATGTCCATTCATAGTGTACTATATACTTTTTATAGGGTATTATTATGAAATGAGTCTTTGAATTGGGAGGTTCTATGGAGAATCATGTACCTTTTACTGAGCTCATATATAATAATAATTTTCAAGGAAAAATATTGATTTTTTATCACAACATCCTATATAATATTCTATGTCATTCATCCATATGATTGGTATAGGAAAGTGATGTGGGGATACTAGTGACATGTCTAGTTCATGGGACATTCGAAAAGTTATAGAAGATCTGAATGAATATGGATACATCAAAGACTAAGGTAGTTCCTTATGTTGATTGTTACAATTATCCTCTATAGTATTAGGTTGGAGATTTTTTGTACTTGCATATTCTTCCTAAGCATCATTATTTATAGAGTGAGTGGAAATACAAACATGCAACTTGATATATTCGAGCTTTAAAGATTGTGGAGTGTTTCATTATTGTAGTATTTCAGATATATCATCCTCAAATTTACCAATACATGCATGATAACATTCATGTTTACATATTCATCATTATCATAATGATACAACTCAAAATTTTGTTTCTATGTATGTTGAGAATGTCATTGATTATTTTTCTAGAAGTATCCAATTCATATTATTTGACACTTAAGAAAGGCTCTATGAAGGTGGATGGTTCCCCATGAATTGGTTATATGAAAAATGAACATGTATATAATGAGACCAAGGAGTTATAGTTCGACATACTTACCCAGTGGGTATTGTTTTTCATTTATGTAGACCAACCCCTCAAAGGGAAACATACTGATGAGTTGTTTTAATGAGTGGATTTTTTAACTTAATAAAATTTTATGCTGGTAAATATCATCTACCGGTAAGTTTAAATGTCATATTATACTCTAATTTATGTTTATAAGTCATTAATGAAGGTTTTGAGAGAATCGCATTCCCATTCAACGCCAATAGCACAATTATATGGTGATAAAGAAGAGGAACATGGTTGGGGAATGGTTTGAATAATAAATTTATCATGACAGTGCATCCCAAAAATATGGGGGCAAGGTTAGCTTACCCATGTGAAAAAAATAAACTGATCATAGAACACCTGAAATTTGTTTCATGTTTATTATGAATTATTACAACATGGTTTATTCTAATGGGGTTCCAAACCATATGTGGGCATGAAAACATAGGTAGTAGGAGTGAAATATAAATACATGGTGTAACCATTCATATGTACAAACTATTCACCCCTTGAAAAATGAAAAATTATATTTTTCCATAAAGAATTTAACCCTTTAGAACTACATATCCATATTATTTCACATACATTATCCATCCTCTTAAGTTCCCCTCCATCCATCTTTCTAGTCCTTCGGGGATATTATTTATTTGAGCTCAAAATTTAAAACTCCTCATCCTTTTGGATCCCCATTAGTATTTATCTCATTAATCTTTATATTTTATTACATTCTCTCTTTATATCACATATTTTCCATGGGAGTTGATTTAACATTTTTAGGGTGTTTTCGGTTATTTATATTTATTACATTCCATATCAAATCTGAAGATGAAACAATATGTGCAGTCTCTACCAACATAAGGATAGTGATCTATCCCATTTCACTAAATTTACTAATGTTTATATCATGAGCATTCATATTATTACCTAAAAATCATATGAGTCATCTATAATGTAAAATTTAATAAATTTAATTCATGGAACATGATGATATATTACAATAGACAACTATTATTTTTATAGATTGTGTTCTGGGACTATTAAAAAACCCTTGTTTGTGTTTAATTATATGCCACTTAAATATTTATAAATTCTTAACTGGAAAATTCACTTCTAATGTCAGGTTTCTTTTTCTATTATTTGAAATGGATTATAAGATTTAAATGAATGGGGAATAGAATAAACATATCACCTAGCCCTTATATTATTATGAATAATGATTATGAATATCATTATTACTATATACACTTGAATAATTATTATATAATTCTTTACTCTATTCAAAAAATTGAATTACTATTGATGGTGTGGAATTCATTTAGGGATATATAGACTATAATTTGGATTTATATTGATTTAATCAGGGGATTTCAACCCATTAATTGATAAGTCTTCAACATGAATAACCACACAAGAATACAATATTCAAATTGGATTTTGAATTCCACTAATTGGCAATGAGCGTTCCTTGGGTTTTGTGAAATTAAAATAAATTCATTGGATGATTCGTTTTATATTTGGAATGACGTTAAATATTACATTGAAATATTCCTTGGGATTAATTTAATACTTTTATCTAGGATACCATGGACATGTTTCTAGTGCGTTTGTAGAACTCCCCTTTATAGAGATCTATATGGGTACAACCTTTTGTACATCAGATAGACTATAAAACAAAAAGATATGTAAATTAAGAGACATTATATGATAACCAATTGTAATGGATTCTTTGGTTTTATTCATCACATCCAATTATTTTAAATATAATTTTTTATTAGAATGTCCTCATAGATGTTATATATTAGCAAAAATAAAGTATTATCTTATGGTTATCCATTTAAGAACCTAAAATGAAATAATTTTTATATATACATTACTTATTTATAATAAATTTTTCCCATTCATCCTATATCCATACATTTTTTACTGTTATACACCATTGGTGGTGGAGTTATGATTTTCATGTAAAATATGTTCAAACACCGATTGTTACTATGATAAAATTCATCAATGAAGGTAGGGAAAAAGGAATATCTCCTCTATAGAAACATGAATATAAATAATTGTATGGTGTAGGGGATAAGATGGCTATGATTGTGTTCATTATGTTATTTATTATTTTTTGTTTATTTTTTTATATTTTTTATAGAATGGGATATTTTATTCCTATTATACTAGTTCCCATGTTCCCCATTTATTATAGCATCATGAAATAATATTTCTAAACTGTTACTAGTTGTTTTATCTATCTATATGGTTTCCAATATTTTTTTTCTTATCCATCAATTTCAATTATTATGATTGCACAAATAATTGTTTATTTTATTATATTGTTGAGATTATTAATGTTGGTATCATCTACCTAATATACCATATTGGACACTCAATACTAATAGACATGCTCTAGGATATAGAGTGTATTGTTTGAGGCTATGTGGATATCTAAGTTTGGTTTAATAGGAGTGAATTTGTCTCATGATGCCACATTATGGGAATATTCATGGGTAATGTCTTGAATGATGATGTTTCATTATTTTTGATCAATAACATATTAGACTACATTTAGGGTGACGAGGATGTCTTGGAAATAGCTTTGATTGAATAAAAATATTTTAAATTTCCCGTCATTAATAATAGAATCATATATAATGTATAATGGATCAGTTCATTATGAGTAATTCCCTTTCCAAATAGACTTCATTACACATGCTTTTTCCTATAAATATTTGTATTTTCATAAAATTTATGAATTAATAACTTGATACTAATAAATAATCTCTTATATAAATAGCCGTTATAATTTCATCAATCACAAAGGAAAAAATAATTTATTCTATTGTAATGGTTTTTTTATAAGGGATTCTTTAGAAAATGAAAAATCATAAAGATTCTTTAGAGGATTCAACCATTGATGAAATTTTGAATACATCAGATGGTTGTAATAAAATTAATTCTCTTATGGATTTTAATTGACATATCATTTAATAAGGGGTTTTTATAAAACATCTCCTGGTGATATGATATATATAATAGTGGACAGAGATGACATGATTCTGGATCTATGAATTTATTTAGGAGTCAACAATCTCTAACCACACTGCATTCTCCTTAGGTAAAATGTTTGAATCTCCTCAATGAATATGTGTTTTTTCCAATTATTAAAGCATTAAAAAATAAATATATATGGGATAATTTATATATTAATATATAATAGACACAATTCTAGTGGTTATCTTGTAAAATAAAGACACATATTCTCAATAAAACTCCAAAAAATTGTTTTCAAAATTATTTATGAGAACATGTTATTGTCCACTCAAATAGTAGATGTGTTAGAGAACATGTTATTGTCCACTCAAATAAATCCTCAAGGAAAAAAAATATCCATTCATGATCTGATGATTCTATCTACATTATACAAAGCATATATGATTAAATAGAGTGTTCAAAACAACAATATATTTTATATGGGTGTATAAGATATTTTATACCTATAACCACTAAGAAAAGTCCAATTAATATAAATAGGGATAATAATATTATAAGACAAATTAATCTTCTTTTTAATAGTATATACTAGTACATGAGCACTATGTTCATTGACCATGTGTCATCACCTAAATAGAGCCTCACCAATTAGGGTAGAAAAATGATTAATATATGTTTTTACTTCAACATAATTGTTGACATTGAAACTTTTAGCAAAAACCAAGAAAAAATTTCTCTCTTCTAGTTCCTTACAAACAGGGAAATGATGGTGAATTTAATGAAAAATAAGGCATCAATATTAATAATAATTAAAATTTCATCGGTTTCATGGTGACATAATTATATATAACACTTTTATAAATTTAGAATTAAATTCATAAATCCTTGATGTAAAATTTATTTAGATGATATATTCACGAAAGGGAATGAATATGAAAAAAATAAAAATGAAAAAATATATCAATAAAAATGTTTCTAATATTGAAAAAAAATTATTATAAAATAATTCTAGGAATTTTCCTGAATTTGAAAATAATGGTATTTATAAAAATAATTATTTCTAAATTTTGATTTTTATTCATATGATTTCATAACCATTAATGGATTAATATTATTAAAGGGTATATATATAGAATGTGAGGGTTTATACAAAATAATTGATTATAATGACTTCACACGTTTTATTTTTTATGATACATACTAAAAATTTATAATGAGAAAGAAATCATGGATAAAATGTTAAATGCTAATTTTTTTAAATTGAGGAAAAATAATAATTAAACTAATTTTATTAATGATCCAAACACAATGATTCATATCATACTCATAATTGGTTATTATGTATTGATATCATCATGTTTTTTCTTTTAGAATAAATTGAATTGACGATTTCATGAAAAAATATACAACTCAAATGTATCCTCTATGATAGAGATTATAATCAGATATGGAGTTGCACATCATGTTGTCCCTAGTTTGATAAGTTTCAAAATTTTGATTTTTTTATTTTCTACAGTGGTTGTTTTGTATTTGGGGAAACACCAACTTATATTCCAGGGTTGTTCTATTCTTTCTCAAAATGTAACCTAAGTACCAATTTTTTTTTATAAAAATATATAAATAAATTGAATTAGGAATTACACATTGCATTTTCAAAAAACATATGGACCATAAATATATGTAATTTATTCAAAATTGATATATATAATGATACTTTAATTTAACAAGAATATTTGTAATTTTTCTTGTGTATGTCTAATATATAACATCTTGATTAAATTTAATATATTAATATAAATATTTATAAAATAATTTATTTTATTTTCAAATATAAAACATAACCTCTATTTGATTTTTTAAAAATATATCATTTAAAAAACATATAAAATTAAAAAACAATATAGAATTTATTAATTTTAAAATAAATTCAATAATATTTATATATATTACATATATGTAAAAAAAATATTATATATATATGGAAAAACAAATTTCATATATTTAAAAATAAATTATAATATAATCATATATGTTAATATATATGTTTCTGTCAACATAAAACATATATATCTAGTTGAAAATATATTTATTTTTTCTATATATTTAGTATTTATTTCCAAAATTTCATAATGTATGTGAATATATATTGGTGATTTCTATTAGTAATTTATAGATAATTTTTTAATGTAAAAGTAATATATATTTTTTACAAATATAATAAATTTAAGGTATATATATATTATTTATTTATATATAAAAATAAAATATTTATCTGTGCTGATGATCACTATCTAGAACTTACTAACAATACCTGCATTTAATATAAATAAATATTCTATTTATTAATGAATTTTTGATTTTCTTGGTTATTTAGTGGATGTTGATATCATTTATTCGATAATGAAAACCAACATGCATACCATACACACTACTAATCTGATATGTATTTTTGTTATAAAATTTTTAAGAAACACTTATTCGAGGCACCCACATAGAGTGTGATAGATATGTGCATGTTTGATCTAGAATTTATTAATGTGAGATATGGTACCATGGAAATGATTTTTATCCCTTATTATAATTTTTTATTATTTATTTCCCCAATGTAATTTCGATATAAATATTGTTGGAACTCCAAAACTATATATATGACTTTTATTAGTGCTAGAATTATATTCATTTAGAGCTAGAAAACACTGATAAATGCCTTATTTAGACAAATTATTTGGAATATAAGTCCCAACAGAATAACTTGACCCCAGCCGGAGAAATCATGAATTAATTTATATGTGGTTAGATTCAAATCCTTACACAACACAATCTCCACAAACATCTCTACTACTCGCATATCGAAGTATCCTTTACATATATTTGACAAATAATTATATATAAATATATTAGAGATTATATCAAATTATCTATATGTTTATTAATACACACACACAAACCCATATATACAAGATCATTATATATAGAGGTATATACATATTCACACATAATAATGTGGTAAATAGATTAAATATTTGTTTTTAATTTCCATACATTTTATATGGTAAGGAAACCATGTTATACCTAATTATTTTTAAAAATTTATTTATATAATTTAATTTTAATATGAAATCATTTGGGAATAAGCATATATTTATTTATAAATTAAAATAAAATAAAGAAATAATTGAAATTTCAAAATTGTAATGTCTATATGAGTGCATTTACAATGAATAAATTTAGTATACTCTAAAAAGGATAATTAGATACTCCTAAATAAAGTAGAAACTCCCATAAATAATTAAAAATTAGGGCATCAAAAAAGAAAAAAAATCAATTTGGAGGCAATTAGAGTATTTTTGACCATGAAATAGAATTATAGTGGGTAACAAAAATTTATTTTCCATCAGTCACATTGAAATATGATATTATATAACTCTGAAGCCTAAAAATATTGTGGGATCAAATTTTTTTTCCATATGAAATTCATATACATTTTAAAAAAATTCATAACAGATTAGTTAATTTATTAATTTTTTTTAAAAAGTTATATCTAAAATTCTACTACTCAAATCTAATTGGGAAGTTTTTAATTAATATTATTATTTAATAATTTGGTCAATAGTTTTTCGTCAAATATATTATATTTTATTTGGAATTTTATATATAATATTCTATGAATTATATTTATGCATATAAAAAATGTATATGTCCATAAAAATAGTTTTTATATTATAATATTATTTTTATAACGTAATTTTTCAATGACGGGATTAAATTTTTTTCATTAAAAACTAGAAATTAATCACTCATAAAGATAACATTTTTTCCTAGGCTATTAAAAACTCTATAAATGTGGTTAATTTTTAATGAGAGAAATAGAACTAACAAAGGGTACTATATTATATACAATTTTATAGTATTTATAAAATCTAATATATTAGGGCTTATATTTTTCATGGATAAAGTTATTACATTTAGTAGTGATTTTTGTTTATAAAATTTAATTTTTAATGCACAATAAACACAAATTTGTATTAATACCTCCTTCATAGCTCCTAGTCACATTTTGTGGCATGGTCCATTTGGATTTTATGAAAATGTAACTAATGTTTTTTTAGGTATACTATAAATGAGGTCATAAATATAATTGATATCTATACATTGGGGTTATCTTATATACTTGGGTTTGAACTAAAAAATATAATATTAATATAATGTTTATATATTTATCTAAATAAATTATAAAACAACACTACGTAATGACTTAGATGAGAATGGGTTCCCTGCACGACTACCTAGTGTTTGGGTGTATGAATCCTCTGATTGGTTCTAAGGATTCCAAAAGTTATGAAAAAAACTAACTTATCATGTGGTTTGTAGGATTATGGTCATTTATTGTTTTACCCACTTCATTAAGAGTAAAAATGGGAATGATGGGGGCTTGGGGACCATCGTGGAGGGGGGGGGGGTCTATGAAATTAAAAATAGAAGAAATGACATTTGGTATAGTTTGTGGGTGGGAGTGGGGTGTGATGAATGATATATATATATATATATATATATATATATAATTTTTTAAGCACATATACAAGTACAAATATATGTAAATATAAATAATTCAGTTCATATCAATATTTATTTATATAAATACATAAGAATAATTACATATATATATATATATATGCATGTGTGTGTGTGTGTGAGTATTGTTCAATATATCATACATGTTTATAAGGTTGACTTGTTACTCAATGATTCACAATCTCGATCGATTGGTGTTCGACAACTAGGTGTGAGCATAACCCGTGTAGGGGTGAGTATAACGATGCTCATTAGGGTCCCCAGGACTCTCAAGGTCTCACAAAAAACCAAAAAGGATAAACTACAATGTATAAAAATGAAAGATAGCCCAAAATAGGTATATGCACATACATATACCATAGTTATCAAGTAATCCATCTGGTTCACATGGAAACACAAGATTTGCTGACTCAGCTCACACAAGTATACAACTTTTGTAGAGTGATAGAGATGATCAGATGTATTCACAAATTCATCTAAGCTATCAGACCCACAAATATTCTTGTACTAGCAGATGGAATGGTCAGATCCACATAGGATCCAAGAATAATAGTCAGAGCAGGCAGACCCACATAGGATCCAGGACCAGCTAAGCTGTCAAACCCACACAATATTCACGACCAGTTATTCTGTCGGACCCACACAGGATCCAGGAATAGTCATCAGAGAGTAGCCAACTGCAGGGTTTTCACAATGTACTATTGATTCTTGGAGGGTTCACTCATTAAACAAAGAGTAGATACATCAACTGCCACGTCGTCCCAAGATGATGTATCTCAACGTATGGTCTCTTCAAAAAGAACACAACCTGACAGATGGTGTGTCAATCAGACGCTCGGTCTGAATGTTATTAGCATTTCCATTCCGAGGGCCCAGTTGGATTTAGGATCAATCCAACCCTACCGTACCTCAACTACGACCAAACCTCATGTGGGGTACACCAAAATAACCTTATCACTCGAAGATTTCTGTCGCCGCAGACAGTTCACCAACTGGAGACCAGTTGCCCATGTTCTGGGCGAAAAGCTGAAAACCGGCCAAAAAGGGACCGAACTGGGGTCTGAATTGGTCCTCGAGTCCGACCCGGTCCACACGGGTAGCTCAGCCTGCACTGGGTCCGGCCTGGTGGCCCGCAGGGGGTCCGCCTCAGCCGTGTCTAGGTTGGAAGGCCTCACACCACTTTTTAACCCAAATGACATAGTCGTTCGGGTGGGAGGAAAACTGACAACGGGTGGCGCCGGTCCATGTCACGTGGGACCGAGCGGGGTCCCGCTCCTCCGGGCTAGCTTAGCAGCCAGCCACTCCCACAGAGTGTCGTTGCTCTATGCCACCTCCGGCGACTAGGAGACTCAAGTTTCCATTCTTCTTCGCAGCCAGGTCGAGTCGGCCGTCGTTGCACCTCCACGGTCTATCGACCGCCTCCTTCCCTTTAGGTGGAACGGTTCCCTGCCACCGTCCATGAAATGATGATCGTCGCACCCACCATTGGAGAACAATACGTTGGTCACCAGATGAGCTCATGTGGCCCTATTCTTGCTTCGGTAGAAGTCGTGCATTCTTCAGGTAGTCTCCTTCGATCTGCAAATTTCGACCTGGACTCGTTTCTTGTTGAGTGTCATAATCCACAAAGAAGGCAAAGGTGTCAGGCCTTGTTTGATCGTCCCACGCCCTCCGCATTAGGATGATATCAAGAAGCATTGATTCTTAATCTTAGAAGCAAGGTGAGGAACATGAAATAATTATCAAGTTTGAACTCCTACCTAGTATTCTTTGTTTGTTGACAATGTCACGGGAAAGAGAATGTTAATTCATTGACGTCAGAAATAGAGAAGTTGAGAATGGTTTCTTCGGCGTTATTCATGGATGGCGCTCCCTCCATTGTTTTGGTTGAATAAGGGAGATGGTGTTCGTAGTTTGCAGATGAAGTGTTCTTCATTCATCGGTGGTCATTCTTCATTGGAGAGTTCTTTCCTCCTCAATTGTTCATTCCATCAACTGAATGATTCCAACACCAATGAAATAATATATTTTCTATTATTTTAATTGTAGGCATGAATTCAAATAGAGATATAATTATGGGGGGCTCCAATTAATTAATTCTTATGTGTAGGCATAAATTAATTAAGGAAGTCCAAGATGTTTCTCTACCTTAAATGTGGGTTCCAAGGTGTTACAAGCCCGAGTGGTCCCCACAAAAAATATCTTCCCATGGGAGGTTATATTCGAGTGGGGCCCACCTCTATAACCTCTCATGGAAGGTTAAGGTGTGGTGGCCTCCACTTTTAACCTCATATTTGAGGTTTTAGAAACCAATAAAAAAAAGTCACACTTTATTTTCATTTAAATTAGAACATAAATACCCAAAAATAACTTTTAATCTTGTACATCTGCAATTGCGGTGAAATTCATCATAAGTGAATAATGGTTTTCCATGTTCAGAAGTTCCCTCAGATTTTAATTCCAATCACTGGTTCAAAATTTATAAAAACTCACTCCTACCTCTACTAAACGTACTCGAACAATACATTAGAAATTGATTTTGGGCGCACCGAGCCCCAAAATCAAGCATCATAAATATTTGTGGACTCATAAATATCCCATTTCTTTACAAAAAAAATTCCATAGAATTTTCGAGTCTTTACATTCTCCCCACCTCATGGATTTATGTCCCCGTAAGCTACAACTCAAACTAAAGGAACAAATGGGGGTACTGAACATGAATTTGAGCCTCCCGCTCCCATGTACTCCCAGGAAGGTTCCTGTACTTCCATAGAACGTGCAATAATGGTATCAACCGTCCATGAAAGACATGCTCCTGTCGATCCTCAATCTCCACTGGAACCACAATGAATGTCTCCCCATTGACGACGTCCAGATCCCCATGGTCGATGATGTGAGAAGGGTCATGCACGTATCTCTTCAACTGGGATACATGGAAGACATCATGCACCTGGTGCAACTGAGGTTGAAGAGATAAGCGGTAAGCCACCTCACATACTCTGATAAGGACCTGGAAAGGTCCAATGAATTTCAGAGATAACTTGTCCCCTCAGCCAAATCTCTGTAGACATCATCGAGGGGAGACCTATAGAAATACATAGTCTCCATCCTCTAACATCAGAGGCCTCTGTCTCCTATCAGCATACGACTACTACCTACTCTATGAAATCATTATCCACTCCTCGATTATCTACACCTTCTCCATAGTAGCTCATACCATCTCTAGTCCCACTAGTGTTGACTCCCCAGGGTTAGTACAGTACAAGGGTGATCTATAAGGTCGCACGTACAATGCCTCAAATGGTGTCATCGCTATGGTGGAGTGATAACTGTTGTTGTAAGAAAACTACACCAAAGGAAATCGATCCTTCCATATATGACTGAAGACAAGGACACATGCATGTAGCATGTCATCGAAGGTCTGAATAGTCCGCTCAGTTTGACCATATTTCTGAGGATGGATGGAGGTTTTCAAACATAGATATGTCCCGAAAGCCTCCTGCAACCCCTTCCATAGATGAGAAGTTAACCATGCGTCATGGTCAGAGAAAATAGAGGAAGTTACTCTATGCAGCCGCACAATTTATTGCACATAGAGGCATTACATTCTCTCTACTGAACCACGCTCTCTGATTGGTATGAAGTGGGATGACTTGGTGAGTCGATTGATGATCACCCAATCGAGTCGTGACCACTGGATGTACGTGGAAGACCCATTATAAAGTCCATGGATATCCTATCCCACATCCACTATGGGACCTCAAAAGGCTTGACCAAACCTCCTAGTACCTGTTGCTCTGCCTTCACTTGCTGAAATGTGAGGCATCATGAAACAAACTCTGCTACCACCTTCTTCATACCAGGCCACCAGTGCTGTTGTCGAATGTCCTAGTACATCATTGCCACTCCTGGATATACCGCTATAGGGGATGTGTGGAACTACCTCCAAACTTCTTTTTGAAGTTATACTAGTTCCAAGGTACATCCTTAGAAGAGGATGATGTGCTCCCAACCTTCAAAAAATACATCAGGTGCTTTCCTTGGGGATATCTGAGCACGCTGTGTTTCATAGTCAGCATCCCCATGTTGCGCCTACCTGACTCCCTGATGAAGTGGAGGAGTGACTATAAGAGTTTGAAGAAATGTTTCCCCATATCTATCCACAAAGGATATTTGTAAAGAAGCCTGCTTCTCTATCACCTCTCCTAGCATCAGAAAACCAGATCTCATTCTGAGTGCATCTGCAACAACATTACCTTTCCCAAGAGTATAGTCTATCATGAAGTCATTTTCCATGAGGAACTCAAGCCATCGCCGATGTCTCAGGTTCAGGTCCTTCTGAAAGAAGATACACCTGTGACTATTGTTAAAAGAGTACATGATAAAATTCTCAGCCCTCAGATACTGCCTCCACATCAACAAGGTGAAGACCACTACTGCTAACTCCAGGTCATAGGTAGTGTAGTTCTTTTCATGTTGTCTCAGCTTCTGAGAACCATATTCATTCAATGATCTCTCCTGAATCAGGACCCACTCGGGTCTGTTCCCTAATGTGTCGCAGTAGACTACGCAACCTAAAACTTCCTGTGGAAGCCTCAAGATTGGGTTACCAGTCAGCCTCTGCCTCAGCTCGAGATAGCTCTTCTAGAATCTCTCTGACCACACAAATTTTTTCCCCTTCTTCTTCAAGGCTTATAGTGGTGCTACAACTTTGAAGAAGTCTGTAATGAACCTCCAATAGTATCCAGTCAAGACGAGGGAACTTCGTACCTCCATCACACTCATGCGTGGCTCCCAAGAAAGTACCACCACAATCTTCACTGGATCGACTGCAAATCCAACCTCTGAGATGATGTGTCATAGTATGTGAACATCTCTCATCAAAAACTAGAACATAGAGAGTTTACCAAAAAGTTGGCACTCTCAGAGTGTGTCTAGTACTCCACAAGGAGGGACCTCTCTAACACCCCCACCTACATTGAGTTGCCGAGTGAGATCTTATATGGTCTGATCTCTCACTCGTTCCCTTGCCTGAAAGTCCAGGCCCGGAAGAATGGTTCATGCACCATATCTGTGGAGTAACACATGAGTCCGGTAAACCTCGCTGAGTATTATTCTACTGTCATTCAAACCTACTGTAGATGCAATAGCTCTTGGATCTACACTGCACGTAGGGTGGCTGTGATGATCTTCGCCCGAAATAGGCTCTCGATGTCAGCCTAGAGTAGTGTCACCTTGTCATTAACCTATAGAATTAGGCCCCACCATATACCTACTGCTGCCTGAAGAAGACTCATGACAAGGATAACAATGATGTCTGTTGGAGTCCCTACTTGCTTGAAGACTCACACGACAGCCTCCAGCCAATCCTCACCTGCCTGGAGGTCCATCTCACCCTTCAACCTAAGCGGCCTCTAGTGCTGGAACTCGTGCAGTGCGCTCAAGTGCCGTGCACTCTCTGCTACTGGGGGTGGTGGTATCGGTGGTCCAATGGGTTGTGGTACCGCTGGTTCCTCTGCTGTAATGGGTCCCTGCACCGAGGCCTCATCTCTCGGTGGGCATCCATCTCAACAACTCTCCAATGTCTGGATGGTAGTTTGTGTGGGGGAATCCTAAAAAGAAAGAGGTGTGCCACTGTCAATAAGTTTTATCTGGTGAGCTGACTCAAGAGATAACAAATAAATTTTTTGAAACACACACGCAATCAGTTTTTTCATTCACTGAGTCAGAAATCCGACGTCAGGGTCCTATTCTATGGATACATTGGCCATCGAAAAAACACTGGACTACATGAACTTAAAACCACACTCGATATGCTTAACACCATTTCTTCACAGAAACAAATGATCAGAGAGATATGATCTCTTGTAGAGGTGACTTCTATGATACCAATTTGTCACGACCCATTCCCCGAGACCCATGCCGTGACTACCCCAAGTCCGCCTTTAATAGGCCATGGGCTAGTGACTAGAACCAAATGAAAAAACCCTAAAAACAAGGCAGTCATTGCCTTTATAATATTCAAACACACACAACAGAGTGCGAGTTGGAGGTAAACACTATATAAAAACTATATACAAAAAGAGTGATGGAATGTAAAAAGGACTAGAAATACATGCCCAACTATAAAGTACAAGTACAAATGAAAATGATAAAAAACATCTGAATGGTGAAATAATCTCATGGATCATCCACCACAGATCCTACCAAAAGACTAGGTTCAAATGGACTCTTCAGCACTCCACAGTTTTCAGACTCATCTGTATACTATATCATCGTATAGTCCACCTCCGAGTACTGTCCAGTCCTGGCGCTCTCAACCTCCGTCAGCGCTTTCTATCGTCTGCATCCAATACAATGAGGTGTTGGCATAGCCCATGCAGGGGTGAGTATAAATATACTCATTAGGGACCCCGAGAATCTCAAGGTATCACAAAATCCAACAAGAATAAACCACAAAGTATGAAAACAAAAGATAAACCCACTTAGGCATATGCTCATAAATATACCTAGGTTATCATGTAATCCATCTCGTTCACGTGGAAAAAAAAAGAGTTGTTGACATAGCTCACTCAGGTATACAACTTTTGTATAGTGATAGATGTAGTCACTAATTCATCTAAGCTATTCGACCCCCACGGGATCCAGGAATTGTAGTCTAAGATATCGGACCCACACAAGATCCAGGACCAGCTAAGCTGTCAGACCCACATAGGATCCAAGACCAGCTCTTCTGTCGGACCCACACAGGATCCAGGAACAGAAGTCAGAATAGTCAGACAAACACATGATCCTGAAACAGTCATCAGAGTGCAGCCAACCATAGGGTTTCCACAAAGTACGCTTCATTCCAGGAGTGTTTGCTTCACATTCCAGCAGTTGATACATCGGCTACCATGTCTTCCTCATTTGATGTATCCAAGAGTTCTGTCGTATCTAATGAAACACAACGTGATAGACAGTTCATCAATCGGACTCCTGGTCTGAAAGTTATTGGCATTTCCGTTCTGAAGGCCTGGATGGATTTAGGTTCAAATCAACGTGACCGTACCCCAACTGCGTCTGAACCTCAAGTATTGTATTCCAAAAAAACCTTCTTGCTCCAAGATTTCTGTTTCCACAGGCGATTATCTAATCGGTCACCTGTAGATGATGTTATGGGCGAAAAGATGGAAACATGCCCAAACGGGTCCGGACTGTGGTTCGACCCAGCCAACGGGGGTGGCTTGGCCCGCATTGGGTGGCCCATTGTGGTTTGGACTTGGCTGCGTCCCGGGGGAAGGCCGCACACCCCCTGGTAACCCAAACCATAATGTCGTTCATGTGGGAGGAAAACCAGTGCCAGGTGGCACCGGTCCGCATCACACAGGACCCTGCGGGGTCCCCCTCCTCTTGACTGGCCGAGCGGGCAGCCGCTCCCATGCGGCATCGTTGCGCTATGCCATCTCTGGCGACCCGGTGGCTTGGGTATCTGGTCCTCTTCGCGGCAGGCTCTAGCTGGCCATTTTTTGCACCGCCGCAGCCCACCTTCCGAAATTGCGCAGCGCCGGTTGCGTCGTGTCTCTTCCGGTGTCCCGAAGGCTCATCCGCCGGCTTCTATACCAAACGGCCATGCACTGGACGCCACTGCACCTCGGTGGTCCAATGGCCATGACCCTCAATTCTGGTGGTGCAGTTGCACTGCCGCCGTCCATGTGGTGACGATCGTCACACCAACCGTCTGTGAACATTCTTATGGGTCACTGGATGATTTCTGTTGGCCAGATTCTCACTCTATAAGAATTCACACATTCTTCAGGCCATCTCCTTCGATCCACAACCATTGATGATAGGTAATGCTCAACCCGGACTCATGCCGTGTTGATCGTCATAATCCACAAAGAAGGCGGAGGGGTTGGGCCATGTTTGTTCGGCCCGCGCCCTCCGCGTTAGGATGATATCAAGCAATATTGATTATTAATCTCAGAATCAAGGTGATGAACGTTCAACAATTATCATGTTTGAACCCCTACATCATATTTTTTGTTTTTTGATGAGGTTGCAGAAAGGAGGACGATAATTTGTTGACATCGGAAATGAAGAATCCGAGAGTGGAATCGTTAGCGTTCTTGAAGGATGGTGCTCCCACTTTTGTTCTGGTTGAAGAAGGAAGAAGGTGTCTTTCATTATCATATTAAACCTTCTTCATTATTCGGTGGATGTTCTACATTGGAGAGTTCAGTATTCCTCAATTATCACTTCCAAAAAAGTGAATGATGCCAACACCAATGAAATATTAGATTCTTTATTATTTTAATTATTGGCATGATTTCAAATGGAGAAATAATTAGGGGGGATACACTTAATTAATTATTGTGTGTAGGAATAAATTAATTAAGGGAGTCCAAGAGGTTTCTTCATCTTAAATGGGTGGTTCCAAGGGGTTACAAGCCCGAGTGGTCCCCACCAAAAATATCCTCCCAAGGGAGGTTATATTCTGGTGGACCCCACCCCCATAACCTCTCATAGGAAGTTATGGTGTGGTGGACCCCACTTTTAACCTCCTCTTGGAGTTTTTATCCACCATGAATAAAAAAAATTCAGACATTATTTTTATTTAAATTAGAACATGAAAACCCAAAACTAACTTTTAATCTTGTCCATCTATCAATGAGGTGGAATTCTTCTTAAGTGAATACCAGTGCTCCAAGTTCAGTGGTTCCATCAGATTGAAATTATGAGCACCAGTTCAAATGTTATAATAACCCACTCGTACTTTTTCTGAACGTACTCGAACAAAACGTCAGAAATTGATTCCGGGTGCGAAGGGCCTCGGAATCAAGCGCCTTAAATTTTCGCGGACTTGTAAAAATCCCATGTATTTATGAAAAACATTTTCCACGGAATTTCCGTGTATTTACATATAATTTAATGTTTTTATGTCCAATTTAAATAAAAACACATGATATTTTGTTTAAAATGAGTTTATATTATACTTTTTTTCTATTTAGTGGTTTGTATGTAAATAATACATGATACCACACACACACACAGATATATATATATATATATATTTATATTTATAATTTATATGTGTGTGGGTATTATAATATTTGTAAACCTACATATGCACCACAAAAATATATTTATATATTTATATATATATATATATGTTTCATATATACACTATGTATATTTTTATATAATTTAAAAAAAATAAAAAATATACTTGGAAACTCGTTAAAATTCATGCAATATATGTAACATTTAAAATGAATTATTTTTTAGATATAATTTTATTTATTAATCTTATGTTTTTAAATATCTTCAATCCTAAAACTATATAGTAATGATTTTAGTATATGTATATTGGTACATTTGTGTGTGTTGAAAGGAAAATTTTAATTGTAATACATTATATCGATAAGTGTTTATATATAAACATTTTTTATTGAGTTAAATTAGGTAGACCCAAGAATCTAGATACCATGATATAGGGTTATTTTAATATAGAGGCACATAATATATTTAATCATATTCTAATGGATAAAATAGATATGAGACTATATAAACACATGAATCAGATAATTTATTTGAAATCATGAAATTCATCTTATCATTTTAAATGACACATTATTATTCATCTAGTATATAAATGAAATCATTAATATAACCATTATTGGACTCCTAGTAAAAGGAAATCATAATTAAGAGTTATCTCAGTTTCGTAGTTGGGGAAAACATATATGATTTATCATTGAATAAATAAATCACAAATAATATGGCTATGATAAAAAATCACCAAATATTCCATATAACTAATATAAAAATTGTTATAAATTCATTGATGACATAAAATCATTTATAATCAAATGGATAAAAATAAATAGTTTTTTAATTTCATAATGCATAATTTCAGACATTATAATCTTATATCCATTGACCTATTCCATGACATCATACCTAAATATGTAAATGATTTAAAAAAAACCAAGACTAGTTTGTATCATTACATACAATATTGAATCAAAATTTATTTATGAGACCCAAATGTCACATTAAAATTCTATTTGGTTGATGATATAATAGTGGCGGATAAATATTAAATACTGAATCAATATAAAGATTCATATTGAAAAACAAACATAAAAAATATTAATATTTTATATAGTGATTTAATAGATCAACATGATCATAATATATCTATATTAATATGGGGGATGTTATCATTAGAGTATATCCTTACTAAGTCATGAGATTTATCATATGTTTTTTACATGCATTTCAATATATAAAAATGTGTATTTGAACATCTGTTGTGGATAATACAATTTTCTATTTTGAAATCACTTTTATTTAGAAATTTAAATTCCCAAACATTATGAAAAGTATTTTTTTTTAAATAATATTGGAAAATTGAATGTAAGCCTCAATTTTAGGAATAGTAAATATGGAATGAATAATCATTTTTGAGTTCAATGTAAAAATTGAGATTCTGTTCCTTCAATTGGTAAAGAGTAAATTTTTTAAAAAATAAAAAACTATATTTTAAAACATTTTAAATAATTAAAAACAAGAATAAAATGATGTTAATAAATCATTAAAAAATATTAAAAATAATTTTTAAATCATTTTATAGAAAATTTGGACATGGATGAAAAGATTCATGTTTAAATTGAATGAAAATACCATATTTCGGTTTAGACATTCTTCTAGGATTTTTGAGTTCCAAAGATTCTAAAATGATTCTAATACATGAAATACATGGTAATAAATAATTGGAATAAAATTGATTAGTATTATGATAGATCAATTATATAAATAATCAAATGGAAAAAATAATAACTGGAATTTCTAAATAAGGATGATATTGTGAAATAAATGCTTACCTCATATTCAAATTTCTTTTTAAGATTCTTATACTCATTTATGAAAAATTTATGTGCAATAATGTTATATTCTAAAATATTTAATAGTTATAATATCATAAATGATTCAATAATAATATTTAAGCATTTATTTAATAAAAATTATTTATTAAAATTACATTTTCTATTTGTTAATATTTTTTACATGTAATTTTCATTTTGACAGTTTCATTCCATACATCACTATGATCATTACATCATCTATAAAATTATTATCCTCATATTAATATCATTTTTAAATTAATAACACATTTATTATCATCCAAAAAATGATGAAATGAAAAATGATATGTAATTTATTTATAAAATATATAAGGAACACTTATGAGAGCCACCCATATAGTGTGTAAGGGATATTGTAGCCTGTTTGATTATGAATTTAATGCAGTGAGTAATCGTACCATAGAAAAGATTTTGGTCCCTTATTAAAAAATTTATTATTTATTTCCCCAATATATATTTGATATATATATTTTTGGAACTCCACTACTACATAGATGAATTTTATTAGTACAAGAATTATCTTTTTATAGCTAGAAATCATGGATAAAAGACTTATTTAGACATATTATTTAGAATATCTATTTGTAAAATATTAAAAATATTATCTAACCCCAACCCCATCAACTAACAAAGACTCATAAAGACCCAACATATTATACCCAATATGAAAACTTGACCCCACCCCCAAGAATCTAAAATTAATTCATATGTGGTTAGATTCAACTCCCATTACAATGAAATCTAAAAAAAACATCCATACTGCTCGCCCATCAAATTCTCCTTTACATATATTACAAAAATAATAATATATAAATATATTAGAATTTATATCAAATTATGTATCTGTTTATTAAGAGAGACAGACACACACATCAATATAATATCATTATATATATTAGTATATATGTATCCGTACATTATAATGTGGTATATAGATTAAATTAACATTATTTATTTCCATTCCACTTATATGATTTAGAAAACATGGTATATGTAAATATTTTAATAAAAATTCTATATAATTTAATTTTATTAAATAAATAATTGAAAATATGCATATATTTATTTATAAATTATAATTAAATAAATAAACCAATTAAATTTCAATATTTTAATGTCTATATGAGTGCATTTACATGAATAAATTCATTATACACTAAAAATGATAATTTGGAACTCTTAAATAATGGTGAATATAAGGCCCCAGCCTTAAACCTTACTTAATCTTGAGTTATTACAAGATTACACATTCATGATCTTTTCGGGATTAGAGTTTTAGAGAATTAGATCATAAAACATGCATTACATTCCACATATAAACAAAGTGGATGCATAAAGATAGTATTATTCTTTTCCATCAATGGAAACATATTTAAAATAAAACATGTATTTTTTCTTGACACTTCCTTGACACTATCATCATATCATGTACCTTTCCCTTGACCTGTGAAAAACATTTCAAAACAACTTGGGATGAGCATAAAAAGCTCAGTAAGGGATATGAAAATATGGAAAGGGAACATGGGTACATATATACATAAGAATGAAATCATACTTTACCCATAAAACATAATCACTTTAACATACCTCATCAAATCATGAATAAATCATAGAAATCATAAGACATAAAGGTAACTTGAGGCATTCATAACATTCTTACGTAGGGAGTAACCCTCTTGGTTACGTTTAGAATCCCCATCATAGTATATTCCCTAAATATATTCGGAGAAACCTTAACGTTTCACTCCTTCACGTTACCCAATTCATTGGAGAGCTATATCGGGCTCACCCGCCCAAAGTTTATCACGGAACCACCCGTCTTCATAATAATGACCAAGAACCTCAACATAATCGTATCACATAAAACATGCATAAAGTAAACATAACATTTCCACCTTCCAATCACAAGATATCAATACAACACATTGACATAAAAACATTATGAAAACCATTTTCAATACCAAAAGAAAAGAAAAGTAAATCATGGTATTTATTTTTCTATTAACAAAAGGTCTGGCTTTTAGAGGAAGCTGAAACTAAAATAATGTACACGGTGGCGGAGAAGTCATTGTCGCCGCATACATATGAAAAAAACATTCCCTTTTGTCATTTAGTAAACTCTTCATATAAAAATTATTCCTTTTGAATAAACGTAAATGACAAAGGGGTTTATACACCATATAAAAGAAGGTTGTGTATAAAACAAAATATGTCTCAATGAAAGGAGATTGAGACGATGTCCCATACCTCAGGTCCGACTTGACTCGATCGTTCTTTAATGTCCTGAATAATAAACTTGAGTTAATTTCTACTTTCTTAAGAACCTTTTTCAAGGTCATTATTACTTTTATATCACTTATTTCCATGTCATGGTCACTATGTAATTATTTAAGTTAATAATGGTCATTTTAACGATAATTGGTACTTGAGTCAAAAAATAAACCCCTTATAATTACAAGTTGTTCATGTATCCATTATATCCATAATTATAATCATGATTTATATATCATATATATCCAGTATATACATGCATTTATAATATTACATAATCATTTATAGGTAAGAAATGAAATGCACCGTTCATGGAGACGGTAAGTCGTACGTACGCATGAACACTACTATCATTTCTATTTCATATTTTATAGAATGGAATAATAATGATATAAAGGTATATTATAATTCCAGTATAATATAATATATAATATCATAGTTCCATCCTTTATACGTCCCACATATGGTATTTAACGGATCAAATCACTTTGAGGGGGAGGTAGTCTGCACTTCCTTAAATGAAGATATCGTGTTTACCCATAATGGAAACCATAAAGGTATTCCCAAAATGAAAAATAAAGAATATTATGGAAAACATAAACATATTATATATCATATATAAATATAGTAACATATTAATGGCCACCTTTGAAGGTGTTAAAATAATTTTGAACAATCATCGTTTAGGGAGGCATAAATTCACCATCCACGGAAACAGTATGTCCTTTAACCACTAGATGTAGGTGAGTGTAAGTGTAGCTCGAATACATCGTATAAAAACATCCTAGTATATTTAATATACTTATGTTGTTACAAAAAAAAGAATAAAAAAATTTTAGGGGGTTGGAGTAGAAAAATAAAACAAAAGGACTCAAGTGAAGACATTACCTTAAAATCGGGTAACTCCCTTTGGTTTGAGCTCAAAAGCTTCCTTGGGAAGACTTCTTCCCAAAGTGAGGCTTCAAGGAGTAAGAGAGGGATGTGGAGAGACAAAATGGGCAGGGTTTGGCCAATCCAAAGGCATTGGGAGTGTCGGTAATGAGGTAGAGGTGGGGGCCTTTTATAAGAGGAGAGGAGGGGCACTCTTGGAAAGTAAAGAAATGTTACATTATTTTAAAATGATATTCGGATTAAAAAGGTCCCAAATTGATATAATTCGAGGATAAGGTGATAAGGGTTCGAAATAAACCTATAAAATAGGTTTTGGACATGTGTAGTTTATATATTTTACATTATAATTTCATTTTATTTAAATCCTTTATTAATGAGGTAATCATTGCATCATCATGATGTCATAAATAATTTAATTTATTTAAAGTCTAAAAATTATAAAAAAAATACTATGATTTTGAAATTTTTTTTATATTTCCAATGACTATTTATAATCAAAAATATGGCTTGTATAACCCCATGTAAACATTGTTTTAGTAAAACATCTCATGTTTGTGTCATTTTTACTTTAACATTAAATAAAAAATTATTTATGTCATTTCCCAACCAAAGTGGCTCCGTGGGGTCCCCAAGATGACCCATGGATTGTATTGGTCGGCCATGACACATCAAATGGGGGTAGGACATGTGTCAAGATCATCTCATATTATTAAAACATTATTTTTACCTTAAACTACACTAATTACCACTAATCGCGATTATGATCTTAAAAGTTACTATTCACCCAAAAAAATTTAATCTCATTGAACCACATTTTACTTCTTAATGAAAACCATGTATGTCGGATATTTAAAAATCAAATCACAAAAGTGGAAAAGTATCATTTGAATTAAAAAATCAGTTTCTTTAACTACAACTTAGTGGTTTGACTATTCATCAAAAATTGAAGTTTTTCAGAAAGATACCAAAACATCACCCTAAGATATATTTGATATTCCAAATTCAAAAATGATGTCTATTTTAAAAAATTCAAAACATGTAAGTTGAATTAATTAATTTAATAAATAATTCCCGCTGTCATGACAAATAGCGTGTTTTTATGAAACAATAAGTATCAAAAGATTGACACTAGTTTACGTCCAATTTCAAAGTGAATTTGATTCCAATGACCACAATTGGATAAAAAGGTAAAAATATATTTTAATTTCACTTCAAGACCAATTCAAAATATAATCTAATAATGTAAATAAATTATATTAAAAAGTCGTTTTGAATTAAAATACAACATTTTACACTATTCATTAAAAATGAACTTTATCGGAAAAATACCAAAAATTCACACAAAGTAAATTTTGATGTCCCAATCAGAAATAATAAGTTTATTTTGATAAACATAGCTTATAAAATTGTCAAAAGATAAATTTAAAAAGGGGTTTCCATCAAAAGGATGTAAAATAATATTTTAAGAATATTAGTGTATTCAATGCATAAGATTGTATTTATTTTCATTTTAAGCCTCTAAAACACTATCTTAATCATTAATATACATAGATAAAAATATCTATTATTCATTACTTACTTGGGATGTTACATCCTTCCCACATTTAGAAAATTTTGTCCCCGCAATTTATTTACTTATCGAATAAATGGGGGTATTTATCCCTCATTGCATTTTCAGATTCCCATGTTGCCTCTTCCATCATGTGGTTTTTCCACAAAACCTTTACCTAATTAATCACCTTATTCCGTAACTCTTTCTCCCTGTGGTCAACAATCTGGACCAGTTGTTCCTCATAAGATAGGTTCTCTTCCAGTTGAACTAACTCTGGACTCAAAACATGAGATGGATCTGGCATATACATTCTCAACATCGAAACATGAAAAACATTGTGTACCTGAGATAAACTCAGAGGTAATGCCACCTAGTATGCAACTGATCCACCTCTCTCCAGAATTTCATATGGTCCAATGAACCTTGGACTCAGCTTTCCATTCTTACCAAATCGCATCACACTTTTCCATGGTGAGACATTGAGAAAAACATGATCACCTACCTCAAAAGTGAGATCCTTCCTCCTATTGTCTGCATAACTCTTCTGCCTAGTCTTAGTTATTCTCATGTGTTTCTGAATCAGCTGAACTTTTTCTACCATCTCTTCTACCAATTCTTGTCCCATCAACTTCCTTCCACCCAATTCATCCCAGAATTCTAGAGTTCGACACCGATTCCCATATAACACCTCAAATGGTGCAATCTGTTTACTGAATGAAAACTGTTATTATATGAAAATTCAACCCAAGAAAGATGTTGGTCCCAAATTCCCTGATAATCCATCGAACAAGCTCGTATCATATCCTCCAAGGTCTGAATTGTTTGTTCTGACTGCCCATCTGATTGAGGATGAAATGTTGTACTAAAATTTAATTCAGTACCCAACGACTTCTGAAGGCCTTTCCAAAAGTTAGAAGTGAACCTGGGATCACGATCAGATACAATGGAGAGGGGAACTCCATGTAACCTGACTATATCTATTAGATACAAACGAGAACGTTGATCTAGGGAAAAAGTATCTTGTACATCAAGGAAATGAGTAGATTTAGTAAAGCGATCAATAATAACCCAAATAGCATTATTACCTCGAGATGTCTTCGGTTATCCCACAACAAAGTCCATGGATATATTCTCCCATTTCCACTCTGGAACTGGTAAAGGTTGAAGCATCACTTTCGTTAACTTCCGCTCTGCTTTAACCTATGGACATGTCAAACACTTCACCGTAAAATCAGCAATATCTCTTTTCATTCCATCCCACCAGTAATACTCCTGCAGATCTCTGTACATCTTAGTACTTCCAGGAAGAACTGAAAACAGAGAACTATGAGCTTCACATAACAACTCTCTCTTCAACTGTGAATCACAAGGCACACAAAATCTCTTCCCAAATCTCAAAACGCAATCATTATCAATGTTGAATTCAGGAAACATACCTTTCTGAACCAGCTCTACCTTTTTCTGCAACTCACTGTCTTGCTTCTGTGCTTGCATGATTCTATCTGATAGAGATGATCTCACTGATACCTGAAACAAAACAGAAGGACATCCTGCACAAAAAACTTCTATGCCAAAGTTCATCAAATCCAAAACCAAAGGATCTCGTTACAAATGTAGCATTTCTAATGAATCATTACTTTTTTTACTCAAAGCATCAACCACTTTATTTTCTTTTCCCGGATGGTAATGAATTGTACAATCATAATCCTTGATTAATTCCAGCCATCTCCTCTGTGTCATGTTTAACTCTTTATGAGTGAATATATACTTTAAACTTTTGTGATCAGTATATATTTCACACATTACTCCATACAAATGATGCCTCCAAATTTTTAAAGCGAAAACAACAGCAGCTAATTCCAAATCATGTGTAGGGTAATTTTCCTCATGATTTTTCAATTGTCGTGAAGCATAAGCAATTACCGGATCATTCTGCATTAGGACGCAACCATGTCCTTTCAATGAAGCATCACTGTTGATAACAAACTCACCATTCCTGGAAGGAAGTGCCAAAACTGGAGCATTCACCAATCTTCTTTTCAACTCCTGAAAACAGTCATCACATTCTTTTGTCCAGATAAACATAACTCCCTTCCGAGTTAGCTTAGTCATTGGACTAGATAACCATGAAAAATTTATAACAAACCTTCGGTAATATCCTACCAAACCAAGAAAGCTACAAATCTCAGTTACATTTGTGGGTCTTGGCAAGTCTTCCACAACTTTTGTTTTTGCAGGATCAATAGTTATCCCATCTTTAGAAACAATGTGACCAAGGAAAGAAATTTGTTGTAACCAAAACTCACACTAGATGAATAGTCCATACAGTTTCTTTTCTTTTATGGTTTGCAAGATAACCCTTAAATGTCTTTCATGCTCCTCTTTACTTTTAGAAAAAACCAAAATATCATCAATGAAAACCACCACAAACTTATCCAAGAACTCATGGAAAATTCTATTCATTAGGTCCATGAATACAGAAGGTGCATTGGTTAGCCCAAAAGGAATTACTACTAATTCATAATGGCCATATCTTGTACGAAATGTAGTCTTCGGAACATCTACATCTTTTAGCTTCAGCTTATGGTACCCCTATCTCAAGTCAATCTTTGAAAAATACTGATCTCCCTGTAGCTGATCAAACAAATCATCGATATGAGGAAAAGGATATTTGTTCTTAATAGTGATGTTATTCAAGGATCTATAATGAATGAAATGTCTCATTGAACAACCATTCTTTTTAACAAATAAAACAGGAGCACCCCATGATGATGTTCTAGGTCGAATGAAACCTTTCTCTAATAAATCTTGAAATTTCTCCTACAACTCTAAAAGTTCAATTTGAGCCATTCGATAAGGGGGTTTTGAAATTGGCATAGCATCAGGAACTAAGTCAATAGAAAACTCATCTTCCCGATCTGGTATTATTCCAGGAAACTCATCAGGAAAAACATCAGGATACTCATTTACCACGGGCACATCATTAAACTGAACAGTTCCATTATTTTCAACGATGTGTGCAAGGTATCATTAATTTCCATCTTTTACAAGTTTCTTGGCCTCTTGATAAGTTATCAACAGCAAGGGTTCATTCTTGTACACAAACTGAAAGTCATTCTGAAATGAATCTTCTTTAGCTCTACAGTCAATCTTTGCATGGTAAATAGAGGGCCAATCCATAACCAGGATAACATCAAACTCTTCTAGAGGTAGAACAATAAGGTTTGCAAGTAGGTTCTTTCCACATATAAGGATAGGAAGATTCTTATAAATTCTTTTTGCCTAAACATTTCCCCCAGGTGATTTAACCAAAAGATAAGGAGTCATTTCTTGAGATGGTATTCCCATTTCACTAGAAATGTTTTCAGAGATGAAAAAATGTGTAGACCCCGAATCAAACAACACACTGGAATAAACTGAAAAAACAAACAAAGTACCTGATACAACTTCATTTGATGGCCCGATATCTGCTGAAGTAGTTGCAAAGGATTTCTCCACCCCTTTCTGCTTGTAGTCTAACTGCTTCCCATCACTCAAGCTCTTTGTCGGACACTCATTTGCATAGTGACCCATATCATTGCACTTATAACATTTCACTAACTATAAATAAAATTTGGTCTTACCTTCACATTGATCTTTTTCAGTGCAATCACGAGCCTTATGTCCCATCTTACCACATCAGTAGCACTTTCCAGAATTTAGATGACATTCCCCAACATGCCTTTTGCCACATTTATCACAAACTTGAAACTTAGTTTTCTTACCATCAGACTTTTTTGAAGAATTCTTATCTTTCTCCTCCCACCTCGGTCTCTTCTTTTGTTGGTTGTTATAGAACACTTGATCATCGGAAAACTCCATTTCCACCTTCTCAGCACATCGAACAAGCTTTTCATAACTTTTGAACTCACGAGAAGCTAATGCCCTTCAATATTTTGGCTTTAGTCCTGAGTAAAAACGATTGATTTTACAATCAAGGTCTCGGATAAAATTTAGAGCATACCTTGCCAATCAAGTGAACCTTTCTTCATAGGTAGCCACTGAGTCTTCCTCTTGCCTCAATTCCAAGAATTGCTTTTCCATCCTAAGTCGAACAGCCTTAGGAAAACACTTCTCAAGAAACATACCTTTGAATTCATCCTAGTCAAGAGCATCAACCTCATCGGCGTCCCTGATATGTTTAATCATAGACCACCACTGATCTGCCTCACCCTCCAAATAGTAAATAGCTAGACTAACCTTTTGATTGTCTGAATATCCAATGACATCGAAAATCTTCTCCAGTGCTTTAATCCACCATTCATCTCACACAGGGTCAGATGATCCTCTGAATGATGGGGGATGTTGCCTCATGATATGTTCCACCACTGACATGTTCCTCTGTGGTTGATCTGGCTGATCTCATGTATGGATACCACCGCCATATATCGCTTGAGTCAACTACGCCATTACTGCAACAAACTGTTCAGTTCCAATTCTGACCATCTCAGGATACTGATTCGGAAGGTTATTTCCTTCTATATGCCTTCCTAGCACGGATTCCTTATTTCCTCTTCGGGAAACCATTCTGAACAAACATGTCTTAGATGAAGCAACATGGTAATCTTCAAATGCTATATCACTACAATTTGACCATAAAAAAATATTTTTGGATAATAATTTAATATAATTCTAACTCCTAAAGTTATCTAAACCGACCATTGATACCAACTATAAGGCCCCAGCCTTAAACCTTACTTAATCTTGAGTTATTACAAGATTACACATTGAGGATCTTTTCAGGTTTAGAGTTTTAGAGAATTAGATCATAAAACATGAATTACATTCCACATATAAACAAAGTGGTTACATGAATATAGTATTCTTCATTCCCATCAATGGAAACATATTTAAAATAAAACATGGATTCTTTCTTGATACATCCTTGACACTATCATCATATTATGTACCTTTTCCTTGACCTGTGAAAAACATTTCAAAAAAACATGGGATGAGCATAAAAAGCTCAGTAAGGGATATAACAATATGGAAAGGAAACATGGGTACATATATACATAAGAATGAAATCATACTTTACCCATAAAACATAATCACTTTAACATACCTCATCAAATCATGAATAAATCATAGAAATCATAAGACATAAAGGTAACTTGAGGCATTCATAACATTCGTACGTAGGGAGTAACCCTCTTGGTTACATTTGGAATACCCATCACAGTATATTCCCTGAATCACTTCAAAAAAACCTTAATGTTTCACTCCGTCACGTTACCCAATGCATTGGAGAGCTATATTGGGCTCACCCGCCCTTAGTTTATCACGGAACCACCATTCTTCATAACAATGCCCAAGAACCTCAACATAATCGTATCACATAAAACATGCATAAAGGAAACATAAAATTTCCACTTTCCAATCCCAAGATATCAATACAACACATTGATATAAAAAAATTATGAAAAACATTTTCAATACCAAAATAAAAGAAAAGTAAAACATGATATTTATTTTTCTTTTAAAAAAAGGTATGGCTTGTAGAGGAAGACGAAACTCAAATAATGGTCATGGCGGCGGAGAAGTCGTTGTCGCCGCATACGTACGTCAAAAACATTCCCTTTTGTCATTTAGTAAATGCTTCGTATAAAAAATATTCCTTTTGAATAAACGTAAAAGTCAAAGGGGTTTATACACCGTATAAAAGAAGGTTGTTTATAATACAAAATATGCCTCAATGAAAGGAGATTGAGACGAAGTCCCATACCTCGGGTCCGACTTGACTCGATCATTCTTTAATGTCTTGAAAAATAAACTTGAGTTAATTTATACTTGCTTAAGAACCTTTTTCAAGTTTATTATTCCTTTTATATCACTTAATTACATGTCATGAACACTATGTAATTATTTAAGTTAATAACGGTCGTTTTAACGATCATTGGTACTTGAGTCCAAAAATAAACCCTTTATAATTACAAGTTGTTCTTGTATCCATTATATACAGAATTATAATCATGATTTATATATCATATATATCTATTATATACATGCATTTATAATATTACATAATCATTTAGAGGTAAGAAATGAAATGCACAGTTAATGGAGATGGTAAGTCGTACGTACGCATGAACGCTACTTTCATTTCTATTTCGTATTTTATAGAATGGAATCATAATGATATAAAGGTATATTCTAATTACATTATAATATCATATATAATATCATATTTCCATCCTTTATACGTCCCACATATGGTATTTAACGAATCAAATCACTTTGAGGGGGCGGTAGTCCACACTTCCTTAAATGAAGATATCGTGTTTACCCATAAGAGAAACCATAAAGGTATGCCCAAAATGAAAAATACAGAAGCTTAAGGAAAACATAAACATATTATATATCATATATAAATATAGTAACATATTAATGGCCTCCTTTGAAGGTGTTAAAATAATGTTGAACAATCATCGTTTTGGGAGGCATAAAATCACCATCCACGGAAACAGTATGTACTTTAACCATTAGATGTAGGTGTGTGTAAGTGTAGATCGAATCCTTCTTATAACAACATCCTAGTATATTTAATATACTGTATTTGTTACAAAAGAATTGAATAAAAAGATTTTATTGGGTTGGAGAAGCAAAATAAAACAAACAGACTCAAGTGAAGACATTACCTTAAAATCGGGTAACTCCCTTTGGTTTGATCTCAAAGGCTTCCATGGGAAGACTTCTTCCCAAAGTGAGGCTTCAAGTAGTAAGAGAGGGATGTGGGGAGACAAAATGGGCAGGGTTTGGCCAAGCCAAAGGCTTTGGGAGTGTGGGTAAAGAGGTAGAGGTGGGGGCTTTTTATAAGAGTAGAGGAGGGGCAATCATGGAACGTAAAGAAATGTTACATTATTTTAAAATGGGTTTCGGATTCAAAACGTCCCACATTGATAAAATTCGAGGATAAGGTGATACGGGTTCGAAATCCACCCATCATATAGGTTTTGGACAGGTGTAGTTCATATATTTTACATTATCATTTCATTTTATTTAAATCATTTATTAATGAGGTAATCGCTGCATCATCATGATGTCATAAAAAATTTAATCTATTAAGTATAAAAATTATAAAACAAATACTATTATGTAGAAAATCTTTTTATCCTTTCAATGACTATTTATAATCAAATATCTGACTTGTATAACCCCATGTAATTTTTTTATTAAAACATCTAATGTTTGTGTCATTTTTACTTTAACAGTAAATAAAAAATTATTTATGTCATTTTCCAACCAAAGTGGCTCCATGGGGTCCCCATGTTGACCCATGGATTGTCTTGGTCGGACATGACTCAAAATATGAGGGTAGGACATGTGTCAAGCTCATCTCATATTATTAAAACATTATTTTTACCTTAAACTACACTAATTACCACTAATCGCGATTAAGAACTTAAAAGTTACTATTCACCAAAAAAAATATTTTAATATCATTGAACCACATTTTACTTCTTAATGAAAACCATGTATGTCAGATTTTTGAAAATCAAATCACAGAAGTGGCAAAGTTTCATTTAAACGAAAAATCATTTTCTTTCACTACCACTTAGTGGTTTCACTATTCATCAAAAATTGAGGTTTTTCAGAAAGATACCAAAAACTTCACCCTAAGCTATATTTGATATTCCAAATTCAAAAATGATGTCTATTTTACAATATTAAAAACATGTAAGTTGCATTAATTAATTTAATAACTAATTTCCGCTGTCATGGCAAATATCGTGTTTTTATGAAACAATACGTATTAAAAGATTGACACCAGTTTAAGTCCAATTTCAAAGTGAAATTGATTCAATGACCACGATTGGATAAAATGGTAAAAATATATTCTAATTTCACTTCAAACCCAATTCAAAAGATAATATAATCATATAAATATATTAGATTAAAAAGAGGTTTTGAATTAAAATACAACATTTTCACTATTCATTAAAAATGATAATTATCGGAAAAATACCAAAAATTCACACAAAGAAAATTTTTATGTCCCAATCATAAATAATAAGTTTATTTTGACAAACATAGCTTTTAAAATTATCAAAAGATAGATTTAAAAAGGGTTTTCCATCAAAAGGCAATAAAACAATCTTTTAAGAATATTAGTGTATTCCATGCATAAGATTGTATTTATTTTCATTTTAAGCCTCTAAAACACTATATAAATCATTAATAGACATTAATAAAAATATTTATTATTCATTAATTACTTGGGATGTTATTGTGAAACTCCAATAAATATTAATAAAATAGGGCATCAAAATGATACAAAAATCAAATTGTTTGTAATTGTGGAATCTTTTACCTAGAAATATAATTATAATGGCTAACACAATTTTTTTTCCCATTAGCCACATTAAGATTTTATATTACATAACTATGGATCTTAAAAATATTACGGGACCAAATGTTTTGTCCAAATTAAATTCATGAACTTTTTAAAACAACTCTTAAGAGATCAGTTAATTTATTAAATTTCTAAAAATTAGATTATATTTAAAATTATAGTACTGAAAACTAATAGGGTAGTTATTAATTTTTATTATTATTTAATAATTTTCTAGCTAATGTTTCATCCATATATTATATTTTATGTTTAATTATATATATAATATTTTATGAATCATATTAATGAATATAAAATATAAAGTATATGTCCAAATAAATATTTTTTATATTAAAATATGTTTTTTATAATTTTATTTTTCAACTATGAGAATCATTATGTATCATTAAAAATATACAATTAATCACTCATAAAGATAACATTTTTACCAGGTCTATGGATAACACTGCATATGTGGTAAAATTTTCTATGACATAAAAAAATAACAAAGGGTATTGTATTATCTACAATTTTATAGTATTAATTAAATATACTATATTAGGGCTTCTATTTATCATGGATAAAGTTATTAACATTATTAGTGATTTTCTGTTAATAAAAGATAATTATTGATTCGTAATAATAACTAATATGTAGTAATACTTCCTTCCAAGTTCCAACTCACATCTTGTGGAATGTACTATTTTTTATTTTCTGAAAATGAAACAATGGATTTATTAAAGTATACTATAAATGAGACCATAAATAAATTTTATATCTACATATTAGTGCTATCATATATACATTGATTTGATCTAAAAAAAGAAAATATTAATATAATGTTTATATATTTATGTAAATAAATTATAAAATAACACTATATAACGACTTAGATGTGAAGGGGTTCCCTGTGCAAATACTTAGTGTATGGGGGTATGATTCCCCTTATTAGTCCTATGGATTCAAATAGTTTTTCAAAAAATCTATCCTAACATGTGGTGTGTAGGATTATGTTCATTTATTATTTTATCCACTTCTTTAATCATGAAAAACAAAATGATGGGGGCATGGTGATCTTCATGGAAGGAGGGTCTAAGAAATTAAATATACAAGAAATGACATGGGGGAGAGTGGGTGGGTGGAGGTGGGTCCTGATGAATGTTATATATATATATATATTATTTTATATGCACATATACATGTATTAATATAACTAAATATAAATAATTCAGATTAAATCAAATATTTATTTATATAAATACATATGAATAATTATATATATATAATGATATATATATCATACATGTTTATAAGGTTAAGTTGTTACTCATTGACTCATAATCTTGATCTATGGGGGTTCAACCCCCAATGACATTCCAAGACCCCATGTTTTTTCATTACAAATAATTTACCAGAAGAATTTTTTTTAAACCAATCATTGTATTATGCTTTATTTATTCTCCATGATTTAATGAAATTTAAATACATGCCAAATTATTATTTATTATTTAATGTTTGTTGGATAATTTAAATAAAAAAACATGATATTTTTTTAAAAAATTAATTTATATTATAATTTTTTCTGGTTATTTGTGTGTATGTTAAAAATAATTGATACCATATAAATATATATATAATTTATAAGTTTGTGGGTATTATAATATAGGTGAACTCAGATATTTCCCCCATATATATATATATATTTATATATGTATGTATATATGTTTCATATATATACTATGTATGATTGTATATAATTTGAAATAAATAAAACATACATATTTTTGAAACTCATTAATATTAATGCAATATATGTAATATATAAAATTATTTATTTTTTGGGATATTATTTTATTTATTCATCTTATGTTTTTATATATCTTGAATCATTCAACTATAAATTAATGATTTCAGTATATATATATTTATGAATTGGTGTGTGTTGATAGGAATATTTTTAACTCAAAAAGATTATATTGATAAGTGATGATTTTGATAGTTTTTTTCTTGAGTTCAATTAGGTAGCCCTAATAATCCAAAAACCATGATCCATGGTTATATTACTATAGTTGCACACAATATATTAAATCATATCCTAATGGATCAAATAGTTAAATAGTCATATGATACTATATAAATACATGAATCACATATTACATTTGACATCTAGAAATTCATATAATCATTCTTAGCGATACATTATTATTCATCTAGTAAAAAAATGAAATCAATAATATAACTATTCTAGGACTCCTTATGAAAGGAAATCATAATTAAGAGTTATCTCAGATTCTTAGTTAGGGAAAGCGTATAAGATATATCATGGAAAAAATAAATCACAAATAAGATGGATATTATAAAAAATTACCAAATATTCCATATAAATAATATAATAAAATTTTATAAATCTATGGATGACATAAAATCATAAATAATCACATGGAATAAATTATATATATTTTTAATTTCATAATGCATAATTTCACACATTATAATCTTATATTCATGGACCTATTCCATGACATCATACATAAATATGTAAATGGTTTTAAAATAACCAAGACTAGTTTGTATCATTAGATATAATAATGCATCAGAATTTGATTACGAGACTCCAACATCACATTAAAATTCAAATGGGTTTATCATAAGCAAAGGGTGGATAAAAATTAAATACTAAATCAATATAAAAAATCATATTGAAAAATAATCAAAAAAATATTAATATTCTATGTTTTGAATAAATATATCCACATGATCATAATATATATATATTAATATGGTAGATGGTGTCATTAGAGTTGATTCCTAGTAATTAATGTGATTCATCATATTATTTATACATGCATTCGAATACATAAATTTTTTTTAATAGAACATCAGTTTTGAGTAATACAATTTTTTATTTTGAAATATCTTATATTAAAAAATTAAAATTCTCAAAAATTTGGAAAATTATTTGTTTTGAATATAATATTGGAAAATTTTATGGAATCCTCGCTTTTAGGAATAGTAAAAATGAAAAGAAAATTTATTTTTGAGTCCAATGTAAAAATTGATATATTGTTCCTACCAGTGGTAAAAAGTAAAATTCAAAAAAATATTTATTTTAATAATTTTTTAACAATATTTAAAAAAATCGTAAAATTATATTAATAAATCATTAAATAATATTAAATTCATTTTTTAAAACATTTTATTGAAAATTAGGATATGGAAGAAAATATTCTTGTTCGAATTGAAAGATAATATTATATCTATATTTAGAAATTCTCCTAGAATTTTTTAGTTTCAAAGAATCTAAAATGATTCTAATACCTGAAATACATGGTAATAAGTAGTTGGAATAAAATTGATTAGTTTTATGATAGATTAATCATATAAATAATCAAATGGAAAAAATAAATTGTGACAAAACTAAATAAGGTTGAGATTGTAAAATAAATGCTTACATGATATTCAAATTTCATTTTATGATTTTTATACTCCTTTATTACAAATTTATATTTAATAATGTTAAATTCCAAAAAAATTAATACATATAATATCATATATGATTTAATTATAATATTTAAATATATATTTAGGAAAAATTATTTTTTAAAATAACATTTTCTATTTGTTAATAATTTTTCATTAAATATTCTGTTTGATAGTTTCATTCAATCCATAATTATTATCATTATATAATATACACAATTATAATAACGAAATTAATATCATTTTCAAATTAATCACATATTTATAATCATCTCTATAATGAATAAATGCTGAATTAATGCCATTTTTGGAGGTGGTAGTCTACACGTTAGTAAGTGTGATGTTATAAATATTCAATGAGTAGAAGACTATGGATTTAAATTATATCTTATATCTATATCATCATAATTACTTTATAATATCATATATATTAATTATTTTATCTCTATAACTATCATTGTACTTTGGTGATGAAAAACAATTACACCTCATTCCTTGAATGATTGGTATTAACAGAATCCTAGTTGGTTTATGATAAAGAGAAACAATCTAGAGATGCATTAGGGTTATAATTCATTGATATAGAAGGATAAATATTTTTTTAATAAGTGATGATAAGAGGTTCTCATTTAAAAGATTTGGAGAGGGAACACAATGTGTTACATAATGATTTAAATTTAACTAAACACTTTCTTAAGTTTTATAATTCCAAAGGAAAATCGATTTTAATTATTTTATAATATTATATATATATATTATTAAATTAATAATTTTATAAGTTCATGTTCCATTATTAACCTTATATCTATTTTTATCCACCAGTGAACTATTTTTAACCTTAACGATGGTAATAAATTTTATATTTTTTAAAATTCACTATGAAAAACTATATTTACCATGTTAAAGAATATTAATTATCTTGATAATAAATATGGAATATATTTTGGAATGATTTAATTTTTTAAATTGGACTAAATTAAATTAAATTAATTTGCGGAAAACTTTATGAAAACAGTTTTTATATTTTTTTGTAAAACCTAAAAATGATATTAATGTAAAACTAAATATATTTTTAGTTCAAATGGATAAAATTATATTACAATAAATTAATATTGAATAATTTCTCATTCAAGAAAATAATATCATAAATAAAATTTTTATATACAGGATTGAGAGAAAACAAATAAAATATTTTTTATTAGAAAATAAAACCATTATTTAAACTTCCAATTTGTTATTAATGTATTTCAATGTCCAAACTTATATTTCATGTCCATTATATAACTTTTCAACTATATATTTTTATTATTTAAATGTTTTCGTAAAATTTCTTTTTTTAATTATCAATATAATATCAAAAATGATATTAGATTGTAAAATTCATATTTTTCACAATTCATCTAAATATATACTATTTTTTAAGAAATAAAAAATTCACCAAAATATTATGTTCAATTGATAAATTAATGAATCTAAATATTTTGTTTTCATATAATTCATAAAATTCTATAATTATTATATGTCTCATATTCTTGAAATAATATTAGAGAAATTTAAAATTAGTTTGTTAGGAAGAAAAACCTAATTACAATAATTGAATCTCATGCGATATACACACTCCCAAAATTAAGAGATTTATTCAAAAAAAATATTGAATATTACTTTATGATCATATGTGAGTTGTTAGTCATCACAAAATTTTCATTTTCCCTTGTCACATCTTCAATCTTATTAATTTTCTAATGAACCTTTAGATGTATAGTCGTTTGATTCCACAAAAATCAATCAATAATATCAAGAATCATGATAGTATATAAAATTTAAGATAGATCTACATATTTTTCTATATACTCATAGTAGAGATCTATCAGTCTATCTTGAATGTACATCTATAATAATCAGATATGGAACACATAATGAACATTATAAAATCTAGGTGGCATTACCAAATGGTGATATATAACACCAATTCATTCCCAAAGTCAAAAATACCCTATGTACCTGGTAATTATTTTCCATTTTATTCAAAACAATATAAAATCAGTCTAGGAAGATAGATTTTGGTATACAAAATCTTCCACTATAAATTACAAATTATTAATTTGGATAGCCTCGATGATCTTTTTACTTATTTTAGTTGTCTTAATAGGATTGATAATAATATTAACATTCATTATTTTTTCCTCTATGAGATCTAGGGGAAAAATTTTATTTCTCCATATTTTCCCCCATTATGATAGAGTGTGATACCTTTTCCATAAATAGAAATCATAAGGATCCATTTTAATACATTAATGGATGATATTATTATATGATAACTATACTAAAGTGAAATAATGATCCCAAAATTCATGAAATTCAGGTGAAAGTTTCCTCAATATATCATATAATTTATTTATTGTCCTTTAATACATCCCATAATGTTGAGGATGATAGGTTGTGATTAAATTTATTTCAGTGTTGAGAGAATTTTCAAGGATCTTTGAGAATTTTGATGTAATCTATGGATCATGATCATAAAAAATCTAATGTGTTGAACCATGAAGTATAATTTCCTGACTAATAGAGATACACATGATTAAATAAAGTTGGAAATATTCTATTATGAAGAAGAAATTAGAGGACATAGAATAGTGATAAACAATACCTCGTGTGATGTAATTATAACACCTATAATTTAGAAAATCTGTAATAAATTCTGTATTATTATCATCACATAATCACATAAAAATATGTAAATGATTCATGAATACCTTTGGATTTGGGATCTAGTTATTTACTAATTGAGAAAATAGAGCATGATAAAATATATTCATTAATATCCAAATCTTATTTATCCCACCACAATTTTTACTTTAAATATCATCATATTTTATTGATTTTAAAATGTATAAATAAATTTCACTAGGAGAGTCCCTAAATAAATATGGTTTCAACTCTGGTATAGTTAGAACTAGTAGCCTAATACAAAAATTAAAAATTCCATATTCATAGATCATGTATACTAGATTATAATAATTCATGAATTTGATTTTATTTTTGATTTTATCATCAACAAGATAAGTACATTTTGTTTTATTAAATAAAGAGTTTTTGGAAATTATTTCGAATAGATGTGCTGATTCCAGTCACAAAATTATTCCCACATAAAACAATACTAAATATATAAACATAAATATTTATTAGTCCATAGATTAGATAAAACATTGTGATACTTCATACAAAAATAAATAACCTTCTTAGTATCATTGCCATTTTTGATATTTATTGGGAGATAGAAATCCATATCTATTTCTAACTACCACATTTAACACTTTTTTAGATATTTATATGATAATTCTTAACATTTTTTACCAATATATATTCAACATATAAACCACAATGGTTAATCCTCTATAACATCATTTTCAATATTACACCTACAAATTCAAGATCATGGGTTGGAAAATTATTTTCATGAATATTAAACTACAATGATTCATAAGAAAAAGAAATATTTTTATACATTAATACACATAAAATGGTTTTATAGTGAATCAAAATATTAAAAAAATAATTCCTTTTCTAAGGGTAACGTCAAAATATGTGAATTGAAAAATTCCATCTAGAGTTTTTTAAAAACAATTCTTTAATTATTTTGGCCATATAATCTTATCTCAATAATATTTAATCATGGTTTAACTATTATATTATCAAGTAAAATTTTAAAAAAATTATTTATATTAACCCTCCAATCTGAGGAAGCTACATAACTGTATTATATTTATTGATGTTGGAAATTTTATCACATATGAATCCTATGAAAGATCCTATGTTGTTAAATCATTATAGAAAATATGGACATGAAAATTAAGTTCATGAATCCAAAATTATCATATACTAAATTTTCCATATAACTCATTTTCTGTAACAGTATTATAAATTGTATGAAAAATTAATCTTATGCTCATTTTAGAATTTAGATTATATCGTGATATCATAGATAAATACAATTAATAAAAAATAAATAAAATACTAATATACATTATAAATAATATCTATAAAAAATTTGGGTACATTCATCAATTAAATTTGAATTACAATAAATTTTAAATGTCTATACATCATGTGAAATACAATCCTTTTAATGATGTCCATCACTAGTCATAGATGATCATACATAAAATGAAGAACAATTGGTGGAAACTCATGAACTTATTGAAGTTGCATAAATAATTCCTCAATAAATTTTGTAGGATAATTTATATATATAATAAGGGTATTATGTTTCCCATATTTTATGATGAATCTCATAAAACCATTATTATTTTTTTAATACCAAATAAGTTATTTGTGTTTTAAATATTATGGGAATATGAATTTATTATCACATATCATATATATATATATTTATTTAGTTCCACTAATTAAAATGATTCAATATTATAAGGGGCATTAGATGTAGGATTTTTTCTATAAATGTAATTTAGTGAAAATACAATAGCAAACTAAAACGGTTTTCCAAGTTGTTCTTTTAAAAACAAAAAAATATATTTCTTCATAATAGGTACATTTCTATATTTTAAAGAAACCATTTCCATTTATTTGTTATTTCCATCCCATTTTTTATTAAAATAAACTTGTAGAGCTTCTCTTGGTTGATTTAGACATTATTTAAATCATATAAACTCCCCCCAAAAGATGATTAATTCTATATCTCCATAAATTGCTAAAATAATATTATCTCGATAATAAATTATAAAATTAAAATTTGAAATACATTCTAAATCATGGATAATATCAAAATAAACTATATGTATAATAATAATGATTCATAGTATAGAATTTCTATGTGACAAAATGGGTCCTGACAGACATATCTATATTGAGGGATGATTTCAAATAAATGTCTTGATTGATATTTACCATTTAATGGGTCATGGAAAATATATTGAAATTCTGGAAAACATGAAATATTTAAATGTTATTAATGATCCTTGATGAAATAAAATATAATCTAAATTAACTACAATGATTAACATGAATATTAATGCATCGTTATGGACATGACCATTAGAAATACTGATTAGAAAATCAGGGCCTAAAAACCAAGTAACATTCAAAAGAATCTTCCTTTGCCGCATTTTTAATTAATTCATAGATTTCCCCATTTTTCTATAATTAATCAATTGAATATTGGAAACATCCTTCTTTCAGATTCAATCATGGGTCTCATGGACATTCACTCCATATTTGAAGACATATCCCATTACAGTCATTAAATTTCCATTCTATTTCATCATAATATTATTACAAGTTTTAAATTTCTCCCATCTCTACGTTCCAGGTGTTGTATATCCATTTCTATACTACTCGAATAGGCACTTATTTTTTTCTATAGAATCTATAAGAAATATAGATTTATTTGTAAATGATTATAGAAAATGATACTAGTTCTTGATAAAAAAATGTTGATAGTCATAATCCCATAAAATTATTCACATTATTTCATCAAAGACATCTTCAATATTACTTTACAGATTATGTTAATAATCTTCTCCATGTGTTTCTAAGCAAATAAAGTTAGCTTAATATCCAACATCATTTTCTCCATTTTTTCATAGATAATGTAATTTACTATAATTATTATATTTATTCACATGATAAATCTATTTTATGAAGAATATATATTTGAAATTATTCTACAACATATATTTATTTCATAGGTCTCTTTATTATTGTGGATCAATAACCAAAATTTATCAATTTCTCCTTTAAGATGATAATGTACCATTATATAATTGTATTTTTTCTACATTACAATAACATAAATATCGACTATAGGTGACTTATATACATCATAGACCAAATTGGATTGGTATTCCCATTGAATTATAAATCATTATATTAAATGAAACTGTCCAATATTGTTTCACCATGTTGTGGGTTAATAGGTTTCTCTATATAGGAAATCATATTAGTCATCAATAGATTAATCTTCCCTAATATAGTTATTACTTTTTATTCCCCCACATCAAATCCATCTCCTTCACCAACATCAATATCTTTTAACAGATGTGAATCCCTACATAGGTTACATGTATTGATATAGTTTCCAATACTTCCACCACGTTCCAATTATAAAAAATGAAATATAATAAATAATATCATATCATTATAAATTTTCTATTATATTTTATGATTTTATGTTTATGTATCTGATATAATAAATTGAACATTTACACTAAACTAATACTAGAATCATAATCAGGGTAATCAGGGTAATATTATGAAATTATAAAAAAAAATTCACAAATATTAAAATTGTTTCTAATGATAATTCAAATTAGACTAGTCATATATTATAGGAAAATCCATCTCATTATGTTGTCTTAATGTAACCCATAATTCACCCATGATAATAAATTTAATCGTTGATCCACCCCATTAAGTGATGTTACCACTATATCAGTCAATTGAAATTTTTTATCCACATTCTATTATTTGGATGGGTATTTTTTAAAAAAATAAAAAAATATACCAAAATTTTATGATACTATAGTATAAATAGATTTTTCTTTATATTCGGATATAATTTTATGTCGTCTAATCTCTGTTATTTCCAAAATAGTATTTACAAGGTTAATAAAAGATTTAAATTGTTTCCAAATGTAAAAGCATGTCTCTAGTAACCTAGATCTATGGGTTATAAATTTATATTGGCACAAAATCCAAGGGATCATATATTTAATTTTCAAATATTTTAATATAATTGGAATATTGTAAATGTACATGAATATGACATTAAATTTAAAAACATGAATTAAAACAAAAAAAATATTTGTCACATATTTGTTATGTATTATAAGAAATAAATAAAAACATTAATAAAATACTTTTTGGTACTTGTTGGAATGGTAAACGTTATAATGTGTGAGATTAAATGTTTAGTAAGTTTCGTGGTGTAATTGAATCTATAATATAAAAAATAAATCATGGATAACATGAAACTCATGAAAAATTATAATATATTATATATATTAAATGTCATAAAATTTCAAAATCTACAGTTGAAATAATGAAAAATTTAATAATAAAGATAAAAAATAATATTCATAATGATAGAATGTATAATTCCAGAAATCATATTCTTACCATCAAGACCATGTTCAAAGACATCATTTGTCTAAATGTATGGTGTATAATATATTCAAAAACTAGTGTTTTCTTAGGGGACCAACCAATTCATTTAGAGAATATAATAGGCACCTACAATATCTTATTAATTCCAATTTATTAATTATTTTAATAGTATGATAGAAGAATAAATAAAAAACCAACATAGACTTTTATTTTGAAAACTACACTCTGAAATGTTCATATTAGTGTTAGTAAATAAATTGAACAATATTATCATAAGACATATTGAGTAATATGGTGAATTTTATCATGACAATATATACTCGGTAAAGAAATATATCAATTATAGGATGTTGATATAAATTTAAATACTATAAAAATTTCCTAATACAGTTTCTTCATGAAAAAGATTTTTTTTATTTTGTAGTCACTAATATTAAAATCTAAAAATATATAAAATGTTTATAATGTTTTTTTAAAATAAAACTACAATCATTAAAATGAATATTCAAGGAATCGAATAGTTTTAATGGAAGTATAATATGATAATGTGTTAAATGTAAATAGGTATTCCATTCAACGTATTTGTAAACATAAATTTATTAAGAAAAAATTGGAATAATTTTAAATTTTATTTTGGGGACTAAAAATTGGGAAACTATTGAATTAATCAATCATTGGAGAATATTTAAAACATTCTTCAAAACAGTTTGAATAAAATTATGACATGAGAAAAATGACACAATGTTAGTTTTTCATTAATTGTTTTAGTATTTTTCGATTCCAAAATTTGAAAATGAAACAAAACGCATGAAAATCCTAGATATTATAGTATAATAATAAAATATATTATTCTTGATTTAGAAATATAATTTAAGTCTAAAAATGGAAACTTAAGTATAAAAAATCTTAAATATGGATGAGATTGTGAAATAAACCCTCACCTAATGGTAGAAATTTATAATAAGTGATTACACAACTCAAAATGAAAAATTAATGTTTATTATAATTCTTTAGAAACACCATATTCAGAAATAAATCATTTATTATGATAAAATTAAAATATTTTAACAAATTTTTATTAATAAACATTTATTAAAATCATATTTTCATGCGCTAAATAATTTTTTTCAAGTAAATTTTTATTATACAGTTTCTATCATTTATTACTGATCATAGTTATATTATATATATAATTTTATTCATTATATAAATATAATATAAAATCATTATTTATATATTTAGAATCATCAGAGAAAGATACAATGATAAATAATTCATATCGCTTCATGAAGGTGGTATCCCACATGTATGGATGTGTAAAATTTCAATTTTATTAGGTTGATAGAAAATATGAAAAGGATATATTATATTTCATAAAGAATAATTATGTCATTGATATCATATATATTCATTAATTTTTTTGAACACACAAATAATGTGGTGATGAAAAAATAATTACACCACTAATGGAGATTATAAAAACCTACATTGTTACATATGGATATTCCTAAAGAAATGTGAGTCATTACATAACGTTGGAGCACTAGTTCTTGGGAAGAATTTTTTTTATTCTCAGGTGTATTGGAAAAATTTATTATGGATCATAATCAGAGAACAATTTTCCCAAACCATGAAGATCTCCTGGAAAATAGTAGTCCTAATGGGAAAGGCCCATTAGGTTTCATATAATTTAGAATAAGGTGCATCCCCAATAGAAACACCCTAAAACTATTCCCAATTCGAAATTTTTGGTTGGATCACTATTCAACATCCATTTGACCAAACCAAATAGGTTTTTCAAACGATGTAGTGTCCTCACATAGTTGGTTTATGGTTTTGAAAATTGTGTGAAAAACCATGTTTTTGTGAAAAAAATAATATGAAACTAATTTAATTATTCATTAACCAACCAAATTATATAGTATTCTTTCATTGAATTTATGCATCTCGATTATATAGACATTGAATTCTATCTATGAAAAATAAACACATTACAAAGGAAGTATTCGTTGATCTTGTGACATGATACCTATGAAATTCCATGTATATGATTTTTTTCATTGTATTCCTCATGCCCTTATTATATTCTCTCTATTTTATGGAATAAATCATTCTAAACACATTGATTATTGGATATAGAAATTTCTTCATTGAATTGATTTTTTTCTCAGTTAATGATAACTTAGATTTATATATTGCATGATAGTAGTTAATATTTCTTTTATTTCATGATTTAGAACTGATGGATGATATCTTGAAGATTCATTGGTACAGATAGAGTTTTATTTGGATGAATTTATTATAAATGATTTTTCTGATACATTATGAAGTCATTCATGGGATTTATGATCAATAATTCCCCATTTTTGATAAGTTTCCCCTCTATTTTTAATCATATATCTGTTTATAAATGGATTTTCTTATATGTATTCATATTTCATATATATTTATTTATTGATTGTATGCTATATTATTTCATATGCCTTTCTTAATGGGGTAATTTGATTGAGTAGTATAGGGATATCATAACATAACCTTACACTAAACAATGTGGTGACAATGAGTATCTAGACCAATGATGAGTGAACATATGAATGAGGGGTGTTTGAGTATCATTTGGAAAATAGTTCTCCCTGAGATGAAAATGCTTATTTTCCAAAATATGGACTATGGTATGTCTTTGAGTGAATTTTAAAATGTGGAGATCCTATAATATGTGGCATAAACCAAAAATTTCCTCTGGGATATAGTTCATATACTTTATCTAATAGGAAAAATATTCTAATAGTGGTGGGGGTGAATAAAGGTATGATAGATTAAAAAAATTCCTCTGCATATCATGTTTCTTCGTTAAAAAATCAACCTTATCTTCTTTTCCCATAGAAATAATTGAATATAAAATAAATCAAACATGATGGAATATGATTTTACTTAGTTGACTGTCACAACAATATATCCAAAGAGTATACAATGACAACTTGTTGATATACCAAGTTTACTGATGCTCACCCCTAATTCTATGTTTGGGATATATCAAAATTTTCCCACTCACAATTCCATTATAACATTTCAGGATAAGTCACTCCATCATATGGTTCAATCCCTCAATCATTTTATTTATGGATCAATGTTTGTCGTATGGATCACAACATTCCTCTTACTTATAAAAACTCTCTTGAAAGGATCCACACATAGTTTATGGAGATATATATACCTTCATTAACTATAATGAGTTCAAACTAAACTATAAAGAGATGATCTACAAATGTAATATATTCATACATATTATTAATAATAATTTACCATAATCTTATAGCGTAGTCAATTTACAATAAATTCATGATGCTAACTGCCTACATGAATCCCACATAGCATTGTGAAACAAACCAAATTATTACAATAATATACTACCTTCACGAGACCCAAAACATTTTAAAATATCACATCCATTGCAATGATGAAGCATCCATCAATAATAAATCTCCTTTATAAAATCTCAAACACATTCTCCAAGACCACTTATCCTTCGCAATCTAACATATTTCGGTCATATTTTATATCCATTGTGAACCTATATATACACATGATGAGTAAAATATTTTTTATTACTTTTGTAGCCATTGAGAAATTCATTTACTAAGGAATTTTATCACATGGAAATACTTATAGAATCACATTCATGAATTAAGATTATTTTTGAATTTTTTAATTATTTATCTAATATTCTTTGGGGGTAGAGCCATATTTATATGAATTTTCTAATGGTCATGATTATCTCATCCTTGAAATCATATTTTCCCAAAGCTCTCAAATCACATTCCTAATGAATAATGTTTTCATGAAGAACTAAGTTATCATCACATTCATTAATTTTTTAATAGATACTACGATTAATGAAAATTAAATTTTGATTTCGATGTTCCATTTCTCATAGTCTGGGAGATTACCATATTTCCATCACACATTTGTGAATCTCCAATACTTCTTAAGACATATCATCCATGCCACACTGTTTATGAAATTTTCTATACCAATTACAGGGAATTAGTATCCATGTCTTGGAAATTTTTCAACATACCTATTTAAAATTATCTTTTTAACACAACAAAGGACCATGCTAACCAAATTTCGCAAAAAATATAATCAACCAAAAAATAAAACAATGTTACCTACTAAAATTTAAAAAAATATCCTCACTTTGGGCCTTTTGACAACTCATCACATTTTAAAAACTTTTCAAATATTCTTCCATTATCTAAAAACATTCATTATTTTTAATTATATAATGATCAATGATTTAATAATCTCACAATATAATCCCATATGACATTTAGTGGTGTATGAAATAATATTAGCATGCAATTTTTATCAATGTATTACCTCATTCTAAAACCACTCAACTACTTTCATCACAAACCCCATGTGTCACGATATATTACATTTGATCCATCATTTATTGCATTTTATATTTAAAACATCCCCATCATCCCATCCCCACCTATAATCTTATCCCCTATCATGATTATGAAATTTTATTCCAGTTATATTTTCTCAACTTCTCTCAATTTTCCAATAGACCTAACTATCACCGCTTTATTGTCTTCTACCATTTAAAGAACATATGTTATCTAATTTAGGAAAACCCACACCATACCTCAAAGAGTGGGGCTCCCAAATTTACACTTTTCTATGTCTCTGGAGTCATATTAACTCAGAGATCCATTGAAAAACATTCAAACTATTCTTTTTATAGAGCCTTTGTGAGAATTTTTTAAAACATATATTTCTATTGGCACACAATCAATCATCAAAATCCCATTCTCAACCTGATCCTTGAAAAAATTATACATGATTAAAACGTGATTTTTTTTCTTTAATCATGTACTATATTATTACTCATATTTTTAGAACCTCAATTATAGAAATAGTTTCCTATCATATACTTCACTAGAGCTCCCATATCATCAAAATGCTACTTAATTCACAATAACTACCTCCATGTAAGAAAATCCAAAATATATTGAACATCAATAGTTCTCAAAGAAATTAAATCATGTTTCGTTCATTTATGGGAAATACAAAGTCTTATAACATAGAATTCACTACCTAACATTAGATTTCTATCAACTGTTGAACCAGATAAATCCACATTTCTATAGCATAATTAGTCTTGTTGTATTTTTTCATTGTAGATAAAACCCACATCCACCATACCCTTCTATTTTGATATATAATTTTTACTATATGTAAGTGGATTTCCTTAAGATTTCATTGTTATATTTATTCTTGGGATCTGAATAAAATATCAGGGGTTATCACTATCAAAACCAATAGGTGAAAAATTAATTTTTTATATTTTGTGACATTAATTGTATTTCCTTCATCAATCATTTATAGCTTCATGTGGGTATCTACAAGAGTCTCATATTATTATAATTATAGATTATAAATCTTCTTGAAAACCTCCATGGAATATATATTTTCAGAAATTAAGGTTACACACTTTCATTGTGTAACTTGTATCCCAATAAAAACATCATTTCAAAAATCACTAACATATGGAATTCACATATCCTAAATTTTGTGAATAGTATTCAATTTACATTATTATATCAGAAAAATATTATGTCTCTTTGATACACAATAAATATAATCCTTTCATTAATATCATTTTTTATATAGATATTGTAATTAAATCCTCCATGAAGAAATCTGAGCTTCCATAAAAACTAATATAGTCTATAATACCATGATATTGGTTCTTGCTTCTACTTGTATATAGTCATTTTTCTATGTAAATAAATCATTCCTCAAATTCATGAATGGAAAATCCATCTAGATTATCAATATAATCGTCTTATTCCAAAACCCTATTCAAAAATTATATGACACATCTGTCTTGAAAACATTGAGCCTTATTTGTATTTTTATATCCATGAATATTATAAATGCATATATCCTCACAATTGGTGAAAAAGGTTCATCCACATAAATACACTTTATCGCGGTGTTCCATTTTTATGCTAATCATTCTGTGTTTCAAATAATTGTGCCATATTAATTCATCATGATGTGAAATAACCAATTTGGTCCCAATGAAATTCTTCTATATTGGTCTCAAAAAAATCTAATATGTCTATATCTTTAAAATTTGATCAGTCTACTCATTTTAATCCTGATCCTAGTACTCATATCTAGCTGCTTCATCAATGAATATAGGCTCTACCAGAGATAGGAGTGATTACTGTTGTAAGAAATCATTATTCATGTTTGAACTGACACTTCCTGATAAAAAATAATTTTATTTCAATCAATTTTATCTTGACTCATCCACTTTTGTAAAAAGATAGATTTTACTTTCTGTTATAAATATCATTATGTTATTCAATATCATAATCTTCCACTTCCACACCCCATGTGGTGCTTACCTCCCAATTAGTTTCATCAGGAAACTGGTCACTATGTTGTTGATGATATTTTTCACTGTCTACTTCAGTTAAATTATTTCATTCAACTAGCTTTCCAAACATTTCGTTGAATCATTTATATGTTATTCTTTTTCCATAATATCCAAGAAATATCCACTTATCTTATTGTGATTACAATTTCAATTCTTTATTTTTATATAAAATAAATTATATACTTCTATTAATTGAAAAATATTTAATTCATGGATTATTCCAATATAAAATCTGAAAAGGAGTATTTTATTAAATCATAAATAAAACAACCTAACTTGAAATATAGACCGATGACATAATAGATTTATTCTAGAATTTATCTACTATATTTTTTTCAATAATAATTATTCTCACCATGATGTTGATGATATGATTTATCCTACAAACCAGTCACTTTTTGTTGATGATTTATTACTACTAAAACCCGATCCCATATCATGGAATTCACTATATAATTCTTCCACTTGAATTTATATTATTTCCACATCAATATCTTCATGAAAAATCAACATATTATATCCAATCATCATTTTTTATTGTTTCTCGTAATTTTTTATGTAGCTACACACATAAAACATTAGGGAAATGGAATTTACCCATTTAATCCTACAGATATAGTCAATGATATTAAAGTAATACCTATTCTATTAATGGATCTTGTTGAGAAAGGTAAACATGCTTCTTTATGCACAAATTCTAGCACACTTTTTATCTTTTCATCATTATTCTTGTATGCATTTCCGATGATCTTTCTTCTTGAAATTTTTTCACATTTATGAGTCTTATCATGCGATATCTAAATAATTTCTCAATATGTACCTCATTTTAATAGTTATTCTTGTAATATTTGAAAAAAATGGCCTCACAATTTTTGGAAGAACCCGTTTTATTCAAAATTGGTTTAAAATACTTATCTTCTTCTCCACTAACAATGCTTAGAAAACCTTTTTTTATCCATATATAATAACTACAACATCTCTTAAACTCATGATGTACTTCCTCTTAGTAAATCTTATAGAAAATCGAATTCCCAAATTTGAAAAACATTAATAAATTTTTGACTCAAATCATCAACAATAAAGACATCAATATGTCTGATTTCTTTTCGGCCCAAATTTGGATTTTCCTGAGCCAATATTCTTTTAGACTTCATTATTTATAAATTTTACAACACGTTTCTTGTCAATATTTTTTCTTATAAATAGATCCTTATTAAATTTCATAAGGGATGGGAATCCACTATCATGGATATATACATCAAAACTATCTAATTTCTCAAGAGAATACCCCAAACCACATCCTTCTCATATCTTTTCTTTTTTGATTCATGTTTTTTTTATTTCATAAATGGAATGGATTTATAATAATGATCTTACTTGGAGAATGATTGACCAAATCCATATATCAGTTATAAAAATCAATTTTAAATATTCATCTCATTTAATTATACATTGACATGATTTTTATAAAAATATTCGTCCATATTTGAAAAATTTCTCTACACTGTATATGAGAAATATCGTTACATGTGTCAAAATAATCCACAACTATAATAGTGACCATCAAATAATTTCATAGAAAATTGATCTTTATTTGGATTCCTATGTTGTACTTCATCCTTTATGTATCTATTGGCTATGGAAAAAATATTTTGTGAGTTTCCCATATTTACAGAATAATAACATGTAATGTTGAATTCATTTCTGAGTGTCTCTAATGAACTACATTTTTTCCCTAGGTTTTCTAAATCTTATGGTTTACATTCATACCGAAATCATTCTTTAATCATGTAGAAGGTTTTATTGTTCAAACATTTAATATAATAAATTTCAATTTTAAATCAAGACCCATACTCGACATTTCATTTCAATTTTACTATTTATTAATTTTTTACTTGACCTCTATGATCAACTTCTATTTTCTCTCTCAACAAAATGATCGTCCTTTTTAATTGCATACATGTAGTTAGGGTATTTTCAGGATCTTTAACTTTCCATAATAGTCTAATGACAACATCTTCATTTTATTTAATACATTTGATTTTATCTTTCATTGTGTTATTCAAAATATTAATGAAATTTTCTCTATTCCAAAACAATGATTTTATACACACTAATCATTAATGTGTTTAAAAGAAATAAAATGATAAATTTTCAATTTCAACCTTATCACATGATTCTATTATTTCTATTATTTAATATATTTATGAGGATTATGATCTATTCTATTAACATTTAACTTCTTGGATCTCCAAAAATATATAAACTCAAGAGAATCTTATAAATATACAAGACAATAAATTTTTATTTATACATTTTCTTTATCATTTTCACATAATTCACGTCTCTGGGACCTACAAAAAATTCAACCATAGATGTTTATCCCTGATCTATGAAAATATATATATATTCATCCTCATATTCTTTTGAGAATTCATTTTATTATGAAAATTGATTCTTATATTTGAATATATTTTTTCAATTTACTATACCTGTCATAGAGAATAAAGAAATCATGATGATAATTTAACCTTAATCCTCATAATATTATTGAATTTTATTAGAGAACCTCACTCTTATATTCACAACCTTTCCACATTATAATCATGAATATTATAGATTAGTTTTGAATATTCCTTTTCCAAATTGAAAATTAGATGAAAAAAATTAAATGCTTAATTCTATATATACTCCTTTATTCCAATAATCAATAGTTATCTTTATCATATCCTTAGATACCGCTACATTAGACATTCCATTTTACAAAGGCATGTTATCATCATTTCTTATCGTGTATGAAACATGCATACTTTGTATTCTATCACATGCTATCTCATTGGGATTTTATATTCCAACATTGAAACATTCCTATTGAAATGAGGATGCATAATTCATAATATGTTCTTCAATATATATATATATATATATAATAATTTCTTTGAGACCACAGATGTATTCCAAAACAAATTACCCAATCAATGAATTCGTCGATAGACTCATTTTGATGTATTCTAATATCCACACACTTTTTCCACAGAAACTACATGATTATTTGTTGGACATTTGAGTCCCCTTAATAAAAATTTATCAAATTTTCCAAAATAGAATGGGAGGAAACAAATTAAATTAAATTTATCTATATTTTATTTTATTTTGAAACACCTAAAAAATAATTCATATGACGACAACATCCATTTGAATTTACTCACCATTAGATAATGAACCACTGTTGATACATGCTGAAAATCAACACATCGCTATTGTAATGAAATCTATTTATAAAGATCAAACAATGTTATAATTTTGATGCTTCCATAATTTAAATTTGTTTACATCAGTGATCTGGATCTATTTGTTATTGAATACCTCTAATTGTACATGAATTAGAGAAGCATATATATTAACATTTATCTCTAATAAATTTTTTTATCAAAACAATGTAAAATACCCTAAGAGGTGGGATGTGAGATCAGGGTATGAATTATGAAAACAAATGTTCGTTTTAATCTAGTTTTTTCATTTAGAAAACATAATTAAATCACCTTATAATATAAATTTATGAACTAAAATGAAATCAATTCTAAGAAAAATAAATTTAACATGGTTCACCCTCAATGAGGAACATCCAATTTGAATACAATGAAAGTGTTCCAACATACCAAATTTACTATGGTGGACTGCAAATTTAGGGTTTGGGGTAGATCACATCTATAACCAGGTCCACTAACCAGACAATTTTTAGGGATATATCACTACATACCGTGGGTAACACCCTCAATATTTCTTTTGATGGATCCCTGATATAGGAAAGGATCAAATTATCCCTCTCACATCTCTCACTCCTCTTGAAAGGACTGAAATACATTTTACGGACAATTAGGTACCTACATTAGTAATAATGAATGCATTGTTAATGGCAGGATGATTTTTTATTGATGTTCTATTTTCTTCTACTTAATTAATATCAAATTACCGAAGTTGTACTATGAAATACATTTTTAACACATTAATAGTGCTCAATGGATTCACAAGTCCCACAAAACCATCATAAAGCTACCTATTTCATCACAGTCATATATTACCTTGCTGAAACCCAAAACATTAGCTAATCTAACCACTTTCATGAATCTCAAATTGCCTTCACGAAGATAAATCCATTTGTGAATCTCAAAAGATTTCAAAAATTTCACTTAGCCTTCATGAAGATCACAACATTATGCCATCATTCATAGAATTTACGAACATCAATACATTCATGATTATTAAATCTTTAAGTCAGCATTAAAATCCATCATCAATATTATTTCTTCAATTTTTTTCTTTAAAATAACAACATTATGTATAGTCAATAGAAAAATATATACAGGGAATATATTTTAAGACATTATCTACTTTTATAAGGGGGTGTATCCTTATTTATATGTGCTTCTACCACTTCCAGAAACATCTATCATCTTCATCACCATTTTAAAAAGTTCACCAATCTCATTTACAAATATCTCTATTTTTACAAATACCAAGAGATAATTTCCTTGTATCCTATAATGTCATATTTATAATGATTATATTCAACCGTTACTGAATTTGCAACACTCCAATTGTCATATTCATGGATATTATTGTCTCTCGATAGCATAATCATGATGCTCTAAACCATCAAAAAACAAAGACTTCACGACACTAAATTCATTAGAAACGTTCCACACATTCAAGAAACTCCCCTTGTTTTTTAATTTATGTAATATTACCTATTTTTAAGTGTTATTTATTGAAATAAAACTATCACGATGATTGATTCCTCATTCATATTTTGGACACCAAATATTTATATAACATTGGGAAATAACACCACCATGAATATGATTTTTTTGAACAACTTCCATGGTATTAATTGCTCTATCTTGGAAATTTTTCAACATACCTAATAAAATATATATATGGAACATCCCAAATGACCATAGATTTTTTTTAATTATCTATTTTAATATATTATAATTTAACTAGAGGTATTTTTATGAAATGCCTAGGATAAGGAGGATTAACCCCATGGGTCATTGAGTGATCTACCATAGGATGTGTATGTGGTCAGAATCATGGGTTTTGGATAACAGTTCTAGACTGGATAATTACAAGAGATGTAATAATATCTTAAGTAATTTACATATGTGTATTGACCAACATTGTTTGAGGTTATGGGATGATACCTTCGTGTGGTTCTTGGGAATAACCTTAGAACAAATCTTTTTGTACCAAGGGGGTCTTGGTTTAGTGTTGAGTCTAAATATTATTGTCCATTGACTAGGATGTGGATTTAGGATTCCACATAGTTGTAGGAGTGGTGTTGGGTGTTAGTATTACTGATCATGGGCCATGAATAATTATGAATCCATGATATTTTTTTATTGGATAGAAAGTGGGAGTTTATGAATTGAGTAATTATATATGTGATAAACTGAGTTATATTAGTATATTAATAGTGAGTTCAGTTTCAATCATATTTTATGATATTATTTTAGTGACCGGTATGGTATGCCTTTGTGGTAGGAGGTCCCTTCCTTCGACCTTGGTGGATGTGCTATTATGTAGTTTGCAATAGATTAACTTAGACTCTGTGGTTATACAATGAACTATATGTGAATCATTCCATGATACATATATATTATTTTCATAAATATGGGTGTTTGTGTTGCTATAAGTCATATTCCTACTAAAAAATATTGTGTTTAAATTTTTGACACACAAGCTTGATGTGTGTCATGTATGGGATTTTGTATAGCTTATTGATAACTATTCAAAATATGCCTTTTGTGTTATTCATTTATATGAATATTTTAGTATATAATGTTTTATAGAAACCTTATCTAGTATCTCAATGATTAGCATTCTCATAATTAGTTAGAATAACCCCATATAAGGGAAGTATGAATACATAATGATTTCTATAGACTGTGGATTTCATGATGTTATTAGTTAGGTCATAGACATGTTTCTAACATCAGAGTAAACCCTACATGGGATTCTAAAATACATCATATACATTAAAATTTGTGTAACACCTTGTCGGGGTGATGTGATTATCATATTTTTCTTGTAATTTTATATTTATTCAACAATATGACAATCTGGGGGAATTCCATCAAGTGGTGATGTTCTTTTCAAATTAAATATATCATATTAGGTGGGAATTATGATCATATGAGGGCAATGATAAACATTTGGGGTGAGATGTGAAATATTACTGAAGGTTACAACCATTAATATAGGGAGTGTGGTGTTCCTGAAAACAATCTATCAGGGTGAGGGATATGAATTTCATAATTATAAACACCATTAGGGTGGTGGTGTACATTATTCTTGATATCAAACGTCGTTATGGTTTGGTGTGTGGAATCCCTTATAGAGGAACAAAATGTCATGAAAAATTGGAATAGGTTCCCATTCGATTCTCAGATTTTTATCCCTTTCCTTGATAAATATTTCATTAACAAACATCAACTTTCATTCATGCATGGTTCCAAATTAGTTATAGTCACGGTTCAAGGAGGATTGGTTAACACATTACATCTCAAAAAAAAATTTGGATGATTTTTTTATCTTTACTTAAAAAATAACTATATAACTATTTTGATTAGGGGTTTTTATTGAGAAACTATTATGTTTATATTTTCACTTCCGACATGGGATCCTTGGTTCACGTGAAAACATTACATTTGTTTTCTAGTTCATCATGAGAATATGTACTGGTATGTGATATGGTAGCTCAGTGTATATTTGATGATTATTATTACTTAGAACATATAGTTATTCTCAATATCCTTCATGGTATACCCTCACTTTTATCCTATTTAAAAATATATAATTCCAGTTATGTATAATCAATTTTATGTCATATTTTATAACATCATTTTTTATATAATTATGTTTATTGATTTTTTCTATATCCTCTTGATCATGTATTTATTCTATGATTTTTTGATTTTTTTTCTAACATTTAATAATATAAGAGTGTATATTATTCTAAAAATTTGCATCCCTATTACATAACCTACATTGGTGTATTGGGAGGCCTACTAGAGGTGATGTAAAACTCTTTTTCATAACAGTTGATCCATTTTCTGTGTTACAATGATTGTAGGATGTCTGTATTCACAAGAAATATTTTTATTTTTCTAATGGATTGATATAGATGAATAATGGGGTTCTTATAGTTATATTAACATAATGTAATATTGATTATACTTGATATATTATTTATTGATTTGCACACATGTTTAGGGGAAGTATATGAAGAAATAAACAAGAAATTGTTACTAAAGATGACTTCCACTTCTCAGAGAGACATAATGTTGATTAATAATAAATCCATGAATGATTTTCCTAATAATAATACCATGAAATGTAGATTTAATGTAAGGAATCATGGATTTATTTATGGTATAGAATGGATTATCTAGAAATCACAAACATTGTCAAGAAGGTGGTAGTGGAGGTTACATTTATAATTGCGTGAGATGACCAAGATTACATTACATAAAATATTACTATATAATTAATATATTTAAAATTTTTATTTCTTTTAAATTCCCATGGAATATTTTTAGGATAATACATGTATGTAATATATTCAACCAATAATTATTATAAATCGATATGTAGAATTTTACCATTATCTCTTAATCTAGCATCCCTATATATGTTGTAACATTAACCATTGTAAAACATTTATACCATTATCAATATTCATTATAGAAAATGAATTAATTATCCCATATTTCATAATAATAATTATTCTTCTTCCAAAATTGGAATTATTTTTACATGATTCAATTATTATAAGAGGATGTAGTTAATTATAATAAAAGTGAAAAAATGAAACACAAATTGTGTTTAGATAATTTTTTAAGAATAATAATTACATTACAATAAAAAACATATAATGTTGGTTCAAATTTATATAATTCTAAATTTTTATATAACACTATATTCTTTATTTCTAAAAAAATCATTTTATGAATTAAATATTAATAAACATGATTAAGGTAAAATAACTATAAGAAATTTGAAATGGACGAAATATTATTTAGATTTATGAAATGTAAAAAATATATTTGAATGTTGAAAATAATATTTTTAGATGAATTTTATTCCTTGTCTAATATATATTTCAGCTTGAATAATGTTTTCAAAATCATTCAATAAATTATCATATCATTGTAACATCATAAAAGTTATAGTATTACAAGATCATTATATTTCACTACTCACCTAAAAACATTCTAGTTCTAAAAAAATATATAATCATATAAAATTTTGGATAAGATAAATTCAAAAAATTATTTTAAATTTCTCAAATTAAATAAAGAAAATTTGTAATTTTTTTAAAAATATTAATTAATAACATCATGTTTAGTAGTCTATTATTTCTTTAGGAGGAAATCATTAATTTTATTAATAGAATATCATGTTTTGTATATCATATGGTTTTTTCTAGTAATAAGTATTTTTAATGGAGTAGTTTTGGATAGATTAGTTTTTTATTCTATAATCGTGTTGATGAAACACTATCATGGGAATAGTTTCATCAATTATTCTGTGATGAATAACATTCATTGACCATATTATCTACCAAAATTTTGAAAATTATAGAGTTGTAGAAATGTTAGATGAACATTATTGATCATATATCAAGGATTTATGATATAATGATATAGTCTCTCTTCATGGTGTTAGATGAATTATTCTTGTCATGTATATTTGAGTATAGCCTCCACTAGGACATCTAATCTAGCATCATGTATATATTAATTACCACTTATGTCGAAGTACTAGGGAGGGAATGGTCATTCAAATATTACTAGTAGATGATAGTCTGGTAGTCGAAGTGATAAATGGACATAATGGATAAAATTTATCTACTACTAAAATAAGACCTCATATTTTGAGACTTGAACACTTGTGGTATACTCAATCCTAGGCCTATATGTGAGCGTCTGCATCAAAGAGGTGACAGAAATAATCTGTTAATAATTAACATTTTAGGTCATTTACTGTTATAGTTGGGGTCGCATACTAAATGATTTCATGACCCGACATTATTCCAATAGTGGAAATTCATCAGGGATACCTCCATGAATAAAAAAATATCACATTGAGGGATCCACCAAGCTCAATTATAGAGTACCCCATGCAGGTGGTTCTAGAAAAGAAGTTGAACAATCCATAAGAAGATGATCTGAAGATAGAAGATGCAACAATTACCTACCTCCAACACCTCTTCATATGGGGGATCATCTGGTTTAAATGGATGGTGTATGTGGATGTCAATAGTTGCAGTCTGTGGATGGGTGTTATTTGGCCATATATGATATGATTTCAGATAGAATTTTTTATTATAATAATTATTAAATGTATATATAGAAACCAATAGAACTCATTATTTCAATACCTTATCCCTAGTTTAAGTGGTTGAAAATTATGGATTAAATAAATAATTATTTTTGGATGGACATCTTTATAGGGATATACTAAGTATTTCATCCTTTTTTGATACTCTGAATATACTAATGGGGATGAGAATGTCCCATGAAACTATATCTATATTTCAATTAAAACATATTCCATCATCTTGATCATGGAATGATTATCTGTGGTATGTTTGTAAATAAATTTTAACTATACTATAGTTATATTTCATTGATAATATGGGATGAGATTATGATTAAATGGAAAGATATATATACATGAATAATGAGTAGACATCATGAAACCAATGTTGTGACAAACCTTATAAAACATAGAGATCATGGATATTTGAGATCCTAGATATTCAATAATATGTATTTCTATGATAATATATATATATAGATCGATTACCCAAGGTTATTCATTAACTACATCCACAGCGGGAGATAATATTCGGTATTTTCATTTTTCACTTGAGAAATTTGTCATATTTTACAAAATAGTAGATGGACTATTATGAGCAAAAATAAATAAGTATATTGTTAGTGTACCATCATGGCAATGTATTTATTTGAGCCAATGTGTACCCCATGGTAGGTATGATTCTATTTTGTATAAGGATGATATAATCATGTGGACATGTAGTTATTATCATCACATTATTGAAGTGAATATTACAAAAAATTAAATTTTTTATGGACTTCTGACAACCTTGACCAACTAACGGGTGTGAGATAGTTCTCAATAGATGATATTAGTTCTATCTACCACTAGTTGGGGGGTTTATGAGGAGGATACATTGATTAATATATTATAATGTCTCTATAAGCAATATGAGTTACTGGTAATTCCATTCTCCCTAAAAAATTCCCTGGCTATCATCATGGGACATATGAATATGATAAATCAACATTTAATGGGATAATTCATTGATATATGTTTCCAAAACTATTATTACATTTTTAAGAATTTATCTATATTTTTCCTGTATTTTTTCTTTTTTTACTTTTAATTTTTGGAGAAAAATTAGAAAACATGGTTAAACAGTAGGTGTGGCACTACTGGGGCATAGTTTGGGAATACATGGTCCCGTTGCTAAGTAACTGAGTGGCCCATTGGTGTTATTGTATAGTGACTAATCACATGTTTTGAAAATAATTCTTAAACCATCTGGGCTAATTGTGTGACATATCTTTCTTGGATTGTAAGTGGTGAATGGTTTCTACATGGTTAAGGAAACCATACGGTATGTCTAGGTTAGTAAAATTTTTGTTTTTTACAATTTTTACATTTAAATTTTTCAACTCAGTCCCCAAATACCAACCTCACTTAGGTTCCTCCACCCTAGTCACCTCCCAAATTACCTGTTATCCCTTTAACGCCATTTTCTTAATTATTTTAGTGAGATTTATCCATGAAATCTTCAAGAAAGTGGTTCTGCTCTTCGATTTTTCCTACCTTATATGTCTTCAATACCTCTTCTTTTGGGGTTTTGTTTTCAAGTGGTTAGGGTGAAATTTTTATGGATATATATTTATAGTTTTGTATTTATCTTGATGATTATATTTTGGTTATTATTTTATAGTATTTTATTGATTTACGATTCTTATTTCTCCCCATTTTTCCAAATGAATCTACACTCGAGGTAGGTGGTTCCAGGCTTGCCCATTATTTGGATACATGGGTATTCATTTTTTAGTTTTTTTCAATGAATTTATTATGAGGTTCAAAATATGGATTTGATTTGTTTAATATGCATATGGAATTAATTTGGGTTTTCCAATGGAAATTAGTTGTTTCCCAGTGTGTTATTATGTAATTCTTCTTGATGGTATTTTATAAATTTTTTAGGTGGCTTGTTCAATTGTAAATGAGATGAAAAATATGATTAATAATGGATTTGGTGTGTATTTGGATTAAAAAGGAATTTTTGGGTCATTGGAATTATGTTTATATTATTTTGTTTTATAATTAATAGTTTATGCTTGTGTGAATGTGATGTTTATGTGATAAAAAAATTGGAAAATTGAGCATGGAGGGAACCATGGGTATCTAGTTGGGAGGACAAGTAATAATATGATATTTTCACTATAATACTATTATCATAGATTCATCTATATGTATTTATGATGAAGACACTAACTAACTATAATGATGTTTGGATTAAATTATGCATATGGGTTGGTCCCTTAGTGGATCATGCATGAGAATTTTGTAGACTATGGTTTCAATACCATTTTTCAACATGATATGATGTACCTAGTGCCTCATTTTAGCTAGTCACTATAGTGGTTACCCATGAAATAGTGTTATTTTTTGATATCATACATACCATTGGCGTAAAATGCACATTGTTGGTTATGTAAAATGAAAATAACTAATTCCTTAAAAATGTTTTCTATTGAAATGTTTCATTATATTCATCCGTAAAATATACATGTTAATTTTCCATATAATGTTTTGGATTATAATATAATTATTACATTTCATCCAATTAGGATTTGGATCACACCCTACATACATATTTGGATGTTTAGAGAGCTCGTTTGATTTGAATCAGGTAATGGAATTATGTATGGAGAATTTTGTTTAGTTTGATTGTGGACTCCCTTGCAAATGTTTGTGGTGGTGGTGTCTTGAGGAATATGTTCCTATTGTTTCAAAAAAAGGTTTAGGGATAATTTCGTTCTTCCATTTTAGGTGGATATCTTTTGGTTTTTGTCAACTGTTATTCAGCATTAAATCTAGAAATTGGTATTCCTTGTTTGGATTTGGTTATATTGGATATTTTATTTTTTTCTATTTGTTATTTATTATTCTGAATATGGGATAAATCACTACCCTGATGTATTTTTGATTCGATGAACTTGTTTCCAGCCTGTGGGGATCAGTAAATCTTTTCCCACTATGACATGGAATTAGTCCAGTGTCAGTTTTCATAGCACTCCAACGTGATTCATGAAAAGATGGTATCTGAGCCAGGTCACAATATTTTGGGAAAATATATTCAGGATGAGTATAGATAGAAAAGATATCAGAATTTTGGGAATTCATGTTCTTGTTGCGAGTGGGGTTCCTAGCCAGTGCCCCTTGTAATGAGATTGATTCTCCATGGGATGTTGGGATTTTATTTTACTTAACAACCAAGTGATATATATAAGATGGAGACTATATATATACATTAATAGGGGTGAATTGGGTTTCTTTTATTGGTTTTATATTCTGATGGATTTATTTATGTTTATATATTAGGATATTTTTTGGATTTATTTTAACATATGGAAATTTTCATAATGGTTGTATTGATATTTTTTCAATGTGGTAATTAAATAATGTAAATAATTTCCTATAAAAAGTATTCATGTAAAACCATATTAATAATTCATATATATTTCTCTCATTTCAATTGATTAGATACTAGTGGATGTTGTGGTAATAGATATCCAATAATTGGGAATGAGAGACGGTTCCAGTCTACTCTGGTTTAAAAAAATGAACCATGTCCCGGTAAAGACATGGATTAGGATTTCCTTACGAAAAATCCCATTCCATTCCATAGTATTATAGAACATTAGGAAAAATGTAAATTATATTATAAAATATAGAGGATGATTGATTTACATTAAATTATTGATCCATTCAGGCTAAAAGGTGCTTCGCTCTTCTATAAGGTCCCAACAAGAGGTGGTGATACTCAGTGGTGTATGCTTGTAAGCCTAAGAAAATGATTTTGAAAAAAAATCAATTAATTTTTTTCTAGTATTGTATTGATTTCTTAGCCTATTGTAGATACTAAGATCATATAGATATTCTACAGGGAGAGAAGTTCATGAATAGTGTACATGAATGTCTTTGCTGACATAGTTCAGTATGCCCCTAAACTCGTTTTTACTGATCTAATGAATGATCAATGTATTGAAAGGGGGTTGAAACTATAGATATACTCTAATGACTTTCTGTTTAGGATGAAATCCTATATGGAAGTGGATGACCATGATTCTACCATGGATATTTATCATATGTAATGTTTAGTTCTTTTGGTTTTATGACAATAGTCGGTAGTGGAAGCACATTCGAGTAGAAAAGAAAGAAGGATGATAGAAGAAGTAGGTAGGTGGTAAATTGGGTCTTATTTCAAGAGGATTTCTCATGTTTCCCTTTAAAGAGTTATGTAGAGTCTTCAATAAAATTTACTGTAAGAAAGAAACCAATACCTCTTCCCTCAGACCACATTGCCCCCACCGAGTTGGTGGAATTAAATGTACAACTAGAATATTTGTAATTCAAAGTTTTATTTTAACTGAGTTTCACAACTAGGGCCACCTAGTTTTTGTTTGAAAGGATGGATGATGTATCATTCTAGTTTTCTATTGATTTTCCGATACCAGATAATGAAACAATCAAGAAAAAGTTCCTATTTCAAAAAACTGATGACTTCATTGACCAGTTAAAAGTGTTGAGGTGGTTCTCTACGAGTGATCAGCATTTTGGTCATAACAAGTTGAGATAGAAAGTGGTGGATGTTCCAAAAATAGCATTCTAAAAAAGATATACAGATTTGGAGTATTTTGTGATTCTTTTTGGGCTGAAGTACAATACCTCATCCTTCATGGTTAATATGAACATGGTTTTTCCCCAGTACCTCGATTCATTCATTGTGGTATTCATGGAATACATCCTGGTAAATTAAGAATCTAAGGGGAAGCATTATCGGCATCTGCTGATCATAATGGGTACACATAGATACCATCTATCCTATACCAATGATTCTAAGTGTTCCTTTATAATCAAATAGCTAATCTTTTTAGGCCATGTGAACTGAAACTAGAAGTTTTAGTGGAACCCAAGATGACCAATGTAGTCATGTAATGCGAATAGAGAAAGAATGAATTTGAGATCAAATTATTTTTGGGCAATATAGGGTATATGTGGAATTTTCTTTTAGATATTTCTCATTATATTTTCCCCTAACTCTGCTCAACTGGAAAGGGGTGAAGTTTGAATTGATCTTGGAGTGTGATGTGTCTTTTGAGAAGCTAATGAGATGATTGACTATTGCTATTTGTCCTATTTTTCTAGAGTATCAAAAGGGGTATGTGGTAAATTACAATGCCACATGTATAGGTCACTGGTGTTTTCTTTATAATAATTACCATGTGGTGGTTTAAGGCTCTCGCTAACTCTGACAGCATGAAAATTACTAACTTACCCATTAATTTGAATTAGCATGAGTGATGTATACCTTGAAGATGTGAAATCGTTATCAATTTTTGGAGTAGTGTGGAATACATATAGATCATAAAATCATCTTCCACATTTTATCCTAAAAGGATTTTAATTTTATGATTCATTATTATATTGAGTACCTATAGTGGTTTGAATTTGATACTGTATATACCATAGGGAAAAGTAATATTGTAGTTGATGCCTTGAGTAGGAAGGTTCACATGTAGGCATTGAGGAAGTCTAATTAAGAGTTGACCTTAATGATCATTTTTATCAAATTCACATAGATACCATGGATCATAGTAGAAGTATGTTTTTGGGCAGTGTTCAATATTCTCCAACCAATATTGAGTTAATTTTTTTGGGAGCATGCTAATGATGAGTTTTTCTAGCAGTCCATGTCGTTCCTTCATGGTGGGTTAACTTCCTATGATTGTTCAATGTCACCAAATGTTATAATTTGATTTTAATGGCCTTATTTTGCTTCCCTTATCTCTATGAAATGTCAGTTATCCAGGATAGCCACTAGTCTTAGTGGTCTGTACAATTTATTGAAAATGAGATGTTTTATGATGTTTGTTCGATGTTTTGGTTTCTAGGATTCATGTGGGACATAGTTGACTTCACATTGAGGTGTTATATCATTCAAAAAGTCATGATTGGGCATCAAAGGTCTACATATTTTTTGTGTCCTTTATCAATTCCTACATATAATTGGCATGAAGTTACCACGTTGTCACGACCCCCACCCACCAAGATGCCCCTCCTGAGATTTGGGGAGGCTTGAAGAACATCTTTTTCAACGACGACGAATGTGAAGAATGAATCGGTCTCCGACGAAGAACACCATCCTTCCATGAAGAACGACGACGTTCCTTCCTTCCTCTTCACCGAAACACGTGAGGAGACACCGCTTCCTCCTCAGACGCACCCTGACGTCATCTTCAAATCCTCTTTCCATGACTCCGCTCTTGGAACCGAGGTAGGGGGTTTACGTGTTTTCTATAAGTGATTATCTTCCGTCTTTTATCCACGTCTATTTGGACTGCATGATATCAGTTAATGGGAGGAGGCCGGACCACACAAACACGGCCCTCCCCATCCCTTTTGTTTTTCTTATTGTTTTGGATCGAAATAAATTTATGCGACATCGTCACGCCGTGCGGGATCGAACGACAAAGATGCGCAACATCGTCACGCCGTGTGGGATTGAGCGTCAAGTATGCGCGACATCGTCACGCCACGCATTCAAATTTTAAACTCTCGTGCGTGGGTTTTTGATTGCAATGTGTTCGTATAATTTATTTTGGCTATATTATACCCTCGTCAATGATTAAAATCATGTGTGTATTATTAGACAATTGATAACACCTAACACGGAGGACGCAGGCCGAACAAACATGGACCGACAACCCTCCGCAGCTTGTTTATCGATGTGCGGATCGACGGAAGACGACGAAGCAGGCCGCTATGGCGTTTGAATTCCTTCGCAGAGAAGGTTGGGTCCCGGGAGGACCGTTGGCGTAGACGGCAGGAGAAACGGACCACCGGAGCGCGTCCGGTGGTCCGCGGAAGGCGGTGGCGGCGCGCCACGCCCGCGCGGCGGCGCCGGCAACCTGTGGTGGCGGTTTGCAGCCGGCTTCAATCAGCGACGAGGGGGGGGGGGATCCGTGCACCCCCAACGGCGGCTTCCGCACGGCCGTTCTGGCCGAGCCGCGGCTGGCCGTCCGGGCCGGGCCGCGTCGGTCGGGCCGCGTCGGCCGGGCCGGGACAGGTAGACCCAGTTTGGGCCGACCCAGGGGGGGTCAGGCCCGGTCGGTCAGGGCCCAGACCCCCCGTTTTCGGACCCTCTTTGGTCTTTTTCCCATATCATGGGCTACGAACCTCCGATCGACACACCGTCAGTTGCGTAGCGATCCTGGGAACGAGACAAGTGTTTAGTTATATCGTACTCAAGGTTTCTGAATACATTGGGTTTGGCCGGGTTGGTTTGGATACGAAACCAACCGGCCCCTCGGAGCGGAAATGCTTATATCTTGAGCTCCGGACGTCCGAATGACGTGACGTAGACTTTTTTGGATTCCTCTATTTGAGACAGATCATTTGTCTTACGATGCTCGAGGTATGGATGTCTTCGGAGTGCGGTCGGGTTGGTTCGCTCAAAAAACCAACCGGGCCCCTCGAACGAAAAAGCCAATAACTCACAGAATGAGCGTTCGATTGACGCGCTGTCTGTCTCGTTGTTTTCCACATGATGAGACATAACATTTGTCATACTTTGCCCGAGTTTTGGTTGTTGTTTGATAGTTTCCGGGTTGGTTTGTACCCGAAATCCAACCGGGCCCTTGGAACAGAAAAACTGTTATCTTTCAGACTGGACGTCTGTTTGACGAACCGTCAATGGCGTTGGTGATCACGTTGAGAAAATGACCCTATGAGTTTACCCTATGAGTGTTTGGGGTACAGTTGAGATACAGCCGAGCTGGTTAACTCACGAAACCAGCCGGGCCCTTGGGACGGAAAGGCTAATAACTCACAGACCGGGGGTCCGTTTGATGCGCCGTCTGTTGCGTTGAGACCCCTATGACGAGGCGGTCCTTTGAGAAACTTATTCGTGGGACATTGTGATACATGGAGTATCTAACTGAAACTTGTGGAGCGAACCCTCCCGGAGACGAGCGTACGGAGTAAAGAGACCGTGTAGCCGGCTGAGACCTGATGGCTGCTTGACTGACTCGACATGGAGTGAGTCGACTAGCCCAGTGGACGGAGCGCCCGGTATTTGGCAACAGACCAAAGACGGACGGAGTGCCCGATAGTTCGCCGTAGACCCGCGGTACTCGATGGGAGGAGTACCTATGTATGCTATTAGGGGGAGCACCCGGTATTTGGCGACAGACCCACAGCGGACGGAGCGCCAGGTAGTTGGCCGCAGACCCACGGTACTCGACAGGAGGAGTACCTCAGCAGTCTTAGGTTAGTGAGTAGTACCTCGGTGTCATGACAGGACCACTGCACACTTCAGAGACGGAGCTCTTCAGCAGTTACAGTTTCGATAATGAAAATCCTGGTTTGATCTGAGTCTATGACCTTTGTGTTTCCTCATGATTGAGATGGGTTACTTGATAACATAGGTATATGTATGGGAATATACCCGGGTAGTGGTTATCCGTTGATTTCATAATCCTTGTGTTTCCTCATTATTGAGTTGGGTTACTTGATAACTTAGGTATATGTATGGGCATATACCTAAGTAGAGGTTATCTGTGGAGATCTTCTTTGTGGTTATCCTTATTGGTTTTAGTGAGACCTTGAGGGTCTCGAGGTCCCTACTGAGTATCATTATACTCACCCGTGCACGGGATATGCCCGCACCTCATTGTGTTGGCTGCAGACGACAGACAGTGCTGACGGAGGCCGAGTGTTCGAGGACTGGATGGTACCCGGAGGTGGACTACATGAAGAGTCATTACCCTGAGGTGGACTTCATGGTGAGATGACACTCGGAGGAGGTTGGCGGGAGAGAGCGTTGTGGAGGCTATCTGTATCTACCCTTCAGGTAGGATCCGTGGTGGACGATCCAGGAGTTGCGCCATCTGTACCTACCCTTTAGGTAGGATCCGAGGAGGATGAACCAAGAGCCGTTTCCGTTCTTCCAGCTGTTTTACATTGTTCAGTTGTAGTTGTACATTCATTTGGGTTTGTATTCTGTCCGACATACCTTTTAGAAATTCTCTTTGTACTTAGTGTTTTACTTCCGCTTGTACTCTGTGGTGTTTTGTTTACTTTTAGAAAGGAAATTCCTTTACAGTTATCGGGATTTACGCCTTTGGTGCTAGTCGCCAGCCCCTGGCCTATGGAAGGCGGGCTTGGGGTAGTCACAGCACGGGCCCCGAGGACGGGTCGTGACAATATGGGGTATGGAATCATCCATGTCCTCGAGCAACTATAGAAAGTAAATGGTAGGGTATTTGATTATTTTTATAGACCCATATTCTCAACCAATATAAACCCATATCCTTATCCCAAATCATCATACACAAAAAAGTTGAGGTTTTTCATCAGAATATAACAACGCATCACCACTTATACCACAACTCACTCTTGGTGTTCCAAAATACTTTTATAAATCCACATATTCCCACATATGAAATAATCCACCAGTCCATATCACTCATGTGAAGGATCCTTAAATATCTATAACACTATAATTCATGGTATTTCCCAGCATAATGCACAACAATATCCCATCATTCCACTATAAATCCTACCAAAAACTTATAACTCATTGAGAGGATATGACACAAGATCATCCCCCACACCAGCATCTATTTCCATTCATTAACATAAAATAACCCATCACAAAAATATAAATAGGGAATTTGGTCAATTTAACAAATCAACAACTCAAAACTAGGATGATAGTGTCAAAAAAAATACATATATATGAAGATAATTGCAACAACCTTCATAAAAACATAATTTCTCTATCAAGTGTATTTGGATCAACCAAGAACAATGATACCAAAAATTCAGTTCTCACGAGGTTATATAGACTATATCACTCATTATGAAATAATGGCCAAAATAAAAAAGCACATACTATTAGCATTGTATTAATCCAAGCATTATATAATAGGGAATCTCATATAAGTGTTCAAATAAAACAAACCAAAAAAACCAACACCCTATGTGTTTCCAATTAAAATATTGTCAAAATACACATTTTAAAAAATATTATAATGTTTCACATTCCATCTTAAATAGACCTATACAATGGATAAAATCACATGAAAACCATATATATAAATCTGCACCTGTTTAAAACAACTTTTCACCATCATTAATTAAATAAATAATTCATTTATTAAATTCAATTAGATTAAAAATCCTCTTTAAATCATATTTTAAAAAGAAAATGGTTTCATCCTCAAAATATAATAGATACAAACATGAAACCCATAAAAGGTCCTATGAAACATAGTAGGCCAAAAATCCATTTGAAATCTATTTTTGATGATAAAAATTTCATGTATATAATTAGGAAAAGATGATACCATCATAATTTATGGATGAATCACTACTGTCATGAAATAATAATATTGTTAATGCTAGTAGTGGAAAAAATAATAAATTTTTTAATTAACATTGAGAATGAAATAATATGTAGAAAACAATGTGGAGATTAGAAAATATGAAAATGTGGAAATGAAGGGATGATCTAACTATGAATCTGAAAAACAGAAACCCAAGAATGTAATTAGATAAAGAGAGTTGAGAGTGGGGAGTGGGAGAGTGAAATAAGGATTCTACCCTCTCATATAGCAATTAAAAATGATGGAATATTTAGTGGAACCTAATAAGGAACTCATAAAATAATTAATATATACACCTAACATATTGAGAATTTATTAATGTTTTATTACTTAAAAGAGGGGTTTACACCATGAATTCCATTCTAGGATGAAGGGATCCCATATACATCAATAAATTCTCGTCATGGACACTATTAAATCAATGGATTCCTTTGGAATGTAATCCCTTCAAATAAAAAACAATTCAAACACTGTAAGGTCCCCCAAGATTGGTTATTGAAGGTGGAAAAGCCCTATAATTCGATTAATGGCTAAATAATATAAATTTTAAATCTACCAACCTTATAACCACTAATATAATTCCAAAAAACACCCTAATCATCCATAAGTCTCAATACAAAACCAAAAACCTATTTAAATATGTACAAACACACAAAATCCCAATTTGAGGACATATTGTCAAAATTAATCCCACACAAAAGTACTATTCACGTTTTCTCATAAATTTACTAGAAGTAAATACATTGATATTTATATCAAAAAAACATTATATTTATTTTATTTATGTTATTCTACATAATGGTGACCATATTTTATATTATTGTAATAAATTTTTTATATTGAATTATGTCTATTTCATACATAAAGACCATGAGTGTGTAGTCAGGCATATAGGGAGTGACCCAAGATTCATGAGGAACTAGGGTTGTCAGATATAATTTTATTATTCTTTATTAATTTGAAAATCTCCTAATAATATAATTCTACCTATTTCAATGTGATTCTAATTTTATAAAATGGAATTTCAGTGATATACCAACAAGAAAACTATATGTTCAGAGCTTGGTGGATGGGGATAATAAAAACCAATAACTATTTGATACAAAGCCAATATTTGATTTTGTAGTTGTATTTATCGGTATGGAAATTATTTTTTTCTTGATGGGATTCAATATATGTGATAATGGGAATCACAATGTTAAAAATAAATGTTATATTTTAGTATGTAGTTTTATCTATAATATCAATCAATGTTTTATATGCTATATAGAAGGCAATAGATTATTGGAAAAGTAATTTAAAACATTTTATAATCATTTTAGAACCCCGCGTAAGAGGTGACACATCCCATATACACTTAAGTATCTAGTGTAAAAACATTATATTTTTAACACAAGCTATGATACCAATAGTTAATTAAAATATCATAAATAAACAATGTAACATTTATATTCTGTGGACATTTTTTGGTTTATATTATTAGATTTTCTTGATAAATATTGGTCAAATAGAAACATTTTATTAGTGATAATTTTATATTTTAATCACTACTTAATTCATAATAAATAATTAAAATCTTAAGAAAATTATCCACATATGATTAATTTTTGGGAAGAAATAACGTATTAACATTTTTTAAAACCTAGGAAAATATAAAAATATAAAATGGTGATAATAAATTCTCAGTATATTTATACATAATTGATAACCATTTATGATAATACTTGAGAATTAGATGACTGTATTGGAATAATCTATATATATAATGATTATTTTTCAAATGAAATTTATATCCTAAAACATAGAATATAGAAATACATAAAAAAGGATGAAATAGTGTTGAACCATGATTCAAGAAAAAAGATCCATAAAAAAATAGTTTAGTCATTTTAATAATTAAAATTATGTTAAAAAAACATAAACAAAAGTAACTATCATATTGCGAGGATATTTATGAAAGGGGGTGATTTTGTTTGTGATCATATCTATTATGGGACATCATTTAGTTTTTGAACATTTCCCTGAAGGCATAAACTTTTTATTGTGATTACATCCATGAGGACATAGAATTTAGTTTCGGAGAATATCTAACAAGTCTGAAACAATAATATAACATAGATATAAAACATTTACGAATACAATTGAAGGGGATATAGGACCCCAAACATCATCATCTCAGGGTATCTATTATAATTAAGATCGATTCATTTATCATACAAAAAAGAAACCATATGAATACATTGAGTTTTATATCCATTTCATAATGGAATCACATATGGGGTGGTTAGAAAATCCATTAATAATGAATAAAATGCTAAAACCATATAAAATAAATTTGAATCAAATGAATTCAATTAACAATAAAAAAATAACATTAAATATAGATATAAATATTATATTAAGAAAATTTAGATAAAGGGTATAAATATGGGTAAATAAGTTTCCTAGTCATCTTATGTAGGACATCTTGGTGAACACCCCTCAATCATGGTAATAAAAAAAAATGAATTCACAATTTGATGGTAGGATAAGAAAAATAAGATTATAATCAAACAATAAGTAGGAATGAAAATATACGTGATGAATTATTTCAATGATAAAAAATAACATTTCATAATAAATATATACTATGTATGTTTATGGTAATATTTTAATAATATAAATTAAATTATAAAATATGTTTCAAATGAAATATAATTATATGGAAACTAATTTTTAGATGTCTTCAAAAATCAAATACAAGAATGAGAAATAATCTTAACCATTTGAATGAATATTCCTATATATATTTTATAAACGTTAAGAAAAATAATTTCTTTTAGAAAACATGGAATCAAAAAGATAAGTATTCATTTATAACTATAGTGGTTAAATTACAAAGTCATAAAACCTAAAAATTAAGTGGGAAGTTTCTCACATTATTATTAAGATGAACTACATATAAAATTTTAAAAATTCCTTTAAGTCATTCAAAGTAATTTTATACAGATGAAAATGAACATAATCGAATATAAAATCCATGCTGTGGACACTTGAAAAAAATTCCAATAAATAATTATATAAAAACCATATCATCAAAATCTAGAAGAACTGATGGGACCAGTTTAACATAAATAAACACTTTTGGTAAAATAATAACAAAAGGGATATGAAATTTTAACGGTACATGTAAAATGTCATGAATATCAAAAGAACAATATGTATCTTTTTAAGACATTTTGGAATTACAAAGATGTATTATCCTTCTGAAAAATTATTTATTTGAAAATAATATTAGAAAAATATTTAGAAATTAATTGAGTAAAGTATTAATCAATGTACCTTTTATCATTTTTATATATTGAATCATATTACATTTAATAAATGTATGTGACATATCTGTTCAAACTCTATGAGTTACATGAATATTATATAATGAATTCATTAGGTTAAAATAACCGAATTTCAAATATATCCATGTATGGAATATGAAATATATATCATCAAATTAAATTCACCAAAAAGAACCCCTTACCCTGTGTTCTATATTAGTGGAATTTTCTCCAAAACATTTATATTCTTAATATTCTCTTGATGTAAATCATTGAAATAAATGAGTTTGGATAATTACGTGTGACAATAATAATATGATTGTTAATGAATATTCTATGTGAAGAATGAATGAATTTTTTTTAAGATAATGAAAAATATTTTTATTGAATTTGTAAATCATATTATTATAATATAAGAATATAATTACCATTTAATTATAATTTAAATATTACTTTCAGTCATTTAAATTTTGTAATAATTTAAATGAATCATTTAGATATGGATTTCAATGGTTAATGAAAAAATATTATTTTTATATCCCCAAATCAAGATATATTCCACATACTGGACAAGGATCAATCTTATACACATAACCATTGATTCTTATGATAGGTGGTTGAAGGAGATATGCAACCCTATAGAGAGCCTCTAAAAGGAAAAGGATCAGATTTGTGTCAATTTAGGGGATCATATAATTAATGATATGTTGTTCATGGTTTCAATTTAAATTTGAAATGGTGTAGAAACCCATTTGTATGGTTTTTGGGTTACATACAGACATTTAGTACTACATATGTTCCCTTTTTGGGATTCTGGAAAGGGTTCACGGTTTGGCCACACAATAATACTTATCGTGCTCTAACCAAGTAATCATACATATTCCTTGGTAACATGGTGTATTGTGGAGTTATTATAGTTTTAAAAATCATATACCACCCTCCAGCACCTCAAGGAATGGTAGATGGTTTTTTTGCTAAAATATTATTGTCTTCCAAATAATATACAACCTATGTACAACCTCAAAATAATCCAACATTATTCAAAATGCTAAATAAATGACCTTAAACATGATCTAAGATAATAATGAACAAAATAAGGGCCAATAATTTTGTTAAATATTGAAACGAGAAGCTAAAACTTGATTTATTTTCTAATAAAATTTCAATATGTCACAAATATAAATTTTAACATTTGAGCATGTAATTTATAAAAGACTCATTCTTAGAAAATGTTCAATTTTCTTCTCAAAAACTATGTAAAATGTTAATATTTTCATTTATATATTAATGGTATATTTATTTAATATATAAATATAATATATTTCCATCATCCATTGAAATCCATATATAAATGATTCATTTAATTGATTACAAAATTGAAAAAACTGAAAGTAATTTTTAAATTAGATTTAAATGATAATTTATTTCTTAATATTATAATCATAGGATTTTTAATTTCAAAATAATATTTTAAAATATATATATTTAATAATGTAATAAATTTATAATAAATTATATGGTTTTATAAAATTATTGGAATTTATATTATTGTATAATCATGAAATTTATAAATTTGATAAAAATTGTACTTTCCAAAAATCACATATAAATATAATATTTCTTAAAAATACCAGAAATTTATAATAGTTTAATATATACATTATATGAAAAATGAAAACATTCTCAATGAAATAAATTTAAAAATAATTAAATTCATTTCTTAATTAAAAAGTATAATGGCAAAAAAATCATTAGAAGAAAAAATCATTCTTTTTTTTGTTTTAAATTTCATCCTAATTAATTTTCAATATACTTTGGAAAAAAAATGTGTTACATTAATAAAATAATTATTAAATTATCCATATATATATTTATACATCCCCTCATGATCTTTGTGTAATGTGTAAGAATATTTTATTCATTAGTAGTAGTTGAGGGAAGTGATTCAGATAAAATGCACCGCATAGAAATTTTCATGAGCATGAATTTCAGTGACCCATGATTTCATCCATATGATTACTATATTATATTATCTTCTAATTATCCTATAAAAACCCCTAGTATATTTCTTTCCTTCACATGTTAAGATTAATCAGCTTTATAATGGAGAGATTCACTAACAGATTCCCCTTCAATACATTTTTTCATAGAAGTTCTAAAATGTATACTTCCCATTATACAAATAATTTAAATAGTCTTATTATAATTAAATATATTTTATTTATCATGGTTTTTAAAATGATTCATTTATAATTAGTTTTCAATCATAATATCTATTAAAAAATTATAGTAAAATGATGGGTCATTACACTCCCCCCATTAATAAATGGCGTCCCTATAATTTTAATTATCACTTATGAATTAAATAATTTGGTGAATTCATATGAAATAAATGAATCCATATTTAATTTCAAATGATATTTTATCCCCATTTATCAGTTATTATTGGTGAGCTCATTTTTATCTCATAAAAGAGTAAATGTAATGATGATTTTTATTTCATTATCCATTTGAGAAATATACCATAATAATAGGGGAGAAATGTTTTATTGGTTGTTTATATATAGTTATGTATTAATAGGTAATCATTGATGGATATTTTTATATAATTTTTCAATCATTATTATTTTCTTGGAGTCTACATGAAGAGTTTTAATATATGCTTAATATTACATGTACTTTTACTAAAGGAATCATATAAGGATTTTATAAAAAGAACATAAAAATTTACAATAAAATATTTATAAAAATGAGGTTAAATTGTGGTAGTAATAAGTATTCATATTAATAACAGGACATCTAGACATTGACGCGAAAGATAAATGTTCTTATCAATCAATTATGGTAAAATGATGATTTTATAATATGAATTTAATATAATTTTCAATGTTATTTGTTGTATTATTAGTGTTACCCAAACCACATCATCTATGGAAAAAACATACACAATTGTGATTTCACGATATTCCATTTTCTTGATTTTTCAGGGTTCCTGTCACCCATGTTTTCCAATAGATTATAGAACTAAAATGATAAATTCTATGTTTCCTAAATATAAGACCACGATATCACTATTCAAATTTAAGATGAAATAATTATTCCATTCACTTTGTTAACTGTGGTATTTACTTTTAATTGATATGTTTTATTATATTCCCTCAATTACACTTTATAAACATCGTACAATTAAATTTAGAAAATTCCCTAGGTTCTTTATCACACAATCATCAAATCTATTATGTTGAATCTTATTTCCTTTACATCATTATCTATCGAACTCCCATTAGAATCAGTAATCATCATTTTTTTATGTTTTATATAAATTAAATAAGGTTAAAGTTGTTAATAATAATTTATCATATAAATTTTATCATTATTAAAATATATCTCACAATAACACTTATCCTGTTTTCTTACACATTGGGGAGATCTATTAATTTTCCATGAAATCCATTGTTAACATGGTTACATCAGAAATCAAAATTACTAAATAAAAATCCCATTAATCCAGGTATGTTAGAAATTAAAAAATATGATAATTTTTATAAGATTCAAAAAAATATCCTTGTAATGCCACACTCTTCACAATAATTATTTTATATTTTTATTGAACCTAAATCCCTCAAATTCAATTAATGTTTCTTCCAGAAGAGTTATCTAAAAACCGTTAAGCAAATTTAATAAAATTATAAACCCATAACAATCTACTGAAAATAGAAATTTACTAACCAATGAATATACCTTGAGAGTTCCAAATCAGGTATACCATTAAGCTTATTTTATATACAATAGGTGATGATTAATTGAATACCCAACATTCCCTTTTTAAGGTTATTACACCTACATACATATTTTATTGATCCTATATGAATTTTTATTATATTAATTTGGATTTAATTACTAGGTGAAATACAAAAAAAATATTTCTTAAAAATACATCTATATGTTATCCTATACAAATTCATATTCTAATGTGTTAAATTAATATTTTTCCATTGTAATTCCCAAAAAATATATAATATTTATTACAGAAATTATAAATAACAATCTGTAAATTTAAAACTATGATCATGAATAACATATGAATTCTTATATACATTTATAACTCTTATTTTATCTCCAATAGATAACATCTAACCATCTATTGATAAATTAACCAACCTTTCAATCCAACTGAGACACCTCTTACCCTCTTTTTCATTGTTTTTATAAAACCAATGTATTTTAAACAATTTCTTTATTACGAATCATTAATTAAGATATATATCCCAAAAAATATAAAATTTACATTACAATGACTTTTTAGGGTTATTATTTTAGGGATTTATGGAAAATGTTTTATAAATAGTCCACCTGTTGTTTTCAAAATATTTCCACTACTTAATCCTAAAAAATTTATTTAATGTCTCTAATTAATTATACAATAATGATTCTAATTAATAAAAAAATTACATATTAATTTTTCTTATAACCTAGGGATATGTAACCCAAAAAATGGGTGAAAATAAATTATTGGAAAGGGTTAATATATGTAATAAATATCAATGAAAATAAGTGAGAATATTCAATGAATATAGGTATATTAATGATAAAATATAAAAACATACAAAAATATGATAAGAAAACATGGAGTAATGTATGGAACAAAATAAAAGAAGAATAGAATAATGGAAATTCTAGAGTTGATAAACAGAACCGAAAATATATTAACATAATTCATAGAATAATTACAATTATGTTGAAAAAATATAAGAATATCATATCATCATATCATGACCATATAAAAAAATTCCCACATTATAGTTAGTGGACATATCCAAGAGTTATATCTTTTTGGTTTGTGATCATATTAAATAATGATTACCTATAGTTTTTTGTAGAATACATGAAGGTTCGCCATTTTTTGATCCCATATGAGAATTATCAATATACATAATCATATGAGATAAATGAAATTATACAATGCATTTGTAGAATATATAAGACACAACCTATAATCATATATACATATCAGTTCAACATTATATAAATTAATTCATCGTATCATAATTATTCGTTGAATAAAAATTGATTTCATATAAATTTCATATTTTATTGGGGTAATGTTTCATTAAAAAATCCATCTATAATTCTGAAAAGGTAATCCCATTGAAAATAAACATCCATCTATTGTGATTGAGTATCCTTCAAAGATAACACTATATAATATGGGTACAAAACATGGTATTTACATAACGTGGTAAATGAGTATATGTTTGTGCATATAATTTCCCAAATCAATTGATATATCAGATAAAGTTGAACCCACTTCAATTAAAGAAAACAAAAATAATTTATTGATATATCAATGACATAAAAAGAACAATTAGGTTGTTAAACCATAAATTAATTGGAATTAATAAGGTAGTGATTGACCATTTCCATGTTTAAAAAGATAATTTCAAAAGGAAACTATAGAAAGAAGGTGGATGAGATCATTTTGATAATATATAAGATCCATAATAATATTTATCAAAATTAATTTATATTATAGAAAAAATGTAATGATTATATAGAATAACCTCTTTAGAAATAATAAATATTTTTGATATTTTGGGTGTAAATTAATTTAATTCTTTTATAAAATTATGAACAAATTATTTCCTTTAAAATTAATGAAAACATATTAAAAAAGATTCGTAGAGAATGAAAAATGTTAAAGAATGCTGTTTTATATTATTAAAATTAATAAAAAATTATTTCCACAGATTTTTCAGTAATGACCCATATATTAAATGATAATTTTTTATTCAAAACTATTTAAATAATATCAATTCGTATAAATAACCTTATTTTAATAATGAATCAATGAAAATAAGACATTAAAATTCATGTAATGAATAAATATATTTAAAAAATTGGGGTACAATATTGAGTCGATTTGATGATGTAATTTTATCTTACAATATTAAATTTTTGTAAAATATGATTCCCATGGATATAAAAAATTGAGGGGAAATATAAATCTCCATAAATATCCAATGAAGAAGATGATGTTTTTTAGAATGAATAAAAATTATAATTTTTATTATATTTCTAAAAATATCTCTTATTGAAAATAAAATTTTCACTCGATTTCCTTATGGGGTTATTAAAATTTGAATCCAAGACTCATTCTAGATTTGAATACTATGAATCAAAGGCCATTTTAAGAAAGTAAATGATACAACACATTAAACCACATGATTTACACGAATATCATAGAATTAATGTAATGGGAATAAATAATATCATAATAGATTTATTCTATTTAGACATATTGAATATGTACCATCAAATTAAATTCTAAATATGTAACCCCTTATATTGTACTTCAGCATAGTCGAATTCATTCAAAACACTTAGATATTTTGAACTTTCTCTTCAATTTCGTCTTCTAAACTAATAAATATGACCTATATATTGTGACTATATGAATAATATGGGGAACTGATTTTCTATTGGATTTAATAAAGTAATATTTTATAGATTTAACATAAATTTTTGAGTGGTATTAATGTGGTTCTGAGAGGCCCCTTTTATAAATAGTGGGTAAAAAATTTGTTTAAATATAACAACTTTTCAAAATCAATGAACATGATAATCATGTAATGTGGCCCCAAAAATGGATTATAATTAAGTGGGGGACATTGTAAGTTCATTAATATCTCAACCACTTAATTTAAAATATATATTTAACCTTATTTAATCACTATACCAAAAGATTTATTCTTTTTAATATTTTATATTTTACTGTAGAAACAAGTTTTTTGATAAGAAAATTAATTTTAATGTGAAACTACAAATTTACATTAATGAATCATTTATATCCAATAATTATAAATACAGAATAAATTTAATTAGATTATATTTATATTTTTTAAAACAAAATAACGTTATAATTATCACATTTAACATGTAAAATCAATATTCTTGAAATGTGTTTTTATAAAATTAAAATTTATCTACATTGGAAAATAATCCAAGTATTTTATTTTCATATTAAAAATATTTTTATAATAACAAGAAGGATTTATGTTTCTTCTAAATTAATCTGTAAATAACATTACCATAAAAAATTGTTTATTAAAATAAATTTCACTATAGTATTTTTTAAAAATCAATGAAATGTTAATATGCACTAAAAGGATGAATAATGGATTTATAAGTTGTACACAATATATTAAATTACATACTATTTTTCAAAACTGTAATATTTAACAAATTAAATTTTTTCATAAACATTCAGTACCAACTTATATATTATTTACTTTCATAAAATTACCAATTTTGGTAAAAATTTAGTTCTCACTATTCAAAAAATTGATTAATATAGAAAAATAACAAAATTTTATATTATTATTATTATATGATTATCAATCCAAAATATAAAATAAATTCAAATAATTGATTTTTTAATTATTTTTTATTAATAAATAAAATATATATAAAGAAACATTAGTAGGAAAATAATCTTTTTTCATTACTTCTAAAAATTTAAATTGATTAAAAAATATGTGACACGTAAATTTTTAGATTAAAATAAAACTAAATAAATAATTATAATTTCTATTAAAATATCACAAAATTTTATATTTTGAAGAACTATGAATATTTTATTTTTATTTAGCATTTATGGGTAATGATTATCCAAGAATTTGTATGAAATATGGTTTCATGTTTTTTCATAATGAAATATTGAGAATAAATAATAATTTTTTCTTTCAAATAATCATAATGGGTAAAATTATAATTATACATAATAAAATGACATCATATAATTTTATTTATCATTCCATTGGTTCTATAGTAGGTTATTTACCCTATGAATTTACTTCCATGGAATTCTTAGTTGTTTGAATTTTAGTGGAATAAAAAATAATTGATATTTAACAAATTTTATATAAATTTATTCTATATGGTTCATTTTGGTTTATCCTTTGAAAAGAGCTTCACGTATTAATTTTTCATCCTCTATTTATTATTTAATTACTATTTCATCCAAAGCTATGAATAAACTATAGTTTGTCTCTTAGGTCGGTGCAGGCCTCTTTTTTTTTGCTTTTTCCCTCTTCGTTTTATTTTTTTAATTTTCTTTTCTTATTTTATCTAATAGATTTTCACACATTCCCCCAATAGATCCCACTTTATGTTGTTGAGATTGAATATCTAATAGGGTTATACAAAATGCTAGGTGTACTAAAATGTGTACAATAGTTGAGTTCAAGATGCACCAATTCGTCATGCGGCAATCGTAGAAAGTGAAAACAGGTGAAACATTAGTAGAATCCGCCCAAAGTTTGACCATTTTTTCTCACAAAAAATATACTTAAAATATATATTTTAATGTTTCAATCTAATTTTATGATATCTTTGGACCCATAGTGGGTTGGTTTATTGCATTTTATGTGAAAATGACATTTTTATGGCAATTTGGGGGGTTTTCAATCCATGAGAACCCATCAAAACAACATATAGTTCAGGAACACATTCCATATCTTCTTTCAATTTGGGTAATATTATATTTTCGAATTACAAGTCGTGTATGAAGTATACATGTAGTGTACTTGGGATAGGCTGCTTAAGGGTCCCATGCTTAATAATTTACAAGACTGGACGTTGTGAGGGTTACATGTTATGTAGGTGTATATATTATGGGTAAATATATTGAAATACAATAGTAGGCACAAGATAGTACCCCTTAGAGGATACACACAATGTTTAATACCAAAATGTTATATACGTGGGAATTTACATGCTATGTTTCTCTATAGTACCAACCCATGAATGACCTTGAAGGTACATATTTCTACTAGGGTACACTCTTCATGTACTCCTATCATGTTTTCATATATGGGTATTTAATATATAGATTCCCATTAGTCATAATTGTGTCCATTAATAGTCAATTTAGAGTATCTTCTCAAATATATCATGATGGTGAAACTATTTTTTGGTTTTAATGATCCCTTGTTGTAATATTTGACTTTTATCGAAATAGAGTTGTTCTTATTATAGAAATCATATTCAGTTATCTCTTGAGAGAGTGACATAAATTGAGAATGATAGGATGTGTGTTCAAACTAAAATAGTATTAGATCATTGGTATTATATGATTCATGAGTTTTTCCCATGATATATGCATTTCAGATTCCCATTAATGATCTATCCCTTGCGGGATGTTCTATTCTGTAATAAGTGTTTACAAGAGTATTTATTTACGAGGATTCCTTAAGGATTCTTATGATAACGTTTGGACATAAAGGATCCCCTTTATGATGCCTCTATCTACAAGTAATTAGAAAGAGTCCCCTACGGGATTCCTTTTCATACATTACGCCCTATGGAACTCCGAGTTAGATCCCATAACTTAAGTACCGTTTTGAGGATCCCTATTAAGAAGCCTCTATTGACATTCCATTTGGGGATCCCATGGTATATCCTTCTGTAATGGACCAGACCAATCTGGTACACCCCTTTTCTGAAATATGGTGTTTGAGGTGTTCTAAGTGGTAGAGGTGACTCATCCCTAACACATTTTCAAATTTCAAGTTCTGTGACCATTGTTTCTATTTTTATGAATAATGTCACAGTGAGTCAAAAACTATGATACATAAATAGTTATTCAAAAATGTTGAGAGAGAAACAATGAGATAGAAATGGTGAGACAGAAACAGTGAGTCAGACATAGTGTCACAACTCATTAACAATGTTTTCGTAATTGTTTAATTATTCATTTTCCATATTTCTAGATTTTCCCAGTTTCTCCAAATTAATGTTTTCTTTGATGTAAAATGTATTTATGGCTTTTTTTAATGGAATTAAGGATGAATAAAATTTTATAACTCCTATATTAATATTCATATATTCTGGGGTGCATTTACTTGGTCAAAATTCTTGGTATAATGTGATCCGATTTTAATGAGAAATATATTATATCTTAATATGATACAATGTTAAATCTTTTAAAGGGAAAAGATGTCTTTGACATGTGTTCATTCACATTGTTATCTGGTGTGAGATTCTCAAACAATTCTTTCCTTCTAGTAAGAATCGTGAGACTAAACTTTCTTAATAGGAATGGTTTCCCTTGACATTATTCTTGCTATATGTGCACCCCATGTTTTGGTGAAACTAAGTATTATCCTTCAATCATCGATATAAGATATGATATATAATAGTTTTTTTGGGTTCACCTTCTCTTATTTCTCCATGCCATATTATGGCATGTGAACTCCATACTTCTAATGAATTTTCATGGGATTCGGTTGGTGTGGTCATGCCGCAACATCCTCAGGTGTATGCAGTTGTCACGGGGGGAGGCTATCATGATTCATTGTGTGGATCGTTCTCGAATAAAGATCCTTAAGGTTCTTTTTAGGGTAGGGTATTTGTTTCTTCTCTTTTATTTTAATGTTCATTTGTAGAGTTAGCATGTTTTAGAAACTACATCACAATATAATTGACATAATAAATATTTTAACTGGATAAATAAATCGATATCAATCGTATGGTATTTCCTCTTGATTTTCCTATATAGTTTGATATCTTCACTTTCTTTGTTTATCATTTCATTCTTGAGAGAAATTGGTAAAAAAAACGTAAACCAGAATAAATTGATTATTGTATGGCTATAGATAAAGAGTTATGTAAATTTATATTTTTCTTATTGTTACATTTTTTTATGTTAGTTAAATTGGTGTACTAAGCATGTTTAATTTATTTTTGATAGCTTACTGTTTAGGTTTTCTGAATATGGAACCTAAAAATAATAAACAGGTTAACTCAAGATGGAATAATGAAATGATTGTTAGATAATTCTTTAAAGGGTTCTTAGTTACCCTCTTGCTTGTTCAAGGGACAAGAGCCCAACTGATATGATTATTATTTTCGTGCTTCTTGTGTTTTGATGTGAGATCGGATGGATGTTGTGATATGTGGGGGCATGGAGGCCTATGGTTGTTGTAGGTATTGATGCCTAGAGTGGTGAGATGCATCAATTTATGCATGTTGGTGTTAGGGAGAACACCAAGGCTGATGAAATGGGTTGGATGTGAATGTTTGGTATTCTGCTGATTCTTCTTGGTTGTTTATCTACTTTACATTCCCCACTACTCAAGGTAGCTGGTCTTGCATACCCTTCCTCTGAAAGAGGAAAATATGCTCGGGGTCTTCTTTGTTATTTTATGATTAGCATCTTAAAAGAGTATGGGACTACGATCTTGATATACGTGGAAAAGACTCGAAGGGTAGTTCATCTACTATCCATTTAGATCCCATTATGTTTAAAAGAATAGATTTTATTTCTTGATTTCTGAGGAATATGAGAATGTAATGCTATAAATAAATAATTGAATAAGTGATGTTTACCCATGGGGTTTGGGGCCTGCAGGGGTGCAATGCTGAGGTTGTGATTTGAAAGAAAAAATTACATTGGGTGTGATGCTAATGAAATTTAATGTGGAAATTTTATTGGTTTAATAATGTTTATGTAATTAATTAACGTAAACAGAAACTGATAAAAATGGAATGAAGTAATGTATTAAATCACTTTAAATTATTGTCTGCTTGTAGGATACCTTGTCTTTGAAGTATCTGTCGTGAGTCCGAGAGACGTTAGTTACAGGTGAGTCTAATACTAGGTTATTCCCATAGTGTGGAATTGAGATATATTATATTCTATACTTTGTGTGTTTCTATATGCTAATCCACCAAGTTAGTAAGGGAAACTGACACTCGATGAATTCTGAGTCTTGGGGAGTGTTTTCCCAACATTCCAGTGGAATGATGGATGGCTCACTACCCCCTTTGGCCCCACTCTCTTATCTGGGTAGTTACATTTGATGGCATGGAAATTGGTTAGTTTTCCACATATTTGTTATAGGGGCTGTTATGGCTTTTGGTTATTCACACACATATATTCTGGATATAGTTTTATATGGAATACTATAGGTGTAACATGTATAGGTTGTGATGGCTTGAGGATCTTTACTCGGCGTATGGGATGTAATGGATTGAGGTATAATACCTAATGTATGACAGACGTTATGAGATCATTGGTGGCTCCCACAAGAAACCCGGTTACTTTTATTATGTGGACATGGTGGTTTTGATGCATGAGTTTAATGTTTTGGTGCTTCTCCTAGGTGTTTGCGAGTAACCTTTTGGGAGAGAGATGATTAGGACAAGAGACATTGGGGAAAAGCATAAACTAGTGGGGAAGTAGTAGCGGGGTACCCTTGATATTATTTATTATACTATATACTCTTCAATGCTTTTCATGGTGATAGTAGCCATGGTGAGGCTTAAAACATAGTATAAAAATTTAGGTGAAGAGTTAGTTTCACTTGTTGGTCATTATTCTTTAGCATGATTTCATTACATTTCAATGATAGGCTTCTGGAATGATCCTATTGAGTATACTATTATACTCACTCTATTTATATATATACTTTTTTAGGTTAGTAGACCACGTTAGAGATCAGGCTGGTTACTACTAGCTTGTGGTTGCAGGAGCTATTCGGGCTTGTGGTTTCTGCTATTTTACATTCATTTGGGTACTTTCATTTTTTCCCCTTTCAGTTGTAGTAGTTTTGCATGAAATTTCATATGTGTACTTGGGATTTATTTAATCTTATTGGTTGACTTGGAGTTGGTTGGTGTATTTCTTTTCTCTCTCTTGCACATGGGTTCTCTTAGAGGGCAATTCCTCTCATTTGTGGGTTCTCTATACCATAGATTCTAGCCGCCAACCCGTGGCCTACTAGAGGCGGGACTCGGTGGTCATTATCTCCCTTCTCACATTTCCAGCCCAGGAGGGGTACACTTTACTGGGAGGGGGTCGTGACAGAGTGGTATATAAATCTCAGGTTGAGAGATAAGATGGAGATTGGAGTTAGACATAGGTGGGGTTTCTCAGGTTGGTAGGTAAACAATGTCATTCAGGTTTAACAAGTGATGTAAACACTAGAGACCATCTCAGTCATAGGCATTTGGGGCCCAGTATGATCTGATATATGGACCCTCAAGATTACACTAGCTAAAAAACAAGGTGATATTAGCTGTAGGGTAGAGACCTAGGAAAAAATCATGCATCATTATTCTTTTGGCCAATTTATGAATGGGTATTCCTTGGGATAAGTTATAATAATATGAATAAGTTAATAAAATAAATAATTATTTAATGATGAGTCTCAAATATTCTTGTTTTGTGAGCTCTAACAATTTTTTATTTTACATGTATGGATTCAGGTCTAGGTCCTCATCAAGATCACGTAGAATATTTATAGAAGGATATGCTAGTAGATTGCCACCGAGTAGAGGTCTATGATGATGACACTTGGAGGAGAAATCTCCAGGAGTTTCAGTGCTAGAGTTGCAGAAGTAAGAGGGATCTTATTTAGATGCATTCATAGAACACTAGTAGGAGTAGGTCGAGATAGGATTCATTTAAATCCATGCTCAGAATTAGCACATGATGTCTTTGGTAGTGATTATGCTTCATGGAGTAGTGAGGTAGTGGTGGTTCTTGTTCCTCAGGGATTGTGAAGATTCACTGATCTCATGGGAGGTGTTTCGAGAAATGTTTAGAGTAGGGTTTCTTTCTTCGACCGTGAAGGCATACAATTTATAGGAGTTTCTTATGATTTGAAAGTGGATCTATAGTTTGAATGTGTTTGGAATCCATTTCATGAACCATTTACGATATGCTTCAGAACCATTTCCAAATGAGAAAGATAGGGTGGGGAATTTTGAGGAGGTTTTTAATCCAGAGATCCAGTACCAGTTCACCTAGTTTATGATGAAGAGATATCTTGAGGTGTCAGGAAGGGTATAAGTCATCATGAGGACATTTTCAAGAACAAAATCATCATTAGAGGGGAGTCTTCATGATTCCACACGAAGTAGAGATGTGGCCTATGGATCACGGTTTTTATGGTAGAAGAGTTTCCATTCATATGGGGGTAGGTCTCCACCCTCATCATATCGTTTCTCTGAGGAAATCATCTCTCATGCCTATTCCAAGGCAGCATGCACTTTTTTTTTTCTTATGTTGGTCGAGATCATTAGCATCAAGAGTGGCCAACATTTCATATTAGTCATCATGCACCATGTTTTCCACACTAGGTTCTTCCATTGAGGCAGTTCCTGCCAAGGCAGCAATAGCATGTTGCACCAGCTTTAGATCAGCAGATGGTAGTTGGTGCAGGTTGAGGATAGACCAGTGACACTCCCCGTCCTTAGAGAGTAGAGTATCGCTATGGTGGTGGTCTTCATCAGGGTTGGAGAGGTCGTGGAGTAGGCCTTGTTCTGCTTCATGATTTAGAGTTACCATCACCAGGCAATACAGACATCGTTTGAGGTACCCTTTTCTTGTTTTCTACTTCGGTGTATTCCTTGATTGATTCATGAGTGACACATTCCTTCATATAACCTACCCTCGTCAATGATTTGGGACATGAGGTAGAGAGGCTTCTAGTGCCCTTCACATTGACTACGCCAGTTGGAGGTCGAGCTGACTTGTTTGAATTATGTAAGAAATGTGAGCTAGTGTTGGGGTATCACTGCTCTTTGAGATATTTCCTATGTTTATAAATACAACCATATGATTTAATCCACATCATGGACTGGTTATATTCAGAGCAAGCTATCGTCGATTTCTTTAGGAGGTATGTTTTCTTTTTTGATGTGGATAGAGAGCCGGTGGTGTTCATTGGCAAGTGAGACCCTTGGACGGGTCATAAGAGTGTCTCGTCATTATCATCCATGATGGTAGAGATGATGTTGATTTCATCAGAGGTTCGGAAGTTGGAATTTCCAAGGGTTGTAGGAGAGTACCTTGATGTCTTTTTACAAGAGGTGTTATCTTTACCCCCTCGACGAGAGATTGAGTTTGGGATCGACCTACAAGTAGGAGCATGTCCTATCTCTACGTACCCATATTGGATGGCCCCTTCTGAGTTGTGAGAGTTACTTATACATCTTGATGGTTTTTTACAGTGCGGTTTTGTTTGGATGAGTGTGTCAGCGTGGGTTCCACCAGTTCTGTTCTTGATTAAGGCTGAAGAATGCTTGTAGTTGTGGGTTGATTATCATCGATTAAACAAAATGACAGTAAAGAATCACTATCCTCTTCGGTGGATTGATCATTTATTCAATCAACTGAATGGAGAAATTTGGTTCTCAATGATTTATTTGATGTAATGATATCATCAAACGCGTTTAAAAGATGAGGATATCCCGAAGAATACTTTCTATGGTCGTCATGGGCGTTATGAGTTTTTCATAATGTCGTTTAGTGTGTTGAATTATCCAGATGTGTTTATGGGATTGATGAATACTGTGTTTCTTATGTTTCATGACATGTTTGTGGTGGTTTTCATTGAAGACATCCTTGTGTTATCTATTTTTGAGGGGGAGCATTCCGAGAATATACACGCCGTTTTGGGGGTTCTTCATCAACACCAACTATTTAGGAAGTTGTCGAAGTGTGAGTTCTGGGCTCGAGAAGTCTGTTTCGTGGGGCATGTTGTTTCCCAACTGGGGGGGGGGGTAGCTGTGGATCTATCGTCGATAGAAGAATTTGTATCTTGGGAATCCCCTAAGACAGTGTCAAAGGTGCAAAGATTCCATGGTCTCGTAGGCTACAATAGGAGGATCATAGTTTACTTCACTAGTGTTTACACTCTTCTATCAACATTGAAAAGGAACGATTAAGCGTTTATATTGACTGATCTGAGTCAGGAAGAATTAAAGTAACTAAAGGAGAAGTTAGCAAGTGCTTCAGTTCATTGTCTCCCATTAGAGGGAGTTCAGTTTAATGTTTTCTGCGATGCTTTGCATCTGGGGTTAGGTTGAGTTATGATGATTCAATGACCAATTGTTTCTTATGAGTCTCAGCAGTTTCATACTTGGGAACATAAATATTCCACTCATGATTTGGTGTTGGTATCCGTGGTGTTTTCTCTAATGTTATGGAAACATTACATCATTGGTGAGCGTATTTTGGTTTTCACTGATCATAAGAGGATGCGGTATGATTTCTCCCAGCATTACATGAACATATGATATCGTCGGTGGATGGAGTTATTATAGTAATATTACTTCAAAATATCATATACACCTAGAAAGGGGAATGTTGTAGCTGATGTGCTGAGTCAAAAGTCACGTAGTGATGATGTGCGTGAGTCCGATGATTCATGGAGAGTAATGAAAGATTTTTTAGCATTAAATCTTGATATGGGAGAAGTTGGTGGCATATGTTGTCTTTTCCAAATGACGATTCAGTCATCTCTATTGCTATTGGTGGAAGAGTCTCAGTTGGGAGATCATGGGTTGGAGGTTTGGAGAGACTGAGTTGTTTGTGGGGAGGCCCCATATGGTTGGAATGAGGCTGAAAAACACCGAGTTTTGTATCATGAAAGGATATTTATTCCATTGACTATGTGCGATATTGTTCTCAGAGAGTTCCATAGTTATTCTTTAGCTATGCAACCTGGCGTGACATAGATGTACCAATCCTTGAGGAGTCAGTTTTGGTGGCATGGGCTGAATCGTGTGATTGAAGAGTTTTTGTCTCAATTATTAGTCTTCCAGAAGGTCCAGGCTACGCATTGTGTCCCTGATGGTTTTCTCTAGCCATTAAGTATTCCTCAATGTATGTTTGAGGAAATCTAAATGAACTGCATTACTGGTATACCTCGAGCACCAGGAGGACATGATCCTCTTTGGGTGGTAGTGGATCATTTAACAAAATTTACACACTTCATAGAGATCAAGGAGTTGAGCTTGGTGGATGTTTTGTCGATATAGTATCTGGAGGAGGTTGTGAGAATTCATGGATTCTCAAGGATGATCATTTATGATCAAGATTCTCTCTTTACATCGAGGGTGTTGAGAGGTCTCCAGCATTATTTTGGATCTCAGTTATGCCTTAGCAACTGATATTCATCCTAAAACAGATTGTCACAAAGAGCGAACCATCCATACATATGAAGACATGTTATGCTCTAGTGTTATTGACATTGGAGGTTCGTGGACGAGGCACATACCCTGGGTGGAGTTTTCTTACAATAATAGTCTTCACTCCACAATTTTTCTGTCTTCATTTAAATACATGTATGGATGGCCTAGCTATTTTCTGTTTTTCTAGACTGGGATTGGATAGTCAGAAATTCTCAGACAAGAACTAGTGCAGAATAGAACAAAGATGGTTCATGTGATTCATGAGAGGATGAAGACATCGAATAATTTTCAGAAATCATATGCTGATCAAAGGAGAATACACTCAGAGTTTCTTCTTGGTGATCACGTGTTTCTAATGGTGACTCCCCATCAAAATCAATGAAGGTTTGATCAGTGGGAGTAAGATTTCTTCCTAGTTTGTTGGGACATTCGAGGTGTTAGATCGTGTTGGAGCTGTGGCGTATCAAGTAACACTTCCTCCGCAGATGAGCTGGAAACACGATATTTTTCATGTGTCACATCTCCTTCATTATCATCATAATGAATCTAAGGACATTGAATGGAGAGAGATCTATGTTGATGATAATGTGACCTTCGAGGATCGACCTTTGGAGATCCAAGACTGCAAAGATAAGGTCTTGCATGCGCATTCTATTCCCTTGGTTCAGGTCATGTGGTGACAAAGTGTAATGGAGGACAGTACCTAGGAATGTGAGACATAGATACGTGCTCAGTACACAGAGTAATTTGATGTTTGAACTTCTTTCATGTAACGATTAACCCTTTTTGTTTATAGACATTTCATTTTTATTATATGAATTCCTTTTTTTGTTATTATAGCTTACTCACTTTTTTGAGGTATCTTGAGGAGTGGTTGTTCGAACCCCTTCTCATTTTTTTGCTGGTTTTTGATTCTTATGGACAAGAATGATTTAAGAGGTATCTGATGTAATGTACCAGACCTCTCTGGTCTATCCCTTTGCTTAAATCTATTTATTGAGGTGTTCTAGGTGTTCTAGTTGGTCAAGGTGACTCATCCCCAACACATTACCAAATTTATAGTTCTTTGAACAATTTTTCCAATTTTATGAATAGTGTCATGGTGTGTCAGAAATGGTGAGACTTAAATGGTGTGTCAGACACAGTGATATAGGAATGGAGGGACAGAAACTGTGAGATAGAAATGGTGACTTAGACATGGTCTCATAGCTCATGAATAGTGTTTCTATAAGTTTTCATTCTTCCTTTTCCAAATTTACATATTTTTTCTATTTTTTCCAATATAACATTTTTGGTGACTTAAAACGCATTTATGGATTTTTTTAAGGGATTTAATGCTGAATAAAATTTCATAATTCTAATATTAATTTTCCTAAGGCCCATGAGGCCTTTACATGGTCAAACTGTCTGGTTTAATGCGATTGGATTTTAATGGAAAATCCATTGTATCATAAACCGATACTCTGTTAAATCTTCTAAAAGAACTAGATATAACCTTTCCTTATTCGTTCTCATTGTTCTCTGGTGTGAGATGCTCAAACCATTCCTTCCTTCATGTATTAATCATGAGATTAAACTTTTCCAAGTGTATTGGTTTCCCTCGGCGTTCTTCGTGTTGAATGTGCACCCCCTGTTTGGGTGCAACTAAGAAGTATCCATCAATCATCAATATAATGATTGATTTTTCTTCGTTCATTTTGGTTCAACTTCTCCAGTTTCTCATTTGAATATTATGTAATGCTATCTCAATGATCTTAATGATGTTTATTGGGTTTCAGTTTTTGCGGTCATTCCGCGACATCCTCGGTTTGATGCAGTTGTCCCGGGAGGAGCCGATCATTATCTGTTGTCTGGATCGTTCTTGTATAAAGATCATTAAAATCCATTTAAACGTTGGGAATTTGTTTCTTCTCTTTTATTTTTATATGAAACTATAGAGTCAGCATGTTTTATCCACCAGATCGCAATGGAATTGACATAATAATAATTTTAACTGGATAAATAAATTGATATTAATCATAAGGTATTGCCTCTTGTTTTTGGTTGATAGTGAGATATCTATGCTTTCTTTGTTTATATGTTCATTCTTGATGGAAATTGGTAAAGAACATAAACCTGATTTAATTGATAATTGTTTGGAAAATGATTAAGAGGCATGTAAATGAATCTGGTTATTATTTTTTTATTTTTTGATGTTGGAAAATTATTTCAGTAAGAATGTATAATTAATTTTTGATAGCTTACTTTAAATTTTCATGATTTTCGATCCTACTAATAATAAATAGGTTAATTTAAGACGGATTAATGAACCGATTGTTTCATAATTCCTTGCAGGGTTCTGGGTTACCCTTTTTCTTGTTTAAGGGCCAAGAGCCCATGAGATTTGAATTCTGTTTTCCTAGTACTTGTGTTGTGATGTTAGCTCAGATTACTGTTGTGATATGTGTGGAAGTGAGGCGAACTACTTTTTGTAGAAGTTGAGTCCTAGTGTAGAGAGATGCATTAGATTATTCATGTGGGTGTCAGGGAGGACACCAGGGATGGTCAATTGGGTTGTATGTGAATGCTCGGTTTTCTAATGATTCTTCTTGGTTGTTTTACTTCTTTACATTCTCCACCACATTGGGCAATTGGTCTTGCATACCTATATTCTAAAAGGGGTGGAGACACATGGGGTATTCCATGTGCTTTACGTGTTTAGTTTCTCAAGGGAGAATGGATCTATGCTCTTTCTATAGGCGACAAAGACTTAATGGGCAGTTCATCTACTCACCGTGTTGAGCCCCTTGTGTTTAGAAGCATATATTGTATTTATATAATGCCTGGGAGTATTGTAATTTAAATATGTAAATAAATAATTGAATAAATGTTGTTAACCCATGGGATTTAGAGATTGATGGGGCACAATTATGAGGTTGTGATTTGAAGGAACAATGTACTTTAGGTGTAATGCTAATGAAATTTAATATGGAATTGTTATTGGTTAATTAATGTTGAATTAATTAATTAACGTAAAGTTCAATTCATAAAAAGTGAATGACGTAATGTATTAAATCTCTTTAAATGGTTCTGTGCTTATAGGATACCTAGTATTAGATGTAGCATCTCAGATTCCGAGAGGCGTTACATGAATTTGAGTCTAAGACTATGTTATGCCCATTGTGTGGTTGTGAGCTATAGTATATACTGTATGTTTGGTGTTTCTATACACTACTCCACCCTGTTAGTAATGGAAAATGAAACCCTGGGGATTCGATGTCGTAGAGGGTGTTTTCCCCAACATTTTAGTGGGAGGATGGCTAGCAGACTACCCCCTTTGGACCCGCTCTCTACTCTTGGTAGTTACGAGTGTTGGCATGAACATTGGATAGTTTTCTTCATATATTTCGGTAGACGGTTGTAATGGCTTGTGGTTATTAACACACATAAATTTATTGATATAGTTTTCTATGTACCACTATAGGTGTAAAGTGTTTAGGTTGTGATGGCATGAGCATCATTACTCGGTGTATGGGATGTAATGTCTTGAGGTATAATACCTGATGTATGATACATGTTATGCGAGTTATTGTGGCTCCCAGAAACTACCTAGTTACTTTACATACATGGACGTGGTGATTTTTTTGCACGAGGTGCACGTTGTGATGCTTCACCCAGGGTTCTGCGGGCAAAACTTTTTGGAGAGAGATGCTTAGGACGTGCGACATTGGGGCAAAGCACCAAACCAGTGAAAGTAGTAGCGGGGTACCCTTGATATTCATTATTAAATTATATACTCTTTTATGTGTTACATAGTGAGAGTATCCATGGTGAGGCTAGGAACAAAGTATATTTGTTTAGGTGTCGAGTTAGTTTCCCTTATTGTTCACTATTCTTTAGCATGGTTTCATTACTTATTCATGAGGCGCTTTGGGAAGGATCCTAATGAGTATACTATTATGATCACCCTAAGTATATATAAATAACTTTTCAGGTCAAATGGTGCATGTTAGAGATTAGGCTGGTTACTACTAGCTTGTGGTTGTAGGAGCTATTCGGGCTTGTGGTTGATGGTTTTTTCTTTCGTTTGGGTAATTGATTTTTTTCACTATTCACTTGTAGTAGTTTTTCATGAAATTTTATGTGTGTACTTGGGATTTCTTTTATCTTACTAGTTGAGTTGAAGTTGGTTGGTGTCTATATTATCTTTATCTTCATCATGTGTTATCATAGAGGCTAATGCCTCCCATTTGTGTGTTCTCTACACCCTCAGTTCTAGTCAACAAACCGAGTCCTACTGGAGGCGGGACTCGAGGGGTCATTATGTCACTTCTCACATTACCGGCCCAAGAGGGGTACACTATGTGGGGAGTGAGTCGTTACAGCCTCCCTTAAATTTCCATCCAATGATCCCATATATGGTTCCTTAGCTTATGTAAATTCAAAAAGGATCTGAAGTATAATTCCCTTTAGTGTTTTTATTATGGTTCTGAGTGGGTGACCTATTGATTTACTTACTACGTGTTAATGTGTTGTGGGTTTTGTAGAGTTGTTAATGGGTGTAACTACAGAACCCATGCCAATATTTTAAGACCATGGTGGATGGGTACATAGTTTTATGATTAAAAAGACTTCTAAACTAATTATTTTAATTATATACTAACAAGTATACTTAGGATGCATAGAATATTATCATAGATTCTTCCTATTAGTGGATTATGATCCTTACCTGATGCATATTCTTTTTGTTCAGTTTTCCGTGATGTCCTTCATGATATTTGTCTTATTTATATAATGAGATAAACAAGACTTTTTTTCATTGGATAAAGATTTTGATCGATGTTATATTATATGTTTACTAGTTTACATAGATGCGATACCATATAACTTGTTGTCAAACAAATATATTTGATTATAATATTATTGGGATTATCATAGCTGTTTCCTAATATCTTACTATTAATCTTATGATTATTATATAAGGTTATGAAATACATAATGATGATAATCATGGATGATTAATCAATCCCATGTGATTTGGATGATTCTCCTCTCATATTTTTTATATGTGATGAGGATCAATACTATCACCTCGATCTGATTTACTTGTTGATTATTAATCTATCAAGATTGATAGGGAAGATTATACTCTACCTCACCAGTTAATTGACCATGGAATTGGACCTAAATTTTCACATTGTTGGATACCCATTGATTATTATTTTATCCTATATTACATGGATTGTTAATCATTTAGTAATTAGGGAACTCCAGGGGTGGTCATGATTTCTCACTAGGGAGATATCCTCACATCACATAAGGGATAGATCATTAAAGAGTATTTGAGTCTAAATTTAGTTACCACCAATGGACTGTGACATATGTGTGAAAAATTGGACTGAATTTACATGGTATTGGTGGCATTAATTACATCTTTGTGACCATTTTTAGGATATCCATATGCACTTCCAATGAATCCATTGTTATAGTCATTGCAGGTGTGTATCAAAAAACCCATGGATACAAAGATTCTCCAACTATAGGGACTTATATTTCCAAGATAAATTTATTTTGTTGGTAGAAGAAGGTATCACCAATTGGGTTTTCAAACCCAGATGTCAACTAAGTGACACACTACATGGGTTGTATGAAATCTAGATCAATGTCATTGCACATGATGTCAAGACGATCTGAATTATAAAACCTAATATCATCTACATTTGATTTATGATATTTAATTCACCACACTCATGTATATTCACATTTATTTATACACGTATAATTATATTTCTATACATTAATACACATATAAAAATAAATATACATGATATTATCTTTCGTAGTTTTTAGGGATCATAGACACAAGGAACGAATTTAGTTTCAATTTAAATGCATTACTGATATTTTTAGTTTTTTATCAATAATGATCAACATATTTAATGAGTATTAACATATAGTATCATATTATATAGGTTCAAAATTGAGGTGTCCTAAAAGGATAATTTCCCACCTTTATATGTGTACCTTGTTGTACATGTAGACAATATGTCATCTATTTCGGTTGAGCAAAGTTCCATGGTTAGTAGGGTTAAGTCATGTTTTGTAGGATTGTGTAGAGATACTCATGTGGATTTTTTAAATGGGTAGGTGCAGTTCAATTCTGTTTTGATGTATGGTATGTGGTCTAGCTCATAGTGAGTTAATGAGCTAGGTACCATTAATTCATTTTATTTAATATTCATATATCTATTTTGTCTGAACAATGATTAATGATTATTTTATGTATAACTTATCTATTTGGGATATTATATTATTTTTATATATTATTGTAGAAGGATTTATTTCAGTTTATTAACTTGTTCCTCACTATTTCTATTTACTGTTGTCGATGACACTTATCTATATCTAATATTGTTTACTATGATATGACATAATAGTTTCTCAAATGTAAAACCCTTGGCCCCTATTGATATTTGGTAGCCTTTGGAATACACAGTTTCTTTTTAGATATTCTAAAGAACTATATCGGAGCACCAGTTTAATTGCATCTGGACTGAGACATTAAATATCATTGAAATTTGAGGATAAAAATTCTCTATCGTATATGTTTTTTTTCAAATATAAAAATTGTTTGACTTCTTCTTGGTAATGTAAAATGGAAAAAAAATTGAATCTATATATATTACATGTTTAGATACCTGAGATAAATATTGAAGGCTTCCACTAAATTAGGACATTTTGTTCCATTTTAGCTGTTTTTTAAGAAGATTACATCCTTTTATACACATTTATTTAACAAAAATTTTATAATAGTATGATTTTATTTTATATAGAATGGTTTATTTTTTTTATTAATAATATAGTTATAAATTATAATATATCATAAAAACTTATGTACTAAAATATTGGGTTGTTACAATAGTATTCTATCATTTGTGTTATATTTTGTTTATGGTCCAGGGATCCATCGATTGGTAAATACATATGGGATTATTTGTTTGTGGGACTAAATTTGAGATAAATACAAGGTCATTTTATTATTCCATTATTTTTTTGACTCAGTGAGTTCATAGTACTTGAGAATTCATGCATCTAATTTATGGGAAGATTATAATTATACACGATGTTTCATGATTTATTATATTGCATTTATTTAATCTATCAATGGTTAGTTACATCATTATTATCATTCAAAGTTAGTAATATTATATAATTCATATCATTCAAATTCTTATGTACATATTTTTATTATTTATTATTTTATGGGTGTTAATTATTCCCTTAACACAAAGAGAAAAATAGATTTGGATTGACACAATGATTAATATGGATCCCATGATTGGTATGGGAGTGTATATATAGGTTTATGGATGTGTAATTTCAAATAATTTTATTAATGTGGTAATGTAAAGGGTAGTTAGAGCCATGATTTTTCTCAATCCTACTATAGGAGTAATTTTTTAATATATTATATGTATAATAAGAAAGGCCATACATTTCTAAAGAACCATAGACTACCATGTTTTTTATTTTTTATAGGCAAGTGAGTAATCAACAGTATTTTTAAAGAGAATATCAACCAGAAAATTAGCAGGGTTAATGACAGGATTATGGATCATTGGATAGATTATGTTCTTTACCAAAATTTTGTAGTTACTATTAATTACACTAGTCATATTGTTGATGTGATTAATGCATTCAGGTTTATGAATGTTAGTAGAGTAGTGGTTATACATGATTTCAAGGGTTATTAGGATAAGAAAGAGGATTATAGTTAGGTCAAATTGATGCCATTGAGAAAACACAGGTTGACTATATTGAGGGTAATTGAAATTTTATACGTATGCTCATTATTATTTCTACCATTTATTAGAATTTATTTTATTTAATTTAATTTGTTTTCATTATATAAAATTTATATGGTAGAAATCCAATATTACCATAGAATACATATATCATGTGATATATATTAATACATTCTTATGTGTATTATCTGAGGGAATTCAAGGATATTATGATCACGATAAAATGAAATGTGTATATAAGGATTCCTTGTGTTTAATCATGTTAAAGATATGATGTTTTTATTTGATTCTAGTTATATATTAGTTGACCTAATGTTGAGTGCTTATATACTGCAGTGATCATCATGTATTTTGAATAATATTAAAGGGTGATCATTATACTCATTTTAGTTATTGTGATTTTTGAATGATATTCAAGAAAAGAACATTATCAACTATGGATGGTTTCAACAATTTTTTCAAGTGTTTCATTTGGAAATGATTAGGTGAATCAAATACTATTTCCACTAATTATTTAACAAATAAATTACATATTTCATAAAATATCATAATGATTACACTTAATAAATAGGTCTACATTAAGATTATGGTTACTCTAGTTATGGAACAAGTATCAATTTGTCCTTATTAGATAGATCATATATAGAATATAGATCATTATGAATTTCTATCAAACTATTATGAGAAATTATTTATTTTATGAGAGAATATCATTGTGGTGGTCTCTTATTCAATAAAAATTTAGATGTATCCATTCACTTATGTGTGAAATAATTGAGGTTTCACTAATTTATTAGTATGTTTATATATCATTTACATTTTAGTTTAGATTTGTTTGATAATCTAAGGTGATCAATTCTTTTTCTAGAAGTCTTATTTTTTATCATGTTATCGTAATCATAGTGTGGTGAAAATAATTTTCTCTATACTATTTTTTGTAGTAATTATTTATTGTATAAGTATATAGTGAAATCATTTTGCTTGAAAAATTATGAAAAAATATTTATTTCTCAGATGAGAAGTTATATTGATAAATATCTGTACTCCACAATGGTTTTAATTATTTATTATTTTATGGTGTACACCCAGTTGTGTTTTATGAGATGCTACACAGTTATTTCTTTGAGATATATTTCTCCATTATATTAGTATTCTTTTAAAGGAGGACCAATCTTAAATTCACACATTTGGGAACACAAGTGGTTAGAATGACCAAGTTTGTGGTGATGCATCAATGGTCTAATAAATTTGAACGAAAATTTTATTTTCGAAAGGGGTGTTCGACATATTCAGTACATTAAACAATACTTCATACATATAAGTATTGCACATATTATTTTGATATATTATGTATTTTCAGGGATTATATTAGTGTATCAGTTGAGATGTTTGTGTCATAATATTTAATGTGTTTGATTCATGCAGTATAATGAACAAAAAAATAATTAGGTATATCTTTTCCTAGTGGGACTTGATCCATAATTAATGTTGTTATTCTATGCAGCATAGGATATTTAATATTCAAATTGAAAAACCCTCTTTGAAATGGAATTTTATAGTAAATTCACTAAGTTTATTGACTTAAGAATCCATAATCCAAGAGGTTAATAGTGACTATATATTAGTAAAGAAATTTCCTATGATGTATCTCATTATTAGAACATATTTGGGACTAATGAATATTTTATCAATTAATTTTACCATTATACACCGTAAAACAATATTTATTTATTTAGTTCAAAAAATTTATCATTCATAAAAATTAGCATGATAACAAATAATATACTATTTTTTTGAAAAATACAGATTTCAACTCAAAAATATACATGAAACTAATTAAAAATAATTTTCTATTTACTTGTAGGTTATAATATGAAATAAAATAAATAGTTGAAAAAATGTTACCCATAAGAAATGAAATCACTTTAGAAATTGTTACCCATAAACATGCCTGTCAAAAACCTGATGAAAAAATATACCACAAACAATTTAATTAATGACATTTTAAATAATGCTACCCGTAATCTAAACTATACAAAACATCATTATGTAAATCAATAAAATGAATTAAAGAATTGATTAGTAAATTATGAGGGAATAAATAATCTCAGAATTATAAACCATACGTATGTTTTCCCTTTGAACATAATACAGTAATTCTGTTATCAATGAATAATTTAACCTAAAATAAATAAGAGTCATTAGGGTTTATGGAAAACAATATAAAATTAAATATAGTGAAATAAAATGGATTATTTCCTGATATAATATCCCCAGGTTAGCATATAAATCATTAAATTATATGGAAAAATATAAAATATAATTTTATTGGAAGATTAATTTCATAAAATTTCAAATGTTATAACCTAATAAAATCAAATAAATTCTATATTTTTAAAATGAATGTTAAATATAATGAAATTAATATATCAATAAGGAAATAATATTGTATTTAATAAAAAATAACTCCGAATGTTATATATTTATTAAATTTTTTGAGGGAAAGAAAAGTGAAACTATATTCAGAATTCTATTGTGATAGGGTTTTTGAATCTAAATAATAAATATTTTGAGAATATTATTTAAAGGGGGGAATGAAATTGAAACATAAATTTTAAAATAATTACGCATATTTATTCAATGAAAATTAATAATGTAAAATAAAATAAATCGGTATTAGAATTTAATATATATTAATATAGTAGTGGATTCTAATCCCAATATTAATTTTTTTTAAAACAAGTTATATAATTTAAAATGAAAATGGGAATCACAATGGGAATATTAGGTACATTTTATAAAAAGAAAATACATAAAGGAATATTCATAAGTAAAAATTGTAAGAATTATTAGGAAAATGTGTTCATAGAAAATGTTAAAAATTAAATTATGTTCATACTTTAGTAATGATAGTAAAAAAGGTCCCATTTAGAAATCAATTATAATAATCCATTTAAACGTTATTAAAGGAGATAAATGTTAATATAAAATAAGATTATAAATTTATTTATGTTTACAATTAAATATTAAAAAATTATAAATAATAGACATTAGGGATAAATATTGTTGTCTACACGGAATTGATAAGGTCACATACTCATACGGACATCCTTTCATTCAAAAATTGAACCAAAACTAATTTATATTTTAATAATATATATAAAAACCATAGAAAATTAAAATATAATACATTATAAAGGTACCTAATGATATTTGACGTATAATTCCTTAAATAACGAATATATATATTTATATTCATATATTAATATTTATATAGGAAGTGAAAACCATAAATATTTTATAACGTTTTGATAAATAAGATATTAAAAATAAACATGAAATAGTTCAATATTACCCAATTATAAATGAAAATAATTATTTAACAAATTAATTATTAATAAAGAATTTATATTTAATGAAAATAATGTTATGATTGGAAACATATATCAAAAAATATATTTTAGATGAGAATCCATTACCTTGGACATCTTATTGGTCAAATGTGTAATATGGCATTTTTATTGAAATAAATTCATTATGAAAAATTAACAACATTATTCATCTATGTTATATTCTCTATTAATCATTTATATTCATTTATTATATATTTTTATTACTAATGTTATGTTAATATAGAAAATTAATTTTTAGTAGTATCAATAATTATATATCTGTTTTTATATAAAAGTTTATGTCATCATTCCATTATGATGAGTTTAAAAAATCTATAATTATAAAGGTACAATAATACATGCTTCAACATGAATTATAATTTTTGTGGTTAATTTTGTATGAATCGTGCGTATGTTTCTCGATTGTTAAAATAAAATAGATTTTATTTTTGAAAATTTAAAAGTTAAATGTTTTATATTAATATTTATATAAATCACAATATTACTATTATAGAATATAAAATACTCTTATTTGATCACTAATATAGTATCCTACATGTAATTTCGATACCATAACCAAGCAATAATAAGCATTATATGACAATTGATGTAGGTCGTTAAATAGTCCCAATGAAGAACATGATATAACCAATGAATGAGTTATATAATGTTCTGATTAGAGTTTATTATCATTAGTAATTAAGAATAATGATATCATTCAAAATTTATAAAAATATAAAAATCATACTATATAAGATTTTTATGAATAATTTAAATCAAAATGGATAATAATAATATATTATTGTAATGACGAAGTCATATATTCACTTCAAATTATCCCTTTTTAATAGAATTTTGGAAATATATGGGGATGAAATGTTTAAAAATTTAGGGCATTTTTGTTAGTTATGAAAATATACCTAATTACAATGGATAATTACAATAGACATTTTATCAATGAATTGGTAGTATAGGGATCCATTAATATATAATATTAGTATGATTTTTTTAAAGTATAATATATTAATATAAAAATATGCTCATAAATAATGAATGTGGAAGAATTTTTATGAAAATATTACAATATTTTGATTATAGGTAAATTAATCCTTCATACAGACATTTAATTATATTTTAATTTTATTCTATTTCATTACCACATTATTTATAACCTTCAAACTATTTCATTCTAGACCTTATTTACGGAATTTTATATAGATAACAAATTAATATAATTAAAAATTAAATTGACCATATTAACATTTTTGGAAATGATGATTCGAAAATAGAAATATATATTTTTGGATTAAATCAATAAAAATTGGTGAAAAAATATATTTAATACATTTATTCATTCGTTACTAAATAATTTTTTAGAAATATGTATTTTCTATGTATAAAAATGTATTTATGCCAAATTTGATTAATATAATTAATATCGATGGTAGTAATTGGGTTTTTAGTGATAAAACATAGTCTATTATTATTTTAGTCCAATTTTCAAATGTATAGAATATATTTAAAACTTGATTAATAGGTCAATTACAAAAATAGTTTGTATTATAATAAAATACATCTTCGGTTCAAAAATTAAAAATTGTTGTTAATAAATTCAAACTATCATATTTAAAGTTAATATTTTACTCTTTTATGGTTTTTTATTAATGAAAAAATTATTTCTTCATTTACAAGTCATTATTATATATTAATGTATTCATAAAAGTAAAATTTTTTAAAAAATATATATCTTTAATACTTACGCAAAAATCAACCATTTTTTAAAAAACAAAAAATAGTATCCAAAATTTAAATTTTACATTGTGAATCCAAATATAATGTTTATTTTATCAAAATAAAATTCTAAAAATTTGTAATTCAACATTTGAATGGAAATGAAAAATAGTATGGGTGGTTTTTTAAAAAAATATGACTTTTTAAATATTAACTATTAATAATGAGAATTTATACCAATTAAAAATTAACTATGTGTTATTTTATTATTTTATTATTAATAATTTGAATATAATTATTATCATAATTAATGAATTTAATTCATGAAAACACTCACAAGACGTTAAAAAAATCATTTATATAAATTAAAACTCTTTTCAATTAGTTTTAATCACATGCCATTAAATAATTTTTTTCAAACCATTAAATTTTAATTAATTCATTTCTATTAATTAAAATAAGTTCATATGATTAAAATAATAATTACATGTCTGTATTTTAATTAATTATTATCTTTTTGTAGACTTTAGGTTTTAGCCTTCTTTTAATTTTTTATATAATATTCCACATTTTATTTTCATCATTTATTAATACTTATCTCACAAATGAAAAAATAATTCTAAGATTGTTTTATAATGGGGTTATGGATTATACATGTTGTTTAAAATAATATTTTTGAAAAGAGAATAAATACTAAAATATCATTGGTGACGAACCACTTCAATCGATGAGATACTGAATGAGATTAATTTATCGACTCTAATTGAGAAGATATATGGTATAGTATATATTTTATACATCTGTCTTTAGATCGATACTAATATGATGATGTGATACTTCATGTGTGATAATATCAAATATTTTTCATAAAAATATATTTTTATTGATAATTTACAACATGATTAATAAAAATCTGTGGTAGTGTTTTCATTTTTGTTACATTTGTAGATAGTAAATATAAATGATAAATGACATAAAACATAACTTTCAGTGGTTTTATATCTATTTTAGTTAACTAAAAAAATACATCAATATTATATTTGAGATTTAAATTTTTTTAATGCTTGTAATTTTTATTTTTATTTTTGAACTTTAGAAAAATCCTAAAATGATATTAGGATTTCACTCTGTTTATGGTGAATCCAATATTTAGTAAATGACTCAATCGATTGATGTGGTCTCATGGTAACTCAATATATCATGCCTCGTCTAAATCACCACATGACGGAATGAAAATGTTGATGTATCTAGATGCCACTCAATCAACTATGAATCTTATATTAATTTAACGGAAAATACCATGAACCTCCATGATTCCACATAATCTCATTTTTGATCCACCAAATAAATGTTAAACTATCTATGTTTCATTCTAACACATTATAATTACAATTATTTAGAATTTTTTGTTATATATCATAATTATTTTAAAATATATATGCAATTTATTTTTGTTTGTATATGTAAGGTTATCTCCATACATCTAATTTTGTGTATGTTTACTCATGAGGTTTTTGAATTTTCACAAATCCGATCACATAGGAACATGAATTCTATCTTCTAAATCGGAAATGGAAAATGATCTTAAAATATGATTTTCACTAGTTCAGCCAAATATGGGTGAGATATTTCTCAGGATCAATGATGTATCCATAATTATAAAAAATAAGAAATAATTTTGGGGTATATATTAAATTAGTTATAAGATTCAGAAGATAATTCCATCATTAATCATAACCCATCACCTTGAATTGTTGCTTCTTTCTAGAGAAGATGATGCAATGAAGGTTTGAGGGAAATTTTTTGAGAAAATGACATGAGAGAAGATGATGTAGATAAATTATTAACTCTACCCCTATAAATAATTTGATCATTGGCTTCAGTATCATTTAGATTAATATTTTCATCTTTTCGTCAATTAAATAATATTCTTTAAATTTATTAATTTCTTTATGTGATTTTATTTCCTCTAAATTTATATTTATTTCTCACCATTATGATATTCCTATTGACCTCTAACCACATAATAATAGATTTATGACCAATTGATAGTGATACAAGGTAAATTGATGTGATTTTCATGAATTTATATACTAACTTATAAAAAATATTTCTTCTTTAATTCTATTGTGAAAGTGTTTATAGTTTATTGTGTAAATTATTTTAATTTTTTTATATATTATTTCTCATACAAAACTGTTTACTATTCTTAATTCAATTAATCCCTCTATTTGTATCATATTTCATTTTTGTGGAGTGGTGTGATCTACAAAGAATAATTTTAAGTGATTGAATATCAGTTCGTGTGTAGGATAATTCACTTGGTTTAATAGTGTGCATTCCCATATTCTAAGGGAAAAAAGTTGGATTAATCATTTTCAAGAACAATGATATTATTATTTGTCCTATAAAAAGAAAAAATAATTGTTGTTGCGGGGAAAACTGTTATTGAGATTTTTCATTGAGTTAATTGATTGAGAAATAATGTAAACAATTATCGAACCCATTTTAATTAACCGTAAGACTATATGTCTTTTTTCAAGCCTATTTTTTACTACTCCCATTTAATCCATATATCATTTTTTCTTTATATACCACAACCGTCATCATATTTGATTATTTTTAGAAATAAATTGACTAAAAAAACATATGTTCTCAGTTATGTAAATAACTTAAGATTGTATTCATAACAGATAACCATTGTAAGGAAAAATAATGAAATATAGTTAAATTAATTTTATTTATAAAACACCTCATCTAATATATCTCACGATATGGGTTCCATTTTTGGGGAGTTATGGATGCTTATTTCACTGTCACTTTATTATTAAAACCACTGTTTTTTATTTAATTATATTTTTCATTTGTTTTTCAATTCATTATTTTATTGATACATTTCATACTACATATATGTGAATGAATATAGGTGTATTCACTAATATGAACTCTAAAAAAATCATATTTCAATTTTATCTAGTATCATATTCTCTATTATGTAAATTTTGTAGAACTATAGTATAGAAATCACTATCTAAAAATACTATGTTGATGGTTGGATATCATAGAGAGATGTATGAATTAATGAAGAGCATGGCCACTAAAATCCAAGAAATTTGGAATCAATAAAAATATAAAATGTATATGAATTATTAACAATGTTTTTGTCATCATAATTACCAATATGTGATGGACCATCTAAAAAAATCCTATCTCACAAGATATTCAATTGACTAAAAAGAATTAATTTTGGAAAAACAACAATTTTGATTTGAATAACTAAAGTGGGATAATAATGACCAAATATCTTTCCCTATCATTTCATCATTTTTTGTTGAAAACTGATCACCATTTCTTTAATGATAAAGAATTAACATTACATTAGTTTTCATTACAGGGAAAAGGGGAGGAGATTTTGGGATTTGAGTAAAAATTGATTGATCCACTACCTTCTCTAAGAAACTTATTTATGGTGATTCTATAATAGAATAATTTATTAATGAAATTCCACCCATGGGTGTATAAATTTCAATAGAATAATATTTTATTTTCCTTTTATGAAAGGATTTTAAATTTTAATATCATTTTATTAAATTTTTATTTCCAAATGAGAAATATTTAAACATGAATGAAAACGATGATCATATGAAAATTAACAGTATTATGTTACTAGACTCTAGAATAGAAAATGATTCTACATAGTGTTATGAATAAGACCCTATTGTGTCTGGACAATTTATGAACATACTTATAGATTCACTATTATGATGAAAATGCATAAAACCTACCATGGATAATAAATATAATATTATCTTATAAGGATGATAATAATGAGAAAGACCCTTGATACATACAGTGAATGAAACAATAATTTTAAAAAGTCACAATAAACAAATGGGGGATGATCATAAAAAAAATATGTCCCATTTGATTTCATTTCCCATCTAATGTTTATTCATCATATTATTACATTTTGCAGTTGGGATCACATCTCTTCTTTCAGGAGTATTCAAAAATCCATATCCAAATCAAGGAAATTATATAATATAATATGCTTTGGTTCCTATTAAGGAAACCATACGAAACATGAATTAGGGATAATAATTAAAATTAAATACAATGATATGTAAAAGTCAAATTACCCACATGAGGGTTGAATCTTGTTTCATTTTTCCTTTATTTCTCTTATTATTGTCAATTATATTTAATATATTTTTATTGTTAACTTCTATATGTTTTTAACTAATATGAATAACCTAGGAGGATATATCACTATATCTACCAAGAGTCCATGTAAATTAAAATTCAACATGTTGGATAAATAAGAATCAGTTTTCTTCTATAATAAATCATTATTTTATTTTGTGTTAATTTTTTGTGATAATTGTTATTCTTATATATTATAAATTTCAAGGTTATTAAAAACCATTTTAAAATTCATTATAAGTAGTTTATTAATTTTTTCTTCAATCTAAAAATAAAACAAAACTATTATTTGTTTTTGTATTTTTTTTCTATTTTTTGGATAGGTAAATTTAATGTAAAATATATTCATAGTTTTGGATAATTTAGTTATATATTTTATGATGTTATTAGGCATGATATTGATTATTGTATATTTTTAATGAGTATTTTTTGTTCTTTTTTATAAAAAATTTGTTATAATAAATTGAAATTCTTTTATATGTAAGATGATATTTTATTTAATATAAATTATAATATAAAAAATGAATTTTGATTAGAATTTTATTTAGCTTGTGTTTATGTGAATGAAAAATACTTCTCTATGAAACTCAAAATAAATTCATATATTTCTATTGGAATTGTAGTAAAATGGAAAATTTCCCTCACAATTTATGTATTTCGGAAATTATTATCTAATTGTGTTATTAAGTAAATTAAATATTTATATTCAATAAGTTCATTACAAAACCACTGATAAAAAAATTAAAAAATGAACATAATATTAAAAAATTAATTTCTTTTGGATAGTTGAATACTGAAACTACATGTAAATGTAATAAATATTATTATAAGAATATCATTTCAGTATTACCAAGTATAAATTCCAGTTATAGTTTATATAACATAGGAGGTAGGAATAAATAGAAATTCCTCTTATGAAAATTCTAATTACACGGGAATAAATTTTTTTACTCAATGACATGTATCATCATATTAAATAGAAGTGAAGGAAGTAATGTTAATTCAAATAATAGGAATGACATTTCATCATTAGATGTTTATTTTAATTCTCTCAATTTTTAGGTATATATTTGTACATAATCTCACCCATATTGTAATTATACATAGAATTTTGAATATATATAAATTTTTATATTTTCTAAGAGTATAATATTTATATTTTTAAAAAGTAAGGAGTGAATAATTTTTATAATTTTTTCTTAATTTTCATTGATATGTAGTCTTTAATTAATATTATAGATTCATTAATTATTATTTTCAATAAATTTTAAAATTTTTGAAGTAAATGTTAAATGAATTAAAAAATAATTGTAGTTGTATTCCATCTATTTAATGTATTTGAAACAACAAACATAATTTTTTATTTTTTGGGATAAATTGTTTAAAGCAATATAATTTTTTATTTGAATGTTTATATTTAGAAAATTACTACAATAAAAATCATCTACCCCTAAGTAAAGTGTTTAGAATATAATTGGAAAATTAATCCATGAACTGTTGAAACTTCATAGTTAATCAACCTATCATGCCTCATTAAAATAATGAAATGATGAAAAACAATTATCTATGTGATTATAAGCAAATCGACCTACTATTCATGTCTCAACAAGGGACCAAACCTCAAATAGACCAAAAAATAAAAAACATGGTCACATTGTCAATAAACAGGTCAATTTACCACTATCAATAAATTAAGGGAAACTATGATATTAGTAAATCTCATGGTCCACAATTTCATTATGTTAAACGAGAGGCTATTCCAATTTCATCCATTATAGAGAAAATAAATAATGGTACCTTTACACATCCTATGATATATAATAGTTACCGTGAGAATGATTAAATATATGTAAAGGAAATGAACAATCTATAAGAAAATAAGAATAAATTTTAGAAAATGGAAAATAAAATTTAAAATATGATTATCATTATTTAAAACAATTAAGGGGTGATATTTGTCATTACATCCATATAAAAATAAACATTTTGATTATAATGGAAGTAAAATGTGGTAGGTGATTCAAGACATTCTAATAATCATATCTTTAATAGCCTAACTGAATTCACATGATCTGGGATAGCGTTCCACTTAAAATCATGCACAACAACCCACATGCAAGTTGTTTCATAAAAACAATTATGAACAAAAATGCATTGTGGATAGATTAAAACTTCGATAACAAAAAATAAGTAGAGAATATAGTGGACCCAAAAAATTTAGTAGACATAAAAATGGAAATGAATAATCTAATAGAAAATAACATAATGAATAATAGTATCATCATATGATATAAAAATAAAACATGTCAACCAAATGTAAAAATATATATTATCATTAAAGATGATGTATTTACATACAAAAATTTGGAAGAAACAATGATATATGAAATAAAAAATATAATATTAGAGTTCTCCCCTACTCAGCACAGAGTCCTTTTCCCTTATTGGATACATGATCATAAAATCTACATGCCGGCTAAGTTTCCCCCTTAGATTGTTATTATAAAACTCATATAATCACCCCCAATGTTTCAATAACATAATTGAACCCCATAAAAAATTTTATTACATAGATATAATAATAACATAGGTAAAAAATTAGAAAAATTCATTTAAACAACATTTAACTATTACATAATGACTCGATTTACCATATTCGGTTCCACAACAAATGGAATATCATAAATTTTCCCAGAGTAATCATCCAACCAATCAACAATGTGTGTCCCTATTAGAGGGTAAATCAGGATCATAATTAATGGAAATAATCTTGTAAATGTAATTCACATCCCTAGGGAAATGCAAACACCATTAATAAACCCAAATATCTTGTTTATGGAGAAATAGATTATGTCACATATAGACCTAATTGGAAAAAAATGGGGAATTATATAACATCATCTTCACACCACTCTATGGGAGAAACATAATGGTATAGCTAAATCTATGAACTCAAATATATTGATAGAGAAACTAAACATGTATCACACAATTATATAATAATGTATTACGTAATCATACCATTTCAAGAAAGAACCATATATCCAACAAATATGAACATGAATGTCATGTCAATAATATGACTCCAAGGGATATATACACACCCCACATGTGAGACACATACAAAATCTATCTCACGGAAGTATAAACACAGACTCAAGAAGTAATTACAACATGATTTACATATAACAATATGGTAATTTCTTTCTACCTCAATAAAAGTGATGTTATGATTTCAAGAATCACTTCTCCATTCCGGTTTCATGAAAAATATCCATAGATCCTTCCATATTACAACCAATGATAACTATTTGGTCAAGAACTAATAATGATTCCACACTAATAGGGTATGAATATATTGGACATGCCCTTTATGATCCACTATCATTAATGTTTTAGATCCAATAAAGAAGCATATTCCAATTCTATTAATTTGATTATCATCAATATCAATGTTTGATAATTCTATCATTATATCATACCAATTATATATTGATAGAACAAAAAATTTATACTGTTAATTCAAATGTAATAAAGGTAATTTTTATATAATTGGTGGAATATATTCTATTATGATGCTTGGATCAATTAGTGGTTCACAAGGATAAGAGTTATGAAGGTTGAATCCATAATAACAGAGAGGATATCAACAGGGTCCTCCAAATTTAGTTAGGGTTGACAGGGGAGGTGTAGGAAAAATAAAAACGGGGTATTTAAAATCATGTAATATGACCCCTGACTAAGTCTCAGCCACTGTGGTTCCATTGGATAAATGGTGTCCTTGGATTGAACTAATATTTCTTATAAATTTCACCAGTGAGCTAGGACGTTTTCCTATATAGTTATGTATCATAGGATATATGCACTCCCACCGACTAGATAATGGTTCCACTGTAACTATATAGTTTTCTATGAATATTTTTTGTCCAATATTTTTTTAACTTTGTCTAGCCATTAATACAATACCAGCTACCTGGTGCTCCTTTTTTAGCCTTAGTGTAATATCCCTAATCCACCTACCTTTGTTATTATAATTTTGGGAATTTAGAGAACCACTAAAATCCCTAAATTCACTGAATTTGTTTTAAGAATATAATATCAATTCTGAAAATGAGGATGATCATTTAATTGATTGTGTAAAAAATCTCCCCCTCAGTTGATTTCTCATCCACATGAAATATCAATGTAGTTTTGTTCAATCAACTTAGTCAATTTATCCAAAATTTTATATTTCCACTCCCATGTATCTTGTATTATAAACACATGCTACCAAGGGACAAATAAATAGGAATGATATTATCTTATATAATATTATCACTATGGTTGTAAATTTTAATCAATTATATGACATTTTTTTCATCTAGATCTGAATCATTCATATCATAGTTAATCCCACACATAAGATTAGTATCGTATATCCGATATAGAAATGTATAAAGAAAATTATCAATAATTTGATATCTTACATGTGGGTTTATATAATAATCCCAAAATGTGACATTTATAAATATCTCAAATGGTCTAAAAACCCATATTTCTATTTTCCACTGACATCATAATAATCAATTAAAACTCATGGGGACATCAACAAGATGACCTCTTCTTGGATAGTGAAATAAAATGGTCATAATCTCCATTAAAAATATGGATAATGTCTTATCTATGTTGTAACCATTGGCTTTTGTGTCGATATTGATTTAACCCAAAACATTGAAAAAATATATATTACATATTATTAGACGAATAATGTTACCATACATGAAAGAATAATAATTATTTCTTGTATTTAAAAAAATTAATACTTAAATAATTATTATGTAAAAAAATAACATAATCTTCCACTAGTTTATTTTAAAATACAACCAATATAAGATAAATAATACATAAAAAATTATCCATATCCAATGGAAAAATTTAACAAAGTAATGGGAAAGCTCATATGCTTAGTTTATGTTATTATATGAGATATCAATTAATGATCATATTTATGGATATATATGAATAAGGGTATGCACACATGATCATATGTTACAATATTCTAACAATTCAATAAACTTTTTTTTTCATGAATCATGGAATATATGTTTTTAAAAAATAAGACATAAAGACATAATGGGGAATAATCTTAAAAAATAAAAATTTATCCAAGGGAAAATGCCAAATAAACAGTATATAGGTTTTTGGAATAAAAATAATATTTTAAAACAATTTTCATAATCACAAATCATAGCCAGTACTATTAAAGTGTAATAGGTTCACTACCCATTACATTATATATGTTGTCAAGTTTCACTCCCTATACTATTATAGTTAATAGAGTCCCTTAAATATATGGATTCAACCACCATTCCAGTTCATATTATCTCTTGATGAATATATCATTAACCAATACATTGTAGGGATGTACTATTCTTTCCCACTATGATATAATTAAAACCAATCATCTGTTTTCCAAAAGTTCATAAAACATTCAAAATATCATAATATCATATAAATTTTAAATGGAATTGATTTCATAAATATTTCAGCAAAACAACATAAAAAACCTATGGAAAATTAATATGTTTTATAAAAATATAATTATCACGATCACAAATAATCCTTTTTAAAAATTAGGATTGTATAATTGGACGATATCACTAAAATATTCTAACAATCATAAAATTGTGTTATGATAAATGTAATTTCTCATTACAATATTAATGGAAAAAATAAAAAATAAATACCCTTATAATGTATAATTAACATATATAAAATCCAAATATTTCATAAATATTAATGAAAAAAACCTCAGAAATATGTAAATGAAAAATTAATTAATTGGCGTGTCTTTAGGGAAGAAAATTCCATTAATTTATTAATCCTTGATTTAATTTTTTTGATCACTCCTTTGGTAAGATATACCATTTATATAAATAACAAGAATATTTTATATAGAATTTCCAAAAAATATTAAAACATTAGTAAAATAGAAATTAAATATACAGTAATTGATAGTAAAACATTATATTGAAAACATGGATGTGGAAGAAAAATGTTGAGAAACTAAAAGATTAGAAATTATGTTATCTTTTATTATAAACTTTTTTTTGAAACATTTTAAGTACCAATGAGATAAATATGATTCTAAAACATAAATATTATCTCTATAATATTATTATTTCAAACATTAATTTTTATTATCAAATAATTATCAAATAATTTACATTATTTAAATTAAATAATAAATAATCCTGATTAAAACAGGATTGAAAAAAAAGAATACATACATATAGTCTCTCATTTACTCATACACATTAAAATATGTTTTATAAAAAATATATTCTAAAACCATATTCATGAACATCATAATGATATTTTTTTATTGTAACATATAATCATCCCACTATTAAAAACTCTTTTTAAAATTAACATTATAAGGTGATAACTAATTTATATTTCATACATGTTTTAATTTGATAGTTTTAGAAATTAATCTTGGTTTTTAGATTCATCATATATTTTATTATAATAATTATATAATTATCATATTTATTCATACATTAATCCTTTATAATTATTAACATAAGGTTGTGATGAAACAATTAATCACATTACTTCATAGAGATTGTAGTCCTAGAATACACACGAGTTATGTTTCTACATTGTAATGGTTCAAAATATTGAAATGAAAATTATAAATAACCATTTATAAATTATTATTATATCAAATATATATCATATATATTCACTATACATTTCATTTTTACAATCCATGTCAAGAGAAAATGATAGAATAATAGCATTACTTCACAGATGTGGTAGTCCATATATACGTAAAAGATATGTTATCATTTTTAAAAAGATGGAAACAAAGTATGGAAGATTAGATATTATAACTAAAGAGGTATAATTATATTGAAAAAATAATATATAGATATCAAATAAATAAAAATAGATAATTGTGATTATATTGATAGAGAATGAGTTATATTGCTCTGTGGAGGTTGTAGTCCCCACGTACACATTAGCGATGATTTTTATTTCCTACATGGTTGAATATATAAGGTTAATGGTTAATAAATCATCATAAAATAATATAGTATATATAAGATATTGAATAAATTAATTTATAATGGATATAATATTTTATTAATAGATATAATATGAAACAAATTTAATGAGGTTTGCTAAGATGATTACTTCTTTTTCGATAGAACACATTTAGGCCCTCACTTAAGGTCAATTGTAATGGAATGTTAACAATAACATCACATATAACACATTAATATTTTGGTCTAGGGGATAATTGGATATGGATTTTTCAACATAGGTTAATAAAATTTTATTAAATATGAGGGTTTATGGGTTACCTTTTAAAAGAAAGTGAAGTAAAACTATTCTTGTTTTTCAAAACATTAAAATATCACCAGTTTTAACCTTGAAAATAAAATCCAAATTTTAATCATATAGAATAAAATATTTTATATGATTTTAATCATATGATATTATAGTTTTTATACAAATATTTATGCCATTTTAATTATTACATATTATGTTTTACCCATGTTAATGCTTTTTAACATTACAATTTTAATTCATTTTGCAATCGTTATGAGATTCAAATTCACATTTTTGGTAAAAATTGATATTATAATTTCGATGTGATGAATATTTTTACTATTTAAATTTCATAAGGTCCCATTTCATGGTTCTTTTTCAATCATTTAATAAAATAATATATAACAAAAAATATTATTAATGTCCCTCTGGGGATACTAATTTATTTTTACAATAACATTATTGATAAATAAATTTATTATAAACATAAGATGATAAAAATTAACATATAAATTATTATTTCATGTAAAATTTAATTCATTCTAATATTAATCAAAAGAATATTTATTTTTATGATTTTTATAAAAAATTAACATTTTTCTACGACTCGCGCAAGTACTATGTTAGGGTTTGGTTAGTGTTTGAGGTAATTATACCATATCTAAAAATGATAAAAAAATTAAAACCATTAAAATAATTTCATAATAATAAAAAAAAACTAGTTACAACCCACAATAATTATTTTTTTTCTCTCCAAAAGAGTATAATTGTTTTTCAAAAAAAGAGTTACATTTATTATTTTTATTCACTGAAAATAATATATAATTCATTATAAATAATAAATAAAAAATAAAATTACATATACATGAATTTTGAATTAGGATAGTATATCTACATTCATAAAATTGTCTAATATTTTTGAATATTTTATGGACTTCTCACAAATTTGTTTTACCTCTTTATACACATTTTACAATTACTAAGGTGAAAAATATGGACCACTTTATTATTCAAAATGACTAAAATTCAAAATTGGAATACATAAGAAAATAGGTGATACTTAATAATTTTGAATCCATTTTTCAATTAGTTTTTTATCTCGAATCATGCAATATACGAAAAGTATCTGAAAAACATGATGAAAATCATGTTTTTTGGAAAATGATATGTTCAATCATAAGATGATAAAAATTTAACTATATGAATAAAAAAGATCATTATAAAAATGTAATCTATTTTATATACATATAAATTATAAATATTTTATTTATTTTATTCAATATTAGGGAATATTTTAAGAAATTGTGATAAAAAATCATTATGAACCTAGAAATAGTTTTATGATAAATGTGTTTTAAAGAATTAAAATAAACATATACAAAATCCAAGTGTAGTTTTGACTATTATTGAATTATTTAGATACGGTTTATTTAAAATTTACTAACCTTAATTTTATTCTAAATAAAAAAATATAATGTGACATTTCAATTACATATCATAAATACAATAAATTTCAATTTGCAAAAATTTGTATTTTTTCAATATTAATGGAAAACTATATATTTCTAGAAACATTCCAAAAGGGATCATAAGATAAATATTATATAATAATTTAAAAGAATATTAAATTTTTTAAATTACAATTTTTAATTTATTGATAAATGTTTAATAATATTTAATGAAAAAAGGATATAATTTTTGTTGATGAAAAATGAAGGTCTTTATCTAAAATTTATTTACTAAAAAATGAATGATTAGTTCCTAAAAATTAATTGAGAGTTTTATATTGAGTAGTAACATTATGAAAATATATGTTAATGTGGTCAACCATTTTCTTATATTATAACTCAATAAATAGTTTATAATTATAACATTTAAATACAAATATCACTATTGTATATCATAATTATCATAATTATTAGTGTTGATTTTCAAAAAATATATTTTGATAGTTATTATTTTTAACAAAATTTTATTGTTGTCAAAATAATCTCCCCCATAATTAAATCTCATACTCACTGTTTTAACTCATTTATCAGTGGTTTAATATTTTAAAATACCATTATTGGAAATACCCAATTTATATGGGAATAATTAAACATCATTTAAAAATGGGGATTTGGAAATATAATTTCGATATATAAAATCACATTTTCTAGTTCCCAGAGAAGTTAAAATCTTATATGGTGTTAAAATGTAGGCAAGTAGGAGAAAAAATGTTGGAGTAATAATATATGGTTATCGATTACATGGGCATGGGTATTTTAATGACCAAAAAACCCTAAATCACTGAGGGGTTAAAATACCATAAACTCATAAAAAATGATGGTAAATAATAAATTTTTTATTTCTATGACCTTTTCTAATAAAATTATAGATTCAATGATTATTAATATAATGAAATTGAGAAATTACTTATACTGTAAATCATGGAATTTTCGAAAGAAAATTCCATCTATTTTATGTACATCCATCAATATTACACATCATCTCTTAATCTATAAATTAAATATATAAGTTGAAAATTTAATTCATTAATCACAATAATTAACATTAAATAGATCATAATATATATAAGAGAATGATAAATCATTCCTTATGTCTATAATTATTTAGTAAAACCAAAATAGTTTGAATATGTTTTCCAATATGGAGAAATATAGTTTGTTAATCTAAAAAACCTCAACAACAAAACCCAAAATATAAACATTATACATTATATAAATAGATAACCATAATGCAAATAAAAATATATATGACTAAATTAAACACCCAAAAACTTGAGATAAATGATCAAAATGATTTTTAAAAGATCAACATTATCATTTTCCCTATAAAACATGTGTTAGATCATAATTTCACATACCAAAAATTAAAATTCCTTGATAAAACATTCTCCTATAACATTATAATAACATTATTCACCATAAATTATCAATTAAAACATATATGCATAAAAACATTACTATATATAAACAATATAATTTACATATTTAATATAAATCAACTATTTATCCAAATTGATAACTAATATCTTAATAGAAAGAATATATTATGGGTTATATATAACTCAATAACCCTTCTTCAAAAAAATTCCACCTTATTAGGAAGAAACATTCCATATATTTTTGTAGCATTAGTCATATTTTTGAAAACCTTGATGAAAAATATGCCAGAGAAATCCATAAATGGTTAATGAGTTTTTTGTGTAGAGTACCATTTATGAAACAGTTCAATGATATAATTATATGATACAAATACATAATCAAATCTATCATTTCAGTTTAGTGAATGGAATAACATATTCCATTTACTCATTTAGGAGTGAGGAAATGGAATATGGAATTCAATACAATAATCCCTAATCTGACCAAATTTTTATATGGAATTTCATGGATATTCATTGTGTTATGACATTTATTTACACATATAATGCATCTTCCCCTTCCGGTGATACATTTTTCTTTGTTCTTAAACTAATGTACATTTCATATAAAAATACAAATCATATTCCCTCTATGGTCTCCATGAAACACCAAATTTATCTTATTAGGTGTGTCAATAAACTCACCATGTTTGTGATATATAATCATATTATAAGATATAAAATTTTGAATTATCAAAATATTTAACAATTTAGATCCAGTTTAATTTGGTTTCTCATTAGTAAATTCATTCAATGGTACATCACATAAAGCATTTACATGATTCCTCATGATTCCGGAAATTCTCTAAACCCAAAATAGACATTATGAGTATGATTTTTTTATAAATATAATAATAATTAAAGGTATTTTACAGGATCTATAAATTCAATAATATTACTTTCTACATCTGACACCTTAGGTTTTGTCATTGTTATCCATGGTCATTATCTATTTAAATCTTGCATAATAGTTCGTATTGAAAATATGAATTATCCATGGAATACACATATTTATATTATTCCCATGTGTAATTTATTGAAAACACTTACTTTTCATTGATGAAAATTGACTTAATACCCAATAAACCAGTTCTAGAGTTATTTCGACTAAATGAAGCTATGACATATCCATATTCACTTTCTCGTATCTGTTCTGGGATGAATTTCAAAAGAACGCCACATTCCTTCCATTAACATAAAATATAATGTTGTCCTTTACATAGGATTCTCTTAAGGATTCATAATAATGTTTAATTATTATTGACTTGAAATATACTGAGATTATAATATTATAATACAAAATTCCACACTAAATCCTATATTCATAAATATTACATCTTATTAGATAAATAAAATTATGATCTATGCCAGAACAATAGTGTATTAGTGTCTTTGAAAAAATGAATAAATAAAAAATGAATATATAAAAGATATAAATCATATTACATTATTTTCTTTACATAAAGAACCACTAATATATACATCATACGTAAAAAGATTATTTATATCATGTGTGATCCTAATAAATGGTGATCGTATATTGTCAATATGGATAAACAAAAGAGATATCAAATCATGATCATATGAAATAATATAATAGGAATAAGGATTTTGTATCATGTTCAATACATAAAATAATCATACACATTAAACAAAATATATTTAATCATTAATCTTGGAATATGGTTTTGGTAATCAGAATAAATTGTAAATAAGAGGTTGGAATCATTAATAATAAAAAATGAGGGATTAGAACAAATCATAATCATAATAAATATGTATGTGTCATAAATATAACCGTGTATAATAATATTTTTGTGATGGGTAACTATAAATACTATCATAGTAGATTTTTTTTACACCTTATTCCATTATATCCCTAGTTTGGGACCATTCCCAAGATTGTATTTGCGGATAGAGTCCCTTAACGGATTTTGTTCACTCACCATTCTAGTTATTTTTATATCATGAGATATCCATCATTATCCCAGGAATTAGAGAATCATATAACTCACATACCACTTATATATTAGTGAGTAACATATATGTGTTTATCATAATATAGTAATACATTCATCATATCATCATATCATAACCCATGTTATGGAAACACATTTCATAAAAATATCATCATTTCATATTATATAGAAAATAAACGGGGTTTGAAAAAATAATATCATCATCCAAATGATAACCCATATAGGGATAAGATATGAATGGTATCTCTTGATCGTATCCACAATAAGGAATAACTAATAGTAATAGAAGCTATAATATTTTTAAATTTTATTTAAATGACCTATGAAATAATTCCTTATGAAAAATTAATCTTCATTTTGGAATATCATAATTAAATTGCATATATTTCCAATATATTAAAGAATTATTTTTTCATTTAATGTAAAAGTGAAAACATGTAAATGGTGTTTCAAATCATTGATTATTCATTATTTAATTATGGTCCATTCATTCGGTAAATGTGTATATAAATATTATAATCAATACACCAGTAAAACACATCTAATTCAAAAAAATAATAGAAGATTCAATATAAATATTTTTTGAAAAATTAAAACATTTGTAAATTTTAATTTAAAAAAAACATTATATAATAGTAAGAAAATTTATTGAAAGATTGTATAAAAACGATATTTTAAATAAAAAGGTTATTTGATAGAAATAAAAATAATGAAGTCAGTCATTAAAAAAAATTAGGAACTATTATGAGTATCAAAGACAGAAAAATGGAGAAAAACGTATTAATTATATAAATAATCATATGAGAAGAAATATTAAAATGTTTTATTAAATATGAAGCTTATAATATCCTTAATAGAATTTATGAGTAAATAAATCAATTAAATTTTGATTGAAACACAAACCACTTACCTCATGAATCATATTGATTAATTGAATTCAACTACATTGTATACAAAATATAGAAATATTATTCATATATTTGATTTCCATATTCATAAATATCATAAAAAATATGGTCTACTTATTACATATTATTATCCTTTTATTAATAACTCATTATTATTATAATTTTTAAGAGTAAAAACTTTACTTTTCATGTATATTTTAGTGATAAGGCTTCAGTACATTCTCTTTGGTCATGGTTGCATCATATTGAGAATCACAATCAATAAATAATTTTAATTTATTTATCATAGTTTTTTAATAATTATTCCGATAAAGAGGTGATAGAATCATGAATTATGCTACTTCACTGATATGGTAGTCCATATATATGGACGAGTGACGTTTCTACATTTATATGGTTGTAATGAGAGAATTAGAAATAATAATTCAACAATGAAAAATATGTATTATATAATATATATCTTATGTTTTTATTAAATATATCGTTATTATCAACAATTTAAAGTGTAAATGAAAAACAAACTACCTCACTTCAAGGAGGTGGTAGTCCGAACATATGTAGTAGATATGTCCTCCATTTTTAGCATATGTATTCGAAATAATATAGATACAATATTTTATTACAAAATAAGTAATTCATTATTAAATATTATATATAATAGTTTAATACCTTGTAATTAACAACCATGTATTATGGTGATGGAGTGTGAATTATATTCATACATTGAGTCAGTAGTCGACATGTATACATGAATGATACTATTGCTTTCTTATTTTACTAATATGACATGGAAATTTTTCTAATCCATCATAATAATAAAAATTATTTATAGCTAAAAAACTAAATTCATTATTTTAGAATGGGTATAATATATTTTGAGTTTTTATATAATGAATATATTAATAGAGTTCGATTAAAATTATTATATTGTCTTCTATATACGTCCTTTAAATATGTTCTTACAGAACCATGAAATGGGATTTTAATAAATAAAGAGTGTATAATATATGGATAGGGATGTATTTAAGATAGTTGTGTAGGTATTGGAATATATATGTTTCTCACGGTTGTTTAAATAATGGAGATGAGTGGCTTCCTTTTATATGGAAGGGAAGGGCCACTCCTATAAATTTTCTAAAGTTTTAAATATTAAAAATTATCATTCTGTGAAAATTGATAAGAAACTGGATTAATTTATATTCAATATGATATATGATTAAAATAAACACATCCAATTATATTTTTACATGTTTTTATGTCATTTTAACTACCATCTATTTAGTTTGACGCCCTCAATCAATTTTATTCATTAAATATAGTATAACATTTCCAATCGTTAAGAGTTATAAATTTATTATTATGTTTAAAATTGGAAAATATATAATGGGATGAAAGTATAGACCACATCCCATTCCTCTTTTTATATATCAACATTTTTATTTTTATTAAATCATTAAATAAAATACTAAATAACATAATATACGATTAATTTTATTTTGTAAGCTATTCATTAAAATTGTTTTTATTGATTTCATTTTCCAAATTCAGATAAAAATAAACCAACTAAAAAACCAAAATAATTTATAATTATCTTCAAAAATAATGGTGTAGACAAATTAATCTAAAAAATATTTATTTTCTATTTTTTATAATTATTTTGTAAATTTTTCAATTTTTGGATCATAAACTATCCTATCATTTGGTAATTATTTAATCAAATTATAATATTAATAATAATTATAATGAAATTAATATATTTAGAACAGTTAAATAATATACATATTAAGAATTTATATCTTACCAGAAACTATTTTTAACAATATTAAAATATAATAAAAATTTCATAATAAAATAATGACTTTTTTATTTTTCCTTAATTAATAATATTTATGACATTATAAAAGAAACATTTCCCAAAAATTACATTACAAAAAATATTTTTTGAGTATAGTATAAAACCAATCACCCACTAGTTTAAAATAATGTTTTAATTTAATTATATAGTCGTCTCACTTAAAATTAACAATTTTATTCACATTTTTTCCAATTGAGTTGAATAATATTTAACATGGATTGTATTCATAAGAAGTAATAATTAAATGAACATATTTTGAAAATTTAAACCCCCTTATTCCAGCTATAAATGAATTTTTTCAAGACTAAATTTAAATTTTTTAGAAAATTATTATAAAATATATTCTTGAAAAAAGGTTATTTAAAACAAGTATGTGTAAAAATTCAATTTTCAAGAATAATAATATATTACAAAAACACCATGACTAACAATTATCATTATATAAAATTGAATTAATATATATATAGATGTATAATATATATATATATATATATATATCATTAAAATTAATTATAATTCTAGAATATATTAAATAATTAAAAATTAATATGATTTTGTGCTTCAAACCATTTTTATGAAAATTACTCATTTAAACATAAAAATTAACATATACCAAAATTAAATATAATGTTTATTTATTTTTTATTATTAATATTATGTTTAGTAAAATGATTAATATGTATCATTAAAACCAAATAAAAAATGATGATACTTCTAAATTACTCAACTTAATGAAAATTCATGACATTTAATAAAAAAAGTATTTTCAAAGAATGAATAATAATTATTTTTGTAAAAATAGAAATAATTTCTCTATAAGTTATATATATATATATATATCATGAATCAAAACAAATATATTATTTTCTAGTAATAATATATTTAAGAAGTATCAAAATTGGGTATAATATTTAGTCCCAAAATGCATAAAATATTTGTTTTATAAATGATTATTCAATATATAAAATTAATATACCAAAAATTTAGACATTATTTATTATAAATTAATAAATAATTTTATTCTTATCTACACTGGTATATATTAAATTGTAATATATTTACCTAATTTTATACCCTCCAATTGAGAAATTTTTTCATAATGGTGACATTTAAATAATAATAATTTTATAGTATATTTAAATCTGGATATATATCAATGATGCATGTGAAGAAAGATATAGAGCTTAATTTTTAGTTAAAATAGATTTCCCTTGTGTTACAAACCACACATTATTTGACATCCCATACACAATACTTGTCCAAAAAACAACAGACTCACCATTTTCATTCCAATATAGTGGTGAGAGACATGGTGGACCATTTGGAAACACAGTAGTGCCATTTATATAAAATATTGAAAAATATTTTTATAATAGAATTAAAAAACATTATGTATTATTAAATTTATTACAAATACCAAAAAAATATTATATCATATATTCTATTTCATGGATAAGTCTATCTAACATCTCATTGGTATGTGGATGATAAGACAAATTTGAATCATCCCATATTTTGTTTGTTACACTTCATTTTAAAGTTGTAGGAATCATTCAAAAAATTCTATAATGGATTGACCTATGTTATTGGATATTAGGAAATAAAAACTGAAAAAACATGGAATGTTGAATGACTCTATAAAATTTACAAAATATATGGACCATTAGAATTACAGTATTGCACAGCTGGCCAGCCCGATGGTAATTGAATGTGACACGAAAATGTATATATCTTATAGTATAACTAGTTAATGTTTTCATATATCATTGTTTTCAAATTAAATTACATAATCTCATGTGACAATATACTAGATATATTGAGTTTTTTGAGAAAATTTTAGACATTCCATAGCCACCAGATGGATGGGGCCTTCATAAATATCTAAACTATTTTGGCTTACGTATTAATTTTAATATAGAATCCTATTTATATTTTTCATATACCCATCCCTGGACACATAATTGAAACATAAAACTCTAGGGATCCTTTCAATACAATTATGGATTCTTCCCACCCAAATGATGGCCATATAAAACACTAATCGATCAAGTTATCTTATCATGGTATTTTCAAAGAATTATAGCAGAATTATGCATCTTCTCATTAGATGAACCTTAGATACATGATGTTAGGATTGAATATATGGTTTACATTATAATTTAATGAGATAAATATTCATTATTCAGAGAGACAATAATTATATCTGTGGAATTTTCATCTTCTTATTGATTAGACAAAAACCACTGATGGCATAAGATATCAATGTGTATTCCTGGATGATTCTAGGTGTTTTATTGAATTTCACTTTATTGTTAATAATTTGTAAGGTTGAAATTAGAGTGAGTTTTATTTTATTATGATTACTGAACTAATTTTACGTTTAATGAAATGAGCATGTAAGGATGAAACAATGTTTCCATTAATGATTAGAGACAGAATATAGCAATGAAAAATTAAGTTTTTTGAGGAATATTTTATTGTCTTCTGATCAGTGTAATTTGAGTATTAATCTTTTCACTGTTGATTAATGATTTTGGTCATCCAAACTACCCAACCTAATGTGGGGCTACAACCACTACATAGTTGTGTAGTCAGCCTATATCAAGAAAGCTTGGTGGTCATGTGGATGTAGTACCAGGGGAGAACCCTTTAATAATTTCATGTGAGAATATTTGAACCATAATGTAGGGAAACACAAAATGGGAGGAAGATTTAGAATGGTTCAGTGCTGATATGAATCCTGAGTGGACACTGGTACTCACTTATGGATAAATGAGGAAACAAATTTATTTTTTATGAATGATCAATAATATGGTTATTTGTAATGAAAACAATTTGATGCACTGTTCATTTCACATATAATTATACAAAATGATCACAAATCATTCAATGAGATAATCCAAAAACATTAAATCAGCACTGATATCATTGTCTATGATAATTTTTCATTGGATATGAATTTTATTACAGAGATCTTCATGTTCTAATGTGAAATTATATAGCCTATTAATTTTTAAAACATTTGAAAAATAAATATTTGAATTTGGTCATATGTATTTGATACACTATTTCCCTAAGTTTATGATGTTGAAACCAAGGAGAAAATTCCATAGGGATTATGATATTATTTATTATACAGATTCTTGTGGTTTTGAGGGATAACTAATTTAGTGAGAATATGAAGTGGTGTAAATTAATTGAAGTGTTGTAAAAAAACCTCTAATAAATGGCCATATGTAGTTATGATTAGAATAAAAATTGACAGCATCAAGTGAAAGAAATAGAGCATAAGAAGCACTCTATATTTTTGCATGGATTTTGTGTATTAATTTTTATCATTTTTCTTCATTTTCACAATATTATTTTATTTTTAATGAACCACTGGATAAATTCACATTGTTCTACTTTAAAAAAAATAAGTCACACATATACTATTATATGAATGAGTATTAAATACATGATGGAATTAATATCCATGCCTAAATGGATTTAACATACAAGTTTTGAGGACATGATACCATATAGATTTTATATATAGAAACACAAAGGCATCATGTGTGTTGAATGAAGGAAAATTAATGTGGTGTTGCTGAGTTGTTTACAAAATTTGATTTTGTGAGACACTTTTACATGATATAAATTAAAAAATTAATTTTTGGAGGCAATAAAGTGAATATGTACTTTATTAGTATGCAACAAAGAATGTAATGACGAATTAAATGAAGTAATGTAATGTTATTTCACTATCCAACAAATTTTTTCACATGAAATATTGTATTCATTAATGTGGTAATATTGTTCTATTTTTTTACATATTAAATTGAGAATACCATCTAGTGTACAACATAAAAAATATCTATTTATCAAATTGCATATGTAATATAATTTTTATGGTTTGATAATATTTGAGACTATTCTAGAAATTAGTTTTCTTGTAATATACATGATTTTCTAGTTTATTTAATTATATTTAGATTGTTTTAATATAAATAAACAATGATAATGTTCATATTTTAGTTTATTAGATAACGATGTTCATAAAAATTGTATATGAGTAGAGGAGGTGATCCATTTTTTTTGTGGTTCAATAACTCATTTTAAGTAAGTGTATATGAAGTCTAGTGTTGAAGAATATAATTCTATCAATGAATCATTTATTATGTGACACAAGATTATTAGAATTATTTAGTGGGACAATACAGGAGAAGAAGTGTCGAATGTTTCTCAAGATAAGTGTGTTCGGATGCTATTAACATAGTGGGATATGGTATAAATATCCTCTAATTGGACTCATGAGTTTTTTTGTAGGTAGTAACATGTTAACTCTAGTGGGACCCTATATGATAAAACTATGGGTGTTAGTATTGATGGTAATTAGACATTCCCTGGTTTCAACTTTCTATATATTGTGAATAATATATAACAGGTGGTATAACTAGTTGTAGAAATGAGTAGTTCAATGTATATAACCTTATATAAATATTGTGTGTTGAGATTATTTTACATTCTCAATTTATAACATGATAAAATCATCATAATAGGTGATATATGATTGAATTTGAAGACAGACAAGAATAAAAAATAAATTATGTAAGACATGTCAAAATTGATTAAACCCCCTCTCAGTTTGATTGCATAATCTATTGGATACTATAATTGTTATAAATGTAAGGATATGTATGGTTATGTAAAATCCCACACCAAATACTCTCAACAGTAACTAATCTTGGTTGGCCCCCTAACATCAAACACCCATCTTCAAAATCAATATGACATAGAATACTAGAGTGTGTCCCAGGTTGAATGGTGGGGAGACTATACCCTCATCATTAGAGTGTATCATAACAGAATAATAATGATGATCAATAGATGAAGTATATGAGGTAAATTAATTACTAATTTATTAGATATCATTATATAAATATCCATCTAATCCCATCCATAAATATCCATTACAAAATGATGATCCTGACTTTCTATAAAAAAGTAAATACCAGAAGTCAAGGAAGCATGTACACAAAAATACAAGTATATCAATAGAGCCAACATGGATAAAGAATATCTATAGGTAATGTCGTGATATTGAACTCTGTCCTTTTATCCACCAATCCAAATCTATACTAAATTAATCATTGGGAACTATGATCTTTCCCTTTGTCCCAACCTGCATCCATAAAGACTATTTGAGAATCAATCAGCTTCCTGAGCATGGCATGCGATAAATTCTATTATAGACCACCAACATAGTGTCATTTCATATTTTTTTTAATAAATAATATATATTGTATGGTAAATAGTAAAATATGGAAATTTGGTTCATTAATAAATAACTCCCATATAATTGTGTTCCCATGGAACACCCATCAACTACTACTTTCTTCTTGCTAATATGAATGATCTATTAGTAGTTAGTCATCGTGATTTAATTTCTAATAATTTCTTGAGTACTATTTTTGAATGTTATGTCCCCCATTGAATTGTATCCAACATGATATGTATAACAATGCCATCATAAAGTAAGGTTATGATCAAATCCAATATTGTTATTTTTCCTTAGTTGTTGTGTTGTATAATTAATTTAATATTTGATTCAAATGAAACCTAACACTATAATAGATGTTTATAATGACGAATCTTGGTATCTATTAGGGCACATCATAAACCCATAACCTTACAATACGAACAATGTAATTACTCATAAAAACTTTGATATTGATCTTCATGTTTTATAGAGTCACTACCCTCTATGTCAACCATTTGTGGTCCAAAATGGGTGCCAATGTGTCACTACTAGAATATATAATAATAATCCTACCAAGTTGGTACTTAGAATACGACATATGAAATCCAAGTTACAAGCATTCCATAAATAAAATACCCCTCATATTTTTACAATGGAAGTCCAGATTGGGAGCCAATGTATCATATGTTGAGTATATATACAAACAGGAAAATTAATTGGTCCATTGAGTTTGTATGAGAACCCTTGTATCACCCACAACACATAATATATTTGTTTCAGTAATTTAAATATTTAAACAAAAATAGTTAATTTATCAAATTATGAATATGAACCTGCCTCTCAATCATGGAATAGAAATATGAATTATTAATGAACCAATGAATAACCACCTAATTTATATTCAAATTAAAATTCAACTATTCATCAAATTTATGAGAAATTTAACTCACCATAGAAGGTGTTTGAAACATAGAAATGTTCCAGAAGGCCCGGTATCTAATAAACTATCTAATTCACCTAAATTAGTAATATTAATTTTAAGATCATCACAAGACTAAGAGAGAGGGATAAATAATGGCCAAGAAAATAATGACTCGGTGGTCTATTCTAAATTTTATTTAAATCATTTATTATTTTATGTATATCATTTAACATCTCAGATGATATGGGTAAATGAGCAGGCCTTTATATGTGAATAAAATCATAGTCCTCCCTTGGTGGATATTTCCAATATTCGCTACAAACCCAAAGGTTGGTTCAATTCGAGGTCTTCAATCTATGATGATTTAAAAATTGTTCCCATGGGTCATATTGGTCAAACCATGCTACCAGATTTAAGAATAAATTCATTTAATATGTTTCACTCATAAAACATGGTTTTTAATAGAATAAAACATATATAAACACTAAGACGTTGAAGAAAATAATGGGACTACTTATCTAATCATATAAATGTGATACTTATCCATGAATTCGTTTATTATTGGATAGATCTAATTAAATCAATAAAACAGAAAAAACCATAATGATTGGTCTCATGAACATAGAAAAAAATACCTTCATCGATAGGAAGATAAAAAAACAAGGCTGAATAGGAAAACATGATATTACACGAGTCTATCCAATGAGACTAACTGAAATTTATTCTTAATATACATGTAGAATAATCCCCAAATACATGATTTAGGCTTTAAGGAGCTCTCAATGGGAAGAGGGGAGGGGAATTTTTCATCTGGAACATAGGTTATAAAGAGGGTTATATTTTTTAAAGGAAACAATGTAATATCTTTTAAATCTCCCAAATATTTAATGTAACAGTGTTTGGCAACATGGTCGGATCAACCAGACCCATGTTGTTATCCATGAACTATCCTTAGTGACCCCTCCAATGGCTTGAAGTTCATGGATAATAAATTCTGGCATAACCCATACACACTCTCTATATCATCAATGCTTGACTATATTGCATAGTTACATAATTTTATCAAAACATGCATACCCTTAAATTGAAATGTTTCAGCACACAATAATTTTCTTAATAATGTGGAAAAGGATGAATAGTTTCTCATAAATGGAATACATCATGAATTTCCAATTACCTCTATGGTTTTCACAACCTATTATATACTAAACAATGTATATGTAATCTTAATATTCCTTACATAATGAGGTTATACCTTCCCTTATTTCTAAATAGGTTTCCTCCCTCTTCTAGGTGAAATGTATAAGGAAACCAAACTAACCAACTCAAACCCTAGTGATCAATGTTGATGATTAGGATATGAATTATGTCTATACCATTCTATTTATATACCCTTACTAATAAGTTAGTACAACCCCAATGTTCCCATAAAAGGATTTGAGCCTTGTAGAATTGCCTCTACTTCTTCAAACCAGCATAGGGGTGAATGACGTGGTCAGCTATATAGGGCCTTATAAGGATCCATCATTATGGTCTCATGGAACATTATATTATAAGAAAACATGATAAGATATATATTTTTTTTAGAAACCATTGATATTAATGAAACATTCTCAAATCATTTCCTCCAAAATCTGAATCATATGCTTGGAAAAAACATTAGAATCTATGTGATATTGTATACTTTGTAATACAAGGGATCTCAGTGCCCTATCAAACCCTTGTAGAACCATTAAATGAATAAATCATTCATATTAAAATAAATTTGAATGAGGAATTTTTTTTGGTGTCTAATCTCAAGAATGTAGAGCCTCCCAAGATCATCCAGATAAAAATACTTCTTAATAGGAAATAATGGTCTACATTTTTTAATATGTCGATGATAAGCCATGCGTCTTCATTTATGCATAGTGATCTAGGAAACCCTTTCATGAAATAGATGGTGATGTCTTAAATATTTTAATCTAGAATGGGCAGTGGCTGTAAAAATCCGATCAACCACAACTATTTTTCCTTCGCCTATTGATAGGTTGTACACTATGTAATGAACCAATTGATCTCCATTTTCACCATGAAAACTATTATTGGTGGTGTATGTAATGATGCATCTTGGTATGATTGAGATATAATCCCCATATAGTGGCATGTGACACCCATATAAACCTCTCTAATACGTCGATTGGAACCCATAAATTTTTATATATGTTCAAGATAACATCCCCACCAATAATATATTTACGTCCTGGTTCATATCCTTAGACACTCTCCCATAGGACTACACCCCCAGAATATGATATCTTCATCATATACACTCTGTATAAAAATGGAGAGGTCAATTATAACAATTCTATTATAGGATTATTGTCATGATAAAAACCCTCCAAATGAATCTCATAATCCAGGGGTGTAATGTACAATTCACAACAAGACTCGTAAATGTCCTATTTTTATTCATCCTACTCAGAGAATCAACAACTCCATTAAACTTTTCAGGAATGTATTCAAGCACAATGTTAATGTATTGCATGTATTCAATCACCTTAATTTCCTAAGATTCAATTCAAAAAATGAAAAGATGTACCTTTGGATTTTTTGTTTGTATAAACCAAAAAATCATCCCTTAGTATGTATTGCATCAATTGTGCAAGGTCTGGACAATGATAACTAACTTGAGATTCATAATCAGGTAGTTCCTCTCATCTATCCTCAATATAAATAACTCGTACACCATGAATATATCATTATCCAATTGAAATTCCCACTGTAATATATATGATGAATAAAAATAAAATATTTTTCTTCTCCGGGATTTGGTAGAATCAAGATCATCTCTTTAGTTAGTCTCCCTTTATGCTTTTAAAAGTATCTATCATATGATTCAAACCATCTAAACAACATATCTATCTTTTTCAATACATCAATATATTATTCTAGGTGTTAAATGAACTGAATGGGTATCCTTCAATAAGTAGAAATCCCCATAAAATTTTTTATATCAAATACATTTTTATCATAGTCTTAAAAAACTATAGTTGTGTCCTTCAAAGGGACAATTGTTACTACAATATCAATGATATTATGAACATGGAGGTGAAATTTATCCCCCCATAAATTGTAATTTTTGACAAATGAATAAAACTAATTATCTATCATTGTAATAAATATCAACTTAATATTTTTGGAATATTTATTTCAAAGTGTAAAAATACCCCAATAAAATCATCCATTAATATAAAAAAAATGTATCCAATTTATGAAGGAAAATAAATTCATCAGTCCCATGATAACATTTTGTACCATCATCAGATCATAATACAGTAACAAATCATCGTACAATTTAAATATAAAATGATATTATATAAGTGTAATATCTAATGATCTTATAGAAAAATATTGACAACTATATCATATATAAAAATTAAACAAAACCATACCTCCTCATATTTGGTGGAAGTGTTTTTCTATATGAGGATATGGATATCAGTTCTTAACCATGAGTTGGGTTAAGCAATAATAATCCACATAATTTATGGGGGTTCCTTCCAAAATATTTTTGAAAAGAAACATCCAAGCCCATTAAAATATTTTCTTCATATAAACACCTTAGCATCCATAAATCTGAAGTAGATCCTGAGATCCTAAAACATAGTTGTATCCATCCTATAATGTGAAATGGATACTGTTGTATCTCCTAGATTATTCTCAATGAATAAAATATAAAACTCTCTATATAATTAACCAAAAATATTCACTTGATAAAAAAACCATAAAATGATCTACCATTAGATAGACATCTTTCTAGAACTATCCATGATCATCTATATGTAATCTTTTAATCTAGGATTTTATCCCACTAAGAAAATAATGTTTCGGTCCATTAATACTTTCCAAAAAACCCCATTCAATATTATGAATAATACCCAACATACGATGATGTAAAATTCACCCAATGATAATATAATTCTACATGATCATGATAGGTAACCAACCATTATATCCCAATAATGATTTCAAATACTCTTATCTCAATGAAAAAGTTGTCCCATGCAAAGAGGCACCCACCTACATCAAGGGGGAATTCTCTAAATTATCGTACACTCATCGATTGAAATAAAAACTGAGTATCAAGTGTCATTATTCCATAAGAATAATAAACCAAGAACCCATGTAGCTCCACAAAAATTATAGATATTTAGGATTCAGATGAACAATTATCGCAAATGGTATATACTAAAGTAGAGGCGACCCAGGAAGTACGTCTCACAATATAAGGTTTATAGATATTTTCCTCAGGTATTATTAGAAATGAATACTCTATGCTTCATCCATGTCCTAAATATGTAGCCTACATAACCTAAGAAGCTCTTCTCATCCAGTTCCTTATACTTGAGGTCTAACTACCATGACCACGAACACCACCTTAGAGTGATTAGTCAAACACACTATATCTCATCTCATTATGAAAAGTTTCTTACTCCACTCCTAAAATTGAATTTAGTGAAAACCATATCTCACTATATACTAGAGAAAAATACATATAATCGATTAGAAGATGACTAGTCTTCCTGTAAGAGAGTCTCATGACTTGGCCACAAGTACACTAATATTTCTAATGTTCAAGTCCAACACACAGATAGATCCTCACATTTAAATTTGTGTATGTTCCCTAGATACTAATATAAGCATATGTATGTGATACATAATTCTTCCAACTATTAGTTGATGTAGTTCATAATATATGCATTGAACCACTTTGGTTCACACCCCCATCTACTTTAAGGTTATGCTACGTGGTATGTGTTAGATTCATTATTATATATATGGTAGTAATCGTAAATAAATTCATAGAAAATAAAATTGTATACCTCATACCATAGTCAAATTGTATATATTTATATAACTCCTTACCTTAGAAAATAGGTTTGAAAACATGGTTCTCTGTGAAATTGGATTAATAGTCCATGACAGATAACGTACTCTACTCCAAGTGAATAAAATATATAGTTCTATCGGCTATAAATATCACATGATAGATATAATCAGAGAATTTCATCTGAAAATAAATCCATGCAAAATATCGACAATGATTCAAATACCTAATAACATACAAGGATTTATTTTTGTAATACAAATGTGCATATGTATTGATATTTACTATCATTTGAATATGTGTGTGACGATACTCAATTAAAAAAAATGGAATATATCCATGAATATACATCCTATTTACCACCATTACTAGAAAACATGGAATCATTTTTCTGCTAAAATTCAGCCATGATCTCATCATTTGTTGGGGAGGGTTGTGGGGATCCAAGAACAGTGTGCATAACATATTGAAGACCCCCCAATAATATTGATTATCACCCTTATGAGATTGAATTACATGTGACTCAAGGAGAACAACTAGAGGTCATATTGGTGACCCAGATACCACCACCTACGGAGAATGGTCGTTTCCACCATTTAGTCTTACGAATCGAGGTCATCATGGTGGAATGTTTCTATAATTATAAAATACGCTACAAAACTTATGATTTTATGACCATGAAATGTACATATATAAAGAGAAAATTGGTAAAATAATTACTATATAAGAGTCACACCTATCTTCCTACTCCTAAATCTTGGTATATAAAACATACTTATCATGAACAATAAAAAGAAATTTATTACTACACACTACAATGGTTGGTATATGGTGTTTGTATTTGGTATAAGTCTAATGTCCATGTATAAACGTATCAATTGTATGTTATAGAGGAAAACACAATTTAAAAATCAGATAATATTCCCATTTATAGGTGACCATTAATTTCATTATTTTGTTTCATTTTAATCCCATACTATCATAAATAGTAAATCCTTTTAAAATAGTTGATTTTTATGGATAGACACTTCAAATTTATAAATTTTCATACACTTTATAAATTCACCTGTAGAGGAAAAATTATAAAAACTAATTATTTTTCATGAATCAATATGAATTTTTAATAGAATTCCATGGGAATTGTAATAAAGGCACAAAACATGCTAAAAGAAATGCACATGGAAATATTAACATTTAGTGGAATATGCATGACATAAAAATCATGAAGTGCATATAATGATTCATGATCTAGTAAATAATATCCATATCAACTGAGCAGGAATGTAAATTTTCATAAAGAACATCAAACATCATGGTAATCACTAATTGGTAAATTATTAACATCATTAATAAGGAAAAAATTTAATTAAATTCCCCATCCATGGTAATTGGTCTTAACAGTATGTGTGGTTAATATATACCAAGGAACATGATCATTACAAAATCCTATAATTTCCTATTACACTTTTTTACAATCCATAAATAGTTAGTAAAATAAAATAAACCATTGATATCACATTGCTACATCATGTTCCTAGTTCATTCAATATTAACCAAATGTGGTTGGCCAAATGACCTCAGTCGAGCCTCTTAATATTTCAGAGGCTACTGAATATTAGTGAGGGTCTATGGTGTTGTTGTGGAGATAGAATACCATCATGATCAATGTGTGTAATAGTGGTAAAATACTTTCAATCAATTATTGCCTCACATAAAATAATTTAAGAACTAAATAATATAAATCATTCTCATAATTAACCATGTAATCCAACCCACAAATTCATTAAAAAACATGATGATCATTGAATGGTCTAAAAAAGAAATATTTACAAACATGGATGAAGGTAAACATAAATATGGGTATACCAAATGGACCCAAAGTCTAAATAATATATCTATAGATAGAATTAAGATCCAAATCCAGGTCTTGTGGTGCCACTATCCCGGGATACAATAAATAAATTATTCGAAATATTGCTTTTTCCCTTTTCCTTAACTTAATAAATGATTTCTATATAGGTTCAAAAATTGTGGCTCGAGTAGGGTGTGAGGTAAAATATGTATGAAACCAAAAACAATGTATACTACCATCTTTTATTTGAATATATAACAAATCTATTATAAATAATAGTAAAATATAGAGATTAATTGTGTAAATAAATAACCCATTTTTGTCCAGGTTCCCATGGAATAATTTTTTATGCTCCAATTTTTTCATATTCTAGTGTCTCGGATAAATCACCAAATCATGATATTATTTTTAAATCATTCATGATACCTAGATCTTTTCCCATGAATCAATTTTCAATCATATCCATAAAATATGTTTAAAAATATATCCCAAATTAAGTCTCTAACTAAATCTTATATTGTTCTTTGTCATGGAAAACATCTCATATTATAAATTTATTATTTTCTATAAAAAAACCAGGTCGCATTCATGGAGTTTCTAATTTTGAACCCAGTTATTTCTCCATTCATAACTTTTTCCCATCACCATACAACCCTATACCAAGAATTAACCATAGGAACCCTGGTATCTCTCAACCTGTTAAAATTTCACATACACCTATGATCATCAATGGCTCTTTATAAAGGGGTACTATGTGTCACTCCATCAATATTTAATATTCAAACCTATGAGTATCTCATTAGCCATTGAAAAAGGGAATTCATGTAACACACATTGTAGAAATACAATTTTCCCTATGATTCTATCCTTAGATTTTCATTTAGAGAGCCAATGTACCACTCATGGAATATATAATCCAACAAAAATGTTAGTAAAACTATGAAATTCATATTAGAACCCATGTTTCATCCATCATTCATTATAAATTTATTAAAATCATTTAATTTATTGAGACCAAATAGTTTATTTATGGCATTCGGTATAGGAACCCAATTCTCACTCATTGCATAAAAATATTAACGAGAAAGGTACAAAACACTAACTATACCATGTATTTTGACTTTTAATATCTAATGGTGGTCACATTTGTAAACTTTTTTGCTCCACAAAGATGGTCATTATAATTTATAATATTATTTTAAACATCCCAGGATTTCTCTCATTCACCTCAACTGGGAATTTGAATATTATAATGATTTCTATCCTTTGATAGAGGTAAAAGTTGACTTGCGAATATGGTCATGGTCTCTATTTACTTATTTAATTTAATTCCTTTAACATCTCTATAATATCATTCAACATTCCACATGTGAGGATTAAATAAATAAACCACAAGAGGTGAATAAAATCATAGTCCACTAGTGGTTTTTATATTTAATTTTAGAAGTATATCCATTGTGGTGGTCTAATTTAGGGCCATTGACATAAAAAAATTTATAAATCATTATCATTGGTTATATAGTTCAATTGGACCCATAAAATATATGAAATAATCCATTAAATAAGGGACATTCTGAAATTTTTTTGCATGAAACAACATCACACAAACAGACCATAATGCAATCTAGATAAAGCACGTGACTAACAACCTCCTCTTGGTGGTCTCCTTATAATCCAATGTTGGACTCTATTCATTGATATGATGGAAGAAGTTTAGAAAAAAAAATTCATGAAAATATATAATATGATCTCACACAAAAAATAACATCATCGATAGGAAGATAAAATATGCATGGTTAAAGAACAATATAGATCATACCAATGGATTTCCAAATAGAATGAAAGGAAGTGATTAAAAGTCCAAATATAGAAGAATCATCGTATATAAGTTTTAGGCAAGAAGATGCTCTCAAAATGAAGAGGTGAGGGGAAGTTGTCCATTATAACACAATAGATAAAGTGGGTTCAATTATTTAATGAAAAGGAGAGATAAATTGAATAATAAAAAAAAGTTTCATATTTTAGTAACACAGTTGGACAAACCATTTTCCAACCATGCACCCAACTATATCATAATACAAACCTATTATAAATTTAATTGCATTGATACAAAACTATGTAAAACCCATCCAAAACCTTAATATTATTCTTTTCATGGTCGTGGTACCTAGTGGAACAACTTTATCAAGATCATTCATCCCTTAAAGTGCACCTGATCACCAAAAATGTCATTTTTTTAATAGTGTGGACTGATAAAAATGGATTATACTTACCATGTATCCTAGTAATTTCCACCAAAATCAGAATTAACTATTATTTAATGAATCTCTTAACAATCTTGAACTGTTCCTTACACCATATGGAACATTTATAAGGTTAAATGTATGACATCAATAAAAAATTTAACAAAAACATAGCGTAAATAAGGACCAGGTACATATAAGTTGGATCTAAATTAATTTCCTTATTGACTATATATGATGTATATTAATGGAATATTTAATTTTGGAGAATATTTATAGTGAAATTAGATGAAAAATACTCCATCTACAACAAATGTTAGATATGATGATGATTGTTTCATGTCTCCACAAAACAATGGAAAATGTTCTTTAAAGAAGCGGAAGAAGTAGTAAAATATTAATAAAGGTAAAATACTAATTACATGTACTCAAAGTGAAATTTGTTCACTGAAATATGTGGATAATAATTCTAATGAATAACATGGATTATATGGTGATTATATGATCAATTTAGTAAATAAATTCCATCTGAATAATAATCCCAAAGAAGTGGTCAGAAGTATGATCAATATTTTCATGGAACAGAAGGTTGAAATAATTTTAATGGATAAATAGATTAATTTTGTTGAGTAATAATATTTTATAAATTTTTGTATGTCCAATAATATTCAAAATCATGTGACTAAATATGATGAAACAATCTATATGTGCAAAAATAGCTATGAGGGTTCTATTAGAAAATTGTAAATTAATGTTTTTGAGATAGATTTTTTATTTTTGAATGATTGTTATAGAAGTTATCCATGCATGGGAAAAAATGAATAGTATATCTTTTCCCCTTTTGTATCATTTTTATATTTATATGTACAAATAATTTAACATTGTTTCATAGAGAAGAATAATTTCTTAATAAGTGATGAAAACCACATATGACATATTGTGATAAAACTATTTTTGGGAAAAATTGGTGTACACACAATGTCATGATACAAAATGATAATAAAAAATGTATAAAATTTTTTTTCTAGAAAAGTTGAATGATCCAGGAAATATGGACTAATATGGGAAAATATAATCATCTTTACTAGAAAATGTAACAAATCAATTTTCATCTATGAACATTCCTAGGTTGAGAAGAAAATATAAGATCTATTTTTTTAATTAAGGATAATTTAATAACAATATTATTCTCACATATGGATAGTGATTTATTTAATGATGGGAATTGTTAGGCGAATCATGTAATAAGGAGTATTTTTTAATTTAATAGCACATTTTAACATCATAAAACTGGAATTTTTTCCATCACCGATGTCACATTGATTTATGTATCTTTTATGAACATTTTAGATAATAATAAAATATTAATAGAGTTTATTCATGATGAAATCAAATCATGGATAAGTTGTATGGAATTGATCTCTTATGTATGAAAATCATAAAAAATACTAGATATCTCAATCTCAATTGATATCTTATGAATATAATAAGTTCTAGAAATTTATGAATCAAAGAATTATTTTTGATAAATTTTTTCAAACTGTAGAGTGCCTTCATTGATGTATGTTAGTTACATTGTATTATTTTCATGTATAAAAATCATTTAAAAAAGGGGGTGAAAAATCCGTGAAGATAAAATGGAAAGGAAAATTGAAAAGGGGATTCAAATTACTATACATTAATTCTTTTAATCAATTTTATATGATCTATGTAAAAATATTACTGTAAAAAAGATTGGGACATTCTTTAGAAATTGGTTTTAGTATTGGAATCAAATATATAGCATTTATAGATAAAATTGATGTTAAATTTGATTACTCTTGTTTTATACATAGATAATTGATCAGTTAGACAGAGATTTGTTTAATTTTATGTCATTTCTATGTGTGAATATATTCCATCATAATCAAAAGTAAATAATACAAATAATTATTGAAATGTATTAGATTTTTCTTAATGTTTTAATAATAGAGATTATATTTCCTTCACATACGAATCTATTGTGGAATATTATCATCCAGGGGGAGTAGAAACATGAATTTTTAAGACAAAAGGGGAATTTACCAAAAATACAGGGGGGGGGGGTGAATAATTCAAGTGGTTTATTGATATTGAAATTATTTTGAATAAGATGGAATGATGAATATTCAATTAGATTTTAATTGTTTAGATTTATATACTAGTATTATGTTCAAATATAGGGGAAAAATGTTGGAATATTAAATACATCAATAATTAGAAAAATAATAGGACCATGAAATATAATGTTTATTTTTATGTGTAATATTTTTTTATAACAAAATTTGATTATTTTGAGTATTAATGTTTTTGGAATTTGAATAAACATAATGGTATAGCACATTGGATTACCAAAAGTGACCATAACCACTACATATGTTGCCAATAATCATTTATAATGTTCGAGTAGAAGAAGTGGTGTAGTTTGTTCCTAGATGCACCCATAATTAAGTGAAAGATAGTATATTTTTTCCATATTGTGAGGATAATCAGAGGTATAGAAAGATACAATATGGGTATGTGCAAGCAGTGGGTCGGCATTGGATCCCAATAGACACTTTTGGCCGGCTAAGGAAACACATTTTCGTATTATGAAAAACTAAACATAATGGATTTTTGATAGGGGAAGGAAAACAAACTGCAATGTTAATTCTCCCTGAAATAATATTGAATGATCACTAGTCATTCAATTAGATAATCTAGATCCATTTGATCAGGACCGATATCATGATCTATGTCCATCCTTCATTGATGAATAATGTGGTCACCATGATCTACATATCACAATGATTGATGATCGATTCAATCCATTTGAGCATAATTTGGTCCACTCAAGATTCTATTGTAATTGAACTAACATGATAACCCATTTTCATGAATACGTAAAGTCCCATCCAAGGAGATAAAGTGTGTAGAAATTTTGATTTTTTAATAAAAATTATTCTAATAGAAACAATGCATGGGATACGACATTGCCAATTTAAAATAAAGTTATGTCAATAGAGTTTTTTCTATAAATACTTCCAGACATAAAATTTTCAATTAATATATTGAATGTATATATGATCGAATAATGAAATAAACATAGTGAAATGTATGTTCTATGTTTTTTAAGGATTACATGTGTTCGTAATGAGAATTTCCTTTTGTATTATATTGACGATAATTTAATATTATAGAGCTATTGTATATATATATATAAACTATGTAACATAAAGAATAAATGATTGAACTATTGTATTTACTATCTAATAAAAGTGTATGATAATCATGAATGACAGGATATCTGTGATTAAAGGAATTTTAGCATTTATGTTCTCTGGATTAGAACACATATACATTTTCTACATAAAAACATGGTGGAATAATTTGTGCTGAATCAAGGAAAAATGATGATGTGTTATTGATTAGTGTATTGTATTTGATGTTGTGAGACACTTTTTCTTATTATAATTTCATGAAGGATCTTTTTAAGGAATTACCATAACTATTTTCTTATATAGTATACATCTAACTCAGAAAAATATATAAATGAGGATATGTAATGTTTCTTTTGTAATCAAAACATTCGTAACCCGGAAAAGATTCATACATGAAATTAAGAAGATTATGAATTTATATCATTTGAAATATTAAATTTATAAACCCTAATGTTTATTATATACATGCATTATTTTTTAATAAATAAACATGGAATATAATTTGTATGGTGTGCAGTAATTTTATTCTTTTCTGGGTAGTAATTTCGAAGATATACAACATAATAGTCTGTTTATTGAGTTATTTTGATATCATATAAATATTAGTGTATAGAGAGGCATATTAGGATGTTTTTGAACATTTTATGATGTTGAATTTTTTTCAAGAGAAGATTAAGTGATTCAGTTTGCCTTTAGAGATACAATTCATCACGCGGAATTGAAGAAGAATTATTAAGCCGACAGAGAAATTATTATCATATGATTATATCTTCATTGACTGAATATTTGTGGATGTATTTAGTGAGACTAAGAATTATAATAATTTCATATTGGGACATAGTATTAGGATAGTGGGATGTTGCTATCACTATGGGATAAAATATAAAGACCTCAAATGGGACATAAGTTATACTTATGTTGGTGCTAACATGTGTAATCTATTGGTACATTGTATTGGATCATTATATGACTATATGTTTAAGGGAATTTTAATTGTCCAAGTTGTAATCTTCTACAAATAGTGATAAATTTGAATCTTGGGGGTTTGACATGTTTCAAAAAAGTGTATGTCATTGTAGTAAATCTTATAGAAATAGTGAGTCTTTTTTTCATTTACATTTTGAATTTCATAAAGGATGCACTCATCATAATAGTTGAATGAAAATTGAATCATAATAGGAAATAAGAAAAAGAAAATAATTTATTTATACAAGTCACACCTATTTCCACCCTATTTGTGTGACTACATGATCCATTTGGCACTTAATTCCCTAAATAGTCATACAATTTTATATGTTTTTTTGTATATAATTGTACAATAGTACAGAAGAAAATGAATGTGGATTGTTTAACTAATATTTGATGTCATACATGACTTATGGGTCAATTTATATCACAATAATTTCATTAGAGTGTATGTTGATAGTCATTATCATATAAACAATAATTAAATTGTGGTGAAATAATTGTGTGGTGAGTGTGTGTAAAACTATGACACCTATAAAAGTCATTATCTTTATATGGTGTGTTTATGTACCCTTGTTATACCTATACCTTAAGTGATTCACATGTAGATGAATGTTATTTATATAAGTCGTTCTAAACATTAAATTATCATGCATTTCCTTATAGATTAATTATGTGTTACATGTGTTATTTATCTCCATATTTTATTTCTCTCTAAGGATGTTCTATAAGATCTAGTTTTTTCCTTATATAGGGAGTTTAAATTATGTGATGGATATCTCTAGATCTATTATATTTGGATGAAATGTGAAGTGATGTATTTTATTAGAGATGTGATATTAGGTTGGCTTGTAGTGTGTGCCAGTCCATATGAGTAATGAATTTGGATAACATGAATGTTTTTATTAAAGGTAGGTATGAGTCTCCCTTAAAGTTGAATATGGAAAGAGGATATGGTGGATGAGTACCTAAATAAATCTTATGAACTTTCTCTAGTCTGATGCTAATGTTGGAAGAACTGGTCATCAAGGAGGAAAAATATGATTGAACAAATATGGTATCTTAATTATTGAAGAACATTTATTAACTTCATGGAATACACTTGTGAATATATTACAATTATAAGAACCCATTTGTATTGCTTTAACTAGTTTTATATGAACACAGTACATGGGGATCTTAGTAAACATATATATTTTATAATCACAGATCCCTTTATGGGAAGTTATGTCGTGGTGTGAAGTTGACCAGGAGAAATATGATAGTGAGGGTTAACTCCATGGTGGACATATTGTCTTTAATTTTTTACGCTGTGTAAGTTTGTTTTTTCCAATTTTAATTATATTTATTCTTTTTTGTAAGAAAACCTTATTTTGGATTCTATAATTGTTTTCAATATTTTATAGAAACTGATGATATTCTTATCCTTTACATCATATTCTATTGTATTACTAACATAAATTATTTTTTTTATTTTTTTATCTATTGTATTATTTTCATGATTATTGGTATTGTGTGTGTATTCTCCCCAAAAATATTCTTAAACTCTTTCAACAAGTTGACACACTATTGCATATTGAGAGGCATACATGATGTAATATTGAACTCCAATCCAAACATAGTGATTGTATTATTCTTATTCAAATATTTTGGAAAATGATATACTAATCCAAATGTGTTGTGGAATGACCAATATTTGGTTTTAGGGGTCCATAATAAGGACAATGTTATTTAATAGGTTGGATAATGTAACATACATAAATATTTAACATATAAATGAATAAATTTTTCATTCTATTTCAATAGGGGCAATTTTTTTAGGATCCAACTTAATTGGAACTATATAGTACAACCAAATTAACCTTGATTAAATCATGGATATGTGATCTCAGATGAATATTCCAAGGGTGTTTGGGAGTGATGAAAAATCACAATAAATGAATATTTATTTTACAATGGAAAGTTTATGTTGTTTAATAAGTGAACCCAATGTTTAATAAAATGTTTTTTTCTAGGTAGGAATCCATGTTATTATTGGAGTCACATATGTTCATATGACAAGGTTCATTTCCCAAGGAGGATGAGTCATGACTACAAGATACTGACATTCAAAAATCATAAAACATAGTCTTCACAAGATAAATATATCGTGGTTTTATCAAGAAATAAATATTATAATGAAAATATTACAGTTATGGTATTATATGGAGAAAGTGATTATAATTTATATCATTTCTGCACAATGTTAAAAATTACAACCATACCTTAGACTTATACTAGAAAAATGATAAATCATTTTCAATGTTGATAATTTTACAATGAATTGTGTTTTTTTCTAGTGAGATTACATTCTCCACCAAATTTAGCTTCGTTTTATCTAACCCATTCTATCTAATCCTTAATATCAAAATCTATTATAATAGATTGTTACTAATTTTGATGTATCAAAGGATAACAGAAATAGCTATCATGAATTAATGTTCTTTATTATTAATGTATTCTATATTAATATAAAACTAAATATTTTTTTAGTGTTTTATTCTTTTTTAATATAATCAAAATATGTACAAAAAATTTCATTGATTATTTTATTAATATTTATTATTCATATGGTTTCGACACTTGGGATTTCTAAATACATAAGTTATAATTTGCTCGTTTGATTTTTATAAATTATTAATTTTTTATACATCCTTAGTTATAGTTGATTCCCTACTGGTTTCCAAGATACAACCAAAAAATCATTCATTGATCGAGATCCTAATAAAATCAACACCAACGTCATTATCAAAATATTATTAAAGGATTCATACATATCATATGATCTAGATTATATTGTAATATTATAATTCATTTTATGTTCATATTAATCATACGTTATATTATGTATTTTTTGTACCATGATAAATATAGGCCAATGATTTTCCAATTATAAACTTATATAATTCATTTTCATACAAGAAACATCATGCAGAGGAAACACCCTATTTAACATCACATAGTAATATTTTTTTGGAAATTAATGTAATTGTTATCCATTAGGTAATGGAATTGAATAAACTACTCATTAATTATATGATCTCTGAGTGTAAATTTTCAAATCTCCTATATTTATTTAAAAATTTAATAAATAAAATCTACTTCCACTAACATAGACCTAAAGAAAGGCCACATTAAGAAAAAATTGCATTCATTCTATACAGTGGGACTTTTAATTCTATTAGTTGAACAATCTATTCTGGTGCCTCTCAATATTTATTTAGACCTTACATGTATGTCCTCATCCATAATAATTATATAATCTTGAGTATGTCCTGAATTCACATTTATGATGCTTTCATATACTGTGTTTTAGAGAATTAGGCCATAACTATGAAATTATATCTCAAATATTACAATGTAGACACTTATACTATATCCAATGTTTTTTACCGATATAAAAATATTTAAATACACATGAATTATTTTTTATTGATAATGATTTTATTGTATTTTCACATTCTATTACCCTTCCTTATACCCTATTAAAAACTCTCCAAAAACATGGGATGAGCAAAAAAATATCAGAAAGGGTTATGAAAGAAAAAAAATTAATATTAATCCATGAATACATACAAATCACTGAAATCAATATTTTCACTCATAAAACATAATATCATTAATATAAATCATGAAAACATAATATTTATGAATCAATCATATGTATTAAAAATCATTAAGATATCTTGTGGAATCCATAACATACTTACATTGTAGCTTTCACACATACATACGGAGTAACCTTCATAGTTACATTTGGAATACCCATCACAGTATGTTAACTAAATTTATTTATAGAAACATTATTCTTTACTTTCGTCACATTACCAAATTCATTAGAGAGCTATCACGGGCTCACCGGTCTTCGGTTTATAATGGAACCACCCATATACGTAATGAATTCCGAAGAACAATAACATAATATTAACACATAAAGCTAGAATAAAAAAGATAAAATTTCAAAATTGCAATCACAATATATAATTTCATGATATTGACATAATCAATGATTTATAAAAAACATTTTCAAAAAAAATACTTAAAAATAGTATATGGTATTTATTTTTCTTTTAAAAACATTACGGCTTGTTGAGGTAGCCAAATATGAAATAATGCTCGTAGTGGCGGAAAGGTCCCTGTCACCGCGAATGTTAAGAAGACAGATTCTTTTTGTCCTTTAGTAAAATAAATCATTGGAAAATATTCTTTTTTAAAACCATCTAATTATATTAAAAGAAAATTTTAATTGTAATACATCTTATAATATAAGGTCATGTATAATCCAAAATATGCCTCAATGATTGGAGATTGAGATGATGTCCCTTACATTGAGTCTGTGTAGTATTTTTCATTCTTTATATACCTGATATTTTAACATAAGTTAAGTTATACATTCATGAGAACTATTTTCATGTTTATTATTCATATTAAATTAGTTATTACCTTGCTAAAGTAATCATAATATTATTCAAGTTCATATAGGTCGTTTAGTTAATATTTTGTACTTGAGTTGAAAATGAACTTGTTTTGATGTAAATTGTCCATGCAGTCAATAGTCCACAAAATTTAAAGTGATCATAATTATTTAAATAGTATATATAAGGTATATATGTATTTATAATATTCTATAACATTTTGTTATAATAAATTAAATGAACCATTCATGGAAATGGTGGGTCCTACGTACGCAAGAACACTACTTTCTTTTCATTGTCATATTAAAGTATATGATAACTAAATGATAAGTAGGTATATTATAATTCATATATAATAAAAAAAAATATTTCCCATAATGTTATTTACTCCATGCATACATGTTCCATGAATCTAATGAACGAGTCATATCACTTTGAGGGGGCAGTAGTCCGCACGTACTTAAATGAAATTATCGTATTTACATGTTATGGAATGCATTAAGGAATGATATAAAAAACACATAATAATAGATAAAATATAAATATATTATATTTCCTTTATAAATAATGTTCTATAATAATGTCCACAATGATAGGTTCTATTGGAAAATTAAACAATCAAGGTTTCATGAGGCAGTAGTTCGCCGTACACAGAAATAGTATGTTCGTATACATTAGATGGAGGAGTGTGGAATATATTTCTAATCCTCCCCATTATAAATTAATAGTATGTTGAGGAAAATTTTTTATTTTATTCCAACTAATAATAATATCATAGAGAGTGTATAAAAAATAATGGAATGGGACATGGGAGAAGACATTACCTCTAAATAGGGTAATATTTATTTATTTGAGCTAAAAGGCTTTAATTAATTGCCCTAATCCAAAGGTAAGGCTTCTAGAATGAAATTAGAGATTATGTTGGATTATTTGAACACAATTTTGACGAGCCACATTGCTTGAGAGCTCTGAGTTATGTGGGTAGACCTGGTGGCCTTTTATAATATAGAGGAGTGGTACTCTAGGAATGTCTTGAAATATTAATTTATTATTAATTTAATTTTGATAAAAAATCATAAAAAAATTCTTTAATTATAAGATAAGATTATATTTATTCTAATACACATCATAAATTAATATTAAGTCATGTTTTGAATACATTTTAATCCTTATATTTTTTTATTATACCGTTATTTACACCTTTTAATGTAATAGTAATATCAGTTTATTTACACATTGTGGGATAATGTAATTACTATATAATGTCAAACGACACATAATAATTTCATTTATGTTATATTTGTATTTATAAAAACTATTATAAAATTTTTATATTATTACGAATTTTAGATCATTAAATAAACTATTTTATATTATATGTTATGAATTATGACAATTTTTGACACATTTCATTATTTAATTTTTTACAAATTCACAACAACATGGATGCTTCAAAAAAACATCAAATCTATACTAAAATTTCATATTAACCCATATAATTTGTGGATTATTTTTATTATGTCAAATAATATTTATTTAAATTTTTTAATATCAATTATTTTAATAAATTATTAATGAATCAATCACTGCATTATCATTGTGTCATAATTAAATTTATTTATTTATTGTCTAAAAATTATAAATAAAATATCATTATGTAGGAAATTATATTATCTTTATAATTACTACATATAGTCTTTGAGATAACTTATATAAGCAGATTTAAATAAATTAGTAAGAAGATACATGTATATATTATTTTTCTCTTTACATTCAATTAATTATTTTGACATGTTATTATCACTCCAAAGTTGCTCGATGAGGTCCTAAAATGGACCCCAAATTTCCAATGGAAAGGGATGTCTCATCAAATATTATTATAAAATTTTATATGGTAGTTTAATTTTATTATATAATATTTTATCCTTTTTGACATGATTTACAGTTTAAACATCGTAAATAAAATAATTACTGAAGTTACTATTGATAATGACTCAAAATGAAAGTTACCCATATATAAAAATTTGAACATTCTGATTCCACATATGGAATACATATTTCCAAATTCAGAACATGAAAGTTGTAGTATTTAATTAAAAAATAATTCCAACTGTCAAAACAAGAATCTGTGTTTTTAAGAAGTAAAAACTACTAAAATATTGAATTCTGATATGTCCAATTTCAATGGAATATTACTTCCAATGAAATTTTTTTATTAAATAATATAAATGTGTTCTATTTATACAATAATTCCAGTAATTAATATTATAAAAATATATTAATTATCACGATGTAAAAAAGTTATTTTCAATTAAAATTTATTATATTTTTACAATTCATCAAAAATGATAATTATCAAAAAAAATATCAAAAATTCATCCACTGTAATTTTTTATTTCCATATTATAAAAAAGTTGTTAATATTGTCAAATATAACATATAATTATTTCCAAAATTAAATTTTAAATGGGTTTTCCATCTAATAGTGGTAAACCTTCTTTTTATTGAAAAATACCTCCTTTTCCGAAAAAATTAATTTTTAATTATATGATATCTAAAAAATAAATAATATGAATTTAAAACATTTAAATTTAATATATATAATATATTTTTTATTAAATAATAATCCAAAACGAGTTATATTATTTTTGGAATAAAATTATTCTTTTTTAAATAAATTTTCATACAAACACATCATTGATGTTCAATTGGGTTTTACTTCCATTTCATAAAAATTTGGTAACCAATGAATCCTTATTTAAACATGTGTAAAACATATTTCATAAATAATTTGATACTATTCATTCTAGAAATATAATATATAATCTTTTAGTACAATTTAAAATTATAATATTGTTATTGAATTATTTGTCTGTATAACTCAATGTTCTCTGAAAAGTGTGATTTAGGAGAAACACATTTTTTGCGTGTCGAGTATGCTATTGAAAAAAGCGTCCCCATTAACATAAAATTAATATTATATTCATCAATAATAATATAAATTAAAATGTATAATTATATAAATACATGAGTCATTGCATCAATCTCCCTTTCGAAAGAGCATCCTCATAATTTTGAAATTGGGCACGAAATCATCATTGAAAATCCCACATTAGAAAATGTGTCAATAAAACTGTTGCATTAAATGAAAAAAGATAGGTAAAAAAGTTCACTCGAGATAACATATACCAGGATTCCATGTAGGGAAACATGAATATTTAGGATAAAACTAACCATCAATTTCTGATAGAGAGTGATCGATAACATGATCAGGAGAATGTTATCAACAAGAAAACCATAAAATGGTAATGGGTTTAACAATCATTGATTTACTAGTAGAGAAACTAAAAGGAAATAGTTTATGTTTTAATATATTAATCAAAATGTTGAGGAATTTATTTACATTCTTAACCTTGAAAATAAAGAGTCATACTTACATTTTAAGGAGAGTTTCATCCATTAATATATATCTACTAAAAAATAATCTTTTCTCCAAATGATAAGTATTCATGATGACTTGGTCATACTTGATGTGATAGAATAAACATATAAATAATCACATAATCCAAAATATATGAACTATATATTTCTCCTATCTTTTGGACATTATCCAAAACTAAATTTTTTAGTACAATATCAGATAATCCCCCAAAAGGATAGTCTTTTATAAAGAGAATGAATAATTTTAATCTATAAAATTCATCAGTAATAACCAAGATATACATAGTATATTAAACAAAAATATGTTATTAAAATTCTTCAAAATATTCCAATCTATGAATGAATCCTAAAATTCTAACAGATTTGATCGCATAGTCATCCATAATAAATCTTAACATTATTCTCTAAATAACATCGACTTGTTTTGAAGTCTCATAATGAAAAATAATTAACATAATCTCATATTATCCATGATAGGTTAATAATTTCCATAAATAACCCAAATATTCATATGTCAAAATATATATATTCTACCAATGAATAATTCAACCATTACTCCTCAAATGAAATCCCATAGTAATCTATTTTCTATATGCATATAGTGCTTCCAAAAGAGATAATGTCTTCCCCAATAACATTTATCACTTAATAACCAAATCTTTTTCTTATTCTAATGATATTCATTTGATTCAGCATAAGTTCCCAAAATCAACTTATATTTTATATATGTAATCATATCAGTAAACATAATAAGTCATACTAAAGAGGGACTTCACATATTCCAGTGGAATGTGATAATTCTCAATAACCATTTTATTGTGGGTTTGATTCTATTATATATGTCTAAAATGACGGGTTTCCACTTGGTCTGTGTTTTTTCCATTTTCAAATACTGTATAATTATAAAAACATTAACAAAATGAGGGAAAATCGAAAATAAATAACCATATATTGTTTTAAACTCAAACGATCTTTCATAACTCACAATTTTCTTCCCAAAAACTAATAATCTCTAATTTTTTCAAAGGTTAATGTCTCTAAAATTACAATTAATTATCATGAAATTCAAGAGCATATACCTCAAAAGAGGTTTCTAATCCATTGAACTTATAATATACCTTCAAATTATAAACCCCTGATGATATCCCTAACCCTTATGAAAACATCCTAATCTCCAAAGTTTTCTAATCCGAACACAAATACCTATTGTAACGAATAAGCATTAAACATTACATTATCATGAGTTAAGTCAAGAATTCAAATTGATGATCATTTGAGGTTCATAATTTTAAATAATTTGGCGATAATTATTGCATAACATCTACAATATTACAAAGTATTCACTAATACTCTATCCAATTTCTTTCAAAAATATAAAATTCCCTAAATAAAATAAGATTTTTTTGTAATAAAAATCTTCTTGAATTATTCCATTCTCTCACCAATCCTTATAACATTTGACAAAAATTTCAAAAAATGGGATATGAATAGAAATCTGAGTAAGGGTTAGGAAATAAGAAAAGAAATAATTTTTCTATGAATTCATACTAATCAATGCAATCATATATTTCACTCATAAAACATAATCTCTTTAATATAACCCATGAAAAAAATTATATTTATGAATAAATCATAGAAATGATAATTCATAATGGTATCTTATGGAGTTCATTAAATTCATACATTATAAATTTCATTAACATGCCAAGCTTCAACAATATATTTCGCTTTGAATAATATAATAGCATGTGTTGTACGCAACTTCGAGTTCTAACACACACCACAACCAATCAAAGTAGCTGTTATGAATAGTAATACCCAATTTTTAATATTTTATAAATTTTATCTCTCAAAATGAACTTCATTTTTGGATTCGAAATATCTATTTTAGACTTGGGTGAAATTATGGAACTTTTCATATAACTTTTATATTTTGATGAATAGTGAGACTTAGTAAATATTAATAAAAAATAAAATTTTTAATCACAATAATTAATAGGGATAAATTATTAATTTGAGTGGTTTTAAAGTATATTTAGAATATATTTTTAACATTTAATATGATGTTGGTCATTGGACATAATTTCGCAATTAAACCAGACATAAACAAGTGTTAATCTTTTGATAGTTATTATTTTCTGAAAACACACTTTTTGTTTTGACAGCGGGAATTGATTTTATATTAATTTCGTCCACTTCTGTGTTTTGAATTTGGAAAAATGGATACCATATTTGAAATCCTGATTTTCAAATTGTTTAAATAGGTAACTTCTATTTTTAGTCATTTTGAATAATTACATCAGTAAATATTTTATTTACCGTGGTTAAAGGGTAAATCCGGTAAACAAGGGTAAATAATAATATTATAATAATACAAAATTAAACTAAAACGTGTGTTAACACTATGGTTTGATTCATTTTCGACCCTAGGCATACTTGGATCGATTTTGGGACCCTATATAGCCACTTTTAAGTGATAATGACACTTTATATTATTTAAGATAAAGTAAATACAAAAATATGATAAGCATATATCTTTTAGAAAAACAATTTTTACATAGGGTTATATCTGTTATTTTTTAGACCATAGATATCCATTAGAATGATATAATTATTTCCTACATAATGGTATTTTATTTATAATAGTTATACATTTATTAATTAAATTTATTTGTGGCACAATAATGATGCAGTATTTTCCCTATTAAAGAAAGAATCATATAATTGATATTATAAATATAAAAAAAATGTCACTTGAAACTTTTTATGAATTACAATAATTTTATAGGTTAGGATGACATATTAGGACTGATTATATAAAATTTTTTCGAAGTAATAATGCTGTTATAAATTTATCAAAAACAAAATATCCAATAGTGTCAAAATTGACAAAAAACAGGTTTTAAACAATATATAATATTATTAATTGATACTATCCTCTTAAAAATCTATGTTTCGGCCAAAGGAAATATATCATGATAGGTGTGTCATTAATGGACCACTTTTGGGTCGCTTGGATGTATATAGTATGTTTATTAACTATATAATATAAAAATTCAAATTGACATGGTAAATGTCAATCTAATGAACTAAGAGTTAAAACTAAGAGATAAGGTTAATATAATGACCAAAAACTGTCTAAAATATATTATTTGAAAGGATTTCGACCCATACCCACCATATATTTTAATAATATTATTTTGAGCCATAATAAACCTAATATGAATTTATTATAAAATAATACTTTAAGTTTTCTTAAAAAGACCCTCCTCCCCCTTATAAAAGGACACCACTTCTAACCAATTCATCACACCATCAGAGTCTTTTGGATCAGCCAAGCCCACCCAAATATTCTATCAACTTCCCTAACATCCACATAGTTGCCTTATTTTGATCATAAATCCAACCTATTGATCCCTTTTGATCAAATCAAAAGAAAGAACCCGAAGAAGAGATATTGTTTTCACCACCCTCTTTCATGTTCCTTTCATTTCAACTTCTTCATTATTTGTTATTTCTTTTCTAAAATAATAACTCCAGTATCTTATATATACTCTGATGTTATTATAAATATGGTACAACCATATTAAGCAATCTATCCATCCATTGAAGGACATGTCACCATACGGGCGTACGTACGACCTACCATCTCCACGTCGTGGTGTAATTGTTATTAAATACACTATTATTTGGATGGGTATATCAATGATGTGTAATTCATTTAAATAATATATATTACATGATAATTATTATATATATATTATAAACCATCCAATTATATATTATATTAATATCAAAAAAATGATATTGTCGCTCGTGCGTACGTACGGATTACCGTCTCCACGAAGGCGATGAGATTCATTCCACATCGTATCCATTCAAGACTAAATACTATTTGATGATTAAAAATATTTTTTAGAGACATGATATCATTCTGGATACGAATAATATACATCCCATCCATAAAAAATATGGCTCACATAACAATGTATATAATGAAAAACATATCTGTTAACACACGAAGTGAAGATAATACTAAAATATTACTAACAAATCAATGTTAAAAGATCATAATGATTATCATATTGATGTATATAATTCCTGTATAATTTAATAACAATTATTTCACCATTATATAGGAGGTTAACCTACCCTCAACCATGGAAATTTACAAGGTAAGGGGTTTTCATCTCACTCTTCATTCCCATGAGATTAATGTCATATTGCCACTATTACCTTTTTTGTGGTGTATGTAATACCCATAATTGTATTCATTGTGTAATAAAGTTTAATTTATGCGTATTTACATATTCATTTTATGATACTTCTTTCATAGGTAGTATCTTTCGTAAGATACCAAATTGGTAATGGTTAATTCCTCAATCTCATTATTATCCGAGATTGTTTATGTGTTACTATTTACTGGGATATTTTTATCAACCATGTCCATTTTTCATTAAAATGGTTTCAAAATGAATATTTTAAGGATTTTTGAAAGTTACTCTTTATTGAGATCAGAATTTTAAATGTTTTTATGATTTTTCTTTCTAAATCTTCTTAATTAATGACCATGTTTTCAAAATGATTTTATGGATTTATTTATACGGATATGAATGTTTTGAAATGATAATTATTTTGAAATGTTTCAAAGATGTATGGGACAATTTGAATAAAAAATATGTTTTAAATTACATCCTTTATAAATGTGTGAATTTTAAATGATATTACGAAAAGGTTATTTCTCTCAAAAAATATTACATGTCATTTTCAACTTTGTTAGCATCCTTTATTGGATAGTATTTTTTATTGAGGTTGATTTATTATAATAAAATATTTCATATTGTATTTATTGAGTTATGAGATGCATGACTGTGGATGTTCTATTTTTTTACAATTTATGGTTTATGGTTAATGTATTGACATTTTGTATGCTAGTTCTAATACGAATGTTTATGTTACGTTTGAACCTTTTCATATGAATAATGTATTGGACAAAGTTAGTGACTGGTGGAGCCCGATATAGCTCCTCGATGCATTGGTAGGTCTCATGAGACAACTAGACGTGGAATTGGAAAAGTCATTTTCCCAATTTGATTTATTGTTTTGGACGAGGCCATGAAAAAATGTTTTAGAATGTCTGGCATTATACATTCCGTCATTATGGAAATAATATTGATGGTTCATGTGGTCATTAGATTAGAAGAATACCAATGATTATGTTTTATTATGGAATTATTTACTCTACTCATATTTTTTCCATTATAGTATTCATTTTTATTATTGGTAAATGCATGTGGTTTCAAATATTCACCATGTTTAATATTTAGGTCATTTTACACTATATTGCTTTCCCTTACTGAGAGTTTCAGCTCACCCCTTTCTATGTTTTATTTTTCCCAGGATTCCAAGAAGTGTATTATGACTGATATGCAGGGTTAAGCTAAAGGGAATAATGGAGTTCTCAAGGAACAATTTACGATGTGTTTTATGTTTCAAATTGTAATGTAATGTTAATGTATGTAATCTATTTTCCAATACTTCTAAACGGATCGGTCCTTCGGGAATTGATTCCTTGTAATTATTCTAATGTATTAAAATAAAGTACCGACTCTGGGTAACTGTGGTTAGGGCGTTACAGATGGTATCAGTGGAATTTTGGTACAAACAAAGGAAACTATATTTGGATAAACTTTGATTAGAACACATATCCATACGTGAGACTTTGAGGATTAATATTGATGAACTTCCTAGAATATTGGTATTGTAGAGACTTTGGGAGTTTTCCTACAAGTACATCCCTGTCTGGATATTAGCATGTTTACGCAGCTCTTGCAAAGATGTACCTAGGGATAAAACCCGAAACACCTCGTTGAGCTAGAATTGAATGGGAACTGGTGCACGACAATGGGCCTTGCTGCACTCTTGGCTACGACACTCTCAGAGGATATTCTTAGGATAATTGTCATTTTCTTTATAAACCATTGTGAAGTGTTTATGAGTATATAATTCTTCAAAGAAATTTTTTTATGATTATGGATTATATCCATAAACTTCTAAATTATTTTTAAGTGTTTTACAAGTTTGGTATTATGTATTTATAGTCTTATACTAATATAGTGTGTGACATTGTTTAGAAATGGCACCCAGAAGAAGGAATGAGAACTCCCACAATATTGATGATCCATAGAGTAATATGGATCATATCTGTCATGGTCATAAGCCAGAATTTAGAAGGGAAATAGTCTCCCATGTATTATAATCGTATGAATAAATAATATAACGTGTTGATATGATATGTAAAGAATTCTCGGAGTCCTATGGCTTTGAAGGGAATCCATAGAAGGAAAGATGGTATAGAGGAGGAAAAATAAAGTGAATAAGGAAAAGAAGTATTTTTCCATATGTGATAATTGAGGAAAGAATCACCTTTCAAAATGTTTGAAGTGAATGAAAGTATATTATATGTGTGGAGAAAAAGGACACCATTAACGTGACTTCAAGGGTATGAAATGGTTTCAAATGTAAAATTCTTCATCTGCAAGGATTTTGGAAACTACGCGAACCAATGTCCCATTTATCAGACTATGCCGCAAATGATGCTATTGGATAATAATCATGTTATGATACTACCACACATGAATAGGAATTACTAGTGTTATTATGTTGTTATGTTGGAATTATTTCATTGAAGTGTTGTATCAATGATGTACTTGAAATAAATATGGATTGTACTGTAGTACTATTTCATTGAGGATTTGAGATTATATGGTTCTAAGAAAAGTGACATAAATAATATACTACACTGTTGGTAAAATACATGGATTATGGAAAGGTAATCCTTAATATGGTCCCGATAATGAGGTAGTGATTTTGGAATATGAGATAGTTGATTTGATTAAATTATATTGGATATTCTTGACAACCTTGAAACTGATTAATGATTTTCCATTGTTGGATTTTACAACATTTTTTGATGGATGAAGTATATCCAGTATTCTATAAGGAATGGGGGAGCATGAATGTAATAAATAAAGTTTTCTGGAAATTTAGGATGTTTCATTGTTTTAATAGAATACATGATGAAGTTATTCACATGATATTACGGGGTAAAAAACATCTACATTATGTTTACCTTTCATATAATTTTTGGACTGAGGGTTTATAGAAGTATTTTAGATTAGTAAAAAGGTTGGAATGGATTATATTTTACATTGGATACTATTGTTACAGTGATTTTTGGATATTTATAAAAAGGACAACACACAGACCGTGTGACCACCCATCTTGTCGGACAAAGCCGCGGGAATCGAACCAAAAAACATAGTGCTATTGGGATTTATCGCATACCACTAGACTACGTGAAGTCCCTAGAGTGTATAGTGTAGTTTTCATATGTTTAAGTTCAGATATTTGAATTATAAATTTATTTCTGGAACCAGATACGGTTAGAATAAATATAATATTTTATAGTTATATTACATTTTGGAGTGAATGATGGGTGTTTGGTAAAAATTTATTAATGAATGAAAGTCTACATGACAAGTAAGTATATTTACTTACGTTCTTAGTAAATCTCATAAATAAATTTCTTCATCTATATGAAAGATAACATAAAACAAAAATGTTGGCAGTCATATTTTCCTACTGGGGAATCAATGACCGTTTAACCAATCACAAGTTTTTGATTTTCTTGTAGTTAAATTTATCCTAATCTTGTTTTCTACAACTCTCCATCAGACCTTGATGGTTTTTTTCTCCTCCATATCCATGTTTTCATTGAATCATTGTATGGGCTATCTCAGGTGACATTTTTACTTCTATTTAATTCTTTTAAAGTTATATTTTTGTTAACACTATTTTAGATATGGGTTTTCCACAATGGTATTTTCTATTTTCAACCTGTTATTTTCGAAGAAGAATCCCAAATTGTGAGAATGAAATTAATTGATGGAGGGGAAATGTAATGTCACGACCTTCCTTCACAAAAAGGAGGGAAGGTTCAAAAAAATTCTAGGACCATCCTTCTTCCGGTTGAAGAATAGATAATAACCCCCTGAAACCCACCTTCAATAGGTCCTAGAGTGGCGACTAGCACCAAGGGTATAGAATCACACACTATTGGGAAGGCATTACCCTTTTTCATTTAATAGTATCGGGAGATAAGATGGTAAATCCCAACAACACCAAAAGAGGAATGTAAAGTAAAGATAATAACCATTCCCAATGCATGTTACAAAAGTAAAAATCCACAAAATAAAAAGTGACTACAAGGGTATAGTACCAATGAAAGAAAAAAAACAGAAACTGCAACTGCCCCAAAGGTCTGAGCTAGTATGGTCCCGGGCAATCCCCGAATTCCTCATGGAAACTTGAAATAAGTTTTATATACATAGGGTGAGCGTACAAGTATACTCAGAAAGGAAAACCAAAGACTCTCGTGCACATGTTGGGAGGCATACTAATGTCTAATGAGAAACAAATAACCATCACTATCGAGGAGTTCACCCATTCAGCTCACCGACCACACTCACCAAATAACGCAACAAAAGTAATGTATAGTAATAGCACATCTATGTTTGGATACCTTGCGCCACTTTACCACTGGTTATTGAAGACATTCTATGCATCGAACCAATCCTGCCATTCTCACCGTAGTCCCACTGCCATACCCCTGCCGCACACACCTAGGCCACAACCTCACCATAGTCCCACTGCCATACCCCGCCCACACACTCCAGGGCCATAACTTTTACAAGTAACCACGCTTGAAAACACCTAGGCTAGAACAACCACCTGAATGCCCGAAAACACCTGGGCTAGAAGATCCATGGCCATGCCCGAAGACACATGGGCCTCATCCCAAAGACACTTGGGAAAACCACCTCCCCGCAGACACCTGGGCCAACCACCACACTACCCTACCTGAAGATTAATGGGCTAATAATGGACTTCAGGCCATCACAGCCTGCTCGAAGATGCTTGGGCTATCCGGGGAAGGGAGAAGAAAGGAGCTAATATCTAGCCACTAATAGAAGTGTTGGGAAAGACACCCTCCCCCATGAAATGGGGGTGTTCTCCACTACGTTCTCAAATTGTGTGGGGTACGAATACGAAACAAAAAAACTACAAGTATATGTATAGGTAGCAAGCACTCACCAAATTTATGTTTTTCTTCATCCAGCCTAAACAACACAAACAACACCATGTCCAAATCACAACATACACCAAACCAAAAACCCATTTCTCCCATCCTTTTTTTCATGTTCAGTAATGTTGTATAAATAGTTTCTGAACCTACTTGGGAACTATTAAACATAAGGACATGTCAATGGAAATAAAACATTCAAGCATCATCTACAACATCCTCACCCAGTTCTTTTGTAAAGTCAAAACAACAAAGGGATATGTGAGATCCCTCGAAGTACTGGAACCAAAGAAAAACACCCAGACACTGCCTCGTGTCACCCCAAATAGTTTCTCAACAACAGAGGATCCCACCCCAATTCATGATATAAACAAGGTAACCACCCAAGCTTAAAATTTAGAACCACTGAATCCATATCAATAGTGGATCCCATCCCCACCCACATCACCCAGCAATCGGCCCATGAATGAAAACAACCAAACCACCTCCAGCAGCACAAAGTAGGCTCGTGCCAATATATTATATTTAAAAGATTTTACACACTCCATGATTTCAATTCCGTCGTACATTAACTGGGGTTATCACATAAAAGGGTTGATCCTGGTGCTTCCAATTTGTTTGGCCGAATATAAGTAATTCACCGATTTAATTCTCACAGTAAGGGTTCACAACCACAAAACAATCCATTAAACATCACCAAAGGAAAGGGTTCGTTATTGCACAGAGAAAGACCACCAATGACCATGATTTTCCGAAGGCGTAAGCCCTCACAATTCAGAAATCATAAATCATGGAAGATCATAAAAACAGAGGAACATTATCGGTGATATCCCTCCCATTTCATTATTTAGAATCAGTTTATATCTTTATTAGAGTTTGGTTCATCCAATTCTACAGAACCAGTAGCACACCCACCCCTCATGATACACAAAAAGAGAGAGGCAGTGGATAAAATCCTACTTGTTGATCAACGATCGACGCTAAGCCTGGGCATGGAACTCCACAGATAGCGATACAGATCCTCTAAAAGAATGGTACTCCTAACGTAGGGTGATCGAGAAAGGAAACCTAGGGAGAACCCTTAGGTTATAAAGGGTGAGATACAACACGCCCCTGGCTGTTAATATATGGAGAAAAAAAGAACCCGAAACCATGTAAGGCACGAGGTCATGGGTTGACTACACGGTTGAGACACCCCACACATCATTAAAGGGTTTGGCAGTTTAAACTGACGCTCACACCAGGTTTATTCATTAAATATTTAATTAAGTGACATTTATGGGCGTTACAAGGCTTTAAAACAAGCTTAAAGGGTCAAAATAGGGTTTAAAACCCAATTTTCACTAAAGGGAGGCGTCACAGGAATAAAACCCTGACAATGCTGGGTGACACCGATCTGTCTCACCGATCGGTTGCGCCGATCAGTCTTGCCGAATGGTCGTGCCGATCGGTCTCAACGATCGGTCGTGCCGATCGGTCTCACCGATTGGTTGCACCGATCGGTCTCACCGAGTGGTGGCGTCGTTCGGTCTCGCAGACCGGTCACGCCGATCAGTCTCACTGAGCGGTCGTGCCAATCGGTCTTACTGACCAGTCGTGTCGATCGGTCTTGCTCAAAGATGATACCCCTTTTGGATCTAGATTTTTCTCAAAGGAAAGGACCCTGAGAGTCTAGGTCATCACGTCAGATACCTATCAAACTATTCTCTCCCTTGATATTCTTAAACAACCCAGAAGGAAAGAGCAGGACTGAACAACCACCTCGAAAGATAACTCTCAAGAGTGATCCTCATTGTTAACTAAGAACACCTCCCTGTCAACAACCAATAAAATATACCATGTCAAACTTCCCAACCATGTGGGTTGGGGAGTCTCCTTCCCCATGTCAAGATACTATCCTCTTTGGGCTGCACTGACTCGCTGGAACGGGTTTAATAGCATCCACCTTAATGCATCTTGATTAGGGGTATGCTACTCCCCTCCCCGTAGCCAGGACTCTTCACACACATTCATAGGAAGGAAAACCCAGTATTTCATATCCAATAAGGTAAAACGTTATATAACAACAGTTATAAACCAAATAGTACAAAACTCAAAACTACCCTGGGTAATGGTCACGCATATGTGCTTCCCTCTCCCACATACTCTCTTCAAGCCCACCATGTCTCCATAACACACGAACCAAGGGGATGGTTCTCCCATGAAACACCTTCTCCATGCGATCCCCGATCATCACTGGCCTCTCGACAAAGGTCATGTCATCCTCGATGTCCATCTCTCCCCGGCCGAGAATGTGTGAATCATCATGAAGATACCGGCAGAGCTAGGACACATGGAAGAAATCAGGTATCCTCAGTAGCGGCGGTGGCAACGCTAGCTGATAATCCACCTCGCCAACCCATCACGACACATCGAATGGTCCGATGAACCTGGGAGAAAGCTTACCCCCTTGTTGAACATATATTGTCCACGTTGAGGGGAGACCTTCAAAAACACGTGGTCTCTAACCTCAAACTACATGGGCCTTCTCATGTTATCAACATACGAATTCTGCCGGTCATGGGCTGCCTTCATCCTTTATCGTATGAGCTGATCCTTCTCTATCGTACTCTGCACCACCTCCGGGCCAAGGATTCCTGCCTCTCCTACTTCGGTCTAACACATAGGTGAGCGGCATGGTCTCCCATAAAAGACTTCAAATGGAACCATACCAATGGTATAGTGATAGCTATTATTGTAGGAAAACTCTACAAGATGCAAGTATCACAGCCACGATCCTCCAGAGTCCAGAACACAAGCCCGTACAATATCCTTCAAGGTCTGGATGGTGGTCTCCATCTGTCCATCTGTCTGGGGATGGAAAGTAGTTTTAAGACGAAGCTGGGTGCCATAATCATGCTGAAATCCTCTCCAGACTCGAGAGTTAAACCATGCATCCCTATCTGAGACTATAGACCTCGGAACTCCATGCAACTGAACCACCTCATCCTCATTCTTTCGTGCCAATGAATCCACTGCACTTGACTCCTTGATCGCCAAAAAGTGAACCGATTTTTTCAACTGTTCCACTACCACAAAGACGAAGTTGTATCTCTTTTGGACCTTGGGTAGTCCGGTGACGAAATCCTTCGAGATGAAATCCCACTTACACTCGAGAACATCTAAAGGTTGTAACAACCCTCCTAGAACACGGTGTTCAGCCTTTACCTGGTGACACACTAGGCACTTTGCCAAATACTCTGCCACTGCTCGCTTCACTCCGGGCCACCAAAAATTTCTCTTCAGTCCCTGGTATATCTTGGAAACTCCAGGGTGTACCGCTAGGGGTGGGTTTTGTAACTCACTAAGAAACTGGACGCACATTGCCTCTGGAACAAACATCTTCCCCTAGAAAAACATCTGATTTTGATCATCTTTTGTCCACCCTTCCAGAGCATTTACCTGGTCAACTCGGCCACACATCACTTCACACTATGGGTCTCCACATTGAGACTCATCCACTTGCTGAAACAAGGACGATTGGATTACCATCTGATACAGGAAACATCTACCTCTATCCATCCTTGCATCCAGGTGTAAGGCATCCAACTCCTCAATTGCCCTCCCGGTGTCTACCGACTCTTGTACCACATCCTTCTGTGATCTCTTGCTCAAGGCATCAGCCACTACATTCCCATTCCTTGATGTGTAGGAGATATCGAAGTGGTAATCCTCGAGGAACTCCATCAACCTTTGCTACCGCAAGTTTAGGTCCCTCTGGGAGAAGATATTCCTCAATATTTTTTGATCTGTGAAGACCACAAATAATTCTTTGATGAGGTAGTGCCACCATAACTTTAGTGCAAAAACGACCGCTGCAAGATCCAGGTCTTGGGTAGAATAATTATGCTCATTAGTGCGTAGCTTCTTAGACCCATCATAGATCACCCCTTGTCACTGCATCAACACACATCCCAGGCCATGTCCTGAAGCGTCACTCAATGCCTCATACGTCGCCCCTTCTTCTCGTAATCTCAGCACTGGGGAACTAACCAACTTCTTCTTCAGAGAGATGAAGGTTTCCTCGCACTGCCTAGTCCACAAGAAAACCTGTCCTTTCATGGTCAAGGCTATCAAAGGGGCTGCAACTCGGGAGAAGTTGGGTACAAAACTCTAGTAACCCGCCAGCCCGAGAAAACTACGGACCTCGGCTACATTCTTGGGTGCTTCTCAAGAAACAACTGCCTCAACCTTGGATGGGTCCACCGCTACCCCCTGCTCGGACACCACATGCCCAAGGAAGTGCATATCTCACGTCAAGAACTTGCATTTTGACAACTTAACATAGAGCTGGTGCTGTCGGAGGACCTCCAAAACCATCCTCAGGTGCTTCCCTTGATCCTCCTCTGATTTCGAATAGATCAGGATAGCGTCGATGAACACAACTATGAACTGATACATGAACTCACAGATGATGGAGTTCATAAGCCCCATTAACACATATGGGGAGTTCGTAACACCGAAAGGCATGACTATGAACTCGAAGAGTCCATATCTGCCCCTGAAGACTGTCTTTGAGATGTCACTCTCCTTTACCCTCAACTGGTGATACCCACACTAGAGGTCGATCATTGAGAACTACCCAGCCCCTTTCAGCTAGTCGAAAAGATCATCTATCCTTGGAAAGGGGTAGCGATTCTTGACAGTTACCTGATTCAGCAACCTGTATTCTATACACAACCTGAGACCACCAACTGCGTTCTTGGAGAACAAGACTAGAACACCCCACAGTGATGCGATGGGTCGAATGTAACATCACTTCATCAAATCGTCAATCTGAATCCGCAACTCTCGTATATCTGAAAGTGTCATCTGGTAGGGAGCCATCGAAATCGGATGATCACTAGGCTGCAAATCTATCCCAAACTCGATATCACGTCGAGGGGGTAGAGTCGTCACCTCCTCAGGGAAGACGTCCCTAAACTCACTGAATATCCCTGGTACCACCACCATCTAAGAATCTACTGACTCCACTGACAGATCGACTAACAAGGAGAGGAGGGGTTCCTCTCTTCTTCTTCCCATCTAGATGACCCGCTCGTTGGTAAAGTAACACGTCGGCCGTCCATGTCTGAGAACACAACCCTTCCATGGAATCAGTTAATGACGGCACGAACAGAGGACAACCAGTCGATGCATATGATAAAAGATAAAACAATAAGGGATTTTAAATGTATGGGTCTTGAATTTTTTATAGATGGTTTGGAATAGTACTCCCTTAAAAGGGTGTTTAACTATAATTCTATGTAACTCTTAAAAAGACAAAAAGGATTCTATATAGTAATATAATATTATAAGACCATTTCATTTTTTTAACAATGATTATTATTCAATTATAAGTCTTTTTACCTTATATGGGTTACGTATATACTATATTTTTATAATGAAATACTAGAGGTTTCTCATAGTTCATCATTATCAATTCTACATAGAAGAACAATGATGTATAAGGATGTGAAACAAAATATCTAATGGGACAGAAAAAAGAGATATATTGAAGATATTTTTTCCCAATGGATGGTATTTAATAATGTTAAGAATGTGAGGGAAAAGTCTAAGGGGATTTTATAAACATTTCCCATACCATAATGGATGATGGAAGACATCACAATACATTTTCTCCTTGGACTCCCCAAATATATAAAGGGAATAATGATATATGTGTTATCATGGAATGACATTAAATGTTAGGAAATATCATTGTCATCATATTATATATATCAATTGGCCATGATTCATTAATATACATTATAGAAGTGGTATTGTTTCATGAAGTATCACATATTTTTTATCTTATCATCAGTCTTGATTTACCATAGGCTTCAAAGAAATTCATTATAAATAACATGATTTCCAATTTATTTTTCTCAATGGATATCATACTCAAAAATAACATAATACATTGAGAAAAATTAAAACCCGATAGGATATATTGATATCATGATATATAAATTTCAATGGTGTTTTTGTAATATCCCAGGTAAATAAAGATTGTGAAATCTTAATATTTATTCATTAAATATTAATTTGACATTAAAGAGGATGCTATGTTCGATGGCGTACCCGAATGCAATAATGGGTTTCTCCAAAATCTAATGTTGCACATAAAGCTGAATCATACTGAATTATAATAAAATAATATTATTTCAAATGGCAGTTAACGACTAGATGTTTTATTGGCGTGAATTTATAGAACTAACCATATTAATGTGATCAGTTTTTTTAAATGTCTTTACCTTTATCCAATAAATCATAGAGTCTTAAAATATGAATGAATCTAATTTTGAGCATAAATATCCTAATATTTTTAAAAGTTAGTTTTACCACCTTTTGACATCGAACCACTTTTAAATATAGTTTTTGTAACTATTATATTTTCTATTTGACTAAATAATATTCTTCATAATATGGGGACATCAAAATTTACATGAAATGAAATTTTATTATTTTCCTAATAAAGTCCATTTTTAATGAATAATGAGAATTACTGAATTTAATGTCAAAATTTTATTTTCATATTATTTAGGTAAATTGATAAATTTTATTTTTTATATGGTATTAAAGTGAAATTGGAATATATTTTTACCATTGAATCCAAATTTTCTCATTGGAAGTAATTTCCATTTGAAATTTGACATAAACAAATGTCAATCTTTTTAATGTTTTTACGTCTTAAAACCGCTTTTTAATTTGGAAAAAAGAAATTAATTTTAAATTAAATAAGAAAACTCTTATTTTGAAAATTTGGTAAAATAGACATCATTTTTTATTTTTGATGGTCAAAATTATATTTTAGTGAATTTTTGGTATTTTTGTGAAAACGTTAAATTTTTTATGAATAGGGAAAAACACTACAAAATATTTAAAAATAGACATTTTCATTTAAATGATATATTTCCAATTTTGTGTATTGAATTTTAAAAATCAGAAATACATTTTTTTATTATTAAGTAAAATTTGTTCCAATATGTGTAGAATAATTTTGGTCAATATTAACTTTTGATTTTTATTTAATGTGGTTAATGGTAAATAGTGAAATTCAAGGTTAAAATATTATTATAATATTATAAATTTACATTAACACTTGTCCTTACCTTATTTTATTAGTCTGGAACAAACAATAAAATCCCTTGGTGAATCGTTTGGCCTTTGAAAGCTATTCGGGATTGATAATGACATCAATAACTCTTTATTTAAAGTAAAATTTAAAAAATATTAAACATGTACTGTTTTGATAAAAATATTTTAATATGGGGTTATATAATTGATAGATTAGACTATAAACATTCATTTAAAACTAAAAATATTTCTTGCATTATGGTATTTTATTAATAATTTATAGATGTAAAAAAAATTATAAGGACACAACGATAACGTAATAATTATCTCATTAATGAATGTTTTAAATAAATGAGATTATATATATTATCATAATTTTACATTGAAATGTTTACGGCCATAGATGAATTTTAAATATGAGGATGACTTGTTTAATTTGAATTAACAATGGATTTTCTAAATAATCATGTTTTTTGGATTTTTTAAAAATTCTTGATATGAATTGTATTTAAACTAACATGAATAAGTTTTTAAATCCTTTAATATTTTTTAAAATATTTAAATAGTTCTAAAAATATATTATTCATCCAAATATCATATATTATGTTACCAATTTCATCAATTAACCACTTGTGGATTTATTGGCTTTTCATGGTAACTTTATTATCCATATATAGTGAATATACAAGAATACATGTTAAGAGATAAACAAGATAATTATTTGTTAAAGAAAAATTATAAATTAAAATTTGAAATAGAAACATGTATAAAAACTATTGTTTGAAAGGATTTTGAATAATAGTCATATTAAGTTCTAATTTAATGATTTGGAGCCTTTTTAAAGAGAAAATTATTTTATAATAAAATAATAATTTCAAACATTCATAAAGAGTCCCTCCTCCCTCTTATAAAAGGAAACGACATCTATCCTTTACTCATACATCTCAAGAGCCAATTTCTCATCCAAACTCTACTAATATAATCTCCCAACATTCATCTCTTCATTCTATAAGCCTTTACACATGCATAAGGCACTAAAGAGTGCATTTTGGTTCAAACTAAAGGGAGTTACCCGATTTAAAGGTAACGTCCTCCCTCATGTTCTCTTCAATTATTTTACTTATTCACTCCCTATTATCTTCTTATTAAATGTTTACATAAAAAAACATGTATCCACAATATAGTGTTTTTTTATGAAAAGGCTTCAAACTACACTTCCACTCACCACCATCTAATGGATACTAATATACTGTTTCTATGGACAACAAACTATTGCCTCCCAAAACGATGATTGTTCAATCTTTGCCTACCACCTATCATGATGGCCATTATTATAGCACTATGTATATATTTTATATATATTATATTTATATTGTCTCTATTCTTCAGTAATTTTTATTTATAGCTTTTCATTACGATTTTCAGAATGGTCAAATACAATAATTTCATTTGAGGAAGTACAGACCATCGCCACATCAATGTGAAATAGGTTTTTATTTCCATACATGGATTGTATAAAGGAATAATTTAATGAAATTATATATGATATTAAACCAGATTGATAATATACCTATGTATCATTATCTTTTCATTCTATGAAATATGAAACAGAAATGAATGTAGTGCTCTTCTGTATTTATGGCATAACATCTCCTTGAATTATGCATATCATTTCTTATATAAAATGTCATATACTATTATAAATAAATAAATATAATTGATATATATTTTATATTTTATATTTATATAATGAAGATCATTCAAGAGAAGTTTGAAATCTGACAACATGGACAATTTGTAATTTTAACAAGTTTATTTTTCGGCTCAAGTTTCGAACATCGACAAAATGTCTGATACAAACTCAAATAATTAGATAATTATTATATCAAGGGAATAAGTGACATAAAATGAATAAGTAACTTGAAAAATGTTTATATGAAATTATAAATTAACTTATGTTTATTATACCTGACATTAATTGAAAAACAAGTCATGTTGGATAGGAGTTAAGGGACTTTGTCTCAGTCTTAGTTAGTTGAGGCATTTTTTTATAATATACAACTCATTCATTTACATGGTGTATAATAAAACCCTTTAAATTTTCCTTTCATTGGAAGAGAGTGTTTTATTTAATAATCATTTCACTAAAGTAAAAATGTTATGTTTTTAATGATTGTTGTAACAATGACATCTCTGTCGTTGTTGTCGTTATTTTAATTCCTCTTTAACTGTTAAAATATTTAAAATGAAATAGAAACCCCGTATTCTATTTTTGTGTGTTTTGGTATTGAAAATAATTTTTTAAATGGATTTTTTAATACAATATCATGAAATGATTTTTGGTGATTGCAAATGAAATGTTATTAGTGAAATGATTATATTTTCTATATTATTTGTTTTACAATTTATTAATGGTACCTTAACATTTGACGGGTGGTTACATGATAAACCAAATGACGGGTGAGGATGTGATAAAATAGGATGGACTGTTATGTTATGACCTCCAATGAATTAGGTATGGAAGTAGGTTGTATGGATATTCCATTTAGTGATATGTGTGGAAGTTGACCGTATGGTTATTCCATTCAAGTATGATTATGTCTCAAATTACTATTATATATTATGTGTGATTTATATGGGTGTTATCGTTGTCATTTAGTTACAAAATGGTATTAAATGAGCGTTTATTCAGTGAAGAGTATTTACTACATCATAAAGGAGAACATTATTACCTATAATAATGTATTTATTGTTCATTGGTTTTTTTAAAAAACAAATAGTATGCATTCTTTGTATATCCCTTAATGTGTTTTTTATTCACATCCTATTTTATGAAATTTTATTTAAAAGACACAAAGTTGAATAGGGTCAAGGATTGGATCAAGGAAAAGGCATTATGATTAAAACATGTAAATAAAAATGTTTCTTTTCATTAAAGGGTTTTTATTTTATGAAGAAGATGTATACAGAGTAGAAGTGCCTACATGTAATTTTCAAATTTTTATTTATAAGTTTTGACCAAATTATCTAAATATCTTAACCTAAAAATATCCCCAATGTGAATTATTATCATAAATCGAGATAATGTAATGTTTAATGTTGGGGGCTTATAGATGGCATCACAGGATGGTTTAGACAACTTTAGGAGTTATGGTATTATTAAATTACCATTCATAAATTAATTTATATTAATATTTAAATAATATAGAATTTACATATTACCATGTTGCTTAATATAATATATTTCTATGTTGAAAATGGTTTTTTATAGAGGAAACAAGTCAGAAATGCTAGGAAAGAAAACAATGGAGAATAACCTTCTGAATCATCATCCTAAGATGGTTGGAATCGGAATTGAACAGTTTGTTATAGTAAAGGTGGAGTTGACTCAAGATATAAATGGTGGTGGTTTACATGAACGAGACAAAATAGATCATCCCTAGAGGAACACTTCAATAGTGGAGAATTTCATGTGGAAACAGATCAATAATTCATAGGATCAGCTAACCATGTTCAAGATGAATGACATATCAATGAACTGGAAATGATTTTTGATGTTAAGGTTTATACAAACAATCAAAAGGTTATACTTTCTATTTATAATTGTGATGGAAAAGTAGATAAGTGGTGACCGATATTTATAAATATCAGGTATAGTATGTAGATTGATTCTCATGATTGGGATTAATTCAATGTTAATTTTCGTGAGAAATATTGTCCTAAGGCTGTTTGACATTGGATGAAAAAAAACAATTCATTCAATTTAGGAAAAAGGATGACGTAGTAGTTTCTTACGATGAAAAGTTCACTCTACTGAAAAAGGGATTCCCTAAATTAAATTTGAGACTGTGATAGTATGATAAATTGATTTTACTCAGTAATAAAGCCGCGATATTGAAAATAATTAGCCTCTCGTGGATCCAAAAGAAATGAATAACTTTTCAGATGATCATAGAAGGTGGTTATAGACTTTCCTGATGACTAGGTGTTCCAATAGATAAAGAAAAAAAGTGGTATAGTAGGATGGAAAATGGTTTGAATTCATCAAATAAGGCTAGAGTTACAAAAATTAAATATCCATCTTGTGATATGTTTAGTAAAAAGAATCCTGGATAATTTTTATCAAAGACAGGGAAGTTCTTCTAGTGTAGTAAGACATGTCATATTTCTCGTAACTATATTGGATATGATCAAGTCGAAAATTAAAATCTAGTGATAAGATGTTTTAGTTGCATTGAGTTTGAGAATTATTCCAATGTGTGTCCAATATGGATTACCAAGGGTTGAAACAAGACATATAAAAATAAAAATGGTGGGGAAAATATTTTTTAACTACTATGATTGAAGTGGGACAATTGTATGAAGTGGTATCATGTATATTGTTCATTTTTATTGATTAGTATAATATATTGTTTGATTCAGGATCTACAAATTCTTTTTTTAGTGATATTTTCTATTAAATTAAGATTTCCATCTCAAGATATGAATCATGAACATATGGTAAAAACACTTGAAAAATTTATGGTAAAAAACATTTATAAGAACCTTCATGTAAATGCCTACATGAATAATCTACCAGAAAATGTTATTGTTTTCCTACTAGTTGAGTTTGATGTTATATTTGGTATGGATTGTATTTCTCTTTATCATTCTTAGATTGACGATAGTGCTAAAGAGGTTTCATTTTAGAAATAATTTCAATTTGTTTACAAGAGTGTACCATTACTTTTGAGAACATATCAAGAAGTCGAGAAACTAGTGAAGAATGGAAATAAATGTCGGCTTGAACATATTTTGAAAAAAAAGGAACTATTTGAAATAATGATATTCTAGTGGTAAATGAGTACCTTCTTTTTTTTATTAATGAGATTCTAGGTATATTACCTGATCGGGAAGTTGAATTTACTTTTTACTTATTTCCTGAGGCTAATCAATTTAAAAAACCCCATTATTGAATTTCTCAAATTGAACATCTAGAGTTAAATAAGCAATTGAATGAGTGGTTAGATAATGGTTTCATTCAACCTAGGACATCAATATGGGGTGATATAGTCTTGTTTTTTAAAAATAAATATGGTTTAATGAGACATTGAATTTATTATAGATCCTTAAATAATATCACTATTTAGAACAAGTATCGTTTCCCAATATAAATGATTTCTTTGAGTATCTCTAGGTAGCTCATAATTTATTGAAAATTGACTTCAGGTCATTGTATCATCTGTTCAATGTAATGGATTTTTATGTTACGAAGACCGTAATTCATATTAGATGTAACATTTTTGAATTTGTAGTTATTCTTTTTGGGCTCTTCAATGTACCTACTGTATTCATTGATCTTTTGAATACAATTCACCGTTTGTTCTTGGATTTGTTTATTGTTGTGATTATTGATGATATTTTTGTAATTTAAAAATTATAGAGGATCATGAATCTCATTTAAGGGTTTTCATTCCAAAATTAAAAAAAGAAACATTATGGGAAATTTAGAAAGTGTGAGTTTTGGTTACAACAGTTATCATTCCTTGGTCACATTGTTTCAAAAATGGAATATTTTTTGATCCTTCTAAAACAAATATTATTGATGAATGGACAATACCTGCAAATATAACTCAAATTCATAGTTTTCATGATTGGTAAGGCTATTAAATATATTTTTTAAAATTTCTCCTTGTTAACTACCCCAGTGACAAAGTAAACCTGATAAGATGTTACATTTATTTGGAAAAAAGAATGTGATAATTGTTTTCAATAACTAAAAATAATATTTTTTAATGATCTAGTTTTTGAACTACCTTTCAAATATAGTGTATTTCTTATCTATAGCGATTCTTTGTTGGAAGGGCTTTGTTGTTTCCTTATGCAGAATGATATGGTAATTCTTAATGCTTCACTTCAGTTTAATCATCTTGAGTTAAATTTCCAAAAAAATGTGTATGTTAGATGAGTTTTATATTAATAGAGACTATGTTTTGAGATTTGGAAAGAGATTATGTATTCCTTGTGAATCATAGTAAATGAATAATTTGTTATTTGTGGCTCATAGTTCTCCATTTTTAGTTCATCCAGTTAGTACTAATATATATAATGATCTTCGGGAGTATTACGGGTGGTTTGGAAATAAAAGTGATATTGCTGACTTTACTATGAAGTGTTTGACTTCTGAATTGGTTAAAGTAGAGCAATAGTTACCCAAATGGATGCTTCAACATTTACCAGTGCCAGAGTGGATATGGAAAATGTGTCCATAGAATTCGTCGGGGTATTACCAAATCCTTCTTGAGGTAAAAAAGCAATCTAGTTTATTTTTGATCGATTAACTAAATATATTCATTTCCTTCCTATTCAAGATATATTGTTTCTTGATCAAGGATATCGATTGTATGTTAAAGAGATAGTCAGTTAACTGGGAGATCACATATCCATTGTATCTGATTTTGATTCTATGTTTACTCCTAACTTTTGGAAAGGCCGTCCGATGTCACTGTGTACTAAATTAAATTTTAGCACACCTTTTCATCTTCAATCAGATGGGTAGTCAGAACGAAAAATTCAGACATTAAAGGATATGCTACATGCTTGTTTAATGGATCACCAGGGACGGTGTGACCAATATCATTCTTTGGTTAAATTATCTTATAATGAAATATTTCATTCAGTATAATGATGGATACGTTTAATGAATTATATGTAAAGCGGTGTCGAATATCAGATTTTTGGTATGAATTATACGAAAGGAAGCTGGTGGGAACATAATTGGTTAAAGAGTTGTTAGAGAAAGTTCAGTAGATTCAGAAACACATGAGACTAGCTCTTAGTAGGCTGAAAACTTATGTAGTTAACCAGAGGAATGGTTTTTCTTTCGAGGTAGTTCATCATGTAATTCTTTAAAAATTATCCCTGGAAAAGTGTGTTGCATTTTGGTAAGAACAGAAAGTTGTGTCCGAGGATTGTCAGACACTATGAAATCAGGGAAAAAGTTAGATCAGTTGGCTAATGAGTGGTTTTACCCACTGTTTTTCTGATGTACACTATGTTTTTCATGTTTCAATGTCGTGGAATTATATGCCAGATCCATCTCAGCTTTTGAGTCCCGAGTTAGTTCAGTTGGATGTTAATCCATCTTATAAGAAACAACTAGTCCAGTTTTTTCGACCGAAGAGAGAAAGTGTAGTGTAATATGGTAATTAATCCCGTAATGGTTTTGTGAAAATAATCATATGTTTGAAAAGGAATCATAGGAATCTATAAATTAGATGACACTGAAATACCACCACATATTGGATAAGTGAATAAAATTGAGAGGAAATAATTTCCAAAAGGGGGGAAGGATGTAACATCCCAGGTATATATAGAATATAAATTATTCATATTTATTAATTAAATATTAATTTTAATTTAAATGGGATACAATTTTCGATGGCGTACATGACACACAACAATTGTTTTTTTTGAAATCACATGTTGCACACAATACAGAGTCATACTATAAAGTAATTATATAACATTATTATAAATGGTAGTTAATTCCTAGCCATTTTATTGACATTAATGAATAGAACTAACCATATTATGATTATACGTGTTTGTTAAATGAATTTACCTTTATCCATTAAAAGTTCTAGGCTTAAAATGTGAATTAATTCAATTTTAAGCATAAATACACAAATATTTCATAAATGTAGTTTTTCCACCTTTTGAGGGAGAAACCCTTTTAAATATATTTTTGTAACTATTATATGATCCACATGAAAAAATAAACTTCTTGTTTTGAATTAGGAAAAAATTCTCTTTGGATGATGTTTTGTTATTTTTTTGAAAAAAGATCATTTTTAATGAATAGTGACAAATTCTGCATTTTAATTTAAAACTGTCTTTTTATCTGATTTATTTAAATGGTTAGATTATAATTTAATTTTTCATTAATGTTTAATAGTATTAAATATTTACCATTTTAATTAATTTTGTTCATCGGATGTAATTTATCTTTGAAATTGGACAAAACATATGTCAATATTTTTGTCGTTTTTACTTCTTTAAAAACACGCTTTTTAGTTTTGGAAATGGAAATTAATTTTATATAAATTAATAAAACTTATATATTTTGTTTTTTGTAATATAGAAATCATTTTTAGAATTAAAAATATCAAAATTATCTATATGTTTATTTTTTGTATTTTTTGGAAAACATTCAATTTTTTATGATTAGTGAAAAACACTACATAGTAGTTAAAATCCGACTTTTTCATTCAAATGAAATTTTACAACTTATGTGTATTGATTTTAAAAAATATGACATATATGCCTATCATCAGTAAGTAAAATGTGGTTTAATAAGATGAATATAATTTTTAGTGAATAGTATGTTTTCATTTTTATTTACCGAGGTTAAAGGTAAATAGGGCAATTCAAGGTAAAAATAATATTATAATATATAAAAGTACCATAAAAAGTTTCCTATCCTTATTTTATGAGTCATGGACTTAAAATAATATCCTTGGGTGAGACATTTTTCCCTTGAAATTCATTTAGGGAAGATAATTTCATTAATTACTCTTTATTTAGAGTAAATATAAAAATATATTAAACATGCATTATTTTTGCTAAAACAATTATAATGTGGGCCTATATAATTGATATATTCAACTATTAATACTCATTAGAAATAAAAAAAAAATTTCCTACCTCATAGTCATTTATTTATAATTTTTATACATCAAATAAATAAATTTATTTATGACAAAATGATGCTGTAATAATTACATCATTAATGAATGTTTTAAATAAATGAGATTATAAATATAATAATAAATATATTTTGAGATACTTTATTATATAAATGTGTTTTATAGATGATAATTGCATTTTATAATTGAATTAATAATGTTTTTTTCAATGAATCATGTTTTTTTTAATTTTTTAAAAATTCATGAAATGATCATTATATAAATTGACAGAGATGAGTTCTGAAGTAAATTATCATTTTTTTAAAAGGTAAAATACTCTAACAAATATATTATTTTTCCAAATAGAAAATATTATTTTGAAACATTAATTAATGAACCAATTTTTTTTTCTATTTGAATTTCATGGTAACTATATTAACCATATAGAGTGAATACAAAAGAAGACATTGTAAGAGTGAAATTAGTTAATTAAGTTTTATTGTAAAATGACATGTCTAAATTTGAAACCAAACATCTCTAAAAACTAATGGATGATTTTATTTAGAATAATAGTCATATTATCTTATAATTCAATGAGTTCAGGACTGTTTAAAATCGAATATTATTTTATAATAATATTAAAATATCAAATATACCTAAAGAGCCCATCGTTCCACTTATAAAATGACACTACCCCTTACCATTACACACACCTATCAATCCCCCTTCGATCACCCCACATCTACTCAATAAATATATTAGAATCTATGACTTCATCTTATAATCCTTAATTTTAGTAGAAGGCACGTCAAAAAAAGCTATTTTTCTCAATCCTAATGGAGTTACCTGATATAAAAGTAACGTCTTCCCTCAATTTCCCTTCTTTTATTTTACTTTTCCAATCCATATTCTCTTATTATTATTTGTTTTAATAACTAAATAAATATAATCAATATACTAGATTTTTTTATAGGAAGTATTTGAAATACCATCCCACACACCTCCAGCTAGTGGATACAAACATAATGTTTCTATGGAAAACGAACTACTGCCTCACAAAATGCCAATTATTCACTCATATCCTACCACCCATTATGGTGTCCATTATGATGGAAATTTATTTATATTATATATATATTATATTTATATTTTCTCTATGATTCTGTATTTTCCATTTATAGTATACCATTATGTATTTTATAATGGGTAAAAACAATAATTTCATCAGAGGATGTGCGGACTACCACCCCTCAAAGTGATATGACTCGTTCATGCCATACGTGGAATGTATAAAAGATGGAATTGATGAAATTACATATTATATCATACTATATTTATAATATACATATGGATCATTATGTTTTCTTTCCATTAAATAAGACATAGAAATAAAAGTAGTGTCCATGCGTACGTACGGTTCTTGTCTCCATGAGCAGTGTGTTTCATTTCATGTCACCAAATGTTATGTACTATTATAGATAAATTTATATACTAGATATATATGATATATATGATATATTAATTATTAATATCATTCGGTAGATAATGGAATTCCAACTAAATGGACTATTTGTAATTATAACAAGTTCATTGTTTGACTCATCTTCCGAATGTCGAAAAAATGTCCAATATGAACTAAAATAATTATCTAAGAATTATAGAAAGATAATAAGTGACATACAACGAATAATAAACATGAAAAATGGTTCTTAAGAATGTATAAATTATCTTTTGTTAATAATTATATAAATTAATGAACAAACGATTCAAGTCAGGCACGAGGTAAGGGACAACGTCTCAATCTCATTTCATGGTGGAATTTTTTTGATAATATACACCTATATCATTGACATGGTGTATAATAAAACCAATTGAAATTTAAATTCTTTCAATGGGAATATTTTATCTTATATGTATTTCACTAAACAACAAAAGGAATATTTTTAACATTTTCGTTGCTGATTACCTCTCCACCACTGTAATCCTTATTTGACTTCCCCAATAAGCATTTGTGTTTTTAAAATGAAAAAACCCCTTATTCTATTTTTGGGTGTGTTGGAATTGAAAATTATTTTTAAACGGATTAGTTATTTCAATATCATGAGGTTATTTCTTGGGATTTATAATTAAATGTTATAAGTGGAAATCATATATTTTCAATATTTGACATGTTTCTTTTATAATGGTACTCAGACATTTGAGGGGTGGTTACATGATAAACCAAATAACAGGTGGTGTCATGATAAACCAGGATGTTTGAATACATTATAACGTCCAATTCATTATGTATTGATTTCATCCGTATGGCTATTTCATTTAGTGATAAGTCTGCAAGTCGACAGTATGGTTTTTCCATTTATATATGTTTATGTCCCATTTTACCTTATATGTTATGTGTTCTTTCTATGGTTTTTATGGTAATATTTTGATTACAAGAGGGTAAGAAATGTGGTTTTATTTAGTGAATAATATTTACTACTTCATAAAGGTGAAAATTATTACATATGATAATGTATTCATGGTTTATTAGTTGTTTTGATAAACTTACAGTTTTTCTTCTTTGTAAATCCATTACTATTCTTTTTATTCTCATCCCGTGTTTTTAAAAAAAAATCATAGGAATAAAAGTATAATAGGTTCACGGATAGAATGATGGAATAGTCAAGATAACTAATTCATGTATCTAAACAAGATTATTTGATTTTAAGAGTTTTTATTTTATGAAAAAATGGATATTGAGAAGAAGTTTGTACATGTAATTTTTAATTGGTTTTGTATATGTTATGACCAAATTCTATAAATATCTAAACCTGAAAAGTTCCTTAATGAGAATTATTTACATAATTCAACATTATGTAATGATTATTGTTGGGACCTTATAGTTTTAGAACAACACCTCTCTCTAGTTAAGATTTCATACAAATGAAGCTTTAACTCAGTCATTCAGATGGATCCCAAGGAATCCCTCTAGGGAAAGAATACTAAAAATGCACATTTATGGGATGAATATGGGAAAATAAATATATTTGGACTTTATTTGGATAATTAATAGATAGATATAGTATGATAAATTCAAAAAAAGATAATGGAAACCCAATGTGTACAAAATGATGTTATGATTATCATCAGCGTGATATAGAATTTGATGTTTGTGAAAAGATTCTTTTTATATTTTTTAAATAGATTATGTTAATGATGTTGGAAAAATAATTCAATGGTTAGACCTAGGTACATTTTCCTTTTCATTATTATTGATCGAGTAGCGAATGGTTGATTATAGACTATTTTTTTTATGAGAAGGATTCGAACTACACTTCCACTCACCACCATCTAATGGATACGAATATATTGTTTCTGTGGAAAACAAACTATTGCCTCTCGAAATTGGGATTGTTCAATATTTGCCTACAACCTATCATGTGGCCACTATGATAGCACTATGTATATATTTTATATATATTATTTTTATATAGTCTCTATTGTTCTGTAATTCTCATTTATATCATTCCTTTACGATTTTCATAATGGTCAAATACAATAATTTCATTTGTGGATGTATGGACTATCACCTCATCAATGTGATATGGGTCGTTAATTCGATACATGGAATGTATAAATGAATGAATTCCTGAAATTATATATGATATTAAACTAGATTGATAATAGACCTATGTATCATTATCGTTTGATTCCATGAAATATGAAATAGAAATTAATGTAGTGATCTTTTGTATTTATGGCATAACATCTCCATGAATGACTCATATCAGTTCTTATCTCAAATGAAATACACTATTATAAATTAATATATATAATTGATAAATATTATATTTATTATATTTATATAATGAATATCATTCAAGAGAAAATGGACATCTGACCACATGGACAATTTGTAATTTTAACAAGCTTATTTTTGGGCTCATGTTTCGAACATTGACAAAATGTCCGATACAAACTCAAATAATTAGATAATTGTAATAGAAAGGTAATACGTTAAATAAAATGAATAAAAAACAGGAAAAAATGTTTTTATGAAATTATAAATTAACTTATGTTTATTATACCTGACATTAATGAAAAAACAAGTCATATTAGACACGAGTTAAAGGACTTTGTCTCAATCTTAGTTACTTGAGGCATTTTTTTATAATATACAAATCATTATTTTACATGGTGTATAATAAAACCCTTTAAATTTTAATTTCATTCAAAGGGAATATTTTATCTAATAATAATTTCACTAAATGAAAAATGTAATGTTTATAATGATTGTTTTTACAATGACATCTCTATCACCGTAGTCATTATTTAAATTCCTGTATAAGTGTTAAAATATTTAAAATGAAATAGAAACCCCATATTCTATTTTTTGGCGTTTTGGTATTGAAAATAGTTTTTTAAATGGATTTATTATTTCAATCTCATGAAACGAGTTTTTGTGATTGCAAATGAAATGTTATTAGTGAAATGATTATATTTTCTATATTATATGTGTTACAATTTAATAATTTCACCTTAACATTTAACGGGTGGTTAAATGATAAACCAAATGACAGGTGATGATGTGATAAACAAGGATGGGCTGTTATGTTATAAGCTCCAATGAATTAGGTATGGATGTTGGATTTATAGATATTCCATTTAGTTATATTTGTGGAAGTCCACCGTATGGTTATTCCATTCAAGTATGATTATGTTTCAATTTACTATTATATATTATTTGTGATTTATATGGGTGTTATGGTAATTATTTGGTTACAAAATGGTATTAAATGTGATTTTATTTTGTGAAGAGTATTTACTACATCATAAAGGAGAAAATTATTACTTATGATAATGTATTTATTGTTCATTGGTTTTTTTAAAAACATATAGTAGTGATACATTGTATATCCCTTACTGTGCATTTTATGCCCATCCAATGTTTATGAAATGTTTTTTAAAAGACATAAATTTGAATAGGGTCACGGATTGGATCAAGGAAAATGCATTATGATTAAAAAATAGAAATAAACATGTTTCTTATCTTTAAAGGGTTATTATTTTATGAAGAATATGTATACTGAGTATAAGTGTCTACGTGTAATTTTCAAATTGTTATGTATAAGTTATTACCAATTTATCTATAACTCTAAACCTGGAATTATCCCCAATGTGAATTATTATCATAATTCAAGATAATTTATTGTTTAAGGTTGGGGCCTTATAGAGGGTATCACAGGACGGTTTAGACAACTTTAGGAGTTATGGTCTCATTAAATTATCATTCATAATTTAATTTATATTAATATTGAAATAATATAGAATTTATAGATAACCATTTTTCTTCAGCTAAAATATTTCTTCATAGAAAATGGTTTTTTATAGGGGAAACAAGTCCGAAATGGTAGGAAAGAAAACAATGGAGAATGACCTTCTGAATTAGCATCCTTAGATGGTTGGAATCAGAATTGAATAGTTTGTTGTTGTAAAGTTGGTTTTGTCTCTGGCTATAAATGGTGGTTATATAAATGCACGACACAAACTGGATCATCCCTAAAGGAACATTTCTATAGTGGAGAATTTCATGTGGAAACATACCAATCATTCAGAGGATCAGCTGACCCTGTTCATTATGAATGACAGATCAATGCACTAGAAATGATTTTCGTTGTCAGGAGTTATACAAACAATCAAAAGGATATTATTTATATTTATAATTGTGATGTAGAAGCTGATCAGTGGTGAATGATAGTTAATAATATTAGGTATAGTATGTAGATTGATGCTCATGGTTGGGATTAATTCAACGGTATGTTTCTTGAGAAATATTTTCTTATAGTGGTTTGACATAGGATGAAAAAAAATCATTGAATTAAGTAAAAAGGATGACATAGTGGTTGCTTACGATAAAGATTTCACTATACTGGAAAGGAATTCTCTAAATTTCATTCGAGATCATGATATTAAGATAAATCGATTTTACTCAGTACTAAATCCGTGATATTAAAAATAATTACCCTCCAGAGGATCCAAAAGCTATGAATAACTTTTCAGATGATCCTAGAATCTAGTTATAAACATTCCTGATGACCAGGTGTTCCAAGAGAAGAAGGAAAAAAGTGGTCTAGTTGGCTGGAAAAAGTAATTGATTCATCAAATAAGGATATAGTTAAAAAAATTAAATATCCATGTTGTGAGATGTTTGGTAAAAATAATCCTAGATAATTTTTATCAAAGGTAGGGAAGTGCTTCTAGTGTGGAAAGACATGTCATATTTCTCGTAACTATAAAGGATATGATCATGTCAAAAATTAAAACCTAGAGATAAGATTTTTTAGTTGCATTGAGTTTGGGAATTATTTCAATATGTGTGCAATGTGGATTACCTAGGGTTAAAACCAAACAGATAAAATGAAAAATGGTGGGGATAATAATTTTTTACTACTATAATTGATGTGGGACTATTGTAGGAAGTTGTATCAGGTACATTGTACATTTTTTCTTGATTATTATAATGTATTGTTTTATTCAGGATCTACATATTCTTTTTTTAGTGATATTTTCTATTAAATTAGGATTTCCATCTCAAGATATGAATTATGAACATATGGTAAAAACACCTGAAAAATGTTTGATAACAAAAATTATAAGAACATTCATATCAATGTGTATAGAAATAATCTACCAGCAAATGTTATTGTTTTTCTGCTAGTTGAGTTTGGTGTAATATTTGGTATGGATTGTATTTCTCTTTGTCATGCTAATATTGACTATAGAGCTAAAGAGGTTTCATTTCAGAAAGAATTTCAATTTGTTTACAATATTGCACCATTACTTTTTATAAAATACAAGGAAGAAGAGAAAATAGTGAAGAATTGAAATAAATGCTGGCATGAACATATTTTGAAAAAAAGGTAATTGTTCATAATAATGATATTCTAGTGGTAAATGAGTTCCTTGATGTTTTTATTGATGAGATTCCTGGTATATTACCTGATTGGGAAGTTGAATTTATTGTTGACTTATTTCTTGAGGCTAATCAATTTTCAAAACCCCATTATCGAATAGCTGAAATTGAACTTCTAGATTTAAAGAAGCAATTGAAGGAGTGGTTAGATAATGGTTTCATTCAACCTAGGACATCATTATGGGGTGTTATAGTCTTGTTTTGTAAAAATAAAGATGGTTTAATGAGACATTTCATTTATTATAGATCTTTATATAATATCACTGTTTAGCACAAATATCATTTTCCTCATAACAATGATTTTTTTGATCACCTCTAGAGAGCTCATAATTTATTGAAAATTGATTTTAGGTAATTGTAACATCAGTTCAAGGTAATGTATTTAGAGGTTACAAAGACCATAATTCCTATTAGATGTAAACATTTTCAATTTGTAGTTATTCCTTTCGGGTTCTCCAATGTACCTAGTGTATTAATTGATCTAATGAATACAATTCTATGTTAGTTCTTGGATATGTTTTTTGTTTTGTTTATTGATGCTATTTTGGTTATTTCAAAATTAAAGAGGATCTTGAATTTCATTTAAGGGTTTTATTGAAAACATAAAAATAAAATAAACGTTATGTGAAATTCAAAAAGTGTGAGTTTTGTTTACAACATATCTCATTCGTTTGTCACATTGATTCAAAAATGGATTATTTGTTGATCCTTCTAAAACCAATATTATTGATGAATGGACAATACCAGCAAATATAACTGAAATTTGTCGTTTTCTTGATTGGTAAGGCTAATACATTTTTTTTAAAAAATTTCTCCTGTTTAACAACCCCACAAGAAAAAGTTAACTCGAAAAGATGTTATCATCATTTGAAAAAATGATAGTGATAATTGTTTTCAGGAATTAAAAATAAGATTGCTTAATGATCTAGTTTTGGAACTACCTTTCAAATATAGTGTATTTGTTATCTATAGTGATTATTTTTTGAACGAACATGGTTGTTTCCTTATGAATAATGATAAGGTAATTTCTAATGCTTCACTTTAGTTTAATCATCATGAGTTACATTTCTAATCAAATGATTTATAAATAGCTGATGTTGTTTTTGTTTTAAAAATTTACAAGTATCATCAGTATGGAAAAACAATTATATATATACTGACCCCAAAATGTTGAAGTATATTTAAAATCAAAATGAATTAAAAATGAATCACAGGATATGGGTTGAATTAATCATGTATTATGATTTAACAATACATTACCATCGATGAAATCTATATAATGTGGCTTAAATTTGAGTAGAAAAAGTAATAATACATTAATCATGTTAAATATGGAACATGACCATTTGATTAAAGATTTTATGATTTTTGGATTGTAAGTTAAAATTGAAGGAAATTCCCTTGTTTTGTTTCATGATTCCATATAATCATCTCTGGCATTTAGAATAAAGAAAGCCTAGAATGATGACAGTGAGTTGTAAAAGAAGGTATAATTGGTTCAGATGGGTATGTTACATGAGTTATATTAATAGAGACTATGTTTTGAGGTTTGGAAAGAGATTATGTATTCCTTGTGAATCATAGTAAGTGAATGAGTTGTTATTTGTATCTCATTGTTCTCCATTTTTAGTTCATCCAGTTAGTACTAAGATATACACTGATCTTCGGGAGTATTACGAGTGGTTTGGAAATAAAAGTGATATTGTTGACTTTACTATGAAGTGTTTGACTTGTGAATAGGTTAAATGAGAGAAATAGTTACCCAAATGGATGCTTCAACATTTACTAGTGCCAGAGTGGAAATGGGAAATGTGTCCATTTATTTCGTCGTGGTATTACCAAATCCTTATCGAGTTAAAAAATAAATCTTGTTTATTGTTGATCGATTAACTAAATATACTCTTTTCCTTCCTATTAGAGATACATTGTTTCTTGATCAACGATATCGATTTTAAGTTAAAATGATAGTCAGGTAACTGGGAGATCACATCTCTATTGTATATGATTTTGATCCTAAGTTTACTCCTAACTTTTGGAAATTCCTTCCGAAGTCACTGGATACTGAATTAAATTTTAACACACCTTTTCATCCGCAATCAGATATGTAGTCATAACGAAAAATTTAGACATTAGAGGATATGCTACATGTCTTTTCAATGGATCACCAGGGAAGGTGTGACCAATATCATTCATTGGTTGAATTATCTTATAATGAACGAATTCATTCCAATATACCGATGGATCCGTTTGAGGAATTATATGTAAAGCGGTGTTGAATATTAGATTTTTGGGATTAAGTATGTGAAAGGAAGTTGGTGGGACCATAATTGGTTAAAGAGTTGGTAGAGAATGTTTAGTTTATTCATAAACACATGAGAACAGCCCCGAGTAGGCTGAAAAGTTATGCAAATAACCAGAGGAAAGGTTTTTCTTTCGAGGTAGGTCATCATGTCATTCTCAAAGATTCTTCCTGTAAAAGTGTGTTGTGTTTTGGTAAGAATGGAAAGTTATGTCTGAGGTTCATCAGACACTGTTAAATCATGGAAAAAATTGGATTAGTTTCTTAATAAGTGGTTTTACCCCCCTTTTTTTCTCAAGTACACTATGTTTTTCATTTTTCAAAGTCATGGAATTATATGCCATATCCATCTCAATTTTTGAGTCTCGACTAAGTTCAGTTGGATGCGAATCCATCTTTTACGAAACAACTTGTCCAGTTTTTTGACCAATGAGAGAAAGTGTAGTAGAATAAGGTAATTCATCATGTAACGGTTTTGTGAAAATAACAATATGTTTGAAGAGGCATCATAGGAATCTAAAAATTCTATGAGGGATAAATACCACCACATATTGGATAAGTGAATAAAATTGAGAGGACATAATTTCCAAAATTGGGGAAAGATGTAACACCCCAGGTATAAATAAAATATAAAATTTTCATTTTTATTTATTAAATTTTAATTTTAATTTAAATGGGATTCATTTTTCGATGGCATACACGACATGCAACAACTGGTTTTTTTAAAATCCCATGTTGCACACAAGGCTGAGTCATACTATAAATTAATTATATTACATTATTTTAAATGGTAGTTAATTCCTAGAAATTTTATTGGAAAGAATTTATAGAACTAACCATATTATGGTTATATATGTTTATTAAATGAATTTACCTTTATCCATTAAAAGTTAGAGGCTTAAAATGTGAATTTATCCAATTTTAAGCATAAATACTCTAATATTTCTTTAAGGTAGTTTTACCACCGTTTGAGGGAGAACCCCTTTTAAATATTTTTTTGTAACTTTTATATGATCCATTTGAAAAAATAAACTTCTTGGTTAGAATCAAAAAAGAAAAATTGACTTTGGATGAAATTTTGTTATTTTTCTGAAAAAGATCATTTTTAATGATTAGTGAAAAATTCTGCATTTTAATTTAATGCTGTCTTTTTATCTGATTTAATTAAATGGTTAGATTTTATTTTAATTTTTTCTTAATGTTTAACTTTATTAAATTTTGACCATTTTAGTTAATTTTGGTCGTTGGATGTAATTTCAATTTGAAATTGGACAAACACATATGTCAATTTTTTTGTTGTTTTTAATTCTTTAAATACACGCTTTCTAGTTTCGAAAATAAAAAATAATTTTAAAATAATTAATGAAATTTCTATGTTTTGTGTTTTTTAATATAGAAATCATTTTTTGAATTAAAAATATCAACATTATCTTTAAGTGGATTTTTTGTATTTTTTGAAAAATAGTCAATTTTTTTATGAATAGTGAAAAACACTACATAGTAGTTAAATTATGAATTATTCATTTAAATGAAATTTTTCCACTTATATGCATTAAATTTTAAAAAAAGTAATATATGGCTGTCATTAGTAAGTAAAATGTGGTTCAATAAGATGAATATAATTTAGAGTTAATAATATCTTTTCATTTTTATTTACTACAGTTATAGGTAAATAGGGTAATTCAAGGTAAAAATAATATTATAATATATAAATGTATCAGAACACATTTCCTATCCATATTTGATGAGTCTTGGACTTCAATTAATATCCTTGGGTGAGTCTTTTTTCCATTGAAATCCATTTAGGGAAGATAATTTCATTAATTACTCTTTATTTAATGTAAAATAAAAATATATTAAACATGTATTTTTTTTCTAAAATAATTTTAATATGGGGCTATATAATTGATATCTTCAACTATTAATAGTAATTAGAAATAAAAAAATATTTCCTACCTCATGGTCTTTTATTTAGAATTTTTATACATCAAATAAATAAATTTATTTATGACAAAATTATAATGTAATAATTACATCATTAATGAATGTTTTAAATAAATGAGATTTGAAATATTAAAATAAATATATTTTGAGATATTTTATTATATAAAAGAGTTTTATAGATGATAATTAATTTTTTTAATTGAATTAATAATGTTTTTTTTCATTGAATCAAATTTTTTTGGATTTTTTAAAATTTTTTCAAATGAATATTATTTAAATTGACATAGTTGAGTTCTTAAGTAAATTAATATTTGTTTAAATGATAAAATAGTCCAAAAAATATATTATTTTTCCAAAGAGCATATATTATTTTCAAATAGTATTTAATGAACCAATTTTGGTTCTATTTGAATTTCATGGTAACTATATTAACCATATAGATTGAATACAAAAGAAGATATTGTTAGAGTCAAATTTGTTAATTTATTGTTATTGTAAAACTACTTGGTTAAATTTGATACCAAACTTCTCTAAAAACTAATGGATGATTTTATTTCGAATAATAGTAATATTATATTATAATTCAATAAGTTCAGGACCTCTTAAAATGGAATATTATTTTTATAATAACATTAAAATTTCAAATATACCTAATGTGCCCATCCTGCCTCTTATAAAATGACACCACCTCTTACCATTACTCACACCTATAAATCCCCCTTAGATCATCCCACATATACTCAATTAATCTCTTATAATCTATCACTTCATCCTATTATCCTTACTTTTAGCAGAAGGCACATCAAAAAAAGCTATTTGGCTCAATCCTAATGGAGTTACCCGATATAAAAGTAAGGTCTTCCCTAAATTTCTCTTCTTTTATTTTAATTTTTCAATCCCTATTCACATATTATTATTTGATTTCATAACTACATCGATATACTAAATATAATAGATTTTTTATGGTAAGTATTTGAAATAACCTTCCACACACCTAAATATAGTGGATACAAACATAATGTTTCTATGGACAACGAACTACTACCTCACAGAAAACCAATTTTTCAATCATATCCTACCACCCCTTATGGTGACCATTAAAATGGAAATTTATTTATATTTTATATATATATTATTTATATTTTCTCTATGTTTATGTATTTTCCATTTATAGAATACCATTATGTATGCTATAATGGGTAAATACGATAATTTCATCAGAGGATGTGCAGACTACCACCCCTCAAAGTGATATGACTCGTTAATACCATACGTGGAATATATAAAAGACAGAATTGATTAAATTACATATGATATTATACTATATTTATAATATACATATGTATCATTATGTTTTCATTCCATTAAATAATATATAGAAATAAAAGTAGTGTCTATGTGTACGTACTGTTATTGTCTCCATGAGTAGTGTGTTTTATTTCATTTCTCCAAATGTTATGTACTATTATAAATAAATATATATATTGGATATATATGATATATATGATATATTAATTATTAATATCATCGTGTAGATAATGGATTTCTTACTAAATGGACAATTTGTAATTATAACAAGTTCATTGTTTGACTCATCTTATGAATATCGAAAAAACGTCCAATATGAACTAAAATAATTATCTAATTATTATAGAGACGTAATAAGTGACATAAAGAGAATAATAAACTTGAAAATTGTTTCTTAAGAAATTATACATTATAATAAGTTTATAATTCTAGAAATTAATGAACAAACGAGTCAAGTCGGGCACGAGGTAAGGGACTTCGTCTCAATCTCCTTTCATTGAGGAATTTTTTGATAATATACACCTCTATCATTGACATGGTGTATAATAAAACCCTTTGACATTTAAATTCATTCAAAGGGAATATATTATCTTATATGTGTTTCACTAAGCTACAAAATGAATATTTTTAACGTTTTCAGTGCCGATTACCTCTCCACCGTTGTAATCATTATTTGAATTCCTCTATATGCCTTTGTGTTTTTAAAATGAAAACGAAACACCTTATTCTAGTTTTAGGTGTGTTGGAATAGAAAATTATATTTAAACGGGTTAATTATTTCAATATCATGAAATTATTTCTTGTTATTTATAATTAAATGTTATAAGTGGAATCATATATTTTCAATATTTTACATGTTTCTTTTATAATGGTACTCGGACAATTGAGGGGTGGTTATGTGACAAACCAAATAAAAGGTGGTGTCCTGATAAACTAGGATGATTCGATACATTATAACATCCAATGAATTATGTATAGATGTCATCCATATGGCTATTCCATTTACTGATAAGTGTGGAAGTTGACCGTATGGTTTTTCTATTTATATATTTTCATGTCCCATGTTACCATAAATGTTATGTGTTCTTTCTATGGGTTTTATGGTAATGTATTTATTTAAAAAGGGTAATAAATGTGATTTTATTTAGTGTAGAATATTTACTACTTTATAAAGGTGAAAAGTATTACTTATGTTAATGTATTCATGGTTTATTAGTTGTTTTGAAAAACTAACAGTTTTTCTTCTTTATAAATCTCTTACTATTCTTTTTATTCTCATCCCGTGTTTTTAAAATGTTTCTCACAGGGATAAAAGTATAATAGGGTCACATATGGGATGATGGAATAGTCAAGATGATTAATACATGTAACTAAAAAATAATCGTTTATTTTAAGAGTTTTTATTTTATGAAAAAATGGATATTGAGAAGAAGATTCTACATGTAATTTTTAATTGTTTTTGTATATGTTATGACTTATTCTCTAAATATCTAAACTTGAAAATATCCTTAACGTGAATTATTAACATATTACAACATTATATAATGATTATGGTTGGGGCCTTATATTTTTAGAACAACACCTCTCTCTAGTTAAGATTTCATACAAATGAAGCTTTTACTCAGTCATTCAGATAGATCCCAATGAATCCCTCTAGGGAATGAATACTGGAAATACACATTTAATGGATGAATATGGGGAAATAAATCTATTTTGACTTTATTTTGATAATTAATAGGTAGATATGGGATGATCAATTCAAAAAAAACATAATGGAAACACAATGTGTGCAAAAAGATATGATGATAATCAACGACGTGATATAGAATTTGATGTTTGTGAAAAGATATTATTTATATTTTTTAAATAGATTATGATAATGATGTTAGAAAAATAATTTAATGGTGAGACCTAGGTACATTTTTCTTTTCATTATTATTGATTGAGTAGCGAATGGGTGACTATAGACTATTGTTTCCATAGAACCACTCTCAAGTTCACGATGTGTTCCGTATATCTATTGAGATAAATTTCATATGATACCCTTAAAAAGTAAATATCTTAGAGGTAATACCACTGGATTGATATATTTATTATAATTAAAAACTAGTGGGGAGATATTATCATATATATATAATGTTCAAAGAAACACAACCACTCACCTAGTAAAATTTTCATTGCAAATAACTAATTTGAATAATCATTATGGGAACCTGGGGATATGATGCGGCATAAGAATCCCCATTTGATTATAAAGACTAATTAAATTTTAGTGTGTATTTCATTTGGGATGGTTTCTAAGGTAACACATTTTGTTTTTATTATTATTTTAAATTATTTTAATCTCTATGATATTTTATGATCCGCACAACACTAAGATAAAACGAACTGTGATATATTATTCTTATTATTATTTGGAAGTCAATTTATAACATAAGAATTTAATTTGGATCTATGAATACGAATAATTTTATTATAAAATATATTTTTAATGGTCTTAAATTAAGAAAATATTTTTCTATATAATTATTTGTTTATTACTAATATTTTATATGCTTTAAAAAATACTTGTTTCTTCAAATAATGATTTTTAATTATTTTAATAATGTTATTGTATTTTAAAATTGTATATTTGGAATATTTTATATTAAAAAAATCACATAATTTTTTGAATCAAAATATCAAAATTATGTTTCGGTGATTTATTTGAATTTTCTTAAAAGTTGATTTTTTGGTAGATGGTGAAAAATATTGATTTAAAAAAACCATATCATTTAATAATGCTGAAAATTTTATTTTTATTTTTTAAAAAAGTTAATGGAAATCTTATTTCAATTTTTTTATTATTAATACTATTAATTTAATTTAATTATTGGTGAATTTTTTTCTTAAAATATTATACAATTATGAAAATATTCCCTTTATAAGAATATTTTTTCATCTTATCTGCATGTTTATTTTTATGTGAAAATTTTCAAACTATATAAATGGAATTTGAAAAAATGGACACCATATTTTTATACAGTGTTATTAATATTACATAATATTGTTAATTTAATTTTTTAAATAAATCAATAGTAAAACTTATTAAAATTGATTATTGGAGGGAAGGTTAAATTGGGTTTATTGGGATTATAATAATATTATATGGTTTTAAATATCTTATTAAATGGATATATATTAACCTAACCTCATATATGGTTCCATATTGTTTTATTGAGGAGCCTTTTGGCCTTTTTTGAACATGGTTGGAAAATAAAATCATGTTTGTCCTCTCCCCCAAATATAAAAGTGCACTACCTTCTCACACAATTTTTCTCAAACAATACCGATGTTATTAATTTTCTATGAATACCTCTCACATATTCCTATAGGTATGGAATTATATTTTATATATTATTCTTTGTAAATAATTTTAATTCCTAAATTATATTACTATATTTACATTCATAACTTAATATTTTTTGAAAAGGATAACGTTGCTCATGAATACGGGTGGAAAATAACCTCAACTAAGAGTTGTGATAAATTATTAAATTTTTTTTACATGGATGGTAATATAAATTTATTTAATTATAATATATAAAATTTAAGAAAAAATTAATTTTAAATGGGATATTTTATTTACCTTTATTTAATTCCATCTATCTTTAAAATGGAAACACTGTTCATGTGTACGTACAACCTATCTTCTTTCTAAATTGTGAGGCTCATGTTATACATATAACATTAATTGATTATATAAGTCAATATATAATCAATATATTTTATACAAATATCATGGATAACATTTTACAAACGATGGATCCATGATCAATATAAATTTATTGAAATTTTAAATTAAAACAGACCATAAATTCAGACATATTATTATCTAAAAGAATAATTTAAAGGAAAATTGTTAATAAATCGGTAATAAAATATAATATATAAATAAAATAATATTATATATATTATAATATATATATAATACATTATAATAATTTATTATTTATTATAAAGGAGGATTGAATGTGTATGAATAATTTTAGAACAATTGGTATGGGATTTCAAGTCTCTCCTTTATTTGTAGGACACATATTCCATATTCCCCATTTGTTTCTTTTTTTGACTTATATAATGTACCTACGAAATTTTATTAAATTAATATATTTATATTAATGATATTAAATTTTATAATTTTTTTCCATTATATAATGGGGTTTATGATTCATAACACTACAAAAGAAATATGTGATCTTAATCTAAAATTTATTTCTTTTGGGGACATGCTGTATACACAACATTTTTATTTTGTATCATGTATATAATATCCATGAACACCTTGTCGGATAATTCTAGTTAAATTTTGTTTAATAATTATTCAACATTGATTATTCCTTTCATGGGGTCTGAAATTCAGAATATACCAAAGTGTGAAGGGTATTATGTTAAAAACCCATTGTTTATCTAGATTGTTTATGATCACATTCTTATAATCAAATCATGTGATATAAATATATATATATAATAATAAAATTTATTATTCTATTTTCATATCTCAATATGACATTCTCAATTAAATATACCCACATTTTGTAATAATTATATTAAAATAATGATTTTTCAGAAAACCAGCATTATTTCCCTCTTCCATTAAAAATAATTTTCTCCCATCTCCATTATTTGTAAACAAAAAAATAGAATGTATTTATTATTTTAAAATTATTTATTAAATAAAATTTTAAACCTTTTACCTTTTATTAAAACTAATAAAATGTATATTTTTAATATTTTCCAAACAACGACCCTTGGTATTTTTCTGAAAATTTGAATGGAATCATTATTTTAATGTGTACTATATGAATGCTATTTCCCAAAAGCCAGAATACATAATTATTTAAAGCATATTATAAATGTTGACATGATTTATATTAAAATAAATAAATTTTCCATAATTGGTATGTTTTTATATTTTATAATAGTTATTTGAAAGTGGGAAATATATTTTCTTCCTGAATGATTCCATGTGTTACTTGAAAATAATTTTATATGTTGTAATCCTCTATTATTAAATCATATTTTAATGGGATATTTTACTATGATTCAATACTTTTAATTTATTTGTAGGGTATATTTCAATGAATAATATATTTGTATGAAAAAAAATATCATTTTCTAAGGATTATGTTATAATGAAACGAATATATTCTTATGGAACCCGATTCGTTTCCATGGACATTACAAAGATTAAATGTTTATGAAAACCCTTTCATTTAATATGTTTTTATATGAAGAATGTTTTATGATATTTTTCTATGTATGTTGAAGGATCACAACAATAGTGGGGCATACATTTCCCCCTAATTCAATATGAAAATATTTATAACTGAAGAGTTAATAATGATATTTCTTGAACATCATTTTTTGTTCCCAATTTCATTCCTTGAAATAGTTTAAAACTCTATAAGATTAATACGTAGTCCTTGTTTTCATGACCATAAAATCATTCATGAATCTATTGTTCTCGAAAAAAAATTTATGACAGTACTCAATGTCTTTTCCTTATCCAAATAAGTAAACAAAGATCTATTTATACATGTTACAATGTTATGAGATATTATTTTTTCATTAATGCAATATGTTCATTGATTTAAATTATGATTCATGTCTAACGAACTACCATGATTTGTTCAATGAATTATTTTTATGATCTATAATAATAAAAGTATGGAATTAATATGTTATTATCATGTTCTCAAACACTAATTTTTATGTTATGTTGATATATCTATTGATTACCCATACTGATATTCTATAGTCACCATTTCGTATGTGTCATTTCCCTAGGTTATGAAAAATGTGTCTATTTAGGTTATAACTTAAAAGAGTTCTATGTAGGAATATCATTCTAAGAGATGTTGAAGATCATTAATGAAAATATATGATTACATTCCTCGTCTTCGAATACAAAAAAAAATTCTCCCTTTGCATTTTTTTGTAAAATGATATTGATATAAACTTTTGAAGATGTATTATTTTTATGTACATTCCAAGAACATTATTGTTTTTTTTATAATTTCTTCCATTGGATATGGTATAGATACAATATTTTTCATAAAAATCAACATTTGATCTAAGGTAGGCATAATTATGAAATATGTGATATTGAATGGGAATATTATTAGTATATCATGGATGAGTATTTATGGATGAGAATCATATGTATGAATAATTTAATTTGATAAATTTGGCACTAAATTGGTGGATTTTTTTTTCATAGTAATCCAAAAGATACTATATGATATTACATTTATAATTACATTGATCAATAATTATCGGGTCATGATGCATTGATGTACATCATATTCATCACACTATTTGAGGAGGAAGTGGGAGGTTATATGAATATTGAGATGTTTAGAAAAAAACATGAATTGTTTCTATGATGAATACTAAGATAGTTGTAGTAACATCGGTACATATAAAAATTTTTTCATTCAATATTTAAATTGAAAAATTTATTATAAATGTATAAAATAACATGTTGTATTTAATGAAATTAAAGAATCTATAATAATATAATTGTATACTACAATAAAAGGGTATATTAAAATTTTATGTATCTATCCATTAACCCCTCCCCACAATTTTCATCCCCTCATGGGCATACATTGTGAGAAAAGAAATAATGACCCTCGTGTCCTACCTATAGTTGGCCCTTTGTAAGCGACTAGAACTAATGGTATAACAAACACAAACATGGGTGGAATTACCCTCCAAAATAACACATACAAAAGAGAGTGATAAGTTATACTCCAACCAAATCGAAATCAGAAATAAGTTTAAAAATAAACCCAAGTACATATATTCCATTTCGTGAAAAGATAGTATAACTGAAAGGTAAAACTACAGGTAAAAATGAAGGTAAAATGACTGTGACCCCAATGCACGAACAACTCTTACAAAATTCTTCTAGTTATTAGTAACCAACATGATCTTCAACCTGCTTCGAGTGACCTGAAAAATGGTTTATATAGCATAGGGTGAGTATAACTTTATACTAAGGATGATCCTTCTTATATCCTCTCATGAAAAACAAATGAAGGAATTAAAATTCCTGGTAAACAACTAGGGAAACAAACTTACCACCTAAATAGGTATACTAAGTTCCTAGCCTCACCATGGATACTCTAAATAAGTATTAAATACATGAATATATTATTTAATAAATAATACCAAGGGAACCCCAGAACGACTTCCCGAATAGTTTTTCTATTTTCCCCAATGTCACACATCTTAAGACATATCTCTCCCAAAAGGCTTTCTCGAAGTCACCTGGGTGAGTACCACGTCCTCCACCTTGTGCCATAATAGGGTTTCCTTCAATCACCTAGGAAAAGAACCAAACCATCCACACAACCCTATGTAACATGGTAGTTTACGATAGCCAACACAACCCACATAATGAGTATCATATATCAATTATTATATGTCAAGTCATTACAGCCCATATGCCAAGTAAGGATCATCAGTCCTTCACAGTATACACATTTTATACCTATAGTATTATATTAGAAAAATATATGGAATCTATGTGTTCAATATAACGAAAATCTATTATGTCCCTATACACACATATATGGGGGAATGTAACTGTCGTGCATACCAGAACAAGTAACTACTAAGAGACAGAGAGAGAGCACAACCAAAGGGGAAAGTCATCCATCCATCCTCCCATAGAGATGTTGGGTAAAACACACCCCAGGCCTCATGAATCCTTTGGGATTCAGTCACCGTACCCAAAAATGATGTTGTAGAGTATAAAACACACAATTTATATGAAATAATATATCTCATAACCACACTATGGGAAAAACATGTCTTAGACACAACTATAGCTAACATCTCTTATACTCCCAACTGCCAATACATAGAATATATATCCTATATAAACCCAACCATTTGAATAAATTTATTATTCATCATATACCTTTTTATAAAATTTTCATTATTTTAATTAATTTATAACCCTTAATTAAACATTAAAAATTTTACATTACATTTCATTCAAATCACAAAATGTTCCATATCATCTACGTATAACCAAACCTAGTCTACAGTTCCTGATGGTTATAACCACAACGTCGAATCCCATAATGCTCCAACACCATGAATTCAAAATAATTTGTGAAATTATATATTTATAGTGATATTACATTCCATAATTAATGGAATTCAAGACAATCATTCTAAGATTCCAACTATATATTGTTCAACACTGTTAGGAGATGAAATACTCATTGAGAAATCTCACTTATAGCATTAGCGTAGACACATCCATCCTCGAGAAGCTAAACATGTAAATAAAGTGGAATACCCAATACATCATTGACTCTCTTGGAAGGATGGTAATCATGACTAGCTACCTCTAAAAGTTGGGAATGTAAAGATAATGACCATGCAACAGATTCAACATGAACCCAACATTTATAGCAGTGGGAAAGGCCATATTCCTCCCATATAATCACCTCCAGTGTCCTCCATAAATACCACATAGATAAACATATTCACCTCACCACTATATTCATCAACTACTATCACAGCCACTCGGTATCCCCACACCACATATCACAATATCCATATAGGCTTCCAGCAGAAGTTGTAATAAACAAACATCATAGCAACTGGGCTTTTGTCCCCATACATGGCATCCTTCCTCTACACACAACGATCTATCGTGACACAAAAGTACAAGGCACTCAACATTATTGGAAGAAAAGTAACTTAGAACCCAATATGACATTATTTTTATCAAACAAATAGTTCATTAATCCATCTAGAATTAACCAATTAATTATTAATAGGTTCCAAATATGGTAAACATAAATAGAATGCTATCATATCTCTCAAAAACAGATCTAATAAATAAATATAACATTCTTTTAATCAACAAGAATCGACATGATTTGGGTTTATCAATAAATTCACATAAATCATACAAACTACATCAATTTGATAATCATCAAATCAAAAAAAACCACAATATGATTCATTAAACACACATCATTATATATGGCCAATTAATTTACATTTAATCCCATTATTATGTTATTTATCAATTTCCATCAACAATGACATGATAAAAAAGAATATTATATATTTCACACTATCTAGAAAATAAAGAGGCTATAACATAAGTATGAAATTTATACAAATTCATTAATCTGATTCAAATATTAATTATGACAATTTAATTGTGTTCCATTGGCTAAATCATGTAATGTATTCTACTACACAAAAAAAATAGATAATATATGAATCTCTTTCCTCAAAATGTATTCAATGTTTATTTCACGAGAATATTCCAAAAAATGGATCATGATCACCTCTTTTGGAGGAAGATATTCCCCTGAGGACACAGTGACACCACCACACTAGTCAAAACCAAGAAAAATCCAATAAGAACATGGATATCACATGCCATAGCAGGTAAATGTGAAATAGAAGGAGGGGAAACTAGAAGAATGAGGGGAAAACTGAATGTATATAAATGACTGATTGATACAACTTTATTACAGCAAAGCATGGGGTGCACATATAGTAGAAAAAACATCAAGGGGAACCGTGAAAAAAAAGAAAGAATGGTCACACGAATCCTATGAGAATAGAGAAAATTTTTGAACACATTATAATTGGGAAAAATAACTAATAACAAGGAAGGAAGATATCACGACCCTTTAGAATATTAAATAGAGAAATTATTTTTGATATAATGGATTTTACATTAAAAGTAGATCGCATTGAACCACATGGTCTGACGAATTAAAATCTAGAATAATTTTTTATAAAATAAAATATATAATTCAACGGCCGTGAAATGGCTTAAAAACACTTAAATATGACATTTAAATCATTTTAATTCAAAAAAAATTAAAAAAATAAAAACTAGGAAATTTGGATAAATCGGGAATTTTGAAATAGGAAATGACATAGTTCTGGAAACAAATTTCATAAAACAGATTCAGTGCCACTGTTTATGTTGAATCATTTCAATGCCACTATTTCATGGAATATTTTTGGAAATTTATCAAAGTAATCTACATTTTTTATGTCACTATTTCATGAAACAGTTTTGAAATTTGGAAATGGATGTCCTCTCATTTCGTGAGAACATTTCATGAATCAATTTGTAAAATTAGAAATGGAAGTGATATTGTTTTCTGAAACCATTTCTTGAAAAATTATGGTAACATGGAAAAGGATGTGACACCATTTCGTGAAAAATTTCATGAAAACTTTTGTCTATTTGGAACATTTAGTGAAATAGATTCATTACACCATTTTATGAAATTGTTTTGATATTTAGAAAAGGAAGTGACAACATTTCTTGACATATTTTCATGTGAATGATTAGAATGATGGAAAAGAAAGTGACATTGTTTAGTGAAACCATTTCGTAAAATAGTTTGGTAATTTGGTAAGGAAATTGACACCATTTTGTGACACCATGTTTTGAAATAGTTTGAAATGTTCAAAAAAGATGTTACACTATTTTCCGACATAGTTTCATGAAATATATTTGAAATTTGGAAGAGAAGGTGATATTGTTTCATGACACATTCTCATGAAATAGTTTAAAAATATGGAATCTTGTTAGGGGAAAGTCACAGTGGCTTCCCATAACACCTCAAACACCATATGTTAGAAATTTAATGGACATGAGGGTTCTACACCATTAAATACAATACCTCTAAAAAAATTCTTCTCCAGGAGAATCCAAAACCAACCAAGAAATGAAATAGAAAAAGGGGTTCAAACAACTAAAATTTGACACAACTCTCAAGGTTATCACCACCAATGGAGCTGAACCAATTGAAAAGTAAAAAATGAAACCACGTGGAAAACACCACTATCTCTTAAAAAATAACTGAAAGAAGAAACCTCTCCATAGAGAGAAACCCACAATAACCAAAGAAAGAAATCCATATCATCAATTTGAATGGTCTACAACCACAAAGTGATCAACATTACAAGAAAAAAAGGAAAACACAAAACAACCCAGGGTAATGTGTGTGTATCTACGACTCATATTCCTTGGAAATCTCATTCACGCTACTCTGCCTCACAATGACATGAACATAGGGAATAACATTCAGGTAAAACACTATCTCATTATGGCACGGTATCTCTATAGGCATCTCTGTAATGGTCCCATCAATAACAATGTTTTTATTTATCCAATCAATAATGTTAGAGTCCTCATTAAGATATTTACAGAGCTACGAAATATGAAAATCACTATGTATCTTTCACATATATGGGGAAATTGATACTCGATACACCAAAAATTCAACTCGGTGGAACACCTCAAATGGCCTAAATTACTATGGTTAAATTATACTCCCAAGGATAAAAATTATCTACCCTCAAAGGGGATTTACCATCATAAAAACAAGGTCCCTTTGAAACGGACTTCTCAAGGACAAAACTCTCACCTCGACAACTTCCAAAATTGTTGCAATCGATGATGAAATCCCAAAGAAGCATGTACACTCTCTTCATGATCCTCATAAAATTCAGAGTATACTAGTATTGTATCAATGAAAACCCCCAAAAACTTATCCAGGAATGCATGGAACACATCTTTCATCAACCCCGTGAACAACTGGAGTATTTTTCACACTAAATAGTATCCCCATGAACTCGTAATGCACATGATGACAACAGAATACCACCTTCAGAATATTCTAATCCATTATTAAAATAAGATGATATACTAACAAAATGTAAATCATTTAGAACAAACATTCAACAATCAGTTGGTAAAACAAATAATCAATCCATGTAATAGGACAATGACCCTTCACTATCTCTTTTTTCAGGAGATGATAATTGACACAAAACCGCAAACTTCCATCAGCCTTCATTAGGTAAAAAATTAGTGCCCCACATAGTGACACTCTCAGATCTCAAAACCACATTGTAACAGAACATATAGAAATATACACATCTCTTGTAACTCAAAAGTGGCCATCCTATATGGGGAAAAAGAGATAAGAGACACTATTGGACAATGCTCGATCCTGAAAACAATTTCTTGTCGAGTGGGTAATTCTACAACCACTTCTGGAAAGACATCAGGGAACTATTAAACGAACCTAGGAAATATAGATTTCTAAACATATGATAGACTCAACAACATTTCATCCATCATTGATGATAAATAGGGAACACGCTTCTAACCCCTTCAAGGGTCTCCCTCTCTAACAAACACTAATGTTTCTCCATCAGTATCAAAGAACACTACCTGCATCGAGGATATATCAACAATATCCTATACAGAATAATACCAATACATTATGAGGTTGAAATCATATGGTTTTATCCATAAACATAGTAAATTTCCCCATTAGTGGTGTTCCGCTGCATTATCCCATAGTCTCTACATACTTCAAGCAAGTCAAATCGTCTTCTAAATGGAATAGACAATGCCATGTTCAATATAAATTTCAGCACATAATATCCCAATGAATGGGAAAAGGATGGTAATATGAAGGATTTCATGGATCATATGTCAAAAAATGCATAAAACCATGTAAAAAAAAGAAAATGTAACTATGAATGAGGTGTGGAAATGATAAAGCATGCCGCTGACTGTGACCTGCTCTATGGCCTCTCAGCCCCTAATGACAACCACCACCATGGTTATTCTCTTCCCTGTGAGGAAATGGAGAGCCTCAGGGTTGTCCTCTCTCTGATTGTAACACCCCTGGTAAATAAAGAATATGACATATTTATATTTACCCATATTTTTGAATCAATCATTAATATTACTTTAAAAGGGATGTTATGCTCGATGGCGTACCCAATACGCAACAACATGTTTCTTGGGAATCTTACGTTGCACTCTAATAATAAAATAATATTATTTTAAATGGTAGTTAACATGTTGCCATTGTAAAGGCGGGAATGTATAGAAATAACTAAAATATGATTATATATGTTTTTAAATGTTTTTACATTTATCCAATAAAGGATAAAGGCTTAAAATACGGAAAGAATTCAATTTTAGGCGCATATGCCCTAGTTTTCACTAAAGGTTCACTTATCACCTTTTGATGTTGAACCATCATTAAATATAGTTTTGTTCACTCTTAATCATTATTTGGACCAAATAAAACTCTTATTAAGAATCGGGACATCAAAATTTACTTTGTGTAAATTTTTGGTATCTTTCCGATAAAGTTCATTTTTTAATGAATAGTGTAAAATGTTGTATTTTAATTCAAAAACTCTTTTTAATCTAATTTATTTATATGATTAGATTATCTTTTGAATTGGTTTTAAAGTGAAATTAGAATATATTTTTATCATTAAATCCAATAGTGTTTTTTGGAATTAATTTCACTTTGAAATGAGACTTAAACCACTGTCAATATTTTGATACTTATTGTTTCATAAAAACACGCTATTTGCTCTGACAGCGGGAATTAATTATTAAATTAATTAATCTGACTTAAATGTTTTGAATTTTTTAAAATAGTCTTCATTTTTGAATTCGGAATATCAAATATATCTTATGGTGAATTTTTGGGATTTTTTTGAAAAACTTCAATTTTTGATGAATAGTGAACCCACTAAGTGGTACTTATAAAAACTGATTTTTCCGTTTAAATTAAATTTTGCCATATTTTTGTTTTGAATTTCAGAAATCCGACATACATGGTTGTCATTAAGAAGTAAAATGTTGTTCAATGGGATAAAAATCATTTTTTGGGGAATACTAACTTATTGTGTTTTTAATCGCGATTAGTGGTAATTAGTGTAGTTTAAGGAAAAAATAATGCTTTAACAAAATAAGATGAGCATGACACATGTCCTACCCTCATTTGTTGTGTCATGGCCGACCAATAATAGCCATGGGTCAACTTGAGGACCCCATGGAGCTACTTTGGTTGGGAGATGACATAAATAACTTTTTATTTAATGTAAAAGTAAAAATGACAGAAACATCATATGTTTTACGAAAACAATTTTTACATGGGGTTATAAAGATCAGATGTTTGATTATAAATATTAATTGTAAAGATAAAAAGATTTCTTACATCATAGTATTTTTTTTATAATTTTTAGACACTAAATAAATTAAATTATTTATGACATCATGATGATGCAGCGATGACATCATTATTTAACAATTTAAATAAAATGGAATGATAATGTAAAATCTATGAACTAAAAATGTCAAAAACTTATTGGATGGGTTACTTTAGAACGCTTAACACATTATACATGAATTATATCAATGTGGGACCTTTTGAAACCGAAACACATTTTCAAATAAAGTAACATTTCTTACTTTCCAAAAGTGCCCCTCCTCTCCTCTTATAAAAGGCCCCCACTTCTACCTCATTTCACACACTCCTCAAGCCTTTGTCTTGGCCAAACCCTGCCCATTTACTCTCTCCAAATCCCTCTCCTCATCCTAGAGGATTCCCTTTGGGCATAATCCTTTCAAAGGAAGCATTTAGGCTCAAATAAAAAGGAGTTACACTTTTAAAGGTAATTCATTCTCTCATGTTCATTTGTTTTATTTTGCTTATGCAACCCCCTAAACTCTTTTTATTTATTTCTTTTGTAACAACAACAGTGTCTTAAATATAATAGGATGTTGTTATAAGATTTATTCGAGCTACACTCTCACACAACGACATCAAATGGTTAAAGAACATACGGTTTCCGTGGATGGCGAAATTCTGCCTCCCGAAACGATGATTGTTCAATACTCATTTAACTCCTTCAAAGGTGGCCATTATGATGTCACTATTTCTATATATGATATATAATATGTTTATGTTTTCCTTAAGCTTCTGTTTTTTTCATTTTGGGCAAACCTTTATGGTTTCCATTATGGGTAAACGTGATATCTTCATTTAAGGAAGTGCGGACTACCGCCCCCTCAAAGTGATTTGATTCGTTAAATTCCATATGTGGGACGTATAAAGGATGAAACTATGATATTATATATGATATTATACTGGAATTATAATATACCTTTATATCATTATTATACCATTCTATAAAATACGAAATAGAAATGAAAGTATCGTTCATGAGTACGTACGGCTTACCGTCTCCATGAACGGTGCATTTCATTTCTTACCTCTAAATGATTATCTAATGTTATGAATGCATGAATGTACTGGATATATAGGACATATATGATATATACATCATGAATAAAATTCTGGATATAATAAAAATTTGGCCACACGAACAACATGTAATTGTAAGAAGTCCACTTTCGACTTAAGAACCAAATATCGGCAAAACAAATATTATTAACTTAAATGATTACATAATGTTTATGACATGGTAATAAGTGATATAAAAGGAATAATGAACTTGAAAAAGGTTCTTAAGGAATAATAAATTAACTCAAGTTTATTATTTATGAGATTAAAGAACGATCGAGTCAAGTCGGATCCGAGGTAAGGGATCCTACTCCTCTCTTTCTTTTTAAGTACACACTTTTATGTCATTCCATTTAAAGCTCATATTTCTTGTTATTGGAATGATATTTTATATTAAAAATACTTTAATTTTTTTGTTCATGTGATGAGAGACCCTATTCTCTCTCATCAATCCATTTTGGATGTTTTGAGTGGCGTCGTTAGGTTGCCGAACTTTCGTAAGAGATCTAACCTCTCTCTTTCTTTTTAAGTACTCTCTTTTATGTCACTTCTTTTAAGCTCCTCTTTGTAATGTTAGGGGATGTTATTTTATATTCCTCGTGCTGTAAATTTTATTTTAATGTGATGAGATACCCTATTTGATCTTATAAATCCATATTCGGAAGTTTTATGTGGCGCCGTTAGGCTGCCGAGTTTTCGTAAGGGATTTTTCATCTCACTTTTATTCCCGTGAGATTTATGCTACATTTGACACAAATTCCATTGAGTGGTGTATGTACTGCCCATTATTCTACTCTTTGTGTAATATAATTTCTTTTATGAGTATTTACATCAATGATCTATTGTCCTTATTTCATGGGGTGTATGTTTTGAAAGATACCCAAGTCGGTAAGTGAACCATTCACCCTCCTCTTTTTTTAAAAGACTTATTTTGTTGGGTCTTTTAATTTACAAATTTTTATGTTGGGATATGTTCTCATATATCCTTATTGATGTAAATATTATGTCCAAGTGATGAGATACACTTTTTATCTCTCATCAACTCATTTTGATGTGATGTCGTTAGGCTGTCAAGGGAACTTTTTAACCCAATTTCGATTTCTTTGGGTTCAACATGTAGTCATTGAAAATGTCATCCATTGAATATGTGTGAATGACCTTTTATTGTTTTACACTTAATATCCACTTATATTGGGTGTATTTATATTTGTCACACATATTTTTGAGATTTATTTGTCCTTAATTTAAGGATACCTTCTTTATAAGGGATTTCATCACATTTGACATTTCTATTGAGGGTTCATTGTTGTTAAGCAGCAATTCACTCTTATATTGTGTATATACTGTCCTTTGGATTATTATATCATGAATCCATTTATTCTCATGATATTATAAAGTTCTGACTAAATGTTATTCCTCAATTATTGTATTCAAGTGTCTTTATTTTTGTTAAAACCCCTTTAACCAAAATATCATTTTAAATGATTTAATTATTTGTTCTTATTAATATCCATGTTTTCAAAATGGTTTTAATGATTTATTTATATGGATATTAATTGATTAAACTTTTAAGATTCAAGGTGGTATGGGACACTTTGTTTCAAAAATCTCTTTATTAAATGTTTTAAATGGTTTTGGAAATGGTTTCTTTTTGAATGGATTCATTATTTCAATATACTAAAATGTTATATTGTGATTGAAATGTGGAAATGTTATGTTTCCTTTATGCAGGTTTTATGTGACACATTTATTTTATAGTTCTTGAGCATTGTTATGAAAACGGGTGGTTCCGTGATAAACTAAGGGCGGGTGAGACCGATATAGCTCTCTAATGCATTGGGTAACACGAAAGAGTGAAACGTTATGGTTTCTCCGAAGAGATTTAGGGAATATACTATGATGGGTATTCCAACCGTAACCAAGAGGGTTACTCCCTACGTAAGAATGTTATGAATGCCTCAAGTTACCTTTATGTCTTATGTTTTCTATGATTTATTCATGATTTGATATGCGTATGTTTTATGGGTAAAGTGTGATTTCATTCTAAGGTATATATGAACTCATGTTTCCTTTCCATATTTTTATAACTCCTACTGAGCTTTTTATGCTCATGCTATGTTTTTTTTTGAAATGTTTTTCACAGGTCAAGGGAAAGTTAAATGATGTGATGATAGTGTCAAGGATGTGTCAAGAAAGAATCCATGTTATATTTTAAATATGTTCCTATTGATGGGAAGAATGAATACTGTCTTTTATGTAACCACTTTGTTTAAATGTGGAATGTAATGCAAGATTCATGATCTAATTCTCTAAAACTCTAAACCTGAAAAGATCCTCAATGTGTAATCTTGTAATAACTCAAGATTAAGTAAGGTTTAAGGCTGGGGCCTTATAGTTGGTATCAATGGTCGGTTTAGATAACTTTAGAGGTTAGGGTATTCTTTAAGCATAAGTGACATTACCATAATGGTTAGGATTTCAGAAAGATTCCTAGTTTTAGATAAAGTGAATGAGTACATATATCTTAGTGTTTATCTTACTCATTAGTACATGATGGTTTTGTTGATATACTCACACTGACCTTTTTGGTTTTAGTAAATGGCTGGATCTAGCAGGCACCAACATAACAGTGGATGTGAAGGAAACTGAGGCAGTTTTTTGAGCAAGCAACTGAATGATATTGGAGCTGCAATGAGAACTCTTATGTTTATCCTCAACCAACTATCTGGAGTCATGATTGACCACCTAAACCTTGGATATTTTTCTAAGGAATCATATATGCAAGAAACAAATCCCTATGGATGTACAGGTAATAATCATAAAGGTAAGTGTGTTCGAAAACCTATGTGTCAAAGATGTGGAAAGAAACACCTTGGAAAATGTTTCAAAGGGACAGAAATATGCTATAGATGTGGAAATGAAGGTCATAAAGCAAGAACCTTCCATGGAAAAAGGAAGCATCCATTTGACTAGAGGAAAGGGAAAGAAGTTCTCTCTGAGGGATCAATTGAATGTTTTAAATGTGGTGTGCATGGTCATTATGAAAACACATGTCCTATGAAGAAGTTTTGTGAATGGGGTCACCAAGAGCGTACCAATATTCGTTTACCAATACCTAATGCCATTCCGATTGAGGATGATGAAACTGACAATGAAAAATCAATGGTATGTACTATTTCATGACTATTGTTTTCCTATTTTCGAATCTTAGGATATGATTCATGATTTTGTTTTTAAGAAAGAGGTATTTCAGAATAAGTTGGAAAGGAATGGATAATGGATCCTGAAGAATGTTGAATGAGTAAGATGTCAACATATAAGGGATTCAAGAGTTATGGTGAAATTCTTAAGAGTATTAAAGTCTCTTTTGATGATGGGGTTACATTAGAAGACTTTTTATATTATGTGTAACCCTGATGTTTAATATAGGAAAATTTTATTCAAGTAATAGTTATCATTTCTTTTGTGGACATCGTTATAAAGAACCATTTGGGTTTATATGATCCTTACTTTTGAGGTAATTATGGGTTACTATATTTTATGATTGAAGTGAAATGCATGAGATAAAATTGAGGTTAAATTATGTTATGGTTATTTTTGATGATTTTATCCCTTTTGGGGAATGATTTGAGAATTATATAGTTTTGGAAAAAGGACAACACGTAGACCGTGTGACTACCCGTCGCGTCAGACAAGGCTGCGGGAATCAAACCCACAATCAAAGTGCAACTGGTATTTATCTCCTACCACTGGACTACGTGAAGTCCCTGGTTAGTTTGACTGATTTTTTTAAGATTAAGTTGATTTTGGGTTATTTTTGAAAATGATTAACCTATCATAGAGGATATGTGATTAGGTTAATTACTTTTCAATACGAGACTTTAGGAGAAACTGATGTTGTATGGAGATAAATATTACGATTTAACTTGGAAGACTATGTGAATAAATCCTTCAAATATTTGGGTTTCAATCTTATATTGGTTTACATTGATGAATTTTAGGGAAAAATTGTTTATCTGATGGTCCTCGTTGAACTTTGGGTTTTGTTGGACAAATTTTGGAGATTATGAATAGATTTTCTTTTTAATGGGTTATCCTTTTCTGGATTATCTGACCTTGTACTAACCTTTTTGGTTTTGGTTTTGGTTAAAGCCTAAATACATGGGATGTATATAGTTCTCTTTTGTGGATTAGGTGATTCTATAGAAGTTGATTATAGTACTCTTAATGCGAACAAGTCTCCCTAAATACTCGTCTTTTGGAAAAAAATATGAGTTTGTGTAAGGAATATAATAAAAATTGAAAGTCAACATGATAAGTGATTATGTTTCCTTATGAATAAATTCCCCAATAAAAATTATCTTAAAACAAAAATGTTGTCTATTAACTTTTCCTACTGGGGAATCGAATACCGTTTAACCCATCACAAGTTTGTGATTTTCTCGTGGTTAACTTTCACCTAAACATGTTTTCTATCACTCTCCATCAGAACATGACCCTTTGTTTTTTCCTCCATGTCCATATTTTCATACATGGAATCCTAGTATGGGTTAACTCGGGTGACCTCTGTGCTTATATTTCTTTATTTTAAGGTGATTGTTTTACCAACTCTTGTTCCTATGTGGGACTTTCAAAGATGTTTCCATGTTCAATTTTAAAATTGCGAGGACGCAATTCCCAAAAAGGGGGGAAGGATGTAACACCCCAGGTAAATACAGAATATGACGTCTTTATATTTACCCATATTTGTGAATCAAACATTAATATTACTTTAAAGGGGATGCTATGCTCGATGGCGTACCCAATACGCAACAACGAGTTTCTTGGCAATCATACGTTGCACTCTAATAATAAAATAATTTTATTTTAAATGGAAGTTAACATGTAGTCGTTGTAATGGTGGGAATGGATATAAATAACTAAAATATGATTATATATGTTTTCAAATGTTTTTAAATTTATCCAATAAAGGATAGAGGCTTAAAATACGGAAAGAATTCAATTTTAGGCGCATATGCCCTAGTTTCACTAAAGGTTCACTTATCTCCTTTTGATGATGAACAATCAATAAATATAGTTTTGTTCACTCTTAAAAATTCTTCTGGACCAAATAAAACTCTTATTAAGAATCGGGACATCAAAATTTACTTTGTGTAAATTTTTGGTATCTTTCCGATAAAGTTCATTTTTTTAGTGAATAGTGTAAAATGTTGTATTTTAATTCAAAAACTCTTTTTAATCTAATTTATTTATATGATAAGATTATCTTTTGAATTGGTTTTAAAGTGTAATTAGAATATATTTTTATCATTAAATCCAATAGTGGTCGTTGGAATTAATTTCACTTTGAAATGAGAGTTAAACCAGTGTCAATCTTTTGATACTTATTGTTTCATAGAAACACGCTATTTGCTCTGACATCGGGAATTAATTATTAAATTAATTAATCTGACTTATATGTTTTGAATTCTGTAAAAAAGACTTCATTTTTGAATTCGGAATATCAAATATATCTTATGGTGAATTTTTGGTATTTTTCTAAAAAACTTCAATTTTTGATGAATAGTGAAACCATTAAGTTGTACTTATACAAACTAATTTTTCAGTTTAAATGAAATTTTGCCATCTTTGTGTTTTGAATTTATAAAATCCGACATACATGGTTGTCATTAAGAATTAAAATGTGGTTCAATGGGATAAAAATAATTTTTTGGTGAATAGTAACTTATTAAATTTTTAATCGTGATTAGTGGTAATTAGTGTAGTTTAAGGTAAAAATAATGCTTTAATAAAATAAGATGAGCTTGACACATGTCCTACCCTCATTGTTTGTGTCATGGCCGACCAAGACAATACATGAGTCAACTTGAGGACCCCATGGAGCTACTTTGGTTGGGAAATGACATAAAACACTTTTTATTTATTGTAAAAGTAAAAATGACACAAACATCATATGTTTTACAAAAACAATTTTTACATGGGGTTATAAAGATCAGATTTTTTATTATAAATAGTAATTGGAATGCTAAAAAGATTTATTACATCATAGTATTTTTTTTATAATTTTTAGACACTATATAAAATAAATTATTTATGACATCATGATGATGCAGTGATGACCTCATTATTTAACGATATAAATAAAATGGAAAGATAATGTAAAATCTATGAACTAAACATGTCCAAAACATATTGGATGGGTGGATTTAGAACCCTTAACACCTTATCCACGAATTATATCAATGTGGGACCTTTTGAAACCGAAACACATTTTCAAATAAAGTAATATTACTTACTTTCCAAAAGTGCCCCTTCTCTCCTCTTATAAAAGGCCCCCACCTCTACCTCATTTCACGCACTCCTCAAGCCTTTGTCTCGGCCAAACCCTGCCCATTTACTCTCTCCACATCCCTCTCCTCATCCTAGAGGATTCCCTTTGGGCAGAATCCTTTCAAAGGAATCCTTTAGGCTCAAATCAAAAGGAGTTACACTTTTAAAGGTAATTCATTCTCTCATGTTCATTTGTTTTATTTTGCTTCTCCAACCACCTAAAATCTTTTTATTTATTTCTTTTGTAACAACAACATTATCTTCAATATACTAGGATGTTGTTATAAGATTTATTAGAGCTACACTCTCACACAACTACATCAAATGGTTAAAGAACATACGGTTTCCGTGGATGGAGAAATTCTGCCTCCCGAAACGATGATTGTTCAATACTCATTTAACACCTTCAAAGGTGGCCATTATGATGTCACTATTTCTATATATGATATATAATATGTTTATATTTTACTTAATATTCTGTTTTTTTTTCATTTTGGGCATATCACTATGGTTTCCATTATGGGTAAACGCGATATCTTCATTTAAGGAAGTGCAGACTACCGCCCCCTCAAAGTGATTTGATTCGTTAAATACCATATGTGGGATGTATAAAGGATGAAACTATGATATTATATATGATATTATACTGGAATTATTATATACCTTTATATCATTATTATACCATTCTATAAAATACGAAATATAAATGAAAGTAGCGTTCATGCGTACGTACGGCTTACCGTCTCCATGAACGGTGCATTTCATTTGTTACCTCTAAATGATTATGTAATGTTATGAATGCATGAATTTAATGGATATATATGACATATATGATATCTACATCATGAATAAAATTCTGGATATAATAAACATTTGTCCACACGAACAACATGTAATTGTAAGAAGTCTACTTTCGGCTTAAGAACCAAATATCGGCAAAACAAATATTATTAACTTAAATGATTACATAATGTATATGACATGGTAATAAGTGATATAAAAGGAATAATGAACTTTAAAAAGGTTATTAAGGAATTATAAATTAACTCAAGTTTATTATTCAGGATATTAAAGAACGATCGAGTCAAGTCGGACCCGAGGTAAGGGATCCTACTCCTCTCTTTCTTTTTAAGTACACACTTTTATGTCATTCCTTTTAAAGCTCATCTTTCATGGTATTGGGATGAAATTTTATATTACACTTACTGTAATTTTTATGTTCATGTGATGCGAGACCCAATTCTCTCTCATCAATCCATTTTGGAAGTTTTGAGTGGCGCCGTTAGGCTGCCGAACTTTCGTAAGAGATCTAACCTCTCTCTTTCTTTTTAAGTACTCTTCTTTATGTCACTTCTTTTAAGATCCTCTTTGTAATGTTGGGGGATGTTCTTTTATATTCCTCCTTCTGTACATTTTATTTTAATGTGATGAGATAACCTATTTGATCTCATCAATCCATATTCGGATGTTTTATGTGGCGTCGTTAGGCTGCCGAGTTTTCGTAAGGGATTTTTCATATCACTTTTATTCCCGTGAGATTTATGCTACATTTGCCACAAATTCCATTGAGTGGTGTATGTACTGCCCATTATTCGACTCTTTGTGTAATATAATTTTGTTTATGAGTATTTACATCAATGATCTATTGTCCTTCTTTCATGGGGTGTACGTTTTGAATGATACCCAAGTCGCTAAGGGAACCTTTCACCCTCCTCTTTTTTTAAAAGACTTCTTTTGTTGGGTCTTTTAATTTACATATTGTTATGTTGGGATATGTTATCATATATCCTAATTGATGTAAATTTTATGTCCAAGTTATGAGATACACTTTTTATCTCGCATCAACTCATTTTGATGTGATGCCGTTAGGCTGTCAAGGGAACTTTTTAACCCAATTTCGATTTCTTTGGGTTCAACATGTATTCATTGAAAATTTCATCCATTGAATATGTGTGAATGACCGTTTATTGTTTTAAAATAAATATCCACTTATATTGGGTGAATTTATAATTTTCACACATATTTTTTAGATTGATTTGTCCTTAATTTAAGGATACCTTCTTTATAAGGGATTTCATCACATTTGACATTTCTATTGAGGGTTCATTGTTGTTATGCACCAATTCACTCTTATATGGTGTATATACTGTCCTTTGAAGTATTATATCATGAATCCATTTATTCTCATGATATTATTAAGTTCTGACTAAATGTTATTCCTCAATTATTTTATTCAAGTGTCTCTAATTTTGGTAAAACCCCTTTTAACCAAAATATCATTTTAAATGTTTTAATTATTTGTTCTTATTAATATCCATGTTTTCAAAATGGTTTTAAGGATTTATTTATATGGATATTAATGGTTTAAAATTTTAAGCTTCAAGGTGGTATGGGACACTTTGATTCAAAAATCTCTTTCTTAAATTTTTTAAATGGTTTTGGATATGGTTTCTTTTTTAATGGATTCATTATTTCAATATACTAAAATGTTATATTGTGATTGAAATGTGAAAATGTTATGTTTCCTTTATGCACATTTTATGTGACACATTTATTTTATGGTTCTTGGGCATTGTTATGAAAACAGGTGGTTCCGTGATAAACTAAGGGTGGGTGAGCCCGATATAGCTCTCCAATGCATTGGTTAACGCGAAGGAGTGAAACGTTATGGTTTCTACGAAGAGATTAACGGAATATACTGTGATGGGTATTCCAACCGTAACCAAGAGGGTTACACCCTACGTAAGAATGTTATGAATGCCTCAAGTTAACTTTATGTCTTATGTTTTCTATGATTTATTCATGATTTGATATGCCTATGTTTTATGGGTAATGTGTGATTTCATTCTAAGGTATATATGAACTCATGTTTCCTTTCCATATTTTTATAACTCTTACTGAGATTTTTATGCTCACCCCAAGTTTTTGAAATGTTTTTCACAGGTCAAGGGAAAGTTACATGATGTGATGATAGTGTCAAGGATTTGTCAAGAAAGAATTTGTGTTATATTTTAAATATGTTCTCGTTGATGGGAAGAATGAATATTGTCTTTTATGTAACCAATTTGTTTAAATGTGGAATGTAATGCAAGTTTCATGATCTAATTCTCTAAAACTCTAAACCTGAAAAGACCCTCAATGTGTAATCTTGTAATAACTCAAGATTAAGTAAGGTTTAAGGCTGGGGCCTTATACTGATCTATCTACTCTCTACTAATACAATGTTAGTATGAATGGATGTTACTACCTCATCTAGAACTACCTTAATAGATGATCTTGGAATAGAGCACGTTGTGTACGCTGACTCCATTGAATGGTCGGCTCCCTCACATCTGATTACATATGCCTCCAAAAAAACATGTGCCTGATCCCTTAGAATAGTTCTATCATATGATGCCCCAAGGGAAAAAAAATTCTGATGGATTGGACCTTCCCCTAGCTGAATGAATACTCTTCTTCCCTGATAAAAATGATCCCCAGACCACAACTATTCTTATGAGGAATCCTGGTATCTACCCTCTTGTGAATATCGTGTTATGGTTAATGTCCTCTCGATGACCTCTACCTTCTCTAAAACCTTGGGATATGTCATCCACAGAATCATAAGGACCTGGAAATAGATTTTTGGATGTAGATACTCCTCAAGATGCCTTACCCAATCCACCTACTCTGGAAACAAGTCTGAAGCATGCAATATAAGGGTTCTGAAAGGATTCCAAACTGTCACACACTAGAACACTCATGTCGAAAGGTAAGAATATCATAATGTCTGGAAACCTTTACATTCAAATAAATAAACTCATCTATGAATTTTTTTTGGAACTCTACCCATGCAATCATTTAGGAAAAATAACTACCACTACGTCATTTCCCCGTGTATTATCGTCACAACCAAAGTTACCCAGTGATCCTTTTAAGCAATGATTGAGCTGAAATCTATCTCAACCTTCCATAACTAGTCTTCCATGACTATATATGTAATAGATCCCTCATTCTAATCTAGGATAAGCAGTCAAAAATATCAGAGTTTCAGCCTCCATGTGTCATCGACATGGAGCTCCACTATGTGGGTATCCGGTGGAACATCCTTAAAGACATTTTTTGAAGGAACCTAATGAGGACGTCAAACTAGATCCATATAATCAAAATAATAAATAGTTATATCATGTAAACATCAAATATAGAAGAGTCAATATAAATTAATATTTTAATTAAATTTTTAGGTTAACCTATCACATATTATATCCATTGTAACTCAGGTGCAAAGAAAAATGATGTGTGATCCTCTATAAGGTCTCTACCCTACAACATGTATCACCTCATTCAGTAAACATTGTAAACATAATGGTCAATGCTTCAGACCATAAGGGGCACTAATTTCTTATGTCTCCGCCATTCTATAGTTTTTACTGAACTTGATAAACATTATTGTTAAAGTTTCCCAAACCACCCATTTATCCCCCATCTCTTCATAACTCAATAATCTATCTTATCCCAGAGTTAAACCTATGATTGTAGACTTTCATGACCCCCACCCCAAAAAGTGTTCCCCACCTGGGTTGGAAATGTGAGAAGAGGACAAATGAACATCAAGTCCCACCTCTAATAAGCCCTGGTTTTTTGACTAGCACCGATGCTATAACAAAAACACATATGGGTGTCATTACCCTATTAGAGAACCCATGAATAAGAGAGATAAGACAAACACCAACCAACTCCAACTCAGAATGATGTATAATAAGATACCCAATTACAAATATGTAATATAATTAAAATCTCATACAACCAAAAGGAAATAATTATAAGTACCAATATAATGTAAAAGGGAAGCAACCCCAAAGCATGAACAACTCCTGCAAAAACACCTACATCTAGTACTAACCAGCATTATATCCAAACTTCTCCATTTTAAATGAAAAAATATTATATAACACAGGGTGATTATAATATAATACTTAGAAGGATCCTCCCTAGAGAATCTAAAGTAAAAGTATAGAAATCATTCTAAATCATGGTGAACAACTAGTGAAACTAACTCACCACTTAAAAAGGTGTAATAATTTTGGAGCCTCAACTTTTCTACTCTAACCAAGTATAATGTAAAAAATATATGTATTGTAATAAAAAATATCAAGGGTACCACGCTACCACTTCTCCATTGGTTTTCTGCTTTTCCCCAATGTTGAACACCCTACACTATCTCTCTCAAAATGGCTGCCCTAAAGACACTTGGGAGACCACTACAGCATGCACCATGTGCCACACTTGGCTTACCGAAAAAAACTGGGCAAAACACCATACCATCTTCAAAACTATAAGTTACCCGTTATTGTTTTCAGAGCCACCATAACTCAAATAATGTGTATCACACATAAGGTATTATACCTCAAGCCATTACATTCCCAACACCATGTAAGGATCATAAACCCATCACTTACTATACACAATAATCATATTGTTTCTCATATTAACTATATATAAAATATATGTTTGTGAGATAACTATGAGCCATTACATCCACCAACACAAATATATTGAGATTACTAACTATAGTGAATAGAAGCATAAGTAACTACTATGAGAGGGAGAGGTCCAAAGGGGTATGTCATACAACCATCCTCTCACTTGGGTGTTGAGGAAAACATCCCCCAGGGCTCATAATCCATGGTTTGTCAGTCACCCTAAGCGATAGGGTGTGGTAGCGTATAGAAACACAAAATATACAATATGTAATATAGCTCACAACCACATTATTGGAAATACCTATTCATAGACACAACTGCATCTAATATAACATAGAATCATAGATACTACAACTATGACTAGATATCCTATAAGACAATACAATTTATACATATTTATTATTCATCCAATCCATATAAATAACTATCACATTATGTTAATAATTTTATTAACCATTAATTAAAAATTACCAATTTCACATTACATTTTATTTCCATCACCCCAAGTTCTATTCCCTCGATGAATAACCCAACTTTGTACACATTTCCTCATAGTTATAACTTCAACATTCCTTCCAAGTAAGATCCAAACCCATGGGATAATCATCTTTTTTTCAATCATTTAATTACATCGTTATTACATTCAATAATTCTATGAAATATACAAAAGTATTCTGAGCTACCAATCTAAAGGTACTCAACACAGTGAGTCAATAATCTACCCGTCGTGTCTTTTCAACCCAAAAAAAGGTGTGTAGACCCATGCATAATCATGATGCTAATCATGGAAAGCAAGTGGAATACCCTGTGAGTCATCAACATTTTTGTAAGGATGGTAAGCAAGACCAGCTAGCTAAAAACGTGGGGAATGTAATGTAGTTGACCATGAAATAGATTCAACAATCATCCAACATTCACTGTAGTGAGTAATCCCATATTTAACCTATTTTATCAACTACAGTTTCCTCATTGAAATCCACATGCATAAACTGATGCCTCTCACCACTATAGTTTTCATCTTCTCTTTCAACCACTGGGCCTCCAGCCCCACATACCACAATAGCCATCCTGGAACATAGCACAAGAAGAATGAAAAAAATCATCATATAAATTGGTCTCTTGGCTCCAATAAAGGAATCATGACGTATCACCCAACATGAGAATATGGTTACAATGTATATGGAACAAGGACACACAATCAATAAGGTAAATCAGTACCTAATCAGGCATTATGTTTTATTAAATAACATATTCTTTAATCATTTTTAAATTAATAGATTAATTTTTAGAAGGTTCCAACTATGGGAAACCTAATAAAACATGCAATCGTAGCCTTGAAAAAGATAATTAATAATTAAATATAAAATTCCATTAATCAATAAGCATCATTATGCTTTATGATTATCAATCATTTGAATTAAAACATTCCGAAGTCATCAATTTTATTATGACCAAATCACAACAACAAACAAATTCATTAAACATTCCTATTTATCTATTTTTAATTAATATACCTTTAATCTCACCTTTATGTTCTTTTCCAATTCCCATCGAAAATGGCTAGAGAAACACGAAAAAAATATTCATATGACACTATCTAGAAAATAAATATGCAATAACATCGCTATGAGATTGATAAAATTTCATTAATATTATTCAAAAATATATTATTTAAATTTAATTGTGGTTATATGCTCAAATCATGATAACATGACTACTACACGTAAAAGTAATTGTGAAGAAACAGATCCCCAACCCCAAAAGTTTTCTGGTGTTTTTTTGCTTGAGAACAATAAAATAAAATGGACCATGATCACCTCTATGGGAAGACTGTATCCACGTGAGGACAGAGTGACAACCACACTAGCCAAAACTGAAGAACACTCTATTATGAACATTGAGATTTCATTCCATAAGAGGGAAAGGAGAAACAAAATGAGAGGAACCTTGATTAATGATTTTAGAACATGCCTTATTTAAATGAATGACTTATACTATTTCATTACAAAAAAATAGTTGGTGCGCATGCATAAGGATGAATCTTCAAGGGGAACCAATCTATGGATAAATGTATAAACCCATGAATCATGTGATAAGAAAGAATGGTTTAAGTATCATTCACTATGGAACAATAATTAAGAAATTGGGAGGAAGATATATCGCCCCTATAAGAGATTTAATTCGGCAACAGTTTATGACACATTGTGGTTTCTGTAAAATGAAGATTGAATTAAACCACGCATTTTCCCAATTCAAAGTATCCGATTTTTTTTAAAAATGAAATATTTGATTTAAAAACATTGAAACGACATTAAACCCATATAATTATGTAATTTAAATCATATTAAATAAAAGAATGGCTTCAAAAGGGAAAAACTGAGATATCTGAAAAAATATGGAAAAATTTCAATGGAAATGACATAGTTCTTGAAACACTATATTGAAATTATTTTGTTGACAATGAGTTAGTGAAACTATTTCTATGCCACTATTTCAAAGAAAAATTTTGGAAATTTGGAAAATTATGTGACACCATTTTGTGAAACCATATTATGAAATAATTTGGATATTTGGAAAAGGATGTTACACCATTTCGTGAATCCATTTTATAAAATAGTTTAGATATTTGTAAAAGGAAGTGACACTATTTCATGAATCTGCTTCCTAAAATAGTTTAGAAATTTTTCAAATAAAGTGACACTGTTTAGAGAGTACGTTTCAGGAAACAATTATGAATGTTGTCGATGAAAGTGACACCATTTTGTGGACGCATTTTATGAAATATTTTTCAAATTTTGAAATGAAAGTGAAAATGTTTGGTTACACCAATTTAGGAAATAGTTTTGGAATTCTGAAAATGAAGTGACACAATTTCATGAAAACGTTTCTTGAAAATATTTGGAAATTTGGAAATGCATGTGACACCATTTCGTTACAACGTTTCATTACACCATTTCATGAAATAATTAGAAATTTTGGCTAGGTAAGTGACACCATTTTGTGATACCGTTTTACGAAGTAGTATTGAAATTTGGCAATGGAAGTGAAACTTTTAGTGACCCATTTCATGAATAAGATTGATAATTTTTCAAATGTATTTACAGCATTACATGACATTGTTTCATGACACAATTTCGAAATTTGGAAAAATGTTTTGGATAAGTCACCTTTACACCAAAAAACACCTCAAACACCATATTTTAGGAAGGGACTAGACTATATATTTTTGGTCCATTACATATATTTTATGTAAAAATATGATATATTTATATCATGGAATCATTAAATAAACTTTTGAAAATAATAAATTAAGTATATTTAATTTTTTGAATAATATAAATTAATTTACAATATTGAAATTAATATAATGATTTAAAAGTTAATTGATAACCATAAAAGAGATCCACATAATCATATTTTATATCTTATTAGTACTATAGAATTTTATGAGACCATAATTAAAATTTCAGAGACTAATAATGTCTGAAATATTATTAATATTGTTATTTCTATAATAAATGATTATCATAATTAATAGTAAATTTTATCATATATAGAAAAAAAATTAAACTTTTTTATCCATTTTTTAGTATAACTAGTCAAAAAATATTTAGGATATTTGTTAAGGATTTATCTGAAATAGATGGATTTTTTGTGAATCGTTAAATATGATAATTTATTGTATACTTACCTTATGAGTGAAATACATTAATTTATAGATCATTTTCATTGTAAGAACCATAAAAAAAACTATCCTTCTGTATTTAATATATTTCATAATGGAATAAAATCTATCCATATAATTGTATAAAAATAATAAACTAATGTATAATATAATTAAACAACACTCATCAACTACATTATAAATACCACAACTCACCCCCTTGTGTACTCACACGTTGAAGGCCTTATATCATGAATTATTTATGCCCTATTACCAAGAATATACTATTTCATGTTTCCATGTCCTTATAATCTCACAAAAAGGTCAAAACCAAGGGATATAAGGAGGTTCACGATGAGGAGAATTCATGAGGTAAAATCCTATTTGATTTTGATTTATTTTATTTTATTTTATTTTTATATTGTTCTCTTTTATATTTATCTCATCAACTCCCCTCAACAATGAAATATTAAAACACAATTAAATTAAATATTATAAAATTTTATTATTTTAATGAGATATCAACCATGAATCTTCTTCGCTTATCGTATTATTCATGGAATTGGAATCATCTCCTATGAAGTGACTGTTCACTACCTTTGTGGATGACAAGTTTTCATTTTCTTATACAACCTTCATGTACGTCCATAAAAATATTAGCATAGTTAAATAATATTTTAAAATACAATTTAAAAGTAATATTATTCTATATAAAAAATATTTAATGAAGATATTTGATAAAATGATATCAGGTTTTGAGGGTTCTATTAATCAAAAAAATAAACTAAATCATTTTCATTATGGTTTTCTCCAACTAATAATTTTCATATTAGAAAAAATGATACATGTTATAATTTAAAATTTAGAAATCATATTGAAATTATTTCATTACAGTTATCGAGTTTTTCTTCTTTTGAAAAGAAATTCCATAATGACATAACCATTGAAACCATGACATAAATTCACCCAATGAAATGAAAATTAAAATAAAATATTTATAGATTGGTGGATTTATGTTATAAAAGACTATATAATGTCATAAAAATATGAATATAGTTCATTAATAAATTAATAACAATCCATAAAACATTATACTGAATGATTGAATACATGTGAATGAAGCCAAACGTGAGGTAAGGGACATTTCATTTAAAAATCAATTTCATAATTTCAACTATTAAAATATTTAAAAAAGGAACGTATTTAATAATATACTGATATTGATTGGATTCAATGATTTATTGGAATCATTAATATTTATGGTTTTTATATTATTATATGGTTATTTAAAAGAAATGTTTTTTATTTGTTTGTGCACAATATTTCTTTAATATGGGATATTTAACAAAGTGATACTTTTACGATGAAAGTATTCTAGGTTAATTAATATTTTATGGATCTTGAGAATTTTTTATGATGATGTGTGGGAAGAGGATATCCCTTTAATTCATTGCGTATTTTTATGTTATATTTTTTCCATAATATATTTTCCAAGTGTAATTGAAATGGATAAATTATAAGCTACCCATGAGGGTTTTATTGTAACGTTGGTATTAGGGTTACAAATCATAAGGTATCCCCAAGGGTTAAAATAAATTGTTTGTACGGTAATATCATTATGCCTCAAATTAACTATGTAGTTTATCTATATTTTATATGTTTTATAAAAATATCATGTACTCAATATGTTGGTATATGATTCATTACGGCTGAGAAATATATCTTTGTGAATATGTTTTCAAATATTTATAAGTATTCTTGGTCTATATGTTTCTTTCCCTATTTTCATGTCCACCAAAATACATAATTTTCTCATTCAGTGTTTTTAAGATTCTTCCATAGTATTTAATGATGTATAAGATAATATATCAAGACAAGATTAATGTTGCAAGGATTTGCTTGAAAATAAATAATTTTTTATTAAAAACGTTTATATTTTGGATGAAATGGATAATGTTTTATGTAGTATCTACTTTGAATTCCTATAGAACCTAATCTATGAATTATGACCCCATTATATAAAACTGTAAACAGATATGATCATTGGGAATGAAAAAAATGAGTTATTGTTTAATTAATTAGAATATGTTACGGTAAATGTTAAGTCAATATAGTCGGTATTAGACAATGTTTTCAATAACATTAGTGCCTATGACGATGAAAATTATATAATTTAAATTAATTTAACATTATTCTTATGTTTAAATGAAATAGTATATTATTATTAACCATTTTATCATCTTTGATATTTTTTTTCTTTATGCATTTCCATAAAAAAAATAGGGAAGATGAAGAAGGAAGGAACAGAGAAGATGATTTCATTACGAATTTGGAACTCCGATTAGTGGGAATTTTAGTTGAAAAAATCGAGAAAGAAATGGAATAGTTGAAACTAGATATAATTTTTAGTGGAATACTTGTATGATGACATCAAGGGATACCATAAAATAACATGATGATAGTGATTTTGTTTAAAGGAAACACCTTATATATTTCAGTGGATATTGTGACCCAATAGTGTCTAAAGTGTGGATTAAATACAGTGACAATATATCTTATGCAAAGGGATATTAATATTTTTAAAATGATATATTTTAAAATATATTTAGTAATGTTTAATCCAACCAGTGGAGGTTAATAGTCAAAATTATTAGTCGAATATTAGATATGTATTCTTTTAAATCTGTTGAATTTAAGAATTATTTGATTGAAAAATATATTCATACAGTAGTTCGATGTATGGTGGAAATTAAATTACATAAATTGAAACAAATAGATGGATATTTAGTGACCCTATATTATGAATGTGTCACTCAAACGAGAATGATACATACGAATTTTATTAGATATCCTGATAATAGAATCATTATTTTTTTTACTTCAGGATTAAATTCAATATATTTAAGGGAATTAGCTTCAAATGAATACTAATTTAATGAGAATACTGGTCAATGGGATGAGATTGTAGAAATATTGTTTGATGAATATAATTTATAATTTTAACAAAATCATAAGAAAAGGTATATATGGAAAAAAAGTACGAGTCAATAAAATATTTACGGAGGTAAAAAAATCATATTTCCCGTTAGTGGAAAGTGTGGAAAAAAGTTTCTTAGTGAATTTAATTATCAAATACAAGATGTATTTAAATTTTTTTATGCTTGGAAATATATCTGAAGATATCAATAAAAAAGATCTTGTTGATGGTTTTTTAATTCAGTTAAGGGAACTGCAATGTGTTGTAAATTTGACGATATAGTCCATTATGCACTTATTTTCTCAAAGAAGGTTCTGAGTAATGGAATTTAGTTAAGATATAAGCATAATGGAGTATTGAAATATTTTACGACTACTTCAAAAGATATTTCTAATACATGTATATGGTAACATATACATGTTTTTCACTCATATTTCTCAAATGATTTGTTTGATATGGGGTATACAATTACATTATTTTTTAGAATATTTATTGTAAATTGAAAATTTCACATCATGAAATTAAATCAAAACATATGTTAAAAACACTGAAGAAAAATATTTTTTTAAAAAGAAATTAGTAGAATTTTCATAATCTCTTTTATGGGAATACATTACCTACCAACATTATTTCTTTTTCCTATAGTAGAGTATGATTTTATTCTCCATATAGTATGTTTTTATTTCTATCATACTATGATTTAATAAAGTGATAAAGAATTTGTTTCTCAAAAAGTTCTTTAGTTTTTAAATAGGAATGAATGTATGCCATTGATATCATATCAAGAATATATGAAACAGTTGAAAATATGGAAATTAATTTTATATTAATATTATTGATGAAAACAATGGAACTATTCATATTGATAATTTTTAGTGGTAAATAAATACTTATATGTTTTTTATTATGGGTTTCTCTATTTTAAAACTTATCGGGATGTTTAATATAATAATGTTTCAGTTCTTTATGGTAATCCAATTTCATAACCCCCTAATCATATGGATCATGTAGAACATTTATAATTAAAAAAGTTGTTTCACGAGTTTCCTGATAATCATATCATTATCTATAGCACATCACCATGGGGTGATGGTATTTTTATTAAAAAGAAAGAAGGTACTATTAGACTTTTCATTGATTATTGATATTTGATTAACATTTCAAAAAATAATAAGGACTTGTTTCCACATATTGATGAGTTGTTAGGTCAGATCTTGGGAGATAATTAATCTCCATGATTGACATTAGATCTATGTAACAATTGGTAATGGTGAGGAAGGATGAAAATACTAACAAATAATTCGTTTTTCTAGATATGGTAAATATGCTTTTTTTGTTATGCAATTTCTTTGAAAAATTAACATAGTGTAATTGTCAATCTCATGAATGGAATATTCTATGAATATTTGCATAATATTTTTGTGATTTTTATTAATAGTATATTTTTATTTAAAATGTTATGGGGATCATGAAAATCATCCGTGGAGTTTTCATAAAACTATTGATGTAATGATATTATAAGGGAATGTTATAAAATGATAACTTTTGTTGCAAAAAATGTACTTTGTTATGATAAATTTAAATTGATGGAATAGTAGTTGATACATCTAATAAAAAAGGTTGAATTAATGTACTTGACCAAAAAATATAATATATTTTAATTGATTTCTTGGTATTATTGGATATTACTGATTGTCTGATAAAAACATTGGACATTAATATCACCAAATAACTATGTAAAATTGTAACGTGGTTAATTTTATTTGGATAAAATATTTAGATGTTAGTTTTTAAAAATGAAAAAAGGAATATCTAATGCTCTATTATAGGTTTTCTCACTAGAGATGTTGATTTCATTATATATATTTATGCTTAATTTAATGAACGTGGTTGTATTGTGATATAGAATAATAAACTAATTGGTTATGATTTAAGATAACTAAATCCTTATGAGATTAACTATCCCACACTCGACAGGAAAATATCATCTATGGAATTGTTTTTATAAATATATAGAAATAAATTATATGGATCGAAATGTGATATATATACTGAACATAAATTACTTAAGAGTATATTCACTCTAAATGAATTGAACATGGGGTAGAGAAGTTGGAATTAACTACTAATGTATAATGATTTCATGAAACATTACCATCCATGAAAATAAAAAAATGTTCTATATTCCTTGAGATGAAATCATAATTAAATATTACACATGTTACATTTAGAACATGAAACCTTGGTAATTGATTTGACGAATTTTGTCTTAGATGTATATAGGGCATGAAATTCAACTATTTTTTAAGCTATCTTTGTAATTATATCTATTTGAATGAATTAAGAATCCATAGATGCAAGAATGCGAGTTAAAAAAGTATAATTGGGATAAACTGTCTGCTTCCAGAATTTATAATTGATTTTTATTGTATTTATAAATATGGGAGGATATTTTGTGTACTTTATTATTCAAATTTTAAAAATGATAAATTAATTTATGCTCATAATTATCAGTTTATAGTTCATCATAAAATCACTAAGATGTATAGGGATATTAGAATGAATTACTTTTGGGGTGGAATAAAAAAGTATATTGATTATTTTACAATGAAATGATTGAATTTAAAATAAGTTAAAGAAAACTGAAAACTACCAAAGGGGATGTTTCAGCCTTATCTATTGCCTGGGATGAAATGTGAAAAAAAATATCAATGGACATAGTGGTGGGATATAAAATAATTTTGTAGGTAATAATTTTATTTGGGTAAACATTGATCAACTCACTATATATACACATTTTATTTATATTCGAGATACCATGTATTTGAATCATCATTCTTGATTGTACAACAAAAATATTTTGGTGATAGATGGTATTCCTTAATCCATTATATCTGACTCGGATCAATGGTTCACAGATATGTTTTTCAAATTCATTTAAATTAATTTGGGTGCAGAATTAAATTCATTATATGCATTCATCCCCAATACTATTTATAGACTGATTGAAAAATTCATTCCTTAGAAGATACGATATGTTCTTGTTAAGTAAATTACATGGGATGTTGGGATCAAAATATATCATTAGTTGAGTTTTTTTAATAAATACTTTCATTATAGTATAAATATCAAAAAATTGGATAAACTTTATGGAAATATCAATAATTTTGGGGTGATGTAAGGGAAATTATGTTTATGGGACTAAAATTAGTTAAGGAATTGGTTGATAATGTAATGAAAATCTAGCAACATATGAGGACTGCTCAGAGAAGGAATAAATTTATGTAGATAACCAGATGAAGGATATTTCATTCATGGTAGGTGATCATCGATTTCTCAAATATTCTCCATTGAACAATTTTATGGATTAATAATTGAAGGGAAATCTATGTCCATTGTTCATTTGATAGTTTGAAATCCTGGAGAATGTTTGATCAGTTTCCTACTGAGAGGATTTTACTCTGATTTTGTCCTAGGTACATATATTTTTACATGTTTTAATGTTATGAATGTATGTGCAAGATTCATATTATTTTTTTATCCCAAAAGTAGAGAAGTTTTAGGAGAACATTTATTCTAAAGAGAACCATGTTCAGATTTAAGACCATAGAGAGAAATTATTATGAAGTAATATAATTCCCCATTATAGTGATTTGAGGAGAAACCACATCATTGAATAACAAAAAAGGGAATCTTAAAATTCAATGAGAGAAAGGTACCATAGATTTTTTAATATGTAAATAAAAAAAATCAAGGACACAATTTACATAATGAGATAGAGAATGTAACAACCCAGATACTTATAAAATAATTTGTTTTCATTCTATAATTAAATAGAGAAATTCAATTTATATGTATAATGAACTATTTTGTATTTATAGAAATTAAATAATTCTTACTAATATAATAATATTCTGACATAATAGAGAAAAATTAAATTTCTATATATTATATGTAAGAATATGATAAAATTATATAATAGAATAAGTAAATGATTTTTTTGAAACTTATAATTTAAGTGTCTATATTTTTATGAATCATAAATGTTTATTTTATATTTATTGATTAAAATAATTATTATAAGGAAAATATATCTTAAAAAAATTATATTTTATTTTATTATTATTATATGATAATTTTATGAGACCTTAATTAAGTTTATCATGTGTTATAAAATATGTAATATTATAAATTATAATATTATTTAAATAAATGATTATTTTAATTAATATTGAATATTATCATATTTAGAAAATGAAATTTAAAAAATGGTGTAATTTTTTGAATTTTATACTTCTACAATTTCTTATTACTGATTTTTATGGTTTTTTAGAAATTGTTGAATTTTTGGTTGATAGAGAAGAATGATAATTTACGGCAAAAATTTATTTTTAGATAAATAAACTATTTCTTAAGTAATTTTGATGGTAAAAACCAAAATACAAAAATATACTACTCTCTTTATGAAATACATAATATTGCCATGGATTATGTCATGATGAAATGATGAAATTTTTGTTGATACAGTTTCTTTTAAATTGGAAAATATATAATGAAAATGTTTTGAAACACATATCAATTTATTATTTCGGATATGATAAATGATTTAGGATATTATGGAAAAAAATATTACATATATAATTGTTGGGACCAATATCTACATCCAATTCATTGTGTTAATATGGATAAATCATGAATTAATTATGATATGCTTGAACTTAATTTCATTCTCATAATTTTATTCATGAATCTAGTTTTCTTGTTTATATGATTATTAATGAACATGGATTTAATGTACATAGATTATGTGAAGAAACGATTTCATATAATTTACTAACTAAGTGAAAATGTTTATGTCTATATTTGTTTTCAATGTTTGGAGTTTACATTTTCACTTCATTCCTGTATTTACGTTATTCTCTCATGGATTACATTCGATGATTTTTATTATAATTCATGTCATATAAACATAGATGATTTATTACATGCCTCAATTTTATAACCTATGATATGTGTTGTATGGTTTTCATATCTTATTATCCTATTTTCCTACCCAATTGATTTTGTATTGTTTTTATCACCTTAGTTTACCCTTAATTAGAATCAGAGTTCACACATAATTATCTTTGCTTTCACAAGGTTATGTTGAATGGTTTTCAATAGGGTATGTATATGAAATATACTATAAGAGAAGATCATTATATAGGATATTGATGATAATTCATGATATAATAATATTGGGTATATAGTCACCAAAAACACTAATCCATTATTTTTTTCATGCAAATTTTTTGTAAAATGATATGTACATTCACCTCTTAAGATATAATATTTATGTACAAAAATACATTGATGCTATAGTTGGTATTAAAGGGAATTATTTGTTAACCTTTGAAAACTAGAATAAGATTTATTATATAAGATACCTAAGGGTATATATTTACATATTGATATTTCCATGGATAATTATATATATAATTTTATATATAGGATAATATAAGTTTTTATTGGGGAAGGATAGAGAATGTAATTTCTATAAAATTACATCCATATTTGTAGATAATAGGATGATATGGATCTCATACCAATTTACATTGGCCTAAATACTATGGAAACGCTGAATGGGTTTCGACTTAATCATCACCTAGTCGATGAGAATAAGATTTGATAAACACCTAGTTTGACACTACATCAGGGTATGTTTTTGAAATTAAAAAACTAATTATGAACATTAATAGATTATTTGAATCTAATATGTCCATAAATTTCATTGGTAAAACATATGGTGTCACAGATAAAAATGAAGGATTAATTATTTGTACACCCTATTAATGATTTTTTATGATTTTACACTATGATTAATGATGAATGATGGTAATGATTTCAAATTTATGATATATAATGTGATTTAATATAGAATAATATAGTTTAGGTGGTAATAGGTATGTTAAAATATTTATGTACACTATTTGATCATAGTTATAGTAATTTCATTATATTAGGAAATGTCTAAAGGAATGTCAAATTTATCATCACCAATTAGAATATTAATTATAATTTAACACCCCCTTGTTATGATGATCTCATTTAAAAACTAGGACTCTTCTCTAGTTGATAATTGATAGAACATGATTCCATAAAATGACATTATTCACTCTATGGTATAATTTGAGGTTATATTAGAGTGTTTTTGGCATTATCTCTATGAAACCAACATGACTTTTTATGGAATATAATTTATGTTTGATATTATAAACCATCCTATGAATTTATATCCATAGGATAATTAATATTACATTTCTATTTAAATAACAACAATTTTTTTTGTAACACCCCAAGTCTTTACCATATTTACCTTTAGATATCATTGCAATTCACACAAAACCCTATTTAAATGAAACATTATTAAGTCCCATTATACATTTTTAATTAAATGATATCACTTTTAGAGAGTTTTTATATATATTATATTTCAAAATAATTAACTTTACACTCATCTTATACGAATAGGATAAGAACAAACACAATATAACCCATAAAATACGATTTTTATATTTGTAGTTTTCCCACATTTTTAAAGAGAATCATCGTTAAATACAAATTTTGTCCCTTCTATATGTTTAATATATCCAAATAAACCTATTATTTTTAATCTGAACTAAAAATATTAGTTAGGATGAATTTTTGTTTTTTTGTTGAAGATTCATATATTTGGAATAATTAAAAATACAGAATTTTATATCAAAACTACTTTTTTATTTAATTTATTTATAGGGATAATTTATAATTTCAATTATTTTAAAAGTTTAATTGGATAAAGTTTTTATAAATTAATAAAAAAGATGTCATTAGAATCAATTTTACATAGAAATTAGATATTAAAACATCACAATCCTTTAGATGTTTTTACATTAAAAACTCGCATTTTCGTCCTGAAAATTCGATTAAACTGAAATAAATTATTATAGGTTATTTGATTATAATTTGAAAAAATTGATTCTATATTTGAAATAATAATAAATTATAAATTATAATAATATAAAATATGTTTTTGGCCAAAAATATCTATGAATGTAATTAAAATTATTTACAATTATTGAGGGTAATATAAACTTAATAAAAGAATAAGATTTTATCTCAATGGACCAAATGACCAAAAAACTTTTCCAATAACCAACTCATGGCCATAAACCAGCCATTAATAATATATTGTTGAGTTTTTTGTTTTTATGACTTTTTTTAGGTAAGAATGTGCCCACACATAATTTATTTCTCAGAATTCATTGTGAGTCCTTTCTCTTTGATTTAAAGGACACCATATATCCCCATTCATCACAACTCATAAACCACCTAATCTCATCGATGAACATCCCTAAATTGCTCCCAATATCCATCTTCTATACTTGTATGACTCGTTTAAGGTAGAATTATTTCCAATGAAGTGTTTTGGTATAAACCCAATGATGTTACCTGATTAAGTGGTAACACCTTCTATCATGATTCATAGATTCATTTCCAGTATCCACTCCCTATACAACTTATTATTAAATGAATACATAGAAAATCTATCATGAATATAATATAAAATATTTATGATAATTATTTTACTTGAAAATACACACTTATCCATCTAAATGGTATTGAACATACTTTTTATGTGTTCGTCAAACTACTACCTCAAGAAACAATGATAGTTAATTTTTTTTTTCTACCATATATCATGGTGACCAATATGATGTATAGTATAAATAAATTTGTAAAATATATATCATTTATAATTTAATTATTATTCTGTAAGATTTATTTATTATATATCTTTGTTCATCCAATGTTTTTTAAATACGATAATTTCATTCGGGGAAGTCTGGACTACCACCCCCACAGAATGATATGAATCATTAATTTAATACTTAAAATGTATAAGGAATGGTTATAAAAATCCAATATATCATGTAGAAATATATATTATAATAGAAATTATAATATACACATCTTTCATATATTTTAATATTCATTTAACATGATAATGAAATAAAAGTATTGTTCTTGCATATGTACGACCTACCGTCAACATGAACGGTTCACTTAATTTCCAAAATACAATTACTATGGAATATTATAAATACATATTTATAGAATATATAAAATAATTTAGTCCTAGAATAAATTATGGATATTATTATACCATAAAATATTTAACAAGAACAAAAAATATCATGTCAAAACATATTTGACAAAACTAAGCAATTAATAGTAAAAATAGTAAAAATAATGAAACAGTTAAAAAATGTGCAATAAAATATTTTGATAATTCTATATATGGTATTATACAAATTATTGTGGTTTTTTATTCTATAGTAACATATTTTAATCCCCTATACATTATTCTAGATACCACACACCAAAATTGAAGGATAAGTTAAGGGATTTCATCTCAATTTAGTTTACATTGACACTTATTATTATTATGAACGAATTCCCATTTATATGACGTGTATACCTCCATTGATAAGGAATATTAGGAATATAATTGTTCTCATGACATTATTGGATTCAATTAACATACTATGAATTATTATTTTAATGATTTAGAGTGGTAGGGGTCAAATTAGTGTTTTTAAATATTATATTTTCTCAGGAATGTTTTTGCGTCAAAAACCATTATTGTTTCTTATCCCACTATGATGTATTGATGATAAATGCATATTATTTAAATAATATACATATTTGATAGGGAACAATATATATTATAGACATGAGTAAATATTTGGGTAAGAATGACACAGGTTGGAGAATGGTTACAAAATTCCCCTCGATGTATTGGTTGTGTCATGAGAAAAAATAGATGGACAAAAAAGATGGATTTTTTTCCTATAGATAAACTACCGTGGGAAATTTCTTAAAGGTACTGGTTCTGTGTACATAAGAAACATGAAATACAATTATTATGAATTACCCCCACTTTTACCTATTAATATATATCCATGAGATTTTTTATTGACATCTATATTGTTTTATATTGTTTTTAGTTTATTTATAAATGGAAAGGGTTTTTATTTTCATAAATTGACTTATAGACTATGCCATTTCAATTTTTTATAAAATGTGTGCTCTGTTTTTTACCTTTTTATGTATATTGATTCATTATTGATTACATTTTACATACCCTTGTTGAAAATTTGAGCGTACCCAAACATTGTTTCATTCCCAAGGTTATGAAGAATATAACATTGAATATGATTTCATGTATGGATTTTATCTCATTTTATTATGTAGCATGATTTATTCTATTTACATAATGTATTATCCATATAATGTATGTAATATTTTTATCAATGACAACTAAACTAAATGGTCCTTCATATTTTTATTCTATGTAATAATTCCCACACAATTTAATAATGCACTAGAATTGGTTATCAGGGGTCGAGGTGTTACAGTTGGGATCGACAGATGTTTAGAAACATCCTTCAAAGATATATTTTTGAAACATAGACTATAGATCAAAACGCTATGATTAAATTGAGGATTATTATTGAAGAACATACAATAATTTTTTGAATGCATATATTAATGGTCTATTGTGGAAATACATCTTTGTATATATACTACAAGTGGACGTGGTTTTGGAATAGATGCTTCTAGGATTAACTACTCTGACAATGTGTTCAAGGCCTGACTCGGGGTAACCTTGTTCATGATAATGGGCCTTACTAAGAACAAGGAATGACACAGCTAGAGGATATGCTATGGATAATTCTTATTTGGTTTTCCAACCAAAATAAAGGATTTAAAAGTAAAGATTATCCCAATGAAACCAAAGTTTAACATTTATGGTGTTTTGACGCATAAATTTTTGTTATGTTCTATATTATGTTTAATGTTATAGAATTTTCATAATTATATGAGCTAATATATTATATTTTATTAGGTATAAATGGATTCTAGATTGAACAATTGTGTCCACACTCATGGAATATATAATGATTTCCCTCCTAAGGAAATTAATAATGATTGTAGTGGAACAAAGTAAATTATGGAGATACTAGGTCAAATTAATCAGGTTATGAAAAATTACTTGGGTCGAATGGAGAAACCTATTCCCCGAAGAGAATATATTATTTTGTAAATCATTATACACAACAATACCCCCAATTTTAGTGGGACTACTGATTCAATTGTATCTATAAATTAGATTAAATCTCTCTAGTAGATATTTATATCCTTGTAATGAAATTAAAAGAAAAAGGTTACAATTGTGGGCTATTTTCTCCAAGTTGATACTGATAAATAGTTCAATTTGATGCCAAATACGAGGGATGAATAAGAAATTGAACTCATGTAATTGAAGAAATTTGAGGAGGCACTTTTTGATTAGTACATCCATTGTGATTAAAAAATTGGGATGAATATGAATTTCTTTATATTAATGAAAAATGTAGAATATTGTGTTTTGAATTATAATGATGCCATTACAATGTTATATAGGTATTCTACATATAATATTTTGATCACGTCGAGTATAATTAACTTCTTCATTTTAGGTCTTAACCCTCATCTCCAAAGGGAATTGTATTCTCATAATTTTTCATCATATGAAGAGGTAGTTTAATGTTCCATCAAGACAGAGAATGATTTTTCAAGGATTGATATATTAAATGTAAATAAATAATATAAGAGGTTATTCAAGAATCCTAATAATGGTAATGAATAAAATAAGAATAATGTTGATAAATTTTCTTCATATGATAAATTTTGAATGAGTCACCCTATAAAATTACATAATGGAATGGGAATTTTCTATAAATAAAGATATATGGGTCACCATTCCAATTGAATAAAGTAGAAGGAAATTATTGATGATGTCAATAACTATAATTGTAAATGTATGGGTGAATATTCATGTTATTTCCTCATGATTCAGTGGAATCTACCATAGTGGAGTCCTTGGGGAAATGGCCATGTTTATGTGATCACTATAAGAGACGGGTAATATCCAAATGATTTCATACAATGAACATTTATCATATCATAAATTTTTTTCAATTTTTTAATTTGAAACTTGATCATCGTAATATTTTATATCTACCCTATTTTCTAATGAAATTATACATTTACCTTTTTATTTAATATGATATTTATCTGTCAAAACCCTAAATGAATGTATTATTGTATAAATGATGTGGCTATCATTTACAATTATGACACATAAATGTTCCATTATTTTCAAAAAATAAAATTATATCAATGGATGACATTGATATAAATGTAAGCATGTAATATCATTGAAAATATGATGCAATGTTTTATTGTATTAGAATAAAAGTTACGTTTTCTGGGGAAATTTTTTAATCCTCCAACTCTATGGAAGAATATTCCCCAACTGATTCTTATTTAGATCCACCCTCATTACAAATAATGAATGAAATTCTTAGAGAAGAAGAGAATAAATATATAGTGAAGAAATAGGTAATCTAAAAATACATTAGGTACCTATAATGATAGAATACATTTATTTATTTCCTTAGGTTTTACATGGAAATCCTCCTGAACATGAAGTTGAATTCTCTTTTTGATTATGTACATGATACAAGGACAATATCAAAAACTCCATATAGAATAGAAATTGATGAATTGGTAAATATGAAGAAACTAATAGTGGTTTTGGGTAATAAGGGATTTATTCAACATAGAGTTTCACTATGGGGGTACCCTATCCTATTTGTTAAACAAATAAGTATACATGAGGTTGTGAATTGATTATATGGATATAAATTCCATTATAATAAAAAAAGTATCAGTTACCTCGCATTGATAAACTGTTTCATCAATATCACATAGACAAATATTTTTCAATGACTGATCTATATTCTGTATATCACCAATTTTGAGTGGAAAAGGAAGACATTATAAAGAAATATTTTCGGAAAATGAATGGTAATTAGGAGTATAAATTAATTCGATCAGGGCTGAGTAATGCACCATCCAGTTTTATTGACATAATGAACATAGTATTAATGGAATATCATGAAAACATTTTTGTAGTATTGATTGATGATATTCTATTGTTATCTAAAACCTTCGAGGATGTTGGAAAAAATTGTGGATCATCTTCAAGACTATTATAATGGATGATTTATATGGGAAATTGATTAAATACAATTTTTTTCTTCTATAAGTCTACATTCATGGTCATATATTCTCCATTGATGGATTATCAGTTGATACTAGATAGAATAAAGAAAACAGATAATATCATACACCAACAGACATTACCTAGGTACTTATTTCATTGATATGGCATGCTATTTTTGGTTATCCATTCATATTTTTTTCTAGATTAGCTAACTCTTTAACAAAGAATACATGTAAAGTCGTTAATTTTGTTTAGACAAATGAATGTGAAGAATTCTTTGATGACCTAAAGAGAATATTGGTCAATGCTTCTTTTTTTACTCTACCTTTTGGAAGTTATGGCTTGTCATATATTTTGATTCATCAATGAAGGTATTTTTTTTGGTTCTCAATGTAAAATGAAAATGTAATTTTCATATGTCTCAAGACAATTGATGTATCTTGAGAAGAACTACCCAACCAATGATTGGGATATAGAATTTGAAATCTTTTCTTAGAAAATATTTATAAATTTTCTCAATGTATAATTATATGAGATATTCATAGATTATAAAGGCATGAAATACATATTCTCATAGATAGTGCTCAATATGATAAAATACTTATGGATCAAACTATTGAATGATTATGATTTCTAAATACCCTACAAACTAGGGATAATGAATAAGGTAGAAGGTGCATTGATTAGGAATGATGATGGAGTTATAAGGCAAATGTGGATTGAGAAGGATCCTATATTAATATATCTAGTGAAGTTGGATATGGGAATTTCTATGTAAGTGGAGGCTAAAACCATTTATCAAATTATTGAAAAACCATAATTATTATAGAGGATAAATAATTCTAAATCTAACGATGAGGATTTTAAAAAGAAAACTAAAGGCATGTATGATGGAAAATTATCAGACTTTATTTGTGAATATGGGGTTCTAAAATTTGAGAAGAGGATTTGTGTTCCATATATTCTTAAACTAGAATGGTAATTATTGGATGATTCTCATAGCTCATAATTATTTATAAACTTTAGGAGAACAAATATTTATACGGACTAGAGGGAACAATTTTTTTGGGATAACAAGAAGAATGAAATTGCAGATTATGTTCACTAATTTCGGGTTTGTCAATAATTTAAAGCTAGAAGACAAAATCCAAATGTTGTTCTATAGCATATTCCTATATTTTTGTAGATATGGGATGAAATTAAATAAGGGTTTTTTCATGTTATTTCCAATTTTTAATAAAAATAATGACTAAATATGGGTTATTTTTTATCCCTTAATCAATATGAACATTTACATTCAATAAGAGAATATATAATCTTGTGTGCCTCACAAGGCTCTATATTATTGATGTTATAAGACTTCATGAAGAATTTATATAAATTGTCTCTGATCAGGTCCCCCACGTTAAATCAATATTTTGAACGAGTCTTGAAATGTCTATCGAGACGGCGTTTCATTTGATCACTACCTATCATCTAAAAACTAATGGACAATCTAAAAGAACAATTCAATTATTGGAAGATATGTTGAGATTAAGGTCACTCAATTTTTTTGGAATCTGTGATCGATATAGACCATTGGATGAGTTTTCCTAAAATTATAATTTCTATTCAGGTATTCATATGGCATTATATGAACCATTATACAAATATAGATGTTGTACTACAACTTTTTGTGATGAATTTGGCTAAAATAAACTTGCAATCTCATAAATTGTTGAAGAGGTGGTGGCAAATGTAAAGGCTATTCCGGCACACATCAAAAGGAAAAAAAGTGTAAAATAGATTTATGATAATAATGAATTAAAGGATTTGGAATTCCAAATTGGATATCATGTATTCCTACCGTTATATCCATGTAATGGTTTTATCAGGTTTTGTGAGAAAGGGAAACTGGGTCCCCTGTATATCGGACCCTTCGTGAATTTTTTATGAGTTGGTGATGTTTCTTATCGATTAGCCTTACAACCAAATCTATCTATGGTTAAGTATGTGTTACATATATCCCTAAAAAGGAATTAAATGAATGATCCAACACATGTTCTCACATATGATGAAATAGTATTAAATCCTACCATTTCTTATTTGGATGAACACGTTCAGATTTTGGACACTAAAGAGCAAGTATTGAGGAATCAGATAACCCCTCTCATAAATGTTCTCTCCAGAAATCAAAAAATGGAAAAAGAAACCAGGGATCCAAAGGATTCTATGAAATTTAAATACCCATATCTTTTTGATTGTATCAATCCTAAAATTTCAAGGATGATTTTTTTAGAGAAGTATGTATCACCCTAAGACATAACCATATTTACAGATAGATATCTTTTAAATATGCACAACACCAGATATAAAAAAAACACTATTTATTCTTTTATTCATAGTAAATTGATTTATATTAGTTTTAGAGAGTATACAGATAAATTATGTATCCAAATATTTTATTTTAGAATAATTTATTTACATGGGTTAAGAACAAACCCAATATTACAAATAAAATACTAATTTTATATATATGCAGTTTTTCCACCTTTTAATCAATAACATTTATAAATTTTTTTCCATTTTATAATTTTAATATATCTATATATGCATATTATTTGAAATAAAAACAAAAAAATTAGGTTAGTATTATTTTTTGTAATTTTTTGGTGAAGACTTATTTTAATGAATAGATAAAAATGATGAATTATAGTTCAAAACTATTTTTTCATCTAATTTATTTATAATGATAATTTTAAAATTGAATTGATTTTAAAGTTTAATTATATAATATTATTATAAATTAAAAGAATTTATCTCATTTTAATCAATTTCTCGTTAAAACTATGTTTTAAACCATAGAAAACATTTAGATGTTTTACCTCAAAATCCTTCTTTTTCGTGCAGTCATCAGGATGAAATTCAAATAGATTACATGAACTTATGAAATTATAAATGTAAAAAATTAATTCTATATTTTTCATAAGAAACTTTTATAATTTGTATTAATTATATATTTCTTTTTTACAAAAAACACCAATGAATATAACTAAAAATAATTGCAATTATTATGGTGTGATTAAGCATAATATAGGATTAAAAATTTATCTTTAGAGATAAAATGACCAATACACTTGTAAAAAATCCATTGGATGACCATAAATTTGATATGAAATTTCCATTTTTAGTTTGGTTAGTTTTTATGAATTTATTTATGTATGAACATGTTCCCAGCTATCTTGTTTGGAAAAATCCCAAGTATGTTATTTTCATTCCATGTAAAAGGAGGCCGCATATCATAATTTATCACACCTCTAAAACAACCTAATTTATGAAAATGCTTACCAAAATAGTGCCCAAAAATCCCTTAACATGACCTAGATTCATCCCATTGTAAATATATCATTCCAATTATGTGTTTTGATTCGAAGCAAGAGTAGTTACCAGATTATGAGGTAACTAATTCTCTAATGATTTCTAGTTTCATTATCATTCTCCACTCACTATACTCTTCTTATTATATGAATAAATGCAAATAAAAGTAAAAAAATTATAATTTGATGTTTTTATTCTATTTATTATACCTACACATACACACACATACATCCAATGTGTAACAAACATATTGTTTCTGTGTACTAAAAACTACTACCCCACGAAATGATGATGGTTCAATTTTAACCTACCACATATCATGGTGGACTTATGATGAAAAATATATTTATATATATAATATATATTTCATTAATATTTTATTTATTCTTTTCTAATTTTTATTTATAACATATGCTTATTTTTTCCATGTTTTGTAGATATGATAATTATGTTTGAGGAATTGTAAATTATTGCCCCCTAAAAGAGATATGACTCATTCATTCCAAACATAGAACACATAAAATATGGATATAATAAAACAATGTTACAATTATAACAGATATTGGATTCTAGAAATTATAATATACATATTTATCATTTATGTACACATTATTTTAATATGAGAACGAAATAATTGTAGTCTTCATGTGTATGTACAGCCTACCGTCTCCATGAACGGTTCACTTCATTTCAAATATCCAAATATTATGGACTACTAAAAATACATATGTACTGAATAAATAAATTAATTTTCAATTTTTTTACTATATGTAGATGTTTAATCCATGAAATATTTTATAAGATAAATAAATAACTAGTCATAATTTACTTGAGAAAACTATCCAATTTACTACTAAAATAATGAAAATATTTAAAGTGTGTTAACTAAAGGGTAATAAAATATTTTAAAATGTTAATATATGTTATTATAAAATTTAATTTGGTTCTATTATTAGTTATTATTATAATTCAAACCACTATATTGGAGGCTGATGATTGTACACCAAAAAGGATGGATAAGGCATGTGATTTCATCTCAATTTACATTCCATTGAAAATTATTATTTTTATGCTTAAATTCATATTTATTTTGTTTGTAGACATACCTTAAGTGGTTATGTCATCAATATAATTATTATCATGGAATTATTATTTTATTTTAATTCTCAAGGAATTGTGATTTAAATAATTCAATGGTGTATGAGACACATTATCATTTTTAAATATTTTATTTCCTTTGGATTTTTTCAATATAAACAACCCTTATTGTTACATATTCCTCATTGAAGTATTATTGATAAATCTATGTTCAATAAAAAATATAGATATCTAATAAGGACTAATATTTAGTAGATACATGATGAATTATTATGATATGTATGGAATGGGTTGGGTACAAGTAAATGAAAGATCCTTGATGAATTGGTAGTCCCATGAGATGAAATTGACGTCCACAATAGAAGGGGTTTTACAATATAGATTAACCATATTATGAAGGGCCTTGATGTTACTAGATCCATGTATGTAAGAAAAATGGCATCATATAATTATTTACTTTACTCATTTAGACTCATTTATATTTATCCATGAGATTTTGTATCAACATATCAATAGATTTATTTTATTTTCATTTTATTGATAAAATTAATGTGTTTTTGGTTTCATACATTTCCATATGGACTATACCTTGTATATTTGTATTTATAAATGTTGTCCTCAATTATTAATGTTTCCATATATATTGATTTAGTATTGCTTTATCTTGTTAATAACATTGATGGGATGTTGTTAATTGTCACTGATTATTGATAGTTGACCCACATCAAAATTAAGAACAATTATCCCCCACCTCACATTGAAGATTTGTTATATCAACTACATAATTTTTGTTGTTTATCCAAGATTGACCATCATTATGGATATTCTAAATTTAGTGATAAGAAATTGTATATAATAAAGAAAAATATTTTATACGAGGTATAGTCCCTATGTAAATGCATTGATTCCTTTTGGTATTATAAATTCTCCTTCTATATTTTGGTATTTAATGAATATAGTCTTTATATATTACCTAGATTAGTTTGTTTAATTCATTATAGAAAATACTAATATATGTTATTAGATAATGGTAAATCATAGATTCTACATAAAAATTGAAAAAAATATCCCAAGGATAATTTTTTGATACGTATACTAATTTTAAATTTTGGATTTAAAAGTTTTTTATTTTGGGTCATATGATCTCCATAGAGTATGTATTAGTGGACCCTTCAAATGAAAAAGCTATTGAAAACTGGTCTAGACCATCCTGGTGATTGATATATCAGTTTTATTGTATTTTTAGGATATTATGAATGGTTTGGATATAAGTTAACATGAATATTCAATATAATCACTATCATAACTCATATGGAACAATGTTCATCTTGCTGGGTAAATCTAAAGAATATTTCATAGAACTAAAGAAATTATTAGTCGCCAAAACATCTATAACATTAGCCTATTGTGAACAATGATATATAAAAAACAGTAATGCATCAGATAATTGACTGGGGTAAAATTTTATGGACAAATATGTGGTTATATAGTATTCCCCTTTCCAATTGAATATCCAGGAGTACTAATAACAAAATCATTATTTGGAGTCCACTGGGGGAATATTTTCATTAAAAATATATAGGTATTATATTTATGATGAAAAGTGTGAAATATTTTCTGATAAAAATTATAAAATGTTTTTATTCAAATAGGAGGATTTTAACATGTTTTATAAAATATTGATAGGTCTAATTAAATACTATGACTACTCATTATATTACAACAATAGGAAATAAACCAAGGAATATAATACATTGATAAAAATGACCATGCTATACAATCTATGATGAGGGTCATGAAAGATATAACATTAAGGGATTATGAATGTATGGTTCTAATAATTTTTATAGAAGGGGTGGAATATTACTCTTTTAAAATGATGTTCATATATAAGTTCATGTAACTCTTAAAGAGGCACAAAAGAATTATATAGGGGTATATAAGATTACATGAAATGTTATTATGTTTAACCTTGATTATAATTGAATTATAAGTCAATGAACACTTTATGTATTTTATATATAGTTTATTTTTACAATGAAACACAAGATAATTCTCATAGTTCGTCATCTTATATTCTTCATTGAAGTTCAATGATGTATAGGGATGTAAAAAAAATTTCTGGTAGAATGGAATGAAGAGATATATTGAAGATTTTTTTAACAGTTCTTGGTATTTAATCATGTTATATATGTGATAAAATATTCTAAGGGGATGTTATAACCATTACTCATACTAATATGTATTTTGGAATACATCACCATATAATTTTTTCATAGACTTCCCAAATCATCTATAGGGAAGGAGGTTATATCTATTATAGTTGATTACCATTCAATGTTATCACACTATATTTTCGTAAGATAACACATATAAATAGATCATATTTCATGAATGTAAAATATATTAGTGGTATCACTTCAAGGAGAATCAAATATTATTGTTTTTTGACCAACATTAATGGTTTACCATGGAGTTCAAGGGAATTCATCTGAAATATTTTCATTTAGAATTTAAAGTCATCAATGGATATCATCCTAATAAATAATAAAATACATAGGGAAAAATAAAAAACTTAAGGGATATTTGATATCAATATCTATTAATTTCAATGGCTGTTTGTATCAATACCACCCTCAATTGGTGCTTTCTTACAAATTAATCATTCACTAGGATATTCTGATGTATCCTAAGGATGCCCTCTATGGAAAGAAGACTAGAAATAAAACATTAGGTTATCAATATGGGGAAATAAATATACTAAGACTTTATTTGGATAGTTAAATGGTAGTTATGGATATATCCAATCAAAAAAAATAATAGAAACATAATGTGAACACAGAAGATATGCTAATAATCATCGACGTGATATAAAATTTGATGTTGGTAATAGGATATTTCATAAAATTTATACATATATTATGTTTATGAAATTAAAAAATAATAATTTAATGGTGAGACATAGGAACATTTTACATTTCATTATTATTGATTTATTAGTGGATTGTTTCTTATAGACAATAGATTCCACATAACCACTCTCTTGTTCATGATGTGATCCTTATATCTCTCCTGATAAATTTTATTCCATACCCATCACATGTACGAATCTCATAGGTAATACAAATGGAGTGATATATTTCTCATGAAGAAAAACAAGATGATATTTTTTCATATATATAATGTTCTATGAAGCACAACCTTCCACAAGGTAAATGTTTTTTAGAGAACCAACCCATTTGAAGAAGCATTCTGGGAACCCGTGGATATGATACTGTAGAAGTATCCCAATTTTATTATTAAGAGTAAATAATTTTTATTTGGTAGTTCATTTGGGAGGGTTTATAATGTAATATCCCATGATTTTATTATTTAATGAATAATTTTTAATTTATATGATAGTTTCTATTGCACACAATAATGATTTTTAATGAACTATGATATATTATTTATATTATTATTTAGAATTTAATTTATAGCACTTGATTTTTATTTAGAAGTATGAATTGGAATAATTTTTAATAAAATTTATTTTTATATGTTTCAAATAAAGAAAATATTTCTCTATAAAAGAACTTTATTATTACAAAAGTTTTCTATACTTAGAAAAATACTTATTTCTCAAAATACCAATTTATATTTCATTCCCTAAAAATATTATAAAATTAGTGGTTAATATTTATTCAATATATATTAATAAAATAAAAAAATTTATTCAATATATCAAAATTACGTTTGGTTAATATTTTTGAATTTTCCTAAAATCTGATTTCTCAATGAATAGTGAATATATTAATTTTTTTAAAAATAAATTTTAATTTAATGAAAATAAATTGTTTCATATTATATAAAAAATAAATTAAATATTAGATCATTAATTTTATTATTAATAATATTTATTTCAATTAAATTCGGTAGAATTTTTCTCTTAAATCGTGATACACTTATGAAAATATTATCTTTATATGACCACCTTTTCATCCTATCTCCAAGTTTAATTTTATTATTAACTTTTCAAAAAATGTGAATGAAATTTGAAAAAATGGACACAATATTTTTATAGAGTTTAATTAATGTTACAAAATACGATTATGTTACATAAAAAAATAGAAAAAAAATAAAAAATTATTATTATGGTGAAAGTTAAATTGGGTTCGCTGTGCTTATATTAAAATTATATGGTTTTCAAAATCCCATTGGATGAAAATATATTAACCTCATATCATATATGGTTTTATTGTTCCATTTATAATAATTTAAGAATTTTTAAGACATGAGTAAAAAAATCTATTATAAACAATTTCATGTGGGTCCTCTCCAATACATATAAATGTGCACTACCTTTCCCCTATTTTTTCATATAGATATATTTTTTTAACAAAAAATAATTATAAGTTTATCTTAAATACATCATTATAGTCTTCCTAGAATCCATATATTTCTTTGGAATTTTAGGAATGATTTTGGTTTTAATCAAAGGGGGTTATCCAATGAAAATGTGCCATTATTAACCCACTGTTAATGTTTTATTTCTTCAACAAAATCCTTAAAATGATATTATTATATTTTTATATTATCTCATAATTATTTACAATATCATTCATTGTAATTATTTTATTTTCAAAAAAATACATTGAAATTACCTAATAGAAAACGATAAATGAAACTGTTAATAATATGTTCGACAAACTACCACATCACAATCTGGTATTATTCATACTACATAAATGCATATCAAAGATGTATATATGTATGTAAATAAATTATATAAATTATATTTTTTTAATTATGTTTAATTATTAAATTATTATAACACATCTATATGTTTACAATACATTCTTTTGAAAAATGATAATGTTGCTCGTGTATATGTGTTGAAAAGATCCTTAACTAAGGGATGCTATAAATTATTATTTTTATTTCTAAATGGATAGTAATATAAAATGATTTAATTATTATATGTGAAATTTATGAAAAAATGAATTTTTAATGGAGATATATATATTTATGTTATTTCATTCAATCTATCAAGTAAATGGTAAAAATGTTCATGCGTACATACAAACTATCATATTCATGAACACGGTGGTTTATGTTCAATATATAACATTAATGAATTATATGTGTAAATATATATTCAATATATATGATACTAATATTGTGGTTAACATTCTAAAATTGATGGATCCACGGTCAATACAAATTTTATGAATATTAAAAAAAACAACATACTTGAAAATCGAACATATTATTATCTGAAAGGTGATTTTAAAAACAAATTGTTATTAAATGGGTAATAAAATATCATATATAAATAATATATGATTTTATATTAATTATTATTTTTAAATAAAATATTAATGATAATTTATTATTTATTATAAGAGAGGTTAACATGTGTGTGAATAATTTTCAATATTTAGGTAAGGGATTTCGAGTGTCTCTTTTATTTATAAGATACATATTCTATATTAAATAGTTGTTTCTTTAGCCTTGATTATATAATGTACCTATAAATTGTTATAGCATGAATATTCTTATAATAATGATATTTAATGAATAATTCTTTTTATTATTTAACGGGGATTACGATCCATAAGACTACCTAAGTAATTTGCGATCTTCATCTAGAATTTATTTTTTTGGGAACCATTTTATATACACAACATGTTTATTTTGTGTGGTTCATATACTATCCATGAACGTATTCTAGGATAATTATAGATCACTCTTTCTGAATTACTAATTTATCTTTGTTTATTCCTTTCACGTGGTATTAAATTCAAAATATACGAAAGTATTAAGGGTATGTTACCATACCATTTTTTATCTAGGTAGTTTATTATTAATTTAAAATAATAAATTCAATGGTATATTTCTAATAAAAATAATAAATTTAATTTTTATATTTTAATATATCTCTATGATTTTCTCCATTAACATTACTCTCTTTATGTAATAATAAATTTAAAATAATGTTTTTTTTCGAAAACCAAGATTATTTCTGTCTTCTATCGAATATATTTTTTCTCCGATGTGAATGATTTGTAAAAGAAATTTATTGAATGTTTTTATTATTATAAAATTATTGAATAAATTTTTTTTTTTACAATTTTATATATTTTTAAAACTAATAAAATGAATATTTTTAATATTATTATTTTCCAAACAAGGAAACGTTTGATATTACCTAAAATTTAAAAGGAATAATTATTTTTATGTGCACAACATGAATGGTATTTCACAACACCATGAAAACTCAATGATTTATATAAAACATTAAATTATTTCATGTTTATTTAAAAACATTTATTTTGTTAATAAATGATATGTTTTTATATTGTATATATGTTTTTTAAAAGTGAGAAAGTAATTTTTATCATGAAAATTTTTATGTGATATTTGAAAATAATTTTCTATGTTGAAATTCCAAATTGTTAAAAACATTCTGGGATATGATACTAGTATAATATAATTTTTATTTCTTATTATGGTTTATTTTTATGAATAATAATTTTTATGAAAAAGATCATTTTATAAAGGTTATGTTAGAATGAAATAATGAAATGTGTATTGAACCTGTTCCCTTTACAGGGTCTTTTCTATGATTATGTATTTATGAACCTCTTTCATTTCATTAGTTTTTATAAGGAGAAGGTTTTATGATATTTTTGTATAAACATAGAAGGATTGTGACATTAGTGGGACTTATAAATCACAATAATGCTTTCAGAAAATAGAAATAACTCAAGACTTAATTATGATATGTGTGGGAATGATTTATTGATCCTAATTTCAATCATGGATTGTGATTTAATCTTTATATGTTTCATTCATGGACCAAGTTTTCATGACCATATGATTAATCATGAACCTATTTTAAATGTAAATAAGTTTAGGAGTGTACTAAATTTATTTTCCATAACCTAATGAGTATAGTAATATATATTTATACATGTTATAATGTTATGGGATATATGTTTTTATTTCATGGCTTATGTTAATTGATTTAATTTATGATTTATGTCTCAATAACTAATATGATTTGATTAATGAAGAAATTTAATGATATATGATATAAAATTTATCGAATTAATATTTTATTACCATCTTCTCACACCCATATGTTTATATAAGGTTGATATATCTATTGATTACCCTTACAGATCTTCTACGCTTTCTATTTCTAATGTGTCATTTCCCTAGGTTTTGAAAAATGTGTCTACGTAGTGTATGTCTTAATAGAGTACTACATGGGAAGATTATTTTGGGTATCTTTAAAATCCTTAATGAAATTATATTATTGTGTGTCTAGTCTCCTAATACTCCAAAACATTATTTTCCCTATCCATTATTTTGTAAAATTTTATTTATATCCACTTTTTAAAATGTAATATTGATGTGTAAAATCCAGGAATGTTATAGTTAGTCCTTATAATATCATTATTAGGATATGGTATAGATACAATATTTTTCAAATATATCAACATTTGATATATGATAGTTATAATTATAACCTATTTGATATCAAATGGGAATATTCCTAGTATATCATTAATGAGTATTTGGAAATGAGAATTATATGTATGAATCGTTTAATTTTATAAATGTGGAACTAAATTAGTGTAATTCACTTTTCATAGTTATCCAAAAGATATTATATGATATTAAATTTATAATCCCATTGATAAAAAAGGATTGGGTCCTGATATATGGATGTACGTCAAAAGGACCACACTATTTGATGAGTTAGTGGGAGGTAATATGAATATTGTGACGTTTAGAAAAAACATGATTTTTTAATATGATGAATATTGAGATATTTGTTGCAACCTATGTACTTATAAAAATATGGTTTTCATTCAACAATTAAACCTTAAATTTTTTATAGATTTATAATATAATATGTTGTATTTTTATAAAATACGGAGCTTATAGTTATTTAATTTTATCCTAAGTAATGGGTGTATATAAATAATTTATGTATCATGTCATTAACCCCTCCCTACTAATTGTACCCCTCATAGGGTGGCAATGTCAGAAAAAAGATAATAACCCCCGAGCCCTGCCTCCATTTCCCCCCAGGACACCAACTAGCATCGAGGGTATAACAAACACACATATGTGAGGCATTACCTTCTAAGAAAACACATGAGGAAGAGAGTGATAAGACATACAACAAAAAACAGTTACTAAAACAGATGTATAAAAATAAACTGAAGTACATATATGTATTTTCATAAAAATATAATCTAACATAAATGGAAATTTATGTGTACAACCCCAAGGTAAAATGGCAGTGACCACAATTCCCGAATAACTCATACGAAACCCCACAAGGTATAGTAACCAGACTTATCTCCAACCTGCTTTGAGTGACCTGAATAACGATTTATATAATATTGATTTATTATAATGGTATACTTTGTAGGATCATCCTTGGAGCCTCTCATGAAAAATTAATGAAATGATTCTATAGAATAGTGAACAACGGGTGAAATAGACTCGTCACGTTAACAGGAATGATACGTTCCTAGCCTCACCATGGATACTCTCAAAAAATATTATATACAATAATATTTTATATAATAAATAATATCAAGTGTACCCCATTACCACTTCTCCACTAGTTTGTCGCATTACACAAATTTCACTCATCTTAATAAATCTATCTCTAAAAAGGATGGCCAGAAGTAACCTAGGTGAGTACTAAAACCTACACGTCATGCCACACAAATCATTCCCACAATCACTTGGGTCGAGAACCACAACATCCACACAACCATATGTATCTAGGTAGTTTATGGGAGCGACCACAACCTGCATAATGTGTATCATTCATCTAGTATTATACATCAAGCATTTATATCCCATATGCTGAGTAAGGAATCCTCAAGAAATCACAACCTATACACATTTTACATATAGTAGCACATAAGAATTATATCCAGAATTGATGTGTGAAATAACAACAAGACATTTTGTCCCTATACAGACATATATGGGGAAAAGTAACTATAATTCATACCAGCAAATCTAACAACTAAGAGAGATAATATAACTAAATGGGGAAGTCATCCATCCATCCCCCCTACCGAGATGTATAGGAAAACACCCCCAGGGCTCAGAATCCCCTAGGTGTAATTTGGCCTAACCAAAAGGGTAGGGTAGCTTATACAAACACAAAAAGTACATGATGTAATATCGCTTACTAACAAACAATTTAAAAACCCAAATTTTAGAGACAACTATAGCAAACATCTCTTTGACTCCCAAATACCACTGTTAGACTATATATCGTATAATCCCACAACCATTTTTAGAGATTTATTATTCATCATATCATTTTTTATCCGTTTCACATTACATTAATTAGTTCATTAATCATTATTTAACAATAAATAATTCCACATTACATATCATTAAAAAAACCACTTGTTCCATGTCCACTGGGCATAAATAAACATAGTCCATAGTTCCTCACAGTTATAACCAAACATTTCATCCTAGAAAGATCTAACATAACATGATAAAAATCTTTTTACTATTCATATATTTATAGAATTATTACATTCCGTAATTTCAGGCATTCAGGAAAATAATTCTATGATACTAACCATAAGGGGCTCAATACAGTGAAGATATGGATTGCCTGTCATGTCATTTCCACCTATAGAAATAGTGTATACTCATATATCATTGAGAATCTAAACATAGAATGAACGTGGAATACCTCATGCATATTTTCCACTTTTCAATGTAGGATAAGAAGGACTAGGTGCCTCATGAAGTGGGGAATGTAACAAATATGAACATGAAACATATTCAACAAGAATTCAACAATCAAAGAAGCAGTTAATCCCATCATCATCCAATGTAATCACCTTCATTGTCCTTCGTGACATCCACATGTGTAAAATAATTCTCCTCTCCATTCATGGAATCAATTACAGTCAGAACCGTTGGACCTCCCTACCCCATATATCAGAACAACCATCCATGCTCCGAACTCCAGTAGTAGGAAAAAATATTCATAGCATCTAGGATCTTGTCCTTAAGAAAAGAATCCTTCCTTTTCTTACAACGGGCTCTCATTAATCCAACGTATAATTAAATCAGCCATACAAGTAATAGGGTAACTCAAAACCCAATATAGTATTATGTTTTATAAAAAATAGTTCTTTAATTCATCTTGAATTAACCGATTTTGTATTATGGTTTCTAACAATAAGAAACCTACATAAAGTTATCATGGTTATTGAAAAAATATTTAACAATTAAATATAACATGCCTTTAATCAAAACTAATAAATGTGATTCATTTTTACAAATCCATTAAATTTAATAATTCTTACTACATCAATTTGATTATCATCACATTCAAACTACAACAGCAATAATCATTAATATTCTCACTTTATCATTGTTTAATTAATTTAAAATTAATCCAACAATTACTTTTTTATCTATTGAAATGAAATATTATATGCTAAATAAAATTTCATTGATTTCAAACTATCTACAAAAAGAAGAGGCTATTGGAACACTGTGAAACTAATACAAATTGATTAATATGAATTTTTTCAATTTCATTGCGGACCATTGGCTAAATCATGATAAATGTACTACTAAAAATAAAAAGAGAAAGAATAAACTAATTACATACATCAAAAGGTATCTCATGTACTTTTCATGAGAATATTCCAATAAAAGAGATCATGGCCCCTCTCTTAGAGGACTGCATCCATCGGAGGACACGGAGACACCACAACACCAACCATAACCATGAAAAATTCATGAAGAACATTGAGATAGCATTAAATTATTTGGAAATGATGAATATAAGGATATAAAACAAGGATAATTATTGTATAATATACATTATATCAATAACATATCGATATAGCTTGGTTGCACCAAAACAGGGGGAGCGCTTGTAGTTGGATGCATCTTCAAGGGGAACTATTCCAATGATGAAAGATTGGTCGTACGACTATTATGGGAGGAAATGAATTTTTTTTCAACATCACTAAATGGAACTATATGTAATAACAAATGAAGTAGATACTACATCCCTTTAAAATATTTAACAGAGGAACAATTTAGGATATGTGGGAATTGACATTAAAAGAGGATCACATTAAACCAAATAGTTTAACTAATTAAATTATTTTAGATTTAATGAAAAATCCTATATATACATTATCAACCATGAAAATGATTAAAAACCACTTAAATAAGGAATTTAAATCATTTTACCTCAATGAATTATGTCAAAAGCAAAAAAATGGAATGTCTGAGAAAATCATGATATTTGAAGAAGGAAATGGTGTACTTTTAGAAACACTATTCATGAAACTGATACAGTTCCACCATTTCTATGTCACATTTTTTGTGACACCATTTCTATTCCACTTCTTAATTGATAAATTATTGAAATTTGAAAAATTATGTGACACATTATAGTGACACTATTTCATGAAATATTTAAGAAATTTGGAAAAGGATCTGACACCATTTCGTTGGACCAATTCATGAAAATATTTTAAAAATAGGTAAATGAAGTGACAAAATCTCTTGAAACCATTTCATTAATAATTTTAGTAATTTGGAAAATAATGTCACTCCATTTCATTAATAATTTTCATAAAATAGATTGGAACATTGGAAAAGTATGTGACATCATTCCCTAAAACAATTTCATGAAAATGATTCATGAAATAATATGGAAATTTAGAAATGGAAGTGACACTCTTTCATGAAACCCTTTCATGAAATAGTTTGGATATATGGGAATGATAGAGAAATAGTTTCTTGACACCACATAAAGAAATAGTTTGGATATTTTTCAAAGTATGTGACAGAGTTTCATGATACCATTTCCTGAAAAAGTATGGAAATTTTGAAAAGGATGTGACAGTATTTCATGACACAGTTTCATGAAATAGTTTGGAAATATGGAATGGAAATTGAAATGATTTTTGTCAAAATTTCATGAAACAATTTTGATGTTTTTAAAAGTAAGAGACACTATTTAGTTACCCAATTTCATGAATGATATTGGATGTTTGGAAAAGGAAGTGATACAATTTCATGAAAATATTTCATGAAAGAGTCTAAAAATTTGGAATTATTCTCGGGATAAGACACCTTGACTTTCCAAAACACCTCAAACATCAGATTTATAAAAAGGAATCAGCTAGTGAGTTCTGAGCCATTACATCATATAACTCTCAATACAATATTCTCATAGAGAATCTAAAACCAACCGAGATATTAAACAAAAAAAGGGTCAGAACAACCACACTTTGAGATCCATCTCACAGTTTTCTCCACAAAAGAAGCTAATCCACTTACAAAAACACATGAAACCACATGAAAACCACAACAATCTCCTAAAAACTATAAAAAAGGTAGAAAGCTCATGAAAGTGAAAACCCACAATAAACAACAAAAGAAATATTTATCATAAACAAGAAGGATCTCCAATAATAAAGAATTCGTCATTACAAGAAAAAAATACATAAAACAAACAACATGGGGTACTGAGCATGTATCTCTGACTCACGTTCCTATGGACTCTACTCTACACAATTATTCCACCACAAGTCAAGATCCTAAGGAATACCATTCATCTGCAACACCTTCTCCTTTTGGCCCTGGATATCTACAGAACGTACCTTGATGGTCCCAACATCATCAACATTGATATCTTCCCAAATAATGTTGTGAGAGACCTCGTGAAGATAGTGATGGATCAATGAAATATCGAAATAATCATGTTCTCTTATCAGGTTTGTGGGATGTGATACTTCATAATCCAAACCTCAAACATGACCCAACACCATGAAATGCCCAATAAACTGGGAAGACATCGTACTCCCATGATCAGTCTTTCTTCCACCATAAGGGGGATTCACCATCATAATAATGTGATCCCCATGAAACAGAGTTTTCTAGGACAATAATAACACTTTGATAACATACCAAATTGTTATGGTCGAGGAAGAACTCCTAAAAGAGCATGCAGATTCTCTCCATGCTCCTCTTCAAACATAGAAGATACCCATATTTCTTCAATGAAAACCACCACAAACATCTTGTGGAACTCATGGAACAAAGTGTTCATCAACCACGTGATCACAGTTAGAGCATTCATTACACCGAACGACATCACCAAGAACTCTTACCTACCAGATGATAACAATAATGTGTCATCGGGATATCCTCATCCTTCACTCACATCTAATGATACCCTAACCACAAAATGATCATTGAGAACAAACTTCCTCCCTTTATTCAATCGAACAAATAATCAATCCATGGAAGAGTAAGGTGGATCTAACCTATCACATTGTTCAATAGACTATAATATATAAATAACTACAAACTTCCATCAACCTTTGTTACGAAAAAAATTGATGCACCCCTTGGTGGCACACTTCGCGGAAAAAACCCACACTGTAATAGACCATTGAATTGTATACACAGTTTCCATAACTCAAAAGTGGACATCCTATATGGTGACATAGGGATATGAGATGCTCCTAGTCGTAGCTCGATCCCAAACTTGTTCTCTCATTGATGGGGTAATGTTCCAACCACTCATGGAAAGACATTAGGGCATGCTTCAAGAACCCTGGGAAACATAGACTAATGAAACTATGATGAAATCGACATTAGTTCATCCATCATATATGATAATGATAGAACATGCTTACATCCCATTGAATGTTATCACTCTCCAACAAACATTGTTGTCCCTTCATCAGCCTCAATGAACACCACCTTCCTCCCAAAGCAATCTACAATAACCTACACCAAATACAAAAAATCCACGCTGAGGATGTCATTGTATGGTCATATCTATATACATTAGAAATATCCCCATGAGCGGTGCTTCTCCAACACTATCTCCTAGTATCTACATATTTCATACATGTCAAATCAACTTCCAAAAAGTGTAGTCAATGCCAATGGAACTGGAATCATATATAAATAAATTCCAACATCATGTAAAAGTGTATGTGATATAGAGAGTGCATATATCCTATGTCAAACAAATAATACAACTAATTATAAAAAATGGAAACGGTACCATGAATGACATCTGACTTACAGGGCCCTGGAAATGCTAAATCGTGATGCTGACGACGACTTGCTCTATGAGATTTCTGAACATGATGATGACCACCACAACTGGATTGAACTACTCTTTTAGAATGGGGAGTGTCTCAGGAATGTCCACTTTTTTCTTTATCTCCTCTCTACTGATCTAATCTTGGTGTTACTGGCTGCAACTACCTCGATAAGAACTGCATCAATGAAGGAACTTGGAATGGAACATTTAGCGCACACTAACTCTTCTTAAAAACCGAGAATTCTCATTGGTGGTGACTTATACCTCCATACGATTCACAAGTCCCTGAATCTTTGGAATAGGCCTGAGATCTGCATCACATGGATAAATGAAATACTAAATGATGGGAACTATCCATGTCCGAATGAAAACTCTTATTCCCTTAAAACAAAGAACCCAAGACCACAAATCCTCTTCATGAAGAATCATTACATCTCACCTATTGTAATGATCTGGTTCTAGATAATGTTCTCTCGATGACCTCTATCTTCACCTGCACCTGGAGATATGTTCTCAGCATAAACGGGGGGACCTGACACTTGCTCTTTGGACACATAGCCTCCTCAAAATTCTTCACCCTAGCCTCACACTCTCGTAACAGGTCAAAAGCATACCGATAATGATAATAAAATGTATTTCTAACTGTTACGCAGCAGATCTCCCAAATCAAAGGGAAAGAAGATCATGGTGACAATACACCTTTTTGTTCGAACAATGAGACTCAACTATGAAATTTTATCATAAATCCTCCCATGAGATTTTCGACTCCTCGCGATCATTGGGGAAAAAGAACTACCACTAGCTCACTACCCCAGGTATCATCATCACAACCAATGATATATGGTTCTCCATTCAAGCATGGATTGAGTTTAAAGCTATATCAAACTCGTCTGACCAGTCATCCAATATTTCATATGAAAATGGATCCATTATAAATCTGTAGACTCTTGCGCTAAATCTATCAGAGTGTCCTCCAATAAGAATCTCTATCATCGATCTCTCATATGGGGCTATCTTATGGCACAACCTTCTAGACAGATAATATGTAAACATGGCGAGGACGTCAACCTCAATCCATAATATCCCAATAACATATAGTAATAGATCCTAAAACTGGAATATGAATGACTCAACATTTATTAATTGTTTTAATTTATTTATTTATGTTATCATATCCCAAGGTATACCCATTCAAACACACAAAAAATGAATATTGACTCATGACCCATTCCTAGGTCTCTAACCATTAAAATTTATCACCTCATTTAGTAGCCCTTTTAAACATAATTGTATGTTCTTCAGACCATAGGGGGGATTAAATTTCTATGTCTCAGCTAGTCTGTAGTTTTTACAACACATTCTAAACATTTTTGACACTGTTTCTCTACCTAACCACACATCCTCACTTATTCTTAACATAAAACTCTATCATTTCCCTAGAACAATCGTTTGTTAACACTCTTCCACAACCCCATACCCATGATTTTCCCCTCCATGGTAGATAATGTGAGAAGATAAATAATGACCCCCTGTGTCCGGACTCCAAAAAGAACATTGTTGGGGACTAGCACCAAGGCTATAATAAACAAACATATGGAAGGCATTGCACTCTATGAGAACCCATGCATAATATAAAGATAAGACCAAAACCAACCATATCCAATTCAGATTGTATTATAAAAAGATACCCATGTACATTTATTTAATATAATGAAAAGATACTACAACTAAAAGGAAAAAAATCCAAGTACCAAAATGAGTAACATTGAATCGACCATAAAGCCCGAACCACTCATACAAAAACCCCACGAGCTAGTAGACCTTAATTTTGATCTCCAAAATGATCCAAGTGACCTAAAAATAGTTTATAGAATATAGAGTGAGTATAATATTATACTTTGTAGGATCCTCCATAGTGAATCTAATGAAAAAAGTATAGAAATTATTCTAAAGAATAGTGAACAACAAGTGAAACTGTCTCATCACCTAAACAAGTATAGTAAGTTCCCAGCCTCATTATTTATATTATAACCATGTATCACATAATGGATTATATTATATAATAATTAATATGAAGGATACCCCACTACCACTTCCCCAACTTTTTTTCCGGATTTTCCCCAATGTCGAATGTCATAAGACGTAATGTTCCAAAATGGCTGGCATGAAGACACCTCGGTGAGAAAATCAACCTGCACCTCGTTCCACACAAGGAATTCCCACAAAAAACTGGGCAGAACACCATTCCATCCATGGAACCATAATTAACCTAGAAGTTTCTGAGATCCAACACAATCCATATTACATGTATCATAGATATATTATTATACCTCAAGGCATTACAACCCATATGCTGAGTAAGGATCCTCCCACCATCAAATCCTATACACTTTATACCAATAGTAGGGAATGTAAACTATATTAATAATATATGTATGTGAAATAACAACAAGACATTACAACCATTTACGTACATATATAGGGAAAATGTACTATTTTTCATACCAGCATAAGTAACTACCAAGAGAGTGAGTGGGGTCAAAGGGGGAAGTAATCCATCCATCCTCACACTGGTATGTTGTAGATAATACACACCCAAAGATGATAATCCATGGGGTTTCAGTCAACCAAACCAACATGGTGTAGTAGGATAAAGAAACCCAAAAAGTACATGATGTAATATAGCTCACAGAAACACAATAGGAAAAACCTATTCCTAAAAACAACTACAACTAACATGTATCTGAATACCAGCTGCTTCTGTTAAGCCTAGATATCATATAAACACAAAACCATTTTAACATCTCTATTTGTCATATTATCCCATATAATTATAATCACATTATGTTAATTACATTTTTTACAATTAATTAACATTCAACAATTCAACATTACATTTCATTAGAATCACCAAATTTTCTATGTCCTCTAGGCTAAACCAAAAACAGTACAAAGTTCCTCATAGTTATAACCATAACATTGCCTCCCTATAAGATCCAACCACACAGGATTAAAATTAACTTTTGAATCATTTATTAAAACAATTATTAATTTCCATAATTTCAAAAATTCAAGAGATTCGTTCTATTCTACCAAACACATGGTGAACAACATGATGAGTAGATGGACTTCCCATTGAGTCATTTCCACCCATATCAGTAGTGTAGATCCATCCATATTTGAGAAGATAACAACAAAAATCATGTTAAATAACCCGCATATCTTCACCTCTTTTTAATGGATGGTAAGAAAGACTATCTACCTCAGAAAGTGGGGAATGTAAAGTAGATGAACACGCATTTTATTAAACAAGAATCCAACATTCACAGTAGCACGTAAGCCCATCCTCATCCTATTTCATCACCTCAAGTATCATCCAGGACACCCATATAAAAAACGATGCATCTCTCCACTATAGGACTCAAATGATTCAAGAACCGTTAGGCCTCCCAGCCCCACTTAACACAACAGCCACCCAGGCTCACAATACAAGTTGCATGAAACAAAAATCCTTGAAATTGGGCTCCTATCCCAAATCATGTCATCTAGCCATTAAACACAACATGATTCCATAGATCCAATATAGAAGACATTCTAACTTTCATGCAATATGGTAACTCATAACCCAATGAGGAATTATGTTTTATCAAACAATCAATTAATTAATCCATATTTAATAAACGGATGAATTTTTATTAGGTTCCAACTATATGATACCTAAAAATTCAATTATACGTATCATAAATTTATTTAACTATGAAACATAACTTTCCATTAATTATCATGAATCCAAACATGGTTCAAATTCATCAAACAATAATGTTAAACCATGATAAAATTATAAATTTGATTATCATCAAATCCCAACAAACAAAAACTAGATTCATTGAACCTACCTATTTATCTTTGGGAAACTAATTTACATTTAATAAAATATTTATGTTCGTTACAATTTTTTTTCAATAATTACATTATAAACAAGAAAACAACAAATTTCACACTATCTATAATAGAATGAGGCAATAACATCGCTGTGAAATGGATACCAATTCATTAATATGATTCAAAAAATTATTATTACAATTTCATTGGGGTCTAGTGGTTAAATCATGGTAACACTATAACTACATCTAAAAGTAAGAGAGAAGAAACAAATCCTCTTCCTAAAAAGGTTATTGTTGTTCTTTTCATGAGAAAATTCCAACAACATAGACCATGATCACCTCTATGGGAGGACTTCATCAACATGAGGACACATAGACACCACCACATTATTTAACACCTAAGAGAACCCCGTTATGAACATGGATATTACAGGCCATAATAGGGAATGGAGAAACATAAGTTGATGAACCATGATGAATGATAGTATAACGTCCTTTATTTCAAAGACTAAATGATTCAGATTGGTTATTCCAAAATAGGGGGTGCATTTGAAGTAGGATTAAAATTCAAGGGGATCCAATACAAGGATGAAAGTACGATCATAAGAATAATATGGGAAGAAATGAAATATTTTCGAATCATTCACCAATGAAAAATATGGAAGAACAATGGAGGAAAATATCTCACCCATTTCAAATATTTACCAGAGCAATGGTTAAAGATATGTTGGAATTTATATTAAATGAGGATCAAACTAAACAGCATTGTTTCACAATTAAAGCATCTATTTTATTAGGAAATTAAATGATATGAATTACCATCCATAAAATGTATTTAATCACAGATAAATATAGCATTAAAATTCTTTTATTTCAATGAAATCTATCAAATGGAAAATTGAGAAATATGGAAAAATCATGAAATTTGACAAAGGTAATGACACCATTATCAAAACACTGGTATTAAAATTTTCAGTGCCACCGTTTCATGGGTAAATTTTTGAAATTTGGAAAAGGAAGTGAAAACATTTTTTAAAACCTTTTTCTTAAAACAATTTTGAAATTTTGAAATGCATCTGACACTATTTCGTGACACCATTTCATGATGTAGAATGGTAATTTGGAAAAGGATGTGACACCATTTCATGATATAGTTTCTTGAAATGGTTTACAAACTTGTAAAAGGAAGTGACACTATTTTGTGAAACCATTTCTTAAAACAATTAAGAAGTTTTGAACAGAATGTGACACCAATTGATAATAGTGTTTCATGTAATAGTTTTGAAATTTAGAAAAGGAAGTTACACTGTCCTGTGACACCATTTCATGAAACAGTTTGGAAATTTGGAAAATGATGTGACATCATTTTGTGAAAATGTTTCATGAAACTATTTGTAAATTTTGAAAAGGATGTGACATGATTTTGTAAAAAAACATTATCAAACCATTTCAAGAAACATTTAAGAAATTTGGCATGGGAAGTGACACCTTTTTGAGACATCATTTCATGAAATATTTTTGAAATTTGGAAAACGGAATGACAATATTTTGTGAAACCATTTCATGATATCGTTTCAAGATACAATTTGTAAATTTATAATGTTTGGGGGATAATTCAAATTGAAATCCCAAAACACCTCATACACTATATTTCAGCAATGATAATAGAATCAAGAATTCTAGGTCATTACATATCTAATATAAATAAGTAAGATATATTTATTTAATGTAATCATTAAATAGACATTGGAAAATGAGAATTTTATTGTAGGAAATTTTGTGAATAATAAACACTAATTTACAATTCTATAATTAATATATTGATTTAATAGAAAATTTATCTTCATAAAACAGATCCAAAAATTAATATTTATTTTCTTATCATTACAATATACATTTATGAGACCTCAATTAATTTTTCATAGAGTCTTAAATATTGTAATATAATTAAAATCATTATTTTTCTAATAAATGTTGAAAATAATTAATAATTAAATTTATTATATTGAGGATATAATTTTAAAAAAATTATATCCATTTTATAATTGTATGTGTCAAAAAATTGTTAGGGTATTATTTTTTGTATTTATATAAAATATTTTTTTTTATTTAGTGGTGAAATATGATAATTTTTAGTATAAATACATTATATGTGAAATAAAATATTGCATGAGTCATTATTATTGTATGAACCATATAATCAAAACATCCTTCTATGTTTACTATATTTATTAATGGAACAAAATCAATCAATTTAATTATACCAAAATATTAATCTAATGGTTTATAAAATAAAAAACACTCATGTCATACACTAAAAATATCATAACTAACCAACTCATGTCCTCACAAATCTAAAGCCTTATATCATGAATAATTTCTTCACTATTACCATGAATATACTATTCCATATTTCCAAGGATTTCTGGTCTCACTATAATGGATAGAACCATGTTCTTTAAAGAGGTTCACAATAAAGATATTTCAATAGGTATAATCATCTTTAATTTTAATTTAATTTTATTTTATTTTATTTTCATTTTAATTTATTTTCTATTTCAATCCACAACTCCCATCATCCAAGTGAAATTACGACACCATTAAATTAAATATTCTAATGTTTTTTGTTTTAATGAAATATCAACCATCAAACCTCTTCTCTTTTCCTCTAATTCTTGAAAATGAAATCATCATATAATAAGTGATTATTCAACGCCTTCTTGGACGAAAAGTTTTCATTTTCTTATACAACCATAAAATTGGATATAAAAAATTAGTATGGTTAAACTAACTTTTATTATACAATTTATATGTTATATTATTCTATAGAAAATTATATAATTATTATATTTAATAAAATGATATATGTTTTTGATGGTCGTATAAATCTCCAAAATAATTCAAATCGTATTCATTAAGGTATTATCTGAATAATCATCCATATATTAGAATATAATGATATATAGTATAATTTAAAATATAGAAATCATATTAAAACCATTTATTTCCATTTGTGGTGTTCATCATCTTTATGAAATGATGTTCCATAATGAACAAACCATGGAGACCATGACATAAATGAACTCATGAAAATGAAAATAATAATATATTATAAATAAAATGTTGAAATGATGTTAAAAATCATAAGTAAGGAATTATAAATATGAATTAAGTTCATTAATAAATTAATAATATCCTTAAATCATTACACTAGATGTTAAAACTAATATAAAACAATCGAAACAGAATGTAAGGTACATTTCTTTTAAAATTAAATTTTTAATTTCTAAATTCAAAAAATTGAAAAGGAATGTGTTTTTAATCATATAGATCCTGAGTGGAAAAAAATAATTTCTTAGAAACATACTTCTTTTATGTTTTCTTTGTATTATTACATGGTAATTTTCAATAAAATATTATTTTCTTTGTTTGTGCATAAAATTTATTTAATGTTTGATTTTTAAAAAGGAGATAATTTTAAGATAAAAGTATTCTTGTTTAATGATTATGTTATGGTGATTGGGTATTTTTTATGATTGTGGGTGGGTACATGATATCCTTAAAATTCATTTGGTATTTTTATTTTAGATGTTTACATTAATGGATTTTTAATGTGTAGCTGCAATGATTACATCACAACGTATCAATGAGGGTTACATTATAAGTTTGTAGTTAGGTTTACAAATCATAAGGTATCCCCGAGGGTTAGAATCATATATTTCTATGTAATATCATTTTTCAAAAATTTAACTAATTAGTTTTTTTATATTTTCTATGTTTTATAGAAATATCATGTTCTCACAATATATATATATAATTCATTACAATTCAGAAATATATATATGTTAAAATGATATCCTATGTTTATAAGTATTTATGTTTTAACAGTTTATTTCCATTCCAATGTATTTTGTGCTCATCACTTGTTTTATGATTTTATTCATGGGTTTTAAGGATGGTTAAGATAATATATGAATCCAAGATTACTGTTTTAATTATTTTCATGAAATGAATTTATTTTTTATTAAAAAAATTGTATTTTGGAAGAAATGGATAATTATTATGTAGTATTCTATAAAATCCCATTAAGTTTTCAGGTACTTCTGATGTCTCTAAGTTCCTCTATTTTGTATTAGTGACTTGGGGGTGCGTTTGGGTGAAATTTTAAGTAAAACAAAAAGGAAATGGCTTGTGCATGGTTAGCGCACGGTTTGATAAACTCTGCGATCAAACCGTGCCAACCTAGCAGCACTGGACAATGGGGTACACACAGTGTGGGCATGGTTTGGGTAAACTGTACGACTAAACTGTGCGGACTAGCAACCATGGACAGTGAGATCCGCACGGTGTTCACACGGTTTGAAAAACCGTGTGGACAAACCGTGCTGTCACTTAAAGTTAGATCCTTAAATTGTGGATCTCGGACTATTTTCCTCTAAATGCTTAGTTTTCCTCCTAATTGGCCCTAACTCAGGATTTTTCTTCTCCTGGGGTTAGAGAAGGTTCTCCCTCTGTTTCGGATGTGATCCAAAGGCTCCTCTTGGTGAATCAAAGCGTGATTCTCAAGGTATGTGATCATTCTTCTTCTTTCTTGATTGGTTTCTTAGATCTACATAGATCTACTTCTCCTCTTCTCTCGGATTCATATCTCTACACTATTATCTATAGATCAATGTGCGTGGTACTAAGTTTGATAAGATTCGGTCATGAGCTTTCTAGGATAAGAGATATAAGGTGGGTTCTTGAAGAATCAATCCGGTTTTCTTAAGCGTTCTCAATCATTGTGGTCTTGGTCAAACCATCATGGTAGGTGGTTCCGTCCCGACGTTCCAATTTGATTATCAATGTATTTGCTTAATTTATTTCAATTATTTATTTAAATTCTATTTCTTGAGTTGCTTTCTACTAAATTGATAAAAACTCGAATCTATTGAATTGAGATACTTTAAATGGTTTTTCCATGGAGATGTGGGAAAACCCCAATTCTATTGAATTGGGTGTGCTTATAGAAAATTGGCCAATTTAAATTATTGGATTTAAATTATGGATTTGATGGAAATTATTTCAATTAAATTGTTGAATTTAATTGTGAAAATGAAATTTTTAATGATGGAATTTGTTTTTAATGTATTTCAAACTAGTGAAAATGGCTTAAAGTGTTTTGATAGAAACCCATTGGTTTTATCTTGCGGAAAAGGCATGTTTTTGAATAAAACATGTTGTGGTTTTAAATGGAATTGAATTGGAACATTGAAATGGAAGAATGGGATTGATAGTATTTTAAGAATTCTTAAATTAGTTCACCCATCATGTAAGAGCACATGCAAGCCTTATGTAGTTAGTGAGTTATTTGGATACACTCTATGATACGAAAACGTTCTAAAACATACTTGTGTCCGGTCACATCCCCAATGGGTTGGTGACGATTCATCTTTGGCCAGTTTCATAGGGACGTGTGTATACACATTTTTCTATTTTCACATAGAGAGTGTGGAATCCCATAACTGAATAATATTATCAGACCTTTTGGTAGATGACCATGTTGCTTGCCTATATATTTATATGTGATATATAGATGTTTGTCAATGATTTTTAACAGCTTTACATGCCTGCGGATTTTACATAAATTGTTTTATGTAACTGTTTTTATGTCATCCATTATCTTAAAAGTATTTCATCATTGTAAAACCATGTTTGGTGAATTTTCCATCATTTGAAAATGTATAGCATGATTTGTTAAAATATGATTTTGAATTTCCAAACATGATTATTTGAAAAATGAAATTTTTTAATTTGATAATCTAAATTTGGCATCTGTTATAGAATCTTTGGTGATATCCTACTAGGCTTAGGCACACACCCTTCTATTTCCTTCGGATGTTTGTAAACATTCTTTTTCTAGGATGAAGCAAAGGGAAGGGACCTCTTGGAGGTGGATCTAGTTGTTGATATTTGGTCTTTATGAGTTGTGTCTTAGGGACCTTGGGGCTGTTTTTCCCTTATTTTGTACTTGGGTTGTTGTACTTTGGCATTTAATGCCTCTTTGTATTCTGGTACATCACTCCTAGTGGAGTTTCTTTTGTTATGCATACTGTTCGGTTTACTATTGCTTCCGCATTATTGTGGATAGATTGTTCCCTCTTGTATGTTGTACGATGCCAGCTGCTAGTCACCAACCCGTGGGGATCGGGAATGCCCTTCGGGCTATGTCAGGGTCGGCTTAGTTATCAATTTACAAGGGTACCCAGGCTGGTTTGTTGAAAAGTGGTATCAAAGGTAGGTTTGAAACATATTTTCACGATTATAGTATGCATTTGAATTTTTTTGTCTGTAATTAGGAGGTGGTTGTGATTCAGTGCATGACTAGTTCTCACCACAATGAACATTAAGTCACCAGGGGTGGTTAGGGAAAGGTGACTTGTGGATTAGTTCTAGTCATTTCACTGTTTTGATTTGAATAGAGTGGAATCCAAATATTTTTATCCCTTATTTTATGAGTAGTTTACCTTGTTAATCAAATTGAGTGTTAATCTAATGTCTTCTTTATTGTCTACTGATGTTATGTAGCATAATGCCTCTAAGAATACGTGGAAATCAAATCCAAAAAAGGCTGCTGCTGAATCTCATCAAGCATGTCCTATTGTGGATTCAAGTCTGGTAGAGGTGATTGTTCACACTGTCCATGCTATGGGATATGCACCACCTCCAGTTCATGTTCAGGCTCCAGCTATAGATCTTCATAGTGATTTTCTCCGAAGTTGTTCTCAAGAGTTCCTAAACCAGAATCCACAAGTCATCAAAGGCTCCACATATCCTCAACATGCTGAGGAATGGTTGAGTAAGATAGAACATCTATTTGGGTTTTTGGAGGCACCTGATGCGATCAAGGTGAATTGTGCCACCTTCGTGCTACAGGGACCACATAAAAGACGGTGGGACATGATGTTAATGGCTGGGAAACATGAGGGTTTGGAGTGGAAAGACATTAGGGTTATTTTCACTGATCAGTTCTATCCAAAATCTATGGTGAAGTCCAAGGTTGTGGTGTTTTTCAAACATGAGCAGGCCAACAAAACCGTGACTAAGTACTCAAATCACTTTACTATGTTGCTGAAGTTTGCTCCTGAAATTGTATCTAATTATAGGATGAAGGCACGAAGATTTGAGTTGGGGCTTCGATAAGATATTCATTCTTAGGTTTTCATAATAAAGCTACCCACTTATACTGATGTGTTGGATAGGGCGATGAGGGTTGAAATGGATTTTGTAGGAATGTCAGGGTTGCAAGAAGTTTCTTTTCCTTCAAGTGGCAGTGTTGGTTCTTTTAAAATAAAATATAAGCGCGATGTTTCTCATGGTGGTTCTCGACAACAGAGTCACTCCAGACCATTTCTAGCACCAGGAGGGGCTTCCTTGACTTGCTATTAGTGTGGAAACCCAGGACATTCTAAGAGGGCTTGCACCGAGGCACCCAAGAACTGTAGCTCATGCGGACGTTTAGGGCACCTATAGAGATTATTCCATCATTTCTCTACTCCGCGTAGTGGAGCAGGATCATCAGCACCTTTAAAAACTGTGGGGAAATCAAATGCTTCACGTGGAAAAGGGTTCCAGCAATAGGCATCCGGAACGAAGTTTCTTCACGTAGTGGATGAGTCGATAGAGGTAGCTGATACATGTCTTTCGACTGTGAGAGGTACCATTACTATATCTTCGTCTTTAGTGACAACTCTTTTTGATACCGGTGCATCTCACTCATTTATTTCAACCCACCATATTAATTTTCTTAATCTGCCTATTGAAATTTTGGCTTGTGCGATGGATATTACTACACCTCTTAGTACGGTGAGGGAGAAGGGTCTCTGTTGTCCGGCTTGCATCTTCTTTCTATCAGATTTCGAGCATGGTTGGGACTTTTTGGTTCTCAACATGAATTATTTTGACGTCATATTTGGGATGGATTGGCTCATCGCCAATAAATCCCGGATTTATTGTAACCTCCGATGGGTCTACCTTACTCCACCTAGTGGTGTGCCTCTTGTTTTTCAAGAAGAATGTGACCCCAGGTCAAGTAGAGCCGGACCATTTTTCCCAGAGTGGGAGAATGTAATATCAGTTTTTTTCTTTTGATATAGAGATAGATTCATTGGGTGGTGATCTGCCTTCAATCGTCGCTGAGTTTACTAACATGTTTTCTCCATACTTCTCTGGTTTTCCACCAGTAAGAGAGTTTGATTTTACTATTGACTTAATGCATAGTAATAAACTAGTTTCTATTCCCTCTTACAGAATGGCTCCAACTAAACTGAAAGATCTTATGTCTCAGTTAGACGATCTTCATGAGAAAGGTCTGTTATGCCCGAGTGTGTCACCTTGGGCAGCACCAGTTCTCTTCGCCATGAAGGCTGATGGTTCTCTTCGCTTATGTGTTGATTATCGAAAGCTCAATCATGTTACGATAAAGAACAAATATCTACTACCACTAATTGATGATTTGTATGATAAATTGAAATGGAAAAAGTGATTCTCAAATATTGATCTTCGATCTGGTTAACTTGAGTATAGGATAAAAGAATCTGACATTCATAAGACCGCTTTTCGGAGTAGGTATGACCATTATGACTACCTTATTTTGCCCTTCGGCCTAAAAAATGCTCCTGTAGTTTTCATGGAATTGATGAAGAAGGTTTTCCATGAGTATCTTGATGCTTTTTGGTTGAATTCGTGGATGAAATTATTTTCTACTCCAAGTCTGAGGTGGATCATGTGGATCATCATAGAACAGTTCTGAGTCTTCTAAGAAATCACTGAATTTATGCCAAGATTTCAAAGTGTGATATCTGGATTTGAGGATTAAAATTCATGGGACATGTCATTTCATAACAAGGAATATCAGTTGATCCTAAAAAGATAAAAGATGTTATGACTTGGGAACAACCACTAAATGTTTTCGAGATTCTGAGCCTCTTGGGATTAGCGGGATATTATCACCGGTTTGTTAAAGACTTCTCAAAGTTAGCTTCTCCAATGACTTCTCTAACTCAAAAGGGAGTGAAATTTTCCTTGAATCAAAAATGTCAGAGTTCTTTTGTCGAGATGAACCATCTTTTTCCTACTGTACCGGTGTTAACTCTTCTTGAGGCTGGGATAGGTTATGTGGTCTTCTATGATGCCTCGGGTTCAAGTTTGGGATGTGTCCTCATGAAGGGTAATCTTGTTGTTGCCAATGGATCTCATCAACTTAAGCCTCATGAGAATAACTATGCAACCCATGAACTTGAACATGCATCTGTAATGCATGCACATCAGTTTTTGAGAAATTACCTTTATGGATAAAGGATTACTATTTGTTCAGACCACAAGAACATGAGTTATATATTCTCTCAAAAATATTTGAATCTTTGCCAAAGGTGTTGGGTGGAGTACCTTCAATCTTTCGACTTTGACATTGCCTATACCCTGAGGAAAGGGAATGTAGTTGAAGATGCGTTAATCAGGAAACATCCATCTCAGGATGTGAAAGAAGCTTCAGAAGAGTGGAGTTTGCTTGCTCTTTTTGCTCTGTTTCTTATTGGAATTCAGTGTAAGGGGAATGAAGTTTCTTTAGCCAGTGTTCTATTGACTTCTTCTTTCCTCGAATTGATTTATCAGGAACAACAACTGGATGATGAATTCCATAGAATTATGGACTCTCTTTATAGTGGGGAGACCGACACCCAGTGGTCGTTCTCCAAAGAGGGTGTTCTATGTCATCGAAAACATTACGTTGTTCCGTTATCGGAAATAAAGGATGTGACGGGTGTTTTCCATAACACTAAGTGGGATGTGCACCCAAGAACCACAAAAATGTTCTATGATAAGCAGTAGTGGTTCTGGTGGCCAGGTATGAGATGAGACACTACTGAGTTTGTATCTTGTTGCTATACATTCCATAAGGTGAAAGCCGAGCACCAGAAACCTTCAGGTTTGCTTCAACCACTTCCTGTCCCTACATGGAAGTGGGATGAAATATGGATAGAATTTGTGGTGTGATTACCTGAAACCCAGAGGAAGAAGAACACAATATGGGATGTGATCGACAGGAAGACCAAGTCGGATCACATTATACATATTCGAGATACAACCAAAGTTGAGGATTTGGGAAATATCAATATGAAGGAAGATGTTAATTTTCATGGAATTCTATCTGAAATAGTGTCCAACAGGGATCCCTGGTGTACTACTTAGTTTTGGAGAGGCCTTCAAGGGGAAATGGGATCTCAGGTTCGTTTGATCAAGGCTGACCATCCACAGTCAGATGGCCAGACAGAAAGAGAAATTCCGATCAATGAGGTTATGCTCCGTGCTTGTGTTCTTCACTTTGGTGGGTCTTGGGATGATCATCTGGGGATATTTGAGTTCTCTTATAATAACAGTTAACAAATGGTGATCCAAATGGTTCCTTTTGAGGTATTGTATGGTTGTCCTTGTAAATATCATTTATGTTGGTCGGAGATTGGTGAATGATACTTGGTAGGACCAAGTTTGGTCTGAGAGACAACATCTAAGATCAAGTTGATTCATCAAAGAATGTTGACATCTCAGAGTCGGTTCAAGTCTTATGTTGATCTTCATCGTAAACCTTTAGTGTTCTCAATTGGTGACCAGGTGTTCATGAAAGTTTCACCCCGATTGGGTCATCGACGACTTGGGAGGGAAGGGAATATTGCTCCTTGTTTTGTGGGACACATTGAGATTATTGGTCTTGTGGGGAAAGTTGCTTACCATTTTTCTCTACCACCACAACAGACATCGATACATAACATTTTACATGTATCACATTTGCAAAAGTATCTATCTGATCCATCCCATGTTGTGAGGTGGATTGATCTTGAAATTAAACTAGATTTATCTGTGACTGAACGACCAGTTAGGATTGTTGTTTCTAAGACCAAGGTACTTCGTGGGATAATGATAACTCTGGTTCATATACATTGGCAGAATGGTTCAGATTCTCATGAGACGTGGGAAAGGGAGGCACTAATGAGAAATCAGTGGCGTCATTTTTTTGGTGTGGAGGTTTCTTCATAGGCTTTCTAGAGATAGAAAGATCTTATGGTGGAGAAGTTGTAACATCCCGTAACGTTTTTAGGTACATTTGATGTCTCTAAGTGCCTCTGTATTGGAGTAGTGACTTGGGGTGTGATTGGGTGATATTTTAAGTAAAACAAAAAGGAAATGGCTTGTGCACAGATAGCGCATGCTTTGATAAACTGTGCGATCAAACCATGCCAACATAGCAGCACTGGACAGTGGGGTATGCATGGTGTGCGAATGGTTTGGGTAATCCGTGTGACTGAAACGTGTGAACCAGAAACCCTGGACAGTGAGATCTGCATGGTGTACACACGGTTAGAAAAACTGTGCGGTCACATAAAGTTAGATCCTTAAATTGTAGATCTCATCCTTTTTGCCTCTAAATGCTTCGTTTTCCTCTTAATTGGCCCTAACTCGGGAATTTTCTTCTATTGGTGTCAGAGAAGGTTCTACCTTTGTTCCGATGGTGATCCAAATGATCCTCTTGGTGAATCGATGCGGGATTCTCATGGTATGTGGTTGTTTTTCTTCTTTCTTGATTTGTTTATTAGATCTACTTATATCTACATCTCCTCTTCTCTTGATTTCTTAGATCTACACTTTTATGGGTAGATCATAGTGTGTGGTACCATGTTTGATAATATTTGGTCTTGATTGTTCTATGATAAGAGATATAAGGTTTGTTCTTGATGAATCAATCAGGTTTTCTTTAGCATTCTCGACCGTTGTGTTTTTGGTCAAACCTTCGAGGTAGGTGGTTCCGTCAGGACTTGCCAATTTGATTATCATTGTATTTTCTTAATTTAATTAAATTTTTGAATTAAATTCAATTACTCAAGTATCTTTCAACTAAATTGATAAAAACTCGATTCCATTGAATTGAGATATTTTAAATGGTTTTGGAATGGAGGTGTGGGAAAACCCTAATTCCATTGAATTGGGTGTGCTTAAGGAAAATTTGCCGATTTAAAGTGTTGGATTTAAATTGTGGAATTGATGGAAATGTTTTCAATTAAATTGTTGAATTTAATTGTGAAAATGAAATGTGGAATGATGGAATTGGTTTTGAATCGGTTTCAATCCAGTGAAAATGGCTTAAATTTTTTTTATAGAAACCCATTGGTTTTATCTAGGGAAAAAGGCATGTTTTTGTATAAAACCTGTTGTGGTTTTAAATGGATTGGAATTGGAACTTTGAAATGGAATAATTGGATTAATCATATTTTAAGAATTCGTAATATAGTTCTTCCATCTTGTAAGAGTGCATGCATTCCTTAGGTAGTTAGTGAGTTATTTGGAGACACTCAACGATACGACAACATTCTAAAACATACTTACGGTGGGTCACATCCCCGACGGGTTGGTGATGAGTCTCCATTGTCTAGTGTCATAGGGACGTGTGTATACACATTCTCTTCAGTTCACATAGAGAGTTCAAAATCCCATAACTGATTAATACTATCATGCCTTTTGGAAGATGACCATGTTTCTCACCTAAATATTTATATGTTATGTATAGAGGTTTTCCAATGCTTTTGAACTGCTTTACATGCCTGCGGATTTTACATTAACTATTTTTATGTAAGACATTATCATAAAATTATTTCATCATTGTAAAACCTTTCTTGGTGAATTTTCCATCATTTGAAAATGTATAGCATGATTTGTTAATATATGCTTTTGAATTTCCAAACCTGCTTATTTGAAAATTGAAAGTTTTTAGTTGGATAATCTAAATTTGGTATCTGTTATGGATTCATGGGTGATATCCTACTAGGATTAGGCTCACACCCTACTTTTTTCTTTCGGGTGTTTGTAGAAATTCTTCTTCCATGATCGATCAAAGGGAAGTGACCTCTTGGAGTTGGATTCAGCAATTGATCTTTGGTATTGGTGAGTTGTTTCCTTAGGGACCTTGGGGCTGTTTTCCCATATTTTGTACCTGGGTTGTTTTACTTTGGAATTGTATGCCTCTTTGTATTCTGGTACATCACTCCCAGTGGAGTTTCTTTTTTTATGCACACTGTTTGGTTTACTCTTGCTTCCGAATTCGTGTGGAAAAATCGTTCCCACTTGTATGTTGTACGATACCAGGTGCTAGTCGCCAACCCGTGGGGATCAGGAACACCCATCAAGCTATGTCAGGGACAGCATGGTTATTGGGTTACCAGGGTACCCAGACTGGTTCATGACAAATTTTATTTGTATGATTGTAGGTTCTCATATATGAATAATGACCTAATTATCTAAAACTATAAACAAGTATGATCATTAGTAATGAAATGAAATTAATTTTCGTTGAATTAACTAAAATATGTTATGGTTAATTCTAGGTCAATATAGTTTTTATTAAAAAAATGATTATATAAAATTAGTGGTTATGATGATGATAACAAAATAATTTATATCTTTTTAAATTCTGTTTATATAGAAATGAAATATTCTATTTAGATTATTATGTTTTATCTTCTATTATATTCCTTTTCTTAATGGTATTCCATAGAAAAAATAGGAAGATAAAGAAGGAAGGCACTGAGAGGTTGATATATTTAAAAATCTATAACTTGAAAAACTATGAATTTAAACTGAGCAGTTTTTGAATGTAATGGTATAGTTGAAACTAGATATATATGTTCTTGAAATCCTTTCAAGAGGTAAAACAGAGATACTAAAAATGAACATGATGACAGTGGAAATTATTTTAAGGCATACCCCACCAACATTCAATGGATCTTTAGACCATGTAGTGGAAAATGTGTGGATTAAATTTAGTGAAAATATATATGAAGTCAACGGGTATTAAAATATTAAACATTATATAATTTACAATGATTTTTAAAATGTTTAATTCGACCATAAGTGGTCAATAGTCTATAATATTAGTGGATGATAAGATATTGATTCCTCTGAATGGGATGAAATTGAGAATACTTTTATTGAAAAATATTTCCCTATGATAGTTCGATATAGGATGTAAATGAAATTATCTAAATTTAGACAAATAGAGGAATAATATGTGACCCTATATGATGTATGATTCACATAATAAGGAATTATTCTTTCAAATATTGTTTGATGTCATTATAATAATATCAATATTTTATTACATAAGGATTGAAGATAAGATATCGAAGGGAATTTTCTTCCAATGAATTCTAAAGTTATAAGAAACTAGTTTGATATGATGATAATATAGAAATTTTATTTAATGATGATAATTTTTAATATTAAAATAATCATAAGAAAATTTATATATTGAATAAAATGGGTAAGAATCAATTAAATAATTATAATCGTTATAAATTCTTATTTCTAATTTATAGAATGTATAGAAAATGTTTCTTGGGAAATTCCATAACAAATCCATGATTTATTTCCAATTTAGTATGTTTGGAAATGGGTCTAAATATTGTGATGAATATAATCAAACTATTGGAATGTTTAGTTTATTGAAATAAAACTGCAACATGTTATAAATCTGATGAGATGGTTCATTAAAAACATATTTCTCCAATAAAGGATTTGAATGATGGAAATAATGCACGAGATAATCATAAAAAAGTACTAAAATAATTTATTACTATATTGGAAGAATATTTAAATCCAATGAGGTGGTAAAATATAAATTTTTATAACTCAGATAACTCAAATGGGTTGTTTGATATGCGGTATATGAATTCCATTATATCTGAGATTGTTTTTAGTAAATAAAAAACTTCACAACATGAAATAAAATCAGATATTATTATAAAAACACCAAAGTTAAATATTAGGTAAAAAAGAATTATATGAATCTTACTACTATTTTTTATTGGAATACATTACCTATAATCATTTTTGTTTTTCACAAAGTTGAGTTTAAGGTTATAATTTGTATGGAATGTTTTAAATTTATCATGCTAGTATTTACTGAATAGATTAAGTTGTTTTTTCTCAAAATGTTCATAATTTCATATATATGAATGGTCCCATGTCATTGATAACATATTATAAATCAATAAAAGTGTTAAAATGTGAAAATGAATGTTATCTTAACATTATCATGGGATACAATGGAACTGTTAATATTGAGGATGTGCTAGTGGAAAATAAATAAATATTGGTTTTTTGTGGATTTTCATAGTGTTATAACTGATCATGATTTGTAATATAATAATGTTTCAGTTTCGTTTAGTAATCCTATTTCATAACCCCCTAATAATATGAATCAAGTGGAATATTTCAAATTAACAAATCAGTTTCTGGAGATTCTTGATAATGGTTTCATTCTCCATAGCACTTCACCATGGGGTGCTACAATTTTTTATTAAAAAATGATCGTACTCTGACTATTTCCATTGATTATTGATATTTGAATTAAATTTATTGTAAGAATAAGAATCCATTTTTACATATTGATGACTTGTTGGATCACCTATAGAGAGATCATAATTTTTAAATGAAAGAAATTATATCTAGGTAACCACAGAAGATGGTGAAGAAGGATGACATTCCAATGAAATAATTCATTACAAGATCCTTAAATTTGTAAATTATTTGTTATGAAACTTTTATTGACATATTTCCATATTGTAGTTATAGATTTCATGAATCGAATTTTATGTAAATATTTTGGATAATAATGATATTTTTTTATTAATATTATTTTTTCATTAAAAAGTAATGAAGATAATGAAACACATCATAGGATTTTTCTCTAAACTGTAAATGAAAAGTCATTATAAGAGAAAGTTATAAAATGATAATTAATAGTTAAAAACTATTTCCATTTTTGGAGAATTTTAAATAATTAAGGAATAATAGTTGATCATACAAGTAAATAGTGGTTGACTACTAACCATGCCCTATTAATGATAAAAATATTCATTTATTTCTTCAAATTGTTAGATATTACTAATGGTCGGGTAATTTTGTTCCATTTATCAATTCAACGAACTATGATAAATTGAAATGGGGATAAATTTATATGAATAGATTATTATGATATTTGTTTTTTGGAACCTATAAAAAATTGGTTAATGATCTATTTTTTATCTTCCTTCAAGAAATGTTCATTTAATTATATATATTGATGCTTAATTTATGTGACTTGGTTTTGTTATGATATAGAATGATCATGTAATTTGTTAGTCAAGACAACTAAAAGCCCATGAGATTAACTATCCCACACTTCCCCTAGAATAATATTCTGTCGTATTCTATTTAAAAGTATATTGAAAACATTGATAAGGTACCAAATGTGATATATATACAGAACATATAATTTTTATGAATATATTCAATCTATTGGAATTAAACATGTGGTGGAGAAGTTAGATTGAATTGATAAAGGATTATTATTTCACAAAACAAATTCTATCCATCATAAGAAAACATTATGGTGGATTTCTTGTGTAAAAAAATCATTATATATTAACCATGTTATATTAGGAACATGAATCTTTGGTTATGGATTTGATACTTTTTTTTAGAAGTTTATACTGTAAGAAATTCTACTAATTTTTTAGGTTTCTATGTAATTGACTGAATTTTAAAAAATTAAGGATGCATAGATGGAAGAATGTGAGTTACAAAATAGGTATAATTTGGTTAAAAGGTCCATGTAAATAATATAATATTGATTATTATTATATTTATATATATGGAAGGAGATTGTGTGTGCCTTATGATTCATATTTTATGAAATATATATTAAATGGTTTTCTTAATTATCCTTTTTCAGTTCATCCAAAAATCACTAATATGTATTGGGGCCATCAAGAGTATTACATTTGGGACAAAATTAAAAGATATATTAATTATTTTACAATGAAAATATTGAATTTAAAATAAGTTAAATAAAAACTAAAACTATCAATGGGGATTTTTTTGCCTTCTCCAATTTTTGAGTAGAAATGTGAAAAATATATATGAACTTAGTGGTGGGACAAAACCTAGTTCATCAGGTAATAATGTGATTTTGGTAACTATTGGTCAACTGACTAAATAAAAACTTGTTCTTTATTTTTTAGTTACAAATTATTTGTATCGGCTTTGTTGATTGATCCACAATGACATTTTCAGGATACATGGTGTTCCTCAACCCATTTTATATAATTGTGATGTCGAGGTCACTAATAATTTTTTCATTTTATATCCAAATGCATTGGGTACTAAAATAAATTTCATCATAGGAATTCATGCCCAGTATGATGCACATACCTAGTAAAAAATTCACGATTTGGAATTCATGCTATTTTCTTATTTATTTGATTACTAGAGATGTTGGGATCAACAGATTTCATTAGTTGATTTTTGTATAACAATAATTTTCATTCTGATATAAAGATCGTAAATTTTGACTCATTTTATGGAATTCCCAAAAATTTTGGTATGATGTCGGGGAAATTATGTTAAAGGGACTAGAATTTGAAAATTAATCGGTCGATAATGTATTGATAATCTAAAAACATATGTGGTCTACTAAGAGAAGTTAGAAAAGTTATGTAGAGAACCAGAGGAATGATCATTATTTCTTGATCTGTGATCATATCTTTCTCAATGTTTTTTTGTGCGATAATTTGATGCATTAATTAATGAAGGTAATACTGAGTCTGTGGTTTATTTGACTATTTTAAATCCAAGGGAATGTTGCAAAAGTTTCATACTGAGTGGAATTTCCTCTATGATTGTCCCAAGTAAATAATGTTTTTCTTGTTTTAATGTTATGAAAGTATGTTCATGATTAATCTCATTTATTTATCCTAGAAGTAGATAAGTTGGAAGAGAACGTTTCTTTTGAAGAGAAGAATGTTCAGATTCTAGACTGTTGAGATACATTATTGTGCAGTAATGTAATTCCCCATGTTATGGTTTTGTGGAGAAATCACATCATTAAATAAGAAAAATTCATATTTTAAAATTATTTCATATAAATTCACCATTAAGTTTTTAAGAAGAAAAAAAAAATTCTACGACATGATTTTCATAATGTGTGGAGAGAATTTAAAATCCCAAATACATATATAATAATTTTTTTTATTAATGATTTAAATAAATAAAATCATTTCAAATGTATAATGAAATTTTTTGTATTTATAAAAATTAAAAAAATGTACTAATATAATAACATACTGACATAAGAGAGTATAAATAATGTTTCATGTATATTATATGTAAAAATATGATATATTTATATAATAGAATAAGTATATAAATGTTATTAAAATGATAATTTTAGTGTCTATATTTTTGTGAATCATAAATGATTATTTACAATTTTTATTATTAATATAATTATGTTAATGAAAACTTCTCTTCATAAATTAATATTTTCTTTTCTTATGGTTTGATGATAATTTTATGAAGTGTTAAAAACAAATTGTACCTTTTTTGAAATATGTTATATTATAAAAAATAATATTTTTTGAATAATTAAGGAATTTAATTAAAAATATAAATTATCAAATTTATAATAACATTTTTAAAAATTGTGTACGTTATTAAATTATATACTTCAATAAGTAGTTATTGTTAATTTCTGATATTTTTCTGAAATAGTTGAATATTTAGTGAATAGTGAAAAATGATTATTTATGGTATATATATAATATATGTTTAATACAATATTTCTTGAGTAATTGTTGATTTATGAAACAAAATATAAAAATATAATACTCTATTATATATAATATTTGATTAAAAACTATTCATAGACTTAATCCAAAATAATAAACTAACAATCAAATAAAATAAAAAACACCCCTCTCATCCACTATAAATACCACCCCACACCACATATTCACATCACTCCTCCAAATACTTATATATATACTAATTTATACCCCATTACCTACCCATGTATCTTCAACACTTCCAAGACCTACCGGTCTCACCAATGGAAAAAACTAAGGGCCTTAACAAGGTTCTCATGGAGATTAATTCAAGAGGTAAAATCCTCTTTAATTTTATTTTATTTTTTATTATTTTTTATTTCTACCTATTAATAATATCATATAAGTGGAATGATAACTCTATTATCTAATATATACTATAATTTTATATTTTAAATGAAATATCCAACAACAAAATTCTAATCATATATTCCTATTCTGGGAAATGAATTCATTTTCATTACTTTTCGATACAGCGCCTTTGAGGGTGATGTTTTTTTCATTTACTACATTAAATGATGGACATAAAAAAATTATTGTCCTTATATAAGATTATGTTATACATATTTTACGTTATGAAACATTATGGTAGAATATTTAAACATTATATTAAAATCAAATTTATATGTTTTTGATGGACGTAAAAATCACCAAAATACTTTAAATATTTTCAACAAATGTTTCATCTAATGAATCATCATCATATCCTGAAAAAATTATATATGGAATCATTTAAAATTATTGAGATATATCAAAACCATTTCATTTTTCTTATTGAATTTTTCTTCATTTTATAAGAAATCATTTAATGAACCAACTATTTAAACAGTGAAATAAATATAGAGACCAAAAGCTTGATGCATATGGACATTACATTACTTTTGTGGAATACTTAGTACATAACAAAAACACACACACAAGGATCGTAATAGTTTAGTGTCTTTGGAAACTCGGAATATAATCTTCTAATAGTGGTGAATGATCTCCAACATCTCCCATAAAGATCATCCATTTTTTTACCTAAAAACTTTCTTTATATCCTGGGGAAAAGAAAACATAAAATTGTGAGCTCAAATGCTCAGTAAGGGTAAACAAAAGAAATATCAGACACATCATATTCATAAGAACATAACTTTTTGGAAATCTTAACCTGCAAAAGAGAGCATAATTTCATAACATGGTATAAATCATAGTAGTGAAATGAAATCCCAATAATCATAACTTAAAACACGAAACTTTGTGGAATACACACATAATCATAGAGAATCATATCTTATTAGTCAATACTCATTGCCAAGACTATATTAGTGGACAAAGTCCATTTCTGAACCGAGTCACCCTCGTTTTAGTCCTGTTTCACTAAACCGGTGTAACCTACCATTCTAGCCATGTATATCTCATGAGATATAGAATCTTTACCCAATTCATTGGAGGGAGATATAGGTCCCACCCATCTCATAATGATACCATTCTTATGTGTGCCACAAAATCATAAATCATACATCATTGCACAATGCATGTAATAAAAATGGGATTCATAAACAACATGACTTCATAAAACAATTCATATAAGATAAAGGGATTCATAAAAATAATTCCATCACAACATAATCAAATAAATGTAATATTAGGGATAGAAACAGAACCCTGTATTATCTTATATAGAAAATAATTTTGATAAAACACTTGAACTCCATTATTTAGGAAAATATCCTATCAACTTCAAAAATATTTTTCCTTTCTTAACATGTCATAAAATTTTAAAATAAAATAAGTTGATTAAAAATAAACTTGAAAACTTATAAAGGAAGATTCTTGGAAATAATTTTTTAAAAATCCATTCATGCTGTATATGTTAAAAAAACATTCTTCGTAATTTTGTCGGAAAAGTCAAAAATTGCCTCGTACGAAAAACGACAAAAGATTCCTTTCATATTCTTTAATAAAAACTCACCGAAGGGTAAAATTGGATATAAACTATTTTACAATGATTTAAATATTACATATTCAGGAAACATGGATGTGGATGATAAAATACACCCCAGTAAATACTAAAGTATAAACAATCTCGGATAAAAATGAGATTGTGATATTTCCCTTAACTTATGTCCAATATGCTTTGTACGTATCGGAACCTCCTGTATAATGATTTAAATAATTTAATTAACATTTTACAGAATCATATTCATTGTTATGATATCATATATGGTTCACTTATGACTTTATATTACCCGTTCTTTGGTAAATTCCATGTTAAAGAAGTGTTTTGGGTAAAATCATTTCATTTATCGTAGGTGTTTGGAGTTGTTGTTCTTGACATTATTATTACTTATATCATAATTTAATTACTTCCAGAATATAAAATATGATTTATTTATCATATATATTCAGTATATATATATATATAATAGATAGATAAATGAAATGAAACACACCGTTCATGGAGACGGTAGTCCGTACGTATGCATGAACGCTGTGTTCCTTTCCTTATTGTCTTGAATGGAAGTAAGTAGATGAAATATATATATACATAAATACAGTAGATTTAACATGTCATATATTTCATTATTATTTATTATATATACTTTATAATCATTCTGGAATGGTTAACATGGATAATGAATCTCATCGCGTCGTGGAGACGGTAGTCCGTACGTACACACGAGCGATGATATCGTTCCCATGGTCGTGGAATTGTGTTGAAGTGTATGTATACTATTTCAGTATCAATATCACTCTATAATAATCATATATATTTACTCATTACACCATTATACCCATCCAATTAAGGTGGTGGTGGAAAAATAGATTACAACACGGCGTGGAGACGGTATTCCGTACGTACGCACGCGCGGTGATTTTCTTTTTCCGTAGGATGGATAGAAGGTTAATTAGAGTTGTTTCATATTTATAATAACATATCAGTATATCATAAATACTTATGTTATTACTTTATCCTGAAACAACTAAATAAGAATATGTTGAAGAAGAAATAAATTGAAAAAGATCGGTAATGGATATTACCTCTTTTTGACGCACCTTCACTTATCCTCCACTTAAAGAACTAAGGATGGTCTTTGAAAAGACCAGGACCTCTAGTATGTTACTAGGGAAGTGTAGAAGATATTTTGTCATGGGTTTGATGAGCTTGAATGCTCAAATTGGTGTGAGGATGAGGGGGAGGAGGTGCCCTTTTATAAGGGAGGAGAGGGGCACCTTAAGAAAATCTCAAAATATTATTTTTTATTAAGGTCAAATTCAGTTTATAATGGTTCCAAAGGGTCTTATTTCGAAGCTAAAGTGGGTATGGGTCAAAATACTCTAATCCAATAGGATTTTGACAAGTTTAGGTTATTATTTTAACATTATCAATTAGATTTAACTCTATGTTAAATACTTTAACTTTTACCATGTCTTTTTGTTTTCTTACAATATATGGTTAATAAACATACTATAACAAGCCAAACGAACCCCAAGTTGTTTATTATTAATATATCTATCATTATCTAAGTCATTTGGCCGATCCTTAGATTTTTTAGGAATTAAATAACAATTAATAATATAATATTTTTTTTAAAAAACTAATTTATGTCAATTTTGACTCTATTTGGTACAGGATTTTTATGAAATTAATAACAGAATGATAAGTTCGAACCAAGTAACTTATATCAACAATAACATGTCATGTTAACCTATAAAATTAATGTATGTCATAAAAAGTCTCAAATTAATGTTATTGGGCATTTATAACATCAATTATGCCAATATTTCATTAATAAGACAATTACTGCATCATCTTTGTGTCATAATAAATGATAATTATTTAATCCCTAAAAATTATAAATAAATTCCTATGATGTAGATAATTGTATTATCTTTCTGGATACTATTCATGTTCGATGATTCATGATGTTTATCACTAAATTAAAATTTTTATACTTATAAGATTTAAGAAAGTGACATGTTGTCACATTCTTTGGTTTTAATAATAATTAAATTATTTTCATGGACAAAAGTCCATAAATTGAATCTAATCCGACCATAAGGTCATATGGGTCTACATTTATCCATCAAATAGGATATTTTCTAAGTGTTATGGAAATTTTATAATCTTATATTTACCCTTAATAACCTGATTTACCTTAAACTATAGTAAATAAAATTTACCCTAGTTACTATTCACAATGCCCAAAAATAAAAAGTATCTTATTAACATAATTTGGACCCACTGATTCCAAATATAGAATCCATTTTTCAAAATTAAATACACAAATGATGCATAAATTAAATTAAAATTAATCCCGTTGTCGAAAGAAAACAGGTTTTTCTTTAAAACATTGCAAAAGATTGAATTGATTTAACCTACGAATTCAAGGTAAAATCATTTCTAATGACATACATTATATTAAATGGTAAAAATATATTCTATTTATAATTTAAAACCATTCAATATTATAATTTAACCACATAAGATATTATGATGAAAACGGTTGTTTTTAATTAAAATATAGTGTGTTTTTACTATTCATTAAAATATGAATGTTATCGGAAAAATATCAAAACATTATCTAATGTAAATTTTTATATCCTGATCCAAAAGAAGAATTTTATTTTGTCAAATTGAACATATAAACATGTCAAAAACTACATTTAATGTGGGTTCTCCATCAAAAGGCGGCAAAACTGCATATTTTGAAAAATACTTATTTTACATGAAACATTTATTTTGTTTTTATACCATGTTTTAGAAAATGTGTAAAACGAATAATAATGTTATAAGATTCAAAATTTAGTTTATACTATTCATAACGTCTAGTTCATAATAATATTATAATAATATATCGTTGTTTAGTAAAACCCGGTATTGCGTACAACACACACTATCGAGGAAGGTTGTGATTGCGTGTAATGCAATCCAAGTCAGAGTTGCGTGCTGTGCAAGAATCCTTCATTGTTTCGTATATCATAATACAACCATATTTCATTTATACATTGAATATACTGCAAGATAATATAGTGTTTCATATAGCACAAGGTAATCATGGTGTAGCATACAACACAAGACATTAATGAAATTAAAAGAAATTTTTTCATAAAATCTCGAGGTGTTACAATCTACCCCCTTATAATGAATTTCGCCCTCGAAATTCGTTGGGGTTATAAATGGTTTACTATCCGAAAGTTTCTTTAATAGAAACCCACATCGTAAAAAGGAATACCAAAACCAATCATTAAAAACAAAAGTATGAAACGTAATGGTTACCCAAATAAACTAATCACTGGGTTTCCACATAGGTGAAAATATGGATATAGAAGAGAAATCTAACCATCATGTTCTGATGGAGAGTGGTAGAGAACATGGCTATGGAAAATCCAGAAATCACAAGGCCATAAATTTGTGATGATCTAGGGTACCATCTGATTCATCGGATATAAGGGCACTAGGACAACATTTTTGGTTTTCAATATTATTTCCCTAAAGTTGAAGAATTTGAATTAGAATAAGTACTTACATTATTTTGGTACAATCTCACTGTTTTTCGTGCCTTGAAAAATTTCCACTTCATCTCTTAAATAAATGATGTTGAATTTGTTATTCGTGAAGTGTTAGCAGATCATGTGATAGAATGGAGGGTCATTCCATCTGTCTCAAACAAAAGGTTAGAAAAAGTTATATACATAAGTCGATCTATAGTGATATTAATCATATATGGTTCCTAAAATGGACTTATACTTCATATATCATACTGCTTAATATAATAAAACTAGTTTCTACTAAACAGGGACTTCCTGTAGGCCAGTGGTAGGCGATAAAGGCCAGTCGCACTTTGGTTGTGGGTTCGATTCCCACAGCCTTGTCCGACGCGATGGGTTGTCGCCCGTCCTGCAGGTTGTCCTTTTTCTAAAACTACATTACTATAAAATCCCATCAGTAATATCGAAAAAATTTCTATCGTTAAACAATACTAACTTAAGTCCAACATAATCCATTCCAATCTTTAGGATTATCTAAAATACTTAGGTCCAAGCTCATAGTATAGATAAAATGATCACGTGAATTCCATCATTTATCCCTCGTATATCTTGTTCGTCACATTCCAGTCATGTGAATACCATAATCATGTAATCTATTGAAAAATGAATACCCATTGAATGTTAGTGAAAACATGAGTGCTGTCAAAATATAACTCTTTCCACATACCAAAATCCTCAAAATTCTATATACATAGTCCTTATATCATTCATGATCCCATGAATACAATCAAACATCTCATTATATTCTTGTCCATCATTATGCCCATATCATCTACTTTCCAAAAATATTTCAATCACTTTTTTTCCTGGTTACCAGTATCATATAATTATTGAAAACTAATACATAGATATTCCAAAATTCCACAATACTATAAATGAGATTCAATGATACTATTTGGAAATCCCATTACATAAACACTTAATCAGTCCACCACATCGTTGTCATATTCAACATCGCCAATAGTGATCGCATTTGACTTCCCTTTGTCCTTTTCCATAAGCGGTTGCTCATGTTGATCATCACTAACCCTTGGATTAGGGCATTTATTAGCATAATGCCCGATTTCATGCACTTGAAGCATTGAAGTGTTGGTGGTGCGTTCTCTGCAGTGTTTTCTTTATTCACATCATTAGAAACCCTTTTTCTATTACTTCGACACTCAGCTACTCGATGACCTTCTTTTCCAAAATTAAAACATTTTCTAGTCCCTTTAAGACAATCTCCACCATGCTTCTTTCCACACTTTGTGCATAAGGATACATTCATCTGCTTTTCACCATTATTCTGAGATTTCTCCTTGAACTCCATCTTTCGTTTCTTTTCAAAACCATGAGATGGACATGTAACACCAACTTCCATTTCTACCTTGATAGCACAACACACAATTTCATCATAGCTACTGAAGTCACTTATAGCTAATGCCCTTCAAAGACTTGCTTTTAAGCCACTGAATAATCGATCATATTTACTTTGAGGTTGGATGATAAATCTAGATGCATACCTTGCAAGCCTTGTAAAATTCGCTTCGTATATACCAACATATTCATCATCCTTTTTCTTTAGTTCAAGAAACTCCTTCTCCATATTTGTTCGAAGAATACGAGGGAAGTACTTATTGAAAAATAATTTCTTGAACTCGTCCCATTCCATGGACTCAATTTCATCTCTTTGCCTCATATTGTTGATAAGATTCCACCATTGATCAGCTTCACCTTCCAAATGATATACTGCTAAGATGACTTTATCATGTTCAGAACATTGAAGAACTGAAAATATCTTTTCAGTGGTACAGATCCATTGTTCAGCAACAAGTGGATCAGAAGACCCACTGAAAGAAGGTAGACGTTGCCTCATGAAGGAGTCATTAGAATATTGTTCTCTTCTCTGCTCATTTGGAAGTCCAGAATGATTCATAGCTTGTGTATGTATAGAAATAAGATTTTTCACTCCATCTCCCATAACATTTGTTTGTTCAGGAGAACAATCATTGCATTTTCCATTACAGTGATCAACACGGTTGCTTCGGGTTCCAGCCATCGTCTAAAACCAAAAAAGAATACTGTGAGAGGCAAAAATCATGCTAGGAAAAACAACATAGTAAGGGGGGATCACCCTCAATATCTAACATCTCAGGTTATATTCTATGATCGTTACCGTAGTTCTAGGACTATATCCTATACGTATACTTATCCTTAGGGACATCCCTAGACATACCTTAGAAATATCTCTAGGGATCTCACTAATGTTTTCGCATCCTAGTTTCCAAAGGTTGACTAAACCTTTCCTCTGATACCAACTGTAGAGACCCAAAGCTTGATGTACATGGACATTACATTACTTTTGCAGAATACTTAGTACATAACAAAAACACACACACAAGGATCGTAATAGTTTACTGTCTTTGGAAACTCGGAATATAATCTTCTAATCGTGGTGAAAGATCTTCAACATCTCCCATAAAGATCTTCCTTTTTTTACCTAATACCTTTATTTATATCCTGGGGAAAAGAAAACATAAAAGGGTGAGCTCAAATGCTCAGTAAGGGTAAACAAAATAAATATCAATCACATCATATTCATAAGAACATAACATTTTGGAAATCCTAACCTGCAAAAGAGACCATGATTTTATAACATGGGATAAATCATAGTAGTTAAATGAGATCCCAATAATCATAACATAAAACATGAAACTTTGTCGCATACACACATAATCATTGAGAATCATATCTTATTAGTCAAGACTCATTTCCAAGACTATCTTAGTGGACAAAGTCCATTTCTGAACCGACTCACCCTCGTTTCAGTCCTGTTTCACTAATCTGGTATAACCTACCATTCCAACCATGTCTATCTCATGAGATATAAAATATTTACCCAATGCATTGGAGGGAGATATAGGTCCTACTCATCTCATAATTATTCCATTCTTAATTGTGCCACAAAATCATAAATCATACATCATTGCATAACCCATGTAATAAAAATGGGATTCTTAAACAACATGACATCATAAAACAATTCATATAATATTAATGGATTCATAAAAATAATTCCATCACAAAATAATCAAATCAATGTAATAATAGGGATAGAAACAGAACCCTATATTATCTTAGATGGAAAATAATTTTGATAAAACACTTGAACTCCATTATTTAGGAAAATATCCTTTCAAATTCAAAAAAGTTTTTCCTTTCTTAACATGTCATACAAATTTAAAATAAAAGTAGTTGATTAAAAATAAACGTGAAAACTTGTAAAGGAAGATTCTTGGAAATAATGTTTTAAAAATCCATTCATGCATTATAAGTTAAAAAAACATTCTTCTTACTTTTTTCGGAAAAGTCAAAAAGTACCTCGTACGAAAAATGAAAAAAGATTCCTTTCATATTCATTACTAAATACTCACCGAAGGGTTGGATATAAACTATTTTATAATGATGTAAATATTACATATTTAGGAAACATGGATGTGGATGATAAAAAACACCCCAGTAAATACTAAAGTATAAAAATCTCGGATGAAAATGAGATTGTGATATTTCCCTTACCTTATGTCTGATATGCTTTGTACATATCCGAACCACCTGTATAATGATTTAAATAATGTCATTAACTTATTACATAATCATATTCATTGTTATGATATCATATATGGTTCACTTACTCATTCTTTTGTAAATTCCATGTTAAAGAAGAGTTTTGGGTAAAATCGTTTCATTTATCGTAGCTGTTTGGACTTGTTGTTCTAGACATTATTATTACTTATATCATGATTTACTTACTTCCAGAATATAAAATATGATTTATATATCATATATATTCTGTATATTTATATATATATATATAATAGATAGATAAATGAAATGAAACACACCGTTCATGGAGACGTTAGTCCGTACGTACGCATGAACGCTGTTTTCCTTTCCTTAATGTCTTTAATGGAAGTAAGTAGATGACATATATATATACATAAATCCTGTAGATTTACCATGTCATATATTTCATTATTATTTATTATATATACTTTATAATCATTATGGAATGGTTAACATGGATAATGAATCTCATCGCGTCGTGGAGACGGTAGTCCGTACGTACGCACGAGTGATGATATCGTTCCCATGGTCGTGAAATTGTGTTTAAGTGTATGTATAGTATTTAAGTATCAATAAAACTCTATAATAATCATATATGGTTACTCATTACACCATTATTCCCATCCAATTAAGGTGGTGGTGGAAAAATAGATTACACCACGGCGTGGAGACGGTATTCCGTACGTACGCACGCGCGGTGATTTCCTTTTTCCGTAGGATGAATAGAAGGTTAATTAGAATTGTTTCATATTTATAATAACATATCAGAATATAATAAATACTGATGTGATTACTTTATCATCAAAAAACTAAATAAGAAGAAGTTGAAGAAGAATGAAATTGAAAAAGATCGATAATGGATATTACCTCTTTTTGGTGCGCCTTCACTTAACCACCACTTAAAGAAATAAGGATGGTCTTTGAAGAAGACCAGGACCTCTAGGATGATACTAGGGAAATGGAGAAGAGATTTTGACAGGGTTTGGCCGAGCACGAATGCTCAAATTGGTGTGAGGAGGAGAGGGAGGAGGTTCCCTTTTATAAGGGAGGAGAGGGGCACCTTAAGAAAATCTCAAAATATTATTTTATATTAAGGTCATATTCGGTTTATAATGGTTCCAAAGGGTATTATTTCGAAGCTAAAGTGGGGATGGGTCGATATCCTTTCATCCAATAGAAGTTAGACAAGTTTAGGTTATAATTTTAACCTTATCAATTAGATTTAACTCTAAGTTAAATAATTTAACTTTTACCGTGTATTTTTGTTTTCTTACACTATATGGTTAATAAACATACAATAACAAGACAAAAGGACCCCAAGTTGTTTATTATTAATATATATATACGTTTCTAAGTCATTTGTTCGAACCTTAGTTTTTTATGAATTAAATAACAATTAATAATATAATATTTGTTTTAAAAACTAATTTATGTCAATTTTGACACTATTTGGTACATGATTTTTATGAAATTCATAACAGAATGATAAGTTAGAACCAAGTTACTAATATCAACAATAACATGTCATATTAACCTAGAAAATTAATGTATGTCATAAAAAGTCTAAAATTACATTTATTTGGGAATTTATTACATCAATTATGTCAATATTTCATTAATAAGACAATTACTGCATCTTCTTTGTGTCATAATAAATGATAATTATTTATTCCCTAAAAATTCTAAATAAATTCCTATGATGTAGATAAATTTATTAGATTTCTGGAAACTATTCATGTTTGAAGTTTAATGAAGTTTATAACTAAATTAAAATTATTATACTTATAAGATTTAAGAAAGTGACATGTTGTCACATTCTTTGGTTTTAATAATAATTAAATTATTTTCATGGAAAAAAGTTCATAAAATGAATCTAATCCGACCCTTAGTTTATATGGGTCTACCTTTAGCCATCAAATAGGATTTTTCCAAGTGTTAGGGTAATTTTATAATCTTATATTTACCCTTAATTACCCGATTTACCTTTAACTATAGTAAATAAAATTTACCATAGTTACTATTCACAATGCCCAAAAATAAAAAGTAGCTTATTAACATAATTTGGAGACACTGATTCCAAATATGGAATCCATTTTTCAAAATTAAATACACACAATATGATGAAATTAAATTAAAATTAATCCTGTGGTCGAAAGAAAACGAGTTTTACTTTAAAATAATGCAAAAGATTGAATTGATTTAACCTACGAATTCAAGGTAAAATCAATGATAATGACATAAATTATATTAAATGATAAAAATATATTCTATTTATACTTTAAAACCATTCAATATTTTAATTTAACCACGTAATATATTACGATGAAAAAAGTTTTTTTAAATTAAAATATAGCGTGTTTTTACTATTCATTAAAATATGAAAGTTATCGGAAAAATATCAAAACATTATCTAATGTAAATTTTTATATCCTGATTCAAAAGAAGAATTTTATTTTTTTAAATTGAACATATAAACATGTCAAATACTATATTTAACGTGGGTGCGCCATTAAAAGGCGTCAAAACAACATTTTTTTGAAAAATACTTATTTTACCCGAAAAATTATTTTGTTCTTATACCATGTTTTAGAAAATGTGTAAGAAGAATAATAATGTTATAAGATTCAAATTTTAGTTAATACTATTCATAAGAGCTAGTTCATAATAATATTATAATAATATATCGTTGTTTAGTAAAACCCGGTATTGCGTACAACACACGCTATCGAGGAAGGTCGTGATTGCGTGTAATGCAAGCCAAGTCAGAATTTCATGTTGTGCAAGAATCCTTCGTTGTTTCGTATATCATAATCCAACCATATTTCATTTATACATTGAATATATATGTATATTAATACTCAATGTTGCGTAGAATAACTATTATCAAAATTATGTGTAACACGATCCAAGAATAGTGTTGCGTATACTGCAAGCTAATACGGTGTTGCGTATAGCGCAAGGTACTATTGGGGTAGCATACAACACATGACATTAATGAAATTAAAAGAATATTTTTCATAAAATCTCGGGGTGTTACAATAAAATCACACAGAATAATGAATATAACAAAAATATAATTAATTATTGGGGAAAAATATGTTATAAAAAATTATATAATGTATTAAAAGTATGAATATAGTTGTCTAATTAATTAATAACACACATTAAACAATTATATGTGATGTTTTGAGACTTTTATGTAATTTAATCCTTGAGCTAAGGGTCTTTTCCTTTAAAAAGTCCCCTTTTAATTTCAATATTTATAAAATTCAAATTGATTTATATTATAAATTTATATATACTCAGTGGATTTCTATGATTCATGAAACCAAATTTTTTGATGTTTTATTAGTTATAATACATGGTTATTTTTTTAATAAAATAATTTCTTATTTATGTGCAAAATATTGCGTTAAAATATTATTTTTCTCATGGAATTATTTTTATAATCCAAGTATTCTTATATTTCAATTATTTTCTGGTCCTTGGGTATTATTTTTGATGATGCATTGGTTCGTGATATCCCCCAATACATTGGTTATATTTATGTTTTATGTTTAATGGAAATATTATTCTATGAGTAAATGGGATGGTAACTTAATTAGGTATCCATGAGGGTAACATTGTACGTTATCTATTACAGTTACAAATTATAAGGTACTCACAGGTGTTACAATTATACAGATGTATTATATGAATATTATCCCCCAAGTTACTAAAATGGTTTATTAATATTTTATATGATTAATTTAAAAATCATGTTATCATAAAGTAATTATATGAATTATATTAGATGATAATTATATATTTATGAAAATTATTTCCCATGATTATACGTATTCATAGACTAATGTTTTCATTCCTTATTTTTATTTCCCTTACTATGATATTTTTCCCTTCCCATGTTTTAAAATATCATTCAATGTGTTAAATGATGCATTAAAGAAATAAATAATCCATAATAAATATTTTAACGATTTCTCAGTTAAATAAATATTTTTTTTCATAAAAACTATTCTATTTTGGATGAAATGGATACTCTTTTTAGAAGTTTCATCTTTATATGATTTTAGGTTTTCTTGTATGAACTATGACCTAATTCACTAAAAAATATAAAGTAATATGTTATTTGGGAAAGAAACACATTAATTATTATTTAATTAAATAGAGTATATAATTATTATGGTTGGGTTTTTATAAAGGTTCCATTTGTGAGTGTGGGAGAAGAAAAAACTGAGGTTACACAAGATCATCGATTCTAGGGTGGGGGTAGTTATTATTTTGATAGATATAGAAAAGTAATGGAAAATATTGGTCCGTTAATGTACATATATTATTAACCATTAATATAGAAATAATCCATTTAGATTCAATTTTAAAAGAAACGATGGTAAACCAAGAAATATAATATGAATTCTATATAATAGAACCATATTTCGAACTACATAGATTTATTTGAAGGCGTGATATGAGTACTTTAAAATTTAGGTTTTCAGAAGGAAAATAATAAATATAAGATATTTTCTAAATATAAATACTTTTTCTTCAGATAAAAATTATTTTTTAATTAATTATATGGAATATAATGGGGTCCATTGAATATGTTTAGTGTTAATTTCCAATAAAAATTGTTTTTGGTTATAAATAATTATGAAAAGAGACATATGAAATGGATGTTAAAAGTGATTTACATAAATTATATTTATATGATGATTTTTAAATGATTCATACCAATGTTTTTATATACAAAATTAGTTTTCTAAAAATGAAAATTCATAATTTTATATTTCTTTAATATATTAGGATTATTATAGTTAGAAAATAATGTTTCATGATACTATTAATGAGTATGGTGTCTTGAATATATCATATAATTATATTGTATACATGTTGGATAGTGGGAGTGTTGTTATATTTGTTTCACTATATATAGATGAAATCCTTCTTAAAAATCTATTATTGTTGTTTTGTCCATGATTGGTGAAACAAAACTGAGAGTGGCATGGGATGTTGATTCATTTGGATGATATTATAACAAATAAAAACAATATATTTCTTTTACTCTACAAAATTTAATCTAATAGGATCCCTCATATTACACATGAAAATCATGCATTCACTAAAAAAGAAAAATAATAATACATGGAAAGTTTTTGTAAGTTTTAATCCCAACATGTGAAATTATCCATGATTTCTAATGGAAGTTTTCACCTCGCTACATATATGACCATATATTATCAACAATAACTTATATAAATGAGATAGACTTGTGATATTTTAATCTTTCAATAATAGTATTTCAGGAATAAAAACCAATCTACATTATCAATCAACCATGATTTATTTGGTTTTTAACAAAGATCAATCAAATAAGGAATGTTTGTATAAGGCCCCAGCCGTAAACCTTACTTAATCTTCAGTTATTACAAGATTACACATTGAGGATCTTTTCGGGATTAGAATTTTAGAGAATTAGATCATAAAACATGCATTACATTCCACATATAAACAAAGTGGTTACATAAAGATATTATTCTTCTTTCCCATTAATGGAAACATATTTAAAATAAAACATTGATTCTTTCTTGACACATCCTTTACACTATCATCATATCATGTACCTTTCCCTTGACCTGTAAAAAGCATTTCAAAAAAACTTGGGATGAGCATAAAAAGTTCAGTAAGGGTTATAAAAATATGGAAAGGAAACATGGGTACATATATACATAAGAATGAAATCATACTTTACCCATAAAAGATAAGCAGTTTAACATAGCTCATCAAATCATGAATAAATCATAGAAATCATAAGACATAAAGGTAACTTGAGGCATTCATAACATCCTTACGTAGGGAGTAACCCTCTTGGTTACATTTGGAATACCCATCATAGTATATTCCCTGAATATCTTCGGAGAAACCTTAACATTTCACTCCTTCGCGTTACACAATGCATTGGAGAGCTATATCGGGCTCACCCGCCCTTAGTTTATCACGGAACCACCCGTTTGCATAATAACGCCCAAGAACCTCCACATAATCGTATCACATAAAACATGCATAAAGGAAACATAACATTCCAACATTTCAATCATAAGATATCAATACAACACATTGATATAATAACATTATAAAAACCATTTTCAATACCAAAATAAAAGAAAATTAAAACATGGTATTTATTTTTCTTTTTAAAAAAAGGTATGGCTTGCAGAGGAAGATGAAACTCAAATAACGGTCACGACGGCGGAGAAGTCGTTGTCGCCGCATACGTATGAAAAAAACATTCACTTTTTTCATTTAGTAAAACGATTCGTATAAAAAAGATTCCTTTTGGATAAATGTAAAAGTCAAAGGGGTTTATACACCGTATAAAAGAAGGTTGTGTATAAAACAAAATATGCCTCAATGAAAGGAGATTGAGACGAAGTCCCATACCTCGTATCCGACATGACCTGACCGTTATTTAATCTCCTGAATAATGAACTTGAGTTATTCTCTACATGATTAAGAACATTTTTCAACTTTATTATTCCTTTTATACCAAGTTATGAACATCAAGTAATCATTTAAGTTAATAATGTTCATTTTGTCGGTATTTGGTTCTTAAGTCAAAAATAGACTTCTTACACTTACATGTTGTTAATTTGGTCAAAGGTTCTTTATATCCAGAATGATATTAATGATTTGGATAACATATATATCATATATATTCAGCATATACATGTATTTATAATATTACATCACATTTAGAGGTAAGAAATGAAATGCACCGTTCATGGAGACGGTAAGTCGTACGTACGCATGAATGCTACTTCTATTTATATTTTGTATTTTATGGAATGGAATCATAATTATATAAGAGTATATTATAATTCTAGTATAATAACATATATAATATCATTAACTTTATCCTTTACACATCCCACATATGGTATTAACGAATCAAATCACTTTCAGGGGGTGGTAGTCCGCACTTCCGAAAATGAAGATATCATGTTTACCCATAATGGAAACAATAATGGTATTCCATAAATGAAAAATACAGAATCTTAAGGAAAGAATAAACATATTATATATCATATATAAAAATAGTGACATCATAATGGCCACCTTTGAAGGTGTTAAATGAGTATTGAACAATCATCGTTTCAGGAGGTAGAATTTCGCCATCCATGGAAACCGAATGTTCTTTAACCATTTGATGTAGTTGTGTGGGAGTGTAGCTCGAATAAATCTTATAACAACATCCTAGTATATTGATGATACTGGTGTTATTACAATTGAAGTAAATAAAATGAGTTTAGGGGGTTGGTGAAGCAAAATAAAACAAATGAACATGAGAGAATGAATTACCTTTAAAAGTGTAACTCCTTTTGATTTGAGCCTAAAGGCTTCCTTTGAAAGGAATCCGCCCAAAGGGAATCCTCTAGGATGAGTAGAGGGATGTGGAGAGAGTAAATGGTCAGGGTATGGCCGAGCCAAAGGCTTGAGGAGTGTGTGAAATGAGGTAGAGGTGGGGGCCTTTTATAAGAGGAGAGGAGGGGCATTTTTGGAAATCATGAAACTATTATTTTATTTTCATAAGTGTTTCAAATTTCTAAGGTCCCACATTGATATATTTCTAAGATAAGATGATAATGCTTCTAAATATTAACATCCAATAGTATTTGGACAAGTTTAGGGCTTAGATTTTATATTATCGTTTCATTTTATTTAAACTGTTCATTAATGAGGTCATCGTTGCATCACCATGATGTCATAATTAAATTAATTTATTTAATGTCTAAAAATTATAACAAAACTATCCTGATGTAGGAAATCTATTTATATTTCCAATGAATATTTATAATCAAAAATATGATCTTTCTATCCCCATGTAAAAATTGATTTCGTAAAACATATTTTGTTTGTGTCATTTTTACATTTACATTAAATAAAAAGTTATTTATGTAATTTCCCAACCAATGTTGCTCCATGGGGTCCCCAAGTTGACCCATGGCTTGTATTGGTCGGCCATGACACATCCAATGAGGTTAGGACATGTGTAAACCTCATCTCATATTATTAATGCATTATTTTTTTCTTAAACTACACTAATTACCACTAATCGCGATAAAAAACATAATAAGTTACTACTCACCAAAAAAATTAATTTAATCTCATTGAACCACATTTTACTTCTTAATGAAAACCATGTATGTCGGATTTTTGAAATTCAAAACACAATGATGACAAAATTTCATTTAAACGGAAAATCAGTTTTTATAAGTACCACTTAGTGGTTTCACTATTCATCAAAAATTGATGTTTTTCAGAAAATTACCAAAAATTCACCCTAAGCTATATTTGATATTCCAAATTAAAAAATGAAGTATATTTTAATAAAATTAAAAACATATAAGTCACATTAATTAATTTAATAATTAATTCCCACTGTCAGAGCAAATAGCGTGTTTTTATGAAACAATAAGTATCAAAAGATTGATACTAGTTTAAGTCCGATTTCAAAGTGAAATTGATTCCAATGACCACCTTTGGATTAAATGGTAAAAATATATTCAGATTAAACTTTAAGACCAATTCAATAGATAATCTAATCATATAAATAAATTAGATTAAAAAGCAGGTTTGATGTAAAATGCTGTATTTTTCACTATTCATTAAAAAAATGAACATTGTCAGAAAAATACCAAAAATTTATCCAATGTAAAATTCAATGTCCCAATCATAATGAATAAGTTGATTTTGACAAACATAGATTATTAAATATTCAAAATATAGATTTAAAAAGGGTTTTCCATCAAAAGGCAGTAAAACAATCTTTTAAGAATATTAGTGTATTCCATGATTAAGATTGGATTTATTTTCATTTTAAGCCTCTAAAACACTGTCTAATTAATTAATAGACATAGATAAAAAATATCAATTATTCATTACATACTTTGTATGTTACATCCTTCCCCCCATTAGAAAATTGCGTCCCCGCAATTTATTTACTTGTCGAATAAATGGGGGTACTTATCCCTCATTGCATTTTTAGATTCCCATGTTGCCTCTTCAATCATGTGGTTTTTACACAAAACATTTACCTGGTGAATCAACTTATTCCGTAACACTTTCTCCCTATGGTCAAGAATCTGGACCGGTTGTTCCTCATAAGATAGGTTCTCTTCCAGCTGAACTACCTCTGGACTCAAAACATGAGATGGATCTGGCATATACTTTCTCAACATCGAAACGTGAAAAATATTGTGTACCTGAGATAAACTCGGAGGTAAAGCCACCCGGTATGCAACTGATCCAACTCTCTCCAGAAATTCATATGGTCCAATAAACCTTGGACTCAACTTTCCTTTCTTACCAAATCGCATCACACTTTTTCATGGTGATACTTTGAAAAAAACATGATCACCTTCCTCAAAAAAGATATCCTTCCTCCTGTTGTCTGCATAACTCTTCTGCATGCTCTGAGCTGTTCTCATGTGCTTCTGAATCAACTGAACTTTTTATGCCATCTCTTCTACAAATTCTGGTCCCATCAACTTCCTTTCACCCACTTCATCCCAGAAAGCTGGAGTTCGTCACTGGTTCACATATAATGCCTGAAATGGTGCCATCTGTATACTGGAATGAAAACTGTTATTATATGAAAATTCAACCAAAGAAAGATGTTGGTCCCAACATCCCTGATAATCTATCGAACAAGATCGTAGCATATCCTCCAAGGTCTGAATTTTTCGTTCTGACTTCCCATTTGATTGAGGATGAAATGGTGTACTAAAATTTAACTCAGTACCCAATGACTTCTGAAGGCCTTTCCAAAAGTTAGAAGTGAACCTGGGATCACGATCAGATACAATGGAGAGAGGAAATCCATGTAACCTAACTATATCTTTAAGATACAAATGGGAAAGTTGATCTAGGAAAAAATTATCTCGTATAGCAAGGAAATGAACAGATTTAGTCAAGCGATCAACAATTACCCAAATTGCATTATTACCTCGAGATGTCTTTGGTAATCCCACAACAAAGTCCATGTATATATTCTCCCATTTCCACTCTGGCACTGGTAAAGGCTGAAGCATCCCTTTCGGTAACTGGCGCTCTACTTTAACCTGTTGACATGTCAAACACTTCACAGTAAAATCAGCAATATCTCTTTTCATTCCATCCCACCAGTAATACTCTCGCAGATCTCTATACATATTAGTACTACCTGGATTAACTGAAAATGGAGAACTATGAGCTTCACATAACAAATCTCTCTTCAACTGTGAATCACAAGTCACACACAATCTCTTCCCAAATCTCAAAACGCAGTCATTATCAAGGTTGAATTTATGCAACTTACCTTTCTGAACCAGCTCTACCTTTTTCTGCAACTCACTATCTTGCTTCTGTGATTGCTTGATTCTATCTGATAGTGATGATCTCACTGTTACCTGAAACAAAACAGAAGAACTTCCTTCACCCACAACTTTTATTCCAAAGTTAATCAAATCCTTAACCAAAGGATCACGTTCCAAACACAATATTGCTAATGAAGCATTACTTTTTCAACTCAAAGCATCAGCCACATTATTTTCTTTTCCTAGATGGTAATGAATTGTACAATCATAATCATTGATTTATTCTAGCCATCTCCTCTGTCTCATGTTTAACTCTTTCTGTGTGAATATATACTTTAAACTTTTGTGATCGGTATATATTTCACACTTTACTCCATACAAATGATGCCTCCAAAATTTTAAAGCAAAAACAATAGCAGCTAATTTCAAATCATGTGTAGGGTAATTTACCTCATGAGTTTTCAACTGTCGTGAAGCATAAGCAATTACCTAATCATTCTACATTAGGACGCAACCAAGTCCTTTCAACGAAGCATCATTGTAGATAACAAACTCACCATTCCTGGAAGGTAGTGCCAAAACTGGTGCATTCACCAATATTCATTTCATTTCCTGAAAACAATCATCACATTCTTTTGTCCAGATAAACTTAACACCCTTCCTAGTTAGCTTAGTCATTGGACTAGATAACCGTGAAAAATTTATAAGAAACCTTCGGTAATAGCCTGCCAAACCAAGGAAACTACGAATCTCAGTTACATTTGTGGGTCTTGGCCAGTCTTACACAACTTTTGTTTTTGCAGGATCAACATTTATCCCATCTTTAGAAACAATGTGACCAAGGTAAGAAATTTGTTACAACCAAAACTCACACATGCTGAATTTCCCATACAATTTATTTTCTTTTAAGGTTTGCAAGATAACACTTAAATGTCTTTCCTTCTCTTCTTTACTTTTAGAAAACACCAAAATATTGTCAGTAAAAAACAACCACAATTTATCACCTGAGTCAACTAAGCCATCACTGCAACAAATTGTTTAGTTCTGATTCTGATCATCTCTGGATGCCGATTTAGAAGATCATTTCCATCTGTATACCTTCCTAGCAAAACTTCCCTGTTTCCTCTTCGGAAAACCATTCGGAACAAATATATATTAGATGTAGCAACATGGTAATCTTCAAATGCTATATCATTTCAAGAAAAAATATATTTTTGGATAATCATTTAATAGAATTCTAACTCCTAAAGTTATCTAAACCGACCTCTGATACCAACTATAAGGCCCCCGCCTTAAACATTACTTAATCTTGAGTTATTACAAGATTACACATTGAGGATCTTTTCGGGTTAAGAGTTTTAGATAATTAGATCATAAAACATGCATTACATTCCACATATAAACAAAGTGGTGACATAAAGACAGTATTCTTCTTTCCCATTAATAGAAACATATTTAAAATAAAACATGGATTCTTTCTTGACACTTCCATGACACTATCATCATATCATGTACATTTCCCTTGACCTGTGAAAAACATTTCAAAAAAACTTGGGATGAGCATAAAAAGCTCAGTAAGGGATATAAAAATATGGAAAGGAAACATGGGTACATATATACATAAGAATGAAATCATACTTTACCCATAAATCATAATCCCTTTAACATACCTCATCTAATCATGAATAAATAATAGAAATCATAAGACATAAATATAAGGCCCTAGCCTTAAACCTTACTTAATCTTGAGTTATTACAAGATTACACATTGAGGATCCTTTCGGGTTTAGAGTTTTAGAGAATTAGATCATAAAACTTGCATTACATTCCACATATAAACAAAGTGGTTACATAAAGGTAGTATTATTCATTCCCATCAAAGGAAACATATTTAAAATAAAACATGTATTCTTTCTTGGCACTTCCTTGACACTATCAACTTATCATGTACCTTTCCCTTGACCTGTGAAAAGATTTCAAAAAAAACTTGGGATGAGCATAAAAAGCTCAGTATGGGTTATAAAAACATGGAAAGGAAACATGGGTACATATATACATAAGAGTGAAATCATACATTACCCATAAAACATAAGCACATTAACATACCTCATAAAATCATTAGTAAATCATTGAAATCATAAGACATAAAGGTAACTTGAGGCATTCATAACATTCTTATGCAGGGAGTAACCCTCTTGGTTACGTTTGGAATACCCATCACAGTATATTCCCTAAAATCTCTTTAGAGAATCCTTAACATTTCAATCCTTCGAGTTACCCAACGCATTGGAGAGCTATATCGGGCTCACCCGCCCTTAGTTTATCACGGAACCACCCGTCTTCATAATAATGCCCACGAACCATAACATAATCGTATCACATAAAATACACATAATGGAAACATAACATTTCCACATTTCAATCACAAGATATCAATACAACACAAAAAACATTGTGAAAACCATTTTCAATACCGAAATAAAATAAAAGTAAAACATGGAATTTATTTTTCTTTTAAAAAGAAGGTATTGCTTGTAGAGGAATCTGAAACTCAAATAACGGTCACTACGGCGGAGAAGTCGTTGTCGCCGCATAAGTACGACAAAAACATTCCCTTTTTTCGTTTAGTAAATGGTTCATATAAAAAAGATTCATTTTGAATAAACGGAAAAGTCAAAGGGTTTTATACACCATATAAAAGAAAGTTGTGTATAAAATAAAATATGCTTCAATGAAAGGAGATTGAGACGAAGTCCCATACCACGTATCCGACTTGACCCGACCGTTCATTAATCTCCTGAATAATAAACTTGAGTTAATCTCTACTTGCTTATGATCCGTTTTCAAGTTCATTATTCCTTTTATACCATTTTATGTACATCATGTAATCATTTAAGTTAATAGTGTTCATTTGGTCGGTATTTGGTTCTTAAGTCAAAAATAGACTTCTTACACTTACATGTTGTTAATTTGGTCAAAGGTTCATTATATCCAGAATGATATTAATGATTTGTATAACATATATGTCATATATATTCATCCTATACATGTATTTATAATATTACATCACATTTAGAGGTAAGAAATGAAATGCACCGTTCATGGAGACGGTACGCCGTACGTACGCATGAAGGGTACTTCCATTTCTATTTTGTATTTTCTGGAATGGAATCATAATGATATAAGAGTATATTATAATTCCAGTATAATAAAATATATAATATCATTAACTTTATCCTTTACACATCCCACATATGGTATTAACGAATCAAATCACTTTCAGGGGGCGGTAGTCCGCACTTCCTAAAATGAAGATATCGTGTTTATCCATAATGGAAACCATAAAGGTTTGCCCAAAATGAAAAAAACAGAAGCTTAAGGAAAACATAAACATATTATATATCATATATAAAAATAGTGACATCATAATGGCCACCTTTGAAGGTGTTAAATGAGTATTGAACAATCATCGTTTCGGGTGGCAGAATTTCGCCATCCATGGAAACCGTATGTTCTTTAACCATTTGATGTAGTTGTGTGGGAGTGTAGCTCGAATAAATCTTATAACAACATCCTAGTATATTGATGATACTGGTGTTATTACAATTGAAGTAAATAAAAAGAGTTTAGGGGGTTGGAGAAGCAAAATAAAACAAATGAACATGAGAGAATGAATTACCTTTAAAAGTGTAACTCCTTTTGATTTGAGCCTAAAGGCTTCCCTTGAAAGGATTCTGCCCTAAGGGAATCCTCTAGGATGAGGAGAGGGATGTGGAGAGAGTAAATGGGCAGGGTTTGGACGATCCAAAGGCTTGAGGAGTGTGTTAATTGAGGTAGAGGTGGGGGCTATTTATAAGAGGAGAGGAGGGGCACTTTTGGAATGTAAAGATAAGTTACTTTATTTTAAAAAGCGTTTCGGATTCAAAAGGTACCACATTGCTATTATTCTAGGATAAGATGATAAGTCTTCGAAATCCTCTCATCCAATTGGTTTTTTCCATGTGTAGGTTTTAGATTTTTCATTATCATTCCATTTTATTTAAATCGTTAAATAATGAGGTCATCGCTGCATCATCAGGATGTCATAAATAATTTAATTTATATAAAGTCTAAAAATTATAAAAACAAATAATATGATGTATGAAGTATTTTTAGCTTTCCAATTACTATTTATAAACAAAAATCTGATCTTCATAACCCCATGTAAAAATTGTTTTCGTAAAACATATTATGTTTGTGTCATTTTTACTTTAACATTTAATAAAACGTTATTTCTGTCATTTCCAAACCAATGTGGATCCATGGCGTCCCCAAGTTTACCCATGGCTTGTCTTGGTCGGCCATGACACAACCAATAAGGGTAGGACATGTTTCAAGCTCATCTTATTTTATTAAAGCATTATTTTTACATTAAACTACAATAATTACCACTAATCGCGATTAAAACTTAATAAGTTACTATTCACCAAAAAATTATTTTAATCTCATTGAACAAAATTTTAATTCTTAATTAAAACCATGTATGTCGGATTTTTGAAATTCAAAATACAATGATGTCAAAATTTCATTTAAACGGAAAATCAGTTTTTATTAGTACCACTTAGTGGTTTCACTATTCATCAAAAATTGAAGTTTTTCCGAAAATTACAAAAAATTCACCCTAAGGTATATTTGATATTCCGAATTCAAAAATGAAGTCTATTTTACAATTCAAAACATATAAGTCAGATTAATTAATTTAATAATTATTTCCCGCTGTCAGAGCAAATAGCGTGATTTCATGAAACAAAAGGTATCAAAAGATTGACACCAGTTTAAGTCTTATTTCAAAGTAAAATTGATTCCATTGACCACCATTGGATTAAACGGTAAAAATATATGCTAATTTAACTTCAAAATCAATTCAAAACATAATCTAATCATATAAATAAATTAGATTAAAAAGCAGTTTTGATGTAAAATGCAGTATTTTTCACTATTCATTAAAAAAATGAACATTGTCAGAAAAATACCAAAAATTCACACATAGTAAATTTTGATGTCCCAATCATAAAGAATAAGTTTATTTTGACAAACATAGCTTATAAAATTTTCAAAAGATAGATTTGAAAATGTTTTTCCATCAAAAGGCAGTAAAAAAATCTTTTAAGAATATTAGTGTATTCCATGCATTAGATTGTATTTATTTTCATTTTAAGCCTCTAAAACACTATATTAATCATTAATAGAAATAGATAAAAAAATCTATTATTCATTACTTACTTGGGATGTTACATCCTTCCCCCATTTAGAAAATTGTGTCCCCGCAATTTATTTACTTATCAAATAAATGGGGGTACTTATCCCTCATTGCATTTTCAGATTCCCATGTTGCCTCTTCAATCATGTGGTTTTTCCACAAAACCGTTACCTGGTGAATCACCTTATTACGTAACACTTGCTCCATGAGGTCAAGAATCTGGACCGGTTGTTTCTCATAAGATAGGTTCTCTTCCAACTGAACTACCTCTGGACTCAAAACATGAGATGGATCTGGAATATACTTTCTCAACATCGAAACGTGAAAAACATTGTGTACCTGAGATAAACTCGGAGATAAGCCACTCAGTATGCAACTGATCCAACTCTCTCCAGAATTTCATATGGTCCAATGAACCTTGGACTCAACTTTCCTTTCTTACCAAATCTCATCACACTTTTCCAGGGAGAAACCTTGAGAAAAACATGATCACCTACCTCGAAAGATAGATCCTTCCTCCGGTTATCCGCATAACTCTTGTGCCTGCTCTGAGCTGTTCTCATGTGTTTCTGAATCAGCTGAACTTTTTCTACCATCTCTTCTACCAATTCTGGTCCCATCAATGTCCTTTCACCCACTTCATCCCAGAAAGCTAGAGTTCGACACCGCTTCCCATATAATGTCTGAAATGGTGCCATCTGTATACTGGAATGAAAACGGTTATTATATGAAAACTCAAAAAATGAAAGATGTTGGTCCCAACATCCCTGATAATCCATAGAACAAGCTCGTAGCATATCCTCCAATGTCTGAATTGTTCGTTCTGACTGCCCTTCTGATTTAGGATGAAAAGTTGTACTAAAATTTAATTCAGTACCCAACGAATTCTGAAGGCCTTTCCAAAAGTTAGAAGTAAACCTGGGATCACGATCTGATACAATGGAGAGAGGAACTCCATGTAACCTGACTATCTCTTTAAGATACAAACGGGAAAGTTGATCAAGAGAGAAAGTATCTCGTATAGCAAGGAAATGAACATATTTGGTCAAGCGATCAACAATAACCCAGATTGCATTATTACCTCGAGATGTCTTCAGTAATCCAACAACAAAGTCCATGGATATATTCTCCCATTTCCTCTCTGGCACTGGTAAAGGTTGAAGCATCCCTTTTGGTAACTGCCACTCTGCTTTAACCTGCTGACAAGTCAAACACTTCATAGTAAAATCCGCAATATCTCTTTTCATTCCATCCCACCAGTAATACTCCCGCAGATCTCTATACATCTTAGTACTGCCCAGATTAACTGAAAATGGAGAACTATGAGTTTCACATAACAACTCTCTCTCCAACTGTGAATCACAAGGCACACACAATCTCTTCCCAAATCTCAAAACACAATCATTATCAATATTGAATTCAGGCAACTTACCTTTCTGAACCAGCTCTACCTTTTTCTGCAACTCACTGTCTTTCTTCTGTGCTTGCATGATTCTATCTGATAGAGAAGATCTCACTGATACCTGAAACCAAACAGAAGGACTTCCTACACCAACAAATTCTATGCCAATGTTCATCAAATCCTAAACCAAAGGATCACGTTCCAAACACAACATTTCTAATGAAGCATTACTTTTTCGACTCAAAGTATCAGCCACATTATTTTCTTTTCCCGGATGGCAATGAATTTTACAATCATAATCCTTGATTAATTCCAGCCATCTCCTTTGTCTCATGTTTAACTCTTTCTGAGTGAATATATACTTTAAACTTCTGTGATCGGTATATATTTCACACTTTACTCCATATAAATGATGCCTCTAAATTTATAAATCAAAAACAACAGCAGCTAATTCCAAATCATGTGTAGGGTAATTTACCTCATGAGTTTTCAACTATCATGAAGCATAAGAAATTACCTAATCATTCTGCATTAGGACACAACCAAGTCCTTGCATTGAAGCATCACTGTATATAACAAACTCACCATTCCTGGAAGGTAGTGCCAAAACTGGAGCATTCACCAATCTTCTTTTCAATTCCTGAAAACAATCATCACATTATTTTGTCCAGATAAACTTAACACCCTTCCGAGTTAGCTTAGTCATTGGACTAGATAACCGTGAAAAATTTCTAACAAACATTCGGTAATAGCCCGCCAAACCAAGTAAGCTATGAATCTCGGTTACATTTGTGGGTCTTGGCCATTCTTCCACAACTTTTGTTTTTGCAGGATCAACAGTTATTCCATGTTTAGAAACAATGTGACCAAGGAAAGAAATTTGTTGCAACCAAAACTCACACTTGCTGAATTTCCCATATAGTTTCTTTTCTTTTAAGGTTTGCAAGATAACCCTTAAATGTCTTTCATGCTCCTCTTTACTTTTAGAAAACACCAAAATATCATCAATGAAAACCACCACAAACTTATCCAAGAACTCATGGAAAATTCTATTCATTAAGTCCATGAATACAGCAGGTGCATTGGTTAGCCCAAAAGGCATTACTACAAATTCATAATGGCCATATCTCGTACGGAACGCGGTCTTCGGAATATCTGCCTCCTTTACCTTCAGCTGATGGTACCCCGATCTCAGGTCAATCTTTGAAAAAAACTGAGCTCCCTAGAGCTGATCAAACAAATCATCGATATGAGGCAAAGGATATTTGTTCTTAACAGTGATGTTATTCAAGGCTCAATAATCAATGCAAAGTCTCATAAAACCATCTTTATTTTTAACAAATAAAACAGGAGCACCCCATGGTGATGTGCTAGGTCTAATGAATCCTTTCTCTAATAAATCTTGCAATTGCTCCTTCAACTCTAAAAGTTCAATTTGTGCCATTCGAAAAGGGGGTATTGAAGTTGGCTTAGAATCAGGAACTAAGTCAACAGTAAACTCAACTTCCCGATCTGGTATTATTCCAGGCAACTCATCATGAAAAACATTAGGATACTCATTTACCACTGGCACATCATTAATCTGAACAGTTCCTTTATTTTCAACGACGTGTGCAAGGTAACATTGATTTCCATCTTTTACAAGTTTCTCAGCCTCTTGATATGTTATAAAAAGTAACGGTTCATTCTTGTAAACAAACTGAAAGTCTTTCTGAAAATAAACTTCATTAGCTCTACAGTCAATCTTAGCATGGTAAATAGAGAGTCAATCAATACCCAGGATAACATCAAGCTCTACTAGAGGTAGAACAATAATGTTTGCAAGTAGGTTCATTCCACAGATAAGGATATGAAGATTCTTATAAATTCATTTTGCCTCAACATTTCCCCCAGGTGTTTTTACCAAAAAGTTCAGGAGTCATTTCTTGAGATGGTATTCCCATTTTACTAAAAAAGGTTTCAGAGATGAAAGAATGTGTAGACCCCGAATCAAACAACACACTGGCATAATCTGGAAAAACAAACAAAGTACCTGATACAACTTCATTTGATGGCCCGACATCTGCTGAAGTAGTTGCAAAGGATTTCACCACCCCTTTCTGCTTGTAGTCTAACTGCTTCCCATCACTCAAGCTGTTTGTCGGACAGTCGTTTTCATAGTGACCCATCTCATTTCACTTATAACACTTCACTAACTGTAAATCAAATTTGTTCTTACCTTCACCTTGATCCTTTTCATTGCAATCACGAGCCTTATGTCCCATCTTACCACATCAGTAACACTTTCCAGAATTCAGAAGACATTCCCCCGCATGCCTTCTTCCACATTTATCACAAACTGGAAACTTAGTTCTCTTACCATCAGACTTTTTTGAAGAATTCTTACCTTTCTCATGCAACCTCGGTCTCTTCTTCTGCTGGTTGTTATAGAACACTTGGTCATCGGAAATCTCCATTTACACCTTCTCAGCACATCGAACAAGCTTTTCATAACTTTTAAACTCACGAGAAACTAATGCCCTTCGATATTTTGGCTTTAATCCTGAGTAAAAACGATTGATTTTACTATCAAGGTCCCGGATAAAATTTGGAGCATACCTTGCCAATCGAGTGAACCATTCTTCATAGGCAGCCACCGAGTCTTCCTCTTGCCTCAATTCCAATAATTGTTTTTCCATCCTATGTCGAACAGCCTTAGGAAAATAATTCTCAAGAAACATACCTTTGAATTCATCCCAGTCAAGAGAATCAATCTCATCGGCGTCCCTGATATTTTTAACCATAGACCACCACTGATCTGCTTCACCCTCCAAACGGTAAATAGCAAGACTAACCTTTTGATTGTCTGAACACCCCATGACATCAAAAATCTTCTCCAGTGCTTTAATCCAACCTTCAGCTAGCACAGGGTCAGATGATCCTATGAATGATGGTGGATGTTGCCTCATGAAATGTTCCACCACTGACATGTTCCTCTGCAGTTGATCTGGCTGATCTCGTGCATGGATACCACCACCATTTATCTCTTGAGTCAATTGCGCCATTACTACAACAAACTGTTCAGTTCCAATTCAAACCATTTCTGGATGTTGATTCGGAAGGTTATTTCCTTCTGTATGCCTTCCTAGCACTGCTTCCCTGTTTCCTCTGCAGAAAACCATTCTGAACAAACATGTCTTAGATGAAGCAACATGGTTATCTTCAAATGCTATATCACTTCAATTTTTCCATAAAAAACTATTTTTGGATAATCATTCAATAGAATTCTAACTCCTAATGTTATCTAAATCGACCTTTGATACCAACTATAAGGCCCCAGCCTTAAACCTTACTTAATCTTTAGTTATTACAAGATTACACATTGACGATCTTTTTGGGTTTAGAGTTTTAGAGAATTAGATCATAAAACATGCATTACATTCCACATATAAACAAAGTGGTTACATAATGGTAGTATTCTTCATTCCCATCAAAGGAAACATATTTAAAATAAAACATGGATTCTTTCTTGACACTTCCTTGACACTATCATCTTATCATGTACCTTTCCCTTGACCTGTGAAAACATTTCAAAAAAACATGGGATGAGCATAAAAAGCTCAGTGTGGGTTATAAAAACATGGAAAGGAAACATGGGTACATATATACATAAGAGTGAAATCATACTTTACCCATAAAACATAAGCACATTAACATACCTCATCAAATCATTAGTAAATCATTGAAATCATAAGACAAAAAGGTAACTTGAGGCATTCATAACATTCTTACGTATGGAGTAACCCTCTTGGTTACGTTTGAATACCCATCAAAGTATATTCCCTAAAATCTCTTCGGAGAAACCTTAACGTTTCACTCCTTTGCGTTACCCAATGCATTGGAGAGATATATCAGGCTCACCCACCCTTAGTTTATCACGGAACCACCGGTCTTCATAATAATGCCCAAGAACCATAACATAATCGTATCACATAAAGCATGCATAAAGGAAACATAACATTTCCACATTTCAATCAGACGATATAAATACAAGACACAAAACATTGTGAAAACCATTTTCAATACCAAAATAAAAGAAACGTAAAACATGGTTTTTATTTTTCTTTTAAAAAGAAGGTATGGCTTGTAGAGGAAGTCGAAACTCAAATAACAGTCACGACGGCGGAGAAGTCGCTGTCGCCGCATACGTATGAAAAAAACATTCCCTTTTTTCGTTTAGTAAACGCTTCGTATAAAAAACATTCCTTTTGAATAAACAGAAAAGTCAAAGGGTTTTACACACCGTATAAAAGAAATTTGTGTATAAAATAAAATATGCCTCAATGAAAGGAGATTGAGACGAAGTCCCATACCTCGTATCCGACTTGACCCGACCGTTCTTTAATCTCCTGAATAATAAACTTGAGTTAATCTCTACTTGCTTATGAACCTTTTTCATGTTCATTATTCCTTTTATACCATGTTATGAACATCATGTAATCATTTAAGTTAATAGTGTTCATTTTGTCGGTATTTGGTTCTTAAGTCAAAAATAGACTTCTTACACTTATATGTTGTTAATTTGGTCAAAGGTTCGTTATATACAGAATGATATTAATGATTTGGATAACATATATATCATATATATTCATTATATACATGTATTTAAAATATTACATCACATTTAGAGGTAAGAAATGAAATGCACCGTTCATGGAGACGATAAGCCGTACGTAAGCATTAACGCTTCTTCCATTTCTATTTCGTATTTTATGGAATGGAATCATAATGATATAAGAGTATATTATAATTACAGTATAATAAAATATATAATATAATTAACTTTATCCTTTACATATCCCACATATGGTATTGACGAATCAAATCACTTTCTGGGGGCGGTAGTCTGCACTTCCTAAAATGAAGATATCGTGTTTACACATAATGGAAACCATAATGTTTTGCCCAAAATGAAAAAAACCAAATCATAAGGAAAACATAAACATATAATATATCATATATAAAAATAGTTACATCATAATGGCCACCATTGAAGGTGTTAAATGAGTATTGAACAATCATCGTTTCGGGAGGCAGGATTTCGCCATCCACGGAAACCGTATGTTCGTTAACCATTTGATGTCGTTGTGTGAGAGTGTAGCTCATATAAATATTATAAAAACATCCTAGTATAATGAAGATACTGTTGTTGTTACAAAATAAGTAAATAAAAATATTTTAGGGGGTTGGAGAAGAAAAATAAAACAAATGAACACGAGAGAATGAAATACCTTTAAAAGTGTAACTCTTTTTGATTTGTGCCTAAAGGCTTCCTTTGAAAGGATTATGCCCAATGGGAATCCTCTAGGATGAGGAGAGGGATGTGTAGTGAGTAAATGGGCAGGGGTTGGCCGAGCCAAATGCTTGAGGAGAGTGTGAAATGAGGTAGAGGTGGGTGCCTTTTATAAGAGGAGAGGAGGGGCACTTTTGGAAAGTAAAGATAAGTTACTTTATTTTAAAAAGAGTTTCGGATTAAAAAGGTCCCACATTTCTATAATTCTAGGATAAGATGATAAGGCTTCTAAATCAACTCATACAATTGGTTTTTTCCATGTTTAGGTTTTAGATTTTTCATTATCATCCCATTTTATTTAAATCATTAAATAATGAGGTCATCGCTGCATCATCATGATGTCCTAAATAATTTAAATTATTTAAAGTCTAAAAATTAAAAAAAATACTATGATGTAGGAAATCTTTTTATATTTCCAATGAATATTTATAATAAAAAATATTATCTTTATAACCCCATGTAAAAATTGTTTTCGTAAAACATATTATGTTTGTGTCATTTTTACTTTAACATTTAATAAAAAGTTATTTATGTCATTTCCCAACCAAAATGGATCCATGGGGTCCCCAAGTTGACCCATGGATTGTCTTGGTCGGCCATGACACAAAAAATAAGGGTAGGACATGTGTCAAACTCATATTATTTTATTAAAGCATTATTTTTACCTTAAACTACATTAATTACCACTAATCGCGATTAAAACTTAATAAGTTACTATTCACCAAAAAATTATTTTAATCTCATTGAACCACATTTTACTTCTTAATTACAACCATGTATGTCGGATTTTTGAAATTCAAAACACAATGATGGAAAAATTTCATTTAAACGGAAAATCATTTTTTATAAGTACCACTTAGTTGTTTCACTATTCATCAAAAATTGAAGTTTTTCAGAAAATTACCAAAAATTCATCCTAAGCTATATTTGATATTCCGAATTCAAAAATGAAGTCTATTTTACAAAATTCAAAACAAATAAGTCACATTAATTAAATTAATAATTAATTCCCACTGTTAGAGCAAATAGCGTGTTTTCATGAAACAATAAGTATCAAAAGATTGACACTAGTTTAAGTCTAATTTCAAAGTGAAATTGATTCCAATGACCATCATTGGATTAAATGGTAAAAATATATTCTAATTTCACTTCAAAACAAATTCAAAACATAATCTAATCATATAAATAAATTAGATTAGAAAGCAGTTTTGATGTAAAATGCAGTATTTTTCACTATTCATTAAAAAATGAACATTGTCAGAAAAATACCAAAAATTCACACAAAGTAAATTTTGATCACCCAATCATAAAGAATAAGTTTATTTTGACAAACATAGCTCATAAAATTGTCAAAAGAGAGATTTAAAAATGGTTTTCCATCAAAAGGCAGTAAAACAATCTTTTAAGAATGTTAGTGTATTCCATGCATAAGATTGTATTTATTTTCATTTTAATCCTCTAAAACACTATCATAATCAGTAATATAAATAGATAAAAATATCTATTATTCATTACTTACTTGGGATGTTACAATAAAGCTAACTTGAGGCATTCATAACATCCTTACATAGGGAGTAACCCTCTTGGTTACGTTTGGAATACCCATCAAAGTATATTCCCTAAATCTCTTCGGAGAAACCTTAACGTTTCACTCCTTCGCGTTACCCAATGGATTGGAGAGCTATATCAGGCTCACCCGCCCATAGTTTATCACGGAACCACCCGTTTGCATAATAATTCCCAAGAATCTCAAAATAATCATATCACATAAAACATGCATAAAGGAAACATAACATTCCCACCTTTCAATCACTTTATATCAATACAACACATTGATATAAAAAGATTATGAAAACCATTTTTAATACCAAAATAAATGAAAATTAAAACATGGTATTTATTTTTCTTTTAAAAAAAAGGTATGTCTTGTAGAGGAAGCCGAAACTCAAATAACGGTCACGACGGTGGAGAAGTCGCTGTCGCCGCATACATATGACAAAAACATTCCAGTTTGTCTTTTAGTAAAACGCTTCATATAAAAAAGATTCCTTTTGGATAAATGTAAAAGTCAAAGGGGTTTATACACCGTATAAAAGAAGGTTGTGTATAAAACAAAATATGCCTCAATGAAAGGAGATTGAGATGAAGTCCCATACCTCGTATCCGACATGACCCGACTGTTCTTTAATCTCCGAAATAATAAACATGAGTTAATCTCTACTTGCTTAAGAACCTTTTTCATGTTCATTATTCCATTTATACCATGTTATGAACATCATGTAATAATTTAAGTTAATAATGTTCATTTTGTCGGTATTTGGTTCTTAAGTCAAAAATAGACTTCTTACACTTACATGTTGGTAATTTGGTCAAAGGTTCGTTATATCCAGATTGATATTAATGATTTTGATAACATATATATCATATATATTCATCATATACATGTATTTATAATATTACATCACATTTAGAGGTAAGAAATGAAATGCACCGTTCATGGAGATGGTAAGCCGTACGTACGCATGAACGCTACTTCCATTTCTATTTCGTATTTTATGGAATGGAATCATAATTATATAAGAGTATATTATAATTCCAGTATAATAAAATATATAATATCATTAACTTTATCCTTTACACATCCCACATATGGTATTAACGAATCAAATCACTTTCAGGGGGCGGTAGTCCGCACTTCCTAAAATGAAGATATCGTGTTTACCCACAATGGAAACCATAAAAGTTTTCCCATAATGAAAAAAAAAAGAAGCTTAAGGAAAACATAAACATATTATATATCATATATAAAAATAGTGACATCATAATGGCCACCTTTGAAGGTGTTAAATGAGTAATGAACAATCATCGTTTCGGGAGGCAGAATTTCACCATCCACGGAAACCGTATGTTCTTTAACCATTTGATGTAGTTGTGTGAGAGTGTAGATCAAATAAATATTATAACAACATCCTAGTATAATTAATATACTGGTGTTGTTACAAAAGAAGTAAATAAAAAGAGTTTAGGGGTTGGAGAAGCAAAATAAAACAAATGATCATGAGAGAATGAATTACCTTTAAAAGTGTAACTCCTTTTGATTTGAGCCTAAAGGCTTCCCTTGAAAGGATTCTGAACAAAGGGAATCTTCTAGGATGAGGAGAGGGATGTGTAGAGAGTAAATGGGCAGGGGATGGCCGAGTCAAAGGCTTGAGGAGTGTGTGAAATGAGGTAGAGGTGGGGGCCTTTTATAAGAGGAGAGGAGGGGCACTTTTGGAAATCATGAAACTATTATTTTATTTTCAAAAGTGTTTCGAATTTATAAGGTCCCACATTGATATATTTTTAAGATAAGATGACAATTCTTCTAAATATTCCCATCCAATAGTTTTTGGACAAGTGTAGGTCTTAGATTTTATATTATCTTTTCATTTTATTTAAACTGTTCATTAATGAGGTCATCGTTCCATCATCATGATGTCATAATTAAATTAATTTATTTAACGTCTAAAAATAATAACAAAAATATCCTGATTTAGGGAATCTTTTTATTTTTCCAATGAATATTTATAATCAAAAATCTGATCTTTATAATCCCATGTAAACATTGTTTTTGTAAAACATATTATGTTTGTGTCATTTTTACTTTGACATTAAATAAAAAGTTATTTATGTCATTTCCCAACCAAAGTGGCTCCATGGGGTCCCCAAGTTGACCCATTGCTTTTCATGGTCGGCATGACACATCCAATGAGGTTAGGACATGTTTCAACCTCATCTCATATTATTAAATCATTATTTGTTTCTTAAACTACACTAATTACCACTAATCGCGATTAAAAACTTAATAAGTTACTATTCACCAAAAAATTGTTTTAATCTCATTGAACCACATTTTACTTCTTAATGACAACCATGTATGTCGGTTTTTTGAAATTCAAAACACAATGATGACAAAATTTCATTTAAACGGAAAATCAGTTTTTCTAAGTACCACTTAGTGGTTTCACTATTCATCAAAAATTGAAGTTTTTCAGAAAATTACCAAAAATTCACCCTAGGATATATTTGATATTCCAAATTCAAAAATGAAGTCTATTTTACAAAATTCAAACCATATAAGTCACATTAATTAATTTAATAATTAATTCCCGCTGTCATAGCAAATAGCGTGTTTTTATGAAACAATAAGTATCAAAAGATTGATACTAGATTAAGTCTGATTTCAAAGTGAAATTGATTCCAATGATCACCTTTGGATTAAAAGGTAGAAATATATTCTGATTACACTTTAAGACCAATTAAATAGATAATCTAATCATATAAATAAATTAGATTAAAAAGCAGTTTTGATATAAAATGCAGTATTTTTCACTATTCATTAAAAAAATGAACATAGTCAGAAAAATATCAAAAATTTATCCAATGTAAAATTAAATTTCCCAATCATAATGAATAAGTTTATTTTGACAAACAGAGCTTATAAAATTGTCAAAAGATAGATTTAAAAAGGGTTTTCCATCAAAAGGCAGTAAAATAATATTTTAAGAATATTAGTGTATTCCATTCTTAAGATTGGATTTATTTTCATTTTATGCCTCTAAAACACTATTTAATTCATTAATAGACATAGATAAAAAATATCTATTTTTCATTAATTAATTGGGATGTTACAGTTTGTAATTACGGAGTATTCATCAACATAATTATATAATTAGTTTGATTACAATATACAAAAACAACACCTAAAAAAATAAATATATGTCATTAGAATGGAGTTGTAAATTATAAGGTATAAATTACAGTAATCTAATTATGAAATATATATAAATGAATATATTATAAAAATAAAAAAAATTAATAAAAACACATTATAAATAAAAAAACTGTTAATAAACAAAAGAATCCAATAAAAAATTTATTATTCTATAAATTTACATCTGAATATATATATTTTTTATAATTGATATATTTTTTATTATCACTAATTTTTAATGATATAAAAAAAGTAAATTTTTATAATTATAAAATTTTCTGGATACATTATTATATTATTCTTATATAAAGTAAAAAAATTTAGGATGTGAAATATAAAAAAATTACATCACTATTGATTCTATCATAGGATAATTAGTTGATCATTAATTTCTAGGATTTTTTTAAAATAATTAACATTCAGGTGAATAGTGTAAGTACCGATTTTTTTATGTTGAAAATTTTTAGAAATTATTTTCTTATATTAAAAAATTAAATTTTTTTAGAAAAATTCATATTTAAATTATATATTAAAATTTATAATGATTTATTTTAAATTACTGTTTCAAATATATATATTCATGGTCATCATTTTGAAAATTTATATAGCATCTTAACAAAGATTTTTTTTCTACTATTTTGTATAATTTATTATAACATTATTGAATTATGTTTTTTGAATTATTAAAATTATTATATAAAAAAACATTTTTTATAATTATGATATTAAATTCATTAAAATATGGAATATACTTATTTGACATTATTCAAAAAATCCTTAGAATAAACCTTAAAAAACTAGTTAGTAGTGAATCTAAGATAATTTTACATATACATTTTTGTTTTATTTTTATTATACCAATTCAATATATTAATGAGAATAAATTTTCATTTTTAATATAATATGGATCGTTTTCTATTAATTCATTAATGATAAATTACAAAGGTAAAATATCGTTACCATAATGAATACAAAGATAGTTAAACTGAGAAACATTAATGGTAAAGCACTCAACATGTTCATATCGAATTATATTGGTTTTTATCACCATTATATTCCATTAAATATATTATTGATAACATTTTTAGTCCGTTTTAATGAGATATACACCCCATTTTTTGTTAGTATTTAAAAAAAGACACTCCTTTTCACTTATAAAAGTGTCACCCATTTCTTCACATCAACTCACTCATGAAACCACAATAATTATTCCATTATCCTAAAAACTAATTATATGAAATATAATGAAACATTTTTATGTAATGGTATTCCAAAAAATATACTTCTCAATAGATTAATCCCCATCGTAATGGAGATAATCTAAGATGTTATGTATAACTCCTTAAGCCTCAGTTTCATTTGATAATTCATTATACCATTTTATATTTCTTAAAAATTGATTCCAACATATTAAAATGATATCATTAGTATCGTTTTTTTGTTTTAATATTATTATAATTATACTAAATGTACTAATCATGCTACCCTTTTACATTATGAAAAATAAAAATGAGATTCATATGTTAAGTAGACTACCACCTCAGCAAATAAACAAGTTTTGTAATATCTTTCTCACCCAATAATGGTTAGTCTGAGTATCTGATTTTTATTTTTATATTATAATTATAATTAATTAATAACATTACTATTGTTCTCTTTTAATAACATGAAATTTCATTAAATATTTATTAAAATCCATTTATATCTTTAGAAACCCTAAAGCTAGTTCTTCACCGTTTTCATTTTCATGATACAAAATGAAAAATACAAAGTAATGGAATTATATCATTATAAATATTAATTTAAAATAATTTTAATAAACATTACTTGTTTTTAAATTAATATATATTGGGAAAAACTTAATATCTGAAAAGATTTTACAAATATAATTCTAAACTGTTTTGAGTAATAACACCCATTATTTAAAATAGATTACAACAATATAATACAAGAATAAAATGGATATTAATGAAATGTTTTAAAATATGTATTTGAGAATAATTTTTGGAAATAAGTAGTTATAATTTCATCTTTATTATATAAGTGGTCAAATTATTCCATGGAAATCAATGATAATATAAATGGGCTTTGTCACTATAAATTCTTTCATTGAGTGACACAATTTTTTATTGCACATAGTTTTCCATGAATTACAATTTTGATTGATATTAATTCTTTATTTGATTATAAATTTTGTTTTAAATGTAAATATTTTTAATCTATGACATTCATGTTTTTTTCATAAATATAAGGGACTACATGAGAAGGGACTTATCATTGTTTCTTTTACAATGATATATAAAAATTGTTTTCTATTAACCATTTTCATGATTTTGTCATCATTATAAATTAAAGATATATTTCTAAATAATTGATATTTAATATTTTATTATATTATGAAACCTATTAGATAATGATAATTTATTATCCTATTATTTCTTAGTTACATAATCTTGGATACGTTTAAGAACTGCATTTTTTCCATTGGTTATCTATATTACAATTAGGATGGTTTTTATGTGGAACACATAAATATTGAAGATGATTTATAGGGTACTATATAAAAATAAATTTAATTAGAATATGATCATATATACCTATATAATCACATGTGGACATAATGGGTCTATTCACCAATTTGAGGTAATGAAGGGTTTGGTCACATTTTTTTAATTAGACATACTATACTTATTCATATTGGTGTGGGAATAATGAGTTTTAATAAATAGTTTATCATATAAATTCATATGTGCCACATAATATTGTTTATAAATTTATTAATCCATCACAATTTGTTTATCATTTTATTTAATGTTCAAACATTCATATTACTTTTACGAAATTCCATGATTTCAGGATTATTCCTTTCCTTAATTCCACACCTTGTATCATATATAAATATTATTTTTATTTTATTTTATGTATCATTCAAAATAAAATTATTCATTTATATATATCTTTCATGTTCTATGATTATAATACAAGATATTTAGATCTACAATGATTATAATTTATTTTTACTCAAATTAAACTTCATGATTTTGAGAAAAAAACTTACGAAATATATTTTTCCTTACAATGCTCATCACCACATCCATTTCCATTTCCCACATTATCAAGATGATTACATCATGTGATATTCCTTTGAAAGGGTCTAAATGATAAATGATACTGTATTTTTTTCATGTGTTATAAAATATTTTTATTAATCAACTAATTTTCAATATACAAAAAAATTAGGTCGAAGGAATAAAAAAAAATTTAGTGAATTTTCCTTCATATTAATATTAGTGTATTATTTTAGATATTCGTACCTTAAGACTATATATTTTTATTCCAATATAGTTTTTAAAGTATATTGGTGATCAATACAGTTAAATTTTTTATCAATTTATACATGAATAGTGAATATTCAATATAAATGACTTTGGGTTGAGAAACTGTATAGGATGAAAACTAGAGGTTTATTTATGTTATTGATTGTGTGATTTTCAAAAAAAAAAATATCCATGTTTTCACACAACATTGTGATGTTATTTTTTTATAGATTCATCGAATGATGACCTCCTTGAAAAGTGTTGGTTGAGTATATATAAACAATTATTCATGTTTATAATAAATAATCCCATTCATTGAACATATATTGACATCTTATGGGGATATACATTGGTTAATGACATTACATTTATTATGAATTATGATGCTTTTTAATATATATATTATTAAGGATGTTTTACAAACTAAGCAACGATAACCTTGAATGAAACCATGATATTCATAGGCTGACATATGTATGATTTTTTAAATTTGGTATATATATATATATATATTATTGTGATGTAAAATCAATAATTTTAATATATAGATTCTCAATTTTTCTTCAGTCATTGTAATGGTGGGAACCTAAATGAATAGTGTTTAAAAATGGTGAAATGTAAAATGTCGAGATGGTAAAAATGTGAATAATAATGAAATTTATGGTGTAGTAAACAAATATTTTGAATGTTATAATCATATTATATACTATTTGTGGAAAACTCTCTTTTCATGTTGATCTCTCAAATATACCAATGTTGTAGGGACCCATTATCAGGACGTTTATAATGAAATAACAACCCCCTTTTAGTGGGTTATCTAATCTGGTGCTTTCTAGGGAGAGGGATAATTCATTGGGAATGATATTTTATATTCTTCATTTCTCTACCATGATATGGTGGTTTTGGTTTTCTATCATCTATATGGTGATAAAGAAAACTGTTTGAGTGTCATAAAGTTCATAATAGAAAGGGAGTATATATAATATATTAATTGTAAACATTATAAGATGTTTTTTCGCCAATTATTTTACATAGAATTTGTTAATAATAATAGAGTAATAATTCATGTAATTGATGAAAAATTACAAAGATTCAATTGATTCATAAGAATCAAATTTCACAATTCTCTTTACGTATTCCTCCTATTTTTTCTTTGATGGGGACAATAAAATTAATCACTTAATTAATTTCAGAATGATGATTATTTGAAGGAAGGTATCTATAAGAGACTTTTGAATAAATAATAATATTATTAATTTTCATTCTATTGTTGATATGGATATTAAATCATCATAATATTATAGGGAAAATAAATGGAAATAGGATTATCATGTAAGAACTAATGAAAATATATATAGAGGGAATAAGGAATAATATCATATACAAACTAACGGATTAAGTAATTGACTCAGTAATTTTATAACATGATTACGGAGGTATTTTAATTATGGTTCTGTAGTGAACCCATCCAATTACGGTAAAATGATGTCTAATAGTAAGATTAACACAATAGAAGAGAATCAATCCCCTCATAATTATGTTCTGACACAACAAATTTTTTTGTGTAAGGAGATTAGAAAATATGCGAATCAATTCCCCAAACAGGGATCCATTAAAAAATAGTCCTCAACTTTCTCCCAAACCATGTTTATATAGAATGTGATTCAAAATTACTATCATAGTGATCAATCATTAATATGTAATGATGATAGGTAAACATGTTTTCTTATATATGATTTATACATATGAATCAATTAGGATTTTTGGGAGGATAATTCTTATTGATATGATTAATCATCTGTTGTTCGAATTTGTTGTTATATTATTATAGATTTTATGACCATAAATAAATTAAATATTTATATTCTTAATAAAGATTTATCAGTTTAGATCCCAGATAAATCTATTATCATGTATCAATTCATAGATGATAATTAACTCTGTATGGAACAATTTTTTATAACATGGGTTATTGTACGCAAAAGAAAGTAACCTCTTCAAAAATGATTGGTGAGAAAGTCATCATTGATAACATACCCATTATATTTTAATATATTAATGTTTTTTAAGACTAATAGACTAATATTACCCAAGTGTGTGATTTTATGTTTTCTATCTAACTTATAAATTTATCCTTGATTATCTTATAGAGTACGTATAAAAAATATATAAGAAAATTTGGATAGGGGTTTCATTCACCATAGTGTCTCATCGTATGGTGTGTTAGTCATATTTCTATAAAATAATTATCGATCAATATTTATTATAATGTATTATCATTTGAAAAGTATAACCTTGATAAAAATTAGTTAACATATACCCTATATAAAAGATATACCTGATAACCTCTAATGAGATCAATTCATCTTGAAGACTTTTCCTTGATCTCGAACCATATATTAAAGATACATAATTTTAAATATCATATATGTATTTCAATAAATGGTATAGACATTATGAGTTTATATGTAACACCCCAGGTAAATAAAGAATATGACAATTTTATATTTATCCATATTTTTGAATAAAATATTAATATTACTTTAAATGGGATGATATGCTTGATGGCGTACCAAACACGCAACAACGAGTTTCTTGGAAATATTACGTTGCACACTAATAATAAAATAATATTATTTTAAATAGTAGTTAACGCCTACACTTTGTAATGGAGGGAATGAACAGAACTAACTACAAAATGATTATATATGTTTGTCAAATATTTTTACTTTATACAATAATGTTAGAGGATTAAAAATGAAAATGAATCCAATTTTGAGCGTAAACATTCTAATATTCTTTAAAAGGTCGATTAACCACCTTTTTATGGACAACCTCTTTTAAATCCACTTTTTGAAAATTTTATGTGTTGTATTTGACAAAATAAAATTCTTCTTTAGAATCGGGACATCAAAATTTAGTTTGTGTAAATTTTTGGTATTTTTCTGAAAAAGTTCAATTTTTAATGAATACTGAAAAATGTTGTATTTTAATTAAAAACATCTTATTAATATAATTTATTTATATGATTATATTATCTTTTGAATTGGTTTTAAAGTTAAATTAGAATATATTTTTACCATTTAATCCTATTGTGGTCGTTGGATTTAATTTCACTTTGAAATCGGACTAAAACTATTATCAATCTTTTGATACATTTTGTTTCATAAAAACACGCTATTGGTTTTGACTGCGGTAATTAATTATTAAATTAATTAATGAAAATTATATGTTTTGAATTTTTTAAAATATACATCATTTTTTAAATCGGAATATCAAATATAGCTTAGGGTGAATTTTTTGAAATTTTCTGAAAAACTTCAATTTTTGATGAATAGGGAAACCACTAAGTGGTACTTATAAAAACTGATTTTCCGTTTAAATGAAATTTTGTCATCTTTGTGTTTTGAATTTAAAAAATCTGACATACAATGTTGTCATTAAAAAGTTAAATTTGGTTCAATAGGATTAAAATAATTTTTTGGGGAATAGTAACTTATTATGTTTTTAATCGCGATTAGAGGTAATTAGTGTAGTTTAAGGTATCAATAATGTTTTACTAAAATGAAATGACCTAGACACATGTCCTACTCTAATTGGATGAGTCATGGACGACCAATAAAATCCATGGGTCAACTTGGTGACTCCATGGAGCCACTTTGGTTGGAAAATGAAAAAAATACCTTTTTATTTAATGTTAAAGTAAACATGACACAAACATGAGTTATTTTACTAAAACAAATTTTACATGAGGTTATACAAGTCTGATATTTTAATATAAGTAGTAATTGGAAAGATAAAAAGATTCACTACATCATAGCATTTTTTTTATAATTTTTAGACATTACATATATTAAATTATTCATGACATCATGATGATGCAGTGATGACCTCATTATTTCACGATTTAAATAAAATGGAAAGATAATGTAAAATCTAAGACCTACACATGTACAAAACATATTTTATGGGTGGATTTCGAACTCTTATCACCTTATCCTAGAAAGAAATCAATATGGGACCATTAATATCCGAAAATAATTCTAAAATAATGTAACATTTCCTTACATTCCAAGAGTGCCCCTCCTCTCCTCTTATAAAAGGCCCCCACCTCTACCTCCTTACCCACACGTCCAAAGAATTTTCCTCAGCCAACCCCTGCCCATTGTGTCTCTACACATCCCTCTATAACTCTTTGAAGCCTCACTTTTAGCAGAAGTCTTCCCAAGGAAGCTTTTGAGCTCAAACCAAAGGGAGTTACCCGATTTTTAAGGTAATGTCTTCATTTGAGTCCTTTTTTTATTTTGCTTCTCCAACCCCCTAAAATCTTTTTATTCATTTCTTTTGTAAAAACTCCAGTGTATTCAATATTTTAGTATGTTTTTATTAGATTTACTAGAGCTAAACTTACACAGACCTTCGTCTAATGGTTATAGAACATACTGTTTCTGTGGTTGGCGATTTTCTGCCTCACGAAATGATGATTGTTCAATATTCTTTTAACACCTTTAAAGGTGTCCATTATGATGTCACGTTATTTTATATATGATATATATGGTATTTATGTTTACTATATTTTTCTGTATTTTATATTTAAAACATTCCTTTATTATTTTCATGTTGTGTAAATGCGATAATTTCATACGACGAATTGTGGACTATCGCCCCCTCAAGTGATGTGACTCGTACAAGCAATACATAGAACCTATAAATATTGAAATTAATGAACATATGTGACATATATAACATTTATATTATAATGGAATTATAATATATATATTACATTTTTTTTAATTCTGTTAATATTACAAAGAAAAAATGAAAGTAGCGTTCATGCGTACGTACGGCCTACCGTCTCCATGAACGATGCTTTTAGTTTTTTATCTCCAAATGATATGGAATAGTATAAAATAAATATGTACTGGATATATGTGATATTTTAATCATTAATACTATTCTAGAAATTATTTAATTATTTCTACATGGACAATCATTTTTAAAACAAGTTCATTTTTGACTCATGTACCAAACATCGGCAAAATCATCTAATATGAACTAACATTATTAATCAATTATTATAAAATTATAATATGTGATATGAACTGAATAATAATCTTTAAAGGATTACCTTAGGCAATTATAAATTTACTAAAGATTATTATTCAGGAATATAATGAAATGAACAAGACAAGTTGGACTTGAGGTGAGGGATCTGACTCCTCTCTTTCTTTTAAAGTACACTCTTTTATGTCATTCCTTTTAATGCTCATCTTTCATGTTATTGGGATATTCTTTTATATTACTCATACTATAATTTTTATTTTCATATGATGAGAGACCCTATTCTCTCTCATCAATCCATTTTGGAAGTTTTGAGTGGCGCCGTTATGCTGCCGAATTTTCGTAAGAGATCCAACCTCTCTCTTTCTTTTTAAGTACTCTCATTTATGTCACTTCTTTTAAGCTCCTCTTTGTTATGTTGGGGGATGTTCTTTTATATTACTCTTTCTGTAAACTTTATGTTGATATGATGAGATACCATATTTCCTCTCATCAACCCATTTTGGATGTTTTAAGTGGCGTCGTTAGGCTACCGAGTTTTCGTAAGGGATTTTTCATCTCACTTTTATTCCTGTGAGATTTATGCTACATTTGCCACAATTTCTTTTGAGTGGTGTATGTACTGCCCATTATTTCACTCATTGTGTAATATACTTTCATTTATGTGTATTTACATCAATGTTGTATTGTCCTTTTTTCACGGAGTGCATGTCTTGAAAGATACCCATGTCGGCAAGGGAACCTTTCACCCTCCTCTTTTTAAAAGACTTTTTTTGTTATGTCTTTTAATTCAAATACTATTATGTTGGGATATGTTCTTTTATATCCTTATTGATTTAAATTTTATGTCCATGTGATGAGATACCCTTTTTATCTCTCAATTTTGTAGTGACGCTGTTAGGCTATCAAATTTTTGCAAGGGATCTTCATAACCCAAATTTGATTCTTTGGGATAAACTTGTACTCCTTGAATATGACGTCATATGAATATGTGTGACTAAACTCGGATTTTTTACACATAATATCCACTTATATTTCGTGTATTCATTTGTCACCCATAATTATGTAATTGATTTATCCTTAATCCTAGGATACCGTCTTAGTATGGGACTTCGTGTCAATCTCCTTTCATTGAGGCATATTTTGTTTTATACACAACCTTATTTTATATGGTGTATAAACCCCTTGGACTTTTAAATTTTTTAAAAAGGAATATTTTTTATACGAAGAATTTACTGAACAACAAAAGGAAATGTTTTTGTCGTACGTATGTGGCAACAACGACTTCTCCGCCGCCGTGACAATTATTTGAGTTTCGGCTTCCTCTACAAGCCATACCATTTTTTTAATGAAAAATAAATACCATGTTTTACTTTTATTTTATTTTGGAATTGAAAATGGTTTTCAAAATTTTTTTATATCAATGGGTTGTATTGATATCATGTTATTAAAAGGTAGGAATGGTATGTTTGCTTTATGAATGTTTTATGTGATAAGATTATGTTATAGTTCTTGGGAATTATTATGAAGACGGGTGGTTCCATGATAAACTAAGGGCAGGTGAGCCCGATATAGCTCTCCAATGCATTGTGTAACACAAATGAGTGAAACATTTAGGATTTTCCGAAGAGATTTAGGGAATATACTGTGGTGGGAATTCCAAACGTAACCAAGAGGGTTACTCCCTACGTAAGAATGTTATGAATGCTTCAAGTTACCTTTATGTATTATGATTTCTATGATTTATTAATGATTTTATGAGGTATGTTAAAGTGATAATGTTTATTGGGTAAAGTATGATTTCATTCTTATGTATATATGAACTCATGTTTCCTTCCCATTTTTTTTATAACCCTTACTGAGCTTTTTATGCTCATTCCATGTTTCTTTGAAATGTTTTTCACAGGTCAAGGGAAAGGTATATGATATGATGATAGTGTCAAGGATGTGTCAAGAAAGAATACATGTTTTATTTTAAATATGTTTCCGTTGATGGTAAAAAATGAATACTATCTTTATGTAACCACTTTGTTTAAATGTGCAATGTAATGCATGTTTTATGATCTAATTCTCTAAAACTCTAAACCTGAAAAGAAACTCAATGTGTAATCTTGTAATAACTCAAGATTAAGTAAGGTTTAAGGCTGGGGCCTTATAGTTGGTATCAAAGGTCGGTTTAGATAACTTTATAGGTTAGGGTATCCTCTATGCATAAGTGACATTACCATAATGGTTAGGATTTCAGAAAGAGTCCTAGTTTTAGATAAAGTGAATGAGTAAGTATATCTTAGTGTTTACCTTCCTCATTTGTACATGATGGTTTTGTTGATATACTCACACTGACATTTCTGTTTTTAGTGAATGGATGGATCTAGCAGGCACCAAAGAGACAACAGGTTTGAAGGAAACTGTGGTGGTTCTCTGATTAAGATACTAGATAAAAGGGGGATTCAATGAGGAAACTCGTGGTTGTTCTAAACCAACTATCAAGGAGTCATGATCAACCACTTGAACCTTGGTATGATCTGTAATGCATCATGTACGAGATGACCAATCTATTTGGAAGTTCAGGTAATAATTATAAAGGTAACCATTAGAGTTTATATGATCCTTACTTTTGAGGTAATTATGGGTTATTATATGTTATGATGGAAAATGAAAGGCATGAGATAAACACAAGGTTAAAATATGTTATGATCATATTTGAATATTAAATCTTTTTTTGGGGAATGTTTTAATAATTATATAGTTTTGGAAAAAGGACAACATGCAGACCATGTGACAACCCGTCACGTCGCACAAAGTTGCGGGAATCGAACCCACAACCAATGTGCAACTGGTATTTATCACCTACAACTGGACTACATGAAGTACCTGGTTAGTTTGACTAATTCTTTTTAGATAAAGGATTTTAGGAATCATGAGTATGTTTATTTTGGGTTATCTATGGAAATGATTAACCTATCATCATGGATATGTGATTAGGTTAATTACTTTTCAATATGATAATTTCAGAGCAACTGATGTTATTTGGAGATAAAAGTTAATTTGTACCTTGGAGGACTATGTGACTAAATCCTTCAAATTTTTGGGTTTCAATCTTAGTTTTGTTTACTTTGAAGAATTTTATGGACAAATTTTTAATCGAATGGTCCTCGTTGAACTCTGGGTTTTGTTGGAAAAAATTTTGAGATTAAGAATAGATTTTATTTTTATAAAGGGTTATCCTTTTCTGGATTATCTGATCTTGTACAAACCTTTTTGGTTTTGGTTTTGGTTAAAGTCTAAAGACATGGGAAGTATATAGTTCACTTTTTTGGATTAGGTGATTCTCTAGAAGTTTATTATATTACTCTTAATGTGAACAAGTCTTCCTAAATACTCATCTTATGGAGAAAATATGAGTTTGTGTAAGGAATCTAATAAAAGATGAAAGTCAACATGATAAGTGAATATGTTTCCTTATGAATAAATTCATCAATAAAAAGTAACATAAAACAAAAATGATGTCTATTAACTTTTCCTACTGGGGAATCGAATACCGTTTAACCCAACACATGATTGTGATTTTCTTGTGGTTAACTTTCTCCTAAACATGTTTTCTATCACTCTCCAATAGAACATGACCCTATGTTTTCTCCTCCATGTCCATGTTTTCCTACATGGAATCCTAGAATGGGTTTACTCGGGTGACCTCTGTTCTTATCTTTCATTATTTTAAAGTGACTCTTTTACTGACTCTTGTTCTGATGTGGGACATTCAAGGATGTTTCCAAGATCAATTTTAAAATTGCGAGGATGCAATTCCTAAAAGGGGGGAAGGATGTAACACCCCAGGTAAATAAAGAATATGAAATTTTTATATTTATCCATATTTGTGAATAAAATATTAATATTACTTTAAAGGGGATGCTATGCTCGATGGCGTGCCCAACACGCAACAATGAGTTTCTTGGGAATCTTACGTTGCACTCTAATAATAAAATAATATTAATTTAAATATTAGTTAATGCATAACCGTTATAATGGCGGGAATGAACATAACTAACTAAAAAATGATTATATATCTTTGTCAAATATTTTTAATTTTTATAATAAATTTTATAGGATTAAAAAAGCAATTGAATCCAATTTTAAGCGTAAACATTCTAATATTCTTTAAAAGGTCGATTAACCGCCTTTTGATGGCGAACCCCTTTTAAATCCACTTTATGACAATTTTGTGTGTTATATTTGACAAAATAAAATTCTTCTTTAGAATCGGGACATCAAAATTTACTTTCTGTAAATTTTTGGTATTTTTCCGAAAATGTTCAATTTTTAATGAATAGTGATAAATGATGTATTTTAATTCAAAAACTCTTTATAATCTAATTTATTTATATGTTTAGATTGTCTTTTTAATTGGTTTTAAAGTGAAATTAGAATATATTTTTACCATGTAATCCAATTGTGGTCGTTGGATTTAATTTCACTTTGAAATCGGACTAAAACTAGTGTCAATCTTTTAATACATTTTGTTTCATAAAAACACGCTATTTGTTTTGACAGTGGGAATTAATTGTTAAATTAATTAATGAAACTTATATGTTTTAAATTTTTTAAAATAGACATCATTTTTGAATTCGGAATATCAAATATATCTTAGGGTGAATATTTGGAAATTTTCTGAAAAAACATCAATTTTTGATGAATAGTGAAACCACTAAGTGGTACTTATAAAAACTAATTTTCCGTTTAAATGAAATTTTGTCATATTTGTGTTTTGAATTTCAAAAATCCGACATACATGGTTGTCATTAAGAAGTAAAATGTGGTTCAATGGGATTAAAATATTTTTTTGGTGAATAGTAACTTATTATGTTTTTAATCGCGATTAGAGGTAATTTGCGTAGTGTAAGGTAAGAATAATGTTATAATAAAATTAAATATCCTAGACATATGTCCTACCCTCATTGGATAAGTCATGTCAGACCAATACAATCAATGTGTCAACTTGGGGACCCCATGGAGCCACTGTGGTTGGAAAATGACATAAATACCTTTTTATTTAATGTTAAAGTAAAAATGACACAAACATGAGTCGTTTTACTAAAACAATTTTTACATGGGGTTATACAAGTCAGATTTTTTACTATAAATAGTAATTGCAAATATAAAAAGATTTCCTACATCATAGTAGTTTTTTGTAATTTTTGGACATTAAATAAATTAAATTATTTATGACATCATGATGATGCAGCGATGACCTCACTATTTAATGATTTAAATAAAATGGAACGATAATGTAAAATATAAGACCTACACATGTACAAAACCTATTGGATATGTTTATTTCGAACTCTTATCACCTTATCCTCGAAAAAAATAAATTTGGGACCATTAATATCTGAAACTCATTCTAAAATAATGTAACATTTCCTTACTTTCCAAAAGTTCCCCTCCTCTCCTCTTATAAAAGGCCCCCACCTCTACCTCCTTACCCACACTTCCAAATCCATTGGCTCGGCCAACCCCTTCAAATTTTGTCTCTAAAAATCTCTCTCTAACTCCTTGAAGCCTCACTTTGGGTAGAAGTCTTCCCAAGGAAGCCTTTGAGCTCAAACCAAAGAAAGTTACCCGATTTTTATGGTAATGTCTTCATTTGCGTCCTTTTGTTTTAATTTGTTTCTCAAACCCCATAAACTCGTTTTATTCATTTCTTTTGTAACAAATCCAGTATCTTAAATATAATAGGATGTTGTTATAATAAGGATTCGAGATACAATTACACAAACCTTCGTCTAATGGTTAAAGAACATATTGTTTCTGTGGTTGACGATTTTCTGCCTAACGAAATGATGATTGTTCAAAATTCTTTTAACACCTTTAAAAGTGGCCATTATGATGTCATTGTATTTTATATATGATATATATGGTATTTATGTTTACTATATTCTTCTTTATTTTATATTTAAAACATACCTTTATTATTTTCATGTTGTGTAAATGCCATAATTTCATACGAGGAAGTGTGGACTCCCCCCCCCTCAAGTGATGTGACTTGTACATGCAATACATGGAACGTATAAAGAATGAAATTAATGAAAATATGTGACCTATATAACATATATATTATACTGGAATTATAATATATATATATATATCATTTATTTTTAATTATGTTTACATGAAAAAAAAATGAATGTACTGTTCATGCGTACGCACGGCCTACCGTCTCCATGAACGGTGCTTTTCATTTTTTATCTCCAAATGATATGGAATAGTATAAAATAAATATGTACTGGATATATATGATATTTTAATCATAAGTAATATTCTGGAAATTATTTAGTTTTAACTACCTAGACAATCATTTTTCAAAAAGTTCATTTTTGACTCATATACCAAACATCGGCAAAAACATCTGATATGAACTAACATTATTAAAAAATTATTACAACATTATAATATTTGATATTAACTGAATAATGATATTTAATGGAGGGCCTTAGGAAATTATAAATTGACCAAATATTATTATTCAGGAATAGAAAGAAACGAACAAGACAAGTTGGTCTTGAGGTAAGGGATCAGACTCCTCTCTTTCTTTTAAAGTACACTCTTTTATGTCATTCGTTTTAAAGCTCATATTTCTTGTTATTGGGATATTATATTATATTACTCTTACTGTAATTTTTATATTCATATTATTAGAGACCCTATTTTCTCTCATCAATCCATTTTGGAAGTTTTGAGTGGCGCCATCAGGCTGCCGAATTTTCATAAGAGATCCAACCTCTCTCTTTCTTTTTAAGTACTCTCCTTTATGTCACTTCTTTTAAGCTCCACTTTTTTATGTTGGGGGATGTTCTTCTGTATTACTATTTCTTTAAACTTTATGTTGATATGATTAGAGACCCTATTTCCTCTAATAAATACATTTTGGTAGTTTTAAGTGGTGCTGTTAGGCTGCCGAGTTTTCGTAAGGGGTTTTTCATCGCACTTTTATTCCTGTGAGATTTATGATACATTTGCCACAATTTCTTTTGAGTGGTGTATTTACTGCCCATTATTTTTCTCATTTTGTAATATACGTTCATTTATGAGTATTTAAATTAATGTTGTATTGTCCTTCTTTAACGGGGTGCATGTCTCGAAAGATACCCATGTCGGTACGGGAACGTTACACCCTCCTCTTTTTAAAAGACTTATTTTGTTATGTTTTTAATTCACATACTATTATGTTGGGATATGTTCGTAAATATCCTTATTGATTTAAATTTTATGTGCATGTGATGAGATACCCTTTTTATCTCTCAATTTTGTAGTGACGCTGTTAGGCTGTCAAATATTTGCAAAGGAACTTCTTAACCCAAATTTGATTCGTTGGGATAAACTTGTACTCCTTGAATATGTCGTCCTATGAATATGTCTGAATAACCTCTGATTGTTTTACACTTAATATCCACTTATATTTTGTGTATTCATTTGTCACACATAATTATGTAATTTATTTATCCTTAATCCAAGGATACCGTCTTTGTATGGGACTTCGTCTCAATCTCCATTCATTGAGGCATATTTTGTTTTATACACAACCTTCTTTTATACGGTGTATAAACCCCTTTGACTTTTACATTTATTTAAAAGGAATATTTTTTATAAGAATCATTTACTAAACAACAAAAGGGAATGTTTTTGTTGTACGTATGCGGTGAAAACGACTTCTCCACCGCCGTGACCATTATTTCAGTTTCGGCTTCCACTACAAGCCATAAATTTTTTTAAAAGAAAAATAAATACCATGTTTTACTTTTAATTTATTTTGGTATTCAAAATGGTTTTCATAATGTTTTTATATCAATTTTTTGTATTGATATCATGTTATTCAAAGGTTGAAATGTTATGTTTCCTTTATGCATGTTTTATGTGATAAGATAATGTTATGGTTCTTGGGAATTATTATCAAGCCGAGTGGTTCCGTGATAAACTAAGGGAGGGTGAGCCCGATATATCTCTCCAATGCATTGGGTAACGCAAAGGAGTGAAACATAAAGGTTTCTCCGAAGAGATTTAGGGAATATACTGTGGTGAGTATTCCAAACGTAACTAAGAGGGTTACTCCCTATGTAAGAATGTTATGAATGCCTCAAGTTACCTTTATGTCTTATGATTTCTATGATTTATTCATGATTTTATGAGGTATGTTAAAGTGATTATGTTTTATGGGTAAAGTATGATTTCATTATTATGTATATATGAACTCATGTTTCCTTTATATTTTTTTTATAACCCTTACTGATATTTTTATGCTCATGACATGTTTTTTTGAAATGTTTTTCACAGGTCAAGGGAAAGATAGATAATATGATGATAGTGTCAAGGAAGTGTCAAGAAATAATACATGTTTTATTTTAAATCTATTTCCATTGATGGGAAAAATGAATTGGATCTTTATGTAACCACTTTGTTTAAATGTGGAATTTAATGCAAGTTTTATGATCTAATTCTCTAAAACTCTAAACCTGAAAAGAACCTCAATGTGTAATCTTGTAATAACTCAAGATTAAGTAAGGTTTAAGGCTGGGGCCTTATATTATATGTATTCGATTTAGACATATTAACGCCCCTCTTATATTCATTTATATAATTAATGGAGTTGTTATAGTCATTCATGAACAATGTGTCATTATTATTATACATGATATATTATATATCCATTGAGGAAAGAATCGCATTATGATTATTTAAAAATTATGTTAAAGAAAATATATAAATATAATTTTGACAAAAAATTAATAAACTGTTAATTCTATATTCACAATATGTCATTATCATGAAATATAATCAGCCAGTAATATATATTACTCCATAAATTACTAATATTATTGAGAAATATCTATATCATACATATAATGAACCAGGTGGGCCCCTAGCCCAATGAACTCAGCCACACCCGAGCCTATCCCTTTGGCAGAAGACATACCCCCACCCGATGGAAGATAACATGCCACCATCTCATGCTGGCCAAGATAACACCTGGAAGGTCTATAATTAGTTTTCATTGAGGGTATGTAATTGGTCCCCAACTATTCCCACACAGTGACTCTACCCAGAAACACATTCAGTTCATGTCTGTTTCTGCGATCTGCAGAACATTTTTAGATTACACATATTGCTGCAAGATCAACAGTCTACTAATTTTCACGAAATGGGTTGACGATTGTTTCCGAGCCTACGACACTAATGATAGATCATCGTTGTATGGTCATGTCTACCTGATCATCTTATCTACGTACGTGTCATTACAATTCAAAATCTAGAGTTGTAATAATTGTACCTCCCACTCATGGATGTCAGACAACTTGATCGTCCTGTAACAACTTCTTGTCAAGCATTGGAAGCCACTGTTGGGTTCCCTTCAACTATGAGCTCTATATCCACCACTTCCGTAATTATCTTAAGACTTAATATATTCATGTGGTACATAATTTCAAACATTGGAATATCATGAATACATTTCATTGTAGCTTCCTCATATCGTTCTAACATTTTAGTAAAGAATTTTAGATCTATGTCGGGTCCATCATTTTCCATCACTAACATGATCCCATATGTCAGTTTCATGAACACTGTAGTGTTTTATTGTATTAGCATAATTGGATAAATGATTACCAGGAACCATGAGTAGAAACCCTTCCATAACATACCATCAGCATATATAGTTTGGGCTTGAATATACCACCAGTGCTTAGATTAAACTTGTGGTATATATGCAGCCAACATGACACAACTCTGTACCGATGTCTCAAAATTGTCATGTATTTTCTCTATGGTATAAACACAAAATTCATCTCCCTTATTTCAACTCGATCAAGAAAAATTCATAGAGTGTTGAAAATGGAACTCCCTTTTCAAAATAGACATATTTTTCCTGACCTTCCATATGTGTCTTTCCAAGAAATGCATGAGACGAGCGATGTAGTCTCAAAACATATCCCTTTAATATTCATCCAACATGATCGGTGCCTCATGTTTTATAATTGGAATGTTATTCCATGGGATGACCCTCGGTCATCCCCTCAAAAAGAAGCATGGAGGAATACTCTCTACAATTCCAAAAAAAAATTAGGTATCATAACAAAACCATTAAAAATTTATGTAATAGTAAATAATCAGAACAACCCATTATCCACCACCTCTTCCCACAATCAATATTTTGGCACTATCACAACCTTAAAAAATCCTACACCTAGGTTTTAGTCAACAATGGTTAACACAATATCAAAAACAAGTTTCTCATTTAGTCACCCAATTAATATTTTTTTAAGCATTACATACTCATAATAAATTCGTGTTAGGCACCATTTTATCATTTTAATATCTCAATATGGAAAACACATCATGTTAAAAAAAACACCCATTACCAAATTATCCATGACATCCCAAAAAGAGTAATTTCACAATAACCCTATGCTCAAAGAATGAAGCATGTAGACTCAACTATCGTGCCATTCTGCAAAATGAATTTGTTCTAAAAAATTATTAAAACCAATAATCACATCACATCACAAGGTTGTCACCCATGGTGAAATAATATTCAATTTATCAATAGACAACCATAAAAATTATCCCACCCTGAGTACATAGGATTTCCCCCAAACATGGGATTGTAACTCCCATGCACAAGCTAGTTAACAAGCCCCAACTCTTTTTATTCTAGTTTCTATCTTTCCAAAAATAGTAATACAAAAGAAGAAGAATGAAAATTGTACCTATGATTCCAAATTATTACATCTAGACCTAGCTGCCACCCGAATGTGACCTGAGATGGTTCACCACATGACCTGATGTGTTCCTCCCCATTCTCTAGAGGCTTTCGAAAAGTAGAAAGGGTTTACTATGTTATTAATGGGAAGACAATACCATATTTTATCAGACTAAAACACAGGAATATGTAAATAAAAAATGGAAGAAGCATATATATTTTAGAAAATTCTCATGTAAAATGATAACCAAATAGAAAATACAATAATCATTGAAATGGAAAATATTTTATAGAAATATACGTTTCAATAATATATAATGAAATTGAAAATAATGAAACTACGACTCCCCAAACAGCAGTTGAGTCGTGCTTGGTTCCCCCCTTTGATTTTCATCCCAGGTTAGCCATCTATCCTAGGGGTTATCCCATATCCATCCCAAAAACTATTTAATATATTCAATTACCTATCAAGAATCCTAAATAGGGCATGATTACAAGTTAGTAGGCCATTTCCAACGATGTCTAAAACTAGTCTAGTCAAATGATAGTGCATGGTGTTCTATAAAAAACAATTACAATGATATAACAAATAGCATAGAATAGTTTCATTTATTCATATCTATCTAAATTAAATATTTTTTTTCCTAATGATACAGATCCCTCAATACTAACTTCATCTCATACTAGAGCCCAAATTTATGTCAAGGTATGATCATATCATAATACCTGTTCTTGTCGAATCTCAATGAAATCAAGGTTCTATGATATCTCAGTACCTAGTTTTACTCATACTGGATTTCAAATATTATCAAGTGGGGCCATAAATTGGAGTGTCATTATTTTCATTATTTAATTTCATATTTATAAACCACACTTAAAATTTTAAGAATATTAAAAATGTAAGTACGATGTCCGTCATACCATGCTAACCCATAAATAGAATTACCATTTTCCAATTTTATTTATTCATTAGAATCATGACTATGTTACCATGTATAATTAAAAATATTGATTGACCATGTTCCCATTCTATTTTACACAATAGTATAAAGACCATGTCACCTTTTTTTCATTCTCAACATAGACCGACCATGTTCCCATTAATTATCATATAATTAATTTTCAAATTATTCATCCACCAAAATCTTATTAGTAATTCAAAAATTTGTTAAACACATCCATTACATTAATTAAATCAACAATTAACAATGTGCCCCAATCCTCTAATTGACTCATATATTTGGTAATCAATATCCAAATTCATATTTCAAAATTAATTTTCTAGAATTAATTCTCTCATTTTAATATTCACTATCAATAATATATTCTTTAATAAATTATTTATTTAATACTATAAAAGAAAAATAATTAATCCACATTTACTTATCTCAACATAGCCATTTAAATATCACACAATTAATCCCCCAATTAATTATCTAGAGTTCCACACCTATCTCTTGTAATAAATTTCCTAAATTAATGATATAATAGGAATCTCTGAAGTCTCATGATCAATTCACTAATAAACCATCTATTTAAAAAATCCTCAATAAATCAATAGGAAAATATAATTATCCCAATTATATAAACACAATTTATTAATGATGATATAAATTCAATGAATTTGAAAATTCATATCTAACTAAAATTAATGGGAATTATATATAGATCACACACCTTGATTCATTGATGGATGTTTTCCCACTAGTGCACCAAATATTTGGGTATCACAATGATGTTTATAAATGTTCCACATCTAAATACCTAAACTAAAATCAAGATAAATGACATCGTGATCTCAAAAATCAATATCTAGACTCACACTCATACATATATATTTCACCACAAATGATTAAATACAAAGAATAAATGGATTATCTTGCATTATAAAATCATGTATTGTTAGAAAAAGAACATGAGAAGCTTTGAGATGAAATCCACTTACTAGGAAAGGATCAGATTTTCAATTTAGGAATTGGATCTTGAAGAATAGTGTTTTTAAGGCCTTTGAATCCGTCCAAATATATTATACAACCCTCATCTACCATTTGGTAAGTAAAATACGGATTTAGGTCTACATAAGAGGTGAAATAGGTCATTAAAATTTGAAAACAAGTGAGATAGATAATTTTAGGATCTCTGTACTCGCCTTCACATAGTTCACTCATACGATTAGACAAACCACACACTAACCATGATTTGCCACATAATATCAAGGAATGTCACAAGACTTATTCACATGTCCTATCAAACCATGATATTACAATGGAAACTCCACTTCCTCTAAAGAACATAGAGCACACAGTTTCACCTAGGCAGTCACTACATTTTTTCAAACCATGTACCTACAATGCACAACCTTGTTTCTCCAAAATATTCTTATCATTCCCCCAAAAGCACTACTAGACATAACTCCCCTCAAACGTACTTATGTAAAAATAAAATGTACTTGATATTACACTACACATAGCTCCAAAAAATGTCAGGATCTTACAAGAGATTAGTAATTTGCATATAGGATATTACAGTATCTTAATAAAATATCCTAATATGGGAGTTACAGATTTTATTATATAATAATACTTTAGGATTAGTTTATGGAGGTTTAGGAATAAATAAAAAAGAATTTTTTTGTTATTATTGATTATTCTTCTTCTAAAAACATCATATTCATTACTAATTGATCCCAATGAGTTTAGTATTATGCAATCAATATAGAAAATATAATGTGGTTATGGATTTCAAAAATATATTTGGGTAAATATTCAATAATAAAAATGTTTTCTATTTTTTATGTATAAAAATGATAATATACCATTTTAAAAAACGCAGAAGTTATAGTGATAAAATATTTGAATATATTAAAAAAAATATAAATTTATTTTCAATTTTACATGGATATGAAATGATTTATTTAGAATTTAGGATGAAAATGTTTTATAATAAAATAATTAAATATAATATATATTTATAGGAAATGTTTGAATACAATTATATATTTCTTTACCGACGATAAGCCTTTTCCCACATATCATTACTAAAATTACTTTTATTGTATGATGGTTAATAAAATAATATTGATAGAAAAAGAAAAAATAAATCTATTATTATTTATAGTATATATTAAATCACATTCACATTTACTAATCTATTCCATTATTAATTTGATACCATAAAATAATGTAATAACTATTATAAAATACATTAATTTGAATTTTTAGAAATATTCATTACTTTGACATTATGAACATCAACAACAATTCTAATATTCATAAAAATAATTCAATACTATAAAAAATATATTAACAAATAAATTAAAAGTATCAAATTAATTTTCATAATATATATTAGTATTTATACTTTTACACTTGTTTATAATTTGGTACCTTTATTTGAATAAATTCTTCTTGAACATTGCGTATACATTTAATTTCATTATATCTTCAAAAATCAATTATATATAAATTATCGTGATGAATATAAATAATTTATCAATCATATTTATATTGGTATTGGAATATATCATTCCATTTCTAATTTTCAACAATATTTTAGTCAATAAAAAGAATAGTTTTTAATTTTTATGGCATATTACATAAAATATTATAATGGTAATAATCAAAAAAATTTAAAAATATACATATTAATTAATATTTTAAAAGTATGGATGTTATCGAACCATCCAATTAAAGATATTCGTGATCAAGGTTCATTATTTTGTCATTATCACATTACATTTGACCCTTGTCACATGATTTATTCATTAGGGTGGAAATAAGAATTTATTATGGTTGACAGTAACAATGAATAATAATAGAAAGGGAATATGTACCAACTTATGATAGAGTAATTCCAAATATATAATATATATTTCCACATTCCAATCATAGAAATGAGTTCATTTAAATTAATCATAAACCAGATAAACATAAGGAAAATGGGGTTTTATAAGAAGTCATATTTTAACTTTTTTTACACTATATAATTGTATATTGGACATTTAAAAAACCAACAATAGGGGAATTTTAAATAAACATTTACTAATAAAAATTTATACACAATCCATAATTTCCTATGACTATGTAACTAATCAAACATAATAATTAATTTTCAATAAAATTAAACATTTTAACTATTAATTAGTATTCTAATAATTTTATAAAATTATCCAAATTTAACAAAAAGATAATTTTTATATTATAAATTTAAAATTTATATTTAACATTTCAAAGAAATTTTTAAAAGTGAATAGTTATGTTTTATATCTTTTTCTAACAAGAATTAATAAAACATTTATTATGTGGAAAACATATTTTTTATAACTATTATGGATTTAATAATAATAGAGTTATTATATCCAAAATATTTACAACTTAATTAATATTTCTTAGAACAATTATATTTTTATATTTTAATGTTTTTTATCATATATAATAGAAACAATTAAAATCAATGTTATAGTGGTTAGAAGTAAATATTTATATGTCATGGTAGAATTACAATCTACATTGCATGTTAAATAAAAAATCAACTATAGATATATTTTTAAAAAGATATTATGCTATTTAAATATAAGGGAAAATTCCCATTCTAAATTGAATCACTATGAATTCATAATGGTCAAACCATCAATGAATTACGGTCTTTCGTATATATTCTCTCTTGAAACCTAATTAATGATATATAGATATATTGTTTACTATTGGGATGTATTATGAAAAAATTAATATATCAAATAATTAACCAATAAATGGTGGAGAATAGTATTTATTGATCATAATATAAATATGTTTAGGAAAATCAATAATAATACCCATTGATCAATAATTCTATTTATTTAAGAGGAATAACACAACTAATGGTGAATAACATAGACATATACCAAATAATATAGATTTTCATCAATTTTATTCACAAATTCATTTAATTTATGAAACTCAATGATATAAACATTAAAAAAGAAAAAAACAATAAAACCATAAATTATAAATTTTAAAAAATAAAACCAATGTCCTTGGGAAGACTAGAAATGACATTGTGAAATACGTTTTCATTTTATTCCATAGTAATTATTTCATTAATATCAGTATTTTTCATAAATTATTATGATAAAAACATCTTGGTTCATATTAAATACAATATAATAGATATAATTTCAAATGGCTGATCATTCTCAACATTTAATTAATAGACCATTGGGTTTTGATTCAATATATAAAATAATATTTTGTTATTCCTAAAACATAAATGAAAATATTGTAGAAAGATAATTTCCCTGATATAAACCACATCAGAAAAGAAAACTTTAAAAATAAATTTCTAGGAAATGAAATAATAATAACCATATATGGGATTTATACATTATAAGATGTCATCACTATGGAAAGTGTTTTCATTAATAAATAAATTTCATGTTAATGTGGTGATGATTTTTATTATTTATCAAAATTTGTAGATATTAATGAGTCAGTTTAACATGAATAAAATAATTTTTTTATTAAATGGTTGTTAATGAGTTTTAAAATAAGTTGTTTTTATTCATAATCAACTATAGTAATTTTAATTGTATAGAGTTTCTAATTCTCTTTTATCAATGGGGGTTAACAGAACCATATGTTTTAATTACAAAAAAGATTGGTGAAAAAATTATGTAAACAAAAACATAGTTACAATAAATTAATTGGAAAATGATTATTTTATTTTGATTCACACAACCTATATATTTTTCCTAGTTGGGAATATAATAACTATTATATTTTTATAAAATTTATTACCTTTTCATCTAAATTTGAGGCATTTATATCTTCCATTTAGAAAATTCAATTTATGATTTTCAAAAGTATTTATAATATATAAAAATTAATTTTCAATACGTAATTTATAATATCAATTTTTCTATATAAACAAATATAATTAATATTTTACAAAAATATAAAGGTTTAATAAAATCATAAAACCTCAATTTATATTAAGAGATAACAATATAAAATTTCTTTTTAGTGACCAATGTCTCTTTGTGAAAAGACTTCCAGAGATATTGATTTCTGAATATATTAAAATGAAATAATTTTGGTTCATACACTATGATGTTTCTCGAATAATATTTTCAATTTCATTTAAATATTTCAATAATGGTACTAATGGATTCGCCCAAATTTAAATTCACCAATAAATATTCATTTTATAATTTTTTCTATTGGGTTAATTATATATATCTAATAAATAACATTACACTAAAATCTTCTCTTTACATATAGTAAAAATAATCTTTTGTATATCAGTATTAATTTTTTTCCATCATTTACTATAATCATCTCCAAAAAAAATCAACTAGGATGAATTTTTATAACATACAAAAATATTTAAAAAATCAACAATATTTTATTGATCCATCTCTTATTGATTAGTGGATCCAATTCCCGCTAATTTTTTTTGACATCATTGATAAATAAATTTATTAATATAGATTTATTATATCTTTAAACAATTAGGGATTTATTCTTGATTCATGTTATTATTCACACCATTAAAATTTTGGGAATTCCTTTTATAGGTAATTTGGATTAAAAAATAACATCCTATTTTGTTTGTCAACGAGTCCATTGATGAATTTTTCATCAAAATATAATCTAATAGGATTCTTCCTATTTCGAAATGATAACTAAAAATTTTATTTTAAAATGAATATAGTGAAAAAAATATTCAGATGATGAAGTAATATGATAAGGAAAATATATCCCATTATTCACTATATTATAATCATTAATTATAACCAATTAAATTTTATTCCATCCAATGTCCTTTTTTATTCAACATTGGTTTCGTTATGTTATAATCATTTATTATTTACAGTATATCTTCATACAAATTTAAATATTGTGATGTGTATTGGCTATGAGTTTTTATTATGTTCTATACATAAGAACATTTATTATACATGATGTGAAAATATAGTCAACTCCCAACAAACCATTTTGAGGGTAAAATCATAAAAGATGATCTATGTTAGAAAGAAAAAATAATTATTCTATAATTATGTTGATTTCAATGATCAAATTCATCACAAACGATATTTTATTAATATATTATTATATAATACATTTTTAGGGAAATCCATTTGTGTTTTTCTAATTCTTTCTCACCATAACTCCCAAAAAACATCGTTTTTACTAACTTAGGTGACAATATATTTTACCAAATATATAATAGACTCATTGATATGAGTATTCATTACAAGTAACATTAAATAACATCATAATAATTAATATATTAATTTATTTATTAAATTATATTGAAATAAATATTTTTATATCCTTCTGAAATTTCCAACAACTGTCTTCTGAGAGGAAATCATTTTTTATTCATCATACATTAAGATGTTTTTTGTAATATGGGAAATGGGAAATTATGAACGTGGGTCTCATTTTACCAATATGGTTTATCATATGTGATATAAATCAAGATCATTAGTGACAATAAAATGTTATTGGTAGTTTATGAATATTATTTTGGTATATGGAAATATAATTAATGAATATTAACTAAAAGAATAAAAAAACATTATTCATGTCCTCCATGTTTTCTTAAAAAAATATATAATTCATAAAAGTGTGGATAAACAATATTATAATAATGATAAATGATAATATAATATTTTAACATCACTCCGCATAATAATCTTCTAAAAATATTAACCAAGAAGTCATCTCATTTTTAAAGGATAAAAAAGAAGACAATAACATCAATATATTATAGGATAGCCACATTCTAAAAACATGGATGACATTAGAAACAAAATATCCTAAAATTTATTTTATTTCTGTTATATGATCTTATAGTATGATAATAATTATGGTTTATATGGATATTAGTGAATATTTACAAATGATACAATAAATAATTAATTAGATGTTGACATAGATGGAAAACACAGTTATATGAGCATTACAATTTCTGTTGAAAAAGAAGATTAAGTACATTAAATTGTAAATATAATTTTTATATAACAAAAAAGATAGGAAATTAATATATTTACACCTTTTATAGGTTATCAGTTGCACGTAATGATTTTGGAATCATCCATGTAATTAAAATCTTCCCAATGTATTGATATACAATATAAAATGTAAAATATATAGTTATTCAATTTAATTAGGATGTAATTGGTTTTTTGGGGATTGTGGATGTGATCACCATTTAATGGAAAAAATTATTGAAATTTAAGAGGAAAATGGTAATGGTAGAATAACAAGAGTGTTAGGATGTTATGATAGAAAATATTGATTAAAATTTAATGTATGATTTACACACCTATCAATAAAAATGTAAAATTAATTATTATATCATTATTGAAAGAAAATTTGAGCTATAATATTACTCCACATTGTAAAAACATTTACACTTTTAAATTTGATAGTCAGGTATGTATCTTACAATGATAAAAATAATATGGTCATATGTATGGTGGTGTAGTTGATAAATGTATATTAAATGGAATGTGTGTTCATTCAATTCCATGTAACATATATGAATATTAATAATTAATATAAAAAGTTATATTAAATTATTATAATTTAGTAAATATATATTTGATTATTTTACATTAATTTTCAATTTCAATATTTTCTATGGATAGAAATATTACCAACTACATAAATTATATATTGGGAATACCAAAAGACTATAAGAGAAAAAATATTATATTAAAAGTGAATATGGGTCACACCCTACTACTATTAATAATTTATAGTCTATGTAATTATAAATATTTTTTATTGGATATGAATTTAATATTTAAATATTTTGATTTTTTTAACATGCTTACTCTTCATATGTCAAACTGTTTGGTTTTTTTAGTAAAAAATGTGTTTAAAGATTTTTGACTAAATATTCCATTTAATTGATCAATTATTCATCAATGAAGAAAATTTCCCAATACTGTGCAACAAAACTGTGTCATCGACCATGTTAGTGTTGTACAATTTTCATGGTAGTAATATTTTTTGGAATGAAATGTTTCAAACCATGAACCATTACAATATGTGTTAAATTTTTTATTTTCATTACATTCTAATCCACACAATTTTAACTAAATGAATCCTCTCTCCACCAACAACCACATTCACATAACATGGGAAACACCCCTATGCATGAGCTTCTACTTACAACATCCACTCATTAAAGTTTAACTAAAAAAATTTATTCATTATGGATTGTCCAAACCATTCTCAATGTTTCTCCCCAGTATTAACCTATTTTATTCTTACCCCTAATTATAATTACATATTCTGAAATATAGGGGTTAGTTTTAACATTTTATTATTTTTTCTGTTATTTCTAGGATGTGCGATTTCAATTTCAAATTCCCCTGATCCTGTATTCATCCCATAAAACTAGTCACAATTAATTTGAGATAATAGTTCACATAAATATTTTATTTGAATTTTATTACCTTGTCTTCCTGAGATTTTAATCTTAGTTTTATTTTTTAAAATTAAATAATGAATATTTTTAAGGAATATTTGAATGAAAAATATGTTCTCACATTAATTTATGTTCAATGTAATGAATTTACAGAACCAGAAACCATGATTAAAATAATTTGTTTTTAATTATATTCACTGACTATATGGTAAAATATCTATAATCAATATATGAATAAATTACAAATCATTAATGGAATATTGGTTTTGAAAATTGATTTTAATGTGTTCTTTATGTTGTTATTTATTTTATATGGGCATAAAAAGTTGTTTTTTCAATCTTTAAGATTGTCAAATTCATTTCTTAAATACTATAATATATTTTTAAAGTAAATTAAAAAATTATATAAATAATATTATGAATACATATACCCATTATAATATTTAAATAACTTTTTAAAATTATAAATGGATTTTTTTCACAAATTCATCAGTTTTATTCAAATTTGTATTCTTAAGCACTTTTAATATTGGTTTGGATTAGATATAGGATTTTAGTGAATTTTTTTATGACTTTGGAGTTATATGGTGATGTATTAAATTATTATATTAGGGGTTTTTTCATTTAATAAACATTATAGGATTATTGTTTACTTGGGTATGTGAAAATATAAAATATTGGATCCTTTCTATATACAATGCTAGTGATCTAAACATGTTTTCACCACATGTCAACGACTTGGTACACCTTCTTTTAATTGATGTAAAAAAATTAGGTACAAAATTAATTTTTAGGTTCCCCTAGTTCGAGTATTGATTGTTTTTCTCCCTCGTGATTTCCATTTTAATATATTTTAAATATGAATATATATATATATTTAATATTTACAGTAAAATCATATTTTTTTATTCAATTCTTGATATTTGATTATTTATAGAAATTTTTTCCCTTATAATGTATTTGAAATAATTATATAAAAAATCGGTATACTAATTTATATTTTAAAAAACATATATTTTTTGCTATATATTTTATTCAAAATTATTTCCATAATTTTATGAATGAAATATTGTTTGTAAAATTAATTTTAAAATGATATTTAAATTTATGTTCATATGTATAAATAAATTAATTTCATTATTGTATTTTTAAATATCATGAAATGAATCATTTATATATATAGTTTTATTAAATTATGATTTATCACTTTATACATACAATCAACATATTCATACAACTATTTAACTCTAATGTTACAATTTCTAGTTACTTTCCTTATTTATCATTGAGAAATTAATAATTTTATACTACACGGTGACTCTTTGAGTCACTATTATTTGTGTTGTTTTATTTATATAATTATTTTTCATTATCACATCTCTATTTTTTCTCTACTTATTTAGAAAAAATAATTGGTTTAAAATATATTGGTACTTTGTAATCAACCTTATAGTATTTATCTATGACTCGAGTTGAATTGTGACTTTTTACATTTAAATTTTAAATTATTTATTTATCAATATTCATTATTCTCTACTAGTGCATGGACCTCAAATTTATAATGTATCCATTAACATTTCTTTTATAAATGTATAATTATTTATATTGATAATTCTAAGAGAAACAATTATTTTTTATTCCCTAGTAATTATTTTTATATAGAAATAATCAAAATGACACTATAATGTTTTCATAAGATTTATCGTGCATCTGATGGATGGAAAAGTATGTCTTGTAAAATAATAAATGATAAATGAACCATATTTATTAAGATAGATTAAGATAAAAAGTAACTCTATGTTATTTTTTGGTGTCTGGTAGACTAGATATTGGTATTTCAGGACTCATGTTGTTGTTGATGAATAAATTTTTCATGCTCTTACTATATGTAAACATTGAGTTTCCAATAGAGGTAATGTTTTTGGTAATATTTTTTGTTATGAACTATTTTTATTCATGAATTTTATATACTATTAAAATAGTTTTATAAATATTATTAATCGTGATTGTATTATTTAATAGATATTTTTTGTGTCGATGACAATGGGAATGAGTTAACACAATGTGACATGGATGAATGGGATAATACATAATGTAACTCCCCATAAATAAATAAATATCATAGATTTATTTTTAGGATTAATACATTATTTTATAGTACCCTTTTCAATATCATAAATGTTAAATAGTCATTCTAAACGAAGATTTGAAATTTCATAATGTCATTTACTATGTTTTACATGAACAATTTTTTATTTTAAATGAGAATTAATATTAATTTGATATTTTTTAAACATGATCTTTTTAGGATATTTAATTAAAAATATTCATATAGTCTTTTGATTTTTAAATGACTAAATAATTAAATTTGTGGTTTTTATTGATTAGTTGTTTTTAATAATAAGTGATAAATTATTTTTTTAGATTTTTTATATGAATAAAAAAATTTATTTTTTTGAATAATTTTAGGAGGGGATTTATGAAAATTAAAATCCCATTTTTTGACATATTAAATTTATAATGGAAGCGTATAAATAATATAATTTTAACATGGTATTATTTTTTTGAAACAAACATTTTATTGAGAATTTTTTAAATTGTAATATAGGATTCAAATTAAATTATGTTTTTTCAAATAAATTATGAAAAATATTAATTTAAAATGATTATAATAGGTTGAAATTAGAAAATTATATGATATGAGGTTTTAAGAATGATTTTTTTAAAATATTAAGGGGTTTATATTTAGAATAATATAATAATATAAAAGGTTTTTATTTTTATTAGGGGAATAATGATTTTTTTAAATAATAAAATTCTCATAAATTTTTTATTTATAATTATTATTGATTATCATTTTTATATAATATTTTATATCAGAAATATTTTTGTTATAATTTCTATTTTTATTATCTATTGGTTTACTTTTTTTGGAATGAGTTGTATTTTAGATTCTTATGAATTTAAATTGAATATTTTTGTATACATTTAATTTCATTTGATTGTTGATATACTTTTTGGTGTTTGTTTTTTTGTTCATATTGTTGGGCATCTTTGAGTGTACTCTCATGGAATCGTGGAGTGCTACTCTATAAATTATGGATTCATGGCTGTTTTTATTTTTATTCTAGATGTTATTTATTAATATTTAATCCCTCCCTTGAGTTTGTGGATAATGTATTAATTGATGATTATGTTATCTCCTAAAAATTGTTCATTATTATGTTATAGAGAAGGGTTTACACAATAAATCAAGGTTTCCTCTCCATATTCTAGAGGCTACCCACTGGTGGTGATTTTCTATTAGAATATTGGGGATACATAAAACTATGAAACATAGTACTCATATAATGAAAAGTGAAACCATCGAAAAATAACATATATATAACGAAGAATAAATTGGATACTAATAATTCATTAATAATAATCCACTACATTATATATTTTATTCTATCAATAATGTCACATTGAAATTCATATAGATTATAGATACTAAAAATGGTTAAATGATCAAAAAAATAATTCTAAAAAAGCATGAACAATCTCATCTGTATGCTATCATACCATCACAGTATTTAAAAAATAAATAACATATCTCATTGACCTTAAACAATATTGAATGCATAATTTATTACCAAGTACGATGTGTCTCATAAATATTTTCTGAGTATAAAAACATAACAACAAAACCATTATATCAATAAATTTTCATTTTTAAATAATACAGAATTAATTATTTGAGGTGTATTAATTTATAAAATAAATATAAAAACTAAATATCCCACTAACCTTCGAGATTAGGGTTAACTATCATGGTATTCTAATAAATTTTTCAATACAATGTTTGATATCAATGTTTTTAGCACAAATTAATTCTAGGTGATTCTCATAAAATAGGGAAATCAATGATTTCTGATATGTTTTAATATATTTTAATTCCTATGATAGGTCCAATTATATATTTTCTTGGTAAATTTCCATTATAAGATAGTGATATGTGTTCAATATTTATTGTACATTATGTTAATTACTTTTGTATATAAACCTAAATCTTCACATTATGCAAGATCATAAAATGTGATAATGTATCAGAGGATTGAGTATCATTTTTCATGAACGAGACACTCATATTCATTAAAGAGATCAGATATTTTTCTGATTCCACTGATAATGACAATTTTACATTTCATTTAATAATGAAAACAAAATACATTGCCAAAAAAATAACATTATAAATATACATGTACATTTACATTTTAAATTTATTATTTACATCTAATTAACAATTATAATTATAATTTCATTTTCATGAAATCATAAAACATAATAGAATATCTAGTTTTATGAAATGTTTTAAATTATCCAAATATTAGTAACAAAAACATTTTTTATCAACATAAACCCAATTACATTTCACATATCAACTATTTCATTATGCCATCTTTCAATTCTATCAATTCTAATTTCATTCCAAATTTACACTTATATGTCTTTTGATTCTTAAATATTCAAATTTTTTTAATTCACTTTTTATAATAATTCAATTAAAATACATGTTATATAATGAGGTCTAGGATCATACATTTCATGTTACAACCTACATTCGATGTTAAGAACACATCTCCAATGGTAATATGTAATTCAATACCAATTTCTTTAATAGGTTCCATTGAATTTACAATAAAAAGTATTAAATAAATTTAATTTATTTACTATTGGGATATTTCATTACCATGATGTTCTGTAAAAAGGGAACTTTTTTAGAAATGTGAAATTAATATTTTTGTTCATAGTAATATGTCTTAGATCTCCTACATTGAGATCCGAGAAGAAGATACCAATGAATAAACATTTTAATTAATGTATACAACCATTATTCCCAATGGATAATGATTGGAAGACAATATTAATGATGGAAAAATTGGTTTCCAGGATATTATAAGAGAAATCCAAAAAAATATATCAATACACCATTAATTCATGTTACCTAGGAAGAAAATGGAATCAATGAACTATTACATGTACTTGGGAGTTCAAATATAATTTAAAAACTACTAAATTTAATGAATTTTATATTATAGTCAAATAACTAGTAATCACATTGTAATTGAGATATTAGGGGATGGAAATAAATTCAACACATTATTATGAAGGTTCATCTAGTTGAATCCAACTAGATTGGGGGTACTGACAGCTTATCAGTTGTGTCCACTAGACCTCCATCATAAATGGAGACCCCATAAACTAGTTGTATTGTCTCCCATTGGAAACCCCAACTACTATACCTCCCCCATGTAGCAGGTGAGTATGACCATCTAGCATATGTTCCTCCCATAGTCTTACTATGTTAATGAACATCTGTCATTTCCAACCTTTGCATTGAGGTATGTTCATAATTTTAATTTTTATATCATGATTTTATCTATAATATTTTTTATTTTTTATTTTCTTGGAAGGTGGGAAGAGCCCGATGAAAGATGTGCAATAATTATGCCAAAAAATGAACGTAGGCTTGACAATGCCCGACGTGTGTGTAGGGCATGAGTGAAGCTGAACGGCCTGCCTAGTGTGCAGGTGGACATTTTATTATTATTGTCTAAAGAAAATAAATTTTTGAAACACCATTACTAATATTATTTTATTTATCAATTTAATAAATATATATTAATAAATTCTTATGTCATTTTTATTTTATATTGGTTAATTTTTTTGGTTCCATTTTCTCCCTTCTTATTTTTATTTTATATTTTTGTTCTTTTTATTTTCATTTTTCCCTTCAGTTTTATTGCTTATTTTTCTTTTTTAACATCCATCTTCCCCCCTGAATAGAATTATTCATCCTCCCTTCCCACCTGGTCCGCAGAACCTCCAGGAACCCTAGTAGTGGCGTCTTCCTCTTGCACCCATCCACGATCCCATCCCAGCTCGCTACTCCCCACCTTGCACCCAGCCATAGCCTTGACCCCCGCCACTCCTTGATACCATCAACAGTTATGATTCCTTCCCAGAGGCCTTGTGTTATGACGCACCTCCTCCCTCCTCCTCTATATTGGGCCACACCTCCCTCTTACATCCTCCTTCTTGTAGGGCCGCACCTCCCTCTTTTCTCCTCTTCCACGTCTGGCCACCCACCTCCCTCCTCCAAATAGATGCACCCTCCCCCCTCCTTCGGATAGTAGTGACACACCATCCTTTACCTCCTCCTCCTCTATAGTGGACCACCCTCCACCCTTTCGGATGAGCTTCGGGCATGGAATGGCTCCGCTGAAGCTCCCTCATCTTTTCTCAACCGTTAGAGTGACTTCATATTTTTTTAGTGATCTTCTTCTCTTTTGGTGATAGGTTTCAGTTTTTTTTTCATTTTGAACAGTTCATTCATGATGTGAATAATTTATTTCATTATTTTTTAGGGTGTATTTAGGGTTTTTTGAGATGTGTTAGGATGTGGTTGTATTTTTGTCCCAATTTTGCGATGCTTCCAACACAGTATTAGGTGATTCCGCACACAAATGTTATCTGAGGACATTTTTCATGTTTATTCAGTTAATTTAACATCTTTCCAAATATTTTTAATATTGTGAAATAAATTTTTAATAAGTTTTAATTGTGAATTTAACTTGTTGGACATGTGACTATGTGGTTGAGCCTTTTGTTTTGAAACCCACTTTGATCAGTTTTTCATGGTTTTATAAAATTTGTAGTGTCTGTTTGGATGTGCAGATGATACCATTTATGTTCTGGTATAGTGTTAGGATATTTTTTTTCATTGAAAAGGTTATTCAGTGACTTATTACCTTGTAAAAGATTACAACATGTTTGAAAACTGTTTAATAATTTTACATAGTATTTTGCTTCATTATAAAATGTTTTTTTATAAAATTATTCACCTAGTTCAGTTTAATGTGAAAGCGGCACATGTTATGTTTTAAATTTTTTTTGGTGTATTTACTGTTTAAAAGGAGGTTATTTGTATACAGATGGAATTTTTTTGTGTGTAACCACCTTTTTTGGGTCTTATATGTTAATGTGACATGTGATGTGAACTTGTATTATTAATGATCAAGAAGTGGGAATCATGGGGTATTATGTGTGGGGAAAAGGACAAGTGATCCATTGTTTCAAAGGTGTCTTGTCCCGGACTCACTGGATGGATTGACGATTGCAAATCTAAATAAACATATGAATGACTGAGGTTCATGGTTTGAAATAACATTTTCTAAGGGTCATATTTTTTAGGACATAGTTTTTTAAGGTTCATTGTTGCAACACCATGGTTCACCTATACAAAATGTCATAGGGTATCACTCGTTAATAGTACCCATAGGGCCTCTCTCATCTTTTGGTGCTCTCGGTTACTCAACACACACCATTGATATCAGAAATGTCACTTGAGTTACTACGAAAACATATTTTTTCATTAAATTTATTTTTATTATGGTCATTTTGTGAAAACTATTTTCAGTAATGTTGTAAATAATTTCTTATGTTTCTTTATTTATCATTGCAATTGTATTTTTCATATAATTCTTGTGCGTGGAATATTTTCGTGGTGGCATCCTACTATTGTATTGATCACACCCTACATACACCTCTGTGTTTAAGTATATTTTTAATGTCTGACATATGTAAGGGTCTAACGTTTTTGATTGTTTGTTCAGGTTGTTAGCAGACTTCTTGATGTAGCATTATGGCGATGGATTGAGAGTGGTGTCCTCTCTTTGGCCGAATGTTTTTGGGATGGTTTTTTTTCACCATATATTTTAGTGTATTTTGGGTTTTGTTTTAACATGTATCTCAGAATATGGTTTCAGGTAAAATACTGTTTGGCTTCAACTTTTACTTTTGGTTTGGTTTATTTTTTTGTTTGCAATATATTTGTTTATGAGGGAAAATCATTACCAAGTTTTATTATGATACAAATGAACTTATGCTTGCCCATAGGGATCGTGAAATCCACTCTTTAATTGTTGTGAGTCAGGTTGGGAACTATATGTATGGTGACTTGGCATTGTTCTTGACAAAATTGTATCAAATTTACATTGAAGGTAGATGATATCATCATTTTTTATGATCAAGATGTTCTTAGACATCATGGCTTGATGTCTACGGTGGTCCCTGATATGGACCCTCGCATTACCTATTGATTATGGGAAGACCTTAGGAAGGATTTGGGTCGCATATTAAGATGAGTACGGCATACCATCATCATAAGGTTAGATAGATGGAGCGGGAAAATCAGATTCTAGAGGACATGCTTCGCACATGTGATTTGTATTTCATAGGTTCAGGGGATAACCATTTGGTATTTGTTGAGTTTTTTATAATAAAATTTACCATTCCTCTATTACAATTGAACCATTTGAGGAGTTCAATATTTGTCCTTGTCAGTCACCTTTATGTTGGGCTGAGGTAGGTGAGATGTCACTTTTAGGTCTGAGCATTTTGCAGGAGACGTCTGAAAAAGTCAAGTTGGTTAGAAATCGGTTATTGATAGCTCATAGTTGCAGTAAATCATATGTGGATCAAAGGCGGTAAGACCTTGAGTTTTCAGTGGGTTACTAGGTGTTCTTGAAGGTGGAAACTTGTTTGGGTCACTGCCACTTGGGGAAGCATGGGAATCTGACACCAAGGTATGTTGGGTCTTTTGATATTACATAAAGGATTGACATGGTGGATAATAGGATAGCATTTCCAACTCAGTTGACATCGATTCATGACATATTTCTTGTCTCCCAACAGAAAAAGTAAAATCATGATCAGTAACATGTTTTGAATTGGGAGGACTTAGAGATAGAGCCCGAATTATTTGTTATTGAGCGGACAATGGTAATAGTGGATTCACAAGAGAAAGAGATTTTTGGGAAGTCCATTCCCATGGGTCACATTATATAAAAACATGGGAATGACGATCATAAGACATGGGAGAAGAATTCAAGGGTTGTGAAGGAGTACCCACTGACCTGGTTTCAAATTGACATTCCAATCGCAGAATGTTTCAATGAAGGGGGGAATTCTCACACCTGGACATGGCATTGAGCTATGTTCTTAATCTATATTTTTATCTCATGATTTTATCTTCATTTTATTAATAATTTACTTGTTGTATGGATGGATGAGCACAAAATTAGTTGTGCAATTTTTAGAAATGATAAAAGATCGTTGTATTGACAATGCACAACACACGGTTAGGGCACAGGAAAAACCGAACGGCCTGCCTAGTGTGTGGGTGGACTTTTTATTGATAGCGTATTAAGAAAATAATTTTTAACCCCAATAGTATTATTATTATTATTTATCCATTTATTAAATTTATTTTATCTAATTCATATGTCATTTTAATTTTATATATGTTTATTTTTTTGTAGGTTCTTTTTCCACCATTCAACTTTTTATTCTTATTTTTATTCTTTTTGTTTTCATTTTATCCATTCTTTTATATTTCAATTTTTTTCACCTTCCTCATTTATAATCCCTGCACAGAACTGTTCATCCGTCCTTCCCACCTGGTCTATGTGGAATCCAAGAACCCTAGCAGCAGCCTCTTCCCTTTGCACCCAACCAAGAACCCATCACACCTCACTCCTCGCTGGCTTGCACCAAGACACAACCACATCCCCCACCACTCCATGCTACCTCCAACAGCCACGACACCCACCCTATTTCCTTGTGTCAGCCTACACCTCCTCCCCCCTACTTTGTACCAGGCCGCACCTCCTTCTTCCCTTCTATTTCACATCGTCCTGCACCACCCTGTTCCCTCTTCTTCCATGTTGGGACACCCTTATCCCTCCTCTGAACATTATCAACCTTCTCCCTCCTCCGGAAAACAGTGTTTCACCCTCCTTTCCCTCTTCCTCCTCCACACCAAGCCACCCTCCTTCCTTTAAAATGAGTTTCTGGCACGACATATCTCCACAGAGGATCAATATTCTCAGCTCCACCCTTATAGTGACTTTCTCTTTTTCTAGTAAATGTCGTTACTTTTCATTCAATGTTGTAGTTAATTCTTATGTTTCGGGTGGTTCATTTTTTATGAAATTAATTTATTACCTTTTTAGGGTATATTTGGGTTTTTTATATGCGTTGGAATGTAGTGGTCTTTGCACACAAATTTTGCGAAGCATGCGACTCACCAGTAGGTGATTCCACACAAAAATATTGTCTTATTATCATTTCCATGTTGGTTTAGTTAATTTAACATCATTTTAATTAGTTAACATACTGAAAAATTATGTTTGAATATGTTTTTATTGTGAATTTAGCTTGTTGGAATAATGACTTAGTGATTGAGTCTATTTTTATTTTCAAACCCACATTGATCAGTTTCTCATGGTTTTGTAAAATATACATTGTGTGTTAGGAAGTGTGGATTATGTGGTATATGTTCTCTCATGATATTGTGAAATTTATTTCTTTGAAAATGATTTTGAGTGACTTTTTTTCTTTAAAAATTACGAGATGTTTGGAACGTGTTTAATAATTTTGCTTATTTTTTTCTTAATTATAAAAAGAGTTTTTATAAATTTATTTATCATGTCTAGTTTAATGTGCATGTGGCCCAGGTTTTGTTTTAAAAAAATTTTGGTGGGCATATGGTTTTAAGAGATGGTATCAGTATATGTATAGCGTTCTTTTTTGGGTATGCCCCTTGTTTGGATCATATGTGTTTATGTGACATGTTATGTGAACTTGGATTTTTTTATGATCACTAAGTGGGAAGCATAGTGTATTAGGTGGGGGGAATAAGACTAGTGAGATAGTGTTCTGGAGGTGGATTGGTCCAGTTTCACTGGCTAGATTTACAATTGAAACACTAACTAAACATGTAAATGTCTGATGGTCGTGGTTTCTATGCCCTATTTTCAGAGGGTTCTGGTTTCTAAACCACAATTTCTATGAGTCGTGGTTATGAAGCAACGGTTCACCGAGACACGACATCCATGGGTCAAACTCTTTAATGGTAACCTTAGGGACTCTCCCATTTTTTGGCTATCTCGGTTACTCTGTGCACCCAAATGTTACATTATATGGAACTTGAGTCACTATAGACATATATGTTTGCTTTAAACTGCTTATCTTTATGGTCATTTCATGAAAACGATTATAATTAACTTAGTTATGAATTTATTACTTTCCTTTATTTAACATTGCCAATGTATTTTACATTTATGTCTTTTGTGTGGAATATTTCCTTGGTGGCCTCCTACTGGGATATTTTTCACACCTTACATACAACTGTGGATGTAAGTACATTTTTTTTGTCCGACATAGGTATGTGTCCAATGTATGGGAGTGGTGGTTCTGGTTGTCAGCTGAACTCTGGATGTGGCGTTGTGGTGATGGCTTGAGGGTGGTGTCTTCAAATTGGGTGACAGTTTAGTGGGTGGTTTTTGGTCACTATACTTTTTAGTGTTTTTTAGGTTTTCTTTTTACATGTGACTCAAAATCTGGTTTTGGTTAAATGCTTGTTTGGATGCAACTTTTAATTTTGTTTGGTTTATGTTTTGTTACAAAATATTTTTTTACCTAGGTAAATTGTTCCCCTGTTTTACTATGATACCCAAAAACTTGTGCCAGCTCATGGGGATCAAGAAAATCCCTTCAGGACATGATGCATTCTAGGCTATGTGTTTTCTAGATAGAGTCATGGTTGGCTCGTGGCAACATCCAACCAGCTAGCTGGTGGACTAAACCCTCTAGCTAATAGGATATTAGCCTCTTTGATGCTACATGGAATAATAATCCATCCACAATGTTGTCCACCCTGATCCCAGTAACACAACCAAAATATCACATTGACCACGAATCCTATTTTTTCAGAACTAATGTGGGACAAAAGAAATCATAAAGAGTACCAACCCATATAAAATTATGTGATCATATAAACCCCATAATATATAAGATATCATATTAGGCCCAAGCCTTAAATGTTATATAATCATGAATTATGATAATAATTAACATTGAGATTCTTTTTGAGGTTAACAGATTTAGGTAATTTGGTCATAACTTATACATAAATAATTTAATATTACATGTCAACACTTTTAATCAGTATGAATTTATTCATAAAATAAAAATTCTAAAAAAAGTTATATTTATACTTCTATGTTTTAGACATCATGAATTTTCCTTGATACCATCTATGATCCTATTCATCGTTAAGTCATGTGGATGTCATTTAAAAAACATGGGATGAGCATAAAAAGCTCAGTAAGGGTTATACAATAATGATTGAAAACACTAATCTAAAAATATATTTGAGTCAATGAAATCAAACTTTTCAATCATAAACATGCCACACAATATCATAATGTTTATAAATAACATATGGAAATCATTAATCATAAAGGTAACTTGTGGCATCCATACCATAATTCCATTGTATATTTCACAGCTACAATGGGGGTTAGGTTTGGAAAACCCATCAAATTATATTCCCTAAATCTCTTAGGATAGTCATTAACTTTTACCTCATTCAGGTTACCCAATGCATTGGAGGGATATCTCGTGCTTACCCGGACATGGTTTTTCATGAAACCACCCATATACCCAAACAATTCCCAATAACCATAAAATATTCATAACTCGTAAAATAGAAAAATGAAAGACAATGTTTCCACATTTCCATCACAATATATCATTTCATGATATTGACATAATCAATTCTTTATCAAAAAATTTTCAAAACCATTTAAAACAATTAATAAAGAGATTTTTGAATCAAAGTGACCCATAAATCATTGAATCTTATAACGGAATTATCATTTTAATAACATAATGCCCATATTAGTAAATCATTATAAACATTTTAAAAAAATGGCCATTAATGAGATATTTTTAGAAGAATAAATCACCAAGAAATTTAAAAAAAATATTCTATTTAAAGAGACACTTAAAAATGATAAAATACTTGAAAAAAACTAATTACAAAATAACATTAAACAAAGATTATAATATCATGAGAATAAAGAGAATTATGATATAATCTGTCGAGTGGCAGTATGTACACCATATAAAAGTGAACTGTTGTATAACAAAAAATAATTCATAATAGAAAGAAAATTGATACAGAGTCCCTTAAATGTTCATATCCTATGATTAATGATTTATCAATGACATTATAATGTGGTAAAAATATAAATTAACCCATCAAAAGTGGATATTAAGTGTAAAAAAGTCATCGTTAATTCGAACATATTCATTTAACAAAATAATCAATAAGTAGACGTTTATCCTAATGAATTTAATTTTTGTTAAGAAGTTCTCTTACAGAAATTCATCATTCTAAAAAGGGTCACATTAAAATTCAAAAAATGAGTTGATGAGAGAGAAAAGGTTCTATCATAAAATAGAAATAATATGTACAGAAATAAGGTTATATAATAACATATACCAATATAATAAAAAAAAATTAAAACACTTAACATAAAATAATCCTTTAACTAATAGAGGAGGAAGAAAGGCTCCCTTGCTGATTTGGTAACTTAAGAAAAATACTCCACAAAAAAGAAGGTGCGTATAATGAAGATATCGATACCCATAAATTAAAGTATATTACATCATTAATATAATCATGGGAAGTAAATACACGATACAAAAGGAAATATTAGAATATATAACATGAATCTCACATGAATAAAAAGGTGAGGTGAAAACACCTTACCTCGTGTCCAACTTCTCTTGTAAGATCTATGTTCTTCCAAAATAATAAAATAATGTTAATTTATATTTGAATAATAACATTTTTCATGTTTATTATTCCTTTTATATCACTTATTAATTTTTTATAACAATTGTTTAATTATTTGAGTTCATATCATACATTTTGTCAATGTTTGGATCTTTAATAAAAAACATACTTGTTATAATTACAAATTTTCCAAGTGGTCGAAATTACATTATCTAGAAAATTATACTCATGATTTAGATATCATATTTATCATATTCATCCAATATTAATGTAATTTATAATAGTTAATATGATTTGGATACATAAAAATGAAAATCACTGTTTATGGAGTTGGTAAGCAGTATATGCGAATGAATGCAACATTAATTTAATTTTTTCCATTTCTAAAGGAATGGAAACGAAATGATACATAGGAATATTAGTATTCCAATATAATATCATATTTTATAGGCATAAATATGTTACCTAACACCATCTTTAATAATTTCCATGTATGGTATAAAGGAGTCATATTACTTTAAGGGGGTTGTAGTCCGCACTTTCTCAAATGAAATTATAGTATTTACACATTATGGAAGCCATAAAAGTATGATTTAAATGAACAATTCATAATAATAGAGAAATTATAAATATAATATATATCACATATAAATTAAGTTCCATCATAATGTCCCCTATATGAGGCAAAAGGAGATAATTGAACAATCAACGTTTCGTGAGGCTAAATTTCGTCATCAACAAAAATAGTATGTTCTAAATCCATATGATGGAGGTGTGTGTAAGTGTGGATTTAATAAATATAAATAAAAAAAATATTATATTTATTATAATGTTGTTTATATTTATAAAAATAGTAATAATAGCATTGGGAGTGAAGAAGAAAAAAAAAGATAACTTGACGGAGGGCAATACCTTTAAATCGGGTGACTCCCATTGGTTTGAACCAAAAAACTTCTTGAAGTTTCTTATACATATATTAAATCATATCAGAGGAAGATATAGATGTTAGGAGATTATTTTTGATATGGTTGGTTGATCCAAGGGTCTTGAGAGGTGTGAGTAATGGGTTAGAGGTGGTGTCCTTTTATAATATGGGGGCGGTGATCTTTATGAATGTTTGAAAATATTATTTTATTACAAAATTAATTTCGATTTTAAAAATTCCCAAACTCATTAAATTATAATATAAGATTAATATTATTATTAATCCTCTAATCCAATTGGTTTTAGACTTATTTTGGATTCATTTTTAACTTTATCATTTAGCTTTAACCCTTTGTTAACTAATTTAACTTTTACCGTGTCTTCATTTATATTAATACTATATGCTTAATATAGGTAATATAAAATAGTAATCAACCCAAAATGGTTCTTTAATGACATTTTTAACATAATATATTTCATTTGGAATAATATTATATTTTTTTGAATATTTTATCTATTAATAAAAAATTTATTCATTTAAAATATAATTTATGACATTTTTTATACTACTTATATCACAACTTTTAAAATATCCAATCCAAAATTAATCTTTATAAAAAACAACAATAATTAAATTATAAAAATTTATTATCATATCTAAAATTAGTGGATCGCTTAAAAAGTTTCAAAATAAAATTATTTTAATATTTGTAATATCATTTATCTAAAAAATTAATTATTGAGAAAATTATTACATCATCATTGATTGTTAAATATATTTATTTATATGAAGTGTAAAAATTATAAATAAAATAATATGATAAATGAAATAGATTTATATTTCTTAATTAATATTTAAAGAAAATGATATCAACAATATAACCCCACATGAAAAATGTTATTTCAAAATAATACAACTTTATAACATTTTAATTTTAACGTTAAATAAAAAGTTATTAATGTCATTATTTTAAACAAGTGTCATTCAAATGCCAACAGTCTCACCAAAGGATTTTATTGGTTGTCTGTGACTCATCCAAGAAGGTTTAAAAAAATTGTGGTAATTTTAAATTATTATAATATTTTTATTACCTTTAATTACCCTATTAATCATTAATAGCAATAAATAAAAATAATATGATACTATTCACCAAAAATTAATTTTATATTATTAGAGAACATTTTACATACTGATGACAACAAGGTATATCATATTTTTGAAATTCAATTCACCAATGTTGTATGATTTCATATTAATTAAATGGTCAGGTTTTTAACTACTACGCAGTGCTTTCACTATTCATAAAAAAATTGAAAGTTTTCAAAAAAATAACAAAATTCACCCAAATCTAATTTTGATATTATGATTTCAAAATTGATTTCAATTTCACCTAGTTCAAAACATAGAAGTTCAGTTCATTAATTTAAAATTAATATTTGTGGTTAGAACATGAAAATGTGTTTTTATGAAGTAAAAATTTACTAAAAGATTGTCAAGTGTTTATTTGCATATTTAAAAGGAAAATTACTTACAGGGAAAAAATTTGGATCAAATGGTAACAATATATTTCAATTAATATTTATAACCATTTTAAATTATAATATGACCATATAAATAAATATGATGAAATTAAAATTTTGTCATAAAATGCAGAATTTTTCACTATTAATTAAAAAAGGACATTATCAGAAAAATAACAAAAATTTACCCAACAGAAATTTTTATGACTTTCCTATTAGAAATAAGTTTATATTGTAATATGAATCATATTAAACTAGAAAATAATATATTGAAGAAGGATTTTCTATCAAAATGTGGTAAAACTACATTTTAATAATAGGAGAGTATTTATGCTTAAATTTTTTGATTCATTCTCACATTAAGACATTAAATTTTATTAGATAAATGATAAAATATTTATAAAAAATGTTTAATGTCAGTATCTTACACAAGCTGCATTCAAAGGACAAATGACTCACCCAAGGATTGAACTAGCCATCTATGATTTATCCAATATGGTTAAGACATTTAATAAGGTAATTTTATATTATTATAATATTATTTTTACCTTGAATTGTCTAATATACCTTTAACCACGGTAAATAAAAATCAAAAGTAACTATTTTCCAAAAACAATTTTAAACCTATTGAACCAAATATTACTTAATTGTGACAACCATGTATGTCGGATTTTTGAAATTCAACTCACTTAAGAAATAAAATTTAATTAAAATGAAAATGTCAGGTTTTTAACTACTACGTAGTGTTTTCACTATTCATCAAAAATTAACATTTTCATAAAAAACCAAAAAATTACGCCAAGATAATTTGGATATTCCAAATTCAAAAATTATTTCTATTTTAATGAATTAAAAACATAGTGGTTTAATTAATTAATTCAAAATTAATTTCTATTGTCAAAACTATAAAGCGTGTTTTTATAAAGAAAAAACTACAAAAAGAATGACATTTAATTATGTCCAATTTCAAGGTGGAATTACATTAAATGAACAAAATTGGATTAAATTGTAAAAATATAATCCAATTACACTATAAAAAATTTAAAAATATAATATATTCATATAAATAAATCATATTAAAAGACAGTTTTGACTTAAAATGCATTATTTTTCACTATTTATTAAAAAATGAACTTTATCAGAAAAATACCGAAAATAGAGATGAAGTAAATTTTTATGTCTCAGTTCTAAAAAAGATAATATTTTCAAATGAAACATATAAAATAGAAAAAAAGACTTAAAAATTGTTCTCTATCAAAATTTGGTAAAAATAGCTTTTAAAAATATTAGAGTATTCATGCTTAAAAAATTGTATTCATTCCCATTTTAAAACTCATTAATTTATTAGATAAATGTAAACATAATTAACAAACATTTATAATCATAATACTGTTAGTTCTATTCTTTACTGCTAATATAAATAGTCGGGCATTCACTACCATTTAAAATAATAATATGATATTGTTACTTTTTTCTTATCACTCTCCATTGTCTATGATATGAGATCTCAGAAAAATCCATTATAGTGTTTCAGGTATTCTATCAATCGTATCATCCCATTTAATGTAAAATTAATATTTACTTTAAAAATGTAAATAAATATTAATATATCATATTCTATAGTTATCTGGGATGTTATAGATCACCCATAATCTGTACTCCCATGGATTGATATGATGTATCTGAGAACATGTTAGTGAAATGACCGTTCAAAAAAACTCCATGTCTTAGGCACCCCTTAAACATGAATGTGTAGTTATTACACTCGCATAAGAGGAAAATTAATTCCTCAAATATTATTTTAACTTCAATATCTAATATGTGACAGATTCTCAATAAATGATGAACCATAAAAAATGCAATTACAATTTAACATGTGAGAATTTTTTGGGTGATATCTCTTATGTTGTGACATGTGAAAAATATCAGGCCAAAAATTATATCATTATAGAAAAATTAATGTTTCTCAGTAGTATTGACCCTCCACACTACATAAAATTTCCCAATAAACAAGATTCCTAGGATTATATTTTATGGATATGGTATTTCCAAATTCCATATGACATTTGAAGTAAAAACTAGTAACCAACAAATAATGTCAGTGGTTTTCTCTAATGGATCTAATAATATATATATATATGTATATGTAATGGATATATTAACTAACCTCTTATCGATTAGTTGAACCAGATCATATTTCTCATAAATGAGACGAGGTTATTATATGATGTTGTCTATAGTGAAAGCATTCCATATCGAATCTATAATTTGAAAAGGATGTAGTTACCCAGGAAACCAATGATTGATGTCCATCACCTTTTAACATGTGAAACATCATGGAATGATTCATTATCTCTCCATATTTATAATTACCCACCAATATTTTCCATGGTTATCATTATGCATATTCATTAAACAATGTTTTAACAACCACATTAAATCATTTAATTTCCAGAAAATATTACATTGAAAACCCATATGTACATAGATATGATCATGGGATTGGATAACATACTTCTTTTAAATATACCAACCATTTATTGTCTCAAAACAATAAATTTTATCACATATGGATAAAAAATTCATATTTAATGAATCTCTCTATATATTTGATATAAGATCGTGATAAAATAAAAGTTAGATGATATTGTCCCTCACCCATTGGAATCCCAGAATTCATGATGAAATTCCACAATGACCAAAAAAATCACTAAAAACATGGTTGTAACATATCCCATGTAGGTGTCCCCCAAATGAAATATTCAAAAATAAAAATTACACTAGATCAAGTCTATTACAACATATTATCAAATGAATATGGATACACAAACAAATTGATTAATAAACATCCCACTAAAAAAATTTATACTTTATGTTATTGTGGTTTGTATAAACTGAAAAACAAGTATCCAATTTATAAATATACTTGTATATCAATTCATATACTTATGAATTTGGATCAGTAATGTGATTGTGATAATTATTCTTTTTTGGCCTAAATTATGTGTATCTATATAAAACCACTACATAAACATTAATATGTATTCCCCTTGCCCTAACATTTGATTCCTATTAAAACCTAATATACTAAATATACAACTCCTGATAGGTTAATATTTTCCTTGAGGTCTTACTATAAATAAATTACTGGAAACCCTCCTCGTGATAATGATGAGAAACAAACAACACTAATTTCTTATTCAGATCACATGTCAGAGCTTCAGATTGGAAAATTTACTGGATGGAATACTAATAATGCAATAAAAAACAAGAAACATACAAATTTTTTAGATGATCATGGATTATTCCAAATATTACATGATTCATAGCGTATTTTGTTCTAATTATAGTAAATAAAATAAAATAACATGATCTTATATGCTCACATGGTCAATTCATAATTAATATTTATGTAGTTTCATAAATAGTTGATTCTCTATCATGATAATCAATAAAATTGAATGATGATTCACACGATTTTACATATACAATGAATACACAATTATTTCATCAATGAAAACCACAAATTTTACATCTTCAAACGAATGTAATATCATTTTTTTTCAAATCCAAAAACATCATCATTGAGTTTTTTAGACAAAACTATAGCTCGATGAAGTCATAAAAGTATTAAATGATCTTAAAATTGTTTAATTTATGTATTATAATATCACACTCAACTAATAGTAAACTGAAATCATGTCCATCATTATTTTTTGGCAGCAAAATATTTATTGAAGATATCATTGATGCATTGAAGGACATACTGATTGGTTTACATAATCTTGAGAACCTATTTTATTCAACACCTAAGTAAAATTTTCCATCAAAATTCACATATAAAATCACAAAAGGTCCCCATGGTGATGAACTTATTTATATTAATCAATTAAAAAATTGATCACAAAAAACTCAACTCTTGATTCTCCATCTCTTTCATCATGTATGGAGTGATAGAATATTTTTAAGCTACATTCAACAACATGAAAGTGAATTTGATCTATTTCCTTATGGTAAGATACACAACAAATTAGGAAATACAATATGAATGCGGTCCACAATTATAGAATCATTACTCTCCAATAACGTTATATCATTAATTAGAAGGATTTCTATGTAGAATAGGATTCAATCCAATATACAATTATTTGTTATTAAATGACTAGCTTGTTGATACAATGAACACTGATAAAAATAGAATCCCTATTTTATTAATAATAATACAATATCTTAAGATAATATTCTATTTAGAATCATATGAAACTATATAATCTATTAGTAGAATCAAATTTTACACTTACATTTAAAGGAATAATTTAACCCATACTAAATATATGCCAATGATTTGTAGTGAAAGTTCATTAATGTGTCTTATATCTCATAATGAATCTAATATATGTGTATCAATTATCATAACACAATTATAACGTTCTACATAAAAACAAAAAAAAAGATATAAAATTTACCACAATTGAAGTAATAAGATTCCACAACATAAAAAAATACAATAAATTCTATGAAATACATTATTTTTACAACATATAGTTGGAACCTATACATCCAAAATGGTTTGAGTAGATTTTTTGAAATACATTTGACTTTACATTTTTTTCAATAGATCTAATCTGATTCCCTTTTGATGATACCAACTACTATCACTGTTAGTCATGTGTAGAGGTACCATATCCAAAACCTATTTAAGAGAGACCATATAAATATATTGTTCGAATCTGATGAGGGGAATCTTAGTACTTCGTAAACTCTAAATTCATCAAAAATAATTTTTCACAAATCAAAATTATTTATTGCTTGATGAAAATATAATGATATACCATATTTACAAAATATAAAAATCCATATCATGGAATATAACTTGGATTTTCATAGGGCTATATATGCAATACTGAAAGCACTAAACCTAGAAATTATACAACAATTGTTTTATACTACCATGGTTTATCTACCTCACACTGAATTTTAAAAAAAATTCATAGTTTTTTTAATTGACATAAATTAGACATCCCTGTCATTGATAATAAAACTACCATCCCCCACTTGTGTATTAATTTCAATTCAATTTGTTTATAATATTTTTTTACATCTAATTAGTGATTTTGTTTAGGTTAATGTCATTTAGTGTTGATATTATCATATGCAAAATCACATCATAAAATATCATACACTTTACTAAATATCCACATGTATTAATGAATAAAAACACTACAATTTTAGAATTTCATGTGTAGTAAATCGGTGACATGAATATATATTTCACAATAATTAAATATTGATCCTCTCATCCTATAATGCATATGGATAAATTTCATTCATGGACATAGATTTGAATTTAATCTAGTCCAACTCCCCTTAATTTATGGATTTGTATTTGATTTTAAACAGGATCATAATTAATCCTGATAAAAAATATATAGAAAACATCAACCATTTGTACATGTGTTACTCTGGGTGTTTTAAGATCACCAAGATGTAATCGGTCTCAAAGAAATATACATGAGACAATTCATTACTATTAAATTATAGAAGGTAAATTATCTTGAAAAAACTAGTTAGATGGGAAATTATTGAGATAATATGGTTCATCCTTATCTTTATTTATTATAAACATATAGAATTTGAAATAGAATTATCTCTATAGAGTTCAATTCACTCAACAAAATATACTATAAAAATTAATATGAAACACATGATTATAGATAAAAACATAAATCCAGTAACATATGGCTACCCTAAAAAATGAATAACTAGTGATTTAGAATGTTATAACATTTTAATTTCTTCTATTATCTCAAACAATTCTTGTTATTAAATTTAATAATTTATATAAGATTAATAATCATATGTGGAAAATAAATTCCTAATTGAATAGGGCATGACAAAATATTTCAGTACATGAATAACATGTTAAATGAAAACAAACCACATAAGACCACAAACAACATGTCAAATTCAATTAAATATAACATCACATAATCTATACATCACCCAATATATAAAAAAATCTCATTAAAAACTAAATTATCATTATTAGTAATTCTATACATGGTAACATGGGTTTACTCCACCCTTGTTTTAGTTATTCCCTTGTAAGAATTCCTTTCAAAACCCTAAAAATCTACTTTTTCTATATACCTTTATCATAAATTAATGAAATTTAATAGTATTGGTATATGAAAAAAAATTGAAATCTTCATACATGTTTTCCCTCCAATGTCTATGATGGGACTCTACATATCCTATAGTATTTATTGTAAACCATATTTAATATAGTATCAATCAATACATATATAAGGTTACCAATAAAAACAGACAAAAATTATAGAAAATATTAGAATACCAAAAATATAAATATCATAATTCATACCATACCATATAGTATTGTAAAATAAATATCATGCTAAAATATATATTGGTATTAATATAAAATTAATGATGAAAACTATAGTTGCTAAAAACATTGTACCTAATTCATTATTATTTTTCATCTCCAAGAATAAATAATGTCTATCATAGTAATAAAACTGAAAATATGGCCCCATACCATGATACAAAATAATTTTGTGTACTCAATTATGATTTCCAATGATTCAAGATTATGGTTTATGAAAGAATCATTATTCCAAAACCTATAGTGTAAAACAATTCCTTATATGAAATTAATGTTCGTCGAATATTTCTGTAACATGGGAATTAGTTCATAAATTAATAATGAACATTAAATAATCTACTATGAATTGATATGAATGTAGAATAATTTTTTCAAAAAAATACAATCCTTAACATGATTCCATATATTTCAATTTCATCAAACCGAAAATATAGGTGGGATCACAATGAGAGAAAAATATATTCAAGGACTATGTAATAAATTTAAAATTACATTTCATGAGAGACACAAATGATCCCATGGTGAATTACCAAAGAAATTTAATGATTTACATTGATAGTTCTGTGTATTCATTGAAAATTTACTTACTATATCATCTTACATTTATCTTGGAATGCGAAAATACAATTGGTATTAGTATCACATTAATAAGTAAAACATTTTTTTCTAATTATATATATGTTCTTAGAGGATATATAAACATATGTATATTCTCATTATAATATAGTCAATATTATAAAAACTTTAATGAAAATTATATTGATGCCCACCAAATTACCAATCAAGCCAATGATGTCATAATATTTAATATTGGAAACGTCATACCATTTTACTAATTATTCTCCCAATTTCAATAAAATTACATTATCACATGTAATCATATTTATAAATTTGGGTCAAATTTTAAATTATCACAATAGTTGTAATAATTTCATTTATGATATATTTTACAAGAAATAATTTTCCACGTGTCATGCAATACATTATGTCAACATATTAAAATTTTAATTAAAATTTACATCCAAAAAACAACTAACAAGCAATTAAATTCATGAATAATAATTTACAAAGGATTCCAATATTATTCCTATTATGTATACAATTTCATGTTATAAAAAGATATCTATATTCAAAATTCTGTGTTATATCCTATTGTCAAGGGTATGAACCCCACACAGGTGCATGTTTGTTGTATTCTCAATATAAATAGGTTATATGTGATATTTTGTAGGTCTTAGAATAATGATTAAATATATTCATGTGATTCTAATTATAAGGGGATGAAATAATTGTATTTCCATGTGATCAAAATATTTATACAATAGAAATAAAATTTAAACAATAAGATGTTTTGGGAATATAACTTAATAGGGGAGAAGAAAAGTCCAATGTTCAAAATTAAATATTAATGAAAACCCCTTGGACCCCCTACTAACAATGATCTGAATACTCTATGAATACATGAATAGGTTGATTCATAGAGAGAGTAATAATGATTTACTAAAATAAATAATAATTCATATATTTGGTATGCATATATTGAAAAAAAACAAAATATCAAATACTGGTTCTGGTGAAGAAAAAGATGTAATTGATAACCCATAAAACTCATGAATCAAAATAAATAATAAACCATGTATTAATTGGGATCTAAAATTAATTTTTTATTCTTGGCAAAAAAAATTATTTTTCCATGTAGTCTTGATACCACTAACTAGCCAATTAAAACAACTAGAATGTTACTAGGGTCCACCAGTGAAACATTATAGGTTGAGACCCCATTGGTTTGATGACATAATTAACCTTATATATGGTCTCAATATAGTTTCCCTATTTTTAATTATACCCCTATTATTTTCCAATATAATCTCCAATAATACTCCAAAAAATATTGAATATTCACATTTACATCAGTACAATCCAAATTACATGATGGTTAGGGATAAAAAACATAAATTGGAGATCAACAATGAAAATTTTTTGATCATTATTTTTTATTTTTTGTATAACACATTGTAATGAATTTATTTTATGTTGATCCAAATAATTCTATTACTATAAAAATATTTCATCAAACGGGGATATAGATTTATGAAATATTTAAATTGAACAAGATGAATTGATGGAGACCTATACATTGTGGTATGGGTGAATGTACTCAACAAATAATATAGGTATCCTAGTGAATGCCATGTTGGGTTGGGAACAAGTAGTTGGAGTCCTCTTCTTCTTGGTTCATAAATAATTTTATCATCCAGGGGCTGGATGGTAGGGTTATTGAATGATCCTTTTTTGGAATTTTGTTTTCATCGAAAGGTAATATTTGGAGTGAGATTCTTGAGGTGGTTGGTGTTATGTTGGAACCTTCAGTTCTTATTCTCCCTTCGTGATCCATAGTAATTATTTGGGACAACAGTTTATTTCTAGTTCACATTCTGAAATGGAATATTCTATTGAAATATTTGATGATTCGATTATTTATAATTTTTATTATGTATCATGAATTCAGAGAATTTTTTTCATGGAATTTTCTATTAAGGTGTATGATGGTATTATTAAGATAGCACTTTTTTATTTATTTACCTTTAATGGAGTATGTGTATGTTTCAATTCCCAAATTGAAAATACCAAATTGTATTTCATTCCTATTTTCCATTCAATTATGATACATTGTTTATTGACTTGTGTGGGTTTTGAGTTCTGACGTATTTTATATTAGTATTGAACCATGGGTATTATTGAGGGTGAGTATGTTGTATGAGTTGTAAAATAGTGTTTTGTTTATTGAATATTATTTTTATTCACATATCCACTAATGATCTACAATATATTCCATTTCAGACACTCTTTTTATTGAGGAGATCGTGGTTATTGGTTTTGTACATCAACATTAATTGGGGGGTTAATTGAAAACATTTTTTTAGTATGTTTGTATTTAGTTTCATAAATGAATTTAATGTTAATGTTGGTTATGTAATTCCTACATCTTGTTGATATAGATTCCATTGGGAGAATTGGTATTGTTATATATAGAGAGACATTGAAAACGAGGATTTCTTGTTCGTTAGACCAATAATTTCGGTATTAATTTCACACACATCCCATAATTTCCATTCATATTTTATTTTAATTTTTTATAATTTAAAAATAAAATGGATGGAAAAATTAAAATTTAATTTTTTTTTATAATAATGATTTAGTTATAGAATATGTTTAATATAAATATTTTAGAAATGAAAAAATTATCTAAATGTTAATAGACCCATGTCACATTTCATGTTCATTTTATTGAATATTTTGAAACCAAATAATGTGTAGTGCCTAATTAGTCTATATAAACTTGTTTGTTTCATCAACTATTTAGTGTACATGACAAATTTTAATTTTAATTTTAAATGAATATTTTACCTATTTTCCCTCACATTTATTTGACCCCATTTGATATCTTATACACATAATACATCACCTATGAAATACATCCACCCCTACCAATATTTGTGCCCAAACTCCACGAAAACCTCTTTTTTGGTGTCTATTGTGTTTTGTTCCTATTAGTGATAATCATCATCCCCCTCTTCTTTCTACTTTTAAATCCCCAATTTTCCCCCTATTCTTCACACAGTATCATAAACCCAATATGGTATGGTAGACATATTAAATTTTATTTACTTTTTAAATGGGAGTATGATCTAAATTTAGGGTATATTGAATCCAGGGTGTGGGGCTTCAAAATATTGTTAATTAGTTAACATTTTTCTTCCCTTTATATTTATCATATAAATTATGATGAAATGAATTTTTGTATATTTATCTTCATTCATTATTCATTTGATATAATTTTAAATATATAGATATGTAATATGAAAATGAAAAAAATCATTATTTGTGATATATTTAAATTTTAATGATCTTATATATTTTATAACATTTAATATTTATGAATATCTTAGTATAGTAATCATATTTTTCTATAAAATGCATGACTGAATTAATAAATAAATTTTTATTTTTTCAATGTAATGTTTGTTTGAAAAATATATTGACATGTTTTTGGCATTAAATTTGGTTTCCACATATCTAATTAGATGTTCAAAAAACTAAAAAATATGCATTTTATGATTTTTTTTATTTATTTTAAATAAATTTTTATCATTAGTACTTGAAAATTAATTACTATATAAATAATTTCATCCATTAAAATATATTTTGAAACAATAATGTTTTATTTAATCGAATAAATCATTTTTTTCAAAAATAATAGATAATTTATTTGAAGAGCGGTTTTAATTGATAATTTTTTTATTTATTGTAATTATATAATTTTTTATTCATTATCTTTAAGATTGTGATTATAATAATTTATATTTTATAGTTTTCTTATTATATAATCCTCATGGGATGCCTATTATTTTGGATAGGTGATCATATGTTCCATGACACTAATTTTTACTCAATATGGAAGTGGTGTATATTTGGTTACCCACCCACTTTTGAAACAATTCACTATTAACTAACTATTGGTTTGACCCAAGTTAGTTATTTAATTTCATATTTCCCCTAAACAATGTTTCCGTATTATGATTATATTAGGTCTATCATTGTATATTATTTTTTATTTTTTATGTACCTAAATAATCATAGTTCATAATCCAATTTTATGTCATCTATTCATGACACTTTTTTCCTGTTAGAAATAACGGCCTCTATTGTTTATTTGATGATAATATTATTGTTGGAACCATGGTCATCATATGCATTAATTAGAGTATGGTATGGTTTTTGTTTTTTTTCAAACCTCAGAGAATGTTTAGAATGTGTTCTAGCAAAGTGATCAGAAAAAACAAGAAGATAACAGTATTGAAGGTTGCACCGTTTTCCAGTGTTTTCTGATTTTATGGACCTCCAAATTGACAAATAAAGAATAGTGTTTCTGGAAATTGGACTTGCATGACGAAGACTAGGAGCCTTGGAAACTTGCACACCATTTGTTTTTCAAGATGAGATCATAAAACCATGGAAAAGTAAAAATGGGCGCCGAAGTTTGGGGTTGGTCGCACTAGTGACTTGTGCGGCAGAGACATGTTCAATGAAAACTTGTGTGGAAAGGGAAGACTTGTGCACTATTGCTAAAGGTATCCAAATGTCTATAAATAGTGGTTAACCCCTCCTCATTCTACACGATGTCCAGACATAGAGAAATTCATAGATCATGTCGCAAAGGTGTAGTGGTCTCGGAAGTGGATGTGGGTCACGCAAGTTGAACTAGCGTGAAAGTTGTTAGATTCACATCCAAGGTGGTTTGGGTGATAAAGGGTGTTGGTCTCCCATGTTTGGAGTTGGGGAAAGAAGTGTCGCGCAGGTGTTTTGGTGACAATTTCATGCCAAAATTTGAAGAAGCGTGACAGTAGACCTTTGCACGCGAAAACCGGTTTGGGTGGAAAAGAATGTGAGTCGTGCAAGTTTGAAGTTGAAGAAGTGAGTGTCGCTCAAGTGGGAGAGTTGTGGTTGCACACAATCTTGAAACATGTGCATCGGGCTTGGTGAAGTGCGCCCGGTGTGGTTGAAGTACGCTGGTCTTTTGGAGCTGCACGAAACCTAGAAGATTTCCGGATAATATCGGTGGAAAGTGAGTTTAGTCTACTGGTGAGAGTTGGACTTCAACAAAGAAACTACATACAACAGAGGATGCCTTTTTTCAATTATGAAGAGAAATTCATGTCTATAAACGGAGTGGTACTTCACCAAATAAAGTGAGCCAGTGGGAGTCAGTGGGAGTGACCCGAGGGACGCAATGAGCTATCCCTGAAATTTTGTAAAGGAATTGAGCACGAGATAGTGTGATTGTGCCCGAACCTTTGTAATCCACATATAGTGATGTTTAGTGGAATTTGGTACGACAAAAAACCTGTCAGAGTATGCTCCTTGGACGTAGCCCTTAGTGGCGAACCATGTAAAAAAGATAAGTTTCATCTCTCTGCATGTTAATGTTTTCTTTCTGATTATATCCATCTCACATGTTTAAAATGTTTATACCAACGTGGGAACATGATCTATGACTTTAAAAGAAAAATTTTCCACCCTAACTTATCCCTACCCTCCCAGGGTTTCCTGAGGTCCTATAAGTGGTATCAGATCAACGTTACTGGTGTTGGACCTATCTTTTTCCGTGATGGATAATTCTGCCAGTGTTACGGGAGTATCCCTCTTTGATGGAAGTAATTTTCAGATTTTGAAGAAAAGAATGAGATCCCAAATAATATCCCTTAGAATAGAAGTTCTGTTTTCCACTGTGCAAGTTATAAATGTTTCTGATCCAAGCAGACTGGATTTGACTGATGTAGATAAGAAATTTTTTGATGCAGATGCTAAAGCATAGAATGCTCTCACCGTAGCCCTTTTTGATCAAATATATCTAAAAGTGATGTTTTCACCTTAGAAAAGTTTTGTGGGATAAACAAGAAAATATTTATGATGGAGATAGCAAAGTGAAGGAGTCGAAACTAAATGTTCTGCACAATAGGTTCAATGATCTGAAGATTCATCCTAATGATAATGTAGACTCCTTCAATCAAATTACTATAGTGATTGGAGAAATTTAGGGCCTAGGAGATGAAATAAAATACGTTTATATTGTAAAGAAAATACTAAGAAGTCTTACACCCCTGTACAATGCAATGGTGTCAGCCCTTGAGGAATGTGATCATTCCAAACATTCCATGAATGATCTACTGAGTTTTCTAGTGTCATATGAAATGAGAGTCAAAAGATAAGATTCTACGACTCTAGTGAGAAAGGATATGGCGTTCAAATCCATTGAAAACTGAAAATATCAAAAGATATTAGTGGTGAAGATGATGAAAAAAAATAAATTCTTTCTTTCACTACAATGAAGTTCTATAAGGGAAAAGGGAAATCCAAGGGGAAGTTACATCTTCTTGCTTTCGTTTTGGCAATGCTGGACATATTGCCTATTAGTTCTTAAGAAAGTTCGATGATGAGAATAGTGATTTTGAAAGCATTGAAAAGCCTTAGAAATTGATTATCATAAAGGGAGACTTCAAATCAAGAAGGAAAGTACCAAAAAAGAGCTTTTTCTATGAAGAAGAAGATGATGGTAATGAATTATGTGATGAAAAATATCCTGGATATAAAACTGGAAACCATGCTTCCATGATGGCTACCATTGAAAACTCAAAACCCTTGTTCGGTAATGGAAGTGATATTAAGAGTACTCCAAATGGTTTTCAAAAGATTCAAATTAACGTTGTCTTTTCCAATCTTGATAATAAATGTAAGAGATGTAACAAGTGGATGGAAATGGGGAATGAATCATCGGAATATGTTGATGATCTTGAAGCATAAATTGAACCTCTAGAAGAACTAGTGAGAGTTCAGTCATCAATTTTTGAAAGAACAGATGATATTGTGGAACTAAATATTAGAATTTTTGAACAGGAAATAGTCATAAATGACCTTTCATCTAGACTTTAAGATAAGTCCAAGATTATTTAGGGTCTTGAAGAAGAAGTTGTTACTCTTAAGAGTAAAACTAAATGTCAATCAACCACAAATGAGGGTAAGAAGAAAATTCATTTTGGAATATTTTCATATGCATAATTACTAGTAATATCCAAGCGTGGTTCAGATGGGGTTGGAAAAATTTTGAGTGATCAAAGACCTTCTTGCATGGGAAAGACTGGAATTGGTTGTGAAGCTGAGACATCAACATCTAGAACTAAAGAGAGACAAATGAAAGACAAAATTAAAGTTGTACATGTTGAATCATTGGCTGAAATGCTTAAGAATAAACCCTCAGTCCAAACTAAAATAATAACTGAAAATTCTCCTCAAACGTTCAGAAATGTTAGGCAGTCCATCTATTCTCCCATGGAAGTAGGCATGAGGAAAAATTCAAGTGAGAAGACATTTCCTCTCATGAAGTGTCAGTTCATTGGATATTTGTGCCATACCATGTCATATTGTGAGGCAAGGATCTACCTGAATGGGGATGATTTGGGACATCAATAAAGGAGACTGAATTTATATCCTTCATCTTATATAAGAAATAATTTCTAGGTATATTGTTTTCGTTGTTCTAACATTGGTCATAAGGCTGATAATTGTAGAAATATAAGGGATATGGACACTTCATACCAAAGTCCGAGACAAGTGAATTCTCATCAACAAGATTGTTTTGCTCTTAAAAATAGGTTTTCTCCTCTCTATGAAGATTTCGACTATGAATAACCAATGTACACGGATGCGATAATTGAAAGTCCATCAATTCTCTATACATGATCGAATGTCTCATGGAAAGAAAAGAATAAAATTGGGAAATCCAACATTGCAGAGGTGGACCTCAAAGATACAAAAAGCAATAATACATGGATTCTATATAGAGGTTGTTCATCCTACATGACAGGTAATGCTGGCCTATTAACAGATATCAAAAAGAAGGTTGATAGTACAGTACTATTTGGCAATGATGGATCTATGAAAATCAATGGCAGTGAAAGTACTGAATTAGCTCATGGAGAGCTAATGAAGACTAAAGACTTTTATGTAGATGACCTACATCATAATCTACTCAACTTGAGTCAACTATGTGACTCAGGATATATTGTTACTTTTAATCAGAAAGGATGCACTATCAAGGGAAAGACTGGTTATTCACATATGAAGAGATGACGAATAGAAAGAAACTTGTATTAGGTTGATAGCGAAGAAAATGCTAGTTACATGACTTTTGAAGAAGAAAACAATTTGTGACATCAGAGACTGGGACACATCAATCAACAAGACATTGTGAAAATATCAAAATTGGGGATTGTCATGAACATCCCTACCCCGATGTGTGAGCGTGAAAAGTCTTCGGATTCGTTCATTTGTGAGAAGTAGGTCTCCAGTTCATATCATCCACAAAAAAAATGGGAATATCATCTTTTGGATCTAATTCATACAGATGTATTCGGGCCGATAAATGTAGCTAGACCTCATGGAGAAATGTAATTTGTCCTTTTCATTGATTATTACAGTAGAATGGCATGTGTAATGATCATTCACGGGAAACGAAAAGAGCTGGACTGCATGAAAACATATCAGTGAATCACCGAGAATGATACTGGAAGAACATTCAAAGTGTTGTGATCTGACAATGGAGGGGAATACATGTCCATTGAATTTGAAAATTACCTTGAGAAGCATGGGATACAACATGTAGTTGCTACTATGAGAACTCCAGAACAAAATAGAGTTGTTGAACATATAAATCGACATGTAAACAACATGGCAGGAACTATGCTGATTGAGATTCATATTCTAAGACATTACTGGAAATAGGGTATTCAAGCTGCAATATATATTCAAAATCAAACATGATTTAAATGGGTAAGACAAAGACACCATATGAATTTTGGCATTGAAAGAAACACTCTTTAAAATACATTCATGTTTTTGGATGTAAATGATTCATTAAGAACAAAGAAGGAAATCAAAGGACGTATGGTTACAATGAAGATGAAGGAATTTTCCTTGGATACTCAATGAACAGTAATGCCTACAGTGTTTCAAAAAGAGATCGGGAAGGATTGTGGAAAGAAGAGATGTTAAGATAATTGAAGAGAAAACCACAAATGTTTCATGGACGTCATATGCTGATGTGATAGAAAGTGAGGAAGAAAGTGAACGTGGAGACAATACAAATATAGAAATAGAAGAAGCTGTACAAAACACTCAGCAGTGACATCATGATTTTGACTCAGAAGAAGAAATCCGAAGAGAAAAATGTGGCCGGAGAGAACACAACTGAATCGCACAGGATAAATCGTAGAGCTGAGATTGATCCATCTAATATAATTGGGGACAATAGTTCACCCACTCAAATAAGGAGGATGTAGAATAACACAAAATCTGCATTTCTGTCAGTTTTGGAGCCATCCTCATTTGAATATGCTGCAAAGGATGAATCATGGGTGAATTCCATGAGTGAAGTGTTAGATCAAATTGGAATGAATCATACATGGGATCATGTCCAGAGACCCGAAGGTCACAATGTGATTGGTACAAAATGGATCTTCAAAAACACGTTTTATGATCATGGATATGTTATTAGAAACAAGGCATGATTGATTTGTAAAGGAAACTCTCATATTGAAGGTGTTGATGTTGAAAAAACATTTTCTCCCGTGGCTCGACTAAAGTAAATCAGGATTTTCCATTCCATGGAACTCCAAAGAGGATATAAAGTTTATCAGATGGATGTAAAGTCAACATTATTTAATGGTGTACTCATGTAATAAGTCTAAATTGAACAACCAGTGGGTTACGTTCTTAATACTAATGAAACAATGGTCTGCAAACAGAAGAAATCTCTATATAGTTTGAAGGAGGAACAACAAGCATGGTATTTGTAACACCCCGAGCTTCCACGATACGCTTCTCATTCAATAATGCAATAGCTTGCATTGTACGCAACTTCGAGCTCTAAAACACCGTGACTAATCAAAGTAGCTGTTATGAATAGTAATAACCACTTTTTAAAATATAGAAATTTTATATTTCAAAATGGACTTCATTTTTGTATTCGTAATATCGAAATTATCCAAATTTGAATTTTTTGTAATTTTCTGAGAACTTCCAATTTTTTTATGAATAGTGAAAAATACTTAAAAACAACTTTTTAAATCAAAATAATTTATAGTGAAAAATTATACTATTTAGTGGTTTTAAAGTATAATTAGAATATATTTTTACCATTTTATCCAATGGTGGTCATTAGAATTAATTTAACATTGAAATCAGACATAAACAATTGGCAATCTTTTGATATAAATTGTTTCTTAGAAACACGCCATTTTTTGTAACAGCGGGAATTAATTATATAATTAATTAATGCAACTTATAAGTTTGGAATTTTTAAAAATAGACATCATTTTTGAATTTGGAATATCAATTATAGCATAGGGTGAAATTTTGGCTTTGTTCTGAAAAACTTCAATTTTTTATGAATAGTGAAACCACTAAGTGGTAGTTAAATAACTGATTTTTCATTTAAATGAAATATTACCACTTCTGTGTTTTGATTTTCAAAAATCCGACACACATGGTTGTCATTATGAAGTAAAATGTGGTTCAATGAGATTAAAATAAATTTTTCGTGAATAGTAACTTTTAAGTTCTTAATCGTGATTAGAGGTAATTAGTGTAGTTTAAGGTAAAAACAATGTTTTAATAATATGATATGAGATTGACACTTGTAGTACTCCTATTGGATGAGTCATGGCCGACCAAGACAACCCATGGGTCAACTTGGGGACCCCATGGAGCCACTTTAGTTGGAAAATGACATTAATATATATTTATTTAATGTTAGAATTAAATTGACACAAACATGAGTTGTTTTACTAAAATAGTTTTTAAGTGGGGATACACAAGTCCAAATTTTGATTATAAATATTCATTAGAAATATAAAAAGATTTCCTACATCATATTATTTTTTTTATAATTTTTAGACATTAAATAAATTAAATTATTTATGACATCATTATGATGCAGTGATGACCTCATTATTTAACGATTTTAATAAAATGAAAAGATAATGCAAAATCCAAGGCTTACACTTGTCCAAAGAATATTGGATGGGTATAGTTCGAACCATTATCACCTTATCCATGAATTATATATGTGTGGGACCTTTAGAAACCGAAAAGCATTGTATAATTGAATAACATTTCATTACATTCCAAAAGTGCCCCTCCTCTCCACTTATAAAAAGCCCCCAGCTCTACCACCTCATTCACATTTTCAAGCCATTTGGCTCGGCCAAAATCTTCCCAAATACTCTCCCAACATTCCTCCCTTACTACTAGAAGCCTCACTTTGGGCATAACTCTTCCCAAGGAAGCCTTTAGCTCAAATCAAAAAGTGTTACCCGATTTTGAGGTAATGTCATCTCTAATGTTGTTTTGTTTTATTTTTCTTCTCCAACCCCCTAAACTCTTTTTATTCATTTATTTTGTAACAACAACAGTATCATAAATATACTAGGATGTTTTTATAAGAACTATTCTAGCTACACTTACACACACCTACATCTAATGGTTAAAGAACATACGGTTTCTGTGGATGGCGAATTTTTGCCTCACGAAACGATGATTGTTCAACACTCATATAACACCTTCAAAGGTGTCCATTAAGATGTCACTATTTTTATATAAGATATATAATATGTTTATGTTTTACTTATGCTTCTGTATTTCTCATTTATGGCATACTTTATGATTTCCATTATGGCTAAAACACGATAATTTCATTTTAGGAAGTGTGGACTACCGCCCCCTCAAAGTGATTTGAATCGTTAATGTCATATGTGTGATGTATAAAGGATGGAGTAAATGGTATTATACACTATATTATACTGGAATTATATTATACATTTATATCATTATGATTTAGTTCCATTAAATATGAAATTGAAATGAAATTAGCGTTTATGCGTACGTACGGCTTACCGTCTCCATGAACGGTGCATTTCATTTCTTACCTCTAAATGTTACGTAATATTATAAATGAATGTATATACTGGATATATAAGATATATATTACATCTAAATCATGAATATAATTCTGGAGATAATGGATATTTCACCACATGAACAACTTGTAATTATAAGAAGTTTATTTTTGACTCAAGTAACAAAGATCGACAAAACGACCGTTATTAACTTAAATAATTAAATAATGTTCATAACATGGTAATAAGGGATATAAAAGGAATAATGAACATGAAAAAGGTTCTTAAGTAAATATAAATTAACACTATTTTATTATTCAGGAGGTTAAAGAACGGTCGAGTCAGGACAAGATGCAAGGTAAGGGAACTTCTTAACCCAATTTCCATTCTTTGGGTTAATCTCCTACTTTCAAATTATGTCATGATATTATTATGTCCTATCTTGTATTTTTACGTTCTTCATGTGTACCTATAGTGAATACACATAATAGATCTATTTTATTTTAAAAATGATCTTTTTAAGGACTTCATCTCAATCCCCTTTCATTGAGGCATATTTGGTTTTATACACAATTTTCTTTTATACGGTGTATAAACCCCTTGGACTTTTACGGTTATTCAAAAGGAATATTTTTATACAAAGCATTTTGCTAAACGACAAAAGGGAATGTTTTTCTTTCCGTACTTATGCAGCGACAACGACTTCTCCGTCGCCGTGACCATTATTTGAGTTTCAGCTTCCTCTACAAGCCATCATTTTTTTTAATGAAAAATAAATACAAAGTTTTAACTTTCTTTTATTTTGGTATTGAAAATGGTTTTGAAAGAGTTTTTATTATATCAATGTGTTGTATTGATATCTTGTGATTGAAATGTGGAAATGTTATGTTTCCTTTATGCATGTTTTATGTGATACGATTATGTTATGGTTTATGATATGTTTAAACCTATTTATATGAGGAATGTATTGGACATAATAAGTGACGGGTGGAGCCCGCTATAGCTCCTCGATGCATCGGTAGGTCTCATGAGACAACTAGACGTGGAATTGGCCGAGGCCCTTTCCCAATTTGATTTATGGTTTTGGCCGAGGCCTTAATCATTTTAGACGTCTTGGCCGAGGCCTTGACAAAATGTTTCAGAATGTCCGGCATTATACATTCCCTCGTTATGAAAGTGGTTATTGATATTTCATGTGATTATTCGACCAGTAGAATATCCATGTGAAGAAGTGAATGGCATTGTCTCATTTTACTTTTGCCATATTATGTTGATGTTCAAGTTTAAATGGCTTTTGTTTTAGTTATACATTGCCTTAAATTTTTATGTTTATTTATGAAAGCTTCCACAATATTGTTATCCTTACTGAGCATCTGAGCTCACCCCTTTCAATGTTTTAATATTTTCCAGGATGTGAAGATGTATTTTATGAATGACCTGAAGGGACTGTGAGAAGAGGATATGAGTGTGGATGATGGAGACTTTGTTATTGTAGTTTTTCACTTTATGATGTAATGTAACGTTTACGAATGTATCTAGTGCTTCCAAGGCTACTAAACTAATCGGTCATTCGAGACTTGATCTTTTGTGATCATGCCAATGTTACGAACTAATGCACCGACTCTGGGTAGCTGGGGTCGGGGCACTACAGTTGGTATCAGAGGCAGTTTAGTACTAACCTTGGAAGCTAGATTTAGATAAACTCTGATTAGAGAACATAGCCCAAAGATAGAATTTGAGGATTAATATAGAAGAACTTCCTAGAATTTTGTTATTGTAGAGATTTTGGGAGTTTTCCGAGAAATACATCCCTGTCTGGATATGAGCAGGTAGAGGCGGCTCTGGCACATATGTACCTAGGGGTAAAACCCGAAAACACCGCTTTTAGCTAGAATCGAACGGGAACTGGTGCACGACAACGGGCCTTGTTGTACTCTTGGTTACGACACTCCCGGGGGATATGCTTAGGATAATTCTCATTTTCTTTACAAACCACTATGAAGGGTTATGAGTATATACTTCCTCAAAGGAAACATTTCTTTTTATGATTATGGATTATATCCATAAATTTTTCAATTTATGTAAAGTATTTTACAAATATGGAATTATGTATTTTATTTCATAAACTAATCTAGTTTATGCAATTATTTAGAAATGGCGCCTATTGGAAGAAATGGAAACCGTATCAATGCACGCACTCCATGTAGGGATTTCCCTCCTGCTCAAGATAATTATAGTGGGGTTGGTGATGCAACTGGTGCCGATAAGCTAATCACCATACTGGGACAACTTACTCAGGTTTTGAATAATAAGGTTAATCATATGGAGCACCCCGATCCGCAACGTGGAGGATCAATGCTAGACCGTTTCATGAGGCAACAACCACCAACCTTCAATGGGGGTACAAATCCGTTAGTAGCTGAGCAATGGATAAACTTCTTAGAGAAAATATTCCATACCTTGGGGAGTAGCGAAAGGGAGAAGGTTGTCATGGCAGTTTACCGCCTCACTGGAGATGCCGATCAGTGGTGGTCGCTGATTCAAAACACAAAGGAAGATGATGACGTATCGAATATGGAATGGAGGGAGTTCAAAGATCTGTTTTTAGAAAAATATTTTCCTCGTGACCATCGAGCAGATATGGAAAGACAATTTCTGAGTTTGAGGCATAAGGAGGATGAGAATGTCGCAAAGTATGAGGCTAACTTTACAAGGTTAGCGAGGCATGCTGCCGATTATATACTTAACCCAAGGAATAAGATTGATCATTTCTTTGATGTGTTAAAAACATTTCTCCATCGAGCTTTAGTATCACAATCCTTCTCATCATACGAAGATATTGTCTCGTGTGCTATCAAGACAGAAAAGGAATTATCTAAGTCTTATGACAACAATGTAAAGAAAGAGAAGAAGAGAACGGTAGAACAAGAGATAAATAAAGGGAAAAAGGGAAAGAAGGATTTTCCATTATGTGATAATTGTGGGAAGAATCACCCTGGTACTTGCCTAAAAGGAATGGGAGTTTGTTATAAATGTGGAGAGAAGGGTCACCAGGCTTGTGATTGCAAGGGAATGAAAGAGGTTGTCAAAGTTGAATGCTACAATTGTAGAGAAATGGGTCATTATGAAAATGAATGCCCTAAGCGTCAGGTAAACTTACCTCAGAAAAGGCCAAGGGATCAAGGACAATCTTATGCTGTTACTACAGTTGAAGCAGAATAACTAATGTATTGCTGCTTTTGGACTCATGGATTATATTCTGGTTATTAGAATAATGTGATATATATATATAAGGATTGTACTACAGTACTTGTTGATTTCAGTAAGGTTTTAATATGATAAAGGTAATTATATTTTTAGTATGTGACAATAAGAGAAACTTTACTTTGTTTGGGGAATCTGATAAATAGATTTTGGAATTAAGAGACCTTTTAGAGAAAGTCTGGACAGAGGTATTTTGGATAACTATAAAGGTTGGAGTGGATTAAGTTGATCTTTGGATAGTATTGTTTAAGGTTAAAAAAATTTATGAAGATTATTTTTGGAATATTATGATACTATAGTTTTAGGAAAAGGAAAACCTGCAGGGTGGGGCATAACCCATCGCGTCGGACAAAGCTGCAGGAATCGAACCCACAATCATGGTGCGACAGGCCTTTATTTCCTACCACTAGCCTACAGGAAGTCCCTGGTTATTACAAAATAATTTTACTAATCTTAATGGTATGTGTTAACATTTGGAACCTTATACAATTAGGATAAGTATAATATTTTTGAGTTCTATTATATTTTTGAGTGAAAGATGAGTTGAAGGATGAAACTCTAATTGTCAAGCATAAATATATATATACCTATCTCTTATTCAATGAAAAAATTAATTCTTAAGCTTTAGTAAAGGGATATTAAAACAAAAAAAAATGTGTTATCCTAATACCTTATGTCTTGTTGACATGATGATATTTTAAATCAACATAGATTGAAGGCTTTGAGGCCCTCAATTTGACAGTTGATTGTGATTGACGACCTCAATCACTCCCTATAAATATATTTACGTTTTTTCTCCAATTATATGTCTCTAATTTCCACCAATGTTCTCCTAATCGAGATCACAATTGGGTGGTGACTTTTTCATTTCCCTTTCCCTCTTATTTAGGCTAAATTTTATTAACCTTATTTCCGATGTGGGTTTTCCTCAAAGGTATTTTCTCTTTTCAACCTTTTATTTTCAAAGAAAAATTTCAAATTGTGAGGACGCAATTTATTGAAGGAGGGGAGAATGTAACACCCCGAGCTTCCACGATATGCTTCTCATTCAATAATGCAATAGCTTGTATTGTACGCAACTTCGAGCTCTAAAACACCGCGACTAATCAAAGTAGATGTTATGAATAGTAATAACAACTTTTTAAAATATAGAAATTTTATATTTCAAAATGGACTTCATTTTTGTATTCGTAATATCGAAATTATCCAAATTTGAATTTTTTGTAATTTTCTGAGAACTTCCAATTTTTTTATGAATAGTGAAAAATACTTAAAAACAACTTTTTAAATCAAAATAATTTATAGTGAAAAATTATACTATTTAGTGGTTTTAAAGTATAATTAGAATATATTTTTACCATTTTATCCAATGGTGGTCATTAGAATTAATTCAACATTGAAATCAGACATAAACAATTGTCAATCTTTTGATATAAATTGTTTCTTAGAAACACGCCATTTTTTGAAACAGCGGAAATTAATTATAAAATTAATTAATGCAACATATAAGTTTGGAATTTTTAAAAATAGACATCATTTTTGAATTTGGAATATCAATTATAGCTTAGGGTGAAATTTTGGCTTTGTTCTGAAAAACTTCAATTTTTTATGAATAGTGAAACCACTAAGTGGTAGTTAAATAACTGATTTTTCATTTAAATGAAATATTACCACTTCTGTGTTTTGATTTTCAAAAATCCGACACACATGGTTTTCATTAAGAAGTAAAATGTGGTTCAATGAGATGAAAATAAATTTTTGGTGAATAGTAACTTTTAAGTTCTTAATCGTGATTAGAGGTAATTAGTGTAGTTTAAGGTAAAAACAATGTTTTAATAATATGATATGAGATTGAAACTTGTAGTACTCCTATTGGATGAGTAATGGCCGACCAAGACAACCCATGGGTCAACTTGGGGACCCCATGGAGCAACTTTAGTTGGAAAATGACATTAATATATATTTATTTAATGTTAGAATTAAATTGACACAAACATGTGTTGTTTTACTAAAACAGTTTTTAAGTGGGGATACACAAGTCCAAATTTTGATTATAAATATTAATTATAAATCTAAAAAGATTTCCTACATCATAGTATTTTTTTTATAATTTTTAGACATTAAATAAATTAAATTATTTATGACATCATTATGATGCAGCGATGACCTCATTATTTAACGATTTTAATAAAATGAAAAGATAATGCAAAATACAAGGCTTACAATTGTCCAAACACTATTGGATGGGTATAGTTCGAACCCTTATCACCTTATCCATGAATTATATATTTGTGGGATCTTTAGAAACCGAAAAGCATTGTATAATTGAATAACATTTCATTACATTCCAAAAGTGCCCCTCCTCTCCACTTATAAAAGGCCCCCACCTCTACCACCTCATTCACACTTTCAAGCCATTTGGCTCGGCCAAAATCTTCCCAAATACTCTCCCAACATTCCTCCCTTACTCCTAGAAGCCTCACTTTGGGCATAACTCTTCTCAAGGAAGCCTTTAGCTCAAATCAAAAAGAGTTACCCGATTTTGAGGTAATGTCTTCTCTAATGTTGTTTTGTTTTATTTTTCTTCTCCAACCCCCTATACTCTTTTTATTCATTTATTTTGTAACAACACCAGTATCCTAAATATACTAGGATGCGTTTATATGAAGTATTCGAGCTACACTTACACACACCTACATCTAATGGTTAAAGAACATACGGTTTCTGTGGATGGCAAATTTTTGCCTCACGAAACGATGATTGTTCAACACTCATATAACACCTTCAAAGGTGTCCATTAAGATGTCAATATTTTTATATAAGATATATAATATGTTTATGTTTTACTTATTCTTCTGTATTTCTCATTTATGGCATACTTCATGATTTCCATTATGGCTAAAAGACGATAATTTCATTTTAGGAAGTGCGGACTACCGCCCCCTCAAAGTGATTTGAATCGTTAATGTCATATGTGTGATGTATAAAGGATGGAGTAAATGGTATTATACACTATATTATACTGGAATTATATTATACATTTATATCATTATGATTTAGTTCCATTAAATATGAAATTGAAATGAAATTAGCGTTTATGCGTACGTACGGCTTACCGTCTCCATGAACGGTGCATTTCATTTCTTACCTCAAAATGTTACGTAATATTATAAATGAATGTATATACAGGATATATAAGATATATATGACATCTAAATCATGAATATAATTCTGGAGATAATGGATATTTCACCACATGAACAACTTGTAATTATAAGAAGTTTATTTTTGACTCAAGTAACAAAGATCGACAAAACGACCGTTATTAACTTAAATAATTAAATAATGTTCATAACATGGTAATAAGGGATATAAAAGGAATAATGAACATGAAAAAGGTTCTTAAGTAAATATAAATTAACTCTATTTTATTATTCAGGAGGTTAAAGAACGGTCGAGTCAGGACAAGACGCAAGGTAAGGGAACTTCTTAACCCAATTTCCATTCTTTGGGTTAATCTCCTACTTTCAAATTATGTCATGATTTTATTATGTCCTATCTTGTATTTTTACGTTCTTCATGTGTATCTATAGTGAATACACATAATAGATCTATTTTATTTTAAAAATGATCTTTTTAAGGACTTCATCTCAATCCCATTTCATTGAGGCATATTTGGTTTTATACACAATTTTCTTTTATACGGTGTATAAACCCCTTTGACTTTTATGGTTATTAAAAAGGAATATTTTTATACAAAGCATTTTGCTAAACGACAAAAGGGAATGTTTTTCTTTCCGTACTTATGCAGCGACAACGACTTCTCCGCCGCCAGACCATTATTTGAGTTTCAGCTTCCTCTACAAGCCATCATTTTTTTTAAGGAAAAATAAATACAAAGTTTTAACTTTCTTTTATTTTGGTATTGAAAATGGTTTTGAAAGCGTTTTTATTATATCAATGTGTTGTATTGATATCTTGTGATTGAAATGTGGAAATGTTATGTTTCCATTATGCATGTTTTATGTGATATGATTATGTTATGGTTTATGATATGTTTAAACCTATTTATATGAGGAATGTATTGGACATTATAAGTGACGGGTGGAGCCCACTATAGCTTCTCGATGCATCGATAGGTCTCACGAGACAACTAGACGTGGAATTGGCCGAGGCCCTTTCCCAATTTGATTTATGGTTTTGGACGAGGCCTTAATCATTTTAGACGTCTTGGCTGAGGCCTTGACAAAATGTTTCAGAATGTCCGGCATTATACATTCCCTCGTTCTGAAAGTGGTTATTGATATTTCATGTGATTATTCGACCAGTAGAATATCCATGTGAAGAAGTGAATGGAATTGTCTCATTTTACTTTTGCCATATTATGTTGATGTTCAAGTTTAAATGGCTTTTGTTTTAGTTATACATTGCCTTAAATTTTTATGTTTATTTATGAACGCTTCCACAATATTGTTATCCTTACTGAGCATCTGAGCTCACCCCTTTCAATGTTTTAATATTTTCCAGGATGTGAAGAAGTATTTTATGAATGACCTGAAGGGATTGTGAGAAGAGGATATGAGTGTGGATGATGGAGACTTTGTTATTGTAGTTTTTCACTTTATGATGTAATGTAACGTTTACGAATGTATCTAGTGCTTCCAAGGCTACTAAACTAATCGGTCATTTGAGACTTGATCTTTTGTGATCATGCCAATGTTACGAACTAATGCACTGACTCTAGGTAGCTGGGGTCGGGGCGCTACAGTTGGTATCAGAGGCAGTTTAGTACTAAACTTGGAAGCTAGATTTAGATAAACTCTGATTAGAGCACATAGCCCAAAGATAGAATTTGAGGATTAGTATAGAAGAACTTCCTAGAATTTTGTTATTGTAGAGATTTCGTGAGTTTTCCGAGCAATACATCCCTGTCTGGATACGAGCAGGTAGAGGCGGCTCTGGCACATATGTACCTAGGGGTAAAACCCGAAAACACCGCTTTGAGCTAGAATCGAACGGGAACTGGTGCACGACAACGGGCCTTGTTGTACTCTTGGTTACGACACTCCCGGGGGATATGCTTAAGATAATTCTCATTTTGTTTACAAACCACTATGAAGGGTTATGAGTATATACTTCCTCAAAGGAAACATTTCCTTTTATGATTATGGATTATATCCATAAATTGTTCAATTTATGTAAAGTATTTTACAAATATGGAATTATGCATTTTATTTCATAAAATAATCTAGTTTATGCAATTATTTAGAAATGGCGCCTATTGGAAGAAATGGAAACCGTATCAATGCACGCACTCCATGTAGGGATTTCCCTCCTTCTCAAGATAATTATAGTGGGGTTGGTGATGCAACTGGTGCCGATCAGCTAATCACCATACTGGGACAACTTACTCAGGTTATGAATAATAACCTTACTCGTATGGAGCACCCTGATCCGCAACGTGGAGGATCAATGCTAGACCGTTTCATGAGGCAACAACCACCAACCTTCAATGGGGGTACAAATCCGTTAGTATCTGAGCAATGGATAAACTTCTAAGAGAAAATATTCCATGCCTTGGGGAGTAGCGAAAGGGAGAAGGTTGTCATGGCAGTTTACCGCCTCACTGGAGATGCGGATCAGTGGTGGTCGCTGATTCAAAACAGAAAGGAAGATGATGACGTATCGAATATGGAATGGAGGGAGTTCAATGATCTTTTTTTAGAAAAATATTTTCCTCGTGACCATCGAGCAGATATAGAAAGACAATTTCTGAGTTTGAGGCATAAGGAGGTTGAGAATGTCGCAAAGTATGAGGCTAACTTTACAAGGTTAGCGAGGCATGCTGCCGATTATATACGTAACCCAAGGAATAAGATTTATCATTTCTTTGATGTGATAAAACCATTTCTCCATCGAGCTTTAGTATCACAATCCTTCTCATCATACGATGATATTGTCTCGTGTGCTATCAAGACAGAAAAGGAATTATCTAAGTCTTATGACAACAAAGTAAAGAAAGAGAAGAAGAGAACGGTAGAACAAGAGATAAATAAAGGGAAAAAGGGAAAGAAGGATTTTCCATTATGTGATAATTGTGGGAAGAATCACCCTGGTACTTGCCTAAAAGGAATGGGAGTTTGTTATAAATGTGGAGAAAAGGGCACCAGGCTTGTGATTGCAAGGGAATGAAAGAGGCTGTCAAAGTTGAATGCTATAATTGTAGAGAAATGGGTCATTATGAAAATGAATTCCCTAAGCATCAGGGAAACATACCTCAGAAAAGGCCAAGGGATCAAGGACAATCTTATGCTGTTACTACAGTTGAAGTAGAATAACTAATGTATTGCTGCTTTTGGACTCATGGATTATATTCTGGTTATTAGAATAATGTGAAATACATATATAAGGATTGTACTACAGTACTTGTTGATTTCAGTAAGGTTTTAATATGATAAAGGTAATTATATTTTTAGTATGTGACAATAAGAGAAACTTTACTTTGTTTGGGGAATCTGATAAATAGATTTTGGAATTAAGATACCTTTTAGAGAGAGTCTGGACAGAGGTATTTTGGATAACTATAAAGGTTGGAGTGGATTAAGTTGATCTTTGGATAGTATTGTTTAAGGTTAAAAAAATTTATGAAGATTATTTTTGGAATATTATGATACTATAGTTTTAGGAAAAGGAAAACCTGCAGGGTGGGGCATAACCCGTCGCGTCGGACAAAGCTGCAGGAATCGAACCCACAATCATGGTGCGACAGGCCTTTATTTCCTACCACTAGCCTACAGGAAGTCCCTGGTTATTACAAAATAATTTTACTAATCTAAATGGTATGTGTTTACATTTGGAACCTTATACAATTAGGATAAGTATAATATTTTTGAGTTCTATTATCTTTTTGAGTGAAAGATGAGTTGAAGGTTGAAACTCTAATTGTCAAGCATAAATATATATATACCTATCTCTTATTCAATGAAAAAATTAATTCTTAAGCTTTAGTAAAGGGATATTAAAACAAAAATAATGTGTTATCCTAATACCTTATGTCTTGTTGACATGATGATATTTTAAATCAACATAGATTGAAGGCTTTGAGGCCCTCAATTTGACAGTTGATTGTGATTGACGACCTCAATCACTCCCTATAAATATTTTTACGTTTTTCCTCCAATTATATGTCTCTAATTTCCACCAATGTTCTCCTAATCGAGATCACAATTGGGTGGTGACTTTTTCATTTCCCTTTCCCTCTTATTAAGGCTAAATTTTATTAACCTTATTTCCGATGTGGGTTTTCCTCAAAGGTATTTTCTCTTTTCAACCTTTTATTTTCAAAGAAAAATTTCAAATTGCGAGGACGAAATTTATTGAAGGAGGGGAGAATGTAACACCCCGAGCTTCCACGATACGCTTCTCATTCAATAATGCAATAGCTTGCATTGTACGCAACTTTGAGCTCTAAAACACCGCGACTAATCAAAGTAGCCGTTATGAATAGTAATAACAACTTTTTAAAATATAGAAATTTTATATTTCAAAATGGACTTCATTTTTGTATTCGTAATATCGAAATTATCCAAATTTGAATTTTTTTTAATTTTCTGAGAACTTCCAATTTTTTTATGAATAGTGAAAAATACTTAAAACAAATTTTTAAATCAAAAAAATTTATAGTGAAAAATTATACTATTTAGCGGTTTTAAAGTATAATTAGAATATATTTTTACCATTTTATCCAATGGTGGTCATTATAATTAATTTAACATTGAAATCAGACATAAACAATTGTCAATCTTTTGATATAAATTGTTTCTTAGAAACACGCCATTTTTTGTAACAGCGGGAATTAATTATAAAATTAATTAATGCAACTTATATGTTCGGAATTTTTAAAAATAGTCATCATTTTGGAATTTGGAATATCAATTATAGCTTAGGGTGAAATTTTGGCTTTGTTCTGAAAAACATCAATTTTTTATGAATAGTGAAACCACTAAGTGGTAGTTAAATAACTGATTTTTCATTTAAATGAAATATTACCACTTCTGTGTTTTGATTTTCAAAAATCCGACACACATGGTTGTCATTAAGAAGTAAAATGTGGTTCAATGAGATTAAAATAAATTTTTTGTGAATAGTAACTTTTAAGTTCTTAATCGTGATTAGAGGTAATTAGTGTAGTTTAAGGTAAAAACAATGTTTTAATAATATGATATGAGATTTACACTTGTCCTACTCCTATTGGATGAGTCATGGCCGACCAAGACAACCCATGGGTCAACTTGGGGACCCCATGGAGCCACTTTAGTTGGAAAATGACATTAATATATATTTATTTAATGTTAGAATTAAATTGACACAAACATGAGTTGTTTTACTAAAACAGTTTTTAAGTGGGGATACACAAGTCCAAATTTTGATTATAAATATTCATTAGAAATATAAAAAGATTTCCTACATCATAGTATTTTTTTTGATAATTTTTAGACATTAAATAAATTAAATTATTTATGACATCATTATGATGCAGCGATGACCTCATTATTTAACGATTTTAATAAAATGAAACGATAATGAAAAATCCAAGGCTTACACTTGTCCAAAGACTATTGGATGGGTATAGTTCGAACCCTTATCACCTTATCCATGAATTATATAAGTTTGGGACCTTTAGAAACCGAAAAGCATTGTATAATTGAATAACATTTCATTACTTTCCAAATGTGCCCCTCCTCTCCACTTATAAAAGGCCCCCACCTCTACCACCTCATTCACACTTTCAAGCAATTTGGCTCGGCCAAACTCTTCCGAAATACTCTCCCAACATTCCTCACTTACTCCTAGAAGCCTCACTTTGGGCAGAACTCTTCCCAAGGAAGCCTTTAGCTCAAATCAAAAAGAGTTACCCGATTTTGAGGTAATGTCTTCTCTAATGTTGTTTTGTTTTATTTTTCTTCTCCAACCCCCTAAACACTTTTTATTCAATTATTTTGTAACAACAACAGTATCCTAAATATACTAGGATGTTGTTATAAGAATTATTCTAGCTACACTTACACACACCTACATCTAATGGTTAAAGAACATACAGTTTCTGTGGATGGCGAATTTTTGTCTCACGAAATGATGATTGTTCAACACTCATATAACACCTTCAAAGGTGTCCATTAAGAGGTCACTATTTTTATATAAGATATATAATATGTTTATGTTTTAATTATGCTTCTGTATTTCTCATTTATGGAATAATTTATGATTTCCATTATGGCTAAAACACGATAATTTCATTTTAGGAAGTGCGGACTACCGCCCCCTCAAAGTGATTTGAATCGTTAATGCCATATGTGGGATGTATAAAGGATGGAGTAAATGGTATTATACACTATATTATACTGGAATTATATTATACATATATATCATTATGATTTCGTTCCATTAAATATGAAATTGAAATGAAAGTAGCGTTCATGCGTACGTACGGCTTACCGTCTCCATGATCGGTGCATTTAATTTCTTACCTCTAAATGTTACGTAATATTATAAATGAATGTATATACTGGATATATAAGATATATATGACATCTAAATCATTAATATAATTCTGGAGATAATGGATATTTCACCAAATGAATAACTTGTAATTATAAGAAGTTTATTTTTGACTCAAGTACCAAAGATCGACAAAACGACCGTTATTAACTTAAATAATTAAATAATGTTCATAACCTGGTAATAAGGGATATAAAAGGAATAATGAACATGAAAAAGGTTATTAAGTAAATATAAATTAACTCTATTTTATTATTCAGGAGGTTAATGAACGGTCGAGTCAGGACAAGACGCAAGGTAAGGGAACTTCTTAACCCAATTTCCATTCTTTGGGTTAATCTCCTACTTTCAAATTATGTCATGATATTATTATGTCCTATCTTGTATTTTTACTTTCTTCATGTGTACCTATAGTGAATACACATAATAGATCTATTTTATTTTAAAAATGATCTTTTTAAGGACTTCATCTCAATCCCCTTTCATTGAGGCATATTTGGTTTTATACACAATTTTCTTTTATACGGTGTATAAACCCCTTTGACTTTTACGGTTATTCAAAAGGAATATTTTTATACAAAGCGTTTTGCTAAACGACAAAAGGGAATGTTTTTCTTTCCGTACTTATGCGGCGACAACGACTTCTCCGCCGCCGTGACCATTATTTGAGTTTCGGCTTCCTCTACAAGCCATCATTTTTTTAATGAAAAATAAATACAAAGTTTTAACTTTCTTTTATTTTGGTATCGAAAATGGTTTTGAAAGCGTTTTTATTATATCAATGTGTTGTATTGATATCTTGTGATTGAAATGTGGAAATGTTATGTTTCCTTTATGCATGTTTTATGTGATACGATTATGTTATGGTTTATGATATGTTTAAACCTATTCATATGAGGAATGTATTGGACTTAATAAGTGACGGGTGGAGCCCGCTATAGCTCCTCGATGCATCGGTAGGTCTCATGAGACAACTAGACGTGGAATTGGCCGAGGCCCTTTCCCAATTTGATTTATGGTTATGGCCGAGGCCTTAATCATTTTAGACGTCTTGGCCGAGGCCTTGACGAAATGTTTCAGAATGTCCGGGATTATACATTCCCTCGTTATGAAAGTGGTTATTGATATTTCATTTGATTATTCGACCGGTAGAATATCCATGTGAAGAAGTGAATGACATTATCTCATTTTACTTTTGCCATATTATGTTGATGTTCATGTTTAAAAGGCTTTTGTTTTAGTTATACATTGCCTTAAATTTTTATGTTTATTTATGAAAGCTTCCACAATATTGTTATCCTTACTGAGCATCTGAGATCACCCCTTTCAATGTTTTAATATTTTCCAAGATGTGAAGAAGTATTTTATGAATGACCTGAAGGGATTGTGAGAAGAGGATATGAGTGTGGATGGAGACTTTGTTATTGTAGTTTTTCACTTTATGATGTAATGTAATGTTTACGAATGTATCTAGTGCTTCCAAGGCTACTAAACTAATCGGTCATTCGAGACTTGATCTTTTGTGATCATGACAATGTTAAGAACTAATTCACCGACTCTGGGTAGCTGGGGTCGGGGCGCTACAGTTGGTATCAGAGGCAGTTTAGTACTAACCTTGGAAGCTAGATTTAGATAAACTCTGATTAGAGCACATTGCCCAAAGATAGACTTTGAGGATTAGTATAGAAGAACTTCTTGGAATTTTGTTATTGTAGAGATTTTGTGAGTTTTCCGAGCAATACATCCCTGTCTGGATACGAGCAGGTAGAGGCGGCTCTGGCACAGATGTACCTAGGGGTAAAACCCGAAAACACCGCTTTGAGCTAGACTCGAACGGGAACTGGTGCACGACAACGGGCCTTGTTGTACTATTGGTTACGACACTCCCAGGGGATATGCTTAGGATAATTTTAATTTTATTTACAAACCACTATGAAGGGTTATGAGTATATACTTCCTCAAAGGAAACAATTCTTTTTATGATTATGGATTATATCCATAAATTGTTCAATTTATGTAAAGTATTTTACAAATATGGAATTATGTATTTTATTTCATAATCTAATCTAGTTTATGCAGTTATTTAGAAATGGAGACTATTGGAAGAAATGGAAATTGTATCAATGCACGCACTCCATGTAGGGATTTCCCTCCTGCTCACGATAATTATAGTGGGGCTGGTGATGCAACTGGTGCGGATCAGCTAATCACCATACTGGGACAACTTACTCAGGTTATGAATAATAACCTTACTCGTATGGAGCACCCTGATCAACAGCGTGGAGGATCAATGCTAGACCGTTTCATGAGGCAACAACCACCAACCTTCAATGGGGGTACAAATCCGTTAGTAGCTGAGCAATGGATAAACTTCTTAGAGAAAATATTCCATGCCTTGGGGAGTAGCGAAAGGGAGAAGGTTGTCATGGCAGTTTACCACCTCACTGGAGATGCCGATCAGTGGTGGTCGCTGATTCAAAACACAAAGGAAGATGATGACGTATCGAATATGGAATGGAGGGAGTTCAAAGATCTATTTTTAGAAAAATATTTTCCTCGTGACCATCGAGCAGATATGGAAAGACAATTTCTGAGTTTGAGGCAGAAGGAGGATGAGAATGTCGCAAAGTATGAGGCTCACTTTACAAGGTTAGCGAGGCATGCTGCCGATTATATACGTAACCCAAGGAGTAAGATTGATCATTTCTTTGATGGGTTAAAACGATTTCTCCATCGAGCTTTAGTATCACAATCCTTCTCATCATACGAAGATATTGTCTCGTGTGCTATCAAGACAGAAAAAGAATTATCTAAGTCTTATGACAACAAAGTAAAGCAAGAGAAGAAGAGAACGGTGGAACAAGAGATAAATAAAGGGAAAAAGGGAAAGAAGGATTTTCCATTATGTGATAATTGTGGGAAGAATCACCCTAGTACTTGCCTAAAAGGAATGGGAGTTTGATATAAATGAGGAGAAAAGGGTCACCAGGCTTGTGATTGCAAGGGAAAGAAAGAGGTTGTCAAAGTTGAATGCTACAATTGTAGAGAAATGGGTCATTATGAAAATGAATGCCCTAAGAGTCAGGGAAACTTACCTCAGAAAAGTCCAAGGGATCAAGGACAATCTTATGCTGTTACTATAGTTGAAGCAGAATAACTAATGTATTGGTGCTTTTTGACTCAGGGATTATATTATAGTTATTAGAATAATGTGATATATATATAAGGATTGTACTACAATACTTGTTGATTTCAGTAAGGTTTTAATATGATAAAGGTAATTATATTTTTAGTATGTGACAATAAGAGAAACATTACTTTGTTTGGGGAATCTGATAAATAGATTTTGGAATTAAGAGACCTTTTAGAGAAAGTCTGGACAGAGGTATTTTGGATAACTATAAAGGTTGGAGTGGATTAAGTTGATCTTTGGATAGTATTGTTTATGGTTAAAAAAATTTATGAAGATTATTTTTGGAATATTATGATACTATAGTTTTAGGAAAAGGACAACCTGCAGGGTGGGGCATAACCCGTCGCGTCGGACAAAGCTGCAGGAATCGAACCCACAATCATGGTGCGACAGGCCTTTATTTCCTACCACTAGCCTACATGAAGTCCCTGGTTATTACAAAATAATTTTACTAATCTAAATGGTATGTGTTAACATTTGGAACCTTATACAATTAAGATAAGTATAATATTTTTGAGTTCTATTATCTTTTTGAGTGAAAGATGAGTTGAAGGTTGAAACTCTAATTGTCAAGCATAAATATATATATACCTATCTCTTATTCAATGAAAAAATTAATTCATAAGCTTTAGTAAAGGGATATTAAAACAAAAAAAATGTGTTATCCTAATACCTTATGTCTTGTTGACCTGATGATATTTTAAATCAACATAGATTGAAGGCTTTGAGGCCCTCAATTTGACAGTTGATTGTGATTGACGACCTCAATCAATACCTATAAATATTTTTACGTTTTTCCTCCAATTATATGTCTCCAATTTCAACCAATGTTCTCCTAATCGAGATCACAATTGGGTGGTGACTTTTTCATTTCCCTTTCCCTCTTATTAAGGCTAAATTTTATTAACCTTTTTTCCGATGTGGGTTTTCCTCAAAGGTATTTTCTCTTTTCAACCTTTTATTTTCAAAGAAAAATTTCAAATTGCGAGGACACAATTTATTGAAGGAGGGGAGAATGTAACACCCCGAGCTTCCACGATACGCTTCTCATTCAATAATGCAATAGCCTGTATTGTACGCAACTTCGAGCTCTAAAACACCACGAATAATCAAAGTAGCCGTTATGAATAGTAATAACAACTTTTTAAAATATAGAAATTTTATATTTCAAAATGGACTTCATTTTTGTATTCGTAATATCGAAATTATCCAAATATGAATTTTTTGTAATTTTCTGAGAACTTCCAATTTTTTTATGAATAGTGAAAAATACTTAAAAACATCTTTTTAAATCAAAATAATTTATAGTGAAAAATTATACTATTTAGTGGTTTTAAAGTATAATTAGAATATATTTTTACCATTTTATCCAATGGTGGTCATTCGAATTAATTTTACATTGAAATCAGACATAAACAATTGTCAATCTTTTGATATAAATTGTTTCTTAGAAACACGCCATTTTTTGTAACAACGGGAATTAATTATAAAATTAATTAATGAAACTTATATGTTTGGAATTTTTAAAAATAGACATCATTTTTGAATTTGGAATATCAATTATAGCTTAGGGTGAAATTTTGGCTTTGTTCTGAAAAACATCAATTTTTGATGAATAGTGAAACCACTAAGTGGTAGTTAAATAACTGATTTTTCATTTAAATGAAATATTACCACTTCTGTGTTTTGATTTTCAAAAATCCGACACACATGGTTGTCATTAAGAAGTAAAATGTGGTTCAATGATATTAAAATAAATTTTTGGTGAATAGTAACTTTTAAGTTCTTAATCGTGATTAGAGGTAATTAGTGTAGTTTAAGGTAAAAACAATGTTTTAATAATATGATATGAGATTGACACTTGTACTACTCCTATTGGATGAGTCATGGCCGACCAAGACAACCCATGGGTCAACTTGGGGACCCCATGGAGACACTTTAGTTGGAAAATGACATTAATATATATTTATTTAATGTTAGAATTAAATTGACACAAACAAGAGTTGTTTTACTAAAATAGTTTTTAAGTGGGGTTACACAAGTCCAAATTTTGATTATAAATATTCATTAGAAATATAAAAAGATTTCCTACATCATAGTATTTTTTTTATAATTTTTATACATTAAATAAATTAAATTATTTATGATATCATTATGATGCAGCGATGACCTCATTATTTAACGATTTTAATAAAATGAAAAGATAATGAAAAATCCAAGGCTTACACTTGTCCAAAGACTATTGGATGGGTATAGATCGAACCCTTATCACCTTATACATGAATTATATAAGTGGGGGACCTTTAGAAACCGAAAGGCATTGTATAATTGAATAACATTTCATTACTTTCCAAAAGTGCCCCTCCTCTCCACTTATAAAAGGCCCCCACCTCTACCACCTCATTCACACTTTCAAGCCATTTGGCTCGGCCAACCTCTTCCCAAATACTCTCCCAACATTCCTCCCTTACTCCTAGAAGCCTAACTTTGGGCAGAACGCTTCCCAAGGATGCCTTTAGCTCAAATCAAAAAGAGTTACCCGATTTTGAGGTAATGTCTTCTCTAATGTTGTTTTGTTTTATTTTTCTTCTCCAACCCCCTAAACTCTTTTTATTATTTTATTTTGTAACAACACCAGTATCCTAAATATACTATGATGTTTTTATAATAATTATTCGAGCTACACTTACACACACCTACATCTAATGGTTAAAGAACATACAGTTTCTGTGGATGGAGAATTTTTGCCTCACGAAACGATGATTGTTCAACACTCATATAACACCTTCAAAGGTGTCCATTAAGATGTCACTATTTTTATATAAGATATATAATATGTTTATGTTTTACTTATTCTTCTGTATTTCTCATTTATGGCATAATTTATGATTTCCATTATGGCTAAAACACAATAATTTCATTTTAGGAAGTGCGGACTACCGCCCCCACAAAGTGATTTGAATCGTTAATGCCATATGCGGGATGTATAAAGGATGGAGTAAATGGTATTATACACTATATTATACTAGAATTATATTATACATTTATATCATTATGATTTCGTTCCATTAAATATGAAATTGAAATGAAAGTAGCGTTCATGCGTACGTCCGGCTTACCGTCTCCATGAACGGTGCATTTCATTTCTTACCTCTAAATGTTACGTAATATTATAAATGAATGTATATACTGGATATATAAGATATATATGACATCTAAATCATGAATATAATTCTGGAGATAATGGATATTTCACCAAATGAACAACTTGTAATTATAAGAAGTTTATTTTTGGCTCAAGTACCAAAGATCGACAAAACGACCGTTATTAACTTAAATAATTAAATAATGTTCATAACATGGTAACAAGGGATATAAAAGGAATAATGAACATGAAAAAGGTTCTTTAGTAAATATAAATTAACTCTATTTTATTATTCAGGAGGTTAAAGGACGGTCGAGTCAGGACAAGACGCAAGGTAAGGGAACTTCTTAACCCAATTTCCATTCTTTGGGTTAATCTCCTAATTTCAAATTATGTCATGATATTATTATGTCCTATCTTGTATTTTTACTTTCTTCATGTGTACCTATAGTGAATACACATAATAGATCTATTTTATTTCAAAAATGATCTTTTTAAGGACTTCATCTCAATCCCCTTTCATTGAGGCATATTTGGTTTTATACACAATTTTCTTTTATACGGTGTATAAACCCCTTTGACGTTTACTGTTACTCAAAAGGAATCTTTTTATACAAAGCGTTTTGCTAAACGAAAAAAGGGAATGTTTTTCTTTCCGTACTTATGTGGCGACAACGATGTCTCCTCCGCCGTGACCATTATTTGAGTTTCGGCTTCCTCTACAAGCCATCATTTTTTTAATGAAAAATAAATACATAGTTTTAACTTTATTTTATTTTGGTATTGAAAATGGTTTTGAAAGCGTATTTATTATATCAATGTGTTGTATTGATATCTTGTGATTGAAATGTGGAAATTTTATGTTTCCTTTATGCATGTTTTATGTGATACGATTATGTTATGGTTTATGATATGTTTAAATCTATTCATATGAAGAATGTATTGGACTTAATAAGTGACGGGTGGAGCCCTCTATAGATCCTCGATGCATCGGTAGGTCTCATGAGAAAACTAGACGTGGAATTGGCCGAGGCCCTTTCCCAATTTGATTTATGGTTTTGGCCGAGGCCTTAATCATTCTAGACGTCTTGGCCGAGGCCTTGACAAAATGTTTCAGAATGTCCGGAATTATACATTCCCTCGTTATGAAAGTGGTTATTGATATTTCATGTGATTATTCGACGAGTAGAATATCCATGTGAAGAAGTGAATGGCATTATCTCATTTTACTTTTCCATATTATGTTGATGTTCAAGTTTAAAAGGCTTTTGTTTTAGTTATACATTGCCTCAAATTTTTATGTTTATTTATGAAAGCTTCCACAATATTATTATCCTTACTGAGCATCTGAGCTCACCCCTTTCAATATTTTAATATTTTCCAGGATGTGAAGAAGTATTTTATGAATGTCTTGTAGGGATTGTGAGAAGAGGATATGAGTGTGGATGATGGAGATTTTGTTATTGTAGTTTTTTACTTTATGATGTAATGTAACGTTTACGAATGTATCTAGTGCTTCCAAGGCTACTAAACTAATCGGTCTTTCGAGACTTGATCTTTTTTGATCATGCCAATGTTACGAACTAATGCACCGACTCTGGGTAGCTGGGGTCGGGGCGCTACAGTATTCTTGGCTAGACTCGTATCCCAAGAACCTAGAATTCAAAATAGGAGGAGTAGACCACAATATATATGCGATGAATTCTCCAAAATATCAGTTCATGCTTCTGGTATACGTTGATGACATTATATTTGGTGGAAGCAGGTAGAAATCAATGGATGAATTTTCCAATCACATGAAATCAGAGTTTGAAATTTCTATGACTGGGGAGCTCACGTATTTCATGTGGATGCAGGTGATTTAAAGGCAGGATTACAGTTTCATTTCTCAAGAAATGTATGCAGGAGAGCTGCTGAAAATGTTTAATATGCAAGACTCCAAAACAATATCAACTCTAGTTGCAGTTGGAACCAAACATGGAAAGCATGAGGATGGGGCATCTGTAAACCCCACTATGTACAGGTGGATAATTGGGAGCCTATTGTACCAGATAGCAATATGACCATATATTGTCCTTCCAACCTGTATATGGGACCTTATTCAAAGTAATCCAAAGGAGTAACATATGATAACAATAAAAAGAATCATGAGGTATATTCAAGGTACTCACAATTGTGGATTATACTACGTTGTAAGAAGAGATAAAGAATTATCATCATTTTCTGATACTGACTGGGCTGGAGATATTGTAGATAGAAATTCCACCAGTGGTGGACCATTATATATTTGGAATAAATGTGTTGGCTGGTTGAGCAAGAAACAAAAATGTACTTCTCTTAGTACTACTGAAGCTGAATATATATCTTCTATAAAGGCATGCACTCAACTACTATGTATGATGCTAAAATTAACAGTTATTGGTGATGAGGTGATGAAAACAATGGTTATTTACTATGATAACAAGAGCTCCATTTATCTTACGAAGAATCCAGTTCAGCATTCTCGTACAAAACATATTGAAATTAGGTAACACATTATCAAAGAGAAATTTGAACAAGGCGTGATTAGGATAGACTATGTGGGTACTGAAGAGAAACTGGCTGATATCTTGACTAAGCCACTGTCAGCGGCTTTGTTTGAGTAGCATTGGTTGATCTTTGGTGTTCAGCCACCTCCCAGTGCATAAGGAGGTTACACAATACCCCTCTCCACAGTTATGTTAACTGTTTTTATTCTTTATTGAGGGTATGCTGAAATATTATGGAGGAGATACTATCTAGGGGGTGTTTTGAGATTTTCAATGAGAAAATACCTATCTTTGAGTTTATTTACAATGGGGAAGAAGTAATAAATTCAGGTCATGTTTGGTATCACAATGAGGATTCAGTAATATGATATGAAGTAATTCATTGGACATGTAATGCTTCTGGGAAAATTTAAGAGAAGTGCATGGGAGTCATTGAGAAATTCCAAAACACGGGATCCCAATTCACACTTCTCCTCTTGTTTTTTAAACCGATCATTGCTCATGTAGACTTACAGTGTTTGCTGATTTGATTCTTGCATCTTTGGTTTTCATGCGGCAGGTACTCTATTGAATTAATTTACTAATTTCCAATAAACCCACAGGGAGAGATTGTTAGAATCCTGGTTGTTCAATGCATGAATTGTAGTATGGAATTGTTTTTGTTTGATGTAAATCCACAGATATTGTTCATAATGTGTTCCAGTAAAGTGATAATAAAAAAAAGCAGATAAAAATATTGAAGGTGACATCGTTTTCCAGTTTTTATTAGAATTTCCGGACCTCAAAATTGACAAATGTATAAAAGTGTTTTTGGAAATGGGACATGTGCGTCGAAGACTTGGAGGCTTGGGAAAGTGAGCGAAATTTGTTTTTAAAGATTAGATCTTCAAAATATGGCAAAGGAATAAGGGGTTCCCATGTTTGGGATTGGTCGCACAAGTGACTTGCACGGCATAGTCTTGTTTGCCGAAAACATGCGCACCATTGGAAGACTTCCACGTCGTCAGGCCGGGTAACCAAATGCCTATAGATAGTGGTCGACCCCTCATCAATATAAACGAAGTTCAGACATAGAGAAATTCAGTGCTACCATCACATAGGTGTAGTGGTCGCCCAAGTGGTTGTGGGTCCCGCAAGTTAAAGATGTGAGAAAGTTTTTTTTTTCACGTACAAGGTTGTTTGGGAAAGAAAGGGTGTTGGTCTCCCAACTTTGGAGTTGGGGAAGGAAGTGTCGCGCAGGTGGTTTGGTGACACATGCATGGGAGAATTTGAAGAATCGTGATAGTAGAACTTTGCATGCCAAAATTGGTTTGGGTGGAGAAGAATGTGAGTCGTTCTTGTTCGAAGATGAATAAGTCAGTTTCAAGCATGTGGGAGAGTTGGACTTGCGCACCATCTTGAAACTTGCGCGCTGGGCTTCGGGAAGCGCCCCAGGTGTGGTAGAAGTACGCCAAACTTTTGGAACTTCATGAAAACTGTAATATTTCCCGATACCTTCAGAGAAAAGTGAGTTTAGTCTACGAGTGAAAGTAGGACTTCAACAAAGAATCTACATACAATAGAGGATGCATTATTTTTCAATGATGAAGAGACATTCACCTCTATAAATTGAGTGGGACTTCAACAAAGAATGTGATCTAGGGGGACTGAACTAGATGGACCTGGGGGAAGAAATTAGCTATCCTTGACCTTTTTTAAAGGTAGTAATCCTGGGATAGAATGACTGTTCCTGAACCATTGTAATCCACATATAGTGTAGTTTAGTGGAATTTGGTAAGACCGACAACATGTCGACGTATGCTCCTTGGACGTAGCCCTTAGTGGGGAACCAAGTAAAAAGTGTTGTTCATCTCTCTGCATGTTAATTTTCTTCTGATCATATCCATCTTACAGGTTTAACATTTTCTTACCATCGTGGGAACAAGATCTATCACTTTAAAAGAAAATGTTTTCACCCTAATTCACCCCTCCCCTTTCAGGGTGTCTTGGAGTCCTACAATTATAAAACACAATTTTCATTTGATTTATTTAATAATTTTGGAATCACCCATTGAAATTTTACTATAGATATTACTTGAATATAATTAATTTAAAAATAAGGTTTATAAAATAATTCAGAAAAAGATTTTTTATTTTTGGTTCTAAACCCTGGAAAACATATTTTCAATATTTTCATTCAATCAATATTGAAATAGAATCATTATTTAAATTATATTATTGGTATGTGATTTCAATATTCAAACTTAGTCATAATTTTATTCATGATTATTTTAATTTTTAGATATGAATTCAGGTTTAGTTTGTTATTTTTCATAGATAATGTCTTATTTTAGAATACATTGTATGTCATGGAGGCCTGGGTAATTTATTTTCTCGTGGATTTTTTTTCAGTTTTTCATCATCATTTTACTAATTTCGTAAAAAAAATAATGAATTAAGGGTTCATTACAGATTTGGATATTTGAATATGGATTTAAACAGGGGTTTATATAGATGATAGTTAATTTCAGAAGAGGGACTTCTTTTTTTAAATTGATCCATTCTTTATATCGCTTCATTTTATCCAGTGTGTGCCCCACTTATGTACGAATTGATCTTTCCCAATTTTATATATCTAGATGATATGTTTCCCCTTTAAAAATATATTATTTAATGGATATGGTTAATATACTGTGTTGATCGTGAATACACCTTCGGCTGGGAAATGGCCATTATTGGTATTAGACATATAGGAAAATCAAGTTGTTTCACCATATTATATCTAAAACCATATATAGCTCTAGGATTTTGTCATTATATACTATCATACAAAAATCAATCAATATTTATTTCAAACACCTCTCAAATATTTTATATTATTTCAAATTCAATTCATTAGCTCATTATTTTATTTTAAGGTTCTTATCATTAATAATAACCATGAAGAAAAATATTGCATGGTCAATTTTTTATGTGAATATAATATATGACTATAATAAAAATGAATTATTAAATAATAATTTATCCATATCTAGTTATGATTATATATACCCAATTATAGTAAAATATTATCCTGAAAAACAAAATTTTGATGATTTGTTTTAACAAAAAACCCATATTCGAATGAAAATTCAGTTAAAATTAATTCTAAGATAAATAAATTTACATGTCATTTTATATGAATTTTTTTTCTATTGATTAAATTATCATAACATGAACAATAGATGGAAAATATAAATACCTTATGTAACTAGTGATTATAAATATTTTTATTATCTTAGCTTATAAAATATTAAATGATAATTATTATGATATTATTATTGTTCTTAATGTGTATAGTGGAGATATTATTTATTTTGATACATCATTTATTTTCCCTTTTATCATAATAAAAATTATTAATTTTTAGACAAATTATTTGATGCTGAAAAAATATAAGGTCTGATTTCATTGTAAATACATCTATATAACGTATATACCAACAAAATATTTTATTGTTTTTATAAATATAGTTGAATATTATAATATGAATGACATTATTATAATGAATGTATTAATACAATTTAAAAAAAATTATAATAATATTTTTGTTTGGAATTTAAAAAATAATTGTATAATAAAAACACTATTATAATTGAGTTTACAGCCACAAAAACAATGGATGGAAGTAAAAAAATACATAATAGTGCGTTTACACCCATATTGGTTGATAGAAATTTCCTAAAAAAATCTTCAATGTGATATCATATATAAATAAGGTGAACACTAAATATATTTTATAGAATCCAAAATACTGAATATTTAGAAAATTAGGATTATTAATTAATATATTACGATTTATATTGCTCAGTAAGATATAAATCATCTAAATGGGGACCATTATTCCATTACAATAACTAAATAATTTAGCTGAACAACTAATGTTATATGTACTATGAATGTTTGAAATTATTTTTATAATATTATGTTATTTATAAGAGATATTAGGGAAGATATTGAAGTCATTATATATATATTATAAAAATAATATAAGGAATTAAAAATTCAATATATTTGAATCCATTTATAGTAATTTTAGGATTTAACATGAATATATGTCTCCTTATTCACCTCATTAATATGGAGTTATTTATTTAAGAAATTTTTAAATATATAGGATGAGATAACAATAGAATGTTTAAAATGTATTTTTTAGATAGACTATATATATTGGAAATAATTTCAAAATAAATCATTATTTATGGTTGAATAAAATATTATTTCATATGAAATAGAGTATAAAATGAAACCCATTTTGATGAATTATAATCAATTTTAATGTCCATCAATTTATATAACTAAAAATAATATCACAAAATTTTTATGTAACTATAAGACTGATACAAGGTAGACATTCACATCCACGTCAATTTCTAATAAAGAAATTATTAAAAAAAATCTGTTAAAACGTTACTAGAAAAATTTATCTATAATTTTTAAAATAAATAATAAAATTGACTAATATATAAACCCATGTAATTTTATATTTGGATTTTTTTGATCCAGACCCCAGTATCTAGTAGTTAGTGATTGCATTATAAAATTTTAATAAAATATAAGTAATTGCATCCGGATATAAAGAATAGTTTATCTGTATTAATAAACTATATACACTTGATATTCCCATTTTGAATTTACATATACAAATGACATCATTTTATTTAATAATAGCATTATCCCATCTATCATATCCACACCTATCTCATACAGTTTACTTGTAAGATTCCTATAAATGAATAAAAATAAAGGAATGATCAAATAATTAGTAAGTGTTTAATTCAATGGAGGCTATCTGGAATCAATATGAATAATCAACATGGAAAATTAAAACACTAAAAACACATTACAATTAATAAATTAATTTAAAATGATATACATTTAGTGATAATATCAAAATAAAAATCTCTTGAATAAAAATAATATATCATTAAAGGAATTTAATTTTTTATTATTAGACATCATGTATTAGGTAAATAAAAACTCTACAACCAATAAAATTAATAGTATTACTTAAAAAAAGATACAAACAAGTTTAATGATATCCTAGATGTTTTTCCTCATGATACATGCTGATGATTTGAGGGAATATATAATAATTGGCCCTTCCAAGAACATCAGGGCCAAAATATTCCTCATACATTAACTAATATATTTAAATAACGAAATATTTTCATATCATAAAATATTCATAATGAGTGAAATATATAAATTTTTCAATAATTACTCGATAAAATCCAATCATTAAATGTATAACATAAAATAAAAAAAGGGATATACATTTCAATCAATAAAAAATTTTCATGATAAATAATATTTATATTAATGAGAAATTTAATGTCATAATATGTGTAGATACTGGATGTTTTAAGGGAATGTTAATAACTATAAACATGAATTATAAAATAGAATGTAACTATATTCAATTGTAAAAATGACTATAATGATACAAAGTGGTAATAAATATGGTATTAATACAACATATCAATAGTAGTGAATTTGTATGATTATGGTTTTTGTGAATGATTAATATAAGTACAACATATTATCATGTAATCTTACGTTATAAAATATTCCATTCACTTGGAAAGTGATTATAAAAATTATTTTCCTTGAAAATCATATTTTAAAGTAATTTTCATTATAATTATCATCATAATAACATAATATATTCATCAATTAAAAAATGATCATGATTGTGGGTACTTCCTTACATGTCAGAACATTTAAATAGAATAACCATATTCATTGTAAAATGTATTTTAATCATTTTTAAAAATTGAAATGAATAGTCTTTAAAACATTTCTCTAAAAGAAACCTGAGATTTGTTTTGAAATATATATATTATTCCAATTAAAAACCAATTTATAGAGAAAAAAATGGTTAAAAATACATAAAAACATTTTAAAAATATATTTTTTATACATATTTATAAATCATGGTTTTCGATGACACATTTCTTCAACTAAAGAAGGCAATAGAGGAATATTTTCTTATATAATTGCTCAATTAATTTAATTAATAAGTAGGGAAAAAATAAATCATTACCTGTTATTATATATAATATATTAATGAAATTTAAAATATTGCAGTATTTTTATATTTTCAACTAATTTCCTCCAAAGGATGTTCTAGAGTATAAACTATTCATACCTTTGTATTCCAGACCATTAACAAGATGGTTTAAACTATAGGTAAAATTTGATTTAATGACGTATTTACTGATTTTTCTATAACACAAACAAATTAATTGATGGGATATATAATACTAGGCCATAATTATAACAACATGTTTTAACCATTCCTCATATATCAAGTAATCAATTTAATTCAATAATTATGTTACTTATCATCATATATCTATTTTGTGTAAAAATTACATATATAGTAATATTTACCAAATAAAAAACTACCATGCAATATAAAACACCATAAATATATAGTATATACATATTTTGGATTAAAAAATCTAGTGATAAATAATATGGATATTTAGATGAAATATACTTTCTAATAGTCACTTGATATAGGATATTTTATGGTATATTTAATTACAAAAAAATCAATAAACATAATATCTAATTTTAATTTTCAATGTTACATGTATCCATCCAAAGGAAGAACAAGGATGACATAAATACATGATATCCTTTATATATAAATAATATAATAAGGTATATTTTCATTGATGTGTAGAAATAGTATAAAATATACTTTGAATCATTCTTAAGGAATATATCATTTTCATTTGGAAAAACCTTTTGAAAATCATTTCCATCAAAATTAAAATATTCTTAAAAAAATTCAAAATATCCTCATAAAATTTTAATTTAATATAAAATTAAATAATGTTTATGATGGTGTGTTATTCAGAAGATTCCGAAAAAGTTAAAAATTCCAATCATTTTTCACAAAAAAAAAATATTATGAATGTTCCTTGTTTATAAATCAAGAAGAAGGGTCTATCAACATTTTATCTAAATCATTATATATAAAATATAGTACACTTCATGGATTTAAAAGAATGGAAAAAATAATGGTGATCTAAAATTATTAGTATGACATAAAAATTATAGAAACTATCATATATAAATAAAACTAATTAATATATAATGTTAAATTAAAAATCAAACATTTCATTTATATGATGAGATAATGAAAAATAAAAATTAAAATTTATATAATTTAAAACTCATAAAATTTTTTCAAAGAAAAAATTTTGTATTTATCAACATCTGTGCAAAATTTTAAAAATAATGAATCTTTCTCCACCTTTTAATAACTGTGAAAATGAATTATTTTACTAAATTTAATTGACTGTGATTAATAAACATTTTTTAATGTATATTATATAGAAAAGTATTCTATGTAAATCATATCAATATAGATAATAATATAAATTAATCAATATAATGAATATCAGGTTAATAAATATTGATTCACAATTGAAAAAATTACATGAAATTTTTCACTTGTAGTAAATTTTTTTTATTTCATCTAAAATTTAAGGTAAATTGTATGAAGGAATGTAAATAATTGAAATAATAATGGAATAAATAAATAAATTACTCTATATAAAAAATTAACATACAATTGACAACATCAAAAAATGTTCAAAAATTATATTTATAAATAATATAAATTTTGAAAATATATCCATACGACTTCTACAACATTTGGATAACATTTATTTGAAATGGATAAATTAATATAGAAATAAATATTCTCTTAATAAATAGATAATAATAATATAATATATAATATGACTGTATGTATGATATATAAATAAATAACATCAACATTATATAACATTTATTAAATAAATATATTTTACAAGAGAAACATTGTATATTCATCGTAATTATTACTGTACAAATAATTTGTAATTTACCATAAGAGAATAAAATATAAATCCAAATAATTTACAGGTAAATTATAATATAATAATATATTTTTGTAGATGAATGTAAATAGAAAATTATGATTCTTAAGAATAAATCATAAAAAAATATGAAATTGTTTTTATTTAACTACTTGTATGACATACAAAATTAATGAAACAAAGAGAACATAATTTTGGGGACATGAATATATTATAAAAAAACATGATGATCATTTTTTAATAAAAATTATTTTTAATGGTATGTATTTGAATAATATAAATTTAGTTTCATGAATAATATTATTTATATATAGAGTAATTTAAATAGAGACAGTGTACCCACACCATGGATTTCAACATTTTCGAACATAACAATTACTGTATAATAATTAAATAAGAATCATTAACGAGTTATTGTATAATTATTCATCTAAAATTTAGTTTTTATTATTTATAAATTTTCATACATTTAAAATTAATTATAATGTTTTCTCTCACATCATCCTTGTGAATTTTTTAAAATGGTTTATGAAAAATTCTATTTCTATGTTTAATACATTCTATGTTATAGTATGATAAGAACATTTTTAGATTGAATGGTATTATGGGAATATCTCAAGTACCCCTTATGGTTAAATATGTTCATCAGATTCCTCCTATTAATATGATGATTAAAATCAATATTTATGGTGCTTTATCAGGTATGTTAGGATCATCCGGTTTTGATGTTTTTTTATATACCCACAATGGGCTTGTCAAAGGAAGTTGTTATCAGTTTAATTAGGATTTGTTTTTTCTTATTACTATGAAGTAAGGGTTACTATCTATGCTATTAATTGTGTTGTCCCACACAACTGTAAATTCATATGGCTTGAACCTATGATTGGATTTACATTATGTGATCTAAAGATATAAACTATAGAGATTACTCGGAAGATATTTCCTCATTGTATCTAGTGCATATAGTAGGTGAAGTATATCATCCAAATTGTTTCACATGTATATAGAGAATCCACCATATAGAGGATACCTTATCGAAAAAGATAATCATAGATATTAGCAGCATATTATTTTTCATCGAACCTAATAATTGTAGAACTTTTTTTAATGTAGATATGTATGGAATTATTCCCTCTCATATTTTTGAATCACTTGGTTACACATGAATTTCTTTCACCCATTATTTATTATGTTTTTGGACTATCATTAGTCAGGTCCTTCACTTTCTTGTAAATGTAATTGTAATATAGTTTCAATGTCACCATAAATATAGAGTAACTATGTAATTATACATTCTATTTAAAAAATGGTATACAAATTAATATCTGATCTTAAAAAAATTTTAATTATATTTTATTTATAGGTATCCATTTATGTTGATCAAATTAAAATGACCATTTCTTTTGAATCATAAAAAAACAATACACAGTTTCTATTTTAAAAATAATAATAATGTTTCTAATATTAAATATACTTGTTATATCATGTTTAACATCCATATATGAATTATGGTAAAGAAAATTAAGAATCATCATCCATGGAGGAGTTGAATTAAACATAACGAAAGAGATATTTTCATTATTTAAATTATATGAGAATGGAATTTATTTTTCTTTATGATAAAATCTATCCTTACTGATGACACGAATTTCTATATATAATTATGTAAATAATATATTTCATAGAGTCATAATAAGAATGACACATTCCAAAATTGTAGTAAAATTATAACTTATATTTTTTATATATTCCACTAAACTAAACATTCCGTCCAATCATATAAGATTTTTAGACCAAAAATAAATACACAAAAATCATCAAATAATGTTTCATTTTAGATTTTGTTTAAACACATTTAAATATGACAAATATAATTAATTCCAAGAGTATCTATATACATAACCTCTTCCAAGGGTTCATGTCATAAAGAAGTGTTAATAGAGGGCCATACATGGCATGTAAAATTATAGGTTCATGATAAGTACAAATTCGATGTCTTGAAAATTAAGCCCACATAATAACAGAGAAAGGTTCTATAACTATGTTAGGGGAGTCTAAATATCATGAGACCAAACAAAATTTTAAGAACATAGTCTCCACAAGGTTTTAAAACACATTTGGTCTCCCCATCAAACCATGAGACATGTTCCACTCTTATATATATTGTACCACATGGTTTTCACACCAGATTCCATGTCGATCATGTCATAAATAAAGATAGAGTACAATCATATTTTATAACTGACTCATATCGTGTCATTACATGAAGGGTGTTCTCTATTCCAACTAGATGGTAAATAATGACTCAGTATCAAAATAATTCATTGGGAATGATTTCAACCACATATATAAGTAGGAACAACAAATATAAATAAACATCACAATAATAAATTTCCAATTCCTAACAAGGATGGACAATTTTATAAATCACGGTTTTTAACATAAAACAAAAACTAAAAAGACATAAAAATAAATGGGATACTTAAAAATTGCCCAAAACCCATTTGAAACATTAGGGATATCACCCTCAAGACAAAAATACTAGAAAATGCAACAAAGAACCTTGAAAAATTGATCCAACATCATTAACATGAAATTTGTTCCATTATCTTTGTCATACAACGAAAATTCTATATATTCCAAATGGACAATTTACCGTGTAATCATAAAACCAATTAGGATACCACACATATAAAAAGGATTCCATGATACAAAATTATTAGACAAATTATTTTTCACTATTTATATGAATGATTTTGTTATATTTTTATAAAAACATTTTATGGGAAAAACATTTTCAATGCAACATGTCCCATGAAAACCATTTCTTCATTATAATATTTTCATCAAGAAAACTTTAAATGAATCATTTAAAAAAATCATTTTCTAAGATAAAATATCTTTAAATTAAATCAAATCAAGTTTCACCATATTCTAATGGAGGGAACAACATGAAATAAGTCTCAATAGAGAACCCCTAGTATATTTCATGTGATAATATATCTCGTGTGAGACCCTAAAACCTCATTCCTAAGTGAAAGGATATATAGTAATTGTGACCATATAAATTGTCATTCATGATCCCCTAGGTGGTGACATCCCATGGGCCTCGTGTTCCCCAATCGTCATTAGCATTTAGATATTGTTGAAAGAATTAATCTTAACAAGTAAAATAGAGACATTACACATCTATATCCCTAGTGTACTTGATTTAGTCATCCCACCTTGATACATGAGATTCTCTTGTGACCATTACCTCTGTTTACATGTTACACAAAACTCAATTTTTTACATATACATACCATGAATTATAAATACATTGGTAAATCTCAATTTTTTCATAAACAAACCACTTTCCATTTTACACACACCAAAATAATTTTGAAACACATTTCACTCTAAATGAACAACCAATGAATGCCGTTTGAAAACATTACTAAAAAATTACATAACAAATACAATAACTTCCATATTTAAATCCTCCATTTTAAATCAACACGTCACCCAATTTCATTTTAAAACATGTTTCCCATCATTTATAGAACTTAAAAAATTACATTAAATAGTTCACAAAAAAATCCAATGAGCCAAAATAATCCACTGAATTTAAAAAACTAATATTCCATACATTTTCACATATAGTTCCATCAAATGACATTTCTCACACTTCAATCAAAACCTAAACCACTTTCCTGAATCCCAACCATAAAGCACAAACAAAAACATTAAAATTTCTATTTATAAAAATCTATTAAAATAAATTAACCCTTTCAAACTAATCCATATACTTTTTGTCACCACAAAAAAAGTATAGAGAACAAATAATTAATTGAGATACCATATAAAAATGATCCCATGATTTTATGGAATGTAACTATAGACCCCTCACTTGGAACATTCTAGAAAGACATGTAAAACCCTAACCACACCACCCCAAACCCTATCTTGAAATTATTTAACTACAAAGTTATAGATCATACTCAGTGACACAAGATCATAGATTAATTAGTTCACTCTATAAGGTGGAGAATTGGTGCTCAAGAAATATGGAATAAAAACACTTGGAAGATGATAAAATAAAATTGAAAGGGACAACCTGGGTGATACCTTGATGTTTCTTCACCAATATATCGCATTTAATGTTTCCCAAGAGGACTAGGGTAGCATCGGAAAGGATCTAATGGATACAAATCTGAAATAGAGAAAACAGTTGTGGAAATAGTGTTAAATCCTAACAGGACAAAAGAAAAATTTAAAAAAATTTAATGACATATACATCACATATGGTTTACCGACATGGTTTACCAAATAATGTTGAAATTGTACTCCCCTTACAATCCAATATGAACACATTCCATGATAAGACTTAACATTTTAAAATACATGATCTAAACATTAGATTATCTACTATGAAATCATTTCAATAGGCTACACAATTTTTCAAACCATGTGTTGACAGTGTTCTACTAGATGTAAAGATGAAATTTATATTTTTTTCGAAAAAAAGAATGGGGAACCCATGGGGTAAGAGTAAGAGAAATACTAAATAGAAGAATACACAATATTTAAAATCAATCACACCCTGAACTCGATTGAAAACTAAGACCCAAAAATGAACTAGAACCAAGGATGGGAACAAAAATATAGTTCTGTCATTTTTTCGGACCATAACAATTTCCTCCCATGATAATATGAAACAAGTATTATTCCAAAAAACGAAACACTGATACAACCTTACATATCAATGAGATTCCCAACATACAACATAATAAAATGGAGCAAGACCAAACAAAAAAAATAGTGATTTACATGATTTATCTTGGGAGGGCAATATAGATTCTACTTAGTATACCATATAACGGTAGAAATCCACAAACTATCCAATTGATTGATCAAACAAATAGTCTTTCCATACAACACAATAATTATTCATACACTACCTAATAATATGCATCCCACATACATCAATCAAATTGAAATATCCAACCCACTTGTCAAAAATCATCGAAAAACCAGAACCATGACTTTTAAAAATCATGATTCTAAAAAATCCGCTGGGAACACTAAAAAAGTTGAGTATCTTCTAGAAAATAAAAATTCAGATCCATGATACCTATATTATTCTTCTTAATTAAATGTTACACATTAAGGGAAACTAAATTACAATATAGGGGGACATAAATACACTCCCCATCGTATGAAACAATATAGAATCGATTTACTCAAATAAAAATATTATGAGAACATGTGGTGGGTATCCCCACCATGAGAACTAACCATCATAACCAATTTGAACAATCATAAATGAGAAATAACATGGGATAACTTAGGAACATCCTACACATACAAAATCTCCACCATAGGGGGTAAACTAAAGAAAAAATAAACCAAATTGAATGCACTACCATTTTCACAATCTACAATTGATGCGACCACATTCAAATAAGAATAAACAAAACTGAATATTATTTATTATGTTATCCAAAAATGGACATCCAAACTGATAATTTATTCAGAAAATTTAAAAATATAGAATATAATATAACAATAAAGCCAAAAAAAATTATTACCCTAGAGAAACCCTTCCACCAGCATGAGTCCTAATGAATAATGAAGCCTTTACACAACATGCATCATGATTGGAGCTTTACAAGGAAAATTAGTTACAATAGAAAATTTGGAACAATCCTCATTCTATATTGGAGACCATGATAGACCAAGGTCCCCCACATCCGATAAGATTCCTTAAATTATGTTAGATTTACTCCACAACCTTATGATGTACCTCTTATGTTTTTAGAATCTACATCCTCATATCTATATTATAACAATTCCATATCGAATTTTTTATTGTTTCAAGAGGAACCGCAAAACATTCCCTGTGACCTCAACGGAAAAAAACATACCATAAATATTATGTCATTTCATTATGGTGCATTAACTAACAAATTCACATAGAAGATTCAATAGCACTATAATTTGTCTTCATGGAAAAGAAAAAAAGGAAACATAAACACACACAAAAAACCTCTGTTTGAAATAGAGAATTTCTTGATAACTAAAAAATATGCATCCATTTAAATTTCTGTTTTCAAATGATTCTACAAGAATTATTAACATCATGACCACTACCATCATATTTCAGCCGCCGTTTATTACTTGAATTACCATCACCACATCCAAGAAGGTCCATTATATATAATGGATGAAAATAACTTTTAATTACTCAGAAAACTAAATGAAACAAGAGTTACATTCAATTTCATTTCATCCACTCTCTTGTTTTTAGAGAATCTGGTTGACTATGAAATTTTGAGGTATTTAATTATAAATCTCAGGAATAAAGACCATACAATGACCAATGATAGGGTCTACCAATGGTGAATCACTTCTGGTTCCCCATTAAATACGTACTGATTCATTATGGGGGTGTACAATAGCCAATATAGAGACCGAGAATCCGTATTAAACTGATAATAAAACTCAAACAAAAATTACAGGAAACATTCCAAAATCACAAGGATAGACACAATAAAACTACTAATTAACAAAACATGTGATTTCCTATTAAAATTAAATTTTGAAATGAAAATAATAACCCTGGTTTGGACACTCACTGAAGGGGTTCTATAATGTCTCATACATGCATATTCTCTTTCAAATCCATGATCCCATTAACTCATGTCATTATTCATCCAAATATTCCATAAATATCATTCTTGTGGTAACTCGTGGAAATACAAAAGGTCAAAAAAACATTTACAGTTTTGATGAAAAACCTTTGTTACCACTCTTTGATTTTTTTTAATTTGACATCTCACTTCAATAATTCATCAATATTTTCCAAATTGATCCCACCACAGTATCAATTGTCGAATTCCAATCCCACACATTAAATCATTCCTTCCTTCCTCAAAATAAAATATCATGTAAGGCATAGTTCCAAATCCCTCCTTGAAATAGTTCATGTTTTCAAGACAACCTATTTTAATAAACACAATTTTAACATATGAGATTAAAATTTTAATTAACACATACATCAATTATATAAAAATAATTTAATAAAAATAAAATGATTCTGAATCATTTTTTCCATATTTACAAAACAAAATCATTTCCACATTAATTACTATTTTCTAAATACAAACACATGTGGTTTTATAACTAATTTTAAAACCAAGGAATATACAGAACAATTATAAAAATAAACTATCATCGATCAGTGGATTGGTCATATCGTTCGCGGACATACACCAAACACTCTACAATCTAATAGAATATTTTATGTCCATGCCCCTGTTCTACATGGATTTCCATGCCCTACAATCTCTTTAATACCATTATAACTACTCTCTATTCCTTTCCATACACAAAAAACCCACAAGAACCATTTAAATGAAACATAGCCCACTATCTAATTGAATATAATGTCTCGTCATGAGGAATTATGGCCCAAAAACATTCTCACAAAGAGAACATCATGTACAAAAAAATACTAACTTTGATCCACCAATAATCATGCCCAATTAACATGATCAAAAAGGGTTTAAAATTCATTAATACCATTTTTTCACAAACCACGCTGGAGATCCATCCAATCAGACACCCAAACCTATATGTGGAATCGCCTGAAGGGAGTTCTCAATTTACATGAGCTAAAAAATATTTCATGGTAAATAATTATATTCATTGGATATGATATTAACAATTTCATTAATCCTTAATCACCAACAGAAACTAACATCACAATAATAAATTTACAAATCATTTCCAATCTCAACAATATTCAAGGTATTGGTTTTATAACTACAACAAAAAACTAGAAATATTATCACAATAAGTGTATGATGAACAATATCCCAAAACCTTCATTAATCTATAGGTACATAACACACAATCCACCACAAAAAAAACATATAATAAGGAGAAATGGAAACCCAACCCACCATCATCAACATGATACATACTTTCATTAACATTTATATATAAAGAAAATCTAGACTCACATAAGGGTGTATGTAGGGTGTATGGAAAATCTTAGTAGGATTCCACCTATATTAAAAGGATTCCAAGGAATATGTAACATCTCAGTACTGATTTATTAGGTATGAAATTAAATACATCATCGTTTCCTCTCCATTAATATTTTGAGGATACCTATAATGGTGAAGTAGGGGATTTGAATTACTTTCACTAAGATCATATCGCTTTTTCATGTTGTAAAATGATAGCACAATGCCTAACTGGGTAAAACTCCTTGGAATTGTTTCTTTGTTCGAGTTATTAAAGGGTTCATTTCATGAATGATTACATGTCTTGAATTTTGTTTTCAGATCATGACTTCTTTAAATGAATAATTTTTTATCAAATGTGATATTATTTTTAGTGTACATATCTGATGTGGACATCATGACAGGAATGGTGGTTTCACATCATGAAACATCACCCCATATAGTTTTCAAATATATTGTGTGGTTGTTTTTTTCAATTACTTAACCAATTATTCATCGTTGAAGACCAAAGGATGTTCTATGAAATATTTGAGAGACACAACCCAATCTAGATCAATGTGGTTTACACTCAATATCAATTGTAGATGAAACACATATCCTTGGGCATGTAAACATTTTTTTCATTGATTTTCATTGATAATGGTTTCACTATGGGGTGATTCTATAGGATTATATGGTCTGAAATGGGATATTATTCTTGGTTTCTTCATATATATATTGTGTGATCTTGTTCTAGAGGAATTTTCTCCAGATTGTCATAGTGCGGTACGCATTCATCTTTGTGGTATGTGGGTTTCCCTTCTTCCAATAACCCCTTGTCTTCTAAATTGAATCAATCTGGTTGTGGGTGGTATTTTTGTGACTTCATTGATGTTGTTTGAATTCATTGATTTTTGGATTCTATTGCGGGCGTCAGTTACCCATGTTTTAAGGTTGGTGGGATTTTTTTCATAATTATTTGACGATTCTGATTTCTTTACATTATAAACTGCTTTGTTTAATGCATTTGGAATAATTTTTTTATAAGTGTTGAAGTTTATTATGAATGAAAAATTGTTTTTCATGGTTATTGAAAATTGAAATAAAAAGGTTATTTTCAATTTATTGAAATTGAATCTTGAAATGTTTTTGAAATGGTTTTCAAATATTTTAAATGAGTTTTCAAAAGGGAATGTTTGTTACCTTGGGTATATTGGTGGTTGATTTTGTATAAAGCCATCACCCGTTGTTTTGTGATTATTAATGTGTTTGGTATCAGGAATTTCCTTTGATTCATTATATCATTGTTATAGTGGAAGAATATTGGTATTATGGTGGGTTTACTTATGGGGTATTCATATTCATCCTATGTTAGGTTTTCTTGGATCATAATTTTGCGCACTTGATTGATTATGGTTTGAGTAGTTTGCATCCTAGACCTATAGTATTCCATGTTGTTTTCCAACCTATACATTTATTTTTTATTTCATGGATTTCAATGATTGACTTGATATGCATGTTTATGATTTTGGAAAATGATATTGAGAATATGCCTTGAAATTTTTATTCCATCGTTTTTTAGAAATATGTAAAATGGAAAAGTTATCTATGATATCTGCAAATGTTTTTCTACTTATTATCACTCCATGTGTTATTTACAATGATAATATAGGGATTTTTATATAACGGATAGTTAAGGAACACTTGGGTGGGATCCTAATAAACCTATTATCTCTGGCCCTGAACACATATTTTTTTCATAAACCATAGTTTGTATTCCAATGTAGGGAAAGGATATACAATTTAGTGAGGTAGTGAGGATCGTGTCAGGTGGTTGGGTAGCTAGTGGTGATATGGTGGGAGTTCATCCCTACAATCATTTGAAGTATCTGTGGGGTATTAAGTAAACTTTTGATGCAATATTTATAGAGTTTTATCTACATTTGAAGTTGTACATTTTTATTTTATTCTTAAGATTATTCCATATATGTGATCTTCTTATTAGATAGTTTCTTCTCGTATTGAGTATATATATATATTCCATGTGGTTGTTTAGGATGGGTAAAATTGTTCCTACTATTGTGTTCATTGATTCTCGGGCACTTATCTCTAGCCAGTGGGGATCAAGAATTCTCTTCATGTATTTAAAACAATGGGTGGGTGGCGAGTTTGCGAGAAAACTGGGCCGATTCAAAAACTATGGGTATAAGAGGAGATATTTCCTCAAGATTTATTGTCTTGTAAAATCAGTTAGACTGGATATTGGATTTTCGGGACATGAGAGGTATGTTGTGATGAGTTTATGTAAATCTCTTGTCCTAATAAGACTCATGATTACATGGGATGTTGGGATATATGTCTTTAGTATTGGTTTTTAAAAAAATCATAGTTTTTTCATGGAGTTTTGAATTTTGAACTTATATTTGGTATATTATCTAATTTTTCTTCTATATTAGTGTGCAACAATATTCCTATGTGACTTCTTCCACATGTTCATCAGGTAGGGGAAACTGATTCTCTTTAATGGAACCTACCTATAGATGAAAAAGTCATTAAGACTATTGAAGTGAAGTATGTGTTGTAGATCACTATATTACACATGTTCATAATGTTGTTGTGGAGGTAAAACCATGATCTAGAGGTGATATAGATTGATCGTACGAGTTGATTCCTGAGAAGCCACCATTAATTCTTAGAATGATAAAAACTAGAGAGATGGAGGGCATGCTATATAGGTTTGACCGAATTTTTGACTTTCTGGTGAGTTCTAAGAAAATCAATATGAAATGTGAATCATTGAGACTTGAGGGTTGAGACATGCTTTGGCGGGATTATATGGTCTATGAAGACATATATGTGTACTATGATTCTATGGTTTTTAAAATCCCTATTCATTCACCTGTTTTCCCTAGAGTCAATGATGATGGAAAAGTCTATATGGATATTTTTTCAATAAGATTAATTTTTATTGTAGGAATACACCAATCATTTTTCTGATATTGTTTTATTTCTCCTAGGAATGGCGAAGAATGACGAGATGAAGGCTCATAAGGGCATGCTAGGTTTCTGACCATATATCAGATAATGGGTGTTTATGTTATATATTTATTCTTATACTGAGATGGTAGACAAAGCTATGACATACGAAATTAATATGGTATGCATGGTTGGATTTTACAAATCTTCTCTTCCAATGTCTTGAAAATTCATTGGCGCTTATAGGTAGAATAGGATGTGGAATGATCATCGCATGAAAAGTGGAGGTGGTTTTGAGAAGCAGGCCTCTAGTGCACCATCTATTATTGCAGGTAATGTGACACAAAAATTCTATAATTGTGGGGAAAATGTACACAAGAAATTTTATTATTATATGTCCATGAAGACATGGCATAGTTGTGGACTTGTTGGTCACTCAAACAACTTCTGTAAGGATATGAAAATTCCTTGATATGGTTATAGTTCTATAGAAAAAAACATAACTATAGTACAATCTCTAGATTCCAAGACTACAGGGCTCTAGAAAAATCCATCAGGAGTGATGAATTTTAACACGGTAGATGTGTGTATAGAAGAATTTGATGTTGGTCTGACAATAGTGAGAGGTGATATCCTTATTGGATCATTAGAAGCAATTTCTTTATTTGATACTAGTTCCTCCCACTCATTTATATTTTCACATTATGTTTATTTTCTTAATCATCCAATGTATATTATGCTTTTTAATATGGATATAGATCCACCACTTGGTAAGAGGAAATATTAAAGGATTATGTGTTTTTCGTATTTGTTAACATTATGTAATGCAGATTTGGCCTAGGATTTTCTCAATCATGATGTAGATCATTTATGTCAAAATCATTAAAATGGTATTGTCACACATCAAGACGATATTGATTATTATCATCAGCATGTTTCCTTTAATGCTGCCGATCAAATCTCACATGTGTTTCAGGATTAGTGGGTTCTGAGATCAATTCTTGTAGGGCCTTCCTACCGATATTTCAAAAGATTATTTTCTTCTGATGTGTTTAAACCTGATGATATCAATCATTTCATTGATTTTTCTATTGTTGTTTGAGACATTACAGATTTTTTCCATATGACTTCTCTTGTCTTCCTCTAGTGAGATAGGTTGAGATTACAAATGATCTATTATTGTTTGAGAAATTCCTGATTTAATATATAATGCATTAAATACCAAGTCTCTATAAAACATAACAATGTAATAACCCATCCACGTAAACATAATTATTTAACATTTCTGATTTGAATTTTGGAAAACAAATATACTTGATTTCATTCAGTAAGATATTTCTAGTAGCATAAGACAAACATAATTTTTGGTGAATAGTAAAATTCCCTTATGAATAGAAATGGAATGAAATGAATAGTAGCTATGCCAAAAATATTAAAACATCTCTCATAAATGCATAAATACAATTTAGAAATCACAAAAGCGAAAAATAATCATATCATAAGTATTCGTATTTTTGTATGTCTTAAATATTTTAATTAAAATATTATGATTAATTTAGTAATTTAAAATAGAAATTTATTTTCATAAATTTTAATCATAAATATCTAATTAATTTAAATATGGTTATAATATATTTTTATGGGACCTGGATAATTTTTCCAGGTGCTAATAATGACTTACATCTTTAATGTTGTTTTTTTAAAATAAATTATGATATTATTTAAAAATTAAATTAAAAATATTAAGAATATTATTTTCAAACAAATAGAGTTGATTTTTAAATTTTACACATCAAAAAATGTTAAGGGGGAATTTTATGGATTTTGTCTTGAAATAGTTGAATTTTTGGTCACTAGTGAAATTTGATAATTTATTAAATATGAAAACAAATAAGTTAATTTATGAACCATGCTTGATTCATGAATGATGTAAATGACCATTTTTAAAAAATCACATGCACTTATTACTATTTTTTGTCATAATCATCAAACATTATTTCTCTTCTTGAGAAAAATAATTAAATAATAAATTAAAATTTCTAAATTTTTCCATCGTCTCCATTATAAAACCCCCACTCAATCCCTCTTCAATTTACTCCTCCTAACCCTTTTTCCTGGTATAAATTCATCTCAAAAACCTAGATGATCCTCCCATTTCTAACAGCCTTTTTTCTAAAAAAAATACCAAAACCAATCATAAAAAGGGGTGGGCTATGATGCTCACAAAGGATAACAATATAGCGTAACCATTCATAAATAAGAATAAATATTTATGGAAATGTAAAAAATTAAAACAAAAGACAATTAAAATTAAACATCATCATAATATGGAAAATATAAATCAAATAATTCCATTTACAAATTCACATGGATATTTTAATAGTCCAATAATCACATGTAATATCAATAGTTAATTTCATAATGATGGAATGCAAAATTCCAGACTTCATAACCACATAGTCAAGGCCATGTTCCATTAAATCAAATAAAACTTTTTCAAGGCCTTCTTCCAAGACACTATTTTGTCTCATGAGACCTACCTATGTATCAGGTATTTATAGCATGCTCCACCCGTCACTTACTATGTCCAATGCATTCCTCAAATGAAAAGGTTTAAACATAACATAAACATTCGTATTAAAACACTCTTATGAAATGTCAATACATTATTAATAAGCCATGAATGGTATATGAATAACACATCCATCGTCAAAAATATCACAAAACCTTTAATATAATATGGATGATTTGTGTCATAATTAATCAATATCAAACAAGCATAAAATTCATCAAAAGGATGTTGACCTAGGAGAAATCAATATTTTTTTAGAGAAATATATCATTATATTTTGAAATCATTTAAAATTAATATAATTATAAAATAAAACATTTATTTTAAAAATATTCTTATAAGCTTGTAAGGGAATCTTGAACGATGTTATAACAGTAGAAAATACATGCACTCACCATATAAGTTAAAAAAACAATCTTACCTTAGTTTTGTCGATAGGGTCATAAAGTACATTGTTTTGAAAACAATGGAATAATTCATTTAAAAAAAATATAAAGTCAAATAAGAGTATAAATGAATTTAAGAAATTTTCTAGTCAATTTTAAAAAAATTTGAATAACATTTTAAGGAATACAAGGATGTGGATGATAATGTAGTCCCAGTAAATACTTATGTAAAACCAACCCCGGTTAATAAACAGACTTTGGAATTAACCCTTACCTTGTACTTTTCTTTTGTCGAGGGTATGTTATCCTCATTTGTAATAGTTAAATAATTGTTATTAATTTATAAAAATACCTATATACATATATATGATATCATATATGACCCTGTAATATTTCTTTGTTAATAATATTTCTTTAGTATCATCGTTCTGGGTGTTAAATAGTCTGTTTTTCTTTAAATGTTTTGTTATGTATGACATGTTTGTTATGTATAAAATGTATTTGATTAATATTAAGAATTATATTATGTTCATAAACATTATTTTTAATCATAAAATGTAAATTATTTTTTGTATGATTACGATTGGAAATGAATCTCATCACATTTGTGGAGACGATAATACATATGTATGAATGAGAGACAATGTCATTATATTGATGCTAAAATAGCTTGTAATTTGATGGTATATCATATATAAAGTATCATTATAATTTTATATTTATTATTTTCTTCATTTCTATTCATTATTATATGAATCCAAAATAATTAAGTGTATGAATAACAAACTACAGCACAACGTGGAGACGGTAAGCCGTACGTACACACATATTGCGACTTTGTCATTTTTAGGATGGATTGAATAATGAATATGGTTGTACCATATTTTTAATAACATCAAATTTTATATAATATAGTGGAGTTATTATTTTAAATTGGAATCAACAATGAAAGAGGAAGTGGAAGAACACAAGAACTTTAATGCTTTGATGAAATATTTACCTCTTTTTCGAATTCATCCTTTTGATTTGATCAAAATGGATCCATGAGTTGGATTTTTGACTAATGGAAGGCCTCTGTTATGAAGGGAGGAATTTTTGGAGGTTATTTGGGTAGGATTTGTCCAAGACAAATGGCTTTTTAGGTGTTAAAAAAATGAGAAGGTGATGTACCCTTTTTTAAGAGAGGTGGTGGTCACTTTAGGAAATGCGTGAAATACTATTTTATAATATTATCATTTTTGGTTTTTAATGCATCCAAAATGATTTATATAGAGGATAATGTGGATATGGGTATAAAACCTCTCACAAATTGGTTTTATACGGTTTAGGTCACAATATTAACCTTTTCTTTTAGATTTAACTCTCATTTAAATAGTTTATTATTTACCATGTCTCTTTCTATTTTTATATTATAAGGTGAAAGAACATACTACCAAAAGCTATGAAAACACAAAGTGGTTCATTAGTAATATATATAAACTTATCTAAGTCCTTTGGATGAACCTCATATTTTTAGGAATATTATATCAAATAATTTTATAGTATTGGTTTATAAAACTCAATTATGTCAAGTTTGACACTATTTAGTATTTGGTATTTTCAAATATCATAACAACATTATTAAATTGAACAAAAATTATATATTCACACATAACATGTCATATAAATAGATAAATTTAGTGGAATTCATTAAAAAATTTAAATTACAGTTTTTCGGATATTTATAATATCAATTATTTTAGTCATCTATTCATAAGTTAATTACTACATCATCATTGGGTCATAAATAAATTAAATTATATAATTTCAAAATATTATAAATAATATACCATTATGTACAAAATCGTTTTACCTTTCTTATGAATATTTATAGTTGAATATATATTGTGTGTGACCCTATATTGAATATGGTTTAACAATTAAATATTGAATTGAACTCTTTGAATTATTCTTTATATAAAATAATAATAAATGTCCTGATCTAATCCAAGTGGAAAAAATGATAATATTTTATTCCTATGGTTGTTTTTGGTTGAAATAAACTTCTTCAATATAATTAGGACATGTTTTAGGGTAATAACAATATCATTATAACTTTTAATTACCCTATTTACATTTAACTGTGGTAATTTAATGTCAAAAGATAATATTCAAAAAAAGTTATTTTCATCTTATTGAACAAAATTTTACTTACTGATATAAACCACGTCTCTTAGAGTTTTTAAATTCAACTCACATAAGTTGTAAAATTTTGTTCTATAAAAATTTTCAAATGCACATAGAAGGTGGGTAAAAATATGTTATAATGTTCTATAAAACATTATACATCTAATCTTATTATAAAATAACATCAATTAAGTACATTGAACATACAAATTTTTTATTTATCTATTATGAGTTAAAATAAATTTAAATAATAATAATTATTATTATTTAAATAAAATGTCATTTTTGTATAATAACATAGTGTTTTTCTTAATTCATCGAAAATTGAATGCTTTCAAAAAAATATAAAAATTTTCCCTAAGATATTTTTGATATTTTGAATTCCAAAATGATGTCCATTTTAACATATAAATATTTAATTTATTAACGTAAAATTAATTCTCATTATTAAAACAAAAAAGAAGATTTTTTAAAAGTATAAACTATCAAAATATTGAAATGTGTTTATGTCAAATTTAAATAGGTAAATTTCTTATAATGACCTATATTGTATAAAATGATAAAAATATAATATATTTATACTTCCAAACCATTCAAAAGAATAATTTGTCACTATAAATTATTTCAATGACATTTTTTTTCAAATAAATGTTACTAATTGGAAATATTAATCCAAATATGAAAGTTATCAGAAAATAAATATCTAAACTAAATGTATATATCCCGATCATATAGAAGAATTTAATATCATTAAATTAAATATATAAAAGTGTCAAATATTGGTTTTAAAAAATATTCTCCATTAAAAGCTTGTAAAATTTCATTTTTTTAAAAAACATCTTTTATTTGAAAAAAATGACTTTGTTCTCATGGTGTTCTAAAGAAAAATAATATGGGTAATAAAATTATATAGAGTATATTAGATTCAAAATGTAGTTAATAATATTAAAAACCACTTATTTAATGACTTGTTTGGTACGTTGTGGTGCATTCAAACATGGTGTTTTGTGTTGTGAAAGCTATTGAATTACATTAATGAGATAACTTAGTATGAAATCTGGGGTTATTATATTCTCCTCTACATCAATAAATTATTTCCTCGAAATTTGAAATTTAACTTTGAATATAATTAATTAAAAATTAAAAAATTCAATTGTGGAAAACCCACATCGAAAATTGGGTTAAAAAAATTTATTCATAATAAGAGTGAAAGGGAAATGAAAAATTCACCACCAAATTATAATCTCGATGAAGAGAAAATTTGTGGAAATTAGAGACACATAATTGGAGGAAAACGTAAATAATTATATGGGTTATTCAGGTCATCAATCCCAAACAAGTGGAAATTTTGAGGGCCTCAAAGCCATCAATCTATAGTGTTTTATAATATCTTCGGTTCAACAAAAAATAAGGTATTAGGATAAAACTTTTTTTTGTTTTAATATCTCTTCCATAATGTCATAGAATTAATTTATTCATAGAATAAGAAGGGGGAAAATATAAATAATAACTATAATTTCATCCATAAATAATTCCACCAAAAACTCATATTTCACTCTAAAAGATAATAGAAATAAAAAATATTCTATTTATCCAAATCATATGGGGTTGAAAATTATTGAATTTATAATTCTTTTATTAGATAATTAAGAAATACTACATTATAGAAACCAGGACATCACATATTCCAGTGGTAGGTGATCCACACTTGTCTCCCTTCGGTTAGGGGTTCTATTCTCGCGGAATTCCCGAACGCGACAGGTTGTTGAACGACCTCCGGGTTTGTATTTTTATGACAATCCAAAAAAATTGAAGTGATTTATCCATAAAATCAGTATCTAATGAAAAAATTAATCGATTCCAACCATTAGACTTATCCAAAATACTCTTATTTAAACTCACAGTCTACAATTTATAAGGAAGGTAAACACAATGATGATATTTTTTCCCATGTAATAACAAGTGAATACATTCATCATGTATTGTTTTAAAACACTATAACACCCTAAATTACAATGAAACCCTATTGATTACATTCATTATCCCTTATTCTTTATGTAATACACAATATACTCCTTCTATCAAAAAAAGTTGTAAACTCCTAAAATGACAGAACAAAAAAACCATTAATCAATTCCAAGGATATCAGTTATATCAAATATAATTTATATATATCAATAATCTCATATTACATAATCAATACCTCTGTATCAAGAACATATTAAACTTATATCATTACTTCAACCATGTATTTTTCAAAAAAAAAATCTTGTTATTGAGTTACATTTCTTGGTTCCACAAAATCTCAAATCATTAATGAAATAGTACTATTGTAATATTCATTTACACTCTATAATTCTTATAACATGTACCTCATTAATATAATACTAAAATGACATAATACATTAATTAGAACATAAGAAATATAATCCTTTCACTTCATCCTCAGTAGTATCATACCATTATTCTTATCCAATAGCAGCATTTGGAGTATACTCTGATGATTTGGACATTGATTCACATAGTGTCACAATTGCTTCCAAATAAATAATAATACTTTTGAAACCTTTTTGTTACCATTGAAACCACGCACATTGTGTATGTTTTCTCCACACTTATAACAAACTCTTATTCCCATAAAGCATTTAAATAGGCGATTCCGTCCACAGTTATCACATATGAGAAAATATTTCATTCACTTCTTCACTTTACCAATATTTTTATCTTCTATCATTTTCTTCTCTTTCTTCCCTTCAATCCATATAACTTAAAGAATTATTACTCATATTATTAAAAAATTATATTATTTATTTAAATGATGAGAAAACATGGTAGAATATTTCCTTCTAAATTTTGGCTTAATTCCTTGAAATAAATGATCATTATTAATATATGGATCATGGGTATTGCTGGAGTTCTCATTCCATGTAATGGGAACCATTTCAAAATAATGGCATACAATAGGCTAGTTAATGAATCACAATGCATAATTTCAGAATAGTAAAATACCTAACGTAAATTGAAATGATTATACATGTAATCTATAATCATTAAATGTTTTCATTGAGAATGTATTTACTCCTAAATCCTACATAATATATTTTAATGAAAATGTGAATAATCTTAAGCATATCCCTTAGGAGTGTCGTAACCATGAGTGTAATAAGGCCCATTGTCATATACCAGGATACCCTGGGTAAAACCTGAAACTCCATGTCAGAGTTTTCATTCCTAGTAACATTATTTCCTGAGCCGCCTCTACTTACTCATATCCAGATAGGGATTTATTTCTTGGAAAATTCACATAAATCTCTACATTAGCAAAATTCTAGAAAGTTATTCTATACTAATCCTCAATGTCTATCATAGGGTAATGTTACTTAATCAGAGTTTATCTAAATCTATTACCAAGGTTTTTTCTAAACTTCCACTAATACCAACTGTAATGCCCCAACCCCAGTTACCCAGAGTTGGTGCATTCTTTTAATACATTGGCATTATCATAAGGGATAAAATCCTAAATGACCGATCGGTTTAGTTGCATTTGAATTACTAGATAAATTCATAAGTTTTATATTACATCAGGAAATAAAAACATCATCAACAATGTTTCCCATTTGGAACACACATAAATCCTTAGCCTATACCTATTAGTATTCCATAAAATACTTCATCACATATTGGGAAAAATAAAACACATAAAGGGGTGTTCTCAGATACTAACTAAAGATAAAAATATAGAGAAAACCTTTATAAATAAGCATAAATTTTTAAGGTAATTAATAAATCTAAAACAAAATCCTATTAAACCTAAACACAATTATAACATGGAAAATATAAATAAAATAATTCCATTTACTTATTCATATGGATATTCTAATATTCTAATAATATCATGTAATATCAATAGTTAATTTCATAATGATGGAATTCATAATGCCAGACATCATAACCATAGAGTCAAGCCAGTGTGCACAGCCTACAAATAATTTTTTTCAAGGCCTTATGCAAATACACTAGTATTTCTCATGATACCTACTGATGTATGAAGGAGCTATAGCAGGCTACACCCATCACTTACAAATTACAATGCATTCCTCGTATAAAATGGTTTAAACATCACATAAACATTCGTATTAAAACTAGCATACGACATGTCAATACAATATCCATAAAATATAAATGGAATGTTAATAAATCATCTAAAATAAAAAATATTACAAAACATTCAATAAAACATTGATGATTTTTATCATAATAAATCAAATTTAAACAAGTTTAAAATTCATAAAAAGGATGTTTACAGATATGAAATCCAAAATATTTTTTAAGAAATATATTTTTCCAGTTTTAATTTAATTAAAATTTATTTAGTTATAAAAGAAAACTGATATTTTGAAAATATTTTTATAATTTTGTAAGTAAATATTTATGATGTTATAACAGTTGAAAATAGATGTACTCGCTGCATAAGTTAAAAAATACTTACCTTTATTTTGTTGAAAAGGACATAAAGTACATTGTTTGGAAAACAACAGAAAGATTTATTTAAAAACATATAAGGTCAAATATTTTTATAAATGAATTTAACCAATTTTCTAGTAAATAGTAAAAATGTTTTGAAATATATTTATAAGAAAACATGGATGAGTATGATAAAGAGGTCCCAGTAGATACTTACAAAAAAAACAAACTCGGATAATAAAGAGATTTTGGAATTCACTCTTACCTTGTACTTTTAATTTGTCGATGGAACGTTATCCTCCAATATAATAGTTAAATCATTGTTATTAAAGAATACAAGAACTATATACAAAAATATAACATCAGATATGTCTCTCTAATATTGCTTTGTTAATAATATTTCAGTAGTATCATCATTTTGGGTGTTAACTGATTCTTTTTACTTTGTATGATTTGTTAATTAAGCCATGTTTATCATAGATATGATATATTTGATTATTATAAAGAATGATATTATGTTCATACTCATTATATTTAATCATAACATAAAAATTATTATTAAATGATTATGATGGGTAAAGAATCTTATCACGTTCTGGGAGACAGTAATCCCTACATAAGCACGAGCGACAATATCATTATATTGACAGTGAAATCATATGTTATTGGATGGTATATTATATATACAGAATCATTAAATTTTTTAATTATTATTTAAATTAGTTATAATCATTATTATACCCATCCAAAATAATTATGTGTTTCAATAACAAACCACCCCACAACGTAGAGATGGTTACCCATACATATGCATGTATGTTGAATTTGTCATTTATAGGATGGATATAATAATGAATAAATTTGTACCATATTTATAATATCATCACTATATATAGAATATACTTGAGTTATTTTTTTAGAATCGATCCAATAAAGAATGAAGAAGTGGAAGAAGAAATGAACTTGTAAGAGGTGGTGAAATATTTATATCTAATTCGACTTCTTCCTTTTTATTTGATCAATAGGGCCTCTTGGGGTGTCTTTCAAACCAAAGGAAGGACTGTATGATGAAGGGAGTAAAGTTGGAAGGTTATTTGGGTAGGATTTGGCCGAGCAAAATGTCTTTGGAAGTGTAAAATTAAGAGAAGTGGAAGTACCCTTTTATAATAGAGGTGAAGGTCACATTAATGAGAACATAAAATATTATTTTATAATAACATCATTTTATGTTTCTAAGGGGTCCAAAATTAATTATTTAGAGGATATGGTGGACAGTTTCTAAAAAATTTTCATCCATTACGTTTTAGACTTGTTTAGGTCACCATATTATCCTTATCTTTTACATTTAACTCTTAGTTAAATAGTTTTTCATTTACCATGACTCTTTGATTTTTATATTATATGTTTAATAAACATACTATAACAAGTCAATCGAACCACATAGTGTTCATTATAAATTCACATGACATTATCTAAGTCCATTGGCCTATCCTTAGATCATTAGGTATATTATATCAGTTAATTATATAGTATTTGGTTTAAAAATCCCATTATGTCCTCTATGACACTATTTAGAATTAGGTTTTTGTGAAAATTATAACAGCATGATTACATCGAAAAAAATAATTTAATCAACCCTAAAATGTCATATTAGGCTATAAAATTAGTTCAAATCATCAAAAGACTCTAATTGCATTGATTTTTATATTTATAATATAAATTATTTTAATCTTCCATTCATAATGTAGTTACAGCATCATCATTGTGTCATATAAAAATTAAAATATTTAATGTATAAAAATCATAAATAAAATATAATTATTTAGTAAATATTTTTATCTTTATAATGAATATTTATAGTCGAATTTTTATTGCGTGTAACCCAACATAAAAAAAGTTTTAGTTATTAAACATTGATTTTAAGTCTTTTAACTAATCATAATATAAAATAATAATAAATATCTTAATTTAATCCAAAGGGACCTAAAGAGTTATATTTTTTTCCTAAGGCTGTTTTTGGGCGTAATACACTTATCCAATAGAATTAAAACATGTTTTAGGATAATTTCAATATCATTTTTACCATTATTTACACTATTTACTTGTAATCGTGGTAAAGAAGAGTCAAAAGTTGCTTCTCAAAAAATATTATTTTTATATTATTAAACCGAATTTTACATACTAATATAAACTGTTTATCTCAAATATTGGAAATTTAACTCACTAAAGCAGAAAAATTATGTTTTATTCAAATTTCCCAATGCTCTTTGGAGGTGGGTAAAAACGTTAAAAAGTTCAATAATATTTTATACATATAATTTTATTATAAAATGACTTAATGAATTACATTGAACTTTTAAAGTCATTGTATATAAATTTTGACTAAGAAAATTAAATAAAATAAATATTTATTTAAAAAACATCTATTTTAAATAATAACACAGTGTTTATCACTATTCCATAAAAATTCAATGTGTTGAAGAAAAATTCAAAACAATTGCTATAATATAATTTGGATTTTATTAATTAAAAAATTATGTCTATTTTACCAAATATAAGTTTCATTTATTAATTTGAAATTAATTATCATTTTCAAAAAAGGCAGGTTTTTAAAAAGTAAAAACTATCAATAGATTGACATTTGTTTATGTCAAATTTAAATGTGAAATTACATATAATGACTTACATTGTATTAAATGGTTACAATATAATGTAATTATACTTCCAAACCATTCAAATTCATAATTTATCACTATATATTATTTTGATTAAAAATTTTGTTTTCATTTTAAATTTACTATTTTTCAATATTCATTAGAATATTAAATTTATCAGAAAAGTACCAAACATTTATCCAAACTAATGTTTTACATATCAACTATAAAAAATAATTATATTTTATTAAATTAAATTCATAAATGTGTAAAATATTGGTTTTAAAAATTGTTCTCCATTAAAAGTTGGTAAAATTTAATTTTTCTTGAAAAACACTTCTTTTAACTGAAAAAATGAATTGTTTCTCATATTATGTCTAAAAAACACATAATATTGGTGTTGAAAATTATATAGAGTATATAAGATTCAAAATATAGTTAACATTATTTATAACCGCTTATTGAACTGCTAGTTTGGTATGTTGTGATGCATTCGAACTCGGTGTTGTGTGTGGTACAAGCTATTAAATTACATTAATGAGATAATGTACTATGAAATATTGCGGTGTTATATAAATTCTATAATTTCCCCTTACTATTTTATTAAAATGATATAAATGGGTGACCCATGTTCCCTATCTTTTTGATTTTTTCTATATCCATGTTGCATAGCTATTATGCTGTAGAATTATTATTTCAAAATACATCCCTTTTATCAAGAACTCTTATTATATTATTATATTTTATATTTAATAATATTATTTTGTTATATGTCATTAAATATCCCCCTTAATTTCCATAGTATTTAATATTGATGAGATATCCCATTTCTGACCCAAAAAATTTTATGAGTATTTATGTGACGCTATTAGTCTACCGAATTTTCGTAATGGATTTCCCATCATTTCACTTATTTTGAGTTACTTTATGTTCTATTTTCCTTCCTCAATACCATTACTAAAAATTTTATGATAACTCTATTACCTATAATTTAATGTTTTTATTTTGAAAAATGCAATAAATCTTCATCATTTCTCTTTTCGTATGATTTTATACAAAAATTGAAAACATCATCTGAGATGTGTAAATTTATCACATTTACGGATGATGAGTTTTCAATATCTATTATAGTATTCAATTATGGTAATAAAAAAAATTTTACGGTTGGAAAATACTATAATTAATATATTATAGCTTATTTATGTTTCTGGAATCTTTTTTACTTGTGATATTACTATATAAATCAAGATGAATTTCTCTAGATCAAAAACCACCAATTAACCCAAACAATTATCATTCTAGTTTTATATAAGGAATCCCCTTCACTAAAAATAACCAAATGATATTTATAACAATGTAATAATATGGTTGTTAAAAAATGAAATAAAACTTCAATTCTGGACAACCATTCTCATTATTCGTTTTTATTCATACAGAAATACAAGTAAACCGATCATGAAACCCAAGGAATATAACTCTCCCAAAAATGAAATTAGATCTCTAAACCCATCATGAAGGCCCTGAATGAACATTATAAGTTAAAAATAAATCAATTAATAAATATTATGTTTTAAAAATAATAATTAATGAATATAATATGGATTTCCAAGGAACTAAGATCATGTGAATAACACCTTCAAACTAATAGTAAGGGTTTCCTCACCTCACATCCAATTTTTGGATACATTCTTTATTCACTAATATTACTTAGTTATGGTTTATGTATACTGACCATTTATGTTTCATATCATGAATCTATTAATAATACTGGTATTAAATTTAGTATTTTATAATTATTAATTTTTGGAGCATATTAATTAATTGATTACAAAGTGGTACATGATTTCTACCAGAACCCCCATTTTCATTCGGGTTACTCTTATTCTATAATTACCTCCATTAAATTATTATTTATTCTTATGTATTTAACATAAATTCAGTATAAATTCCCTATATATGTTTACCATATAAAATCATTCAGTATTTAATAGTGATTTACATGTTTCAAAAGGATCATTCAAAATTATGTCGGGATAAACAATCCAGAGTCAAGGGAACTTCTCGAATTGTTACCTAATTTCAAGTTAATGCCAAAATAATTTTAAGCCACCATTATTTTTATAAAACCACTTATATTATAATGAAATTTGATCTTTTTTCATCTCTGTTTTTGTTAAACAAATATTCCTTCCCACTTTAATATTATTTATAATACTTTCTTTATAATGCAGTAAAATGTTTTATTTGTAAATATTAATAAGAACACATTTTTCATTTTTTCAATTGAGTGGGACATAATTTATTTATAAAATAAAATTTCAATTACCATTACTTTTATTTACTGGGATACAATGTTTACAATCTGATTTCTTGTCAAATTAAAATGATTTTTCAAAATAAAATATGTTTCAATAGAAAAAGGATTTTTCTCAACACACATTATCTTTCATGAAATATATGCCACTTTCACCACACATTCTAGGAATGTGGTGTTCGTAATTCCCATGGTAATATCATATAAATAGTGTCCTTGATATTATGATATTCAAATGGATTACCATTTTAATGTTTCAAGGAGGTGTGAGACACTTTGTAATGTTTAAATGTTATTTCATCAACAATATTTAAGTGGTCTCATTTAAAATTATCTTTATCTATATCAATATTCTTGGTTGAATATTGATTCTTATTGAGTTTTATTCATTATGATATCGTCTAAAATATATTTTTGAATGGTTTCTAATTAGTTTGACTATAGATACACTATCTTGATAACATTCATGTCATTTTCTCTAATGGTTAGTGTTTGTTCAATTATTGGGGAATGTTATTTTCATTTCATATTTTAGTTTCAATATGAATGTATAGGTTAATAATTTTCACCCCTTTCATATGATGAATGAATTTGACTTAGTATGTGATAGGTGCAGCCTGCTATAGCCTCTCCATGAATCGATAAGTCTAATGTGACAAATAGATGTGGACTTGGCTGTGGCCTTGCACATTTTGAGATATGGTTTTGGCCGAGGACATAATCGGTTTTTAAAAATATTGTCTGAGGACATGGTAGTATATTTTAGAATATCTTCATATGAATTTCCTACACTATAAATCTATAAATTCAATGTTCATGTGGTTATTCAACATGTAGAATACCGACGATTATATTTTATTATGGAAATATTTACTCAAATAGTATGACTTCCATATTATTTTCATGTTTATTTTTAAATGGAATTTGTTTTATGTATTCAGAATTACTAATGTTAATTTTTATGGTATTATATACTGTATTTATTACCCTTAATGAGAATCTGATCCTACCTCTTCGATAAAATTCATTTTATCACAACATGAAGAAGATTATAATGACTAATTTTTAGGGATAATCATTGAATGGTGGATGATCCCAATAAAACATATGTATTGTTATTTTTTTCAAGGGGTAATATTGAACATATGTATGAATCCATTTTTCCAATACTGGAACAATACATGGTTCATTGAGAATTGATTCCTTATAATTATTACAATGTATTAAAATAATGCACCATCTCCATGCATCTATGGATGAGGTATTAATATTGGTATCAAATAATTTTTGGTAGAAAACATGGAAAAAATATATAGAAATAATATATTAGAGAAAAAACCATAATATAGACATTGGGATAAGAATACAACGACTTCCTTGAATTTTGTAAATGAATAGTTTATGTGGATTATCAGGAAATCAAATCCCTAACTGAATATGAACATGTAGTTGTTTCTTTGGAAACGATATATCTAGGGGTAAAACCCAAAAACACCACATTGTGCAAGACTCAAATAAGAACGGGTGCACGAAAATAGGCAATTTCGTACTCTTGGTTTGAAACACCTGGGGGAAATGGTTTCGTAAATTCTTAAGCTTATTAAAAAATAATTTTATAGGATTAATGCCCCTAATGTAACCATATTATATTGTTATATTATTTATGATGCATAAATTTATGTTATCTGTTATACAATATTTTGAGATATATAGAGTTCAAAATTTTTTGAGCTAATATATAACATGTTATTGACTTGAAATAGAGCCTAAGAGAAGGTAAGAGAACATCACCAATAAACTTGATGTAAATAGTAAGAAGGATCATGTCTCTAACGGTCTTAATACATAATTCCAAATGAATATTGGATCACAAGTATACTTATCATATGAGGAGATAATATCATGTCTTAACAAAGTATGTAATGACTTCTCTGCGTACTAGGTATTTGAAGCGATGAAAAAGAAGATAAAGATGGTAGAGAAAAACATTTACAAGGGGATGAAGGGAAAGTGGTATTTTCTTACATCTGATAATTGTGTAAGAAAACACTATGATATATGTTTAAAAGGAAAAAGTGATTTATTCATGTTTGGAGAAAAAGGCCAACATGCTTATAATTTAAAGACAAAGAAAATAATCATCCTATATTCAATACATCATATATAAGAATATGTGGAACAAAAAAATGAATGTCCTAAGAATCATGAAAATATATCTTGGAAAAATAAAATGTATCATGTTCATGATAATTATGTTATTATAGTTGAAGTTTAATAAAAAACGTATTTGTGATTTGGGAATCATAGACTATGTTCTAATATTCATTTTATATGAATTATCAGATATATAATTATTGTACTAAAGTGCTATTTCATTAAGGATTTCATCTCTAATGACGAATGGAACATATGAAAAGTGATTTTGTAAAAAAGTAATAATTTAAAAAAACATGGCCGAGGTAAAGAAAATCCTTAATATATATCTGATGTTGAGATAATGATGAAGAAGTGATTGATTCAGATAAGTACTGAATACATTGGAACTGGTTATTGACATGTCAAGAAGAGATATATGGTATCATCAGTTGAGTTTACAACTCTTTTGGATTTTTCAGATTATATCCAATAACATATCTCTTAAATAAATAATATAGAAGAATTCATGTTTCAAATACGATTATTATGGTAATTCTTATTATTACTATATTTAAGAAGTATGCATGATAATGATATTAACATGTTTTGAATTTTAATTATAGAGATAATTAATGTTGATTATGGGTTAATTATATGCTCGTCATGAAAATTTAGAGGCCTTAATTATAATGTGTTTAATCATTATATTTTGTAATATTTAACAATTAAATAAATAATTTAATTTTATCATTTTATGGGGTTTTAGTGTATAATGTCACTACATGATGGTTTGATTAGTCTTCCATTATCATGATGTCCAATTAGGATGCTTTTTTTTGTGTAACCAATGCATTTCACTTTATTATTATTAATAGGATATTTTAACCATATTCTGTATGTTGGTTGCCTATAAGGGATTTTTAATGTATCAACCATCAACTTTCTATGTTCTATTTCTTATTTCTAGGATGACATTTTTTAAGGAGGTGTTAAAGTAACACCCCAATAATTTACAAATATTTTTAATATAGAATGCATGAAAACAGTAATTCCATAAAGAAAAACACTTTGTTATAACCAAGACAAGTAAACGTAATTTTTCCACCTCCGCCATTTTAATTATGAAAAACTATCACACACTATCACATTCACTAAAATATTTAGTGTCTCAAAACACAAACATAATTTTTGGTGAATACTGTGATACACATATGAATAGTAACATGCCCTTATCAACAGTATTGAATTGTAAATCACCCATAATAATAGAAACATCACCCATGAATATAAAAAATACAAGTTATAAATTTTATAAGTGAAAAATGATCGTAGAATAAGAATTGGTGTTTTTGTATGTCCTAAATATATTAATTACTATTTTATGATTAATTTAATAATTTAAAATGAATAATTATTTTCATAAATTTTAATCATAAATTGATTTTTTCATATTGTTATAAAATATTTTTATCGGACCTTGATTAATTTTTCTAGGTGTTTTAAAACAACTTATTGTTTTAATGATGTTTTTTTCCAAATAAATTATAATTTTTTTTAAAAACTAAATTAACAATATTAATAAAATTATTTTTTAATAATGGAGTTCATATTTGAATTATCAATATTCAGAAATATTTAGTGTGGTTTTTTGAGATTTTTATAAAATACTTGAATATTTGCTGAATAATGAAATTCAATAATTTAAAAAATATGCTAAGTAGGTGAATTTTTCCATCATGTATTAGTCATAGCTGATGTAAATGACCATTGTTTAGAAGTCACATGCACATTTTTCTATTTTTGGTCACAATAATGAAAAAATATTTCTTATATTGTGATAAATAATTAAATAATGAATTAAATATTTAACATTAACTCCTCTCCTCCACTATAAAAATGACCACTCACTCCCTCTTCTAGCCATTCATCTCAAGCCTTTTTACCTGTCTATATTCGGATCTAGTATCCTCATAATATCCTCAAACATGTCTAGTAGCCATTGGTATAATAAAAAGACAAAAACCTCTCTTCTAAACAGTCTCTCAAGGAAGATTACTTCATGAGGTAAATTCTCCTTTTCATTTCATTTATTTCATGTTCCCTTTTATGTGTTATGTATTTCATGATATCATAAGATGTTATTATTTAAAATTTATTATGTCCAAAAAATATTTTATTACTATTTTATTAATAGGTGACTCATGTATTCCCTAACATTAATGTTTTCTAAAACCAGGTTGCATAGTCGTTATGCTGCAAAATTTTAGTCTAAAAAAACCTCTTCTTAATAACTCTTATTATGTATATTTATTTTAATTAAAATTATCATATGTTGGTATATGTCATTAAATATCTCCCATACTATAAATATTATGTATGTATGATGATATTACATTTTTATCTCATCCATGTAATTTATTAATTTTTAATTGATGCTGTTAAGCTGTAGAATTTTCATCAGGTATTTCTTGACTTATATTTATTACTAGTTTCTTTATTTTCTATCTTCATTCTTCAATTACATTTTCTCAAATGTAATGATAAATAAATGACCTTAAATTTTGTATAATGTTCATGGGAAATTAGACTAATTCATCATCATCTCTTCTTTTCCATTCGTTTATACTAAAAATGAAAACACCATCTGAGATGTGTAAATTTATCACATTCAATGATGATGGGTTTTCAATTTCTATTATCGTCATAAATTATATTCATGAAATAATTTTTATGGTTAAACCATATTATAACATAGATTATAAATAATTTATGATTCTGCAATATTTTTTATGGGTGATATTAATTTAGAAATTAAAATGAGTTTGTTGTGATAAAAAGCCACCAATTAACAAAAAAAATATTATCATTGAATATTTATATAATAATTCAACTTTACATCCAATTGAAAATGAATATTTTAACATTTAAATTTTATGTTTTTGCAATAATAATATACATCTTCTAAAATTAGAATCTATTCTCTATCTACACATTTATTTGTACCTAAATGTATGTGAATCGATCTTAAAACCCAAGGAAAAACACTACCAAACAATTAAATTGGAACTTTAAACCCATCATGAATGCGATGACTATAATTCCCTAACCACAGTTACCCAGAGTCAGTGCATTATTATTTAAAATTTTAATGATTCATGGATTCATGTGCTGAAATACTGATCAGTTTAGTCACCTTTGATGTACTAGATACATACATAGGGTTTATAGTACATCCAGAAATAAATAAACAACATTGTGTTCCCATTGAACAATCTAATATCCCTTAGAATATTATTATTGGTTAATAATAATATACTATATTGCATCTTGGGAAAAATCAAACATAATAAATAGGTGATCTCAGATGCTTATCAAGGATAACAATATAGTAGAAACTGTCATAAATAATAATAAACATTTAAGGAAATGTATAAGACTAGAACACAAGTAATTTAAACATAAACATAAACATAATATAAAAAATATAAATCAAATAATTCCATTTACATATTCAAATAGATGTTATAGTAGTCATATAATCACAGTATTATCAATATCCAATTTCATATTGATGGAATCCATAATACTGGACATCATTACCCCATAGTTAAAGCCTCATGCTAAGACTACAAATACGATTTCTTCAAGGCCTTGTTCTAAGACAGTAGTTTGTCTCATGAGACATGCTGGTGAATTGTGGATCAATAGAGGGCTTCACCCATCACATACAATGTCCAATGAATTCCTCATATCAAATGGTGAAACCTAATCTAAACATTTGTATTAAAACTAGAATACGAAATGTCAATATTTTAACCACAAACCTAGAATTACATGAAAATATCCCATCCACAGTCAACCATAACTCATTAAATACAATATAAATGATTTCATTATAATAAATCAACAACAATAAAGAATAAAAGACACTAATGGATATTGAAATAAATGAAAATAGTCATTAAAACTATTTGACAGTGATATCCCCCTTTTTCTTGAAAACATTTAAACGTATCACTATTTATCAAAGAAGTCGTTTAAAAGTTATTTTCAAATGAAAGTGTCCAATTCCAGTTAGATACTTCTAAAAAGAATTTTAATTTAAAATAATTCTGTCCATATAAATAAATACTTCAAACCATTTTTAAAACATGGACATTAATGAGAATGATTTAGAAGAATAAAATTTTTAATACATTAAATACAATATTTTAGTATAAGAGTTCTACGCCAAATAAGAGACCCTTGAATACACGTAATTAAAGAATAACATTAATAAAAACATTATAATATCCTGAGAATAAATGGGTTCATGATATAATATGTCAACGTCCATTATATTCCCCATATAAAAGTGAATTGGTGCATAACAACAAAGAGGTCTCAAAAGAATGTAAATTGGTACAAAATACCTTATAAGGAATGCATCCTTAGATTAAGGATGAATCAATGAAATAATGATGTCTGAAAAAAATATATACACTCAATATAATTGGATATTCAGTTTAAATCAATCATTTTACAATCAAACATATTATTGTAAAAACAAAACTATTGACTAGGATGTTTAACTCAATGAATAAAAATTGAGTTAATATTACCCTTAAAACGTTTCTATCAATGGAATGTGAATTTATCAATGATGTGATTATGTGTATCAAAGTTATATCCATAGAAAGGGGAGTTGTAATTACAACATAAATAATAAATATTTATTCCACACATAATCAAGGAGTAAAATAATCAATGTATTATGCATAAATCCCAATGAGGGGATGTTGAAATTTGAAATTCCCCTACCGATTTGGTTACATACGAATAATAAACCCAATGACATAAGTATTATACAATGAAGATGTAAATACCCATAAATTAATGTATATTACACAATTAATACAATCATGGAAGTATATACAACAACCAAAATTAAATAGTGGTAATATATCATGAATGTAGTATTAATAAGAAGAGAGATGAACGCCCCTAACCACGTTGTATTCAATCGAGTCTTATGACCAAAAGTAAATAATAACAAAATAAATCACATGATACCATGAATATAAATGTAATTATGATAATAAATATATCAAATGGCATTACACAATACACCACATGCAAGAAATAATTGGAGAACAATGGAAATATAACTGAATTAAAAGTGATATAAGAAACCCCTTACCTTTTCCTGTTCCATGGTATAGGGTAGGTTAACCTCAAGTATAATGGTGAAATAATTGTTATTAAATTATACAAGAACCATATAAAGAAATATTATATCATATATGATCATCTAATATTGCATTATTAATGATATTTCAGTAGTATCATTGTTTGGTTTGTAAACTGATTCGTTTTTCGTTATATGATTGGTTGCAAAAGTCATGATTGTTATGTATAGGATGTATTTGATTCATATCTAGAATGATATTAAGTTCTTAAAAAATATTTTTAATCAAAAAATAAAAATTATTCTTGAATGATTATGATGGAGAATGAATCTCATCACGTTCGTGGAGACAAAAATCCCTACACTCGCATGAGCGACAATATCAGTATATTGATGGTGAAATTGTAAGTAATATAATGGTATATAATATATAAAGAATAATTATCATTTTATATTTATTATCTACAGCAGTTATACTCATTATTATACCCATCCAAATAAATAAGTGTTTGAATAACTAACTACACCATGACATGGAGATGGTAAGCCGTACATACGCACATATGATGATTGTGTCATTTATAGGATAGATAGAATAACAAATAGGGTTGTACTATATTTATAATTACATAATGGTATGTATGAGGTACATGATTTATTATTTTGTTATGGAATCAACTAATAATGATGAAGTGGATGATGAAATCAATATGAAAGATAATGGTGAAATTATAACCTCTTCTTCGGGTGCTTCATTATGATTTGACCAAAAGGGATTCTTAGGTTGGATTTCAGATAAAAGGAATGAATCTAAGATGTAGTGAATTTATTTTAGAGGATATTTGGGTAGGTTTTGGAATATCCAAATGGTTTTGGTTGTGTTAAATTAAAAGAAGGGAAAGTAATCTTTCATAAGATGGGTGAAGGTAACTTTAGGAAAACCATGAAATATTATTTTATTATAAATAATGTTTTATTTCTAATGGATCAAAATTGATTTATTTCAAAGATAATTTGGGTATGGGTCGAAATAATCTCAACCAATATGATTTAGAAAACATTAGGTTACCATATTTACCAACTCTTTTATATTTATCTTTTAGTTAAATAGTTTGACTTTTACCGTGACTTCTTGTATACTTCCACTATATAGTTAATAAACCCACTCTATGATTCCAAGAGAACCTAAAGTGGTTCATTAATAAAATTTATAACAATATTTAATCCATTTTGTCTTAGCCTTATATTTTTAGGGATATTATATCAACTTATAATATAGTTTTTGTTTTTAAAAAAAAATTTGGTCAATTTTGACACTATTTAGTATTTGGTTTTTGTGAAAATCATAACAGCGTGATTACTTCGAAAAAAAATTATTTAATCAACCCTAACATGCCTTATTAACCTAGAACATTAGTTTAATTTATAATAAGTCTCAAATAACATTTATTTGGATATTTTTAATATCCATTACTTTAATTTTTCCGTAATAAGGTAACTACTGCATCATCAAAGCGTCGTAAATAAATTTAATTATTTAATGTTTAAATATTGTAAATAAAATACCATTATGTTGGAAATATTTTTATATTTATAATTAATATTTATAGTCGAATATATCTTTTTTATAACTCAATATTAAAAATAGTTTTTTATTAAAAATTGAATTCAAAACTTTTAACTCCTCTTTAAATAAAATAATAATAAATTTCCTAATCTAGTCCAAGTAGACCAAATGTGTCAAATTATATTCCAAATGGTTTATTTCTAATTACACTTATCCAAGAGAATTAGAAAATGAGTTAGTTAAATTATAATATATTTTTTCAATTAATTACCCTATTTACTTTTAACTGTGCAATATAAAAGACCAAAGATTCATTTTCACCAAAAATTATTTTCAACTTATAGAACATAATTTTACTTAAGGATTTATATTGTGTCTCTTGGAATTTAGAAATTTAACTCACAGAAGTGTTAAAATTATGTTTTACGCAAATGTGCAAACACTATTTAATGATGGGTAAAAGATGACAATAATTTCAATAAAATTTTATACATTAATTTTATAATAAAAATTACACCAATGAATCACGTTGAATTAATATAGGTATTATGGATATATATTGACATAAATAAATAAAATAAATAATTATTTAAAAATAGTCGGTTTTTAAACAATAACGCATTGGTATTCTCTATTCATAAAAAAATGAATGTTTTCAGAAAAATATCAAACATTCACCCTAAGATAAATTTGATTTTTTAAATTAAAAAATAATTTTTATTTTACAAAATAAAAAAATGTAGTATTATTTAACATATAAGTAATTCTCATTGTCATAACCAAAAAGCGGGTTTTGGGGAAGTAAAAACTTTCAAAACATTGACATGTGTTTAGGTCAAATTTAAATGTGAAATTACATATAATGACCTAAATCATATTAAATGATAATAATATAATCTACTTATTCTTCCAATCCTTTCAAATATATACTTGAACACAAAATATTATTTCGATTAATTTTTTTTTCAATTAAAATTTGGTATTTTTTATTATTCATCAAAATGTGCATGTTATATTTTAATAACCAAAAATTTATCCAAATTCAATTTTTATGTCCCGATTCTAAATAATAATGTAATTTTAATAAATTTAATAAATAGAAGTTTCAAATATTGGTTATAAAAATGGTTTTCCAGTAAAGGTGGAAAATTTTCATTTTTTTAAAAATAGTTCTTTTATCTGAAAAAATGAATTTTATCTTATATTATGTCAAAGAAACACATTATATGGATTCTAAAATTATAGGGCGTATAAAAATTCAAAATTCAGTTAATACTATTCCTGACCACTTTTTGAATGGCTATATTGGTAAGTCGTGGTGCACTCAAACTCAGTATTGTGAATAGCACATGCTATTTAATTATTTTAAAGAAGATAACTTACAATGAAATGAGGGCATGTTAAATTTTCCCCCCTTTTGGAAATTTCATCCTCACAATTTTAAAATAGTTCTTGGGAACTTCATTGAAATTCCCACCTTAGGAAAAGAATCAATAAAACTACCACTTTATAATAATTAAATAGTCAAAAAAGCATATGGAAGAAAATTTAATGGTCAAGATCAAATAAAGATTGGTTGAAAAAATTATCAATAGATATTTAACAACAAAAATTCGTCAAACATTTGATGGGATAAAGTTTCCTAATATGAAAATTAAACAGACCATGTTTTTTGTTTTAAGTTCCATTTCATAAAAGTTGAAGAATTTATATATGAGATAGACTAAGAAAACAAAGATATATACATACATTTTAAGTAGAGCTTCATCCATTAATAAATTTCTACTACAAACTCATATTATTTATCAAACAATGAGTATTGAGGTTGAATTGGTCACACCTGAAGTGATAGAATAAACATCTAGAGAATCACACGATTCAAAAAGGATAAACTATATATTTACCTTTTCATTAGTGGTTAACCAAAACCCAAATGGTTATTAAAAGATTAGATGATCCCAAAAAAGAATACCAATTTAGTGAAAGAAATAGTAATCATAATTTATAAAATTATAACAACAATACCCAATGTTCAATAAATACCATTCAATAAAAAATTGTCTTTAAAATCCTTCAATATAATCTAAACTAATATTGAAACCCATAACCTAGAAAATTTTGATTACATAGTATTCCACGTTAAATTGTATCTCAAAATAACATCAACTACTCTTAAAGTGACATACAGAAAACGTTATATACAAAATTAAATATTCACAGTGATAGATTACTAATTTCCATAAATAATCTATATCACTATAAGTCTAAAAGAAAATATAGATAAAAAACCACCATTACTCCTCAAAAGTATTCTCATTTTATTCTATTTTATTTAGGCATATTGTGTTCCTAATAGAGCAAACGTCTCCCAAAATAACAGTTATCACTTAATCACCAAATCATTTTCCTAAACTAAGGATATCCATTAGATAAGACATAATAACCCAAATATAAATATTATTGATCAATAAAATCATTTATCTAAAATAAAATAGTCCCAATAACTAGGGACTTCTTGTAGTCCGGTGGTAGGTGATAAATTCCAATCACGCTCTGGTTTTGGGTTTGATTCCTTCAGCATTCTCTGATGTGATGGTTTTTCACACGGTCTTCATGTTTACCTTTTTCAAAAAATATATTTTGTTATATTCCCAAAATGAGAAAAATTCCTTAAAATAACTGTAACGCCCTGACCCCAGCTTCCCAGAGTCGGTGAATTACTTCATAACATTGGCATGATCACAAAAGATCAAGTCTCGAAAGACCGATTAGTTTAGTAGCCTTGGAAACACTAGATACATTCATAAACATTACATTACATCATAAAAATGAAAACTACAATAACATGGTCTCCCTAGCCCACACTCATATCCTCACTGACTATTCTTGCAAGTCAGTCATAATACACTTCTTCACATCCTAGGAAAAATAAAACATTGAAAGGGGTGAGCTCAAATGCTCCGTAAGGATAACAATATAGTGGAAACTTTATAAGAAAACATAAGCATTTAAGGCAATGTATAACTAAAACAAAAGCCTTATTGAACTTGAACTTCAGCATAATATAGAAAAAGTAAAATAAAATAATTCCATTACTTACTCACACGGATATTCTACTAGACGAATAATCACGTGAAATATCAATAACCACTTTCATAATGAGGGAATGTATAATGCCAGACATTCTGAAACACTTTTTCAATGCCTCGGCCAAGACGTCTAAAATGATTAAGGCCTCGGCCAAAACCATAAATCAAATTGGGAAGGGCCTCATCCAATTGCACGTCTTGTTGTCTCATGAGACCTACCGATGCATCGAGGAGCTATAGAGGGCTCCACCCGTCACATATTAAGTCCAATACATTCCTCATATGAATAGGTTTAAACATAACATAAATATTCGTATTAAAACTAGCATACGAAATGTCAACAATTTCTCCATAAACTATGGATGGTATAAAAATAACACATCCACAGTCAAATATTTCACAAAATGTTCAATGGAAGTTTTGTATCATAAATCAATTTCAATTAAACATAAAACCCATCAAAGGATGTTGACATGGATGAAATCAAAGCAATTTGAGAGAAATATATCTTCTTTTTGAAATCATTTAAAAGTCCCATATTTATAAAATAATACATTTACTTTGAAGATATTCTTATAAGCTTGTTAGGGAAGCTTCGACGAAATTATAATGGCAGAAAATAGCCGCACCCGCCGTATAAGTTAAAAAAACATTCTTACCTTAAATTTGTCAAAGAGGTCAAAAAGTACATTGTTTGGAAAACGACTGTAATATTCCTTTAAAAAATGTATAAGGGTATAAATGACTTTAACACATTTTTCATTTAATATTAAAAATGTTTTGAAGGACATTTTTAAGAAACATGGATGTGGATGATAATGAGGTCCCAATAGATAATTATGTATAAACAACCATGAATAATGAAGAGGTTGTGAAGTAAACCCTTACCTTGTACTTTTCCTTGGTTGGGGTAGGTTAACCTCCTGTATAATGGTGAAATAATTGTTATTAAATTATACAAGAATCATATACATTTATATGATATCATATATGATCTTTTAACATTGCTTTGTAATCTATATCTTAGATTTATCGTTGTTTCGGGTGTTAACTTACTAGTTTTCTTTTATATGTTTTGTTACTTAAGTCGTGTTTTTCATGGATAGGTTGTATCTTATTCGTATTCAGAATGATATCATGTCCTTAAACATTATTTTTAAATCATCAAATGATAATTATACTTGAATGGATACGACGGAGAATGAATATCATCGCGTTCGTGGAGACGGTAGTCCGTACGTACGCACGAGCGACAGTATCATTATTTTGATATTAAAATAATATATAATTGGATAGTATATCATATATACAGAATCCTTATCATGTTATATTTATTATTTACATTAATTACATATCATTATTATACCCATATAAATTATAATATATTGAATAACAATTACACCACGACGTGGAGACGGTAAGCCGTACGTACGCACGTATGGTGACATGTCATTCAAATGATTGGTATAATACTGAATATGGTTGTTCCATATTTATAATAACATCACAGTATATAGAATATACTGGAGTTATAGTTTTAGAATTGAAATAATAAACACAGAGGGAGTGGAAGAAGAAAGAAACATGAAAGAGGGTGATGAAAATGTTACCTCTTCTTCGGGTTCTTCCTTTTGATTTGATCAAAAGGACTCTTTAGGATGGATTTCTGACTAAAGTAAATCTTCTAGGATGAAGGGAGAGAAGTTGGCAGAGTATTTGGGCAGAGTATGGCCGAACCAAAAGGCTTGAAAGTGTAAATAAGGTGGTAGAGGTGGGGGCCTTTTATAAGAGGAGAGGAGGGGCTCTTTTTGAAAGATTGAAATGTTACATTATTATACAATGCTTTTCGGATTATAATGGTCCCACACTTATACAATTCGTGGATAAGGTGATTAGGGTTCGAAATCTCCTCATCCAATAGGCTTTGGACAAGTTTATGCCTTGGATTTTTCATTATCATCTCATTTTATTTAAATCGTTAAATAGTGAGGTCATCGCTGCATCATCATGATGTCATAAATAATTTAATTTATTTAATGTCTAAAAATTCTAAAAAAATAATATGATGTAGGAAATCTTTTTATCTTTCCAATGACTATTTATTGACAAAAATATGACTTGTATAACCCCATATAAAAATTGTTTTAGTAAAACATTTCATGTTTGTGTCATTTTTTACTTTAACATTAAATAAAAGGTATTTATGTCATTTTCCAACTGAAGTTGCTCCATGGGGTCCCCAAGTTGACCCATGGATTTTCTTGGTCGGCCATGGCACATCCAATGAGGGTTGGACATGTGTCAAGCTCATCTCATATTATTAAAACATTATTTTTACCTTAAACTACACTAATTACCTTTAATCGCGATTAAGAACATAAAAGCCACTATTCACCAAAAATTATTTTAATATCATTCAACCACATTTTACTTCTTAATGAAAACCATGTATGTCGGATTTTTGAAAATCAAATCACAGAAGTGGTAATATTTCATTTTAACAAAAAAATCAGTTTTTAACAACCACTTAGTGGTTTCACTATTCATCAAAAATTGAAGTTTTTCAGAATAAGGCCAAAATTTCACCCTAAGATATAATTGATATTCTAAATTCAAAAATGATGTCTATTTTAAAAAATTCCAAACATATAAGTTGCATTAATTAATTTTATAATTAATTCCTGCTGTCACAACAAATAGCGTGTTTTTATGAAACAATTTATATCAAAAGATTGGCAATTGTTTATGTCTAATTTCAATGTTAAATTAATTCTAATGAATACCATTGGAAAAAATAGTAAAAATATATTCTAATTATACTTTAAAACCACTAAATAGTATAATTTATCACTATAAATTATTTTGTTTAAAAAAGTTGTTTTTAAGTATTTTTCACTATTCATAAAAAATTTGAAGTTCTCAGAAAATTACAAAAAATTCAAATTTGAATAATTTCGATATTACAAATAAAAAAATGAAGTCCATTTTGAAATATAAAATTTCTATAATTTTAAAAAGTGGTTATTACTATTCATAACGGCTACTTTGATTAGTCGCGGTGTTTTAGAACTCGAAGTTGCGTGCAATGCAAGCTATTGCATTATTGAATGAGAAGCGTATCGTGGAAGATCGGGGTGTTACATTCTCCCCTCCTTCAATAAATTGCATCCTCGCAATTTGAAAATTTTCTTGGAAAATAAAAGGTTGAAAATAGAAAATACCTTTGAGGAAAACCCACATCGGAAATAAGATTAATAAAATTTAGGCTTAATAAGAGGGAAAGGGAAATGAAAAAGTCACCACCCAATTATGATCTCGATTAGGAGAACATTGGTGGAAATTTGAGACATATAATTGGAGGAAAAACGTAAATATTTTTAGGGATTGATTGAGGTCATCAATCACAATCAACTGTCAAATTGAGGGCCTCAAAGCCTTCAATCTATGTTGATTTAAAATATCATCAGTTCAACAAGACATAAGGTATTAGGATAATACATTTTTTTGATTTAATATCCCTTTACTAAAGTTTAAGAATTAATTTATTCATTGAATAAGAGATAGGTATATATATAATTATGCTTGACAATTAGAGTTTCAACCTTCAACTCATCATTCACTCAAAAAGATAATAGAACTCAAATAAATTATACTTATCCTAATTGTATAAGGTTCCAAATGTTAACACATACCATTTAGATTAGTAAAATTATTTTTTAATAACCAGGGACTTCCTGTAGGCTAGTGGTAAGAAATAAAGTCCTGTCGCACTATGGTTGTGGGTTCGATTCCTGTAGCTTTTTCCGACGCGACGGGTAATGCCCCACCCTGCAGGTTGTCCTTTTCCTAAAACTATAGTATTATAATATTCAAAAATAATCTTCATAAATTTTTAACCTTAAACAATACTATCCAAAGATCAACTTAATCCACTCCAACCTTTATAGTTATCCAAAATACCTCTGTCCATACTTTCTCTAAAAGGTCTCTTAATTCCAAAATCAATTTATCATATTCCCCAAACAAAGTAAAGTTTCTCTTATTGTCACGTACTAAAAATCTAAAAACCATACTGAAATCAACAAGTACTGCAGTACAATCCTTATATATATATATATATCTCATTATTCTAATAACCAGAATATAATCCATTAGTCCAAAAGCACCATTACATTAGTTATTCTGCTTCAACTGTAGTAACAGCATAAGATTGTCATTGATCCCTTGCCCTTTTCTGAGGTAAGTTTCCCTGACGCTTAGGACATTCATTTGCATAATGACCCATTTCTCTATAATTGTAGCATTCAACTTTGATAGCCTCTTTCTTTCCCTTGCAATCACGAGCCTGGTGACCCTTTTCTCCACATTTATAACAAAATCCCATCCTTTTAGGCAAGTACCAAGGTGATTCTTCCCACAATTATCACATAATGGAATATCCTTCTTTCCCTTTTTCCCTTTATCTGTCTCTTGTTCCACCGTTCTCTTCTTCTCTTGCTTTAACTTGTTGTCATAAGACTTAGAGAATTCATTTTCTGTATTGATAGCACACGAGACAATATCTTCGTATGATGAGAAGGATTGTGATACTAAAGATCGACGGATAAATGGTTTTAACCCATCAAAGAAACGATCAATCTTACTCCTTGGGTTACGTATATAATCGGCATCATGCCTCGCTAACCTTGTAAAGTTAGCCTCAAACTTTGCGACATTCTCATCCTCCTTCTACCTCAGACTCAGAAATTGCCTTTCCATATCTGCTCGATGGTCATGAGGAATGTATTTTTCTATGAAATGCTCTTTGAACTCCCTCCATTCCATATTCGATACGTCATCATCTTCCTTTGTGTTTTGTATCAGCGACCACCACTGATCGGCATCTCCAGTGAGGCGGTAAACTGCCATGACAACCTTCTCCCTTTCACTACTCCCCAAGGCATGGAATATTTTCTCTACGGAATTTAACCATTGCTCAGCTACTATAGGATTTGTACATCCATTGAAGGTTGGTGGTTGTTGCCTCATGAAGCGGCCTAAGATTGATCCTCCACGTTGCGGATCAGGGTGCTCCATATGATTAAGGTTATTATTCATAACCTGAGTGAGTTGTCCCAGTATGGTAATAAGTTGATCAGCACCAGTTGTATCTCCAGCTCCACAATATTTATCTTGAGCAGGAGGGAAATCCCTACACAGAGTGCGTGCATTGATATGGTTTCCATTCCTTCCACTAGGTGCCATTTCTAAAAAATGGCATAAACTAGATTAGTTTATGAATCAAAATACATAATTCCATACTTGTAAAATACTTAACATAAATTGAACTCATTATGGATATAATCCATAATCATAAAAAATGTTTTATTTGAGGATGTATATACTCATAATCGTTCATAGTGGTTTGTAAAGAAAACTAGAATTATAATAAGCATATCCCCCGGGAGTGTCGTAACCAAGAGTGCAGCAAGGCCTGTTGTCGTGCACCAGTCCCCGTTCGAGTCTAGCTCAAAGCGGTGTTTTCGGGTTTTACCCCTAGGTACATCTGTTCCAGAGCCACCTCTTCCTGCTCGTATCCAGACAGGGATGTATTTCTCGGAAAACTTACAACATCTCTACAATACCAAAATTCAAGGAAGTTCTTCTATACTAATCCTCAAAGTCTATCTTTGGGCTATGTTCTCTAATCAGCATTTATCTAAATCTAGCTTCCAAGGTTAGTACTAAACTGCCTCTGATACCAACTGTAACGCCCCGACCCCAGCTACCCAGAGTCGGTGCATTACTTCATAACATTGGCATGATCACAAAAGGTCAAGTCTTGAAAGACCGATTAGTTTAGTAGCCTTGGAAACACTAGATACATTCATAAACATTACATTACATCATAAAAATGAAAACTACAATAACATGGTCTCCCTAGCCCACACTCATATCCTCACTGACTATTCTTGTAAGTCAGTCATAATACACTTCTTCACATCCTGGGAAAAATAAAACATTGAAAGGGGTGAGCTCAAATTCTCTATAAGGATAACAATATAGCGGATACTTTCATAAGAAAACATAAGCATTTACGGCAATGTATAACTAAAACAAAAGCCTTATTGAACTTTAACTTCAGCATAATATGGAAAAAGTAAAATACAATAATTCCATTACTTACTCACACAGATATTCTACTAGATGAATAATCACATGAAATATCAATAACCACTTTCATAAAGAGGGAATGTATAATGCCAGACATTCTGAAACACTTTGTCAAGGCCTCGGCCAAGACGTCTAAAATGATTAAGGCCTCGGCCAAAACCATAAATCAAATTGGGAAAGGGCCTCGGCCAATTCCACGTCTAGATGTCTCATGAGACCTACTGATGCATCGGGGAGCTATAGCGGGCTCCACCCGTCACATATTAAGTCCAATACATTCCTCATATGAATAGGTTTAAACATAACATAAATATTCGTATTAAAACTAGCATACGAAATGTCAACAATTTCTCCATAAACTATGGATGGTATAAAAATAACACATCCACAGTCAAATATTTCACAAAATGATCAATGGAAGTTTTGTATATTAAATCAATTTCAATTAAACTTAAAACCCATCAAAGGATGTTGACATGGATGAAATCAAAGCTATTTGAGAGAAATATCTCTCCTTTTTGAAATCATTTAAAAGTCCCATTATTATAAAATAATACATTTACTTTGAAGATATTCTTATTAGCTTTTTAGGGAAGCTTTGACGAAGATATAATGGCGGAAAATAGCCGCACCCGCCGTATAAGTTAAAAAAACATTCGTACCTTAAATTTGACAAAGAGGTCAAAAAGTACATTGTTTGGAAAACGACTGTAAGATTCCTTTCAAAATCATATAAGGGTATAAATGACATTAACACATTTTCCATTTAATAGTAAAAATGTTTTGAAAGACATTTTTAAGAAACATGGATGTGGATGATAATGAGGTCCCAGTAGATAATTATGTATAAACAACCATGGATAATGAAGAGGTTGTGAAGTAAACCCTTACCTTGTACTTTTCCTTGGTCGGGGTAGGTTAACCTCCTGTATAATGGTGAAATAATTGTTATTAAATTATACAATAATCATATACATTCATATGATATCATATATGATCTTTTAACATTTCTTTGTTAACAATATCTTAGATTTATCGTTGTTTCAGGTGTTCACTTACTCATTTTCTTATATATGTTTTGTTACATAAGTCGTGTTTTTCATGGATAGATTGTATCTTATTCATATTCAGAATGATATCATGTCCTTAAAAATTATTTTTAAATCATCAAATGATAATTATTCTTGAATGGATACGACGGAGAATGAATCTCATCGCGTTCGTGTAGACGGTAGTCCGTACGTACGCATGAGCGACAATATCATTATTTTGATATTAAAATAATATATAATTGGATAGTATATCATATATTCATAATAATTATCATGATATATTTATTATTTACATGAATTACATATCATTATTATACCCATCTAAATAATAATATAATGAATAACAATTACAGCACGACGTGGAGACGGTAAGCCGTACGTACGCACGTATGGTGACATGTCATTCAAATGATGGGTAGAATACTGAATATGGTTGTTCCATATTTATAATAACATCACCTAATATAGAATATACTGGAGTTATAGTTTTAGAATTGAAATAATAAACAAAGAGGGAGTGGAAGAAGAAATAAACATGAAAGAGGGTGATGAAAATGTTACCTCTTCTTCGGGTTCTTCCTTTTGATTTGATCAAAAGGACTCATTAAGATGGCTTTCTGACTAAAGTAAAGCTTCTAGGATGAAGGGAGAGAAGTTGGGAGAGTATTTGGGCAGAGGTTGGCCGAACAAAAAGGCTTTAATGTGTGAATAAGGTGGTATAGGTGGGGGCCTTTTATAAGAGGAGAGGAGGGGCTCTTTTGGAAAGATTGAAATGTTACATTATTATACAATGCTTTTCGGATTCTAAAGGTCCCACACTTATACAATTAGTGTATATGGTGATAAGGGTTCGAAATCTCCTCATACAATAGGCTTTGGACAAGTTTATGCCTTGGATTTTTCATTATCTTCTCATTTTATTTAAATCGTTAAATAATGAGGTCATCGGTGCATCATCATGATGTCATAAATAATTTATATTATTTAATGTCTAAAAATTATAAAAAACTTACTATGATGTAGGAAATCGTTTTAGCTTTCCAATGACTATTTATAGTCAAACATATGACTTTAATAACCTCATATAAAAAATGTTTTAGTAAAACATTTCATGTTTGTGTCATTTTTTACATTAACATTAAATAAAAGTTATTTATGTCATTTTCCAACTAAAGTGGCTCCATGGGGTCCCCAAGTTGACCCATGGATTTTCTTGGTCGGCCATGAAACATCCAATGAGGGTAGTACATGTGCTAAGCTCATCTCATATTATTAAAACATTATTTTTACCTTAAACTACACTAATTACCTCTAATCGCGATTAAGAACTTAAAAGTTACTATTCACAAAAAAATTATTTTAATCTCATTTAACCACATTTTACTTATTAATGACAACCATGTATGTCGGATTTTTGAAAATCAAATCATAGAAGTGGTAAAATTTCATTTTAACAAAAAAATCAGTTTTTAACAACCACTTAGTGGTTTCACTATTCATCAAAAATTGAAGTTTTTCAGAATAAGGCCAAAATTTCACCCTAAGCTATAATTGATATTCCGAATTCAAAAATGATGTCTATTTTACAAAATTCCAAACATATAAGTTGCATTAATTAATTTTATAATTAATTCCCGCTGTCACAACAAATAGCGTGTTTTTAAGAAACAATTTATATCAAAAGATTGGCAATTGTTTATTTCCAATTTCAATGTTAAATTAATTCTAATGACCACCGTTGGACAAAATGGTAAAAATATATTCTAATTATACATTAAAACCACTAAATAGTATAATTTATCACTATATTTTATTTTGTTTAAAAAAGTTGTTTTTAAATATTTTTCACTATTCATAAAAAATTGGAAGTTCTCAGAAAATTACAAAAAATTCAAATTTGGATAATTTCGATATTACGAATACAAAAATGAAGTCCTTTTTGAAATATAAAATTTCTATAATTTTAAAAAGTGGTTATTGCTATTCATAACGGCTACTTTGATTAGTCGCGGTGTTTTAGAACTCGAAGTTGCGTACAATGCAAGCTATTGCATTATTGAATGAGAAGCGTATCGTGGAAGCTTGGGTTGTTACAATAACTATAACATAATTTTACAACAAATTTTATCTCATACCATGCATTTTCATCAAAAAAATTAATTACATGTAACTGAATCATATTCAAGGATCAAATAATCCCAAATTGTTATTTATAACTATATCCAAAATAGAAAACATAATTCTTCCTAAAATATCATTTTCACAAAACAGACAATACGGTTACACACACATGATAAAATTATTCCAATGAAATCCCATCAAAAAAGAGCACTAATACTTTTAATCATTTCTCCATCCATTTATTGGTACATATGTTCTTCAAAGACCAAGAAGTAATTATTTAGAATATGGAATTTACGTGGGTAATGCCCAGGTCCTATAAATTTATGTAAAATGACTATAAATTTATTTCTGGGATAATTTGTTATTTTCCATAGTACACATCATTTTTCCTCAGCAATAATTCACTTTATGTTCATCTTTTACACACATAATTCATTTCTTTGATCCATTGAGACACATTCTTAAGTGTCTCCTTCCACATTTTCGGCATGATAAAAATTGAGTATTCTTTTCTCAAAGTTATCCACTACCGGATCTCTTATCATTCATTTCCTTTATCTTCTTTTTTGAGTCCAGGAGTAGGTTACTTAATATGTTTTTTATCATATTTTTTGACAACTGATTCGGAATGAACACGATGTCTTTTACATTTATAAACATTCTATTTCATTGCTCATATCCACCAACATTCCTACCTTGTATATCATTTTCAATGTTACTATGACTTCCTTCGATTCTATCCATTGACTAACACATAAAACCATAGTATGAGTCATAAAATAATTTGGAGAATATCATAACACCTTATTTTTAATCTAAAACACTTTAGGATTAACCAACGCTATTTATTCTTATCTTGTATTAAAAACCTTCAAATCACTTTGTAAAAAAGTTTAATTATCCTATAATTTTCTCCCAGGAGTTTCATAATCACGAGTGCAGCAAGGCCCATTATCATGTACCAGGATACCCTGGGTCAAGGCTGAAACTCCTTGTCAGAGTTTTCACTCCTAGGTACATATGTACCAGAGCCACCTCTACCTTCTTGTATCAAGACAAAGATGTATTACACAAAAATCTCATATAATTTTTACATTACCAAATTTTTTGAATGTTCTTATGTACTAATCCTCAATTTATATCATAGGGTATTTTTTTCTAATCATATTTTTTATAAATAAAGATTCCATGTATTGTAAAATACTTCTTCTAATACCAAATGAAACACCCCAACCCTAGTTTCCCATATTCGGTGCATTATTACATTACATTGGCATGATACGTGGAATCATGTACCGAAAGTATGAGCAGTTTAATATCCTTCTAAGTAATATATATATATAACTTTTACATTACATCATGAAAAAAACAAAAGTGTGTCCCATTTGAACACTCTTATATCCCTTAGCCTATTCCTTTAGGTTAATCGTAATATAATTCTTTGCATCATGGGAAAAATAAAACATAAGAAATGGGACAGCATAAAAGTTTAGTAAGGATATCAACATAATATAAACTATAATAAATAAGAAAAAACATTTAAGGCAATGTATTAGACTAGAACAAAATCCTTTTAAACATAAACATAAGCATAATATGGCAACAAAAAATCAAATAATTTCATTTAAAAATTCACATTGATATTCTACTAGTCAAATAATTGTAATATCAATATCCAATTTCATAACGATGGAATTCATAATACCATACATCATAACCACATTGTAAAGGCCACATTCCAAGACTACAAATAAGATTTTTTCAAGGCCTTGTGCCAAGATAGCAGTTTGTCTCGTGAGACCTATAGATGCATGAGGAGATATAGCGGGCTCCACCCATCACTTACAATGTACGATAAATTCCTCATATGAATGATTGAATAATAATCTAAACATTTGTATTAAAACTAGCATAAGAAATTTCAATATTTTAACCACAAACCATGAATAGCATAAAAATAGCACATCCATAGCTGAACATAACTCATTCAATTCAATATGGATGATTGTATTTTGATAAATCAACCTCAATCAAGAATATAATACACTGAAGGATATTGTCATAGATGAAAATAGTCTTTAAAACTATTTAAGATAAATATCTCTTTTTTCTTGAAAATATTTATGTGTCACACTATTTATCAAAGAAGTTTTTTAAAATAGATTTTTGATTCCTAGTGTCCCATACCACTTTGAAAATTTTAAAAGGAATTTTAATTTCAGAACATTTCTGTCCATATAAATAAATACTCAAAAACATTTTTAAAACATGGAAATTAATGAGAATGATTTAGATTAATAATTTTCTAAAACATTTAAAACAATATTTTAGTTATGGAGTTACTAACAAAATAAGAGATAATTGATTCCACGTAATTGAGGTATAAAAGTAATCAAAACATTATAATATCATGAGAACAAAGATATTCATGATATAATATGACAATAGATAGTATATACAACATATAATAGTGAATTGGTGCATAATGACAAAGAGGTCTCAATGGAATGTAAATTGAGACGAAATACCTTATAAAGACCATATCCACAGATTAAAGATGAATCAATGACATATTTATGTGGGAAAAATATAAATACAGTCAATATAATTTGATATTCAGTGTAAATAAATCATATTACATTCACACATATTATTGTATAAACAAAACCAATGACTTTAATGCTTAACTCAATTAATGGAAATAGAGTTAAGATTACCCAAAAAAATTTCATATCAACAGAATGTGAATTTATTAATGGAGTGATTATGTGTATCAAAGGTATATCTATAAAAGGGCATGTGGGAATTTATATATGAATAATAAATAGTGATTCCTCACATAATTATTGTGTAAAATATTAAATGAATTTTGCGTAAAGCCCAATGAGTGGGTGTTGAAATTTGAAATTCCATTACTTATTTGGAAACATAAAAAAAATAAACCACATGAATGAAGTATCATACAATAAAGATGTAAATACCCATAAAGTAAATTATATTACACATAGAATACAATCAAGGGTAGTGCATAACCCACACAATAGAAAATGGTGTCAATATAGCATGAATCTCACAGAAATAAGAAGTGAGACGAAAGCCCCTTAACATGTAGTAATCAATCGATTAGTTTGACCAAAATTTAATAACAACCTAATGAATCATAGAATACAATGAATATAAATATAATCATGATAATATATAACAAATGGCTATAAAAATTACACCACATGCAAGAAATAAGTGGCGAACTATGGAAATCTCACAGAATTAAAAGTGACCTAAGAAACCCCTTACCTTTTACTTTTCCTTAGTACAATATAGGTTAACCTCCTTTATAATTTTTAAAACATTTCTATTAAATTATACAATAACCAAATACATAAATATGATATCATATAATATCTTTTAATTTTTGATTTGGTAATGATATTTCAGTGGAATCATTGTTTTGGTTGTTAACTGATTCATTTTCCTTTATAGGTTTTGTTACGTAATTCATGTTTGTAATGTATAGGCTACAATTGATTCATTTCGACAATTATATTTAGTTATTAAAAATTATTTTTAATAATAAAATGAAAAATATTTTTGAATGATTATGATGGGGAATTATTTTCATCGCATTCGTGGAGACGGTAATTCAGTCATTCACACGAGTGACAATTTCATTATATTGATTGTGAAATTATATGTAATTCAATGGTTAATGATATATAGAGAATAAATATCATGTTATATTTATTATTTACATCAGTTATACTTATTGTTATATCCGTCCAAATAATGTTGTTTTTGAATAACAAACTATACCCCAAGGTGGAGACAGTTAGTCGTACGTACACATGTATGGCGACTTTTTCATTTATAGGTTTGTTAGAATAATGAATATGCTTATACCATATTTATAATAACATCACAGTTTGTAGGAGGCACTGAAATTATTCTTTGGGTATGGAATCAACAATTAATGTTGATGTGGATGATGAATAGAAAATGGAAGAGGGTAGTGAAATTATTACCTCTTCATCAGGTGCTTCCTTTTGATTTGATCAAAAGGGATCCATCAATTGGATTTCAGATCCAAGGAAGGACTCTAAGATGTAGTGATAGTAGTTGGGAGGATATTTGAGTATGGGTCGTCCAAGCCCAATGGCTTAGGTGGTGTGAAATTAAGGGAATGTGAAGTACCGTTTTATAAGAGGGGTGAGGGTCTCATTAATAAAACCTTGAAATATTATATTATTATAAATCATTTTGGGTTTTTAATAGATCCAAAATTTATTTATTTCTAATATAAGGAGTGGATGGTTCTAAATCCTTTCAAAAAATAGTTTTTATACGAGTTTAAGTTACAATATTAACCTTATCATTAAGATTTATCTATTAGTTATATAGTTTAACTTTTACTGTGTCTTCTTATATTCTTATAGTATATGATTAATAAACGTTCATTAAATTTTTGAGTGAACCTCAAGTTTTTCATTAATGACATATATAATATTATTTAAGCCCTTTGGCCAAACATTAGATTTTTAACAATATTATATCAACCAATAATATATTATTTGTTATAATAATTCATTTAGGTCAATTTTGAAACTATTTAGTATTAGTTTTTTTTAAGATCAAAACAGCATGATTACATCAAATAAAATATTTAATTCACTCTAAAATGTCACATTAACCTAGAAAATTAGTGGAATTCGTCAAGAGTCGCAAATTACATTTATTTGGATATTTATAATGTCAGTTATATTAATCATTCATTAATAAGTTAATTATTGCAACATCATTGTGTCATATAAAAATTTCATTATTTAATATCTAAAAATTATAAATAAAAATACCATTATGTTTTGAATCTTTTTAGATTTATTATGAATATTTATAGTCAAATTTGTCTTATGTATAACCCTATATTAAAATTATATTTGTTGTTGATCATTAAATTTAACACTTTTAACTATTCTTTAAATAAAATAATAATAAATTTCCCAATCTTGTCTATGTATACCAAAAGGATAATATTTTTTTCCTATGGTTCATTCCGTCGAATTAGACTTATTCAATAGGATTATAACTTGTGTTAGGTTAATTATAATATTATCTTTACAAGTAATTACACTATTTACTTTTAACAATAGAAAATTAAAGTCAAACGTTACTATTCACCAATAATTATTTATTATTCTTGAACCGCATTTTACTTAATAATTTTGACCATGTCACATGGGATTTTGAAATTCAACTTACAGAATTGGTAAATTAATTTTTTTATGGATAATTGAAAATGCTCTTAGAAGGTGGGTAAAGACGATAAAAAGTTCAATAAAATTTTATACACCTAATTTTATTAAAAAATGAATTCAATGAATCAAATTGAACTAAAATATTTATTATGTCTTTATATGGAATTAAATAAATATATAAATTCAAAAATTATTTAATAAATTTCAATTTTTAAACAATAACACATTATTTTTCACTATTCATAAATAATTGAATTTTTTCAGAAAAATAACGAGAAATCACCCAAAGATAATTTTGATATTCCAAATTAAAAAACAAATTCTATTTTACCATATTTAAAACTTATATTTAGCATTAATTTATTTAATATTAATTTCTGTTGTCAAAAACAAAAATCGGGTTTCTAAGAATCAAAATATTGACATTGTTTATGTCAAATTTAAATTTTAAATTATTTATAAAGACCTAAATTATATTAAATGATAAAAATATAGTCTAATTATACATCCAAAAAATTAAAATTCATAATTTATCATAATAAATTATTTCGCTTAAAAAAGATATTTTCAATTAACATTTAGTATTTTTCACTATTCCCCAAAATATAAATGTTATCAGAAAAGTAAAAAAACATTATCTAAATTAAATTTTTATGCCTTGGATCTAAAAAATAATTTAATTTCATTAAATTTAATATATAAAATTGTCAAATATTGTTTTTAAAAATGGTTTCCAATTAAAAAGTGGTAAAATTTCATTTTATGAAAAATGATTCTTTTATCTGAAAAATTGTATTCGATATTAAAATGATGACTAAGAAACACATAAAATACATTATAAAATTATATGGAGTATATAAAATTCCTAATTCAGTTATTACTTTTCATGATCGCTTTTGGAATGGCTAGTTTGGTATGTGGTGGTGTGCTTGAACCGAGTGTTGCGTTTAGCACAAGCTACTGAATTGCATTAAATAAATAACATACTATGAAATCATGGGGTTTTACAATTACTGAACATAAACAGGTTATAATAAATCAATTAAATAAGTAATATTTTCAATAAATATTAATTAATTAATTTAATTTGGTTATCCAATACACTATGATAAAGTGAAGAACACCAATCGACATTAGGTAAGGTTTTCCTAATATCCCATCTATTTTAGTGAGAATTTACTTATTCAAAAATATTACTTTCGTATGGTGCATGTATACTACCCATTTATTTTTCATATCAATAATCTATTTATTATCATGTTATTGAATGTATGATTTGAATATTATTAATTTTTGGGCATACGAATCGATTGATTACAAAGTGGTAAGGGATTTCAAACCGAACTTACATTATCCTTAGGGTTACTGTTCTTCTCTTATTACCTCAATTATTATTTTTTATTATTTACTCAACATAAATTCTTTTGAAATTTAAAAAATATGTTTACTAACCATAATCCTTAATAATTATATGGGGGTTTATTTGTTTTAAAAGAATCGTTCAAAATTTCATCTTGATAAACAATTTTTATTCAAGGGAACTTCTTTAATTCATACCCATTATCACGTTTACACTAGAATATGTATTAATCTGACATTATTCATACAAAACGTATCATTTTATAAATAAAAATGATCATTGTTCATTTCTATTTTTTAGAAATCAAACATGCCTTTCCACTTTAATATTTTTTTAATACTCTCTTTAAAATGCACTAAAATGTTTTATTTATAACGATTCATAAGAACTATATTTACATGATTTCACTTCATCCAGAAATAATTTATACAAAAGATATAATTTAAATTTCATTTCCTTTTATTTTTTGGGAATTTTTTTTTTAAATCTTATTTCATGTCAAATAAAAATTGTTTTACAAAATAAATTCTATTTCAAATGTAAAAGGATTTTTATCATCTCGCATTAACATTTATGAAATATATTCTTTCTTCATCACTCATTCCATGTTTGAGGTTTATGTACATCCATTTTTTTGGTCGGAGAGGACACTCAAGAGGGGGGGGGGTGAACTGAGTTCCAATTAAAAATTTCTGTTAAAAATATTCTTACTAAAATCCCCCAAATTGAATAACAAGATAATCTGTAGTGAATTTGTAAAACTATAAAGGGACAATACTATTCTCAAAAGATTGATTAGTTCTCAATAAATCAAATCTGATGATTAATTAACTTTTGAAACTAACATAATTCTTTACAGTAATTAAAAAAACATTCTAGATTAACTATAAAAGTATCTTTAAAACAATTTTATATTTTAATGTAATTAGCAGTGGAATATTCAATATAGGTTAAAACCAAAATCAGTAAGCACGAAAATTTTAAAACAAGAGGTTCAGTCTGAAGCCAAGACTTGGACCTCTCAAATACATTATATAAATGTTGAACCACACCTTGGAATAGGGTAAACAATAATACAATTACTGTACAGGTCCTAAGATCTCTACCACATTTCTATGTGGGAAGAAAAACAATAGCACACATGCTATCCAGGTCACACATTACCTTTACCACTATCCACAGTGGGATACACGAGAGTTATGGAATTTTTGTGTTATGATTTAGAAATCCACCAGTTTATCACAATAGACAGTATTTGTATATAATATAAAAAGTATGCACACTTCTCAAAATGTAAATTAAATAATCTTTGAGAGAGTAAATATGAGTTTTAGAATGCTCTAGTGATGTGAAGTGTAACTCTGGACTACACTGATTGATCAAGAATGCTTCTGAGTCCTTCTATGATTTTTGTCTGAAAACTAGAGGGTCATTTTCTTCAAGTTCATTGTAGTTCTTCACTCCTTGGATAAAGTGTAGTGTGTGTTCTCTTCTAGAATGAATTTATTCATGCATGTACATTGTTTTTTCTAGTATGGATGTATCCTTTCTTTACTGTTCATATTCACCACTTTTCAGCACTCTTCAGCCCTTATTTCACATTCCTTCATGCACGACATTTTTCCTTCCTTTTATAGCTTTCAGCTTTGGAAATGTGAATGATTACCTTTTGGTAGGTACGATGTACGATTCCCTGACAAGACAACAACCCACATTAATTAATAGTAGATGTTTTAAATTGAGAAAATTGGACCATTATTATATTTTAAATAAGGCATAAAATTTTAAGTAGTAGAGTGCCAGTAACGGTCGACTTATAACAGTTACTCTTTCTATCGGTAGCACTTCTTGTATCAGTAGCTCTTTGTATCAGTATCTCTTTGTATCAGTAGCTATTTGTATCGGTATGTCTTTGTATCTATAGCTCTTTGTATCAGTAGCACTTTGTATCAGTATTTATTTGTATCATTATCTCTTTGTATCATTTTCTCTTTGAATCAGTAGCTCTTTGTATCGGTAAACTTCACAGAGGTAGACATTCTTATATCGGTAGAGTTACTCTAACGGTAGCTCTGGTGTACTAGTAATTAAGTTAATATCGGTGCAATTACACATACCGGTTGCTCTATATATCGATGACCTTTTCTTATCGGTGACAATGTCTATCGATAGACTAAGTACCTGTAGGTATGTATCAGTAGCATTGAGCATATCAGTGACTTAACACTTATCTGTACTATGAAAACACATATAAATTGAGTTAGAGTTATTTCAAAGTATAATGAATAGTAATTAATATATAAATGAACATTATTTGGTATTTTCAACACATTAAAACCTAAGTGATATTATCAAAATGCGTGAGGTCAACAATCTCCTCTTTTTTGATAATCACAACTTATTGAAACATAATATCAAAATAATTAGTAACATATCAAAAGATTTAGTATAAAATGGAATGGTATTAGAGAAAATAATAAAAACAATGTAACAGACTTAGGTATCAGAAAAGTTATAAAGAAAATCACCAGTGGGGATAAATATATTTTCAGGTGATGATTTGAAAAGCTAAAAGTATCATAGGTAATATTATATTTCTCATAATATCATATTTTCCATGAATTCTCTTTTGGATCATTTTTCTCCTACTTTGTCCTATCATTTGATTCATATCAATTCTGTTCTCCCCATTTGTGATTAACAAAAATAAGGAAACAAACACAGAGAAACGTAATTGAAGGGTAAAATAGAATAAGTGAATTTTCATTCCATGGGGCCAAAAAGATATATAGGAATACAAAAATGAAACAAAAAGAATAAAAGTGTTCCTATCAAATGTATTAACCATCAGTAAATCCACCTCTTGGATATCTACATGAAATTTTCCATTGGGATCAGAGGTTGACTCAAACTGTGGAGATGTAGGTGGAGGCTTAGGAACACGAAAAATGATCAGAGAAGGATAAGCTACTGATACTTTTCGTTGTCTTTACTGAGTATCTCTCTGATTGATCATAGGAGTAAGGCTTCAGATGGCTTGGGCTAGTGTCATCTGAGAAGGGGAAGCAGTAGAGGAAGAGGTAGGTAAAGTTGGTGGTACAATAACTGGACTATCATCGACATGTAAGAAGAGAAACAAATGATTTCTGAAATCCATAATGATTCCTCATCCTCACTCAATACAGAAATTATTCCTCCTTTTTTCCATAAATTTTTCCAATCCTGGATTCAGTTCCATTAGCTTTCATACTTTCTCTCTGAAGGCTTGACATACTGGGGGCAGTTTCAAATTCTCTAACAATAGTTCAAAGTGATTTTTTAGCGTATTCTTGGTATAAACGATTTGTAAATAATAATATATCTTGTCTTTCACCTATTTCTTAGAACCATAAGCTTTTATCATATAGTTTTAAAAATCTTCATGATATCTCTAGTAGTATCTCTAGTAGAAGTTACCACTTTGGTCAGATCAGATGATTCCACAGAGCCACTGGTTGATGATGAACCAATATCATAATTCATCACATCTCAAATCAGATCCAGTTATATTGAAGATCTGGAGGCAAGAAAACCAATATAGAAGGTTACTTTTTCCTTGATTTTTTTACTCAACCCACTGATAAGATTTTTCACTTGAGTATCCTTGGTGCTCACATGATTTTTTATGGATATTTTAAATCCCTCAAACACTGATACCATCTATCTCACAGAACACTTGATATAATCTAAGTCAATGTATTCTTGGGATTTAGAAATTTTATAAGATTCTAAAGAGATAACAGATTTCTGTAGAATTTCAACTATCTCTGTCTGTCTAGATACTTGACTCTGACAAACCTTGATTTTACCCATCATCTATTCCATATAGGATGACACATTGCAACCCCGAGATATTTCAAAAGTCTTTTCCATATTTCTTATATCTTCAACAAAGAAGTGCTTCAACAAGGAAACATAAGCACTAAAAGACTCTTTCATCTCATCCTTTAAGGAATCAAGATCATCCTTGGTGATCGTATTTTCAGGCACAACTGCAGGTGCTCTCTCAGACACAGTATTGTCCACTGATTCAGTCATAATTGATTGAATTGATGATACCAGTGAACTTTCCATTCTTTTGACTTCTTCAACAAAAATTCCATTATGATCTGACTTCAACTTATTTATATCACCTCTTCTAACCACATCTTCAGATAACAACTCATATTGAATATCGTAACTGGAATTTGGTCTATTGAGGGATGCCTCATTATCAAAATCGGGATAATATATTCCACAAAACACAAAACATGGGTCTTCTTCCAAATCCTCAATTTTATGAGCTACTGAGATAGTTCCAAGACTAGTTGGATGCTCCCCCTCAACTGGTGCATGTTCCTATATAACAATAGCATTCTCAGTAGGTCCTTCTTCTTCAGAAGAATCCTTTACAACAAACTCCATCTCTGTAACAGGAAGAGGCTCCTCTGTATTAGGCACATGTCCATCCATCTCACCCACTACATCTTTAACAATAACAACTGAGTTTCGAATCAATGGACTTAGACTTGAGCAAACAGAAGTAGAGGCATCAGATTAATTATCTCTTTCTTCTTTATTCTCAGGGGCTGGATGGTATTCCTCATAAACATGTGTTTCTTCCTCTATTAATTTTTCCTTTCCTGAAGATATAATTTCAGCAACAGGACTTGGGGGCAATTATGGATCCCTTCCATTACCTATAAATGTCTCCTCTTCATCAGTATCATCAATGTAATTAGGTTCTTCTTCATCGAGTCCTAGACATGGATCCATCACATACTTATGCCAAGAAGGATGATCCACAAGATTATACTTATCATACATCTTCTCATCATCACTAACCATTTCTCACTACCATGTATTCCAGTTTATCTTCATGTATTTTCAAACTGAGCTTGTGATACAAAATTTATTCTTTAACACCACTGTCTCATCCTGAGACTCAGCTACTCTATTCACCCTGATCATAACCGAGATCAACAAGGAAAATAATAATTCATTTGTTTATGATTTTGGTCTAATCATATCATCTATTTGAGTCATCAAAATCCTACCTAAATTCAACTTCACACCATGCCTCAACAAATGAATCATGTAAATATCCTGGTATTTCAAATTTGAAAAATCCACTCTCCTTGGACTTAGAACATGATGAATAAACTTGAAAAGAAGTCTATTCTCTCCATTAATTTCAGAAGACACTACCTTTCTATGTCTCCCATATCTTATTAACACTTCCAATGATGTTTCGTACTTAATGGAGTTGCTTGTAGGTGGTACAAATTTAGAGAAATAACCAAATTCTTCTTCATGTGTTACCTTCATGAATTAAGCCCACTCAACAACTGAAAAAGATATTTTCTTCTTATTCACAAAATAAGTCATTCGGCTATCAGCTTCTGATTTCTCAAAACTTACAAACTCATAGAACTGTTTCACCAGCTTCTGATAGTAGGGGCCATTGTTGTTCGAGAAGCATTCTATCCATTTCTGATCTTCCAAAACTTCCAGAACTATTGAATCACTGGACATCACCCATTTTGCGCACAGTTCCTTCTCAATTACTATCTCTCTTTGAGCAAGATGCGGGTTCATAAGTTTCCTTACATCACTTCCACTACTGGACTCCCCTTTGAGTCTCTTTTCATTTGGCTCATCATCCTTTTTTCTGGACGAAGTTCTCTTCACTCTTACCATTGTTCGAACCGCATGCCTTAGGGTTAGAGAGAAGGTTTGAGTGCTACGAATTGAAGGTAAAGAGCTTGAGGTGGATGGAAATTTTTTAAAAACATGTGTTTTATAATTTACTATTCACAAAATAAATAAATAAAAGATAATAATTAAAATATAAACGATAAAAATTCCAGCAGCTAAAACAGATGCTTAAAACAACGCATAGTAACGGTGCGGAATACCGGGGAGAATTCCTAACAGTGATGTTTATCTATCAGTGAGTTCCACTAATGGTGAGGTTTATATAGTTGAGGTATAACAGTGAGGTCTATACCGGTGTGGTTTCTAAAGGTGAGGTTTCTAACTGTGAGATTTCTAACGGTGAGGTTTCTAAATATGAGGTCTCTAACGGTGAGGTTTCTAATGATGAGGTTTCTAACGATGAGGTTTCTAACGGTGAGGTTTCTAACGGTGAGGTTTCTAACAGTGAGAGTTAAAAATCCCTAACTCAGGTCTAATTTAACCTAACCTATCCAAACTAAATGGTTTGGTGAAAATGCCATGTAATTGATGTTTAGTACCTATCAATTCAATAGTAATATCAACTTTTTGTTAATTATATCTCAAAAAGTGGTTCCTTACATCAATGTGTTTGTTCCTAGAGTGAGATACAAGGTTCTTTGAAACATTAATTACACTACTGTTATCACAGTTTATTGAAACATGTATAATGTCATTTCCATAGACCAAAAGAGTGTGTTTCATCAACAGAATTTGTGCACAACAAATACCAGAATCTATATACACTGCTTCAGCAGTGAACAATGCACCAAAATTCTGTATCTTACTACACCATGATACTAAGGACTTACCTAGAAAATTACATGTTAAAGATGTTCTTGTTCTATCTAATTTGCAACCAGCAAAGTCAGCATCTGAATAACTCATTAAATCAAATGATTTTCCTTTTGGATAAAACAAACCAAAATTTATTGTATGTTTAAGATATTTGAAAATTATTTTAACAGTAAGACAATGAGATTATTTATGATTATCTTGAAATCTTGCACACATGCACACACTAAACATAATATATGGTCGACTAGATGTAAGGTAAAGTAAGCTTCAAATCATACCTCTGTAGTTGGTTTGATCCACTGGTTTACCAGTTTTATCAGCATCCAACATACAAGCAGTACTCATAGGTGTATCACATTCCATAATACTATCTAAACCAAATCGTTTTAAAATACCCTTTGTATATTTACTTTGATTCAAAATAATACCATTTTCAATTTGATAAAACATGAAATCCATGAAAATATTTGTGTTCTCCCACTAAAATCATTTGAAATTCATTATTCATACTCGTTGAAAAGTCAGTACATAAATAATGTTTAGAAGACCAAAAAATAATATCATCAAGATAGATTTGTACTATCATAACATCAGTAGAAAATTTTTAATAAAAAGATTTGGGTCATGAATCCTTTTAGTAAAACCATTTGAAATAATAAAATTACTATGTCTATAATACCAAGCTCTTGGAGCTTGTTTCAGACCATATAATGCTTTTAAATGTTTGAAAACTCGATTTGGAAAATTAGGATTAGTAAATCCAGGTGGTTGTTCAACAAATACATATTCAGTTATAAAACCATTTAGAAAACAACTTATAACATCCATTTTATACAACATTAAATTTAGATGGTCAGTATATGCAATTAGAAACCTTATAGCTTCTAATATCGCTATAGGTGCAATGGATTCCTCATAGTCTATTCCATCCTCTTGACTATAACCATGTGAAACTAACCTATCATTGTTTTTAACAATATTTTCAGACTCATCAAATTTCTTTCTAAAAACCCATTTGATGCCTTTGGTCAAAGTGTCCATAGTTATGTCAACTAATTCTCGGAATTCGTTTCTTTCAAATTTATTTAGCACTTCATTCATAGCCACTACCCAAAATTAATCATTGATTGAATCATTTACATTTTTAGGTTATAACTATGAAAGAAAAGCTTGATGTTTATCCTGGTTTCTTAGAGAAGTAATAGTTTGTGTTCCTCTCTCATGATTACCAAAAACAGCATCAAAAGGATGAATCTTTAGAATTCTTGTTGATCTAGTAAAGGTAGGACAAGAAATTTCAGGATCAACTGTAGGTTCCGGTTCAATAGAAGCAGGTTCTGGAATGTTTCTAGAACTAGATGTCTTTTCAATAGGATCATTCATTTTATCATTAAGGTCCAGAACAGGCAAGTCTTCTTTAAGTCATTCAATGGGAGATTTGGTCTCATTTAGATCAGTTTCCTCAAACTTAAGTGAACATATTCTTCCACTCATTTGGTTCTTTTGTAAAAGACTCTATTGGATTTTCATGTTAAATAATATCCTAAAATGATTCATTCATCACTCTTGGATGCAAATTTTTCATGATTTTTCTTTGTATTAAGACTAAAGACTTTTCAACCAAAAACACTTAAGTAATTAACCTTAGGGTTCCTATTATTCCATAATTCATAAGGGGTCTTATTAAGAACAGGTCTAATCAAGACCCTATTTAAAATATAACAAGTTGTATTTATAGATTCAACCCAAAAATAAATTTGCAGGTCATACTCATTAAGAATAGTTCTTGAAATCTCGTAAAGGGTTATATTTTTTCTTTCTACTACACCACTCTGTTGAGGTGTTCTTGTGGAAAAAAGTTGTAATTATAGCCATTGTGTGAGCAGTACAATTCAAAATCATTATTTTCAAACTCACGACCATTATCACTTCTCAGGGTCTTAATATTAAGTCCACTAAGGTTTTCTACAGACTTGGAATACTTAATAAAGTAATAACAAGATCAACTTTAGTGATCTAAATAGTATACCAAAGTATATCTAGAAATGTAATCTACTAAGACATAGACATAGTGCTTCCTATTTAATCTAGAAACTCTAGAAGGTCCAAACAAATCCATGTGAACCAAATCAAGATGTTGAGAAGTTGAAACTTCTTTCTTTGATTTCAATGAAACATTTTGTTTCTATCCCTTTTGTCAGGGATTACAAACTTTGTCTGTTGGAAATTAATGTTTAGGTAGGTCTCTAACTATGTTTTTCCTAGTCATTTTTCTATGTGAATAAAAATTGTAGTATCCTAATATTCTGTTCCATATCCACGACTCTTTACAAAAATCATTTAAATTATGTAATGTTCTGTTTAGCTAAAGAATTCAAATCAACAGCATAAACATTTTCATTTCTAAAAGAATAAAATACTAAATTATTTTTAGAAATAAAAAATTACTAGAATTATTTTTAAATTTAACATTGAAACCATTACCACACAAGTGAGAAATACTTAACAAATTATATTTAAGTCCATCAACAAATAAGAATTTGGATATTAAAACTGAATTAGTGTTACCAATCTGGCCTAGGATGATGATTATTCCATTAAAATTATCACCAATGTTGACATGACCTCCATCAACATTGATTAAGATTTTGAAACAGGAGTAATACCAAGTCATATGCCTTGAATATCCACTGTCCAATTACCATATCTTCTTATGGGAACTCTTCAAGCATGTTTCCTACAAAACAGGTTTAGATCAAAAATGATTTTGGTACCCAGATTCTCTTTGGTATAGATAGATTAGCAAGCAAAGCTTTAGGTACCCAGATTTGTCTTATGGGTCTCAAATAATTTACAGAATCAATAGATTTTAAAACATAAACTTTATTTGATCTATAACTATGTGAGTAATTAGTTGAAGAATATCAATTTTTAGAACTAGAACTAGTAGCATTCTGTCCATATTTGGAAATAAATCAAGTTTTAGTAAACTGTCTCTGTCCTGGATGATAGCCTATTCCAGTAGTATATTTTGGTGCCACTAGTTTTCCTATCATTTTAGTAATTGTATCTTTTCCATTTGTGAATTTTTCTAAGTCCTTCGTTAATTTCTCATTATAAAACATTAGTTCAGTATTTTCCATCAACAATTGTGCATTCTATTCCTTTTCTACATAAAGTGCAGATTTTACAGAGCTGGTTAGAGCATGATATTTCATCAAGGTCTTATACATGTCCTCCAATTACTTACAGGTTTCTTATAGCATATTACAATATTCAAATAAATTTCACTAGACATATTTTCAAATTTCGAATCAAAATCAACTCCAGAATGATATTAATTTAAAGCATGATTATAAAATGTTACCTTGGACATGTTCATCATGAAACAAATGTTAGATTTTTGAGATTTTTAATCATGAGTAGGATCAGAATCAGTTGAACTATCATCTAAATCACTCCAAGGTTCTTTCATAGCTTTCTTATATTTGTTGTCCTTGTAGTCATGTTTCATTTTTAATTTTAATTTTGGATACTCTGCTTTTACATGTACTTTCCTTTTGAATTCATACCAGAAAATATCATCATTTTTATCAGACATCATCAAATCTTTTTCCAATGACCATTGTTGTCATATTTTCTTTTATAATTCTATTTTATGATGAATTTATTCTTCATATAGAACTTCTTCAATATCTTGGCTATTTTCGCCATTTCAGCATCACGGTCAGAATCTGAACTTTCACATATTGATCATTCAGTTCTTATGTGTACCTTCTCCTTATCCTTTCTCCTCGAGGAAGTAGACTTAAAAGCCACTAAATTACTTTTTGGTTCATCATCTTCTTCCTTATTCACTTTTAGTTCTCTCTCATACATCATAGGCTTAACAATTAATTCCTTAACAGGAAAAGTACCAATATCACATGATTCTCTAATTGAAACGGATGTTCCCCTCCTCTTTTCTGTCACACATCTTAGTGTTCTCATCATATACTACTTTGTAGGATCATATATTCCAAGTGATCTCATAGTGTTGGAAATCTCATTGATCCAAAGATACATATCAGAAATAGGTTCATCATACTTCATTTTTAAATTATCATATTTTATAGTATATGTGTTTAGTCTCATTTCGTTGACATTGGTTTTTCCTTCATGGGAAATAGAAAAAGTGTCCCAAATTTCATATGGTGTTTTTCAAGAAGATATTTAATTTAATTATTCATCTCATAAAGCAAAATACAGGTCATTCATTGCTTTACAATTATTATTGTAAGTTTTCTTAGTAGGTTCACCACATGTTCTTCTAACTGTTCTTCGAATTTTGTATTGAGGTTCTATAGTCGTCCAGATTTCAAATCCCATACTCTCTAAATGAATTTTCATTTTAAGCTTCCACTAGGCATAATTTGTACCATTAATGAAAGGTGGAATGTTGGTAGCAACACCTTCTAGTCTATTATCCATAACTAGATTTTAGTATATATATTAAAAGAGATAAATTTTAGATTGTACAGAAATTTAAGATCTTTTAGAATCAACTAAAATCATAGTTAAAACAAAGTATTTGGAAATTCTTTGATAAACAAGTAACCCTCAGATACCAAATGTTGGCCCAAGTGGACACTCAAAAGAGAGGTGAATTGAGTTCCTATTAAAATTTTCTGTGAAAAATATTCTTAATAAAATCTCCCAAATTAAAGAACAAGATAATCTGTAGTGAATTTTTAAAACTATAAAGGGTTAATTAGATTCTCAAAATATTTATTAGTTCTCACTTAATCTAATCTGAAGATTAATTAACTTTTTAAGCTAACCTAATTCTTATAGAACATACAAACACTTTCCAGATTAACTATCAATGTAACTTTAAAACAATTTTAAATATTAAAGTAATTAGCAGCAGAATATTCAATATAGGTTAAAACCAAAATAAGTAAGAATGACAGTTTTAAAACAAGAGGTTCAGTCTCAAGCCAAGACTTTGTCCTCTCAAATACATTATATAAATTTTTATCCATAATCTGGATCAGGGTAAACAACAGTACAAAGACTATCCACGTCCTAAGAAATCTACCACAGTTCTACATGGGAAAACAAAAGCAATTGAACACCAGATATTTAGATCACACATGACCTCTACCACTATCCACAGTGGGATACATGAGAGTTATGGATGTTTTGTGTGAGGATTTAGAAATCATCCAGTTTAGCACAAGAAACAATGTGTGTATAAAATAAACATAGTATGCACACTGCTCAACATGTAAATGAAATAATCACTAGGAGAGTAGATATGAGATTTAGAATTTGCTACTGATGTGAAGTGTAACTCTGGAATCCTTTGATTGATCGGGAATTCTTCTGAGTCCTTCTCTGGTTTTGGTCTGAAAAACATAGGGTCGTTTTCTTCAAGTTCATTGTATTTATTCACTCATTGGCTAAAGTTCAGCTTTAATTCCCTTCTAAAATGAATTACTTCGTACATGTTCAGGGTTCTTCCAATATGGATGTATCCTTTCATTTTATTGTGTATTCAACACTTTTTAGAACTCTTCAGCCCTTATTTCGCACTTTTTTGCACGACATTTGTCCTTCCTTTTATAGAGTTCAACTCTGGAAATGGGAATGATTACATTTTCATAGGTACGAGAAACTATCCCCTGACATCTTAACAAAACACATTAATTAATGGAAGTTGAATTAAATTGATAAAATATGACTATTAGTATAATTTAAATAAGGCATAAATGTCTATTTTGTAGAGTGCATGTAATGGTCCACTTATAATAGTTACTCCTTCTATCGGTTGCTATGCTTGTATCGGTAGCTCCTTGTATCAGTTTCTCTTTATATCAGTAGATCTCTGTATCATTAGATCTTTGTATCAGTAGCTCTTTGTATCAGTATCTATTTTTATCGGTAGCTCTTTGTATCGGTAGCTATCTGTATCGGTAGCTCTTTGTATCAGTAGATCTTTGTATCGGTAAACTTCATAGCGGCAGACTTGCTTATAACGATAGACTTACAAAAATGGTAGCTCTGCTGTACCGGTGATTAAGTGTATACAAGTGGACTTATACATACTGGTAGCTCCGTATATTGGTGACCTTTGCATATCGGTGACTATGTCTGTCGGTAGAATAAGTACCAGTAGGTATGTATCAGTATCTTTGAGCATATCAGTGACTAAACACTTATCTGTTCTAGGCAAAACACATCTTGATTGAGTTAGAGTTATTTCAATGTAGTATGAATAGTAATTAATATATAAATGAACATTATTTGGGATTATCAACATATTATAACATAAGTGATATTATCAAAATAGGTGAGGTTAACACATTAGATATATCATATCAAGAGTGTCCTTCTCGTGATATTCTAATTGATTATGATTTAAATGTTTCAAGGTGTATTGGATACCTTGAGATGTATATGGATTATTTCCTCATCATTTGTTTAGTAGTCTTATTAAAAAATAAATTCATCTATATCAATATAATTTATTGAATCTTGTAAATTATTGAGAATTATATATTAATATATCATCTAAAATATGTTGTTTAAGGTTTTCTGATTAGATTGACTAGTGATGTACTATAGTGATTCCATTCAACATATTATTCTGAACGGTTAGTGTATATGTTCAATGATTGGGGAAAGATATTTACATATAATATGTTATTTTGAATATGAATATATATGTTAATTATGATTACCTATTTCATATGAGGTTTGCATTGGACTTAGTAGGTGACGGGTGGGGCCTGTTATATCCTCTCGATGCATTAGTAGTTCTAATGATAGAAATTGATTTGGAATTGGCTGAGGCTGTGCTCATATTCTGATTTGGTTTAGGTTGAGGCCTTAATAATTTTTTAAACGTCTTGGGTGAGGCCTTGATGATATGTTTTAGAATGTCTGGCATATTAATTTCCCACATTATGAAGCTATACATTCATATTTCATGTGGTTATTTGACTTGAATAATACCCATGATTATGTATTATTATTGAAATATTTACTCAGCTCATATTCCTCCTATTTTATATTGAAGTTTATTTTTAAAAGTAATGCATTTTAAGTTATTCACCACACCTAACGTTTATGTTTGTGATATCTTCATTTGTATTTCTTATGCTTATTGAGCATATGAGCTTTACCATTTCTTATGTTTCATTTTTGCAGGACATGAAAAAGATTATTACTACTGAATTGAATGCATAATCATTGAGTGGTGGATGTTTCCACTAAAATTTATTTGTTTTATTTTCATTTTGTGTTGTAATAATGATCTTATGTATATATCTGATTTTAAAAAACTACTAAACTAATCGATCAATCTAGATTTGATTCATTGAAATCATTCCAAAGTATTAAAATAATGCACCAGCTCCGTCTTCCTAGGGAAGGGGTTTTACAAAAAGTTCTCAAGATTATATTGGATGGCATTTTGGACAAATATTTCATTCACCCTAATCATTCACCATCAGTATCTCCTATACTATTTTCTATGAAATCATATGGTTCACATCATTTTTGGGAGGGCTATTTAATGATGATTTTGGTTATGGTTAAGAAAAAAAATGATTTCCTCATGTGGAGGATCTATTTAATCAACTAAAGGGGGAATGTGGTTCTCAATGATCGATCATTGGTTAGATAATATTCATCTTTGAGTTCTAGAGTCTTATATACGAATGATAGAATTCAATAGAAGGTATTGATATTATGAATATCCTATCATTATTATAGTATGACTAATGCTCATGCAGTTTTTTATGGAATTGAGGAATTTAATATTCAATAAATATGATAAATCATTTCTGGTAGTGTTCATGGATGATATTATAGTTTATTCAAAATCTGATAGTGAGCATGCACACCATCTGAATATGACACTTTAAATTATGAGGAGTCACTTTTTGTTTGGAATGTATCGAAATTTATTTTCCTGATTAAAAAAATTATGTTTATATTTTAATTAATTTCATAGCATGGCTTATCAGTTTTTCCAGGGATAGGAAATGTTATTTTTTTCTAAAATTAATCAAATAATGTCTTTGATATATAAATATACCCTGGCCATGAATGTTACTATTGATTGTTTTTTAAGGAATTACCTACACTGAAATCACCATCGATTACTCTTACAAAGATTGTAGTGAAATTCCCCCGGGATTTGATGTGTCCGACTTGTTTTGATGAACTTAAAAGTCTTCTCACGTCGGCTCTTATTAGAATAATACATGAGCTTGATATGGGATATGTTTGTTTTGTAATTTTTCTTGTACTGGTTTGGGATTCATGCATTTGTAAGAAGATTATGTGGTATCTAACGCCTCTCTTCATCTTTGACCACATGAAAATAAATAACCCTCTCATGAATTATAATTTGTTGCTTTTATGATTGTGCATATCTGTTGTAACACTGTCATTTTTGGGAAACATTCATGATCTTCTTTGATCATATGAGTTTGAATTATATATTTTATCATAAGGACATGGATTTATTATAGAGGCGATGGGTTAAATACCATTATATGTTTGACATCTATATTTTATGAACCATAATAAAGGGAATGTTGTTGCAGGATCCCTTAGAAGAAAAGTAACATAATATTTTTTCCAAGAATCGATAGAAGAGTCGAACAATATGGTACATTCTAATCATTTTCCTCTAGATGATCTTGAGGATGTTTCAAGAATGGTTCTAGATAATGTTCAGTTATTATAATCTCTCATAGAGTTTGTCTTCAAGATCCATCAGAAGGATAATTATTTTTAGAAGGCTCGATAATTCCTTTATGATGGAGAGGTCCTTTTAGGTAGGTCTCTTTTTTCAGAAGCAATGAATCACATCAGGAAAAGGATTTTCATCCCATCATCTATGAGGAGTTTAGTCTTGATCGATTGTCACATATCATCATGTTCCATTCATCCATTCACTAGAAATATTAATTATGACATGATGTGATGATTTTAGTAGCTGGGTATGAAGCATGACATCACATAATTTGTTTCTCCCTATTACCCCTTCAATTATATAAAGGCAAAGCACTTGAAACTATTGGGATTTCATTATCCTCTTTCTGTGGAGATTTTGAAATGGGATGAGGTATCTATGGTTTTTTTGATGGATTACCATGGAATCCCTAAGGGAGGAATTCTATTTGGGTGGTCATTGCTCATTTTTTGATTTTCTCTCATTTCATTACGATCAAGGATATAAATATGGTTGAAAATCTATAAATGATATTGTGAAGATACATGGGTATCATTCTTTCATTGTTTCAGATAGGCATCTTTGGTTTACATCATGGTTGTAGGGGAATCACCAAGTGTTAATGTGAAGTTAGGTATAGTTGAGAAAATCATACAATCAACACCTAGATGGCCAAACAAAGACATTAATAAAGATTGTAGAGGATTTGAATCGTTCCAATGTCTGTAATTTCAGAGGATCATGTGATATCCATCTGGGACAGGTTAAGTTTATTTTAAAAAAAAAATTTACTAGTCTTCTATCATAATATTTCCCATTGAGGCATTGCATGATCTCCCACATATATAATCTCTATGTTGGTATAAGTTGAGTGATGTGTGCGTTGTTGGACCAAGTTTGTTTTAGGAATCATCCATAAAAATTTACGATCTCTGTCGATATATGGTTTTTTCCTAGTGTTGAGAACAATTATATTTGGATCACATGCATTGTCCAATTGTGTTTATGGTAGGTGATTAGGTGTTCTTGAACATTTCTCCTCGGTTGGGTCAATATTGGTTTTTGAATTAGGTAGGGTTAGATCCGAGAAATGTTAAACTATTTGAGTTCATTGAAAATCACCTAAAATATTCTTTTGGATACAATTCCAGGTTCAGTTGATAGGTATTCATTATTTTTTCCATATATCTTAGCTCAGTAAATGACACTCTAATTCTTCCCACATTCTTATTTTGTATGAATTTGAGTTAGATCTAGAAACTTCTATTATAGGGATACTATATGAAATTGTTAACTGGTATTCATGATGTTTTTAGAGATCAAGTCTTATAAGGTGAGTCAATCATAATTGGGATACAAATCTATTTCCTTCATTTACATTAATGAGTTTAATTTATTTTGGATTATGTTGCAGGTGTGTGTGACCATATATTTAGGCTAGGATGTTTCGTCTCTAGCATATGTTGATCAAACAAATTATCTTTCATTAAAAACAGCTTTGTATATTTAAATGGTCATGATTTTTTTGTGTGAATATTGAATAGTTTTTTGAATGAAAGAATTATTTTCTATTGTTTTTTTAGATTGAAAATAAGTATTTTAAAATTGTTGAAATGGATTTCTTATGTTATTTTGAAATTGTTTTCAATACATTGAAAAGAATTTTCAAAAAGAGAACACGGGTGACCGTTTGAACATTGGTGGACATTTTATCTTGAGGCCATTGTCTATTTTTTAATTAAAAAGTACGGTTTTCATAATGATTTTTTAAATTTCTTAGGCATGTTATTCTTGGGACTGATATTGGCATTTTCTGGGTTTACTTATGGATCCTTCCACTACTCCCTTGGACCGTTTTGTAGGATCGAATTTTTTTCACTTGATTGACTGTGGAATGAGTAGTCTGTTTTTAGGACTAGTCTTCTTCATCAGTGTTGTGATACTTGAGCCACTGATTTTGATTTTTTGGATTACTCAATTATCCTTGATATACGTGTTTATGTTTATTGAAAATTATATGAAAATTTTCATTTTAATTTATATAACTACTTTTGTTTACAGATGTGGATGAAGGGAAATGTTTAACATTTATTATATAAAACATATTTAATATTTATAAATATAGGTTTTATTTATATTGATCATACAATTACTTTTATATGAGACTAGTTATAGAACACATGGGTCGGATCCTACTATTCATGTTATCTCATACACTATGAACCTCTTCGGTGGTGTATAGACCATTGTTAGTCATCAGGTATGGGGAACGGAAATGCGCCATATTTAGGAGACAAGGTTCATGTAATCTGTTTTGGTAGATGGTGGTGAGAAGGTGGGATATTTTCCATACCATTGTTTGTAGCATCTCTTTGGTTTTTAGTCCATTGTAGTCGGACGTGTATTATATTTTTTAGATACTTTTTTAGTGTTCTATTCCAACATTTTTCTTAAATTTATAGAATATATGTATTATTAGTCTTCCATTTTTATATAATTTTTTATGTATATATATATATATATATTCCATGTGGTTTTTCTGTTTCGGTGAACTCATTACCTTTTTTGAGGTGTTTGATGATTGGGATCTTGTTTCCAGAACCAGGAGACTGGGAACACCATTAGGGTATCTAATATAATGGGTCAGGTGCCATGTCAATCATTCCAAGTGAAATCAGGTCATTCGATTTCCATTTCACTAGCATAAAAGATACAGTCATCCCACATAGATACATGAGATTCCCTTGGGATAAACAACTCATTATACATGATACATAAAACTCCATTTTTCACATAAACATGACTAGTATAATAAATAAACTTCTAAATCACCATTTTCCAGTAAACAAACTAGGTTTCATTTTACACATAAATAAACGAATTAAAAAACATCTCACAGTACGTGCACAATTTAGGAAATCCATTTAAAAATATTTCAAGAAAATCAAATAACCAATTTAAAAAGTATCTGGGTCTATGACCCCTTTTTAAATATTTGCAAAATCCAATATTGTTTTAAAACATGTTTCTATAATTTACATAACATTAAAATCTAATTCAATGGTGATAAAAAATAAAAATATCCAAAATAATCCAATCTTTTCAATAACCACACTTTCAATACATTTTCTCCTCCAGTTCCCTCAAAACACAATTCCAACACATTTAACAAAACATAAAACACATTAAAAAATCACCACTATATAAGACACACAATAACATTACCATTTCCATTTATACCAATACATTTCTATCATAGGTACATGTCAAAAACATCCAAATTGTTATTTGAACCACAAATATATATAATATAAAATATATTATTAATGATGAATGCATATTAAAATCATCAAATGATGATAGGTAATGTAACCACTTACCACAAAAAAGGAACTTTATGGAAAATGATACCAAACCCCAAACACACCACCTAAAGACCATAACAAAAAATGACTTTTCAATTAATTTCAAATTCATACACAACTATAAAATATCAAAAAATCCTTATGTCACTCCACTAAATATATAATAATTTCACAAGAAATATAGAAATAAAAACCTATAAAAGAGAATAAATATAGATTAATTAAACATACTTTATTATACATTGATTTTTCTGTAGAAAAATTGTCTAATGAATGCTTCATAAGTAGTCTATGGATTCATGGAGAAGGCTCTCATGCCTTAAAATGAAAAATTGGGTTTATGGAGGATGAATAAATAAGAAATAATTAGTCTAAACTATATTGTTTTTTCCAATTTTCATTGACATGTACATCAGAAAAAGGGTTTATGACAAGGTTTTCCAAATCGTGTGTCAACCATGCACCACATACCATCTGACAGGTACATACCATAATGTTATAACACATGGTTTTAAAAACTTGGTGTCAGTCATGCAACTCATGCTGTAAGAACCACATTTTATATTATTCTATAAATACACATTGGGAACCCCGTGGACAAATAATATAAAAAATAAATATAAGAAAACACAAAAAAATACCAACTCATCATAGTTGGAACATGATATGAATACTGAAATGACAAAAGGAACATAAACCACATATGAGAACAAAATCACAGGTGTGACAGTGTAGTATAATAGGATGAAGAATAAGAAGTGTTAATTCTATTAAATTTACTCTGAATGTATATAATATATAACCATATGTTCCCACAATTTATTCTAAATAATTCTTGTGTATGAAATAAACCATCACCTATCTACATGGGATTAATATTCTTCGATACATAAGAGTTTGATGTTTTTCTTATTGTGGATTGATTCAAAATTAATTCCCATTTTTACATTTCACATTAATTCTTATTTGAGAAGAGAAATTTTTATCTCTTCATTATATAATTATGAATAAAATTCTAGGGATCGTATAGAAATTTGTTTTCTTCTCATTTTGTTTTAATCAATGGTTTAGGGTGGAGGAGTTGATTTACCTAGGCATGAGGTAGGTGGTCTATATATTTTAACACATATTCATGCTAATATTTATATATATATTCATAATACATGGAACACCAATATGTTACATTTTTATATTTATTTTGAAATGTGAATTAAGAATTTAATTAAAGTGTGACAGCTATTACGAAACCCTTGATGTTATTTTCTGATTATGAGTGAAGTCATATCAAAACCAATGATGTCTGATAATTCCATGGAAATTGTTATATGAGAAAGTAAATAGAAAACTGGAAATTTTATTATGTTAATTGGGTTCATTAAAAAATAATACATGAAATAAATTTATTATTTAAGAAAAAAAATGAAATTTCTAACATGGGGTAATGATGATGAACATGAAGGAATATAGATGTTTTGTTAAATGAAAAGGTGAACCTTCTTATTAATATTGATGATGTTTTAACCCCTGATTATCTATGGAAATTTGTTAATAATGGTTTGTTTTGGATAATTTACTATGATAATTGTGTTTGATTGCAGGGATACACTAGGACACATTAATTCACTTCATGGTTGGTTTAGGGTATGGATAATTGAAAGGACTCATAGTTTGATTGTAAATGTGGGATAAAGCAAGGACCATCATGAAAAAAACATCGTTTGAAACTACTGTTGGATTCTACATGGTTTTTTAATATGATTCCCACATTATCCTAATAGACTATCATGACATGGAATTCTCAATATTTTTGTTTCAAGTATTCTAACTGGTATTTTAATTTTTATATGTGATTTATTATTATTGATTCATATTTCATTATATTGTTTTACTTGATATACAATGTGTTTTTACATAGGTAAATTGGTTATATTCTCCCCATGTATCTCATTTTACCATCACATATATTTTGAAACAACTAGTTAATTGGTAGGGGTGCCTAATATCTTATAATAAACCGAATCAAGTAACTGGTTCAGTGGAACATCAGCAAGGATGTCATAAAATAATGTCAGATACGTAAATTGGTACCCTTTATTTACACTTTGGTAAATTAAAAAATTAGACAGGGATGTTTTAAGGATTGGTAATTTTCTCTCATAAACTATTAACCAATTCTGCGGGGAAATACTAATCACCCGAGGTGGGATTTAGGTCCATGATGTTTACTTATTATAGTTGAAATTCTATTTCCATATGATTGCAATAGTTTTTGGGTGAGTATTTTTGATTTTGTTTCTTACACATGGTCCACTATGGAATGATTTTATTATTTATTCACCAATTAATGATATACGAGATTTATGTGACATAAATCATGTTAGGAATGCATAGATTTGCATATGAGATAGTGGAAAAAAATTATTTTATATAAATTGTTAGATATAAACTATGTAGTTCCCAATGAATATGGTTATTTTTTAGAAATTACTAGGAATTCAATTGAAATGCATAAACTTATTCTAAATGTTTATTTTTAAAAACATTAAAATTTATAGATGAAAAAACGGTTCTTGATGTAAATATTAATATTTATAGGGTTTATTAAACCTATATTATCCATGTCCCTAGATAGAGATGATTTTTATAGTGATACTATTACGTTTTTTAATCAACATTACTGTGTAATTGGAATGTGTTATTATAAATATTTATGAAGAATTGTCTATATATATATGAAATAAATTCATATGTTCTCTGAATTTCAATTGATAATTTTATAGGTATCACAGTATACTGGAATTTAACAATTGGTAAGATTAAGGAGATTGCTAAGAATTATCCTCCATTGTGGTACATTATCCTGGGTTGGTTAAAGGTTATATAGTGAATGAGTAGTTATATGTGTACATATTTAACATTGTGTTGTTTATAGAATGGTGCAGAAGGTAGGAAACCCAGAGTCTATTTGTCCGAACATAATTAATTTTGCTTTAGTAACTACATAAATTTTTATATGAGTGTGTTCATGAGACATGTGTGTTACTAATTGATACTACTCCCAGTATTCTTTGTTACATGGTGTCTCATCCAATGTAATGGATCATGTTACAAAATTACAATCTACGAGGAAGAAAAGGTGTTTGTGGGATATTCAGTTTCATAATGATATGCTATATTTTTGAAATATATAGACTTAAACATATTTATATAGGCATATCATACACAATGTCTTCTAGAATGGAGAGGGATATAAATTTATTATACTGAATCAGAGAACAAGGTAAATTTTTGAGTGATTTTTTCCACAGAAAACATATAGAGTGTTTTCCGATTTCAATTTGGACACAATAAAGATTTGGAGATTTGATTCTAGGGTGTGATATGTTGTGAGATCAAGGGCCAGGACTAAATATTTTATTTGAGGTAGTTTAATTGTGTTTCTATCATAAAGATACTTCCATGGGGAACAAAAAGGAGGAATCATGTGTTTTTCATAGTGAATATTTATATGATCTATTAGTTCATACAATAATAGTAGGATACATAATTATGAGAACATTTACTTTGGATGAATAGGAAATGGTAGATAACGAATTCGGTCATCCAATCATGGTAGTGATGAAGGGTTTTGATATTAGTGAGTTTTTCCAGGTCAGTATTCTTGTTGGTGCCCTAGGCCATTAGTGAAGTTCCATTATTGAGGATGGAATGTTGCATATAGTGTTTCTATAGGAAACCTCACCATATGGGAAGTGAAAATGTACATAGGCTGTTGCAGAGCATTTATTGGGGTTTTTCTAACACATAAATTTTTGGATGTAGGAGTTTTACCATCCATACCTATCTATGTGGGGGACTTTTAAAATTAGGAAATTATATTCCATATCATTATATTATCATAGTACATGGAATTTTGATAGTTGACTAGGTTAGAGGAACATGTTGTCCACAATCTATTCAACCTATATCCATCGATAGTGGTTGTGAATTTCTCACTATTCATGTTTCGATTCATCTAGCTTCTTCACATTATATCATTTTATTTGGAATTTTATATTGACATTAATTGATATAAATATTATTTGTAAATATTATTTGTCTATAGGTTGAACTATTTTGAGTAGTTAGGTTGATTAAAATGTGTTTATGTTGAAAATAGTGGGTATAAATTTTTGAAAGGAGTATTAATATGATATTACTATGTATAATATCATTTACTATATGTTCATACATGTGATATAATTAATTATACTCCTATTAGGAATGTATGTGTTGGTTTCAAATCATTCGTTCATTGAATGTTTTTTAAGAGTTTGTATTTCACATCTCATGATGGTGGTATTGATTTTTCTCCATGAAGAGTTTGATATTAAATAATGATGTTCATTGATAGTTATTTGTGGTCCAATGAACTCAATATTGGGGTTGAATTTCTTATGACTGATTATTGTAAAATTAAGGTTGACTTCTTTCCTCTTATATGGGTTGATATTTAGGTCATGTTTACTATAATGTTTTCAAAATATTTATTTGAGAGAGTATTTTTAATTATAATTGAGTTGATAATTGGAGCCAATCCCAATTCTATTTTACATTATGGAATTTAATTACATGATATTTTGAATCACATTGCATAATAGGAGTAGTTTTTTAAATGGTTTATCAATACCAGTATGTAAAGTAGGGGATATAAAGAATAATTTTTAATGATTTCTTATATATAATTTTAAATTGGAGTCAATTAAATTAAATTAATCCAGATGTTTGTTAAGAGAGTATATCCACAGGCATTACCATATTATAATTTTTACCAGAAGAATGGTTATGATGTGGTCAATATTATTTACATAATATTTTTAATCCTTACTTGTGGGTAAGACCCTATGATTAACCAAAATATGATTTTAGAATCAGAGATGTGTTTTATGAATTCAAGTTTATATTTTTTTTGATAAACATTCCCCATTAAATGTTTATCTTTTTGATGGAACAGTAATTTCAACCATACAATTTTCAATTTCATTCATTAAAGTAAAAATGTTGGTGTACCCCAAAAATAATGATTATGATGTCAAAATTCCTGAGATAATCCTATGTAATCTAAAATAACATTGAATTTACATCAAAATATTCATGGGTTATAATTGGATAATTTATTTATCCATTATATGGAACAATATCTCATACGATTGAGTTTCAGTGGACCTTAAAAAGGATTAAGATGTTTTTTGTGGGATTATGACATTTTTCAATTCATTAATATCATGGTATTATATGTTACCAAAAAAATACATTATATAATTTTCTTTTAGGGATGATCTTCAATCGATCTAGATTAGTAATTTAATTATTTTTTATTGTTCTTGAACACGTGGTAGTGGTTTCCTTGATCGAGAGTAGATTTTTACCACAAAATAGACATTGATAATTATTCAGTGGGGTAAAAAGTATGCAATGATTTGTACATGTATAAAATTACTCTTAGTGTAGTGATTATATAGTCAAATTGGGTCCGGGAATGTTGATCATTTTAGTCAAATCCACATGAAGATAAATTCACTATGTAGAGTCACATATTACTAGAAGTGTTTTATTATATGATTTATAGAAAACACTTTTTTTGTCTCTGTTAGGATAATTAATTATTTTAATCATAAGCACCTCAAATATATCCTTTTCATATATGATTTATACTAATGACGATGATATGGTATGAGTATATAAAATAAATGGATTTTGAGCTAGCATATATAGAAATTAAAAGGAATTTTATTTCAGATGACATGAGCTTGTAGAATCCAAATTGGGTAGATTTTTTGTTTAGTTATGAGTAGAAATGTTTCCATATTAATCTGAGATTAATATTGGGTTGAAGGATGTGTGGAATCACATGAATCTCATGTCTACAATTTTTTAGAACACTTTTCTGATTAGAAATATTAAAATGATAGAAAAAGATCCACCATTCCAAACACTGTGGGAAATATTTAATATTGGGACAACTATATAATTGTGATTGTAATATCATATATTCATAGTAGAAAACATATATTAACAAAATCCATTAAAAAAAATACAAAACATGATGTCTAAATTTAATATTTGAATAAAAAAGAAGAAATCAATCGAACAAAGGACATCATACATGGTTGTCTTCACATTGAATTATAAAAAACATCATGGAACATAATATTCCATGTGAAATCCTAATCATATCTAGTAAAACATGTTATGTACACATGGGGAAATACCTGAAGAGGGGGGTGAATCAAGGTATGTAGTATTTAAACAACTTCCCATTTTGATCTTGTTTCGCTTTTAAACAAAACTCTATTCTATCACTTTCTCACATCACAATATGAACATGAATTAAAAAATGGATGATAAACACCAATTTTACTTGGTTCACCCTAACAAGGATACATCTATGGTTTATATACCAACAAATAGTTTATTTAAAAAATCCTATAAAAGTGCACTAATATTTAAAATATATGGATTGAACCCACCATTCCACCTAGTTTACAAGCATACACAATTTGAAATCTTACTACTCTCTCAACCGAAGTGTGATAACTAATTCTTCAGAATATCCACTCACTATTTATAGACATGTGGGTAAAATAAATATCCGAAATGAAAAAATCCTCAAATGTTTGAAGATGAACTATTGATGTCAAATTTTCATCCACAAGTGAATACCACTTTACCATAAAACCAAGGGAAATACATTTTAATACATTTTAAGAAATCTCACAGGCTTCATGAAGCCCCTTATTTCATGAAGCTCAAACAATCCTTCACAATTTACCTTATTTTACAAATCTCAAAAATCCTTCATGAAGAAACATCATTAACATAGCACAATCAATTCTTCATGAAGCTACCTATCTTTGTGATGCCCCAAATTTTTGGTCCAATTATTTTTGCATTTGTGAATTACAACACATTCATGAATTTAAAGACATTTGGTTGGATATTATGGCCATAAATAAAATTCATACATTATTTTTTCATGAACCACCTTCATGATTCACGAGATTTTATATCTTTATTAAGTATCACAACTCTTTTGAAGGGGGGGGGAGGAATATTTATAGGTGTTTACACTGACACCAAAACCTCGAGGTCCATGTCAGCACCACTTCATGGAGCATCCAATTTTCCTCTATAATAGATAATTTTTTGCAAAAACTCCAAATAAATTTTTCATTAAAAATGCTCATCATAATTATATAGAATTTCATCAAAACCTTATTCCTTTGTGATGATCTTCTAGAAATTACCTTACCTTTTCATTTGTGATGCTTGTCGTAATCGTATAGATCACCATCAGAATTCATTGATCCTATATAAAACAATATATATGAATCCTATGATTGTGAAACTCAAACCATTTCCATATTTTGATGAGATATATTTAGAAATACATATTTTTTAATTCTATAATAACTGAAAATTTTGGACCCAATAAATTTTTGAATCATTTTGAAACTACTCCACTATGGAAAATTGCATCAACATACACCAATCATATTCATTCCCAGCCATGTAACTTTTTCCACAAACAAAATCACACCCAAAACATACCAAGAGCTTTTCTTGAAGGATTTTACCCAACAATCTACCCCTTCAGGTTTTTCGCAGCATTCTTTAATTTTGATACCATGTTAGAGCTCCATTAAAAGTTAACTAGCTTTCGCATCTTGAAATTTAGATAACGATCAATGATTTACTTATCACACATTCTAAGAACACATTATCCATTATTAGAGTAAGAAACAAGATTATAATTAACGTTTCATCAATTAATCACTTCATTCATGACATCAATTCTTGAAACAAAAAAACTGCTTTCATCACAATCCTCAACTTTCATTATGTAACATCATTGATTGATCACTACCAGCATCATCTGATTTTAAATGTTATTGACTTCATTAAAAAGCTTATCAGGTTTGGAAATGCTGTAAATATCCCAAGATAATCTACAAATTATTCTTAATCATGTTACTCCCATATCGTCTTCTCTAGATGTCTTGATTAACTCCTCATATCTCATTACTCCACTTTTTAGATTTTCCACTTTTATTGAAGACATTTTGTACCTTCTAACGGTAACTCATTCTATTCCATTGTTAATGAACACAATGGTATCTCCATTGTGGTTTATGATAGAGTAATGAACACAGATCAGTACATTAAGGTAAGAAACACCCCACATCAAGTACAACAACTCCTATATCCACACTTTTTCATGTGCATGATGTTGACTGAACTCCTAGTGCCAGTCAATGCCTCTAAAATGTTATTTTGGTTAAAGCCTCTCTGATATTGATAGAAACCTATGTTTATGTAAGAATATACTCCAAATTCACAATCCTTTTCTCAACCATATCATTGATAAAATGATATGTGATTTCAACTTTCATTGTCCTTGATTTGTGGACGTGAATTTTTTAAAATATTTATTATTCTTGAATTATCACAGTGGATTATGATAAGACACTTCAGTTAAATTCCCATGACATCATGTTGTTGTTTCATCTAAATAATTTCATATAAACTTGAGATAATGAAATAGTGTAGGATTATGTGGTGGTTAACCAAATGAAATCGTGTTTATTTCTTAGCTTCTCAATATACAATCCACCAAGATAAAAAGTACCTAAAAACATTGATTTCCCATCATCTGATAAATGATCCCAATATGCATCTGTATATGCCAAAATCCCTTTCTGAGATTTGTCCTTAACATCATACTTATATCTGCAATGCCCATGATATACCAATGTATACTTTTCACTGCAATAAGGTTTCACTCATTGAGATTTTCATTGATATCTCTCTTCTTTAAATGTGGAAAAAACATTATCAGATCTTGACACTATCAAGTATAATAATATCCTAATTATTTTCATGTATTTTAGGATATTAACAACCTTTCCATCATTATCTAGTGATAGTTTCATCTGGGTAGTAGATGTAGTTTTCATCTCCTTCAATGTGTGCATTCAAAATCTTCTCATAACCTCATTGGCATATTTGTATTGAGAAATGAACATTCCATTCCATCTCTGTGTCACCTTTAAACAAAGGAAAATCAACTTCTCATGAAACATTGACATTTTGAAAACAATATTCATGAATTAATAAAACGACCAACATTATGATTTATCTAATAAACCTAATATTATGTAATTGATTTTAACTAGAAGAATCATATTTTAATTATTTTAGTTATTGAAATAAAATTTTTAATATAATATATGTTGCTGGAATCCAATTTTATTCAAATACTGATCAAGAATCTAGTACCATGAACTTTATTTACTATTCAAACCATAATGTTTCGTCTTACACAGAAAAACATTGTTCTCATCTTAATGATTGAGAATAACGTATGGTTTTTCGATATACACTTCCTCTTCTTGAAGCCCATTAAAAAATATGAACATTACCTCGATTTGGAAAACATTTAACTTATGTTGTACTTTAATGGAATAGAATTATTTGACTGTCTCTAGCCTTGAAATAAGTTCAAATTTCCAACTGACATTGATAGCCTCTATTTGAGAGTAACCAATTCACACTATTCATTAATTGTTTCGAATAATTTCACCATATTCATTTAAATTACTGATAATTACCCATATATTCATGATTAAATTATTATCTATTTTCCAAAAAAAATCTCCCATGATTGATTCTTATAAATCTGGTCTAGATTGTAAATCATTTCCCGAACCTAGTTTTCATATCCATCTGCATCAACACATAATGTTGGATCTACTTGTCATATGAATGATTTTTGTTGTAATGACTTATGTTATCATTGTTGAACATATTTTGTGTTATCAATAATGATTTTTTCCCTAATAAATTTCAAATAGGTTCATTGGCTCCATTACAGATACATACTCTACGTCTTCATTCTAATCCTCATTATATTATTCTGAATCTGCATCTTCCAACTCTTATTCCCCAATGTCGATTACCACCTCATCACATTCAACAATAAAATTTTCAATATGTTTTTGAATATTTTATTATTTTTTTATTACAATTACATCATGTCTCTCAACTACTTTTCACATCATCCTATTAAATTATTTATATTTTTTAATTTTTCTTGGGTAGGCGTGGAATGTCCCCTCATCCCCACATAAATGAATTTTACTATTTTTTCATTGTTTCGAATAATGAACATACTTATAATTATTTGAATTTTTTTATTGACATCTTATTTCCATTACACATATCATAAGGAGAATTTCATTGCATTAGAATCAATAGAGCAATATTGGAAAATTAGAACAATGTCAAGAAGGATTACTTCCAAATATATCAACTTGGTATTTTTCAATTAGAATCATTCTGGCCATGCTATTGAAGATCTAATTTCTCCACTAAACCACTCCAATATATTATGGATTTATCAATGATGAATTTTAATGCCTTACCCCATGTTTATCAAGATAGTTTTCAACATGACTATTTGTGAATTATTCACCATTATCAGTACCGAATTTCATTATTTTCTATAAATAACCCTTTCAGATTCCCTCTGATTTTGTTTTATGATGTTGAACACATTGAACATATGGTCAATGATAAATACACATTCCATTATACTATAATCCAAAATGAATATAACATAACATATCACTATATAAATGGATCTTGGTGAGATAGGTTTTTATACATCAGCATGCTACAATTCATGAACTCTTGTTGACTTCTCTTCCTTTTCCTTATACGTATTTTGGATGATATTCACTTTTCAACATGCATCGAACATATGAGTACAATATCATGATTTTTTATGGAGGTATCTAGTTGCATCAAACATTACCTAATCTTATAGGGATGTTTGGAATATGTTACCATGTTTCTTATTCCACAGCTTGTTCTCATCCAATGTGTATTAAAATCACATATCTTCTTCCCCAAATAAAATGCTTATATTTCCCATTAATCATTTTCCTTAAACAAAATACACCGTCTACTCCAATAATGTTATAAATATTATAAATAAATCTTATAGAATTCATTAAGTTAAATTGTTGATTGACACTATGAAATCTATGACTATGACCTTATGCTATTAAGACATCAGCATGTCTCATTTGTTTCCACCAAACCTGGCCTTTCAAGATAAAATTATGATCCGGACATCATCCTTTAAAAATTGAAAACTCCATATTTTTAATATTTTATTCATGTAGAAAGATCCTTATTACATGTCATATGGGATGTGAAACTTCTATCAAGGATCCATATGTAATAATGGTATTATTCATTAAGATAGTTTTTTGCAACAACTAACTTTTCGGCTCTCTTATTCATGATCCCTGTGTTTGCCTTAATACATGGTATTGATTGGAAATAATGATCTGACTTAGAGTATGAAAGATCATATTCATCTAGAAGATCTGCAAATTGATTTTATATTTTTATATGAACCGTTGATTCAATGATTTCCAACTTGGGAACACTTTTTTTCTACTTCGGCACATTCCTCAACATGGTCGATATAAAATATCTATCCATTTTCTCAAATCCCCCTCAGAAAAATAAATATACCTCGAAAGATATTATAGACCATCGAGCTCTTTTTGAATTCCAATGTGGTTTTTATTTTCTTCTATATCTTTTAGATATAGAACACACATTTACTGAGTATCCCCTCTCTCCACAACAATTACACCTTATGTAGGGACTATTAATATTTTTCACTTCTACAAAAAAAAATTCCACTTTAGTTATATTAATATTATTTTTTTCATAATACCCATATCAATAATCAATTTCTATTTAGGTGGTTGTGTTTTGGCTATAGCCGTGATAGCTTTCTGTTTTTGATCAAGCCCTATACCAGCCTCACAATTTTGATTCTCAGATTTCTTCATCTTTTTATCTTTATTCTACTATTCTGAATTTTCCATCTATGGGTGATATTCTTTTCTGATTCCTTATGGGGAGTCAATTTTTTTCCGTGACCCTTAACATTAATTCCTAGAAAGAAACTTACTCTTTATGTTCAAGGATTAATTTTATATGATACCTTCTAGAGTTAGTCAAACTAGAAATATATATTAATTTTTCCTCTATTTTTAGCTTATACTCAACATCTTTCTTTTTTTTCTCTGGCATTGATGACTTATGTGTTTCAATTTCAGTCATCAACTCAGACTTATCTTCTTTCTGATACTATTTTTAGTGTTTGGAATCATGATCCACTTTTTTGGATTTCTTCATTTTGAATCTCTAATAATCTATTTCCTCATGTTATCCTTCTAATTCATCAACCATATCGACTCTTCCTTTAACATCTTACTCGTCGATTTTCATTTCATATTTTCATTAAGAAATACCAACCACTTACACTATAAATTTTCTATATGATCATTCTAGTTCTCTATCTCTTCAAGCTTTGCAATATCATATTCATCTGTTCTTCCACATTCTTCTGAAGGAATATTATTTTTTTAATGAAATTTCCCTCCAACCATTACTTTCCCTTCACATAGGTTAAAGGATTCTTTATTTGAATTTCAAATTCATCCTCATAATATTATTGTATATTATTAGGACATATTTCTATAAGATGAAAAAACATTTCACACCTAAAGAAAAAATGGGGAAGTTTCCCTTTTAAAATTTGTTTTCCACATTGAATATTTGAGGAAAGGAATTTCCTCACATCGTCAATATGTTCTTATTAATAGGAATCTTCAATGATTGACTCTTCATGCCCTATAATTCCACCAAAATATATTTTTCCTCTTTCATAGCATAATTATCATCATTTCTCATTTCATATGTTGTAAGGGTACTATACATGTTATCCAGTGTAAGCTCTATTGGATATGATTCATACAATAATTAAACATTCAGATTGACCTAATGTGGATGGTTCCTATAGATATTCATCACAATATTTATATCATAAATGACATATATGAGTCCTCACATGACATTCAGTAAATAGATTACCCTATTAAATAATTCATCAATAGACTCATTTAGGTTCTTTCTCAGATATTCATACTTGTTCTATAAAACATGATTCTTTCCTCTATGACCTTTGAATATCCGTCATATTTATTCAATATATTTTATAGCATATTATGTGATGTTTTTTATAATATCACCTTCATATAGATTGAACAAGATATTAATCCCTCTAATGAATTGATTTCCTGGGCGTCATCTACCAATTCCCTTCTTTCAACTTCTAATATAGAAGCACTATTGATAACAACTATAATACCATGGATCGCTTCTGTAAACACATCCATTTCCAATGATCAGAAGCAATGTAGCATCTGATTCAACCATAATAGAAAATTGTTCTGATTGAAGATCAGAATCCCTTTGTGGTTTATGACCTTCATTACGAGGGAAAAACAATAACTATTCTTTCCCTCTAATACGCGTCGGTAGGTAAACATGGTAAAACACCCTAAGAGTGGGGTGAATTAAGGTATAAAATATTAAAATAGCTTACCCTTTGGATCAGGTTTTACTATAAATCAAAACACTATTCTCTCTCTTTCTCAAAACATAGTATGAATAAGAATTAAAACATTCATGCAAAACTATAATTTTACTGGGTTCACCCAGATTAGGATTCATCCAATGAGAATTTATTGACAACGTTCTGATGTACCAAATCTGTTAGAAGCACATTAATGTTTAAATTTTATATAATGTACTCATTATCCCTCCTTGTTTACAACCTAAGAAAATTTTAAATCTCAATGCCCTCTCAACTCATGTGTGCTCAATGCTTCTTCAGAATAACTACTCATAGTTTATAGATCTGTATGTCCATTCATTTTAACTAACGAAAGAATAATCTTCTCTATGTAGATGCTCTAATCATGTACCACATTTATCCAAAAATGAAATCCACATTACAAAAAAATATTCCTTAATCTATTTTAAAACACTTTCTCAAATAACATTTCCACTGCAATGCTCCCAATTTAAAAAATCTCAAAAAATATTTCATGAAGAACCTTCTTTCACAAATTTTAAAAAAGCACCTGTGAAGATACTCCATTCCCAAATATCAAAATATACCTTGCAAAGAAACCCCAGTTTGTGAACCAACCAAATTTTGATCATATTATACTGCCTCAAGAATTTCATATACATTCCCAATTCTCAAGACAATCGGTCAGTTGTAATATCCTTCATGATTTTTTCACCTAAACATCTTTTTCCATCTTTTTTCCTCGAACTACCTTTGGAATTTAATATCCATAATATATTCGTTAAAAAATTATATTCATATAAAGGGTGTATAGGCATATTTATTGGTGTTTCCACAGACTCCAAAACCTTCTAGACCGTATCAGAATGACTTCACGGAGCCCCTATGTATTCACTGAAATGATTTATTTTTTACAATGATCCAAAGACAATGTTAATTTTGAATGATCATCATAAATTCAGAGCCTTCAATCAAAACCAATCCACTATAAACCCCTACATTGGCACACAATCATCATCATCATTTCCAATCACCTAGATTTTTCAAAAAACACAATCACATCCAGAACATACCAGGAGGAATAATTGAGTGATTGTTTCCCATTGAAACATTTTAGTGGATGTTCAACATAATATTATTTAGAAATAACGAAAAAATTAAATCATTATATGCAATGGAAACATTGAAATTTTGAATCAATATTTGGATCTACCTTAAAAAGAACCTAAATATTAGAAAAATTTATAGGTACACAATTCGGAGATAAAATACATTATAATAAATAATATTGGATAGATTGTAATATATATATTTCTGGCATACAGAATTACATATAATATTGGGAAAATACCACAGTAGCCCACAGATTTCATGTGTCATCCTCTATAGACATTATAAAATGAATGATTTCATTGAAAAAAATATCCATGAAACGTATGTAGAAACTCAAGGAACATAAAATTAATTACATATAAGAACATGGATGGAGAACTCATAACCTAAAATGGAATCATGATGAGATCATAATTACCATATTTGATTTTTGATATTTTCATTATAATATATTCATTATTCAACACATTTTATTTATATCTTTTCTATAAATTTGTAATCATGAACGTTTTTAATCCATTCATTTTATTGAATTATTATTCTCTATATGGTTGAGGATAAATATTATTAAATTTCATAAATTTTAGGTGATCCTAAATTATATAAAAATTAAAATTTTAAAAAAAATTCATTATAAGTGTGATTAGAAAATATAATTTTTACTGGATAAGCTAAACCAAATGAAAATATATTTAATATTCTCAATATTGATATTTAGTTTTTACAATGCACATAGTTTCATCGTGTATAATTAAATTTAAATTAGATTGAAACAAAACATCCACTCTATCACATAGATGATCTCACATGATACTTGGTGTCACTAAATAAATTTATGAAATTAAATCATGTTATTAATATAAAACCATGGTAAAGACAACTAGTTATACTTTTACTTAAAAAATATATTCGCAGACATAAAATAGGCTAAAGACACCACATAAATCTCACCCATATTATTGTATTTCAGTATAACTAATCATTCAACATATCTACCACCATCATCGAAAATAAATTTCCACTTATAGTATTCCACAATATCCTTAAAATACTGTCAAAAATCCATAATTTAGTTTCTATTGAATAAATGTATCCAAAAAGATGTGAGATCAACCCATGACTGATTCAGTCTTCAGAACATGACCTTCAAGTACTATAGTAAAATCCAATTTAAATTGGACCCCCATGAACTCATGCTTCATATAATGGAAGACTGTGGGTGTTATGATAGTGTGTATTAGTACTTATTCAATGTATAATTATACTGACATCGAATATAAATAGATAATTCCTCGTAGTATGTCTCGAGTTCATGTCACTTCAATACACTATGGATTACATTAGAACCTGACTATCTCAATGTCCCCAATCGATCAAAAAATTAACACCTATAGGGGTTAACTATCAATAATATATAGATATAAAAGATGAACCTATTGGACGACTTCATCACATGCCATCGTCATTCTGTTGATCAATGGCAGGAACAACCAACTATGCAATATTCCATAGAGGAAACATGTTTAGGCTATGATCCTGAAAATTTTTATCAATACCGGGATGAGGGCCATTGTAACAACCCTAGTATTTATGAATTAATTTAATATTGAATTCTTGAAACACTGAGTCTCTTAAAAAACACATTGTTAAAACCTATCCATTAAACATAGTTATTCTACCTATCTGATTTGAAATTTGAAAGAATAACATACAAAGTAGTGTTCAAAAATATATTTATATTCTAATAGGATCAACATTAATTTTTATGAATAGTAACATGAACATTAAGAATAATAATGTACATATACAAATATTAATATGACCCTTATGAATAGTATCCTCACCCATGAATGTATAGATAAATTTTAGACATACTATAAATGTAATAGAGAATTTTAGAAATTAATAATTATGTCTAGGTATTTATTTTAGTTATAAATATAAAATTAAAACATTAAAATAATAAATGGGTTTAAAAGAAAATTGATTTTCCTAAAATTTATTCCTAAATAAATATTTTTTCCTCCTATAATTATAGGATAATTTAATACGAAATTAGTTAATTTTTCTGCGTATTATAAAATCAGATTTAGTTTTAAAATATGTATTATTTTGATAAATTAGTATGTAAAAAAATAAATATCATATATTTAGAAACTTATTTCTGTAAAATGTATTATATATTTTAATTATACACATAAATAAATTTTTAGTGTTAATTTTTTGATTTTTCTAAATTAATAAAAACAAATTTTAATAGTAAAAAACAGTAATATACTACAATTGCTAAATACATGATTGATTGAGTCGTAAGTGATGTAATACTACTATAATCACTCTTTATTACAAATCAAATTAAATTATAACTTTTTTTGGTCTCAATAATAAACAATATTTTTTTCTAGAAGGAAATAATATATTAATTAATATGATATTTAAAAATCACTCATCTCATACATTATAAAAACCACACCTTAATCCCACTTCTCTTCACCAGTTTAAGCCGTTAATATCCTCAATATTTTTCCATAAAAATAATTCCCAGTCCCACCCCACATTTAGGAGCTCTTTTTCTTCCTAAAATACTGAAACCACTTCCTGTAATGAGATTCTCGGTGAGGTGAATTCAAGAAGAAAATCCACACCATCTTCCATTTATCTTCATTTCAAGTTCCCTTCATTTGTTATATTCGAATAAACACTTATTTCCAAATTATCAATATTAATATATTATAATCTATATAATATAATTATATGATGTTAATTTAATAAACGTTATTAATATTCTTACTCTCTTATATTTTAAACGAATTCATCGTTCGTGAGGTGCCAATTTACAACTTTTGGGGATGACTATGTATCATTCTTCAATTTAACCGTCATAACTAGTCATGAAACCATTTTAATGGATGAAACATACAATAATATTTATACTGTAATCTATTTAATGTTTTCTAAGTAGTATATGTTCATAATATAAATTCATATTGGAAAACTAGATCGTAATAATCAATATACCACCAAAATAATATGTGTGATTGTCATCAACATTTCATATAATGGTTCATCCTCATACCATATAACCAAAATATATATATAACCGTTAAGAAATCTAAATTAAATAAATAATTTAGAAATTAAATTTTTTATAATTATATCCATTCTACATGATCATCCATACTCAAATACAAGTATATTGATCGTGAAAACCATAGAATAAAAAACTATAATATGATGGAATAAAATCTTATAACCTATAAATATAGACCTTAATAAACATATTAAAGTTATGTTAAACTAAATAAATGTCTAATAGGTTTTTAATTATGAAATCAATATGTCCAAATTCATATTCTAGGACATTAAGTTCAATAGTGGTACATATTCAAGCATAAGGTAAGGGTTTTCTACTCGAACATCCATATTTAATTCAGATTACTCTTATTCAATTCATAACTTAATGAAATTATTATTTATACTCATTTACTTCTCATAAATACTGTTTTAATGGTCTATATATTTTTATGAATCAGAATCCATCTTTATTTTAGGGTGACTTATGTAATTTAAAAGTATCTTTCCACAAATCATCATGAAATACAAGCTTCTATTAAAGGGGATTTCATGAATTTTAATAATTCCATGGAAAAAATATTATTATTTTTTAGAAACTCTTATTTTTATTAAATTACTAATTTTATTATGAGAAACTACATTAATTCACTTTTGGTTTAATGCGATGTTTTTTTTTCAAAATAACTCTTACTTTCAATGTAAAAGCAAAATTATCTCATGAATTACATGATAAGTTTATAAGTGTTTTTTCACCTATTTAAAAAGTATTTTTCATTATTATGTTTCATCGGATTTAATGTGTAATTATATCATCCACCTCATTTTGTTAAGTGGTTAATGATTTGATTGACTATGGATGTGCTACCATTATACCATTAATCATATTACTCTGAATGATTAGTGTTTCTGTTCAATTTATGGGGAATGTTATTTATATTCCATATGTGAGATTAAATATTAAGTTATGGGTTGATTATGTTTATCAAAATTAACATGAGGAATGCATTTGACATATTATTTGATATGTGGTTTTTTCTATATCCCCTTGATGCATCACCTTGTCTCATGAGACAATTTTGTGTGTGAGAACAAGGACATAATAGTCTGGTTATTTATGATCTTGGAACGATTCCTTGATGGTATTATTATGATTTCCAATATTATTAATTACCTCATTATGATCATAGTAATTTATAGTTCATGTGTTTATTTGAGTAGTTGAATACCCAGGATTACGTTTTATTGTCGCATTGTTTATTCAACTCTTATTATTGCAATATTTTGTTCAAGTTTATTTGTTAATGGAAGGGGTTTTTAGATATTAAACAGGAATACTGTTTTAGTTTTTGATTTCATTTTTTTATTCATTAACTTTTATGATTAACTGAGGTCAACCATTTCTTATGTTTTATTTTCCCAGGAAAATAAGAAGAAAATTATGAATAACTTGTAGGGAAAAGCTGTGAGTCATGGATATTTCTAATTTAATATATATATATTTATATAGATATATTGAGTTCTCATTAAAGATGTATTATATGACATATTTATGTATATTGTTTTAAAAATCTACTAAACAATTTAATCTTTTCAGATACAACATTCTTATAGTCATGCTAATTTAATGAAATAGGACATCAGCACTAGGAAACTGGGGTTATGGACTTATAGTTTGTATCATAGGTAGTTTAGTAGAAATCATATAAACGACCTGGTTTTCTTTTAAGGAATGTATTATTTGGATCATTCAAGAAAATATAACAACATCATTAAATTATAGGTGGATGTGGTTTTGTCACATATGTACGTAGGAATAAAAACTCTGACAATGTGTTTTGTGCTTGAACCGTGGTATCTTAGAACATGATAATGAGCATTAATGTGCACCTAGTTTTATAGTCACTTCAGATATTTTTAATATAAGTCATATTTTCATTAAGAAGCATTATGAGGGAAGTAAATGTAAATTTTTTCACAAATAAACCATGTGTATGATTAGGATATTAGATATGATTATGATTACAATTTATGTTGTGTATTTTTTCAAGTTTATATTATACATTAAGATTGATAGCATAATATAGTGTCTTCAGTTAATTAGAAATAGAGACCACTATATGGAATGAAAACTGGAAGAATGTGGGTATCCCATGTAGCGGATTCCCTCAGATGAAATTAAATAATGTTATCTCTAGTATTGCGACAGTTATTGAGAAACATGTTACTATATCAGGATAGTTGACTCTGGTTAGGAATAATAAACTTACCCATGTAGATTTTCCAAGTCTACAACATGGAGGATCTATTTTAGGCTTCTTTTGGTGAAACCAACCTCCATTATTCAATGGGACTACAAACCCATTCATAACAGAGCAGTGGATTAGTTCTTAAAAGATGATATTTTTTACATTGGGATGTAATTAAATAGAGATGGTTGTCATTGATGTTTATCATCTATCATGAGATGTAGATCAATGGTGGTCATTAATTAAAAACACAATTGATGATGATGAAATATATGTAATCGAAGTGGGGGATTTTAAAAAATAATTATTAAAAAAATGCATCCCTTTCCAACAGCTAGATGATATGTAAAGTCTGTTTCAGAATTTGAGCAAAAAAAAAGATGATAATGTTTCAAATTATGATGTTAACATCACAATGATAGAAATATATTATGAAAACTCCCTACATATTCCAAGGATAATTATAGATCGGTTCATTGATAGTTTAAAACCATTCCTCTATAGGGAATTATTCTCCCAGTGTTTCTCAGCATACGAAGATATTGTCTCATATGCTATCAAGATGGAAAATAAATTCTCTATGTCTTATGATGTTAAAAATAATAAAGAGAAGATGAGTGATGATAAAATCCCTGGAAATGGAAACAGGGAAATTGAGAAGAAGGGAAAATTTGACTTTCCACCAAATGATAATTATTGGAGGAAACACCCTGATACTTGTCGAAAGGGTATAGGTGATTGTTACAAGTGTGAAGGAAAAGGTCACCACTCCCGTGATTGAATTGGGAAAGAAATATTCTACCAATATTTGATGCTACATATGCGAGGAGATGGGATATTATCCAAATCATTTTCCTAAGCATTAAAGAATATTTCACAAAATAAGGATATATGAGTATGACTAAGATTATATAGTCAAAAAATATTGAGGTTGAAGTTCATAATGATATGACCATAAGTAATTTAATCATTTCCTCAATCATAGACTTTGTTTGATTTTATCCTCGATCATCAAAAAGTTTTTTATCATCCTTTTATTCTAGGAATATTATATATTTCCAATATAATTTACTATATGAGTTGTCAGTAGAAAATCATAATGGTATAATAATTGAAACATTGATGGGCTTGGAAACCACTATTATGGAATATGAATGTAAAATATCGTACAATTTTTTCATCATAACGATGATTGACCTGGATATAATCCTTAACATGGATTTTATTTCAAATAATTATTTAAAAATACATTGTATGAAAAAGGAGGTTACAAATTTTGAGGATGATGTTAAATGCCTTATCTTTAGGAAAGAAATAATACCCTATGATTCTCTTATAGATCCAGAAATATTAGATCATTTGAATTTAATTCATGGAAATAATGATAGCGTGATATCTATTACTGAGGAATGAAATATTAATATCAAAGAGGAACTTATTTTAAAATAATATATTGTGGGTTTTAAAGGGATTTACTGGGAAATCCACCAGAGTGAAGAGTTGAGTTATCAATTGATTTAATTCATGGTCGAATACCTATATAAAAAACTCACTAAATAAATGCCCCATGAAATTACTAGAATTTATGAAATGCTAGAGGAGATTTTTAGTAAGGGGTGTGTTCACCCTATTATTCCCCCATTGGGTGATCATGATCTTTTCCTCACAAAATCATGGATATATGAATTTGTGAATTGAATACATGGAGATCATTGCTATTATAAAAATGAAAAAGTATAATCTTTCTTTCATTGATGATTTATTTTATCAACTTCATGTAGAACCACTTTTAGAAGTTTTTAATCGCGATGAACAATTTACATCGAAATTCTTGAAATGTATTCACAAATACATGGAAAATGATATTTTTGAGTACTACTTATCACCCAAAAACTGATGGAAAATTTTATAGGATGATACAAACATTAGAAAACTTGTTGATATCATGGTCATATTATTTTCAACGAATGTGGGATTAGAAAATACCCTTAGTGGATTTTTCTTAAAATAATAGTTTACATTATATAACTGAAATGGAACCATAAGTATAATTGTATTAAATGTGATGATGTACACCACCATTTTTCAGTGATTTCGGTGAAAGGATGTTTTTGGGTCCAAATAATGTTGAGGAAACAACCACAAAGGTAAATACTATTAGAGCCCACATCAATGCAGATCAAAGGAGAATATAATGTTATGTTTACAATCAAAAGAATAATTTTGATTTCCATGTTGGGAGGTATTGTTTTCCTAAATTTATTTCCATGAATGGGTGTTACATGATTCATGTTGAATGGAAAATGGTTCCATATAAACATTGGAAATTTTGATATTCAAGAAAAAGTTTGAGTTGTGCCTTATAATTTATAAATTCCTCTTATACTTTCTAAATTACACAATGTGTTCTATGTATCAATGTTGACAATGAACATTCCAGACATAATTAATGTCCTCACTTCTACAGTTATATAATTGGAACCCAACTTGTCTTACTGTGATGAGACTATATGGATTATAGACACTATGGAATAGTTTTTTTAAGGAATCATATGACACAAATGGTAAATGTAATTTGTAAAAATCATGAAATGGAAGAAACAACATGGGACCTTGATGGGATTTTGACGTAAAACTACCAAAATCATTTAATGACGTAATATTCCATAATTTCAAGGATGATGTTTGTATAGGGGAGAATAAAACACACCAAGGATTTATAAATAAATTTATCATTGAGTGACTAAAACACTAAGTGTCCATAAAACACCACATTATTTTTACCAAGCTAGTAAAAATAATTTTCCCACCTCAGTGATTTAAACATCGAATAACTGGAATGCACGGTTTCATTTAGTACGATATTTAAAGTCTATTAGGATCAACATACAATTTTATTGAATAGTAACATGACCTTTATGAATAGTAATGTACCATAATAAATATAAAAATTATCCTTATGAAAAGTAACTTTTCCCAGGAAATAATAAATAAAATTTTGACACCTTATAAATGAAATAGAATATTTTAGAATTTTATAATTAGGTGTGGGTATTCTTGTGAGTATTAAATATTTAATTAAAATTTTAAAATAAAAAATATATTTAATAAAAAATTAATTTTCATAATATGTAATCCTATATAAACATTTTGATGTCCTTTAATTTTAGGATAACATAACAATATCTTAGCTAATATTTCAAGGTATTAAAAAATAAGTTATATTTTCAAAAACAGTATTGTTTTGTTAAATTAATACATTATTTAATTATTATATTTCACATATTTAGAAATTTATATTAATAAATTGGATTCTATATTTTAATTATACACAAAGACAAATGGTTAGGGTAAATATATGGTATTTTTCTAAAATAATGGAATTTTTAGTGAATAGTAAAATAAGATAATTTACGATAAGTTGTAAATACCTGATATATTGAGTCGTACAGAATCAAAGGATGATGTAATCACACAGGGTTCTAATAAACATTCTCTTATTTTTTTGGTAAAACTAATCAAAACTATTTCATTCATGTAGATAAATCATAATATAATTAATAAAATATTAAAAAAACACTCCTCTCCTCCACTATAAATACCACCCCTCACTCCCATTTCCATTCACTCCAATAAGCCTCGAAGATCATCAATGTTCTGACCAAACAATATTACCTAGTCCTTACCTAAATCAATGAGCAATTTTTCTTTCCAAAATAACAAAAACTACATCCCTTAAAGAGAATATCATAGACATGTATTAAAGAGGTAAATCCACATATTCATTCATTTAGATACATTTAAAGTTCCGTTATCTTTTAATCATCTAATCACATGCTCTATAAAACTGATATTAATAACTCTTATTTGATATATATTCTGAAATTATATATTAACCAGATATTATCATATTTATTAAAACCTATTTAATATTAATTAACAAGTATATGTACATAATAAAAACGCATACGACAAAACTAGTTTGTAATAATAAACATACCACCAACATAATCTAAGTGATTGTCATTAATATATCATCTAAGGATAAATCCCCATAACATATAACCAAATAATTTATATAACTATTAACACCTCTGTGTTTTCATAAAAATTAAATAAATTATGTTTTATAAAATTATATACATTCCAAGTGAACATTGATACTCTAATACAGGTATACTGATCATGAAAACCAAGGAAACGAATAGTCCAGAATGATAGAATTCAATATTATATCCTATTAATAAGCACATAAATGAAAATGATAAAATTATGATACAATAAATACAATAATAATATGTTATTAGATAAGTTATAAATTATTCTAATATTTTATTTTAGTACCATAAGTATAGTACCTGAATATATTATGATATATGGTAAGTATTTTCTACAAGAACATCCATTTTTTTCAGGTTACAATTATTTTATACATACCACAATGATATTAATATTTTTAATTATGAAATCATAATTAATCTAGTTTTGATGTTATGTATAATTTTAAAATAATAAATCTTTTTTATTTTATGGGTAATTACATAATTTTAACGTATCTTTCAAAAAAATTCCTGAAATACATTCTTGATTCAAATGATTTACTCTTATTCTTATAAATTTTCAAAGGACAACTATAATTTGTTATTAACAAGATTTATATTTATATAATCACTCATTTTATTATAGAAAATTTATTTAAATCACAAATGTTTTTATTTAATTTATTTCCAGAAGAAATATAATTATCAAAGTAAAAGAGTATTTATAGGAACAATTACTCTATAATTTTAGAAGTGTATTTTCATGTATTTAAATATATTTGATGATTATTATTATTAAATTATTATAATGTGTTGTGATAATATCCAAAATATTTTAATTGAGTTTTTAATGGTTAGTTTGATTACAAATGTGTTACCTTGAATCTATTCACCATATTACCTTGAATGGTTAGTGTTTATGTAACAACCTAATATTTTTTAAAGGAAATTGATTTCTTATAAATATTTCATATTCAAAATCACTATAATGTTCTATAGGACCCTTTAAACATAATTTTGTCACTTCTGTGATATGAATTTCAAAAATCTGACATACACATTCGTGATCAGTAAGTTATTTAGAGTCCAATAAGAAAAACGTAATTTTTGGTAAATAGTAACCTACCCTCATCAATATTAACATACTATTATGGATATTGATATAACCTAATGAATAGTAACCTTACCTATGATAATATATAAATAATATTCAAGTTGAAAGTACGATATACCTATATTTTAGAATAAGATAATGAATGTTTTAAAACTGGCCTTTTGATAATAAATTATGATTTAAATTAAATATTAAATTAAAATTATTTAGATAATTAATTTTGAAAAATGAACTTCATTTTTGGATTCCACAAGTTAAAAAATGGTTAGGGTGAATTTTTGGGATTTTTCTGAAATACGTGATTTTTTGATGTATAGTAAAATATCGTAATTTACTGTATATATACATTATAAGCTAAAGAGTCTATTCCTAGCATAATGGCTGATTTAACCACCCTTAATACGAATTCAAATGATAATATTACTATTCTTGTTCATGTAATACTTACTATTACTTGTCTTGTTAAAAATAATAAATTAATGAGTTTTATATTAAGAAATCCCTTCTCTCCTCCACTATAAAAACCCCCTCTCACCCACTCTTCCAATCACTCCTCTAATACCATGTTCCTTATCCAAATTCTGGTCCAATACCCTAAAAACCTTTTCTCCCACGTCCATCAAGCTTTGGTCTCATTAAAAGGTCAAAACCCTTCCCGTAATGATGTTCTCATGGAAGCTTGGTTCAAGAGGTAAATTCCTCTTTCAAATTCATTGTCTTTCCTTTCATGTTCATTTGTTTTATTTTCTATAACCTCTATTTATCCAAATTTTGTGATGAATCAAGAACCATATATGTACTGGAATGTTTTCATGATAGTGGAATAAGTTATCATCATTTCCCCTTTTTACCGTCTTTTATAATAGTAGCAAGAACATCACCTGAGATGTGTCAATTTTACACATTCAAGGACGATGGACTTTTGATTTCGTTTATCATTCTAAATTCTGGTAATGAAACCATTTTTGTTATGGTTGACCCAGATTATTATATATAATATAACCTATTTAATATTCTGTAATCCATTTTTTCAAATGGTAATAGTTTATAAAGAAAAATGAGTTCATTGTAATCAAAACCCACAAATTAACCAAAAACATTATCATTAAAGATCTATATGATAATTCATCCTCATTCCATGTAACCAATTTTTATAAATAAAAAAATAATACCTATTTATGTTCATAAATAATATATAATTTTAATTCTGGATATTTACATTCATTCCACTTCATTACATAAAAACAAGTGAACCAAATATGAAAATAAGAGAAACAAACACTCCGGAACGACGAAAGTCAATACAATAACTAATCAATAATGACAAAAATGAACTAACTAGAATTTTGATAAACTAAATACATGTATAATAGGTTCTGTAATAAGTTATTAATAATTATAATTTCATATTCTATGAACATGAGTCCAAGAGTGGAACACGTTCAGAGTTAGGGTAAGTGTTTTTCACCCGAACATCCATTTTCATTTGGGTTACTTTTATTATCTAATTTCCTCGATTAAATTCTTATGTATTGTTATGTACTCCTCATAAATTCTGTGTGAGTATTATATATATGTACACCAACCAGAATAATTCCCTATTTTATGGATAGTTACATATTTTAAAAGAGGCTCTCAATACTATTTCCAAAAATACTTTCCCGATACAAGGGAATTTCTCAAATTCATATATAGTTACAAGGTCAAGATATAATCTATTTTTGGAAACCAGTATCCTTATAAAAACACTAATTTTATCATGAAATACTATCTTACCTTATTTACTTTTTTATACAAACATTTTTCCAAATGAACTCTTCTTTTCAAAATTAAAGAGTATTTATAAAAAGAATTGCTTAATTATTTTAAAATATTTTTCTTGTTTGGTTCAACACTCTTGTTGATTATTATGTATTATTGGGGATTATAATTTATGATGTCTTATACCATATTTTATTGAATGGTTTATGACTAAATTTATTTTGGGTGATCTATCCTTAAACCATTCACCATATTATTCTGAATGGTTAGTGTTTTATGTTTAATGATAGGGGAATGTTAGTTACATTTCATATGATAGTTTCAATATGAATGTATGTGTTGTTTATGTTGATCTTCGCACATATGAGGAATTAATTCGCCTTATTATGTGATGTATGAGGGCCCTCTATAGCCCCTTGATGCATTGGTAGGTTTCATGATACAAATAGATGTGGAATTGGCCGAGGCCTTTCCCAAAGTGATATGGATTTTGGCCAAGGCCTTAATCATTAGACGTCTTGGCCGAGCCATTGAAAAAATGTTTTAGAATGTCCGGAATTATGCATTCCATCATTATGAGTTCAGCGAATGATATTCCATGTGGTCATTCTATTAGTAGAATACCCATGATTACGTTTTATTATGGCATTATTTACTCAGCTCATTTTCCTGCCATAATGTGTTCATGTTTATTATTAAAGGAATGTGTTTTCAATTATGCACCATGTATTATATTCGTACTATATTCCGCTGTATTTCTTACTCTTACTGAGCATTTGAGGTCACCCCATTCGTATGTATCAGTTTTTTAGGACATGAAGATGTTTATTAAGAATGACATGCTGAAATATCCTAGGAGTTATGGTTGTTGTCTAAGGAGTTTCCATGTGGTATTTCTTTTCATGTTGTAATATTGAACATATGTATGAATATTTTTTCCAATAATAATAAACTAATCAGTCCTTCGTGAATCATATTCCTTGTATGTATACAAACGTAATCAAACAAGGCACGAGCTTCGGGCAAGTGGGGTTGGGTCCTTACAGTTTATGTTTAATACTTAGGTAATGTTATTTAACTATCAAATGACAGTTTAAATATGAATGTATATATATTTTTATGTTTATAAAGAATCATATGTTTAATGAATTAGACATATTATGTGATGGGTTGGGCCTACTATTTCCCCTAGATGCATTGGTATGACTAACGAGAAAAAATAGAGTCTTGGTACAATGCCTTGACCATATGGTTATTTATGGTTTTGGATTGAGGCCATGACAATATAGTTATTATATCTGGCATTATGAATTACCTTTTTATTAGGATAGTAATTTATAGTTACTGTTTTTATACAAGAATTATATACCTAATATTATGGTTTATTGTGGAAGTTTTTATTCAACTCTTCTTCCTTCTATATTGTGTTCATGTTTATTTTTTAATGTCATGTGTTTATAGTCATTGACTATGGCAAATGTTTCATTTTATTACAATTTCCTTTTTATTTCATACCCTTAATGAGCATCTAGGCTCACCCATTTCTTATGTTTTTCCCAGTGTAAGTAGAAGTAAATTACGAATGAATTATAGTGATAATATTTGAGTCATGGATGTTTTTATTGGAATATATATATATTATTTCCTTATAAACATTAATGTTGATCACATATATTTATATATAGGTTTTCTAATACTAATAAACTATTTATTCAGAATATGACTTTAATAATTAAATAGGGAACAATCTCCAGGTTACTAGGGTCATGTAGTCCATGAAATGAATGGTTGATATCTCATTATTCAGATAACACTTACCTATTTGATCATATATAAATATATAAGAACTAATAGATTGGTTTTGTGAACATTTATCCACAGTTATATTTAAATATTTAGTTAGAATATAAACCATAGTGTTTCACTCTTATTCTGACCATAAAATTGATACATTCCCCCATAAAATGATGATCTGTGTGTCCTGTGATTTCAACTAACATTAAAATATTTACATATAAATAATACTATATATATTCTCATACAGAGAAACCACCACACGATATAAAAGTGTAACTGACCTAGATTTTAGGAAATAAATTTTTCATTAAATTTTATTTTTTATGTACTTTTCTATTATATGAAATTAAAATACATAATAAATTGCCTGAAACACTATGTTTATATTTTTTTACTAGTTACACTAGTGATATCATGACTTGCGTGATAAAAACCGGCTCTCCTGTGTTACACACTTAAACATGTTTCAATGAACTATGAAAAAAAATTTATATAGTTATTTTAAAAAATATTTTTATTATTTATACATATAGATTTTATAACCAATAGGAATAAATTAACATTAAATATAATTTAATATTATTGTATATAATGAAAATATATTCATAACAACATTACATTATTCATCAATAAAATGTTTATATTATTTTAAAATGTTATTTTATAAAAAATTGCTTTTATTTATTTTTGGAAACAATAATAATTTTTTTTTCAAAATGTAATAATATTAATTTGATAAAATAAATTCTTTATTAAAATGATATTTTCAAAACTATCAACTGTTAATTTTTTTTTATTTTTTTCAAAATTTAAATATTTTGATTAATGTAGAAAAATAATCAATTTTATTATATAAATGCATTATTGTATAATTTATTTATAAATATAAATTCTATTTAATAATTTATAATGGGAATTTATATTAAATATAAATCCATAAATCCAATATAATTCATTTTAATCTTGTTAATTTTTTATTTATATATAAAAACATTGTAAAATCAGATCTATTTCTTTTTAGAAACCGTTATTATAATCAATTCTATGAGATCAATTTATTTAATATTTTGTGATGTAGTAATATTTAATAGAAAAGATTTTATTATATTTTTGGAATCATTGTAATTTATATTATTTAATATGGTAAACAAATTTTTTTCCTTGATTTTTAGTAAAAAAAGTAAAGCATATTTACTGTGCATTAGGTGAAACTGGGTTAATTTTGTGGATGCATTAAACAAAAATGATATGTTTCCAATATTATATAAAATATTTCAATATAAAATTTTTAATTCATATATTTACCTTATCCCATGTTTGATCATTAATACTCTTTTGCATAACCATATTTCCTGGGAAAAACATTGGTACACTATTTTAATTTTAAAAAATAACAGTGTTCCAGTCAATTCACTTATAAAGGAAACCTCTTCTCATATCTTCATAAATGATTCTAACCCTTTTTGATCAGCCAATCGCCACCCTTATGAATTTTAAAAATCCCAAATATCATCCACAAAGCCTTTTTTTGTAAAAGTTCACCATATAAAGGATTGTGGTGAAACCCGAATGAGATTACATGCAGACGAGGTAACCTTATTTAATATGTGATTATATTTATATAATCATAAACCAAAATGAATTTTAAATAATAATTTATAAAAAAGTATAATAAATATCTTATATTAAAAAAACTTATTAATATCAGTGGCATGAACTACAACAATATCCAGTTCTAACAAATGGGTTAATAAAGCATTTTTCATGTTTATAGAAGATATCATCCTTGTGAATCAATTCTATTAATTTTTCAATTACCACCTCTAATAGTTTTATATTGTTTATAAATAAATATATTTCAGGATTACCCAAATTTATTATTTTCTGGGGGATTCATGTTCAGAAAACCATTTACCTCAGGATCACCTCTTTCATCATTAATGGAAAATCTCATCAAATTTCATATACATTACTGAGTATATACATGATTTCAAAAAGTAGACAGACCATTCGGATTTCTACACAAATGATGCTTACAAACTCAAAAATTTTATGAGGTTGGGTGGATTGTTTTATAACAACCAAATCAGTGAATATATTCTAATACTAGGGATCAATTATAAATTTATGATATCTTTGTGAATATCTTCCATGTCTTGATACAGAACTGATCACCCTAAAAAACAAACAGGTGTCAAATCCTTTTATCTATATGGTTGTAATATTAACGAGTTGACTAATATGAATTTTGGGATAATCATCCATTATTTATTATTACAATGAAATGTGTAGGACCCTAAATTTTGAAGACATATTATGTGGTACTCTAGTGTAGACTGCTAACCAGATAGGCAATCACTACTGGAATTTAGCTTTTTCCCAACGTCAGTATACCAACGGTTTACTTAAACCGTTGGGATATTGAGTCTTTGCCAACGGTTTAAGAAAACCGTTGGCAAAGATAATTTCAGCAGAACTTTTCCCAACGGTTCACTGGAACCGTTGGGAAAAGGAGACATTTCCCAACGGTTCAATGGAACCGTTGGGAAAAGGCAGCTCAAACTCACACATTCCCAACGGTTCCTGTAAACCGTTGGGAAATGTGTGCCTTTGCCAACGGTTTTTATAAACCATTGGCAAAGGTTTCCCCCAAATTGCAGGCCGCGATCTCCTCTCCCCATTCGCGTTACAGAGCCCTAACGGGAGCAGCAGCAGGCGATTTTGGAGTACTGCCGGCCGGACCTTGAAGCTCTTTCTTCAGGTTATTCTTCTTTATCTCAAAAGGTATTCAAATGCTTGGATAGTATTGAAACTTATTTTTATTTTTCCCTTCAGTTTAGACGATTTTGGAGCTACTGCCGGCGCCTAAGGGTGAGTTTTATTGAAAATTCCTTTTTGGATTTTACCCTTTGAACATGGGATGTCATTTGTGAAAGGTTATATAAATCGAATTGATTGTTCGATTTCTGAATTGAATTGTAAAATAAATTAATTAAGGGTATTTTATGGTTTGCATTCCCCTTTTTAACACATGAATGCCAATTATTTTTTAACACATGTTTTAATTGTATTGCCTTGCCAATGTGAGTAAAGTAGAGACTATGCTATGAATCTATGAAATTGGATTGAATTTATCTTATATTTTATGTTACCATGTTAGATATATTATAACTAATGCATGTGATATCTTTATAGTCTTGTTAGGAGTGTTCTATTAAAAATTCCCATGTGAGTGCTTGAATTTTCATTGAATTGCTAGCCATTATGAGTTATGTTGATACCTTGATTATTTTCTTCCTTTATCGTTTACTTAAATGTATATTCTATTATAGTTAATGCCTATTGAATTGTTTATGACAAAATGACTTATATAAATTCGTTTTACAGAATGGACAGAAGTTGGATGTATGAAACCGATCGGATCTCAGATGATTTTCAAAACAATTTGGAGAGCTTTATAGATTTTGCATTTGACAATGCTTCAGATAGTGGTCGCATACACTGCCCATGTTCCAATTGTGTTGGTAGACCTTGGTTGAGCCGTGAAGAAGTCAGCTACCACATAACCAAAAATGGGTTTCAAGCAAACTACTTTCTGTGGTATCACAATGGGGAGAAAACGAAATCTCAAATTGGTGATGATCGAAATGAAAAGACTGGAATGGAGAATTTGTTAGATGATCGGTTTCCGTTTATTCGTCATCATGAAAAAGAAAGGATTTAGACTCAAGAAGACTTCGATATGAGGACAGCTGATGCATCTAGTGAAAATGATGATATTGATAGGGTGAAAAAATTGAATGATGCTGCCACGACTCCAGTATATCGGCAATGCGATAAAATGAAAAAGCTGGAATTTTTAATCCGATTATTTCATGGGAAAACTATGTATGGGATTTCTAATACAGCAATCGATTACATTCTTACCCTCTTGAAGGATTTACTTCCAGATGATGCAGATATTCCCTCAAACCACTATATGGCATGGAAGTTAGTTGAGGAACTTGGATTTTCAAGAAACAAAATTCATGCTTGCCCGAAAGATTGCAGTTTATTCTGGGAGGAAACCGCTGAACGAAATGATTGTATAAAATGTGGCACATCCCGCTGGAAGTCAAAATTTGATGGAACACCATCCCGCGTTCCACAGAAAGTAATGTGGCACTTTCCATTGATTCGCAGACTCCAGAATCTTTTTATGTCTGATGACATATCAATAAAAATGAGATGGCATGATACCGAGAGAAAGAAGACTGATGATGAGTTGGTTCATCCTGCAGATGGATTTGCATGGAAGAGATTTGATGCTCGACATCCTGATTTTGCAGCTGACGTGCGTAATGTGAGGCTGGGTCTTTCATGCGACGGTTTTAATCCGTTTGGGCAGATGCTTACTTCGCACAGCACATGGCCATTTTTTATACACATTTATAATCTTCCCCCATGGTTGTGTATGAAAAAACCTTTCACTTTCATGAGTATACTCATATCTGGTCCTTCTGATCCTGGCATTGATATTGATGTATACATGCAACCTTTAATAAAAGAGTTGAAGCTTCTTTGGGATGTGGGTGTGCGCACATACGATGCATGTTCGAAAGACATATTTCAGATGCGCGCTGCGCTTATGTGGACAATCAATGATTTTCCGGCTTATGCAATGATGTCTGGATGGAGCACGAAGGGGAAACTGTCATGTCCAGTTTGTATGAAGAATACACGATCCAGAAGACTGAAACATCGTTGTAGTTTCAGTTTTATGGGACATCGATGATTTTTGCCAAAGGATCATCCATATAGAATGAATCGTCGAAGATTTGATAATACTATAGAGACCGATGATCCACCTCAGCGTATGTCTGGAACTGATGTGCTTAATGAATTGAAAGATTTCAGTTTTTCGTTCGGGAAGGGTCAAATGAAATCTGGAAAGAGAAAGAATGTTTCCACAGAAACCTGTTACAATTGGAGGAAGAGTAGTATCTTTTTTGATTTGCCTTATTGGTCAACCAATTTGCTACGTCATTGCTTAGACGTAATGCATATTGAAAAGAATATATGTGAAATGTTGCTTTCAGTTCTTCTAAATGTCAAGGGGAAGACAAAAGATGATTTACGATCTCGACGTGACTTGGTGGATTGGGGCATCAGACCAGAATTGCATCCTGTGCGTATCAGTGAAAATAAATGGCAACTTCCATGTGCTTCTTATGTGATGACACCTACTGAAAAAAAAAACAATTTTTGGAAGTATTAGAGACTATTAGAGTTCCTGATGGCTATTCAAGCAACATATCTAAACGGGTCAACAGAAGAGAGTTGAAGCTAAAATCTTTGAAGACTCATGATTATCACGTTCTACTGCATGAGTTGCTTCCAATAGAAATCCGTCATCTTTTGTCCAATAATGTAAGGGTGGGTGTTATTCGGTTGTGCCATTTGTTTAGAGATCTTTGTGCTAAGAAGTTGTCGAAGTCTTTCTTGCAAAAAATGTTGACAGATGCCCCATTAATTTTGTGTGAGTTGGAGAAAATATTTCCCCCATCATTTTTCACATGCATGCTGCATCTGACTGTCCATATTCCAACTGAAATACTTCTCGGAGGACCTGTTTCTTTTCGTTGGATGTATCCAACTGAAAGAAATATGTTCACATTAAAGTCTTATGTTCGAAACAAGAATCATCCTGAAGGTTCTATCGTGAACGGTTACTTAGCTCAAGAATGTATGGATTTCTGTTCAATGTATTTGTCTGATCTTACTACAAGAATGAGCAGACCAATGAGAAATGAAGAAGAACAATATGAGCAAATTGAACCCAGTTTTCCATCACTTCCTCAAACAGGAGGAATTCCTGGATCATATACATTGAAGACATTAATCCATGAAGAGCGGGAGATGGCACATCGCACAGTTTTGTTCAACTGTGATTTGTTCGATGACTATATCAGGTAACAAAATTGAATATGTATATCTTACATATATATCTGTTAAACTATTCATATTTTTTTATCTACAGGGAACATAAAACAATGATAAATAGGAAGCATCGTTCTTTATCTTTGAGAAGGAGAGATACTTTGCATAGGAAAGAGTTTTCTGCTTGGTTAAAATTGAAGGTAAAAATATTACTGTTTAAATTAATTATTTCAATATTTACTTAAGTTTAGCTGTCATTTATATTGCAGGTATTGAGTTTGTCTGCTGACTCTGTCTCTGAGGAAATAAGAGCTTTGGCTTTTGGTCCTAATACCGTGGTTCGTGACTGTAAATCAATTGTTATCAATGGGTACAGATTTATTATCACTGAACGAGCCAAAAACATGAGAACACAACATGATGGTATTATGGTTACTGCCACAACAGATTGTTATGCCAGCGCATCAGATAGTAGACCGCGACTTGAAAATGTGGGTTATTATGGAGTCGTTGAGAAAATAATAATATTGGATTATTACTCTCATGGACGAGTCACAATGATGAAATGCCATTGGTTTGATTCGATGACGAGACATGGCACATTTATTGATGATTGTGGATTTCGAGTAATTAATATGACCCGCACTCTTGCAACCGAAGAACCATATGTGTTGGCATCAATGGCTAAACAAGTTTTTTATGTCAAGGATCAACTTCAACCTGAATTTGGTGTCGTAGTTGAAGTAATTCCAAGACATATTTTTGATGATGCTGATGATGGAATTAACACTGTCCCTATTGCCATTGGAACCAATCCATTTATTTCTTTTGATGACTCCAATAGCTCAATTGTCAGAGTTGATTGTGAACCTGAAGTTGTGGTTGGAAATATATAGAATCATTCATCCATGTTCTCAATTCTTTTGGTTTACCTCGAGTTGGGTTGTTAAGGTTGGTAATATTCATATTTATTTAGTATTGATCACAAATATGTTTTAGCTGACTTGACCGTTATGTGAATTTTCAATGTTTATTGGTTGCTGTTTTATTTGAATTGCATTTTCTAATTTGGAATTGTACTGTATTCAAACCAAATCAAACAATATTTCTAACTTGGTGAACATTACAACTTGTATGTTTTATTAAATTCATTCAAGCTCTTCTGAAACAATTGATAGCTAAATTACCAATGAATCCCCTCATTCCCTCATATATTTAGTTTTTTGGTTTACACATTAATTTTCTTTTTCTAATTAATTAAATATTTGTTTTCCAATGCAGGAAATGAAGCCAATTGAAGAGAGACGAAGAAAAAAAATGGCGGAGAACAATCGTCGGATGGAGGAGATGGGCATTCCACCATTAGTACCTACAGTGAGTACTTTATTTCAAATATATATATATATTTACAGAATATATAATGTCATGTGATTAATTTTTTTTGTAAACTTTTTTGTAGGATCCACCATTACGTCGACAGTTATTCGACGAGGAGCCTAGTACTGGTCCGAGTACTCAGGCCGGTGGTATGAGGAGGGTTCGTACCAGAGGTGGACATAGAGCTGCGCGTGCCCGACTAGACCCTGCCCCTCCCACTGACATTTCAGCCTTCCCACATTCTGATCCCGGTGTGTCGTTAGGGACACACGGGATATTTAGACCTCCCATGTTTTCGCTACCTTCTGCATCTTCTGCCCCATCATTTTCACATCCCATGATGATTCCCACTCCCCAGTCAGCATCAGGTCATACAGTTGTTCCATCTTCTTTTCCTTCTACTTCTGTCTCTCCGAGCTTTTATATTCCATCGTCTTCGACTCCTGTTCCACCAGAGGGTGTTCCATCAGGTTCTGTGGATCCGGCGCCACTCATTGATCAGACTAGCACAGGTATATTTATAAAACCCTATCAAATTTTTATAGTAATATTTATTTTCATTATAACATGTTTTGATAAAATATTTGTTTTTCTTTCATGACAGATACATCTACTGAAAGGAGGCGGGGGCGGGGCCATACACGCATGCGTTCGGTGTGGAACCATCACACACAGGTTATGGTGGAATATAATGAAGACAATCAGATGGTTGAGAAAACAGGGCAGCAATGTCGGAGTTTTATGGCGACGCTTGCCAAATACTCCGACATCATTCCCGTCAGCCCGCTGTCGTGGAGACATTTGCCACATGAGGTCAAAGATAGAGCTTGGGCAGAGATATGGGTAAAAAAATCTGTTGTATTTAATGCCATGAATTTTTTTTGTATTTATATAAATTAATATTTTCATTTCAGCTTCGATTTAATTTTCCTGATGGTGACGGTGCACGAATGGAACGTCTAAAGGATTTAGGCGAGCTTTGGAGAGCCTACAAGCATGAGCTGTATATTGGCTGGCATGCTAGAGTTGGCACTGAGTTAGAGGCGGTACCAGTCGTGGATGATTGTCCTATAGAGCAGTATCGTCAGATGATTACTCATTGGACGAGTACCCAGTTTAAGGTATGAATTACATTTGAGGTATTTAAATAATAACTTTCAAGTTTTTCATTAATATTATCCTTTGCATTATCGAATTTTATTTAGGAATCATCTGGAAAAAATAAAAAAAACATTGATGCAAAAAAATACCTCCATACACTAGGACGCACGACGATGCCGGATCATGAGAGGCAGCAGGTATGACAATTGTTTATAAGTTTTCTTTACGACTTACATTTTCTTTTTTTTCCTCAATTATTTAATTATTTTCTGAAGTCTTTATATAAATTTTTTTTTCAATGTCATTGTAGAGGAAAGTAGAAAATATTGAAGGACGTGTGCCTCGAGCAAAACTGTTTTTCTCGAGTAGACGAAAAAAGGATGGACGTGCTGTCAACGAAGCGACTCAGCAGCAGATTGTAAGTTTTAATCTGTTGATTTTATATTTTAATATCTATTTCGTAACTTAACAATATATTTATATTTGTAACAGGATGCTTTAGAGGCCCTCGATGCCCAAGAAGCAGACAATTTTGGGCCATCTGATCACTTACATCAGGTGTTGGGAGATGATCATTCTGGCAGAGTACGCTGCCGACCTAGGATAGCCCCGACGAGGTATTGGCCTGCCTCAGGTACGAGTTGTAGTGCCACCGAGCTGCAGCAAGTTAGGGCACAGGCAGAACAGGCTGAGAAAAGGTCCACAGAGACGGCAGAACAGTCTGCAAGGGCAAACAGTGCATTTATGAAATTTATTGAAGTTCTACGTCCAACACTTCCAGCAGAGGCCAGCCCAGCGATTGATGAATACATGTCGTCGATACATTCTATATATGGTGCACCAGGTGGCAGTTCCAGTGGTGGTCAGGCCGATGTCGAGCTTGAAGATGATGATGGCGAGCAGTCTGATGCGGAAGAGGATGGAGATGAGGAGGGCGAGGAGGAGGGCGAAGGCGAGGTGGAAGGCGTTGTGGAGGGTGATGACGATGAGGAGGACGATGACGAGGGCGATGATGATGATGATGATGGAGATGGTGATGCTGATGTGGGACATATTGATCCGTTACATTTTTGACTTGAGATTTGATGTTTAATCTATTCTAGTTGTTGGTTTTATCTAGACTCGTAGTATAGTATTGTAGTTGAATTATTTTAATCAGTCGCCCGTATTTGTCGTCTGATTTCAGGCCATTCCGACATCGTTCGGCCCGTTTGGACCCCCCTCACGCGCGTTTACGAAGCGCGCGCATCACTTAAAACACGAATATTGAGCCGTACCGCGCAAACCGCATGTCCGATTGAGGTGCCGTCTGCGCGTACACGTCACGAATAATAATTAGAATGTTCCACGGTGGTTTCAGATCAATCCGAGGCCGTCCGCTATGAATTTGACTGTTGGACGCCCGTTCTGGCCGTTTATGACACCATAACTGTGTTGTCGGTCACCGCGGGCACACGACAAGTCCGATTGACGTGCCGTCTGCTCGTCCACTTCAGAAATCACTCACCCGTATTTGTCGTCTGATTTCAGGCCATTCTGACATCGTTCGGCCCGTTTGGACCCGCCTCACGCGCGTTTACGAAGCGCGCACATCACTTAAAACACTAATATTGAGCCGTACCGCGCAAACCGCACGTCCGATTGACGTGCCGTCTGCGCGTACACGTCACGAATAATAATTAGAATGTTTCACGGTGGTTTCAGCTCAATCCGGAGACGCGGTGTGGCCGACACCACTCAAAGTGTCCGTCTTTTGTTTCAAAAGGACGTCATTTTAAGTGAAAAGAATCAACTGGCTTACGGAAAACCGACCAAACGCATTCCGAATCTGTTGATAATTTATCCCAACAATCCATGGGTCATATGTGACGTGTACGAGCCAACCCGGGATGAATCCGAGTCGCGGTGTGGCCGGGATAAGTTTAAGTGGCTCTCTTTTGTTTAAAATGAACACCATTTTAAGTACATACGGAAAAACGACCAAACGGATTCGGTTTCCGTTGAAACTTTAGGAGAACGATCCATGGGTCATATGTGACGTGTACGAATCAACCCCGCCACAATCGGAGACGCGGTGTGGCCGACACCACTCAAAAAGTGTCGGTCTTTTGTTTCAAAAAGACGTCATTTTAAGTGAAAATCATAAGTGTTTTTGATGATAGGAAATAGGGTGCCTAGAAGCTGGCCCAAGAAAAATTCAAAATGGACTGTTTAAGTCCACCGGCCAGCCGGTGTCAGACCACCGGCCAGCCGGTAAGGTCACCGGCCAGCCGGATCCAGCCCATCGGCCAGCCGGTGGACAAGGCAGAAGGCCTTGCCCTCTGCCAGGTGCCACCGGTCAGCCGGTGTCTGGCCACCGGCCCACCGGTGGGCCCAGACAGAATGGCATACCTTCTGTCCAGACCACCGGCCAGCCGGTGCCAGACCACCGGCCAGCCGGTGGAACCCAGACAGAATAGCATGCTTCTGTCCAGACCACCGGCCAGCCGGTGGCTCAGCACCGGTCAGCCGGTGGAGCCAGAGAAATCCCTTGCTTCTGTCTGGTGCACCGGCCAGCCGGTGGATCAGCACCGGCCAGCCGGTGTGCTCAGTCAAACTGACCAGGCTTGCCCACTTGATCCCCAACGGCTCCGAAAACCCTCCAACGGCTATTTTGAAGTATTTGGGAGCATTTCTCCTATAAATAGACGTCCATGGATGCCGGGAACACTACCGATCATATACCGAAGCATACCAAAGCTATTTTAATCATTTGAGGCTCCTACGACAATTCTCAATGGCTACTTGAGATCCAATTGCCATCCTTGAAGCTTGGGATGCCTCTACATCAACTACACTCACCTCTTGGCGCTCAAGGCTTCCTCTAGTTTGTTCTAAATTATTTACTTCAATTGTTTAGTTCTTAATTGGGTTTGTATTAAAACAAACCACCCTTTTTCTTCTTTCAATTTGGGTTTCTTGCTACAACCATAATAAAAAAGCAAGCTGTAAGAAGATGATCTAGCCTACCTTAAAACGGCTAGTGGGTTTCTTGCTCTAACCATTAAAAAGAAAGCGGTCGTATAAATCTCCTAACGGTTGAGTTGGGAGCGGAGACGTAGGCTTGAGTTTAAAGCCGAACTCCGTTATCAATTGTGTCTTGCCATTTTACTTTCCGCTGCATTTAAATTTGTTTTAAATTGTTAATTAATTTTAAAAAGGCAATTCACCCCCCCTCTTGCCATCACCTCCGACCCAACATCCATCAGTCATATGTGACATGTACGAGCCCACTCGGGCTCAATCCGAGTCGCGGTGTGGCCGGGATCAGTCTAAGTGGCTCTCTTTTGTTTAAAATGGACATCATTTTAAGTACATACGGAAAACCGACCAAACGCATTCGGTTTCCATTGAAACTTTAGGAGAACGATTCATGGGTCATATGTGAGGTGTACGAATCATCCCCGCCACAATCCGAGGCGCGGTGTGGTCAACACTGCTCTAACTGTGTCTGTTTTGTTTAAAATGGGTAGGATTATAAGTGAAAAGAACTGGCATACGCAAAACCGACCAAACGCATTCGGTTTCCATTGAAACTTTAGGAGAACGATCCATGGGTCATATGTGACGTGTACCAATCATCCCCGTCTCAATCCGAGACGCGGTGTGGCCGACACCGCTCTAACTATGTCTCTTCTGTTTAAAATGGGCATGATTATAAGTGAAAAAGAACAACTGGCATACGCAAAACCGACCAAACGCATTCCGAATCTTTTGATCAATTATCACAACAATCCATGGGTCATATGTGACCTGTACGAGGCAACCCGGGTTCAATCCGAGTCGCGGTGTGGCCGAGATCAGTCTAAGTGGCTCTCTTTTGTTTAAAATGGACACCATTTTAAGTACATACGGAAAACCGACCAAACGCATTCGGTTTCCATTGAAACTTTAGGAGAACGATCCATGAGTCATATGTGACGTGTACGAATAATCCCCGCCTCAATCCGAGCCGCGGTGTGGCCGACACCGCTCTAACTGTGTCTGTTTTGTTTAAAATGGACAGGATTATAAGTGAAAAGAACAACTGGCATACGCAAAACCGACCAAACGCATTCAGAATCTTTTGATAATTTATCACAACGATCCATGGGTCATATGTGACGTGTACGAGCCAACCCGGGTCAATCCGAGTCGCGGTGTGACCGGGATCAGTCTAAATGGCTCTCTTTTGTTTAAAATGTACACCATTTTAAGTACATACGGAAAACCGACCAAACGCATTCGGTTTCCATTGTAACTTTAGGAGAACGATCCATGGGTCCTATGTGACGTGTACGAATCATCCCGCCTCAATCCGACATGCGGTGCGGCTGACACCACTCAAAGTGTCCGTCTTTTGTTTCAAAAGGACGTCATTTTAAGTGAAAAACATCAACTGACATTCGGAAGACCGACCAAACGCATTCGGATTCTATCGATACTTTAGCACAACGATCCATGGGTCATATGTGACGTGTACAAGTCAACCCCGTCTTAATCTGAGATGTGGTGTGGCCGACACCGCTCTAACTATGTCTCTTTTGTTTAAAATGGACATGATTATAAATGAAAAGAACAACTGGCATACGCAAAACCGACCAAACACATTCAGAATCTTTTGATAATTTATCACAATGATCCATGGGTCATATGTGACATGTACGAGCCAACCCGGGATGAATCTGAGTCGCGGTGTGGGCGGGATGAGTCTAAGTGTCACTCTTTTGTTTAAAATGGACAACATTTTAGGTACATACTGAAAACCGACAAAACGCATTCGGTTTCCATTTAAACTTTAGGAGAACGATCCATGAGTCATATGTGACGTGTACGAATCAACCCCGCCTCAATTGGAGACGCGGTGTGGTCGGCACCACTCATAGTGTCCGTCTTTTGTTTCAAAAGGACGCCATTTTAAGTGAAGAACATCAACTGGCATACGGAAAACCGACCAAACGCATTAGGATTCTGTCGATACTTTAGCACAACGATCCATGAGTCAAATGTGACGTGTACGAGTTAACCCCGCCTCAATCTGAGGTGCGGTGTGGCCGGTATCACTTCAGGTGTATGTATTTTGTTTAAAATGGACATCATTTGAGGTAAAACTATATGGTATAGAAAAAACCGATCATATTATGAATTGAATTTCAGATTCCACATATAATTGTCATCTAAATTTTAAATTGAATTCTATATGAATTATGTATGTTTATGAATTGTAATTTAATTATGGATTTGTATAGTTTCAGGATCCATTATATGTTAAATGTGTATGAATTTGTTCGTAATTGAATATGTATGTTTTATTTTATTAGTGGTACAATAGTTGGATCGAAAATGAGGTGAAAATGAGGTGAAAATGAGGTGAAAATGAGGTGAAAATGAGGCCTGATGACCGGTGGTGATGGACAGGGGACAAGGGGCTGTGCAAATTGCAGGGTGCTGCAATTTGCAGCATAGGTATGCCAACGGTTTCAAACCGTTGGCATATAAGTTTTTAGCATGTCTTTCCCAACGGTTTTAAACCGTTGGGAAAGACTTCACCAATTCCCAACCCACTTCACCAATTCCCAACGGTTGGAACCGTTGGGAAAATGTTCCATGGTATTTGGTTTTCCCAACGGTTTGGGAGAACCGTTGGAAAAACTATCCCAACGGTTCAACCAAACCGTTGGGGTAGGGTAAATTTTATGGCTCTATTGCCACGGTTTCCTGTAAACCGTTGGGAAATGTTTTCCCAACGGCTTACTTCCCAACGGTTCTTAGAACCGTTGGGAAAACCTTTTCCAACGGTTTCAGGGGCTTTCCCAACGGTTCTGAACCGTTGGGAAATAGTGTATTTCCAGTAGTGAATTAATATTTGGAGGATGGTATTAAACTTCTCTGAGGCATCCTACAGAAGATGTTTTTGATAGTTATCAAAATCTGCATAGTTCATTGAAACTTAATAGTTTAACATTATTTTTTAATATAATATATGAGGGACATTGGGAACTCAGTATTGATCTAGGTCCATAATAAGGAAACCTATATATCTTATTTTATTCCAGAATTTCAATCATCATAGTTAAATGTGACATCATTAATTTCCCCAAAGTTGATGATCTCATTTCATGGTCAGCATATTATGATACTGAAGTTCTATGACATATTGATATTTATCTATATTTTGGATATTATTTATTTGAATGATATTCTCATTTCAATTCCCTATGACCATGTGATAATTTATTATGTGATAATCATGAGATATTATGTAATAAGTCTAATAACACAAGAATATGAGAATTTTCAATTAATGAAAACCTTATTAGAAGTTTGATATGGAGATCAAGACATTGGAAGGAATCCTACATATCATGATTATATAAGAAGTGTATGTCTATTTTTTTAAATTATCCAAATAACCATTATATAAATGATGAAGAATATAAAACCCATTGATTATATTGAATATTTATGGATATAATGTCTAAGATATTGAGGGAAATACACCATGGTTGGGCCAATTTTATTAGGGGAATTATAGAGGCAACCAATGTGTTTTTTTAGAATCATTGATCTCAAAGATCAATGCTTGGTGTATTCCTGAATACGTACACACACAAAAGGTTATCCAGACATGGAGTATTTTTATGATATGTCCAAACGATTTGAATGAAATTTTTTTGGTGTCTTCCCAACATTTCTTGGAGTTCTCGTGATAATAGGGAACCCTTATAAATTCTATTGTGTGATAAAAGAAAACAATCATGGGGTTGATTACGAGACTAATACATCTTCATAGGGGATTTCATCAATATCACACTGGCTTGTCAAGGGGTTTCTCATGAAATAACTCTAGATGGTTATTAGGTCTTCACGAGAACATGTTATCTTTTGAAATTGAATTTCCATGACCAATGGAGATCACATAGTGTTCATAATCCTATATCTCATTAATATCAATGCATATTTCCTTTTCAGGATTCTTCATCCATTTCCAATTTTTTTTCCATCTTTACTCTATCTGGGAACGGGCTCATGCAATGACACAGAAATTTTTCAATGGGAAATCACTCTTCCTATTCATGATGCATCATCATATCAATGGAAGATCTCATGATGGGATTAGATAGTTATAAAAAATTTCACCCTACTTCAATTAATATATATAGTGACATCACAAGTTTGAAAATATTTGTCTAAGGTACTTCTTCTAATGATGGTGGAATACCAATATCTACATGCGTGATATGGTGTACATGATATTAGAGGCTCTGTAGGGTCATGAAAATTACACAATCCCAAAATATGATGGTCATTGTATCACTTCATTGTAAGAGTATTACACATTTATGTTGTATGGGGATTTAGATTATTGTTTGGAGTCTCCCACTTGACAAGTATTGTGATTAGAATATCTCATCATGAGTCCTTTACATGATCATCTGTCTATATCATGAATCCTTCTCATTAACATGAATAAATTCCAATGGGGACCTAAATAATCTTACATAGATCACTATATACAGATGAATCCTTATCATAATCAATCAAATGTCAAGATATCATGTTTCTTTCTGATGTTTATGTCATCAACATGATTCTTCCTCTTTCCCTTCCTTTTTTTGAATGGATGATAATACAAAAATTTCATATATATCATATATACTATATTTTATTATACTCATTTTTCAGTTATAATAGAATGAACCTCCTTAGTATAGAGTCCCATAGGGATATGTTATTGGTCATGAATAAAGATAAAGACCTATTGGTTATTTTGGACTATCATTGGCCAATGTCTCATGTGATATTTTTTCTCAAATTTTCCATAGGAAAAACTTCAGGATTCCTAATAAATTGGAATGCAATCGGTTACTTATGTTACTAGTGTCCCCAAATATCCAGAGTTGACATGATTTCTTCCATCACATTATATTTTCGCAGGACCTCATTAAAATATCAAATTCAACAGAAATATATGTTAGATTATATCACATGATCAAATCACAATAAATAAAAACAAGACTACATCATGATATTTTTTCATTAGAATCAATTTATAGTTAGTGTGGCATGACTGAAATTTGTCAACAATTTATTCCGAAGAATAAGAACAAATATAGATAATTTTCTGGATTCATCAACTGGATCCTCATCCTCAAAATAGTCTGGAATGTTTCACGTGACGTACATATTTCTTCAAATAATATCATCAATCATTAGGTTTCTTTCTTGACCATTTTATCGTCATATTATCAAGATTATTAAAACAAAATACAGGATTTTGTGGAACATGGATTATGAAATTGATGTCGTAGTATATGGGTTATGTCCTTCAGGATCCCCGTATCAAGTCATTTTATCATGAATCAAATCATTGTTCATGAATTTCATATGATGTTTCTTGAGTTGTATATCACTTTTGATTGTAATTATTATATTCTATGATATGGGTTATTTGTTACATAATGTTGGCTTCTAGTTTCAAAACATATTCCTCAATGGGTATACAGTGGTCCACGATTTCTCATAATCATAACACTGACACTCTGTATGTACTTCACTCTGTTAACGAATCTTTGAACGTTATTCTCCAGCCAGAACCCCAAAGTAACCCCCCGTCACATCATCTTCAATTTTACGGATTTATCTTGCAGGATGACTATTCGTTCTATCATGTGAATATAATATTTATTTTTAATGGTAATTTATATTCCCCGAATTATGAAAAAAATGATTTTTAAAGGTACAAAATTTGTGGTAACATGATAGAAATGTTTTTTATATATAATGGTGTTGTTTCATTAATGTCAACCCAGTTGATATATTAACCAGTAACATATCTATAAATGTTATTATTGATCAATTTTATCATCATTTAATATCTCATGATGTGTAAGGATATTTAATTTGGAATTATGAACTAGGGGCTAATTATCTAAAATTGTGCAAGGATGTTTATTCTTATATTGATCTCCATAAATTTTTCTTACCACTAACATGTTATTCACCATAATATTGTATCAAGTTATTTCTATTTAGTCGTGTAGCTCTGTCGAAGACTATATTTTCTTATTGGTCCAATCATGTTATGATTACGATAGTGTGGGAAATAATAAAAAACTACACGAGGTAAGGGAGAATACCATATAGGGTTACATGGTGAGATCAAAAACAAAGTTCAACCTTTGGTTTTCATGTTTATTATCTATGTTCATGAATGGATGGGTTTTTTTGGAATAGGACGAATTCCATAGATTTTATGTGGGAACGCCTATTTTAGTAGCTCAATAATAAGAGGGGAATCCACATAATGAATTTGTTCAATATATTTCTCACCGCGAACAAATTGTGAACCATATTTAACAAGGAAAATTTCCTTATAGTATAGTATTCCGATTTTGTTCACTGTATAAAATGATAAGAAATAATTTTTTCAGTTACTAATACGAAAGCAACACCAGGATCTCATATAACTCATTCTTTGATATGTTTCTAAATATTTTTTTCAGGCTAGGTAATTTCAATAAGCCCAGATAACTTACTTTAAATGCTCAAGAGACAAAAATATTTCAACTTTATTTCATATCCTTCACCATCCTGGATAATTATTGATAATAAGAGTTGATCATTCGATGAATGATAAAAAAAATATTTATTTGGACGGGGTTATCATCTCCCTTGTTGAAAATATACTTATTTGTGATTCATTTATCCAATACTTGTTGTACGTCTTGTTTGGTTTCATCCAAAAGTTTTTTCTCTCCCTTCATCTCTATTACATGGAGACCGGAATTTGGGGGCCATTATTTAATTGTTACATATATTGGTGTGTGAATAAAAAAAAATAAGTTTACCCTAAAACATATCAGAACTGAAATATTTTGATCGTACTATTATTAATATTCATAAGTGGATTCATATATAGGTGGTGTGTTGAATATATTGGTTTTTCAGTAAGATAAATGTTGTACATCAATGAACGCCTATTTGTAGCAAAACATGAGGTGATTCAATATTTATGTGAGACTTTAATAAAGTGTCCTCATATTAAAGCAATCCATCCCATTAGTGGGAAAGATATTATTAAAAAATATATAAATTTGATACCAGTGATGAATGGTGTATCGTTTTATAAAATAAAACACGGTACATCATCTATTTATTATTTACCATATCACTCAATCATTCCACTATTATGCATACCGAGGCAAGTAATTATAGTGGTCCATGATAGAATATATTTAATATTATAGTAGATTTAGAAACTCATGACTGTGAATCTAATGTAAACATTTCATTATAATGGGTATCACCTTCTCTAGATCTTTCATTAATTGGATGTAGTCAACATAACTGCTAATCATTATATGATATCACACTATAAACAATCATGACATGAAAACATTTTCTAACACCACATATAACCTACATAGTTTTCATGATTATTTTCCCTAGAGAAATATTTGAGTTAATGGTTATTGATTTTATATTGGAGACTCTATATTCCCTCTCACCAAAGTTCTCTTATTGACTTCATAACTACAAAAACATCATAATAAGAAGTGTGAAAATCTATTCCCAGAACCCATCTTTTGATTTCATTCTCATTGATGGATATTAATTATAATAAAGAAAATGTTTTCTCTTTTTTTATTGAGAATTTTGGTCCTACAGTGGTGGTGGTGGGGTAATATCAAATAGAACATTAAAATTTCATTCACAATAATCACAACAAAATGGTTGATTTGAAAAATTACACATATTAAATTCTAATACTTTCAAGCAACTAATTTTTTGGTTTTTATGGAATCCTTAGAGAGGCTCTAAAATTCATAGATTTTTTATTATCAGCCTCTAATCAATGAATTTACTATCATAACGAATCTTGTCTCTGTCCTATTTTCCATTATTGATGATGTTCATGATGTTTCATTTCCTTGATGTCACATGAATCATCATAGATCTCCTCGTTTATATATTATATATAAAACATAAACTACTGGATTTGAATTTTTAAATCATAAAAAATATTTCTTGAGAAATAATCATGAATTTCAAACCACATGGGAATACACACTGATATACACACTCAAATTTTTTGTTATATTACATGATTGAAAATGATAGCATGGAAAAACTATATTTCTTGGAGGGAGAATACTCTAACTTATAATGATGTAAGTGGAAACAGTGACCATTTTATGTTTTTATATAGGGAAAATGATGATCGAATTAATATTTATGTATACATATTTTATACATCCCTAATTTTCCCATGCTATTAATAGAGGAATTAATAGTGAGTACGAACTAGACTATTTAGTAAGCCACATATTAACATTTTTTCTCCTAATTGGTATATTCCAAATAATTTTATGAGGTTTTAATATTTCCCTCAAAACAAAAAATCTATGTCTAGAAACTAAAGACCATAATTTTTCATAGGATTTCCTTCTCAGATTATTAATATGGAGAAAATTGCATCCATTTTCGTTTCATTCTTATGTTATTTCATATTATAACATTAATTTTCATTATTATAGGTTCATCTATCTTAAACCATATTTTGTTTTTTTGGCGAATCTATATTGTACATTCTATTAATTTATTTTAGGATACTATATAATATATTTTCTCTTACGAGTAATAAACCAATAATGATTAAATGTTATATTTTAAATTTAATTTAATGATTAAAAGATGTAAAATTTTTATACTGATTAATCACTTGATTATATGAAATCTAGAATGGTTTTTACATGTTTTGTTAATGGTGAAAATATTATAGTTATGTTATTTAATTTCTTATAATAGATAATTGAAAAATATATAGAATTATGTAGACATTCCATGGATAAAAATAAATACCCTAAGGTGTTGAGTCCTTCCACAACGTTTCTAGGGATCTGGATAATTGTTTTCCCTTTCAATAAATGTGTTGATCCCTCTAATTGTTATTTATAATCTCAATGTGCCGACAACACTGTCAAATAGTGTTTTCCCACCAATTCTCTATGGGATTTTATTGGTTTTTATGATTATATTGGAGGTTGATAAATTTGAAGGGATTCAATGTCCTCTTAGATATTTAGAATATGAGTTGTGGAAGTCACAATCCAAAATATAAAATCAATGAAAATTAAATGTTATATAAATTTTGGTTATGACTTAAAACATATTAGGATTTTCATCTATTATATGATGAGGTTTCTAGGGCTCATAACGATTTGAGTTCCTTTTCTACATGGTAGAGAGTCCCCTTATTTGTTGTTTTGAGACCTTGTGTGGGTACCCATACAACTTTTATGCATCATCAGGTGAAGGATATTCCTACTATTTATAAGGGAACATGACAGATTTTTGAAGGATAAAATGTATTTTTGATGACGTTGGGTATTGAGGAAAATAATATTAATTATGGATTATGGAATCATAGGTTATTTTAACTTATGTTGGAGAGGATCAGGCCCAATTAGATGTTGTTTATATTCCTATAGGTGATGATATAAAATTAATTTGGAATGAAGTTCCACATTCCATATTTGAGAATAAGTAAAATACACGGTGTTGAAACATCACAGATATCTAACTTAATGGAATAGTTAGTCATGGTTATTTTAAATATATTCCAAATGTTCGCATGTCATCTTTAATCATATGGGGAAAACCAGATGGTGGTGACCTGGAACGCATAATAGTTAGAGGATATATCATGATGAACACAGAGTTCACAAGGATTATAATGCTCATTTTGAATGATAATGACTTTTTTAGTTGATTAATGGGATCTCATATGATGGAACCATATGTCGAAATGGATAATAAAACCAGGGGTTCCAAGAAGACGTGTGTTTTCTTCCATGGTCTATCTAAGGTTTATAGTGATCTAGTCATATCAAATCTTGATGTTTGATTTCTGAAAAACATGATTTTCAAGAACGGTTCGAGTGCCAAAAATTATGTGTCACCTCCATGTGAACATGTTAACATCACGAGGATATATATACAATCACATCTATAACTATTTCATAGATCAAGTGGTTTATAGATAATGGATTATCTTTTATTAGGCAAAAAAAGTTGTCCTTAAGAGATGTCTGAGTTATTTATTTTATTTTATTTTTTTTATAATATCTAGAGACAAAACCATTAACAAATGTAAATATGAGACTTTATTCAATTAACTTTTGGGGTTTCAACACGATCCATTTTTGGGTCTTGCAATTTAGTCAATCATAGGATAATTAATATTTCCAAAAAACTTTTACTGGAGGATATGTAGGTTATGCTCATGAATCCAAATGAAATTTTATGAGGGTTATTTGAAACAATAACTTAATTAGGATACTCTACATCAATATTATTCCAAAAACCTATTGATATTGGAAATCATGTCAGGGATATAAATAACATCATATGGTGTTGTGTTTTTCAATAATGACATCAGGATCACATGTATATTAATTCTTTTAAATTTTTTATAATGTTTTCTAGTTGGTATGAAAAAAATTGTATTCACCAGAAGGAAGTTAAAATATTGATATATATATTCTTTTTATGGGACATGAAATATTTTCAGTCAACCACGATGCTAAACAACTGAAGAGTGAATTTTTGGTTATTGTGCTCAAAGGTAGATTGAATCATAATGTATATTTTTTGATTGGGTTAAGATCATGTGGTTTATTAATATATTATTATGATGGGTGATGGCCTAAATATTAAAACATCGTCTAGTGGGGAGTCTTATGTCATGAAATTTAACATAATATGTATTGGTATTTTTTCATAATCATTTACATCATTCAATAAGGATGTTAACTATTTTTTCTCAATGTGATGTGTTATGGGAACGAGAACCGAGGTAAAAGTTTTAAATGATATTATTAGGGAAGTATTTCAATTTTCAGAGAAACTATATGTAGGGTTCATATTTTAATCATGATGAGGAATATTACTGGGTACACATATTTTAGAGCCCTCTGTATAAAAATTAATATTCTTATCATAAAATTCATACATTGATGTGACTTATGAATATGTTAAATAATATTATATGGCATTAACCTCTTTTAAATAATAAATATTATGATTTTATGATCTTCTCAATGTGATGTCCTTTCAACATGTAGTTTATCATCATGCATCTAGGATATGGTTCTCTATAAAAAAAGTAAATCCGTTCTGTTTCCATGATTGATATTATAGGTTACATAAGGCCACATGAGACATACTTTGTGTGTGAAACAAGGGATAAATGGGTAGTCAACTTTGTTTCATGATAGTGGACCTAATATGGATTATCATATTGGATCAACCCATATTCTATTCTAGGAACAATTTTATCAATATTTATGGATTGGATAAACCCAAATATGGAGATATGGGAATCCAAACATATCATGTGATGAATAAAATCAATAAATATGTAATTTCGGAATAAAATATACCTATATAGGTCTGAAATTTAACCATTAAAGGGGATTTTTGATGATGGGATTGGACATAAGATTTCAGATCGGGCTGTCACAATGTATCCTGTGAGGATTGGAAAGAATCTATATTTAGTTACAGAATGGGAAAATATCCATTCATGTATTAACAATATGCATAGGGGTGAAATATTTCCATTGATTGTTTCATATAGAATCATGATGGGAGATCTGAGTGTCACTACATATATCATGATGATTGTAATATAGCTATACATTATTCTTGAGAGAGAAAAACAAGAAAAACGTCCAACCCATAGGAAAACTGGGACTAGAACATGTTGATTAATGTTGGTAGAAATGGGATTGGGGATCAGAGTTGTAAAACCAATCCTTTTATTATTGGAATCAAATAGAAAAAAAGTTATCGGATGAGAAACTCTCCACACATTTAAGGGCCATACAATGATGGGCTTATTGTTCACATTGATTCTCGTAGTTGGACATCGGATTTTGGATCCGAGTGTCACTACATATATTCTGATGATAGGAATCAATAAAAAATAGTATTCTAATATATGTGTGGTATAATTTAGTCAACATTGATCGTGGTCCTCTTTCTTGAGGTACATGGTGATGGAAAAATTTATTTCATGAATGTGACATCAACAATGAAATTTATCATCGTGTGGTGAAATATTATAGTGTCCATTATATAGTCCTATATACATAACCATCTTAATCCCATCCGAAACTAGTATGTCTTACAAATTAATGGATTACCTTACCAAAAATCATATTCCAATGTGATCTATCCTTAGTGTGATAATAAATGAATGATAAAGGTTTCCCTCAACACATAGAGTAAATAAAAAAAGAAATCAAATATGAATTTTAAACCATGAGGTTTATTGGAAATGATATTGAATATAGATTTATATATATATTTCAATGGGATGAGATTCATTAGATATGTATTTCAATGAAATAGTAAAATTTAAATTACAGAGGCGAGGATGCATGCCTTACAATTTAATATCTTGTAGTAATGAAAATGAATACTCAACATATGGAAATTTCATAGATTGGCCCAAGAATGGAGATCCATGATGAAAAACGTATCTTATAATTTTAGGAATCATACCACACATTTTTATTAAGAATATTTATCTTAACATCAGGTGTTATTAAAATAAACAATGGATTTTAACATTATGTGGTAAGGAAAAAGTTAACCCTCTATGAATAAAAATTGTTAATGTTGTTAGAATGTGTGATTTATCAGGACCGAGATTGATATATTGATGTTCGAAATAATATTTTATATTTGGTATCACAATCTATCATATTACAGAAGGAAAAATTCCACATGTATTTCATGGATGTGGAGATTCCATATATGGATCTGACTCTCACAGGGAGATGAGAGAACTTATTTTCCATTTTTAATAGTCTGAGATCATGTGTTGTGAATCGTTGTTTAGAAAATTATTCCCATGTAGTTTAAAAATTCGTAAGGATTCATTCATTTCAATATAATATAATTAGGTAAGGTTATGTCTTTCAGTTTAGCATAATGCTACCATAATGAGTGAGTCTTTGCTTTTGAAATCCTTACGTTCAAATCAACTTCAACATAGTTTTACATCATATGGTTCAGACATCTTCCATAATGTTTAAAGTGATATTCTCTTGTCATGTTATTTATAGTTTAGTTTCATGTTGTCATGTTGTTAGAGGATTTGATTGTGGATGTGTAAGGTATATATTATGAAACATTTCACTATTGTGGGTCATGACATTTTCCCTATACATTATTGAAAATGAGTACGATTCATTGGAATTGACCTTACATATAATGGATGGACCTTCCAATTTTATTTCCTACATTAGTGGATTTATTACTAGTAACAATGGAATTCTAAGAGACATGAAAATTTGTTCAATATATAAAAATGAAGGAGATCCTTTTTAAGGATCTCTTGATCAATTTTTGATGGACATCAAGGATCTGTAGTGTACATAACCATTTCTCATGAAAAATTCCAATATTTCCAAACACATTTTCGTTTTCTCATTATATGACTATTTTCTAATGATAGAGATTCATTTTGATTAAGACTGTACTTCTATGGGTTAAACATCATTATTTATATAGAATAATTAATATGGATTCACATGAATAGATGTACACATGGTGGTATGGTTGGACAACAAATCCTAGAAGAGCTTGTTCGTATAAGGCTTCATAAAATTTTCTACCATTTTATAGAGTATATATGACTTAGTTTAATTGAATAGATACATTATTAAATTTACAGTTGAATGATAGTGGGATGGATAGTTTTGTGTAAATTTTTAATCCTATTATAATTTCGTGAAATCAAGAAAATAGTCATTACTCACATAGTCTATCAATAACGTTTGAGGGAAACTAAATCTTGTGAAGATATTGAACATCACAAAGTTAATGTTATTCCTTATTATGAATTTTATTAGGGGAATCAAGTCATCGTATTTGAAAATAAAATCATTATTAGTTAGGATGTAAATAGAATGGTGAGTTGTGGAAAGGGGATGTGGCCCCAAAACATCTATTTTCAACATAGAAAACAACTATTAATATATACCAATATATAGTTAATATATTGGTTGGTAGATTCATTTTTAATGAATAGGAAATTCATGTCATTCAATAGTGTATTCCACACAGTACTCTATTAATTTTTTATTTTGTAATCAAGCCTCCAAATTCGATGGGAAATTGAGGTCCTAAAATAATGAGTGACACATGAGCCAACATTTAATTATTTAAATTTAGTGGTAACTTCTAATTAGGATATCGATATGAGGAGGATTACATCGATGTGATGTTTATATAATGGTTTTTATCAATCATTACATCTATAAGGATATTATTCACTACTCGGTGAAGAAAAAGATCAATTAGGACATGGGTTTTCAATAGTGTCCCATTTTAGAGATAATAAATTATGGGATCAATTCATACAAGGGATGATATTGGTTCATCATTCTCTTGGGGGTGATACTGGTTTTTTGTAATTATATCATATCATAGATATGGTTAAATGATTCCATTATTCAGTTCTTGATATGTATCACCAATTCATCCTAATCAGGGTGGGCCAAGACTATGGATTCATCATCCAATATGTACACATTAGAATAATGTGGTCAAGGGACATTATGGAACATGATTTAAAAAGGGGATATACCATTAGTCCTATGAAATAAACAGTGAGAGGGGATAATTCTTAAATATTAATGTAATATTAATAGTTGATATTATTTATAATTATATATTAATACCCTTTTTGTATGTTGGATACATATATCTATTGGGATACTTCCATTCCAATGATGAGTTCTTGGTATTGGACATCATTATTCTTGTAGTGTTTTGACATTCTGAAAGAGTTCTACATAACTTATTTTTTAGGAAACAAATGAAATCCTAAATCCAGCCATATTGATATTTTATTCCATAATTTGTTTTGATATGACTCATATAGGTACCATCAATGTACTTCTAACATGTTCGAGGAGTTTCATGGGCATAAAAACCTATTATTAGAATGAGAATTATCCGCCTGTGTATTTTATTAAATATGATGTTACATATGAAAAAAATCCCTGGACATCGCTTTATATACATTTGGTGACATGAAATAGTTATCATATTATTATAGATTAACCGCACATCAGGTTAAACACCCATTCAAAAAGGAAGGTCAAGGATATACTACAGTTGGATGATACAAGATAATAATTGGGTGTTATGGTGATTTATGTAATGGAATTATTTTTTTTAGAATGATGAGTAAACGATAGTTATTCTCACCTTCATATTATTAGGTACCAGATCATATCATTACTCATAATTAGTACAACAGACTATTCACATTCCTAGTATCATTTTTCATTATGCGGAGGGAAACATGTGATCATTCTATTGTAGCAACATATAAGAAGTGTGGCATTCCTTGAATTAGTTTCATGATGACAATTCAAGATGGAATGTAAATATTGAGGCTCATAGATGGATATTTATAGCATTTAAACCATTATTATTTGACTTTTATATCCTCTATATTAGTAAAGGGAGCTATTTTCTATGATGGGTTTCTCTAAATTTAAAAATACAAGCTATGTATCCTTAGAGTTGCCACTTTTTTTGAGATTTGGAGATGGTTTCACCTCTTGGATTTTACATGTTTTTATAAGTCGTTTTCAATACTAATGTTGAGTATCAAAAAACCAAATATTATTTCTTATGTCACTGTGAAATCTGACATCAATGGATTCAACTTGAAACCATACTAAAATAACTTGTTAAAGAATGGTTGATTATTATTGATTTGGTTAACAAAAATGTTAAAACAAGACTATAATGTCATTCATAAAATACTCCACTATTAATCCTTGGAAGAGAATTAAGATATTATTTATGGAACTATGTTAAGAATCAATATCAATAATTAATAAAATGTAAAAAAAATGATAGTGGGATATCCTTACAGTTTCAATGAATGTGATTTCTTCCTCATCATTAGGGTCTACATTTAATTATTTATTTCCCAAATACACTTCAATTAATGAATGGTATTGGAAAAATAATTTTTGATCACTTAATAATTCTATTTTTATTAATGGGAAACCAACCTTTGATAAATGTCAATTAAGAACCCTAAAATAGTTTTAGATGCTAATATCAACATTAATTTATCATTGTAGGCATAATATTAGTTGGAAAATATAGTCCAGTAATTTATTATGAAAAAATCAATATTTGACCAATTATTAAAATTTCACCTCTCAAATAGTATCATGATATGTTTTCATTCTCATGGAAGCTATTATGAAAAATCAATAATCTTCGGTACACCTATGTGGCTTGTAGGTAAATTGGGGTTCATTATGATCATTTAAATATAATTATAAATAAAAAAATATTGACATTTCTTTAGAAATAAAATATTAATTTCATTATCCTCAATTGAGGGGTTGGAAATAATAAATTTAGGATTATGTTATTCTTGTGTCTCTAATAATACCAATAGAATAACATTGATGGTTATTGAGAAACCTTCATAAAATATGAGAGGGGATTTCTAGAGGTCTTCTTTTTCTCCATCAACTACTAAATTTGTACATTAACTTTCTGATTTAGTAGGTAATATGAGGGAATATATTTTATTTTATACGATATTGAGACCACAAGAAGAAACAATGTAATATAGAACTACCAAATTCATTGAAAAAGACTCTAGATATTATTATTTCAATTTTTACTATCCCTAGCGATATAAGTAGCTCATAAATGTTGAATTATGACTAATTATTCAATTATATTTTTGGGTAACAAAAAATAATAATAAATAAATATTTTGGGATTTATAAAGGAAGTTACTAAGCCATTGGGAGTTGTTAACTATAGATTGATAGCATTCACGGATTGTTTTCCCTCCCTTGTATATAAACATGAACCCGCATTGTTTTCCATGCATGATTTAGAGTGAGAATTGGCACAATTTTTTATTCATAACTTCTCATTGATGTCAGTTTTAAAGAAAATATGTTATGATGAGTGTACCACAATGTAGCTATTAAGAAAATGGAATATGGATGGGAAAATAATTGTGGCTTACAGGGGGATAACTATGAACATGGTGTAAATTTTGAGGTCCCAAACATAAACCATTAGATTTATATTCGTGGAGATGATGTTTATCACTCTTATCATACCCTTGAAATGTTATATTTTTGGGATGTAAAACCCCTTTCTATATAACAAACATTGATGTTTCTTAATCCACATGATTTTGATGAGGGAAAATTTGTCAACCAAAGACCCTTAGATGTCACCACTATTGTGTTTACTCAAAATTTATAGGGATCTAATATGTCCCTAAATGACCTATTCGAGATCTTACAATAATGATTATATGAAAAAATGAAATTATGTTGGTGTAGTCTCTAATCATTAAACATCGACTATATAAAATTCTCTATAAAATTCTTGTGCACTCTTAAGGGATTCTACGTGTAACTATTTGAGTAATTTGGAAATGTGGTATGTATCTAGGATTTAAAATTAAACAAGGATAACTTCTAAACATTTATAAATGTTTTTTTATCTTCATTTTACCACTTCATTGTGTGGGGTTTTTTCATATTATGTGACTCAAGATATGAGTTATTTGAGGTTGGAAGTCATGTAACTTGTTCATAGACAATGGGAATATTAGTTGTAACCATCATTGGTTTTACCGACCCTTCTTTTTTTATATTCTTAGTAGACAACCACACAGCTTCTATACAGTTGTGTAAGATGATGTAGAATGAAAAAAAAAATTTAGGCTTATGGAAATCATTCATCTTCTTATTAGTCTATGTGGTTTTATTTCCCATTGTAATCTTATGCATATAAGTTTTCTAGTGTATGTGATAGAGATATTTGGATTAGCAATGCCCACAATATTAATATAGTTTTTAGATCATCCACTTTTAATCATTATATCTCTATTCAGGTGCGATGAACTCATACATTGATAAGTATTCATCATTAAAAAAGGGTACAAAAAAGTTTATTACATTTTATGGGAAAAAATTATCTTCTTATAATTTGAATTTTCTAAATAATGGGGTGGTGCCCTTTATTGAAATGTTTCACGAAAGATGTCTACATGAGTTATATAATTAGTATGAGATGGATATGAATATTCCAATTCATTCAATTCTTTACCGTAATGATAACATCCACCTCCAAAATTTATTTTATGGGACACCTCCCCTGATCATTATGAAATAATGGGTTTTTGATGTTGTTCATTAATATGGTAATGATATGAGTCAACAGTATTTAATGTCATGTTGTTATTGAAATTATACCTCTACTTGGTCATAAATGCATTCCAATAACACTCTAATTGTTACTGAGTGATGGTTACCCAAATCACATATGGTAGAGTGTTATCATTAATCACGAATCTAGATTAAAAAAATTAATTATAAGACATTTTTGAAGATGATGTAATCATTCATGATCTAACTAGGCCTCATATGAAAAAATAAGTCTTCATGATTATTAGTGAAGTTGACATTACTTGGTTTCTCCAGTTATAATAGCTTGAGTCGGTTATTTTCCATGTATGGAATAAAATAAGTAAGGTCCTTCTCATTTTGTAAATAACATTACTATGTCAATTGTTCCTTGAATCATGGGTGATCCTTATAATCATTCTCATTTCAAAGATGGTTGTCTTCTTGTTTCATTCACTCTTCGAGAGGTTTCATGTAATTGAGGTCCTACCTATGATATTTTATGTGAGCTACTATAGATTTTAGTGTAATATGGGAAGTATCAAACATGAAGATCCATTTCCAATATTATATGTAGATTGTCTAATATTTTTTATTAGTTACAATGAATGGAATATTGAAAATTTTGTTCCCTTTTTTTAAATTCATGGAATCCAACTAGATATTTCATTAGGTATTGGGGTGTATTCTTCACATCCTAGATATTCTTATCATAGAATTAAAGAAATTAATCTTTTAGTAGATGTATTCTATCTTAATAGTTTATACCTCTCTTTCGGGGTATGATGTCACACACCCTATCATTGTCATATTTTATGTAGTGTTCTTTAATGACATTTTTCATTTTAATTGGTGTTGAATTTAAAGGATAATCTAATTTATAAAGAATGACATTACATACTTTAATGATCAATAAAATATTTGATCGACATAAAAATAATATACACATATCTGAGTTTATAGAAAATAGTTAATATATTCCCCCACTTGTTGATTTTTTGGGCCAATATTTGGACTATTTCAAGATACCAAATTCATGAGATGTTGTTCTATATCATACCCAACACAAAATTTGGATATGGATAGATTTCAAAATTTTGGTGGGGGAATTTTGTAATCATCCCATTTAGAAAATGGATTCTTTTTATGATGAATGGGTAAATTTCTCCGTTCCATGAATTCTATGCATATAACCATGAACTCATTGTCATTTAGATGTTCTGTAGGTAATGTAGTCTGGGCTTCCTCGAATACCGAGAAAGTGGGTGGTGCTTGAAAAGGATTCAATGTTTTTTATCTCCCACTATTTCATGATATTTTTTAGACTATGTGACCATTATAGTATCAGGATAGTTTGTCACTATAATGGAATAATGTAATAATAATTATTGACATCCCCATTTACATGGACCATATGCCTTGATCGAGATACAGCCTAATGCTTAGATGCCACTCCAGTATTCTGATCCACAATTTCATGATGTGAGGCATTGGATATACATCTTATCCATAGTATGATACCCCGTTTAATGTTTCCCTTTAATAATTTATTATTTACTTGTATAAAACATTTTATGTTAACCATATTGTGTGAAAACTACACCTCCATGTATGGAACATTATCTATTTTTGGTGGTGAGTGAGATATAGAAACTTATTTCCAATAATAAATGTTTTTTCCTCTAAAGTGGTGGAAACTAAATATTTGGAGGATCCAGGTTTTGGATTATCTCCTAGTTCCACATATGATAAATCATAGATGGTGCATCCATATTACCCTTCTCATGATGTGTGTTTTCAATATTTCAACCTACTATATTTGAGACTTAACAAAACATTATTTTTTGTGATGGTGGTGAAAAAATGGAGTTGTATCAACAAAATGTAGATGTACCATTTCTATCAAAAAAATTGAACGATTCATCACTTCTTTCACAAGGGTTATTTTTTAATCCCTAGACATATTTGAAAAATTTTTATACTTCATATAGAGTTTGATGTCTTTTAATATACATTCATTTTTTATCAACCTATGATTATAGATATTTATTGAATTTTGAATAAATTTTTTTGGAATAGGTCCCATATATAATGGGTTCATCATATCATGGGTGGAGAAAATGGTATGTTGACGGACAATATATACCTTCCAACCTAGGGAAGGATGATTCCCTCCACGATGATGGTGATATTGATGAATGTTACCCCATACAAGGGGTATAGGATCAATTTCTATCCTTTATTGAAAATTTTTATCATTTCTATTTGTATATATATATATTCTAGTTTTGGATTTGATGACTATTGGGATATGAATTAAGGTATGGATATGATCTGGAATGGACAATTGATATCATTATGACCCTCTCAGGGAAAGATGAACCATGTGATGATAGTAGAGAAAAAAAGTCAAAAATATTGTTGTGTTGGGGTTGGTTTGTTTCTTCTATAAATATGTCCTGAATCCTCATAGGGATTGATGATATAATATGTGGAGTGTGTGGTAAATATTCCCTTATCTCAGTTTTATGGGTTCACTCATCGATAAATGATAATGATGATGATATTATGATCCATTTTATTAGGTTCTTTTTTTATCAAGTATGAGTTGGATACTTGTGGTTTGTATGTCGGGTCAAGACCAATACCATATTTTTTACCGCCATATTTGTTCTGATATATTTATACCATTAAATATGTGAAATTAAATTATACCTACTAGTTTTCCTCTATGTTTCATGGTCTCCTGAAATTTCCAAAGTCTATGAAATCATAGTATTTCATATCTATGGAGATTTACTATATCAGGGGCATGGTAATGTGATATGTTTAAAACATTCAACAATATCATATAAAAATTCATTAAGAATCATTGGATATAACTTTTAGAAGAATTTACATGTAATGGTTGAAATCATATTCTGTATTTCGGTTTTTATTTTATAATATAGAGTCTTTAGACATAGAGAGAAAATCCTTGTCTTGTTGACATTAGATTATCATCATCATATAATGGTTACCCTCGTATCATATATAAGTTTGGAATCATTCTATTAGACACTAGTGAGGTGCCTAAATTTATTTTCGTAGGTACTGTATTAATTCCTTCTCAAGTTCATCTGTGATATCATAGTTTCCATTTATGAGGGGAAATATATTAGGTCCACAAGGCTGAATACTGTGAGAGGGGGGTGAATCAGGGTATGACTAATTTAAAATTAAATCCCATTCTGTTCATGTTTCTTTGTTAATCAAAAAAATCTTCTCTCTCTTTCCCATTGCACAATATAAACAGAATGTAAAGCATGCACATGACACATCAATTTTTATTTGGTTAACTGCTAAGGGATACGTCCAAGGAGCATACACCAACAAGTTTTTGGTCATACCAAATTCCACTAAACTTCCCTAGTTGTGGATTTACAAGGTTCCGACACAGTCACTCTGTCCCAGGCTCACTGTCTTTACAATGTTTAGGGTCAGCTCACTGCTTTCCCAAGGGTCACTCCAAATTTCTCTCTCTCTCTGGCTCACTAATGCTGGAGTGGATCATCTTCTTTCTCTTCCTTTTCTCACTACATCGAAAAACATCCATTAACAATTTATAGACTTGTATCTCTCTTCATTTCCATGGAATAACGCATCCTCAAATATTGACAGGTTCTATGTTGAAGTTCAATTTTCATCCACTGATGAATACCACTTTACCACAGATGTTCTAGGAAAATTCTAACTTTCAGAAAACCCTAGGGTGACATGTCTTTAACCGGTGCACAACCTCTGCCTTCATTGAGAAAAATCCAACATATGGGCCAGACATGCTGTTAAAATCCTGGTGGCCGATAACCTGCGGGCCACAATCTGGTAGCCAAAACCTATTGGCTAAATACTACTGGCCAATACCTGCTGGCCACAACCTGCTGGCCACAACCTGCTAGCCAAACCTGCTGACCGAAAACCTTATGGCCACAACCTGCTGGTCGAAACCTGCTGGCCACAACCTGCTGGCCACTACCTACTGGCTGAAACCAATTGTCTGTAACCTATGCGCCCCAACCTGTTGACCGTATTCAGCACGCCACAACCTTCTGTCTGTAACCTGCGCACTACAACATGTTGTTTGTAACATGTGTGCCACAAACTGTGGTCTGTACCATGCACACCACAACGTGTTGTCCGTAACCTGCGCGCTACAACCTTCTGTCGGTAACATGTGCACCACAACCTGCTTTCCGTAATCTATGCGCCACAACCTGCGCACCAACACATGTGCGCCAACAACCTACGCGCCAACACCTATGCGCCCAAAACATCCACTTGCGCACTCAGAGCTCCTATTTTTTCTAAGTGTTGAGGTCGTTGAGAAATGAGGTGAGTAACCATCTATTTATATGAATTTTGAGAACTTGTGCGCCACACTTGTGCACCACTTTAAGACATTTCCCCTCTTTCTTTCTTTTGCCATATTTTGATATGATGGTCTTGAAATATGACTTTCGTTCCATACTTGCACTCCATACTTGCGTTCCACATTAGTACATGCATGCCAAAACTTGCGCGCCACTTTTGTACTTGCGCGCCAAAACTTGCACACCATTTTTGGACATTCACGCCAACAATTGCGCACCACTTTTGGACTTGCGCGCCAAAACATGAGTGCAATTTCTGTACATGCGCACCATATTTCCTTTGCAAAATTTTGGCTGTTCAGAACTCAAAAAATTCATGGCATACAACATCAGAAACTTCCTCAACAAAAGAGGACAACTCCATTTGACAAAAAAACTTTTCACAATTCTCTAGGATAACCCCCCTTTGTCAATAGTTTGACTCATTGAAACACACTTTTTTAACAAACAAAACATGGATTCCAACATTGTCAACAAACACAATCATCTCAAAAAATTGTTCAATGATTCCTTGAGAGATTTTTGACCTACAATCTCCCACATTGGGTTTGTTGAAAACTCTTCTAAAATCAATTCTCTATTATTTGATACCCATTAAGGCTTCATTCATCTTCAGCATCCATTCACCTCTTGTGATACTGATAGCGATCAATGATTTACTCAACAAATACTCAAAGACAGCATAATCAATGATCGGTGTGAGAAACAAGAGTATCATGAAAAGTTCATATATTAGTCACTTTGTTTCTGACACCACTATTGATACCAACATGATACCAATTGAAATTTTCATACCAACCTGATACCAAGCACACATCTGCTTTTATCATGATCCTCAGCTATCGTGATATCAATTCATGGATCAATCACATCTAGCATCGTCTGATTTAGAAACACTCCCCCTATCTTCTCACAGCTTAAACTCTCATCAGTAGAAAATAATCTTCATCACATCATCAACTCACCCTATCTAGCTACTCCACTTGTCAGATTCTCCCCATATATATCTTGATTTATAAAATTTTCACACTATCTCCCCTTGAACAATCACTATTTTCCCCCTATGTCAACGAACCTAATGGGCACTCCTTTTCAGTCTGGAACAGAGTAGAGAACACATATCAACACATTTAGGGAAAACAAATCATACCTCAGTGAGAAGGGGTGGGTCCCACAAACACACTCTTAAGTCTGGGAGTCGACCGAACACCCAGAGGCAGTTGATGCCTCTCAAAAGCTTCCTTGGGTAAGGCCTTTGTCAGAATGTCTGCAACCTGTACCTCTGTAGGCACATACTCCAACTTCATGATTCCCTGCTCAACATTCTCGTTGATAAAATGATACATTATCTTAATATGATTTTTCCATGAGTGATGGAGGTGATTTTTGCTGTGATTTATAGCACATGAGTTATCAGACTAGATTTTGATTAGAGACTTCACATCAACTCCACTATCATCAAGCTGCTACTTCATCCAAAATATCTGTATGCATGCTTGAGTGGCTGCAATATACTTAGCATCCGCGGCGCTCAATGAAATGCACACTTTCTTATTTCTTAACCTATAAATACACAATCCACCAAGATAGAATGAACCTCATAACGATGATTTTTTTTCATCTGCTGATCCGACCCAATCTGCATCTGTGTAACCCAATATCACTGATTGAGATTTTTCATTATACATCAGACTGAAATCCATGGTTCCTTTAATATACCGAAGTTTTTTTTCACTACAATGATGTGACTTTCCTTGGGATTACTCTGATATCTCACTTCTTGGCATACGGAGAAAACAATATCAGGCCATGTTTCGGTCAAGTACAACAATCTTCCAATGATTTGTCTGTATTCTGTGATATTAACTACCTTGTCATCCTCATATTTTGATAATTTCATCTGGGTAGAAACCAGAGCTTTCATCTCCTTGTAATTATCCATTCCAAACCTTCTTAAAACCTCCTTGGAATATTTTGATTGAGAAATGAATGTTGCATTCTTTCCTTGTGTCACCACTGGACCAAGGAAACATGTTAGCTCACAAATCCTTGACATTTAAAACTCATTTTTCATGAATTCAAAAACTTTTCTGCACTGAGCTTCATCTGATCATAAAAATATTATGTCATTGACATAAACCAACACCATCATCCTTTTATTACTATTTTTGCTGAAATAGAGATTGTAATCAACTCCCCCATGCTGGAAACCATGCTTCTTCAAGTGTTGATCAAGCCTTGAGTACCTTGCGCTTGGTGCTTGTTTCAGCCCATACAACGCCTTCTTCAGCCTGAAAACATTGTTCTCATCCTAATGAATGAGAACACCATCTGGAAACTCAATATACACCTCTTATTCTAGAAAACCATTCAAGAATGTGGATTTGATGTCTATCTGGAGAACTTTGAACATTATTTGCACTACCATAGAAAAAATTAATCTGATTGTCTCCAGCCTTGCAACCGGTGCGAATGTATCATCAACATCTATTCCATCTATCTGGGAGTATCCCTTGCACACTAGCCATTATTTATTACGAATCACTATTCCATCTTCATTTATCTTGTTGTGATAGACCCATTTAGTCCTGATTACATTCTTGTCTGCTGGCCTCGAAACAATCTCCCATGTTTGGTTCTTCTAAATCTGATCAAGCTCTTCATTCATAGCCTGAACCCGATTTCCACCTTCAGCTGCATCGTAAAAACATTTCGGCTCCACCTGAGATAAAAACGATGTTTGCTGTAATGATTTCATTCTTCGAGTCTGAACTGTAGCTGTCTGATCACCAATGATATTCTTCCTGTCAAATTCAGCTCGACTCTTTGGCTTCCTTGAAGACACAGACTTGACACTTTCCTGTTCATCATCAGTATCTTCTTCTGAGTCAGCCTCTGCCACTTATGCTCCCCCTATGTTGCTTACCTCATCATCACACTCATCCAGAAACTGTTGAATGGGTCGTTGAGTATTCTAATCATTTTCAACTATAGTGACATCATTTCTCTCAACAATTTGTCGCAGCCTTTTGTTGAAACATTTATATGCTTTTATTTTCCCGGAGTAGACAAGGAATATCCCCTAATCAACTCATCACTCAAACTTCACGTGAGTTTCTTTTTTGAGAATGAAGCACTTACTCCCAAAGATTTGATAGAATTTCAGAGTTGGCTTTTTCCCATACCGCATTTCATACGGAGACTTCCCTTCTATCGGACACAATAGAGACCTATTCAAAATATAGACCGATGTCTAAACTGCTTCCTTCCAAAATTTCTCTTGTAGGTCATCTTCAATAAGCATTGTTCTGGTCATGTTTTTAATGATCTGATTTCTCCTCTCAACCACTCTATTCAGTTGGAGAGTTCTCACTGATGAAACTTGATACCTTATCATGTTTTTCTCGAGATAGTTTTTGACTTGTCAGTTTGTGAATTCCGTACTGTTATCAGTACGAAACATTAGAATTTTCCACCCAAGCATCATTTATAATTTCCTCCTCTACATCTTTATGCAACTGAACACATCTGTGTTATGGATAATGACAATTACCCAGGACATTATGCTATAATAATCAATAAAAATAACATAATACCTTTTCCCATTTATAGCTCGTGGTGAGATAGGTCCACACACATCAGCAGGCCCCAATTCGAGTACTCTAGCTGATTTCTATTCCTTTGGCATGTCTGTCTTTCTGATGATCTTCCATTGCTGGAAGTATCACACATTTGAGTGCGATCACGTGATAGTTTGGGATGGTCTCTAGCAGCATCACACATTAACAGATCGTCCATGGATGGTTGGTAAAGATGACCAAGTCACATATGCCACATATGGTTTTCTTCCTCTCTGGATAAAAGGTACTTATCTTATTCCCCAACTACAAGGTAATGATTTCCCTTTTTCTTTCTTACCTATAGAACAACTCCTCCATCATTTCCTTTCACAACACACGGCTTCTTAGTAAATCGGATAGAGTTCCCAGAGTCACATAGTTGGCTGACCCTGAGCAAGTTATCAATAAGACCCTCTACAACCAAGACATAAGTACGTCTTATTTATTTTCATCTAAACTTGGATTTTCTTGAGCCAATAATCTTCATGCCTTCATCATTCCCAATTTTACAACTTTTTCTTTGTCATATTTTATTCATGTAATGAGATCATTATTACCTGTCATGTGAGTAGTGAAACCACTATCTAGGGTCCATAAACCAGAGCAAACCGATGCCTTAAAGGCAATTTCTTCCACCACCGACTTCTCATTTTTCTTCTTCTTGTTCCATACTCTTGCCTTCACACTCAGCATGGATTGATATTTATGTTCTTTCTCAGAGTATGATGGACCAACTTCATCTTGCAAATCCAAAAATCTACTCTGCATTTTTAACTCATCTGTTGGTTTATTGATCTGCTGCTTGCAAATGTTTTGATTCTTCTTTGGCACATTTCTTTGTATGGTCAAAGTGCAGTACCTAGCCATATTCCCAAAACCATTAAACCAAAAACAATTTCCTTCAAAATATGTTCTGGAAAACCATTCTATGTTTGGCTGCCACCTCTGTTCTTATTCCCTTCAATATCTCTTGGATATGGAACACAGATACTATGAATGTCCCATCATTCCAAAAAAATGACACCTGATTAAAGGTACATTCCTTCGTGTTACATCAGTACTATGAGTTTCCCCTTGGAATCTCCGAATATTCTGATTCTTCTTTGTGCCCAAATCAACCGTTAATCTCGGAATGAGTGCTTGTGTTCTGACTTCAATTGCCATGGATTTTTGCTTCTGATTGGGCCCTGAATTAGCCTTATCATCTGAGTTCAATTGCAACTTCATTCCTACTGAAATGCAAGGCTCCTAGTTCATAATTCCAATATTCATAATGACCTTCTTTCCTGATATCACATTGGAGGTCAAGAGTTTTTATGGATCTATCATTTTTCGTCACAGACTAACCACTTTTTCTTCAATATCTTAGAAACAATTTACCTGATCCTTTCTTCTGTTAGTAAAACGATCAATTTCTTTCTTTTCTTCCTCAATATTAATCTTATTCTCAATGATATATTTTGAGCTCCCTGGTGTTGATGATTTTAGTCTTTCAATTTCTTCTAACAGCTCATAAGTTTCTTCATCTTATTGTTGCATATAGATTTTGTCATCACGAACCACTGTATTGGCTTTCTTCATTTTGGCACTCCAAACATCTATCTCCACAAGAGCTTATTCCAATTTGGCGTCCATATCAACCCTTCCTTTAGCTTATACTTCTTCTTCTTCAATGTCAGTTTCTTCCTTTTCCTGGGAGCTACCGATGACCGCCAGCATAGCATTTTCTCCAAAATCATTGCAAATTTCAATCTACTCTACCTCTTCATCCTCAGACCCATCTAAACTGTCTAGTTCTTTTGAAAGAATATTTTTCTTCTTGATGAAATTTCTCATGAACAGATTCATCCCTTTCACATTGGCTGAAGGATTCTCCTTGGGAATTTCAACTTCTTCATCATCATTATTGTTATCTTGATACTTTTTGAGGCACATTTTCATAAGTTGAAAAACCTTTCCACATCGAAAGCAAGCTTCTGTATGTTTCCCTTTAGACATTCATTTTCCTCGTTGCAGATATGAAGAAAGAAATTACTTCACCTCATCTGTCTCTTCTTCCTCTAGAGAATATTCAATGGTGAGCTTCTTCATGGCCTTAATTGTCACCTATTTGGATTTCCCCTTTTCCACATCATCATTATCCTCATTTCTCATTTCATATAAAACAATAGTGTTGTGCAGGTTATCCAATGTCAGCTCTTTCCGGTATTTATCTTCCAAAATAGAAACATTAAGATTGAACTGAGGTGGATGAATTCTCAATATGTGCTTCCCAATTCCTATGTATTAAATAACTTCACCAAGACCCCGCATGTCTTCGACATCAACATTTACCCTGTCAAAAAAGGCATCAACAGATTCATTTGGGCTCATTCTCAGATCTTCATACTTGTTCCACAGAACTTGTAGGTTTGTCTCTCTGACTTTTGTATCCCCTTCATATATATATTCAAAAGCTTTTCCCACATAGCATGTGACTTTTTCCATGACATCACCTTTTTATAGATGGGATTGGAAAGGGATCCCCCTAAGGCAGTAATTGCTTTGGAATCATTATCCAGCTCTCTATTCTCAGCTTCTGATAATGCACCACTATTAATATCAGGTGGGATAACATGCATCACTATTAAAAACACATCAATTCCCAAAGATCGGAAATAGTGTTGCATTCGATTCTTCCATATCTGAGAAATTAAATCCATCGAATTTCGAAATCCCTTTATGATTAGTGACCTCCATCGAGAGAAGACAAAATATCAACATTTCCCCCTGATAGAAATTGTCTTGTCTGCAAGGCTGAATACCTTGAGAGGGGGGGGGGGGTAAATCTAGGTATGAATAATTGAAAATTAATGCATGTTCTGATCTTGTTTCGCTGTTAAGAAAATCACAATTCTCTTTGTTTCCCGTTGCACAATATAAACAGAAAGTAAAACATGCACATGACACATCAATTTTTACATGGTTCACCGCTACGGGCTACGTGCAAGGAGCATACTCCGAAAAGTTGTAGGTCGTACTAAATTACCCTAAACTTCACTATCAGTGGATTTGAAAGGTTTGGGCACAGTCACTCTGTCTGAGGCTCACTGCCTTTAAAATTATTAGGGTCAGCTCACTGCTTTCCCAAGGGTCACTCCCTATTTCTCTCTCTCTGGCTCACTACTGGTGGAGAGTATCACCTTATTCCTCTTCCTTTTTTCATAGCTACAGAAAGAATCCACTCACAGTTTATATAGTTATATGTCTCTTCATTTCAAAGAAATAATGCATCCTTAACTATTGATAGATGCTTTGTTGAAGTTCAATGTTCATCGACATATGAATACCTCTTTACAAAAGATTTTCTAGGAAAATTCTAACTTTCACGCAATCCTAGGGTGAATTTTCTTTAACCAGTGCACAACCTCTGCCTTCATTGCTGAAAAACCAACCTGTTTACCACACCTGCTGGCCAAAACCTACTGGCCAAAACCTGCTAGCGAAAACCTGCTGGCCGACAGCCTCTTGGCCAAAACCTAACGGCCAAAACCTGCTTGCCCAAACCTGCTGGCCAAAACCTACTGGCCATAACCTGCTGGCCAAAACATGCTGGCCGACAACCTATTGGCTATAACCTGTAGGCCGAAACTTACTGGCCAGAACCTGCTGGCCGAAACCTGCTATACGTAACCTGCATGCCCCAACCAGCTGTCTGTAACATGTGCGCCACAACCTGTTGTCCGTAACCTGCACACCACAACCTACTGTCTGTAACCAGCATGCCACAACCTACTGTCCGTAACCAGTGCACCACAACCTGCTATCAGTAACATGCATGCCCCAACATGTTGTATGTAACCTGCGTGCCACAACCTGATGTCTGTAACCTGCGCGCCACAACCTGAACGCCAACACATGCGCGCCAACACCTATGGGCCAACACCTTCATGCCCAAAACATCTACTTGCGCGCTCAGAGATCTTAATTTCTCTAATTGTTGAGCTCGTTGATAAATGAGGAGAGTAGCCGTCTATTTAAAGGCATTTTGAGACCTTGTTCGCCACACTTTCATGCCACACTTGCGTGCCACTTTAGGACTTGCATGACTCTTTCATTTCTTTGCCATATTTTGATATGATGATCATCAAATATGACTTCTGCGCCACACTTGGGCGCAATACTTGCACGCAAAAACTTTCCGGCCACTTCTGGACTTGCGCGCCAAAACTCGCACGCCATTTTTGGACTTGCGCGCCACTTTTCATTTGCCAAATTTTTTATTTTATGAATTCAAAAAATTCCTGGCATACAACATTAGAAACCTCCTTAAAAAAAGTGCACAACTCCCTTTTCCAAAAACAGTTTTTCCCATTCTCCGGGAAAACCCCTTTTGTCAACAGTTTGAGTCATTGAAAATCGCTTTTTCAACAAACACAATATAGAGTCAGGCATCATCAACAAACAAAATCATATCAAAAAATTCATCAATGATACCTTGAGGGATTTTATCCCAACAAAACAACATGGTGGTGATGTTATTTCTGGATAAATCTCTATATATTTTAATGTTATCATCCACATTATTAGACTTACATGACATCACCTTGTCATAACATATAAGATAATTCCCAATGTCAATGATGACCATGGTGACGTGTTGGAAGAATTTAATGCACAATAATAGATGGATGAAAATTGTTTTATGATCAACATATTAGTTTATTTAAAACCACTATATACGTTGTTGTTTGTTAAAAGAGAAGAACACCATGTCTGGTGGACATAACATCATAGATAGAATGAACACAATGTTTATTGGGACATGAGACTCTGTGATCCGTCCTTACACATCCATTTGGAGGCCGATCTTGGTAATGATAGACTTCTACATTGGATGAATAGTTTATGAAAATTTCAAGATTTTTGGTTATTTACTGAATAGCTTCAATTATGCTGGAGTTGACATGGTCAATAATATGGGACTATTTCTAAGTCAGGCATAGATTTTGTAGACCTATCATTGGGATCGTATTATTAAATGTTAATCTTGTATTATGGCTTCCAAAATATGTTGATAACCACATTTTATGATATCGGCATGTTCACAATTCTTTAGTTTTCTAGTGAGAATCTATTTTTTTCAATAATACTATAAGGATTCTTGTAGGGGGTTGTCAAAATATGTCTTCTATCCACTATTTTAGAGGGTATATGAACCCTGTTAGATTTTCATTCCCCACCGAAATAAGATGATGGATCACAAGGATAAGTTGAGTGAGACTCATCCTATATGAATTTTGATGGATGCATATGTTGACATTATTTTGTGGATTTAGTGATATGATACTAGAATTTGTGAGCTCATGGAATGTGTAAATTTGATTGGATGATAGGAATATGAGCCTATCATGAGGCACACACTGCTCTCACATTGTAATCCTTGGTTTGAACCAAAATATGATCAATGTATTCTAGATTACCATTATGTGTCCAGTTAATATTGATAGAAATATGTGTATGTCAGGAGGTATATTCTACTCAAACATGGTGAGCCCCAACTATAATGGGGGTATGATCCTAGTCTAGTTACATTAAGTAATGTTGGTATAAATTTTCGATCAGAATGTGATTATATCCAGAGGCATGTTCCACTCTCACTAGGTGTGGCCTGATTGGAATGATAATATAAGACCATTTTGACACAGTGTCTTATACTGGAAAATGCCAATAATCCTTTTAGAGTGGAGAATGAATTTTCCATCAACCATAGTAGAAACATTTTCATACTAATAATTCTTTCTTCCAATGTGACTATCTTTATAAGAATATGTTTACATCCATGCATATTCACAAGAGTTATAATATATATGAAGGGTTCTTTAACTGCTTCCATAATGACGATGGATTTTATAAAATGGGACACCTGAATGTAGAGCATCACATTTTTTGTATCCAATATATACTAGAAGATATTTTTTTTGATGAAGATATATGAGTCCATTTTATTCCACATAGTTGTATTATAATGTTTATATGGTCTTCATGTGTGGTGAATAGGTAGATGCGACTTAACAATTCATATTGAAGGAATACACATGATGAACTTATTTGAGGGAGAATCGATATGATCACCCACACTGGTTTCCAACATATAATGATGGAAAACATCATCAATGGGAGTATGGATATTATTAAAAATGAATTAATCTATGGATTTTGTCAATTTATGTGACTTCCTTGTTTTCGACACATGAGCCTCTGATGTCAAATGAGTTGGGTTTTTCCCCCAACTGATGAAGGAGGTGAACCTGTAGGATGTCATAAGTTATGGGGGTTGAAATGATAAATCATCAATAGTTCCTACAATTTAAGGGATTTGTAGATAACTAATTCACCCATAATCCAAAATTAACCATCGTGATTAATTTTTCACTATGATAAAATGTTTCTGACATGATTTGAAGTGGTAGAGTGTGCCACTATCTTTGTTGTAACATTGATTCATTGAGGTAGGTTCATAAGTTTCTGGATGTGGAGATCATTGCACTCATAAATGCGGATTAGGATGGTACCATGTGAGTTCTATTTAAAAACCATTTAATTTTCTTCTTGAAAATGAGAATGTATGTTTGGTGAGATAGTTTAGTGACAACAATGGTGGTAGTAACAACTGAGGTATCAAAGTGGATTATAGACTAAAAAATAATTTATGTTTATGGTTTTTTGTGAGAGTAATATATTCATTCATGAAAGAAAAAAATTAATATTAATATTTTTATTTTTATCATTATAATAATGATACTAATTGAATCATATTTGTGCAAGAAACAAAATTATATTTATTTATTCCTAGTTTTTCAATTTCTATAACAAGGGATTCCCATGGTGATGATTGAATTAATTTTTGAGTTCCCCAGTTTCATTTTGTCGACAGATAATTTTATTCCTATATTATATTCACAATAATTTCAACATATTGGTTTCCAATAAAAACACAACATGGTTTCTCCAATCAATTTATTTTTGGTGGATTCACATCTACACAATCATTTATATGAGGTTCAAAAATATTATCCTCGATTTATTATACCAATAGTTCGAACATCCTTAATGTAGTATAGACCTACATTTTTACATAAGGAGGCCTGATGGGGTTCCAAACCCACAAACACATAGGAACTGACATGTTTCAATATGAAGGGATTTTGGGCTAACAACTAGCCTGTGGGGAGAATTTTCCCTACTCTAGTACATTATTATTTATTTATGCCATTATCTTTTTTAAAAAAATAGCCACAATAGGAACCACGTTATGATTAAAAATTTATCACATGATGAACTATTTATCATATAATGGTTTCTAATAACATGTCCACTTGTATGTATCTTATGTGCTTCATCTATTTCCAATTATTTCATTGAAATGATTACATGATTATATTTTGAGACCATATAACCATGTACTCTAGAATTATATATTATCCAAGGGAAGGTAGATATTATTATTAATTGGAAGGAATATCATTGTTAAATTCTACATATTATTTCTTTGATGATAATAATATTCCATGTAGTTTTGTTAAACCACGTTGTTTAATGTCATGTGGAAATGAAATATATAATCAAAAAAGGCAAAAGAGTGTTGAGGTCAAACTAGAAGAAGGTATACTATTTATAATGTTTATAATTGGATTTAGAGTCATTGTAGATCAATTAACTATTCAAACATACCATGATATAGATTCCCTCATATTGGGTAATAATATTGGTATATTGAACGTGCCTCACAAATTGAGATTCCCCTAGATGGGGGAAAATTCACGATGTGAATGATATGATCATTTTAAGTCCCTAAGGCCTTGTCATTCATGAACAATGAGAGTAATAAATAATCTCATATAACCATTATCATACGATAATGAGTTGGGAAAGGTTCTATATTGAATACTTAATTGAGTGTTTTATATGGAGATCAATAAATAGAATGAAATATGATATATCATGGTTACATAAAGAATTATAATCTTTATAATTATATTAGATCCCTTTTCCATAGATATATGAGTATCAATGGTCTACCAATTGATGATATATGGTCCCAAGTGTTAGAGATTCTGACATTTGTAGGGACTTACCTTGAGGAAGGTTCCCATTGTATCTAATGCCATAGGAATGAGTCCAAGATATCTGATTAGGGAAGGAATCATAGTACTCGTAGTTCAATGATTGGGGTATGACTGAATATTTTCACAAAACAAGTCAATATAGTTCTATCGTTCCTAACTGACATGTCTCGTCTGTCTATATAACTTTAACTATGGTGTCTTCACAACATGTCAATGAGTATTTACGAGATCAAGGATCCTCTATAAGGTATATCATATAATATAAGTAGACCTACTAGGGGACATTTATTGCAGTATGTGGGAATAAAATTGGACATTGGATATATCATGTTGGATTTCCAAGAGGTCTTTCATGAGATCATTCTGGATTGTTGACATCACATCAGAAGAGAAAGTTTTCTTTACAAATATCCTTCATGCGATTAATGGTGATCACATTCTAATAATAATCACCTTTAGAGTTATGATTAGTGTACCCTCCCTTAATAGGATCATATAACTTTTCCAATTTTTTCCCATCCATATATAACAATATTAGTGTACTTTGAGATGTCTGGTGAGTGTTGTTGCAGATAACCATTCTACTTTTCATTGATGTTTCACATGATCACTGATGAATCTCATAATGACACATGATAATTACCTCCGAAAAACATTCAATTTTTATATGTATATTGTAACACCCCAACAATTTATGAAAAATAATATTTTAATTTCATTAATGTCTTCTGTTGTTTTCTACACCAAGATTACCTTGCGCTATACGCAACACCGTATTAGCTTGCAGTATACGCAACACTATTCTTGGATCATGTTACACACATTTTTGATAATAGTTATTCTACGCAACATTGAGTATATAAATATATATTCAATGTATAAATAAAATATGGTTGGATTCTGTTATATGAAACAACGAAGGATTCTTTCACAACATGCAACCCTGACTTGGCTTGCATTACATGCAATCGCGACCTTCCTCGATAGCGTGTGTTGTACGCAATACAGAGTTTTAATAAACAACGATATATTATTATAATATTGTCATGAACTAGACGTTATGAATAGTATTAACTAAATTTTAAATTTTATAACATTATTATTTATCTTACACATTTTCTAGAACATGTTATAAGAACAAAAGAATGTTTTCGGGTAAAATAAGTATTTTTAAAAAAATGCACTTTTGCCACCTTTTGATGGTGCACCCACTTTAAATCTAGTTTTGACATGTTTATAAGTTCAAATTGACAAAATAAAATTCTTCTTTTGAATCAGGATTTAAAATTTTACATTAGATAACGTTTTTATATTTTTCTGATAACTTTCATATTTTAATGAATAGTAAAAACACACTATATTTTAATTAAAAGCAACTTTTTTCATCGTAATATCATATGTGGTTAAATTATAATATTGAATGGTTTTAAAGTATAAATAGAATATATTTTTAAAATTTAATATAATTTATGTCATTATCATTGATTTTACCTTGAATTCGTAGGTTAAATCAATTCATTCTTTTGCAATGTTTTAATGAAAACCCCATTTTATTTCGACAATGGGATTAATTTTAATTTAATTTTTGCATCTTTTGTATATTTAATATCGGAAAATGGATTCCATATTTTTAATCAGTGGTTCCAAATTATGTTAATAAGCTACTTATTATTTTTGGGGATTGTGAATAGTAACTACGGTAAATTTTATTTACTATAGTTAAAGGTAAATCGGGTAATTAAGGGTAAATATAAGATTATAAAATTACGCTAACACTTGGAAAAATTCTATTGGATGGATAAAAGTAGACCCATATTACCTAAGGGCAGGATTTGATTCATTTTATGGACTTTTTTCAATGAAAATAATTTAATTATTATTAAAACCAAAGAATGTGACAACATGTCACTTTATTAAATCTTATAAGTATAATAATTTTAATTTAGTGATAAACTTCGTGAAACTTCGAAAATGAATAGTCTCCAGAAATCTAATATAGTTATCTACATCATAGGAATTTATTTAGAATTTTTTGGGATTAAATAAGTTTCATTTATTATGACACAAAGATGATGCAATAATTGTCTTATTAATGAAATATTGACATAATTGATGTTATAAATGCCCAAATAAATGTAATTTTATACTTTTTATGACTTACATTAATTTTATAGGTTAATATGACATGTTATTGTTGATATAAGTAACTTGGTTCGAACTTAACATTCTGTTATGAATTTTATAAATATCATGTACTAAATAGTGTCAAATTTGATATAAATTAGTTTTTCAAACAAATATTATATCATTAATTGTTATTTTATTCCTAAAAATCTAAGGTTGGGAAAAATGACATAGATAGGGATAGATATATTAATAAGAAACAACTTGGGGTTAGTTTTCCTTGTTATGGTATGTTTATTAACCATATAGTGTAAGAAAACAAAAAGACACGGTAAAAGTTAAATTATTTAACTTAGAGTTAAATCTAATGGATAAGGTTAAAATAATAACCTAAACTTGTCTAAATCCTATTGGATGAGATTATTTATACCCATACCCACTTTATCATCTAAATAAGACCCTTTGGAACCATTATAAACCGAATTTTACCTTAATATAAAATAATATTTTGAGATTTTCCTAAGGTGCCCCTCTCCTCCCTTATAAAAGGGCACCTCCTCCCTCTCCTCCTCGCACCAATTTGAGCATTCAAGCTCAGCCAACCCCTGCCAATATCTCTTCTCCACTTCCCTAGTATCATCCTAGAGGTCCTGGTCTTCTTCAAAGACCATCCTTAGTTCTTTAAGTAGAGGTTAATTGAAGGCACATCAAAAAGAGGTAATATCCATTACCGATCTTTTTCAATTTCTTTCTTCTTCAACATCTTCTTATTTAGTTGTTTCATGTTAAAGTAATAACATAAGTATTTCTTATATACTGATATGTTATTATAAATATGAAAAAACTCTAATTAACCTTCTACCCATCCTACGGAAAAAGGAAATCACCACGCGTGCGTACATACGGAATACCATCTCCACACCGTGGTGTAATCTATTTTTCCGCCACCACCTAATTGGATGGGTATAATGTTGTAATGAGTAACTATATATGATTATTATACAGTGATATTGATACTGAAATAGTATACATACACTTCAACACAATTCCACGACCATGGGAATGATATCATCGCTCGTGCGTACGTACGGACTACCGTCTCCACGACGCGATGTGATTCATTATCCATGTTAACCATTCCAGAATGATTATAAATTATATATAATGAATAATAATGAAATATATGACATGGTAAATCTACTGGATTTATGTATATATATTTTCCATCTAATTACTTCCATTGAAGACAATAAGGAAAGGAAAACAGCGTGCATGCATATGTACGGACTACCGTCTCCATGAACGGTGTGTTTCATTTCATTTATCTATCTATTATATATATATATATACTGAATATATATGATATATAAATAATATTTTATATTATGGAAGTAAGTAAATCATTATATAAGTAATAATAATGTCAAGAACAACAAGTCAAAACACCTACGATAAATGAAACGATTTTACCCAAAACGCTTCTTTAACATGGAATTTACAAAAGAATGGGTAATATAAAGTCATAAGTGAACCATATATGATATCATAACAATGAATATGATTATGTAATAAGTTAATGACATTATTTAAATCATTATACAGGAGGTTCGGATACGTACAAAGCATATTAGACATAATGTAAGGGAAATATCACAATCTCATTTTTATCCGAGATTATTTATACTTTAGTATTTACTGGGGTGTATTTTATCATCCACATCCATGTTTCCTCAATATGTAATATTTACATCATTCTAAAATATTTTATATCCAATTTTACCCTTCAGTGAGTTTTTAGTAAAGAATATGAAAGGAATCTTTTGTCGTTTTTCGTACGAGGTACTTTATGACTTTTCTGACAAAAGTACGAAGAATGTTTTTTTAACTTATACGACATGAATGGATATTTAAAAAAATTAATTCCATGAAGCGTACTATACAAGTTTTCAAGTTTATTTTTAGTCAACTTCTTTTATTTTAAAATTGTATGACAGGTTAAGAATGGAAAAATGTTTTTGAAGTTGAAAGGATGTTTTCCTAAATAATGGAGTTCAAGTGTTTTGTCAAAATTATTTTACATATAAGATAATATAGGGTTCTGTTTCTATCCATATTATTATATTTATTTGATTATGTTGTGATGGAATTACTTTTATGAATCCCTTTATCTTATATGAATTGTTTTATGATGTCATATTGTTTAAGAATCCCATTTTTATTACATGGATTATGCAATGATGTATGATTTATGATTTTGTGGCACACATAAGAATGGTATCATTATGAGATGGGTGGGACCTATATCTCCCCCCAATGCATTGGGTAAATATTTTATATCTCATGAGATAGACATGGCTGGAATGGTAGGTTATACTGGTTTAGTGAAACAGGACTGAAACGAGGGTGACTCGGTTCAGAAATGGACTTTGTCCACTAAGATAGTCTTGGCAATGAGTCTTGACTAATAAGATATGATTCTCTATGATTATGTGTGTATGCCAAGAAGTTTCATGTTTTATTTTATGATTATTGGGATTTAATTTCACTACTATGATTTATCCCATGTTATGAAATTATGCTCTCTTTTGCAGGTAAAATTTCCAAAATGTTATGTTCTTATGAATATGATGTGATTGATATTTCTTTTGATTACCTTTAATGAGGATTTGAGCTCACCATTTTATGTTTTCTTTTCCCCAAGATATTAATAAAGGTTTTACTTAAAAAAGGAAGACCTTTATGGAGGATGTTGAAGATCTTTCACCACCATTAGAAGATTATATTCCATGTTTCCAACGACACTAAACTATTACCATCCTTGTGTGTGTGTTTTTGTTATGTACTAAGTATTCCGCAAAAGTAATGTAATGTCCATGTACGTCAAGATTCAGGTCTCTACAGTTGGTATCAGATGCAAAGGAGGTAGGAATGCATCCGATCCTTGGGAACTCTCACATGTGAGCATTGGACGAAGCACGGATCTCCGCCCAAGGGCTTCATGAGGAAATGGCTGCCACTGGGGATGGTGTTGTGTCCCGCCCAGGGGGTGTGGCCGCTCATGTAGTTCCCTGATAGGTATTAATTATAGTCCACTTGAAGTAATTCCAGACCGCTACAATTTTATCAGAGGAAAGGTTTAGTCAACCTTTGGAAACTAGGATGCGAAAACGTTAGTGAGATCCATATAGATATTTCTATGGTATGTATAGGGATGTCCCTAAGGATAAGTATACATATAGGATATAGTCTTAGAACAATGGTAACGATCTTAAAATTTAACCTAAGATGTTAGATATTGAGGGTGCTCCCCCTTTACTATGTTGTTTTACCTAGCATGATTTTTTCCTCTCACACTTTTCTTTTTGGGTTTTAGACGATGGATGGAACCCAAAGGAACCGTGTTGATCACTGTAATGGACAATGCAATGATTGTCCTCCTGAACAAACAAATGTTATAGGAGATGGAGTGCAATATCTTATTTCTATACTTACCCAAGCTATGAAGCATTCTGCACTTCCAAATGAGAAGATAAGAGAACAATATTCTATTGAGTCCTTCATGAGGTAACGTCCACCTTCTTTCAGGGGGTCTTCTGATCCACTTGTTTCTAAACAATGGATCAATACCACTGAAAAGATATTTTCAGTTCTTCAATGTTCTGAACATGATAACGTCATCTTAGTAGTATATCGTTTGGAAGGTGAAGCTGATCAATGGTGTAATCTTATCAAGAATATGAGGGAAAGAGATGAAATTGAGTCCATGGAGTGGGATGAGTTCAAGAACATATTTTTCAATAAGTAATTCCCTCGTATTCTTCGAACAAATATGGAGAAGGAGTTTCTTGAACTAATGCAAAAGGATGATGAATCTGTTTGTATATACGAAGCGAATTTTACAAGGCTTGAAAGGTATGCATCTGGATTTATCATCCAACCTGAAAGTAAAGTTGATCGATTCTTTAGTGCCTTAAAAGCAAGTCTTCTAAGGGCATTAGTTATTAGAGACTTCAGTAGCTATGAAGAAATTTTGTGTTGTGCTATCAAGGTAGAAATGGAAGTTGGTGTTACATGTCCATCTCATGGTTTTAAAAAGAAACGAAAGATGGAGTTCAAGGAGAAATATCAGAATAATGGTGAAAAGAAGATGGATGTTTTATTACGCACAAAGTGTGGAAAGAAGCATGGTGGAGTTTGTCTTAAAGGGACTAGAAAATGTTTTAAGTGTGGAAAAGAAGGTCATTGAGCAGATGAGTGTCGAAGTAATGGAAAAAGGGTTTCTAATGACGTGAATAAAGCAAACACTGCAGAGAACGCACCACCCACACTTCAATGCTCCAAGTGCAAGGAAATGGGGAATTATGCTAATAAATGCCCTAATCCAAGGGTTAGTGATGATCAACATGAGCAACCGCATAAGGAAAAAGTCAAATGGAAGTCACATGCGATCACTATTGGCGATGTTGAATATGACAACGATGTGGTGGAATGATTAAGAGTTTATGTAATGGGATTTCAAAATAGTATCATGGAATCTCATTTATGGTATTGTGGAATTTTGGAATATCTATGTATCGGTTTTCAATAATTATATGATACTGGTAACCATGAAAAAAATGTGATTGAAATATTTTTGAAAAGTAGATGATATGCGCATAATGAAGGGAAAAGAAGATAATGAGATGTTTGATTGTATTCATGATCTCATTATTGATATAAGGACTAAGTATATAGAATTTTGAGGATTTGGTATGTGGAAAGAGTTATCTTTTGATAGCACTCATGTTTTCACTATGATTCAATGGGTATTCATTTTTCAATAGATTACATGATTATGGTATTCACATTACTGGAATGTGATGAAAAAGATATATGAGGGATAAATGATGGCATTCACGTGATCATTTTCACTATACTATGAGGTTGGACAGAAGTATTTTAGATAAGCCTAAAGATTGGAATGGATTCTGTTGGACATAAGTTAGTATTGTTTAAGGATAAAACTTTTTTTTGATATTGTTGATGGGATGTTATAATAATGTAGTTTTAGAAAAAGGACAACCTGCAGGATGTGCGACAACCCGTCGTGTTTGCCAAGGCTGTGGGAATCGAACCCACAACTAAAGTGCGACGGGCCTTTATCGCATACCACTCGCCTACAGAAAGTCCCTGGTTAGTAGAAACTAGTTTTATTTTATTATGCGCTATGATATATGAAGTATAAGTTCATTTTTGGAATCGTATATGATTAACCTCACCAAAGACAGACTTATGTATATTTGATAAATATTTCTAAACTTTTGTTTGAAATAGATGGAATGACCCATCATTCTATCACATGATCTGTTAACACTTCACGAATAACAAATTCAACTTCATTTCATTATGAGATGAAGTGGAAATTGTTCAAAGCACGAACAACAGTGAGATTTACCAAAATCAAGTAAGTATTTCTTCTAATTCAATTTTTTCAACTTTAGGGAAATGATATTGAAAACCAAAAATGTTGTCATAGTGATCTTATATCTGATGAATCAGATGGTACCCTAGATAATCACAAATTTCTGGCTTTGCGATTGTTGGTTTTTTCATAGCCATGTTCTCTACCACTCTCCATCCGAACATGATGGTTAGATTTTTCTTCCATATCCATATTTTCACCTATGTTCTCTTATGTGGAAACCCAGTGATGAGTTAATTTGGGTAACCGTTTCATTTTATACTTTAGTTTTTAAATCCATGTTTTGGTATTCCTTTTTACGATGTGAGTTTCAATTAAACATCCTTTCGACTAGTAAACCATTTATAACCCCGACGAATTTCGAGGGCGAAATTCATTTTAAGGGGGGTAGAATGTAACACCCAGAGATTTTATGAAAAATATTCATTTAATTTCAATAATGTGTCGTGTTGTATTCTACCCCAAGATTACCTTGCGCTATACGCAACACCGTATTAGCTTGCAGTATACGCAACACAATTCTTGGATCGTGTTACACACAATTTTGATAATAGTTATTCTACGCAACATTGAGTATATATATATATATATTCAATGAATAAATGAAATATGGTTGGATTCTATTATACGAAACAATGAAGGATTCTTTCACAACATGAAACCCTGACTTGGCTTGCATTACACGCAATCGCGACCTTCCTCGATAGCGTGTGTTGTACGCAATACCGGGTTTTATTAAACAACGATATATTATTATAATATTGTCATGAACTAGCCGTTATGAATAGTATTAACTAAATTTTTAATTTTACAACATTATTATTCATCTTAGTCATTATCTAGAACATGGTATAAGAACAAAATAAATTTTTCGTAAAAAATAAGTATTTTTAAAAAAATGCAGTTTTGCCTCATTTTGATGGTGCACCCACTTTAAATCTATTTTTGACATGTTTATATGTTCAATTTGACAAAATAAAATTCTTCTTTTTTATCAGGATATAAAAATTTACATTAGACAATGTTTTGATATTTTTCCGATAACTCTCATATTTTAATGAATAGTAAAAACACGCTAGATTTTAATTAAAAGAAACTTTTTTCATCGTAATATATTATGTGGTTAAATTATAATATTGAATAGTTTTAAAGTATAAATAGAATATATTTTTACCATTTAATATAATGTATGTCATTAGCATTGATTTTACCTTGAATTCGTAGGTTAAATCAATTCAATCATTTGCAATGTTTTAAAGAAAAACCCGTTTTCATTCGACAACGAGATTAATTTTAATTTAATTTCAGATTCTTTTGTGAATGAATTTATAAAAATGGATTCCATACTTGGGTTCAGTGGGTCCAAATTATGTTAATAAGCTACTTTTTATTTTTGGGGATTGGGAATAATAACTACGGTAAATTTTATTTACTATAGTTAAAGGTAAATCGGGTAATTAAGGGTAAATATAAGATTATAAAATTATCTTAACACTTGGAAAAATCCTATTGGATGGTTAAATTAGACCCATATAACTTAAGGGTCGTATTAGATTAATTTTATGGACTTTTTTCCATGAAAATAATTTAATTATTATTAAAACCAAAGAATGTCACAACATGTCACTTTCTTAAATCTTATAAGTATAATAAATTTAATTTAGTGATAAACTTCATGAAAATTCAAACATGAATTGTATCCAGAACTCTAATAAAATTATCTACATCATATGAAATTATTTATAATTTCTAGTGATTAAATAATTATCATTTATTATGACACAAAGATGATGCAGTAATTGTCTTATTAATGAAATATTGACATAATTGATGTTATAAATGACCAAATAAATGTAATTTGAGACCTTTTATGACATACATTAATTTTATAGGTTAATATGACTTCTTATTGTTGATATAAGTAACTTTTTTCTTACTTTTCATTCTGTTATGAATTTCATAAAAATCATGTACCAAATAGTGTCAAAATTGACATAAATTAGTTTTTAAAACAAATATTATATTATTACTTGTTATTTAATTCCTAAAAATCTAAGGATCAGCCAAATTACATAGATAAGGATAGATATATTAATAATAAACAACTTGTGGTTATTTTGGCTTGTTATAGTAAGTCTATTAACCATATAGTGTAAGAAAATAAAAAGACACGGTAAAAGTTAAATTATTTATCTTAGAGTTAAATCTAATTGATAAGGTTAAATTAATTACATAAACTTGTATAAATCCTATTGGATGAGAGGATGTCAACCCATCCCCACTTTATCTTCGAAATAAGACCCTTTGGAACCATTATAAACCGAATTTGACTTTAATATAAAATAATATTTTGAGATTTTCCTAAGGTGCCCTCTCCTCCCTCATAAAAGGGAACCTCCTCCCTCTCCTCCTCACACCAATTTGAGCATTCATGCTCGGCCAACCCCTGCCCGATTCTCTTCTCCACTTCCCTAGTATCATCCTAGAGGTCCTGGTCTTCTTCAAAGACCATCCATAGTTCTTTAAGTGGAGGTTATGTGAAGGCGCGTCAAAAAGAGGTAATATCCATTACCGATCTTTTTCAATTTTTTTCTTCTTCTACTTCTTCTTATTTATTTGTTTCATGATAAAGTAATAACATCAGTATTTATTATATACTTATATGTTATTATAAATATTAAACAACTCTAATTATCCTTCTATCCATCCTACGGAAAAACGAAATCACCGCACGTGCATACGTACGGAATACTGTCTCCACGTCGTGGTGTAATCTATTTTTCTGCCACCTCATTAATTGGATGGGTATAATGGTGTAATGGGTAACTATATATGATTATAATACAATGATATTGATACTGAAATAGTATACATACACTTCAACACAATTCGACGACGATGGGAACGATATCATCGCTCGTGCATACGTACGGACTACCGTCTCCATGACGCGATGAGATTCATTATCCATGTTAACCATTCCAGAATGATTATAAAGATATATATAATGAACTATAATGAAATATATGACATGTTAAATCTACTGGAATTCTGTATATATATATGTCATCTACATAATTCCATTCAAGACAATAAGAAAAGTAAATCAACGTTCATGCGTACGTACGGACTACCGTCTCCATGAACGGTGTGTTTCATTTCATTTATCTGTCTATTATATATATATTTATATATATACTGAATATATATGATATATAAATAATATTTTATGTTCTGGAAGTAAGTAAATCATGATATAAGTAATAATAATGTCAACAACAACAAGTCCAAACACCTACGATAAATGAAATGATTTTACCCAAAACGCTTCTTTAAAATGGAATTTACAAAAGAACGGGTAATATAAAGTCATAAGTGAACCATATATGATATCATAACAATGAATATGATTCTGTAATAAGTTAATGACATTATTTAAATCATTATATAGGAGGTTCAGATACGTACAAAGCATATCAGACATAAGGTAAGGGAAATATCACAATCTCATTTTTTTTCCGAGATTGTTTATACTTAATATTTACTGGGGTGTATTTTATCATCCACATCCATGTTTCCTCAATATGTAATATTTACATCATTATGAAATATTTTATATCCAATTTTACCCTTCGGTGATTATTTAGTAAATAATATAAAAGGAATCTTTTGTCGTTTTTCGTGTGAGGTACTTTTTGACTTTTCCGACAAAAGTGCGAAGAATGTTTTTTTTAACTTATACGACATGAATGGATTTTATAATAATTAATTCCACGAACCTTAATTTAAAAGTTTTCAAGTTTATTTTTAATCAACTTCTTTTATTTTATAATTTTATGACATGTTAAGAAAGGAAAAATGTTTTTGAAGTTGAAACGATGTTTTCCTAAATAATGGAGTTCAAGTGATTTATCAAAATTATTTTCCATCTAAGATAATATACGGTTGTGTTTCTATCCCTATTATTACATTTATTTGATCATGTTCTGATGGAATTATTTTTATGAATCCCTTTATCTTATATGAATTGTTTTATGATGTCATGTTGTTTAAGAATCCCATTTTTATTACATGGGTTATGCAATGATGTATGATTTATGATTTTGTGGCACACATAAGAATGGTATCATAATGAGATGGGTGGGACCTATATCTCCCTCCAATGCATTGGGTAAAGGTTTTATATCTCATGAGATAGACATGGCTGTAATGGTAGGTTATACAGGTTCAGTGAAATAGGACTGAAACGAGGGTGACTCGGTTCAGAAATGGACTTTGTCCACTAAGAAAGTCATGGCAATGAGTCCTGACAAATAAGATATGATTCTCTATGATTATGAGTGCATCCCACAAAGTTTCATGTTTTAATTTATTATTATTGGTATTTCATTTCACTACTATGATTTATCCCATGTAATGAAATTACGCTCTCTTTTGCAGGTTAAGATTTCCAAAATTTTATGTTCTTATGAATATGATGTGATTGATATTTCTTTTGTTTACCCTTACTGAGAATTTGAGCTCACCCTTTTATGTTTTCTTTTCCCCATGATATAAATAAAGGTTTTAGGTAAAAAAGTAAGATCTTTATGGGAGATGTTGAAGATCATTCACCACGATTTGAAGATTATATTCTGAGTTTCCAAAGACACCAAACTATTACGATCCTTGTGTGTGTGTTTTTGTTATGTACTATGTATTCCGCAAAAGTAATGTAATGTCCATGTACGTCAAGCTTCGGGTCTCTCTATATATAATGTGAACTCACATGATTTAATCGACACTTGTGAGGTAAATTTATTGATATGGGTTACATACCAACATCCTCTTGTTAGAAATTGTGGCCATGCCATCATGGGCTCTGTGGGATATTACAAATCAGAAAAGAAAAATGAATTAATATTGATATAAATTTTCATAGAATGAGTATTATTCCTATATATACCATTAATTAATATATGTTTATGGATGATTTTTAGGTCTATTGTTATTCACCTGTTTCATTTCTAGAATATCTCATCTATCTTCCTTTGCATGATCCTCGTTTCCTTCACGGACAATATTAAAATAACTGGAAGGAATGTAAATGGGGATTCACATGAAAAAAGACCATTAACTATGAATGACTAATTTATATAATGTTTTTAAATAAATTTAATCTTTTTTCTTTTTTAATATTATTTGATATACAAGACTCCACTGCATTCTCTAATATTTTAGTTTAGAAAATGATACCCATTATTTATTTATTTATTTAATTTTAGATTTTCATATGCATATTTGGATAGACTCAAAATTTATTTTGAAGGATATAAATTATAAATATATATTCAATTCATAACATTTTTTTCATATGTATATAATATATCATATATACCATCTTATATTCAATTCTGTTTGGGATAAATTTACGCCACTTGTGTTTACAATGGATTATCTACTCCCAATGTGATGTGATTCTTTTTCAAAAACACATTACCTAAATGACAATATGGATAACATTATTTAATATATGTCATATACATGAAATAATTATTTTATTATTGAAATATTTATTATTTTTGAATTATAAAATATAAATTAAATTCATACAGTTTTTGTCACTAAATGGTGATAACTTTATTCATACATGCGTGTACTATAGGCTGCACATAGCAATGTGACTCTCAATATTGATAACCACAACACATTGATGGTATATATAAGTATAGTAAAATAAATAATTTATTAATTATTATATTATTATAGTTTTTGAAATTTAAATTATTATTGAACACTTTTCTATAATGATCATAGAAAAATTGATATATTACTCATTTGTACATATGAACTACCATTTCAATGCATGTAACATGAATTATTTATCTAAACCAACATTCAGTAATGTTATTAAGTGTATATTCAACTTATAAATATTATAATTATTCAATGATATTTTTTACAGTTATAATGTTGCAATGATTTTTTAATTGGACAGAAAATAAAAAAATTAAAAAATATATAAAAAAGAACACGATTATTACCGAGAACATGACTTTAACACAAAATTGTTTATAAAAAAGTAACCAAATGACATACATAAAAATATATGGTATGATATATATCATTTTGGTTTATTAATATATTTATTCAAAATTTATATTTATTTTACTAGATGTTTTAACATGTGTAATTTATGTTGGAACATAATGTTGGTGGATTTCATCACCCTGTTTTACATTATGAGAAACAAGATGTACTCACCAACTACTTTTTCAATTTGTAGTAGGTATTGACCATGAATTTAATTTATGATTTTTATAATGATATTATCTGTATTTAAATGTCTATTTATGGATACATAATTTATATAATTGACCATTTCAATTTTACCAAAGCAATAAGTGATTTTGTTAGGATTTGTCCTTCATTGTGTTGATTGTTATATTATGAATCTAAATTAATTAAAAAGGTGTATATGAATCTCATATTTTAGGAAATATCATCATTGTATTTTTTGTTAAAATTTATTTTATTTCTTCCTATATAATTTGATTCAATTAGACCAAAGTGTTAATGATTTTTACATACAATATCATTATTTATCAAGATTAATTAAGACTATGTTCCGATGATAAAATATCCTGATAAAAAAATGAAAAAACAAATTAATTTTATTTCTATATAGTTATTAATCGTTACACCATGTTATATTACAGTATGTCACTATTTTTTAAATAATATACTTTAAAAAATGATTTTATAAAAATTTGACTGTATTTGTCTCTTCATTCGAAAATCTATTTTCATAAAAACAATGTTTTCATCAAAGATATATATATATATATATATATATTACTTTTATACAATTTATTTTTAATGAAATTATAATAATGTTTTAATTTTGAGAAAAAAGTTCTCAATGGAAGATTCATGTAATTTTATATCAAATGTATATTTGACATTAAATGAAAATGTGAGAGGTATATTTGATTATAAGATTATGGCGTGAATGTATCTTCTAATACACATGACCATTATTTATATTTCATATTCTATTATATGTTTTCATGATTAATTAAAAAAAATATTAATAAATTTTTAATGATTTATATTTTTTCAAATCTGAACGGTTATAGTCATTATAATTTTTTTAATTATTATTGAATTTTCTCTAAAAAATCAGTAAAATTTTCCATGAACATTGTTTTCATAAAATTTTATGAATTTTTAGTTATTATAATTTATTATAATGTAATGGATTTCTCAATCTATGAGAACTTACACTAATGTAACCATATCCGTAATGGACATATGATCCAGGTATAGAATTTTTTTATTTAAATAATTAATATTTTTGATGATATTAAGTTTTTTAAATCCATTAATATTATTTAGTTTATAACACGGTAAAACACTTATGAACCCTAGTTCTTTTTTATTGGATATATTATGATTAAAATATGAAATGGTTATGAATCCTAGATCTTTTCCCAAGGTTATGACATGAAAAAATTATACAAACTCCATTTCATTTAATGAGAAATGAGATGGTTAATGTTTATGATAGTTTGAATCACATAAATATGGGATTATTTTTTATATGTATGGGGTATATATTTCTCTCAAATCAATTCAGATAATATTATATGATCTCATGTGGTACACATGAAATTATTACATTATTGATATCTGTTACAAGGTAGGAAATCCCAAGACCAAAAGAGGTACACATATGGAAATCAGAATCCTAACATTATCAGAATGACATGCGGGGTATCCTAGATTTATGATTTTAGATGACTATTTTTATATCATAAATATAAGACTTATGTAAATTTTTTTCTCATGGATCATGTTCATTGACTCTGTTAATATTAATTCTTTATTATATTTTAATACTTCTTCCTTGAATCACTATTATTGCATTTGATATGAAGGGTATGACATTTAAATTTCAATATCATGTCTGCATAACCTTATGTACATTTTATGCTTAGGTATCATACTTTTTACTCTTATTGAGCATCACAGATCTCCCATTATTATGTTTACATTCCCTTGGTTATGAATAATGGATTTTATATAATATTACTAAAGGGGAATATATTTATGGGATTTATTGGTGAAAATAAATTAATTAAATATATTAATTTCCATGATTAAAATGGACTTACTAATATTGTCCTCATATGCTTGTATGTGCAATTTAATGAATATTCATCTAAAAATATATAATGTTTATATATGAGAATCCTTTATTTATATAGATGGCATATGAGTAATGTTTTTAATAACCCCTAAAAGTCAAGGATGAGAAAAAAAATGATATCCCTTGAATTATTTATATATATATCTCTATTTATGTATCTAATGATAACACCATGCATGACTCCAAATATTGTAAAATGCATTGAAAAATTATTTTAAAGGATATTAAAATTTGTTTCCATTAAATTATATCCCTATAATTACACAACCAAAGGATGTGGCGCTATAATAGATTAACCAATGGTTAATATCTCTAACAATGGACCATTGAGAAAAAGTCAAATGTAACTTGGTGCACATAAATATGCCTTAACACACAAATAGTTTAATACACATATGGGATACAAAATTGAAATTTAAAAAATCTATATAAACCATAAATAAGGATTTACAAAGATGATGATTATGAATTACCTATTGGTAAATGTTAGATGATATTGATTAATTTTGTTTTCATGATATAATTATCTTATATGTCATTCTTCATTATTATAAGATCACCCGACATGATAATTATTTCTTTCATGATTATTTTTTTAGTATATGACTAGAACCTAGAAGAATTAAGTATACACTGATAATGATGGAATATTTAGTGATTATCATAATCCAAATTGTATTATGACTTGAGGGAAATATATTATTATTATGAATTATCAGCTATTAGGATATATGATTAAAAACACGATCTTTGGTGATATTTATAAATAATTATTTAATAGGAATATGAAATGTTATGCAACATTATTAGCTAATAAAAATAAAGTCATAACTATTAATATTATTACATGTAAAAAATGTGTGATGATGTACCTATAACAATAACTCAAATTCATTAGATGATGTAATTTGTGTGGAAAATGAGGTCATAATGTTACAAGTTGTCGATGTGTTCAATGTATTAGGTGGGGTGAATAAGGGAAAATCCAAATCAATTACCTGATGAAAGAATTATCTTATAAATAATAGAATAACATATTCCATAACAATAAATAATGTGGTATATTTGAGGTATTTTTATATTTGGAATAAAGAATTTTTTTGAAGATGTATTTTTCAACATAATTCTCTTTTTAAGAATCATGAAACATTCTACGAATTGAGTTAATCTTGGTATAATATATGTCTCCAATAATCTAATAGTTATGGATACCATCACCATGTTATGGTTGATTATATGCTAATAATAATTTAAAACAATTTTAGGATTTTCAATGGTGTTATTTTTTTAAATATTAAGGATATTTTGACAGGCCTTTATTGAAATAAAATCATTTGGTTTTGTATATTGGGAAAATTATTTTATGGAATAATTCAATTAAAATTTTTGGTAATGTGATTAATTGTATTAGGAATCCATTAGGGTCATTGTTATGATTTTTTTGAGATAATTTTTTGTATTAATGTATCACTATATAATTATAAAGCCCAAAATATATATCAGAAATGAATTCTATCTGGATTATCATACCAGGATAGGCATTAAATAAGGGGTTTGGATGCATGTAGTACTACATTTCATTAATTTCAACAGGGAAGCAAGGATTAACTCAATATTAATAGATGTTTTTGGAAATACCTCGACATAGATAACATTTTCACCACATCGTATCATCATCAGGCATGTTTCTGGTCTAATAGAAAAAATATAAATCTTGAGGATATGCTTATATATTGTTGTTTATATTTTGATAATGGTTGGGATCAATACATTTACGTTTTTTCATAACAAATATATTTTACTCAAGAATTTCTATGGATCCTTATGAATCCATATAGGGAATAAAATACAGATCTCCATTGTTCTAGAATTTAGTTCTCGGTTAAAAGATATTACTACATGAGATGGCAGATGAAATGGATGTGATGGTTAGAACCATTCAGCCACACATAGGGAAATAAAATTTTTGATTGAAATTTTATAATTTTGATCATTAATGAGTACAAGAATTATCTTTTAGTGATCAAAACATCTATGAATTTATCCCTGGATAATGGATGGGTAAAATAATCCATATGTATATTGATACCATTAAAATACATGAACATTTTTGGATAGAAGTGTTTAATTTTGTGCTTCTATTGATAATCTCAGAGGTTCACAATGTATTTAATCTATCACTATAGAGTATTTAAAAACATTATCATCAATTTTATTGACTTCATATTTCATACCATTGGATAATTATATTTTATATAAAGAACAACTAGTCAGACTTGAGATTGAATAGACATTGTTACATGAAAAAATAATACTCACATTTTTAGGAGTATTTTTTACAAAATAAATTTGCTGGATGATGATATTTGGAAACCTATGTATATTCAGATTCATTAGTACTCATGTTTTTTACAACAACAGTGTTAAAATTTTATGGAGAAATTCATTATATGGTTAATAGAATGTAAAACCTTTAGATTTTGAGAAATATTATTTGTGAAATTTTTTAATCTTGTATATATTACATTAATCATAAAAATATCCTATTTAGGATAATTGTAATAAAAATATGAGATATTATTACATAACATATAACATTATGTTTAATTTTAATTACACGAAACATTAAATTTTTAATGTGTTTCATGATGCAATTAGATTCATAAAACATTGAAAATTTTTATATTTTTATTTAAAAAAATTTACACTTTTATATATCAATTAAATTGGGTGTATAAAGAAAAGTAACGAAGTTTTTAAAATTATCAATAATGGTTTTATATAATGTAAATATTTTGATAAGATGTACATTACATATCCAGAATGTCTATATTTTTAAAAAAAGTATTTTCTAAAAAATATTATTATTACTTCATTTTTGAAGTCTGATAATATTAATTTTACGCACATATAGAAACACGGATTGAAGAAAACTACATAAAATTTTTCAATAATGATTAATATAATATTTTTTGTTAATTTTTTAATTAATCTGAAATGATTAATGTTTTGATGAATTGTAAAACAACTTTATTTTAATTATAAATGTATTTTAATTTCATTTATTGATACATTAAATTTATATTATTAATTAGTTAAAAGTTACATTTAATATAATTATATATTATGTTTTCTATTTTTGGAATTTTTATTCTATTTATTATTGAATTTTTACATAAAAACATTGTAAAATATTTATCTTTTTTTTCTCGTGAAGACCCCACATTCATGTCACATCTGTAGAATTGGTATTATATTATCTTTTTTACTCTAATGTGAATGGTGTTTTCAAAATATGGATTACAGATTTTTAAATAATTAATATTAAAATTATCAAAATTGTTCAAATTTATTTTTTTCAAGATAAATAGTAAATATTGTAAATAATATCTTTTTTATATAAGGTAAAAATTTGATTAATGGTGGTTAAACTAAAATGATAAGGGTCAAAATACCTCAAAACCTATTGAAAAAAATTTATGTGGAAATATTCCAACCATATATATCTTCAAGTATTCATAATAATAAATTTATTTTGTAGTTTTTTATAATAAAAACATGTGCAATCCTTTTTCTTTTCAAAAATTAAATAGTGCGGGACTCACCTCACTTTTAAATGCATAATGTTCTCCTCTGCACATCACACCTTTAAAACCTTTTTTACCATCCTATACCTACCAAAATGGCATTAAAATTATTAAATATAATCACATAATTCTATGTTTGGGATGAAAACCAATATTGGAGGGTTTATAATACAAACTTAAGGATATTACCTAAATGAGTGGGGATATTCTTCATTGAGTGTTATTATTTTATTTCACCCTACACCTACAAATTTTTTTAAATGTGATATAATAAAATAAATATCATAAAAATACTCATATGTTTATAGGATAATAGATTTATTAATATAATTTTTTATATCTATTAAATGTGATACAAAATTATCTTTCTTCTGTATCGTAGGCTACAACATCGTGAAACATTTTAATTATTTTTTTTCTATTATGAATAATTAAAGACTTTTATAATGTTATATATAAATTATATATAAGATATTTATAATACAATTTTACAAATTGAGTCATTATATATTATATATGTTTTTACTTCATTTTCCAGAAGGAATATGATAACATTTATCTTTTCTAAAACAGACCACCTCTTTGTGATGTTACATGATTAATTTTCACTAAACCATTACATGGATGAGGATACATATACTTCTGTGGAATATATTTGATAAAAATGAAATAATATTTATATTATTGAAAGATTTATCATTATTATGATATTATATTTCATTCTAATTATCATATATTTACTCAATTTATGTTGATAATGTCGTTCTTGTATGTGTGCACTACTGCCTTCAAGAAGCGATGTGACTCACCCATTTCATCACCACACCAAATGGATGAAACATTAAATTATACATTAAGAAATAATAATTTAATTATAATAATAATAATGTTATATAGATCTAAAATATTACATACATCTAATCTATAATGGGCGATGAATAATGGAAAGGTTACTCCCTCATACGTACAACTTACCCTCTACAAGATCATAACATACTTAATTGCACGAAGTCATATTTCATGAATTTTATTAAAATTATAATTGATGTATAAATATGAAAATTATTTCATTATTAAAATTATTTAGTAAATCGATATGTTAATATAGTAAGAGTAGAAAAAATAAAAAAATAAAAACATAATAAAAAATTTAAGTGATTAATATATAAAACATGACATTTTAATTGAATTGTTAATAAATGGATAATAAGAGATATATATAAATAAAAACTTGTATGAAATATATATGTATTGATGTATAATTTTGGTTTAATACACTTATATTTAATTTTATAGATGTATTAACGTTCATGGAAGGGGTCAATACTTATGGTTAGGGATTGTTTTTCTTACATATTTACATCAGTGTGACACAATCCATTTTCACCACCTATTTATTTTATATGGATATTTTATAATTTACATAAATATATATTATTATTTTTCAAAAATAAATAAAAAGGATTTATATATACATTTTATGAGACATATTATTGGGTTTTATTATTTCAATGTTACAAAGTGATAAGTGATTATTTCTTAAATATTTATACTTTGAGAAATATGTAATCATATGGAAATATTTTCACTTAAGAGATGTATATATAGATCCATTGAGATGTAGAATCATTACATTAGTTATAATAATATTATTTTATATTCCATTATATTTTAATCCTCTGTGGGTCATACAATTCAATGATACAAATGTGGTACATAATATATGTTACAATGTCATCGTTTATCAGGATTGTTTATGATTAAGTTTTTTATGATAAAATATTATGATCCATATCCCAATAAATTAAATATTGTTATTATTCTTTATAAATAAATTATTTTTTCATGTAATATTAAAAATTTCCCTCTCTTTGATTATTTATATAATTAAAAAAATGATTGTATGAAAGTATGACTATTTTATCTCTTTAGAAGTATATAATGTTTTTAACAAAACCATGTTTTATTATATTTGATTTAAAAATTTTGTTTTATAAAATTATTTTTAAAATACATTTTTACACAATTTTTATATTTTATTTATACATTTTTAATTGAATATTCATGTCATTTTTGTAAAACAATTCATTTATATTTTATCAAAAATGTGAAATGAAAGTTTTTTTAACATTTATGTTATAAACATTATATACTTTCATCATGAACATTATATTTATTATGTATAAAATTAAAATTTATCAATATTATTTTAAATGAAATGGGATTTAATGAATTTTTATTTGAAAAAGAAAATTCCCAAATATAAAAGGATATTTTCCAAAAAAAAAAATTAATTGAGTTTTTAAATATCCTTTATAAGTATTCATGTTTTGTATCAAAAAATGGATTTAAAAATTATTTATTGAATTTTTAATCTGAAAATATAATTAGAAAATAGAGGTTTTTTTCCAAAATATATTTTCACAGATAATTTTTTCATTCAAAATCATTCTATATCTTAGAATTCCACCTTTGAGGCAACTTATGATTTAAATGGGATATGAAATATGGATACAATTATTATTAATTCTGTAAATGGTTTAATTTTTTTTAGACATGATTTTTATGATAATCATTTCTTCTGAATGGGCCCTACTAAGAAAAAATTGTTATGGAACAAGTCACTCTTCCAATTGATATGATATTATTAAATGTTTCTGAAACATATTTCATTTCAGGGGTTTTGATATGATGAATGTTTTATGATCTAGTGTTACAAATAAAAATAGGATTCCTTCTAAGATGGGTGGAACCTATATCTCCAACCAATACATTATGTGCTAATTAATCACATTTGGTCTCGAACTGTATCAGAGAGGTTATAAAAATCACGCTAGATTGGACATGGAATGTCATCACAATCACAAATAAGGTACATAGATGTTTATCAAATACATTCCATGTAATTAATATATTTATCAGTATTCAAGAAAGAATATTTTATTTTAATAGGTTTATTACATAAAACTATATCTTATGAGAATTTATGATCCCATGCCTCATGTTCATCATTTCTATTATGATTCATTCCTTATGAACTGAAAATCATTATTCATTGCGTGAATATTATGATATTTGGTATTCATGGTATTGTTTTAAAATTTTATACCCATGTACTAATTATTATATGCTCTTGTAATTCGTATATATTTCCCATGATGAACCATAAAATTCAATAGAGGTGACTCATTCTTAAATTTAATTTTCCACGTTTTTTAACAATGTTTATTATATAATATTAATATGTTGTAATATAATTATGGGATTCATTAACGATCATTCATTAATAATGATTATTTTGTCACATGATTTTGATGGAAATAAACTAATATAGTATTTCGTTGTGTGTTTCTGGGAATGTAATTAATATATATCAATCACGATGTAATATCTAAGTATAATAATCCTATTTTCCTATAGTTAATATCAATTGAAAGGGTGAGATATCCATCAAAAAATTAGATGATAAAAAATTAGTGACATCCATAGGGATATATATAAGAATATTTCTTGGGATGCCTTTATGGATTTGTATATCGATTCGTCAAATTATAGGAATGATTACAACAATATTTGTAAAGGATAAAGAATGTCGTATATGTGATTTTACATCCCATTATAATTATTATATGTGGATGGTAATGTGGAATATATATTCCTAAAGGTAATTACTATGAAAAGGGATTATCGAGCTAGAAACTATAATGATCTGGTGCATGAAAAAATGCCTTATTTCACACATGGTATGACACTCATGGGGGACACACTTTTGAAATTCAAAAGCCCTATATGAACAATCATGATGGAATTAAATATATGATGACTAAAATTGACATATGATAAACCCAATGTTTCATTTATTAAATATGCTGGCATTATTTAGTAATCCTATAAGTTAATATTCTTGATTATGTGTTTCTTAAGCATGATTATTGTATATTTGAGTTTGATAATTTGTTTTCATCAATTATTGGAGTCTATAGGAATGTCGTTCATAATTATTGTTTTGATAAATTTTGAGATTATTATTAAAAAAACTAGTCAATGAATAGATATGAATGCTTTTTTAGGTAAAATCCAATGAATTTAATATAATATCATTTTATTTGATAAGGTATGAGACACACAACAAAAAGAATTGAAAATTTAATAATCCCTGAAATGTTATGATATATTTATATTTAAATAAATATAATATCCTAAATAATTATTATTATACTCATCCTTGAATTTAACTTTCATTACATAAATCACTGATTTTATTATCTATCACAACCAACACTGGGATTAGGTTACATTTCCTACACAACCGACATTAAATGAATTTGAACTATAATTAAAATAGTATTATAATTGTTAAAACATTGAAGGTAAATGACTGTTTATGAGATTTACTAACTATATTATAAAAAAGTATGATTATATTTTTATTAGTAATATAATAAGAATAAAAAAATTTTAAATAAATGTTTCATTTTTAGAAACTAAATTATTTAAAAATTTTGAATTAGTATATATTTTAATAAATTATATAATTTTTTTAACAATTTATAAAAAAACGTTGAAAACATAATTCATTTTTTTAATAATAAAAACATATCATAAGGATTTTTTTTCTTTTTTGAAAATGTTTCATTTTTGGTAAGTGGTTAAAAATATATAATTTTAACAAATAACAAGAATTACATTTAAATAATTTTAAATTATAAATTATATTTTATATTAGTTTTATTGTAACCAAAATTAAAATATATACTAGTTAATAAAATTTAATTAATTTGAATCAATTTTATACATAATTTTGATTTAAATTTATTGAAGTCATTTGATGATTTTTTCTCTGAAAAACATCTTTCTCATCACATCCAAGGGATGAATTTTAAATTATATTTTCCAACATAAGTGAATTGAATTTGAAAAATAGGAATGAATGTTTTGAATATAAAAATTATTATGTATAATAATTTCAAATTACTTTTTTAGCATAATATATATTGAATTTATTAAGACATAATTTCCATGGTTAAAGAAAAAATTGGTTTACCGGGTGTCAAATGGAAAAGATAAGTGTAGAAATAAAAAATAAACATTTATAAAAACTATCTTCTATACATATATTTACCACTAAACATATATAATTATATATTTTTTAATTTTGGAATTTTTTGAGATCTAAAAAATGTAGTATATCACAATTTATTTTAAAAATAATAATTTGTGTGTTATGTCCCCAACTAATAAAAGGCGACCAAGAAACCAATATTAATGACAAATTAAAAATCATTGATTCATCTAGAAAATTACAAAATAACATATCACCATACCCTATCATTTACAATATTTCGTTTTTTTGGAATAAGACCAACCTAATAATGTTCTATGCAATATAAAGAAGGATACACGATGATGTTGTAATGTTCTTCAACAAGAATCATTTTTTATTTCTTCTCCACCTCTGTAATTATTATTTAAAAATTTTAAAATTATAAAATATGAATATTAAATATATTCTTAATTATATGATACAATAAAGACGTAAAACCATATCCACTTCCATCAAATGGGATACAAAATCATTTTTTCCATGTACGGTGGACTACTGCATCAGGAACAGATGTATTTCGTTCATCCATTACCATAAATTGATCTTGGGTAAAATGATGGATATGAAATATTAATTTGATATTAATTACTTATTTATGACTATTTAGTAATTATTTCATATCCATATATATATTTCATTCCATTCATTAGGGGATACGCTTATGTCACTCTTGTTTATGGTGGAATACCACATCATGAGGCAATGTGACACATCATTCACTGTGAATTTACATGGAATGTGATAACAATAATTTCAGTTATTATATGTAATATTGTTGAAAGATTAATAAAATTATTGTAATGTATATAATTTATAAATGATAATACATAATTTTTAACACTATGAATATTGATAACATCATTCATGTGCATGTGGACTATATCATTCACATAGGGATGTGGATGTCTTTTCATCACCACACCACATTGATGATATATATAAAATATTTAAAATAATAGTATTTTATATATAATATTATTATAATTAATGAAGTATAAAAAATGACTTACCTCCATTTTATAAGGTTAATTGAAAAATAAAAACCTTACTCATGTGTATGTATGGCATACTTTCTAAATAATCATCACGTACATAATTTTTCAAACCCATCATTCATTATTGGTTTTAATAATAAAATTGTCCTATAAATATAATGATTATGTCATGATTATTATTCAACGTACATTAAAACTATATAGTTTGAAAAAATAATGGGATCATTCATGAAGAAACAAACATGAGAAATGAAGGTAATTAATAGTTAAAAAATAGAAATAATGAATGGTTTATAATGAAAAAGTAATTATATTGTATAAATGGGTCATATATGATATTATCAATTTTAATGTAACTGTTTACATGTTAATAACACATATAAAACATTGTACATGATGGTAAATAGTGATCAATAAAAGGGATGTGTTAAATAATTTATTTTTCCTCTATTTAATTTCATTGAGGCTTATTTGTAATTTTACACACCTAGATTCTTTTATATAGAGAATATAATTCTCAATTCACATGTAATATTAAGAATATCTCATACACTACTAAAATTTTACACTTTTCCAATGGTTTAAACCCATTGGAAAAGGCCTGGAAACAATTGGTATATACTATATTGATGTTTGCCTCAACCGTTTCCATGTAGGCCATGAAAATAGGCCTATTCCAACAGTTCTGTGAAAAATTTTGGTTTAAGTGTAAAATTAGAAGTAATATCAACGGTTTCCTACAAACCGTTGGCATTGTGTGTTAAAGTATAACATATACCAATAGCTTTTGAAACCATTTATATATGTGTGTTACACTTATACCAATGGTTGTAAACCATTATATTAGAGGGGATATGGAAATCCATAAGGCTATACCAATGGTTTTTTATAACTATTGGTATAAACTTATACCAATGTTTATAACAAAACCATTGGTATAGTTATATTATAGAATCTATACCAATGGTTTTTAAAACAATTGGTATACTTTTTCACATCTCCACAGCAATAGGCCCCTCTCCCCTCTCCATACCTGAAACAACATTTCTACACAGCAACACACCTCCCCCTATCCAGACCTACAACAACACCAATAAAAAATCCCCATCCAAAGTATTCAAAATTTATAATTCATTCCAGAACGTAGAAATTTAGAAATTTAGAAATTCAAATGCAATAACACCAATAAGAGAAAAATTTTACATATTATAGGAAATTCAATAACACCAATAAGAGTATTCCAAATTTATAATTCATTCCTCACTCATACCACAACACCAACACACATAAGATTATTAAAAAATTAGAATTCAATAATCACTCAATCCACAACACTAATACACACAAGAGAAAAAAAACATGTTATAGGAAGAACATGGGATGTTTTGTCATTGTCTTGGGTTGAGTATCATAAAACCAACAGAAAATCTTGTGTAGAGTTGTCAAGGATCATGATACCCATAAAAAAGAAAATGGTGGTGGTCATGTACATAGTCCTAGGATGAGTAATAAGATGCACATGGGATGTTTATATTCCTATAATGATTATGTATGTATTTATAAATGGTTCCTGGTGTGTTAGTGGGAAACATTGTCCAATCTCGACATATGATATGGGTTCCCCAAATAGCCTACTTGTTTTCCTATACTTTTCAATTCGAATTTAGGGGTGTGTGGATAATTGTAATTTTATCTTCTGTGTGTGATGGGAGTTGAATCCCCATCATGGGTAGTGGGTATGAATATTCAATTATTTATTTGGTATTGGTTTCAGAAAGGGTAATTAGTTTGTTCGTAGAACCCATTTTTTGAGGATGGGATTGAGGTGATCCATGGGTTTATGGTGTGACCATTTATATTCCTCACCATTGGGGTATTTTTATGAGATACTGAAACTTATTTTTCAAGAATATTTGTGTAGCCTTGTTGAACAAATTGTTATATGGTAGTCTTGTGTTTTCATAGGTTTCATTTGAAATCAGTATATGTTATTTATTTGTTTTATGTTATTTTATTGAATGAAGGACCCGTGATTGAGAATTAGAACATGAGTGTTGGTTCATGTTCATGATGGGATGTCGAGACTCATTCCTAAAATAATTCATGTTTTTCTATATATACTATGACCCATTGTGTTTCAATCTATTCCATGTGAATATTTTCATCTAATAATATATGACCAATAAACGATATTTTATTTTTTATCCCCTAATTTCAAGATTCTATGTGTCGCCTTGTGAATATTTTCAGTATGGCAGTTGTAGTTTTCACTTAAAATGTTGTCCATTTCAATCAAAAGTGAGACACTTTGAGTGATACCAGTCACACGGTGCCTCAGATTATGGTGAGGTTTAATCATACCCCTCACAAATGATCACTCGATCATTGTGTTAATGTATCAACACAATCTAAATGAGTTTGCTCTGTATTCCATATGCAAATTTTTGTTTTCACTTAAAATCCTCTCCATTTCAAAACAATGTGAGACACATTGTGTGGTACCCATCACACCCTGCCTTTGATTGCGGCAATGATGGCTCATATACATCAAAAATGACCCATGGATCGTTGTCCTAAAGTATCAACACAATCCGAATGCATTTGGTCAGTTTTTTGTATGCCAGAAGTTGATTTTACATAAAATGATGTCAATTTCAAATAAAAGAGAGACACATTGAGTGTTACCAGTCCCACCGTGCCTTTGATTGAGGAGGTATTGACTCATACACATCAAAGAAGACCCATGGTTCATTTTTCTAATGTATCAACACAATTTTAATACATTTGGTCAATTTTACGAATGTTAGATGTTTTGTCTTACAATGTTGTCCATTTTAAACAAAAGTGAGCCATTTTGAGTGGTACCAGTCACACCATGACTAGGATTGAGGCGGAGTGGACTCGTACATATCACAAACGACCCATGGATCGTTGTACTAAAGTATCAACACAATCTGAATGCATTTGGTCAGTTTTCCGTATGCCATTTGTTGTTTTCAATCAAAATGTTGTTCATTTCAAACAAAAAGTGTGACACTTTGAGTTATACCGTTCACACCATGCCTCAGATTGAGGCAGGGTTTACTTTTACCCTTCAAAAATGATCAATGGATTGTTTTGATAACGTATCAACATAATTGGAGTGTGTTCGGTCCATTTTCTGTATGCCAATTGTTGTTTTCACTTAAAATATCATCCATTTCGAATAAATGTGAGACACTTTGAGTGGTATCAGCCACATTGTGCCTCCTATTGAGGTGAGGTTGACTCATATACGTCAAAAATGACCCATGTATTGTTTTATTAATGTATCAACATAATACGAATGTGTTTGATCAGTTTTCTGTATGACATTTGTTGATTTCACATAATATGTTGTCCATTTCAAATAAAAGAGAAGCACTTTGAGTGATACCAGTCACACCATGCCTCGGATTGAAGCTGGGAAAACTCATACACCTCAAAAATGACTCATGTATTGTTATTCTAAAGTATCAACATAATTGTAATATGTTTGGTTATTTTTTTGTATATCAATTATTTTGAGATAAAATGTTTTCCATTTAAAACAAAATATAGACACATAGAGTGATACCGTCCACACTGTGCCTCAGATTAAGGCTAGGTAGACTCTAACACATCAAAAATGACCAATGGATCATTTTCCTATAGTTTGGACACAATATAAAATCATTTGATTGGGTTTCCATATGCATTTTTTTGTTTTCACATAAAATCATATCTATTTCAAATAAAAGTGAGACATTTTGATGGTATCGGCCATTCCATGCCTTGGATTGAGACAGAGTTTATTTCTACACATCAAAAATGACCCATGGATCATTTTCCTAATGTATCAACACAATATGAATGTGTTTGGTCGGTTTTCCATATGCCAGATGTCGTTTTATCTTAAAATGATCTCCATTTGAAAAAAATGTGAGAAATATTGAGTGATTCTGGTCACATTGTGCCTCGTATTTCGGTGGGGTTGACTCGTACCGATCAGCAATGATCCATGGATTGTTGTGCTAATGTATCAACATAATCCGAATGCGTTGGTTTATTTTTTCATATTCTAGTTGTTGTTTTCACATAAAATGTTGTCTATTTCAAATAAAACTGAGACACTTTGAGTGGTACCAGCCACAAAGTTCATCAGATTGAGCCGTGGTTAACTTTTACAAATCACAAAGGACTGATGGATCTTTTTCCTAAGGTATTAATACAATCTGAAATTTTTTGGTCAATTTTTCATATGCAAGTTATTGTTTTCACTTAAAATATTTTCCATTTCAAATAAAAGTGAAACATTTTTACTGGTACCGATCACACCGCTCCTCGATATGATTCACTAACAACATTAAAGGAGTGGTTATGATTAATTAAAATCATTTTTCTTCATATAATCATGAAACATGAATTGTAGAATGAAAATAGAAAACAAATAAAACTGTGATTATTGGGTATGTCATGCCACACACTAAACCACCTTGTTTAAGTCAAATCAAAAGTGAAATAAAAAATAATAGATGAAAAAGAGTAGAGTTATCTTCAGCCTTATCGACATGAAGTGTAGATATAAAAAATTTAGTGCCTTAAGATGGATCTATAGGGAGGAATGAGTTCCCAGCCTGGGTAAAGAGAGAGGGATCTAGTTTAGACCAAATGAAAACAGAAAAAAATTTGAATAACATTAGGACATATAGATTAGTACTAAATAATTAAGTGGGGGTTGTCCGGGTGGGGGTGGGGGCTGTCCGGGTCGTCTGTGGGGTTATCTGGGGGAGGGAGAGCTATTCGGGTAGTGCATGGGGCTTTCCGAGTGGAGGGGGCTTTCCAGGGTTACTAGGGGCTGTCCGGGGGGTGGGGGTCGTCCAGGGTGAGGGGGGTTGTATGGGGGGGTTGGGGATGCCATGGGGGAAATATCAGGGGGTGCTGGTCGTCCGGGGTGGGGGAGAGTGGATGAGTGTTGTCTTGGGTGGGGGCTGTCCGGGGGATGCGGGCGGGTTTCCTGGGGTGAGGGGGGCTATCAGGGGGTGGGGGCTGTTTAGAGTGCATTATCAGCCACCTCGGTCACAAGACACCTCCTATTGACATTTCGTATGGCCGACCATTTCAAAATTAACCCACCCTTTGTTGTCGTCTAATTTCATGGTATTCTGAGGTCATTCAGCCAATTTTTAGCACCCCACACACACATTTAAAGTGCACCAAACACCTAAAAACACATTTTATACCGTTCCGTGCAAACCACACATCCAAATGATGTGTCTTATTTTTGTACACCTCATGAATAATTATTATGTTATTTTATTGTGATTTCAAGTCATTCTGATAACTCTCGGTATGTATTTGACCGTAAAACGCTTCTTTTGGTCATTTAAGACACGCAGAGTGTGTTTGCGGCCACAGAGGTCACACGACACATACGACTGAGGTGTTGTCTACCTGACCCTTTCACAATTCATCCAACCATTTTTCATCTGATATCATGGCATTATGAGGTTGTTCGGCCGGTTTTGACCACCCCCACACATGCTTTTTAGGCATACCAAACACCTAAAAAGAAATATTCAATCGTGTTGTGCAAACCACAAGCTCGAATGACGTGTTGTCCCCTCATAAATCTCAAGAATAATAATTAAGCTGTTTTCGTGTGATTTAAAGTCATTATGATGTCGTTTGGTATGAACTTTAACGTTAAACACATGTTTTGGCCGTTTACGACACGCGTAGTGCGTTTTCGACCACCACGGTCACATGACACCTCCGATTGGCGTGTTGTATTGCCGAAAATTTCAAAATTACCCACCCTTTATTGTCGTCTTATTTAATGGAATTCCGAGGATGTTTGGCCAGTTTTGACCACCCCACACAGTCTTCTCAATCATGCCAAACACCTAAATACACATATTCAGTCGTGTCATGAAAACCGGGTGTCTGAATGACGTTCTGCCTCCTCTTACACATCACGAATATAAATTAGGTTGTTTTGTGTGATTTCATGTCATTTTGATGTCATTCGGTATGCGTTTGACCATTAAACGCATGTTTTGGCCATTTACGACATGTGGAGTGTGTTTTCGGCCATCGTGGTCACATGATACCTCTGATTGATGTGCCGTCTGGTTGACTATTTCACAGTTCACCTACCCATTGTTTTCATCTAATTACATGGAATTATGACGTTGTTTGGATGGTTTTGACCAGCACACACACGCATTTCATACACGCCAAATACATAAAAAACACATATTCAATCGTTCCACACAAACCGCACATACGAATGATGTGTCGTATTTTTGTACACCTCACAAATAATAATTAGGTTTTTTCAGGAGATTTCAAGTCATTCTAAAGTCGTTGTGTATGTGTTTGACTATAAAACACATGTTTTGGCCATTTACAACACACAGAGTGAATTTTCAGCCACCACGGTCTCACGACCCATCCAATTGACTTTTTGTATGTCCGACCATATCACAATTCACCCACCCTTTATTGTCATCTGATTTCATGGCATTACGAGGTCATTCGGTCATTTTTGACCACCTCAATCACGTTTTCAAGCACACCAAACACCTAAAAACACGTATTCATTCATGCCACGCAAACCATGCATTCGAATGAAATGACATCTCCTCTTACACCTCACGAATAAAAATTAGGGTGTTTTGCTGTGATTTCAAGTCATTCTAATGTCGTTCGGTATGCATTTTACCGTTAAACGCGTGTTTTGGCCATTTACGACATGCAGAGTGCGTTTTCATCCATCGCGGTCACACGACACCTTTGATTGATGTTTTGTCTAGCCGAACGTTTCACAGTTCACCCACCCTATGTTTTCATTCGATTTCATGGCATTCTGAGGTCGTTTGGCCGGTTTTGACCACCCAACACAAGCTTTTCAAGCACGCCAAACACCTAAAAACACATATTCAGTCGGGCGACACAAACCTCACATCTGAATCACATATTTTATTCTCATAAAACTCGTGAATAAAAATTATGGTGTTTTTGTGTGATTTCAAGTAATTATGATGTCGTTCGGTATGCATTTGACCATTAAATGCATGTTTTGAGCATTTACATCACGCGAAGTGCATTTTCGGCCTACACGGTCACACCACACCTCTGATTGACATGTTTTCTAGCCGACCATTTCTACAGTGCACCCACCCTTTGTTTTTGTCTGATTTCATGGCATTTTGAGGCCGTTCAGCTGGTTTTGACCACCCCACGCATGCATTACAAGCGCGCCAAACACCTAAAAACATATTTTTAGTCGTGTCATGAAAACAATGCTTTGAAATGACGTCTCGTCTTTTTGTAAACCTCAAAAATAATAATTAGGGTATTTCCATGTGATTTCAATTCATTTCGATGTCTTTGGGTATGTATTTGACCGTAAAACAAAATTTTTGGCCAATTAATACACACAGATTACGTTTTCTGTCACCGCGGTCACATGACACCTCTGATTGATTTTCCATCTAGCCGACCATTTTAGAATTCACCCATACAATTTTTAATCTGATTTCATGGCATTTCGAGGTCGTTCAACCAATTTTGACCACCCCAAACATGATTTTCAAGCGCGCCAAACAACTAAAAAAATATTTAGCTGTGACATGCAAACAGCATGTCTGAATGATGTGTTGCCTCCCCATACACTTCAAAAATAATCATTAAGGTGTTTTGTATTATTTCAAGTCATTATGATGTCGTTCGACATGGATTTGACCGTTTAATGCACGTTTTGGTCATTTACGACACGCGAAGTGCATTTTTGGCCACCACGGTCACACGACACCTCTGATTGACGTGACATCTAGATGGACATTTCACAATTAACCCACCCTTTATTGTCATCCGACTTCAGGGAATTATTGAGGTCTTTCAGCTGGTTTTGACCACCCCACGCACGGGGTTGGGGGGATGTCTGGGGGGTGCGGGGGGAGCGCAGGGCTATCCGGGGGTGAGGGGGGATGTTCGAAGTGGGGGGGGGGGGGGGGGGGGGTTTCCGTAGTGTCTTTTCGGCCACCGTGGTCCCATGACACCTCTGATTGTCTTGTCATTTTGACAACCATTTTAAAATTTACTCACCCTTTGTTGTCGTCTGATTTCATGGAATTCCGAGGTCGTTCGGCCGATTTTGACCACTCCACGCATGTTTTTCAAGTGCGCTAAACACCTAAAAAACAAATATTCTACTATGTTGTGCAAACCGTGCATCCAAATGAAGTGTCATCTTTTTTTACACCTCATCAGTAATAATTACGGTGTTTTCGTGTGATTCAATGTAATTTTGGTATCGTTCGGTATGTATTTGACAGTAAAACACATGTCTTGGTCATTTACGACACACTGAGTGTGTTTTTGGACACATCAATCACACAACACATCCAATTAATGTGATGTCTTGGAAAAAATGTCAAAACTCACACAACCTTGGTTGTCGTTCGATTTCATGGAATTCTGAGGTCGTTCGACCAGTTTTGACCACCACACCCACGCTTTTCAAGCGCACCAAACACCTAAAAAACACATATTCAGTCGTGTTGTAAAAAACACATGACCGAATGGCTTTTTGTCTCCTAATACTACTCAAAAATAATAATTATTATGTTTTCATGTGATTTCAAGTCATTCCGATTTCTTTTGGTATTCATTTGACCGTTAAACGCATGTTTTAGCCATTTATGACACGCAGTGTGCGTTTTCAGCCACCGTGGTCACATGAAACCACTGATTGACATGTCATATGGACAAACATCTCAAAGTTAACCTACCTTTTATTTTCCTCTTATTTCATGGAATTTTGAAGTAGTTCGGCCAGTTTTGACCACCACACACACGCTTTTCATGCAAGCCAAAAACCTAGAAAAACACATATTCATTCGTTCCACGCAAATCGTGCATCCGAATGATGTGTCATCTGCTCGTACACCTCAAAAATAAAATTTAGTGTGTTTTTTGTGATTTCAAGTCATTATAATGTCGTCCGGTATGTATTTGATTGATAAATGCATGTTTTAGCCATTTACGACATGCGGAGTGCGTTTTTGGACATCGCGGTCACACAACACCTCTAATTGACGTTCCATCTCACTGACCATTTCATAGTTCACCTACCCTTTGTTTTATTCAGATTTCATGGAATTCTATGGTCGTTCAGTTGGTTTTGACCACCCCTCATACTATTTTCATCCGCGCTAAACACCTAAAAACACATATCCAGTCGTGCCGCTCATACCGGGAATCCAAATTATGTTTCATCTTTTCTTACACCTCAAGAATAATAATTAGGGTGTTTTCATGTGATTTAAAGTCATTCTGATTTAACTGAGTATTTATTTGATCGTAAAACACATTTTTTGGCCATTTACGACACGTAGAGTGCATTTTCGGCCACCACGGTCACACGACACCTCTGATTGATGTGTCGGATGGTCGAGCATTTTATAATTTTTCCACCCTTTATTTTAGTCTGATTTCATGGAATTTTGAGGTCGTTGGGTCGGTATTGACAACCCCATGGACACTTTTCATGCACCCCAAACACCTAAAAAACACATATTCAGTTGTGCTCGCAAAACACACATCGAAATGACATGATGTCTCCTCGTACACCTCACGAAGAAAAACTAGGGTGTTTTGGTGTGATTTCAAGTCATTCGAATGTTGTTCGGTATGAATTTGACCGTTAAACTAATGTTTTGTCCATTTACGACATGCAGAGTGTGTTTCTCGACATCGTGGTCACACGAAACCTTTGATTGACGTGTCATCTGGCTGACCATTTTATAATTCTCTTACCCTTCGTTTTTGTCTGATTTAATGGCATTATAAGGTTGTTGGGATGGTTTTTACCATCCCACACATGCTTTTCATGTGCACCAAACACCTAAAAAACACAAATTCAGCTGTGTATCACAAATCGCACATTTGAATGGCGTGTTGTGTGATTTCAAGTCATTCTGATGTCGTTGGGTATGTATTCGACCATAAAACAAATGTTTTGGCCATTTACAACGCCCATAGTTCTTTTTTAGCCACCGCGGTCACACGACACCTCCGATTTACGTGTCATTTAGTAGACCATTTCACAATTCACTAACCCTTTGTTGTCATCTAAATTCATGTAATTATGAGGTTGTTCGGCTTATTTTGACTACTCCATGCACTCTTTTCAAGCGCACCAAACACCTAAAAACACATATTCATCGGTGACACACAAACTACACATTTAAATGATGTGTAGTCTCCTTGCACACCTCATAAATAACAATTAGGGAGTTCTCATGTGATTTCAAGTAATTCTGATGTCGTTCGGCATGCATTGGACTGTTAAACAAATGTTTTGGCCATTTACAACACGCGGAGTGAATTTTTAGCCACCGCGGTCACACAACACCTATGATTTATGTGACGTCTAGCCGAAAATTTTCAAATTCACCCACCCTTTGTTGTCTTCTGATTTCAGGTCATTCCGAGGTCATTCGGCCGATTTTTACCATACCACACATGGTTTTCAAGCACGACAAACACCTAAAGACACATATTCAGTTTTTCCAAACAAACTGCATTTCTGAATGACGTGTCGTCTCCTCGTGCACCTTACAAATGACCCATGGATCGTTGTGTTAAAGTATCATGACAATCAGAAAATGTTTGGTCGGTTATCCATATGCCAGTCGTTTTTACTTAAAATTGTATCCATTTCATACAATAGAGAGACATTTATAGTGATATCGGACACACTGTTCCTTGGATTGAGGCTATATTGCCTTGTACACATCTCAAATTACCATTATATCGTTGTCCTAAAGTATCAACACAATCCAAATACGTCTTGTAATGACCACCTCCCAGCAAAGATACCCCTCATAAGCTGGAAATGGGGAAAAGGGAGATAATAACCCCAAGGTCCCGCCTCCAGTAGGCCCTAGAGTTCCGACTAGAACCAAGGGTTTTGAGTTTTCAAAAATATAGGAGGCATTACCCTTTTTATTTTTTAAGATCGGGAAATAGGATGAGTCAATCACTAAAATTAAAAGGAACAAGTAAATGAAAATAATCCCAAAACCAACCCATATGCATTTTTTATATAAAACATAAACAAAAGTACAAGTACAAGAAAAGCTCCCAAGTACGATATAAAAAAGAATGAAAAACTGCAACCAACAATACTCCAATGCCCAACTAGCATGGCCCTACATGGTGCATGAATTTCTCATGAATACCTGAAAGTAAACGTATGGTGAGAATACAAGTATAATCTGTAAGAAAACTTAAATCTCTCATGCACATTGGGGGAGACATCCTAATGCACCGTTAGAAAACAGAAGGAACCAATGCCTAGCAAGGAATCTATCCACCCATCATTACATGCCACACTCACCAAATATCATAAGTCAATAGAGTAGTATAGTAATATTATCGATGTATGGGTTCCCCACACCACCGTCCCACTGAATACTGTTCAAGCCCTCATGCCTAACGATATGATGCTTCCCTCTCTTCCTGAGCTACTGTCGCAACCTGGTCATATGATGCTGGAGCTAGTGCTGCAAACTGTCCATACAAATCTCATAGTATCACGCCGGCACTCAATCCTCATCCATAACCACATCTCATCCCACATCACCCCAGCACTCAATCCTCGGCCAGACCACATATCATCCCAAAGACACCTGGGAACCACATCATATCCTCATCCAGAAGTCTCTTGGGACAACATCACATCCTCACCCCGAAGACTCTTCGGAAAATTATGTCATAACCTGCCCAAAGGATCTTGGGCTATATAACCTGGAAGAATGAGCACATGGAAGAATAGTAACCATCCATCCATTGGATGTTTGGGAATCTCACCCCCATCCCATGAGTGTTCGGTACGAAGTTCTCAACATGGTTGTGGTGCATAAAGAAACATAAAACATATAGATTTATATAATTATATCAACCACTAAGCCCATCTTAAGGCTTTTACACACAAGATCTGAGCACATTCCTCGACACTGCTACCAAGAAAGTATGCACACAATAAACAGACCCAAACACCATTAAGATTTTCCTGATTCAATATTTTTAGTTTATTAGTTCCTTAACTACCGAGAAACTAACAACAACCAATCTAGATCAATTTTTAGTAAAACATATCCCTGCTAGCCACATATAAAGTTATGGAAAACACAAGAAACACAATACCATTTTCTTTTATCATCCATTCAATTCCATTGATTTACCTTATTTAATCTAATACCATGCCCCAAAATTCATTAGCTAACTCTTCCACTTTATTCATATGCACAACCCATCCCTGCAGCCTTGATGCCAACCAAAATAACCACAAACACCTCAGAAACTATACCTGGACTACATCATCAGCCCTTCGATACCATTTCATGTAGCTCCGCTGCCCATCACAACCATATCATACATGCCAAACCACAACCAATAAAACCTCATCCCCGCTACTCATCACAACCATATCGTACACGCCAACCCACAACCAATCCAATCATTGCCCTGCTACTCACCCGTTCAACAACAACCCATGAAACACCCCTTCACATAATTAGACCCCAACCAGCACCCAAAAAATTCATTCATTCATTTAGTTTAATTGAGGTGATCATACAAGGGTTCTAGGTATTCATCTAATCATCCTACTTTACTTGATTAACCAATTTCTACATTCTATGAAATTCCATCCATGAAACAATCCAGAAAAATAACGAAACATTTAATTTCACAAGGAATGGCCCCCAACGGCTGTGATTTTCAGTAGGCATAATCCTTTTCAATTTACAACATAATCAAAGGAAAAACATTGATGGAAATAAAAAAACAATATCAACAAAATTTTCCCCAAACATGTTCTTTAACCAGTTCTTATCTTTATTTACTAGTTCATCCATACCTCATGAAAACAAGAGGGTACCCAACCCGCATGATGCACAAAAGAATGAGAGAGATGAATGTAAGATACCTACCTCAAAGGGTTGTGATGAAAACCCCAACAAACGGAGAACGCACAAGAAATTAAGGTTATCCTCCAAGAAACATCCTTAAATCTCTTCTCCTAACACAACCATGACCAAATCTCATCATATTTGGCATCCACACAATTAGATACACCCATAATGGTCGTAGATCAAATAAACCGAGAGAAGAGGAGTAGATCTAAGTATATCAAACAAACAAACATGAATGATCACATAACTCAAGAAGCCGGATTCGATTCACCAAGGGAATCCTTTGGATCTCCTCCAAAACCCTTGGGAGAGGTTCTCTTGTCTTATAGGGAGGGTAATCTCATGTTATGGCCATATAGGAGCTAAAAAAAGTAAGTTAGAGTCAAAATGGTCAAGATCCACAATTTTAGGATCTAGTTTCAGTGGCCACACAGTTAGTTCGCATAGTTTAACAAACCGTGCAGTAACCGTGAATTAGCTACTTCATTTTTCAGCCATCTCGCATGGTTTGGCTGCATGGTTTAGACAGACCGTTTGCCGTCTATACGGGAGAAACTTCCAGTAATCCAACTACGCACGTTTTGGCGGCAGGGTTTAGAAAAATCATGCATCGCCTGCGCGAAAGATACTACCCTTTAGTTTCCCTTAAATGTTCACCCAAGTGCACCCCCCAATCCACTACTCTAAAACAGAGGTAGTTAAAAACATCAAAAGTACCTGAATACGTAACGTGATGTTAAGGTTCTCAACTTTATACCGTTGAAACGGTTCATCATGAAGGATGATTTTGGAAAAGCATTGAGGATAAGTAACCTTGACCTCCGGAACGCCTCTAACACCACATTTTTACAATGTAATGGAACAGATTGGTCTGGGCCATTATATCAGATTCCTCGCAAACTATTCTCGCCATCAAGAATTAAAACCAGACTTGAGGAAAGGAGAGGGGTCTGAACAACTCCCCCTCAAAAGATACCTCTAAGGAAAAAACCTTTTTATTACAAAGGAGTGCCCCCTTACACACATATCTCCTGAACAATCACAAATATAACTCTCCTATCCCCCGTACAACCATGAAAAGAAAAAGATTAAACCATTCAGTCACGCAGGTGGGGGTTTTTCCGTCCTCCATGTTATGATACTATCCACTTTGGGTGGCACTGACTCACCTGCACGGGTTTAGGAACATCCACATTAATGCGTCTTAACTAGGGGTAAGGTCCTCCCCTCCCCACATTTTAGGACACTTCTAACGCACATTAAACACATTTCATAGTTAACAAGGTTAAGAATGACATTTTAAACAGGTACAAACCAAAACAGGATAAATCTCAAAAAAACTCTGCGAACTGGGCAGACATCTATTCTTCCCATTCCTAAGTTCTCTTCTAAAGCCCACCATGGCTCCATAGAACACGAACCAAAGTAATGGTTCGTCCATGAAGCACCTTATCTTCATGACCTTAAATCATCACGGGTCTCTCTACAAATGTTGCATCGTCCTTGATATCTAGCTCTCCCGAGGCGAGGATGTGTGAATCATTCTGCAGGTACCGATGGAGCTAAGACACATGGAAGACGTCGTGCACCCTTTGCAGTGGTGGAGGAAATGCCAGTTGATAAGACACCTTGTTGACCCGTCACAACACCTCCAAGGGACCTTAGAACATGGGAGAAATCTTTCTTCCCTTTCTGAATCATTGACTCCCGCGCTGAAGAGAGACCTTAAAGAACACGTGGTCTCTGACCTCGAAATCCAAGGGTCTCCTCCAATTATCGGCGTATGACTTCTAATGGTCTTGAGCTGCCTTCATCCTCTCTCGTATAAGCTAAACCTTCTCCATTGTGCACTGCACTACCTCTGGGACAAGAACACCTAATTCTCCGACCTCTGTCCAGCACACGAGTGAGTGACACGACCTCCCGTACAATTCATCAAAAGGAGCCATGCCAATGGTAGAGTGATTGCTGTTGTTGTAAGAGAACTCGATCAGAGGAAAGTGTTGTACCCATGATTATCCAAGGCCCAAAACACATGTGCGTAGCATATCATTCAAAGTCTTGATAGTGCACTCTGTCTTCCAATCTGTTTGGGGGTGGAAAGTAGTGTTGAGGCATACTCGGGTCCCAAAAGCATGTTGCAATCCTCTACAGACTTGTGAGGTAAACATGGTATCCCGGTCGGAGATTATAGATCTTGGAACTCCATGCAACCACACCACCTCATTCCCATACCTTGGAGCTAGGGCCTCAACTGTACTTGACTCATTGATTGTTAGGAAGTGGGATGATTTTTTCAGCTGGTCTACCACTATCCATATGGCGTCGCAACCCCGTTGAACTCTGGTAAAACCCATGATGAAATCCATCGAGATGTCAGCCCACTTCCACTCGAGGACATCTAAAGGTCGTAATAAACCTCCTGCGATGTGGTGTCCAGCCGTCACTTGATGACACAGAAGGCACTTTGCTACGAAAATTGCTACTACATATTTCACCTTGGGCCTCCAAAACATCCCTCTCAAGACCTGATACATCTTTGAAGCTCTCGGGTGTACTGCAAGGGTTGAGGTGAAAAACTCACCAAAAACTCTCTCACTGATTGCCTCTGGAACAAACAACTGCCCCCAGAAAATCATCTGATTCAAAACATCCTCCGACCATCCTTCCGGAGCATGGACCTAGCCGGCCCGATCATGCATCACATCACTCTCTATGTCTCCCCACTGGGACTCCTCCACCTTCCGTAGTATGGAGGACTGCACTTTCATCTGAAACATACAACCTGCACCACCACCATCCCATACATCGAGGTGTAGTGCAACCAATTCATCGATCGCCTTCTAGACATCTACTACCATTTGAACCGTGTCCTTCATCCTACTCAATGCGTCAGCCAAAAAATTTACCTTGACTTCGGTGTAGTAGATTTCTAAGTCATAGTCCTAGAAGAACTCCATCCACCATCGCTGACACAAATTCTGGTCCCATTGGGAGAAGATATACTTCAAACTCTTGTGAGTCTTGATGACCACGAAGTGCGCCCTGATGAGGTAATGACGTGACAACATCAGTGTGAACAAAACCACCGCAAGCTCTAGATCATTGGTGGAATAAATACGTTCATGAGGGCGTACCTTCCTAGACCCATAGGAGATCACCCCTTGTTGTTGCATCAGCATTCACCCCATGCCTTGGCTTCAGGCATCACAGAATACCTCAAACGTTACTCCCTCCTCTGGTAATCTCAGCACTCAGGCACTAACCAACTTTTCCTTTGGACAACTGAAGGCTGCCTCATACTTCTCATCCCACATGAATGCCCTATCCTTTTTTCATCAAGTCTCTCAATGGTTTTTCACTCGGGAGAAGTTGGGCATGAACCTCCGGTAGTATCCTTCTAGTCCACGGAAACTACAAACATCTGCCACGTTCTTAGGAACTGCCCATTTAACAATCACCTCGACCATTGATGGGACCACTGATATTCCCTGCATGGACACCACGTGTCCAAGGAAGCGTACTTATTGAGTACAAAACTTGCATTTGGAAAAGTACCCATAAATTTGGTGATGTCGGAGGACCTCTAAAACCGTTATCAGGTGCCCAACATGATCATCCTTTGATCTTGAGTATATCAGGATGTTGTCGATGAAGACGACTACGAACCATTATAGGTATTCCTGAAAGACAGATTTCATGAGTCCCATGAATGCGGCTGGTGCATTTGTCAGCCGAACGACATTAAAACAAACTTAAAGTGCCCATATCTGCACCTGAAGGCAGTCTTCAAGCTATCACCCTCTTTCACCCTCAACTGATGATATCCAGACCGCTGATCGATCTTAGAGAACCACCCTGATCCCCTCACCTGGTCAAAGAGATCATATATCCTCAGGAGGGGGTAACAGTTCTTGACGGTTACTTGGTTTAGTCTCACGTAGTCTATGGGTATCCTGAGACCACCATCTTCCTACTTTGCGAATAAAACTGGAGAACCCCATGGTGATGCACTCAGTCAGACAAAACCCTTCTTCATCAGATCATCAATCTGAATATGCAACTCTCGCTGCTCCAAAGGTCCATCCAATAGGGGGCCATCGAAATCGGACATGCACCAAGTTGTAAGTCTTTTCCGAACACAATGTCTCGTCGAGGGGGTAGTGTAACCACCTCCATGGGGAAGACGTCCATGAACTCACCAACAATCTCGTAGACTTATACAATTTCTATAACTTCCGACTCAACTGATATCCTGAATAACAAGGAAATAAAGGGTTCCCCTTGCCAGCTACTCTCCTAGAAACCCCACTCACCGATGAAAGTCACACGTCAGCCACCCACGATTGAAAACACAACCCTTCTACAGAAACAATTGATGACATCACACACCGAGAACAAGCATTTGATGCCTAGAATAATGTATTATGGCTGAATTTGCAGTAAAATAATATCTACAATGGATTGTTGTGGCCCCAACATCAACCTCCATCCCCGGCAAACATGAGACAAACTGGTCTGACCACCGACTGGCGTACTCAAAAACAGGGGTACAGAATGTGTCTCTATGTCTCGGCCCAAGGCACATGCTAGACGTGGTGCAACAAAGAAGTGTGAAGATTTGGAATCAAGCAAGGCATAGGCAAGGGTACTAAACAAGATGTTTATACCTTGATCGACTTTTGGCCCTACAAAAACCTGTGCCTCTACGGCGTGAAACTACCCACACCCAACTCCTCTGCCTCTCGGCTGTCGGCCACCTCCCTGACCACCCCATAGTTGAGGTCCCTAAGGAGAACCCTATGGACGACCTCCTCCTGCAATGTTTTCCCTTGGATGAGTGGGAGATCGCTGCCCCTGCTGCTGCTGCTGGAAGGGCCTGGCTGGAATGTGCTGTGGTTGAGGCGGGTGCTGTACTGGTCCACCTCCACTATATTGTACTCTGTCCAGGAACTGGTTCCGAAGTTACCCACGTCTGCCACAGATGAAACACCTCGGTCCCGGGACAAAAGTAAAAGGGCAAGGACAGGGAGATCAAAACATAAACTGCTGAGGCATGCTCCCTACAGGTCGGAACCTAGAGGGCCCTGATTCTAGAGGGCCGCTGCTGATGACTTTCCCCTTCGACGATCCCAAGTGGATTCCTTCTCGTGACACAACTACCAGCGTGTGCATCTTTTCCACCACTTCAGCCTTCTTCTGGACCTTCGAGTATGTCAGTAGGGTGAAGTGAGTAACAACATACTGGAGAGGAGGTCGAAGTTCCTCCCCCAAACGTCTCACCTGACACTCCTCATCTACAAAGAGGTTCAGAGAAAAACAGAGGAGATCCTTTAACGTGATCCCCAACTCTCTTACCGACATGCTCCCCAGTTGGAGGGAGAGTAGCTCCTGCCTCTTCTCAACCTTTATTGTGGAAGAGAGTAATTCCCCCCGGAACTCCCTCTCGATTTCTGCCCACTTAACCTTAGTCTCCCTCTTCTCCCCAAGACAGAGCGTCCACCCCTAAAGCACCGCTCCCCACATCTGGCTCATAGCTAGAGGAACCCAGTACTCCACCAGAGCCTGGATCAAGCTGAAAGCTATCACCAGGTCCTCTAGCCAGCTCTCTGTCTCCATGTCCGAGATTCTACCCACGTACTTCCCACGGGTCTTCTGCTGAAAGGCACGAAGAGTCTTCATCCACTAATTGTCCTCCTCCTCTCGGTCAGCCCTCCGTCGATCAGCCAATTCAACCCGTTGCGCTTCAATCAACCTCACTACTCATGGTTGTCTCCCAGGTTCCATAGCTGTAAGGTAAACACGGAATACCTAAGCTCGAGTATTGTAGAATATTATTCTTAAATTTTTTTAGACTCCTTATTCATTTTAAATCCCTAAACTGCCCAGAAACATAATAACACAAGTCATTATGATACATATACCTTTCCTACGGTCTCTACCCTACAATTAGTGTAGCCTCACTTGGTCGTTTGGTATGTCCAGAGTCCTTGCATCGGATCACGGGGGCCTTAAAATCATGTGTCCTAGCCGGTCTTCCATGGCCTATTTCACACTCCAAGATCACCTGACATTGTTGGCCTATAATCCCATGTAATCCTCACTGTGCCTAACTCCATAATCTATAGTATATCTCAACCTCTTCCTCTAATACCATTCTGTCATGACCCCCTCCAACGAAATATTCCCCTCCTGAGCTGGAAATGGTTATAGAGAGATAATGACCCCGTAGTCCCGCCTCCAGTAGGCCCCGGAGTGGCGACTTGCACCAAGGGTTTGAGTTTTCACATATATGGGAGGCATTACTCTTTTTATTATTTAATATCAGAAAATAGGATGAGTCAGACACCAAAAGAAAAAGGATGAATTAAATGTAAATAAACCCAAAACCAACCCATATTCATGTTTTAAACAAAAATGAAACAAATTTACAAGTACAAGAAAACCTACCAAGTACGAGACCAAAAATAAAGCAAAAACTGCAACCAAAAAAACTCCAATGCCAAACTACCATGGTCCTATACGGTCCCTAAAGTCCTCTTGATGACCTGAAAGTAAACGTGTGGTGAGCATACAACTATACTTAGTAGGAAAACCTAAAGCTCTCAAGCACAGGTGGGGAGACATCCTAATGCCTCATGAGAAAACATAAAAACCAAAACCTAGCAAGGAATCTATCCACCCAACCTTACAAGCCACACTCACCAAATATCTCAAGTCAGTAGAGTAGTATAGTAATATTATCAATGTATGGGTACCTCGCACCACCTTGCAACTGAATACTGGTCAGTCCCACTTGCCTAACACTCTGATGCTTCCCCCTCTTCCTGAGCTAGTGTCGCAACCTGGCCATACGATGCTCGAGCTATTACCGCAACCTGGCCATACGAAGCTCATAATATCCCACCGACACTCAATCATCGGCCATAACCACATCTCATCCCGAAGACAGTTGGGAACCACATCACATCATCATCCCGAAGACTCTTGGAAACACATCACATCATCATCCCAACGAGTCTTGAGAAAAATCTGTCATAAAATTCCTGAAGGATAATGGGCTATAGAACCTGGAAGAGGGAGCACACGGTAAAATAGTAACCATCCATCCTTTGGATATTTGGGAATCTCACCCCCACCCACGGGTGTTCAGCATGTAGTTCTCAACATTGTTGGGGTGCGTAAAGAAACATAAAACGTACAAGTTTATATAATTATATCAACCACTCAGCCCATCCTAAGACTTATACACAAAATATCTGAGCACATTCCTAGACATTACTACCATGAAACTATGCACACAATAAACATCTGCAAACTCCATTATGTTTTTCATGTTTCAACAGTTTTAGTTTATCATTTCTTTAACTACTGAGAAACTAAAAACAACTAAACCAGTTCAATCATTCTTAAAACATAAACCTGCCAACCAAGAATATTTTTAGGAGAAAACTCAACCAACACAAGACCATTTAATTTTATCATCCAATCAATTCCATTGATTTTTCGTATTTAATCAACTACCATGCCTCACAATTCATTAGTTAACTCTTCCACTTTATAAATATGCCCAACCCATACCTGCAGCCTTGCATCCAACCACCATAACCACAAACACCTCTAAAACAATAGTTGTACCACATCATCATCCCTTTGATACCATTTCCAGCAGCTCCGCTGCCAATCACAACCATATCTTACGCGACAACCCACATCCAAGCCAACCGCAGCCCCGCTGCACATCACAACCATATCATACACATCAACCCACAACCAAGCCAACCGAAGCCCCGCTACTCACATGTTCCACAACAACCCATGAAACACCCCTTCACATAATTAGAACCCAACCATCACCCACAAAATTAATTCTTTCATTTAGTTTAATCGGGGTGATGGTACAGGGGTTCTAGGTATTCATTTAATCATCCAACTTTAAATGATTAACCAATTTCCCCATTCTATGAAATTCAATTCATGAAAAAATCCAGAAAAATAGGGAAGCATTTAATTTCCCAAGAAAAGGCTCACAACGACCGTGGTTTTCAGTAGGCATAAGCCTATTAAATTCACAACATAATCAAAGGATAAGCATTGATGGAAATAAAACAACAATATCAACAAAAGTTTCCCCAAGCCCTTTATTCAAAATGTTTTTATCATTATTTACTAGTTAAATCGTGAATCCTGAAAAAAGAGGATACCCACCTCGCATGATGCACAAAAGATAGAGAGATGTGAAGGTAAGATCCCTACCTCAACGGTTTTTGGGAAAACCCCAACAAACAGAGAACGCACAAGAAAGCATGGAAGATCCTCCAAGAATCCTCTTTAGATCTCTTCTCCTAACACAACCAAGACCAAATCTCTTCATATTTGGAATCCACTGACATAGATCTAACCATAACGGGCGTAGATCCATGAAACCGAGAGAAGAGGAGGAGTATATCTAAGTAGATCTATCTACCAAACAAGAATGATCACGTACCTCAAGAAACCAGCTACGATTCACTAAGGAAAGCCTTTAGATCACCTCCAAAATGCTTGGGAGAGGTTTGCATGTCTACAACGAAGTGTAATACTGAGTTATGGCCTCTTAAGAGCTTAAACAAGAATGTTAGAGGCAAAACGATCAAGATCAAAAAATTTAGGATCTAGTTTAAGTGGTCGGGCTGTTTGTTCACATGGTTAAAAAACCAGGCGCTAGCTGTGCTTTAGCTACTGCCATGCCCATCCTTCCTGCGTGGTTTGGCCACATGGTTTAGAAAAACCAAGCGCTGTCCATGCGGGAGCTACTGCCTCCAAGCCAACTATGAAGGGTTTGACCCCACGGTGTAGACACACCGTGTGCCGCCCGTGAGAAAGTTATTGCCCTTTAGTTCTCCTTAAAAGTTTCTTCAAGCACACACCCAAGACACTAATCCAAAATAGAGGTAGTTAGAAACATCAAATATACCTGAATACGTACCGTGTTGTTATAGTTCTAATGTTTCTACCGTTGAAATGGTTTATCAAGAAGGAAGATTTTAGAAATTCATTGGAGATAAGTTACCTTGACCTCTAAAATGCCTCTAACACCACATTTTTACAAAGTAATAGACCAGAGAGGTCTGGTCCATTACACATTTGGTATGTTTTTCGTATTATAGTTGTTGTTTTCACGTAAAATGTTGTTTATTTCAAACAAATGTGAGACAGTTTGAGGGATACCAGCCACACTATGTATCAGATTGAGGCATAGTTGACTCGTACACATAACAAATGACCAATGTATTATTTTCCTATAGTATCAACACAATTTGAATGCGTTTTATCAGTTATCCACATGTCAGTTGTTGTTTTCTCATAAAATCCAGTCCATTTCAAATAAAATTGAGACCCTTTGAGTGGTACCGGCCACACCGTGCCTCAGACAGCACCCCCACCCCCCAATACTGACATCCCCCCCTCACCCCTGACAGCATGCCACTCACCCTAGACGGCACGCCCGCCCCCAGATAGCCCCCCCTCTCCCCGGATATCCCCCACCCCACGGCTAACCCCCCCCCCACCTAGGATACCCTCTAACCCCAGAAGCCCCCCCCCCCACCCATCGGATAACCCCTCGTACCACCCAGACAGACCCCCACACCACCCGGACATCCCCCACCCCACCCGACCACTCTGACCCCCCAGCCAGCCCCCCCCCCCCAACCCCTCCCCGAACATCCCCCTACCCTAGAAAGCCCCCCTCCACCCCGAACCCCCACCCAGGACAGACCCCACCCCGGACAACCCCCCATCATGCCGAACAACCCCCACCGCCGTCCGGACAGCTCCCCCACCCCCCGGATAGCCCCCCACCCCGGACATCCCCCCAACATCCTGGACACCTCCCCACCCCCGACAAGACAACTCCCCCACCCACTAGACAGCCCCCCCCACCCCCCATAAACCCCCCCGGACATCCCCCAACACCCAGACAACCTCCAACCCCACAGACATCCTCCACCCCCCGTACAGCCCCCACTCCCCACCACCCGGACACCCCCACTCACACCAGAAAGCCCCCATAACACCCAAAACCCCCCACCCCGGACACCCCCCCCCCACTCTGTATAGCCGCCCAACCCCCTGGACAACCCCCCTCAGCCAGGACAACCCACCCCCACCTCGGACAACCCCCCACCCCCCAAACAGGCCCTCTCACCCCCTGGATAGCCCCCACCCCCTCATTCCAAGAGGGCTCATTGTCATTTCACAAATTAAATGATTTGAAACTACATAGAAAATATTATATAGTTCAACTCATTTAATTCAAATACATTTATTCCATTCATTGACTAAAAAACTGAGACAATGTTCCAATTTCACCAATTCATTCTGAAAATATTATTTAAAAAATAAATCTACACAGTCACGTATTTGAATAATTCATAAAAATTTAAAATATGTCAAAATTATCATCATCAAATTCATGACATCATTAATTTAATGAGAATAGGATTAAAAATATTTCACTTGGAATTTCAAGGAAAACATTCAAAGAAAATTTGTTAAAACATAATAAACACATAGAAATGAATTCACAAGTAACAATTAATTACAAGACGGAGAAAAATCATAAAAACACATACTTAGATAATATGGAATCCAACCGAAATTAATCTAAGGTTTTTCACATCTGATGGAGGGTTAATAAATTAATTAATTAAATGGATTCGATGGGATGGAGAAAATCTTGGTAAAATCAAAACAGATAAAAGAAGATATATATCAAAATGAAAACATAAAACTAAAATATTAGATGAATAAAAATAATAATAATGTAAAACTTAATGATTTTAAGTTTAGAAAGAAGAATATACCTTATTTGAGATGGATCTAATAGATATTTTGCATTTCAGATGGGGGAAGTCGAGCGCATGCTGCTGCACAATGAGTTCTGTTCGTGAATGAGAAGGGGCTGCTAAATGGGGAAAAATTACCCAACAGGTTTTGAAAATTTTTGTCAAAGAGTGCCTATCCCAACCGTTTATATAGAACCATTTGTAAAATCCCCTAAAAACAAGATTTTGCAAACTGTTCTATAGAACTTTTGTTAAAGCCTCATATAAAGAATCTTTTCCCAACGGTTCTCTAGAACCATTGGTAAAGGCTCCTACAAATAGGAATATACCAACGGTTTTGTGAAACCGTTGGTATAGCTTCCTATTCCCAATGGTTTTTTTAAACAGTTGGGATAAAATCATTAGGAAAACATCCATTTCATGTTGTGATAATTAATATAATTTAAATTTGTAATTGGAATTATATCATCAATGGTTATCTGATTTTAATGTTACAATGTAATAATGTATTTCTTAACTCTATTTCTATTCTAATGTGAATCTTATACATAATTTAGTAATTCATTAAGATATTAAATGTATAATAAAATTATATTGTCATATGATTCATTGAAACATTTATCAAAAGTGATTTATATTTGGGAAAAGAATACATTTTTATTAATTAATTCTCACTTCAGCATTATGATCATTGTAGTTGTTTATTTCACATCCTTATTCTGATTGAATTTTTTTACTCCTAGATAAAACAAAGAAATAATTTTATAATTTTATAATAAAACTATTAAATTTTTTACCTCAGAAATTTAAAAACATTTTTATTTTACACTAAATTTAGTTTCATTATTTAGTAGTTATATTAATCATTAAATAGTTTTTATAAAAAAATGATCTCATTTCTCTTTTTACTCCAAAATATTAATTTTCAAAAAATATTCTTTCTGAAGAAGATTTCAATAATTTTTTCCTTTTATAAATGATCTATAAATTTTTTCTTCTCACATTATAAATATTTTTAAAAAATCAATGGTTTTTTTGTAATAAAAAATATATTTTCTGTTTTACTGAAAATGAGACCGGTGTTTTATTATAATTTTCTAAAAAAGGCACTTTCATAACCTTCTTATATTAAAAAATTAACATACATTATAATTGTTATGGTATGAATATAATTTTGTAGCCTCAAGACCATCATTTAATATAATCTCCCATGTCTTGTTTATGAAGATATTTTTATACTATCAATATTTAAAAATAATTTTCCAAAAAAGTAATTTCCAAATTTATTTTAAATTGTAAAATTAATTTTACACAAAATGTATTTATAGATATTATTTTATTATTCCTATTCATCAATAATAAGAAACCATTATTTTTTGACCAATGGGTATATGTTGATAAAATCATTATTCATCATCGATATCGTTTATGATTATTTAGATTGAGGATAGTATTGGCATTCAATTAATATAATTTTTTATTCATTAAATTATCTTTGAAATATATATTTTTCATTAATCAGTAGACATTAAATTTTCCTTAAATATCCATATTATTTATCATTGATATTATTATTTATTAAAATGTCTATATTTTCTACATATGTTGTTTTACCAAAATAAATATTTGATTGAAATGAGAAATATGGATAATTCTTTATCATTTCTCAATACAGATATTAGGTGTTATAGCATATTGATTCATGAATCAAATCAATTATTCAATACATGGATACTTATTTTGACCAGTAGTGATGGGAAGATTTATATAGAACATGGATTAGTTAGTAGGTCTCATGAGAAAATTCAACTATGTTACAATTAAATTCCGTTTTCTCAAAGTATCAACCATATTATTAAATACCCTGACAATAAAGCTATCATGGGGCTGACACATGATGTCCAATAATTATGAATTTCCTTCATTATGTGTTCATTTGTTCTAATCCAAGAGATTTTTACTATGATATTATCTTTGATTGCATTTCCTTTTTTTGTTCATTAAATAACTGGAATGTGTTTTTAGTTATATATATTTTCTTATTGATTATTTCATATCAAAATAATTTAATGGAATGCCAGATCAGTTATATACCATTCCATATTGATTATTCATAATCATTCACTATATATTTCACCTTATACAACCTTTAATAGGATGTTTAGAAAAATATTTTTTTCCTTATCATGAATCGAGAAAGTGTAATATATTTGATATATAATAATAATATACATAGAAAAAATTTATTCAAGATTTTTTTTTAAATTTTTCCCCAAATTTAATATTATAATCACGTATTTTTATAAATTACAAATAATAATGAAATATTTTTCATTCATAATGTGCTTCCATTTATATTATTCCTATCTATTGGGGATGGAACTAGATCTTGGTTGTTAGGGTTGGGATATATAAATTTCATATTAGATAATGTTTATTGAAATCGAAGGGAATTAGTTTTTGGAAAACATAGATTAGAAAACATATATCAGGGATGAAATTGAAGATAGTTATTTAATAACATGTATTTTTTTTGTAATAAACTTTTTATATGTGTTCTAATAGATATTATTGCTCATCATGTTACTAAAAAATGTTGTTTTAGTGGAATAATTGTATCTTGGAGTAATACACTATATTGAAATATTTAGAAATGGTGCCATGTTGAAGGAATGTAAACCACAGAAATGTACATAATCCAATGAGTAGAAATGTTCATTTCATTCATGGTCATTTGAAATTCACCCAATGGAATGTAGTCTTTAAAATATTATTGTCATCGGATAAATTTTGTATCATTTTATATACATATAGTTAAATAAATATCTAAATGATATTGATTCATGGGAAAAAATGATAAGAATTGGACATAATGGAAAAATATTAAAAAATATAATAAGTGACAAAATTACTTCACATCATGTGATAATTGTGGATAGAAACCCCTTATACAAGATAAAATGGGAAGTGGGTCTTCTAAGAATGTGGGGATAATGGCCACTAATATTCTGATTTTGTGGGAATATAAGAATTTTCATGTCAATAATTTTTTAATTTTAAGGATATGGTGAACTATGAAAATCAATGAACCAATCATAAATGTCAGATAACTAAAAAGAGGTTCAGGAATCATGTTCATACATAATAATACCACAAAATAAAATAAATAATTAATTTTATTTTTTTATGATTCAATACTTTTTTAAATTTATTGTTTTGTCAATGATTTCATTGATATAAGGACAATGTAATCTATCAGAATTGTACTATAGTACTATTACATTGAGGATATGAACTATTATGTTTTATAGTACCAAGAAAACTGATTGAGTTTAATGGTAAACTTCTAGATGAACATATAGTAGAAGGAAAATGAAACCCTAAATATATTCATGTTGTGGAGATAATGATGTTTTGTTAAAAATATAATTGATAGGAATAATTTAAAGTAGAGAAGGTAATTTTTTTTATAAATGAATAATGAATTGTTAAGGGATTGGTTTATACAATATACGAATGAAGCTTAAATATATTTTGATCCAGGGAATATATCCATCAATCTATGTTCTATATAATAAATAAGGGTTCATAAACATTTTTTAAATGGTTTTGGTTTCATTTGGATTATTATAATGTTCTAAGTGAATACAAGATAATTTTATTCAAATGTCCTGTATGTGATGAATTAGAGAAACTACATGTCGTTAGGAATAATAAGATGTTTATTTTGTTAATTCAATGAACATATTTATAATTTGTATATCATAATCTTTTTAATGGGTTATATGGATCACCATTAATGGAATTGGTTATGTTAAACATTGAATGATGTTTTAAATACTTATGTATTTCTTCCTTAAATGGAAATTTATGCACCATTGATAAATTATTAAAAAAATAATAGTTATGGAAAATATTTCTATATTTTATAGAGTACATATTAAAATTTTATAGACCATAAAATATGTTTATATTAATTTTAGTTCTTAATACATAAAAAATACAATTTTTGATATTCATTTAATGGATTAAGGGATGAATTAAAATTTTATTACAGTATAATTTAATGATGAAATTCTCCTTCTAAAATACAAACATATAAACTAATTACATTTCATTGTATCTATTGAATATAAAAGAAGTATTCATATTTATAAAATTATTATTGATTTTTTTTATCATATTAACTTTTATTCATTGATCTGATGGCCTTTTAAATCATCAAATATTTTTTGAGTGAGGCACTTATCATTAATTTTATCATTAATATTATTTATATGAATGACCTCAACCACTAATTATAATTATTTTTAAATTTAGTTTATTTCAATGATTTCATTTACCACATATGTTATCCTAATAGTAAACCTAGTTATGAGTTATTCTGAATGACCATTTTATTTATTTTTCTATATTATTAAGACTATGTTTATTTAAAATTTGTACATTGTGATTTAAAAAAAAATTATTTCAAAAATTATTTCATTTATTACAAATATAAATTTTAAAATTTTAGGGTATAATTTATTTTATTCATGAAAATATAACAAACTAAGACATTAATATAAGAACATTGTATACAATTGTATAAGAGACACAAAAAGAAATTATTATATAAAAATATAAAACCCATTGAAAATAAAATATATTTATTTTAAAAATTAAATCAATATTACCAATAGCTTTTATCACAAAAATATTGATTATTCATTTCATTCAATTGAATATTTATTTTATATTTCATTAGATTCAACGCTAAATTTATCTTTCAATATATGAAATATAAAGCGTAAAAAAAGGTAAATTATTAATAATATATTGTAATAAAATTAATTTCCTACCCAATAAATTAGTTGACTTGAATATTACAAAGATATTTATTAACAATGTGGTCGTATAATATGTGTTAATAAATGAAAAATAATTTAGATAAAAAAGAAATATTTTTTGAAGAATTTTTTTTAAAGGATAGCTGAGTCACGCATTACAAAAATAATTTAAAATTAAATTTCAAAAAACTTCTTAAATTTAAGGAAAAATTGAATTTTTTTCAATTGATATTGAAAATGTAATTGAGTTATAAGTTTTTTGATTTTTAGGAAATGTTCTGTTTCTTATAAATATTGAATAATACTAAAGTTTAAACTAAAACTGCATTTTTGGAAGAACGATATTTTTTGTGATGTTTTTTTGTACATATTTGGGATTCAAAACAAAATAAAAAAGGCTTCTTGTCCATTTGAACTATATATTTCTTTGATGGAATGTGCATGAGAAAACATGTCTATTTACAACGAGAAGAATGAAATTGTTGAAATTTTATTAATGAAAAGGTAACAAGATGTCAAAATTGGAATATATATACTAATATAAAGGAAAAAATATTTCTTATATGAGTTAATAATATTCTTATAACAATTATATAGAAGTTTAAAAAATGACCAATAAGAAGGATGAGTAAAGTATGGTATTTCAAATCAATTTCATTTAATTGAGGGATATAGTAATTTTATAGAAAGAGATTATTTAATAATGTGTATATACTACCCATTAATCATATTATATAATAACTAACTCATTATTCATTTTATTTTATTTTTAAATTTCAATTATTCTATCTATCTGTATTTTACATAAAAGTTACCAATTTTATTGGGATTTATTAACTCAATTTTGATTCATTATGTTAATATTATACAAAATTGATTATGACATACTAATATTAGGTTTATAATATCCTCTGATTGTAACATCCTAGAAATTCTGTATTTTTTTATTATATGGAATTATTTCGATACCGCGAAATCAGAAGACACACGATTATGAGGCTCAGAGTGGCCGAAATGATTTGTTGAATATTTGTTATGTTTTAATCAGTGTGCATAAGAAGTTTTCCTAAAAAAATAGAATAACTCTTAAATAGTAACTCATATCAGAACTCTGAGTGCACCGTTGCTTTCTGGATGGTGGGACTACCCTAGTTGTGAAATAAGTTTAGTCGGTGTGTACCTCCTACGAGAAAGCACTAAAACGGAAAAATCATAAATAAAATAATTAAATAAATAATTTTATTTTTCATATTCTTATAACATAAATATGTTAACTCGGATTGAAAATCCAAGACCACAACTGAACTCATAAGGTTATAGATTCTTTAGGAAGATACTAATACTGGTCTTCATGGGCCACGGGTGAAAGTTAGTTTTTGGCCGTAAATAAAATAATTAAGTGACAATTACTTAATTGTAAAATTTATAACCTCTAAACGGTAACTCAGATTAATAATACAAAAGATGTGTGGGGGTTTTTAGGGATTTTTTCACATTGGCTGAGCCTAACCATGACCGGCACGGGTAATGGGTGACTGCTATAAGTTTTCCGATGTTTTATTCAGGTAGGTTAATTAAACGCGCGAGCGGTGTTATATACCTTTTGAAGCATTGCTCATAAATAAAATCTGCAGACACTATTAAACTCATAGAACTGATATTCGCTTATGGGAACCTTCACCATGACCATAGTTGGTCAAGGGTGAAAGTTAGTTTACGTTTTTTTCATCGAAATAAAAATAAAATAATCAATAACTATGATTTTATTTTTATTAAAACCTCTCTACATGGGTTATGGAGGTTTGGTGTAACAGCCCGAGATTTTATGAAAACTATTCTTTTTAATTTTATTAATGTATTGTATTGTACGCTACACCAAAAAGAGCATGCACAACACACATCCTTGACTTGCCTTGCATTACACGCAATCACAACCTTCCTCGATAGCCTGTGTAGTACGCAATACCGGGTTTTAATAAACAATGTTATATTATTATAATATTGCCATGAACTAGCCATTATGAATAGTATTAACTAAATTTTGAATTTTATAACATTATTATTCATCTTACACATTTCTAGAAGATGGTATAAGAACAAAATAAATTTTTCGGGTAAAATAAGTATTTTTCAAAAAATGCAGTTTTAAGGCCTTTTGATGGCGCACCCACTTTAAATATAGTTTTTGACATGTTTATATGTTCAATTTGACAAAATAATATTATTATTTTGAATCAGGATATAAAAATTTACATTAGATAAAGTTTTGATATTTTTCTGATAACTTTCATATTTTAATGAATAGTAAAAACACGCTATATTTTAATTGAAAACAACTTCTTTCATCGTAATATATTATGTGGTTAAATTATAATATTGAATGGTTTTAAAGTATAAATAGAACATATTTTTACCATTTAATATAATTTATGTCATTATCATTGATTTTACCTTGAATTCGTAGGTTAAATCAATTCAATCTTTTGCAATGTTTTAAAGAAAAACACGTTTTCTTTCGACAACGTGATTAATTTTAATTTAATTTCTGCATCTTTTGTGTATTGAATTTGGAAAAATTGATTCCATATTTGGAATCAGTGGGTCCAAATTAGGTTAATAAGATACTTTTTATTTTTGGGAATTATGAATAGTAACTACGGTAAATTTTATTTACCATAGTTAAAGGTAAATAGGGTAATTAAGGGTAAATATAATATTTTAAAATTACCCTAAAAAATGTCAAAATCCTATTGGATGACTAAAAGTAAACCCATATCACCTAAGGGTCGGATTAGAATCATTTAATGGACATTTGTCCATGAAAATAACTTAATTATTATTAAAACCAAAGAAAGTGACAACATGTCACTCTCTTAAATCTTATAAGTATATTAATTTTAATTTAGTGATAACCTTCATGAAACTTCGAACATGAATAGTCTCCAGAAAGCTAATGAAATTATCTATATCATATAAATTTATTTATAATTTTTAGGGATTAAATAATTATCATTAATTATGACACAATAGTGATGCAGAAATTGTTTATCTAGCGAAAAATCATGAATATTGTTTTTATTAAACTAATAGTGACCATAAAATGAACAAATACATAACCAAAACTTATTGGCCATGTAAATGTAAACCATAATCATCCAATGGTCTAATATTTGACCATTTGGAGTCTTATACAATCAATTATGACACTTATATTATTTTATTTTAAATGATGCCAAAGTTGTCACCTTCATAATTTAATAAATATAACAATTTAAATATTGTGATTTTAAGATGATAAATTAGAGTAAAAGTATTATTGGGAAAGATAATATATTTATCTTCATCATTGAATTTTATTTTAAATTTTTATGCAACAAATAAGTATATTAAATAATTCTACAAAAATGATGTAGTAATTATTTTATTAAGAGATAAACCAAATAAATGGTTTTTAAAATAATAAAATAAATATTATATGAACTATTTAATGTGATCCACTAATTTTATAGATACATATGACCTTTTATTAATATATTAAAGCTTTTAGTTCGAACATATCTTCTGTATATATTTTATTTAAATTCAAATAAATGAATAGTGTCAAAATTGACACTATTGTTATTTCATAAAAATAACATATTATAAAATAGTTTAAAAATCACAAAAATATTTAAAAATTATAAATTTAAATTTATAGGGTCTATAATGTTATAAAGTAAAAAATTATGGAAAATTCACAACAAATAAGTAATTATTTGTTATTTAGAATTTTATTACCACAAATAATCTTAAATAGATTAAATAAGGATAAATGAAAATTATAAGGTTTAAAATAAGATCCAAACATGTCTAAATTTGATTGGTTGATGAGATTATAGCCCTATCTCATCTAATCTTCGAATATGAGTCATTTTTGGAGGTTTTTAAGTGGGGTTAGATTTATTATAAATTAATATTTTTAAGAATTCCAAAGGTGCCCCTCTCCTCCCTTATAAAAGGACACCTCCTCCCCCTCCTCCTCACAACAATTTGAGCACTGATGCTCGGCCAACCCCTGCCAAAATCCCTTCTCCACTTCCCTAGAAACATCCTAGAGGTTCTGGTCTTCCTCAAAGGCCAATTTTAGTGCCCTAAGAGGAGGTCTCAAAGAGGCGCTTCAAAGAAGAGGAGGTTCAGACACATACGAAGAAAATCGGACCTAAGGTAAGGGAAATATCACAATCTCATTTTTATCCAAGATTGTTTATTTGTAAGTATTTACTGGGGTGTATTTTATCATCCACATCCATGTTTTCTTAATATGTAATATTATTTCCATCCACCTACAATTGTTTAAAACCAATTTTACCCTTCTATGAGTTTTTAGTAAAAGATATGAAAGGAATCTTTTGTCGTTTTTCTATACGAGGTACTTTTTGACTTTTCCGAAAAAAGTACGAAGAATGTTTTTTTTAACTTATACGGCACGAACGGATTTTTACGGTTTTATAAAGCCTTATTTTCATGAACCTTCCTCCAAAATATTTCATGACTATTTTCAATAAAATCTTTTTCTTTTAAAATTGCATGATGTTTTGTGAAAAGAAATTGATTTTGAATAAAAAAGGATATTTTCCTCAAGAATTCAATTCAAGTGTTTTATCAAAATTATTTTTCATCTAAGATAATAAAGGGTTCTGTTTCTATCCATATTTTTACATTGATTTGACTATGTTGTGATGGAATTATGTTTATGAATTCCTTTATCCTATATGAATGGTTTTATGATGTCATGATCCCATTTTTATTACATGGGTTATGCAATGATGTATGATTTATGATTTTGTGGCACACATAAGAAAGGATTCATTCTGAGATGGGTGGGACCTATATCTCCCTCCAATGCATTGGGTAAAGATTTTATATCTCATGAGATAGACAGGGCTGGAACGGTAGGTTATACCGGTTCAGTGAAACAGGACTGAAACGAGGGTTACTCGATTCAGAAAGGGACTTTGTCCACTAAGATAGTCTTGGCAATGAGTCTTGACTAACAAGAAATGATTCTCTATGATTATGTGTGAATGCCACAAAGTTTAATGTTTTAAGTTATGATTATTGTGATTACATTTCACTGCCATGATTTATCCCTTGTTATGAAATTATGCTCTCTCTTTTGCAGGTTATGATTTCCATAATGTAATGTTCTTATGAATATGATGTGATTGATATTTATTTTGTTTACCCTTACTGAGAATTTGAGCTCACCCTTTTATGTTTTCTTTTCCCCAGGATATAAAGAAAGGTTTTAGGTAAATAAAAAGGAAGATATTTATGTGAGATGTTGAAGATCTTTCACCACGATTAGAAGATTTTATTCCGAGTTTCCAAAGACACTAAACTATTACGATCCTTGTGTGTGTGTTTTTGTTATGAACTAAGTATTCCACAAAAGTAATGTAATTTTCATGTACGTCAAGCTTCGTGTCTCTACATTTGGACCACCCGAACTAAAAACACCCAAATTGAATTTTAGTGGTGGGGACCAACCAAACCCTTATTAATGGGAGAAAACCTTTTAAATCCCCATTTAATTAATTGATCTAACCAAAATTAATTAAATGTGACAATATTTAATTGTGCCAACATAAATTAATTTGTTGAACATAATTTAATTTATATTATCACCTATATACCATTGAGAGGGTTGGTTTGGAAAAGGAGAAGGGGAGAACATGGGATAATTAGTGGGGATTATTATCTCCAATGAATAAAAACTCACAATGAAGATAATTCTCCATAAAACAATGCACCATCTTCTACAAGGAAGAACACGCCATCTCCTACAAGGGACATCTTCAATGACGATGGACCAACATTCGTCTTTCCCTCCTCACTGATGTCAACCAACCTTCGAGGTAGGGGTGTGATTTTGATTAATCATAGTTAATTTTATTTCATGTTTAATCTCCTCCAATGAGCCGCTTGATACCTCTCTAACGCTGAGGGTATGGGTCAACCGATCATTGCCTAAACTCTCCACAAATCCTTGTGGTTCATGATGTGTTCATCGCGATGGAGGTGTGTGACCACACTGCGTGAAGGAGGGGGATAGTCATCCATCTAGCCTCGGCGGGCCGTCGTGCCATGGTCCGGGCCACTCCGGCAAGCTGGGCCAGACCCAGTGGGTCGGGTAGGACCGGAGCCGGACCAACTTCGACCCATTTTAACTCTTTCGGTCATATCTAGTGCTTCAGGGGTCCGTTTGAAGAACTCTCTATGATGACAGAAACCATGGATTGAGGCACCTATTTTGGTATACCCCAGATGAGTTTTGGATAATGTTTGTGTACAAGTAGGTTGGATCGAACATGAATCCAACCGTGCTCTGAGAACTAAATTGCCAATAACTTACAGAATGAGTGTCTGATTGATTCACTTTCTATTACGTTGAGACCCCTTTTACTTGGAAGTCCTTTGTGATAGTTATTCATATAACATTGGGGAATTTGGTGTATCAACCTCTGGCATGAGGTTCAGACCCTCCTATAATCCAGAAAGTTTAGTGCAAGAACCCTGTTTCTAGCTGTAACATGAGAAAGTGATCCTATGTGGGTCCATGATATGGTATCCTTCATGGGTATGTGATTTATGATCCCACATGGATCCTCTCTAGGAATCCATGTGGGAAAAATTTAGGATCCTATGCGGGTATACTGTATAAGGATCCTATGTGGTTATAATGATGTACAACGATATTATGTGGGTCAGAGGATTTAGGATCCTTTGTGGGTCTAATGATTTAGGATCATATGTGGGTCTGATGAGATAGGTCCATACATGGGTTTACCTCTTAAAAGAGTAAGATTATTTATTTGTTTCATCTAATCATCATTACTACAATACCTATGTTATACATGGTGTGAGTTGATTCATTACCATTGTGGTAATATTATGTGAGGTGTACCTTTGTTGTAATTACATTCGTGGTGATAAATTTGAGGTATTATTCGGTGTGGCGTACCGATGTGATACATACCATTGTGATTATACCGTTGTGGTATTCTTCTATGAGGAATACCTATGTGGTTCTTACCTTCTTGTTGATAGCTTTGTGGTATTCTTGTGTGTGGTGTACATATGTGGTACGTTCCATCGTAGTGATAACTTTTTTGTATTCTTCTATGTGGCGTACCTATGCGTTACTTTCCTTCATGGTGATACCATTGTAAAATTCTTCTGTGTGGTTTACCTAGGTGGTACTTTCCTTCGTGGTGATACCATGGTGGTATTCTTCTGTGTGGCGAACTTATGAGGTACTTTTCTTCGTGTTGACACCTTTTTGGTATTCTTTTTTGTGGAGTTACCTTTTCAGTACTTACCTTTCTGGTGTTAACTTTGTTTAATTTTTTCCTTCGAGGAATATTTATACTTTGGGATAATGTGTTGGGCCTTGTGTTTCATCAGTAATGAGATGAGTTTACTTAATAACCTAGGTATTTCTATAGGAATATAACAATTTATGGTTTACTATTGTTTATATTCTTTCTGTTTTATCTTTTGTCGATTTATGGAGACTTTTGGGGGTCTCAGGGTCCATACTGAGTGTCGTTATACTCACCCTTGCAGGGGAAAATCCCATACCTTGTTGTGTTTGTTACAGATGACGGACAATGCTGACTACAGACGAGAATACCAGGAATGGAGGTTGGTCGATGGTTGAATTTAAGCGAGGTGTACCACAGTGGAAATCTTCCAAGAGATGTACCTACCCTTCAGGTAGGATCCTTGGCGGTAGTTGACAAGAGATGTTTCATTTTACTTGTACTTTTCAATTTTCTTGTACTTTCTAGTGGTTTTTGTATTCTGGCCACTATTTCCTTTTTGTATACACTATTTTTACTAAATAATTTACTTGTGATCATATCTTGCGGTTTGTCTAGTTTTGTGTGTGTATACACGTTATAAAGGCAATGATTTCTCAGTTTTAGGGTATATGTCTTTTGGTGCTAATCGCCAGCCCCTAGCCTTTAGAAGGCGAGTTTGGGTTAGTCACGACATGGTCCCTAGGGGAAAGGTTGTGACATTGATTATCATATATATTATTTAAAATTATTTAATGAGGATTTTGAATTTATATACATAATCAATTAATTTATTAATTATCACTTCAACATTAAGATCACTATAATGGTTTAATTTAGAATATCATTCTAATCATGAATTATTACACTTGAATTTAAATTGAATGAAATTATTTGTGGAATGAATAATTAACCAATTTAATGTTATCATATTTTTTAAATTTTTGATTTATTCATGTAATAGTTCCATTTCAGTAATCTTTGGCACTTATAAGTATTGCAAATATGATTTTAAAAAAGTTACATAATTTATCTCTTTATTTAATAAACATTTTTCTCAAAAAATTATGTTCTTAATTTTTTTTCTAAAAAGTTAATATAATCTTTTATAAATTATTTATTCAATTTATTTTTTCCCATTTTAATCTCTATATAATTCTTAAACATGATTATTTAATAATTTTAGTATAACCCCAATTGTATTTTTCTTAAAAGGTGGAATGAATCGTCTTACCATTTCTTTTACAATATTTTTTCCTAAATTTTTTAATGTGAAAAAACGATTATACTTTTAAAATTTTATATAATGTATAAATGTATCCTCATCAGGAATATCATTTATTTGTTGTTTACATTTCTTTTTTTAACATATATTTAAAAAAAATGTGTTTAATACTAATTTTCCATGAAATAAATCTTCAAAATAAATTTTTGAATGAAAAATTTATATTTTTCATTAATATTAATAAACATCTCTATTATGGTATATATATTCTATAATTAAAACAACACATTATTACAAAACATATGGTTATATATTAATAACATACTTATTATTACTATTGATGATTTATTATTAATTTGAAGAAGGATACTATTAACATTAAATTACTTATTTATTTTTTGTAATAATTAAAAAACCGTTGATATTTTAACATTATTATGATAATTAGACATTAAATTTACTCTAAATATGCATATTAATAATAATTTGTATGATTATTTCAAAAAGAATATATCATTTTTTTATATGGTGCTTATGTTAATTTTTTTTATTTACTATGGAAATATTGATAAATCTATATAAATTAATCAACGGTGATATTTGATGTTATGGAATTCATATGAATGAATTTAATTAAGAATTCATTATAAAAGGAATACAATAGACATGCAGTGATGTGTGGGTCATGGAATTATATATTCACTCAGCTCATTGTTATGTCCCTTGATACATACTAGTTAAGGTAAAATTTAAAAGGGTTTTACCTATTGTACAAACTATCCTTAAAAAGGCCATCATGATAGTGGTATCATGCATATGAGACAAGCCATATAACAATTAGAATTATTCAGAGTTCATAGTTTAGTTATTATTATCAATGATATTTAATAGTGATATTATATCAAGATGAATTTATTTTTTTGTTCATTTATTAAATTTAATGTCTTTTCAATTATATACTATTCCATTTTGATTAAAAACTATACAAATATTAAAAAGGAATGTGTTCTATGTTTTGTAGAATTACATATTTATTATTTGTATTTATTGATGGTAAAATATATTATATGTAATCCTTACATGTAATTTGATCACACCCGTATTTGATTCCTTTTTACAGATTATGTGATGTGTACTATATTGGATATAAACAGGAATCATATATTGAATAATATTTTTCCCAAATAAAATTATGTTTTATTATTATGAAATGTAAAATTGGAATCACATATGTATCTACTAACCTATACAATAGATATATTATATTCTTTTGAATATGATTCATTTAATATTGTGCCAATATACTAATGTTGGAGGGGAAGATTCATCATCGTAAATTTCAATAATGTAGGATGAATACACTAAAATAATGACTCCAATGTTGGTGAAGAAGTGATCTTTTTAAAAAATAAGTTATTTTAGATTAAAATTGTAGAAAATCTCAATATATTATGTGTTGGTAACATGGAAATTATCCAACTCAAATAGATAAAAATGAACATACACATAGACCTTGGGTGTAAATGATACATGAAAATAAATAATATTGAATGATTGAGCTATTTATGTATCAAGATTAAAATGTTATTTTGAAGAGGATAATATGATATGATATTTATGTTTCATTATTAGGATCATCTTTGAAATGAGTTAAATTTGGAATAATAAATGTCACCAAAAAATTAAATGGTTATGGATAAAATATTTTTTAAGGACTATCATATGTTCAAAGATGTTATTACCCTTTAGAAGGATATATAAAACGTGATTTTTTTATGATTTATGTTATATTATGTAACATTATTTAAGGCACAAAACATTGGATTTGTACATGTGAAAAAGTTATTTGGTGAAAAATACATTTACAAAAAGATGCAATTAGATTAATTTTATATAGAAAACATAAGGGTTTATATTATATATTATGTTCGTGAAATTATGGTTTCTTGTAAAGTAACATTATATGTTATAAAAGACCATCATAATTAGAGAATACTTTTGTAATGTCTTTTAATTTCTTTATAATTTTTTAATAATATGGAATTATTTAGAGACTTTAAAATTTGACCGCATGTGATTACGGGGCCCAGAGTGTCGTAATGATCTGTCGATGTTTTGTTAAACATTAAATAGCGTGTGCTGGATGTTTTACGAAAAAAGTATAATAACACATAAATGGTTTCCAAGATCAGAAATTTGAGGGCAACATTTTGCTCAAAATGGTAAGAGTATAGTAGGCACGACTTAGGTTTAGTCGGCACGAGCCTGTTGTGAAAGAACCCGAAAATGGAATAACCGTAAATAAAATAATTAAATAAAAATATTTTATTTTTAAAATTCTTATAACTCACAAATGGTAACTAATATTAAAAATCTGAGACCACCTCTTAAAATATGAGGGTATTCTCTCTTTATAAAGATAATAACTTTGGCTGGTGTGAGCCACCATTTAAAGTTAGTTTTTGGCTATAAATAAAATAATTAAGTGAAAATTATTTTATTTTAAAATCTATAAAATTTAAATGGTAACTCGGATTGGAAATATGAGACTACAGTTGGGTTTTCTAGGGTCTGTTTGACTTAGACAAAGCCTAACCTCGACCGACGCGAGTCGAGGGTGACTGTTAATACTTTTTTCAACTTTTTTTCGGGTACATTCAGTGAATGCACGAGTGGTATTTTGTATCTTTTAAACAAATTATCAGAGTAAAAATCTAAGGGAACCATTTAATCCGCAACGTTGAGATTCTATTAAAGGAGTCTTTACTTTGACCATAATAGGACCAGAAAAAATTTTATTTTTGGAATTATTTTTTAAAAAATGAATTAAAAATTTGTTGTTATTTGTTTTCTATATCCTCTAATAGATAATCAAAGGGGGTGGGTAAAGTGATGTGTCAAGCTAATAAATTGAATGACCTACCAAACCAATGTAACGACGTTTTTGGGGATGTAGGAAACTTTTTAATTAATGAGCCTCATTAAACTCCTATGTCATTATTTACCCTCCCACTTTCTTATATATATTGAGCTTGGGGGATGGTGTCGAAACATATTTGTCATGAAACGAAGTGATGAAGATGCACAATGATACCAAACCCTTAGAGGATGGAGATAATCTCAGTGGGAGGTGATGGGAGACAACGAACCAAGAACTGAAGGATGATGTGTGAGTGTTGTCATTTTTGGAACCTGTTGCAGAAACGAAGAACACGGTCTGAATTCAAGTTGTGGACTCTCTCCAATGAGTTACGAGGTAGGGGGTCTATTATTTTATGATTTTTAAATGTTTTATTCTTCCCTGTTATTGAGTAATATGAAAAAAATTGGTCAACTGACTAACGGCTTGACCCACGATTCCTTCGTTTTTGTGGGAGGTTATTCTGGGGTATCATTATGGAGTCTATCTTGATTTAAATTCCACGAGTTTGTTAAACCCTTAACCCCCTCATGTTTTAAATATAACACAGAGGGAACGGGCCTAACTAACCCAACCCAAACCATCCTCTAAATTGCTAATTTCTCACCTCCATGGGATACCAACAACGCGACAAAAATAATTGGTTACATTGCAGATAGTGCTTCAAAACATGACCCAAGAAGTGGGTGTGAAACAAATCTGCGGCAGTCATCAGAGTAGCCACCACCGTCCGGCCATGGTGGAGGTGTGTTACACCATCATCCACCACCGATGAACAAAATAGGACATATCTCATCATCCATGGTGACCAGAGTAAGGTAGCTGACTCAGCGGATGCTCGTCGGTGATGGTGCAGCGCGTTGTCGCTTGCCTCCAGAGAGGGAGGTCGGCACGCCAGCTGGCCACGAAAAAACCTATGGAGAAGAGGTGGGTAACTCCACTTGCTATGATCCCACACTATATCAAGGTTACGACAAATGATGACCGCGACAAAAGCATAGGGCCACTGGTTTGACTGGCGGCTGGTGGACGGTGTGCTTGCCAACATCGCACCTGACAGAAATGATGCAGACCATAGGCAATTTAACGGAAGGCCCACAACACCATGTGGTGCTACATTTTTTCACCCCCACCTCTTGGGTTGACCCACTGACATGGCTCTGTGCCATGTCTGTGTATCCCTGGCAGCTCGTGCCGCCCCACGAGTGGCTTTGCCGGGTCGGCCTAGCAGACCGAACCGCCGCTCAGCGGGTTGGCCCGTGGACCAACGGCCTAACCCGTGGCCAAGATCAGTGGGCTAGGTGACCTGAGTCGGGTTGAACCCGATTCGGGCCAGGTCAATCCAGTTCGATATGGGTCAGCCCTTGCTGAACTAGGTCGGGCCGGTCTGACCGAGGCGATCTGGACCTTGACCTAGTACTGCCCATGAACACATAATGGGACTTATATTGAGAACTGGTCATCTGTTTGATGAAATGTTTATGGAATTAGGATACTTGGATCATTGAAGTCTTTTTTCATTACTCCATGACAGTTTTTTATAATCTTAGCGTACAGATGGGTCGGATCATGCCCGAATCCAACAGGCCCCTTGATAATGGCATGCTAATAATTCACAGACCAAGCATCTGATTGACGCACTGTCTATTGCATTGGAACCATTATGACTTGGAGGATCTTCATGTTACTTATTTTGAGACGTTTTTCTTGTTGAAATATGATTGATTTCTTAATGAGTGGTTCTCCCAATTTCACTACGTTTGGAACCCTGCGACTGGCTGAGACCTGACGACTGCGGACTTTTCGACTCATAGTGACTCGATTGCCACGGTGTGAGATATGGAGGAGTACCTCAGTTGGAAATGGTGGGGAGAAGACATGTAACGCGATGGGGATGAGTACCTCAGTAGGCCAGGGTCGGGGATGGAGGCTATGTGTTTCTTGACATACCCATGGTACGCAATGGGAAGGAGTACCTCCACAGTTCAAGGTCAGTGGGAAGCATCTTTTTGTGACCCCAAAGGCCCACTGTACTCGATGGAGGAGGATTTATCTAGCATCCAAGGTGTTCAACATTGTGGTTGGGTTTGTTTCTTGTTACAATCCCTAGAGAATCTAATGGATCGCTATCAGCATTCCTAACGATCATGTGTGGGTCATCATCATAATCATGTTTCTCCGTGTTGTATACCTGGTTTGAGTTGAGGCTCTTATTTAGTTGTGTCTATTTCCTTGTGATTTGTTATTGAGATCATGATTATTGGTTTTCCATTGTGGAGTTCTAGGATACATACTTGGTCTTGGGGTCCCTACTGAGTATTGTTATACTCACCCGTGCACAGGCATCGCCCGCACCTTGTTGTGTCTTATGAAAATGATGTACCACATATATCGAGGATGAGTGAGCCACGACTGGATAGTTATTAGATGTAGACCATTCGGCGTGATGTGAGGTGGAGGATATGGGAAATCATGGAGTAATGTGGAGGTGATTTTTACCTACTCTTCATGTAGGATCTGTAGTGCACGATCCAGACGATCCTTTTCAACATTCAGTGTTTTTTTACTTTTTAGTTGTACTTGTACATTCAGTTGGGACCGTATTCTGGCCCCTTTTACATTTAGAACTCCTTTTAAAATATTAATTTACATCACAGTTTCTTCTTCTTGTGTTCTCTGACTTACTTTTTTTACAGGTTTAAATGAAATGTCATTACATTTTTGGGAATAAGCCTTTTTTTGCTAGTCTCCAACCACTAGCCTGTGGAAGGTGACCCTTGGGTAGTCCCGTCTTGGGCCCCAGGGGACTGGTTGTGAAAAAGTGGTATTAAAGATATTTTGTTCTACCGAATTAGAATAACTCCGATCTTTTATGTGTGGTAATAGTGTTAAGTGTTATGAGTGTGGTTTTCACTTCGGCGAGTCTAGTGTTGGTGTGGAGGCCAACGTATCCATACACTAGGACCCTGAATTCTGGTTTATGACTCAGCACATAGAAAAACTGATTGTGTGTGCTTTGAAAAGATTTAATTTTGATCTCTTGAGTTATCTCACATGGTATAACTTAATTACTAAGGCACATCTGTTTCTTATTAGGATGTTTCTGCATAGACAACCTACTAGGATTCCCGAGAGGGTACATGATGACGCCCCACCAAGTGATGAGGCCTCAGTGCAGGGCTCGCATACAGCGTTTGCACCTTCGGGTGGTGTACCAGCAGAACCACTACCCGTTGGGTAGCCGTAACAAATAGCTCAACTAATAGCAGATCCAAAAAAAACTAATTGCATTGCACAAGTTTCAGTGTAAAAGGCCATCTAGGTTCCAAGGCATGACAGACCCACAGGTGGTTGAGGACAGGATGGAGACTATGGCTAGAGTTTTTCACCTAGTTGAGACAGCAGTAGATATCTTGGTGATTTTATCTTCAAGTCTTCTCTAGAGACTGACCATGAGGATGGTCCTCATAGTGAAGAGGTAACGATACATGGACCATTTCACAATATAGTACATTCTAGCAGTCTGTCAGCTATTTCACTGGCCATTGGTCAGCAGTTACAACTGGCGGTACTAATATGACACACTTGTAGGCTTATTTCCTTGCACATGTTTTTGAATCATACTCCCCTCTGATCCTAAGGAGACCCCAGATCATTTGCTACTAAGGAATGTCATGAGGAGGTAGCTGAGTTTCCATCTAGACAGGGCCCCATTCGATCAGATGGCAATCCTCGTATAGATATTTCTATCTGGCTCAGCAGGATGATGATAGGATTTAGGTTACCCTGATGTTGAAATGATGGGAATTTTCTACGGACAAGCTTGTGAACCATCCTCAGATAAGGGGGTCACTTTCCATAAAGATATAATGGATGAGAGTTTCCAAGGGATTCTATAGCTTCGACAGGACGTCATATTGGTATCTTAATATTCATTGAGGTGTACAGACCATCCCATGTTCTTGATAAATATAGTATTACTAGTGCTTTAGGGATTGGACCTCCAAACAAGGTGTGTTCTGGACATTTGATCCAGCATATGTCCTCTATGAATTCCGATATATGATAGGTTGATAGAGATGACCATTGTGGTTGATTGTTCTTTGGCCGAGTGAATGTATCCAGTGAATGTTAACAGTGGAAAATCAGGAAACTAACATCAGCCTCAGAGACTTGGGAAAGTAAAATGTTTTCGGAAGAGGATGTGATAGAGACAGAAAAATATGCATGGCTACATATGTGGAAGCTGAGCTAGGAGAGTTGCATGAGGTGGTGTACTTTTCGACATGTCACAAACCATCTCCCAATGTGGACCCACCTGACTCTGGGAGGTAGAGGATAGATGAAGGGAGTAGATATATGCTATAAAAGAATGTGCCCAATGGCTCTAGGAATGATTCTATGTATGGTTTGTGTCTACTAAAAGTTTCAGTATCAATAGAAATAGGTTACTATAATTCCTTCGTTCCTTGAATCTTGTCCAAGACCTAGATTTTCCAGGTAAACCAATGACTTGACCCACACATTTGGAGATACCTTTTGGAGGGGACTTGACAATCAATGTTACGCCGATGGTGTGATCTGACCCTTGAGGCGAGTGTTTCGGTTGGAACCTATTGGTGGCAGCATGAAGCCCTTATGATGTCAGTTTTGGTTTGCACTAGGCATCCACAATTCATAATCAGATTGACTATATTAAGAAAAAAGTTTTTGGTTTATCTAAAATGTTGGAATATAGTTTTCATTTGGTTGGAGAAAAGGGAAACCCAAAATGCACAGGATAAACTCATGCATAGGTGGGTGAAACCGATCTATCATTAGTCATCCATCCTTACCCTCATGCCGGTAAGAGATTTGGGTTTTTAGTTCCCAGCAAATGTGGTAGAGTGTGGGGACATCTTTTCAAATGATGATTCTAGTGTAAACTCCCTGAAGGGAGAGAGGATTCTACTTTGGCTAGGTACTACCAGAGTTTTGAACCCGCTTCTCTAGTGTGGAGGAACCCTTTTCTTCTTTGAGGAATAATGGAGAGCCGTTCCTATGGAAGAAGAAGTGTTAGTAGTGCTTTCAAGAGAAGATCAGAGACTGGCAAGAAGAACTACGCTACCCATGACCTGGAGTTAGTATCTTTGGTCTTTGAGCTGAAGATGTGGGGGAAATACCTAATGGGTGAATGGTTTACTGTTTACTCTGGTCAGAAGAGTCTCAGGTGTATCTTCTCAAAAGAAGTACCTAAACCTAAGACATCGACAATAGCTAGAGTTCATTCAAGACTATGACCTCGAGATAGTCTATACTCTAGTGAAGGAGAACATGGTAGAAGACACATTCAGCAAGATGTCTTTTATATTACTGCTGAGTGGGGAATCAGAGCTGCAAGTCGCATTGTGGATATCTTTCGTGGATAACGTTGATGTATCGTACCTCCAGTCTATGACTATCACTCCCAAAATACATCAGCAGGTTGGGGGGGGGGTGGCACAACTTTATAAATTGACTGTGAGGCCCGATGTTCTCAGCTATACTCAGGAAAGTGTTCTAAAGTATTTATTTAAGTTTGAAATCGCATCAACCTCTCCCGAGTATGCACCATGGTGCAAGTGACACCTTGGGAGGAGGTGTATACGGAGATCCATACATCACCTTTAACGGTACATCATTGAGTGGCGAATATGTACCAGGACTGCCATCGTTAGTACTGATGTACCGAGATGAAATAAGTAGTGGAAATGTTTGTTTCACGATGCCTCACTTGTTAGCAAGTGAAACTGCACAAAGCCGGTAGAAGTCTTAAGCCGACAGAAGGAGGGAGACCTTGTCTTCTTACATGTCTCACCTCGATGAGGTTTGTGGATATTTGGCCAGGGCGATATGTTATCTGTGAGGTTCATCCGACCTTTCTATATTCTCATGATAGTGGGAGAGTTGGTGTACCATTTATCTATTTCCCCACAGATGCACTTGGTGCAAAATTTTTTCAGGTGTCGTTGTTGATGAGATGTGTGCATGAACCATCACATGTTATCAACTAGGGTGGGTGTACATTGACAATAGGGTGATTTTGACAGATTTCCTGATGGAGTTTAAGGATCTACCTGATCAGATCTTTCGTGGGCTGCCAATACCTCTAATGCATGTTCACTAGAATCACGAGAACCTCTAAAAGTTGACATGGGGGCAGGAGGCCCAGGTTCATGCTCAGTACCCCCATTGTATTCCTTAGTATGTGTTTTCTCTTTCATGTATGAAAATACCTTAGGTGGAAAAAATGTAATGTTCTATAATTTCTGTAATTTTTTTTCATTATATAGAATTAATTTGGGTCTTTGAAATTTGACGGTGCATGATTCTGAGGCCCGGAGTTCCCGAAATGATCTATCGATGATTTGTTAAACGTTAAATACTGTGCATTAGAGGTTTTACTGAAAATGTAAAATAACTGTTAAGTGGTTGCCTGGATCAGAAATCAAAGGGCACAGTTGCGATCAAGATGCCAGGTTTATCCTAGGAGTGACTTATGATTAGCTGACACATGCCTCCTATGAGAACACACAAAAATTCCATAACCATAAACAAAATAATAATTTTTTTTATTTTTCAAATGATTATAACTCACGAACGGTAACTCTAATAAAAAATACAAGACCAACACTGAAATCATTAGGTAATTCTATCTTTAGATAGATACTAACATTGGCTAGTGCGGGCCACCAGTGAATGTTAGTTTTTGTCCATAAATAAAATAATTATGTAAAAACATTTTTATTGTAAATTTAAAATGTTTTAAACGGTAACTCGGATTGGATATATGAGAGTACCATTAAATTTTTTGGAGAAATAATCACTTTGGTAGAGCCTAACCTTGAATGGCGTGGGTCGAGGGTCACTGTTAATAATTTGTTGAAATTTTTTTTAGGTACGTTTGTTAAACGTGCGATAGGCATTTTCTAACTTTTGAACCGGTGTTCGGATTAAAAATACGAGGGTATCATTGAATTCGAAACACTGATATCTGATTAAGGGATAAATTACATTGACCATAATAAGTCCGGAAAAAATGATAATATTGGAGAATTGTTTAAAAGAAATGAAATGAAATAAATTTCTTATATTATTCCATATCCTCAAACAACGATGTAAAGGGGGTGGGGCCAGCGATGATTCAAGCCAATAAATGGCATGACCGGACAATCCTATGTAATGAAGTCATTGGGGAAATTAGATGCTTAATAAATATTGAGCCCGTTAAACTCAACCATCGCTACTTACCCTCATCCTCTCTTATATATATGGAGTATAGGGGAAGTGTCGACACAGGTTCGCCTAGCAACGAAGTGCTATAGGAGCACCATGATACCAAAACCTTAGAGGATGGATCTGATCCTAGAGTGAGGTGATGTGAGACACCAAACCATGAACTAAAGAATGGCGTGCAAGTTCCGTCGTTGGGAACGAGTTTCAAAAATGAAGAGCACAATCTGCCTTCAAGCTGTAGATTCTCTACAATCAGTTACGAGGTAGGGGGTTTATTCGTTTATGCTTTCTAAATATATTCCTTTTCCTCATTCTTCATTAATACTAAAGGCGTGGGTCGACCGACTAAATACTTGACCCACGATTCATTCGTTTTTTCCGGAGGTTATAGTGGGGTATCTTTGTGGGGTTTATATTCATTTAAATTCCAAGAGTTTGTTAAACCCTTTACCCCCTCATGTTTTTGATCTAACATGGAGGGTGTGGGTCTAAAAAACTCTGCCCGAACTCTACCCTAAATTGATAATTTTTCACATCCATGGAACAATGACGGCGTGACAATACCTACCAGCTACGTTGCGGATATCATGTCGACACACGCCGCAAGAAGAGGTCACGACACAATGCTACAACGGTCTTGAGAGCAGTCGGCACTGGCCGACCACGGAGGAGGCGTGGCACACCATTGTGTGCTGCCGATTAACAAAGGAGGCCATGGATAATTAGCCGCGGTGACCGGAGCAAGGTAGCATGCACACAGGCTGGATGTGGGTGACAGTGTGGCACATCATCACGTGCGGGTGAAGAGGTCGCCCGACACGACGACTGGCAGCACCCGAACCGGCGGGGCAGATGTGGTGCACGCCCTGGCAGTGCGCCCACTTGACATCAAGTTCGTGACCTATGATGGTCGTGGAAGGAGCATGGGCCCGCTGGTTTGACCGAAAATCCCAGTGGAAACGCAGTGGCCCATCACGTGAGGCACGGAGGGCCCACGATGCCACGTGGTGCCGCGTTGGGTGAAACCTCGTGGGTTGACCCAATGACGTGGCTTCGTGCCATCTCCGGGTATCCCATGCGGCCCACGCCTATAGGAAGGTGGCAACACTAGGTCAGGCCAGGACAAAGGTGCTGGGTCTACTATGGTTGGTTGGGTCTTTATTGAGTCCAGATAGACCCATGTCAATCTGGGTCAGCCAATGATCAATGGGGTCAGGCCGGTCTGACCCAGGTGGATCCAACCTTGACCTTGTACCACCTTGGAATACTTAAAATGTCTTATCTTGAGATCCAAACATCTATTTGATGAACTGTATGTGGCATTGGGATAATTGAAGAAATATGGTCCTTTTTACTAACTCAATGGATGTTTTCGAGAAACATGGAGTATGGCTGGGTTGGATCGTACCCGAATCCCACCTAGCCCTCGGCATCGAAATTCTAATAATGCACAAACTATGCATCCGATTGAAGTGTTGTCTATTGCGTTGTAACCCCTATGACATGGAGGATCATGGGGTTACTTTTTGTGAGACTTTTTCTTAGTTGAAATATAATTTATGGTTTATGTAGTGGTTCAACCAAGCGCACTACGTACGGAACCCTTCTACTGGATGAGACATGACGACTACTGACTTTTCAACTTAGGGTGTCTCGAAAACCATGGTACGTGATGGGGAGAATCACCTCAGTAGGCCATGGTGTGGAGAAACCATGGTACATGATAGGGAGGAGTAACCCATATATCCACGATGGGGGAGGGAGGCTTTGTGTGACCCAGTAGACCCATGTAAGGAAATGAGGAGGAGTACCAAAGCAGTTCAAAGTTATTGGGAAGCAGCTCTGTGTGACTCGAAACACCAAATGTACTCGATAGAGGAGGAGTTCTTAGGAATATAAGGTGTTCGACATTGTGATTGGGGATGTTTCTTGTTATTATCACTATAGTATCACGTGGCTAGTTATCTCTATTCATAACAATCCTGTGTGGGTCTGCATGAAAATCTTATTTGTCTAAGTAGTATACTTGGTATGAGCTGAGAAAATAATTGATTTGTGTCTACTTCCTTGTGCTTTTTGATTGAGATAATGATTTTTGGTTTTCTTTTTTAGAGTTATAGAAGATATACATGTACTCGGGATCCCTAATAAGTATCATTATACTCACCGCTGCACGGGCTTCACCCACACCTTGATGTGTTTGGTGCAGATGACGTACAAAATTGATCGATGCTGGGGGAGACAAGACTGGATGGTGCTCAGCGGTGAACGATTTGGCGTGAAATGATGGAGAGTGGACATGAATACATGGAGTACTGTGTAGGCGATCTGTACCTACCCTTCAGGTAGGATCCGTAGTGGACGATCCAGGAGCTGCTTTTAACCATTCTTCTATTTTTTTTACTTTTTAGTAGTACTCGTACTTTAATGTGGGATTGTATTCTAGACCATTTAATGTTTAACAGATATTTTACTATAGAATTTTACATCACAATTTCTTTTCATTGTGTTCTCAGACCATGTGTCTGTACAGGTTTAATGAAAATCTCTTCTCATTTTTGGAAATACACCTTTCGATTCAAGTCTCCAGCCCATTTCCTATGGAAGTAGGGCTGAGGGTAGTCATGGTATGGCCCTCGGGGGATGGGTCGTGACACCTTCTTTCTGGATCCGATTGTGAGGATATTCATTATTGAGTTTTTAAGGTTTCACATCATTCCACAATAAATTTTTCAGATTGGGATCTATGTTTTTCCTCACTTTTCTAGAAAATATTCATAAAGAGGTTGATGTTGAGATTAGTTTCATCCCTATGTGCTATACATAGAATGATTATCGCATTGAGAGAAAAATTCAAAACTAATAAGAATTGTTGATATATTGTTCTTTGTATTTAAAATATGTTTAGGATCAAACCAATATTCTTGCTTTTCTTGTTAGAAATATAACTATTACTCATGTATTATTATATATAATTATTAATCCCTCAATGGAAACAATTATAGAGTGTCAATGTGATGAATTATTTCCAATGATAGAATGCTTCATGAACATATATTTCTAATTAAATTGAATATAATATAAGATATAATAAGAAACATGTAAATATGGGATTGTATTCATATAAATGTTATGATATTGAAAGTTAATATGATACTGAATTAGAATATTGAGTTAAATTTTCATTATAATTTCTCTAGTGTATAAGGAATGGAAAAATAATCTCTAGGTATATTTTTCCCATTAAAATACTTGATTGTATCATGAAAATATTGTCTCATTTGGGTCATACAATGGTCCTCTACTAGATTAATCGTTTTTCCACATATCACTCCCATGTATGTTCCTAAAATTTTCACCACATGTAATGAAAACATTGGACATTCCACTAGATTATGAAAATATTTATAAGGACCAACTGTTAGGCATTAAGGATTGAATAGACAATGTTATATGATAAAAGGAATCTTAAATATTTTGTGTTTTTTGGAGAACCCCCAAGGTTGAGGATGATACATGGGAACAATTAGATGTAATTAGGTAAATGTTTCAATATTTTCTGTGATGAAATTGATTATTTTTATGGTTGAATTCATTTTATGTTGTGTAGAATGTTACACCCTTATATTTTGTGAAATATATTTTGTAAATAATTTTTTTATTATATATATATATATATATATTAGGAAATATAATGTTTACCTCTCATTTCATTGGATTATGATATTTACTAGTTTCACAAATAAAATTTGGTTTGTCTTTCATTTTATGTAGCACATATATTGACATTTGTTACATGAAACACAGATTTGTAATGAACTAATTTTTTAATACTATTTTTATAAAAAAATATCATACAAATTTATCTATTAAAATAAAAAAATGAATTTGAATAACAAAATATTTAAAATAATTTATATTGTTTTTATGAAATGAAAACTTATTGATAGTGAATATATTAATTTATAAATAATTTCCATGTATGTTTCTAAAATACATTATCATCAAAAATAATTTTACCTTTTTTCTGGGACAATTAAAATTATGATTTAAATAGTTTCATAAATTAATTAATATAAAATAAAAAATCATTCTTCAAATATCCATTTCAATATTATATTAGGATTTGTTTTTTTATTTCTTTGAAATGATTTATTGTTTAATGAATATTGATAATACTAAATTTTAATTTATAATTGAATTCAATATCAATTTATTTATATTTTGATTTATAAATTAAATTGTTTTAAAGTATAAATTGTTAAATTATAAGTCAATTACTATAATTAAATTTATTATAGTAAATTAAATTTTAAATTTTTATATATAAACATTCTATAATTTTTGAATGTTTTCTTTTTATGAACATTCCTTCTTATCTCCTTTGTGGGATTAATATAGATTAAAATATTCCACTTATTTGAAAGGAATTTTAAAAAATATATTACAAATTTGGAATCAAGATAAATATTATTATATAATAAATTCAAATAAATTTTTTACCATGATTTATGGAAACAATGCTACTTAATATTTATTGTAGTTAAGTTCTAAATGTGTTTATTCAGGGTTAAACTGAAAATATATTGGTAAATAATGACCCAAAAATATCCAACAACCATTTAATGAAAAATTCAGACATTTCCATTATAAGGGATAGAATAATCAGTTTTGAACATTGTTTCATGAGAAATATGTGAGTACAATGTTTTATTCTGATAAAAATATATGTGTTCCACCCCCTAACTAATAAAATGTAACCACTTCTATTATACTATTGACACTGTCAAAACCATTCATTTAGAAAATAAATTTCCAAATAACATCTCAACAACCCTATTAACCACATAAAAGTACTATTTTGTTAATAATTCACACCAATTAATTATTTTTTGTTCAATATAAATGTGGTTACCTAAAGAAGTTGTAACATTCATCAACAAGTGCTTCTATTTTACATCTTCCCCACATAATTTAAAAGTTAATTCAACAAATATTTAATTAAAAAATTATCATAAATATACATATATTTTTTATTTTTTATTCATTAACTAAAATCATATCCCCATCAATTAATTTTTTAATGATATTGTCATTTGTTTGTATAACATATTACCACCTCGCAAATTGATGTATATTCTCTTTCCATCATCAACTCTCACAGTAGGATTTTATGATAGATATAAAGAATATATCTGTTAAATAAATCTATATTAAAACAATGGAGTAATAATATCATATATAACTCTACAAATGTTTTTTTGCGGAAAATAATTAAAACACCTCTATGTATAGTAGACTCCCAAATCATGGAGTGTTGCGATTCATTTTAATGTAACACTTCACATGGAGGATAGTAAGGATAAATGTAATGAATATATATGATATATATGAAATAATTATAATATTAATATTATATTTTTAAATATTAAAATATAAAATATCAATTTCATAATGACATTTTAACTTATTTGAGGAAGATAACAGTATTCATGTATATGTGGTCCATTGCCATCATAATGTGACAAAACTCTATAATTTTGTGTCAACAACACATGAATGACTTATATGTGTTTATTATAATAAATTGTACTTCATTTATGTTTTTTTCATCACATAATGGGAAAATTTAACTTAAATCATTTCTATAATTATCATTATTAATGGAAGTGTTACTTCTACGAACTTATGACTTACTATCTCTATGATGGTTCTGTACTTTATTACCCAAAATATTAATTCATGATTTATCTTAAAATTATAACAAATATATAAATATAAGCATCATTTGATGATTATCAATCTATTATAATGTATCTATGATATAAGTAATAGGAATTAAAATAATAAATCATAATATATAGGGAAAACCAATATGTTATTATATGAAATATGAACTTAACATTGATATGATAATAAAAGTATAATAAAAAGGAAAATAAATTTATAAAATTTATCTAAATATATAGTTTTTTAATATATTTCAAAAAAAATAAATTTAATTTCTTTGTGTTTATAACATGTAAGTTGGAATTCTAAACATAAGTTATGTTATTAAATATCGCTTCTTACTTTTACAAGAAATAAGTAATATTCATAACATATTTTTTTTGATTTATATACATCCCATGAATGTGATAATTATTATCATAAAAATTGTGTGTATTTAAATTAACATTTTAGAAAAAATATTACATGGGGTATTTTGTTTCAATGTTCAAAAATCTGTAAGGGGTTTTTTTCCCAATTCATTTTAATTGAGACAAACATTTTATTATTCACATAGAATCATTAAAGTGGTTTATATACATTATATTTGACATGAAATATAATTTATTTATTTATATATAATATATTCATGTTCCATTTTATGTTATTAATTCATTTTTAATTCAATTGTACCATAATTTAAATGATTTCATGTTATAATCTCATCGCTTATGAGGATTTATGATAATTATGTTTCTGATGATAAAAAATTATTATCCATATATCAAAAAACACATTAAAATTATTCTCATAGAGTTATTAATAATATATTAATGTGATTTAACAAATATTAATAAATTTTGTAATTAAAATATATGTGAAATATATTATATAAAAATATTAAATTATATATATCTTAGGTATGAAATCAGTTTTCTTCCAAAACCATGTTTTTTAAAAATTATTTTAATTTTTTTCTAATTGTCCAATGAATTTTAAAATTAATTTTTTCCCATGTTTTAATTTTTAAAAATGATATCAATGGATTACTCTTTTCATTTTTCAAACAATTCGTATTTTGAATTTTCCAAATAAGTGAAAGGAATCATTGATTTAATGTGAATGAAATGAATAAAACTTCCCATTATAATGAATATTTATTTTTTAAAGACTAATTTATGAATATAAATATTTTTTTTCATAGAAAATAGTTATCGATATGTTTTATGTTTTAAAAATTTATTTCTTCATTTCGGAAAGGGTTGTTTCCACATTAATTGATAAGAATTTAATTTAAAACAAATATATTATGTGTTTTCATTCTTATTCTCGTATAAAATCTTTTCCAAAATATTTAATTATATTTTATAACTATAATTTTTTTTCAACTTCTGTCCATTTTCCTGATGTAATATTCAATGTGAAGGTTTCATTCAATATAATTCTCAATGTAATATAGAATCCTTTATGGTAACTTCTCCTTTATTGGATATGTTATCCAAGGACAAATTTCTTATTTATTATTAATATGTTTCATGTTTATGGAAAATTAATTATTATGAACCATGTTTATCAACCATCGGTTATACAATGTAATAATTATTATGGAAGAATCTTATTCTCCATGGGTTATGATATTATAAAATAATGAAATTATTATAAAACATATATCTTTTATATATTTTTTTATATAGTGAAATTATTATGAAACCCATATTATTTCATGGGTATTCAAACGATGAAATATTAGGATGTTTTGAAATAAATATATGTTGTTTTAAATATATGATGGATGTGGACTACATTCCTGTAAAATTAATTGGGTAAAATTTAATGTTAGTTGAGCACAAAGGGAACATGAGTAGTTATCCTGAGGACAATAGTGGGTACATAAGAGGTTATCCATAATGTGATGAAGATACATAATCTTTTAGAAGGGAATTCCCCTGTGTGGCCTTTTCGAACCCTCCACACAAGGGAACCTCCCTCCCCACAAAGGGGTCACTCCGGAGAGAGCCCTAGTCAGGAAGGAGCTGTTGCCAGCTGAGATGGCAGAGCGTCCCGGAGGGTGACGGCCCGGCTGGGATGGTCCATCTAGCGATCCGTCAGCGATTGGGTCATGCCTCATTTTTCCCACCCAGAAGAGACCCGGCGACCCGACAAGGTGGATGGATCCTGGGGGAGAGGCTCACCCTGAAAGTAGACTCCCATGATTTGAACCCTGAACCTCCTAATGAACAGCGTGGATATACCACTCACCTTTACCACCACACCACCACCGATGTGTCAATGTGATGAAGATACATGATTGGTTATCCCTTTTCTAAAATTTTATGGATGTCTTTCTAGGTAGACATTATGTATTTGTTTCATTGATTATATGTATGAAATAATTCTATGACTTATTGTAATGTTACACCTTCATGGATCATTAACATTTATTTCTTTATGATTCATGTTTTATGACAAGAATATATTTTAATCCATGTCAAATAATTCATATATATGACATTATGTGTATTTTTTTAACATAAAATTCTCATGTTCTCATACATTTACGTTCTTCTGTACAGAAATGCCTCATTTCATTACCCTTAATGAGAATATGTGCTAATAAGATCTTATGTTTCATTTCCCTAGGTTTTAATGAATTAGTTTTAATTAAGATATATAAGATGGAAGAACATTGTGTTATAATTTTTTTTAATTAATCATATTTTGATCCAGGATTTTAAATTCACTAAAAAATTAAGGTCCTCAAACATGAAATTGTGTAATATATAAATATTAATCTAAAAAAGTAATATCCTTGTATGATAATTACATGTCACTAGATTCGAAAAAACATATAATGTGACCTATTGATATCTATTTTGGTGATAATAATAATTAATTTTACTAATCCTAGAAATAAGGAATATCATTTTGGATGATGAAAATCATCATTTGTAGTTTTTAAAAAACTAACAATGATTTTTTTTTTCAATTATCATAGACAATTGGAAAGTCTATGAGGTCCTCTCAGAGTAAGAACTATCATTTACATGATTTAATACTCAAAATAGATATGACTATTTAATCCCATATCTCCCTCTATGAACATGTCACTATGTGAATATCAAAACCATTTAAAAGTAAATTATCTCATGATCTTAAATGGATCCATATATCATAAATATTAATAATCATTTATACTATAAGATATAACAAAGAAATGATGTCTTTTTTTAATATCATGTTTTAACACACATCATAGGAGTTTCCCAAAAGCATGTATATAAATATTGTCATCCCGTTTTATTAATGGATTTACAAACAATATATTGTTTTGAAGAATTTAAAATAATAACAAGAGAGAAGGAAATTAATGAAAAGGTTATGTTCCAGTAATATTTTTTTATATCATATATGTTGGTTCTATAATAAAATAAGATGCTTTATTTCATAAATGTCTTTTTTAAAGGATTTATGGAATATATATTTTTTAGTGTTAAAGCATATATGAGTAATTGGAAGGAATTTTTTGATATTTATTTATGAAAGAATATATACTTGAGAAATATAATTTATCAACCGTAGTTCTTTTGGAATAGTTTTTTATATTAGAACTCAATATTAAAATTCATTATAAATAAATACTAAAATATTTAGAATTTATATAAATTTAGGAATATATTCCAATGGAATAGTATCCTGACATCTTAAATAGTAAGTTGAAGATTAGGAATAATAATATATCCAATTTATTAATAATCCCACAAATGAAAGTATAAATAAAATATATGTATCTAAAAATAACAAATATGAGATATTTATATCACCTAAAAAGTAGATATATTTTTTAAATTGATATATTAAGTGACGTTTTTTTGGGAATAATATATTTTATTTAATATTATATCATTAATATAATGTTTCATTATAAAATTTATTATTATAAAATAGATTCAATATTTTCTTATATAATTATAAGATAAATTTTTTAGTCATTTACTATTTTTCAATGTGTTAAAAAATTGGTTAAATTAAATAAATCAGTATGTTTCAAATAAATGATGAAATCAATTAAACATTAAATTTATAATATTTATAATAATTCTTTAAAAAATGGATTCCAGTATTAAATATTTAATAATTAAAAATTTAATGGGTGAATTTGTGGGGATTTTTACAAAAGAGTTTATTATTTGATGAATAGTGAAATATATTACATTATTTTATTTAAAATAATAAGTTAAATTAATGAATATTAGAGTCATTTATAATTTAAGAACCCATTATTTTGAACTCAAATGAACTAGTTTCTATTAATAATCATCAGAATCAAAACAATTAATAAACTTGAGCCAAATCATTATACATGACGATAATATAAACCAAAAAATCCATCACCTCTCTTAATGAATACCTCCCCTCAAAAGTTGTCCACATCAATCCTTCGAAGACATTATTCTTGTAAAATTTTCATCCATCTCCCTTCCCATAAAATACCCCAAATCTGATACCAGATGGTCTCATCATATGTCCAAATCTGTGTTCCTTAATATGGTTCTCAAGGATATGATCTTCAAGGGGTAAATTCTTCATTCATTTTCATTCAAATTAATTCATTTTGTGATTATTTTATTATAAGGTATCTTAACCCTGAATTATAATCTATTCATGCTGAATCTAGAATCACGTATATAAGAATTTTTTCTTTTATATAAGTAATATCCATCATCAACCCTCTTCTTTTCAATTCTTATTAAAAAAATGAAAACGACATCTTTGACGTAAGGGATAACCACCTTAATGGGCGTGAATTATTATTATTGATTACTATGTTCAAGTCTTTTCAAAAAAAAATTATTGTTATAATGTACTTTAATGTATATATTATAATTTATTTTTATGTTCTTGATCTAATTTATAGATATAATTTTAAATAAAATGAAAATAGTTTGTTATATTAGGAAAAATCAGAAAGAAGAGACTAAATCATTATTATTAAAATTTTATCTATTGAATAATTCTAATATAAGAAAGAAAAATTATATATGAGCAAATTTAAATTTATTGATTCAAATTAATACCATTTAATTTATATTTTGTTGTATTTTCTCCATTTCAAAATAAGTCACATATTTATAGTCAAGGAACACAACATTACAAAATGAAACAAACACTCCTGCAATGATGATTATAATATATATAACTCATAAAAATTGCAATAAATAAACATAATTAAATTGTAATAAATAAAAAATATGCATATCTATTTATCAATAATGTTATTAATCCATGTGACTTTATTATCCTTGATACCAATACAAGTGAATAATGCATTATGTCATAAGGTAAGGGAATTATGATCCAAATTTCTATGATTTAGGTTAATCATAAACATAAGATAATAGTAAATCTAGGATTATTTGGGAAATTATTTTTAATTTATTTATATTTTATTAAGTAAATTTATTGTGAATATATATTCAATTCATTTGATTAATTCTCACATCCACTAAATGATATTATTAGGGGGAGTTCTTTAATAATTACTCTCTTCATTTTACAACTCTTTTTATGAAGGAAAAAACATTTTAACCTAAAAACATAGAAGGATTTTCCCTATTTCATAAAAACATATTGATATTTTGTTTCCTTTAAAATTTTAAAATTTTATCTTCAAACAATATATTCTCAATTATAATTTTACAACATCTCATAAATGAAAATATATTTAAAAAATAAAAAATATATTTTTTCAAGAATGTTTTTTAATGTACTAATTTTTTATCGTGTTATTAATATTGGGTATTATTATGATGAAGGGTGTTTCAAATAAATACATAGGGAATGTGATACTAGAAAATATATCTAATTAATTGTGTAAAGGGATAGAGTTAATCAGTTCGGTTAATGTGTAGAAATTTTGGAAATATACTAAAATTATTATTCCAATTTTAACAAGAATGTTTACTCCCTATATAGTCAGTAGAGGTACATTATATATTAGAGTAATATGAAACTGATTCAACATGTTACCATATAGTATTTAGGTATTATATCCATGTATTTATAGTAATTTTATTAGTTTTTATGGTAGGATAATAGGATTACGTTTTATCAGTAATGGTTATACCATTGTGAAAAACATTTCATTCATGGAATTATGGTTTATTTCACCATTTGTATGTCCCTACCTTAATTTTTTGAGTCAATCCCATTTTTCTAAATATGTTTCATAGGATTTTGGAATGGGTATTATTAGATAAGAATTCAATTCTAATGTTGTTATGTTTTATTATGAAATAAAATCATGTTTTTGAAAGATTTATATTATGAGATCTTGTATATTGATTAAATGTTTAAACATTTTAATATATAAGTTATTAATTATGATGTTATGAACTGATTATATAAAAAAATAATCCTATAATATCATTGGTATCATATTAATGTGAATTATAGTTCTATTGACATGATTATGTAATGATTAATGTTGGATCCTTACTATCAGCATTTGATCAAGGTTTAGAAAACATTATGGGTTAGTATATTGTTAATAGAATACCAATATATTTTTATTTAAAATTTTGGTAATGATAAAATTATATATAATTCTAATATTAAAATATTTCTTAATCTAGGATATCACTATTCTGAATGTTTTTAAACAAAATAAATAGGGATGCTGACATTTGAAGGCACTAAGATGATGATATCCATCCAAATTCACAACCTAGAATGTTCATAATTTTAACCGATCAGTATGTGGTAATAGTGTACCAATTGAATCATGATATAAATAGTATAGACAATCCTTCATGAGATCCATTAGTTCAGCATCAGAAAAACATGTCTCTCTTAGAACATTTTTTAGGAAATACCCTCTTGAATTTAGGCTATCATCTTACCCGACAGTAGCTAATGATTATGTTAAATAGCCAAAAAATATTTTTTAGGTCATGCTGATATTTAGAACCTCAAATGGTTAGTCATTCAATTCAAATAATTAATGGTGAAGCTGACCAGTATAGGCCAATGGTCTAGAATCTCATTGCTAGAAATGGTATTAATTATTTATAAGTGGATTAATAAAAAATATATTTTCCTTGAGAAATATTTTCTTAAGGAGAATAAACATATGATGATTTTTTTTAATTGATACAATTATAGTATTTATTTTGTATATATTAAAAATAATTCACTCGATTGTTATGGTACTCTAAACTTATTATTTTAGATTATTTTTGTCATATCAAAACATTTTTCATTGTATTTATGAAAATATTTTAATGGGAATTAGCTTCCTAGGAATTTCAAATTTATGTAATAATTTATTGATGAGAAGCGAAGGAGGAAAATGAGTTTTCCAATGATGATGTATTATTTTAAAGCCATGATAAATATGAGTATAATAGGAATAATGAAAGAAATGATTCTACAAAGGTGTTTTATGGTTAGTGAAATATGTTATCATTTTTTTAGAATTTTGGATGATAAAAAATCTATGGGATTCCTTTTGATGTTTTTGTAAGTGTTTCTACAAGGGTATGTTTTGTATTATGGGATGTAATTGTACTAAAAATTATTATGGTATTCTAAATAATAGTTATGATATACTGAAATAAAAAAAAATTAAATTTAATGAGATTGGAAATTATGAAAATTATTATCAGATGATGAACCAATCTAATTAAAATATGAAAAACAATAAACATAATGAAGCAGGGAAATAATTTTCAAATAATTCATTAGATATTGTTAGGTGTAGTGTTATTTCGATTCAACATATTCATTTATATATGTGTTTTTTTAAATGGAAATTTAACCTGAAGAAATAAATCCAAAACATATAGTAAAAATTATTCTTAGATATATTAAGGAAAAAAGAAATTATAATAGTTATCAAGTAGATGGTTTTTAATGAATATAACCATAAATCTTGTATACCACCCCCTGGTAAAATATAATGTTATTTATGTTATGGATTGACATTTTATTTACCATGATCTGGATGATTAGAGAAATAATTTTTTTTGGAAGATTCTGAGTATGTATACACTAATGAACTCATTTCATCGAAGAAATATCAAGAAGATGAGAAAAAATAAATTTTTAAATGGGATTCCATCATTTTATATTTTTCATAACAAGGTAAATTTTCAAATTAATGACTTACTGGTGGTAAATGAGTACCTATATGTTTATCCTAATGAGTTTCCAAATATTATACACAATTTGTAAGTTATTTAAACATTTGGTTTACTCCTTTATGATTTAACAAATTAAAACCCCTCTTATAGAATGAATCATGAATTATATCATTTATTATAAATAATATACATGGGTTTCTAGATAAAGTAATCATTCATCAGAGTAATGAACTTTGGGATTCTCATTTATAAAATTTTAAAAATAAATATGGTTACATGAGGATTTTTATTAATTATAGAGAATATAAAAACATCACTATTAAAAATGAGTATCATTTTCCTTATAAAGATGTCATGTTTAACAATCGATAAGGATCCCAATAGTTTTTCATGATTAATTTTATATTCATGTACAATTAGATAAAGGCGAAGGATTAATACATTCTACAATTTTGTTACTAAATATGGGAATTACTATTTTATTGGTACTCCCTTTTATTTAACAAATTCAGTTGTTTTATTTATAAATATTTTGAATATAATAATCCTTAATATTTGGATAATATTGTTGTTGCTTATGTTGATTATATTATAGAATATTCAAAATCTAATGAGGATAAATAAAAAATATAATTATTGTTATAAAATAGTAAAAGAAAACAAGTTATATGAGAAATTTAGAAAATGTTATTTTTTGGTTACAACATATTAGTTTTGTTGGGAACATAGTAAATATCTATCACATAACAGCTAATCTATTTAAGAAAAGAGTGGTTAATGAATGGCTGTGACCAAAAAATAAATCATGTATTTTTTTTCTAGGATTAATATTCTATTACCATCATTTAATTAAAAAACAATTATGTTAGTCATTCCTCCTAACTATTTTACCATTAAATTATTTTAAATTTATTTTCATATTATAATCTTATGATTGCTTTTTAGAAGTAAAAAGGGAATTGTTAAATTCACTAGTTTTTCCCTACCTTCCCTAAATGGATAGTTTTTAATCAATAATAAAACATTGTTAATGGGACATTGTTATTTACTAAAAAAATGATCCCGTAATTTCATACTTTTCCTGGAAATTAAATCCTTATCTGACACATGATTTATAATAAGAAGATTTAGTATTTAATTTAACAATCTCGAGACATTATATATTTTAAAAATGTGTGAAATATAAACTAATAATAAAAGTGTGAGGTATATATTAACTCCAAAGAAATTTTACTTGACAAATTGAGGATGGATTAATATAATAATGAAATATAATTACCGGATTATTATCCATCATGGAAAAGAAAACAAAACGATAGATTCCTTATGTCAAAATAAACATACATTATTAACAAAGATAAGTTTTATAAAATGAACCTTGTTTAATGGTTTTGTGAATTTTGACTTCTATTTTGTTTGAGAATAAAATTCATTTTTTTTAATTTAGGTATCATTTTAAATGTCTCTATTAGATAAATGTACGAAACCATATAAGAAAGACCGTATGGTATATAAAATTTTATTGTCGGATAAATCTTTTTAACACAATTTACCATCTATACTATTTTTCTATAATTGTAATTGGTTGATGTCTGACATTTGATTTAATGTTGATGAATGATTTATTATTTTTAGATCATAGTTCTTTATTTTATGTTTATTATAGATAAACTAAATTGTGCAAAGTCCTTTTGGATGTATAATTTGTCTGATGTAATGAAAAAGATATTGCTTTCATTACATGTGATTTTAAATATTGCTATAGAAAACCAGTTAGAAAATCACTAATGGGGATCCATCACCCATTTATAGTTTGATAGTGTAAATAGAATAATATAATGATTGATTTTATATGGGATTACAAAAATCATCTTAAAGTAAAAAATATGACTTGAGTTATTATTGGAAGACATAATAAATATTCACATTGTTATCAAATTAGTGAAACTACATATTTTGATCAGATTTATTTATTGTATCTCAATGAAAAAGTATGTTTATTTGGAGTTAGTTTCTCTAATATATTTGAACATGATATCATGTTCACATATATTGTTCGGAAGGTCCTGTAGAAGACATTGGGAATAGAATTACATTTTAACATTTTTTTCATCCTAAAATAATAGAATGTATCTGTTAAAAATTTAATCATTAAAGGATATGATTAAATATTATTCATTGGATTCATATGGAATATGGGATCATCATATTTCATTGTTTGAGTATTATTATAATTATAGTTTTTATTACAGTATACCGATAACACCTTTTAAATAATAATAATGAATGACGGTTTGAACTCTGGTATGTTTGGATAAAGTAGGATATAGAATTTTTTAGGACTAGAATTTCTAGGGAAAATGATAATCTTCAGATTATTTAATGAAATATGAGTAAAGCTCAGAGTGAGCAGAAACATTAAGTGGATAACAAGAGGAAGTATCATTATTTTGAGGCAGGTGATCAGGTAATTTAAAATGTTTTTCAATGGAAATTATTGATGTGTTTTTCATTGGCGGGAATACTATGTCCATAGTTTAATGGAACCTATAAAATCATATAGATAGTGGGATCAGTATCTTACAAATGGGATTGGACTCTAAGATTTTCCCACAACACAAATGTTTTTCATGTTTCAATGTTATGAAATTATGTATTAGGTACATCTCATGTTTTTAGACATGATATTATTATGTTTAATGATTAACATTGATATGAAAAAATATATTATTTAGATTCTTGATCATAAGGTGAATGTATTATTCAAAAAGGTAATTGACCAGTTTATGGTTATTTATGGAAACCAAATGGTTGATAAAGAGACATGGGAATCTAAAAATTCTATGATTGAATGATATTTTTTACTCTTTAAAAATTGAATAAAATTATAAACAATTCAGTTCCAGTAGGTGTAGGGAATTTAACAACCAATATACTTATATAATATTGTTTTATTTTGAAATATAATATTTATATTTATTATAAATGTATAATGATATATGTTTTATTTATAAGAATTATGCAATATATAATAATGAAATTGTAACTAGAATACTGAAATAGTAATTTGATCATTAGCAATAGAAATATTGATATATTAATAATAAAATCATATTTTAATGTATAAATAAAATTAGGTATCTAATTAGATAAAATATGATATATTATATAATGGAATAATTATAAAACTATTTTAAAAATGAAAAATTATATGTTATTACGTCCTATGAAATGTAAATGTGTATCTAAAATTTTATAATTAATATATTTTTCTAAAATAAAATTTTATTTAAAAAAATATATTCATAAATTATTATTTATTATATTAAAATTATAATAATGTTTTGTGGGATGATTATTAATTGTACAAAGTGTCATAAAATTAAATACAATATTAATATTGTGTTTTTAAAATAATTGTCAAATCAAATTACAAATATAATATATCACATTACTAAAACATTTTACTTATATTGTGTCACTTTTAGAAATCCTAAAATTGAAAAAAATTTCGTTTGAATTTTTTAGATTTGTTCGAAATTGATTTATTATTTTTTAGTAATGAAATAAAATAATTTAAAAAATATAAAGTTATAAGATAAATCCAAGATTTTGTTTTTCATTGATGATATAATAACCTATTAATTCAAAATCACATGAACTTGTTACATTAATCAGTCCTCCTAATAAAAAATATTGATATTATTGACCTAAAAACGATCAAATGAATAAAATTATAAAAACCTCGAACTCTTCTACCTATAAATACCACCCTCACCATATCTTCTCCTGAAACCTTATTATATTTTAATCATAATTATATTATTCCATATTCTATTCCCAATAATCTTAACCATGTTCAATACATTATGTTATCATTAAAAATAAAAAAACTATATTCTTTAATGTGTTTCTAAAAGAGATGATATTCCCGTGATAAAATCCTCATTCTTTGTAACTTAATTTATTAATTTATTTATTTATTTATACCTTCTTCTCACCTACCTTATACACACTAGAATTATAAATGATATATCTTATATATATATATATATTAGATTGATATTGTGTTAATAGAATATCTATAATTCAACCTATCCTCTTAATCTCTTACTCCAAAAAAAAGAAAAAATCAAATTTGAAATGTCTATTCACTAACTTCTTGGATGAAGATATTTCATTTTTCATTAACACCTTCAATGATGTTATAAAAATATAATTATGGTTAACCATATTTTAATATTTTTATGGGAAAATTTTTTATTTTATGGATATTATTAAATTAAATAAAATTAAATAAAGACAAACGAATATGTGATGGTCAAAAAGACCAAAAATACCAAACATATGTTTATTGTGGATATTTTATATAATTAATAATAAATATAACTCAAAACAAAATTATATATGGGATAATTAAAAAATAAGGAATCATATTATTACAATTTTAGTCCAATTTTATAGCTTTTAATAATTTTATATAACAACTCCCTCAATTTTACTCCGTAGAACAACCAGAAATCAATGAAATAACTACTCATAGAAAAAATATTCTTATATTTATAACCAATAGAAATGTTCCTAAATCACATTAATAAATTGGTAAAAAAATAAATTATATATTTAAAATGTTTTAAATTTATTTATTAATAAATATTAATAAATTATATATATTTTTATATTTAATCATAGAACTCTTTCAGACATATGGAAAGGGGATTATTAACCAATTTCTAATTATATTGGATAAAATTATATGTCAATGATTAAATCATACTAATATTATCTATAGAATTAATTATTATAATATTATTTTTTATAATTTTAGTTTATAGTGAATATAAATATTTCATTATTATTATTAATTCTCATATCAATGATACGATATTTATAAGGGGTCTTACTATGAAAAAAATCACAATTCATGTTTGAAATATTTATATTAATGGACCATTTTTTCCTAAAATGAAATTAGGTGATTTTAACAATCTCTGGATCCCATTTTTATTTTAAGTTTCAATTAAAATTTTACCTGTATATTTTTAAATAAACAATTTTTACTCATAAGTTTGTAGCTTTTTAGAAATGAGTAGTGATTTTAAAATGGAATATATATTTTCCTGGAGAATATATCATATGTTTCTGATATAAGTGTTATGATAATTTTGTGGTAATTGGGAATTTCTATAATGATGGGTTGTTTTATTATAAACACAGGGATGGTGAACCAGTTTCAGATCTCCAATTCATTTAGTTAGGGGATAGAGTTAACCAGTTAGATGTCTTCTAAATGTTATTGGGAATGTAATGTGACATATATTTCGGGTGTCATAATGATTCTTACTCCCTGTGTAGTTAGGTAAGATACATACTATCTAAAAATGATTTCAAAATCTTTTTTGAATTTCTGTTTAATTATTTATGTATAATTTGAATTGATTAAATGTTAATAATGTTTTCATAAGGTATTTCATGGAGAATATGTTTTATTAGTAAAATTTATAACTTCATTTAAATGTTTTTATTCATGGAATAACAATTTAGTTTCTCCATTTTATGTCCCTTTGTGATATTTTTGGTATGTTACCACAGTTTAAAATTTTTTCCATATGGGATTTTGATAAGTAAATGTAGAGAATAATTCATGTTAAATCTTATGATGTTTAATTATGGATAGAAATTATATTTTTTAATGATTCATATGGAAAAAAATAAATTATTTAGTTGAAGTGTAAAATTTATATTATATGAGTATCAAGGTTTTATTTTATGTAAAAATTATCTAATAATATAATCCTGAAAAGATATTTATAAATTCTTTATAGTGAATTATATTGGAATTTACTAGATTTTGAATTATTAAATTCCATTTTTTACAGTTAGTTTTATATAATTTTAGATAGATTTTGGGGTTTGTGTAATGTCAATAAAATTGTTATATATGATTTTCTACATTATATTTTATATTGATGAAATATAACGTCAATATTTCTCTTTTTTTAGTAATCTAATATATATCATTTTCGGATGATTTTCCCTAGAAGAAGCCTGAATACAGGTGTAGGAAGGTTTTGCGAGGACAATATCCTTCAAAACATACCACCTAAAATGGTGGCTATACTAACCGTTTTTTTGAAAATAATGGAGCAGTTGAACTAGTATGTAAATGTTTATGACATAAATTGATGATATATACATGATAAACATCATAAAATTATGTCATTTCAAAATAATATAATGAGGAAACACCCTCCCACTTTTAGTGGACCTTATAAATTAGTGGTGGTTGAAGGGTGGATAAAATCCCTATAAAATATGACTGATTTCTTGTGGTGATCAAACCATCAAAAGGTTATTCTAGATATTTAACATTTTCATGGTGAACCTGGCCAATGTTGATCAAGGGTTTTGAATATCAGTGATATCGATGATATTTTTTTCCATGAATGAGATAGATTAAAAAATAGTTTATTTGGGTAATGTTTTCCCATTATTAATATATTTATAATGGATATCAATTGATTGAAGGTGGAAATTGATTTTTTTATGAACATTTATTATTTGGAAATATTAGGAATTTATTTTTGCGGTGGATGGTATATGTAATGAATGCATCAGAAATGATTTTTGATAAGGAAAGTATATTTTTCAATGTGATAATTATGGTAATTACACATTGTGGAATGTCTTTTAATATTTCGTATGATTTTTTATTATGTTATGTTATGGAATATGGATCAAAATTGGAATGAATAAGATAATGGTATTGTTAAAAAATATTCTAATAAAAATACATTAAAATGTTTCAAATATATTGAGATGGGTAATTATGAAAATGAGTTTCTCATAATTAACATGAATGATGTGAAGAATCCTATATATAAGATTAATTGTTATCTGATATAATTTATAAATAAATCATAAAATTGTTGGTCATCTAATGAGAAGGAATTAATATAAGTAATTTTTACATTCATTTTTGTACTTTTTATTATGATTTTGGGTCCACACATTCATTCAAATCTGAGAATTTTCCATATACATTTGAAATTTCATTTTACTAAATAAATAAAGAACTTATTATTAAAATGAATGGTTCAATATTTTGTATAAAATAAATTATAATAATCATCTTGTAAATGTATATTAATATAATTAACATTCTATCCCAGATAAATTTTCATTTTTATTATTTTATTTCTTCTTTGTTATATATTAGTTACATTTTAACCATGATATTTTGTATTGTAGAGGTAGGAAATTTTGTTTTTTGAAATAGTATATGATAGTACAAACTAATGAACACATAGAATTGATAACAGATTATGATAACAAGAAACTATTAAAATATGTAAATGAATTTCACATTTCCCATATTGTTTAAAATAAGGGAACTATTCATATTATTTATTTTATTGTGGTAAATGAGAATCTGGATAGGGATCATGAGTAGTTTTCTTGTATTATAGATGATTGAGAGGTTCAGTTTACAGTTGATTTAGTCCATAATGCTAAAAAAATTCAAAATCCACAAATAAAATGGCTCATGTAGAACTACTAGAATTGAAATATCATTTATTGGATTATATAAATAAGGGTTTCATTCTTATGATTAATTCACATTGGGGTGCACTTATTTAGATTATAAAAATAAAATATAGTTATTTTATTATTTTTTAGTTTGCATTGAATAACATTGATGGTTATAATAAGTATCCTTTTTCTCATATTTATTTCATCTTTTACTATCATGAAAGAGTTCATTATATTTTCAAAACTAACTTGATATCTAGTTTCCATCACTTGAAGGTGAAGTAGGAATAAATTATAAAAAAGAACATGTTTTTTCTAGATATGGGAATTATGATTTTGTTGGTATTCCTTTGTATTGAAAAAATCACGTACTGTATTTATAGATGTGATTAATATTATCTTAAAAGATTATTTCGATATGTTTTTAGAATTTGGTATTCATGATTTATTATTTTATTTAAAATGATATGAGGATCTTAAAAAATATAAGGATTTTCATGATACCCTTCAATTAAAATAATATATAACATAAATTTAAGAAATTTATATTTTATCATTGAAATATTTCTTATCTTGTGATATTTATAAATAAGGATTTTATAACAGTTGATAATGGAAAATGAATAATGGTTGTTGAACTAGAAAGGCCTAAAAAAGATACTGATATTTGGAGTTTTCATATATTATAAGGCTATTAATGATAGTTTTTTTTAAAATAATTACACATTTATCTAGCAAGCTAACTATGTTATCATGAAAGGGTTATATTTTTTTAAACACGAGAAATGATTTTTTGAATTGAAATGGGATTTCTAAATAATCTAGTTTATGAGATTCTTTAATGAAACATGTTGTTTTTCATTATGAATGAATCTTATTTAAATTGATATGGTTTCATTATGATGTTGAATGATCATGTAGTAGTTTATTCTCAATGGAATGTGAATTATAATTAGTCAAATTATAAAAAAATAAGATATATAATTACCTTATATTTTTTTATTAAAAATTGGATATATAATCTGTAAGGATGAAATTGAAAAATATATAATGGTCATAAAAAGTTTTAATTATATATTCAATTAAATGTAATTGAATATGTGTCATGGAATATGGTTGGATATGATAATATATTATGAATTCGTTATCAATTAACATCCTATAATTGTAATCAATTTGGTTAATGCATACAGTGGAAAAACTCATGCTATATTAACGATGTAATGTTTATATAATGAACCCCTAATTAATTATGTGATTAATATTAGCATGGATGTTGTTGGTATATGAAATTAGTCAAATTTGTATTAGTTTTAAGTGAAATCATATCTACTAGAAAGAAGTAAGAAATCACATATGGGAGTCCATGAGTTAAAAAACAATTAAGAACTGGTTAAATATTGTATATTTCTATAATTTAACATTTATAATGATTGTCTATTATTATATGGGATTAATTTTTTTGATACATGGGATTGAAATAGAAAGAATGATTTAATAAGATAATCTCATAGTTCTTAGTTGTTTTCTTACCTAGGATGTAGTGAGATTTACAGAGACATTCAGAAGTATTACTGATGGGATTGAATAAAAAGAGGTATTATGGACACTATAATGATATGTTTTACTTATCAAATGGTAAATGTAAAATGATAGTTTATAATAGGGATTCTTCATCCCTTCTTAGTGAAAGTGTGTAAAATATAAAATATATCATTTAATTTCATAATGTTATTTAAAAACATTTTTCAAGGTAACAACGTTAGTTGGGTTATAATTTATCTACTAACAAAATATTCCCATTTTCATCATATTCAGGATATGATTTTATAGATCAAATCATTCTATTATTCCTCAAATAGATTTCCATATTACATGTATTTCTTATTTCCATTTTATATGATAATGATACAATGTTAACTATAACTGTTTTAATGGTCTTCAAAAGTCAATGAGAATATAATTAAATTTTAGAACTTCTTTTCATCATAAATTTGATTGATAATCCTTACGAACAATTCAAAATTTTGAGTATATTATTTAATCTTATTTGATGGATTTCCAAGGATTTTTGGGTCATCATACTTATTTATTTGATTATTATTATAATAATGATTGTTATTCTAGTACACAGATGGGTAATTTTGAAGCATTATATGGAATAAGGTGAAAAACTTCATTATATTTTGACTAAGTTGGTGAATAAATTTTATCTGATTAGAATTATATGCAGAAACATTAGATAAATTTCATATGATTTAGAAAAACTTGGGGACAACTCAGAGTTGTCATAAAAGTTATGTCAAATACTAAAAGAAGGTTTATTCTGTAATGGTTGGTGATCAAGTATTTACCAAGGATTTTCTATACAAATGTATGATGAAATTGGTAATGAAGTGTTATATGATTCCACTTTAAATTAGACCCCATTAAATCATAGAATATAATTTACTAGTTTTCTACCCTATTGAATTGCCTCTAATTTTTTCTCAGATAGAAAAATTATCTAATGTTTTGACATTAATAATGTTTGTTATATATTCATACCAGGTTTTTATCCCCATGATTGTTTAGGTAGATGATAATATTTCATGTGAGAAAATTTCTATTTATATTATTGATTGTATAGTTAATGTATAATGGGATAGGGAAATTAACTAGGTTATGTTTTTGCGTAGAAACCACATTGTTGAAAAAGAAACATGGTAATATAAAAATTACATGAGACAATGTTATCAACACATGAATAATATGTGAATAATATTTTGTAGACATAACTTATAGAAGTTGGGAATATATTGTTAAATTCATATAATTATAGAATAATTTCAATTCATTATAAAAATAAGTAGTTCAATTCATTATTAATATATACTTGAATAAGTTATTTTTATTAAATTTAAGTAATCAATTCTAATATAATAGTAACCAGACCATTTGAATAGTAATGTCACTACTACGATTAGTAATATTGATATTAGAATAATAGACTTATCAATGAAATTATAAAAAAATATTAAGGTGTCAATTAAGTGAAAATATGATATATTCATATAATAGAATATGTAAATAAAATTTTAAAAATAATAAATTATGTGTCTGTATGTTTGTGATACATGAATTTTTAATTAAAACTTGATAAATTATATAATAACATTAAAGAAAATTTATATTCATAAAACATATTTTATAATTAATAGAATTATTTATATTAATTGTTATATATTTTTTTGATACCGTAATTAATTTTTCAAAATATCATAAATTTCATTAAAATAATAAAATAAATAGCTTCAGAAAAATTGACAACATTAAATAAAAAATAACATTCTCATATATAGAAAATTATTTAATATAAATGGATCCCACCATTTATATATAATCATCAAAAAATGAAACGTTGAATATTCAGATTTATTTAAAATACTTATTTTTTTGTGATTAGTGAAATACAATACAAAAAAACATATAAAATAATATGTTAAATACATGATCTTTTTAATAATTTCAGGTGTAATAACCTATTTTTTGGACCACCCATTATCGTTTTACAGTAGATATCAACAATAATCTAAAATGAAGTTATTCTTGGGGAAAAATAATAATCAAATGAATAAAATAATGATAAATACTCACCTTCACTCATTATAAATTCTACACATCACCAAAAATTATCACCGCATCGTATTAGCATTGAATTCTGTCTGAAGTCTACCAAATTTCCATCCCAAGACTCTTCCCCATTCATGACACCTATCATTCTCAACAATAAAAAAATCAATTTTCGTTATGGAGGTCTTCAGGGAGATGGCATTCAAAGTGAAAATTCTCATTCTTTTACTTTTTAATTATTGTTTTGTTTAATTATATATGCCTTTTTCATAACATCTCATACACAAAAATTATTGATAACTACATCATAATATAATACTAGGATTTAATTGTGTTAATATAATAACCATCATCAATCCTCTTAAATTTTCCACACAGTCTAAATTGGGAAAACATGGTCTATAACATCTCAATTCACCACCTTCATGGATGAAGATTATTTAACATCCATTACCAAATTCATGGAATCTCATAAAATAATTATTATGGATAAATAGGATTTTAATATCTCTATTAATTGTTTTTTATATTTAACTGATTTATTGACATAATATAATGAAAAACAAAAAAAATTGTGATGGTCATATAAACTACCAGAAAAAAACGAAACATTTATCATTAATATATTATCTAATGAATTATCGTCATGTATGAAAAAAATTATATATGATATCATTTAAAACTCTAGAAACATATTTATGATATTTTTTCCACTTATGTATTTTCTTGTCCATTTGAAAATAACATTATAATTTTGAATGAATTAACTATATAATAAAATTTTTAATGCTAAATCCATACACACCATATAAATAAACATTAATTTGACATTACTAGTTTGAAATATATATTTTTAATTAATTATACTATACATTTTTTCAACACTGTTTGATATAAGTCATTTATATATTATTTTAAATAAATTAAAATAATTGTATGGTAAATGTATCCCACACTATGGTTCCGCCCTATAAAAATAAGGTGTACCATTTAATTCACATTACATCCTATTTCACATGGATGCAAGTGTGATTTAAATATTGAATCAACAAATAACAATAAATTTAGTATTATTTTATTCGTAACGAAATTGTGTTTGAAATGAGAAACGTGTATTCTACCACCAATCTCAATATTTTTTTTTCATGGAGTTGAGAACATAATTGTCATGGAAGTTCAATGATGTAATGTAACTATGGACGATCATAAAAATATTTATAAGACACAGTAATATATTCTTAGGATATATTTAGTGTAGTACATTATAAAAAACATAAATATATAAGACACCATTATCATTATATTTTTGACTCTTTGGACAGATATATATCACATTAGTATATATTAGAATTCCCTTAACCATATACTATATATCTAAAAAATATTTATAAATTTTCATGTCTCATTCATGAAATATATCACAAAATGTTGGTCTTCAAAATTACATCCCATATTGAAATTTATATAGATCTACATAATTATGTATTGAAAACTATTGTCCTATAAAAAGTAATCCAATTGATTATATTGATCCACACCTATATAATATTTTTTCATGTATACACTTTGTATGTCATCTTTTGTTTAGATGCTCTATATGTATTCATAATTATATTATGTTTTATAGGTCATACTAATTCTCAATACTAAATTGAAATAATATTTAAATACAATTATAGAATATAGAGGTTCATATATTATATAAATTGGATAAAATTAAATGGTGTGGTCCATTAATCATTCAAACTACCTTGGCATATTATTGAATATGGTTTTAATGTAAAAATTCTTCAAATTTTAAACTGAAATAATTTTTCACCGTATGTCATTCCACCAAAACCATTATTCTTTTAATACATTAATGAAATTATAGGGGTTATGGTCTATTGTTTTTTTTTCACTTTCATGTAACAGTATCTGAAATTTATTTTTCATCGATCATGAAAAAACATCGAACTATGATACATGGATATAAATATCAATTATGGGTACCATTTAATCACTTATTTTATTTTTTCATAGTTCATGAAATCTCATAAGCCATGGAATATCCAGATATATATAATATAGATTTAAGAATATAAGAAATATGAATAATTACACATCAGTAATTTCATTATCCAAATACATTATAGAGATATAACTATATTTTTTGAATATTTACTCCATTAGTTATATCGATTATTTAATATATACTAAATTAATAATTTAATCTTAAAAAATTTGAAAATTATAAAATTTACAATTTATTCATCTTTTTTATTATCATTAATAAATGCTTAATTAATAATTTACGAAATATATATAGTATTCTTGAAATTTTTTATTTTTGGATCAATCATTTTTATTCAGTAACAAATAGACATATTGAATCCTAAGAATTCACAATTTTGGATGTTACATATGATATGAGTATAATCAACCCATATACATTAAAATAATAATATTTTATCATAAATTATGAATCCATACATAAAAATTATCATCCTCATTGGAACGCTTTATTTGAAAACCAATATAATGAATAAACAAATGTGATTAATATAAAATTCAAACTTCTCAACATATAGAAATTTCTTCCAAATCATTTATTAAAATTTAATATGTTTTGAATCTATATCATTAATTCAATTGTTTTATAAAATTAACACAAATTTCATAACTAATTTGATACAACATTATTATTTTTATTAATATGAAATCAAATTCCTTAATCGAAGTATATATTTATATAACAATCCCTTATCTATATAATGGTAGGGTGATTAATTGTAAATGGATATATTCTTCCAAAACTACATGGTACTTTGGTTAAAAAATTCATTACATTTAATTAGGATAATTTTTCTAATGGGGTTTATATTTATAATAAATGTATCATAATAAATTTCTTTTACTGTATAGTTAAATTATTATTTAACTAATTTTATATCCCGTGATTTTTTAATTCATTAATTTCTATTTTTTATTGATCATTATAATGAAAATTTTATTCTAGTGATCAATAAATCTATTATGATTAATTGTTTCTTTGAATATGATAATTTTTTGTCATTAAATAAAACCACTCTTTTTAATGAATTTAGAAATATACTTACTATTTATCATGTACTGATTTAATTTTAGAGGGGATGAGATAATAATTTAAGAATACAATATTATCTTATATTGGTAATTTATATTGTATTTATTTACCTATATTAGGAATTAATTTGACAGTATAGAAGGAAAAATAGAGTATCTATAGAATAACCATTTATAAATATTATATTAGGTACAATCATATAAATATATTATCAAATATAAATTGAAAAAGTATTATCTAATTAAATATTAAATGTAAGTATTCGCCATTATTAATAACCATTTTTGATAAATACATCTTATTATATTATTTTTTACTAATGTTTTTAGGATTATATCATCGATAACTCAATAATCAATGTTAATATGAATTAATCAATTTATTTTTATATATGAGGTAATTATCCAACCCATTAGTTTGTTGAATTATGCAAAATTAAATTATCAATTCATATAATTGTTGATTCATTAATTTCCTTGTTCAATCAAGGTATTTATATGTGGTCTCATTGGTATAATTGTCTCACTAAAATAATAAATTTTATCTAAAAAACTACTTCATGATCAGGGAGATTTCTAGGAATCTCATTAATGGATATATATGAAAAATATAATATTATGTGAACTAAATAATGGATAAATATTCTCATTCACTCAAAAAAATTAAATTATCTTCTTTGAAATGTTATAAATTTCTAATACTTTAATGATTTTTTATAAGTGATTCAGTTTATTTTTATTATATATATCCCTATTTGTTATGGTTCTAGGTAAAACATTTAGTTTCCATATACAATCTGTTGATAAATAATTATATATATTTACTTCAAACATTCATTGTAATTAATCAAATCACATCAACAGAATACATAAATAATTGTCATGTAAAATAAGTCCATCGACTCTAGTGGAGAATTATAGTAAACATTGGTTTCCAAAAAACACAATGTTGTGTTTCAAATTATATCATGTATTCATGGAAGTTGGGTGATGATTAATTATTAAAAGAAAATATATATGAACTGAATTAATTCTTAAATCATAAATATATTAGATATTCCTCAATTTTGGATTAATTAGATAGTGTAAAAATATGATAATAAATTCAAGATTTTTGGTTTGAATGGGTTTTTCACAATTTTGTTAACATTGTTTTATTTTTAAATTTTACCAGCATAAACCTGCCTTTTTCATATTATATTCTAAATATTATCTTATTTTCCAATTAATTGAATCGTTTATTATGGTGGGTTCTTTTAAAAAACAATTAATTACTCAATTGGGTGAATTATAATTTTAATGCATATTTCTATTTACTTGAACTAGATTATATATATTTTCACATTTAATGTGTTTTATAGTTTGATTATATTTAATATTTGGTTTAATCTTACTTTATCATTGACATGTTTCTTAATGGTAGTTTTTTCAACTTCACAATCATTCATTTAGTCCTCGTTAAATAATATGAATTTTTTCTCTTCAGTTAATTTTTGTGCAATCATTCCCTCAAATACATTTAAACACAGGAAAAATATATAACCAATTCCACATATTTGTTTGTATACTAAATATCAATATTTTCAGAGATTTAGTTTTATATTTTCACATGAACTAACTATATAATAATTATATATTTGTGAATCATAGGCATATATTATGATTTTTTGATACTAATTTTACATGTAAAAATAAACTGAAACCCCCTTCCATGAGATTGGATAGATTATATAGAAATATCAATATAATTGTGTGAACAATGTTATTATTATCAAATTATTCCAATATATCATCAAACACAATTGTTTCACCTTAATACATGTACTTGTTATTGTGTGTCAATGAAGACTATTGATAAAGTTCTCCTTCTATATGGTATATAACTAATTTATCTTTCTCTGGAATTTAATATTTAAGACTAAAAATTTGTTTTCAATGTTGTTAACACAGTATTCAATAATAAATATATTTGAACATCTTGGAATTTTAATTTTTTTATATAAATGATCTTGTGGATAATTTATCATTCAATGTAAAGGAACTTATTTCACCTGATTAATGTTATTGTTGTTATCTTTGGCAATGTATAGTAACATCGGCATTTGGGATAGAACACCATCACCAATTTAATTTTTTTTTCTATTAAAAAAATTATATCACTATACCTCATATAGGTTTATCAATTTTTTTCCCTCAGACCATGATATTTTATTTAAAATTAAATATCTTAAGAATACAATAATGATTCAATGATACATAAATAAAAATTTAATATCACAAATTTAATGGAAATTATTTAATTTAGTTTCTATCATTGCCTAACTATGTTGATATTTTACATGAATAATTCAATAATCGACTAATGTGTTCTCTAATAAAAACATTTAAAAATATTATATATAAATCAAAATTATGACATCAATTTTAATAAACTGTCATTATTTCCAATCTTAATATAATTAATTATACTATAATAGAAATTATGTTTATGATATACTATTATGAAATAATTATTATTTATTATATAAGTCGTTAACTATAGAATTGCTGTAATATTTAAAAAAATAAATCTCACATCCTCATATAATGTTACATAATAATTATATAGTAGAATAATAACCACCACTAAATTATGAATAATTAAAATGAACATGTTTCCTGAATCAATAAGACTACATGGGTGGGGAAAATTATAATATCCCCATAAATATTAAAATTTAATAATCATATTTAAATAAATTAATGATAAATTATTTTGTGTCACAAGAATAACATCAATACATTATATGAAATAAATGCTTTCAAATATTTCATTATATGGTTCACATAACAAACTATATGATATGTGTGGATAGGCCACAAGTTATTATAAAAGAATTATTCCCACACCTAATATTATTTTGTGAATTATCCTTCACAACTTTAATTTTCCATAATTTTTTAAAATATGACAAACCCTAATGTGGTAAAAATAAAGCATCCAATTTAGGAAACAATCAAATTCCCTCAATAAACAAGAAATAAACCAAAAAGATTTAAATTATTAACTTTATAATTATATAAATAATCTATCAATGAATTAAAATGATGTACCACAAAAGATGTCTGTAATTATTATTTTTAAAAATAAAATGAAAAGATCATCATTTACATCTATTAATTAAATCTATTATAATATTAACCAAAAACAAATTATATAAATAATTTTTTGAAAATTCTGATTTCCTTAAATTGATAATTTGACAAGATAATATTTCATTCCATGTAATTAAATTAAAGAATATTTAATGTATAGGAAGGGAAAAATTATCCTTTAGAATAGTTCTAAATAATATTATACAAAATAATTTGTAAATCTAATCCTCAGTATGAATATTAAGCATTTTTCATTACAATGGGTTTGAGTGTCACATTACTATTTCCCGGGTTCTATTTTTGAAGTATACACATCTTTTATTTCATTGTACTGAATGATACAACTTTAATATAAATATTTATATTAAATTTAATGATATTATTCATCTTAATTTATAACCAAAAATTTTAATATAATTACAATATTTTAATAAAAATAGTTTTTTGATGACATGTTATTTTTTTTATTCCCATTACTAAATAAAGATTGAAAATTTTAAATTTTCAGTTTTTCATTAATTTTAATAGTTCCTAACACAGGTTAATTACAAAAAATACACATATAAACTCAATAAATGGTACACACACAAATACACAAAAAAGACAAATATATATTGTAATATCCACATATTCAACATCAATTTTTCACTCTGGCCATCTAGAAAAACAAACTAAGGCATGCCTCCCCATCACTAATGGGTATAATAAACATTGATGGTAGATTAATAATTGTTGGGTATATTTTTAACAATTATATACAACATAATTTAATATTTTTTGAAAAGTTATAATTATATCAAGGCTTAGATGTGTATTGTAACAATTATAGGTCAATTATGAGAACTAAAGAAGATTAAAATCATGAAACTGTGTTATTAACAGAATGTGTTATATGAAAATTCTTCACATATATATTAAAGTAACAATATATTCCATCCAACTAATATATATATATATATATGATTCCATACAAAATCTATATTATACATAATGTGATTTCTAAATTTTGACTAATGAACAAGATAAGTGAGCATCAAATATAAATATTATTTACTAAAACCATCGAGCAAAGCATCTTGATATCAATGTTATGATCTAAAAAATACATATCCATTTTCCTTCAATAATATTTTAATACACCCATCAAATTATGTGAGATTTACTAAAGATATATTATGCCAATTATGATCTAAAATGGTTATAAAATGTTTTATAGAATATATTTGAACATAATACCATATAGGCTCTCATGTCCCATCCATAATATCATATAACAAAAGTTATATTACTTATTAAAAAAATAAAAATATAATGTTAATTAACAATAATACCGACAATATACATGAATAATTAATTATTAAATGATAACATATATCTAAATAAATTAACAATATGAGTTGGATCTATACAATTTAACATTTTTAAGAAAATAACGGTATTTATGACATTGGACTAGTTCCTTTTCTATAGAGATTTTGATTGAACACCTAAAAATAATGTAACACTATACATATATATATATATATAGACATTTATATGTATATTTTTGCATTCCATTTTAATTCATGAACACCCATGTCATGGAATTTTGAACTTTTTTCCTAAGTAAGGGAACTCTTGTAGCTCAACACATCAAATTTAGGGGAAGTGTTATACAATCACAATTAATTTTTATCCCATTCAAAAAAATTAGCTAATTATTTATAATCCCCATATGTAACATAACACCACTAATGGATTACATCGATTCATGCGTGATAGTGTTGAAAATATTAATTAAGAACTCATATAATGACCATATTAAAACAAGACCGATCATTAAACATATAATGATATATTCCTCATAATAATCTATTTAATGTATTCAGATAAGGTAATATTAGGGATTATGTAACATACAAACCTTATATACCCTATAAACTATCAATCTACATGATTCATCACATACCAGAAAGTTGTTCATGAACCCCTTGGGCTAGAGAATAGAAACATTGAATCATGAACAAAAAACTGGGATCCGTTTTTCAACTTATGAAACATGATACAATGCATATATACATATGAGGAAATCAATGAAGAAAAAAAGATATAAATTATTTCATGAAACAATACTAAACAATGATAGGGAGACAACTCTAAAGTTTATATGAACTAAAAAAGGAACAATTCTAAAAAAAGGATAACCAAATTTGATTACAAATACTCTAATGATATCTGCTAAATATCCCAGCATCTCACCACTAAATACTCAATATCGGATGACAAAAACCTCATCACCTCCAAGTGGTTCCTTGGAATTCCCAATAAAAATGGAAATATCGAGTCTATAGAATATCTATGAGGTCTGATTTTATTGATATTAATCGGCATCGTAGGTTGTAATATTGAATTTATATATCAATAATCAATACAATAATCACTATATTCTAATTTATAATTATAAAATTTCATTAAAATAACAAATGATTTGTTATATAAAATCATGATAAATATTTCTCCATCCATATTATCATAGTACCGCAATATTTTGGGTAAAAATATTTCAAAGAAGAAATTTATGTAATCATTTATCACATTTTTTTATTTATATATCAATGTAAAAAGAAAATAAAAATCATAGGGATTAACATTCCAGGGATCTTACGAAGTAATGATCAGAGACTTTTTATAAAAAATATCAATTTGTAGATCTCATTCAATTCATTAGAACAATAGTATATGAAATATAGGAACATCATATGAGTTAACCCCATTATAATTTCAATATCGTGTAACTATAATAATAGGTCTTTTTTTAGAGGAATTATAAATTAGTGAACCTGCTAAAAATAAAATTCATGATGACCCTACACTACACCTTCCACCTAAGTACTCTAGGTCCTCATTTTTAGGTTTTCTTAAATAATTTTAATGGATTAAAATTTAATTACAGCTTTATATAATATTTAGTAAACAATAAAATTATTGATAATCCATTATTAAATTTATTTCAATGCGTTGAATATACCCTTTTCTATTACTCAATACTAATAACATGACATATTTTACAACTTTTACATATATGGAAAAAATATAATCATTGAAATTAATTTAATAAATAGTATATATAAGAATTGAAACGTGTTTTATCCAATAAATGAGAAATAACAAACAACCACCCCCATTCAGAGGTTGAATAGAACATTCATTATGATTCAACAACAATGGAAATAAATAAGAACAACAACAGGGGTCCCTAAAAATGATTTCCATTTCTAGGAATGAAATCCATAAAACATGATGGATGTCAGTGAGGTTTTATTAACATAAACCCCATGGGAGACTTACACCACACCAAAAAACTCTCAAGGGGTTTTCATTGTATTTAAATCATACCAACGATCTAAATAAATCACATATTACCCGAAATGTGATCATGAAGTCCTATAAATAATTTTCAATGCTACTATTCTGACCAATATGAATGAAGATGCATAAATTTTACTCATTAGTATATATCTATGCATTTCCACCATATATTTTGTGTGTCTAATGAATAGATAAATAACAGGAGAAGGAACAAAAAACCACATCAAGGTTCATACGGTTTGAATAATCTTAATAATATAATAAAGTCTTCTATATTAAGGCTTGAAATGCTAGAAATATATTAAAAATTTAGGGTTTCTATTATAAATATATGTATTGAATTATAAAATTTCTATAATCTATTATGATAAAAAAATAAATATCATTATATTTATTTATATCACTTGAAATATTTGAGATGATAATATCCATCTCATGACATAAATTAAATTATGAATCAAAAATATTTCAAGGCATTTCTGTAGGAGTATATTTACACTGTAAACTACACATTTATAGAAAAAATATTCACTACAGGCTATAATAAGAAAAATATTTATTGAAAATATAGAAAAATTCTTTTTTATAGTATATTCAGAAAAAGAATCTTAAATAATAAAATAGTATTTCATAAAATATAAGATGTTATAATCTATACACCAGAGGACATTATGTCCCAGGATGTCCTTTAGAATATGGCCATTATATAAAATTTGAAATTCTATTAATAATTCATTAAATATTCTCACTCCAATGTCTGATTATAATGTGATATCTATCCTTAATCAACTCAAAAAATATAATATAATTCCCTGGACATAAATTCAACATAGAATCAATAATCTACATCGGTTCCCCCAAAAAAGAATCATCAGTATCTAACTCAATTACCCCCAACCTATAACATGATAAAGGTTAATATGGTATTTCCATTGATAGTATATGTAAAGAAGACAAGGATTCCAATAAACTAATATGGGAATCAGAACTGATAATAAATTTACATAGGCTACTCAAAAAGGAATAAAGGCCAATAAATTATTGGAGATAACTTCACCTATTTTCTATGATAATGTAGTCCTAATTGAGGAGGTACTATAACGAAAACACAGTCAACAATCAAATGATCCAATGGATAAAATTGACAATATAATACATTTTATGTATAATATACACTATAAAATAGGTTAATTTATATAATTAATCATTATATTCTTCTCTTGAATAAGACGTTCTATTAGAAAAATGGTATCACAATCCTCGTCCCAAAAAAGTGGTCACCTCAATTGGGTGACTATATATATCCTCAAAGGTCATAATTCTCATCAATGGTCAGAATCTACTAGAATAATACATCTCAAATAGTCTAATATAACTATATAATTATCCTCCAAAATCAATTACAATGGAATTGAGAATATCATGTTCTATCTGAATAACATTCTTCGTCTAACTATTTATATAGGTGTGTAACCTATATATAATAAAATATATGTCCCCATCAAATATGAGAGATATTTAGAATCAAAAATATTACATGGAATCCCTATATTAGAAAACTTTATATGTATCCATATCTATCATCATGATCTCATATATATATATATATATATATATATATATATTACTCATATCATCATATGAAGCGATTTCACTAACTCGTGTGAAATGATATGACTTTATCAATTAATCCAACACAACCTAGATATCATTATTCCCTCAGTGATTCTATTCTAATAGAAAATAAATTACATGGAATCCTAATCCCATTTACAAAATTGAACTATATGTGGTTGGAAAAAATCTAATGGATTCATGTTTTATGCATTTATTTATTGGTTGTATTTACTATGAGATACAAAGTCTTCAATGTAATGTTTCATACTCCAACACTGGGAATGTTGTTTCATGTAATAATACATCATTAAAAATATAATATTAATATATCAAACATATCTAAGGGTGGTAGATATAAATATATTCCTCATATATTTTGGGATGAAAAAGTGATCCCCAATTAGAATAATTCCATCAAAAGGGAATGAAAATCTTGATGTAGTCTAATATCCAAAAAGGATTTATTTGATTAAATTGAACACATCATCCTTATACTAGGTCATCAAAATAGACTGATGATGGGTAGATGATTTCTAAAAAAATTTATGAACTACACATGAATCATCATATGTATTATCCATTAGAAAATAATGAACGAGACACATTAGTTTCAACTCTTCCCTCAATTACCTATTATCATATAATAATTCACTCCAACTAAGTGTATTAGTTATGATATTTATAATTAATATGTTATCGGAAATGTAAATATACCTTGTATAATGTTACTAAAACATATTTCTATTTCTTATATTATTTTATTTATTTAAAAATATATTGTTCAAAATATTATTGTTAGAAATAATTATGTACCCCCCTCCAAAATGATAATTCCACCATCAAATAAATATATGCAATAACCATGTAATTAGATAAGTCAGTTGGTTGAAAATTTTAATCAGCCCACCATTTTTTATGACATCTATATATCCATAATGTGATCTACATCACAACACACACCCAACCAGAAATAGAGGTACCATAATATAACAATCCCAACCCGACCATGTCTATTAGTTATGATAATATTTTTAGACTTTATTATAAATTTTGGTGGATGGTAGGATAAATATTAATAAAATTTTGAGGCCTTTATTTTCTTATCCACAGTTTGCACAAACTTTTATTGGTAGTCTTGCAGTGCTCGTATGGCTGTCCAGGTATGTCTGCATTGGTGCGCATGATTTAGGCCCAGTTCATTAAACCATGCAACAAGAGTGATGCTTGGACATATAGTGGGGAGTGTCAGGTGTCATGGTTTGAGTGTAGATTGCTAAACTACATTTCTAGCCATAGGAGAACCATGTGGTTTCCATTATTTAAATTAATGAAGTTTAATGATGTTAAAATGAGAATGGTGATATAAAAATTTAACTATTTTTTTTATAATAATATTAAGAAATTTGTTATTATTATTATTATTAATGATTTATTATCATTATTAAAATTGAATTAAATATTATTACTCAAGTAAATAAAATAATGTATGAATGATATAAAAAATAAAAAAGGGTTCTTATAATTAATTACAGTTTTCATAAATTATTATGAATAATAATATAATTTATATAATTTATATTATTATTATTATTATTATGACATTATATATTAACATTATTTTTGTATTATTATTATAAAATAAAAATAGTGTAGTAAAACACTATAGCCTCACCCCATATGTTTATAGAGCAACACCCGTCACCTTCACATTAACTTGTGCCTAACCTCTCACCCCTGACAGCTCCCACCAGCCCATCCCCCCTCACCACTCGGTCCTACTCTGGTGGCCCGACACCAATGGTTCTCCTCCAAACTTCTTGCAAACAACCCAACTCAGGCACTTTCATGCACATCCCCTAGCTTGAGATCCCTCATTTCACTACCCTCCTTGCGCCGGTATCCCTCTCCTCCAGTGACACCTATAGTGATAACCCCCTCCTCGGTGCATCCCACACCATTGGCGACCTCCCCGTCCACATCCTGTACGGTGCACCATTTCCCATTCAGATGTGTTGTCCTTTGAAATTTTGTTTTCATTAATTTGGAATAACATATGGATTGAAGATAATATTCAGTTTTTTCTTTCTATCTTAAATAGGATACAAAAAAGAGGTCTCGAGACCCATTGGTCCATGATCTAGCATCTGGTGCCGATAGCAAGGAAGAAGGAATCGATTCTCTATGAATTTGTTGGTTCAATTAAGATTTTATTTCCATTTTTGGGGTTTACACCATCTAATTTACAGTATATTGTGATAATTGAGCCTATAGTATTTAATTGGATGTGTTTTCATCCTTACCTCACTAATTATTGGTGTTGATTTTTTTTATAGAATGTAAATAAATTCGATGTGTACACACTTTTATGGATGTGTGTGTACAAGAGTAGGTGGTGGTTTGAGTTATAATGTATTGGCTATAAAAATTTGTTGTTGTTTTCATTTCTATGTATTTATTTCTTAAGGTGTTTCCATTAATTCTAGAAATTTCAAATAAATTTGATAAGTTTATTTACACCAATTTTGCACACCTTATGATTTTATTCTATCAGTTTGAAATTTTTTTGGTTCGATATAAAATGATTTTAATGGTTACTTATAAAAAATTCCTAGGGAATTAACACTTATGGTGTTTATTTGAAATTATATTACTCCACTAAATTTAATTTTGGTATTTTATAAAATGTTTATCATTAATTATGGTGTGATGGAAGGTGTCTATCTGTGAAAATGGTTTGGTGCATTTGGTCCTGTAATGGAATGGCTTGTTTAATGTGTAAAATGTCTTGGAATGGGTTTCACTGCATTGAATGGGTCTCGTTATGTTCTATAAATAATGTTATTAGTTGGTTGTGGTGTTAAAGAAAGGTTCGGTTTGTGAATATAGTTTTGGATGTGATTTTAGGGGTGGGTTTACTATTGGATGATGGCACGCTCATGGGTTCACAAGGTGCACACATGATTGTTTACTTGAATGAAATCAGTACCTCATTAATGGTTATTTCATAAAACAATAGTTCCTTGAATGGTTCTTAAATTTCTAAAGGATATAGGGTCTCTTTTTTGATCTCAAAGGAAATTTTATAAATAGAAACTTGAACTATTTTTTAATTTTGATTTTAGTGTGTTCATTTGGGTTAACATGTGGCCTAACGGTTTATCTGGTGTGTTTATAAAAATAAAGACACTCTAGAGTTATGATTGTCTATTATGGTTATATTTATATGTGAGTTTGATAATAGAAATGTCCCATTAAAGAAATAGTAATTTTTTCTTTATGTGTGCCTATTTGGATCGTAATAGCCTGATTAGTATAGAAAATGTAAAATTGGTATTTTTGTGATTGTTGGTGTAATGATTTTTTACATTTAATATTAATTCTTTGTTAGTCACTTTAATCACTGGTGTAATATTTGTTCTAACACGTTGAAAGGATTTTATTTAGGAAACTATTTGCCCGATTGGAGATGTTGTATTCTTGGAAAATGTTTTAAATGATTATATATTATAGAATCCTAGTAAAAAAATTTGAAAATATTATGTGATTATGTTATATAATTGTGAGTATGTATATTTATGAAGAACAACTATTGAAGGGATAATCCTTTTATGTTTTATCATATAGAGGGTCCTAGTTTTGGGTATTCAATTGTGGTGGCAGTAGTTAAGGAGAGTCATGCGTGTGAGGGCCTCCTACAAACACAGTATCACTACCATCGTGGGTTCATGGGAGTCTTTTTTATAATATAAGATGGATTCATTATATCATCAATTATTTAGTTTAATACCCAATAGAGTTATAAACATGCAACGATAGATGTTCGACTGGTAAGAACAGGTTAGGGAAGCCTGTTGGTTATGGGATTAAGGTCTTAACCATACCCTGATAGCTTGTTCAAAGTTGATTACATTCATGGTTCTTCTAGGGATGTTTAGAATTACATGTGGTTTGTATTTTATTCTCTTGTTTACTTCCATAAATATTCCATTTTCTTCTTAAACTATTATTTCTTTCATTTTAGCACTACCTTGTTATAAAATTCCTAGGATTTTGTTATAATAATTGGAAAATGGGTCAGAAAAAATATGTATACCTTGTTGGATTTTTCAAATGGTAAATCATTGTTCTTATTTTTATTTATAAAAAAAATCTTTTATATTTTTATTTCAAACATTAGTGAAATTATTGTTTTTGGAATAAAAAAATTGAATTAAATGGATCATATTAGGAATTCCTACTATGCAGCCTGATTCTCATGCCTATTGTATCCTTATAGTTGTTGGTTAAGCATTTATTTTGGATTCAAGGTAGGTTCTCTATGTGGAGCAGGTTCATCTTAGTGTTTGGAAGGTGATCTTGAAGGTCACCTAGAGGTATGTGCAGCATGTCTTCTTTCCACTGTTATTGGTTATCTATATCGTACAGTTTTTATTTATTTGTTTACATATATATATATATATATATTTCTTCTATTTGTGAGGGAAATATTTTATAGATGATAATTTTGATGGATTACTCTAGTTTCTATCATGGGGGATTGGGAACACCCCTCAGGACATGTGGCGAACTATAACTATGACCAGTTCGGGGACGAATCAGACTGGGTTGTGAAAAAATGGAATTATAGTAGGACTTATATATTTTAGGTATCTTTTATAAGGATATTATGATTGTAGAGACTCAAGAGGTAGGTGTGGTAAGAGCATCACGAACTCTCTATCAACCTAATCCTCGAGTCACCAGGGGATGTCTGGGGTTTTTGAGTGTTTTTCATGTTTTGTTTTGATTGAGGGTTGAAAATAGTGGCGAATCAGGTTATTTTGTGGCCTGATGTGTGGTGGTGGCCCATTTAGAGTCCATGTTCGCAATTGAAGGTCTTATTAGGGTTATTAAGTACATGATGAATGGCTTAGCAACATGTTGTCGGGTATTGGATATGTGTTATGTCTTCATTCTAGTGGTTTGTTGTCGGGTGAATTTGGTCTCAGTTTTGATGGGTTTATGTATATCTTGGAAAAGAATATGTATTTTTTTAAATGAATGAGTTTTAAAAATGGAAAAAGGTTTTCTTTTAAATTGATTTGAATTTTTAAATGTATGTTTTTTAAGAGAATGTATTTTGATTTGAAAATTTTGATATGTATTTGGATTCGATAAGTAAGATTAATGTTTGGAAATTGTAATTCATAAAGGAGGGGCTCATTTTCATGGGTATATAGGGATAGTTCATGGTGGGAACTTGTCCACATATTATGTAAGTAGGACATAATGAATACACATGTGAGATTTCATTTAATTCAATAGGTGAGTTATAAAATATTTTTAAAATGGTTGTTTTTGGAAATCTAATTAATTTTTGTGTTTGTATATGTTAATATTATGAGACATTTTCCATTGGCTTCATCATTTGATTTTATTGTGTTATTTCTTTGCACCAATATAAGTAGTGTTATTCATTTTGTTATGAGAATGTTTCCCGTAATGGTTGCTAATTTTTCTAGTGAGTGATGCTCAGTTTTTGGTTCCTCTCAGGTGTTTCTTGTCCATTGAGGTGTTATAGCTTCGTTATATGTATTGTACTGGTTATATAAGGACATATCTTTTATTAAGGTTGTTGGGAACTACCAGGGTCATTAATGATCATTCTCTCCTAGGTTTTTATGGGGGTCCGGTTCAGGACTAGTAAAAATGGGATGTGACGCCATCGTTATCATTTGGTGTCTAGTTTGTGGGGGTATTTTGAATCATCGGTAGGAATAATTAGTTGAGGACAATATGTTGAAAATTTATTATTGTGAGTTAGGTGATTATTCAACCATCAAGGGTCCAACCATAGGTCTCACAGTGAAGCTTGCACACAATCAAAAGATACAGAGGAAGTGTGGATCCTCCGTCAGGAACATGATTTCTGCTTTGGGTTGGAAATATCCAAATTTTCCATATTATATTCTTATTATTATCCTATTATCATCCTTGTTTTGGTGGGGTGATGAGCTCGTTCAACAATAATCTTTGCAGAATTATCTACTGATAGTTTGGATAATAAATTGTTTAAATTCCTTGAATTGTGTTTGTCCCATAAATATATGAATATATTTTTATTTTTAGTTTGGAATTAGTATAATTTATTAGTCGTATTTTTTGTATGAGGAAATTAATTGGATGTGTTTCTAGCCCCATTCATTGTTTACGTTCCTCTCCATTTGTTTTCCTCTAGATTGTTTCAGTTTTATAGGGGATTCCTCCATCCTAGTGTCCTAGTGTGTTTGTTTTCCTAGTAATGTTTTAAATATTACTTGTGGAGTTGTTCAGTTATTTTTGGGAATTTATTTTGAGTTTGTTCTAGGAATTCCCTAGTATCCTATTGCGGTGAGTATTTTCATTGGTCAGTGTGCTAGAGGTTGATTTAATTTTTCATTCGTATGATGCTAGGTTATTTTGTGGTTTGATTTCCTTTTATGTTTTTAGGGTTTAGTTCGGTCAATGTGTATAAATTGAATGAGTTCAATGTGGGATTTTCCTACATTGCCCCGCCTATGGGTGGTGTTTTTCAGTTTCATGGATTCCACTTTAGTGAATTATTATAGTGGGGAGAAACTTATCATGATATCATGTCATCCTTAACTAGTGTTTTTTCATGAAATTGGCGAGTGTGAGATATATCAAAATTCTCACACAGAGGCTCTCATTTTCCTCTGGGTTTTTCTGGGTATGTACTCGAGTTGTTTTAATTGTTGTATGGATGACTTTATTGGGGCCTAATGTTTTCAGGTGGGGAGAATTTTCAATCCCTGACCATGTTAATTAGTTAAGATAACAGTTTTTTGTTTTTATTTTGTATTTTGGTGGATGGAGGGTTAAATATTAAATATTATGGCTGCATTCTTCTTGTTTCAAAGATAAACCGCACAGTTATGGGTTTTCATGTGGTTCCTATACGGGTGTGTGGGTGGGTCTGTGTTGGAGAGTAATACTTTCACATTGTTAATTAATCTATGCAACAAGCATTCAACTTGGCCCTATAGTTAGTATTGTTGTGTGGTACAGTTTTAGTGCAGTTTCCTCAACCTCACATCTAGTCAATGGTGTACCATATAGTTTCCAATACTATACGTAAATATGTGAAATGAATATAAAATGAGAATGTTGATAAAAAAATTAATAGGGTGTTTTCATCATAATTATAAATATGTTATTAATATTAATAATAATTATATTATTTTTAATATGGAAATTTTCAGTTATATTATTATTCATCGAAATCTAATAATGTAATAATGAATGAATAAATTAGAAAATATTCTTAATATTAATTGTAATTTTCATAAATTATTATATATAATAATAATTTATTTATAATTTCTACAATTATTATTATTATTATTATTTAATTATTATATAAAAAAGGTTGTTTAGAACCCTAGCACCTCCCCCATCTATTCGAGGCACATCTCCCAACCCCCACACATCGACATGTGCCCGACCTCCCACCCCTGCATGCACTGAATAGTCCGTCCCCTCAACACTCCATCCTTCTACAGCGGCCCGACAGACCTAGCTCTCAGTCCTGATTTAGGTGAACCAACCTACTCCAACCTGTGCATGTGCGACTCCCAACACAAGTTTCCTTCTTGTGACTCCCTACATGCACCAATCTCCCTCTCCCATTGTGATAACTCTTCCACGAACCCCTTCCACGGTTCCTCCCTCACCACCAGTGACAACCCCAGCCACATCCCATGTGGTGCGTAGTTTTCCCTTCTGGTGTGTTATCTTTTGAAATTTCATGTTTTCAATTAGGTCAAACATTGGGTTTGAAGTTAATGCGTGTTTCTTTGTTTCTTTATTCAATATGATATGTGAATGATTACTTGGGATCAAAATGTCCATGTTTCTGCATCCGCCTCCAAGAGCGAGGCAGATGGGCTCGATTCACCTTAAGGTCATTGGTATGAGTAAGCTTATAAAACCGTTTTGGGGTTGTTCACCATATAATTTAGAGTTAATTTTGATAATATAGTCCCTAGTATTTATTTGGATGTGTGTTGGTCCTCTTCACACTAATTATGGGAGTTGTTTTTTGTTTTTAGGGTGTGGTGATAAATTCCATGTGTGTGTGATTTTGTGGAAGTGTGAGTATATGGGAAGGTGGTGGTTTGAGTTAGAAAGCATTGGCTCATCCAATTACTTAAGGTATGAATTTCCATTTATTTTTCTCCTACAGAATTTTCAATGACTCTTGGCACTTAAAATAAATTTAATAAGTTGCCACAGCTCTTTAACACCCTTGTTAAAATTATTATAGAATTTTGGAATAGTTTTGGTTTGATAAAAATATATTTTCAAGGTTACTTATCTGTAATGACTATGGTATTAAAAATTATTTTATTTATTTTAAATGATAGTATTCCAATAAATGGAAATATGTTTTTTCAATAAATGTTTATCATTAATTATTTTATGATGGCAGTTGTATATTTCTAAAAATTGGTTGATGTGATTGGTCAAGTAATGCATTGGCCTGTTTAATCTATAAAATGTATTGGAATGGGGTAATATTATTTCAAGGGGTTTGTTTTTTATTCTATAAATAATTTGATATGTTTTTTGATGTTTTAAAGAATCTGGTGGTTTTCGAAAAATTTATTTTGTGGCATTTTGGTTGTTGGGTTTTACATTGTAAGATGGAACATTGGTGGGTTAAATAGGAGACCACATTAATGTTCCCTAGAATGGAATCAGAACCCTATAAATGGTGATTTATTAAATCCTGTGTTCCTTAAAGGGTTCCTTAGATTCTGAAGGATGTGGTTTCTCTTGTGGGCTTTAAATGAAATAGTCAATAATCAGAACATGGAGGGTATCTCCGTTTGGATATTGGTTTGTGTGTTTTAGTGAACCTTTGGCCTAATGGGATATTTGGATTATTTGTAAAATAGAAACCAATATATATTTTTCGACAACATTAATGGGAATATTATAGTGTGATATTGATAAGGGAAAATACCCATTTGGTAAGTCTATACTTTTTTGGTGTGTGTGTTTGGATATTAAGGTCCCATTTGGAATTGAAAATGTAAAAGTGGTTTTTGTGTGATATTTTGGGTAATGATAATGGTTATTCTATGTTAAATTCATATTTGAATCTTCCATCTCTAGTTTAATATTTTTCCTGACTATTTGAATGGAGTGTGTTTTGAAACAATGTTCCTGATTCGAAACCATGTTATTTTGTGAAATTACTAAAATTGTTCTATGTTATAGTGGACCAGTAAGGACATTCGATAATATGATGTGAATATGTGATATATGTATATATGTATATATTTTTGGTGAACTGATATGTTGGGGATATCCAAATATGGGTTATCATATAGAGTGTCCATGTTTGGGGTAGGCATGTATGTTGGCGGTAGGTAATGTGAATCTTGTATGCGAGGACCTCCGACTAACATATTACTACTACGACTATGGGTTCCTGGAAATATTTTACATGATCGAGTTATTGTTGCTTGATATCCCTAATTAGACAAGTTAATACCCCTAGAGTTGTATACTTACTAGGATGGATGTTTCACTAGTGAGAAAATGTTAGGGTTTCGAGTTTGTTATTGACATTGAGGATTCACTATATGGAGACATGTGGTTCCGAACCGAGTATTCCCAAGTGTCTTCTAATTATTTTTATGATAACTTTTTGTTCTTATTTTAATGTCTTGATTAAATTCAATTATATTTGTTTTCCGGATAACAGAGTAATCTATTTCTTTTTTGCATAGCCTTGATATCTCATATATTGGGTTTTTTGTGAAAAATTGGAATTTTGTTTAGAAATAATATATAGTTTTTGTTGTAATTATCAAATGGGAATAACATGTTGTTCATTATAATATTTGAAACCACTACTATTATATTTTTATTTCATTTATGTGTTACAATATTGTTTTTGAAAATGAGAAATTTGATTTAGTGGTTCACTTTTCGTATTCCAACTGAGTATATCGATGCTCATGCCTATTATATCATTAAAAATATAGGTTTATCTTTTGTTCACGTTTCCTACTAAGTATCTGATGTAGATCATGTTAGGTTTAGTGGTTGGGTGATTCCATTGAAGGTCAAAAGGATGTATTTTTATCTTATATGGTTTCTTCTATTAATGGTTATCTATGTTTTTTCATTTTTTATTTATTTATCTTTCATTTATGGACCTTATCATACCACTTGTTAGTTTTGATGTCTAACAGTAGTTTCCATCATGGGGGATAGGGAAAACACCTCAAGAGATGCTACAGATCGGCTTGTGTGACAAATTTTGGGTCATCCTAGGATGGTTCATGATTATATAAAATACCCCTTATCTAAAATATGTAAGATTATAATAGTTTTTAAGGTAATAAGTACTTTCATATTTTAAAAATATGTCTTACACATTTTAACCTGTGAATTTTACATCCAACCTTGTAAGAAGAAGTAAATTTTTAATACATATTCATAAAATACATGATGAACCATCAATATTATCTATCACAGCCACTAGATGTCCATATAAGAATAATGTAATTTTACTTATTTCATGAAAATAAGACATTCACGTTCACATGATCAAATGATATTTCATGTTCCGAAATTACATTTTTGATGTAATTCACATCTCGGTTCCAAAAAAATTGAGTCAAAATAATTCAATTATGTCAATGGCTCTTAATAATACTGAAATTCATTTTTTAATGGAGATCATTCTCTCACAATGATTTTCGATAAACTTAAATAACATCCCTCAATAGTATGAAAAGATCTAGAGATATTGATGGTATATTCTAATCATGAAATCCATAAAAATAGTTTTATCCTAAATTAGACCAAAATAAATAAATAGATACACCAAATGGAAATAACATATTCTAAAATTGGTCTTTATTATCTCAAACTCTCAATCTCAGTGGTGATGTTATACATAACACAAATAGATATATGAAAACCAATTTCTCACATCGGCTCAAAAAAATTTATCCACATGAAGAAAAATTATATATCATTAGATATCATTTTATAAAAATTCTAATAGTCCATGTATAAATTATGTGAACCATATTATTCCAAATTGAAAAGATATATGAATTACCAAAATGGCATACCTTAGATAAAATCACATCATTATTAGATCACACAACATGTGATATTTTTATTCTAATAGTTTCATATTTTATAATGGTTTCGAGAATAGTTGAGTACCAATCATAAAATGAGTCATAATCACTACCTATTTTCATTGAGGTTGAATTGATATGTCATTTAGGAAAAAATATGACGTATATAACAACAAATGGAATATCACGAAAAAAATAAATGACAAGTGGATCAGTTGAATTAGTGGATGATAATCAATATCCTTGGGTGGGGTTGTCCTGAAATAGCACAAATTTTTTCCATATCTCCCAAGATCTCTTGATAGGTATCATAAATAGAGAATAATTAATCCTCAATTCAATTACAATAGACTTTAAAATAATTATATAAAAAATTTATATCCCAATGATTTAATCGAGTAGATCCATATCGTAAAGGATGATAGCATATACTACCTATACATCATATATCAATAATGAAAATGATATAAAATGAATCATTGTATCCATCATCATCATAAGTGTTGTCACTAACTCCTTTAAAATGGGCATGATCTCTTTTAGCAGTGTCAAAATGTTAAAAAAATTATAGATAACATCAAGTTGGAGGAACATGTAGAAAATAATCTAGTCGTTATAGAGGATAAATCAAATATTTTACATTTGACAATATTCAGTCCCATTTCAACATTTATTATAGAATTATAAATTACACGATGACAATATAATCTTGTTGCATGTGGATAGATCATTTGGAAATTTGAAGCTTCTTTATGTGCCACAATAGACCATTGTGCCAATAATATTAAATATAATGAGTCATAAACAAGGATTGAGGGAAATTATTTATATAGTCATTGTGGGAATAATCATTTATTAAATTAATGTGATTATAACAAGAATTTAGTGTTCCATTAGACTTTATAAAATGATAAGATTTCTGGCATACAGTACTAGATATAATGAATGTTCAAGTGATGTCTTGTTGCTGAGAACCACCTCTAATAACCCTATTATCTTAACACTCTCTCCTTCTCAGCTAAGAACTACTAATGGTTTCCCTATGTGTTTGGGAAATGTAAACTATAATATGTTTCATGTAATTTTCGTCTCATCTATCAATGAAAATTATAAAATCACTTTAAATATGGAATTTTTTTGCATATAAACATATGATAGGATTTCTAGTCTCTAACCCTAATGGTAATTTACATAATTCATCAAATCATTCCCTCTAACCTCTATATAAAACAAACTAGATCATAAAATTGACCATTGTACTTCAACACAAAATTCCCTCCTTGAAATAAAGACACTAAACCCTAAAATTTTCAATTATCAGAGACTTTAGGATGAATAGAAAAATTTATGCGGATTGAATCCATTTCAACCAATAAAATCAGTTCTATCAACATGTACCATATAATCCATCAAACACTTATCGGTACCCTTGATCCTAAATTGAGAGCAATTTACCTTGATAATATTATGGGTTCCCAGGAATTGAGTGATATTATCAATCTCATACACCCAATAAACAATATATTGTGGATTATTTTTACACATATAATTATGGTTTATCTGCCATAAATTATATCATGATAAATATATATCTCTTCCATCTCGTGAAATTTCCCAAACAACTAGTTTATCTACATTGAGGACATTCTTCTGGAAATAATTAACTTTCTATATTACATAATTATGAAAATATTTAGGAATATAAGGACTATTTTGAGGGGAATTTATTATACCCTACTATAGTACCCATGTAGGACATCATGGAGGCAAAAAACGACATATTATAGACACAAAAAATGTCCAGAAAAGAGAGTTATCATAAATTAAAATAGAAAATCCAAACGAATTAAATGTGATTAAGGTAATTGAATGTCAAAGGAGACATACTTCCATGTGACCCATAGAAACATGTCTCTTCTAATAGTATGATCTATCAATGAACTAGTTAGACCATGATCTCCTTTGCTGAAAATATTATATCATATATACTATATTCCTGATGCAATGAAATCCTATGGAAAATTAAATATTATAGACATTTTTAATGAAATGGCCTTAAATACACTATATATAAAACACCCAGCCTAATATAAAATATACATTATAGACGATTATTGTCCCCACAAGATGAGAAGTAGAACATTATTATTAAATAGTGATAGAGAATGATTTCTCATAACCTGAAACACATTACATAATATATAAAAATAGTAGGAAGAAACATTAGATGAAATTCAAGAAAAAATATATGCAATAAAAAATGAGAACCATGATAGAAATACATCTTGGAATAAAATAATAACTAAAATAAAATTTTCATCAATGTTAAGGATAAGAAGAATGAAATAAAGAAAATATTCTTATATTTTTTCAATAGTCAGAAATCCCATTACGAACTACACAAACTCAATATGAATGATAAATTATACCTCACTTTAGAGCCATACTGATCTATGAATTAAAATACAATAGTAGAAATGATCACCATTGATGTGGTGTGTGGAGAGTGAAATATATAGCATCATCATGATCCCAACAATATGTTCTATATCTGTTCGATATAAAATAATATCACTTTTACCATTTTAATTAATAAATTTAATGATTAAATTTAAATTAGTTTTATATAACGGATTTCTAAATACTTTCCATTACCATTACTCACCATTCATTAAAATGTGGTTTACACAGTTTTAAATACTAATTTTATTAATAAATTTATCAACAAATAAACCATGGAAATAAAATCCAAATCATGTATAACATATCAAAATTTATTTTTTCTAATCAAAATAGTAAACTGACCATAGGCTATAATAGGCCCAACTAGAACACTACTTATTACATAGTCATTATCTAGATTACAATTTAGACTAATTTATATATGATAAAAATGTTGTTAAACACATTATGATAGAATCCACTTATAATATCTATATTTTGCCTTTATAAGAATAAAAATTATTAATAGATGAATTTTGAATTAGTTACCCTACCAAAAATAAAATTGATGATGGACATAAGCAACACATTTCACTAAAATACCCAATGTTACCCATATAATATATTTATACAGAAATTCTATGGGATTGGATTATATTTTTTAAACATCTTCATCCATTTATTCCACACATTAATGTTTTGGAAAACTCAATTTACACATAACATTATCAATTCATTTAATTTTCTATATTTCTTTTACTTGAATCCAAGAATAAAAATTATTTTTACCTCAAACTCATTTAATCCTAGAAATCAATCATTGTTTTTCAGTTATAAAAAATTTATAAAACTACACCAATAAATTTCATCTAAAAACATTTAAAAATGGAATGAAATAGCTCATCACTGGGTCGAACAATATAGTAAACAAGATTAAAAGTCACCAAATGTAATTTATAATAACATAAGGAGACCCTTGATTCTATTCACCAATCAATGAATAAAAATTCCATAATCAAAAAAAATTGTAATAGATTCTAGAAAACGATAGAACTGAAGGGTCTAAGATTCTTTAACACAACCAACAAAAGGGTCTTCCCTTAGATTATGATCTCACAAGAAAAATTAATTAATGAAATAATATCTAACAAAAGATAAATAGATCAAATTAATGCCACCCATTATGGATTCCATGACCAATGAAAATGATGATTAAAACAGTTTCTCACAATAAGAAAAATCTTGTGACCACCATGTACATCATGTATCAAATGATAAGATACGTAAGAGGATGTGACCCTCATAATAACCATTAAGATCCTAGATATTGAGGTATATAATAAAATGATTATATTATATTGTATTCTTTCTTTCTTCCCCTAAAACCTAATATGCCGTATTTTTTTAATAAAATAGTGATTTATGATGTATCAGTTCAGAAATCCACATACAATGTTAAATACATTACCATGGGTTTATTTATACCGTGTTACATATTTATGATGCAAATATATAGGTAATAGCGAAATTTATTGACACCATATACAATAATAACGACTTTTAAAACATAGCATATTTTCAACACACAATTCAAGAATCCATTATAGTGAAGACCGAACCCCTGAAGCCTATAGTTGGTTCATAAAACCTAGTTTGTAATATTTTGTATAATAATATGCTAATAAATTTTCACATCACATCTCATCCTAGAGAATCTTCCTGATCTAGGTTTTGGAAAACTACATGCAACTGATACATTTAATCAAAACTATATAAGTTGAAATTCATATTGTTGTCATCACATAAAAGTACACAATGCATAAAAATCTATTAACCCTATAAAAATGAATAAAATTTTAGGGTGAGAAAAATAATTCACAATAAGGGGTTTAAAATAAATAAATAAATTTACATTTCAAAAAATCCTTCTAATATAATTTCCAAACATTTTCCAAAAAATAGACAATTGTTCTGATATCATGTCATCATAATTTTTCGAAGGATACATGAAATCATTTTTTTGGGAAATATTATACTCATGGTTTTATATATTTATTTAATGGATAAAAAATATTTTAGAGTATGCATACATGAACAAAAACGCAATGAATGATCTGTAAAAGCCTGAAATTGATCAAACTAAATTAAGTGTGGCTTGCAAGGATGAAATTACAAATTATCACATGAGTTAATACTTTCTAGGAATTACACAAAAAATAAAATCCTAATTTACATAACTCATAAAATGAAATTCATTAAATTACAGATGTAATATGACTTTTTGTATCAATGTTCTTAAAATTGATTTTATACTTTTGTCATAAATGACATTCCAAGTATAAACATCATTTTTATGTGCATTTATTACCATAATAATAATTATAATATTCATAACCATGGATATTGTAAAAGTATAATAATCAAATTGTTGGTAAAATAATAATCACATAAAGAGGTAAATACATATATCGTACATCCTAAAACATATTTCCAGGGCCTCGACCAAGATGTGTAAAAGGATTAAGGCCTCAGCCAAAACCATATATAACAATTCGTACAATGCTTAATTCCATGACCTAGTTTGTATCATGAGACCTAATTATTCATCAAGAGGATATAGAGGGATTATACCATCTCATAATATTTTATATGAATTCATCATATTTCTAAAAATTCTAAAAATCAACGTGTCTCGTACCACATTGGTTTATTAAATAATGTCTATTTTCAAAGCTTCATATACCACATTGAATAATTTAATTATATATTTTATTCAAAGTATCCCATACCACATTGATTAGTTAAATTATGTTTATTATTCAAATATTCATATATAACTTTGAATAATTAAATTCTTAATTCATATGTAAACATAAGTGACAAATTAAAAATATATTAGATGTGATTGTCACATAATACAATAACTCTTAAAACTTGTGTTATATGAATGTAATCATCTAATGTACTAAATTACATGTTTTTGAATTTAGTATAGATATTATTCATATTTTACATACAATGATAATTAGTAGAAACCAAAATATTAGATCACAAATGTTAATAATTAATAGCATTCATTGTTGTAGATTCATAATGAATTGAAATATAATAAGTATAAATGTAAAATGATTATTTCATGAGAGGTATTGTTTCCCAAACAATAAAACACAAATCTCTATGAATGTTTGTGTGTACGTATTAAACCAAAGATACTTCCAACTATTTATCCTTAAATTATAAAATGGGATACATGTAATATCAATTGCAGTAACAATGTGTTGAATTATTTTATGATAATTTGGCACACAATAACAAGACATTGTTTTTTTATTTTTTTCGATATCAAATTGCATTTGGGATCAATAAAACATGCTTATATGTAATTTTTGAGCATATGTATATATGTGGGTTTTGAAATCAAAAATAAAATAATACTTATAAGGATATGAATAAGATTTTCAAATAATAGTTTATCAAAAGATAAAATGAAGCTTAAATATATTAGGATTAAAAACATTATACACTTGAAAAAAATATTTATTAAATCACTAAAATCAGTGTTGTGAAATCTTAAATCTGTTTAGAATTAATATATATATATATACACACACTTATAATAGTATATATAAAAACACTATATATGGATATTACATATCAAATCTGAAACTAAGATAACACTTACATGTATTACATGAATAAAGAACATCAAAACAGTATTCCCCATTCAAAATTATGAAACAGAATAGGTTTTTTATATAAATAAACCTATAAACATATATATATATAATTGTCAATGAAAAAAAAACTAATAATAAAACCATTACTTTTCACTAAGTGGGATCGTGAGGAGAAGTGGTTGTAGGATGTTTGAGGAGGGGAAAACCTGTAGGGGTAAGGTGAAAAATGAGTTTTATATAATTGTGTTATATAAAATGTTTATATATATGTTATTTTCTATGATTAAAAAAAATACATAGATACCAAATGAAACCTGATCTAATTATTTAGACAAAATAACCTTAGTCAGGAAAAATAATAAGTTGATCTATTATCTAATAATATATATGTTTTATATAAAACATGAATGTTACACATAAGATATTTTTATTAAAATATTTCACTCTCAGTTGAATTGTAGAATGATGAAAAGGGGCTTGTTCTGAAGAGAGTGATGTGAGAGCTCATGAGAGGAGAAGAGTACATCAGAGAGGAGGTCAACAGCTACTAGTGCAGTACGAGGGAGAAGATATAGAAATGGGCAGTTGTAAAGTAAATGCATGGTGTAGATCAACCCAGCCATATTGGATGGCTGAGGTGATTTCTGATGTTTTAAAAATGGATGAATGATCAAGATCATTTTTACATTGATTGGAAGGTCACGATGAAACTAAGAGTAATAAAAAGAATGTGCAATCAAGATCAACTATGTCTTGATCGGAAAGTTGATGAAAAATGTGGTGAAAGGAAGCAGAAGTTGAGTTCGAAGGATTTATTTGATCTAATTGTCAAGATCTCTCATGGTGAGATTGTATGGCTTAAATTAAATCAACCATAAAAATACACATCCCACATCAAAACATGGAGTGATTCTGGACTACCTTAAATTACTGGATGTCCCAGCAATATGACAATTAACTCCCTCCCCCTCCCTGGTACTTCCTGGTACTGGTTCCTTGCGGTTTCACTCTGGGCCCACACATTTTCTCTATCCCACCCCACACGGGGGAACCTACTTAGTTCTGCCCCTATTGGGAATGCATTAGTTCTCAACACGTCTGGCCTATGCCAGTTGTCTGGGAAATCATGGCACGGCCACCCCACTCATAGTGGTGTGTACTGCCATGCTCGACTGGCTAATTGGATTGGCCTACCAATGGTATTTTTTGTAGAAACCCAAAAAAAGTAAGGCAACCAAATATGTCAAATAAATGGAGAAAACCAAGTGAATTCACCAAAATGAATTTATTTTTTTAATCAAAAATATGATTTTAATGTAATTTATTGTATAAAACATTATAATTTCAAAATACAATTTTATTAAAATACATTTCCTTGATTATGAAAACATATATTAATTTTTAAATTAACATCATGGTTATTATATTTTTAAAATAATGTATATCCTTAATTAAAATTTTTTATTATTTATACAAGGATATATATAAAAAATATTTATTACATTTTAATATATTTGAAACATATAATTTTATTTAAAAAATATTTGACTATATTTCAATTTTATTAAAAGAAAAGTAATTATACACTTTAAATTCATCAAGAGGTATTATTTCAAAACATTAAAATTAACTAAAAACATTCATATATTTACTAAAATATTACATTAAAGTTGTCAAAACACTTAATGTTATTAAGATACATAAAAAAATTAAGATATTTTAAATATGAAGAATATTTAAAATACTTCTATAATTAGAATACTAAAAAAAATAAAAATACATAAAATACCTATCAATAATTGAATTTTATGACCGTTAAAAACCCCATTGGCCAACTAGAGACCCAAATGACTAACAATGTTCATATTTATCATCAAGGCCTTATATATACTTGTTAGGGTGTTTCAAAATTGAAAAAACAATTTGGTGAAGTTGGTTCTCTACATCCCAGTGATGCTAAGTATGGTTTAATTTTTTTTCCATAATTGTTTTTCATTGTGACCAAGCCGAAGGATTTTCACAATATTATTGGTTTGTTTATTGTGTTTAGTTGGTCTCCTAATGATTCAGATAGGCCTCGTAGAATTTATTATATGTTAGTGATGGTCTTTTCGCCTTATGGAAAATGTATGGTTTCAGTGATTTTAATGAATAAATAAAGTCCTATATTTTTATTCCTCATTAATTTGTTTTAAAAGACACTATTATAAACGAAATAAAAATAATATTAACACTAATAATTAAATAAATTATTATAAATATAAAAATAAATAGTAAAAAACTTGTAATTTCCGGGGATATTTTTTTCTTAAATACATGGGAATTTTATGAGTGTGTAAAAATTTACGGCGCTTGATTCTGAGGCCCAGTGTGCCCAGAATCAATTTCTGATGTTTTGTTAGGGTCCATTCAGTAAACGTACGGGCAGAATTTTATAACATTTGTACCAGTTATGTTCAAAAAAATTTGAGGGCACTATTGAACTCGCAACGCCGGTATTCACATTACTAGACTTTCACCTCGAAGGCAGGTGGTCGAGAATAAAAGTTAGTTTTTGGCTTATATAACAAAATAATAAATAAAGTGTACAACAATTTATTTTATTATAGCTTACAATATGTGTGATTGTTGGTAAAAACCTCCACTTGAAAGTTAGAGGTGGGACCGCCAGACCCGAACCTCCCATGAGAGGTTATGGTGGTGGGCCCACCTGGATATAACATCCTATTAGAGGTTACGGCGTGGGGACCACACGAGACCAGAACCTTTCAACTATCCCTCATTAATGAGGGAGAGCATCTACACCTCCCCTAATTTTTGAATTTGTTCCAACTCCCCAATTAATGTGAAAACCTAATGAATTAAATTGGAGGAGCCTTTCCATTAATTAACCTTTCTAAATTTTGTGCCAATGATTAATATAATGGAAAAACTGTTATTTTGGACACTATCGTTTTGGTGGATACTTGGGAGAGGAAGAGAACATAGAGAAAATTGTCCTCTGCAACGAAGAACGCCCCTCCCAATGAATAATGTGAATAACGCTGGTGATGATTCTTCTTCGACATTCTTCCCTGGACACCTACCGACGTAGAGCATCGTCCCTCCTCATCGTCATCAATGAACTCACGCACAAGCTTAGATTGGATGTGTGCGGCGGATGCGATGAATGATGGTCTAATCTGTCGTCCTTCCATAACTCCATCGACAGACGGTGAATGATGAAACAAAGGTAGGGGTTTAGATAGTTTTAAGTGCCATGTTTTTCTATTCTTTTAAAAATTAAGAATGATAAAGTTTATATTTTGTGGGTGGAATGTTTTGCTTCATTCTTGAGATCCAATTGTTACCACCCTAAACGCGGAGGGTGAAGGCAAAACAAACATTGCCCGACCCCCCTGCCAATCTTGTTTATGGTTGAACATTGGATTGGAGATGATGAATGAGGAAATAGAGGTGGCAACACCATAAGCCGCGCAACCCGTGACCTCTATGAACCGCACCACCCCCACGGTGTTCTGCACCACCTCTGGTCAAACACACGTCGACTCAACCACCCAGCAGTCTGGCCACCCGTGCCACCCGCACGCCCCGAAATAACCTCGCACCGGCCTGCGACCTACCAAACTCGTGGCCTGCATGGCTGCACGTCACCCTGAATCGGTCACCGCCTGACTGCCTGCATGGCCACCACCTGGCTGCCCGCATGGCTGCCCACGGCCAGCCTGGCTGAGCCACTGCCTGACCACCCTTGAGCTAGCCTTTGCACGACAGGCATGCACCCGACATTCCTACCTTCCCAGACCAGTCGTGGCCACCTGGACTAGCCGGTGTCCTGGCTCCATCACGACCACCTAGCCTGTAGCCTACCCGGCCCCACTTGCAGCCTCCCAACTGAGCCGGCGTCCCCGCCTCTACCTTGTGGTGCCATGTTTGAACCAGCCTGGCCGCGGAAACTGGGCCAATCAGTGCAGAGCCGCACCTGACCGCGCCCCTCACGACTCTCCATGCCGAATTGGCCTCAAGCCAGGGCCAAACCGCTCTCGCAGTCCATTGGGTTGGGCCTAGCGAGCCGGGATGAATGTAACATGTTGACCCGTGAAAAGGGTCAGGTCAGACACAATGAGTTTGACCGTGTCGACCTAGACCGGTTCAGACTAGACTCGAGCCCTCTACTGACACGTTACTTAATTTGGACATAACATTGGCACTAGAAGAATGATTGATGAACCATCAACAACGATGGTTTTCATGGAGAATGAAAGTCTCATTGATTACCCCCCACCAGAGTTCGAGTTATTTTTGAGTCATTGTCAGGTTGGTTCGTACACGAATTGAATCGGGCCCCCGAGACTAAAAGGCTAATAACTCACAGATCGGGCATTTGTTTGACGCGCCGTCAGTTACTTTGAGACCACTTCGATATGGCGGACCTATTAGAAACTTCTACAAGGGAAATTCTGATAGCTGGGTTATCGACCTGCAGATCGTGGAGTGGATCCTCTCGGAGATGAGCGAGCATATTGTAGAGACCTAGCAGATGGCTGAGACCTGACAGCTATTGACCGATTCGACTCGGAGTGACTCAAATAGCCCAGTGGGTAACGCCTCTATGTGACGAGGAAAACCCACATTGGGGAGCACCTATGTGTGACGTGGGAGTCCCATGTTACTTGATAGGAAGAGTATCTCAGCAAGCTACAAGGGGGAGTTCCTTTGTGTGACACGACAGACCCATGGTGGGGTGAACCTCTATGTGATGTGGCATACCCATGGTACTCAACAAGAGGAGTACCTTAGCAGTCCATGGATACTTGGAATTGCCTATTTGTGACATGGAAGACACACTATACTCGATAAGGGAAGATTACACCATCATCTGATGTTCCGACAGTGTGACTGGGGATGTTTCTTGGTACTACCCCTGGAATAAAAAACATGGTTTGAGCTGAGTCAGAGACAATTTTTTATCCTTGTGAATGAGATATATTACTTGATAACTTAGGTATGTATTGGCATATACCTAAGTGAGGTTATCTGTTGAAATAATACTTTTTGGTTTATCATTGTCTGATTTTGTGAGACCTTGAGGGTCATGGGGTCCCTATTGTGTATTGTTATACTCACCCCTGCCTGAGCTATGCCCGCACCTAGTTGTGTTGGATATAGATGACAGATAGGGATGATAGTGGATGAGAGCACAAGGACTGGACGGTACCCGGAGGTGGAACCTATGACGAATCAGTGCACGGAGGAGACGGATGAACGTTGAGCATTGTGGAGACTATCTGTACCTACCCTTCGGGTAGGTTTTCTTAGAGGACAATAAAGAAGCTTCTTTTACCTTTCATATATATTTCCCTTTCCATATGTACTTGTACTTTACTTTTCGGCTTTTTTTGACACCTTTTAATATTCAGCACACTTTTCTATACAGTTTTTCTTAGTGTTTTGCATCTAGTTGTTTGCTCTGTTGTGTTTGTTTAAAGTTATAAAGCTAATGCCTTCCCAGTTTAGGGGTTTATGTTCTTAGTGGTAGTCTCCAGCCCTTGGAATATAGAAGGCAGGATTAGGGTTGTAACAACACGGGCCCCGGGGGATGGGTCGTGACAAATTGGTATCAAAATATCGGCTGTACCACAGAACACAAGACACTGATCATTATTTTCTATGAATACATAGTGTTAAAGGGGCTAAGTGTGGTTTTCAGTTCAGGGTGTCCAATGTTGGTGCGACAACTGACATATGAATACACAAGGACCTTGACTACTGACTTCTGACTCACTGCATGAAAAAACTGATTGTGTGTGTGTTTTCAAATGTTTTTCTTTATGTCATCTCAACAAAGTCAGCTCACCACGTACAATCTTTTGACCTTGTTGCATCTGTTTCTTTCAGGATGCCTCCCCATAGAAGACCCGTTATATTTTCAAGAGTCGTACACACTGATAGCCCACCGAGCGACGAGGCCTCAGTGTAGGGCACTTTACCAGCGGAGGCGCCAGCGGTACCACTCCCCGTTGGGCAACTGATGCCACCATCCCCAGTTGTAGATGATGAAATCCACTTGAGTGCATCACACGAGTTCCTATTCTACTGTCCACCTAGTTTCAGGTGTGAGATGGACCCACAAGCAGCTGAGGATTGGCTGGAATCTATGGTGAGAGTTTTCAGACTGGTTGGGACACCAGCTTACTTCATTAGGATTCTTGTTACCATCCTTCTACAGCCAGCAGTAGGAAAATGGTATATCTTGATGCTCCAAGTTCATGACGAGATGGCACTGATTTGGAAAGACATCGAGAGCCTGTTTTGGGTGGCGTTTGTCCCAGCCACCCCTCGTGCGGTGCAGATACAGGAGCTATTGCATCTATAGTAGGGTAGCATGATAGTTGCGTAGTACTCAGTGAGGTTCACCGACCTCTCATGCTACTCTAGAGATATGGTTCGGGACCCATTATTCAGGACACAGATCTTCGATCAGGGGCACAGGTGAGATATCAGAGCATCGATGGTCTCTCTCATCATCCTGGCATAGGTGGGGGTGTACGAAATAGCCCTCATAGTTGATAGTTACCTTACTAAATAGTCACCAGTGGCAAGACCCACAACTAGTCGACATGCAGCGGAGCATTCTACAGCTGGCAGTAGAAAGATGACATAGAGGTCCAAGAGGATCGGACCTACAGGTGGATGAAAACATGACTCAGGATCTGTTGGGTGGGGCACCCGGGGTAGTGACATACCTACCAGGAGAAGGCAGTGTTACTCGAGTAGCGGGCAGGGTCACATGGATTGTGAATGTCTGAAAAGCCATTTAGATGATCACCAGATAGTTAAGGGACCTCCCAGATAGAGGTAGAGATTAGATCGAGGTGGTCTATAGGGCACAAGTGAATGTGGAAGAGGAGATGGTCATGCAACTAGTAGTGGGAGATGATTCGAGGTGTTACCACCACCACCACCCGGAGGTCCACTCTGGCAGCAAGTAGAAGGTGGAAAAGGGAGAGCTCAGCTCCAAGAAGCTCAGTCCTACGATCACGGTGCTCTGGAGATGATTCGAGGTACAATCTGTTTCAATTACACCTTAGCTTCAGTTCTTATAGACACATGTTTCCATCATTCATTCATTTCCACATCCCCCGTTCAGAGCTCAGAGATTTATTTAGATCAGTTTTTTCGATCCTTATTGCTAGAGATAGTTATGGGAGCAGACTGGACAATTACACACTTGTCTTGGTAGTATGAGATTACTCTAGGGGGTGGGAGCTTCAACTGGGATCTCCTCATATATGCATCGAGGCCTTACGACATCATCTTGTGTATGGACTGGTTATCTACAGTCCGTGTTCAGATCAAATGTATTAGGCACAATGTGCATTGTGTACGCACGGATGGGACCATGTTTACCATCACCGGTGAGAAGGGATTCATTGAATCACATGAAGAACATACTCCGAGGAGGGTGAAGCCGATCACTAATCAGTTGGCCTACCATACCCTCGGAGTAGTGGATGTGGAGTGTTTGACACCACCAGTTGCGGTGGACCAGTACGCTGATTTTTTCCTCTGATGGTGTTCCAGGTCAACCTTCTCACAGTGAGGTGGACATCAACATTGACATGTACCTCGGTATGGCACTGATATCCACGCCAGCATATAAGATGGCTCTAGATGAGCTTCGTGACATGCTGGTACAGCTAGAGGACAAGCAAGGTAAGGGATTCATCTAGCACATTGTTTCTCCCTCGGCAGCCCCGATTTTGTTCGCCCGGTAGGTGGAAGGAAGCATGCGGCTTTGTGTTGACTACCGTCGCCAAAACCAGGTGACCATGAAGAACAAATAACTACTCTCGAGGATTGATGACCTCTTTGATCAGCTAAAGGGATCTCCGTGGTTCTTGAAGAAAGAACTCAGACCAGGCTATCATCAACTCAGATTTTGAGACGAGGGTGTGAAAAATACGGCCTTTAGGGGTCGGTACTGCCACTATGAGTTCATTTTTATGCCCTTCGGCATAACAAACACTTCACCAGTGTTCATGGGACTCATGAACAAGATATTCCATACTTCCCTTGATCTCTTTGTATTAGTTTTCATCGACGACATTCTGATCTACTCGACAACTGAGGAGGAGCATGCATACCATTTACGGGTAGTACTGGACAAACTCTGAGGGAACTAGATTTATGTTAAGCTCTCGAAGTTCCAGTTATGTATTCGAGAGTTTCACTTCATGGGACATGTCATCTCAGAGGCTGGAGTTGCAGTGGATCCAGCGAATATTGAAGCCATATTTTATTGGGAGCCTCCCAGGAGTGTAAAGGATGTATGGAGTTTTCTGAGTATGGATGGTTACTACCATAAGTTCATTCCATACCATTCCAGAGTTTTAGCACCACTATAATCATTGAAAAACAAGGGGAAACCCTTTTTGTGGATGAAGAGATGCCAGTAGTGCTTTTGGGAGCTGAGGCAGAGGCTGACTAGTGCCACCATTTTGATGCTCCTAGTAGAGGGAGTAGTGTATGTAGATTACTGCGATACATTCAGGATTAGACTATGGTATGTTCTGATGTAGGAGTGAGCAGTGATCACATATGGTTCTCTACAGTTGAGAAAAGATTAGAAGAACTATGCTTCCCATGACCTGAATTTAGATGTTGTGGTCTTCACCATGAAGAGGTGGAAGAACTATTTGGTGGGAGAATGTTTTCCTATATACTTTGATCACTAGTGTCTTAGTAATATCTTCTCTCAGAAGGAACTGAATATGAGACAATGGCGATGGCTTGAGTTCCACTAGGACTATGACTTCGAGATAGTCTATAATCCATGAAAGAGGAACGTTATTGCAGATGCACTCAGTAGGAGGTCTGGAATACAGCTCCTAGGAGAGGCGACCGAGATGTTGGCTGATTTACAGTTATTTTTTGTGGATATAGATGGAGTAACATTCATTCAGTCTCATACGATGACTCCCACACTCCTTCCGTGAGTCAGGGAAGCCTAGCATGGGGATGATGACTATGAGACATGACATGCTCAGATATCCACAGGGAAGGCACCTGATGTATTTTATGAAGGTGGGGATCACTGCATCCTCTTCAATGGACATAACTTTGTACCAGTATCATGTTAGGAGAAAGTCTTGAGGGAGTTCCACACATCCCCTCTAGCGGTACTTCCATAATTGGCTAAGATGTACGAGGAAATTCAAAGATAGTACTGGTCTCCTGGTATAAAGAAGGTGGTTGTACAGTTTTCTTCTCGATACCTCACTTGTCAGCAACTGAATGTGGAGCACTAGGTACCAGCAGGTTTGGTCCAGCCTTTAGAAGTCCCAGAGTAGAAGTGGGATGGGATATATATGGACTTCCTGACAGTTCGTACATGTACATCCATGGGTCATGACTCTATTTGGGTGATTGCCGACGGACGCACCATGTCGGCCCACTTTCTACCAATCAGAGAGCAGGGTTCAGTAGAGAGCTTGGGATGCCTCTATGTGCATGAGAATGTGCGGCTACATGGAGTACATTATTCTATTGTCTTCGATCATGACACATGGTTTACTTCCTAGTTATGAAAGGGGTTTCATGAGGCTTTTGGGACACTGGTCCGCCTGAGCATTGCCTTCCATCCTTAGACAAATGGTCAGACCGAGTGGACTATTCAGACCGTCGAGGACATGCTTCATGCTTCTGTTCTCGACTTCAGCTGGAGTTGGGAGGATCACTTACTGTTGGTGGGGTTATAATATAACAACAGATATAACTCCACCACCAGTATGGCACATTTTGAGTCATTATATGGTCGACCTTGTAGATATCCACTGTACTTGACACACCCAGGAAAGTCAGCACTAATGAGACCAAAGATGGTACGAGCTACTACGGAGAAGGTGTAGATCATCCAGAAGCGAATGAAAACTACACAGAGCAGGAATAAGTCATATTCTTACAGGAGAAAGATACCTATAGACTTCTTTGATAGATACGATATCTTTCTACAAGAATCTCCTCGATGCGGTCTGTAGAGATTTGGTCGAGGCAGAAAGTTATCTCCATGATTCATTGGACCTTTAGAGGTCATCAGTTGAGTAGGTAACATGGCATGCTGGTTAGCTCTTCCACCACAGTTGCATCGGGTGCACTATGTCCTCCATGTATCTCAGTTGAGGAGATACGCCCACAACCCTTCTCACATCATCGACCATGGGAAGCTCAATGTCGATGATGGGGTGACTTTCACAGAGGTTATAGTATATATTGTGTATCGAAAGGATCCAGCCCTTCGTGGATGGTTGATACCTCTAGTGCATGTTTGATGGAATTTTGGGATCCTCCAGAAGAGCAGATGGGAGTGGGAGGCTCAGATGTGTGCTCATTACCCTCATTTGTTCACATAGTTTGAGTTTTATCTTATGGGGATATAAATCCCTGAGATGGTGTGAGTGTAAATACCCGGAATTTCTGTGGAAATAATTTTTTTAATACATGGGAATTTTACGTGTACTTGAAAATATATAATGCTTGATTACATGAACCGGTGTTCCAGGAATCAATTTTTGATGTTTTTTGGGTATGTTCAGTAAACATACGAGCAGAATTTTATAACTTTTGAACATGTGCTCAGAACTGAAATTCTAAGGCACCGTTGAATTCGCAGCGCCGATATTCTCTTAATATTACTTTTTCCTCAACGACAGGCGGTCGAGAATAAAATGTAGTTTTTGGATTTTATAAAAATAATAATAAATAAAGTGTAAAAAACATTATTTTATTTTAAGCTTCCATGTGTGTGATTGTTGGTTAAAACATCCACTTTGGAGTTGGAGGTGGAACTGCCACACCCTAACCTCCCATGAGAGGTTATGGTTGTGGAGCCCACCCAAATATAACCTTCCACGAGAGGTTACGATGTGGGGACCACCAGATACCATAACCTCTCAAATCATCCTCATTAATGAGGGATAACCTCTCTACCTCCCCTATTTTTTGAATTTTTTTCAACTCCCCAGTTAATGTGCCTACCTGAGAATTAAATTGGAGGAGGCTTTTCAATTAATTCAACTTTTTTAGTTTTCTCACAATGATTAAAATAATAGTCAAACTATTATTTGGGGAAAATTGATTTTGGTGGAAACTTAAGAGAGGAAGATCACTTGTAGAAAACTTATACTCTCCAATGTGGAACACCCGTCCCAACGAAGAACACAAAGAACACCGGCGATGATTCTTCTTTGATTTTCTTCCCCGGACACCTACCGACGTAGAGAATCTATTCTCCTCATCGTCGTCAACATATTGATGCATGATCTTAGATTATAAGTGTGTGGTTGACGCGATGAACGACAGTTTCCTCGGTCTTCCTTCCGCTACTCTGTTGACGAACAACGAACGAAAAAATAATGGTAGGGGTTTAGTTACGTTATGTTCCTTGTTCTTTCTTTCATTTAAAAACAATGAACGATGATGATTATATTTTGTGATTGGAATGTTGTGATACTTTCTTGAGAACCAATTTTTACCACCCTAAATACTCAGGGTGCGGTCCAAACTAACTTGGCCTAACCCCTCTCCTGATCTTTTTTTGTTGAACATTGGCTTGGCGATGAAGCAAGAGGCAATAGAGGTGGCAAAGTCAAAGGTCGCGCTACCCACGACCTCTGTGAACCACACCGCCCTGCATCTTTCCACACCACCTCTGGCTGATCACGCGTTGGCCCGACCTCCCGGTCGCCCGCACCACCCACGCGCCCCGACGAAACCCCACACCAGCCCATGCTCTGTCGAACCCGAGGCCCTCCTGGCCGTGCGTTACCCCAAACTGGACACCACCCAGCTGCCCGTCTGGCCTCCCGCCTGGCCGCCCTCTAGGCCGCTCGCTTGGCCAGACCGGGCCGCCCACGACCTGCCTAGCCGAGCCAATGCCCGGACGCTCCCGAGACGGCCTTCACGCAACCAGCACACACCCCCATGTTGGCATGCCTGACCCCCTAATGGACACCTGATCTAGCTGGTGTCTCGGAACTGTTGCGACCACCCGACTTGCTGGCCTACGCAGCCCCCCTTGCGGCCTCTAGGCCGACACCGAGTCCGCACCCTCGCAACTCTTTGGGCCGAACTAGCCCCGATCCCGGGCCGAACCACTCTCACAGTCTGCTAGTGTTGGCCCAGCTGACCGGGCCAAACATAACGGGCTGACCCACACAACAGGCCAGGTCAGACCCAGTGAGTTTGATCGGGTCGACCCAGACCGGGTTGGCCCTAACTAGGTTGGGCTACGTCAGTCCGACCAGGTCGGACTGGACCCGGGCCCTCAACTAACCGATTACTTACTTTGGACATAACATTGGGACCATAGGACTGATTGACGAACCTTTAGTGGCGCTGGTTTTCATGGAGAACAACAGTCTCTTTGAGTATACCCCACCAGAGTTTGGGGTATTTTTGCGTCACAATCAGGTTGGTTAGTTCATGAATCAAACCAAGCCCTCGGGACTAAAAGTATAATAACTCAATGATCAGGCGTCTGTTTGATGCACCGTCAGTTGCATTGAGACCTATTCTAAACGGAAGACCTTTGAGTTACTTCTACGTAAGACATCATGATAGTTGGAGTATCGAGCTGCATATCATGGAGCACATCCTCCTAGAGACGAGCGAGATTATTCTAGAGACCTAGTAGATGGATGAGACCTGAAGAATAATGACTGATTCGACTCGTAGTGACTCTACTGGCCCAGTTGGGAGCAGATGTTTGTGATGTAGTGAACAGAAGACCCAGGATACTCGACATGAATATTACCTCAAAAGGCTACGAGGGGGAGCACCTCTATGTGACGTGGAAAAAATATGGTGGGGAGTGCCTCTATGTGACGCAGCAGACCCACAGTACTTGACAGGAGGAGTAACTCAATATTCCAAGGATAGTGGGGAGTGCCTCTGTTTGATGCGGAAGACCCACTGTACTAGAGAGAGGAGGAGTACACCATCAGCTGATGTTCCAACATTGTGACTGGGGATGTTTCTTGGTAATACCCCTAAAAAACCCTTGTGTGAGTTGAGTCAGAGACTTTGTGTTTTCCTCATGAATGATATGGATTACATGATAACTTAGGTTATGTATGGGCATGTACTTATGTGAGGTTATTTGTTGAAACCATACATTTTTTTTTATCCATGTTGGATTTTGTGAGACCTTGATGGTCTCGGGGTCCCTACTGAGTATCGTTATACTCACCCCTTTGTGGGCTATGCCCGCACCTCGTTGTGTTAGATGCAGACGATGGACGGTGCTGACGGTGGCTGAGAGCTCCCAAACTGGATGATACCCGGAGGTGGAACATATGATGAATCAGTACACAAAGGATACAGACGAATGTGGAGTGATGTAAAGACTATCTATACCTACACATTAGGTAGGATTTCTTGGATAAAGCTCTAAGAGCTTCTTTAAACATTCAACTATTTTTTCCATTTCCAGTTGTACATGAACTTTTCTGTTAGGCTTGTATTTCTGTCCCCTTTTACTTTTATCACTCTTTTGAATATAGTTTTACTTAGTGTTTTGCTTCCAGTTTTGTGCTCTGCTGTTTTTTTTACAGTTATAAAGGAAATTCTTCACTGTTTATGGATTTATGCCTTTGGTGCTAGTCTCCAGCCCCTGGCCTATGGATGAAGGGCTTGGGGTAGTCACGATACGGGCCTTGAGAAATGGGTCATGAAAAAATATGACGGGTACATCATATTATACCCCCTTAAATGAATTGCATCCTCAAAATTCAATTGTACTGTTATACCTCCCAAACCTAATCCATATTCATCACACATTATGTCCCTAAAAACATTTTTCATCATTATTAACTTACCAAATAAGAATGAAAATTAATATTTTATTTATACCTTCACCAGTTCCACTAGTGTTGGGAATTGTCCTAGTTTATTTTGGTTAAACAAATTGCTAGAATAGTTTCAAACATCTCGATTTCTCTAGTCTAGATGCAACCAGAAAAACTCTATTCAATCTCATGTACACATATATAATATCTCAAGAGACTGTAATGAGGGGTATAAATTTGGGAGACTTCGATATGGAATTTAAGTCTTTAAAACTAATGAAAAGGATCAGCCTCTAGAATTTAAGAGTCCCCAACATTACCATATTGACCATAGGACATTATTTGACCAATATATTTCATGTGAAGGTCACCATATCATGCTACTTTATAGAAAACCTTAAGAGAAAAAAAATAGTATCTAGGGTGAGACATTTAAATAGGCACTCAATGTACATTCCTTGACGTGCCTAGAATTGGTGTTGACTATGCACCATGAGGAAATAAAAAATGCACGATCCTCGATGGAGGCGAACTACACTCGGTGCACTCAATATATATTATTGATGTTTTCTTGTTAGAAAAAGGTTTCTAAAGGGATTAAAGTCAACCATACATGACTTGCAAATTATTCTTTCTAGTGCCTCATTAGGGAGAGACACAAAATATGTTGGTGAACCCATAAATTGTATCTAAAAAAATTAAGAAAAATTTATACATATCATGAAATAACTAATTTTCTTTTCCGTTCTGTTCTAATTTTACTTAAGTGTATAAATGGTTCCTCTGATACCAACTATGTTGACCCGACCCAAAACGACAAGATATGGTTCCTAAAACATGCAGTGTAAATTTTTTATAAAAAATATTCTGATAAAATTAATCACCACATTCCATCATATAAGAATCTACCTTTCTAGGTTCTATAGAACCAGATAAAACTGATACTTTTCTTCAAAACTATACAACATAATATTCATATTTTTTCCATCACATATGTGAACTCCAAGCTGAAAAAACTTCTAACCCTATAAAAATAAATCAAAATATATGTTGAGCACAAGAATGCCCAATAAGGGTTTTTCAAACTTATAATTGACATTAATTTTCAAAACATCCTTTTAAAATAATTAAAAAATATTTTCATAATATGAAACAACTATTCATGGAGCACATCATAATCATTTTTAAAAGGTTACATAAAATCATTTATAAGGGAATATAATACTCAAGACTTTATATATTATTTAATGGATATGAAATATATCAGAGTACAAATACTTGTAAAAAAATGCTTCGAATGGTAGGTATTAACAAAAAATTGATCAAACTAATTTAATGGTTGCATGGAATGATGTAGGTATAATTAAAAACAGGAATTAATATTTTCATATAATTATATAAAAACTAAAATCATAATTCACTAAACACATAAAATTATATTCATGAAATGGAAGAATTAAAATTAATTTCTATATAAATTTATGAAAATAGATTCTAAACATTATTTATAAATGGAATTTCATGTATAAACATAATTATGAGAAGATAATTTATTACCAAAATCTTACGTAAAATATTCTTAAACATGGATATTCTACTAGTTGAGTAATCACATGACTGGTTAAATATTAATCACAAAATGAGGGAAATGCATCTGACAGACATTCTAAAACATACCATTATGACCATGGCCAAGACATATAAAAATTATTAATTCCTCGGCCAAAAACATACAAAATCATTATGTTAAGGCATTTTCCAATGTCCTGGTTTTTCTCATGATACCAACGGATGCGTCAAGAGGCTATAATCAGCCTCAACCATCACATAATAAGTCTTATGCATTCCTCATATGTCTAATATGTCTTTTAAAAAAAGGTTTACCATATAACATTGACTTTTTAAATCATGAAATTAATTTAATGTGTCCCATACAATTTTGAATAATCAAATTATTTTATTTATTCACAGTATCCCATACAACTTTGAATAATTAAATTATTTTCATTATTTAAGGTGTACCATACCACTTTGAATAATAAAATTATTAATTCATATGTTATCATAAGATAAAAATTAATAATATATTTTTTTGGTTTTTCACATAAAATAATGTCCCTTAAAACCCTTGTTCAATAAATGTAAGAATCCATTGTACTAAAATAAATGTTTTTTTAATTCTAGATATATTTCATTCATATTTCCCATAAACTGAAAAATATTAGATCAAAACAGATTAGATCATAATCATTAATAATTAATATCATTAATGATGAAAGATTTATATTGAATTGAAGTATAAAATGTATAAATGTAAAACAATTATTTCATGTGAGATACTGAAGCATAAACAATTAAACACACAACACTATGAAAGTTTGGGTATAAGTACTAAACAAAATATACATCCATCTATTTATAAAAAATATATATATTAATATATAGTTAATATCAATTACAATAATAATGCGATGATTTCATTTAAAAAATTTAAGAACACAATAACAAAACAATGTTTTGTTATAGCTTTTCTATATCAAAATACATTTCAGATCATTCATACATGCAAATATTTAATTTTGTTACATATTTACACACATGGGTTTCACAATGAGAATTTAAAAAATATGTATAAGGATAAGAATATCCTATTATAATAAATTTTTATCTATCAATTAAATAATTCTTAAAAAAATTGTTGTTAAAAAAATATACATATATTTATTTACTTATATGTATATGCATTATTTTCCCCACAAAAAACCACTCTATGTAAACTCTTTTACAATTAATACAGGTATAATAAAATTATGTAATCAAATATAAATATCACTAGGAAAAAAATTACCAAATAGTTTAGCTTTTGATGATTATATAATATTGAATATTTAAAATGTCTATACATTGGATTTTCACAACCAAAATATTTTTTGATAAATACTTATAAGTATTTTACAAATCAAAAAACCAATTGTTTAATCACTAAATCAGTTTTATGAAATCTTAAACCTATTTAGAATTAAGTATATATGTATATATATACATATAACCATATATACAGAAGTTGAATATATGGGTTTTACATATAAAATCTGAATCTAAATAACCCTTAAATGTATTACTTGAGTAATAAACATCATTCTAATATTCCTCATATGAAAAATATGTAACAGAATAGATTTGTCATATAAATAAATGTATATATGTATATATATATTGGTTAATCAAACACAAAACTATAAATAAAACACTTACATATATTCATGTGAGCTCGAGTTGAGTCGTGGTTAGAGGTAGTTTGAGGAGTGGAAAACCTCAAAGGGTTATGGTATAAAAGTAGGTTTATATAATTTTGTTATAAAAAACAATTATACATATCTTATATATAATAATTCAACATTATGAAACAACTTTCAGAGAGAAAGAATGATATCAGATACAACTATTTGGACAAAAAAACCTTAATTAAGACAAATATTAAGTGGATCCATTGTCCAATACTAAATATATTTTATATAAAATATGATTGATAAACAAAAGGGATTTGTATTAAAATAGTCCACCCTCCGTGGAAATGTGGAATGAAGAAAATGGTTTGGGTCTAAGGTGATCATAAAAGAGATCACAAGAGGAGAAAATAACAGTGGAGAGAAGGGCGACAACTATTGAAGCGAAAAAGGTAGAAGACGAGGAAAGGGTGAAGTGGAAAATTAATCGATAGTGTAGATTGACCAATATCACTACTACAAACACGACCTTTATCAGCGCTAAAAATGGCCTTTATCAACGCTATAAAAGCACCAATAAAGCCAGCGTAGATAAAGGGGGGGGGGTCCCCTTTATCAGCGCTTCCTTTATCAGCGCATTCGTTTTAGCGCTAATAAAGGACCCTTTTATCAACACTTTTAAAAATGCGTTGATAAAAGATAAAAAAAATTAAAAAAAATTAAAAAAATTTAAAAAATACTGCCAATTGGTGGGGATTTTATAGCGCTTGAACCCCCCCCCCTTTTACAGCGCTTTTTGGCCCCTATACAACACCCCACACACCCCCCTCAACCCATTAACAGCGCTTGCTCAAATATTCCACATGCGCGCACACCCCTGCCTCCACCAGGATTTGAACTCGAGACCTCCCCCATGCGCGCCTATTCCCTTACCACTACTCTATTTTGATTTTCTTTCCAATTCATGATATCTTTATTTATATATATATTTATAAATTTAGTTATATTTATTCTTATAGTAATATATATTTATATTAATATATATATATAGTTATATTATAATATATATATATTTGTAGTTAATTTATAATATATATAGTAATATTAATATATATATATATATAGTGGTATTAATATATATGTATATCTATATATATATTTAGTTATATTTATTCGTATAGTAATTTATATTTATATTAATATATATATATATATAGTTATATAAACATACATATAGTTATATTAACATATATATAGTTATATGAATATATATTTATATAGTTATATAGTTATATTAATATATATATAGTGATATTAATATATATATTTATTGTGATATTAATATATATATTTATAGTAATACTAATATATATATATGTAGTTATATTAATATATATATAGTTATTATATTAATATATATATATAGTTAGATTAATATATATATATATAGTTAGATTAATATTTATATATAGTTAGATTAATATATATGTATATAAATATGCATATATAGGTATTTTAAATAAAATGGATATTATTTATTATTTATATAAAGCAAATATATTTTATATGTAAATATGTTGAATTATTTATTTAAAAAATTTATTTTTTAGGTGCGCATATATAAAAAATATGTACATATAGTTATATATTTGATTATAAATAGTAGTTCATTATAATAAAGGATGAAATTTCAAAGAACTAATATCAATATGAATGTAATAACTTGGAAATAAATTCAGTCCCCTCCAAAAAAAGCCAATTATACCCCCTTAAACGTGTTTGAAAATCCACAAAATGTTAAAAAATCTAGGTACCCAGACCAAAAAACTTAGTTTTGGAAGCCTTCTGGGCCTATTTTGGCCTCTAAAAACGCTTGATCGTGGTCCCCCCTTGTCACAGCGACGCAGAGCTTGTCGTAGTCTTCAATTTGATATGTGGTGGAGCTCAAACGGACACCCGGATCAAAAGTTATGGCTGTTTGAAGTTTGAGTTGCGTTTTCAACATATTTTGGATCTTTTTTTAATTTTTTTAATTTATTTAGTCCTAAAATTGTTATTAAATGACTATTACTCCCTAATGATTATCAAATTATTAATTAAAAATATATTTTTAATTTTTTAAGAAGTCATTTTCACTAAATATCTTATATATTAAGTATAATAAGTGTAAATGTACATTTATAATTATCTAAAATGTATTTAAAATATATATATTATATTTACATAACAATATAACTATATTTATATATTAATAAATTAATATATTAATATATTTGTAAATTTTTTTTGAAGCCGACCCTTTATCAGCCTTTTTAAAAAAACTGCTGATAAAGGGGGGGCCTTTATCAGCACTAACAAAAGCGCTGATAAAGGGGGGTCCCTTTATCAGTGCTAAAAAATGCCGTAAACGTGAGCGGTAGTGGAGTATGAACATGGGATGAGATCCAACAGTTGGGATCTCATGCAGTGACAATAGAAAACTCATATTAGATCTTCTGTAAAAAAACACATCCCATATTGAAATGGGGATCGATCCTTGACTACCTTAAATTACTCAATGGTCTGTCCATATATCAATTAACTCCATTCCTCCTCCCCGATACTTTCTTGTACCGGTTCTCTTATGGGTGTGATCTACACCCACCCTTTTCCATTATTCCACTCCCACATGATGGTGATGCCTTGGTTGTTCCTCACTCCACCATGGGTGTGCTATTGCACTCTACATGGCCAGCCTCTGTCAGCTGGCTTGGGGTTTCCAGGCTTGGCACCACACTCATAGTGGATCGTGCTATCTCTCCCAGGTGTCTTGTAGGATTGGGCATCCAAGGGATTTATTTTTGTAGAAACAAAAAATGACTTGTCTTCCATATATTTCAAATAAATGTAATATACAAAGTGAATTCCAAAAAAATCATTAATTTTATTAATCAAAAACATGATTGTCAAGTCATTTTAGGTTTTAAAAAATTATAATTTTAATTTGAAACATCATTTAAAAACATATTATTTCATTTGAAAAAATAACATAATTTTAAAATAAACATCCCAGTTAGAATATTTTTTAAATAAATTATTTCCTTAATTCAAAAATTGATATTTTTTACCCAAGCATATAACATTAAATTTTGAAAGAATTTTAAATCATCAAAATAATATATAATTCTTTATATAATAATTGACTAAATATCATTTCAATTAAAATATAAATAAGAATACACTTTAAACACATATAGATTTTATTATTTCGAAACATTACATTTACATAATAACATACATTTATTAAATATAATCTAACTTTCAAACATTCAATACCCATAAAGATCTTATGGTACTTAAAATAATTATATACTTTAAATACTTAGAATATGTATAATACTGATATATATAGAATATGTGAAATGTATATACACATAGAATACATAAAACAATCAATATACATAGAATACATAATTTTTATAGATTTTTTGGCCGTTACAAAAACCAATGGTCAAATAAAGACCCCAACAACTAACAACGGTCTTATTTACCTTCAATGCTTATAAATACTTGTTTAGTGCGTTTGAAAATTAAAAAACATGATCAATGAATATTTTTTTCTACATTCCATTGAGACTTAGTATGATTTCTATTTTTATTTCGATATTGTTTTTCATTGTGAAAGAAACAAAGGATTTTCACTATATTTGTCGTATATTTGTTGTGTTTAGTGGTATCCTTGTGATCCTGATAGGTTTCTTAAGAATTATTCTAGGTTTCTGGTGGTCTTTTAGTCTTTTAGAAAATGTAAGGTTTCATCATTTATATTGAATAAATCATGTCTTATTTTTTATTATGAAAGCATTGAATATGGATGGAACCATTATTCAACAAAAATAAATAATAATGAAACTCTTAATTAACATAATATTATTAATATAAAAATAAATATGTTTGGGGCATAACACATGGACCCATGTAAAATCTAAAAATATAAAAATATAAAATCTTCAAAAATATATTTACTTATTATTATTCATTTCGTGTATATTTTACAAATTATAGATAACATAATAAAATTCCATCTGATGAACTATGGTCTATTAACATTTAAAGATCCTTTGAAAATTATATAACAATCACTGGAGAACATAATTTGGTTGAAAATAACACATTCATATTTTGGAATATTTATAATTAAATAACCTCTCGATACATTGAGAAATAAAATCAATAATAATTATAATAAAAATAAATACTTTTATATAAAATTATGGTACCTGTGAATATTTTTGGCTGGATGTCATGTCATCCACGCACATAAAGCCATCATATCATAATCCCCATTTCATTTGAAATGGTGGATTATATAAACAATCATGGCTTATGATCATATCATCTAATATAGTTATATAAGTATGTTTAACTCAATGACATTGAGTTTATTTATTTAAATAGAGTTCCTTTTAAATTTATAATTATAGGTAATTTATACCTTTTCCCACAATGTAATCTAACATTTTAATATATACCCAATATAGTAATTTTTCATCTTCAAGACTTAATTGCTAAAATCATCACCCTAAATTCTAGATATATTTTCTTTTAACCCTCCAGGAATGGTTTCATCAATAGAACCACATGTATGTTTACATAAATGAATGTTCAATTTCCAGAAAATTTTATTACATAATAGATTCTATTAACTCAAAAAAGATAAAGTATAACATTGAATAATATCTTATTCCATTCAAGTATTCAATTATAAATCATACCCTGCATCACTTAATGCATTATAATATAGTTTTCAATCAAAAAATAAATGTTCATGACCTGGGATATGCATTAATAATAATGTAATGTTTAAATGGTAGAAAATAAGATCAATGATAATAATATAAAATGAATTGTAAAATATGTTTACTTTATATTGGTAAATAAATTCCGAAAACCTATTCTCTTAGAGATTAACAAAAATTAATGTGATGAGAAAAAAATTTCATCTATTATGATCCTCCATCCAAAAATATCCTATAATATATCATTCTAGAAATATAATGTCATATTTCTATAGAATACTTGTTTGAGAATACCGTCAGTATAATAAATGTTCACATCATATCTATAGACATTTGTAACAAATAGATCTGATAATATATATAGACTATATCACTATAATCATCATGGATACTAACAATCATCATGTGATTTTTTTCTTGTTAATATTAAAATATATTCATATACATATAAGAAAAACTAGTTTTTAGTTGGATTTACTGAATTACCTCCACACAACAGCCATATAAGAAATCCACATAATAATGACTCTCTTATCACTATAACATAAATAATATTCATGAATATACTATGTTAAAAATATCATTCAACAAAACAATCACGGGAAGCACATACACCACACAAAAGGAAATAGTTGCAATAGAGCATGAATCACACGAGAATAAGAAGTGAGATTAAAACCTATTACATTGAACTTTTCCCTAGTATAGGGTAGGTTAACCTCTTGTATAATGGTAAAATAGTTGTTATTAAATTATAAAAGAACCAAATACATAAATATGATATCATATATGATCTTCTAATATTTCTTTGTCAATGATATTTTAGTAGTATCATTGTTTTGGTTGTTAATTAATTCATTTTCCATTATATGGTTTGTTATGTAAGTAATTTTTCTTATGTATAGGTTGTATTTTATACATATCCAGAATGATATTATGTTCTAAAACATTATTTTTAATCATAAAATTAAAATAATTATTTAATTATCTTTATGAGGAATGAATCTCATCGCCTTCGTGGAGACGGTAAGCCATACGTACATACGAGTGACAATGTCCTTATATTGATTGGGAAATAAAATGTAATTGGATGGTATATCATATATAAAGAATCATTAAAATGTTATATTTATTTTTTATACCAGTTATACGAATTATTATACCCATACAATTAATAATGTGTTTGAATAACAAACTATACCACGACCTGGAGACAGTAAGCCGTACCGACCGACGTATGGTGACTTTTTCAATTATAGGATGGATAGAATTAGGAATAAGGATGTTCCATATTTATAATAAATTTATAGTATGTATAATGTTATGGATTTATTATTTTATTAAAGAAGAAAAAATTACAGAGGAATTGGAAGAAGAAAAGATCATGATAGAAGGTTGTGAAATTCTTACCACATCTTTGGGTTTTTCTTTTTGAGATGATCAAAAGGGATCATTCGGTTGTCTTTCTGATCAATGTAATGAATCTTGGTTTATGTGAGGGATTTCGAGAGTATTTTGGGGCAGGTTCTGGCTGAGCCAAATGGCATAGGAGTTTATATTTTTAGAGAAGGGTAAGGGCCCTTTTATAAGAGGGGTTAGGGGCACTTTAGAAAAAGTTAGAAATTTTATATTATAATATAATCATTTTCGATTTCTAACGCCTCCAAAATGAATTATTTCGATGAAAATTTTGTAATGGGTTGAAAACATCTCAACTAAACGGGTTTAGATAGGTTTAGATCATCATATTAACCTTATCCTTTAGATTTCACTCTTATTTAAATAGTTTGACATTTATCATGCCTCTTTGTGTATTTATATGATATTTTTAATCAACATACTATAACCAGCCAATAAAACACTTTAGCTTTATAATGGATATTTATTGTTCTATTTATCTTATCTGTAACCCAATATTAAACATGGTTTAGTTATTAAACATTGAATTTAACACTTTTAACTCTTCTTTAAATAAAATAATAATTAATGTCTTAATCAAATCCATGTGGACCAATGTGGATCCTATTTTATTCCGAATGTTGTTTTTGGTCGAATTACACTTATCCAATAGAATAAGGACATGTGTTAGGGTAATTATAATATTATTATTACCCTTAATTACCCTATTTACTTTTATCTATGGTAAATAAAAGTCAAATGATACGATTTATAAAAAAATATTTTCATCTTATTGAACCACATTATACATACTGAGGTAAACATTGTCTCTTAGAATTTCAAAATTAAAGTCACAGAAGTGGTAAAATTGTGGTTTATTAAATTTTTCAAATGCTCCTAGATGGTGGGTAGAAGACGGTAAAAAGATAAATAAAATATTATATATCTAAACTAATTATAAAATGAATCTAATAAATTACATTGAACATATATAGGTGTTATGTATATATTTTTACATTAAATAAATTTAAATAAAATAAATAATTATTTTAATAAAAAGTCGGTTTTAAAAAATAATGTAGTTGTTTTCACTATTCATAAAAAATAGAATGTTTTCATATTAATACCAAAAAATAAAACTAAGATAATTTTTATATTCTGAATTCAAAAAAGAATTATATTTTACCAAATTATAGAGATATAAGTTTCATTAATTAATTTAAAATTTATTATCGTTGTCAAAAATAAAAATCGGGTTTTAAAAATTAAAAACTATCAAAAGATTGACATGTGTTTACGTCAAATCTAAATGTGAAATTACTTATAATGAACTACATTGTGTTAAATAAAATAATATATAATCTAATTATACTTCTAAACAGATAAAATTCATAATTTAACATTATATAGTATTTTGATTAAATAATTTTTTAAATTAAAATTTTTATTATTTTTCAGTATTCAACAAAATATGTAAGTGATCAGAAAAGTACCAAAAATTAATCCAAAATCAATTTTTATGTCCCTATTTTAATGAAGAATAAAAATCCACTAAATGGAATATAAAATTGTGTCAAATATTTGTTTTAAAATGGGTTTTCCATTAAAAAGTGGTAAAATATCATTTTTTTAAAATACTTCTTTTATATATAAAAATTAATTTGTTCGTATATTATGCCTATGAATCAAATAATATGTATTATAAAATTATATGGATAATATAAAATTCAAAATTTAGTTAATACTATTCATAATCTATTTTTGAAAGCTAGTTTGGTAAGTCGTGGTGCACAGAAAGTTGGTGTTTCCTATAGCGCTAGCTATTGAATTAATTCAATAAAAATTACTTACTCTGAAATCATTGGGTGTTACATGATTTTAGTGGACTCAAATATGTTGACCATTTTATTTGATGGCATTCTGATATAATTGATATCACCACTAAATGTTGATATATGGATAATGAGATGTTTTTAAGACTACACACATGTATAGAGGGTTACAATTAGTAAATTAAAATTGGGGATTTTCTATATACTGCACTATTTTCTCAGTTGTTGAGATATTTTGATTTTAATAATTCAATTCCACTACATGAAGGTTTGTCTTAAAAATAATTAATTATATATAGTTTGATTTCTGTAATTATATTTTTGTACTATTTTATTGACATTTACACTTATTATATTTTTCATGTATAGGTATATATTATTATAAATAGAATACCTTAATTTAATAAATGAAAAATGGAATCCAATACCGAATTATTATAAAGATTATAATATAAAAATATAAATGGGAATATTTAATTAAGTTACTTTGACATTAATATTTTTTAATTTAATATGAATTTTGTGTATATTAATTAGTGTTATATTATATCCACATCAATTAGAATATGAAATATACCATCTAAAAAAAGTAGAAGTATTTTCCTTCATTATCTAACTGGGTGCATCATGTGAATTTTTGTTTCCCATAAATTATCTTTTTTATATAATGATTCATAAGGTTGATCCACATATACTATTTCTCTAATTATTTTTAAACTAATGTGTAAATGACTAATATGATTATCATTCCATATGAATTTTGTTTATTTAATCTTTTTATTAGTTTATGATAATAATTTAACTAATCAAATATCAAATATTCTACAAATATGATATATACTAATCACAGTTGTAAATTTAACTGTAATTGTAGAACCCAAAAATCTTAAAAGTGATTAGTTATATATATATATATTAGATCACTAAGGGAAATAATGTAAACGGTAAAAATTTTATTATGTGTATATTCATTGATATTTCACTAAGACATGGTATATATTGATACACAATCTTAGATATTCATTTGATGAAAATTATGGAACATATCATCTTTAAAATAATTAGATCCCTTATATTTGAAAAATAATTAATTATTAGAAGTTACTATTCAATTTGAGAAATGACATCAAAGATATGGTTTTTAATCATTTTAATGATATTTTTTTAAATATTAATTTATCTCATTACAAAAAATGTATATATGATATCATTTATAAATTGTTCATTTTTTAAACTAAGAAACGTCACATAAAGAATGAAACAATTATATAAGTCTATGTTTATCAATATGTTAACAATGAGCTATGCATTTTTACTCTATGTTTTAAAATATTTTCAATGTGAACCCATTACTATAATAATAATATTTGAAAAGATGTGACATTTTTTATTTAATAAATATTAATTTGTAAATGAGGTTTTGAAAAAAATATTTTTTATTAGTTATTTTAAAATAGAAATTCCACATTTCTGAATGAAATTACTTATGGTTTATTTAAAATATCAAATTGTTTTGGAATTCTATGTAATATATAAATATTTAAATAAATAATATATTGGTTGAATTTAAAATTACAAATCATTACCATAGTCTCCCTTGAAATATATAGTTTAAATCAGTTCAAATAATATGTTAAATGTATTTTTAATATCATTTATATGTTTCATTTTATAATATAAGAGATTTTTAAGAATATTTACAAAAATTACTCTTACAAATTAAAAAAAACCATTGAAATTTTCCGTATAAATATATTAGGGTATTTAATAAAATATTGAATTTTTTTTGATATACATATAATAGAACCTTTAATAATGATTTATTTAGTGGAATTATTTTTTCCTAATAATCCTCATGAATTTTACTATTTAAATTTATAATGGAAATAGAGTAGTTAAAAATAAATATAAAAATCATAATTATTCTCATATAAATTTGGGTGATGATGTTTTGATCATTGAATTTAATAGATTATTGGTAGATTATAGTTTTTTTTCATACCTCTATCCCCAATGTACACTAATTTATAATGGTTATTCAGATATAACAAATCATTAATTCATATACTTCATATTGTCCAAGAAGATATAGTTTCACCTTTTTTAATATACTTTAGAATATAGACTATTTTTTATTTTCTATAACCAAATATCATTTAATGTGTGTATAATGTTACTATATGAGATAAGTGAATAAAAAGAACCCAATTATTATTAAATTATAATTTTATGATTAAAATAATACAAATAAAATTTTAAATATATTTAGAATCAGACTAATTAATGAAAAAATTACAAAATCATTTCCCCATTAAAATTGTGGGGTATTATTTCTATAAATACTTTGAGAACAATGGTTCAAATTATAAAATATAAGTTCCTAAGAGAATTAATATATCAATTTTGCATTTATTGAGAAAAAATGTAATCATTTATACATTCAATAAAAAATATACTATTTTTGAGAAAAAAATGGGAATGTACATCAATAGATTTTTTATCATAGATCATTTATTATTTTTAATATCCTTGACAGTCAACTATAAATCATTATGAAACTGGGGGTTTTTTAAATATTATGAGAATTCATAATGATTTAATGTTTTTTGGATGTCTAACATAATATCTTCCGAGATACCACTATGTTTTATATAATAACAGAATATTTATAATCCCTGAAATTAGATTTGTTCTATATTTATAAAATATATGATTAGAGAATTATGTATTCCTTAAAGGGTTGAAACCCATATGATTGTATTGGGTATTGTGAATATAAAATACATTGGATGGAATACTCAATACAACAAAATATGAAATAGTGATAAATAGATAATTGAAAAATTCAGTTTAAAGACAACGATGAAACATTTTTGTTAGTATTGGTAATTATTTTTATTAATATACATCATAATAATTAAAAAAGTAGTAATATGATATGAAATAAACTTATTTTCAAAAAAAAATTCAATGGAAATAATTTTATCGAGTATGGATGTTTAATACCACCCAACATTTTTTAATGATTTTCATGAGGTATAAATTGACTATAATTGTGAATCATAAATTAACTAATTGATGAATTATTTTATGATTACGTTAATATAGTTTTATGAAACATTAAATTTTTTTTATTACCTTAGAATTACATATTCGCCCAATTAATATTATGATCATATTGTGGGAATTTAAGTATCTCAAATATATTCCTTTGATGAAATAGTAATTATATATAATTAATTCTCATGATTACAATATATAAATTTATAGTTGTTAGTGTGATTCATGTTGTCATAAATGTATGAATAAAATAATAAATTATTATTATCATATACATTTATATATATTATAGTTGTCACGACCCAACTTCAACAAAAGGAGGGAAGGGACAACAGATTCCCAGACCCTTCCTTCATTAAGTTGAAGGAGAGATAATGACCCCCAAGACCCGCCTTCAATATGTCCCGAAGTGGTGACCAGTGCCAAGGGCATAGAATCACACACAAGATAGAAGGAATTACCCTTCTTATTTTAATAGCATCAGGAGATAAGATAGAAACCACAAGAACACCAAGGAAGAAAGTAAAGTTAAAGGCGAATGTAAACCATTCCCATATTCATGTTCAAAAGTAAAATATTAAAGTCACAAGAAATCCAAAAGTAAGGTACCAAGAAAAGGAAAATGAAAAATGCAACTACCCCAATTTCCGATCTAGTACAGTCTCGCATGATCCCTGAAATCCTCCTGGAAACCTGAAAGCAGTTTTATATACGTCGGGTGAGCAGAGAAGTATACTCAGCAGGGAAAACCAAAGACTCTCGTCCCCAAGTGGGGAGGCATTCTAATGCCCCGTAAAAAAATGAGATAACCAAAGAAAATAGCATGGAAAACTATCCATCAAAGCCTCACCATGGAACACTTCCCAAATAATGCAAGTCATGTAATGTATAGTAATAGCACATCGAAATTCTGGTACCCCGCACCACTTTCACACTGGTTATTAAAGACATCCTATGCATCGAACAAATACTGCCATTCTCACCGTAGTCCCAATACCATACCCGCCCTCACACAGCTAGGCAACTACCAAAAAACCCGCCTGCAAACACCTATGCCACAACCACACATCCCTCCTGCAAACACCTGGGCCAGAACAACTACTTCCACACCCGAAGACACCTGGGCCTCATCCTGAATATTCTTGGGAACAACCTGCCTGCACACACCTGGGACAACCACCACAAATACCCTGCTCGGTGAACCTTGGGCTATAATGGAACTCAGGCCGTCACATCCTGCCCGAAGAGTCTTGGGATATTCGGGAAAGGGAGCAGAAAAGGAGCTAATATCCATCAACTTAGAGGAGTGTTGGGAAAACACCCTCTCCCATGAAATGGGGGTGTTCATCACTATGTGCTCAACATCGGTGGGGAACGAATAAGGAATCATAAAAACTATAGATATATGTATAGGTAACAAGCACTCATCCCAACCTACGGTTCCAAAACCTAAGCATAATCACCCTTGTTACTATTCATTCATAAAAAACCACATCACTCACGACCAAGTCACAACTCATTCCCAAAACCAATTCCCCATTTAACCCATTCTTATTTTCATGTTCAATTGATCCAATTTAATTAAATTTTGTAAGAATGTAAAACTAACATGCATAACTACAAGCCAGGAAAAGAGAAACATCCAAACAACAATGTAAGCACTCACACCTAGTTCTCTTGTGAAGTCACAAAAACAAAGGGATATGTGAGATCCCTCAAAGTACTAGAACCAAACTAAGCCTCAAGATACATCCCCAAACTATAAAGGAAGTCAATGTGAGATCCATCCAAGTATTGGAACCAAAGAAGTCTTCATGATACAACCCCACATACCCAAAACCATGAACCAACAATATGCCAATAGTAGAGGATTCCACACCAATTTTTATCACAAGCAGAGAAACAACACAGTTTCAGACTCACAACCAAGAGGATCCCATCCTCGTCCATATCACCCCATAGGATATAAAACAGAACAACACACCTACTACCAAAACAGTGTAGGGAAACTTCACAGTTCAAGCACATCATTCGTTATCTTCTTTTTTCTGTTGGTTATCTGGGGTGACAACACATGTATTTATGTTTACTGGGTATCCATTTAATCCACCAAGTTTACATGATTAACCAGTTTCCAAGTTACAATGATTTAATCATCACATAAGGCAATGTTTCGTTATTGTGCACGTAAAGAACACCAATGACCATGATTTTTAGTGAGCACAACCCAACGGTTCACAACATAAGCATTAAGGAAGAGAAGAAAAACAGAACAAATGAAGATCATTAACACGCCTTCCCTTCATTCTTTAATGTTCGTTTGTTATATTCATTATGGATTGGTTTCACCCACTAAAACATAAACAGTAGTGTAACCACCACACATTATATACATAAAGGAGAGACGAAGGAAAACCCTACGTGTTTGATCAAAGATCGAATTTTTTCTCCATGCATTAAGAATAGGGGATGCACAACTTTCTGTAGAGGAACGTTGAAGACTCCAAGGGTGCAAAAAGATCTAGTAGAGACGCAACACAAGGCACAAGAAGAAAGGGACTCTAGGCGCACCAGGAAGAAGAAATAAATCCAAACGAGAAGAAAAAAAAGAAGAAACCACAACGGGAGATATAGAGAAGAAATCCTACTGTTACAGGATTTGGAATTTTGAATGCCTGGAATGTCGGATCGTGGTTTCCTATGCGGGTGGTAAGTTACACACGATGGAATTAAGGTGTTATTTAATACTCGCCCCTATCGAGGAAGATCCTCTATATTTTTACGAATTAATTATGGTCTTTAAAAAGGTGAAATAATTAATTTACGTCATGAAAATTACGTTCCAGGAGAAGGAATGGAAAAATAAAATGGTGGGCTGGGTGAGGAAACGGTACCACCCTCACTGTGCCACCGTGGTCGGTGCCACTATTTTTGTGGAGCAGTATTTTTCCAATGTAATGGCCAGAGGGGGGTCCTGACCATTACAGGAGATACCTATAAAACTATTCTCACCCCTCGAGAATTAAAACCAGTCCCGAATAAAGGAGAGGGGTCTGAACAACCACCTCGAAATATACCTCTGAGGAGTGAACCTCATCGACATCTAGAAAAACCTCTCCCTCAAGGAACCATGCAACATTAAGGGGTAAAGTTTTACAGTCATATGGGTTATGGAGTTTCGTACTCCCTGTTATGATACTATTCGCTTTGGGAGGCACTAACTCTCCCATACGGGATTAATCGCATTCACCTTAATGTGTCTTGAATAGGGATTGTGTCCTCCCCTCCCTTTAGTCAGGACTTTTCACATGCATCTTGAGAATTAGTAAAACCATACATTCCATATTTATCATGGTAAAGAAATCCATCACAAACAAGTACAAACAAAATGGGACAAAACTCAAAATAGAACCGGGTACTGGGCACACATATGTGTCTCCTGCTCCCAGGTACATTCCTCGAGCCCTCTATGCCTACACAACACACGAACCAAAGGGATGGTTCATCCTCGTAGCACATTCTCCTCAAGATCCTTGATCCTCACTAGTCTTTCTACAAAGGTCATGTTGTCCTCGATATCTAGATTTCCCCAGTCGAGGATGTGTGAACTGTTGTGTAGATACTGCCGGAGTTGTGACACATGGAATAGGTCAAGTATCCTCAGTAGCGGCGGTGGTAACACTAGCTGATAAGCCACTTCTCTGACCCACTGTAACAATTTTAAGGGTCTGATGAAACTGGGGGAAAGCATACTCTCTTTGCCGATCCTCCTCTGCCCACGATGGGGGGAGACCTTCAGGAATATGTGGTCCCCAACCCCGAATTCCAAGGGCCTCCTCCTCTTATCAGCATATGACTTTTGCTGGTCATGGTCCGCCTTCATCCTCCCTCGTATAAGCTTCCCCTTCTCTTTCATGCTCTACACCACTTCTTGGCCATGGATGCCTACTTCCCCAACATCGGTCCAGAACTCAGGTGAGCAACATGGCCTCCCGTACAAGGCTTAGAATTGATCCATGCCAATGGTAGAGTGATAACAATTATTAGAGGAAAAATCCATCCTAGGAATGTGTCTCACCCACGATCCCCCAAAATCTAGTATACATGTCTGCAACATATCCTCCCAGGTCTGGATGGTGTGCTTTGTCTGTCTATCTGTCTGGTGATGGAAAGAAGTGCTAAGACGTAGCTGGGTGTCAAAATCATGATGCAATCTTCTCCAAGATCATGAGGTAAACTATGCATACCTATCCGAGACTATGGAACGTAGAACTCCATAGAATCGTACCACCTCATCCACGTACCTCTGTGCTAAGGCTTCCACTGCACTCGACTCCTTTATCGCCAGATAGTGAGTCGATTTCATCAACCGGTCCACCACTACCCAGATAGCGTCGCGACATCCTTGAACCTTGGGAAGTCCCATGATGATATCGATTGATATGTCACCCCACTTCCACTCGGGGATATCCAAAGTCTTTAACAAACCACCTTGAACACGATGTTCATCCTTCACCTGTTGACACACTAGGCATCTGGCCACGAACTCTTCCATCGCCCACTTTACCCCGGGCCACCAGAACTTACCCTTCATACCCCGGTACATCTTGGAAACTCTATGGTGCAATGATAGGGGTGGGTTTTAGAACTCACTAAGATCTCTCTCGCGCATCGTCTCTGGAACAAACAGCTTTTCTTGGAATATAACCTGATTCTGACCATCCTCCGTCTACCCTTCCGGGGCATCACCTTGGGCAACCCGGTCACACATCTCTTCCCTTTCTGAATCTCCCCACTAGGACTCCTCCACCTGCTGCAGAAGAGAGGATTTCACTATCATATGATACAAGAAACCTCTACCACTATAAATCCTCGCATCAAGGTACAGGGTTTCCAACTCCCCCATCGCCTCCAAACAACTTACGACTCTAGAACCGCATCCTTCTGCAACTTCAGGCTCATGGAATCCTCCATCACATTCCCTTTCCCTAAGGTGTAAGAAATTTCAAATTCATAGTCCTGAAGAACTACATCAACCTTTGAATTCATAAGTTATGGTCCCTCTTGGAGTAGATATACTTCATGCTTTTGTGATATGTGAAGACCGCAATGCACTCCTCGATGAGGTAATGCAGCCACAACTTTAGCGCGAAAACGACCGCCACATGCCCCAGATCGTGGGTGTCATAATTACGCTCATGAGGGAGTAACATCCAAGACCCATAAGAGATCACCCCTTGTCGTTGCATCTGTACACACCTGAGGCCCTGTATTGAAGTATCACAGAACATCTCATACACCTCCCATTATTCTGGAAATCTCAGATTTGGGGCACTAACCAACTTATCCTTCAGATAGTTGAAGGCTTCCTCGCACTGCCTGTTTTACACAAAAGCCTGGTCCTTCATGGCCATAACATTCAAAGCTGATGAAACTCGACAGAATTGGGGTACGAACCTCCATTAGTAACCTGTCAGCTTGAGGAAACTATGAACCTCATCCACATTATCGGGTGCTGCCTAAGAAACAAACGCCTCGACATTCGATGGGTCCACTGTTATCCCCTTCTCGGACACCAAGTGCTCAAGGAAGTGCACCTCTCACATCCAGAACTTTCACTTGGACAAATTCTCATAGAGCTGGTGCTATATGAGGACTTCTAAAACAATCCTTAGGTTCTCAGCGTGATCCTCCTCTGATCTTGAGTAGATCAGGATGTCGTTAATGAACAAAACTTCAAAAAGGTCCAGGTATTCCCTGAAGATGGAGTTCATGAGTCCCATGAACATAGGTGGAGAGTTCGTAACGCCAAATGACATGACTACAAACTCAAAGTTCTCGTATCTGCACCTAAAGGCAGTCTTAGAGATGTCTCCCTCCTTCACCCTCAACTGGTGATATCCTGAATGTAGAACAATCTTGGAGAACCATTATTCCCCCTTCAACTAGTCAAAGAGATCATCTATCCTCGGAAGAGGGTAGCGATTCTTGACCATTACCTGATTTAGTATCCTACAGTCTATGCACAGACTGAGACCACCATCCGCCTTATTTGCGAACCAAACTGGAGAACCCCATGGTTATGCACTTGGTCGAAAAAAACCCTTTTTCATCATATCATCGATCTGAATCCGAAAATCCCGTAACTATGGAAGGTACCATTCGTTAGGGGGCCATCGAAATCGGATGGGAACCATGTTTCAAGTCTATCCCGTACTCAACATCATGTCAAGTGGGTAGTGTTGTCACCTCTTTAGGGAAGACGTCCATATACTCACTGACAACCCCTAGAACTTCCACCATCTCTGAGTCCACCGACTCCACTGACAGCTCAGCTAATAATAAATGGATGGGTCCCTCTCACCTTCTACTCTTCTGGCCACCCTGCTTGCTGAAAAATGATACATGTCGACCACCCAAGTCTGAAAACACGACCCTTCCTCAGAAGCAGTCAATGAAGGCACATACTAATAATATACAATCAATTCCTAGGATGACATCGTATGGATGTATCTGCAACAATATAAGATCGCTAACTGAGAGATGTGGCCCTACCACCAGTCTACACCCCCGACAAACATAAAACCAGTCGGTCTGAACTCTAACTGGTGTGCTCAGTACCAGGGGCACTGGAAGTCTCTCTGAATCTAAACCTAGAGCACATGCCAGACTGGGTACAACAATGGATTGCGAAGATCCTTTATCGAAGAAGGCATAAGCAAGGGTACTAAACAAGCTAATCGTACCTCGAATGACCTCCGGCCCTACTGGAACTGCTGCCTCTGCGGCGTGAAACTACCCAAGCCCAGCTCATTTGCCTCTCTGTTGTCGGCCACATCACCGACCACGTCCAGGTCAAGGCCTCTAAGGAGCACCTTGAGGTCGGCCTCCTCATGCGACGTCCTCCCTTGTAGGAGATGGAGCTCACTGTCCCTACTACTGCTGAATGGGTCTGGCTGGAAACTATTGTGGTTGGGGCGTGTACTGCACTGGCCCACCCCCACTGTACTGCACTCTGTCTGGGCACTGATTATGAAGGTTCCCATGGCTACCAATGACAAAGCGCCTTAGTCTTGGGCTCGAATGTAAAGGGAGAGGACTAGGGGTTCAGAATTGGAACTATAGAGGCCTGCTTCCTACTAGACGAAACCTAAAGGGGCATGATGCTGGAGGCCTGCTGCTGATGGCCTTCCCCATCGAAGAGCCTAACTGGATCCCCTCTTATGATACACATCCTAACATGTGCATCCTCTCCACCACTTCATCCTTCTTCTGGACCTCTATCTATGTCAGTAATGTGAAGGGAGTAACAGAATACTGAAGAGAAGGTCAAAGTGACTCTTCCAAATGCCTCGACCAAGACTCCTCATCTAGAAAGAGGTCAAGAGAAATGCGGGGGAGATCCTTGATCTTGATCCCCATCTCTCTTACTAAAATGCTCTTCTACTGGAGGGAGAGCAACATTTTCCTATTTTCATCCTTCATCATGGAAGAGAGGAATTCCACCCGGAACTCCTTCTCGAAATTAGTCCACGTCACCTCATCCTCCCTCTTCTCCCCAAGGTAAAGCGTCCACCACTAACACTCAGATCCCCACATCTAGCTCATAACCAAAGGACCCTAATACTCCGTCGGAGCCCAGATCAAGCCGAAAGCTATCACTAACTCCTCTATCCAGCTCTCAGTCTCCACGTCAAAGATGCCTCCCTCATTCTTCCCAAGGGTCTGCCGCTGAAAGGCATGAAGAATCATCTTCCACTGATCATCCTCCTCTTCTCAGTCCGCCCTCTATCAATCGGCCAAGTCAACCTCTTGGTCCTCGATCACCCTCATTACTCGTGGTTTTCTCCCAGGTTCCATAGCTGCAAGGTAAACAAGGATTTCCTAAGCCCGAGTAGCACATAATATTGTTCTTAAATTATTCTTAAACATATTGTTCATTTTAAATCCCCAAAACACCCCAGAAACATGAGAACACAAGTCAGTATGTTGCATTTACCTTTCCTAGGGACTATACCCTGCAATCGGTGTAGCCTCACTTGGTCGTTCGGTAGGTCCAGAGTCCTTGCATCGGATCACCGGGGGCCCTAAAATTCCATTTCCTAGCTGGTCTTCCCTTGCCTATTTCCTGCACCAAAATCACCCAACAATGTTTCCCTACAACCCCATGCAATCCTCAATATTCCAAAATTTAGACTCCATCTTATCTATCAAATTCCGACCTTTGATATCATTCTTTCATGACCCGCCTTCACTAAAAGGAGGGAAATGGACAACACATTTCTGTACCCTTCCTTCTTTAAGTTCAAGGAGAGATAATGAACCCCTAGACCCGCCTTCTGTAGGTCCCGTAGTGGTGACCCACACCAAGGGTATAGAATCACACCCAAGATGGAAGGAATTACCATTTTTATTTTAATATGATTAATAGATAAGATAGAAACCCCAACAACACCAAAGTTGAAAGTAAAGGTAAATCCGAAAGTAAACCATTCACATATGTGTGTTCAAAAGTAAAAGATACAAGTCACAAGAACTCAAAATGTAAGGTAACAAGAAAAATAAAACGACAATTGAAACTGCCCCAATGTCTGATCTATAACGATCCATCATAATCCCTAAAATCCTCCTGGAAACCTAAAAGCAGTTTTATTTACATATGGTGAGCATACATGTATACTCAGCTGGGAAAACCAATGACTCTCATTCACAAGTGCGGAGGCATTCTAATGCCCTGTGAAAAAAGAAGATAACCAAATAACCTATCAAGGAAACCTATCCTCCCATGTCTCACCAAGGAACACTCCTCAAATAATGAAAGTCAAGTAACGTATAGTAATAGCACATCGATATTCGTGTACCCCGCGCCACTTTCCCACTGGTTAATGAAAACATCCTATGCATTGGACCAATGTCGCCATTCTAACTATAGTACCACTTCCACACCCGCCCGCACACACCTGGGACACAACCACACATCCCGTCGGCAAACACTTGTGCCACAACCACACATTCTACCCGCAAACACCTAGACCAGAACAACTACTTCCACACACGAAGACACCTGGGCCTCATCCCGAATATTCTTGGGAACAACCTGCCCACAGACACCTGGGCCAACCACCACAACTATGGTTCCTGAAGAACATTGGGCTATAATGGATCTCAGGTCATCAAATCCTGCCAGAAGAGTCATGGGCTATTCGGGAAAGGGAGCAGGAATGGAGCTAATAACCAGCCACACAGAGGATTGTTGGAAAAAAACCCTCAACCGTGAAATGGGGGTGTTCAGCACTAAGTTCTCAACATGGGGGGGCACGAATAATGAAAATAAAAACTATAGATATATTTATAGGTAACAAGCACTCTTCCTAACCAAGGGTTCTGAAACCTATGCACAAATAACCATATTACTATTCATTCATAAAATAACCACAACACTCACAGCCAAGTCACAACTCAGCCCCAAAACCATTTCCCAATTTAACCCATTCTTAGTTTCATGTTCAAGTGATCCCATTTATGTAAATTATGAACGACTGGGAAACTAATAGTAATAACCACATGCCCGGAAAAGAGAAACAACCAAACATAAATTTAAGCATTCACACCCGATTCTCTTGTGAAGTAACAACAACAAATGGATAAGTGAGATCCCTCAAAGTATTGGAAACATACCAAGCCTCGAGATACAACCCCACACCACAATGGAATTAAAAGTAATATCCCTACAAGTATTGGAACCAATTAAGTCTTCAAGATACAGTCCCACATCCCCAAAACCATGAACCAAGGATATGCCAACAGTAAGGGATTCCACCCCAATTCGTATCAGAAGCAGAGAAACGACACCGTTTTACACTCACAACCAAGATGATCTCATCCATACCCACATAAACCCATAGGTAATCAAACAGAACAACACACCTACTACCAAAACAATGTTGGGAAACTTCTAGGATCAAGCACATCATTCATTATCATCTTCTTTCTATTGGTTAGTCGAGGTGACCACACGTGGCTTTATGTTTATCGAGTATCCATTTAATCCACCATGTTTACGCTACTAACCAATTTCCATGTTACAGTAATTTAATCATCACAGAAGGCATGATTTTATTAGTGTTTAAGGAAATACCACCATCGGCCATGATTTTCAGTGAGCATAGCCCAATGTTTCACAACATAAGAATCAAGGATGTGAAGAAAAAAAGAACACCAGCACATCGTTCACACCCCCTCCCTTCATTATTTAAAGTCCGTTTTTATCTTCATTAAGGTTTGGTATCACCTACTCCCACAGAAACAGTAGCATACACACGCCAAATGATACACAGAGAGGATATATAAAGGAAAACCCCTTCAGGGTTGATCAAGGATTGATGTTTTTCTACACACGCCTATAACAGGGGATGTGTGACTTGCTGGGGAGGATCGTCAGGGACTCCATTGGTGCAGAAAGCTCCAGCAGAGATGCACTACAAGACACAAGAAGAGAAGGAATCTAGGCACACCAGGAAGAACAATGAAATCCAGATGAGAAGAAAAAAATAAGAAACTCTAGTAGGAGATATAAAGATAAGATCCTACTATTACAAGATATAGAATTTTGAACACATGGAAAGTCAGATCGTGGTTTCCTACACGGGTGGGCAGTTCCACACGATGACATTAAGGTGTTATTTAATTCCCCCCATCGGGGAGGCTTATCGGAATTTTTAGAAATTAATTAAGGGCTCTAAAATGGTAAAAGAATTAATTTACGTCAAAAAAATTACATTGCAGGAGCAGGACTAGAAAAAGAAAATGGAGGGTTGGGTTAGGACACGGTGCCACAGTCACGGTGCCATAGTGGCCAATGTCACTGTTTTTGTGGAGCCTTATTTTTTCAAAGTAATGTCTAGAGGGGTGTCTGGGCTCTTAGAATAGTGAATTCCTAGTCATGTTCATAACCCAAAAATTTATAAAATGTGAAAATTATATTTTAAGGATAAGTAATTTAAAATATATTAATTAATTTTACTATTAATGAATCATAGGTTTTTTCAAGATCCTAATAAAACATGGTGCACATTCTATTTGATTTTTTGATAGTTATGTGGATGATGCTGAGCCCTATCCCTGGAAAACAAGAACGAAACACTTTCTCAAAAGCTAAATCATTGGGCGATGTTGTTTCCAGATGACAATGAATGTCACCTAAGCCCGACATGTATGTTTTCACGGATAATTAATAATTATTCATTCCAGATAACGATTGTTTCAAGGTAAATCTGGTGATATCCTTTTCATTGAATGATGTAACCCTTCTCTCATAGTATCTACGCTTTATGTACCTTGGGATGTTTACCAATCATATAACATTATTAATTTTCTTGCAGAAAACCTTTTAAGCAATTGGATTCTTAGGCACAAATATCAGTTTATTGAATTCATCCAATGTTTTTCTTTTACTTTATTCAGAATAAATTTAATATATACATTTTCCGAGTTGTTTTTTGCACTCCTGGGGTTGTTTTAGGAAAATTATAAAATGGACCAATGACTTTGATCCTTATATCAAGTCCCTGATTGTCCTGACATAGATTGGCATCCCTGATCTACAATATCACCTATTAAAGCATTTTTCCATGTTTCATATTTTTTTAATGATATTGAAAATGAGTTACAATGTATTCTTATAATTAATTATATGGAATAAATAAATTTATTCATTTATTCAAATATATCCAGTCAATATGGTATAATTTATGAAATTAGAATATAAAGTAGATACAAATCCAATCATTTTGAGAGAATCATGATTACTCTATAGTGAAACAAAATGAATATGAGAATATGTAAGGATATGTTAATGGTTTTTGGTAGTTACTAAAATTACATTTTAAATTATATAATATTTATATTTTTTTAAATAAATTTATAATATATGGTATCTCTTTATTGTTTGTATTTTTCCCTTTTGGCCATGACATCAGTTAACGGACATAAAAACAATCCACCTATATAAACTTCACAGAATATTTTGAGTACATTACCACATATGCATCATTGTTATATTTCTTTTAAATCAAAAATATCATTATTAATTGTATGGGGGTTCTTATGTCAATGATCCTAAGTATGACCAACAAAACTATTACAACATTTGAATATACAATCTTACTGATGAAATTATTGAGATATGCATTGTCAGGGTCCATTAATATTATATATAATGTGATTTTGTTTAAAAATAATTGACATGATGGACAATATTAATGAAGAGAGATACATTGAATATTTATTTATAAATAACTGATGGACTGTATATAATGATTGATGAACATTAAACTATTTTATATTAATTAAATAATTAAATTATCATAATATGTATAAAATATATTTATAAATAATTGAAAATAGAACAATATAGTCCCTTAAATATATAAAATGATTCAATTTTAAACTAATGTTCATTATAGAGTATTATTTTTTACTGTGATTTTTTATGATTAATTTCTGGACTGGTATGATAAATTTTATACGTTCAAGATAAGAATTCAATATCTATTATATACTCTATCCATTTAATTTACATCTAATTGAATATCACATGATCATTAATATACATTATTATATATGTTTATCATAAAATAATTATTAAATAATTATGAAAAGTTAATTCAAATGAGACATTTTATGATAATATACATTTTTTATATACATGGGGGATAGCTTAATGGGTGTATTATTATGCAACTAAATATATTCCTAGTTTATTATTTCCATTGGTATATTTTTTATTTGAAATTTTCGATAATAAAATCAATATTTTTATAGGAAGATTAATGTATGAATTGTATTATTATTCTGAGTAATTATATAACATAAATAGTTTGGAATTCGAAAAAATTCCAATTTAATGGATTTCATGTAATGTTGTATAGGCATTAGATTTTCTCTATATACGGGTGTTAATGACCAATATTTTATTGTCAAATTAAATTATCTAAATTTAAATTACTATTTTTTTGTGTGTTTATGTCTTTGATATTAGTTATATATATTGGGATTTCAAATTGTATACTGGAAATTGTAATAATTAGAATGACATTATCAAATTACCATAATAATGTATATATTACTTTTTTTATCATGTGGTTTTTTATAAAATTGTATTTTGTCACCATCCCAAAATTTAAATATCTATTTTCATAATAAAATTTTATAAGATATTTCTTAAAATGAAAATATGATTACTTTTGAAATTTATGATGAGTATGAAGTTAATAATTATCATTTTATGTTGACCTCCTTCTCATTTGTGTTTTGAACAAGAATGAAATGTATCTATGGTACAACATATTACTCTACACCTATTCATTTTGTATCTACTAATAATGAGATAGTAATTATAATGATTGGAGAGATATAAAAAATCCTACAAGTATTTTATATTTTTAACTAAACTCATTGTAACCCAATCACTATTATCCATGTATTTATATAGATGAATTGGTATATGGGTATTATATTTGTTTTGAAAAATATGTTAAATTCATTATGTATATATTCAAAATGATTGAATTAAATATTTTGGAGGCATATAAAATTTAAAATAAATAGTTAATTAAAGAGTCAGGAATGATTACTAGATACCAAGACTTTAAATTCTCTTCCAATATTGATCTATCTATAATTAATTATATATACATATATATATATATATGAAATGGTTGATTTTTGGAAATAGATATAAATAATGTTCTATTATTGAAATAAGAATAAAGTACAATTCCTCTAAAATGAATCCCTAATTAGATATATAGTTATATTTATTGGATTCAACCTACATCAATATGAATCTCTGTGGTGTTGATGTAAATAATGTTTTTCAATAAATATTTGAAAATATTATATGAGAAAATTAAAAAATATCTCAATTAAATGATCATAACGAAATGTGTAATTTCATGCCTTCTTCACTATCTTCAGAAGAGGACAATGTGGTATTGGCCTAATGTGAAATCTCTAAGACACGATTCATTGGATTTAAATAAACTGTATTCTGAAACATTGTCAGACGAATTCCCATTTTCATAGATTAAGAACAAAATAAACAAACAAAAATAAACCTGAAATCGTATATATGGTTCTGAAAAAATAATAATACCCATTATATTGTATCCATAACATAAGATTATAAATATAACAATGGAATCAAATTACATAACCAAAAAATAAAACAGACTAGAAGACCCAAAGACACCAAAATAAAATAATTAAATCGATCACATCACAAAGATCAAAACACCAATCCCACATTATTTGACCATGTAATGCAGACAAATCTTTAGAGAAATATGATTCCTTCACTCCAAATGTTTCTTGGTTGATAGAATTAAAAACAATATTATGTACCCATTAATATTTTGAGTATAAACTCAAAAGGATATCATCTACCACATCTGAACAAATGAAAATATTAAAAAATTATAACACATTATATAAAAATGTATAAAAAACATTATAAAATTTATAGAAAAATCAAAAAAATTCAATGTTAAACACATTAAAATAATCTTAAACTATTAAAAAGTATTTGGTATACATATTAATGCCTTTCTAAAAACATGCAACCCTATGAATTATCGGTGAAAGTTGTTTGATCAGTAGTTTTAACTGATCCATCAACCATGTTATCACTATTTGGAAACACTATTATGACCCAATGGCACATATGACATATGATGAGTCATATAATTGACCTTCAATGGATCATGACACTTATTCAGGATCATGTCTAGAGCATAAACTCACAAAAACTAAGTACTCTCAAATGAATGCCAAAGATTATTACAAAGAAACCATTTATTTTTTCCATTAATTATAAAACCCTTCATGAATTTAGTAAATCCTTATCATTTTTTAATAACATAATTGTAAAATTATAATTATTGATTTCTCTCCAAATTATTTCATAGTTCAATAGAATTTAGAAACACAATATACAAAATGGGATTTCCATCATGAATAAAGTAAACAATTTTAAAAATGTTTCATGAATACATTAAAAAAAACCGATACTTCATGTACTAATTCATAGAAATATTTGAGATAATACACAAAGCAATCAGTAATTGTCAAAAACAAATAACCACACAGCGAAACAATATATCTAATTATAGATATTAATCCATTAAATATATTGAATCACACGTCAACAATATTCCAAAAAATAGTTCATTTATATATATAATAGATATTATATATTATTCCTTGAGACATTATAATAATATAATAGAGAAGAAATTGAAATAATAGGAACATAATGATTATTATGATCTTCAAAACGTCTCAACATTCATAAAAAACATTCATCGAATAAGGGTAAATGTAACTCAATAATTGTGTGGCAGATGAAATCATGATCATAGAAAATTAGTAAGATAATGAGTCTTATAGATAAAAATTCGGGTTTGATCTTGTTTTACAAGTGCATGATATTTACACTAAAAGAATTGGTTGAGGAATTTTGAAAACCATGCCCCAACCATGACTTTTCCTATTTTTCATGATTCACGGTTTCTCCTTTTCAAACATACATTTTTGGCAAGCATTATACCAATCATCCACAATTCCATTTACTACAAAAAAATGTTTTATGATAGTACATATATTGTTAAATGATTTTTAATGCATTGTTTAGACAGTTTATCTAAAAACTCTTCCAAAAAAGTATGAAATTAGAGTAAACTTTCCAAATAAAGGATGTATTTTCTAAACTCAACGTACATAAATAATGCTCTATACACCCTTAATTGGGGTTGGTGCATTCTCCACCTAATTAGTATTTCAATATAAAGAAAAATGATTTTTATGATTTATATAAATTCATTGGGATATTTATCAAACATTATTTTTTATATTTCATTTCATTCTGAATCCAACCAATTTATCATTAAACAGACATTAAACTAGAACTTATCTTTTAAATGAGCTTCTCTTTGTGATCCTGAACCATAAAGTCTCATGAATCGACATTCCACCTGGGCCAATATCATCATGGAACATTCAAATGACATGGTAAATATTGTAATTTTTAATTTTATATTAAAATACATCAAACATGATATACACAATAAAATAGTTTTGTATCCATGGATAACTAATAAGTTGAATGAACAAGAAGTTCATATTTCTGCAAATGGACAATGCATATTGGGGGGAAAATTACAATTTTAGCAGAATTCCATTACCTAATCCTATGAGAGATTATCAATAAGACACTATTAGATACCTCAATATTTAATGGTCAAAAATGTCAATATAAATATGATTTCTTATGGCTATTTTCAATCACTATCATATTTCTTATCATTAGAATTTCAAATGATTTTTTCTTGTACCAGGGTAGCTCAAGTAAGTGATGTGTCTCATGTTTTATCAGAAAAAAGAATAGTATTACACACAATACCATTCAGTTTTTCATAAGGATCCATATATATTTTGTCTCAATATGTATTATTTTATGAGAACACCACTAATTCTATGTGATGATCTAGTGGTCCAAAAAATTCATAACAGAATCCCTAATAATTTCTTCAATAGGATAGATTGTGACTTTCGATAATCCACATAATTATTTTTTCTCATGGATTAAATATATCTAAACTTTATTTAAATATTTTCAAAAAAAAAAGAATCATAATAGGGGTCTTGGTAAAATATAATTGAGACTATAAGACCATCAATCTATAAATTTTCATGAATCTTGATTATACTAATGTTATTAAAAATTTTATATTCATGAATTGGTATGAAGTGATCTAATTGTTTTCATTAATAAATCTCCATCCATTTGGAATATTAATTCATAGACATGTTCGGTAGAAATTATAAAAAATCCATTGGTATCTTCTACCATTTAAACTCATGAATTGGTAATAAATTTAACATATAATTGGGTCAATAATGAACTATAATTACTTGTAGATAAGTGTGTAATCTCACAAAATAGAAATATATTTTTGATGTCATTATTTTCCACTAAAACAATGCAATAAATGAATTATATATTTTATGAATATTAATAAATTAATCGGATATATAATTTTGTTATGAATTTAGAATGTTTCTTTTTAAATTCAAGGATGAAAAATCATATCTCTAAAACATCACATTGTTCTCCCATCATGTATCCATATCTTAAACGTTTCCCCACAATTCAATTATTACCTCATTGAAACACATTGTTTCTATGATTTTTGAATATTAATAACATTTTCAACTAAATTAAGAATATGAGAAAACATAAATAATAAAATTATATTTTCTTATATTAAAAAATGTTGACACATATTCATTTTAAATTATATTACATTCCATTAATCTGAATAATATTTATGAAAAAAGACAATATTATTTATAATTATAATATTCGTATACATAAAAATATTTCATAGATTAATAAAAAAATTAAGTCAAAAAATTGAAAATATTACATATATATTCATTTCCTTGGAGTCAAATATACTTATTTTAAAATATTTTTTATCATTTTATGATATGTATGCAAAATAAATTTTTTAGAAAAATTTTGATGTCATAAATTTGATAAATTAACTATGTAATAAAAATTTAAATAGACTATTGGCTTGTTATTTTCTTGTATCACTAAGTTTTGAGAACTATATCCATAAAACCAATATCTATACAACTGAAAAAATCCCATCCCAAATCGTGATGAATCAAAATAAAATACGATGACCTATCTTGAATATGTACATAATAGTATTAGTGATGATGTAATTAAAAATAATAATTAAATAATTTTTCATAATCGTTGTTCCATTTTAAATAAATTACGTTCATGACAAATTTTATTATCATTGAGGCTAAATCTGAAATTTAAAATAAAAAAACCTTCATTATCCATCAATCCTAAGGAAACTAAATTTATCTAATATAGTCATTATAGATTTCAATATGATATCTAAAATTAACATTTCATGATCAATATAATCTTATTTTACTAAAATGAGAAGACTATGGAAACTTACATCCTATGTCAAAAAATTTGATATCAATAAATTATCAAAAATATGATTCTCTCAAAAAATAACTGAAACTATATCCATGTGTTTCTAATGCACCTATTTTTTTATATATTATACTATATTATAATGAAAAACCTCCAAAATTTAATCTAGATACATATGAAATATTTAATTAATAATTTATATAAATACAGATTTTTAATTCTTATGGCCCAAAGTAATAATTTTTTTCCAAAATTGTAATATGTTCATTAAAAATAGTTTTCATAATATCTTACTTGTAAACTCCTTGTTTATGGTATCCCATACTTAAATAAATTTTATAGGACCCCTTGGATACCATCAACTAATAAAATAGGTCACTAAATCTTGTAATTTGATACCTATTTTTTCATATCATGGTTAATATTACTATAATGAGCATAATATCAATAATTTAGATTATTATTATTTAAAAAATGAGTTAGTGCTACCTATAAAGAGTGGGTAGTATAATCATTCCACTTATTTTTCCACTCATATAACAAAATTTTTCAATTCTCTAATTTCTGTTGGTTCTAAAGAATTAGTCAGATGTAAAATAAGGATGGACCTCATTAGAAGGTCAATCATAAAATGGATTTTCTTGTGGGTGGAATCATTGATAAATTTTTATGAAATGCAGTAAAAAATTAGACATTGTAATATTGTAATTATTTATTTATTATATCCAATATTGATTCCAATGTGAGAATTAATAACAAAAATAATATTTAAAAATTTGGTGCAAGAATTCTTATTGCACATACATTTGAATCTAAATTTATTTTAAATGGATTATTTAATCCAAAATTTTACATAAAACCAAACAATAATGCATTATAGTTTATGCTGGTACATAAATATTTCTACCAATCCATTAAAAAAATAATTTATTAGTCATATATATGAAGAAAATGGAAAAACCAAAGAAACTCATACTCATTGATAGTTATAAAAAGTTATTTTTGTATAATATCAACACGTTTAATTTTTCCCATAGGATATGAAATTTGAAAAATATATTACTTATATCCATAGGAAAACTCATATGATTATGAACATAAAAATTAAAAAACAATTGGTAAATTCCCATATCAATGATATATTTATTAATTATATAATTAAAATAAATAATATCTCTCATAATTCAATGACCTAATTGATTATCCATGATTAATTTATTATCTTTTTTAAATTTATTACACACATATATTTTCACTTTTTTACCCAATTTATATTGCGTGGTATTATGTGTCATGGTGTTCCTATTATCATAAATAGTCTCTATGTTCTTATTATGAGTGTTATTTTTCTGATCATATTTTAGTCATAACATACTATGTCTGATTTTCATAAGATATGTGTCTATATGAACACCATGAAGAACAATGATATAAAAGAGTAAGGTATCACATAATATTATTATTATGAATATATCATGTCAGTGATAAATATTCTCATTTAATATGATATAATGTACTATTTGTTTTAAAAAAAATCATAATTTTTAGATGGGATAAATGTTTATTAGTCGCATAGTAGGATTCTGATGAGTTATGATACCTTGGATATAGGAGGTCGTCATCATCTTATTCCCAATATTATAATTTCCCCAAAATACAAAGGAAATAATCATGATCCATCTAATTTATTTTCATAAGATATCTATTTAGTCCACAATCATTTAATAGTCCATTTTTGTAGTTATTAACACAGATAATTAAAATCATTGAGTAAGTTATGGTTATCAACCCTTACTGAAAAAAGTATTTCTTCATGAATGAAATTGAAACATTTTATAGGGAAAACCTAAAAAATAGATAATAATATTCCCATACAATGTTTTTAATAAATTATCTCTATTCAAAATAATGGATTTAGTTTTTCATGGAATATAAAATGTGTGTAGATATTCCTAATTATTAATAATATCATAAAAATAATAATATTTAATTCATTGTTTTGTTAAAGCCATAAATAAAATCCATCCCCATTAGATTTATATATCTCCATACATAAAACTTTTCAACGTTCTATTCTACATTTATAGTCTTTAAAAGGTAATATGACACTAGATTAATCATATACAATCACTAATTTGATTTTTATGGTTTGGATTCCACTAAATAGTGGCTAGGTTTTTAATTTTTTTTGAATTTAATGTTATACTTTTCATGTATAATCATCTTGATTACAAAATTCCACAACATGAAAACAAGGATAATGATTTTTACTAACTACTAATTGACCTCTAGATAAATAAAACATATACTTCCAAAATCATCATTTATATGATTTATTTTATGTATACATGAATACAAATTCAATAATTAGAACAAAATGTAATTTTTTCTCACTCCATATTAACTAAAAAATTATTATTTTAAAATATTATATTAATTCATATAAAAAATCATACATTTCTAAATCCAACCATTTTCAGAATTTATAATATTTTTAAAAATTAAATAAACCATTCTCTTTAAAAACAATCAATTTTATCAATTTATAAAGTTCATAACTTCATTAATCTAATTTAAAAACCCGTAAACAATGAATTAATAGTTTTCTTATTTTGGGATTTAATTAATGAATTTAATTATATCAAACACTCATTGGTTAAACCCATGATAATTATGTAATTATAATCATTATAGTCTCTCTAAACAATATTTTAATGAAAATTCCATGGTAAAATGTATTTTATCATAAAAATGATAACTATATATTTTTATGATATAAATTTTATTTTTTGACATTATAATGTCCTTTTTAAAATCCCAAATGAAGGACTGGTAAGCCTGATTCAATTTTTAACTGAAGGACCAATAAAAATAAATACCATGTATATCATATATGTTGAATAAAAATGATTCCATTTATAACAACATGCCTTTTCACATTACAATGGGAGCAAAAATTACTACTACTTGATTTAGTTAGTAACCCATATACACTATATGTAGTAAATAACTTCCATGGGATTCAGGAATGATGAGGGATCCCATTCCATTTTTTAGGAAAAATAACTCTATCGACCATAAACAATTCATCAGTCATATCATGCATCAAATATAAAAAACTAATGTTAAACCCAACAATATATAATAATATACAATATCCAAATGAATTAAATTGGAAAAATAGAAAATAAATACATAATACAATACACAATATCCCCCAAGATTCATAATTCCACACCACACAAGACCTCTAAAAATATCTATCTCCACTTAAAATTTCAGCATAATCAATAACAATAACTAGATAAATTAGATAACATATAAGTAAAAATGTTCTACTTGAGGCCATATATAAATTAACCAATCTTCCAAAGAAGGGGTGTGTCTATTAAATCAGTAGGATATCTAAAATTAATCATGAAATAATTCTCCTAGAACATTTATTATTATAAAAATATATATAATATAATTTCAATGTATTTTATTTTGTTTATAAAAGTGTAAAAAAATATCAATGGAAACTGATTATCATGGTCAAAACCCATTTCAAGTAGTTTTTCAAACTCATTCCCATGTCTCAAAACACATACACATACATTAATTTTATTGAAATTATCATACATATGTGTGGTCTCTCAATATTCCACCAAACCATCACATGGATGCCAAAATCCTTGTTCCCAAATGGTAAAAATCTCATTTCATGGGTCATTTCATTATACCCCAAAAATACAATCCACTCAATCAGGGTCAACTGAAATCGTGAAAGCTCACTTATAATTAATGACAAATCATATAACAAGACATTTCACATAAAGATAAGTTCATTATACAATGAGTTTTATCAAATAACTTATGTGAATGAAAACCATCCAATAATATCAAAAACATCATTTCAAAAATTTATTCTAAGATTATTTTTAAAATGCATCAAACTTCACATTACATTCCCAATACATTATCCTAAATATAATTTATTAGATAATCACACACAAATTTCATTAAAATTTCAATAAAAAATTTATTAAAAAATTTGACGTTGAGCTAATAGTAAAGTAGATATGAGATAGGATCTACATACATATAATTGTTATGAGAAATCAATTATTGATTCCACAATACTCTACATATAGAATATTATCACATTCGCTAAATTGGATTCCAAAGTATGTCATCAGGATTACATTATGGAAATATTGATCTATCCAAATAGAAAATTTATATTTTTATAAGAGAGATAAGATGAATATATCTATGAATGATATGGAAGAATGCATTATTGGTAATGATTTTGGATCTCTGACTCACTTTAATTAACAAAATACTTTATTCCAAATCAATGTTAATAGTAACTCAATTATACCGACATAGATGAATATGAGATCCTAAATAATTGGAAAATAATTAGGATTTTGTTTATTAATTCAGAATAGGTACCATATTTCTATATTTCCAACAATATATCATATGGATTTCCCACATTTTTATGGTAGAAATGTTCTAATTGTGTGATCATACTATCTCAAGGTCATGTCTCATACGGTAGGAATACTCATTAAGATATAATGGGAACCAAAATATTTTTTTTCTCATTTTCAAGTGGAACAATTAACAATGGGCACTCTTATAGTCTATAAAAAATGTGTTCCTATTGCGAAAAATCTTAGTTACTTACAAAACATGTTGTTATGATCTTTGATGGTAGTTTGTGGGTTTTAATAACCCTGAAAAAACAATTCACGTGAAGATGCACCTCTAAAATAGTTCTTATGCTCCCACATACCATATATTGATTATAAAATACTTTTATACGATAAAAGGTAATTAATAATGGGTTTTGTACCTGAAACATAGGGTTCTTCATAATTTCTATCTCAATATATCTTGTATGGTTCTATGTATTTATATATGTGTTTGATTTATTTAAAATGTTTCTTAGACAATATAAATTAATATTATATTAATATAAAATAGAAACTCTTTGAAACCATCTATAATTATTGGACGCTTTATAGTACCCCATGTTCATGAAAATCTTTATCTTCTTTAATAATATAAAATCATTATTGGAAATCCCAATCTATGATAACTATTTTGAAAATAGTTGTATTCTAATATAGGATTTTATAGAGTTTATGAAATCTTTGAAGTGAAATATGTGCATGAAATTGTTATTGGGGAATAAAAGATATTAAATAGAAATGGTTATGACTATTATAAGAGACTACAACATATGATGGAAAATGATACTTTGTTTTTTGAGATGTAGTCATATTATCTAGATTCAGTTTCTATCCATGATGTATATTTACGTGTTAAAACTCATATGTTAGGGTTATCCTATAATTCATTAGAAATATATAACATGTTACTACCCTAACCATTTGGTAGATTCTATGACCATAATTAATTTATGATCGTAAAAATTTCATCATATAGGTTGTTTTAATATTCATTCATTGAAATAGAATTTAGTGTTTCTAATAATGTGAATTTTTACAAGATCATAATAATATGTAGTTGTTTAAAATAAATTATCAATGGGAGAGGATCAATATTCATTATTCATTATTAGATTTATAGAATATGGAAGATGATGTATCTTAATATTTTATTCCCAAATTACTATTGTAAATGAATAATATGAAAACGTTTTTGATTGTTATGTTCTTATTAAAACATCATTTCATTTTCTTGTGTAATGAATAATTTGGATTATAACATTAAATTTAATACTAATTTTTCATATTTGATTTTTTAAATGTATAATTTTATCATGCACCGGAGTAGGATGTTATAAGGTTTATTTAGACTGAAATTTTAATCTTGATGTATATTTGTAAATTCCCCATATTTTAAATACATTATTCTACATAATATCATTCATCACATCAAAAATTTAATGGATTATATATAAAATCCAATTTAATATATTATAAAGTATTTAATAATGATAATTAATAAAAATACGGAATAAATGACAAAAATTTACAAAAAACTATTGAAATGAATACTTAAAAGTCATATTTTTAATGAAATACTGATTTGAATTCTGAAAATTATATATAATTATAAAAATACCAAAAATCATTTGTATAATTCAATCCCTATGTACATGAACTATGACTGATCCCTAAGTAAACCATATTGAAATCCATTTAATAATATTCATTTCTTCTAATGTTATATCCCAATTCATGTGAGTAATTTTTTAGTAAATAAATGTTAAATGGAACACATTATAACAAAATCATAAAAAATAACACTTTTTTTAAAAAATCACCATCCACTATGAACATAAATAGTAAATTAGAATTCAAATCATACATCTATATACATTATATTCTAATATTTAATTTATATTTATAATTCCATATAATTTTCCAAACCCATTGTAAATGATTAAATTACTATATTTTTTCAGATTTATTATATATAGTACACGTGTTGGTTCAGTACAATAACTATTATATAATAATATTTTAACAAATAACTGCAATACATAATGATTATATAAAATTACTATTGGATGAATGTAGGGTTTGGAAAATATTAAATATGACGTATTAATCCCTTATAACTGCTTAATATTGACTTATAAAATTCCATGATATCATTAGAAATTATTAAATGTGTTCAAAAGTTATAATTTTAATCAATTTAATAAGATATAATGAGAAATGATTTTTCCTATCTCAATAAAATTTTAACTTTTGAATTATTCATGTTACCCAACTAATGTCTAAAAATAATAATTATTTATCATTAATTTTTTTAATTCAAATGAAATATTTATGTTGATGTATAATTTTAATGATTATAATTATATGTTTATTTCTACTAATATATCAATTTCTCACATTTAAGTTAGATTGGGTTAATAAATTCTGGGTATTTTTTTTAATGTCATAAAAATGTATCAACCACACATTATTTTAAAAAGAAAACTTAAAATATTATACTTATGGAAAAATCATTTCACCAAACCATATATAACATAGTTTTATCAGTGCATTGAACTACTATTTATGCTGAAATAAGATATTATGATTTTTATGATGATAAATATTGTAATGGAGTTGGATTAAATTTTATAATATTTATATAATTGTTGGATATGATTTACATAAACAATTTTATCTTATATATGTGATTCATTAAATTAATATTTTATTTATAGATTTTTTTGGTTAATTTTGAATCTTATTTTTTATATATTACTATGTCATCCAAGATAAATTTATTTTTCTATATAAACATTCCCACCCAATAGGATAGATATTTACCTATAAAATATAATATATTGTATTTTTTAATCAAATGATGTTCTCTTTGATAAATAGTGTTCTTCAAAATAAATATTTCATAATATAGATTTAGTTAATGAAAGTTTTTCCATTCAAAATATGTTAAATCAATATTAAATCTGACATATATATATGTATATTCCTTTAATTATCTACATATCCCAATTATAGATTCATCAGTTTGACTATTTAGTTGGATTTATTCACTATTTCCAAGTGGTTAACTAATCATTTCTCAGAATCTGATGATTTTGGTATCATTCAAGTATATATTAGGTGATACACCTTGTATGAATCCAATACATCCTCAAGCCATGGTTTATATTCTAATTTTATGATATTCACATTTGTATTGAATAATCATTTTCTTCTTACAATTAGAATTTTCCTATTAAATTTTATTAGTTTTATGGTTTTAGGTCATCTTTCTTAAATAATCACAACATAAATTACATAATGTTTGAATTTAAAAATTATTTCCTAGATAAATGTTTTATATTGGCATTATATATCCTTAAGTGACGTTAGTAATGAAAAAATAAAAATATAACTGTGTCATTAATTTCAAAAATATTTTTCATTGATGAATTTTGAATCATAATATATTAAATGTACAATGTATGAATATAAAAAATTTATAATTTTTCCTTAAATAAATTCTATTTTATAGGAATCATAAATATCATAAAATTACATTAGCTATTCGGGAATATATATTTTTTGGTTTTTTATTTCTATTAAAAGTATATTATTATCATTATATATATATATATATTATGTATCCATAAATAAAAATTTAAAATATAATAATGATTCTGAAATAATGATAAATTGTATCAATAGGAATTTAATTAAATGATAAGCTAGGGTTCTAAAAAATTTGGTTAATTAGTTGATTTCCCAGTTTGGTTCATCTCTTATGAATCTGTTAAATATATATTTCCAAAAAAAATAGATAAACAAACATATAAAAAATTAATTTATCCATATAAATATGATTGAATTGATTATTATTATTGTAATTAGAATTTATGATGATATAATACCAAATATATCACAATTATTTATTAATCATTAGAAAAAATGATAGAATTTTTCACTGTCTCATTATCTATTTTTGTTACATAAGATTCCTAGTGTAGAATACATATGCGATCATCAGCATTTATCTATTATATAATTATATAATTCATCTATATATAAAAAATGTATAAAATTTTCATCATTACAATCTATCATTATTTTTATTTTACATTTATTATAAGTATCGTATGTCTTATATGGTTATAGAAAATTAGTCACATTAGTACATGAAAATTATATTTCATTTTAAAAAATTCATATAAAACTGTAGGAATATTATAGTGAGATATAACAATCATATGTGAATATTCCAATATACTTTATATGAATTAAAGACCAAAACCATTGAATAAATACTATTTTTAATTTAGACCCAAAACTCTATCTTATAAATTACATAATATTATAAATAGTTTAATCATGGATGATGGTTTCATCATATACGAGTTTGTGCAAATCCATTTCTTATCAATACCTAAATTCTCTTAATAATAATATCATATAAATTAAAAATAAAAATTATTCCAATAACATTATTGTTAATAATTTATAAAATTACTATGATAGATATCTCAACAAAATAATTCATTCCTAAAATAATATCCAATAAGATTCACTAAACATAGATAGTGTAGTAAAACTATTATTTTTAATTGTTTATTTCTAATCAAAATGACATTATAAAAATAGAAAGGAATTAAAAAATTATATTTTTTACCACAAAATTTCATTTCTATATAGGGGACACATCTCATATTCATTTATGTCAGATTGTTGGATACTCCATGTATTTGATTGTAGGGTTTTCATCATTTTCACTTCACAATTTAGTGAAAATTAATAGCTAGGTATTCCATTTTTTCTAATAAATGTTTCTTAAATGTTCATATTGAATTTAGTGATTAATTATTATTTTTGATAATCATTTCTTTTAATTTTAATTTTAATGTCTGTTATTGGTCATTATTTAAATTAATCCAATTATTTTAGGATTTATATAAATATATATTATAATTTATTTTATTATATGTTGAACATCGATATGTTTTTTTGGAAGGTGGGGGCTTAGGATCTGTTTTTGTTTTTAATATGAAATAGTTTGATTTATTTTATGCTTTTCACATGTCTTCTATATCATGGATATTGGAAATTACAAAGAGGACATTTTTAATGGAATTTTATTTCATAAAAAACATGGCATTCTATTATGATTTAAAATTGCAATTTTTTTAAATTAAAAATATATTTTGAGCCATGTGTTTCACATGATTCATAAAATTAAATTGACAATAACACATTGAGATAAATAGTTTTTTAAATTAATTTCATCGTTAAAAATGTGGTTATAATTATTTTTATTGAATTTTAGTGTGTATTTTATCCCCGTGTAGAATAATAATATTAAGAACTTGTTCTGACAAAAAAATTATAATTCTGTTGGCCCAAGTGTCATTTTTATGAACATGTTTTCTAATAGTTATGTTATATAAAATACATTAATCTTATACCATCCAATGATGGGTTATTAAAATGGTATTTTCCACTTGAGGTAGATCATGGGTGAGTGTGATATGTGAACATATATAGGATTAAATATTGAGAGGTTGATCTCAAGCTGATTCTAATTTATATTTTAGTTTGAACGCATTAATTTTGATTTTATCACCCACCAATTTTAAATATTCATTTGGGCATACATTTTGAAGGATATAGCCATGAATTAACATTTTATCATATACATGAACTCTATATAGTGGATCTATAAATTATATGAATTTTTTCAGCTCTGGATGTGTTCACATGAAATCATTTTTTTCTAGAACTAGTTAAATTGAGACATGTGAGGATAAAATTATGATTTTAAAATTTTCTTCATTATTAATGAATAAATAGGATATAGTGGACCCATAATCATGTATATCAAATACCCATGAAATCCATTTACATGATCCATGATATGTTTCCAAGATCTTTTGCAGCACTTATCATTGTAGATTCCAATATTTATTGATTACTTATCTTGAGATATTTGTTTATTTAGATGATACGCCATAACTACACTGTAATGGATCTACTATAGATTTTTATATCAATTCTGATTTAATATATTTCCATAATTATTTTAAAATATATTTTTAAATATTATTCATTTATATTCATGAAATGTTTTCCTCCTGATGATGAATTTTTCAGTTCTAAAATATTAGTGTGATTGTATAATTGTAAAATTTTTAATGTCATTTTTTAAACCAAGCACTAATATAAATTTATTCATGTATATTTAATATCGTATAATAATTTTTAATTCTTTATACTATCATTATTGTACACCCCTTCATGAATATTTGAATTAAATTATGACAAAATTATAGTGACACTTAAGTGAAATACTACTTGTCTATATACCTTCCATATTTATTATAATATTTTATTCTTTCCTCATTTGTCTTCATTAATTAGTTTATACTTTTATTCTCATTTTTCTTTGTTGGGAACTATTTTTTTAGGAAATTGATGTTGGCATACTATATGATGGTTGGTTGTGGACCACTTGGATATATAATTTTGGGTGATGTAAAAACATTAGCTTCAATATCTTCACATTATAGATGACATATTTATTTGGAGTATTTATCTATTTTTGTTTATATAATTTAATATATTTATTTTTATCTATTGTTTTTCAAATAATTCAGAATTTTTTTCATGATTCCAAAGAACATGTCCCTAACCCCTATTAGATCTAGAACTATCTTCAGGTATCTATATGATTTTATAGGATATCAATTGTGAGGGAATATTGGGATGTTCTATTAAAAATGGTATCATAATAGTATATTCATGAAAATAATTATTTCTTCCATTGAAATAAATTAATTTTAAAGGATACATACGACATAATATGATATGGAATGTTTCATGACCAATTAGGTAGTCTGTGAGCTTCTTCACGACAACTTCATTGTCGGGATGAGACATGATTTAATAGTGAATTTGGGGACTTGAGTAAAAAAAATATCCCTTATATTCTTGATTATAAATGTGATTTCAATTCAATTTGATATAATAATTTATTCTTAGAATCAAATTAATGTTTTGGAATTTAAATGGAGTGATGAATAGGGTCATGTTGGGTCTTCTTAGTCTGGAGAACATTATGTAATCATTTTAGCTAATATGGGTTTAATTTTTTTGAACTGTTGGGATGTTGGGATGGGGTTAAATATCCAATGAAGAATATAGATTTATAATTATATTATTATCCTAGATTGGAACCCTGTACATTTGTTTCCAAAGTAAAATAACATGTGTATGGATTATTTATACTGTTAATGATATGGTTTGATACAATAACTTGTTTCATTTTTCATTATTAAATAACATTGGTGATGTTTATATATCAATTTTGAAAAAAACATGTATCTAATTATTTTATCTATGATGAGAAATATGGTCAACATACATAATGTTAATTTTCATAATTGTTTTTTATAAAAAAAGGTTATCAAAGACATATTAATGATGGGAAACAATTTACTACTGATAAATTTTTTGTAATGGATTTAAGATTGAAATATGTTTTAAAAGTTAAAATATGAATAATGATTTTCAACCAATGTGATAATATAATTGAAATGTTTAAGTAATGTTGAAATAATTTGGGATTAATATCTTGATTTCACATTTTAGAAGAAATTAAAAAGTTCTATATATTGGTAAGGACAGTTTTTCCTCCCTAAAATAAAATTTTAAAGTCTAAAATATGGAATATTTATTTTATGTAATCTGTGATCTATTTCAATGTTTGATTATATTAATTTTGATTCTTTATTATTTCATTACATCCTCAAAATAATTCCAGAAATATTATACGAAACATCAAAAGGTCATCCATTAATAAAACACATATGGTTTTCACCCAAACATTCTTGAAGTGACATCTCCAATTGATAATTCAAACCAAAATTTGAAGCATGTATTGAAAGAAGTTCCTTTCTATAATTTAGACAACATCCATTTTATTTTTGATTATATTCTGCCTTATTATGGTTCAGTCGATAATACATAATTTATTGTGGAATCTGAAAAATATATCCTATATATGGGAACAATGGTGTTGGTTATGTGTGGATAATATTCCGAAGGAATAGAGAAGAAGCTACTGTGATTCTAGAGTGGAGAATTTTTCCATTGTTGGAATCCATGATTAAAATCTCCAAAATTGTGTAAATGGTGTGGCTGCATCGGTATCCCTTATAGGTAAAGTATGTTAGGCATATAAAAGGGGAATTTTTTTAAAAAAATTATCAAATAATGAATATATTAAAATATATGAATCGTGATAGTATATATACCTCCATATTCCATTGACTGATTCTTTTCTAGAAGTGGATGAGTTGTAAGTTTTGATGAATGTTTATAAAAATTTTGTTTTCTTTTGTTATAGTTTTAACAATATGTATATTTTTTTCATATATATTTTTGGAACCCATTTTTTTGAGATTCGGATTCCTAGTTTTGGAATATCATTGAAAGGAATATTATGAACCTTATTTGTGATCAGGATTATTCTTTCAATTTCTTCAAATATATGTGGTTGTGAACTATGGATGTGTAATACTAAATGGTTTTCTATTTTCATTCAAATTTTTTTCCATGAGGATTGTTAGAATACTTACTCTAGTGTGGAATATTACATTATGAATTATTTAATTATTGGGTACTATATCTTTGTTACTAAACCTATTTCCACAATCCATGGATGTATTATTATTGTTTGTGTTAGATATATTTTGAGTTGTCTGTCATTATTTGGAATATACCATTTGTCCTTTATGATCAGTGTTTGATCATGATTTAATGGACGATCTACTATGTGGTACTGTCGATATTTATCACATTACTAATTTTTTTATTGAATTAATTTTAAAATTAAATGTATTTCTTGTTTTGTTTTACAATAATAACTATAATCATGTGGATTATATATGTGAAATAAAACGAAATGTCTTTTTGAAATATTTTAGGATCTCATTGAGGGTAATGTCTCAGAGTTGAATATTCCTAGGATACTAATGAGTACATTCATACCATTGAAAAATTATATGATAAATGAAATGATTGGGAATTTTATATTATTGATGTAACATTATAGAATTTCATCTTTTTATTCATTGAGAATTTTAGTTTTATCAATCAATTGGTAATTCAATTTTGTCTCAAAGGTGATTCGCTAGGGATCAGGTTTTTTGAATATTTATTTGGGTTGATAGGACCTTTTGTTCCCATGTAATAGAGTTTTAGTGAATTCTAAATTTGGTGATAGTGTTTTGATAGTACTCAAGTTCGTTGTAGTTATTCCTATATTTTTTTCACATGATATTGGTGTTGTTTAGTTATACTAAATATAAATGTTTATCATTTTATTATTTCGGATAACATCTTATTGGGTTCAAGGACCACTCACCTCATATGATGAGTGAATGAGTTATTCTGTATTTCCATTAATATATTTTGTATTAAAAGAATTATTTGGAATGAAATATCTATTTTAGGGATAATGTAGAATCATATTTCTAGAAATCAATTATTTTCATCCATTGTCTTCGATATCCTATTATTTATGGGTATTTATGATTATTTATAATTTTTGAATTTTTTATATTTATGTATTTTCATAGGTGTATGAAACATAAATGATATGGGCTTTGACATGGGTTTTTTTCTTCTTCCTTTTTATGAATAACAAAAGATATAACTAAAATATACATCACAGAATTCTAATGAATTATTTTTATATTATATATAATGAATCTTATAATTGTTCATAGTTTTGTGGAATGGGGTTCTATTTATATTCAATTACCATTGTAATGAAGGATTAGTCATTTTTTGAGGGGTACACCAAACTCTTATAGAATGAAAATAGGAAATGGGCATATACTGTTACATGTTTCTTATAAGAGGGTGGTTGTAGAAACTTATTCTACCTTATAGTGTGCTCCCCCTATTTTTATACATTCTAAAACATCGCCATCAGGGTCTATAGTGTTTTTAGTTGTGTCATGTAATGTCAAATTCATGATACAAACATTTTTATTCCCAACAACCATAAATTCAATTATATTTAGACTAATTGTATTTTGGGATCCATATATGTAATTGTTTTCCAAATAGAACAATTTTTGGTTGATGAGAATACAAATCAATGTTGTTTTCCTCTTTTGATATTTTCTCATACTCTTAGCCTTTAATATATACTCTACTATTGATTCATTATTCCTATATACTATTGTGTTTTAAAATTTTTGGGTAATGTATGTTTGTGTGGAATATTGGAGCTTTTGAATCTTTTATCTTCACATTAGATACCTCCATCTTGATTATGTGATATCCATAAGATGTGATGTATCTCATAACAGATTCTGTGGGATTTTTAGATATTTTTAGTAGGTGTAACTATTCTTTATCTTAATATTTGAATATATATTTTATGAATAATTCAGGCATGTCACCTTTAATTTCTAGTAAATATTTATTTAATGTTGATCACTGAATATAAAATTATTTTTCATTTTATTATATTCACTAGGAAGTGAACGTAGCAAGGATGTGGTTGATGACTTTTAAAATTAATCTGAATTTTAATAATTTAAAAAATTATATTATAGCCTAAATTTTCACTTATTGATACATTAAAAAAGTTCTTTTGATAAATGTGATGTATGAGTCCAATTTTAATTTCTAGAGGTAAATTAAATGATTTTAATGAATTGATTGATTCCTTTCATGTTTCCGAAATTCTATTAAAATTATTGGGGTTGTAAAATTTTTAATATCTCTATTTGAATTATCAATTCCATATATATGAAAAGGGTTCTATAGGTTGATTTTAGAGGGGTTATTTTATTAAATTGATTAATGGTTTATTTCATTGATTTCAAATGACTTCATTATATTAAATTATAAAAAACACTTGAATTACGTAAAATTTTTAACAAATAAAATTCATGGTATTAACAACTAGTCATTAATTTAATGATATTTTGTTAAAGGAAGCAGGGATGACTACCCTTATAATATTAAAATTTGGTGAAAATAATTTGAAATAAAATCATTGATTCTAGATAAAAATTTCTGAAATTTTTCATTGTCGAACCTTGTGATTTTATATTAATAATACATATATTATTCATCTACTTCCTATTAATGGGTGATTGAAAATAAATTATTATCTTAAATAAAACAGGGATAGAGATTGAAATTTGAACTAATAAGGTTTGAAAAAATTTGAGATTGGTCCCATTGTGATAATAATATTGATTTTCAATTTTAATCAACATAATATGATTATGTCATTAACCACATTACACTGGTTAAGGGAACATTAGTAATTGGAGGAGATGAAATTGTTTTTTCTCATATCTACTCAACATACACCAATCATAATTTATCCATATCGAATGTGAACTCATTAGTATATAGACATGAAGCCCTGAATGAGGGGGTGTGGGGATATAGTTAGCTTGATACTGTTGATAGAATATATAACCCTATATATTATTCATTTAGATTACTTAATAACCAGTATTCAAAAATTTCACTGTTATTATTGGTTTGTACCCATAAAATCTCTATATATGATACATGAATCACGAATATATTAATGGTCAAAACATTGAAATGGTTCTTTGTGTCTTGGTTAATTGATTATTTTGATATTGTATTTTATTTATATAATGAATCTTGAATATATTTCATAGCCTCTTTCACATATATTGATGTTAGGGGAATGATGTAACATTTTATTTTAGATTTAAATTAGTATGGGAAATGGATTAATATATTTTTAAGAAATTGATTTATTTTCAATGTATTAAATATACTATTTTATAGTGGATGTTTATTAAATTATTTTGAAATAATTTAAAATATATTAAAACCAACTATTGACGCAAAATTATTTATATGGATTAAATTTTCTGTTACGATATGTAATTCCTCCATCTATTTTATATTAACATAATTTTTTTAATATTTAGATATCTTAATGAGGTAACTTCACGTACTATTTAGTGTAATATTTTTTTAGCAATATAGATCACATAATACTTTTTAGTGTTCGAATCATTCATCTATTAGGTTGTTATATAAGGATATCATGTTCTTCTAATACTCCATTATGTGATCATGCATGAATGAAAATGGGTAGTTCAATTCTGACATGGAAAGTGGAAATATACTACCATTATATTGGTTCTATTGATATTTCATTAAATAATTTTTTATCATCTCATTGTATGTGATAATTAGTTTTGAATTATTTATCTTCTTATGTTCCATTAACGTACCATTATTTAGTGTATTTAGTATTGGGTGAAAACATCAAAAAATGATGTCTTAGAACACCCATGCAGTTTTCTCTAGACCACGGTGATTGAGGATGCTATTGATGTCAGTATTGGATCATGATGGATACGATTTGGAAAAATAATATGAGATTTTTAGTGAACAATAGCCATCATAAAGTACCCTAAAATCTTATTAAGATATAATAAAGATTTTCCTTGATACTTTCTAATGAAAATGGTCAATTAATGTTATTTAGGAATTGATCATTCCATGTTTCACAATTTGGATTCATATTGTGTATGTACATTAACAAGCCATATAAAAATCTCCACAGGATCAAACATTATTATTCTCTTTCATAAATGGGTAATCAAAACATTATACATTGTATATGTGCAATACAATACTAGTATGAGTGAAATTTTTACTATATGATTCCAAATGTAATTATATTAAAACTCATATTTTTAGACTAAATAAGATTTATTTTTTCCAAGAATTTTTTTATAAACCCATTTTTCATTATTATCATATGAAATACTACATATCAATCATATTACATAGATATGGTAGATCACCAAGAGGGAATCCTATTTAATTAACAATTTTATTTAAATAAATTTTAAAATTAATATACCGACCTACTTTTTAATATATTTATTTACTGTAATATATATATTTCTTGATCCTTTAAATATATAAATTTGAAATATAATTGAAGTGGATGAAATGAAATTTTCAATAATTGAGTTAAATAGTCCATAAATATGGTTTCACATACCCAATCAATTTATTTTTTAATATAAAATAAAATATTATGAAATACAAATTTCATTATAAAAAATCACACCCATATTTGATATTGGATATTTCCTGACATTATGGTTGTTGAAAAAATTGATTATTTTTTCATATTGATTTAATATATAAAATTGAATTGTAAATTTATTTACAAAAAAAATTTACATATTATAATTTTAGATTTCACTTATTAAATAGTTCTCTGTTAACATAAAACATTGAAATATGAATTCTATTTTAGGTTAATTTCATAAAAAAGTTAATTTTAAAATGAATTTTGTTCCAATAAAACATTATATTCACCATTGGATTAAGAAATTAATGCATATCCAAGTTACCGTTGAAAATATTTGTCTAAAGATGATTTTTCATTTTGTATAACTTATTTATTCATTTATAGTAATTAACTATAATGATTTTGTAAAAATTATATATGTAATCTACAATATAATTATTAAAATACTTTATTATAACTGAATACAAAATTGGAATCACCTAAATATTCTAATCATTTGTGATTTATCTATGTAATATATTTGGTTGGAAAGAAAATACATTATTTAAAATAACATTGAACTATATTGACAAGAATAATAAATAATTTAAATTTACATGATCTTATATTGGAAATATATTTTAAATATGGATTAGAGTAATTAGTAAATTTTATGATTAATAAATATAATAAAATTTCTTCAGAAAAAGGGTCTTTAAATCCATTAAATTACCCTTTTATTATTTATATATTCCTTGAGAAATGTTTACTATTGTGACTTATTTTTAGAATTACATTAAATTTAATTTTGATTAATTCCTATATTAAATTCTCAAATTAATTTCAAATTCTATTAATTATAGAGGAAATATTTTTTCTAAAAATTATACCCATTATTCCTATAGGAATTTTAATATTTAATTTTAATAATAATACAAAATTAATAAATTATTCAATTTAAGGATTTTTTATTGTTTTAATAATGAATATAAAGATAATTAAATTATAATCATTATAAATTTTTACTAAAATTGTGGTAGTTGATTAATATGTAACATATATACATGAAAGTCTTTTGAAAACATGATGTCTAAAAGTATTATTATTTAAATCCATGTTAATAATGGTCATAGAAAATTAAAAATAAATATTTAAAATAATTGTTTATTTACCAAGGTATATATATGAAAAAATATATTTTCGATGTATTTGATATGAAGTATAATAGATTTCAGTATTCTCCAAAAGAAAACATAATCATATATAGTGACCTTCCAACAAATAATTCCCATAAATATTATCATTCCATTATCAATAATTTAATTTATTAAGTGAATTATATATCTAAACTTTTTATTCATCTACTTTATTATATTTAGTCAAATGAGATTCAATTAATTATACCACAATAACAACACATATATAAGTACATATTCTTTGAAATTATTCAAAATTAAATTTTATCTTGTATGAAACATCAATATTACATAAACTTATTTTAATTCAATGATTGATATATTATGAATCCATATAATGATATTAAAGATGAATAGTAAATTATATTATAAGAGTATGAAATTATGTATTATAGTTTCATGATATGGATAACTCACCCAATGTTCCATGAATTAGAAAAATTATAATTACAATGTTTCCCTAGTAACATCATTGATTAATATCATTTAAAACCTTAACTATATATTATTATATTTAATATTAATAATAATAAAAAATCTAATGAAGATAATTCATCATATTGTCTCATGTATTTTTATAGTGAGTAATGATAGATTGGCAACAAAATTATGGTACAACTCCCCACACATCATTCAGAAATACTCTTCATCCTACATTATTGCTCGCACACTATATATTGAAATAATTGATATTTAGTACTGGATCCCAAAAAAATTTAGAATATATATTATTTTATATATTCTATAATTTAATTCTCCATACTTTTTTTTCAACACAAGATTGTTGTTATGATTAATTGTGATGGGAGCATAAAAAATTCTCAATCCTTGATAAATATAGTTTTCTATAAAATTAGAATCTATAATTTTTATTATATTATGAGTTTAAAAAAACTGGTTAGAATAATACATTCAACTAAAAATTATAAAAAAACCACATTTTTCAAATTCACAGTTTAGTAAAATAATTAATTTAAATTTTATAAAGGATATTTATTATAGATTTTCATCTAGATAAGATCATTAATTATAATTATTAGTATTATGAATGGAATTTACTCACTTGTAGTGGATAAAATAATTCATCTTGTTAATCTATCTTGGATGGTAAAACCTAAATACAATTATCATAATAAATTATTGTATTTTTTTGAACTCTATATTATAATAGATATGAGTGATAATTTGGTAATTATAATATTATTATTGGATTTTCAGAATGTAATAATGTCAAAATGATTACATGTATATTTATGGGGTGATTTTATTAACCTCAATGTAATATTTATAATCCCCAGAGTTGGAATTTTGTTTATTATTATCATATGGATCAAAAATTTATCTTTGTGAATATGGATAAAATAGGATGATTTGGTAGATTTTTCAAATATAGAATTTCATACATTGGTAAAATAAAATAAATTCCCAATTTTGATAATACCCCATATTATAGAATTATTTACTTTATTAGTATTGAAAATGATAAAATCATCCAAATTATATATGTTTCATATCATTGGGCTCAATTGTATTTGAAAAATTCTATATACACCATGTTAAACATCATTATTTAACGTTTAAATAAAATTATTTCTAAATATATAATGTAATAAAATATCAAGGAATCAACATATATTTTAAATAACATTATTAAACACTATCATGTATATAATCTGAAGAAAAATTATTTTTATTAGGAGATTTCTAATAATTTTGGGATTATTTCATATGTATAATTAGAGTATCATTTCATTTTTTATCTTTTTTGATCACATCATATCTTCATTCATTAATGGCTATATCATATTGAAGGAACAAGTATTTCCGATTAATATTACATCTTATCTAATATTATAGATAATTTGGGATCATTATAATGGTTATATTTATTATGGAATGCCCTACAAACTATCTACCCAAGAATATAGGAATCTAAAGTTACTCTGTAATCTAGAAATTCTCATTAAATAATACATCATATAAAACATATAACATTTAATTGTGGGATTCCAAACTCACTTCTACTCAATAGATAATTTTGTCTATTGTCAAAATTTTCACTCTAATTTGATGCATATTAATTATGAAACATTTTTTAGCGGAATAATTTGTGGTTATGGTGATTTTTTGAAAATAAAACATATTCATTAATGGATTATATTAAATTCATAGTGAGGCTAAATTAAATAATTTAAAATCAATAAGAAAATATAGTGGCTATTAAATTCTAAATGAACAGGGAATTATATAAGAATTAGTGAAATTTCAATAAACTCTTATAATTATTTTCCTATGTGAAACTATCCTTACTTATTTATATATTAAATATACATTCCATATAAGAAGAAATATTATTAATAATAATATTGTGATAAAGTTTACTTGGTGTGATGGAGTAAAGGTAGAAAAAAATATTAAATTCCAATAAAATTTACAAATTCCATATATTTTAATATTGCAGAAGGTACAATAATACTCATTGAAACATGATTTTGTTAATTGATTATATTGTCCACTACCATTAATTACATCGTTTATTTCAAACTATCCTTTTACCCTTCCAAAAAATCATGAAAAATACCACTTTTTTTGATACTATAATGGGTGAGTTTCATAATAATAATTATGATAGTATGTGAACCCTAATTTACTTTTTTAGATTATATTTTTTGGAAATAACATGATCTATATATATTTTCCTCACCACATGTTTCATTGTGAAATTTTAAAGGTAACATTGTTTTCATGGGATGTTGCGATTGAAAATTGATTTTCCATTAATTTTCCATTGATACAAAATATCAATATAACATAGTTACCCATTTTATATCATATACAATGCTGAATTATTGAAAATATATTAATGTTTGATAAATAAAAATGAAAAAAAATTCGATGGAAATCTATAATCATATAACAATCATTGTTATGTGAATTTATAAAAACATAAATTAGATAACAATACATGATTTGTTGAATATTATTATTAATTATCTTCTCAATGTCACAGTTATGTGGTGTATGCCAAAAATTTGGTGTTTACCCACACCATATGTAGGACAAAACCATGGAAATCAATTCCATGATATTCCATCAAATAAAATAATATCATCCAAGAAATGATAGTTTAATACTCTACCAAATTAAGATGTTTATCTCCCATTCCAAACTCCGTCATCCATCATAACCCTTCCTTGTTCGTTTGAGGTCCCTCTCATTTCATCATTGAATAACTTATTAATTTTTAATAAATTGTGTAATATAATCACCACTCCTTTGAAATTAACTAAATTTCTCTATCCATTTTGTTGTGTGCAATTTCTTTTATTCAACTCATAATTTAAGATTTTCCAAAATAGTATGTCTAAATATTCATTTTCACTCCAAAATAGTAATATCTTATTTATATGTGTTTTATTTAGGATCCATTATTATCCTGGGTTTGTTAAATCCTCAACGTTTTTATTCATTCATATAATATAAAATTTTGAACATATAAACCATTTTGAGTTCAAATTTAATTTGTTAATTTTTTTATGTTGTGTTATAACAATAAATTGTTTTTCATTAATTTGTAGGATTTTATTTCTATTGTAATATATTATAGTATGTGCAATCAAATTTCAAATTATATTTCATGATTATGATTTCAAATATTTGTATCTTATATTCTGTTGGTCAAACTTAGGTATTGATTCCTTGATGTGGATATCTTCTATATTTAATTTATCTAATGTGAACGTATTTTATGTAGTGTTTCATTCAGTTTCAATCTATACAACTCACTATTAAAACAATCTATTTCTTTGTGTATATATGTTTATTTTTCGATTCTCTTACAAATGATTATATTATATATTTTTTTATTATTACTAATTAATTTATTATTATTAATTTCTATCAACCTATATTATTTAGATTATATACTTTGAGGATGTATTTTATTTATCAAATATTGTATAGGGAACAATTTTTTTCTATATTCCACTCTAATATACATTATATACTATAATAAAAACTCTCATATGAATTATATATAGAATAAAATAGAACCATATTTGTATTATATGATAATGAAAATTACATTAATGTTATAACGTATTTAAATTTTCACATGCGAGTAAATGTTAGGATGTGAATGTAGAGTTGGTTAATATAACATCATTTTTTATAATTCCATTTTACACTTATACCCAAAAACCTATATAATTATTTTTCCAATTGATATCAATGTTTCTTAAAGAGAATTCATCTATCACTTCCAAACCATAAATTTTGTATCGTAACAAATTATTTTTGAAATAAAATCTCTCCAATTAAATCATTTGATTTATTTATTATAAAAATACAATTTCTAGTCAACTCTTAAAGTTTCATTGATCATTTCTAATCAACATTATTATAATTTTATTAATTTATATTATATCCATCACTATAAAGTGTTATATAAAAAAATAATTGATTGAATATTGATGATAGATGCCTTTGAATGAAATTAATAAACGTAGACCACATTATATTTAATATTTTACAATAATTGGTATTTAAACTATTTTTTATTTATTTATATAAATGGATAATTGATATTTTACATGATCATTATGTTTGATCTATCTACATAGATAATCAAAAAATAATAATTTTGATGTTATGAAATTTAAGTGATCTATTTATAAAAATAAAATATTGTCATTGAAATAAATATTATAAATGTATATATATTAAAAAAAAATTAGTCATATAGTGGGCAATATTTTTTAGATATATGAGTATGTTTGATGTAGATCATGTTATATCATCTTAAATATTGATTAGAAATGTAATATTATAATAAACACATTATTAAATACATATATGAATTCTGTATATTTTATTCAAATATATAAATGATCAAAGTTCAATCCATTAATATTTAGTCTAATAAATAAGTTTTTAAAAAATGTATATAATGAAAATTTCCAATGTATGCTGAAAATGTATAAGGCCCTAGATGTAAACATTAAATTGTCTTGAGTTATGTTATGAATTCACTTTTAGTAACTTTTTAAGACTAGAGTTTTATAGAATTATGCCATTATTATCACAACACAACACTCAGATTTCAATGTAGACAGTTATTCTAAATTTCAATTTTTTTAAAAAATAAAACACTTTAAAATATAACATGATTTTTTTATACAAATATTTTTAAAATTAATCTTAACATATTTATTTTTTCTTAACTATCATTATAAATTGTTAAAAATATTTAAAGAAAATTGGATGAGCATAAAAACATCAATGGTGATAATAATGGAAGGAATTAAACTATTTTCTGTGAATATTTTAAAAACATGAAAATATTTTCATAAAATAATACTTTAAATCCATAAATCCAAAATTCCTTTTTCCACATGAAATCATAAGATTCATGTAAAACTAACTATAAATTTTAAACCATCAATGTACTATTATTCATAAATGACATTCATACAATATAGCTCTCACACCTATATAGGGAGTAACCATTATGGTTAAATTTCGAATATATATAAAAGTATATTATATTATTAGATTAAGAGAAACCCAACTAGGTAACTCTTTCGCATACCTAATTCATCAGAGAGCTATCATAGTCTCACCCACTTTGGGGTTGTCAAAGAACCATCCATATACATAATTAATACCTAAGAACCACAACAAAACCATAACACAGAAACAATCAAACTAGAAATATGACATTTCCATATTAAAATGGACAAATATCATTTGAAGATATTATAATATTCAATCCATTCCAATATCAATTTTCAATTTAAAAAATACTGAAAAAGGAAAAATAGAATTTATTTTTCAATTAATTAACATTACATCATGTAAAGGAAGCTAAATAACAAATATCGTTCATGAAGGTGGAAAACACATTGTCACCGTAAATGTTAAAGACATTCCTTTTTTAATTTACTAAAATGAAAAATATATAAATATTTATTTTTAAAACCATAGATTTAAATTGGAATTCAATGAGGATGGTTATATAATGAATAAAACATACAGGAGTATAAAATCAAAATATGATTCACTGAAAGGAGATCAAGATAATGTCCAATACATTGTGCTTCTCTAATCCCATGAAATCAATATATTCCAGAAAAATAAACAATGTTTAATTTATAATTTCATGGGAACATTTTTCTTTTTTATTATTCATTTTATAAATATTAATACCTTGTGATAAAAATTCAATAATTATTTAGGTTAATATTAGGCTACTTGCTGATATTCAGTAATTCAGCCAAAAATGAACACGTTATGATGTTAATTGTCCGTGTGGTCTTAAGTATATCAGTAACCAAATAAAACACCTGAAATAGTAATAAATTAATGCATCAATTATTAATTTATAGGAAAATATTTAGTAATTGTATGAAAAATGAACATTGATTTAATCATGGAGATTGTAGGTCATACGTAAACATGGATAATATTTCATTTTCCCATTGATTATTATGGAAATATGTTAACTATTATAATATAATTACATATTTTTCATAATATTATTAAAATCATGATAATAATATAAATAATCTAACATATATTTATGTCATATTTGTGATATGGTGTATAAAAATGATTCAAATAACTTTATGGATGTGATAGATCACACATATGCATGAATGGAATTATCATTTTTATGTGCGTTAAAAGTAAGAGCATAATTTATATATTATTCAACTATAACGATAAATGTGTCTTGAAAAAATATAGAAACAAAATTTTGATCATTATGACCATACTTTAGATTTGGTAATGAAAAACAATCTATATCAGTTCATGAGGCAGTATTCCACCATACATATGAAGGAAATGTTCATTTCCCTTTTGATGAAATTGGAAATGGATTTAGATTAGAAATTAACATATTATAATCTCATTATATTTAAAAAAATAGATTAATTACTTAATTATTGATAAATTATATTTAAATGATGTGGAATTATAAATAATATAGAAACACATAGAAATCATTATCTTTTCTTTGGATGATCACCTTTTATAACACCTTAAGACATCTAAGAAGGTTGTAGTTCCTATAATAGGTCCAAAATAATATGGATAGGGATTATAAGAATGTTTTTGGGAATATAGTGACAAATCTATATTGGATTTTATGTTTATTAAATATGTATGAACGTGGGCCTTTATAGGAGAGTGGAGGGGAACCCTTGGTACTATCATAAACATTAAATTAATATAAATTAATTTTTTATTCCAAATTGGTCAAAAGATATTTAGTTCTAATATTTTATGTGAATGGTTCAGAATATAATCACACAATTAAAATTATACAAAATTTGAATTTATTTTATTTCTTATATTTTTTTATTAATATTTTTAACTTGAACTATTATTTCATGTAATTATCACATTTAGAGTGATTATAAAAATCATAACATGAAAAAAGTCCTGTGAAAAAGTATTTAATAAAATTTATAGATTTATAATAATGATTTTTCCTAATCATTCAGTTTATGTCATTTTTGAACATTTAATATATTATATTATATATTTAAAATAGAAATAGATTCCATTTTTGCACTATTAATTTGTTGTCTTTTTAATAATATTATATATAAAATATATGTTCGACAAAACACATTTATATTATCTAAAAGAATTAAAATTATTTATTGATTTTTGTGTTTTGTATAAATTTTCTAAAATAATATAATTTTTTTTATTTATAATATCATTTATTTGATTCACTCATTATCAAAAAAATTACAACATCATCCTCATTTAACAATTTAATTCAATTATATTTTTATAAATAAATATATAAATTACGATGATGTAGGTAAAAATTGGATATTTAAAAAAATGATTTACATTATAAGATATCACTTTTGTATACCGATATTAAAGTTTTATTGTTATGGATGACATGATTATGACATATTGGTTATTATTATAAATAAAAGGTTTATAAATTTCATAATAACACTGAAGTGGATTCAAAAGGCAGCAATCACTCCCCAGGGATTGTATTGATAGAAAATAAATATACGAGTAACATTATGAGATGGTTTATTGTGGATTAGTAATATTAAGAATATTATTTTATTCATAAATTACGCGATTTACAATTATTCATAGTCATATAAATTATTATCTACATTACTTTTTAAAACAATTAATTTGATCCCATTAAATTACACTTTTCATAATAATTAAAAACATGAATTTAATTTCTGAAAACTAAAAACACTAAATAAGTTAAAAATATTTTAAAAATAATTCTTTTAATGAAATATGAAAGTGGATTTTAGAAGTTTCATTGTTCAATAGTTCACAATGTTTTTATATACAATTTCAATATTATATTTATTCCAATGAAAAAAATATTATTAAATTATAAAAATATAATCTAAATGAAATTTGAATCTTATTAAAATAATGATCTTAAAATAAAAATAAATTTGATGAAAAAGATGTTTTTAATTAAAACGTAGTATTTTTCATTATTTATTGAAATATTAATTTTATCATAAAAATAAAAATATTAACCAAAATGTATTTTTATGTCCTTCATCCAATTAAATAGTGTATTAATCAAATACAACATATTAATGTGTCAAAAACTAGTTATAAATTTTTTTCTTCATCAAACGGTGTTTAAAATATCTTTTAAAAATATTATAGATTTTATGCCAAAACCTGGACTTATTATTATTTTAATCCAATCCAATATATTGGATAAAACAATAAATATATATTAAAAATGTATAAATATTAAATATTTTGTGTCATTCATTCTCTCCAATATAATTTCTAGTTGATAAATATGACTAAAAATAATAATATTATTAATACATTATTTTCAGTATAACTCAATCTTGTTTGCAATATAAGATTTTGGAGAAAGCCATTGTTGTGTGTCATGTATGCTATCAAACTTAATATAATCCTTAATTTAATATTATAATATACTAAATAAATATTTAATGATTTTGAAAATAATTATTCTATAATTACATGGTATATTATATCCGTCTCCCCTTTGGAACATTTTGTCCTCAAATTGATATTCAAATATCATATAAGTGGGGGTATCTCTCTCTCATAACATATTTCGATTCACATGTTTCCCATTCAACCATATTGGTTTATGAAAAACACAAACTTGATGAATTACTTTATTCTGTAACATTTTCACACTACAATCAATAACCTAAATTGGATGTTCATAATAAGAAATATTTTTTTCCATATACAGTAATTCTAAACTCAAAACATGGGATAAATTAGGAATATACATTCATGTCATTACAAATTGTAAACAAATGTGTTCCAATGATAAAATCAGAGGAAAATCCACTCTATATAATAATTATCCAAAATTATCAATGATTTCATAGGGACCAATAGCCTATAGGCTCAGCTCCCCTTCTTAGAAAAACAAATCACAATTTTCCATGGTGAATCTTAGAGAAAGACATGATCACCTACCCTAATTGATTGACCCATCCTGTAGTTATCTATAAAAAGTTTCTCCCACCGATGAGATATCCTCATGTTTTTATGAAATAAATTAAAATTTTCTTCCATATCATCAAAAACGTATTGTCCCATCAACTTAATTTCTCCTATATCATCAAAAAAATTTATAGTTTAACACCACTTTCATTATTATTCCTCAAATTCTGACATCAATATTTGGTAATGAAAACTTAAATTATATGAATAATCATCCTAATAAATATTTTTCTCACAACATTAATAGTAATCAATTGAACAAGAAAAAATCATATCCTCTAAGGTACTAATTGTTAATTCTGAATTCCAATCTGATTGAGGATGTAATCCTACAATGAAATTTAATTTTAATCACAATGACTTCTGAAGGATTTTTGAAATGATAAGAAGTGAACCTTGGATCAAGATCATAATAGATAGAGAGAGTAAGTATATGTAACTTGATTATATCTTTAGTATTCAATTTATAATGTTGAAATATAAATAGAGTATCTCAAATTTGCTGAAATTGAGATCATTTAGAAAATCTTTAAATAATAACCTTAATCGCATTATTACAATGATAAGTTTCTTTTAAACCCACTAATAAATCCACTTATATATTTTTTCACAAACACTCCAGTACTGGAATTGGATGTAGAATCCCATTTGGAAAATTTCATTCATCTTTATCCTGAAATAATGTCAAACACTTAATAGAAATATTAGCAATATCTCTTTTCATTCAATACAACAAGTAATACACATCAATTTCTATGTAAACCTTAGTACTATGAGGATGGACAGAAAATAGAGAACTACGAGTCTCACATAAAAATTTAATTTTCAACTATGAATCATAAGGAACACATATTCTCATACAAAATATCAATAAAAATAATTTTCTATGTTAATTTCAACAAACCTACCCGTATGAAAAAATCCAATCCATTTTTGTAATCCACGTCATTACTTATGTTCCTACATAATTTTATTTGATTGAGATTAATGCACTAAAATTGATAAAATAGATATTTCTGAAACCAAAAACATTCATTCATTGTCTTATCAAATAACTAAGGAAATGATCTCATATCAAATGTAACACAGTTATAGAATCTTTACATTTCTAATAATAATCATCTGCCACATTGTTTAGTTTTCTAAGATGGTAATGAATTGTTCATTATAAATCATTGATTACTTCCAAGCATCTTCTATGTATCACATTAAACTCATTCTTAGTGAATGTTTATGTCAAACATTTATGGTCATTCTATTTTTCAAATTTTACTCTATACAGTTGATCACACAATTTTCTTAATTAAAAAACAATAGTTGTTAAATCCATATTATATTATGGTAATTTATATTAGATGTTTCAACTGACATGAATGATATTAAATTATTAGAACATTACAAATTAAAAAATATATTATTTTAATAAAAACCATTTTTTAATTTCATTTTTAGCAATTCTGGAAGGCAGTGCAAAAAATGGGGCATTCACGATTCTTCTTTTCAATTCCTAACAATAATCATCAAATTATTTTGTAGAGACGCAAATAACATCTTTTTGAATAAACATATTCCATGGGATAGTTAAACATGAAAAATATTAAACAATTATCTGTTAATATACTATGATAACATAAAATCAAAGAATCTCAATTATATTTTCAAGACTCCTCTAATCTTTAAAAACATTCATTTTTGCAGGATAACAATTGTTCAATAATTAGAAAAATTGTGAAGAAGGAATTTAAAATATATGAAAATATTTTTCAAAAATGAATGAATTATTAAATCATAAATCAAAAACCTCTTCTGAAAAAAAAACAACAAACAATATACCCGATACCACTTCATTTTATGTCCCAAAATCTGGTGAATTATTATAGAAGGATTCCGCCCCAAATTTTGGATTATTGTCTAGATGCTTCCCATTATTAAAATTCTTCATCACAAACTCAATTTCATAATGACCCATCTCATTAAATTAGAAACATTTTAGTGACTATATATCAGATTTTATCTTATTACTACAGTGATCATTTTTTGTGTAGTAATGAAACTTATGTCCCATTTTAACTCTTTAGATGAACTTACCATAATTTAGAATCAATTATTCATTATGTTTTTTACCACAATGTTCCCAAAATATAATCATAATTTAATTACTTAGACATTATTGATGAATTATAACCTTTTACCTTCCACCATGACCTATTATTTGAATTTTTTTAAAAGACGACAAGATTAGTTTAAAACATCATTTACATATTCTCTATTCATTAAAAATGGTTATCATAACATTTAAACTCATGATAGGACATCTCCCTTTGATACTCTTAATTTAATACTTAATAAAAATTTTTGAATTTAACATCATAGTCTTAGATGAAATTTGGGGATTACCTTTCCATTTGTGTGACATTTTTTGTTTGCGTCCATTAAATCCTTATCATTCATCAATTCGATTATTCTTTTTCAATCTGATGTCGTACATCGTTGTGAAGATATTTATATTGAATAATAGTTTTTAGTTCATCCCACATAGGAGAATAAATAAAATCACTATCATTGATATTATTAACCATCCACTGCCATTGATCGACTTCATCATCAATAAGGTAAAATATCAAGAATATCAATTAGATTGACTAAAACCCCCATTACATCAAAAACCCATTCGAGGGATTTAATCAAAAATTTATCTATCATGGTGTTATATGATCTTATAAATGATAAGATATGTTCGGTCATGAAATTAATAAAAACTAAAATGTTATTTATGGATGATATAGCTGAGAACGATTAGGGATTAAATTTCCATTTTAACCTGATTGAATTGTTTCCTCACTATAAAAAACTATTCAGATTCGAATTCAACTGTATCAGGATACTGATTCAGATGGTTTTTTCTTCTGGATACCATCCTATCACAATATATGTATTTTCACTAGTAATATCCATTCTAAATAGAAACAAATTATATGATAAAACATAATAATATTAAAATGATATATTATATCAATTTTAACAAAATTTTAATTTTTTTTGGATATTCAATTAATAATATCCTAACCCCAATAGTTATCTAAACCTACATGTGATAACAACTATAAGACCACTAAATTAAACATTAAATAATCATGATTTACTTCATGAATTCACAATGATGATATTTTTTACGGTATTTTAATATTAGTCCATAATTCATATATAACATGTCACATATTACAAAGTAGACACTTCATCTCACTATCCATTTTCTAAGAAAATAATCATCATTAAAAAAAGTTGATTCATTTTTATGATAAAAATCATTTTGATTGTCTTCTGGACATCTTCAATTACTTTAATCATCATTAGATCATATGAAAATGTATTACAATTTATTTTGATGATAAAATTAATCTTAGTAAGGGGCCTAAAATAATGAAACAAATTGTTAGTCAATGAATATTATAATCACATGAATACATTATTCAAAAATCCATACTACCCAGCCATACATAATAGAAACTATTTCTTACCAGATGAAATAATATTATTCTTGTAAAACAAAATATAAATCATAAATATTTAAGGTACTATTTTTGCATACATATCATTTTCACATTTTAGCATTCACGAATACATATGGAGTAACCTTTTTTACAATCGGTATAAAAATCATAGAATATTCCCTCAATATATTAAGTGAAACTCAAGTAGATAAATCTATATAATTACCCAATGAATTGGAGAGATATAAATGTATCACTCACCCCCAGTTTCTCACGGAACCACTCATATATATAACCAATCCCCTTATACCATTATATAATCATAACACTTAATCAGGTATAATTGAACAATAATATTTCCAATTTGTGGTTGGAGATTTTATTTCAGTATATTCAAATAATAATTATATTATAAAAATAATTTTCAATACCAAATTACATGAAAATGAAAATTTTTGTAGAATTTTTTTTTAAAAATCATTAAGGCCTGTAAAGGAATCCATATTCCAAATAATGGTCATGACGACCAAAAAGTTGGTGTCACCATATCCATTAAAAAGCATTATTTTGTCATTTAGTATAACTATAAATATAAAAGGATTTATTTTTATATCATTTTAATGGAATTAAAATTAAAATGAAGTGATTATGCACGATATAAATTAATTTTTTGTCAAACATAAAAATATGCCACAATGAAAGGATATTGAGACAAAGACTAATACCTTGAGATTGAATCATCATGTAAAATTTTTATATTTTTAAATTTTAAAATTATAGTAATTAATACTATCTTGAGAACCATTTTCATTTTTATTATTCCAATTATTTGAAAGATTACAATTTTTATAAAATAATTCATAATTATTTAAGTTCATATTGTATGTTATGCCAATATTCTATATTTGAGGTGATAATGAACAGAGTATGATGTAAATAATTCATCTGGTCATAATTACATAACATCTAGAATAATATGAATGATATAAAAATATATTTTTTTTTTAAAAATTACTTTTAATCAAACTATATAGAAATGTATGAATAATGAATAATGTTATAATCATGGAGACTGTAATCAGTACATACACATGAGCAACATTTTCATTTTTCACTGATCATTACAGAAATAAAGTAATTAATATTTTATCCTTCCATAATGGTCATAATATTATTTCAATAATAATAATCATATTAATATTCTTATATATATCATATATGTTATGTAGTGAATAAAAATGATTCACATTGCTCTTAAATGTGATAGTTCACAGACATGCACGAATGACATTATCATATTTATGTTAATACAATGAAAGAACCAAATTGATGTATTATTAACATTTAAAAATAAATATGTCATTAATTTCATATATATAATCATTAATTACATCACTATGACCATTCTTGAGAGACGGTAATGAAAAAAACTATGTGGGTTCCCACTGTGGTAGCCCACTATACACATGAACTAAATGTTCATTTCCCATTTGTCAAACATTAAGATAGATTTAGGTGATGATATTACATAAAAAATCTCAGTACATTGAATATACTTATATTATTATTTTTCCATTATGGAAAATTATTTATTATAACATTAATAAGAAATAAATTAGAGAAACATAAATAGAAACATGACCTTTCCTTCGGATTATCAACATATTTTACACCTTAATACATCATGGATGGGTGTCCTGCCTAAAAAATACATAAAAATGTGGGTACAGAATTTGAGAAGTAATTTGGGAATGTCTAGGTTTAACTAAATTGTATTTATGTGTATGTAATATAGAAGAATGGGTACCTTTTTATAGGACATGGGAGGGGCACCATTGGAATTATTAAAATTATTAAAATCAATTAAATTAATTTTTGATTCTAAAATAGTGAAAATTAAATATTTATTATATATAATTATTATTTATATAAAAATAATCTTCTAATAGAAATTATGCATGTTTTTAATAATTTTTTACCCTTATCCTTTTTAATTAAACTTTTTAATTATTTTCGTTTTATCAAAAATATTTACACTTTTAGAGTTAAAATCATTACCATAACATGTCAAATAGAATCATAATGATAAATTAATGATTTATTTAGAAATATCCACACTGTTTTGTTGATAAAATAAATAATTTTGAATTTTATATCAATTAAAAAAATATTTTATACTTTTTAATAACAATAGTGTCTATATTGACACAATTCATTATTAGAAAATTTTAAATTATTATTACAACAAATTATCTTCTAACCAACTACCATTAATTATCAAAAAAATTCAAATTCATCCAAAAAATTTATGTATGTCATAAATCTTCTAAAATATTATTTATTTTAGTATTTATAGTATAATTTATTTGATTATTTCATTAATAATGCAATTACTACATAATCATTGGGTAACCATTTAATTTGAATATTAATTTTCTAAATATTCATAATAAATTAAAATGAATAATACAATAATTATATATTTATATGGACTATTTATAGAGGAAAATATAACTTATATAAATCCATTTTAAAAAAATTCGTTATGATAGACAAAATAATGAAATCATGGCAATTATTTTAAATTAAATGTTTATAAATTTCACAATCGCAAACAATTCGATTCCAAAAGCCCCAATTTCTACCCAAGAATTGACTTGGTCGATAAAAAATCATTCAATTATATTAGTACAGGGTTATGGTATTTTCATAATATTTATAATATTATTTTAAATATTATTTACAAAATCTACCATTAACTATGGTAATAAAATTAATAATAAATGTTACAAGTCACCAAAAATAAAATTGATACAATTAAATCACATTATTAATATTCATTAAAACTAATTATGTACATTTTTTGAAAATTATAAACAGAAAAATGGCTAAAATTTATTTAATATTAATTCTGTAAAGGAAATGAGTAAGTATATTTTAAAAGGAACACTGTTCAAAATGTCATAATTTTTTTAAATACTATATCAAATTTAAATTCATTACAATGAAAAAATTGTTTTATATGAAAAAACAATTATCTAAATATAGATTATATATAATAATAATGTTAATATAGAAATACAAATAAATTAAATAAAAAGGATTTTTGAATTTGACGCCAATATATTTCAGTATTCATCATTATGATAGTTTTATGAGAAAATAGAAAAAAAGACTACTGAAAGTAAATTTTAAGGACAGAATTCCAATAAAAAATTTTATTTTTTCAAATATAACTTATTATTTTGTCAAAAACTATATTTAAAATGAGTTTTCCTTCAAAAGGAGCTAAAACTGTCATTTAAAAATATTAGAGCTTTTACGGCTAAAAGTGGATTTATTCTTATTTGAATGAAGAAAATTTTTATGATGAATGTAACAACATTAAATAAATATGCATAAATAGAATATAGTTTTTTATATTTTTCCCACCAATAAAATGGATAAGAAATAACTACCACTAAAAATAATAATATTAATAAATTATTATTTTTTATTATAACTCAGTGTTGTGTGTGACATGAGATATCAGAGAAAACCATTATTTCGTGCAGAATATGCTATTAAAAAAATAGAATACTCATTAATGTAAAATTACTCATTAATTCATTAATATTATTTTATTTTAAAATATTTTATTCCATAATTACTTTTGGTTATATACATCCCTCCTTTTAAAAATTGTGTCCTCATAATCATATTCGCTTATCAAATATGTGGGGGGTATTTCTCCCACCAAGAATTTTCATAATTCCATGATATATATCTAAAAATATTTGTTTTTCAAAAAACCATAAAATTATTATTTAACTTATTCTAAAACCCTTACTTTTAATGGTCGACAACCTCTATTCGCTATAAATCATAAGAATGAATCTATTCCAGGTAGACTACTTCTAGAAAAAAACACGAGATGTATCTAGAAAATACCTTAATGACATTGAAATATGAAATAACAAAATTACATGGGATAACATAGAGATAAGAACACTATATAAGAAAATAATCCGTATTTCTCTAGGATTTCATAGGGTCCAATTATCTACAGGACTAGCTTCACCTATTACTAAAACACATCACACTTTTCTATAAATAAACATGATAAAACATGTGATCACATATATAGAATAAAATTTCCTTCCTCCAGATATTAACATTAATTTTATTCATGCTCTGAGTAATCTTGATGTGTTTCTTAATCGGCTAATATTTATTTTCAAAATATTTTAACACGTCTGCTGCCATAATCATCTTTTCTCTATAATCATCTGAAAATATGAATTTCGAGACCCCTTTATAAATAATTCCATAAATTGTTCCATTTATATACAGGAATAAAAACTGATATTATAGGAAAACATAAACAATGAAATATTTTAAACCCTAACGTCATGTGTAATCTATTGAAAAACCTTGTAACATATGATCCAAGGTCTGAATTGTCCTTCTGGACACCCCATCTGATTGAGGATGAAATGTTATTATAAAATATAATTCAGTTCCCAATCACATATAAAGGATTTTCCAAAAGTTATAAGTGAACCTGAGATCATTATAAGGAGAAACATTGAGATAAAATATATTTAACCTGACAATCTCATCAGAATAAAAATGATAAGGTTGATGTAGAGGCATTATATCTCTAATTTTATGAAAATTAGAATATTTATTCAATCATTCAGTAATAACACAGATTTCATTGTTACCTCATGTGGTATTAAGAATTACCACTTCGAAATCGATGGATATATTTTCTTATTTCTTATGTGGTACTGGAATAGAGTGTTACATCCCCTTTGGAAACAATTATTTATCAGTAACCTGCTAACAAGTAAATCACTTTGTAATAAATTTAAAAATATCACTTTTCATTAAATCTGGTAGTAATACTCTCGACGTTCTCTATATGAGTTAGTACTACTATGATAAAATTAAAATAGAGAACTAAAAGCCTTAAATTATAACTCTTTCATGATATATGAATCATAAATAATATATAACCTCTTCCCAAATATCAAAACACAAACATTATCATTGTTAAATTTAGACAAATCTCCCTTTTAAACAGATTATACCTTTATTGTAATTTTTTTCATCATTATATGATTCATTAATTCTGTCCAATAGATATGATTAAACTATATTCAATAAGAAAATATAATAATTTAATGCCCCGCAATATTTATACCAATTTTAATCAAATAATTAATCAAAGGGTCATGTTCCAAATGTAGCATGGTTAATGTGGCACTATATTTCCAACTCAAACTTTCAGCCACGTTGTTTTTATTTTCAGGATGTTAATAAATCATGGAATCAAAATTCATTATCAGTTTAGACCATATTCCTTTTTATAGGTTAAATTATTTCAAATATAATGTAATCTCCAAAATTTTCTGATTAATATTTAATTCATAATTTACTCTACAGAGATAATGCTACAAATTCATAAAGAAAATAACATCAATAGATAACTCCAAATAATGTATAGGTAATTAAAATCATGTGATTCAATATATGTGAAGAATATGTAATTACATAATCATTATACAACAGGCAATAACCAAACCTATATTATGACACATTATTGTAGATAACAAATTTCCCATTTCAAGAAGGAAATGCCAAAGCAATAGAATTAATTAATCTTCTTCTCAATTCAATAAAAAATCATCAAATTTTATTATCCTGATGGACATAAAAACATTTCATTATAGCAGAGTTATTTTGATAGATAACCATTGAAATTTTAAAAAAAAATCCATTAATAAACATCTAAACCAATAAAACTATGAATCATGGTTATATGTAGACCTTTCTCTTTCTTTCACTACCATGGATTTTTTAATCACAATAGTTATGAAATATATATAAATATTTTTACAAATGAAATAATAATTTTTCAACCATAATTCATAATTTCAAAATTTACCATATAGATTAATTTTTTATAGTTTAAAAACAACCATTAGAAGACTTTCACGGTCCAGTTTACAATTAGAGTATAATAAAATGTAATTAGTGAAAACAACAAAAAAGAATTTCCCGAACCCATGGAATATTATATTAATAAGATCCATGAATAATTAATGATTATTAGTTAAACTAAATTAAATAACATTAAATTCATAATAACCAAATCTAGTATGAAATATTGTCTTCATTATTTAATTTCAACTAATTGTTCCCCAACCTCAATTCATCAATTGAAAAATATTCCCCCTAGATATAATAAAAAAAATCATCTATATAAGGAAAAGTATTATTGTTCTTAATCGTGATGTTATTCAAAGCTCTATTATCATTTAAAAATCATATTTAACCATATTTTTTAATAGACATGATATGAGAACCTCATAGTAATGTGATTGGTCTAATAAAGAATTTATCTATAAACTCGTTCAGTTTCATCGTCATCACTAAACATTCAATTTGACATATATTATAAAGTGGTTTAGAAATTTTATTAGAATCACGAACTCTGTGAAAAATAAATTAAAATTAATGATTTGATATAAAACCTGGAAACTCACCTGAAAAAATATCACGATACTCATTTACCAATGTCACAGAATGTATCTGAACACTTCATTTTTTTCATCAATATGTGCAATATAACATTCGTTTCAAATATTAAAATGTTTTGCAGCTTCATGATATGTTATCAACAGTAAGGGTTCATTCTTGTACATAATTATAAAGTATTTATGAAAAAAAACTTCATTTGATCTACAGTCAATCTTAGCATGGTAAACATTTATCCAATTAATATCCAAAAAATATTAAATTATACCATAGGAAAAAATATTTATTGTAGGTAAAGTCATTCCACATTGAAAAATCAGATTCAATAAAAAATATACATGAAATCAATTCAATTGATGGCCCAACATCAGTTGAAGATGTAGAAAATGAGTTAACACCACAATTATTTTTATTGTCTGGCTTCATCCCATAATTCAAATTATACATCAGATATTCTTTTTCATAAATAACCATCTCATTACATCTAAAATGTTTCACTGACTATATATCATATTTTTTCTTACCAATACCTTGATATTTTCCAATGTTTTTATGAGCTTTATGTCCCCTTTTATAACATCAAAAGATCATACTAGAATTCAGAACTCATTCTTCATTGTGTTTTTAACACACATTTCCCAAACAATAAACTTAATCTTTATACGATAATATGTTTTTGATGAATTTTTACCTTTCACCTTCACCTTCAACCTCTTTTTCTGCTATTTTTCAAATAAAATATGGTAATCAGAAAACTCGGTTTCTACCTTCTCCTTACATCAAACTCGTTTTTAAAAACTTTTGACCTCTCTAGAGGAAAATAAACTTCGATACATTAGATAAAACCATAAGTAAGAATGATTTATTTTAATATCAACATCCTGGATGAAATTTTGAGTGTACCTTTCTACCTGAGTAAATTATTCTTCTTATACTACAATTGAATCGTCATCATTTTTCAATTCCATGAATTTCTTTTCCATCATAATTCTATCAAACATAGGAGAATATTTTTGTAGAAAAACATTTTAGAATTCATCCCACTAAATAAAATCAATCTCATCACTGTCATTAATATTATCAACTATTGACTAGTAATTATTCTCTTCACCTTCAAAATGGTATTCATGAATTCCATCCTTATGATTTTCTGAACACCCCTTTACATAAAAACTATATTAATGTTATTTAATCAACTCTTCAGCTAGCATAGTGTCTTATGATCCTCCTAATGATGTGGGGTTATTCTTAATGAAATTATCCAATACGGAAATTTTCTTCTATAGTTCATATGGTAGATCTCATTCATGGATACCACATCAATTTATAGCCTGAAAGACCTAATCCATTATTGAAAAAATAATTATGGTTATGACCATCTCATGATTTTGTTTTGGAAGGTTATTTTTATATGGATGTCATCCCCACACAACATCCTTGTTTCCACTATGGGAAAACATATAAATTCACAAATAATATAATAAAAAACATAGATATATTCATATTCTATATGTTTTCAATTTTACCATAAATTAAAAACCATTTTTGGTGATTCTATTTTCAATATAATAATCCCTATTTTTATTTAAACCAACATATGATATCAACTATCATGACCCACCGTTAAACAATACATAATATTAAATTATGTTAAGAATTTACATTGATTGTATTTTCAGGTTTAGTGTCTTAGAGTATTATTCTAAAACTATTACATCTCAACATAAATATTACTAAGTAGATACTTATAATCTCTAAACTTTTCAAAGAAAATTTATTTAAATACAACATGATTTATTTATCAAAATAAAAAATATTTTAAAATACATTGTTACTTTTCAATTATATTACCCATCCTTATAACCTATGGAAAATATTATAAAAACAAGGGATGGGAATAAAAATATTAGTGAAGGTTATAATTAATTGAACAAAACCATTTTTCAATGAATATTTTAATCTCATGGAATAATTTTCTCCAAATAATTATTTTCAACTATAAATGATAAAAACATTTTCACACATCATGAAATAATACTATTCACGTACAAATATTTATAAATCGTAAATCATAAATGTCATGATGTGGCTTCAATATCATTTATACAATTTATCCTTCAAGTATACATAGGGAGTAACCTTACTGGTTAAATTTCATATAGACACCAGAGTATATAGTCAAAATATCTTAGGAGAATCCTAACAAGTTTTCTTCGCCTCATTGTCCAATGCATTGGAGAGATATCACTAGATAACCTACCCATAGTTTTTTTATGGAACTACCCTTATTTATAAACAATTCCAATGATCCATATCATAATTGTGTCATAAAGAAAATAAAGGTAAAAACAAAATATCCACATTGCAATAAGTAATTATCATTTAAATATATTGAAAAAATCAATAAATTATAAAAATTATTTTCAATACAAAAATACTATAAATGGAATAATGGTATATTTTTTATATTAAAAACCCATTACATCTTGTATAGGAAGCCAAATACCAAATAATGTTCATGACGGTGGAAAAGCCATTCTCACCATAAACGTCAACAAAAATAATTTTTTCATTTCTTAAAACTCATCAAATAGAAATGTTTAATTTGAAAACAATTTAATTAAAATAATTTTCAAAATGGATGATTATACGATATATAAAATAAGGTGATTTAAAACATCAAAATATTCCTCACTAAAAAAATTTGAGATGAATTGCCTTACCTGTAGTTGAACTCATCGTATAAAATCATTATATTCCATTATATTAAACATAAGTTAATTTATAGTTTCATGGGAATATTTTTCATGTATATTATTTGATGTAAATTACCTGATACACTTTTATACAAATAAAATAATTATTTAAGTTCATAATATAAATTTTATTGATATTAGGTACTTGAGTTGAATATGAAATAAATATGACGTCAATAGTCCATGTGTTGATATTTAAATCATCAAAAAAATAAAATTTATGGAATAATAATCAATTTAATAAAAAACATATACTTTTAAATATATCCATTTAGTTATGGTATAAATAATGAACAACATTATTATCAGGGAGACTATAGGTCGTTCGTACACATGAGTAACATTTCCATTTTTCGTTGATCAATATTGAATAATGTAATTATTATTTTTATCTTACCAAAAGAGTCATTATAATATTAAAATCAAAATAATAACTTCAATATATTCCTATATAAGTTATATGGTATGTGTTGAATAAATATGATTCAAATCACTTTGAGGAGGTGGAAGTTCACACGTACGCATGAATGACGTTATAATTTTTATGATCATGGAAATGTAAGACCATTATTGATATATTATTATATTTTAATTATAAATATATCATTAATGCAATGTATAAATATTAATTCGTTCATTATGACCAGTTTTGAGATATGGTAATGAAAAATAAACTATATTGGTTCGCGAGGCGGTAGTTCTCCACACACATGTCAGAGATGTTCAAATCCCATTTGATGAAATTGTAGATGGATTTAGAATATGATATAAACACAATATCATATTAGTAATTTTAGGATACTGTAGTTATTATTTCATTATTGATAAATTTTATTTAAAGGATGTTGAAGAACAAATAAACTAGAAACAATTGAAAAAAAATCATTCATATTCCTTTATACGATCACATTTCATAATTCTATAATACATATAAGAAAGGTATTATGTATTAAATAAGGACTAAATAATGTGGTTGTGGATTTTAGGTAGTTTATTGGGGATGTAATGGAATAAATTAATTGTTTTTTTTCATGTATGGAATAGAGATGAATGGGTACATTTTTACGGGAGATGGGAGGGGCACCAAAAGAAATAATGAATTCAAAAAAATAATATAAATTAATTATAGATTAAAACTTGTTTCAAATTTATATTTTTATAATATATGATTAGTATTATGAAAATAAAATAATCATCTACATTAATTCATAAAACATACATATTATATATACTCACTAACTCTATAATAGTAATAATCCATGAGAGGGTAAAATGAAAACAAAATACATAAATTTGTAGTGGTGGTCTCCCAATCATATGTTAGAGGGACGTTTATGTTAACATTTGTGTTGGTTTGAAGGTAAATAGAATCTTATATTTTTTTGAATAATAATTGATCTGCATAATGATAAATAAACCATAAATAAATCAAAACAAATAAACATGATTGTTGCTGATAGAAAATGATTACTATATCAATATAGTTTAGTACTTATATTTCCTAATTTTTGGAAAAGATGTTGAAAATGGTTGTGATATAATACTAATAACATCTATTATATATTGATGTTTAAGTATTCATAATATTTTTTATACACCTTTTCTTGGTCATTGTGCACCCCACTGGGTGTTTCATATATTAATGGCCATTTCTGGGATGCCTTAAAGGATTAAATAACCTCATGTGAGTTGTATATTAATTATTAGCAGTAAAAATTTAAATTGAATTAAGATAGATGTGTGTTCATGAGATTATAGTTTCTGTTTTATGCCTTGATCATTATGCTATGATTGTGTATTCATTATAATTCCCTTTAAAATAAAAAAATTAAAAATTTCTTTCATTGATTGAATTCTATGGATGCATTTTTCCCTTAAATTAGTTCATTTAGTGACTAATTGATATTTAATAAGTTTAAAGTACTATGTCAAACCATCTAAACATGCTTTATAAGAACATGGTGAATTTATCAAATGATCCAATTGCTTAATACATATTCCTGATACCATAAAAGATCCATTTAATTTTAAATGTCTGGACTAAAATTTAATTAATGTTTTAATTAATGAACTTAGGAATTTGTACATAATTATTAGATTATTAATAATTTATTAACATTAAAATTAAATTGTCTTCCTGACCATTTTCTATGAAAATTTTCAATTTTGGGACACCTTGGATAGTCCCTTGTTCCATTCTATTATAATTTATATTGCACAGTAAAAACATAGATTGTGACACATGTTACCTTGGAGAGATCCCTTGATTTAGATTAGTGGAATTATTTGTTGTACAAGGCCTAAAGAGAGACAAATTCCAATACGTTTGATAGTACATATATACTTTGTGGTCAGTTAGTACTTGAATTTTCACATAAGGTATTGGTTGGAACATATGATAGTATTCGTGTGTCACCAGGGACAGAATCCATGGGTTTTGTCATATATAGAGTTCTTCCACTGATACAAGGAACGTACTAATAGATTTTCATCAATGGGATCAGGGTGTCTCATAATATTTTTTAACATGATTTTAAAAATAAATTAAATAATAATGTAATAATTTTTTCCATATATAGAATTGATATAAAGACATGAACGCAAAATATTACATAATCTTGAATTAAGTTAATAAATTAACATTTTTCACATTTATGATATTTTTAGATTTAGATAATTAGATAATTAGTCTATAATTCATATATAAAAAAACCATAAAAATACAACATGTAGACATTTGATTCTTATCCATTTCTTTCTTAAGAAAAAATATATATATATATACAATGTAATAAGGGTTTATTTTTATGTTCAGTCTTCACAAATTTTCATTGATCCCATATGTTTATCCATACATCATTAAATCATGTGTAAAAATATTTAAAATATGGGATGTGCATAAAAATATCAGTATGGGATACACAATGAAGGAAATCTATTATTCATGTGAAAACATGTAAATTCATGATCACTTTATCAGAATATATTAAATATAATCCTTAATATATAGTATATACTATCTATTGAGTATAAGATCATTTATTACCCTTTATGTAATAAAAAATTACCATTAAACCCACAAATATCATATATAACATATAAATTTAACCTTAAAAATAATCATAGATAAATATAATAACTATGTGGTTGACTATCATACATGTAACTATTATAAAATGAAATATCCATACTACCGAATTCAATACAAAATTAATTTGAGGTCATAATGCAACCAATATCGTTATTTTATTATGGAACTACCCATCCATTTTTTATCACATAACAACCCATCAATTTTCCATGTACACTTATATAATCATAACACATAAAAGATTACAATTTTCAGTATTTCACTCATAAACTATGATTTTCAATCTTAATAATGAATTTCACGATATTAAAATAATCAATCCAATTTCAAAACCATTTTAATTACTGATATAATTATATAATATGAAATAATTTATTTTCTTTTCTTTATAAAATATAATTTCTTATAAAAGTTACCAAATTTCAAATAATGGTTATATTGAAAAATAATTCATTGTCACCACATATGTTAAAAGAGAATTTCTTGTATATTTTGTAAATTTGGAAAACAATATCTATAGAAATATTACTTTTGAAAAACATTTATATAATTTAAATGTAATATTATTTTTATACACCTTATAAAATAAAGTGGTGTATGAAATCAATATAAGACTTAATGAAAGGAGATTGAAATTAAGTTCCTTACCTCGAGACTAATTCATCACATATGTTATTTATCATATAAAATAATAAAATTTAGGAAAATTATTTGATTTAATAAGAACCTTTTAATTTTTATTATCCATTATATAAAACGAATTACAATTTTATAACAATTATATAATTATTTATGTCTTTGTCATACTTTTTGTCGATATTTGGATCTTGAGTCGATATTGATCTTTGTATGATGTCAATAGTCCATGTGGTCATATATAAATCATATCTATAATAAAAATAATGAATTTATTATATTTTTTATTCATAAATTATAATTTCTTTTCAATCCATTCTGTATTTGTACAGAAAATGAGCTATGATACAGTCACTGATATGGTAGGCCATATGTATGCATGAGTAACATTTACTTTTTTCATTATTCAGTATGGAAATTAGGTAAGTATTATTTTATTATTACAGAATTATAATAACATTATTAATATCATGTTATTCATTAAAATAAACATATATATACTATCCAAGGGACGTGGTGAATAAAAATGAATCACATAACTTCATACTTGTGATTGTTCACACGTAAAAATGAATGACATATCATTTTGATGTGCATTGAAAAAAATATAATGGATATGTTAAAATATTATTATGAGTAATATGTCATGAATAACACATATGAACATTAATTAAATAGTTATAATAAGTCATTAGGGACAATTATCAAAAACTAATTATATAGGTACATGGTGGTGATAGTTCATAGGTACACATGAATGATTAATTAAACTCCCATTTGATATTAGTGAGAATTTATTTAGCTGATGATAATAACATAATGCAATATAAATATATTCAAGAATATATATTTCTTATAACTTAATGGTTGAATATGATTTGAATGTAGTGGAAGAAGATATAAAATAGAATCTCATAAAAAATGATACCTCTACTTTGAATGGTATCCTTTAATTACCGAATTGACACATCTATGGAAGGTGGTAATAAAAAAATATGGCATCTAGAAAGTGAAGATATATTATAGGAAGTGTATAGGTTATATATTTTTCCTAAAATAATTTCACATGTAGGGAAATTAGAAGAATGGGTGTATCTTAATATTATAGGGGTGTGGCACCCTTAGAAACCCTTAAAATATTAAATTAGTATTAATTAATTTCTAGATCTATATTTCAACAATTGTATATGTCAAATATAATATTAGGATTGTTCAAAATATAGTCATACAATAATTATTAGAAATGTATTTATTTATTTTTTAAACATACCTTTTGGTTTTACACTTAATTAATCTAATTTAATTTAATTTTCTTTAATAATATTTTAAATATTAAAATGTTATAGGTTATACTTATATGGGTGATATTGTCCTTAATTGGACTATTTTTAAAATATTAAAAATATTAAAAATCACTTTTTATTTTATAAATTTTTTTAATTTATAAAGAATATAATAAAATATTGTTATTTAAGATATCAATTCTTTCATTTTTACATAATTATTTTCCGTGAATTTAATTAAAATATATAGTGGGAGATAACATATATTTTTTTAGTATTATTTTAATATGTAATAGTCACCTAAAAAAATTGTGTAGTTCCATAATTAATTCAAATTATATTTATTTTATAATTTTATATTTCATTTATCTGATATTTCTGAAAATAAAACTAATTATTGTAACACTATTGTGTAAGCTTTTGGGGTAATTATTTATTCTATTAAACAAAAAATTAAATTCCACTAATTTAGATAATTTAATTATCTTTATATAATCTATTTTTTAATTTTGTTATATCTTGCCTATCCCTAAATTAAAATTATTATACTTACAAGACATAAGAGTTTGACATTTTGTCATTTTATTTTCATATAATAATATTTATATAATTTTCCAAGGAAATAGTACATTAAAATATTCAATTCCGATCTTTATCTATAAATGATTCGATTTTAGTCATCCTATATTATTTACAAGGTTTTAGCATAAATTTATTATAATTATCATATTATTTTTTACCTTAATTTACACGATTTAAAATTAAGTGTGTTAAAATAAATTTGTAATGTTACAGTTCATAATATCCAAAAAATTAATAGGAACCTATCTACATAATTTTTACTCAGTAATTCCAAATTTGTATTTCATTTTAAAAATTTAAAATACATAATATTTATTACTTAAATTAAAATTTATCTCATTGATGGAATGAGAAAAACTATTTTTTATAAAGTAAAAACCATAAAAATATTGGCATGTGTTTATATCATAATTCAATGTAAAATTACATAAAATGTCAAAAATTGAATTAAATTAAAAATAATATAATATTAGTTTAAAACTACTTGAAAAGATAAAATATTAATATAATTTAATTTGATAAAATATACAATTAAAATAACAATAAAGTATTATTCACTTTTCATTAAAATATAAATTTTAGGTGAACATTATTAAAAATTAAACAATCATAAATACTGATGTTCAGATACTAGATTAGAAGTTTCGTTTTGTAATTATAACATACAAAAGGCTCAGAAAACAATTTTTAAAATGGATTCATCATCAAAAATAGATAAAACTGTTTTTTTAATTCCTTTATTAAGCATAACGAAATATTTATACTTATATTATGATTATAACATATATTAGATGAATGTAAAAAATTATTCTACCAATATATGGGTTTTTTCATTATTCCTCTATTTTTTTAATTTCATCCTCTTGATTTTATTCACTTACCAAAAATGTAGGCGGTGTTTTCCCTTCAAATAATTCTATATTCCCACATTTCCTCTTCATCCATTTAGTTTTTCAAAAAAATAGTAACCCAATGAATAAATTTATTGATCAACACATGCTATCTTTGGTCTATAATATGGACTAATGATCCCTTATAAGAAATATTTTATTCTAATCGATTTACATCTGGAAAGATGATGTAACATATATCTGACATATATGTCTTCAATATTGAAATATGAAAAACATTGTGTGCATGGGATATTCGTGGAGGTATATCCACTCAATAAAAAACTGATAAGATTTTATTCTGGATTTCATAGGATTCAATTAACCTTGTTCTCAACTTCCCCTTATTACCAAAATGAATCATACTTTTCCATGGAGAAATATTAAGAAATACATGATAACCTAATTTAAGAGAATGAAAATTCCTACAATTATCAACATTATATTTATAAATATTTCGATTTATACTGAGGTGTTTCAGAATCAATTGAAATTTCACTACTATTTCCTCTTCAAATTTTGGTCTCATCTACTTCCACTAACCTACATCATCCCAAAAACAATATTATAAAACTACTTTACATATAAGGACTCAAATTATTTTATCTCTATACAATAATGATATCTTTTATTAAAAAAACTTCCCAAATGACTAATATCAATTTGAACATCACTAGTAATCTGTTCAACAAACATTTAATATATCCCTTACATTCTAATTTTGTTGTTTTCACTACCCAATTGATTGAGGATGAAAGGTTATAATAAATTTATTTATGTACCAAAAAATATATGATGGCCTTTGAAAATGAAAGATGTTAACATGGGATCATTATCAGATAAAATATAGATGTAAACTCTATTTAACATATGAATATAATTAATATAGAACTATGGAGAATGATCTAGAGTAGAGTGTCTTAAATAATAAAAAAATGAGATGATTTAGTCTATAGATCAATAATAAACCAGGTTGAATTGTTATCCTAATAATTCATTTGAAATAAATCTTTTAATTACATGGATATATTATCCAATTTCTACCATTACACTATAAAATCCTGAATAATCCCATTCGATATCTTCTGTTATTCCTTAACAAATTGACAAATCAAAAATCTCAAATTAGAATTAGAAATATATATAGGATCCATTGTATTTATATACTCATTCTACATCATATCTATTAAAATTTATAAAATGATGTTAATATTACATTTAATAGGAAAAATTGTACAATATCATAGTCAACACGCAATAATAGGTTTCTTCGATATCTAATTTTGCACACAATATTGAATTATACCAAAAAATAATTTGACAATATTATTATTCTTTTAAACAGAAGTTAACGACTATCCATTTTATTGGATTAAATGACCAAAAATAACTAATATACCTTTATAAATTTTTGTTAAATGTATTACATTTTTATGTTAATCTTAGATCATAAAATGAGAATGAATATAATTTTAAGAATAAAATTATCTAATATTTTTATATGGTCATTTTATCGCATTTTGATGGAGAAATTTTTTTAAATTAAGTTTAATTCACATTTATATGGTATATTCGCCAAAATATACTTCTTATATATTTGTATCACATAAATGTTTTCTTTGGTTAAAATTTTGGTAATTTTCAAATAATGTTCATTTTTATTCAATAATAAAAAATGATGCATTTTAATTCTAAATTTCCTTTTAATAAAATTTATTTATATTGTTACATTTTTAATTTATTTGGTTTTATAGAATAATTGGATTAGTATTTCTCATTTAATAAAATTTTGGTTATTGGATGTAATTTCACATTGAATTTGAACATAAACTCATATCAATATTCAGATAGTTTTTACTTCTTAAAAATACACTTTTTTCTTTTGACAATGGGAATTGATTTTAAATTAATTTCTGAAAATTAAGTGCTTTAAATTTAAAGAAGTGGGGTAATTATTTTTATTCTGAAGGACCACATTATCTATATGTCTACCTTTTATTTTTTAAACATTATGAATAGTAACATCTATAATTATTTATTTTTACCATGGTTAAAGGGTATATGAGAAAAATAAGGGTACAAAAATAATATAATAATAATAATAAAATATCATAAAACATTTTAAAATCCTAAACCATGAGATATATCCGATGATGGGAATCATTGGGTTGATTTTAATACCCCATGGAGCCACATGGGTGTGATAAAGACATGTTATAAGAATTAATTTAATGTAAAGAGAAATATGATAAAAACATGTATCTTTTACTAAAACAATTATACTGTGGGGTAATATAGATGAAATATTAGACTATAAAAAGGAATTTGAAATATAATATGATTTATTAAATTAGGTTTTTTATTTATAATTTTTAGACATTAAATATATATTCTTATTTATGACACACTGATGATGTCGTGATTACATTATTAATTGAATATTTAAATAAATGATATTATAAATATTAAAATAAATATAATTTAAATATTTTTATTATAGACATGAAATTTAAGTATGATATTTACATATTATATTTGATTCAATTCCTATGTTTAGAAGGAATAAAATTTTAATGAAATTAACAAATTTCAATTACTTAATAATGTCAAAATTTTCATATATGAGTTTTGAAACAAATACCATTTCATTAAATGATTTAATTTTCCTAAAAAACTAATAATATATAACCTATCTTCTATAATATAAAAAATTTCTTGAATCATCCACTTTGGGTTTTCTTGGCATTTAATTGTAAATGTAGTTACCATATATGATGAAAATATTAGAAGACATGGTATGTGTCAAAGTTTTTATCTAATGATTAAATCTAAATGATAAGGTTAATTTTTTGGCCCTAAACTATTCTAAAACCTATTGTATGAGAGTATGTCGACCCAAAATCATTTTAACCTTGAAATAAATGAGTATAAGACTTTTTCAAATCTAAATTTAATTTATAATTATATAATATTTTATGACTTCCATGATGTGCCCCTCCACCCACTAATAAATGGCCACAACATCTACCCACATACACACACCTCTCAAGCTCCTTGGATAATACCAAGTCTGCTAAATTATTTTCCCAACATTCTTTCATTCATCTTATAATCCTTAACATGGGTAGAGGGATATTTATGAAATCCTTTCTGGCTCAATCAAAAGAAGATAACCAATTTAGAGGTTGTGTCTTCTCTAGAGTTACTTTACTTTATTTTACATTTTCACTTCCTATGCTCCTATTATTATATGATTACATAACAACACAATTATCCTAAATATAATTGTTTTTTCTATGAGAAATATTCCAATTCCACATATACACACCTCCATATAATGGATACGATCATATTGGTTCTATGTACGGTGAACTACTAACTCAAGAAATGATGAATGTTCAATTTTATCCCACCACCTCTCTTTGTTTCAATTATGATGGAACTATATTTATATATAATATATATTATATTTATATTATCTCTATGAATCTTTATTTTTTTATTTATAATATACCACTATTAATTCAATAATGTGTAAATACTATAATTTTATTTGGGGAAGTCTGGACTACCTCAACCACAATTTGATATGTCTCGTTCATTCCATACATAAAATGTATAAAATATGGAGTTATTAAACTTATTTAACATATATAACATAGATATTATTTATAAATTATAACATAAAAATTTATTATTTAGTTTTCATTCCTCTAATATGACAACGAAATGAATGTAGCATTCGTGCGTACGTACAGACCACCATCTCCATTAACGGTGCATTTCATTTTATATCCCCAATTATTATAGACAGTATTAAATACAAATACACTATATTTATTTGATATTTAAATTGTAAATATCATTATGGTGATGATGCACATTTGACAACATGGACAATTCATATCGAAACCAGTTCATTTTTTGACTCAAAAACAAATTATCAACAAAACCTCTAACATGAACTCAAATAATTGACTAATTATTATAACATGGTACTAAGTAATGTATTGGGAATAATAAACATGAAAATAGATCTGAAGCATTTATAAATTAACATATTTTCATTATTCAGAGAGATAGAGAATAAACAATACATGTCATAGTTAAGGTATAATAATTTGTCTCAATCCCATTTCACTAAAGAAAAATTTTGGTTTATACATGAACATCATTTATACTGTGTATATTTATACCCTTTCTCATTTAATTTAATTATACTACTTTAAAGAGGGTTCTTTTTATGAATTATTTTACTAATTGTCAAAAACAAAATTATACTTTTTTCCTTATGCGACGACAACAACCATTTCTTCGTCACTATAATTATTTTAAATTTGGATTCCTTAACAAGCCGTAATGTTTGTACAAGAAAAAATTATTACGATATAACATTTTATTTTGTATTTTAGTATTGGAAATTGTTTTTAGAAAGAAATTATTATTTAAATATCGGGAAATGACATGATTTGATTATAAGGTGGAAATGTTATCATTACTTAATTCTTGTTTAATGTTTTATTATAATGTTATGGTTATTTGGAATTGGTTACAAATAGAAGAGGTTTTGTGATAATCCAAGAGAGTTTAATCCCAATATAGCTCTCTAATACATTTGGTCATGTGATAGAGGTAAATTCTTTTTCTCCTATGAGATTTTTGGAACATACTGTGATGTGTATTCCAAAAATAACAATGAAGGTTAAGAACTATGTAGTTGTGAAAGCTAAAAAATAAGTATACAATGGTTTCCACAAGTTACATTTAGGATTTATGATTTTAATGTGTTATTCAATAATACTTTTTTTTCATGAATGTAAATCATGTTTTATTTAATGAGTTTTAATTATGTTAAATTAATTTGGGTAGAGTAGATGTTCCTACTTTTTAATATTTGTGTTGTAATGTAATTGTAATGGAATAATTCTCTAAAACTATAAACCTGAAATGATCCTCAATGTGAAAGAATGTTAAATTTTTATTAAAACTCTATATTCTGTATTGTTTAAATCTGGGGGAAAATAGTTGGTTTTAAATGATAGTTTATATAACATTAGAAGTTAGGATACTGCTAAATGAATATCCATAGAGTATTTTTACTTTATAGTAATACTGAAATGATAGAGCTTTTGATGATTACCATGTTTCCTATACTAATATATTTTTGTGTTCAGAATGGCTTTCGGTAGTGAAAACAATGAAGCTATGATGGGATGATATTAAGAGGAAGACAACTTACCAAATAAAAAAATAGAAATAGTCAGAATCCAAACTGAATAGTTTGTTGTAGTGATGTCACAGATGACCCAGGCTAGATGTGTTGGTGTTATTCAAGAATGTGATCAGCAAGATCAACCACAAAAAACTTGTCGGTAGTGGATCAATTCATGAGGCAACATCCTCTATCATTCAGATGATCATATGAAATTGTGCTAGATGAAAATGGATTATAGCACATAAAAAGATTTTCAATATCACATGGTGTTTAGAACATCCAATGATTTGTCTTTTGGTTTATCATTTTGATGATGAAGTTGATCGGTGTTGGTCGATGGTCAAATTTTTAGGGATAGTGAGGAGATTGATTCTCCTGATTGGGATGAATTAAAAGGAACTTTTCATGAAAAATATTTCCCTATAGTGGTTCAACATAACAGAGAAAAAAATTTATCATAGTTGATAATGGTGTATGAATCAGTGGCTACATATGAATAAAACTTCACCAGAATGGAAATGTATATGCCAAATTTTATACGGGATCTGGATAGTAAAATCATTTTTTACTCAGGATTAATTCCAATTTATCAAATGGAATTAGCTTCCTATGAGTTCAATAGTTATAAAAAACTTATTCGATGTTCAGAGAAGGTAGAAAAGTAGTTTTACTATGAATAGGTGTTCTTTGACAAACAATAAAATAAAAGGTCTAGGTTTCAGAAAATGGGAAGAACCCTTCAAAATATTCCGATGGTAAGTAACATTATATTAATGTTTTTGAAATTTTTTCTTAAAATCACACTAGGGAATGCATTTTGAATTCTAGTATGTGCTTCATATATAGTCAAATGGGACATAAAGAGTGTAATTTATCTAAAAATATCAACGTAAAGGAATGATAAAATATGATTTACAATCAGTAAAATTTTTTATATGCCCTGAAAAAATTCCTTATGAAACTACATAAGGTTATGTTGGGACATAAATTGATGTAGTATCAGGTACATTTTTTGTTTTTTTAAATCAATAAAATATTTTGTTTGATTTTAGGTCTACATATTCATTCATTTCTATAAAATTTTCTATTAACTTGAGAATTCATTCTCATGATATGAATCCAAATCATGTGGTAAAACCACATGGGGGGAATGTTGAGATAATGAGACATTATAAGAACATTGACGTCCTTGTGTACAGAAATAATCATCATGCAAACTTTTTTAATTTTCCTCTAGTAGAGTTTAATGTTATTTTTTTTAAAGGATTTCCATTCTGTTTATTTTTCTAATATTTTTTACAAAGTTCAAGATGATACTTTTCAGGAAATTTTTTTTATAATAATGAACCCTTAATGTTGATAACATATAAAGAAACATAGAAACTAGTAAAATAAAGAAATGAATGTTTCCTAGCACATATTATTGAAAATAATGGAACTATTCATCTTAATGATTTTTTAGTGTTCAATGAGTATCTTGATGTTTTTATAATTAGTTTACTTGTATCAAACCTAATAGAGAAGGTGAATTTACTATTGACTCAGATCATGATTCTATATAACTTTCAAATCCCTATTATCAAATGGCTCAAATTGAAATTTTAGAGTTAAAGAAGTAATTGGATGAATTATTAGATAATGGTTTAATTTGAACTATAACATCACCTAGAGGTGATCCTATATTATTTTTTAAAAATAATGAAGGTTAAATGATACTTTTCATAGATTATAGAGCATTAAATAAGATAAATATTAATAACATGTATCATTTTCCTCATATCGGTGATTTTTTATCAGATCCAAGGAGATAAGTGTTTTCAAAGATTAACCTGAGGTCGATGAACCAAAAATTAAAATTAAAAGATACAGAAATTCCAAAGACCATGTTTCATACTAGATATGGCCAGTATTAATTTGTAGTTATGCCATTTGGGTTAACAAATACAGCTTCTATATTCATGGATCTTATAAATAGAATTTTTATGAGTTATTGGTTATGTTCTCAGTTGTGTTTATTAATGATATATACTTATATTCTAAAATTAAATAAGATAATTAAAATAATTTATTGATTTTCATTCAAAATATAAAAGAAATAAAATTGAAAGGTAAATTAGGAAAATGTGTATTGGTAACAAAAAAATTTGATCTGTGGTCACATGATTACTAAATATGGAATAAATATTGATCATGCTAACACACATGTTGATGAATAATGGCGAAGACCCACACATATAATAGAGATTCATAGATTTCATGGTTTATAATGTTTTAATTGGAGTTCTATTAAAAATTGGGCATGCTTCTGTATCTCACTGACTAAGTTTACTCGAAAAGTGTTACGTTCTTCAAGAAATGTTAATTGGATGAATTATTTCACAAATTGAGAAGATGATTTGTGAATGATCCAATTTTATAAATTTCTTTCCATAAATGTCGAATTATTTATCTATACCGATGCATCATGGAAAAAACATGGTCATTTCCTAATATATAATTATCAGGTAATTTCTTATGCTTTATGTCAGTTAAAACCTAAGGATCCAAATTACCGAACCCTTGATTTGTAATTTGTTGTTGTTGTTTTTTCATTAAATATTTTGTGGCATCATTTGTAAGGTTTGGAGTATAAAATATATAACGATCACAAAATATTGATGTATATATTCATTGAAAAAGAAATAAACATGAGACAGATGAGATGGCTTGAATTAATCACATATTATGATTGTAAAATTCAATACCTTCAATGAAAGGACAAAAAAGTTTTTGATGCTTTAATTTAGAAAAATTATTGTACATTAGTCATGTTACATTTTGAACGTGACCATTTGACTAATGGTTTCATGAAAATTGGCATGGTTGTTGTTTGTGATGAAAATTCATCAATTTTGTTATTGAAAATAGTTTTGATAAAACAATTATTATATCAATATCATGAAATAATATATATTGATTTCAATTTAGAAATGTTTTCATTCCATTGTGATTGTTTTAGGTGTTAGGATTATGTTATGGTTAATCAGAATTGTTTAGTATAAGGGTGGTTACCTGATAAACCAAGGGTAGGTGAGACAAATATTTCTCTACAATGTATTGGGTATCATGATAGAGAAAAACATTATGGTTTCTCATAATATATTTATTGAATATAATTTAAATTTTATTCCAAATGTAACCATGAAGGGTACTCCCTATATAGCTGTGAGAGATATAATGTAACTATTTTATATATACAAATAGTTTTCTTTATGGATTATGATTTCTAATTTTTATGCATAAATATTATGATTTCATGAGGTACGTTATAGAGATTATGTTTTCTGATTGAAAATTATTTTTTCCTTGATTTTTACATATTCATTGAATAATGATTTTTTTCATTACTTTATATCCCTTATAGATGTTTTTAAGCACATCACAACTTTATAGAAAATGTTTTTCATATAGTATAAAGAAGGGTTAAATAATGGAATAATTCAAGAAGTATTTTTATAATGAAAATAATACTTTTTTTATTTAAGGGGTTTTAATTACTGTATAAAAAATGTGTAGAGAATAAATTTCTACATTGTATTATTTGGATGTAATGTAATAGTTATGTCATAATTCACTAAAACTCTAAACATAACAAGATCGTCAGTATGAATGAATGTAAATTCTGTATCAAAAACTCAAGATTATTTAATGTTTAAGGCTCTGTGCTTATAACATATCTCATTATTCTATCACACATGTAATAAACTTGAACGTCTCTATACGTCAAATTTCTGCCAATTTGAATTGAAAAAGGGGAAATATGCGATTAATTTAACAAATAATTCTTCAACTATGATTCAAAAGGAACACATAATATCTTCTCCAACCCGAATACACAATATTTATTAAAGGTAAATTTAGGTAACATACCCTTCTGAAACATTTCTACAATTTTTTACAACTCACTATCTTCATTCTCTTATTTCATAATTCGATCTGATAGAGATGATTTCAGTAGCACCTAATACAAAAAAATGAAATTTCTAGCACCATAAAATTCAATGATAAAAATCATAAATTCATTAACCAAATGGTCATGTTCCAAATATAACATGGATTATTTATTAATGTTTTTTTATACTTAAAGCATAAACCACTGTATTTTCTTATCTATAATTGTAATTTATCATTAAATTAAAATAAGTGATTAGTTCCAGCCATCTCTTATATCTCATGTTCAATTATTTATAAGTGAATTTATAATTCAAACATTTTTTTCACAATATATTTAACACTACACACCATACAAATAGTGCCTTGAAATATTAAATGAAAAAAATAAAGATAATTCCAAATCATGTGAAGGGCAATTTAATACATGAGGATTCAAATGAAGTGATGTATAATCAAATACATGATAATTTTTTGTTTGAGAAAACAAAGTAATTTAATGATTCAACTTTGTATATAACAAATTTACCACATATAGAAGGAGGGTAAAAAAACTGGATCATTTTTCACTCTTCTTTTTTGGTTCTTGAAAAAAAACCAACACATTATTCTGTCCAAATGAACATAACACCCCCACGTGTAAACATTTTTACTGTTTTAGGTAACAAATAATATTTTTCAATAAAAATTTCTTAATAACTATCTAATCTAAAAAAACAATGAGTCATTGTGACGTTGGATGGTTTTGGACACTCATCAACAATTTTTTTAGAAGGGTAAATAGATGTGTCATATTTCAAAAACAATATGACCATGTAATGTGGTTTGTTTCAACCAAAATTCATCATTAATAATCATTCCATATAGTTTCATTTCATTAATTATTTAGAAAAAAATCATTTAGGTCATTTTATGTTTATCCTAGATATTATAATATAAAAATATATCTTATATTAACAAAAACAAAAACTAATCCATCAAATGATGAATAAATAAATTCATTAAATTCATAAATATAACAAGATAATTAGATTACCCAAAGGGAATAAACAAAAACATTAAATGCATATATCCCGTTCTGGATGATATCTTTTTAATGTATCTCGCCCTAAGCTTTAGCTGATTGTATCCTAACCACAAATCAATCACTAAAAAATCATAGCTTTCAGGATCTGATCATTAAATTCATCGATATGAATAAAAGAATATTTTTTTAATAGTTTTGTTATTCATGAATCTATAATCAATTAAATGTCTCTTTAAAACATTGTTGTCATTTAAAAAAAACATAAGTACACATGGTCATGTTCAAGGTCGAATGAAACCATTATTAATAAATTCATGAGAATGTTTTTTTAATTACATGACTTCTAATTGATTTATCTATTAATAGGAATTATAAATAGGCATTGCATCATGAATTAAATAAATATGAAATTCAACATCCCAAATATGAACAATACTAGGAAGTTCATGAAGAAATGAATACATACATTCATTTACTACTGGATTTTCTGTAATCAAACTGTTTATATCTTTTCAATAACATGAACTAGATAACATTAACTAGTATATTTAATAAATCACTCATCTTCTTGGTAATTTATCCATATTATGAAATCATTTCATAAAATATTATTTTCATTTCAATCTATTTTATCATGATAAACTGATTTGTAATCTATACGAAAACTTATATCAATGTCTAGTACTGTGAGTTCAAAAATATTTATAGGAAAGTCCATCTCACTAATGTTTTTTAGAAAATTCCTATGAATATGTACACAGTTAAAAAAATATACCTTATGATCTTTACAAATGTCTTATATCCCATTTATGAGGTTAAATCTCTAAATTACTTGAAATTCTCTCAGAAATGAATGAATGTGATGATCCATAGTCAAAAAAATTATTGGAATATTTTGAAAATACCATTAATATTAATGCCATGACTTTATTTGGTGACCCCACATCAACCATAGTTGTAAAAAAATCATTTTCTTTTTATTCACTTCATTATTGTTTCAATCTTGGTTAATCAATATTGGATAGACATTCACATATTGACCTAACTCATCGCAGACATCACATTATACCACTAGGGTTTCCTTGTTTATGTAAAAAACTCCCTTGGAGTGTGATGTATTTTGAAAATTCTTAACACATTAGATGCACTTACTAGACATTGAATGGAATTCTATAGGATTATTTTGACCACACTTCTCACCAAATGAATATTTATTTTTCATTCCTCCATTATTTTTAATAAATTCTTTCAAATTTCCATACAACTAAAAATATTCTTTTTCTAACTCTCATATAACATATGATCATAAAAAATGATGTTTCTTCCTTATCAATAGATCAGACATGTTTCTCATGGCTATTTAACTCACAGGAAGCTAATTACATATTATATATTGACTTTATCAATGTGAAAACCTGATTTATCTTACTATCAAAATCAGATATATAATTCGGGACATAACATTCCATACAGGTGAAAATGTCATAATATACGACCACTTAATAATCCTTTTTTTTCTCAATTCCATTTATTTATTTTCCATCTTATGTCGATCTACCTTAGAAAAAACATTAAAAAAAATATACTCTTAAATTCATCCCATTACGTTTCATAATTCACTACACTTCATGTGATATTTTTAACAATTTTCAACGATTGATCAGATTCACATTAAAAATGGTAAATTGAAAGGGTTAAATTTTTGTTTTATGAACAACTATTGATAGAAAATATCAATTTTATGGATTTAATACCTCCCTCATCTTGCAAGGGGGGTCAGATAATCCATTATGTTATGGGGGACGGTGTCTCATAAAATGCTTCACTATCACCATGTTCCACTGTCATTGATCAGGTTTAAATTTTCCATGAACCCCACCACAATTTATCACCTATTTCCATAGAGTGATCACTCCAACAAAATGCTCAGTTCTGATTTTTACCATCTTAGGATTTTTATTTGGTAGGATATTTTTCATTTGATTCCTTCCCTGCACAGCTTCAATATTTCCTCTTTGGAAAACCATTCTAAATTAACATACCTCATATAAGGAAATATGGTAATCTTATACTGATATAACATATTAACTTTTCTATATGGAAATCACATTCATGTTATGCTATTAATGTTACCCAAAATTATACAGTTATATAAACATTATTCTAATACAAACTATAAGGAAATATTCTTAAAACATTAAATAATGACGAGTTATGTCAATAATTTTACTATATTTCTGATAGAGGGTATTTCAAGGATTATATATTATGATATTTGCGCAATAAATAAAACATAAAATAACTCTATAAATAAAAATTAGACACTTCCAAACAATATCAATTTCATTCAAAAAATTAAATCATTAAAAAAGGAACATGGTTTCATTTCATTTTCCATCATCACAATTTTCCCTTCGCCCCATCTTTTCCCTTATTCTTCCTTAAATCCTTTGTAAAATACATTAAAACATGGGATGATGAAAAATATCTTAATATGTTATACTCAATAATGATAAACCATTATCCTTATGGTAACAAGTAATCCTAGGAATATATTATAATAACATAATCCTTTTACCCCTACATAGTAGAAAATACTTTCCATTGAATTTGATACCATTAATTACAATACCCTAAATAAAAATATTTCCATAAAACATAAAATATAATATATAAAATATAAATGCAACATATGACATAGTCATACATAAATTGAATAACCATTTGTTTGAATTCCATTCACGTCACTCGAAAAAAATGGAATAGCCACACAACCAACTTCGATTCCCAATTCATTTGTGGTTATAATTTTACCAATCAACCATAGTTTATCATGGAACCACATTTACATGGATTATCACATAACCACATATCAAATACACATTTACCCTTATATAACCATAACATATAATAGATTAAAATATTATGCATTTTCATCATAATATGTTATTTTCAATCAAAATAAATCCTTTCAATATAATGAAATAATAATTCAAATTTATTAACCATTTTCGAAACCAAAATACCCCAAAACGGGAATAGGTTATTTATATTTATTTTTAAAATAATATGTATTTTTGAAGATTCCAATGTTCAAATAACAATTACAGTTGTAATGAAGTCGTTGTCACTGCATATGTAAAAACGAAATTTTTTTCCTTAGTATTAAAGGGAAACCACTCTATATATAAATATAAATTTTGAAATGATGTTAATGAAAATAAATATCAATGACTTTTATTATACACCTTATAAAATATGGTACTTTATATCCTTAAAGTATTCCTCAATAAATGGATACTGAAACAATATAACTTACCTCAAGTCTAATTCATCACATATGTTCATTATGTTTCGAAATAATAAACATAGGTTAATTACATACATTATTGAGAACATTTTTCATTTTTAGTATTTTTTTTATATAACTTATTAAAATTTAATATCATTTAAATAATTATTTGTGTTCATGTTTGTCATTTAGTCGATATTCGTTAGTTGAGTCAAAAATGAAGTTGGTGTGATGTCAATAAACCATGTGGTTAGAAGTAGATCATGACAAGCATAATTTTTATTATAATATAAATAAATAATACATGAATTATATTTTTAAATAAAAACATTACATATTGTAGTGAATAATGAAAAATTTTATTATCATGCCGATGGTGGGTCGTACGTATGCATGAGTAATGTTTTCAATTTTTCATTGAGCATTATAGAAATAATGTAAGAATTATATTATCCTAAAAAATGATAATAAAATAAATAATAACATATTACTAATATTAATATATTTATATATACTATCCATGTGATGTGGTGTATAAAGATGGGTAACCTCGATTTATGGAGGTGATAGTTCACACGTACGCATGAACAACGTTTTAATTTTTATGAGAATGGAAGGTAAGAACATAATTTATATATTATTGTAATATAATGATTAATATTTTATGAATATCACATAATCAATATATTTCCATCATTATAATATCCATTTTGGAATTTTTGGAAAACAAATTTAATCGGCTCGTGGAGGTGATAGTTTACACGTACACACGAACGATAATTTACATTTCCATTGGAAGGTAGTGGGGATGAATTTTGTTGATGGTATTATCATAATAAAATCATATAATAATGAATATATGGATTTATAATTTTATGATGGATGAAAAATATTATAAAAAAGTAGGCGATGAAATAAAATTGAAACACATAAAAAACGATAACTCTTTTTCGAATGGACTCCATTAATTAAAACCATATACCCTATAAATATGGTGTTAATCTGCATGTAATGCATCTATAATATGAATATTGATTCTAGGATGTTTTTGGATAGATGTTTTTTATTCCAATGTGTTTTGATGAGTATGGAAATGAGAATAATGGGTTCCTTCTTATACGAGGGGGGAAGGGCACCTAGAGAAACTCTTAAACTAATAAATTAATATAAAATAATTTATAACTTCAATTGACTCCAAATTGTGTTATATATAATATAGGATGTTTTTTAAAAAATAATCTCAATATATAATCTAAATACAAGAAATTATTTGATTTAAAACTTATATGTCTATTTCCCATTAATTAATGTATTTTAACAGAAATTGTTTTTAAAATTTTTTAAATGTGAAAAGATATATGTTTTATTTGTTGTATTAAATTTCCATGAAATGGATGATTACCAAATTTTTTGACCAAATAATAATCACTTTTGAAATTTTAAATATATTAATAATTTATAAAAAATTTAATACAATATTATTTTTATAAAATATATATATTGTTAATATTATAATATTCAGTTCATATAGTTTTAATAAAATCTATACACGGAGATAACGTCAAATAAAAAAAGATTATTCTATCAAAAAGTCATGGTATAGTTTAAATTTGTGCAATACTATAATTAATTAAAAAATATATTTATATTATAAATTTTTTTATAATTAATATGAAATTCCTATTAATATATAAAATTATTGTATCACTATTATGAAAGAATATAGCAAAACTATTTAATATAAAAAAATTATAAATAAATTATAATGTGTAGATAATTTCATTATATTTATGTATAGTACTTAAAATTGATGTTATATCATGTTTATTCCTATGTTAAATTTTTTCTACATATAAGAAATGTGAGGGTGACATTTTTTCCAATCATTTATTTTAATAATCTTTATTTCATTTTAATGGATAAAATCCATAAAATTAGTCAATTATGATAATTATTTATTAAGGGTGAAATTTTATTCAGAAATTAGTATTTTGGAAATTGTTATTGTAATTTTATTGTACATATCATATTATTTTTAACCGTAATCTACAAAATTTACCATTAAGTATGATAAATAAAAAATACCAAAGAAATTATTCCTAATATTTAAAATATAAACTTATTTATATAAAAGTATCCCACTAATTCCAAAAATGGAATAAATTATTAATAATATTATACATGGAATTTTTAGCAATTAATTTATAAATAACCCATTTGTGGAATAAGAAAATGAGTTTCTAGAAGCATAAACCACCAAAATATTCACATGTGTTTTTTCCAACTTCAATATAAAATTACATACAATGACCTACATTGGATTAAATGATAATAACATAATATAATAATACATTATTAAAAAATAATATGATAATATATATATAATTAAATTAGATTAAATATCCATTTTGAATTAAAATATCTTATTTTTCTGTATTCATTAAAGTTTGAAATTTATCAGAAAAATAAAAAAAATAAAACCAAACTAGAATTTGATGTATTGATTAAAAATAGTATGTTTATTTTCCTAAAGAGAGGTTATAAAAGTTTCAAAAACTATATTTAAATTTTTTTCTCCATCAAAAGGCGATAAAACTTTTCTTTCAAAAGAATGATTTAAATGAATAATGAATTATTTATACTTATATTATTCGTATAAAATATATTAGTTGAATACAGATATTTATTCTATCATTACCTAGGGTCTTACAATTGATCCCTTTCATTTTAAAACATATATATGTGGCTAACCATACCTATAACAATATGTGTGATAGACTACCTTCTTACACATTATTTCAATCCACCTACACATTGTAGGATCTTTTATTTTAGACTCACTAGCTTAGGGTGAAATAAGAAATTATGCAAGTCTCCGTGTGGAACCTATTCAAATAAATTTATTTTAATTTTTTATTGATGAATTTATTTTAAATTCTATTGAACATTACTTATTTACCTTGCATGATATGTAATGGTTTACACACCATGGGTTTTGGCCTACTATTATTGTATCTCCAACCTATCCTAAGAACCATTTATACCCATGTAGACTTTACATCTTCATTTATTGATAAATTTTATGTATCTCTCTTCCCAAACATATTTAACATTTAAATGAGGGGGTTATGTAAGATGAATGTGTTTCTATTAGAATCTTTTATACTGATAGATTTTGGAATTTTATTCTATTATTTCAATTTAAAATTTTAATAAAGTTTTAATCTTCTTACAGTTTTTTTATCTCATGAACATAAATGAATAATTTTATAGTGGTATTTTTCCATCATTTATATTCAATTTATATTACATTTATTCTTACATAATTCTTATCCATCAATTAATACTACTTCTACTATTGATTGATAATAATATTTTTTTATAACACTATTCAACACTAATAATAAGGGTATTGTCTCCCCACCATACTACTATTGGACCCTCACTATCAGTTGAAATACTCTAGCATATGTGGGGTTCACCTAAGGCCATGCAGTGACCAGTTTTGTTATTGTTTATATAGTCCATTAGAAACGGACTATACAAAGTTAGTTCATTATTTTATTCCTTTTGTATTAATATTTTCAGAAGGTAAACATGATATTATGAATGTTTCACTGCTTAGTAAATAATTTTTTAGGGGAGAGATCAATACACCCACACAAAAAATTCTAGGTTTCAAGGGTTGGGAATTTTGTTTCTGTTGTTCCCCTTATAGTTGTTTTCATTATCCCCTAGACTAACAATATTATATTACTATATTTATTAAAATAAGTGAATGAGTAATTATGCTTTTCCTATTATTGTAAAAAAAATTACAAAAATAATTAATTGCACATATGAATTCATTTTCCATTCATATCCCATGCGATGCATATTTCATTTCTAGGTTGTTGGAATCTATCTGTTTTCCTTGTTTATTTTTTGTGTTTCTATGCAATGTTATTAATTTAAATAACATGTATAGAACTCATCTTATTGGTAATTGTTTAGCCATATGTTCATAATTTATCTGATTGCACCTTTTTTGTTTTCTTTCATTATATTCTATGCTTCATTTTTTATTTATCATAGGGTGAAAATTTCAGTGCATAATTAAAAATGAGTCAAATTCCAGCTTATAAGGCATATGGGTGACTAATGAAATGGGAACTGATAACCCAATAATGCGATAAGTCTAAATGGTATCTTAAACATTCATGTAATATTGAGTAAATATTAAATATTTTTTAAATATCACAGTTTTTCTAAATATGTTGGTTTCTATTTAAGGGATCCAATTTGTCCAATTCATAAATTTAATATTTTCATATTAAATTAGAAGAAGGTGATCCAAATAATTAAACCCTCATGGAAACACCTTCTGTATGTTTAAAAAAATTAATATAGTTATTGGATAGGATTAATATTTCTTACCCTTTGTTAAATGGATTTGGTTATATAGTATATTCATGTAATATTTAAAGTGTCGAGGTTCTAAAAATAGTGAATTGTGGTAGATGATAAGACACCACAATTATTTATTAGTTTTATCTTAAAGACTAATGTTTATACAAAAATGTTCTTGGAAAAAACTAAATTGGCTTCCCTGTTGATGTGTGTACCTCGTTGATTAGCAGCACAATGACTCATATGTCTATTTTCTAAATTCAAAAATTGACCTTATTAAGTAAAATAGGGAATATTGTTTGTTTTATAAACTACTTAGAGTGTTATTAAAATAAAAAATATTCAAAGTGTCTAGGTTTTTTAATTGAACCAAAAATGGATTGAATGTACAAGCGAAGGTCACCTATGTTGTTTGTATGAATTTGTGTTTATCCCCATGAGTGTATGTTATGAAATATAATATTGGTCTATTAAGGTTTCTACATTTTGATCCTATATTAAAAGATAAAACCCCATTTTGATTAATAATATTCAATCAAATCTTATTGAACTTTTTATTATGAATTATAAAGAAAAGTAATGGTCTTTAAAATTTATATTTGTGATAAAATGGATGAATTGTAATAGTTTGTAACTGAATAATAATTACTATGTGGTTTGTTTAAAATGATGTTAATGTTATTACATATGAATAGGGTTGGTTTCCATTTGAAACTACCAATTAAATGTTAAAATAAATTAATGGTATATGTTTAATTATTTAAAATGGATCCTCATGTGATGTTCCTGGTGTATCCATTGTGTACATGTAGCTTTAATCCTTTTTATTTTTACATGATTTTTTTCTTAAAACAGAATATGAGGATTTTTATAAGATTCTTCCTTCTTATGTTTAAATAATAATTATAGGACTTTATGGAATCTAACCATCTTGGTTATGAATTCATTTTGCGCAACACATCCAATATCAATAATGGGATATCTTGTTGGGGGTAGATCCCTTATATCAATAATCCCTTACTAGTTTCATAAGATCATTTTATCTTTAATAGTTTAATTTGGGTGTCACCGTACCTCTTAAGACTCTTAACAAATCAAATTGAATCCTTTTTCATGATGGGTGGAAATAACATGTATCATCCCATTTTATGAGTATAGATGATTAAAACACTTTTTTCATACATGTTATAAATGCATAAGAGAATGTTCATCCTATTAGAAGTTCATGTGGACAAACCCCTTGTTTTATTTCAATTTTGGAGGATACATTAGGTCTTTAGTTAGATATATAGTCAAATAGAGTAATGTGACTCAGATATTGTTCTTCCTTCAGTTCATTTGATACATGAATACATATGGAAGAAATGACAATTGATTAAATTAGATATGTATCCCTTAATCTTGTAATTTCATGTCAGTAGGCATCATTATACATGATACCCATTGAATTGTTAAATAATACATTAAACCATTTGAGATTAGGTTTAATCATATAATGTTGATTTTTTATGATTTGAATAATGGTCTTCCCCAAAATAGAGTTCCTTTAGGATCTATATGAATCAAACCTATCCAAATTATATGGATGTAATTCATGGAAATTCATGTGTTCAACAATCATGTTATTCATTTTTTCATTTACGGTGGATTTAATGGTGTACATAGAGAGGACTCATGATGGGAGTTATGTGTAAATGTAAAAGGTAATCTAATCGAGCACTCTTGAGTGGCTTATTATCTTTAACTCCTGTTATAAATACTTGTTTATGAGAGAAGGCAACCTATAGGGCCGGAGATCACTAGTAGATGGATGGTGGGCCATGGAATGAATTTTTAATCACTATTTTATTTGATGATACGAACACTCCAATAGTGGTGAGTTTCAGGTTGAGTATTTTTTCATGTTTCCTTACATGTTGATGGGGAAAAAATAGTGTACTATTTAAAACAAGAAGCACAAGATCAATATAAAATATTTCTAGTTATACATCATTGATGTAATGTTTTTCTTGGGCACAGGATAGTGATGTAATTGGATTTATGCACAACCAATGGAGAGACCATTGATAGGGAATGATAAATTGTGGTTTTTCTAGGAGGACTATGGGATGCCAAATATTGTGAAGGTATCATGGTTGGAATGATGATGCATCAAAAGTTGTATTGTTGATCTTATAGTAATGTAGACTTGCAATGATTTGGTAGTCCTTCCAATTTATTTTGTTTTGGTTTGTTTTAAAATCAATGCAGCACTCATCATTTTTTTGGGAGAATGTTTCTTAGATCCTTTTTTAGATTATTTAAATCCTCTTAGTGTACAATCAATTTATTGATGACCATGCCCATATCTAGGTTTTTAATATATAGATTGAGAAAAAAGTGGAATTTCACCATTATAATTGTTTAAAATTCTATTGGGGTTGTTCAGATTTTTTATGTGAGAGTTTTCTCTTGAAATATGGCTTTTAGAGTTCTGGTTGATCTTGGGGGATTCCTAATTTTCTCAAAAATGAACACCTTGGTGGGACTCATGGATTCCAATTGTTTTCCTCTTAACATAATCCCTAGGTAGTTTTTATAGGTTCAGTCAACATTACTCTGGAAGGACATTCAACATGAACCCATATATCCATCGTAATAATTAAACGTGGTTTTCCATGGATGAGATCATTGTAATCACATTTCTAACTCGAAGGATACATTGATATTCAACCAGGTTCGTAAGGGCTGTTTTAACTAGAATGGAATAAATGTTTTTCATTGAGAATGTTCGTATTTTCATTTTTAGTCATCATAGTTTATAATGAGTTTTTAGTTTGAGATGCAACCGAGATAGGTTTATGGCCCTTGGTGGGACTACATGGAGATGTATATTGGTGATTTTTTCTGAAGGAATTAGGTCTATATATTGAAATGCTCCAGTCTCTGATTATAGTTGACTTGAGGGTATTCAACTATCATTGGTTAACCATGATACCACTTCCCATTTCCATATATAGTCTATGATGAAACACTTATTCACTTTATTGTAATGAAAAATGTGATGTAATTTCCACCTAAAGTTTTTATAGAAGATTTAGTATAATCAATTTAAATGGGGTCAGTTTAGAATTGAGCAGTTGATCTGAATGTGTCTCTAGATAAATGGGATCCTTCAATATCTATTTATATGTTGGAGTTGGAGAATGAGTATTGGCTCAGGTGATAATGGATTATGTGTTGTGTACTAAAGTGATGTTTGGAGGTGCATTATGAATTTGGAAACAAAATTCAACCATTAAAATGATACATCACAGACATCATTAGGATAGGTTATGTTATCTCTATTCCCAAATGATTATTGTGGATGATAAGTTATATGTTTGGTAGTTTGTTACAACCCACGTTTTTATTCAAGGGAAAACATCATGGGAATTGGAATTTTGACATTTATTGGACAAGTCATTCATTGAGTAGCGATTTAAAACATAATTATAAGATTTGGAATATATTATCTTTTTCTATTTATATGTTCTTCAATTTACATGAGGTCTCTTAGACATTTTATTGAGTTTAATGTGAGTCAGGTCATAAATTAAAATTATTGTGTGGTCTTAATAGGGTGTACGATTTTCCTGAAATCACGTGTCACCCAACTGCAAACTATGATTTTGAAACAAATGAACATGTTTGAATCACATAAGATTCAGACTATATATAGAAATTATTTTCCTGACCCACTATATTATTTCTACCTAATAAGTAACCACTCACATTTCACCACAAGAATGTTGTATGGTTTTGCCAAACTATGTGGCCAAACCATTTGACGAAATTTTTATGAAAAAATTTTAGTTAGTCAAATAATGAAATCATTAAAAATTATTTTTTATTTTGTAATTTCCTATAGTGGGTTTATCTACTTCTACCAATCATGTGATTTATCATCTATTAACAGTTAGGGATATTTATTCCTCCTTCAATCGTCGTCCAAATTAATCACCCTAGGAAGGAACAAATCTATAACAATGTGCAGATCCGTACTATATATCATATATCATGTTTAGTATTCCATCCTTTTCTCTATTTAGGTGCAAAAAATTTATCCATATTATCTGGGAATCTGACAGATTATTTGATTTCTTCAGTTTTAAGTTGAATCGGTCCTTGATAATGGATTTGTGGAGTGATAATACAATGAATTTGGTGGTCGATATTCTTTCCCATATTTTCATCTAATTATAAATTTAGTGGCGTTATTCTGCATACAAGAAAATTATGTTTATGGTTCATTGAATTTTAATAAATTAATTAAAATGGTTTTACATTTCCTGTGTGACCACCTATTATATAGAAACCTTCTCTCAGTCATTATCTTGGTTGTGTTCTACTGTATTTAATGTTCCCTATATTACTAGAGATTTTTCCATGAATTAAATGCCTAAATAACCATGAATAAGATTCAAAATTATTAAATAAATCGAAACATTTAATTTAATTAAGATAAATGTATTTTAATTTGGTTGGACCATGATATTATTATCTCACATCATATTATTTAATATTTTATGCTTGTTGATTCTCCCTAGAAGACAAAATTGCCTTCCATTATAATTGCTTTAATGACCATGAAGGATTTTTATTCCTTAATATGTTCCTTGAGTTAATAATTTATTTTGAATTTGGTTTGAAAATTGTATTAAACCCTCTACCCATTACATAGATGTGCATCATGATTTAACCCATTGTGCAGTTACTTGATACAAATGCCCATGCCTAGAATGGGACATTAACATGTATATTTCCATAATATTATTAGATTTTGTTTTAATTGCTCGAACATACGAATTGGTACCTATTCCTTCTGTTATTATAAATGAATTTTTTATAAAATGGAAATAGTATAGTGTTAGGGGGATATGAGGGTTTCCGATTTGAGCACCCCTTGAAAAAATCTCATTACATTATGTTAGAATTACCATTGTTTATTAAATAGTCCAGGAGAGAAACCATCTTTTCCATGGATGGGTTTTCGATGGGTTAAATATTTTACATATATATGAGTGAAACATGTTCCCTATGAGAGACCCCTTTGATAGGGTCAATGGAATAATTGGTTTTACCAAGCCTTAAGAGGTACACTATCCCCTACATGCGATCATATGTAGGAACATAGACATTGGTTATTAATTTATTTTTTACAATAGGCTTGGAGTTACACAGATGACTTTATTTCTAGGTTACCATGGATATACTCTATCAATCTAGTCTTATATGGATACCCTCATGAAATACATGTTATATCCTACTATAATTTCATGTACTTGATTAGGGTGCCTTGTTATATCTTTTAAAGTGGTTTTCATATTGAATTAATGAAATGGTAATGAATCTTTTCAATATGACAATTGATCCACTAGTCTTCAAAACATTGTTATGTATCCTCTAGGTCAATAACAAGATTCAAGAAATTACACATTATTAAATAACATCCCATCCAAAATACTGTTACATGATCTTTTAGATTAAACTCACTTGCTTATGAAAATAATGTTAATGATACAAAAATCCATGTATAACCCATTCCCATGATTTTAATTTTTTATTTATTTATACACTATAATTACATACTTTTGAAAACTAATTATTTATATTGAATGAAATATAATTTTTGAGACACCAATTTTTTGAATCATCTGATATTGTGTCATACACCTTGATTAGGAACCATTGGTACTCGATTAGTCATTACGTCTGTAGCAATTTTTAATTGAGAAGAATATAATATGAAATGTTAATATTAAAATGGTAAGATAGATTTAGGGAAGAGGTAAAATAGGTACATATAATTATCATGGATTTAGTTATCGTATTTTAAATTTTTTTTATTAAACCTACAGTTGAATTTTTTTTCTTCATATTTTACATGTGGAATCTCTTAGTCATACATGCACAACAATATAGTTGTGTTGGGAATATTTTATATTATGTTGATATTGAATTTTTTCATGTAGTAATATGTCAAAAAAAAATTATTTATTTTTCATTTTGTTTGATATAATGTTTCTATTGTACAATTATTTTACAATCTTATTGATGTTATTGTCTTCGAAATGTACCACCATTAGACCCCCACTGCGAGTCAGAAGCATCTATTGTATGGTGAGGCTTCCATGAGGCCATGTGTTGACTGGGAAAACTATTATTTCCACAGATAGTCATTAAAATATTTTACATTTTTTGATCTTCCATAGTAGATTAAATTAATGAATAATGATTCCCACATATCATAGATTAGTTTAATCATTCAACCCCTTCTCTTGCCTTTTTTTGAGGATATTGAAGTTGAGCCTTATTTTTTCCTGACCAAAAATTATGTCTAGATAGTTTATTTTGAGACCAAGGAACATCCTAGAAAGATGATACATTTTTTCAATGTTCCATGGCATAGAAGTTCAAATTCTAATGGGATGTGTGAGTTTGATGCATTTACAAACAAGCAGTTTACTCATACCATAAATATATAATCTTATTTGAAGGATAACAAGGGATAGAATTTTTTATAGTGGGAGGTTGTAAAATACAATTACCGACATTAATGTAATTCTATGTATTTTTTTACTCTTAATTTTGGTTTACCTTGGGAATATTGAGGATATATATATTTTTCTTAGGGAAATAACCGAATGTTTTGGTATGAATATGAATTCCAAAAAATTTATTGAATAATATCATTGAAATTAATTAAAAAAATTTAATATATTATAATACATGGAATATTTATATTATATCTATCATAACGAGAAACACCATGTTTATCTTACATTGCCAACAACATCGATTTCAATTGATTATGTATGCTATACTGAAGCAGGAGTGATTCCATAGTACATTATAATAATCAAATTAATATGATTTTTTTCCATGATCAACGAATTTTTGAATGAAATATTTTTAATAAATTATGAAAATATATCATCATATTTTTTGTAAAAATAATTCATTTTTTATCGATTGATTATAAATGAAAATAATGTCCAAATTTATATAAAGGTATTGATTTTCTGAAATCCATTTTAATGACCATAATGATGTTTTATCATAGTAAATAAATTTCATCAGTATTACTGAAATATATTATAAAATATATATGATATATATTTAATAACATATTTCTAAATTCATCAAATAAAAATTATAAGGTTACGATATGAATAAATTTCATTTTAATCATAAAATTAAGTATCTTTTAAGAAAATTAGTTTTACCAACTTTTAATTGTGCTTCAATTTTAAATTTAATTTTTGCCACTTTTATAACATCAATTTGAGAAAACAATATTAATTATTAGAATAAAAATTCAATAATTTTCTTTGGGTGATTTTATTATTATTTTATGGAGAACATTCAAATTCATATGAATAGTGTATGATACTAAATTTTAGATCAAACTGCATTTTCATAAAATATATTTATAAAATAAAATTATGATTTTACATGGTTTTAAAGAACATGTGGTTATATTTTATATTATTTAATCCATTTTATATCATTAGAAACAATACCATGTTGAATTATGATATAAATACTTAGATAACACTTGATATTTTATATTAAAAATTCCACATTATTTGCATGTCTATGGGAATAATTTTATTTAATTTATGGAACATTTTGATTGTAATAAATAAAATTTAATACCATATTAGAAATAAATATAATTTATTTTTGATTATATTTTCAACATATTTTTAAAAAAAATATATATGAATTTAATTAAAATTAATTATAGTGATTAAGAAAAATGAGTTTAATTAATGTATAAACATGAAAAATAAGGTGTAAAAATGAACCTAAAGTTGTGAAAATATAAATTTATTGAACTTTTAGACCATTATTCATATAATTTTAAATAATGGTCTCTTAGTTTTTTTGGGTAGAATTAAATTATGGGGAGCTCTAATATCTTTTCAAGAATTCCAACTATGTGCTCTCCCTACATTAATATATGGCCTTATATCATCCTACTCTAAGAATAATCCTCAAGACGATGGGATAATCCAAAATAAGAACAAATAATTTCCAAATATCCCTATATCATCCATATAACCATCAAATTTTTAATAATTCCATCCATGTATTCCCTTTACTGTGATCAAAATGTAGTTACATGTAATAGGGTAACATTTTATGAATCTACATTTATTTTTATTTCCATTATACATCCAATCAGTTGTTGTTATGAGATGTATATAAAGTAAAATATATATAATAATGATAAATAACGTCATTTGTGGTTGGGTAGACAATTACATCTTCAATGCTATGTATTTATTTTTCTTCAATATTAGAATTAAATATATAAGTATTTATTATTAAATAATATGTTATTTATAATATAATGATCACTATTTCAATACAAATTTTACATTTCAATATTACATAATGAGAATTTAAAAATGGGATTGTGACTCATGTGTTACTATGACGTACCGTCATCATTATTGTGACATTGGGTCATTTTTAATAACCATAATTAATTATTTAGATAAAATGAATAATTTCTCTATTATTGTTATTATTATTTAATTTTTATTTATTAGGATATGTTTTAAAAATGAAGCATTTTTACTATAGTTTTCTTACCAGTGTCATTTTTGACACAGAAACAATAAATGGTCAAACCTTCTTAAAATAAACATTTCTAAATAAATATTTTATACACCTTTTTTGAGTGAAATTTTTAGAATAATAAAAATTTTAAAATTTCTGATTTTAGTAGACAGTTAGAATAATTATATTATTCTAGAATTATAAATTCAAGAATGAAAAATTATACACATGGTAGGGGGATTCTTCTCAATTTTCATTACATGACGACTTAATTGTTTTTTACACATAGTTGACATTATATAGACCATTTAATTCACTATGACTGATTATATAAGGATTTTAATTTATATAATGATATTAAATGTTTAATATGATGTTATTTCTTTATTGATATCATGTTTCAATAGTTACCCATTAAGAAGGGACATTGTTTTAATGTCCTTTTATTGAGGCACAAAATGATGATATGCACCTTTTATTCAAATTTTTGTGGTATGTAAAAATCCTTTTAAATATTATATAATGAAATTTTTTTCATTATATCAAATTTTTTCATTTAATGATTGTTATTTCATGGTTTTTCTGATTTCATTAATATAAATGTGTTAATGGATTATTATCTCAATTTTCCGCCTATTTTAATTTTGTTAGGATTTAAAATTTTATTCATTTATATGGTGTATATAAATCCTCATGGGAAAATAATATAATGAATATAATTATTATCGTGATATATTAAAATATACATTTTATTTTATTACACTCATGTTGTTAATGATAAAAATGTTTCAATATAAAATGGGATACTTTGAAGTGATTAAATATTATTTTTCTCAACAATATATTAATGATAATTTAATGAAATTTCTTGTGATCGTCATGAAGAAATTTTTATTAACATATCCTCAACTAGGAATGTTTTGTATTTATACCAACATCATTAATTTTTTTGACGGATTATTTTTGTTTCAATGATGTTCTTGTTAATCCCATTTCATTTCTATTATTTTGTAATGACCTAAATAAATTTTTGATAATCCCATTTTTTAATGGGTAACTAATATTTCATAAAGAATATTATTTAACCCATTTTTTTCTCAATACCCATACTAGTGGGGCTCGAGACGCATCTCCCCATGTCCACCACCAATAGGCCAGGGGATGGTGACTACCACTGAGTAGGCATGTCACTAACATGAGAGGCATTGCCTATCAACATATATAGACACACACACACTCACATTTATAATCCCACAAAGCTGAAATGAAAAAACTACTAAATATGGAGATGCTGCATACATTAAAATCCCAACCAAGAGTACATCAAGAATGTAGAGAACAATAATGTAAAACCCTGGAATAAAAGTACAAGCCCACCAAAAGAAAGTCTGCAACAATGTCCAACAAGTAAAGACAGGTACTGGGACTGCAATCCGTAGCCGTAGGACCACACCTCAGCCTGTCTGATCTCACTGAGTACCATCCAGTCCTGGTCTGCCGAGAATCCTTTCGAATGCTCGCTCGTCTTCACAAGACATGACACGTGCAAGAAATTCCCGTGCAGGGGTGATTATAACAATACCCTATAGGACACCCCGAAAACCACAAAGTAATATATCAAAGGAAATACCATGAAGGAATGATATAATCTTCTCTACAAAGTATATTTTTACAAAACATATAACAAGATTATCTAGGTATACTCATACACGATCGAGCATCGCGAAACCACAAATAAGTTACAGCTTGAGGATTCCACTAAGCACGAAATAGGGATAACCCACTCTAAAGTCTGAAGAGAGACATACTAAGTACTCGTTCCAGGAGAACACACTCCACAAGTACATGAGAACATTATTCTCAGATGAGAATCACAACCAATAGCCCTGGGGTGATCCCAATAACTCAGTCTAAGCTAATCTGCAAAGTAGAGGATAGATGGCTGGGAAAAGTAGGTTACATTGATACTAAGAAACTCTACATAGGGTACCATGAAGGAATAATGGGTCCGACTCTAAGTCTCACAGAGGGGATTCCAAAAACCCTATTCTGGAAGTCATGCTAATGTGATCATAATCCTATATGTAAGAAATGATACCGGAAACCTTCAGTAGAATGGACATGGGGTCTAACCCTAAGAAAACTAGTCCATGTCACAGAAGGAATCTAGCTCAAGACATGTAAAACAAGTTACACGGCGTGTAGTAGGATTACACACCATGTTCCTTGACTCCAGGTACTACCTGTGTAAACGGCCCGTGTCAGAAATCAAAGTCGTGTAGGAAGTCATATACATGACGTGTAAGTCTAAGCACATGCCGTGTCCTGTAAACTGGGGAACACCCATGTACTCTGTCCATATGCTCGTACACGGTGTCTGTCCGTGTCTGCTGCCCATGTACCTGTACACGGGGTATCCCGTGAATTTGGCTGGGTCTGGCCGGGGAAGGGTACACACACTTTGACCTTGGCTGTGAACCAAACCTGTGTCCATGTACTCCAGGAGTAGAAGCAATGTAGTCCACCGATTAAAACAAGACGGGTAGCCCATAATACATGTTGTGTAGTTGATATTTCTCTCATAATCTCTATCTTCCTCCTCGTGCCGTACCTGGATATTTGGATCATGTTTCTCTTATCCCTTTGCCACGAAAATCAAGATCATGGGTCGCCTCATCGTCGTGATGCCAATTTTGTGGGCTTTGGGCCTTCGATCAGCTCCAAAATCTAATTCTGGTCATCCGTGTGGAAATCGTTTAAAGAACGATATCTTTTGATCTGCTTCAATCCGTCTGTCACCACCTCAGATGCACCTCCGTGTGGTTGTACCGATGCTAGATCATCAATTTTGGATCGTTGCATCTCACAACGGATGTGAAACGATCCGCCATTCATATCTTCTTGAGGAACGTGTAGAACACACATGAAGAATGCAATAAATCGTGGAATAAAGGCCCAACAAATTGAGAGGGACGAACTTCGATCGATGTTCGTGTCGATCTTGGTTCGTCACTGTCTGAAGGTTGAACGAAACCAAAATAACTTCAAGAATCGAATCCCAAAAATCAACACAAAAATTCCATCACTCAAATATGATCGATCCACAGGCTAATTTGTACGTGTATTAGTCTGCGTCCGTCGTAGGAATCAAGTACTGGGAAAGGAAATCAAAATCAAACATCTTACCTGGATTCACAGTGTTCATTGGTGAATATCAGGTCGTTGTGTCATCATCAGCATCGAAATTCATCAAGAACGTCGTCTTCGTGTGGGGGGTTTCCTCCAGAGCATTCCCAGAGCCTCTAAGGATTTCAGGGTTATGAGGTATGTAACCCTGGATCCCTTCTCAAGCCTTTATTTAAAAAATAATAAAAAGATATTCTCCACCACAAGATTTCATAAAATATTTTAATTAAATATTTTATTATGGTTGTGTCCAAAAACTGGATTTGACCACTGACCCATGCGAGCCGATGTTAGGTCTCTCCTAGGGTAAACTCGCTGCTCTGGACACAACGGATCCCTTGGATTTCCAATCAAATCACCCATTCATGAGTTATCCCACTTTTTCAGGAAAACAACACACACCTGTTATTTTATTATTTAATGAAATTTAAACATTTGTTCTGGGCTCACTGGGAATCAAAACTGCATTCCGTCTCAATGGTTGGTCTCAAAATGATTCCCTAAATATTAAAATAATACATGGAAAAATAAGGGACATCACATCACATCCTCCTTAGGACATTATGTCCCCGAAAAGCTAAAACAAAGGCTACTCAAAAAGATGTGGGTACTACACACGAATCTGAGCCTCTCTCTCCCACGTGCTCCCCTAAGGATTAATGTACTGCCACCGGACATGCACCAAGGGAATAAACTTCCCACTGATGATTATCTCCTCATGATCATCGATCTCTACTAGGTACTCAGGAAAGGTCGCTCCATCATAGATGTCCAACTCACCCTAGTCGATAACGTGTGATGGATCATGCACATACCTCCGCAGTTGCGACACATGGAAGTTGATGTGTGCCCATTCCATCTAAGGAGGTAGATCAATGTTGTACGCCACTTCCCCAACTTTGCTCAGAATCTGAAATGGGCTGATGATCCTCTGAGATACCTTGCCACCTTGGCCAAATCTCTGCAGTCCCCGTGGAGGTGAGGCCCGAAGAAACACATGGTCTCCCACCTCGAAGTCCAAGGGCCTCCATCACTAGTCGACATAAGGCTTCTAAAAACTATGTGTAGTCTTAATCCACTACTATATGACCTGGAACTTCTTCATAGGAGCTCGCACAATTTCTTGGCCAATGAGTGCTGACTCTCCTAGGTTATTCCAGCAAAGTGGTGATCTGCATGGTCACCCGTACAAAGACTTGAAATGTTCCATACTAATAGTGGAATGATAATTGTTATTATAATAAAATTAAACATGTGTTAAGTGATCCTCCTAGCTATGACCAATGTCAAGTATGCAAGCTCTGAGCATATCCTCTAGAACCTGGATGGTCCTCTATGTCTGTCCATCAGTATGATGATGAAATGATGTGCTCAAGCGTAATTAAGTCCCAAAAGCCTCCTGAAATCCCTTCCACAAATGGGCTGTGAAATGAGCATCACGGTCAAGGACGATCATGGATGACACTCCATGAAGTCTAACTATCTCCTGCACGTAGAGGCGTCCCATGTTCTCTACTGAACTCCTCCCCCATATGGCTAGGAAGTGGGCCGACATGGTGAGTCGGTCAACGATAACCCAGACGGCATCATGTCCCCAAGAATAACGTGGTAAACCCATCAAAAAGTGCATGGATATCCCATCCCACTTCCACTATGTCACCTCAAGGGGCTGAGTCAAACCTGCTAGAACTTGGTGCTCAGCCTTTACTTGATGACAAGTATGGCCCCGAGAAAAAATCTCTACCACACTCTTCTTCATTCATGGCCACTAGAACTGACATCGATGGTCCTAGTACAATGTTTCCATGCCTGGATGCACCTCCAAAGAGATGTATTAATCTCCCTTAGAGCCTCCTCCCACAAAGTCACTGGTACTACTGTGATCCCTCTGAAAAGAACAATGTGCTCCCCACCTTTTGAATATCCATCAGTAGCATCACATGCAGATATATGGGGACGTAGAGTCTCATAGCTATCATCCTCAAGCATCACTTCCTTGACTCGTTGTAAGAGTCGAGGGGTGAAAACAATCGAATAAAGGTAAGCTCCCTCATCTCTATCCACAAAAGATAAATGTAATGAGGCCAACTGCCTTGTAGCCTCATCTAGCAACTGTGAACTGGATTTCCTACTAAGAGAATCTGCCGAAATGTTCCCCTTACCAGGAGTATAAATGATATCAAAGTCATAATCCTAGAGGAACTCAAGCCACCAACTCTGTCTCATATTCAGCTCCTTCTTAGAGATGATATATTTGAGACTCTTGTGATCAAATTAGACGATAACCCACTCACCCATCAGGTAGTGCTGCCACATCTTCAATGCGAGGACTACCGCTGCCATCTCAAGATCATGGGTCATTTAGTTCTGCTCATGTGGCCTCAAATGACATGAGCTATATGCAATGACATCTTTCATCTGCATCAGGAAACAACCAATCCCGGTTCATGATGTGTCGCAGAACACTACGTACTTGACACCCTCTTCTGGTAGTATCATGATCGGGCTTCTCGTCAGACTCTGTCTCAACAACTAAAAAGCATGCTGTCATCTCTCGGTCCATCGAAAGGCTACCCCTTTCGGTTCAAAGCTGTCATGGGTAATGAAATAATAGAGAAATCAAGGTTGAATACCTGATAGTATCCTTCCAACCCAAAGAAACTCCCAAACTCTGTCACGCTCTGGGGGGGCTCCCATGCTAACACTGCCTCTACCTTGGCTGGGTATACTACTACACCATCTGCTGAGATAACGTGTCCCAGAATGTGGACCTCCTATATCCAGAATATTCACTTAGAGAGTTTCCCGAACAACTGTTGCTCTCAGAGTGTGTCCAAAACCATCCTTAGGGACCTTGCGCGCTCCTCCTCGGACGTAGAGTACACAAGGATATCATTGATGAAGCCCACTATGAACCGATCTAGATAGGGCAAAAAGATCGGGTTCATGAGTCCCATAAACACTACTGGGGCATTCTTCATTCCAAAGGGAATCACCATGTTCTCATAGTAACCATAGAGATATAAGAAAGTCGTCTTCAGTATATCCCCATTTCATACTCGCAGCTGGTGATAGCCTTATTGTAGATCATGTTTCGAGAACCATCGTTCCCCTCTTAACTAGTGGAAAAGGTCATCGATTCTCGGTAGTAGATACCGGTTCTTCACGGTCACCAGATTCAAGCATCAGTAATCCACACATAGCCTAAATCTCCCTTCCACCCTCTTGGAAAACAACACCAGGGCCGCCCATGTTGAAATGATGGGTCTCAAGAATCTCTTCCACTACAAGTCTTCCAGCAGCTCTCTTAGCTCACGAAGCTCTACAGGAGCCATCCAATATGCTGATGCTGATATCACTGTCGTCCCGAGTTGCAAATCAATGCAGAAATCTATCTCCCAATAGGGAGGTAGTCCTGGGACATCCTCATAAAAGACATCATCGTACTCAGCCACTACTGCTAGAAACTGGAAACTCATAACATTTTCTATGCCAAGGGCTATGCTAGCCAACAAATGTGAAATCAGTTGTATCTTTCGACGCATGAGTCCATCCTGTGCTGCCAGGGTCTCCTTTTCACTAACTATGGAGAACCTTGTTCGATTAATGCATACACACCGCACCCTTCACCTTAAATAGTCAATCTGGGCATGAACTTTGGATAGACAATCCATACAGAGATTGACATCGTTAGGCCCCGATGCCACCACAAAGAGGTACCATACGAAACTCTTCCCTCCAAGGGTCAGTTCACACTGTCTGCAAAGGTGTGTGATCTCTGAATCTTCTCTAGTGGGTGTTTCGAAGCGTAAGGGTTGAGTCAATGGCTCAACTGGAATCTCAAGGTCTCAAACAAGATAAGCATCCAAAAAAGAATGAATAGCGCCTATGTCTATCCGTATGACAACCAAAGTAGAAAAGACAAATATTGTACCTCTAATCATTCTGGGAGTACATGGGTCATAATATTTTGCTTCCTGCAGCTGTCTCTACCTACATCCACCCACTCACTGAGCCTGGGGTGGATCTACTGGGGGGTGGTGGTGGCAAAAGCTGAAAATGCCAACCACCTCCAACTGCTCTCCCATTTCTTCTACCACATCTGCCACCCCAATGATCTGTCTGATAAACACATTTCCTCTACCTTGGTGGTCTATCCACAACTCATGTGTCAGTAGTACAATGGTTTGGACAATCTCAAGTGAGATGTCCCCTGCCATCACATGAGTAGCATCTTCTCTCTCTAGGCTGGCTGGATGCACCCTGTGAACAATGAATGATAGATCCTCTGTCCTGGTATTTCCTATGAACAATTATCCCATGCCTGGGTACCAGATGTCAGCTCCCTACTTTTGAGGTCTCTGCACCAACTCGCTCACTACTAACAACTACCGGCTGTCTCTGCTCCACCAAGAAGCTCTTGACCAGCAAAACCCGCTCGAGCACCCCAACATACGTTGGAATCCACATAGGGATGATGTTAGCTCGGATGTCTACGCACAAGCCCCACTCAAAAGTCTGAGCTCTGAAGTACTAATCCCTGACTATATCAATAGATTACCATTGGAGGTTGGTAAATCTCGAGGCATAGTCAGCCACTATCATGGTCCCCTGCTGGAGATAAAGAAGCTCATGTATCTGTACTGCTCTCAGGGTAACCAGTTGAAACTCCTATCAAAAGAGACACTCAAATAATGACCATGAAAGAGTCGCCTCATCATGGATATGGATAACCAAACTCCAGCATCGTCCTGTCGAGACCTGAAGAAGGATCGCTGCCAGGATCACCATTTGATCTGCTAGTGTCCTGACCAAATGGAAGGCTATGGTCACTACTTCAAGCTAGTCCTCTGCTTCCTGAGGGTCAGGCTCGCCTCGAGACCCGAGGTTTCTCTATCTCTGAAACTCATGGAGTGATCTTAGCCTATGCTCCCCCTCTACTGGTACAGTAGGCACTAAACACTACTCCACATGGGGTGGAATAACTGACAGACCACCCGATGGTAAAATTGGGGGATCTGGTCTCTGTATCAAAGCATCATCACTGAGGGGGGTCATCCCCGTGATCGAGTTACTGGATCATAGCGGGTGCACGTCGCGGAAGAATCCTATAAAGAAACAATATGTATCTCAGTTAGTGAGTATATCTGGAGAGATGACTCAAGAAGTACATGGAAACCACAAATCATTATTATATAATTATTGTACCATTATTTCCCCCTGCAACTAGTGTTCTCATGTTCCGAGTCAAAAAGAATGTTATCGGAGTCCTGATGTATTGATACGTCAGCCACCTGCACCCACACTGGGGTCACTAGTCTGAATGCCGAACATGAAACACTTAACACTGTTTCCCTAAATCAACTCACAGACTCTCGGTCCTGAGGTAGAACTGACCACCCTGATACCACTCTATCACGACCCGTCTCAGGGGGGCCCAAGACGCAATTCTCCAAGCCCACCTCAAATAGTCCAAGGGCTAGTGACTAGAACCGAGAGGGCATGTCAATAACCTTGGAGGCATTTACTATTAACATGTACATACACACAAACATCTCCAAGCCCACAAATCTGAAAAGAAAAAACTACAAAAGATGTAAATTCATGCATACATTCAAATCCCAACCAACAGATTGCGACATGAAGTTAAAGTACAGTAATGTAAAACCTTGGGCAAAAAGTACAAGCCCATAAAAAGAATGTCAGCAACAAAGTCTAACCTATAATGAATGGTACTGGGACTACAATTTGTAACCGTAGGAAAACAACTCGGCCAGTCTGATCTCATTGAGCACCGCCCGGTCCTGGTCCACCTAGAATCTTGTCGAAGGCTTTCTCATCTGCACAAGACACGACACCTGTGGGCCAAGCCTGTGTAGGGTTGAGTAAAACAATACCCTGTAGGACACCTCAGAAATCACAAAGGTATACAACTATGAAAATACAACAAAGGAATGATATAGTCATCACTATACAATATATGATTACAGAACATATAATAAGAATATCCAGATATGCTGATACATGATAGACCATTGCAAAACCAAAACTAAGATCCAACTAAAATATTCCACTAAGAACGTAATAAAGAGAACACACTCCTATGTCTGAAGAGAGAGATATTAAGTACTTGTTCCAGGAGAACACACTCCAAAAGTACTTGAGAACATGATGCTTAGATGAGGATCACAACCAATAGCCATGGGGTGATTCCAACAATTCATTCTGAGAGAATTTGATAAGTAGAGGATCGGTGACTGGGTAAAGTATGTCACATAGATACTAAGAAACTATACCTAGGGTACCACGATAGAATAGAGGATCTACCTCTATGTCTCATTGAGGGGATTCCAACAACTCTATTCCGGAATTACTGCTGAAGGGTCCATACTCTTTTATATAGGAAATGATACCATAACCTTCAGGCGAATGGCCAAGGGGACGAACCCTAAGGAAACTAGTCCATGACAAAGAAGGAAACTGGCTCAAGCCATGTAAAACAGGTTACACAGTGTGTAGTAGGAGTACATGCCGTGTTCCTTGACTTCGGGTACTGCCCGTAACAGCCTGTGTCAGAAATCAATGTCATGAAAGAAATCATATACATGGCTTGTAAGTCGAAGCAGACGCCATGTCCTGTCAACTGGGGAACACCCATGTACCCAGGCCCTATGCCCGTACACGGTGTCCATCAGTGTCCCCTGCCTGTGTAATAGTACATGGGGTATCCCAAGTATCTTGCCGAGTCTGGTCGTGGAAGGGTATACATGTCGTGTCCTTGGCCGTGTACCCATCCCGTGTTCATGTACTCCCGAAGTACATGCAGGGTAGTCTTCCAACGAACACACGCAGAAGTCCGATTTTGGTCATCCATGCGGAAATTCGCCTCGTTGTTGTGATACCAAATCTATGGGTATTGAGCCTTAGATCGGCTCCAAAATCCGATTTTGGTCATCCATGCATAAATCATTCGAATAACGATATCTTCCAATCCACCTTGATCTATCTCTCTCCACCACAGCCGCACCTCCATGGGGTTGTACCGAAACCATATCGTAAATTTAGGATCGTTGTATCGCACAACAAATGCTCAATGATCCGTCGTTAATATTTTTGTGAAGAATGTATAGAACGCACACGAAGAACGTGATAAATCGTAGAAGAAGGGAACAAAAATCGAGAGGGCGAACCTCCATTGTTGTTCGTGTCGATCTTTGTTCTTAACCATTAGAAGGTTGAACTAAACCAAATTAACTTCATGAATCGAATCCCCAAAATCCCTGCTAAATTCCCATCCTGCAAATATGATCGATTCATTGGCTAATCTGTTCATGGCTTATTACGCTTTCGTTGTATGAATCAAGAGCGGAGAAAGGAAATCAAAATCAAACATCCTACCTGGATTCGCGGAGTTGGTTGGCGAATATCTGGTCAATGCATCAACGTTGCTAGTGAAATTCGTCAAGAATGTTGTTGCCGCGTTAGGGGTTTCCTCGAGAGATTTCCCAGAGCATCCAGGGGTTTCAGCATTATGAGGTCTCTAACCCTAAACCCCTGCACTTTCCTTTATTTAAAAAGGATAGAATGATATTCACCACCACAATATTTAATAAAATATTTTAAAAACTATTTTATTACGATTGCGTCCAAATACAGGATTTCACCCCCGACCCCTGTCAGCCGATGTTAGGTCTCTCGTAGGGTAAACCCTCTGCTTTCGACGCAACCGTACCCTCATATTTCCGATGCGAGCAATCTTTCAGAAGTTATCCCACTTTTTCAGGAAAACGACACACGCATGTTATTTAATTATTTAATTAAATTTAAACATTTGTTCCATGCTCATCAGGCCTCGGAACAACATGTCGTCTCAAAGGTTGGTCTCGAAATAATTCCCATATAATATTAAAATAATACATGGAAAAATCCAGGACATTACATTATTTCCGTATTTTATTATTGTTTCAATGAAACTATTATTTATCCCATTTTTACCATGTGTTAAACATGTTTAATTGAGACCGAGAATAAAACTGAAATAATATATTTTCCAGAGGATAATTAATTTATAAATAGATTTTTTTGAACCCATTTTTTATGGTTATGTGATTTCAAATGATATATTAATAGCACCAACTTATATTCCATGGTTTAATAAATCCTAAAATAATTTTTAAGAACCAATTTCTTATACATGGTTAAATATTATTTCAAAGAGATTGTAATTTAATCCATTTATTTTACATGTGATAATATTGTTCTAAATTGATATGTGTTGAACTCATGTCTATTCCATGGGATAATATTTTTGAGAAATTTTTTTATTAGACCCGTCTAATTTCCATGGGTTAATAACGTTCTAATTAAGATGTTATGGGTCCCATTTTCATTTTTATCATGGGTTATTCGTCTCTCCAAAAGATTGTTATGGAACTCATTGCTTTTCCATTTGAAAATAATGATTCAAAGAGAATTCAATGGAACTATCATACATCTCAAATAATAATCATGTTTATGGAAGAATGAACTCGCTTCAATGGGATTTGATTAATTCTATCTTGACTCTGTTCATGGACATAGTAAATTATTGGAGCAACATGATAGTATAATATGTTCTCGATATATATTAAATGATTTTTCCCCCAGATAGTCCTCCAATCCATTGGTTTATCATTATATTATCTAGATAATTATATTAGAAAATGACATTATTTTTATTCTATTCATTAGGGGTTAGAGATATGTTTTTAAGTGATCAATGAGATGATACTTCCAAGAATCCATATTGTTTAATAATGCTTTATATATGTTTATAATGATTCTAATGATCAACAATGATATAGATTATTTTATGATTATTAATTTTTATTACTATCTATTTAATCATGTTTTTATATTTGATGTTATACATAAAAATTAGAATTATTTATTTCATGGTTCTCTCATACACTTTGATTATGTCATTTTACCCATAATCACTCTTATTATCATTGATGAAATTTAATTGCTAATGATTTTTTAAACCTTAATGTTAATATAAGGCCACCATTTTATTGTTTCCTTTTCCATTGTATTTGAATGAGGATGTTAAAGGATTTATTTTTATACATTATTTCAAAAACATAATAGTTTTTTATGACCTAATATTAAATAATAACGCTTTAGAATAATGAGATATGATGTTCAACATTATTAATAAGTTATATAAGTTTCAATATTGATTTGAATTTTTTATGTTGTTTTTTTCTCATATTAACTAAAAATATAAACAAAAAAGGTCATTTAGAATGTATGTGATCTAAGTTTTTTGATTAATGTTTTATGGTGTTGATAGATAAATCTGTTCACAATTATCAGCAATATAGCTAAAAAATGTAATCCTAATTCTAAAAAAATATATTTGGGATTGTGGATTTGGGGATGTTATAGTTGGTTTCATGGTTTATTTTAATTAACTTATGATATTAAGAGTTTATCATTTTAATCTTTTTAAGAGCTATGGTATCCTTTATAGTTTAATAACATTAAGGATGATTTTATATTTTAATTATTAGGAACATTATTGATGTTGTAAGCTATGGGATATTAATTTTATTTTTGGGGATTTTTTTGGGATGAGGTATTTATATCCCATAAGATAAAAATGATTTATACTTAGGGATAAATTGGATTTACCATTTATTGAATCAATAAATTCTCGTATTCTAGGGGCAACAAGTCACATCTAGTAAGGCTATGGTGATTGAACACATAATTGAATGATGAAAATTGATTCACGAACCACCTATACTATACATAGGGTCATAGTTAGAATTACATCTTTTCCGATGAATATTAATTTAGAAACATAAGCGATTTTATTTGGGAATTATTTTAATTTATCATGGTTGAAATTATGATAAAATAATTCTATTATTTTTCTATAAATCTTAGTCCTAAAAATTCTTGTAAATATTAAGCATCACTAGTTATGGAATTATTTATATTTAATTGAGCATTAATTTTTTTTATTACATCATCATATGATTGTTTTTTAATGTCACGACCCATCCTCGGGGCCCATTCCATGACTACCCCAACCCGCCTTCCATAGGCCAGGGGCAGGCAACTAGTACCAAAGGAGTAAATCCTGAAAAAAGGGAAGGCATTTCCTTTATAAAATGTAAACATACACAACCATTGTGCAAGAAGAATAAAACACTAAGTCAAACTGAAAAAAATGTACTGCTGAAAGTTAGGGGTCAGAAATACAAGACCAACTGTAAAGTACAAGGGAAAATAAAAAATAGCTGGAAGGTGTCAATAATCTCCTCGATCATCCACCACAGATACTTCCTGAAGAATAGGTACAGATAGCCTCCTCAGCGCTGTCATCCGTCAACCTCCTCCGGGTACCGACTCGACGTGAGGTCCACCTCCGGGTGTCGTCTAGTCCTTATACAGCCAGCCTCTGTTAGCGCTGTCTATCATCTGCATCCAACAAAAAGAGGTATGGTCATAGCCCGTGCAAATGTGAGTATAACGATACTTAGTAGGGACCCCGAGATCCTCAAGGTCTCACTAAATCCAACAAGGATAAACATAAATGAAAGATCACAATATATAACTTTTACATAGGTATATGCCCATTCATATACCTAAGTTATCAAGTTACCCATATCATTCATGAAAAGAACACAAAGTAAATTGACTCAGCACAAACTAGGATTTTTATTCACGATGACAAAAACATGGCTGCTAGAGAACTCCTCCTCTATCGAGAACTGTAGTCCTATCACGACTCTGAGGTCCTACTCACTATCCTTAGACTGCGGAGGTACTCCTCCACTATCGATTACCAAATGTGTGCCACCCCAACGCAGTAGTGCTCCCTGCCACAGGTCTGTCGTCCCAACACGGTAGCACTTCCCCTACTAGACTACAATGGTAATACTCCTGTCGAGTACCGCGGGTCTGCCACCCCAACGCAGCAGTGCTCCCCGTCATGGGTCTTCCACCCCAACATAGTAGTTCTCCCTACTAAGCTAGTCATGTCACTCTATTACGAATCAGAAAAGCAGTCATCAGGTCTCAGCCAGCTACAAGGTCACCATACACTGTATGCTCATCTCTTGGAGGATCCGCTCCATGAGATAATTTTTGAAACTCCATGTGTCTCTATGTTTCAAGAAAATGAATATAAAAGTACCACCTCATCATAGGGGTCTCAACGCAATAGACAGCGAGTCAATCAGATGCCCAGTCTGTAAGTTATTAGCATTTATGTTCCAAGGAACCGATTGGTTTTTAAGCTAAACCAACCCAACCATACTCCTACTGAATCCAAACCTCATGTGGATTATTCAAAATGAACTTTCTCATCAAGAGGAATCCAACGTAGTCGATGGTACGTCAATCAGACGACTGGTCCTTACATAGTAAGCATTTATGCTTCGAGGGATCAGTTGGAATTACACTCATTCCAAACCCATCCATTTTCCAAAGTCATCCAAAACACACTAAGAGTAACACAAAACGACCTCGTTGTCACAAGGGTACTAGTTCCGCAGACAGTGTTCCAATCAGACACATGATATTTTTGAAATTCAAGTTTACGTGAAAAAAGGATAGGTCCGTTAGGCCTGATGGTCTGATGGGTCGAGTCGTCTCAATTTTGGCAGTTTGACCTGGAAAAGGGGTCGGACTGGCCCACTGAGTCGCACAGCCTGGCCTGAAGGACGCAGCCCGGCCCCGCTCGGCCCGACCCGGTGCTGCTCGGCTGGGTGGGCAGCTTGGCTTGCTCAGACAGCCGACCGGGAGGTTCGAGGGGGGCGCCCCCCCCCCCCCCCGGATATCCAAACCAGTGGTATCGACCTTCCCAAACTGGCAGGTTACGCCTTCCGGCCTTCTGGCACAACCGGCCCGCACGGCGGGTGGCAGATCTTCCGGCATGGCACCCTCTTGGAGCTGTGGATCTGCTCCACTCGTCCGACCGATGGACTGGACGGTTTTTCAGCATTGCCCCCTCTGTTCTTCGCGGCTCCCCATCGCCCGGCCGTCCGGCCCTTCTAACGAAGTGGCACGCATTTTGGGCCACAGTTCCCGCTACACAGCCGGTGTGACGGCGCCAGCTTCCTCCACCGCGGCCTATGCTGGTCATGGTTTTGCATCCCTGGCAGGGCGCAACAGAACTATGCTTCCTTCACTGTGGCCTACATGGCCACAACTTATTCTAGCTTATGCGACAACGGCCCTTACACTGCCTGTCTTTTCCGTGTTCAGCCTCTGGTCATCTGTTCCAAAGAGATCAGGATTTAGCGGAGGGTCATCAGACCGTGTTCGTTCGGCCCGCTCCCTCCACATTAAGCGATATAAAAATGTTGTACAAGCAGGATGTTCAATGACAAACGAATCACAATTTTAATCCATTAAAATTGAACTTGATTCCCCTACCTCGATAAATATTCGCAGTAGCCGAGCATCATGGAAGACGGTGTCAATTCCATCGTCATCGGAGTGTACCTAAAGATGTGGCATCTAGCCTCTTGTCGCAGGGAAATGAATAGAAGTCTATTTGTTGTTCTTCGTGGAAGAGAGTGTTGTTCTTCATCCAAGAAGTATACGTTCGTCATCGTTGGGTCGGTGTTCTTCCCCAAAAACTCAAAAGCTCCCACAAAAAAAAGGCATCCCCAAAATAAAATAATACGCTACCTTATTATTTTATTTAACAAAATCCATTTCAAATTGAAACATTCAAACCAAATCATTAATTAAATTTGTTGGAAAAAAATAAAGAGAGGTAAATGAGGTGGAAGAATTCATAAAGGTTTGAAGATTTGTCAACCATAAAATAGGGTGTATACGGGGTGGGGGGGGGGGTTTAAGGGAGTTATTTTGGGAGTTTAAAGAGGATAAGGGAGATCAAAGGGTTGGGATCTTGTAGGCCCCACCTCTCATTTTTCCACGCATGGTATGTTGGGTGGTTGTGGTCCCCACCAACAACTTCCCAAGGGAGGGTTTAACTTCCATAGTTATAAAATAAAATTGTTCTAGCAATTTTATATATTTTAAACTAATAACCCAAATAACAATTCTCAACCCTCATAAAATGCAACACTGGTAAAGGTCCCCTTAGGAAATTACAGTCATTGTGAGTTCATTGGTTCCCTCAGATTTCAATTACGACACCGGTTCAAAAGATAGAAAAACTCGCTCGTTCCCTTATTGAACGTACCTGATCTATACTTCGAAAATTGATTCTGGGAAGACTGGGCCTTGGAATCAAGTGTAGTCAGAAGCCACAGACTCGTAAAATTCCAAGGAATTTAAGAAAAAAATTTCATTAAAATTTCAGTTTTTTTACACAACTCCCACCTCAGGTATTTACGTCCCCGAAAAGCTACATCACACACTATAGAAACAATAGAGGGTACTGAGAACGTATCTGAGCCTCCCACTCCCATGTGATCTACTGGAGGTTCTCATGCTTCCAATGAACACGTGCCAGAGGAATTGATGGTCCACAAATGACATGTTCCTGTCGATCCTCATTTTCTACTGGAACCTCCCTGAATATTGTCACGTGGTCGATGATGATGGATAGGTCATGCACACATCTCCTCACTGAGATACGTGAATGACTTCATGCACCCGGTGCAACTGAAGTGGAATTGCAAGGTGGTAAGCCACCTCGTCTACCCTTCTGAGTACCTGGTAAGGTCTGAAGAATGGTGTAGATAACTTTATGCCCCTTCTAAATCTCCATAGACCTCATCGAGGTGAGACCCGTAAGAAAATGTGATTTCCATCCTCGAACTCCAGTGGTCTCTGTCTCATATCAGCATAGTTATTTCGTCTGGTATGTGCAATCTTCATCCACTCAGGGATGATCTGCACCTTCTCCGGTAGCCTCAAAATGGGCGTACTGGTCAACCTCTGCCTCAGCTTCTGAAAATCACTACTGGCATCTCTCGGACCACACGAAGGGTTTCTCCTTCTTCGGCAATGCTAAAAGCGGTGCAGCAACTCTTGAGAAGTCTGGCACAAATCAATGTCTGGCTGAATCATGATTGATCGACTGCACCCACGTATTCATGATTCCATCATGTGATTCCTGGGATTTCATTTTCACCGACCAAGGAAACCCATCCCAACATTGTAGGTAACCCACACGCTTTTTTCCTAATATAGTCAATCTGTGTATGATCTATGGTTTCTCAGTCCATATCCAAACTAACGTCGTAAATACTCGACACTACCACCAACATGTTCCAACCGATACTCTCTCCTCAAGGGTCAGATTACACCATTGTTGTATGTGTGATTATAGATTCTCCTCCCAAAGGTATCTTTAGACGTGAGGGTCAATTCAACGGCTTAACCGAAAAATCTAGGCCTGGGACAAGATTTTTTGAAGGAAGGAATGATTCTTATCAATGTCTATTGGTATGACAGAAAGTAGAAGACATACACCGTACCTTGAATCATCCCTATAGCACTTGGGTGACACTCCTTGATCGAATGTGTCTACTATCTTACCCTACCCTCTTCCTCCCTATGCCTGGTGGGGACTACAAAGGCAGGTGGTTGTAACATGTCTAAATGTACATCACCACATGCTTTTCTCCTAGCACTTCTTCCACGTCTGCTACTTTGCAGATTCATCTTTCCTAACCACTTCCTCTTCATAAAAAATTTTACACGCCCAAGTCTTTGAGACTGGTGCCAGTTTCCTGCTTTCCCACTGCTATCCTTCACTAGCTGTATCCACTCATCCAAAGAAATATCAACCACAAAGGTTCTCTCTAGAACCCTAAAATAAGTAGGAATGCATAGAGGAAAAGTGATGGCTCAAATATCGTTTAAACACACCTTGCTAAGAGTTCTGATCTCTAAAGCACTGATCGAATCATAGTCATCAAGTACCAGGAACGATCAGTAAGCCTCGATGATTACTCATCTACAGACATGTCATCCTGTCGAAGCTGTATAAGCTCTAGAAAAACAATTATCCACCTCCTCATGCAAGTCCTCAGCCGCCTGTGATTCAGGCTCACCTCGGAACCTGAGGGGTATCTGATGATGAAACAAGTGTAAGGAACTAAACATACATGTGTCATCCACAGCTACCGCCTGTTGAATCAGTGGACCAACAGGTAGTGATACAGCTGGAACACTACACGATGGTACTTTTTCTGACATCTGTCCACGTACCGAAGTGCCATAAGTATGCCAACCATCCACATGGTCACTCACTGGGAAACACCAGTAGATAAGATCACCATCTACTATACTAGTGCCCAAACTAGGTGTATAACTCTAGCAATCACCTCTAGTCAGTCCACTTCTTCTTGGGAATCTTCCTCGTCTCGTACCTTTAGAGGCTTCTACTGCTGGAACACAGAAACGCGCGCTTTTAGTGTGCACCGTCCGCTGGTATTGCTGGTGTCATATACTGCCTAACGGGTGGTGGTGATGCCGGTACATCACCCAAAGGTGCCAACATAGCAAGAGGGGCCTACACCAGAGCCTTGTCGCTCGGTGGGCCTTCATAGGGTACTCTCTGGGAACTCCCATAGAATTTATGCATGCTAGTATCCAAAACAGATGTGACATAGTCAAACTATTTAAACCTGTTGAGATGACCTGATCGAGCTGACATAATGGAAAATTTTGGAATTACAAACGCAATCAGTGTTTTCGTGCACTATGTCAGAAATCAGAAGTCATGGTCTTGGTGTAAGGATACGTCGGTCTTCGAACCAACACTGGACTCCCTGAACTGAAACCATACTCGATACCCTTAACACTATTGCTTCACAAAAAAAAATTTCAGAGTCATGAGTTCTTCGGTAGAACCGACTCCTCTGATACCAATTTGTCACGAGCCGTCCTTGGGGCCCATTCCGTGACTACCCCAAGCCTGCATTCCATAGGCCAGGGGCTGGAGACTAGCACCAAAGGCGTAAATCCCGATATAAAGGAAATGAATTGACGTTATGAAATGTATACATACTCAAACAGAGTATAAGTGGAAGAATACACTATGTAAAACTGAAAACAAAAGTAGTTCTCAATGTAAGGGGACAGAAATACAAGCCCAACTATAAAGTACATAGTAAAAGACAAAACAACTAGAAGGTGTCAAGCAGCTCCTAGATCATCCACCATGGATCCTACCTAAAGGGTAGGTACAGATAGCCTCCTCAACGCCCTCGTCCGTCAACCTCCTCCGGGTACAGACTCGATGTGAGGTCTACCTCTGGGTGTCGTCCAGTCCTCGTACACTCGGTCTCCGTCAGTGATGTCCATCGTCTGCATCCAACACAACGAGATGTGGGCATAACCCGTGCATGGGTGAGTATTACGATACTCAGTAGGGACCCCAAGACCCTCAAGGTCTCACTAAATCCAACAAGGATAAACCAAAAAGAAAGATATCAATAGATAACCTTTATGTAGGTATAAGCCCATACATATAACTAAGTTATCTTGTAACCCATCTCAATCATGAGTTAAACACCAGGTTCATTGACTCAGCTCAAACCAGGATTTTTATTCACGATGATGAAAACACAACTACTAGAGAACGTCTCTTCTATCAAGCACATTAGTCTTTTCACGACTCCGAGGTGCTACTCAATATCCATAGACTTCTGAGGTACTCAAACACTGTCGAGTACCGTAGGTCTTCCACCCAACACAGTTGTGCTCCCCGCCATGGGTCTGCCGCCCCAACACAGTAGAACTCCCCCTACTAGCCTACAAAGGTACTCCTCCTGTCGAGTATCACGGGTCTGCCGCCCCAACATAGTAATGCTCCCTGCCATGGGTCTTCCATCCCAACACAGTAGTGCTCCCCACTGAGATAGTCAAGTCACTCCAACATAGATCGGACAAGCAATCCTCAGGTCTCAGCCAGCTACAAGGTCCCCATACTTCGTATGATTTTCTTCGAGAGGATCCACTCCACAAGCTACTGGAAGACACTCCAAGTGTCACTAAGTTCCATGAAGAAGTATCTCAAGGGACCGCCTTGTCATAGGGGTCTTAACACAACATATGGAACGTCAATCAGACGCCCGGACTGTGAGTTGTTAACATTTCCGTTCGAGGGGCCCGATTGGTTTTTAAGCTAAACCAACCCGACCATACTCCCACTGCAAATGGGTTATGAGAAAAGAGATGTATTACTAGAGGAATACAACGTAGTCGACGGTACATCAATCAAAAGTCTATTCCTTATGTAGTAAGTGTTTCCACTACGAGGGCCCGGTTGGAATTATGCTCGTTCAAAACCCATCCATTTTCCAAAGTCGTCCAAAACTCACTAAGATTAACGAAAAAGGACCGCCTCGTCGCAAGGGTCCTAGTGCCGCAGAAAGCACATCGATTGGACACACGGTCTTTACGAAATTTACATTTAAGTGAAAAAAGGGCCCGGTCCATTAGGCCTGATGGAATGACGGGTCGGGTTGTCTCAGTTTTGGCGGGTCTGACCCGAAAAAGGGGTCGAACCAGCCCGGTGAGTCACCCGACCTGGCCCGTGGGATGCGGCCCAGACCGGTGGGCGCGGCCCCCCGGTTTTCCGAACCAGTGGCGCCGCCCTTCCCAAACTGGTCTTCTAGGCTGGATGGCCTTCTAGCGCATGTGGCCAACACGGCAGTCCACCACTCTTCCGGCACGGCGCCCTCCGGGCTTAGCGGATCTGCTCCACCCGGACGATTGACGGGCCGGACGGTTTTCCAGTGCGACGCCATCTTGGCACCGCGGCTCCCCATCGCCCGGCCGGGTGACGGGCCGACCAGTCCTTTTACCTAAGCGCCCCGCAATGTAGGTCGTGGTTCCTGCTGCACAGACAGCGCGACAACAGCGACTTCCTGCAACGTATCATACGCTAGCCACGGTTCTGCATCCCCGGTAAGGTGTGGCGGCGCCGTTCTTCCTCCGTTGTGGCCCGCTTGGTCGTGGATTTTCCTATATTATGCGACGACGGCCCTTGCGATGCCTGTCTCTTTTGTGTTCCGCCTGCAATTGTCTATTCCAAAGAGATCAAGATTTAGAAGAGGCTCATTGGACCGTGTTCGTTCGGCATGTGCCCTCCGTGTTAATTGATAGCAAAAACCTGTACAAACAAGATGTTCAACAAAAAATGAAGCACAATTTTAATCCATTAAAATTGAACTTGATTCCCCTACCTCGAGAAAGATTCGTGGTAGCTGAGCATTGTGGATGACAGTGTCGATTCCATCATCATCAGAGTGTACCCAAATATGTGGCATCACCCCTCTTGTCTCGGGGAAAAGAATAGAAGGCATGTTGTCATTCTTCATGGAAGAGAGTTTCGTTCTTCGTCGAAGAAGTCTTTGTTCTCCATGGGAGGGTCGGTGTTCATCCCCAAAAACTCAAGAGCTCCCACACAACAAAAGCCTTCCCCAAAATATAATAATAAGCTACCTTATTATTTTATTTAACAAAATCCATTTCAAATTCAAACATTCAAACCACCTCATTAATTAAATGTGTTGCAAAAAAATAAAGAGAGGGAAAAGAGGTGAAAGAACTCATAAATGTTGGGAGAGTTGTCAACATTAAACTAGGGTGTTTAATAGGGTGTTTAAGGGAGTTATTTGGGGAGTTTAAAAAGGATAAGGGAGATGAAAGGTTGGGGCTACTGTGGGCCCCACCTATCATTTATCCACAAATGGGATGTTGGGTAGTTTTGGGCCCCACCAAAAACTTCCCAATAGAGGGTATAAATTCCTTATTTATAAAAAAAATTGTACAAAAAATTTTATTTATTTTAAACTAATTCAGCAAAAAATAATTCTCAACCCGCTTAAATCGCAGCTGCGGTAATGGTCCCCTTAAGCAATTACTGGCACTGTGAGTTCATCGGTGCATTCAGAGTTCAATTATGAGGACAGGTTCAAAAGATAAAAAAACCCTCTCCTTCATTTACTAAACATACATGAGCTAAACTTCAGAAATTGATTCCAGGCACACCGGGCCTCAGAATCATGTTCTGTCAGAAGTAATAGACTCATAAAATTCCAAGGTATTTTAAAAAAAATCCATTGAAATTTCCAGGTTTTTCATTTAATTTTTCGAATTATCATTACATGAGAAAACCATTATAGTTTTTTATTTGTATAAATACTGGTGGAATAGTTTTACTATCCCTTTATTGGTTATGTGTTCTAAACAAGTCGATTTTATTTATTAATGAATTATTATATCATCTTAAATACTCATTATTTAAAAATATTATACATTTTTTGTCGATGTTTATTATAAAATAAATTAATACAAAACATGTATGTATATTTATTTTTCTAATTCTCATCGTCTAGATGCTAATAAAATTCTATAACTCTTAGAAAAGGATCATAAATCAAAATTATTGTAATAGCAAATTCATTTCTGGTAAAATAATGTTTTTTTCAATAAAAAAATATTTTTTTATTGAGGCCCTAATCATTACATGGATCATTAACATGTTTTTTATGAATCTCCTCAGTCACTTTCTATAATTATTTATGTTTTTCAACCTTTTATGCAGATGTTACCCCTATGTCGATCCCTAGGTATATTCACATTACAGTGACCTTTATGATTAACACATTCCAAATAAAAGATGTCATTTTATGAACCGTTTATATTATGGAATAATTTATTTGAAATTAATTAATTTTTTTGATATAATTTGTTGCAAAAAAATACATATTATATCTTCAATCACACACAATTCCATGTTTATATTGATTTTTAGTCAACATATAATTCATTTGATGATATATTTTTTACACAAGCCTCAGTCTTACCAGACAACAATATAAAACGAATATTTTTATTATTTTTATTTCATAGTCATTTGAAGGGACTTAATGAATGATAATATAAAATTTATGAAACTATAGGTTGAAAATGATTATAAAATTTATTCATTGGATATTAATAAGATGTAAATGAAAATAATATCCCAATGTATATTGTGATGTTCAATAAGTCATGATAATTTTGGACTATATGAAACATCATCATTTATTTTGGTATATTTAAAACAATTAATATCTAGTGTGATACCCAATTTCATGTTTCTTTAATAGATTTCACTTCATGAAAGACCTATTTTATAATAAAATCCAAATATTGATAGGTTGTCTTATAAAATAGCCATTATATTGATGGTATGAAAAGTATTAATAGGAATATTAAAAAATTATTTACACATGTATATGTAATTTATTGTCAACATTTAAATTATTTATAAAGGAAAATTTACAACTCTTTTTAAAAAAAAGATTCGTTTTTCAAAAAAACTATATAAATAAAAATTAGTGAGTTTATAAAATACATAAATCACACCTGATGGAGTTTATTAATTAAATATATATGTAATATATATTAATTCAAATTATTATTTTTATTCTTATATTTTGTTAAAACATGATATAAGAACAAATTCAATTTTTCAAATAAAATATGTATTTTTTAAAAAATTCAATTTTACTACAATTCGATCGCACACCCATTATAAAATTTTTTTTTATTAAATTGTTAAATTTTATTTAACAATATAAAGTTTTTATTTTTATGAGGTATGCAGAAATATTATTTGGATGAATTTTTAATTTTTATCTAATTTGATTCAAGTATTAATGAAAAGTAAAAATATACAAAACTGTAATTGAAGACACATTTTCCCGTAAAATAATTATTAAGGTTACATAATATTTTATAAAGGTTATAAAATATAAATATAATATATTTTTACTACTCATTGTAATTAGGTCATTTCCATTAATTTTACATTGTATTTTGATCTAAAAAAATATAACTCTTTTATGATGTTTTATTATTTAAAAAAAATTTCTCTTTCAGAGAATGGGATTAATTTAAATGTAATTACTGAATGTTATGTGTTTTGAATTTTTAAAAATTGATTCCTTAATTTTAATTAGTGAGTAATTTTTTTAAATAGGTTCCTTTTTTGGCATTATGAATAGCATCATCTGATATATTAATTATTATAGTAAAAAGGTAAATCATTTAATTATAGGCAAACATAAAATTGTTAAATTAAACTAAAAAAGGTCCTAATATAATTATATGAATTTTTCTTGACCTAAATATCCCTTGGGTTGAAATGTATTCCTTTTTAAGACACTTGTAAGAGATTAAGAAATTGAATATACTTTATTTGAAGAAATGTTAAAACGGGTTACTCTAATTTTAATAACTATATTATATTTAATATTTGGTTATAAATAATATAAGTTCAAAATTAAATAATCAATTATATGTTATTTTTTTAATCATCAGAGTAATTTATTTTTATTTTTTTTAAATAAATAATAAACAATAATTCTTATACATTTCTGGTGCTAAAATAATTTAATTGATTAAAAATCAAAAAAATATTAAAAATATAATAACCAAAAAAATTCAACAACAGCTGACTAAATATTATTATTCAGTTATATCTATACTATAATAATACACGGGTTGTGTTATTGACCATTTTTATGAATATGGATATAATTGTGACGCTTATTATATTTTATTTCATTTGATGCTACAATTCTCAAATTCATTTTTAATGAATAATTTTTTATCATATTGAATTTTTTAGAATATATAGTCAATAATAAGTATTCTTCCGAAATTTATAATATTTTTATTTTTCATAGTAATTTATTTACAATTTTATATTTAATAAATATTTATATAAATAATTACACAAAAGTGATGTAGTAATATTTTATTATTGAAAATATCATATTAATTTTATTATAAATAATAAAATAAATATATTGTGGGGTAATTTGTATATGAAAAGAAATTTAAAGATTACTATGACACCAAAGATATATAATAAAATATTTTTTTGAGGATAATAACTTATCTTGATATTTTATATAAATCAATAAATATAGTATGATCAAAATTGACACTATTGATTGTTTATATAAGTAATGTATTATTAAATTATTTTAAAATCATAAATCATTGATTAAAATATATAATAATTATGATATTTTGGAGAAAATTATCATGTATTGATTTATGGTCTAATATACATCAAATATGTAAATATTTCACTCTTTTAATATTGAAATATTGGTTACCTTAGTTAAAAATTTAATAGAATAACTATGTGTCGATTAAAAGTACAAGGATTTAATTGGAAGATTGATATTAAAAAATATTGGATAATGTGATTACAAACATAAATCATTGAATATTCCAAACCATGATATTTAGGTGGGTTTTGATTTTATTATAAATTGTTTTTCTGGAGCATCCTAATGTGCCTGTCACCTCAATTAAAAAATAAAACATGCTCCCTCACATCTTTACTTCACATAGATCTTTCGTGGATAGAAATTCCATTCCTTAATACCTTATAAACATACCTAATAATAATATAGAGTTCCTCATCTTCTATAATGGTGATCTATAATGATTTAAGAAGTGATCTAGAGGGAGTACATTGAAGAAAAGTTTGTTCATATATAATGTATTCGAGACCTAAGGTAAATGATTATTTATTCTCACATTTATATTAATGGGACATATGACATATAAACCAAATTTTTATTTTATTTGGTGTTTATCCATCCCATTAATGATTTTGTGTTTCTGGTTTTTTTAGGAAATTCTATTTACATATAAATATAATTTTTTTTATTTTATGAGGCATGTTAATCGACTGACTATAATAATGTATGGTATAGTTTAACAGTATCTTTATTGTCCTAGATAAATTATAAATTGGTATTTAATTAGTATTATTTATAATCCTTGATTATTCTTTCTAAAATTGAGTTCATAAAATGTTTTACTATTCTCATATGGTTGTTTAATGTCTGTTTTACGCATTTTTTTAATTGTTACTTAAATGTTAGAAAAGAATATTTCATTCATCTTCCAATTAATTTCTTTTTGAATCTTATGGAAAACATTATGAGAACAATGTTTTATTTTAACATTTAAAGCATGAATGGATTTTTTTTCCAAAATCTTTATTTACATCAAGAATCTATTATATGATATCAATGTTATTTTCCATGAATTTATTTTCAATTAGAATATCAATTTATTTTAGGAAAATAAATCAATTTTGAAGAAGAAAGGATATTTTCCTCAAAAATTAATTTCAAATTTTCTTTGAAAATAATTTTCCATCATTATTACATTATTTTATGTATTTATGTTTCAATTATACAATCTCTATTATTCTTAGGTTTTTGTTCTGTTTATTATTGAATTATATTGATGTTATCTATTTTTTACATGGATTATGTTAAGATGATATGATTTTTAAGATACCCATTATATTCCTTCACTTATTCTCTAATGAATGATTTATATTTTTGTGTAACATAGAATAATTATTTCATTATGATATTAGTGTGACCTATATATCACTCTAATGCATTGGGTAATGATTTTTATCTCACGGATGATAAAATACTGGGATTGGAAATGATCTCAGATCAGTAATACAAGACTGTAATGATAAATGATAATAGTTTAATAATATAGGTCAGGAATAGTATGTTAACCAAATTCAGTAATACTCATCAGGATCAAGGAGTGAACTCGGTTCAATAAAGATATTTTTCCTCTTTGTTGGTCTTGACTATGAGATTTGGAAAATATGTAAATGAATTATTATGCTTATGAATCTGCCAAAATTCAATGATTTTTTTCAAATCATTTTTATTATGGATCATATATTTTATTTATTCCTTATTTAATTGAATGATTTATTTCATAATTCAATATTTTCATATATTTTATACATGGTATTATTTTCAAAAGTTGTCTTCTTGTTTTTTACATTATTATTCTCATGTTCTATTTTTAATTTTCATATTTTACCTTTACTAAACATTTGAGAATACACTTTTCCAATTATTTAATTTCTATATGATATGAGGAAAAGTTTTAGTTATGATACAAAAACTGGAATATCTTTATTTGAATTTTTTAAGTCTGACACAAAATTAAAAGAATGTGTTCCATGTTTTTAAAGGAACTAAACTTGTAGGAAAATTGGGAGTATGTTTGTGAAATGTGTTAATTATTCCTAAAATGTTAGGTAATTTTTATGTATGCACAACATGGGTCATTATAGTTTGAATCAAATAAAAATATTAGTAATCCTTTGGATACTAGGATGTAAAATAATTATTGAGATCCCCAGAGAAAATGGCTCCATTTTAGGCATTATAGGGAAAGTTCTATTTAACTCTCGATTTTTTGGATGAAGATTATAAGGCCCCAATCTTAAACCTTAGTTAATCTTGAGTTATTACAAGATTACACATTGAGGATATTTTTGGGTTTAGATTTTTAGAGAATTATATCATAAAACTTTCATTACATTCCACATATAAACAAAGTGGTTACAAAAAGATAGTATTCTTCATTCCCATCAATGTAAACATATTTAAAATAAACATGGATTCTTTCTTGACACTTCCTTGACACTATCATCATATCATGTACCTTTCCCCTGACCTGTGAAAAACATTTCAAAAAACATGGGATGAGCATAAAATGCTCAATAAGGGATATAAAAATATGGAAAGGAATCATGGGTATACATATACATAAGGATGATATCATACTTTACCCATAAAACATAAGCACTTTAACATACCTCATCAAATCATGAATAAATAATAGAAATCATAAGACATAAAGGTAACTTGAGGCATTCATAACATTCTTACGTAGGGAGTAACCCTCTTGGTTACATTTGGAATACATATCACAGTATATTCCCTAAATCTCTTCGAAGAAACCCTAACGTTTCACACCTTCACGTTACCCAATGCATTGGAGATATATATCGGGCTCACCCACCCTTAGTGTATCACAGAACCACCTGTCTTCATAATAATGCCCAAGAACCATAACATAATCATATCACATAAAACATGCATAAAGGAAACATAACTTCTCCACATTTCAATAACAAGATATCAATACGACACATTTATATAATAAAAACATTGTGAAATCCATTTTCAATACCAAAATAAAAGAAAAGTATAACATGGTATTTATTTTTCTTTTAAAAAGAAGGTATGGCTTGTAGAGGAAGCCAAAACTCAAATAACGGTCACGACGTCAGAGAAGTCATTGTCGTCGCATACGTACGACAAAAACATTCCCTTTTGTCGTTTAGTAAAACGCTTCATATAAAAAGATTCCTTTTGGATAAACGTAAAAGTAAAAGGGTTTTATACACCGTATAAAAAAAAGTTGTGTTTAAAATAAATTATGCCTCAATGAAAGGAGATTGAGACGAAGTCCCATACAAAGATCATTTTTTTAAATATATTAGATCTAGTATGTGTATTCACTATAATTACAAATAAATAAATTACAAATACAAGATTTTACATAATAATATAATGACATAATTTGAAAGTAGGAGATTAACCCAAAGAATATAAATTGGGTTAAGAAGTTCCCTTACCTCGTATCTGACTTGACCCGACCGTTCTTTAATCTCCTGAATAAAAAACTTTAGTTAATATCTACTTTCTTAAGAACCTTTTACAATTTCATTATTCCTTTAATACCATGTTATGAACATCATGTAATCATTTATGTTAATAATGTTCATTTTGTCGGTATTTGGTTCTTAAGTCAAAAATAGACTTCTTACACTTACATGTTGTTAATTTGGTCAAAGGTTCGTTATATACAGAATGATATTAATGATTTGGATAACATATATATCATATATATTCGTCATATACATGTATTTATAATATTACATCAAATTTAGAGGTAAGAAATGAAATGCACCGTTCATGGAGACGGTAAGCCGTACGTACACATGAACGCTACTTCCATTTCTATTTCGTATTTTATGGAATGGAATCATAATGATATAAGAGTATATAATAATTCCAGTATAATATCATATATAATATCATTAAAATTGTCCTTTACATATCCCACATATAGTATTAACGAATCAAATCACTTTCAGGGGGCGGTAGTCCGCACTTACTAAAATGAAGATATCGTGTTTACCCATAATGGAAAAGATAATGGTATGACATAAATGAAAAATAAAGAAGCTTAAGGAAAGAATAAACATATTATATATCATATATAAAAATAGTGACATCATAATGGACACCTTTGAAGGTGTTAAATGAGTATTGAACAATCTTCGTTTCGGGAGGCAGAATTTCTCCATCCACGGAAACCGTATGTTCTTTAACCATTTTATGTAGTTGTGTGAGAGTTTAGCTCGAATAAATCTTATAACAACAACCTAGTATATTGAAGATACTTGTGTTGTTACAAAATAAGTAAGTAAAAAGAGTTTAGGGGGCTGGAGAAGGAAAATAACACAAATGAACATGAGAGAATGAATTACCTTTAAAAGTGTAACTCCTTTTGATTTGAGCCTAAAGGCTTCCTTTGAAAGGATTCTGCCCAACGAGATTCCTCTAGGATGAGGATAGGGATGTGGAGAGAGTAAATGGACAGGGGATGGCCGAGCCAAATGATTGAGGAGTGTGTGGAATGAGGTAGAGGTGGGGGCCTTTTATAAGAGGAGAGGAGGGGCACTTTTGGAAATCATGAAACTATTACTTTATTTGAAAATGAGTTTCAATTTGAATGGTCCCACATTGGTATAATTCTAGGATAAGGTGATAAGGGTTCGAAATATAACCATCCAATAGGTTTTGGACATTTTTAGGTCTTAGATATTACATTATCATTCCATTTTATTTAAATCATTAAATAATGAGGTCATCGCTGCATCATCATGATGTCATAAATAATTTAATTTATATAAAGACATAAAATTAAAAAACAAATACTATGATGTAGGAAATCTTTTTATCTTTCCAATGACTATTTGTAATCAAAAATCTGATCTTTATTACCCCATTTAAAAATTGTTTTCGTAAAACATATTATGTTTGTGTCATTTTTACTTTTACATTAAATAAAAATTTATTTATGTCATTTCCCAACCAAAGTGGCTCCATGGGGTCCCCAAGTTGACCCATGGATTTTCTTCGTCGGCCATGACACATTCAATAAGGTTAGGACATGTTTCTAGGTCATTTTATATTATTAAAGCATTATTTTTACCTTAAACTACACTAATTACCACTAATCGCGATTAAAAACTTAATAAGTTACTATTCACTAAAAAATTATTTTAATCTCATTGAACCACATTTTACTTTTTAATGACAACCATGTATGTCGGATTTTCGAAATTCAAAACACAATGATGACAAAATTTCATTTAAACAGAAATTCGGTTTTTATATGTACCACTTAGTGGTTTCACTATTCATCAAAAATTGATGTTTTTCAGAAAATTACCAAAAATTCACCCTAAGCTATATTTGATATTACAAATTAAAAAATTAAGTCTATTCTACAGAATTCAAAACATATAAGTCACATTAATTAATTTAATAATTAATTCCCGCTGTCTGAGCAAATAGCGTGTTTTTATGAAACAATAAGTATCAAAAGATTGATACTAGTTTAAGTCCGATTTCAAAGTGAAATTGATTCCAATGACCACCATTGGATTAAATGGTAAAAATATATTCAGATTAAACTTTAATACCAATTCAAAAGATAATCTAATCATATAAATAAATTAGATTAAAAAGCTATTTTGATGTAAAATGCAGTATTTTTCACTATTCATTAAAAAATGAACATTGTCTGAAAAATACCAAAAATTCACACAAAGTAAATTTTGATGTCCCAATCATAAATAATAATTTTATTTTGACAAAAATAGCTTATAAAATTGTCAAAAGATATATTTAAAAAGGGTTTGCCATCAAAAGGCAGTAAAACAATCTTTTAAGAATATTAGTGTATTATATGCATAAGATTGTATTTATTTTCATTTTTAAGCACCTAAAACACTATCTTAAACATTAATAGACATAGATAAAAATATCTATTATTCATTACTTACTTGGGATGTTACAATGATGGTGAAAGGAAGTTGATAGGACTAGAATTGGTAGAACAGATGACAGAATAGTTCAATTGATTCAGAACAACCTGAGAACAGCATAGAGAAGGAAGAAAAGTTATGAGGATAACTAGAGGAAGGATCTATCTTTCATGGTATGTGACCATGATTTTCTCAAAGTATCTCCCTGAAAAAGTGTGATTCATTTTGGTAAGAAGGGATTGTTGAGTCTGAGGTTCATTCTACCCCATGAAATCTTGGGGAGAGTTGGATAATTCTCCTAGAAAGTGGATTTACATACATGTTTATCCCATATACACAATGTTATTTAGGTTTTAATATAGATAAATTAAATGTCGGATCCATCTCATGTTTTGGGTGCAGGGGTAGATCAGTTGCAAGAGAATCTCTCTTATAAGGAACAACCAACCTTGATTCATGACCAAAGAGATAAAGTGTTGAAGAATATGGTAATTCATCAGGTAATGGTTTTTTGGGAGACCCATATTGTTGATGAGACGGCGTTGGAATCTGAAAATGATATGAGGGATAAATACTCCCATTTAAATGATAAATGAATAAAATTGTGAGGATGCAATTTCTAAAAAGGGGGAAGGATGTAACATCACAGGTAAATAAATAATATGAAATTTTAATATTTATTAATATTTATCAATATAATAATATTTTCATTATAATGTTTATTCTATCATTAATGGCATACCCAACACGCAATAATTTTTTTTTCCGAAATCTTATGTTCCACACAATGCTGAGTCATATTGAATAAAATAATAAAATAATAATTTTATTTTATATGGTTGTTATCTCCTACCCATTTCAGTATTTGTAATGTACAGAACTAACCATATTATGAATATAAAAGTTTTTTAAATGTATTTACCTTTAACCAATAAATGTTAAAGGCTTAAAATGTGAATGAATCAAATTTCAAACATAAATATTCAAATATTTTTAAAAGGTTGTTTTACCGCATTTTGATATAGAATCATTTTTAAATTTGTTTTTGTCACTTTTTTATTTTATATATGATAAAATAAACTTATAATTTAGAATTGGGACATCAAAATTTACATTCGGTAGATTTGTGGTATTTTTTGATAATATTCAGTTTTTAAGGAATAGTGAAAAATACTGCATTTTAAGTCAAATCTTTCATTTCATCTGATTTATTTATATGGTTAAATTATCCATTTAAAAGGTTTTAAAGTATAAATTTATTATATTCTTACCATTTAATCCAATTTTGGTCATTGGAAGTAATTTCACTTTGATTTTTTAAAGAATCACATGTCAATCATTTTTGTAGTTTTTACTTCATTAAAACATGATTTCTAGTTTACACAATAGAAATTATTTTTTAATTAATTAATGAAAGTTATATGTATTTAATTTGTTAAAATAGAAATCATTTTTGAATTCAGAATATAAAAATTATCATTGGATGATGTTTTGGTATTTTTCTGAAAATGTTCAAATTTTTATGAATAGTGAAAACACGTTGTAGTAGTTGAAAAACCAAATTTTTCATTAAAATGAAATTTTATTGTATCTGTGGATTAAATTTAAAAAATTCAACATATATATTAGTCATTATAATGTAATATGTGGTTCAATATGATGAAAATAATTTTTGGTAAATAGTAACATTTGTTTTTTATTTATTACGGTTAAAGGTGAATAGGGTAAATCAAGGTAAACATAATATTATAATAAACAAAATTTACCTTAAAACAAGTCCTTAAATTATTGGATGAGTCATGGAAGGCCAATAAAATCCTTGGGTAGATATTTTTGACATTGAAAACTATTTGGGTAAGATAATGAAATTAATGAAGGTTTCTTTTAAATAATAAAGTTTTTTTATTTTTCAAAAAGTCATGATAAGAATAGTCTAAAAATTGACATAAATGAGCTTTAAATCAATTAATTTTTAATTAAATGATAAAATTTTCCTAAAAATATATGATTATTTCAAATTATAAAGATAAAATTTAAATGTTATTAATGAACCACTTTCGATTCTATTGGAATTTTTTGTAACTATATTAAACATATAGTATTATTATTCATGAAGACATGGTAATTGTTAAATAAGTTAACTAAGGGTTAAATAAAAAAGATAAGGATTAAAAAATATCCAAATCCTTTCCTATTATTATTGGATTATTTTTTTATAATATTCATCATATATTCTAATTAAATGAGTTGGGGGCCTTTTGAAACTGAAAACCATTTTATAATAAAATAATACATCCAATATTTCCTAAAGATCCCCTCCACCCTCTTATAAAAGGATACCACATATAACCCATTTCTCCTACCTCTCATGACTCTTGTCACATCAAAAATCTGCCCAAATATTCTTCCAACATCCCTTTATTCCCCCTAGAAGCCTTACAATAGTCATAATGGACTTCAAGAAAGCCTTTTGGATCACACCAAAGGTAATTACTTGATTAAATGGTTATTTCATCCATTAAGTTCCCTTATTTTATTTTACATCTTAACTCCCTATGCTCTTCTTATCATTTTTTACAATACAAAAACATTATGCTCAATATAGTTGGTTTTTGTTATCGTAGTGATTCAAACTACACTTCCACACACGTCCATCTAATGGACACAAACATACTATTTATGTGGACGTCGAACTACACCCTCACAAACCGATGATTATTTAATATTCTCGTACCACCTTTAATGGTGTCCATAATGATGGAATTATATTAATATTTGATATATAATATATTTATATTGTCTTTATTCTTTTCAATTTTCTATTTATAGCATACCATTGGGGTTTCCAAAATGGGTAAATACGATAATTTAATTTGAGGATTTGCGAAATACCACCCCCTTAAAGGGATATGACTCATTCATTCCATATGTGGAATGTATAAAAGATAGTTTTAATAAAATTATATTTGATATTATACTGGATTTATAACATCCCTATGTATCATTATGATTTCCTTACATTAAATATGAAATAGAAATGAACATTGTGTTCATGCGTACATACGGCTTACTATATCCATGAACTTTGTATATCATTTATTATCTCCAAATGTTATGTACTATTATAAATAAATATATATACTAGATATTTTTGATATTTTTGATATCAAAATAAGGAATATAATTCTGATGATAATGGACTTCTTACCAAATAGAATATTTCTAATTTGAACAAGTTAATTTTTTGTCTCGTGTTTTGAATATTGACAAAATGTTTGATATGAACTCAAATAATTAGATAATTTACATAGAAAGGTAATAAGTGACATAAAACGGATATGGAACATAAAAAATGTTCTTATGCAAGTATAAATTACCTTATGTTTATTATTCATGATATTAAAGAACAAACATGTCATGTCTGGCATGAGGTAAGGTACTTTGTCTCAATATTCTTTCATTGAGGCATGTTTTGATAATATACACCTCTCTCTTTTATACAATGTATAATAAAAAACATTGAATTTTAATTTCATTCAACGGTAATATTTTTTCTATGAAGTTTTTTATTAAATAAAAAAATTGAAAGTTTTCAACATATGAGGAGAAAATGACCTCCCCGTCGCCGTAATTGTTATTTGGCATCATATATAATCCTTAATGTTTTTTTAAATGAAATGAAATCCCTTATTATGTTTTTGGGTGATTTGTATTGAAAAAGGTTTGTGAAATGAATTTATTATTTCAATATATTGAAATTATTTCTTTTGATTTAAAATTAAATTTTATAAGTGAAATGTTAATATTTTCAATATTTTATGTGTTATAATTTTATAATGGTACTTATACATTTTACAAGAGGTTATGTGATAAACCAAATGATGGGTGGTTTCAACATAATCTAAGACGGGTGGTTATGTTATAAAATCCAATGAATTGGTTATGGAACTCAACTGTATGGCTATTCTATTTAGTGATACATTTCGAAGTCGACAGTATGGTTATTACATTTACGTATGATTATGTATGAAGTTGAAATTACATGTTATATGTTATTTATATGGGGATTATGGTAATATTTGGGTTCAAAAGGATATGAAATTAAATTTTATTCAGTGATGAGTATTTTCAACTCCATAAAGGTGAAAATTACTACTTATGAAAATGTTTTCATTGTTTATTGGTAGTTTTGAAAAACTAATAGTTTTTTTCTTTGTGTATCCCTTGCTGAGCTTTTTATGCTCATTCCATGTTTTAGAAGTCTTTTTCACAATAAATAATGTGAAATATTGTCAAGGATAAGATCAAACTAAAATAAATGATGATAAAAGATGGAAATAAATATGTTTCTTTTCTTTTATGAGTTTTATTTTATGAAAAAATTGGATATTGAGTAGAAGTGTCTATATGTAATTTTCAATTTTTTATGTATATGTTATTACCTAATTATATAAATCAATAAATGTGAAATGATCCTCTATGTGAATTATTAACACAATTCAATATTAGGTAATGTTTAAGGTTGGGGCCTTATAAACCATCTAACTGGATAATATACTTGATAGGATGGCATGTTCCGATAAATAAATATAGCTTAAAAATATAAATTTATGTAAATATATAATAAAAAACATATATAATAAAAAATATGAGTTACAAAAATATTATAAATTGATAAAATCAAATAAAAGGTATCAAAATCAGATGCCCCATCATAGATTCCCAAATCAAATAAGATCAATATAGATGTTTCAATATATTGAATGAGACAATTCATAGAAAATTATTAAATATTAATATATTAATTAAATTGACATTATGTAATTCATCCTAAAATACTCATTTAGATTTATTGAAATTTGATTCATAGACACATAATTAATCGTTTTATAGGAGAACTACAACTTCTCCTGCTAATTTTTTTTAACAATTTCACCATTATAAGAAATATCTTAATTAAGCCATTTCTATAAAACCCAATAAAGAAATTATAATAATTTCTTTTGTTTAGATTCCCATTATAGATAAACAAAGGATATATCAATATGAATATAAGAATAACCTAACTAATAGGGAAAGAACCTTACATTTTAAAACAATAACCTATATATCATATATTATATACCTAATTAATGTATCATATCATACCATTTCATAAGAAATGGACTATAATGTAATTAATGAGAATTATATAGGATATAATAACATTGGAATAAGATATGTAACTATCAAATAAACATAATAATTTTAAGAATTATGTCCTAGATATATACTATGACATTTATACCATGTTAGTCTTCATATAACCACCCAACTACATACTTCAAACAATGGATAACTCTTTTATACACACTTTGTGGCATGATATAACCTCATGTTTATCTTTTGTACTTGTAAAATATTTTTCATAACCAAAATAATTTGAGGTAGATTTTATATTGACCTAACATTAAACATTAATAATATTGAGTTTTAGTAAATAATATATATTCAGTTATATTGACAATGTTTTTTGGATTTGATTTATAGAGAATTAGCTGATAACTATTACATAACATCTCAAATATTACAATGTAAACACATCTACTTAGTATCCATTTTATCAAAATCTATATATTTTATGTTAAAACAAGAATTATTTTACATGTTAAAAGTATTATTGACTTCTTCCATTCTCTTAACCATCCTTATAACCTGTGAATTTTTTTCAAAAACATTAAATGAGCAGAAAAAGCTCAGTAAGGATTATAAAATAAGGAATAAAAACATTAGTCCATGAATATATAAAACCCATGAAAACCTTTTTCCAAAAAAATATTTTCCACCTATAAAACAAAAAATTATAATCTCAAATCATGTCATGATAATATTCCTAAAAACATCATAGATATAATAAAACATAAAGTTATATTGTTACATCCATATCATTATTAAATTGTATGTTGCGCATCAACATAAGGATAAACCTTCATGGTTATGATTGTAATAACCATCATACTATATTACATAAATCTCATTGGATAAACCATAATGTTTACCTATATAACATTACCCAAATAATTAGAGAGCCATCTCTGTCTCACCATCCCTCATTTTATCAAAGAGCCACTTATATATATAAACATTTCCCATGATACATAACACAATCATATTATGATAAACAAGAATAATGGATATATAAAATTTACACATTGAAATCACAATATATAATTTCAAGTCATTTATATAATTGATCTTTTTCCAAAACCATTTATATAATTTAATGTAGAGATTTTTCATTCCACGTGCCCCATTCCACAAGAAAAATTTTACAAAAAATCAAGAATTTGAATTCTAAAACATGTATTTTTATATAAATAACTCCTTATATCCGTTTTTATAAAATGGAAAATGATGATAAATATGTATAATAATAAATCATTAAAACATTTAAAATGACGTTTATGTTAAAGAGTCTTATTAAATGTGAGAAACACTTTAATATAATTAATTAATGATTAACATCAAAAGAAACAATAAATATCATGAGAATATAGAATTTCATGATATAAAATGTCAAAAGGGATGTATATGCAACTTATAGGATATTAAAGGTGCACAATATTAATATATGCCTCAATGAATTGGAGATTGAGAGGATGTCTCTTATCATGAGTTTGACATGTCTTGTTCAATAATTAATTTCATGAATAATAAACATATAAAAATAAATACATTCATCAAAACAATTTTCAAATTTATTATTGAAAATAAATCACCTAAGACCATTTATAATAATTAGTTAATTATTTCAGTTCATGTCATAATTTTTTCCATATTTAATTATTAAGACAAAACTGAACATGGTATGATGCCGGTAGTCCATTTGGTCATAAGTACATCTTCTATAAAATATTATTCAGAAATATTAATCAAATTTACACATAACACATTTTATTTTATTTAAAAAATTAAATATAATTTTGATAAATTGACAAAATTATAATCCCAGTGATGGTAGGTTGTACGTAAGCCTAGATAACATTTCCATTTTTTAGGATTATTATGGAAATAATGTAATTATTATTTTATCATTCATAATTTATCATGATATTAATAAAATCATAATAATCATTTAAATATACTTATATACATCATTGATGCTATATAATGAATAAAATTGATTCACACGGCTTCATAGAGGTGATAATACTCACGTACACACAAACAACATTATAAATTTTTAATGCAAGGAAGTAAGAATTTAATTGATATATTATTATAATATAATGATTAATATTTTATGAATATCACATGTTAAGATTAATTCCATCATTATTAAAAATAGTAATATATGGTAATGGAAAATATACAAAATTAGTTTTTGGATGTGATAATTCACATGTACGCATAGACGGTTAATTCCTTTCCCATTTGATGGATGTAGATATGGATTTAGAAAATTATATTAAAATAATTACATCTACATAAATTGAAGATATTGGAGATATTATCTCATCATGTTTGGATGATATTTTAGTATGTGGAAGAAGAAACACAATAGAAACACATAATTGAAAAAATCACTCTTCTACGATTAATTGTCTTTGAATAACACATAAAAAATATGTGAAGGGAGTTATGATAAATATATTGCATAAATAATGTGGGGATAGACTCTATGAATAGCATTTGAAACATATTGGTTGGACAAAAAGGCTTAGTAAGTGTGATTAATAGATATGGATGAGTTCCTTTTTCAGGGAGACAAAAGTGGTACCATTAGAAAGTATTATAATATTAAATAAATGAAAAGTATTTTTTGAATCCAAGGGTATCCAACATGAGATATAGAGAATATAATACTAATATAGATAGAAATAATCTCAGACACATATTTATAGACATGTTTTGAGTTTATTTTAAACTATACCATTTCTGTTTACTCTTAAATAATCTCATTTAATTTTTAAAGTCATAACAATATTTTAATTATTACGAATATATTAATTATATTTATATGAGAACATTATCCCTTAAATGTAAACTTAAGAAATTTTTTTGCCATATTATATTCAATTTTTAAATTTAAAATATTTTTATATTTTATTTAATTTAATAAATATGTATTTTTATAAAACATCAATTATGTCAATTTTTAAGATCTTCACATTATTAAATATATATAAAATCATAAAATAGATATAACTTCAAAAAAAAAATTTAATAGTCGAATAAAATGAAATATAAATCGGTAAAATTATTGTATGACATAAATTATATCATATAATATTTACTTTAATATTTATTATATATTTTATGATAAACCATTATTAATGATTAAATCACTACATCTTCATTGTGTAATTATTAAATTTATTTATATAATACATAAAAAATATATATAAAAAATAAAATGATGTACAGAATCTTTTTATATTTACAATGAGTATTAATAGTTGAAGACGAATCTTAAATAAAATATTTTTAAATTGTTTTTGTAAAAATATTCATGTTTTTTATATTTACCTTACATTAAATGAATAATTATACCATGTAATTTTCATAACCATGTGGCTCGCAAAAGAATAAATTTTGGCCTATAGCCTTTTTGGGTCTCCCATGGCACAAATAATAATATTATAACATGTGTTATGTTTTCCAAATTTACACATTAACCGTGGTAAAAAAAATTGTTACTGAAGTTTCTATTCATTATATGCAAAAATAAAAGGTACCAATTTATAAAATTTGGACCCTGGGATTACAAATATGGAATCTAGATTTCTATATTCAAAATAAAAAATATTATAAATTAATTCAAAATTAATTATCGTGGTCAAAACAATATAGAATTTTTTTGATGTTAAATCTATCAAAAGATTGAAAAGTGTTTTTATCCAATATGAATGTGAAATTACTTTCAATGACCATAATATTATTAAATGATACAATTATAATCCTATTAAATATTAAAAATAATAAAAATGATAATATAAATATATAAATAAATTAGATGAAAAGGTAGATTTAAATTAAAATATGATATTTTTCATTATTAATTAAAATAAGAAATTTTTCATAAATTTACCATAAATCTATCCAAAGTAATTTTTACATCACAGTTATATATAAGAAGTTAATTTTGACAAATATCACATATAAAAGTGAAAAAATATATTTAAAAACACTCAAAAGGTAGTGAAAAAACCATTAAAAAATATTAGAGTTTTTTATGATTAAAATTGGATTCATTATCATTTTTAGCAGCAAAACAATATTGGATAAATATATAAACATTTTAAAAAAATTAATACTTATATAGTTGGTTATTTCCATTCCCTATAACAAAATGGATATGAATTAACATAAAATCAAAATAATAATATTATTATTGAATTATTTGTTAGTATAAATCAATGTTTAATGCAACATAAGCTTTCAGAGAAACATGTTCTTTCGTACTGATTACTCAAACAGATAACGCATCACCCTTATCATAAAACTAATATATTATTTGTAAATATTAATATAAAAAAAAGGATTATGTTATAAATACATGGATGTTACGTATTTTTTCACTTTTGGAAATTGTGTCCTTGAAAATTTAAAATTCTTGTTGGAAACAACATTGAAAATCCCACACTAGAATATGAGTCAATATAAAATCACATTAAAAGAAATAAATAAACAGACAATGGTCACCTGAGATAACAACTAAAATAATTCCATGTTTTAAAACATGGATATGGATGAAAAAAATCGTCCTATCATGATGGAGAGTGATATAAAACATGAGAATGTTAACAACCATAAAACCCTAAACATGTGATGGGTTAAATAGACTTTGATTAACTAGTTTGAAATGTAAATGGATACCATTTTTTTAATATCCTTTTCATAAAAATATTGATTTTTTATGATAATGACTAAGAATATAATTAGACAAATTTACTTGCCAAGTATAGTTTCTTCCATTTATAAATATCTATGAAAAACTGTTCATTCCTCATGACGAATTAAATTCAATATGAATTTATCCCAACTAATGCTTTAGAACTAACATCAAGAGAATCCCATAACCCTAAAAATATCATCAATATATTTCACATCTCATTATAAATTAACCAAAAACAAAATGGTTAGTACATGATCAGATAATCCTCCATGCTGAATAATCATTCCTATGAAAATAAATACTTTTAATCTCCAAAATTCAATAATAACACAAAAGTAAAACCTAGAAAATTCAACAAAAAATGTCCCTAATTTTTTTAAATTAATCCAATCTACGATAGAAGTCCAAAATTTAGAATGGTTTTATAACATTTTTTTTCATAATAAATCATAACATTTATCTCCAAATAACATCGATTACTCTTACTTTCTTGTACATAAAAGTAATTAATATAATAATATGTTCTCAATGATAGGATAGTCATTTATATAAAGAACTAAAATCTACATATGTCCAAAATATAAATATATATTTTTCTAAAATAAAATTTCACCATTTATTCCCAAATTAAATCCAATAGTATTCCATTTTACTTAGGTATATATTGTTCCCAAAAAAGATAATGTATTCCAATATAACATTAATCAATTAATAACAAAATCATTTTACTATACAAAGGATATCCATTTTTATAAAACATATATTTGAAAAATCTAAATAATATTGATCCATAAAATTATTTAACTATAATGAATAATTTATTCTCACTTGGGGAATAATGTCGTCCAGTTGTAGGCGATAAATCTGAGTCGCATATTAGTTGTGGGATGGATTCCTGCATCATTGTATGACATGATAGGTTATCACATGGGCAATGTGGTTTAATTTAAAAAACTATATTATATTATAACATTCCATAAAATCTGTTAAATAATAATAAATCAGCATAACATATTTTTACCTCAATGGTAATCTCATACCTCGTATTTTGCATCCAAAAAATTAATAACCCAAAATTACTCAAAGATCAATGATTAAAAAAATACAACTTGTCACCTTATTATTCAAAAATAATAATGCCTAAAACGTGTTTATAATACATTTAACTTATCATATTCCTTCAAATAATAAACCCATGAGTATTTCCCAAACCCTTAAGAATACATCCTAATCTCCAAATACGTCTACATCCACATTTGATACCAAGTATAAGTCCTTAGTCTTAAACATTACATAATAATGTGAAGTAATAATGAATTTACATTATTTCACATTGTAGATCTTATCAAGTTTATATTTTTAGATAATTCGGCCATAACTATTAAAAAACATCTCAAGTTTTACAATTTAGAAATTTCTAATCAGTATCATTTTATTTATTAATCTAAACATTTTAAGATAAATCATTATTTATTTTTCTTCATAAAATCTCTCTTTACTTATTTCGTTCTCTTACACATCCCTATACCCAGTGGAAAACATTTAAAAAATGTGGGATGACAATAAAAATATCATCAAGGAATATAAAATAAGGAATAAAATATTTAATCTATTAATATTTAAAACCCACGAAATCATGTTCAAAAAATTACATTTTTCACCCATAAAACGTAAACCACTTAGATTACATCATGTGACCAGAATGTTCTTAAAAAAACATAGAAATATAAAAAATAAAGGTATCGTGTGGCATCAATATCATATATACATTTCATCATTCATAGATACATAGTGTGTACCCTTCATTTTTATGTTTGGAATACCCATTACAATATATTACACAAATCTATTTATATAAAACATAATGAATACCCCCATCATTTTACACAATGTATTTGAGAGTTATCATGGGCTAACCCTCCCTCAGTATATCATGGAACCACCCGTATATATAAAAAATTCCCAAAAAACATAACACATTCATAAAAAATAAAACAAACATAATGGGAATATAACATTTTCACATTATAGTCACAAGATATCATTTCAATATATTGATATAATAAATCTATTTCTAAAACCACATAAAATTTTTAATAATATAATTTTTTAATTAATATGTCACATACCACATTGAAACTATAAATAAAAAATCATGAAATAAAATTTTAAAAATATATTTAGATATAAATAAATCCTTAAAACTATTTTGAAAATAAGGACTATAATTGATAAATTTTCTAACATTAAATATTTAAAACTTTTAAGACAATGTTTTAGTAAAATATATTCCTAACACATGTGAAACACTAGAATGAATTTAATTAAAAAATTAAATTAAACCAAACATTAAATATAATTATATTATATAAATTCAAGATAAAAAATGTAAAAGTGTTTCATATAAACCTTATATAATATTAATGGTTTTAAATATCCAGATATTCTTCAATGAAAAGAGATTGAGATGAAGTCCCTTACCATGAGTCTGACATGTATCATTTCTCATTTAGTTTCCTGGATAACAATCATATGTTAATTTATACATGCCTTACAACCTTTTAAATATTTATTATTAATATTACATTACTTATGATAATGTTATAATAATTAGATAATTATTTGATTTCATGTATGATGTTTTGTCGATAATCGGTTCTTGAGTCGAAAATGAACAAGGCATGATGTCAGAAGTCCCTCTGGTCATAAGTCCAACATATAATAAGTAATACTCATGTAATATTCAACACGTTTAAACATAACTCATAATTTTTAATTTACACAATTAAATATGGTTAATAAATGGACAATGTTATAATCAGGGAGATGGAAGCCGTAGGTACTAAGGAGTAACATATCCAGTTTTCATTTATAAATATAAAAATTATTAATTTTATAACATTACATTTACGGAATTATTATAATGTTATTAAAATAATAACAATCATCATAATTTACTAATACTTATATATATATCATACAAGTTATATAATGAATAAAAATGACTCATAATGTTTAGTGGAGGTGATAATTCTTTTGTACGCATGGACAATGTTTTAATTTTTATACACATGGATGAAAGAATGTAATTGATATATTATTATCTTATAATGACTAATTTGTCATAAATATCACAAATTAATATTAACTCCATCATTATAACTAATCATAATAGTCGTTAATGAAAAGAAAACTAAATAGGTTTGTGAAGGTGATAATTTACATGTACAGAAAAATGTATAATTCTTTTTCCATGTTGGGAAGTAGTGATTTCTTTAGGGTATGATATTAACCTAATAAAATATATGTACATTTATGATACATGAGATATTATATTATCATTGTTTGATTATATTTGATGAAGTGGAAGAAAAAACCATATAGAAACACATAAAGAAAATGATACCTCTTCTATGGGTGACATTGTTTGAAGAACACATAAATGCCTCAATGAATGGTGTTCATCCTAAACTAAAGCTTATAAAATGTGGGAAAAGATTCTTATAATTGTCGTGGACAGAGCATGAATTATCTAAATGTATTTAGAACTGTGAGTAATACAGAGGGATGAGTTTTTTTATAGGAGAGGGGAGGGGCATCATTGCAATGTATTAAAGTGATAAATTAATATTATTATTTTTAAAACCAAGTGGATCCAACAAGAGATATAGAAAATATAAGATGAGTTCATATCAAAATACTCTCATCAGAATGTTTTTAGAAATATATTGAGTTAATTTAAAATAATATGTTTTTTGTTTACCATTAATTAATCTCAAATGATTTTTACTGTTGTTAGGAGATATTAATTGTTATGATGCGATTAATTTTTCTTATATGGGGTAAATTTCCCATAATTTAATATTTAATGAAATTATAGACCGTATTATTTTATCATTTCAATTTTAATTTATTTAGGACTTTCAAATAATTTAATATTGTATTATTTTTATAAAACATCATTTATGTCATTTTTTGGACTATTCAATATATTGAATTTAAATATAATCCAAAAAGTGGGACAAATTTGAACCAACCTTTGACGAGTCTAATAAAATGTAATATTGATATATAAAATTATTTAATGGAATAATTTATTTTATATAATATTTATAATATCATTTATTTGAATCCATTATTATTGAAGCAGTCACGCTGTCATTAATATGTAATTATTATGTTTATTTATTTATTCCCTACAATTTTTAAATATATTTTAATGATGTAGTTAATAATTAATTAATTATAATAAATATTTATATATGAATATATCACATAAAAACCCACCTTAATATTATTTCATAAAAAATATACATGTTTTTTTAATGTTACCCTCTACATTAAATTATTTATTAGAACATGTCATTTTCAAACCCATTTGTCTCCCAAATGCCAATATTTTGTAGTAAAGAATTTTTTTTCACCCATGACTCATTAAATAACATTAGGACATGTGGTATAGTTTTTTAATATTATTATAATATTAGTTTTACCCTTATTTACAAAATTTACCATTAAACATTGCTAAATAAAATTAATTACTGAAGTAACTATTCATAATATTCAAAAAATAAAGGTACATTTTAAAAACATTTGGAAATTTTGATAAAAAATATAGAATCAATTTTTATAAATTCAAATAAAAAAAAATTAGTAATTAATTTAAAATTAATTATTGCTGTTAAAACCAAGAAGCGGGTTTTACGAAATAAAAACTATCAGATGATTGCAATGTGTTTCTGTTCAATCTAAAAGTGAAATTAATAATAATTACCATCATTACGTTAAATGATAAATACATATTACAATTAGTGATTAAACCTAAAAATATTTAAAATATAAATATATAAATTAATTAGATTAAAACGTTGTTTTCGACTTAAAATGAGGTATTTTTCAGTATTCCTTAAAAAATGAACAATATCAAAAAATTCCTAAAAATTTATCTAATGTAAATTTTAATTTCCCTATTCTAAAGAAGAAGTATATTTTTTCAAATAGAACATATAATAGTGACAAAAACTATATTTAAAAAGGTTTCACTAAAAAAAGTGGTAAAATTACATTTTAAATATATTATATTATTTCATGATTAAAATTAGATTCATTCTGATTTTAAGCCTCTAAACATTATAGTATTGTTTTAATAACATTTAAGAAACCTTTGTAATTTTATTTTCGTTAGTTAGTTTCGTTACCTATAATACAACTACGACTCATTAAATACCATTTACAATATTATTATCAATATTATTGTATTATTTTTTAGTGTAACTCAGCGTTGTGTGGAATGAAAGATTTCAGAGAAAACAGTTTTTTCATGTAGAATATGCTATCGAGAAAATTTCCCTCTTTAACAAAAAATCAATATCTTATTCCTAGATATTAATATATATGAAAATGTGTTATTATATAAATACCTAGGATGTTAAATCATTTCCCCCATTCAGAAATTACATCCTCTCAATTTTAAAGTTGGGCTCAGAAACATCATTAAAAATACCACACCTGAAAAAGGGTCAATAAAACAATCACTTTAAAATAATGAAAGAATTAAAAATGTCACCCAATATAAAATGTACGAGGATTCCATGTAAGAAAACATGGATATGGATGCAAAACAGACCATCTTTTTCGGAAGAAGAGTGATAGGAAACATGATAATGTTAACTAAGGAAAATCATGAAATTTAGATGTGTTAAACGGTCTATGATTTCTTGTAGGAAAACTAAATGGAATAAATTTTTTTAATATCATTTTAATAATGTTAAGGAAAATTTAATGATATTGACACATAAAACAAGAAAACATACTTACTTTTCAGGTAGAGTTTCATCCATAAATAAATATATAAAAAAACCTCATCATCTCTCCAACGGATTGGTATTCAAGACGACTTGGTCAAAACTAAATATCTAGAATCAACTTTTATAGAATCACATAATCCGAAAAATATGAACTATATGTTATTCCTTATTATTATAAATTATCAAAAACCAAAATGGTTAGTATATGATTAGATAATCCCCCAAAAAGAATAATCATTTTTCTGTAATTCGACAAATATTAATCTCCAAAATTCAACCATAATACCCAAGTTCTACATTCAAAATTCAATAATAAACTACCTTTATAATTCTTTAAAATAATCCAAACTAATATTGAAAACCAAAATTCAGAATGATTTGATCACATAGTCTACCATAATAAATATTAATATATACCCATAAATAACATCGACTACTCTTAATGTCTCATACATAAAAGTAATTAACATAATCCCATGTTCTACAATATTGGTTAATAAATTCCATAAATAATCCAAATCTCCATATGTCCACAATAATAATATAAATTCATCCAAAATAATATTCAAAAACTACTCTTCAAATGAAATCTTATAGCATTCAATTTTTCGTAGGCAAATAGTTTTCCAACATATGTTCCCAAAATAAAATTATTCTTGATCTATAAAATTATTTATTAAAAATGAAAAAATCATACTGGCGAGGGACACCCCGTAGTCTATTTGTAGGTAATAAATCCCAACCGCACATTAGTTGATGGTTCAATTCTAAAACATTTCTCTGACATGATGGGTTTTCATAAGGTCTTCTTGTTATCCTTTTTCAAAAACAACATAATATTATAAAATTCCTAAAATATTATATAAATTCCTAAAAAATGACCATACCATATTTTAACCTCATATTTGATCTGTTATATCTCATTTTGCATCCCAAAAATTAATAACCAATTATTTACTAAAAGGTTAATGTCTCCAAAAATACCATTAGTTACGTTAATATAATAAATAACAAAGCCTAAAAAGGGGTTTCTTTAACATTGAACTTACCATAAAAAGATAAATTATAAACCAATTATGATATTCCTTACCACTAATAAAACATCCTAATCTATAATGTTGTCTAAACCCTCCTATGATACCAACTATAAGGCCCTAGCCTTAAACATTACATAATCGTCAGTTGTAATAAAGAATTTACATTATTTCATATTGATGATCATTTTAGGTTTATAGTTTTTGTGAATTTTTCCATAACAATTACATAAAATCTCAAATATTACAAGTAGACACATATACTCTATAACGACCCAACCTTAAACCTTACATAATATTGAATTACAATAATAATTCATATTAATGATATTTTCAGGTTTAGAGTTTTAGATAATAAGGAAATACCAATTACATTTCCTTTCAAATAAAAAGTAGAAACTTCTAAAAAATTTCCATTTTTTCATAAAATATAAACACCTGAAAAAAAGAGTCAGGACTAGTTCCATGTTTAAGCCAACATGACTTTTCCATGATCCCATCCTTGAACCTATTCTACATTATGTCCTGTGAAAAGCATTTCAAAAACTTGGGATGAGTATAAAAAGCTCAGTGAGGGATACATAAAGAAGGAAAACTTTTAGTTTTTCAAAACAACAGGTAAACCATGAATACATTACCATAAGTAATACTTGTTTCCTTTATGATGTAGTAAATACTATTCCATGAATAAAAGATCATTACTTAACCTTTTTGTAACCAAAATATTATGATAAAACCCATATAAGGAACACATAACATATAATGGTAACTTGGGACATAAACATACTTAAATGAAATAAAAATTCGGTCGACTTCCACACATATCACTAAATGTAATAGCCATATGGACGTCATCCATACCCAATGCATTGGAGGTTATAATGTAACCAGCCATCCGAGTATTCATGAAAATACCCATAATTTGGTTGATCACGTAACCACCCATCAGATGTCCAAGTACCATTATAAAATCATAAGACGTAAAACAAATATAAAGGAAAGAAAACATTTCCACATTTCAATCACATTATTTAACAAAGATAAATTGACATAACAAATCCATTATCAAAAACTTTTTCAATACCAAAATACATAAAGGATTATATGGTATTTATTTTCTTTTAAAAATATTACGGCTTGTTGAGGAGGCCAATGATCAAATAATACTCGCAGTGGTGAAAAAGTTCGTTGTCACCGCATACGTTAAAAGGAGATTTTTTTTATTTCATAAAAACACTTTGTAGAAAAATATTCCATTTGAAAAGTGAATGGTGTTTATACAACATATAAAATAACGTCGTTTATTAAAACAAAATATGCCTCAATGAAAGGAGATTGAGATGAAGTCCCTTACCTCGTGTCCTACTTGACTTAATCGTTCTATAATCTCCTGAATAATAAACTAAAGTTAATTTATACTTTCTTAAGAACAATTTTCAAGTTTATTATTCTTTTTACATCACTTATTACCATGTTATAAATATTATGTAATCATTTATGTTAACAACGTCCATTTTGTTGATATTTGGTACTTGAGTCAAAAATGAACAACTTATATTTGCAAGTTGTCCTTGTGGTCAATAGTCCATTATATCAGGATTTATATATCATATAAGTCATATATATCCATTATATACATTTATTTATAATATTACATAACATATAGAGGTAAGAAATGAAATGCACCGTTCATGGAGACGGTAAGCCGTACGTACGCATGAACGCTACATTCATTTATATTTCATATTTTAATGTAATTTATCCATAATTATACATAGGTATATTATAATTAATATCATATATAATATCATTAACTCTATCCGTTATAAATCCCACACAAGGCATTAATGAGTCATATCACTTTGAGGGTGTGGTAGTCCGCACTTCTTCAAATGAGATTATCGTATTTACCGACTATGAAAACCACAAACGTGTTCTATAAATAAAAAATCCAGAAGAATAAATAAAACAAAAACATAATATATATCATATATAAATACTAATCCATAATAATGGCCACCATGAGAGGCAGTAAGAGGTAATTGAACAATCATCATTTCGTGAGGCGTTAGTTTTCCATCCACCGAAACATTATGTTTTTCACCCATTAGATAGAGGTGTTTGTAAGTGTAGTTCGTATAAATCTCATAAAAAAATAATAGTATTTTGAGGATACTGGTTTTTCTAAAAAATAATTTAATAAATAAGAGTTTAGTGGTTGGAGAAATAAATTAATAGAAAACAATTAAAGAGAAATAGTTACCTTTAATTTGGGTAACTCCCTTTGCTTTGAACCAATGGACTTCTTGAAGTGCCTTCTAACTAAGGTAAGGCTTATATGAGGAGTATAGGGATTTAGGGAGCTTAATTGGGTAGGGATTGGATGAGCCGAAAGTCTTGAGAGGTGTGAAGAATTGGTTAGAAGTGGTCTCTTTTTATAAGGGAGAAGAAGAACTCTTTAGGAAAGTGTGAAAATATTATTTTATTATGTAATGATATTCTGTTTCAAAAGGTCAAAAAATCATTATGTTCGAAGATAAGGTGGCTCATATTTGAAATATAATCATCCAATCATAATTGGACATGTTTTGTATAATATTGTAATCATTATAATCTTATTTATTTAAATCACTTATTGATGAGGTAAATACTACATTATTATTGTCTCATAAATAATTTAATTTATTTAATGTCTAAAAATTATAGAAAAAATATCATGATGTGGAAAATATTTTTAGCTTTCAAATTATTATTTATAGTTGAAAATATTCTTTATATAACACTATATAAAAAATAATCACAAAATGATTTGTGTTTGTGTCCTTTTGTCCTTTACTTTAAATTAATTAATCTAAATTGTCATTATCACTCCCATGTGGCTCAAAGAGGTCTCAAAATAGACCCAAATATTTCCGGGGACGTTAATGACTCAACCGATAAGGTTTGGACAATTCTAAAGGTAATTTTGAATTATTATAATATTCTTTTAAACTTGACATAACTTATTTACCTTTAACCGTGGTAAAGAAAAGTCAAAAGTTACTATTCACCAAAATTTATTTTCGTCTTATTGAACCACATTTTACTTATTAATAACAACAATATTTCTTGGATTTTCTAAATTCAATTCAAAGACGCGGTAAAATTTCATTTTAAATAAAATGACAGCTTTTTAACTACTACTAAGTGATTTCACTATTCATCAAAAATTTAACTTTTTCAGAAAAATAACAAAAATTCAGCCTAAGCATAATTTGATATTCCGAATTAAAAAATGATATTTATTTTTGAAAAAATAAAAAAATAAAAGTGTAATTATTTAATTTTAAAATTAATTCTTGGTGTTAAAACAAATAGCGTGTTTTTAAGAAACAATAACTATCAAAAGATCGACACTTGTTAATGTCCAATTTAAAAGTGAAATTAATTCCAATGACCAACATTGGATTAACTGGTAAAAATATATTCTAATTGCACTTTAAAACAAATTTAATAGATAATATATCCATATAAATAAATTATATTAAAAGGCAATTTTCAATTAAAATGCAACATTTTCTACTATTCATTTAAAAATCATCTTTATCCGAAAAATTCCAAAAAATTACCCAAAGAAAAACTTGATGTCCCAAATCAGAAGAAAAATTTTATTTGGTAAAATAGAACATATAATAAGGACCCAAACTAGATTTAGGGAGGTTTCACCCGTAAAAGGCGTTAAACCGACCTTTTAATGTAAATTATGTAAAAAATTAGATTAATTCACATTTTAAGCCTCTAGAATTTTTTTTGATAAATGTAAATACATTTAACAAACATGTATAATCCTATTGTAGTTAGTTTGGTTCATTCTCACCAATACAACGGCTAGGAGTTAACAACGAATTAAAATAATAATATTATATTATTAGTGTGCAACATAAGATTTCAAATAAAGTCGTTGTTGTGTATCAGGTACGCTATCAAACATATCAACCCATTTAAAGTAAAATTAGTATTTAATTCACAAATATTAATAAAAAGAGAATTTATTATTTCTTTATTTCCCTGGGATGTTACATCCTTCCACCTTTTTGAAAATTTCATCCTCGCAATTTTTATTCACATATCAAAATAAGTGGTGGTATTTATCCCTCATTGCATTTTTAGATTCCCACATTGCCTCTTAAACCAAATGGTTTTTCCATAAAATCTTAACCTGGTTAATTACCGTATTCCGCATTACTTTCTCCCTACGGTCAAGAATCTAGAATGGCTATTCATTATAAGAGAGATTCTCTTCCAACTGATCTACCTATGGGCTCAAAAAATGAGATAGATCTGACATATACTTTCTCAACATCGTAACATGAAATCCATTGTGGAACTAGGGTAAAGTAGAAGGTAAAGCCACTATGTACGCCACTGATCCTACTTTATCCAGAATTTCATAAGGTCCAATGAACATTGGGCTCAACTTCCCCTTCTTTCCAAAACGCATCACACTTTCCCATGGAGAAACTTTGAGAAAGACATGATCACCTACCTAAAAATAAATATCTCTCCTCCGGTTATCTGTATATCATTTCTATCTGCTCTGATCTGTTCTCATGTGCTTCTAAATTAACTGATATTTTTCTGCCATCTGTTCTACCAATTCTGGTCCCATCAGCTTCCTTTCACATACTTCATCCAAAAAAATCTGGAGCTCGACAATGCTTTACATATAATGCCTCAAATGGATCCATCTGTATACTAGAATTAAAACTATTATTATATGAAAATTCTACCAAAGAATGATGTTGGTCCTGGCTTCCATGGTAATCCATCCAACAAGCACGTAACATATCTTCTAATGTATGAATTGTTCGTTCTAACTGCTCATCAGATTTAGGATGAAAAGTTGTACTAAAAATTAATTCCGTACCCAATGACTTATAAAGGCCTTTCATGAAGCTATAAGTAAAATTGGGAACACGTCAGATATAATGGAGAGGGGAACTCCATGCAACCTGAGTATCTCTTTAACATACAACCGAGCAACTTGATCTTGAGAAAATGTATCTAGAATATGAAGGAAATGAGTAGATTTTGTCAATCGATCAACAATATGATAGATTGCATTATTAGCTCGAGATGTCTTTGGTATTCCCACAATGAAGTCCATGGATTTATTTTCCCATTTCCACACTGGCACCGGTTAAGGCTGAATCATTCAATTCAGTAATTGTTGCTCTGCTTTAACCTACTGACAAATCAATCATTTCACAATAAAATAAACAATATCTCTTTTCATTCCATCCCACTAGTAATACTCCAGATGTTCTCTACACATCGTAGTATTTCCAGGATGAACTAAAAACTTTGAACTATGAGCATCACATAACAACTCATTCTTCAATTGTGAATCAAAAGGCACACATAATCTTATTACAAATATCAAAACACAATCATTACAAATGTTAAATTCATGAAACATACCATTCTGAACCAACTCTACATTTTTCTATAACTCAATTTCTTCCTTCTGTACTAGCTTAATTCTGTCTGATAGAGATGATTTCAGTGACACCTGATACAGAACAGAAAAATTTCAAGCACCAACAACTTCTATGCCAATTTTTTTCAAATCAGAAACCGAAGGATATCGTTCCAAAGGTAGCATAGTTAATGAAGCATTCATTTTTTGACTCAAAGAATCATCCAGATTATTTGATTTTCATGAATGGTAATGGATCATGCAATCATAGTACTTTATTAATTCCAACCATCTCCTCTGTCTCATGTTCAATTATTTTTGAGTGAATATATACTTCTAACTTTTTTGATTAGTATATATTTAACACTTTAATCCATTCAATTGATGCCTCCAACCTTTTAAATTAAAAACAACAACAGATAATTCCAAATCATTTTTAGGGTAATTTAGCTCATGGTGTTTGAAATGATGTGAAGCATAAGAAATTACCCGATCATTCTGCATTAGGACAAAATGAATTCCTTTCAAGGAAGCATCACTATAGATAACAAACTCACCATTTCTCGATGGCAGTGAGAAAACTAAAGCATTCAACAATATTTTTTTCATTTCCTGAAAAAAATAATCACATTCTTTTTTTAGATGAACCTAACACCTTTTCAAGTTAACATGGTCATTGGACTAGATAACCGTGCAAAATTTTCAATAAACCTCTGGTAAAAACCTAAAATACCAAAAACACTATGAATCACTGTTATATTTGTGGGTCTTGGACATTCTTCAAATAATTTTGTTTTAGCAAGATAAAAAATTTTGCCATTTGTTTTGAAACAATGTGACCAAGGAAAGAAATTTTTTGTAATCAAAACTCACACTTGCTGAATTTCCTAAACTGTATTATTTATATTACGGTTTTCAAGAAATCCCTTAAATGAATTTCATGCTCCTCTTTGCTTTTGGATTAATAAAAAATATCATCAATAAAAGAAACCACCATTTATCACCTGATTCAACTGATCCATCACTACAACAAACTGTACAACCCGAATTCGGACTATCTCAAGATACTGGTTGAGAAGATCATTTTTTTTGTATGCCTTATGAGCACAACTGCCCTGTTTCATCAATGAAAAATCACTCTTAGCAGAGACATATCTTAGGCAAAGCAAAATGGTAATATATAAATTCTATATAATTTCAATATTACCATAAATTAATTTATGGAGATTTATTTAAAAATTCCATAACTTCTAAAGTAATCTAAACCGACCTCTGATACCAACTGTAAGGAATCGGCCATAATTCTTACATAATATTGAATTAAATGACTAGTTCACATTGAGGATCCTTTTAGGTTTAGAGTTTTAGATAATTAGGACATAACTGTTACATTTTATTTCAAATACATAGTTGAAACATCTAAAAAATTTATATTTTTTTCATAAAATATAAACTCTTGAAAAAAAGAGTCATGTATAGTTCCATGTTTAAGACATCATGAATTTTCCCTGATCTCATCCTTGACCCTATTCCACATTATTTCATATGAAGAACATTTCAAAAACATGGGATGAGCATAAAAATCGCAGTAAGGGATACACAAAGAAGGAAAACTATTAGTTTTTCAAAACAACAGGTAAACCATGAATACTTTGTAATAAGTATAACTTTTCACCTTCATGTAGTTGTAAATACTCTTTACTGAATAAAATGTCATTACATACCCATTTTGTAACCAAAATATTACCATAAATCCCATATAATGAACACATAACATATAAAGGTAAATTAGAACATAAACATACTTAAATGGAATAACCATACGGTCATCATCAACACAATTCAATAAATGGAATAGCCATACGGCTAAATTCAATACCCAATGCATTGGAGGTTATAACGTAACCACCCCTCCAGGTATTCACAGCACCACCGGTCATTTGGTTTATCATGTAACCACCTGTCAAATGTCCAAGTACCATTATAAAATCATAAGACATAAAACAAATATAAAGGAAGGAAAAAATTTATACATTTCAATCACATTATATGAATTAAATAAATTTACATAAAAAATAAATTATCAAAAACATTTTCAATACCAAAATACATAAAACAATGTATGGTATTTATTTTCTTTTAAAAACATTATGGCTTGTTGAGGAAACCAAAGATCAAATAATACTCGCGGTGGCGGAAAATGTCATTGTCACCGCTTACGTTAAACGGAACATTATTTTTTCGATTAGTAAAATTCTTCATAGAAAAATATTTCATTTCAAAATTCACGGGTGTTTAATTTGGGTAACTCCCATTGGTTTCAAATATTCCATTTGAAAATTCACGGGTGTTTAAATTTTTGAGAAATTGTTGATTTTAATTTGGGTAACTCCCATTGGTTTGAACCAAAGGACTTATTGAAGAGACTTTTGCTTAATGTAAGGCTTCTAAGAGGAGGATAGGGATGTAGGGAGCTTAATTGAGCAGAGGTTGGACGAGGAAAAAGGCTTGAGAGGTGTGATTAATTGGTTAGAATTGGTCTTCTTTTATAAGGGAGAGGATGTGCTCTTTAGGAAAGGGTGAAAATATTATTTTATTATATAATGATATTCGGTTTCAAAAGGTCCAAAAAACATTAAGGTAGAAGATAAGGAGACTAATATTCGAAATAAAATGATCCAATCATAATTGGACATGTTTTGTTTAATATTATAATCATTATATTCTTATTTATTTATATCATTTATTGATGTGGTAAATACTACATCATTATTGTGTCACAAATAATTTAATTTATTTGAGGTCTAAAAATTATATAAAAATATAATGATGTAGGAAATATTTTTATCTTACTAATTAATATTTATAGTTAAAAATATTTTTTATATAACACTATATAATTATTAATTACAAAATGATTTTAGTTTATGTCATTTTGGCCTTTACTTTAATTTAATTAATCTAAATTGTCATTATCACTCCCATGTGGCTCAAATGGGTCCCAAAATCATCCCAAAGAAGACCATGGTCGTTAATGACACATCCAATAAGGTTTGGACAACTGTTAAGATAATTTTGAATTATTATAATATTCATTTTACCTTCAATTAACCTATTTACCTGTAACCGTGGTAAATAAAAGTCATAAGTTACTATTCACCAAAAAATATTTTCATCTTATTGAACCGAATTTTACTTTTGATAACAACCTTGTATGTCAGATTTTCAAAATTCAATTCAGATAAGCAGTAAAATTTCATTGAAACAAAAATATTTGTTTTCTTAACTACTACTAAGTGAGTTCACTATTCATAAAAAATTGATGTTTTTCAGAAAAATACAAAAAATTCAGTTTAAGATTTATTTGATATTCCAAATTCAAAAATAAAATTTATTTTTCCAATGTAAAAACATAAAAGTGTTATTAATTTATTTTAAAATTAATTCTCGTTGTTAATACAAATAGCGTGTTTTTATGAAACAATAACTATCACAAGATCGACACTTGTTAAAGTAATATTTCAATGTGAAATTAATTCAAATGACCCAAATTGGATTAAATGGTAAACATATTTTCTAATTAAACTTCAAAACCAATTTAAAAGATAATCTTACCAAAAAATAAATTAGATTAAAAGGCAATTTTGAATTAAAATACAATATTTTCAAAGATTCATTAAAAAATGAACTTTAACTGAAAAGAAGTTTTTTATTTGGTCAAATGGAGCATATAAAAATGACCAAAACAAGATATAATGAGGGTTCACCATTAAAAGGCGGTAATTCGACTATTTAATGTAAATTATTCAAAAATTAGATTCATTCACATTTTAAGCCTCTAACATTTATTTAATAAAATTAAATAAATTTAACAAACAAGTATAATCATATTGTAGTTAGTTTTGTTCATTCTATCCAATAAAACGGCAAGGAGTTAACTACCATTTAAAATAATAATATTATATTGTTATTGTGAAACATAAGATTTCAAAGAATCTCGTTGCTGCGTATCGGGTACGCTATCGAACATAGCAACCCATTTAATGTAAAATTAATATTTAATACACAAATATTAATAAAAATAGAATGTATTATTTATTTATTTCCCCAGGATGTTTCATACTCACAATTATGTCTTTTCATTATAAAATCATTTTAATAAAACATGGTTTTTTTCATAGATAAAAATCAACATTATTTCTTCCACTATCTTACCCTTCCATATACCCTGTGAAATACATTTCTTAAACCCGTGTTGATCATAAAAAGCAATTTAAGGAATATAAAATAATAAATATAACCATTACTCTATGTACATATAAAACCAATGAATACATTTTCACAAAAATCATATTTTTCACCTATAAAACATAAAGTTCATAGCATACATCATATAATCATAAAAATCATATATAATTTCATAGATATCAAAAAAATAAAGGTATCTTATGGAATCCATTTCTTATATTATTCTATATTTTATAGATACATACAGTGTAACCTTCATGGTAACATTTGGAATACCCATCATAGTATATTCCCTAAATCGTATAAAAGAAAACATAACATTTACCTCTGTTATGTTATCCAATCTAGTAGAGAGATATCTCGGGATCACTTACCCTTTGTTTATCATGGAATCAATTGTATATATAAACATTCCCAAGAAGCATAATGTATTCATTATACATAAAACCAGAATATCCTTATGATAACATTAACCCAATGCAATCAAAAGTCGTTATTTCAAGATATTGATATAATCAATCCATTTCCAAAACTATTTAAGGCATTTAATAAAGATATTTTTGAATCAATGTGTACCATAAAACATTGATACTTTTAAACGAAATTATTGAATTAATATATTAATACATACGTGGTCATATAATTAAATTTTAAAAAACATTTTGAAATCATTGGAAATAATGAAAAAAATTTAGAATAATAAATCGTTAAAAATATTAAAATGATTTTTTAGTTAAAGAGTCATGTAACACCTGAGAAAGACAAGAATAATAATAATAATTAAATAAAAAAATCTAATGAAATATTAAAAATCATAATAATATATAATTTCAAGATAGAAAATGTAAAAAGTTTTGTATATACAGTTTATAGGATATTAAATGTTCACAATATCAGGATATGGATAAATGAAAGGATATAGAGACGATGTCCCTTACCTTGAGTTTAAAATGTCTCATTCATTAATTATTTTCCTAAATAATAAACATATGATAATTTATTATTTAATCAGAACCTTTTTCTTGTTTATTATTCCCATTACATCCCTTATAAACATTTTATAATAATTAGTTATTTATTTGAGTTCATGTCGGATGTTTTGTCTATAATTGGTTCTTGAGGTGAAAATGATCCCGTTTTGTTTTAAATAGTCTATGTGTTCATAAGACAATAATCTACTTAACAATATTCATGAAATTTTAATCACTATTTTACGTATATCATAATGATTAATTTGAACTATTATTTATGGTGTTGAAAAATGAACAATGATATAATCATGGAGGTGTAAAGTCATACGTATGCATGTGTAAAATTTCCATTTTCATTAATAATTATGAAAATAAGGTAATTATAATTATATCTTCCAAAAATGATCATGATATTATAAATGATAATAATAATAATTAAAATATACTTAAATATTTCATACAAGTGATATAATGAATAAAAATGAGTCACGCTGCTTCATGGAGGCGATAGTTCACAGGTACGCATAAACCACATTATCATAAGTATGCACATAGATATAAAAATATAATTGATATATTAGTATTTTATAATGATTAATTTGTCAATGATATCAATTTTAAATATTAATTCCTTCATTATATCCAATCTTAATATATGTTAATGGAAAACAATCTAAATTAGTTGGTGGAGGTGATAATTCACATGTATGCAAGAATGATTAATTACAATCCCATTTGATGGATGTATAGATGGATTTAGGGTTTGAAATTTATATAAGAACCTATAATTATATTTATTATACATTATTTTTTATCTCATTATTGTTTTATGGGATTTTAAGAAGTGGAATATGAAACAAAATAGAAACACATAAAGAAAACTATACCCCTTCTACGGTTGATCGCATACGAAGAATAGAAAACACCTATATAAATGTTGTAATTCCTAATATAAGGATTCAAGAATGTGGGAGGGATTAAATGAATAGGTTTTGATAGAGCTTGGATGATCTAAAACAATTTTTAAGTGTTGGTAATAGAAGGGTATGTGTGCTTTTTATGGGATAGGGGAGCGGCAACATTAGAAAGTATTAAAATATTAAATTAATATAAATTAATTTTTAAATAAATTTAGCTTCAACATGATATATATATATTATTAGTTGTCTATAAATAGAAATAATCCATTCCAATAGTTTTTATACATGTATGTTGTTTATTTAGACATTATTTTTTCGGTTTACACTTAATTATTCACTTTTAATTCTAAAAGTGGTAACAATATTACAATTGTTAAGAAGCTAGTAATTTTACTTATATAGAATAAATTTTCAATATATAGACACATATTATACTTTCAGACTATATCATAATCAATTTTTGTGTTTTAAATATTGTTATGATTTTTAAATAATTTAATAAATTATTATTTTTTATAAAACATCAATTATGTCAAATTTTACATTATTCGCTTTATTGAATTTAAATAAACTCAAGCCAAAGAGATAAAATTAAAAACCATATAATTTCTTAATAACATTTCAATATCATCTTTAAATTTTTTTATGACATTAATTATATCAAATAAAAATTATTATAATATATAGAATATCATTTATTTGAATCAATTATTAATAAAGAAATCATTTCACCTTCATTGTGTCATTATTAAATTAATTTATTTAATATCTAAATATGAAAAATAAAATACCATGATGTAGTAAATCTTATTATCTTTTTTATTAATATTTATAGTCTAATATATCACTTATATAACCCTAATCTAAAAAATTTTAATTAAAGGATTCATGATTCTGTCACATTTCCCTTTAAATTAATTATTATAACATGTTATTTTCAAACCCATGTTTCTCAAAAAATCCAAAATTTATTCTTATGGAATTTTTTGGTCTCCCATGACTCATAAAATATTGTTAGGACACATATTAGGGCAGATATATATTATTATATTATTATTTTTTATCCTTATTTTCCAAATGTACCCCTTAACCAAGGTAAATAAAAATAATTTCTAAAGATGCTATTCATAATATCCAAAAAAAAATTCTAAATAAAAAAATTTGGATATTCAGATTCATAAAATGGAATCCATTTTTATTAATTTGAAACCCTAAATTTTTTTTAACTAATATAAAATTAATTTACGTATTTAAAACTAGAATGTGGGTTATTAATAAGTAAAAACTATCAAAATATTGACATGGGTTTATATTCAATCTAAATGTGAAATTATTTCAAATGAAAATGATTAGATTAAATGTTAAAAAATAAATCCAATTACACTTTAAAACTGTTAAAAATTATTTAACTATATAAATAAACCATATGGAAATGTAATTTTTTCTTAAATTGTGGTATTTTTCAGTATTCCTTAAAACGATCTTTTTTATTAAATTAAAAAAAATATCTACAAACAATTTTGATAGCCCCCTTCTATAAAAAAGAATATTTTTTATAAAAGAAAAAATAATATATAAAAAATTAGATTTAAAAAGGGGTCCCTAAAAATAGGTGGCAAAAACTTTATTTTAAAAATAATAGATTATTTTATTCTTAAATTTGGATTTATTCTCGTTTTGAGCATATAAAATTTATTTCATAAATGTAAAAACATTTAACAAACATGTGTAATAATATATTAGTTTGTTATTTTCATTACCACAAATACAACATCTATTTGATAACTACCATAGAAAATATTCATATTTTTAATATTGTTGTATTATTTTTCTGTATAACTCAACACTATGTGCTATGTAAGATTTTAGAAAAAATTATTGTGGCATGTATGGTACACTATTATAAAAAGTATACCCTTTAATGTAAAATTAATATATTTTTCATAAATATTAATAATAATAAAAATGTATTATTAAATAAATACATGGGAATTTATATCATTCCTCCATTTTGGATATTGAAAAAATATTAAACATGGGCTAGGAAACATCATTGATAATATCACACTGAAAAAAAGTCAATAAAACTATCTAATTAAAATAAATAAATATAATGACAAAGGTCACATGAGAAAACACATACATTGAATCCATGTATGAAACTGTTGATATGGTAGAGAAGCATATCATCTTGTTCTAATGGAGATTGATCGAAAAAATGAGAATATTATGAACCAGAATACAATAAATTGGTTATGGGATGAAGGGTATTAGATTTCCTAATAAGAAAAGTAAATGAGAAACATTATTTCCATATACTTATCAAAATGTTATGGATTTTATTTATGATCTTGACTATGTTCATTATGAAACATAATTACTTGTCACGTCGTGTTTCTTCCTTTAATAAATATATACAAAAAAACATATTTTCTCCAAATAATGAGTAATGAACATCAAATGGTCACACATGAATATCTATAATCATAAACTCGAAAATCACATAATCTAAAAAATATGAACTATACATTTACCCTACCTTTATATATTAACCAAAACCAAAATGGTTAGTACAAGATCATATAATCTCCCAAAAAGAATAATCCATTATAATGATAAATACAACTTTTAATCTTTATAATTCAACATTAATAACAATGTTATACCAGGACCATTTAACCTATAAATGTTCTTAAAATTCCTTAAAAATTTAAAAATAAAATTTAAACCCAATATTAAGAATGTGTTGATCAGACCTTCTTCCATAATAAATCCCAAAATTTATCATTAAATATCATATACTACTCTTAAAGTCTCATACTTATAAGTAATTAACCTATTCAGATGATATCCATGATAGGTTAATCATTTTAATAATTTACCAACAATCTCCTTATATTTTCCATAAAAACATATATTCTTCAAAAAAAATCAACCATTACTCGTCAAATAAAATCACAAGGAATATTAGTTTTTCACATCTATAGTGTATCAAAAAGAGAAAACATCTTCTAAAATAACTTTTATCCCATAATTAAAAAATCATTTTCATATACTAAGGATATCAATAATATAAAACATAAATTCCCAAATAATGTAATTGTTGATCAACAAAATAATTTTACTAAAATGAATAAGTCATTCTATCCAAGCACATCACATAGTCAATGGGCAGGCAATAAATCTATGTCGTACATCAATTTTGGGTTCGATTCCCACACCTTTATCTAACATGATGGGTTGTCACAAGATTTAAATTTTTCCCTTTTTCAAATAGTCTATAACATTACAACATTCCTAAAAAAGAGATATAATCCTAAAAAATAACCATAACGTATATTATCCTCCATGGATATCTCAAAACTCACATTTTCCGTCACCAAAATTAATAACCCTTAATTTCCTCAAGGATTAATTTCCCAAAAAAACCATTAGTCACCTTAATATTACAAATCAGAATGCCTTAATAATGGGGGGTTTTAGACATTTATCTTATGATATAACATGACATTATAAACCAATGATTATACTCATAACCCTTATAAAAACAACCTAATCTACAAACATGTTTAAACACTCATCTAAATGGAACTATAAGACCCTAGTATTAAACATTACATAATATCATGTTGTAATAATGAATTTACATTCTTTCACATTTTGAATCACTTCAGGTTTATAATTGTCGAAAAGTAGGCAATAATTATTATATAACATCTAAAATATTACAATTCTGTAATTACTACCCACTATTCAATTTTTCATAATCTAAAAATTTTATGATAAAACCTAAATTATATTATTGATAAAAATCATCTTGACATATTTCTTTCAATTAACCATTCTTATACCCTATCAATTGTTTTAAAAAACTTTTTATGATCCAATAATGATCAATTATAACTATAAAATATGAAATAAAACCTTTTGTCCATTAATATTTATAACACATGAAATTATTTTCCCAAAATCTTATTTTTAATGCATAAAACATGAACTACTTATCTTACATTTTGTAAACATATGATTACTACAATACTACATAGAATTCCTAAAACATAAAGGTGTATCATGGAATCCATGTCATACTTAAATTGAATCTTTCACACCTCTATAGGGTGTAACCATCATCTTTACATTTGGAATACCCATAATTGAATACTCAATAAATCTATGGGGATAATCACTAACAGTTACGACTAATAGGATACACAATGCATTGGAGAGCTATCTTAGGATCACCCGCCCTCAGTATATCAATGGACCACACATATATGTAAACAATTCCCAAAAAAACATAACAAAATAATAACACATAAAACATGAATAATAGAGAGATAATACTTACACAATGAAATCACAAGATATCATGTCAAGATATTGACATAACCAATCCATTTCCAAAACCATTTAAAAACATTTAGTAAATACATTTTTCTATAAAATTTTACATTACTTAGTTGAATCTATTAAAATAACACTGAGAAATAAAATTTAAAAAAATATATGTCTATATAAATAAATCCTTAAACCATTTTTAAAACATGTCTAATAATGAGGATGATTCGTTAGAAAAAATCTTTTAATCTTTTAAAATGTTGTTTTTGTTATTGACACATGTAACACGTGATAAACATTTGATTAAAAATAAATGAAGACAAAAATTGAATGAATGATTAAATATCATGAGAATATAGAAACTCGTGATAAATATTTTAGAAGGTTTGTATATGATATTTCTAGGATTTTATAGATACACAATATCGAGATATGCTACAATTAATAGAGATTGAGATGAAGTGCCTTCCCATAAGTCTAACTTATCTCATTCATTCTATAATTTCCTGAATAAAAAATTTCGGATAATTTATACTTTCTTCAAAACATTTTTCATGTTTATTATTTCCATTAAATCATTTAACACCATGTTATACTAATTAGTTAATTATTTTAGTTTATGTCAGACATTTGTTCGTTAATTTTTTATTTAGTCAAAAATGAACAATGTATGATTTCTATAGACAATGTGGTCATAAGACCATAATATTTAGAATTTTACTCAAGAAATATTCATTATTTTTATACATAACTCATATTATTTAATTTAACGATTTAAATATGGTTATGAAAAATGAATAACATTAAAATCGTGGACATTGTAAGTCGTACGTATGCATGAGTTAAATTTCCATTTCTCATTGATATTTAGAACAATAAGGTAATTATCAATATATCATTATAGAATTTTCATTATGTTATTAAAATTGTAATAATAATTTAATATACTAATATATATTATTCAACTGATAAAATGAATAACAATTACTCACACCGCTTCGTGGAGGTCACAGTTCAAACGTACACATGACTGACGTTATAAATTTTATACACAAAGAAGTAAGAATTTAATTCATATATTATTATCTTATAATTATTAATGTGTCACTAATAACACATATGATGTTTAGTTCAACCATTATGACCAATATTAATTGACATTAATGGAAAACGAACTAAATTGGTTCATGGAGGTGATAATTCACATGTACACATGATCTATTAATTCTTTTACTATTTAATGGAAGTAGAGATGGATTTAGAGGATCATATAATAATAATAATAACATATCAGTCTAATGAGGATATTTAATTTATTAAACCAACATTTTTGGATGATATAAGAGGAGGTGGAAGGAGAAAGAAATTAGAAACACTTAAAGAAAATGATACCTCTTTTACGGATATCACATTGGAAGTACACCTAAACTGCACAATGATGGTTTTTATGCATATTCTAAGGAATTATGATTGTGGTGATGGATTATAATAATTTCCTTGGATTGATAATAGATGAACTAAAATTCATTCTCCGTGTGAGTTGTAGGGATGGACAGGTGAATTTTTATAGGAGAGGGGAGGGGCACCATTTAAAAGTATTAAAATATTCAATTAATATAAATTATTCATTAAATCCTAGTGTCTATAACAAGAGATAAATTGAAGATAAGTTGAGGATATATCAAAAACATATCACATAATAGTTTTTATATATTTATTGAGTTAATTTTAAAACAAATATTTTTTTTATTTACCCTAAATTATTCTCTTTTATTTTTAAAAGTGGTGAAAACATTTTTATTATTAAGAAGATATTAATTTTACTCATATTGTTCAATTTAAAATAATTCCATAGTAAATGAACTTGTAGAATATATCATAATCAGTATAGATTTTAAAATTTTTATATTATTTTTAAATACTTTTTTATATTATTATTTTTATAAAACAGAAATTATAACATTTTTTCTCTCTACAAAATATTGATTCAAATAAAATAAAAAAAGAGATATTACATCAAAACAATCCATTGAATAGACTAATATTATTTTAAACATATATATAAAATTTTTCAATGACATAAATTATGTCTACTAATATTTATTTTAATATTTTAATATCCTTTATAAAAATATCTTATAAATGAAGCAACCACTACAAAATCATTTTTTTATTATTAAATTTATTTATATAATTTATACAAAATATAACTAAAATACCATGATTTATAAATTTTTTATATCTTTAATGGATATTTATAGTCAAAATTATGACCTATATTACCCCAATGTAAATTTCATTTACTAAAAAAATACATGTTTATATTATATTTCCCCTTACTTTAAATTAGTTATTATAACACGTCATTTTCACTCCCATGTGGCTCTCAAATGCCACAATTTCAGCCTAAGGGTATTATGGTCTCCCATGAATCTATAAAATATTTTTAGGTCATGTTTTATTGTATCATTATATTATTATGATATTATTTTATCTTATTTACCTAATTTACTATTTAACCATGGTAAATAATAATAATTACTAATGTTACTATTCATTATTTCCCAAAAATGTACTTATTAACATATTTTGAAAACTATGATTCCAAATATTTAATGATTTTTTCTAAATAAAAAACATAAATATTGTATTAATTACTTTTAAAATAATTTTTTTTGTCAAAACCATAATGCATTTTCTTTGAGAAATAAGACTGTCAAAAGATTGACATGTGTTTATGTACAATATAAATGTGAAATTACATATAATGATAATAATTTGAATAAATTATAAAACCATTATCCAATTACACATTAAATCAAATATAAAAGATAATATATCTATATAAATAAATCTGTTGAAAAACCATTTTTGACCTAAAATGTGTTATTATTCTATATTAATTAAAAAATGAACATTATCTGAAAATTTAAAAAAATTATACAATGAAAATATTGATGTACTGTTTCATTAAAAGAAGTTTATTTTCTTAGATATAACATATAAATGTTAAATAATCCTTATTTAAAAATGGTTTTCCATCAAAAAGGGGTAAAAGTAATTTTTTAAAATATTAATTTATTTTATGCTTAAAATTTTATTCTTTCTCATATTGTTCCTCAAATTTTTTTTGCATAAATGTAATAATATTAAACAAACATGTGTAATCGTATTGTTGTTATGTATTTTCAATAATTCTAATACAAAAAATCGGCATTGACTTCCATTTAAAAAAATAATATCACATATGTATTATTTTCTATTATAACTCAATGTTGTGTGCGACATAAGATTTTAGAGAAACACGTTTTTAGTGTCGAGTACACTGTCATAAAATTCTTCCCCTTTAACGTTAAATTAGTATCTTATTTATTAATATTAATAGATATGAAAATTTTTATTCTATTAAATCCAGGGATGTTACATGTATAGTTCCTAGAAATCTCATAATTAAAATCAAATATACCACTTCCAAAAAATCAATAAACATTCACCATATTAGTTCCCATAAAATTAAAAGGGGTTAATTAGAATTCCATGATAGCGTAACTCTTGGAAAATTAATGTTGGTCAAAATAAGTTCATCATCATATTAATAAACCATCCATAAAAATTATAAATATGGTGTCATTGGATCATGCACACAATATTGATTAAGTATCAACAAGGAATATAATATTATATGGATATAAATTTTGAATTACCACATTGAACATTATTGAAATTTTATACCATTTACATTTTGATATTAATTTTGAAAAACCACTGCACAATTAATAATTATAAATTATTAAGTGAATAGATATTTAATATATAATATTTTATTTAGAAAATTAAAAATTATAATTCTTCGTCGATGAAATATTTCAAGCATTATAATAATAAAAAATACCATTCACACGAATGTGAAACAATGAAATGTTCCTCATTAGAAAAATTACAATAATATTAAATTCCAATTATATTTTATAATTTCAAATCGGGGGTAAAAATTACTTTAAAAATAATAGGATAATAAAAAATAATAATAAAACAACAATAAGGAAGTGAAATATTACCCAGTTTATTCGAAAAAACCATAATAATTATATATGAAATTATAGAATAAAATGTCTACCATGATTCCACTATAAATTGAAAGAAAATTAACATCATTCTTTTAAAAATAATCATTTATATCAACTATTAAAAGATATATGGTTGGACTTTTCGGAGGACCAAAACCTCTAGAATATAGATAGTGATGTTGAGATGGTAAATTTTCAGCATTTTTTGTTATAAAAAGAACAATTTGTTTTGATTAAGTGAATGAGTATTTGAACTTTTATAATTGAACTTAGAGTGTCATGCCACCAGGACATCCTCTGGTTCTACAGAAGTTACATGTTGATGATCAGACACCAAAATTTAAAGATCAGGGACTACCAGCTGATCCTCCCGTCGTTCCCACCTTGGAAATATTTTCTATACCAGACATATGTTCTGATGTATTGTTACATGATGTCATTATGAGGATGACACCAACTTTTTATGGAGCACCACATCCATCCGCGACTTCGTAGAGTTGATGCGGGTGTTCTAATAGCAGTATCGAACAATGTTTTTGGGGGTTAGAGGACCATAGGCTGCTGATTCATGGTTTGATCGCATCTAGATATGCCTCCTAGGAGAAGGGTGAATCTCGCAAATTACATGTTGTGTGATTCCACCAAGATATGGTGGGATGTTATCTCACATGCAGGATGTAATCGGGATATGATTTGGAAAGAGTTTCTGAGGACCTTCATTTATTACATCTACCCTGATATGTCGACAATCAACTGAGCCTGGGTGTTCATACAATTTTAGAAGGGCACTCTTTTAGTGACAAGTTATTCTTCTCAAATTACATAACTTCAACGGTTCACACCTATTTTAAGAGTTTACGATCTATCCCCGGCTAGGAAATTTGGAGATGGTCTTAGGTACGACATCTAATCACAGGTGAATGATTTTCGGTTTACTTATGTTAGTGATATTAAAAACATGTACCTGTTTACCGAGTGAAATATTAGTGATTTTAGAGCTGTGATCCAGTGTGGTTCGTCATCCATGTATGGTAGACCTTCAACATATTTTTAGAAACATTGCATGTAGCATTCAAATGTTGTTTCTTCAGGTATCCATGTGAGTTGCTACCAGCAAGTGAACAGTGGAATCCTGAGACTGCAGTACCCATGAGGCCTAGTACATTTCCAATATTACAACTAGATGGATTATCTTGATAATTTTTCTAGGATTTTCTCACCAACAACTAGTGATATGGGATCTCTAATGATTCAATTTTCGGTAACGGGGACACTATATAAAGACCCGTCCTTAAAACATTAAATAGTCTTGAATTAAATGAATAATTTTTATTGAATATATTTTCATGTTTAGTGTTTTAGAGAATTTGGACATAACAATTACATCTCAAATGATTACGAAGTAGACACTTCTACTCAGTTTCAATTTTCTTCATAAAATAAAAACTCTTAAAAAGAGAAACTTGACTAGTTCCATTTTTTAGACAGCATGTCATTCCTTAATCCAATCCTTGACCCTATTCTTTTTTAAGTCCCATGGAAAACATTTCAAAAACTTGGGCTGAGCATAAAAAGCTCAGTAAGAGTTATAAAACAATGAAATAAAACATTAGGTCATCAATACATACATATCATAAGCCTTTTAACGTACCTGGTTTATCATAAGATTTGTGAAATACACATAGAAATAATAAATTATAAAGGTAAATTAAGGCATTCATAACATACGTACATTGTAGCTATCATAGCTACATGAGGAGTATCATTTCGAATACCCATCACAATATATTCCCTAAATCATTTAAGAGAAACAATAATGTTTGCCTCTATCATTTTACCCAATGCATTGGAGAGATATCTTGGGGACACCCACCCTAGTATTATCATGGTACCACCCATATACGTATCAATGCCCTATAACCATAACTTATTCATAACACATAAAACAATCATAAAGGAATGATAGCATTTCAACATTGCAATCACAATATATAATTTCATTATATTTACACAGTCAATGCTTTGTCAAACCCTTTTCAAAACCATTTATAACATTTAATAAATAGACTTTTGAATCAAAGAGTCCCATACCACTATAAAGATTTTGAAGGAATTATTATTTTGAAACTATAATGTCCATATAAATAATTCCTTAAAACCATTTTGAAACATGGAAATTAATAAGAAATATTTAGAAGATTAAATCATTAAGAAGATATTTTAGTTAAAGAGTTCTTAATAAATAGGAGATGCTTAAATACAAATAATTGAGGAATAAAATTTAATATAATCATTATAATATCATGTGAATAAAGGTATTCATGATATAATATTCCAATGGAATGTATATACACCATATCAAAGTGAATTTCTGCATATCAACAATTATGTCTCAATGGAATGTAAATTGGGACGAAATCCATTATAAAGATGGTATCCTTTGATTAAGGATAAATCTATTACATAATTATGTGTGAAAAATAAGAATACACGCAATATAATTGGATATTAATTTTGGAACAATCATAAAAAATTCACCCATATTCATAGGTTGACATATTCATGAAGTACATGTTTAACCGAAATAATTGAAATTGGGTTAAGAAGTTCCCTAAAAAATTCGACAGCATAATGGCGTCACTTTAAAATTAAAAATGAGTTTAGGAGGGAGAAAATGGTATCTCATCACATGGAAATAGAATATAAATCAATAACGATATAGAATAACATATCCCAATAATAGAAGATGTGAATTAAATGACCTAACAAAAAGAATCCTTTTAAAAAGAGGAGGGTGAAAGGTTCCCATACCGATTTGGGTAAGTTTTGAAACATACACCACTTGAAATAAGGGTCATACAATGAAGATGTAAATACCCATAGATTAAATTATATTAAACAATGAATTCAATCCTTTTCAGTACATACACCACATAAAAGGAAATAGTGGAAAATGTAGAATGAATCTCACAGGAATAAAAAGTGAGATAAAAACCACTTACCTCATTGTTATCAATCGAATCGTATGAACATATGATAATAAACATCAAATGAATCACATAATAACATGGATATAACTATAATAATGTTAATATATATGAAATTTTACTACACAATACACCACATGGAACAAATAAGTGGTGAACAATGGAAATGTCACGGAATTAAAATTGAGATAATAAATCCACATACAAAAATTCGGCAGCCTAACGACGTCACTTAAACATTCTTGAGATCAATTGATGAGAGAAAGAGATGGTATCTCATCATATGATCATGAAATGACAGTAGTATGAATATAAAATAACATCCCCAATATAGGAACATAGAGCTTAAAATAAACGATATAAAGGAGAATATATGAAAAGGAAGAGAGAGGTAAGATCCCTTACCTCAAGTCCATCATGTCTTGTTCGTTTCTTTATATTCTTGAATAATAAACCGTGGTCAATTTATAATCTCTTATGGAATTAATTTAATGTTTATTATTCAATTCATATAACATATTATCATGTTATAATAATTATTTAATTATGTGAGTTCATATCAAACGTTTTGTTGATGTTCGGTACATGAGTCAAAAATGAACTTGTTTGAAGAGAATTGTCCATGTAGTTATAATTAAATCATCTCCATAATGGTTTTCACGATTTAAATATCATATATATCTATTATATATGTATTTAATAATATTCCATAATGTTTGGAGATAATAAATGAAACGTACCGTTCATGGAGACAGTAGGCCATAGGTACGCATGAACACTATTTTCATTTGTTGTCGTATTAATGGACATTAAAACTAAATTAGAAATAGATATATTATAATTAAAATATAATATATACGTTATATAGTTAACAGAAGTTCATTAATTGCACTCATTATGAATTACATGTTTGGAATGAACGAGTCACATCACTTGAGGGGGCGATTGTCCACACATCCTTATATGAAATTATCGCATTTTCACAACATGAAAAGCATAAAAGTATGTATGAATATAAAATTAAGAATCATATAGAGGACATAAATATCATAAATATCATATATAAATACAGTTCTATCATAATCTCCACCATGAGAGGTGTTAAAATAATATTGAACAATCATCGTTTCGTGAGGCAGTAATTTTCCACCTAGAGAAACAGTATGTTTTTTAACAATTAGACGGAGGTGTGTGTATGTGTAGGTATAATCGTTATCATAACAATATCCTAGTTTATTGAGGATACTGGTGTTATTATGGGATCAAATTATAAGAAGATATTGGTGAGTGAATAATGAAAATAAAAGAAAGAAACATGAGAGATGAAAATACCTCTAAATCGGGTAACTCTTTTTGATTTGAGCCAATGGATTATTTGGAAAGACTTCTGCCCAATGTGAGGCATCTAGGAGTAATATAGGGACGTGGAGAGATAATATGAGTATAGGTTGGATGAGCCAAGGGCTTGATAATTTATGGTATGTGGGTAGAGTGGTGACCTTTTATAAGAGGGAAGATGGTCACTTTTGGAAAGACATGATATGTTACATTATTATAAAAATATTTTCGGATTTTAAAGGTCCCACAATAATATATTTTTAGGGTACAGGGATAAGGGTTCGAAATCCATCCATAAAATAGGTTTTAGATAGGTGTATGTCTTAGATTGTACCTTATCTTTTCATTTTATTTAAATCGTTCATTTATGAGGTAATCACTGCATAATGGTGTCATAAATAAATTTATTTATTTAATGTGTAAAAATTATAAAAATATACCAAGATGTAGGAAAATTTTTTATCTTTCCAATGACTATTTTTACGCTAAGAGATCATTTATTTAATCAAAATTAAAATATTTTTACTTAGGATATACAAACCATTGTTATATTTCTCTTCTTTTTTAAAAATAATGTCATAAATATCACTATCACATGCATGTAACACGATGGGCCCTAAATTTTTGTTTATATCTTTACATGGTTGGACATGACTCAAAAAAGATGATTTGGACACATTTTGGGGTCATTTTATATTATTATGATATTATATTATTACCCTTAACTAGACGATTACTAATTAATCACGATAAATAAAGATAATTTCCGTCAGTACTATTCATAATGTCCAACAAACAAAAGATTCTTAATGACATAATTTGGACCATCTGATTCCAAATATGGAATCCATTTTACCAAATTCAAAACATATAAATTGTAGTAATCAATTTAATAATAATTCCCATTGTCAAAACCAAAGACATGTTTTTATGATGTAAAATCTATCAAAAGTTTGATTTGTTTTTATATCCAATTTAAAAGTGAAATTACATCCAATGACCGAACTTTTATTTAATGAAAACAAAATAATTAAAGTACACCTTAAAACCTATTAATGTGACAATATAAATATATAAATAAACTAGATTAAAAAGGAGTCTTTGATTTAAAATACAACAGTTTTCACTATCCATTAAAAATGAACATTATCGAAAAAATACAAAAAATTTACATAAAGTAAATTTTAATGTCTTGATTATAATAAATGATTATATATTTTCAAATATAACATATAAAAGTGGCAAAAAGTAGACTGAAAAAGGTTTCTCCATCAAATGGCAGTTAATCAACATTTCAATGAATATTAGAATATTTATGCTAAAAAAATTGGATTCATTTGCATTTTAAGTCTCTATCATTTATTTGGTAATTGTTAATATATTTAACAAACATATATAATAATTTTTTTAGTTAGTTATATGCATTCCCAACATGACAATGACTAGGTTTTTACTACCATTTGACATAATATTATTATATTATAAGTGTGCAATGTATGATTTCAAAGAAACACTTTGTTGTGTATTGGGCATGTCATCGAACATATAATCCCCTTTAAATTAATATTAATATTTTATTTACAAATATTAATAAATATGAAATTGTCATATTCTTTATTTACCTGGGATGTTATATCCTTCCCCCCTTTTGGGAATTGTGTCCCCGCAATTTTAAAATTAGCATCTTAAACTTCATTGAATGTCCCACATAAGAAAAAGAGTCAGTAAAACTATCAATTTATTAGAATGAAAGAGAAGTAAAAAGGTTACCCGAGAAAACAGATACAATGATTCCATGAAAACATGGATATGGAGTTGAAAACAAACCATCATGTTCTGATGGAGAGTGATAGAAAATATGTCTAGGAGAATGTTAACCACCAGAAAATCTCATAATTGAGATGGGTTAAACGGTATTTGATTCTCCAGTAGTAAAATTTAAAAGAAATTTTTTTGTTTTAAGTTAGTTTTTAATGATTAATCTATTTATGAGATTAATTAAAACATAAGGAAACATACTTACTTGTCATGTAGACTATCAACTATTACTATATTTCTTACAAAAACTCCTATTCTCTCTAAAAGATGAGTATTTAGGATGACTTGGTCACATTAAGTGCGCTATAATCAACTTCTATAGAATCACCTAACCCACAATAGATGAAATATATATTTCACATGTCTTTAGACTTTAACAAAAACCAAAATTCTTAGTACACGATCAGATATGATAATCCTTTATAAAAATAAATACTACTCTTAATCTCCAAAATTCACCAAAAAGAACCCAAGGTTCAAGAAATACCATTAAATAAAAAGATATCCATAAAATTCATCAATGTTATACAAACTTAGATTAAAACCCAAATCTATAAAGGATTTAATCACATAGTATTCCAAGATATATCTTAACATTTATCTCCAAATAACATTAGTTGCTCTTAAAGTCTCATATTGAAATTTAATTAACCTAATCACATATCCACCAAGATAGGTCAATCATTTACATAGATAACCCAAAATCAGCTTATTCTTTATTCATAAAATCATATAACTAAAATGAATTTGTCACACTAACCAAGAACATTATGTAGTCCAGTGGTAGGCGATAAATACAGGTTTCACTTTGGTTGTGGGTTCAATTCCCACAGCATCGTCTGACACGACGGGTTTTCACACGGTCGGTGTGTTCTCCATTTTCAAAAACAATATAATTTTATAACATTTCCAAAAAGAGATAAATTCATCAAAAATAATAATAACACTTTTTAACCACAAATGTTATGTAATAACTTTTTTTTGCATCCGAAAACGTATTAACCAGTAATTGCCTCAAATTCAAGGATCATATAAACCCAAATGTTTCTTCTTAAGTATATCCACAAAAGAAAAGATAATTATACCTTGAATAACATTTTCATATATGAAACATTAGGGTTACACATACTATAATAATTAACAAATATTAATAAATAAGAAAATGTAATATTCTTTATTTACCTGGGATGTTACACACCAGTTCCTCATCAGTGATGGAACTGAAGTTCGTCAGGACATTCAAGCTGAGGAGGTGGTCATGGCTGCGGTAGGAAGATGATAAGTTTTCCATGAAATCTAGGTTGATCATGTTAGGGTATTAAGGTAGGGTCACAGAACAGTAGTATATGTCATACTTTTGAGATGGAGTAGACCCAACATGAGATGCATCCCATATACTCTACGGTAAGAGTTACGATTGTAGTTGCCACGATTTAAGCTTGTAAAATTTTTGGGGTTCCAATATATTAAAATTTCATGCCATTGTAGAGAGACATGGTATAAATTTCATTATTTTTGAATCATTTATGATGTTGGACACTCTATTGGGGATTAAGACGTCCTCTATACCTCAGTGAAAGGATTTACCTCTTGGGGTTGGTGGATGTCACTTTTTATGGGACCTATATATCTTAGTGATAACCAGATTCAATGTCATTTTCAGAATGGACTGATTAGCCTCTTTTCAGAACATTATAGACTGCTATCACTGGATTGGCAGTTTCACATCTTCAACAAGAGGATATTTTCTACACAAGGTCGAATGAGATGTCTATGAGAGTGGAGCTAGACTCGAGCATCATGGGTTGGGAGGAATTATCTACCAGATTGTAGTTTTATATATTTATGACTATATGACATTACATATAAACATTCTTCTAGTGTTGTATCATTTTAGATATGTGTTTCTAGATGAGTTTTTAGGTATAACTCTAGAGAGAGATGTGGATTTCACTATTGATCTTGTGTCAGGAGTAACATCGGTGTCGATTCCTCCTTATAGGATAACTAAACTAAAGATACATGAGAGAATGAACTAGTTAGAGGATTTGTAGGAAAAAGGTTTCATTCAACCTAGTACATCTATTTGGGGTTCACCTATCCTTTTTGTGAAAAAGGCAGACAATATCCTAAGACATTGTGTGTATTATCGGATGTTGGACTAGTTGACGATCAAGAACTGATACCCCTTACCATGGATTGATGATCTCATTGATCAGATTAAAGGAGACCAGGTGTTCTCAAAGATTGACTAGAGATTCAGTTTTCATCATATTTGTTTTAGACCATCAGATGTACTACATACAACCTTTTAGAACATGTGTGGTTTGTATGAATATTTTTTTTGGTCAATCTAATGAATGCACTAACATTTTTAATGGCACTAATAAACCGTGTATTCTATCATTACATTTAATTTTTTGGGGTGTCTTAATGGAAAAAATATCTTATGGAACTATCACACACAACATGAACATTACATCCACATTGAAATCATATTGGGAACACTAAATTCACATCATTTTTATGATAAGCTCTAAAAGATCAACATTTGGATATACTATATTCACTACATGGGTCAAGGAATCTCAAATACAGGATTAATAGTAGGCCCACATATGGTGAAAGATGTAGTTTCCATTGAGTAGATGAATAATATTTTTGAGGTACAATGCTTTCTAGGGATATATGGTTACTAAATACACTTTATTCAAGAATTTTCATTATTATTAGTGCCACTGAATGGACTAACTATAAGGACCTGACCTAAAACATTTCATAAAAATGAATTAAACGAATAATTCACCTTGGGGATATTTTTAGGTTTAGAGTTTTATATAATTAGAACATAACTATTACATTTCATTTCAAATAAAAAGTTGACACTTCTACACAATTTCTATTTTTTCATAAAATATAAACTCTTTAAAAAGGGTCGTGTCTTGTTCCATGTTTAAGACAACATGAATTTTCCTTGATCCTATTCTTGACCCTATTTCACCTTATTTCCTGTGAAAAACATTTCAAAAACTTTGGATGAGCATAAAATTATCATTAAGGGATACACAATGAATGAAAAATGTTAGTTTTTCAAAACAACAGGTAAACCGTGAATACTTTATCATATGTAATTCTTTTCACATTTATGAAGTAGTAAATACTCTTCACTGAATAAAATATCATTACCTACCCTTTTTAACCAATATATTTCCATAAAACCCATATAAAGAACACATAGCATATAAAGTTAACTTAGGAGATAAACATACATATATGGAATACCCATACGGTCGACATCTACACATATCACTAAATGGAATGGACATACGACTGACTTCCATACCCACTGAATTGGACGATATAACGTAACCACCCATCCTGGTATTCACGACACCACCCGTCATTTTTTTTATCATGTAACCACACATCAAATGTCCAAGTACCATTATAAAATCATAAGACATAAAACAAATATATATGAAAGAAAACATTTCCAAATTTTAATCACAATATATCACTTAAATATATTGACACAAAAAATACATTATCAAAACCATTCTCAATACCAAAATATATAAAAGTGTATAGGGTATTTATTTTCTTTTAAAAACATTATGGCTTGTTGAGGAATCTAAAGAACAAATAATACTAGTGGTGGTGGAAAAGGTCGTTGTCACCGATTATGTTAAAAGGAACATTCATTTTTTCTTTTAGTAAAACGCTTTGTATAAAAATATTCCATTTGAAAAGTCAAGGGTGTTTATATAGTGTATAAAATAAAGTCGTGTATTATAACAAAATATGCCTCTATGAAAGGAGATTGAGACGAAGTCCCTTACTTTGTGTCTGACATGACTCGATCTTTCTTTAATCTCCTGAATAACAAACAAAAGATAATTTATACTTCCATAAGAACCTTTTTCAAGTTTATTATTCATTTTATGTCACTTATTATCATGTTATAAACATTACGTAATCAATTAAATTAATGATGTTCATTTTCTCGATAATTGGTACTTGAGTCAAAAATGGACTTCTTATAGTTACATGTTGTTCATCTGGTCAAAGGTTCATTATATCCACAATTATATTCATGATTTGGATATAATATATGTATCATATATCCATCATATACATTTATTTATAATAGTACATAACATTTAGATGTATGAAATGAAATGCACCGTTCATGGAGACGGTAAGTCATACGTACGCATGAACGCTACTTCCATTTATATTTCATATTTAATTAGATTAAAACATAATGATACACAGCAGTATTATAACTCCAGTATTGTATCATATATAATATCATTAAATCTATCTTTTATACGTACCACATATGGAATGAACGAGTCATATCACTTTGAGGGGGTTGTAGTCCATACTTCCTCTAATGAGATTATCATGTTTACCTATAATGGAAACCGTAAAGGAATTATATAAATGGAAATTACAGAATCATAAAAAAACAAAGACATAATGTTTATCATATATAAATATTGTTATATCATAATGTCCACCATGAGATTCGGTAAGAGATAATTGAACAATCATCGTTTCGTGAGACATTAGTTTTCCATTCACAGTAACATTATGTTATCCATCCATTAGATGGAGGTGTGGGTAAGTGTTTTTAGAATACCTATCTAAAAAACATCCTAGTATATTTAGGATATTTCTATTGTTACAAAATAAAGGTATAAAATGAGCTTAGGGGTTGGATAAGTAAATTAAAAGAAAAAAATTTAAGAGAAACTGTTAAGTTTAATTTCGATAACTCCCTTTGGTTTGAACCAAAGGACTTCTTGAAGCACCTTATGGCTAGGGTAAGGCTTCTAGGAGGATGATAACGATGTAGAGAGCTTAATTTCAAATAGGATGGACGATCCAAAATGATTGATAGGTGTGAGGAATTGGTTGCCAGTGGTCTCCTTTTAAAAGGAAGAGGAGGGGCTCTTTAGGAAAGTGTGAAAATATTATTTTATTAAATACTGATAATCGGTTTAAAAAGGTCCAGAAATCATTATATTCAAATATAAGATGACTAATGGTAGAAATAAAATCATAAAATATGAATTGGACTGGTTTTGGATATTATTGTAATCATTATAATCTTATTTATTTAAATCATTTATTATTAAGGTAAAAATTATTACTTATATAACACCATAAAAAAATTAATTACTAAAAGATGTTTGTTTATGTCATTTTGGCCATTACATTAAATTTATTAACCTAAATTGCCATTATCACTCCCATGTGGCTCAAAGGGGACCCAAGATCCACCCAAAGATTCCCATGGTTGTTAATAACTAAACCAGTAAGGTATTGACAAGTGATAAGGTAAGTTTAAATTATTATAATATTTTTTTATCCTTGAATTAACCTATTTACCGTTAACCGCGGTAAATAAAGGTCAAAAGTTCATATTCAACAAAAATTATTTTCATCTTATTGAACCACAATTTATTTCTTGATAACAACCATGTATTTCTTATTTTAGAAATTCAATTCATAGAAGCGGTAAAATTTAATTTAAATGAAATAGTCTGTTTTTTAAGTACTACTAAGTGGTTTCACTATTCATAAAAAATTTAGGTTTTTCTGAAAAATACCAAAAATTCAGCCTAAGATTTATTTGATATTATTAATTAAAAAATTAAGTTTATTTTTCCAAATTAAAAAAATAAAAGTGTCATTAATTAATTTATAACTTATTTCTCATTGTTAAAACAAATAGCGTGTTTTTAAGAAACAATAACTATCAAAAGATCGACACTTGTTTATGTCCAATTTTAAAGTGAAATTATTCCAATGAAAAAAATTGGATTAAATGGTAAATATATATTCTAATTACACTTTAAAACCAATTAAAAATATAATATAACTATATAAATAAATTATATTAAAAGAAAATTTTTAATTAAAATACAATATTTTCAATTATTCATTAAAAATTAAACTTTATCCGAAAAATACCAAAACATTACCCAATTTAAAATTTGATGTCCCAAATCTATAGAATAATTTTATTTGGTCAAATAGAACATATTAAAATGACCAAAACTTGATTTAAAGAGGGTTCTCCATTAAAAGGTGGTAAATTGACTTTTTAATGTAAATTATGCTTAAAATTAGATACATTCACATTTTAAGCCTCTAACATTTGTTGGATAAAAATGAATACATTTAACAAACATATATAATCATATTGTAGTTAGTTTTTCTCATTCCCTCCAATACAATGACTAGGAGTAAGCTGCCATTTAAAATAATATTATATTATTTGTGTGCAACGTATGATTTCAAAAAAAACCTGTTGTTGTGTATCCAGTATGCTATCAAGCATAGAAACCCCTTTAATGTAAACTTATTATTAATTTCAAAAATATTAATAAATATTAAAATATTTTATTCTTCATTTACCTCGGATGTTTCATCCTTCCAAGAATCTGGAAATTGCGTCCTCGTAATTTTTATTCACTTATCAAAATAAGTGGGGGGTATTTATCCCACATAGAATTTTCAGATTCACAGGTTTCCTCTTCAACCATATATTTTTTTTTCACAAAACCATTACCTGGTGAATTACTTTATTCCTTAACACTTGCTCTATACTGTGAATAATCTAGATTGGTTGTTCATCATAAGAGCGTTTCTCTTCCAACTAAACTACCTATGGGCTCAAAACATGAGATGGATCTGACATATAATTTCTCAACATCGAAAAATGAAAAACATTGTGTACCTGGGATAATAATTAAGGTAAATCAACTCTGTATGCCACTGATCCAACTTTCTCCAGAATTTCATAAGGTCCAATGAACCTCAGACTGAACTTTCCCTTCTTAACAAAACACATTACACTTTTCCATGGCGAAACATTGAGAACGACCTGATCACCTACCTCAAAAAAAGATCATTCCACTGGTTATCAGCATAACATTTTTGTTTTCCCTGATCTTTTCTCATGGGCTTCTGAATCAATTGATCTTTCTCTAACGTCTCTTCTACCAATTCTTGTCCCATCACATTCCTTTCAACAACTTCATCCCAAAAAGCTGGATTTCGACAACGCTTTCCATATAATGCCTCAAATGTAGCCATATGTATACTGGAACAAAAATTGTTATTATATGAAATATAAACCAAATAATGATATTGGTCCCAACTTCCCTAACAATCCAGTGAACAAGCATGTCTTATACCCTCCATGGTTTGAATTGTTCATCTGGTTGAGGATGAAAAGTTGTACTAAAATTTAATTCAGAACCCAATGACTTTTGAAGGCCTTTACAAAAGTTAGAAGTAAACCTAGGATCACAGTCAGATACAATGGAGAGGGGAAATCCATGCAACCTAACTATCTATTTAACATACAACTAAGAAAGTTTATCTAGAGACAATATCTCTGGAATAGGAAGTAAATTAAAAGATTTAGTCAGTTGATCAACTCTAACCCTGATTGCATTATTACCTCAAGATGTCTTTGGTAACACCACAACAAAGTCCATGGATCTATTTTCCCATTTCCACTCTAGAACAGGAAAAGACTGAAGCATCCCTTTTAGTAACTATCGTTCTGCTTTAACCTGCTAACAAGCCAAACACTTCACAATAAAATCAGTAATATATCTTTTAATTCCACCCAACCAGTAACACTCTTTAATATCTTTGTACATCTTAGTACTACAAGGATGAACTGAAAATGGAGAAATATGAGCTTCACATAACAACTCATTCTCCAACTGTGAATCACAAGGTACTCATAATCTCTTCCCAAATCTCAAAACACAATCATTAAAAATGATAAATTTAGGAAACCTACCCTTCCAAACCAACTCTACCATTTTCTGCAACTCACTGTCTTCTTTCTGCGCTTTCTTTATTCTGTCTGATAGAGATTATTTCACTTACACCTAATACAAAATAGAATAATTTCCTGCACCAACAACTTCTATTCAAAAGTTCATCAAATCAAAAACCAAAGGATCTTGTTCCAAATGTAACATGGTTAACTTGGTTAATGAAAAATTACTATTTCGACTCAATGCATCAGCCACTTTATTTGCTTTTCCCGGATGGTAAAGGATCATGCAGTCATAATACTTGATTAATTCCAACCATCTCATCTATCTCATGTTCAATTATTTCTGTGTGAATATATAATTTAAAATTTTGTGATCTGTATATATTTCATACTTTACTCCATACAAATGATGCCTCTATATTTTTAAATAAAAAACAATAACAGCTACTTCCAAATAATGTGTAGGTTAATTTTACTCATGGGGTTTCAACAGACGTGAAGAATAAGAAATTGCCTGATCATTTTGCATAAGGACACAACCAAGTCCATTCAACGAAGCATCACTGTTGATAAAAAAACTATACATTTCTAGATGGTAGTGCTAAAACTGTATAATTCCCCAATCTTCTTTTCAATTCCTGAAAGCAATCATCACGTTCTTTTGTCCAAATGTACTTAACACCTTTTTGAGATTACTTAGTCATTGGACTAGATAACCGTGAAAAATTTTCAACAAACCACCAGTAATAACGTATCAAAACAAGAAAACTACGAATTTTGGTTATATTTTTGGGTCTTGGCCATTCTTCAATAACTATTGTTTTTTTAGGATCAACTGTTATGCCATTTTTTGAAATAATGTGAGCAAGGAAAGAAATTTTTTGTAACCAAACTCACACTTTCTGAATTTCCCCAATAGTTTCTTTTCTTTTATGGTTTGAAATAAAACACTTAAATGACATTCATGTTTATCCATACTTTTTCAATAACCCAATATATCATCAATGAACACAACCACAAAAATATCCAATAACTCATGGAAAATTCTATTCATATGATCCATGAATACAGAAGGTGAATTAGTTAAAAAAAAATTCATAATGGACATATCTAGTACGAAATGCAGTCTTCAGAATGACTTTTTGCTTTACATTCCACCGATGGTACCACGACCTCTAATCAATCTTTGAAAAATACTGACCTCCCTGGAGATGATAAAACAAATCATCGATATGAGGCAAAGGATACTTACTCTTAACAACAATGTTATTCAATTCTCTATAATAAATGCAAAGTCTCATTGAACCATATTTCATTTTAACAAACAATACAAGAGAACCCCATGGTGATGTGATAGGTCGAATGAAACCTTTATCTAATAACTCCTACAATTGCATCTTTAGCTCTAAAAGTTCAATGTGATCCATTTGATATGGGGGTTAGGAAATTGGATTAGCATCAGGAACTAAGTCAATAGTAAATTAAACTTCTAGATCAGGTATAATACCAGGAAACTCATCAGAAAAAACATCAAGCTACTCATTTACCACTGCCACAACATTAATATGAATAGTTCCTTTATTATCAACAAAATGTGAAATGTAACCTTTATTTCCATCGTTTACTAGTATGTCAACTTCCTGAAATGTTATCAAAAGAAAGGGTTTATTCTTGTACACAAAATGAAAATAATTTTGAAAATAAACCTCTTTATCTCTGCAATCAATCTTATCATGATAAACGGAAATCAAATACATTCCAAAAATAACATCAAACTCTACTAGAGGAAAAATAATAAGGTGTGGAGGTAGATTATTTCTGCACACAATGACATGAAATTTCTTATAATTTCATTTTTTGTCAACATTTCCACCAGGTGTTTTTACCATAAGTACCATATTCATAAATTGATATGGAATTCCCAATTTACTAGGAAACTTCTCATAACTAAAAGAGTGTGTAGACCATGAATCAAACAACAAATTTGCATAATTTGAACAAACAAATAGTTTAACTGATACTTGGAGAGACCCCAAACATGACGTACATGGACATTACATTAATTTTGTGGAATACTTAATACATAACAAAAACTGACACTCAAGGACAATAATAGTTTAGTGTCTTTGTAAACTTGAAACATAATCTTCTAATCTTGGTGAAAGATCTTCAACATCTCCCATAAATATCTTACCCTTTTTGTTTTCTTACCTAAAACCTTTCTTTATATCCTGGGGAAAAGATAACATATAAAGGGTGAGATCAAATGATCAGTAAGGGTATGCATGGAGAAAATAAAACAAACCATATACATTTGAACTTAAAAACATGGACATAATGTTTAAACATCAAAATCTTGAGCAATGACACAAAACAAGGATGTACATAAGGGATAGATCATAATTGAACATCAATCATGATAATAAACAATGGAAACATGTAATTGTGGCAAACCATTACGCACATGATATGATTTCCATAGTATCCAAGGCATTGCTTCCAGGACCATCTTAGCGGACAAAGTCCCTTTCTGAATCTAGTTCACTCCTTGTTCTAGTCCTGTAACACTGAACCAGATTAACACACTATTCCAGACATGTCAATCTCATGAGATATAAATATTTACCCAATTCATTGGAGGGATATATAGGTCCCACCCACCTCATAATGGAATCATTCTTTCTTGTTCCACAATATAAACACAAATCATTTTTCAAAACCCAAAGAATAAAATGGGTTTCATAAACATAATCCCATCATAACAAAATCCATATAAAAAATGGATATCATTTCATCATATGAGAATTGAATCCATTAAAATCATAGATACATTATACATGAAACATAAACATATTGAATAATGTCATATTAGATGTAAAATGGTATTTATAAAAAACATGAAATTAATTCTTGAGGAAAATATTATTTCTTCTTCAAAATAATTTTCTTTTCACAAAATGAAATGAAATGTGAAAGGAAATTTTTTTTAAAAAAAATAATCATGAAATCCTCTATAGTAATTTTCATGAAATTAAGGCTTTATGATACTATAAAAATCCATTCAATTCGTAAAAATTAAAAAACATTCTCCTCGTACTTTTATCAGGAAAGTCAAAAAGTTCCTTGTGTGGTAATCAAAAGAAATATTCCTATCATAACATGTGGTAAAATTACAAAATGGGTAAAAAGGACATTAAAAATTCATGAAAACATTTTTAGAAAACATGGCCATGGATGATAACAATAACCATAGTAAATACTTATGAGTAAACATTTTCGGATAAAAATGCGATTGGAAAATTTATCCCTTACTTTATCTATGATATGCTTCATATGTATCCAAACCACTTGTATAATGATTTAAATAATTTCATTGACTTATTATAGAATCATATTTATTGTTATGATATCATATATGGTTCACTTATGACTTTATATTACCTGTTCTTTTAGAAATTCCATATTAAAGCAGCGTTTTGGGTAAAATCGATTCATTTATCATAAGTGTTTCGACTTGTTGTTCTTAATATTATTACTTATATCCTGATTTAATTAATTCTAGAATTTAAAACATAATTTATATATAATATATATTCAACATATAAATATATATGATATATCGATAAATGGAATGAAATATAATGTTCATGGAGACGGTAGGTCGTACGTACGCATGAACGTTGTTTTTGTTTCCTTATTGAAGTAAATGAAACATATATGTACATCAATCCAGTATAATTATTATGTAATATCTTTCATTATTATTTATTATATATTCTTTAAAATCATACTTGAATGGTTATTCATGGAAAATGAATCTCATCGCGTTCGTGGAGACAGTAGTCTGTACATACGCACGAGTGATGATATCGTTCCCATAATTATATAATAGAATAGGAGTATATGATATAATATCTCAGAATCAGTATGACGTTATAGTTATTATTTAAACCATTATACCCCTCCAAGTAAGGTGGTGGTTGGACAATTGATTACACCACGACGTGGAGATGGTATTCAATACGTACGCACGCGCGGTGATTTTGTTTTCCATAGGATGGATAAAAGGTGAAATGGGGTTGTTTTATATTTATAATAACATATAATTATATTAGTTATAGTGATGTTATTACTTTATAATGAAACAACTAATGAATAATAAGTTGAATAAGAAGAAAACTTGATATAATCGGTAGAAGAGATTACCTCTTCTTCGATGCAAATCATTTAAGCTTCCTATTAAGGAACTAGAGTTGGTGTTTTGAGAATACCAGAACCTACCAAATGTTTCTAGGGAAGTGTAGTAGTGAAATGGGAACGGTTTGGCCAAGCCTGAAGGCTCAATGTGTTGTGAAGAGTAGAGGGTGGATGTGCCCTTTTATAAGGGAGGAGAGGTGCACCATTGGAATCCTCAAAAATATTAATTTATCATAAATTAAGAACCCACAAAAAAAATCCAAAATGACTCAAATCCAATGATTGGATGATACAGGGCTGTAATCTCAATAACTAATAAAATTTAGACTTTTTGGAATTTATTTTAAACATTACAAACATAATTTATCCTTATTTAATCTATATAATTTTATTTGTGGCAATAATATTTTAAAATTTAAAATGATATAAATAATTACTTATTTGTTGTGAATTGTCAATAATTGGATACTTTATGACATTTTAAACAATATAAATTTTAAATTATAATTTTTAAATATTTTTGTGATTTTTGAACAATTTTATATTATTTTCTTTTTATAAAATAACAATAGTTTCAATTTTGACATTATTCATTTATTTGAATTTAATTAAAATTAACACATAAGATATGTTCAAACTAAAAGATTTAATATATTTATAACATGTCATATATATCTATAAAATTAGTGGAACACATTAAATAGTTCATATAATATTTATTTTAATATTTTTTAAACCATTTATTTGATATTTCAAACAATAAAATAATTTCAACTTCACTATTGTGTCCCCTTTAATGTATTATTTAATCCCTAAAAATGATGAATAAATTTACATGATGTAGATAATTTTAAAATCTTTTTCTATAATTTTCATGTTTGATGTTTAATGAAGTTTATCACTATATTAAAATTATTATACTTATAAGATTTAAGAGAGTGACATGTTGTCACTTTCTTTTGTTTTAGTAATAATTAAATTATTTTGATGGTCAAATATAAGGCCCTAGCCTTAAACATTACTTAAAATTGAATTAAATAAATAATTCACATTGAGGATCTTTTAAGGTTTAGATTTTTAGAGAATTAGGACATAATTATTACATCTCAAAAGATTACAAAGTAGTCTCTTCTACTAAATTTCCATAAAATGAAAACTCTTAAAAAGAAACATGTCTAGTTTCATGTTTTAGGTAGCATGACTTTCCCTTGATCCCATCCTTGACCCTATTCCATGCAAATTCCTTTGAAAAACATTTCAAAAACTTGGGATGAGCATAAAAACTCAGTAAGGGATACAAAAAGAATAAAAAACTTTTAGTTTATCAAAAAAAAATTAAACCATGTATACTTTATCGAAGTAATAATTTTCTCCTTTATGAAGTAGTAAAAACCCTTCACTGAATAAAATATCATTACTTACCTTTTTGTAACCAAAGAATTACCATAAAACCCATATAAAGAACACATAACATATATAAAGGTAACTTGGGACATAAACATACTTATGTGGAATAACCATACGGTCGACTCCCACAAATATCACTTAATGGAATAGCCATACGGCCAATTTCCATACATACTAAATGGAATAGCCATACGGCCGACTTCCATACCCAATGCATTGGAGGTTATAACGTAACCACTCGTCCTGGTATTCACGGCACCACCCGTCATATTGTACAAGTACCACTATAAAATCATAACACATAAAACCAACATAAAGGAATGATAACATTTCCACATTTCAATCACAATATATCATTTAAATATATTGACATAATATAATCCTTTATCAAAAACATTTTCAAAACCGAAATACAAAAAAAATTATATGGTATTTATTTTATTTTATAAACATTATGGCTTGTTGAGGAAGCCAAAGTCCAATAATACTCGTGGCGGCGGAAAAGGTCGTTGATGCCGCGTACGTTAAAAGAAACATTCCTTTTTGTCATTTTGTAAAACGCTTCGTAGAAAAAGATTCCTTTTGTATAAAAGAAAAAGTCAAAGGGGTTTATACACCGTATAAAAGAAAGTTGTGTATAAAATGAAATACGCCTCAATGAAAGGAGATTGAGATGAAGTCCCTTACAAAGACGGTATCCTTGGTTTAAGGATAAATCAATTACATAATTATGTGTGACAAACGAATACACCAAATATAAGTGGATATTATGTGTAAAACAATCAATGGTCATTCCCACATATTCAAAGGTTGACATATTCAATAACTACATGTCGAACCCAGTGAAATCGAAATTGGGTTAAGAAGTTCCCTTGACAGCCTAACGGCGTCACATCAAAATGAGTTGATGAGAGATAAAAAGTGTATCTCATCACTTGGACATAAAATTTACATCAATAAGGATATATGATAACATATCCCAACATAATAATATGTAAATTAAAAGACCAAACAAAAGAAGTCTTTTAAAAAAAGGAGGGTGAAAGGTTCCCTTACCGACTTGGGTATCTTTCGAAACATACGACCCATGAAAGAAGGACAATACATCACTGATGTATATACTCATAAATGAAGGAATATTACAAAATGAGTATAATAATGGTCACTACATACTCCACTCAAAGGAAATTGTGGAAAATGTAGCATAAATCACATGAGAATAAAAGTGAGATGAAAAATCACTTACGAAAACTCGGCAGCCTAACGATGCCACATAAAACATCCAAAATGGATTGATGAGAGAGAATAGGGTCTCTCATCACATGAACATAAAAATTATAGTAAGTTTAATATATAATAACATCCCAATAACATCAAAGATGATATTTACAGGGAATGACATAAAAGAGTGTACTTAAAAAGAAAGAGAGGAGTAAGATCCCTTACCTCGGGTCCGACTTCACTCGATCATTCTTTAACATCCTGAATAATAAACTTGAGTAAATTTATACTTGATTAATAACCTTTTTAAAGTTCATTATTCCTTCTATATCACTTATTTCTAGGTTATAAACATTATGTAACCATTTAAGTTAATAATGTTTGTTTTGTCGATATTTGGTTCTTAAGTCGAAAATGGACTTCTTACAATTACATGTTGTTTGTGTGGTAAAAGGTTCTTTATATACAGAATGACATTCCTGATTTGGATATCATATATATCCAGCATATACATGTATTTATAATATTACATAATCATTTAGAGGTAAGAAATCAAATGCACAGTTCATGGAGACAGTAAGCCGTACGTACGCACGAATGCTACTTTCCTTTCTTTCTCATATTAACGGAATTAAAATTTTATGAGAGGTATGTATATTTTAATTCCAGAATTATATTCATAATTTAGATGTATCATTCATTATATATATCCATTATATAAATATACCTTTAATAGTACATTACATTTGGGGATAAGAAATGAAATGCACCGTTCATGGAGACGGTAATCCGTACGTACGCATGAACGCTACATTCATTTCTATCTCATACATTAATGGAAATAAATAAAAATGATATAGAGGTATATTATAATTCCAGTATATGATCATATATAATAACTTTAAATCCATCCTTTATACGTCCCACATATGGCATTAACGAATCACATCACATTGAGGGGGCGGTAGTCCGCACTTCCTTAAATGAAGATATCACGTATACCCATAATGGAAGCCATAAAGGTAAGTCAAAAATGAAAAATACATAAGCTTATGTAAAACATAATCATATCATATTTAAATATAGTGACATCTTAATGGCCACCTTTGAAGGTGTTATATGAGTGTTGAACAATCATCGTTTCGTGAGGCAGAAATTTTCCATCCACAGAAACCGTATGTTCTTTAACCATTAGATGTAGGTGTGTGTAAGTGTAGCTATAATCCTTATTATAACAACATCCTAGTATATTGAAGATACTGGATTTTTTACAAAAAAAATGAATAAAAAGAGTTTAGGGGGTTGGATAAGCAAAATAAAACAAATGAACAAGAGAGAATGAATTACCTTTAAATGTGTAACTCCTTTTGATTTTATCCTAAAGGCTTCCTTTGAAAGGATTCTGCCCAAAGGGAATCCTCTAGAATGAGTACAGGGGTGTGGAGAGAGTAAATAGGCAGGGGATGGCCAAGCAAAAGGCTTTAGTAGTGTTTGAAATGAGGTAGAGGTGGGGGCCTTTTATAAGAGGAGACGAGGGGCACTTTTAGAAATCATGAAACTATTATTTTATTTTCAAAAGTGTTTCGAATTTCTAAGGTCCCACATTGATATATTTTTAATATAAGATGATAAGGCTTCTAATTATTCCCATACAATAGGTTTTGGACATGTGTAGATTTTAGATATTACATTATCTTTCCATTTTATTTAAATCGTTAAATAATGAAGTCATCGCTGCATCATCATGATGTCATAAATAATTTAATTTATTTAAAGTCTAAAAATTATAAAAAAAATACTATGATGTAGAAAATATTAATATATTTATAATGAATATTTATAATCAAAAATATGATTAGTATAACCCCTTCTAAACATTGTTTTAGTAAAACAATTTATGTTAGTGTCATTTTCACCTTTATTTAAAAAAAGGCATTAAAGTCATTATCTCACCCAAGTGGCTCCATGGGGTCCCCTAAATCGACCCATGGGTTTTCTTGGTCTTCCATGACACAAAAAATTGGGTTAAGATATGTTTCATGCTAATCTCATTTTATTAAAGCATTATTTTTACCTTAAACTACACTAATTACCACTAATCGTGATAAAAAACGTAATAAGTTACTATTCACCAAAAAATTATTTTTATCCCATTGAACCACATTTTACTTCTTAATGACAACCATGTATGTAGTATTTTTGAAAATCAAAACACAATGATGGCAAAATTTCATTTAAACGGAAAATCAGTTTTTATAAGTACCACTTAGTGGTTTCACTATTCATCAAAAATTGAAGTTTTTCAGAAAATTACCAAAAATTTACCCTAAGATATATTTGATATTAAGAATTCACAAATGAAGTCTATTTTACAAAATTCAAAACATATAAGTCACATTAATTAATTTAATAATTATTTCCCACTGTCAGAGCAAATAGCATATTTTTATGAAACAATTAGTACCAAAAGATTGACACTAGTTTAAGTCTGATTTCAAAGTGAAATTAATTCCAACGACCACTATTGGATTTAATGGTAATTTTTTTTCTAATTTAACTTTAAAAACAATTCAAATGATAATCTAATCATATAAATAAATTATATTAAAAAGAGGTTTTCAATTAAAATACAAAATTTTACACTATTCATTAAAAAATGAACTTCATTGGAAAAATACCAAAAATTTAAACAAAGTAAAATTTGATGTCCCGATTCTAAAGAAGAGTTTTATTTGGTCCAAAATAATGTATAAGAGTGATCACAACTATATTTAATGACAGTTCGCCATTAGAAGGCGATAAGTGAACCTTTAGTGAAAATTATGGTATAAAAGCCTAAAATTGAATTCTTTCCGTATTTTAAGCCTTTGGATAAATGTAAAAAAATTTAAAAAACATATATAATCATATTTTAGTTATTTCTATCCATTCCCGCCAATACAACAGCTACATGTTAACTGCCATTTAAAATAATATAATTTTATTATTAGAGTGCAACTTAAGATTCACAAGAAACTTGTTGTTGCGTATTGGGTACGCCATCGAGCATTGCATCCCCTTTAAAGTAATATTAATATTTGATTCAGAAGTATGGATAAATATAAAGATGTCATATTCTTTATTTACCTGGGGTGTTACATCCTTCCCCCCTTTTGGGAATTGCGTCCTCGCAATTTTAAAATTGGGCTTGGAAACATCCTTGAAAGTCCCACATCAGAAGAAGAGTCAGTAAAACAATCAATTTAAAAATAAAGAAAGATAAGTACAAAGGTCACCCGAATTAACCCATACTAGGATTCCTAGTATGAAAACATGGACATGGAGGAGAAAACATAGGGTCATGTTCTGATGGAGAGTGATAGAAAACATGTTTAGGAGAAATTTAACCATGAGAAAATCACAAACTTGTGATGGGTTAAACGGTATTAGATTCTCCAGTAGGAAAAGTTAATAGGCAACATTTTTGTTTTAAGTTACTTTTTTGTTAAACGGTATTAGATTCTCCAGTAGGAAACTTATCATGTGGACTTTCAACTTTTATTAGATTCCTTACACAAACTCATATTTTTTTCCAAAAGACGAGAATTTAGGGAGACTTGTTCACATTAAGAGTACTATAATCAACTTCTAGAGAATTACCTAACCCAAAAAATAGAACTATAAACATCCCATGTCTTTAGACTTTAACCAAAACCAAAACCCAAAAGATTAGTACAAGATCAGATAACCCAAAAAAGGATAACCCATTAAAAAGAAAATCTATTCTTAATCTCCAAAATTTGTCCAACAAAACCCAATGTTCAACGAGGACCATCCGATAAAAAAAATTTCCATAAAATTCCTCAATGTAAACCAATCTAAGATTGAAACCCAAACATTTTAAGGATTTGTTCACATAGTCTTACAAGTTAAATTGTAACATTTATCTCCGAACAACATCAGTTTCTCCTAAAGTCTCGTATTGAAAATTAATTAACCTAATCACATATCCTCCATGATAGGTCAATAATTTTCATAAATAACCCAAAATAAACTTACTATTAATTCATAAAATCATATAACTAAAAAAACAGTCAAACTAACCAGGGACTTCACGTAGTCTAGTGGTAGGCGATAAATACCAATCGCACTTTGGTTGTGGGTTCGATTCCCGCGGCTTTGTCCGACTCGATGGGTTGTCACACGGTTTGTGTGTTGTCCTTTTTCCAAAACTATATAATTCTTAAATCATTCCCCAAAAAGGGATAAAATCATCAAAAATAACCATAACATAATTTAACCTCAATTTTATCTCATGCCTTTCACTTCAATCTTAACATATAGTAACCCATAATTACCTCAAAAGTAAGGATCATATAAACCCAAATGGTTCTTTATAAATATTTCCACAAAATAAAACATAACTATTCCTTGAATAAAATTTTCATATATTAAACATCAGTGTTACACATACTATAAAAAGTTTTCTAATGTACCCCATCATCAAAAGACACTAAATAATCTTATGAATTTCACCATAACTCTTGAAGCCCTTATATGTTGACATCATACTCATTCAACATTCTTCATGATCCATTAACCATTCCTTTCCAACATATTCCGAAATACCTCTTTCCTACAAACAAAATCATGAATCATATCCTAAGATCCAAAAATAGAAAAAAAAAGTTAAGAAATAATCCATACCATGGATTGGTCATTGTCGGTTTCTTCATCCTCAATTGGAATGGCATTAGGTATTGGTAAATGAGTATTTGTATGATCTTGGTGATCCCATTCACAAAACATCTTCATGGGACATGTGGTTGCATAATGACCATGCACACCACATTTAAAACATTCAATTGATCCCTCAGAAAGAACTTCTTTCCCTTTCCTCGAGTCAACTAGATGCATCCTTTTTCCACGGTAGGTTCTTGCTTTATGACCTTCATTTCCACATCTATAGCATATTTCTGTCCCTTTGAAAAATTTTCCTAGGTGTTTCTTTCCACATCTTTGACACATGAGTTTTTGAACACACTTACCTTTATGATTATTACCTGTAGTTCCATAGGGATTTGTTTCTCGCATATATGATGCCTTATTGAAATCACCAAGGTTTAGGTGGTCAATCAGAACTCTAGATAGTTGGTTGAGGATAAACACAATATTTCTCATTACAGCTCCAATATCAATCAGTTGCTCGCTCATAAAACTGTCACAGTTTCCTTCACATCCACCGTTACCTTGGTCCCCGCTAGATCCAGCCATTTACTAAAACCAAAAAGGTCAGTGTGAGTATAACAACAAAACCATCATGTATTAATGAGGAAGATAAACACTAAGATATTCTTACTCATTCACTTTATCTAAAACTAGGACTCTGTCTGAAATCCTAACCATTATGGTAATGTCACTTATGCTTAAAGAATAACATAACCTCTAAAGTTATCTAAACCGACCATTGATACCAACTATAAGGCCCCAGCCTTAAACCTTACTTAAAATTGAATTAAATGAATAATTCACATTGAGGATCTTTTCAGGTTTAGAGTTTTAGAGAATTAGGACATAACTATTACATCTCAAAAGATTACAAAGTAGTCTCTTCTACTAAATTTCAATAAAATAAAAACTCTTAAAAAGAAACATATCTAGTTTCATATTTTAGGTAGCATGACTTTCCCTTGATCCCATCCTTGACCCTATTCCATGCAAAGTCATGTGAAATACATTTCAAAAACTTGGAATGAGCATAAAAACTCAGTAAGGGATACACAAAGAATAAATAATTGTTAGTTTATCAAAACAAAAAGTAAACCATGTATACTATATCGAAGTAATACTTTTCACCTTTATGAAGTAGTAAAAACCCTTCACTGAATAAAATATCATTACTTACCTTTTTTTAACCAAATGATTACCATAAAACCTATATAAAGAACACATATCATATATAAAGGAAACTTGGGACATAAACATTCTTTAGTGGAATAACCATACGGTCGACTCCCACACATATCACTTAATGGAATAGCCATAGGGCCAATTTCCATACATACTTAATGGAATATCCATACGGCCGACTTCCATACCCAATGCATTGGAGGTTATAACGTAACCACCCATCCTAGTATTCACGGCACCACCCGTCATAATGTCCAAGTACCATTATTAAATCATACCACATAAAACCAACATAAATTAATGATAACATTTCCAAATTTCAATCACAATATATCATTTAAATATATTGACATAATATAATCCTTTATCAGAAACATTTTCAATACCGAAATACAAAAAAACGTATATGGTATTTATTTTATTTTAAAAACATTATGGCTTGTTGATGAAGCCAAAGTCAAATAATACTTGCGGCGGCGGAAAAGGTCGTTGTCGCCGCGTACGTTAAAAGAAACATTCCTTTTTGTTGTTTTTTAAAACGCTTCGTAGAAAAAGATTCCTTTTGTATAAAAGTAAAAGCCAAAGGGGTTTATACACCATATAAAAGAAAGTTGTGTATAATACTAAATATGCCTCAATGAAAGGAGATTGAGACGAAGTCCCTTACAAAGACGATATCCTTGGTTTAATGATAAATCAATTACATAATTATGTGTGAAAAAAGAATACACCAAATATAAGTGGATATTAAGTGTAAAATAATAAAAGTTCATTCACACATATTCAAAGGTTGACATATTCAATAGCTACATGTCGAACCCAAAGAAATCGAAATTGGGTTAAGAAGTTCCCTTGACAGCCTAACGACATCACATCAAAATGGGTTGATGAGAGATAAAAAGTGTATCTCATCACTTGGACATAAAATTTACATCAATAAGGATATATGAGAACATATCCCAACATAATAATATTTAAATTAAAATACCCAACAAAAGAAGTCTTTTAAAAAAAGGAGGGTGAAAGGTTCCCTTACCAACATGGGTATCTTTCGAAACAAACGACCCGTGAAAGAAGGACAATAAATCATTGATGTAAATACTCATAAATTAAGGAATATTACACATTGAGTAAAATAATGGTCAGTACATACACCACTCAATGTAAATTGTGGAAAATGTAGCATAAATCACACGGGAATAAAAGTGAGATGATAAATCACTTACGAAAACTCGGCAGCCTAACGACGCCATTTAAAACTTCTAAAATGGATTGATGAGAGAGAATAGGGTCTCTCATCACATGAACATAAAAATTAAAGTATGTTTAATATATAATAGCATCCCAATAACAAGAAAGATGATCTTTAGAGGGAATGACATAAAAGAGTGTACTTAAAAAGGAAGAGAGGAGTAAGATCCCTTACCTCGGGTACGACTTCAATCGATCGTTCTTTAACGTCCTGAATAATAAACACGAGTTAATTTCTAATTGATTAAGAACCTTTTTAATGTTCATTATTCCTTATATATCACTGATTTCCATGTTATAACCATTATGTAACCATTTAAGTTAATAATGTTTGTTTTGTCGATATTTGGTTCTTAAGTCGAAAATGGACTTCTTACAATTACATGTTGTTCGTGTGGTCAAAGGTTCTTTATATACAGAATGAAATTCATGATTTGGATATCATATATATCCAGAATATACATGTATTTATAATATTACATAAACATTTAGAGGTAAAAAATGAAATTCACCGTTCATGGAGACGGTAAGCCGTACGTACGCATGAACGCTACTTTCATTTCTTTCTCATATTAATGGAATTAAAATTAAATGAGAGGTATGTATATTTTAATTCCAGAATTATATTCATCATTTATATGTATGATTAATTATATATATCCATTAAATACATATACTTTTAATAGTACATTACATTTGGGGATAAGAAATGAAATGCACCGTTCATGGAGACGGTAAGCCGTACGTACGCATGAACGCTACTATCATTTCTATCTCATACTTTAATAGAAATAAACAATAATTATATAGAGGTATATTATAATTCCAGTATAACATCATATATAATAACTTTAAATCCATCCTTTATACATCCCACATATGGCATTAACGAATCATATGACTTTGAGGGGGCGGTAGTCCGCACTTCCTTAAATGAAGATATCGCGTATACCCATAATAGAAGCCATAAAGGTAATCCAAAAATGAAAAATACAGAAGCCTATGTAAAAAATAAACATATCATATATAAATATAGTGACATCTTAATGGCCACCTTTGAATGTGTTATATGAGTGTTGAACAATCATCGTTTCGTGAGGCAGAAATTCTCCATCCACGGAAACCGTATGTTCTTTAACCATTAGATGTAGGTTTGTGTAAGTGTAGCACGAATCCTTCTTATAAAAAAATCCTAGTATATTTAATATACTGGAGTTTTTACAAAAAAAATGAATAAATAGAGTTTAGGGGGTTGGAGAAGCAAAATAAAACAAATGAACAAGAGAGAATGAATTACCTTTAAAAGTGTAACTCCTTTTGATTTGAGCCTAAAGGCTTCCTTTGAAAGGATTCTGCCCAAAGAGAATCCTATAGGATGAGGAGAGGGATGTGGAGAGAGTAAATTGGCAGTGTATGGCCGAGCCAAAGGCTTGAGTTGTGTGTGAAATGAGGTAGAGGTGGGGGCCTTTTATAAGAGGAGAGGAGGGGCACTTTTGGAAATCATGAAACTATTATTTTATTTTCAAAAGTGTTTCGAATTTCTAAAGACCAAAATTGATATATTTCGAAGTTAAGATGATAAGGCTTCTAAATATTCCCATCCAATAGGTTTTGGACATGGGTAGGTTTTAGATATTACATTATCTTTCCATTTTATTTAAATCGTTAAATAATGAAGTCATCGCTGCATCATCATGATGTCATAAATAATTTAATTTATTTAAAGTCTAAAAATTATAAAAAAAACTACTATGATGTAGAAAATCTATTTAGATATCAAATGAATATTTATAATAAAAAATATGATTAGTATAACCCCTTCTAAAAACTGTTTTAGTAAAACAATTTATGTTAGTGTCATTTCACCTTTATTTTAGAAAAGGCATTAAAGTCATTATCTCACCCAAGTGGCTCCATGGGGTCCCCTAAATCTACCCATGGGTTCACTTGGACGGCCATGACACAAAAAATAGGATTAATACATGTTTAAAGCTCATATCATTTTATTAAAGCATTATTTTTACCTTAAACTACACTAATTACCACTAATCGCGATTAAAAACTTAATAAGTTACTATTCACCAAAAAATTATTTTTAACCCATTGAACCACATTTTACATCTTAATGACAACCATGTATGTAAGATATTTGAAAATCAAAACACAATGGTGGAAAAATTTAATTTAAACGGAAAATCTGTTTTTATAAGTACCACTTAGTGGTTTCACTATTCATCAAAAATTGAAGTTTTTCAGAAAATTATCAAAAATTCACCCTAAGATATATTTGATATTACGGATTCAAAAATGAAGTCTATTTTAAAAAATTCAAATCCTATAAGTCACATTAATTAATTTAATAATTAATTCCCACTGCCAGAGCAAATAGTGTGTTTTTATGAAACAATAAGTATCAAAAGATTGACACTAGTTTACGTCCGATTTCAAAGTGAAATTAATTCCAACGAACACTATTGGATTTAATGGTAAAAATATTTTCTAATTTCACTTTAAAAATAAATCAAATGAAAATATATTCATATAAATAAATTAGATTGAAAAGAGGTTTTGAATTAAAATACAACATTTTACAATATTCATTAAAAAAATGAACTTTATTGGAAAAATACCAAAAATTTACTCAAAGTAAAATTTGAAGTCCCAATTCTAAAGAAGAGTTTTATTTGGTCCAAAAGAATGTATAAGAGTGAAAAAAACTATATTTAATGATAGTTCGCCATCATAAGGCGATAAGTGAACCTTTAGTGAAAATTAGGGTATAAAAGCCTAAAATTGAATTCTTTCTGTATTTTAAACCTTTGGATAAATGTAAAAACATTTAAAAAACATATATAATCAAATTTTAGTTATTTATATCCATTCCCGCCAATACAACGGCTACATGTTAACTTCCATTTAAAATAATATTATTTTATTATTAGAGTGCAACGCAAGATTCCCAAAAAACTCGTTGTTGCGTATTTGGTACGTCGTCGAGCATTGCATCCCCTTTAATGTAATATTAATATTTGATTCACAAGTATGGATAAATATAAAGATGTCATATTCTTTATTTACCTGGGGTGTTACATCAAATGTCCATAAAATTAATCTATTCCGACCCTTATTTGATATGGGTAGACTTTTTGTCATTCAGTAGAATTTTTTCAGGTGTTACAGTAATTTTATAATCTTATTTTTACCCTTAATTACATGATTTACCTTTAACTGTAGTATATAAATATTATTGTAGTTACTATTCATAATAAAAAATAAATAAAAGTTACCTATTAACATAATTTGGACCCAGTAAATTCAAATATGGAATCCATTTTTCAAAATTCAAAACATATAAGTTGTTGTAATTGATTTATAATTGACCCCGTTGTTAAGAAAACGTGTTTTAAAAGTAAAAACATTGCCAAAGATTGAAATGTATTTACCTATGAATTAAATGTAAAATTAATGGTAATGATGTACATTATATTAAATGGTAAAAATATATTCTATTTATACATTAAAACCATTCAATATTATAATGTAACCATATAAATTATTACGATGAAAAAAGTTGATTTTAAATAAAATATAGTGTGTTCTTACTATTCATTAAAATATGAAAGTTATCAGAATAATATGAAACATTTATCCAAAGTAAATTTTTATATACTTATTCCAAATAAGATTTTTATTTTTTCAAATTTAACTTATAAACTTGTAAAAAACAAGATTTAATGTGGGTGCTCTATAAAAAGGGGGAACAACTGCATTTTTTGAAAAATAATTATTTTACCCGAAAGTATTATTTTGTTCACATACCATGTTTTAGAAAATGTGTAAGATGAATAACAATGTTATAAAATTCAAATTTTAGTTAATACTATTCAAAATGGCTAGTCCCTAATAATATTATAACAATATATCGTTTTTTTAGTGAAACCTAGTATTGCGTACTACAAACGCTATTGAGGGAGGTTGTGATTACATGTAATGCAAGAAAAGAATAGTGTTTGCATATAATATAAGAAAATATGGTGTTGCTTATAGATCCAACTAATTTTTGTGTAACTTACAACACAATACATCAATGAAATTAAAATAATTTTTTCCATAAAATCTCGGGGTGTTACATTCTACCCCCCTTAAAATGAATTTCTCCCTCGAAATTCATCAGGGTTATAAATGGTTTACTACTTGAATGTTTCATTAATAGAAACCCACACCGTAAAAAGGAATACCAAAACAGAAAATTAAAAACTAAATTATGAAATGTAACGGTTACCCAAATTAACTAATTCATGGTTTTCCATATTCGAGAACGTAGGTGATAATATGGATATGGAAGAGAAATTTAACCATTATGTTCTGATGGAGAGTGGTAGAGAACATGGCTATGAAAAAGCCAACAATCACAAATACAAAAATTTATTATGATCTAAGGTACCATCTGATTCATTGGATACGAGGATATTAGGACAATATTTTTGGATTTTAATATCATTTCCCTAAAGTTGAAAAATAATTAAAAAGAAATACTTACTCGATTTTGGGACAATCTCACTGTTGTTTGTGCCTTGAACAATTTCCACATCCTCTCTTAATGAAATGAATTTGAATTTTTCTTCCATGATATTTTTGTAGATCATGCGATAGAATGATTTTTCATTCTATATCTCTAAAAAAAAGGTTAGAAAAAGTTATCAAATATACATAAGTCTATCAATGGTGATGTTAATCGTAAATGATTTCAAAAATGGACCTATACATCATCTATCATACTGATTAATAAAATAAAACTAGTCTCTACTAACCATTGATTTCTTATAGGCCAGTGGTTGGAGATAAAGGCATGTCGCACTTCGGTTGTGTGTTCGATTCCCATAGCCTTGTCCGACGCGACGGGTTGTCGCCCGTCCTGCAGGTTGTCCTTTTTCTAAAACTACACTATTATAAAATTCCATCAATAATATCAAAAAAAGTTCTAGCCTTAAACAATACTAACTTATGTCCAATATAATATCCTTTCCAATCTTTAGGCTTATCCAAAATACTTCTGTCAAAGATCATATTATAACGAAAACAATTACTAGAAATGTCATCTATCAAGCATGTGAATACCATCATTTATCCCCCATATATCAGAAAATATATATTGTTGGTCACATTACAAACATGTGAATACCTTAATATTGTATTCTATAACAACATGAATTACCATAGAACCACAGTGAAAACATGAATGTTGTAAAAATGCAACTCATTCCATATACCAAAATACCAAAATATCAATATACTCAATCCATGATATCACTTTTTCCTTATATCTGTCATGTGATAATTAATATTATTTTCTCGTTATCCCTTCATTATGGGCATATCATCTGCTTTCCAAAATATTTGAATTACTTTTCATGGTTATCAGTACCATATAATTATTGAAAACCATAATAAACCAATACATATATTTTCCAAAATTCCATGATACCATAAATGAGATTCCAAGATACTTTTTTGAAATCCAGTTACATAAACACTTTATCATTACACAACATAATTGTTATACTCAACATCACAAATAGTGATGGCATGGGACTTCCCATTATCCTTTTCCTTAAGAGGGTTCTCATGTTGATCATCATTAAACCTTGGATTAGGAAATTTATTACCATAATTCCCCATTTCCTTGCACTTGAAGCATTGAAGTGTTGGTGGTGTGTTCTCTGTATTAATTTCTTTATTCACATCATTAACAACCCTTTTTCAATTACATAGAAGCTCAGTTGCTCCATGACCTTATTTTCTACACTTAAAACATTTTCTAGTCCCTTTTAGACAATCCCCACCATGCTTATTTCCACACTTTTAGCATAATGAAACATTCATCTTCTTTTCACCATTATTCTGAGATTTCTCCTTGAACTATATCTTTAGATTCTTGTCAAAACCATGAGATGGATATGTAACACCAACTTCCATTTCTACCTTTATAGCAAAAAGCACAAATACTTCATAGCTACTGAAGTCTCTTATAGATAATGACCTTTTATTGGTTTTAATCCACTAAAGAATCGATCAACATTTCTTTCAGGTTGAATGATAAAGCCATGTGTATACCTTGAAAGACTTGTAAATTTTTCATAGTATATACCAAATGATTCACCATACATTTTCTTAAGCTCAAGAAAATAGTTTTCCATCTTTGTTCTAAGAATACAAGGGAAGTAATTATTGAAAAATAAGTTCTTGAACTCACCCCATTCCTTGGATTCAATTTCATCATGGGGCCTTGTATTCTTAATTAGATTCCACCACTGGTCTTCTTCACCTTCTAAATAATAAACACCTAAAATGGCTTTTTCATGTTCTGAACAGTGAAGTATGGAAAATATCTTCTCAATGGTACTGATTCACATTTAATAAACATGTGGATAAGAAGACCCATTGAAAGACGATGGACGTTGCCTCATGAAGGAATCAATATAATATTGTTCCCTTATATGATCATTTGGAAATCCAAAATGACTCATAGCTTGTGTAAGTATAGAAATAAGATTTTTCTCTCCATCTCCCATCAAAATTGTTTTCTCTGGAGGACAATCATTGCATTTTCCATTACATTGATCAACATGGTTCCTTCGAGAACCAGTCATCATCTAAAGCCCAAAAAGAATAGTGTGAGAGGCAAAAATCATGCTAGGGAAAACAATATAATAATGGGGGAGTACCTTCAATATCTAACAACTTATGTTTAATTCTAATATCGTTACCGTAATTTCTAGGATTATAACCTATACTTATACATAACATTAGTGACATCCCTAGACAGACCATAGAAATATCTATAGGGATCTCAAAAAAAATATTAACATCCTAGTTTCAAAAGGCTAATTAAACCTTTCCTCTGTACCAATTTTAGAGACCCCAAACATGACGTACATGTACATTACATTAATTTTTCAGAATACTTAATACATAACAAGAACTGATATTCAAGGACCATAATAGTTTATTATCTTTGGAAACATGGAACATAATCTTCTAATCATGGTGAATGATCTTCAACATCTCCCATAAAGATCTTCCCCATTTTGTTTTCTTATATAAAACCTTTCTTTATATCCTCGGGAAAAGATAACATATAAACGGTGAGCTCAAATGCTCAGTAAGGGTAAGCATAGAAAAAATAAAACAAACCACATATATTTGAACCTAAAAACATGGACATAATGTTTAAACATCAAAATATTGAGTAATAACACAAAACATGGAAGTACATAAGGCATAGATCATAATGGAACATCAATAATGATTAAATAGCATAAAAACATGTAATTTTGGCAAACCATTAAGCACATTATATGATTTTTATTGTAGAAAAGGAATTGCTACCAATACCATCTTAGTAGATAATGTCCCTTTCTGAATCGAGTTCACTCCTCATTCCAATCCTGTAACACTGAAACAGATTAACTTAACATTCCATACATGTCTATCTCATGAGATATAAATCTTTACCCAATGCATTGGAGGGAGATATAGGTCCCAACCATCTCATAATTAAATCATTCTTACTTGTTCCACAACAAAAACATAAATCATTCATCAAAACCCAAAGAATAAAATGGGTGTCATAAACATCATCCCATCACAACATAATCCATATAAAACAAATGGATATAATTTAGTCATAATAGAAATGAAACCATGTAAATCATAGAGGCATTATACTGGAAACACACACATATGAAATAATGACATCTTGGATGGAAAACGGTTTTGATAAAACACTTGAAATGAATTCTTGAGGAAAATATACTTTCTGCTTCAAAATCATTTTCTATTCACAAAATGCCATGAAATTTAAAAGAAATGGATTTTTTTGAAAATAATCATGAAATATTGTAAAGTATTATTCATGAAAATAAGGAATTATGAGACCGTAAAAATCAATTAACGTCGTATATGTTAAAAAAACATTCTCCTCGTACTTTGGTCGGAAAAGTCAAAAGTTCCTCGTGTGGTAAACGAAAGTAAGATTCCTTTCATAACATGTGATAAATTTCAAAAATGGGTAAAAAGGACTTTTAAAATACATGAAAACGTTTTTAGAAAACATGGGCATGGATGATAATAATAACCTCAGTAAATACTTACGAATAAACATTCTTAGATAAAAAAGAGCTTGGAAAAGTGATCCCTTATCTTGTGTCTAATATTCATTGTATGTATCCGAAACTCTTGTATAATGATATAAATAATGTCATTGAGTTATTATAGAATATATTCATTATTATGATATCATATATGGTTCACTTATGACTTTATATTACCTGTTCTTTTGTAAATTCCATGTTATGGAAGTGTTTTGGGTAAAATCGTTTCATTTATCGTACGTGTTTAGAATTGTTGCTCTTGATATAATTACTTATATCCTTATTTACATAATTCTAAAATGTAAAAAACAATTTATATATAATATATTTTCAGCATATAAATATATATGATAGATCGATAAATGGAATGAAATACACCGTTCATGGAGACGGTAGGCCGTACGTACGGATGGATGCTGTTTTCATTTCCTTATTGAAGTAAATGAAACAAATATGTAGATAAATCCAGTATCATTATAATGTAATATTTTCCCTGAATATTTATTATATATAATTTATAATCATACTTGAATGGTTAATCATCAAAAATTAATCTCATCGCGTTCGTGGAGAAGGAAGTCCGTCCGTACGCACGAGTGCTGATATCGTTCCAGAAATTATTTAATTGAATTGGAGTGGATTATATAATATATCTAAATCAGTATGATTTTATAGTTATTATTTACACCATTATACCCATTCAAGAAACGTTTTGGTTGAAAACTGATTACACCACAGTGTGGAGATGGAATTCCGTACGTACGCACGCGCGGTGATTTCGTTTTCCATAGGATGGATAATAGGTGAAATGGGGTTGTTTAATATTTATAATAACATATAAGAATATTAGTGATACTGATGTTATTACTTTATAATGAAAAAACTAAAGAATAAGAAGTTGAAGATGAAAGAAAATTGAAAGAATTTGTAGAAGAGATTACCTCTTCTTCGACACACCTCATTTAAGCTTCTTCTTAAGGAACTAGAGTGGGTATTTTGAGAATACCAGAACCTCCAAGCTGTTTCTAGGGAAGTGGAGAAGAGAAATGGTTAGGGTTTGGCCGAGCGTGAAGGCCGAAAGTGTTTTCAAGAGGAGAGGGAGGAGGTACCCTTTTATAAGGGAGGAGAGGGGCTCCTTTTAGAACCTAAAAAATATTAATTTATCATAAATTCAAACCCAACAATAAAATAACAATAGAGTCAATTTTGACACTATTCATTTATTTGAATTTAAATAAAATCCACACAGAGGATGTTTTCTAAATAAAAGATTCAATAGATTTATAATATGTCATATTTATCTAGAAATTTAGTGTATCACATTAAATAGTTCATATAATATTTATGTAAATATTTTTAAAACCATTTATTTAATAATTCTATTAATAAAATAATTTCAACAACACTCTTGTGTCACCATTAATGATAATTATATAATCCCTAAAAATTCAAAATAATTTCACATAATGTAGATAAGTTTATTATCTTTCTGAAGACTATTCATGTTTCATGTTTCATGATGTTTATCACTAAATTAAAATTATTATACTTATAAAATTTAAGAGAGTGACATGTTGTCACTTTCATTGGTTTTAATTATAATTAAATTATTGTCATGGTCAAAAGTACATAAAATAAATCTATTCCGACCCTTAGGTGATATGGGTCGTCTTTTAGTCATCCAATAGAATTTTGGCAGGTGTTTAGGAAATTTTATAATCTTATTTTTACCCTTAATTACCCGATTTACCTTTAACTTTAGTAAAATAAAAATTACAGTAGATACTATTAATAATATAAAAAAAATAAAATTTTCCAATTAATATAATTTGGACCCACTAAATTCAAATATGAGATCCATTTTTTAAAATTACAAATACTGAATTTGGAGTAATTAATTTAAAATTAATCATGTTGTTAAGAAAATGGGTTTTAAAAGTAAAAACATTGCCAAAGATTGAAATTTTTTAACCTATGAATTCAATGTAAAATTAATAATAATGACATACATTATATTAAATGGTAAAAATATATTATTTTTATACTTTAAAACAATTCAATATTATAATTTAACCATATAAATTATTATGATGAAAAATTTGATTATAATTAAAATATAGCGTGTTTTTACTATTCATTAAAATATGAATGTTATCAGAATAAATTGAAAAATTTATCAAAAGTAAATTTTTATATATTGATTCCAAAGAAGAATTATTTTTCGAATTGAAATTATTAATCTGTCAAAATCTAGATGTAATTTGGGTGCACCATCAAAAGGTGGAAAAACTACATTTTTTTTAAAAATACTTATTTTACTCGAAAAAATTAATTTGTCCACATACCATGTTTTATAAAATGTGTAAGATGAATAATAATGTTATAAAATTCAATATATAGTTAATACTATTCATATTAGCTATTCTATAACAATATTATTACAATATATCGTTTTTAGTGAAACCCATTATTGCGTACTACACACACAATCAAGAAAGTTTGTGATTGCATGTAATGAAAGCCAAGAATAGTGTTTCTGTATAATATAAGATAATACGGTGTTTCCTATAGCACAAGATAATTTTGGTATAACTTATAACAAAAAAAAATCAATGAAATTAAAATAATATTTTTCATAAAATCTCAGGGTGTTACAATACTACTTCGTTTGATGGCCCAACATCTGCTGATGTAGTTGAAGATGATTTGACCACCCCTTTCTTCTTGTAGTCCGGATGCATTCCCTATGTTGAGTTATTCACTAGACACTCATTTTCATAATGACCCATTTCATTAGACATAAAACATCTTGCCAATGGCTTTTTAATAACTGCTTGATCATCCTCCTTACAGTTACGAGCAATATGACCAGACTTACCACACCAGAAGCACTTTCCAGACATTGATAAACATTCTCTAGGATGGGTTTTACCACACTTATCCAAAATTTGATATTTAATTTTCTTAACTCCATGATTTTTTGATGAATTATTACCCTTTTCCTGCCAACTGGACCTCTTATTATGCTGTTTTTCAAAGAACACTTGATCATCAGCGAACTCCATTTCCACCTTCTCCGCACAACAAACAAGTTTTTCATAACTTTTGAACTCAGGAGAAGCTAAATACCTTCAATACTTTTTAATTAATCTTGAGTAAAACGGTTGATTTTACTATCAAGATCTCATTTGAAATTTGGAGCATACCTTTCCAGTAGAGTGGATTTTTTTTCATAAGCAGCCACTGATTCATCCTCCTGCTTTAATTCCAAGATTTGTTTTTCCATCCTAAGACGAACCACCTTAGGAAAATATTTCTCAAGAACATACCTTTGAATTAATCCCAATCGTGATCATAAATCTTATCACTATCCATGATATTTTTCACCATCAACCACCACTGATCAGCTTCTGTTGAGTCAATAAGGTTTTCCTTATTACTTTTCCATTCTTTCCTGTTTTGAAAATCACAAACACCTTACCTTTAGGAAAATTTCTTTCTTAATGAAAATTGACTTTATAAGAAAAATTTCTTCCTTAAAGAAAATTTCTTTCTTAAGGAAAATTGCTTTTATAAGGAAAATTGCTTTCTTAAGGAAAATTGCATTTATAAGAAAAATCGCTTTTATAATAAAAATTATCCTTATCTTATTTTCATCAATATTTTTCTTAAGAATGAAATTCGGATTCATTTCTATTTTCTCAGAATCGTTGTAACTTTGATATGAAGCATTCTTATTTAGGATTCAGATTCTGGATAAAAACTATAAGGAAGTTTCATTCCGAATTTCAGATATGAACTCTGACTAAGTTCTATTCCAGATTCAGGATACGAATTCTTATGAAGTTCGATAACAAATTCCCATTACGAATTCTGATGACGAATTCTCATTATGAATTCTGAAGAAGAATTCTCATTACGAATTCCAATGAATAATTCTCAATACAAATTCTAATGATTATTTCTCATTACGAATTCTGATGATGAGTTCTCATTACGAATTCTAATGAATAATTCTCATTACGAATTCTGATGACAAATTCCCATTCCGAATTCTCATTCCGAATTCACCTATTAAACAGAATCTTATTATCATTGTTTTATACACTCTGAATTAATTCAGACTCCGAAAAATATTTTTGTTAGACACCAAACATATATTCTGCTTACACTTCTATAATTTGTCTACTCTTTATTATTTTCATTACACTCCGAACCTTCACTCCGAAGCTTTCATTCCGAACTTTTTAGTTAGATTTTAAAACGATGTCGTACATTCTGTTACACTTGTTTTGTAATAAAATGATGTCGTCTATTTTATTATAAACTAACCGTTGTCTAAGTGACACGTGTACAGGTCCCTCCGATATTTAAGGAAAATATGACCGTTAGAGAAGGAGCCGACCTTACCTATAAATAGGAGCTCATTTGAAAGAGCTCAGTGCTGCTGAGAATAGTTGAAGTGATGAAAGGCTGACTAATCTGCTTGAAGTGATTTCTAGAGAGAGAGGCTCTTATTAACTATCAAAGCTTCGTAAGACTCCGAATGTTGGTGATTACATTCGAGGACTTCCGGGGATAGGAAGGCATAGGTTCCAACTACCTTGAAGTTCGAGGGCTTCCTTGCTGAGGAAGACATAGGTTACCAACTACCTTGAAGTTGAGGGCTTGTGGGGATAGCAAGACATAGACTCTGATCTTCGTATCGAGGGCTTACCCCAGTGTGGGTAAGACATACTTGCTTGAAAGTATAAATCAAGGGACCCTTTATCCAAGGTTGTTGGATACCCATCTCTTTGGGTTAAAAGACTCATATCTTGTTACTTGTAGTTTAACTACTTGTTTTTATTTCTGATGCATTTTGTATCTTAAGGAAAGTATAACTTTCTTATACTTCCTTACTTTTACTCTGATTCATTTAGATTCTATACGCTTTAAGATATAATCTCATATTGTAATTCTTGTTAAGGTTCAATTTCCGGAACCATATTTCCGGAACCCACTTTCGGAATCTCATTCCAAGTTTTCATTCGGTGTTAGAGGTGTTGTGAATTTTCTTAGTTTAACTTTGTTAAACTTAGCCCTTTTCTTTTCTTAAGGAAAACATAGTTAATCGTAACTAACTTTAAAGGTTCCAAAGGAATTTTTAAAGTGTACAATTCACACCCCTCTTGTATATTGAGAATCTACATCATTATTTCAATCCTACAATTGGTATCAAAGGTGGTCTCTGAAATACTTATACTTACGAATAAGTTTTTCTTGCTCATTTTCTCATTCCGAACTTTTCTATTCCGAAAATTTCCAATCCGAACTTTGTTATTACGAATCTTTTGCTACTAACAAGTTTGTGTATCCAAGGTTTCTAGTATGGCAGGAATTAATGTTGGTTCGATAGATAATCTAAATCCTACAAGACCACCAATCTTTGATGGTAATGACTATGAGTACTGGAGAGATCGCATGAAGACTTTTGTTATTAACACTGGAGTGGACAACATTGTTATGCTTACTGGTGATTATAAAATTCTTGACAAGGAAGTTAGAACTTTTACTAACCAGGAAAAGAAGGAATATCAACTCAACTATAAGGTACGCAATACTCTACTATGTTCAATGACTAGAAATATATATATCCAAATTTCTTCTAGTGAAGCATCTAACTGTATATGGAAGAAGCTAGACGTTACACACTTTAGAACTTCTAAAGTGATTGAAACTAGAAGAGCTATGCTTAGAGCTGAGTATCGTGGCTTCAATCTTCCTTATGGTGAACCAATCTGTAACGTTCAACAGAGATTCATGACTATAGTCAACAGCCTACAGTCTATGGGAGAGAAAGGTCTAGATGATGAAGCTGTTGTGGATAAAATAATTGATATTATGCCCAATGAGTGGGAATCCAAAAGAACAGCTATAGATGAGAAGAGGAAGGTCACTCATATATCTCTTGATGTGCTTTTTGAAACTCTTCTACAACATGAAACCATAATGAAGAGAGATGTAGACAACATCAAGAAGAAGAATGGAAATGGTACTATTTCTTTTACTACAACTTCAAATCAGATGAAAGCTAAGACTGCCGAGAGAGTAACTAGATCCAAGTCTAAGAAAGTTATTTTCCAATCCGAATCTAGTGAGAGTGATGTATCAGAAAATGAATTAGCCAATCTTGCTCGAAGGATGAACAAGATAGCTGGCCAAAGGAATTTTCAATCTAAGTATAAGAAAAAGGAATGGAAAGATAAGAAAGATGGATAAGTTACTTGTTATGAATGTAAGAGAGCTGGACATATTAGACCAGATTTCCCTATGATCAAAAAGAAAGAAAGAAAAGAAAGGCTTTCAGACAGGAACAGAAAAAGGTTTTATAAAACTAAAGCTAAGAAGGTTCTGAAATATAATGACACCTGGAGTGCCAATGGTGGTGACTCTTCAGATGAATCTTCTGATTATGAATCTTCAAGACAGAAGAATCTTAGTCTTACAGCCAGATTACCTATTGATAATCATTGTTTTATGGCTAAGGTACGAAATGCTGAATCACTGACTAATGTTTCTTTATATTCTAATGATGATAAGTATTATAACTCTTCTGATGAAGAATCATCTTCTGATGAGGAAAATACTTTACCTACATATGAAGAAGTCTCTAGGTTTGCTGAACTTCTTGAAATTGAGAATTACAAACTCAATAAGAAACTTGATAAGGCAAACTCTAGGAATTCTATTTTTACAAATGAGATATCAGATCTTTCTAAAGATCATAATAAGAAAAATTCTGGTTTTGAAAGTATTTCAAAAAATATTGAGGAAGTAAGTTCTGATATGAATAAACTTTCTAAAGAGTTAGAAAAAGTAATTTCTAAGAAAAATGTTTTCGAGCCTAACTCTAGTTTAAAAACTAATGATTTTGAGGATGAAAACATGGTTGTAAAACTCAAGTCCGAAATTTTTTCTTTAAATAAGTGTTTATCAAACTTTACCCATGGTAAGGAAAATTTTGATAAGATGTATTCCCAAATACGACATTTAAGAAATAAATTCGGATTTGGTTATACCCATGCAAAACCTATTTTCAGTAACAATTATTTTGTTCCTCAAAGTGCCCCATTTTGTATCAAGTGTCAATGTGGTGGTCACTGGGCAAAGAATTGTTCCTTAAACAAAACCCAATCTCTAGAATTTGACAAAACTTACTTTTCTAAGAAGATGTGGGTTCCTAAAATTTTATTGTCTGGAAATCTCGGATCCAAACAAGTTTGGATTCTGAAAATCTAATTTTCTTCATGATTTCAGGAAAATAAAGAGAGTACCAGCAACAATACATGGTATATGGATAGTGGATGTTCCTGACACATAACTGGTAACAAAATCTTTTTCGAAAAGATTATCAAAACGAAAGGAGGAAAGGTAACTTTCGGAGATAGTGCTAAGGGAGAGATTGTTGGTATTGGCAATATTGTTCTTCTTGGTAAAACCTTGATTTCAAATGTTCTTTTTGTTAAAGGTCTTAAGAACAACCTCATTAGCATAAGTCAGTTATGTGATGAAGGTTACCTTGTGAATTTTAGGAATGATAAGTGTTTAGTTCACAATTCCAAGGAAGAATTTATTATCTCAGCCAATAGTCAAGAGAATGTCTACACTTTGAACATAGAAGATCATAGAAGCCAAGATTTACCTTGCCTAAGTGCAATGGAAGATCACTCCTGGTTATGGCATAGAAGACTAGGTTACTGTAATCTTAGGAACCTATTTAAACTCTCTAAGAAGAAACTAGTTAAGGATCTACCGGAGCTTAGATTTGATTCTTCTAAAGTTTATGATCCTTGTCAATATAGAAAGCAACATAAATATAGTTTTAAGTCAATCGGTGAAGTCTCAACAACTGATGCATTATAGTTAGTTCACATGGATCTTTTTGGTCCAACACAAACTGGAAGTATTGGAGGCAAATACTATGTGTTTGTTCTAGTTGATGATTAAACTAGATTTACTTGGGTCTATTTTCTAGCAAAGAAGTCTGATGCTTTTTAATATTTCTAAAGTTTTAGAGATAAAGTTAAAAATGAGAAAAACCTTCCATTGAATAATATTCATAGTGATCATGGAGGAGAATTTCAAAATTCAGATTTTGAAACCTTTTGTAGTAAGAAAGGTATTACTCACAATTTTTTAGAACCTAGAACTCCTCAACAGAATGGTGTAGTTGAAAGAATAAATAGAATTCTTCAAGAGATAACTAGAACCATGTTGAGTGAATATTCTTTTGCTAGACATTTCTGGGCTGAAGCTGTGAGTACTGCTTGCTATACTATAAATCGAATTTTGATTAGACCTTTTCTTAATAAAACTCCTTATGAGTTATGGAATGGTAGAAAACCTAGACTATCCTACTTCAAGGTTTTTGGTTGCAAAGTATTCATTTTAAATACTAAAGATAACTTACATAAATTCTCACCAAAATTGGATGAAGGGATTTTCTTAGGATATTCAACAACTTCTAAGGCTTATAGAGTTTTTAATAAAAATACTTGTACTATTGAAGAAACAGTACATGTAAAATTTGATGAGTCAGATCCTTTTGTTTTCAAACAATCCCAGCCTACATCTTCGGATCTGTTTTCAAAAACTGATTGTCAAACTTTGATAGAAGAACCTTCTGATAAGGAAATTGTTCAAGAAGATACTTCTGAAACATTTACCCCAGAAGACGTTCAACCCTATGTTGATGAACAGGTTTTACAAAACCCAAATCAGGTGTTTCTTAAGAATCATCCCAGTGATAGTATCATTGGTGATGTAAAACAACCTGTAAGGACTACAAGTTCTTTAAAAAATGAAGTAGAACATCTATAATTTCTTTCCCAATTAGAACCTAAAAGCACTAATGAAGCTTTAGGTGATGATGATTGGATTAAAGCCATGCAAGATGAACTAAATGAATTCGAAAGGAATAAAGTCTGGACCTTGGTTGAAAGACCTAAGGAAACTTCTGTTATTGGAGTAAAATGGTTTTTTAGAAATAAATGTGATGAAAATGGAGTCATAGTAAGAAATAAGGGTAGACATGTTGCTAAAGGCTATAATCAACAAGAGGGAATAGACTATGAAGAAACCTATGCTCCAGTAGCTAGACTTGAATCTATCCGTATTCTACTTGCCTTTGCAGCATTCTTTAATTTCAAACTTTTCCAAATGGATGTGAAATGTTCTTTTCTTAATGGTTATGTTCAAGAGGAAGTCATTGTTGAACAACCTCCTAGTTTTGAAGATACAAAATATCCTGATCATGTTTTTAGACTTACCAAAGCTTTGTATGGCCTTAAACAAGCCCCACGAGCATGGTATGATAGACTCACTGGATTTTTGGTTCAAAATAACTATGTTAAGTGAAATACAGATCCAACCATTTTTATTAAGAAATATAAGAAAAATGTTTTGATTGTTCAAATTTATGTTGATGACATCATATTTGGTTCAACTCAGCAATCTTTGACTGACTCTTTTGCAAGTCTAATGAAATCTGAGTTTGAAATGAGTATGATGGGTGAGTTAACTTTTTTCCTTGGTTTTCAAATTTCTCAAAAACCAGAAGGAACTTAAATATCTCAACATAAGTATATTAATGATCTTCTTAAAAAGTATGGTTATGACAACACTAAGAGAATATGTACTCCCATTGGTACCTCAAAATCATTAGATCTTGATGAAGCTGGGAAACCAGAAGATCAAACATCTTTTAGAGGTATGATAGGAAGTATACATTACTTAACAGATAGTCGACCAGACATAATGTTTTCAGTATTCTTATGTGCAAGATATCAATCCAATCCTAAGGAATCTCACCTAAAGGCAGTAAAAAGAATTTTTCGCTACCTTAAGGGAACCATGGATCTAGGATTATTTTATACTTCTGGAAATGATTTTGTTCTAAAAAGCTTTTATGATGCTGACTTTGGTGGATGTAGAATGGATAGAAAGAGTACATCCGGAACATGTCATTTCTTAGGAGATTCATTAGTTTCTTGGTCCTGCAAGAAGCAACATTCTGTAGCACTTTCCACTGCTGAAGCTGAATATGTAGCAGTTGGAAGTTGTTGTGCTCAAGTGTTGTGGATGCAACACACACTCAGAGACTGTGGCCTGAGTTTTACTAAAACTCAAATTTTGTGTGATAACACAAGTGCCATTGCTCTCAGTAAGAACCCTGCACATCACTCCCGTGCAAAACACATAGATATTAAGCATCACTTTCTTAGGGATCACACAGTTAAAGGAGATATTATTCTTCAAATTATCGGAACGCAAGATCAACATGCTGATATTTTTACAAAATCATTGCCTTATGATAGATTTGAATACATTAAACAGAAGTTAGGAATGATAACCGTAAGTTAATCTTCCTAAATTAACTTTCTGTTGAAAAAATCACCTTACAGTAATAAACTCCTTTTCATAGGGGAAGTACATATGATTGTTAGATAAACAATGTTTTCCAAATTTGTTTTCAAACTTTTCGGAACTACAATTCCGGAATAAAATTCCCGGAACTAAAATTTTCCAGAATGGACATTTCTGTACAAAATACTTCTGGAATGGAAGTGTTCGTATTAAAAATTTCCGGAATGGTAAATTTCGTACTGGTATTTTCATAACAGGATTTTCGTACCGAATCTTTCACTTTTTCATTTTCACTTTTTTTAAAAAAAATTCTCTTACTAAGTTTTCCGTAATGAGTGTTTCGTAATGAGTTTTTTGTACTAAGCTTATTTTCCATAGTAATGTTTTTTCGAATTCTGTCTTCTTATAATAATGTTTTTTTAGTCATTTTTTATATTACCAATTACGAATAATCCTCCTAAGCCAATCTGAAAGGTATGATTTCCTTACTTCAATTTACGTAGTCATATTTTACTTGCTGGAATTTTCTTGTATTATGTTTTCGGATTATACTTTTCTTAATTCTCTATTTTAATGAAAACCCTCAAAAGGATCGGATTCAAGTTTTCTAGAGAACTGGTTTTCAACCGTTAGATCTGATCTCAACTTATCACAACCAATAGATCAACCGAGGAAGATGAACCGTCATCTCATTGCCTATATAAAGGGGACCCGAATACTCGTCCCACATCGGTTCTCATGATCTCGCGTCCTGAATCTCTGCCTCTCTCTTTTAAGGTCGTTCCGAACATCAGTTGTCTCCGTTCCGAACTTCTCAAAGGTTTTCAAATCCGAATGTCTGTGGAAGTAGCTTTCCAAGATATGTCTTCATCTAAGACGATCTCGAAGTGGTTAGTTTATAGAGAGAGGTTGGTTCATCCGGATTTCTTCAACAAGTATTATTCTCTTATTTCTAAGAATATCAAGCTTAATGGTTGGGAAGATGTTCCGGTGTCAAAACCCGGGAACCAAGATGAAGTGTATCCATACTTACTTGTTGAATTCTATGAGACACTTTCTTTTCTTCTGGGTGTTTCTTCAGGAAGATGGAATGGACAAGTTATCTTTTAAGTCTTATGGTAAGACTTATAAACATTCATATGCCAAGGCAGCCGGCATGGTTGGGCTAAAGAATGAAAGAGAATCTGAGTTTGTTTCTTATGTGTTGCCGGATTCTAAAGGTAGCTTCGACAAGGAAAAAGCTTTAGAAACTCTCGTACTGGCTGATGACAAGGCTCCGAAGATTGTTAGTTTATCTACAAATTTCCGGATTCTAGAGCTATGGGTACAAGGTCTTATCGTACCAAGGAAAGGTGACAAAGATAGCTTGAAGAAGAGCGAGACCTACATCCTAGATTTTCTGATAAATCTGAGGATGTTTAACTTGATGAAGCACATTCTTATCACTCTTGAGAATTTGAAGAAAGGAAATCTGAGAGCTCAGATTATTATGTATCCAGCAATCCTCTCGAAGTTGATAGTTTGGTGCCTTGAGTCTTTCAAGGAGGCTTGAAAATCTAAGCCATGAGTTTTCAAGATTTTTCTGGTGAGCGATGGTACTCTTAAGAGAATGGATGTAGCTTTTGACAAGGAGTCTGGACAGTTTATTGATCTATCTGCTCAAGGAGAAGCAGTTCCGAAAGTTGCTGATCTAGAATCTTCTAAGACAGTAAGGAAGAGAAAGCTAAAAGAAGTGGAAGTAGAAGCAGAGAATCCTATGACTAAGGAAGTCCATTCCGCACCTCCAAAACCAAAGAATAAGAAAACCTATCCTGATGAAGTTGTTGTGAAGTGGAGAGCAGATAAAGAGATAAGTAAAGAAGGGGATCCACAATTCGGATTGGACCCTGCAGAGGATATGGCCTTGAAGGAAAGAACTACTGATGAGGTTGAAAAGCAGGTAAAGGAAAAGAAGCTCAAGAATAATATTTCTGAGGCTGAGGTAGCTCAGACTTTGTTTAAATTCAATGAGATGGTTTCCGCAACTATTCCTGTTCTGAGATCTTTTTCCTTGGAATCTCTACCTGAGACTCCAGTAATAAATTTCGTTGCTCCGGAAGAAGCTGTTGCTAAGAATACTGAGGAAGAAGAGAAAGTTGAGAAAGTGGAACAAGAAGAAGATGGTGCTGAAGGAAGTGGTGAAACCGGAGATGTGCTGAAACAAGTAGATGATTTCAAGGGGACACCTTTGGAACACTTATCACTCCGAACTTCAGAAGCTGAATCTTCGATGCTAGTTACTCCAGCAATGGAAGAAGAGAAAGGCGAAGAAGAAGTTAATTATCATGGAGAAGAAGAACATCTTTTACTTGATGTTTCTCAGAAGTAAATCGTAGGGCTTCGTGTTTAGGAAGTCGCTGATGAGGAAGATAATGTTGTTCATGTTTCTGATAGTGAGAAGAGAACTCCGGAACAGGATTCAATTTCGGGAAAAGACAAGGGAAAGCAAATTCTTGCTGATACTCCCAGCCAGTCTGCCAGGTCGGGCCACGCCAGGCCAGGCCGACCCTGTTCGGTGCGGGTCGACCCGGTTCGGGCAAACCGGGGGGTCTCGGGCCGGGTCGGGCCGCGCCGGGCCAGGCCGACCCTGTTCGGTGTGGGTCGACCCGGTTCGGGCAAACCGGGGGGTCTCGGGCCGGGTCGGTCCGGGACCGAAACCCCCATTAACGGACTGTTTGGGTTCAAATGAACATAACTCGGTATACAGACCTCCAAACGACACTCTGTTAGCGGAGATGTGATCCTTGGATCGAGACGGTCGTTTTGGTATATCGCACTCAAGGTTTCTTAATACTTTGTGTTCGGCCAGGTTGGTTCGTACACGAAACTAACCAGGCCCTCGGAGCAGAAACGCTCATATCTTGACCTACGGACGTCCGATTGACATGCCGTCAACTTTGTTGAGTTCCTCTTAGTGAGACGGATCTTTTGGCATACTCCACCCGAGGATTTTATGCTGGTGGAGTATGGTCGGGTTGGTTTTGAATTAAAAACCAACCGGGCCCCTGGGACGAAAAAGCCAATAACTCTCAGACCAGGCGTCCGATCGATGCGCCGTCTGTTGCGTTGAGTTCCTGTTGACGATACAAAACATTTGGATACATCAACTTTGGACTATGTGACAGTTGATGTATCAGCCTCTCGGCTCGTGGAGCGGACCCTCCCGAACGAGCTTGCTGTGTGCGGGAACCCTTGTGCTGGCTGCGACTGCTACTATGACTACGACGACGACTGTGCAGAGATCCTCAGTGGATTCGACGACGACGACTACAGCACTCAGCGATCCTATGTGGATCAGTGCTACCGATCCTGTGTGGGTCCGATCCTGTGTGGGTCAGCGCTCAGCGGTTCTCTGTGAGCCAGCACCTACAGATCCTGTGTGTGTCTGATCCTGTGTGGGTCATTGCGGGTGTTAGTACCTATCGATCCTTTGTGGGTCCGACGACGTAGATGGATCAGTGATCGTCTCTATCGTCTTTCAAAGATGTATACCAGTGTGAGCTGAATCATGTTTTATTTCCTGTGTGGATTGTGTTGTGCTATCCTCTGTGGAATACGTATTGCTTTACTATGTGGAAAATGTATACTTTCCTTTGTGGACTGAGTTGTACTTGGGCTCGGAGGATGGAGCTTATTGGAAATTGATGACTTAGGTATATGTATGGGCATATACCTAAGCAGTGTCGGTTGTTACTTCGTGATTGTATCTTTCCTTTTTGGTTTATCCTTTGTGGATTTTGGGAGACCTTCAGGGGTCTCGGGGTCCCTACTGAGTAGCTTATACTCACCCCTGCATGGGATATGCCCGCACTACGTTGTGTTGGTTGCAGACAATGGACAACGTTGATCGTGGTTGAGGCTCGCAGAGCAGGACGATACCTGGAGGTGGACCACTGGGCGGGACGTGCTCAGAGCGGATGGCAGGACTCGAGGAGCAAAGGAGCTATCTGTAGCCACCCTTCAGGTGGGATTTTCAGTTGACAGCTCAGTGTAGCGGCTTTTACTTTTCAGTTGTTATTTTCCCGTTCGAGTTTTACTTTACTTTTAGTTTGGGTTTGTATACTGGCCCATTTACTTTTCCACACTTACAGATGTACTCTGTTTTTACCTAGTGTTTACTTTTCCACTTGCTTACTCTGTGGTGCTTGTTTACTTTACAATGGAAATTCCTTCCCTTTTTAATGGGATTTATGACTTCGTGCTAGTTGCCAACCCCTGGCCTATGGAAGGCAGGCTTGGGGTAGTCACAGCACGGGCCCCGAGGACGGGTCGTGACAAATTGGTATCAGAGGAGTTCAGTTCTACCGAGAACTATGATTTTTCTATTTGAAGCAATAGTGCTTAGCATATTGAGTGTGGTTATCATTCCATGGAGTCCAGTGTTGGTACGGCGACCGACGTATCCGTACACCAGGACCCTGACTTCTGATTTCCGACTTAATGCACGAAAACATTGATTTCATGCATGTTTCATGTTTTCTTTGTGATTACATTATATCAGCTCACCAGGTATACAGTTTTGACCGTGGTGCACCTGTTTCTTTTTAAGTATGGCCCCACAAAGGCAGCTAGCTAGGGTTCCGAAAGTCGAGCGGGACGACAGCCCTCCAAGTGACGAGGCCTCGGTGTAGGGCCCTTTGACAGTAGTGGCACCTGTGGTAGCTCTACCCGCCGAGCCACCGATGCTTCCAGCACTAGTCGCTGACGATTCATGTCGCATCAGTGCACTATATGAGTTCCAGTGCCATTGACCGCCTAGGTTCCGCGGAGAGACGGACCCTCAGGCAGCCGAGGACTGGCTGGAGGTAGTCGTACGAGTTTTCAGGCTAGTGAGGACACAAGCAGACCTAATGGTGATCCTCACTGCGAGCCAACTACACGCTGCAGCCGGCCGATGGTGGAGCTTGATGCTCCAGGTGCATGATGAGGAATCTCTACTTTGGATGGACTTTGAGAGCCTCTTCCGCTCAGAGTTCGTCCCAACCACCCTCCATGCGGTGCGCATTCAGGAGCTTCTTCAGTTGCGGCAGGGCAGCATGACGGTCGCCCAGTACTCGGTGAGATTTACCGATCTCTCACGCTACTCAAATGACATGGTACGAGACCCATTCATCCGGGCCCGGACCTTTGAGCAGGAATTGAGACACGAGATCAGGGCATCGCTGATCTCCCTCAGCATTCCAACTCAGACAGGAGTACTAGAGCGGGCCCTTTTGATCGATAGCATTCTTTCTGAGTCAACACCAGCACTGAGACCCACCGTGGGGCGACACGTAGCAGAGTCTTCCGCAGTAGGCAGTCGACGAATGACTCATGTGTCCATGCAGACTAGACCCTCAGGTAGACGACCTCAGGACACTGGCTCAGTAGTACGGGGCACACAGTGCGGAGCCAGTCTTTCGAGAGGCAGACAGTGTTACTCGTGCGGCGGGCAGGGCCACATGGTTCGTGACTGCCCGACCCACCGTGCCGAGGAGCTGCAGACGGTTGAGGGACCACCGAGGCAGAGGCAGAGGGTCGACCGTGGTGGTCCGCAGGGAGGAGGCGGACAAGGCAGAGGAGCTGGCCAAGAAGCATGTGGTGGGCGATGCTTTGAGGCTCTACCACCACCACCACCAGGAGGTCCACCCCGACCACAGGGAGCTGGAGGGCAGAGACAGGCACAACTCCAGGCAGTAGAGGGCTATGACCACGGCACGCCCGAGATAATTCGAGGTACTATCTGTGTCTATTCCACCCTTGCTGCAGTACTTATAGACACAGGAGCGAGTCACTCTTTCATAGACGTTGCCCTTGTTCGGAGCTCAAGGATTTTGACAGAGACGTTGGCTCGATCCTTACGGCTATAGAATCCTACTAGAGCAGACTCGATTATTATGCACTGTTGCCGTAAGTGTGAGCATACTCTAAGAGGCGAGAGCATCGGCTGGGATCTTCTTGTAGCAGCGTCGAGGCCTTACGATGTCATCTTGGGCATGGATTGGCTATCTATGGTCCATTCACAGATTGACTGTTTTAGGCGCAAGGTGCGATGTGTACGCACCGACGGGAGCAGGTTCAACATCACCGGCGAGAAGGGATCCTTTGCAGCACAGGATGGACTCTCGCAGAGGAGAGGACAGCCCATCACTCATCAGTTGCCTAGCCTCATCCTAGGAGCAGTTGACGTGCGGAGTCCTGTATTTCCTGTAGTGGTTGATCAGTTTTCGGACGTCTTCCCCGACGACGTTCCAGGGTTACCTCCTCGCAGAGAGGTAGACTTTTATATTGACTTGTACCCCGGGACATCCCCGATATCAACTCCAGCATATCGGATGGCCGCCGCTGAGCTTTGAGAGCTACGGGTACAGTTGGAAGACTTGCAGAGAAAGGGGTTCACCCGATCCATTGTTTCACCCTGGGCTTCCCCGATATTGTTCTCCAAGAAGGCATGTGAATGCTTGCGACATTGTGTCAACTATCGTCGCCTGAACCTGGTGACAGTGTGGAAGAAGTATCCACTACCGAGGATTTATGACCTCTTTGATCAGCTCAAGGGAGCTCGGTGGTTCTCAAAGATAGACCTCAGGTCAGGCTATCATTAGCTCAGAGTTCGAGACGAGGACGTGCAGAAGACGGCCTTCAGATGTCGGTATGGCCACTATGAGTTCTTGGTTATGCCCTTCGGCATAACCAATGCTCCAGCAGTGTTCATGGCCCTCATGAACTGGATCTTTCAGCCATACCTCGATCGATTTGTCGTGGTCTTCATTAACGACATTTTGATTTACTCGACGACTGAGGAGGAGCACACCTACCACTTACCGGTTTTACTAGACACACTCCGAGAGCACCAGCTTTATGGTAAGCTCTTGAAGTGCCAGTTTTGGATACGTGAGGTCCACTTCTTGGGACACATCATCTCTGAGGTGGGAGTTGCAGTGGATCCTGCGAAGATCGAGGCAGTGTTAGATTGGGAGCCACCCAAGAGCGTGACGGAGGTTCGGAGTTTCTTGGGACTAGCTGGATACTACCGGAGAATCATTCCAGACTTCTCCAGAGTTGCATCACCACTCTCAGCTTTGACGAAGAAGGGTAAACCCTTCGTGTGGTCAGGTAGATGTCAGCAGAGCTTCCAAGAGCTGAGATAGTGATTGACCAGCACACCTATCTTGAGGTCGCCTGATGAGGGAGTAGGGTAGGTAGTCTACTGCGATGCATCAGGGACTGGACTCGGGTGTGTTCTGATGCATGAGCGGGCATTTATCGCCTATGGATCATGACAGTTGAGGCCGCATGAGAATAAATACGCTAACCATGACCTGGAGTGTGCAGCAGTGGTCTTCGCACTGAAGACATGGTGACACTACCTGATGGGAGAGTGCTTTACAGTCTTTTCTGACCATCAGAGTCTCAGGTACATCTTCTCTCAGAAGGAACTGAACCTGAGACAGCAGCGATGGATCGAGTTCCTCCAGGACTATGACTTTGAAATAGTCTATACTCCTGGGAAGGGGAACGTGGTATCCGATTCCCTCAGCAGGATGCCGGACATTCAGCTACTTGAGGAGACGACATAGCAGCTAGCCGCTTTGCAGATATCCTTCGTGGATAGATATGGAGCAGCCTTCCTTCAGTATCTCACAGTCACTCCTCCACTACTACAACGGGTCAGAGAGGCACAACATGGGGACACTGACTGTGAGATGCGGCGTGCACAAATATCCTCAGGACAGGCACCTGATGGTTTATCCTTTGGAGCAGAGCACAACATCATTTTCAAAGGATGTACCATGGTACCAATATCTTTACGAGAGGAGGTACTGAGAGAGTTTCACACTTCTCCTTTAGCGGTTCATCCTGGAGTGGCGAAGATGTACCAGGATCTCAGACGACAGCACTGGTGGCCGGGCATGAAGAAGGTTGTGGCAGAGTTCGTTTCTCGATGCCTCACCTACCAGCAGGTGAAGGCTGAGCATTAGGTACCAGCAGGCTTGGTACATCCCTTGGAGGTCCCGGAGTGGAAGTGGGACGGAATATCTATGGACTTCATGATAGGACTTCCATGCACTTCCAGAGGACACGACTCCATCTGGGTGATTGTTGACCGACTCACCAAGTCGGCTCACTTCTTACCCATCAGTGAGCACGACTCAGTGGAGAGCATGGGACGACATTACGTTTAGGAGATTGTTCGGCTTCATAGTGTGCCATCATCTGTCATCTCCGATCGATATGCTGGGTTTACTTCCCGGCTTTGGAAGGGTTTGCAGGAGGTGTTCGGAACGCAGCTACGTCTGAGCACAGCCTTTCACCCTCAGACGGATAGTCAGATGGAGAGAACCATTCAGACTCTCGAGGACATGCTCTGCGCATGTGTCCTGGACTTTGGTCGTAGCTGGAAGGACCACCTACCCTTGGTGGAGTTCGCGTACAACAATACCTACCACTCCACCATCGGGATGACACCATACGAGGCGTTGTACGACCGACCTTGCAGATCTCCATTGTGCTGGATAGACCCCGGGGAGTCAGCACTTGTGGGACCGGAGATGGTCCAGGCCACGAAAGAGAAGGTCCAGGTCATCCAGGAGTGGATGAGGACAGCTCAGAGCTGGAAGAAGTCATACGTTGATAGGATGCGGAGGCCACTAGAGTTTGAGGATGGCGACCACGTCTTCTTGTGTGTCTCACCTCGATGTGGTTTATGGAGATATGGCCGAGGCGGCAAGTTATCTTCGTGCTTCATCGGACCATTCCAGGTCCTCAGCAGGATTGGTGAGGTGGCTTATCGCCAGGCTCTACCACATCAGCTGCATCGGGTGCACGACGTCTTCCACGTATCTCACCTGAGGAGATACGTGCACGACCCGACGCACATCGTTGACCATGGGGAGCTTGACGTTGACGATGGGGTGACTTTTACGGAGGTCCTGGTGGATATCAAGGATCGACAGTAGTGGGTCCTATGTGGAAGGTCGATTCCTCTAGTACGCATCAGATGGAAGCACAGGAACCTCCAAGAGAGCACTTGGGTGCAGGAGGCTCAGATGCATGCTTAGTACCCTCATTTGTTTCCCTAGTTTTGATGTATCTCTACGGAGACATAAATCCCTGAGGTGGGAGTAATGTAAATAACCATAAAATTCAAGGGAAATTTTTACTTAATTTTCTTTGGAATTTTACAAGAGCACGGTTTCTGACGGCACCTGATTCCGAGGCCTGGTGTGCCCGGAATCAATTTCCGATGTTTGGCTCGGTACGTTTAGTGAATGAACAAGCGGGAATTTCTAACTTTTGAACTGGTACCCGGAATCGAATTCCGAGGGCACCGATGGAACCACAGTGCCGTTAATTCCTTAGGAAATCATGTTCTAGAGTTAAGTTTACACGGGTGTTGATAATAAAAATTTTGGATGATTATTTTATAATTACACTACAATTTTTTTTATTTTACTCTAAGTGTTAGTTCTTGATGGATGTTGGGTAACCACCCAACCTCCCCTTGGAGGTTATGAGGGTGGTGGGGCCCACATGAACCCCACCCCTTCATATCCTTTAAAACTCCCCTCAACTCCCACTTTAATTTTGTTAACCTAAGTTATAACATATGACTTAAATGTAATAAGTTTAATGAGGTGAGTTGTGTGTGGTTATTGAATTTCAAACTTTTGAAATACAATTGGTAGGTTGTGTTAACAAAATAAGACTTAGTCTTATTTTATTATGATAGAGTTTTGCAACCTTGAGAGGATTGGGAAAGCATCTTCTTCTTCTTCTTCAACCTCGACGAAGAACGCGAAGAACACCATTCTTCAACGATGAACTTCTCCGCCGAAGAACACGCTTCTTCTGCGACGCCGTATCCGCGACGTGAAGTTCTTCTTCCGCGTAGTCTCTTCCGTGACGGTTTTCCGTGACGAAATCTCTGTCAACCACTTCGAATCCTCACTTCGTGACATCGACGTTCTCTCACGACGCCCGACCTCCACGACGCTCGTCTTCCACGACTCATTGACGAACACCGTTCATGAACCAAGGTAGGGGTTTTATTTTTTTAATTGTTCGTGAATACCAATTTGATGATCTTTGTGGATTAAAACCAAAAGTTATCGAATAACGCGAGGGGGTCGGACCACACAAACACGGCCGAACCTTCTCCTCTTTTTTGTGTTGGTTTCATTGTGGTTGGTACGAGGAAGCGTGGTGCCGTCGCACCACGCGGTTTCATGCAGATGATATGTGCGTCGCCATCACGCCACGCCGTGGAAAGAAATTCAAGGACACGATGCCGTCGCGCCGCGTCGAAGAAAACCGAAGATGCCGCAGCCAGAGCGGGGCCATAGCAGAGGGGTGCGGTGTCATCGCAACGCGCCGGACGACAATAGCCGTGGCCAGTTCTGGGACGCGGCGGAGCAAGGTGACCGGTAGCCGAGCCGGGCTGCCGGTGTCGGTGCCGGAAGGGGACCTGCCATTGCCGGTCACATTGAGAAAGAGCCGGTCGGCCAGGTCGGGCCGAACAGAAAGGGGAGTGGCTGGGGGAATTAAATTCCCCCGGTCGGTTCAAACGGTCCCCCATAAATTGGGGAGGGGGCGCAGTTATAGAAAGGGGCAGGCGCCCCCCCCCCCCCCCCCTTTGCTGAAACGGCTCGACCAAAGGCTGAGCCAGACATTGCGATGGGCGCGCTTTCCCCAACCGGACCGGCACCCGGCCGTTCGCCCGGGCCTGGCCGTGCCGGACCGTGCCGGGCCGGGCTGGGCCGACCCTGTCCTGGGCGGGTGGACCCGGGTCGGGCAAACCGGGGGGTCTCGGGCCGGGTCGGTCTGGGCCCGAAACCCCCGTTAACGGACTGTTTGGGTTCAAATGCCCATAACTCGGGATACGAACATCAAAACGACGCGCCATCAGCGGCGATGCGATCCTTGGATCTGGAAAGGCATTTCGGTATATCGCACTCAAGGTTTCGTAATACTTTTGGTTCGGCCGGGTTGGTTCGTACACGAAACCAATCGGTCCCTCGGAGCGGAAACACTCATATCTTGAGCAACGGACGTCCGATTGACGTGCCGTCAAATTTGTTGAGTTCCTCTTAGTGAGACAGATCTTTTGGCATACTTCTCCTGAGGTTTGGATGCAGGTGGAGTACGGTCAGGTTGGTTTTCCCTTAAAAACCAACTGGGACCCTGGGACAAAAAATCCAATAACTCTCAGACCAAGCGTCTGATTGACGTGTCGTCTGTTGCGTTGAGTTCCTGTTGATGATACAAAACTTTTGGATACATAAACTCTGGACTATGTGACAGTTGATGTATCAGCATCTCGGCTCGTGGAGCGGACCCTCCCGAATGAGCATGCTGTGTGCGGGAACCCTAGTGCTGGCTGCGACTGCTATTGTGACTGCGACGATTATTGTGCAGAGATCCTCAGTGGATTCGACGACGACGACTACAACACTCAGCGATCCTATGTGGATCAGTGCTACCGATCTTGTGTGGTCCGATCCTGTGTGGGTCAGCGCTCAGCGGTTCTGTGTGAGCCAGCGCCTACAGATCATTTGTGGGTCTGATCCTGTGTGGGTCTTTGCGGGGGTTAGTACCTTTCGATCCTTTGTGGGTCCGACGACTTAGATGGATCAGTGATCGTCTCTATCGTCTTTCGAAGAAGTATACCTGTGTGAGCTGAATCCTGTTTTCTTTCCTGTGTGGATTGTGTTGTGCTATCCTGTGTGGATTACATATTGCTTTCCTGTGTGGAATACATATTCTTTCCTGTGTGGACTGAGTTGTACTTGGGCTCGGAATTTGGAGCGTATTGGAAATTTATGACTTATGTATATGTATGGGAATATACTTGTGTAGTGTCGGTTGTGAATGCATGATTTTATCTTTCCTTTGTGGTTTATCCTTTGTGGGTTTTGGGAGACCATCAGGGGTCTCAGGGTCCCTACTGAGTAGCTTATACTCACCCCTGAACGGGTTATGCCCACACTACGTTGTGTTGGTTGCAGACGACAGACAACATTGATCGTGGTTGAGGCTCGCAGAGCAGGACGGTACCTGGAGGTAGACCACAGGGCGGGACGTGCTCGGAGCGGACGACAGGACCCGAGGAGCAGAGGAGCTATCTGCACCCACCCTTCATGTGGGATTTCCAGTGGACAGCTCGGTGTAGCAGCTTTTACTTTTCAGTTGCTAGTTTCCCTTTGGAGTTATACTTTACTTTCAGTTTGGGTTTGTATACTGGCCCATTTACATTTCTGCACTTATAGATGTACTCTGTTTTTACATATTGTTTACATTTTCGCATTCTTACTCTGTGGTGCTTGTTTTACTTACAAAGGCAATGCCTTCCATTTTTCCTGGGATTTACGCCTTGATGCTAGTCGCCAGCCCCTGGCCTAGGGAAGGCGGGCTTGGGGTAGTCACGACACGGGCCCCGATGATGGGTTGTGACATATTCAAGCAGGTTTGGACTGTGGGGACTGTGAAATATCATGGTTGAATCCTGTAGTTTTATATTAGGATTGAGGAGTTAACGCATGGGATGTTGGTAGGGTACCCATATATCGACATGCATATTATATTGTATTACATGATTTGTGTCACTTGGTGAGTGTTACTTGGAGATGCTGGGTGGTTAGTATTCCTCGATATGTGCTGATGATTTCTACTATTTTATCATTGGGATATTAGTATGTTCCTCCAATGTTTCCACAAGTGACTTTGGATTTTTCTACGTAGTATATATCTAATATCTCCCTACATATATAAAATTTCTTTCAGGTTTCCAAAGATTTTATGTAAACCATGCCAGACCATACTAGCTCAGACATTGGAAATGGTAGATGTGTCATTGGTATGTTTTATTTTGGAAGTTAATTTGGATTTTTTAGTGTAGTTCTAGAAGTTTTACTTTAACCATTCATCTGGGATGGATTTTGTTTTCATTATATATATCATTCTTGTAGTTTTTTTTGACTATGATAGTTCTTATCTCTTGAACTAGGTTATTATAAAAGATTAATTCCTCCCATTTTTTTTATATTTATATAATGTTGGTGCTTGTTGCCACACCGGGGCCAACTGGATACATGAAATCCGGGGTAACTATATCTCTTTCATCGTTAAGAGGGAAGGTATCGACATATTTCTATCCCATCCCTCAACATGAAGAAGGTGGGTCGTGAAAAAATTAAATAAGAGGGTAATGGATGAAAGGTAGGATGGTTAATGTAGTTAGGTATAGTGAGGATTGTAGGGTTTGTTGGAAATCAATGTTAAGTGATCTTGGTGCGTGACATAGTCCATGGAAGACCAAATAAGAAATCATATTTTAGAGGGTCCCCATGATTCTATGTAGGGAATCTAAGAATATAGAATAAACTAGTTAGGGTACACCGATTTTGGGGTAGAGACCCTTGGAAATTTACAAGAATCATGATGAATTGCGTTCTTGTATGTCTTGGGGTTTTTCATGAAATTAAAACAGTCAATCAGTTAAAATGAATCATAAATAAAGTACATTCTACCTCAGCATTCGAGTTTCTTGTTTTCCATTCAGCTAGGGCTCTGAGACATTACCCACGTTTGGTTAATCTAGTGGAGGGTCAGCAGGTTGTCCCAGTAGAATAGTAGAGGGTCAATGCAGCAAAAGAAGAAGATCATTTTCAGAAGACGCATTGTTCTTTCCAGTGGCAGACTCTTAGAATGTATGAGGGTATTGTTTCAATCATGGATACAAAGAGTATGCTCGAGGTTCTAGTGACAAATTTTATCATGAGCTGGGCTCTGAAAGAGTACTGAGGTTTTCAAATGGTTAGAAACAAGTGGGGAGACACACATATTTCATGGACACTCTACCTCAACGATATGATAGATATTGACGTTTCGTGGGGCAACATCATGAAAGGGATTCATGCAGAATTTCATTCATCCATGATGAATGCTGAGAAGAGGTAGGAGCTATTGTCCCTCCAGAATGGGAGTATATCGGGGAGGGAATTGGGGAAAAATATTAATGATATACAACATTTTTCTATATATCTCTTTCAATAATTGGAGTCTTGGGAAAGGCTCTTATAGGGGAGAGTCAATACTTTTCCTTACTTTTTAATTACTCCCATGACCCTACGGACTTGATTAGTGGTTTAGAAGAAGGTTGGGGTAGTAAAAAGAAGGCACTCGCGAGGTGGTATATAATGGGATGGAATTCATCTGAGTTCTTCAATGGGAATGGTTGTCTATAGAAATTATTCATTGTAAGCGCCAACCTGGTTTCATCCATCAGGGAGATGACCCCGAAAGATTTTATTTGGACCCCATGATCATTTCCCTATTCCCATGGGCATGGGGCAAAGGTTTTTTTCTTATATATGTCAAGGGAAGCACTAGTGATAATGCTTGAATCAAGATCAGTTTAGTAGTGGTGGGTAGGTTCAGTGCTCACCTTTGTAGTAGATACTAGCCATGCCTTTCTTGCAGTTGTAACAGAAGGCCACTCCTCCACCAAGGGAAGATGGTGTAGGGGGAGGCCAACATCAGGGTGTTCCTCAAGGAACATTACTTGGGTGTGGTCCATGGGAGACCTTAGACCCTGGGACTGATGATGGGGGAATTGGAAGTTTCACGCCAGTGAGGGAACGACTCCAACAATATGAAATATCCTTCATGAAAGATCATTTGTTTTAGAATGTTTTCACACTCCTGGATTGATTATGGAGCATCAAACTCCTATATTGATATGAGTTTGGACTATGCCTTCGGACTAAATAATGAATGTATTTTTGTTCTCCTAGAGTTGAGTACATCATATTGAGGTTATACCAGCTGATTTTATGTTTTATAGGGACATATATTGATGATGGGGCCACATTAGTCTAGAAGGGATCTCTTTCTACTATAGATGAAGACATACAATTTCATCCTTTACATTGAATGTTTTCTTTCAGTGCATGTTTTTATCGACTCATTCCAAAGAAGAGTTGTGTTTTCAAACAAGAAAGGACATTATGCATATTTCATTTTCCACTGATTCTATTACGTGGGTAGAATGTTTTTGGATCCAATTAATTACTTGTTTGTCATGTTGTGAGTTGGATTGATGGATTCTGACATGGTGGAGGTTTCAAGAACAATTAGAGGGTTTCTGTATGTTTACCCCAAGTATTTTTTGACACTACACCCTCTACATGATGTTGAGTTAGTAATTTACATACAACCTGGTGCTAGTCTAATTTCTATTGATCTTTATAAGATGTCTCATTAAAAGTTTCCAATGTTGCAGATTCATATTGACAACCTAATGTGGAAGGGTTTCATATGACCTGGTGCGTTGTTGTGGGGCTATCTCGTCTTTTTTTCGAAGAGGGATGATTGTGGTCCTATGTAGTATATAGACTACCAGTTACTGAATCATGAAACAGTCATGATCTATTACCCTATCCTTAGTGTTGATGAACTTTTTGACTATTTGAGTGGAGCATTGTGATTTCCCAAGATCAGTATGTGGTCTAGATATCACCATTTGCTGGTGAACGAGGTTTAAATCCCAAAGTTTGCATCCTGGTGTAGGCATGGGCAATTATTGTTCATAGTTATGACATTAATTGATATGAACACACCAACCATGTTCATGGGGACCATGAAATCTTCATTTAATGAGTTCATGGTTCATTTCGTCTTCATATTCATTGATAAATTCCATATCTACTTTATGTCATTGGAGGATCATACTAATAATCTAAATAATATCCTACAGATCCTTCAGTAGCACTAGCTATACAGAAATTTTTCTGTTTACATGTTTTAGACATGACAGGTCCACTTACTTATGCATTTCTAGTCTCAATAGGGTGTAGTGGTGGACCCAATGAAGGTCGAGGTAGTCATTACTATGACAACAACCAAGAATGTGGTAGAGGCTCGCAGTTTTCTCAAACTTGTGGGATACTCTCAAAGATTCGTACATGATTTTTCTTAGGTAGAAGTTCCATTAATTAATATAATAAAAAAATTCAATCTATTATGTGGGTGTGTAGTTCTAGGAAGCATTGGCCATCTGGAAGGGAATTTTTTAGTGATCCAATTCATAAGCTAAAAAAAGACGGGGTGATGTTCGAGGTGATTTTTGATACATCCTATCTATGCCTTGGTGTGTTCTTATGTAGCTACAGGGAGTGATCTATTTCAGGTCTAGGTTGTTACATACCAGTGAATGTAAATATTCCACCCATGATCTGGATCTAGTAGAAGTCATGTTTTCAATGAAACTGTAGTGGCATTACCACATTAGGGAGTGCATTGTGATCTTGATGGACTACAATAGATTGTCGTATATCTTTTTCCAGCTATACAAAAACATAAAGTTAGAGAGGTGGATAGAGTTTCTTCTTAATTACAATTTAAATATCTCTTTCACCTCAGGGAGGATAAATTATGTGGTTGATTCATTAATCAGGTTGTCCATGAATGACGTAGTTCGGGAATATGCAAGTGATTAGAGAGAAATTGTGGAGTTCTATATCTTCTAATTAAATTCCGCAAAGGATGAATGCATAGGAAATCGGTTTCAAGTAATTATATTGGAAACATTGAGGTATAAAGTGGATTTGTTCAGTGGTGGGACATAGTGGTGGAGGTGATGCATGATCTCTATGGCAAGGGTGATGCACCGAACAGATGTTCAGAGGATAGCCAGAACCAGTTTTTTTTTCTATGGGAAGCTATTTATTCTAGTGACAGTGCATGACGAAATTCTCCATTATTATCTTAACTCACTCTTAGAAATACACCTTCTATATTCCAATATATATCAGGGATTGAGGGAAAAATTTTGGTTCCCTAGGAAAAGTTGGTAGTGGCGGAGTTTGTGGAATTTTTTGGTGTGTGCTAGTATATTAAGGATAAAAAACGTGTTCCGGGGGATTTTTTACATCCCCCAGAAGTCCCTTAGTGTAATATAGATGATATAAAAATAGGGTTTTTCATAGAATTAATTAGGGATTAGGGTGGATGCGTCTTTATTTGGGTATTAGTGGATCAATTGACTAAAATGGCTTACTTCGTAGTGACGAAGTAATCGATTGTAGAATATTCTTTATCATGGTGGTATGTGGATGAGGTGTTGCAGCTATAAGGAGTTATATGATCTATCATTTCATTTCATCATATGTGTTTATGTTATGAGTTTGGATGGGATTTCTATATGTTTTTTTCAATCAGTTACCCCTCAACATGACTTTCCACCCATAGATAGATGAACAAACATATAAGACCATCCTGCAAATTTAGGAAATGTAGTGGCATGTGTTTTAGACTTTGTTTGATAATGGAAACAAAATATTCCATTGTTAGTGTTTATTTATAACAATAGATTTCTATATTCCATTTGTATGGCTCCATTTTATGCTATCTAATGGAAGTTTTGTTATTAACCATTGTGCTAGAAAGATGATGGCGAAGTAAATGTTCATGGTCCAAATGTGGTGTAGAGTATGATAGAGAAGGGGAATCTTTTCCATGAGAGGATGGTGGCATCACAAGACTAGAAGAAGTAATATTCCGATCACAGTCTTTGGAATTTGGAGTTCTAGGTTGGGGACCAAATATTCATGAATATTTCTCATAAACATAGGCATTAGGGGTTCAATAAAGGTAGTATGATTTCTCCCAGGTCCACTAGACGTTAAAGTTTCTGGGATGAGTTGGAAAGTTGTCATATTAGATAGAATTTCCACAAAATTTTAGGAGGGTCCACGACATTGTAAGTATCTCCATTAATTTTTGATATTTTAATGATGAATCCCATGTAATTGATGGAGGAGATTTTGAAATTGGGACTAACCAAAATTAATAGAGAAACATGTGGAGATCTGGGATCATCAGAAGAATGTTCAGTATTGATAAAAAATTCCATGGATCACGTGTTTTGGAGGCATGGTTTCCTGTAGTAGAGTAATTGTGTTAGAGAGATGAATATTATTTCCCATCACCTGATGTTTTTTGAGTTTTTCTCATTTTTTTTCAGTTATGACATGATTGAACAATTTTTTCATTTATATGAATTATTTCTTTGTTATGTGTTGTACAATAAACTCTTGACATATGAAGAACTGATGATCTGACTCCTAATCAGGATACATTAATGCAAATTTTATTACACCTATTTGGGCGAGTTAGTGTGGCCCAAAGTGGATAATATCATAACATGGGGGAAGGAATTCACTAATTCATATTTTCTGACAGTGAAACAATTGGGTCTTTGGGGGTTTGTTGTATTGTTATTGGGATTGAAAATATCAGAGGATGTGTTCTTTTATGTTGAGAATTCACTCCAACGAGGTGGTTTGTCCTTGAGAGGTATGTTGGAGATGGGTTTTAGACCCCTCTTTTTGTTAGGTTTGGTTTTGAATTATCAAGGGAGAGATTAATTTTATAAGTATCTAATATAATTTCCTATACCCGCACTATCTATTACATTATCAATATCAAGTGTTTAAGATGTTCTATGAGGTAATGGTTACTAATTTCATGAGTTTTCCAAATATCAATTTTTTACATTAGTAGGTCGAGGCATCTGTATGTTGAGCTGTCGATAGGTAAGGGATTTATTAGGTTGAGGCATAGGTTGGTCAATGTGTTAGTAGGTCTAGGTGTTTGTAGGTCCAGGTTTCATTTGGCAGAGACATCAGTAGGTCGAAGGAATTGGTAGGTTGTGGAATTGGTAGGTCAAGGAATTGGTTAGTCAGGGTGTCGGTGAGTCATGGTTTTTTTGAGTTAGGTAATAACAAAGATAAGGAATTAGTAAGGGTGATGATGAGTCATGGAGTCGGTGATTTAGGGTTTCAGTGAGTTAGGGAATCTGGGAGTGAGGGTATCATTGAGACATAGAGTCGGTGAGTTAGGGAATCAGTGAGTGATGGTGTCGATGATTCGTTGTGTCGGTAAGATAATGCATTAGTGTGTTAATCTTTCGGTGAGTAAATGTATATTTGAGTTACAGAATCTATGAATAAGGGCTTCAGTGATTCGGGGAATCAGTGAGTCAAATAATTAGTGTTTCTATGATGGTATCTCAATTTCAGGGGCGTAGAATCATTAGATCAGCATCAGTGACTCACTGTTAGTGGATCATTGTCGATGGATTTCTGCCATTGACTAACCCATCAGTGACCCATTTCCATTTTTTCCAAGTTTTTCATGTTTTACTCCAATTACATTTTATTAAATGTAACTGGAATTTAATGTCATGATTGGATTTTTCATATGTATTTTTAAATCATATTAATTATATCTATGAAATAGTTAAATCATGTGGTCATGGCCATGATCCAACATTAATTCCCATGGAATGGTTTCCTTCCATTAATATAGGATCCAACTATTCAAAATCAAAGGTCCTCTCTTATATTTTTACCCTTCTACCTCTTCTAATTTTTGTCCGCCCAAGAGTCTTAGAGAAAGTTGTAATGGATTGAGGTATAATACCATACTTATGGTATTAGTTGTATAAAAAGTAATTTTTTCCATGTGTCATTGAGATGAGGACCAGGTGACTTTGGTGAGATGTGTGGTTGTTGGGGCCTAGAATTATATAAGGAGGAAGTGATGCAGTGCACTATTTATGTGTATGTGGGAAGGTTGTGAACGTGGGTCTTGTAGAAGAGTGTGGCAGTGTTATGAAACTCACTGTTTGGGTAAGTATTTAACCAATGGGAAGTGGTATGTGGTACCCAAATAATGATTTTATAATTATGGTACATTGTTTGATTTGGGTTACATTATGAGGGTTCTTTGGTGAGGCTGGGTGGCTAGTATTCTACGATTGGTTCTCTTGGTTTTTACAATTTTCCCTCACCAGAATTATTATGTTCTTCCCACATGTACACGAGGGACTTTGGAATTTCCTACTAACTATACATATATTCCATTTCTATTTCTATATAAATACTTTCAAATTTCTATGGAGATTATGCATATCATAACATTCCTTACTAAATCGGATGTTGGGAACAATTAGTAAGTCATTTCATCGTTTTATTATTGTACTTACAATAGATTTTTCTTTATATTTCTAGAAGTTTTACATTAAAAATGAATGTGGGATGGAATTTTGATTTATTATATATATCTATCTTTGTGTTTTTTGAGGATGATACATTTTATCCCCCGATCATGGTTTCTATTAAAATTGTAATGTATCCCATTTTTATGAGATATCTATTGCTTTGGTGCAGGTAGCCACCTCATTGCCTATTGGCAGTGGGACTCAGGGTTCGTTATCTCTCCTTTATCACTAGTAATGCTTGTATTTCCATATTCTATCCCTTCCTTCATAATTAATATAGTGGGTTGTTGGTGTAAAAATATTTTCCCATGGGAAAAATCGACGAATGGAATGAAAGATATCCTAAATTTTGACCAACAATGGGATAACTGGTATTATTTTAAAAGAACATGGGAATGTGTTGATGAATATATTAATTTAAAGTTTTAATCATAATATAGATATTTAATATGATGAAAAATATTAAAAATTAAATATTAATTTGATTTAGTAATGAATTAATGTGTCTATATAAGACAATATTTCTATAGTAGTGGTAGTGGGGTGGATGAGAGATGGTATCTATAGTTGAGCATAAGTCTTCTTGGAATATCTTAATATGGTTGGGAAAAATAAACTGTGTATATTATGTAAATTTATGTTATAGCCTGCCCATTTTGGTAGGGAAATTGTCACATTGTTGTTAGTAATAGGTTTTCTTCCAAAACATCATACTAATAATGAACAAATAGAATAAGATTATATTTTTATATCAGCTATACTTTTAGATGTATTATGTGATGGCATACAAGGTTGTTACCATTGAAATATATTTTTTACAGAGGGATATAATTGAATTTGTAATTTTAAAAAGATTAATATCCACATATATTATACTATTTATTAGAATAAGAATGTTTTTTTTGAAATTCTTTGTATCGAGGTGTAATAAATGACATAGAAGTTTGGTTTGTTCATAAGTACTATTATGTTACTATTTAGAGATATATAATCCAACAAATATATGTTGTGATGTGCATGGGTGAATAGTATATTATTATGAGAATATGTATGGCATGGGGTGGATAGTAATATTAAATGGTGTGGGTGTGTATGAGATTTCATATATCTATAAAGGGGATGCTACCATTGTGAGGCATTTGGACAGAGTGAATAATTAGTGGGAAATCAGAAATAGCTTGTGTTCATTAAAATATAATGTGTATAATATGATCAAAAATATGAAATTCATAGTGATTAAAAAATGTTGAGAATATAGACTCTTTATTCCTTGTTTACTGATAAGTTCGATTTTCATGTTTATTTATTTATTTATAATGTGAATTCATTATTATTTTATTTTGAGGATATGGGAAGGATCTTATAGAGTATACATTTTGGGATCCTCCAACAAATATAAAAACCATTTTTATTATCCATAGAAGATATTTTGGTATAATGATGTTGATTATATCCACATTGAGTTGTTTTGTAGTTGTAAGGACATCTAGGTTGTTATTGATTTATTTGGTACATTAACATTCATTGGATTCTATACATTTGGCTGGATGATCATGGATGTTTTGGGATATCTGTTTATTTTTTTCATAAGACTGAAATTTTAGTTCATAATATCATATATCTTCTCCCTAAAATAGTCTCCTTTTTATAAGGATACATCACCCGTTTCATCACATATAATTTTTTTCATATGTTATAACACTCTAAATGTTTGGGATTTCATGTATTACTTTCTTCTAAAATTTGAGATTCCAATAACATACACAAATATAACACACTATATTTATTTTATATCATTATTATATTCAAGTTGTATTAAAATTATTTTGATGTATTATTTTTTATTAATCAACTATTACCTCAATCAATAACCTTTTCATAAATAATTTACTTGATTAAATAAAGATTTTAATACTAATTTAATCTCACTAAATTATCCTCAAATCAATAGTATAATACGTGTTAAAATTAATGACAAATAATAAAATTAATCTATTTATAATATCCTTTTTTTAAATGATATATATATTAGTTATGTATTCTAATTAAACAATATAAAAAAAAACATTCACCTTTTTTCATATAATTTATATTTTATAACTGATATTGAATTTCATCATAAGAATTTTCTGAATACCCTTCAATGAATATTAATGGATTTAATATATAATTATATAAAAAATAATACATTGGTTAAAATTTCTTAATGATAATATGTACATGATCAATATGGTAATAACTATAAACATTACATCGCACATTATGTATTGAAAACTTGTTTTTGATGAGTCCATTATTTAATTATAAATTTATTGTTAAACATATTTATTAATTTATCTATTTTATATTGAATTGAAATATAACCAAAACAATATATACCATGAGCGAAGGTAACCATCAAAAAAAAAATAGACCAGTATAATTACATCGATTAATATTTACTATAATTAAAAAAACTATCTCTAAAGAAATAGTGAAAGAATGTTTCTTCAATAAATGATTAATTAAATCAATATATATGAAATTAAATGAATGAAAAGATTTAATTGAACATAATATGTTTGAAAAAAGAAATTTTATGATAAAAATATTTTTATTCTAGAGTATACATGACGTACGATACGAGTTGTATCTTGAGGTATGTGGATTTTTTGGAATATCCACTATATTCACATATTTTTATATCATTTATATTTTCTATATATGTATATATCTCTCTCATTTATTCTTTTTATCATTCATATAAAATAAATTCTTTTTCTGTTTTCATTTATAAACAATTATTTTTGTTTGATGTATTTGTAAATATGATTCTATAATTATTTTTGAATATATCTAACAAAAATATTATAACAGAATAATTTTAAATATAAAAATTCCACTTATTTATTCCTAGGATTTTAAACTATTTCTATAAAATATATATTATTATTATATTTATAGATAAATTTCAGAAATACATTAAAGAATATTTGATAATTTTATGCAAAAAAAGACTTTTTGTTTTCTAATTAACTATATTAAAAAAATTGAAATCTTTAGTTCTTATTTCATTATAATTTTAAAACATATTCATAAAAATATTCATATTAAGAGTAATTATCTAAAATATAAATTTTAATAAATTAAAATTATTAAATAAGAATAATTTTATAAAACAATGTAACATTTTAGTCTTTCACTTAAAATAAAACATTCATTTTATTACAAATGTATATAAACATTGAAATTACATGATTATGTCACATAAATTATCATAAATTAATATATACTTTTTTCTAGTTAATTTGATATCTTATTGAATTACACCATTTAATGGTTAATAATTTTATATTAACCCCAATTATTTGTTTATATATGTATTACTATTATGAAATAACGCCGATTTGTTTTTCAAATTTTCAATGTTTTTATGGAATTGGAGAAATTAAATTCTTATGTCTAAAGTTGTAAATTACTGAATTTTATATTCTTTTTAATATTTTGTTATATATGTGACAGATTATTCTAATACCTTTACTATTTTAATACCCTAAAATAATTCATTTTATTAATGAGTATTCGCCTAGGTTGGTATATTTTCCATTCATTATGGAATTTCATAACATTAAAATATAACCATTATTTAATATAGTTTGAATTTGAAATAAATTATTATCATAAATTATGATAAATTAAAAATATAAATACTACATTTCAATTTTATAAATTTTATTATTATTATTTTATCATGATAAATTTTTCTGTTGGGTTTTTTTAATTTTATTCACCATTGAAAGATATATATATATATATATATATATATATGGAAATATTATTATGACAGAATATTGAATGAAATTTATGGAACTCTCTAATATATTTGTTAAAAATTTATATCTCATGGGATGTAATTTTATTGTCCAAGAATGAATATCACAATGCATTATGATATGTTAATGGGAAGGTATTCATTGACCAAAATTAAATGTTTAACATGATATTGTCCCAATAGTGACCAAGAATATCATATATATATATACTACATCTTAATAAATTAATATTTTATTTATATGTTCAAAAAATTATTTTGGAAAGAAATTTTTTAGTTTCATTAGAGAATAGAGACACAATATTATTATTTCTATTAAATTATAATGAATCTACATTAATGATCTTCTAGCATTTTAATATTCATATAAAAACACTAGTTAATCCCTTTATTCAAAATATGGGTAAATTAATCATAATAAATGGTTACCATAAATTCTATTTATGGGTAAAAAGGGAGATATCAATGATAAAAATAATAATTACAAGAGAGTGAGAATATGATAACATTAGTGGAATAGAAAAAAACATACCCAAAAATTCACATTCATACTATGAAAAAAATTATACAATGGTTGATATTCTATAATAAATGAATCATAAAGGAATCAAAAACCATGATAAATTAGAGTATATGATTATAATTATTCATTAGATTGTGACAGACACATATGAATATAAATAATTTCCTTAGTTTCCATGAATTGTTACCTAGACTAACATAGTTGATTGGGTTCACACCTTAGACGATGATATCCTTAGCCAGGGATCACTCCCATGAGTATCACAGTCAATATAATCCATTATTATGATTGGTTCACTCCACATTCCAATTATAATTATATTTAATGATATCCATATTCACCAAATTAATTTGAGGCCTACATAATGCTGGTACCATATGAATCATTTTTAAAAACATGAATATAATTGAACCATGGTCATAAAATCTTCATTATATCATATAAAACAAAATGAGATGGATTTTCAAATAATTAATCACATAATTATAAAAATAATAAAACAAATTATATAGATTCATAATAAAATATTCACATTGTAGAGAAATAAGTTTCAAAGAATCACCCTTTAAGAAGAATCATAGTAAGACATTAAATGAATGAATTTGAATGAAATTATTAATTCTCAATCCATTTAAATAATAAGTAGCACTAAATTTTTTTATCATATATAAACAATTCAATTAAAAGATCACTAGTTTATTTCTTAATAAAATTTACCATTTTGAAATTAAAATAATATTTTTAAATTATTAAAAATATTGTTCAAAAAGTATTAATTAATAATTAATGGAAACATATAATTTAGTCATAAAATATTTTATAATTTAATACCGAGTGAAATTTAGATCAAAATTTTTATATTAAAACTAATATTACTTCATTTGTTTTTATGAAAAAGTCAATACATCCTTAGTAAGAAAATGACCATAAAATTATATTTAATTAATTTATTAGAATGTTAATCATGGGTAAAAATCAATTCTATAAATAATTAGATAATATTAAACAAATTATCCTTTTTTACAAATAATGTATATATAATTTATAAACTTTTTGAACAAAGAGAGGTATGGAGTTGTTTTTTCATAAAAAATTTTCTCAATATATTGTCATAAAAATTATGGTTAAATTTATTGGGAAAATTGTATTTAAACAAATAAAACCTTTTAAAAATATTAATTATTATAATCAGAGGATGTTTATATATATTCAACCTTTAAAACATTTCCATAAAAATCATGACAAACAATGATATTACATCCTAAATACATTCTGTAAAATAGATTAACATTATCCTTATATATAATTACAGAAAAATCAATATAATTATATTTCATAATCATTTACATATATATAAATCTTATATGACCCATTTATAACATTTCAGAAATGATTTATTAATGTCTTCATAATATAAATATCATTTCATGGGGGAACTATTTTCATTGTTCATAAAACATTTCGTATTTCTGTTCTTTTCCATGTACATCGATCATAGTGTCATATTCCACAAAATTTTACTAATCATATATATATAAATCATATATATATATTCATTATATATATATATATATATATTAAAATTCATGTAGAAATAATATATATATAGAATAATTAATTACATTGTTTATGGAGACGTTGGGACAGATGTATGGATAAACACTATCTCCACAATACAATGGACAAAAATAATTAAAGTTTCACCATTAAAAAATAATTAGGATATCATATATAAAATATATATTAATTAAATTTATCATCAATAACATCTATTTAATGAGTAAATCAAAGAAGAATCATATTGCTTCATTGTTGTGGTTGTTCATACATACGCATAAGAGACATTAGTGTTTCCAATTCTATGGAATGTTAAGATGGTATACGTGATATTATTAATCAAATATTATAATTATGTAAAAAATAAAATTTATTAATCATAAACTCACAATAATAAAATTATTTGAATAATGGTGATGGAATATTTATTTTATCACTACATGGTTTTGGTAGGCCACACATATGATTGAATGATAATATTACTTCCTTTTTAACAAGAATGTGTTTGAAAAAACATTGTTCAATAATTATTATAAATATAATTTACATTTATATACGTAATAAATTACGTTATGTCGAATAAAATTATTTTTAATGACTACGATGTAATATATTTAAAGAGTATGGGTTAAATGATTACCTCTCTTTTATTAGGCCTATATTAGTTCATTTCGTATGGATCATTGGAAAGGTGTTTTAGGAAAGAATGGCCATCAAAACGATATATTAGGATGTATAACCGTTAATTTTAAGGATCTTAAAGTGTTAAATTGAAAAATTGTGTTTAAAGGATGGGTTTCCATTTATAAGTGGGCTATTGGACACAAATGGAATTTATTATGAAAATAAATTATAATAATCTTATTCTCAAGATTAATTCTTCTAAATGTCCAAAAAATAAATTTGGGGATAATTTTTGGCATACATTTTTCTAGAAATTTTTCATTTATAAATTTTTACCTATAATGTAACAAAATCCCTTAGTAGAACTTTGGTAAACACATTTTATCCTTAAACAAGTGACATTTATTTACACGTTTTAAAATTCATCATGGAAAAATATTATTTTGTCATTATTCAAAAAACTAATATATACTAATCCATGATATATAATTATTACTATATAATTTCATTCACATAATATATAGATATTAAGTTAAAACTAACATAAAAAATGCGATGATTTAAAGTTTTTCAATAATATTTTTTATATTCATTGATATTTGTTTTCCAAAATACATACTAATTTATTTTAAAGTAAATAATTTTATTATATATAATAAAAATAAACTAATAAAATTATGAAATAATTTAAAATTATGTATAACTTTTAATTTACTTAAAATGAAATTAATTTTTTGGATAACAATTAGTGTCTTTAATATTCATTTAAATAAAAAAATTATCAAATATATAAAATAGCAATTTCCATGATATTTATAACATTGTTTAAAAAAATAATAATTTTACAAGAAATTATCAAAAATTTGTGAAAATTAAATTAAATTATTTACATATAATATCGTATTAGAACTTTTTTGATGAAAATAGTTTTTTTGATGAATCAAATGACATTCCTAATAATAATTCTTATTTATTTATATAATTTATTTATCAAATAAAATTTTCCATATTATTCAAAATGAGGATATTATTATTCCAACCAAGATTCCAAAATATAGTTTATAATTAAATAATTTATTATAATTTATTTTGACTCCAGGTTGTGTGTGGCATAAGATATTAAAGGAAATCAATTTATCTAAAAATAAATATAGCCCACAAAATTAATTAGGTACAATTGACCCCCACCCCCATTTGAATTTTTTCTATTAAATTCTATCACTATGATATAATAAAATGATGATATTTATATTTCAGTACAATATGAGGTACCCATGTGGCTTCCTCAATTTTCTGATTCCTTCATTCAAATCTATATAGGCGAGGTGTTTTTTGTAATAGAACTTTTTCTTTATAATCAATGATTTCTTCAATTGTTTATTTATAAGAATGATAATGTTATAGTGGTATAACCTCTTTGTTCTATAATTATCAGGGGATATTCAAGTAAATAATTAAGATATATATAGGGAATATATAATAAAAATGATAGTATATTTATGGAAGCACCTTGTGATTCAAAACATTCAAAACATGATCAAGAATATCAATTTGACCAATATACATAGAGAGTATATTTCCATTATTTCTAAATGCATAAAATTTTTCCATGAGTACATTCCCTACATTTCTATATCACATGTGAAATTAATATAAAAATATGACAATATAGCCTTAAAAGTGTGAATGGTACTCCTAAACTAACCATTTATATGTGGATTATATGTATTATTAAAATCGAACAATGAATCCAGAGATTTCTAAAGGCAACACCATAATATCGAGGTAAAACTATGATCCCAATAATCTATAATAAAAAATGGTAATCATTGAAAATATATAAGCTCGTGATTGTATATTTATAAATGATTATGAAATGATATATCATCTCAGATATCAATGAAGTCTGTATAATTCAAACGGATATCTATTACAGCCTCAATAATGTGGTGAATTATTAAGGTTTTGGAGTGTTCAACAACAAAATCTATTATCAATTTTTCCACTTTTTATTCTAGAATGTTTAATGTTTATTTATTAATATATTAATTTTATAATAAATCATTAAATCAACGATATAAGATAAACTATGATACAGATTTTTCAATATCACACATCAAGTGGATTCACCCGATATAATCATTTAGATCCATATTAGTCTACGAATTTCCATAATGAATATAAAATTATGATCACTATGATTAATCCAATATAATATTTGTGAGATATATTATATATGCTCACATATATCATTCATTAATGTTACTAATCAATCACAGTAAATTTTTAATTCATGGACATTTCCCACCTTATTTTGAATCATTGTATCTTCATTTAATTATTATTTAGTCATAACTAAGATATATAGTTGAGATCACATTTTAGTATGATAAGAATTATAAACTTTCATGTTTATTAAAATGTTCATTATATTAATATCTATATAAATTGTATTTTTTTCATTATTATAGATCATATAGTATGATTTGTTTGACAGAAATAATATTCTTACTGGTTCTGTTTCCCAGGGTGAAAATGAATCATCCCATCATAAAATGTAATTAAATATAACCATATTTTCTAGAACTCATTCTTCTAAGATTTAATTAATTTATAAATTAATCAATAATGAATAATATATATTAATATTTCTCATAGTTATCATTAATGAAATTTCTTCTATGGTATCAATAAAAAATTACCACAACTAACTCAAAATCTTTTGGTGGTAAATTTATTCATTATACATTATATTTAAAGAACCACAATATATAAAAATATTATTAATAATTTTGAGTTATATAATTATCCTCTTATTATCATCACTAAATATCAGAATCACATCACTAATATAGGGTCTTATATAAACATGTTCACTAAAATTCATTATCATAACCTGACCCACCAGGGATCATCTAGAAATGATAATATGAGTGTGACAAAAAAAGAAAATATTTAATTGGATAGGGTCAATAAGAATGTGATTGAGTATAATATCACATATTATGAATTTCTTATCCTAGATACTTGTACACACACACACCAAATTACACAAACCCACAAAAATGCTGAAGGTGATTTAATACTAATACTATAATACAACACTAAAATATACCCTACATTAGAGTAAATAATATACTATAATGCATTTAGGGTTATATTCATGACCACCAAAACTGATAAAAATTTCCAACCTTCTAATGAGGGGACCACAGTCAAATGTCACACATATCCGGAACATTCGTCTATTTATATAACAATGTTCTATGAGCTCCAATCCCTCCTATGAACCCATTAAATGTTTTGACTTATGTATAAGACATGACATGTGTTGGAAGATGTTAATAATGTATGAGTATTCCAATACCAAATAGAATTATCTAATATTAAAAAACATTAATATTCAATAGACTAGTAAACTCGTCCTCATTAAGATATTCTAATCCTGTTATTTGACAAAAAAAATAAAATAATTATCAATGCATTCAAATAACATGAACAACATTATTACGGGTTCCGAAACATAATCGTTTCCACATGATTTTACTTGAGGATTCAAGGAAATTTTCATATATGATAACTCACTAAAGTACCCATGAAATCACTCTTGTGGAGAATTTGAAAATTTATGTTCATCAATTCTCTCTACAAAGTACCCCATATAACTCGGAGGATATTGATGCATAGATTGATTATATCACCCAATTACCCTATTTTATAAAATAACACACTTATAATATAACATTGTATAGTGGATAATATGTTCAAGGATTCTATTTCAAGGGATTCATCATTACCCTCTTTGGGATGATGGAAAAATGATAGAGGATCACACCCAATGGAAAAAAGATTGATTGATGATCTCTATTGGAGACCACTACTTTTGAGGGGGTAACATCCAATGTTATCTAATTAATACCATAAATTAAATAATTTAAATGTACTATAGAAGCATAATCTATTAAAATATATCACACCAAATTAATAGAGGTCAAAAACTATAACACAGATACGTGCATGGAATGTAATTTCAGTAGAAGACATGTTTTTCCTACCCAGATTCCACCTATGTATTGTAGTCTCACATGAATTGTCTTTCTCTATGTACACATTGATTATAGGCCACACAATAACATTGTGTCTGTGTTGTCTATTGATCACTTGTACTCCATCTATTCCCATGCACATTGGATATGACTATGTACATAGATATGTCAATGTTCATAGTGGTTCCCCTGTATTCAATTAATAACTATGTTCTTGGGAAAGTTCATGCCACTATACTTCAATGGTACACATATTTCTTCAAGAACCATATCAGAATGTATTTGATAATTTTCAAACATTTTGTGATATATTTTCCATATTTAAATATTACTACCACATAATGGGGACTCTAATTTCAGCATTCACTAGAGTACACAAACTGTATTAATTATTTTTCATGAATATACACACTATTATATATGTCTCAACTATTTTTTCATTTTTCAATTACACCACTAGGCCATATGTTAAATGTGTATCATCCATTAACCCTTACATATTGTGATAAGGGATTTCATTCATGTAATAATAATTTATTGGGAATAACATCTACAAAATAGTGTCAGCAAAAAATATAATAACATGGATCAATCACTAGCAAATATAATTTGGACTACTCTATATACATTATAGCCTACATACATTCAATCAATCAAAAATATAATTTCATTTGGTAAATATGAGTCATTGATGGGGTATTTTTCAATGATCACTTACATTGTATTTTTTGAAATAATAGAAAAACAAAACATAGATGTTGAACATGTGAGAAATAGGGTCTAAATTTAAAAAACACCATGATAGGAGTGAACCACTGATAGTTTTTAGGTTGGCCTAAATTATTTCTCATTAGGACAGTGAATATATATATAGATATATCAATGTACAATAATCCAATATCATCAACCCCTAAATACTAGGTAGAAATCCCACAATTGTAAACATGATAACCCCATAGATAAATAATTTAGATGAATTGATTCAATTTTATCATAGGATATAGAAATCATGATTATGAAAATAGAAAAAACAATTCACATTGTTTTAGTTTTTCATTTTCCATGGTTGAATCCACATCATAATCATTGTTGTGATCCATAAGAAATGATTTAAAAATGGATATCCAATCAATGATCCGTTCTTTATCATTTGAAAAATTAATCCAATGCCTCCACATTCAATCAATAGGGTTATCATGATAACTATATGGAATTGATATGTGTTCATTTATATTTATATGGGGCATGAATTTGGAATAATTTTAAAAAAAAATTAAATAATTTATTAAGAATTATATTTTCAACGAAGACACTCAATCAAGATACTAAAAACATGTAATTGTTTTTCATTACATATGGTGAAAGGTATGTTCATGATTCATATAAATAATCAAATTTCTAATATGAGGATATATTTAAGAGAACATTTGTTGTTTCATAAAATGTGAAATAACATGATGTATTGATTTTTGTATTTTTATTTAATCAACGTCATTCCTCAACATAATTCCTTTCTAGACTCTATAATTTCATGTCGTCTCACCGCATGGTTCGTAATATTTACATAAATATATATTATAGTCAGAAAAAGATAAAATCATGTTTCTATATCCTCCCACCATAATGGGTTTTTTTCTGAAATAAAATAGCATAATCTATCTGATTAGAGAAAATAGGACAACATTGGTTCTCCTATTTACATGTCCTCTCAATAAGATTATCATGTGAACCCTACACAATTACTAATTGTATACATTACCTACATAATATCTCTTCATAGAAACCCTTGATATGAATTATGTAATCTACAATGGTATATCCTTATTTGACATCAATATCTTAGTGGTCTATATCTTTTGATGGGTCATGCACCTAACCCTTCATATGTGACCGATAGATGGAATCATATATTGAGTGTAACATCATTATTAGGGACAAAATTTATGCCACCGCATAATCCAAAAAATATTATGTAAAAGGTTCAATGAATATCATATAAAACATTCCACCTAATTCAAAGCATCCCAATCCATTTTTATATGAGACCATAAGGAAAAAAAATTACTTTTGAATAACTTATAAAAGAATACATCGTTAGATTTAATATTACTTGTGATGGATATAGTATATCTTCATCCACTCTTAGAAGATATGTATCTTCACTGTTGATACTCACACCAAATATCATATCGTGTTTGCTGACTCTCCTCGACCAGTCCTTGATAGTGGTGACATAAAGGGTCTCAATTACATGGTCATGAATGGTTACATATAAATAGTTTACTGATATCTATTTTATTATAACTCACTAATAAGGGTTGTTGTTCCTCCTAGAAGTGAATAATGTATAAAATTTAATACCATATCAAGTCCTCTAGGATGGAAATGGTTTTTTCATCCATATCCTTCATCTTTGTGTGAAGCACCATGCTCAATCCCAATTGGGTCCTGATAAAAACATATCATGATCTCTATAATCATCACATGATGAAATAATCATGTTCTGAAATGATCATCAATGGAACTTTTTAAAACCATAATATTTTATAGATGTAATGACGTCCCATTTTGTTTAATAAACATTTCCCTATAATATCATTGATTTTGTATCATTAAGTGAGCTAGTTAATTATAACCCAAATAAAATATTTTATCCCTATAAATTTTTGGGAGTCCTATAATAATATCTATAGATATATCATGCCACATCCACATTTTATCCACGTGTATATGAGATATACGTGCTAGAATTTGGTGACATACATTAACATGCTTTTAAATATTTAATTGGGAGACAAAGTATGCTTTATAATTCTTCATCCCATTCCACTAGAAAAAAAACATGAGTATTTATTTATATTATATTAAACTAGATTCATAGTCAATATGGATATATGAAAATCCATCATACTCTACTCAAAATATGTTATAAGAACAATTATTTTTTCCTTAAAATAAATGATTTGCTGGAAAACTCCAAAGAGTCAATCATTGGAATATTATGTGGATATCTAAATACACCAAGACACTTATTATATTTCTCTAATCTATTTTCCATAAAAGTATTATTAATAACATTAAAATGACCATGAAATAGAGTTATGATGAACCATCACCATTCTATATGAACTAGGTATAAAAGGCTAACTATATTAATGCATCTACCAATAATTTCGAAAAAATATCATACTAAGATAATCAAACACCATGTTTACAATATCTACATTATAGGGCATATAAATGTCATTATCATGTAGGATATATGACCAATTATTCCTTTTTATGTGAATCTCATCATATGGTAATATATTATTCATCTTCCTTTGGATATAATAGATAGTAAGCTAATTAACTATAATGCAGTGTCACTACATTAATATACAGAACACCTCACTGAATTCTCTATGTTAGGTTCACATAATATTTATGACACAACACAAAATTATCTATAGATATGATGGATAAATTGATCATAAATCTATGTTAGTTTTTAATAATCATATGGAATCTCACAACATCAGTCGAACAATTTTGACGATCCAAAGGAAAATATACATCAAACAATGATGGATCTATTCCAATTCCCCCCTTTTAGAATGTATTAAATTGGATGTTGACTTATCAAATCCATAACCAACACTTTCAGATATTCCCAAAAAGTCTATTCTCTTGATGTTTGTTTTGGGTCTATCCTCAAACGCCTCGCATGATACTCCATTATTGATGTGTATTGAATGATTTCATTGATGAAGAAAATAATGAAATGAACTAGGATGTGTTGACTGAAATTTATTACAAGTCCCATGAACACATTTTTGGTGTTATTTACATCAAAATTCATCACACAGTTTTCATAATTACAATTTAGAAATTAAAATTCTCTCATTGGTGTATCCATATCTCATAATCAATATTAGTGATTACATAATTTTTGATCATTTTTTTGAGAATATTTTAACGCCTCTGATATATTTATAGATTTCATTGATCCCCTATATGGATACATATTATTCATGGTCACATGGTTTAAGATATGGTTGTCCATACATACCTCATTCTTTGTTATTCCTAATGGAAAAAACCATGGGATGGCCAGATGGAATCACTAGGCCATAAAAATACTATCATCTCCAATTCCAAAAATTACTCCTTAATATGATGATTAACTCTATGATCCATATCATATAATGATTTAGAAATACATGAAGTCCCTAAGAGATTGTATATTCATATTTTTATCAATTTGTGGTATTGTTGGACATAAAAACATCTCCTGAAATTTGTATATGTACTATTCCACACTACTTGAATCTGAATGAACATAATATCTATAGAACCATGGGTAATAATATCTAGTTAATGATTCATTGTATTTATTATCCTTTTAAAAATAACATCATTCTCTCTATGGTTTTATGTATAACCTATAATTTTATTCCCTATTTCACTACAATATTATTAGAACATCATACTCCTAAAAAATAATTTTTGTGAAGGAAATTTGGAGAACCATACCTTACCAAATACAGTTTTTTGAGCCCTCGTATCTTTTATAATGTAAAAACATACAATAAACTCTCATAAAAATATATGTTCACAGTATATAAAATTTTGTCTGGATATTATATCCACTATAGAGGATCTATCCCATTTAAATGTTCAAGTAAGGGCCCTACTGACATCTCTATATATAAAAGAAATTAACTGTTAAAAAATTGTTTTCTCAAAAATTTCCTTATAATTAAATATGATAAATAATATATAATAGATATCATATATATATATATATATATATATTATTTTTTGGGTCCTCTACTTGTGTTTCTAAACTCCATAGAGTATTTTTTGTCCCTAACCACAAGCTACCTAATCCATTCTTGGACATCATTTGGGTAGTTCTAGTAATATGAAAAAATGTTTCAAACTGCAGTTACTCACCATCATCCTCACCAACATCTTCCACACAACAACTATTTCAATGGAAGAATTGCCCTATATCGGATAACCAGAACCATATTGAGATCCAAAAACCCTTAAAACTCAATAATTATACATTATCCAAAATAATATCACACATACAAATATATGATTCATTCATCGGCTATACATGGCTGAAATCACATCTTTTGTAATCTCATTACCAACACATACTATTGGTGCATTCTCTTCCAAAATTATGTCCTCAACAAATTAGCTCTCTTGAACACAATCATAGGTGGTAATGAAATTATATATCACTATGAACATTATAATTAATTTTCAATCATTCATTAATGTTCATTCTTAAAAGAAAGGTTCGTCAACCATACACATAGAGCCTCACAAGTGGTTTTTGAAATCATTGAATACTTTGTAATTCTCAATATTCCATGGAAAAACCTATAAAATTTTCTGGATGTGCACAACCCACAATGTGGAAGGATAGAAGTCCTCCCTAATGATATGCATGAACTAAATCTAAGAGAGTTTAATTTCATCACACATTCTGGTCAAAAAACCCCCATAAGAACCCTATAGATCCATAAAAAAATTAGGCCTCTCAGACCACCAAATTATATAAGGGTGTCCTTATGCATTTGAAACTTCTCATAAAAAATATATCATGTGTTTAACATTATGAGGATATATATTACTATGAATTCCAGGAGGTAACTACCTATACAATTCATTACGTTTCATCCATCAAGTCACATCCATAGATGATACATTCAGTAACACTTGTATCTCAATATTTGATATCAATACAATGTAAAAACAATTGGAACCATATCATTAGAATATACATGCACTAAATACATGTCACTATTAGTTTCACCAAGAATGTTTATAATTTATTCATGAATTATTGTAATCATAAAGGATTCCTAAAATATTTGTGATATACAACAGTTAAATAGTATATCTTGAGTGATGCCTCCATAAGAACATAGATAAAAATGTATTATTATATGCTTTATGTTTTATTGTTCTCCCTAAAAAAAGATATTATTAGAATAAATATATAAAGTATGAAATCATATAACTAGTGAATAGATTCATTAACCAACACAACGACACTAGATTCTGTGTCTCAAGAGCTTAGCTAAAAAAATATTAACAATGTTTCATTTTTTTCAAAAATCAATCATAAAATTTATAGAATCGTGAATCTTTAGTCATTGAATCATAATTAATATGATACTAATGTTATATAATATTAACAATTGGGGCACTCCTTGAAATTATTGATTTCATTATTACGCCTAAAACATCTTCTAATGGGGTATATACATAAAATATGATTCTTATATTCTCATGTAACATTAATGAGGCCATAGTCTTAGAACATGTACACATTTACTCATCTTGAATCACCTATAAAATTTTGAAGGTAAATTAAAAAACTAAAATAAATCATGGAAAAATATATATCACATCAAATTTATTAAATGTAAAAGAATAAATAATGGGAAAAATAAAGCCATTGAAAACAGATAAAATAATGCAACATTCTTATAATAATGACCCAATTTTATATTTGAACACCTATAATGATTCATGGTCATCCTAGATAACAATACTTTGATTATCATGGGTCTATTTTTGAATATGTAAAAAAAAATTATTCTTGATGAGACATGGCCCGTGCACAAAGATCCAATGTTGGGGTGAGTAAAACAATATACAAAAGGTCACCGAGAAAACAAAAATTACAAAGAATAAATATATTACTCATCTCCCCATCACAATGATATGTCAATCAGGATATGGGAATGATAAATGGAGAAATAACCTAGATATAGTTATAGTAGGGACTGAGTCTCAATGGATTATATACCATTCTAACTTCCATACAATTATTCTTAATGATTAAAAGTAATTTTCATCATAGAAAACTACAAGACATGATATACTATCACTTATGGATTTAATAAATGAAAATTGGTCTATTTGGGATAGCCATGAATATATAGTCAATTGAAATAATAAAATATCAATACACTAATATGGGATTTCAACATTGGTTTTTGGAATGTACTGTACCCTACATGGAATAAATAACAATGTAACAGATCATATACCCATGCATGTTTTCTCAGCATTATTCATGAATAGCCACAAATGAATGGTGAAAAATTGAATGATGATCACTCCACATTCAACACAAATAGTTTCTTGAGCTAAATCTATGAATTATCCTATTCTTGTGATCTCATCCAATGTTATGGATTGAATTACTCAATTTATATTCAAGTGATAATCCATGTGATCTTTACCAAATTACATATTAAATACTAAATGGAAAATTGGCTTCATGATGTTGGGGAAAAAAATCACTATTTGAAATTTAAGTATTGGATGTGACATTTCTTCCATGAGTATACCTATATCTCTTTATCTGTCAAAGAATGTATATCTATATATTCATGGTATGTTAATTTTGGATTCATTTTTTGTATAGGTTGGGAAATCTATCTTCAAATGACACCATTGTATTAATATGTAATCATTTCATTATAATGTACTCAAGTTATTCCTATATGAATTGTATTTGTTTATGTACCCTATATCTATCTATGTACATATGTGTTCCCATGTACTCGGTTCCTTCAATATTCTATGATGTGTCTAAGACCATGTACCCATGGTTATACATTCAGTGGCTATCACCATGTCTCATAGTATGTGATGTGTGTCTTATTACATGGGATGTTATTCTCTATTCAGAAGCCCTAGTTCCATATAATGAGGTCTATAAAGAATGTTTTTTTAATACACACTCTATAGTTTTTTATTTTTATATAATATCCTAAAAATTATTAACTTCATGTAATATTATTACTAGTATCTATTTTCTCTAATATAAAAATATTTATACATAAAATCAATGGTAGACTAAGCCTACTTATTAAAGCTGATTAGAATCTGGTAATCAAATTCAACAAATAATCTCGTTCTCTATACAACGTCACCATTACAGGTCAAACCATGAACATAAGATCTATAATTATGTTGAAAACTATATATTCACCTTTTTATACAAATACAATTTTAAAATTATAGAATTTGATCACATGAAATAGAACTACTATGTTTAAGATTTATTGTGCATAAAATCCATAACATATTTATTTTTTGGAATAATTGGAAGAAGAAAAAACTAATGGTGAGGGTGTGAATAGAGGTGAATAAATTCACAATAGACAACCAGAGGAATGATAATTGTATTCTGTTTAGGTTATCCTACGTTATTTTTCATTTGTATGAAAATGGAATAACATATTATAATCATAAAATAATCATATATAAATAATCCCTAAATTACATGATGATTAATCATCACCCGCAATTATAATCAACAAAAGTTAAATCTATTATAGTAATTGATTCACATTCATTGGGGGATTAATTAGTAGTAATCGATATAATAAAATAATTAGCTATATATAGTTATGATGGATCACTGATGAAGCATGGTTCCATGTCATAGTTTCTTAAAAATATCAACAAGAATTGTCCAAAACACTAATAACACATCAAAGAACCATCATTGATCATCTGCAAACATTTCCTCAATGTATCCTCTCTCAATACCAATATATATGTGGCTAACCATATGGATTTTTCATAACCATGTTTATATATAGTTGGGATTAATATTGGTTTTAATTATATTAATTATAATATTAAATAATATATTTTTTCTTCATTCTAGAAAATAATTGTTTTAATATGGTCACCTTCCATGCATAATGATTACTTCTCACATAGGGTAAAAAAATTGTTCCAAATTCAAACATAGTTTCATATTTATAATCCAAGAGATTTTTTTAGTTATTAATCTATTATTTTAAAAAAACGTACACATTAATGATAAAATATATATTTATGTATACTAATATTATTATATAATCGTTAAGAATTATTGAGAAGTCGATTGGCAGGCTGACTAGAACCCTAGACCATTCAATATTCCATAAACTATTATTGCGTCATAGAAAGAGAAAAATATGCTACAACTTATCTCACCAAGTCTATGAAATTTTCATCATGTTTATCTGTCAAAAATATCATGTTTTCCATTGAACTTATCATTTTGTGTGAATATTAAATCCCTGACCAATTCTCTATAATGTGGTTATAATATCAAACTAAACTATAAAAATTATGTGCATCAGACATACTGGATGGTTTATGAAAACATTAAATATATTCAACCTCTGATGGATCCATGAATATTCAATTGCATGAGATTATATGGGGTAAAAAACAAAAAATCTTCATCTAAGATTCACAAATTGAAAAATGACGGTGAAACATCCCATTTCATAGGTTTATTGCTATAACATAAAAAGATGTACATGTAACTATTTTTTGTCAAATATTTAAAAACATGCTCTATATTGTATACTGAAATGTGATCAAATGACCATCTATAGACTCTTTTTATTAAATCCATAAATATGTTTGGGTAATTTTTAAGACCAAATGGATTGACTATAAATATTTATTTTACATACATCATTCAAAATATGATTTTGGTATATCATTATTTTTTTACAATCAACTGACTGAATCTTTATATAAGACTAATTGTGAAAAACAAATTCCATCCTCATAATTTATTTGATTAATGAATACCATATACTGGTTGTCATAGTGTTTTTTCATTTATTCCAACAACTCAACTAGGGAAATTATATAATGAGTTTTATAAATTGATGTATCATTATGTATGGATTATAATTAAAAAACAAAAAATTATTTTGAGGAAGGTCACAACATCAGTCTCGAATGAAATATATTAACTCCAAAAAATATGCATCTATTTATTTTTTTATTTCTCCCCATACAACTTATATAATCATTATAATTTTATAATAATATAAAATCAAACAATTGTTGAAATTACAACTAGAATATTAAAATTATCATTGCTTCGATAGTTCATTATAGGTTGGTTCATAGTATAAAATTTTAATTCCTTTACTCAAGAAATGATATAGGATTTATATAAATAATCTCATAAAATTCCCAAAATAATATTAAATTAAATTAGTGGTATAATATCTATATTTTAAGGAAACACAATCCCAAATTATTTTATAACATAATATTCATAGACATTATTTCTGTCTATCATAGCATTAAAAAAATTTCTTTTAATAAACCCTCATAACATTGAAGTGTAATTTTTATTAACTTTAAATTTATTCAAATATTATAGAATGGGTAGATATAAAATTTAATTAAGAATTTGTGTTTTTTTATTTTATCACAAGTTTATTTTTAATTCAGTTATTATCAAAAACAATAATAGTGGTGACAAGTGATTTCACTATATCATTTGGATAAGAGGTTTATAACATCAACCATCATTATTAACCATTATATATCCACCGTTGGCTATCAAAATTCCCATATTACAATCTTTTAACTCAATAGAGTTATGGGGGTTCATCCTGTTGGTCATTGTCTCCATAATTATCTAACATCGTTCATAACATTAGAATCCAATTTCCTTATAAACATTCATTCTATACACATTACATTTTTCTTCCACGTTTTTAATATTTATTCCATATTTCCATACATAATCCTATAAAAAATGAAATATCACATGTTTATATCCATAAATTTTATTACAAGAATTCATATTATGAAAATAAAAATATTGATTTATAACTAAAATATCTGTTTATATCTTTCATTACAACGCATTTTAATCACTTTTAATGATTCTTAATTATATGACCCTTTGAGGGAAAGGTTATAATATAATAAAAAAATTATTTAGAAATATATATTGGGTGATAGTTCAAGAAATGAACCACCCATGTCTTTAATAATTTTTCTAATATCCACTAATTGAAATGTTGTACTTCTATTTAAGATGAATTTATTATTTCTACATTTTAATATTTATAATATGTAGAATGTACATATTAATAATTAATCGATTAAAATAAAACTAATTTTTCCAATTAATTTCATTATGTTTTTAAAATTATTTCATCATTAAGATACATCAGCATCCAAGGTATAAAAAAATGGTACTATTTTTTACTCTTAAGAGTGGAGATGAAAAATAGTTTTTTTGTAATGGTAAATCCCCTAGAGACTAGTATTTTAGTATAGATACTAAAAATGATAATGTTTCCTACTAAATCACTCAATGTAATGAATTTTACAATATTTTAAATTTTGAATCAAATCAAGATTCATATATTATGAAATTGTTTTAGGCCTATGATAAATAATCAAATTTTTGGATCAAATTTGTTTTCCCTGGAATACGTTCATTGAATATTAATCCATATACACCATTTAGTTATTTATATTATTTATCATCCATAACTTAAAACCAAATATAATATTATGATAAATAGTATTCACCAAGTAAAATTACCTAATTTTTAATAATTATTATATGTTGGCTAAATCACGAATAATTTTTTTAAATCAATGAAACCTTAACTGTAAATTAAGTCATTTAGTTTCATTGTATTTTCAAAATAATAAAATGTTTCATAAATAATATTTTGATTAAACAAATGAATATATACAATGAGTTTCAAACCATGTGAGAAATAACATACCACTGACCATTCCCAAGAATGATGATCAAGATACACTTGGAAAACACTTTTCATGTTTATGAAACCAGAATGAATCCATTAAAAAAATTCACTTATAATACCTTGGAAGTTATATATGATTAAGAAAACAAAATAATAAATTTATTTATTAAAAATTTATTATATTATATTAAAAATATACTTATACCAATGTTTTTCAGAAATGTTATGTAACACTAATCTTCAAATATTTAATAAAAATTCCTTTGATAAAAACTATTGGGACCTAGGTATTTCAAAAAATGATATTACATCATCATAGTTGAATAATGAAAATACATTTCAAATAAATGTATACGGAAAAAAATATGATAATTTATAAAATAGACACATAATCATATAATTTAATGAAATCTTTTAAACATCTCTCATAAGTATCTCCTCACAAGGTTTAATTTATAGTCATAACATATATAAAAACATTCACTGTAACCTATTGAAATGAATCCTTAGAATGTATGAGCTCATATGATATTTATGTATGAACATGGGATTTTTCAATGATCATTTCATTATAACAAAAGTAAACTAGAATTATAACATGATCATGTCATTTTAAAACAATATGCATCATATCACAGACCAAAATCATGAATCATGTTATCATTAATTATTAGTTATAAGATATAAATTATTATTTAAACAAATGAACACAATCTACATGGTAATAACATTGGAATATTAAATATGTTTTATTAATATAAAAAATAATAGAATTTTTTTCCCTTAATAGTCATGTTTATCTTCAATGGATATCCGAGTGGATTAACTTCACTCCGAAAACTATTATATAATTATCCAATATTTTCTAACAAGAATATAATAGTGGATAAAGTCCCTTATTGAATAGAGATAACTCAAATTTCCATCCATATTATCCATTGAGATATTTATAGAATAATATTTATGTCATAACTAAAATAATAAATAAGAAAATGAAATTTGTATCTATCCATTATATATTTAATAAATTAAATTTCGTATCTATCAAATGATTCTGATCATATATAAGAAATCAATTTAATAGTTTACTAGAATATTTCATGAGGAAAATAAAAATTTTACTTTATATTCAAATAAATAAACACAAAAAGAATAACCCAATAATATGGTTTACATTTTATTTGAAATGAACAATTGGTAATTTTAATTTATCATTAAATTCACTATGTGATCATTATTTTTGAATCATTTTTTCATTCCATGTATTATAATATGAAGATTTGTTTCACATTTTTAATTAACTGTCAAAATTACCTCACAAAATAAAGGATATTAAAATTACATTTAAATTATTGAGTAAAAATTGAGTCATGGGTAATGATAAATTTGAAAATTGTTAGGATATTATTAATTAAATTCCTGATAACATATTATTTAAACAAGGATATGGAAGAAAATATATTTTTGAACATTTAGAGAAATAATGTATATTTTTATTAAAATAATTATTTCCATTAATTTAGATTTTAAAGATAATAATATGAATAGAAAATTTTAACCTATATAAATAACTACCTTTGATGAAATGTAATCAATTTATTGAGTGGTCGACCGTGATATTTCATCATTGAAAATATAATCATTAAAAATCCCAATAAAAAATTATAATCTATCAAAAAATCAGTATCCTAAAATTAAATTTCATCATATGTTACATATAGTCCATTATTAAAAACATAAATTTATTATATTTTTTTAATTGAATCATTTAAAAAATATAATTTTTTATATAATACACATATATCAATTATACACATAATTGTTAATAATTAATTATTTAATTATTCATCCAATGTTTTAAAAAAAATTCTTTTATATATGAATTTCAACTAGGTTCATCGAGTCCATGTACATTGATTATGGTTATATAACATCAATTTTAGTATTCATAAAAAATAATATTCTATATATATATATGTAGAGTATTCCATAAATGATAGATATATAATAATAAATTACAATGTTCATGCATATGGTAGGCCACATATATGGATGAATGTTTTCATCACTTTTAGACAAATGGATTATGGAAAAATAAATAATAATTTAAAATTAAATGATAATTATACAAACATTTATATGATTTAAATTTACTATATTTTTTCTTTTTAAAAATGATGAAAAGGATTATCGAAAAATGAATCACATATTTTGGTGGATGTGGTGGTCCACACATACACATGAGTAGTGTTATTATTTTCTGAAACATTGAAAAATAAGAAGGTATAAATGATATAACTTTTATAAACATCGTATTAAATATTTATATTAAATATAAAATTTATAAAAAAATAATAACCATTCCTGAAAATGGTGATGGAAAATTAATTATATCCTTATATAGTGATTCTAGTCTACATATACACATATGGGATACTTTTAATTGCCATTTTAAATAAAATAGGTATCATAAGTATATAAACAGTCAATATATTAGGGGTAATAAAATAATTACCATTAATGCAACATATTTAGATGAGATTGAAGAAATAATTAATTCTAATAGTATTCAAAACGATGATTACCTATTCCTCTATAGGCCACCATAAGGTCATTTCATAGGGACCCATGAAATTATTTTAGTTGAATTCAACGACCTATAATTAATTGAATGTGAATAAAATATGGGAAATGGTTACGGGAATTGTTTTTTAGATATAATATTTTTTTTCTGAGGATAATGGAGGGTTTTCCTATTTTATGTGGGTGAGTGGACAGACATGAATGTTCATATAATATTAAAATATTATAAATTTATTCTTAAAAAAAATCATTTCATGTGGTTATTTATTTTTATATAAAAATTGATGTTGTTTAAATATGTATAGTTAATTGGTTTTATACAAGTTTAATAAGGAAAAATATCTGCATATCATGGATTAAACCATAATAAACATGTGTAATCATTAATAATAATGAAATTTATTATTTTAATTACTATTCGTTAAGAATTAAAATTAAAATAGCCTCTTTACCAAATAAAAAACATTATAATCCAAAAATTGGAAAATTAATTACCTAATTCAAAAAAATGATTTAAAAAAAATTATATTTAAATCAGGAATAATAAAAATAATCATTATTTCGATGAAGAAATTATTCCTATATGAAAAACAATATTTTTAAAAATAATTATTAAATTAATTATAATCATACAAAATGGATTCTTAGTTAAAATAATTCACAAATTGAAGATTTCAATCATTTAAAAACTCAATGTTTATTTTTTAATTGTTTTGATTAAAAAATTATTATTATATATATATCAAAACCTTTTTATTTTCATTAAAAAACATATAATATTAAAACATCACAAACTTTTACTCAAATATAATATTGTGGTTTTTTTCATAATAACGATAGTTTTTTAAAATTATTTTTTTAATAATAAAAATGAATTATTTATATTATGTACTCATAAAATCATATAATACTGTATTTATGGGAAAATGTATTTTAAGCCATAAAAAGTCACTTTCTAATAATGATATCATATTTATTTATTTTTTACCTTATCTAAAACCCCTATAAATATTTTTCATAGTATAGATACTCATATTTATGATACTAATTTTTGTGAATTAATATAACATAATACTCTATAAGAGTACATTTACCCCTAGGATTGTGTGTATCACATTTTATCAAAGAGAATAAATAAATATCCATTTATGTGTAATAAAATATTTTAATGTATTATAATACAAACACATTATATTAATGTAAAATTATTATCATTAAATCGTACAAAAATGTTAATGACGTAGTCGTATGCAATGACATATTCTTACAATATTAACTATATAACTATGATTAAAATCCTCCTATTATAGCACATTAATTTTTATATTATCGGTATTCGTGTATATTTTCTTATGATTAAACAACATTATAACATGATATATTTGTTTAAATAGTGATAATAATTTTTTTTCCCACTTATATGTTTCAGGATTTATGGAATTTATTTTTCACCTTGATCACATGAGAAATTATTTTAGTTTTGATTAAAAATTTAATTCTGATATTTTAATTTATATGTATTTTTATTTTATCATGTTTTGAGAAGAATTTTATATTTTTAATTGAAATAAAATATTCAAATCATGATCTAAATTAAGACAAATTTGAAACACCGGGATATTTATTACAACTAATATAAATATTATTTCTTATGATGTGTCTCATAAATACCCAATAGATATACTATTGTACTCATTTTATTTATGAATTAAATTTATTTAATCCTTCCCAAGATATCAAATTTATCTTATTTATGTGAACTAAGGATTTATGGCGTGTTTTGGTATAATATGTGAGTATTGGTTAATTAATGAAATTAAAATCTTTTTGTAAATTCATTATTTGGAGCCTAAAATTTACAATATCGATCCAATTTATATTATTATTTGTTTACAATTATTCCAAAATTAATTTCCTGAAACATTTTCTTCTAGGAGATGAGTTTATTTCAAAATATATATGCTCCATAATATAAATGATGTCAAAAAACATTATAGGAAGACCGTGTGGACATCACCTCCATAAGTAAATATTACCTTAGGCTACACACCTCCGATTGAGGTGATAAAAACTAAAATTGAATGAGGAGTCATAGGAATGTTTAAAAAATAATTTATTTATGAAATAATTATTTTTTCCATTGAATGAAATTCATTGATAAAATATTCGTAGTATTTTCATCCATAAAACGACATAATGCATATTTAATCTATAAAATTATCTATCTGTGTCCTATTAATTTGACATTTTGAGGGGATAAATACAATTTAATTAATAAAACCAAATAGAATAGACCTCATGGTGATTTAAATATACAGTGGATGAATAAGGGGACATCATTCAGAAGAATAATTCTTGAGGGGAACTTATCTCACCAATTTCATATATTATTTTATATTTCATTTAAATTTTTTACTGTTTATTTATTTTCAATATATATATTTTTTATTTTCTTTTATATACATTATAATTCATTAATGGTTTTAATTTCTATGTATTCTTTCACCCTACCACTATAGTTTCAACAGAAACATTCTCTCATTATTCTCTTTATTTCTTCAATTTTTAGTTTCTGATTTCATGTCTGTGTTTTCATTCTTATTTTCTCATCCTTAATGAATTAATTATTATTCCATTAATTTATTCTTCACTTATTTATCATTTTAACACTGTAGAACTTTACACTAAAACATATGGGGATTATTAAAGATGTGTCCTAAGGTACATAAGTAGATATTCCATTTATTCTATATGTAAATTCATATGTTTGATTATGCTTTTGTTGAGAAAGAGTGATTCATGGTTGGGGACATCATCCCTCATGAAACTAATATAAAAAATTAATATTATTTTATTAAATATTTTCTGTCCCATATACTAGATACAATATATTCATATGATAGAGTTGAGTAATTTAATGGATTTAATAACATATTATGGAGCCAGATATTGGGGGGTGTCACACTCTCAAATAAGGTGTTCCATAATCATTGATTATAGGAAGAGGTAGAATTAAAATTTCTAAAAGGAAATGATTATTTCATAGAACTAAATAAAATAATATTAAATAATAAAGGATATCTTAGATTTTATATATCATGATTAATTATACAATTATAAGGTGAAAGATTGAACAAACAATCCATACCATAAAGGCCTCATTCTTTTTTCACTATATTTTTTCCATTGACTATTATTTTCATATTTTATTTTATTTAAATTATATTGATTAATATAATAAATAAAAATAATCCAAAATTACGTAGTTTAGGTGAATTATATTATGTGAATAAACATCTGAGAGTGATCCTCAGGTAAGTAAACCTTGGTCAACCTTGCATCTTCATTCGAAAAATAATTTTATTTTTACTATTCCCTACAATAGGAATATGTCAAAATTGGTGCCTTTTCTTGAGAGATAATCAGGAGATTATTTTAATTTTATATTTTAAAATTATATATAAATTTTCATGTTTTCAAAACCCAATCTAAATCATTCCATGATGTATCTGTACTATTATTATTTGGCATGGAATGACTACTCATAAGTATAATTAAAACAAGAAGAAACATTTTTAGATTAAAATATTGATCAAATGAAGGAACATAAAGTGGAATAAATGTAACACATTCACAAATAGTAAGGCATATAGAATATGTTTATGGAACCCAATAGAAACCAAAACCTAAGCTGAAGAAAGAAAATGTGGTCATGATGGCGGATATTTCACCCCTCATTTTTTAAAATGATGGGCATGAAAATTTAAAGGTAGGGGTACCTCAGTATTCATTCATCTCCCAAACAATTTCTAAGAGATATTAATGAAAATTTCATTCCTGTTGATCTATATGTGGAATATCATATAGAGCTGGATAACATCATGAACAAATGTGAATGACTACATGATCTCCACAAACCCTACTAAGATGATGATCCAGCACCATTGAATATCTAATTATCTATGTAGGAGGACAACATCCATGTTTTATAATTTGATGAAAATTTGAAGGATCATAAATACAAACATAGACAATAGATTATCAATCTCCATGATGCACCTATCATTAATGAAATAATTGAAGAAAAACCAACTCTGAGGTATAATATTATTTTAGAAAATTACTTTTATGATATTATTAATTATTATTTCAATGAAAAAAATGTTTTTTTTTATTTTTCATATTCCTTCAATCCTTGATTATCCATAGAGGAGGAAGAAAAAGCAACACATACACCTTTTGAGGATTATAAGAAGATTCCTAACTTTATTCAACATGAATTTGAGAAATCCAAAACGGAATTCCATGTACGTGAGCCTGAAGATTTCAAGATAGAGGATTCTCCCAATGAAAAGGGAAATTATAATTTATATTCATCATCAATGAATTATATGAAACTAAAAATAAATTGTATCTATAATTTTTAAATTTCAATCTATAAAAAACTATTACGCTACCGTTGTATAGTGTAGTTGAGGAATGACAAGTAGAAAAAATAGGAGTACATTACATACTTCATAATACCACCTCCATTGAAGTTGTACAACATTTTTAAGGGGGAATATATGATATTCTATATATATGTAATTATCTTCAGAAAGAATAATGATGTGAATTTTGTAAAAATAAACGTGTGGTGGTTCATGTATTTGAAGATCCACCCCCATCTGATTATGAAAAATAGCTAGTACTACCCTCTCGAGGAAGTAAAAATTTAGGTCCCACTTTTGGGATCATATCAAGATTAATCCTTTACATTATTCTTAGTACATTCACTTTTAGTAATAGGAATTTGTATAATAATTTTATTTCATTATTATTATTCCATTATGTAGCCCACTCCAACTAGTGTTTCTAAAATAAATTAAATGATCAATGTAAAAAATTTAATATTTATTATAGGTTCTTGATGGAATAATAAGTCCATAAATACACATTATAGATAAAGGATGACTATTCATTTCCAAAGAGATTTCAAATTTATTTTTTATCTTTTATATAATACATGTTTTCCAAAAAACTATTTTTACCTCGAATTATAAATTTAATGCCCACACATGAATTCATTGTTTAGTTGACTTATCTATGATACATGAGTTACATAGAAATCATATAATGATAGGACATATATTTAAATATTAATAATATTAAATGTTTAAAGTGGAGAATTGAATGTTTTATAAAAAGAATGGATATTGGAATAATGACTCACTATTTAAGGGAATTGGTTGATTTATGTAAATGAAATTTCCCAAGCACTTATCATTAGAATTATTTCTAAAAATAATTTTAATTTATTTTTTATTAATATTCATTTGATTGATTTTTCATTATAATATTTCCAATACAGAATAGATTTATAGAACATGTACTTCATTTTATTATATAATTCCTTGAGTGATATTGGGACATGTCACCTAGAAGAACAAGAATAATAAATTTCCAATGTTATGATTGTGGAAATATATATACATTGATTGACAAATATTTTTGAAAAAATCTTATTAATCAAATACCACATTTATATCAATACATCATTAATCTATAGAAACCAGTAATTACATTATTAGGGATTAACCATGATTCAAGACATTTATATCCATAACTCCCCTCCTTTTATAATTTTAATGATATTATAATGATGAAGTGATGTAGTGAAGGGGGTCTTGGTGGAAGATATGATTGAAATTATAAGAAAATAATGTGGGGGTTCTTATTTTGGGAATACATTATGGATATTGATCACTTGTGGTACTTAATTTCTTTACTCTATAGGATAAAAAATGGTAATAGATAATATGTACCAAAAATTGATAAAAATTGTTTATCATTTTGGAAAACCTCAAATCACTACTCCATGACCTATTATTTTTAGCATACATGGTTAAGTGGTGGATATGATGTTTATGGGAATCATAACTATCGAAATAAATTTTAAAAAATAAAAATGTAATTTGAAAAAGAAAAATAGTTTAAAAAAAAATTTATATTATAGAGTGAGAACAAACCATTAAATATACTTTATTACAACCTATTAATTACATTGAGTTTCGGTGTTGTGGTATTCACTACTTCAAGGGGTGAATTTCAACATAAATTTAATTTTGATTTCATTAATATTACTTACGATATAAATATACTCTATGTTTATAAATTTCCAATCATCAAATCATACCAAACATTATCCTTTTAGTCATTTGAACCATTGAGGAAATTCCACGGAATTTTATGTGTCTTTTATCCTCATAAAGTGAAGAAACAAGATACTTTTACATTATATGGATATTGATCATGATCTAAACATATGATCATATCTATACATGAACTTCATGATGACTGATGTAAGATAAGTTTTATCTGAGGTAAATAATGACATGACATGTCTAATAATAATGATTTATGGAACATAAAAATATTTAGATGTTCCTTCACATTTCACTACATAAAAGTAAAAATATTGAATTTATTTTTTCTCTGAAAAATGATAAATTATATTGACATTTAATGTCATTTCTTAAAATTTTATTTGACATTTATATTTTTTTGAATTTATTGCTCTGGAATTTTAATAGTGGTAACATTGGGGCCCTCTAAATTAAATGTTTTGATTTAATGCACGAGGATAATAATTGTTTAATGGTTTCGGGATTGATAGATATAATATTTTACTCATTTTATATATTCATATCAATTATTTATTTCCTAAAATTTATCATTTTGATATTATTTAAGATAAATATGGATTTATGGTGTGGTTTTTGACAAAATCTGAAATTTTATTAATACAATAAATTATACACTTTTATCTAACATTAATATTTCAAGCATAAAAATTAGAATATCGAAAATATTGATTTGAATATTTTATATAGGATTATTAAATTTATTTTCTACAACATTGGTTCCCATATCAAGATCATATTTCTACATATATATGCTATAGGAAATCAATGATGTTGGGTACACATTCAGATGAATATTATAGACCCCTCCTCCTTAACTATGACAAAACTATATCTACACAACTCAAATTGAAATGATTCTTCCTAGATTAGAACAAGGACTAAAAGGTTAAATTAACACTAAAAACATGGGGTTATTAAAGTCATTATTGTTTACATTGAATGTTATTTTGTATGACTCATTTTTATAAATTCTTGTCTCAGAGGGTCATAGTAAATATTTATTTCATAACATCCCCAATATAAATCCAATTAATATGAAATTTGGAGCTGCCAAAGAAATATCAATTTTATAAAACCAATAAGAAGGCCCTATGGGTTAATTAGAATATATGGTCGATGAAATAGAATCTGGTTTTTTGAAGGTCGATTTTTGAGGGTATGTTGATACACCCATTTATTTTTTTCTTTTTATTTACATTTTTTTAATATTTATTTATATTTTTCTATTTTTAATATAGTGTCTTTTTAAAAAATATATTTCAAGAATTGTTTTATCTTTTCTATATTCCTCAACCAATACTCATTTCTTCATCAACATATTCTTCTCATTATTCACTTCCTTTCTATTATTTTTAGTTTCGGATTTCATATTTCTATTTTAATTTATATATTCTCATCCTCGTTATTTTAATTTTTTTTATTTTAATTTAATATTCACATATTTATTAAACTTCTACCATGAAATATTTCCCTAAAAAAAGGATATACCCGAAGATTTGTCTGGGGGAGTGAAGTCAAAATTCAATTCATTCAGGGTATACATTCTTAAACTTGACCATGATTATGAGGAGAAAAGGTTATTTTTTCAGGATTTCCAATCATTCTTCATGAAAAAAATATCAAAATAATTTCTATTCATTAATTGAATAATTTTACCATATCATTCTGGACTCATTCTCATCATATGATATTGTTTTCCATTCATACCTCACATTTTGTTCATTCTTCGAGAAAAAAACACGGGACGCCCTGATGGAATAAATTCTCCATAGAAATACTATCATCTCCAATTCCAAAAATTACTCTTTAATATGATGATTACCTCTATGAGCCTTATGATATAATGATATATAAATACATGAAGTCCCTAGGTGTTTCTACATTCATATTTCTATCACATTGAGAATTTTTGGACCTAAAACATTCTCCTGAAATTTTTCTATATACTCTTCCACACTACAGGAATGTGAATAAACATAACTTCTATAGAACCATGGGTAAAAATATCTAATTAATTATTCATTTTATTTATTATATTTTGTTAAATAACATCCTTCTCTCTATTGTTTTCCATCTAACCAAAAATTTTATTCCCCATTACACTACAACATTCCCAGAACATCATACTCTTAAAATTTCAATTTGTGATGGAAATTTGGAGAACCATACCTTAAAAAATATAATTTTTATAGGGATCATATCTTTTATAATGTTTACTCATACAATAAACTCTCATAAACATATATGGTCACACTATATGAAATTGTGTATGGATATTATATCCACTATAGAGGATGTATCCCATTTAAATGTTCAAACTAAGGGCCCTACTAACAACTCTACATCTAAAAGTATATAACTGTAAAAAATTGTTATCTGAAAAATGTCCTTAAAATTAAATACGATAAAAATAATATAAAAAAATATATATTATATATATATAATATTTTTTGGATCCTCTACTTTTGATTATAAACTCCATATAGTATTTTTTTTCTTATCCACTAGCTACCTAATCCATTCCTGGACCACATTTGGGTGGTTCTAGTAATAGGAAAAAATGTTTCAAACATGAGTTACTCACCATGATCCTCACCAACATCTTCCACCAAACAACTATTTAAAGGGAAGCATTTCCCTCTCTAGGATAACCATTTCCATATTTAGATAAATAAACCCTTAAAAATCAATAGTTAAATATTATCCTAAAAAATATCACACATACAAATATTTGAATCATTCATCGGCTACACATCGCTGGAATCACAGATTATGTAATCTCATTACCAACACAAACTATTAGTGCATGCTCTTCCAAAAAAAATTCCACATAAAATTATATCCCTTGAACAGAATCATAAGTGTTAATGAATGTATAAATCACTATGAACTTTATATTTAATTTTCGATCGGTCATGAATGTTCATACTTAAAAGAACGGTTCATCAACCATACACATTGAGTCTTACGAGATGTTTTTGAAATCAATGAATACATTTTAATTATTAATATTCCATGAAAAAAGATATATAATCTATTTGATGTGCACTAACAAAAATGTGGAAGGATAGAACTCCTCCCTAATTATATGAATGAGCTCAATCTAAGAGAGTTTAATTTCATCACACATTCTAGTCAGAAAAACCCCCCAAGAACATTATAGATCCATAAAGAAAATAGGCCTCTCAAACCACCAACTTATATAAAGGTGTCCTTATGTATTGGAAACTTCTCATAATGAAGGTATCTTGTGTTTAACATTATTAGGATATAGATCACTATGAATTCTAGCTGGTAACTACAAATACAATTCATTATCTTCCATCAATGAAGTCACATCTATAGATGGTATATTCAGTTAAACTTGTATCTCATCATTTTTTATCAATACAATTTTAAAAAAATTAGAACAATATAATTAGAATATACATGCTCTAAATACATTTCACTATTAGTATCATAAAGAAATTTTATAATGGATTCATGCATTATTATAATCATAATGGATTCCTAAAATATTTGCGATATACAGAAGTTAAATAGTATATCTTGAGGGATACCTCAATAAGTACATAGAAAAAAATGAATTGTTATATGATTTATGTTCTAGTGTTCTCTCTAAAACACGATATTATAAGAATCAATATATCAAGTATGAAATCATATTCATAGTGAATAGATTCATTAACCAACACAACAACACTAGAATATGTGTCTCAAGAGCTTAGCTAAATAAATATTAAAAAAGTTTCAATTTTTCCAAAAATCAATCATAAAATTTATAGAATCACTAATCTTTATTCATTGAATCAGAATTAATATGATACTAATGTAACATAATATTACCAATTGGGTCCCTCTTGGAATGTATTAATTTCATTATTACTCCTTAAAACATCTTCTTATAGTCTTTATACAAGAAAAAAGATACTTATATTCTCATCTAACATTAATGAGGCCATAGTCTTAGAACGTGTACACATTTACACATAATGAAACACCTGTAAAATTTTGAAGGTAAATTAAAAAACAAAACTAAATCATGAAAAAATATATATCACATCAAATTTAGTAAAATTAATAGAACGAATAATGAGAAAAATAATTCCCTTGAAAACTGTTAGAACAGTCCAACATACAAATAATAACGATTCAATTCCCTATTTTAACAACTATATTGATTCATGGTCATCCTAGATAACAATACTCTCATTATCATGGGTATACATTTGAATATGTCAAAAAATTTGTCTTCTTGTTGAGACATGGCATGTGCACAATGATCCAATGTTGGGGTGAGTAATAAAATATACAATAGGATACCAAGAAACAAAATTTACAAAGAATAAAAATAATACTCAACTCCCCATCACAATGATATGTCAATCTGGATATGAGACATAACAAAAAGAGAAATAACATAGATATAGTTATAGTAGGCACTTAGTCTCAATGGATCTTATACCTTTCTAAATTCCAGAAAAATTTTCATAATGATTAAATGAAATTTTCATTAGAGAAAAACTAAATGACATGATATACTATCACTTATGAATTTCATAAATGAAAATTGGTCCATTTGGGATATCCATGAATATATATTAAATTGAAATAATAAGATATCAATACACTGTTATGGGATATAAACTTTGGTTTTTGGAATGTACTAGACCCTAGATGGAATAAATAACTATGTAGTGGATCATATAACAATGCTTGTTTTTCATGATTATTCATGAATCCCCAAAAATTAATGATGAAAAAATGGAAGATGATCACATCACATGGCACAAAGAGAGATTCTTGAGCTAAATCTAAGAATTATTTTATAGTGGTGATCCCATCCAATGTTATGTATTTAATTTCTCACTTTATTTCAAGTTATATACCATGTGATATTTACCAAATTATGTATTCAATAGTAAATGGATTCATGGATTCATGATGTTGGGTAAAAAATTCACTTTTTGACCTTTGAGAATAGGACGTGTCATTTCGTCCTTGAGTATACCTATATATCTTTATCCCTCAAAGAATGTAAATCTCTTTATTCATGGTAAGTTAATTTAGGATACATTTTGTGAATAGGTAGTGATATCTATCTTCATATGACACCATTGTAAGATTCTCTAATAATTTAATTCTCATAAACACAAGTTATTCCTATGTACATTGGATTTGTTTATATACCCCATATCTGTCTATGTACACATGTGTTCCCACGTACTCTGTTCCATCAATATTCCATGATGTGTCTAAGTCCATGTACCCATGGTTATACATTCAGTGGCTATCACTATGCCTCGTAGTATGTGATATGTTCCTTGTGACATGGTATTTTCTTCTCTATTCACAAGACCTAGTTCCATATAATGAGGACTATAAGGAATGTTTTTTAATACACACTCTATAGTTTGTATTTCGATAAAATATACCAAAAATTATTCACTTCCTTGTAATAATATTACTAGTATATATTTTCTCTAATATAACCATCCTAAGACATAAAATCAAAGGTAGACTGAGCCTACTTATTAAAGATTATCAGATTTTGGTAATCAAATTCTACCAATAATCACATTCTCTATAAAAATTCATCATTACAGGTCAAACCATGAACATGGGATCTATAATTATGTTGAAAACAATATATTCATCTTTTTACAAAGACACAATGTAACACCCCAGGTAAATAAGGAATATGACATTTTCATATTTATCCATACTTGTGAATAAAATATTAATATTACTTTAAAGGGGACTCTATGCACGATGGCATACCCAATACACAACAATGAGTTTCTTGGGAATCTTGTGTTGCACTCTAATAATAAAATAATATTATTTAAAATGGTAGTTAACGCCTAGCCATGGTAATGACGAGAAAGAACAGAACTAACTAAAAAATGATTATATAAGTTTTTCAAATATTTTTACTCTTTAAAATAAATGTTATAAGCTTAAAAATGCGAATAAATCCAATTTTAAGTGTGAACATTCCAATATTCTTTAAAAGGTCGATTAACCACCTTTTGATGGCGAACCTATTTTAAATCGACATTTTGACAATTTTATAAGCTATGTTTGTCAAAATATACATATTATTTATGATTGGGACATCAAAATTTACTTTGTGTGAATTTTTGGTATTTTTCTGATAAAGTTCATTTTTTAATGAATAGCGGAAATGATGTATTTTAATTCAAAACCTCTTTTTAATCTAATTTATTTATATGATTAGATTATCTTTTGAGTTGGTTTTGAAGTGAAATTATAATATATTTTTACCATTTAATCCAATGGTGGTCATTGGAATCAATTTCAATTAGAAATTGGACTTAAACTGGTGTCAATCTTTCGATACTTATTGTTTCATAAAAGCACGCTATTTGTCCTGACAGCGGGAATTAATTATAAAATTAATTAATGAAAATTATATGTTTTGAATTTTTGAATATAGAAAACATTTTTGAATTCAGAATATCAACTATAGCTTGTGGTGAAGTTTTGTTATTTTTCTGAAAAACTCTAATTTTTGATGAATAGTGAAACCACTAAGTGGTAGTTAAAGAAACTGATTTTTCGTTTAAATGAATCTTTGTCACTTCTGTTATTTTATTTTCAAAAATACTACATACATGGTTTTCATTAAGATGTAAAATGTGGTCCAATGAGATTAAAATAATTTTTTGGTGAATAGTAACTTTTAAGTTCTTAATGGCGATTACAGGTAATTAATGTAGTTTAAGGTAAAAATAATGTTTTAATAATATGATATGAGCTTGACACATGTCCTACCCTCATTGGATGTGTCATGGCTGACCAATACATTCCATGGGTCAACTTGGAGACCCCATGGAACCACTTTGGTTGGGAAATGACATAAATAACTTTTTATTTAATGTTAAGGTAAAAAATGACACAAACATGAGTTATTTTACTAAAACAATTCTTACATGGGGATATACAAGTAAAATTTTTGATTATAAATATTCATTTAAAAGAAAAATATATTTCCTACATCTTATTATTTTTTTATAATTTTTATACTTTATATAATGTAAATTATTTATGATATCATGATGATGCAGTGATTAACTCATTAATAAAGGATTTAAATAAAATGAAATGATAATGTAAAATATATGACCTAAACATGTCAAAAACCAATTGGATGGCTGTATTTCGATCCCTTATCACCTTACCCTCGAATTATGTCAAATTTGGACCTTTTGAATACGAAAATCATTTTAAAATAAAGTAACATTTATTTACTTTCCAAGAGTGCCCCTCCTCTCCTCTTATAAAAGTCCCCCACCTCTACCTATTTACCAACACTTCCAAAGCCTTTGGCTCGGCCAACCCCTGCCCATTTTGTCTCTAGACATCCCTATCTAACTCCTTGAAGCTTAACATTGGGCAGAAGTCTTCCCAAGGAAGCCTTTGAGCTCAAACTAAAGGGAGTTACCCGATTTTTAGGTAATGACTTCACTTGGGTCCTTTTGTATTATTTTTCTTTTCCAACCCCCTAAACTCTTGTTATTCATTTCTTCTGTAACAAATGCAGTATCTTCAAAATAATAGGATGTTTTTATAAGAAGGATTAGAGCTAAACTTACACACACCTACATCTAATGGTTAATGAACATAGTGTTTCTGTTGATGGCGAATTTCTGCCTCACGAAACGATGATTGTTCAATATTCATCTAACACCTTCAAATGTGGCCATTAAGATGAAACTATATTCATATATGATATATAATATGTTTATGTTTTACTTATTCTTCTGTATTTTTCATTTATGGCATACCTTTATGGTTTCTATTATGTGTAAACACTATATCTTCATTTAAGGAAGTGCGGACTACCGCCCCCTCAAAGTGATTTGATTCGTTACTACCATATGTGGTACATATAAAGGATATATTTAATAATATTATATATGATACCATACTGGAATTAAAATACTATTATGTATTATTATGTTTTAATTCCATCAAATATTAAATATAAATGGAAGTAGCGTTCATGTGTACGTACGACTTACCGTCTCAATGAACGGTACATTTCATTTCTTCTCTCAAAATGTTATGTACTATTATAAGTACATATATATAATGGATATATATGTAATGTATTACATATAAATTATGGATATCATTCTGGAATTATAACATATATATATATATATATCTAATTTTGTTTTAATTCCATTAATATGACAAAAAATGAAAGTAGCGTTCATGCGTACGTACGACCTACCGTCTCCATGAATGATGCTTATAATTTTTATCTCAAAATGATATGTAATAGTGTAAAATGGATATATAATGGATATATATGATATTTAAAACATCAATACTATTCTGGATATGATGTACCTATAACTACATGGAAAATTATTTTCCAACAAGTTCAATTTTTTACTCATGTACAAAACATCGACAAAAAAGTCTGATATGAACTCATATTATTAACAAATTATTATAACATTAAAATATGTGATAAGAACTGAATAATAATATTTATAGGAGGCCCTTAAGAAATTATTAATTGACAAATGTTTATTATTTATGAATATAATGAAACGAACAAGACAAGTTGGACTTGAGGTAAGGGATCTGACTCCTCTCTTTCTTTTAAAGAACACTCTTTTATGTCACTCCTTTTAAAGCTCATATTTCTTGTAATTGGGATATTCTTTTATATTACACATACAGTAATTTTTATGATCATATGATGAGAGACCCTATTCTCTCTCATCAATCCATTTTGGAAGTTTTGAGTGGCGCCATTAGGCTGCCGAATTTTCGTAAGAGATCCAACCTCTCTCTTTCATTTTAAGTACTCTCCTTTATGTAACTTCTTTTAAGCACCTATTTTTTATGTTGGGGGATGTTATTTTGTATTCTAAATTCTGTAAAATTTATGTTGATATGATGAGTGACCTTATTTCCTCTCATCAATCCATTTTGGATGTTTTAAGTGGCGTCGTTCGACTGCTGATTTTTCGTAAGGGATTTTTCATCTCACTTTTATTCTCATGAGATTTATTCTAAATTTGCCTCAATTTCCTTTGTGTGGTATATTTACTGCCCATTATTTTACTCATTGTAAAACATAATTTTATTTATGAGTATTTACATCAATGTTGTATTGTCATTCTTTCACGGGGCGTATGATTCGAAAGATACCCATGTCGGTAAAGGAACCTTTCACCCTCCTCTTTTTAAAAGACTTATTTTGTTATGTCTTTTAATTCACATACTATTATGTTGGGATATGTTCTTCTGTATCCTTATTGATTTAAATTTTATGTCCATGTGATGAGATACCCTTTTTATCTCTCATCAACTCATTTTCTGATTTTTTTAATGACGTCGTTAGGCTGTCAAATTTTTGCAAGGGAAATTCATAACCCAAATTTGATTCGTTGGGATAAACATGTACTCATTGAATATGTCTTTCTATGAATATGTGTGAATAACCTCCGATTGTTTTACACTTAATATCCACTTATATTTGGTGTATTCGTTTATCACACATAATTATGTAATTGATTTGTCTGTAAACCAAGGATATCGTCTTTGTAAGGGACTTCTTCTCAATCTCCTTTCATTAAGGCATATTTTGTTTAAACACAAATTTATTTTATATGGTGTATAAACCCCTTTGACTTTTACGTTTATCCAAAATGAATCTTTGTTATATGAAGAATTTTACAAAATGACAAAAGGAAATTTTTTTGTCACATGTATGCGGTGACAATGACTTCTCCGCCGCCGTGACCATTATTTCTGTTTCGGCATCCTCTAAAAGAAATACCTTATTTTTAAAATAAAAATAAATACAATTTTTACTTTTCTTTTATTTTGGTATTGAAAATGGTTTTCATAAGGTTTTTTATATCAATGTGTTTTATTGATATCTTCTAATTGAAATGTGGATATGTTATGTTTCCTTTATGCATGTTTTATGTGATACGATTATGTTATGGTTCTTAGGCATTGTTATGATGATGGGTGGTTCCGTGATAAACTAAGGGCGGGTGATCCCGATATAGCTCTCAAATGCATTGGGTAACACGAAGGAGTGAAACATTATGGTTTCTCCGAAGAGATTTTGGGAATATACTGTGGTGGGTATTCCATACGTAACCAAGAGGGTTACTCCCTACGTAAGAATGTTATGAATGCCTCGAGTTACCTTTTATGTCTTATGATTTCTATGATTTATTAATTATTTGAGGAGGTATGTTAAAGTGCCTATGTTTTATGGGTAATGTATGATTTCATTCTTATGTATATATGAACTCTTGTTTCCTTTACATATTTTTTGATAAACCTTACTAAGATTTTTATGCTCATCCCATGTTTTTTGAAATGTTTTTCACAGGTCAAGGGATGGGTACATAATATGATGATAGTGTCAAAGAAGTGTCACGAAAGAATCATGCTTTATTTTAAATATGTTTCCATTGATGGGAAAAAATGAATACTATATTTATATAACCACTTTGTTTAAATTTGGAATGTAATGCAAGTTTTATGATCTAATTCTCTAAAACTCTAAACTTGAAAAGATCCTCAATGTGTAATATTGTAAGAACTCAATATTAAGTAAGGTTTAAGGCTGGGGCCTTATACAAAATTTTAAAATTCTAGAATTTGATCCCATGAAATTGAACTACTGTATTGAATATTAATTGTGCATAAGTTGATTAACATATTTTTTTAAATAATTGGAAGAAGACAAATCTAATGGTGAGAGTGTGAAGAGAGTCGAATAAATTCACAATAGACAATGAGAGGAATAATAATTGGGTTCTATTTATGTTATCCTTAGTTATTTTTCATTTTTATGAAATGAGAAGAACATATAATAGTCATCAAATAATCATATATAAATAATCCTGAAATTACATGAAGATTAATCCTCACCCACAATTATAATCAACAAAAAATAAACTTATTAGAGTAATTGATTGATATTTATTGGGGGATTAAGAAGTGGTGATTGATATAAAAAAATAATTATCTATATATAGATATGATGGAGCACTGATGAAGCATGGTTCCATGTCATATTTTCTTAAAAATATCCACAAGAATTTTCTAAAACACTAATAACACATCAAAGAACCATTATTGATCATCTGCAAACATTTCCTTAATTTATCCTCTCTCAGTACCAATATATATGTGGCTAACGATATAGATTTTTCATAACCATGTTTATATATAGTTGGGATTAATATTGTTTTTAATTATACTAATTATAAAATTAAATAATATATTTTATCTTCATTCTACAAAAGAAAGGTCTTAATATTCCACTTTCCATGCACAATTATTACTTCTCACATAATTTAAAAACATATTCCAAATTCAAAAATAGTCTCATATTTATAATCCAATAGTTTTTTAGTTATTAAACTATTATTTAAAAAACCTACACATGAATGCTAAAATATATATTTATATATACTAATATTGTTATATAATCATTAGGACTTATTGAGAAGTTGATTGGTAGGCTTACCCAAACCTTAGCTCATACAATATTCCATAAACTATTATTGCATCATAGATAGAAGAAAATATGCTTAAATTTCTCTCACCGATTCTCTGAAATTTTTATCATGTTTATCTGTAAAAAATATCATGTATTACACTGAACTTATCATTTTGTGTGAATATTAAATCCATGACCAATTCTCTATAATCTGGAGATAATATCAAACTAAACTAAAACAATATGTGCATCAGTCATAGTGGATTGTTTAGGAAAACATTAAATATATTCCTCCTCTGATGGATCCATCAATATTCAATTGCATGAGATTATATGGAATAAAAAAATAGTCAACATATTAGATTCCCAAATTATAAATTTAGTTTACAACATCCCATTCTATAAGTTGATTTCTATAATTTTAAACGATATACATGTAACTATTTTTTGTCAAATATTTAAAAACATACCCTATAATGTATACTTAAATATGATCAAATGACTATCTATAGACTCTATTTATTAAATCAATAAGTCGGGTTGGGTAATTTTTAAGACCAAATGGATTGACTATAAATATTTATTTTCCATTCATCATTCAAAATAAGATTTTGGTATATCATCATTTTTTACAATCAACTTATTAAATATTGTTTGTATATTAATTGTGAAAAGAATTTACATTCTCATAATTTATTTGATCACTGAATAAGATATAATGATTCTCATATTGTATTTTCATTAATTCCAAAAACTCAACCAGGGAAATAATATAATGACTTTTAGAAATTTATGTATCATTATGTATGAATTATAATGAAAAAACAAAAAATGATTTAGAGGAAAGTCACAACATCCATCTAGAATGAAATAAATTAACTCAAAAAATATGCATCTATTTATTGTAGCATTTCTCCTCATACTACTTATATAATTCATAGAATTTTATAATAATATATAATCACACAATTGTTGAAATTACAATTGGAATACTGAAATTACCATTGCATTGATAGTTGATAATATGTTGGATCATAATATAAAATTTTAATTCCCATACTCAGAAAATGATATGGTATTTATATAAATAATCTCTTTAATTCCCAAAATAATATTAAATTAAATTAGTGGGATAATATCTATATTTTACAGAAACACAGTCCCAAAATATTTGATAACATAATATTCATAGACCTTATCTGTGTCTAGCATTGCATTAGAAATTTTTTCTTTTAATAAACCCTCATAACAATGATGTGTAATTTTTATTAACTTATAAAATTATTCAAATATAATAGAATGGGTAGATATAAAATTTAATTAAGAATTAGTTTTTTTTATTTTATCACAAGTGCATTTTTAATTCAGTCATTATAAAAAACAATAATAGGGGTCACATGTGATTTCACTATATCATTTGGCTAAGAGGTTGATAACAACAACCATCATTACTAACCATTATATTAGCACCATTTACTATCATAATTACTATATTATAATCCTTTAACTCGCTAGAGTATTGGGGGTTCATCTTGTTTTCATTGTCTCAATAATTATCTAACATCATTCATAACATTAGAATCCAATTTCTTTATAAATTTTCATTCAATTCACATTACATTTTTCTGCGACGTTTGTAATACTTATTCCATATTTCCATACATAATCCAATAAAAAATTAAATATCACATGTTTATCTCGTTAAATTTTATTACAATATTCATATTATGAACACAATAATATTGATTTGTAACTTAAATATCTGTTTATATCTTTTATTTCCATGCTTTTTAATCACTTCTATTGATTCTTAATTATAAGACCCTTTAGAGACATGGTCTTAGTCAACTAAAGTGAAAATTATTTAAAAATATATATTGGGTGATTGTTCAAGAAATGAACCACTCGTGTCTTTAATAATTTTCCTCATATCCACTAAATGAATTGTTTTACTTCTATTTTAGATGAATTCATTACCTCTACATTTTCATATTTATAATACATGGAATGAAAATATTAATATTTAATCTATTAAAGTCACACTATTTTTTTCATTTAATTTCTTTATATTTCATGATGTTTCTAAAATTATGCCATCATTGAGATATGTTAACATCCCAGGTATAAAAAAATTGTATCGTAAATTCCTTATAGACTAGTATTTTAGTAGAGATACTAAAAATGATGATGTTCCCCAATAAAACAATCAATGGATCATATTTTACAATAAATTCTGTTCTGAATCAAATCAACATTCATATATTTTGAAATTCTTTTATGCCTATGATAAATAATCTAATTTTTAGATCAAATTTTTTTCCTAGAGGAAAATCATTGAATATTAATCCACATACACCATTAACTTATTTATGATATGTATCATCCATAAATTAAAACAAATATAATATTATGATAAATATTATTCACAATGGAAAATTACCTAATTTTTAATAATTTATATATGTCGGCTAAATCATGAAACATTTATTTAAATCAATGAATCCTTTGATTTAAAGTAATTCATTTTGTTTCATTGTATTTTATAAATAATCAAATGCTTTCTAAATAATATTTTGATTAAACTCATGAAAACAAACAATGAGTTTCAAACCATCTGAGAAATAACATAGCACTAACCATTCCCAAGAATGATGATCAAGATACACTCGTCCAACACATTTCATGATTATGAAACCAGAATGAATCCAATAATAAAATTCACTAATAATACCTTGGGAGTTATATATTATTAATAAAAAATAATAATAAATTTTTTTATTAAAAAATTATTATATTATATTAAACATATAAATATCCAAATGTTTTTCAGCAATGTTATGTGAAAATAATATTCAAATATTTATTATAAATATTTTTGATAAAAATTATAGGGACCTAGGCATTTCAAACTATGATATTACATCTTCATAATTGGATAATCATACTATATTTCAACTAAATGTCTAAGGGAAAAAAATATGAGAATTTGTAAAATAGATACACAATCATCTAATTTAATGAAATATTTTAAACATGTCTCATAAGTATCTCCTCACACGGTTTACTTCATAATAATAACATATATACAAACATTCGCTGTAACATATTGAAAGGAATCATAAGAATGGATGAGCACATATGATATTTATGTATGAACATGGGATTTTTAAATGATCATTTCATTATAACAAATGTAAACTCGAATTATAACATGAACATGTCATTTTAAAACAGTATGAAACATATCACAGGACAAAATCATGAATCGTGTTATCATTAATCATTATTAATAAGATATAAATTATTATTTAATCAAATGAACACAATCCATATGGGAATAACATTGGCATATCAAATATGTTTTATAAATATACAAAATAATAGAAATTTTTTTCTTCAATAGTCATGTTTATCTTCAATGGATATCCTGGTGGATTGACTTCACTTCCAAAACTATTATATAATTATTCAATATTTTCTATAAATAATATAATAGTGTATAATATCCCTTATTGAACAGATATCACTAAAATTTTTATCCATATTATCCTTTGTGATATAAATAGAATAATCCTTATGTCATAACTATATTAATAATCAAGAAAATGAAATGTTTATCGATCTATTAGATATTAAATAAGTTATGTTTAGTATCTATAAAATGATTCTAATCATTTATATGAAAACAATTTAATAGTTTACTAGAATATTTCATGAGGAAAATAAATATTTTACATTATAATCAAATAATTAAACTCAAAATGAATAACCCAATAACATGGTTTAAATTTTATTTGAAATGAACAATTGGTAATTTTAATTTATTATTAAATTTACTATGTGCTCATTATTTTTGAATCATTTTTTCATTCCATGTATTATAATATGAAGATTCCTTTCACATTTTCAATTACATATCAAAATTACATCATAGAATAAAATAAAATAAAATTATATTTAAATTATTGATTAAAATTGAATAATTGGTAATGATAAATTTGAAAAATATTAGGATATTATTAATTAAATTCCTGATAACATATTATCTAAACATGGATATGGAAGAAAATGGATTTTTTAACAATTATAGAAATAATGTACCTTTTTAATAAAATCATTTTTTTTATTAATTTAGGTTTTAAAGATAATAATATGAATAGAAAAAATTATCCTATATAAATAACTAACTGTGATGAAATGTAATCAAATTATTGATTGGTCAATCATGATATTTCATCATTGAAAATATAATCATTAAAAATCCCAATAAAAATTTTTAATCTATCAAAAATCACTAACCTTATATTTAATTTCATCATATGTTACATATATTCATTTATTAAAAACATAAATTTATTAATTTTTTAATATAATTTTGTAAAAAATATAATTTCCTATATAATAAACATATATCAATTAAACACATAATTGTTAATAATTAATTATTTAATTATTTAACCTAAGTATTAACATTTTTTATTTTATATAAGAATTTCAATTGGGTTCATCGAGTCCATGTACATTGACGATGGTTATATAACATCAATTTTAGTATTCATAAAAAATTATATTCCATATATATATGTACAGTATTCCATAAATGATAGATATATAATAATATATTATACTTTTCATAGAGATGGTAGGCCACATACATGGATGAATGTTTTCTTCACTCTTGGACAATTGGATTATGGAAAAATAATTAATAATTAAAAACTAAATGATAATTATTGCAACATTTATATCATTTAAATTTATAAAATTTATAATTTTTAAAAATGATGAAAAGGTTTATCGAAAAATGAATCACATATATTGGTGGATGTGGTGGTCCACACATACACACAAGTAATATTGTTTTTTTCGAAACATTGAAAAATAAGAAGGTACAAATTATATAACATTACGAAACATCTAATTATATAATTTATATTATATAGAAAATTTATAAAAAAACAGAATAACCATTCATGAAAATTGTGATGGAAAATTAATTATATCGTTATATAGTTATTCTAGTCTACACATACACATATGGGATACATTTAATTGCCATTTTAAATAAAATAGGTGCCATAATTATATAAACATTCAATATATTAGGGATTAAAAAATTTATTATCATTAATTCTACATATTTAGATGAGAAAGAAGAAATAATTAATTTAAATAGGATATAGAAAGATGATTACCTCTTTATTTATAGGCCACCATAAGATCATTTCATAGGGACCCGTGAAATGATTTTAGTTGATTTTGAGGACCTATAATTATTTGATTGTGACTAGAAGATGGGAAATGGTTAAGGGAATTGATTTCTAGATATAATAATTTTTTGTGCCGAGGATAATGGAGGGTTGTCATATTTTATGTGGGTCAGTGGACACACATGAATATTCATATAATATTAAAATATTATAAATTTATTATTAATAAAAATCATTTCATGTGGTTATTTATTTGAATATAAAAATTGATGTTGTTTAAATATGTATAGTTAATTGGTTTTATACAAGTTTAATAAGGATAAATATCTATATATCATGGATTGGACCATAGTAAAAATGTGTAATCATTAATTACAATGAAATTTATTATTTTAATTACTAATATTTAAGAATAAAAATTAAAATATCCTCTTTACCAAATAAAAAACATTTTAATCCAAAAAATGTAAAATTAATTACTTGATTCAAAAATAATTTTTAAAAAAAATTAATTTATAAATAAATCAATAATAATAAAATTAATCCTTATATTGATGAATAAAAGTTTTATATGTATAAAAAATTATTTTTTAAAACAATTATTAAATTAATTATAATCATACTATATAGATTTTTAGATAAAATAATTCACAAATTTAAGATTTCAATCATATAAAACACAATTTTTCTTTTTTAGTTGTTTTGATTAAAAAATTATTATCTACATAAATCAAAAACTCTTTCTTTTCATTAAAAAATAGATAATTTTAAAAACATTACAATATTTAACTCAAATATAATATTGTGGTTTTTATTTCATAATAATTATAGTTTTTTAAATATATTTTTTTAATAATAAAAATGAAATATTTATATTATTTACTCATAAAATCATATAATACTATATTTATAGAAAAATGTATTTTAAGCCATAGAAAGTCACTTCCTAATAATGCTATCATATTTTATAATTTTTTTACATTATGAAAAACCATTATAAATATTATTCATAGTATGGATACTCATATTTATACTACTAATTTATGTAAATTAATATAAAAAAATTCTGTATTAGAGTAAATTTACACCCAGGATTTCTTGTATCACATTTTTTCAATGAGATTAATTTAATATCCATTTAATTGTATCATAATATTTTAATATATAATAATACAAACACATTATGTTAAGGAAAAATTGTTATAATTAAATCATACAAAAATGTTAATGATGTAGTGGTATACAATGCCATATTCTTCCAAGATTATCTATATAACTATGATTAAAATCCTCGTATTATAGAACATTAATTTTTATATTATCCGTATTCATGTATATTTTCTTATGGTTAAAAAACATTATAAAATGATATATTTGTTTACATAATGATAATAAATTTTTTCCCAGTTATTTTTTTCTTGATTTATGGCATTTATTTTTCACCATGATCACATGATATATATTTTTAGTTTTGATAAAATATTTAATTCAGATTTTTTTATTGATATGTATTATTATTTTATCATGATTTGAGAAGAATTTTATTTTGTTAATTTTAATAAAATATTAAAATCGTGATCAAAATTAAGACAAATTTGAAACACCCAGAGATTGATTTCAACTAATATAAATATTATTTTATATGATGTGTCTCATAGATACCAGATAGATATACTATTGTACTCATTTTATTTATCAAAAAAATTTATTTAATCCTTCCCAATATATCAAATTTATCTTATTTATGTCAACTTAGTTGTTATGGTGTGTTTTGGTATAATATGTGAGTATTTGCTAATTAATTAAATTAAAATCTTTTATTAACTTCACTATTTAGAGACTAAAATTTACAATATCTATCCAATTGATATTATTCTTTTTTACAAGGATTCCAGAATTAATTTCCTGAAACATTTTCATTTAGGATATGATTTGATTCAAAAATATATAGGCTCTACAATATAAATGATATCAGAAAACCTTCCAGGAAGATCGTGTTGACATCACCTCCATAACTAAATCTTACCTTAGGCTACACACCTCCAATTGAGGTGATAAAAACTATCATTGAATGAGAAATCATAGGAATGTTTAAAGAATCATTTATTTATGAAAGAATTATTTTTTCCATTGAATTAAATTTATTGATAAAATATTCATAGAATTTTCATCCATAAAACATCATAATCAATATTTAATCTTGAAAATTCCTTATCTGTGTCCAATTAATTTGACATTTAGAGGGGATATATACAATTAAATTTATAAAACCTAATATAATATACCTCATGGTGATTTAAATATATATTTGATGAATTAGGGGACATCATTTAGAAGAATGATTCTCGAGGGGAACCAACTTCACCAATTTCATTTATTATTTTATATTTCATTTAAAGTTTTTACTGTATATTTATTTTCAATATTTTTTTTATTTTCTTTTATATACATTATAATTAATTAATGGTTTTAATATCTATTTATTCTTTCACCCTACCACTATATTTTCAACAACAACTTTCTTTCATTCTTCTCTTTATTTATTCAATTTTTAGTTTCTGATTTCATGTTTATGTTTTCAATCATATTTTCTCATCCTTATTTTATTAATTATTATTCCATTAATTCATTCTTCACATATTTATCATCATAAAGATGTAGAATTTTACACTCAATACATTAGGGGAAAATGAAATACGTGTCATGAGGTACATAAGTAGATATTGCATTTAGTCTGTATGTAAATTCAGATGTTTGATTATGCTTTTGTTGAGATAGAGTGATTCATAGTTGCGGAGATCATCCCTCATCAAACAAATCCTAAAAAAATAATATTATTTTATTAAATATTTTCCATCATATATACTACATACAATATCTTTATATGATAGAGTTGAGTCATTTAATGGATTGAATAACATATTATGAAGCCAGATATTGCGGGGGTCACACTCTCAATTAAGGTGTTCCATTAACATTGATTATAGGAAGAGGTAGAATTAAAATTTCTAAAAAGAAATAATTATTTCATACAACAAAATAAAATAATATTAACTAACTAATCATATCTAAGATTTTATTTATCATGATTAATTATACAACAATAAGTCGAACGATTTATCAAATAATCCATACCATAAAGACCTCATTCATTATTCACTAATTTTTATCCATTTATTATTAGTTTCATATTATATTATATTTAAATTATATTAATTACTAAATTAAATAAAAATCTCCAAAACGAAGTAGTTTATGTTAATTATATTATGTGATTAAACATATTAGAATGATCCTCAAGATAGTAAACCATGGTAAAACTTGCTGCTGCATTATAAAAATAATTTTATTTTTACCATCCCTACAATAAGCGTATACAAAAATTGTTACCTTTCATGATAGATAATCAGTAGTTTATTTATTTTATTTTTAAATTATATATAAATTTTCATGTTTCTAATACCCAAAAAAATCATTCCATGATGTATCTATACTACTAATATTTGGCATGGAATGACTACTCACCATTATAGTTAAAACAAGATGAAACATTTTTAGATTACAATAGTGCTCAAATGAAGGAACTTAAAGTGGAATAAATGTAACACACTAACAAATAGTATGGAATATAGAATATGTTTATGCAACCCAAGAGCAACCCAACCCTAAGCTGAAGCATGAAAATGTTATCGTGATAGAGGATATTTCACCCCTCATCTTTGAAAATAATGGACATAAATATGTAAAGGTAAAGGTACCGTAATATTCATTCATCTCCCAAAACAAATTTATATGAGATAATAATAAAAATTACATTCCTGTTGAGATATATATGGAATATCAAAAAGAGCTGGACAACATCATGAACAATTATGAAGAACTATATGATCTCCCCAAACCTTACTAAGAAGATGATACACCACCATTTAATATAAAATTATCTATGTAGGAGGACATAATCCATGTTTTAGAATATGATGAAAATGTTAAGTATCTTGACTACAAACATCGACCATCGATTATCCATCTCCATGATGCACCTATCATTAATTAAATAATTGAAGTAAACCCCACTCCGAGAGATAATCATATTTCTGATGATTTAATTTATGATATTATTAATTATGATTTCAATGAAACAAATGGTGTTTTTGATTTTTCATATACGTTAAATCCTTGATTATCCCTAGAAGAGGAAGAAAAGGAAACACATGCACCTGTTGAGGAATATAAGGAGATTCCAAACTTTATTCGACATGAATTTGAGAAATCCCCACAGGAAGTCCATGTATGTGAACCTAAAGATTTCAAGATAGAGGTTCCTCCCAATGAATGAGGAAATTATAATATATATTCATCATCAATGAATTCTATAAAACTAAAAATAAATTGTATCTGTAATTTTTAAATTTCAATCTATAAAACAACTATTATGCTACTGTTGTATTGTGTAGTTGAGGATTGACAAATATAAAATAATTGGAGGAGGTTACATACTTCATACTACCACCTCCATGAATGTTTTACAACATTTTAAGGTGGAATATATGATATAATTTATATATGGAATTATCTTCAAAAAGAAGAATGATGTGAATTTTGGAAAAATCCACTTGTGGTGGTTTATGCCATTGAAGATCCTCCCCATCTGATTGTGAATAAAAGCTGGTACTACCCTCTGGAGGTAGAAAAAAATTAGGACCCACTATTAAGATCATATCAAGATTAATCCTTTACATTGTTTTAAGTATATTCACTTTTAGACATGGGACTTTATATTACAATATTATTTCATTAATAATATTCCAAAGGGATTTCATATTTAATTTTTATCTTTTAAACTATACATGTCTTCCAAAAAAACATATTTTTATCACGAATTATAAATTTAATGCCCACACATGAATTCATGGTTTAGTTGACTTATATATGATACATTAGTTACATAGAAATCATATAATGATAGGTATTACATTTAAATATTAATGATATTAAATGTGTAAAGTGGAGAATTGAATGTTTTACATTATGAATGGATATTGGAATAATGACTCACTATTTCATGGAATTTATTGATTTATGAAAATGAAATTTCCCAAGCACTTATCATTAGCATTATTTCTAAAATTGATTTTAATTTATTTTTTATCAATCATCCTTTGAGTGATTTTCCATTATCATATTTCCAGTACTGAGAGGATTTATAGAACGTGTACTTCATTTTTTTATATAATTACATGAGTGATATTGGGACATGTCACCTACAAGGACATGAATAATAAATTTCCAATGTTACGATTGTGGAAATATATATACATTTATTGAGAAATATTTTTGAAAATATCTTATCAATGAAATACCACCTTTACATAAAAACATCATTAATCTATAAAAACCATTCTTTACATTGTTAGTGATTATCAATGATTCAAGGCATGTATATCCATAACTACCCTCATTTTATAATTTTAATGATATTATAATGATGAAGTGTGGTCGTGAAGGGAGTATTGGTGGAAGATATGATTGAAATTGTATAGAAATAATGTGGGGTTCTTATTTTGGGAATAAATTATGGTTATTGATCACTTGTGATACTTCATTTCATTACTCTATTGAATAAAAAATTGTAATAGGAAAAAATGTACAAAAAATGATAAAAATGTCTTATGATTTTGGAAAACCTAAAATCACCACTCTATGACCGGTTATTTTAAGCATGCATGGTTAGGTGGTGGATATGGTATTTATGGAAATAATAACTATCGAAATAAATTTTATAAAATTAAAATGTACATTGAAAAAGAAAGAGTTTAAAAATAAAAAATATATATTATAGAGAGAGAACAATTAATTAAATATACATTATTTCATCCTAAAAATTAAATTGAGTTTTGGTGTTGTAGTATTTACTACTTTTAAGGGGTTAATTTCAACATACATTTATTTTTGATATCATTAATATTACATAGGATATAAACATACTCTTTGTTGATAAATTTTCAATCATCAATTCCTACCAAACATTATACATGGATCCATTTGAACCTTTGGTGAAATTCCACGTGATTTTATGTGTCATTTATCCTCATAAAGTGAAGAAACTAGATCCTTTTAAATTATTTGGATAATGATCATGCTATAATGATATGACCATATCTCTATATGAACTTCATTGTGGTTAATGTTAGATAAGATCTATGTGAGGTAAATAATTACATGGCATTTCAAATAATAATGAATTATGGAACATAAAAAATATAGATGTTCCTTCACATTTCACTAGGTAAAAGTAAAAACCTTGAAATTTTTTTTCTTTGAAAAATGAATCATTATAGTGATATTTAATGTCAACTTTTTAAAATTTTATTTGACATTTTTATTTTTTTATTTATTACTCTAGAATTTTAATATTTGTAACATTGGTGCCCTATAAATTACATGTTTTGATTTAATGCATGAGGATAATCATTGTTTAATTGTGGTGTGATTGATAGATATAATATTTTACTCATTTTATATACTCATATAAAATATTTAAGCCTTAAAATTTTATCATTTTGATATTATTTAAGATAATTATGGATTTATGGAGCGGTTTTTGACAAAATGTGAAAATTTATTAATTCAATAAATTATACACTTTATTGAAACATTAAAATTTCAAGCATAAAAATTAGAATATCAAACATATTTATATGATTATTATTTATATGATTATTAAATTTATTTTCTACAAAATTGGATTCCATAACAATAGGATATTTCAATATATATAGGCTATAGGAAATCAATGATATTGGGTACACATCCAGATGAATATTATCGACCCCTCCTCATTAACTATAACAAAACTATAGATACACAACTCAAATTGAAATGATTCTTCCTAGATTAGAACAAGGAATAATAGGTTCATTTAAAATTAAAAAACATGGGGTTATTAACATCATTATTGTTTCCATTGAATGTTATTTTTAATGACATATTTTTATAATTTCTAGTCTCAAACGGTCATAGTCAATGTTTATTCCATAACATCCCCAATATAAATCCAATTAATATGAAATTTGGAGCTGCTGAAGAAATATCAATTTCATAAAACCTATAAGAAGTCTTTATGGGTTGATTTGAATATATGGTTGATGAAATAGGATTACGTTTTTTGAAGATCGATTTTTGATGGTATGATGCTACACCCATTTATTTTTTTCTTTTTATTTAATTTTATTTAATCTTTTATTTATTTATTTTTAATATAGTTTGTTTTTTAAATATATAATTAAGGATGGTTTTATCTTTTTTATATTCATAAACCAATACCCATGTCTTAATCAACATATTATTCCCATTATTCACTTCTTTTGTTTTCTTTTTAGTTTCTGGTTTCATATTTCTATTTTTATTTATATATTATCATCATCGTTATTTTAATTTTTTTTCATTTAATATTCCCATATTTATTAAATTTCCACCATGAAATATTTCCCTAAAACAAGGATGTACGTGAGGATTGGTCTGAGGATGTTAAGTCAAAATTTAATTCATTCAGAGTATAAATTCTAAAATTTGACCATGATTGTCAGGAGAAAATGTAATGTACACAAGTTTTCCAATCAAGATTAATTCAGTTTTGTCAATTAATCTCCATCTATTCTAAGGAATCTAACATAGTGATCTTTCCCATATCCAATCATGTGAAAATTATGTATATATGACTATCAATCCAGATGATTATGTATGGTTTTGGTATAACTCCTTTGGAAACTACCCATGAAATATAAAAAAATTTCTAATCTATAACTCTGTATGAAATGGTAAAAATAATTAAGTTCAATAAATAATTTAATCAATTAAAACATTTAATTATTATTTAATTAATGATACGATTACTCATGATTATTATTACACCCAAAACATCGATACATGATTCGTCTCAAGCTAGATTCTGAACAATAACACAAGGGAATTATAGTTCAACATATTAGGATCATTCGTTATTCATTTAAATCATATTTTATTACAAAACAAAATGGAATTCTAGTCCAATTTCAAAATAATGGGGATTAAATCATCATCTCTAGAAACCAATGTGTATTTGGAGTATCAAATCATGTCCAACACCTCATGGGTATTTATAGAATTAAACTTTATGCAATGTATTAATATTCACATGCTTTCATTGAGACCTATAACATAACTTCTAGCAACCTAAAGGTATTTTAAGGCTCAATAATTCTATCATATATCACTTCTCAAAAAAAAATATCACATTTATCATATTCATAAAAGTTAAAAATCATTAACCTTATTATAAAATTCCATTTTCTTGTTGAACCATTTCAATTTATCATAACAATCCTGTTTCATTACTAATTCAAATGGAATAATATGAAAAATTACCTAATAATCCATTTAACAACATTTAGTCATATAATATATTAAACCTAAATGGATAATCCATCCATTCATTAATTACTTTTATCAATTTATTACTAATCACATTAATCAACCAATTTCATAAACACCCTACTCATCCAATTCCATAATCCCATTATTTCAAAATTTTAAATTGCACATTGATTAGTCAATTAATTCCTTCAAAACTTGGTGTTTCCCATCATGCAAATTTAAATTTATGAAATATATAAATACAATTATAATAACGTATTATCAAATTTGTAATTATAATACATAGATCACAACCATTAAAAAACATTCAACAAATAGAAATATCCCAAATTGAAGATGAAATATTATGATTACAATACCACAGAATATTTATGACCAAAATATAAATATAAATATAAAATTTATTTCATATACTAAATAAAAGATATTAAACATTTACAATATGTGAAAACAAAAAATCTTTAATTGGAAAGTGGAACAATATAGTGAGAAAACTCGAATGAGAATGAATTCAATTACCAACTAGAAGAAGATCCATTAATTTGATTTTGATTCATTAAGAATGGGGTTCAATAAGAGTATTATTACTCTAGAAATATTGTAAGATCATATGAACGATTTTAGGTCCAATTTTAAGTGGATATTGGTTTGTATAGTGGAGTTTAGGAATTTTTTATTAAATATTTGTGGGGAAGAAACCAGCAAGCGTAGATTCTTGGGCCTAGTCATATGGTTTTTCAATCTGGACACCTTAATCATAAACCTAATATTATGAGTCACAATTTTTCTACTATGTAGTGATCAATCTAACAAACATGTAATAACCGTGTAAATAACATCTTCCTTGAATGGCATGGACTGGGGATGGTGGCTGAATGGTTTGGACAAACGATGTGTCAATCATGCTCCACATCCTTTATCTTAGAAACGGGGTACTCCTTTTCCTGGGCCAGACCATGTGATATTACTTATTCAAGATACATCCATGTGAAATCCATTTGGATTAGAAAACAATAATATCAACCAAGACAACCTTGAATGATACACTATACTAGAAAAAACAGAAAAATGTAAAAGAGTGCATGAAATTGATATTGAGGTATCGCCAAAGAAGGTCCAGATATTACAAAATCCACACATTACGACAGATCATCCATAAGATTTAATAAAAAAAATTCTATGATCATAATTTCAAAATATTATTCCACTGACATCGTATTTGTTTTCTCTCCCACAATTTTCTTACTAATGATGACTTTGTTTCATTAATACATGAACTATATGCAGTCATTCCTGTAAAACATTCTCACAGCGAACCATAACTTGTATTATATGTTCCTCAAAGGATGTTTTATTATCAATCTCAATATAATCATTATCAATCAAACGATAAGGGTTGGGTCAATACATCCAATTTTTTTACACATAAAAAGAATCATGCATTACACAATACCCTAGTGTAAGAGCCAAATGGTATGCCACCGGGCTGAATCTCTCTACAATATCGAAAGGACTAAAAATCAAAGTTGACAACATGTCAGAACACAGAAACAAATTGTGACCCAACTAAGATGACACTGTATAGAATATTAGATTTCACACTATATAATCAATAGATCATCAAGTTGATCACTATTAAATTTCAATCTACTCTGAACCATATTTATGTATTTCCAAATCAACTGAACTTTCATTGATGTCACATACACGATACTCAATCCCTACAGCTCTGAATCACATTCCCATATATATTATAGAGATTATATAGTTTTCTTACAATATTGAAAATCATAAGGTTACATAATATTATTTTCATGACAACTACTATTTCAGGTGAACTTGAAAAGTCATAGGGGCCTCTCCAATGAGCCTTCATTATCATTGATACCCACTTATAGAATATTCTCCAAAACATATATAATACATTGTAACTTCACCTATATTTGTGTATAGAAATAAATATTATTAATACCAACATAACCATTCACTTCAACATACCATTCATAAAGAATGAAGTGGAACATGATTCATCATCTAGGAAAATACCTTACGGAACCCCACTAAGATGAACAATGTCATAGAGGTAAAAATACCCAAACTAATCCAGTAAGAATTTATATATGACAGTCATGATATGAATTGATTAGATAAATTATTTCACAATATCAAAATTCTGATAATTGTTTTATGTAATCCATAGATGAACACGACAAATTTAATGGTAACGAAATCTTAATTCAGTTACAAAATGGAAAAAATAATTAGTATACAATTGTTTTGTTGATTCTCACCCTTCACATGTTGATTGGTGTAGAGTCGTGTCACAAAAACTATATTTTAGTTCATCATTTTGGGCCAACAATGTTTTCTCCAATGGTCAGTTTATGTTTTTATCCAACAATGTTTCAACACCCACCTCAAGGAGTTACAGTTTCACATTATCTCCTATCGCATACTCTTGGGCGCAACTACTCTACCCTTGAAAAATTTTATATTATCCTAAAATATATTCCAAAATAAATCATACTCCTCACTTTCAAATAATTCCTTTAATTCTTGTGACACTAGAGACTCATAATATATTCCCTGTTCTAGATCATATTTGTGGAATCTACTGATATTAATATAAGGTTCATGTTTAGTAGGACTTCTATAATGATAATATGAATATATGATAACAAACTCTTGATATTACACATAGAACTACATTCATGAAAATATTATGTTAGATTATTCCAGCTCAAAAAATATACTACATGTTTTAATTTCTTATGTGCATAACCTAACTTGAAATTGAAGGACTACATATATTCAACATGCCTCAGCTTTTAGAGATTCAAATAACATTTTGAAATGATATTAATTCTTCTCTTATGGATAATAAAAATAGTATTATTTTATCGTAGCATATAATTCTGCCAACACATGATAAAATTAATAAATATAACTACATTATGATCATGAGTAAGGTAATTCCATTGATTTTTCCTCAACTAATGTAACCCATAACCAAAAGATCAATCTACCTACATCACTACTATATGTCTTATCATAGATTTATCCCAAAACACCACATAATTCTCAACCATTTCATGTTGGATTAATAGATTCTTATAGAAAAACAACTTTTCAATTCATATAATGATTTATCACCATCTACAAACCATTAAAAAATAACTACATTCTTGTTGATTCCTGAAAGTGGAATTTCCATGTGTGAAAAGTCTTAGATAAAGCACCAATAATATCCTACTATTCCCAAAAAACTTTAGATATCAATTATCATATTATCCCCCATTTAATAAACCACATCCTAAAAATTATATTTTTCATTTGAGACACCTTCCACAAAGATGATGGGAACCATAAAATGAAACAGATTGATCTTTAATGGAATCAAAAATATCAGAGTGTATATTGGATGCACTCACAATGGACTTTGGATGATATAAATATATTGGTACATGTGGATGATTTGGTTTTTGAAGGCCATATAAATACTTTATAAATTCGTCAATACAAAAAAAATCACAATGAACTCATAATTCCCATTCATACATCATAAAGATGTATATGGTATATCGTGATTTCAATATCTCATTTTATGGTACCTAGATCTTAATTCCTTCTTTGAGAAAGCATATTAATCTTTAACTGTTTAAAAAATAGTTGTTTTCATTTAAGGATAACGATTCTATATAGTAATATTATATAGAATTCATTAATGAACACCTAAATGGATGGTTCCATCAGCCTTCATAGTCAAAAAGATTGGATGACCCCATTGTGACGTACATGGATTTATAAATCCATTATCAATCAATTCCTCTAAATGAGACTTAATTTCTTGATTATATTTTGGATCAAATATATAAGGTTGAACTAAAAATGGAGTGGTAATATGAATGATCAAAAATATAAACCCAACATCTCTTAGGTGGAAGAACAAATAATTCATCGTGAATCATTTCCTAATACCGTTTTTCTAGGATTAGACTGTTTTTACGTCTCATTATCCCATCATTGGAAAAACATCTAGCAAAGTGGGTAGTGTTTTCCAACATTTGCGGATGAAATATCCATGTCCACCATGTTTGGTTATCCCACACTCTATATTGATCAAAATTGTCCCCATGAAGAGTTTTAAAGATCACCCATTATAAGTAACAATTTATGTGGTCATGCTATGCTACAACCAATCCATACCAAAAAAACATGTCGAAGCTCAACAAATTAATGATGTAAATATAAAATCTAAAATGATAATCACAATCCTTGAGAGAATAATATTTTTATAATACCACTCAAAAACACCACTACCAGACACATCCCATTGAGATGATATCTATGTATAAAATATTTTGAGTCTCTGGTGTCAACAAAGAACTGTAAATATTATAGGCTCAATGAATAATACCTATATCTATTGATGGACCAACCTCATTATCCACAAGATTTGGCTGAACTGCATGAAATTGTTTCCCCTAATCAATATGCTACAGTCTATGTCCATTGAGCATCCCCACTTCCTTAATATGTGTTCTATTTACTAGAATCACCACATACACTTCCTTGACCACCAATACTATAATTACTCCTACTACGAGATAGGTAGGGTAAGAATACCCCATTTTATTTGTCTAGTGTTTCATATCTCATAAATCATTACCCACATGTCGTGGGATCTAGAAAAACAATTGTATAATTCCTAACATAATGCAATATAAACACGATACCAGTGGTTGGAAAAATATCATTAAAAGAGATCCAGCCTATCACAGTTTTGGAATAGAACTCATGACTTGTGTTGAGGAACTGATCATTTCCCATAGAAACATTAATGGTTACCTACATAGTTGATATTTTGGAAGTAAACCCCCAAACTCTCGGAAGACATAACTCATTTCCTTCCATTATAAACAACATTAATTCCACTGGATTCCTTCTTCATGTCTACATGTGAAATGAAATTTCAAATCATGGTCATACTCCACAAGGTCAAACTCATAAACATATATTTCTTCTCATTCTTAATAATTTTAATGTATAATTTCTCCATGAACCTCCCATTAATGTCTATTCATACCATGATATCTAGAAATGCATCCTCAGTCATTATGTCTAAATAAAACTTCCCTCAACTATGTAAAATATATGTATCCAATTTGAAATTCTTTTTGGCAAGAGGAGCTTTTTGGTCCAAGATGATTTTGATATTCAAAATCACAAAATGAACCTATTTATTACCACCCTTTTTTTATATGTCATAGGGTTCAACAACTAGATCCCCCATGTTATGTCAAACATAATGTTAAAACACCTATCTATGTATCTCACCATACACTCCACAATTTTTGAAATGTTCTCATAGAACTACTATCGTAATCATTCACCTATATTTATTTATACATATGGTTCTACAGTATGATTTACAACACCAACCATGTACTCTTACCACCCTATCAAATAACATCATCATGGAGGAATATCTATAAAATAAAAAACGCATGACTTAGGGAATCCAACACAACTTTTCAAAATTTATATAAGAGGTATTCACATAAATCTTTTCATGTAATATTGTATACCAAAACACGAGGTCAAAATAGATTAACTATCACTACCATCAACCATTCTCATTTATGGCGTTTCTAACATATGGTAAATCATTTTCAAAAACATGGATTCCTAATAGATACACATTTTATCAAATTCAATGACCATAGTATCCATCATTAAATATTTCCAATTTCATATTATGAACCATTTAAATATAAATAAAAATGAAATAAACAAATATTGTTTTTATTTAAACATCTCTCCCAAATCCTTTTTTCACGATTGTCATAAATAATTCACTTTACAACAACTTTGGAGTGCCTAAAATTATATGTGTTTATGTAACTATTATACTGTAATAAACCACAAAAAATTAATGATGGAAATATTATAATTAATAAATAAAAATTTTAGGTGAGTAGTCATTCAATTATAACATCAAAACATCAAAACATAAATCCCACCACGGGTACTTCAGTTTTCCCCCACACATTAGTCATTTAATATAATACAAGAGTCTATGATCATAGATTTTTTCATCCTAGTCTTTTTTATACCTTTTTGAAATATTATGAAAAAATAATGGAAAATAAAAATTCAATTCATGGAACGTTATAATATTTAAACCAGTATTCCATATGCTAGTAATAAGAGTAGGTTTTCTATGAGACATCTAGCATCCCTCCCATTTTCGAAAGTCTTATGACTAGTATTGAGGTTCTATTAAAAATATTGGAAGACTAAACACTCTCTATAAAAGTATAAAAATAATTAAATAATGATACCACAAATATATGATAGATCCAATCAACATGATAATACCACAGCCAACAGAAACTTGTATTAGATGATAAAAAATAAGAAAACAACAACAAATCTAAAAAAGTAGATTTATCATTTAATGTATGTTTCAACTATAAACATGAAAATAAAAATAAAAAATACACTGAAAACTCTTAGTGGGCCTATATATGTTGTATGGTTTCAAGAATCATGATCTTTATAATCAAATATTTCAATTATAGAGGTTTTCCGTTATAATATATTGCATACAATAAGTCTATCGTGTATCTATTAGGCTACTCATGTAGGGTGTATGTAAATATCAGAAGGCCACCACCATAGGCATATAAATAAGTATACATTATGTAATAGTGTATCATGTTTTATAAATACTAAATTATAAAAAATAATGTAAATAGTTACACCATTTTCTAATTCATTAATTAACCACATAATTACCTAGTTTAACATCGACACCCATATCATTAATACCTACGTCGTTGCATGCCAAATTTTGAACCATATCGAAATGGGAATAAATTTTTTTAAATCAATGATTTTCATTATTTATATAAATACAATTTTATAGCACGAATACTTAGAATGCCAACTTAATTATATTATCATGGGGCCTAGAACATCATGTCATTACCCTATGAGAATTTGGATCATTTTTCATTGTTCCACACCCCATGGGTATTTTAAGCATCATTCACTATACCATTATATAATATTCAAATTATTTTATTATAGTCTATAATATTAAGTCGATCACTCCATGGGTAGTTAGATCATTATTTCTTATCCCAAAACTCATTTATCAATCAATCCCATTTACACATTTATCTTATTAATCATTTTTAATAATTATTAACCATATTATCAAACACTCTAAAAGTAGATCACTATTTAAATTTATCATAACTATCATTGTAATTCACATAAATCGCATGGAATAATATTAAAAATTTACCAACTAACAATTTATAAACATTTTTTCATATAATACATTAACCATTCAAGGATAATAAAACCATACGAAAATTGAAATTATCAACTAACAAATTATAACATCAATAAATGAATATCGAAAATCCACTAATATTCCAATTAAATAACACCATTATTCCACTATTTTAGTAATAACATTGATAAATTAATAATTTCAATTCCCAAATCATGTTCCATATATTTTAGTTTATGTTTCACAAAAATATTAAATTAATTACATCAAAATTATTATATTTTGTAGTTATACTGACTACATCAATGATGTAGATAGATGTTATCCAAACAGAAATACCCTAAATTGAATTGGAAGGTTAAATAACACAACATTGAGAATGATCTCGGTGAAAAATAAATGATCATTTTCAAAATCATTTTGATCCATGACTACAAACATATAAACAAATTCTAATGGAGGAATTAAATCCCTTTTAAACAAATTATTGAATGGAGAGAGATAAAACTAGTATACCAATACATAACTCACCAAATATAAGATGATCCTTTAATAAAATCATCAATTCATTAATAATGGGGTTCTCAGAACCTTGGAATACATGCATGTTCATAAAAATTCTTAGGAATGAGTTTAGATTTTAGTGTGTGTGATTAATTGTTAATAATTAAGGGTTTTAAAATATAATAATTTTTTGAGGATTAGAAACTAAAATTTATTGTTTTTTGGGATGGGGAAAATGGATTATCAAACCACATGCATTTAATTTAGTATTAGTATTTATACTATGTTACTGAACATATTGAATAATTGGGTCACTACTATTAATGTCCCCACTTCCTCATGTTGCACTACTTGAAAAGGGTTTCTACTCTGTTTTCCAAACCATGTGCCAGTTTTGAACCCACACTTGTCTCTCCAAAAATGGGTGCACGGTTTTTTAGGCCAAGCCAAATGTTCTCCCTAACCATTCACCAACTATTCATATCCCAACATTCTAAAATAATTATCCAATTTTACACAATACAAACCCCTAAAACCCATCCAATAAATAATGAAAAAACTAATATAATACATAAAAATGAGGTCACTACATCTGCAAAAAATAGATGGATATTATAATTTTTTATTTGCAAAAAATAATTGGATAACCAAGTATTTACCCTTATATGGTTTTTGTTTTATCCCTCTTAATATTCCCTCAGTAATATTATCATGAAATTAATTTCAACTAACAGATTATGGGAATCTATAATAACGATATAGGGTTTTGGAATAACCGTTGATTCACAAAAAAAACATATTATGGTCTACTATAATTTAGTCTTAAGACAACGTATTACGTCATGTTATTTAAAACTATTTTCCTTAATATTTTATAATAATATTTAAATGGTATTATATGATAATATATTTATAAAACAATTAAATTTATAATGATCAAATTTTCATTCATAATGTAATATGACTAATTAATAATCAATTCCCCACGCCTCTATTCTTATATCCCTGATGAAATATGGATGTATAATAAATAAATAAAATCAATAATAAAGGAATTAAAATATTAATTTTTAAGGGAAGTCATCTTTGGAGTGATTATATTATTCTTCACAACTAATAAGAAATGTTATAATTTTTTGATATAATGAATAATCATATACATCGTCCTTATATTATGAAATCATATAATCTAATATTGTAAAGTTATATTGAATTTGTGTGTTGAGGAATTGATTAATTAATTTCATATCACTCAAAGTAATATTTTGAATTAGTTTATGGGAAAAAATTATCAGAATATACAAAAATTATATGTTCTCAGTGGGGGGATATTGTGAAATATTCAACATTAAATCACATCAGGATAAATATCGTTATACTTGAATCATATAATAAAAAAATAATTCATGAATAAATCAATATCATAAATAAAATTGTCAAGATTTAATATTTGGGAGAATATTTTTCATATTAAACCATAAATAATTATCCACTATGAAACCTCTTAAATAATGCTGACATAAAGATTTATACCAAAAATGGAACTCATTTGAATGAATGCATCATTGAAAAAAATTATAATGTAATGATTATTTGTAGATGAATATAATGTTATCCTTATGTATTTTTTATAAAATAAATAAAATATTTTTTATGATACAATATATACTGAGAAAATATGATAATTATATCCCTTTATGAATTGAAAAATTTCAAATGAGATTTAATTTTGTTATTTGGAATTATATCATTCCTACAAAAAGGAATGCAGTGATATAGTAATAAAAAATGTGTGAATTCATTTAATTGTTTCAATAGTTGATTGAGTATACACATTTCATATGCAGCTGTAATGAATGAAGGTCATGTAGAATATTTCGATAGGACTCAAAACACAAAAATAGGAAATAATGATTATAGTGGTGGAAGAGGAAGATTATTATTTAATGTCAACTAAATATGCACTAAAATTATGAAACCCAATTTATCTCAAATATTAACATATTTTCTTTTGATAATGAAATTGAATGAGTAGTCGATGTCTACTGGGATTAAAGTTCAATAAAATATATTACAAAAATATTATTATCCTAATGTCCCTAGATTTATTTATAATATGATATTTATAATAATGATGAACATATTATTGTGTAATTATAATATGATTTCCATTTATTTATTTAGATCAATATATTTTTTAAAAAATTAAGTATATGAATAGTGAATAACCAAAAAATTAGAGAATACTTACTTGATGAATGATACTGACATGGGGAAACCGACCATTATGTAATTTATAAAATTTTATTTCTATAAAGGCTGGAATATATAGGCCATATACATTGAGATATGGATTAATTGCTTTAGATTAGTGTATAAATTCTAATAGAAAGTAATATTGATGTAGAATACACTTATTAAATCTTAGTTAAAGATTTTAATTCTACGAGCAACACTCACCATGTATTTCAATATTATATCATTATAATATTTTATATTTATAATATACAAAATATGGTTGATATTAATACAATATAGATACTTTTTCCCATGGATTTAATAACTATATTTTGATACCCATGAAATATATCTAAATTATTGAATATCCTGATATATAGAAAATTAATGTGATCTCATAAGAATTGGAGAAAAACTAGAACATTACAAATATAATTTATGGGTCTAAAAATATAAATAATTTTTTACCATGGTGTAAAATACCAAATAAATTCTCAATGAAATCATCATACTGATGGATAAAGAATCTATGCATGAGGAGACTAAATATAAGTTTTCATATCCAAATAATTGAGACAACTGGTATATAGATATTGAATTCTATAAATATTTCAATAGAAGCATTTGAATTTAAAATATATGTTTATTATAATGTTTCTATAGAAACATAAAGTATTTATTATACAAGAATTTATAACTAACATTATCTATATAATGTTTTCAATATATGACTGTTCAAAATAATGTTTTTAATAGATTTTTTGAAAATTTCCAAAAGATAATGTATTAAGTCTAAATGTTTGTAATTAGATTGTAAATAATATTTATTTCTTATTTATTTGATATATAGAGAATGTATGATCCACAAATTTACAAGAAGATTCAATAAAAAATAAAAAATGAAAATATTTTAATGAGAGGAATAGTAAAGTACATGCCATTGTTCAAGAGTCTTTTTACAAAGATGGAGAATATTTTTACCCTGTGATACATGGTAGTGGTTTCATATCCCACAAGATTTAAAATAGTTACAATATCCATGAATATGGTGAAGGTGATATTATATTCATAAATTACTGATTAATATACATCATCCCACGTATTTAAAATTTATTTTTGTTACATAAAATCGTTAAAATAAACATTGGAAATTAATTGAAACAATCTTTAATGATTGACTCATAGATGTAAAAAAATTTGGATAATTATAAAAATAAAATGGTTGGATCTGTCATAATAGATACAGATTATGGAAGAGTTATAATGGAATAACATTGAACCATATATTGTTCATTTCAAATATCAAAAAATAAAAAGATAATATCACTAATATAGTGGATGAAAGTAATCTATGAAAGATAAATAATTTTTATTTAGTGAAAACGCTCATGATAATGTTTATTAAAAATGATTTAGTAATTAATATATCAAACATATATTGAAAAAGGAAAAAAATAGGAATTGTGTAACCAATTGAACATATCCATTAAATAATATAATCTAGTGGAGAATAAAATAATGAAACAACATGATTTAGTAAACACATTATGTGTACAATCTAATGAATATAAAGGTGAATATTTTAACTAATTATATCATTATATTTATAAAAGGATTATTTCATTAGCGTTACTTATTATTTATGTAGAGTATGGTGAATGATCTAGAGAAATTGATGAAATTATTAATATCTTTGAAAATAATGTTTCATGTAAAAAAATGTTCATATATTATATTGATATACAAGAATAAATAAATTCAATCATATTAGGAGAAACAGAAATCAACAAATAAATATAATGCTTCATATAAAACATAATAAAAAGGATTATATATTAAGTACAATCATTTTTTAAATTAAATGGTTTAAATAATTATATCATTTTAGAACAACATTATATTATAGGAAGAGTAATAAAAATAATTTATCTCAATTCACAATTGGTTCATACAAAACCTGAATTTTTACATCTTTTTATGAGTTATAGTAACTCAATAAAATAATAAAATGATAAAATTTTATATGATAGCATGTATTACATGAATACCCAAGCATGTAAGGGAATATAATATCATAATGTGTCCCAAAATAAATAATTTATTTACTAAATTTAAATTAATATATAGTTTGATATGCACCCAACACTGTGTTTTCCGGCATCACACAGAACACCAACTTCATTCAATTAACTATTAATCATGAAAGGCCATGTTCTACTAAAAATCAATATATTTTTTAAATATAAGTATATTATATAATATGATATATCTTATCAGTTAAATTTTCATTTGTGAAACAGATTGACTACCTATTATGAATATATGGTTTTTATAAATATAATAAGAAATCATAGTTTAACAATTAATTATAAATTATTATCAAAACCAATTGAATATATAGAAACAGTTTTATTCTCAAAAACCCGTTTTATATTAATAAATTAAATTAATTAATTTTAGTGAATTATGTTAACAATTTTAAATGTTATATACTCAATTAAATAATTTTAAATTCATTATATTGATTGTTATTTAATAAAATAAGAAGAACCCAAATTTTTGACATAAAAGAAGAATTTTTCTAATGAAATATTAACGACTTATAATTGTGAATAAAATTTAAATCTAAATTTTGGAACTATTTTTAATGTTATATTTAAAAATTAACATAATTTTTTAATGGAGAAGATTAAAAATATACTAGGGAGATTATTTTTATTTTCCTATGAGGTTACATTTTTACAGAATTGTGAAACATAGAGAATTTTAATTGGAAACTAATTTTTTAGATAAATTATTTATTTAATCTATTTTAAAGATTATTACGATCAAATTTAAAAAAAATAATATAATATAATTTATTTTAATTTAATTATAATTTAAATCATATATAAACGAATATCAAACTTTGATCATTTTTTCATTACGAACCAATATTCTTGTCATGTCCATTGGGATTGAATTTAATTTACTTTATTCCAATCATAAAATTGTAATTTGGATATATGGGTTCAATTTTTAAAATAATAATAATGTATATTTTCTAATAATATTAACATACAATTTCAAAACCTTTTTTTGAATCATTTTATAAATAAATATATTGTTTAAGAGGAATAATACCTTGTGAATAGATTAAACCATAATATTGAGATCTATAATGACACATAATCTCGACGAAAATCCATTAGAAGTACATATTAATACTATATCATCCATTTTTTAAAAAATTACTATTTTTTGGTCCACATGAAAATGGAAAAATATTAGTGTACTTCCCTCTTAAAAATATTACAAGAATTCCACACTTCCAAAAAAATATAAAAAGGAACTCAACCCTACAATTTATTAAAACTTATGAAGCCATTTATCACACCAAAAATTTTCTAAATTAATATATCAACATCAGTACCCTAATCATTGATGCCTCACATTGGGAATAATTCCAACAAATGTTTTTCTTTCATATAATCCAATATGAGTTAGCTGAATAAGAATTAACCTTAAAAAATGATCACTCATATTTTATTTCCTTATAAAACATTCCATTTATAGTATAAAAATCTATATATTTATTGAATAATTTTTTTCTCATTATATGTTACTTCTTAAAATACATAATTTATTATATATATATTTATTTAAAAATTTATTTTTAAACTATTTTAATATTTTTGGTAAAAAAATAATTCATTTTAAAATTAATCATGTTAAATTTTTCATAAAAATATTTTTTGATAATTTTCTGAAAACATTTATTTATTTGTGAATAGTAAAAATATACAGTTGTTTGTAAAATATTGTTTTTTATATCATGAAGTCATTGTTGTGATAATTTTTTTTTGAAATTTAGAGAATAATTAAATAATTATATTATAAGAGTAATATTGTGTAGATATAATGTAGAAAATAGAAATTATATTCTATTAATGATTACTGAAAAATTATTATCAGTACTGCTGCAGTTATAACACAACATTGGTAAGGTAATATTTTATTCTTTGTAAATAATAATTAAGTGCTAAAAATAATTTTTTGAGGAAATTATTTTTATTAAAATCTATTATTTATATTTTAGGGTGTTAACCTATAATTTGACCGTTATATTACAATAATGTCATCCAAATTCATGTGAAATTATTACCTAGAAAATTAAAAGGGGAAATAAAATTTTAAGATGTTTTCTAGAAAAGCATATGTCTTAATATAAATATCTAATCCATATGAAATTTTATTTTGAGAGTTATTAAATTATATATATGAATGTAATTTTTTTATATAATAAAAAATTAAAATTATATTTTAAGAAAAACAGTTGTAGCACTAGTGCAGGCATTAAGAAAAAACATAAAATGTTTTTAATATAAATATGAGAATTATTAAATGAAAAAACTTTTGCATAATTTTTTTTATATAATCAAATAGACACCATTTATATGTTTTTATATGAATTGGTTATATTATAGAACCACATGGATAACATTAGTCCAATTATATTATATTATTAAAAAATACTACATTTTCACACTATAAATTTCAATTCGTATAATATTTTAATTAGACGTTTTCCAAAAGTTTGTCCTGAAAAAATAGTATTTAAAAAGGTAGTGGAATTGTGTATCCGGTTAAATTTTATTCTTAATTTTTATATTTTAGACAATTACATTAATTCCTTCATCAATTATGATTTAGTATACATTTAATTAATGAATAAATCAAATTAATGATTTTAAAAATAGTAAAATAAACTTTATTGGTTATTTAATGTAAATTAACAATATATATTTATGAAATTATATTATGTATAACATATAATAAAAAATTATTTTAATTATTTGTTTTTTGATATTTTATAGTCCTGATTTTAAAAAGATTCTAGTTTAACTAAATTCCATAAATTAAAAATTTTATTCAGAAACAAAAAAAATAGAGAATTTCAGAATAAATCCAACCAATAAATGATTTTTCAATAATGTTATATTATATTATTTTTACCCATTTTTGATGTCTTGAAATCTATAATATGTTTATTATCTTATAATAATTTTAGTAATTTCTAGGCTACCCCACACATCAATTATAAAAGAAGGCACCCTCCATCAAAAATTATCATCAAATGAATCCATCATGTTCAAATAACCACTGCTAAATTTTGTCTTCCAAATCCCTTGAAACTATATTATTCTTCTGGTATTACAAAAATACTACATACAAGAACTTTAATGGCGATATATTGGGTAATTTTTCATCATTTAAGCTTTCTTTTTAATCTAATTTAAATTACAATTTTACTTATAACTTATCCCCACCTATTATCTAATGTTTCATAACTACACCACTATAAAATATATATTGTAGTGCTGAATTTTAATAGTATAAATCACATGAAACCTCCAATATTTTCAATTATTACAAAAAAATATGCATTCATCGTCCGTTAATTCACTACCTTCATGAGCAATGATTTTTCATTTCACTTTTACCAAAGTAATGGAATATATAATTTCACATGTAATAGTTTAAAATCACCAATATATACATACATATATATATATATATTTATATCTTATCAGTTAAGGATTTTTATTTAATTTTTACAAGGATGACCATAAATAAACCATAATTGGAAACAACAAAAAATATGCACCCAAATTAATAAAAATAAACAAATATTGAGTATAAATGGAAGGAAATATTATAAGAAGACAATTTTGGTATTAAGAACTAGATTATTATTATATAATATATAATTCAAACTATTAAAACAATTATAATGGAGTTTGGAACACATTTCATAGAATTCAAACATGGCATAAGGGACTTTCTCTTATAACCTTTTCGAAAGTCTCTTTTATGAAAATCAAAGAAAAATTTATATATATGGAATGATAATTTTCTCCAGATTCCATGATTATTTATTACTGTGATTTTTCCATTATAGTATTATTTTTTGAAAAATATTATTTCATTATTAATATCTTGATTTTTTATCAATAATTTGATGTGTTTTACGAAAAAGGGTTTTCTGAGAATCTTAATGTGTTTTGATCAAGAATTTAAATAATGGATCAAGTATTTTATTTAGGATATTTTACTTTTATATTTTTAATGTTGGGACTATCCAATTTTAGAACAATATTTGTTTTTATGAGCCCCATTACAGCTCCAAATATTTTGGGTTGGGCCCATTATTACTTAATATATTAGGGATAATCCATATTACAGCTCTCCAAGGCATTTGGTACCCTAGATATGGATGTTGACTGATAGGTTATTCAATTTTTATGGTTGAATATATGAGTGATATTGTAAATATGTACAAATGAAAATACATTATGCTTTTATGAATGATGATGTGTTTTTATGAATTAGATTTTAATTGTATTTATGTTATCTCATGAGTAACAATTCCATTATTTATACCTCTTATTGATATTTTGTTCACATCCCATGATTTTAAAATTTATATCATAGTTCACAGGGATGTGTAAGAGAAATAATGTCGTCATGAAGAATTTTATGAATATTTTTGAGTGAAAATTTGTTTTCGTTTAAATGTTTTATATTTCAGAATAAAAGAATATTGTATTAGTAGTACATACATTGTTAGAACATGATATGTTATGTATTTATTGTTTCCAAATTAAACAAGAAAATAAACTATAAAATGTAATCAATTTATAATAATATTTATTCTTGACTAAAAATTAACATTCCAACTTCCTTTACTGTTGGGTCCTTATAGATGGTATTAGAGGATATTTTAGATATCTTTAGGTGTTACGATTATTTAAATAGAATTTAATAAATTATTTTTACTCTTTATTTAATTTAAAATAATATAGTATTTAAATATTAATAGTTTCTTTCATCAATTATATGTTTATTCAGAATGAGTTTCTACATTAAAAATATGGAATCTGATTTGGAATGTCACTGATCGAATGATATCCATAAGAATGTGCAACCTAAAATGGTGGGAATCAGAACCTACAAGTTTCTGAATGTAATATCTATCGATAATAATGATAAATGGTGGTTGTATACATGAAATAATAAAACCTAATATACCATGAGGAAGCATGTACTTTTTGGTTCATTTTCGGTGTAAACAACCTACTACATTAAATGGAACCAAAAATCTAGTGATTGCCGAAATAAGGATCAATGCACTAGAAAATATATTTGTTGTATTGGGATTTTCATAATCCAGAAATGTAACAATATCAATTTATCATTTTGATGATGAATCTGATCAATGGGGTTCTCTAGTTATGATTATGATGGAATGTTATGATATAATTTGTCTAGGATTATATGATTTTAATAGTATTTGAATGGAAAAATGTTTTCCTTAAACTGTTCAACTATGAATGGAGAAACAAAATATTCAATGTAATGAATAATATTGATGATTATTTGTAAAAAAATGAGTATTATCTAAAAAGACTATCATGGTGTGTAACAGATTTTACTCATGAATTTTATCATAATATAAATAAACTTTACTCATGTTGGAATCTATTTCTAAGAATCTCTTTGGAATAACATGATCATTAAAGCAATGAAAAAATTGTTTTTTGTGCATAAACATAATTATATGATGTTTTATAACATGTATGTGTCTCATCATGACAAGTATATATTGTGGTTATATTGGAATTCATGGGGTATAAGTCATCTATAATCTCTGGATGTATGAAAATCAATTTCATTTCTTCTGATACGTGCCGTAAAATGAATCATGGACAATGATGTATAAATTATTGGAAATGGGAATGAAGGGGGGATTTTGGGAATATTTCTCATGATTTCAAGAAAAATGATTTGAAACTTATTGAGATGCTAATGGTGTGATTCATTAACTACAAGTAATTGGGTAATGTTTCGTATTGTTTTTCAACTATTTGTTACACATGGGAGAATTGAATAATATTGTAAGAAAAATTATATGGAAAAATCCATTCAACTACTTCAGCAGATGTGGAGCCTTCAAATGGATTTTTATTAGGTGGATTTTTTTATTTTAATTATTTTTCTATTTTTTTAGATTCATGATCTAAATATTCATTAAATTCATTGAAATTTCATGTTATGATTGAAATACTAACAATATAATTAATCTCTAACTCATGGTAAAAACACCTAGTAGAAATCTTGAGGTAAAAAACAACAATATGATTCTACCTACCATTGTCTTTGTAATGATTTTATATGAAAATAGTAATGTATTGAATCTATTAGATATTGATGTCATTATTGGTATATATTTGAATTATTTTTAATATGTTATGATTGATAATAGAGAAAAGATATTGTTTTTCTAAAATAGTTTACATTTTTGTACAATAAGGAAATCATGCAATTGATTTTGTATTAAGAAGCTAAAACACTATTAAAAAATGGAAATGAATGTTGTCTTTGACACATTGGTGAAAAAAGGAGAACCATTCTGATTAATAATATTCTTGTGGTAAATGAGAATCGTAATTTATTTCATGATTAATTTCCTCGTTTTATTCCGGATTGAGAGGTTGAGTTTACTATTTAATTACTTCCTCATGCTAGGAAAATTACAAAACCACCTTATCAAATGGAGTAAATGAAAATGTTATCCTTGAAATAGTTGATGTAGTAATATTAGATAATGGATTTATCTAACTGAGATTGTGACCATTGGGTTCTCCTATCTTGTATATTAATAATATACATAGATTAATGAGACATTTTATTTATTATAGAACCCTTAATAACGTCATAATTAAAAAAATTATTATTTCCCTCATATCGATGATTTTTTTATCAATTCTATGGAGCACAATATTATTCGAAGGTTGACCTGAGGGTGGGGTACCATAAGTTGAATATAAAAAAATATGACATCCCAAATATTTCATTTCATACTACATATATGCATTATGAATTTATTTTTATGCAGTTTTGGTAATCAAATTCACCTACTGATTTCGTTGATCTTATGAATAAAATATTTCATGATTTTATCGATATGTTTTTAATTTTGTTTATTTTTGAAATTCTTGTATATTATAAATGTTAATAGGATCAACATTGAAATATAAGGGTTGTTTTGAAAATAATAAATGGAATGGAACTATATATTAAATTTAGCATGTGTGAATTTTGGTTATAAAAAATTTATTTCCATGGTCAAATTGTATCAAAAGATGGTATAACAATTGATCCGAAAAAATGAAAGTTTTTTAAGAATTCTCATTACCCATAAATATAACACAGATTAATAGTTATCTTGATTTGGTAGGATATTACAAGTGGATTAGTAAAAAAAATTGATGGTTATCTAGTACACTGACTACGTCTAATAGAAATGAGTTAAATTAATCTAGAAAAAAGCATGTGACTCTTATTTCCCGTAACTAAAAATTATGTTGTCGAATATTCTTGTTCTGATCCTATATTCTTGAAGTTAGGAGTTTCTCATCAATAGTGATGCTTCTTTAATTGGATTTGGCCATCTTCTAATGCATATTGATTTGGTAATTTATTATGTGTCATGTTATTTAAAACCTCATGAGTCAAATTACCCACCACCTGATTTTATGTTAAAGTCTATTATTTTATTCTTCTTTTTCTACTAGTCTGAAGTAGCATGCCTTTTGTTCTCTGTTTTCTCTGCACTGGTTTTTTTTTGCAGATTTTTTCGGGGCCTCTTTCATGGAGTGTTTTCTTGCATTGGTTTGATTTGTTGCTGTTTTTAGAAGCCTGTTTATATTGTGGGAGCAGTGGATGATCCGATGAAGTAATTTGTTGCCTTGCTGGGGGCTTCTAGGTGTCTTCGTTTCTTGGTTTATAGAGTATTTGATGAGGAATCGATTATTCTTATACAAAGGTTGTCCTAAAGCCTTCTATTTCAGGATTCCTTTTGCAGCATCTTCTTCTTGTCTTCTAGTGTCCACCCTATTTCAATGGGTTTTTTTGTTGATTTTTTTGTTCCATTTCACCATAACAACAGATTAGAGTTCTTTAGTGATTCCTGATTTCATTTTTTCCTGTATTGTTCTTATTTTCTTCTTTAATAAAATTCCATATTATGAAAATAATTTAGAGTGGATAATGAATTGAATTGGATAATTAATACTTCATTAACCATGAAATATTAGGAACATAACCCTTAGTGAATGAATAGATAAATTATGGATTGGATATTATTGGCGCACGAAATACCTCTTCTTGATTTAGGTGTCAGTGAAATCGTCTCTATGAGATAGAATTATGGGACTATATTAGGAGTATTGTGCATTAAAAAAAGTAGAAATAGTTATGAATAATATGATACTTAATGAAATATTGACTACCATTGTTTTTTGTGGCTTTGTATGTGATTATTTGATTCTTGTGATTAACAATTTAATAATGAGTTGTTATGTGAGGGGCTTAGTTCACTGTTTTTTGTTCATCCTGATAGCACCAAGATATATAGGGATATTCTAGATTATTATTTGCGTGATGGAATAAAAATATATAATTAATATTATACTGTGAAATGATGGACATGTCCAGAGGTTAAAATTGATTTTCACTTAGTGAATAAGAAGGATCATTATTTTTTTGTTCCATATTGGAGATGGGATAATATATCAATGGTCTTCATGGTGGGAATAAAAAATAAATCTTGTGGAAAAAATCAAATCTTGTTTTTTTAATCATTTGACTAAGTCTACTAATTTCTTTCTTATTCAAGACACTATTTCCCTAGATCATCATTATCTACTATAACTCAAAAAAATAATGTTGATTCATGAAGTTACTCCTTCCATTTTATCAGATCGTGACTTAGGATTACTAGAATATAATAAAAACTCATTAAAAAGTTATTGGGAATGTTATTATTTTTTAATAAAACTTATCATCCTCAATCATGTGGGCAGTCAGAACAATCAATTCATACATTATAGGAAAATATATGATATTGTTCAATGTAACAACAGGGATGTTGGGATCAAAATCAATTTTAAGTTTACCATTCATTTAATAACTGTTTTTATTCCATTATAAAGATGAAAAAATTTGAATAATTATATGGAAATTAGTCTCAAACTCTTCCATTAACAGTTGAATTCAAGTAATGGATGTTGAAGGCACCTAAATTAGTAGAGGAATTAGTCGAAAATCTCCAACAGATCTAGTCCAGATGAATATAGCTCAATTATACAGAAATGTTATAGAGATAATAGGTGGAAAGACATTTAATTTGATTTAAGTGGTCATCTTTTTGATAAAAAACTCCACTAAAAAATATTAATATTTCATTTTAAAATAGAATGTTATTTTACTATATCATTGTTCTTTTCCAGATATTCATGAAAGTTGGACCAGTTTCATACTGAGTAACATTGCCTTCGAGTTTATCTCAGGTGCACAATTTTTTTCTTGATTCTGTGAAATTAATGTATGTGTCAGTTCCATCTCATTTTTTCAGCCCACAAGTTGTTCTTCTAGAAGCGAAACATTCTTATTAAGATAAAAATTTATATTATTAACTATATAGATCAATTTTTGTGGAATAAGGTAATTTTACACGATAAGGTTTTTTGGAGAACCCATGTGGTAGAATAAGTATCATGGTATTCTAAAAATCATATTGGGGAAATGTACCCCAAATTTATCTATATGTTTATAAAAATTAGTAGACACACATTCAAAATGGGGGAGAATGTAACATCATGGGTATTTATAGAATAATTTTATTTATTGTAATAGTAATTTGTAAAATAAATAAATTATTATGTAGTTATTTTTTTAAAAAAAATTAATGCTTAAATTATCGAATTTTAAATTTAGTAACCATATTTATTTATTCATTCAACATATTAAAATTATCATATTATTAAATTTTTATAATTTTTCTAGAAAAGATTAATTTTTTTGTTAATAGTTATAAATTTGGTTTTTTACAAAATACAATATTCTTTTGGTGTCATGAATACATTTTTTAGATATATATATTTCTAATTTTATTGAATAATTAAATAATGAAATTATAGGATTAATATTGTACAATAATAAACCAGAACATGAAATCTCTATTCTATTAATGATATGTAAAAAAATTATTTTATGTTTTATCATCGTGAATTCAATGTCATATTTGGATCCTTTTAAGTAATAATTGAGTGCTAAAAAATATTTTTAATTAGAAATTTATTAATTAGTAAGTAATTATTATGTTTTTTTAGATTTATAATTTTATAGTTATATAACTTTAATCTTATCCAAATGTTTTTATAGTGTTTTCGTCAGGGAGGAAAATATGAAAAAACAAGTTTTAGATGTTATTTTGACTTGTACTTAAGTGAATATAAATAATTAATGACTATAGAATTATATTTTGATTGTAATTCAAAAACAAATTCTGACATTAATTAATTATTAATTTTTATAAATGAAATAATTAACATTAATCCAAAGGATATACAGATTCAATTTATATTAAAGCCTATGAAAAATAAATAAAATGATTTTATTATAATTTGAAGAATGATTAAATGAAAAACATTTGAGTAGAACATTTTATATAAGAAAATAACACCCAATTTCATGTTTTTATTTGAATACTGGACATTATAGACCATCATTGATAACATTTTTCTTATTATATTATTTTACTGAAAAGGAAGACAACTTGATCAGACTATAACATTCATTTAGTAAAATATTTTAATATAAGTTTTTCGATAATTGTTTTTTGAAAAAATTGCATTTGGAAATATAATGGAATTATATTTATCATATTTTTTTTATTTTTTATGTATAAAATGATTAGATTAATGGATTTAAAAATTTAACTTAATATATATTCGATTAACGAATAAATAAAAGTAATGATTTTAAAAATAGTAAAATAAATATAAGTTGATATGTTTTAGTGAGATCAAAATTTTTATAGGTAAATATATTATGTATAATATATAATACACAATTTAATATGAATTGGAAATTTTTTTTGATATGTTTAATGTTATGATTGTTAGTTTCTTTTGATTTGACAAAAATAATCCAATAATAAAATATTTTATTAAATAACTAAAAATTACTAAAATATTTAACAAGGAAAAAATTGAAATAATTTTGTTGAAAATATGATATTATATGATATTAGTACCTTTAGGATGTATTAATCCATATAAAAAATTAATTATATTTGAATAATTTGTGTAATTTATATGTTACCCCTCACATCAATTATAAAAGGAGGCTTCATCCTTCAAAACTATTCATCACAAAAAGCCATCATGTTTTCCTAAACCCAAAAAAAATTCTCCAATTAATTTCTATTAACCTTAATTTTCTTCTCGTCTCCCAAAAATTTCAGTTCCAAAATCTTTTAATGGGTTCTCAATGTATATTTTCCATGATTTGAGATTCTGTTTTATTGTCTTTAGATTTGTTATACTTATACCTTATCCTAACCTCTTATGAAATGTTTCATGAAGACTCTAATATATATTATATACTGTAATATTATTTTTTAATAGTATATTCATCATAAAACCACTTATCTTCTCTTATATTTCATAAATAGAGAAATCATCATTCGTGATGCATTAATTTTTAACCTTCATTGATGTTGATTTTTGGTTACCCTTTTACGAATATCTGGGAATGATTAAGTTAACATGTAATTATTTAAAATGTCCAAAATATATACATGTTATCACATCAAGATTATTTTTTTTATTTTTCCAATGAAGACCCTAAATAAACTGACCATAAGAAATCGTGAAAAGAATGAACCCAAAACAATGAAAATAAATAAAATTTTGTTATTAAATGGGTGAAATTTTTATAAAAAGATAATGTAAGAAATTATAAACATGATATTAATTATTTAATCTATTAATATCACTATTAAAATCATTATTCAAAATTATTGAACACACTTTAAGGATGTCATACCCATGTTAAATTGGCTTTCTTTTAAAATATTGTTAAAAGTCCCTTTTATGAAATTCCAAAAAATTGTTTTTTATATATATAATAAAATGTTTCTTGTGATTTCATGATGCTTTGATACTATTATGTCTCCAATATATGTTTCATAGTTATTTTTTAATAATATAATTTCTTTATTATGTGAATGATAATTATATTTTCAATGTGTGTTTTTTTAAGAAAGAAAGTTATTCTATAAATCATAACATGTTTTCAAAATGGTTTAAATGAATTTTTAAAGTGTTTTATTCATAATATGTTCCATGGATATTGTTTATGTTTTTTTGAGACAATTATATTTTTATATATAATGGTTTATCCCCACTATTTCAGAATAATTTTTTTTCTTAAAGTATTATAGCTCATGATAAGATGGTTGGTCCTTATTATAGTGCTCAAATACATTGGGTACTCTGGATATAGAATTGGACCAAATGGAAATTATATGTGTGAGGGTGAAAGTATGAGTGTATTGAGATATATATCGAAATGAAACTAAATAATGTATTTATACATGGTAATGAGGTTTAATAGAACTGGTTTTAATGGTTTTTATATTATCAATTAATAAGAATATCTTTCTTTATATACCTTAATGAGCTTCTGTTTTCAAACCATGTGATAAAAAATAAATATATTGAAGGGTATGATAAAGAAGGATGTCCTGATTAATGTTATAAATAATTATCAAATAAATTTTATTTTATTTTCAATTTTTTATATTTTTTAATAAATTATATTATTTCTGTACTATCCCATTTGTATGAACAAGGAAGTTTGTGTATGTATCATTTCCTAATTCACTAAAACATTAATCCTGAAAGAATCTTTAATGTCTAATAATGTATGTTCTTAACTGAAACTGATGATTTTTTAATGTTTTATTATTGGGTCTTTATATATAATTATATCATTATTATATAAAAACCCTTATATACTGAATATAAATCAATTTTGTAATTCTAATGCTTCATCCTCCAAGTACACACACATCCATTAAATGGATAAATATCTTACCATTTTCTAAGGCTGAACACAACCTCACAGAATTATTATTTTCTGTTATTTCATTACCACATATCGTAGTAGAAATTATTATGGAAATCAAGTTTTTATATTATATAAATGATATCAACAACATCCATAGGCTTCTATAATTCCTATATATCACATAATTTTATGATTTTCATTATTTGGGAATACAATAACAATGTTTAAGGATATGGGGACTACCACCTTTCCAAAGAGATGTGATATGTTCATTCTATACATTGAATGTGTAGGTAATGGTTTAAATAGGAAAATATGATATATATGACAAAAACATTGATACATGAATTATAATATATATATATAGTAAAAAATTTATTATTTCAATATGAAAAATATATGGATATAGCGTCCATGCATACATATAGCTCTCATATCCATGAACATTTAAAATATTTTCTTATCTCAAAATCAATTGAATTTTTTTTAATACATATATAATTAATATAAATGATTAATAAATAGTGTTTTACCTTCTGTATAGGAGTAAATAATTATCAAATTAATTGTATGATCATATAAAAAGTCAAAACATTCATGTGAAATAAGACAATTAGCACCTGAAATAGTAAAAATAATGAATGATCATTAACAAACTGGAAATAAGGTATTATATAAATAACTTATATGATATTATGAATATTAATACTTTTATTAATTTTATTTACATGTTTAAAACCATTATACATTAATTTAAATTGTTTTCACCCGAAAAAAAAATTATTTGGGGATTTTCATCTCACTTTTTTACAGTTATAAGATAAATGTCATATTAACTACTTAGTTACATTTTTATGTATCTACATATAATATTTCTATATTATATATTGAATTATTTTTAATTCGTGGTATTTAAATTTTTATTTAGTGACTATTATTTTTTGGGATTCTAATTCATATGTTACCATAGTTTTAAAGGATTTCATATCAAATTCCATTCTTACAGGCATACATTATTAGCGTGCGTCAAAATTTTATATATCATGTACATTCATCTAATATGTTTTTCATTATCATGATTAATTAATTATTCATTTTATTTTGTGTTAAAATTTGAATTATTTATTTTAATTATATTTGAATAAAAATTTACAAAGTGGAATGAATTTCATAACCCATCTACTTTTTATTGGGTTATATTAGATTCTCATTTGTGTTAATTGTATTAGATTATCTATGTGATATATTTTTCCCATATATAATATTTTTATTAACAGTTTTGTTAGGTGTATAAATTTTTTATACAAATTATCGATTCATGTATTGATTATCATATCATTGTGATAGACTTTTCTATGGTTTACTTCATAATATCATTTAGTTTGGGATTATTTCCACTTGAATTTACATTAGATGAAATAATATAAATTTTTTTACTATCGCCCATATCTTTTACTCTACTATGGTTATTAATTATTTTTTCTAAGTAATAGTGCGATTTTATTACTTTTTAGAAGTCAAAATAATTTAAAAATATGTTTTAAGAGAATCTTTTATTATTTGTAACATTATTTTGGGAACATGTATTAGTCTAAAAATAATTTTTTCCTAAATTTGATTTCAATTTTTTTTTACATTTCCTAAATGATTCATTAAATTAATTTTAACTAGTTTTGGATTTTATACACTTTCTAAAGGAATATTCTTGCTACTTTTGGACAAGTAATTTTTCTACAATTTTATCGTGCTAATGGAATGTTCTTTTTTAGCTTTTACAACATGTACATATTTATCCATATTCCTTTCATTAAAGAAACCAATACCTTATTTTTGATTGAAAATTAATAATATAAAAAAAATTTCTTTGAAAAGTATTTTCAAAATGTTTTTCAAAATAAAAACAAAGTTTTTAATTAATAATCATTTTAAAAGTTAGTTTTGTATAATTTCTATTCATTGATGAAAATAACACTTAATCTTTACTGCAATTGGGATAATTATTTCCTAAACAATATAAAATTTTTACATACACTGTTTACATGGTATTTATTTGATTATGTGGTATAATATTTATAATTAAACATCTTTTACTCAATGAGGTTATTTGATATAGAACATTGTTCTTCAATTTAATTTATTATTTGATATATGATGAATTATTTGGAGAGGTGAAACCATGGTGGGACCTTGTTATAGATATCCCCTCGGTGCATTGGTAGCCTTTTGGGATGGATCAGTTATTTATCCTATGATATAGGGTTTTGCACCCAATATGATATAAACCATCATTTAAATGATATTGATCGTAATGGTACCATGTACCAATTAATCAAGGAATCTAATAATTAAGAATTCCATGTATTATGGTCAGTTATTATTATCCATGGGACATTTTTAATATTATATATTAATACATTTAATTTTCCATTAATTGTTTAAATGGAATGTGATTGAGTTATTCATCTTCCGATGTTGAGTATTCTTTATCTAGTTATATGAATGGAATGTGTTTTTAGTTCTTACCCTACCATATTTCCCATCCATTTAGTATATTGATTACATATAATGTTTTTTTAGATATTTAAATTTCCATACTGACTATTCTCATTGAATATTTATTTAATCTTTTATACTTATCCCAAACTGAGAATTTGAGGTCCCAGAAATTTTTCTATTAAAAATATTCCCAAAAGATTACTATGAAATGTATGAAAGGATTTGATAAATGGGATACATTTGTTATCAATTGAATAATATTGTCATGAGTGTAATAAATTTTAAAACAATACCTTTATATTTTTCTTTTCAAAAGAATACTATATTACTTGATCCTTTGGGATTTGATTTACTAGTATCATATTTCCAAGTAATGGTATCACAACACTAGATCCATAATTCCTGGGGTCGGGTTACTATAGTTTGTATTAGGCCAATATTTTTATTCACATTGGGAACTATATTTCAGGAAAAATATATTAGAGAATATAAAAATCATGTATAATATGAGGATAAATATATAATAACATCATTAAAATTTATCAGATAGTTATAATGTGGTTTCCCTATAAAGACATCATTTCTGGATACTACAAGTTGACATTGTTATCGATCAGATATAACATCGAGTAACAACTATGAAAATGTACATTAAGAATGACCATAGTGTATCCAGTTACATGATAATAGGGCATACTACTCACCTATTATGTAACTCCCTTGTGGTATGCTAATGATAATTCACATTTCATTTGAAATAATTGTTTCGTGTCAACCACTGAAACTCAGAATTTACTATTTAAAATGCCATTGTCATTAGTTAAACTTTTCAATGATTAAGTGGTGAGGATTAAATAGTTATATAAATTCTATGGTTGATTGATAAATTTATTAACAATAATGGTCTTCTAATATTGTATGAGATAAATATAATGTCATATTTTATGGTTAATACAATTTGTTAAATGAAAATTTCATTGAAAAAGAAGTTTTCTATCTATGCGATCCCATTCGTTGACTAATAGATGAATTTGAATTTAGATTAAAGAAAAAAATATGGAATTTATTGTATGAAATTTAAACATATCATGTTTGTATGTTTCATTATATTCATATATATAAAAATAATTAATCTTCATTAGGAGAATTTTCAAAAAAATGTTTTCCCCATACATTTATTATTTATTTAAGGATGTCTCATTAAATCATTACTAAATTATCGATTTAAGTCCTTATAAATTTCATTTATCAATTACGTGTTTTTAAATAATGACCAAAATTACACTTATAAATATTTAATATTTTTCTCCATTTACATATATCTAATTTCCATTAGATATCTCTTATGTTGATAACTAGTCATTTAATATTCCCTTTAACCTGTGTACTTCAAATTCTCACATTTCTATAATGTTTTTTACAAAAAAATATTCATTAAGTTGTATTTTAAAATTTAAAAAATCTAATACTTTATTACCAAATTCAGTGTTAGATTCCATGGATCTAATTTTATTAGGTTTGGGAGAATTTAACACTTCCATATTAAAAAATAACAATATTGTATTTGATAGCTTGTATGACACACAACACAATATGTATAAGAGATTATATTATCTAGACACATTACACTGTAATTTATATTTTAAATAAATAAAATATTTTTTATATATTCCAATGAATGAAACAATTAGGTAGATTATGTCGCATGAAACAATTTCATTCTTCGATGACATACGTTACACAAAATACTCTATTATACAAAATAAACATATTACTAAAACAAAATTTCTTAATATAATAATATATATCTTAGAAATTAAAGTATAACATTTTAATTTGATTAACTAAAATATGAAAACATTTTTTTATACTAATATTATATTAACTCATAGGTTACCAATTTATTTAAATTGAATAAAAAAATCAATTGAATATAATTAAATTGGTTTTATAATCAAAAAGATGATTTATAAAAATAAATTCAATTAATTAGTATTATTCAATAATAATAATTTAATATATATGTTGTATATTCAATCAAACATTACATACATTCATTAAATAGATATTATATGGATAAAATAAGAATAAACAAAATTTTACACATATAATGATATATTTTTCTAAAAGAGATTTTCCAACCTTTAAATAGAGAACCAATTTCAAATCCATTTATAGGAAATTTTATAAATTTATATATCAAAATAAATATTATTTTTTAAAATAATTAATATAAAAATTATCATATGTTTAATTTTTTTTTTCAATGATCTTTTATTATTTGATGAATGAAATAAAATACTGAATTTTAATTGAGAAACAATTTTTTCTTCAATTTTAACAATGAACTAAACATTAAACATAATATCCGAAATGATTTAGAAATATGAAAAAATTTAATTGAATGTTAATTTCCTGACAATATACTCAATTTAATATAATTTTTTTCTATTATTGGATCTACATGACATTGGAAAAATGATGGTGTAAGTGCCATTCCAAAAATTTAAAAGAATGCAATTCCTCATCCACATTAAAAAGACAGTCAGCCATCCAATATATTCAAAACTCTAAATACCTTTATATCACCCACAATATTCTCATATATTGTCGTAAAATCCATTCCCTAATCATAATATCATCACTTTGTTCATAAATCCCACTAAATAATTATATTGGTTTCAACCAAAAGGTGTTACCCACATAAGAGATTTCCTTCATCAATGATCAATTAGTTTTATTTCATTGTAAAATAATTTGATTCTTAATATTAAATTATTCAATAATATCCCCAATATCCATGATATACTGAGGTGTTTTCAATCTGACAATTTTTCATATAGTAACATACACTTACATAAAATGGGATATGAACATACAATTCCTGTGTACAATGGGAAACCACTTGGTGACATGATGATTGTCCATTATTCCTTTAGAATCTCTCATTGGGGAAATTATGATGATAACTATGTTATTACATGATATATATAATATGTAAAATTTATTTATTATTCTGAATTTTTTTATATAACCATACTTAAACAATTTTCATTTTTTGGGAATATGACAAAATCATTTGTGAAAGTGTGAACAATCACCTCTTTGGAGTGATGTGATTCCACAATAATATAAATGGAATTTATAAAAGATAGTATTAATTAATATTTTTTGACACAAATGACATAAATATTATAATTTAACAAAAATATACATTCATATCAGTGAATTTTATTTTTTTCAACAAGGTAGTGAAATTTATGTAGTGTTCTTGCATACATATGGCATATTATCACCATGAACAATGTAATTAATTCCAAATCATAAAATTATATAGATTATTATAAACACATATATATTTATTATATATTTTATATAGATAATTTTAAAAATTCAATAGTGTATAGACCCAGAAATTTTGTTGAATTTTTTTTCATAAAAACATGGGATTTTTAAGAATATGAAAAAATTTAAGACGCTTGATTCCGAGGCTTGTTGTGACTGAAATCAATTTCTGAAGCTTTGTTCAGGTACGCTCCGTAAACATATGAGCATGATTTTATAACTTTTGAACTGGTGCTCGGAACTAGAATCTGAGGGCACCGTTGAACTTGTGGAGTCGGTGTTCGCTTAAGTAGACAATCACCTTGACGACAGGTGGTCGAGAATAAAAGTTATTTTTTGGATTTTTATAAAAAAACAATAAATAAAGTTTACAAAACATTATTTTCTTTTTTAATATTCCTTGTGTGTGATTGTTGGTTAAAACCTCTACTTGGGAGTGGGAGGTGGGAACGCCACACCCTAACATCCCTGGAGAGGTTATGGTGGTGCCCCCCACTCGAGTATAACCTCCTGCAAGAGGATAGGACGTGGGGACCACCTGAGACCATAATCGTTCATTTAATTAATAGGGGTGGGTACCACCTGAACCCTTTTAATTGGAAGAGATTATAACCTCTTAACTCTCCCTCATTAACGAGGGAGAGCATCTCCACCTACCCTAGTTATTGAATTTGTGCCAACTCCCCAATTAATGTGCCACCTTAATGAATTAGATTGGATGAGCCATTTCAATTAATTCAACATTATGAGTTTTGTTACAATGATTAAAATAATAGAAAAACTATTATTTTGGGCACTTTTATTTTGGTGGAAGATTGGGAGAGGATGATCACTTAGAGAAACTTATCCTCTGCAATGAAGAATGCCCCTCCCAACGAAGAATGCAATGAAATCCGACAACGATTCTTAATCGATTTTTATTCCCTGGACACTTACCGACGTAGAGCATCTTCCCTCCTCATCATATTTAATGAACTGATGCATGAGCTTGGTTTAGAAGTGTTCGGATGATACGACGAATGACAGTATCCTCTCTCTTTCTTCCATGACTCTGTTGATGAATGACTAACGACGAAACAAAGTAAGGGGGTTTTTAATTGATGATGTTATACCTTTTCATAGCATCTTCATTGGATAGAAGGGGGTTGATGTGGATGTGTTAATGTTCAACTGCTTATCTTGTTGAGCCAATTGATACCTCCCTAAACGTGGAGGGTGTGGGCTAACCGAACATAGCCTGACATCCTCCATCATTTTCCTTCTTGTGGCGTTCTTCAGCCAGGCAACGTATCAATGACGAGGCGATGAAGACAACAACGACAAAGGTCGCGATACTCATCCCCACTGTGAACCGCGCTGCCCCCATGGCATCCCGCACCGCCTACGGATGTGCCAGTGCGCTGCTCGCGCGCCGCCAACCTACCCGGGGGCTGCTCATGTGCCCCGCCGCCCTACCCGCACCCCGTGCGGCCTTCCGGGGCCCTACCGGTGCCTGGCTAACCTCCCAGGCCGAGCCGTTGGGCCGCACCCCTCGCGGCGACCTTCGGGCTAAACCACTCTTGTAGTCTGCTGGGTCATGCCCAGTGGACTGGGCCAAACCAAGTGGGCATACCCACCCAACGGGCCGGGTCAGACCTAGTGGGTCTGACAGGGTCAGCCCTGACCGAGTCAGATCGGACCCGGGCCCATTAATGACCCTTTACATCCTTTGTCTTGGTACAACCAGAGGATCGTTCCAAACATCTCCAGAGTTTTAGCACCACTATCATCCTTGACGAAGAAGAGGCAACCCTTTTTGTGGTCGGAGAGATGCCGACAGAGCTTTCAATATCTGAGGAATATGCTAACTAGTGCCCCCATTATGAGGCTTCCCGAGGAGGGACTATGGTACGTAGTTTACTGCGACACATCAGGGAATAGACTTGGTTGTGTCTTAATGAAAAAGCAAGAAGTGATCACATATGGTTATCGGCAGCTGAGATAGCATGATTAGAACTACGCTACCCATGACCTGGAGTTAGCAGTAGTGGTCTTCTCCTTGAAGATGCGGTCGAACTATCTGATGGGATAATGTTTTACCCGGTACTATGATCACAATAATCTCAGGTATATCTTCTCCTAGAAGGACCAGAACTTGAGATAGCAGGGATGGCTTGAGATCCTCCATGACCATGACTTCGAGATAATCTATACTCATTGGAAGGGGAATATTATGGCAGATGCACTAAGGCGGATGTCTAGTATACAACTACTAAGAGAGGCGACAGAGAAGCTGGGTGATTTACAGTTATCCTTTGTGGATAGAGATAGAGAAGCATTCCTTTAGTCTCTTACGGTCACTCCCCCACTCCTTTAGCGAGTTAGGGAAGCACAGTATGGGGAAGGTGACTGTGAGACACGATGTGTTAATATATCCATAGGGTAGGCACCTGATAGATTTCTTGAAGGTGTGTAGCACGTCATCCTCCTCATAGGACCTACAGTGGTACCCGTATCATGTCATGAAGAAGTGTAGAGGGATTTCCACACAGCCCCTCTAGTGGTAAATCCTAGAGTCAAGAAAATGTACCTGGACCTTTGACGACAACACCGGTGTCCTGGTATGAAGAAGGAAGTTCTGGAGTTTGTTTCTCGATGCTTCACATGTCAGCAAGTGAAGACGGAGCACTTGGTACCAGCATGATTGGTCCAGCTTTTATAAGTCCCATAGTGGAAGTATGATGGGACATCCATGGACTTCGTTATGGATCTTCCACATACATCTTTGGGTCATGACTCGATTTGGGTGATCATCGACCGACTCACATAGTCATCCCACTTCCTATCGATCAGAGAGAGGGGTTCAGTAGAGACTATGGGACCCCTCTATGTGTAGGAGATTTTGCGGCTACATGTATTACCATATTCTATTTTTTTCTACCGTGACGCAAGGTTTACATCCCAGTTATGGAAGGGGTTTCATGAGGCTTTCGGGACACAGCTTCACATGAGCACCGCCTTCCATCCTCACACATATGGTCAGACTGAGCAGACCATTCATACCCTTGAGGACATGCATTGTGCTTGTTTCCTCGACTTCAGTCATTTCAAGGAGGATCAATTACCCTTGGTGAAGTTTTCATATAACAAATTTTATCACTCCACCATCGCTATGGAACCTTTTGAGGTGTTGTGTGGTCGACCATGCAGATCCCCAATATACTGGACATACCCGGAAGAGTCAGCACTAGTGGGAACATAGATGGTATGGGCTACTACGGAGATGCTTCTAATCATACATGAGAGGATGAATACTACATAGAGAAAACATATGTCATCTGATGATAGGAGACAAAGACCTCTATAGTTCAAGGATGGAGACCATGTCTTTCTATAGGTCTCACATCGATGAGGTCTACGGATATTTGAATGAGGCAACAAGTTATCTCTATGATTCATCGGACCATTCTAGGTCCTCAGCATAGTAGGCGAGTTGTCTTATTTCATATCTCCTCCACCTCACTTTCACCGAGTGCATGGCGTCCTCCATGTATCTCAGCTGAGTAGATACATGCACGACCCTTCTCACATCATCGACCATGTGGAGTTGGATGTCGATGATGGAGAGACATTCATGGAGGATCTAGTAGATATTGAGGATCGACAAGAGAATTTCTTTCATGGACGGTCTATTCCTCTGTGGAACGTTCGCTGGAAGTACAGGAACCTCTATGTGAGAACATAGGAGTGGGAGGCTCAGATTCGTGCTCAATACCCTCATTTTTTCCAATAGTTTGAGTTATAGCTTATGGGGATATAAGCCCTGAGGTTTGGATAATGTAAAGACTCGGAAATTACACGGAAATTGTTTTCTTAAATAAATGGGATTTTCAAAATTCTACGAAAATTTACGGCACTTGATTCCGACGCCCGGTATGCGCAGAACCAATTTCTGATGTTTTGTTTGGGTACATTCAGTAAATGTGCGAGCGAGATTTTATAACATTTGAACAGGTACTCGGAACTGAAATCTGAGGGCACCATTGAACTCACAGTGCTGATATTCGCTTAAGAAATACATTCAACTCGACGACAGGTGGTCGAGAATAAAATTTTGTTTTTGTATTTTTATAAAAAAATAATTAATAAAGTGTACAACACATTATATTATTTTTTAATCTTCCATGTGCATTATTGTTGGATAAAACATCCACATGGGAGTTGTAGGTGGGACCGCCACACCCTATCCTCCCATGAGAGGATATGGTTGTGGGGCGCAAATGAATATAACTTCCCGTGAGAGGTTACGACGTGGTGACAACCTGAGACCATAACCTCTCATTTAAATAATCGGGGTGGGGACCACCTGACCCCTATTAATGGGAAGAGTGTATAACCTCCCAACACTCCCTCATTAATTAGGGAGAGCCTCTCCTCCTCCCCTAGTTTTTTAATTTGTGACAACTCCTCAGTTAATGTGCTAGCATAATGAAATAAATTGGTTGAGCCTTTTCAATTAATTCACCTTTTTTTATTTTGTGCCAACGATTAAAATAATGGACAAACTGTTATTTTGGGAACTTTTATTTTGGTGGAAGCTTATGAGACGTAGAGAACATGGAGAAACTTATCCTCTCCAATGATGAATCCCCCTCCCAACGAAGAACGCAATGAATTCCGGTGACGATTCTTCTTCGATTTTTCTTCCCTAGACACCTACCGACGTAAGGAATATTCCCTCCCCATCGTCGTCAACGAACCAACGCATGATCTTGGATTGAATGTTTGCGGTGGATGAGACGAACAACGGTCTCCTCTGTATTCCTTCTGCAACTCCGTTTATGAATGATGAACGACAAAACAAAGGTAGGGGATTTATTACTTGATGATTTTATAACTTTTCTTATATTCTTCATCTGATTTATAGGTGTTGTTGTGGACATGTTAATGATTAGCTGCTTATTTATTTGACCTAATTGATACCTCCCTAAATGTGAAGGTTGCGGGCCAACCTAACATGGCCCAACCTTCTTTGTATTTTTTCCATCTTGTGGAAATCTTCGGCATGGAGATGTATCAATGATGAGGCGACAAAGACCACAATGACAAAGGGTGCGCTACTCACGGCCTCTGTGAATCTTGCTTCCCCCGCTGTGTCCCGCACTGACTTTGGTCGAGCCCACACACTACCCGTGGCCCGGCCATCCTACCCACGCACTGCCTGCGCGCCCCGATGGAGTAACTACCCACTGCCTTTCCCGGATGACTGTCCCACATGCTGCTCGTGCCCCACCGTCCTACCGCACCGTGAATACTGTCTGTGTGCTACTCAACACACCGCTGATCTGCTCGCGCACTACCCAGTGCCCTGCCCGGTGCCCCATGCGGCATGCATGTTCCCCTCGCGGTCTCCTGGCGCCCTGCCGACCTCTTAGGCCGAGCCGCACACCTCTCGTTGACCTTTGCGCTGAATCTCTCTTGCGGTCCGCAGGGCCAGGTGCAGCGAACCGGGCCGAACCTAGCGGGCGACCCACCAAAAGGGTCGGGTCAGACCCAGCAGGTCTTACTGGGTAAACCCCGACCTGGTCAGCCCTGTCTAGGTTGGGCTGAGTCGGTTCAACCAGGTTGGACAGGGTCCAGGCCCACTACTGGCTGTTACTTATTTCTGGCAATATCATTGGTATCGGACATCCGTTTGGCGAATTGTTAACGGTGCTTGTATTCTTGGAACACGAAAGTCTCTTTGAGAATACCCCACTAGAGTTCGGGGTATATTTGAGATATGGTAAGGTTGGATCGTACACGAATCCAACCAGGACCCCCGGACTAAAAGTCTAATAACTCATAGACTGGGCGTCCGATCGACGCGCCGTCTATTGCGTTGAGACCCCTAAAATGAGGCAGAACTTTAAGATACTTTGACATGGGACTTAGTGGTAGTTGATTTATTGAAACTTGGCATGAGGAGTGGACCCTCTCTTAATCAAGCGTGCTTTGTGGACACCTTGTTGCTAGCTATCCATTATTGACTGTTCCTGGATCATGTGTTGGTCCGATAGTTCTGATGATTATTCATAGATCATGTGTTATTCTAAATGTTCTATCTTGTGTTCCTGAATTATGAGTGGGTTTGACAGAATTTTTGGTCATGGATCATGTGTTGGTTTGACAGCTCTAACTATTATTCATGGATCATATGTTGGTCTAACAATATTGAATTCTGTTCCTGGATTCTATGTTGTTCTGACAGAATAGCTGGTCTTGGATCATGTGTAGGTCCAATAGCTCCAACTACTGTTCCTAGATCTTGTGTGGGTTCAACAGTTCTAAACTGATGGTCCTGGATCATGTGTTGGTATGAAAGCTTAGATGATATAGTGTGTAATGACCCAAAGATTCATTAATGTAAATCCCTCTTGATCTAATTAAAAGTCATATTATGTTTATATAAAAAGTCAACTTCTTTGGTTTTATGTTAAGAATTTGGACCGTTGCTAATATAGCTGTTGAGTAGTGATCAAATGGTTAGTATAAATATAGGGCTTTAATAAATCCAAATTTACTCATACAAAGAAAGCGATGGCCTCATCCAGTAGAATTGCCCCATAAGAGGCCCATTTGCCGGAGCTCAGAAAAGAGGTGGAATCCTTGGGCTTCGCTCTTGACCAAGCCTAGGCTGAGCTTCATCATGTCAAGCTCGAAAGGGACCGTCTATGGGATAAGTGGAAATTAATAGAAACTACCACTCGAGCGATGTTATCTGAGCATCCCCAAGAGTCTGTCACCATCGCACACCTTACCCTTATGTCTTATGCAGCTGTTCTAAGGGGTTATATAACAAATAAATAGTACTATGTTCATGTAAATTATTTTTTTGTATATAATAATGAATATACATTCTTGTAATTATTGATACATTGTAAATATTTCTTAATGTACAAATAGTGTTTTTAGTTATTATTTAATTCAGAATGGTATTTTATTAAATTAAGGGATTTTTTAATTAAATACTATTTTAATAAAATATTATTATTATTATTAAATTAATTTTTATTATATATAAATTATCTTATAATTGTATGAATGCAATTATAAATTTTATTAACGTTTAAATCCATTTCTGTCAAAACCCGTGAATTATCGATAAATGTCGGTTTTTATTTTAAAAGTCAAAATTAACATATTAAAAAAAATATTTAGATAAAATAAATGTTATTTCTGGAATCAGGATGTCAAAATTATCCAATGGTGAATTTTTTCATAATTTTCTGAGATAGTAAATTTTTTGGGTAAATATTAAATTCCGTTTCAATATATAATGTGTTTTACGACATCATAATGACTCAATAGTGACGTAATAAAAAACTATAATCTTTATTTTCAGACAATATATGTTTTACCATTAAAATAATGTGATTTTGGGTTTGTTTTACCTACTATTCAAAGGATTAATGGACCCCTCAGGACTTATTAAACAGCTTGTTTTATTAAATTATTTTTCATTGGAGTGTGACTCACCTCCACATAAGCAACCCGATTATTTTAAGATGTAATGACTTCGGCCTTATAAAATATTGTTTTCAAATTCCCTTTTCTATAAAACATGGGCCAAAACCATGGGATGGTTTGTGGTTTGGATTGATTTAATGTAAGGGGTCCCAAACCTAAATAATAAATAATTCTTTCACCTTTCCCATATAAACCCACACAATCTCCCACTTCCTCCACACTCAAATCCTTTGGAGTTCATCCAACCACTTCCCTACGTTCTCCAGAATCCTCCCAAGGTTTCCCAACCTCCCAATAAGCCTCTCACAAGCCTCTCTCTATCCTTTGGAAGCACACTTCCAAGTAAGGGCTTTTTCACCCTTTCTCATTTTTGTCCAATTTTCTTTATGTTGTTTTTCCCTTTTAATTTAATTTTGAATGTTGGGGTATGGTTTTGTACCTCCATCATACTTTCCTCTTTATGTTTGAATGATGGGAGACCCCTTTCACTCTTATTAAATTCCTCCCATGTACACCCGTTACTATGCCGAAATTCTGAAATAAACTTCTCTCCCCTAATTTTAATTCAAGAAATACTTTTAAATATTGAATTTAAATTTCATAACAATTGTTGGGAAATGTATCCATATGACCTCCTTACTATAAATTACTTTTAAATATGATGAGGGTCTCTTTCTCTCTCATCAACCATTTTTTTGAATTCCTATGTCACGCCATTACGCTACCAAAATCACACCGATTTTCTAAGTCAATGCCATTGTGTAGGGAATACCATTCCCATTTCTCCATCAATGGTATTCACCTTTATGCACATTTACTTATTGATTATAATGTTTCAGGTATGAATTCCACCTTTCTTTATCATGGAATAAATGATTATGTTTTATGAATCCGTGTTTTATGATCCATGTGGCACACTTATGCATGAAATGAATTGTTTAAGAAGGATGCACCCTTATAGAGCTCTAATGCATTGAGTAAAGTATAGTATCATGATACGTCATGTGCAATGAGTGTTGACTCATCCTAATTCATGTGTAATGAGGGTTTACTCGTGCTTCATGTGCAATGAGGATTTACTCATGCTCTATGTGCAATGGATCTTGGCTCATGCTAATTCCATGTTAAGTGTTGTTGCCACATTTACATGTTATGATTATCATGCATTCTCATTACTTTATGTTCATGTTTCTGTTGTTCTCTATTGATATGCCTAATGTCGAACATGTATTGTACTCCTCATGTTATTCCATGTGTGCTCCCTTACTGGGCTTTATACCTTACCTTTTTCTTATGAATGTCCTCAGGTTATCCCATGCAATTCTATGTACAAGGGAATGTAGTGTTCATTTAAAGGAAGTTTTCAATAATAATGTTGTATTTAATGTTTCAATTGTTTATGCAATGATTATGATCCCCAAATACACTAAACCTCTTGATCTTATTTGTTGTATCAAGTGAATTTTTATGTAATAAATCATGTTTAACTTTGTAATAAAAGCAGCGTTATCGTAGTTGGTATCATATGATAGGTTTAGTTATTTTTGGGATTTGGATTAGAAAACCCCAGTAAAGCCTTTGATAGAAGACTAAGTAAAATAAAAACGTCCCTATGTTTTGGTGTGTATTGAGTAAGTGGGTTTTCGAGAAAATATATATTTGTCTGCATACGAGCAGGTAAAGGCGGCTCTGGTACAGATGAATCCTAGGGGTAAAACCCGAAAACACCGCTTTAAGCTGGACTCGAACGGGAACTGGTGCATGAAAATAGGCCCTGCTGCACTCTTGGTTACGACACTCCTGGGGGGTATTCTTTGGTAAATTCATAAGCTTAGTATGAACCCTTATTATAGGAATAAAAAAATTCCCCTTAGAATATATGTTAGAAAGTGGATAATGAAAATCCTATATAGAATCCTATAGATTCATAAGTTAAGGAAATAAAACGTAATTTATTATTCATCACCTTTTTTCTTTGGATTACCCTCTATGTGATACCCAATAAAATTCCTTTTATTCCAGCCAAAGGCCGGTAATATGAGGACTCGAGCTAACAACTGATGTGATGATCAGTGTGATGACTGTTCTATTGAGATTCCCAATATAATGGGTGCGGGAATCGCGAACTTTTTCTGGCTTATCTCTCAGCTAACTAATGTTTAGAATAGAAACACTAGTCAAGTGGAATATTCAACCCCCACAAGAAAGAACAAGTCACTATCGAGAGCTTCATGTGACAAAGGCCTCCTACTTTTAGTGGATCATCTGATCCCATGATCGATGAACAATGTATCAACTCCATTGAAAAGATCTTCTCTATCCTTAAATGTTATGAACAAGAGAAGGTCCTCATAGCAGCTTATCGTATGGATGGTGAAGCTGATCATTGTTGGACATTGATCAAAAATACGAAGCCTGAGGAGGAGATCGAGGCATTAGAATGGAAGGATTTCCGGAAGATGTTATTTGATAAATATTTTCCATGCACCCTCTAGCTTATGATGGAATGGGACTTCCTTTTCCTCAAGAAAAAATTGGAAAAATCTTTTGTATCATACGAGGAAAACTTCACAAGGCTTGCACGATATGCTTTTGGATTTATCGTTACCACAGAATGCAATGTTGACCGTTTCTTTGGTAGGTTGAAGCCTAGCCTACAGAAATCCTTAGAAATCTGTGACTTCGACAGCTATGAGAAAATTGTCTGATGTGCCCTAAAGGTCCAAATGGAGATTGGAGAATAACAGGGGTATCATGGGGATAATAAGCGCAATGTGGACTTCGATGCTAGTGGTCTGATGGATAAATCCAATGGTGCTATGAAGATCCATCACCCCACTTGCCAAAAGTGTGGAAAGGAGCACCTTGGAAATTTCCTTAAAGAGATGAGGAAATGCTTCCGGTGTGGAAGAGAATGGCACCTAGATGTTAACTGTCGGCAAGAAAGACCCCCAGTTGTGACAGAGGAGAAGAACTCTCCGTTTGAACCTCAACGTGTTGTTCAATGCTACAAATGAAAAGAACATGGTCATTTTGAAAATCAGTTCCCTAATCCATGGGTTTTTGGAGGCAACAAAAAACCTCCAAGGTAGCAAGGAAGAGCTTTTTCCATCAATTCTTCCGAAGTGAACCCTGAAAACGAAGTGGTGATGGGTTCGCTAGTTATTAATTCAAGAATAATGAATGTACTTTTTGATTCAGGTTCTACGCATTCTTTTATATCTCGAAAGTTTAGTAGAATAATCCCATCACCACCACAAATCATGGAAGTGAAGATGTCGGTGAGTACGGAAAATGGGGCAATCATTTCATCCCATGAATATAAGTCCTCCCCTATTATAATCTGTGGATTGAATTTCTCTGCGATCCTCGTCATACTCCCTCTGGTGAAATTTGATGCAATTCATGGAATGGATTGGATTTCCTTATATAGAGCTAACATAAATTTTCGGGAGGGGAAAATCACACTCCATATGGAGAATCGGCCCCTGATTCATTACAATTATAAGGAGGAAGATGAATCTCCTTTAGCACCATCATCTCAAGAATGGATATTACTACCCTATGAGCACGTGTATCTGGCACAGATGATTGAGTCCAAGGAAGAAACCATCAATGAAAAAATTCCTATTGTGAGGGAATTCACTGAAGTGTTTCCCGAGGAACTGTCATGTCTTCCTCCTAGAAGAGATGTTGATTTCTCAAATGAACATATAACTAGGGATTTACCAATATCCAAGAATCCATATAGAATGGCTATTGTAGAGCTCTAAGAGCTGAAGAAACAACTACAGGATAATCTGGATAAAGTGTTTATACGCCCAAGTGCTTCACAATGGGGTGCCCCAGTCCACTTCGTCAAGAAGAAGGATGGGTCAATGCGGCTTTGTATCGATTATCGCAAACTTAACAAAATCCTGATAAAGAACAAGTATCCTCTCCTATGAATTGATGACTTGTTCGATCAGCTACGTGGAGCACAATACTTCTCCAATGTGGACTCGCGGTTTGGATATTATCAAGTAAGGGTAAAGAAAGATGATATCCCCAAGACTGCTTTTCGCACAAGATACAAGCACTATGAATTCATTGTAATGCCTTTCGGACTCACTAATTCTCCAAAAATCTTCATGTACTTAATGAATAGAGTCTTTAGAAATTACCTTAACATATTTTTGGTAGTCTTTATAGATGATATTCTAATATACTCTAGAACAATGTAGGATCAGGAGAAGCATTTAAGAAATGTACTGGAGACTTTGTGCAAGGAGAAGCTCTATGAAAAGAACAACATGTGTGAGTTCTGGTTGAAGGAAGTCTCATTCTTGGGCCATATCATCACAAGTAATGGGATATCGGTGGATCCCTCCAAAACAGATGCAATTGAAGGATGGACGAGGACAACATCGGTAAAGGATATCTGTAGCTTCTTGGGGTTAGCAGGATATTATCGACGATTTCTGAGAAATTTCTCACGATTCTCCAACCCTCTTACTAAGATATCTTGAAAGGTAGAAAAGTTTTCTTGGATTGATGAATGCGAAGAAAGCTTAAATGAGTTGAAAAAGAGGCTTATCACTGCGCTCGTGCTCACATTACCCACAAGTGGGGAACTTTTTGTTGTTTTCAGTGATGCTTCCAAGAAGGGCTTAGGCTGTGTGCTGATGCAGAATGATAAAGTTATATCATATGCGTCAAGCCAGTTGAAAATCCATGAGTGAAACTATACAACATATGATCTGGAGTTGGAGGCGGTGGACTTTGCCTTGAAAATCTGGCGGCATTATCTCCATGGAGAGAAATGTGATATATATAATGACCACAAGAGTCTTAAATATATATTTACATAGAAAGAGATTAATATGCGTCAGAAAATCTGGATAGATCTCATCAAGGATTATGATTGTTCAATCCATTACCACCCTGGGAAAGCAAACAAGGTGGAAGATGCCATAAGTAGATAGGATCCAGCAATTCTATCAATGATGATATTTGAGAAGGATACAATCTTCTTAGACATGATGAATATGGACATGAGAATCATAAAGAAGATAACATCATAAATCCTTTCACAGATGATTTCTCAACCATCTCTTTTGGAAATGTTAAAGGATGCTAAAAAGAATGACGTTGGAATTTAATAAAAAGTGGAAGCTATCGAAAAAAGGAAATCCTCGGAGTTTAATGTTAATGAAGAAAGAATTGTGCCGTTTGGGAAAAGACTACGTGTTCCATCACGTCCTGAGCTGAAGAAGGAACTTTTGGATGATGCACATAGTGCAAATTTCACTATTCACCTAGGGAGCACAAAGATGTATCGAGATCTCTGAGAAAACATTTGGTGGGATAATATGAATTAGGATATCACAGAATATACACCAAAGTTCCTGGTGTGTCACTAAGTGAAGGCAGAGAGGCATAAGACTAAGGGGATGATTCAACCATTTCCCATACTAGAATGTAAATGGGAGAACATCACCATGGAATTCGTCACCGGACATCCAAGGACATCCAAAGGAAACAATGCAATCTGGGTTGTTTTGGATCGTCATACAAAGACTGCACACTTCATTGCAATTCGGGATGATTTCTCATTGGATCAAGTGGCATGGATATATATCAGGGAAGTTGTAAGGTTTCATGGAGTACCAATATCTATTGTTTCTGACAGAGATCCAAGATTCAACTCTATGTTTTGGAAGTGTCTTCAACATGCTCTAAATGCTGAACTGAACTTCAGTACGGCCTATCATCCACAAACTGATGGCCAATCCGATCAGACTATCCAAACACTTGAGGATATGTTGAGAGCATTCTCAATAGAAATTAAAGGAGGATTGGATCAACATCTTCCTCTGGTTGAGTTTTATTATAATAATAGTTTCCACTCGAGCATCCAAATGGCCCCATATGAAGCACTGTATGGGAAAAGGTGTAGAACATTGGCATGTTGGGATGTGGTCGGTGAAAGTAAGCTGCTTGGACCAGAAATGGTTTAGGAAGTGGTGGAGAAGGTGAAAACCATTCAGCTACATATCAAGGTATCCCAAAGTTGACATAAGATTGATGAAAATAATCGTCGACGAGACCTTGAGGTTAAAGATGGAGACATGGTTTTTCTAAGCATATATCTCGTGAAAAAGGTCACGATGTTTGGAAATAAAGGGAAGTTAAGTCCAAGGTACATCGGCCCCTTCAAGATTTTTTATCGTGTCGGGGATATGGACTATCAACTAGCACTTCCATATACTATGTCCAAAGTACATGATGTATTTAATGTATCCCTCTTAAGGATGTATATACCGTACCCTTGACATGTACTCTATTGTCAGGTGGTATAATTGGAATATGATCTTTTTTATGAGGAGAAACCAGTGAATATCATAGACTGTAGAGAAAAAGTTCTATGAAATAAGACAATTCCCCTCATTAAGGTGTTATGGAAAAACAACATGTTTTAAAAAGCGACTTGGGAATTAGAGGAAATGATGAAGTTGAGATGCCCACATCTGTTTTAGTGTTTGAAAAGGAAAATTTTGACGGAGAAATTTCTTAAGGGGGGAATATTGTAACGACCCAATGTTTCATTAATAGAAATTCCACTTGATCTAATTAAATGACTTTTTATATTTATATAAAATGTCAAATTATTTGGTTTTATGTTAATAATTTTGATTGTTGCTAATATATCCAATGAATAGTGATCACATGATTAGTATGAATATAGGGATTTAACAAATCCAAATTTACTCAGACAAAGGAAGTGATGGCCTCATCAAATATAATTTCCCCATACGAGGCTCATTTGTCGGAGCTCGAAAAAGAGGTGGCATCCTTGGGCTTCGCTCTTGACCAAGACCAAGCTGATCTTCATCATGTCAAGCTCGAACGGGACCGTCTACGGGAGAAGTGGAAGTTGATAGAAATTACCACTCGAGCGATGTTATCTGAGCCACCCCAAGAGTCTATCACCATCGCACACCTTACCCATAGATCTTATGCGGCTGTTCTAAGGGGTTATGTAACAAATAAATAGTACTATGTTCATGTACATTAATTTTTTGTATATAATAATGAATATAATTTCTTTTCATTATTGATATATTGTAAATTGTTTTTAATGTAGAAATAGTGTTTTTAGTTATTATTTAATTACGAATTTTATTTTATTTAATTATGTGATTTTTGAATTAAATAATATTTTAATAAAATATTATTATTTTATTAAAATACTTTTTATTAAATATAAATTATTATATAATTTTATGAATGCAATTATAAATTTTATTACGGTTTGAAATCCATTTCTGTCAAAACCCATGGATTTTTGATAAATGTCAGTTTTTATTTTAAAAATAAAAATTAACATATTTAGAAAATTATTTGGATAAAATAAATGTTATTAATGGAATCAGGATGTCGAAATTATCCAACGGTGAATTTTTCATAATTTTATGAGAAAGTTAAATTTTTAGGAAAAAATTAAATACCGTTTAAATATATAATGTGTTTTATGACATCATAATGACCCAATAGTGATGTAATAAAATACTATAATCCTTATGTTCGGCTAATATATGTTTTATCATTAAATTAATGTGATTTTGGGATTTTTTACCAACTTTTCAAAGCAATAATGGACCCTCAAGACTTATTAAACATCTTGTCTTTTTAAATTATTTTCCATGTGAGTGTGTCTAACCTCCACATAATCAACCCTATTATTTTATGATGTTCGGACATTGGCCTTATAAAATATTGCCTTCCTCTTACCGTTTCCAAAAACCATGGCCAAAAACGATGGGATGGTTGGTGGTTTGGATTAATTTAATGTAAGGGGTCCCAAACCTAAATAATAAATAATTTTCTCACCTTTCCTATATAAACCCACCCAAGCTCCCTCTTCCTCCTCACTCAAGGAATTTAGAGTTTGTCCAACCTCTGCCATACTCTCTCTAGAATCCTCCCAAGGTTCCCCAATCTCCCAATAATCCTCTCACAAGCCTCTCTCTAGCCTTTGGAATCACACATCCAAGTTAGGGTTTTTTTCTTCTTTTCTCATTTTTGTCAAATTTTCTTTATGTCGTTTTCCCTTTAAATTTCAATTATGAATGTTGGGGTATGGTTTCTCACCTCCCTCATTCTTCCTTATTTATGTTTTAATGATGGGAGACCCCTTTCTCTCTCCTTAAATTCCTCCCATGTACACCCGTTACTATGCCGAAATTCAGAAAGGAACTTCTCTCTACTCATTTACATTCAAGAAATATTTTTGTATCATGATTATAAATTCCATTTAAACTGTTGGGACAAGTATCCATATGTCCTACTTACATTCCATTACATGTAAATATGTCAAGGAACCCCTTTCTCTCTCGTCAACCATTTCTATGTATTCTTACGTCACGTCGTTACGCTGCCGAAATTGCACCGATTTTCTAAGCCAATGCCATTGTGTGGTGAATACCATGCCCATTTCTACATCAAGGGTATTCACATTTATGCACATTTACTTATTGATTATAATGTTTTATGTATGAATTCCACATTCCTTTATCGTAGAATAAATGATTATGTTTTATGAATACATGTTTTATTAATCCATGTTTTATGATTCATGTGGAACACTTTGCATGACATGAAATGATTAAGAAGGGTGAACCCTTATAGTGCTCAAATTCATTGGGTAAAGTATAGTATCATGATAAGTCATGTGCAATTAGTGTTGAATCATGATAATTCAAGTGCAATGAGGGTTTACTCGTGCTTCATGTGCAATGAGGATTTACCCATTCTCTTTGTGCAATGGGGCTTGGCTCATGCTAATTTCAAGTTAAGTGTTGTTTCCACATTTCTATGTTATGATTATCATGCTTCAGCATGCCTTTATGTTCAGGTTTCTCTTATGATCAATTGATATTCCTAATGTCTAACATGTATTGTACTTTTCTTGTTATTCCATGTGTACTCCCTTACTGGGATTTATATCTCACCCTTTTCTTATACATGTCCTCAAGTTATCCCATGCAATGCTAAGTGCGAGGGAATGTAGTGGTCATGTAAAGGATGTTTTCAATAAAGATGTTTTATTTCATGTTTCAAGTGTTTATGTAATGATCCTCAGCCCTAATTAAACTAAACCTATCGATATTATTTTTTTATCAAGTGACATTTTATGTAATAAATCATGTTTATGTTGGTAATAAAACAAGGGTTGTCATATAGTGACTATATCTTATCATCTCTATCTCTCTAAATAAGTTGTATACCTAAGTGAGATGAGTATGTAACTCTTATGTTTCCTCATGATTGAGATGGATTACTTGGAAAAATTGGTATATGTATGGGAATATACCTATCTGGGTTCATTTGTTGATTTCATACTTTGTGTTTTATCCTTGTTGTATTTTGTGAGACCTTGAGGGTCTCGTGTTCCCTACTGAGTATTGTTATACTCACTCCTGCACAAGCTATGCCTACCCCTCATTGTGTTGGATGCATATGATGGACAGCGTTGTCTGAGGTTGAGTAGTAGGACTGGATGGTACCCGAAGGTGGACCTTATGATGAGTCGGTGCACAGAGAAGATTGACGGACGTGAAGTGCTGAGGAGGTCATCTATACTTACCCTTCAAGTAGAATCCCCAAAAAATGACCATGTGGCTTCTTTATTTTTCATCAGTCATACTTGTACATTCTTTCTTGGCTTGTATTTCCATCACCCTTTACTTTTTCAAAAATCTTTTGTATACAACATTACATACTGTTTTGATTTAATCTCGTAATCTATTGTTTGAGGTTATTCTATATAATGGCAATGCCTTCCCAGTTTTAGGAAATTACGCCTTTGGTGCTAGTCTCCATCCCCTAGCCTGTGGAAGGAGGGCTTCAGGTAGTCACGGAGTGGGCCTCAGGGGACGGGTCATGACAAATAGATATTTAAATAATGGGCTAATTAGTAGGAAAAACATAAAACATGTCAAAACATAATCAAAAAACAAGTCTATTAACATTTGAAAAAATTAAAAAAAATTGAATATTTATTAACAAAATGGTTAATATATTTTATAAGATGATCAGATATAATATTATAAATATTATTATGTATTTTTAATAATTAATTGACCGGTTTAGAACCATTAAAAAATAAATCAGAGGATGTTAACTAGAAATGAAACCCAACGTAAGGGTGTTTCAACACACTTTTTTACAATCACGAGATAAATGACATATTGACCACATAACTATTTTTTGTGGTATATCAAAATAACCTTTTAGATTATAATGGGATGATTTATTTTATCGTTAGTGTATATAAATGTTTCATTCGGGGACAATATTTTTTTGTTTTTCTATTCAAATGTTACCAATATTGTAATATACTTTTTCTCGAATTTAATTAATGAGGGAATAATTAATTATTGTGAACGAAATATCTTAATTATGGTGTACATAAATCGACATTGAAATTTATTTTCATGATACATTATGTATTTATTTTATCATGAGTTTCAATTTTAATTATTAATTCTTAAGTTATTTGAAATAAATGTTACCATGTGGTATAAAATATTATAACAAAATTACTTCTCATAAGGTTATATTATGTTATCATTGTCATTAATATTCTATGATTATGTGTGTAATGAATTTTTACTGTATATGTTTTATTTACACATATAATATGTGGATATATAGTTGAAACACATAATCTATAGATTTAATAATCCAAGAATTAATGATATGGTCTTGTAAAGGTGTTACTTCACAATCCTATTTTATTTGGGATTCTTTAAATGGGATTTTTTAAAAGAACTTTTTTTTGATAATTTTCAAATAAACCATTCAATTTTACTCTCTTATGGTAATTCATTACCATTTCCATGAAATAGAATCATTTTCCCACTATTTTATAGTTAATATTTTTTACAAAATGTTTTTATGAAATCCTAAAATAATTTCTATATGTATTCGGGGAACCTATTATCTTCTAAAAACCCTAATTCTTAAAAAGGATATATTTTTTTCGAAGCATTACAAAAGAATTTATTACATAATTTTACCATTCTTGATTATGAAATTGTTTTTTGGAGGAAGCTTATTGTTTGTTTCATGGAAATACACTATTCTATACATTATAACATGAAAAAATATTCTTCTTACCTCTTATCGCATGTATAGATTTACCCAAAAACATTTATTTGAATAATAATTTGCATATATAAATGTTTACATTTAATAGGTTTTTATGAAGTGGTTTTCGATGGATTTTGTTATCATTCTTTTTTAAAATGAAATGAATATTTTTCTTCAAAAAAATGATTCAAAATTTAATTTAATATTATTTATATTCATCAACAACATTGTTTTATTCAAACAAGAAATAGGTTATTTCGTACTAATAACATCACTATTATTAATATGGATGGTTACTGAATAATTTGGACAAGGATAGTATTTAAATTCACTTCCATGATTCATTTTTTTTGTTCTGCTTAAAAAATAATCCTCAGAAAATAGATCATTCACATTAAACATAGTGTATCATGATAGATTTGTAAACACAATGAATACCCTATTATGGTCAATATGATATGATCAAGACCCAAAATCCCAGGTATTTGCTCTTCTAAAAATGTGTTCGGTAAAAACACTTCAATTAATACATTATTGAACTCATTCCATGAGTGATAAATATCATCATACATTTGAGTCGCTAGAATCCACTGTCACCATATAGATCCATGATCAAAAGATTCCTATAGGACCGTTTTATGATACGGAAGACCCTAATGAATAAAAATGTTTAAAAAAACCAATATCCATTACTTATCTTGCTATGGATCTAGATTACCCTGAAATCTATGATTTAGAAAACTCTGAAACTCATGATGTACATTCAAACTGGCCGAATCATTAAGTGGTATAGTAGGTGAATCATTATGGAAAAGAAGTGGTAGAAAAACATTAAAAATAACAATTGGAACCACACATTCTAGATTCTGATGCATTGAAGACTTCTCAATATGAAGATCACCTTATGATATTGTAATGGAATCCAAGATTTCTATCATCATAGGGGAATCCAAAAACATTCATGATGTACCCAGGATAAAGAATATATTGGGAGGGATGATTCAATAAGGACATAAAAACGTCAATCCATTCATATATGATGCATGAAAAAGTTGTTTCCCTACGACTAGATCTTATATGTACTAATAAATCAAGGATGGTATCTAAATCTTGGTGAATTGATACATTGGAGTCCACATTAACTATGTTGTTCAACTATGGAGAGATAAACACAATATCATTTAACATTGATTCAATATATATGAAACCAATAATCAATATAATAGAATATCCAATCTCTAGTTATATAATGAACAGTAGGTTGATTACAATATATAAAAATATATTAATATAAGGCCCTCCTGGAAAGATATAATCCTAATGTTACACCCCAATACAGCCTCTAATTGGGAATAGGCTAGCAGAAAGCATTGAGTAGTCATATACCACTTTGAGGAGGTCGTAACCACAAAAAATATACACACGTACACATACCCTAACTCCCTTCCAATTTTTAATGTTACCAATAATAGATATAATATGTAATGATAAAAATATACCATTCATCAAAATATAAAAATGATTTAGAATAAATAAAAGGCCAAATTAAATCCCAATAAATCATTTAATATTTTCCAACATTATATGAAGGATGATACTACACAAGAATTTAACACAAAGTGTGATCTATTGTCAACTAGGAGCACTATTATCTCATTACTACTGAAGTCACATAGATCATGTCAATAATCTAACCCTTTTCATGAAACATTTCTTCTTCACACTGACTCATGCTAGGTTGAGTACAATAATACACTAAAATGAAACTGTGAAATCACCAATTATATTGAATCGATATTTTAGACAACTCATTATCATGAAGACTTGTCAATTAAGATATAAGGCATAAAATTAAGAAAAATAATCAATATATACTCATAATAGACATGAAGTATCAATGGATTCCCAACTATTCTAATATCTGTAGAATTATGGTTGAGTATTCATGTAAGTACCTAGATTTGGATATTAGGAATGGATCTTTATTTTTTGTTGTTTTTTATGGGAAAGGATGAAATGGTAACTATTATGAGTACACACCATGTACTTATATGTACACACTATGTGCCCTATTTTCATACGTAACTGTGCACTAGCCATGTAATGGCTGAGTAAATGGTCGTGTAGGTGACCAGGCAGACCACCTAATGTGGGGGCCGGTTGTGGCTAGTAAATTGAGTGTATATTAAATGAACACACCATGTAATTTTCTAATTATTTGATTAATCATAATGGGTCATGTATCATCTCCAGAACTATTCTTCTTTCCTCATCTTGTACAAGAGAGTGAAAAATAGCCAATGATCTTTGATCTTCACTCGTTTGTCCATTAGAGATCCAATTCAGACTCTACTGGGTGCATTTGATTCCCACAAGGGATTTATCACTTTTATAGGAGCCTATCTTCTTAATTTCTCTAATATCATGAGTTATCAAGGAGTGATTATTTTTACACATTTTTAGATTTGTGTCATTCTAGGCTGATTCAAGTGCTGATGTTCAAGAATGTTCATCGTACGACATCAAGTTTGGTGTTTTGTGCATTTATATAGTTTTTATTTGGACATTATAATCTAAAAGTGTCAAATAACCTTATTCATGGTATTGTGTGTTTTGGTATTTAACCATGGTTACTGCCTTATATAGTTTGTTTGATTGAAAATGGGTTATTAATTGTGTATAAGGTTTACTACCTAGTTTTTTGAGGTGTTTTCCATGTTTGTTTTTTTGTTATGAACATTGCGTATAGAATGTATGTTAGCCTGGTTTTTTTCCATGCCTACTGATTTTAAAATGGAGTTGTTGATTATATGAAATCCACGTGTTTCGCATAATGAATGAATGAACAAGGGGAATTAACTATGAGAGCATCCTAAAGTTGAGTATTTTAATTATGAATTGTTGTTCTGATTGACTAGAGGTATTGAATATGAGAGATGTTGTGGTTTTTAGACCAGAGGGCATAGATGTTGTGTGCTACCGAGAGGATCGTCATAAAATAAATGTTGGGAAACATCAAATAGACTGCGAGAGATATCAGAGGATCATTATATTTCAAACCAAGGGGTATTGATTGTGATAACTACCCGGGTGGTAGTTTGTAAATTAATAGTTCTATGTCAGACCAAAGGAGTTAGACCATGTAAGGTTTCTCAGAGGGTAGTTTTTATATATAGATTTGTTGACATGTGAAACTAGAGGGGATTAGAAAATGTGATCATTCCCAGAGGGTTTCTTGGGAATGATTATATGATTATAAAGAGTCTTCTATCCCAAAGCACATTCATGGACTCAGTCTCTCTAGATTGATAGAAAAACATCAGAGACATCGGGTTGTTGTTGTTAAACATAGGGATACAAGGCTTAGGCTAGATCCCAAATATTATTTATTCATTGTATTGAAAAAATAAAAAATATAAATAAATTATAATAAAAAAAATGTCAGATTATTTACATTGAGTTCTTCTTAGTTTATTTCGACATTTTTCATATTACCTGCTATATATATTCACTAAAAGGTAGGAAAAAATCATATATAGGTTTCCAATTGGGATTCTTATCACACCATGTTTGGGAGATGCTTTTTGTCCCACAAAATTATATGGTTTCAGGTATAAATAAGGAATTTTCCATGTACATCATGTATATGATTACTGATGGAACTGGAGATCATGGGACCAAGTTGGAGTTTGCGATGAAGTTGGAGTTTAATATTTTCATTAAAATGGTTTCTATATAATGTTTTCTGCATTGGGAATTGTTTCAATACATTCCAAGATACATGTGATATGTATCATTTAATTATATATAATCTATAGTTCTTTATATGATTAGTCTACCGTTTTTACATCTATTGTATTTTATTGATGCTTCCACTAATGTGTGCTAATTTTCTCTGATGTGTTACACTTCCAATGATGGCATAGTTTCCCAAATTTCATATGAATGGTCCATGATTCTAATCTGAATCCTCTGGTGATTAGTGAAATTCTTCTGAAGCCATGTGACCAACCGAGTAAGGGGCACCTTTGGGAGACACCTGGTACCGGGAGGTTACAAAGTGGTATCACGAGAGTTTCTTTTCTTCTTTGACATTCTGTTTAAAGCCTATAAACATGGATAAAAATAAATAGGTAGTTGGTAATAAATTATGCCCGGATGTAGCTAACCCATGTACATGGAAAATCCAATTTAGCTCAAATGTGGTAATTTTATTTGGGTTTTTCAATTGTTAGAGTTGATTTGATTTCACAATTGGGATATTCACCAATATTTTGTTGTTATTGTGGATATCATTGAGTTTCTATTTCAATTGAATCTTAATTAGATGATAGAATTCTATAACCTGCATCATATGCGCACTTGATAGAGATCAAATTTTATATATTCTTCTCATGCCATTAAGGGTGCCTTACTTATTTCATGTTTTTGTGATAGAAGTTGTACTAGATATGCATGTTATTGTGATATATTCGATGATTTAATACCCACTATTTTTGATAGGGTATTAATATATGTAATGTTTATTTTATATGGACACCAATATATTTTCATGTAAGGTGTTATGGCCATCTTGGATTTGAATTTGGTTGATCATTTTTGAAATTCAATTGAATTTTGTCAAGTTGTAATGCTGGAGAGGATTCCAAAAATTGATTTATGGGAGTATGGGCTCTTGTGAGTCAGAATTTGACATTTCTTGGACAATTTTTTAGGTTTTCAAGGTTTCCATAGGAATTTCATAGACATACTATCCAAAAAACCAAAACATCATGGGGTTTAGTGTCATGAACACACACCATGTGTTCTTTGGATCTGGAAGAATCATATTTTCTTTATTACACTTCATGTACCCCGTATACATTCCATGTAGTCTTTAACCATGGGAAATACTCTGTGAACAGAGACACATGTTGATAAATGTTTGGTATAACACGTCGTGTACTAAAAAGTACACACTGTGCTGAAGAGGCCATCTGTGTAGCTGTGTAACTAATGACACAGGTGGATGAATTTCAGATAGTACATGTTGTGTCCATGTTTAACATGCATTGAAAATATTGACAGTGTGTTCGGCCATGTGGCTAAAAATATGGGTGGTTAGAACATCAGTTGTGCTTGTTGGGTCTACTGTGAACACACAATGTAGTGTTACCCTATAGATAATAATGTAGTTCTAGTTGTGTTGAGGAACTCGTCAAGCATGAAATATTCAAGTACACATCATGTAATAAAAGGAAAATGTTGTGTTTATGGGTGTTACATGTCCAGGATTCAAAGAGGTACAAGACATGTTATAATATTAAGGTAACATGTCGTGTGGGGGTAACACAATCTGTGGGGGGGGGGGGTTATACATTTCGTGTAACCATGATTTGTCGAACCCGAATGATTTCTTTTTTTTGTTCTATTCTTGATCTTCTATTCTATTGTCCTTGATAAAATTAAAATAAGGTCTGAACATGACCATGAAGTGTCATTCCATCTATACGTAATTCCGCTGTCTAGAAGGTGTAGGATGATGAACAAGAATTAGAAAGGATTTTCAGGGATTACCCGCATATCCCCCTGTCATAACCTTCTTGGCACCGACTATTATATTGGGCGCAGGTGTTGATTCATATTCCTGTGAAGCCTTTTTCAGGATGTTACAAACCTTCAAGGGAGCACCAAGTCCTCCCCTGTATATGGATGATCTGACACAGGTGTTCTAGCAGCAGCATCTGCTAACGTTTTTGGGGACAGAGGACCACATGAAGCAGAGTCATGGTTGGAGGTCATGCTAGCTATGTTAGAGAATATAGAGAAACATAAAAATATTATGTTGAATATCACAAAAAATATGATGTGTTATTCCCACAAAAAAATTATGGAATGATATATCATAGGTTGGATGTCATCTGGATATGGGTTAGGATGTCTTTTGGAGGATCTTTTACTATTACATCGACCCTAAGACGTTAAGGGATGACCGAAACAGAGAGTTCATGCATTTAAGGATGGGTGGTCTTTTAGTGATGAATTACTCTTCCTGTTTCACAGAGCCTCAGTGCATCACACTAGTTTTGGGAGTTGATGAGTTATATTTGGATATGATATTTTTGGATGGTCTCAAGTATGACATCTATTCACATGTGAATATCTTCAGGTTGTCTTTGGTGATGACTATATTGAACAAGGTTCTGATTACCAAGTGTAATCTACGGGAGTTAGGCGCTTTGAGCCCAAGAGGTTCATCATCAAGGTCAATTACTCCTTCGACATATAGTAGAGAGCACCATAGGAATCTATCACATGATACTTCATCATGTAGCTTGGTAGTATGCTTACAGTGCAGCAAGACTGGACAGATGAGACCTAGGTTCCCCAGAGGCCCAGTTGAGTTGTGATCTGGTAGAAAGATGGGTCATCATCATCAATTTTTTTTAGATGTCTGCAAGAAAAGTAAGTGATATGGGATATATTATAAATCCACATTCATGAGAAGGACCAACGGTTTCTCATCAGTTAGAGAACTAGGGTTCATTGGGCAGTTCAAGCCACTGAGTTGGTTGCTGTCGTTGTTGTCAGGTTACATGTTTTCAGTTCTTATAGGGTTGATCTACATTAGGTAGTTCGGCATGGTAACATGACTTTAATACAAGTAATTATTTTTTATTGGTGTGGACATAGTAAGAGGTTGATCTTGGACACATTATAGTTAGAGATACGATTCTAGTTTGCTTAGTTTTAGCTTATGTAATTTTATATATTGGGGCTTCCCATTGTATTATATTTGTTGATGATGTGGAGAACATTGGGAACATTATCTTTATTTATGAGGATGTTATTACTCTAGACACACTGTTAGGGATTGTGATGGCAACTACATGTCAGTACAAGGAGTTCCCTCTTTAGGGTTTTTGGTGTCACTTCTTATGGAACATCTATGTCTCAAAGATGAAAGGAAATGATTTCATTTTCAGATTTAACTATTTAGTATCATTTCAAGCATTTGTTGACTGCCATCGGCTTAGGGTGAGTTTTACATCACTCGAGGGTGGGTCTTTTCTACACAATGGGTCGAGGGATTTTTTGGAGAACATTGATGGACATAAGCATCATGGGTTGGGAGAAATTCTAGCTCGGTTTGTTAATCTATATCTAGATGACTTGGGGACATCACAAACAGACATTCCTCTTGTGGTATATCATTTCTGGGATGTATTTCTTGACAAATTTTCAGTTTTACCTTCATAAAGAGAGGTATATTTATCTATTGAGTTATTGATATGAGAAACACTAGTGTCCATTCCTCCTTATAGGATGGATACACCAGAGTTACAGTAGCTCAATAATTAGTTAAATGAGTACTAGGGAAAAGAATTCTTATGAAACAGTACTTCTCCTCGGGATTTTCCTATATTGTTTGCGATGAAGGTGGATAGTTACCTCATAATTTTTGTGGATTATATGATGCTGACCTAGTTGATGGTAATGAACTGATATTCCTTTTCCAGGATTGATGATCTACATTACAATAATTGAGGATCTTGGGTGTTCTTGATGATTCACATTAGATCCTATTATATTTAGTTGGGAGGTAGACCATTAGATATACCTCTTAAATCCATTCATAAAAGGTATGGTCTATACAAGTATGTGGATATGTCATTCGGTGCCATGAATTCCCCATTAGTTTTCATTGCACTGATGAATGGAGTTTTCTGTCCTTAGTTGGATTCTTTTGTTTTATTTTTCATGTATGATATCATGGTTTTCACTCACATTCAATTCGACCATTTCACCTATATTGAATTAATTTTGATAACTCTAAGAGAGGATCAGTTATATGATAAACTCTCAATGTAACACTTTTGGATGGACCAAATTATCTTTTTGGGTCATGTAATCTCTAGGATATGAGTATAAATAAACCCATACAAAGTGAATGCAGCAGTTTCCTAGGAGTAGATGACGAAGGTGTATGAGGTACGTAATTGTTTGGGGTTGTTGGGTTAGTACATTCACTTTATAAATGTTTTTTCACACATATAAGCACTATTGATGTGCCAGACTAAGATGTTTCCAATGTACTTGTGGACAGAATCTTGTGATCCAACCATTCAGGAGCAGAAGTGGGGGTTGAATTCTGTTCTGATAGTAATTTTTCCAGGGCTGAAAAATTGTTATAATGTTTACTGTGATGCATCTCATATCTCGAAAGGAGAAAATAATATGCATGGTGGTGTATTAGTTGTGTACGAGTTTCATTTATTGAATCCATATGAGAGGAACTAATCGATGCAGGATCTCGAGTTTGATGTAGTTGTGCATGATTCGCACTATTAGAGACATTATCTTTTGATATATCATTTTGGGTTGTCCCTGACCAAAAAATAAAAAAAATATATCTTTAATCTGTGTGAGAATAATTTGATACAATGATGGTGGTTAGAGTACCTTCAGTATATTTACATTGAGCATGCCTACATTCTTAGGAATTGCAATACAATGGATGATGTGTTGAGTAGGAGGACTTCGATAGTGGCAGTTCAGGAGGTTTGCTATAAGGGGGATCTTATGGCTATGTTCTCTGATATGTATTTAGAGGTTCACGAAAAAGGGGCTGATGTTTATTTCATTTGTTAATGTTACATATACTGTACTATATTGACTACGAATGATGCATATATCATAATATTAAGGCCTAGTCATATGGGAGGGTGTGTCAAGAGAGGACCCAAGTCCTAGTTGGACCATAGGAGATGCTGAGATCTTGTGTTTTCCTGGTCGTTTATGGGTGTCAATGGACATATGTGAGGAGTTGATGTGTTATTTTCATTCATTAGTTTGGGAAGTTCATCCCTATGTCACAAAGATGTATCGAGATCTACACAGTCATTATTGGTGGCTAGGAATGAAGATGGATATTGCTAGGTTTATTATGAAGTGTTTTATCTATCAGTAGTTTGAGGCTGAACATTAATGATTGGTAGTGATTTTATACCAGTTATACATTCACGAGTGGAAGTGGATCGATGTCACCATGTATTATTTGACAGGTTTAAGAAGGAAATTTATCAGGAATAATGTTGTTTGGGTTTTTTTTGACTAACTCGGTAAACATTCTCATGGCTTACCGGTCTTGGAGACGTTCAGTGATGATGCAATTTGAAAGTTGCACATCTAAAATAGTGTACATTCTATTAGGTCCCACGGTCTATCATTTTATATAGTGACTCTCGTTTTACTTATCATGTCTATCAATTAATATATATGGCGTTGTGTATCTATGTACATATTAGTACATCTTACCATCGCTAGATAGATGTCTAGTCTGAGCATAAGATTCAGATTTTGAAAGACATGCATCGAGCATGCATCCTAGATTTTTGGGGATCTTGGGAGACACACATACCCATAGTGTAATTTTCCTACAATAACATTTATCAGGAAATGTTTTATATGGATCCTTATGTTGATTTGTACGGTATCCCATTATGATCACCCCTCCATTTGTTTGAGATAGGAGAGGCAGCAATTCTTGGACCTCACCTTATCTAGGAGACCACTGAGCAGGTGTAAATGATTCATAAAAAGATGGATACTACACAATAATGGATGAAATATTATGATGATCGACAGAGACAACCTCTAGAGTTCGAGGTCAAAAATCAGTTTTTCTTATGTGTCGCATCAAAGTTGGGACACAAGAGGATAATGAGACAAGGAAATATTTCACTGATGTACATCGGATTGCATCAGGTTTTAGTGAGAATCTGGTTGGTTGCCTATCAGTTGAAGATACCTCAAATATATTGTGCTATGAATGACATCATCTATGTTTATCAGTTATATTGTTTCATTTCAAAAACATATCGTGTATTTAAAATCAAGGATATTAAGTTAGAGGTGGATGCATCCTCGGAGAAGCACCCTATACCGATTTTGGATCACGGTATGAAGGTTCTCCATTGCCGATATGTTTCTAACGTACATGTGATATAGCATCACGAGAGTGTATAGGATGTGACATGGGAGAGGGAGGCCAACATATGATCTCAGTGGCTATATTTGATTAAATTTTCTTCTTCACCACGCTTGGAAGTGAAATTACGGTAAACAGTGCTTTAACAGAGATGTTTGTGAGAACCCATATCTTCAATTAAAGTATAGATATTTATTTCAGAATTTTTTATTAAAAAATAATAAAGGTTAAATTTTAGGAGTGCACATCATGAACTTCTACATACACGAAGGGTAAATAGTTTTTTTGCATATACATGTACTCGTCATGTAACAGTTGAGTATATGGCCTTGTAGGTGTCCGAAAAGACCACCTAAAGTGGGGAATGGTTGAGTCTCATACATGGAATGTACACTAAATGTACATGTAGTGTAATTTTATTTTAATCTGTTTAATCAGATGGGGGTCATGTCTCATCTTTTGAACTCCTTTCTTCTTCCCATAGTTTGTATATGAAAGCATTGAATGGTCGATGTTCATTGAGCTCCTCCCATTCCTCAATTTGGGCAAGGATTGAGACGTCACATGATTCATTGGATTCCCACTAGAGAGCTCTCTCTTTCCATCGAGCCTCTCTTCCTGATTTATCCTCATTGTCGTGTTGTTGAGGGTTGATCATTTTTAACCATTTTCATAGATCAATGTTGTTCTATGTCAGTTCCATGGTCTATGTTCATGTTTTGTTTCATCTGTGATCGAGCTATGTTGTTTGTTACTTTAATTTGTTGTATTTGTAATATATATGCAAAACGTGTTGAATAACCTTGATTATGGTATTGCGTGTTATGGAATTTAACCTTGTTTAATGCATGCTTTTGATTGTTTGATTGAGAATGGGATATTGATTGTGCATATGGTTTTCTACTTTTTTATAGAGGTGTTCCCCATATTTTTTTGGTTAGGGATGTTGGTATATAAAGCATATTAGTGGGATTTGTTTTATATGCCTAGTGATGTCAGTATGGGGTTGTTATTTATATGAAATTCATGTGTCTTACAATATGAAAGTATGAAAAAGGATAATTGGTTGTGTGATCTTCCATAAATAGTGCCTTTTAATTAGATATTTTTGTCTTGAATGAGAATAGGTATTGACTATGAGAGCTTCCATGGGTCATTGACAAAAGGGGTCAGACTATGACCGCTACCCCGAGGGTCATTATTAACTAAATGTTGGACCAAAATGTTTTGACTATGAAGGGTATTAGGAGGTCATTATAATTTAGAAAAAGGGGGTAATAACTGTGAGAGCTACCTGGGTGGTTGGTGTAAATAAATAGTGTGTGTGAGACCAAATGGATTAGACTGTGTCAGATTTCATGGAAGGACTATATTATTTATTGATTTGATGAATTGTGAAAACAGAAGGGTTTAGGCTATGAGATCATTCCAATAGGGTTTCTTGAGAATGATTGTATGATTATAATGAGTCTTCCATTCCAAAACAGAAGCTTGGAATCAGTCTCACTTGATTGTTATATGGACTTTAGAGAGGTATTTGTTTTTTGTTATATAGGGGGATATAGAGCTTAGGCTAGATCCTAAGGTTGCCTTATTCAATTGATTGAATAATTTAAAAAATTAAATGAATGAAACTGTATTATGTAGTATTTATTACATTGTGTACTTTCTAGTTTATTTCTATTTTTCGCATATTAACTTATATATATATATTCCCTGACAGTTAGGGACTTATCATTTAGTGGTTTTATACAAGGATACGTCTAACACCGTATTTGGGTCATGCTTTTGGGCCGCAAAAAACTATATGGTTGCATGTATAGATAATGGAAACACTATATTACATAAATTACTTCATTTCTGATTGGATCTAGAGAGCATGGGTCCATGTTGCGGTTTGTGATGTTGTTGGTGTTTAATGTTTTATAAAAAATGCTCTCAGTACCATATTTCAAGCATAGTGACTTGTTTGGATAATTTTTTAGATACATGATACATGCGTTATTTATTTATATATTTTTTGAAATTGCATAAACTATTAGTCTTCTATTGATTATAATTATATATTTTATTCCTGCTACCACTATTGTGTACTAATTGTTTCTGATGTGTTACTCTTCCAATGAGAGAATATTTTCCCCAATGTTACATCCAAGACCCTCACTACTAGTTGGTAGCCTCCCACATTTAGGGAAAAGTGCTTGATTCCATATGACCAACTAGGTATGGGCTTCCATTGGGCATCACCTATAATTAGGAAGTTACAATTTTGGGTAATTATCATCTGATAGAACCCACCCAACAAGTTATATTATCACTTATAGCCCTCATCCATGTGGGATGGCTCATCTGAACATGTCATGAAGAAATATCGAATGAAACTATAATGATATTAATACACGGATATGGTATCTCACATATTGAATCTAGGATATTCCCTAACCACTCTTGAATAACACTCTATATAGGGTATCATATGCCAATATATGTGTGTCATATTAATTCATCAAACACCATCCTCAAAAGATGAATAATTGATTGAGTATGACACACCATGCATCATTGAGGTTTTCCTAAACTATATCTAATACTCATTACAAAGTGGTGATCCCATAACATTCATAGTATGGAAATACATACATTATCATCAAATAGATAACACATGGGAACACCCCCATCTAAACCATTATACACATAATGGGTCCAGGGCCCCAATAGGTCCTGTAAAAACTACATTGTGTGTACTGTGAGTAATGTATGTGTATTTTCTTGACATGGTAAACCAATGTCACTTCATCTAATGAATTTATTTCTATAAATTCATGGTATGTGAAATTAGGATATGTAGTGTGTAGTTTTTGGGATCTCACTTTACATGTTCCACCTACCAAATCTGGTGTACACATTTCATTCCTTTGAAAAATGGTCTGTCCTAACTACTTTTGATAGATTTAAAAATTGTAGATACGTATGTGTATATATTTTTACCCTATACTCTATCCATTCCTGGTTACTATCTTTTCCACAACAACCTACCCAGATTTTTCATTTTTAGTGGCTAACATCAGATCTCATGGAATGTGACACATGTCTTTTAAAAAGCTATATTATTCTATATTCATTAACCATAGTGTTATAAAAGGGTGACTACTTTGACTATTTTATCAAAATAAATAATATATAGTTGATATTTTTATATAAAATATTTACAATTTTACTACTAATATAAATTTTATTTCATGAATCAATTGACCCACAAGAACTGTCCCTATACAAAAAAACCAATTCATGGCGTAGTCTAAATATCATTGATGATCATATTCTGGACATCAAACACTACCTATAATATCATTATTTAGACAACGTAATCACCAAAAAAACTATTAATAGGAGATCTATAATTCGGAATAAACATATACATTACACAATGTACATTGTTACATTTTCCTCAGTCCTAAATATTATCACCAATAATTAACCAATTATTAAAAAAACATGATTGTGGATTCATTTTTTTATAATATTTTTTTCAGTTTATAACAAAAAATCATTTATGGTGGAGCTGTGAATTATGGGGTAGAAAATAAAAATAAGCAACATGAATAAAAACCACTATTATTATTATAGTTTTCCAAAATTATTTTTCATTTTGAGGGAATAACATTATAAATTTGTAAACAATGAATATTAACATATAATTAATCTCCAAATTACTAAAATATAAACCCTCATCCACATATTTATTTTATAATAAGAATAATCTATTATAGAAATATATTTTAATACATAATTTCTAAAAAACATCGATTAATTAAATGAAAAAATCTAATCATAGGATTTTGAAGAATCACAGATAAAACATGATTTCATGTCATATTATATAGAAATATCGACATTATTTTTCTATAACATTTATTCTCAATCCATAATCCATTTTCACTTTTAGAAAACTCTTGTCTAATAGATCCTCTAACAGTGCCAATAGTTTTGTACCTAAATTCATGTATTTTACATAAGATGGTTTAAATATATTAGATATTTATTTTACGAATAATTAAATAATTATTAAATTTAAAACATTATTTAATCATTTTTCATTAAATGATGGATCTCAATATGGTTACCTTCTTTAAAAATAAATTATGTGGCACCAAGGGTAAAACCATTGTTATAAATTAAAAATCATTCTCAGATTTCTAATTCAAGAATATTTTATGTTATTAATCAATTATTTCAAAAAAAAAACACATGAATGAGATAATATATAAATATAATATTCTTATTATATAAAAATTAATCCTTATAAAGAACTGTAATATCAGGATGACACAACTACTAGATCATAAAATATTCCATATAATAATACCATGTCTTATAAAAAAATATGTTACAATGTATCTCATTAGAACATTTAAATATAAATCAAATTAATCTATCCAAATTAATAGGTATTCCATATATGTAAAAATTGTGATTAAATATAAAATGCATAATAATGTTTCCAAAAATATGGTGATAATATCCAAAAAACTATGAAAACTATGGATCTCAATCATAGTGGTTGATCTGGTAAAATATTAAATATTTTTGACCTTTGATGGATCCATTAATTATCCCTTTACTTATATTATATGATCAAAAAATTAAACACACAACAACTAAAATTCAATCTTAGTAAATTGAGGGTAAACCGTCCCATTATATAGGGTCATTGGTATAATAGTAAATGATTTTCATGGTATTTTTTATCATATATTATTTGAAAATATAGTATATAAAGAATACTACAATTTTTTCTATGGAAAATCTATAGAATCTATTAAATAAATATTTGATTTTATTGGGGGAATTTTTAATAACAAATTATATAAAAAAATATATATTGTTTTTATTCCTCCTACAGAAGGAATTTTTTTAGTATATCGTCATTTATTCACATCAACTATTATAATCTAGATAGAAGACTAATAATTAAAAAATATTTACCTCTTTGTAATTTATTTGCTGAATGAATCTTTTATCATTATTCACATACAATTTTCTGTTTATTTTATACAAATCAATTAGTCCCACAATACAATTATAATTAAAAATATATGTAGAAATTGATATTGATTACATTAAAACAGTACGACATGATTTGGAGGAAGAAAACACAATACTTTTAGAATGAAATCAATTAACTCCCAAAACATATGAATTTATTTATTGTTAATTTTCTCCCTATACAAATTATATAAACAATTATATTATATAGGAATATATAACCTTTAAATTTATGAAATTACCACTCGATGAACTTAATTACCATCGCATTGATATATGATATTAGGATGGTTCGTAGCATCAAATGTGAATTTCTATACACAAGAAAATGATATGGTATTTATAAAAATTAACTCAATATAGGCACAAAATAACATTGAATTCAATTATTTAAAGAATTTTAATATTTCCAAGGTATTAATTATGAAAATATTCAATTAGATGATATTGACATATTTCATTTTTTATATCATATCCTATGATATTTATTGTAATAATATTCTATAAAATCATTGAAATGGTATTTTGATAGTATTAAGAAATTATTAAAATGTAATCGAGTGGTTAGATCAGGAATATAATAATTAATTTTTAGTTTTTGTGTGGATTATAATTTTACATTTCACTAACAAATTGTCAAAAACAATAATAGAGATCCTAATGGATGTCCCTTTATCACTACACTAAGTGGTTACTAATATAGACAATCATCATTTACATTTTGATTTCGTCTTTTATTGGATTAATTCTTATTTTAAAAGCATTTGAATCATTGGAGTGTTGGTGGTTTTTTCAGTTATTCATTGTATCCATAATTATCATACATCATTAAAAACATTTGATTTCAATTTCCTTGCCAACATATATTTAATAAAAATAAATAATTATCTCACCCTTCGGAAAATTTATTCGTATTTTTTCCTCACCTAAATATAAAATGAAATATCCACTTATTATCACCCTAATTTCTATTATTCAAATTTACTTTGTAAAAATAATATGGTTGATGTGTTGCACAATTTTCAACCTCTATCATAGTGTCCCCTAAAATGATTTCTTCCTCACATCTGATGTCTCTTATAGACAACTCATTTGGGAGAGTTGGTTATATACCTGAATACAATCAATTAAATTGACATTCTTTTAAGATGATAGTGCCATAATTTTATTACACTTACGTTAAAATATTGTCCACTTATGTACTAATGGATTATGTATCCTTATATTTTAAATTACATAATTCACTCTATAATTTTATATCTATAAAAGGAGGAGTGCACTTATTAAAAAAGAATCTATTAAATTCATCCCACTTTGTTGATTCAATTTCATCATGTATTCTCATGTCCTTGATAGGACTCTTCAGTTTATATATACATACATAGAATTTAAAAAATTTATTTTTTCTTATTTTGAATATTGGAGATTAAAATTATATTTTCAGTGGTAGGGATCCAATTCTTATTGACTTGTATCATAGTGGACCCACAAAAAATGTATAATTTTCATCAAAAAAATTGAACAAAACCTATTTCAAACCATTGATCATTTTTAATGTCATATTGATTCATATATAGTATAATTCTTATATAATTTTGTAAAAATTTCTTAAAGTAATATAAAATAACATTTTTTTAGTGAAGTCATTGAATTTTATGCTACATTATCTATTAATACAGTTCTATTATGTTACATCCATTTATTAAAACCTAAATTAATATTGTAAAAAAATATAATTATCATGGTAAATGACATAATTATAAATTATAATTTTAGGTTGGATAATTCATGAATCATTAATTTTAATCATTGAAACCACAGGTGTAAATGAGGTCATTAATTTCCATTATCTATTAAAATTTCTCACATGTTTTAACAATGATAATGTTAGATAACTCATGAATATATAAAATCTAATTCGATACCATGTGAGAAATAATATAACACTATATATGCACTATAATGATAGTCAGGATGGAATCAAGAAACATGTTTAATAATGATAAAACAAAGATAAATCCCTTCTAAAACTAATTTCACATTTAATACCCTATAAGGGACATTTTCCAAGGAAATCCCTAAAATCAATTGTTTTATAAAGTACTAGGATTTTATATTATATGTTGACATATAAAAATTATTTTAATGAAAATTATCTAAAACTAGTGTTCATATATTGACTAAACATATCCTCTGATTGAAACTATAGAGTCCCCAGATTTTTAAACAATGTTATCACTTCTTCATAGTTAAATCAAAAAATTGATTTTCAAATACATCCTTAGGGAAAATAAAATATAATTGAAACTATAAATTTGATACACAATCATATTTTTTTAATAAAATTTTCTCAAAATATCTCATATGAATCTACACATAAGGTACACATCATATACATTACATGTATTCAAAAATTATTCATAGATAATGTAAAGGAACCAAAATAAGTGATGAGATCATATGTTGTGTATGTATAAACAAAGGGTATTTCAAAAATAACAGTATAATAACAATATAATTCATGTACAAGAACATGACCTTGTCATTTGAAAACAATACCCAACACATCATTTCCCAAAGCATAGATTCATGGAATAATTATTTTCCAATCAGATGATATAAGTCATTATTTAATCAAATATCAAAATTTATATGGGAATAAAAAAATAGTATGACATATTTTTTACTGATATACAAAATAATAGAAACTGCATTCCTTTGTACTCATGTTTATCTTTGATGGATGTAATGGATGACTGATTTCAGTACAAAAGAAATTATATCCTTATTCGAGGTTAACTACTCAGTATATCATAGTTGATAGAGTTCCATTACAAAATGGTTTCACTCCCCATTCCTTCATTTTTATTTTTTTAGATATCCATATTTACCAAATTCATTAATGAGAAATATAGTATATGTAATACTAGTTAATTATAGAATCTGATAATTTTCTGCTCAAAAAGATCATAGAATATTCATGGTATCATAACCAATTAATGGGGAATTAGTTTCCAAAAAATTCAATTTTTAGAATTAAATTAACTCATGTATATGAAATGAGTTTCCTAATATAAAAAATGATCGAATTGGATAAATATTAAAAGAATATTCCTTAAATCATAATTATCATATAAAAACATGAAAATAAATGTGGATGGAATCATTCGATTATAACCAAGGTTAATTTTATCTATATTCAATGGATGTTATCATATTTGAAAAATGACTTCAAAATACCACTTTACTATTTCTTGAAGGTAATACACATTTTACATTTGAATAAAAAAAATTAGAAATAATCTTCAATATAAATGAATACATTTTATTTGAAATGAACCATTAATACTTTTATATTATTATACATTTCATTGAGTGTTAATTATTTCCATACATTTTCCACATTTAGGGTACGATAATATCGATATTCATTTAAAATTTTATATAACAAGCCAAATGTACCAAATTAATAAAATAATATAATGAATACATTTTAAAAAATAATAAATATTTAATTATGTTTAAAAAATAATTTAATTTTATAGGATATTATTGTAAACATTGTTGGAAAAATTTATAGGACAAAATGATAAAAAGAAAACTAATTTTATACCATTGATAGAATTAATGTATGACTACATGAAAACATTCCTATAGTATCTTGTGTTTTCAAAGGGAATAAATTTAATGGAATATTTTTAACCTATAGAAATTAATATATGTGGGTATCATTAATCTATTTCTTGAGATGTTTTTCCTTAAACGAAAACATTTGCAACATAATCATAATCAATCCCAATAACCAATAAAATTGAAACAATAATCTCACCCCACTACATAATGTATCATCAACTGAAACCTATAATCCATTAATATAAAAATAATTTTATTATAATTTTCTAATAATAAAATGTTGATAAATATAATATCATTTATTATCCATATACTTCATTTCATCAAATATATTATATAAATTTTTTGTAGAGACCCGTAAATTTTAAGGAAAAATATTTCTTAAATTCTATGAAATTTTATGAGTACGCATTTTCTGACAACACCTTATTCTGAGGCCTGGTGTGCCCGGAATAATTTTCTGAAGTTTAGCTTGGGTACATTCCGTGAAAGAATGAGCGGGTTTTTCTGTCTTTTGAACCGGTGCTCATATGGGAAACGATGACCTCGCAATGCCGGTAATATCTTAAGGGGACCTTTACCGCAATTTCATTTAAATCACGTTGTGAGATAAAAATTTGGACATTAGTAAAGTAGTTAAATAAATTTTTTAAAACAGATTTACACCCAAGGAAGATAAATCCTCCCATGTGTGGATATATAAGAGGTGAGGCCCACATGAGCCCCAACCTCTCGTCTTCCCATTACTCTCTTCAACTTCCATTTAACACCACTTAAATTTAATGGGGAAAATCCCCTTATTATGACAACCCTTCACCTCCCTAAATAATATTCCATCAAGGGTTTGAATGCTAAAAGGTCATGATAGTATTATATGTTGGGGAGCCTTCACTCAAATATGGGTTGGAAAATATTTTGGAGAACCTTGTGGGAAACCACTGGAGAAATCTAGAGAGAACATTAAACTTCCGACGAATAACGGTTCTTCTATGACGAGCCTTCCAACATCTTCGATGATGAACATTCCTTCATCGGAGGTCGGATTCTAATGAATCTCTGACGCTCAATCTCTGATATGAAGTGTTAGGCGGACGCAGTGATTGACGTCAACTCCATTCTCTTTCAGCGGCTCGATGATGTGCAATGTCATAATAGATGTAGGGGTTGTTAGGTTCATGTTTTAATATATTTCATCATTGTTCTTCAATTCTTGACTTTCCTTTGGCTGCTTCATACAATCATGACGAGAAGGGGTCAGACCGCACGAACACGGTCTTACCCTTCCCCCCATTTTTGTTCTTTGTGGACGATGTTGGAGGACTTTGAAGAACTAGCCAATGTCGGGCTAACCACGAGTGGGTCGTTATCATATGGATGTATGCTCACTGCAAAGGCATGGAACAATCATGCCTCACGGAGTAGAGCTGGACCGCGCCTGGGGCGGGCCGCGGCGGAGGGGCGCAGCGCCGGCGCGCCGGTTGAACAAGGTCGCGACAAAAGGCCGCGGTGGATATGGAAGGGTGGCCGTCTATGCCGGCTTATGGTTCCATCAAGAGGCGGGAACCAAGGTGTCTTGCGGTTACCCTAGGGCCGACCAACACGTCCAATCGTATCGAAGAACTGGGGGGTGTAACCCCCCCCCCAATTAGCGGCTAGGGTGGGCCCCACTGGGCGCCACCACCCCACCTTGTCGGCCAGCCACGCAGCCAACCGTGTGTGCCACATGGGCTGGGCCACGCCAGTCAGGCCAGACTGCACCCTACCGGGCTGAACCCGGACCCGGTTCGGGCCGACCCAGGGGGTGTTGGGTCGGGTCGGACCGGGCCCAGACCCCCTATTTTCGGACCATTTCGGTTAACCGAACATATAATGAGCTACAAAACTCCGATCAACGTACCGTCAGTTGAGTAGGATTCCTTGGATTAATAAGGTCGTTTCATTATAATAAACTCAGGGTATTGGAAATGTTTGGGTATGGTCGGGTTGGTTCGAACACGAAACCAACCGGGCCCTCAGAGCGAAAATGCTTATAACTTTAGCTCTGGACATCTGATTGATGTGTCGTCGACTATGTTGGATTTATTTGGATGAGAAGGTTCTTTTGGAAAAAACCATGTGGGTTTCTAATGATATTGGATTTTGGTCGGGTTTTTTTTAGCATAAAAACCAATCGGGCCCCTAGAACAGAAAAGATTATAACTCACATACCGGGCGTCCGATTGACGCGCCGTCTATTGAGTTGAGACCCCTTTGATGAGAAGGTACTTTTTGATACTTCTATGTGATACTTCATGAAATTTTGAAGTAACGACCAGTAGCTCATGGAGCAGACCCTCCCAGAAAAGAGAGTACGGCGTGCGAAGACAGGGTAGCTGTATACCTGACGACTGCTTGACCGATTCGACTCGTAGTGATTCGGTTACCCAATGGTGGAGAGCTCGGTATTTGGCGGCAGAACCATGGCGGATGGAGTGCCTGGTAGTTGGCAGCAGACCTACGATACTCGACAGTAGGATTACCTCTGTAGGATTTAGGGGGAGTGCCCGATATTTGGCCACAGAACCAGAGCAGACGGAGCGCCCGATATTTGGAAATAGACCTGCGGTACTCGACATGAAGAGAATATCAGAATTCTAAGGTTAGTGAGTAGCGTCTTGGAGTCGTGACAGGGCCACTGTACTCGATAGAGGAGGAGTTCTCTAGCCGTTGTGGTTTTGATAATGAAAATCATGGTTTGTGTTGAGTCAATGACCTTTGTGTTTACTTTATGATTGAGATGGGTTACTTTATAACTTAGGTATATATATTGTCATATACCTAAGTATAGGTTATCTGTTGAGATCATTCTTTGTGGTTTGTCCTTGTTGGATTTAGTGAGACCATGAGGGTATCGATGTACCTACTGAGTATCGTTATAATCACCCCTGCATGGGCTATGCTCGCACCTCATTGTGTTGGATGAAGACGACAGACATCACTGATCGTGGTTGATGCATTTAGATCTAGATGGTACCTGGAGGTGCACTTCACGACGAGACGGCACCCAGAGGTGGACTTCACGACGAGATGTTACCCAAAGGTGGACTTCATGACCAGATGGTACACGGAGGTGGACTTCATGACGAGACGGTACCCGGGGGTGATAGACGGATGTAGAGAGCAGAAGTGGGCATCTGTACCGACCCTTTAAATACGAACTCTGGAGGATGATCTAGGAGCAGCTCCACACCTTCCTGATGTTTTTTATTTTCCTTGTACTTTACTGTAGGGCTTGTATTCCGGCCCCTTTGTACATTCAGCACACTTGTTATAATGATTTACATAGTGTTGCTTCCGCTGGTACTCCAGCTGTGTGTTTTTTCGTTTCATAAAGGCAATGCCTTATCTTTTTAATGGGATTTACGACTTTGGTGCTACTCGTCAGCCCCTGGCATATGGAAGGTGGGCTTGGGGTAGTCACGACATGGGCCGCAAGGATGGGTTGTCACAAATTGGTATTAGAGGAGTCGGTTATACCACAGAACTCAAGACTCCGATAATTATTTTCTAAGAAGCAATAGTGTTATGGGTACCGAGTGTGGTCTTCAGTTCAGGGAGTCCAATTTTGGTGCGGTGGCCGACATGTCCATACACCAGGACCTTGACTACTGATTTCTGACTTAGAGCACAAAAACAATTATTGGGTGTTTGTTTCCAAAAGTTTTAAAGTCAGATTAAACCAAGTCATATAACCAGGTATAAATAGTTTGACCGTGTCGCAGATGTTCAAGATGCCACCACGTAGACATCCAGTTAGAGTACCGAGAGAGTACGCGATGACGGCCCACCGAGCGACGAGGCTCCTGTGCAGGGCCTTTTTTCTATGTTGGTATCATCGGGTGGTGTACTAGCATCACCACCACCTGTTGGGTAGTAGATTACACCATCCATACTGGTGAGCGGTGCACGCCGGAAGATCGCATGGCACGAGTTCCAGCAGCAGAGGCCTTTGAGGTTACGAGGCGAGACATATTTCCAGAATGTAGAGGACTAGCTGGAGGCTATTGCTAGAGTTTTTCACCAATTTGAGACACTAGTATATTGGATTGTGGACATAGATACAATTTTTTTCCAGTGAGTGACCATGAGGTTGTTCTATATAGTAATGAGTCCTTGGTACATGAACCGATGCCTGAGATAGTACCATCGGGTAGTGTTCCATCTATATCACTACCTATTGTTCAGAAGTTTCAACTGGTGGTACCAGTAGATGACACTTCTAGTCTTAGTGCCTTACATGTGTTTCAGTGTCAGAAACCCCTTAGGTTCTGAGGATATCCCAACTCATAGGCGGAAGAAGACTACCTTGAGGAGGTGGTTGAGAGTTTTCTAGAGCTTATATAGCTTTGGTAGGATGACATGTCGGAAGGTGAGTATTCGTCGAGGCATACCGATCATTCTAGGTATTCGATTAATACGATATGATCAGTGCTTTAGAGATCGGAATTTTGAACGAGGTGCATTTAAGGATATCTGAGCCAGCACTTTATCCTCTATGCATTCCTACTTATGTTAGGGTGCTATAGAGGAAATTTATGGTTGAATGTTCATTGGATGAGCAGAAACAGCCAATGAATGTTAGCAGTGGGAAAGCAGGGAACTGGAGTTAAACCCAGAGGCATGGGCATGTAAAATGTTTCAAGAATAGGATGTTTTAAGGATATATGAAACTGCAGAGTAGCAAACGTGGAAGGAGAGCTCAGAGGGCAGCATGAGGTGGTGTACATTTCGACATGTTACAACCACCCGCCATTGTAGTCCCCGCCAGGCTCTGGGAGCTGGAGGGAAGGGGAAGAGAATAGAAACATGTGGTCAATGGATGTGACCCATGGGCCTTAAGAATGATTTGAGGAACAATATTTTTCTACCACTAGATGTCTTATCAATAGACTTAGGTACCAATCATTCCTACATTCCATGAATCTTGTTCCATACATAGAGTTTACGATTAATCCGTTGACATGACCCTCACATTTGGAGATAACTTGAGAGAAGACTTGATAATAAAAATTACGCTGACAGTGTGATCTGACTCTAGAAGAGAGAGTTTCTGTTGGAACCTCTTGGTGGAAGCGTCGAGGCCTTACGATGATAGTTTGGGTATTGACTGGGAAACCACAATTCATACCCAAATTGATGGTATTAGGCCAAAAGGTTGTGGTTTATCTACAATGTATGTATATGGTTTTTCTTGGTCTGCGAAAAGAAAATCCTAGACAGCACAGGATGGAATCATGCATAAGGGGGTACAGTCGATCACTCATGAGTCGGGGAGGCATAGATTTGTGCCGGATTTCGTCAAAGTTGCTGCAATGATGGTAGAATTGACGAAAAAGGGCCAACCCTTCGTGTGGTTAGTTAAATGCCAGTAGAGCTTTCTAGAGCTGTGGAAGAGATGGTTCATGGCAGTTGAGACTGCATGGAGCAGAGAGAAGTCCTATGATGTTAGGAGATGAAGACCACTTGAGTTCGAGAATGGTGACCATGTATTCTAGGTCTCAACTCAATGAGGTCTAAAAAGATTTGTATAGGGTGGCATGTTATCTCTGGGATTTAATGGACCTTTCCTGGTCCTCAGTGGTGTAGGAAATGTGTCTTACCACCTGGCCCTTCCACCTCAGTTCCACTGGGTGCATGAAATCATCCATGTATCTGAGTTAAGGAGATACGTGCACAACCTTACGCATATCATCAACCACAGGGAGCTGTACATCGATGATGGGGTGACATTTTCAGAGGTCCCATTGGAGATCGAGGATTGACAGGAGAGGTTCCTTAATGGACGGTTGATTCCTCTAGTGCATATTCGTTGGCAGAACGGGAACCTCCAGAAGAGAATATGGGAGCAGGAGGCTCCGATGCGTGCTCAGTACCCTCATTTGTTTCCCTAGTTTATATTGTAGCTTTACAAGGATGTAAATACCTAAGGTGGGGGTAATTTAAAGACCAGTAAATTTCAAGGAACATTTTTACATAAATTATTTGAAATTTTATGAGTACGCAGTTTCTGACGGCACCTGATTCCATGGCCCGGTGTGCCCGAAATAGATTTATGAAGTTTAGCTCGGGTACGTTCAGTGAACGAAAGAACGAGTTTTTCTATCTTTTGAACCGGTGCTCATAATTGAAATCTAAGGGCACCAATGAACTCTCAATGCAGGTAATTGCTTATGGGGAACATTACCGCAGTTGTGTTTAAATCATGTTGTCAGATAAAAATTTGGAGTTTAGTTAAGATGTTAAATACATTTGTTAAAACAAATTTATACCAAAGGAAGTTAAATCCTCCCATGTGTGGATATATGAGAGGTGGGTCCTACACGGTTACTAACCTATCATCTTGACATAACTCTCTACAACTACCCTTTAACACCTCTTCAATTTAATGTGACAACTCACCTTATTATGACAACCCTTCACCTCTCTAATTAATATTCCATCAAGGGTTTGAAAGATAAAAGGGCATGATAGTATTACATATTGGGGAGACTTCACTCATACATGGGTTGGAAAATATTTTGGAGAACCTTGTAGGAAACCATTGGAAGAATTTTATAGAGAAATTTAAACATCTGATGAAGAACGGTTCTTCAACAACATGCCTTCCATGATCTTCGACGAAGAACATTCCTTCAATGGAGGTTGGATTCTGACGAATCTCCGACGTTGAAGCTCTAATATGAAGCGTTAGGCGGATGCAATGATCGACTTCAACTCCATTCTCTTTTCGTGGCTCGACGACATGCAACTTCATAATCGAGGTAGGGGTTGTTATGTTCTTGTTTTATTACTGTTCATCATTGTTCTTCAATTCTTGAGTATCGTTTGGTTGCTTGATACCATCATGACGAGGAAGGTCTCGGACCACACAAACACGGACCGACCCACCCCCTCTTGTATGTTCTTTGTGGATGATGGAGGCGGACTACAATGAACCGACCGACGTTGGGACGACCACAAGCGGTTCATTACCGCATGGTTGTCAGGTTATTGAAAAGGCACAGAACCGTCATGCCACACAGAGTACAACAGGAGCACAACTGGGGCGGGCCGCAGTAGAGGGGTGCGGCGTCGTCGCACCGCGCCGGAGCTACAGGGGGCCACAGATGTGGCAGGCCGTGACGGTGGGGCGTGTCGCCGTCACGCTGCGCTGTTTGAAAAAAGACGCGAAATAAGGCTGCGACGGATCTGGAAGGGCAGCCGGCTGTGCCGGCTGCTGGTGCCATCAAGAGGCTAGACCCGAGGGATCCCGTCATTACCCTAGGGTCGGGAAACACGACTAACCATTTCGAAGAAACGGGGGGTGTAACCCCCCTAATCAGCGGCTAGGGTGGGCCCTACTTGGTGCCGCCTCCCCATCTGGTCAGCCAACCTCATGGACAACCATGTGGGCCTCACCCTGCAGGGCCATACGCAGAACTAGGTCGGGTCTTCACGGTATGGGCCGACCCAGGGGGGGTCGGGTCGGGTAAGACTGGGCCCAGACCCCCTATTTTCGGACCTTTTTTTGTTAAATAGACATATCCAGAGCTACTGACCTCTAATCGATGCACTGTCAGTTTCCTAGTATTACATGGATCAATATGGTCGTTTCAGTATATTACACTCAAGGTTTCAGGAAAGTTTGTGTACAGCCGGGTTGGTTCGAACACGAAACCATCTGGGCCCTCAGAGCGGAAACGAATATAACTTGAGCTCTGGACGTCTGATTGACATGTCATCGACTTTGTTGGATTCCTCTTGATGAGAAGGTTCTTTTTTCATAATCCACGTGTGTTTAAGATTATATTGGAGTATGGTTGGGTTAGTTTTATCTTAAAAACAAATCAGGCCCCCAGAACGGAAAATCTAATAACTCACAGACCGGGCATCCGATTGATGCGTCGTCTGTTGAATTGAGACACCTATGACTAGGCGGTCCTTTGTGATACTTCTACGTGATACTTCGTGACACTTAGAAGTAACGACCAATAGCTTGTGGAGCGGACCCTCCCGGAGATGAGAGTACAGTGTGCAGAGATCGAGTAGCTGTAGACCTGACGACGACTTGACCAATTCGTCACGTAGTGATTCGGTTAGCCCAGTGGATGGAGTGCCCGATATTTGGCGGAAGACCCATGGAAGAAGGAGTGAATGGTAGTTGGCAGTAGACACGTGGTACTCGATAGGATGATTACCATTGTAGGCTATTAGGGGGAGCACCTTGTATTTTCCGACAGACCCACAGTGGGCGGAGCGGTCGATATTTGGCAGCAAACCTGTGGTACTCGACAGGAGGAGTACCTCAGTAGTCTAAGGTTAGTGAGTTGCATCTCAGAGTCTTGACAGGGCCACTATACTCGACAGAGGAGGTGTTCTCCAGAAATTGTGGTTTTGATAATGAAAATCATGGTTTGAGCTGAGTCAATGACTTTTTTTACCTCATGATTGAGATAGGTTACTTGATAACTTAGTTATATTTATGGGCATATACCTGATTAAAGGTTATCTGTTGAGATCTTTATTTGTGTTTTATCCTTGTTGGATTTATTGAGACCTTGACGGTCTCGGGGTCCTTACTGAGTATCGTTATACTCACCCCTAGACGGTATATACCCGCACCTCATTGTATTGGATGCAGACGACGGACATCACTGATCGTGGTTGATTCCTGTAGAGCTGGACAGTACACGAAGGTAGATTTCATGACGAGATGGTACCCGGGGGTGACTAACAGACGTGGAGAGATGAGGTGGCCATCTGTACCCCCCCCCCCCCTTTAGGTATGAACTCCAGAGGACTATCGAGGAGCAGCTCGACACCTTCCTCCTGTTTTTTCATTTCCTTGTACTTTACTATCGGGCTTGTATTCTGGCCCATTTGAACATTCATCACACTTGTTATACTTATTTACATAGTGTTTCTTCCGCATGTAATTTGGTTGTGTGTGTTTTCATTTAGTAATAGCAATGCCTTCCCTTTTTAACGGGATTTACAGCTTTGGTGCAAGTGGCTATCCCCTGGCCTATGAAAGGTGGGTTTCGGGTAGTCACAACACGGGCCCCGAGGACGGGTCGTGACTTTTTCTTTTAGAATTCTCATTTCCAAGTGTCAATATTTTCATTATTAGATGAGAATTTCAATCCTGTTCCAAGAGTACTTATAATATTTTAATGGATAAATAATATCAACATTATTTACAATGATTTTTTTTTCAAATATATTAATAATATAAATATATATAGATTCATCTATAATATTTATAGATATAACAATAAAATACACCATTATTCAACATGGTTGGAACCCTGTATGCATGTATGAATTTTTCACTTCAATAAATATGGATTTAAAAAATATTGAATAATTATAAAATAATTTAAAACATTTAAATTCCTTAAATTGAGCCTTATTAAAATTTAAGAAAATTATTATAAAAAAAATCAAAAATCTTGGTTTTGGAGTTAGTCAATCCATACACAAGAGTAATGTTGTAGTTTTCAAAAATATTGAAACACAAGAACATACATATGATATCATAATTCAAACAAAATAATTTTATTATAAATATATCCTATAAAAATTAGTATCATCATAAAAATTATCCATATAAATTGGTATATAAATTTAATTGTATCTGTATGTGGTGATGTTTGTCCATGCAAAGGAATATGCAATACTTTTACATAAAATTTGATTGTAAAGAGTGTGAATATTGATAGTTTTATCATTGTATAAGAATTTATTAGATATATATATATATATGATACGAAATTTATTATGTTTAATAACACATATTTAAAATAGTTATAATAATAAATAAATTTTAAAAGGATGTATAATGATGATTATCTCTTCTTTCACGGGACTCATTTAGATCCCTTCTTAAGTTCCAATGTAATTATTTTATAACAATACATGGAAATGAAATTAAATAAAGTAGAATAAAAAAGGGGAATTTGGTTGGGTATTAGTGATCTAGATATATAAATTTGAGGTACCAGGGAAAAACAAGGGATGCCCTTCATTATATGGGTGATTGGATCAACTTGTATATTTATAAAATATTCAAACATAGTTCTCAAATTCTCAATAAAATTGATTCATTCGGGTTAATTACTTGAATTTAGAAAAATAATACTTTTAAATATGGATAGATATTAGTTTTTATTTACATTTATCTCAGAAACATAACCTTATCTCCATGATTTACCCTTACATACATGGTTTATCCACAAATATAGGGGAAAATTATTATCAGTTCTATTAATTATGGAAAGAAATTTATGTAGCCTCTTATCCTAATATTAAATTTATAATAAAAAACATTGAATACATATTTCCAAATTCAATTCAATAAAGAGTAATATTTTAATATTTAATTAATCAATAATATAAAATGAATTAATTTTTTCATTATGAAATTTTTCATTTATATAACAAATTTTTCCAATAAACCCAAAAAAAAATTAAGAGTAATCAATATAGTTGGATTTATAATAAAAAAATTACAAATTTAACATTTAAATAATTTTAAAACAATCTGTAACTTTTTAAATGAATCAATTTAAAATATATATTTTAATAAAAGTAATTATATTTAATATTCATTTGAAAATAAATCATATCATAAACTTATTACAAATTCAATACAACATCATTTAGAGATTCATATTTTGTAATGAATATAGTATTGTAATTTTTTTCCACAAAATAAAAATGATTTAATTATTTTACTTTTAATAAAAACATATATACTTTTTTTATAGAAAAATCAATTTTTAGACCATAAAAATTTGGGTCCTAATATTTTTAAAACATTTATTAGTATTTTAATTTATATTAAATCAATATTGATATTTTTCATGATTTTTTAATCATGTTCATGTTTTTAAATTAAGGAAATAGGTAAAAAAAATAATTAATTTTATAGTATATTTACTCGTTGGGTTTCATGTATAACATGATTTAAAAGATATTAAAACAATTTACTAGGAAATGTGATAGAAAATGCATGGGTATTATAATACCAACTAATTTGTGGATGGAAATACATTAAAAACCAATCCCACCAAAATTGTGATGACATAGTGGTTAACAATATGATATTATTAACATATTAAATATCTTTTAATGACATAAATTCCCAAATTATACATTATAATTACATATATTATAATTCTTTGTGCTTATTTTCATATGATTACAAAATATTATAAATTGAAATATTTCTTATTGGATGATAATAATTTATGGTTCCACGTTTATTCTTAAGGATATTAGAAAATGATTTTTCATCATGATGAAATCATTATAATTTTTATAATCGATTAAATAGTGTATTTTATATTAATAATTGAGTTAAATAAAGGTATTTTAGTGTTTGGAGAAGCGTTTCATTTTGGTAATTGATATAACTGATTCATAAGAATATCTAAATTGATACACTTTCAAAACACTAATAGATGGATTAAAATAGTAGATATATTATTTCATATAGTTTGTCTCTTAGATATCATTCATAATATAATTATATTATGACAATAATTTTTTCCTAATTCATTCTTAATTTTGGCAGTATTTTTGGATAATTTTTTGGAAACATTATCATCAATGAGTTGGAGGATCTTCAAAATTAATAATGATTCATTATATATATTTTTTGGTTATTTGAATTGGTGCATGAATGTTTTTTACAGCATGTTAAAATTAATAAATAAACATATTATTAATTTTTTCATAGGGAAAACAATATATATATTATAAATTCATGTTATAAATGATATGTAATCATTTTATTATAATGTATGAATAATTACATACTAGTTGATTACAGTGAGGTATTGATGATATCTTTTCACAATAAGATGACTATAACATGAAAAGTTTGTGATAATATTGAATAAGATCAATTTATTCAAAGAATTAATTTAATAAGTCACACATAAGTACTTATATTTATTTTTTGGATTCAATTATAAAATATTTTAATGTTTTATTTGAATTATGAGTCACTTTGCTTACTATATGAAAAATATCTTCATGATAAAATACATATTTTATTGAAACAAATATATATGAACATATTTTTGCATGTGGATTTCTATAAATTAACCAAGTCTAACAATCCAGTGAAAGTATTCGAGATTTAAATTCTCTAACTTTTAGTCGTGTACATCATGTCGTAATGAAGTGGGTTATGTGGTAAAGATAATTTTCATTGAAAATAATAATTACCAAATATAGAAAAAAATTATAGAGATGCATGGTGATAAAATGAGTTACAAAAAAATTAGGGTTATAAACTCGGATTATTTATATTAGATGTCTGAAGGGTAAAAAGGGTGAACTCTAGATATATTTTCAAATATAACACAATATAATGTGATGCATATATTGAACATCATGTGGATGATTTTTTTTCATATAACTACTTTATTTTCTGAGGATGTCTCCATACTCCATTAATTAGTCCCCTTTATAAAAAAAATATAAATTTCTATATTTATATCTATGTCATTTCATATTATATATTATTGTAACATCTGAACCATGGTTCCACATGTTTCAGCCCCACATGTGGTTCACCAAGAGACTTTAGGTGTGCCTCTTTATACCCAATCAGTTTCCAACTAATATATATGGCATATATATAACAATGGGATACTAAACCCTCAGCATCCAAGAAAAAAACAGTTCAATTAATATAAAAACAAATGTTATAAAAATAAGCATAATAATACCACAACCAACAAATCATGATTGGCAAGTAGAACCAGGATAAAAAAAATTACGAAAATAATAATTTTAGATATGTTATTCCATATATGTAACGACTTTCAATTTTAAAATCCAAAATAGACACACACAAAAATCCCCAATTTGGTATCGACATCTGGTCTAGTTCCCTCATCAATGATCCATCATATATAATCCATCTCACATATGGGTTTTCCCCAATTCTATCCTCTAAACATGATGTTTATTCAGGTATATATCATTAAACATGAGTAAGGTGTGACTATAAGGAAGTAATCCAACACCCATGGGGTCAACTATAATATCTAGATTATAATATTGTATGTAGTTTTGTAAAGAATAATGTACAATAAATAAAGTAAATATTTATAACATTTTCATTATTATTTAATTTTCCACATAATTCCATAGGGTCATAATGACACCCAAACCATCAATACCCTTTTTGGCCCATGATAGAGTCTAAAACATATCTCATATGGTATCATAGTTCAATATATCATGCTCTTTCATTATTCATTTAAATCCAATTTCATAACACAATATCATGGAACACCATTTCAATTTCAATATAATGGGCCCTAGAACATCACGTATGGAACCCTATGTGTATTTCCAGAATTAGTCCATGTCCCACAAATCATATATATTTGGAGCGCTAGTCCCTGCCACATAAATTAATATTCAAATGCATTCATTGTGTTATAGATCATCATGTTTGTCACCCCATATCTATGTTTAAAATAATTCATTATCACTCATATCATTTATAAGTCAGTAACATATGTCACATTTATCATGTTCATCAATTTTAATAATCATAAACCTTTTTATCAATCATCATAATCATGGTGTTCCATTTCAACATTTCACATGGAATAAAATGAAAAATACACCCATAAACCATTTATCAATATTTAATAATATCATAAATTATACCTTCATGGTTAATCCAACCATCATTTATTTCCTAATAACAACGTATTAGTAATCACATTAACAATACAATTTCATAAATCAAATAATAATTTAATTTTTTAAAACCCTTATTACACCAATTAATATATCTAATTGATTTTTTAATTAATTCAAATAAAAATAGAAACTAGACAACATAGAAATTGAAATTGCAGAAACACGTTCATGAAATTATAATAATGAAATTTTGAATTAGTAATTATAACACATACATCAAAGTCATTAACATACATTTTCCAAACTAAAATCACCCAAATAGAAGATAAAACCTCATGGTAATAATGGAATAGAAAATATATGACCAAATCCTAAAATTTGGATAATATGGATTAAATCAATTTAAAACAAGATATAAAACATTTATATGGGATTAATTATCATCCCCCTCTAACTGGATTGAGGGAAGACATAGGGATAACAACACTTGGAGAAGAAATCACTTAGAAACTAGAAGTGAATCCTTAAATTCTTTGTTATATTCATTCATAATATGGTTCATGGAGTGTCGGAGTCCACATTGGAGATTTAAAAATAATATTAATGTTATTATGACCATGTGGGAGAGAATTGCGGTTTTTAAAGTGGTGTTATACATTTTTTATAAATTTTATATGGGTTCGAAACCAACATTCTCCAACACCAGTCCAGGAGCACATGTTTTTTCAAACAATGTGGCTTAATCGTTGTACTATTCTTAGGGGCCACAAGGTTTCCACAATGTGGGTACTTGTTTTGGGAAACCATTATTTTATCTTCAAAAATACCCCCTTCATTGGGATCATGATTTTTGGAAGGTTGGATGCATGGTTTGGTCAGATTGTTCATTAATCATGAAAAAACTAATTTCTATCGAAAATAGGGATCACAATTTCATAAGAAAATAGATATTGTATTCAATAATCATGATAAAACCTTGAACCACCTATTTAGCATCTAAATTATCAAATTTCAACAAAAAACCATGTAAAAAATCCCATCCAAGTCATAATAAAATCAAAGTAAAATAATACATGAAAAAAGAGATCATGGATTCCCAAGAAAGGGTAGAGATCTTTCAAACACCCCACCATATAATTACTCATCCTAGATATGTACTACCAAGAATCTTCATGATTCCTATGAAAAATTATTGGGCCACTAATCCCATATTTCATTTTTTCTCACTCATGATTCCTCTAAAACACGACTATGTTTACACATTGCCTAAACTATCTCCATGATCTTTACATACTATACATTACCAATGTAAACTATAACATATATCATATGTCCCTTAAAAGATGTATAATCCTCAATATAAACATATTCCTTATCTACCACATGATAATGGTCAGGGAAATACAACCAATGTTGTGAGACAATAAAATGGTCAGGAATAACATTATACATTTTTGGAAGAGCCAAAAGGTATGCCACTAGACAAAATCTCTACATTATCTCAAATGATTCAAATATAGAATGTTATATCATACCAGATGATATAATAATTTTTTTACCCAATCAAGGATGAACTCAGTGGAATAAAAGATAACCATTATAACTCATGGTCTCATTGATGTTGATCAACATACAATTTATTCCTTTATTGAGTCATAGCGAATCCATTATGAATCAACTAAACCTACCCTACTCTGTCATTCATGAGAGTCAGTCCAATAAAATGATACTCACCTACCTCGATCAATAATTGTTTTTATCATTACGACCTAGAATAAAAAACCAAAAAATATTACATTTTTATATTTTCCCAAAACATGTTGTTCTAGGAGAACTCAACAAGTCATATGTGCTTATCCTAAGACCCATAAAATTCCTGGATTTTGGTCTATATCATATCCTTCGAAAAATCTATAGTAAATCCTAAATCACAATATTTTTTTTGGGTGGAAGGCCATAATAAGAAATACCTTCATAACAAGTTCCTTGAATAGAAAATTCCATAAGAATAAAGAAGAATGTGATTAGTGGCATAAACCCATACCTCATTTCCCCCCATGCAGATGAACTATCCCCCAAACATAAAAATTCACCAACTTATGCAATGATAAAGTCTACATGATACCAAACATATGTGATAAATTCATCAATCATTTAAAAATACCCCAAATAGAAAAATTATTATTAGGCTTCCTTATAATGAACAGTAATAAATCACTTGTAATTTCATCACATAGTCATCCCAATATAGGTAAAAAATTTATTATTACACTATTTTTTCGATTCATGGACATAGACTATTATCTTGATTAGAATCATTTCACAAACATTAAAATTTAAATCCTCATAGACAACCCCAAACACTGTTAGCATAGGTCAAAGAACAATTTGGACATACTTGGATGAACATCCTACTTTGAGTCTCGAAACTAATTAATCATATCCTCTAGCATACTCATAAAAAACCCAATTTTCCCCAGATATAGATGAACTAATCATCATTTATAGAAAAATATGATGGTCATTTTAAACATTCAAGGCCTTACCTCAAGTCCATAAACTCTAGATTCTCATACTATTTCTATATAACTTGGATTGGAAGTGTTGACCTTACAGATTCTGATATAAGGATCGTCTACTACTTGGACTCCTAAACCATATCATACATCTTACACTGAGAACTACATTACTAAACTATATTGGTATGAGTGTTCCAGCTCAATGATTCTAAAAGACATTTTTCCTTTCATGTTACATATGCCTGCTCAATATAAAATGACTTCTTATCATTAACCATCATCTACTTCCACAGAATAAAATATCATTGGGATATGATATACATTAAAATGATCTGGAAAGTATACATTGTAAAATTCTCACACAATAGATTATTCCACCAAATACATAAATATATAATTGAACAACATTAACATGAGATTTTGGGTATCTAATTCCACTCATGTTTCATCAATGGATGTAAACTATACATAAAAACTAGATCTACCTACATAAAAATTTCTCTATGTCTAATCCAAAATGCCTAAAAAACCATGTTCATTACTCAATAGGCTCATGTAATATTATTATTTTGTATTCAACCACTATTTCAACTACTGTGTTGCATTGCATCATTCTCTAGTCCAGTCAAACATAACTTAATTCTTGTTCAATTCTAAAATTATAGTTTCCAAGGGAGATATTTTATTTATATACCACTTATAAAATAAAAAATACCCATAAATTATTAGATATAATTGAAAATATTAAAATACTCCTAAGAAACCACTTCCTTGGAATCCAATGGGTCTACTGACACACCTTCCTATGAGATGATGTGATCCATGAATTGTCCCAAAATGATTAAAAATTAACTCTTAAATAGCTTGGTTAATAGTTTGTTCTCTCTCAATGTACTCAATATTGTGTTTAGATATAGGTATAGGTGGAATACTTGGTTTTTCAAGGCCTAAAACATACCTAGATAATTAGCTATCCCAATTGACATCACAATAACTCATAATGTCCATAAATACTTCTGAAACCATTATGTTCTATATAAGATGGTCAAACTCACAACTGATGTTAACTGGATCATTATTCATTTTTTTTAAAAAAGAAGATCCTCACAATTATTTATAATAAACATCAATGTGAAAAGAAGGATACAATTTATCCCTTATCATCAAGTAAAAATTTCGGTAATCAGTACATAAATTCAATATTCCACCATCCTTAGAAAAAATGAATGGAAATCCCAAAGGTGATGTACTCAAATGAATAAATCCCATATAAAACAATTCTAAAATCATTTTCATAAACTATTGAATATCAATTGGTTATATTATATAATTTGGAATAGAAACTGGATCATCACTATGATGATCTCAATAGTAAACTCAACATCTCTATTAGGTGACATAATTGAGAATTCCTCAGGAAACTCGTTGTGGAATAAATCTAAAATCAGTGGAAATACATGATTCTTCACACCCACAATTGCGAGAAAATATCATGCAACTTGGGTGGTGAGATCCCATAGTTTCTTATTAACTGGCCCTTTTATGTCCTGTTTCAATCTCAAACTCTCCCATGATGAACATAATTTTCACCCCCAAGAGATGTCAAGTTCAATATTTTATAGTATCATTATATATGGTCCAGTACATATTCGTCCATTATATACTAAAAATAAATTAGAATCCTTATATATCATGGTTTTAATAATCCAAAATGAATAAATAATTCCCCAAACATGGGAAAACACCCCATAAATAACCCAATTGACAAACTCCACTACCAAACTCAACCATTCATCATGTTTTGTAGATATAAAACAATGATTGTATCTACTATCAAATATAGAAATAGAAAGTGTTGAACTCCATAAATAATAACTATAACTATCAATGGTCCATCCTCACTATCAACAAGAATAGGATGAACATCTTAAATTTTACTTTCAGATATTCCCTATGATGTAGTACGAGTCTATTGAGAAACCCCATTTTGCAAATAAATGTGATCATTCCTAGATGTACCAAATACAATATATTAACCACTGCCTCCAGAAGAACTCTACCCACATGAATGATATAGGGATCAATACCCCCTTCCAACACTCTGATTTTTCGTAGATTCTCCATCATTACCCAACTATGGTGTACTAAAATATAACCACCATTGATGTCCAATATCCTAATTGATTAGAACTCTTCATGGGGTCGGGGAACTATCTACCAAACTTATCTAGCTTACCACGCTGGTGTAAGATAATTCTAGAATGGTCTTTAGAAACTAATCATTCAACCTAACCACTCAGTATTCTACCACTCTGAATGAAATTCAATAAGTGAAACATCATACTTGTAGAATATGTTCCTCTTGTCTTTCTATTAGAAACCATATTCATTCAACCGGATGCCTCCAAGAGTGTCAGCTCAGAAATGTGATCCTGATTTACCCCATCAAAAAAATCTTTAGCCAATAGATTTTAAGATGGAACATAATCTATCATTTATAAAAGTCCGAAATGTCATTCGATAAAATATAATAATCCCCCATAAAACTAGAAAAAATATATTCAAATAATAAAATATATGAATGTAGTGTATCATGAGAATACTCTTATGGTTCGTCCTCATAATCTGAAATTCTAACACTTTCATGATCATCTCACCAGAAATGTACTTCATGATATTCTCTTGAATTTCTATTCATACATTATTCTTTATATTCCCATACAGAGTCTAGATGTCAAACTAACACATCCCCAGACCACGTAAACTATATGTATGAAATTTTAAAACCTTTTTAGCCAAATTCATTATATGGCCCAGGATCATTTTTATAGATTCATTCTAGAACACATGTACAACATTTTCACCCTAACAGGTAAATGTCAGAGGGTGATACAACTGAATCTTCTGAGTTAATTTGGAAATAATCCTCACGTCCCACTCTGGGTTTCATTCAATAAACTCAATAATGTGAGGAATGTTATCAAAAAACAACACTTTACCTACTTCACCCGAAACTATCAAGGCATGTAGTTCCAATTTGTTTTTTTAAAATACCATCTATGTCATCATGTCATTCTATTATCATGAATCATAATAGAATCATATATCTATATAAAAAAATTTCAGAAAATACATAACAAAAAATTTACACATTTACATAAGATTGATCACATAAATTCATAACAAAGAATCCCACAGTCCCTACTACATGATCGAAACCAATGAATATTTACCACACTCAACCATCCAAATTTAGGTCATGACTTACTCAAAGAAAAAAAATTTGTTATCTAATTGTTTCTGTTTAGATAACCCAATTATCCAATTCATTTACCAAAATTTGATTCATATACAATTTAAAATTTCATATTAGTATCCTTTTCATTAAAATTTATACAAAAAATGATATAAATATTTCATTTAAACAACTAACCCGAATTCAACATTTTCATGCCTGAAAAATTATTCGACATTCAAAAAATGTAACAAGTTATTAAAATTCTTTTTTAAAAAAATCCACATTCTATACAGGTAGAGATATTTAATCATCAAAAATATCCTAGAATTACTGAATCAATTATTGTTTAATAATATTAAAAAGTATCATAAAAATCAATATAATAAATCCCCCCATAGGGCTAATTTCATTTCTCACAAACATGGGTCAAAAAAAATATAATACATAATCCAATTTTCTATGTGAACTCAGTCATGGAACCCTAGGTAGAAAAGGATGCCAACTATTGTTGATGGTCTATATATATCATGGTGATACTATACACTATTTATCAAATTAGAACAATAATAGAATAAATTTTAAATGATAAAAGTTATAACCAATCTACTGTATGATACCATAACCAACACAAACATGTATCTCATGGTGATTCAAAATAGGAAAATAAACATCAAAGCCAACGCCATAGATACATCATTCCATATATGTTTCATGTATAAACATGAAAATTAAAAAATAAAGATTCACTATGAACACTTGATTAGATCCAAGAATCATTTATACTTCCTTCATCCATTCTCGATTCCAATTTATCCCTAAAACATAGGGATCTTTCACTTATAATATTTGGAATCAATGACGTATCTTCGAGTACCGATCTTGCAGCATTAGTAGGGTGAGAATACAAATTAGTTTTCCAACAGCAAGAGAATCCTAAATAATACTCTTTATGAAATTTTATGTTGGTATATATATTATAACATACAATAAATAACGTAAATATTTATGAAATTTAATTATTCTATTATTAAACACCTAATTCCACAGTTTGATGTTAACAACTTGTCCATCAACATCATCTTCTTCCTATTACGAAGTCTGAAACATATCAAATTGGTAATAAAAATTCATTATTTCAGGGGCTTTGATTATTCATATAAATCCAATTTCAAAAATCATATACTTGTAATTCAAATCTAAGGACAATATCATGCGGCATATAATGTCATATATTCTCCATTTTGTGACTTTTAAAATTTTGTCATTGTCTACACATCATGTGTATTTTGAGCATCAGTTTTTATCCCATACATTAATATTCACATGAATATATTAGAGCCTAGAATTCCAATTATAGCTCCCAATGGATATTTGGATCCATATTCAATGTCCCACACCACATTTATCAGTAAATTAAATTTAACATATTTATTATATTCCCCAGGATCAATAATAAATAACCTTCTAATAAAAAATTCTAAATATGATGAACCAATTAAATTTATTAATAAAATCATTGTTCATTAACTAAATCACATGGAATGATATAAATAATTTACTAATAAACAATTTATCAACATTTATATATTAAATAAATTAATACTCTAACTTTATTATAACTATTTTATAATTCCCATTACAAACAAATTAATAATAACATTAATCATCATATTTCATAAACCCACTAATATTCAAACTCCATAATAGCATTATTCTATCATATTAATAATCCAATTTAACAATTAATTTATTGAATGCTGAAATGAAATTTCCAAAAATTTTAATTGTAATTGTAAAAACACATCCAAGAAACCATTAAAAATACAATATAAATATTTAACTAGAAAACCAATGTCAAAGTTATTTATGGACGTTCATCAAACTGAAACACCACAAATTTAAATGGAAGGATTCAGATCAAAACGATGTGGATATTGAAGGACCAAGACAAAATATAATGATAAAACATATTATGTACCACAAAACCTACATACAAACCACATCCCACAGACAAAAAATCATTCCTCTCTATCCCGAATGAGGTATGATAGAGAGAGATAGAAAACCAGTATGAAAATAAAAAACATTCAATCTCGAAGGTGATCCTTTCAAAGGATCTTAAATTCATTAGGAATGTTGTTATAGGAGCATTGGAATCCACCCAATAGAATAAAAAATCATTGGAATGATATTAGGTATGGGTGAGGGTGACTAAGGGTAAATAAATGGTGTTTCAAAATAATATTATGTATTTTGGGGGATTAAAATCCTGCATAGATGGAATCATTGGTTGGGGCACACTGTTTTCTCAATCCTTTTTCCTCCTAATAAGTGTATTATTGTTTATACTATTTTTCAACATATTTTTTCAATCCATAACCCAACTTTGAAATCACTCTCTGGTTGCACATTTTTTGGAAGGGTGGTTGTATGGTTTGGTTAAACCATGGTCTAACTATGATCCCCCTTACGACTCTCCAAAATGGGGAAAACAATTCCCTATTCAAAAGCACATGGTTTTCTATAACAATGCACAAGTTTTTCACAACACCATTGAATTTAATAATTCTATAGTTTACCTGAAAGAACCCCTAAAATGTACTCATCCAATACAAATTAAATAAATTATCCAATTGAACATGATGAGTAGATTTATATATATAAGGACCTAACCTTAAACATTACATAATCTTGAATTACATTAATAATTCACATTGAGGATCTTTTTATTATTATATATTTAGAGAATTAGGCCACAACTTTTACATATAAACTTGAAAATTACATGTAGACACTACTAATCAGTGTCCATTTCATCATAAAATAATATCTCTTAAAAAGATACATGTCTAGTTCCATGTATTAGATTGCATGAATTTTCCATGATCCCACCCTTTAACATATTCATCATTAAGTCCTATGGAAAACATTTCAAAAACTTCGGATGAGCATAAAAATATCCGTAAGTTGTATAAAATAATGAAGGAAAACATTATCCCATTAATAAATACAAAACAGTGAAATTGTAATTTTCAATCATAACCTACCTTATGAAATCTTAATATTTATGAATGACACAAAAAATCATAAGTCCTAAAGGTAACTTATGGAATTAATAACATACTTACATTGTATCTATCACAAATACATAGGGAGTCACATTTAGAATAACCATCACATTATATTCCATTAATCTCTTAAGAGAAACAATAACATTTACCTTTTTCATGTTACCCAATGCATTAGAGAGCTATCTCTTGCTCACCCACCCCAGGTTTATCACAGAACCACCCATATTCATAAACAATGCCCAATAATCATTACATATTCGTAACACATAAATCATGAATAATGGAAAGATATCATTTCCACAATACAATCAAAATATACCATTTCAGGATATTGACAAAATCAGTGATTTATCAAACTATTTTCATAACCATTTACAACATTTAATGAATAGATTTTTGAATCAGAGTATCCCATACCACTTTGATGATTTTAATGAAATTAACATTTTAAAATATTAATGTAGAAATAAATAAATACTTATAACAATTTTTAAAACATGTACATTAATGAAAAATAATTAGAAGAATAAATCTTTAAATCTTTTAAAACAATGTTTTTGTTGAAGCATCTCATAAAACATCGGAAGCAGTTGAATAAACATAATTAATGAATAAAATGAAAAAAAAATTATTATATGATGAGAATAAGAATATTCATGATATAATATTTCAAAGGGTAGTATATACACCATATAAAATTCAATTGGTACATGACAACAAATAAGCCTCAATTGAATGTAAATTGAAACGAAATCCCTTACAAAGATGATATCTGTAGATTCAGGATAAATCAATTAAATAATTATGTGTGAAATATATAAATGCACTCAATATGATTGGATATTCAGTGTAAAACAATCAAAGGTAATTCACACATATTCATAGCATGACATAATCCATAATTTTATGTTTAACCCAAAGAATTGACATTGGGTTAAGAATTTCCTTTATAGAAATTCGACAACCTAACATCGTCTCATTGAAATTCAGAAATTGAGTTGACAAGAGGGAATGTGGTATCTCAACACATGTACATAAAATTTTCAACAATAAGGATATAGAATAACATATCCCATCATTAGAATATATAAATTTAAAGTCATAACAAAAAGAAGTCTTTTAAAAAGAGGAGGGAGAAAGGTTTCCTTACCGATTAAAAAACATACGAAAAATACAACCCCTGAAAGAAGGGTCATACAATGAAGATGTAATTACCCATAAATTAAATTTTATTATACAGATAATACAATCATGCATGGTAAATACACCACACAAAAGTAATATTGGTTAATATTGCATGAATATCATGGGAAAAATAATTGAGATGAAAACCCTTTACCACATTGTAATTAATCGAGTCATTTGAAAAAAAACATAATAACCATAAATGAATAATATAATACCATGAATATACAGAGAATCATGATAATATAAATCAAATGGCAGAATAAAATACACAACATACAATAAATAAGTGGCGTAGAATGAAAATCTCACTGAATTAATAGTGGGATGAGAAATCCCTAACCTCGTGTAGGACATGACTGGTTTGTTTCTTGTTCTTCATGAATAAAAACATAAGTTAATATTTAAATTATTATGAACCATTTAAATATTATTATTATTTTTATTTCAATTTTTACCATGTTATAATAATTATGTAATCATTTATGTTAATATTGGTCATTTTGTCGATATTGGGTACATGAGTAAAAAATTATAACCTTATAATTACAATTTGTCCATGTGGTCCAGAGTACATTATCTCCAAAATTATATTCAGGATTTAGTTATCATATATATCATATATATCCAATATATATGTATTTATAAAAGTACATGAATTTTAGAGGTAAGAGATGAAATGAATAGTTCATGGGGACGATAAGTCGTTTGTACGCATGAACACTACTTTAATTTCAATTTAGTATTTAATAAAATGAAAACAAAGTGATTCATAGGTATATAATAATTCCAGTATAAGATAATATATAATTTCATTAACTCTATCTTTTATACGTCCCACTTATGGCATGAACAAGTCATATCACATTGAGGGGGCGGTAGTCCACACTTCCTCAAATGAAATTATCGCATTTACCCATAATAGAAACCATAAAGGTGTTATGTAAATGAAAAAATAAATAAGAATGAAAAAAACATAAAAATAATATATTTATATGATATATAAATTCAATTCCATCATAATGGCCATTATGAGAGGTTGTAGGAGATATTAGAACAATCATCATTTTGGGAGGCAGTAGCTCACCATCTAGAGAAACAGTATGTTATTTACCCATTCGATGGAGGTGTGTGTAACAGTAGTTAGAATCCTTATCATAAAAACATCCTAGTATATATTGAGGATACCGGTTATGTTATAAAATAAAGGAATAAAAATATATTAGGGGATGGAGAAGTAAAATAAATGAATATAATTTAAGATAAATTGTTACCTTTGATTCGGGTAACTCTCTTTGGATTGAACCAAAATGACTTTTTGAAGTTTATTCTGCCTACGTTAAGGCTTCTAAGAGGAATAGGGAGATCTTGAGTGATTATTTGGGATAGTATTTGTCAAGCCAAATGGATTTAGTGGTGTGAGGAATGGGTTACATGTGAGGGGTTTTTATAAAGGGGTGATGGGTTCTTTTGGAAAATGTGAAAATATTATATTATTATATAATGATTTTTGGTTTCTAATGTTTCAAAACTACTTAATGTCGAATATAAAATGACTCATGGTCCCAATAAATTCATCCAATAAGAATTGGACAGGTTTTGGATGTTATTTTAATATTTATTATCTTATTTAATTAAATCATTTATTAATGAGGTAAATACAACATCATTAATTTGTCATTATTCATTTTATTTATTTGATGTCTAAAAATTAAAAAACACCATGATGTTGATAATATATTTATCTTTCAAATGAATATTTATAATATAAATTATAACTTATATAATCCCATGTAAAAATTAATTTACTAAAAGATATTTGTTTGTGTCAATTTTTCCATCACATTAAATTTAATAATCTAAAGTGTCATTATTACTCCCAAATGGCTTCACGGGGTCCCAAAATAGACCCAATGATTCCCATGGTTTTCTATGACTCATCCAATAAGATTGGGACAATTGTTAAGGTAATTTGTTATTATTATAATATAATTTTTACCATGATTTACCCAATTTACCTATCACTGCGGTAAATAACTCAAAAGTTACTATTCGCCAAAAAACAAGTTTCATCGTATGGAACCAAATTTTACATACTAATAAAAACCATGTATGTCAGGTTTTCGAAATTCATGTCCCAAAAGTGATAAAATTTCATTTAAATGAAAGAGTCAGTTTTTTAACAACTACTTAGTAGTTTCACAATTCATCAAAAATTGATTTTTATTAGAGATGTACTAAATATTAAACCTAAGAATTATTTGATATTTTGAATTAAAAAATTATTTTTATTTTAAAATTTTGAAAAAATTGAAGTTTTATTATATAATTTTAATTTAATTCATGTTGTCAAAACAAATAGTGTGGTTTTATGAAACAATATCCATCAAAACATTAACACTTATTTATGTCCAATTTCAATGTGAAATTAATTTCAATGACCACCATTGGATTAAATTTTAAAAATTCAATCTAATTAGACTTTTAAAAAAATTAAAATGTTAATCTATCCATATTAATAATTAGATTAAAAAGCATATTTTAATTAAAATACAGTAGTTTTCACTATTTATTAAAAATTGAATTTTATCAGAAAAATACAAAAAATTAAACCAGAGTAAATTTTGGTGTCTGAATTCTAATGAAAAAATTTATTTGGTCAAATAAAATGTATAAATGTTAAAAATACTAGATTTAAAAAGGGTTTTCCATCAAAAGGGGGTAAATCGTCCTTTTTGTGAATATTAGAGTATTTATGCTTAAAATCAAATTATTTTCATATTTTAAGCCTCTATCATTTATTGGATAAATGTAAAAACACTTAATATAAATCTATATTCAATTTTTAGTTTGTTCTGTTTATTCCCGCCATTACAACGACAAGACATTAACTTCCATTCAAAATAATATTATATTATCATTTTTAGTATGACACAACGTTTTGTGCAATATAATATTTCATTGAAACTTGTTGTTGTGTATCAAGAATTAAATATAACATAGCATCCCCACTTAATGTAAAATTAATAATTAATTTGAAAATATAAACAAATATGAAAATTTCATAATCATTATTTATCTAGGATGTTACATCCTTCCCCCTTTTGGAAATTTCATCCTCACAGTTTGAATATTGGGCACAGAAACGTCATTGAAAGTCCACCTCATGAAAAGTGTCAATAAATCGAACAGTTTATAATAAAGTAAGAGATGTAAAAATGTAAACCGAGATAACATATACTAGGATTCCATCAAAACATGGATATAGAGGGGAAAACAAACCATCATGTTCAGATGCAGAGTGATAGAAAACATGATTAAGAGAAAGAAAACCTCCAGAAAATCACAAACATGTGATGTGTTAAACGGTCTTTGATTCCCCAGTATGAATAGTAAATAGAAAAAAAATTATTTTACATTTCATAATGTAGGAAAATTATTCTATGAGATTAACCAAAAGTATACAGAAACATACTTATTTGTCATGTGGACTTTTATCCTTTACTAGATTTTTACCATAAACTCATCTTTTCTCAAAACGATGAGTATTAAAGCTGACTTTTTCACATCAAAAGAATTGTAATCAACATCTAGAGAATCAAATTATCCATGAAAATATTAACTATGTTTTCTATATGTATTTAGACATTATCCAAAACAAATATGGTTAGTACAAGATCAGGTAATCCCCCCAAAGGATAATCTTTTACAAAAATAAAAACCAATATTAATCACTATAATTTTTCAAAAAATACCCAAAGTTCAACAAAGTCAATTTAATAGACAAATGTCCATAAAATCCATCAATTTAATCCAAAATATGATTTAAATTCAAAATTCAAAAGGATTTGATCACATAATCTTCCACCAAAATCTTAACAGTTATCTCCAAAAACAACAACTACTCCTAAAGTTTAATTCTGAAGTGTAATTAACCAAATAACATATTCTATATGATAGATTAATCATTTCAATAAATAACTCAAATCACCATATATCCACAAAATAAAATAGATTATTCCAAAATAATATTTCAACCATAACTCCAAAAATTAAATCCCATAATATTTTATTTTTCATAGGCATATAGTGATCACAAAACTGAGAATATCTTCTAAAGAGAACCTTTATTACATAACCACAAAATCATTTTTTTATTTTGGATGACAATTTGATAAAACATAAGAGACCAAATAGACATATTCTTGATCCATAAAATAATTTAACAGAAAAAAAGTTAGCCATAATAACCAGGGACTTCACGTAGTATTGTGGTAGGCTATAAATCCCATTCTCACTTTGGTGGTGGGTTCGATTCCCAATTCTTTGTTCGACATGACTGGTTGTCATGCAGTCTACATGTTGTCATTTTTTAAAAACTATATAATTTAATTACATACAAAAAAGAGATAAATTCATTAAAAATATCCATAACATATTTTTACCACAATGTTATCTAATAACATTCACTTTGCATCCCAAAATGTATTAACCTTTAATTTCCACAAATTCAAGGATCATATAAACCCAAATGGTTATTTATAACTACATCCAAAAAAATAATAGATAATTATTCCTTGAATAAAATTTTCATATATATAAATTTAAGGATAAAAATACTATAAAAAGTCTTCAGATGTAATATCATGTACAAAATATCCTTAAAACATTTAAGGATTTCAGCATCCTAAATTAAACAATAACTCTTGAATCACTTATATGTTTACTTCTTACTCATTCAACATTCTTCAAGATCCAAATAACCAATCCTTTCCGACTTATTCCGAAATACATCTTTCCTAAAAACAAAATCATGATTCATATACTATGATTCAATAATATCATAACATATGTTAAGAAATAATCCATACCTTTCATTGGTTGTTGTGAGATTCCTCATCCTCAATTAGAATGAAATTAGGTATTGGTGAACATATAATTTTATGGTCCTGGTGATCCCATTCTCGAACATTCTTCATAGGACATCTCTTTGTATAATGACCATGCACACCACATTCCAAACATTCAATGGATCCCTCAGAAAGAACTTCTTTCACATTCCGAGATTGAATTGGATTCTTCCTTTTTGCATGGTAGGTTCTAGATTTATGACCTTCACTTCCAAATCTATATTATATTTCCATCCCTTTTATGTATTTTCCTATGTGTTTTTTTCTACATCCTTGACACATTGGTTTTTTAATATACTTAAGTTTGTGATTATTACCAGAACTTCTATATGGATTTTTTTGTCGTAAATATGATGCCTTATAAAAATCACCATGGTTATTGTAGTCAATAATGACTCCAGATAGATGGTTGAGAATAACCACAAGAGTTCTCATTGCAGCTAAAATTTCATTTAGTTTCTCATTCAAAAAACCGTCACAGTTTTCATCACATCCACTGTTACATTGGAGCATGTTAGATCCAAAAATTTACTAAAACCAAAATGTTCAATGTGATTATATTTGTAAAATCATCATATAATATCTTATGAGAAGGGTAAATACTAAGATATACTTATTCGTGTTATCTTAATCTCATTCAATTTATCTAAAATACTATGACTCTTTCTAAAATCCAAATCATTATTGCAATGTCACTTATGCTCAAATAACACCCTATATTCTAATGTTATCAAAACCATCATCTGATACAAACTATAAGGAACCAACCTTAAACATTACATAATCTGGAATTAATGCATATTTCACTATGAGGATCTTTTCTGGTTTAGAGTTTTAAAGACTTAAGCCATAACTATTTCATATCAACTTGAAAATTCTATGTAGACACTACTACTCAAAATCCATTAATTCATAAAATAAAAACTCTTAAAAAGAATCATGTCAGGTTCCATGTTTTAGACAACATGACTTTTCCTTTATCCCATCCATGCCCTTATTCATGTTTTTGTCTTGTGGAAAACATATCAAAATTTTGTATGAGCATAAAAAGCTCAGTAAGGGTTATTAAATAAGGATGCAAATCATTAACCTATCAATAAATACAAATCAAAGAAACTATACTTTTCAATCATAACATACCTTACAAAATCATAAGATTTATGAATGACACATAGAAATTATGAATCATAAAGCTATGTTAGGGAATTCATAACATACTAACATTTTAGCTATCACAACAACACATGGAGTCACATTTGGAATAACCATCACAGAATATTCCATAAATCTATTAAGATAAACATTAACCTTTACCTCCGTCACGGTACCCAATGCATTGGAGAGCTATATCAGGATCACCCGCCCAAGGTTTATCACAGAACCACCCATATACGTAAACAATTCCCAATAACCATCATATTCATTACACATAGAACATGAATAAAGAAAAGATAAAATTTCCACATTGCAATCAAGATATATCATTTCAATATATAGACATAATCAATGCTTTATCAAACTATTTTCAAAACCATTTAAAACATTTAATAAATTGATTTTTGAATCAAAGTGTTCCATACCACATTGAATATTTTAAAGGAATTTAAATTTTAAATCATTAATGTCCGTATAAACAAATCCTTAAATCCATTTTGGAAATTAATGATAAATATTTAATATAATAAATCATTTAAAACGATGTTTTGGTCAAATAGTCTCCTAACACATGAGAAACACATGACTAAATATAACTATAGAATAAAATGAAACAAAACATATGATATCATGAGAATAAATAAATTCATGATATAATATTTCAAAGGGCAGTATATAGACCATATAAAAGTTAATTGGTGCCTGACAACAAATAAGTCTCAATGGAATGCAAATTGAGACGAAATCCCTTATAAATATGATATCCTTAGATTAAGGATAAATAAATTACAGAGTTATGTGTGGAAAATATAAATAGAAACAATATTATTGTATATTCAGTGTAAAAAAATCTGAGTTCATTCACACATATTCATAGCACGACATAATCAAGAAGTGGAAGTTTAACCCAACGAATTGAAATTTGGTTGTGATGTTCCCTTACAAAAATCAGACAGTGTAACGGCGTCTCATTAAAATTCAGAAAATGAGTTGATGAGATAGAAAAGGGTATCTCATCAATAGGACATAATATTTAAAAAAACAAGGATATATAATCACATATCCCAACATAGGAATATGTAAATTAAAATACATAACAAAAAATAAGTTTTCTAAAAATATGATGGTGAGAGGTTCCCTTACCGATTTGGTAACTTACGAAACATACACTGTCACGACCCGTCCTCAAGACCCGTGTCATGACTACCCCACGCCTGCCTTCCATAGGCCTGGGGATGGCGACTAGCACCAAAGGTGTAAATCCCAATAAAAAGGGGAAGGCATTGCATTATAAAGTAAACAAAAACCACAGAGTAAGCCAGTAGAAGTAAGCACTAAGTAAAACCGGGTACTATAGTAAGTATGGAAAGTAAATGGGCCAGAATACAAACCAAAACTGAAATTAAATTACAAATGGAAAGAATGTACAACAACTGAAAGTAAAGAAGCCACGTCGAGCAGTCCACTGGAGGTCCCACCTGAAGGGTGGGTACAGATAGCCTCTACAGCTCCTCGGGTCCAGCCGTCCGCTCCATGTACGTCCCGCCCAGTTGTCCGTCTCCAGGTAGAGAGCTGCTCCACAAGCCTCAACCATGATCAGCGATGTCTGTAGTCTGCATCCAACATAACTTAGTGTGGGCATAGCCCATGTACGGGTGAGTATACGCTACTTAGTAGGGACCCTGAGACCCCCGAAGGTCTCCCAGAATCCAAAAAAGATAATCCACAAAGAAAATATACAATCACGAAATAACATCCAACACTACTTAGGTATATGCCCATACATATACCTAAGTCATCAATTCCAGTTCTGCACCATCATCTGAGCCCAAGTTCGATCATGTTCACACCAGATAGTAAACCCCAATTCACACAGGAAAGCACAACACAATACTCATAGGAAAGCAATTCAATCATATCGAATATAATTATTGAAAGTCAAGACTCAACTCACACAGGTATACTTCTTCGTAAGTTGATATATATGATCAGATTTAGCTGTTGATTCATCTATTCTAGGACCCACGTAGGATACAAAACCAGCTAAGCTGTCAGACCCACGTAGGATACAAGTCCAGCTACTCTGTCGGACCCATGTAGGATACTACAACAGAGGTCAAATACTGCCAGACCCGCATAGGATAAAAGAACAATAATACTGCTAGACCCACATAGGATACAAGAATAGTAGTCATCACCGTCAAACCCACAAAGGATTTCAGAACGGTCTTCATCGCTGCCAAACCCAAGGAGGATTTCAGTGTAGTCGTCGTCGCTGCCGAACCCACGGAGGATTTTAGTGCAGTCATCATCGTCGTCGCAGTCATAGCCAGCTCTAGTGTTCCTGTACACAACATAGTCATTTCCTGGAGGGTCCGCTCCATGAGCCAAGGGGGACGATACATCTACTGACACGTAGTCCAGAGTTGATGTATCCCAAAGTTCCGTCTTGACATAGGGAACTCAACACGATAGACAGCGCGTCAATCGAACACCCGGTCTGATAGTTATTGGCTTTTTCGTTCCAGGGGCCCGGTTGGTTTTTAAGTCAAAACCAACCTAAACATACTCCAACTGTGTCCAAACCTTGAGTGGAGTAATCCAAAAGGTCCGTCTCACTAAGAGGAATCCAACAAAGTCTATGGCACATCAATTGGACATCTGAAGCTCATGTTATAAGTGTTTCCGCTCCGAGGGTACGATTGGATTCGTGTTCGAACCAACCCGGCCATACCCAAAGTTCTAAAAAAACATGAGTGCAATATACCAAAACGTCCGTCTCGATCCAAGGATCACATCTGAACTAACGGTGCATCGATCGGAGGTCTGTAGCACAAGTTATAGGCATTTAAACAAAATGTACCGTTTTTAGGTGGTTTTGGGCCCTAGACCGACCCTGCACGGTGGCCGCGGCCTGGCACATCTGCTGCGGCCCTGCCTGGCCTACGCAGCCCAGCCCGGCCTAGACGGGAGCAACCCAAATGGCCAGATCGGCACTGGCCGAGCTGTCCCAGAAGCGGGGGGGGGGCGCTGCCCCCCTATTTTGAAATGGCGGCCCCACATGGGGGGCTGCTCCTTTGGCCAGCCGGGGGTTATGACCCCCGACCTTCATCGATTGGCCGAATCGGCTGGTCGGCCGTGCTGAAGCCACTGGACCCCGCGGTCCCACCCCTCCGATGCGCCGGCGGCCGGTGGTTCGGGCCGTCGCGCCCTTGCTCCGACCGGCGCGGCGCGACGGCGCCGAGCCCCTCTGCCCTGGCCCCGATCCGGCCAGGGTGTCGTTGTGGTTCTCCGTTATGGCGCGACGGCGCCGTGCTTCTTCTCTGTGATTCTCCATGTTCCTGTGCGGTGACATTACACCATGCTGCATTTTTTCGTGCCGCAACAAGAAAAACAACAAAGAGGGAGGAGGGTCGGTCGTGTTCGTGCTGTCCGACCTCCTCCCGTTATAATGATAACATGAGTCCCAAAAAGAATAAATATCCTCATCAATCAAGCAAAAATTTAATCCATTATATTTTAACTCAAACCCCTACCTCACAAAGTAATCTGCGGTTGTCATGTGTCGAAAAATATGGCATCACGGGGTGTAGTTTCGTAGACGTCGATGGAGAGCGCCTGAGGAGACGTCGTCTTCTCTTTATCATGGAGAGAAGAAGATGATTGTGCATTGTTGGAGAACTCCCAAGTCGGTGTCTCTTCCCTTGTTGCGGAGGAGAAAGGGAATGGAGATACCAGAGTCGTTGATTCATTCCTCGTTGATGATATGATGTTCTTCGCGGAAGGATTGAAGCTCTTCGAGGGAGGATGAAGTTCTTCCCAAGAGAAAAGAGTTCTATCTCCCCAATATCCTCACAAAACAACTAACCCCCCAAAATAAAATAGGACTTATCTTATTTTATTACATCAAACCAAGAATTACAAATTTAAAATTCAAACGCCTAACTCACTTAATTAATTAAGTGTGTTGGCATTATTAAAGAGGAGAGAGGGGGAGGTGAGTGGTCTCACATTAAAGGGGAGTTAAAAAACAAGGGGAAGTTATGGAGTTAAGTAATGTGAAAAGGTGGGGGATCGTGTGGGACCCTCCTCCCTCATAACCACGCATGGGTAGTTGGGTGGTCGTGGGCCCTACCAACAACTTCCCATGACAGAGTTTAACTTCCATGGATAAAATAAAATTGGTCACGATTTTATTTTACTTATTAATTAATCCACATTTTTTAAAACTCCTCCCAAGAAAACGCACATTCGGTAAAAGTATTCCTAAGCAATTACCGACACTGTGGTTCCATCGGTGCCCTTGGATTTTGAATCTGTGCCCCTGTTTAAATGTTAGGAAATCCATCTCGATCGTTCACTGAACGTACCGGAGCTAAACTTCGGAAATTGATTCCGGGCACACTGGGCCTCAGAATTAGGTGCCATCAGATACTGCGTACTCTTAAAATCCTAGAGAAGTTCGGAAAAAAATTTCTTTGAAATTTACGGGCCTTTACATTACTCCCACCTCAGGGCTTTATGTCCCCATAAAGATACATCACAACTAGGGAAACAAATTAGGGTACTGAGCATGTATCTGAGCCTCCCGCTCCCAAGTGCTCTCTCGGAGGTTCCTGTGCTGCCACCTGTTGCGCACTAGAGGAATCGACTGCCCACGTAGGACCCGCTTCTGTCGATCCTCGATCTCCACCGGGACTTCCTCAAAAGTCGCTCTGTCGTCGATGTCCAGCTCCCCATGGTCGATGATATGCGTCGGGTTGTGCTCGTATCTCCTCATATGAGATACGTGGAAGACGTCGTTCACCCGGTGCAACTGAGGTGGTAGAGCCAGGCGATAAGCCACCTCGCCTATCCTGCTGAGAATCTAAAATGGTCTGAATAAGCATGAAGTTAACTTGTTGCCCCAGAAAAATCTCCATAATCCAAGTCGAGGTGAGACCCATAAGAAAACATGGTCTCCATCCTCGAACTCGAGTGGTCTCCACCTCCTGTCAACATAAGACTTCTGCAGGCTCTGAGCTATCCTCATCCGCTCCTAGATGACCTGGACCTACTCTGTCGTGGCCTAGACCATCTATGGTCCCACTATTGCTGACTCCCCATGGTCTGTCCAGCACAGAGGTGATCTGCAAGGTCAGTTGTACGATGCCTCGTATGGTGCCATCCCAATGGTGGAGTGGTATCTGTTGTTGTACGCAAACTCCAGCAAGGGTAGGTGGTCCTCCCAGCTACGACCAAAGTCAAGGACTCATGCACAGAGCATGTCCTCGAGAGTCTGAATGGTCCTCTCCATCTGACCATCCGTATGTGGGTGAAAGTCGTTGCTCAAACGTAGTTGCAGTCCGAATGCCTCCTCCAACCCCTTCCAAAGTCAGGAAGTAAAGCGAGCATCTCGATCAAAGATGATAGATGATGAAACACCATGAATCCATACAATCTCTTAAAGGTATAGACATCCCAATCTCTCTACTGATCCCTGCTCTCTGATAGGTAAGAAGTGAGCCAACTTGGTGAGTCTGTCGACAATCGCCTAGATGGAGTCGTGACCTCTGGAAGTATGTGGAAGTCCAATCACAAAACCCATAGATATCTCGTCCCACATCCACTCCGGGACCACCAAGGGTTGTACCAAGCCTGCTAGTACCCAGTGCTCTGCCTTCACCTACTGGCAGGTGAGGCATCAAGAAACGAACTCTTCTACATCCTTCTTCATACTCGGCCACCAGTGTTGTTATCTGAGATCCTAGTACATCTTCACCACTCCTGGATGTACTGCTAATGGGGAAGTGTGATACTCTCTCAGAACCTCATCCCGTAAAGTAGCTGGTACCATGGTATGTCCTCTAAAAAGGAAATCATGCTCTCCTCCTATAGAGAATCCATTAGGTGCCTATCTTGAGGATATATGTGCATGTTGCGTCTCACAGTCAATGTCCCCACACTGTGCCTCTCTGACCCGATATAGTAGTGGAGGAGTGACTGTGCGTGACTGAAGAAAGGATGCTCCATCTCTATCCACAAAGGATATCTGCAAAGCGGCTAGCTTCTCTGTCGCCTCTCCAAGTATCTAAATGCCAGTCCTCCTGCTGAGAGCATCGTCTACTACATTCCCATTTCCAGGAGTATAGACTATCTCAAAGTCATAGTCCTAGAGGAACTCGATACATCACCGATGTCTCAGGTTTAGGTCCTTCTGTGAGAAGATGTACCTGAGACACTGGTTGTCAGAGTAGACTATAAAGCTCTCACCCATCAGATTGTGTTGCCAGATCTTCAGAGCGAAGACCACTACTGCTAACTCCAGGTCATGGGTAGCATAGTTCTCCTCATGCTTCCTCAACTGTCATGATCCATAGGCGATCAATAATCGCTCCTAAACTGGGACACATCTGAGTCTGGTCCCTGTTGCATCGCAGTAGACTATGTACCCTACTCCCTCCTCTAGTAGCCTCAATATATGTGCGCTGGTCAATATCTGTCTCAGCTCCTGGAAGCTTTGCTGACATCTATCTAACCACACGAAGGATTTTTCCCTTCTTCGCCAATGCTAAAAGTACTTCCGCAACTCTGGAGGAAGTCTGACACGAATCTCCGGTAGTACCAAGCTAGCCCCAAGAAACTCTGCACCTTAGTCACGCTCTTGGGTGGCTCCCAAGCTAGCACTACCTCGATCATCGCAGGGTCCACCGCAACTCCCGCCTCAGAGATGACGTGTCCCATGAAGTGGAACTCACGTATCCAGAACTGAAACTTTGAGAGCTTACCATAAAGCTGGTGATCTCGAAGTCTGTCCAGTACAACCCACAAGTGATAGGCATGCTCCTCCTCAGTGGTCCAGTATATCAATATGTCGTCGATGAAGACCACAACAAATCGATCGAGGTATGGCTGAAAGATCATGTTCATGAGACCCATGAACACTGCTGGAGCATTGGTTACACTGAATGGCATAACCAATAACTTCTAGTGGCCATAAAAACATTTTAAGGACATATTCTGTACTTCCTTGTCTCTAACTCTGAGCTGATGATAGCCTGATCTGAGGTCTATCTTCGAGAACCACCATGCTCCCTTGAGCTGATCGAAGAGGTCGTCAATCCTCAGTAGTGGATACTTGTTCCCGATGGTCACCTGGTTCATGCGACGATAATCGACATCCGGTCGCAAGATCCCCTCCACCTTCTTGGCGAACAATATCGGGGAATCCCATGGTGAAACACTAGGACAGATGAATCCCTTGCCATGAAAGTCCTCCTACTATACTCGTAGCTCCTGAATCTTAGCGGGGGACATCTGATATGCTGTAGTGGATATCGGGGATGTCTCGGGGTACTGGTCAATATACAATTATACCTCTCTGCAAGGAGGTAGTCTTGGAATGTCATCAGGGAAAACGTTTGCATACTGATCCACCGCTGCAGGAAAACTAGGACTCTGCATGTCAACTGTTCCTAGGATGAGGCTAGCCAGCTGATTAGTGATCGGTTTTCCTCTCTTCTGCGTCAGTCCATCCTTCACTGCTATGGTTCCCTTCTTGCCGGTGATGGTGAACCTGCTCCCATTGGTATTAACACATCGCACCTTGCGCCTAATACAGTCGATTTGAGCATGGACTGTAGATAACCAATCCATTCCCAAGATGACATCGTATGGCCTCAACGCCACTACAAGAAGATTACATCCAAAGCACTCACCTCCTAGAGAAAGCTCACACTGCCAGCACTAGTGTTTAATCGTTGATTCACCTCCTGTAGGAGTCTCTAGTCGTAAGGATCGAGCCAACGGCTCCATCAGAATCTCCGAGCTCCGAACAAGGGTAGCATCAATAAAAGAATGACTCGCTCCGATTTCTATAATAACTATATCAAGGGTGGAGTAGACACAGATAGTACCTCAAATCATATATGGCATGCCATGGTCATAGGCCTCTACTGCCTGAAGGTGAGCCTGTCTCTGCCCGCCAGATCCCTGTGGTCAGGGTGGATCTCCTAGTGGTGGTGGTGGTAAAGCCTCAAAGCGTCACCCACCACCTGCTGCTTGTCCAGCTCCTTTTCCTCGTCCTCCTACACCCGGCAGACCACCACTATCGACCCTATGCCTCTTCCTGGGTGGCCCCTCAACTGTATGCTACTCCTCTGCACGGCGGTTCAGGCAGTCAAAAGCCATGTGGCCCTGCCTGCCGCATTCGTAGAATTGTCTGCTCTTCAGAAGGCTGGTCATGCGCAGAGTTCCCCACACCTCTGATCTAGTGTCCAGAAGTTGTCCGCCTGATGGTCTGCCTGCCTGTACCCCTGTGACATCCGTCGACTGCCAGCTGCAGATGACTCTGCTACATGCTGCCCCGCGGTAGGTCTCACTGCTGGTACAGGCTCACCAAGAATTCTCTCTACAAGAAGGGATCACTCCATTACCCCTGCATGTGTCGGAATGATGAGGGAGATCATCGATTCCTGGATCTCATGCCACAGTCGCTGCTTGAAGTTCCGGGCCCAGAATAATGGGTCCTGTACCATGTCCGTCGAATAGTGTGAGAGATCGGTAAATCTCGCCAAGTACAGAGCTACAGTCATGCTACCCTGGTGCAGCTGTAGTAGCTCCTAAATGCTTACTGCACTGAGGGTGGCTGAGACGAACACTAAGAGGAAGAGGTTTTTATAGTCCGCCCAGAGAAGAGATGCCTCTTCATACACCTAGAGCCTCAAGCTCCCCCATCTGCCTGCTGTTACGTGCATGAGGATCGCTGTAAAAATCAGCATGAGGTCAGTAGGTGTCCCCACTAGCCTGAAAACTCGAACTACAGCCTCCAGCCAATCCTAAGCTGCCTAAGGGTCCATCTTCCCACATAATCTGGGTGGTCTCTGATGCTGAAACTCATGCAGTGCAGTTAGGCGACGTGCACTCTCAACAGCTGGGGCTGGTGGCATCAGTGGCTCAGTGAGTAGTGGTCCCGCCGGTGCCTCCGCTGAAAAATGGTCAGGCACCGAGGCCTCGTAGCTTGGTGGGTTATCGTCTCTCACAAAGCTCAGAACCCTAGTTGGATACCGTCGTGGAGCCATCCTGAAAAGAAACAAGTGTGCCACAGTCAAAACGTTATACCTGGTGAGCTGACAGAAAGTATTCTCAAATAAAACTTTTGAAACACACTTATTTGTCATGTGGAATTTTATCCTTTACTAGATTTTTACCATAAACTCATCTTTTCTCAAAACGATGAGTATTAAAGATGACTTTTTCACATCGAAAGAACTGTAATCAACATCTAGAGAATCAAATTATCAAAGAAAATATTAACTATGTTTTCTATATGTATTTAGACATTATCCAAAACAAAAATGGTTAGTACAAGATCAGATAATCCCCCCAAAGGATAATCTTTTACAAAAAGAAAAACCAATCTTAATCTCTATAATTTGTCAAAAAATACCCAAAGTTTAACAAAGTCAATTTAAAAGACAAATGTCCATAAAATCAATCAATTTAATCCAAAATATGATTTAAACGCAAAATTCAGAAGGATTTGATCACATAATCTTCCACCAAAATCATAACATTTATCTCCAAAAACAACAACTACTCTTAAAGTCTAATTTTGAAGTGTAATTAACCAAATAACATATTCTATATGATAGATTAATCATTTCAATAAATAACTAAAATCACCATATTTCCACAAAATAAAATATATTATTCCAAAATAATATTTCAACCATAACTCGAAAAATTAAATCCCATAGTATTTTATTTTCCATAGGCATATAGTGATCACAAAACTGAGAATATCTTCTAAAAAAACCATTATTACATAACCACAAAATCATTTTTTTGTTATGGATGACATTTTGATAAAACATAATATACTGAATAAACATATTATTGATCCATAAAATAATTTAACAGAAAAAAATTAGCCATACTAGCCAGGGACTTCACGTAGTATTGTGGTAGGCTATAAATCCCATTCTCACTTTGGTGGTGGGTTCGATTCCCACTTCTTTGTTCGACAGGACTGGTTGTCATGCAGTCTACATGTTGTCATTTTTCAAAAACTATATAATTTAACAACATACAAAAAAGAGATAAATTCATTAAAAATATCCATAACATATTTTTACCACAAAGTTATCTAATAACATTCACTTTGCATCCCAAAATGTATTAACCTGTAATTTCCACAAATTCAAGGATCATATAAACCCAAATAGTTTTTTATAACTATATCCAAAAAAATAATAGATAATTATTCCTTGAATAAAATTTTCATATATCAAAATTTAAGGATAAAAATACTATAAAAAGTCTTCAGACGTAATATCATCTACAAAATATCCTTAAAACATTTAAGGATTTCAGCATCCTAAATTAAACCATAACTCTTGCATCCCTTATATGTTTACTTCTTACTCATTCAACATTCGTCAAGATCCAAATAACCAATCCATTATTACTTATTCCGAAATACATCTTTCCTAAAAAAAATCATGATTCATATACTAAGATTCAATAATATCAAAACATATGTTAAGAAATAATCCATACCTTTCATTGGTCGTTGTGAGATTCCTCATCCTCAATTAGAATGGAATTAGGTATTGGAAAACATATAAGTGTATGGTCCTGGTGATCCCATTCTCGAACATTCTTCATAGGACATCTGTTTGTATAATGACCATGCACACCACATTCAAAACATTCAATGGATCCATCAGAAAGAACATCTTTCACTTTCCGAGATTGAATTGGATTCTTCCTTTTTGCATGGTAGGTTCTAGATTTATGACCTTCACTTCCATATCTGTATTATCTTTCCGTCCCTTTTATATATTTTCCTATGTGTTTTTTTCTACATCCTTGACACAAAGGTTTTTTAATATACTTAAGTTTGTGATTATTACCAGAACTTCTGTATGTATTTGTTTGTCGTAAATATGATGCCTTATAAAAATCACAATTGTTATTGTAGTCAATAATTACTCCAGATAGATGGTTGAGAATAACCACAAGAGTTCTCATTGCAGCTAAAATTTCATTTAGTTTCACATTCAAAAAACCGTCACAGTTTTCATCACATCCACTGTTACATTGGTGGATGTTAGATCCAACAATTTACTAAAACCAAAATGTTCAATGTGATTATATTTGTAAAATCATCATATAATATCTTATGAGAAGGGTAAATACTAAGATATACTTATTCATGTTATCTTAATATCATTCAATTTTTCTAAAATACTATGACTCTTTCTAAAATCCAAATCATTATTGTAATGTCACTTATGCTCATGGAACACCCTATCCTCTAATGTTATCAAAACCATCATCTGACACAAACTATAAGGAACCAACCTTAAACATTACATAATCTATAATTAAATGAATATTTCACTATGAGGATCTTTTCTGGTTTAGAGTTTTAAAGACTTAAGCCATAACTATTGCATATCAAGTTGGAAATTACATGTAGACACTACTACTTAGAATCCAATAATTTATAAAATAAAAACTCTTAAAAAGAAACATGTCTGGTTCCATGTTTTAGACAACATGAATTTTCCTTGATCCCATCCTTGACCCTATTCATGTTTATGTCTTGTGGAAAACATATCAAAATTTTGGATGAGCATAAAAAGCTCAGTAAGGGTTATTAAATAAGGATTCAAATCATTAACCAATCAATAAATACAAATCAAAGAAACTATACTTTTCAATCATAACATACCGTACAAAATCATAAGATTTATGAATGACCCATAGAAATCATAAATCATAAAGCTATGTTAGGGCATTAATAACATACTAACATTTTAGCTATCACAACAACACATGGAGTCACAATTTGAATAACCATCACAGAATATTCCATAAATATATTAAGATAAACAATAACCTTTACCTCCGTCACGGTACCCAATGCATTGGAGAGCTATCTTAGGCTCACCCGCCCAAGGTTTATCACAGAACCACCCATATACATAAAAAATTCCCAATAACCAACATATTCATTACACATATAACATGAATAAAGAAAAGATAAAATTTACACATTGCAATCACAATATATCATTTCATGATATAGACATAATCAATGCTTTATCAAAGTATTTTCAAAACCATTTAAAACATTTAATAAATTGATTTTTGAATCAAAGTGTTCCATACCACTTTGAATATTTTAAAGGAATTTAAATTTTAAATCATTAATGTCCGTATAAACAAATCCTTAAATCCATTTTGGAAGTTAATGATAAATATTTAATATAATAAATCATTAAATCATTTAAAACGATGTTTTGGTTAAATAGTCTCCTAACACATGAGAAACACATGACTAAATATAACTAAAGAATAAAATGAAACAAAACATATGATATAATGAGAATAATTAAATTCATGATATAATATTTCAAAGGGCAGTATATAGACCATATAAAAGTTAATTGGTGCCTGACAACAAATAAGTCTCAATGGAATGCAAATTGAGACGAAATCCCTTATAAATATGCTATCCTTATATTAAGGATAAATAAATTACAAAATTATGTGTGGAAAATATAAATAGACACAATATTATTTTATAGTCAGTGTAAAACAATCTTAGGTCATTCACACATATTCATAGAATGACATAATCAAGAAGTGGAAGTTTAACCCAAAGAATTGAAATTGGGTTATGATGTTCCCTTACAAAAATCAGACAGTGTAACGACGTCTCATTAAAATATAGAAAATTAGTTGATGAGATAGAAAAGGGTATCTCATCAATAGGACATAATATTTAAAAAAACAAGGATATATAATCACATATCCCAACATAGGAATATGTAAATTAAAATACATAACAAAAAATAAGTCTTTTAAAAATATGATGGTGAAAGGTTCCCTTACCGATTTTGGTAACTTACAAAACATACACTGTCACGAACCGTCCTCAGGACCCGTGCCGTGACTACCCCACGCCTGCCTTCCATAGGCCTGGGGATGGCGACTAGCACCAAAGGTGTAAATCCAGAAAAAAAGGTGAACTCATTGCCTTATAAAGTAAACAAACACCACAGAGTAAGCCAGTAGAAGTAAGCACTATGTAAAACCGGGTACTATAGTAAGTGCGGAAAGTAAATGGGCCAGAATACAAACCAAAACTGAAATTAAATTACAAATAGAAAGAATGTTCAACAACTGAAAGTAAAGAAGCAACATCGAGCCATCCACTAGAGGTCCCACCTGAAGGGTGGGTACAGATAGCCTCTACAGCTCCTCGGGTCCAGCCGTCTGCTCCGTGTACGTCCTGCCCAGTTGTCCGTCTCCAGGTACAGACCTGCTCCACAAGCCTCAACCACGATCAGCGATGTCCGTAGTCTGCATTCAACACAACTTAGTGCAGGCATATCCCATGTAGGGGTGAGTATATGCTACTCAGTAGGGACCCCGAGACCCCCGAAGGTCTCCCAGAATCCACAAAGGATAATCCACAAATAAAATATACAATAACGAAATAACATCCAACACTACTTATGTATATGGAAATACATATACCTAAGTCATCAATTCAAGTTCGGCTCCAACATCCGAGCCCAAGTTCGATCATGTTCACACAAGATAGTACACCCCAATTCACACAGGAAAGCACAACACAATCCTCATAGGAAAGAAATTCAATCATATCGCATATAATGATTGAAAGTCAAGTCTCAACTCACACAGGTATAATTCTTCATAAGGTGATAGATATGATCAGATTTAGCTATTGATTCATCTATGTTAGGACCCACGTAGGATACTAAACCAGCTAAGCTGTCAGACCCACGTAGGATACAAGTCCATCTACTCTGTCGGACCCATGTAGGATACTACAACAGAGGTCAAATACTGCCAGACCCACGTAGGATAAAAGAACAGTAATACTGCCAGACCCACGTATGATACAAGAATAGTAGTCATCGCTGTCAAACCCACGAAGGATTTCAGAACGGTCTTCATCACTGCCGAACCCACAGAGGATTTCAGTGCAGTCGTCGTCGCTGCTGAACCCACGGAGGATTTCAGTGCAGTCATCATCGTCGTCGCAGTCAAAGCCAGCTCTAGGGTTCCTGTACACAACATCCTTGTTTCCTGGAGGGTCCGCTCCATGAGCTAAGGGGGTCGATACATCAACTGACACATAGTCCAGAGTTGATGTATTCCAATGTTCCGTCTCGACATAGGGAACTCAACACGACAGACAGCACGTCAATCGGACACCCGGTCTGAGAGTTATTGGCTTTTTCGTTCTAGGGACCCGGTTGGTTTTTAAGTCAAAACCAACCTGAACATACTCCAACTGTGTCGAAACCTCACGCGGAGTAATCCAGAAGGTCCGTCTCACTAAGAGGAATCCAACAAAGTCTATGTCACGTCAATTGGACGTCCGATGCTCAAGTTATAAGTGTTTCCGCTCCGAGGGCGCGGTTGGATTCGTGTTCGAACCAACCCGTCCATACCCAATGTTCTAAACAAACATGAGTGTAATATACCAAAATGACCGTCTCGATCCAAAGATCACATCTGAATTAACGGCGCATCTATCGGAGGTCCGTAGCACAAGTTACAGGCATTTAAACAAACTGTACTGTTTTTAGGTGGTTTTGGGCCCAGACCGACCTTGCACGGTGGCCGCGGACTGGCACTGCTGCTGCGGCCCGGGCCGGCCTACGCAGCCCGGCCCCGCCTAGGCGGGAGCAACCCAAATTGCAAGATCGGCACTGGCCGAGCTGTCCCAGAAGGGGGGGTGGGCTCCCCCCTATTTTGAAATGGCAGCCCCACATGGGGGGATGCTCCTTTGGCCAGCCGGGGGTTACGACCCCCGACCTTCATCGATTGGGTGAATCGGCTGGTCAGCCATGCTGAAGCCACGGGACCCCGCGGTCCCGCCCATCCGATGCGCCGGCGGCCGGTGGTTCGGGCCGTCGCGCCCTTGCTCTGACCGGCGCGGCGCGACGGCGCCGCGCCCCTCTGCCCTGGCCCCGCTCCGGCCGCGGTGTCGTTGTGGTTCTCCGGCGCCGCGCTTCTTCTCCGTGATTCTCCATGTTCCCGTGTGGTGCCTTTGCACCATGCTGCCTTTTTTCGTGCCGCAATAAGAAAAACAACAAAGAGGGAGGAGGGTCGGCCGTGTCTGTGCGGTCCGACCTCCTCCCGTTATAACGATAACAGGAATCCCAAAAAGAATAAATATCCTCATCAATCAAGTGAAAATTTAATCCATTATATTTTAACTCAAACCCCTACCTCACAATGTAATCTGCGGTTGTCATGCGTCAAAAAATATGGCTTCGCGGGGTGTAGTTCCGTAGACGTCGATGGAGAGCGCCTGAGGAGACGTCGTCCTTTCTTTATCACGAAGAGAAGAAGATGATTGTGCATCGTTGGAGAACTCCCAAGTCGGTGCCTCTTCCCTTGTCACGGAGGAGAAAGGGAATGGAGATACCAGAGTCGTTGATTCGTTCCTCGTTGAAGATATGACGCTATTCGCGGAAGGATTGAAGCTCTTCACGGGAGGATGAAGTTCTTCCGAAGAGAATAGAGTTCTATCTCCCCAATATCCTCACAAAACAACTAACCCCCCAAATTTAAATAAGACATATCTTATTTTATTACATCAAACCAAGAATTTAAAATATAAAATTCAAACACATAACTCACTTAATTAATTAAGTGTGTTGGCATTATTAAATAGGAGAGAGGGGGAGGTGAGTGGTCTCACATTAAAGGGGAGTTAAAAAACAAGGGGAAGTTATGGAGTTAAGTAATGTGAAAAGGTGGGGGATCATGTGGGACCCACCTCCCTCATAACCACGCATGGGAAGTTGGGTGGTCATGGGCCCCACCAACAACGTCCCATTAAAGAGTTTTACTTCCATGGATAAAATAAAAATGATCACAATTTTATTTTACTTTTTAATTAATCCACAATTTTTACAACTCCTCCCAAGCAAACACACCTTCGGTAAAAGTCTTCCTAAGAAATTACCGACACTGTGGTTCCATCGGTGCCCTTAGATTTTGATTTTGTGAACCTATTTAAAAGTAAGGAGATACCGCCCGATCGTTCACTGATTGTACCAGAGCTAAACTTTGGAAATTGGTTCCGGGCACACTGGGCCTCAGAATCAGGTGCAATCAGAAACTGCGTACTCTTAAAATCCAAGAGAAGTTATGAAAAAAATTTCCTTGAAATTTACGGGCCTTTACATTACTCCCACCTCAGGGCTTTATGTCCCCATAAAGATACATCACAACCAGGGAAACAAATTAGGGTACTGAGCATGTATCTGAGCCTCCCTCTCCCAAGTTCTCTCTCGGAGGTTCCTGTGCTGCCACCTATTGCGCACTAAAGGAATCGACTGCCCACGTAGGACCCGCTTCTATCGATCCTCGATCTTCGCCGGGGCCTCCTCAAAAGTCGCCCCATCATCGATGTCTAGCTCCCCATGTTTGATGATATGCGTCGGGTTGTGCTCGTATCTCCTCAGATGAGATACGTGGAAGACGTCGTTCTCCCGGTGCAAATGAGGTGGTAGAGCCAGGCGATAAGCCACCTCGCCTAACGGTCTGAAGAAGCATGAAGTTAACTTGTCACCCCAGAAAAATCTCCATAATCCATGTCGAGGTGAGACCCGTAAGAAAACAAGGTCTCCATCCTCGAACTCTAGTTGTCTCCGCCTCTAGTCAGCATAAGACTTCTGTAGGCTCTGAGCTATCCTCATCCGCTCCTAGATGACCTGGACCTACTCTTTCATGTCCTAGACCATCTCTGGTCCCACAATTATTGACTCCCCATGGTCTGTCCAGCACAGAGGTGATCTGCAAGTTCGGTCGTACAATGCCTCGTATGGTGCCATCCCAATGGTGGAGTGGTATCTGTTGTTGTACGCGAACTCCACCAAGGGTAGGTGGTCCTCCCAGCTACAACCAAAGTCAAGGACACATGCACAGAGCATGTCCTCGAGAGTATATATGGTCCTCTCCATCTGACCATCCGTATGTGGGTGATAGTCGGTGCTCAAACGTAGTTGCGTCCCGAATGCCTCCTCCAACCCCTTTCAATGCCAGGAAGTAAAGCGAGCATCTCGATCAAAGATTATAGATGATGACACACCATGAATCCATACAATATCATAAAGGTAGATACATCCCAATCTCTCTACTGATCCCTGCTCTCTTATATGTAAAAAGTGAGCCAACTTGGTGAGTCTGTCGACAATCGCCCAGATAGAGTCGTGACCTCTGGAAGAACATGGAAGTCCAATAACAAAATCCATAGATATCCCATCCCACATCCACTCCGGGACCACCAAGGGTTGTACCAAGCCTGCTAGTACCCAGTGCTCTGCCTTCACCTACTGGCAGGTGAGGCATCGTGAAACGAACTCTTCTACAGCCTTCTTCATACTCGGCCACCAGTGTTGTTATCTGAGATCCTGGTACATCTTCGCCACTCCTGGATGTACTGCTAAAAGGGGAAGTGTGAAACTCTCTCAGAACCTCATCCTGTAATGTAGCTGGTACCATGGTATGTCCTCTGAAAAGGAAATCATGCTCTCCTCCTATAGAGAATCCATTAGGTGCCTATCTTGAGATATATGTGCATGTCATGTCTCACAATTAATGTCCCCACACTGTGCCTCTCTTACCCGCTATAGTAGTGTAGGAGTGACTGTGCGTGACTGAAGAAAGGATGCTCCATCTCTATCCACAATGGATATCTGCAAAGCGGCTAGCTTATCTGTCGCCTCTCCAAGTAGTTGAATGCCAGTCCTCCTGCTGAGAGCATCGGCTACTACGTTCCCCTTTCTAGGAGTATAGACTATATCAAAGTCATAGTCCTGGAGTAACTTGAGACATCGCCGATGTCTCAGGTTTAGGTCCTTCTGTGAGAAGATGTACCTGAGACTCTGGTGGTCAGAGTAGATTGTAAAGCTCTCACCCATCTGATTGTGTCACCAGATCTTCAGAGCGAAGACCACTGCTGCTAACTCCAGGTCATGGGTAGCATAGTTCTTCTCATGCTTCGTCAACTGTCATGATCCCTAGGCGATCAATAATTTCTCCTACACCCGGACATATCTGAGACTTGTCCCTGATGCATCGCAGTAGACTATGTACCCTACTCCCTCCTCTAGTAGCCTCAATATAGGTGCACTGGTCAATATCTGTCTCAGCTCCTGGAAGCATTGCTGACATCTATCTGACCACACGAAGGCTTTTCCCTTCTTCGCCAAAGCTAAAAGTACTTCCGCAACTCTGGAGAAGTCTGGCACGAATCTCTGGTAGTACCCAGCTAGCCCCAAGAAACTCCGCACCTCAGTCACGCTCTTGGGTGGCTCCCAAGCCAGCACTACCTCGATCTTCGAAGGGTCCACCACAACTCCCGCCTCAGAGATGACGTGTCCCATGAAGTAGAAATCACGTAACCAGAACTGAAACTTTGAGAGCTTACCATAAATCTGGTTCTCTCGGAGTCTGTCCAGTACAACCCACAAGTGATAATCATGCTCCTCTTCAGTGGTCAAGTATATCAATATGTCGTCGATGAAGACCACGAAAAATCGATCGAGGTATGGCTGAAAGATCCTGTTCATGAGACCCATGAACACCGCTGGAGCATTTGTTACACTGAATGGCATATCCAATAACTCCTAGTGGCCATAACTACATTTGAATGACGTCTTCTGTACTTCCTTGTCTCTAACTCTGAGATGATGATAGCCTGATCTGAGTTCTATCTTCGAGAACCACCATGCTCCCTTGAGCTGATCGAAGAGGTCGTCAATCCTCAGTAGTGGATACTTGTTCCCCATGGTCAGCTGGTTCATATGACGATAATCGACACACAGTCGCAAGCTCCCCTCCACCTTCTTGGCGAAAAATATCGGGGAATCCCATGGTGAAACACTAGGACAGATGAATCCCTTGCCATGAAAGTCCTCCAACTATACTCGTAGCTCTTAAATCATAGCGGGGGCCATCCAATATTCTGTAGTAGATATCGGGGTTGTCTCGGGGTACTGGTCAATATATAATTATACCTCTCTGCAAGGAGGTAGTCCTGGAATGTCATCAGTGAAAACGTCTGCATACTGATCCACCACTACAGAAAAACTAGGACTCTGCATGTCAACCGCTCCTCGGATGAGGCTAGCCAGCTGATTAGTGATCGGTTGTCCTCTCTTCTGTGTGAGTCCATCTTTCACTGCTATGGTTCCCTTCTCGCCGGTGATGGTGAATCTGCTCCCATCGGTATGAACACATAGCACCTTGCACCTAATATAGTCGATTTGAGCATTGACTGTAGATAACCAATCCGTGCCCAAGATGACATCGTAAGGCCTCAACGCCACTACAAGAAGATCCCATCCAAAGCTCTCACCACTTAGAGAAATCTCACACTGCCAGCACTAGTGTTTAATCGTTGATTCACCTCCCGTAGGAGTCTCTAGTCATAATGATCGAGCCAAAGGCTCCATCGGAATCTCCGAGCTCTGAACAAGGGTAGAGGAAATAAAAGAATGACTCTCTCCGATGTCTATAATAACTATAGCAAGGGTGGAGTAGACATAGATAGTACCTCAAATCATCTCTGGCGTACCATGGTAATAGGCCTCTGCTGCCTGAAGTTGAGCCTGTCTCTGCCCGCCAGCTCCCTGTGGTCGGGGTGGATATCCTGGTGGTGGTGTTGGTAAAGCCTCACAGCGTCACCCACCACCTGCTGCTCATCCAGCTCCTTTTCCTCGTCCTCCTGCACCCGGCGGACCACCACCGTCAACCCTATGCCTCTTCCTGGGTGGCCCCTCAACTGCATGATACTCCTCTGCACGGCGGGTCGGGCAGTCACAAGCCATGTGGCCCTGCCCGCCGCATTCGTAGCATTGTCTGCTCTTCAGAATGCTGGTCTTGCGCTGAGTGCCCCACACCTCTGATCTAGTGTCCAGAAGTTGTCCTCCTGATGGTCTTCCTGCCTGCACCCCTGTGACGTCTGTCGACTGCCGACTACAGATGACTCTGCGACATGCTGCCCTGCAGTAGGTCTCGCTACTGGTACATGCTCACCAAGAATGCTCTCTACAAGAAGGGCTCGCTCTAGTACCCCTGCATGTGTCGAAATGATGAGGGAGATCATCGATGGCCGGATCACATGCCACAGTCCTTGCTCGAAGTTCCGGGCCCAGATGAATGGGTCCCGTACCATGTCCGTCGAATAGCGCGAGAGATCGGTAAATCTCCCCGAGTACAGGGCTACTGTCATGCTGCCCTGGTGCAGATGTAGTAGCTCTTGAATGATTACTGCACTAAGGGTGGCTGAGATGAACACTAAGAGGAATAGGTTTTCATATTCCACCCAGAGAAGAGATGCCTCGTCATGCACCTAGAGCATCAAGCTCCCCCATCTGCCTGCTGTTGCGTGCATGAGGATCGCTGTAAAAATCACCATGTGGTCAGCTGGAGTCCCCACTAGCCTGAAAACTCTAACTACAGCCTCCAGCAAATCCTCAGCTACCTAAGGGTCTATCTTCCCACATAACCTGTGCGGTCTCTGATGCTGAAACTCATGCAGTGCAGTAAGACGACGTGCACTCTCAGCAGTTGGGGCTGGTGGCATCGGTGGCTCGGTGAGTAGTGGTCCCGCCGGTGCCTCCGCTGAAAAATGGTCATGCACCGAGGCCTCGTCGCTTGGTGGGTTATCGTCTCACACAAAGCTCAGAACCCTAGCTGGTTACCGTCGTGGGGCCATCCTAAAAAGAAACAAGTGTTCAATGGTCAAAACGTTATACCTGGTGAGCTGACAGAAAGTAATCACAAATAAAACTTTTGAAACACACATACAATCGATGTTTTCATGCATTGAGTTGGAAATCAGAAGTCAGGGTCGTAGTGTACGAATACGTTAGCCGCTGAAAAAACACTATACTCCCTGGACTGATAACAATACTCAATACCCTTAACAATATTGCTTCACAAGGAAAAAATATCAGAGTCCTGAGTTCTTCGGTAGAACCTAAATCCTTTAATAAAAATTTGTCATGACCCGTCCTCGGGACCTGTGCCGTGACTACACCAAGCCCGCCTTCCATAGGCCAGGGGATGGAGACTAGCACCAAAGACGTAAATCCCGATAAAAAGGGGAAGGTATTTCCATATAAAGTAAACAAACACCACAGAGTAAGCCAGCAGAAGTAAACACTAAGTAAAACTGGGTACAATAGTAAGTGCCGAAAGTAAATGGGCCAGAATACAAACCCAACCTGAATGTAAAGTACAACTGGAATGAATGTACAACAACTGAAAGTAAAGCTGCAACGTCGAGCCGTCCACGGGAACTCCCATCATAAGGGTGGGTACAGATAGCCTCCTCAGCTCCTCGGGTCCAGCCGTCCGCTCCGTGTACATCCCGCCCAGTGGTCCACCTCCAGGTACTAACCTACTCCACTAGCCTCAACCACGATCAGCGATGTCCGTCGTCTGCATCCAATACAACGTAGTGCGGTAATTGCCCGTGTAAGGGTGAGTATAAGATACTCAGTAGGGACCCCGAGACCCCCGATGGTCTCCTAGAATCCACAAAGGACAATCAACAAAGGAAAGATACAATCACGAAGTAACATCCAACACTACTTAGGTATATGCCCATACATATACCTAAGTTATCAATTCTAGTTTGGATCCAACATCTGAGCCCAATTTTGATCTCGTCCACATAGGATAGTACAACCCAATCCACACAGGAATGAAATACACGATCCACATAGGAAAGCAAGTCAATCATATCAAAGATAATGATTGAAAGTCAAGACTCAGCTCACACATGTATACTTCATCGTATGGTGATATAGATGATTAGATGTATCCATTGATTAATCTAAGTTGGGACCCATGTAGGATATTAAACCAACTATGCTGTCAGACCAACATAGGATACATGTCCAGCTACTCTGTCGGACCCACGTAGGATACTAAAATAGTGGTCAAATACTGTCAGACCCACGTAGGATACAAGAACAGTAATACTGCAAGACCCACGTAGGATACAAGAATAGTAGTCATCATCTTCGAACCCATGTAGGATATCAGTACGGTCTTCATCGCTACCAAACCCACGAAGGATTTCAGTGTAGTCATCGTCACTGCCGATCCCACGGAGGATTTCAGTGCAGTCGTCATCATCATCTCAGTCACAACCAGCTCTAGGGTTCCCGCACATAGCATGCTCGTTTTCGGGAGGGTCTACTCCACGATCCAAGGGGGTCGATACATCAGCTGACATGTAGTCCGGAGTTGATGTATCCCAAAGTCCTGTCTCGACATAGGGAACTCAACACGACAGACGACACATCAATCGGACGCCCGGTCTGAGAGTTATTGGCTTTTTTGTTCCAGGGGCCCGGTTGTTTTTTAAGTAAAAACCAACCCGACCGTACTCCAACTGTGTCCAAATCTTGAGTGGATTAATCCAAACGGTCCGTCTCACTAAGAGGAATCCAAAAAAGTCGACGGAACGTCAATCGGACGTCCGGAGTTCATGTTATAATCATTTCCGCTCCGAGGACCCTGTTCGTTTCATGTTCGAACCAACCCATCCATACCCAAAGTTCTCCGAAACCTTGATTGTAATAAACTGAATATACCTCCTCGATCCAAGGATTACATCGCAACTAACGGTGCGTCGATCGGAGGTCTGTAGCCAAAGTTACAGGCAATTAAATGAACTGTCCGGTTTTTAGGGGGTTTTGGGCCCGGACCGACCCGGCCCAAGACCCCCTGGTTGGACCGAACCGGGCTGACCTGAACCAGGTCTGAGTGTGGCCCAATAAGGCGCAGCCCGGCCCGGCCGGCGCGGCTTGGGTGGGTGCGGCCCGCATGGCCAGCTCGGCGGAGGCCGAGCTGTCGCGGAAGGGCGGGGGGGGGGGGGGGGGCTGCCCCCCTATTTTGAAATTGCGGCCCCACATGGGGGGCCTCTCATTTTGACATACGGGGGTTATGACACTCGGACTTCATTGATCGGCTGACCCGGATGGCTGGCCGTGCTACCGCCGCGGGACCCCACGGTCCCGCCCCTCTGACGTGCCGGCAGCCGGTGGTTCCGATCGCCGCTCCCTGCTCTGCAGCGGCCAAAGGTCGTGGCCTTGGTCCGACCGGCGTGGCGCGACGGTGCCACACCCCTCCATCGCGGCCCCACTCCGGCCGTGGTGTCTTCGTGGTTCTCTGATGCCGCGCGACGGCGCCGCACCCCTATGCTGCGGCCGAGTCTAGCCGCGGGTTCGTTCGGCCTCAACGGCGCAGCGCGACGGCGCCACGCTTCATCGCCGTGATTCTCAATATTCCCGTGTTGTTCCGTTGCACCACGCTACATTTTTTCATGCCGCAACAAGAACAACAACAAAGAGGGAGGAGAGTCGGCTATGTTCGTGCGGTCTGACCTCCTCCCGTTATAACGATAAAAGGCGGCCCAAAAAGAACAAATATCCTCATCAAGAAAGCAAAAATTTAATCCATAATATTTGAAGTCAAACCCCTACCTCGAAAAGTAATTCGCGGTTGTCAGGTTCCGAAAAAAATGGCATCACGGGGCGTGGTTCCGAAGATGTCGACGGAGAGCGTTTGAGGATACGGTGTCTTCTCTTTATCACTGAGAGAAGAAGATGATTTTGTGTCATTGGAGAGCTCCCATGTCGGTGTCTCTTCCATTTTCGCGGGGGAGAAAGTGAATGGAGATACCAGAGTCATTGTGTCAATCTTCGTTGAAGAGATGACATTCTTCATGGAAGGATTGAAGATTATCACGGGAGGATGAAGTTCTTCCCTAGAGAAAAGGGTTCTATCTCCCCAATCTCTTCACACAACAACTAACCCACCCAAAATAAAATTAGACTTATCTTATTTTATTATATCAAGCGAAGCATTTCAATTTTAAAATTCAAACACATAACTCACATAATTAATTAAGTGTTTTGGCATGATTAAAGAGGAGAGAGGGGGAGGTGAGTGGTCTCACATTAATGGCTAGTTAAAAAAAGGGGAAGTTATGGAGTTAAGGAATGTTAAATTGTGGGGGATCGTGTGGGCCCCACCTCCCTCATAACCACACATGGGAAGTTGGGTGGTCATGGGCCCCACCAACAACTTCCCATGAGAGAGTTTAACTTCCATGGATAAAATAAAATTGTTCACAATTTTATTTTACTTATTAATTAATCTACATTTTTTTACAACTCCTCCCAAGAAAACACACCTTCGTTAAAAGTCCTCTTAAGCGATTACCTGCGATGTGGTTCCATCGGTGCCCTCATATTTTGATTCCGAGCACCGGTTCAAATGTTATGAAATCCTGCTCATTCGTTCACTGAATTTACACAAGATAAACTTCAGAAATTGATTCCGGGCAGACCGGCCCTTGGAATCGGTTGCCGTCAGAAACTGCGTACTTATAAAATGCCGAAGAAATTAAGAAATTAATTTCCTGGAAATGTAAGGGTCCTTACATGCACCCCACGGAAAAAGGATCATAAAATGAAGATGTATTACAAAAAAATTGAATTATGTTATACTGAGAATACAATCATGGGTAGTACGTACACCACACAAAATAAATATATGTAAATATAGCATGAATATCACTGGAATAATAATTGAGATGAAAAACCCTTACAACTCTGTAAGTAATCGAGTCGTCTCACCAAAAGTTAATAACCAATAAATTAATAACATAATATCATGAATATAAAGAGAATCATTAAAAACATATATCAAATGTCAGAAAAAAATACACCACTTAAAAATAATAAGTGGCGTGCAATAGAAATATCACAGAATTCAATGTGAGATAAGAAATCCCTTACCTCGTGTCCGACGTGACTTGTTTGTACCTTGTTCTTTCATAATAATAAACATTTGTTAATTTACACTTAATTAATAAACCTTTTTCATTTTTATTATATCTTTTATTTCAATTATTAACTAGTTATAAACATTATGTAATCATTTCAGTTAATAGTGGTCGTTTTGTCGAAATTTTGTACTTGAGTCAAAAATGAACACCTTATATTACATGTAGTCCATGTGGTCATGGGAACATTATATCTAGAATTATATTCATGATTTAGATATATATATATATAATATATCTAGTATATATATTTATTTATAATATTACATAACATTTAACTTTACGAAATGAAATGCACCATTCATGGAGACGGTGTGTCGTATGTACACATGAAGGATACATTCATTTCATTTTCATATTTAATGTAATGAAAACATAATGATAAATAGGTATATTATAATTATAGTACTATATAATATATAATTTCATTAACTCCATATTTTATACATCCTACGTATGGCATGAACGGGTCATATAACTTGAAGGGGGCAATATTCTACACTTCCTCAAATTAAATTATCGCATTTACCCATAATGGAAACCATAAAGGTTGGCTATAAATGAAAAAACATAAGAATAAAGAAAAAAATAAACATAATATATATATTTTATATAAATATAGTTCCATAGTAATGACCACTATGAGAGGTGGTAGGAGATATTTGAACAATCATCGTTTTGTGAGACAGTTGTTTGACGTCCACAGAAATAGTACGCCCTTTACTGATTAGATGGATGTGTTTGTAAGTGTTGTTCAAATAATTCTCATAAAAACATCCTAGTATATTGAGGATACTTGTTTTGTTAGAAAATAAAATAATAAAGTTATTTTATTTGTTGGAGAAGTAAAATAAATGAAAATAATTTAAGAGAAACTGTTAGTATTAAATCGGGTATCTCCCTTTGGTTTAAATGAAAAGGATTTCTTGAAGTGTCTTTATCCTAAGGTAAGCCTTATAGAAGGAAAATAGGTATCTTCATAGATTATTTTGTCTGGGTTTGGATGAGCCAAGGGGCCTGAGAGTTGTGAGGAATGGGATAGATTTGAGTGCTTTTTATCAGTGGAAGAAGGGTTCTTTAGGAAAGTGTGAAAATATTATTTTATTGTATAATAATTTTTGGTTTAGAAATGTCCTAAATAATTAAAGTCAAAAATAAAATGTCTCGTGGTTGAAATAAATTAATCCTATAAGAATTGGATAGGTTTTGGACATTATTATAATATTTATAATCTTATTTATTTAAATCATTTATTAATTATGTTAATACTGCATCATTTTTGTGTCATTATTAATTTAATTTATTTGATTCTAAAAATTATAAAAAAATTACCATTATGTTGGAAATATTTTTATATTTAAAATTATAATTCATAGTCAAAATTATAAATTATATAACCCCTTGTAAAAATTAATTTACTAAAAATATTGTTTTGTGTCATTTTCGTCTTTAATTTGAATTAATTAATCTAAAGTGTCATTATCACTCCCAAGTGGATCTGTGGGGTCTCGAAATCGACCCAAGGATGTCCATGGTTGTGTATGACTCTTCAAATAAGGATAGAACAAATGTGAAGGAAATTTTGTCTTATTATGATATTCTTTTTACCTTAACATACCATATTTACCATTAACCGCGGTAAATAAAAGTCAAAATGTATTATTCTCGAAAAAGATATTTTCATCTTATTAAACAACATATTACATACTAATAACAACCATTTCTGTCAGATTTTCAAAATTCAACTTACATAAGCGGTAAAATATTTTTTAAATGAAAATGTATTTTTTAACTGCTACTTGGTGGTTACACAATTCATCATAAATTGTCGTTTTTCATAAAAATATAAAAAATTAAACCTAATATATATTTGATATTTCAAATCCATAAATTATGTATAATTTTAAAAACTCAAATCATATATTTTTTATTAATTAATTTAAAATTAATTCTCATTGCCAAAACAAATAGCACGTTTTTAAGAAACAATATATATCAAAAGATTGACATTTGTTTATTTCCAATTTCAAAGTGAAATTAATTAAAATGACCACCATTGGATTAAATGGTAAAAATATAATCTAATTAAACCTTACAACAAAGTAAAAAGATAATCTATCCATATAAATAAAATAGATTAAAAATCAAGTTTTAATTAAAATATATTATTTTTCACTATTCGTTAAAAATGAATTTTATCAGAAAAATATAAAAAAATTAACCAAAGTAAATATTGGTGCCTCAATTCTAAACATGATTTTTATTTGGTCAAATAGAACTTATAAAAGTGACCAAAACGAGATTTTAAGAGGTTTTTTCATCAAAAGCTAGTAAATCGACCTTTTAGTTAAAATTATAGTATTTAAGCTTAAAGTCAATTTTTTTTGTTATTTTAACCCTCTATCATTTATTGGATAAATGTAAAAACATTTAACAAACATTTATAATCATTTTCTAGTTAGTTTTTTTCATTACCGACATCGAAATGACAAGGCGTTAACTACCACTAAAAATAATATTATATTATTATTTTTTAGTATGACCCAACGTTGTGTGCAATGTAAGATTTCAAAGAAACTCATTCTTGTGTATCAGGTACTCCATAGAAATTAGCATCTACATTAAAGTAAAATTAATAAATAATTTACAAATAATAATAAATAAGAAAATTTCATATTCTTTATTTACCTGGGATGTTACAATATATATCTAGAAATTGCTGGGATATTATAATTAATGATTTGATAACAATAGAAGTTCTTCCAAGTAATCACCCTTATGTAGTTTGAGATTTTGGTCCCACATTCCATAATTAATTTATCATTATCATAAAATTAATACCCAATTACCAATGATGGGAATCATTATTCATGATATTGATTTTTAGAGTATCTATTAATTAACTGAACACGCAATCTATGATGGTTTACTACTTATTAGTTATAATAATATATATAATATAATCAAATTTAAATTGATTGTAATTTTATTATTTCAAAGACAATTTTAATGGTATTATATGATTATATATTTATAAAAAATAGAAATTTATCTTGCTAATATTGTGGTTTATAAAGTAACATGACTGATTATTTTTCAATTGTTTTTTTGTTCATACATATATTCTCATCCCCTTCATAAAAATTAAAGGTTTATTAAATAAAATTCTAAAATAATAAAAGAATTAAAATATTTATTATTACATGATCTCGTCAATGGAGTGAGTGGATTAGTATTCAATAATATTAATTCATGTTTTAATTTTATAATATCATGAACAATCGGTTATACCATCATTATTTTTTAGAATCTGATGATAAATCATAGAAAAATAACATTTAATTTGAGGGTACGATTTTCAATTTAATAACATGTTACCTCTTAATGAAATATTTTGGATGAACTTCTGTGGAATGAAATAGTGGAATACATATATAATGTATATTTTGTCAATGTGTGGGAGAGATGATGGAAAAATCATTATTACAGTAACATCAAGATAAATATCCAGATATTTGAATTATAAAATATTTTTTATTAATAAGTCATATAAACAAAATTTTATTAATGATTTAATGATTTGGATAATATTTTTCAAATTCAAAAATAATGAAAAAGCCACTATGAATCATCTTAAATAAAGTTTACATGATTATTTATCCCATAAATGATCATCAATAAAAAAGATGAATCCCTTAAATCATTAAAATGTAATGTATCTATAAGAGACAAAGATAACCATACCCATATCGAAATATTGAAAAAATGTAAAAAAATAGATTTATAAGATACAAAAATAGATAAAATTATATTGGATACAGTTATCCCATCGTGAGTTAACTAATTTGAGAGGATATTTAATTGATTAAAATTAAATTATATCATTCTTCCTAAAATTAATTTAGTAAGGGAATTGAAATGTAACAACCCAATTTTTTGAAAATAAATATTTAAAGAATATTATAATCAACCCATTAAACACAAATTTTCCAATACTCTATTTTGAATTTTGAAAACATGTCATCTATAGTTGTAACCAGCAAGTTATTTAGTGTCTGATATTACGAAATTGAGTTTCGGTGAATATTAACATACCCTTTTAAATAGTAATATGAATAGTATTATTACCATTATGAATAGTAAATAATGATATTATTTTGTTTTCTTAAGGTAATACAATAATTATATCATAATGAATTATTCAATCTGATATAAAAATAAATATACCTTAACATTTTTATATTTCAAATTAACTACGATTTTGTTTAAAAAATAAATTTATAATATATATAACGTTTTTTGAAAAATTATTTTTATTTTTAAATTATACATGTTGAAAAATGTCAAGGGTTAATTTTTTTGGGATTTACCTAAATTAAATGAATTTTTCGTGAATAATAAAAATGCGACTGTGAGTTTTCGGTAGTTTAATGACATCATAATGACATAATAAATGGCTGGTCAACATCTGTACATTAACATATTACATGTGGTGTCCCAAGTGGATAAAACCATGAAAAATACCATGGCAAAGCCCGTGGTTTGGTGAATACCACTAATGAGGTGTCCTTTTGAAATTAAACTAATGTTTCATCTCTTTTACTATAAATACCCACTCATCCATTCAGTTCCGTTCATCCTAAATCCCACATACTCAAAGATCTGGTGGTTTTACCTCCATAAAAGTCCTCCCAAGGTGTCCATTTTCCCCAAGGTCTCAACCTTCATGTTCTAGTTTTTAATTTACAAGGTAAGGTAACCTTTCACCCTCCACTTTTCATCAACACTTTTTTATGGTACCTATTTGAATTTAAATTATCATATATTGGGGTTTGATATTACGTATTCCCCTATATATAATTTTTATTTCCACATTATGAGATACCTTCTTTATCTCATCAATTCATTTTTTGAAATTTTAAGCGAAGCCGTTAGGCTGTCGGATTTTCCTAAGGGATCTCTCAAATTTCATTTGTTTTCAAGTTCATTTCATTTCATTTCTCTGCTAACCTCCTATATCCAAATGAAAATACCATCTAAAGTATAATATATGTACTTTAATTATATCATGTTAATTGAATAACCATCATCTATATCCTTACTCCTTCCCTTTTATTTTTATAAACCATATTGATGTCCATGAGGTTCCAATTTATAGCCTTTGTGGACGACGATGTTATGATCGTCAATTTATCATTCATTACTAGTCATGAAACCTTTATATGGTTGAAAATGAATATATTATATGTATTAAAACCAAATTAATAATCATTATCTAGCATATTTATGTATTATTAAATCATAAGACCAAAGTAGTTCCAAATAATCAAAATACTTCTTAAATAATATATGTGAATGTCAAAAATAATTTATCCATTTTACATGTAACCAAATGATAAAAATGACCATTAACACATAAAGATGTTCATAAATTATATTTAATTTCAATTTTTTAGATTTAAATTTATTATATATGAACTCCATTGTTTCAAAACAAGAGAACCGATTATGAAAATCTAGAAAATGAACACTCCGGAACGATGAAATTTGATATTATAACATATCTATATAGACATAAATGAATAAAATAGAATTATGATAAACTAAATACTTGTAAAAAATGATCTGAATTAAGATATTAATGATGATATTTTCATATTCCAGGACCTTCTGTTCAAGAGGGGAACACATTCGGGCATAAAGTATCTTTTCTTTTCACCTGAACTTCCATTTTCATTTGTTTATTTTCATTGTCTGATTACCACAATAAAATTCATTTGTATAATTATATAATAATAATAATTTACGTGTGACTATTATATATTTTTACACCAACTATAATCCTTATTTATTTTATGGTTAGTTACATGTTTTAAAACGGGATTTCAAAATTGGTTCTGAAATACAAGACAGATTCAATGGAATATCTCAATTTCATACATTTTTTTAAGGGAAATATATAATAAAATTTTGTAAACCGTTATATTTTTAAAATAACTCATTTTACTGAGAAAAAAATATCTTACAAAACATATGGTTTTACACAATGATTTTTACGAAATAACTCTTCTTTTCAAAGGGAAAGAGTCTTTATTTCAAGAATAACTCGAAACTTTTATTAGTGTATCTTCATATATTTCAACACAATTGTTGATTAGTTTTTATTATGGAGAAAAATATTTTGTGGTGTCATATATAATATCTAATTTATTGGTTTATGATTAATTTTTCTGTGGATGTGCTATCATTAAACCATTCAATTATTTACATTTAATGGTTAGTCTTTATGCTTAATGGTTGGGGAAAGTTCAATACATTTCATATACATTTTTAAATATAAATGTATATTATTTATCCCTAATATCACGAGGAATTCATTATATATACTACTTGTTTGGTGGGTCCTTCTATAGCCCTTGGTGCATCGGTAGGTCTCCTGAGACAAAATACGGTCTTGGCACAAGGCCTTGAAAATATTATTATTTATGGTTTGGAATGAGGTCTTGATGGTATAGTTATGTTGTCCCGCATAATTCATTCACTCATTATGAAAATAGTATTGATGGTTCATGTGGTTATTTGAGTAGTAGAGTAACCATGATAATGTTTTATTATAGAAATATTTACTCAACTCTTATTACTTCCATAATATGATCATGTTTATTATTTGATAAGGGCATATGTTTTTATTTATTCCACATGCCTAATGATTATGTTATGATATCTTACACTTTTTTATTACTTTTACTGAGCATTTGAGAACACCCCATTATTATGTTTCATTTTCTCAGGACATGGAAAATTTTATAAAGAATGACATGCTGAAATAACCTATGAATTATGGATGTTTTCTAATGAGTTTCTATGTTGTATTTTTATTTCAAATTATAAAGTTGAAATTATGTATGTATCGGGTTTCCAATAATACTAAACTACACAGTCCTTCGAAATTCGCATTCCTTATTTTATGCCAATATAATCATATAAGGTACCAGCTCCGGGAAAATAGGGTCAGGTCCTTATAATAGGTTTTAGAGAAATTTTAGTAGAAAACATTGAAACTAGAGTAAAAAATGAATAATAGGGATGAAATCACTAAGGTAGTATTTATGGATAAATGTACAAGAATATTCTCTTATTTTGGTAAGGAATATATTATGTGAATATTTTTTTAAAATGTATCCATGTCTGGATACATGTAGGTAGAGGTGGCTCTGGCACATATGTACCTATGAGTGAATGCTCTGAAAAGGAGTATCGGGCATGACCCGGGGTATCTTGGAACATGACAACGAGCCTTGATACACTCTTGGCTATGAAACTCTCGAGGGAAATTCTTAAGATAATTAAATTTTTCTTTACAAGCCTTTATGAAGGAATTAAGTGTAATTTTTTCCTCAAAGAATCCAATTTTTTGATTATGGGATTAGTTATGTGTAAGATTTCAAATTTATTTTAGGTAATTATTATACATTATGAATCATAACATAATATAGTGTGTTCGATTATCTAGAAATGGCACCTAGTAATATGGATGGAAACTGCATGAACACATGTGTCTTCTATTAGGGTTTCCCTCTGATGAAAGATAATGATGTTGGTTATAGTAATGTGAATGGTGTTGAGTAACTAATGACTATAATGGGACAACTTACACAGGTTAAGAACAATACCCTTACCCTAATGGAGAATCCAGATCTGCCACGTGGAGGAGCTATGTTAGATCGCTTTATATGACAACAACCTCCATCATTAAATGAGACTACAAACCCATTTGTTTCTAAACTATGGATAAGTTCCATAGAAAAGGAATTTTCGACTTTGGGATGTAACGAAAGAGCGAAGTTCGTCATGGCAGTTTATTGTCTATCAATAGATGAAAATCATGGATGGTCATTAATCCAAAACACAAAGTAGGAGGAATAAATAGAATAGATGGAATAGAGGGACTTTAAAAAAAATATTAAAAGAAAAATACATTCCTCTTGTACAATATGAAGATATGGAGAGGCCATTTCTGAATTTGATGTAAATGGAGGATAAAAATTTTGTCAAGTATGAATTCAACTTTACAAGGCTGAAAAGGCATGTTGCAAACTACATACCTAATCCAATGAGAAAATATGATCGATTCTTTGATTGTTTTAATCCATTCCTATTAAGGGCTCTAGTCTCCCTGAATTTCTCATCATATGAAGATATAGTCACAAGTATTATTAAGACGGGAAATGAATTCTCTATGTCTTATGACTATAAGGGAATAAAAGAGAAAAAGAGGGATGCTGAAAACACTGGGAAAAAAATAAGGAAATGGGCAATAACGGAAGAGTTGAATTTCTAACTTGTAGTAATTGTTGGAATAAATGCCCATGAACTTTTCTGAAGGTAACAGGAGTCTTTTATAAGTGTGGAGAAAAGGCCACCAAATATCAAGATTGTAATGTGATGAAAGAACATACCAATGTTCTGTGCTATAATTTTAGAGAGATGGGACATTATGCACATGAATTTTTTAAGAGTTGGGGAAATGTTCCCAATAGATTCCCAAGGGAGCAAGGCCAAGCTTATGCGGTTACAACCATGGAGGTAGAATTTCATAACGAAGTGGTGAGAAGTAAATTGATCGTTTCATAAAAATTAGCCAATTATTTATTTGATTATGGGTCATCACATTCATTTATATCTTCCCAATTTTCCAAGAAAATTACATATGTACAATTTGATTTAATAAAGGAGTTATCAGTAAAAAAACTCAAGATGATGTATCATTCCAACACAGGCGTTTCAATTAGTCCCCCTCATGACACATAAAAGTTCATTAGTTTCTAACCTATTCATCATACCAATGACTAAATTTGATATAATTATTAGTATAATTGGATTTCAAATTATAATTAAATGATCTATTGAGAGAAGAAATAAGTTTCAAATTTTCAGAACAATGTGGAATCCCATTACTTTTAGGGTAGAAACATCACCATCTGATTCTAATATAGATTCACCCCGTTAGCTCTATTAAATTATATTATTGGGGAGGAAGGGGATGATATAACTATGGGAATTATCAAGAAAGGTAACACATCAATACATTTTTAAATGGTTGTGAAACCTTCATTACTATAAAAGATAAAATGTTCTCAGGCTGATGATGAAGTGTTTCAGAAGAAAAATAATGCTATAAATGATAGGATGTTGACTGACTATGAATTTGAAGGTGGCAATTGGAAATTTGGAATGAGGCTTTGTGTTCCCTCTATTCCTAATCTAATTAAAGAACTATTGGATGACGATCATAGCTCTAATTTCTCAAAAAAACCTATTAGCACAAAGATGTTTATAGATATAAAGGAATATTTTTGGTCGGAAAACAAATAGAGGGAGATTGTTGATTATGTGTAGAGATGTTTGGTTAGACCAAAAGTGAAGGCTGAAAGACATCATCTTGGAGGATTCAAAAAACCCATTCCTATTCCATTGTGGACATGGGATGATATTACGATGGACATTGTCATGGGGCTACCCAAAAATCCAATAAAGAATGATGTGATATGACACATTGTTGATTGCCTTAAAAAATAAACACATTTTCAAACTATAAGAAAAGATTTACCACATGAACATTTAGAAAGACTATATATTAAGGATGTTGTCAGACATAATGGTGTACCCTCATCAATTTTTTCTATCGGGATCCCCTTTTTACATCATGATTCTAGAAGTGTCTTCTAAAGTCCCAAGATACTTATGATCGTTTGACCACTACCTACCACCCACAGACGGATGGAAAATCAAAACAGACTATTGAAACACTGGAAGACATGTTGATGCATTTTTCCCTAGATTTTCATGGCATGTGGGAGAAATATTTACCTCTCGTATAATTTTACTATAATAATAGCTTCCATTCAGGTATTCAGATGGCACCATATGAAGCATTGTATCAAAAGATATGTCGTATGCCATCTTTCTTGGATGATGTAAGTGAAATAATGCTCGTAGGCCCAAAACATGTTGTGGGAAAAACAGAAAAGGTGAATATTATCCAAACCCATAGCAAAACATCTCAATGTAGGCAATAGAGCTTTGCTGATAACTGAAGAAAAGACTTTGAATATCAAGAAGAAGATCAAGTTTTCTTAATGGTATCTCCATGGATGGGTATTATAAGAATCGGTATGTAGGGAAATATAGTTCCCAAGTACATCAGACATTTTGAAAATATGGACCGAATTAGAGCCATATCTTACCATTTGGAAATTTCGCCAAGTCTCTCTAATGTTTACAATGTGTTCCATTATCAATGTTATGAAAATACATGCGAGACCCAACACATGTACTCACCTATAAAGAAGTACAACTCTATCCCTATCTATATTATTATGAATATCCTATAAATATTCTACATACCCGAGAACAAGTATTGAGAAATCAAATGACTCATCTGGTAAAATTTCTTTGGAAGAACCATAATATGGAGGAACCAACATGGCAGCCTGACGTGCTTATGTTTAAGAAATACCAAAATCGTTTTAGGTATCATTTTTTGAATTACGAGGATGAAATTTTCATAAGGAGGGGGGAATGTAACACGCCATATTTTTGAAAATAAATTTTGAATTCATTTTTGAATATAACCATTAAATAGAACTTTTCTTATATTGTGTTTTTAATCTGTCACCTAATGTTTTGACTAGTAAGCCATTTGAAGTCTGATAGAAAAAAATTGATTTTCTTTGAATAGTAACATAAAATTATGAATTTTAATATTAATATTAATATTACCCTTTTGAATAATAAATAATGATATTATATTTTTTTCATAAGGTAATATGATAATGGTATATTAATTAATCATTCAAGGTTATATAAATCTAATTATACATTAAAATTCATATTTTTAAAATTAAAAATGATTTTAATTGAAAATAAAATTAATAATATTTATAAAAGTATTTTAGAAAGATTTATTTCATTTTTTAATTCTTCATGTCAAAAATGGTAGGGGTGAATTTTAGGGTGTTTTCTAAAATACATGAATTTTATGTGAATTGTAAACAAACAGTTTTGAGTTTTCTTTAGTTTAATGACATCTTAATGTCCTGATAAAAGGCTGTTTGACTTGTGTATAGTAACATATGACATTAGGTGTTTCGAGTGACAAAAACCATGGTAAAATACCATGGTCAAGCCCATGGTTACGAAAAAATCATAAATTAGGGGTCCCTTTAAATTTATTAAAAAAATCAATCTATTTTACTATAAATTCCCACTCATTCATTTGTTATATTTCATTCCAAATACGTCATACATTATAATATGGTGGTTTTACCTCCCTTGGAGTTCTCTATAGGTGTTTTTAAGAACCCAATTTCCCAACCATAACGATCTAGGAGTTACTCTAACATGTAAGGGAACCTTTCACCATCCACTTTTCGTCAACACTTCGTTTATGTTATCACTTTGTATTTCCATTTTCATATATTGGGGTTCAATATTATTTATTCCTCTTACTTATCTTATTATTTCCATATAATAAGACATCTTTTTTCTCATAAATTTATTTTATTATAGTTTATACGATGTCGTTAGGCCGCTGACTTTTCATAAGGGATCTCTCAGTTTTCTTTTATTTTCAAGTTCATTTGTTTTTTTATCTCCACACCCTTTCTATCCAAATGACCATGAAAAATCCTGTATAATCTATATACTTGATTTATATCATTTAAATGAAGAACAATCATAAATATTATTACTCCATCCCTTTCATTTTTATAAACGAAATCAATGCCCATGAGGTTCTAATTTATTACCATTGTTGATGATGAAGTTTATTTCCTCAATTTATCATTAATTACTGGTCACGAAACCATTTAGATGGTTTAAATAGACTATTATATAATTATTTTAACCAAATTAATATTCATGGAGTTGTATATGTACAAATTATTAAATCATAAGTCCAAACTAGTTCCTAATATTCAAAATACCACTTAAATAATCTAATTGAATATCATTAATGATTCATCCTTTTTCCATGTAACCAAATGATAAAAATGACCATTAACACTTATGGATGTTCATAAATACTATTTAATTTCAATTATATATATTTCCATTCATTCTACATGAACTCCATTATATAAAAACATTATAATCGATTACAAAAATCAAGAAAACGAACACTCCGGAATAATGATGTTTGATATTGTAACATATCAATGAAGACATAATGGAACAAAAAATAATTATGATAAAATAAATAAATGTATAATAAGTTATGAATTATCTTATTAATTATCCTAATTTCATATTCCATGACAATAAATTTAATGAGGGGAACACATTCATACTTAAGCTAATTGTTTTCTCATCCGAACATCAATTTTCATTCGGGTTATTTTCATTGTATAATTACCAAAATGAAATTATTATGTATTATTATATACTAATAATAAAATATGTTTGAGTATTCTATATTTTTACACTAACTATAATCCTTCCTTATTTTATGGTTAGTTACAATTTTTAAATGGATCTTTCAAATTTGATTCCAAAATTCGTGCCCCATTCAAGGGAATATCCCAATTTCATTAAAATTTTCCAGGGAAATATATAATCAGTTTTTAGAAACAAATATATTTTATAAAATCACTCATTTTACTAAGAAAATAATTTCTTACCTTACATATGGTTTTGTACAAATATTTTTCTATAAGAACTCTTCTTCAGAAATTGAAAGAGTAATTATTTCCAGAATTACTCAATTATTTTATAAGAGTTTTTCCATCTATTTCAACACTTCTGTTGAATCTTATATATTATTGGGATTAATATTTCATGGTATCATATACCATATTTAATTTAATGGTTTATTATTATTTTGGATGTAGAGGATTATTCTTTAAACCATTAACAATTTTATTTTGAATGGTTAGTGTTTGTGCTTAATGTTCGGAAAAAGATATTTACATTTCATATATTAGTTCAAATATTAATGTATATGTTGCTTGTCCATATTCATATGAAGACTAAATTTAACATAATAAGTGTTGTTTGGGTACCGTTATAGCCCCTTGGTTCATCAGCAGGTCTCGTGGGACAAAATACGGTATTGGCACAAGTCCTTGACAAAATTATTATTTATGGATTTGGAACGAGGCCTTGATAATATGGTTATGTTGTCCCAATTTATGAATTTCTTCATTATGATAATAGTATTGATGGTTCATGTGGTTATTACACTACTAAAATAATTATTATTATGTTATATTATTGAAATATTTACACAACTCGTATTCCATCCATAATATGATCATGTTAATTATTTGTTAAAGGCCTGTTTTTAAATATATTCAACATGACTAATGTTTATGTTATGATATATTCCAATGTATTTCTTACCCTTAATGACCATTTGAGGTTCCCCTATATTATTTTTTATTTTCTAGGGACATGAGGAAGTTTATTTTGAATGACATGGTGAAATAACATAGGAGTCATGGATGTTGTCTAAGGAGTTTATTTATTGTATTTCCATTTTAAATTTTAATGTTGAAAGTATGTATGAACTGTGTTTCCAATAATACTAAATAACTCGGCCTTTTGAGATGTTTATTCCTTGTTTTATTCTAGTATAATTAAATAACGAACCTATACCAGGCAACTGGGGTTGGGTCCTTTCAGTTAATATATTTTTTTTCATCTTTTTAATTGTTTTAATTATTGATTGAGTATACACATTTCACTAAATAATGTAACGAATGAATGTGATGAATAAAAAGTTTCTGTGAATCACATGTCATCAATAAGAAATTATATTTCTAGTGGTGGATTTGAATTATAGTGATTTAAGGTTAGTGGAATGTAAATTAAAATTATGTATCACTATTTATCTCAAATATTAATGTTTTTTATTGTGACACGAAAATTTAATGTGTAACTGCGGACATATAGGATTAATGATAAATAGAATTAATTGCAAAAATTGATAAGTCTTGTGATCTATCCAATTATGTACATGATGTATGATATAATAATATTTATATATATATATATATTTATTATTGGGGGTGTATTCTATGATTTTCTTGTATGGATTTAAACGACGCCATTTTATAGAGGAAAATGTAATTGTGTGTAAAGATAATTCCCTTGACATTTTATTATTGTTTTTTGATGAATGGTCAAGATATATAAAATCCTAATTACGTGAATTAATAAACAATGTGTTAAATTTAATGATATAATATATCCAAAAGTATCCAAATAGATGTGAATAATATACTTTAAATTCATGTAAAAATTTATCTTCGAATGAATATTTATGTAAAATATAATAAGAAAATCGTAGTTAATGATTAAAATTATATGATAAATATTCACAATTTATTTCAATATTTTTTCAATGAATTAATTTATATTTCTAAAACACCAATGTTTTTCTAAAATTCAACCAAAAGTCTAAGTGATTTTCTATTGGTTACTGAAACTATTTTATAGATAAATATATATATTATATAATAAATTTTAATGTACTAATCTATGGAAAATAAAGTCATTATAAAATGATAAGTAAAAAAATTTAAACAACTTAAAAATAATTTATTGTTCTTATAGTATGAATTAATTTATTATAAGGTATTTTTAATACCGATTCTATTCCTAATGATAACCAAATGGTGATTTATAATGAATCTATTCATGAGAAGACTAAATGTATGTTTTAAAATAAATAACATCGATAAAAAAAATATATATATATTTAATACAGAACGTATTACATGATAAGAGTTCAAATATATGGATAATGTTATGATATATCCATTTACCAGTAAATTGATCAAAGAAAGCTTTATATAATGTATCTTTCAATATAATGTTATCTAATAGATTTTTGGAAAATATAGTAAATAAATTTTTTTTTATAATATTTCTAATTATCTAGTAAAATATTCATGATTATATTATTATGTTAAATACACACCAAAAATATTACTCACAAATATACATGAGGATTTAATGATAAAATAATAATTGAAAAAATAAAAATGGGAGGTATAAAAAAGTACAAAAAAAAGTTTTAGATTCATATTAAATTTTTTAAAATTATTAATACCTTTCTACTTGGAATTTTTCTATCATCACACATTATATAAAAAATGTTATAATTTCAATCGACATGATAAGAGAGATATTTCATTCACCAATTATTTATCATTAAGCATAGAAATCTAGATTCAAAATGGGGTTTTATCTAAAATTCATCTGTATTAACATAGTAAATTGATTCAAACAAAATTAAATTGGTGATTCTTAGTTATAGAAAAATTATCTTAATATTAAAATTTCAATCTATGGATGTGTTATAAAGAAAATGAATTGTGTAAGAGTCTTGATAGAATAACATTGAACAAGATTTTATTTCTTTCAAATATACACAATTAAGGAGATACATTTCATTAGTATAATAGGGGAAAATAAATTATGTCAAATGATTGTTTTTAATTTACTGATAATGATCATGATGTTATCATAAAAAGTTATTTTTCATAAAATATATCCATTATATGTTTCAATTTTCATAATATATGGGACATGTATCACAAATGCAACATGGTTATTAAATATTTAAATCTATTGGAGATTAAAATGAAGAAACGACATGGCATAGTAAACACATAATGTGCATGATTGAATGAATATGAAGTTGAAAATATTAATTAATTATATCATCATATTTTTTTATAGAGTTTTATAATTTTATTTATAAATATATTATATAGTGTATTATAAAATGTCTTGAATATTTATGGATTATAATTTGTATAAATAAAAAATAATGTTTCATGTGAATTTTTCTCATTTATTATATTTATATACATGAATTAATTATTTATTCATATCATGAGAAACATTGTTCAAATAATAAATTATTTTATCTATACAAATCCTAAAAAATTATCACATAATAAGAATAATTGAGGTTTAATTTATATATGAGAAATAGTTATTTCATTTTATTGAATATCAAGATAGATTATAATATAATTAGTATTTTAAATAAATTCAATATATTATTTATCATGAAATTCAAACACACTGAGTTATCATGCATCACATGCAACAAAGAATTTTTTTATGAACTGAATTACACACAGGTCAATGTTTGTTGAACAAAAATATATTATTTAAATAGTGTTATTCAATATAATAATGTATAACCTAGGAATTAAATTACTAGTTATGAATTAGAATAACTAAATTATAAAATATATAACATACATAAATATAATATGAAATATTATTTAAAAAATATTTACAAATTAATATAAAAACAAATTTAATATAATGAAAGTGTTTTATTCCACACAATGTTATTTTATCAAAATAAATTAAATTAATTACTGTTATTGAATGGTATTAATGAAATAAAATCCATATATATTAAAAATATTTTTTCATCCATCCAATATATTTTAAATTCCTAAAATAAGAAAACCCATATTTTTATGGATAAATATCAATATTTTTCAAAAAGAAATTTTACCACAATTTAATGTTTAACGTATATTAAATCAATTTTTAAGACTTTTATTTATTATATATGTTCATATAAATATAATTTCATAAATAGAATCATAAAAATTAAATTTTGGTGAATTGTTGTTATTTTTATATGGGGTTTCATTTTCTAATAAATAATGAAAAATACAAAATTTTAATTTAAAATTTCTTTTTCTTCTAATTTATTTATATAGATAAATAATAATTTTTACTATTTTTATTTTTTTAGATAAATTTTACATATATTAATTAAAATTATGTAATTTTAATGAGTTTTTCATTTAAGTGATTTATATACACACAAAAAAATAATAATTTTTACATTACAAATGCACTTTGTCGTCCCATCTTCAAGAATAAAATTGAATTAATTACTGAATCTTTATGAATGAAATTTTGAGATATTTATAGTATTTTTCAATTAAAATTAATTATTATTTTATTAATTATATAAATTTTTTTACAATATATATTTGATAATGTGATAAAAATTAAGTATAGTGGTGAATAGGAAAATTTTAATAACAAAGGACTAAACCTTAAACATAGGAGCTAAAATTACAAATAAAATAGAAACAAAATCCATTTTCTAATATAATTTATAACATATCCTCTATTTTATAAAATTATTTCAACTATGGGATTAAATTTATATGGAAAAAATGGGATTTGGATTCCATATTCAAATGGGTACAAGAATGCCACTTGTCTGACACTACAAAAAGATACTCAACCCCCCCAGTTATTCACATAAATAATGGTAGTTTTATCATAAATAATGTTCTATAATAATGTCTCAAGGTCCCTCCCCTCAACCCATAATCTTAAAATTATATATAAATCCATCCTTGTATGTATTTTGTAATAATCCAATAGGATTTAACTGAATGAATATAATCTTCTTCAGTGATTCATATTTGTATTATTTATTTCTCCACAAATTAAATTATCCATCCAAAATTATTATATAACAAAATTTTCTTCCTAAATATACTTAGATGTTGTTATTATAAGGGATTAACCTACACATATAGTCCCCTCAATCTAATAGGTAATAATCATAATGTTTGAGTGTGCAGGTAAAAACCGCCTCAAGAAATAATGATTGTTCACTCTTACATTACAATATCTCATGGAGTTATTTATGATGTACATGATGTTTTATATGATATATATTATATTTAGAATTTATGTATAGTTATTTTATTTTTATATAACACATAATTATATGTATTCTATTTTGTGGGAATGTGATAACAATTTTTGTGGATGTATGGACTACAACATCCTCAAAATGATGTGAGTATTTTCATTGTACCTAGAATAAATAAGGGATATATTTAACTAAACATATGTTATATATTTGAAATATGTTTGATGTTTTAATTATATATATATATATATCCCTCTTTTTTTCATTATTTTAAAAGACCAAATAAGTAGAAGTAGCATTAATGTGTATGTATGACATACCCTCTCAATGAATGGGGTATTTCATTGGTTATAAATAAATTATATGAATTTTAATAAATTTTATATAATTATCATCTATGATAATAAATTCGTGGATAAAAATATAGTAATTATTAAATAATAAAATTTTTATTATTTATAATAAGTCACATGTAAAAACATTTTCGAAAAGTAAACCATTAACTCATGAAATTGAGAAAATATTGAAGGATTTTCATGAAATGGTAATAATATAATATAATATAATTATATATGATATTTTATAAAAAATATTCCTGAAATATTTAGTTATGTGTTCGAAACCATTATGCTGGAATTTTTTGAATACTCACGTGAATGTAAATGCAATGTAAACGATTTTCATCTCACTTTTTACACATGTGAGATAAATTCCAAAATCACCACTTATTTTATTTGTATCTACATCCCTTATTAGTATATAACATCAATAATTATTTTATCTTCATGGTATTAAATATTTTCATTTTGTGACTAAAATTTTGGGGGTTTCGATTCAAATTTTACCACAACTCTAAGTGAATAATCCTCATATTCCATTCATTGAGGAATTTTTTTTTATTAGGAACATTATAAATTATATATTTTATACATAATTGAAATATTAATTTTGTTATGATGATTAATTTATTATTCAAGGTACTTTGAGATTCAATTACAAATATTTCTTTTAAGTGGATTTCAAATTAATCATTACCAATTGGTAATGAATTTTATAAAACTCTTCTTTTTAGTAGGTTATATTATGTTATAATTGTCAGTAATTTTATAATATTATGTGTATAATAAAATTTTAATATTATTTTATGTAATTAATTTTTTTATTAAATTTGACAGACATAATATATGAATTGGTTTATTATCAAATAAATTTAATGGAATTTTCAAGGGTTTACCTCACAATCTCATTTTTTAGATATTGACTGCACATGAATTTACATTAGATAAAATTATTTTTTCATTATTTAATAAAAATTAATATTATTCTCCTTGATTATTCATGACCATTTACAAGTAATTATACAAATTGTTTCAAAAAAAATTAAAAAAATAGAATTTTTTTTCACTAAAACATATAGTTTTTTTCGCTCTCCAGTCAGAGAATATGTTTTCTTCATAAAGCCCAATTTCCTAAAACTGATTTCTAGAATTCATTAATTCTATTAAAAATTATATATTAAATAATCTTTTACCTTTTTGATATTTTATAATATTATACAATGTAAACATCATATCACATTTTGACAAGACACTTTTCTAACCTTTTTAATGTGAAAAGGAATATTGTTTTTCTTGTTACAACATGTTTGGATTTACTGATAATAGTTTATTTGAAACATACATTGATTGTTTAAGATTTTAATTAAAAAATCCAATAAATTTTTAATTAAAAACATTTTCAACCTATTATACAATTGAAATGGATTTTTTTCTTGAACAATGCTTTTAAAATATATTTTGATAGTATTTCATTTAATCATTAACAAAATACACTTATCATTACTCAAAATGAATTTTTTTACTGATACATTCCGTATTATTCATCCAAATTCTTTATGATTTATTTGAACAAGGATAATATGGACCTTCACTTACATTATTCATTTTTTGGTACCCTTGAAATATTAAATTCCACTTCATCAAAAAACATTGTATTTTCCATAAATAACCTTAGTATTTATCCAGGATATTATTATTTAATAATCCATATACTTTTTAAATATAAATAGTTTTATTGATAGTTATTTTATAAGAGGAGATAAACTTGTAAAACTATATATTTTACTCAATGTGGATGTTTGATTAGTCATATTGTGCGCGAATGAAGTATTTTATTAGATATATAAAGAATTACTTTTAAATTTACCTAATGGATGGTTCTTGGTTATAAACATCCCCTAGATGAATCAACAGTCTCATGTGAAAAAATAGTTGTCTAATCTAAGATAATAAATTTATCACCTAATATGTTTAAAAATATCTATTTAATGGCTTTGTTGGTAATGGTACTATATACCAATAAATCATAGAATCTAAAAACTAAGAAGTTCTTTCATTTAGACATAGTTATTATCAACCATGAGATTTTTTCTTTGAAAGTACCTAGGGAATCATTTTATTTGGAATTATTTGATAAAATTACATGTTATTCAGTTATCTTCCTTCCCTTATTAATTTTTTATTTTCAAATTAATTTAATTTAATTTTATTAGTTATTATTTTCTGGATTAATTGTCCATTCAATCTATTTATTACCTGGCTTGTGTGTTCAATTATCAATATTTTTCTTATTGTCAATTCACATTGATTCATTGTTTCTTCCACTATAATTAAACAATATTGATAATATGATTTAATCATTATTTTTATTTCCTTTCCCCTAAAATATATTATATTACTATGAAATAATTGAAATGATATGATTGGTTTAAGATGTTTATTAATGAAAAAATATGTTTAAAAGTATGTATTCAACCATAATAAAAAACATGTATATGTATCTGGTTTTCCATGACAATGAATATTTTTTGGTAATTTGGGACATGATTTATATGTATATTATTTCAATTTATTTTTATCATGAAACTTGATATGGTATTTCAAGTGTAATTTCACTATAGTTGTTATTAGAGAGAGCTTATTAGAAACCATTGGAACATGATTTAGCGGTTCATAGATTACATATCATATCTGTAAGGAAGATTTTGTGTATATGAATTGAATAACATCATAATTATTTGGTTAGATAGAGATATCGTGTATTTCAAGAAATACTTATCTCTCTTGATAAAAAATATGACCATGGTTCTTGAACAGATGTATTGTTTCGCCTCTGAGGGTGATGTTGGTGCACGTGTTGAAAAACATTTCATGAATGGTCCGACTGGTGACAGGCACTGTTCAATAATAAAAGAAAATTTCACTTTTCCATATTTTTATCAACCAGATTCTCATATTCATTCTTTAAAAGAGGATTGGATTTACCCCTCAGATATTGGGTAGTTTATTCCATCTCTTTTGTGAATGAGGTTCTATAGTCTAATGAACCCGTCAGGAGATTTCATGGGGTCATGTACTTGTCCAATCAGTACACATAGGATACAAATTCCTCAAATGGTATCCAATAAGTTTATTCATCAATTTGGAAACCCCCAACGTCTCCGGTATCCATGATTCATGGACCTAAATTAAAATAGATTATTCTCATTGGATGATGATTTGGATAACAACACTTATGGACTCCATTGGTCGAGAGGATCAGAAGATAGGCTCACCACCCCACTTCGGGTGGCAGAGATTATTTCCAATTCTAGGAATTTATTATGGATTTATATAATGTTTATATGTCTGTGAATCCTTATTTAATTTGTTACGAGTGTTTATATGGGCTACCCCTAGTTTGCATGATCGTCATAGGCATACACATATTTGATTCTACAGAGGCAATGATAACTTAATCCATTCAATAAGGCACTCTGTAATTTATTATCATTTAGGGGGAATAAGGTGACTATAAGTTTGGATCATACCCATAATATGGGATTCCTACATAACCTTGGGAGTGGAATCATAGATCATGTAGTTCGAGAAACGTTTGGATTATTCATGGGAGCATCCCATTTGAGAAGACCTAGTTGTGGTGGACCCTTTTGGAAGGGAACCCCTTCTGTGCTCTGGCTTTCAAGAAGGCATCCTGTGCATCCTAGCTTGAGGAGGAATAAAATTTCTCATAGATCAGATATGGATTGGGGATTACACATCATAGTTTCCCATTTTAGAGTACATGATTGGGGGAAACCTTTTGGATGGCCACCCATTTGAGATCGGGGCTTCAAGAAGGTGTCCTACATATCCTGGATTAACCCGAAATCAGAGTTCTCGTAGTACGGACATGGTTTGGTTGTTTGGAAGTAGGGATTATCAAAAGTATATAAGACCACATAAGTCATAATAAATGTGAGAAACAAGAGGATATAAAACATTGAACCAACCATACACATCCTCTCCCCCTGATGGTAGAGGACTAGCCTATGATGGACGAGGCAGAGGCCACTGGGGAAGAGGGTCTAGAGAATTGAACCCTTCAATGTGGGATGACATTTGAGGTCATGTGGATCAGCCCTTGAATGATTGGGTACTTGATCCCGTGAGAGGGACTCTGAGATTTTATATGGGGTGTACAATAGTTTAAAGTCAAATATCTTGGAAAATAGAATAACATTTTAGTGTTGTGTTATAGGGACACGCATGATATAGTTTAATGTCTAGTTGATAGGACTATTTGGGGTACTATAGTTTAGGGTCATACTATGAGAACAAAATGTAATATAAACCATGATTAACTAGTGTAAAATAATGTTTATAAGTTACGAAATGACTCAAACATGAGAGGTATAAAATGTGTAAACAATGATCATAGGGGATCCAGAATCTTGAAAAATGGTAAGAGGCCTGTATTCCATTAAGGTGTACAGAGTTAGGAGAGGCCTCTTTTGAAGATGAATTTGTATCTTATTGACATGACATTTTTTGGGAAACATATGTAGATCCACTGGGGTATGATGTGCATAGTCAAGCAGAGGTCTCCAAAGCACAATAAACATCAATTTATGATGGATGGGGAGGTTTATGATGATCTGAAATCACTTGGTATACTATAGTTTAATGTAATATAGCTTAGATGATGACATCATAGATTAATGATGTGTTTCCAAGACTAATACCTTCTAGTATCACGTCATGTGGTCATCACAATAACTCATAGTTTATGGTACGATTTTTTGGACTATTTGTTAACGAATACATATTTAGTTGAAGGATAATTTTCATGGGATGTTCAGACATTCCTCGAACATGAGATGGAATGAATGGGTAAACCATGAGTCAAGGTATATTTAGATTAATATAGATGATATGGGGAATAAATGCCATTAATAGTTAAAGAGGTTGTAAAGGACTCTCTTGAGGATGTATTTATTTATGGTTGATAGTCCATCTATATAGGAAATATATATTGAGCCACCATGGAATGATTTTCATAGTCAAACAATGGTGTATGTATGACACTATACTTCCACTTCTGAAGGCCAGGCATGTTTTTGAGGATCCATAATCACTAGAGACATATAGTCTGATGGTTGGGAACGATGTTTCTGGCCATTTAAGAAACATTCCGACTACGATTGTCCATGGATTTCTGCATCAACCTGCCTTATGATGTAGGTTATAGGGTTTTCTGGAATATAATGAGGAATATATCTTCCTATGGTATTTATGGGTTGGATGTTTGAGAGGTATAAGGATGAAATGGAATATGTATCTTAATAGGCCCAACAATTATGTGGTGAGACACTCAATGTTTTTCACGGGGGTTAGTGTTGGTTGTGATGGGACTGACCCGAAGGGCCGATACTGTTTCCTAGCAATAATCCTGAGCAGCGGTGTGGGGGCACATGCCCTATCATATGGATGGCTTGGAATGACTAGTTTTCCGCATATGGTTGTTATCATAGGAGTTGGCCACATAAGTGTTTATGCATAAGTGATGGCTTTGAACTGTCTGTTTGTGAAGGATCTGGCCCTATAGGGTGGAACGTGGACTATTTTCAGCATAGGGGCTTCCACGTAATGTTGGCCAGAAGTGAGATGTCCACAAAATTCATTATACATAAGTACTATGAAAACCATTTTTATTATTTTTTTATTGGATTATTGGTTAGAATTGAAGGGTGTTCCAAATATAGTTCACATGATGGAGTATGTGAACTGCATATTGGTCAAGATATGGAATCCACAAACTTCTATGGATGAGAGATAGGGTACCGCAAACTACATCGGGTATGGGGAAATTCCACATGCACCATCTATGTTCTTCTTCCCCTATTCACCCATCCCAGAGCTCTCTCGTTATCTTCTTCTATATCCTCCTGTTGTTTTGTTCCCCTAGTGGTCCTTTTATATTATTTTGGTGAAGCTCTATATGTGATTCACATAATACCATATACGAAAGCCCAGGGAGGATATCTGCAACACCAATGACTTGAGCAACAACAATTTGTGGATGTGTGGGATGTTGTTGTCTTCTCATTAAATATGAACTACATCATTCGCAAGGATGGTGTGCAAGACATACATGTATTGGATTTTCACGAGGTTAAATGGTCCATGGCGGCATCGGTTCGCAGGTGCAAATTCACTGTGAATAGCTTCGTTCACTAGCCAATGCCTCATGGGCTTGCATGTTGTAGTCCATATTCATACTGGTGGTTCACAGTTTATACCATCTATGAACCATTCTCGATAATCGGTTTGCAGCTAGGATGAGTTCCTTTGCGATATTTTATTTAATCAAATTCCATCCCAAATTCTCAATACATCATGTATCTATCCTCTTTACCAAACATTTGGGAGTATTTTCCTTCCGTTTTCTTAATTTTTGAGACCCTAAAAATTCTCGCCAAAATAATGGGGCACACTCATAATTAAAAGGAGGATATTCCGATGTATAAGCGCTCTCGAATTGAATTGTTTGATAATGCTATATTTTTTACCAGATTCAAGGGACTCAGTGAGAATAGTTCAATTACTAATAATGTTTAATGTAAAGCCTCATGAACTTTTGTGTCTTTCCCATTATCACCCTAATGTTTTCCTATTCCTAATTGATATGGAATTCACTACTATAAATTCCAAATATAGCATCTGTTTAAATCAATGCCATATAATTTTAAAATAGTTTCATAAAATGACCACTAAATTAGGTGTCGGTAACAAATACACGCTATTTTCTTCAATGTAGAAGCGGTGTTCTTTAAGTGTCAAAAAAAATTAGAGGCATTTATGTGTTTTTTTGCGGCATCTTCTAAGAAAAAAATTAAACATCTTTTTTTCGATGTTTGATCCACATCTAAAAACCCCACATTACGCGTAGAAATCACTACTAAAACAGTAATACCCCCACTAAAATACATGCACTTCATAAAATCTCAACCAATAATAGGCTACCAAATTTTAATTGTGTTTTATTTCACTGCTAAATATTGATTTACAAAGAATAATATATTTCTGATTCCACAGCCCTAGTACCAGTACCCTAAAAATGAACCATTTATAGAATTTATATTACAGAATAATCAAAAGCATCTAACATTATTCAGTAATAAACAATCTAAAATACTAATATAAAATTATTAACATAACTAAAATGATAATATGTTTTTTGACTACTCTCTGCACACATGATATATAAAAAAATATGTTTGTTGACTAGTATATGCAACACAAGATACATTAACAAAAAAAATGCTTGCAAATCTGACTAACATATAAACAAAACTACTAATCCACGTCTGATAATTATTATATATTCTCACCCTATCATCTTCCATATCCAATTCCTGCTACTGACACCCGTCAGACAATTATATTGAAAATTAAATACTACTGTATATTCAAATTTAAACTTAATACCACAAAATGTTAGCAAACTAAATGATTTTTAATTTTGGGATTTAACTTCTCTCCACAACCTGTCATTGAGACCCTAAAACTGGGAAAAGATCTAGTAATCTTCTGATATAAATAAATCAACGCTTTCTACTGACTAGATATTTGTCTCCCCAAATTCCCAGATTTTTTTTTCATTAAAACATGATCTCTCTAAGCATTTTGGTATAGGGAGTGACTACAACATGGAGTATATGAACCATAAATACCCTATAGTCTTCCAATGAACTTAGATGATATGGGTCTCAAACCCATCCCGCACATTCAACTAGGATAATTCTTCCAAATAACATTACTAACTGGGTCAGTTTGGGAGACTGAGTAGGACATCGTGGGATTTTCATCCCATAGATCCTTAATTATTACATATAAATCCAATATTTGACATATTATAGGAAATATATATTAACATATTTTAAAATTAAAATAAATTATTATAATAAAAAAATTCACACACCAATTTATTTGGTAGACTCATTAATAAAACCACCATAAATTTTTTTATGAACATCCAACCACTTTTTTTTTCGGGATGCTGGGTTCCCAATACTATATGACTTTATGAAATAAATATAAATTAACCATTAAAATATATTAAACAGATCATATTATATTATAAATTATTATTATAATTAATATATTACCATATTTTATTGGCTTATAGAAAAAATCATTGACCCTACAGTGTGAGGGATGATTTTCATAGACCAACTCGATGCATTGTTCCCTGAAAGATCTGGAAATAATTAAAATGTAATTTAATAGTAATGTATAAAATTTAATCTTCTTTTAATATAAATGTATAAATATAAAATGATATTAACATAATAATATATATTTGTACACCATCTGCTTCTCATCCTGATTTCTATCTACAAAAACATAAAATTTCTTCTAGGGTACCCCATTGGGTACTTTGTCATACATATGGTTAGAGCTCAATAAAATATTGATTACATCTACCAACATTTTCTATTTAACGTCTTTCCATTTCATGACTTGATTTTTAAATGTCCTCTTTCATTCTATAATATCAGCTACTATATTGTGGGAAAACATCTGTACCAATAAATTCATTTTGAAAATATTATAATTTAACAACATAATGACATTAAATTGAAACATATTGAATGAATATTATATTTATTTTGGAATAAAAAACATAAATTTTCTATGTTGATGGAATATTACTCCAATAATCATATGTATTGTGAAGGGAAACCGACTACGCGACCAGGTGGTCTAGAATCTAGCCAAGTATTCAAGTGTCGTCATATATAGGGACCCCATAAGAATTAATTTGGAAACAATCATCTCACTAAACAGATTCCGAACATATGAACAATTAACATTATTCTACATAATTTGGTTGTTTTCATATTGTATGAACAAACAAAAGTGCAATAAATTAATTCATTTCAAAATGTGTACCTAAAACAATTATCCTCCAGTATCTCTATGAAGAACAAGGAGTGGTGCCATGATCTCTCTCAAATAAATCTATTGATGGGTAAGGAGTCTTCTGATCTATTTAAGGGATTCTCATAGACGGTTTGGGTGATTGAACAATGGGGAATGTGGATGGTGTCTCACATGATATAGAGAGGGAGACATATAGATCGTCATCTATCGTTGTGGTTGATGAAATAATGTAATGCTTTCAAGATAGAATACCTTTCATTTAATAAAATAAATTGACGGTCAAGATTAATATTTCAGTAAAAAATATTCATGAAAAAAATTTAAAAATGATAAAATATTCCTAATTCTATAAAACAAAATATACAAAAAAATGATAGTGAATGACTACACAAATGATAAAAGTGGTTGATTAATGAATGGATAATTATAAATGAAATATTTTTCCCCTTCAATCATGTCAGTATTCTGCACAATTACATCATCTAATTCATCCACCCTTGAATGACTAATAATTTGTATATCATGATGGAAGAATAATTACACTTTATAATATTGATGAGATTCATTATGAGAGGTAAAATCATCCTCCTCATCACCCATATCATTCAAATCTCTTTTTTTACATGGTCAAATACACTCTACCCTACGTCCCAAAAATCATCTACCTAATATACCATTTCCACTTGATATGAAATAATATATGGATCATGTAGATCATTGTCACCAAAATCCATCATGTCAGAGAAGTTCACAGTAATAAATTTCAGGGAATCTCTTTTATCACCACTGATAATATCGAAATAATTTCATTTAAATAAAACAAATTAAAAAAGATCATGGTAGTTTAATTCAAAAATATCAGTCAACATTCCATATTAACCCACTTCATGAAATGTAAATATACCACAATTCTATGGTATCAATCCATCTTCCTTATCACCTATACGGAATTTAATTATATTCACATTGTAAGCATCAAAATTTCTAGATTATTTTAGAGGACCTTCAGAATGAAACTTCAAATAATCTCACAAATCTTCTCTTGTATAATAATTCATGATCTAAAAAAAGAAATACACATATTTATATTTAAAAAATATATTTTTCAACCTAATATATTTATTTATAGAAATATTTATTGACATAAACTTTATAAAAACCATTATACAAGCTCTTTATTAACAGTTTTTTTGTATCTTTCCCATTTCATGTTCGACCTATCATTTGTCTCATTATTTGTATTCTAAAATCATTGATAAATTGATCTGAAATTTTACTATTCAGCAGCACATATCAATGTTCTCATAATAATTTCATTTCTTTTAGTGAAACGTTTGAGGTTCTCCCAACTGATCGAACAATATTTGGAAATATTTTTGAATTCCCATGAATTTAAGACTCAATTGATGCTTCATTGACATTTATAACTCAATTAAATCATGTATCAATATCATACATGTATATATAAGACATTTTAAAACACTCATCATCCTAGTTGCCTTCAATAATAGAGTTTTCAGGTTCAACATTATTTCTCATGTATGATTTCAAATGCCCAAGATATATGTGAAATTATATTTCAAAAAACATAATTATGTATTTCAATATGTTCCAATAATTATTTATATAACTAAATATCATATAAATAAAGAAAATTTTAATTGGATAAATTCATCAATAATGTACAGGGCCTCCTAATTTAGCTTTCTCAACCAAATGCACAGTTAACTGAAGTATGGAAGTAGAAAAGACAGAAGAAAGATTATATCCATTGCACAATGTGTTGATAAAAATCTCCCCTGATGGTTTTCAAGAGAAAATGGATGTATATATTTCTCACATGGTTTTCTATAAAATGTTTAGAATTGGAGTACAATAGCAATATCAATTTATGTTAATATTGAACACAATACCAATGTTAGTAACAACTGTAACAAAATATATGAATCTGGACGTTTCAATCCATGTAACCTATGATAATTTAAGTCAACCCAAATATAGATGATACTTGTATATCCATCAGATATATTCACATGTTTCTAAATTCTACGGAATATATCTATATCTATATATTTCATTTAAAAAATTTCTAGAGGATAACTTTCATTCTCATATAGCCAGAGGTCATTCCTTCTTTTCATTTCTTCTAAGTATTTTCGAGCAGTTAGATGATCCTTTGAACTTCCATGCACCTCAACCAACGTTAAATGAATATTTTCAAAAAAATTATTCTTAGTATGCATCACATTTAGATTATTCTGCTACAAATTATATTCAAAATTTAAATGTTTGAAGAATATTTTTTTTTCATCAATTGTTGTTTTCTGATTTCCCTTACCATTGAAATTCAAACTTGTTTCCCACTATCATATAAATGATTCACCTTCACAAATAATGTATTGGCATTTCCAAGTTGTTCTAATATTTTAAATATTTTAAGCAACTTTGGAGGTGGGCTATGACCAATGAAGCTATTTCTTTTGAACTTGTTTATTCGGAATATATGAGACACATTAAGAAATCATCGATGGGGCAAGAGGAACCATTTTCTACTATTAAGTGGCCATTTGAGCTCAAAATAAAATGTACAAGTTAAAAAAAATACAAACCCATGTAAGTGTTCCAACCTACAAAATTCCAAAATTTAGGGAAGTCACTAAAGGTCTACAATATGGATTCTTGGATTTAAAAAATTATTTTATAACAAACATCATATTTCACACCACCTTTGCTCAATAACTCATGTAATTATTAAATTAATGGCTACACATATACATGAATATCATTTTTATGAATTTTTTCCAAGTAATAATCATCCGAATGATAAATGGGTTTTGTTGAATACACATTCATGGAGGCATATTGAAAGGGATCAAAACAACTATCCAATTGATATAACTGGTACTCAAAGTATCAAATGGGCTAAATCCATTAACATACAATCCCAATCAATAATTAATAGGATCATAATGGAAATAAAGTTGTAATGAATCAGATGACTTTCATGATTGTGAATCTCATGGATATCACATTAACCCATCATTTTTATTATCTACAAAAAGATTCATCTTGTGTTTGGATGTTTTGGATGACATGAATAATCATTGCAATTGAGGTGATAATGGAAAGTATCACATAAAATTTTCATGTGTTTTTTATTTTCTTCTTATTTATTGTAGTATATTGATTATGAATTCCCACATAACCCATTAACATCCATCTAGAGGAAGACCATTTCTTCTAATCCTATATTCATGAATCCTCTCTCCAATAAATCATACAATCATTGGGGCATGCGTGCATTTTTGCATAATTCAATCCAAGGATGTTAAAAACATTTTCCATATAATACAAATTCCCAAGGATTATTACATCATGAAATTCATATCTCATTAATTATAATATTATTGACATGGACTTATTTTTAATTCCAAATATTCATTTGATATGTTACAAATTTAGCATAAATGAATGTTTTTAATATTTTAAACATCCACTATAAAATTCTTGATTTCCATAATCTATTAAATTATGATAAACATTTTTCTCAGTGATGTTTTATCTTACATTTTATCTGCATAATAAATAGGAGGATCCAATTATATATAAAAATATTGATATAGTTTTCCTATATTCTAAAAACATCACATGCCACATTTCTATTTATAGAACCCTCAAATGGTTGTTCTGATAGTTATTTATGCATCTATTGGTGTTTTGAAATTCCTAGGGCATCATTTATAAGATTTTTTATTTCATCTTCAATTTTTTTCAATGTAGGGTGCTCATTCTATATATTGAAATCAGTTATAACCTTTCTGTAATGTTCGATTGCCCATTCCAAATCCCACAAAAATATGGAGCATTGAATTTTTTCAATATCATGTGTTCGTAAAAAACATATTTTTTCAACCATATTATAAATTTATATTTAGGACATGGACATCATATTTTATATTCAATAGATCAATTTGAAATTAAAAAATCTAAATATTATTCCAAACCCTTAGCATACTAAGCTGTGTTCAACAGTAATGTGATCCAACTTTTATCCATATATATCACAATGTACCAACATATTATTAAAAAAATTAAATCACATTACTATAACCAAATAAGAAAATTGATTCATATATACAGTTTTAAAGAATATGAATATATTAAAAAACATTCCTATATAAATTAATAAATAAATTTCATATATAAAGGGATATATTTAATCTATATTTTCGACATTTCATTAGGGATGTAAAACTATATAACATAATACTATGGTCTTTTTGTGGAAATTTAAATTTAGGAATCTCTATGTCATACTGATAATTTTTTGTTTTAAGAGGATTCAATGCCCATTGATTTGAGAAAGGAAAATCTGTATCATCATGTGTATTTATTCTTTTTTAGACAATATGTGACATCATGACAATTTATTATGAATAAAATAGGGGACTTTCATGTATAGAGATGACTAATAATTCATATAAAATATCATTTCCATTAATTACAATTAGAAATAAATAACATATTGTCTATATATTCCAAGATAATGTTATTGAATTTCATGTCCTTAAATTGATGAGAAAAATAAGTAATTACATTTACATTATAAATTTTGGTAATGATGTAATCACATACCATCCAAACTACATTCAACGATAAAAAATAATAATCAATATATTATTAAATTAATTTAATCATTTAATCCATATAGTTTTTAAATAATATGAGGGTACATGGTGTAAAATATGATCCACTACATCATTTAATTAACCCTCTTTATCAATATCCACTAGATAAATGCAATCCTAAAATGACTTTGGGGTTCTTACATGATAAAGGGAACACAATTCATTACGTAATGTAGTGAAACCAACACATGCGGTAGTTTGGTTTAGTAAATAAACCTCTAACTAGATATCAAGGTCTCATATCATGTGTAGAATATAAATCCATAAATTAATTATGGGGTTTATATATTATAGGAGAAATTCAAGGAATGTATGTAATATAACTCACCAAAAAACTAATATAAACCCCCAAAAACATTATATAAAAGTATTATACCACAAACCTTATATCGATAAATGAATCTATTAGAATGTATTTATTTACTATTGAAAGAAATTTTAAACATTTAATATTGGGATAATTACCATAGGATATGAACACTGGATATAAACAATGACTAAGGGTATAAAATCTTAAGATGGAGTCATTCCATATTGATTTTAAATTAAAAAGAACTATTTATTATATGATATTACACTAATGAAATTTATTTGATAATAAAATTTAAATTTAAATTCATTAATTTAAAGTCATTCATAAATGAAACGATTAAATTTTACCAAATTAAATATTACACAGTGACATGTAAGTATAAAAGAATTTAAAAATAGATGAATTTTTATGTTCAATACTACTTATTTTCACCCATAATGACATATTTTAGTAATATTATATTTGAATACTTTTTTGAGAAATATAATTTCAATAGACAGGGTGAATAATAACCTTAAACATATAACTGATGCATGTGACTGATAATGAATAACCCTACCTACAATAGACAATGTGTGTGACCCCATGAATATATCTCCTTCATGATACTTACTATAGATATACCATTTAATAAGAGATATGTTATCACATCCTTTCACATGAATTAATTTATTTGACCCCAATCATGTGAAATTGATTAGTTTTTGATCGCATAACTAATCCATGGAAAACCCGTTGAGAAACTGATAGCATGATTGGTTCATGGAAAAACAGTTTAACACTATAATATCCAGTTAAACCATTAATATATTGATCAAAAACATTATAATGTGGACAATGTGTATCAATTCGTCTAACCCACTAACTTAACCGCCAAAAAACACATTAATACATCTACTCCTCTACCTCATGGAATCGCCTAAACATATCCTCCATCAATTTGTGGGTGATATGAATCCATACACAGTACATTAATCCTACACTACCAAGGTATTCCCACACATTATTCTATATTCAAAGGGATATTGAGGGAGAAGGTGTTGTAATTCATTTGAACATCAAAATATGTGTAATATAAAATACCAGATTTTTATGTCCATGTAAAATTTGTAGAGAAACATTCTATAGTTATGGAATGTGAAAAGATGGGTGGTGTGGGTCAGTTGGGAATGATGAGGTGAGGTAATGTTCGGTGATTGGGTGTGATGGATGGTGATAGGGTTGGAACTATGATGGTTGAAAGAGATTAGAGATGCAAGGGAGGCTAGGGATTCGGGGAGAAACGAGGTGGTGAGGGGGTGTGTCATGGGATTAGAAGAGTGTCAATTGTTTAAAAGAGTAATTATTTATCATATGTTTATAAAAAACTGCGGCAGATGTTTTATGAATAATAATTATATAGGTTTATTAAACTTCAACTAATGAACCACTGTAAAGACTCAGTTTGTTGTAGTTATTAGCTGGTACATCTTGACTTATTCATAGACTGGGAGGATTTACCACACATGGGATTTTTTTAAATGATAGAAGTCACAATGGGTAGCATGTCTGATTGATGATGTCCGAATGTATTAAGGACATTGGTATAATTTGTAGCGGGAAACCGCTCCCACAAGATTCTTACTTCCATAAGGGAGAGTTAGTGATTGGTCATTTCAATTTGAAATCTATTTGATGTCTCGATATTTGAAAATGGGAGGATATGTAAGGTATTTTCCAAAGAGGTTTTTAGTATCCATGGGGGTGATATGGGACATGAATGTCATATGAACATAAGGATACTAGAATAGAATCTCTCGAGTACAAATTTTCCCTTCATAGAATGTTGTCTTGTAGGTATCATATGAAGAGATACTGGGACATGATGTTCATAGTCAAATTAAGGTGATCATAGTACACATGCCTTCCATCAACGATGGCTGTTAAGAATTACGGATATTTGTAAATTTCTAAACACTTCCTACGACCTTAGATAAGGGGTGAACCTGATCACGAAAAGGGAAATTTCAATTAACATTTCCAAGGAAATCCAAAAATAAGTGGGGACATTTCTTTCTTACATGTGGATCAACTTCACCCACATGGATTGGGTATAATTATTTTACTGAATCCTCTTGAGATACTAGAGGTGAATTTGGCCAGCATGTTCTAATATATCCAGGACGTGGGTAGGATGAATAATTTATATCATGAATTTGGGGGCACTAGAATCAAGAGGGATGCCAGGATGATTGGAAGACATTGGTCGTAATGAGATAGGAGAAGACTCTCCTGGGGATCAGATTGCCTTTGATTAATGATAATTTTGTATGTGACATATGTAGAGCCACCATGGCAAGATGTGCATAGTCAAATAACAGTTTCCATAGAACATTGAACTTCAATATTCAATGGCCATGTATGATTATAATGATTCAATATCACTCCGAGCCCAAATTTTGAGATATGCAGGCAGTGTATATTGACACATTAGATAAATTCATGTTCTGATTCACTCATGGAATCATGTATCATTTATACTGATTTGACTCATATGTAGGGTGATTCCTTCATCCTATCATTGGGGAAACATGTACATTAACATCATATGAAAAGTATGTGGGGTTACCTATGGCGAAGGGAACCATGACATGCCTTTAATGGTTTTCCTTTTTGAATGATATTAAACATCATAACATTATTTTTAAGCCTAAAATTCTAATTTTTTGATTTTTCTATTCTTATGATCTGATCTTGAATCCTTAGACTTTCATGATTATAGAATGGGTAAATCATTGTCCTCAGTGGAAACATTTATCTGGATGAATGACATGGGGCTTGAAATATATTGGGCATATGGAGGTAGGATAGGACTCTACTGAGGATGAAATTTCATTTGATTGATGATCGTCTTGTAGGAATCATATGTATAGCCACTAGGGAATGATGTGCATAGTTAGAGAAATATGTCCACAAAACACTGTCCTTTTATCACTGATGTCCATGAATTTTTATGGGGATCCAAAAATTCCTAGAGTATAGAGTTTGAAAATTGAGAAAAATGATTCTGGGAACAAAATAAATAACCAGACCATGATTAGCAGTGAACTGTTGGAGCTTCCATAATGATATAAATCATATGTAGGGGAAGTATGATATTTTGAATCCTTATGAGTTGGGTAATGTGGTGGATCTTATAATATTGAGAATTAGGACCCTCATTACTCTTCAAGAATCTCACATTTTATTGTATTTTGGTTTTGGACTTTCAAGGAATCCACATAAATGTCCGAACATTGCATGGAATAAGGGGAATTTTTTTTAAATGGTTGATGATCCAAGATGCCAGATCCATGTATCATTATGTATCCTTCATTGGTATGATTCATGAAAAATTTAGTTCGGAATGTTCACTAGTGGTCAGGTCCATGGGTTGAATCATGAGAGGGATTTTTTTTTCGTGGATTGGCCGAGATTCCAATTCTGGGTGTCACTATGTATCCTACAAGGGCGGTAAACATGTTGTACATTGTTTTGAATAATCTTTGTACCGATCTGGAATGGACATTAGAATATGGGAATTTTGGTTTAATCTTCTACGAATGTTGGGTCTACCATATTTCTCTATAGTTTCCTTATATAAGGGAATCCTTACCCCAGATTCTAAGATAATTTGAGTAATAATCAATTTGAGAAACATGTAGTGATAGCGGTTACCCTGTAAAAATGAGGAGATAGAGGAAATGATATAGTCATTTTTTATATGGTGGGTGCTGGGACATGTTCATGGATTTAGGATTCACTACTTATCCCAAATATGAATGGGAATAATTTTTTACATAGTTCTCTGAAAGATTGTATAGTTTATCTTCATGCTATTATGATGATTTATGTTATGCAATTTAATGAGATGTTTTTGTGACTAATACCATATAGTTTAAAATCATGTGGTCAGGATGAAAACATATAGTTTAGGGTTGTAGAGTTTGGACCATCAATGGGATTCACTGTTATGTGATGTACTTCTTCAAAAACATTTTAATTGTGGGAACCGTGATGACCTATTTATCCATTGAAACCAAGGAGTATAATCCATTGGAATAAACCCAGTGTATGAAATTTGGTCCCTCCCTCTTTGGTTCATGGTTATTGGGACTCTTCATGAGTATCATCAGGGTTTTAAAGAACAACACAATCTCTCCTTTGGGAAAAATCAATGGAAGAGTTTTTTGTTGAAGGCATGTGCGATATGATTTTGTTAGACGTCAAAATGGTGAAAATTGTGAAATCTTCTCTCATCTAGATACTCAAACATATCCGACCATCTATGGTATTTCTTATCAATGTATAGTTTTCAAAAAATGCCACACATAGTGATTGTACATGAATTTAGATTTAAAAAACCTCCATTTCCCTGTATACTAGTCAGTACTTTGTTGCTTTGGTGGTAATGTGGTATGTGGTCTAGTAATCCCATAAAGCATGAAAGAGATTTTTTCAATGATTTTTTATCTTTATCTACCATTATTTATAGTATGTTATATATATTAATTTCAAAATATGATATTATCCCATTGGTTGCAGCATGGTAGCTTGATGAATGGTTGGATCTAATTCTATACTCATGGTATAACTTGTCCAACATAGTAGAACCAAATTTGGTAATGTTTCCCATCTGTAATGTGTGAGGGACAACAAATATAGAAATTAGTCATGCCTTCATGAAGACAATTATTATTTTTCCCCAACTTCTTTAAGGGGTATGGCTCATCCCATTCAGAAGAGAAGTCAGTTACTGTGAGTATGAACATGAACTGTCGGGCTGTGGTGGGGGGATATGGTCGCACCACATCCATACCCCAAGAGAAAAATCAGAATGAGAACATTGTTTTGTGATGTATATACAAGGTTCCACGAATAAAATTGGATAAAACTTGGTATTAATGTCACAATTTGGGAATTAAGGTACAATCCTGTATAATAACGGTCCAATAGTATCCTAGCTTTCAAATTTTATGGTCTATACTGGTTGCTGATTGGTGTGTTTGACAAGTTCATGTGTGCACTTCTTTCCTGATGGCTACACTATATTCTCTATCAATGAACATTAAAAGTACTCTATCAAGGACTTGTTTTTTGAGAAAATTTACGTGGTTAACAACATTTTACAAGACAATGTTGACTTCTCGTCTTGGAATATGTTCTCTTCTACCCTTATCTGGTGGGATTTTCCACTTTTGAAAGAAATGTGAAATGTGTGTCCTATAGTTGGTGGTGTGACTAAAATGCCAATAAATGGGGCTAACCTCATCGATATCCCTTATATTGGTCTAAATAAATGTAAATTCTTTATTTTGGTGAGAAATTATAATAAATTATTAAAACAGGTATGGATCAACTAGGGTCCTTGCCACATTCGTCAATGCATTAGCTTTAACATTTTTGACTGGGGGACTTAGGTCAACGTTTGTTCTGATGGGAATTTTTCTAGCAATTCTCTATCATGGATCATCACTGGGGCCAATACATATTTCTTCATGGCATAGTCAACATTGAACTACTTTATTACTAGCTCTGAACCACCTTTTTTCTTCAGTTGTTTAGATTGTGCATTATGTGCTAGCTCTAGAACCGTAATGAAAGTTAGGTATTCTGATTCATTATTTGTACATCCCTCTTAAAGAAAGAGGGGGTATGGCCAGCCGACATTTTCAAGGGATAAAATTATAACTCCCAGTCCCACATTGTTATGCTTTGAATCCTTTATCTTTTTACATGATTAGATTCTGGAAGCACCATTGTTGTAAATTTCCCATTCCTAGTGGTTCTCTCGGACAGATTACAAATCATCATTAGAATGTTCGGCATCCAATGAGGTTTATTCTTACAAGGGGTTATCTTTAATGATGTTTTCCAATGTTTGTCCATTGATGTCATTTTGAGAATTTACCTTATTTCAAATTGTAATAGGATGATTTCCCATCATGATAGGTGTCTAGTAAGTATGGGATGATTGGGAATATATTTGAGCAGGTTGCAGTGGTAGACTAGGTGGACATCATGGTCATACAAGTAATGATTATATTTTTGAACCACATTAATTTGGACTATTAATCACTTTTCAATTCTTGAATATCAAGTATCACCATTAATTAATGTTTGGTTGAGATAATATAGGATGGTCTCTCTACCAAAATCATTCTCCAATGTGAGGAAGGCCCCAAATGATCATTCCAAGGTGGTTACATACTAAATGAGTGGTGTCCCCTCAACTGGAGCCATCAGATCCAGTGGTCATAGGAGATATATTTGTATATTTTCAAATGCTTCTTGACAATCATTATCATACTCAAATGTAAACCCTTTCCTAATTTTCCTTGTGAATGGTAAAAATTTACCTGCAAGGTGGGATATGAAGTGTTTGATATAGGATGGGTGCTACTTGGGACCTCAAAACTTAGTGACGATGCAAGGTGGGGACATTCCATGGATGGGTTATATCTTATCAGGGTCAACATCTATGTTGTGATGGTGTATGATGATACTGATGAATTTCCCATAAGTAATTCTAAAGGCACACCTTAGGGGATTAATCACTAAACTATTCTTTCATATTTTTTTAATGACAGTTTTAGGATTAGAAAAGTGGTTTGAGAAATGTCGTGATTTAACAAACAGATAATCAATATATCACTTGAAAAATTTACCAATTAAGGGATTGAAAATGTGGTGCAAGAACTATGACATGTAGTGGTGACATTTTTTAGACCAATGGTAATAAACCTATAATAGAAAAATGCATGAGGGGCCCTAAATATAGTGGATTATTCATCTCCTCAGGAAATTCTAACATGGATCTGTAAGAAATTGCTGACCATGAAAGAGAGGGTTTCATAACTTGAAATCAAATCGATTAACATTTCTATGATTGGGATTGTAAAATATTATTTTAGGAATATCCAATTAAGGTCCCTAAATTCAATACAGATTCTAATCAGTTCATTCTTCTTTTTGACAAGACTATGTTGTCCATCCTGATCGGGTATTGGACTTCTCGTATAAAGTAGGATTTGAAAATATTTTCAACTTCAATCTCTATTTTGGTAGCATGCATTGGGTGGGTCTTTCTAGCTATGTTATTGTAGCCTCAATGATCCCCTGGAATACCCATATGATCAATGAAAACCTAAGGATTAAGTCCTAGAATATCTGTGTAGTTCTAGGGAAACACATCTCAATTATTTTTCAAGAAGGAGGATTATTAGTTATTCTCCTTGAAAGGAATAGCCACAAAAATCAGAGAGGGACACATGTCATATTCGGTGCCCAATTTTATCACCCTAAGTTCACTGATTATGTTGGAGACACCTTCTTCAAACATGGGATGGGAATCTTTGAGGACCTCTTATTATTTTTCTTCATATTCATATATTCCTCTTCTAATAAATAGTGGATTATTGAGATAAAATATTATATTTTCGATGAGAAATATTATTTTGTCATAGTGAGTAAGGCAGGGACAGTTTTGGGTCCCAAGGATGGGTCGGGAGCATCATTTTTAGTTATTATCAAGACATCATATGATTCATCCACCCTTTTATGTCTTTGGACATTGTGTCCTTAACATAAATCATTAATACAATTATGTTTTCATATGAGATAAAAAAATATGAATTAAACATGGTTGATGGGTTATTTATACAATTCTCTATGCTTTTTGGGGTGGGGGAATCGCTGGGATATATTTCCAATCAATTTGGTGTAGATATCCATTCAACATCATCAGCCAAAGACTTCTTCTCACCCAGTTTATAAAACCATGCATTGATGTAATGAGACTTATAGGATTCGAATAGGGATTTATTAGTGAGCGTGGTCCCATTATTTCTTTAGGGAAATATTTAACACATTTTTAGTATGATGATGGAATGGTAGCATGTTGAGGAAGTTAGGGATTCTTTAACAGGATGTTGAAGGTCGTGTTTTCCACAATACTAGGAACACCGAATTAGATGGGAGGTATCCAATACACGTTTTATTCTTGATTCGTCCAAACATCGTCTTCTCAATTTTTTCATATCCCAGTAGAGTTTTGGTGCATGGTGTTAAACTATACCTATCATAACCCAAATGATGAAGTGTTCACAATGAGAGATTGTTGATTCTATGTCCATTGTCATTAAAAATATTCCATATATCAATTTCTTTTATCTTGTTAGACACATATGAGTTTTTGATGTCCATTTTCATGATGGAATATTCGTATTTATGTGTAATGGAGATAAAAGAGTGAAATTATTTAGGATTGGTCATTGTATGATAGAATTAGGCCTCTTTTACATCTTCCTCGAATTCCAGAGGACATAGTAAGGCTCTGATGAGTGCAACCCTACAGTCTGGGGATAGACTCAAAGAATCTAGGATTGATAGCTTTTCATGTAAGGAAGGTATCTATTTTAGAACATCATATTTCTTCTCTAATGGTCTATGATTACCAACTCGGGGATTCTATTTAATAGATGGTGTATGGGATTGACAATTGGATATACATATTTTGGCCTCTATGACAGGAGCTGGTGGCACTTTGGTCCTATCATGGTTTGACGGAATAGATATTCTAATATTCAATTGTGGATTTGATATTTTATCTTCCTCTGATGGATAATCCAAGATAACTAGGCTCAGATTTCATCCAGTGGTGGTGGTGGAACATTTGGGTTCTTGTATTGTTTGTCAGGGGGTCGTTCCTTTAGTTTTTGTAATGTTAATAGTTTGAGTGAAGGTGTGGCCATAGTCTCTATCAGATAAGGGGTCCATCAAGTGAATAACATTAACTAAGTTGATGATCATTTCATGATCCGACCATGTTTATGTATGAATGTCTTCATTTGATGGATCCTTTTGGCATGGTGGTTCCCATTATTCCATTTGGAGTTGTGGTTCCCATTATACCATGTCTACTACATGATTTCTATAAGTTTCATGAATGGATTCACCTTTGGTGGCATCCCATATTCTTGCTCTAGAATTTTTCCTTTTTGGACCTTATAGGACATTAGGGATAAGGATGATGGTTGTGTAGTATCAAGAAATTTTTGGGGCTTGGTCGGATGTTTCATCTACACCAGGAGGATTCAAAGAACTCAATTGACAATTTTCCAGGTTATACAGTCATCATTTGTTTTCTCCTTTTTACTGGGAATTGTTTTTCCACTCCTCCTCCTCTTTTGGGTCTGAGGTGGAAACATATGCCACTTCTGCTGGCAGCAGACCCAACCTGACTGGACTATACTCCATCATCATTTTTTGGAGATCAATGAAGATAAAAAATTATCGGATGTTTTTTCCTATATCAGGTGATAGGGATAATAATTAGCACCATTGTCTAGAATGACTTCATCTGCTAAATTTTTCTCTGGTAGCCAGACCAAGAATCAATTCATGGCGCCTATGAAGTTTTCATAGACCTGGTCATCTAAAAAAGAGTATAAATTATTTCATATATCCTCTAACTAATTTTGTAGCACCGCATCACACATTTTTCTGAGGTGGGGGTGGATATTAAAATAAATGGTGTCCCGCGCAGTTCAGTGTTGGCCTCACAGTTGGAGCTAGTGTCAGGGGTGTCTTAAGTGTGACAGAATCCACTTAATTATTTTTTACTCTTTAAATTGGGGCTGAACTGGAAGATATACTACCGTCGAATGTCCTCCCATCTGATGATTGATTTATCTGGAAAACTATTATCCCATACAAAAGTTGAGATCTATAGGGTTCAAATGAAGAATCAGTTATTTACTACTTCTTTCTGCTCTAGAGTGCCCATAATGGGATCATAGTAATAGAAATAGTGCGATAGATGTTGTTATGGGTCTCCCTAGCCATTGAACACTGGGAATATGATTTTCTCGATGTTCAGTAGTGGAAAAATGTGCTCATACAATATTTGTTGGTTTTTTTATGGTTGTAACTGAGCGCACCACCCCTCCATGGCTTCTAGTGGAGCAGTTATTTTCTCGACAGTATTTAATAGCCCTTAATGTAAATCCTGCCTGGCTCGATCATTGATGGGTGTAGAAGCTTCCAATGAAAGTCGTCCATCTACTACTTGAATTTGGGGTGGATACCTAGTTGGAGGTATCCATTGTGGGTTCACATGAATATACTATGGAGGCCTTCCCGGTGGGGGGAAGTCTTGATGTCCTTCTAGGACCAGATTTAAGTATTTTCACAGTCATGATACCAGGTAAACGGTCCTCCAAGCATCTCTTCATTCACTGGGATGTGAACTTATGGAAAGAAAACCTCTTCTATGAATTCTTATTGACATTCTGTTGGGGGAACACATCAGGATAGATACCTCCCTCAATGTAGCTTGACATTAATTTGCCTAATATTTTTCAGTTCTTCCTTTAGTGTAGTGAATTTTTCGTTGAGATTGAGGGATACATTGTCTAGGGGAGGAGGTGGGGGTTCCTATATGACTTGGAATTTTTTATTCTTTATGATGTGGTTTCACGATGGAGGTAATGACTGAATAAATAATGGGGTGTATAAATTTATGACTTCTATCTAGTTATGGGTATGCCCACCATCAGGATTTGTGTGGCATGCATGTAGAAGGGAACCATGTTTCCATGCATCATCTACCTTTGTATCATATCCTGTGAGATATGTGGGGTTGAAATTATCCATGTTCAGTGATGCATACTGCATTGGGGATGGTGTACCAAGTGTATAATTATAGGATGACTTTCATCATTGATTGTTGGAATTTCATATTCAATTATGAAGTATTCATTGGTTTTCATAGAGAATATAGACATGAAGAGGGGCCTAATCTGACCACATAATTCTCCTTCATCTCAGAGGGTATGAACCATGAGACAGGGTGGAACATGGGACTTCTGTTTTCATTTTTGTTCCTATATATAAGATGACAGACATTCGATGTGCATGAACATGTGGAAAAGTGACCCTAACCTAGTGAGCTGGGGTAGCTCCCATTCATCTATTAATGTGTTGTGGCCTAGATTTTTTGGTCTTATTGTGTAATTTTGAGTTAAAAATTTCCCAAGCCTACGGGCAATGGATATTCACGTATTTCTGTGGAAGCTTCCATCATTTCCACCCATTGGTTTTCACGTACTACTTCTCTAGTGTGAGCTTGACCGGTATGAGATTAATGGGCTTCTGAAGACATTATAATAGTTTACTGGAGGACTTAACTTAGGATGGAATCCTACTAGATATTCTCTATTTCCTTGCTCGGAATATTTTCTATGTCTAGATCTCTTCAGTCATAATTCTTTTCAGACATACTCTAGGAAATGTTTTGTGAAGTATTTGATCATTATGGAGTGTGGATTTCATTTGATTGCTTCTTTAGGGTAATTAAAATGCATGAAGTCGTTATTAATGATTTTTTATGGATGGGATGTGGGGGGACGTGTATGATCCATGTTATCTCCATCCCAAAATATGAAGTATTTTCAAGGCATTTCCAAGGAGCCACACGACATGTGTAATTCAAAGAGGCTAGCCAGATCCTTGATTTTTATTGCATTTCTGATCTTAGCTATTTTGGGGATAAGAGGGATTCCTGGTCAATTACATGACGATGCTCCCATACCATGTTGAAATGGTCCACATAACCTTCATAGTGAAGAACATTTCTTTTTTCTAGCGAAGGGTTGTCCATATATGTAGTGGAATGTCATGCATACATTCTTGAGACCACTCTCTTTGTAATTCGAAGAAACATGTGGTCATAGGCCAATACATCACCGGTATAATATCCTTATCTAGTTTTATTCACATGAGAAATATATATTGTTTTTGTTCTTATGGGGACTCCTCAACATCATATGCCTACCTTGACTACTTATTAACAGTTTCGTTCAATGAAGTTGGGCTGGTGTGAGCCGCATTTATATGTGAACCTTGTGGGGGTGGCTACATAGATGAGCATGGTTGAAGTCCCTTATCTGGCAGAGAAAGGATATCAATTATCATATACAGAGTCCCTAATATATCTAACTCCCTCATTTTGAGCGCCTCAACATAGGAGTTCTTTCTCACATTTTTTCTATAAAGGGGAGGGTCCTCTTGCGTGAATGAATTTTTATTGCATGAAGGAACTTCATAATTGGTTTCTCAATGTAATGGGAAAACATTTCTACTTGATACTCAACCGCGGGAAATTTATTTATGAGAAATACCATGGGATGGATCTTCATAATAAGCTACAAGGAGGGGAGGACCATCCCTATTTTTGATGGCACTGAGAGGAAGACCTTATCTATGAATGCAGTGATGGAGAGGACCACTATCACTTCTTGATATAAGGAATCATGGAGAAGTTTTTGCAATGTATATCTTAGGGAGGGCCTTCAATATGTATTGTAATGAGGGGAGGCCCTTATGGATACTTGATGTTACTATGAGGAGGGCCTTCACATCAGCTTTTTTTGTGGGGAGGTCCTGCATAATGACATTCATAAGGAAGATGAATACCATAATGACTCAACTTCTGAGTACATTGAGAAGCATATCAGCAGTGTATACCCATGGAATGACCATTAGGGATGATAAAAGCAAGGGGGGTCTTATTTCTGTATGATATTTAGGTCATGGTGATGGTTACCCTAACTCTCATAAAGACATAGGATCTCGTGATTGATCATTATTGAACCATGGAGTAGGTCCCCATGGGTGATCTTGGGAGGACCATCAGAAAAGCTGGTAGAGATATCGTGGGGAGGACCTTTGCAACTGATACTATTACTTCTATAATTTAGTAATATATTGATAGGTTCTTGGGACTTTATTGATATATGTTTGAGGTTGTCAAGAAACGCAGCTTCTTGTAGAGCAGTGTCATGTATGTGGTCTTAATTTTATGGTTTTATTTGGTTCATTTCATTTTTGAATGCATTCCTGCATGTAATTGGGATGCCTAATAGTTGTAATAACCTTCATATATGGTTACATAAATTATTAGGTCTCGTGATGCTTCTGGGATATGACGATGGGAATCTTGAATTTTGGTCAAGATATAGGACTGCCCTGGAGTATCCACCATATTGGATTGACGTCCCCTAGTTAGAATGGGTATTGTTTCCAATATAGTTGTCCTTGTATTGAAGGATATTGTAGTTGACCCTCCTAGACTAATGTAGGGATGCATAGCTACTCTAGATTGAATAATCTATTTTTTTTGACTTAGTCATTCTATTCGAGGGAACATGGTTGTGGGCCTGGTTACTCACTTTTTCCATCGATGCAATGAAATCATGACATGTTTGGATGATATGGTCTATAATTGATGTCTGGTCTTACAAAATTTCTAGGATGTGATGAGACACTTCTTTGGTTGGAATGGGTATGAAGGCCCATTCCGATGCCAGAGTAGAAGTTTGTGCCTGTTCTGGTCCACCATGGGTTTCTAGTAGATAACGGTAGTTCATTTGTGTCAGGATAGAGGAACGAGTCATCCACCAGTTGCCTTATATGCATGCCACCGTATTTGTCTTGTGGGATTCATATTCATCAAGTGGGATTTATATCTGCATTTTTTCCACTCTATTGGTCTCATAGTATATATATGGATATGCCAAAATTTGACACTGCATATATTTTCTTGCATCCTTATTTGGATGGTGGGATTATGATTCATTATTTGTTATTAGTTGAAGCATATAGATAGATTAAACACAAATTGGATATTGGGATAGATAAAAATAAGTAGGTATTTTTGTTTGTGTATAGTTGGATTCCACCCTATTTGGAAGATGAACATGATTTGCATCAGCCTATATTTGTGCCTTTGTATAGCTAGATGACGCCCTATTTGGATTATGGTCTAGATATGGATCAAGAGGCATTTGTGCATGCATAAAGTTGTATGACTCTATATTTGGATAATGGGCTTGATATGCATCAGTAGATATTTGTTTTTTCGTATAGCCCGATGCCTCCCTATTTTGGTGATGAGCTACTTTTTTATTGGAATAGAGTTGGATAGTAAATAAAAAAATGTCAAGTGAGTGGAATAGAGTTGGATAGTAAATAAAAAAAGGGAAACCCTAGAGAAAAAACAAGGTCAAAAAATGATAAAACAAGTGTTGGAAATTGATTCATGAAATAAATGTGAAACCTGCAAACAAAACAGTTATGAAAGGAACAAGGGCGAGGAAAAAGTAACATCAGATGCTAGAAGATGACATGCATTAAGAACAGATCAAAGAAGACTAGAAGAAGACGAGACATACAAAATAACTTGTAATAGCCTAGGGATCAGGTCTTATGGTTGAAAAATGTTATAGGTGATGTTATATACGAGTAAGAGATAAAACCTACTAGTATGAAGGGTATAAATCTTAAACTAGATATTTAAACTGTAAAACCCCTATAATCTGCATAACTCGAAAAATATGTCACCCTATGTTCCAAAAAATATCAATTAAATATTTCAGGATTTAAATATTTTTGTATACAACAAATTCCTATTATTAATAAATGTAATTCAAACATTTTTCATTGTCATTTTTACATGATAACGTAAAGTGTTACACAATAAATCTGCCATGCTGGATGAACATGACTAGGTTCTATAGAATAATCCCAATTTTTTTTGGTGCCCTTATAACATGAAAACAGATTAATAAACAAATAAATAAAAATTGATAAAATAAATTATGATACATTATTATCTTAAAAGGTATAATTTTAATGTTATAAAACAAAAAACTATTTAAATTTTAAAACCTGTAATTTAAAAAAATTTACTTGAAAATACATTGAATGAATAAAATATTTACTATTAAAAAAATGATTTCCCAATTCACATAAAAATTAATTTTTTAGGAATTTTAATTTAAAATCACATTAATATAATATTAATATTTATATATAAAAATTCCATTTAATAATTATAAATTTATAAAATTGTAATTAATATTTTATAAAATTCTAATATAAGATCCAATAAAAACTAGTTTTAATAAAACATAATATTGAATAAAAAAAGAAATTACAAAAAAAATTATGTATTTCCTAATATTTAAAAAATAAATTTTTATTAAATACAATATTTTGTGATATTTTTTCATAATGGATTCAATTATAATCACACTATTTATTCCAATGGAAATGAAATAACTGTCACATTATAATAAATCAATATTATGTTATAGTTTCCTTAAACATGATGTTGTATATAAAAATTATTATCAATGAAATTGAATTCATAGAAATTAAAATATATCATAAAATATTGATTTTTCACAATAACCTTGAAGGCCCATGATGTTGTATTTAATGATATAAAAATTAATAAACAATACTTAGGAAAACCGAATAGAACATCATGACTCATCGCCCATACATATAAGTTAAACATATATACAAATCGTTATTTATATCAAAATTAATTAATTAAATGTGATTATGATTCAAATAGTCATGAAAAACTATTTAAAAAATTGATCATTCATAAAGTCATAAGTAATAAAAATATGTTACACCTACAAAATTCATAGAGGATGTGATGAATATAGAGTAGTAATGAGAATGGTTTTATTTGAGTAATAACCTTGATCTAAAACAGGATCTATCATTTTATAATGGATTAGCTAAAAACACATTTTTATGTCTTACTGAATACATTTTTGAAATTAAGATTATTTTCATAAAATAAATGGATTTTAAAATATATATGAAAAAATTAATGGGAAAATATTAAATCTTAAAAACCATGAAAAATTTTAACGTATGAATGATATAAAATTATAAAGTTAGCTGAATGATTTATTTACATGTTACTGTATAGAAAATATTTTTTAATTTAATTTGAAATGAACCATAAATTAATTTCCAAATATTTGAATTATAATTTTAAATTACGATAATTTATTTTAATTACATCAAACACATTTTGAAACATATGACACACAAGGATTTTTTTCTATGACATGTAAACCTCATGAATATCAAAATATACTATTTATAAGATACCTGAAATAGAAGTTTTTATTTCATGAAATATAAGTGATTCATGATACAAAATATTAATGTGTAGGTATATACACCATTAAAATTTGAAAATAATATATAATTAAAAATATATATCATGTGGTAAAAATATATGATAAAAACCCCATTAAATTACATCACACCTAGTTGATCGCACTATAACCTCTAATATAATAAAATTAAACAGACATATCAACACATTCATGACCATATTTATTAAAATAATTTTCAGTGAATTTAATTTTATATTATTACTAATATATCTATATGTATATATATATAAGTTTTTTGTTATCTACATTCAATATTTCAAGTGAGTAATAATTATCGTTATGAACTAGTTTCATAATATTGGTAATGTTCTATCCTTATTCCTTAAAGAGGCGTCATTCAAAGATCAAAAATTCAATGTTATTAATGTATTATGAATTTATATAATGTTATATTTTCATTTTATTAATGTTTAATCTGGATATTTTTTTTGTGGTATTTAAAAAATGAAAAGTGTTATCTTAGTTAATGAGATTGATATAATCATTACCTTAATGAAAAGAAAAAACAAATACTTACATATTTATCTTCTATATTATTTATAATTATTTTTTCATTTACATCCATTTTATTATTTTATATGATTTTTCTAGTAGATGTTTATACGACCTAGAGATGAATTTAATATAATTAATTGATTAATATGATTATGAAAGTCACATATTATAGCGTAATTTGATTATTACATGAGAATAGTGATATTATTAACAAAATTATAACATTTGGATGAATATTTTCAGATGTTATAATAAATAATAATTATATCATATGAAAAATTATATTCATTACTTTACAGAGATGGTAGTCCCCATAATGCCCAGTTATCAATATAATTTCTTCAAGAGAGAGCAGAAAAAATGGTGGACATAAATTTATAAAATAATAAAAAATAATATATTTTATCTATCAAATTTATTGAACAATATACTTATAATATACTTTGAAGAGAGATGGATTTGTAAGGAATGGATTTATTTAATTTTTTTATGTGGTATTTAATGTAAAGCATGAATGAAATTACTATTTTTTTCATTAATGAAATTTTTAAATTCGGTTCATAATATTTATAATATCTTTGTAATGTTAATTATAAACTAAATACTGATATCATTAAATATTAAGAGTAAAATTAGTTTTTTTAAGGTAAAATGGAGGGGGAAAATGTTATGAAAAGAAAAAGATCACTTTAAAAATATTAACTATATCATGAAACACTCCTTATAAATTGATTTCTTAATCAAATTAGACATAAATAGTTTTTACACCTTTATCACATGGTTTATTACTTTTACCATTGACCAATTTTCCAAGGTAACTCAATTTTTCAATGTTATTTTATATAACTTTATAAAATTGACTAGGGAGTTTTTAAATAATTTTTATATACTAATTAAAAATACAAAATCAGTTTAAATATAAAAAAATAAATATTTAATATAAATAAATTATTCATTACTACATTTGTTTTTTTTAAAAAAATTTGTTAAAAATTTTCTTTAATGATTAAAATTTGGGTAATGTAAAAAATTATAATTTTTGGTGTTATTAAACTCTTTATGAAATACAAATAAAATTTACTTCATATTTTAGGGCTGGAAAATGTTTTTTACACCATTCCACAATAACACATTAGAAACTTGTCTTTATAGTTTATTCTAATATCCAAATCAATGGATGGAAAATTTTGGGAGAATTATATATCACTAAACCCTTTAAAATATTGATCCCCCTTGTATGAATTCCATTATTGTCATAATTGCCTTTAGAAATCAGTAAAATATGTATTTAACAAGATAGTTTGTTCTGTAACATGAAATTCATTAAATATTTAGATGATAATACCTCATTAATGGGGGAGAGGAATGGGAAAATACATTTGAACTGGGAACCTTAAATAATGGGAAATTTTTTTTGCATAGAATCTGATTTTATGGCCACCCTAAAAACTTAAGAAAACTAATTAATTTAATCATGGGATTACATTGATCCAAACTCATACAAGGGACCAATTGTTCGAAGTCCAATTGAACACAATTGGGTCTCCCATAGAATCTAATCATGAGAATCTATATACTACCATGATTGTGAAATATTTTTTGATTACTCTACCTCATCATTCAACAAAACCTATGCTAATTATGAAAATATCATCATCTTTTGAAAATAACACACAACACACATGTCTTGGTGCGATTTATATATCAATCACCATCATTTGGTTCAACGGTCCTCTAGCATGTCCTGGATAAATCAATGGTTGTTCTAGATTAACCCCATCATAATATGATGGGGGAATATATATCTAAATTACAATGATATGAATCATCTAATTCTCAACTGAAATCCTCAAATATTGAAAAATATGATGAAAACCGCCAATGGAGACCCTGAATAGTCTCTAAACTATATTGAAGGGGACAATTTCATCATCATTTTACTATGGAGGGAATCAGTATTATTTTGGATGGAAGGATAATATTGACTTTTGACATCCCATTCATTCATCATGTATCAAGATGTACATTTTATATAGTAGTGAATTTTATCACTCATTAATAGAAACCCTATCATGCTTACAACTAGTATACTGATGGGGGTCAATGTCTGTTACAGTAAATAAAAACACATTAGGGGTTATAATTTGAAGTGGTCCAATAGAGAATTCATTTGAAGAAAGAACATTGATGTATGTATGGAAGAACCACCCTGTTATGTTGTGAGTAATGGGAAATCTAAAATTTCTTTATACACCTATATTAATTCATTCACTGTCAAGAAAATAGATAATGTGGGCCAAGATGAAAATTTTGATGGATACTCTGAGGAAATCATACAAGGAGGGTATGGTGATCTGGATGCACCAACTATGAATGCACACTCATGAAAATGGATTGTATTCAAAATCATGTATCCTCTAAATATAAATTATTTACCACTCCAGTAGAACACATTAATGGAACAGAGAGTGACGTGGATATATCCGACTCATCACCAAAAAGATCAGAAGTTCCATAAATGGAGGATTAGGTTTAATAGTATGTAGATAAGATAAAGAATCACAGAAAACAAAATTAGGTACTACATTGAGGTATCATTCCCATTGAGTATTGTCTCTAGACAATAACACGTATTAATCATCTGAAATGATTAATAATTATAATTTCCACATACAAGTGCATAATCTAAATGCATAATCATCAATTTTTGGTACCATGTAATAAAATTATTATGTAATAAAATGTTCAATTCCATTGTTTTTGTTATATGGAGTATTAGTTATTTGTGGAAATTAATATCGGACAATTTTATTAATAACCCTTGGAAAAAACTAAATGTTTGAATACATCCTGGAATTTTTTGAGTATTAAGAGGATTATATGAAAATAAATCATATTACATACATTATATATAGATGTGGATCTTCCATAGATGTTCTTATGGGTAACAAATATAAAAACTTATTTTAACATGAATTTATCAATAATGGATTCCTGACATTGGGCCTTCAAGGACACCTACATTAACACTACCTATGGAAATGTATTCATAAGAAGAAGAATTATATGAAATTTTATTATTTATATATAGAAATTTTAATTTTCATTAAATTATATTAAAAATATATTTAATAATAATGTTTTAAAAAAATTAATCAATTTAGGAATATAATATTCAAAAACGAAACATGATTATCATGAAGATATTCTTTATTTAGAAAAATTGAAGGAAATTTGGGGAATCAAATAAATGATGATTTTAATGGGATATTTGATAATATCCATACAATGGGATCTAAAATTTGAAACTTCATTATGATGATTAATCAACCTATAAAAATCATTATTTATTACTTGATTCCTATCAATAAATCACATTCACCTTGATGGGAAAAACTGGAAATTGAATCTCTAATTCCTCAAGGATCACCATATTTTAGTTGATCTACTGATTCGTTGATTGTAGAAAAACATATTATCATAATGGAAAATAGCTTTTAGATAATACATTATTAATAGTATATGAATGTCACCCCGTATGTGTACCACATAAGAAGGATATTAGATCAGCGGTTGAAACTAACTAAAAACATGATACCAAGAAATTATATTTATGGAATGGAGTGGGATGTGATTGTAGGAAAAATTAATCATATATATATATATATATTCCCTATTTTGTAAAATTAATTTATTCAGCTTAATATAAAGGAGAATGAATCAATGTAAATCAATTAAATGAAATTTAAATAAAATTATCGACACACCACGTTATTTATTCAATAAACTATTAGAATGGTTGATTGATTTTCTGGTGGATTGAGTCCCTGCCTATTGATTAATTTTAAAAATAAAGACTATGAAATCTATGAGGATTAAGTGTAGGGTGTGATAGTTGTTTAATTTTTGTTTGATGATATACATTTTTACCATATGATGAATTAAAATATGTCATAAAAGGATACAAATCAATGGAAAAACATTGATCATGAAATAGGTGGAATGAAAGTGAAACATTTCTTATGAAACCAGCATTGGAAGAATCATTCATGGAATTAATTTCATGGAAGAGGAAAGGGTAAAAAAATATAAGAGATATAATATATATCAGAACAATCATTGTGATTTGAAGCCTAAAATTTCCAACACTAAAGAAAAAAAGATGGTAATGATAACCTATTCAAATGTTCCATGATCCAAATGTTGAATGTTTTGGAAATTTTAAATAAAATGTCCATATAAAAATATAATGTAGGGAAACAACATTCACCCTCATCATATTCCATTTTAGAAGGGTCATGAATTTATTATCATGATGACTAAAGTAGAATATGGTAATGATATAGTAGTTTATAAACCAATTGTGCTCCAAAATCTATCAAGTACATTGATTGATTTTTCTTATACGAATTCATTAATTTCACAATTTTTTCCTTGAATATTGAATTAATCTCTGATCGTCTATATGTTGAATTATATTTTTGGACTATTGGTTTGACTAACATAGCATTAATGATTTATAGAAACTCAAGTACTATCACTGGAGAGTCAAATATCATGAAAAATATAGCAGTTATTACAAGGGTGGAGTTCATTTGTATACATGGGATGAAATAGATATCAATATATAATTCCAAGTTCTACTGAAATAGTAAAGAAATTAATATATTATTTAATAGGAACTATATAGATATTTTCAATGGAGATATATCATTTCCATATAATTTTATATGAGAAACTCCAATAGAATTATTTATAGAGCTTATTAGTGATGAATGAGATGGAAATGACACTATATGATAGAAAATTTACCCATTATTTATGAATAAATTGATGTATACGATAAATAATTACATGATAATCCACATGAAAGGATATCAGGGTTCACCATTGAACTGATTCAAGGATCCAAGATGATCTTGATGACCTGTATAAAATGAAATGTTTAGATATTCAGAAATTAATAAAGAAACATCACAGTCATACAGATATGGGATATATCTAACCATGTTTTTGAACATTTTGATAACCATTCCTAGATGTATTTATAAATATGGACCAATGATTCGATTAATTTATTATATAAAACATAAAAATATCACAGGGAAGAATATGTACCATCTTATATATATTGATAATTTTTTTTGGCATATTCTTGGGGATCAATTCTTCTCTAATATTGATCTCTGGTATGGGTATGATTAATTGAGGGTGAGAAATTATGATGTTACAAATAAATCCTTCGAAACAATAATTTTTAATTATGTGATTTTTATCCCATTCAGCTTTAGTAATTCCCTTACCATATTTTTGGATTTGATAAATAGTGTTTTTAAGGATACCATGATAAATATATTCTAGTTCTTACTAATGATGTTATAATATAATAATAATGTATTTAGAAGAATTTGTGCCACGTAAAGGTTATATTATAAACACTATTGATGTAGAATATGTTTGTAAAAATTAGAAAATGTGAATTATAGTTACAATAAGTTTCATTATTTGAAAATATTATAACCAATTAATGAATCTAAAAGGACCTTGCCATAAAAAAAGATATAGGTGATTCACCTCATCCTTAAATGATAACTAAGATTTATAGTTTCCTTGATTTTTTATAATATTATTGGTGGTTTGGAAAAAAAATCATGAACAATAATTCTTCTTACCATTATAACAGGGAATTTAGATAATTTGATTTGGATAAAGGACTTTGAGGACTATTTCTAAGAACTAAAGAAGATATTTGTTACTACATATTTCTTAATAGTATCCTCTTTTAGATAATGATTTATTTTTTATAGTGATTTATATATAAATATTATTTTGTATCTCATCCTAAATATTTACTAGGAGAACGCTTCTTTATGTCTACATTTATATCCCCTAAATAAGACTAATAATGCACATTCAATAGATTTATATGTAGTTATTTTAATATGATGATATGGAGGCACAACCATTAACAATAATATAGTGATATATATGAAAATAATGTCATTTTATCTATATATTCATTTAAATTGAATTGATCATGATATATAGGATTAGTTTGGGGAATCATAAAAAATTTTAGTATTCAAATCATTATCACCCATAAATATAAATTGATGATGCATTTAGTAGTAAAGGATTTTTTTAGAACATATGTTGACTCAAAAATATCTATTTATGAATGACATAATATGTATAGACATGGAAATCATGATAGAAGGGACATCATCAACACTATCCGAAATTATTTCATATCCATATTTACTAAATATGATCATGATATTCCAAAGAGAACATACCCTGATCAAAAAATAATATAAAAGATTTTAAATAATGTGATGTTTCCTGAGATAATAATTTATCATGAAATTTAATAAAACTTTCATAGATGTCTATGTGTCCCATCTACCTTAGAGATATTTTAATTTCTGATGGATGAAGCTCAAAGATATAAATTTCTTATAAACCCATGAAGTATTAAAATATATGATAACATTCTTGTTAATTGTTGGGGAGATAATATGAAAGGTATATTATTTAATACACTACAAGGAACATGGTGTGTCTATAAACTTATTAATGGTGGATTAAAAACACTAACCATGACAACATTGAAGTGGGAAAATACCACTAATGACTTCATAACTAGCCTATCATCGCAATCCAATAGAAAAAAATTAATGAGTTATAGTTTATTTGCCCCCAAATTCTACACATTTAATCATTATTCATGATGATTTTTATCTTGAAAAATATTCCCTTAAATGTGAAAAATAATTGGTTACCATTTATCAGAAAACACTATCAATAATTTTTTATCTAGATCCTACGTTCAAATTCATAATCTAGATATGTCTTTAAAATGCTCTGAATACAAAATTGAATTTCAATTCTTCATATCGTACCTAAAATTATGGCAATTTTGATAGGACTATTCATACACTCAATGAAAAATGGAGAACTTGATCAATATAATTTAATAGTGGATAAGATAGACACCTCAAATTAGATTAGTTATAATTAAAAATAGCTTTTACTCGAGTATTCAAATGGAATTGTTTGTGTCCTTATATTATATGTGACGTATGACTTCTACATGTTGGGATGTAGTTGCTGAGAGTAGGATACATCGGCTTGATCTTCTATAATTAATGAAATAAATATTTTTTCATCCAAATATATAAAAAAATGATCACAGTGAAAATATTATATATAATAATAATCATAGAATTTAATTGGATTAATATGTTTTGGAAAATGTTTTCCTTTGGATGTCATCAGTGAAGAGCTTCATAAGGTTTGTAAAGAAATAGAAAATTTTACGTTGGTACATTTACCCATTTTAAATCATTGAACACACAGGAGGAGTGTCCTATCATCTATAATTTATATTAAATAATGTTCAATTTCATGATATAATCCACAAATATCTATTGAGGATGTACATAACAGATCCATCACATACACAAAATTTTGAGGTGGTAAAATTGGAACATGGCCTCTCTTATGTGGATCATTCTGTGGGGTTCCTGGACCATAGTAATAATGTTCCACGCAATAAGACTTTACACAATTATAATGTGTTGTGGAGTAACCATAAGAATGTATAGGTGTTATGGGAACCAAAGGAATCCGGGAAATAGAATTACCCATACAAATTATCATATGATAGAATGATTTGATATTTTTTGGAATAAATTTCTTAAGGGGATTAATGTAATGACCTATGTTTTTGAAATGATATTTTTTTGTTGGAAAATATTTTTTTATATTATATTTAAATAAAAACGTACAAAATATAGCCTATCCAACTAAACATTATCTCATTAATACTGATCATTACATTGGACATATATGAAACCAACAAAAAAACCGGAAAAAAATATAATATAGAAAAACAAAATATGAGAAAATATGGTTCTCCTCAATATGTTAAAATCATCACCTACATAGAAAAAACATTATAATTCAAGAAACTAGTTAGTAAACAAATCAAAATTTTAAAAAGTGAAAATAAATAACCATGGGATAAATATTATATAATATTGATAGAAATAATAATCCAGTATTTATAGGGTGAATGTTAAATATGGAGATTATGATTTTAAATTTATAAGACCACTAGTAAAATATTAAAATTGATTAATATAAAAATTTCCCAATTTCAACTTTGTGGCTATAACATTTGATACCATTATAATTAGTTTTTATAAGTAGTAATTATAGAGAAATTTATATATATAAAATAGAAATGATGGCCTCATCCTGTGTATTAATTCCATTTGAAGTTCATTTGTCAGATCCTATAAGGGAGTAATAGTTATTGGGATTCACCCTTAATGAATACAATGATGATATTTATCAATTGGAACTTTTCTAAAATATCATGCGAGATAAGTTCATGTTTTCAAATTTTACCACTCAGTAAATGTTAGTCAATCAACAACATGATATTACCTCAATAACACACCTTACCCTTATGTTTTACATGGGTCTAAAAATAGGCTACATTTCTATATTGTAGATACTTAATGTTTAATTTTCATTTTATAAAATGTTATTATTCATTTAATTCATAATTGTGAATAATATTTCTTTATTATGTTTTGTATGTATAATGAATTTGATAAATTTTTATTCGGATCACAAATAAAACATAAATTATTTTTTTTGAAAAAAAATGCATTTTTAATAAAATACATTATTATGAATAGTATTTTTCTTCTAGAACAATTTAATTTAAATTCAAATGATTAAACAAATTTATATTTCTTGGAGATATTTTTATAATATTCCAAAAAATCATACTTCTGTTGAAAATATTTTTCTCAATAAATAAGAATTTTTATTTTAAAATTTTAAATTTTTATATTTATTGAAATATTGTGTTACAAAATTACATTTTAAACTATCATATTGATGATATTTTAGGTTGAATTTTTGATAATGTTCTAAAATAATTTAATATTCATTGAATAATAAAAATACAGTTTTGGGTTATCTGTATGTTTTATGACATCATATTTATTCAAGAAGATGAAATTATAAATGAACCACACCGCAAAACCTAAATTATATTATATTATTATTATTCTGTATTTTAAATGATTTTAATCCATTTTTAGACCAAGAAGCTTATTTCCATACACTATAATGTATAATTTGATTCTTTCATCATTACATTGGGGAATATATATTAATCCATTATAATAAAATACTAGAAAAATGAACTTCATATTAAGGGGATTAAAATAACATAAAATGTGACTCCAGATTCCCAAACAATGAATAAAAATCCATGGCCCGAAAATAGTTTTTAATTTTCCACCACCTTGATTCCGAGTCCTATATATGGAAAATAGTAAACAATCCGATCATTTTTCATATAAATACAATCTGAATCCACAATTCCTCATCTCTCAAAGTCCATCATCCAGGATGTTATGTTGATTATTATTCGTAAGGAATCGTCCCTAGGTTATAATTAATCTACTATGGTTCCAATCCTCTTGATATTAGAGTAACTTCTCATAGAAATGAAAATATATATTTCTCAATTCCATTCATGACCACTTTTGTGTTCTATATAATATAATTACCAAAATAATTCATTTTTTTAACATTATTTTATCCATTTACCAAAATAATAATCTTTTATCAATAGCTTTCCCTTTCCACTCCCATTTACATATTCAATAAATACATGTAATATAATAATTTTGATGAAAATTTTACATTAGTTTATTTTATTTAGAAATTATCATATGTTGTCATTTCTTGAATTTACATGCCCCTTCCACTTCCATGGGTTTTCACCTTGTTTTAAAATTATTTATTTATAGGGTAATTTACATATATGAAACCATAATTCCATTTTCATGGTTTAATAATCATGTTTTGATATTTTCTTTACATGCTTAATTATACTTTATTTTTTATAAGAAAATCATTCTTTATTATACACCACATATTAAATAAATGAAAAATTATGATCTATATGAATCACATTAAATTTATTGATATTATTTATCTTCCTTAATAATTTTATAAGGAATTGGGTAAGAAATATAATCTCTATATATTACATGTTTGTCATATATTGGTTTTTAACAATGGTAATAGTGATTTATGAAACCGTGGTGAAAATATTTTTTGATATTCTTATTAATGTCACATCTAAATTTTTTGGACACATTTCCATATCATTATTCGTGCAATTATTATTATTATTTTAAAATATATAATTCATTATTGGAATGCATCATATTTATTTTGATATGTCTAATGAACACATGATATATTTCTCTCTTGTTTATTGTCTTTCTATACATCAATATCATCCCATACCTTTTATTTATGTCTCAACGATTTGTGAGGTAGAAAATTTTACTTTGGGGAATAAATTATGATGTACAACTAATTTAATAAAATAATTTTTATAGGTATTATATAATTTTTTATTCAAATGTAACAATAATAAGATCTTATTTTTGTCCTATGTATTGAATATTTGATATAATTAAAGGATAAATTCTGTAATAACATCATCCTTCAATCACTTTGGGGAATTCTAAATAATGGAAAATAAAATATAGGGTATTTCACATTATTATAGTTTTCCCACTCTATTTAGGAAAATTGAAATATCACTATAATTGTATACCATTTTGATTTCCCTAATGGAAGTAAAATCAATATTTAAATTGTACAATTGATAAAATAAAATCCATCCATAATGGAGAGGTATAATAAAATTTGATTTATATTGATCAATATTCTTTAATAAATTATGAGAAATGATTTAGTATGTAGTGAAATATTATACCAAAAAAAATATTTGTAGTCTGATTTAAAATTTTTATTTCAAAAATTGAATGATGTTTAATGAAATATTAGTTATTTAATCAGACACCTTATTTCTAAGGCTTCATTCTAATAAACATTTTATTCATATATTAAGTAATTGTAATGATAAATTAACATTAATATATAATTATATACATAATGGTCATCTGATAGATCTGAATATTGAAAATCAATCTTATGATCCATCCAGAAGAAAGTAATTTAGTTTCCAACATATTAAAAACGGATCCATTTAAATAAATTTATTTATTTATCATGATCAATACGATTATTTGTGGAATATATAAATAACTCAAACCAACCTCTTTATTTGTATTCAAATTTTAGAGTAAGTTCATTGAAATTGAGTAACCTTCATCCCATTTTGGTAGATATTCAATGACTTCTTCCTCACATTGATCACTATTATGGGGTGTAAAAATTGATTTCTAGAGAGAGTATAATGATATTATTTAATGGAATTGTTACTTCTGTTGATGTGAAATAATTTTTCTGAATGGGAATGTACTTATAAAATATTTTAAATCATGACAACTAAAATTATTTTTCCTTAAATCCTTGATTACAATAATGGATATATTTCAAGATGATCCAAAATCCTTTAAATTGAAATCTAAATATTAGTTTCACTTATATGTGTTATGACTCTTAGAGGATAGATTGGTATGAATAATCCCCATATTTGACATATAATACTTTTGTGGTCGAATAATAGTAACATAACCAACATGGTTAAAATTTTGTGTGATTTTTAATTTTATTATTACCTTCATATGCTAATAGGATATAGTTTCCTCTATGATATATGGTTTTTTCACAATTATATTGGTGGGAAAAATTATTTATATACAAAAAAATTATCCATTGATTGATAGGGGTGATTTAATGGATATTATAAGAAACAATCTATAAATATTTTTTTCAGTCATATACTTCCACAACATTTTGTTGTACCGTTCACTTATTTATATAAAACCACTAAACTAAAAATGGATCATGTCATTATATTATACCTCAACATTCACACAAATCAATATTTTCATAAATCATACAGTTTTCAAGGGAATTTATGAATTTATTTAGTTCCATGTACATACACTAAATATGTTTATTGATATTTGTGCAGGGGGGAATATGTATTTTGTGGTGTAAATCAATAGTCCAATTATTTTCTCTTATTTTAACATATCATATTGTTGTCGGCTAACACTTTTGAACCCACTAAGTTATGAGGTGATAAATAGACATATGATTTTTACTATTATCAAGATTAAATAAGGTATATAATTGGATTGAGATAACTATATTAATATTATCAACTAAGGATTAATTAATTTTAATATGATCAATATTTTCATATATATATTCGACTATATAATTAATTTATATGTGAGAGACTTAATGTATTGTTCCTATAAATATATAATAATTTAGTTTAAACTAAAATCCATAAACACATGTAATTCTCTTTTTATAGAACCAACATTAATATATTCATGAGTGATGAAAGGAGACTCAATAAGTTATAATAGTATTTCAATTGATTCATAAAAAGAATCTAATCAGTAATAAATGGATTTGTTGATGGAAATATTCATTAAAAATTCAATACTATGTTGATAGTTTTTTATCATCAAAATATGATGATTCTGTAGGATTCCACCTAGTTGGAGGAATTATAGATGATATTAATTATTCAAGTACAACCATTTAATGAAAATAACAGTGAGGAATCGTCAATGTCAATGGGTTGAGATAATGATTCCTTCTCATGATTTAATGTTTCTAATTTAATTATATGTTTACTAGTCTGTAATCCATTATATTGTTTTACAAACTATTCCACAAAGATACATGATTAAAAAATGATAATATATTAGTATTTTTAATTCATTTAGCCAACAATTGATTATATATATTTAAATAGTGTAAATGATTGAAAAATATGTAGGTCAACCAATATTTTAAGATCCCTAACCTCTAAAAAATATTCTCTGACTATCTATAGGGATGTATGCATCATATATAATTTTTGGATTATGTTTTTCATTTATCTAATGGGTGAAATTTTCAATGATTTATTTTAACTGATCCTCTCACTAAGGAGCTCATTCATTTAATTTTTAATATCATAAAAATAATGGTCATTATAAATTTAAATGTTCATGTACATGATAAGATTAATTAAAATGATATTTCTCTTGAACTTCTAGTTATTGGAGATGTCTAAACTAGATAAGAGATGGTATCTGTAACTCCCAAACCCTATTTATCTAGATTTGGTGCATTATTACATAACATTGGAATGATCATAAAAGACCATGTCCGAAAGACCAATCTTTTTAGCAGCATTGCAAGTACCAGATACATACATAAGTTTTTCATTAAATCAATATATTTAAAAACAACAACATTGAGTCCCCTTTAGAAAAAAATAATATTCCATATCGTATTATTGTAGGCCATTCATAATATACTTCTTCGAATCCTGGGAAAAATAATACATAAGAAATTTGTGAGCTCAGATGATCAGTAAAGACAACAGTATAGTAGAATCTTTCATAAATATGATAAAAAATTTAAATCAATTTATATCAATAAAACATAATAATTTTAAAATTATTATTCATCATAATATGGAAAATAATAATCAAATATTTCCATTTACATATAACATTAATATTTTACTAGTTGAATAATCACATTTCATATCAATAGCTAATTTCGTAATGATAGAATCCATATTATCGATAATCGTAACCACATAGTCGATACCTCGTGCAAAGAATAAAAATAAAATATTGTCTAGTCAATATGCTAAGACAATTGTTTGTCTCATTAGACTTATCGATGCATCAAGGAGTTATATCTGGCACCACCAATCACTTACTGTGTCCAATGCATTTCTCATTTGAAAAGTTTGAAACATTACAGAAACATTCGTATTAAAATAGGAATACGAAATGTTAATAAATTAACCATAAACATGACTGGTATAAAAGTAACACATCCAAAGTAAAAAATATGTCAAAACCATCAATACAATACAGATGATTGTATTATAATAAATCAATTTCAAACAACTATAAAATCCATCAAAGAATGCAAACATTGAAGAAGGCAAAATTATTTTAGAGAAATATCTATTTCTATTTTGAAATAATTTAAAAGACACATAATTATAAAAAGAAATTATTTTGAAAATATTCTTATAATCTTGTAAGGGAGGAATAAAAGGTGTTATAATGGAAGAAAATAGCCACACCTTCCATATAAGTCAAAAAATCCCATTCGTACTATAATTCTTCAAAAATGCCATAAAGTACATTGTTTGGAAAATGATTGAAAGATTCCTTTCGAAAAAATTTATATAAAAAAAGAGGGTATAAATATCTTTAACCAAAATTTTAGGAAATATTAAAAATTATTTGAAATACATTTTTATGAAACACATATGAGGATGATAATGAATTCCCAATAGATGCTTATGTATAGACAACCTTGGATAATGAAGAGATTGTAAAATTAACCCTTAACTTGTATTATTCCTTAGTTGAGGGTAAATTATCCTCTTGTATAATTTTTAAATAATTGTTATTAAATTATAAATTAACCACATATATAAATTTTATATCATATAAGATATTCTAATATTGCTTTGTTAATAATATTTCAGAACTATCATTGTTTCGGATGATAACTGATTCATTTACCTTTATATGTTTTGTTACATAACTCATGTTATTTTATGGATAGAATGTATTTTATTCATATGAATAATGATTTTATATTCTTAAATATTATATTTAATCATCAAATGGAAATTATTTTTGAATGGTTACGATGGAAAATGAAATCTAATCCCATATTGGAGACGGTAAGCCGTATGTACGCACGAGTGGCAATATAATTATATTGATGCTAAAATCATTATTATTTGGATGGTATATTATATATATAGAGTAATTAAAATTTTATATTTATTATTTACATCAATTATACTCACTATTATGAAAATTTTAATAATTAAGTGTCGAATAACAAAATACACCACGATGTGGAGACGGTAAGTCGTACGTACGCACGTATGGTGACTTAATAATTTATTGGATTGATAGAATAATGATTATGGTTGTACCATATTTATAATAACATCATATTATGCAGTATTTACTTGATTTTTTTTTTTTTATGGAAGCAAAAAATGAAGAGAAAGTGGAAGGAGAAATGAACCTGAAAGAGGGTATTAAATAATTACGTCTTCTTCGAGTGTTTCCTTTTGAATTGAACAAAAGAGATAATTAGGATGAAATTATGATCAAATTTATGAATATAGTATGATTTTAGGGTGGTTTTTATGAGATTTAAGTGGGGTTTTTTGAGCCAAATGGATTTGGAGGTGTAAAATTAAGAGAACGGAAGTACACTTTTATAAGAGATTTGAGGGTCACTTTAGGAAAGACTTGGAATATTATTTTCTAATAAAATAATTTTCAGTTTCTTATATATATAAAATGATTTATTTCGAGTCAAATTTGGGGAGGCATTTAAAACCTCTCAACTGAGAGATTTTATACATGTTTTAGGTCGCTATATTAAACTTATCTTTTAGATTTAACTTTTAGATAACTAGTTTGTCATTTACAATGTCTCCTTCAATTCTTATAATGCGTGGTTAACAAACATACTATAAAATGCCAAGATAATGAAAAGTGGTTCACTAATTACATATATATAATTATATAAGTCCCTTTTCTGAACATTATTTTTTTAGGACTTTTAAATAATATATTAATATAGTATTGGTTTTAAAAAAATCATTTATGTCAATTTTTACACTATTTAGTATTTGTTTTTTTTTTGAAAGTTTTCACAACATTATTACTTCAAAAAAAAATACATTTAATCAAACCTAACATGTCATATTCAGCTAAAAAATTGTTTATGGCATCCAAACATTCAAAATTTAATTATTTCAATATTTATTATATCATTTATTTGATTCTTTCTATAATAATGAAAATAATATCCCATTATTGTGTCATAAATAAATATATGTAATTAATGTATAAATATTATAAATAAAATATAAGGATTTAAAGAATATATTTATCTTTTAATTTAATATTTATAGTCTATGATATTAATTATATAACTCCATATAAAAATTTCATTACTAAAAGCCTCATGCTTATGTTATGTTTATCATTACATTAAATTAATTAATATCAAATGTCATTATCACTCCAACGTTTTTTCATGGGATCCCAGAATTGACCCATGTATTCCCATGGTCGGTAATGTATCATACAATAGGGTTAGGACACATGTTAGGGTAGTTTTAATTTTATTAGCATACTATTTTTAATCTAATTTACTTGATTTACCCATTAAGTAAGGTAACTAAAATATTTACGAAAGTAACTATTTATAATGTGTAATAATAAAAGTTACCATTTTACACAATTTTAAAATACTAATTCCAAATATGGGATAAATTTTTATTATTTAAAAGTCAAATGATTTAGAAATTAATTTAACATTATTTCCCATTGTTAAAACCTGAAAGTGGGTTTTTAATAAGTTAAAACTATCAGAAGATTGACATATGTTTATGTAAAATTTAAATATAAAATGACATCCAATTACATAAAATATATTAAATAATAAAAATATAATATAGTTTTACTTTAAAACAACTCAATTTTATAATTTAAGAGTATAAACTATTTCAATTAAAAAAGAGGTTTTTAATAAAAATTTAGATTTTATCACTATTCCCCAAAATATAAATGTTATAAGAAAATTACAAAAAATTTATACAAAATATATTTTTTCAGCTTTATTCTTTAAAAGAATTTAATTTCATCATATTTAATATATAAACATGTCATATATTGGATTTAAAAAGGGTTCGACATTAAAAGGTGGAAAAACTGCAGTTTTGAAAAATAATTTTTTTATCTGATAAATTTGGATTTGTCATTATATTATGATTATGAAACACAAAATGATGAATTTTGAAATTATATTATATATATATAATTTAATATACGGTTATTAATATTTATAATCGCTATTTAAATGCCTTGTTTTATAGGTCGTGGTGCACTTGAACTCAGTGTTGCGAACATCACATGCTATTGTATTTTTCAAAGAGAAACGTAAAATGGAAGCATGGGGTGTTATATTATTCCCTAATTCAATAAATTGTGTCATCTCAATTTGAATTTTTCATCAAAAAAAAATTTAAAAAAAATATATAATATCTTTTTCAAATACCCACATCAGAAATAGTGTTAATAAAATTTTGAATTAATAAGAGGGAAACGGGAAATGAATTAGTCACCACGAAATTAGGATTTCGAATAGAAGAATATTGGGGTAAATTATAAGAGGATAAAAAAATTAAATATTTATAGGGACTGATTGAAGTTATAAATCACTAGTAAGTGAATTGAAAAATGAGATCCTCAAACCTAAATCTATGATAATTGACAATATTGATCGTTCAACAAGACATAAGGTAATAGAATAACAAATTTTTGGTTTTATGATAATTTAACTAATTTTTAAGAATTAATTTCTTAATAAAATAAGAAAAAAATGTATTGGGCATGTGGAGTTCCATCATTTAACTAATTTATACCACAAAAATATCTTTCACTTCAATAGAAAATTGTACTCAAAAATATTATATTTATCCTAATAATATAGGTATTCAAATAAAATGAATTTATAATTAATCTGCCAGACCATTTAGTAAACTATATTATACAAACCAATAAATCATGTAGGCTAATGGTAGGTGATGCACCTTTTTCAACCATTGGTTGTGAGTTCAAGTCTGTCAGCCTTGCTGGATGTGACATGTCATCGCCTAGCCTCCATGTTTTCCTTTTTATAACTATATAAAAATGATTTTAATAACTATTTTTACCATAAACAATAGTATCCAATTTCCACCTTAATCCATTCCCACCATTATTGTTAACCAAAATAATTCTGTCAAAACTCTCTCTAAAAGGTCTCTAAACTCCAAAATCAATTGTAACATCACATTCCCCAGACAACATAAGATTTTTGTTATTGTCACATATTGAAAATATGATTACCTTCATCATATTAAAACCATAATGAAATCAAAAAGTACTACAATACAACACTTATATATATCGCATTCTACATATAACTAGAATATAATTATTGATTCCAAAAAACATAGATACATTAATTATTCCGCCTCAATTATAGTAATAGAATATGCTTATCCTTTCTCCGTTAGACTTTTCTGAGGTACGTTTCTTTGTAGCATTATAAATTCAGTTTCATAATGGCCTATTTATCTAATATTATAGAATTCTACATTAACAGACTTCTTCATTCTCTTAAAATCCTGAGCAGGGTGTCTTTTTAATCCACACTTTTAAAAAACAGTCATTCCTTTTACACAAGTACCTGGGAGTTTCTAACCAAAATTAAAACAGAAGGGAAATCCTTCTTTCCAATTTTCCCTTTATCCGTCTCATGCCACACCATTCACTTTTTCTCTTTATTAACATTTTTGTCATAATACATAGAGAATTATTTTTCTATCTTGATAGCACATGAGAAAATATATTCATACAATGAAACAGATTGAGTGAATAATGCTAGATAGTGAAATGGTATTAACCCATTAATGAATTGATCGATCATACTTCTTGGGTTACGTACATAAGTTGCAGAATGCCTAGGTGTCCTTGTAAAATTATCCTCATACTTTGTGACATTATCATCATCCTTTTTCTTTTGACTTAGAAATTGCCTTTCCATATCTGCTCGATGGTCACAATGAATGTATTTTTCTAACAAAATCTCTTTAAACTCTCTCTATTCCATATTTGATACATCTTCATACTCATTTGTTTTTTGAATTACTGACCACCGTTGATATGAATATCATGTGAGGATATAAATTTCCATGTCAACATTTTCCCATTCGCTACTCCCCAAATCTTGAAATATTTTATCTTTGAAACATATCCATTTTTTAGCTATAAATGGATATGTATAGCCGTTGAATCTTTATGGATGTGACCTCATTAATAGGTCTATCTTTGATCCTCTGCGTTGTGGATCAAGGTGCTCTATATGGGTATGGTATTTATTCATAACCTGAGTGAGTTGTCCCAATATGGTTATATGTTATTCAGAACTGGTTTCATCACCAGCTCCACTATAATTATCCTTAGTAGAAGAGAAATCCATAAATAGATTATGTGCGTTGACATGGATTTCATTACTTCCACTAGGAATCATTTTTAAGCAATGTAATACACTTTATTTTTTTATGAATCACGATACATAATTCCAAACTAGTAAAATACCTAACATACATTGAACATTTTGTTCATATAATCCTTAATAATAATAATTGGTTTACTTGAAAATATTATTTACTCATAAATCATTCATAATTGTTTGTAAATAAAATGTTAATTATCCTATTCATAACCCTCAGAAGTGTCATAACCAAGAGTGAAACAAGGCATGTTGCCATGTACCAGGATACCCCAGGTCAGGCTTGAAACTCATTGTCAGAGTTTTCACTCCTAGGTACATCTATGCCAGAGCTGACTCTATCAACATATATCAAAACAAGTATGCATTTCGTTGAAAATTCATAAAATATCTAATTTACCAAAATTCTAGATAGTTCTTCTATGCCAATCTTCAATGTTTATCTTAGGGTAATGATCTCTAATCAGCGTTTCTCTAAATTTAGATTCCATGGTTTATACTAAAATTCCTCGGATACCAACTATAATGCCTCGACCCTAGTTATCTAGAGTTGGTGCATTATGGCATTACATTGGCATGATCCTAAGAGATCAATTCCATTAGACCAAGATTTTTATTAGCCTTGAATATACTAGATACATACATAATTTTTACATTACATTATGAAATGGTAAAACAACAACATTGGGTCCCCTTTTGGACACACTCTTATCCCTTATCCTATACCTTTTGGTTCGTCATAATATAGTTCTTCACATCTTGGGAAAAATAAAAGATAATAAAGTGGTGAGCTCCGATTCTCACTAAAGATAACAATATAACTAAAACATTAATAAATAAGTATAAAAATTTAAGGAAATGTATAAGACTAAAACAAAATCCTTTTAAACATAATATTCTGAATAATATGGAAAATATAAATCAATTAATTATATTTAACTATTCACATAAATATTCTACTAGTCTAATAATCACATGTAATGCCATTGGATAACATTATAATGATGGAATGAATTATTTCAGACATCATAAGAACAGAGTCAAGGGCTAGATACAAGCCTGCAAATAATATTTTTTTCAAGTCCATGTGCCAAGACACTAGTATTTCTCATCCGACCTACTAATGAATTGATAAACTAAAGTGGGAACCAATTGTCACCTACTATGCCCAATGCATTCCTCACCATAAAAGGTTGAAACATAAAATAAAAATTCATATTAAAACTATCATATAGAATGTTATTATATAATCCCTAAACCATGAATGGTATTAAAATAAGACATACATAGTCAAACATATAAAAAATCTTCAATACAATATGGAAGACTGTATCATAATAAATCAACTTCAAACAAGTGTAATATCCATCAAAGTATGTTGACATAGATGATATCAAAATTATTAGAGAGAAATATCTATTTCTATTTTGATATAATTTAAAATTCATATGATTATAAAAAAAATTATTTTTAAAATATTATAATATGCTTGTAAGGGATTCTTAGAAGGAGTTATAAAAGCAGAAAATAGTGGCACCTACCGGATAAGATAAAAAAACAGTCTTTCCTTTATTCGTCAAAATGGTTATAAAGTACCTAGTTTGGAAAACAATGGTATGATTACATTGAAAACATTTTATAAAAAGTAAAAAAATGGTATAAATGGAATTATCCACTATTATAGGAAATGGAGTAAATGTTTTGAAATAATTTTTTATGAAACATAGATGAGGATGATAAAGATTTCCCAGCAGATGCTTTCATATAAATAACCTCGAATAGTAAAGTGATTCTAAAATTAATCAATACCTTGTAAATTTTCTTTAGTCGAAAGTGTGTTAACCTCCTGTATAATAGTTAAATGATTTATATTAAATTGTACAGGAAACAAAAACATAAATATGATATCGTATATTATCTTATAATATTTATTTTTTAATAATATTCCAGTATTTTCATTGTTACAGGTGTTAACTGATTCCTTTAACATTGTCTGTTTTGTTATGTAATTCATGTTTTATAATTGATAAGATGTATTTGATTCATATCCATATTGATATTAAGTTCTTTAAAATTATATTTAGTCATCAAATGAATATTATTCTTCAATGGTTGCGATGGGGAACAAAATCTCATCGTGTCGTGGAGAAGGTAAGCCGTATGTATGCATGATCCACAATATCATTCGATTTGATAGTAAAATAATTTTTAGTTTGATGGTCTATTATATATAATGAGTTATTAAAATTTTATATTTATCATATTTATCAATTATACTCATTATTATACCTATCCAAATAATTAATTATTGAATAAAAAACTACACAACGACATGGAGATGGTAAGTCGTACGTACACACGTATGGTGACTTTGTCATTTATAGAATGGATAGAATAATAAATATGGTTGTAACATATTTATAATAACATCACAGTATATAGAAGGAAATTTAGTTATTAATTTTCTATGGAAAGAAAAAATAAAGGGAAAGTGGAAGAAGAAAATAACCCGAAAGTTGTTATGAAATAATTACCTCTTCTTCGGGTTTTTTATTTTCATTAGAACAAAAAGAACCAATAGTTTGTATTTATGATCAAATTAAGGCCTCTAGGAGGATGTGAAAATATTTGGGAGAATATTAGATTAGGGTTTGGGAAATCCAAATATAATTGGAGGTGTGAAATTAATATAAGGGAAATTACACATTTATAAGAGAGGTAATGGTCTCTTTAGAAAAAACATAAAATATCATTTTATTATAAAAATCATTTTATGTTTTTTAATAGCTCAAAATGTATTTATTTTGAAGATAATTTGAGTATGAGTCCAAAACCACCCAACAAATAGGTTTTATACATGTTTTGATCACCATGTTAACCTTATCTTTTAGATATAACTATTAGTTAAATAGTTTAACTTTTAACATGTCTTCTTGTATTTTTACAATACATGGTTTATAAAATTACTATAAAATAACAACTTAACCTCAAGAGTTTCATTAATGAAATATATAACATTATATAAGTTTTTTGGATGAATGATTTATTTTCAAGACTATAATATAATTTTATAAAATAGTATTGATTTTAAAAATTCTCTTATGTCAATTTTGACACTATTTATGATTTGTAGTTTTTTGAAATACATGACAACTTAACTACTTTTAATAAAACAAATTTAACTAAAAATAACAAGACTTATCCAACTAATAAATTCGAGGATGGAATCACAATATTCATATTTTATTTATTTTAATATTTATAATATCATTTATTTGATTCATTCTTTAATAAAGAAAATACACAGAAGATCAAGAGTCAGGAGAGAGTAATCCAATAAAAATATAATAAATACTGTTAAGCTTCAAGACATGAAATCATGAAGCCACTCTAAAATGATGAGTTTAAACCTCACCACAATAATCAACATGAATAATAATATCACAGTACTCAGGTAAAAAAATGACCAATTAGAGGAGACCTTAGAGATTTCCCTTTTCAATAGAGAATCTACCACCTAATTAGCTTCGTGATAAACATGCATAATCTTAAGGTAGAGTGAGTATAGGAGTTGAAAGTGGTCAATATAGACTTGTAGCATCATCCATGAAACATTCCTTGAATGTCTTTTAGATTTTTAACTACAAAAGACGAGTCTAACTCTGTCCATAAATCATGCAAAACAAAATGTGATGCATACATAATTACATAAATAATAGCCTTGAGATCAACTTTAATAGAAAATACATTACCAATATATTGTAGGAAGCATCCTTTCAGAAACCCCAGTTATGTGTGGAAGACACCACCACATCTAGAGGGACCTGGAGCACTTGAAGAACCTCCATCAGCATTGACTTCATCCACCATGGATGTGGTGGTATCCATCAAATATATTTCACAATAAATGACTTATTTATGATGTCATTAACACAATTGTAACTTAAAAGAACAAGTTCAAAAACATCATTCCTCGTAAAATAGGATTGAATGTTATAAACTGTTTAGATAGATCTATGAAAAGATAGAACACAATCATGAAAAGAAGAATTGGAGTAATGAAAAATCAGGTTGTTTCTTGACATTTATATGAAATTCAGGAAAGTGGTTGCCACTTCCATTAAGATTTCAGGAACCTGATCATGAAAATCAGCCTTAAAAAACTACTGCAATATTCCATCAAATGGTCAAGAAGAATTGTTGCATTGGAAGACATCTTCCATGTAAGAGAAAACCTTCAGGAAAACCTGCATGAAATAAAGATGTGAGGCACAGTTTCATATGATTTCAAGATGAATATGCAGACCGCCACTAGATGTATTCTAGAGCACTCCAACAGGACCAATAGTAAAAGCATGTTTTTTTTCAATTCTCTAGATATGAAGACCTCAATATGTGAGAATACACAATTTATTGAAATGAACAACCTATTTTGGACGATGGATTGAATCACCTCCAAGATAATTATAACATTATTTTTTGGTAATGATTCCATTCAAGTTGTTCATCCAAACCAAAACATCACAATAATTATAGTAATATCTAGTGGCTTCCTTGTACATATAGCTGGATAGAATTCCATAATGTTTCTCCTCATAAGACTCAACAACAGTTTTATGTTTTATATTTTTTTTTATGATAATCTCATCACAGATGGGCCAGGACATCCATGTGGTGGCCCAAAAAATCAAAGAGGAATTATTACACACCACCCATTAGGAGAAAGCCATGAGATCAGATTAGAAATACTATAATGTAGTCCAGACATGGGATCTAATGTAGTTAAAATACCCATTCTGCAATTTTATAACATATCTTGTTATCAAAAAAATTATAGAGGAATCAAGATTTGATAAATTTTTCCATGTGAAATTTTCAATAAATGAATCATTGAAAATCCTTATATCATTAATTCATACCCCATCCATTTTTATTGGTTTTATAGATTCATTCTAGGAAACTATGAATATTTTATTCTCATGAATAGAGCTCTTACATACAACATTTTGAGTTTTTCTACTTAACACTTTAATCAAATTTCAGGCCAACCTATATAGAAAAAAAGAGTAAACAAACAATGATTTAATGATTGAATTGACTAGACATAATCTCCCTGCCAGAGACAGATTTTTACCTTTCCAGTATTCCAAATGATTAGTTATTTTCATGGAAATAATTTCCAAGTAACACCTTTTGACTCTTACCCAAAATAGTGGTAAAACAATATAATTAAATGTGAGGGAACCAATTTTGACACCATGCTTCATTGTTATTTTGTTTTTCCTTTATATGACAATTCCTTCACAGAAAACATAGTCTATATTCCACAATTAATGACATAACCTCAAACCTCTTCATAGTGTGAGAAAATTCCATTAATACAGGATATGGTACCACTTTTTCTCTTCCAACATGCAAGTTGTAATAAACATAAAATAAGTTTGACAAAACATACAAATCCCTCCCAATTTTCATCCTCTAATACCACCCAAAATTAACAAGATTAGTGTGAAGACAACCTAAATAATATTCTACAATAAAAATTAATAATAGAGAGAAGATCACCCTTCTTTAACTCTATTTAATATTAAAAAAATCATACAGGACATCAATTAACATGAATAGACAGCTTAGCACTTGCATGTAAAGTTCTAATTATCTCAATGAACCTCTGAGAGAAACCACAAATTTTGAAAATAGTGAAAAGAAACTGAAATATAATGTTGTCAAAATATTTAGAAATATCATTAATCAGGGTCGTGATTCCATATTTAAGCATTCTATTCATATAATTTACACACTCAAAGGCAATAAAAAGGCATATTTGTTTGTTTTGTATAGGGAAAAAAACAAACAGATTTCCGGAAATAAGCCCCTTGATAATCTCATTCAACCTCTAAGTTATTATTTTAGTAATAATCGTCAGTATAGTGTTCCCAATAATAACAGGCCTAAAATCATTAATGTCTATTGAATTATCATTTTTAGTGTTTATGGAAAAAAGTTATAATTCATCTTAAAAGGCATATATGGTGGTCTAAAAAATAATTCACAGCATTTTTCAGATCAATATGAATTAATAAAGAAAAAAAATGGACCATTATTGTGTCATAAATAAATATATTTATTTAATGTCATAAAAATCTCAATAAAATTTAATGAGGTATTTAATATTTTTACCTTTCAAATGAATAATTATAATCGAAGCGATCAATTATATAATCCCATATAAAAAATGTTTTACTAAAAGATACATGCTTATGTAATTTTTGTGTTTACATTAAATTAATAAATATAAAATGACATTATCAATCCCTAGTGGCTCCGTGGGGTCTGAAAATTGACAAATGGATACCCATGGATGATGATTTATCATCCAATAGGGTTAGGACATGTTTTAGGTTAATTTTAATATTATTATAATACTATTTTTTACTCTTATTTACTAGATTTCCCCTTTAACGATGGTAAATAAAATATTTACTAATGTTACTATTCATAATGTCTACAAATAAAATTTACCTATTTACACAATTTGGACCTCCTAATTCCACATATGGAATCAATTTTCCAAAATTCAAAACATAGAAGTATCATAAATTAATTTAATATTATTACTTGCTGTTAAAACCAAAATGTGAGTTTTTAAGATGTTAAAACTATCAAATGATTGAAATCTTTTTATATTCAATTTAAATGTAAAATTACTTCCAATGATATAAATTATATTAAATGATAATAATATAATCTATTTATAATATTAAACCACACAAATGTATAAATAATCAATATAATTTATTTTGATTAAAAAAGTTGTTTTTAACTAAAATTTAATAATTTTCACTATTCCTCAAAATATGAATGTAATCAGAAAAGTACCAAAAAATTATCTAAACGAAATTATTTTTTCCACCATATAAAGAATAATTTAATTTCATCCATTTAAATATATAAATGTGTCAAATATTTTATTTAGAATAGGTTCACCATTAAAAGACAGACAAAATGCATTTTGGAAAAATAATTGTTTTATTTGAAAATTAGAATTTTTCATTATATTATGTCTAAGAATCAAATTAGATTAATTTGAAATTTATATTGTATATATATAAAATTAAAGATGTTTTTATTATTATTCATAACCTATTTTTAAACTTCTAGTTTGATAGGTCATGTTGTACTAGAAACTGGTGGTATGTACATCGTACACTATTGTATTATTCGAAGAGAAACGTACCATAGAAGCTTGGGGTGTTACAGTTTTTAATATAATTATGATATATCTAATACAATATATTTAATTTATGGCATAAATTTTAAATATTATCACACCTATTGTATTTCATTTTATAGTATGACCATTATTCTGATCATATAGTCATTAAATGACTTATACACACAGGATCAAAATAGCATTACACTCTCTTTATAAATCATTAAATATGATATTGACACATTGATTAGCTAAAAAATATATAAAATTTATATTTATAATATTAATGATTATTCATATTTTATTTTTCATTGATGTGGGTTTTTATTGATTTTTTCAGAGAATATATATCCATAAATCCAAAGGAGAAGCTATTAAAATTGGCACAATGTTAACATTACATGTTAAGAAACAAATAAATGACATGTATGCTTAATCAAAATACATTCTGAAGCCATGAGATACATGTTTTCAATAATATAAATTTAATTTATGGAATATATAATCAAATTCTCCAAGGAAAATCGTGTAAAATTCATGATGATAGTGCACCATCTATGTTATTATTTTTTTATAGAATAGATATTCCAAAATCTATTGAAAAAATATTTAAAAATGTGAAAATGTTGACATTAGATTTTATAAAACCCATAAATTATTTTTATACATACTTTATTCCATGTATGAATTCATGAATCACAAATCATTGAGAATTAAAAATGCATGAAATTTATACATGATAATAATATCTATTACCGGTCATGTAAAATTTAGAGGACACTTATTACTAAATATTTTTTTTGGTATGTAAACCATGACATTATCACTCAATACATTTCATGGAATGAGTCAAATATATGAACCCTAATGATTCATTCATTGAATATTTCTGGATCATAAAAATGTAAATATTGACAAGGATAAATATTACATTGCATGTGGAGGTAGAACATCAGGTAAATTCATATATATTTTATTACATATGGATGATTGTCACACATATTATTTTGGGATATCCACATTATCTATTGTTTTTCGGTTATTTTATCCTCAATTTCCACTTATACATATAATTAGACAATATTTTTATCATTTTAATTATATATTAGTGTTTTCGATCAAAATATAATTAGAATTCATCACATTCATCTTCATTTACCATTCTAATAATTGTTTTCTATTAATGATTCTAATTAAAAGTGTATTTAAAAATAATATTACTTTTTTATTCATTAATGTATGTTCTTGATTTATTCATATTTTATAATATTTCAATACAACATTAGTTTTAAAACATAAATCGATCACTGTCATATTTCAATGGTTTTATTACTTTTTGATGAATTTATGTGTTTTTTCTATGATTACAATTAATATGGTAATGAGGATCCCCCATAAAAGCTTCCAGAAAACAAAATGTTCCCACTCACCTTCTATATGCAGATGATATCATCATGTTTCTCAAAGATGATCAAAGAAATATTCAAGTTCTTAAACAAGCAATTTCTCATTGTGAGGAAATTTCAGGTCAACCCATTTCCTGGAATAAATCCCATATTTTCATTGGAAAAAAAGTTCTCTTATAGAAGAGAAATGATAATTACCAATAATCTTGGAATTAAGGAAGGTATTCTTTCATTCACATACATGGGCGTCCCAATATTTTGGGGGCGACCTAAATCTTGCTACTTTTATAATACTATTGATCAAATAATAAATCAACTCTCTAGTTGGAAGGGGAAATCCATCTCCATGGACGGTATAATATGCCTTGTTAAATCGACCGTTATCTCTAAAATGGTCTATAATCTCATGACTTATAAATGTCCCTTAGGTGCCTTCATGGAAATTAATACCCTTATTAAAAATTTCATTTGGAAGGGAAGTATTTTTGAAAAGAAGCTTGTCACCATCCCTCGGAAGACATGTTGTGAACAACTTGATAAAGGAGTAATTGGTATCAATAATGTAAAATTGTTTAATGATGCCCTTCATGCTAGACTCACTTGGAGTCTCATAAATTGTACTTCTAATGTTCTGAATTTTTAAATCATAGATTCTTTATTAAACTTTTGAAAGGAAATTTTAATTTCATTAACTCTTTGATCTGGCCTTCAATTAGGGACTCATATCATAAGATTATGGAAAACTCTATATGGATGGTTAGATCTGACTCCTACAATAATTTTTGGTGTGAAAATTGGATTGGTAACCCCTTGATATCTTTGTTGCTTTTTAATAATACTCTTGAAGATATTAGTCATACTATCAAGGATGTTTTACAATCTCATAGGCATGATCTCCCTAGGAACATTGTGCAGATCATTGATAATTATCTATTTTATACTTCTAGATATTTTCTTGTTTGAGAACCTGCTGCTAATGGTATTCTTGATTCAAAAAATTTCTACAATCATAATTTCTCTGGAAATGAATCTAATCATTAATGAGTGAGTACCTATAACAATCCTTGGATCAAACCCACAAGGTTCACTCTTATTTGGTGTATTTCACATAATATATTTCCCACTGAAATTGGCCTGCAAAATTTGGCATCCAACTCTACTCCAAATACCATTTGTGTAATCAACATAGGGGGGATTCTGATCATCTCATCTTTTATTGTGCTATAGCCTCTACTTTATGGAATTATATTTTTGAACTATTTAATTGCAGTTGGTCTCTATCTGACTCGATTGGTATTTTTTGAAAAATTTAATAGACATGAATCCTCTCAACAAGTTAAAAATATATTTCTTGCGGCACTAGCGGAACTCCTAAACGAGAATTGGTACGTCAGAAACAATATTATTCATAATAAGCAATCATTCAGTCTCAATGCAGGAAAAACTCGAATCCTCATTGTGATTCATGAATCTATTTCAATTCAAAAATACTATTGAAAAAACTCTTCTGGTGACTTTGAGAACCTTCGACATATCCAGGTTCCGGGTATTTTTCCGCAGCCCAAACGTTTTTTTTTTGAAGTTTTCCTGCAATCACTGATGCCAGGATGGATCAAAGTGAATGTTGATGGTGCCTCAACGGACCACCCAGGCCCTGCCAGTTGTGGAGCTATCTTTAGAGACTCTTATATCCAGTTTCAAGGTTTCTTCTATAGTGGATGTGGTCTTTCATCATCTTTGGAAGATGAAATGGTTGGGGTCATCCACGCAGTTGATTTCACGCTTCAAAGAGGATAGAGAAAGCTTTGGATTGAATGTGATTCTACCACCATTACCCATGCCATTTAAAATGGTGTTATTCATCTCTCCTGGCTGCTTACTACTCTATGGATTATTTGCCTAAAATCTCTCCATGGGATTGATTACATAGCTACTCATGCCTTCTGTGAATCAAAAGTTGTTGCTGATTCCATTTCCAACAAAGGTTTTCATCATAAAATGACTTGGCTGGATACCCCAGCTGATTTAGTTCATCTTTTTGATAGGGATTTTAAAAGAATCACATCTTTCCATCTTCTGTAAAGTTTTGTTTCTATAATTAATAAATGGTGCTTTGGTCTTTGAAAAATGAATTACCTTTTAAAAAAAAATTTAATGAGAATCTAAACCAAAAGGGGTAATACATGAGAGTAATTTTTTATGAACATATGTAATCTATAAAATATAATTTGGTAACCCATTGACTATTATACTGGTTATGTAATTTATATTTATTCAATTGTTTTATAAAACTCTATATATATGATGTTTTAATGAACTAAACTATCTAGATTGGAGTAGATAATGTTATTAGAATTTGAATGTGAATCATTATTAACAAGAATTTATACCCATGACATCATGGTTTACAGAAATATAGAGACCAAAGAATAATTTAGTTATTGATAGATAAAGTTTACTTAACTGTTATATGCTAGTTCACTGGACACTTACTTACCATCATATTCCCCATGACTATCCCTTGTTATGATCATGATTATTGTTCCTAATTTAACCCCTGAAATTGATAAATATTCATATATTCTTATCTATTCTTAAAACAAAATCATTATAATTTATTTAACCCCAAAATCAAATCAACTGTTTGAACCCAGTTATTACTTTGAGGTACATGTTTCTTTTATTATTTTTCCTTTGAGTTATTTTTTGAGAAAATTTGGGAGAACATGTCATGTTCTAGAATCATACATTCACACGTCCTAGCTCAGGGTTACACACTAGGTGATTCTATGTAAATTAAAATTAGTTTGGTTGTGTATGATGGGAATACATGTTGTGTGGGAATATCAGTGGGAAAAAAGGGGAAACCTAACTACATGTCATGTAATTCTATGTAGATGATGTTTAATCATGTCAGCATGTCCTAGAAAGTGTGTCAGTGGAAAACAACCTTTAAATGAATAGTAAAATGATATACACTCCATGTATATAGACATACACGCAATTTATTTTTTGTTTTTTGCTAAAAATTTGTAACATCCTTCTTATATCATTCCGGATAGAAGGCACATGCCGAGTTTCATAGTTCGTAGTGTCAGACATTCAATCTACTCTCATTTGATCATACAAACAATTATTCCCTTGTAGTTCGAAGTGTTAGAACCCAATCAGTAAGCTCTCGATTACTCTTGGTATGTTCTTCATGATTTTATGTCATGAATTATTTGTGTAATTATTAGTGTTTAACCTCATTTCACATATCCACTTCATTCTAACATGAATTAGAGGTTGACGGTGAATGAGGTGAGTCACACAAGGACTTGGTTGGTATTATTGTGCCTCTTGATAATTTCCAAGATGAATATATGTACTGTAGTTCCATGCACTCATATTGGGTTTCACATTAGTTTATTTTCAAAATGTGTAATTTTATAATTATAATAGGTTAATTAAATAGGATTTGTTATCCATGAATATTTTTTCCCTTGAATTAGGGGCACCCCATTGGTGTGTTTTTCTATAATTGTCTTTTATGGCAATTTAGCCCAGGTTTCATATGATGAAAGTGATATTCCCCTTATAAGGGTTGTCAAAAATTAATTGAGTTATAATAGGATTGAAATTGGGTTGAATAGTAATATGATGGATTAATGCATTGAATTATTATTCATCTAATTGCTGCATGTTTTGTCTATGATTGTTTAAGCATTATTGGAACGATTCTCCATACTATGAATTTTCCATGCAGGTATACATGTTTAAAAAAGAAATCTGTGGACTACATGAAATTCATGAGATATGAATTTCCCACATGAGTTTTTAATGTTTAAACACATTCAATAGTTCAATAATCATGTGATGCCAGATAAATGAAATGTGCCAACATGAGCTGTCATTGTTGAACCATGTAATAGTTTAATTTACATGTGTTTGGTGATATATGATTCATTCCCTTGTGAGTATATGGAAGGAACAGTCTTAAAATATTTCTCCAAGATTTATTATATTGGATGTTTTTGTTTTAACCTTGGATGACTAATGAAATGGTTAATTGAACATGTAATAAGAAAATATAAATAGTAATGGGTGAACTATGGATTCTGATTAGAATGCCCTGGATAGGTTCAGCTGAATGTTGTACCTTATTTTTTGGAGTACCCGTGCAACCATTGAGGGATGAAATGGATGGACAGAATTTGGGGTTATTATGTCAAGTCATTAGGAAGCCACTTATATAGTGGTATGTCTCAGGTCTCCTATGTTTGAAAAGGTTGAACGAGTCATGGAATGAGGGATACCATAGAGGGTTCCTATTTTAATGTTTATATATTGTGGATGATACATAGGGATTATTAATAATATCCAAGGATGACCCAATTGAAATATACTCACACCACACATATAGTGAGACATGATTCTTGAGAGGATCATACGGAGGAGCTTGCATGATGGAGGTGGTTATATACAAGGATTCGTACATGGATTACAAATTAGGATTGTCAATAAAAGACACAAATTGTAATATTATTATTGAAATGGACTATCTTGTGACATTTCATCCAAGAAAAAACATAATCATGGATTCAGTATTCTCTTTACTTTTTCTTGAATACCGTCTGAGTATCTGTTGTGATCACTTTTATACATGGATTGTTTGGCCTAGGAATTATCTCAATACTTGAATAAATATAGAGTAATTAAGTTGTTAATGAAAATTAATAATCATAAATGGAATATGTACTTGTTGAATTGGTAACATTTTAGTACTTCCATGTTTACTGCTTTTACTATTGTACAATACTTGTTATGTATTTCCATTCACATATTTGTATAAACCATTTTTGATTGGATATTTTTTGTTGGTCTCACACACTATTTGGGCCATGTTTTGGTCCTAATATAATTATATTGTCACAGGTGTTGATAAAGGAATTCTCCCTTCTACTAGAAATTGATTTTCTACCAAGGAGAATGAGTGAATGGGAAAATGTTTAGGATTATGAAGCTTTTATTTTTTTCTTTTGTATTTAGGTTCTTTGAGAATTTTATGATATCTGACTACCATATATCATATTTTGGCTATTTTCTTAGAAATAAAATGATAATTCATCTTTTGTATAGAATAATGATTTTTTATTTATTTTATCAGTCTTCCATTCTGTGTATATGTTTTAAGATGATTAGTTCCTCCTCTACTAAATGTTATTTCTTGGTTGTGACACACTCTTCCAATGAGGTAATTGATTCCCTACTATCGCTCTTAGGCCTCACATCTAGTCAGCAGCCTCTAGCATTTGAAAAAAAAATATTGGGGCCAGGTGGCCAACTGGCTAATGGGGAACCTTTAAAGTGGAGACTAGATCTTGGACATTACAAATTGGTTTTGAAGGGTTTTAATTTTCTAGTTTTCATTACTTTTTGGTGAAGAATATAAAATTTTTCGAATTTGGTAATTAGTTGTGCTCTGGATTAGCTACATTGTGTACTGGGAAAATTCAAATTTTCTCAAATTGAATTGGGATTTTGGATTTTAGGCTATTAAAGTTGATTCAATTTTTCTGTTAGGTAACACACTTGTATTGTGTTGTTATTTTTTATTTCATTGTGGTTCAATTTTGTTTCCTCTCAATAATATGACAATATTTCATCTCATGCATCAAATAGGCTCTTGTTTGTGGTCAAATATGTTTCATTCATTCCATTCAATTTATAAAGAATTTCTGATTTAATGTTATTGAGATAGATTTCATGATATAGATGCCTTAAATTGTGAAAGTTCCCTGATATATATTCATGATGTTGTGATAGTTTTATTGGTTCATGATATGGTTCAATTTGGATGGATTCCATGCATTGATCCTTTTGGTGTATAGGCCCTCTTGGATCATAATTTAGTGGATCATGTATCAGCCATGTGATATTTATTGGGTTGTTCTGTGATAAATTTTGATACAAATATTAGATTAATGTGGAGTATGGGCCCCCAGGGATATGAATTTCGCACATCGTTTCCTTATTTTTCATAAACATGGGTTTTGGGGATGTTTCTGAGGCTTATTATCTGGAAACACTGAAAAAACGGCATGTGCATCTATGAATACACACCATGTGTTTTTCTATTCGGGGTGAACTTTTTTCTTATGTAAACACCATTTTCCCATGTTTACATGCCATGTGGATATGATCATGTTTCTGGCCATGTGAGAGACAATACATGATGATGGTTTTTAGGTGGTTCACATAATTTCCTTTTTTGACACACTGTGTAGTAATTTTTCGTCAGATGTTAGAGTGGGCATTCCTATTTAATTTTTTCACAATAATGTAAAAACCATGATAATGAACACACTCTAAGGCTTATTAATGACCTTGTATAGTCATTCCATAATGAGGACTGTGTGTTGTACAATAGGAGAGTGTCGATGAACATACTCCAGATGTGGTAGGCCATGGGCTACCCGTGGATCATCTAGTTATGTAAGTCATGACACCAACTATTATACCCGATGTAGGTTTCGATTCATAGTTCCGTGAAGTATTAATGTTGTTTATGTATACATTTCAAGGATCACCACAACCTTCCATTTCAATGGATGAGCTTATGTGAGTGTTCCAGGAGCAGCATCCACTAACGTTTTATGGAGATGCTAGACCACAGGCTGCAGAGTCATGGTTTGAGGCCTTTTGTCGATATCATAGCATCAAGATATCCCTCTTTAAAGGACTTTAATTTTTGTAACATACATGCTTTGTGATTCCAAAATGGGATGGTGGGACCCGGTTACTCAGATAGAGCGTTATTGACACATGGAATGGAGAGATTTTTAATCAGTCTTTTATGATTATAACTATCCTGATATACTAAGAGCTGATAAATCAATAGATTTTATGAATATAGAGCATGGAACACTATCATTATAGAATATTCTACTAGATTTAATAAGTTTCATAATCTCACACCTATTCTGATTGTAGAAAATTTAACGAAGGCTAGGTATTTCGAGGACAGTCTAAGGTATGATTAGTGATCGCTTGTAAATGTATTCATGAGGACTATGATATGATCTATAGTGAATCATGAATTGCATTCCAAGGGTAATATAAGGTAATCTAGAGTGCGAAATGGGGCTATTTAGAACCATGATCTGTTTCTGTCTTGACCCATAGCAGTAGGTGTAATCTAGTTTTTACTCTTTTTTATATTTGTGGTAAGAAAGTACCTTCATGTAGCCAAGTGAGGTTATACCAGTGTGGTAGGCTAGGAAATATGAGGCTCCAATGTTTGATGAACCTAGTCGATTGTAGATCATGATGCATGATTTTCCATCTATAGAGGGTTTTCAATAAATTTTTTTCAACATTTAGTGGGAGATGGTTACACCGAATCTGCATATTGGGGTGGGGGTAGTAGTTTCTCACCAGCCAAGGAATTGGAATATGTAATGTCGTCCAGGATGAGGTGGTGTTCATGGTCACTGTAGCTGGAACCCAATTACTCAGCTACATCATGGTGGATCAGCTCAGGGTATCTGATCAGTGTCATAAGGCCATTATAACTGTAGGACTTATGTAATGAAACAAACCCAGAAGATGCAAGATCATAAACCATCTACTAATAGAGATACAATTCTATTTTCATCCGTGTTTTATTATGTCCTTTTTGATATAGGGGAATCTAATTGATTCATATATGTTTTTTATGTGGAGATCCATGGGCTCTATGTTTTTACTTTATACTATGTTATGATGCTAGAAAAAATATTATCAATTAGAATGGTAGGCGTTCGTCGGTGTATATATTTAACCTTGAGGATGGTTGGTGTCACCTTCTATGGAACCTATATGTCTTAGAGATGAAGGGCTCTAACATCATTCACATTATGGACTAGTTGGTTTTGTTGTAAGACATTTTTGATTTCCATTGCCTCATAGTCGGTCTTACATCACCATATGGTGGATAGTTTCTATATAAATGTGAATGGGGTGTCTAGGATAATCAATATAGACTTGAATATCGTGGGTTGGTCTCAGTGGAAGATTAGATTGCGAAATTATATTGGTATTACTAGGTAAAATGTTAGGTAGATTTCCTTCTCGTTTTTTAATCATTTAAGGAATGTTTTCATTGATGACATTTTTGGGATACCTCTAGGTAGAAAGGTGGAGTTCACTATTGAGATAGTTCTAAGAGATGCACTAGTATCTATTTCTCCTTACAGGATGGATACAAAGGATTTGAAAAATCTCAAGTAGTAGTTCGATAATATTGAAGCTAAGGGTTTCATATGACCCAGTACTTATCCTTGGGGTTTACCAGTCCTTATTGTGAAAAGGGCCTATGATACACTTAGGCTATGTGTGGACTAGGAAGAATTGAACCAGTTTACTATTAAATATTAATTTCTATTTCAATAGATATATGACATGTTTGATCAGCTTCGAGGAGACCAATGGTTATAAAAGATTGATTTGAGTTTATGTTCTCACCAGGTACATGTTCGACTAGAAGACATACCTCACCCAATTATTTAGAATATATGGTCTAAATGAGTACCATGTTATGTCGTTCGGTCTCACGAAAGCACCAACACTTTCTTTCGGCTGTTTTACTGATTGTTCCATCCTTACCTAGAACGTTTTTGGTGGTTTTCATGGATGTTATCATGATGGATTCTCAAAATCGACAGCATCATCGTACCATCATGATAATGTTTTCAATACATTGATAGAGTATCATTTATATTCCATAGTCACAAAATTACACTTTATGATGGATCAAATTCACTACCTGGGTTATATCATCAGAGAGATGGGAGTATTAGTGGACCTAAAAGATTTGAGAGCTGTAGATTCTTGGGAAAACCCAAGAATGTTTTTGAAATAATGATTTTTTGTGTAAATATGGTTACTACAAGAATTTGATATAGGACATGTCACACTTGGAAACGCCATTGAAGGGACTGACTAAGAAGGGTGTGGTTTTGGTGTGGTCATGTTCATGTGAGACAACCATTCATGAGATGAAGGGGCATTGGAATTTTACCCCAATACTGATATTTCCAGAGCTGATCAAGAGTTACACCATGTATTGTGATGCATCTGGTATTGGGCTGAGAGTAGTGCTTATGAATTGTGGGTCGTGTTATTATGTATTGGTCTCAGCAGTTGTGAACCCATGAGAGGAATTTCCCTACACACAATCTGGAGTTATATGCGGTTCTTCATGCATTGAGTTATGGGAGACAATAACTTTTGGGATATCATTTAGTGGTGTATGTGGGCAACAAATTCTTTTTGTAAATCTTTTCTCATTGTGATTAGAATTTGAGATTGTGAATATGGGTTGAATACCTTCAGTCCTTTGATTTTGATCCTACCAATATTCATATAAAATTCAATGTAGTGGTTGATGCAATGAGTTGGGTAGCTCAGATATAAGAAATATAAAAAGCTATTGGTTAGTGGAAGCTTACAGAATTGATCACTGAGATGAATCTAGAGGTTCATGTCAAACAAGGATAGAGATTACTTTCATCTGTTATGGATACCTCTACCCTACTGGAGAATGTGATGATGAGGCATCTATATTGTTTTAATGGTCTAGTTCTACTAGATAGTATTGAAGGTGGTGACCCTCCTCCTATATTGATGATATGAAATGATGAGGGTCTATGTATCCATGGACATGTGTGGGTTCTAGGGAAAATATGCGAGGATTTTATGTGGGAGTTTCATTCTTCAGATAAGGTAGTGCGCCCAAGTGTCAATAATATTTATCATCACATGAGACATCCATATTAGTGGCCAGGTATGAAGAAAGAAGTAACTAGCTCTATTTTTTTGGGTTCTACCTATCTGCAGGTGAAGGAAGAACATCAACACCCAGTTGGGAATTTACCATTTTTACATATTTGTGAATGTAAATGTGATGTTGTCTCGATGGATTTCATGATGCGATTACCAAGTTCACCTCTATGTGACAATGTTTTGTGGGTTTTGATTGACAAACATACAATGGATTCTCATTTCATGATAATAAATGAGTACATCAGTGTTCACGTGCTTTGAATGTCGTATATTCGTGAGGAATTACGACATCATGGGGTCCATCGTTCTATCAATTTAGATATGGAATCCATGTTTATGTCTCGATTATAAAAAATGGTTTTTGCACATAGGTTTTCGTTAGCAAGGAATACTACCCTTAGTCTAATATCTAGTCAGAGTATATGACACTAGTGATAGAGGACATGCTGCGAGCATGTGTCCATGATTTTAGGAGCTCTTGGGAGATGAATATTCCCATTGTTAAACATACCTATAATAATAGTTTCCATCCATCTATAGAAATAGAACCATACAAGGATTTATATGGCAGGTCATGCAATTCTCCCTCATGCTGGATAGAGGCCAGTGAGGAAGCTTTACTGGGACCTTTCCTCATGAAAGAGACTTTTGACTGGGTCTTTCTAATTTAGAAATAAATGGTTATAGTGCAGTCTCTTCGGAAATCATATACTAATTTCCTTAGGTGACCTCTGAAGATTGAGTGTGGGGATCGTTTTGTTCTTCTGTGTTTAATTGATGTTGGAACATAATATGATCCTGATACATGTTCAGACTTCATTGAGATACATCAGGTAATTAGAGATTTAGGAAAGGGTCAGGTCATTTTCCTATTAATTGCAGTTACTTTAGAAGTACTAATCCATTCATGATGTTTTTCGTGTATCTCATATGCTCTGATATCACTCAGACCCATGTCATGTTTTTTAGTCCATGGTGTTTGAGCTTCACGCTAATTCATCCTTTTATATAATTTGATTCTTATTTTTGATCGTAGCATGAAGGATCATTATGGTCGGTATCTTTCATTGGTACAGGTACTATGGAAGAACTACCGAGTGCAAGACATAACATGGGAGAGGGAGGTTAATGTATGAGTGTAGTGGCCAAGGTTATTTAGATATATTTCATCACCACCCATGGAAGGTAAATTTAGTTACAACATTCATTAATGGGGGATTTTTTAAGAAAAAGGAACATGCAATAAGGTACAAGTTTCTTTTATTCTATTTTCCATTTATTAGTTTTATAGAAAACATGGTAAAGATTGGCATGTACTAGAATCATACTATCACAAGTTCTGTCTTAGGGTTACACATCATGGAATCCTATGTACATGGAATTTCATTTGGCCTTGTATGATGGGAATACATGGTGTGTGGTCATGTTAGTTAGAGAAAAGTGAATAAACATACAATATGTAGTGTATTTATTAGTATACGTCTTATAGTCATGTGGGAAGTTCAGGAAAGTATGTCGGTGGAAAACAGCTGCCAAATGACCAGTAAAATGATATAACCACAATGTACATGAACTTACCTATGGTGTATTTTGTGTTTTTTTCTAAAATGGGAAGTATCCATCTTATATCATTATAAACCCAAGGTACTCACTGATCATCACAAGAAGTATCATGAGATCTCAAACATCCTGTCGTTTGATCATTAAAACTCTAGTTCCTTGATCAGGAAAAGGGTTGGAACCCAATCAGTAATCTTTTGATTAATCTAGATCCATTATTCTTGATTCCGTCTCATTATTGAGTTATTTATAGTTGAGAAATTGTCCATGTTTTGTAGATCTACTTCATTGTAACATGAATTAGAGGAAAACTATAGATGTTGAGAGTCACAAGTGGACTATGTAGGTGGTCTTGGGCCTCCCGTTAATTGACAGGATAAATATATGTGTTGAAGTGTCCTGAGCCCATATTTGGGTGTCACCATAATTTTATTTTTCCTGTTTTGTTGTCTGATGATGTTAGTGGAAATTAATATGTGTTTTTATCCATCCATAAGACTAATTTCCATGAATTTGATCCACCATATGGGTGTGTTTCCCTTAAATTTTTATTTTTGGACATTTTTCCTATGCTGCCTAAGATGAAAGAATTATTTTCCCTTATATGGGTTGTTAATAATGAATTGAGCTATCATTGGATTGAAATTGGGTTGAATTATTATTGGATGGAATAAGATATGGAATTAGTGTTTACTTCATCATCACATGTTATTCCTATAATTTTTTAAGCATTCATGGAATGTTTTTAAAAAATATGAATTTTCTATGTTAGTATATTTTTTTAAACCATGTATGTTGTGGACTACTTGAATTCTTGGATATTTGAATTTCCCATGTATTCAGTTAACTACTAAATCCATTTCATTGTATAATTATCATGTGTTTCTTGATAAATTAAATATGACAACATGAGTTTTCATTGTTGAATAATGTAATGTTATAATTTACATGTGTTTCTTGATATATGAATCATTCTCATTTGTTTATTTGATTGTCCAATCATTAAGAGTTTGTCCCATTCTTAATTACATTGGATGATTTTGTTTTGACCTTTTTTGCCTAATGAAATGGTAAATTTAACCAAATAAAAAAGATAAAATGGAAATTGGTGAACTATGGATTCAGATTAGAATGATAGGGATGGGCTCATGTGACCATTGTACCTTATTCCTTGAGTGACTGATGCATCCATTGAGGGAACACATTGGACATACTAAATTGGGGGACATTATGTCAAGACATGAGTGAGCCTCAAATATAGTGGTTGGGCTCATGAAGGCTATTTTTTAAATGGCCAAACGAGTCATGGATTGAGGGATACCATGTAAGAGTTCTATTGGAAATATTATATGTCAAAGTAGAAACATGGGACTTATATATAGGATCCAAGGATGGCCCATTTGAAATATACTCAGACCACACCTACAATATGATCGGGTTCTTATTAGGATTGTACAGACTGGCATGCAGGATGGAGGTGGTTATATGAAATTAGTTATACATGGATCCCAGATCTTTAATGTCAAGATCATACTCGAATTATAAATTTAATATTGAAAGGGATTGTCTTATGACATGTCTTCAATGTCAATTCACATTCTTGGGTTCATTCTTCACATTACTTTTTCTTGATATCCTTTTATGGTGTATGTTGTGCCCACTATTACATGGGGCCCGACCGACCTATTCTGGATCTCTGAACGTATATATTTTCATAGTAATTGAACACTTGATGACTATGAACTAACATAAATTGAACTAATACATGTAGAATTTTTTACTTTTGAGTACTTGTTAGTTCACTACATTAAATATTGTAATCTTCTTATTAAATATTTTATCAGAAAGATTGGAAAATACCATTGGTGGTTGAAAACTGAGATTTTGTATACAACCCTTTTTAGGCCATTTTGATGGCCCAAGATGATTATATTGTTGTATGTGTTGATATGGTAATGAACCCTTCTACTGGTACTTGACTAGATTCTTTGGAGAATGAGATCACGGGACAAAGCATAGTCTTACAATGAATCAACGATTTCTTTTGTGTTCCTACTCCTTGATACATGTATTTTATCTAACATAATTATATCATATTTTGGCTGTCTTCTTAGAAATAACATGATGTATCATATTTAGTAAGGATCAATGCTTGATTATTTATCTTATCAGTCCTTCACTGTTTAATTCTATTGTGTGACTTATAGTGATTCTTATATTTTATACTATTTCTCTATTCTGTTACACTCTTCCAATGAAGACATAGTTTCCCCAATCTTTCACCATAGGCCCTCACTGATAGTCTACAACCTATGGTGTTTGGCGAAATACGCTTGAGGCCATGCGGCCAACTATGTATGGGGTACATTTATGTGAATACCATATCTGTGACATTACAAAGTGGCATCAAAGTATTTTTATTTTTTTGTTTTCTTTACATTTTGGTGGTGAATATAAATGTTATGGAATTTGGTAATTAACTATTCTTCGGAGAAGCTACCCCATGTACAGGAAAAATCCATATTAACTCTAATTGAAATGTGCTTTTGGATTTGGAGATATTACAACTGATTTGATTTCACTGTTAGGTGATATACCTATATTTTTTTGTTATTACTAATATCAGTGTGGTTCTACTATGGTTTCTCTTGATTAGATGAGGGTATTAAATCTCATGGTTCATATACGATCTTTCTTGAAATCACACACCTTGCATTATTTCCACCCCATTTAAATAACATTACTGATTACATGCTATTATGGTAGATGGTGTTCTACATGCACATGATGTTATGATTGTTCCTTGATAGATATTCTGGTTATTTTGATATGTGTATTGGTATATGATATGGATTGATTTGTATGGATGTCATACTTTGATCACTGAGGTGTAAGGACCCTCTTGGATCAGAATTTGGTGGATCATGTATTAGACCTGTGATATAGATTGGGTTGTTCTGTGCTAAATGTAGATGCCCATATAATATTAATGGGGAGTACTAGCTTCCATGAATTGGAATTTGGAACATCATTGCTTTAATTTTCATAAAAAGGGGTTCTGAGGATGTTTCTCAGGCGTGCATTTCGAAATCCCGGAAAAAATTTTGTGTGGTTCTACAAACACACGTCATCTATTCATCTCTTCAAGAATTTTTTTTCCTAATGTGAACTCAATATAAGAATGTGTACATTTCGTCTAGATATTACTGTGTTTCTCACAATGTGAGTGAAAACACAAGATGACGGGTTTTGGGTGGTTCACACCGTGTTTTAATTTTACACACCCAATAGTTCCCTTTTAGAAGTTAGAGTGAATTTTCCTCTCTTTTTTTCGCATGAATGGAAAACCCATGATAATGAACATGAACTAAGGCTTTGCGAATGACCTTGTAGAGTCATTATTCCATGAAGAATATGAGTTGTACATTAGGAGAGTGGTGACAGACGTACTCTTGAGTTGGTAGGCCTGGGGATACTAGTGCATCCTCCACTTGTTCCAGTCACGTTAAAACTTTTTATAACTGATATAGGTTCTGATTCATAGTTATGTGAAGGCTTAATGTGGTTTATGTTTAATTTTCAAGGATAACCACAACCTTCCATGTCAATGGAGGAGCTGACTTGAGTGTTATAGTAGTAGCATCCACCGACATTTTCTCGTGAAGGATGACCACATACAGTTGGGTCATGGTTTGAGGCCATATTGACAATCTTCAATCATCAAGATACACCTCTTAACAGAAGGGTAATTTTCAAGACATACATGATACAAGATTTTTCAATGAGTTGGTGTGACATTATTATGCAGAAGGAACTTTATCGAGATATTATGATGGATATTTTTAGATAGACTTCTATGATTATTAGTATCCGGAATTCTAATGGCAGAAAAAGATCGTGAGTCTATGCATCTGGAGTAGGGAACATAATCATTAATAGACTATTATTCTCATTTGACTGAGCCTCGTAATTTCAAACCTATTTTTATAGGTGATGATTTATGGATGTCTAGGCATTTTTAGGATGGTATCAGGTTTGACATTCAATCACAGGTACATATCATCATTTTCACTAGTATTTATGCTATAGTTAATTATGAACTGATTACCCATTGTAATCTCTTGGAATATGAAGGTCTGAACCAGGACAGTTTATTACCAAAATCTAGTATTATATCGATCTAAAGAAAGTTATGTCATCTGGTGTTTTCTCTTGTTTATAGTAGTGACTGGAATGTTCCTTTAGGTAGCCACATGAGGTGCTACATGTTTGGTATGTCGAGGCATACGAGGTTATAGTGTCTAAAGGACCTAGTCGAGTGTTGAGAATACATCATGATGGGACATATATAGCACTTTTGAAGGAATGTTCTACCTGCATCTAGTGGGAGAGGGTTTTCACTAAATCCACATTCAAGGGTTGGGCTTGAAGCTTCTCACAAGAAAATGATTTGGAATATTTCATTCCATTCTAGCTGAGGAGGTGGTAATGGTCAGGGTATCTAAAACCCAAGTACTCAACAACAACATTGAGGATCATCTTATGATAGTCAGGTACTGTCACATGGCCGCAATACTGGTAAGACTTATGCAACACAATAGACATAGTAGGAGACTGATCTATGACCTTCTACTATTAGATGTACAATTCTAGTCACCTCGAGGTTTTCTTATGTACTTTTTGTTATAGATGATTCTCATAGTTTCATATATGTTATTATTGTGGAGAGCCTTGGGCTATTTTTTTTCTATTTACGATGTTATTATTCTAAGAACTCTGTTACAAATTATAATGGTAGTTGTGTATCAGTGAAAGGATTTCCTATTTAGGTAGGTTGGTGTAAAATTCTATAGAACCACAATGTCTTATAGATGAGGAACTTTTATGTCAATATCAGAATTTTTTGGTTGGTTTCTTTTCAACCAATTTTTTATTTCAATCACAGCAGGGTGGGTTTCATGTCACCAGAGCGTGGAGATATTCTATATACGTGTGAATGAGATGTCCAGTAGAGAAGAATCGGACACAAGCATCATGGGTTGGGCTGAATGATATCCTAGATTTTGATATTATATCTAGATGACCATTGATAACGCCAGGATAATTTCCCTCCATATTTTTAATCATTTCATGTATGTTTTTCTAGATGTCATTTCATTCTTACCATAGGACATTAAGGAGGAGGTGACTATTGAGTTTGTGGTAGGAGATGCACTGGTATCCATTCCACTCTACCTGATAGCTACAAAGCAGTTGTAATAGCTCAAGATGTAGTTAGAAGACTTGAAAGATAAGTGTTTCATTGTAACTATTACTTTTCCTTGTGGTTTATTTGTACTCTTGGATAAAAAGTACGATGGAACCCTTAGGGTTTTTTGGACCATCAGAATCTGAACCAGTTGATGATTCAGAACCAATATACCTTTCCTGTCACGACCCGTCCTCGGGGCCCGTGCTGTGACTACCCCAAGCCCGCCTTCCGTAGGCCAGGGGCTAGCGACTAGCACCAAGGAGAAAAATCCCGGTAAAAAGGGAAGGCATTGCATTTGTAAAGTAAATAAGCACCACAAAGTAAGCAAGAGGAAAAGTAAACACTAAGTAAAAACTGAGTACAACTGAAGTGCGGAAAAGTAAATGGGCTAGTATACAAACCCAAACTGAATGTAAAGTACAACTCGAAAGGGAAAACAACAACTGTAAAGTAAAAGCCGCTACACCGAGCTGTCCACTAGAAATCCCACCTGAAAGGGTGGCTACAGATAACTCCACTGCTCCTCGGGTCCCGCCGTCCGCTCCGAGCACGTCCCTCCCAGTGGTCCACCTCCAGGTACCGTCCTGCTCAGAAAGCCTCAACCATGATCAACGCTGCCCGTCGTCTGCAACCAACACAACGTAGTGCGGGCATAGCCCGTGCAGGGGTGAGTATAAGCTACTCAGTAGGGACCCCGAGACCCCTGACGGTCTCCCAAAATCCACAAAGGATAAACCACAAAGGTAAGATACAATCACAAAGTAACAAACGACACTGCTTAGGTATATGCCCATACATATACCTAAGTCATTAATTCCAATACGCTCCAACCTCCAAGCCCAATTACAACTCAGTCCACACATGAAAGTATACGTATTCCACACAGGAAAGCAAAACAAAATCCACACAGGATAGCACAACACAATCCGCACAGGAAAGCAACATGATTCAGCTCACACTGGTATACTTCTTCGGTAGACGATATAGATGATCACTGAACCATCTAAGTCATAGGACCCACAAAGGATCGATAGGTACTAACCCCCGCAAACACCCACACAGGATCGGACCCACACAGGATCTGTAGGCGCGGGTTCACATAGGACCGCTGAGTGCAGACCCACACAAGATCGGACTCACACAGGATCGGTAGCACTGATCCACACATGATAGATGAGTGTTGTAGTCGTCGTTATCGAATCCACTAAGGATCTATGTACTGTCGTCGTCGCAGTCACAGTAGCAGTCGCAGAAGCAGTCGCAGTAGCAGTCGCAGCCAGCTCTACGGTTCCCGCACACAGCAAGCTCGTTCGGGAGGGTCCTCTCCACGAGCCGAGAGGCTGATACATCAACTGTCACAATGTCCAGAGTTGATGTATCCAAAAGTTCTGTATCTCCAACAGGAACTCAATGCAACAGACGACGCGTCGATCGGACGCCCGGTCTAAGAGTTATTGGCTTTTTCGTCCTAGGGGCCCGGTTGGTTTTTAATGAAAAACCAACCCAACCGTACTCCACCTGTGTCCAAACCTTGGTCGGAGCATGCCAAAAGATCCGTCTCAATAAGTGGAACTCAACATAGTTGGCGGTACGTCAATCAGACGTCCGTAGCTCAAGATATGAGCGTTTCCGCTCCGAGGGCCCGATTGGTTTCATGTACGAACCAACCCGGACGAAGTCATAGTATTCCTAAACCTTGATTGAGATATACCGAAACTACCGTCTCGATCCAAGGATCGCATCTCCACTGACGGCGCGTCGTTTGGAGGTCTGTAGCACGAGTTATGGGCATTTGAATCCAAACTGCTCGGTAATGGGGGTTTCGGGGCCGGGCCGTCCTGGCCCGAGACCCCCTGGTTGGCCCGAACCGGGTCGACCTGCCCTGAACAGGGTCGACCCGGCCCGGCCTAGCCTGGTGGATTGGCCTGGCGCCGGTCTGGCGCAACGCGCCGCGCACTATCAGCTCGGCCGAAGGCCGAGCTGGTGGAAAACAGGGGGCCGCCTGCCCCCCTTTGTGAAACCGGTCCCCCTCATTATGGGGGTCGTTTCATTGCTGGCCGGGCGAATTGATTCCCCCCGGTTTTCCTCCCTTTCGGCCGGCCCGACCTGGCCGGCCGGTTCTTCCTCAATGGGACCGGCAAAGCCGGTCCCCCTTCCGGCTTCCGATACCGGCGGCCCGGCTGGCCGCCGGTCTTCTTGTTCAGCTGCGGCCCGGAACTGGCCCCGACCTTCGTCGTCTGACGCGGTGCGACGACACCACGCCCCACCGCCGCGGCCCCTCTCTGGCCGCGGCGCCTTCAACTTTCTTCGACACGGCACAATGGCGTCGCGTCCTTGCATTATTTTACAACGCGGCATGACGGCGCCGTGTGTTTCTTGTCGTATGATCCTGCGCGGTGCGATGACACCACGCCACACCCGTTTCAATCCACAAAAGAATAAACATGAATAGGAGGAGGGTCAGCCGTGTTCGTGCGGTCCGACCCCCTCGCGTTATTTGCTAACAATTGGACAAATTTTACGAAGAAATAATCACGGGTATAAATCATGAACAAAAGAATAAAATAAACCCCTACTTTAGTTTCAAGTACGGAGCACATCAACAAGCCGCGGAAGACAAGCGCCGCGGAGGTCGGGCATCGCGGAAATCGAACGTTGTTTCCGTTGACGTCGAGGTGTGCCCAAAGAGGTACGTCACTGGAGAAGATTCGTCGTGTCGCGGATACGGGGTCGCGAAAGGACAAGGTTCTCCGGCGGAGAATTTCTTCGTTGAAGAACGACGTTCTTTGCGTCCTTCGTTGAGTTTGAAGAAGATGAAGAAGACTTCTCTACTCTCTCAAAGAGACAAAATTCTATCAAAATAAAATAAGTCTAAACTTATTTTATTTACACAACTAAACCATTTGAATTTCAAAAGTTTGAAATTAAGATAACTCTTCTCAATTAATAACCTAAGTTGTCAAGATTAATTAATGAGGAGTTATAGGGAGTTTAAAAAAAAGGAGATGATGTGTTAGGGTTCGTGTAGGCCCCACCACAATTAATCCTCTAAAGGGAGGTTAAGTGGATGTGGGTCCCACCCCTAACTCCCTTTGGGAGGTTATAACTAACTTGGTTAAAAATAAAATGTGTTTCCACATTTTATTTAACTTCATTTTAAATTAACAAAAACTAACTCTCAACCTGCAATAAACGCAACCTCGGAAAAGGTCTCCTTAAGCGAATATCAGCGCTGAGAGTTCATCGGTGCCCTTAGAATTCGATTTCGGGCACCGGTTCAAAAGTTAGAAATTCCCGCTCATTTGTTCCCTGAACGTACCCAAGCCAATCTTCAGAAATTGATTCCGGGCACACCGAGCCTCGGAATCAGGTGCCGTCAAAAACCGCGCTCTTGTAAAATTCCAAATAAAAATAAGAAAAAATTTCCATTGAATTTTACGGGTCCTTACATTACTCTCAACTCAGGGATTTATGTCCCCGTAAAGATACATCAAAACTAGGGAAACAAATTAGGGTACTGAGCACGCATCTTTGCCACCCGCTCCCAAGTGCTCTCCTAGATATTTCCGTTCATCCATCTGATGCGCACTAGAGGAATCGACCGTCCACGTAGGACCCACTCCTGTCGATCCTCGATCTCCACCGGGACCTCCGTAAAAGTCTCCCCATCGTCAACATCAAGATCCCCATGGTCAATGATGTGTGTCGGGTGGTGCATGTATCTCCTCAGCTGAGATACGTGGAAGATGTTGTGCACCCGGTGCAACTGATGTGGTAGAGTCAGGCGATAAGCCACCTCGCCAATCCTGCGGAGGACCTGGAAGGGTCCGGTGAAACGTGGAGATAACTTGCCGCCTCGGCCAAATCTCCATATACCACATCGAGGTGAGACCCGCAAGAAGACGTGGTCCCCATTATCAAACTCTAGTGGCCTCCGCCTCCTGTCAGCGTATGACTTATGCCGGCTCTGAGCTGTCCTCATCCGCTCATGGATGACCTGGACATTCTCTGTCGTGGCCTGGACCATCTCCGGCCCCACAAGTGCTGACTCCCCAGGGTCTGTCCAGCACAAAGGAGATCTACAAGGTCGGCCGTACAACGCCTCATACGGTGCCATCCCGATGGTGGAGTGGTAGTTGTTGTTGTACGCAAACTCCACCATGGGTAGGTGGTCCTCCCTGCTACGACCAAAGTCGGGGACACATGCGCGGAGCATGTCCTCGAGAGTCTGAATGGTCCTCTCTGTCTGACCATCCGTCTGAGGGTGAAAGGTTATACTCGGACGTAGATGCGTCCCGAACGCCTCCTACAATCCCTTCCAAAGCCGGGAAGTAAAGAGATCATCTCGATCGGAGACGATAGATGATGGCACACCGTGAAGCCATACAATCTCCTGAATGTAGAGACGTCCCTTGCTCTCCACTGATCCCTGCTCTCGGATGGGTAAGAAGTGAGCCGACTTGGTGAGTCGTTCGACAATCACCCAGATGGAGTCGTGACCTCTGGAAGTGCGTGGAAGTCCAGTCACGAAGTCCATAGATATTCCTCCCTACATCCTCTCCGGAACCTCAAAGGGTTGTACAAAGCCTGCTGGTACCTGATGCTCTGCCTTCACCTGCTGGGAGGTGAGGCATCGAGAAACAAACTATGCCACAGCCTTCTTCATGCCCGACCACTAGTGCTGTCGTCTGAGATCTTGGTACATCTTCGCCACTCAAGGATGTACCGCCATAGTGTGAAACTCTCTCAGCACCTCCTCTTGCAATGCGACTGGTACCATGGTACGTCCTCTGAAAAGGATGTTGTGCTCTGCTCCAAGGGAGAAACCATCAGGTTCCTGTCCTGAGGATATATGTGCACGCCGTGTCTCACAGTCAGCGTCCTCACGCTGTGCCTCTCTGAGCTGCTGCAGTAGTGGAGGAGTGATTGTGTGAGACTGAAGGAAGGATGCTCCATCTCTATCCACAAAGGATATCTGCAAAGAGGCTAGCTGCTCTGTCGCCTCCTCAAGTAGATGAATGCACGTCCTCCTGCTGAGGGCATCGGCCACTACGTTCCCGTTTCTAGGAGTATTGACTATCTCAAAGTCATTGTCCTGGAGGAACTCTAGCCATCGCCACTGTCTCAGGTTCAGGTCCTTCTGCGAGAAGATATACCTGAGACTATGATGATCAGAAAAGACTGTGAAGCGCTCGCCCATCAGGTAGTGTCACCATGTCTTCAGGGCGATGACCACTGCTGCTAACTCCAGGTCATGGGTAGCATAATTCTGCTAAGGAGGCCTCAACTGACATGATCCATAGGCGATCACTGCCCTCTCCTGCATCAGGACACAACCGAGTCCGGACCCTGATGCATCGTAGAAAACTATGTATCCAAATCCCTCCTCAGGAAACCTCAAGATAGGTGCGCTGGTCAATCTCTGTCTCAGCTCTTGGAAGCTCTGCTGACATCTGTCTGACCATACGAAGGGTTTCCCTTTCTTCGTCAAAGTTGAGAGTGGTGCCGCAACACTGGAGAAGTATGGCACAAATCTCCGATAGTATCTGGCTAGTCCCAAGAAACACCAAACCTCCGTCACGCTCCTGGGTGGCTCCCAAGCTAGCACTGCCTTGATCTTCGCGGGATCCACTACAAATCCTGCCTCAGAGATGACGTGTCCCAAGAAGTGGACCTCACGTATCCAGAACTGGCACTTTGAGAGATTTCCATAAAGCTGGTGCTCTCGGAGTGTGTCTAGTACAACCCGTAAGTGGTAGGCGTGCTCCTCCTTAGTCGTTGAGTAAATAAAAATGTCGTCGATGAAGACAACGACAAATCAATCGAGGTATGGATGAAAGATCATGTTCATGAGGGCCATGAACACTGCCAGAGCATTGGTCACGCCGAAGGGAATAAACTAGAACTCATAGTGGCCATACCGACATCTGAAGGCTGTCTTCTGCACGTCCTCGTCTCTAACTCTGAGCTGATGATAGCCTGACCGGAGGTCTATCTTCGAGAACCACCGTTCTCCCTTGATCTGATCAAAGAGGTAATCAATCCTCGGTAGCGGATACTTGTTCCTCACTGTCACCTGTTTCATGCGTCGATAGTCAACACAAAGTCGCATGCTCCAGTCCTCCTTCTTGGCGAACAATATCGGGGAAGCCGAGGGTGAAACACTGGGTTGGATGAACCCCTTTCCCTGCAAGTCCTCCAACTGTACCCGTATCTCTCGAAACTCGGTGGGGGCCATCCGATATGCTGGAGTCGATATAGGAGCTGTCCTGAGGTACATGTCAATATAAAAGTCTACCTCTCTACGAGGAGGAAGCCCTGGAATGTCATCGGGAAAAAAGTCCGCAAACTGATCCACCACTACAGGAAAACCGGGACTCCGCACGTCAACTGCTCCTAGGATGAGGCTAGGCAACTGATGAGTGATGGGCTGTCCTCTCCTCTGCGAGAGTCCATCCTGTGCTGTAAAGGATCCCTTCTCACTAGTGAATGTGAACCTGCTCCCGTCGGTGCATACACATCGCACCTTGCACCTAAAACAGTCAATCTGTGCATGGACCGTAGATAAAAAATCCATGCCCAAGATGACATTGTAAGGCCTCGACGCTGCTACAAGAAGATCCCAGCCGATTCTCTCGCCTTCTAGAGTATGCTCACACTGCCGGCACAAATGCGTAATCGTCGAGTCTGCTCCCGTAGTATTCTATAGCTGTAAGGATCGAGCCAACGGCTCTGTCGGAATCTCCGAGCTATGAAAAAGGGCAGCGACTATGAAATAGTGACTCGCTTCTGTGTCTATAAGTACTGCAGCAAGGGTTGAATAGACACAGATAGTACCTCGAATCGTCTCGGGCGTGCCGTGGTCGTAGGCCTCCGCTTCCTGGAGTTGTGCCTGTCTCTGCCCGCCAGCTCCCTGTGGTCGGGGTGGACCTCCTGGTGGTGGTGGTGGTAGAGCGTCAAAGCGTCGTCCACCACCTGCTGCTCGGCCAGCTCCTCTGCCTCGTCCGCCTCCTCCCTGCTGACCGCCACAGTCGACCCTCTGCCTCTACCTCGGTGGTCCCCCAACCGTCTGCAGCTCCTCGGCACGGCGGGTCGGGCAGTCACGATCAATGTGGCCCTGCCCGCCGCACGAGTAACACTGTCTGCCTCTCGAAAGACTGGCTCCGCGTTGTGTGCCCCGCACTGCTGAGCCAGTGTCCTGAGGTCGTCTGCCTGATGGTCTGGTCTGCCTGGACCCCAGAGTCATCCGTCGACTACATACTATAGAAGACTCTACCATGTGCCACCCTGCGGTGGGTCTCGGCGCTGGTGTAGACTCAGCAAGGAAGCTCTCGATCAAAAGGGCCCGCTCCAGTACTCCTGTCTCAGTCAGTATGCTGAGAGAGATTAGCAATGCCCTGATCTCGTGTCACAATCCCTGCTCAATAGTCCGGGCCCAGAAGAATGGGTCCCGTACCATATCAGCCGAGTAGCACGAGAGATCAGTAAATCTCGCCGAGTACTGAGCGACCATCAAGCTGCCCTACCGCAGCTGAAGAAGCTCATGGATACGCACCGCACAAAGGGTGGATGGGACGAACTCCGAGCGGAAGAGGCTCTCAAAGTCCGTACATAGAAGAGATGCCTCATCGTCCACCTGGAGCATCAAGCTCCACCATCGTCCTACTGTTGCGTGCAGTAGGCTAGCAGCGAGGATCACCATGAGGTCTGCAGGTGTCCTCACTAGCCTGAAAACTCGTACCACTGCCTCCAGCCAGTCCTTTGCTGCCTGGGGGTCCTTCTCCCCATGGAACCTAGGCGGTCGCTGGCGCCGGAACTCGTGCAGAGCTCCATGGTGACGTGCATCGTCAGCGACTGCTGCTGGAAGCCTCGGTGGCTCGGCGGGTAGTGCTACCGCCGGTGCCACTACTGACAAAGGGCCCTGCACCGAGGCCTCGTCGCTTGGTGGGCTGTCATCACGCTCGACTCTCGGAAGCCTAGCTGGTTGCCGTCGTGGGGCCATCCTGAAAAGGAAACAGGTGCGCCACGGTCAGAACAGTATACCTGGTGAGCTGATACAAAGTAATCACAAAGAAAACTTGAAACACACAACAATCAATGTTTTCGTGCATTAAGTCGGAAATCAGAAGTCAGGGTCCTGGTGTACGGATACGTCGGCCGCCGCACCAACACTGGACTCCCTGGACTGATAACCACACCCAATACGGTAAAAATTATTACTTCACATAGAAAAGATCAGAGTTCGCGGTAGAACCGAACTCCTCTGATACCAATTTGTCACGACCCGCCCTCGGGGCCCGTGCCGTGACTACCCCAAGCCCGCCTTCCATAGGCCAGGGGCTGGCGACTAGCACCAATGTGTAAATCCTGGTAAAAGGGATGTCATTGCCTTTGTAAAGTAAACAAGCACCACAGATTAAGCAAGAGGAAAAGTAAACACTAAGTAAAAACTGAGTACAACTAAAGTGCGGAAAAGTAAATGGGCCAGTATACAAACCCAAACTGAAAGTAAAGTACAACTCGAAAGAGAAAACAACAACTGTAAAGTAAAAGCCGCTACACCGAGCTGTCCACTGGAAATCCCACCTGAAAGGTGGGTACAGATAGCTCCACTGCTCCTCGGGTCCTACCGTCCGCTCCGAGCAGGTCCCGCCCAGTGGTCCACCTCCAGGTACCGTTCTGCTCAGGAAGCCTCAACCACGATCAACGCTGCCCGTCATCTGCAACCAACACAACATAGTGCGAGCATAGCCTGTGCATGGGTGAGTTTAAGCTACTCAGTAGGGACCCCGAGACCCCTGAAGGTCTCCCAAAATCAACAAAGGATAAATCACAAAGGTAAGATACAATAACGAAGTAAAAACCGACACTGATTAGGTATATGCCCATACATATACCTATGTCATCAATTCCAATACGCTCCTACCTCCGAGCCCATGTACAACTCAGTCCACACAAGAAAGTATGCGTATTCCACACAGGAAAGCAATACAAAATCCATACAGGATAGCACAACACAATCCACACATGAAAGCAACAGGACTCATCTCACATAGGTATAGTTCTTCGGTAGATGATAGAGATGATCACTGATCCATCTAAGTCGTCAGACCCACAATGGATCGATAGGTACTAACCCCCGCAAAGACCCCCACAGGATTGGACCCACACAGGATCTGTAGGCGCTGGTTCACACAGGACCGCTGAGCGCAGACCCACACAGGATCGGACCCACATAGGATCGGTAGCACTGATCCACACAGGATCACTGAGTGGTGTAGTCATCGTCGTTGAATCCACTAAGGATCTCTGTACTGTTGTCGTCGCGGTCACAGTAGCAGTCGCAGTAGTAGTCGCAGTAGCAGTCGCATCTAGCTCTAGGGTTCCCGCACACAACAAGATCGTTCGGGAGGGTCCGCTCCACGAGCCGAGAGGCTGATACATCAAATGTCACAAATTCCAGAGTTGATGTATCCAAAAGTTTCGTATTTCCAATAGGAACTCAACGCAACAGACGGGGCGTCGATCGGACGCCCGGTCTGAGAGTTATTGGCTTTTTCGTCCCAGGGGCCCGGTTGGTTTTTAAGGCAAAACCAATCCGACCATACTCCAACTGCGTCCAAACCTCGGGCGGAGCATCCCAAAAGATCTGTCTCACTAAGAGGAACTCAAAAAAGCTGACGGCACGTTAATCGGACGTCTGTTGCTCAAGATATGAGCGTTTCCGCTCCGAGGGCCCGGTTGGTTTCGTGTACGAACCAACCCGACCGAACTCAAAGTATTCTGAAACCTTGAGTGCGATATACCGAATTGACCGTCTTGATCCAAGGATCGCATCGCCTCTGATGGCGCATCGTTTGGAAGTCTGTAGCCCTAGTTATAGGCATTTGAATTCAAACCGCTCGGTAACGGGGGTTTCGGGCCCGGGCCGTCCCGGCCCGTGACCCCCCGGTTGGCCCGAACCGGGTCGACCTGCCCCTGACAGGGTCGACCCGGCCCGACGCGGCGTGGCACGGCCCGGCGCGGCGCGGCCCATCCCGGCGCGGCTCGGCCCGGCCCGGCCTGGCGGACCAGCCGGGCGCCGGTCCGGCACAGTGCGCCGCGCGCTGCCAGCACGGCTGAAGGCCGAGCTGCTAGAAAACGGAGGGCCACCTGCCCCCCTTTGTGAAACTGGAACCCCTCATTATGGGGACCGTTTCTTTGCTGTCCGGGGGAATTGATTCCCCCCGGTTTCCCTCCCTTCCGGCCGCCCGACCTGGCCAGCCGGTTCTTCCTCAACGGGACCGGCAAAGCCGGTCCCCCTTCCGGCTTCCGACACCGGCGGCCCGGCTGGCCGCCTGTCTTCTCGTTCCGTCGCGGCCCGAAACCGGCCGCGGCCTTTGTCGTCCGGTGTGGTGCGACGACACTGCGCCCCACCGCCGTGGCCCCGCTCCGGCCATGGCGCCTTCAACTTTCTTCGACGCGGCGCGACGGAGTCGCGTCCTTGCATTATTTTACGACGCGGCGCAACGACGCACTGTGTTTCTTGCCGTATGATCCTGCGCGGTGCGACGACACCGTGCCACACCCCTTTCAATCCACAACAGAATCAACATGAATAGGAGGAGGGTCGGCCGTGTTCATGCAGTCCGGCCCCCTCGCGTTATTTTCTAACAATTGGACAAATATAACGAAGAAATAATCACGGGTATAAATCCTGAACAAAAGAATAAAATAATCCCCTACTTCAGTTTCAAGTGCGGATCACATCAACAAGCCGCGGAAGACAAGCGTCGCGGAGGTCAGGTGTCGCGGAAATCAATCGTTGTTTCCGTTGACGTCGAGGTGCGCCCGAAGATGTACGTCGCTAGAGAAGCTTCATCGCGTCGCGGATACGGCGTCGCAGAAGGACTGTGTTCTTCGGCGGAGAAGTTCTTCGTTGAAGAACGGACTTCTTCGCGTCCTTTTTTGAGTTTCAGAAGATGAAGAAGACTTCTCTACTCTCTCAAGGAGACAAAATTATAACAAAATAAAATAAGTCTAATGCTTATTTTATTTACACAACTAAACCATTTAAATTTAAAAAGTTTGAAATTAAGAAAACTCATCTCAATTAATAACCTATGTTGCCATGATTAATTAAAGAGGAGTTATAGGGAGTTTTAAAAAAAGGACATGAAGTGTTAGGGTTCTTGTGGGCCCCACCACACTTAATCCTTTCAAGGGAGGTTAAGTGGATGTGGGTCCCACCCCTAACTCCCTTTGGGAGGTTATAACCAACTTGGTTAAAAATAAAATGTGTTTCCACAATTTATTTAACTTCATTTTAAATTCCCAAAAACTAACTCTCAACCCGCAATAAACGCAACCTCGGAAAAGGTCTCCTTAAGCAAATATCGGCGCTGTGAGTTCATCGGTGCCCTCGGAATTCGATTCCGGGCACCAGTTCAAAAGTTAGAAATTCACGCTCGTTCGTTCACTGAACGTACTCGAGCCAAACTTCAGAAATTGATTTCGGGCACACTGGGCCTCAGAATCAGGTGCCGTCAGAAACCGCGCTCTTGTAAAAATCCAAAGAAAATTAAGAAAAAATTTCCCTTGAATTTTACATGTCTTTAAATTTCCATATAGAGATGACCTGTTTGTTGTGATTTATAGAGGCCGAGTGTTCTAAAAGATCTATTTTAAGTTAGGTTATCTCCAAGTACATGTTCGACCAGTAGACATACCTCACACATATTTTTTTAGATGATATGGTCAACATGAGTACATTTTTATGCAATTTGGTCTCACCAACACACCATCAGTTTAAAGGGGCTAATTAACTGAGAGTTCCATACTTACCTACATTCTTTTGTGGTGGTTTTCATGAATTATTTCATAGTGAATTATCTCAATATTCATTACCATGAAACCCATCCGGAGTTCATTTTTAATACATTGTGAGACAATTTGTTATATTATTTGCTAACAAAATTCCACTTATGGATAGATCAAATTCAATTATTTGGTTATATCTTATCCGAGATAAAAGTATTACTATACCCAGAGAATTTGAGAGATGTAGTTTCATAGGAACAACCCAATATTGTTTTGGATATATGTAGTTTCTTGTGGATAACTGGATATTAAAGGCCTTTTATACATGAATTACCTCTCTTGGAAGTTCCATAAATGGGACTGAATAAGAAGGTAGTGATGTTGTGTGGTCAGATTCTCTTAAGACAACCAATTAAATGATGACGGGTTGTTTATATTCATTGTCGATTCTAATATTTCCTGAACCGGACGAGTTATAAAATGTAATGTGATGCAAAAGTTATTCACCTTAGAGTAGTTCTAATTTAAGGGGAATGAGTTACTGTATATGGGTCTCAGTAGTTGAGGCCACATGAGAAAAATTTCCCTACACATGATATAGTGTAAGGTGCATTGTTCATGCCTTGATTTGATGGAGACATTACCTTTTGATAGAGCATATTTTGGTGTACACAAACCAAATATGCATCATGTACATCTTTACTCAGTGTGATATGAAAATGAGACAATGAAGGTTGGTTCAATACCTTCAATCCATTGATTTTGTGCTTGCCAATACACATGAGAAATGCAATGTAGTGGCTGATTCACTATGTAACAGACTCTTGAAACAAGAAGTGTAGGAGGCCAGTGTTGAGTTGATCTCAGGGAATTGTTATATGACATACATCTGGAGGTGAATGACTGGTGAGGACAAACTATTCTTTTAGGTTTCATTATGACCTCTACGCTACTAGACATTGTGAGGGTAAGACATATATCTATTTCTGAAGTCCTAGTTGAACCAATGAGTATGGAAGGTGGGACCCCTTCTCTTAGATGGATGGTTGGAGAGGATGAGGTTATTCATATCTATGGACATGTGTGGGTTCAAGTAGATATCTATGAGGAATTTATGCAGTAGTTTCATGCTTCAGCATCGGCAGTACACCCCGACGTCACTGAGATATATCGTGACATTGGATGCCTTTACTGGTGGTTAGGTATAAAGTGCGAAGTAGCAAACTTTGTTATTAGGTTCTCCACCTATCAGTAGGTGGTGGAAGAACATCAATGGCCATCTGATCTTTTAAAAAAGTTACTAATTTTATAATGGAAATGGGATGAAGTCATGATAGATTTTGTAATAGGATTACCAAGGGCTCTGTAAGGTGAAGATTTTTTCTGTGTTGTTGAAAAAATAACAATGGATTCTCATTTTCTTAAAATAAAGGAGACATTTAATGTTGATGACCTCAGAATTTTGTATATTCGTGCAGCAGTAAGAATTTAATGGGTCCCTCAATCCTGTGTTTCAGATATGGATTCCTAGTTTATGTCTGGATTAGGGAAAATATTATTCATGTGCACTTGGTACACAGGTGATTCTGAGAACAACATACTAACCCTAGGTGATGGACAGTCAAAGAATATTATACATGTGCTATAGGATATTCTATGACCATGCATCCAAGATTTTTAGGGCTCTTGGGAGAAGTATATTCACCACATTGAGTTTTCCTATTATAACTTTTTCTAGGTGACTATATAAATGGAACCGTAATAGTCTTTATATGGTAGTCCATATAGTTCTCCCTTGAGATGGTTAAAGGTAGAAGACATAGCTTTACTGGGACCCCATATTGTTCCTGAGAGTTCTTAATATCTCTAGTTAATTCAGAAATGGATGACTACATTGTAGTCTCATTAAAAATCATACACTGATCATCGTAGAAGACCAATAGATTTTGAGGTCAGGGATTGGGTTTTCATGGGTTCTTCAATGGGGTTGGTAGACTAGTAAATTAAGAGACATGGTATGCTTTTACTCAGATATATTGGTTTATTTTAATTTCTTGAGGGGTTTATGTCGGTTTCCTGTCAGTTTCAGTTACCTATGAGGTACCAAGTGATGCATGATGTTTTCCATGTATCTTAGATGTGCCCCTATCTCTCGTAAAAGACATGTGTTTTTCAGCCTAAGGTGGTTGAGATTCTGGATGATGTATCCTTTTAGATAAATTTGATTCGTATTGTGGATCATATCATGAAGGTTCTCTATGTGCATTATTTTCCTTTGGTATGGGTGTCATGGCAGCACGACCGAGTGTAGGATGAGACCTGGGAGAGGGTGGATGATGTATGAGCGTAGTGGAGAGTGTTATTCTCAAATATGTATTCAACACCCTTGGAAGGTAATTTAAGGGATGAATTTATTTATGGGGGATTTTTGTATGAATTGGGTTCTTACATTGAGGTATGGTTTTATTTTATTCATTTTTTCCTTCGAGTTTTTTTTAAAAAACATTGGAATACTCGGAATGTACTAGAATCGTACTATAAAGTGTCATAACTAAGGGTGAAATTCCCTATAATATAATTTTATTTCCTTGTTTATGGCTATATATTATGGGAATATATGTTGTGTTGTCATGTTGGAGAGAAAAAGATGGAAAAACAATTACACATGATTTACTTTTTAGTACATTCCATGTAGTTATGTCGGCATGTCAGAAAAGTATGTCGGCATAAAATAATCTCCCAATGAATAGTAAATTGATATATACCCAATTTATATGGATTTAATCACCGTGTGTTTTAGTGTTTTTTTCTATAAATGGGATGTGTCCCCTCTATATCTTTCGGGACAGAAGGGACTCACTGATTTTCACAAGCAACATCACTAGAACATCAATCTCCTCCTGTTTAGCCATAAAATCTCTGATTCCATCATTGTTAGAAGCATTATAACCCAATCAGTAAGATATCAATAACTCATGATCCATTCATCCTGATTCCTTCTCATTAATGAATTATTTAAGGTAGATGTATTGTCCATTTTTTTATATTTACATCGTTCGAACATGAATTGTAGGCTAATGCTGGATGTGGAGATTCACATGAGGACATGGTATGTGTTCTAGTGTCTCTCATTAATTGTAGAGATGAATATATATGATGCAGTGTCGTGTACCAATTTTTTAGCTGTCTCCTTGATATAATATTGACATATTATATTGTATAATGATTTTATATTTATTGAATATGTGTTTTTATCCATCCATAAGATTCATTTCCTTGAATTTGGGCCACCTCCTGCAGTGCATTCCTTAAATAGTCATTTATGGAAACTAGTCCTAAGTTTCCTATGAGAAAAGCATTGTTTGTTTCCCTTATATGGGTTGATAAAAATGAATTGAGTTATCAGATAATTTTAATTCTATTGATGTCTAATTGGATGTATTATTTATTCAAATTAGTGTTTTCCCCATTGCCGCATTTTATGCCTATAAATGTTTTATAATTCATGGAATATTTTACAAAACAATGAATTTTCTATGTGATTATATTTGTTTAAACCCATATATTGATGGGATACATGAAAGGATTGATATATGAATTTACCAAGTGAGTTTTTAGCTACTAATTCCATGCCATTGCATATTTATCATGTGTTTTTTGAAAATTGAAATGTCCCAACATGAGTTCTAATTTTTAAACCATGTAATAGATTAATTTAAATGTGTTTATCTATATTTGATTCGTTCGCATGTGATTATTTGAAAGGCCAATCTTTATGTGGTTGGACCATGCATGATTATATTTGATTATTATTTTACCTTTATTTCATAGTGAAATGGTTAATTGAACTGGTAAATAAGGTAATTAGAAATGGGTGTATATGGATTTCTATTATAATTCAATGGATGTTTTCACAAGACTATCATAACATATACTTCAGATGACCCATGAATCCATTGAGGGATACCGTGGAAGGACTAAATGGTTGGTTATTATGTGAAACATTGTGAGGAACATAAATATAGATGTCAGGATCATGTAGGATATGTTTGAAAAAGAAAAAAATTAAGTGAATGAGGGATACCATGGAATAGTTATATAGGAAATTTTATATGTCAAAGGATATTGATGGGTTTTATATATAGGATCGAAGGATGGACCAGTATATATATATACTTTCACCACACCTAGAGTGATACCGGGTTTTAGAGAGGATCATTCGAATAGTCATGTAGGATGGAGGTGGTTATATACCAAGTGTTATAATTAGATTGCACATTTTAAATTTCAAGAATAAACACAAATTATAAATTGAATATTTAAATTCACAATTATATGACATGTCTTCCAAACCAAACACAATCTTGGAATCAGTATTCATGTTACCTTTTCATGATATCCTTCTGAGGTATCTATTGTGCTCACTGATACACGGGGATAATCGGGCCTAGGGCTGTTCTCGAGACATATATAAATTCAGAGTTATTGAACTATTAATGACCATGAACATAAAATAAATAGAACTAGTACATGTAGGATTGTTTAAATTTGATTACTTCTGAGTTCAATTATTTCACAATTGTAAACATTGTGTGACATATTTTCACTAGCATATAGAAATAGACCATAGGTGGATACTAATGGTGATTTACTCTGACGCCATGTTTGGTACTTGTTTTTGGACAAAGATGATTATATTGTTCCTGGTGTTGATAAGGGATAGAACCCTTTTACTAGTACATGACTATATTCTATAGATAAGGATATAATGGGACAAAGAGAATGCTTGAGAAGCCTCCGAGGGTTATTTTATATTTCATTTCATTGATAAATTTATTGTATATAACGTTAGTATATAATGTTCTGGTTGTTATCTTAGAAATAATATGTTGCATCATATTTTTTATGGACTAACACTTTGTTATTTATATTATCTGTCTCCCTATAATTACTTTTTTTTTATTATGTTAACTTCTTTCGCTACTATATATTTTTAATACACAATATTTTAATCTTCCAATGAGAGAATAGATTTTACACTACCTAATTGTAGTCCCTCACTGCTAGTTGGCAGCCACTAGAATTTGGGGAATTGCGTTTGAGGTCATGTGGTCAACCCGGTATTGGGAACCTTTAAAGAAGCACCCAGATCTTAGATGTTACGTCAACATGTTAGGAATGATACATAAAGGGTTTATAGCCATTGGTTTCATGTTTACCATTCATTCCCTATGTGTTCAATCATCCACTACCATTATATTTTTTCAGCATTGTAACATTAGTTCGGGATAAGCGAAATTATAATGCGACCACCAATCAAACAAATTAAATTTATCATTTAGGATATTCAAATTATTGTGCAATTCATGTTGATTTATACCCTTCTTAAACATTGTATCCTTTTCCACAAACCTACCATTTCCTCACTCGTCATGCTTTTCTCTTCTAATTTTCCTTCAATATTATATAATCCACTACATTATTCATAAATTTTTATATAGTTCATGTGATATGGCCTCTTAACATATTAATGGACCTTCAAACTCTAGAACATCCCTCTTTAATTTCTACAATCGAATAATATCATTCTACGTTTCTTCATCTCAATATGGATAATCACATTAATAATGTGGGACCTAACTCTCGCATCATTAAATATGTTACACTAGAACTGCCCAAAGATCAACCCTTGCAATTGGAGTGCACCATAATTGATTATTTCTTTATGTCAATTAGTTGTGTAAAACCATCATTGTTCAACCACCAATATATGTAAATACCATTGAAATAAGTATTTGACTCATCCGAATGATCCAAAATATGAGCACATCAGTGGATTACCATGAGAAGATCCTCATAAAAATATTAATAATATCCAAGAAGCATGTGATTCCATTCACAACTAGGAAATTTCTTCTGATTAATGTTGATTACGAGTCTTCTACTGCCACGACCCGTCCCCCGGGGCCCGGTTAATCACAACCCCAAGTTCGCCTTCTATAGGCTCGGGGCTGGCAACTAGCAACGAAGCCATATTCCATAAAAATGGGAATGCATTGCCTTTATAACCTGTAATCACATGCAATCATGCACACACAAAAATACAATCTCAAGTAAACTGAGTGAGTACAGTATGTAAAAGGGTCTAGAATACAAGCCCAACTGGAATATACAAGAAACTGAAAGTAAAATTAAACTAGAACAGCTCACGCGATCACTCTCCAAGGATCCTACCTAAAGGTTAGGTACATCTCTCGAAAGGTCGTCTCTGTGGTACTACTGGTCTAAGGTCCACTATTGAGCTACCTCTAGTCCTAGTACACTCGTCCTTAGTCAGTGTTGTCCGTCATCTATACCAAACACAACATGGTGCAGGCATAGATCATGCAAAGTTGAGTATAAAAATACTCAGTAGGGACCCCAAGACCTCTATGGTCTCAGAAAATTCACCAAGTAAAAAACCACACAACATGGAATTAACTGAAAACCCTACTTAGGTATATGCCCATACATACACCAAAGTTATCAATTTTAACCATCTCAATCATGAGGAAAACACAGACTCCAACTCAAAGCGCAATGATCAACTATTCCATAAAGGAACGAATACCATGAAGGAAAATATCACACAGGTTCGCCACACAGTTTAATACCACCTTGGTATTACCACGGAGGAAAAATACCACAAGTTACAAACTTAGCTCACACCAGCTATAACTTAAGTACAATAGTATAGATGATTAGATATAACTACTAAAATATCATACTCTATTAATAGAAAGATCTAGATAGGATCTCTCAGTACTGACCCACACAGGATCGCTCTATATTGACCCACAAATGATTTCTAGGTGTTGACAAACACATGATCACTCAGTGCTGACCCACACATGAGCGCTAGGTGCTGACCCACACAAGATGTCTCTATGGTGACCCACATTGGATCTCTAGGTGATAACCCAAACAAGATCGCTTGGGGATAACCCACACTGGATCACTAGGTGTTTTCCCAAACAGGATCGCTCGGTGCTGAGTCACACAGGATCACTCTTCATTCTTCAAGTCACATCATGCTATAGGGTTCTCACGCTACGATCATTCATCTCGAGGAGGGTCAACTTCTCAAGCCATGAGTTGATACTCCAACTAACTCAATGTCCCAAGAATATGTATTCAAATTAATTTACACATCATATGGGTCTCAACACAACATATGGTGTGTCAATAGGTCTCATGGTTTGTGAGTTAGTAGTCTTTTAGTTCTGAGGTCCTGGTTGGATTCGTGCACGATCAAACCCGACCATACTAAAACTTTATCCAAATCTTCACTGATGATTACTCAAAGGGACCATATTTCTCTATGGTTTACAGAACTACTGACAGTTCTTTAAACGGATGGCTGGTGCCAATGTTATTGCCAAAAGAGCATAAATGGGTCATTGTGGGTCTGGGTCCGGTCCGACCCAGCCTAGGCCTACCTAGTTTTGGTCAAGACGGCCCGACCCGCTGAGTCTGGCCCGGCCCGCTGGGAGGTCTGGCCCACCGGGTCTATGATGGCCCAGCCTGGCGGCACCGAGATGCATGAAGGTCACAGGGATGTGAGCACGGTGAAGCCACTGGCTGGGCGGTGGGGGTGCGAGAGGCGCGGCGGTGCCGTAGGTGGCGTGGCGGTGCCGCGGGGCGGCAGAGACATGGGACGGCACAAATGGGTCACACTCGGCAAGGCCTCGGGGCAGCGTGGTGGGGCCACGGGCGGCGTGGCCTGGAGGCGAGGGGCCGTGGATCGCCACGGGGCAAAGAGGTCGTGGGGCGTCGGTGTCCGTAATAGCGCGGTGGCCGCGGGGCGGCGGAGGCCATGGGCGGTTGATGCCGCAGATGGCGGGAGTTGGGGGCAGTGCGGTGGCCAGGGGTCGGCACCGTTTTCCTTTTCGTGGACAGTGGCGGTGTCAGACGTCATTCTCATTTTCCACCATTGCCAAACGCTGACACCAGTTTCCATCAGCATCATGAAAAACATACAAAAGAAGAACGACAGAGGGATCATGACATGTTTGTTTGCCCCGCACACTGCGCGTTACAGAGGTAAGATGTGGTTCACAAATTTTCATCAAGAACATGAATGGATGATATTTAGAAACATAAACCCCCACGACTTTCTTTAATCACTATTCCCATTCCCACAAAGGAAAACATTGGCGGATCAACTAGTTTATGAGAGTTGATCCGTGTTCTTAATTTAGAAGGGAAGAACATGGGAAATTGTAATAACATTGAAATAAACCCCTACTTCAAAGGTTTTTTTACGGAGGCCACATGGAAAGAGATGATGTCATTTGGGAAAGACAAACTTCAGTGATGTCGGTGTTTCCCCAATCGTTGGTTCATTTCTCTTGAAGATGTTCCTCATTGGTGTGAGCATTATTCAGTGGGGAGCACATTCTTTTTTGGAGAACGTGTTCTTAATTGGATATAATAATCCTCCATTCTCTCTTCCAAGTCCCATTCTCCAATCCTTTCCAAAATTCCACTTAAAGTAAAAGAAATATCCAACAAAAAAATAAAATAATAACTTAACATTTACTATTATGATTACACATAAAATTAATAGGAAACTTAAAATTTAATTTTATGTTGATACATAAAATTAGTTGGGGGATTTGATAGGTTTCTCCCCCATTAAAAAGGGTGTTCAAGGGGGTTTTATCCTTGGGTGGTCCTCACCACCATAACCCACATGGGAGATTAATTTTGGTGGTCCCCACCACAATAACATCACAAGGGAGGTTTGGATATGGTGGCTCCCATCTCTAAACATTCACATGGGAGTTCCAAATAAAATAAAAATTCACACAATTATATTTTATTTCATTATTTCATGAAAAAACCCAAATTCAATCTTTCACTCTCGACCTACTACGGTCGAGTTGAAGGTCTCCTAAAGAAAATACTGGCGCAACAAGTTCTTCAGTGCCCCCATATTTCAATTCCTAGCACCAGTTCAAAATTTAAAAAACCTCACTCGCACATTTACTGAATGTACCCAAAAAAGATCAGAAATTCATTCCAGGCACACCGAACCTCGGAATCACGCACCCTCAATTTTCATAGAATCATAAGATTACCATTTAAATAAAAAAATTACATGGAAATTCTAGGTCATTATATTCTCCCCACCTCCAAGAATTGCTTCCCCGTAATCCCCAACTCAAAACTATGAAAACAGGTGGGGGTACTAAGCAAGAATCGGACAGTCCCACTCCTATGTGCTCTACAAGAGGTTCATGTGCTGCCAATGAACGTACACTAGAAGTATCTACCTCCTACTAATGAAATACTACTGTCGATCCTCAATCCCATCTGGATCCTCTGTAAAATTCACCTCATCGTCGATGTCCATCTCGTCATGGTCAATGATGTGAGAAGTGCCATGCACTTATCACCTCATCTATGATACAAGGAAGATGTTGTGCACTCTTTGAAACTAAGGTAGAACAACTAAGTGGTAATCCACCTCGCCAACTCTGTTGAGGGCCTATAAAGGTCCGAAGAATGTCAAATATAACATTTTGTCTCGACCAAATCTCTGTAAACCTCATCGAGGTGAGACTCGAATAAATAGGTGGTCTCTATCCACAAAATCCAAAGGTCTAATCTCTTGTCGGCATAAGACGTATTCCTGCCCTATGTAGTTTTCATGCACTCAACGATGATCTACACTTTATTTGTGGTAGCACGTACCGTCTCTGTTCCTACTAGTTCTGACTCCCCTTGGTCAGTCCATCATAAAGGTGATCAGTAGGGTCGCTAACACAACCCCTCAAAAGGTTCCATCCCAATGGTTGAGTGATAGTTGTTGTTGTATGAAATCTACACCAAAAGAAAGTGATCCTCTCAACTGTTACTGATGTCGAGGACACATGCACATAGCATATCCTTGAGGTTATGAATGGACCGCTTAGTCTGACCATCCTTCTGAGGATGGAATGTGGTGCTCAAACAAAACTGCATCCTGAAAGCGTCTTGCAACCCCTTCCATATTCGGGAAGTAAAACATTTATTACGATTAGTGACAGCCTTTAAGGGTACTCCAGGTATCCTCCCAAACTTCTGCACAATGAGGCGTCCCATGCTATCTACTGAACCCTACTCTTTGATCGGTATGATGTGGGTCATCTTGGTGAGTCAGTCGAGGATCACCCAGATAGATTCACAACCTCTGGATGTACATTGAATCCCTATCAAAATTTCTAGGGATATCCCATGACACTTACACTCCAGGACTTCTAAAGTCAGAACCAAGCCTACTGGAACCTAATGCTCCCGCCTACACTTGATGAAAAGTGAGGCACTGAGAGACAAACTCTTCAACTGCTTTCTTCATTCCTTACCACCAGTGGTGTCATCAAAAATCTAGGTACATCGTCGTCAATCATGGATGTACCTTTAGAGGGGATTTGTGGAAATATCTCATAACATCCTCCCAAATTAACATTGGTACCATGGTATGTCCTCTGAAGAGGATGACGTGCTCCCCACCCTCGGAATATCCATCAGGTGCCTATCCCGTGGATATCTGAGAACATCAAGCCTCGCAGTTAGTGTCCCCAAGTTGATCCATCATGGGTTGCTGAAAAAGTGTGGGAGTGGCATTAAGATTCTGAAAAAAGCTGCTCCATCACGTTCTACAATGGATATCTACAAAGTGACTAGCTGCTTTGTCCCCTCACCTAGTAGATTTATACCAGATCTCAGGGTCAGAGCATCTGTTACAACGTTCCACTTCACAGAATTATAGACTATCTCGAAGTCAGTCCTAGAAGAACTCATGCCAACATCGATGTCTAAGGTTTATGTCTTTCTCCGAGAAAATATACATGAGACACATGTGATCAGAGTACACTGTAAAGAGTTCTCCCATTAGATAGTGTCACCACATCATCAAGGCGAATACCACTGCTACTAACTCTAGGACATGTGTAGTGTTGTTTTGATCATGTTGTCTCAGTTGTTGAGAACCATTTGCGATCACCACTCGATCCTGCATCAGGACACATCCTTGCCCAGTCTCTGATGCATCGCAGTTTTCTACATACCCTATGCCCTCCTTTGGTAACCTTAATAGAGGTGTACTAGTCAGAATAGGCCACATCTCTTGAAAACATTTCTGGCATCTCTCCGACCACATGAAGAGTTCTCCTTTCTTCTTCAATGCTGACAAATGTCATGAAACTCTGGAGAAATCTAGCACAAACGTCCTATAGTATCCAGCCAAACCCGGGAAACTCCATACCTCCGTCACACTCTTGGGTGGACCCCATTCATGTACCACCAAAATCTTCGCTGGATCAACTGTACTCTAGCCTCCTATATGACATGTCCCAAAATGTGAACCTCTCGGATCCTGAACTGGCACTTTGAGAGATTACTGAAATTCTTGGGCTCTCGGAGTGTTTCTAGTACCTCCTGTAAATGATAGGCATGATCCTCCTCAATATCCATGTAGATCAGAATGTCATCGATGAAGAGTTCAACAAAGTGATCAAGGTATAGATGAAAGATCCTTTTTATGAGTCCCATTAACACTGCTGGAGTGTTAATTATACTGAAAGGAATAACCAAGAACACGTAATGGTCATACCGACACCTCAAAGTTGTATTCTGTACATCCTCGTATCGTACTCGGAGCCGGTGATAGCCTGATCTGATTTCTATATTTGAGAACCACCGTGCTCCCTTCAGTTGATCAAAGAGGTCGTCAATCCTCTGATGTGGGTGCATGTTCTTCACGGTCACCTGGTTCAGGTGCCGATAGTCAACACAAATACTCAAGCTCCCATCCACCTTCTTTTTGAGAAAAATAGAGTATTCCCAAGGTAAAACTTTGGAACAAATAAATCCTTTCCCATGCATGTACTCTTATTGTACCTATAGCTCACGAAGCTATGCATGAAGCCATCTGCTACGCTGGTGTAGATATATCTGTCGTCCCGGTGTACAATTCAATGTAAAATTACACCTCTTTATGAGGAGTTATATCCATATCATCATTAGGTAAGACATCCTCGTACTGTTCCACCACTACAGAACAACTCAGACATTCCATATCAACCACTCTGAGGGTATGGATAGAAAACTGATGAGTGACCGGCTACACTCTTCGTTGGGTATGTCCATCCTATGATGAAAATTATCCCTTCTCACCGGTGATGGTAAACATGGTCATAACCGTGCAGATACACCGCATATTGCGCCTAATAGATTCAATCTAATTAGACAATGTAGATAACCAGTCCAGACCCAAGATGGCATCGTAAGACCTCGACACCACTACTAGGAGATCCCAGCCAAAGCTCTTGCCTCCTAGAGTAAGATCGCACTGCTGACACCAATGTGTAAAAGTCTAATATTCTCCCATAGGAGTCTCTATCCATAAGGATCAAGACAACGACTCAACCAGAATATCTGAGCTCTGAACGAGGGCAGTGGAAATAAAAGAATGACTGGAACCAGTGTCTATAAGTACTGCAGGTAAGGTGGAGTAGATGCAGATCTTACCTCGTATATTCTCTAGAGTTTCCTGATCGTATGACTCATATTATTGGAGCTGAGCTCGCCTCTGTCCTCTTACTCCATATGTTTGGGGTGAACCACCTAGTGTTGGTGTTGGTGGTAACATCTAGAATCATTGCCTACCCCCAGATACACGACCAACTCATCTTCCATGTCCTCCAGCTCCCTGCGGACCTCCTCAGTCAAATATATGTGTCTGCTGTGGCGGTCCTTTGACCATATGTTGATCATTATTAAGGTGGGTTAGATAGTTACGAGCCATGTGACCCTACCTGCAACATGTGTAACACTGCCCACTCCTGGAATGACCAGATCTACCTCGGCTTCCCCTCACAACAGACTCTGAATCATGCTGTTGTACTCCTGTAGGTCTGGTCCTATTGTGTCTCTGTGTCATCTATCTGGTTCCAGATATAGAAGACACCTCTATGTGATTAATGGTAGTGGGTATCACTGCTGGAGATTGATCAGTAGGGAAAATCTCAACTATAAGGGATCGCTCAAACACCCCCCTGTGTCGGGATGCTGAGTGAGATCATCGAACCCCTGATCTCCCGCCTGAGTCCCTGCTCAAAGGTCTGGGCCCTGATGAATGGGTATCGCACCATATATTTGGTGTAGCATGAGAGGTCTGTGAACCACGCTGATTACTAAGCCACAACCATGCAGCCCTACTGCAGATGAAGATGCTATTGAATGCCCACTGTGCAAAGAGTCACTAAGACAAACTCTACCTGAAATTGGATCTCGAAGTCTTCCCAGAGACGCGTGGCCTCATTGTGTGTGTGGAGAATCATGCTCAACCATCTTCTTAATACTTCCTATAGATGACTGGTGACATGGATCATAATGAGACTGTCTGGTGTCCCTACCAATCAAAAGACTCTCACCACAGCCTCTAGTAAATCCTCAATCGCCGATGGGTTCGTCTCTCTCTTGAACTTGGGTGGCCTCTGGCTCTAGAACTCGTGCAACGCACTCAAGATATGTTAAAACTCTATTTCTAGGGCTGGTGGAATCGTTGGCCCAATGGTTAATGGTACCACTAGTGCCTCTGCAGGTACATCTACTGGGAGAGGGCCCTGCACTGAGTCATCTCCCCTCGGTGGGCTATCAGTACATACAAATCTCAAAACCCTTGTTGGATGACTTCATGGAGGCATCCTGAAAAAATATAGGTGTTCCAAGGTCACAAATTTATAACTGTTGGTATGAATTAAAGAGATCACAAATAAAACTTTTAAAAACACACACAAAATTAGTGTTGTGGTATAATGAGTCAGAAATCAGAAGTCAAGGTCCTGGTGTATGGATACGTCGACCACCACACCAACACTGGATTCCGTAAACTAATAACCACACTCAATACACTTAACAAAATTATCGTTACAAAGAAAGATCAGAGTCATATGTTCTACGGTAGACCCGAATCCTCTGATACCAATTTGTCACAACCCCTCCACCGAGGCCCATGTTGTGACTAGCCCAAGCCTGCATTCAGTCGGCTAGGGGCTGAAGACTATCACCAAAGCCGTATTCCCTAAAACTATGAATTCAATTTCTTTATAACATGTAGGCACATGCAACCAAGCAAACCATGAGATACAATCTCAAGTAAACTGAATAGTAAACAGATTTAGAAGAATATGTATAAGGGTAATGAATACAAGCCCAACTAGAAAGTACAAGAAACTGAAAGTACAAGTAAACTGGAACAACTCTTGTGATCACCCACTAAATATCCCACCTGAAGGGTTGGTATAACTATCGAACGGTCTTCTCTGCAGTACGCCTCATCAAAGGTCCACCTCCAAGCTACCTCTATTCTTGGTACTCTCGTCCTCAGTCAGCACTATCTATCATCTGAACCAAACAGAACGATGTGTGGGCATAACTCGTGGAAGGGTGAGTATAACAATACTCAGTAGAGTCCCCAAGACCCTCAAGGTCACAAAAAATCCACTATGGAAAAATCACGCAACATGGAATTAATTTACAATCCTACAAAGGTATATGCCCATACATACACCTATTTTCTAATTTATACCCATCTCAATAATGAAGGAAACACATAGTACATCTCAAATCCCAAAGATCACCTATTCTACAAAGGAACGAATACCACGAGGGCAAGTGCCAAACTGGTACACCATAGAGTACAATACCATCAATGTATTACCACAAAGGAATAATTCCACAACGTACTAACTCAACTCACACCAGTTAAAACATATGTAAAATAGTAGAGATTATTAGATGAAACTATTGAATTATCTTAATCTATTAAGAGGCAGACCCACACGGGATCAATCAGTGCTGACCCAAACATGATCGCTTAGTGCAGACCCACACATTATCACTTGGTGATGACCCACACAAGATCACATGATGTTGAACAACACAGGATCACTAGGGGCTGACCAACAGAGGATCGCTCTGTGCTGACGCTCATAGGATCGCTCGATGTTGACCCACAGAAGATCGCTTAGTGCTGACCCACACAGGATCACTAGGTGCTGGCCCACACAGGATCCCTCGGAGCTAACCCACACAAGATCACTCTTTATTCTTCACGTCACAGCAAGCTACAGGGTTCCCGCGCTAAGCTCTCTTGTCTCTAGGAGGGTCTGATCTTCATGCCACGACACGATACTCCAGCTATAATGAAGTCCAAAAAAAAGTATTACAATTATCTGCCATGTCATAGGAGTCTCTATGAAATATTTGGCGCATCAATCGGTCACCCGGTTTGTGAGTTATTAGTCTTTTAGTATTGAGGGGCCGACTGGATTTGTGCTCGATCCAACCCAATTGTACTCAAAATTTATTCAAATATTTTGTAGGGTATACTCAAAGGGACTATCTCACTGTAAGGTTTCCATCACTGCTGAGGGTTTTCCACACGGACGTCCAATACCAAAGTTATGACCAAGAGAGTGTAAATGGGTCGTAGTGGGTCGAGGTCTGCTCCGACCCAGCCTGGGCTGAGCCAGTTTGGGTAAACCCAGCCAGCCCTACTGGGTCCATCCCGGCCCAATGGGTGGTCCGGAAAGCACTGGGCGCCCCGGCCTGGCGATGCGGGATGACGTAGAGGCCATAGGGCGAGGGTGGCAAAGCCTCGAGGAAGCACATCAAGGCCGTGAGAGTGGAAAAGCCACATGGAGGTGTGACGGGGACGCGGGAGGTGCTACGGTGGAGCCTCGGGGTCATGCGGTGGGGTAACAGACAGAGATGGGGGCCGCGGGGTGGCTAAGCCATAAGACAGTGTGACGGGGCCATGGTCAGCGTGGCGGTGGGGTAGCACGGCGGGGCCATGGGAAGTGAGGGCAAGGAGCGATATTAGACCATTTGTGGCGAGGGCACGGAGGCCGCAGGGTGGCGGAGGCAGTGGCTGCGCAAGGACAGCGTGGTGGCACGGGACCAAAGATGGAAGCGGCCGAGGGGGGCGCGGCGACTAATGGGTTCTTCCATTTCCTACTTCGTGACTGTTGGTTGTTTTAGCTGCTGTTTTATTTTCCCACCGGTGCCAAACACCAACACTGGTCGCCATCAGCATTGCAAAAAACACAATAAAGAAGAACAGAAGAGGGATTGGGCCATGTTTGTTTGGCATGCACCCTCCGTGTTAGGAAGGTATAAAGTTGTTCCAAAAAATTCATTCAGAACGTGATTGGATGATATTTAAAAACATCAATCCACACAACCTTCATCTATCTCAATTCCCAATCCCTCAAAAGATAACATCCGCGGATCAACTAGTTTATGAATGTTGATCCACATTCTTACATTAGAAGGGAAGAACATGGGAAGTAGTAATCACATAAATATAAACCCCTACCTCGAATATTTGTTGACAAATTTCTCAAGGAAGGTGATGATATTGTGGGAGATTGAAAGATGTCGGTAAATTCTGCGCTTCCTCGATCGTCGGTTCGTTGCTGTTGAAGATGTTCCTCATTGGCATTATACTTCTTTATTGGGGAGCATGTTCTTCATTGGAGAAAGTGTTTTTCGTTGGAGAGAATAATCCTCCACTCTCTCTATTAATTCCCTTCTACCAATCCCTTCCCCAATTCCACTAAAAAAAAATAAATAGCCTACAAAAAAATGGAATAATAACTTAACATTTAATTTTAAATAGACACATAAAATTAATTGACAACTTAACATTTAATTTTATATTGACCAATAAAATTAATCAGGGGAGATGATAGGTTTCTCCCATATTATGAGTGGTGTTCAAGGGTGTTTTAGCCTCGGGTGGTTCCCACAACCATAACCCACATGGGAGATTAATTCTAGTGGGCCCACTATAATAACCTCACATGGGAGGTTTTGTTCTGGTGGTCCCCACCTCTCAACATCCACATGGGAGTTCCAAATAAAATAAAAAGTTACACAATTTTATTTTATTTCATTCTTTCACAAAAAACCCAAATTCTATAATTCCCCCTCAAACTACTGCGACCGAGGTGAAGGTCTCCAAAAGAAAATTCCGGCGCTACGATTTTAATGGTGCCCTTATGTTTCAATTTTGAGAACTTGTTCCAAAGTTACAAAAATCCACTCACACGATTACTGAATGCACCCAAAAAAATGTTCAGAAATTCATTTTATGCAGACCGGGCCTCAGAATCTAGCACTGACAGTTTTTGCGGCCTCGTACGATTCCCATTTAATTGAAAAAAAAATCATAGAAATTCTGGGTATTTACATATACTTTACCTAGTGATATAGAGACAATGATGGGATAAATATTTTGGCCCATGAGTTGATCATGAAAAGGGATGATCTAGAAAAAAGATTTTTAGATAAATACTTTATCCTATGTTGAAACTGAAAACAATTTATTGAAATTCAAATTTCTAATGAAGAAGATGGAAATTGATCTTGAAAGGAATGGTATCACCATAAATAAATTACTATAACATTCCAAATGAAAGAATTGATGTGTGTCATCAGCTACATACCATTTACAATGGTCTCCAACCAGTTTCTCACACAACATTAGACACTTCCACTAATAGCAGTAAATTAATGAAAACACCAAATCTAGTCTTAGCACAATTAGAAGAGGTGTCACACAATATTATTTTATTGAAGAGTGATTTTGAAACATCGGGGTTTAAAATCGATCAACATTAATGAAATGAAAAATTACCTCCAAAAATTAAGGCCCTTATTAAAACATTGTAATCTATTTAGCTACCTACTATAACATAATCCCCTATTAAACATTTAAGGGGCATTTAATCCTATGAAATGCGTTGAAACACATATTTATACCATTAAATCATATTAGAAACCGATGAGAATGAAATAATACTGTAATTACATTAAATACAATCCACAATGACACCAATTCAAGAAACCATAACATTACTCTCAATAAAGGCCGAATAAAGAGCTGGAAGAATATAATCAACCAAAATATCAAATGGAAGTTTTCAATAAGCACCCAATAACAATATACAACATAGATATTGGAATATATATATTATTTCAATAAAACTAACAAATTTACACCCAAAAACCTTTTTCATATAGAGAAATCATCTATTTTAAAAAACAATGTAAATATGACAACAACTTGCCACACCTTGTTGATAATATTTGGATATTACACTCACATAATTTATTCAATAGGAAGACTAAATAATGGCCACCCATGAGATATAAATAAAAAATAATGGGAAAAACCTTTAGAACCATTAACATGGAATGGTACAAACATGAATACATTTTCAGATAGTTTACAAGGTACCCTTCATGGTAATACTAAGACGTTCCTAAATGTGGAAGATAATGACATGGTTCTAAATAGTATATATTTAATGGATTATTAGAAACAAAATAGAGGATATGAAATGAAGTCTGAGGAGCACAAGAATCATGCATCATTTGGTAAAATAATGTTTACTAATGTTACCAAATCCTACAAGAGTGGTAATTCAATTTGATGAATTATTAGAAAATTACCCTCATGTGATTATAGTGGTTATTCGAATGAAAATTCGTAAATGGATTTTCCCATTATACTTCCCCATTTTGGATATTAACAAAATGGTGATGTTCAAATTATTTTGGGACAATAATTCATGGACAATATGAAGGAAATAATTTCTGTGTATAAAAGTTTACATATATATAGAGTAGTAGAAAAAAATGTTTTTTCAACCTAGTTAATGATTCCAATCAAATAGATGAAAATTCAGTCTATTGAGACGACTTTATCACTGAAGATAGGAATGATTTTAGGGAAATAGAAGATGATATATATGATATGTATCCTTATAAAAATGAGGATTTTGAATTTTAGGGATTGAATATCATGGACCAACTTTGAAGGGAAATTTCCTCAACATTAATACCCTTAATCATCCACCCACTGACATTGGAGGTGGAAACTCTCCAAAGGTCACTCGAGTACTCATTACTAAAGACTATAAATGCACAACCAATAATCATCAGCATAGAAATGACTCAGAAACAAGCAGAAAATCATATTAATGTCATAAACATACGTAATAAATCAATATCTCAAGATTCAAATGATGCCAAATGGATCAAACCCACAAAATACACACATAACATATTACTAAAGTAATGAGTGAAAACAAAATTAAATCCCAATATGTGACTAACCCCATTTTTGATATTGGATGTTAATAAATAATTAATATAAATCCAAGATGCTAGAATAATTTTTTCAATAATTGATAGAGATGTTGTTCTTCCAATATATATCATCCAAACAAAAGGGAACCTCACAGTTATAAAAAACTAGAATGAATATTTCATCTTGACTGGCTCCATCACCTCATGGTTTGTATGAGGGGATTACTGAAATTTATATTTTACGGCCCAAAAGATTATTTTCCATTTACATTAATAGATCAAATGATATATATTCTAAAAGGTAATGAACTGTACTATATTCTAGATGAATGTTTCGGATACAATAAAAACATAGTTGACTTAGATGATTACTCTAATACTAAATTCATATGCTAATTTAATACATTAACTTGTAAATTCATTTCATTGTTTATGATTAATGAAACTGAAACCTTCTAAAGGATCATTAAACTTATATTCCATGATATTTTGGATGAATTCCTTGAAAGTATTGGGGATTACTTTTCCACATATTTATTATCATTTGAGTTCTTGATATGAAACTATGAATAATTTATACATAAATGTGATGAATAGTTCTTAGTCTTAAATAGGGAAAACTAACACATTATGTTCCATTGTGGATAATTATATAGACATAAGATTTTTTGAATGGTCCTGGATGTTGATCCAAAAAAGATAAATTTAATTAACGAATTTCCTTATCCCCAACTATAAAATGTATATCTAGATTTCTGGGCTATATAGTGTTTTACCCCCACTACTTGAATTATTTTACATAAGATTCCTTTAATTTTACTTGTATATAATTGAACAGTACACTTTTTTAGTTCACAGATGTTTGTAATAAGGAATTATATATTTTTTATAAAAACCTAGTGGCCACTCCTATTATCATTTCCCTAGACTAAGACAAATTATATGTGTTAATTTGAGATTCAAGTGAATTTGATATAGGCGATATCTTTAGATAGTGAGTCAAAAAAAAATTCATTATTTACTATTATTGGAATAGGGTGAATTATTCTTAGTTAATTTAATAGAAAATATAAAAGGATAATTTTTTTCTATGTTTTTGAGATGTTTTTCTCATACCTAGTTCTGTCCATAATTTTTTTTAACTAAACATGATACAAAAAAATATTTCCTAATTCATAAATATCTCTAACTAAGACACATTCATTGAATATTAGGGTTAATATAATTTAACATCATCATAAATGAAACTACTTTGAATGAAATTATTGTTATTACCATCTATCCAAATTCCCACTAAGAACCATTGAGGATTTTGAAAATATAGACATTGATTTTTAGTTCCAAAATAAATATTGTTTCAATATAGAAACAAAGGTTAACCAATGATTCATATTCATTAAAAACTATATTTTCATTTGATTAATCAACATATAATGCACATACCATCACTGAGGTATATTTTTTATTAAAGCCTCACAATACTACTAGAATGATTCCATACTTTTTAATCACTGTGCTAATGTATTAATGTTGTGGTTCCTCCTAGTGGATAAGATGGTATGTGTACTCGACATGTATGAAACATCACCAAATGATGGTTATGATTGATCTGAGCACATAGTATCCAAAATCTAAAAATTTGGACTCTTTTGATCCACAGACTATCCTGATGCATCAATCATTTTCCAGAGATTTCATAGGTTCTATCAAACTGGAACAATCTTGAAGATAAATACAATTACAAAAAACCCGAACTCTAGATGTTAAAATAGTAAATGTTTTTGGAATATATTTTATAGGTTAATTACCTAGTCAAATTGGAAAGTTGAATATTTGGGATGGAACTGACTGAATCATGAAATGGGTGGAAATTGAATATAATGATAATGGAATACAAAATGTGGTCATGAACATCTTAAATAAAAATATTTTATTTAGATTCAGAGTTCCATGACTACTTAATAATGATCAGTGATTTTTTAAATTGGTAATTATCTCATAGGATTAATAGGGAATTATATATCTACATTTATCATATCAACTCCCTACCCCCTAAAAACAAGAGGGAAAGTTGAAATGTAAAATATGGAGTTTTGAAAAATCAATGACATGACTGTGAACACAATTTGGAATGACTATAGCCCCAAATTAGATGATTCACTCTGGGTATAAATCATAGTGTATAATAGACCCATCCAAATAACTCCACTTTAATTAGTGTATGACAAGAAATACCATTTTTTAGTGGAACTAGATCATCACTGATATTGGGATATTTAGAAATTGAATCATGGTCCTAAAAATGATGTGGATGTTAGGATTCTAAAATATTATTAACAACAAGAAAGAAGAAAATATTATTTTGATAAATATTGAATTTATAATGAAAAAAATTAATATGTTTCACGATCAGATCACTGTGTGATGAATCATTGCATTACAGAATAATGTATTCTTATTAAATTATTTTTTGATATTCGTCTCTAGATATCTAAATATATAGGGTCAGAATCATTAGGTTATATCTAGTATTTAACTACATAACCATCTTGATTTTTAAATGAGGAGAAAACCACATTAATGATAATTGGAAATGATTTAACGTATATGAGGAACCATTCCACGTAGGGAATTGTAAAATTATAGAACTATATAATCATGACTAACTACAGATATTGACGTTAAAATGGATGTTAACTAGGTGATAACCTAGAATAGATCACATTGGCATGAATAAGATATAGAATATCTAGGAAATCACAGGAAATAACAAATTAAAACAGATATGACCTCATTAGAAATATAAAAAAATAAAAAATGACACATAGTGTAGTAAATAGATTATTTGAATGTTTTACAATCAAATGAATCACATTTTCATGCATTACTTTTTTTTGTAATATTATAAGATTTTAAAATTATACATAGGTAAATATTTTAAACCTACAATTCCAGAAAGAACCCCACCCCCAATTTTATTTCACCTCTCCCTTCACTCTCGACCAAAACTCTCACCCACATTCTACCACTCTGTCTCCATCACCTTACTCATTAAATGCCTTCATCATTTTATATTGAAAATATCCAACTCCTCAAATCATACTTAAAATATTATACTCTTCTGTAATACTAAAATAGAGACTGTGAGATACCACTTATGATCATGCACAACATAATAATGATTGATATCCATCTATGAACTGAAGGGCAACATCACATCTTCCACATCCCACATCAACCTCATCTATCTATGTTGATTATTATAACACAACTTCAACCACTGAACAATCAATCTATTTATCCATCAGGTCATTCAAAGGTGATCATCCCCATATCCACCACGTCCTATAGTTTTCGAACCCCATGCACCATGTCCCAATATTCAATTTTTAGGTAATTACCTTGTTTAGAGACAATACTTTTATCGGGATATACAGGCCTTGCTTTGTATCATCCATGAGTTCCTCCACCTCTTTAAAACCCTGAAAATATCTCCATTGATCGATTTTCGTAAATATACCTATGGGGATATGTTTTTTGACTTATTTCCCACTTATGTGATGGGTGAAAATGGTGTTAGAATTTGGATAGGATGTTTGAATAATGACATACTCTTTAGTTAGTTTGGAAATGGGATCAGTATTTTTTCATTCAAAAACATACCTTAATTAGTTTTTTCAAGATATATTCTAAATTTGAGACAGTCTGACATAGTGTGTCTCTCGAATAGGATTTCATTAGACCCATAGAGAATCTATGATATTCCTATTACAATATTCACCTAGTTGAGAGGTGACTCACAATGGATTCTTTATTGTACATTAACACATTTTGGTTTTATCAAGAAGATGCTCACGATAGTGTGATCCTATTTGATGTCTTCATCCCCAACACTTCAATAGGGAGGGCTTCGATCAAAATTGTGTTTCTGTTCACCATTTAATTCATCGATGATATTTAAAAAAATCATGTATGGATATTGGGTGGAACCATTTTCACTCATTTAGTCAAACATCACTTCGTATTAAATGCCTCCCATCCCCTCAAATCTCTAAAAAATATTTACTTAATAGAATTCATCCTGTATTAAAAACTAATGCAATAGTGGAAACACTGTGATGTATACTGATGGGTTCTAGGATTTATTAAGGGTGCTGATGAGGTTCCCATTGAATATATTATCAAAATTGTCCCAGTTCCTTCCACCTCTGAGGCTACCCCTTAACCTACCACCTTATTCTCAGACCATAACATTACAAAAGCCATTCTCGAAACTACTTAATTCACACATTAGTACCCCAGACATTAGTAATTATTTTTCTCCAAACAACATGATAATTCCCACTCCATCACCACCCCATCATTCAATGTAGATCTCTAGACATGGAACATTTAGTCCAATAAAATATGAAATGGTATTGCATCCACATTGATATTCCATTCTCTAAGACCTTTTTCTTCAATACCCGTCGACTACGCACCACAGTCTCCCACCAAAAAATTTATTGAGAGTCTTCATCCTCCCCCATTCATACACTAGCCACAACCATGATCTATTATCTATATAAGCTGAAAGTTAATGCTTCCATGGAATATTATTTTGATTAATTGTCCCTACATTTAAAGGGACATCACATTCACTGTCAACATTGTTGTTGATCAATTACCCAGCTACTAGAAATATGACATCCATCCCAACCAATACCTCACCACCACCATCCTGAGAGATAGATTTCAACACCAAAACACTCACTACATCAGTTTATCATACAAATTTGTTTTTCATAGCTGAAGGTCCCCTCCAATATATTTATATTCATTGTTGGTGAAATTTTTCATATGGCATTATTAAATTAAACATTTATGTATCATTTCTATATATACATGGGATATATTTGTATTAGCTCATATATAATTTGGATTATTCTTAATTCATTATTTTATTGAAATTATCCATATCGACTTCTTATGTATCTTCCATGGTCATCAATGTACTGGTACCACCACGATAATCCCTGATTTTTTAGATTATTCATCATCTGGCACGTGGTGACAACCATTTTGAGGAGATTTACATTGAAATGTATGATCAATAGATATCCCCACAACAAAAAGAATAGATTCTATTTTTACCTCATGAAATTTTTTGATAAATAAACTCCTATAGTAGTTAATCATACCATCAATCCATGTTATGATGTTGACACATACACCACTTCTTATTGAGGGAGTGTACTTCTGAGTGGATAGGTGGAACTATTTTATTTCATTCTCAAATGACTAGTTTATTACATCATTTTATTGATTTATGTGACTCATACCATATTTTTTATATTCATGTCACATTATATGAATATTTTTCTCTTTGATGTTTATATTTTTTATAAGTTCCCCTAATAATCACTTCACTAATATATTTTATTTTATATGTGTGGGTTTTCTTAGCGCTTATATATGTTCACATACCCATTCCACATATAGTATCTTGTATTATGAATATAGAATAATGTATTATATAGGATATTATTTTCTCTTGTAAATAATTTTGGAGGTATCCCAATTTGGAATCATCATCCACTATGTTTCCCTATTATTTAACACTCCTAAAGGGATATCATGGTTACCAAAATTCAAATTCCTGTTTCCATTTCCATATATCTAACATATATATATATTATATTTATCCCACAAATAATTTTAGCATAGTGTAGAAAAAATTTTACTTTTATATTGGGGATGTAATTCTTGTGCACTATTGTCTATATACTTGGAATATTAATTTATTTCATCAGTCTATGAGGTATTTTTAACTTAAATAATACATTAAACATGAATCATAATTTGAAATATTTAACTAAACGTTAATGTTAATTCATAAATATTTAAAATATAGGTTCTTAGCGTGTTTATATTATTATAATTATTTCTTATGTGAGTAATATAATCCCAAATTTTAATTTTTTAAATTTATTTTTATTCTCTTACCACATGATTTTTTACCCTTAAAGATGAACCGTTATTTTGTGTACTCCAATTCCCATTGGGATTATGTCCCTAAAATTTGAAATTATATTTCAAGGCTACTTATTGAGAGACACATGTGGCATATAAACCTATCATACCATGCATTGAAACCTTATTATGTCTATGAATGAAGGAAATTAAATTTTAATATGAATTTGAAAAAAATACTTGAGACATTATTTATTAATACTCACCATAATTGTTTCTTTATTGAGCACCTTGTATCCATAAATATTCCTTTTATGATGGTTCCATTTCATGTAGATTATCCCTCCCCACCCTGAAGTTGGTAATATAAATGGTTATCCATTGAACAAGTGTGGTGTAATTTTCAGTAGATGGAAAATATGTTTATTTATTTTGGAGATGTACTGTGAATATTTTACTAGACTAATATTGAATGATTTATGATTCATTTTAGAATTTTATGACTGGAAGTTTACATAAAATGGAAATATATTCATATAAGGATTATGAAGATGGTTTTGGATTTTATATTATGTTATTCAAAAATCACCATTTCCAGACTGATATATCATCTAATAGAATACATGGGGTTAGGGGATTGATATTAGTTTTTTCATAACAATGAATTTTGAAGAAGAGATAAATGAATGAAAAATAAAAATAAAATAATTTGGTATATTTTTTTATTAATATTTGATATACTTATATATCCACATTGAGAAATTTGAATCTTTAACACAAATTGATCATAGGGAAGTTACTTATTTTCATTGTTCACAGCTATCATGAATTATACATTAGAATTATATATCCTTTCGAGTTTATTTTTCACATTCTACCGAAATTACATCAGCCACAAATTCATTTAATCCATTTTCAAAATCTAGCATGATCGATTCCTTATTTTTCATTATGATGAGTATATGATAAAACCAATGCATGAAATTAGATAAATGTTTTTTTTTGTATTATAATAAATATATTTATGTTATACCTTTAAGGATGAGAGAGAGTAATTGTGACATATATTTAAAATTATATATATAATTTATGAAATAGTTATTAAATTATAATCAAAAGAATAATAATCTGAATAATAAAAATAACTATGACGGTTGACTGATTTTTTCTATGGGACCGATTCTGGATGATTGAATTTATCTTATTACACACTGTTTTTTTTCTTATTGGCAATGCTTGTTACATGTTTTAAAAAAAATATTTGGGAATCCTTTTTTAGATGATTTTTTCTTGGGAGAAATAAATTATTTATGTTGTGGGGGAATTTGATAATGTGAAACGATATATATATTTGGACGAAACTTTTATTTGTTTTTATTCATAATTTTTTTGTTAAAGAATTCGGTATGTGATGATTTTTTTTGGAGAATATGTACCTCAGACTCCATAGGATAATCAATCAAAATTGGATGAATGTGGACATTACACATTAGGAAACACATATATTATATTTAGGGCTCATTCACAACATATAAATAATCATAACGTGAACTTCATGAAAAATTTACAAGTTAGAAAAGAATACATTTTTTGAATATCCAATACAAGATGTGTAAAATTAAAAGTACACCTCCCACAAAAAGATCATGTTGTGAGATCAAGTATTTCATTTTTACACTATACAATCACGAAGTCAATTGAATCTCTGAATCCTGACCATTCAGTCCATGAAAGTAAGACGATCTAAAATTGGTAGAGAAATATGTAGATCATGTATAAATGGTATGAGAAGATCACATATCAATTAAATTACCATTTTTTTATCAATACAGGGTATACATATTCGGATATGGTTATTTGGGAAGATTAATTATCTCTGATTATTCTATAATTTCTTTATTTAATCTGCATATAACACTATCACAATCATTTCCTTTTTTCCATATTGATTAAATAATTTATTTCTTCATCACAAAACAATTCTTCTTCATCTATTTTTCCTCTAATTGTCATTCTGAAGTTCTTTCTATTGTTTCTTCCCCAAAATATAATTATATGAACCACATTAATACATTTTTATTCTTTCCTGTATATAATTTATTTATTAATAATTTATATTAATTTAAATAATCTATATCCATAGACCATCAATTAGAAACTATCTTATTTTATATCATTTATTTATCTGCCAGGTCAGTCTATGGTTGATTCTCAAAATTGTGTTATTACCTTCGTGAGTGGAAAAATTAAATAAAGTAATTATTGATATTAAGAGTTTCCCTAAACATATTAAATTTTGAAACCATAATTTGGTATCCCTAATGCTAGAAGTTATGTTAATAATACAATTTTATACATTTATATTATAAAACCATTTCCATTAGATGTTTAAATAAATAGAATTTGACTAATTGGAGTAGATAATTATATGACCATTATCCATTTAAACATTTGAAAAATATAATCTTGGAATTATTTTTATAGGTTTTAACATTTTTCAGACCGATTAATAGTTTCATATTTGTTAGATCTAGTTTGTTTGACCATAATCAAATAGTTATGAATGAACCTTATCACATCCTACCCCCCATGTATCACTAACGATAGAATCATGGTTATCTTTTTTAAATATAAACATGATATTTATGATAATCTCAATCATCTTATTGAATATTAAACCACTCTTAGTAGAAATATTTTAATCCCAAAGTAAAATTAACTTTTGAATACTCCTTCATAAAGGGTCAAAATTAAATGGTTTTTTATCTTCCTTTCATTCCCATTGGGTTTGACCCAGTATTACCAATTTAATATGTTAACTAGGATAGTGTGGTTTAGGATAAATTAAACACTAATATGATCACCACCCATGGGAATTAAATAACTCTTGTGGGAACATTACACAAGTAATACTTGGTTATGTTTCAAAAAATAAGTAATTTCTTGAGTAGATCATTATTTATATTCTATCGTTGATTTTAATGATATATTAAATAGTATGATACATTATATAATATATATTAATGTAATAATTTCTATTATTCTAACTAATATATATGATTTGTCTATTATCAATGTATTTTTTTCATGTTATTATGTATGTTTTTAATGAAAAATATCACTACAATTTATCTTCCTGTGGATTTAACAATATTATTCCAATAATATATGAATTGAATATTGATCACCATCTATCCCTAAAAAAATATTGAATTTTATGTCCCACTATTGATTTGGGGAATGAAAAAATTGTTCATGAAAAGGATTTGGGGATGTAGTTAAAATCCATGCTTTTTTTAGAATGCTGTGAATTTTTCCTAATGGAAAATGTGTCCCCCCTCTATTAATAGCATCTTCCAATATTTTTATTTGGAAAATATTATAGAATCCACTGTCAATTTTTGTATGAATGAAAAAAATTAGTGATCTACCATAATACCTTAGGGTTTAAATAGATGATTGCAACTCATGATTTTTATATTCAATGAATATATGAAAATGGTTTCATTGGAAATGTTTAATATAAATTAGAATATAAATATTTACCGCCAAAATGATGTATCATAAGATAACATTATCATTATATTTAAAATTAAATATTTCATAGAAAATTATATTCAGGAATTTATTAATTAAATATTAAATGATTATCCTTTGAGGCTTTCCGCAATTATAAAAATTGAAGGATTCTTTGTTTGTGTAATTGAAAAATTTCGGTCATTCCATTATTTATATGAATTAAATGATATTTTTTAATTCCTTCTACATTTGAAATACAATAATGGGGATACCTTTTTTTCTTTATCAGATTTCACATTAAGTATCTAGTACATTTATGATTTAGAAATAGGGATTCCAAAATTGTGGTAAATGAAGATTATTGTCCATACATGTAGGATATGTTTTAATATAATACATAAATGAAGCTCATCTATCACATATTACCTATATTTTCCAAACATGAATCCAATGGGGTCATATAGTTCATGTCGAAATTTCACTAATATCATAACATGATTCACTAGTGTTAGAAGATGCTAAAAAGGCTTCATAACATACTCCTTATATTAAAATAATAATATTTATACAGAGGTTAATGTACAATAAATTGATTCAATTATTGGCCCATCAGAGGTTCTCCTTTATATTACTTTGATTAAAATAGTTATATATGATATTATCTATTACTATGTTATTCTAGGTTTCAGGGATATTAACATTCGATTCAATTTATAACTTCATAATGTAGGGAGTATAATAAAATTCATATATTAGACTATCCCTATGTGTTTCAATATTTAGGTGTATTTTAAAATTGTTATTTATATTAGGGTGTAGTATCCTCCAAAAATCAATATAATTTGGAGTAATCATATATTCATTATTTAGGGTCTATGGTTCATTATGTTTTTAGTGGGAAGCTAATATATGTTGACCAGACATTTTATCAATATCAAATTTTTTAGGATATGGTGGATTTTGGGTGACTATGGGATATCACATTTTCTATGCCTACCCCTAAAGATGAGTTTCCATAACTTCTTCAGGTATTTGATAAAGGAAATATTTTGAATGTATACCAACTAATAAATTACTAATATGTATGATTATAAATATATTCTATTAATAATGAAAATTTCAATTATATTAATATATGTGAACTATGTAGTGGGAAATCATCATTCGTGTTAGAACTCTTATTGGATTAATTTCTCCTTCTTATCAAATGTGATATATGTCAAAATAGTTAATTATACATGGTTTCTAGGATAATTTTTTATATATTAATCTCTTGTGTTTATTCTTATTAGATTCACAATGATCTTTTGAATGTTTTTTATATGGTTATTATTAATGTAGTTTTATTTGATTTCACTAATAGAAATAATAATTATAGAGATGAATATTAGAGGGGAATAAATTTTATAGGGGATTTTTCTGAAGCCTATTGGTATATTTGGAATACCAAAATATTGGGTGAATAGTTCAAAAATTACCCTAGCACTATGGTATGGATTAGGTTATGACTTTGATGCACATTGATCATTCTTGTTTGTGAATTTCATATTCAAGTGGTGTAAAACATATGAATAATTATGAAAACCCATGTATTATAGGGTTTATATTTTACTATTACTAATAAATATAAAACATTATTCATGGTATTCTACAAAAAAAGCCTATATTGAACATTATTAATAACCATTCCGGGTACATTTTTCTTGTAATAATCCATCATTAGACATTTTTATTTTTTTTCCTGATATCATGTTATTTATTCACCTTCTTAGTTAAACTATATGTTATATTTTCAAGGTATTTATTCCTTGTGTACATATAATTTTTACATTAAGAATAAGGGAACATTTATATGTTAACCATGATAAAAATACAGACCTATATAATAGTAAATTTTAAAAGTGTAAGACATTTTAATCATCATTTTTAAAATAATATTATGGTCTACTAAGTAGATTAAATAATGGGATGTGATCCAACCCACCTATTTTTAACATAATTTAGTATATTGGTAACTCTAAATTGGAACATCCTTATATTATTCAGGAATTTATTTTTGTGATATAACTTTTTTAATATAAAAATTTGTTCTAAGACACTACAAATTAATACTGGAAAACATGGAGAGAGGTTTCAATAACAACCATGAGATTCTTAATCCATTCACGGCATGAAATGTATCTATTTTTGAGATAATATAGATTATGAAAAATGTTTTAAATAATTAGGGATGAATTCCACTTTCCATTCCATTGGTATATAAATTTATGGTCAGGGATGATATTAAACATGATAGGTATTATTTTCTATAGATAGACTTCAGATAAACACTCCACCATAAACATTACATATTATAGTTAATTCCACATAATTTTTCCATATATCATCTCTAATGTTATTAATAGTTTAGATTATTATAGAAATGGTTTTTAATTCATATTTGAAAAACATTATGAATATAAGGATTATAATATATAAAATAATATTCATTTCTTCCAAAATACAAATGGTTTTTTAAAACAAAAATTATATTCATGAAAAATATTCACAAAATTCCACATTCCTTCATTTATTCTCTTCAGCATCTCTAATCACTATGAAATAAATATAAATAATAGTTAAGATCTGAATATTATTATTTTGGGAAATAAAAATAAATTAAGAAATTTGTGTTCTATGAATACATATAAACATAGAAAATCTATTCTACAATGACAAAACTATAACCTGTAAATTTTCATATATTTATGTTGAGAGATCTTTATATTTACATAAAATATATTAATCATAAATAAAAATTCTGGAGACTTGGGGATTTATTTTCTTACCATAATTAATTATGATTGTTACCCTCTCGAATATCTTATGATTTATAACCTTCATGTATACCATACAACGTAACCCTGAAAACTACAATATAATGTAGCGATCATAATTATACATATACAGACTCATAAAATAAACTTAAAACATAAATATATGAAATGTTTTCAAATGATATAATATACCCACATTTCATCATAAATAATTGCCATATACCCTTTGATAATAATTAAACAAGAATACATGAATCATAAAAACGAGTCTTTATGAAAAATCACATAATAAATGAATAATATAAGCACAAAAAGGAAAACAATTTATTTGAAAATAAACAAAAATATATAAAAGAATATATAAAATCATTATGGTGTCATTAAATATTGATATCCACTCGTTCCATATTTGATTAAAAATCACTCCTTTTGATTTTTTTAAACATAAAAATGAAATGTTATTTGTAAATGAAATGTCACATAACTCATGCTAGACTTAGGTCAGATGTGTACAAAAGTTATTTATAATTGTTTAATTAGTGTTTTTAATTTATTATAAAAATATATGGTTTTTATCATTTCATATAAAATCGTGTATATAATCTTTCCACCCATTTATTAATTATATTTTTTATTTTCATTGTTTTAATAGAAATTATTCAAGGGATTTCAAGGGTGTTTCCTTCTAGAATTTCATTAAAAATTGTTAAAAACACTATAATTAAAATTATATATTAAACATTTTTTCCCATTATTTTATATGATACCATATATCATAATATATTCTAATATTATTTTTTTATTAGATAAAATATTAATAAAAATTATATAATTTATCGTGTCAGTTTTAACGACCATCACAAACTGATATCATTTTTTATATCATGTTTATATATTTTTTATAAAACATTATATAACTTTTAATATGTATAATAAGATATTTTTTAACTATAATAATTTATTTTTGAATAGTTTTGAAGGCTCAAATAGAATATTTAATCACATCACCCACAATGATAGTGAATTGACACATCACAGACGATGATTTCATTTTTAGAATAAGATGAGAAGAGGTGAAATTTTATGATGTATTATATTTTAACTCCATAAAATTTAATTATATATTGGATATTTTAGTTATCATTTCTAATGGATGATCATAGGTGAGGATATAATAAGAAAAAATTTATTAAAATCAAAAAAATGAATGATAATTTTACCAGATTTATTATTGACCTTAAAAACATCTATAAAGCCTTTTTATTTTAACTTATGGAAATACCAGATGTTCATGGACATGGGTAAGACTATTATAAAGGTAATTTTGTAGAACATAGTGATGATAAAATTCGTTTGAGGTGTTAGGAGAATAGGTGGTGATGTGTAGTATTTTGTCTGAATGAGATGGGTGTTTTTAGAATTATATGAATTGGTGTATTGTTTTGGATCAAAACTATGAATTTTTTTTATTAGATAAAAAATAATATAATGAGGGAATGATAGTCAAATGTTATGGTGATTACATAAAAAAACTCAATTAATAGGGTATTTAACATACAATATATATATATATATATACTTTAAATTATTTAATTTTAGAATTCACAACAATTCAAAAAAAAATCAAGAAAATCCCAAAAATTCACCCAATCCATTTTTATACATATAGAATTCAGTGGAATCCAATTTTTGAAGATTATATTCTATATAATATAAATTTTAATTTTAATTAAAATCAACATAAAATAACAAAGTATTTATTTTATAATTATAATTACTATTATGATAATTTGAAACATTAATTAATGTCTCATAAAATAATAATATAATAATTATAAAACAATATATAAATGTATGACCTTATTTTATGAACATAATATTTATATTAAATTAATATATTAATTATAAAAATATAAATAAACATTTATGTTTCAAAATAATACCAACACATAATTTTTCATTTTAGAAACAATTATTTACATATTCCTAAATTAAAATAGATCATATTTTTACTTTTGAGATATGTAAATATTAATTATACTCTCATAATTCAGGTTACAATTTTATTATCATGAATTCCATCATTTCTATTATTAACTATTATTTCATTATAAAATTTTAATGAATTTACCAACATAATTTGATAATAAAAACCAATGATTTTATAAGTACATGGTCGTTACAATCTCCCCAATCCATTCCAGAAATTTTGTACAAGAATATTCTATTTACATAATAGACATGTGAGGGTACCTTTATCTCATATATTTTTCATATCCACATATATCTTATTCCACCATGTGGTTTATCCAAAATAACTTAAATATTTGAATATCTTATTCCAAAATACCTAATCTCTGCGACAAAATAAATATAATGATGTTCCTCTTCATAAAAAATTTTCTCTTCAAGTTAAACTAATTTTGGGCTCAAAATAAGTGAGGAATATGGAAAACACTTTCTTAAGACTGTATCATTAAAAACAATTCTATAACTAGGACAAACTCAAAGGTAAAGCTAATCGGTATTCAACTAATCCAACATTATCTATGATTTAATAGGATATAATGTAAAATGCACCCACCTTTAAATTATTTCTAAAACACATCAATATTTTCCATGGAGAAACATTGAGAAATTCATGAGCACCTATATTGAATGTTTGATTAGTCCTCTAATTATCCACATATTGTTTCTTCTTGAACATCGTTGTCCTCATATGTTTTTAGGTCATGATAATTATCTCATCTAATTGTAATACTGATTCGGGTCCCATCAAATTTATTTCTTATACATCATCCCATTATTATAGAGTTCCACCCAAAATTTGATATGATGCTTCAAAATAAACCATCTATATAGTGGAACACAAAATGATATTAAAAAAATTCAACTGATAAATGTTGTTGACCAAAATGTCTTTGGATATCCATTGAAAAAAAACATATTATGAATTCAAAAGAAAAATTGGTTTCTTTGTCCTACCATAATATTAAGGATTGGAGGTTGTGCTGAAATTTAATTTATTTCCCAAGAACATTGGAATTCATTTCCAAAATTCAGATGTGAACATGGGATTACATTCATATATAATGGAGAGAGGAACACCATGTATCCTAGCAATCTATTAGAGGATCATTCGATAATGACAATCTTACAATATTGTTTCTCGATTATAAGAAAATGTGTTGATTTATTCAGTTAATAAAAAATAACACATATCATGTTATTATCATGATAAGTCTTCAGTATTCAATTTGAGTTGTCTATGTATATATTTATCTTATTCAACTATTGAAATGAAAAATGTTGATGCATCTTTTATTGTAGTTGTTTCATCCCATTAACCTCTTGAAAAGTGGATCATTTCATGGTAACAATGGTTATATATGTTTTTATCCCATCTCACCAGTAATATAGCTAACGGTCTCTGTGCATCTTATTGTTGTCGGGGTAATCTGAAAAAGGTTAAATATAAGAATCACTTAATAATTTTTTTCTTTAACTATGAATCAAAAGGAACATATAATCCCTTCCCAAATCAAAAAAAATCTTTAAGAAAGTTAAACTCTAGAAACATACCATTTTTACCAATTATTATTTTTTATATCATGATCTTCCTTCAGTGAATTCTTAATTTTGTACAATAGGGAAGATTGCACCAACACTTGAAAAAAAATCAATTTCATGAAACAAAAACTTATAAGAATAAAATCATCTAATCATTAACCAAAGGGTTCTATGAAAAACATAACATGGTTAATGTAGATTGGTTTTTTGAACTCAGGTAATATACCATATTGTTATATTTTACAAGATGATAGTTCATTGGGTAATTTTAATTCTTTATCATTTCATTCCGTATTATCTACATCATTTTCTATTCTTTTTAAAAGAATATATACATAAAAAATATTAGGTAGAGTATGTCTTTCACATTCATCTTCATTTATATTATTTAATATAATTTTTAATGTGAAAACATTAATGCTAATTACAGATCATGTGTGGGATAATATAAATCTCGAATATTCTGTTATCTTAAAGGATATGAAATTACCTAATCACATTCCATCAGAACACAACATAATCCATCCAATGAAGCATCATCTTCAATGAAAAATATCACAATTTCTGGAAGGTAGATCAAAAACTGGATCCATCACCAATCTTATATTTTGATCCTAGAAACAAGCATCATAACCTTTTGTGTAAAAAATTTAACAGCTTTTCAGGAAAACCTAGTAGGCATGCCAGATAAAAAATAAATGTTTATAATAAACTGTTTTTAATAGAATTATAATTTATTAATACCTGACACTTAGTAACATTTGAAGGTATTTTCCATTCATCAACCACTTTTTGAGGGATCAATTGTTATACCATATTTATTTTCAATTTTTCATATGAGATGAAATATATTGTAAAAAATATATAATTTTCAATTATTCCCTAGTAACAACATTTCATTAAGGGTTTCCAAAATAATTCATTGATTTTTTTTATGATCCATATAACTTTTGAATAAAAAAATATAATCAATAAAATCATTAAAAAAATTATAAAAAATATTAATTGAAGATTATATTTATTATATCTATAAATATTGAATGGGAGTTTTTCAAACTAGATGGAATAATAAGAAACTCATAATTCATATTTATAGTTTGGAATACTTTTTTAAAATTATCATTCACTTTCACCATCAGTTGATGGTACCAACAACTCAATTCATTCATGGATAAATACTCCTCTTCTGAAAGCTAATAAAAAGAGTCCATAATATGAAAAATACATATTTATTCTTCACAGTAATTTTATTTAATGCTCGATAATCAATGAAAATTTTAATAGAATAATATATTTTTACAAACAAAATTGGTGCACCCCATAGAGAAGTTCTTATTCAAATGGGAAAATATTCAAGAAACACTATTAACAAATTTTTTAATTCAATAATTTCGACGTGAGACATTGGATAATGGGGTTTTTGAAATTGTCTTAGCATAATGAACTATTTCAAAAGTAAATTCAATTTCCCGATCAGGTATATCACTAAGAAACTCATCAAAAAAAATACAGGTATTCGCATACATCTATCGCATTATTAATCTAAATTGTTCCCATTTTTCATCAAAATGTGTATGATAAAATTTAATTCCATATTTTAGTAGTTTCATATATTCCAAATATATTTTCAATGGTATGGGTTCATTCATTTAAACAAACTGATACTATTTTAGAAAAAAAACTTATCTAGCTCTAAAATCATTCCTTTCATGATAAATTGAAATCCATAACATAAACAGAATAATATTAAAATATAATAAGGGAAAAAATAAGGCTACATTGTATTTAAATTCCATTCAAAAATAGGAACATTAATATAATATATTTTCACTTAATATTTTCCTGGTTTTTTATCATGATGGAATATTTTATTTTTGAGGAAAAATTTCCAAATTACCATAAAACTGTTTAGAATAAAATTAATGTGTAAACCCCATAATGAACAAGAGAATTTTAAATAATGAATAAAAAATTAATTTTACTTATAGTACTTCATTAGATTTCTAATCATTTTTCTATGATGATACAAATGATTTTACTAAATCACTCTTCTTAGTGTTACTCTTTTCCATCAATAAACTATATCATTGGGTAGGTATGTGCGTATTGGCCCTTTTCAAATTATTTAAATCGCATTACTGTTTTCTTATCACATTTAATCATACCATAACCAATATAGTGTGAATTTAATTCTTAAGACATATTTACAAGCATACCCCAAAAAATAAACTTCTTATATATTTTAAATTATTCTCCATTGTGATTTTCTTTCCAACATTACTCAAATTATATACTAGATTTTATTACCAAAATATTTATTTTGATGATTCTTACAAATTGATTTCCATATCCATCATTTCTTATACATGTTATCAAAGTTAATTCAATCCTTAGAATACTATATTTCTTAATTCATGGAACATAAAAATATTTTCTCCTAATTTTTTATTTCAGGGGAATCCACGTCCCATCAATATCAAAGAATCAATCATGTGTAAATATTATTTATTTTACTTTTAGGATATCAAAAAAATATTTGGAGTATAAATTTTTATTCAGGTAAAGTATTCATCAAACACAACCACTGAATCATGCTATATTTTTTTTAATTAACGGAATTAATTTTATATCATATGTCAAACAAACTTATGAAAATATTTTTCAATTAAGACATTAATAAATTCATCCCACCGCAAGGAATCAATCTATTCCCTATACCTAAAATTATAGACCACTGACCACACCTAGTTTAGTTCACCATCAAAATGATAAATTTATAGTCTATTGTTTTAATAATCTGAACACCCCTTGAGAACACATAAAATTTCAAGAGATTTAACATGCCCTTTAGATTCCAAAATGTGAAATGATAAATTTAATCTTGAAGGTTATTTCCTCATAAAATGTTCCACTATCATCGTTTTTATTATGTATATTTTTATGTTATCATGAATGGATTCCAAGTCAATTTGTATCATGAATAAAATGATTCATTACATTAACAAACTACTTTTATCCAAATAAATCTATTCTAGGTTGAGGAATAAAAATGATATCATCCTATCGGTGACATCCTACCTCATCTTGCCTATTTCATTTGTAAAAATCCAATCTGAATAGACATAATTTAGATGAAGTAATATGGAAATCATAAAATTAAATATTATTACAACTTAACCATTAGGTAAAAATAATTTATGGTATTATGTTAACATCATCCTACCCCATAAATCTATCTAAATTTTTCTATGATACCATCTATAATGATCTTACCATAGACATTATATATTATAGTTTATCTAACTAGAAATCAATTTATTTCATTTAGAAGTATCATAAAAGTTTATAATATTAGAGAATTAGTTCATAATCCATATATGATAACCCACTAGAAAAAAATTGATAATACTACCAAAAAAATATGATATTTTTCCAAAATATATACTTTTTTAATAAAAAATTAATTATTTTACTGAAAAAGCTTCAAAACATTCACTTGGTTCTTCTTTTCTATTTACCATCCTTAAAAAATGTAAAATACATTTTAAAACAATGGATGTGGAAAAGGAATATTAGTACAAGAGATAGAAATAATGAAACAAACTATTTGTCCATGAATATATATAGACAAAAAAATTATATTATCAAATATATAGTTCCTATAAATAAATAATAATATACTTACTATTTGAGAACATGATAATTACATATATCATTTAAAACATTTGTAACTCATTTATGTAACATGGGGAATTAGGTTATTGAAATACAAAATTATGATTGAATCCTTCATGACTACATTATGAGTTGTATCCCTCACAAGTGTCTCATTATATAACCCCCAGGACTACCATACGATGTAACCATTACAGTTACAAAAGAAATAAATATTTCAGTCTAATTAAAAAATAATCATAAAAAATTTATTGTATGAATATAAAGGACCCAAATTTCACAATAATAAATTCCCAACAACAATAACAAAATCATTATATAAGAATACCTTAATTATAATAATCCATTATTGGATAAAATCCCAAAATAAAGGAATATTGATATCATACATGAGAAATCATATTCATTGAAAATAACCATTTAATATTAATAATAAACCATAAAAACATAATTTATTAGGAAAAAGTGAAATCCACTTATTAATGTGGTTTTAATGGATTTCAATAAATGAAATAATAATAATAGAGATGAACATTATAGTGTAATAAATTTTATAGGTGCTTCTCGCAAAGAAAATTTATATATTGGGAATACCAATATATAGGGATAATTAGGTTAAAAGAACACATGTACTATGGTATGGATTATACTATGATTTTAAAACAAGGTGATCATTCATTTGTATGGATTTTATATTTCTAGTGGGGTACAACCGATGAAAAATTAGGAAAATCCAAGCAGTTTAGGTTTTATATTTTACTATTACTATTAAATATTAAACATTTTTCCTAGAATTGAATGAAACTATTCTAGATTTAAAATTTTTAATAATGATTTTAGGTATATTGTTTCTTATTATAATGCCTCATTCCACATTTTTATTTTTTTTCCTCAAATCAAATGATTTTTTCACCATCTCTGTTAAACTATATTGTAAATTTTCAATGGATTTATCCTAATGTGTACATATATTTTTAACATTATGAATAAGGGGAAATTTATAACATATCCATGGTAAAAATATAAACCCACAGAATAAAACATTACATAAGTGGATGAATTATTAATCATTATTGTTAAAATAATATTATCGTCTACTTCGTAGAGTAAATATTGAGCTTTGATTAGACCCACCTATTTTTAACATCAATTATTGTATTGGTAACTGTATAAAGGAACTCCCTTATATTAATACAGATCTTATTTTATTGATACTACTAGTTTTAATATAAAAATTGGTTTAAAGGCACTACAAATGATTCCAATAAAACATGGAGGGAGGTCTCATTAAGAACCATGCGATTCTTAATCGATTTCCTACTGGACATGCATCCAGTTTTTAGATAATATATACTATGAAATATGATTTTAACCAAATGAGGGATGAATTCCACTTTCCATTCCATTGGTATATAATAATTTTGTGTGGATATGATATTAAATATTATAAATATTATTTTATATATATACACATCATATAAAGACTCCACCTTAATAATTACATATTCAAGTTAATTCAACTCGAATTTTCCTTATTTCATTCCTATAGATATTATAAATTAAGAGTTTTATTTAAATAGTTTGTAATTTATACAATAATAACACCAAGAATATAAGGATTATAATATATAAAACAATACGTATATCCACCAAAATAAAATTTGTTTTTATAAGACTAGATTTATATTCATGAAAAATATTCACAAGATTCCACTTGGCTTATTCTTTTATATTAACTATCACTGAACTGTATAGAATAAATTTACGAACATGGTAAGATCAGATAATTCATATTGTTGGAAATATAAAAAATTAAAGAAATTTTTCTTCTATTAATAAATATAATCATAAGAAATCAATTTCTCAGTGACAAAATTATCACCCATATATCATCATATATTTATGTTTAGAGAATATGATATTTACATATAAGATATTAAACATAAATATAACAATCACATGATATGGGGATATATTTTCTTACCATAATTAATTATGATTGTAACACTCACAAGTACCTTATGATTTATAACCATAGTGTATACCATACAAAGTAACCCTCACAACAACATTTTCATGTCACGATCAAAGTTATACATATAATAACTCATACAATCAACTTAAAAATTAAAAATACGAAATGAACTGGAATGATATAAAAGACCCACATGTCATCATTAAAAATTGCAATAAACCCTATCAATAGCGTTAAATAAGAACAATTGATTCATATAAATCAGTCCATAGGATAAATAACATATTAAACGTATACTATATGCACACAAAGAAAAAAAATATTTGAAAATAACCATAACATATTAAAAATAATATATATAATTTTTAAGTTGTCATGAAAAATTGATTTCAACTCATTTCATATTTGATAAATAAATCACTCATTTTTTAATTTTTAAACATAAAAATAAAATTTTATTTTTAAACGACATGTCCCATAACTCTTGTTTGACATTGGAAAAATGACTTGAGGCATAATTTATAATTTTCTAAGGAGTGTTATTAAATTATTAAAAATTTAGTCCTTTTTATCACACATTAAAAACTCTTGTATATCATATTTCCACCCATTTATAATGAATATTGTATATTTTCATTGTTTAAATTTCATTTATTCCATTTTATTCAATGGTGGTTCATTATAGAATTTCATTCCAAATTGTAGAAAAACAGTAGATTTATAATTAAAAGTTTCAAATATGTTCCCAATATTTTAAATGATACCAACCATCATTATATTTCCAAATATTTGGATGTTTTATTAGATAGAACATTAATAAAAATGATGTAATTTATCTTGGCTATTTTTATGAACATCACAAACTAATATCATTTTTTATATCATGTTAATATATTTTTATAGAACATTATATAAATTATAATATGTATAATAAAATATTATTTAACTATAGTATTATATTTATGAACAGCTGTGAAGGCTCAAACAGAATATTGAAACACATCACTCACAGTGATAGTGAATTGACACATCACTAATAATGATTTCATTTTTAGAATAAGAGGATAATATGAGAAATTTTATGATGTATAATATTTTAACACCCTAAAATTCAAGTATATGTTGGATATTTCAGTTATTGTTTCTAATGGATTGTGACAACCGGGTCCCAGTGACATCACAGCCACCCCGCCTTAACATGGTCGTCGGGTCCTGGCCCACCAAGTACCACCAGTTGCCCCCGCAGACATGTGGGGCCCACCCCAGGGTCCACCCACATGCCTGAACGGGTCATCTGGCTAATTAAAGTCCCCACATGCCAACACTTGTCCTTTCCAGTGTGCTTTGTCCTCATTTCCACACACCCTGGGAAACATTCTAGAAGGTCACACATCCTGATCACTATTCCATGGCATGCACGCTTAACTGTGGAGTTCTAATCAGACAGGATCCCGAAAAAGAAGGTGCATCTTGTTAACATGAGTCATATCAATTAGTCATTTAACCCTTTATCATTTGGGGATTTACAATCACCCCCCCCCCTTAGAGAACAACGCACTCATTGTGGGCCCTACATCTCAACCCAGGCAGTGCACCACACTTAAGGCTGGGTTCCTCCTCTGATACCAAATGTGACAACTAGGTCTCGGTGACAGCACATCCACCCCGCCTTAACATGGCCGTCGGGTCCTGGCCCACCAAGCACCACCGGTTTCCCCCGAAGACATGTGGGGGCCACCCCAGTGTCCACCCACATGCCTGAACGGGTCATCTGACTAATGACAGTCCACACAGGCCAACACTTGTCCTTTCCAGTGTGCTTTGTCCTCATTCACACACACCCTGGAAAACTTCCCAGAAGGTCACACATCCTGATCACGACTCCAGAACAAGCACGCTTAACTGTGGAGTTCTAATCAAACAGGCTCCCGAAATGGAAGGTGCACCTTGTTGACATGAGTCATATCATTTAGTCATTTAACCCTTTATCATTTGGGGATGTTACAAACACACTTCATTAATATCATAAGTTATTAAAACTTAAGTTATCAAATTTAATTGTGAGTTGAGCGAGTTAAGGAATTTGAAGGGGTGGGGTTCGTCTGGGCCCCACCAGCCTCATAACCTCCCAAGGGAAGTTGGGTAGTATCCCAACTTCCACCCAAAGCTTAAATCCACTTAGAGAAAATAAAAATTGTAGTTAAATTTTTATTTTAACTTCCACAATTTTTATCAACCTCTCTTGTGAAAACAAAACTTCGAAAAAGGGGTTTCTAACCAATTACTGACACTTCGGTTCCATCGGTGCCCTCGGAATTCGATTCTGAGCATCGGTTCATAAGTTAGAAATTCCCGCTCGTTCGTTCATTGAACGTACCAGAGCTAAACTTCGAATAGTAATTCCAGGCAAACCGGGCTGCGAAATCAAGTGCCATCAGATACTACGTTCTTGTAAAATCCAAAAAATTAAGAAAAAAATTTCCTTGAATTTTACGGGTCTTTACATTACTTGCACCTCAGGTCATTATGTCCCTGTAAAGATACATCATAAGCTAGGGAAACAAAAGTGGGTACTGAGAACGCATCTGAGCCCCCCGCTCCCAAGTGCTCTCCTAGAGGTTCCCGTGCTGCCATATGATTCGCACTAGAGGAATAGATCATCCACATATGACCCGCTCCTGTCGATCCTCGATCGCCACCGGGACCTCCGCAAAAGTCACCCCATCATCAATGTACAGCTCCCCATGGACAATGATATGCGTCGGGTCTTGCACATATTTCCTCAGTTGTGATACATGAAGGCATCATGCTCCCGATGAAACTGAGGTGGTAGAGCCAGGCGATAAGCTACCTCGCCAATCCTGCGGAGGACCTGGAACGGTCTGATGAAGCATGGAGACAACTTGCCACCTAGTCCAAATCTTCGTAATCCATGTCAAGGTGAGACACGCAAGAAGACGTGGTCTCCATCCTCAAACTCTAGTGGTCTCCGCGTCCTGTTAGTATAGGAATTCTGCCGGCTCTGAGCTGTCCTCATCCGCTCCTGGATGACCTGGACCTTCTCTGTCATGGCCTGGACCATCTCCGATCCCACAAGTGCTGACTCCCTAGGGTCTGTCCAGCACAAAGGAGATCTGCAAGGTCGGTCGTACAACGCCTCGTATTGTGCCATCCTGATGGTGGAGAGGTAGCTGCTGTTGTACGCAAACTCCACCAAGGGTAGGTGGTCCTCCTAGCAGCAACCAAAGTCGAGAACACATGCGCGGATCATATCCTTGAGAGTCTGAATGGTCCTCTCTGTCTAACCATCTTTCTGAGGGTGAAAGGTTGTGCTCAAACGTAGCTGCATCCCGAACGCCTCTTACAACCCCTTCCAAAGCCGGGAAGTAAAGAGAGCATCTCAATCAGAGACGAAAGATGATGGCACACCGTGAAGCCATACAATATCCTGAACGTAGTGATGCCCCAAGCTCTCCACTAAGCCCTGCTCTCTTATGGGTAAGAAGTGAGCCGACATGGTGAGTCGGTCGGCAATCACCCAAATGGAGTCGTGACCTTTGGAAGTGTGTGGAAGTCCAGTAACGAAGTCCATAGATATCCCATCACACTTCCACTCTGGGACCTCCAAGGGTTGTGCCAAGCCTGCTGGTACCTGGTGCTATGCCTTCTCCTGCTGGCAGGTGAGGCATCGAGAAACAAACTCTGCCACAACCTTCTTCATGCCCGGACACTACTGCTGTCGTCTGAGATCCTGGTACATCTTCACCACTCCAGGACGTACCGCCAAAGGAGAAGTGTGAAACTCTCTCAGCACCCCCTCCCGTAAAGCAATCAATACTAAGGTACATCCTCTAAAAAAGAATGTTGTGCTCCTCTCCAACGGAGAAACCATCAAGTGCTTGTCCTGAGGATATCTGTGCACGCCGCGTCTCACAGTCAGTTTCCCCACGCTGTGCCTTTCTGACCCGCTGCAGTAGAGGAGGAGTGACTATGAGAGACTGAAGAATGGCTACCCCATCTCTATCCACAAAGGATAACTGAAAAGTGGCTAGCTGCTATGTTTCATCGTCAAGTAGCTGAATGCTTGTCCTCCTGCTGAGAGAATCGACTACTACATTCCCCTTCCCAGGACTATAGACTAACTCAAAGTCATAGTCCTGGAGGAACTCGAGCCATCACCACTGTCTCAGGTTCAGGTCCTTTTGAGAGAAGATGTACCTGAGACTCTGATGGTCAGAAAAGACTGTAAAGCGCTCGCCCTTCAGGTAGTGTCGCCATGTCTTCAGAGCGAAGACCACTACTGCAAAATCCAGGTCATGGGTAGCATAGTTCTGCTCATGCGGCCTCAACTGATGTGATCCATAGGCGATCACCACCCGCTCCTACATCAGGACTCATCTGAGTCCGGTCTATGATGCATCGCAGTAGACTACGTACCCTACTCCCTCCTCCAACAACCTCAAGATAGGTGCGCTGGCCAATCTCTGTCTGAGCTCCTGGAAGCTCTACTGACATCTGTCTGACCACAAAACGGGTTTCCCCTTCTTCATAAGAGCTGAGAGGGGTGCGACAACTCTGGAGAAGTCTTCCACAAATCTTCGATAGTATCCAGCTAGACCCAAGAAGCTTCGCACCTCAGTCACACTCCTGGGTGGCTCCCAAGCTAACACTGCCTCGATCTTCGCAGGATCCACCGCAACTACCGCCCCAGAGATAACCATCCCCAAGAAGTGGGCCTCGCGTATCCAGTACTGACACTTCGAGATCTTACCATAAAGCTGGTGCTCTCAGATTGTGTCTAGTACAACCCTCAAGTGGTAGGCGTGCTCCTCCTCAGTCGTCGAGTAATCAAAATGTCATCGATGAAGACCACGACAAATAGATCGAGGTATGGCTGAAATATCCTGTTCATGAGGTCCATGAACAATTCTGGAGCATTGGTTATGATGAATGTCATAACCAAGAACTCATAGTGGCCATACCGACACCTGAAGGTCGTCTTCTGCACGTCCTCATCTCAAACTCTGAGCTGATGATAGCCTGACCTGAGGTCTATCTTTGAGAACCACCATTCTCCCTTGATCTTACCAAAGAGGTCATCAATCCTCGGTAGCAGATACATGTTCCTTACCGTCACCTAGTTCAGGCGATGATAGTCAACAAAAAGACGCAAGCTCTCGTCCGCCTTCTTGGCAAACAAAATCGGGGAAGCCCAGGGTGAAACACTGGGTTGGATGAACCTCTTTCCCTGCAAGTCCTCTAACTATACCCATAGCTTTTGAAGCTCATTGGGGCCATCCGATACGCTGGAGTCGATATCGGGGTTGTATTGGGGTACATGTCAATATAAATGTCTACATCTCTGTGAGGAGGTATCCCAGGGACATCGTCGGGGAAAACATCCGCATACTGATCCACCACTATAGGAAAACAAGGAATTTGCACGTCAACTGCTCTTAGCATGATGCTAGCCAACTGATGAGTGATGGGTTGTCCTCTCCTCTGTGGAAGTCCATCCTATGCAGCGAAGGCTCCCTTCTCGCCGGTGAAGGTGAACCTCCTCCACTCGATGCGTACACATCGTACCTTGCGCCTAATACAGTCAATATGTGCATGGACTGTAGATAACCAATCAATGCCTAAGATGACGTCGTAAGGCCTAGACCCCTCTACAAGAAGATCCCAGCCGAAGCTCTCGCCTCCTAGAGTATGCTCACACTGCCGGAACCAGTGCGTATTCGTCGAGTTTTCTCCCGTAGAAGTCTCTACCCTTAAGGATCGAGCCAACGGCTCTGTCGGAATCTCCGGGCTCCGAACAGGGGCATCAGATATAAAAGTGTGACTCACTCTTGTGTGTATAAGAACTTCATCAAGGGTGAAATAGACATAGATAGTACCTCGAATAATCTCGGGCGCGTTGTGGTCATAGGCCTCCGCTGCCTGGAGTTGTGCATGTCTCTGCCCGCTAGCTCCCTGTGGTAGGGGTGGACCACCTAGTGGGGGTGGTGGTAGAGCCTCAAAGCGTGGTGCAGCACCTGCTGCTCGGCCTGCTCCTCTTCCTCGTCCGCCTGCTCCGTACGGACCGCCACGATCTACCCTCTGCCTCTGCCTAGGTGGTCCCTCAACTGTCTGCTACTCCTCAGCACGGCGGGTCGGGAAGTCACGAGCCATGTGGCCCTGCCCACCGCATGAGTAGCACTGCCTGCCTCTCGAAAGAATAGCCCCGCGCTGTGTGCCCCACACAGCTGAGCCAGTGTCATGAGGTCTTCTGCCTGAGGGTCTAGTCTGTCTAGGCCCATGAGTCATCCGTCGACTGCCTGCTACAGAAGACTATGCTACCTTCCGCCCTGCAGTAGGTCTCGCTACTGAAGAAGGCTTAGCAAGAAATCGCTGGATCAAAAGGGCTCGCTCCAGTACTCCTGCCTGGGTGGGAATGGTGAGGGAGATCAGTGATGCCCTGATCTCATGACTCAATCCCTGCTCAAAGGTCTGGGCCCGGAAGAATGGGTCTTGTACCATGTCTGTCGAGTAGCGCGAGAGATTGGTAAATCTCGCCGAGTACTGGGCGACTGTCAAGCTGCCCTACCACAACTGAAGAAGCTCCTGGATGTGCACCGCACGGAGGGTGGCTGGGACAAACTCTGAGCGGAAGAGGCTCTCAATGTCTGTCCAAGGAAGAGATGCCTCATCGTTCTCCTTGAGCATCAAGCTCCACCATCTTCCTACTGCCGTGTGCAGGAGGCTCACTATGAGGATCACCATGAGGATTGCTGGTGTCCTCACTAACAGGAAAACTCATACCACTGCCTCTATCCAGTCCTCTGCTGCCAGGGGGTCCGTCTCCATGCGGAACCTTGGCAGTCGTTGGCACTGGAACTCGTGCATTGCACTAAGGCGATGTGCATCGTCAGCGGCTAGGGCTGGAAGCATCGGTGGCTCGGCGGGTAGAGGTGTTGCTGGTGCCTCAGTTGTCAAAGGTCCTTGTACTGAGGCCTCATCGCTTAGTGGGCTGTCGTCAAGCTCAACTCTCGGAACCCTAGCTGGCATCCATCGTGGGGACATCCTAAAAACAAATAGGTGTGCCACGGTAAATAGTATACCTAGTGATCTGACATAATGTAATAACAAAGAAAACTTGAAACATACATGCAATGAATGTTTTCGTGCATTAAGTCAGAAATCAGAAGTCAGGGTCCTGGTGTACGGATACGTAGGCCGCCGCACCAACACAAGACTCGATGGACTGATAACCACATGAAATATTCTTAAAACTATTGCATTACATAGAATATGATCAGAGTCCAATGTTCTGCGGTAGAACCGAACTCCTTTGATACCAATTTGTCACGACCCGTCCTTGGGGCCGGTGTCGTGACTACCCCTAGCCCGCCTTCCAAAGGCCAGGGGCTGGCGACTATCACCAAGGCGTAATTCCCGATAAAAAGGGAAGACATTGTCTTTGTAATGTTAAAAAAAACCACAGAGAAAGCAAGCAGAAGAAGTAAACACTAATTAAAAATTGAGTACAACACTAAGTGCGGAAAATTAAGTGGTTTAGTATACAAACCCAAACTAAAAGTCAAGTACAACTGGAAGGGAAAACAAAAACTGTAATGTAAAACCGCATCGTCGAGCTGTCCACTGGAAATCCCACCTGAAGGGTGAGTACAGATAGCCTCCACTGCTCCTCGGGTCCAGCCGACCGCTCTGAGTACGTCCCGTCCAGTGGTCCACCTCCAGGTACCATCCTTCTCTGCAGGCCTCAACCACGATCAGCGATGTCCATCGTCTGCAACCAACACAACGTAGTGAGGGAATAGCCCGTGCCGGGGTGAGTATAAGCTAATCAGTAGGGACCCTGATACCCCCGATGGTCTCCCCAAATCCACAAAGGATAATCCACAAAGGAAAGATACAATCACGAAGTAACATCTGACACTGCTTAGGTATATTCCCATACATATACCTATGTCATCAATTCTCGTTCGGATCCAACATCCGACCCCAAGTACAACCCAGTCCACATAGGGAAGAAAAATGTAATTTCATACAAGATAGCACAACACAATCCAAATAAGAACGAAGAAAAGGATTCATCTCACACAGGTATAGTTCTTCGTATGACGATAGAGATGATCAGATATTCCCACTGATTCATCTAAGCCATCTGACCCACAATGGATCGATAGGTACTAACCCCCGCAATGACCCACATAGGATCTGACCCACAATGTATCGATAGGTAACTAACCCCCGCAAAGACCCACATAGGATCGGACCCACACAAGATCTGTAGGCGTTGCCTCACACAGAACCAATGAGCGCTGACCCACACAGGATCAGAACCACACATGATCGGTAGCACTAATCCACGAAGGATCGCTGAGTTTTGTAGTTGTCTCCGTCGAATCCACTGAGGATCTCTGAATTGTCGTTGTCGTCACAGTCGCAGCTAGCACTAGGGTTTCCACACACAGCGTGCTCATTCGACAGGGTCCGATCCACGAGCCGAGATTCTGGTACATCGACTGACACAATGTCCAGAGCTGATGTATCCAAAAATTCTGTATCGTCAACAGGAGACGACGCGTCAATCGGACGCCCGGTCTGAGAGTTATTGGTTTTTCCATTGTAGGGGCCCGGTTGGTTTTTAAGGAAAAACCAACACGACCGTACTCCACCTACTTCCAACCTCGGGCAGAGTAATCCAAAAGATCTGTCTCACTAAGATTAATCCCACAAAGTCAACGACACATCAATCGGACTTTCGGAGCTCAAGTTATGAGTGTTTCCGCTCCGAGGGCCCGGTTGGTTTCGTGTATGAACCAACTCGGCCAAACCCAATGTATTCTAAAACATTGAGTGCGATATACCGAATGACCATCCCGAACCAAGGATCGCATCGCAACTCACGGTGCATCGATCGGAGGGCCGTATCACATTTTATGGGCGTCCGACCGGAAGAGAATCAGTATTAAGGGGTTCGGGCCCGGTCCAACCCGGCCCGATACCCCCAGGGTTGGCCAGAACCGGGTTGACCCGAACTAGGTCCAGGTCCGGCCCACTTGGGCACGGCCTAGACCAGCCATCGCAGCCCGGCCCGGACTAGGCGTACTGGCTAGGCGCTCGGCCAAACAGCCGACCCGTTTGAAGGGGGGGGGGGGGCGCCTGCCCCCTGGTTTTGAAACCGCGACCCCCATTATGGGGGCCCACATGAGCTGGCCACCAGCGGTTCGTAACCCCCAACCATCCCTTGTCTGGCCAGCATGCTTTGCCCGGCCGGCTTCTGCCGCCACGGACCGGCGACGGCCGGTCCCCCTAGCTCCGACACCGGCGGCCCAGAACCAGCCGCCAGTCACCCTGGTCCGCTGCAGACTTGGTTCGTCCAGCGCGGCGTGACGGCGCCACACCCCTCCGCCGCGACCCCGCTCCAACCGCAGTGTCTTCGGGTTTCTCCGATGTGGCGCGACGACATCACGTCCGTGTTCGATTTCACGGCGCGGTGCGACGGCACCGCGCTTTCCTTTCCGCACGATTCCGCGCGGTGCGTCGCCACTACGCCATTCCCATTTCAATCCACAATAGAAACAACAACATAGATAAGGGAGGAGGGTCGGCCGTGTTTGTGTGGTCCGACCCTCTCTCATTAATCGATAGCAATTGTTCATATTTCACGAAGAACATCAAGGTAGTAATCATGAACAAAAATAAATAAACCCCTTACCACGAGTGTAGATTGAACGGAGGTTCGTCGAATGAGGATTCGTCGTGGAAAATCCATTGCGGAAAGAGACGTTGCGAAAGAAGACGTCGTCGACGTCACAATATACAGCGTCGCATAGTCGGTTTCCGAGGACTCGGCGTTCTTCATCTGAGATCGATGTGTTCTTCGCGTTCTTCGTCGAAGACAAAGATGTTCCTCAATTTCCTTTGCCTTTTCTCCCCAACGACCCCACAAAAATTTCCTTAGCCTTTTCTCCCCAAAGTTTCTCCAGTTCCTTAGCATTTTCTTGTTGTGGAGTCTTTGGGGAGAAAAGGCTAAGGAACTTGAGGATCTTCATCATCTTCGACGAAGAACGCCAAGAACACATCGATCTCAGATGAAGAACGCCGAGTCCTCAGAAACCGACTACGCGACGCCTTATACCACGACACCGACAACATCTTCTTTTGCGATGTCTCTTTTCGCGATGGATTTTCTGTGACGAATCCTCATTCGACGAACCTCCGTTCAAGCTATGCTTGAGGTAGGGGTTTTATTTATTTTTGTTCATGATTACTACCTTGATGTTCTTCGTGAAATATGACCAATTGCTATCGATTAAAGAGAGGGGTCCGGACCACACAAACATGGCTGACCCTCCTCCCTTATCTATGTTGTTGATTCTATTGTGGATTGAAACGGGAATGGCGGAGTGCTGATGCACAGCGCGAGATCATGTGGCAAGGAATGCGCGACGCCGTGCCGTGAAATTGAATAAGGACGCGACATCGTCGCGCCACGTCGGAGAAACCCAAAGAAACCGCAGCCAGAGCGGGGCCGCGGCGGAGGGGTGAGGCGCTGTCGCGCCGAGCCGGAAGACCCAAGGCCGCGACTGGTTCAAGACCGCAGCGGAGCAGGGTGACCAGCGGCCGGTTCCGGGCCGCCGGTGTCGGAGCTGGGGGGGGGGGGGGGCGGCCGTCGCCGGTCTGTGGCAGCAGAAGCCAGCCGGCCAAAGAAGGCCGGCCTGACCAAGGAAGGTCGGGGGTTACGAACCCCTGGCGGCCAGCTCAAGCGGCCCCCCATAATAGGGGTCGCAGTTACAAAACCAGGGGGCAGCCCCCCCCCCCCCCACCTTCAAATGGCTCGGCCGTTTTGCCGAGCGACTGGCCAGCGCGCCGCGCCCAGGCCATGCCGGGCCACGCCCAAGCGGGCCGGACCCGGTTCCTGTCGACCCTGGGGGTATCGGGCCGGGTCGGTCCGGGCCCAAACCCCTTAATACCGAATCTCTTCCGGTCGGATGCCCATAACTTGTGCTATGAGCCTCCGATCGACGCACTGTCAGTTGCGATACAATCCTTGGATCGAAACTGTCGTTTCATTAAATCACACTCAAGGTTTTGGAATAATTTTGGTTCATCTGAGTTGGTTCGTACATGAAACCAACCGGGCCCCCAGAGCGGAAACGCTCATAACTTGAGTCCGGACGTCCGATTTACGTGTCGTCGACTTTGTTGGATTCCTATTAATGAAACAGATATTTTGACTTACTCCGCCCGAGGTTTGGACACAGGTGGAGTGCAGTCATGTTGGTTTTTCCTTAAAAACAAACATGTCCCCTGTAACGGAAAAACCAATAACTCTCACACCGGGCGTCTGATTGACGCGTCGTCTTTGACGTTGAGTTCCTGTTGACGATACAGAACTTTTGGATACATCAAATCTGGAAATTGTGTTAGTTGATGTACCAGCCTCTCAGCTCGTGGAGCGGACCCTCCTGAATGAACTTGTTGTGTGCGGAAACCCTAGTGCTGGCTGTGACTGTGATGACGACAACAGTACAGAGATCCTTAGTGGATTCGATGGTAACGACTACAGCATTCAGCGATCCTACGTGGATCAGTGCTACCAATCCTGTGTGGGTCTGATCCTGTGTGGGTAAGCGCTCAGTGGTTCTGTGTGAGCCAGCGCCTACATATCCTGTGTGGGTCTGATCCTGTGTGGGTCTTTGCGGGGGTTAGTTACCTATCGATCCATTGTGGGTCAGATCCTATGTGGGTAATTACGGGGTTTAATACCTATCAATCCTTTGTGGGTTCGACGGCTTAGATGAATCAGTGGCAATATCTGATCATCTCTTTCATCATACAAAGAAGTATACCTGTGTGAGATGAATCCTATTTTTCTTTCCTATGTGGATTGTGTTGTGCTATCCTGTGTGGAATTACATTTTTCTTCCCTCTGTGTACTGGGTTGTACTTGGGCTCGGATGTTGGAGCCGAATGAGAATTGATGACTTAGGTATATGTATGGGTATATACATAAGCAGTGTAAGAAGTTACTTCGTGATTGTATATTTCCTTTGTGGATTATCTTTTTTGGATTCTGGGAGACCTTCGGGGGTCTCGAGGTCCCTACTGAGTAGCCTATACTCACCCATGCACGGGCTATGGCCCCACTAAGTTGTGTTGATTGCAGATGACGGACAACGCTGATCATGGTTGAGTCTTGTAGAGCATGACGGTACCTATAGGTGGACCACTGGACGGGACGTACTCGGAGCGGTCGACTGGACCCGAGGAGCAGTGGAGGCTATCTGTACTCACCCTTCAGGTGGGATTTCCAGTGGATAGCTCGGTGATGCGGTTTTACTTTTCACTTGCTGTTTTCCCTTCCAGTTGTACTTTACTTTCAGTTTGGGTTTGTATACTAGCCCACATACTTTATCGCACTAACTGTTGTAATCAGTTTTTACTTAGTGTTACTTCTACTTCTTGCTTGCTCTATGGTGGTTGATTACTTTACAAAGGAAACACCTTCCCTTTTTACCGGGAATTACTCCTTGGTGCTAGTCGCCAGCCCCTGGCCTATGGAAGGCGGGCTTGGGTTAGTCACGGCACGGGCCCCGAGGACGGGCCATGACATGGATGATTTTAGGTGAGGATATAATAAGAAAACAAAACAAAATTATTGAAAATAAAAAAAAATAATGATAATTTTACCTCATGAATTCTTAACCTTCAAAACCAATATAAGGCCATTAGATTTTGACTTTTGCAAAGAAAAAAATTTCATGGACATGGGTAAGATGAGTATAAACGTAATATGCTAGAACATAGTCATGATAAAAATCTTCAGAGGTGTTAGGAGATTAGGTGGTGAGTGGTGGTATTTTTACTAAATGAGATGGGTGTTTTTTTGATAATTATAAGAATTAGTGAATTATTTTGGATCAAAACTATGATTGTTTTGATTACATGAAAAAAATAATATAACCAAGGAATGATAGTCAAATGGTAATGTTCATATATAAAAAATTACTCAATAAATATGATATGTAACTTATAATATATTTATATATATGATTTAAATTATTGAATTTCAGAATTCACAAAAATTTCAACTATTTCAGAAATTCCCAAAAATTCACCCAGAACATTTTTAGACAAATAGAATTCAAAAGAATCCATTTTTTTAAATAATTCTGTATATAATAGAAATTTAAATTTTTATTAAAATCAACATAACATCCAAAAATTTTGATTTTATTATTATAACTACTATTATGAAAATTTTAAATATTAATTATGTTTTCGAAAATTATATTATATTAATTGTAAAACCAGTTATAAATGTTTAACCTTATTTTATGAAGATAATATTAATTTTAAATTAATATATTAATTATAAAATTATTAATAAATATTTATGTTTCACAAAAATAAAACACATTATTTTTCATTTTAAAACAATTATTTAAATATTACCAAATATAAATATATTATATTTTTACTTATTAGATATGTAAATATTAATTATTCTCTAATAAGTGAGGTAAGTATTTCATTATAACGCATTCCATTATTTCTATTAGTAACTCATTTTTCATTATAAATTTATAATAAATTTTCTTACTTACATTGAGAATGAAAACAAATGATTTTATATGTACCGGTTCTATTACAATCTCTTCCAACTCCTCTAGAAATTGTGTTCACGAAATTTTTTTTACATAATAAATATGTGAGGGTACCTTTATCTCAAATAATTTTCAGATCCACATATATCTTCTTCAACAATGTGGTTTCTCAATAATAACTTATATATGTGAATGACCTTATTCCACAATACCTAATATCTAAGATAAATAATATCAATAGGTTCATCTTTATAAAATATGTTCTCTTCTAGTTGAACTACTTTTGGGCTCTAAACAACTGAGGAATATGGAATATAATTTCTTAAGACTATATAATGAATCTAATGTGTAACTGAGAGAAACATAAAGACAATGCTAATTGGTATTCAACTGAATCAACTTTCTCTATGATTTCATAGGGTCCAACGGACCATGCACACAAAATTTCCTTATTTCTAAAACACATATATATTTTCTATGGAGAAACATTGAGAAAGTCATGAGCACCAACAATTAATGTAAGATCAGTCCTTCGATTATCCACATATCATTTCTTCTATATCTGAGCTATCCTCATATGTTTTTAGATCATGATTAATGTATCATACTATTCATATAATAATTCCGGTCCCATCATCTTTATTTCCCCGACATCATCCCAATATTGTATAGTTCCCCACAAAATTCTATATGATGCTTCAAATGAAAGCATCTATATAGTTGAATGAAAAATGTTATTATAAAAACTCAACTGAAGAATGTTAATGAACAAAAAGTCTTTGGATGTCCATTTAACAACAAAATATCATGTATTCCAAGGGTAAATTTTTATCTTGTTCTTACCATATGATTAGGGTTTGAAGGTTGTGCTGGAATTTAATTTATTTCCCAAAAACATTTGAATTGATTTCCAAAATTTAGAGGTGAACTTTGGATTACTATCATATATAATCGATTGAGGAACACCATGTAACCTAAAAATCTATTCGAGGATCATTCGATAACATTAATATTATGATATATTATCTTGATTAATAAGAAAAGGTGTATATTTATTCAGTTGATATAAAATAACTCACATCACATTATGAACATGATAAGTATTTTGTAGTCCCTATGGGAAGTCCGTGAATATATTTTCCCTATTAAACTCTTCAAATGAAAACTGTTGATGCATACTCTAATGTAGTTGTTTCTCCCCATTATCAAATTGAAAATTCGATCATTTCATGGTAAAATTAGTTATATCTATTTTCATTCCATCTCACCAGTAATACAGCTGAAGGACCTTGTGCATCGTAATGTTGTCAGGTTAATCTGAAAATTGTGAACCATGAGATTCACATAATAAATTTTTCATTAATATTAAATAAAAATTAACTTATAATACCTTCGAAAATTTCAAAACACAATGTATATTAATTTTATATTCTAGAAACATACCATTTTCAACAATTCCTATTGTTTTATATCATGATATTTTTCAGCGATTTATTAATTTTTTCTTATAGAGAGGATTGGATTGTCACGTGAAAAAGAATAGAAAAATTTCATGCACTAACAACTTCTTAGATGAAAATCATCTAATCGTTTAACATGGGGTCATGTTAAAAACAAAACATGGTTAATCTAGAATGAATTTTTTGAACTCAATTCATCTTCTATATTGTTATATTTCATAAGATGATAATTATACATGTTAATTATAATTGTTTTTTATTAAATCCATGTTCTGAAAATCATATTATATTTCTTATACTTGAATATATACAAAAAAATATTAGGTAGGGTATTTATTTTACAATGGCCACCATTTAAATTATTTACCCTAATTTTTAAAGTGAAAAACATTGATTCCAGTTACAGATAATCTATGGATAATTTAAATCATGTGTTTCAACTTTCTTAATATATATGAAATTACTTGATCACTCTCCATTAGAACACAACATAGATCATTAAATGAAGTATCACCTTCAATGATAAAATCACCATTTCTGGAAGGAAGATCAAAAACTGGATCCCTCACCAATCATATTTTTAGTTCCTTAAAACAAATATCATAACTATTTGTCTAAAAAAATTTATTCACATTTCATGTAAACATAGTTGGAATGCTAGAAAAAAATGAAAAATATTATAACAAACCCTTGTTAATAGACTTGTAATTAAATAATATGCGACACTTGGTATCTTTTTAAGATTGTTTCCATTCATCAAACACTTTATTGATGGATCAATTGATATGCCATCATTATTTAAAATTTTCCCATGAGATTGAATATATTGTGAAAAATATATAATTTTACAATGATCACAAATAACATCATTTATATAAGGTGTTCCAAAAAAATTCATAGATTATTTTCATGATCTTAATAAAATTTGAAAAAATAACATAATAAAAAAATCAATAATAAACATATGAAAAATATTAATTAATGATTCTATTCATAATATCTATAAATATTTCATCAAAATTCGTCAAAAAATATGGAATAACAGAAAATTTATAATTCTTATATATAGTTTGGAATACTCTTTTAAAAGTTTCATTCACTGTCACCTTCATTTAATGTTACCAAAATCTCAAGTCAATCATTGAAAAATAATCATCAATATCGATCTAATAAAACGAGTCAACAATATGAAAAATGGATATAGATTCCTAACATTAATATTCTTCAATGATCAATAATAAATGAAAATTCAAATGGAATAATCAATTTTTACAAACAAAATTAGAGAACCCCATTGAGTAGTTCATTGGAAAATGAATTTTTTTTCATTAAACTCCATTAAAGACATTTTAAATTCTAAAATTTCAACATAATAAATTTGATAATGGGGTTTTGGAAATTGACATAGCAGAATGAACAATTTAGATAGTAAATTCAATTTCTTGATCAGGTATATCCTCAGGAAAATCATCAGGGAAAAAATACAGGTATTCACATACCAATAGAACATCATTATTCTAAATTGTTCAATTTTTAAAAAATATGTATAAGATAAAATGTATTTCCATATTTTATTATTTTTATAGATTGCAGATATATTTTCAATTGTATGGGTTCATTCATATATTCAAACTAAAACTATTTCATAAAAAATTATCTGTAGCTCTAAAATCAATCCTAGCATGATAATGTGAAAGACATACCATACACATAATAATATAAAACAATAATAATGGGAAAAATTAGGTTAATTGATATTAAAATTCTATATAATAATAAGAACATTACTGAAATGGATTTTCTCTTTCCCCATAGTTTTTTTACCATAATATTATAATTTATTTCGTGAAGAAAAAATTCCCAAATTACCATAACACTTATCAAAATAAAATTAATGTGTAGACCATGTTGCAAAAATACACTATAATATTATGAGTAAAAAATAGTGTTAATCATAACACTTCACTATATTTCCAAACATTTTTCTACGAATATGCATATGATTTCACTAAATAATTGTTCTTATAGTCGTACTCATTCCCATAATTAAAATATATCATTGGGAAAGTATGTGAATATTGACCCTTATAACAATATTTAAAACACATTATATTTTTCTTATCACAATTAATCATACCGTCACCACTATTTTTTGAATTTAATTCTAAGGACATAATTCCAAACATACCATAAAAATTAATCATATTATATTTTTTGAGTAATTTTATATTGTACTTTTCTACCGCACATTACACATATTGGATACTAGATTTCATTACCTTAATATATATTTTTTTGTTTCATAGAAATAGATTTCTTTATCTATCATTTCTTCTACAATCTGTCAAAGTATATTCAGTCATTATAATACTCTATTTCATACCTTTCATTACATAGAACTATTTCCTCATAATGTTTTATATAGTGGGTTTCCAAATCCTCTAAATATCATAGGATCAATCATGAGTAAATATTATTTATTTTACTATCATGATATCAAATAATATTTAATGTATAAATTTTTAAATAGAGATGTTTTCTTTCATACATAACCAATGAATAATTTAAAATTTGTATTATTTCATAGAATTACTTTTCAATCATATGTTGAAAAAAAATATTAGAATATTTTTCAATGAATTTATTAATACATTGATCACATTCCATGGAATCAATCTATTACTTATACATGATATTCATGACCATTGACCACAACATGTCAACTTCAACATCAAAATGATAAATTTTTAGTCTATTGTTTTTATTATCTAAACACCCCATTAGAACAAAAAAAATTTCAAGAGATTTAACTCACCCTTTATATTCCAAAAGGTCATACGATAAACTCAAACTAGGAGGGTATTTCCTCATAAAGTGTTCCACTACCGTTATGTTTTTTAGTAATATTTTTTGGATATCTTAAAGGTATTGCAATTAAATTTATACCATTCATAAATGATTCATTACAATCCCAAACTGGTATTTCAAATTAACACTATTCCATGTTGAGGATTAAAAATGATACAATTCTATCGGTGTCTTCATACCTCGGCTTGCCTATTTATTTTTTAGAAAACCATTCTGAAAAGATATAATTTATTTTAAGAAATACGGTAATCTGAAAATTTAATTTTATTTCAACTTAAAAATTATGTAAAAATAATTCATGGTATTCTATTAACATCATCATACCCCATATAGCTATCTAAATTAGGCTCTGATACCGACTATAATTATCTGACTAAATCATTACAAACTATAGGTAATCTAAATGGAATTAATTTTATTCTATTTAGAAGGAACTTATCAGTTTATAGTATTTGATAATTAGTTCATAATTAATACATGATAACCCACAAGATTGGAACATAATATTACCTAAAATAAAATGATTATTTTTTCAAAATATAAACATTTTTAATAAAACATGAATTATTTTCATGAAAAATATTCAAATCATTTAGCTTGTTTATTCTTTTATATTAACCATCATCAAAACATGTATATTTCATTTTAAAATTATAGATGTGAAAAAATCTCATTATGGAGATAGAAATAAAGAAACATACTATTAGTCCATGAATATGTATAGGCATAAAAATCATATTCCCAATGATATCGTTCAATGCTATAATGAATCATATATTTACAATCTCTGAACAAAATAATTACATATATCATTGAAAACATATGTAGCCCATATAAGTAAATTGGGTAATCTTGTTATTAGCATACATACTTATTATTGTGTCCATATCGACTACATTATGAGTTTTAACCCTCATAAGTACCTCATCATATAACCCCCACAGAGACCTTATGATGAAACCATCATAGTTGCACATAAAATAAACATTACGATCAAATTAAAACATGAACATAAAAAATGTAATGTGTGAATATAATGGACACACATCTCACCAATATAAATTCACTAAAACAATAACATAATCATTATACATGAATAAATTCTTTATAATACTCCATCATTAGATGAAATAACATATTAAAAAAATATTGTGAACATACAAAGGAAAACATTTTCATTGAAAATAACCATATAATATTAATAATAAAACATTAAAAAATTAAGTTATCATGAAAAATGGAAATACACTTATTCCATATATGACTAATTAAATTCCATTTTAATTTCTTTTAAATATAAATTAACAAAGGGTTTTAGATGAAAATTTCCTTAACTCAAGATTGATTTCATTTAAATGCGTTCAACATATTTTATAATTGTTTGTTTTGTGTTTTTAATTTATAACAGCAATGTATTTAAATTTATAATTCTTTATAAAATCTTTAATATCATATTTCCACCTATTTAATTATATTCATTTTAATTTCATTGTTTCATGTGTATTTATTTCTTGGATTACATGGTTGGTTCATTATGAAATTTCTTATTGAATGTAATATATAGTACATAAGTGGAAATAAATGGTATGATACTATTTCAAAAATTTAAATGATATAATATATTTATTTTTTATGATATGTGAATGATTCATTAGATATCACTTTATGAAAAATGATTTACTTTAATTTGGATATATTTATGACCATTTAAAATTATATCATTTTATTCTATATCATGTGTATATAATCATTCTATGACATTATATAACAGAGAATATGTAAATAAAATATCATTTGACCATAATTTTATTCATAACCACACATGAGGTTGGTAAATGATAATAAAAATAAATAATCCATGATGAGAGTGAATCGACATATGAAAGATGCAGATTTCATTTTCTAGGAAATGAGGAGAAGAGAAGAGTTTAATGGTGGATTCTACATTAAAACAATAAAACTATTGTATATGTAAGATATTGGGGTTATAATGTTACATGTATGAGGAGAGTTTAGGAGATAATATGAAATTCAAATAAAATTAAAATGAAATTGATGAAAATTATGAAAAATAAAATAGGATTTTACCTGGGGAATTCTTATCCTTGAGAGTATCCTAAATTCCCTTTGTTATGGTCTTTTGCTGAGACCATCTGGACATGTACATAGGTAGTAACATGGGAATGTTAATAGGGATAAAATTATAAAATATACAATTATTTTTTTAGTGTGAGGATAAGAGGTTGTGAGGGCGGTGGTATTTATGGTGGATGGGAGGTGTATTTTATGATAAATTTATTCAATAGTTTATTATTTCTGATTAGGAAATTGAATATAGATTATTCCATAACTAAATAATGGAAATATAAATGTATTTTTATAGATAATGTTTCTTATTTTAGTACTATCTTAAAAAATAGTGTATTTGACGAAAAATGTATATATACTGTAAATTATAATATTTCACTATTCACCAAAATTTCTACTACTTTTTAAAAAAATTCCAAAAAATTCACACTAAACATTTTCAATGTGTAATATTAAAAACATGATATCCATTATTAGAAAATAACTTCATGATAATGATATATATAATTTTTTTATTAGAATAATCATTTATTAATAATGTACTGCTTTTACTATTATAAATGATTTCATGAGACATTTAAAAATTATTTATGATCTCATAAAATTGTCATACAATCACAATAAAATAAAATATTAATTTTTTAATCAATTTAATTCATATATATTTTATTTTTTGTCATTATTTTATTTATAAAATTTTAACTAATCATTTTTGTTTCACAAAAATAAAAACACATTATTAATATTTTTCAAAACATTCATTTATTTATTCTGTGTTATAAATATATCAATTTTTTAGTTATAAGGTAAATAAATATTATTTATAGACTCATAAATGATTTTACTATATTATTAGTATATATTCAATTATTTATATACATACCACATATTTCATTATAAACTTATAATTCATTTACAAAATTATTTATTTAAAGAAAAAAAATTATTTTATAAATACATTGGTCGATACTTATATGATATGTTGGTAGAGATATAAAAATACATTTAAACAATTTATTTAATTTTATTAAATGATAATTTATTTCACTAATAATATTTATCAAGATGAATAAGGTCATTCCTGACTTGTTTGGAGGATAATAGTTAAAATCGATTGTAATTTGTTCTTAATGAACACTTGTAAACTCCTCCATACCTAGAATGATAAATATAAGGCCACAAACTTAAAAATTATGTAATCTAGATTAAAATCAAGATTTATCATTTAGGATGTTTTCAGGATTAGAGTTTTAGAGAACTATGCAGTAACTATTAAATTTTATCTTAAAAATTAAAAAGTAGAAACTTCAACTCAATCTAAAAAATTAAAAATTAAGAAAAATCATTGATTAAAATATGATTTATTTACAAGATAAAATTTATCATGAATTATTCAATTACATTACCCTTCCATATACTATATGAAAAACATTTCAAAAACATAGGATGATCACAAAAATCTCATTATGTGTTATAAAATAAGGAAATAAAACATTAGTCCATCAATACATACAAATAAATGAAATCATACTTCACAATCATAAAACAAGAGCTCTTTATCATGTCTACTGAAATCATAATATTTATAATCAAAATATAAAAATAATAAATTATAATGGTAACTTGGAGCATCCATATATTATATATATTGTTTCTTTCACATGATTTTTTGGAGTTATGTTTGGAATACCCATCATACTATATTACCTAAATCTCTTGGTAGAACCATTAACATTTACCTCTGTCATGTTACCCAATGTATTGGAGAGATATCTCGGGATCACCCACCCATGGATTATCATGGAACCACCAATATACATTAACAAATTCCCATGAACCATTAACTAATCATAAAAAATTAACAAGATTAATGGAATGATAAATTTTGTACATGACAATCATAATATATTAGTTCAAGATATTGTCATAATCAATTCATATAAAACATTTGAAAAGAAGGGTGTTAAATCAAAGTGTCCAATACCACACTAAATCTTTTTAAAGGAATTAAAAATCATAAACACTAATGTCCATATATATGAATCCATAAAATTATTTCAAATACATGGACATGAAATATAAGGATTTATAAGATTAAATACTTAAATCCTTTAAAATGATGTTTTAGTTAAATAATCCTTTACAACATGTAAAACATGTAAATAAAAATCATTAAATAATAACAACAAAGGAATCTATAAATATCATGATAATATATAAATTCCTTATATAAAATTTCAAAAGGGTTGTATATACACCTTTTATGATAATAAAGTTCCATAGTATCATTATATGCCCCAATGAAAAAGAGATTGAGACATAGTCCCCTACAAAAATTTGGCAGCCATATAGTATCTCATTAAAATTATAAAACTGGGTTGATGGAAGATAAAATGGTTTCTAATCACTTGGACATAAAATGTACAAAAATAACTATAAATAATAACATATCCCAACATTAGAAAATGGAAATTAAAATATATATAATAAATTAAGTCTTTGACTAAAAAAGGATGGTGAATGTTTCCCATATCGATTTGGTAACATGCGAAACATACTCAACCTGGATGAAGGGTCATACAATGAATATGAAAATACCCATAAATTAAATTTTAATTTTAAATTATTACAATAATGGGATGTACATACACATGACAAAAATAAATAGTTCCAAATATAGCATAAATCTCTCCGGAATAAAAAGTTAGATGAAAATCCCTCACCTCGTATCCAACATGACTCATTTGTTCATTAATTTCATAAATAATAATAATAAGTTAATTTATACTTCCATTACAACATTTTTTGACGTTTATTATTACTTTTATATAACTTATTACATTGTTTTAATAATTAGTTAATTATTTGAGTTCATTTCGAACATTTTTTTGATATTCGTAACTGGAGTCAAATATGAACTTGTTATAATTAAAAATTGTTCATGTGGTAAAAATAACATGATATCAAGAATGATATTAATGATTTATATGTCATATATATAATATAAATAGTATATATGTATTTATAATAGTCTATATCATTGAATATGTAAAAATTAAATGCACCATTTATGAAGACGGTAAGTCGTATGTACGCATGAAGGCTACTTCCATTTCATTTTTTCTTTTTTAAAGGAACACAAAACAAATTATACATAGGTTTATTATTATTCCAATACAATATAATATTTTATACAAAGGTTTATTATTATCTAGAAACTATATATAATTCTATAAACCTTCAATAATATAAATATAACATGTTATAATAATCCATAAAATTCATGGATGGCATTAAATGTTTAAAATAAATTTATTTTATTATTTATAATCTTATTTATTTAAATCATTCATTAATAAATTAATCACTACATCACAATTCTATCATAAATAATTTTATTTATTATATATCTAAAAATTATAAATAAAATTCTATGATGTAGGTAGTATATTTATATTTATTATAACTATTTTTAAAAATAAATATTACTTATATATCCCTATTTTAAAAATGTTTTACTAAAATATATGTGTTTATGTTACATTTTCATTAACATTAAATTAATTTTAATAAACTGTTATTTTCACATAGAAGTGGCTTCATGGGGTATTAATATCGACCCAAGGATGTCCATGGTCATACATGTATCATCAAATAGGGGTTATACACATTTTAGGGTTTTTTAATATAATTATAATTTTATTTTTAACATTATTTAACAGATTTTCCCTTTTACCAGGGTAAATAAAATAATTACCGAATATACTATTCATAATGTCTAAATATAAAAGTTTCATATTGAAACTATTTAGAACATCTGTTTAAAAATATGAAATTCATTTTATAAAATTCATAACACATAAGTTGAAAAAATTAATTTAAAATCAATTCCTGTTGCCAAAACCAAATAACGAGTTTCTAAGAATCAAAAGATTTACATTTGTTTATGTCCAATTTCAAAGTGAAATTACTTCCAATGACCAAAATTGGATTAAGTGATAAAAATATAATATGATTATACATTAAAACCAATTTGAAGGAAAATATAATACTATAAATACATTATATTAAAAGTTATTTTTAACGTAAAATACGGAATTTTCAATATTCATTAAAAATTGATATTTATTGGAAAAATACCAAAATTTCATCTGAAGTAAATTTTGATGTCCCAATTATAAATGATAATATTATTTTGTAAAATAGAAAATATAAATGTAAAAAAATATAGATTTAAAAAGGTTTCACTATCAAAAGGCAGTAAAACTACCGTTTAATAATATTAGACCATTTATGCTTAAAATTGTATTCATTCCCATTTTAAGCCTCTAAGAATTATTGGGTGAATGTAAAAAATTCAAAAACCATTTTTAATCATATTATAGTTAGTTGTTTTGATTCCTACAAATATAATGTCTAGGAGTTAATTACCATTTTAAATTATAATATTATTATATTATATATCAGAATAACTCAATGTTTGGCGCTATAAAAGATTTTCAAAGAAACACATTGTAGAATCTTGTGTTTTCTAATGGAAATGGAATCACTATTAAAGTAAAATTAATATTTTATTCAAAAATATTAATACATGGTAAAATTTCATATTATTTACCTATGATATTATATCCTTCCCCCATTTTAGAAATATTTTCCTCACAATAATAAAATTGGGCCTGGAAGCATCATTTAATGTCCCACATCAAGAAAAAGTGTAAATAAAACAATCACATTAAAAGAATGCAAGAGAATTAAAAAGGTCACCAAAGATAACCAATATTAGGATTCCATGAAAACCTGAATATGGAGCAGAAAATAAGTGTCAGGTAGTGATGGAGAAGGATATAAAACATGATAAAGAGAATGTTAAAAACACGAAAATCACCAATTTTTTATGGGTTAAACGGACTATTATTCTCCAGTAGGAAATGTAAACGAACAAAGTTTTTGTTTTATGTTACTTTCCTTAATATTGAGGAATTTATTTATGAGATTAAACAAATACAAAAGTAATCATTGTTACTTTTCATGTGGACTCTCATCCCATAATAAATTTATTCCACAAACTCAACTTTTCTAAAAATGATGTTAATTCATGATGAAATAGTCTCACCTGATGTTCTAGAATAAAATTATAGAGTATCACATAATCTATAAAAGATGAAGTATATATAATTACTCAATCTTTAGCCGTTATCAAAAACAAAAAACGGTTAGTACAAGACTAGATAATATACCAAAATTATAATACTATATGAAAAGAAATACCAATCATAATCTCCAAAATTTAAAAAATAACACCAATACATTAAAAAATACCATTAAACAAAAAAAATTTCCATATTATTATTCCTAGTAATCCAAGATATTATTGAAACCCAAAACTCAGAAGGATTTATCACATAGTCTTCAACATAAAATCTTAGCATTTATCCCCAAATAACATCGAGTACTCTTAAAGTCTCATACTGAAGTTTAATTAACAAAATAATATATTCTCTATGATAGGTTAATAATGTACATAAATAACCCAAATCACTATATTTCCATAGTAAAAACATATAATCATCCAAAATTAATTTTCAACCATTACTTCAGAAATAAGATCCCATAGTATTATAATTATCTTAAACATAATGTGTTCCTAAAAGAGAGAACTTATTTCAAAATAACATTAATCACATAATCACCAAATCTTTTTCCTATAATAATTATATCCATTTGATAAAACCTAAGTTCACGAAAAAAAAATTATTCTTGATTAATAAAATAATTTATCTAAAAATAATATTCATACTAACCAGGGACTTCACATTGGCCAGTCGTAGGCGATGTTCCCTTATTTCCCTTTAGATGTGTGTCTAATTCTCATGACCTTGTGGGACACAACAAGTTATCACACATCTTGTCTATTTTCCTTTTAATAAAATAATATTTTATTGATAACATTCCAAAAAATGAGATAAATTCTTCAATAATAACCATAACATATTTTATCCTCCAAGGTTATCTAATATCTTTCAATTTGTGTCAAAAAATGTAATAACCATTTATCACCTCTAAAATATCTACGACTCTTTATAATACTCTATCCATTATGGTTATGCCACTTATTCTTAAATTATAGCATAACCACTAAATTTATCTAAACCGACCATTGATACACACTCTAAGTCGCTATCATCAAACGTTAATTAATCTTTATTTAAGTCATGAATTCGCATTAAGGATCATTTCATGTTCAGAGTTTTAGAGAATTAGGTCATAAATATTAAATTACATCTCAAAAATAATAATTTTGACACTTCTACTCTACCGAAAATGTTTCACAATAAGAAAACTCCATGATTAAAATAAGAATTATTATCCTAATAAAAATCTTATTGAATTCATCCTTTATATTACCCTTCATTATACCTTGCGAAAAAATATTTAAAGAACATGGGATGAGAACAAAAAGCTCAGTAAGGTTTATAAAATAAGGAATGAAAAGATTAGTCATCCAATAAATACAAATAAATGAAATCATACTTCTCAATCATAAAACAAGATCTCTTCATCATACCTTGAGAAATCATAAGATTTATGAATAACACATAATAATCATAAATCAAAAAGGTAAATTTTGTAATATATATCATACATACATTATAACTTTCACATCTATGTTGGGAGTTGTGTTTGGAAAATCTATCATAGTGTATTACCTAAATATATTAGGAGAAACTTCAATGTTTAACTTCATCATATTCCCAATGATTCGGACAGTTATCTCTGGCTCACCCACCCTAGGTTTGTCACGGAACAACCCGTATATTTAACAAATTACAAAGAACCAAAAGATAATCATAACACATGAACAAGGATAAAAAAAATTCAACATTTACACACTGTATTCATAATATATTTTTTCAAGATATTGATATAATCAATTCTTATAAAACATTTGAAAAGATGTGTCTTGAATCATAGTGCCTCATACAACTATGAAACAATTTAAAGGAATTTACACATTAAAACCAACATTAACATATAAATATATGATTAAAATTAATTATAAAACATGTACATGAATGATATGTATTTATAATATTAATTCTTTAAAAAATTTCAAATAATGTTTTGTTTAATGAATCATTTACCATTTGAGAAACACATGAATAAAACTCATTAATGAATAAAAATTATGTAATCTATAAATATTATGAGAATATATAAATTCGTGATATAAAATTTCCAAATGGTTTAATATACACATAATAGGATAATAAAAGTGCATAACATCAAGATACCCCTCAATAAATTGATATTGATACATAGTTCCTTATTGAAAATCAATAACCTAACATCGTCACATTAAAATTTTGATAATGAGTTAATGGGAAAAAAGGTCTCTCATCATATTGAAATAAAATTTACATCAATAATGATATATAATAACATATCTTAACATAATCAAATGGATATTAAAAGGCATATCATAAAAAAGTGCTTTGACTAAAAGAGGAGGGTGACTATTTCCTTTATTGATTTGGTAGCTTACGAAACAAACACCACATGATAGAAGGTTAAAAAAATGAAGATGAAAATAAACATAAGTTAAATTATATTACACAAAGAATACAATCATGATTATTACATACACTACACAAAAGGAACTAGTTTCAAATATAGCATGAATCTCACAGGAATAAAATGTGAGATAAAAACCCCTACCTTTTGTCTAAATTGTATTTTCTGTTCATTAATTTACGAATTAATAAAAATAAGTTAATTTATACATGATTTATAACCCTTTTTATTCTTATTATATGTTTTATATCACTTATTACCTTTCTATAAAAATTAGTATATTATTTGAGTTCAAATCTTATTATGTGTTGATGTTCAGAAGTGGAGTAAAAAAAGAACTTTTATAATTTCAAATTGTCTGTGTGGTCAACATATTATCATATAGAGAATGATATTAATTAATTAAATATCATATATATCATATATATTTATAAATAAAGTATATATGTATTTAGAAGAGTCTATATAATTTAGATATATTAAAAATGAAACACATCGTTCAGGGAGACGGTAAGCCGTACATACGCATGAACGCTACATTCATTTCATTTTTTCAGTATTAATGGAATGTAAACCATATGAAAAATTTTTATATTATTATTACAGTATAATATATTATTTTTACATATATTAAATAAGATCATTAAGAACATCATTTATATGTTCCATGTATGGTATTAATGAGGCATATCACATTGTGGGGGCGGTAGTCCGCACTTCCTCAAATAGAGTTATTGTATTTATACAACATTAGAATCATAATTGTATGTTTCAAATGAGTATTAAATAATAATATAGATACAATTAATACCATAAATATAATATATAATTTAAATTCTATCAAAATGTCTACCATGATAAGTATTAGGGGAAAATAGAACAATCATAATTTCGTGAGGCAACAACTCGCTATACACGGAATCAGTGTGTTCGTATCCATTAGATAAATATATGTGTAATTTATGTTCTAATCATTCTCATAACAAAATCCTAATAAATTTATTATACTTTTTTTTCTATAAAATAATGGAATAAAGAAAGAGTATGGGGGTTGGAGAATGAAAATAAAATAACATAATAGAAGACATTACTTTTACATCAGATAACTCTCATTGGTTTGATCCTAAATGATTTATTGAATTTTTTTCATCCAAATGTAAGGCTTCCGTGTGGAAGAGATGGATTTTGAGATATTCTTTTAGTATATATTAGATGAGTCAAGGGGATTTAGTGGTGTGAGTAATGGGTTATAGGTTGTCTCCTTTTTTTATATAGAGGAGGGGCACTATAGGAATGTTTGAAGGTATTTTTTTATTAAAAAAATAATATCTATTTAAAAAGGCCCCCTTATAATTTAACTAGAATATTAGTTGAGTATTTTCCGATATAATTTCAGCCAAAATTTTTTAGACATGTTTAGGGAATAAAATTAACCTTATCTTTTAACTTTAACCATTAGTTATGTAATTAAACTTTTACCACATCATCTTCTATATTTATACTATATGGTTAATATATTTAATATAAAATTCAAAGTGACCAAAATATGGATCATTAATAACAATTTTAAAATCATATATGTCTGTTTTCCAAATTAATTTTTTTTAGAAATATGTTATCATTAAATTAAATAGTATTCATTTTAAATACTCAATTATGTTAATTTATAAACAATTCATATAAAGTGTTTTAATAAAATATATAATAGCTTGATTATTTATAAAAACCTTCATTAATACAAATAGAAAAAGTTATAATAATCCATAAAATTATTGGATGGAATTAAAAGTTTCAAAATAAATTTATTTTAATATTTATAATCTCATTTATTTAAATCATCCATTCATATGGTAATCACAACATCACAATTGTGTCATAAATAATTATATTTATTGAATGTATAAAAATTATATATAAAATACCATGATATATGAAATAATTTAATATTTATAATTACTATTAATATTGAAAAATATTATACATCGAACCATATATAAAAATAGCTGTTAGAAAATATATGTGTTGATGTTACATTTTCAATAATTTTAAATTAATTATAATAGTTTAATTTTCAGATACATGTGGATCCATCAGGTCTCAGAATCGACCCAAGGATGATCATGGTTGGACATGTATCATTCAATATCAATAGGACACATGTTAAGGTAATTTAATGTAATTAATATATTAATTTTTAACCTTATTTACTAGATTCCCTCTTTAACCATGGTAAAAAAATTATTTTCTAATGTTATTTTTCAAAATTTATAAAGATAAAAGTTTAATATTTACACAATTTGGCCCTCCTAATTCCAACTATGATATCCATTATTTTGAATTCAAATATTGAATTTTCATAAATTTATTTAAAATTAATTCTCGTAGTTAAAACAAAATAGTGTGTTTTTAGAATCAAAATATTGACATTTGTTTATGTATAATTTCAAAGTGAAATTACATCGATTGACCAAAATTGTTTTAACATGTAAAAATATAATCTAATTAATTTTTAAAACCAATTAAATGGACAATATAATCATATAAATAAATAAAATTAAAAGACAGTTTTGTCTTAAAATCGAGTATTTTTGACTATTTATAAAAAATGTACTTCATCAGAAAAATTAAAATAATTCATCAAAATCATATTTGATGTCCCAATTCTAAAAAAAATTGGCATATATATAACTTATAAATGTGTCAAAAAATATATTTCAAAAGGGATCTCCTAAAAAAGGTGGTAAAACTGCCTTTAAAAAATATTAGAGTATTTATACTTAAAATTGAGCGCATTCTCATTTTAAGACTCTAAATTTTATTGGTTAAATGAAAGAAAATTTAAAAACATTCTTAATCATGTTTTAGGTAGTTCTTTTCATTACATCCAATGAAATTTCTTGGAACTTTCTACTATTTAAATTTAATAATATGATTACATTATATCTCGGTATAACTCAATGTTGTGTGAAACGTATGATTTCAAAAAAACTGGTTGTTGTGTTTTGAGTATTCTATCAAATATAGCATCCCCTTTAAATTAAAATTTATATTTAAATCATAGATATTAATAAATCTGAAATTTTAATATTCCTTATTTAGCTTGGATGTTACAAAAAATTGATCCTTATTACAGAAAAAAATGGGGGGACATCATGAAACCATATAATTCAAATGTTTCAAAATAATTTTTACATTACTACTAATATATACCATAGAATATAATTTATTTGATTAATCATGTTTTTCCAAATAATAATATCCATCATTGCGCTTAGACTGTTAACAAGATAATGGTTATCTACTCATGAAAAAAATATATATTATCCCACATCCACAATGGTACATCTATATGAATGATATATCATTCTGGAACCCAGTGATAATTACTAATGATGTGAAAAGACACCTAAAAAATATATAGACACTCCACTTACTTCACTTTCACATATAATATTTTATGTATGTACAAAGTCACTGGTTAATGAATTAAATTTAAATACATTCATCTACTATAAATCTAATGAAATTTATAAGAAAATAATTTTATCCTTGGATGATAGTATTTTTTCTTGATCAATTGATTATCAGTAACGTTGGGTTATTTTTCATTCCATATTTTATATTTCTTAAAATTATATTTTATATTTCAATATAGATCTTTCAAATTATTAGGTATTATATGAAAATTATTGAAAAATATTTGGTTTTCAGATATAATAAGATTATGAATAATGATGGGACTTATTCTAGTAGAGGAAATAACTATAATTTTTAGATAATTCAAATTTACACGAGGATTCAATACGGTTGGAAGAACTTTTATGAGGATAATGATAAGTCATAACATTATTTTGAGGTACAATGTTATGTTTTTCTAAATGTATCTCTTTGGATAAGACATGTTAGATTTGAAAATTTTGAAAATAAGTCATTCATTACTAAATGATTTGAAATCATAGACAATGATGGATTGGTGGATGATAGAGTGGAATTTCCTTAAATTTTATCCCATGAACAATATGTATTTCATGTTTCAATATTAATGAAATATCATCCAGATTCATATCATGATTTGACCCCTGTGGATGTCTAGTTGGATGATAAAAATTAATATAAAAAACCTGATGTAAGATTCTTGTCCATTGAGATCATATATTATGATTTAATATAATTCATTATGGTATATTTTTCATTAAAATTCAAACAGTTTAATAAGAAACATCAGAATTTGAAAATGATATGAAGAAAACATTTTCCAAATAGTTAAATAATTACCAATGCTTTAACTATGGATTTCACAAATGGGAGAAGAATATATCATTCTATATAATTATTGCCTAAAATATATGTATTTATTACATTTTGTGTTATAAAAAGATTTATTAATTATAAATATAATGCATAACAACTAAATCCATAAAAAAGATTTTTATAATAATATTTTACTATATTGTTTTATTTAAATGTGTAATTATTATATAATGTAATGTATGATTTCAAAAAATATATTTATCATTTTATGTTATCATTTTAAAATTATCAAAGTATATTTTTTTAATAATTCTATTAAAATTCTTATATTTTAATGAATAATGAATAATATTTATTTTTAATGAATAAATTTTATTTTATTTCAATTTTTCACAAAGTAATATTTTAATAAGGATTGTTTTTAAATAGAATAAGTAATTTATGATTAGAAATAATAAAATCAAGGTTTTTAAATTAAATTTTATACATCAATTTTATCTTAATATATGTTAAATTTAACGTGGTCATTTTTTCTGAAAACCCATTATTCTTCACATTTTTTGTCGAATTTCAAATTATATTATTCAAAATTAAAGTTTTAAATAATGAACATTTCATTAAATATATTCAATTAACCTATTAAATATAAAAAACATTAAATATTCTTAAAATTATGTAAATATAATCTTTTAAATTGTTTTTATTATGAATAGAAACTTTATTAATGTTGATTACCACTATAAATGTTATATCATATAGTTAATGTAAAAATAAAAATTATAAATATTATATAATAAACGTAATACATTACAAAAATTTATTATATTATTAAAAAACATATCTACTCATCTTAATTTATAATGAATGTGTACTTTCTGCCATTTTTGTTTGATTCTGATCATTGTAATATTTTATTTGTGATGAAGCCAAAAAAGGCAGTCATTATTTTATTAAATATAATATATTTATTAAAAGAAATAATGGAATAACTATTTATAAATATTACATTTTAAAATATTTTATATATTATATTCCATGATAATTTTTTATTAAATATTATTCATTAAATAATTTAAATAAATTATAATGAAATACTGACATAATGGATGTCCATGTAGTAAAAAATTCAATATACTGATTTATAAACATCTAAAAATAATTTTATTTAAATATTGTTTTTATTTAAAATATTTTTTATAAAAATCATGAAACATTATAGAGGTTGGTATACATGGGATTATAATTAAATTGATGTATAGTATTTTTAAAATTAAAATTTGATGAATATTTTAAAAATTAAATATAATAATCTCTTATAATAAATAATATTTTTGTAAGAGTTGTAAAATTTTTATAAATTATATATTCATATACTTTATTATAATAGTTTTTAAAATATCATCAATTCTCCCTTAATAACATTTTTTATGATAAATATATTTATCCCCTATTATTAAAAAAATATTCATATCACTATAATTATTAAAAGGGTTAATGAATGGATAAAAAATGATAACAAAACTAATGTGATCGGAATATATAAAAATAAAATGTTGTGAGAATATTTGAATGAAAACTAATCATAAAATAAAATACTATAAATTTGGAGAAATATGGAAAAAAATTTCATATTGATTTAATATTTTATTATATTCAATGATTTCCCCACATCACTCTAATAAAATGGAAACTCATATTTAGATTTTTTTTTTCTCACACCAAAAATGATTAGGATAATATATTATCTACCAAATTATATTACTATATCCATTATTCATATTATATTATTTTTTAGGTGATAAAACTAAATATATGGGTCAAAATATTTAAATAAAATGAGTTTGTACAGTGAAGAAGTTTAGTTCTCAACTGACCATTTAGTTTTTAATTTATATTTTACCATCGTAAAATGATGTTCAACAAGTAATAAATAATATGTATATAATATTTCATATCATGAGGTATTTTTATTTTAATGTAACAACCTTTATATATCTTAACGTCTATAAAGTGGGAATTCAAACAAACATCTATGTGTATTATAGAATTTTACCTCACAAAAAAAGTAATTCATTTTCCAAAACTATATATCAAGACTAGTTATAAAATAGAAATTTATGTTTATATATTATATTATTGAAATAATTATCATTTTTTAATGATGTTATTTCATTTTTTCTAACAATTCCAATCCCTAAAAAATATTAATGTCATTCGTGCGTATGTGTGATGTACAACATCTACAAACCGATGTGATTAATTTTTTCATCATCACATCACATGGATTGTGAATATAATTACATTTAAATACATAAAATATTATTTATTATGTTTTTATCAATATAAATTAAAAAAATATTACATTCGTATTTCAATAAGTATCATTTAAAAATAATAATGTTAAACATGTGCATGGATCACCATCCATATCCATGATTTAAACATAGTTAATTTTCCAAAATAAAAAATCATGGTGGTTTTAAAAAAAATAATTGATATAAATAAATAATTATTATATCATTATTTTTATTATTTATATTAATTAAAAATTACATATTTCTCCTTATTCATCATTCTGAAGTCATTTTGAACTAATTATTCAATAGAGTCAAAAAATCTATTGTGAAAAAAAATGTTTCAAACATTTTTATGTAAAATGTTAATAAATAAAGTAAATTTAATTATATTGGTGATAATATTATCCATTATTGTAAATAATTATCATATGTTTATTATTTTAGATGATTAGGAACACACAAGATGAGTTAGTCTCATGGAATGGGTCTTTTAAAAAATTATATTTTATAGATTTACTTAAAATTATTTTCTTCCATGGTCATAATTTTTAAATTGGTTTATCAATGTTATTTAATGAGAATAATATATATTTAATCATTATTTAATTTATTTGGGATATTAATTAAAATTTTATTAGGCAAAAAAAATTTATGGAATGTTTTGAAAATATCAATAAAAAATAAATTAATTTTTCATTATAATATAAATTGTGATGAGGATTTTTCTATCACCCATAATATTTCTGATATATTTTTCTTCATATTTATGATTTTATGATTTATTAAAAGAAAAAAAATCCTTTAATTATTTTGGTCATTTTAAATTTCAATATATATATATAAGTGTAATGTTTTTATTACAAAATGTTTTCCGCATTTGATTAAATGATATTTTTCAAAGGATTTTATTCTTGATAATATTATTCGATATTTATTATGATGGTTGAACCACATTGTATCTCACATATGAGCCTAATATATCTAATAGGATGTGTGCTCTAAGATATTTATCCATTGCACCGTGTAATTTTTATGTTCTTTGTATAATTTTATTTTATGTAAAATGTATCTTTATTTCAATTGTAATGGTTCTCTATAGGTTATATAGATATGATTTCCAAGGGAACAAGTATGGATTTTCTATAAAACAAAAAAAAAATTTTATTTTCAAATAAGTGCGGGATCACCATTGGTAGGAGAAGTGGGAACCAATACAAAATCACACCATAGAAAACTACACAAACAACCCACGCCCAGCTCATCACAAATCCCAACACACACCATACCTGTAAAACATAGTCACTGTAAGATATCAAAAAAATATTATATTCTAGAGTATGTCTACAGGAATATTTATCACTATAGATTCTCCAGTGAAGTGAATATACCATTATTTGTGGGTTATCCTTGACTATTTCTTCATAGTGATAAGCCATACTTTCCATAATTTAAAAAAAACATCCATATTAAATTTCACTTAAATAATAAACTATTAAAACTAAATTACTTCATATCAAAAATCCATATAATGTTATCATTAGTGTCCACTAGATTAATTATCATTACTACCTTATCAATATAATGTTATAAGATTGAATCAATATGCCTTCCTCCAACAAAATTTCACATGATAGCAAAATTTTGTACCATGTATTTCCATTGGGTTTTAACTCACTACCTTTACCTTATGATTTAAATATTTATAAAAAAATTGATACATTTTTTTGGGAATGGATAAATATTCCTTCCTCAAATAAGATTAATTCCCATTATTCAAGAAATAACTCAAAAATCCTTGGTTTCCTTTCATCCAATTGTTTATACTCATTAATGAAGAGTATTACAATTTTTTATCTTCTATACTTTATTTTAATAATAATATAGTAGTATCATACTCTAACTATTCCCTATATATTCCTTTCTCCTCGTTTTAATTACATTCATGTGATGAATATATTGGTTCATGTTCATGTCCTTCAATGTCAAATCCTTAAAATCGAATTCCTAGTTTAATAGTATCATTAATCATTATTGGAAATGAGTTATTTATTGTCTTCATCCCAACACAATTTTCAGGTAATACCTATCTCCATGCGTTTTTTACTATTGAAACCTATTAAAACACCATCACCTATTTGCTGGATCATTTCATATTGATGATAATTACAGTTAGTTTTTATTGATTTTAAATACGATGGAATGTTTCTTATAATAATTCTCAAGACCAAAATAATTCCATCATTACACCCTAAGACACATAGAACGTGGAATTACAGTGTACTGAAACCCAAATCGTGTCTGAATTGAAAAAAACCATCTATTATCATCTTATATGAATTCCTTGTTTATTGCACTTTTAGGGTGACTGTAGATATCTCGAACTCACTTGTACCCAAATTTTTTTCCTTAAGGTATATTAAAGGTGTACTAGAAACCATGATATTCAATTAAACCCTCCCTACATCTTGCATTGGATGGTCATATCCAATAAAATCTGAGGACTGGACCCCTTAGTAATTATAAAACCATCCTCAGCAGCATCTTCTAGTATCATGACCAATACATCTACTAGTCGAATAAAACAAACCCCATGATTCATACCATAATGCTTAATGCCTATGTTGTTCAACTACAATTATGATGTTTTGAAATCCAAAAGGCCCATGAGATGTCTAAATTAATTAAAAATTACATGATGAAAATGAAATGAAAATAGAGTGGGTTTGTATATCGGAAAAAAGTTATCATTTCACCATATTTCATATCAAATGAATAATTTTCATATTTTGAAATTGTAATGTAAGAATGGGAAGGGATATCCATATCACATCGAATGGGGAATCATGCTTTAGTTAAAAATTAAATAACCAGCAAATCGAGGCAAAACTGAAATGACATGTGTATAATTTTTCCAATTATATTTTATGACTTCTTCATTGATGAAATAGATAAATATATGTCTCAAAAACCAAATCCATATAATCACTTGATCATGTTTCTTCTAACATGAGCAGGAAAATAAAGAAAATAGATCAAATAAGGGCTTTTATATCGCTATAAATACTACCAAAGATAGATCTTACCTCACATGGGTTCACATGAAATATAGAGAAGAAATATCTACATAAAAAACCATTCAAGTGAGACATTAAATTAGGAAAAACACGGATTGGGGGTAATGTGAGAGGATTGTATGGTTATAGATAGGATCAATATATTGAATATATAGAGATAGAGATGATGAAGGAAAATCCTCATCCTCCTCCCCCTATCTAGTAAGGGGTGATGAGGGGAGGAAACAACTCGTTAATTACGACAAAGGCATCAACGATGAAAGGGTTTGATGAGATAAAATCCTAAATGCAATATAATCAAATATTAGACTACAATATTTTCATTTATATTGCTATAAAATCTGAAGATTTATCATTGAATTTTTTTAATTAAAACGATATGATAAATATAATATTTTTAATGATAATACTATTCCTTTTTGGGAAATAAATCTATGTTTTAACATAACATTTTTATTTATATTTAATGTTTTAACAATAGTATCATTTTATATCATTGTTTATTTTTGTGTCTATTTCATTGATCTCTCTACACTTCCCAAATTTTACAACGCATATCAAATTGTTCTAAAATTTATCTGTGACATTATAGAGGTTAAAATAAAAATTTTATATATTTGTAATCATTATAAAAAATTCTTCATTTTTAAAAAATAGATTCTGTAAAAGTTACATATTTAATATAACTATCTATTTTTTATTATATTAGATTTTTATATAAGTTTTATGATTAAACACTCTAAAAAAATAACCATATAGGATCCTTAGTAATGATAAAAAGTGAATTAAATTTTAATTAAATAAGAATACGTAATGTTTATGTTTACCTCATTAAATTTCCTCGTAGTATTACTAGTATCACACCATTTTCAAATCATTCACACATGTAATTTACTATAATCCACACCAATTAAACCAGAACCCCATTACCATAATAGTCCAAATTTTAGTTGGATAATCGTCTCACAGTGAAATAATATTTAAATATATATATATAACCACTAGATTCTATACATCGACAGTCACATACACAATTATGTGAACGAAAACTCTACCCAAATAAAATCTTCTATCAAAAGGATATATTGTAACACATTGTTTTCCATAGCATAACCCCACATTAATAATTTTAATATATCACCCTACCTACATATAAAAGAACAAGGTATTATACCTGAAAACCCACATAATTTCCTTGATTTAAATTATTTCCAATATTCATATTGATATCACATTAAATATTATTAATATTAATCTTATAACTATTTTTCAATAAATAAGCACATTACTTAAAAATTATTCCTCAATGAGCTACAATAATCCATTATTCTCAAGGGTATTTTAAAAACCCAATAAATTTTTATACACTGTGTCGACTCTACACATGTTGTGGGATAACATATCCTATGAAAATTAAATTTTTTTACATTCCAAAATGATCTATTAAATGACTTTATCACATATCATAATATATTCCCTAATTATTATCATCTATTCTTCACCAATGATCTCATTTTTTATATAATTATTCAAAATATAAATATTATATATAAAAATTTAAAATTATTTATTGGAACTCCATAAATATGTAATAAGCACAAAATACACCCAATTTACTTCACCTCTACTGATGTTACACCAAACAACATATTGAACATCCATGATAACCTCATGAGTCTACTATGAGAAACATAAACCTTATAAAACTCATAATCAATAATAATATCCAGAAAGTTAATTTTAATACACTATATATTTTACTAAAAAATTTAAATGAAATGATAATTAATATTACACATTCTTTGTAGAAACCTGACCCCAGATAGGCTTTTCTGGATCTCTAATACCAATTACATCAGCATGAAGACAAAGAATAAAATATTGAATGAATGTGAGTGTATTATTCGGGGTAAAAGTGAGAAATACATGATATAATAATAAAAGTATTACAAAAAATTCAATCTATATAAAAAACATCAAGGGGAAATTTTTTACATTCAACGATCCAATGAATATCTTTCATAGTACACTTCTGGGATTACTAGGGAACAAAATATAATAAGGGTGAGTTGAAATGATTAATAAGTGGAAAATGTATATGTTGGAATAAAAATTCATTTATAATAGTCAATATTTAATGGTAAATAATTAATTAATCTTACCGTGTAATCAATAAATGTAAAGGAAGTGCAATAAAATATGGAATAGTGATAAATAGAAGTGTATTCCATCCAAATAAATAGATAAGTAAAAATAGAAATGGAATGGTATGAAACATAAACATATTCCTTCCAAATAACTAAAAATGAAATGAATCCATAGATATGTCAATGGAAAATATCATTTATGAATACTATGATAAACTAATGTAAAGGAATATTCTAAAATTAGATTCTTTGTTTCCTTTGTACATAACTATTTTTATGTCATTAAAATTCATAAGAAAATTTACTAAATATTGGTTAAAACCCTATATAAAGCGGATAGTTGATTGAATCATCCCATGACACTACAGATTCATTTTGAAAATATCAATAATCGGGACCCACTTGTGTTGTACCAATCCAAAAACCTTCATAAGATTTTGGATAGTCAATTTTAAAATTCGACTTATCTAATATCCTTATGAAATAAGAGATACATATTTATCATTATATCCACAATTATATAAATAATATTCAATTTGAAAACCATATTAAAAATGTTATATGGATTAGGTAATGGTCATATCCCTGGAAAATGATATCGATACATAGAAAATATTCATTGTCAAATGATCATAGGGAATTTAATATTTTAAGTTGGATAATAGGAATCAAGGCTCAAAATGTCAATATTAATCTTGTAAAAAACAATCAAAAACCATTAAAATTATGGATAAGGATTGAATCAATATATATTATCCTATTTGGAATAAAAATATAGTGTTGTTTTCGTTGATGATAGAAATTAATAAATTTAGAAATATTGTTGATGCAAAAAATTTTTTTTTAGGAAAACCATTTGAAAATAATTTTATTTTTTAAGTATCTATTAAAAAAATCATTAATTATAAAACATAAAAAAATTTCTTTGAAGAATAAGATAAATTAAAGAGTATAAATTTATACATGTCGTATGTGGTAAAAACATTCCTTTTTTATGATTACAAGGAATAAAAAAATGGATTGTTTGGAAATATACATAATTCTTCCATCAAAAAATTGGTAAAAGATAAAAAGGGGAAAAAAATTATTCACCATATCGTTTTAAAAATATTTTAGATGATAATTTAAAAATACATTTTTTATAAGAATATAGGTTATCTATCCATAGAGAAATATTAACGAGGTTTTCTTAAAAATACATTTAATACATTATGAGTACCAATGAGTGGAATAATGGTACTAGTACTAGAAAACGTTCATGAATTAATAGTGGAGATGAAAATTAAATGATTTATTTAATAATTTAAATATTATTTTCCTCAAATAATAATTACAGTGAATGATCATTAATGTAATTATTGATGGATATAAAACATAAACATTTGAATGTGTCTCATACCACTTTGAAAGTTTTTAATACTTAATCCTCTTGAATGAATAATATTAGATGAAAGTATTAAAAACACAGAATATAAATTAAATAATTGTATAATATATTAAAATGGATAGTAGATAAACCTCATAAAAGATATAAGTGATGATCATGACATTTATCTCATGTATAAAAAAAGTGATATGAGAATCCCTTACCATGGTTTCATTTTGGGTGAAGGTATGCTAACATGTTGTATAAAATTATTATGTTTCTATTATATATAATTGAGTAAAAATTTCATGTTTTTCATTACATTTATTTCAATTAATACAGTGTTGTATAAAATTTCATGAACATTTATGTTTATATCAGCTGTTTTGACCAATATCAACTTTAGTGTAAAAAATTACTTTAGTAGGTCAATCATAGTTAAAGGGTCATTATATAACATATAAATAATAATAATCGTGACATAATAATCATATTTATCAATAATATTCACATTTTAAATCAATAATTAATGATTTAAATGAAAAATCCATTTACAATATGATTATGAAAATGATAGGCCTTACGTACGCACAAGTAACATTAACATTTTTCAAAGATCAATATAGAGAAAAGTTAAGTAATAATATATATTCAAGAAAGATAATTATATCGTAAATACAACATTATTTAATCATGTATATATATATATATAATGTAAAATTAATCACATCATGTTGAGGAGACAATAGTCCACACATTCATAATCAATTTTATCACTTTGTGTGTGAAAGGGAAATCTCTAAAATGACATATATATATATATACTTACATATATATATATATATTATATTATTTATTGATTTTTGATTAATTAATTAATATAATATATAGTTTTTATGTTAAATATTTTTAATTATAATCATCATTTATATCTTCCATGATTATTATGAAGGAATCCCATCTCTTTGAGTGGGAAGTAGTCTACACTTCCTCAAAAAATGTTATCGTAATAATGAAAAATAGAATATGTTAATGGTACATGTCATAAAATAATAAAATAAGTATAACGATATAATATATATCCTATAATATATATGTATATAGTTCCCATTATAATTTCAATCACGAGTGTTGGTAAGAAAAAAATGAACAATCATCATTTTGGGGTGTATTAGTTCTCCTCACATAGAATCATTAAATTTGTTACCGATTATATGATGGTGTCTGTAAGTATATGTCAAAAACCATACATAAAAACATCCTAGTATATTTGAGATATTGTGGTTATTATATAATACTAGAATAATAATATTTTATGGGGTCGATAATATAAATAAATCTAAAAAACATAAAAGATTATGTTATCTCTTAATTGGGTAAAAACATTTGGTTTACACAAAAAGGCTTACTTGGAGAAATTTCTATGCAAATGGGGGATTAATCGTAAAGGGTAATGATTTTGGAAACAAATATGGTAATATTTTGGAAGAAAAATGTTGTTTGAGTAGTGTGTAGAATATGGATAGATGGTGGCCTTTATAAGGGAGGAGAAGTACTCACTGGTTTTTTTGAAAATTAGATAGGTGTAAAAGCATTTTTAAGTAGAAAATGTCTTCCGAAACCACAAAAATAAATAATTCTATGTTAATTGATGATTTATTTCCATCCAATGGGTTTTGTAAAGGTGTCTTGGTAATTTGGGCCACTATATTAAAGGTTTAGTACTTTATTAAGATTATTTTTTCTTTAATAATTATAATTAATATTAATTAGAATAACTAATAATTTGTTTTAAAAACAAATTTTTTTAATAGAAATTCTAAATTGTGATTATTAATAATTTTTAATCCATTTTTTAAAATTCCTATTATATAAGTGGTATAATTTGATTTAAAATTAAAATCGTAGGTAGAAGAACAATGAAGGTCTTTGAAGTAAAAACATCTAAAATGTTCCTACGTTTTATAGTAAATTTCAAAGCTAAATTGATTACAATGAAATGAATTATGATAAATGATAAAAAATTTATATAATTAAACTTTAAAACCAATTAAAATTATATTTTTACCTTATAAATTATGTAGATAACAAATAATTGATAACAACAATACAGTATTTTTAAATATTCATTAAAAAATGAAATGATATAGAAAAATAATAGAAAATAACACTAACATAACTACTATGATTTAAATTAAAATATAATGTTTTTTATGTAATAAAACGTCTCTAGTGTCAAAATTAGAACTAAAAATTGTTTAACCATTAAATGGAAGTAAAAATAATATAATGAAAATATAGGTTTTCATATGAAAAATTTGATTTCTTTGTATCTTATTTCTATCTAACCTAAGGTTTGAATAACAAAAATATTTGATTGAATAATATATATATATATATATATATTACATTAATAACTCTCAATATTTTTAATTTACTTACTCTATTATAGTGAAATAAATTGTTGAGCATATCAAATTTTTTCTATAAAAACATTCACTTTATATTCAATTTCATCTTTTATTCATTTATAATTAATTTCTAAACGATTAGTTCATTATATATTTTTATAAAACATTACTCTAATAATTTACTTATTACAATAAATAATTTATATTTCATATTTTAATATATTAAATAATAATATTTTAATAAAAATTATTGTTCAGTAAAACACTATCTTTTGTGTGACATAAGCCATAGAACCAGGTCTCACTTATGTGTAACGCATGATAACTCGTTGTTTTATGATTTGTAATATATATAATATATTTAAAATATAAAAGAAATTATAATTTATCAATATATTATATTACCAAACACTTTTTGTGTCACATGTCACACACGCTATCAAATACAAGGTTCTTACATTTGATGTTGGGATCATCACAATCTTCACACCTTATTTAAATTTCATCTATAAAATTTAAAATCAATCGTGGTGATATATTGTTAAATACATCCTATTTTTAAAATCCCATATCTTGAGAGGGATTCATTATATATCAGTTATAAAACAAATAATTTAATGTACAAATTTCACATGGACAACCGTGTAACAAGGTCTCCATGTAGGGAAACATTAGTTTAATGTAAAGATATATACATGGAAGAAAGTGTAAATATTTTTATGGAATGAATGATGTAATATATAAAAAACAAGTGAATTATTAATATAATTTTTATAACCTCAAATAGATAAATATTTTAATATTTAGAAGACCACTCGTTTAATTGAAATTATGGTATTATAAAAAATTGTATTTCAAAGGAATTTTTCAAATTTAGTGTAATTCATTTACTACTAGTGAATATAAGGAAATATTATTACATGAAAAGATTCAATTTCATTATAGTAATCATATCTTTTGGTTATGCTTAAATTTATTTCTAATTCATTCCATTATATCATAAAATATTTAAAAATAATTATTTATTATGCTTGAAGCACTAAAAGAATATTTTAAAATATCACAATACGAATAAAAGTGTGAAAAATATAACATTTTAATTTAACTACCTTATAGAAATAATTATGGTCAATATATTAATATTTAATTCTAATACGTGTTACCAATCGATTATCATAAACATTTATACATCAAATTTCTGAACTAAAAACATTCATATAATAACCAGAAGATTGAATATGAAAATGGTAGGCATGAAACACATTTCCTCTTTCGATCAAAGGTACATGACCTACAACCTTTCAAGAAATTATAGGTTTTAACATGTCCTATAGGATGTTATTTTTCTAAAACCAAATTAATATAACTTCAAAATTATAGATGATGAACACCCTAAAAATATATTTTTATCAATATTTTTCAATAAAACCCTGGTACATAAATACATCATTCATTTATCCCCACATAGGATATTCCATTGTTAAAGGATTATTCATATAATCACTAGTTTTGTATATAAATCATGAAACCTTATATTCAATCAAAAACAACTCACATTTAACTTATGTTATACATTGTGAAAATCATTCATTATGGTTTATAATGAAAATATAAAGTTTCCCATCAATATTCTCTAGGAGTGTCAAAACAAGTGTGTAGTATAGAGGGTGTTTGTGTACCAAGATACCCCACTTCATGATTGGAAAACCTTTTTATAGTTATTACTATTAAGAACATATTTTCTAGAGAATCATACACAAGATGTATCAAAATAAGGAGGACTTTCTTAGAAAACTACATAATCTCGTAATAACATGGATTTATGATTATCTTCTATACATATCCTCAAATTACAACTTAGGGATATGTTATATAATTTAATTTCTCCAATATATAGTTATCATGTATGGTATTAACATTCTTTGGAAGTCATCTCTAGTATCCCATCCCTCATATTGGTCGGAGCTGTTGTTTCTCTCAATTACATTTTTATGCATACAAGGAATCAAATATCGAAGGAACGAGTGATTATTAGTATTGTTAAACCATATACAATCATGAGAAAATAATAAACTAATTACCACATATGTTGTCTTCCTAAAAAATAAATAACCTTGATGGTAACGTTATTCTATCTTGTAAATCCCAAAAAATATTTTGTGGTAATCTGCATTGATTAATTTCGAATGAAAAATAATAATGGTGATCTAAAATGATTAGTAAGTTAAAAATAAAGAGGAAGAAAAAATAATAAATGATAATAGTAAATATAGAAAGGTAGATAACTGAACACACCTACAATATAATCAATAATCAGAATTGAAGGTCATAAATAATATGCCAGGGTAAGGACATGAAATACATGTCATAGAAATAAATAGATTAGAGAAAATAAATAAAGAAAAGTATGAAACTAAAACCCATTCCATCTAATTAACTAAAAATTAAATTATTCCAATGATATTTCAATGAAACTTTTCAAGGATGAATAATAAATGAAAATAATACAAGGTATGCTCCTGATTACTAGATGGAATTCATTCAAGGTAATTATACCATTTCCATCTTGACATTTCACAATAATGATTACAAAATATTTGGTAAAAGCCCATATGTGGAGGCTAGAATAATTACTCGTCCCATGAGACTACTAATGCATCGAGGGACAATCGATAATTGGGCCCCACCAATGACATACTTTTCTAAAACATTCCTCATATATCGAATAATTATTTAGAAATATTCATTATCAAATATCTATATTCAATAGAAGAAACATATTTATCAAAATTTCCCCAAATAATTAAATAAAATTCCAAGTAAACAACTTATGAAAAATTATATATGATATAAGAATTGGCCATATCAATGAAAAATTATATGGATACCCAGGGAAATTAAATATCAAATTATCATAGTAAATTTTATATTTTAATTGGACTACAAGGGATCACTGAAGTGAATACTAATACAATTCATGACAAATCAATAAAAATGCATTCATATAATATATTAGGATGGTATCAACAAATCATATACCAAATTGATAAATATATAGTGGGTTTTTAGGTTATATAGTGGCCCTAGATATTTTCACATATCACTAAATGATTTTAATCATAATAAAACATAATATTACATAACAATGATATTAATGTCAATTGTATTGGAAGACTAGATAAATAAAACAGAAAACATGGGATTAAATAAAATATTTATTAATTTAATATCCATAATGATCTCCTAACATACATTGTGCACATAATTATTCATAGTATAACATAAAAATAACATGAACAAAGTGATGAGCTGAAATATCAGTAGGAGAATATGAATAATAATAAAACATTAGCACATGGGTTAGAAGGCATGTAATAATGAAAAAACAAGACTAGAACATGTGCAATTACAACAGATAAACATTGATTCACATATACATGGAGTCAAAATAATGTGGATGAAATAAAAAACATAACTATGGCATGATTTCAGGATCTTGTACATATTGGATTAGAAGTCAAAGATAACAACCAAGACCTTTTCACATGGTCACTTGATTGGTGACTAACTGCAATGACTATTTCACATAACGGCTCATGATACTCAACATTACCTAATTCATTGAAGTTATATATGGGAGAAAAAACTAATATATGTTCATAAATATAAATGCAACTTAAATATTCAAACATAATCAATCATACAGATTAATAAGGGAAACCATGCAAAGAAGTGGGTATCATAATCTTGTAATAATGAATAATAAATAAGGCTATCATACAAGTTTCCATGAAACATAGTAGTTATATCAAATGTGGACATTTATAAGAGGAAATATGCACATATCATCATAAGTGATTTCAAATAGAAGTGAACACATGTAAATTTATTATTTAAAAAAATCATACCATGAAAACATTTTAGTGTGGTATTAAAGAAAATACTAAAAGGAATTTATATTGGAAGATTCTCTAATATTTTATATAAAACCATGTGTGATCCAAAGATATTTTAATAACAAAAATAATTATTTTATAAAAAACATTGGTGTCATGAATCATATTTTAGAATTAACATGAAATTCTGTATGAATACTGGAAGTTCCCTTAAAATTATTTTTGTTATCAAGAATTATATAATAGGAAATAAGTAAAAAAACTTGTATATACCTGAAAAATAATGATAGATGGATCTTGATAAATAATTTTGGAGAATAAAAAAATAAATATAATATGTACATAAAAATAATTGATTACTTTATTCATGTAAAAAAGAATGATTGATCAAGCCAATGTAATAATAGAGGTCTGGAAAAAATCCTATACCTTTAGTCTGATGGCGTCTATCACATGACCATAGTGTCAGGGATAAAGAATTTAAATTATATTATTAATATTTTATGAAAATATTCTTCATGAAATTTTTCTATTATATCCTATTTAATATCATTCATGGACTCTTTTGATGGGTTAAGTGGTTCATTTTCATTGTTTTTGAGTGTTTGTTTCCATGGTTTTCAGAATTGCATTACTTATATACATGTATAGATAAACATGTAATATGAGAATTGATTCCTAGAATGTAAATTTTATGTTCTTTGTGATAATACAGTATATTACAGTGTTATAAAATTAAATTTTCCTTTTAGAGTGAAGATGAATCATTATATAGAACATTATTACTGACTATTTTGGTTAATTGGTGGTTTTGTTTTATCACTACAAACTCTTTTTTATTTATATATTAATATCTTGTGTAAAAAATATTATTGAACCATAAATTAGACAAAATACTAATATTATATTCTAGTTCTACCATCAAAATTCTTTGATGAACATAATGGGAGATGATAATAGAAATTGAAAACTCATCTTCTTTTAATGTGATAAATCAACACCTCTCAAATCCATTTTTCATTTTCAGTATAAAAGGAGGGTAAAGAAGAGAAGATGATATATTAATAAATTATCATTACAAAATTTTAGTACATTTATTTTATTTGAGTCATTATAACATTTTTATTAATGGAAGTGAGGAATGAAAAAAAATATAGGAACATGAATGAAAATGAATGAAAAAAAAGTGGAGTTTACCTTTAGAATATAACACCCTAAAAACCTATTTAGTTGATAGGATATAGTATTTTTAAGAGACTAAGGGAATAAAAATTAGGGATAGGGGATTAGGGAGGGATTTTTCTAGAATTATTTTATTTCAAAAGGATGGAGTAAAGTGTAGAGGAGAGGTAAAGTGGGGTTGTATTTATAGTTGAAAAGATGAGGTGTTTACCATTAAATTAATTATTAGATTAATATTTTTTCTCACAACTATGAATTATCTTAATTTTGTGATAAAAAATAATAATAAATTAATTTTAGTGACAACCAATACCCATTTACATCATCCATGAGTAAATAATGATGCATAAATTCAAGTTTTAGAATTTATTGTAAATTATCATATTTTACTATTCATAAAAATTCAAGTATTTCATAATATTTCCAAAACATACCCTCACTATTTATTAATGCCTAAATTCCACAATTTATCTTTATTAAATAAAAAAAATTAAATATAGTAAATTTAAAATTTAAATAAAATATTCATTTACTGGAAAATGCATATTCTAAAATTCTAACTAATTTTACAATATATTTAAAAACAACATAGGTCTCATAAAATTATCTTATAAAGAAAAGATATAAAAAAAATTTATGAATACATTTTATGTAAACTCAATTTCTTTTTTAATTTTTAAATTATTCTTAAATTGTTAATTAATTATTTCTGACTTATAAAAATAAAAACAATATCATATTTTCACTTATAAGATGGATAAATTTTACTTATACATTCATTTGAGAGATTACTATTCACATTGCTGGTAAAATATTAATAAGGATATTTTTACAACTCATAAGGGTAATATTACTATTCATAAGGGTTAGTATCTTTTCATAATAAATTATGTTTTTTCTATCGGACTCCAAACATCTTACTGATTTCAAACCTATAGTTTTTATTCGTTAAATTCAAAACAAAGATGTTAAAAAAAATTTAAAGGTAACATAGTACTTAATAGTACATTTTATTGTGATTTTATAATATTATATGAGATCATTATAATAATAGAAATTCCCTTAATTAAATTTTGGGTTTTTATATTATTCCCCCATATTAAAATTTCACCATTACAATTTCATTTTACATTAAAATCTGTAAATAGGTTTGTGTTTTTTTCCATAATTATCTCTACTATTTCCCATGATGCCTCTACGTACTTATGGTTATGCCATTTTGCTTTGATTGAGTGTATAGCTTTATTAAACATAAAATTATCTCTATGATCCAATATCTTCCATGGTTTCTCCACATATGAAATATCATTCTCTAACTTTACCACCTCTAAAGACCATACAAGTGAAGGATCTAGTATGCTTGTTTTTAAGAGATATACATGGAAGACATTGTGTACATTAAAAATTATATAGCTAAGTGCTTGTTGATAAGCCATAGCTCCAACACGATTTTTAATATAAAAGGAGCTGAAGTTCATGGGACTTAACTTTGCATTATTCCCAAACCTCATTACTTTCTTCCAGGGAGATATGTATAGGAAAAAACATGTCTCAAACATTGAACTCAAGGTCCCTTCGAGGATTGCCTTCATAACACTTAAATTGACATTGTCCCATATTGATAAACTGGTGAATGTTTTTCAACATCTCATCCATTTCATTGACCATTTTATGTTCATGTTTTATATGCTCACCGACATCACCACAACTAGATGGTGTTCTGCGCCATTTCCCATTAATGGTTTCATGAGGTTCCATACTGATACTGGAGTGGATACAGTCATTGTGTGAAGAATTGAACTATTGGAACATGTAGGTCTCGCCATACTTTTATATCCTTTGAAGACTCTCTCAGCATGACTTCCAGTTTCAGAATAGTTCACTCGAATTGACATCAGGTTGAGGATGATAGTCTGTACTGAAGTTCAGTTCAGTTTTTAGACCATGTTGGAGACTTTTCTGCAACATCATGGTGAAATGTGGATCTCTATTAGATACAATCGACATTAGAAATCCATGTTTCCTTTCCACATCATTGATATATATATGTGAAAGTTGATACAATTACAATTATTCTCGATTTTTGATAAAGTGATTTGTCATTGTAATCTGATCTACAATCACCCATATAGAATTGATTCCTCTTATGTTTTTGGAATTTGAGTTAGAATATCTATGCTGATGTTCTCTCACTTTCATGTTGGTATGGGTATGTGTTTCATCATCCCTATAGACTTATGTATTTCACCCATCACTTGCTGACATACCGAGAACAATGATGTATATTCAGCAATCTCGTTCTTCATATTAGACCACCAAAAGTTCCGTAGGAAATCTCGATACATCTTTGTGCTCCGTGGGTGAATATATAAGGTTAAACTAGGTGTATCATACAATATATCCTTATTTATTTCTTTATTGGATTGCTTAATTAATCATGACCCAAATCATAAAACTCATTCTTTATCAATCTTAAACTAATAGGATTTCCCAATTATGATTGCTTCCATACTTTTTTAAATTTCACCATCTTTTCATGGAGCATCAATTATTTTTTCCATGATGGATAGTTGAGAAATCATTTGAGAAAATAATTGGTGATGTTTCTCCCTTAATTATTTCCATGACCGTCTACTTCAAATCTATGAAGATTTGGTCACTTTCAATTCCCATCATTGATAAAGATGAATGATCCTTTGTTCATAGAACATCTGTAACCTTATTTTATATATAGGGATGGTATTGGATTGAGAATTCATAATACTTGACATGTTCTAACCATATTAGATACATAATATTAATATATTTCCCTACAATGTTATATTTTAAAATCATTGGGTTAGTATATATCTCACACTTATCCCCATGGAGATAATTCATCCAAATGTTTATCACAAAGATCACAACCACCAACTAAATATCATGAATAGTATAGTTTTTCTTATGTATTTTCAGCTTCCTAGAGGAGTAGGATATCACCTTATCATTGTTTCAGCAGAAAAAAACCTAATCCCTTCTTTGAAGCATCCCTATACACCACACATATTTATCCACATGTTGGGAGTGTGAGTACAATCATATATATGAACCTATTTTTATGCTCCTAAAATATTTCCTATCATTCCTGAGTCCAGATGTTCTTCACTCACTTATTTTTCATCATGGGAATTGGGTTTGACAGCGGTGATAAGCACTTATACATTAATTGATAATATGCAGTTTGACCGAAAAAGTTATAGATATCCATTAAAGATGTTTGCATGGGCCATGAATCATTTTTCTTTTGTCTTGGAAGGGTCTACAGATATTACTTGCTTATAATTACATGTCGAAAAAATGAAACATCCTCCACCCAGAACTCACATTTAATATAATATTCATATATTTCATCCCATATAAATGTATTTAAAAAAAATATTCAAATGCTCCTCAATTTCGTCCATCCACATAGAGTATATCAGAATATCACTAATAAAGACAACCACCAATTTTTCAAGGTATTCTATAAATAATATATTAATTAGATCCATGAATGTTGCTGGAGAATTTGTGAGTTCGAAGGGAATTACCATGTACTCATAGTGTACATAGATTTCTCAAAAGGCTTTCCTGGGAATATATTCCTTCCTCACCTTTAAATAATTATATCCTAACCAAAGGTTCACCTTATAGAAATAAATTGACCTACAAAGATGATCAAACAAGTCATCTATCTGAAGCAGAAGATACTTTTTATTTATCATTACATTGTTTACCTCACAATAATAAATGAAGAGGAACTTTGATCCATTCTTTTTCGGGACAAAAAGGACCGGTACTCCCCATGGTGAAGAACACGTCTATATAAAACTCTTCTCTATATTCTCTTATAACTACATCTTTAGCTCTTCCAGCTCTACAGTGGCCATTCTATATGTTTTCATTGATATAGTTCATGTTTAGGGAATATTTTTAACTGAGAACTCAACAACTCAATAAGGTGATAGGCCAAGAAATTCTTTAGGGAACTCATCATTATAATTTCTTATGATAAGAATATGTTAGAGATTTATCATATCAATTATCTTAATCATTTGATCTATCCATAGCTGTATAAAAAGAAATAAAATAAACACTTGATATAATGATTATGAATGATATTCAACTTCTCATTACACTAGTAATGAATTGGATGATTCATTGAGATATAACGATTTATCTCCCTTTCCTAACCATATATGTTTTCTTTGTATAAAGATAGTCAAACCATGCGAAACATAACGTCAAACTATACTAATGGAAGTATGGAATGATTTTTTGGGAGGTTCAGTCCACACAATCTTTCTGAGTTGGAGTTATAAAATTTCGATGCAAAAATTTCCACATTCGTTGTTGTCAAAGATAACCTATTCTCCAAATTTTTATGTGGTTTTGGAAATGTTCTACCCAACATGAATTATATGAAATAATGCGTAAAACCAGAATAAAATAGTTTGTCCTCTATTCATGAATGAATAACTAGTGTACCTTTCACTAAATCATTTTACAGCTCTACCTCCACAATAATGATAGAATAATCTATTCTATGATGCTTGGGAGGTTCTTTTTTATATCCTCAGACAATCCTTTGCATTGAAAAATTGTTCTCATACTAATCACTCTCTTTGTAGTTGTAACACTACACCATAGGCTAAGTGTTGATATGAGCCATTTTTTTCTTATTCCACATTAGTGGAGATCATCATATCCCTTCATCAGTTCTTTGCTAGATGTCCCATCATTAAACATATAATGAAACTACCAGTTCCCATTAGACAGTTCCCATGATGCTTCTTCCCAAAATTTTGACACATGGGATGTTCGATCATCATTCTATAATAGGATTTATTTTCCGAACCACCCATATTATGCTCCATCTTAATATTTTTTCAAATGTCCAATGTTACCACATGGAGTCTCCAATCATCATATCAACCATGAGGGAACTACATATAATCTCTTCATAAATATTCATGTCTAGAATCACCAACAATTTTCAAAGCCTCCACTTTATTCCTCTAATGTAGCGATTCACTTTTATATTAGTGATCATGAAAATTCTATAGGTTAATCTTGAAATCCGTGTAATGTTTTCTTCATATTACCTGATGTAATCTTATTATATATACTTGAGTTCAAGGAACACACTTTCTATCATGAGGCAGAGGTTTATTGGAATATATTTTTGGAATTTTTTTTCTTCAATTCCTCCCAATCCATGCAATAAATTTCCTGTTGGGACTTTGTATTGTTGATCAGTCTCCACAACTAATCATCTTCCCCATCACATCAATACACATCCAGTATGAATTTCTATTCTTATGAGTAGCGGGGGATAGAGAATATCTTTTCAATAGTTATAATACACTATTTTTTGAGGAGGGTATTGTATAATCCACTCTAAATTGGAGGAATTTTCCGCTTGAAAGAATATATGGAAAAATTCTCTTTCCAAGTAGGAGGAGGATAACCAAATTACATTATTTAATTAATATTAACAGAACATATTATTAATGTTGTGGATAACCAAATTACATTAAATAATTAATATTTACCGAACCTATTATTAATAATTTTATTTATTATTTCCTTATTAAGTTCATTCATTAATTTCATTATGGGTTCAGAGGTTCAATATTATTTTTTTTGGGAGAGTTTGTTTCTAGGGTTTTCATGATTAGTTCACTTATATACATGTCATGTTAAACATGTGTGATGATTATTGTCTTATAGAATTGAAGTTGTATTATAATACTGAAAATACTATAGGTTAAATGTTTATAAATTTATTTTTGGTCTTTTATATGGAAGATGAATCATTATATTGATCATTAATGATAATTGTATTAGTTAATTGGCAGTTTTTTTATCACAATGATATGATTTTGATTTATAAATTAATATCATGATTACAAATGATTTTAAAACCATAAATTAGATATAATTCACATATTATATTCTTTTTCTACCATAAAAATAGTTTCATGAACATAATTGATAATGTTAATTGTTACTCAATACCCATCATCTCGGAATGTGCTAAATTAACAAATATTAGATGGTGTTTCTATTTATAGCATCAATGTTTGAGAAATTGTAGATGATGATGAATTATTCCATTAACATAATATAATTATTGTAAATGTAAAGAACTGGTGTTTTCAATACATTTATATGAATGGAGTTGAGGAAAGAAAAATACATTAACGAACATGAAAGAAAATAAATGATATGAAAAATAGAATTTTACATCTTGAATATAACTTCCTTGAGAACCAGATTTTTGAAGAGGATTTGGTATTTTGGAGATAGAAACGACTAATAGATGTGGGATAGGGGCTTAGGTAGAGATTTTAGCAGAATTTTGAAAACTCACAAGGCTTGAGAGGATTAAAGAGAAAAAGTTCATTGGGATGAAATTAAAAGAGGATTAGATATGGGGTTTCCCAATATTTTAGTCGTTATTTTAATATTATTTATCATGACTAATAATATCTATGATTCTTATGACCAAAAAAATAATAATGGAATGTGATTTCAAACTAGAGGGAATTTATATCATCCATGACTCAAGCATGATACAGAGATTCATGTTTGAGCACGAATGGAAAATTATTGTATTTTACAATTCATCAAAAATTCATGTATTTCATAAATAAAATATAAATTCACCCTAACAAATTTTATAATGTGTTGAATCCAAAAATTAACTCCTTTTTATTAAAATATTTATCTAAACTAGGGAAATTTAATTTTAATATAAAATCACCATTTTCATAAAAAATACATATTTTAAGTTATTACTAATTTTATATTACTTTAAAATATTAAATATGGTCTCATAAAATTATCCTATAATCATATAAAATAAAAAAAAATTATGGATTAATTTAATGAAAATAAATATTCTTTTGTAGTTAATACTTTTTCATAATTTTTAATTAATTATTTACAACTTCTAAAAATAAAAACACTATCTTATTCTAACTTATTATATGGATATATATTATCTATATATTCATTAATATGATTACTATTTACATGGATGATTTTATATTAATATTGGACATATTGTTATTCTATAGGGTAACTTTACTATTCATAAGGTGGAATTACTGTTCACCAAAAATTATGTTTTTCTTGTTAAACACCAAACATCTTACTGATTGCAACTCTGTATGTAAGATTTTTGAAATTCAAAACACTTATGTGGAAATATTATGTTTAATGGTAACATAGTACGTATGAGTTCATTGTGTAGTGAATGCGTGCGATTATATGATATAACTATTATATTATAATATCCATTTATTAAACATTGGATCATTACATGAAATATATTATGAATGTTAAAAATATTCATAAGGAAAATAACCTTTTGTTATGAAATCCAATTTAAAATAATTTTATTCATAAAATGAATTTTTTAAAAAAATCATTAAAAATAATCTTCTTAATATTATTTGAGATGAATTATTGAAATTTTGGCAGATAAATTCATACATGTTGTACGAAGTAAAAAAACATTCAATTTTCATGTTAAAAATAGTTTGAAATATAACTTGTTCGGAAAGTGTCATGAAAAATCATTTTAAAACACTAGTAAAAGATGAAATGGTGTAAAAATTTCCAAAAAATATTTTAAACATAATTTGGAAAACAATTTAATAAACCATGGTATTTAGATTAAAATAAGTTTGCCGACTAAAGGGGGAAATGGAGGCAGTTTTTCTTAAAAAATATTTTAAAACATTTTGATTACCAAATATTGGTAAATAAGTACTAATAATTGAAAAAGTTCATGAACTACCATAGGAGAAGAAAATTTTATTTTATTTTTAACAATGTGAATATATTTCCCATTAATAGAAATTCTATTTAAGGATCACTAATGTTATTTTAGTGGAAATAAATCTTTTAACATTCTAAATTGACCCATACCACATTAAAGAAAATTATTTTATAAATACCATTAAAATGTATATTAAATATATAATATATAATAATTTGAATTAGATACACAATAAAATATATTTAGGTAGGAACATGATATTTATTTCATAGATGTAAAAGTGAAATGATTATATCTCATCATGAGTTTAAATTTTAGTGAATGTCGATTATATTAATGATTAATAAATGTTTTTTTATTATTTATTTATATGTTTTTTGTCAATTATAATTAATTTTATTGCATATAATACTATATTTTATAAAACTACATAAATAATTATGTTTATGTTGGGAATTTTGATAAAATATATATAATGTGTCAGAAAACGACATAGTTAGGTCATCTATAGTCAAATGGATCACTAAATTACATCTCCAGAATAATAATAATGAAATAATAATCAAATTTATATATTACATATACCTTGAAAATAATTAATTAAATGTGGTTATTATAAAGTAATCAATATTAAGATCCTGGAGATGGTAGGTCGTATACATGCATCAGTAACATTCCCATTTTCAATAAAAATTATACAAAGAAGGTAAGTAATATAATAACATAATTAATTATCATTATATCATAGATAATATATTATTTAATAAAACTTGTAAAGGGTTATTTTCATGTTAAAAAATTAAATCATGTCGAGGAGGTGGTTTTCCTCATGTCCACGAGCGACGTTACCACTTTGTGTGTGGAAGGGTAATATAGAAATTGATATATGTATACATTTGATTAATTATAATTATCTTTTATAAATTCCATGTATACTGTTAATGAATCACATTTCTTTGGGAAGGTGGTAGTCGACCCTTTCTTAAATTTGGTAATCTTATTAACCAAAAAATGGAAAGTAGTAAAGGTTGAGTAATAACCCGATTAATGAAGAGTAAAAACAAAATAAATAATATATATATGTATGTGTGTGTGTGTGTGTGTGTATTATCAATAGGTTTTATACCATAATGTATTTTATGATAGGTTATAAAGAAAAAATAAGCAATAATCATTTAATGAGGCACTATGTCACTGTATAGAGAAACTATATATTCATTACACAATAGATGCAGTTCTTTGTAATTTTATCTAAAAACCATTAAATAAATGTGTCCTTGTATTTTTAGGATACTTTAATTATATTCATATAGTAAATGGATTTTTTTCATATATAACTAAAATAAAAATAAAAACATCTATAGAAGAGGTTTCCTCTTAATCAGAAGATTATTTTGGTAGGTACCAAAATGATTACAAGGAAGGATTTATTCACAAAGGGTGGATTAAAAATTAATGGGCATGAACTAAATAATTTATGTGGTCATATCTTGGCCAAAGATAAGTTGTTTGAGAGTTGTGAGGAATTGTGAGATGTTAGGGCCATTTTTAAGGGGGGGAAAAGGTAACATGGTATTTTTGAAATAAGGTTAGTTGGACCCTCGTGTTTACAAAAAATAAAAGTTATCAGAAACCAACCAAAAAAATTATAGCTTTTTCAATGGAAGAATAATGGCCATATAATAATTTGGGGATAATTTTCCGGGTCATTTGAACCCATATGATAATGTCTTGTTTCTTAATTAAGTCTAATTTTTCCGTAATAATTGTGATTAATTTCAATTATATTCACTAATAATTTTGTTTAAAAAAATTTCTAATTAGAAATTATAAATTAATATTATTCAAAATGATGAATCAAATTTTCCAAATATAATCAATGATTTGGATGATGTTGATTTAAATTCATTCCCCTAAGCATGGTTTAATGTAGGTTTCTAAAATAATAACATCCAAAAGATTGGTATGTTTTGTAAATCTATTTTATTATGAAATAGAATACAAGGAAAATAATTGTATTAATATAAATAAATTATTCCTAATCACAATTTGAAAAAAAATAAATTTGTAATTTATACTTATAAAAAATATAAATGAAACAGTTTTTTGGGGAAAAAATAGTAGTTTTATCTATTCATTAGAAAATGAAATGTTTCGGAAAAATATAAAAAAGAAACCTGAACCTAATAATTATGTTTATTTTTTAAAATATGAAGTTTATTTTAACATTTTAAATAAATTAATAATTCATAATTTATATTTAAAATGGGTACTTCATTAAAAGTTTGTAAATGTTTATTAATAAAAATATAGGTTTTTATGTGAAATATTGGGGTTGTTCTTATCGTATATCTATCATAACTAATGGATGACTATAAAAAATATTATATTAAATAATTAATATAAACATTATACTAAAATAATAAAATAAATTTAATTAATTTAATCTATTAGAATAAAAATATTGATAATGTTAATGTTTTTCTATAAGAATATGTACATTAAATTTAATTTCTTCTAATATTAATTTTTAATTAATTTGTAACCAATTAATTAATTATATATTTTTATAAACATTATTTTTATTTTTTATTTTTTATTATTCATAATGTAATGTTTTTTCATAATATACTAAATAATAATATTTTCACAAGATATTATTGTTCTGTAGAACATGTTTTATGTGGGGGAACAAGACATCGAAGAAGGTCCCTCTTGCATGTAATACATACTAACTCGATGGTGCATTAATTGAAATATATAGAAACTATTTTAAATTGAAAACATATTTGAAATTTACATGAATATTATATTACCTAACATTTTGGTGCCATGTGTCATACATGCCATCGAATAAAGTGTTCTTACTTGATAATTTTGGGGCCTCACAATCTCTATGTCATGAAAACCTATTTCTTTGTCCAAATGTGACCACTCAGTTTTAGAATGATTCCAAAAATCAATTATTTTAATTTATTTGAAAACCATAGTTTATGGACTTATATATTTGGTCCTCTAACAACATGATGAGTAAAAGGTGAAGTGAAAATCATATGAAAATTCATTTCATTGAATAATCTTACTTACCACTCAAAATGTAACATCCCAAAAATATCAATGAGATTTTATTTAATAGAAAAAAGTACATATAAGAATAATATTTTACATTGAATAACACCATTATTATATATAAATAAATATATAATTATTCTTTTATGAAAAATATATATTTTTTAATTATCATATTATAAGGATGTGAAATGTATTATTAATTTTAAGAAATAAGATTTGATTTTAATGTAATATTAAATATTATAAATAGATACCAGATTCATAATAATGGTAGTATTTTGGAAATACGTTGTTATTTAAAAAAATTATATTGAAATATATGTTATATTTAAAATATTTAAAAAATGTTTTCTAATAAAATCATTATTGAAAATATTTTTTTTATCAACTCCAATTAATGTTTTTATAGTGACATATATATTATATAATGATATTTCATTTTAATTGTTTAAATGAATAAATATTATCATTATACACACTTTTTAGTAAATAAATTATAAGAATTATAATTTAGTCAAAAATAAAATTATAAATACATAATAATATATGAATCAATTTAGTTAAACTACTTTCGTAGGTAGTTTTATAAAATATATTTATTTAAATAATATATATATATATATACATAAAATTTAAAAAATTTATAACTTTATTCTTCAAAATTAAATTAGAAGAATAATTTAATATAACACAAATTATAATATATATAAATGATATTATGGTAATATATATATATGATAATGTCATTAAACATTAATTATGAATAGACGAATGATCATTATTTTTTATAATAAAATAATTATTAATAAAGGTAATATTTGTTACTATGATAATATTATTATAAATTTTGAGTTTTGTAAACAATCAGTTAATTTGTAATAAAATATATAATATAAGTAAATAATAATATAAAATTAGTGTTATTATAAACATATGTATAATCGAATTATGATAATTTAAAAAAGTTAAATGAATAATTAAAAACAAAATAATGTTTCACAAAATGATAATAAAGATAATCTAGAAAACTGATATGAGGGTTTTCAAAAAGAGAGTATTTAGAGAGATGGAGATAGAAGGTCCTCCGATGATTTACCAATATTTTTAAATTTATTTTTTTAGTAGGGTTATATCGTGGAATATGAGGAGTTTGAGAAAGTTTGATATCTAAGAATATTGGAATCCAAGTGTGGATCAGTTTAAAGAGATGGGTTTTAAACCACGAGATACTTGATTTGGTTCGAATACTGACCATATCTGAACTGTGAATATTTTTTCAAAATTATATAGATTTGGTTTCTTTTCTTATTATATTCGTATAATGTTCACATATTTAATGAAATGATAATTTTTTTAAGAATCCATAATTTTTTTCTAATTCCATGGCATGTTGATATTTCACATCAATTTCATCTTCCTTTCATTAACCATTGTCCCCTATACTCATCTTATTTTTTATTATCCAATCGATTATTTTACCTAATATTTAATTGAATTTCTTATACCACTTCCTCCATTTTTTTGGTTTAATATTTTATATACTTAATGATTCTTTTAAAATATATTATCTCCAAACATTATCAAAATTTAATGGTGATAATAATTTGAATTTGTAATTGTGAATGTTTCTGGTAATTGTTTTGGTTTTGAGGAAGATCCAACAAACTGATGTAATTAGACGAATATGAAATTAATTTTAATACATTATCATTTCTTTTCTATTATAGACTATTCTTTGTAATATATATATATATATATATTAAATATTATCTTTTCATTAGAAAATGGATTTTTTCTAGATGAATTTAAGAATATGGATAATATTATAAATGCATATTAAATATACAATAATGGCTCTATATACACCATCCTTTATTGATCTATACATTAATTTAATATAGAAGATAAGGATATTTATAATAGAGAGTAGATAACATAATAAAAGGGGTATACAGATTTTAGTGTTCTGGTATAATCAAGATAAGATGTTATTTTTCCGCTAAAATTTAAATTTATGTATTTTATATTTAAAATTTAATATCATTTAGGGTAATAAATTTTTATGGGAAACATTTCAAAATTTTGTTTCATTTACTATTGAAAGGGATATAATTATTTTTCATATGAATATATGTATATTATTAAATAATATTTTCAAGTTATTGAAATTTTAAAAGAAATTATGTATTCAAATTTAGTTCTGAATATACCACTTTGACCTTTTTTGGATTGTTATTCTTAAGACACATATTAACGGAATTATTTTTATATATGATTGTTCAATTTTTTCAAATGAAATATTTAATTTTCAATGGATGGATATAAATTTCTATTTTTAGAATATGGAATAAATAAATAACAATCCTTTTCTTATTAATATATAGAAAATTTAATTATAAAGGATCTTCATTTCTTTACCGAAATCCATGTTTTAATATATGTTATTAAATAATGATACAATTATTTATTTTTATCATGTTTTAAATAAGTAAAACTATAATGTATTAGGAGAAAAGTACATGTAAAATCAATATTGACACTTGTAATATATGATATTTACATCATCTATAACTCATGACATATCATAAATTTAAAATACATTTAATATCATTTTCATTTTTGTATGTGTAAGTACTTGAGTTCAAAAAAATAGTTGTTTGAGTTTTATAAATGAAATACAATATTGACAATTATTTTTTCATTATCATTTAATGAATATTAAAATCATTATGAGAATTTTTTTGTTCTAAATACTGATGATGGTTTGTTATTTATGTATATATATAAAAATATATCTATATGTATATATTTTTTACTGTATATTTATAAAAAAAACATTGAAATATGTATTTTTGAGTAAGGAAAACTAAAAATGATAAAATTTTCATATAAATTATTAAATTTGATGATTTTAAAAATTATACGTAATTGAGGAGTGAACCCATATATCATGATTTTTTGTAGACCGAGACAGAAATCAATGCTTCATGTTTCTCTTGTGTTATATTTCAAAATCGTGCATATTTGTTTTCAAAAAAATCACTAGAATAATTTTAATCAAAAAATCTTAGCGTATGTTTTTTCAATGTGTTGTATTTTTTTGTGTAGATAATTTAAATATTATTTTAAAATTTTATTTCTAAATTTATTTTCGAATTTATTATCAAATTAATCCTTTAATTTATTTCTCAAATGTTATTTTCAATGGATATTTCATAAAAGGTTGTTAATAAATTTTATAACCCCTTATAGGGAAGTGTTAGTCACATGCCTTTTTTAAAATGTTGTTCCCTGGTATCATATAAGTTCTTAAAATAATGTATTTGTTTAATCAATTAGTACATGTGAAGAAAAAATGTTAATTACTTTCTTTTCAAACCTTAAAAATATTTTAAATTTTTCTATAGTTCTACAATACCAAGACTTAATAATTTCCTAATATATAATATCTATTGTGTATTTTCTAATAAGATTTTATAAAAAAAATTGTCCCCATTTTTATGCCTAAATTAAAAATCATGGGCTCGAGGATATATAGTTTTTATTTAATGAATTGTATATACAACATTTAATATTACGAGTATTCTTATAAGGAAAAATAAATTTAAGCGATAGAATTTTCATATTTAATTGTTTTCACATAGATGTTATGGTTTTCTTAATTTGGAAGATGGAAATCCATAATTCTCCAAAGTCTAATTAATTAATTTTATGTTGAAAATTTATATCATTTGGGAGAATGTAACATTGATGTTAATTTATCTGTCATTTTAAGGAATAAAAATAAAATACATGTATATGTATAATATTTTATTTTTAATTACACCTACAATATACAAGGTGAAATATTAGATAAAAAAATTATAATTTAATGTAAAAATCAGTTCTCAAATCATTCTTTATAATATTTGTAAATAAATTATTAATTTCAAGAAATTATATTTTTCTTGAATATAAAATTTAATATTATAATCCAATAAAATTTTTATAAGCATTGTATTATTTTTGATGTAGGATTTTATATAAATAGAAAAATTAAAATGAATGACATATTTAAACCAATAAAAAACTATGTTCTAATAAAATAATTTCTGGAATGGTTATTATTAATCAATATTATGTTTTTTATACAATTTGATATACAAATCTTGTAAAACAATATATCATTGAATCTTTTATTTGAAATATAATTTAACACATAAAATAAAATTATAAATATCTATATTTATTTATTTCAATTTTATTAAAAAATCATTAGTTGTTAGTTTTATACTCAATATATATTATATATTAAAAAAATATATATTTATAATTTCAAAACATAGATATATTTATGTTTGAGACATAAATAATATTCATAATTAAAGATGACATAATTTATAAAACATATACATGATTTTGTGATAATAAATATATATATATATTTATATTTATATAATAATATTCTTATATTTAAATTAACAATATGTTAATTATAGTCTTTTTTAATTATAACGTCACTATTTTGAAAGGTAATATTCATTATTTTAAAAATATAATTGTTAATTTAAAATTATGATAATTATCAATTAATATTTTATAAAATATATAATATAAACAATTAATAATGGATAATTATTGTTATTGTGAAATAAAATTATAATTATATTATATATATAAAAATAAATATTAATTAATATAAAGTTGAGTTTTGAAAATAAAATAAGTAATATGAAACAATAATGAGGGAATAGAAATCAGATATAACGGTTTTTACCAAATGAACTTCAATAAAGTAAGAGGGGGGATTTTTGGAATCGAACCAATCAAGACAACATATTAGTCTTATGAGGTTTTTACAATGAAATAAGATGAGGTTGAGGAATTTTGAGAGAAGATAAAATTTGAAACTAATTGTGCTCTAGGTGATTTCTAGGGGTTTCGCATGCTAGAATACTAGTTCAGTATCTCTGGCCGGTCAGATTTGAAATGTAAATAGGTTTTAAGACATTGATGGATTTGATCACTTTTCTTCTTATGTTCTAGAAATATACTAACATTCAATGTTATTTATTTTTTTAATCAAACATTTTTTCCTAAAAACTTGTAATGTTCAAATTTATCTTCATGTTATTCTTCCATTCATCATCGATTGTCCTCTGTAGTCAAAATGTTTTTTGTTTGGTCTATCATTTTATATAATTTTTCAATGGTTTTAGATATCCCTTTTCTTCCAGTAATTAGGGTAACATATTTTATGGATTTCCTTATACATTTCAAATATTTTTTCAACAAACATTTTCTAGAAATAATTGTAATACGTATTTGAATTACATATTGTCAACGTTTTTTTCCTGTTTTTTCAAGAACCAATAAAACTCAAATGAACTGATTTAATCAGATGAATTTACAATAAATTTAAATACATCATCTTTTTCTTTCTCATATTGACAAATTGATTCAATATAATTAAAATGTTGTTCATTGGTGTCATATATGTTCTTAAAATAATGTAATTTTTTAGTTAATTAGTACATGTGAAGGAAAATTGATAAATAATTTCGTTTCAACCCTTAAAAATAGATTATATTTTTCTATAATTCTACAATACCAAGACATAATAATTTCCTAGTATATAATATCTATTTTGTATTTTCTAATTAGATGTTATAAAAAAAATGTCTATATTTTTATGCCTAAATTCAAAATCATGGGTTCAGTGATTTGTAGTTGTTATTTAATGAATTGTATATACAACATTTAATATTAAGTCTATTCTTATGAGGAAAAATAAATTTAATTGATAGAATTTTAATATTTAATTGTTTTCACTAAGATGTTATGGTTTACTTAATTCGAAAGATAGAAATCCATAATTCTCCAAAGTCTAATTAATTAATTTTAAGTTGAAAATTTATATTATTGGGGAGAATGTAACATTGATGTTAATTTATCAGTCATTTTAAGGAATTAAAATAAAATACATGTATATGTATAATATTTTATTTTTTAATTATGCTTACATTATACAAGGTGAAATATTAGATTAATAAATTATAATTTAATGTAAAATTCAGTTCTAAAATCTTACATTATAATATTGATAAATAAATTATTAATTTCATTAAATTAGATTTTACTTTAATATAAAATTTAATATTATAATCCAATAAAATTTTTATATGAATTGTATTATTTTTTAGGTAGGATTTTATATAAACAGAAAATTTAAAATGAATGACATTTTTAAACCAATAAAAAACTATGTTTTAATAAATCATTTTTGGAATTTTTATTATTCATAAATATTATGTTTTCCATATAATTTGATATACAAATCTTGTAAAACAATATATCATTGAATTTTTTATGTGAAATAAAATTTAACACCTAAAATACAATTATAAATACCTAAATTTATTTATTTAAATTTTATTAAAAAATAATAAGTTGTTAGTTTTATACTCAGTATATAGTATTTATTAAAAAAATTATTTATTTATAATTTCAAAACATAGATATAATTATGTTCGAGACATAAATAATAATCATAATTAAAGATGACATAATTTATAAAACATATAGATGATGTTGTGAAAATAAATAAAGAAATATTTATTTATTTATATAATAATATTATTAAATTTAAATTAGAATATGTAAATTATGTTCATTTTTAATTATAACTTCCCTATTTTAAAAGGTAATATTAATTATTTTAAAAATATAAATGTTAATTAAGAATTATGATAATTATCAATTAATGTTTTATAAAATATATAATATAAACAATTAATAATGGATAATTATTGTTATTGTGAAATAAAATTATAATTATATTATATTATATAAAAATACAAATTAATTAAAATAAATTTGAGTTTTGAAATGAAATAAGGTAATATGAAACAATAATGAGGACATAGAAATTAGATATAACGATTTTGACCAAATGAACTTCAATAAATTGAGAGGCGGGGATTCTTCTAATGGAACCAATCAAGACAACAAATTAGTTTTATGAGGCTTTTACAATGAAATAAGAGGAGGTTGAGGAATTTTTATAGAAGATAAAATTTGAAACTAAGTGTGGTCTAGGTGAATTAGAGGGGTTTTGCAGGCTAGAATACTAGTTCAGTATCTCTGGCCAGTCAGATTTGAAATGTAAATAGGTTATAAGAAATTGGTGAATTTGATCAATTTTCTTATTATGTACTAGCAATATACTAACATTCAATGTTATTTATTATTTTAATCATTCATTTTTTTTGCTAAATACTTGTTATGATAAAATTTATCTTCATGTTATTCTTCCTTTCATCATCGATTCTCCGCTGTAGTCGAAATTTTTTTTGTTTGGCCAATCATTTTATCTAATTTGTTAATGGTTTTAGATATCCCTTTTCTTTCTGTAATTAGGGTATCATATTTTATGGATTTCCTTATAAAATTCAAATATTTTTTTCGACAAATGTTATCTAGATTTAAAAGTAATATGAATTTGAATTACATGTTGTCAACATTTTTTGCATGTCTTTCCAAGAACCAATAATACTCAAATGAACTGATTTAATCGGATGAATTTACAATAAATTTAAATAAATCATCTTTTTCTTTCTCATATTGACAAATTGATGCAATATAATTAAAATTTTGTTCACTGGTATCATATAAGTTCTTAAAATAATGTATTTGTTTAATCAATTTGTGCATATGATGAAAAATTGTTAATTAATTTCGTTTCAACCCTTAAATATAGTTCAAATTTTTCTATAATTCTACAATACAAAGACTTAATAATTTCCTAGTATATAATATCTATTGTGTATTTTCTAATTAGTTTTTATATTTAATTTTTTTATTCCTAAATTTAAATTCATGGGTTCGGGGATTTATAGCTGTTATTTAATGAATTGTACATACAACATTTAATATTAGGAGTATTATTATGAGGAAAAATAAATTTAAGCAATAGAATTTTTATATTTAATTGTTTTCACATAGATTTTTTGGTTTTCTTAATTCGGATGATTGAAATCTATAATTATCTCAAGTCTAATAAATTTATTTTTAGATGAAAATTTATATCATTGTGGAGAATGTAACATTGATGTTAATTTATGAGTCATTTTAAAGAATAAAAATAAAATACATGTATATGTATAATATTTAAATTTTAATTACAACTACATTATACAAGGTGAAATATTAGATTAATACTTTACAATTTATTATAAAATTCAGTTCTCAAATCATACCTTATAATATTGTTAGGTAAATTATTAATTTCAAGAAATTAGATTTTAATTCAATATAATATTTAATATTAAAATCCAATAAAAATTTTATAAGTATTGTATTATTTTTGATTTAGGATGTTATATAAATAGAAAAAATAAAATGAATGAAATATTTAAACCAATAAAAAAATATGTTTTAAAAAAATCATTTTTCAGAATGGTTATTATTAATCAATATTATGATTTTCATACAATTTGATATACAAATATTGTAAAACAATATGTCATTGATTTTTTTATGTGCAATATAATTTAACACATAAAATAAATTTATTAATACCAAAATTTATTTATTTAAATTTTATTAAAATATCATTAATTGTTAGTTTTATAGTCAATATATAGTATTTTATAAAAAAATTATTTATTTATAATTTCAAAACATAGATATAATTATGTTTGAGACATAAATAATAATCATAATTAAAGATGAAATAATTTATAAAACATATACATGATGTTGGGATAATAAATAAATAAATATTTATTTATTTATATAATAATATTATAAAATTCAAATTACGAATATGTTAATTATATTCATTTTTAATTATAACTTCTCTATTTTTAAAGGTAATATTCATTATTTTAAAAATATAATTGTTAATTTCGAATTATGATAATTATCAATTAATGTTTTATAAAATATATAATATAAACATTTAATAATAGATAGTTATTTTTATTGTGAAATAAATTTATAATTATATTATATTATATAAAAATAAAAATAATTAAAATAAAGTTGAGTTTTTAAATAAAAAAAAGTTACATGAAACAATAACGAGGTCTTAGAAATCAGATATAATGGTTTTGACCAAATGAACATCAATAATGTGAGAGGGGGGGATTTTTCGATTAAAACCAATCATGACAACATATTAGTCTTATGAGGATTTTACAATGAAATAAGAGGAGGTTGAGGAATTTTGAGAGAAGATAAAATTTGAAACTAAGTGTGGTCTAGTTGAATTTGAAGGGTTTCTCATGCTTGATTACTAGTTCAGTATCTCTGGCCGGTCCGATTTGAAATGTAAATAGGTTTTACGACATTGATGGATTTGATCACTTTTTTTCTTATGTACTATAAATATACTAACATTCAATGTTATTTATTTTTTTAATCAATCATTTTTTTCGGAAAAACTTGTCATGTTCAAATTCATCTTCATTTTATTCTTCCTTTCATCATCGATTGTCCACTATAGTCGAAATATATTTTGATTGGTCAATCATTTTATCTAATTTTTCAATGGTTTTAGATATCCCTTTTCTTCCAGTAATTAGGGTATCATATTTTATGGATTTCCATATACATTTAAAATATTTTCTCAACAAACGTTTTATAGATTTAATAGTAATACGTATTTGAATTACATATTGTCAACGTTTTTTTCATGTTTTTTCAAGAAGCAATAAAACACAAATGAACAGATATAATCGTATGAATTTAAAATAAATTTATATACATCATCTTTTTCTTTCTCATATTGACTAATTGATGTAATATAATTATATCATTTATTATTATTCCTTCCTATCTAGTTTTTCAATTGATGCAGATTGAGATAAACACGATATTATTAATTCGAATAAACAATGAAATATATATTCTATATAGTTTATCCCTAGTAGTTTTCTATAGTAATAACAACATGGGGGAGGGAGAGTTTTAATAAATTTAATATAATTTAATTTAAATGGTATAATAAATTTAGGCTTCAGCTGTACTTTTTATAGGAGTTTATTTTTATATAAATATTGTTTCTATTGATTTATTATTGAAAATAATATTTGATTATGAATTATAATTTTGTAATTTAAAATGTGCAAATTTTTTTTTTTATTATCATAAGGTTATATTTATTTTTCAAATGAATATATTTATATGATATGATAAAATTTTAAATTCATTTAAATTTTAAATGATATTATGTTTTCAAATATAGTCTGGAATATATGTATGCATTTTTTTAATTTGTATTTATATTTGTAAGAACTTTATTATGTGAATTATTTTAATAAGTGATTCGTCCATTATATCAAATGACCGGAATTATTTACAATGTTTTGTCAATAATTTTTATTTCTTGACTATGTCCTAAGGTAATATTGTGTCTTATATTATCATTTATTCTATTAATTCTCTATCAAGATGAATTGTTTTTACAAATAACTTTTTTAAATAAAATTTTTTAATTAATGATATAATTATTTATATCCATCAATTTTAAATAATAAAAAAAACAATTTCATGTCTAAAATGTATATTTAATATCATGAATTTCAATTTTAATATGAGATACAATCGTCAGTTATAATATATGCACTAGTTTTATAATATATATATATAGATATATATATAAATGTATGTGTATTCAAAACATTCTTAGTTTATTTTTATGAATGAAGTAAATTGATGAAAGCTATTCCTTCCTTAAAATTACTTGAAAATTAAAAGGTGGTTGGAATCATCCATAAACAAGTGGTCATTATGAGAAGATAATTCAAACTATAGAAGAAATGTTTAGAGTTTTCTATAAGAACATCAATGGTTATTGGAATAATCACCTACCTTTGATGAGTTTTATATCAACAATAGCTTTCACTCCTAAATTCAGATTACTCATTCTATATCCTTCTATGAAATAAAGTTTAGAACTCCATGTTGTTTAGATGAAGTTGCAGAAAAATGCTATAATGTCTATATATAGTTGATGAAATGCTGGAGAAGGTCATATATATTACGCAACACATCAAAGCATATTAGTGTCAAAATAATGTTATGATAAGAATTAATAAATATGACATGAGTTTGATGTGTGTAATAGGATATTTCTATGAATATCTCCAAGAAAGTGAGCAATGATATTTGGAGATAAAACAATGTTGATGCCTATTTATATCGGTCCATTTGAGATTATAGATATTATATGGAAGATAGATTTTCAATTAACACTTACAAAAAATCATTATCATGTTAATTATGGGTTCCATGTATCTCTCCTCAAAAAGTATATACCATATCATTTAGTTTTACTATTCTCAAAACCTATTCCATTGGATCATGATCATTCTTATGAAGAACAAACCATAGATATTCTGGATCATATCAAAAAAATTATATTAAACATGACCACTGATTTGATAAATTTTTTATGGAGGAACCACCAATTCATGGAAACTATATTGTAACTTATGGATGAGTTGAGGGAGAGGTATCACCATCAGTTTGTATTCAATTGATTAATTTCAAGGTAGAAAATAAAATATAATGGCGTAGAATATAACACCCAAATGTTCTTTTGATTTATTTTATTTAAATAAATTCAATTATTCAAACTCATTAATTTCATGAAACTGTGAGTTTGAACAAACCAAAACATTCTTACATTATAAAGTAGAAACTATAACTTATCCATTATGATAGAGGGAAAAAATATAAATAATTTTTTAAAATTTTTTGTGATTTTATTGGATACCCATTTTTTATGAAATTTATAAATAAATTTTATTTTATGTAATTTTTTTATTAATATATATTATGAATTACTAGTATTATATGAAATTACCAAAAAAATATATTTTATATAATTAATAATATATTTTTGATACTAATCCAGTAAATATTTCTATCATCGTGTATATAAAAACTTATTAGATGAATAAAAAAAATAACTTTCAAAAGATTATTTTTTCCGCATGTTAATGGAGACCTCTTTTTAAATTACGATTTAGACACATTAATAGTTTTTATATGACAACATAGAAATTTTATTTTCATTTAGGATGTAAAAAATTACTTTGGATGGGTTTTTATGTCTTTCTGATAAAATTCATCTTTGGATGAATATTGAAAACACTGTAAATTTTAATTGAAAACAACTAGTTTCATTGAAATAATTTTCATTCGTAAATTATATCAATTAATGGTTTTAATATATAAATGGAATATTTTTTATTAGTGAATATAATGTAGGTAATTAATATTAATGTTTATCTATATTCTCATGTACAAACATTTATATCTTCTTTGATCTTTGATCTTTTAAAAAACATTATCCCATTTCAATAATGAGATAAATTTTAAATTAATTACTACTAATTCTATGTTTTAAATTTTATAAAATATATTCCATATAATTATCTAGTAGATAGAAATTATGTAAAAATACTTTTTTAGAAAATCATGAACAATAAAATCAGTTTTTTTTTGGAAAAAGGGTAAATGCAGTAAATAATGATAATAATAACATTATAAAATTACCCTAAAAAAATTTGTAATATCATTTTATGAGTGTTGTTTGACATATATCCTTCTTGGGTTTAATTGGATTCTTTTGGAATCCACTTTAATTGGATTAAGATATTTAATTTATATTTTTTTAAAGAAAGTATATATATGTCTCACTCAAATTATAATAAATATATCATTATTAAAATAAGGATACATATGAAGATAAGTCCAATTATAAATACTCATTATAAAGATAATATGTTTTTAATTATAATGTAAACTAAATTTAAAATTTAAAAAAATTTATAATTACCTAAATGGATTATAAATATAAGATGAAGAAATTATGTATTTGATGAGAAATCAGAAATTTAATATTTATTAAAATTATAATAATAATTATAATATAAATTATTTACCGAATCTTATTTTTTCAGTATATATCAAACACACATATTAAAGGGTCGAGTTATTAACTGTTTGGAGCCATATAAAAAATATAATGACTATTATAATATTTTATATAATGTGATGTTAAAGTTGTCACATTCATGTTTTACTTAATATATCATTTTTCATGTTGAATTTGAAGTTGATGTATTCAATTAAATTTATACTTTATAAATCTAAATTATTTTTATAGTATCTATTTTTTCATTCAATGAAGATGTATATTAAATAATTACACATAACTAATGTATTAATTATATTATTAATGGAGATTAAAAATTGTTATTCAAATTATAAAAATAAATATATTTTGTTATAGTTAAAATATCCAGATTATTTTTTAGTTTACCATGAGTATTTAGGAGTATAATAAAATATTTTATTTCTTGTTAAATTGTTATCTTCATATTTCTAAAAATAAATTAATTGAATAGTGTCAAAATTGACACTATTGATTCTTTATTAAACTAATGTTTTATGAAATTTTTAAAAAAATTATAAAACATTTTTAAAAAATATATAATTATTATTTTATTTTATAAATGATGATATTTATTTATGGTCTTAATAACATCAACTAAGATAATATTTCACCATTTTAATATTTAAATATTTTTTACCCTAGTAAAAAAATAAATACCTATGAGTAATTTAAAATGATAAGGTTTAAATTGAAAGAAATACATGTCTAAAATTTATTGGATAATGATAATACAATCCCATCTCATATTATAATTAAAATTGGGACATCTTGGATGTGTTCTAATGTGGAATGCTTTTTTTATAAATCAATATTTTTTGAGTTTCCAAAAGTGCACCTCCTCTCAATTTTAAAAGAGAGCCTTTTTCCTTATTTCTTCACTTCATATTGAGCCTTTAGAATCTGCAATTCCCAACCCAATTCCCTTATCACCATTTTTATTACTTTCATGATCTTTTTGTATTCTTCAAAGACCTAATATGGTGTATTTAGAATAGATTTTGAGGGAGAACTCGAATAATAGGTAATCTCTTATTCCAATTTATTCAAAATTAATTCTTCTTCCACATAATATTCCTATATTGTCTAATTTTAAAATAACAACATCATTATTTCTGAGTAATTTTTTTTGACTTTCCAATCAGTCCTTTGTTAGGGAAATCACAAACCACACATAATGTAATCATATATATTGTTTATCATGTGTGATGCTTTAAAATCATAATATCGGACATGGTATTTATTATATTTCATTCTTATCATGATCATGAATAATGTCAATAACACTTTCTAGATGTTTTTTCACAATCCTAACCAGATTATGAAATGCATCATAGTCAAGAATCATAATCAGATTATGTATTTCATCTTAATATGGAATCATAACCTGATTATGTCTTACATCATAATAATGAATTGTAATCAGACATTATATTTCATCGTAATCAAGATTCGTAACTAGATTATCTACTACATAGATTTTACATTCATTGTATCCACATGCTTGGAAATCACGTTTGTCGTAATGAGGTCATGTGTCATAACCAAGTCATGTATCATAACCAGGTCATGTATCATAACCAGGTCACCATAACCATATGCATCATAACAAAGTTGAGTACTGTATAATAATTATGCTTCATAACCAGGTTAATTATTATATCATAAAAATGAATAGTAACTTACTTTTGTACCACACTCTTATTATGTGTTGTATTCGAGAATTGTAACAAGATTAAATATCATGAATCGTAACCGTGTACAAAATCATAACCACCTAATAAGTTGTAATCGAAATGCCATGTTATAATGATAATCATAGTAACCAAGTTATGTATCATTCTATTGACACACATTACACTCTAATCCTAACACCAATAAAATTTATATTTTACTCACACTCATTGTCTCATAATTTAGTAAAAACTACTTTCTAACAAAAACGATGACGTTGAGTTTGTTATTCACCAATAAATAATGAGGTGTTAATTACCTTCTTAATCGAGGGCTTTTAGGGATAAGAAAACGTGATGTCGATCATCGCATAAAAAGCATTCAATAGTTTGAAATACATAGGTGCTAATTATTTTTTTAATTGATGGTTTATGGGGACATGAAGACATGCTATTGTTCATCATATTGAAGGCTAACCAAGGTAGTGGTAAGACAAACCTTTTATCCTAGGTGAAAGGATACCCTACTATTTGGGTAAAAGAATAGTAATCATTTTACATTTCCACTACTATTAATATAATAAAACAATTGTATTTTTTTATCCTCATTCTATTAATATTCATTTCAATTGTAATTATTTCAATTATCATTTATTCATATTCTTTTAAGAGATTCTATACCCTATATGGAAGATTCATTTACATTTTTACTTCTCTGATCTTTTTTATGAAATTCCAATACAATTGTTTTATAGTAATATAGTATTACATCTTTTCATAAAAATCAGAACCAAGAACTATATGGTAAATTGTATTAAATGTTAATTGTAATAGTTTAAAACCTTTTAAACTAATTTTTTTCTTATGTATTTAAATACAATCTTTTTAATCCTACGATTCACCCCCTCTTCTATTATGCCATATAATATACATATACATCTATATTACAATACATCAATTGGTATAAGGGAAGGTTTCCACTGTATTGTTTTACATGATTAATTTATTTTTTAAAAACAATTGTATTTCTTTTATAACTCCTATATTTATATGTACGTATTACACTAATGTGTGGAGTGGGAAATTATTGTTTTATAAGAAGAAAGGAATGAATATTGGATCATTTTACAATCTGAATCCAACATAACCACCTATTTTTATGGAAATGATTATGAGTAATGAAGAGATAAAATGAAAAATATTGTTATTAATAATGGAGTGGACAATATTATCATGATTAATAGAGGTTAAAAAATCACAGACAAGGATGCCAGTTCCTTCACCAAATAAGAGAAACAAGAATATCAACTGAATTAAAAGGTACACAACACTTTTTTGTATTCCATGACAAGGAATATATATAGTCATATATCATTATATTTTGTAACCAATAGTATCTAGATGAAATTACAAGTAACACATTTTTGTAAATACAATGTTATAGAAACATGAAGAGAAATTATTTGATTAGAATATCAGAGGTTTATTTTTTATTTATGGAGAACCAGTATGCAAGGTACAACAAAGATTTATGACAAGTGTAAACAGTTTAAAATCTATGGGAGAAAAGGGTCTTGATGATTAATCACTTTTGGAATATATAATTGATATAATTAATAATGAATGAGAACAAAAAATGACATCTATATATGAAAATAGGAAAGTAACTCAAATAACTCTTGATTAGTTTTTTTGGGCTCTCTTACAGCATGACACGTGAATGATAAGAGATATTGATTACAATTAGAAGAAGAATGGTAAAGGGAGTCTATATTTTACTACTACATAAAATGCTCAAACACCAAAAATGATAACTAGATCCAATGCTATGAAATCCATTATCATATCTGAATCATGTAATAATGATCACTTAGAGAATGAGTTATCAAATTTTTCTCTAAGGATTAACTATATTTTTGAAAATACATACCTTCAATAAAGATTCATAAAGAAATATTTGAAGGACAAGACTGAATCTAATGTAACATGTTATAAATATACATGTGTAGTTCATATGATAAAAATTTTCATCTACTAAAAAGTAAATACAGGAAAGATACACATTCGGAAAGAAACATGAAATGTATTACAATTTAATGACGTACAAATTCTTAAAATAAATTGATACTTGGAGTGAATGTTGTGGTGATTCATCAGATGAATCCTCAGAATCTGAATATTCTCATATGAAATATATAAGAATCATATATTGGATACATATAAATAATCATTATTTCATGTTTAATGTACACAATGTTGAATCACCTAAAATGTATATTTAAATGAAAAATACCCTGATGAGATACATTATTACTCTTAGGATGAAGAGTCCTCCTCACTAGTGGACAGTTTACATTCTTTTCAATAAGTATCTAGATTTTCCAAACTACTTGAAAATGAAAATTATAATCTCATGAAAAATATTGATAATGAAAATTATAGGACATCTATTATTACAAAATAATTATCAGATCATTCAAAATATAATGATAATAGAACTCTTGATTTTGAAAACATTTCATTAACACTTAATAAAGTATGTTAAGATAGATAAACATTCTATGGTGTTTGAAAAACATTTTTAAAATAAAAATATTTTTTAAAGTAAAAACAAATCTAAATAAATTTATTATGGGAATGATAATTTAGTAATAGACCAAAATCAGAAATTTTTTCGCTTAAAAACATTTATCAAACAATACAATTGGATTGAATGAATTAGGAAAAATGTAATCTTAATTATTTCTTCTAAGGAATACTTCTAGAATTGGTTACACTCAATCAAAACCAACTTTTAGTCATAACTATTTTGTTCCTGATAATGACCCATTTTGTACTGAATGTCAATATAGTGGACATTTGGAATGAAATTGTTCTGCTAATAAAACTAAATCATTAAGATTCCAAGTATCACATTTTTTAAAACAAATGTGGATTCCTAAAATTCGTTGTCTAACAATTTATGATCCAAACAAGTTAGGGTTACAAAAAAATTATTGTTTATTTTTTTAGAAAAACAAGATTTTTACAACAATAAAAACATATGTTACATGGATAGTGGTTGTTCTCAACAAGTTATTGGAAACCGATATTTATGGGAAAATATTATTGGTTGGAAATGTGGAAGAGTGACCTACTCTGAAAATGCTCATGGAAATATCATTGATATAGGTAATATTGTTTTTAAAAAAAACTAATTTTTTTCTTATAAAAGGAATTAAGCACAACCTTATAGGAGTATGATAATTAGGTGATAAAGTATACTTGGGATTTTTAAGAACGATAAATTTTTAGTTCACACATTTCTAGGATGAATTCCTTATTTTTTCTTGTAGTCCTAAGAATGTATACACAATCAACATAAAAGACCATAAGAGCCAAGACTTACCTTTCATAAGTGCAGTGGAATACCAATCATGGTTATGGAGTAGAATGATAAGACAATGTAATGTATGTATCTACTATAAACACTAAAAAATATTTTTAATGATCTACTTGATTTAATGTTTGAATCTTAATAAGTTTGTGACCTTTGTCAATATGAAAAGAAACAATAATAAATATTTTAAACAATCTATGACATTTCAACATATAATTCATCATAGTTAGTTCACATTATTCTCTTTATTCCTATATAAAATATAAGCATTGGATGAAAGTACTATGTATTGATTTAGTTTACAATGACACTAGATTTACATGGGTCTATTTTCTAGTAAACAAATCTGAAGCTTTTTATATTTCATAACTTTTAAAGACCAAGATAAAAATTTGAAAAAACTACCACTGATAACTATTCATAGTGATCATGGTAGAGAATTTAAAAATTGGGATTTTGAAACTTTTTTGTTGTAATAATGGTTTTAATCAAAACATTAATCTTGAAGAACCCCTTTACAAAATGGATTTATTGTGAGAAAAATATTCTTATTTATGAAATAACAAGAACCATATTGACGGAACACTAAATTGCTTATCATTTTTGGGTTGAATCTATTAATAATGCATGATATACTATAAATTGTGTTTTATATAATCCTTTTCATAAAAAAACCTCTTGAATTTTGGACTGGCCGAAAACCTAATGTTAATATCATCAGATATTTTGGATTCAGCATATTTATATTGAATGAAAAAAAGGATTTACATAAATTTACACCCAAATCTGATGAAGGGATATTTCTAGGTTATTTCACAACTTCTAAGTCTTATAATGTTTTTAATAAAAACTATTTACTCTTGATGAAAAATATCATGTTATGTTTGATGAACCCGACACCTTTGTTTTTTAAAAAAACATACCGACATCAACTGATGTGTTTTCACAAATTGATTATGAAACATTGATTGAAAACTATTCTGAGAAGGTAAATACACAAGAAATGGTTTCTGAATCATTTAACCTAGAAGATATTCTATATTATGTTGATGAATAGGATATTCAAAACCCAAATAAATTTTTTCTTATGAATAATCTGAGTAATAATAACATTGGTGATGTAAATCAACCATTAAGAACCAGAAATTCATTGAGAAAAGAAATAGAACATCCGGATTTTCAATGATAATTTGAAACTAAACCATTAAATGAGACCTTACATGAGGAAGATTTATTAATGAAATACAAGATGAATTACATGAATTTGAAATGAATGAAGTCTGGACATTTGTTGAAAAACATTAGTTAACAACTGTAATTGGTGTAAAACGTGTATTCAGAGACAAATGTGATGAAAATGGAGATATTGTAAAAATTAATTCAATAATTGATATAAACAATGATATCTAATAGACTATGAAGAAAAAAAATTCTCCGATAGCTATACTAGTGTCTATTCAAATCCAATTATCATTTATAGCATAATTCAATTTCAATCTTTTTCAGATGGATGTAAACCATTATTTTATTAATTTTTATGTACAGGAAGAGGGTTTTGTTAAATAAACTCCTAGTTTTATAGATTCAAAACACACTCATCACGTTTTTAAACATATGAAATCATTGTATGGAATTATAAAAGCCACTAGTGCATGGTATGATAGACTGACGTGATTTCTTTTACAAAATAATTCAGCAAAAGTTACTGTTGACCCAAATATTTTTAAAAAAATTGAAAACAAATTTTTTTTCATTAACCAAATCTATTTTTAAGGAATTATATTCTGTTCAACTCAATAATTTTTAATTGATTATTTTGAGATTCTAATGATATTTTATTTTCAAATGAGTATAACAGAAGAGTTAAAAAATCTTTTAGGTTTTCATATATCTCAAAAACTCGAAGAAAAATATATATCTCATTTATATTATATCATAGACGTACTAAAAATATATTGATATGGGAGCACTAAAAGTATTGAAACTCAAATTATTGCAACAAATATACTAGATCTTGATGAATCTGGGAAACTAGTGGATCAAAAAACTATTAGGGGTATAATAGGAAGCTTGTTATACCTGATATCTAGTCCTTTATAATTAATTATTTCAGTATTATTATTTTAATGATACCAATCTAATCAAAAAAAAATCTAATTTAAATGCTGTGAAATTAATTTTTTTCTACTTAATGGGAACATTGGATTTATGACTATTCTATTATTCTAGGAATGATTTTGTTTTAATTTATTTTCATATGAAGAAATTAGTGGATAGAGAATTGATATAAAGTGTACATTTGGAACATGGAATTTCATTAGAGATTCTATAGTTTCTTGTTCATGAAAAATGTATCACTCAGTATCACTTTATACTACTGTTGTTCAATAATATTTATTTAGCTATAGTTGTGTTCTGGCGTTGTGGATGCAACACATACTCACAGACTACGACCACAGTTTTTCAAATACTCAAATAATATGTGACAATTCTAGTTAAATTTATATAGTAAAAAACCTTCACTACACTAACCAATAAATCACATAGATATTCACCATCAGTTTCTTATGGATCACACACAAAAAGAAGATATTGTTTTACAATTCATTGGAACACAAGAAAAACATTCTGACATTTCACAAAACCATTATCTTTTGATAGATTTTAATACATTAAATAAACACTAGGTATAATAACTATAATTTAATCATTCATTTTTATTTCTGGTTTATCCCATTTCTTTACATTATGTTTCTCTATTTCATAGGGGTAGTATACATAATTTTATTAGATTTACTTATTTGTTTGGAATATATTTTTTTTCCATGAATCGACTTTCCTTATTATTAGTTTCAATTTTTATTTTTATGTTAACCAGTTTTACATTTAGTTTTATGTATCTCTATAATCTATTTGACAATTTAGTTTTTCAATTTATCAGTATTGGTTTTATTGGTTCAATGACTTTATTTATTTCTGAATATTATCGGTTTTATGTTTATATAAGTTTTATGTACATGTTTCAAAATTATCGACAACAGATTAAACTATTTTTTTGACCCTTTATCGGTACTAAATTATCGGTATTAAAATAATATATTGGTACTACATTATCGGTGTTGGATTACCTTATTGGTAATGAACTATATGTTATAGATTATTCTATCACTTCTAAATAATTTGCACCCGCCTATTTGACCTTATCAGTTTAAGAGTTTTTTTCGTTTTTTTTGTTTTCATAAGAACCATATATTAAAACCAATACATCTATCCAGGTACTCCAACAGATACAATATCTAAAACCTAATTTTGGCTGTTTCAATGGATGTTTCAATTTTCATTCTTTTAATTCCCAACTGTTTTAATCTGAATATAAATCTATTTTTAGTAAAGCCTCATTTGGTTGATATCATTCATGATAATGAAATCATTCATATCTAATCTTGACCGTAAATTTAATTTTAAAAGAACCTATCCCACATAAAACTCATATACTTTTCCCTCAATATATGTTAATCTATAAGAAGTTAGCATGGTTTGAAATTGGTTCTTACCTTGGTTTTCAAAATCAAAGATCCACTCAGATATCATAATTAGTAAGATCTTTAGGGTGTGGGTTTGTCTTCCAGGACTGTTTGTACTACTTCATCGCCGAAAGAAATGCCTCTAAATGAATTCTGATCAATTACCTTTTGAGGTGAATGGTTGGTTTCTCAAGACATTTATGATTCCTTTAATTAGTCTATAAAAAATATTATATGTTTTCAATGCATGGAATCAATCTGTGTGGAAAGACAATGTTATGATATAGATTATGTATATCATGATGAAGTGTTACAATTTTATGAATCATTTGAGATATAGAAGGACCTTAAGATTTTTTGTTTCTATATGACAAGACTTATACATCCTCCTCAGAATAGTTAACTAAATATCTAGGTGGTCTATTTGAGGGAGACTCATTATGTATTTCTCATATATTATTTAAAGTTGTGGATCATTTGATAGGTCTAAATACAAAGAAACACTTATTTTGAGATTCATGACGACAAGAAAAAAGTAATAATTTTCATGAAATAATATACATATATCCCTCTACAGACAAAAGTTTTTGGTGAAAAGAAATGATGAAAATAAATGTGTGAAAGCTTTAGACGTTAATGTTCTTGATTACATGGTGAACAGGGATATTTAAATCTAATGGGGTTCATCATTCAATCAATCAGGAAACTCAAATTTGGTGTCCAAAACTCAGAGATGATCATGATTCCATCCATTTTCAGATTTTCGTTGAAATAATGATTGGGCTTGTGTAATATTGCAATCATGAATGATCTGATTTCCTTCATGAATACCTTAATCATTAAGGATACAATAATTATCCTTATGTAATGATTCAATCCTGAATCATAGAAGTTTGAGAAAGATATGGATGCTGAGAAAGAAAAATATGTATTGTAAGTTAGTGACAAAGCCTCCATGAAATATAATTAAACATTAAATACAAATATGATAGTTAGTAAAAAAACTCCAATCCTTTATAGAAAAAAATGATGTATTTGATTAAGTTGATTTTCAATGGAGATGGAAAAAGAAAGAAATTAAAGAAGGGGATCCTCAGTTTTGATATGATCTGGATGAATATTTGTATTTGAAAGTATGTTTTGATGAAAATATGAAAGAAGAAGAGATAAAGAAGAGATTAAAGAAGACAAAGACCAAAGATAATGAAATTGATAGTCTTCTTAGAATTACTAAACAACTCAAAACCATAATTAAAATGAGGGAACCTTCTTCAAGACTCCATTGGTTCTAGTAGAGAAAGGGAAAGAGAAACATGTTTCTGAAAATTCAGGTAGACAATATCTTGCTCAAGAATATGAAGAAGAAGCAGTAGATCAAGATGCATAAGGGGAAGATGAATAGGGATAATAAAAATATCTTGTGTAAGAAAAAGTATTCACAAACATGAGGATTCATACCTTATAATCATTAAACATTACATCTTGAAATTTTCTATCTCTAGATCCTCAGTCGTCTATGAAATATTATCAAAATATATCCTTCAAGAAAGTTATTCTGATTTCTGTTAAAGAAGGTGAAGAAGAAGAGGAAGAATCTGATAATGATCGGAATCATCTAGCTTAGTTAATTGGCATTGAAACTTATTTTTGTGATCTCCCACAATACACTCCGCATATGGATTCTGAAAGAATAGTCACTATGACAGGGGTATGGTAAAATTAACATTACTTGAATATATTGATGAAATTATTACCATTCTTTCAAAAATAATAATTCATGTTTGAAATTATTTTAAATTCCCATAATTATATTATGAATTCTGTGATTTTCTTGATGGATAGGTGTCTAAACCTTGATATTGATTTTCTAATTTTCAATGAACATGAAGCTGAGAACAGTAAGGATTTCAATAAGGTTCTGAAGTGGTCTTATAACATTGATTAAGACCTAATGAACCATATGGAGAATCTAGAAGAATTGGTGCATCGGGAATATAAACTCAACACTATCTTTCTACAACTGATTGATGAATTGAATGAAAATATTGAGGACATTCAATGTCTGTATACCTCAATATGAGTACCCTATAAAGAGCATGATAGTTTGAAGGAAAAATTGGAAAGATATAGTAATTAGTTTCTATCACTCTAAAATAGTGTTATTATCCCTGAGAAGTCATATAGATTTAGGTTGGATGATTACAATAACCAGGAAGTAAGACGTAAAGCTCAAGAAGCAATTAATCGGCTTCCAGATTATAGGATCTATAAGAGGGAAATGATTATTGTTGAACAAGATAAACAGATGAAGGCTCAACAATAAGATATTGATAATCTCATGAAGGAATTAAATGCGTTTAAAAATATGAAGATCTCAAATTTTATAAATTTGGAAAAACATTGGGGCAATAAATGATGTACGAACTCTTATTTTAATAAACATTTTTTTCACAAAAATGTTATTCCTTCGTACTCTGTTTCTTTAGTATTTTTTAGGAAATAAATACTTTCCCTTATTCTTTTTGAAAATTACTAAAGGGAAAAATGATTTTGAAAAATGGATTTATTTATGAATGCATTATTAAAGGAAAAATTCATGTTATATTAAAGAGAATACAATCCGTTGTGAGTTTTTAAACAAAAGGTGGAATTAGTCATATGTAGTATTACATTAGATATAGTTATGAAACTAAGGGAAAGATAAGTAATTTATTGTTTTTTGTGTGTGTTATAATAAGGGGGATATTGTTGAGTCAAAATATGTTTTGAAATTCCCATCAATCATTAGTTTTAGAAATCACAAACCACACATACCGTAATTGTAACACCCAATGTAAATAAAGAATATGACATCTTTATATTTATCCATATTTGTGAATCAAATATTAATATTACTTTAAAGGGGATGCTATGCTCGATGGCGTACCCAATACGCAACAACGAGTTTCTTGGGAATCTTACGTTGCACTCTAATAATAAAATAATATTATTTAAAATGGTAGTTAACATGTAGCGGTTGTATTGGCCAGAATGGATATAAATAACTAAAATATTATTATATATGTTTTTTATATGTTTTTACATTTATCCAATGGCTTAAAATACGGAAAGAATTCAATTGAAGGCTTTTATACCCTAATTTTTACTAAAGGTTCACTTATCGCCTTTTGATGGAGAACTGTCATTAAATGTAGTTTTGATCACTCTTATACGTTCTTTTGGACCAAATAAAACTCTTATTTAGAATCGGGACATCAAATTTTACTTTGTGTAAATTTTTGGTATTTTTCCGATAATGTTCATTTTTTTTATGAATAGTGTAAAATGTTGTATTTTAATTCAAAACCTATTTGTAATCTAATTTATTTATATGATTAGATTATCATTTGAATTGGTTTTAAATCAAAATTAGAAAATATTTTTACCATTATATCCAATAATGGTCGTTGGAATTAATTTCACTATGAAATCGGGCTTAAACTAGTGTCAATCTTTTGATACTTATTGTTTCATAAAAACAGGCTATTTGCTCTGAAAGCGGGAATTAATTATTAAATTAATTAATGTGACTTATATGATTTGAATTTTTAAAAATAGACTTCAATTTTGAATTAGTAATATCAAATATAGCTTAGGGTGAATTTTTGGGATTTTTCTGAAAAACTTCAATATTTGATGAATAGTGAAACCACTAAGTGGTACTTATAAAAACTGATTTTTCGTTTAAATGAAATTTTACCACTTCTGTGTTTTGAATTTCCAAAATCCGACATACATGGTTGTCATTTATAAGTAAAATGTGGTCAATGGGATAAAAATAATTTTTTTGTGAATAGTAGCTTATTAAGTTTTTAATCGCGATTAGTGGTAATTAGTGTAGTTTAGGGTAAAAATAATGTTTTAATAATATGAGATGAGCTTGAAACATGTCCTACCCTCATTGGATGTGTCATGGAAGACCAAGAAAATCCATGGGTCAACTTGGGGACCCCATGAAGCCACTTTGGTTGGGAAATGACATAAATAACTTTTTATTTAATGTTAAAGTAAAAATGACACAAACATGAGTTATTTTACTAAATCAATTTTTACATGGGGTTATACAAGTCATAGTTTTGACTATAAATATTCATTAGAAATCTAAAAAGCTTTCCTACATCATAGTATTTTATTTATAGTTTTTAGACATTATATAAATTAAATTATTTAGGACATCATGATGAAGCAGCGATGACCTCATTATTTAACGATTTAAATAAAATGGAATGATAATGTAATATCTAAGACCTACACATGTACAAAACCTATTGTATGAGTGGATTTCGAACCCTTATCACCTTATCCTCGAAAAACATCAATGTGGGACCTTTAAAATCCGAAACAATTTTGAAAATAAAGTATCATTTTGTAACATTACAAGAGTGCCCCTCCTCTCCTCTTATAAAAGGCCCCCACCTCTACCTCCTTACCCACACTCCCAAAGCATTTGGCTCGACCAAACCCTGCCCATTTTGTATCTCCACTTCCCTCTATTACTCCTTGAAACCTCAATTTGGTCAGAAGTCTTCCCAAGGAAGCCTTTGAGCTCAAACCAAAGGGAGTTACCCGATTTTAAGGTAATGTCTTCTTTTGAGTCCTTTTGTTTTATTTTGCTTCTCCAACCCCCTAAACTCTTTTTATTCTTTTCTTTTGTAACAACTACAGTATACTAAATATACTAGTATGTTGTTATAATAATTATTTGAGCTTCAATTACACACACCTACATCTAATTGTTAAAGAACATACTGTTTCCGTGGATGGCGAATTTCTGCCTCACGAAACGATGATTGTTCAACACTCATATAACACCTTCAATGGTGGCCGTTAAGGTGTCAATATATTTATATATGATATATAATATGTTTATGTTTTACTTAAGCTTCTGTATTTTTCATTTGTGGCTTACCATTATGGCTTCCATTATGGGTATACGCGATATCATCATTTTAGGAAGTGCGGACAACCGCCCCCTCAAACTGATGTGATTCGTTAATGCCATACTTGGGACATATAAAGGATGGATTTAATGTTATTATATATGATTTTATACTGGAATTATAATATAACTCTATATCATTATTATTTATTTCCATTAAATTATGGGATAGAAATGAAAGTAGCTTTCATGCGTACGTACGGCTTACCGTCTCGATGAACGGTGAATTTCATTTCTTATCCCCAAATGTAATGTACTATTAAAAGTACATGTATATAATTGATATATATAATGAATGATACATATAAATGATGAATATAATTCTGTAATTAAAATATACATACCTCTCATTTAGTTTTAATTCCATTAATATGACAAGGAAATGAAAGTAGCGTTCATGCGTACGTACGGCTTACCGTCTCCATGAACGGTGCATTTCATTTATTACCTCTAAATGATTATGTAATATTATAAATACATGTATATTCTGGATATATGTGATATACAAGCTATCCAAATCAGGAATTTAATTCTGGATATAAAGAACCTTTGACCACATGAACAACATGTAGTTGTAAGAAGTCCATTTTCGACTTAAGAACCAAATATCGACAAAACAAACAATATTAACTTAAATAGTTACATAATGTTTATAACCTGGAAATAAGTGATATAAAAGGAATAATGGACTTTAAAAAGGTTCTTAATCAAGTAGAAATTAACTCAAGTTTATTATTCAGGACATTAAATAACGACCGAGTCAAGTCGGACCCGATGTAAGGGACTTCGTCTCAATCTCCTTTCATTGAGGCATATTTTGTATTATACACAACTTTCTTTTATACGGTGTATAAACCCCGTTGAATTTTACTTTTATACAAAAAGAATCTTTTTCTACGAAGCATATTACTAAACGACAAAAAGGAATGTTTTTTTAATGTACGCGGTGACAACGTCCTTTTCCGCCGCCACGAGTATTATTTGGTCTTTGGCTTCCCCAACAAGACGTAATGTTTTAGAATAAAATAAATACCATATACTCTTTTATGTATTATGGTATTGAAAATGTTTTTGATAAAGGATTCTATTATGTCAATATATTTATGATATATTGTGATTGAAATGTGGAAATTTTATCATTCCTTTATGTTGGTTTTATGTTTTATGATTTTATATTGGTACTTGGACAATTTAATGGGTGGTTACGTTATAAACCATTTGACGGGTGGTGCCGTGAATACCAGGACGGTTGGTTATGTTATAACCTCCAATGAATTGGGTATGGAAGTTGGCTGTATGGCTATTCCATTAAGTATGTATGGAAATTGGCTGCATGGCTATTCCATTAAGTGATATGTGTGGAAGTCGACCGTATGGTTATTCCACTTAAATATGTTTATGTCCCAAGTTACCTTTATATATGTTATGTGTTCTTTTTATGGGTTTTATGTTAATCCTTTGATTACAAAAAGGTAAGTAATGATACTTTATACAGTGAAGAGTTTTTACTACATCATGAAGGTGAAGTTATTACTTTGATAGAGTATACATGGTTTACTTGATTTTTGAAAAAATAACAGTTTTCATTTTTTTTGTATCCCTTACTGAGAGTTTTATGCTCACCTCATGTTTTTTTGAAATGTTTTTCACAGGACTAAATGTGGAATAAGGTCAAGGATGGGATCAAGGTGATGTCATGCTATATAAAACATGGAATTAGACATGTTTCTTTTTAAGAGTTTTTTTTATTATGGAAACTTAATAGAAGTCTCTACTTTGTAATCTTTTGAGATGTAATAGTTATGTTCTAATTCCCTAAAACTCTAAACCTCAAAAGATCCTCAATGTAAATTATTCATTTAATTCAATATTAAGTAAGGTTTAAGGCAGGGGCCTTATAGTAATCATATATATTCTTTATCATCTGTGTTGTTTGAAAATCACAATCAATCAAAATTTTCTATTATATGTTTAATTCTTATCACAATCATGTATGCTGTTCACTATCATTGTATTATATGTTGTTTCAAAATCATAACTAGATTATGTATTACATCATAATCCAGAAATGTAACCAGATTATGTATTTCATCGTAATTAGGAATTGTAATCACATTATGTATTACATCATAATTAAGAATCATAACTAGACCATGTATTGAATCATAATGAGAATTCACAAACAAATTATATACTACATAGATTTGATATACATTGTATCCAAATTCATTGAAATCACATGTATCATAACTTGATCAAATATCATAACCAGGGCATGTATCATAGCCATGTCATGTATTGAAACCAGGTCATCATAACTATATGGATCATAACCAAGTTAAGTACCGCATCGTAATTATGCATCATAAATTTTTTATGTATGGTATCATAATCATGAATAGTAACCAGGTTATGAACCATACTATTATCATGATTTTTATTCAAGCATCGTAACTAGATTAAATATCGTTCATTATAACCATTTTCCAAATCATTACCATGTCATAAATAGTAATAAATATGCAATATTATCCGGATAGACATAGAGACCAAGTTATGTACTATTCATTTTAAATATATTAAAATCTTATCATAAATCAATCACCTATTACATGTTACTCATAATGATTGTCTCATTCTTTTTTACTTACTACATTCTATCTAAAAATATGTCATTGATTTGGTTATTCTCTTAACAAAACAATGTCATATATTCTGTATGTTTTAACCATTTTAAAGCCAAGTATTAATGTTCCTATGAGTTTTTTTTGCAGAAATATATCCATTGTAGTAATTATGACCATTATATCCTGAAGCCTATAAATACAAGGTCATTTGAACCAGAATACACAACTTATTCTTTTATCAAGATCTAGAGAGAGATGTTGTAATTCTCTATTGATTCGTGCGAAATCCTTGAAGATACAAGAAGTGAATATCTAGTTTCATGCACTTATATTTCAATGTTCTTTGTTTTATAATTGTGTGAACAATCATTTTGATAATGATCGATGGCTTACAGGGATAGAACGAAATGTATCCAATCATCTTATAGAAGTATTTTAAGTGTTTTAAAGGCGTATGTGTTGATTACCTTCTTAATATAGGGATTCCTAGGATAGGAAGATGTTATTCCGAACATTTTATCAAAGGAATTCAATTATATGAATGACATAGGTTCCAATTATCTTCCTAATCAAGGGATTCAAGGGGTATGAAGTCGTTTTACTGATCATCGTATTTAGGGTTTAACAGTGATGTGGTAAGACATGTCTTTTATCCCTAGTGAAAGGATACCATACTATTTGGGATAATTGAATTGTGATACTTTTATATTTTCAATGTTATTTTTATTAGAAATGGAATTTTATTGTTTCCCCTTTCTATTTAGATTCATTTCAATTGTAATTGATTGAATTACGATTCATTCATGTCATATTAATAGATTTTATATGCTACTTGGTAGAATCATTAACATTTTTATTACTCTTCTCCTTGCATGAAATTCAAATACAATTGTTTTACCTTACATATAGTATTACATCATTTCATAACCATTATATCCAAGACATATATGGTCGATTGTATTAAATGTGAATTGTATCATTTTAAGACCACTTAAATTGTGTTATTTTTTATGTGTTTAATTACATTGTTTTTAACCTTATAATTCACCCCCTCTTATATTGTGAAATCTTAAATACATATACATCTATATTACGATCCATAAATTATCACTTACATATAAATATTTTTTTTATTTAACATATATATTAAACCTTCCAAACAACATACAAAAAATGAAATCACCACGCATTTGTGCGTATGACTTACTGTCTACACACCATTATGTAATCTATTTTTTTCCACCACATTAGTTAGAAGGGTAAAATGATGAAAATAATAACTATATATTGTTATTATAAAAATATATTTTGGTTGTCAAAAAATATATATACCATCCACTTATATACCATTTCATAATTATATGAATGATAGCATCGCTCGTGCGTATGTATGACATAACATCTCCATGATGCGATGTGGTTAATTATAGATGATATACATTACGGAATATTTGTATATAATGTAAAAAGATGATATATATTATATTAATATCATTACTGATATGAAATACTTATAACCTATAATGAATAATCAAAACATATTTTAAAAAACATGTATATGGAAAATAAAAATGTATATATTTGAATAACGTGTAATAATGAAATGATGTTAAACAGCTGATAATATGATCATATATTATATATAATATCATAAAAATGACATTCATTTTGGATCATGTCAGTAAATTTAATTGGATCACAATATATGAGGTTTTGATATAATAAATGGGTTCAATACCTAAGGTAATGCATAATTTCAGAATCTTATTATTATCCATGGTTTTTATACATATATATTTACTGGGGTATAATTATCATCATTTTACGTATTTTATAAAAACAAATTACATTAAATGTATTAATAATATAAATGGGATCATAAAGAAATTTTTAATCATTTGTTACTTTTGACTATACAACATGAAATGAATATTTCTTTTGTTTTCCAAATAGCGTACATTTTGAATTTTTCAAAAAAAAAATGACAAGAATGTATTTTAACTTATAATGCATGAATATATATTTGTACTTTAATAACTACTTATTAACATTAATATAACTTTAATTTTTGAATTTAATTTTCTAATAAATTATTTCCTTTTAAAATTCAGGGTTTATTATGAAAAGAAAACATGTTTTAAAAAGAATGGACATTTTCTTCTAGAATTAATTTCAAGTGTTTTGTCAAAAATATTTTCCATATAAACTTGAATTTTTAAATATTTTTTTGTTTCAATTATATTATACCTATTTGTCATATGATTTTATTATATTAATTATCTAATTCTTTTTATGAAATCCATTTGTTTTTTCATGGTTTCTATTATGATAGAATGATTTCGTAGAAACCCATTTTATTCATTGGGATATGCTAGGATGGATGATTTAGGAGTTTGTTAAATATAAAAGAACAATTTCATTATAAGATGTGTGGGAAATATATCATCTTTTATGTAATTATGTAATTATTTATATATCATGTGATAGATAGAGATGTAATTTGAAAATATAATGGTTACGTAATATATAGCTGGAATGGGGAGTGAACTCAGTTCAATAATGGACTTTTCCTGCGATGATGGTCTTAGTAATGATCTGCAACTAATATGAATATATTTCTCATTCTCTTGTCTATGCCCAAAACTTTCATGCCATATGTTATGACTTTTTGGATTACATTAATTTATTATTATGAACTATTATGATTCATCCCATGACATGATATCGTTATCATTCGTGTGCTGGATAATATATTCAAATATTATGATATTATGAATTTTGATTATGATATGATTGACATCTCCCTTATTTTATCTAACTATGAATACGAGCTCACCCTTTCTGAGGATTTATTCCACCAGGTCATGAAGAAGGGTATTATTTAATATATGTAAAAGGGGTCTATGTCACGACTCATCCCTGAGGCCTGTGTCGTGACAACCCCAAGCCAACCTTCCATAGGCTAGGGGCTGGCGACTAGCACCAAAGGCGTTTTACCTAAAACTGGGAAGGAATTGCCTTTATAACATGTGACTCACGTAATCAAGCACACAATAAGATACAAACACAAGAAAACTGTATAAAAAAGAGTGATGAAAGTAAAAGGGCTGGAATACAATCCCAACAATAAAGGTACAAGTACAACTGAAATTAAAAACAACTAAAAAATAGAAAAAAGAGATACTTGATCATCCTTGGTGGTTTCTACCTGAAGGGTAGGTGCAGATATCCTCCTCCGTACTCCACGTCCACCCATCTTATCTGCGTACCAATACGTTATATGGTCCACCTCTGGGTACCATCCAGTCCTGGTACTCTCAGCCTCAGTCATCATTGTCTGTCGTCCGCATCCAACACAACAAGGTGTGGTCATAACACGTGTTGGGGTGAGTATAATGATACTTAGTAGGGACCTCGAGACCCTCAAGGGCTCACAAAAACCACCAACGATAAACCAAAAATTAAGGAATCAACATATAACTCTATATTGTTATATGCCCATACATATACCTATGTTATCAAGTAATACATCTCAATCATAAGGAAAACACATATATAATTACTAAGATCAGAACATGATTTTTTCAAGGGCTAGTAACATGTAACATCCCCAGTCACATCATTGAACAACTCTGATTCTGGATATCCCCTCCGCTATCGAGTATAGTGGGCATGCCGCGTCACATAGAGGTGCTTCCCACAAACCATTGACTGCTGAAGTACTCCTCTGGTCGAGTATTGTGGGTCTTTCTTATCACACAGAGGATCTCTCCACCATGGGTCTTCCACGTCACATAGAGGCAACCCCACTCATTACTTACTGAGGTAATACTCTTCTCGAGTATTGTGGGTGTGCCACGTCACAAGAAGGCGCTCCCCACCGTGGCCTGCATAGGTACTCCTCCTGTCGAGTATCATGGGTCTGCTGTGTCAAATAAAGGCGCTCCCAAATGTGGGGATGCCGCGTCAAACAGAGGCAATCCCCACATGGCCTGTGAAGTCACACTGAGTCAAAAATGTCAGCTGTCATCTTGTCTCAGCTAGCTAGTGGGTTCCCACACTATACTCCCTGGTCTCCTGGAGGATCCACTCCAAAAGATCATGGTCGATACTCCAGCTACCATGAAGTCCCACAATGAAGTATTTCAAACATCTGACCAGTTATAGGGGTCTCAACACAATAGATGATGTGTCAATCGGTCGTTCGGTCTGTGAGTTATTAGACATTTTGTCCCAGGGGGGAAATTGGATTCATTCTCAACCCAACCTGTATATTCCCCATCATAATCCAAAAATATAGTGGGGTATACTTAATGGGAACATATCTCTCCCATATTTCCATAACCTCAGATAGTTCTTCAAATGGACATCTGGTGCCAAACTTATGACCAAAAGAATGTATATGGGTCGTAGTGGGCCCATGTCTGGTCTGGCCGACCCGGTCCGACCATGTTCTGGTCGACCCGGCCCGAACCACTAGGTATGGCTGTGTTGCCTTTCCCATTGGGTTAGACTCATCCCACTGGGTCTGACCCGGCCATTGATGGGCGGGCTGGACCGCTGGGTGGTCTGGTAGGCCGCGAGGGGGTGCAGGGGTTCGGCCGCCGATGGCGTGAGGTGGCATGGAGACTCGGCCGGGGTGGCTCGGCTAGGATGGTGGAGGTCGTGGGGAGGAACAGGGTGGCGGGGAGGCTAGGATGATGCGGCTTGGCCCCAGGGTGGTGCGGCCGGAGCGACTCGGTGCCGCGAGGCGGCTCAGACAGAGCGGCGTAGCGAAGTGCCGCAGGGTGATTCGGAAGGCCATCGTAGAGAATATAGGTCGTGGGGTTCGGCTGTGGAAGACAACTTCACCATGGGGTGGTTCAACCATAGAGCATTGGCCCGCCCGCGGTGGGGGGGGGGGGTCAGTTCCAGTGCTGCGCCATTGTGTCAACGCCAATGTTGCAGTCGGTGGTGTTGTCAGCCACCATTCTCATTCCTCCTTGGTGCCCAAAATTCTACTCTGATTACTATCACTAAAGTAATATTCTTCCTACATGAATGGTACACCATTCATGAAGAAAATTGGAGGTGTCGGGCCATGTTTTTTTGGCCCACTTCCTCCGCGTTAGAGTGGTAGCAAGCGTCTCATAAATAACATGAACATTGAATGTCAAATCCAATCCTCCTGCAATGATTTTTCCCAACCCACAAAACAAATCATATGTGTTTACTGTTTAAAAAAAATAAGAACATGGGAATATAATCATTCACAAACTAAAACCCTACATTCATTGACTGTTGATGATAAAGAGATAAGTCGAAGTTGATGATGTTCATCGTGTCCATCACACGCCTCTGATATCGAGCTCGTTTGTCAGATTTAAATTCTCCGATAGAGGTGATTCTTTGTTGGCGTTAATTGTGGAAATTATTTCTCCAATAACTCTCCCCTTTTTCATTACTTTTCCCCAAAATGAAAATGGTCAACTGTTGTGTTTCTGTAATTTTTAATTATTGGCTCAATTTCAAATTGGATTAGTTAATTTGGATCCACTTAATTAATTGATGAGGCTGGCACAATATTAATTAAAGGTGGGTGGAATAATTAAATATTGGAGGAGTTTAAGAGGTTCTCCAAAATTTAAGAGGGATTTCAAGAGGTTTCAAGCCTCGGGTGGTCCCCACCCCCAGAACATCTCATGGGAGGTTAGGCTCAATGGTCCCAACCTCTATAACCTCTCATGTGAGGTTTATTCTGGTGGTCCCCAACTGTGAAACTTCCACATTGATGTTTCATAAAAAATGTTTCATACATTATTTTATTTTATTCATTTCAAGAAAAAACCAATAATTAACATTCTCCCTCGACCATCTATCGTCGAGTTGAAAGTCTTCTTAAGTGAATCCTGGTGCTGCGAGTTCAACAGTGCCTTCAGATTTCAATTCCGAGAAATAGTTCAAATGTTATAAAAAACATGCTTGTACATTTACTGAACGTACCAAAAATAATGTTCAAATATTCATTATGGGAACTCTGGTCCTCAGATCCACGTTCTGTCAGGTTTCGCGGACTCGTAAAATTTCCATTTATTTTAAAACAGTTACATAGAAATTCCAGGTCATTATATTCCCCCTGCCTCAAGGATTTACGTCCCCAATAGACACAAATCACACTAAGGGAACATATTGTGGTACTGAGAACACATATGATCCTCTCACTCCCATGTTCTCTCCGGGGGGGGGTTCCTGTGCTTCTAGTGAACGCGCTCCAGAGGTATCAACCATCCACGAAGGACCCACTCCTGTCGATCCTCAATCACTATTGGAACCTCTGTAATAGTCTCCCCATCTTCGACATCTAGATCACCATGGTCGGTGATTTGAGAAGGGTCATGAAAATATCTCCTCAGCTGTGATACATAGAAGACGTCGTGTACCCCGTGTAACTAAGGTGGAAAAGCTAAGCGGTATGTCACCTCACCAACTTTTCTAAGGACCTGAATGATTCTGTTGAATCCTGGAGATAACTTACTTCCTCGGCCAAATATCTGCAAACCTCATCGAGGTGAGACCCATAGAAAGATGTGTTCTCCATCCTCAAACTCTTGATATCTCTGTCTTCTATCGGCATACTACTTCTGATTACTCTATGCAATCTTCATCCACTCCCGGATGATTTTCATACTTTCTATGGTATCCTGAACCATCTCTGGTCCCACAAGTGATGACTCCCCTATGTCAGTCCAGAACTATGGTGATTTGCAAGGTTGCCTGTATAACACCTCAAAAGGTGCCATCACAATGGGGGTGTGATATATGTTGTTTTATGAAAACTCCAGCAAGGTTTAGTGATCCTCCCAGTTGCGACCAATGTCAAGGATGCAAGCACATAGCATGACCTCGAGGGTTTGTATGGTCTACTCAGTCTGGCCATCCGTCTGAGGATGGAAGGTGGTGATCCAACAAAGCTACCTCCCAAAAGCCTCATACGACCCCTTCTATAGCTGGGATATAAAACATACATCATGATCAAAAAAATCATCAATGATACTCCATGTAGCTGTACAATCTCTTGCATATAGAGGCGTCCCAATCTCTCTACTGAACTAGGCTCTCTGATCACTAGGAAGTGGGCCGACTTGGTGAGTCAGTCAAAGATCACCCAAATAGAGTCATGACCCCTAGATTTACATGGATGTCGTATCATTAATCCCATGGATCTCCCATCTCACTTCCTATATGGGACCTCCAAAGGCTGAACCGAGCCCACTGGTACCAAATTCTACACCTTCACTTCCTGATAAGTGAGGCACAATGAAACAAACTCTTCTACATCTTTATTCATTCCCAACCACCAGAACTGTCATCGGGGATCCCGCTACATCTTCACCACTCTTGGATTTCTTCTATTGGGGATTTATGGAGCTCCTATAACACTTCATCCTCAGGTGAAACTGGTACCATGGTATGTCGTCTGAAGAGAATGACATGCTCCCAACCTTCAAGAAATCTAGCAGGTTCCTTACCTGTCTATATCTGAGCATGTCGTGTCTCATAGTCAGTGTCCCCATGATGTGCCTCCCTGAATCACAAAAGGAGTGGGGAATGAATGTAAGGGAATGAAAAAAATGCTGATCTATCTCTATCCACAAAGTATATCTCTAAAGAAGCCAGTTACTCAGTTGCCTCACCTAGAAGTTGTATAAATGATCTCCTGCTGGGTACATATGCAATAATGTTCCCCTTCCCAAAAGTATTGACTATCTTGAACTCATAGTTCTGGTGGAACTCTATCGAATGTTGATGTATCAGGTTCAGGTCATTCTGAGGGAAGATATACCTGAGAGTCTTGTGATCAAATTACACTGTAAAACAGTCACCCATTAGATAATGCCACCACATCTTCAAGGAAAATACCACTATTTCTAACTCTAGGACATGGGTAAAGTAGTTCTGCTCATGCTATCTCAGCTGTAAAAAACCATATGCAGTCACTGCTCACTATTGCATCAGGACACATCCATGCATTGTCCCTGATATGTCACAGTAAACTACGTACCCTACGCCCTCCTTTAGAAATCTCAATATGGGGGCACTAGTCAGCCTCTGCCTCCGCTCTTGAAAACTCTACTGGAATCTCTATGACCACATGAAGGTTTAGACCTTCATAATCAAAGTTGATAGTATTGAAAAATCTTTGGAGAAATCCCGAACAATCCTTCTGTAGAATCCAACCAAACTCAATATTATTTGTATCTCCATCGCACTCCTAGGTTGCTCCCAAGAAACTATAACCTCAATGATTTCTGAATATACTGCAACTCCAGCCTCCGATATGACATGCCCTAGAAAGTGAACCTCTTAGATCCAAAACCAGCACTTCGAGATCTTACCATAATGATGGTGCTCTTGGAGTTTTTCTAGTACTACCTGAAAATGATTGGCTTGCTCCTCTTCAGTAGCTGAGTAGATCAGAATGAAATCGATGATGCCTACTACAAAGCGATAAAGTTATGGATGAAAGATCTTGTTTATGAGTCCCATTAACACTGCTAGAGTGTTGGTCATTCCGAATGGCATAACCAAAAACTCTTGATGTTAATACCGACATCTAAAGTCCATATTCTACACATCCTCGTCTCGCACTCTGAGCTCGTAATAGGCTAAACAGAGGTCTATCTTCAAGATCCACCGTTCTGCCTTCAGCTGATCAATGAGGTTTTCAATCCTTGAGAGTGGGTACTTATTCTTCATGGTTAACTAGTTCATGTGCTGATAGTCAACACAAATCCTGAATCTCCCATCCTCCATCTTGGAGAACAAAATCAGGGCTGCCTAAGGAGAATCATTGGGCCAAATGAATCTCTTCCCCTACTAGTCCTCCACCTATACCCACAACTCATAAAACTCCATATGAGACAGCCGATATGCTGAGGTAGATATCAGTTCTCTATGGTGGTACAAGTAAACATAAAAGTACTCCTCTCTACGAGGTGGTAGACATGGAACATCATCAGAAAAAACAATTGTGTACTGGTCCATCGCGATAGGATAACTCTGAATCACCACATCAACAGCTCTGAGGGTAACAGTAGCCATATGATGAGTTATTGGTTGCACTCTCTTCCAGGTTAGTCCATCCTGTGCTACAATGACTTCTTTTTCACCGGTAATGGTAAACTCAGTCCCATCAATGTGGAAACAACTCACTTTGCACATAATACTATTTATATGAGCATAGAATGGAGATAACCGGTTCATACCCAAGATGACATAATAAGGCCTCAATGTTGATACTACGAGATCCCAGATGAAGCCCTCGCATCATGGGGTTTTTCTCACACTATTGGCACCAGTGTGTAATCATCGAATCCACTCACGTACGAGTATCTTGCCTTAAATATTGATCTGATGACACCATAGGAATATGCAAGACCAAAATGGGGGAAATGGAAATAAAAGATGACATGAACCAATGTCTATAAGTACAGTAGATAATGTGGAGTAAACACATATAGTAACAGGTATCATCTCCTGAGTTCCAAGATCGTAAGCCTCAGCTTCCTGGTGTTGAGCACTCTCATGTCCAATTTCTCCATACAGTCTGTGTGGACAACCTGGTGGTGGTGTTGGTAACATCTCGAATTGTTTCCCAATGCCAGCTGCACGACCAGATCCTCTGCCATGTCTACCTACTCCATGTAGACCACATCGATTGAATATATGTCTCTACTTGGGAGGGTCACTCGACTATCAGTTGATCATTCGTACGATGGTTCAGAGAGTAACGAGCTATGTGACCATGCCCGCCGCATGAGTAACACTACATGATCTGTTCCAGAATGGTTCCACCTCACGTGTCCCACCCAACCGATCCTGAGTCATGTGGTTGTCCCCATGTAGGTATTGTTCTCTTGGACCTCGGTGATGTCTATCTGCTTCCAGATATATAATACTTTGCAATGTGATGATTTTTAGTGGGTGTCACTGCTGGTGACTCCTCATCCAGAAAACTCTCCACCAATTGGGATCTCTCTAACACCCCCGCCTGCGTTAGGATACTGAGTGAGATCATCGAAGCCCTGATCTTCATCCTGATCCCCTACTCAAAGGCTTGGGTCCAAAATAATAGGTCTCACACCATATCGGTAGAGTATCATGAGAGTTCAGTGAACCTCGTTAAGTACTGAGCTACATTCATGCTCCCCTGCTATAGATGATGAAATTAATGTATGTGCATTAGGCAAAGCGTTGTTGGAACAATCTCTACACAAAATAGTCCCTCAAAGTCTGCCGATAGAAGAATTGCCTTGTCTTGATCTTTGAATATCAATCCCCACCATATGCCTACGGCTGCCTGTAGAAGGCTGGCCGCACAGATCGCCATGAGATCGACTAGTTTCCCAACGATTCAGAATACTCTCACCACAGCATCCATCCAATCCTCAGCTGCTTGTGGGTCTGTCTTGCCAGTGAACCGAGGTGGCCTCTAGTGATAGAACTCATGTGATGCACTCAAGTGGTGTGCACTCTCTATAGCCGGGGCTCTTGGGATCGGTGGCCCAACAAGTAATGGTACTGCTGGTGCCACCGCTGGTGCCTCTACGAAAAAAGGGCCCTACACAGAGGCCTCACCGATCAGTGGGATATCACCGGTTACAACTCTCAGAACCCTAGTTGGATGTCTGTGTTGAGGCATCTTGAAATTAAACTGGTGCACCACAGTTAATAAGTTATACCTGGGGAGCTGACTCAAAAAGATAACAATTAAATCACTTAGAAACACACACGTAATCAGTGTTTTCATTTACTGAGTCATAAATCAAAAGTAGGGGTTTAGGTGTGTGGATTCGTTAGTTTTCATCCTAGCACAGATCTCACTAAACTAAAAACCGCACTCATTACCCATAAAACTATTGATTCATAAAATATATTTGAGTCTTAGTTATTCGGTAGAACCGACTCCTCTGACACGTCATATGGTCCAACTCTGGGTACCATCCCTCCTGGTACTCTCATCCTCTATCAACGTTGTTCGTTGTCTGTGTCCAACACAACAAGTTGTGGGAAAACTTGTGTAGGGGTGAGTATAATGATACTGAGTAGGAAACCAAAGTCCCTCAAGGTCTCAAAAAAACAACCAAAGATAAATCACAATGTACTAAATGAACAGATAGCCCAACATAGATATATGCCCATACATATACCTAAGATATCAATTTATCCATCTCAATAATAATTAAAACACAGAGATACTGACTCATCTCACACAAGGATTTATTATAGGGGTAATAACAAGTAACATCCAAAGTCGCATTGTCGAACACCACGACTTCTGGAGATCCCCTCCTATATCGAGTATAGTGGGCCAGCCGCATCACACAGAGGCACATCCCACAATCCTTGGACTACTGAGGTACTCATCTGGTCGAGTACCCTTGGTCTTCCATGTCACACAGAGGTGCTCCCCACCAAGGGTCTGTAGCGTCACATAGAGGTGCTCCCCCTCATGGCTTGCTGAGGTATTCCTCTTATCATGTATCGTGTGTCCTCCACGTCACATAGAGGTGCTCCCCAACCGGTCACGATATGGTACTCCTCCTGTCAAGTACCGTGGGTCTGCCACGTCACACAGAAGTGCTCCCCACCATGGGTCTCCATGTCTCACAGAGGCACTCCCCACTGGGCCTGTAAAGTCACTCCGAGTCGAAAAGGTTAGCAGTCATCATGTATCTTCTAGATAATGGGATCCAGATCTATGATTTCTTGTCTCTAGTAGGATCCACTCCAAGATCTCCTGGTTGATTCTCCAACTTCCACAGAGTCCCAGATGAATATATCTCAATGGTCTGCCATGTAATAGGGGTCTCAACACAATAGACGATGCGTCAATGAGATTCCTGGCCTGTATGTTATTAGCCTTTTAGTCCCAGGGCCCGATTGGATTCATGCTCGATCCAACCTTTCTATTCCCTGTCTTAATCCAAACCTCAAGTAGGGTATACTCAAAGTGAGCATCTCATTCTAAGATTTCATACGCCACTGATGGTTCATCAAACGGTCATCATGTCCCAAAGTTATGTCCAAAAGAAAGTATATGGGTCGTAGTGGCCCCGGGTTTGGTCCGACATGGTTGGACCAACCCGGCCCGCCCCGCAGTGCGGCCCGGCCTATTAGGTTCATCCTATCCCACTGGGTCCGGCTCGGCCCATGTTGGGAGGCCCGGCCCGTCGGGCGGTCCGGTAGGCTGGGAGGGGAGGCAGGGGTTCAGTTGCTTGGCGCGAGGCCGCTGAGCGACTCTGCCAGGGCATCTTGGCTAGGAGGAAAGAGGACATGGGGTGGGGTGGCCAGAAAGGCCCGGGGCCGCAGCGCGGCCCGAACGAAGTGTCTTGGTGTGGCAGGTAGGCCCGACCGGTGGGGTTCGGCTGGAGTGGCGCGGGGCCCTGGGGCAGCCCTGCCGCGGGGCGGCTCAACTGGAGAGGCCTGACCGTGTGGTGGCTCGGTAGAGCGGTGAGGCGCAGCCGCGTCATTCAGATACGGATGGTGGCTTGGCTGCTGAGCTCTTCTTCCACGGAGCGGTGACCCGGCTGCAGGGCGGAGTTCGGCCACATTGTTGCGTTGTTGCGTCGCTGCCTTCGTCGTGATCGACAGTGTTGTCGGCCGCCGTTCTCGTACCTCCTCCGTTCCCAAAATCCATCTTCTATTACCATCATAAAGGTCATATTATTCCTTCACTACGGGTACACCATTCAAGAAAAAATGGATTAGGGGTCATGCCATGTTTTTTTTCCCGCGCCCTCTGCATTAGAGTTGTAGAAAGAGACTCATCAAAAAAATGAAAATTGAATGTCAAATCTTATCATACCACAATGATTGTTACCAATCAGTAAATGAAATCATCCACATTCTTGGTTTAAATAATATAAATACTTGAGATATATAATCAAACACAAACTAAACCATTACCTTGTTTGATTGTTGATGACGAAGAGAGAAGTTGATGTTGTCAACGTTCGTCATGCCCGTCACACGCCCCTAATCCTGATCTCATTTGTGAGATTAACATTATTCAATGGATGTGATTCTTCATTATAGTTCTTTGTTTTTAGGATTTCTCTAAGAACTCTTCCCTTTTACATGCCTTTTCCCCAAAATGAAAATGGTCAACTGTTATGCTTACACAATTTTTAATTATTGGCACAATTTCATATTAAATTAATTAATTTTTCTTGACTTTATTAATTGATTAGGATGGCACAAAATTAATTAAAGGAGGTGGAATTATTAAATATTGTTGGAGTCGAAGAGTCTCTCAAACATTTAATAGGGAGTTAAAGAGGTTTCAATCCTCAAGTGGTCCCCACCAACATTTCCTCTCACCGGAGGTTAGGCTAAGTGGTCCCCACCTTTATAACCTATCATGGGAGGTTAAATCAGGTGGTCCCAACCTGTGAAACTTCTACATGGATGTTTCAAAACAAAATTAAAAAAATCATTCATACATTATTTTATTTTATTCTTTTCAATAAAAACCTAATAATTAATTTTCCCCCTCGACCAACTGCCATCGAGGTGAATGTCTTCTTAAACGAATACTGGTACTGAAAGTTCAATGGTTCCCTCAGATTTCAATTCTAAGAACTAGTTCAAATGATATAAAAAATAGCCTTGTATGTTTACTGAACATACCCGAAATAATGTTTAGATATTCATTCTGAGCACTCCAGGCCATGGATTCACGCGCCGTCAAGTTTCTCGGACTCAAAAAATTCCCATTTATTTTAAACAAATTACATGGAAATTTAGGTTATTTACATTATCCCCACCTTAGGGATTTACGTTTCCAAAATACAAAACACAAACTTAGGGAACATGTGGGGGTACTGAGATCGCATCTGAGTCACCCGCTCCCATGTGCTCCCCTAGAATTTCTCGTGCTACCAATGAACGTGCACTAGAGGTATCAACAGTCGATTAAAGAACCTCTCTTATCGATTATCAATTTATACTATATCCTCTATAAAAGTAACCAAATTTTCTACGTAAAGCACACCATGGTCGATGATGTGAGAAGTTTCGTGCACGTATCTCCTTAGCTGGGAGACATGGAAAATTCCATGCACCCGGTGCAACTGCAGTGGAAGAGCTAAGTGGTATGCCACCTTGCCAACTCTGCTAAGGACCAGAAAGGGTCCAAGGAATCTGGGAGATTACTTTCTACCTAGAAAAAATATTCACAAACATCATCGAGGTGAGACCCGTAGAATGATTTGGTCTCCATCCTCAAAATCCAGATGTATCCATCTTTTGTTAGTATAAGATTTCTACCTCCTCTATGTAGTCTTCATCCACACCTAGATGATCTGAATCTTCTTGGTGGTAGCCCAAAACATCTATGGTTCCACGAGTGTTTACTTCCCAGGGCCAGTACCACAAAAAGGCGATCTGCATGGTCTCTTGTATAACACCTCAAATGGTGCAATCATAATGGTGGAGTGATATCTATTTTTGTAGGGAAACTCCACCAAAGGTAAGTGATCCTCCAAACTGTGAACGAAGTTAGGGACGCAAGTATGATGCATGTCCTCGAGGGTTTGTATGGTCTGCTGAGTCTGGCCATCCACATGAGGATGGAAGACAGTGCTAAATCGAAGTTGTGTCCTAATATCCTCCTTCAACTCCTTCATAGTTGGGAATTTAAATGTGCATCGCGATCAGAGACAATCAGCTAGGGTACTCCATGTAACCGTAAAATCACCTACACAGAGAGGCTTTCCGAGGTCTCTACTGAACCCTACACTTTGATCGGTAGGAAGTGGGAATACATGGTGAGTCGGTCAACGATCACCCAAATAGAGTCATGACACCTAGATGCAAATGGAAGTCATGTAAGAAATTCCCTGGATATCCCATCCCACTTCCACTCTGGGACCTCCAACGGCTGAACCAAGACTGCTGGTACCTGATGCTCCGCCTTCACTTACTGACAAGTGAGGCACTAAGAAACAATTTTTTCAACTACTTTATTCATTCCTGACCACCAGTGCTGGCATCATAGATCCTAGTACGTCTTCACCACTACATGATGTACTGCTAGAGGGTATCTGAGGAACTCCCTCAACACATCCTCCTGAAGTGACACGGGTACCATGGTACGTCCTCTGAAGAAGATTACGTGCTCCCCACCTTCAGGAAATCTATTTGGTGCTTGTTCTGTGGATATCTGAGAATGTCGTGTCTCGCAGTCAGATTTACAACGATGTGCCTCTCTGACTTGCTAAAGGAGTGTGGGAGTGTCTGTAAGAGACTGAAGAAAAATACTCTATATCTATCAACAACAGCTATATGTTATGCAGCCTTCTACTCTATCGCCTTGCCTAACAACTGTATACAAGATCTCTTGCTGAGTGCATCTACAACAATGTTCCCCTTCCCCGGAGTATAGACTATCTCGAAGTCATTTTCCTAGAAGATCTCAAGCCAACATCGCTATCTCATGTTCATGTCCTTTCGAGAGTATATATATACCTGAGACTCATGTGATCAGAGTACACTATAAAAGTTCTCCCATTCGATAGTGCCGCTACATATTCAGAGCGAAGACCCATGTTTCTAACTCCAGGTCATGGGTAGCTTCATTATGCTCATTCTATCTCTTCATTTGATAACCATACATAATCACTGCTCGATCCTGCATCAGAAAACATCCAAACCCAGTACCTCATGTGTCGTAGTAAAATACATACCCTATTCCCTCCAATGGATTCCTCATGATTGGGGAACGAGCCAGCCTCTTCCTTAGATCCTGAAAACACTGCTGGCATATCTACGACCACACTAAGGGTTTCCCCTTATTCATCAAGGTTTATAGTCATCCTGAAACTCTAGAGAAAACCTGGACAAACCTCTAGTAGTATCCATCCAATCCCAAGTAACTTTGTACCTCCATCACACTTCTGGGTGAAGCAAGTACCATCTCAATATTTGATGGATCTACTACAAATATAGCCTCCGATATGACATACCCCATAAAGTGAACCTCTCGGATCTAGAACTGGCACTTTGAGAGCTTACCCTAATATTGGCGCTCTCGGAGTGTGTCTAGTACTACATGAAAATGATAGGCATGGTCCTCCTTTGTAGCTGATTAGATCAGAATTTCATCGATGAAGACTACTACAAAGTAATCAAATAATGGATGAAAGATCCTATTCATGATTCCTATGATAACTACAATAGTGTTGGTCATGCCAAATGGAATAACCAAAAACTCGTAATGGCCATACCAACATTTTATAGTCGCCTTCAACACATCCTTGTCTCTCACTCTGATCTGGAGATAGCCTGATTCGTGGTCTATCTTTAAGAACCACCATGAACCTTAAGATGATTAATGAGGTTGTAAATCCTCTAGAGTTGGTACTTATTTATTATGGTCACCTGATTCAGGCTCAAATAGTCAACACAAAGAATAAATCTCCAATCCGCCTTCTTGGAGAAAAAATTGGGGATGCCCAAGGAGAAACATACTGCCAAATAAATCACTTCCCATATAAGTCCTCATGTTGTACCCAAAGATCACGAAGCTCTGCGGGATCCATCTTATATGTTGATGTAGATATCAGTGTTATCCAAGGGTACAGGTCTATTAAAAATTCGACCTCTCTACAAGGAGGAAGACACAGAACATGATCAGGGAAAAAATTTGTGTTCTGATCCACCACTATAGGACATCTCTTACTCCCCACATCAACAGCTCTGAGGTTAAGTCTAGCCAATTGATGAGTGATCAGAAGCACTCGACTATGGGTAAGTCCATTAAACACTGCAAAGGCTACCTTCTCGCCGGTGAAGGTCAACCTGGTCCCATCCGTGCGGACACACCGCACATTGCATCTAATATAGTTTATCTTTGCTTGGACTGTTGGTAACTAGTCTATACCAAAGATGATGTTGTAAGGCCTCGACACTACTACTATGAGATCCCAGCCAAATCTTTGACCTCATAGAGTAAGCTCATACTCTATGCACCAATGCGTAATCATTGAATCCTCTTTCATAGGAGTCACTAAAAGTAAGGATCGAGCCAACAACTCCATCAGAATCTCTGAGATCTGAACGATGTTCGCAGCTATAAAATAATGACTGGAACATGTGTTTATTAGTAATGCAGCTAAGGAAGAGTAGACACAGATTGTACCTCATATCATCTCCGGAGCACCATGATTGTAAGCCTCAACTGCATAGAGTTGATCTCTCTTCTATTCACCTACTCTCTGTGGTTGGGGTGGATCACCTAGTGGTGGTGATGGTAACATCTCGAATCATCGCCCAATGCTAGCTGCATGACCTTATCATCTACCACGTCCACTTGCTCCATGTGGACCACCTTGATCATACCCCTGTCTCTTCCTGGGCGGTCCCTCGACTGTCTTTTGATCATCCATACGACAGGTCAGATAGTCACGAGCCATGTGACCATACCCGCTGCATGAGTAACACTACATGATCCTTTCTTAACTTGTTCCGCCTCCGGTGCCCCGCACAACTGATCCTGAGTCATGTGGTCATCCTCGTGTAGGTCTAGTCCTCTTGGACATCTATGATGTCTGTCTAATACCAGCTGCAAGAAGACTCCACTACTTGACGACTGGTGGTGGGTCTCACTGATGGTGACTTCTCAGCAAGAAAACTCTCTACCAAGAGTGCTCTCTCTAACAACCCCAAATGTGTCCGGATGCTGAGTGAGATCATCAAAGCCCTGATATCCCGCCTGATCCCCTGATCGAATATCCAGGACCTGAAAAATGGGCCCCGCAGCATATCTGTTGAGTAGTATGAGAGTTCAGGGAACCTCACTGAGTAGTAAGATACAGTCATGCTTCCCTGCTCCAGATGTAGAAGCAAATGTATGCACACTGTGTGAAGAGTATCTAGAACAATCTATGGCCAAAACAGGCTCTCGAAGTCTTCCAAGAGTAGTGTCACCTCATTGTGATCATGGAGCATCAATCTCTACAATCTTCCTACTGCTTCCTATAGAAGGCTAGCAGAAAGGATCACCATGAGATCAGCTTGTGTCTCTACGAGTAAAAAGACTCTCACCACAACCTCCAGCTAATCCTCAGCCACATGTGGGTCCGTCTCTCCCTTAAACATGGGTGGCCTCTAAAACTGGAACTCACGCAACTCCCTCATGTGGTATGCACTATTTACTATTGGGGCTGGTGGCATTAGTGGCCCAATGGGTAATGGTAATGTAGGTGCCTCCATTGGTGCCTCTACAAAAATAGGGCCCTGAACCGAGGCCTCGTCGCATGATGAGCTATCAGTGCAAACAACTCTCGGATCCCTTGCTAGCTGTCTACATGGAGGCATGATGAAAAAAAATATGTGGGCCACGATTAATAAGTAACTAGTACTCACCCGGTCATTCGCACAATAATACGTTTAAAGCATATTTTCAAGAATTGAAAACTATATTCGAAAGTTAATAAAGAATATGAATATTGAAAATATTGAAAACAAAAAATAGTGGTACTTAATATTGGAATACAATTTGACAAAATATAGAAAATTGAAAACATATTAAAAAATAAGGAAAATAAAATAACATACGAGATTATGTAGGAGAATATTGAAAACATATTTTAGAATATAAGAGAATATATATGGAAAAGAAAACATTATTATACCAACACCGTACAAAATAAAACATAAAAATGCATGATGTAGTGTATACTGAAAACATATAGGAGAATATATAAGGAATATAAAAAACATAAATATTGTATATATTGAAATTAAAAAATAATGATACCTAATATTAGAATACGATTTTAAAAAATATAGATACATAATTATGATAGTAAAAACATTTTGGATAAATAAAATTGAAAACATCTATGATAATATATAAATAATTAAAAAAATTTCTACCAGAGTGAATTAAAATACATGAATGAAAAGAACATTCGAATGGACATTGGAAATTCAAATTATACTATATAAGTATTAATGTATTAATTTTTATAACTGTATCAATCATTAAAAGTAAGTTGAATTTGGAAGATGTCACCCCAAAATTATGTCACACTGTACAAATATCCATTTTCAAAACCATGGATTAGATTTTTCTGCATAGAAAAAATATTTTAAAATTAGAATACATGAATTTTCAAAATCCAAAAAGTTAATGTTACCATAAAAAAATTAGAAACCAAAAAAAGATATTGTAAACAGTACATAAACCATGATATTCATGGATATTTTATTTTTTAGTATTTGAAAATTGAAGATGTGATTTATTTCTCATAAATTCATGATGGAATGGTTTACGATAGAATGATAAGACATGTGATTTAAAAAATTTTTAAATGTAAAGATGGTCATACCACCATTTCGTGTTCATGGTGAATGATCCAAAGAGATTCTTCATTTGGTACACATAAATATGTGTGGACATATTAAAATTGAAAATAGAGGTGGGTTCACATATTTTATTATATTTCTTGATGACATGAGGGGTATATTAATTTATATTGAATTAGAAATAACTTTGAAATCATTAATAAATTAAAAGAGTCAAAGAATGATTTTTAGAACCTAATTTATACGAAGTTACAGAAACATTAATTAAAATGAGGTGATGTAATCTTATCTAAGACATCAATGAATTTCAATGGGAAAATGTAATTTTATTTCAATTAACTCCAACTTATACAACATAGTGTAATGAGGTTATTAAATGGAGCAACCATAAATATTTTCTCATGGTAATGTCAATGAAATGTAATCAAATCCATCAATTTTCTTGTCCAATATATATATTTTGAAAAAAAAATATAAAAAATATTTTGAGAAACAACTACGGTATATAATGGTATTCTATTAAAATTATGATGTCAAAGGAAAAATCTTTTGTTAAATATATATTCATTGGTATCTGATTAATATTTTTATGATAGATCAATAATCAAATTTCAAAAAGAACGATGTGCATCATTATTTTCTTTCCCAACAAATCCATAGGATATTAACTATACAACCCATCAGAATAAGAAATGACTAATACAATATACAATTATATTTTTTAAGAAGGAACATATCCTATAGGGAGATATTGAGTGAATAATTGACATCGTTGATGTTGATTCTCAAGAAAACCATGATAAAGCACTAAATAGGATACCACATGTCCCTATAGACAATTTTGTTCCCAAAATAGAAGTTTTATATAGGAGGGAGATATTTTTTAGAGAACCATAATGATATGGTTTTCTAGTCACTAAGGTTGGCGAATCATTATTGGTTAATTATTATGAAACTATAGCCTACAGTGAGTGAATAATGATCATCAAAGCTACAATAAGAAAAAAATTAAGGAATTATGAGCTGGATTCTTTGTATCAAAAGAATGTTTTGGTTTTTTTGATCCACAAGTTGACACAAATCTTGGTGGGTGTAGAAGGGAATTAAATAGAAAAAAAGGATATGGAATGTAATTTAAATACCTAAAAATAAGCTATTTTGGATAGAAGGTTATAAAATTTAATTTATTGACTATGATGACTCTATTTTTCCAGTTTGAATATATAAATCCATCCAAATTTTTTATTCCATACCATCTCACCATTTATATGTAATTTGGAAAATAGTTTCCAAAAATCATTATATAAAAAACCATAATGTGTATTTTATATGAAACAACCATATATTTTTCTTACTCCTAGGATTTTTAAATTCATTGTTTTGTTTTGGAGAACCAATAATAGATTAATTCATGTGTACATGACATAGAATATTTTATTTAACAAATCTATTAAAAGGTTTAATTTCATAATTATTATATGGGGGACTTGTGTTTATAGATTTGTTAGTGGGATTATAGTGTTTTTATTATCATATATTATGAATAAATATTACTAATTTGAAAAAATATACAATCCATAAAAAGGGATAATGATATGTTATGAACGTGCTTCTCCATGATGGACTAATGTGAAGAGGTATATATTTTATGGGTAAAGATCATTGGTTATAGATTCCGGATTCTAGTTAGAGTATGTTAAGGTACATACATTGAATAGTTACTTCAGAAGATCAATATTTAACAATCCATAATATGAATAGTTGAACAGTTTTGTTGTACACATGTTTTGATTAAAATTTTCCAACAAACACAAGGTGAATGAGTTAGAATGAGTAAGATCCCATAAAATCCAATAAATGTATTTTTCATGGATTCCATGTTATGTATGAGTATTTATACATACTATTCGCTAGATATATTATGTGTAAATCAAGATTATTTAGGTGAAAAGAATTAGACTATTGTAAAAAGTAACATTTTGTGTCTCGTGAAACATAGGATGTGTTCTTTGTGAATGGAGGTGATGAAGATATATTCATCATGGGTTATACAAATAATGTTTTTTATGTAGTTCACAATGACCTTAATTTATCATTATGACCTATTTTTTGTGTCTACTATGTATATGTGAGTTGGTTGGGTTCTATGTTTTCAGTTGTAGATGATTCAATTTTAGAGTCCAAGAGTATTGTGGACTCAAGGTGATTAATGGAATCATAAAAGACTTGAGTCGTTATCTTTGTGTTTAACATGGTACATAGTATTGAAAGCCCAATAATATTTTATTCTAATGAAACTAAAATTTTGACTCCCTCATTGTTGCCAAGGTCACACTAAAGTCCAAAGAACATAAATATGATGTTTGATCCCATATATGATTTTCATTAATAAAGGGTTATTACAGTTATCATAGTATCCATATAGTAAAATGTATATGGCCCATTAATAATGAAATTATAAAATAATAATCATTATTTTTCCGATATGGATTGTGTAATAAAATTTATTTTCATTTTTATATAGTCATATGGTGCTCTCGTGGAGTTGGTTTACTTTAAAAACATGATTAGTACATTATTACATGTTTTCATAATTAAATAGATTTTCTAATCACATCATGATTATTCGTACACCTGATATTTTTATGTGATAGTATCTTTAGAGTATATTTAATGATGATAATTCATAATGGTTCCCTGCTATGATGAGCGGTTAGTTTAGACACATCATTATTCACAACCACTGTTTTTTGAATGGATTATATATTATAATCGGGAAAATAAAATACATGCTATCAGAGGTAAGAGGATCATATGAATCTTTGAATCCTTCTCATAGTGTTTTTATTTTGTAATATCCATAATATAAGGTTATGATAATGTAACCATCAAATAAAAACTCAATATTTTCATGTACCATTTGATATTACAGTTTAAATACTTGTGTATTGGTCCTTATAATTTAATATGATAAATTGTGGATATCATGACTCATGCACATTTATGTATTGATATAAATTATAAAAACACATGTTCACAGATATATAATGTATGCTGGATGTTTCAGAGTGATATTTCATTAATATAAAATGTGAGAAATGATTAATGACTTATTTCCCATAATGCAATTTGATAATTTATTTCCATTGATGTAATTGAAGTTTCATTATAATATTATAAATATAGAGTTTAATAGTTGGGTTCAATTATTGAATGTCATAGTAAGAGACATTGAGTAAATATATTAATTGAATTGACAGATAACTTTTCTGATATGTGATAGCGTGATAAAAATATTAAATTATATGGAAAACAATAACAGGTGGTTCAAAGAAGTTTTGAATTGACATTAAATATCTATAGAAATATTTGAGTCTTCTATATTGAATCCTTGTAATTTATGTTATTAATCATACTTTCACTGAACATGTATCCTATAGGGTAACACACTATGTTTATCTACACTTATCAATAAATTCATGTAATGAACGTAAAATGATATAGTTAATAATATATAATCTAGTTTGGTGGATCACAGTAATTTAATCTCAAGTTATTTTTAATAATAAAATATGATTAATGAATATAATAAATATTCATTTTAAATACTTAAAGATTAAATATTTATTATATTTTTCATAGAATAATGTAAATGAATCTATATAATTAAATATCTATTATTTTATGATTTTAAAAATGTCAATGAAGGAATGAGAAAATAGTTCAATGGTCAAAATAATAAAATAAAATTTATTTATAATATTAACAAATTTAATGTGTCAAGAGAATATTATTATTATTATTATTATTAACGTACATTGGGTCATTTAAAAATATTAATGATTCTCTTGGGATTCTATGAGAATTTATAACACTAAAACAAAAATAAACAATATATAGTAATGACATATTAATATATCAAATAAAGTCTATAGTAGATATGGTGGGATTAGATAACTATCTAAGGTGATATATAAACATCTTCCCTATAATTATTTTTAGAGAACACAAAGGGTTATTCCTCTATCATGATGGGAACATATATGACTAACCATGAACTAGATTTTTGATCAAGATTGGTTGTGCATAAAATAATCGATATAAAAAAATTATTTAGATATTGGGGTTAATAGTTGGATAACTAGTCATTGTATTTTTCACATTATTCCAACATCACAATGAACTGGTGTTAAATTTCATTCCATCAGATCATTATTTAATTCGTAATTACAAGTATAAGTTAAATCAATATATTCTCTGAAATTATTTACAAAGTACATGTAAAGATACTCTGACTGCAATTCCTTTTATTTATTTTCATAAATCTGGTTTAGGATAACCGGTAACCTCAAAACCATTCAACAGAACATCCAAAAGCAAAATATCAGCAGAGATTCAAAATTCATGACACCACGTACCACGAGCCCACCTCGAGCTATGAAACCACGTCAGGAAGCGAATCCATGCGAAATCACCACTGTCAAGACAAACTGGAACACCACGTGCCACCATTCAAAGCAGGACAACGGCGGAGCCATCGTCGGAGCATCGAGATAATCATGTCTGACCACCGTCTTCACGAATTTGCAGTTCACAGGAACCGGAAACACCGACGTTATTTGTCGTTGCAAATAACAGGGCCCCAAGATTTCGACGCACTATTGAGAATGACCCATAAAGCTCGGAAGAGTATGCTGGTGAATACCGGTCTTACGCCCGTAGGTCCGACCATGAGCGTCGTCAAACTTCACCACCAGAGCAGAGACGGTGAGGCCAACCACCGGGAATCATTTCACCAGGAGGAAATATCCAAGAACAATAACAAAAATCACACATTCGAAAATCAAAACTCAAACCTTCAAAACCTACGCGTTAGAAATCTCCAGCATTCAGAACACAAGGGAGTAGCAAACCACTGTTACAATGATTACAAATGATATTAAACTAAAAGTCAAGATGGTCATACTATCATTGGATGCCTTTTTTGTTCCGTAATCCTACACTCTTACCCCATTCTCTAAATATAAAACAATTAATTTTAGGCCCAAAAAAATATTAATCCCTCTTAGATTACATAAATATGGTTTGGTATTCACAAATTAAAATTCATTAGAGTCCAAATAATATTGAAAAAGAGAAAATTGATGTTCTGAAGTATAACTCACTAATAACTTTTTTTACATATTATATCATTAGGTAGAATCCATATTAATAAATTAAATTATGTAAAGGTAAAATTATTGAATCATTTCCCATTATTTTATTAGTACGTTCCATAAATATTGGTATATTCAATACCAAATTTCATAATATTATATTATGTTTAAAATTTCTAATAATGTGTTTTGAGGACTACCTTACCTATATTGTAATAAGTATTGTTTTCATTCAACTCCATAAAAGGATAGTCCTAATATAAAATATTAATAATATAAATTATAATTTTTTATTTATTATTCATAAATTATTAAATATATTAATAATTTACCTAGTTCTATGAAAAATTAAATTATCATCCATGTGAATGTACAAAATACCTAATTTTGGGATGAATGATTTATTTATTTGTAATAATAACCAAAATGGTCTTATATTAATGATAACGGTATAACTGGATAAATAATACTGTTAATAATTTATTTAGGTTTGAAAATGATAACATATAGAAAATATTAATATTATAATAAATAAAAATTTATGGAAAATTTAACTATCCCAAAGAGAATTATATTTTCAAAAAAGGATTTCCAAATATTAAATAATAACTAATTATAAGTAAATGTAATTTACTAATTATATACAATTATTATATATCAAATAAATAAGAACCCTATAGGGTAATTATTCTTTGGGTTTAATGGTATTTATACTATATTACTTCATAAAATCTGCTAAGGATTATATTTTCATCATTGTCGTATTGACTACATATTTCAAGGATGTTATATATCAATTTCATAGATGTATATTATAATTTATCATCATTATGTATATAATATAAAACAGTAAATAATTAATATTTATTTAATTAAATATAATGTTAAAAATTAACACATTATTTATGACGACTCAATTAAATGAATAAGAATCTTCAAATAAATTTTATTGATAAATTTTTCATAGATGACTAAAATAAAAATAACTTGAAATAAAAGTATATAATTAGAACTAATTATTTATCCCTGATCCACGTACATTATATAATATAAGAATAATGCATATTTTGACATGAATGAATACTTACACTTCTATTACAAGGCATGTTCCAAAATATGGGGATTAATTTCACCTGATAATAAAAATAGAAAATAACTAAATAATACACATTTGAAAAATAATTATAAATTCAAATTATAAAATTTTATAGACCTGAGTGGGGATTCAAAGTAGGTGAGTAATTTTATTATTATTTTTTTCATCATATTACATTGGGAACATATTGCTAGTAATTTAAGGTAAATGTTATTGGCATCATATTTAATACCCTATGATATATTTCCTAGTATATAATATGTTTTTTGAAAATATGTTATCCATCTACGCCTATAGTTTTATCTATCATGATGAAAGTTTCATTCATGGTATATACTATTTCAATTGAAATCAAAGCATATATAGGGCATTTATTTGAATGATTATAATGTTGTAAGGGTTTTTTCATTTTAATTCAATGACATATTTTTAATATAATTAACCATTATTTATTATTTATGTTAAAATTACAAATAAATGGTTTCCAATTCTATATAAATGAAGTTTTTGGTGTTTTAAGCAATATATAATTTTATTTTTTAAAATTCAAATCAATTCAAAATAATCTATCATTTAATGCATATTTGTTCACTCAACACCATTCATTTGGTTAAATTGATTCTTTGTGAGCTAATATCGTCAAAAAATGATTTTCCAATCCTAGATTTTTATTTTAATCTAATTAATCTTTCACTATATTGAAAATTCACACTTAAAGACCTAACTTTTTAATGATAAAAATCATTTTTAAATAGTGTATCAATGTTAATAATACCAAATATCCCATTTAATGTCAATTTACACTCCATGAAATTATTTTTACATATTTTCTAAGGATCATCAGTATATTTTAAAACCCCAAATATTTATCATCTCATATGATGGTCCTATTATTCAATAAAAAATTTGTTTGGATATTATACAATATATCTTTGTGATGTACGGTCTTAACAGTGGTACATCAAAATAATAATAATATTATCTATAATTTATATATAAAAATATTTACATTCAACTACATATTTATTGGATAACCCTAATCTCATTAATATTATATAATTTCTTTTTTAATTTAATAATTTTAATAACATTATAATTTTTAACACCAACTATATGAATATGTTATTTATTTTTCATTAATTAAATACAAATGATTATTATAAATTGAATAAATATTTTCAAAATTCCACACAAAGTTCTTATTGAATTGTGTATTTTATAATCATTAATTATTTAAATATAATTCAAAATATATGTTTAAAAATTAGTTAAGAAAAATTTCTCAAAAATCACTAATTACATTAATACAAACATAGATGAAAAAATGTACCCAAAAATATTTTATGATTTCACAGACATTTCCTTTGTATCTCTAAATCCATTAGATCCATGGATGTTATTTTTCATGTATCACCCTCTAAATATTATAAGAAAAAATATTTTTTTTGGGAATACTTTTTTTATTAATCCATTATATTTTTATGTTTATATTTTATACCATATTAAAATATTTAAAAACTTATTTTTCATTCATTAGTTTCGTTACAATGAGTCTAAAGATTTTTTAATGTTTAATTATATATATGGATGATTAAGATGTTGGTTCATATCTGTACCACAATTAATATTCTAATGTTTTATCAATTGATCTCATAATGGTACATGAGTGGGATTATCCCAATTCCAAGGGTAAATGATAGGATTCAACCATAACATACCGGTAAACATGGAAATTTATACCAATCTAAATGATACAAAACAGAATTTTTCATACAAAAAAGTGTACAAAATATGAATGTATCCAATTATAAATGATACATGGGAGGAAGTTTCATTATACAAAGGGTAGATGAGAGGAATTTTGTCATAAAAAATGTGTAAAAAGGTGTTTTTATTAAAATAAAATGGAACTATAGGATGATTATCCTAATCCTTAGATGTTATGTGGGTTTTTTTGAAGACTAATATATGATTGATTTCATTAAGGGTATCCTTAACAATTCATTTTTATTATATTTTTATGCCCCCACTCACATGCACAAAATGTGGTCCAATGATTATTTTTCATCGAAAATGATTTAGTACACATGATTTTACACACATTACACATGAAATATGATTTCCCAGTTTAGATTGTGTATCAATTTTTCATGAATTATTGATAATTAATATTTTTCCATTCACACATAAGAAATAATTTATATCACTATCATGTTTCCTTATTTTATTATGATCTAACCATTATAAAATTTGTGTATTTTTTTGGAGAATTATCGAATGAAGAAAAGTGGTGTTTGATTGTGGGGAAACATTCCTATGATTTGTATATGTAGGTAGTCCATAAAATAATTAAACAACTTCATATCTACCATTTTGAAATGTTTTTATTATGTACTCGATTTTCATGTCGAAAATTGTCTGTTATATTTATAAAATAGTGTAGGGAGAATATTCTGATATAATAGGAATGTTTAGATATATTTAGTTATTATTTCAAGAGATCATTAATGAATCCAAAAGGGATATGTCTAAGGACTGTATGAAATTATATAATGATATAAAGAAGTTTTTTTAATGTATATAATGTGATATTATCTAATTATTTATATCCTGTTATTGATGTTGGAAAATGGATTTGGTTGTAGAACAAAGACACTAATGGGTAATCACAACGAAATAGAAGAGTAATGACATGACCTACCCAATGAAGCATTATGAGTGGTACTAAGTCTAGAAACTAGGATGGACATTCCAAGGAGATATTCTATATTCAGTAAAACTTTTATTATGATAAATTATAATGCACTTACTTAAAGATTACAATAATGTATTTGGTTTAGATGAATTGGATATCATTACATAATATATCTGATGTTCTGAAAAGTATGTTATATAATGGTCTAATTATGACATTGTTTCATTGATAAAAATGGTGTAGTAGATGGATAATATATCATATGAGAGATCTTTCATATATAAATACAATTTATTTTTATTCTTTTAAAATAAATTCTCATTTGATAATTCTTAGAAAAAAGTTCAAAAAGATAATTATTTCAACAGTTTGTATCAATACCGGATTATGACTTTTAACTAAACAAAGAAAAAGTATCAAATGGTTTATAATTCAAGTATTTTTTTATTAAGGAGGAGAAAGTGAGGGATATTATCCTAAAAAATTAAGTGATGAATAAATATTAATATAAATTTTATATTGATAAATTTATTTATTGTAATTAATGATTAATATTAATCGATTATTTTATACTATAATCATATAATTAGGATGATTATGTGGAACAATAAGTGTTTTTTATTATTTCATAAATATTATAATGGAAAAAATATTAAATGGAACCCATGAGCATAAATATGATTTTCAAAATAAAATTTGTATCTTAGGATAAATGTTAGAAAAAAATGACTGAGGTATAAACAATACATATTTTTTCAATATAACACATATTGAGGTAATTAATGGTTTTTAGATTTTGGGAAAATTAGTTTAGATCTTATTTATTGCATTATAATTATTTATTCATTCAACGATAATGTTATCAATTATATTTTTTTGATGTTATTTTCATATTTAGGATCAAAATATATATAATCATCTGTTTGACCTTAAAGATCACAGTTTACATTTTTATTTAATATTTTATTATTGTAAAATTTAATTTATTTCCTTTTTGAGTAGTTTCTAGAAATATATACTTCATTATCTATAAGATTATGTTACATATATAATTGGGTACATGATTTTATGTATGATTAAATGTGTTGTATGGTTGGTATGTATGTTTTTATAGACTTACATAAAAACGATGATTTCATTAAAGTGGTTATATCATTATTTATGGAAGATACAATATTACCCTTACCTATATTTGTCAGTAGATAATAATTGGGAGGACATAATATATATAGGAGGGGTAGAATATAATAATGCAATTATATTGATCCAGTAAATTAATAATATCAGTAATTGTATGTGTCACCTGAAAAAAATAAACTAATACCAAATATTAATAAATAAACATACCATGATGAAATAAAAATATATGAAAAATATAATCATTTTCAGATAAAAGTGGAATAATAATTTATAATTTATAATATATATATATATATATTATCTTTTCTTCATATAAAAAATACCTTGTTCAATGAATTATTTTATAAAAAAAGGTATTGTATTTACGAAAATAAAAAAAATACATAGTTTTTATATGTTATAATATTAAATAAGTATATACATAATGTAGTATACCAATATTAAATTATTTATAAATCATAATGAAATAATATTCAAAAAACATGTATTCTTAAAATTTTATTTTAAGTATAATAATCATATCATTATATATTTTATTTCTATGAAGAAAATTATAAATATCATATGAAAACATGGATTATAAATAATTTTGGTTTTAGAATTTTCCATTGTAATATTATCTTAACATGAATTATAAAATCTGGTCCCAAATGATTGATTTTAATTTTTCGTGAGAAAAATATCCTTGATAAATATTTTAGGATATTAACAATATAATTATTATATATTTATCAATTATAAATTGAAGAATAATATTATAAAAATAAATATGTGTTTAATAAATAAAATAATAATTTAAAAAATTAATATTTTATGTTAGAAATCTATATTTGAATTTCTGGAACTACTACTATGTTTTTTAAATAATCATTTGAATACATAATATATTTATTATTTAAGGATTATTTTTTATCAATATCATACATTTAAAAATGATAATTTGACATGAAATTTGTAATAACTTTGTTAAAATTAACTAATATGTATCATTTTATTTTTTTCCACAATAGATAAATTACCTTGGTGTGATAATGTTAACTGGGTGAAAACTAAAATTGTAAAAACGAGTAACTGTACAGTTAATGTGTAAATCATTATAATAAATAATTTGGTGAGTTTATGATTTTTTTTCATTACCTACGTTCTTCCCATATCTCTTATTTCACATTGTTGGATCTGAAATAGTATAGAACGACTTACCATAATTGAAATTATTATCGTATTAACAATGATTCCACTCTATTTCACTTATAAATGGAGAAATTCCCTCCACACATATCAACCGTCCAAAACACATTATTTTGGAATATTCTAAAATAAACCTCACCATAATAATAAATAAGAAAATAATAAGGTTTATTAAATCTCAAGATAACCCCACACAATGGGGTAACCCTTTACAATTAAGATAATTAATGTAATTAGGTTATAATTTCTAACTACTTACTTCATATTTCTATTTCATTATTAGTACTATTTTTTCAATTTTTTTCTAAACTATCTTAGTATTTAATAATAATTATGATTATCATATTAATTTCATTAAAATTATACTCTTACAATTTACCACATATCTCAATTACATATTATGAAAAATTATACCATTGACTATTATTTTGATGGATACCGCTTTAACGATACAACATGCATAAAATTCTTTCAACACCATTCAATGATAGACCATGATGAATTTTTTAATATATGTATGAAATTTATAAAATATTTAATATGAGTAATTAATAAAAAAAATTAATTATTTTTATAATTTTACAAAATTTATATCACTATCAATTTATTCATTTCAACTACCCCCTCCATGTGATGAGTTATTTCCCTTCTTAAATTATATCATTTCCATAATTTATACGTAAAAATAAATCATTTAATAGAAAAATATTATGTTTATGAAATTATTATTGCTTTGGAAGAAAAATTTTTATATCCCATTAATAAAATGAAAAATAAAAATTCATTGAAAATTCAACTATATAAATGATCTTTTGAAGATCAAGAAATTATAGCATCTTATTATGTAATAAACTCATATACAATACATTATTGTTATATTTTTTTACAAAATTATTATATATCACAGTATGAAAGGCCTATTAAGATATTCGTTCTATTCTTACAATGATATTATAACTAAATCTTCTTATAATCATACAGTAATGGGTTTATGTTATTTTCGGTGTTGAATTACATACATACATGAAAAATGGTATTCCATTTTACAATTGATATAAATTAATATTTAATTTATATTAATAAATGATATATACACATAATTATGAAAATTTATTTTCAGTGGAAGGGAGAATATAGTTTAGTATTATTATTGAATAAAATACTACATGAACACTATGAATCACTAAGACATTTTGATTTGAAAAATAATTCATTATTAATAATAAAGAACTCATATATGAATGAATTATAACATGATAAAAATTTAGAAAATATTTCTTATAATTTCTAGTTATTATGTATAAATCATGACACTTTTTGAATAAATTTTTTTTATAGGCAATGTTCAAATTCATCAAGATTACTCACACACAACACAGAAAGTATATAATAATAATATAATATGTGAAAATATATAGGCAATAATTGTTACTGTAGATTATAAATAGTAATATATGTGGATAATGTTATACACTATGTGATTAATATGGTTGTGTTTGTTATAACTCTTTTTTAGAGTTTCATGAACATTACAGGAATTCAATTTAGATGATTCTAGTCCAAAATTAAATTTCCCAAGGCATGATAATTATTATAATCCATTTATTAGTTTACTGTTTAATCTATACACCCTTTATTATTTTTCATCACTATACTCACACTTTTTATGGTAATATATCTATCAATTTATGTAAAAATATTTAACCTAATTTTACTATATAGATTCAAATTCCATAACACTAAATCTGTTACATATAAAAATTAATGATACATGTTTAATATTTGTACAACAATTTCATTTGTAAAGTTTGATTACAAAATAATGAATATATTTTTATATTTTAATCAAATAAAAGGTTAAATAATTTGAATAATTTTTTTTATAAATATATTTTAAATTAAAATAAGCTAATGTGGTAAGGTTATTTGTTAATTCAACTCCATTTTTTGATATAAAACTCATATTCTTGATCATTTTTATTTAAATTTTTTTTTAATAACGTAAAAAACTATTAATTTAATTAATAATTTTATTTATGTGTTATGAAAAATGACATTTTTAATTAATTTTACTCTCTAATGAAATAATTATATCATAAAAACTCTATAATTATTAAGAATAATATACATCCTCTAAAAGGATAGTTTCACATCCAAGTATACATTATACACTCCTAATAATATCCACCATTGTAATTAGAATAACCAAATATTATTCCTTTCAAATTATGACCATATATTTAAATTTCACTTTTCAATGGGATATTTTAATTCCTCTTTTAACAATGTGGGTTTCTAGGGATGTATAATAAAATAAAAAAATGTATGTATATATCATTAAAATAATATTTTATATCATCCACTCATTCTTTTATTTATCATGATCTATATAATTGTAATGATATAAATTTAAATTATAATTGTTTGTGTATGTATATTTTTAATAATTCACTTCCCTATTTATAATAATTTTTTTATTTTTTATTACCCTATCATTTAAGATCCTTTTTTAAAATAAATTTTTTTTAAATGATATAACAATAAATTTCATTAAAAATAATTTTTTTAATGTTATCATTATTTTGATTTAATTATATATATATATATTTGTAAAATTTTATTCCTCTATATTCATTATATGGGTATCATAACATCATTTATTATGAAAAAGATAGAAAAAATATTCTAAACAATTTTTTGAATTTTAAATCATTTCCATCATTATAATTAAATGGATTATTTCTTACAATGATGAATTTCAATTATTTCACAATAAATTTTAATTTAAAATACTCCATTGGTTTTATTAGATTTTTTTTGTTTAATTTTTTTACATTACATTTTCAATTATACCGAAAAAATATAAATATAGTGAAATCCAATTTTCATTCCAGAGATTCTTTAGTATGTGTTTTGTAAATTTAATTCATGTAGGAAAATATTTATCGATGACTTATGGGTCGGTTATTATATATCAATCTAAATAATTGGTAATATTTATATCTAATGAGAATAAAATTGTACATTTAATTAACATTACCAATTCAAGGGTTAGAAAAGAGATTTCATCACAATTCTATGAGTACACTGGATAATTTATCCCATGAAAAGGTAATGTGGTAGTATTAATTTCATTTCTAAGTATGAAATGAGTTATTTATCCCACGTTTGATATATATATGACAATTCATCCTATGAAAAACATAATGTATTGTAGGTTTTACACAATTTATATGGCTACATGATAGGATTATGAAAAATATATAATGGTGCATGAGTTATTTTTCAAAGATAATTACTTTTTGAATTTATTTTTAGAATATTGGGTAATGGTCATTTATGAATATGCTTATGAAATAAATTATTATACTAACCATGTTTCTATAATTATTCTCCTAAACTCATATTTAATTTCTAATTATTACAATATATTATCAATTTCAATTATTTTTTAATTTCAGATTACACATCTCTTTACCATAACCTATGGCCTAGAGTTAATATTATATTCTCATTAAATAAGTTATTTCTCCAATGATTTATAGTTCCCATATAGTTATTATCATACCCATTATGACATGTTTTCATGCTTCCCATTAGAGACACTTCGAGCTCACCCCATTCTTATATTCTTTATACCTAGTTTATTTTGACTAATGTATCACATAAGTTTTAATAAAGTGAGTCCACTGTTGTTTTATTAAGAATAAATGATAAAATTAATTTATTATGTATCTAGTCCTCAAATAAATTAATATGTCAAATCTCTAGTTTTTATTACTAGTTATTTAATATAATGATTATTTATGTCCAATTATTAAATAAATGGTATGATTTCCATGGGTATCTATATATGTTGTTGTATAGTTTGATTTAACAGGTCCATTAGTGGTGGAGTATGACGTTTATTCCTTGTAATTTTTTAAAACAATCCTAATGATGATATAGACATTAGTTCTTTTAGTAGTATATAATAATATTCGTGTGAGAAATCCCAGAATGTTTGATTCTAGTATGATCGTGGTAATTGATTTATTAGTTTTGGTAATAAATTCAAGTGAGTTGAAATAATTCCCTTGATTCAGGGAACTCATAAACCGGTTATACTAGTATGGTTATCACCATAGGAAAAAATTCATTGAATGTATTATTTAGGATTTGGATGGAATAGAAATATTTTGATAATTTATATAGATGTTTTGATAGTTTATATACATTCTTGTGTGCATTGAAAAAATGATTTAGAACATAATGATAATGGACTAGGGTATAGATATTGTCATAATTAAAATTCCATGTTAATATTGCGTTTTTAATGATATTACCCTTATTGTTATGGTGTCATGATATTGGGTTCTTGAGATGGTTCGAGCTAAAATTGCATACTATGGATTTTTGGGACATGTGATGATATGTATACAATGAAAACTATGGTTTAATATAGTTGTTAAAATAGGTTTCATATGTTTTAATTCATGATAATTTTCATTTATTTGGATGTCCATCATGAGGGATATGTTGAGACAAGTCATGGTTTTGTAATAGGTATTTTACATGTTTATACTTGTGTATGTTATTGTATATTTCTTCCATAGAAAATACGAATATGGGTCAGTGTTTTTATGGAAAAAAGAAATCATATGTTTTTTTAGTCAGAATAGAAGGGGAGTTATCCTTTAGTATGATGGAATGGAAGAACATTTGATAATTGAGTGGTCATGAGTCGAATAATTACATATAGAATTTTAGAATGTGGATCTCTTATGGGTGATATTATTTTTCATGTAATAAATGGGATAATTCGAGTAATATTAAAGGATCATGAATTTTAGATAAAATGTTATTTTCTTGTATTTTTTGGTGGAATTGATATAAATTTCTAATAATAATGACTTTATGATTGTATATATAGGGTTCATGGTGGCCTGTTTAGTACACAATAACCTGAATTAGTGTAGGTATGATTACTTATTCATAGTACATCATCTTATATAATTTTATATGACCATAATCATTTAATATATGAAAATATATTTTCTATCTTACATGATTTATATCTACATCATATTTTAGAATGTCATATTTTGTGAAAACTAAATTTCAGGGTATTTTAGATGAATGAATGGGCCCATCATAAGTTAGTAATATAGGAGAGACATTTGGTTATATTCAATATCGACATAGAATCTAGATTAATCAACGAGGAATTATATTTATTTAATTATTTCTTATTTTTAGTATTTCAAATATTTTATGCACTTGTTTTTATCTCATAAATTTTTTACGGGATAATATATTTCATTTTTTAACCATGGGTCATAATGGTTATTGCCTTTTCATTTTATTTATTTTTATTACTCTTCCAATTACATAAATTAATCTTCTCATACTCTCCTATGTATATATTAATAATCATATAGTAATTCACTTTTTTTACTAATTACCTCATTATAATTTTACATCCTTCTTCATATGGGGTAGTTTTCATGTGTCTATATTTTTGTACCTTGTCCAGGGATGGTAATTTGGTAAAAGAAATCATAAAATGGTATCAGACCCTTTTATTATTTTTCATACAATTGGTACATGGTAAATATGTGTGAGGTAATAGTAATATATTAGTATGTAACAAATTAATTTGAATACAAAAACTATATATAGGAGAAGTGCATGATTCTGTGGTTGTGATTGTTTTTTTATTTTTACTGTAATGGTTGAAGTATTTCACAACAACTGTTTCACATAATGTATATTTTCTGATTTATTGTATTTAATCTCAAGTATAATTTCAAAGTGATGTTGTGATCAATAATCATCAATGAGATGGTTTTTTATATATAATGAAACTAATTTCTTATTATTGAGAAGATCAAATTAATTAAATTATAATAATAATATGTCCAGTGTTATCACAAATACATTATTTATTTTGTTTAATAAATTTTAATATGAATGTTTTATTTTTTTTGTATGAATAAAAATTATAATGAAATGGTTTATGGTATTGAATATATGGTCATGATCCTTAGGATGGATTTTATTTTTTAATTGTGTGTGTTTATTCTCTTGGAATTTTATCTATTATTATTTTAATTTTTTATGAATAAAAAACTATGTTCACTCAATAAGTGTTAAATTGGGTGGGTTTATAAGGTTTTGGAAGAAAATGTAATTTAAAAATGGATTTCAAAAGGTTGTAAACGGTTTTTATTTTCAATATAGTATATATATATATTTTTAGAGCGTTTTAAATGTATTTTTAGGAATATATTTAATAGAAATTATAAAATGATGGGAATAAATTTTTTTGTATTCATATGTTGGAATATATGATCCATGTGGTAAAGGTATAATGTGTGGTTGAATAATTGGTGTTGGGGAAATGGATACTAACAGACCCTTGAATTGTTATTGTTGGCTTCTGAAACAATTTTTAATTGGTATGGTGGATCCCTTTGTAATAATAGGTTATTGTATTTTAAGGGGAGGAGGATGTGTGAGACATGAGTATAATGTGAACACTATCATTTTTATAAAATTATGGTTATTATTTATATAGATACCTATGAGATATATACGTTTTATTTTAACATTTTCTAGAACAATTGAGACGATAAAATTGATTTTATAGCCATTATTGTAGCAATATATAATAAAATTATATCTTATTGGCCTCTTAGATTTATACCACATTATTATGTGGCTATGAGGAACTATCCATGTGAGCCATATTAGTTGGTTTCTCCCCTTTTAGGGAAAAGTATGTGTGTTTTCATTATAGAAACATTTGAGTGGTAGTGAGATACATTAGCGGTATAGACCATTGGTTTTGTTGATAGATTTTATTAGTCTATGTACACATATTTTATTTGTAATTACATGCTTTTGTGGGGAATGATATTAGTTACTTCCAATAAAAATTTTAACAATATAGGGAAATTTTTTACTTAATGTGATAGGTAAATTGATAATGTGATTGTACATATTGAATTATATGGAATGATCTATTAGTGATGTTTATAAATATGTCCATCAATAGTTTTGTCCTTTGAATTGATTATTGGGCATAGTGTGGGAACAATTGATACTTATTTTAAGTGGCGGAAAATAAAAAATGAGAAGTAATGATTTTGATATATGTTAATATTAATTTTTCATGGAAACAATGGATTAAATAACATTTGGTTATTGTGTACTATGGTAAGATGAATTTTTTTTAGAATGTTCCACTTGAATATTGATTATGGTTCATTATTCTAATTTTAGAAAGTAATACTATTGGATAGGTGAATCTATATCAATGAGGGATCTAAACCATTTATCAGTGTTATAGTTCATTTTTGTGTGTGTCATAAATCAACAGATCATATCTTACTATGTTATTACATATAGGAGTGTTTTAAATAATATCGGTAAAGTTGAATTTAATAATTTCAATTATTAAGAGTGGGGACTGAAAATTAAATTAATTACACAGAGATATGGCTGTAGAGTTGAATGAAGGGTATCATCCAGAAACCTGGATGGGAATTTTTCCTTTTCATGTTGCCAACATTAATAGGGTATTATTGTTTTTTTTTTGCACATTGTTATGCGACCCTTTACTATATAATGATAAATCATCCAATAAATGACCAACTAGTTATGTTTTTCATGATATGCATGTAGTGTTTTGAAGAATGATTTATGAATTTCATTCATAACATTGATTATTTGAATCAATGACCAAACTAAGTATTTTTCGGAAACAAGTGTGTATGATAATAGTGTTTTAGTTTCATAATAGAATAATGTAGGGAATTAATAGTTGAATGGTATGGTGATAAAACAATGTTGATGTGATCAAATCAGTATATTATGAGTGTTGTAGATGCATTATAATTGAGATAACTATATTTATAATATTTATATCATCTTTAAATTCATAATTGGTTATTATCACAAAACTGATGTTGATGTATGGTGGACCCCTAATGATATTTGTAGATAATCAATTTCTTTCTGTCAAACTAAGGTTATTATTAAGGATATAACTTTTTTTTAGAATGTATATAATGAAAGTAGGTCTTGTTTATGTAAGAATAAATAGTTATAGAATATGAGAGATAGTGAAATTGGAAAATTATTTATATGTTATATCTAATTGTTTTGTTAGATGAACAAGAGGAATTCCCTGTACTTTTCATTCAGTAAATTTGAAATATTTTACATATCCTTTCATGATATAATGTTCCTATATAAGAAGGTTTTGTTTGATATATTGTATACCTGTGTTTCGATGATATTCAGTCTTGTTTTTACTAATAAATCATAAGGAAGAGTTGTTTTGTGTTCCACATTTGGAGATACATTTAGGTGAACTAAATTCATTTATTGATTCATTGTGTAGTATGGGTTGAATGAAAGATGTTGGAATTCATTAAAAATTTGAGTTACTAATGTGTGTGTATTGATTATAGAAGGCCAAGTCTATGATACTAACTAAAACAAGTTGTTTATGGCTTCTGATATTTTTAATGCCTTTAGTGAAATCCATTTTAGTCATAGGTTGTTAGTTGGGAGTGTAATGTGACGAAACATGATAAACTATACATTATAGTATCCAATCATATTGATGTGATTAAGAATGTTTTAATAGATCTTCGATATCAGATAGACCACATTCATGGATCATTAGGCATGACTACCTTTACTGATGAAAAATTACCTTTTGAGGATAAACCTATACATGTAATAGAATGAAACATTGAAGGGATTTGAGTAAGGATAAAACCACATCTTCAATTTAATCAGCTTGCAGATGTATATTTAGTTCATTATCAAAAATATGAGTTTAATATTTATGTTAGGAGGCTTGTTCATTATGGATATATATATATATATGTATATATGTTTCAATGAAATAATTTATCAGAGGTTTATTTTTTAATTGAACATGAATTTTGAGATGAGTTTCTATGTATCAATTTTCGATCAATATAATATTTGGAAAAGAAAATGGACAACTTTAATATTTTTTTAGTATAATGGATGATTTATGTTGATGATCATGATGATTATTGTCATTCATGGTTGACATAGGTTGTCCTTACTATTTTTTGACCTGTATATAAATAATTATTCTATGATTTATTAATAGTTATTTTCAAAGAAGATAATTCCTCTACATTGGGTGTTTGAGTTATGTGAGTGAGATCCAATTTAATGTATTAGGTTCCTATTATGGGGAACTATATATTATTACCTGTAAATATAGAGAAATGATCATGGTGGCATCTGTGGGTGTATACAAGACTGCATATTATTTGTGGTATGGAATGAAATTATAATTCACATATGGGGCTTGTATGGCATGAGTAAATAATATATTTGATCATGAAAGGAATTCTACTTAGAGTGTGTAGTGGATTATATGATATGGAACCGAGAAAATGTTCAAAACTATTATGTTTTCTACATAGTAAACTAAACATGGAAAGTAATGTGAAAGCTCATTTATTAAAATTTTTAAACTGATAATGAATATAGGGCTTCAATAAGTGATCCCTTTTTATTATGTTATTTGAATAAAAATAATAGACAATATTCTTAGGGGTAAGTGATTTAATTTCCCAAATGTGTATTCTGGTTTCAAATATTACATTTTTTTCAAAATTGTCTAGAATTTTTGGGTGATAAACTTTTGGGTTCCGGAGTCATTTCTGGATTCATAAGAGATTGTTCATTCTCATTTTTTTATGATATGAAAAATATTATTGATATGGTTTAGTTCATTTATTGTGATGGTTTTCTTAAGTGAGATATTGGGATGATGTTTAGTTTTGAGGATTGTAATTGAATGTGATGTGTTATGTTAGGGAAAGGGTATATAGAGATGACTATGTCTTTTGAAGATTATGTTTTTTATTATATTTGGAATCTAGAGAACATATAGGTATAGACATGGTTGCTTCTAGTCGATCCTTATTTCATTTGATAGGGTAGATCATATGGAAGGGGCCTTGTCCGTTGGTGAAAATTCCTGGCCAATGGCATCCAATGTGAGATTGCATGGGATTATAAATGTTAAGAGAACCGTAATAGATATGGGATGGTATTGGGTGACATGAATTTCATCTCATAATTAGAGGATGTGAGAATGTACTAGATGATTCCCTACCTTATAATGAATAACATGTTGTGGAATGTGCCCTCATATAGAACTGATTGTTATTTATTTTCTCAATGGCCCATATGAGGTTTGTTTGAGGTGTGCGATGTCTAGGATTGAACAAGATAACCAAACAAGTAGATATATATAAATATATATTATTAAATCATACAATACCCCTGCATATGATATGAATAAGTTATTAAATGAATGAAATAGTGGTCACCTACATGGTTTTTACCCACAACCTACACAGGGATCATGGTTTGTGTGTGTAACCTCATTTTTTATTGTTTTTTAATTTTAGGGAAAAGACCCCATATATGGAAGATATAATTGTGGATCATCATTATTAGTGTATTTCCTAGGCATAACCTGATATCATCAATTATTGATGAATTATAATTTATGATGTTCTTATTGCGATTAATTTATATATATATATATATTTTTCATATAGAAGTTATCTTAACATGCTAACTATATTATTATCTAATTTTTTACTTTTATTTATTTTTCCATTTTTTATGTTATTTACATTGATTATTTGTTATACTATAGAGTGACTTTTATGATGGATACATTTTGTTGAGGGTATAATATTCCCAGGCCATGAAATATGACATCACTACTATTAGAAAACATCATTCATATGGGAAGGTTCCCATATGGCTACTGTGGAATCCCTCAGTCCATTATATGTTATCTAGGTTAGGGCATACAATATAAGAGGATATAAAAATAATGCTTCCTACTAAGGAATCACTGAATATATAACATCTCATTAGTAGGGAAATGATCCTAAATATTCCAAATATGTCCCTTATATGGTCTCTAATTTCCAAAATGATCATATTATTGATTAATATTTTAAAAATATTGTCATTATTCAGTATCTACACATCCATAACAAACACCTGAGTGAGATGATAAAAAATTTATATTGAAATCTAAGTTCATGTTATTTGCTTGACTGTTATATTGTGTTTAAAGGTTTAAGGAATCTCATATTTGGTCAATATGATACTACTATTATAAAAGAATTATGGGGAAATATACAAGATGTTTATTATTGGGTGATTACTGCATATATATCAATGATAAATGAATTAAATTATTTATGATAAAAAAAATAAATATTATTCACTATTTTGTTTGATGTAAGTTGATACCGAGAAACCCTTAATTTTTTTTTGTTTTTCTATAAGAGCTATAAAACCTACATACAATTATCCATTTCTTATATAGTTCATCGTGGGCGTAGTGGTACATGTGACATGTTGGATTATCCAACTGACTCAACATGTACATTATTATAAAATGATATTATTAATCCCATAAAATACTAGGTGAAACACTTGGCCACATGATCAGAAAAACATATAAATACAACACCATGTAAACTATATAGTGAATATCGTAGAATACATTATAAATTTTTACCTAAGAAGTAATCTGTAATCATCTTTCTTACTATAATTAATTTTGGATTTATTTTCCACAATTCATCTAGATGTACATGTTATTTGACATTAATAATGAAATTATACATGGGTTTTAATTAAAATGTGTTTATTAAATCCATTATGAAATTTCAAGTAATTAAAAAAATATATTTTATCATTTACATATGTTACTGATTTAAGTCACACTAATCCACCAATTGATAATTCTCTCAGACATTGTCAAACCTCCACCAACTTTTCATTTTTTCACCAAAATCATACTCATTTATAACTGGCTATAATATCCACTAATTGAATTCAAAATATTAGGCTATACTCTAATAATTTATAATGAAAATTAATTTTTTTGAAGTAGATGGATTAATAAAATAATATAGAGGATGTGTGTATTTTTACCCAATACCGGGTATTTATTGGCAATAATTATTAAATATAACATATGAGGGAATAAAAGTAAACATTTTATAAGCATTTAATTATAAAATAATTAAATTTAATATAAAAAATGAATAACACATATAACCATCAAATACTTTTTGATAAATCATTATTTTATTATGCATGTTCAGACTAAGATATAAATAAATGTGAAATTTCATCACAAAAGAAATAAAATAATTCAACATTGTTAAATATTTATAAATTAAAAAATATAAAAAAATCATATATTCTCATATTCTAATTATATGTATCTTGGTCACGATGATAAATAATAATTAAAATTTCAAATATGCATTTAAATGAATTTTATCGAATTTAATTATTAAATTAAATTTTGGAGAATTAATCTATGAGGTAGAGGGTAGTATAATCAATTAAAATGTGGCTATATGTATAAAATATTTGATATTTTATCAAATACAGGTTATCACATGGAAAACCTTGTCAACAGCAAATGTTTCATATGTATTCTAAACCTGGAAGAACACCTTAACGATGAAAAATATGTTTTTTGTTATTAAATGGGAGTTACCATACCATTTAAATTCTAGTTTGGAATTTTTTTGGAGGATAAATCTGAATATATGTTATGGAATATTAGTCAAGGACGATTACTTATCCATTAAAATATTCCAATATAATTAAATTAACTACCCTTACTAATTCCATGAATTAAATCATTCCATTATATCTTGTAATCTATATATTCGTAGCTCAATTCTTATTTCTCGTAAGGCTTTTAGCATGTGCCCTTGAAATTTCAAGGTCACAATAAATTTTAACTACCACACCACCTCCCAAATCATAAAAATATGTTTTTCTGATTTTTAATATCACATTTTCTCGATCATTAGTTTTAATGACATGATATAACAATTACACATCTCATTCAACCAACCCCCACACTCTCGACAACCCTATACTATTGAAATATTAAATATGTTTATAAATTATTAAAAATTATAAATATCATTTATTGAAATGATATATTTTAAATATTTTATAGTTGGTTTTTATTAATAAATAAAATAACAGAGATCATAAAAAATTTATATATAATTAAATGTGATGGAAAATATGTTTCATGTAAAATCGTGTTTATTCATTAAATACGTATAAAGATGGTCAATATTTCAATTGTACATGTTTAATTATAATATATAGACTAAAACATTGTAAAAAATGATATTATGTTGAAGAATTTTATAATAGTATCATTTTTCATTATTAAGAATATATTTTTCTTTTATGTGATATTTTTTCAAAAAATACATTGAAAAAAATATGCATTTAAACATGAGTATAGAATATATGGATGAAATATTATAAATGTTTTTGATGAAAAATACCAAAAAAATTATGAATATTATAATATAATTATTCTTGTAACATAACGAAGAAAATTTATTTATATTATATTCTTTTTTATAGATTGAATCATGAATTTAATTTCATATATATATATAACATTATTCATTAATTATATTTTATTAAATAATAATCAATTTTATTATTCGTACACATTTCTATTATAATATGTATTTTTAATTGAATTTAAAATTATCCTGAAATTAAAATTAAATCCAATAATTAATTTATATTGATTAATAAAAATATTTAGTTTTTTATAATTTCATCAAAAATACATTCCATGAGTTATATATAAATAAATTGTTATAATCATGATAATATTTAATAGTTATCACTCCTTTTACACATATAGTTTATATTGATAAATAAAATAATACCGCTCATATTCATTCTATAAATGATATTGAATTAAAATATTATTTAATATTATTTATTTTATGAAATTCTTTGATATATGTTTCATATAGTAATTTAATTTTATCATAGATCCATTTAATGTCATGTTTCAATTTGGTTGACTTTTGATATTTTTTGTGAATACTATTATGAGTTAGTTCAATCAAAAATAGTTTTTAATAAATTAATTATATATTAATATTTTATTATTTTTATAATTAAATTATTGAATGTGGGTTTTCATATTCCGTGATTATTTTTTTGTAGAAAATTACATATTTGTATTTTACATAATGTGTTTGATTTATTTTTAAATAATTAATTTCTTATTTTTATGATTAATTTATTGTATATATAGTTTTATATTATGAACTGATTATTATTGTATTTCTATAATTATCTGTTTGAAATTTAATATGATCATTGATATAGTCTACTGAACAATTTTAATTTAACCAAAACTATCATCTTACGTATATATTTAGAATCTGCATACCTGATAGTAAGATGTAATTTACGAAACATTATTTGATTAATGAATACAAAATGACTGATCAATCAAATATAAAAATAATATAGAATTTAAATTTAATCACTAAAAAATAATTATTTAATGTGAAATTTTATAACGATTATTTAAATGATTTTAATTTGAACCTTTATTTCTAATATTTATAATTGCCACAAAATAAAATATAATTAATTTTTAGAATTATAAAACCCAACTTTATAAGTGGTGATATTATAGTGTTATTAAACTAATATTCATTTCATGGATTAATTTTAAATAATTAGACAATTTATTTGTAATATTTTACCTTATTAGATGATAAAAATATTTCAGAACAAATTTAAATACAAATTTTTTAAAAAAAATGAAAAAAATAATAATTACTTTTACAATTTTAAAACATTAAAAATAATTTCAGAATAATATATATGTATAATTCTATTGGAAAATTATATTTTATAGTTTACTTTTAATAAAATATATTCATTATTCCTGTTACTATTCATTATTTCAAAATTTATAAAGACCTCAATTATTTAATAATACAATAAATAATTTAATTTTAATTAATAATATTGATTAAAATAACCCAATATCATAATGTTATAATTACTATTATTTAATGTACCCTTCCTTTGGGGAAATATAAATACCTATTAATATCCTTTTCTCATCAATAAATATATCAATGAAATTACATATCTTCAATCATCCACATGTGGTAACATGTCTATGGTTTTTCTAAATTCCATGCCTCTAATGATTTACACAATATCCAGAGAATGGAACTCAAAGAGATAGGTGTGGGTTTTTGGACACCCCCACCCCTACATGAATTTATAAATATCTTGTGAAAAGATAATTTATAAAATCCATCATTTATTCCAAAATTATAAAACTTCGTATATATTCACATATTCGTGATCTTTTATGAATGAGAAATAATACATTACCTCTCATCGAACACATTCAAATAATTCGGTACTATGTCAATGAATTTTTTCTCAAAATCCCACATTCAATTCCTACATTACAATATTTTAATATATTCATATTTTAGGATAGTTATTATTTTTCATAAATAATTATATTCCCACTTTATAAGCATTATTTATATATATTATTTAGGGGAAATTATCAATTAGCACTCAATATACCTGTTTTATAATTTGTTACAATGAAAAAATATCAGTTTTTTTAGACATTTCTACTTATATAAATTATCAAGTTACCAAAAATATATTATCATTTATAATTTTAAAATAAAACTATAATTTTTTATAAAAAAAGAAATTGATTTTTTCCAAAAATTTATGTAACATATTTTTAACATCTTCTCAGTATTGTAAGACACTTGTTTTGGATTCAATTTTTTCCGGTCTTTTCTTTTCATTAAAAGAAATAGATATTTATTTTTTGAGTATTACATATAGTTTTGGGTTATACATTTCATTAATTAATAGAGTATTTTGGTAACTACTTAAATGGATTTAAAATTTATACATTGTGTCTTTGTAGAGTTGGATTCTTTTTGGGTGGTTCATGTAATGGTAAATGTTTGAAAAATATGTGGCATAATAATTGTTGGATTACTATATGAATATTTTCTTAGACCCATGGTGTGATAATTGCTTTTGAAGAGAATATATTTACACTATAAATGGTAAAAATCCCCCATAAATTCATAGGTATGTTTGTTTTAAACCTCTGGGTATATATTTTTATGTTTATATTCAAATTGAGTCATTAACTAGTAAACCAATTATTTACAATAAAAATATCTCTTGTCCAATTGTCTTATTTTTACATCATATATTTCTTCTTGATGAATCCATTATTCACTCCTCCAATGAACCTTATGACACATCCTTGGTGATGTGAGAGATTTATACCCATTGGATATCTCAATTTCGAATTGGATCACCGATGATTTTCCATGATTATGTTAACTCAGTCTATATTCTACCCATCTTTATAGAGGTTTGGCATCATGATTTTTTACTGAATTAAATTTTTATATTCACATTTTTTGTTATAATTTTCCTTATTTTTCTCATATACACTCATTCTTATTTACCTTTTCAATCATACAATGTTGTTTTATTGATGACAACGATCAGTGGTTCAATAAAATTATTCTATACATTAGAAATATTTTATATAAAGGTTGATTATAAATTAGGTTTTAAATAATTTAATTACCAAATAATATATTTGATTGATGTTTTATTTTGAAAAAGTAATGATGAATTTAATAAAATGATCAATTTCAATTGAATTGATATTTTTAGGATCAATTGAAGAAAAATAAATATAATGATATGGTGCTGGATTTTTATAAAATTTTATTAAATTTTTCAGTGATTGGAAATATAACTAACTGATAAAATCATCTGATTTAGATTTTAAATGAGTAAATAATTAATAAAAAATAATGTATGATTATTAAAAAAAAATCAATTATTAATTTTAAATTGATAGGTAGATTAATTGACTAATGAATAACTGATATTTCTTAGTTAGTGGGTAATTATAATATCATTGTTGTATGTGAGACCATATTTATAGATTTTTTGTGAAGGCACATACATAAACATAAGATGTCAGGATTTTCCATGTTGGGGACTTACATCACCATGGAATCAGTGTGGGACATGATCACACATAGATCTATGATCTGTGATTAAGTAGTATATGGATCCTATTTCTAGAATATAATGAACATCATTTCTTATTACATGGTTAAGTAAAATATTTCATTCGATCATTGCATTCATGTTATTATTTATAATTATATTTGTTCAGTCATATTTAAATGAATATTTTTATAATATGTTCATTTCAATCAATTTTCATACATCCCCAATCCTTTGAATATGAATTCATATTTTTTTACAATATTTATTAGACATTATATTATTTTTCTATTTCTTTTTGATGATTATATAGATTAAATTTTATCTAATTGATTTTATAACTCATGGTGAGACACTACTAGTATATGGACTGATGGAGGTGGTGGATGTTCTTGAACCATGTGACGTGGATTGATGGAGTTGACTATAATAGATATAATAAAATATTATATAGGTTTATCCTTGATATTTATTTTTAATGGAATTTTGTATTTTGATAATTTATTGTATTTTTATAGTTTTCCCTCATTCATTCTCATACTTTACAACATTGTAGTGTGAATCGTACAAGATTTTATAATTTTTCTTATGTTGTATTGTTAAAAAATCATTACATAATGATTCTTCAAGTATGAAATGTTGTATTCTTTATACTATGGGTACTAGTAATACTATTTTTTCCATTTGAGTGTTGTCACTAATATCATGGAACTAGTATATTATGGATGGTTCTTAAATAAATGGTATCAATGTTAGACTATGTTGTACAATCTTCCTTGATGACAATATGCTGGTATGTTGTCCTAGTAGAACATAGGATGGATTATAAGAAATTTGGAAGTTACTATGAGTGTTTGGATGTATAAATCTCATTGTTACGACCCTTATGTCACCACATGTGTTTTGAAAGAGTGAATTTTTGGAATAGCATGACATGTTTTCATTAATTCTTGTTGACTACAATAATATTCCTAAATATATTATTAGAGGTGTTGATCTATGTATCCTTGGTGAGTAATTAATTGTTATGTGTTTATGTAATGTAGAATCCATACATCAAGATGATATTTTAATATAGTATTGGTGGCGGTTATCTGTGATCCATTATAGGTGAATCCTCTAGTCAATAAAAATCATATTTGTATTGCGATGCTTTCTATTTAAAAATTATCATAGGTAACAGAACCAATTAATATTAATGATTTGTTAGGGGAGTCCTAAATGGTGGAATCTATATAACATGATCCATAGTTTCTTATTCATAAATAATCATCATTATATTTTAAAAAATATCTTCATGAGGATGATTATTAGTGTACATATATTGAGTTTCTTTTCTTGTTCATGTAATTATCCAGATAAAATGATTGTGAAATTTTTTACCTATAATCATGAGGGGGATAAAAAAAGATAGTGGGATTTAATACTGGTGAACAATAATCCAAATGGCTTGGACTGGAGGTATATTAGGCTTACATTTCCTTATTGGTTCTATCTAGAGGTATTGTTCTTGGTGAAAGGCATCATGTTTCTCAACCTCTTGCATGGTAATCGGGACATGAAATAGTATGTATCTTTTTTTATTAAATTGTTTAGATTCACCTATGTTAGAATATTATATGAATATGAGTTCAATTTTTTAAATTTTATTCTCTATCCTAACATCTGACCATTATTTTTCTTGGTTTATAACTCTTCTTGCACTAATTTTCTAGAGAGAGTAATAATGGATATACATGACATTAATAGAATGTATAGTTCAATTGATATTAATTTTTATTGCAATGATTGTTTTGTGTTCATTTAAATTAATGATAATGATTGGTGGATCTCAGGGTGGTTCTAGATAGTAAGAATCATATAGAACTCATAAATTTCATGGAATAGTATTTTTTTCTTTCATTTAGTTTATCAACATTGTGGATTCGAAACAGGTTTTAAAAAAAGAAACAAATGATCAATAGTTTTTTTGGTTACTCTGTACATTTATAAATGTTTTATATTTATTTTCTTCTCCAAAAAATAAAAAATCATCGATATCTCTAAAAAGTAATATTGTGCAATATATGCTTCATAGATATAAGGTTTACATCCATAATAATCCATAATAAAACATTGTAACATAGTAAAATAATCTATTGATGGCTATTTTAAATTCCATATACTATGAGGGGTAACATAAAATGATTCATGTTGAGTGGATTCTTTATTTTATATTGGTCCAGCTCACTCATTTAAATTGACATGTACTATGAGTTTTTTGAATCTTCATATGAAGTCTCTACCTTATGTGATGGATATTTCAATGCCCCTCAAAAAATGGGAGATTATAGTATTTATTTTATTGATTATGTATTCTAATTATCATAGATCTATATTTCTAATAATTTTTTGATTATAAAACATGTTGACCTAATTTTTTGGATGTATTTTCACATTTTTCATATGGAAAGGAATGACCGTTATCTTTATCGTGTCTCCTTTACTACACCTGATGAGGTGCCATTTTTTTCATAATGATTAGAACTCAAGGTCATGTGTGGTTGGAAATTCGTTTCCAGAGTAGGCTGGGGTTATATCAGTGTTTCATTTTTATTTATATATATAATAAATGAATATTAATCTCTATATATTTGTCTTCATGTTTTTCAACATTTTTCCTACTGATTTTTCTTTTACACCATCTTTATGGGAGGTGGATGTTTTTATTTTTGATTTAATACAGGGTACTCATATTGATGATTAGATTAGAGTAAATAAATTTATTATTGGACAGACTAGAAAAAAGGATATAAGTTAATTATTTAATACTTATCATTGATCACATTATCAATACATAGGATACAATATTATTACATTTAGAAGATGGATATTAGGTGCTTTTAATATCATAATGAGTTTCTCATTATGAATATTGGTCCAACATATTATCTTTTTCTTTTATCAATGCGATAAAAAATATATTTAATGATTTCCTTTACACATTTATACTAGAATTTGTTCATTATATTGTTTTTTACTCACAAAATGAGGAGGAATATGTGCATCTTTTGAAAGGAGTTCTTGAAATAATGAAAAGTCATCAATATTATGAGAACATGTTGAAATGAAATTTCAAGATTAGGTTGGTTAAGTTCATTTAAAACATTTTGTTTGAACCATGTATTTTAGATTAATATAATATAGTAAAGAATACAATAAATTGTAGAAACAATTTAATAATGTTATGATTGGTATATTATTTGTTTGAAGGAATATTACCCTATATTCAATTGTAAATTTTTTACATTGATTGTCTAATGACCTCTCTCACATGGATATGAGATACGAAAATTCAAGATGATCTATTTCATACTTATATTGTTGATATAAAATTTCATTTGAATTCTACAACAATTTTGACCCTTCTAGATATTGTTCAGGTATATTAGGAATTATGTGACACATAGTGTTTGAGTTTGGATTGATTCCATCTATAGTGTGATCATGTGGTAGATAATGGTTTCAGACTATTTAGGACAGAAGAAAAGAATTTCCCAACCAATGATATTGAGCTCGTAGCTATGATTCCAAATTATACATTTTGGTTGTATAAACTATTATTATTTTAATTATTTTTTATTTATTCTAAAAACAAAATATTTAGTTATACCTTATCTCTAAATTATTTGAACATGTGGAATTGTATTTGGGTGGGGTGATTTTTTTTATTATTAAATTATACATTTCCCATGAAAGGGGAATTCCATTTTTTGGAATTCGAGAATGAAAAATTCAAACCAATCCATGAAAAAATCAAAACATTCTTGTAATATGTCATCTATCCTTTCTCAGTTAAATTTGGGAATAATTGAATATGTGTATGGTGTTTTCTTCATGTTTTTTTAGTTTAACTCCCCTCTTAATTAGACTGTTCTTTAGGATAATCATCTAATTGATAAATTATATGGATTTAGGGGAACTTTTTATAGTGAGGAAGATATTGGTGAGTTTTAAATCACATTATAGTGTATCCAATGTTTTTAGATTTTATTTTTTTAACCTTTACTTTGGAAAAGTTTATGATGTGAGATTTTCATAATTCATAGTGGGTGTTGAAACCTAAATTTTTTTTGATGTTATATTGCATGAAACAATGATTCTTGTTTCATAAAAATAGATGAGTCATTTTTCCCTTTATCGGAATATTATATATTTGGAACACTAAATACATAGTACCAATGACCTTAGAGTTTTTTATACACTTAATGTACTGACAAGGAAATGGGAAAGTATTTTTATAGAACATTTTGTTGGATTTACACATACCCCTCAAGGTAATAACATGATGTGGGTTGATAAGGAAAGACTAAATAATAACATAACATTATGCTCATTCATGATATAACCATTGTTCAGTATATGGGATGAATCCACATGTAGTATATTGTTTGATTTCAGATATATACATTTGTTATATACTCTGATAGTGATCATTTTTTCACTTCTTACTAAAGATTATTCATGTATGAATCCATGTGATTCACGATAAAATTTCTCAATGCATGACATTCATAGGTAGTTGGATTGGCATGATGATATATATTAAATCTATAGAACACACCACATTCTGAATTCATGAACATTTTATACATTTTGATGACCATTTGGTAATGAATTTGTTATCATGTATGAATTATTAATAACTTATTATTTTACTATATAAATTTCATTCCATTAATGTTAATCAATATAGATACACATTTTGGTGTTAATATAATATTGGTTGTTTCTTTGTTGGACCTTTTTTCGGCTATGAGATGAAATTGATGATTGAATTAATTTTTTATATAATGTTGATGGAATATAGGTGATGTAAATCCAATAATTATTAGTGACAATGAATGATGTAATTTTATGTTTCTGATCATTTTTTATTTAGGGTTTTAAATCAGATGTGTTCTGAATGCCTTTTAAACTCTCTAAATATTTCACATTGGTTTGCGGGTCCTTTATGAATGAAAAGCGGGTTAAAATATATTCATTCAATCTTGTACATCCACCATAATTTCAAATTATCTATATAATGTTACATGTATCATAGTTTCGAAGGTATCGTTGGGAACTTTATGAAGATTTATGGTAACAATATGTTTATGTTTAGCATAATTTTTCCATGAAAATAATTCTTTCATGAATTTTCATTCCATGAAAAAACTCTTTAATGGGAAGAATACTTCATATTTCTTTGTGTTATGGATGAATGGAACCAATTAACATTAATCAGGGGAGCATAATGAACTAATTACAATGGAGTGCCAAAATATCATTAATATGTATTTTTATTTAAACACCCTCTAGATACACAATGTATTTATGTTTGGGAGGTTGTAACATCATAGTAAATTTCATCATGTACTTGTTGACTCTTATTATGATTCCCTTTTTGGCCATAGTTTTTTAGGATATTATGGGATAAATATTTTTTTCATGGAAAATATCTTATAGTTTAGGATTTCATGTTTCTTTTCAAAAATTGGTTTCATGGTTTAAATAATGAATGGAATTAGAGAGTCAACATTGGGAATATGTTGAATTGGAATCATTATGTGATATTCTTTTACTATGATTTGGCTGAAAAATTAATTATCATTGAATTCCTTGTTTTTTTATGTAAATTGCTCACCAAAAAAATCAATGATAATTCCATACAGTTTAAATTGATTAATTTTTAAAAAAATATGGACCTATTACATTAATTTATCACCCAGTGTGTTTTTAATCAAACTAAATTCATAGTTTTCAAATGTTTAACAAGAAAAATTTATTTTATAAACCCATTAATTTTTATGTAAATTTATTGAGCTCAGAAAATTTATTTTCATTACTCATCTAATTTAATGAAGAATTTTATAGGAACTCATATTGAGAACCCTAGTTTTTCTCACATATGTCGATCGTGATTTTATCCCTTCCAGATCACTCAAATTGGAATTAGATTCATAGTGGATTTACATACATTGATTTTCTTCTTCCCTTTACACTTAATTGGGTGTATAATGGTGTGATATCATTATTTATGATTGAATTTATGTTTCATTAGTGGGTTATAAATATGGTTTTTCTTGTTTCTATCCTTCACCATCATTCTTTAATTTAACATACAACTATTATTTTTTATTTGTATGATATGTATGGTATCTGGTTCTATTTATTTATACCTACAATTTCAAGCATAAATTTCATTGTTGATTATATATTAGTTTTATAATTATGTACAAAAAAATTAATAAGTTGATTCATTGATGATTTAAAAAAAATCATAAAGATATGGAAACACACCAAATTTCAAAGGAGTTGAAATTTTTTGGTTGATTTTGTAAAATTGAAGACATGATTTGGAAATTAATTTATAGATAGATAGATTAAAAAGAAGTTTCATTTGAAAATTCATGAATAGATGAAAGAAATATTTTATTTATAAATTGAAATTCTATGTTGACAAAATATATTGGGAAATTGTATTTTGAACATATTTTAAAATATTTATTTTCCCATTATTGATTTATTGAATTAATGAATCATATGTAGGGCTATATTTTAAATGGTAATGTTGACAATAATTATTGGATCAGACATCATAGAAATATATTGGAGATAATAATCATTATATAAAGATAATATACCAAGATTTTTTGTTATGGGGAGTTGAGTTCCAAAATCCTTCATCGTGGGATAACATCGCACACTGAGACGAGATCACCAATTGAGTATTGTGAGGATCCAATTATGGGAAACCAATATAAAACATTAGTTTTTAGAGGGATTATTGACATTTTTGATTTATTGGTTACATCCTATATATTATTGAACAAATTTTTTCATTGAATTTTATTGATAACAAAAATTGTAATATAAAATGTACAATTATTAATTTTTTGACATATAATCCATCATTTGTTTGTTAGTGAGTACTTTGTTTGATAATATTTAGATTTTATTACACTTGATAATTTTTTGAAATTGAAATAAATTTATTTCAATTAAAATGGAAAATATTTATATTCATTTTCTAAGACCATACTGGGATGTATATCTCTCATCCAATATTTTTTTCCAGGTATTTTTAGTATTATGTTAGGTCCATGAAGAAAAGAAGTGATACATAGAGATGTTGGATGCTCTTGATCCATGGCAATTAGAGTGATCAAGTTGACTAGTTGAGATGGGATGTAACTATCACTTGGTTTTTCCTTTTATCATTATCTTTAAGGATATATTTTTATTTAGATGATATACTATTTGGTTATTACATTTCCTGGTTTATTTTAATCCATTCTCTATTTATAGTGTTGAGCATATTTACTTGTATCATTTTCCTTTTAACTATTTTGTCTAAAAATAAATCCACAATCTTTATTGAAAGATTCAATGTGTTAGTTTCTGAGACATGAGGTCTTAGAATTACCATTAGTCCAAGTGAGGGATTTATTGAGTAATAGTATACTAAAGAATCCAATCATTGGCATGGTAATTTTAACATGTTTTTATAAATATCAGATATAATTATTTTTTTCACCAACTATATGTTGGAAAATATTATATTTTCAAATTTCCTTCCTTTTTATAGATACACATAAAATTTATACTACGAATTGATATAGAATTTATATTAAAATTAATCATTCTTTGTTTCAAAAATTCTTATAAATTGAGGTTGATAATTGTATATTATGTATGGAATCATAGTGATTTTAGAAGTTAAAAATGTATTTGGAGAAAAAATTTATTATATTTTAACATTAATAACCAATAATTTAATCTATTTATGTATATCACTTTTATGATGGAAATATCACTATACCATGAATCAAATTTTTCCAATTGTACCTTTTTTAGGGACCATATATTTTATCAATTACATCAACAATGATCTAGAAGAAGGAATCCAAATGTAGACTCGTCTTAGAAAATTTTATCATATAGTGGAATAATAGAAGACAATAAGTAAATTGAAAGAAAATATATAAATTATATTAAATTTATTATGGTTTAAAAATATTAATTAAAAAATATCTTATTACAATTCAGAATATAAGAGGATATACAATGTGAGTATGGATTAACATAAAGGATTTGTATATCCAAATATAAATTTTGTAATGTATTGTTCATTATCACTCATTTTGTAACTCATATATACTCATTCTATATCTCTAAAATAATTATATTATTTCATTATAAATTATTTTCCCAATTATGTTATATGTTTTATTTATTATGATATTCTTCTAGTTTAGGGTTAGTATTATAATTTTTATAATGTCATAATAAACATATTACAAATTATTATAAAATATCCCAATATATTTATATTATTATGAAATAATTATTTACTATTTTGATATTCTAAAATAATGACCTAAAATGTATTGTATTAGATTTCATAATTGATATTTAATTCTCTTAAGTTTTGTTTCTATAGTAATATATATAACATTAGTGATAATATTTTAAAAAAAATTCACATCTAGATTTAGCATTGTTTATAAATATATTTTTCTTTATTATTTTTCTAATAATATGAATTTTATTACTAAATTAATCTTAAATAATTATAATTTTTAGTATAAACTATAATATATATTATTCCATAACAATTATTCACTCTTTCATTACCACTACCAAAAAAATAATCATTTATACCTTTAAATCATATACAATTCTAAAAAAATATCTAAAATAAATCTAATCATTTTTAATATCATTTAATTTTAGGGAATTATGAATTTATATGTGTTTATTTCTATCTAAAAATAACTACTAAAAGTATTTCTATTATGAAATACCCTCAATATTATTTTTCTAAATTATTATTCAACAATTGTTTTGTAGAAATTAAATCATTTACTATTTATTCAGGCATTAAAATATTTAATCATTTTTTATAAAAATCGTCATAAAAAATTCATCATTTTAATGATTGAATTGAATTTACCTATATATAAATATAGTGTATTTAATGTATAAACTATAGGAAAGGTATTATACATTGTTTTTTATTTTATTGAAATACCAAATAAATTATTATATTTGCTGAAGGTTTTGTACCCAGACAACAACATTATTCTGTTGGATTCATATTTTGATTTAATGTGTATATATATATATATATATCTGTGTGTGTGTGTGTGAATTTGATACATTTTTTAATGTTTATATACTCCTATTACAAAAAATTATATTGATATATATATATATCATTGATGATGTGTTGGTTATGATATTTATATCCCACTTATTCATTATTTAAATATATATTTGGCATGAGGAATAATGTATTGGAATTCATAAGGATATTCTTGTACATTATTTTATTAGATTTTAAAATTTATCTTATACCTCTATTCTATGATACATGATTGATTTTCCTACTGAATTATTTTATGAAATAGTGGTTTTTTTCTAATTCCACTAAGATATGAAATTAATATTTTAAAATAATTTAGGTTTATTTTTCTATTTTATGTTTGTATATAATATTCATTCATATTTTTGGGAACATTTCTATTTATATTATTGTTTATTAATATTATTTCATTATTCTTAAAAACATTTATAAAATTATACATAATATAACTTCATGATCATTCTGTATTATTGTATATGTCATATAATAATTTTTAGTGATTCTTATAGAAATTTATCCCCAAATAATTGATTCATGGGAGTGAGATTTGTGAAATCACACACATTAAGTTCACTATTTCCGAACTAATTTATATTGGTTTTTTTAGAATTGGATACACCCATCGGTTATATATCCACAACGGCCCCTCTACCAAAAGAAAGGTGCTTGTTGGGGTGTTTTTCAAATGATTCTTAAAAACTCACTTTGGTCGAGAGGATGGGAGTTCGGGCTCTACACACCCTTTTTGGGGAATTTATTTCAATTTAGGGATTCTCATTTAAATTTTATACAGTTTAATGAATTAATCACTATTTCCCATATATGATGTGGGTCACCCTTGAGTTAACAATCAAATATTATCAAGTGTAGAATTTAGAATCATCTGAACATATATGATGTTCATCATTAAGGGAGATATCTATACATTATATATGTTCTCCAACAATTGTATCCTCTAATATATGGATTATATATTAGTTATTAATTCTTACAATGATACTATATTTCATCAATATTGTGAGGTTTCCTATAGTATATCATCATTTGGGGATATGAGATATATTTTGGTGTTTGGATTGGACCCATGAATGGGCATCCTAGGTATCCTTGTGAATGGAATCAGAACTCAAATAGTTAGTTCCCACGTAATAGGACACATCAAGCCTTCTACGGTCATGTGAAAAAGCCCAAACCTTGAAATTTCCAATCATGTAATAATGAAGTCTATGAAAAGGGTTCTTAGTCAGTGTTTAATGTTGTGATTATGACTTTGCATCCTGGGAACCTAGAAGGGAAATTAGTTTCAATGATGAATTATCCCCTACATTTAATTTTATCTATGGAGAGTAGGTTGATTTACAATTTTGGTTTTGGAGTATAGTGAGGCTTGTTTCATATAGATTTTGTATGGGAACTAAAAACACTGTAGTTTAGTTTTGAGGATATACACATATGAAGATACTATGAATTTTTTCATCACATGGGAGTATGGGCCTTTGATATGATTTTTGGGTCATATTCCTTAAAGGGATTCCCTATTAATGGACCCTTGATGTGTCACGAACCAGGTCGGGTCGTCATCCGACCGAGCGCCCGACCCGGTCCGCGACATGGCCCGAAGGGCGTTCCCGATCCCCACGGACTGGAAACTATTGCCGGGCATCAAAACAAACCAGTTGGGAACGGTTTAGCCCATAACAAGATAAATAAACATAAACTGAACAAGTCTATAAATAACAGAAAGTAAACTGAACAACGTGGCAGCGGAAAAAAAATAAATAAACAAAGAAATGTGACATACCTCTGGTGACCCCACGGATCACCACGGTATGACAACCACCCTCGCTCCCAAAAGCGATCCAAGACTGAAACCAGCAACTGAAAAGTAATATAGGCGTGAGCACCGAGATTCTCAGTAGGAAAGCCAGAAATATAACCACGTCCTATGCCTCCGCCATTAATAAGAAATCCAAAAAAAATGCCAGTTTGATAATAAGATATAATAAAATAATGTTTTCCCTTCTTTTCAAAATAAAGTAATGAGTTTGCATTTTCAAATAAATCATTTCACTCTTACTACATTTTTAAAATAGGTTCCAAGCATGCATTAACATTTAAAAATGAAAAGAAACCAGTTTGGAATAAAATATGGTTTTCACAAACAAGACATCAGGTATGAAACCACTGAAAAGGAAGTTACATCACAAGTAGCATGTCACAAATGAGCACTATGGGTAATCCCTATAGGTAGCTAGAACAAGTGGGAACCTAGAGACCTTGTACCTTGGTGAAACGTGGCTTAGAAGACCACGACCCTCAGAAAACGTGGCTTAGAAGGCCACGACCCTCAGAAAACGTGTCTTAGAAGACCACGACCCTCAGAAATTCATATGATTAGTTAGTGTTGTTGCGTCAATCCTGCTAGACAAACCGGGACGAACCTCTTCCGTGTCATCTAGCGTACTAGTCCTGATCACCCACCTAGATACCCGGGTTTACCATTGTTCTCTATTTCAAAAAGGTGGTGAGCTTCTATCAAAAGAAAAGAAATCAACGTCACACTTTCCTTATCTGAAAAACTCGGTAAACCTCTCACCACTGTTCTCCCTCCTTCAGCGCATTCCCCACATTCACATTACATAAAGCATAAGCTCCAATATTAGGAACATATTTGTACACTCAACATTCAAGTCATTTTCTAAAACCAAGGGGGTTTGACTTAGGAGGGTTTTTTTCCAATTTTACAAACCATTCCAAAAGGGCCAAACAGGCTTTATGGTTTCACAAATCATAGTTTTAATTTTTGCACATATAATCATCTAAACTCTTTGCAAAACCTTTTAGAAATACCAATTTAACAATCTACATGTTACATATAAAAAAAACAATCTTGAAGACTTTCTAATAATGATGCAATTAGTTTATGAAAGTCCAAGTGGCATTTGTAATACAATACATTTTTTTCCAAAAAAAATGCATAACCATTATTAGAAAATGCACCCAGATTTCATAACATGTATATATAACATATATATATACATATAACATATTTTCAAAGAAAGCAAGCAATTATGAAATTCAATCTAAAGGCATAGGCATAGGAAACCTACCTCAACATGTCGCTGCTTGAAGACAAACATTCAAACTGATCCTTGGCGCACACACGCACATGCATTTATACATATATATATACGCTCCACTAGCTGCATTTCACATATTCCCCGCGCCATGAAGGAATATGTACAAAGAGGGCACATATATATATATGTCTTACCCTATGCATGTACATGTAGGATTTCTCGACACGCGCGGCCCAAAACCAACGAAGCAAAGCGCAACGCCCAACACATTAAATTTAATAAAACAAATAAACACATAAACAATCTACAAAACATTTCAGAAAGACACATCACATTAACGCACCAGATGAAACAAGATACGCTGCACCCCAATAATCGTCATTTACACACATGGGTACCATTTTGAGACAATGCACACACCTAAAGAACTCCAAAACACCATCTGCACCTCCCTTACGACTTAACAAATCATTGAAACATTTTATGAAACAATTTTAAATAAAAATATGAGACTTTTTTTTATCAATAACGCACCCAAAGACAACTTCAACAACCAAGAGCACATTGAAACCATACCAAAACACTAACTGCATTCTTTCCACACTTTGTTAAACCAGCAATACATTTTATAAAATAGTGATAAGAAGCTTGACACGGGTTTTCAAATAAAACACATTGTATCTCATATTAAGATACCACTTTAAAATCAATGTATAATAAATCGTCTTAAAACTATATTTTTTTTCTCCACATAAACAATTTAAATAAAATAAAGAGACACTTACTAAAACATTTTCAAGGTGTGCTTCAATGTTTTGCCACAAAACTATAGAAAAATATTTTTGTTTGAAATCCAACGCACACGACTCCATAAAAAAATACACTCTGCACCACCTGCACATATTGATAAACTAATTGCACAACTTACAAAATTTTAAATGGCAAACTTCATGATTTATAAAATAACAGCACATAACACATCATGAGTTTTCTTCAAACACACACCCAATTAATCCCCAAATAGACCAAAATTATCAAGAAACAATAGTAAGCGACATTACCAAACTTTGAACACAAAAGCCCACTCAAGGACATCTTCTATGGGAAAACGCACACCCATAATGGGGTGAAACAAAATTAGCAGCCCCAGCACGACACCATAAACCAACAACAATATTTATAAAACACAGCACAAGGCTCAAAATGGGTTTTCGCAATATAAAAACATTCATATTAAATAACCATGCCACTAAACACATTGAAATCATATCAAACTTTAAGTAAAACTAAATTTTCACCATGAAAACAACTGAATGAGTATTCTAATTTTACTAAATAATAGAATTATTTCGTCGATAACACTTATACGCGGTAACACTTACCTTCGGTGTTGAAACATCCGAATTTTGGTGCGAAAATTCAATTCCTCCATATTCGCACCAAGATGAAACGAGGATGAACCCTAAATCAAGAAATCAAACAAAAACAACAACAAACCAAAAGTAAATCACACCCCAAATGAAAATAATCCAAAATCCTATCTAAGAGAGGAATAAAAAAACTTGCCGGAGGGGGGAGTCATGGAGGGAGGAGAACGCCGTCGAGATTGCGGTCGTCGGAGGAGGGAGGTGCGCCGTGGAGAGGGGAGCTCGGCCGGAGGTCCAGAAGGAGAGGGGGTTCGCGTCGTGGTAAGGGAGAACGGCCGGAGGGAGGTCGGCGTGGGCGGCGTCCAGAGAGGGAGGAGTGCGGCGAGAGGGCGGCGACCGGAGAGGGAGGAGCGCGGCGAGAGGGCGGCGGCCAGAGAGGGCGGGTGGCGCGGCGACCCGGCGGGGAGAAGGGGGTGCGGCGTAGGCTTCGGCGTGGGGGAAGGAGGGGTAGCGCGATGGGGTGAAAGGGGAGGGGTCCCGAGCGAGAGAGGGTGAGGGAGGAAAGAAAAGGAGGAAAAAAAGAAAAGAAAAAAAAGGAATAAAAATAAATAAGTAAAATGAAATGGAAATAAAAAATAAATAAATAAAATGAAATAAAAATAAAAATAAATAAATGAAATGAATAAAATGAAATGAAATAAATAAATAAAATGAAATAAAAATAAATAAATAGAGTGAATAAAATGAAATAAAATAAATAAATAAAATCTGAAAGAATAAATAAATCCCTATTTAAAATATTAACTAAAATAATAATAATAAAATTATCACCTGAGAGAGGACACCGCGCATGGTCTCACGCGCGGGGTCGCGCTCATCGTTGCATGTCTCAAAAACAACACATTCAATAACAAACAATCACTTAACAAAAATTAGGGGCTGTGCAGGGCGCGCATACGCTCGCGCGTTCGTATAAAAACGAGATTTTCATTTAATTTAAAACCGGTTCAAAACTCAAATTCAAAAACGAGACCCAAAATAATTAAGTTAAAATAATGCATTGGTCAGGGTGTGACAATTCTCCCCACCACAAAAAATTTCTGCCCCCAGAAAGTCACCAAGCCAAGCGAGGAAACAATGTTGAGTTCGAAACTGAACGAGGCCAACAAAATCACGAACTTGGTAAGACTTTTCACTCCATTAGTCACACGCGACCATCTATGAGGGAAAATGAGAAGAGAAGGACCATCAGGAAAAGAGGAGGGTTCTCCCCACCACAAGAACCCGACTAGCACAACCGACATTGAGGCTCTTAGCATGAACTAACTCTGGAACTGCTAACTTGATCCAAGAGGGAACCACCACACATACCAAACCTCGAAAAAGGAACTTCACGATTCATGGTGGGTCTCCCCACCATTTAAGAACTGACCAGCTGAAGCCAATTAGCACAGAATAATACAAGAAACCTAGCACAATCCGACCCATGAACTCTCTGCATAAAGCAGACCCCCACCACATGGGGTCATCGACGAAAGACCCCAAACCGAGTAGCGGACCAAACCCCTATTCATTATCTCCCAAGACGCATATGTCTCGAAAAAGAGTGCATCCCAAAACAAGAGCGGGTTACCAATGAACTAGCCACATGAGAGAGACAAACTTCAAAACTCATATTTGAGGAGGCACAACCACTAGAATTACAAGAAAAAGAGATCATCACGCCTTATTACAATCAAGGTGGGGAATCCAAAGAACAAAGACTACAACGAGGAAAAGAGACCTTTACACCTCTTACAGCAAAAAAAACCTTCAAAGATGGGAGAGATGAAATAGGGAAATTCAAACCGTCCCCACTTAATCATTGGAGACAAAAATTAGACCAAGGTGCCCCACACCCGACGATTCCTGACTTCGCGAAAAGCTTCACTCTGAGACCTGTGGCGGGAGCTCTGATGTCTTAAAGCATCTACTTCCCTGCAGTCAGGAGCTGACATTCTCCTGTCGAGACTCCTCCTGACGAAGCCGCTAGCGGAACTTCACTATGTTTCCCATATGGCCACACTGATGGCAGGCCTTTGGAGAATGATGACAAGGCGGCTTAAAGTACCCAAACCGAGCACACTAGGAGAAAACAAGAGAGTGGCCTGACTAATAGAAGATGGAATTGTAAAGAAAACTTGTTTGAGATGGGTTCCTCTGACTCGCTCTCACAGAATGGGGAACCATCCCAAACACCAAAGGGAACCGGTCCTTGAACAATAGACGAAGACCCCACACAAGAGAAACTTTAACTGATTCTGCGACATTATCTTTGGAGAAAAGGGAACCAACTTCTTGAGATGCCCAACGTAGGCCTTCACTATTCGTTGGCATTGCTGGACACTCACGAGCCTTGTCGCTTCCATCACCTTCGCTTCCCCAAATATAAACCAACTAATGAGGGTGGTCCTAAACACCTTCCAAGTCATACCATCGTGCACTGACACTAGGGTTATCTCCTCCACCAATCCCAAGTTGCACCTTCAAATGGACCTGAACCAACACAGACTCTCTTAGCTTTAGGAGTTCCTAATAACCTGAAAACACCAACGACTTCACCATGCCAGTTTGTTACTTTCAACAAATCACGATCGCCACAGGTGTTAGACAATGACTGAAGAGAATTCAATTCCACCGCCCCGCTAAGGGTCTAGGTAGAACCAACAACTAGAAGAGGCTCACTAGGGACTTCTGGGACTTTTCTGGGTAGCATACTCAAAAACAAGAAGCACAAATCCGAATCAAAACCCATCATGAATCAAAATTCCACACCTCAATCACAAACGAAAGCTCAAACTCAAATCACTATTCCAACCACAGTTCAATATGTCAAAACCAAGAACTCACGAAAAAGAATACCCAACACGAAAAGATAATGCTAAACAATTTCTCACTCACTTTTCTAAACATCTGAAAAACCCTTTTTGAAAACCATTTTTCAGCAACCAAAACCACTTAAATATCCACCATTGATATCCCATGAAGTCTCACACATACATATCTCCGTGCTAGCTCAAGCCCTCATCCACTCACATCGCCAATTTCCCCACTTGCCACATGCACACCTCAATGTATGTGATAACTCATAGGAATACCAAGGGTCAATTCAAGACACTTCTCATTTCCAAAACATACCATTAAGCACACAACACAAATTCCCAACCAATTTGAGAATGTGACTTATCGTCAAAGTAATACATTTCCAATTTCCAAAACATTCTTCCAATTCACATTCCAAAAAGTGATAATGTGATTCAAAAACGACTTCCAAAACACCTCCCATTTTTCCCTTTTGAAACCACGCATTCGCTAAAAGAAAACAATTTCCATTTCAAAACAACTTTTCCACTCTAACACCACATTCCCATTTGAAACCACCTTCACAAAAATCCATTTTCATTATTGAGATGTACTCACACCAACCAAAATTAAGGTCTAACATAACTCACATTAAAACATCCAAAAATAAGGGACTAGTGGTTTTACCAACCCGGTGACATGGATTAGCAGACCATGCTCTGAGCGGGCATCCACGACAGGAAGTATCTTGAACCGTGTACTCGGGCTGTACATGGGTCGCTACTCCATGCAAGTCCGCCGCGTAACACTGATTCACTTCCTTGGTCATCCCTCACCCACACCTACCAATCCAAAGAAGAAAAATTCAAATCCCGAACTACCCCTGGCAACTCGAGTCTCATGATGGGCAAGGGTTTATGACGTCCTTCCCGCACCTACCTCTCGAGTCCCAACACGCCTAATCACCAAGCTACTTGACACCCCAAATAACAAGGGCACCTCTGATACCATTTGGTCACGAACCAGGCCGGGTCGTCATCCGACCCAGCGCCCGACCCGGTCCGCGACATGGCCCGAAGGGCGTTCCCGATCCCCACGGGATGGAAACTAGTGTCGGGCATCAAAACAAACCAGTTGGGAATGGTTTAGCCCATAACAAGATAAGTAAACATAAACTGAACAAGCCTATAAATAACAGAAAGTAAACTGAACAACGTGGCAGCAAAAAAAATAAACAAAGAAACGTGACATAACTCTGGTGACCCCACGGATCACCACGGTATGACAACCAGCCTCGCTCCCAAAAGAGATCCAAGACCGAACCCTGCAACTGAAAAGTAATATAGGCGTTAGCACCGAGATGCTCAGTAGGAAAGCCAGAAATATAACAACGTCCTATGCCTCCGCCTTTAATAAGAAATCCAAAAAAATGCCAGTTTGAAAATAAGATATAATAAAATAATGTTTTCCCTTCTTTTCAAAATAAAGTAGTGAGTTTTCATTTTCAAATAAATCATTTCACTCTTACTACATTTTTAAAATAGGTTCCAAGCATGCATTAACATTTCAAAATGAAAAGAAACCAGTTTGGAATAAAATATGGTTTTCACAAACAAGACATCAGGTATGAAACCACTGAAAAGGATGTTACATCACAAGCAGCATGTCACAAATGAGCACTATGGGTAATCCCTATAGGTATCTAGAACAAGTGGGAACCTAGAGACCTCATACCTCGGTGAAACGTGGCTTAGAAGACCACGACCCTCATAAATTCATATGTTTAGTTAGTGTTGTTGCGTCAATCCTGCTAGACAAACCGGGATGAACCTCTGTCGTGTCATCTAGCGTACTAGTCCTGGTCACCCACCAAGATACTCGGGTTTACCATTGTGCTCTATTTCAAAAAGGTGGTGAGCTTCTATCAAAAGAAAAGAAATGAACGTCACACATTATTTATCCGAAAAACTCGCTAAACCTCTCACCACTGTTCTCCCTCCTTAAGCGCATTCCCCACTTTCACATTACATAAAGCATAAGCTCCGATATTAGGCACATATTCGTACACTCAACATACAAGTCATTTTCTAAAACCAAGGGGGTTTGCCTTAGGAGGGTTTTTTTCCAATTTTACAAACCATTCCCAAAGGGCCAAACCGGCTTTATGGTTTCACAAATAATAGTTTTAATTTTTGCACATATAATCATCTAAAGTCTTTGCAAAACCTTTTATAAATCCCAATTTAACAATCAACATGTTACATATAAAAAAACAATCTTGAACACTTTCTTAAAATGATGCAATTAGTTTATGAAAGTCCAAGGGGAATTTGTAATACATTACATTTTTTTTCCAAAACAAATGCATAACCATTATTAGCAAATGCACCCAGATTTCATAACATGTAAATATAACATATATATATACATATAACATATTTTCAAAGAAAGCAAGCAATTATGAAATTTAAACTAAAGGCATAGGCATAGGAAACCTACCTCAACATGTCGCTTCTTGAAGACAAACATTCAAACTGATCCTTGGCGCACACACGCACATGAATTTATACATATATATATATATATATGCGCCACTAGTTGCATTGCACATATTCCCCGCTCCATGAGGGAATATGTACAAAGAGGGCACATATATATATATATGTCTTACCCTATGCATGTACATGTAGGATTTCTCGACACGCGAGGCCCAAAACCAACGAAGCAAAGCGCAACGCCCTACACATAAAATTTAATAAAACAAATAAACACATAAACAATCTAAAAAACATTTTAGAAAGACACATCACATTAACGCACAAAATGAAACAAGATACGTTGCACCCCAAGAATCGTCATTTACACACATGGGTACCATTTTGAGACAATGCACACACCTAAAGAACTCCAAAACACCATCTGCACCTCCCTTACGACTTAACAAATCATTGAAACATTTTATGAAACAATTTTAAATAACAATATGAGACTTTTGTTTTTTATCAAGAACGCACCCAAAGACAACATCAACAACCAAGCGCACATTGAAACCATACCAAAACACTAACTGCAGTCTTTCCACACTTTGATAAACCAGAAATACATTTTATAAAATAGTGATAAGAAGCTTGACACGGGTTTTCAAATAAAACACATTGTATCTCATATTAAGATACCACTTTAAAATCAATGTATAATAAATCTTCCTAAAACTATTTTTTTCTCCACATAAACAATTTAAATAAAATAAAGAGACACTCACAAAAACATTTTCAAGGTGTGCTTCAATGTTTTGCCACAAAACTACTCAAAAATATTTTTGTTTGAAATCCAACGCACACGACTCTATAAAAAAATACACTCTGCACCACCTGCACATATTGATAAACTAATTGCACAACTTACAAAATTTTAAATGACAAACTTCATGATTTATAAAATAACCTCACATAACACAACATGAGTTTTCTTCAAACACACACCCAATTAAACCCCAAACAGACCAAAATTTTCAAGAAACAATAGTAAGCGACATTACCAAACTTTGAACACAAAAGCCCACTCAAGGACATCTTCTAAGGGAAAACGCACACCCATAATGGGGTGAAACAAAATTCTCAGCCCTAGCGCGACACCATAAACCAACAACAAAATTTATAAAACACATCACAAGGCTCAAAATGGGTTTTCGCAAAATAAAAACATTCATATCAAATAACCATGCCACTAAACACATTGAAAACATATCAAACTTTAAGTAAAACTAAATTGTCACCATGTAAAAAACTGAATGAGTATTCTAATTTTACTAAATAAGAGAATTAATTCGTCGATAACACTTATACGCGGGATCACTTACCTTCGGTGTTGAAACATCCGAATTTCGGTGCGAAAATTCAATTCCGCCATATTCGCACCAAGATGAAACGAGGATGAACCCTAAATCAAGAAATCAAACAAAAACAACAACAAAACAAAAGGAAATCACACCCCAAATGAAAATAACCCAAAATCCTAACTAAGAGAGGAATAAAAAAACTTGCCGGAGGGGGGATTCATGGAGGGAGGAGAACGCCGGCGAGATTGCAGTCGCCGGAGGAGGGAGGTGCGCCATGGAGAGGGGCGCTCGGCCGGAGGTCCAGGAGGAGAGGAGGTTCGCGTCGTGGTAAGGGAGAACGGCCAGAGGGAGGCCGGCGTGGGCGGCGGCCGGAGAGGGAGGAGCGCGGCGAGAGGGCGGCGGCCGGAGAGGGAGGAGCGCGGCGAGAGGGCGGCGGCCGGAGAGGGCGGGTGGCGCGGCGACCCGGCGGGGAGAAGGGGGTGCGGTGTAGGGTTCGGCGCGGGGGAAGGAGGGGTAGCACGACGGGGGGGGGGGAAAGGGGAGGGGTCCCGAGCGAGAGTGGGTGAGGGAGGAAAGAAAAGGAGGGAAAAAAAAGAAAAGAAAAAAAAGGAATAAAAATAAATAAGTAATATGAAATAGAAATATAAATAAATAAATAAAATGAAATATAAATAAAAATAAATAAATAAAATGAATAAAATGAAATGAAATATATAAATAAAATGAAATAAAAATAAATAAATAGAGTGAATAAAATGAAATAAAATAAATAAATAAAATTTGAAAGAATAAACAAATCCCTAATTAAAATATTAACTAAAATAATAATAATAAAATTATCACCTGAGAGCGGACACCACGCACGGTCTCACGCGCGGGTTCGCGCGCATCGTTGCATGTCTCAAAAACAACACATTCAATAACAAACAATCCCTTAACAAAAATTAGGGGCTGTGCAGGGCGCGCATACGCTCGCGCGTTCTTATAAAAACGAGATTTTCTTTTAATTTAAAACCGGTTCAAAACACAAATTCAAAAACAAGACCCAAAATAATTAAGTTAAAATAATGCATTGGTCAGTGTGTGACATGATGAATATCATGAATCATGGTGATCTATGGGATTTTTAGGATTATAACTAAATAATAGTCCCATGGATGTGTATGGTGACATGGTTGGGGATTAATCTATGTAGTAATCCCATACGATGGGTTTTGGGGACTATTTATGATGATACTTCCATGTTTAATGAATGTTTGGTTGGGGCCTACCCTTGATGATGATTCCCGGGTTTGGTTATGATCGGAGCATACACATGAGGAAGAGGCCTAATATGTTTGGGGATATTTTTATTGATATGTAGACTTTCAAACTATAAGACTACATGATTTATTATTATGTTGAGAAACCAGAAGAAAAATATGATTTAGAAAACCAAAAAATAGGCTTTTCCATTAGCTTGGATTCATTTCTTTGACGAGCCAAAAATATGAAGGCATATAGATGGAAGGAAAGGAGAAGTATCAAATAAAGATTCCCTAACCCCAACATGCACTTGAAAATGTGGAAGTCATTATCATAAATATCACATAATATCACAAAATTAATGATGGGTAATTTATAAATTTTAAAAAATAGAGTAAGATGAAGGTACAGAAAAATGAACACTTCTCCTCCTCAAATTGAAGATGATATAGTTTTGATTGAATAAAATGGGGCTGTATTCAGTAATTAATTATATTTTTACATATCCTAGATAGTCAGATCATATAATCCACATAGAAAAATCTATTACGGGAGAGAGTTTAAAAACCTGTAAAACCTATATATCGAATGGAAATGTGATTACTAAATTAATGTTTTTTTAAAATTGTTTCCCCATTTAGAGAGGGGATTAAAATTCACCATTATAGGGAATTGAAATTATTATCCTAACACGTCCCATCAGGAAAGAGAGTCTTTGAGTGATAGATACATCTATTGAATGAAATAATCTTTTTATTAGTACCCGTGATTGGGATTTCCCTGACAACACCCCCATTGATGGGGTGCTCATGACCATGGGAATAAAAATCTACATTTACCCCATGGACACAAACAATATTGTAAGAAATGTTCTAGAAACAGATAATTGTTAGAATTAAAATCCATGTGGTAAGTAATCTAGTGTTTCCAGATGCATGTATTTTCAATTCATAAGTCTTTAGTTGAAGTTTAAATTTGGTCCATTTAGGGAATAGGAGTGAATGGAGGGGATTTCATGTCAAAGGAGAAATAATAAAAGGGCGTGAGTTGTGTGTAATGATGGGTAGAGGTTTGGGAGAGCATGGGGATCTCGTATAAGTAGGATTCGTGGACTAAATGTGAATCATTATAGTAAACTAATGTGAGATGAAGGTAGCTGGGGTGACATACCACCTCAAGAAACATCAATCGGGAGAGGCTTTTCTCAATCCATTAGTGGTCTTCATAGGTGTTCCTTAATGATTAAATAATAGGACTATAGATATATAAGGGGACATAATGACAGAGTTCATCATCAAGGCTGGGTAGGGTGCATCACTTATGTTTTGTTTATTTTAAACCATTGGAGGAATATAGTTCTATTATCCCTCCATTATTCCCTTTCCCTTAGGTTTTGGAGGGCTAGAGGGAAGGTTTTGGAAATTCTAGATGAAGTAATAGGGTGATCATAGAATTATGAGTTATTCATGATTTTATTTATATAAAAATGAACACCCAAAGATTATATTTATTTAAAAATATTTGACCATTTGTAAGGGGGATATTTCACTCTATTATGCCTTGAAGGTGTGATGCACTGGCTGATGAGAATGCCTATTACGGGGGATGATATGCATATACAATGATCCCTATAGTAACTTGGGGGTACCTTAATGATGGTTCCTAGTGTTTTTTGGTGACCTTTATCCTTCATCATTTCTCATATTCTATCACCATTATTATATTTACATTTTACTCATTTTCATCAATGTGACAAAACTAAGTTTCAATAAAATCCTCTCATATGGATAGGATTCAATCAAAATAAGTGTTTTTGATCCATAGTTAAAAGTAATGTGTTCATTTCAACTTTATAGGTTTCCCACCTAACTTTTATGTGAAGGATGGGTGCACAAAGAAGAAACCATGTGGGGATTACTTGTCTATAAATTGGATCTCCATTTCAATGAAAAATTGTCTGGACTCTCAATTTATGAAATCACCAAAAAATTATTCCTTGCAGACGATACCTTGAATTTCCATTACTAAATAATTGAAAACATAGACAAATCATATACCTTCATACATCATACATATTTTTAGGTGACTTACCTATAAATTTCATCTAAGGATAGGTACCTACATGAGTTGACCTGCATTGGTACCCTATGTGAGATCATGACTGTCCAAATTAAAAAACGTATTGTCCAAGAAATTTATGTATACTTTTTTTTAATTATATGGAATTATTTCTAGACCGAAAAATTTGATAGCTCATGATTCTGAGGCCCAGAGTGTCCGTAATGGTCCGTTGAAGTTTTTTTATACATTAAATTTCGTGCGTAAGCAATTTTCTGGAAAAATTTGACTAACCCTTAAAAGGTTTCCCAAATTAAAAATATAAGGGAACCACTGCATCCAGGATGGCATGTTTACACTAAGTGTAACTTATGTTTAGTCAACACATGCCTCCTGTGAGCAAACCCAAAAATGGAATTATCGAAAAAATAATAATTATATAAATCATTTTATTTTTCATATGCTTATAACTCACAAATGGTAACTCAGATTAATAATTTGAGACCACTTCTAAACTCATGAGGGTATGTTTTTTAGGAAGATACAATCATTGGACGGCACGAACCACCAGTGAAAGTTAGTTTTTGGCCTTAAATAAAATAATTAAGTGAAAATTATTTTATTGTAAAATCCATAACTTTTAAACGGTAACTCGGAATGGAAATAGGAGAGTAAGGTTGGGTTAGTTGGGGTGTTTTTAACATAGGAATAACCTAAACTCAATAGAAACAATTTGAGGGTGACTGTTATTCATTTCACAAATATTTTTTTTGTGTACAATGAGTAAACGCGTGAGGGAAAATTTCTATCTTTTGAACTGGTACTCAGATTAAAAATTCGAGGGCACCGTTGAATCCGCGGTGCCGTGATTATCTTAAGAGAGGCTTTACTTTTATCATAGTAGGTCCGGAGAAGAAGTTATTTTTTTAACTTTTAAAAGGAAATTTAATAAAATAATATCACTATTTCATTTCATTTAACCAATGTAAAAGTGGTAGTATGGTACCAATGGTGAGTCAAGACATTAAATGGATTAACCATTAAAATACTATGTTAAATCATTGTTAGAATTTTAGAAGGATCTGATTAAATGATTTTTCATAACTTCCACAGTCGTTACTTAACCTCCCCCTATCCTATTTATATGGAGCCTAGGAGGAGGAATTGGAATGACTTCACCAATCGACGAAGCTCTAGTAAAGTTCCACAATGCGCAACACATGGAGGATGGAGCCAGTTCTATCGAGCAGTGATGACCGACCTCGAACCATGAACCGAACAATGACGATCGAGAGGCATCGTTGGAGGCTTTTTTGGGGGACAACGAACATTGAAACTTCCTCAAACACGGTCACACTCCAACGAACCTATGGTAGGGGGTTTATTCATTTATGATTTTAATTTACTTCCTCGTCCTCATTCTTGAATTACGCAAATAACGTGGGTCAACCGACTAACAGGATGACCTGCGAATCATTCATCTTTGCTGGAGATCTTTTTAGGGTATCATGTTGGGTATATCTGGTTGTTTAATTAAATTTTTGTTAAACTCTTAACCCCCTCATGTTAAAATCTAATGTAGAAGGAGCAAGCATAATGAACCCAGCCCGAACCCTTAGTTATATTTGGTACATCCTTGTGCATCCATGGAATATTTATAGCGCGATGACACTAATCGGCTACGTGGTGGATAGAACATCACAGAACACCGCAAGAGGAGGTTAGGACACAAAGTAGTGGTTGTCATCAGAGAAGCCAACAATGGTATGCTGTAGAGGAGGCGTAGTGTGTCGCCGTGTGTTATTGATGAACAATGATGATTATGGTTCATCAGTCGTGGTAACCGGAGCAGCGGTCGGACGACACGTTGGCTGGCCGCGATAGAGCCGACATAGCATATGTGGGGAATTTAACCGAAGTTGCGCCGACGCGGCAGCTAGGAAACGTCCTGTGTTTTCCGCTGTGAGAGGAAGGGGCCGCTGGATCGACCGACGACTGCTGGACTGGGTGTGCGCCAGTGGCGCACCTGGAAGTTATGGCACAGAGGAACCACGTCGCCCTGTGGCAACGTTTTGGGGTCAACCCCCGCAGGTTGACCCACTAACCAAGCTTCACGCCTCGTCAGCCCTACCCAAATGCTCTGTGTCTACATATCCCTAGTGGCATGCACTGCAAGGTGGGTGGCACCGCCAGGTCTGTCAAGCAGACCGACTAACTACTCAGCGAGCCATCCCGCAGCTATAACGACCCATACTTTACATAAATTGTTAATACTTCAAAATTGAAGCACACTTATTACAACATATGACAAAACCACAAAGGACCGTATAGGTATAGTGTCTTTAGAAACTGGGAAACATAAACAACTGGTTCATAAATCTTCTACAGTGTCTCCCATTTATTTCATCATATCTAGGGTCCCTTTTAGCATATTCTACTTAATATCCATCTTCCTGACCTGGGGAAAAGAAAACATAAAAGGGTGAGCTAAAATGCTCAGCAAGGGCAAATAAAGGAAATAAAAATCATATCATATCTTTTTGAAAATCAAAACCTGCAAAAGAGATCATAATATCTTAACAAGGAATAAATCATAGAAGTGAAAATGAGATCCCCATAATCATAACATAAAACTTGAAACTTTGTGGCATGCACACATAATCATGGAAATTCATTTCTTGTTAGTCATGACTCATTTCCAAGACTATCTTAGTGGACAAAGTCCCTTTCTGAACCGAGTTCACTCCTCGTTTCAGTCCTGTATCATTGAACCGAAATAACCTTCCGTTCTAGCCATGTCTATCTCATGAGATATAAAATCTATACCCAATGCATTGGAGGGAGATATAGGTCCCACCCATCTTATAATGAATCCTTTCTTATGTGTGCCACATAATCATAAACCATACATCATAGCGTAACCCATGTAATAAAAATGGGATTCTTAAACAACATGACAATATAAAACAATTCATATAAGATAAAGGAATTCATAAAAATGTTTCCATCACAACATAATCAAATCCATGTAATAATAGGGATAAAACAGAACCCTTTTGTTATCTTAGATGGAAAATAATTTTGATAAAATGCTTGAACTTCATTCTTGAGGAAAATATCCTTTCTACTTCAAAAACACTTTTCCTTTCTTAACATGTCATAAAATTTTAAACTAAAATAAGTTGATTAAAAATAAACTTGAATACTTGTAAAGGATGATTCTTGGAAATAATGTTTTAGAAATCCATTCATGCCGTATAAGTTAAAAAAAACATTCTTCGTACTTTTGTCGGAAAAGTCAAAAAGTACTTCGTACGAAAAACAACAAAAGATTCCTTTCATAAATATTACTAAAAACTCACCGAAGTGTAAAAATGGATTTATACAATTGTAGGTGGATGGAATTAAAATTACATGTTGATGAAACATGGATGTGGATGATAAAATACACCACAGTAAATACTTACGAATAAACAATCTCGGATAAAAATGAGATTGTGATATTTCCCTTACCTTAGGTCCGATTAGATTTGTACGTGTCCGAAGCTCCTGTATAATGGTTTAAATAATTTTATTTACTTATTCCAGAATCATACATATTGATATGATATCATATATGGTCATATTCTTAGCTTCTTGTTAGTAATATTTCATTGTTACTTGTTACTCGGGTCTTTATTTCCTTTTGTTCTTATGCGTGTTTTGCCGAATACATTATTATTCTTCTTTTAAGGTTATAGATACCTTATATCCAGAATGGTATTAGTGTAACATATATCATATTTATTCATTCAATTCATTTATATAATTACTATGTAATGATGATCATGTAGAACGAGTCGCATCAAATCGTGGAGACGGTATTCCGTACGTACGCACGAGTGATGATATCATTCCTATGATCGTGGAACTGTATTGGAGTATATATATATTATTTCAGTATCAATATTAATTTATAATAATCATAAATAGTTACTCATTACACCATTATACCCATCCTTGTAAAGTGATGGTGGAAAAATAGATTACACCACAGCGTGGAGACGGTATTCCGTACGTACGCACGCGCGGTGATTTCATTTTTCCGTGGGATGGATAGAAGGTGAATTAGGGTTGTTTCATATTTATAATAACATATCAGTATGTATGTAATACTGATGTTATTACTTTATCATGAAACAACTAAAGAAGAAGAAGTTGAAGAAGAAAGAAATTGAAATGATCGGTAATGGATATTACCTCTTCTTTGGAACGCCTCTTTGAATCCTCCACTTAGGGAACTAAGATTGGTCTTTGAAGAAGACCAGGACCTCTAGGATTATTCTAGGGAAGTGTAGAGGAGAAAATGGCAGGGGTTGGACGAGATTGAGTGCTCAAATTGGTGTGAGGAGGAGGGGGAGGAGGTGCCCTTTTATAAGGGAGGAGAGGGGCACCTTAGGAATATCTCAAAATATTATTTTATATTAAAGTCAAAATCGTTTTATAATGATTCCAAAGGGTATTATTTCGAAGCTAAAGTGGGGATGGGTCGAAATCCTATCAACCAATAGGATTTAGACAAGTTTAGGGTATTATTTTAACCTTATCAATTAGATTTAACTCTAAGTTAATTAATTTAACTTTTACCATGTCTTTTTGTTTTTTTCACTATATAGTTAATACACTTACTATAACATGCCAAACGAACCCAAAGTTGTTTATTATTAATATATATATCCTTATATAAGTCATTTGTCTAAACCATAGATTTTTAGGAATAAAATAACAATTAATAATATAATATTTGATTTAAAAACTATTTTGTGTCAATTTTGACACTATTTGATATATGATTTTTGTGAAAGTCATAACAGAATTATAAGTTCGAAACAAGTTGATTAAATCAACAATAATATATCATAGTAAGCTATAAAATTAATGAAATTCATAAAAAGTCTTAAATTACATTTATTTTGGTATTTATATTATCAATTATGTCAATATTTCATTAATAAGATAATTACTGCATCATCTTTGTGTCATAAACAAATTAAATTATTTGATGTCTAAAAATTTCAAATAAAATACCATCATATAGGAAATATTTTTATCTTTCTAATGAATATTTACTATCGAATTTATCTTATGTATAACCCCATATTAAAAATGATTTACTTATTAAACTTTGATTTTAACTATTTTAACCCTTCTTTAAATAAATTAATAATAAATGTCCTAATCTAATCCAAGTGGGCCTAAATGGTCATATATGATTCCTAAGTTTGTTTTTGGTCGAATTACACTTGTCCAATAGAATTAGGACATGTGTTAGGGTAATATTAATATCATATTTACCCTTAGTTACCCTATTTACTATTAACTGCGGTAAAAATAGTAAAAAGTTACTATTCGCCAAAAAAATTATTTTTATCTCATTGAACCACATTTTACTTACTGATATCAACCGTGTCTGTTGGATTTTTAAAATTCCATTCACAGAAGCGGTAAAATTATGTTTTATGCAAAATTCAGTTTTAAACCTACCACTTAGTGGTTTCACTATTCATCAAAAATTGAAAGTTTTCAGAAAAATACCAAAATTTCACCCTAGGCTAATTTCGGTATTCCGAATCCAAAAATGAAGTCCATTTTAAAAAATAAAATTTATAAAATTTCAAAAAGTGGTTATTACTATTCATAACGGCTAGTTTTAATAGCATATTGTTTTTTAGTGAAACTCGGTATTGCGTACGACGCGAGCTATCGAGGAAGGTCGCGATTGCGTGTAAAGCAAGCCAAGCAAGTGTTGTGTAGAAAACGATTCCTTTGATGATTTATATAACATAAAAGTCTCGGGTGTTACATTCTACCCCCCTTAAAAAGAATTTCGCCCTCGAAATTCGTCACTTTGTAACAAACAGATGAGGATACTTCTCCCTCATCATATCCTCAAGCTCCCATGTAGCTTCTTCAAGTTGGTGGTTCATCCATAAAACTTTCACCAATCGAGTGGTCTTGTTTCGTAGGACTTTTTCGCTACGATCCAGAATCTCTATCGGCTGTTCTTCATAAGAAAGATCTTGCTCCAGCGGTACAACTTCTGAGCTGAGTACATGTGAAGGATCTGGTATGTACTTTCTCAGGAGAGATACATGGAACACATCTTGAACTTGAGAGAGATTCAGTGGAAGCGCCAATTGGTAAGCTACCTTCCCAACACGATCCAGTATTTCGAAAGGACCGATATATCTAGGGCTCAACTTCCCCTTCTTTCCAAATCTCATAACCCTCTTCCAGGGAGATATTCGTAAGAACACTTTATCACCCACTTCAAACTCTAGGTCTTTTCATCGGTTGTCGGCATAACTTTTCTGTCGACTCTGAGCTGCGCTTATGTGTTGTTGAATAGATCTGACCTTTTCTGCCATTTCATCAACGAGATCAGGTCCTAATAGCTTTCTTTCCCCAACTTCATCCCAGCAGGTTGGAGTCCTGCATTTCTTTCCATAGAGAGCTTCATAAGGAGCCATCTGAATACTGGAGTGAAAGCAATTATTATAAGAAAATTCCACCAAAGGTAGGTGTTGATCCCAACCTCCTTTGAAATTCATAGAGCAAGCTCTCAACATATCTTCTAGGGTTTGAATTGTTCTCTCAGACTGACCGTCTGTCTGGGGATGATAAGCAGTTCTGAAACTCAACTTTGTATCTAGATTATACTAAAGACTTCGCCAGAACATCGAGGTAAATCTCGGATCCCGATCCGATATAATAGAAAGTGGTACTCCATGAAATCTTACCACTTCCTTTACATATATCCTGGCAAGCTGATCTAGAGAGAAATCCTCTCTAATAGCAATGAAGTGTGCAGATTTTGTAAGACGATCAACTATGACCCAGATAGCATTATTGCCTTTGGATGTTTTAGGAAGTCCTGTGACAAAGTCCATTGTGATGTTTTCCAATTTCCATTCGGGTATGGGTAATGGTTGTAACATCCCCTTAGACTTTTGTCTCTCAGCTTTAACTTGTTGACAAACCAAGCATCGAGAGACATATTCAACAACATCTCTTTTCATGCCATCCCACCAGAAGTACTCTTTCATGTCCCTATACATCTTCGAGCTTCCAGGATGAATAGAGAATGAAGAACTATGAGCCTCATCCAGCAGCTCCTTCTTTAATTCGGGGATGGAAGGAACACAAACCAGATTCCTGAACATTATTATCCCATCACAATCAAGGTTGAATTCAGGAACATTTCTCACCTTCTTTTGTAACTCGACATCTTCTTTTTGTGCCTCTTTAATCTTCACATGTATAGATGGTTGAACATTCATTTGAGAAAGATAAGATTTTCCCCTTCCATTATAATTCCAAGATCCATCCTTTGTAAATCCATAAATATTGGATCTTTTGTGATCCTCATCATGGATAAACTAGCATGGTCTTGTCGACTTAATGCATCTGCCACCTTGTTTGCTTTCCCAGGGTGGTAATGGATTGAGCAGTCATAATCCTTAATCAGCTCCAACCATCTTCTTTGACACATATTCAACTCCTTTTGTGTGAAAATATACTTTAAACTTTTATGATCAGTATAAATATCACACCTTTCACCATAAAGGTAATTCCTCCAAATCTTTAATGCGAAGATTACCACAACCAACACCAAATCATGTGTTGGGTAATTTTGCTCATTTATTTTCAACTGTGATGAGGCAAAAGATATCACCATATCATTTTGCATAAGAACACACCCCAATCCCTTCTTGGATGCATCACTGTAGATCACAAACCTTTCTCCACTACATGGTAGTGTGAGAACAGGTGCACTGGATAACCTTCTTTTCAACTCCTGGAAATTCTCTTCACATTCCTCTGTCCAGACAAACTTAACTCCTTTCCGAGTCAACTTGGTGAGTGGATTAGATAATCGTGAAAAATCTTCTACAAAACGTCGATAATATCCAGCCAAACCAAGAAAACTTCGGATCTCAGTTACTGTTGTTGGTCTCAACCATCTTTCGATAACTTCTGTTTTTGCTGGATCCACAGATATCCCCTCTTTTGAGATTATGTGACCCAAAAATGCAACTTTTTGAAGCCAAAATTCACACTTGGTAAATTTGGCATAAAGCTTCTCCTTTCTCGCGGTCTTCAATATAATTCTTAAGTGATCTTCATGCTCTTCCTTGCTCTTTGAATAGGAAAGAATATCGTCTATAAACACTACCACAAATTGATCAAGATAGTCTCTAAAGACTCTATTCATTAGATCCATGAAGATAACAGGGGCATTAGTAAGACCAAATGGCATCATTATAAATTCATAGTGTCCATACATTGTACGGAAAGCCGTCTTTGGTATATCCTCCCTTTTGACCATTAATTTATGATACCCTGAACGAAGATCAATCTTGGAAAAGTATTGAGCTCCGCGTAGTTGGTCAAATAAGTCATCAATGCGTGGGAGAGGATATTTGTTCTTGATAGTGATCTTGTTAAGTTCTCGATAATCAATGCAGAGACTCATTGATCCATCTTTCTTCTTAACAAATACAACAGGTGCTCCCCAAGGTGACGCACTAGGGCGTATGAATCCCTTATCAAGATTCTCTTGGAGTTGCTTCTTCAATTCCTGCAACTCAAATGGGGCCATTCTATAAGGTGTCTTTGAAATAGGCAAAGCACCCGGTACGAGTTCTATTGAAAACTCAACTTCACGATTTGGTGGAAGACCCGGTAATTCCTCCGGAAAGACATCATCAAACTCCCGTACAATGGGAATATTCTTAATCGTGAGTTTCTCACCAACCATTTGAGATAAATAACCTTCATTTAGTGGAATCAATACCCATAAGATGGAAGAAATTTCCACTTGAAGGTTATGTTCATCCTTGCATTGATAGACGATCGTAGATTGATCTGGAATATGAAATGTGACTTCCCTTCTTTGGAAATTGATAAGAGATCCATGTAGAGAAAGCCAATCCATGACAAGAATCACATCAAATTCCACTAAAGGAAGGATCAAAAGATTTGCAGGAATCACTTTCCCACAAACTTCGATTGGAGAATAATTATAAACTTTTGATGCGACTGTTGTGCCATTAGGTGTTGTCACAACTAACTCCACATCTAATTGTTGAGGTAGTACGGTGATACCCTTAGAAATTTTTTCCGAAATAAAAGAGTGGGTGGATCCAGAATCAAATAAAACATTTGCTACTTTAGAGTGGATGGTAAGTGTACCTCTCACCACTTCGTTATCGTACTCCACATCGCTGATAGAAATTTCATGTGACTTTCCTTTGTCTTTAGACTTAATATTTAATTGACGTCGACCATCATCATCAACCCTTGGATTTGGGCATTGATTGGCATAATGCCCCATCTCCTTGCACTTGAAACATTGAAGTGTAGTAGGTTCATTCTGTGTATCCCTTCCTTTGTTTGCGTCATTAGACATCTTCTTCCCATTATCACGGCATTCAAATGCCCGATGACCTTCCTTTCCACATTTAAAACATTTACTTGTCCCTTTAAGACAACTCCCTCCATGTTTCTTTCCACACATTGAGCATAAGGAAAAGATCATCTTCTTTTCCGTGTGCTCTTTAGATTTTTCTTTGAATTCCATCTTCCTCTTCTTATCAAACCCATGTGACTGATGGGTTATTCCAATCTCCATCTCGACTTTGAGAGCACATCGAACGATTTCCTCGTAGCTATTAAAGTCCCTTATGGCTAACGCCCTTCGAAGACTTGGTTTTAAGCCACTAAAGAATCGATTGATCTTACTCTCAGGTTGGATAATAATACCAGAAGCGTACCTTGCAAGTCCTGTAAAATTTGCTTTATAGATACCAACAGATTCATCATCCCTTTGCTTCAGTTCAACAAACTCTTTCTCCATCTTTGTTCGGAGAATACGAGGGAAGTACTTATTGAAAAATAAGTTCTTGAAATCGTCTCATTCCATAGGCTCAATTTCATCCCTTTGCCTCGTATTCTTAATAAGATTCCACCATTGATCAGCATTTCCTTCCAAACGATACACTGCTAGGATGACTTTATCATGTTCAGAACATTGAAGAACTGAAAATATCTTTTCAGTAGTACTAATCCATTGTTCAGCAACTAATGGATCAGTAGACCCACTGAAAGAAGGTGGACGCTGCCTCATGAAGGATTCAACAGAATGTTTCTCCTTCCTTTGCTCGTTTGGAAGTCCTTCATGATTCATAGCTTGAGAAAGTTGTGTGAGCATGGCTACAAGATTTTTCATTCCAGCTCCCATATCGTTTGGTTGCTTAGGGGGACAATCATTGCATTGCCCATCGCATTCTGCATTAACACGGTTCCTTCGGGTTCCATCCATTGACTAAAACCAAGAAGAATAGTGTGAGCAACACTAATTATAATAGGAAAACCACATAATTCAAGAATAAAATTTTCATGCTTAAGGTCTTATACTAGGTTATTCAAGGCCATTTCTAAAACACTAAGATTGTGTTCTATGCTTAGACTTATCCTTAGGGTTCTTACTAAGGCTTTCACATCCAAGTTTCCAAAGGATGACTATACCTTTCCTCTGATACCAACTATAACGACCCATACTTTACATAAATTGTTAATAATTCAAAATTGAAACACACTTATTACAACATATGTCAAAACCACAAAGGACCGTATAGGTATAGTGTCTTTAGAAAATGGGAAACATAAACAACTGGTTCATAAATCTTCTACAGTGTCTCCCATTTATTTCATCATATCTAGGGTCCCTTTTAGCAAATTCTACTTAATATCCATATTCCTGACCTGGGGAAAAGAAAACATAAAAGGGTGAGCTCAAATGCTCAGCAAGGGCAAATAAAGGAAATAAAAATCATATCAGATCTTTTTGAAAATCAAAACCTGCAAAAGAGATCTTAATATCTTAACATGGAATAAATCATAGAAGTGAAAATGAGATCCCCATAATCATAACATAAAACTTGAAACTTTGTGGCATGCACACATAATCATGGAAAATCATTTCTTGTTAGTCATGACTCATTGCCAAGACTATCTTAGTGGACAAAGTCCCTTTCTGAACCGAGTTCACTCCTCGTTTCAGTCCTATATCACTGAACCGAAATAACCTTTCGTTCCAGCCATGTCTATCTCATGAGATATAAAATCTTTACCCAATGCATTGGAGGGAGATATAGGTCCCACCCATCTTATAATGAATCCTTTCTTATGTGTGCCACATAATCATAAACCATATATCATAGCATAACCCAGGTAATAAAAATGGGATTCTTAAACAACATGACATCATAAAACAATTCATATAAGATAATGGAATTCATAAAAATGTTTCCATCACAACATAATCAAATCCATGTAATAATAGGGATAAAAATAGAACCTTTTTATTATCTTAGATGGAAAATAATTTTGATAAAATGCTTGAACTTCATTCTTGAGGAAAATATCCTTTCTACTTCAAAAACACTTTTCCTTTCTTAACATGTCCTAAAATTTTAAACTAAAAGAAGTTGATTAAAAATAAACTTGAATACTTGTAAAGGAATCTTCTTGGAAATAATGTTTTAGAAATCCATTCATGTCGTATAAGTTAAAAAAACATTCTTCGTACTTTTGTTGGAAAAGTCAAAAAGTACTTCGTACGAAAAACGACAAAAGATTCCTTTCATACATATTACTAAAAACTCACCGAAGGGTAAAAATGTATTTAAACAATTGTAGGTGGATGGAAGTAATATTACATATTGATGAAACATGGATGTAGATGATAAAATACACCCCAGTAAATACTTACGAATAAACGATCTCGGATAAAAATGAGATTGTGATATTTCCCTTACCTTAGGTCCGATTAGCTTTGTACGTGTCCGAAGCTCCTGTATAATGGTTTAAATAATGTTACTGACTTATTCCAGAATCATACATATTGATATGATATCATATATGGTCATATTCTTAGCTTCTTGTTAGTAAGATTTCATTGTTACTCATTACTCGGGTCTTTATTGCCTTTTGTTCTTATGCGTGTTTTGCCGAATACATTCTTATTCTTCTTTTAAGGTTATAGATACCTTATATCCAGAATGGTATTAGTGTAACATATATCATATTTATTAATTCAATTCATTTATATAATTTCTATGTAATGATGATCATGTAGAACGAGTCGCATCACATCGTGGAGACGGTATTCCGTACGTACGCACGAGTGAAGATATCGTTCCCATGATCGTGGAACTATATTGGAGTATATATATATTATTTAAGTATCAATATTACTTTATAATAATCATAAATAGTTACTCATTACACCATTATACCCATCCTTGTAAAGTGATGGTGGAAAAATAGATTACACCACAGCGTGGAGACGGTATTCCGTACGTACGCACGCGCGGTGATTTCATTTTTCCGTGGGATGGATAGAAGGTGAATTAGGGTTGTTTCATATTTATGATAACATATCAGTATGTTAGTAATATGTATGTTATTACTTTATCATGAAACAACTAAAGAAGAAGAAGTTGAAGAAGAAAGAAATTGAAAAGATCGGTAATGGATATTACCTCTTCTTTGGAACGCCTCTTTGAATCCTCCACTTAGAGAACTAAGATTGGTCTTTGAAGACGACCAGGACCTCTAGGATTATTCTAGGGAAGTGGAGAGGAGAAAATGGAATGGGTTGTTCGAGCTTGAGTTCTCAAATTGGTGTGAGGAGGAGGGGGAGGAGGTGCCCTTTTATAAGGGAGGAGAGGGGCACCTTAGGAATATCTCAAAATATTATTTTATATTAAAGTCAAAATCGGTTTATAATGGTTCCAAAGGGTCTTATTTCGAAGCTAAAGTGGGGATGGGTCGAAATCCTATCAACAAATAGGATTTAGACAAGTTTAGGGTATTATTTTAACCATATAAATTAGATTTAACTCTAAGATAAATAATTTAACTTTTACCATGTCTTTTTGTTTTCTTTCACTATATGGTTAATACACTTACTATAACATGCCAAACGAACCCCAAGTTGTTTATTATTAATATATATATCCTAATCCAACTCATTTGGCCGAACCTTAGATTTTTAGGAATAAAATATCAATTAATTATATAATATTTGATTAAAAAACTATTTTGTGTCAATTTTGACACTATTTGATATATGATTTTTGTGAAAGTCATAACAGAATTATATGTTCGAACCAAGTTGAGTAAATAAACACTAATATATCATAGTAACCTATAAAATTAGTGGAATTCATAAAAAGTCTTAAATTAAATTTATTTTGGTATTTATATTACCAATTATGTCAATATTTCATTAATAAGATAATTACTGCATCATCTTTGTGACATAATCAAATTAAATTATTTGATGTCTAAAAATTTCAAATAAAATACCATAATGTAGGAAATCTTTTTATCTTTCTAATGTATATTTACAATCGAATTTATCTTATGTATAACCCAATATTAAAAATGGTTTACTTATTAAACTTTGATTTTAACTATTTTAACCCTTCTTTAAATAAATTAATAATAAATGTCCTAATCTAATCCAATTGGGCCTAAATGGTCATATTTTATTCCTAAGATTGTTTTGGGTCGAATTACACTTGTCCAATAGAATTAGGACATGTGTTAGGGTAATATTAATATCATATTTACCCTTAGTTACCCTATCTACTATTAACTGCGGTACAAATAGTAAAAAGTTAATATTTACCAAAAAAAAAATTTATCTCATTAAACCACATTTTACTTACTGATATCAACCGTGTCTGTCGGATTTTTGAAATTCCATTCACAGAAGCGGTAAAATTATGTTTTATGCAAAATTCAGTTTTTAACCTACCACTTAGTGGTTTCACTATTCATAAAAAATTGAAAGTTTTCAGAAAAATACCAAAATTTCACCCTAGGATAATTTCGGTATTCCGAATCCAAAAATGAAGTCCATTTTAAAAAATAAAATTTATAAAATTTCAAAAAGTTGTTATTACTATTCATAACGGCTACTTTTAATAACATATTGTTGTTTAGTGAAACTCGGTATTGCTTACGACTCAAGCTATCGAGGAAGGTCACGATTGCGTGTAAAACAAGCCAAGCAAGTGTTGTGTAGAAAAAGATTCCTTTGATAATTTATATAACATAAAAGTCTCGGGTGTTACAGCAGCCCAGCGGCCTGACTTGTGGCCCAGCTGGATCTGGCCGGGACCAGCGATCCAGGTTGACCATAGTCGGGCCGGGTCGACCCAGTTCCACCTGGTTTGGACCTTTCCGAACCCGATCGGGCTGGTCCGATCGAGGCGGACCGGACCCGGACCCAGTACTGCCATGGAACAAAAAAGCGGCCTTATTTTGAGAACCAGATTTTTGTTTGATAACCTGTCTATGGCGTTGGGATCTTTGGAGTGATATGGACTTTTTGATTTATTCTATGAGTTTTTTTTTCCAGAAATTTAGAGTACGGATGGGTTGGATGTCACCATAATCCAACCAGTCCCTTGACACTGAAATGTCAATAATGCACATATCAGGTGTCCGATTGAAACGTCGTATGATGATTTGGAACCCTAATGTTGTGGAAAATCATTAGTTTTATTTTTTTGTGAATTGTTACCAGTTTTAATATGACCAATGAGTTGAGGAGAGGTTCTCCCAAGTGCGCTACATATAGAACCCTGTAGCTGGTTGAGACATGAAGACTACATGACAATGACCTACTGGGAAGCTACTCTGTTTGACCCATCAGGCCCATGATGTGAAGCTGCTCTATGTGACCCAGCATGCACATGGTACCCATCAGGGGTGATTACCACAATAGTTCAAGGTTAGGGGGAAGCAGCTCTGTGTGACCCGACATGCCTACTGTACTCGATAGAGGAGGAGTTCTATAGTAGCTAAGGAGCTCGAGGGTTGTGACTGACTATGCTATGGTTCCTACCCTAGAATATAAATTTGGGTGACTTAAATGGATATCAAGATAGAGAGTGTGTCTTGAGGTTCACCTATTCAATACATAATATATATGGAACACTACCGATGGCTGAGACCTGAAGACTGCTTGATGATTGGACCAGTGGGAAGTGGCTCTGTGTGACCCAGCAAGCCCATGGTGGGGAGTGCTCTGTGTGACCCGGCAGTCCAGTGGTGCTCGACAAGAGGAGTACATCAGTTCGGCCATGGTGTGAAGTATACTATGTTACCCTGCATGCCCGTGGTGGGAAGATGCTCTGTGTGAACTATCATGCCTGCAGTACCCATCAATAAAGGATACCACATCAGTTCATGGTTAGTGGTAAGTGTCTATGTGTTACTCGGAATGCCCACTGTACTTGATAGTGGAGGCGTTCTCCGGTAGCTGAGGAGTTCGATGATGTGATAACCCTTCTACCCATGACCAAACATGATACATGGTGTGAGATGACTTATGTTGTTTACTTCGGATTCATGATTTGTGGGTTTTCCTTTGTCGAACTCTAGATGACCTATAGGGGTCTCGAGGTCCCTATTGAGTATCATTGTACACACCCCTGCATGGGATTATCCCTCACCATGTAGTGTCTTGTGTATACAATGAGTAGGAGAGCTGAGTCTAGAGGGAGCCAGGACCAGGTGGTACATAGAGGAGATGAGATACCGTGGAGTGCTATGGAGATGATCTATAATTACCCTTCATGTAGGATCCTCAACGGATGATCCAGAAGCTACTTGTACTTTTAGTTGTATATGAACTTTCCCGTTTTCCTTGTACATTACATTTGGGCTTTTATTTCCACCCCCTTTACATTCAACGCTATTTTCTCTATAGTAGTTTACCTCTTGGTATCTCATTGTTATGTTCATGGGTTCTATGTTGGTATAGGTTTAAAAGAAATTCCTTCACGTTTTAGGGATACACATTTCTGGTGAAAATCGCATGCCCCGAGACTATGGAAGGCGGGCTTGGTGAAGTCACGACACGGGTCTCGGGGGATGGGTCGTGACCACAAATATTTAGTTTTTTAAAAATAATTTTTTAATGAAAAAATTATTTAAACTTTTTATATCAAATGGTCACTCAGATTACATGATTGTTTATTGGAGAAGCATAAAAGTTCACTAGATATATGGTAAAAGTTATAGTGAATGACTAGTACAATTCTCATGACACTAATCTATCAAATTGGGAGGGACATAAAAATAAATATAATTATGGATTATCTGAGAGTAATTATCTAGCGACTAACAATTACAACTATCAAATATATGTTCCCATTATAGATTCAAATAATTACACTCCACGTTCATTGATTGATGTAAAAATCATCACTAATTCCAACAATTCAATCACAAGTGAATATATTAATTTTGGGAATTCATCAATAAATGGCATCATGTATCATTGAATCTTTTCTAAGTATTTAAAGATGAAAAACAGAATTAAATCCACACATTTATCAATCCTTCTTCCACGACTCCTAGTTAGGTCATGTGAATTGTTGGAAGGTAGATTTTAAATTCTATTTGGGAGGGGTTTTAGGTGTGAGTGAATGTGGGAATAGTGTGTGAACTAGACATGTCTAAAATTCATGTAGTTGTATTATTCCCATATATTTGATAAAATTTGGTAAGGGAAAACATATTTTTTTAATAATTATGAATTCAACCCTAATATCTTAAGCCGATGGAGTCCATCGATGAACTCTTTCCACCCGATAAATGTAGAATTTGGTATAATCTTGTGGGATATCGACATGTTCTATGGGGTTATGATCCATGGAGATATGTATGAGGAGTTCATCCCTCCAAGGGACATGTGTTATTATGGGGAAAGTAATCAAACACGGATGAAGGAGATGTTGAATATATATCATGTTATTAATAAATAAATCCCACCTGAGTGGGGAAATCCATCACAAGGAATTGATGATTACCTTCCCATATTCAGTGGGGAAAGGACATACAAAATAATCCAAAGAGGGTTTCCTAGGAAAGTTATTTGTATCAGTCTTGGTATGTTATAGATGGATTTCAAAAATTGAAATCATAAAAAATATGGGTTCAACCCCACGTTTATCCTTATCGTAAAAAATGTCTCAAATTTTTCAATCCATGTGGATATGGTTAACGATTATTCATATCAAAATTTTCAGTGTCTTCATAAGTTCATGATCATTTTTTGTGGTGGAAGATCTGGTGAAGGAGAAGAACATAGGGATGGAAATCCACATCCTAGATAAAAAATTACTAATCCCTACAATACATTAACATATGGATGGATATATTTAGGATTATTGGATAATTAATGTTACTATATGGATGGGTGGTGATCCAAATTATATATTACAACATATTTAGTAGGTTAGAGGTTCTCGATATCTAGTTTCAACAATATTTCGAAGTTGTATATGGTATTTATCCCTTATTTGTGAAGCCTAGTTATACTATGATGAGGATGGTATTGTTAATGGAGTTCAACTTCAACACATAATGATACCCTCTAACTAGGTTTTATACCAATGAGGAATATCCCAGTGACACTATATGATCATACATTATAGACTTTAGGGATGATGTATGGGAAACCCATATAACGTTGAAGTTATATTTGAGTAATATGCTACATATTTGTTTTCTCCCAAATTTAAGTGGCTAACGAAAATATTTATCACCTCTTGTGAAATATTGATCATAAAAGTATGTAATGCTATCATGGAAATGATGGATGCCTACGGAAATGAGGTAAATCAATTAGTATTCAAACTATATCTAGATTATGCCTCCACTAGAATTAGTTCCGGGTATACTCAAATAAGGATTGCATCATATCTCATTGGATTGTTGGAAAATAAATCTCTTGAGTTTGGATAGGAATAAGTAGAATACATGAGATGTGAGGTAGATAGGATCCTCCTACTATAAAAGGTTATTTTTCTCTATAGAATGGTGATTCATACCCTTTGGAAGCTCCAGATGATGAGGCATCGATTTTACCCAAGCAACCTGTTATGTGATTCATTCTATATGGCACAATCAAAAGGGCTACATGAACTATTATTGAACATATATGGTCTGGTATTCACCATCAAAGAGATTCCAATGTTCGATTTTACAATCCAGGTTCTTCAACATATAGTGTCCGAAAACCCCTGAAATCAAATATTATTTAGTTGGATTCACGATAGGCCAGGATAACCTCTAAATATGTGGTACGAGAGTTAATTCTATTTTGGTAGGACATGTTGTCTGATGCTACTATCCTTTGAAATATTCTGTTTTTTTATGTGTAATATAGATATAGAATATTCCTAATTCCCACCTAATATTTATTATTATGATAATCCCACTAAGGTGGGGATTTATATTTGGGATATTGAGATTCGCATTTATGGAATTGAAAACTGTATCCCTACTATGAGATGGAATAAGGACATAAAAATATGGTGTTCCCCTGATGGTGTTGACCACCAATCCTTTGGGGAATGGTTTGACTATGTCGATCATGATTATGTATGTTACCATTTTATTTTTTTTCATTCCCTATTATTCCATTAATTAATTTAAAAAAAAATTATATTTACATGGTAAATTTTCATCATGATTTTTAAGAAGTTCATATGGGAAAAATCTATGGTTTTTTTACCAATATAAAGCTCAAATGGATCCCCACTCAAAAAAGACAAAGAAACACTTAAATAGGGAGAGATATCCCAATTCTAAGAAACAATGCATGAATAGATATAAAATGAACATCTACAACATGCTATAACACATTCGTTTAATGTGGGTGGTGCTATAAATCCCCCATTGAAGAAGAAATAACATAAATGAATATAATCTTGGTCTATGTGCCTTGTTATTGACGGTGAGTCACAATAGTACTACTAATCTACGATTCATATAGAATGGATGTTTAACCTAATAAATGGTTTTAGATTCCTCATAAATCTCCTCCAATAAGGGAAATGAAAATAGCCTCCATGAAATTAAGACCACATTCCTGGGAAAATGGATATTGATACTGGGGAGATTGCTCCCTTGGCATAAGATGTTTCATGTGTGGAGGATACCTTATCTGTTCTTATCACTACTAATGTAAATGTAGAGAGGGTATAGGAAAATATAAATGACAATGATACATTACAAAACATCATATACTGACTGTGAAATTTTTTCATAATGATATTTCATGTTCATTTTATTCAGTAGAATAATCTATGATGACTAATTTTGACCATGTGTCTGTCATTAAAGATGTTTTTTAGGTCTCTGTCATTTAAATATAGATATGTACATGGTCCTGAGTCAAATATTTTTTCTACCGCCATAGGTAATATTACTATAGGTCATGGGACATTAATACATTCATTGAATAATATTATCATCAACTTTTAAAAAATTATTGGACATATTAATCTTCAAAATACTTCAAAATAATTCGTCAAACATAATTGGTAATTGAATAGACACGAGTCATTTGTTTTCTTTTCTAGACAATTTAAATGTCAAATTCTCCATTCATGGATGGTATAAATAAGTAGAACCATCCACTGAGAATGATGTATTGGAGGTGCATAATGAACACATCAAAGTCCATCCCAGCTCAATTGATGGGGAAAACTAGCTTTGGTGGATCTAGTAACAATGATTCTTATAGATCATCCATTGGTGAATAAAAGGTATTCCTCGGAAGGTTCCCCTTTTCAAAAGGTTCTTTATAAATTAATTATATTAAGATTACATGTGTATAATCCACCAATGCCACTAACCCATTTCTGGGGGTGTTATCCAATCCATTCATTGTCATCCATTACTTACATCTGTTTTCTTTTTTAGGATAAAATGGTTTCTTATACGTTATCCATCCCCATAAACATTTATGTCCTGGCCCAATTGAAATGACACTACACCAATATAGTTGGTATTAAAATACAAGGTCACCACTTTCCTAGTGGGAGTAGGGCATGGAACCCCATTGAATACTCTAATCCTGATATAAATATCTCATTCGAACGGTGCCTCTGAGTCATACATGTAGACAAAAAAAATTTTGTATAAGATATCATGCAATTTGGAGTGAAATTTGTAAAATTATAATTGAAACATCATTGGAACACAGACCTTCATAGTTCTATAGTAATATGTTCCTATTTGGAATCCTAGGATAAAATTATTTGACTATCACTTAATTCATAATATTTTGGAGAATATTTTCCACGAACCATAGCGATAATATGGTCACCAATATGACAACATAATGGTGAATCGTCATGTCAATACCGATGATCATCTGAGCTACATTATCCAAGGTGGGGGTAACCATGCTAAGAAGGTTTCTGAATTTAGAAAACAGATTAATGAGAATACATCACAAATATCACATAATCAGTAATAACTGGATGGAGCTCGGTTTGAGTTTGTACAACTCTATAATTCCTTAGAAAGAAACTAAATTAATAGGTTAGTATATGTTATGATTACATAATAGTAACTTTAGTGGGTTGGGGAAACAACCGCTATTTGGTTGGCTAGACATCAATTAGCTGTAGAGGGTTCATGGGAGTTCGTTAAACAAATGAGGAGTTATCTCAATGGTATTTTGTATTGTGTAATAGAGAGACTCCATTTTATTTTATCTCCTCCAATTGTTTCCCCAAAAATGAATATAATTGTTTTTCCGACTATCTATGTCTTAATCCATATTTTCTTCAAGAAATAATAAGATAACATAAAAACTAATTTCCCTAACAAAATTTATTCCTTTTAACAATTCATGGCCACTATTATAGGGGATATAAGAATCCCAATATTTTTCTCACGTCAATGGTCCTAGCAAGAATTGTTTGGGTATTGTGAGGGTTAGATGAACTACCTTATGATCATTGGTTTTTTATGTTCTCACCCTTTTGGTTTTCCAAATCCCAATATATAAAAGACATATTGAAAGATGTTTTCATTTTTAATATGCCTCTTATTTTAAATTTTTATCCTAACAGGTCCTATGTATCTTTCTTTTAATGGTTCCATTTTTACCAAAACCATATGGGTTTCAGGTCCAGCAAGATTATACACAACTATCATATAAGATCCCCACTATTTATTTTCAATCATGAATGTAAATTCTATTTTCTCACTTTATTGACTTGAAAGCCAAACACTTGAGACTCTTATTATTTTATGAAAATCATTGACAAAATTATTGGGATAATATCCCAAAGAGATATGATTACACAAGAATGTTGCAATAATTTTCATATTCCTGTTGGGGAATTTGGAGCCATTATTTTTCAGATACCAAATATAAAGAAGGATATTCCAAAATATATGTGGTATATTCTAAGGTAGAGTTTACCACTCATTGGAAAACGTTATTTATGGGATATATTTTACAATGAAATCATGTTTTTATTTCTACATAGTCATGTACTTGAATCATTTTTTAAACGAGCCCTGATATTTGTGAGAAACTTATACAATACTTGTGGGGAATATTGAAATAATTATAGGATTAAGAGTTTTTAGGAATTATTACATTATATGGATAAATCTTAAAGGATGTATATGACCATTCTTGTTTTTCAATACCATGATGAGTGGTTTTTCTAAGGGAATATTTATGTGAATGAAGCGAATATAAGTATTTTCAATAAAGAATAATTGTAAAATTCTCCTACATGATTTTTTCCATTGTGAAAAAGTGTACATTTTGTTATGTGAATAGTATTATGGGAGAGGACCCTTTCTAAAATTGGTTGATTCATCATGTAGTTTAATATTTTGTAGCTAAAAAATTGACCTTGTAGTTTAATGTCTTCCAGAAACAATGTTTTCCTTGTGTTTAATATATTGATACTTGGACTTCATGTCATGATGTTTAATGTCATGTATAAAAGATGTTTTGAAGGTTATAAATATAAATCATTATTTGGAAATGAGTGGTTAATGTTTATTATTACTTTTCATGAAAAGTTGTATGAGAATGTTCCATCAAATTCGGATATGAGGGTGTGAATGTTAAAAAACATAATCTAGGGATTTCAAATTATGTTGAGTAGTATTGGAAACATGGATTATTGATATAAAGGAGGTATATTGTCAATAATAATTTACCAGTGGTTGAAAAACATTTTTTATGATCAAAATTATGAAAAGTTTGCCATGACATTTCACTAAATAGTAATATATTGGCATTAATTGGCTAAATTGCACATTTTGTGAGGGACTTATGAAAATCTGACTAGAGTGTGTTTTAGCATAGTAATAAAATTGAGTTCTTTGGAATTATGAAATAATATCATCAATGGATGAAATATTTTTATGAATATTATAATTTCCTCAGATATATAGTTTGGTTTTTTGGGAAAAAATTATTCAATATGGAAGAATGATTTTCAGTTAATATTACCAAAGAATTTTGGGCAATAGGTTAACCTAATAGGTCCGGCCCTAGAATAATAAATGTTTTCCTATTATTTTTTTACAAAAATATGATCGTAATATAATAGTAAAAATATGTGATATGTGGCCTTGCACAACATGGTTGTTCTAGAATAATTTAAAAACGAGGGTTAAAATTTTAAAACATGGTATTGGGGTTCTAATATCTATAGAAAAGAAATGGGATATTTTTTTGAAGGATTTCTAGGAATATGTTCCAGTCGCATGTTACAACATAATGTATTCAAATATTATGAACATAGAAGAGGTTTATTCCAATGATGATGTAACCAATTGAGGATAAAATCATTTTGTGGGGATAATTTCTTTAAATCGATACAGTTTTTATCAATAAATTTTTTGTTAGTGGACTCCTTCAACTTATAGAGCTATTTTATGGGTAGCTTTTGCAAGGAAAAACTCATGTTTGTTCTAATATATTAAGATGATTGAGTCTTCAAGTATCCAACATTCAATCAATATTAGATAAAGATATATTATAAATAAATGAACGTTCAAAAGTTTAGGAGTATGTTAGATGTAGGAGATATTACTGAGCATAATAAAATTTGCATAATGATATTGGACATGAAGTGTAGAGTCTTCTTCATAGATCTGACTCATCTGAATAAGGGAGGATATCCCTCATTCCATTGAATCCCCTCAAATGGGGGGACCGAATTTATGACCTCATTTGTAGATCCTTGTTTTATTTCGAAATAAGGATGACTTTCCTTATCACATTACTGTAGCTACGACATAAGTTCATGGTTTCCCTACAAATCTCGTTGGGATGATAATCAAGCCACATGTAGTTCTTGAGGTACCATGTAGTTTAATGTCATGTTGGTTGGACCTTACCTGTGTTGTTTAATATATTTTTTTAAGGACACTAATTGTGCAGTTTATTTTCTTGTATTATGGATTTGGGGGACACAATTTTATTAGGTCTTGACAATGTTATAGAACAATGGCGTCACTACGTATACTATTTGAGAAAAAATTCAGTTTCATGTAGTCCTATAATAATGACTCATTATTCCAAATTAAATTATTGGTGTATTAATGGTGGTGAATAATATCTCAAGCATGGGGATAGAACCCATATTTAATTTTATTATGAATATATGAATTTACATTGTAGAGTAAGGGAATTTCGTATATATAGATTGTAGTTGGGTCCACCAAGAGAGATTCAGGCATCACTATGTATTTGGTTGAAATAAGAATCAACACAGACTCACAAATTTTGGAGATCATGCTATTTATTTTCATGAGATGAGGTTATTTGGCCTACCATTTTATGTTCTTGGAGAGAGTATACTGATTGCACCAATGGGAACTGATATTCCTTACTCATTCAAGGAACACATTTACCAAAACTCCTATGATCACGTGAGCATTGTTTAGTGTGATAAAAAATAAGTGGTAATTGTTTCTTCCACTAAACATATACTATAATGTGGTGGATAGGGGTTAGTATAGAACAGTTGTGTTTGGGCCAAGATTTTTGATCCATACATCAGTATGTATTTCATTAGACATTAATCAAGCCATACATAGTTCCTGAAATCCCATTAAATTTAATGTCATGTGAAAAGTGTGAGGATGAACCAACATAATAGAGAGAAAAGGTGTCTATTGGGAGAAATGTTGGGAATATAATGATCACTACTTATCAAATGATATTATGAATCAATCTATGCAGTGTTCTTGAAAGGATCAATGTGTAGGTCTGGATCATACTTAGAGATTTCTAATTTTTTTTTGTACCTGAGATTGGAGATCTAAAAATCCTAACATATATTATTGAAATAATAATAAAGGCACAAATAGATCTTAAAATATTAACTCTATAGTTATATTCCATGAATATGGATAGATAATTTTCATATTTTGTTGTAGTAGGCCTTCGAAATGGGGATCTGGTCATTATTTTGTATCTTACTATAGGAAGAATCAATCCAAACATGGTTCATGATGAACCATGTGGTTTAATGTCACAAATAACGATGTAGTCACCCTGACATGAATATGGGTATTGTTTCTAGACCCAGGGGAATTGATCAATTTTCACGATATAACAAGATAAAGAGAGAATCAAGTGACAAATAGTTATTGATAATATTTCCCCATATCATTTAGGTGTTGATATGTGAAAATGGGGCTTTGATATACTTCAGAATGATGCTTTATCCTAATACAAGAGGTCTATGTTTTACTATGTATCTCATTAGATTGAAAATCAACCAATAAATAGATCATAAATGGTTACCTATATAGGTCTAACTCATATGAAGGTAAAACATTTGAGGTTTATTCATTGTCGATTGACTCTAGATAAGAGATCTAGGTGTCACTATGTGTCTAATTGGAATGTGAATCATGCCACACATAGTTCATGGAATTGGTCCATATACTGGTGTGGTTCATATATAGGAAAAGAGTGGATATATTTTTTCTACTATACCCATGATCAAATATCTGACATTCACTATGTATACCATTTGATTGAGAATCAATGTCTGATGTTTAAAGTAATTAATTGAGTAATTTTATCATGCAATTTATATTATCTTAGTAGTTTTCTGATATTTTTGTGGATTATACCAATAATGGGGACCCAAATTCCACTAACATGTTGTAATGATGTGATTGGGTATTATTCATGGAGATCTCTTCATTTATTCTTCTTATTTTTTATAAAATCTTCCCAACCCATTGAAGGGTTTGTGATATGTAATTGGAGAATTCACATGAGATAGAGGACAATATTTAAGAGACCTCAAAAGAGTTTTTCAAATCAAGGAACATTAGTTGTTTCTAAACATAAAATGAAATGGATTTTAATCATGGATTTTAAAGTCATGTGGAGAAGAATAATGGTATCTTGTAGTTTTTGGTCATACGACTAGAAGATTATATCATGCAGTTTTTCATCATTTATTTAGGATGAACATTCACCAAATTTTAATTTCATTCATCACATAAGTTAAGGCATAGAAGTTATGTTAATATGTCATGGAACATCTTCACATTTTAACATCTCGTAGCTCAGATGAACATTGTGTGATTAAATGACCTATTTCATATAAATGATGAAATTTATCATGGCCGTAATCATTTCACCATCTGTTTAAGTCGATAAATAATATCATCTAGAGTGGAACTCTTGTATGGAGATAGGTCCATCTCAATTAAATTCATTAATTTGTGTCTTCCATTGGGATATCATCAGATTAATGAGAACCAACACTATTTATACATAGGGGAATTAATTTAGGTGCACCATCATGTTAAAGACTCAAGAAATTAAATTTTTATAGAACTCAAACTGATTCAATGTGTGAAATAAATTTTCATATAGTTTCTCCAATTTAACGAGATTTTCCCCAGTTATAATATCTAAGAATAGATTATCACAAATGGAATCACAGAGTAATGAAAATTGTACCTCAATAGAAATGAGTACATTTTTTCCGTATAACAGTTAGTACAAGGTACCCTATGTAGATGTACTTGTTGTAGTCATGTAATTTATTATCAAATTTAAGATAATTTCAAGATAACTGTTTTCATATTTATTAACCATTTCTCAAATTATGTTCGAAAGAGTTTTGATGAAGTCCTCTATCTATTTGTTAGAAACTACCTAGTAGCAGGATGAACCACTAAATCTGATATTATATTCTAAATATAGATTTTCAATCTTAGTATAACAAACATTGGGAACATTTTCTATTATTATTGTTTAAGGAATCCAAATATGGTAATGATGTTGGAATTAATGAAACCAAATTTGATTTTGGATCTGAATTCATTGAAGGGTATTATCTCTGTAAATTGGTAAAATAAATTAGTAGTATTCAACTTGAAATTGATATTAATGTACACAGATTCAGTGTAAGTTACATAAACATCCATTTCCCATGGGTAAAATGGATAGGATTAATTTTCTATATATAGAAACTATTTTAGTTTCTATATTAAATTGGAATGCACATTTAAGGATTGAAATTATTGGAGCACTCTATGATATATTAAGTCACATGTCTCCAGTAGAACCATAAGAAATAAATTTCATTGGGATAGATTGATCACTGACTATAGGATATCAAAAAATCCAATGTACACTTCCTTCCTGATAACTTTGGTATATTCTCTTTGAATGCATCTGAGAAGGTCTTTACTAAGGCCTTGTTTGTAGTGTACTTTATTCATATTTCTTCTCTCATAACCAGTTATATTTGTTTATTCCTGTTATATTTTATCCTTCTTGACACTATAAATTATAAGAATCTCATATTTAATGTAATAAATGATACACATATTCTACCTAGTGGTATGATCTTATGTTTTAGTGATTGTAGATTCATCATTGATCACCTACTAGCTAACATGAACAAAATTTGTTACCATTTGGTTTTAGAAAATACTGATGAATAATTCATCCGGGATTGGATCGAACTATATTGTATCAACATTTACCGATGTATCTCTTAGGGACAATGTGATCTTGGGCATGATTACATGTTACCTCCAAGGGGTGCTCCTACATTAACCGTTATAAATATTCATGAAGCGGATTGCGTCTTTTTTTTCTGATAACATAATCCCAATTGATATATTTGATTACCAACATTAATTCTCCTTTTAATTTTAGGTGGTCCAATGTTATTTGGAGTTCCTATTCCATCCATATAATGGAGGCATAATATTCAGACATATAGTTAGTACATCTATATGATATGTGGAATGGATAATGTAAAAAAATTTATTTTAAGGAGAAGAGAATGATCACTAACCCATACTTTCTTATATTATGTTCTTATTTTACCCAATTATTGGGCTCGTAGATCAAAAATAAAAATACATTTACCACATTGTGGGGGATTATGATCAATGAACATCTATTCACATAGAAATCCAAAATTTAGTGAACTTATTTTTATATATGGGTGTTATATAAAGAAATGTTACAAGGCCTTTCCTTTTACGTATGTCTGGGGTATAAATTTTATAAAAAACTACTATAGTATAATAACCCATTATGCAAGATATCCTATGAACAATGGATGTATGAGGATATATATGAGATGCTTTTTGGCGATATACAATTTTTTCTTCATCATGTTGAATTAACTTTCTTATTTATGAACCGTGATGATTAAATCTATGAATCTCTTTTCAATATTAGAAGAACGATTCATAGTATCAAACTTTAATAAATTGATATAATGTATGATATTTTCATTCCAAACATAATTTTGTTGGGCATAAAGGAACCCATTGATTTCATTATGGTTGTCATATATCAAATTACATAACTTCTATCAATATGTGGCATTAATTCGAATGGTATGCTCCTGAATTTATTTAGGATGTAAAATTATTACTAACAACCACTATTCCACTAATATGTGACCCACATCTTTATTAATTTTTTAAGGGGAAAAAAATTAATCCAATGATAGTTATGAATCACTCAATGTAGACCATGTTTCCATGGTGTTATCTCCATTTATTACAGCTTCAAAGAGGTGACGTCATAATTAATTTTTGTTAGGGCCTAATTTTATGTCATGGTGGCATACAATGAATCTGTGAAATTAAACAGTGGTTACCCCGAAAATATATTTTAAAGGTCTCATATTCATGCTATGTTGTCATAAGCTGTTAAAGATATTTTTTGTGTTAACCACGTGGTTAATGTTTTGTTGGGATTTGACTAATTAATAATAATATTTTCATTCTAATTACATGCCATGGGAGGTATTGAAGATGTTATGGATGGAACATTGATATAGGGTGTATGCATTCATCAAGACAAAGGTTGTTAATCAATAGTAGAATACATACGGAAGGGGTCTGACAGTAGTTTCTAATTTATCTTATGGGGCCATCAGAATGTGGTTTTACCCTACATAGCCTTCAATGAAGCAGTGTTACTTCATAATAAGTCATTTATTCAATCAAGTTTTATAAAATTGGAACATGTGTGAATTTTTTAATTCAGTGCCAGTTGATATATTTTATGTCAATGAAAACTATGAGGATTACATGATCTTATTCACATTTTAAATTTTGACAACAAATTTTAGATATTGTACCTCATGGCTATTGTATTCAATGATGATGTTATATAATTAAGCCATAATTTTAGAGGAGTTAGTTGGGTGTGTCCATCTGCCTTCATATTTGTAACTCTGACGGTCTTATAAAAAATCAAATGTGTGGCCTCTTAAGGATTGAGGCTTAACATCACTGTGTAAATCCGTTTGAAAACATATTGGTTCTACATAAGGATGGATGTACATAAATATTTTTATTCATAATTATGGGTGATAGTGATCAATGTTAGTTTTGGATCATATTTTATAGATATATTTCATTCACTATGTTCATCTATAGTAGTGGATAATCCTTCCCCAAATGTCAGCAGGGCATCTCTGAGGTCTTCTTCCACTCTCTCCTCCTCATGATTTATTGTTTCCTCCATTTTCAGTAAAGTGGGTGGTGAGTAATTTTCACAAATATTGTGGAGGAGTCAATAATTGAACTCTTGAATGAAGATGCAACCATTTTGGCCTGATTGATGGCATATTTTCTTTTTTGGATCTCCAATGAAGTATGAAGGGATGAGAATGGGCATTATCATTTGACCTAATATAAATTAAAACATATTCTAGACCATATCATAGAATTGGGATTATTTGGATATCAGTTGATGAAATGATTATACGTTTACCATGGATTACATCACAGGTCAATGTGTTAATAATGTATTTGATGCTATTATGCATAGTTTTCATGACTAAAATTAATGAAATCCATATAATTAAATTTTAATTTACGACTTACTTTTCAATTTGTTTGAAATAATGAACATATTCTCTTCTGAGATACGTGAATGTGTTTACAAAAATCATCTTCTGGATATTCATTACATTAATGCGAGAGACATTTTATTCCATGGAAAATTTCAATTCATTGTATTATAATCCTGCTTAAATTTACTCTAACACATATTTTTTGAATGGAGTCTTTATCAAAACATTGTGTCCCTAATTTAACCAGTCGAATAATATTTGAGGTAGTAGTGGTATGACGAAGGGATTATTGCATGTTATGCTTTCTCTGGTCTTCCAAAAAAAATATTTGACTGCCATATCCTACCCAATAACGTAGAATTATAATTTATACATGAGATCAGTGATTTGAGTTTTGAGTTTTATATCTCTAAGTGGATTTTTATTATTCTCTTAATATCCTTGAAACATTAGAGAGGAGGGAGAAAAGTGGGATATCTATAAACCCATCTGACGAAGTGATTATATTGGAATTAGGTGTACTAATGATCCATTGTCCATGGAATATTATTGGATTTCTATATCATTCATCATTATGGAAATATAAAAGGGTCTATTGTGTCCTTAAATGATGGAATATGTGTCATAGTCTACAGAATAGATGATATTTTGGAAGTCAGTAGTATTGTTGTCTCTACAATACACAATGGTAGTAGTAAACACAACATCAATTTCATCAGGGATTAACAAGGCCTATATGAGTGATTCTCATATGACATTTTATAGACTCACGTATTCCTATATTGATAACATCAGTGAAACTATATAATTTTTCATCACAACAACATACTATTTATCCAACCTTTTGTGCTTCCAAGCAATGGTATGATCCTTCAGATGTTTTTTAGGTGATGTTGTACAAGATTTAGATGGATCAACCCATAAAATGGGTGATTAATGTGATTCTTATTTTGGTTGATTAGTCATTCTATGTCTTCTTTCACACTAAGGATGATTAGGTGATCAATTATCCACTATACAATCTACAAGGATGATCATATCAACTAATACTCTACTATAGTTGTTGGAGGGGGGACTTAATTTTTCTTTTTGATCTATCTGGTGGGCTCTCCTAATATATTTTAGTTCTTATAGAGTGTTTTATCATGGTCACGGTTAATTTAGTGACGTCATTCATTAGTGCATGTTCCCTTTTATCCTCAAATATAATATCATCTTCCCTTTTCCCTTGTAAATTGATGGGAATTATGGTTCATAATCATGCTCATCATCCATGAAGGGTTACATTAATTTTGTAAAATTAAGATAACTAATTTTTAATTACTCTTCTAATGATGATTATTCATAGTAGGTTGACTCTTGTGGCACTATTTTTTGGGGGATCACACATACTTATAGGACTATAGGCGTGATTTCTTCTAAATTAAAAAAAGATTTTTTTTGGAATATGTTCATCTTATTAAATTTTCTTCCTATCCAACTAGACATGGAACTTTTTTTAATACAATAATTCATTGGAATGATTTATCGATGTTTTTGGTTGTATACAAATGGATTTGTTTGAAGGAATAACTAGGTGATTAAAATATTTTATAAGGATTTGATAATCTTGGTTTCTTTCTAAAGGGGGTTATTTGGAAAAATACACTCCTTGATGTTTTTCCCAATACCTAGTGGAAGAGTAAAAATTTTGGGAGATCATCATCACCATCTTTGATTGCATTATTAGGCTTTGTAAACATTACTTTTTGGTCTACAATGATGCGATCAAGTATTTTAAGACTCAATATTTTGAAAATAAATATACCATGGTGTTCATCTCTATGATTTTTTGCACATCTCAATCTGATCATATTTATATAGCGAGCATTGTTCCTAATACTCGGAGTGAATAAACTATATGATATGGTGCATTATTTTGAAAAATAGCGGGTTCAAGATCCAATTTATGTGTAACAGTAACAGCCTCTGGTGTCCCTGTTTTCCTTCAATGATCTAATGAAATTACTAATCAATTTTATTTGGCCTCTTTGATAGAGCCTTCCACTTTAAAATTGATTTATTCATTGTTTGGAAACCCTCCTTTATATATCATACGTATAGGGGTGTGAGAAACCCAATGTGAAGGTTTGCAATATAAATGGGAAGAGAATTTTCATAATCCAGATTCTTGTATGGCGAGTATGTTAATAATATCCAATAAGAAATAATTTTTAAAAATTTTATATTCTAACACTTTTTGCAGCTTGAATATTCATTGAATTTTCTCTTCTAAACTGTGGATCTGAAGTGGAAGAGAGACATATGAAGAAGGTCTTCAAATAACATAATTTATTTTCCATGAAAACTCATTTACTATATAATGGACCTTCCATATAGTGATTTCACGATGTTCATAATTTTTACTACCTTTTTTTGTTCTATGGTACCGATCATATGATCAAATGAAGAGATTAAATGAATAAAATTCTAGTACAGGTCTCATGAGCAATTAAAAATTAAAAACGGAGGATTCCCAATGTTTAGACAGGGAAGAGTCAGATCTACCCATTTAGGGTAACGATTCCTTTCAGGTTGTATCTTCATGATCCATTCCTCCATAGATTCAAATCTATCCATTAGTGACTCGTGAGAATTCATGATCCCTCAAAGAATCTGTAGTTCCTCTAGATCATGAATATTTGTAGTCCACGATAGGTAAATTGGTGGAAGAACTATTGGTATTATTCATGCATAATCATTATGGGAAGGTGGTATGTATGTATATGGAACCACTATAGTTGTTCACGCAATGTAGGGAACTCCCTATCTTCTATCGCGACATCCATGAATTTTCGTGGCTAGTACCCCGTATTTATTTTATTATCCAGATCAGTTTTAGTTGATGTGAAAATACCCATTAATAAGGTAATCTAGTAGTGGGAAAATGTTAAGGATTTTATTGTAGTGTAATTCCATCAGCAATACAGCCATCGAGTATTTCTACATGCATTATCCTAAATTAGTTCATATCCTCCTCCTAATGTGAAATAATTATTCATGAATAATAGGATTAAATTCTTCAGAAGGTATATGAGGCCCAATCTAAAAATTTCCCTTTTCTATGTTGGATAAATTTTGAAGAGGTAATAGTAGGTTTTAAGGTTAATTAGAAAAAAATATATGGAATAAATCTGGTTCTGGATACTCAAAAATCCTTCAACTGTAACATTGTGGACAACATTAGGTATCATAAATTTCTCTTATTGTTCTTCTTCAGAATTGACATCATCTTATATAGAATCTGAAAGGGAGGGATTGATGAAATTTAATGAAACCTAATTAATTACTGGAATTTTATTTGGGTCTCTGAGATTTATTCATTCCACGCCATCTGTGAGTACATTTACTCCCTTTTTCTAATTTTATAGATGTCGATAAAAGGGAAGCGATCCAAAGTGAATCTATAGAAATCATGTTATTCTATATATATAATGAGTGTTACGGGAAAAAAAATCTAACAAACTGGAAGGTTAATCTTTTTTAGATTTTACCTACTCAAAAGAAACTAAAATTTATTGAGGAGGATGTTGTTGAGGTGAAGACTTGAATGATTGGGATATTACCGTTCTATATTCGAATCAATTTGGTTCTGGATTGTCGATCACCAAGGTTCTATTAAAAAACCCCCTAGCCCCGCAGGCTGTAGTTTCTCTAGAACTACCATGGAATATATTTCAATGTATTCCTTTTAAATTCTAAATATGTTTTTGGAATGTTGGATGGGTGCATCATTATAATTGTACCTTAATTACCCACATCTGGAGGTCATTAGATTATTTCTTACATTTTTATATATAATGCATGATATAAGGACCCAACCATAAAATCTTACATAATATTGAATTAAATGAATAATTCACATTGAGGATATTTTCAGTTTTAGAGTTTTATAGATTAAGGCCATAACTATTACATTTCGAAATATTACAAAGTAGACACTTCTACATAGTTTCCATTTTTTTACAAAACATGAACTCTTGGAAAAAAATAGTCATGTCTAGTTTCATGTTTAAGATATCATGACTTCTCCTTGATCCCATCCTTTACCCTATTCCACATTATGTCATGTGAAAAACATTTTAAAAACATGGGAGGAGCATAAATAACTAATTAAGGGATACACAAAGAAGTAAAACTGTTATTTTTTAAAAACAACAATTAAAACATGAATACATAAACACAAGTAATACTTTTAACCTTTATGATGTAGTAAATAATCTTCAGTAAATAATGTATCATTACATACCCTTTTTTGACCAAAATATTACCATAAAACCCATATAAATAACACATAACATATAAAGGTAACTTGGGACATAAACATACAGAAATGGAATAACCATATGGTCGACTTCCAAACATATCACTAAATGGAATAGCCATACGGCCGAATTCCATACCCAATGCATTGGAGGTTATAACGTAACCACCCGTCCCGGTATTCACAGAACCACACGTCATTTGGTTTATCATGTAACCACCTATCAAATGTCCAAGTACAAAAACAAAATCACATCACATACAACAAATATAAAGGAAAGGAAACATTTCCAAATTTCAATCCCAATATATCACGTAAATATATTAACATAAGAAATCCATTTTGAAAACCATTTTCAAAACCAAAAATACGTAATAGAGTATAAGGTATTTATTTTATTTTAAAAAAACAATACGGCTTGTTGAGTAAGCCAATGATCAAATAATACTCACGACGGCGGAAAAGGTTGTTGTCACCGTGTACGTTAAAAGAAACAATCCTTTTTTTCATTTTTTCAAATGCTTCATAGAAAAAAAATTCCTTTTAAAGATATGAAAAGTCATAGGTGTTTACACATCGTAAAAAATAAAGTCTTGTATTAGAATAAAATATGCATCAATGAAAGGAGATTGAGACGATGTCCCTTACCTCGTGTCAGACTTGACTCAATCGTTTTTTTAATATCCTGAATAATAATCTAAAGTTAATATATACCTTCTTAAGAACCTTTATCAAGTTTATTATTCCTTTTATATCACTTATTACAACGTTATAAACATTATTTAATCATTTAAGATAATAACTTTCATTTTGTCGATATTTGGAACTTGACTCAAAAATGAACACCTTATATTTACAAGTTGTCCATGTGGTCAATATTCCATTATATCCAGAATGATATAAATGATTTAGATATCATATATATGACATATATCCAGTATATACATGTATTTATAATATTACATAAAATTTAGAGGCAACAAATGAAATGCACCGTTCATGGAGACGATAAGACGTACGTACGCATGAACACTACTTTTATTTCTATTTCTTATTTTATTGGAAATAAAACATAATTATACATAGGTATATTATAATTCCAGTATAATATCATATATAATATCATTAACACTATCCTTTATACATCCTACATAAGGCATTAATGAGTCACATCACTTTAAGGGGGCGGTAGTCCACACTTCCTCAAATGAGATTATCGTATTTACCCACTATGGAAACCATAAAGGCTTGATATAATTGGGAAGTACAGAAGCATAATGAAATCATAAACATAATATATATCATATATAAATATAGTTCCATCATAATGTCCACCATGAGAGGCGGTAGGAGATAATCGAACAATCATCGTTTCGTGAGGCGTCAATTTTCCATCCACAGAAACATTATGTTCTTCACACATTAGATGGAGGTGAGTGTATGTGTAGTTATAATCATTATCATAACAACATCCTAGTATATTGAGGATACTGGTATTGTTACAAAAGAAAGTAATAAAAAATAGTTTAGGGATTGTAGAAGTAAAAGAAAAGAAAGCAATTTAAGAGAAATCATTATTTTTAATTTAGGAAACTTCCTTTGCTTTGAACCAAAAGGATTTGTTGAAGTGCATTCTGACTAAGTTAGGGCTTTTAAGAAGAGGGGAAGGATGTTTAGAGCTTAATTGGGTAGAGTTTTGATGAACCAAATGGCTTTATAGGTGTGTGGAATTGGTTAGAAGTGGTCTCCTTTTATAAGGGGGAGGTGGAGCTCTTTAGGAAAGTGTGAAACTATTATTTTATTATATAATGATATTCGGTTTCTAACAGTCCAAAAATCATTATATTTGAAGATAAGATGACTCATGGTAGAAATAAAATCATCCAATCAGAATTGGACTTGTTTTGGATAATATTTTAATCATTATAATCTTATTTATTTAAATCATTTATTAATGAGGTAAATATTGCATCATTATTGTATCCTAAATGATTTAATTTATTTGATGTCTAAAAATAAAATAAAAAATACCATGATATATGAAATTTTATTTATATATCCAAATAATATTTATAGTCTAAAATACAAATTATATAACACCATAAAAAAATTTATTACTAAATGAGTTTTGTTTATGTCATTTTGGCCTTTACTGTAAATTAATTAATCTAAATTGTCATTATCACTTCCAATTGGATCAAAGGGGTCCCAAAATGGACCCAAAGATTACCATGTTCGTTAATGACTCAACTAATAAGTTTAGGAAAAGTTTTACGGTAATTATAAATTATTATAGTATTCTTTTAACCATTAATTACCCTATTTACCTTTAACCGCGGCAAATAAAAGTCAAAAGTTACTATTCACCAAAAATTATTTGCATATAAATGAACCTCATTTTACTATATTATAAAAACCATGTATGTCGTATTTTTGAAATTCAATTCACAGAAGTGGTAAAATTTCATTAAAATGAAAACGTCAGTTTGAATAACTACTACTAAGTGCTGTCACAATTCATCAAAAATTGAAGGTTTTCAGAAAAATACCGAAAATTCAGCCGAAGAAATATTAGATATTCTGAATTCAAAAATGATGTCTATTTTTCCAAATCCAAAACAGAGATGTGGAATTAATTAATTTTAAAATTAATTCCTGTTATCAACACAAATAGCGTGTTTTTAAGAAACAATAACAATCAAAAGATTGATACTTGTTTATGTCCAATTTCAAAGTGAAATTAATTCAATGACCAACATGTGATTAAATGGTAAAAATATATTCTAGTTACACATTAAAAGAAATTAAAAAGATAATCCAACAATATAAATAAATTAGATTAAAACATAATTTTGAATTAAAATACCATATTTTCACTATTCATTAAAAATGAACTTTATCGGAAATATTCCACAAATTTACACAAAGTAAATTTTGATGTCCCCATTCTTAAGAAGGAGTTCATTTGGTCATATAGATTGTATTAAAGTGACCAAAACTAGATTTAAAAAGGTTTTTCCATTAAAAGGTGATAAATTGGCCTTTTAATGTAAATTATGCTTAAAAGTAGATTCATTCACATTTTAAGCCTCTATCATTTTATTGGATAATGTGAATACACTTAACAAATAGGTATAATCATATTGTAGTTAGTTTAATTCATTCCCGCTAATACAATGGCTAGGAGTTAATTACCATGTAAAATGATAATATTATATTATTAGTGTGAAACGCCAGATTCCAAATAAACTCGTTGTTGAGTATCAGGTTCAATATCAAACTTTGAAACCCTTTTAAAGTAAAATTAATATTTAATTCCAAAATAATAATTATTATAAAAATATCTTATTCTTTATTTACTTTGTATGTTACATCCTCACCCCCTTTTGGAAATTTTTTCCTCACAATTTTTATTCACATATCAAAATATGTGGGGGTATTTATCCCTCATAGCATATTCAGATTCTCATGCTGCCTCTTTAACCATATGGTTTTTTCCACAAAACCATTTCCTGGTAAATTACCTTATTCTGGAACACCTTCTCTCTACAGTCAAGAATCTGGACTGGTTGTTCTTTAAAATAGATATTCTCTTCCATCTGAACTTCCTCTGGGCTCAAAAAATGAGATGGATCTGGCATATACTTTCTCAAAATCGAAACATGAAAAACATTGGGTACCTTGGATAGACTTGGAGGTAAATCCACTCTGTATGCAACTGATCCAACTTTCTCGAGAATTTCATAGGGTCCAATGAACCTCGAACTCAACTTTTCTTTCTTACCAAAATGCATCACAGTTTTCCAGGGGGAAACTTTGAGAAATACATGATCACCTACCTCAAAGGAAAGATCCTTCCTACGGTTATCAGTATAACTTTTCTGTCTTCTCTGAGCTGTTCTCATGTGTTTCTGAATCAACTAAACTTTCTCTCCCATCACTTCTAACAATTCTGGTCCCATCAGCTTCATTTCACCTACATCATCCCAAAAAACTGGAGTACGAAAATGCTTTCCATATAATGCCTCAAATGGATCCATCTGTATACTGGAATGAAAATTGATATTACATAAAAATTCTTCCAAAGAAAGTTTTTGGTCCTAAATTCCTTGATAATCCATTGAGAAATCTTGTATCATATCTTCCAATGTCTGAATTGTTTGTTCTGACTGCCCATCTGATTGAGGATGACAAACTATACTAAAATTTAATTCAGTTCCCGATGACTTCTGAAGGCCTTTCCAATAGTTTGAAGTGAACCTGGGATCACGAACAGAAACAATGGAGAGGGGAACACCATGCAACCTGACTATCTCATTAACATAAAACCGATAATGTTGATATAGAGAAAAATTATCTTGAATAGGAAGGAAATGAGAAGATTTATTCAATCGATCAACTATAACCCAGATTGAATTATTACCTCGAGATGTAATTGGTAATCCCACAACAATGTCCATGGATATATTTTCCAATATCCACTCTAGCACCGGTAAAGTCTGAAGCATTCCTTTTAGTAACTGATGCTCTGTTTTAACCTTCAGAAAAGTCACTCACTTCCCAGTAGAATCAGCAATATCGGTTTTCATTCCATCCCACCATTAATACTCCCGAATATCTATGTACATCTTAGTATTACCAGGATTATCTAAAAATGGGGAAATATGAGCTTCACATAACTACTCATTCTTAAAATGTTATTCACAAGGAACACATAATCTCTTTCCAAATATCAAAACACGATCATTATCAACGTTAAATTCAGGTAACATACCCTTCTGAACTGACTCTACCCTTTTCTACAACTCACTGTCTTCTTTCTATGCTTGCTCTATTCTGTCTGATAAAGATGACTTCACTGACACCTGAAACAAAACAGAAGAATTTCCCACACCAACAACTTCTATTCCAAAGTTCATCAAATAAAAAACCAATGGATCTCATTCCAAATGTATCATGTCTAATAAGACATTACTTTTTCTTCTCAAAGAATCGACCACATTAATTGATTTTCCCAGATGGTAATGTATTGTGCAATCATCATCCTTGATTAATTCCAACCATATCCTCTGTCTCATGTTCAATTTTTTTTGAGTGAATATATACATCAAAATTTTTTGATCAGTATATATTTAACACATCACTCCATACAAATGATGTCTCCAAATTTTTAAAGGAAAAATAACAGAAGCTAATTCCAAATCATGTGTAGGGTAATTTAACTCATGTGGTTTCAATTGACCTGAAGCATAAGCAATTTCATGATCTTTTTTCTTTACGACACAACCAATTCCATTCAACGAAGCATCACTATAGATAACAAACTCACCATTTCTGGAAGGAAGTTCCAAAATTAGAGCATTAACTAATCCTCTTTTCAATTCTTGAAATCAATCATCTAATTCTTTTGTCAAGATGAACTTAACACCTTTTCGAGTTAACTTAGTCATTGGACAAGATAACCGTGAAACATTTTCAACAAACCTCTGGTAATAACCTTCCAAACCAATAAAACTATGAATCTTGGTTATATATGTGGGTCGTGGCCATTCTTCACCAACTTTGGTTTAATCAGGATCCACATTTATTCCATTTTTTTGAAACAATGTGACCATCGAAAGAAATTTGTTGTAACCAAAAGTTACATTTGCTAAATTCCCATAATGTTTCCCTTATTTTAAGGATTTCATAATAACCCTTAATTGAATTTAATTCTCTTCTTTAACTTTACAGTTAAATTATAGCAAAATATCATTTCTAAACACAACCACCATTTATCACTTGAGTCAACTGAGCCATCACTGCCAAAAACTGTTCAATTCTAATTCTGACTATCTCTGAATGCAGATTTGAAGGTCATTTCCATCTTTATGACTTCCCATCACAACTTCCCTCTTTATTCTATGAAAACCCATTCTCAACACAGAAATATCTTAGGTGAAGCAACATGGTAATATATAAATACTATATCATTCCAATATTATCATAAATTCCTTTATGGATATTAATTTAACAATACCCTAACTCCTAAAGTTATCTAAACCGACCTCTGATACGAACTATAAGGACCCGGCCTTATAACCATAAATAATCATGAATTAAATGAATAATTCACATTGAAGATATTTTTTGGTTTAGAGTTTCAGAGAGTTAGGCCATAACTATTACATTTCAGAATATTACAAAGTAGACACTTCTACACAGTTTCCCTTTTTTTACAAAACATGAACTCTTGAAAAAAAAGAGTCATGTATAGTTCCATGTTTAAGATAGCATGACTTCTCCTTAATCCCATCCTTTACTATATTCCACATTGTGTCCCTTGAAAAACATTTCAAAAACATGGGATGAGCATAAAAAGCTCAGTAAGGGATACACAATGAAGTAAAACTGTTAGTTTTTCAAAACAACAAGTAAACCATGAATACTTTAACATAAGTAATACTTTTCACCATTATGAGGTATTAAATACTCTTCAATAAATAATGGATCATTACGTACCCTTTCGAAACAAAAATATTACCATAAAATCCATATAAAGAACACAAAACATATAAACGTAAATTGGGACAAAAACATACATAAATAGAATAACAATACGGTCGACTTCCACACATATCACTAAATGGAATAACCATACGACCGACTTCCATACCCAGTGCATTGGAGGTTATAATGTAACCACCCCTCCTGGTATTCACAACACCACCCATCATTTGTTTTATAACGTAACCACCCGTCAAATGTCCAAGTACTGATATAAAATCATAACACATACAACAAATATAAATGAAAGAAAACATTTCTACATTTCAATCACTATATATCACTTAAATATATTGACATAAAAAATTCATTATCAAAACCGTTTTCAATACCAAAAATACATAAAAGAGTATAAGGTATTTATTTTATTTTAGAAAAACATTACTGCTTGTTGGGGATGCCAAAGATCAAATAAGACTCGCGACGACAGAAAAGGGAATTGTCACCGCGTATGTTAAAAGAAACATTCCTGATTTTCATTTAGTAAAAAACTTCATAGAAATAAATTCCCTTTGAATGAAATGAAAAATCAAAGGTGTTTATACAGCGTATAAAATAATGTCTTCTATTAGAACAAAATATACCTCAATGAAAGGAGATTGAGACGAAGTCTCGTACCTCTTGTCCGACTTGACTCGATCGTTCTTTAATATCCTGAATAATAAACTAAAGTTAATTTATACTTTCTTAAGAACCTTTTTAAAGTTTATTATTCCTTTTATATCACATATTACCATTTTATAAACATTATTTAATAATTTAAGTTAATAACTTTTGTTTTGTCGATATTTGGCACCTGAGTCAAAAATGAACACCTTATATTTACAAGTTGTCCATGTGGTAAATAGTCCATTATATCCATAATGATATTCATGATTTAGTTATCATGTATATCATATATATTCATTATATACATGTATTTATAATTTTACATAACATTTAGATGTAAGAAATGAAATGCACCGTTCATGGAGACGGTATGTCGTGCATACGCATGAACGCTACTTTCATTTCTATTGCTTATTATAATGAAGAAAAAACATAATTATACATAGTTATATAATAATTAAATTATAATATCATATATAATATCATTAACACTGTCCTTTATACATCCCACATAAGGCATTAACGAGTCACATCACATTAAGGGGGCGGTAGTCCACACTTCCTCAAATGAGATTATCGTATTTACCCACTATAGGAACCATAAAGGCTTGATATAATTGGGAATTACAGAAGAATAATTAAATCAAAAACATAATATATATCATATATAAATACATTTCCATCATAATGTCCCCCATGAGAGGTGGTAGGAGATAATCGAACAATCATCGTTTCATGAGGCGTTAGTTTGTCATCCACATAAACATTATGTTCGTCACCCATTAGAAGGAGGTGTGTGAATATGTAGTTTGAATCCTTATCATAACAACATCATATAATATTGAGGATACTTGTGTTGATACAAAATAAATGAATAAAAATGATTTTAGTGGTTGAATAAGTAAAACAAAAGAGAGCAATTTAAGAGAAATTGTTACCTTTAATTTAGGAAACTTCATTTGGTTGGAACCAAAATGATTTCTTCAAGTGAATTATGCCTAAGGTAAGTCTTCTAAGTGGAGTAGAGGGATGTTTAGAGCATAATTGGGAAGAGATTGGACGAGCCAAATATCTTGAGAGGTGTGTGAAATGGGTTAGAAGTGGTCTCCTTTTATAAGGGAGAGGAGGGGCTCTTTAGGAAAGTGTGAAACTTTTATTTTATTATATAATGATATTCGGTTTCTAATAATCCAAATATAATTATATTTTAAGATAAGATGACTCATAGTAGAAATAAAATCATCCAATCAGAATTGGACATGAATTGGATAATAATTTAATCCTTATAATTTTATTTATTTAAATCATTTATTTGTGAGGTAAATAATGCATCATTATTGGGTCATATATAATTTAATTTACATGATGTCAAAAAATTATAAAACAAATGCCATGATATAGGAAATCTTTTTATCTTTATAAAGAATATTTATAGTTGAAAATAGTACTTAGATAACACCATATAAAATATAATTACTAATTTTTTTTGTTTATTTCATTTTGGCATTTACTATTAATTAATTAATCTAAATTGTCATCATCACTTCCATGTGGATCAAAGGGGTCCCAAAATAGTCCCAAATATTACCATGGTCGTTAATGACTCAACCAATAATGTTAGGACAAGTGTTAAGGTAATTTTGAATTATTATAATATTATTTTAACCTTGAATTACCCTATTTACCTTTAACCGTGGTAAATAAAAGTAAAAAATTACTATTCACCAAAAATAATTTAAATCTTAATGAACCAAATTTTACTTCATGATAACATCCTTGTATGTTGGATTTTTGAAATTCAATTCACAGTAGTGGTAAAATTTTATTTAAATGAAAAAGTCAGTTTTTTAACTACCACTAAGTGGTGCCAATATTCCTCAAAAATTGATGTTTTTCAGAAAAATACCAAAAATTCAACCTAAGCTATATTTGGTATTACGAATTCAAAAATGATGTCTATTTTTATAAATTTAAAAACTATAAGTGTAATTAATTTATTTATAATTAATTCATGTTATCAAAACAAATAGCGTCCTTTTAAAAAATAATAACTATCAAAAGATTGAAACTTGTTTATGTCCAATTTCAAAGTGAAATTAATTTCAATGACCAACATTGGATTAAATGGTAAAAATATATTCTAATTAAACGTTAAAACCAATTAAAAATATAATCTAACCATATAAATAAATTAGATTTAAAAAAAAAATTTGAATTACAATACAATATTATCACTATTCATTAAAAAATGAACTTTATCAGAAAAATTACAAAAGTTTACACAAAGAAAATTTTGATGTCCCCATTCTAAAGAAGGATTTTATTTGGTCATATAGAATGTATTAAAGTGACCAAAACTATATTTAAAAAGGGTTCTCCATTAATAGGTGATAAATCGGCCTTTTAATGTAAATTATGCTTAAAATTAGATTCATTCACATTTTAAGCGTCTATCATTTTATTGGATAATGTAAATACATTTAAAAACATGTATAATAATATTGTAGTTAGTTTCACTCATTCCCGCCAATACAATGACTTGGAGTTAACAACTGTGTAAAATAATAATATTATATTATTAATGTGAAACGTAAGATTCCAAAGAAACATTTTGTTGCGTATAAGGTACGCTATCGAACAAAGAAACCCTTTTAAAGTAAAATTAATATTTAATTCCAAAAATATTAATAAGTATAAAAATATCTTATTCCTCATTTACTTGGGATGTTACACCTGACATTCATATATATGAGTCTTTCTTGATATTTTCTGATTCTTGAAAAAAAAATTCACTAAATAGTATGATCTCTTTATGATCGTTGTTGTTAGGAGTTGGTCATAGAATGTTTTTGTTGATCATGTTATCTGTTATGGAAATAATCAATTTTTTTTAGTTTCCCATAAGCTGTTGCAACACACAGTACAACTTTTGGCATGCATTATAGGATATGGAACACGGTAAAATGTTACACCATATTTTTCACCCATCCTCTGATATGAAAACCATATGGGATATCTAGGATTAATTATTTAATTTTTTTATTGCACTATAGAATTCACACTAAAAGAATCCTTAATGTTGTATTTTATTTAATAACATACATATATGAGATCATATAAGTCAATTTTTTGTTGTAACCTTACTATTACCTTTACATGGATTGGATATTGTTTTTGGGTAATACTTTAAATATCAAGAATGATTTTTATTCCATATATTATGGTAGATATTGTACCCACAATCTTCTCACAACATCTATGGAATGATGTATTCTGTAGTGGGTAAAAGAAAGAACAAGAATAATTTGTCATCATTGTCCATCTATTTTTATATTATTAGATGGAGTTCTTCATTTTTTGATAGAGGATACTAAAAATTATACGACCAATGATTATCTTTACCATCCCCTTTATCATTATCATTAAGAATGGTTGTAACTTCCCCTAAAATTTTGTATGTTTGGGGATCCATAGGTGGTTTGGAGAACCACCATCACCAAGGGTTGTCTTCTGGAAGAGAAGTAATTTCACATTCCAATGATAAGGAAACATACATTTGTGGATTTTTTTTTCAATTTCATAATATTATAAGGCCATTATCATTAATAAATCACCATGGTTACAATCTTTCAGATGACTTCAAATACTACTATTGATATATCATTCACAGTGTTTTCCATCATGGTGTAGATTTCTATAGTGGACTACATAAAGTGTAAAACCCTTATTCTACATGATTTTATATCCATGCTGAGGGATTTCATGACACTAATAATGCTATGGAATCTTTATAACTATTAGTTTATGGTCACGAAACAAGTCGTTACGGTTAATTGTTTGAGGTGGTTTTTTCATAAATATATTTATCTATTTTATAATTTGTTACTTTGTGGGTAGGAACTTTAGTTATCCAATATAATCATTTGAGGGTTTCATGAACTCCAGTATTTTGTATAATGGTTCTGTAGATCATATTCTTAAAAAAAAATTGGTGAGGTTTCATCATGGACACCTTCTTATGATATAATTGGGCCACTTAATAAGAACATTGTTATTTATATATGAAATCATATTAACTAGATTCCCTTTTGATGAGGGATTTTTTTTGAAATGATTTTATAATTTTAATAGATGATTGATCCTACCTCATATTGGACATTATAATGGGAAAATTTTCTCCTATTAAGAACATGTTTTTTCCTGATCTTTTTTTCGATATATCATTGAGATGTTTTCCCAATGTCTATTATGGATGGAAGAAGACATATATGTCTGCTTCAGGGTTATATACTGATGATCCAAACCATATGTCACGATGGGACTATCTATATGTCCCTATTTCACTATTCTATTAATTATTATGATATTTTTAAAGGACCATAAGTTGTGGGCTAGAATTTTCATCTTTCATTTAACCATTTTCAGGATATGATCGGTGACTTTAGCGACTAGAATAGGGATGCATACCCATTAAAAATGTGGATTCGTGTTATATTATAACTCATAACATTTTTTCCTATATTTGGATACTAACTATACTCATTTTTGGGGAAAGGGAGTTCATTCTTTCACCTATCTGTCTCTTGAATATATTGATTGTCATTTTTATGTGTTTTCTAATAGGGCTGCTCGGAGGCTTGGTGAATATAGTTTGGTGTGTATGTATGCTTTTGTATTTCCACCAAACATGGTAAATGGTAATCTTTAATAACATAGATATTATTTTAATAGAATTATTTATTTGTAGATTTATGTGAATGTCCATACTCATAGTTCACTAATATATTTCAACGATAGGATTACTGGAGTTGTTCCGGGGGACTTTTCCAGATAGCATAATTAAGGCGGGCAGTTGTATGATCATGTTCTCGCTTCACAGTGAAATAGGGTTTTTGGGGTTCCTTATAGTGGTAAGTGGTTCCACCCTACTCCAGTTTTACCTTTTTTACATCCCTATAATACCTTCTTGTATGGACATATCTGGATGATCATTAAAGGATGGATGAGGATGGAATCATTATTATTTGACGTTTCATTACCAAATCATGTTTTTGGAAGATCATGTATTTAAGAAAACATTAGAAGGACCCTTATGTCTTATGTTTGAGCCTTTATGTATCCTTTTTATCCACATTCCTGAGATAAAATCAGGACTAGTATTTTCAATCCATGTATAATGTCTTGAAAACATGAAGATAACGATAGGTGTCTTGTAATTTTGGCACAACAGATGTCACTGGTTGGGAAATCAATGTGTCTTTTTGATCAGGAGGACCTATCAAGAATAATACTTGGTAACTATTTTACCATTAATGAATTACTCCTCGAACATTTCTATCACAACCTATCCCCCAGGGCCCATTCCATGACAACCCCAAACCTGCCTTCAAATGGCTAGGGGACAGTGACTAGAACTTGAAATAAATATCCCAAAATGGAAAGCATTGTCTATAAACCTATAAACACACAGGAATGGAATACAGGAAAAATAAAACAACAAATGAAAATTTACAACCACCAAAAACTAACACCATTGATAAAAAAAGGTGTAAATTGAATGTAATGGGGCTAGAATACAAGACCATGAACCCCCAATGTAACTAGTACGATCGATGTCCACTATAAATTATCTACCTATAAGGAAGTTGCAGTAATGCGCGAAACTGTAAAAGTATGATCTATCTGATCCTTCCTCACTAAGTTCAACTGAGTCCAGAACCACCATGGACTGTGTCTTATCATTGTTCATCTGAAAAAGACACAACACATGCTGGAAAATCCCATGCATGGGTTATCATAACAACTCAGTAGGGACCCTGAGACCCCTTAAGGACTCTCATAAATTCAAAATGGAAAATATCACAAATAAATTAACATAAAAACACCACCAATAATGAAATAAAATATGTACCACAAAGTAAAATATTTTTCACACCATGTATAACTTATGTACATAAGTAAATATGACTAGCTGAAAGGATAGACCATCTTATTTTGTTGATAGGATCTACTGCTGATCCATGAAGGGTCATTATGTTATAGATCCACAAAGGGACACTCTACTACTGATCCAAAATGGGTCGATCTACCACTAAACTACAGTGGGTCATGCTACTATTGATCCATGAATGGTGGATCTCATGATAATCAACAGAGGGTCTCTCTCATGCTGATCTACGAATGGTCGCCCCAATTCTTATCCACAAAGGGTTTCTCTATTTCTAATCCATGAAGTGTTTCTATTGATTCATCACATCATAGACAACTATTGGATTCCTGAACTTATCATTCTTGATACTAGGAGGATATAATCAACAATCCATAAGTCATACATCAACTTACTAGAAGCCCCACATAGTGTATCCCATGAAAAATCTCTTCATAAGGTTCCTAACACAACAGAGGATTTGTCGAATGGACACCCTGTCTATTGGATATAGGTGTTTTTTTGTAAAAATAGCCTTTTTGGATTTGAGTACAATCTAACATTTAAATATTCCAAGCTCCACAAAAACTCACATACATTATGTTATAATGACTTATTTTCGTAAGAGTCTTTGTGATCCACATAACATGTCAATAGGATCCCAGATCTCTTAGTTACAAGTGTTTCAGTGAAACAGTGGTCGGTTGGGTCAAGGCCCGGTCTGACATAGGCCCAACCCGTCATGGTCTGTCCCTACCCAAGGAGACATGGGATTGGCTTGCTTTGTAGGACTTGGACCACTTGTAGAAAACCATCTCGATGGGCCTAATTAATGACATGTTGGGCCATGGGTCTGGCATGTTGGGCTGCGAGTTTGGCTCGGCTGGTGGGACATCGCCCACTAGTGGAAACCCGGCCCGAGCGTGGTGTTGTTGTTTCCATTTAAAGCCTCGACAGTGCCAGCTGGCACCACCTCAACCTCTGACCAGTCCGCGTAGCATACCATCTCGTTCCATTACGACTCAGCACTTCCACATATGTTCTATCATGCACGGCTGGCTAAAAAGTCGGCAAGTCCTCCCACATGTGGTCGATGGAAAATGTTCCTACAACTCGTCCAAGCTCCCCAAATGCATGACTCCTCCTCCACATGGCTTTGTTTGGCACTACGCGTCCATGCAACCATGGATTGCTATTCGCATCCCATTTTTCATTGCGACACACTCTCAGGGGCACCATCTCCCTCTGCCCACTGACGCCTCCAACGCTAGTTCGTCGGTTGTTTATTCTACTGGCCACCAATGTTACTTCAATGGTAAATTTCTCTTGCATAATAGGTATGTGGTCTTCGTAGGGTGTCACCATTACTACAAATCCCTCAAAATTTTATTTCCACCAACTTGATCATTTGTTCATGTATAACGGACAAGAAAAATCCAAATCGGACGGACCTAGACCATTTTTGTGTCAGCCCGTGCCATCTGCATTAGAGATTAATCATGGGGGAAAATAATAATAACCACAAAGCATATAAAATCTAGATCTTAAATCATGCATTATATCCCCCGAATGAATGATTGGATTGTCAATTAACCTATTTATGGGATGGTCCACATTCGTCGTTAAACTCAATAATTGGGATAGAAACATTAATCATAGTTAATGTGTGAACCCCTACATTTATTGTTGGATATGTTGCTGAATATGGATGAGATTTGTGTCATCGTCATTGATCCATTAATAATTATCTTTCTTCATCATTGATCAGTTGTCAGAACTGATCCATTCTAAAAGTGTTTCATCATTGTGTTTGTAATATCTTTTGATCATCAATGATGGAGGTTTCCATTAACGTTTAGTGATAGAAATTATAGAGTTTTTTTCATCCCTGAATTTCGATTAACTAATAAGGAAGACATGTTAAGTGATTTATCATCTCCATGATGTTCTGTTAGTTAGTGCTATTAATGAAGGCAGAGTCACCTCATCACTGCATCGCAGCTTTGACGAATTTTAACCGAACAAAAAGAAAAGAAAAAAATTAATATTATTAAGAAATCATTTTTTCTCTTTTTGTATGAAAAAATATCTTTTCCAGTCGACGCATTCTAGTCAATGATAGGCCACTCTTAGGAGAATGTTGATGATATGAGTCCAATGATACCCTTATATTTCTGATCTGAGCACCAATTCAAAATATTGAAAAACTCGCTCGCACGTTCACTTTTGAGAACCTAAAATAAGTTCAAAATTACATTCTGGGCACTCTAGGACATGGAATCACTTTCTATGTCAAAACCATGTCTTGATATTATTCTAATAGACTATGAAAAACATTTATGGAAAATTCTGGTTTATTACATTGTATCCACCTTTGAACATTACATCCCTGAAATAAAAAAACGGGCTAAAAATAGATTGGGGGTAATGATCACGAATCAGATCCTCTTGCTCCCATGTGATATCCTAGAGATTCACATTCTTCCACAAAATAATCATAAGAGGAATCTAATATCCATGAAGGATCCCATGTATTCTAAACACTATCTCCACTGACTACTCCGCGATAGTCACCTTTTCATCAAACACTGTCTCGTCATGCTCGATGATGTGAAAAGGGGTTTTCACATATCTCCTCAATTAGGAAATGTGGATGAAACACGCAACTTTTCTATCTTTGGTGGTTGAGCTATGTGTTACACCTCCTCACCAACTCTCCTAAGAATCATAAGTGGTCCAATAAGACTCACTGATAGCTTTCTGCTTGAAAAATAGTTGTATTTCATGTCAAGGGGGACCCGTAGTAATACATGGCCTGCTCAAGAAATGAAAAAAACATCTCCAACCAATATTATAGGGAATTAATCCATTTATGTGTTGTATTAATCCTCTTACAGATGACATGCACCTTCTCTGCTGTAGCATGCACCATATTTCGACCTACGAGTACTGATTCCCCTTGGTCTGTCAAAACGAAAGTTTATTTGAAGAATCATCCTTAAAGTGCATCAAATGGCTATATACTGATGGGGGATTGGTATATGTCATTGTACTCAACCTCAACTAATAATAGGCGGTCCTCCCAACTATGTAAAAAATTTAGAACACAATAACGAAGCATGTCCTTCAAGGTTTTTATGGTCCTCTCTGTCTTATCATCACTCGGTGGGTTAAATGCTATGTTGAATCGTATCTAATACATTAATGCCTCATGCAATCCCTTTAAAAACAGGTATTTAATTTGTGCATCAATATTTGAGGCTATCGTCAAAGGAATCCAATGAAGTCGCATGATCTCATAATTGTAGAGGCATCCCAAGTTCTCTACTGATTCCATCTTTCGAATGGAGAGGACGTGGGATGACAAGGTGAGTCAATCAAAAATCACCTAAATGGTTTCCTGTCCTCCAGACATACATGGTAAACCCATAATGAAGTACATCAATAACCCATCGCACTTCTTCTCCATTATCCCGAGGTGATGGGTGAATCTTATTGGTACCTGATTCTCAGCATTCACTTGCTGGAAAGTGCGACACCTAGAGAAAAACTCTGCCACTGCCATCTACATCCCTGGCCACCAATATTGAAATCATTGGTCCTTGTACATCTTCATCACTCATATAGGTACCACCAAGGGGGTGTATAGAACTCCCGCAACACCTCCTCTTGTAAAAACACTTGTACAAAGGTGCACCCTCTAAAAATGATGACAACCACCACATCTTCAGAATATCCATCAGGTGCATGTCATATGGCTATCTGAGCACATGTAGTCTCGCATCTTCTATCACTATGTTATGCCACCCCGAATCGATGTAAGAGTCGTGGGTAAACTACTATCAACTGAAGTAAAACTTTCTCATCTCTATCCATGATGGAAATATGAAGTGATGATAGCTTATCCAAGGCATCATTGAGTAATTGTGAACTTGATCACGAGATAAGAGAATCCACCACAACATTTCCAATTATAGGTGTATATACATTATCAATGTCATTTTCCCAAAGGAAGTCTATCAAATCATGCTTTATTGGGTTCAGATATTTCTACGAAAAGATATTCTTGATGCTATTGTGGTCTGAGTAGATGATGATTGACTTTCCCATCATGTATTGTCGCCACATCCTTAGTGGAAATTCCACATCTACTAATTCCAGTTCATGAGCCCAATATTTATACTCATGTGGTCTCAGCTATCATGAGCCATAAGAAATCACTATATCAACTGACATTCAAAAAAAATAGTCTGATTCATGATGCATCATTCTCTACTATGTAGTCAACGCCCTCCTCTAGAAACTTCAATATGGGTGCACTATTCACGCTCTGCCTCAGGTGTTAGAAGCTCTTCTGGCATTTTTATATCCACATGAAGGGGTTTCCCTTCTTCATTAAAGATTTCATAGTTACTGAAACTCTTTATAAGTCATGTATGAATATCCGATAGTATACTCTACACCCTAGGAAACACCATTCTTCTATATCACTATTGGGTGGCTCCTAAGCAAGAAAACCTTGATCTTCGCTGGATCCACCACAGCTCCATCCTCCAAGATGACAAGTCCCACAGAATTGACCTTTCATATCTACAAATCAATCTTCAATGTTTTTCTAAAAAACTAGTGCTCTTGGATCACGTACGGAACTATCATCATGTGTACATTCGGTTCTCCTCCGACGCTGAGTACACTAATATATCATCAATGAAAACTACTAAAAAATGTTCTATGTAAGACTAGACAATCATTTCCATGAGTCCCATGAACACTAATCAAGAATTTTTTAGGAAAACAATTATCACTAAGTACTCATAATGTCAGTATTGACATCTAATTGCAGTATATAGGAAGTTCCCGTCTGGTAATCAATGCTGGTTATATCCAAATATAAGGTCATTGTTTGATAACCACTACAATGCCTTCATCTAATCCAAGAGGTCATCTATCCGGGATGTGTACACATTCTCTTCACGGTCGGCTGTTATAGGTTTGAGAAGGCCACACATAGCATCAATAACTCGTCTTCTTTCTTGGAAAACAATACCAGGTATTCCCTCAGGGGAACACTCAGTCTTACGAACCCCTTCCTCCACAAGTCCTCCAAGTGTACTCTCAACCTCTTGAGATCGATAGAGCCAACCGATATATTGGTGTAGATATCAGTGTCGTCTCTGGGTAAAATTAAATGCAGAAGTATACCACTCTATGAAGAGGTAGTTATGGAACATCTTCTGGAATATTATTAACATACTCATCCGGCACTTAATGGAAACGGTGGACTCACTGCATCCACCATATCAAAGATCATGATAGCCAACGGACGAGTGATCAATCACACCCACTAATGTGCAAGTCCATCTCACACTTTCCATTTTATTCTCACCTTTAATAGAAAATTGGTATCCATCTCTGCGTGTATTCTACACTATACGTGTCAAATAGTAGATATTAGCATGACCTGCTGATAGAAAGTCCATTCCTAGAATGAAATTATAGGGCTTCAAAGCCACTACCGGTAGGTCCCATATAAAACTATCTCATTTGAGTGTAACCTTTAACTTTTAGCACCATCATGTGACTATTGAATATCCACATGATGGATTCTCCAATCGTAAATATCAAGCATACATCCCTATCTTAATATATATGTTTCTAAAGGGATCCAAAACAAGAAAGGAGTTACTAGAGCCCATGGCTAAAATCAATACAGTTAATGTGGAGATGAAAAAGATCATACGTCATATACACTCAAGTATGTTTCTATGGTAGGCCTCTAGTTCCTAGAACAGGGCCTGTACCCATCCACCTGCTCTTGGGGCCCTTGGTGGACCACCTGGGGGATGGTGGTATTGTATCATACCCACATCCACCCCCAGCTTCTCATCCTGCTCCCATGCATTGTCTGCCACATATCCAGCTGCATTGATCCATCCTATGTCACTGTCTTATCTGTCCCTCGACCATCTACTGATCATCAGTGTGGGGACTGAGAGAGATGTGATCTATGTTCCCTATCACTCGCAAGAGTGAAAAATTATAGCCCTCAACTGAACTCTAATGTCTCACGAGCACCACACATCTGACCCTACATCCATGGGTCATCTTCTGGGAGGTCTTACTTGTTTGGGCCTCTGCATCTTCTGTCAACTGCCTGCTGTAGATGAATTCTGCACATGTCATCCAATGGTGGAGGTCACCATCGATGTCTTCTTTACTAGGAAGCTCTCTACCAGTACACTCCACTCTTACATTCCAGCATGTGTCAAGATGCTGAGATAAATAATCGTTGACCTAATATCCTATCGGGGACCCTACTCAAAGGTCTAATACCGGAAGAATGAGCCTTTTACCATGTTAGTGGAGTAGCAGGAGTGGTTTTTAAGCATCACCATGTACTAGGACACAGTTAGGATGTCTAATGTAGTTATAGTAGCACAAGAATACATACATAGTGTAGTGTCACAGATACGTACTCCACCATGAGGAGTCTCTTGAAGTGGAACATGGAAAGGGTCACATCCACATATGTTTGGACAATAAAGCTCCACCATATCCTTAACATTCACTAAATAAGTCAAGTTGCTCTGTCACGACCCAACCCTACCCGGGCTCGAGCCGTAACTACCTCAAGCATGCCTCCATAGGCCAGGGGCTTGCGGAAAGCGCCGAATGCTAAACAACTCAGGGAGGCCTTTGCCTGAGTACCTGTAAACACACACGCATCCCACTCAATGCAGAGGTGCATAGTAAAAGAAAATACAAGTAGAATAAAGTGAAACTTATATATATATAAACGACATAAGTGCATCAACCTCTAATCAGTAAAAAGTAAAAGATGATGGTAAACTAAAAAGGAAAAAGGGAAAAACATGCACCCAACCAGAAAAGTGCCACAACCTAGAAACAGGTAAACAAAAGAAAAACAAATGGAAGGGTCCCACACATGGAACCCGACTCTGACCACTACACGCGGTCGAAGCTCCCAAAATCCTAAGCTCCACTGAAGTCACGACCAACCTGTCTGTTGTCTGTAAGGGCACACCAAGTGCTGGAAAGGCCCAATCAGGTGTGAGTATAAAAAAATACGCAGTAGGATACACAGAAGGCTCGAGGGAGCAACAAACGAGTTATTGAAGGGTGAGATGTAGATCAAACAAGGAAAAGTAATGGAGTACCACATAGAGAGTAGTAAGAGTACAACCAGGGGTGCAGTAAAGAGTATAGTAGAGAGTCCAACTCAACCTATAAAAAGAGAGAAGGTAGACTCATATAGAAAGAAGGAGCTAGAAATGGTGAGAAGATGAACTTCTCGTCAAGTCATCGCTACCTATAACAGGAGAGTAGACTTTTCCAACCACGAGAAGCTAACCATGGAATACACGTGGCATACCCCGCGCGTCTTCACCTCTCATGGAGGGAGAGTTACCAAGACCCAAGGAGTGGGTACTGGAACAAGGTATATACATATCCATATGCTCAATCAAGAACCACAAACAAGATCTTAATAGGATCTCAATCCTGTAGCTCAGCCCAAGAAAGTGAGTAGCCAGCAATCCCAGAAGTAAACCACCATCGATGCCCAGTATCCCGCATGTCTTTCCTGAACTTCACGTCAAGGGGATCAAATCCCCACACCACGATACTCTCCACTTTGTGCGGCATTATCTCTCCCTCACGGTTTTAGAATGCGTCGCAAGGACACATCTCAGTGGGGAAAGTGCCCCTCGTACTTGAGAGTTCTAGGGAAAGTTGAACCACAACTCGTCACTACCCCACAGTCAAGAGGACTCCTCTAAGTCAAGGTCATCCCCACACCGACCCGAACAACCAAGGATCCCGCTCTAGTATTCAATGAGAAAAGTCACCGACTTGCCTCATAAGAAGGATTGTGTATGAAATACCAACGGGTGACCCACTTCCTGGCCCTACTGGAGGGTAATTCCTAATACATCATCAGGTGACCCATTGCCCAGCCCTGCTGGAGGGTAGACCCAAAATAAGTCGATAGGCGACCCATTGCTCAGCCTTGCTAGAGGGTAGACCTGGAACAAGACTACATGAGACCCATTTTCCAGCCCTGCTTGAGGGTAGACATGGAACAAGACGACGGGCGACCCACATCCCAGCCCTGCTGGAGGGTAGACCCTCAAGAGTCATCGGGTGACCCACTATCCAGTATCTACTGGAGGGTAGTCCTGGAATAAGATGATAGGCGACCCACTGCCTAGCCCTGCTGGAGGGTAGACCTGGAACAATATGACGGGCGACCCACTGCCCAGCCCTGCTAGAGGGTAGACCCTCAAGAGTCGTCAGGTGACCCACTACGCAGTCTCTGTTTGAGGGTACACCCTATGTGGTCGTCAGGTGCCCCACTAGTCAGTCTCTGGTGGAGGGTAAACCCTAGAACTCCTCTAACCATCCCCAGTGGATGGTTCAACACTGGGAAAATAGAACTAGGAGTAGGTATCGTGAAGCCACCCAACTCCAGCACAAAAATAGGGTAAACTACTCAACCTTGCTGGTCTAAACCATCATGAACAGGATGACCCTCTAGGTCATTAGAGGTCAAAGGTATGAAAATAGAAACACGACAGGGACATGGGCCAACATGACGTGTGCCCACATGTCAACTACAACCAAGCGCAAAAACGTTCTCAGGTACAACCACAATGTGTACCTGCAAGCATACCCGTATACTCCCAGAGTATAGCACAAACCCAGCCCAAAGGCTATCATGCACACGACACCCAACGTCACCGCAAAGGCGTAAACATTAAAATTCCAACTTTTCACCTCATCTGCCTAGGAACGGCCGACCGCATCTCTTCAAATATTTACTTCACTCTCACATGAGTGAACGTGATCACATGCCAAGGGTCCACTATAAACACGGTAGAAGAAACTCCACCGGGGAACCTTCATATTTCCACATTTAATAAGATCACGTTAGAGGCTCTGATCTCCTGAATAGATTAAAATGTAGTAATCCTTACGGAAAAACATGCATGATCGACTACAAAGTCACCTCCAACGGATATCCGATGGAAAAGTCACCAACACCGCTTTACGCCCGAGCGGCATCCCGTGATCCTGAGCATCGACCTCGAAAACTGTCGGGCACATCACACCCTTGCGATCCCCTCGGGAAAACACATCAAAAGTACTACTCACTAGAATGGAACGGATATCCGGGGAATAAGATGCATTTCGTCAAACCGCGCACATGCGGTTTTACGTGGGACCCGCACCCCGGTCCCATAGCGCTACGAACGGATCGCACCGTTGTGATCCTTTTGAAGAATTACACAAGTTTTAATACTCACTTGTCCAAAATGGACACCTGGTGATAAATCTGGAAATCACCGCCAACTCCCAAAATGGACCTCTTGGGGCCCACACCAGCATACTGAATTAGAGCAGGCGGATTACACCATTACAGTCCCCTCAGAAAAACACCCAAAGTCGACTGCTCGCACGCCCCGAACAGACGTCCAATGTGAAAGTTTCTAAACACTGCTCGTAGCTCAAATGGATGGGCCATGGGGCCCATGGCTCAACTCCGGTTTCGGGGCCCAAAACCATACTGGAATCTCCGCCTCGGTGCGAGGGTCGTAAGGCCACTGACGACGCTCAAAACAGACTCTGGATGCGTTAGTGCCGCCCAAAACAAGATCCTCTGGAACCACGCTGAAGCACTTAATGTACGCGTCGTTCCACCAAGCCCCTCATCTCGAAAGTTAAAAACCTTTGAAACCATCATAAAATGTCTGCCTTGATGTGAGGTCCACAGTTCCACAAATGGTGCACGAAATGGATGGTTGTATATAATGATACGGGCACCCTGAGACTCCAAATTTCGATCTGAATGAACCGTTGGGAAGCAAAAATCCGGCTCTACACTAATATGGTCTTTTCTAGATAGGAAAACAGCATTTATATGTGATTATTAAAGCTCAATGTGTGTGGGAATTTAAAAAGTGGAATCAAAATCTACTACTTCCTAGGCGTAGCATGATTCTTCGCTGTTGACCCATCGGAGTGGTCGCGCCTCGCCAGAGTTGCCTCATTGGAGCCGCCTCGTCGAAGTGGAGGAGGAGAGGGGAGAAGATTGCAAAGGGAGGGTGAAAATGAGAGAGATGATAAGGGGGGTTAGGTTAATTAAATAAATTAATTAACTTAAACACCCTCCCGTCGCCTCGTACCAGAACTCCCGTTGGGGTCGGGATTAAGCCTCCCCTAGGCTAAAAACCATGCTCTGATCACAACAGAGGTCTCTGAATTTTAATCTGAGTCCCCATTCAGAAGATATTAAAATCAACGCCTGAGGCTGCCAAATTACGAAAATTCCCTTGGGTCCAATTTTTACTGACAGCCCCTACCCCGCAAAACATACACCCCTCCTTGGGCAAACGGCACACTCCGAACTCAACGGTGCCCTCAGTTTTCCGATCTGAGCCACTGCTTAAGAGATACTTGAGTTAAGCCAGTAAACGAATAAATTAAATATTTAATTTATCTGTTCCACGCTCCGATAGCGAGCGAGGGGTCCAAACATCCCGCGCCGGCTTGTTTCATGTCGTTCCCAGGGTAAACACCCCATTTTAGACCCATCTGTACACTCAGACTTCTGATCCAGATCACTGTTTAGGATTTATCTTGTTTATTTGGCGTGTCTAGTGTGAACGCATAGAAAATTTAATTCCAGCCACACTGGGGCTTGGATTAGCACGCTGTTTGATGGCGCCGATCTGGAATAATATCAAAATATCCCAAAGTCTTTTACTGCCAAAAACCGGGTTCTTACAGGCTCGAACCACCATCTGGTCTGTAGGTGTCTCTATCGGCTGAAAGACCTAGGTACCTGCCACCAGTCATTCCTCATATGCCTAAAGATCTATCTTTACTTGAAACCATAGAGTCCTCTGTCATTGGAACTCATGCAGTGTGCTGAATTGGTGTGCATTGTCCACTGGTGGGGTTGGTAGTAACTACTTCTCTACGGGTGGTGGTGCTGGTGGTACACCACCAGAAGGTACTATCGATGTAAGTGGTCCCTGCAACGATGCCTTATCACTCAGTGGGTCATTATCGTGATCCCCCACTAGAATCCTGGTAGGCTGTCGTCATGGAAACATCATGTAGGGAAACTAATGTTCCACGGTCAATATGCAATACCTCGTGAGTTGATACAAAATTGGTCAAGAGAAAAAATCCCAAACACATGCAGCCAACATTTTTGTGTAAAGAGATAGAAAATAGAATTTAGGGTTTTTGTGTTTGTAATCTTCGGCCACTACACCAACACTAGACCCCTTAGTCTGAAAGCTGGACTGAAGACACCTAACCCTATTTCACCCATTAAAAATACTAACTTATAGTTATTTTTTTAGAACTGACCTCCCTGTGATACCACTTTGTCACGACATGTCCCCTGGGTCTCGTGTCGTGACCACATCAAAACGGTCTTCCATTATCCAGGGGTAGAGACTAGAACTAGAATTTCATACCCTAAAAAGGGTATTGACTTTAAAATTGTACACACAAATACAAGGAATAATACACAAGGAAAACCACAATAGAAATAAGTACATCCACCACAAAGCACCACCACTGTCAGAAATAGTTGTAAACTGAAAGTAAAGGGGCCATAATACATTCCAAAGAACTCACAATGTAAATAGTACTTATCAAATTACACCTTGATTTTTTTACCTATAGGTTAGTGGAAATAAAGCATCAAGTTGTTAAAGTATGATACTTATTCTTTTTCATCACTAAGGATTACCATGTCTGGGACGATCAAGGGAAGCATAGTAGTGTCAGTCATGTGAAAAAGAAAAGACATGTGCAGGTGAATCCCATGATTGGGTGATTCTAACAACTCAATAAGGATCCCAAGACCCCTGATGGCCTCTGAAAATCCATGAGGAAAAACAACACACACAAAAATACCAAAAAGTAATTATCACTAAGAATGATCACAAATACCTTGCAAAAATTAAAAGTCAGTTCAAATTGGGTATAAATTATGAATCGAAGTAAAATAAATTAGTCATAAGTCCAGATCATATTATTCTATTGATATCCTTAGCTTCTAATCCATAGAGGGTCGCTCTTCTTCTAATCCATGTAGGTTTTTGGTATTATTTATCCAGAATAGGTCACATTGTGGCTGATTCACAACTGGTCATGATACCGTTGATCCACCCATAGACTCTCTTATAATGAAAAAATGGAGGGTCCCTCACATGCTGATACAAAAATGGTAGGTTCATTACTAATCCATTAAGGGTTTCTCTTCATTATTCCCATCACATCCATCCAAATAATTCTCGTACATAACATGCATAATTTCGGGAGGATCTACTCCTCCAGCCATAGGTCTTACCAACCGCCATGGTTTCCCTCATAGAGTAACCAAAAAGACCATGTCTTCATAACAATCCCAAATCAATAGAAAATGTGTTGAATAGCCACATGGTCTCTAAGATATTGTCATTTTTGTAAAAAGGGCCAAGTTTGATTTGAGTCCGATTTGACCCTCTCATATTCCAACCTATTCCAAAAATCACTCAAACTATCTCAGATGGACCGCCTCATCATAAGGGTCCTCATTCTGCAAAAGGCATGTCAATCAGATTCTTATCTCTTAGTAAAAATTCTTTTAGTCAAATAAGGGTTGTTTGGGTCTGTTCCTGGTCCCACTAAGGCCTGACCTGACTGGGTCTAGCTTATAGTTTTCCCTTCCCGCCTGGTGGGACATGACCCACCCATGGCAACCCATCCCATTGAGGCGGGCTGACTTGTCCAACCCGAAAGCATCTTAGCCACATCGAGTTCATCACTGGATGGAACCACATGGAGCCACCTCCCCCTATGACAGGTCCGCGTAGAGAATCTGCTCGGTCCTACAGGATGTGGCTTTGCCACTGCCAATTTATCAAGAGTGGAGGCCAAGAAGTCCAACTCTTCTCCCACACACTTTCGACAGACTGCCAGCCTCCATCTCATTCATGTTCCCAGAACGTGGGCAACCTTCTCCACGCGGAGCCGGTTGGTTCCACACTTCTTTGTCACAACCTCTAGCTAGCCTCAACCTACTTCTATAGTAGTGCACCACTTCCCTCATCCCAAGGCCACCGCCACATGCCACCAACGACTACCACCACCACATGTGCACCGACTGTTTCTTCTTCGGGTCACCATAGTTTATTTGGTAATACATTTACCGAACCGCCTATGCCTACATGCCCTGTATGGTGTCAACATTTTTATGAATCCCTCAAAATCTCAATTCTTTAAACATTATCATTTGGCCACAATGAACACACAAGAAACATCCACAATAGTAGGAATCATGCCTCTATCGTGTCATCCAATGCCCTCCGCATTAGAGTTTAAATTAGAGGGAAAAATAATAATAACAACACAATATATTAAATCCCCATTTTTAATCCCATGTTATAACACTCCTGCAAGAACGATCAGATCCTAGATCAACCCATTATTTGGTTTGTTTTCATTATTTGTTAATCTCAAGAAATTTAAAAGAAACATGAATCAAACAGAATGCATAAACCAATACCTGGATTTTTTGATCACGTGCTGGCGATGGAAGAGATCCAGGTCGTCATTGTTGATCCATTAATCATTGGAATTCATCGTCATTCGTCAGTCATCATATCTGATCCATTCTCCAGGTGTGTCTTTTCCGCATTTGTAATCTCAATCATTCTTTGATGAATGAGGTTTCCTTCATCTTATTATCAGATAAATTCTTGGGTTGTTTCTCAACCCAAAAAACGTGATTAACTAATAAATAAAATGTGTTGAAAAATTTATTGTCTCCATGCTATTCTATTAATTATTTCCAATAATGAATGTAGGGTCTCCTCATTCCTGTGTCACTGCATTGATGAATCATTGCTCAATGGAATGAAAAGAAAAATAGTAAAAATATTGTCTATTATATATCTTCTATAACTATGATAATTAAGATATTAATACGACCTATGTTGTTCGATGTTAGGCCCTACCCTGGCAAATCTCGATACTGTGATTCCAACGGTGCCATCAAATTTCTTATCAGAGCACCAGTTAAAAAAATAGGAAAAACGATCACACGTTCACTTAAGGGAACATAAAACTAGTTCAAAATTACATTTTAGGCACCCCAATCCTCTGAATCACACATCGTCTTAGTTCTTGGTCTCTAAATAATTCATATAAACTGAAAAAAATTATGGAAAATTATAGGTTATTAGAAATTATTTTGATACCCACATTTAATGATGTCAGGTTATGGATTTTATATATTTCATTGATGATGAACCTAAATAAACAATAGGTGGGGAATACATTGATCAAGTCTAGATTGATGTTATTGGATAGAAAAGATTCATGAGAGAAACTAAAAAAAATATGAAAATAGAAAATAGCATAAACTCATCAATGTATAACCTAATTTGAATTAACACATCCATGATTGCTTGTCATATTTGGGCCACATTCATTTTGACAGATAAATAGACCTGACAGTTAGGTAACATTGTCATCTTGTATATGGATTCATGCTAGGTTCAAGATATATTTTATTAATGGAAACACCTCATATGAATGTCTATTATAGTGGTTTTGTTTTATGAAATAATACATATTAGTTTCACTATTTATAAATGGTTTCCAATGGGGTTTGTGTGGAACCAGAAGAACCCAAAAGTTCTATATCGAAAAGGGTCATGCTTTATAATTCATGCGATCGTTGGTACATTTTTCAAATGATTCTTAAAAACCTACATTGGCTGATAGTATATAAATACGGGCTAATAAAAACCCTTGGGGGGGGATTTTTTCATACACTAGTACTCTCATAGGTATTTAAGATATGTTAACAAATACTTCATTAATTTACAAGTATGATGTTGATCACCCTTTATTTTACAATCATAGATTATATTATGTAGGAATAGAAATCATATGAATGGATCTAGTGCCCTTCATTAAGGGAGATATTTTATGTATATGTGGATATCTGTCAATGGTATCTTCTTATGTAATGATTAGAAATTATTTTCTCCATCATCTAATGATGTTGTTTTTCAGTCACAATGTGGGGTGTCTAGAGAGTATCATCTTTGATGAAGTTGAGATTTGTTTTGTTGTTGGGATTAGAACCATGAATGGGATTCCTACATATCCTCATGAAATGAAACCTAACCTGCATTGATTTTTTCCACTTAATGTTACACATCATCAATTATAAGGTCATGTGATAGGGTCTAAACCATTTAGTTTAGCGTCATGTTGCAATGATATCTTGGCAAAGGATTTGTAGTAACTGTTTGGTGTGGGACATATGCCAAATATATAACATCACATAATTGACATATTTATATTAAATAAACATTTAATAATATTTATTACATAACATAAAAAACAACTCCAGGATCGTATCGGTTTAATTTGTTTAGAAATAGGGAAATATAAATAAATTATTCATAAAACGCCCACATTAACTCCAACATATTTCTTTATAAATATACACTGTTTTGACATATATTACATAATACCAATATTCATGACCTATGGAAAAGAAACATATGAATTGGTGAGATCAAATATTCAGCAAATGTAAAAAAGTGAAATATCAATCATATAATAATCATAAGAACATAACATTTGATAATATTAGCCTATATATAAAAGATCATAATATCATGTATTAGGATAAATCATAAAAGTGAAATGTAATCCCAATTTTCATAAAATAAGGAAATAAATTTTTTGTAATAAACATAAAATCAAATAAAATAATTTTATATTAGTCAAGGATCATTTCTGAGACAATCATAGTAGAAATATTATATTCCTAAACCGAGTTAACTCCCCGTTCCTACCATGTATTACTGAACAAAATTTACTTTTTATTCCAGTCATGTCTAAATCATAAGATATAAATAATTAACCAATGGATTTTAGGTTGATATAGGTCCCACAAATCTCATAATGAAAATATTCTTTCGTGTTCCTCTAAATAATAAAAAAATTCACCATATCATAACCCATAAAATAAAATGGGTTTTCGTTAACATCATTCCATAATAATTTAAATAAGACAAATGGATTTTGTAAATATGATTCCACAAAAAACAAAAAAAAATCTTTTTAATAATTTAATGTTAAATGTAACACTATTTATTGAGTTTCATCTTATATGGAAACCGATTCTTAGAAAACACATGAAATTAATTTTTGAGGAAAATATCCTTTCTTATTCAAAAATGTTTTCCTTCTTCAAAATGTAATAAAATTTTAGAAGAAATAATGTTATGTGAAAATTCCCCTAAAATATTTTAGGGTTTGATTTCTGTAAATAAGGAATTATGAAAGCATAAAAATAATTTCATACCATACAAGATAAAAAAAGTTCTTATCCTACTTCTTCCAAAATACAAAAAATTACCTCATACAAAAAATGGCAATATATTCCATTCATACTATTTAGTAAAAATTCATCAATGCGTAAAATTATATAGGGATATAAAGAATATTTGAAATACATATTTCTAAAACATGGACATGGATGATAAATATGCCACAATAAATACATACGAATAAACAATCATAGATAAAAATGAGATTTACCATGTTATCCCTTACCGTTGGTCTGATACGAATTGGTTGTATCTAATACTCCAATATAATGTTTTAAATATTGTTAATTATTAATTCCATAATCCTCATAATTTTTTTGATAACATTTAACACTATATTTTCACCCATTTTCTAGTAACATTTCATTCTTACTCATTATTCTGGTGTTGACTGCTTGATGTTCTTATGCATGTTTTTTCATATAAGATCTTATTAAATTTTATGGTTATTATTATATAATTTATAGAATTATAATAGTTTAATATATATCATATTTATTCACTCAATTCATTTATATAATCATGATTTATTGAATATTGTGTAAAATGAATCAATATAATTTTATATTAAATATATATATGTATCTATATATTAATTCCACCATTATACTCATACATGTAAGGTGTTGGTGAAAACGGATTACACCACGGCATGGAGACAGTAAGGTGTACGTACGCAGGCATGGTTATTTTATTTTTCAGAGGATGGGTAGATTGTAGAATGTGGTTGTTTTGTAATAATAATAACTACACAATATATATATACTACTAAATTTATTACATAATAATGAAATAACTCATGAGGTGGAAGTATAAGTATAAAGAAGTTTTAAATAATCAATAAATATTATTATATATTCTTCAACGTGCCTCCTGTAAAAATCCACTTAAAGAACTATAGTTGGTTGTTCACAGAGAACAGAACCTATAAAATGTTTAGGGATGTATATAAGGTAAATGCATAGGGGATTGTCGATCTTGAAGGCACACAATTAAGTGAAGAGATGGGAAATGAAGTTCACTTTTATAATTGAGGTGAGGGACACATTTTGAAACCTAAAAAATATTAAATTATAATAAAACCAAAACACAATTAAAAACCTATAACATTTCCCAATTTAAAACATGAGATGAGATAGTTTTTTATACAAATAAATAAATAAAATGTAGACAAGATTTTTTATCAATATAAGCATTATCGTTTTAATTATCACTTTGTAATATATATTTTAATTTTAACATGGTAAATAAATATTTCAATATTAAATTTATAAAATATATAATAATGTGATGTAACATACAACATTAATGAATGTTTTATAACATTTTATACCATATAATAGTTATTATATATTTTTAAAATTGATTAATTTTTTTAAAATAATTTTTTAAAACCTTATATTGACAAAATATCAATAGTTTCTATTTTGAAACTATTTATTTTATGGATTTTTAAAAGAAAAACACAATAAGTGACCCAATATCCAAATATTTTATTATATCAGTAATGGGTGAAGGTAATATATAAAAATATTTTTACTAAATATTTATCAAAAATTATAACTGTTAAAATATTTTTAATAACAGTTATTTGATCTCTTTAATAATAAGATAACTACTACATCAATTTTGGTTAATTATTTAATAAAAATATTTGTTGAATAAAAATAAAAAATATAATATTATGATGAAGATAAATCCATTAGATTTAATTATAATACATGTAGACGAATTTATCTTTTAAAAAATCCAACATTAAAAATATTATACTATTTTAAAACATGAAAGTGACTATTTTAGCTTCACATTAAATAAAATAATATAAGTGTCATAATATATTATATAAACCTCCAAATGGTCAATAATTTGACACTTGGATGCATATAGTCGAGATATACTCGGAATGTATGTTTTTTTCAAGGTTTTTAACCTTTTGATGGTTATTATTATGGTAATGAATTTTTTTTACTAATTTCTCATTAACTAGATAATTTTTTCATCATTCAAGTATAAGTCTTTAATGTGATTTTTTATTTCCTAAATATTACAAATAAATTCTCATTATAAAGAAAAAATTATCTTTAAAATTGGTATTTTTAATCAAATTTATCTTTTGTATAAACGTATATTAAAGAAAATATAATTATTAAATATTGAGTGATATATATTTATCATTTCATTAAATAAAATAAATTAAATGTCCTAATCTAATTCAAGTGGGATCCAATAGATACGATTTTTATCCATATATGTTTTAGGTATAATTCTAAACATCTAATTATAATAAAACAAGTTTTAAGGTAATTTATAATATTATTTTACCGTTAATTACCCGATTTACACTTTTATCGTGATAATAAAATTTAATGAAGTTACTATTCACATTTCCCCAAAATTGAATCAAGATATTAACATAATTTGGACTTACTAATTCAAAATATAGAACTCATTTTTCAAAATTCATCACACAAGAGTTTTACTAATTAATTTAAAATTATTCCCAATGATAAAATTAGAAAAGGGTTTTTAAAAGATCAAATACTGTACAAGATTAAATGATTTTACTTCTAAATTTTATTTATAATTAATTCCAATGAGATACATTATATTAAATTGAAAAAATATATTATATTTATACTTTTAAACAACTCATATATTTAATTTAAACATATAAATTATTTTAATGATAAAATTTATTTTTAATTAAAATTTAGTATTTTTTTACTTTTCATCCAAAAATGAAAGTTATCTAAAAAATATCATTAAGTCACCGAAAATAAATTTTTATATCTCGATTCTAAATAACATGATAATGTTTTCATATAAAAATTAGTAAAGGGTAAATAATAATTTATTTAAATGTGGTTCTCCATTCAAAAGTTTAAAATCAAACTTTCTCAAAAAATGGGTATTTATACATCAAATATGGTTTTATTCCAGCTTATGACTAAAATATTCATTGTATGAACACCAAATATAATTATTAAGTATATAACACAAATATATATCATCAATTTCATTATAAAAACTAATTCAATCAAAAATAAAAATATCCAATTGATTGAAATTTTTTATTAATAAATGATAGCCAATGAATTCAAAAAGAATTTTCATAAGATAGTTATAATTATTCTGGCTTTCCTAACAAATAGTATATAATAGTAATTTTATAATAAGGGTGTCTTGCAGTTTGTCTAAACACATAATTGTTTGAGAAAAAAGCTACTAAAGAATAAAAATTAGTTAAAGAAATAATTTTATAAAAAACATATGAATGTTACATTCCACCCCCACTAAACTAAATTTTTCCCTCGAATTATGCCATGTACAAAAAAATATTAGGGTACCTCAACGTCATCATATCCCCAAGTTACAATGTAGCTTATTAATATTGTACATTCCTCCATAAAACATTTACGAAGTGGCTAGTCTAGTCTTGTAGAACATTTTTTCTACGATATAGAATCTCTATCTGTTGTTCATGATAAGAATGTTATTTCTCCAACGGTTGGACATTTGAGCATAGTAAATGTGACAAACTAGGTATGAACATTATCCATATAGATAAATGGAATGAATCATGATCTTTAGATATATTTGGTGTATTTACCAAATGTTTGTTTCCTTCCCAACACATTCCATAATTTCAATAGGAATGATATACCTAGGGCTCAAATTTTCTTTCTTCCTATATCTCATTACACTCTTCCAAGGATATATTTTTAGAACCAACTTATCACCCACTTTAATCTCTAGATCTTTTATTTTGTTCCTATTATAAATATTTTTTCTACTCTAAGCTTCTCTTATGTGTTGTTTAATAGTTATTACATTTTCTTCAGTTTCATTAATATGATGTTGTCCTGATATATTTCATTCCCCAACATAATCCCAACAAGTTGTATTTCTAATCTACATTCAATATTGGGCATAATAAAGAGCCATATAAATATTGTAGAAAAAGATATTCTTGTATGAAAATTACACCAAGTTATGTATTGATCCGAACCACCACTGAAATCAAAAGAGAAAGATCTCAACATGTCTTTTAGAGTTTTATTTATCCTCTTAGGCTGATCTTTTTTATGAGGATGATATGCAGTTCTGATACTAAACTATGTATCCAGATCATACTTAAGACTTCAAAAGAACATTGATGTGAACATTGGATCTGGATTAGATATAATTGAATGTCATACTCCATGAAATATTAACACTTTATTGAAATATATATTAGCAAGATGATGAAGAGATAAATACTCTATAATAGAAATTAAATGTGCCGACATCATAAGGAAATAAAATATTACCGATATAGAATTATGGCCTTTACATGTTTTGGGATGTTTCAAAATAATGTCCATAGTTATGTTTTCCCATTTCTATTCTGGTATGGGTAATGGTGGTAACCTCCCCTTATAATTTTTCTCCCATATTTAAATTTCTAACAATACAAGAACCAAGTGACATATTCAACGACATAACATTTCATGCCATTTCACCTGATATACTCGTTCAGGTATCTATACAACATTGTGCTTCTAGAAAGAATAAAGAAAGAATAAATACAAGACTCATCCAATAGATATTTCTTTAATTGTTTTATGGGAGGGATACAAATTTGGCTCATGAACCTTATTATTCCATCATAATATAGGTTGATTTATAGAACATTTCACACCATCTATTGCAAATCCACATCTTTATTCTGTGCTTCCTCAATAATCACTTGTTTAGATTGTTGAACAATAATTTGAGAAAGATACGATTTATCCCTATCCATTAATATTTCTAGACCCATCCTTTTAAAATACCTAACTATGGGATCTTTTGTTATTCTCATCATATATAAAATTGCGTGGAATTTTTTAATCAAATCATCTTCCACCTTGTTCTCTTTCCCATGGTGATAATGTATTGAGAAGTGGTAATCTGTAATCAACTACCAAAATCTTCTTTGGTCCATATTCAGAATATTTTCTGTGAAAATATATGTTAATATTTTATGATCACTATGAATATCACACCATTAACCCTAAGGATAATTACTCTATATATTTAATTCAAATATTACGTAGATAACTAAATATCTTGAGTTGGGTAATTTTTTCCATTAATTTTCAACTGCAGTGAGGCATATGATATCATCATATCATTTTTCATGAGAAAACATCTCATCCTTTCATTAATGCATCACTATATATCACAATCGTTTCTCTGTCACAAGGTAGTATGAGCATTGTTGCAGTGGATAACCTTCATTTTAGAACATTTAAATTCTATTCACATTCTTCAATCCAAAACAAACTTAACTCCTTTCTGAGTCAACATGGTCATTGGATTAGATAATATAAGGCCCCAGCCTTAAACCTTACTTAATCTTGAGTTATTACAAGATTACACATTGAGGATCTTTTCAGGTTTAGAGTTTTAGAGAATTAGGTCATGAAACTTGCATTACATTCCACATTTAAACAAAGTGGTTACATAAAAGACAATATTCATTCTTCCCATCAACGGAAACATATTTAAAATATATCACGGATTCTTTCTTGACACATCCTTGACACTATCATCATATCATGTACCTTTCCCTTGACCTGTGAAAAAAATTTCAAAAACTTGGGATGAGCATAAAAAGCTTAGTAAGGGTTATAAAAATATGGTAAGGAAACATGAGTTCATAAATACATAAGAATGAAATCAAACTTTACCCATAAAACAAAGGCACTTTAACATACCTCATCAAACCATGAATAAATCATAGAAAACATAAGAAATAAAGGTAACTTGAAGCATTCATAACATTCTTACGTAGGGAGTAACCCTCTTGGTTACATTTGGAATACCCATCACAGTATATTCCCTAAATCTCTTCGGAGAAACCTTAACGTTTCACTCCTTCGCGTTACCCAATGCATTGGAGAGCTATATCGGGCTCACCCGCCCTTAGTTTATCACGGAACCACCCGTTCTTCATAACAATGCCCAAGAACCATAACATAATCGTATCACATAAACATGAATAAAGGAAACATAACATTTCATCATTTCAATCACAATATAATATTTTAGGATATTGAAATAATGAATCCATTCAAAAAGAAACCATTTCGAAAACCATTTAAAACATTTAATAAAGAGATTTTTGAATCCAAGTGTCCCATACCACCTTGAAGCTTTTAACATTTTAAACCATTAATATCCATATAAATAAATCCTTAAAACCATTTTGAAAACATGGATATTAATAAGAACAAATAATTAAAACATTTAAAATGATATTTTGGTTAAAGGGGTTTTACCAAAATTAGAGAAACTTGAATACAATAATCGAGGAATAACATTTAGTCAGAACTTTATAATATCATGAGAATAAAAGGATTCATGATATAATACTCCAAAGGACAGTATATAGACCATATAAGAGTGAATTGGTGCATAACAACAATGAACCCTCAATAAAAATGTCAAATGTGATGAAATCCCTTATAAAGAAGGTATCCTTAAATTAAGGACAAATAAATCTCAAAAATATTTGTGAAAAATATATATACACCCAATATAAGTGGATATTAAGTGTAAAACAATAAAAGGTCATTCACACATATTCAATGGATGACATATTCAATGACTACATGTTGAACCCAAAGAAATCGAAATTGGGTTAAAAAGTTCCCTTGACAGCCTAACGACATCACATCAAAATGAGTTGATGAGAGATCAAAAGTGTATCTCATCACTTGGAAATAAAATTTACACCAATAAGGATATATGAGAACATATCCCAATATAATAATATGTAAATTAAAAGACCCAACAAAAGAAGTCTTTTAAAAAAGAGGAGGGTGAAAGGTTCCCTTACCGACTTGGGTATATTTCAAAACATACACCCCATGAAAGAAGGACAATAGATCATTGATGTAAATACTCATAAATGAAATTATATTACACAAAGAGTAGAATAATGGGCATTACATACACCACTCAATGGAATTTGTGGCAAATGTAACATAAATCTCACGAGAATAAAAGTGAGATGAAAAATCCCTTACGAAAATTCGGCAGCCTAACGGCGCCACTCAAAACTTCCAAAATGGATTGATGAGATAGAATAGGGTCTCTCATAACATGAACATAAAAATTACAGTAATTGTAATATAAAATATCATCCCTATAACAAGAAATATTAGTTTTAAAAGGAATGGCATAAAAGTGTATACTTAAAAAGAAAGAGAGTAGTAGGATCCCTTACCTCGGGTCCGACTTGACTCGATCGTTCTTTAATCTCCTGAATAATAAACTTGAGTTAATTTATACTTCCTTAAGAACCATTTTCAAGTTCATTATTCCTTTTATATCACTTATTAGCATGTCACAAACATTATGTAATCATTTAAGTTAATAATTATTGTTTTGTCGATATTTGGTTCTTAAGTCGAAAGTGGACTTCTTACAATTACATGTTGTTCAGGTGGAAAAATGTTTATTATATCTAGAATTGTATTCATGATTTAGATATAATATATTTCATATATATCCAGTACATGCATTTCATTTATAACATTACATAATCATTTGGAGGTAAGAAGTGAAATGCACCATTCATGGAGACGGTAAGCCGTACGTACGCATGAACGCTACTTTAATTTATATTTCGTATTTTATAGAATGGAATAATAATGATATAAAGTTATATTATAATTCCAGTATAATATAATATATAATATCATAGTTCCATCCTTTATACGTCCCACATATGGTATTTAACGAATCAAATCACTTTGAGGGGGCGGTAGTCCGCACTTCCTAAAATGAAGATATCGCGTATACCCATAATGGAAGCCATAAAGATAAGACAAAAATGAAAAATACAGAAGCATAAGTAAAATATAAATATATTATATATAATATATAAAAATAGTGACATCATAATGGCCACCTTTGATGGTGTTAAATGAGTATTGAACAATCATCGTTTCGGGAGGCAGAATTTCGCCATCCACGGAAACCGTATGTTCTTTAACGATTTGATGTAGTTGTGTGAGAGTGTAGCTAGAATAAATCTTATAACAACATCCTAGTATATTGAAGATACTGCTGTTGTTACAAAAGAAGTAAATAAAAAGAGTTTATGGGGTTGGAGAAGCAAAATAAAACAAATGAACATTAGAGAATGAATTACCTTTAAAAGTGTAACTCTTTTTGATTTGAGACAAAAGGCTTCCTTTGAAAAGATTCATCCCAAATGGAATCATCTAGGATGAGGAGAGGGATGTGGAGAGAGTAAATGGGTAGGGGTTGGCCGAGCCAAAGGCTTGAGAAGTGTGTGAAATGAGGTAGAGGTGGGGGCCTTTTATAAGAGGAGAGGAGGGGCACTTTTGGAAAGTAAGGAAATATTACTTTGTTTGAAAATGTGTTTCGGTTTTAAAATGTCCCAAATTGATATAATTAGTGTGTATGTTTATAAAGGTTCGAAATCCACCCATCCAATAAGTTTTGGACATGTGTAGTTCATATATTTTACATTATCATTCCATTTTATTTAAATCGTCAAATAATGATGTCATTGCTGCATCATTATTATGTCATAAATAATTTATTTTATTTAATGTCTAAAAATTATAAAAAAATTACTATGATGTAGTAAATCTTTTTAGATTTCCAATGACTATTTATAATCAAAATTTGGACTTGTGTAACCCCACTTAAAAACTGTTTTAGTAAAACAACTCATCTTTATGTCAATTTAATTTTAACATTAAATAAAAATATATTATTGTCATTTTCCAACTAAAGTGGCTCCATGGGGTCCCCAAGTTGGCCCATGGCTTGTATTGGTCTTTCATGACTCACCCAATTGGAGTAGGACAAGTGTCATGGTGTTTTCACATTCTTATAATATCATTTTTACCTTAAACTACACTAATTACCACTAATCGCGATTAAAAACTTAATAAGTTACTATTCACCAAAAAAATTATTTTTATCCCATTGAACCACATTTTACTTCTTAATGACAACCATGTATCTCTGATTTTCAAAATTCAATACACATTAGTGGTAAACTTTCATTTAACTGAAAAATCTGTTTGCTTGATTACCACTTAGTGGTTTCACTATTCATAAAAAATTGGAGTTTTTCAGAAACATACCAAAACTTCACCCTAAGCTATATTTGATCTTCCGAATTCAAAAATGAAGTTCGTTTCACAAAATTCAAAACATATAAGTCACATTAATTAATTTAATAATTAATTCCCGCTGCCATGACCAATAGCGTGTTTTATGAAACAATAAGTATCAAAAGATTGACACTAGTTTAAGTCTGATTTCAAAGTGAAATTGATTCCAATGACCACTATTGGATTTAATGGTAAAAATATTTTATAATTTCACTTTAAAACCAGTTAAAAATATAATCTAATCATAGAAATAAATTATATTAAAAAGTGGTTTTGAATTAAAATACAACATTTTACACTATTCATTAAAAAATGAACTTTATCGGAAAGATACCAAAAATTTACACAAAGTAAATTTTGATGTCCCGATTCTTAATAAGAGTTTTATTTGGTCCAAAATAATGTTTAAGAGTGAACAAAACTATATTTAATTACAGTTCTCCATTAAAAGGCGATAAGTGAACCTTTAGTGAAAACTAGGGCATATACGCCTAAAATTGAATTCTTTCCGTATTTTAAGCCTCTATCCTTTATTGGATAAATGTAAAAACATTTAAAAACATATATAATCATATTTTAGTTATTTATATCCATTCCCACCAATACAATGGCTACATGTTAACTACCATTTAAAATAATATTATTTTATTATTAGAGTGCAATGTATGATTCCCAAGAAACTCGTTGTTGCGTGTTGGGTACGCCATCGAGCATATCATCCCCTTTAAAGTAATTTTAATATTTGATTCACAAATATGGATAAATATTAAGATGGAACATTCTTTATTTACCTGGGGTGTTACATCCTTCCCCCCTTTTTAGAATTGCGTCCTCGCAATTTTAAAACTAGGCTTGGAAACATCCTTGAAAGTCCCACATCGGAACAAAAGTCGGTAAAACAAACACATTAAAATAAAGAGAGATAAGTACAAAGGTCACCCGAGTTAACCCATACTAGGATTCTAAGTATGAAAATATGGACATGGAGGAGAAAACATAGGGTCATATTCCGATGGAGAGTGATAGAAAACATGTTTAGGAGAAAGTTAACAATAAGAAAATCACAAACTTGTGATGGGTTAAACGGTGTTGGGTTCCCCAGTAGGAAAAGTTAATAGACAACATTTTTTTTAAGTTACTTTTTATTGAGGAATTTATTCATAAGGAAGCATAATCACTTATCATGTTGACTTTCAACTTTTACTAGATTCCTTAGTCAAACTCATATTTTTTCCAAAGGACGAGTATTTAGGGAGACTTGTTCGCATTAAGAGTACTATAATCAACTTCTAGAGAATCAACTAATCCTCAAAAGAGAACTATATACATCCCATGTATTTAGGATTTAACCAAAACCAAAACCAAAACCAAAAAGGATAGTATAAGATCAGATAATCCAGAAAAGGATAACCCCTTATAAAAAGAAAATCTATTCTTACTCTCCAAAATTTGTCCAACAAAACCCAAAGTTCAACGAGGACCATCAGATAAAAAATTTGTCCATAAAATTCTTCAAAGTAAACAAAACTAAGATTGAAACCCAAATATTTGAAGGATTTAGTCACACAGTCTTCCAGGTTAAATCGTAACATTTTTCTCCAAACCACATCAGTTTCTCCTAAAATCTCACCTTGAAAAGTAATTATCCTAATCACATATCCTCCAAAATCAACTTACTCTTAATTCATAAAATCATATAACTAAAAAGAATCAGTCAAACTAACCAGGGACTTCACGTAGTCCAGTGGTAGGCGATAAATACCAGTCGCACTTTGGTTGTGGGTTCGATTCCCGTAGCATTGTCCGACGCGACGGGTTGTCACACGGTCTGCGTGTTGTCCTTTTTCCAAAACTATATAAATCTCAAATCATTACCCAAAAAGGGATAAAATCAAAAAAAATAGCCATAACATAATTTAAACTCAATTTTATCTCATGCCTTTCACTTCAATCATAACATATGGTAACCCATAATTACCTCAAAAGTAAGGATCATAGAAACCCAAATGGTTCTTTATAACTATGTCAACAAAAGAAAAGATAACTATTACTTGAATAAAATTTGACTATATTAAACATCAGGGTTACACATAATATAAAAAGTCTTCTAATGTAACCCCATCATCAAAAGAGACTTAATACTCTTAAGAATTTGACCCTAACTCTTGAAGCCCTTATATGTTGACATCTTACTCATTCAACATTCTTCATGATCCATTATCCATTCCTTTCCAACTTATTCCGAAATACCTCTTTCCTACAAACAAAATCATGAATCATATCCTAAGATTCCAAAATAAGAAAACAATAGTCATGAAATAGTACATACATTTGATTGGTCATTGTCAGTTTCTTCATCCTCAATCGGAATGACATTAGGTATTGGTAAACGAATATTGGTACGCTCTTGGTGACCCCATTCACGAAACTTCTTCATAGGACATGTGTTTTCATAATGACCATGCACACCACATTTAAAACATTCAATTGATCCCTCAGATAGAACTTCTTTCGCTTTCTTCGAGTCAACTGGATGATTCCTTTTTCCATGGCAGGTTCTTGCTTTATGACCTTCATTTCCACATCTATAGCACATTTCTGTCCCTTTGAAACATTTTTCTAGGTGTTTCTTTCCACATCTTTGACACATAGGTTTTTGAACACACTTACCTTTATGATTATTACCTGTACTTTTTTAGGGATTTGTTTCTTTCATATATGATGCCTTAGAGAACTCCCCAAGGTTTAGGTGTTCAATCATGACTCCAGATAGTTGGTTGAGGATAATCAAAAGAGTTCTCATTGAAGCTACCATATCATTCAGTTTCTTGCTCAAAAAACTGTCACAGTTTCCTTCACATCCACTGTTACTTTGGTGCCTACTAGATCCAGCCATTTACTAAAACCAAAAAAAGGTCAGTGTGAGTATATCAACAAAACCATCATGTACTAATGAGTAATATAGACAATAAGATATACTTACTCATTCACTTTATCTAAAACTAAGACTCTTTCTAAAATCCTAACCATTATGGTAATTGTCACTTATGCTTAAAGAATACCGTAACCTCTAAAGTTATCTAAACCGACCTTTGATACCAACTATAAGGCCCCAGCCTTAATCCATACTTAATCTTGAGTTATTAAAAGATTACACATTGATGATCTTTTTAGGTTTAGAGTTTTAGAGAATTAGATCATGAAACTTGCATTACATTCCACATTTAAATAAAGTGGTTACATAAAAGACAATATTCATTCTTCCCATCAACGGAAACATATTTAAAATATATCACGGATTCTTTCTTGACACATCCTTGACACTATCATCACATAATGTACCTTTCCCTTGACCTGTGAAAAACATTTCAAAAACATGGGATGAGTATAAAAAGCTCAGTAAGGGTTATAAAAATATGGAAAGGAAACATGAGTTCATAAATACATAAGAATGAAATCATACATTACCCATAAAACAAAGGCACTTTATCATACCTCATCAAACCATGAATAAATCATAGAAAACATAAGAAATAAAGGTAACTTGAGGCATTCATAACATTCTTACATAGGGAGTAACCCTCTTGGTTACGTTTGGAATACCAATCATAGTATATTCCCTAAATCTCTTCGGAGAAACCTTAACGTTTCACTCCTTCGCGTTACCCAAAGCATTGGAGAGCTATATCGGGCTCACCCGCCCTTAGTTTATCACGGAACCACCCGTTCTTCATAAAAATGCCCAAGAACCATAACATAATCGTATCACATAAACATGAATAAAGGAAAAATAACATTTCCACATTTAAATCACAATATAACATTTTAGGATATTGAAATAATGAATCCATTCAAAAAGAAACCATTTCCAAAACCATTTAAAACATTTAATAAAGAGATTTTTGAATCAAACTGTCCTATACCACCTTGAAGCTTTTAACATTTTAAACGATTAATATCCATATAAATAAATCCTTAAAACCATTTTGAAGACATGGATATTAATAAGAACAAATAATTAAAACATTTAAAACTATATTTTGGTTAGAGGGGTTTTACCAAAATTAGAGACACTTGAATACAATAATCGAGGAATAACATTTAGTCAGAACTTTATAATATCATGAGAATAAAAGGATTCATGATATAATACTCCAAAGGACAGTATATGCACCATATAAGAGTGAATTGGTGCATAACAACAATGAACCCTCAATAAAAATGTCAAATGTGATGAAATCCCTTATAAAGAAGGTATCCTTAAATTAAGGACAAATAAATCTCAAATATATGTGTGAAAAATATATATACACCCAATATAAGTGGATATTAAGTGTAAAACAATAAAAGGTCATTCACACATATTCAATGGATGACATATTCAATGACTACATGTTGAACCAAAAGAAATCGAAATTGGGTTAAAAAGTTCCCTTGACAGCCTAACGACATCACGTCAAAATGAGTTGATGAGAGATCAAAAGTGTATCTCATCACTTGGACATAAAAATTACACCAATAAGTATATATGAGAACATATCCCAACATAACAATATGTAAATTAAAAGACCCAACAAAAGAAATCTTTTAAAAAAGAGGAGGGTGAAAGGTTCCCTTACGGACTTGGGTATATTTCAAAACATACACCCCATGAAAGAAGGACAATAGATCATTGATGTAAATACTCATAAATGAAATTATAGTACACAAAAAGTAGTATAATGGGCAGTACATACACCACTCAATGGAATTTGTGGCAAATGTATCATAAATCTCACGAGAATAAAAGTGAGATGAAAAATCCCATACGAAAATTCGGCAGCCTAACGGCACCACTCAAAACTTCCAAAATGGATTGATGAGAGAGAATAGGGTATCTCATCACATGAACATAAAATTTACAGTAAGTGTAATATAAAAGAATATCACTATAACAAGAAATATGAGCTTTAAAAGGAATGGCATAAAAGTGTATACTTAAAAAGAAAGAGAGGAGTAGGATCCCTTACCTCGAGTCCGACTTGACTCGATCGTTCTTTAATCTCCTGAATAATAAACTTGAGTTAATTTATACTTCCTTAAGAACCATTTTCAAGTTCATTATTCCTTTTATATAACTTATTAGAATGTCACAAACATTATGTAATCATTTATGTTAATAATTATTGTTTTGTCGATAATTGGTTCTTAAGTCGAAAGTGGACTTCTTACAATTACATGTTGTTCGGGTGGCCAAATGTTTATTATATCCAGAATTGTATTAATGATGTAGATATAATATATGTCATATATATCCAGTACATGCATGCATTTATAACATTACATAATCATTTGGAGGTAAGAAGTGAAATGCACCATTCATGGAGACGGTAAGCCGTACGTACGCATGAACGCTACTTTCATTTCTATTTCGTATTTTATAGAATGGAATAATAATTATATAAAGGTATATTATAATTCCAGTATAATATCACATATAATATCATAGTTCCATCCTTTATACGTCCCACATATGGTATTTAACGAATCAAATCACTTTGAGGGGGAGGTAGTCCGCACTTCCTAAAATGAAGATATCGCGCATACCCATAATGGAAGCCATAAAGGTAAGACAAAAATGAAAAATACAGAAGCATAAGTAAAATATAAATATATTATATATCATATATAAAAATAGTGACATCATAATGGCCACCTTTGAAGGTGTTAAATGAGTATTCAACAATCATCGTTTCGGGAGGCAGAATTTCGCCATCCACAGAAACCGTATGTTTTTTAACCATTTGATGTAGTTGTGTGAGAGTGTAGCTATAATAAATCATATAACAACATCCTTGTATATTGAAGATACTGTTGTTGTTACAAAATAAGAAAATAAAAAGAGTTTAGGTGGTTGGAGAAGCAAAATAAAACAAATGAACATTAGAGAATGAATTACCTTTAAAAGTGTAACTCCTTTTGATTTGAGCAAAAAGGCTTCCTTTGAAAGGATTCTGCCCAAAGGGAATCCACTACGATGAGGAGAGGGATGTGGAGAGAGTAAATGGGCAGGGGTTTGACGAGCCAAAGGCTTGAGAAGTGTGTGAAATGAGGTAGAGGTGGGGGCCTTTTATAAGAGGAGAGGAGGGGCACTTTTGGAATGTAAGGAAATATTACTTTATTTGAAAATGTGTTTCGGTTTTAAAAGGTCCCAAATTGATATAATTCGTGGATATCGTTATAAAGGTTCGAAATCCACCCATCCAATAAGTTTTGGACATTTTTAGTTCATATATTTTACATTATATTTCCATTTTATTTAAATCGTCAAATAATGATGTCATCGCTGCATCATTATTATGTCATAAATAATTTATTTTATTTAATGTCTAAAAATTATAAAAAAATTACTATGATGTAGGAAATATTTTTAGATTTCCAATGAGTATTTATAATCAAAATTTTTTCTTGTGTAACCCCACTAAAAAACTATTTTAGTAAAACAACTCATCTTTATGTCAATTTAATTTTAACATTAAATAAAAATATATTATTGTCATTTTCCAACTAAAGTGGCTCCATGGGATCCCCAAGTTGGCCCATGTCTTTTCTTGGTCGGCCATGACTCACCCAATAGGTGTAGGAAAAGTGTCATGGTGTTTTCACATTCTTATAGTATCATTTTTACCTTAAACTACACTAATTACCACTAATCGCGATTAAAAACTTAATAAGTTACTATTCACCAAAAAATTATTTTTATCCCATTGAACCACATTTTACTTTTTAATGACAACCATGTATGTCGGATTTTCAAAATTCAATACACATTAGAGTTAAACTTTCATTTAACTGAAAAATCAGTTTGCTTGATTACCACTTAGTGGTTTCACTATTAATCAAAAATTGGAGTTTTTCAGAAACATACAAAAACTTCACCCTAAGCTATATTTGATATTACAAATTCAAAAATGAAGTCCGTTTCACAAAATTCAAAACATATAAGTCACAGTAATTAATTTAATAATTAATTCCTGCTGTCATGACAAATAGCGTGTTTTATGAAACAATAAGTATCAAAAGATTGACACTAGTTTAAGTCTGATTTCAACGTGAAATTGATTCCAACGACCACTATTGGATTTAATGGTAAAAATATTTTCTAATTTCACTTTAAAACCAATTCAAAATATAATCTAATCATATAAATAAATTAGAATAAAAATTGGTTTTGAATTAAAATACAACATTTTACACTATTCATTAAAAAAATGAACTTTATCGGAAAGATACCAAAAATTTACACAAAGTAAATTTTGATGTCCCGATTCTTAATAAGAGTTTTATTTGGTCCAAAAGAATGTTTAAGAGTGAACAAAACTATATTTAATGACAGTTCTCCATTAAAAGGGGATAAGTGAACCTTTAGTGAAAACTAGGGCATATACGCCTAAAATTGAATTCTTTCCGTATTTTAAGCCTCTATCCTTTATTGAAAAAATGTAAAAACATTTAAAAACATATATAATCATATTTTAGTTATTTATATCCATTACCGCCAATACAACGGCTACATGTTAACTACCATTTAAAATAATATTATTTTATTATTAGAGTGCAACGTATGATTCCCAAGAAACTCGTTGTTGCGTGTTTGGTACGCCATCGAGCATAGCATCCCATTTAAAGTCATATTAATATTTGATTCACAAATATGGATAAATATTAAGATGGCATATTCTTTAATTACCTGGGGTGTTACAGATAATCCTGAAAAACCTCTAAAAAATTGATATCATATTTCTAAAGCTAGAAAAATTGGTATCCTAGTTACTGTTGTTGGTTTCAACCATCTTTCAGAAACCACTAATTTTGGTGGATACACAGATATACCCTCTCTTGATATTATGTGACCCAAAAATGAAACATTCTAAATAGAAAAATCATATTTGGAAATTTTGGAATAAATCTTATCCTTTATCAGGTTCTTCAATACAATTATCTAGTGAACTTTATGTTATTCCATTATATTTGAAAAGACAGGAATATTGTCTATAAATACTACCACAAACTAACCAAGATAGCCTCTAAATACACTATTCATTAGATCCATATGATGATAGCATATGAATTAGTAAGACCAAAAGGAATCATTATTAATTCAAAGTGTCCATACCTTGTATGGAATTTCTTCATTGGTATATCCTTATTTTGACCCTTAATTATTGATATCCTTCATCAATCTCAATCTCTGAAAGGTATTGATCTATGTATAGAGGGTCAAATTAGTCATCAATGTGTGGATGGGGAAATGTTTTCTTAGAAGTGATCTTGTTATGATATCGATAAACATTGTAGAGTCTCATTGATACATCATTCTTCTTAACAACTAGAACATGTGCTCTCTAAGGTGATTTTCTAGACAAATATGAATCATTTATAAATATTCTCTGGTAATTTCTTATTTAATTCATGAAACTAAATTGGAGACCTTCTATAGGGTGTCATTGATATTTTCATATCACCTGGTATGAGTTATATTGAAAACAAATCTTCACAATTTAGTGGTAGAAGTAGATATTCCTCAGGATAAACATCATCAAACTCTTGTAAAATGGGTGTATTTATAATCATTAGTTTATCCCCAACCATATGAGATAAATAACCTTCAGTTATCGGAATTAATACCTATAAGATTGATGAAATTTATATTCGAAAGTTATATTCATCATTCGCATCAATATATGATCATAGATTTATCTGAAAATTGAATTGTGACTTCCTATCATAGAAAATTGATATGATATCCATATAGATAAATCCAACCCATTATTATAATCATATAAAATTACACTATAGTATGTATCACAAAATTTTCAAGAATCTTATTCCCACATTCTGGAACCTGTGGAGAATTATAAGCTTTTTATGTGACTGTTGTTCCATTAGGAGTTCTAAAAACTAACTCAACATCTTATTTTAGATTTAATATAGAGATTTCCATAGAAAACTATTGAGAAATAAGAAAGTTGGAGGATCTTTAATTAAATGAATCATTTTATACTTTATAGTGGATGATAAGTGTACCATTCACCACTTCATCGTCTCACTCCACATCCCCGATAGTGATTTCCTGTGACAATATTTTTTTATTTCCCTTAAGAGTTTTTTGAAATTTATCATCATCAATAACTCATTTATTTGAGTATTGATTGGAATAATTCCCCATTTCATTTCACTTGTAATAGTTTTGTGTATGAGTTGCATTCTATGTAGCATTTTTTTTTCCGAATCATTATAATTATTTTTCCCATCACATTGGAATTCAGCTCTCTAATGAAATTATTTTACACACATAAAACATTTAATAGTACCATTATGAAAGTTACCACCATGATTTTTTCACAATTTGAGCATAATGGAAAACTTTACTTCTTTTCAGTTTTGTGTTAAAATTTTTCATTCAATTCCATTTTATATTCTTATCAAACCCATATAACTGATGAGTTTCTCCAATATTCATATCAACCTTGAGAGCACAAAAAGAAATTTCCTCATTCCTATTTATGTTTCTTATGGATAATGCCCTCATATACTTGGTTTAAAACCTCTACTGAATCAAAAAATGTTACTCTAGAGTTGAATAATAATTTCAGAAACATACCTTTCAAGTATTTTAAATTTTTCATTTTAGGCACCAACAGATCCATCATAATTTTTCTTAATTTCAAGGAACTCCTTCTCCATATTTAATCAATTAATACGAAGAAATTACTTATTAAAAATAATTTAGTGAACTTGTCCCATTCCATGGACTCAATTTTACTTCTTCTCCTTGTATTTTTGATAATATTACACCATTGATCAGTGTCACCTTCCAAATGAAATACTAAAAATATGTCTTTATCTTCTTTTGAACATTTTAGAAAATACTATATCTTTTCAGTGGTACTGATCCATTGATCAACCACAAATATATCAGATGACTCACTAAATGAAGGTGGATGCCGCCTCAGTAGAGATTCGACAGAATGTTTCTCCATCTATTTCTCGTTTGGAAGTCCAGCAAGATTTATATATTGAGAAGTTTTTTGGGAATTGATAAAATAATCTTCATTTCAATTACCGTAACATTTGGTTTCTCATGGAAAAATATTTCATTGTTTGTTTCATTCTACATTAACGTAGTTTCTTCGGATTCCATCCATTGATTGAAACCAAGAAACATGGTGTAATAAAAACTAATCAAAATGGGAAAAATCACATAATAGAAGAATAAAATGTCAAATTAGGAAACTGTATTTTTTATCAAAGGTTATTCATGAACGTATCCAAAACCCTAGGATTGTACTGAGACTAGTACATAGACATATACATAGGGTTCTTACGATGGTTTGCTCATCCTACTGTCCAATGGCTAAAAATATATCTTTTATGATTCCAAATATAATGACCTATACATTATATAAAGATATTACTTCAAAATTGAATAATATTTATTACATAACATAACAAAAACCACACCGAGACCGAATAGGTTTAGCTACATTAGAAACTGGGAAACATAAAAAACTGGTTCGTACAACATCCACATTATATACCACTTATTTATTCATAACTGGACCCTTTTTGTAAATATCATACTTAATAGTATTTTTCCTGAACTTGGGAAAGGAATAATATGAAATGGTGATATCAAATGCTCAGAAATTGAAAACAATTGAAATACCAGTCATATCGTAATCATATGAACATAACATTTGAAAATCTTATCTTTCATATAATAGATCATAATATAATGTTGTGGGATAAATCATAAAAGTGAAATGTAATCCAAATACTGATAAGATAAGACATGAAATTCCATGTTATACACACATTAGCATAGAAAATCATGTCATATTTTTCCAGGACCATTGTTGAGATGATCATAGTAGGCCATGTCAAATATTTAACTATGTTCACTCTTCGTTCTATCCATGTATTACTAAACTAGATTTACATTCTTTTAATATCATGTATATATCATGAGATATAAATCATTACCCAATTCATTGGAGGAAGATATAACTCCCACCGATCTCATTATCAAACCATTCTTATGTGTTCCACAAAATCAAAAAAACATACCCCATAGTTGAACCTATGAAATAAAATGGGTTTCTTAAACACCATTCCATCATAATTGATATAAAACAAATTGATTTCCAAAATAGAATTATATCATAAACACTATAAAATCATAGTAATAAAAGTGTTATAAATGTAACCATATTTAATGAGCTTCATCATAGATGGAAAATAATTTTCCGAAACTCTTTAAATTAATTATTGTAGAAAATATCTTTTCTTTTCAAAAATGATTTCCTTCCCCAAAGGGCCACATAACTTTTTAAAAATATATTTTTATGTGAAAATAGCCTTGTAATATTATCTAGTATAATAAAATTAAATAGAAAATATTGAAAGTGGAAAAATCCATTCATGTCGTAAAATTTAAAAAACCATGTTCTCATACTTTTGCCTGAAAACTCAAAAAGCACCGCGTACAAAAAATGACAAAATATTACTTTCATACTATTTATAAAAATTCACCAATGGGTAAAATTATAGATGTATATAATGAATTTTTTTAAATATTATTTTTGAAATAAAGGAATATATGATAAATAAATCCCAGTAAATACTTCTGAATAAACAATCTTGGATAAAAATGAAATTTGCAGTGTTATCCCATACCATAGGTTTGATACAATTCGTATATATCCTAATCTACTGTATAATGGTTTATATAAGGTTAATGATTTATTCAATAATCAGAAACATTTTTATGATAAAATTTATGATTATATATTCATCAGTTTGTTAGTAACATTTCATTGTTACTCTTTATTCTGGTATTAACTGCTTTATACTATTATGCTTGTTATGTCAGATAAGTTCTTATTCCTATTTTTAGGATATTGATATATAATTTTAATCATGTTATTATTATAATATATATCATATTTAATCATGAAATTAAATTATATAATCATTTTCTATTGAAGGTTATGTAGGTCGAATCACATCGCATCATAGAGACAATAATTCGTACACACACACGAGTGACAATATCGTTCCCATAATTATTGAATGGTATTGAAGTGGATTGTGTATATAATTTAATAAGAAATAAAATTTAATATTAATCATATATATATTTATTTAATAATTCAATCATTATACCAATTCATGTAAATTGTTGGTGAAAAACAGATTACACCACGATATGGATATGGTAAGCCGTATGTACACACAAGTGGTGATTTCATTTTTCATATGTTGTGTAGATGATGGAATATGGTTGTTCCATAATCCTAATGAAATCTTAGTATATAATTAATATTTTATTTATTAATTTTTAATAAAAAAACTAATGATGTGGAAGTAGAAGAAGAAATATGTTTGAAATAATTGTCAAATGATAATACTTCTTCTTCGATGTGCTTCCTCTAACAATCTTCTTAAAGCACTATATTTTGTCTTCAAATAATACCATGACCTATATAATGTTTTTAGTGGATTTTATAGGTTAAATAGGTAGAGTATGGTCATTATTGATGGCTCAAAATAAATTGAAGAGTTGAGGGAGGATGTTCCATTTTATATTTGAGGTGAGTGGTTCTTTTGAAATCCATAAAAATATTGATTTATAATTAAAACAAATCCCGCATAAAAACTTATAAAAGGTCCCAGTTTTTGAATATGAGATGTTATATAATTGTAATAACATAATCTATTTATTCCATGACATGTTTTTATGTCAATTCAAGCATTAACATTTTAAATAACACATAGTTATTTTATTTTATTTTTATCTCATTTAATAAATATTTCAATATTAAAAGGGTTAAATATTCACTTATTTAATTTTAATTATACTATAGGCGAATAATTTAGATCATTTTTAGACAATATAAAAATTATTATATATTTTATGAAAAATTATGATTTTTAAATAATTTAATAAAACCATATTTTGAAAAAATATCAACAATGTCAATTTTATCACTATTTATTTGAGGTATTTTCTAAAATATAAAAATAATAAGTGAAACATTATGAAAATATTTAATTATATTCTTAAGGGGTCATGTTAATCTATAAAAAATATTTGACAGAATAATTCTCCCGAAGAATATTTCTTAAATGTTTTTAGTAACATTTATTTGATATCTTCATTAATAAAATAAATAATACCTCAATTTAGTGTAATTATATAATATAATTAATTGTTGAATTAAAAAATAAAAAGAATTAAATTTTTAGGATCATTTCATTATAATTTATAGGAATAAATGTAATTGAATTTATCTTCTGAAAATAAACATTTAAAATTATATACTCTTTTAAAAGATGAATGTGACAAATTTATCTTCACATTATATAAATGAATATTAGTGTCATGATATCTTCTATAAGCCTCCAAATGGTCAATAAGTAGATCATTCGATGCATTTGGTTGATATATACTAGGAAAATATTTGGGGGTTTTATGTTTTTGAGCATTTTGATTATTATTAATATTATAATTTATATTGTTTTATAGATTTGAAATTAATTAATAAATTTTTTCACCATCCAATTATAAGTCTTTAAGGAAAATCTGGAATAAAGCATCTCCATTATCAGGGTCATCAAAATAGTTCTCAAGTGATCTTCATGTTCTTCATTTCTATTTTAAAATACAAGAAATTGATCTATAAATACTAGAAAAAACGAATCACGATACTCTCTAAAGACTATATTCATTAGATCCAAGATGATATCATGGGAATTCGTAAGACGAAAAGGCATCAAAAAAAAATTTGTGGTGTTTATACCTTGTATGGAATTTCGTAATTGTTATATGCTCCTTTTTTACACTTAAATGATGATATCATATATGAATTTAAATATTGGAAATGTATTTGAGCACTGAATAATTATTCTAATATGTCATCAATTCATGGAAGGGGATATTTTTTGTTGATAGTGATCTTGTTATGTTCTCAATGATCTATATAGATTCATATTGATACATCATTCTTATTAATTAATAGAACATGTTCCCCACATAATGATTTACTAGGCAATATGAAGCCCTTATAATTATTTTCTTGTAGTTGCTTCATGAATTCCTACAACATAATTGGAGATATTCTATAAGGTGACTTCGAAATTGGTATAACACCCGGTATGAGTTCTATTTAAAAATCAACTTCACGATTTAGTGGATAACCTAGAAATTATTCTAGAAAGACATCATCAAACTCCCATACAATGGGTGTATTAATAATCATTTCTCCCCCAATGGTATGAGATAAATAACCATCATTTAAAAGAATTAGGACCCATAAGATTGGTCAAATTTATAATCGAAAGTTGTATTCATCCTTACATCGATAGATGATCATAGATTGATTTGAAATTTGATATGTTGCTTCCCTTCCATGGAAGTTGATATGATCTTCATATAGATAAAGTCAATACATGCTAAGAATCACTTCAAATTCCAATATAGGATAGATCATATGATTTGCAGGAAGAAAATTCCCACAAACATGAACCAGAGGATAATTATAAACTTTTTATGTGACAATTGTTCCATTGGGACTTTTCAAAGATAACTCAACATATGATTGTTGTGTTTATATGGTTAAAACCTTATAAAATTATTGAAATAAGTGTATATATCCATAATCAAACCAAAGATTTATACATTACATTGGATGGTATGTGTACCATTTACCATTTCATTGTCTCACTCTACGTCACCGATACTGATTGGGTGTAACATTCCTTTGAATTTTTTCATAAGAGTTGGTTGAAATCAATCATCATCAATAACCCTTGTATTAGGTAATTGATGTGAATAATTCGAAATTTTCTTTCACTTGTAAAATTAATCTGTAAGAGGTGCATTCTATGTAGCCTTTTCATTGTTTGCATCATCAGATATTTTTTCCCATCACAACATAATTCAACTTCCCGATGACATTATTTTCCACACATATAACATTCATTTTCCCTTTTAATAAAATTTACTCCATGATTCTTTTCACAAAATGGTAAATAGGAAAAATCATATTTTTCAGTTTGGTCTTTATATTTTCATTTGAATTCTTTTTTCACTTCTTATCCGACCCATATGACTTATGGGTTACTCCCATATTAATCATAACCATGAGGTAACATCAAGCAATTTTATCAATTCTATTGTGGTTCCTTATGTATAATTCCCTCATAGACATAATTTTATGTAACTAAGAAATAGATAAATTATACTCTCAGGTTGGATAATAATTATAGAAGCATTACTTGAATGTATTGAAAAAATTTCGTTGTTTGTACAGAAAAATTCATCATCCTTTTGTTTAATATCAAGTAACACATTATCCATATTTGTTTGAAGATTACGAAGAATGTACTCATTGAAAAATATTTTATTGAACTCGTTCCATTCCATAGACATAATTTTATCTCTTTTATATGTATTATTGTTAATATTCTACCATTTATCAACATCATCTTCAAAACAATATAATACTAAGATGACTTTATCATTTACAGAACATAGTAGAACTAAATATATCTCTTCGTGGTACTAATCCATTTTTCAACCACTAATAGAATAGATGACCCGCTTAATGAAGGTGGATGTTGCCTCATGAATCTTTCAACATAATGATGATCCCTCATTTTCTCATTTGGATGTCCAACATGATTCATAGATTGAGAAATTTTTGTCAGCATGGTAAAATATTTTTCATTATAATTCTTTGTAAAATTGGTTTATCATTGAACATTTTTTCATTTTCCATCTCATTCTACATTAACACAGTTTTTTGGGGAACAACCATTGACTGAATCTAAGAATCATGGTGTGATAAAATTCCATGAATAAAAATGATATAATAAAAAATAATTAAATAATGAGGTATTTATGTAATATATATATATTTCTCTTATAAAAATAATCTTTAATAATTTGAATTTTATAGGAATAACCCTTTCCACATTTTTAGTTTTACTTATTCAAATTTATGACCAATGTATAATAATAATAAATTTCTTAAATAAGATCCCATAAGTGATTTTTTACATTATTCATTGTTAATAAGCTATAAAATGTGGATTTTGTATATTATAAGTTCTTGTTAATTGAAAATATCTTTAAAACATATTTTCTTTTATATATTTTATAATGGTTTAAATTTGGTTAATTTGATTATTTGTGATTTTTCTTTTTAATAGTATTCAAACAATAATAAATTTATTGAAATTTATTTTTATATATATTGAATTGTAACTAATCATTATGAAATTAGAAATTGGAAATTGTAATATCTTGTCCCTAAAACACTAACATGGGTAAAACTAGAGCGACCATAAACATTTTATCATCCACCCAAAATAATTGGTTATAAAAATTCTGAGGTTATATAATATTATTGGGGTAAAATTTTCAATTATACATGACACGTCATATACTAATAAATAATCAATAATACAAAAGTTTAATATACAATATGATAAAAAATTTCGTAGAAAAAAAAAACTACAAACACCACAATAGTATTTAGAAAATTCAACAATACAGAACATAATTCTAAAAATTCAAACAACTAAAAAAGTATATGGTGATAGTGTTTCTCCTTTACTTACTCTAATAGATAACCATATAAAATAATAACCATAACATTGGTTAGAGTTTCATGATTATCTACTTTAAGAGTATAACATATTTATATTTCCTATATCACAATAATCTATATCTTTATATATGTGATTTTTAATATATAGCTTATGTGTATAAAACTAAGAATCATATCCTAAAAAATTCAGAAACACACTAATAAAAAATGAAAATATTTTATAAAATATATACATATATATATATATATATTTAAACTATGGTGTCATTCAATAATATTAATGTGGCATTTTTATGTTGGGGCTATGTAATTTTCAAAAACAATCATAGAAAACCATATTATAAATAGACACTTATAAGAAATTTTTTGACCAATTAATTCCAAATCAAATTTTCTAATGAAATTTAAAATATTTTCAGAAAAATACCTCCACCCAATCTCAAATAATTATTTAGAAGTATGATACATAGTGTCATTAAATATGTACAATGATAATGTCAAAATACAATAAAGAATAATACTTGTCATGAACACTATTAATCAACATTATTCGATGCTTTCAAACCAAAAAAATATTCTCAATAATAAGTTTACCATTTTTAATTGTTTAAAAAATTGTTTAGATATCACCCAGAAGATAATTTTTAATATCAATCAACTATATTATTCATCATAGATTTACCATTATATAACATAAGATATTTTCTATTAAAACACAAACCCTTCAAGGTCAACGTTTGAGTAGAGTGAATGAGAATTTACCTACCATTAATTTTTTTGAAATTAATCATTCCACAAATTTTATTTGTGCATTTATCAGTATGACATTAATTCATAATAACATAATCCATTTAATATTTCATTATCTATGAATATTGGCTAAAACATTTTTTTTCTATGGTGCCTAGAAAGTTATATTTCGATTGTCATGAATGGAAGTAGAACAAATACTCTTACCAATGAGTCCCCAGATGCACAAATCTATCATATTATAATATTATCCTCAAGAGGAAAATAAATATTCAATATTCCATAGAATTAATAATCTATTGAGAACCCAAGACATAATAAAATATAAACATCAATAGTATAAATATGGTAAAAATATTATTTTTCCAACCCTATAATTAAACAATTAATTTAGTATCGAATTTTTGAAACACTTTTCCCACTTTTTTCGAGCATCAGTTATTAATAATTCATTAGGTTCCATAATTACTACCCATTTATATGATTCACTACAGAGAAGTGAACTTTTGAAAACACCCCAAAACACTCAAACAATTATTAATGATATATTTATATGATTTTACATGGATATTAAATTTTTTTATCCTTTGATAACATTTGAAAATATAAAATCATCCCCATGAAATCACACAACCATTCCACAATATTTCACAACTCATTAATACAATATTAAAACATAACATTCATACAACATGGGGAGTTATTCATAACAATATTTTTCTATTTATAGTTGGTTTGTTGGTCATTGTCAACATTTGATGAAATTAGTAGATATTGTTATTTAATAAAATAAACTCATTTCTATGTAATATCATAAAAATACAATATTTAACATATCATCTACAATATATATACATTTATTCCACAAAAATATAGTTTTTTAATTGTCCTAAATTTGAATTTTTGTAAGAAAATAATACTTCCTCTTCATACTATTTATCATGGAACTAAATAATAACATTTTAGGGTTGGGTTGAAACATAATTACATGTGATATGGGTAATGAATTATGAAATAAATTTAATCAATGTGATAGAGATTTCAGATAATAACCCTCAATAATACACGAATTTTTTTGAAAAGACACAATGTATGAAGGATAAAATTTCCATTTCTAAACAATATATTAAATATACTTACATAGAGAAACATATAGTACTGCATCATTTACATGAATACAATATGCTGTTTGAATATTTATTTCCCAAAAATAATTTTTATTTTTTGAAATATTTTCATCATTTTCCATATTATCAATTTTTTAATAATAGAATAATTAATGAGGACCGATTTTATATATGAAATGTTCACAATAAACCACTTAATGTGGATGGTTTATTAGAATAATTTATATTAAATAAAATAGATTCATGTATATCATATCATTATAACAAATTTTATATGATAACATTTTAATGTGAAAATATTCTACCAATGACCCTACAAAGTATATCGCATATGATATTTTCATGTGATAAAATGTTTTATTTATATGTTATTACTCAAAAACTATTTCAATATTGAATTCTATGGTCATGGTAAACATGGTTCATATGGTCTATTAAAAGGAACACAAAAATCATGATGTAAATAAGAGAATTAGTGAGAGAGAACAAAAACTAATAACCAGTGATATTTCACAACATGCATATTATATATAATTATTAATACATATACTATAATAAACATAGATAATGAAATGAAATTCCCAGAATATGATATTTTATCCTAGATCACACACATTATTTAAGGCCACTAATTATTTTTTATAGACCAGTGAAAACATCCATAAATATGTGTTCCCAAATAAATGAATGATTAGGAAAATATTGCAGCATTCCAGCCAATTAGTAATGCTCAATATATTATCTTTTGAAAAGAGATACATCACATAAAAAACATTCACACTATTTTCATCATAATAGACTACCAGAAATTTCCCCATATTTATCTACTAATTTACATTACACAGGTGATTGTAGCTCAAATTATTTTTCGATATACAAAAAACTATTTTTCATGAAATGGTTTCTGAGTTACAAACATTACATAGAGGCAAATTATATAATGATCTACATATTAACATGTATTTATATATATATTGGATCCTCACAATTGTGGTTAAAACAAAATTTAACATAAATATACACTAAAATTTGAGCCTTTTTTCTAGAGAAATCTGTAACACCCCAGGTAAATAAAGAATATGACATTTTTATATTTATACATATTTGTGATTAAAATGTTAATATTACTTTAAAGGGGATGCTATGCTCGATGGCGTACCCAATATGCAACAACAAGTTTCTTGGGAATCTTACGTCGCACTCTAATAATAATATAATATTATTTTAAATGGTAATTAACGCCCAGCCATTATAATGGAGGGAATGAACAGAACTAACTACAAAATGATTATATATGTTTTTCAAATATTTTTACTTTTTACAATAAATGTTAGAGGATTAATAATGTGAATGAATTCAATTTTAACCATAAATATTCTAATATTTTTTAAAAGGTCAATTAACAGCCTTTTGAAGGCGAACCTCTTTTAAATCCACTTTTTGACAATTTTATTTGTTATATATGACAAAATAAAATTCTTCTTTAGAATCGGTACATCATAATTTACTTTGTTTAAATTTTTGGTATCTTTTTGATAAAGTTCATTTTTTTAATGAATAGTGAAAGATGTTGTATTTTAATTCAAAACCAATTTTTAATCTAATTTATTTATATGATTATATTTTCTTTTGAGTTGGTTTCAAAATGAAATTAGAATATATTTTTACCATTTAATCCAATAGTGGTCATTGTAATTAATTTCACTTTGAAATTGGTCTTAAACTAGTGTCAATCTTTTAATAGATATTGTTTCATAAAAACACGCTATTTGCTCTGATAGCGGGAATTAATTGATAAATTAATTAATGTAACTTATATATTTTGATATTTTTAAAATATACATCATTTTTGAATTCGGAATAAAAAATATATCTTAGGGTGAATTTTTGGTAATTTTCTGAAAAACATCAATTTTTGATGAATAGTAAAACCACTAAGCGGTACTTATAAAAACTGATTTTCCATTTAAATGAAAATTTTCCACCTTGGTGTTTTGAATTTCAAAAATCCTACATTCATGGTTTTCATTAATAAGTAAAATGTGGTTCAATGGGATTAAAATAATTTTTTGGTGAATAGTAACTTATTATGTTTTTAATCGCGATTAGAGGTAATTAGTGTAGTTTAAGGTAAAAATAATGTTTTAATAATATGAAATGACCTAGACACATTTCCTACCCTCATTGGATGATTAATGGCCGACCAAGACAATCCATGGGTCATCTTGGGGACCCCATGGAGCCACTTTGGTTGGAAAATGACAAAAATACCATTTTATTTAATGTTAAAATTATAATGTCACAAACATGAGTTGTTTAACTAAAAAAAATTTCACATGGGGTTATACAAGTCATATTTTTTACTATAAATATTCATTGGAAAGATAAAAAGATTTCCTACATCATAGTACTTTTTATTATTTTTAGACATTAAATAAATTAAATTATTTATGACATCATGATGATGCATCAATGACCTCATTATTTAACGATTTAAATAAAATTGAAAGATAATATAAAATCTAAGACCTAAAATGTCCAAAACCTGTAGGATGGGTGGATTTTGAACCCTTATCACCTTATCCTAGAAAAAAATCAATTTGGGACCATTAAAATCTGAAACTCATTCTAAAATAAAGTAACATTTCATTACTTTCCACTAGTGCCCTCCTCTCCTCTTATAAAAGGCCCCCAACTCTACCTCCTTACCCACACTTCCAAAGCCTTTGGATAGGCCAACCCCTGAAAATTTTGTCTCTCCACGTCCCTATATAACTCCTTGAAGCCTCAAATTTGGCATAAGCCTTCCCAAGGAAGCCTTTGAGCTCAAACCATAGGGAGTTACCCGATTATAAGGTAATGTTTTCACTTGAGTCCTTTTGTTTTATTTTTCTTCTCCAACCCCATAAACTCTTTTTATTCCATTATTTTGTAACAACTATGGTATCTTAAATATAATAGGATGTTTTTATAAGATGTATTCGAGCTATACTTACACACACCATCGTCTAATGGTTAAAGAACATACTATTTCTGTGGTTGGCGATTTTCTGCCACACGAAACGATGATTGTTCAATATTCATTCAACACATTTAAAGGTGGCCATTATGATGTAACTATATTTTATATATGATATATATGGTATTTATGTTTTCTTTATGCTTCTTAATTTTATATTTAAATCATTCTTTTATGATTTTCTTGTTGTGCGAATGTGTTAATTTCATATGTGGAAGTGCAGACTACCGCCCCCTCAAGTGATGTGACTCGTACATGAAATACATGGAATATATAAATAATGAAATTAATGAAAATATGTGACCTATATAACATATATATTATACTGTAATTATAATATATATATATATCATTTATTTTTAATTCCATAAATATGACAAAGAAAAAAATTAAAGTAGCATTCATGCATACGTACGGCCTACCGTCTCCATGAACGGTGCTTTTCGTTTCTTATCGCCAAATTATATGGAATAGTATAAAATGAATATTTAATGGATATATATGATATTTTAATCATTAATACTATTTTGGAAATTATTTACTTATAACTACATGGGCAATGATTTTTTCAAACAAGTTCATTTTTGACTCATGTACCAAACATCAGAAAAAATGTCTGTTATGAACTAAAATTATGAAACAATTATTATAACATTATAATATGTGATATGAACTGCATAATAATCTTTAAAGGATGTCCTTAGGAAATTATAAATTGACCAAAGTTTATTATTCAGGAATATAAAGAAATGAAAAGACAAGTCGGACTTGAGGTAAGGGATCTGACTCCTCTCTTTCTTTTTAAGTACACTCTTTTATGTCAATCCTTTTAAGCTCATATTTCTTATGATTGGGATTTTCTTTTATATTAATCGTACAGTAATTTTTATTTTCATATGATTCGATACGTTATTTTCTCTCATCAATCAATTTTGGATTTTTTGATTGGCGCCGTTAGGGTGCCGAATTTTCGTAAGAGATACAACCACTCTCTTTCTTTTTAAGTACTCTCATTTATGTCACTTCTTTTAAGCTTCCCTTTGTTATGTTGTGAGTGTTATTTTATATTCCTATTTCTGTAAAATTTATGTTAATATGATTAGAGACCCTATTTTATCTCATCAATCCATTTTTAAATGTTTTAAGTGGCGTTGTTAGGCTGCCGAGTTTTCGTAAGTGATTTTTCATCTCACATTTATTCCTGTGAGATTTATGCTACATTTTCCACAATTTCCATTGAGTGGTGTATGTACTGCCCATTATTTTACTCATTGAGTAATATACTTTCATTTATTAGTATTTACATCAATGTTGTATTGTCTTTCTTTCATGGGGTGTATGTTTTGAAAGATACCCATGTCGGTAAGGGAACCTTTCACCCTCCTCTTTTTAAAAGACTTCTTTTGTTATGTATTTTAATTCACATAAAATTATGTTGGGATATGTTCTTCTATATCCTTAGTGATTTAATTTTTTTTTCCAACTAATGAGATACCCGTTTTATCTCTCATCAACTCATTTTCTAAATTTTGTAGTGACGTCGTTAGGCTGTCAAATTTTTGCAAGAGAACTTCTTAACCCAATTTTGATTCTTTGGGATAAGCTTGTACTCCTTGAATATGTTGTTCTATGAATATGTGTGAATAACCTATGATTTTTTTACACTTAATACCCACTTATATTTGGTGTATTAGTTTGTTACACATAATTATGTAATTGATTTATCCTTAATCCAAGGATAACGTCTTTGTATGGGACTTCGTCTCAATCTACTTTCATTGAGGCATATTTTGTTTTATACACAACCTTCTTTTATACGGTGTATAAACCCCTTTGACATTTACGTTTATCCGAACGGAATCTTTTTTATACAAAGCGTTCCACTAAATGAAAAAATGGAATGTTTTTGTCATACATATGCGGCGACAACGACTTCTCTGTCACCGTGACCATTATTTGAGTTTTGGCTTCCTCTACAAGCCATACCTTTTTTTAAAGAAAAATAAATTCCATTTTTACTTTTCTTTTATTATGGTATTGAAAATGGTTTTCATAATGTTTTTATATCAATGTGTTGTATTAACATCTTGTGATTGAATAGTGGAAATTTTATGTTTCCTTTATGCATGTTTTATGTGATATGATTATGTTATAGTTCTTGGGCATTATTACGAAGACGGGTGGTTCCGTGATAAACTAAGGGTGGGTGAGCGCGATATAGCTCTCCAATGCATTGGGTAACGTGTAGTAGTGAAACGTTAAGGTTTCTCCGAAGAGATTTAGGGAATTTACTGTGGTGGGTATTCCAAACGTAACCAAGAGGTTTACTTCCTACGTAAGAATGTTATGAATTCCTCAAGTTACCTTTATGTCTTATGATTTCTATGATTTATTCATGATTTTATGAGGTATGTTAAAGTGCATATGTTTTATGGGTAAAGTATGATTTCATTCTTATGTATATATGTACTCATGTTTCATTTCCATACTTTTTATAACCCTTACTGAGCTTTTTTATGCTCATCCCAAGTTTTTGAAATGTTTTTCACCAGTCAAGGGAATGGTACATGATATGATGATAGTGTCAAGGAAGGGTCAAGAATAAATCCATGTTTTATTTTAAATATGTTTCTGTTGATGGGAAAAATTAACACTATCTTTTATGTAACCACATTGTTTAAATGTGGAATGTAATTCATGTTTTTTTATCTAATTCTCTAAAACACTAAACCTGAAAAGATCCTCAATGTGTAATCTTGTAATAACTCAAGATTAAGTATGGTTTAAGGCTGGGGCCTTATAGTTGGTATCAGAGGTCGGTTTAGATAAATTTAGAGGTTGGGTATTCTTTAAGCACAAGTGACATTACCAAAATGGTTGGGATTTCATAAAGAGTCCTAGTTTTAGATAAAGTGAATGAGTAAATATATCTTAGTGTTTATCTTTCTCATTAGTACATGATGGTTTTGTTGATGTACTCACACTAACATTTATGTTTTTAGTGAATGGATGGATCTAGAGGGCACCAAATTGAAAATTGGTTTGAAGGAAACTGTGGTGGTTCTATGATTAGGAGACTGACTGAAATGGGGGATTCAATGACGAAACTAACGGTTGTTCTAAACCAACTATCAAGGAGTCATGATCAACCACTTGAACCTTGGTATGTTGTGTAATGCATCATGTACTAGATGACCATTCGATGTGGAAGTTTAGGTAATAATTATAAAGGTAACCATTAGGGTTTATATGATCCTTACTTTTGAGGTAATTATGGGATATTATATGCTATGATGGAAAAGGAAAGGCATGAGATAAACATGAGGTTAAAATATGTTATGATTATTTTTGAATATTTTATCTCATTTTGTTGAATGTTTTAAGAATTATATAGTATTGGTAAAAGGACAACACGCAGACCTTGTGACATCCAGTCGCATCGGACAATGCTACGAGAATCGAACCCACAACCAAAGTGCGACTGGTATTTATCACCTACCACTAGACAATGTGAAGTCCCTGGTTAGTATGACTAATTCTTTTTAGTTAGACGATTTAATGAATTAAGAGTAAGTTTATTTTGGGTTATCTATGGAAATTTATTAACCAATCACGGAGGATATGTGATTAGGTTAATTACTTTTCAATATGAGACATTAAGAGCAACTGATGTGGTTTGGAGATAAATGTTATGATTTAACATGGAAGACTATGTGACTAAATTCTTCAAATATTTGGGTTTCGATCCTAGTTTGGTTTACTTTGAATAATTTTATGTAAAAATTGTTTATCAGATGGTCCTCTTTGAACTATGGGTTTTGTTAGAAAATGTATTGGAGATTAAGAATAGATTTTATTTTTATAAAGTGTCATACTTTTCTGGATTATCTGATCTTGTACTAACCTTTTTGGTTTTGGTTTTAGTTAAAGTCTAAAGACATGGGACGTATATAGTTCTATTTTTTGGATTAGGTGATTCTCTAGAAGTTGATTATAGTACTCTTAATGTTCACAAGTCTTCCTAAATACTCGCCTTTTGGAGAAAATATGAGTTTGTGTAAGGAATCTAATAAAATTTGAAAGTCAACATTATAAGTGATTTTGTTTCCTGAGGAATAAATTTTTCAATAAAAAGTAACTTAAAACAAAAATGTGTTCTATTAACTTTTCCTACTGGGGAATCGAATGCTGTTTAACCCATCACAAGTTTGTGATTTTCTTGTGATTAAACTTCTCCTAAACATGTTTTCTATCACTCTCCACCAGAACATGACCCTATGTTTTCTCCTCCATGTCCATGTTTTCCTACATGGAATCCTAGTATGGGTTAACTCGGGTGACCTCTGTACTTATCTTACTTTATTTTAAAATGATTGTTCTACCAACTCTTGTTCCGATGTGGGACTTTCTAGGATGTTTCCAAGCTCAATTTTAAAATTGTGAGGACGCAATTCCCAAAAGGGGGGAAGGATGTAACACCCTAGGTAAATAAATAATATGAAATTTTTATATTTATCCATATTTTTTATTAAAATGTTAACATTACTTTAAATGGGATGCTATGCTCGATGGCGTACCCAATACGCAACAACAAGTTTCTTGGGAATCTTACGTTGCACTCTAATAATAAAATAATATTATTTTAAATGATAGTTAACGCCTAGCCATTGTAATGGCGGGAATGAACAGAACTAACTACAAAATGATTATATATGCTTTTCAAATATTTTTACTTTTTACAATAAATGTTAGAGGATTAAAATTGTGAATGATATCAATTTTAACCGTAAACATTCTAATATTCTTTAAAAGGTCAATTAACAGCCTTCTGATGGTAAACCTCTTTAAAATCCACTTTTTGACAATTTTATGGGTTATACTTGACAAAAAAAAATTCTTCTTTAGAATCGGGACATCAAAATTTACTTTGTGTAAATTTTGTATCTTTCCGATAAAGTTCATTTTTTTAATGAATAGTGAAAAATGTTGTATTTTAATTCAAAACCAATTTTTATTCTAATTTATTTATATGATTAAATTATCTTTTGAATTGGTTTTAAAGTGAAATTAGAATATATTTTTACCATTTAATCCAATAGTGGTCATGGAATTAATTTCACTATGAAATTGGACTTAAACTGGTGTCAATCTTTTAATAGATATTGTTTCAAAAAAACACGCTAATTGCTCTGACAACGAGGATTAATTGTTAAATTAATTAATGTAATTTATATGTTTTAAATTTTGTAAAATATACATCATTTTTTATTTTGGAATATCAAATATATCTTAGGGTGAATTATTGGTAATTTTCTGAAAAACTTCAATTTTTTATGAATAGTTAAACCACTAAGTGGTACTTATAAAAACTGAATTTCCATTTAAATGAAATTTTTCCACCTTTTTATTTTGAATTTAAAAAATCCAACATACATGGTTGTAATTTAGAAGTAAAATTTGGTTCAATGGGATTAAAATAATTTTTTGGTGAATAGTAACTTATTAAATTTTTAATCACAATTAGAGGTAATTAGTGTAGTTTAAGGTAAAAATAATGCTATAATAATATGAAATGAACTAGACACATGTCCTACCCTCATTGGATGAGTCATGGAAGACCATGAAAATCCATGGGTCAACTTGGGGACCCCATGGAGCCACTTTGGTTGGAAAATGACAAAAATCTTTTTTTATTTAATGTTAAAATTAAAATGTCACAAACATGAGTTGTTTAACTAAAACAATTTGTACATGGGGTTATACAAGTCAGATTTTTTACTATCAATAGTAATTGGAAAGCTGAAATGATTTCCTACATCATAGTATTTTTTTTATTATTCTTATAAATTAGATAAATTAAATTATTTATGACATCATGATGATGCAGCGATGACCTCATTATTTAATGATTTAAATAAAATGGAAAGATAATGTAAAATAATAGTCCTAAACATGTCCAAAACCTATGGATGGGTGGATTTAGAACCCTTATCACCTTATCCTTGAAATAAATCAATGCGGGACCATTAAAATCCGAAAATCATTCTAAAATAAAGTAACATTTCTTTACTTTCCAAGAGTGCCCCTCCTCTCCTCTTAAAAAAGGCCCCCACCTCTACCTCCTTACCCACACTTCTAGAGCCTTTGGCTCGGCCAACACCTCCCCATTTTGTCTCCCCACATTCCTCTATAACTCCTTGAATCCTCACTTTGTGCATAATCCTTCCCAAGGAAGCCATTGAGCTCAAACCAAAGGGAGTTACCCGATTTTAAGGTAATGTTTTCACTTGAGTCCTTTTGTTTTATTTTGCTTCTCCAACCCCATAAAATCTTTTTATTCATTTATTTTGTAACAACTCCAGTATCATAAATATACTAGGATGTTTTTATAAGAAGGATTCAAGCTACTCATACACACACCTTCGTCTAATGGTTAAAGAACATATCGTTTCTGTGGTTGGCGATTTTCTGCCTCATGAAACGATGATTGTTCAATATTCTTTTAACACCTTTAAAGGTGGCCATTATGAGGTCACTATATTTTTTATATGATATATATTGTATTTATGTTTTCTTTATGCTTCTGAATTTTATATTTAAAACATGCCTTTATGCTTTTCATGTTGTGCGATTGCGATAATTTCATACGAGGAAGTGCGGACTACCGCCCACTCAAGTGATGTGAATCGTACATGCAATACATGGAATGTATAAAGAATGAAATTAATTAACATATGTGACCTAAATAACATATATATTATAATGGAATTATAATATATATATATCGTTTATTTTTAATTCCATTAATATGACAAAGAAAAAAATGAAAGTAGCCTTTATGCACCCGTACGACCTACCGTCTCCATGAACAGTGCTTTTCATTTTTTATCTCCAAATCATATGAAATAGTATAAAATGAATATTTAATGGATATATATGATATTTTAATCATTAATACTATTCTGTTAATTATTTATTTAAAACTACATGGGAAATCATTTTTTCAAACAAGTTCATTTTTGACTCATGTACCAAACATCGGCTAAATGTCTGTTATGAACTAACATTATTAAAAAATTATTATAACATTATAATATGTCATATGAACTGAATAATAATATTTAAAGGAGGTCCTTAGGCAATTATAAATTGACCAATGTTTATTATTCAGTAATATAATGAAAAGAAAAGAAAAGTCGGACTTGAGGTAAGGGATCTGACTCCTCTATTTCTTTTTAAGTACACTCTTTTATGTCAATCTTTTTAAGATAATATTTATTATGATTGGGGTGTTATTTTATATTAATCGTACTATACATTTTATTTTCATATGATGACAGACCCTGTTTTCTCTCATCAATCCATTTTGTAAGTTTTGATTGGCGCCGTTAGGCTGCCGAATTTTCGTAAGAGATACAACCTCTCTCTTTCTTTTTAAGTAATCTCCTTTATGTCAATTCTTTTAAGCTCCTAATTGTTATGTTGGGGGATGATATTTTATATTCCTCTTTCTGTAAACTTTATCTTAATATGATTATAGACCCTATTTTATCTCATCAATAAATTTTTAAAAGTTTTAAGTGGCGTCCTTAGGCTGCCGAGTTTCCGTAAGGGATTTTTCATCTCACTTTTATTCCCGTGAGATTTATGCTACATTTGCCCCAATTTCCATTGAGTGGTGTATGTACTGCCCATTATTTGACCCATTGAGTAATATAATTTCATTTATGAGTATTTACATCAATGTTGTATTGTCTTTCTTTCACGGGGGGTATTTTTTGAAAGATACCCATGTCGGTAAGTGAACCTTTCACCCTCCTCTTTTTAAAAGACTTCTTTTGTTATGTATTTTAATTCACATAAAATTATGTTGGGATACGTTCTTCTATATCCATAGTGATTAAAAGTTTATGTCCAAGTGATGAGATACCCTTTTTATCTCTCATCAACACATTTTCTGAATTTTGTAGTGACGCCGTTAGGCTGTCAAATTTTTGCAAGGGAACTTCTTAACCCAATTTTGATTCATTGGGATAAGATTATACTCCTTTAATATGTCGTTCTATGAATATGTGTGAATAACCTCTGATTGTTTTACACTTAATATCCACTTATATTTGGTGTATTAGTTTGTCACACATAATTATGTAATTGATTTATCCTTAATCCATGGATACCGTCTTTGTATGGGACTTCGTCTCAATCTCTTTCATTGAGGCATATTTTGTTTTATACACAACCTTCTTTTATATGGTGTATAAAACCCTTTGACTTTTACGTTTATCCGAAAGGAATCTTTTTTATACAATGTGTTTTACTAAATTACAAAAGGGAATGTTTTTGTCATACGTATGGGGCGACAACGACTTCTCCACCGCCATGAACATTATTTGAGTTATGTCTTCCTCTACAAGCCATAACTTTTTTTAAAAGAAAAATAAATACATTGTTTTACTTTTTGTTTATTTTGGTATTGAAAATGGTTTTCATAATGCTTTTATATCAAAGTGTTGTATTGACATATTGTGATTGAAAAGTGGAAATTTTATGATTCCTTTATGCATGTTTTATGTGATACGATTATGTTATGGTTCATTTGAATTATTATGAAGATGGGTGGTTCCGTGATAAACTAAGGGCAGGTGATCCCGATATAGCTCTCCAATGCATTGGGTAACGCGAAGGAGTGAAACGTTAAGGTTTCTCCGAAGAGATTCAGGGAATATACTGTGGCGGGTATTCTACACGTAACGAAGAGGGTTACTCCCTACGTAATAATGTTATGAATGCCTAAAGTTACCTTTATTTCTTATGATTTCTATGATTTATTCATGATTTTATGAGGTATGTTAAATTCAATATCTTTTATGGGTAAAGTATGATTTCATTATTATGTATATATGTACTCATGTTTCCTTTCCATAATTTTTATAACCCTTACTGATCTTTTTATGCTCATCCCATGTTTTTGAAATGTTTTTCACAGGTCAAGGGAATGGTACATGATATGATGATAGTGTCAAGGGAGGGTCAGGAAAGAATCCATGTTTTATTTTAAATATGTTTCTGTTGATGGGAAGAAATAATACTATCTTTTATGTAACCACTTTGTTTAAATGTGGAATGTAATGCAAGTTATATGATATAATTCTCTAAAACCCTAAACTTGAAAAGATCCTCAATGTGTAATCATGTAATAACTCAAGATTAAGTATGGTTTAAGGTTGAGGCCTTATAAAATCTATTTAGGGATATCTATTATTGAAATAAAAAATAAAATATCATGCTACTTAGTAAATTCTATTTTCATATTAGTAACTACCATATCAGTTTCCATTGTGACCTTAATTCTCTAACTACATGTATATACAGAATATGAAATCATTCATCTAGTATTGAATTACCATTATCAATTTTTTTATAAAATTAAATGTCGAAATACTTTGATATTTTATCTAAAATTATAGATTAATTTATAATTCTCATTGTAAAAATGTTGTCTTCAAATATATTGTGTTATATTAATATATCTGATATTTTAATAAATTTACATTGATTTCTTATTTTTATACTATGATCACTGAATCAATGTCCAAATATATTGTTTGAATTTCAATTCAATAGGGAAATAATTTTCATGGTATTTATTTTATGACACGATAACCCAATATGATATCTCAACCAATTATGAATTTATATGTATCATAAAAGAAAACATATTTCCGACCATGTTCATACAAGAATATGATATTTTCAGAAGTTATTATATATTTATTTTATTAGAAAAATGTCTAAAACTCATTAATACAATATAATTAAAAAACATTACAACAATCATAGTAAAGGGAGAAGTTAGATATTAAATATTATATGACAAAAATAATATCATAATATTCTAGAAAATACTTTAATTTTACTGTCATTATTAGGTCATTTCTTAGAATTTCGATCCTCAATTTTTTTAGAAATTATTGTTATTATATTTTTGCAAATGAAAATATATTGTAAAATAACATTATGTAAACATAAGAATGAGTTTGGGTATTTGGAAGTATAAATGTGGTCTCATAAATTACATAATAAAAACACAATGTGTCATTCATGATTACATTTAATATAAAAGTATATGATTTTTTCATAAATAAATTCAATAATGACTGAATATTGGCTTCTATTAAATTTATGATACCCCAATATAATGAATAGAGTTTGTGAAATAGATATTTAAAAGGGAATGTACATGTATTCTAAGTTGTAATTTAATCATCTATATTCTGTTTTTAGACTATCCTCTATAATGAATTATTTATAATGCTACCCTTATAAGAGATAGACACTATAGACTCACATGGATTATTTAAATTGATGAATACGATCATAAATTCATGGGTTTGAGTATTAATTAATGATAATTTGTTGAATTAAAAAAATTTAACTGAAAAAGAATCAAATTGAAAAAACATCTACATTAATGAAAAATAAAAATATTTTTTCCATGATTTATATACATGGTCAAATAAACCGCATGCATTAATATTTTTCAATATGGACATAGATATTTACAAAATATTTTCAATTTAATCTTATATGGTTGATGATAAATAGTATTATTTACTAGGAGTAGGCCTCTATAAAATTATAATCCCTTACCATTAGTATAAATTTTAATATTCAATAATGTTTTCATGTTCTTGATCAAATACCATATTTAATTATCTATACTCAAATAAATCAATAAAATCCTTAGTGTTCATTTCAAATAAATTTATTATTTGAAAGTATGATTTCAATAATGATCATCTTTTTCTTATATTTATGTCTTATTTCCAATTGGATAATGTATAATCACATTGATAATATATAAATCTCATCCAATGATTGTAAAATTTAATATTATTCCTCAACTATACAATATAATACATTCAAATGATTAAATAGAATAAGAATTTTTGAAATAAAATAGAAACAGATTAAAAATTAAATTTACACAAATTACATGGCATATTTAATTAGTTTCTTTGGAATAGAGTCATCTAGAATGAGTTGGGTTTTTTCCTTTTTAATTTTAATGGGAGGTCCATATAAAGTGGTTCCATCAGTTTATTTTCATTTTCAACATCCAATAATTCTTCAATAGTTATTCAAATTTTTTTTGAAACACTAGTGTTATTGGAAAAAGCATAATAATAGTTTCACCCTAAAACTGGTTTTAAGTTTCCTATCAAGTGGTATTATCCAATTTTCATTGATAAAGTATTTATAAATCATAACAGAATATAATAATAAAACAAATATTACTGTTTTCCAAATAAATACATTTAGGGAAATAAAATATTGTATTAAAAATGATGTGATATATTGTGATCTCTTTACTTTTCCATGGTTTTGAACAATCATGGGATAAACACATAATGATGGGATGAATGAAATCCAATATGTTCATAATATTAATATTTTTATATTTAAATCCAAGGAAAAATGATTAAATGAATAAATAGTGTAGCTATAAACTTTTATACTCTAATATTTGTGTACCAACAAATACAATATCTACATAAACCTTTCGAAAAAATGAACTATATGAACGTAATATCCTTTGTTACATATCACAATGACCCATTGAATTGGTTATGACTGAAATGGTACTTGAAATACGTGTTCCTAAAACAAAAACAAAGGATATAAATTTCAACGATGTTTGATAACATTGGTGGATGGTTTACCCACAGAAAACAAATTATATAATATAATTATTATGTAACACTCTAAATAAATATCTTTTATGATAAAAATTCCAAAACCAATAGATCATAAATATAACATAGTTAGATTAAAACAATTATACAATACACAACATATTTTTAGAAAATTAGAACACATAAGTGACTCTAAAAGAATAATATGGAACCTAGACCAGCTACACTATATGACCATCCACTTTCTCCAACAACCTATATAAAGGACTCCAAAATCATGTTATCTACTATAAATGTATGTCGTGTTCTTCTTAAATGTAACATGATAAATAAAATATACATTTTAACCATGTCGTATATGAATGTGGTGAGTTAACATCCCAATGAAAATAACCAAGATTCCCTACACAAGCCACTTGAATAAGAACTGTTACAACACATGGATGCGTATATTTGTCATACCCATTAGAATTATAAATAATATGAAACTGATATATTAATATATGTGTATTTATTATAAAAAACACCATATATTCTACCATTAGTATGTATACAAAAACACGTTATGGTTCTTAATCAATGTATTCAACGTCAGATATGTCCAATGATGAGTCCAAATACAAGAGGGTAACTTACCCATCTATAGTTATATCGTCACATTGATGCATAATATTTTTCCCCAAACATAGAAGGGTGGAAAATCTTGAATCTGTCAAATAACATGTATACATAATTTTAAACACCAAGAATTTTATTCAATGTTCTCACACACAAAAATCATTACAAATATATTGAAATTTATGTATTATTCATAACATGTAGTTAACGTAAAATATAACCCATAGTTTAAATGTAAATAAATATGAATGGTAATCAATTGATTCCCATCAGAATATATGGAAATAATTTTTTTTTATTAAAAATCCATTATGATCATAGAGAGTGTAATGTATTAGAGAAGTCACCTAATTATTTTATTTTCAAATCAATGAATCATTTCAAAAAAAATTATCTAGAATCGATACAATATTCTTTTTAAAAATAATAATTATTTATAATTAAAATCTTATCCAATTCTACAATACTATTAATATAATCCTTTATATAAGGATCCATTAGAGAGGAAATTTTATTATCATGGTTATAAGGGTAATTGGTATGGTTGAACATGATTCCCAATGACCAAATCATTTAGATTAAATGAAATTATTATTTTGGGTTATGGATACCAATTAAATCACTCATGGGATGGCCGTGTATCAAAAATCCTCCCAATATGTGAAAGAAATATCATCATTAGTGAAAACATGTTTTATAATATTATCTTCAAAACCTAGTAAATACATTAATTATTTTGACAAATGGTATGAAAATTAATACACTACACATGAAACAGTTACTATATTACATAATTGGGTCGTTGATTTTTATTATTATTTATTATGTCATATTATTTTAATTTGAATATGAAATATCCAAAAATTCATTAAATTTATGGTTACTGAATGGTTTTACTATAGAATGAACTAAATGTGGGACTTTATAAAATCTCCATGAAACTATAACATTTTTACCATTGAACTATACGTGGTTTCCCATAAACATGAGAACTGTAAATATAATAAAAAATGACATCCTACAATAAGGTCTAGTGAAAATAAAAAACAATTTTAATACACAATAATAAAATATAAAGTAGTATAATATCTCAAAAAAAATTTGTTATAGAAAACATCATTAATTTTTTTTATAAATTGAATGCGAATCATGTAAAATAAATTCATCTATGGTGTCAAATGATGAATAATTTTAGGCCCATTGGGGTTTCCTCATGTAAAGGAAACTTAAATACCCATCTAATAATTTCATGTGATATTTCCCATATCCTCATCAAATCAATGGATTTAATATATAAATATAAATACAAATAAAGATATTATTTCTAGGAAAATTCAAACTTTTTAAATTATTAATGCTATAGGATTTTTTATCTATTGTAATTTTATTGCATTATATCATCATATGATGGTTGTATAGTGATATAAAATAATGAGATATCTGTCACAATATAATTATGAATTTAAACCAGTAAAATTACATATCATATTTCATAAAAATTAATGGTAAATGGATTTATTATAAAATTAAAAGGACATGATGGATTCATGAACAATGATCATTCATGTTAGAATAATAAATCTTTTTTGTAAAATGTGAAATAATTTACATAAATATGGGTTATTTTAGAGAATGTTCTACTAAAATGAATTTTTTTTATGAGGGATATCCCTTAACATTTGTCATCAAGACTTGGTACATCTAGTAAAATTCCTTAATAAAAAAATTAAATTTATAAAATATATCATTTGGAGAAGTTTTAGTGTACTTTAAAGTTATAATTCATAATTATTTCTTGTCTATATTGATCTAATTATGGAATTTATTTTCACCTTCACTATCAACTAGATTTTTTTTTGAATGGTTCCAATGTTACATTTAATTATTTATAGATATATATTTTATCTTTCAGTATTATATAACTCAATAAATTTAATTTTACGTAATATTTTTTGTAGAGTATAAAAAATTACCATAATATTATCAAAATTTCAATAACTAGTTCAAAATATGATTTTTTTATAACAAACTAATTTTTTAAATATATAACTAATACAACCATTAATTATTAAATTCATCTATATAATTATATATTTTTCATTCCTTATTAATAATAATTTAATGACAATTTAATTTTTTCCATGAAACTATGTTAATATGTATCCATGATTGGAGGAAATGAATGATTTATAAAATCATCTATTTAAGCGGTTAAAAATGGTAGTGATTGAAAATATGTTACAATGAAAATTAAATTAAAATTATTCTGTTAATGATGATATAATTATAAATTTTTAAAATTAAAATCATAATTTTATGTTATTATGTTTTTTTAAATTAATTTTTTGTACAAAGAATAAAATGACTTCTAAAATTTAATTATTATGGGACTAGTAACATACATTACTTTTATATAAGACCTATTTTTTTCCCTGATATGACTCTAATAACCATAATTCTTTATGTTCATAAACACAAATATTTAAATGGAAGAAAAATAACTTTTATTTCAAAGGAAATTTGTCTAGGGACGAATTTAAATGTTATTGTAAATTTTGATGGGGGTAATGGAATCTTAAGTGGAGGTAATTAGAGTTTTAGAATTTAACAACATGTATTAATGTATTTACCAAAATTGATATTCAATAATAATGAATTTTTCATATGGTAATATATTTTTATATTTATTATTCCTCTATTATTAATATAGATAAAATTAATATAACATTAATTATTATGAAACACATTTATCCACAATTTTTTATTTTCATCTTATAAATTTATGTATTTATGATAATACCAAAATATCACAAAATAATTCTTTTCCATTTTTTAAAATAAAATCCATATTTTTAAAATAATGTTTTCAATATTGAAATATATTTTTTAAATAAAACCATTAGTGATTTAATTGTACTACATTTATGAAAAGGATATGCTTTGAAGGTACTAATAAGGTTTCAAAAGGCAATGACTATATTTTCTATTTTTCAAAGGATATGTGCAATGAAATAATGAATCCAATACTAGTTTCTCATCAACATGTTTATACTCATTTTGTTTTATATTTTCTCATAAACCATGAAACCATGTTATGGGATAAATGTTTTGTAAAATTCCATAATTTTTAAAATGGTATCATATTTAGTGATTCTATGACTAATGTAATTATTGAAAATTCTATTTTCATGTTCATTAAAGATAGTTAATATTTCAATGAATATGAAGAAAATTTAGATGTGAATACTATCCCATGGAATCATAAACAAATTATTTATTCAATGAATAGAATGAAGAGTGAAAACATTTATGTTTTTTCTTCTAGGAAAATAAAGAAATAAATAATTTATACCTATCATCATAGTCTTGGTATGTCTACCAATGAAATGTGTATTGATAAGATTTCAATCACCATTAGTAATAAATATTCCTCATCTCATGATAATTTTTTTGGATCCTAAGGTAATACATTTCTTATAATGGAAACTCTGGTCCCTTATACTCATCTTCCTGAATCATTGAAAAAGTTGGTTCTTCCTATGGGTGAAATAAAACCATAGAGTGAACAAGAACCCTAAATGAAAATTGTAACTACTCTAGTGGATATAAGTATTAGTTATCAATAAGTTAATGTATTTGAATCTAAGATAATACATAGAAAAAACTTGTTTTTACTATATTGATGTTTTTATGGAGTAGGACTAGTTGAGGTTCACTAAGAATTTCCCATTGATGATGGACATAACTTCGGTGGCTTGTTTATCAAGCATGGACGGTTCTCTCCTAATTTCTTATGTATAAAATTGACCCTTATGCAGTTAATCCTTTGAATCAGTGGGTGGATGTTGTAGGAGATGGTTTTAAGGATCATGATAAATACTAGGTGGATGCTATAATTAACCCTGGTAAAATGAATACCCCTAGAGTCTCAATATTTAATCCTTATTTTTGTTTAGTATTCCAATCAAATGATGGAAAATAGAAAAATGATGTTTCTATTGTGTTGTTTAAAACCACTTCCTCTATTAAAACTAGTGAAGGTCCATCATCATTCAATTTTCAATATAAATAACTCATTTGATTTACATACCTCTGTTTTTCATGTGGATGATGGTCAGAGAAGTGTTAATGCTTTAAAAAATAATGATATGGCTCTCAATGTGGATATTGGACTTCCAGATAATGGAGGTGGTACATGGCTACAATTTATAACTGGGATACAAGGATAAAATACTCTTCGTATGGGCATACAATCATCACCAAATAGTATGAGCACCCAATCTCGAGAGATGTTATGTTATTTGTTTTCATATTTTTATAGCTTTTGGAAATTTATGGCATGTATGTTCTTCCTTTGATGGTTTCCTTTTTTATATTTAAAAAAAGTGGAACTAACCCTTAACCAATTAAAAATGAAAATGAATATTAATGCAGAATAATTAAATATTATAAAATATAAAAAATTACTAACAAATTTTAAAAAACATGTAATGATATACACTCCAATATTTATAAATATTAATTATAAATTCATAAATAATAATTAAATATTATTTTATTCATAATAAATATTAGTAAATATTATATAATTATTCAAACAAATAAATAAATTACTAAACAATATAAAAAAATCTAAAAGAAAAACATTTCAATGTTTATAATTAATTATAAAATTTAAATAAAAATAGATAATCAATAAATAAAATTTCATAAATTTTAGTAGATTATTAACTGGTTTATAATGAGGCATACTTTTATTAAGAATATAAATATGAATAAAATATTAATGAATGAATATAAATAGTAATTAAATAAAAATATTGTTTAAAATATGTATGTTTAAAATATTATTAAATATTGTTGAATATTATTAAATAAAATATACCCATTAAAAATATTCATAAGTATTAATTAATTTCATTAATTTAAGTAAATTTTAATATTATTTAATATTTATTAACTTTTAGTATATTTAGTAATATTTATTAATTTTTATGAATATTAATTAATTTTTAGTTGATATATAAAAATATGTTATCTTATTTATTTAATATTTATTAATATATATTTAATAAAACTCTATTGTAAATTAAAATTTTTTAGAATTATTTTATAATTATTTAATATTTATTAATATTTATTTAATATTTATTAGTATTGATTTATATTCATCCAAATTTATTTAATATTTTATAATATCTATTAATATTCATTTAATATTTTTAACGATTTATTTCATGTTTTTTAAAATCAATGTATATTAAATTAATATTTGCAAATATTAAAAATTAGTTCATTAATTTTTATTTATCTATATCATTATTTTATTTATATATAAGAAAAATTAGTTAACATATATCATTATTTATTCGTAATTCTTAATATTAATTAGTATTTATTAATATTTAGTAAATATTATTTTGTTTTAATATTCGATTAATATTCGTATAATATTTGTTGATATTATTAATATATAATAACATTTTTAGTATTTTTGAATATTAATGAAAATTTATATAATATTTATTTCATTTTAATAAATATTTTTAAATAAATTGTAATAATAATTAATATATATATATATATAATTTATTATTTTGGCAAATTTATGAATTTTTTTAAATATTTAATTAATATGCATAAAAGTTTATTTTATTTTAGTACTTAATATTATTATTTATTAATATATATTTACATATATTTATATTCATAAAAATTTATTAATATTTTTTTCTTATTTCAAATATTTATTCAATATTTAATCAATATTTTATAATATTAATTTGAGATTATGAATAATAAAGAATATTTATTTAATGTTTCATAATATTTTAGAATTATTTTTACATATTTATATATTTATATATATAATATTTATTAATAGATATTAGTAATATTGAGGACTTAATAATTAAATTTTTGTATATTTAATTATTATTTAATACCTGTTAATTCATTTTTAACAATATTTTTCTAAATATTTATTAATTTTTTTTTCAAAGAATCATCTAGATAAAGATTGAGAATTTTCACCCTCCCTTGAGAAATTCTACGCACGAATCGTGATTTCCATTCACGCTTCATGATGAGGGAAGATGTGTCAATAAGATAGATTCTTCTTAAGACTGAAATTTTATGGAAATTACAACACTATCCCTTTTTGAATTTTTTATATCCTCAAACACATTAACAAAATCAGTCCACTTCCCCTCTCATATAAAAATTTATAATGATTTCATAAAATAAAATTATATTTTATGTATAATGATGTTAATTTTTATACGTACATTTTAAAAAACATCTAATTCAAAAAAAGATATTATTTTAATAATAATATTTCAAAAAAATATAACAGAATTTATTCTAAAAATATAATTTCTATTTAATTCTATGAAATAATAATTTATTCATTATTAACGACTTGAAAATATTTTATTTATATAATTAATTATATTTTTCTCACAACAAACCTAAATGTTATCATTCTAATGTTATAATGTTATTACTATTATATAAATCATACTCAAATTTTATTAGAAATGTTATTATTCTTAAAATTTATATTACTAATGCAATACTGATTTTCCCATTTTCTAATAAAAATTTTGTTTCACATCAATACAAGTCATTTAATTTTTTTTCCTTCAATTAGGTTTCAAATTAATTATATTATTTGACTTATAAAATTTTAGTACATTATCATTTTATATTATATTTTTAAATTTTTTGTAATGGAGTTGTTATTATTATGGATAAATGATATAAAAAATTTCATATCCTCATAATTTATCATTTTTTAATTTTTGATAATATCAATTTTTACATTTATTGTTAATATTTACCTTCTTGATGAAATGTTATAAACTAATATAAAATTACAATGTTTGTATTTATTATGTATATCATTAGTTATGTTTTATATTATTAAATATTAAAATTATTTTTGAAGTAAAAATACTTATATAATATTTTGTTGTTTTATGTCGTCTTGTATCCCCAATATCCTTATAAATCAATTATTTTTAATGGATGAATTAATCATAATTAAAAATATTGGCATCCTAGTAGTCTAAACATATAACCTGATAATAACTAATATCCATTTATTTAAACGGATTCATAAAAAAATCAAAGAGAATTTTTATATTCACATACTGGATCGCATGCATTATTAAAAGTGATATGTTTTATAGCCGAACCATTCAAAACTATTTAAATAAAATAAAATACACACAAAAATGTGATTATATATTTTAGGTTATACAAAAAAAAATTGAATATTTTTTGACCATAATGGTAATATAGTGAATCAATATTACATGATATTAACATGATTATACATGATTTCTCTAGCATATATTTTCCAACCTTATTCCATGAAATTACCACATTTTCATCACATTAATCATCCATCAAATGGTTTAAAAATCAAAAGGGATTAAATCATTCCTAATAAAAATAATATTTTTACTAATGAACTAATTGTCATCATTCAATTCACCTGATGACCCTTAATGAAATTGCATATCATATAATTAATCATAATCGAGGTAGATAATGGCAATCTATGATGTAGAGAATATTATACCCATAAATGTATAATAAATATCCCATATATTTTTTCCGATAAACACATAATAGAATACTTCATTCCAGATATGATAGGATAATATTGGACGCCTAAACATAATACAATTATACAAGGAAAAATAAACTGTACATGGTTGGACACTACCAAAGTTCCAAATCAATTCGATCTAATATTATATCATGGGGAATAAATATATTATATGGAATATGAAATGTATATATAAAATAAATCTTCATTAGTGTTCAAACATCACTCAATAACAATTCATCTCATAAGTGGGAACATAAATAGTTTTTTCTGCATTCAATCAAATGGATTTATCATGTTTTATAAATCACATGATAAAATAAAGTTCACTTTAACCACTTATAATATGGACCACATTCCTCAAATTATTTTCATCAAATATTTTATGAAAATGAAATATCATCCACAGTCATCCTGTGAATCCGCTTGCACTATACAAATCAAAAAACATTTTATAAATCAAAGAATATTTCATATTTAATTTCCAATGAATAATATATAATAAAATAAAATATCTAGAAACACATATTGTGTATTGTTTATTGTTATGATGATAAAACTATGAGTAATAGTACTTTCCTAAAACCTATGCCACGTTTTTCATAGCTAATAAAAATATTCTAAACTATTACAATAGTTGATATATTAATACTATTTTAAATTGTTTAAATATAAGATAATTTATTGCATTGGAATATTTATAATGAAATGATACAATATAAATAATAAATACTACTTGTTTTTTCAAATTAAGAAACCATTTATTAATAATGATAATTTTTATTATTTAATTAATATATATATATATATATTAATTAATTAAATCTTATAAAAATTTATATTTAATTATTTTAAATTATCATAGAAATTTTATGATAAAATAATTTTGGTTTCAAAATATTAAATGAAATTTCCTAAAAATTTATTAATTTATTAATTTACATTTCATTATATTGGAAAATTCTACATTTCATGAAGGGGATCATAAAGAATAAAATAAATTTGAATCTTTTGAAGAAATGATCCCAAGAAATTTATTAATATGTCGTCCATAAGATTAGTTAGAATGAACATTGTGGAATTATAAAAATTTAGACTAATTTAAATCATGATATAGGATACAATATTACACAATTATTTTTGTTGTTGTTCTTGTGTTATAACATTAAAAGAATACATATTATTAAAGTGCATTTTACAAATTTAAAAAATAACTTCATTGATAATAATATAATGGATGAAATAATAAATTAAAACACACAAATTTTATAGCATAACTATATAGAGACAATAAATTTTTTTATACGTATTTTGTTAAATAATCAATACCAGAGATGAAAAGATGGTAGTGATGTACATATAAACCCAAGATTCCATATATGATATCATATCTCAATTTAGAATATAAAATTACAATAATAGATATTATTGAGCATTATTTTTTATAAAATATATGAAATGAACCGGAATTTCCATGTATTTTTTTAAATTAAATGGGAATTTTATGAGTCCGCAAAACTTGATGGCGCGTGATTCCAAGACACATAGTGCCCAAAATCAATTTATGAAGTTTTGTTCGGGTATGATCATAAAATGTAAAATCAAGTTTTTATATAATTTGAACCACTGCTCGGAATTGAACTCTGAGGGCACCTTTGAACTCGCAACACCGGTATTCACTTAAGAAGACTTTCACCTCAACGGAAGTCGGTCGAGGGTGGAAGAAAGTTTTTGGGTTTTTCTTGTGAATATTAAAATAAAATAAAAACATGTTTTATTTTATTTTTATAAGATATACCAACTCAAGTAGAAGGTGGAGGTGGGGACCACCACAACTTAACCTCCCATAAGAGGTTATGGTGGTGGGGCCCACCCAAACCTAACATGCCATGACAGGTTACGATGTGGGGAGAACTAGTGACTAAACCCACTAATAATTGTGGGAGAGTAAAACCTCTCAAATCCTCTCATTAATTATAGGGAGTCTATCCACCCCCTCCTTTAATGGGGTCAACCCTTCCTCTCTTTTAATTGTTCCAACCTCATGAATTAATTATGTGGAACCAACATAATTAATTCTCCCAGTATGAATTCTTATTCCAACAACATAAAATATTTTATAATCTATTATACATGGATAATCATTTCTTTTGTTAAAAAAGGAGGAAGGAACTTTTGAGAGAAAAGCTCTCGCCAACAAAAAACGAAGAATGCATTCTTCCAATAGAGAACGCCGACATAAATCGTTATCGAATTCTTCATCGAAATCACCTTGCGGAAGCAACCAATGTGGGAAGTCATCGACGACCTACCCTCCCTCCTCATCTTCGTCAACGAAACGACGCACGATCTCGGGAATGGGAGTGTCCGATGGACGTGACGAACGACGAAAAATCCGTATTCTTCCCGGTGACTATGTCAATGAGCAACGAACAAAGGAAGTGGTTTAATTTTATTTATGTATGATATTATTCCATTGTTAATTTTCTTCCAAAAAAAGAATGTGGAACAACGTGTTATCAAGTTGATTCGTGGATGTTTTTCCTTGCAGGTAGGGAATATTTTTGTTAATGAGAGAATATGGGAATTGATTTTTTTTAAGATATCTTCAATGATCATTCATTGCATCATTCTTGTGAGGAAATTATTATCACCCTAAACACGGAAGGGTACGGACCAAACCAATGTGGTCTGGCCCCTCTGCAGATCTCCTTTGTGATGTTATTCGGGATAGCGATGAGGTGATGATGGCAACCCGCACCGCCTCGGCGATGCTCCGGTGCCTCAGGCTGAACCGCACCGCCCTCCGGCTTTCGAGCCGCCCCGGCTGCGACGCATGTCGTTCGTGCCACCCGATGGCTGCAGCAGCCGAGACATGCCACACCCCGGCCATGTCATCCTCCTGCCGCACCCCTCCCTGGATCATAGCCACCGCGCCCCCCGCGCCCCTAGCGATGCCCTCTTGAGCCCCAGCGAGCCGGGATTCAAGCGCTTTGCGCACCCCGTGGATTTACCGTCCATGCCCCATGTGCCGTCGCGGGCCGAACCGGCCCGCCGGTCTCCACGCACCCCAGGGATCCGCCGTCTGCGTGCCTTGTAGCACCCAGTCCGAGCCATCCTGAGTAAGACTCTTGCGGTGCCCGTTGGGCCGAGCTTCACCGTCGCGGTGCCCTCCAGGCCAAGACACCCATGCAGAACCCTCTGGTCTAAACCACCCTCGTGTCGACCCATGGTCGGTCCGCTCTGTCATGGCCCATCGAGACCCCCTGCGACCTGCTGGGCTGGGCCCAGTCTGCTGGGCCCTCTAGGCTGGGCCCACCCTAATGTGCTTGACAGCCTAACTGGTCGGGCTTGACCTAAAGGGTTTGGGCAGGTTGGCCCAGATCGTGTCGGCCCAGACCGGGTCGGGCCTGGTTGTTCCATCCTAGTCAGATCGGACCGGGGCTCACTACAACCCTTTAGTTTCTATTGGACATATCGTTGGCACCTAGTGTCCGTTTGATGAACCATTAGTGGCCCTGGTAATCTCGGAGGATGACGGTCCCATTGAGTATACCCCAATAGATTTTGGGGTATAGTTGAGATACGATCAGGTTGGAATGCGCACGAATCCAACCAGGCCCCTGGTACTAAAAGTATAATAACTCATAAACTAGGCATTCGATTTGCGCGTCTTCTTTTGTGATGAGACATCTATAATGTGCATGAACATTGAGATAATTTTTCGTGGGACTTCATGACAGTTGGAGTATCGACCATTATCTCGTGGAGTGAATCCTTCCAGAGATGAGCAGACATAGTGCAGAGACCTAATAGCTATCTGATACTTGACCATTCATGACCGATTTACTCGGAGTGACTCAATTAGCATAGTGGGGTGATCACGGTTATTAAGGTAGACCAACAGTAGAGGAGTGGCTGGTTGTGGCGGTAGTACCGCAGTACTCGACAAGAGGAGTACCACTACAATCTATTAGAAAGAGAGCATGGTTCTGGTGATAGACCCACAGTGGGGAACGCCTTAGTGATGCAGCGGTCCCATGGTACTCGATAGGAGGAGTACCTCATCTGTCCAAGGTTAGTGGTAAGCGCCATGGTGTCGTGGCAGGCCCATTGTACTCGATAGAGGAGGATTTCCCCAATAGTCATGGTTTCGATAATGTGAATAAAAATCATGGTTGATCCGAGTCAGTAGATTTTGTGTTTTCCTCATGTTTGAGATGGATTACATGATAACATAATTATATGTTTGGTCATATTCCTAAGTGGGTTATCTATTGATTTCAAAAATTTTGGTTTATCCTTGTTGGATTTTGTGGATTTTTCTGGGTCTCGGGGTCTCTACTGAGTATCATTATACTCACCCCTGTACAGGCTGTGCCTGCACATCATTGTGTTGGATGTAGACAACGGATAGCACCGATAGAGTCTGAGAGTACCTAGACTGGACGGTACCCAGAGGTGGAACTTATAGCTTGTCGGTACACAGAGGATATGGACAGACGTGGAGTGATTGTGAAGTTATCTGTACCTACCCATTAGTTAAAAACCATAGTAGATGAACCAATTTTTTTTTATTATTTCCTCAGTTGTACTTGTACTTTCGGTTTCTTGTACTCTCCAGTTAGTCTTGTATTCTGACCCCTTTTTACTTGATGTACTCACTTTTTGGTTATTCATTTTAATCAAGATCATATCTGCTATGTGTGTTTACATGTTATAAAGGCAATGCCTTCCCAGTTTTAGGGAATTGCACTTTTGGTTCTATTCACCATCCCCTGGCCTATGGAAGGCGGGATTGGGGTAGTCACGACATGGGCCCTGGGGGACGGTTCATGACAAATTAGTATCAGAGGCGTCAGATCTATAATAGAAATTAGGGCTCTGACATTTTCTTTGAAGTAATAGTATTAATTATAGTGAGTGTGGTTTTAAGTTTACGGTGTCCATTGTTGGTGTGGCGGTCAACATATCCATAGACCAGGACCCTTACATTTGATTTTTGAATCAGTGCACGAAAACATTGATTGCGTGTGTGTTTTCGAAAGTTTTCATTAAGTTAGCTCAACTAGGGTAGCTCACTAGGTATAAATTGTTTAACTGTAGCGCACCTACTTCTTTTCAGGATGCCTCCACGCTGACGACCGGCCATTTTCCTGAGAGTTGTAAGCACATATATCCCACCGAACGAAGTGGCCTCGGTGGAGGGCCCTTTTCCAGTGGAGGCACCAGCGGTACCACTTCCCGTTTGGCCACCGATGCCACCAGCCCCAGCTGTAAACGATGCATGCCGCTTGAGCACATTGCACAAGTTCTAGCACTATAGGCTACCCATGTTCAGGGGAGATACAGACTCACAGCGGATGAGGATTTTCTGGATGCTATGGTGAGAGTTTTCTGACTGGTAGGGACAACAGCCGACCTCATAGTGATTCTTGCTACCTACCATCTATATGCAGCATTGGTAATATGATGGAGCTTGATGATCCAAGTTCATAATGAGATGATGCTACTCTGGGAAGAATTCGAGAGCTCGTTTCAGGCAGTGTTTGTCCCAACAACTCTTCGCGCAGTGTGCATAAAGGAGCTACTTCATTTGCAGCAAGGCATGATGATTGTAGCATAATAATCAATGAGGATCAACGACCTCTCACACTACCCAACTGACATGGTATGTGTCCCAATCTCTAGGGCCCAAACCATCGACCAGGGGATCATATAGAAGATCAGATCTCCGATTATTTCACTCAGCATCCTGACATTGGCGGGGGGTAATAGAGAGAGCCCTCCTGGTGGAGTTTTTCCTTGCTGAGCAGTCTCTAGCAGTGATATCCAACACCAGTAAACATTTAGCGGAGTCTTATTCAGATGAAAATAGACAAAGGTTTATAGTGGTCCATGAGGATCAGACCAAAATGTGGATGACCGCATGACTCATGATCGGTTGTACGGAGCACTAGAGGCGTAGAAAAATATTCCAGGAGTAGGCTGTGTTACTCATGCAGCAGGAAGGGTCACATGGCTCATAAATATCCGACCTTCCATTCAGATGATAAGCAGATGTTCGAAGGACCGCCCAGGTAGAGACTGAGATTCGAATGAGGCGGTCCGCAGGGATTAGGCTGATGTGGTAGAGGATTTGGCAGTGAAACTTGCAGTGGACGACGATTCGAGGTATTACCACCACCACCACTTGAAGGCCCCCCCAATTGTAGGGAGCATGTTGATAAGGGGGAGCTCAGCTCTAGCTAGCTGAGGCATATGATCATGGTGCTCTAGATATGATTATTCATACAACTGGTGTCTACTACACCGTAGTTGTAGTAATTACAGACACAGGTTCTAGTCACTCTTTCATTTCCACTACCCTCGTTCGGATCTCGAAGACTCTGACAGAGCCGTTGGATCGATCCTTACAGGTAGAGACTCTTACATGAAAATATTCGATGATTACACACTATTTCCGGTAGTGTAAGCATACTATAGGAGGTGAAAGATTCGGCTGGGATGTCCTTGTATCAGCGTCGAGGCCTTACGAAGTCATCTTGGGTATGGACCGGTAATCTAAAGTCCATGATTAAATTGACTGTATTTGTTGCCAAGTGCAGTTTGTTCACACTAATGGGACCTGATTTACCTTCACTGGAGAGAAAAGAGCCTTTGAAGCATAATACGGTCTTACTCGGAAGAGAGTGCAGTTGATCACTCATCTGTTGGTCAGCTTTAACCTCAGAGTAGTTGATGTGGAGAGGCTGACATATCATGTGGTTGTGGACTAGTACACTGATGATTTCATGAGGATATCATAGGTCAACATCCTCGCATATAGGTAGATTTTTACATTGACTTTTACCTCGGGACGACATAAATATTTACACCAGTGTATCAGATGGCTCCCACGGAACTTCATGAGCTTCAGGTACAGCTAGAGGACTTGTAGGGGAAGACATTCATCTGGACAAGTATTTCTCCCTGGGCAGCCCCAATTCTATTCGCCAACACGACTGATGGGAGCTTGAGGATTTCTGTTGACTATCGGAGCCTGAACCAGGTGATTGTGAAGAACAATTACCCACTCTCGAGAATTGATGACCTCTTTGATCAGTTGATGGGAGAACGGTGGTTCTCGAAGTTATACCTAAGATCCGGCTATCATCATCTCAGAGTTCGGGATGGGGATGTGTAAAAGACGACCTTCATATGTCGGTATGGCCACTACATGTTATTGGTTATTCCTTTCGGCATATCCAATGCTCTATCAATGTTCAGGGGACCCAAGAACATAATTTTCCAGCCATTACTCAATTGATTTGTTTTAGTATTCATTGATGACATTATGATCAACTGGAATACTAAGGATGAGCATGCCTACCATTTTCTGGTAGTACTGGACACACTCTGATAGCACCATCTTTATGGTAAGATCTCGAAGTGCCAATTCTGGATCTGAGAGGTTCACATTTTGGGACATGTCATCTCGGAGGATGGATTTGTAGTGGATCTAGCTAAGATTGAGGCGGTACTGTCTAGGGATCCACCCAAGATTGTGACCGAAGTATGAATTATATTGGGTTTGGATAGATACTACTGGATATTTGTGCCATGTTTTTTCAAAGTTGCATCACAACTATCAGCCTTGACGAAGAAGGGGAAACCCTATGTTTGGTCGCAGAGATTCCAATAGTTCTTTCAAGAGCTGAGATAAAGTCTGACTAGTGCCCCCATAATGAGGCTTCCAGAGTAAGTCATAGGGTATGTAGTCTACTGTGGAACATCAGGGACCAGACTCAGATGTGTCCTGATGCAGGAGTGATCAGTGATTGCATACATCTCTCGGCAGCTGATACAGCATTATAAGAACTACGCTACCCAAGAACATGAGTTATTAGCATTGGTCTTTTCCTTGAAGATGTGCATAAAATATCTGATGGGTGAATGTTTTATCGTGTACTTTGATCCTAGAAGTCTCAGCTAAATCTTTTCCTAGAAGGATCTGAACCTGAGACAGCGACATTGGCCTGAGTTCCTCCAGGACTATGACATTGAGATTGTCTAAAATCCTAGGTAGGGGAATTTTTTTGCAGATGTACTCAGCAAAAAAAAACTAGTATACAAATTCTAGGCGAGGTGACAAAGTAGCTGGATGCTTTTCAAATATCCTTTGTGAATAGAGATGCAGCATCCATCCATTAGTCTCTTACAATCATTACATAGCTTCTTCAGCGAGTCCGGGAGGTGCGGTGTGGGGACACTGACTGCAAGACATAATGTGCCCAGATATTCACAGGGTAGGAACCTGATAGATTTTCTAAAGGAGGGGAGCACATCATCCTCTTTAGAGGACGTACCATGGTACCAGTGTCACTTTTCGAGAAAGTGTTGAGGTATTTCCACACATCTCCTCTACATGTACATCTAGGAGTGGAGAAGATGTACCAGGATCTCCAATGATAGAACTACTGGCCGAGAATGAAGAAATCAGTTGCATAGTTTGTCTCTCGATGTCTCACTTGTCAGTATGTGAAGGTGGAGCACTGTGTACCAGTAGTCTTGGTGCAGCCTTTAGAGATCCCATAGTGAAAGTGGGATGGGATATCCAAGGACTTTGTAATAGGAATTCCACATACATTCAGGGGTCATGACTTGATTTGGGTGATCATTGACCAACTCACAAAATCAGCCCACATTTACCAATTAATGTGAATGGTTCAGTAGAGAGCGTGGGACGCCTTTATGTGCTGGAGAATGTGCGGCTACATGGAGTAACTTTGACGATTGTGTATGATTGTGACGCATGATTTACTTTCCGACTATGGATGGGGTTATAAGAAGAATCCATTATGCAACTTCATTTTAGAAACGCCTTCCATCTTCATTAGGATATCTAGACTAAGTGGACCATTCAGACCCTCAACCAAATGATGCGTTCTTGTCTTCTCGACATCAGTTGCAGCTGAGAAGATCATTTTCCTTTGGTGTATTTGGAATACAACAAATTCTCTCACTCCACCATTAGGATGGCACCTTCTGAGGAGTTTTACGGGAGACCTTCTAGATTACCTTTGTGTTGGAATAACCTAGGGGAGTCAACACTAGTGGGACCAAAGATTGAACAGGATACAACGAAGAAGGTGCAGATCATCCAGGAGCGGATTAAGACTGCACAGAGTAGGCAGAAGTCGTATGCTGACTGTGGACAGAGACCATTGGAGTTTGAGGATGGCCACTACGTCTTTCTATGGGTCTCACCTCGATGAGGTCTACATAGATTTCACTAAGGTGTCAAGTTATATCCATGATTCATCGGACCTTTTCATGTCCTCAACAGAGACAGTGATGTCTCATACCACTTAACGCTTCCACCTCAGATACATCGGGTTCACAATGACTTTTATGTATCCCAGTTGGGGAGATACATGCACGACCCTTCCCACATCATCGACCATGGCGATATGGATGTCGACGATGGGGAAAATTTAAATAGGTTTTAGTAGAGATTGAGGATCAAAACGAGTAGGTCCTTCGAGTACATTAGATAACTCTTGTGCGCATTCATTGGTAGCATGAGGACCACCAATAGAGCACATGGGAGCGGGAGGCTCAGAAGCGTGCTCAGAAACCCCAATTGTTCCCTTAGTTATGAGTTGATGATTATGGGGAAATAAAGCCCTGAGGTGGGGAGAATGTAAAGACTCAGAATTTCGATGTAATTTTTTTTAATTAAATGGAAATTTTACGAGTCACTAAAATTTTACGGTATGTGATTCTGAGGCCCATAGTGCCAAAAATCAATTTCTGATGTTTTGTTCTGGTACGTTCAGTAAACGTAGGAGAAGGTTTTTATAACATTAGAATTGGTGCTCAGAATTGAAATCGGAGGGCACCTTTGAACTCATATAACCGATAATCAATTAAGAAGACTTTCAAATCAATGACAGGTGGTCGAGAGTGGAAGATAGTTTTTGGGTTTTTTTGTGGGAATAATAAAATAAAATAAACAGATGTTTTATTTTATTTTTATCTGTTATAACAAACGAAGTGGAAGTTGGAGGTGGGGACCACCACACCTTATCCTCCCATGAGAGGTTATGGTGGTGGGGCCCACCCAAACCAAACATCCCACGATAGGTTACAATGTAGGGACCAACCGGAACAAAACCCCCCTTATAATGGGGGGAGAGGAAAACCTCACAACTCCCCTTATTAATAGGGGAGAGTCTCTACACCCGCTCCTTGAATGGTGTCAACCCTTCTTCTCTTTTAATTGTTCCATCCTCGCAAATTAATTATGTGGAGAAAACTTAATTAATTCACCCAATTTTAATTTTTATGCCAATGACTTAATAGATTATATAATCTATTATTCTTGGATACCCTTTTCTTTTTTTTGCAACAGAGGAAAGATCTTTTGAGACCAAAGCTCTCACCAACGAAAAATGACGAACACGTTATTCCAACGAAGAACACCGGCAAGGAGAATCATCGACTTCTTCCTTGGAGGAACCTTGAGGAATCAACTAACGTGGGACTTATTTGACGACCGAACCTCCCTCCTCTTCTTTGACAATGAACCAACACAAGAGATCGGTATTGGAAGTGTGCGGTAGACCCGACGAATGACGACGACTCTGTCTTCTACCCTGCGACTCCATTAACGAACAATGAACAAAATTAGGGGTTCAATTTTATTTATGTACGATATTATTCCCTTGTTACTTTTCTTCCAAAACAAAGAACATAGACCAACTTATTATCATGTTGATTTGCTGATGTTTTTCTTTGCGGGTTGGAATATTTTTGTTAATGGGAGATTATGGGAATTGATGTTTTTAAGATATCTTTCATGCTTGTTCTTTGCTTCATTCTGGTGAGCCAAATCCTATCACGTTAAACACGGAAGGGTGCGGACCAAAAAACGTGGTTTGGCCTCTCCGTCGATCTCCTTTGTGATGTTCTTTGAATAGGTGATGAGGTGAATAAGGAAATAAAGGAAATATGTGCCTCCCCTAAGATGCTCCGGAGCCCCTGGATGTATCGCGCCACCCTCTGAATTTCAAGCAGCCCCAGCCGCGCTGCCAGCTGGCTGTGCCACCCGCCATCTGAACCGGTCGAGCCGCGCTGCACCCCGGCTGAGCCGCGCTCGAGCCGCACAGCGCGCCGGATTCTGGATGTCGTGCCCCCAATGCCTCTCGTGCCCCTCTCGGCACCCTCTTGAGCCCCGAGCGAGCCGGACTCCCAGAATTGTGTGCGCCCCGTGTCTCTGTTGTCCGTGCACCCCCCGGCCTCGTGCGCCCCACGCTGCCACGAGATGAACCGGCCCGCCGGCCTCCACGCACCCCACGGCTCTGTTGTCTGTGAGCCCTGGGGCGCCCTAGCTGAGCCGACCTTCCCGCCATGGCCACGCCACCGTGGCCCCGGGCCGAGCCGCACCGAGCCAGTACATCGCGGTGCCCTCCGGGCTGAGCTGCGCTCTTGCGGTGACCTCCGGCCCGAGCCGCCCATGCGTCACCCTCTGGGAAAAACCGCCCCAACACCGACCCACGGACGATCCACACCCTCACGACCGGTCTGCACTGTAGTGTCCCTCCACGACCCTTCACGACATACTAGGCTGGGCCTAGTGGGTAGGGCTGAACTGAACGGGTTGGCTGGCTTAACGGGACGGTCAAGACCTAATGGGTCTGGCCGGGTAGACCAAGACCGTGTCGGCCTAGACTGGGTCGTGCCGGGTCAGACCGGACCTGGGCCCACTACGACCCTTTTGTTTTTTTGGCCATATCTTTGGCACCAGACGTCCGTTTGATAAACCGTCAGCGGACCTTGTAATATTGGAGATTGAATGTCCCTTTGAGTATACCCCACTAGATTTTGGGGAATACATAGGTATATGTATTCGAATATACCTAATTGGGGTTATCTGTTGATTTCATACATTTTGGATTATCTTTGTTGGATTTTGTGAGACATTGAGGGTCTTGGGTTCCTTATGTAAATCATTATACTCACCCCTACATGGGCTATTCTCGAACGTCGTTGTGTTGGATCTAGACGACATATAGCCCTGACTAAGGCTGAGAGTTCCAGCACTAGACGATACCTAGAGGTGGACCTTACGATATGTCGGTACACAGAGGAGACTGAGGGACGTAGAGTTCTAAGGAGAAGATCTATACCTACCCTTCAAGTATGAACCTCAGAAGATGACCCAATGGCTGTTTTTACTATTTAATCAATTTTACTTGTACTTTCACTTTATTTTACTCTCTAGTTGGTCTGGTATTCTTACCCCTTATTACTGGCTGTACTCACTTTTTGGTTATTCAGTTTACTCGTGATCATATCTATTGTGTGTGTTTATAAGTTATAAAGGCAATTCCTTCCTAGTTTTACAGAATTACGCCATTGGTGCTAGTCGACAGCCCCTGGCCTATGGAAGGCGGGATTGGGGTAGTCATGACTTGGGCCCCGGGGGATGGGTCATGAAAATATAAGAAATTCATTTATTAAAATATTACTATAGTACCATAAAGTTATATTTTTAAAAAAAGATTGAATACTATTTTAGAAAAATAAGGAAGCTATGTTGACAAACAGATTCCACGTATATTGATTATCATTTATTATAATTTATATGAACACCCAATATATATTCATATTAAAATTAGTTCATAAAAACAATATTTAATCATTATATATAGTAGAATATTATTATAATTTTCTTTTCAGTTTCCTTGGAAACTTTTTGTAAAACATTAATCGTTAACTATTTTAATTTATCAACAATTATGGAATGTGGATGATGATTTTTGGTTGTCACTTTTTTTTATTTTTTAAAATATCCCTCAAAAAACACATAGATAATAATGGATAGGTTACATTATTTCTTCTGTGTACTTCATATATCAATTTTCATAGTGAATTATTTTTGTATGTTTCAACAATAAAAAGTGTATCGGTGTTTTAAAGTGTTTTTTGAATAATGTATTCCTCATTAGAAAATTAATATTGTGTATGGAATTTGATCAAATTTTTACATAAACATCAATTTAGTGATTATAAATAATATTAAAATTATCATATTTTTAATATGATATATTCTTCCAAGAATATATCATTAAATTGATAATGATTACTCTCTTAAAAGTCAATTTTCTTCTTCTGTGTACTATCTAAATTTCAATCTTATGAAAATAAAATTATTTATTTAAATTAAGTAATAAAAAAATAAAATGAAAAAATAGTGAGACTATGAAATGTGACATTAGTTATTCTTCTTTAGGGAATAAATATTTTCATTTACAATACTATAGTAAATTATAATATAATTTTTTTTCATATCCCTTAAGAGACAACCTATTAATTTGGAACTATTACCTGGTATGGAAAATTAATATGCTTTTTTCTATTATTTTAAGATAAATAAATTATTATTTAATTAAGTCTATAATAAATAAAATTGAATAAAATTAAAATGAACCTTTCCAAAAATTAAGATAACCATATCATTTTAAAGTGAAATATATTGTAGTGGATTATAAGAAAACATAAAGGGTAATGAAATTTTTGGAATTAATTTAATAATACAATTTTCATATTCTGTATCATCAACTATAAACCCTATAAAAGTAATATAGAGACTTATAATAATATATTATTAGATTTTATTTCAAATGTAAAATTATCAATCAGATCAATAAATTACACCTATATAATTTAAATTGATATACTACCGAATGAATATTATTTAGAAGATTATCCATTTTCCAGCCCTTAGAGTATCTATATATATACATATTTATATAAAAAGTATTTTGCTGTTTAATCCTTCAAAGTATATTAATGAATATTGGCTTCATTATATTTTTAATTTTAATATAAGATATTTTTTTAATATTTTTTATTCAACACAATTACATTATTTATAGATGGATGAACAAATTTCCTCATAGTGTGTGATGTATTTTTACTATTTGATTTAATTAAATTCCATTAATAAAAATGATGAATGTGATGATTCTTCCACATTAATAAACATTTATAATTTAACATCATTAGATAAAAAAACGAAAAAAATCAATCATTAATATTTTTAATATATTTTAATTTCTAAATTAGTGTTTGATATAAACCATGAATACATTATAGAAGCCAAAAATTGGTTGAAATTCTCATCATTAATGACAGATTTAATTGGTCTAGAAGGGGTGGATATATATGACCAACCATGTGTCTCATTGTCCATTTACCATGAAGGAAATGGGGCTTTAGAAAAAATATAGGATCTATAGAGAAAAAACAAAGTGGTTTTTATACCTCAAGGTCTTCTACACATGTTTTGGGATTCCCATTATAAACATATAATATATATATACAATTTTATAAAATTTTCATAATTAAAAATTATATTAGACTATAATGGATGATTATGAAAAATGATTTCCTTCTAAGGTTTCTTAAAAAACATTTACAACATTCATAAATTTCTTTACGTGTTTATTTTTTCCCAGAAAATAAATTTTCTTTTTTCTTATTTAATATTTATATATCAATTAAACGGTAATTTTTTTCTATATACTAATTCAAATTAAACTTTTAAAAATGTTTATAATGTCAATACATGTGTTTGTAATCACATAACATAATTTTACAGTTAATTAGATATGTATAATTATTTATGTTTTGGGTTTATACATATGTTTCAACGAAATTTAATCTATTATTATGTATATATAAATTTCATACCAATTTATTTATATTATATTTTTTTATTTATTTTATTATGGTGGTATATCTGAAATATATTCATCCTATAAATATGATAATGAAAATTTTACTTATAAAACATTCTCATTTATTTATTTGATTCCTTAAAATTCAATATTTATATATCCATATTTTTAATACTATTTAATATTTTATTATTATTTATTTGGTTAAAATTAAAATATTTTTAGGACATAAATCAATTGAGAACCAAACATACATCATTAAGGAAGTTGTGACTGTTTCTAGAGTTTCACCTCTAAGTGGAGATTGGTTAATGAGTTACACCAATGTAATAATTCATCTAATTAGATTAAATTTTGTAAATATATCCCATGAACATTATAAAAATTAAAACATTGAGTAAATAAATATATAATAAAAAATTGCATAATAATTCATAATTTGTAAATGAAAAATACAATATAAAATCGAAACCAAAAATACAAAGAAAACGTTTTTGTAGTCTCTTAGAAAGAAATAACTAGATTTACTGATGTGTTTTCCAAATCAGTTGATGATCATACCATAGATCTGGGTAAAATAAATTGATACATTTTATGGTGTGAAAACATGTATAAATATTTTAAAGAACATCATTAGCACTCATGAAAATAATGACGAAACTATTAGTGCTTTAAAGAGTAAACATCAAAACTATCACTCATTTATTATGTGAAATAACATAAATATTCAAAATGCCCAACTCGCAATATTTGACAACAACGTTTAATAAAAGATTTTATTAAATTACAGAAAAAATGGAACCCCACACCACCCATAACTAATTTTTCTCTCACTTACCCTAATATAAATCATTATTTTTGTCAATCCATACACGCCATAATTTCACAAAAAAAGTATATATTTATACATATCATACCACAACTGATTCAAGTAAATCAATACACCTATCTTTCCTTACCACAAATAGATACCAATATATTGTGTTGGGCGTAGTCTAAAAAATATCTTCACAATTAATGTGGGTAAAAACAAAACTATAATGATACCAACCTCCAATTGGTTACAACATACTTTTTAAGATATTTTAATGTTCCAAAATTAAATATCATAGATAACATTTTCATAGGTTCTGAAATGGTATCTTGAACACATATTACATTAAAATAAATCTAAAATGCTCATATTAATGACCACCACCAAGTACAATTAACAAAATGAATAAATAATATACCGGAGAGAATAAAGGAGTGGGTAGTAATCCATCAATTACCTTTAGATCCCAGATGTCTTTTAGAAACACATAGAACAAATTCCTTATTTATTTTATGTAATAGTATCCAATATGGGTATAATTTCTATTATTTCAAAAGGAAATATATCTATAATAAAAAAATAGACTAGTAATACAGACCATGGTAATACAGAAATTACACTACCATAGCACATTTATATCCCAAATATTATACTAAAATTCAAAAATTTCTTCAAAATCATTAATAAATTAATTATCCCACAATACAATATATAATTTCTACAAAATTTAGGTCGCAACAATAAAAATTAGATAACCTAGTTATTTTTCACTAGAATTCTAATTTGATAATCTATTCAGTTTAGAGTTATAGAAAATTATGAAAATATCATTAAATGTAAAACCATACAATAATAGTGGAATCATATACTCGATATCCATTTCAACAACCTAATGAAACCCATTTATTATAGAAAATGACAACTTTTCAAGATACGTCTTCAATGAATTAATAATGAATCTTCTTTATCCTTAATATTTTAAAATAATTTTGATATAAAATTTTAATACAAGGGATTATCAAAAAAATATCATTAAAGAAAATAAATAAATAAAAAATATAGTGTAGTGAAAAAATAAAAACAAATTTATTGTTACTTGAGTGAATAAAAAAATTCATTTTCATATGAAAAATATATACACATTGTGCTAAAAGAATAACAGTAATGTCCCCAAAAACCATAAATCATTAAGTTGTCTTGTGGCACCATTTTTATACCAAAAATACATATAGGGTAGATATTATGGATACTATACCTATCATGGACACATATCGTATTACCATCATAGTTAAACATGGAATAAAAACTAAAATATATTCATATAATCTATTATATGAAAACCTATTTGTTAACTATGTACCATTACTGATTGCATTTGTAAGCTATAATGGTATCGACCACCATAAATTTATAATAGAAACACCCAGCCTCATATATAATTTCAAATATTTATGATATGACTATAATATATAAATATTTTATAAAATAAATGTTCTTTCATAAAATAAATTTCTACTTTGAAATTAAATTTCATGTTAAAAAATCACCGCACTCATAAATGAGATTTTTATATAAAAATAATAGTTTTAAACATTTTAAGGATTATTAAAAACATTATGGATTTATTATTGCATCAAAATACATTCATTAAATATATGTTAAAAAAATTATGTTTGGATTTTATTAAAAATAAACATTAAAAGGTTGATTTTAAAAAGAATGTCCTCTATAAAGATCATATCATTGAATTGTGTGTTAATTGAATGAATTGACATTGTGTATACACTAAAAACTCACATAAAATAAGTATAAATATTACATAATTTAATTAGAATTATTTTCAAACATAATCGTAGCATCTTATAATCAATTATGTATTTTTTTACCCAATTAATTGAAATTATGAAAATAAATTTCATAGAACATCGTAATTTTTTGTATCATATTCCACCTGAAATAGTAAAATTTAAAAATTCATTAAATATCATGGGACTAAATTAATTCATGATTTAATATATAAAAAAGGTATTATATACACCATAGAAGATAATAGTGTTTCATACCGTAAAAAATGACTCAAAGCGACAAAAATTGAGGAGATATACCATACATTAAAATTGAAATGGTAACATTTTGAAAATATTGAAAGAAAAAAGAAAATTATAATTATAAAACATTCAGGTACATATAATTAATGTTGTTATGTTCTTGACGTTTAATTAGAATTATTTTTAAATAATCAATAAAACACTTAAAAAGTGGTGTTTGTTTTGATAAAGAGTCACTAACATTGACACGTACTCATAATTTATGTCATTATCATTCATAATTCTAATAGTGTGTAAATTTTTTATTTATCATGATTATTTATTCTTTCATAACATATATTAAAATGTTATAAATGTTTTTATATTAATTTATTTTATATCGGACATTTGGTTGAAATTCTATACTTGGGTTCAAAATTACTTTGTTATGTTGACTATAGTAAATGTTTTTATTATTTTGTCATCTAAAAAATAATAATCACGAGATAATTATAATTTGTATAAATAAATTATGAATTTATCAATTATATATTGATATGAAAAATAAACTGTAATACAATCATGTGGAGTGTAAAATATACAAACACATGAGTAACATGTTTATTTTTTAATGATCAATACAGAACGAATGCAAGTATTGTTTTATAATTGAATAATAGTAAACATATTATTAAAAAAATATTTACAATTTTAATATACTTATATATATCATTATTTTTATGTGCTGATGAACAAAGAATATCATCGTTCTATAGAGTTGATAATTCAAATATACACAAGAAATAAATTATATTTTCTATGTGAATGGAACAATTAGAAGATAGATGGTATATTATATTTTAATTAATATAAATATGTAATTTATATCATATACAAAAAATTTTTGTCACTATTACCAATCTTAAGGTATGGTGATGGAAGACGAATATCATCAGTTCTTGTGGACGAAGTACTTTGTAAACCAAGACATTGAATTATTTTTCATTTTGATATTATAGAACATAAATAGGAAACATTTAAAATAAATCATAACATATAAAAATATTTATCATATTATTTTTATTATTTTTCATGATTTACAATGGTTTTATTGTTTTATAATAAGAAATAGTACAGAATCATTTATAAAAAGTGATTCATCTTCATTGGGAAATTCCCTGTGATTAAAAAAATAACACCTAAAAGTTGACATTTCTCATAAAATAAAGACTCTATAATTTATGTAGGGTTTATATTAATTTATTTAAGATGACCTTGACTGAACAATGAATTTTTTTTTGTCTTACGACGTCCTGTATCCCCAATAGCCTAACAAAACCATTATTTTTTATGGATGAATTAATCATAAATAAAAATATTGGCATCCTAGTAGTCTAGAAAAATAACCCGACAATAACTAATATACATTAATTTAAAGGGATTCATAAAAAAAATCAAAGAGAATTTTTATATTCACATACTGAATCGCATGCATTTTGAAAAGTGATATGTTTTATAGCCTAACCATTCAAAACTGTTGAAATAAAATAAAATACACACCTAAAATGGGATTAAATATTTTAGGCTGTACTAAAAAAATTTGAATATTTTTTATCATGATGGTAATATAGTGAATCTATATTACATGATATTAACATGATGATACATTATTTCTCTAGATTATATTTTTCAACCTTATTCCATGGAATTACCACATTTTCATCACATTAATCATCCCTCAAATGGTTAAAAAATCAAAAGGGATTAACTCATTCCTAATAAAAATAATATTTTTACTAATGAACTAATTGTCAGCATTCAATTCACCTGATAACCCTTAATGAAATTGCATATCATATAATCAATCATAATCGAGGTAGATAATGGTAATCTATGATGTATAAAATATTATACCCATAAATGTATAATAAATATCCCATATATTTTGTCCGATAAACACATAATAGAATACTTCATTCCAGATATGATAGGATAATATTTCACGCCTAAAAATAATACAATTCTACAAGGCAGAATCAATTGCACATGGTTGGACACTACCAATGTTACAAATCAATTCGATCTAATATTATATCATGGGGAATAAATATATTATACGGAATGTGAAATGTAAATATAAAATAAGTCTCGATTAGTGTTTAAACATCACTCAATAACAATTCATCACATAAGTGGGAACATAAATAGTTTTTTCTGCATTCAATCAAAGGAATTTATCATGTTTTATAAATCACAATATCAAATAAAGTTAAATTTAACAAGTTATAATATGGACCACATTCCTCAAATTATTTTCATCCAATATTTTATGAAAATTAAATATCATCCACAGTCAGCCTGTGAATCCTATTGAACTATACAAATCAAAAAACATTTTAAAAATCAAAGGATATTTTATATTTAATTTCCAATGATTAATATATTATAAAATGAAATACCTTGAAACACATAATGTGTACTCTGTATTGTTATGATGAAAAAACTATAATTAATAGTACATTCATAAAACAAATGGCGCTTATTTTATAGCTAATAAAAATATTCTAAACTCTAAGAAGAGTTGATATATTAATACTATTTTAAATTGTTGAAATATAAGATATTTTATTGTATTGGAATATTTATAATGAAATGAAACAATATAAAAAATAATTACTACAATTTTTTTCTAATTAAGATACCAATTATTAATAATGAGAATATTTTATTATTTAATTATTAAATATAAATATATTATAATTAATTAAATCTTATGAAAATTTATATTTAATTTTTTAAAATATTCTATATTTTTTTCAAATAAAATAATTTTTGTTTCAAATTATTAAATGAAATTTCCTAAATATTTATTCATTTATTAATTTACATTTCATTATATTGGAAAAAATTCTAAATTTCATAAAGGGGATCATAAAGAAGAAAATATATTTGAAACATCAGAAGAAATATTCCCAAGAAATTTATTAATATATTGTCCATAAGAGTAATTAGAATGAACATTGTGGAATTATAAAAATATAGACTATTTTAAATCATGATATTGGAAAAAAATATTACACAATTATTTTTGTTGTTGTTCTTGTGTTATTATATTAAAAAATACATATTATTAAAGATAATTTTACAAATTTAAAAAATAACTTCATTGATAATTATATAATGGATGAAATAATACATTAAAACACAAAAATTTTATATCATAACTATATAGAGACAATAAAATTTTTTATAATTATTTTGTTAAATAATCAATACCTGAGATTAAATGACGGTAGTGATGTACATATAAACACATGATTCCATATGTGAAATCATATCTCAATTCAGAATATAAAATTATAAAATTAGATATTATTGAGAATTACTTTTTATAAAATATATGTATTGACCCGGAATTTCTATGTATTTTTGTTAATTAAATGAGAATTTTATGAGTCCGAGATACTTGATGGCGCGTGATTCCATGACACGAGGTGTCCGGAATCAATTTATGAAATTTGGTTCGGGTACAATCAGTAAACGTAAAAGGGGGTTTTTATAACATTTGACCCACTTCTCAGAATTGAAATCTGAGGGCACCATTGAACTTGCAACACCGGTATTCACTTAAGAAGACATTCACCTCAACGGCAGTTGGTCGAGGGTAGAAGAATGTTTTCGGGTTCTTCTTGGGAATAATAAAATAAAATAAAAACATATTTTCTTTTATTTTTATATGTTATAACCACCCAAGTGGAAGTTGGAGGTGGGAACCACCACACCTTAACCTTCCATGAGTTGTTTTGGTGGTGGGGCCCACCCAAACCTAACCTCCCATGAAAGGTTACGATGTGGGGAGAACCAGTGACTAAACCCACAAATAATGGTGGGAGTGGAAAGCCTCTCAAATCCTCTCATTAATCAGAGGGAGTCTCTCCATCCCCTCCTTTAATGGGGTTAACCCTTCCTCTGTTTTAATTGTGCCATCCTCATGAATTAATTATGTGGAGCCAACATATTTAATTCACCCAATTTTAATTATTATTCCAAAAACTTAATAGATTTTAAAATCTATTATACATGGAGACTCATTTATTTTGTTAAAAAAGGAGTAAGGAACATTTGAGAGGAAATATCTCGCAAATGAAAAATGAAGAACACGATCTTCCAACAAAGAACAACGGCAGGAAGTGTTATTGACTTCTTCCACGGAAGCACCTTGTGGAATAAAATGATGTGGGATGTCTTCAACGACCTACCATATCACCTCATCACCGTCAACAAAACGACACCCGATCTTGGGATTAGAAGTGTGTGGTGGATGCGACAAACGACGACAACTCCGTATTCTTCCCTGTGACTACGTCAATGAACAACGAAAAAAGGCAGGGGTTTAATTTTATTTATGTATTATATTATTCCCTTGTTACTTTTCATCCAAAACTAAGAATGTGGACCAACTTATTATCAAGTTGATTCGCAGATGTTTTTCCATGCAGGTTGGGAATATTTTTGTTGATGACAGATTATTGGAATTTATTTTTTTATGATATCTTCAATGATCATTCTTTGCATCATTCTTGTGAGCCAATTGTTATCACCCTAAACACGGAAGGGTACGAACCAAACCAATGTGGTCTGGCCCCTCCGTTGATCTCCATTATGATGTTATTTGGCATGGAGATGAGGCAATTATGGCACCCTACAACGCCCCCGCGATGCTCACGTGCCCCTGGTTGAACCGCACCGCCCTCCAGCTTTCGAGCCGCCCCTGCTGCGCTGCCTATCGATCGTGCCACTCGCGGGATAAACAAGCCGAGACATGCCACACCCCGGCCGAGCCGCACTCCAGCAGCACCCCTCCTTGGCTCCCAGCTATCCCCCCCCCCCCCCGCGCCCCTTGCGGAACCCTCTCGAGCCTTCTCCGAGCCAGCCTTCGCTCACTTTGCGCACCCCACGACTCCACTATCCATGCCCCATGCGCCCTCGCGTGCCTAACCAGCCCGCCAGCCTCCACGTACCCCGTGGCCCCTCCGTCTGCGTGCACTATAGCACCCCGTCAGATCCTTCCTGAGCCGACCTCTTGCGGCTCCCTCCGCACCATGTTGCGCCCTCAGGGTGCCCTCCAGGACAAGCCGCCCATTCAATTCCCTCCGAGCAAAACCGCCCTTGTGCCGACCCATGGTCGGTCCGCGATATCACGACCCATCGTGACCTTCTGCGGCCTGCTGGGCAGGGCCTAGTGGGATGGGCCCACCCTAATGTGATGGACGTCCTAACTGGTCAGGCTATACACAAGGGGTTTGGGCAGGGTGTCCCAGACCGGTTCGGCCGAGACCGAGTCGGGCCAGGTTGGTCTGTCCAGGTCGGATCAGACCCGGGCTCACTACGACCCTTTAGTTTCTATTGGCCATATCGTTGGCATTGGGCATCCCTTTGACGAACCGTTAGTGGCCCTGGTAATCTCAGTGGATGACGGTCCCATTGAGTATACCCCACTAGAGTTTTGGGTATAGTTGAGATACGGTCAGTTTGGAACGCGCACGAATCCAACCGGGCCCTCGGGACTAAAAGGATAATAACTCACAGACTGGGTGTTCGATTGATGCGTCGTCTTTTGCGTTGAAACCTCTATGATGTGTCTGAACATGGAGATATTTTTTTGTGGGACTTCATAACAGTTGGAGTGTCGACCAGTAGCTCGTGTAGTGAATCCTTCCAGAGACGTGCGGACAGAGTGCAGAGACCTAGGAGATATCTGACACTTGACCATTCCTGACCGATTGACTTGGAGTGACTCAACTAGCCTAGTGGGGAGAGCCTGGTTATGGTAGTAGACCAACAGCAGAGGAGTTCCTGGTTGTGGAGGCAGTTCCACGATACTCGACAAGAGCAGTAGCTCTGAAGTATATTAGAACGAGCGCCTGGTTCTGGTGATAGCCCACAGTGGGGAGCACCTCGGTGATGTAACGGTCCCATGGTACTCAATAGGAGGAGTACCTCAGCAGTCCATGGTTAGTGGTAAGTGCCTTGGTGTCGCGTAAGGCCCACTGTACTCGATAGAGGATTAGTTCTCCAGTAGTCATGGTTTCGATAATATGAATAAAAATCATGGTTGAGCCGATTTGGTAACTTTTGTTATTTCCTCATGATTGAGATGGATTACATGATAACATATGTATATGTATGGGTATATACCTAAGTGGGGTTATCTGTTGATTCGATAATTTTTGGTTGATCCATGTTGGATTTTGTGGATTTTTCAGGGTCTTAGGGTCTCTACTGAGTATCATTATACTCACCCCTGTACAGTCTATTCCTACACATCATTGTGTTGGATGTAGATGACGGATAGCATTGACCGAGTCTGAGAGTACCAGGACTAGACGGTACCCAGAGGTGGACCTTACAGCTTGTCAGTTCACAGAGGAGATGGACATATGTGGAGTGCTTATGAGGTGATCTGTACCAAACCTTAAGTGAAAAACCTCAAAAGTTGAACAAATTGCTTTTTTTCATATTTCCTTAGTTGTACTTGTACATCCGGTTTCCTGTACTCTCCAGTTAGTCTAGTATTATGACCCATTTTTACTTGTTTTTGTCACTTTTTGGTTTATCATTTTACACAAGATCATATATTCTATGTGTTTTTACAAGTTATAATGTCAATACCTTCCCAGTTTTAGGGAATTGAACTTTTGGTGCTATTCACAAGCCCCTGGCCAATGGAAGGCGGGATTGGGGTAGTCACAGCATGGGCCCCGTGGGACGGTTCATGACAAAGTAGTATCAGATGTGTTGGTTCAATAATAAAAATTAGGGCTCTGATATTTTCTTTCAAGAGATAGTATGAATTATGGAGAGTGTGGTTTTTAGTTCAGGGTGTCCAATGTTGGTGCGGAGGCCGATGTATCCATAGACCAAGACCCTAACATTTGATTCCTGAATCAGTGCATGAAAACACTGATTGCGTGTGTGTTTTCGAAAGTTTTCATTAGGTTATCTCAAATCCATTAGCTCACTAGGTATAAATTTTTTAACCATAGAACACCTACTTCTTTTTAGGATGCCTCCACGTGGATGACCAACTAATGTCCCGAGAGTTGTAAGCACAGATAGCCCACCGAACGAAGAGGCCTCGGTGCAGGGCCCTTTTCTAGTGGAGGCACCAGCGGTACCACATCCCATTTGGCCACCGATGCCACTCGCCCCAGCTGAAAACTATGCATGCCGCTTGATCACATTACACAAGTTCTAGCGCCAGAGGACACCCATGTTCAGGGGAGTGACGGACTCAAAAGCGGCTGAAGATTTTCTGGAGGCCATGGTGAGAGTTTTCCGACTGGTAGGGACACCAGCCGACCTCATGGTGATTCTTGCTACTTTCCTTATACATGCAGCATTGGTCAGATGGTCGAGCTTGATGCTCCATGTTCATAATTAGATGACACTACTCTGGGAGGAATTTGAGAGACTGTTTCGGGTAGTGTTTGTCCCAACTAATCTTCACGCAGAGTGCATAAAAGAGCTAATTCGTTTGGAGCAATGCAACATGATTGTAGCACAGTACTCAATGAGCTTCAAAGACCTCTCACGCTACCCCACTAATATGGTATGATACCCACAATCCCTGGCCCAAACCATCGACTAGGGGATCATACAGATGATCAGAGCTCCTATTATTTCACTCAGCATCCCGACACAGGCGGGGTGCTAGAGAGATCCCTCCTGGTGGAGTGTTTCCTTGCTGACCAGTCTCTAGAAGCGAGTTCCACCACCATTCAACATGTTGCAGAGTCTTCTTCAGATTGAAATACACAAATTTTACAGTGGTCCAGGAGAAGCAGACCTACAGGTGGATAACTACTTGACTCAGGATCAGTTGTATGTAGCACCAGAGGCGTAGAAAAATATGTAAGGAGCAGGTTGTGTTACTCATGCGGCGAGAAGGGTCACATGGTTCATGACTGTCCGACCTTTCATTCAGATGATAAGCAGATGGTCGAAGGACCACCCAGGCAGAGACTGAGATTCGATAGAGGCGGTCCTCAGGGCGCAAGCGAATGTGGTAGAGGATCTCGCAATGCAGTTGGCGGTGGGAGACGATTTGAGGTATTACCACCACCACCACTTGAAAGTACCCCCCTGACTGTAGGGAGCAGGTGGACAAGGGAGAGTTCAGCTCTAGTAGGTGAGATATACGATCATGGTTCCATAGAGATGATTAGTCATAAAATATGTGTCTACTCCACCATAGCTATAGTATGTATAGACACAGGTTCCAGTCACTCTTTCATTTCCACTACCCTCGTTTGAATCTCGGATATTCCGACAGAGTCGTTGGCTCGATCTTTACAGCTATATATTCTTATGGGAGTAGATTCGATTATTAAGCACTGGTTCTGGTAGTGTAAGCATACTATAGGAGGTGAGAGATTCGGCTGAGATTTCCTAGTATCGGCGTCGAGGCCTTATGAGGTCATCTTGGGTATGGACTGGTAATATACAGTCCATGATTAAATTGAATGTATTTGTTACAATGTGCGGTGTGTCCACAAGGATGGGACCTGGTTTACCTTCACCGACGAGAAGGGAGCCTTTGATTCATAAGACGATCTTACTCGTGAGAGAGAGTAGCTGATCACTCATCTGTTGGTCAGCTTTACCCTCGGAGTAGTTGATGTGGAGAGGCTAACATATAATGTATTGGTGCACCAGTACACTGATGATTTCATGAGGATATCACAGGTCTACCTCCTCGCACAGAGGTGGACTTTTACTTTGACTTTTACCTCAGTACGACACTGATATTTACACCAGTGTATCAGATGGCTACCACAAAATTTCATGAGATGCAGGTACAACTAGAGGATTGTAGGGGAAGAGAATCATTCAGACTAGTGTTTCTCCCTGGGCAGCCCCAATTCTATTTTCCAACACAGCAGATGGGATCTTGAGGCTTTCTGTTCACTATCGGAGCCTGAACTAGGTGACTGTGAAGAACAAGTACCCACTCTCGAGAATTGATGACCTCTTTGATCAGTTGACGGGAGCACAATGGTTCTCGAAGATATACCTAATATCAGGCTATCACCAGCTCAGTGTTCGGGATGGGGATGTGTAGAATACCACCATCATATGTCGGTACAACCACTATGGGTTCATGGTTATTCCTTTTGGCATAACCTATGCTCTAGCAGTGTTTAGGGGACCCAAGAACATAATTCTCCATCCCTTCCTCTATTTCTTTGTTTTATTATTCATTCATGATATTATGATCTACTCGAATACTAAGGAGGAGCATGATACCATTTGCTGCTAGTACTGGACACACTCCGATAACACCATCTTTATGGTAAGATCTCGAAGTTCCAATTCTAGAACTGAGAGGTTCACATTGTAGGACATGTCATCTCAGAGGCTAGAGTTGTAGTGGATCTAGCTAAGATTGAGGCGGTACATTCTTGGGAGCCACCAAAGAGTGTGACATAAGTATGAATTTTATTGGGTTTGGATAGATACTACTGGAGATTTGTGCCATATTTTTTCAAAGTTGCAGCACAACTATCATCCTTGATGAAGAATGGGAAACCCTATGTGTGGTCGCAGAGATTCCAATAGTGCTTTTAGGAGCTGAGACAGCGGCTGACTAGTGCCCCCATCATGAGGCTTCTAGAGGAAGGCATAGGGTACGTAGTCTACTGTGACACATCAGGGACCAGCGTCGGATGTGTCCTGATGCAAGAGCGAGCAGTGATCGCATACGGCTCTCGCCAGCTGAGACATCATGATAAGAACTATGCTACCCATGAATAAGAGTTATCATCATTGGTCTTCGCCTTGAAGGTGTGGAGACACTATCTGATAGGTGAAAATTTTATCAGGTACTTTGATCACAGGAGTCTCACCTAAATTATTTTCCAGAAGGATCTGAACCTGAGACAGCGACATTGTCGTGAGATCCTCTAGGACTATGACATTGAGGTATTCTACAATCCTGGGAAGGGGAATGTTGTTGTAGATGAACTCAGCAAAAAAAACTGGTATACATCTTCTAAGTGAGGTGACAATGCAGATGACTTCTTTACATATATCCTTTGTGAATAGAGATGGAGCAGCCTTCCATAAGTATCTTACAATCATTACCTCACTTCTTCAGTGAGTCAGGGAGGCACAGTGTGGGGACACTGACTGCAAGACATAATGTTCCCAGATATCCATAGGGCATGAACCTGATAGATTTTCTGAAGGTTGGAAGCAAGCCATCCTCTTCAAGGGATGTACCATGGTACCAATGTAACATTTGAAGAATGTGTTGAGGGATTTCCACACATCCCCTCTAGATTTACATCCAGGAGTGGTGAAGATGTACCAGGATCTCCGACGATAGAACTACTCGCCCAAAATGTAGAAATAAGTTGTAGAGTTTGTCTCTGGATGCCTCACTTGTCAGTATGCGATGGTGGAGCACCGTGTACCAGCAGTCTTGGTGCAGCCTTTAGAGGTCCCAGATTGGAAGTGGGATGGGATATCCAAGGACTTCATAACAGGAATTCCTCGTACAACCAGGGGTCACGACTTGATTTGGGTGATCTATGGCCAAGTCACCAAGTCAGCCCACATCTTACCGATCAGAGTGAACGGTTTAGTAGAGATCATGGGATGCCTTTATGTGTAACAGAATGTGCAGCTACATGGAGTACCCTCGAAAATTGTCTCTGATTGTGACACACGATTTACTTTCTGACTATGGATGGGGTTGCAAGAAGCATTCAGGATGCAGCTTCATTTGAGCAATGCCTTCCATATTCAGACAGATGTCCAGACTGATTGGACTATTCATACCCTCAAGAAAATGATGTGTTCTTGTCTTCTCAACATCGGTTTTAGCTGGGAAGATCACATTCCTTTGGTTGATTTGGCATACAACAACAGCTATAACTCCACCATTAGGATGGAACCTTTCGAGTAGTTTTACGGGAGACCTTGCAGATTACCTTTGTGCTGGACTAACCTAGGGGATTCAGCACTAGTGGGGCCATAGATTGTACGGGTTACCATGAAGAAGGTGCAGATCATCCAGGAGCAGATGAATACTACACATAGTAGGCAGAAGTCGTATGCTGACAGTGGACAGAGTCGTCTTGAGTTCGAGGATGGCCACTACGTGTTTCTACGGGTCTCCTCTTGACGAGGTCTATAGAGATTTGGCCGAGGTGTCAAGTTATATCCAAGATTAATCAGACCTTTTCTTGTCCTCAACAGATATGGAGAGGTCTCATACCACTTAACACTTCCACCTCAGATACATCGAGTGCACGATGTCTTTCACGTATCCCAACTGATGAGATGCATGCATGACCCATCCCACATCATCAACCAGGGAGAGCTGGACATAGACGTTGGGGAAACATTTACAGAGGTTCTAGAAGAGATTGAAGATCGATAAGAGCAGGTCCTTCAAGGACATTCGATAACTCTGGTGCGCATTCTCTGGGATCACGGGGACCTCCAATAGAGCACATGGGAGAGGGAGGCTCAAATGCATGCTCAGAAACCCCAATTTTTCCCTTAGTTATGAGTTGTAGATTACGGGAAAATAAAGCCTTGAGGTGGGGAGAATGTAAAGACTCAAAATTTTCATGTAAGTTTTTCTAATTAAATGGAAATTTTACGAGTCTGTGAAATTTGACGGCATGTGATTCCGAGGCCCAGAGTGCCCAAAATCAATTTCTGATGTTTTGTTCTGGTATGTTTAGTAAACTTAGGATCATGTTTTTATAACATTCGAATCGGTGCTCAGAATTGAAATCTTAGTGCAACGTTGAACTCATATCGCCGATATTCAATTAAGAAGACTTTCACATCAATGACAGTTGGTTGAGAGTGGAAGATAGTTTTTGGGTTTTTTGTGGGAATAAAAAATAAAATAAAAACATGTTTTAATTTATTTTTATCTGTTATAAAACCTGAAGTGGAAGTTGGAGGTGGGGACCACCAAACCTTATCCTCCCATTAGAGGATATGGTGGTGGGGCCCACCCAAACCAAACCTCCCACGAGAGGTTATGATGTGGGGACCAAAGAGAAATAAACCCCACTTATAATGGTGGGAGTGGAAAACCTCACAACTTCCCTCATTAATGAGGGAGAGTCTGTACACCCCCTCCTTGAATGGTGTCAACCCTTCTTCTCTTTTAATTATTCCATCCTCGCGAATTAGATATGTGGATACAACATAATTAATTCAACCAATTTGAATTCTTATGCCAACGACTTAAGAGATTTTATAATATATTATTCTTGGATACCCTTTTCTTTTGTTGGAAACAGAGGAAAGAGATTTTGAGAGAAAAGCTCTCACCAATGAAAAATGAAGAACATGTTATTCCAACGAAGAACACCGGCAATGAGCGTCTTCGACTTCTTCCTTGGGGGAACCTTGAGGAAGTAACCTATGTGGGTCGTCTTTGAAGACCGACCCTCCCTCCTCATCGTTGTCAATGAACCGACACACGAGCTCGGTATTGGAAGTGTGTGGAAGACGCGACGAAGGAGGAAAACTTTGTCTTCTACCCTTCGACTCCATAAATGTAAAACGAACAAAAGTAGGTGTTTAATTTTATTTATGTACGATATTATTACCTTGTTACTATTCTTCCAAAACAAAGAACGCAGACCAACTTATTATCAAGTTGATTCGTTGATGTTTTTCCTTACGGGTTGGAATATTTTTGTTAATGAGAGATTATGGGAATTGATGAATTTATGATATATTCCATGCTTGTTCTTTTCTTCATTCTTGTGATCCAAATGCTATCACGCTAAACACAGAAGGGTGCGGACCAAACACACTTGTTCTCATCCCTCCCACGATCTTCTTTGTGATGTTCTTCGACTAGGCGATGTGGTGATGAAGGCAATAAAGGAAACATGTGCCTCCCATGCGACGCTTTGGTGGCCCGAGCCATACCGCGCCGCCCGCCGGATTTCGAGCAGCCCCAGCCGCTCTGCCAGGCAGCTGCGGCACCCGCCATCTAAACCATCCGAGATATGACAGACCCCAGATGAGCCGCGCTCGATCTGCACAGCGCCCCGGCTCATGGTCGTCGTGCCTATAGTGCCTCCCGCGCCCCTCTCGGCACCCTCCTGAGCCCCGGCCGAGCCAGCATCTATGCACTCCGTGCAACCCACATCTCTGTCATCCGTTCACCCCCGACCTCGTGCGCCCCACACCGTCGCGGGGGGAAACCAGCCCGCCGGCCTCCGTGCACCTCGCGGTTCTGCCGTACGTGAGCCATGGGGTGCCCTGACCAAGCCGCACATCTGGCCCCGGCCACGCCACCATGGCATCGGGCCGAGCCGCACCGAGCCAGTACCTCGCGGTGCCCTCGGGGCCGAGCTGCGCTCTTGGAGTGATCTCCGGGCCGAGCCGCCCACGCGGCACCCTCCAGGAAAAACCGCCCTCATGCTGACCCACTGTCGGTCCACGCCCTTATGACATGTCTGCGATTTAGTGGCCCTCCATGACCCCTCACGGCCTACTGGGATGGGCCTAGTGGGTAAGGCCGAACCGAACGGCCAGGCTGGCCTAATGGGATGGGAAAGACCTAATGGGTCTAGCCGGGTAGACCCAGACTGGTTTGGCCCAGACTAGTTCATGCCAGGTCAGACTGGACTAGGGCCCACTACGACCCTTTAGTTTGTTTTCCATATCTTTGGCACCAGATGTCCGTTTTACGAACTGTTAGTGGCCCATGTAATATTGGAGCTTGAAGATCCCTTTGAGTATACCCCACTAGATTTTGGGAAATACTTAGGTATATGTATTGGAATATACCTAAGTGGGGTTATCTATGGATTTTATACATTTTGGATTATATTTGATGGATTTTGATAGACATTAAGGGTATTGGGGTCCCTTCTGTGCATCGTCATACTCACCCCTACATGGGCTATTCCCACAGGTCGTTGTGTTGGATGCAGACGACATATAACACTGACTGAGGTTGAGAGGTCCAAGACTAGACGATACCTAGAGGTGGTCCTTATGACATGTCAGTATACAGAGGAGACCGACGGACATAGAGTGCTGAGGAGGAGATCTATACCTACCCTTCAAGTAGGAACCTCAGAAGATGACCCAATGGTTGTTTTTACTATTTAATCTATTGTACTTGTACTTTCACTTTCTTGTACTCTCTAGTTGGGCTTGTATTCTGACCCCTTATTACTTACTGTACTCACATGTTGGTTATTCATTTTACTCGTGGTCATTTCTACTGTGTGTGTTTAGAGGTTATAAAAGCAATGCCTTCCTTGTTTTAGGGAATTAAGCCTTTGGTGCTATTCTCGAACCCCTAGCCTATGGAATGCGGGATTGGGGTAGTGATGACTTGGGCCCCGGGGGATGGGTCGTGAAAATATAGGAAATTATATTATTCAAAAATTATTATAGTACCATAAATTTAAATTTTGAAAAAAAGGTTAAAAACTATTTTTGAAAAATATGGAACCTATGTTGACAAATAGATTCCACGTATATTGATTATCATATATTAAAATTTATAGGAACACCCAATATATATTTATATTAAAATTAGTTCATAAATACAGTATTTAATCATGATATATAGTAGAATATTATTATAATTTTATTTTCAGTTTCCTTGGACACTCTTTGTAAAAAAATTAATCATTAACTATTATAATTTATCAATAATTATGGAATGTGGATGATGATTTTTGGTTGTCACTTTTTTGTCTATTTTAAAATATCCCTAAAAACACATAGATAAATGGATAGGTTACAATATTTCTGATGTGTACTCCATATATCAATATTCATAGTGAATTATTTTTTTATGTTTTAACATGAAAAAGGATATCAGTGTTTTTGAATAATGTATTCCTCATTAGAAAATTTATATTGTGCATGGAAGTCATTAAAATTGTTACATAACCATCAATTGATTGATTATAAATAATATTAAAATTATCATATTTTGAATATGATATATTCTTCCACGAATATATCATTAAATTAATTATGATTACTCTCTTAAAAGTCTATTTTCTTCTTCTTTGTACTATCTAAATTTCAATCTTTTCAAAATAAAATTATAGATTTAAATTCTGTAATAAAAAAAATAAAATGAAAAAATAGGGAGACTGTGAAATGTGACATTAGTTATTCTTCTTGAGAGAATAAATATTGTCATCTACCATACTATAGTGAATTATAATATAAATTTTTATTTTTCATATCCCTTAAGAGATAACCTATTAATTTGGAATTATTACATGGTATGGAAAATTAATATACCATTTTTCTATTATTTTAAGATAAATAAATTAATATTTAATTAAGTCTATAATAAATAAAATTGAATTAAATTAAAATGAACCATTCTAGAAAATTAAGATAACCATATCATTTTATATTGAAATATATGGTAGTGGATTACAAGAAAACATAAAGGGTGATGAAATTTGTGGAATTAATTTAATAATACAATTTTGATATTCTGTATCACCAACTATAAACCCTATAAAATTAATATAGAGACTTATAATAATATATTGTTAAATTTTATTTTAAATGTTAAATGATCAATCATATAAATAAATTACTCTTATATAATTTATAATGATATACTACCCAATGAATATTATTTGGATGATTATCCATTATCCAGCCTTTACAGTATCTACATATATACATATTAATATAAAAAATATTTTGTTGTTTAATCCTTCAAGGTAGGTTAAAGAATATTGGGTTCATTATATTTTTAATTATTATATATGATCTTTTTTAATGTTTTATATTCAACACCATTACATTATTTAGATATGGATGAAAACATTTCTTCATAGTGTGTGATGCATTTTTAATATTTGATTTAATTAAATTCCATTAATCAAAATGATGTGTGTGATGAGTCTTCCACATTAAGAAACATTAATAATTTAACATCAGTATATAAAATAATGAAAAAAATAATTCATTAATATTTTTAATATATTTTAATTTCTAAATTAGTGTTTGATATAAACCATGAATACATTAAAGGAGCCAAAAATGGTAGAAATTCTCATCATTAATGGCAGATTTGGTTGGGCTATCAGGGATGGATATATATGTCCACCATAGGGCTCATTGGCCATTTACCATGTAGGAAATGGGGCTTTAGAAAAAATATAGGATCTATAGTGAAACAACTAAGAGGTTTTTATACATCAAGGTCTTTTCCACATATTTTGGGTTTCCCATTATAAACATAATATATATATATATATATGAAATTTTATAAAAATTTCATCATTAAAAATTAAATTAGACTATAATATATTATTGTGAAAATAATTTCTTTTTAATGTTTCATAAAACAACATTTACAACATTCATTATTTTCATACATGATTATTTTTTCCCAGAAAATAAATTTTCTTTTTTCTTATTAAATATTTATATATCAATTAAATGGTAATTTTTTTCTATATACTAATTCATATTAAACATTTAAACATGTTTCTAATTTCAATACATGATGTTTGTAATCACATAACATAAGTTCACATTACATTATATATGTATAATTATTTATATTTTGGGTTTATTCATATGTTTCAACCAAAATTCATCTATTATTATGTATATATAAATTTCATACCAATTTATTTATATTATATTTTTCTTATTTTTTTTATTATGGTGGTATTTCTCAAATATATTCATCTTATAAATATGATAATGAAAATTTTACTTACAAAACATTCTTATTTATTTATATGATTACCTAAAATGCCAAATTTATATATCCATATATTTAGTAATATTTAATAATTTTTTATTATTTATTTTTTTTAAAATTAAACTATTTAGGACCTAAATCAATTGAGAACCAAACATCCATCAGTAATGAAGATGTGACTATTTCTAGAGTTTCGCCTCTAAGTGGCGATTGGTTAATGAGTTACACCAATGTAACAATTCATCTAATTAGATTGAATTTTGGAAATATATCCCATGAAAATTTTATAAATTAAAACATTTAGCACATAATTATATAATAAAAAAATTTCATAATAATTCATTACTTTTAAATGAAAAATTCAATAGAAAACGGAAACAAAAATTAAGAAGAAAACTCTTTGGTAGTCTCTTAGAAGAAAATTACTAGATTCACTTATGTGTTTTCCAAAACAGTTGATGATCATACCATGGATCTGGGTGAAATAAATTTATACATTTTATGGTGTGAAAACATGTATAAATATATTGATGAGCATCATGACCACTCATGAAAATAATGATGAAACCATTAGTGCTATAAAGATTAAACTTCAAAACTATCACTCATATATTATGTGAACGAACAAAAATCATCAAAATGCCCAACTCCCTATATTTTACAACAATGTGTAATAACATATTGTGTTAAATTAAAGAAAAAATGGCACCCTACACCACCCCAACTAATTTTTATCTCACTTACCCAAATATAAATCATTATTTTTGTCAATCCATACACATCATAATTTCACAGAATGTATATATTTATACATATCATACCACAACTGATAGAAGTCAATCAATAGACATATTTTTACTTACCTCAAATAGCTTTCAATATATTTTGCTTGGGATAGTCTAAAAAATAACATCACAATTAATGTGCGTAAAAACAAAACTAAAATGATACCAACCTCTAATTGGTTACAACATCATTTTTTGGAAATTTTATTGTTCAAAAATTCAATATCATAGATTACATTTTCATAGGTTATGAAATGGTATCTTGAACACACAATACATTAAAATCAACCTCAAATCCTCATATTAATGACCACCACCAAGTACCAATAACAAAATGAATAAATCATATATCGGAGAGAATAGAGGAGTGGGTAGTAATCCATCAATTACATTTAGATCCCAGATGTTTTTTATAAACACATAGAACGGATTCCTTATATATTCTATGTAATAGTATTCAAAATGGGAATAATTTATATAATTTCAGAAGTAAATATATATATAATAAAAAAAAATATACAAGTAATACTGACCATGGTAATACCGAAATTACACTACCATAGCCCATTTATATCGCAAAAATTATAATAAAAATAAAAATTTTCTTCCAATTCTTTAATAAATTAATTATCCCACAATAAAAAATATAATTTCCACAAAATTTAGGTCGCAACCATAAACATTATACATCCTAGTTAATTTTCACTAGAATTCTCATTTTGGTAATATCATCAGTTACGAGTTATAGAAAATTAGGAAAATATCATTAAATATAAAACCATACATTAATAGTGGAATCATATACTCAATATCCATTTCATCAACCTAATGAAACCCATTTATTAAAGAAAATGATAAATTTTCTAGATACTTCTTCAATGAATTAACAATGAATCTTGTTTATCCTTAATAATTTAAAATAATATTGATAAAAAATTTTCATACAAGGGATTCTCACAAAAATATCATTAAGAAACATAAATAAATAAAATCTATAGTATAGTAAAAAAATAAAAATACATTTATAGTTACTTGAGTGAATAAAACAATTCATTTTCATATGAAAAATATATAAACATTTTGCTAAAAGAATAACCGTAAAGTCCCCAAAAACCATAAATCATTAAGGTATCTTGTGGAACCATTTTTATACCACAAATACATATGGGGTAGATATTATGTATACTATACCATTCATTGATACACACGGTATTACCATCATAGTTAAATTTGGAATAACAACTATAATAAATTCATATATTCTATTATATGAAAACCTATTTGTTATCTATGTACCATTATTGATTGCATTTGGAAGCAATAATGGGATCGACCACCATAAATTTATAATAGAAACCCCCAGCCTCATTTAAAATTTCAAATATTTATGATAAAACTATAATATATAAATATTTCATAAAATAAATGTTCTTTCATAAAATAAATTTCATCTTTGAAATTAATTTTCAAGTTAAAAAATCCCTGCACTCATAAATGATATTTTTATATAAAATTATTACTTTTAAACATATTTAAGATTATTAAAAACATTATGGATTTATTAATTCATCAAAATAAATTCATTAAATATATTTTAAAAACATTATTTTTTGAATTTTATTAAAAATAAAAATTAAAAGGTTTTTTTAAAATGAATTTCCTCTATAAAGACCATATCATTGATTTGTGTGTTAATTGAATGAATTGACAATGTGTATACACTAAAAATTCACATAAAATAAGTATATATATTACATAATCTAATTAGAATAATTTTGACACATAATCATAGAATCTTATAATCAATGATGTATATTTTTACCCAATTAATTAAAATTATCAAAAGAAATTTCATAGAACTTCGTAATTAGTTGTATCATATTCTACGTGAAATTGTAAAATTTAAAAATTCATTAAATATCATGGGACTATTTTATTTCATTATTTAAAATATAAACAAGGTATTATATACACATAAGAAGATAATAGTGTTGCATACCGTAAATGATGACTCAAAGAGACAAAAATTGAGGAAATATACCTTACATTAAAATTGAAAAAGGAAACATTTTGAAAATTTTGAGAGAAAAAAGAAAATTAAAATTATAAAACATTCAGGTACATATAATTAACATTATTATGTTCTTGAAAATTAATTAGAATTCTTTTTAAATAATCAATAAAGCACTTAAAAACTGGTGATTGTTTTGATAAAGAGTCACTAACATTGACAAATACTATTAATATATGTCATTATCATTCAAAATTCTGATATTGTGTAAATTTTTTATTTATCATGATTATTTATTCTTTCAAAACATATATTAAAATGTTATAAAATATATTCTATTAATTAATTTTACATCAAACATTTGGTCGAAATTCTATACTTGAGTTGAAAATTACTTTGTTATTTTGTCTATAGTAAATGTTTTTATTATTCTGTCATCTCAAAAATAATAATCATGAGATAGTTATAATTTTTATAAATAAATTATATATTTTTTAATTAAATATTGATATGAAAAATTAACTGTAATACAATCATGTGGAGTGTAAAATGTACAAACACATGAGTAACATGTTTATTTTTCAATTATCAATACAGAACGAATGTATGTATTGTTTTATTATTGAATAATAGTAAACATATTATTCAAAAAATTATAATTATAATATAATTATATATATCATTATTTTTAGGTGCTCATGAATAACGAATATCATCGTTCTATGGATTTTATAATTCAAATATACACAAAAAGACATTATAATTTCAATGTGCGTGGAAAAATTAGAAGATATATGGTATATTATATTTTAAGTACTATCAAATTGTAATTTATATCATATATATAAAAAATTTCATCATTATAACCAATCATGAGGTATGGTGATGGAAGACGAATATCATCTGTTCTTGTGGATGAAGTACTTTGCAAACCAAGACATTGAATTATTTTTCATTTTCATATAACAAAACATAAATAGGGGATATTTAAAATAAATCATAACATATAAAAATATTTAGCATAATAGTTTTCTTATTTTTCATGATTTAGAATGGTTTTATGGGTTTTTATAAGATATACTACAAAAACATTTATAAAATGTGATTCATCTTCTTTGGGAAATTCCATGTATTTAAAAATATAACACCTAAAAGTTGACATTTCTCATAAAATAAATACACTATAATTTATGTAGGGTTTATATGAATTTATTTAAGATGACCTTGACTGAAAAAAGAATTGTTTTTTGTGTGATTAAATGATAATAAGTGGGTCCCTTTTTTAATGAATTGGAGGGGCAATCATGAAAATTTTCAAAATATAAAATTAATATAAAATAATATAGTATTATAAATGGATCCAAATTGGTTTTTTTAAATATAGTATAACTATGGTTCTAAATAAATTAACTAAATAATATTATAGTTACACCCGGGAATCACCTTATAAAAGCATTTAGGGAGCTCATGTTGATTTTATGTGTGGTTGTGAATGGAAGGATCGTTTGGAGACCTAGCCCTGTTTTTTGTGTGATTTTGATTCACATGTAATTGTTAGTTTTAGATGGATATGGAAAGCATGACCAAAGATGAATTGGGTTTTTTTGGTGTAGTTTTTTTGGAAAATATGTTGAAAAATGTATGTGTATGATGAATCTAGGGGATATGGTGTCTTTTACTCCTTTTGGAAGATATAGATCATTTTTATGTCATGTAAAAATGGAGTGTGAGAAAATGGTGGTTGTTGGACATGTGTAATGAGGCATTTTATAACTATTATGGTCAGTGGGACCATGTAAGGTGAATTATAGTTGTGTGATTGCAATGGTAATAAATGTAATGTTGGGTCACATCTACTTGGTAGTATATTGTGATGTGGTGGTGTGTGTGTTTATGAATTCATTCTGAGTTGCTGTGTTCAAGTATGGATGAGGCATTGTTAGGTAGGAATTACTAAGACCTTTAATTGTATTAGTTCCCCTCTGGTTTAGTGTTAATATTGGTAATAGTTGGTTTTGGTGTTGGTCGTCAATGAAATTTGGTCGTACATTTAACAAGTTATGATTATGACCAATATCTTGACATCATCCTTGTGCACTAAAAAAGATCTGATTTAAACAAAGTGAATTAAAAATGTCATGGTCATATTTGGGTAATCACTGAGGATGTCCACATGTAGTAGTATATGTATAAGAGTTTTATGATGGGTGATTACACCGTTGGACAGTTTTGAAAGATGTCATTGGAATAGAAACAATGGTCAATGAATGTCATAGCTCTTGTTCCTGAGTGGTGAGAATAAGTAGTGAGTGATGTTTGTATTATTTTATAATTGGGAGAATAAAATAAATTCCTTTGTTTTGAGTCTCATCCTATTTTTTGTAAAGAGATGAAAAGGTAAATCTTTATTAAGTTAAGAAGTATTAATGATACACCTAATATGGGGAGAGTTAAGTTAATCATGAATGAGTGTGACAAGCTGTGAAGAGGATTCTGTGTCATCGATAAACTAATAAGAAACAGGTGAGGTGCATGTTTAGGTTTTATATAGAAAATACATGTTTTCCATAGATGTGATAGTTGTATAAGATGAACAATGGATTTGGACTCATGTTAGATCCAAATGTAATCAGAGTGGTCATGTTGGAGAAGTGTTGTGGGGTGATGTTTGACTAAAATATTGATTGAAGAGTATAAAATTATATGAAAATAGTGTTTTACCCAACATCATGGATTAATTCATTAGGTGTGTGTGCTTGATGTTGTAATTACTAAGGATGGTGAATATTTCTAGGTAATTTTGTAATAGACAGAAATAGGATGTTGTTATCCAACTGGGAGACTCGGCCTGTGATGACCTGACTAAATTGATGAAATGTGACAGATGTGGTAGGCATTGAGACAACTATAGTAAACATTGTAAGGATATGTGTGATTTTTTAATTAGAGTATCCTATATGTAAAAAGTGAGTTTCCCTTATAGGAGTATTGATAGTGTATTTTTCCAATACAACAGGTATAGATAGAATGATAAATTGAAAATTTTGAATGGTGTTCTTATTGTTCTTTTAGGTTTAGTTGAGGAGATAATCGAACTGGGAGTGTTTTGGTTTGATATCCCTATGTAATGAAGTTCTATGTCAGTATCCATTTTGTGTGTGGGATATTTGTTAACATTGATATATATTCTATTATTGATTTATATAATTATAGTTTTGTGAATAAAAATTATTCTGGAGAACCAGTACCCAGTTGAAAATACATGTGAAGAATTTGTTTTCAAGGAAGTGAGATTTCCTTAGACCGAGTGTTTTAGTGGAATAACCATATTTTGGAAGAAACTCATAATGTGAAGGTTATTTAGTGGATCTTTGGTCTAACGTTTCAAGTCATACGGGATAGGAAATTCATGGAATTTTTGAACAAGGATGGTCCCTTATAAGGGGTGTAGGATGTAATATCCTCATCATTACTGGAGGTAAGAACTTGTTGAATTTTTTTGGTTTACATCTCTATTATGGTTAACTAAGTGATTCATGATTGATAGATTAGTTTTTTATATTTTTCATGGGATTGGTAGGTAAATATATTAGATGAGTGGCAAGTAATTCATTGCACAATATTTACGAATGGTTAGACTCCACCATGAACCTTTCCCAAGATGTTGTGTAGCATGGTGACCATTTTATATAGAGAGATAATGCTTTATTACTACATTGTTTTCCAAAACATAGGGGTTCCCCCATGAAACCATGTGACATTGATTCTTTTAGAAAGACTGTGTCACATGTTTGGCACACCATTTGTGAACTCCACAGCCAAACCCCATGACACATGAAAAGTTTTAATTTCCAGTTTTCTCATATTAATCTATTTCTTGGCCCCTAATTTTACATCCCATTCATACATATATACCATATTTTAAAAACCAACAACCTCCTCCATTCATAGCGGATATTATCCTTCTTGTACCGGGTATTTGGTGTGTGTTAGAGTGAAAATCGATTAACGGGGAAATTCTACCACTCCACCATTAACTATTCTATAGAATATTGCCTATATAATAACTCCCCATTATCTGAATCCCTAAAAAGATCACATTTAAAAATGATTAATGGTTTTGGATTAGGTTTGAATTTTAGTTTGGATGAAAGGTATTCATTATGAATGTGTTTGTCAATAGAGACAGGGTAGGTAGTCTCTAATCATTCAACCAAAGTGTTGATGTGTTATATATATATATATTCTTTCTCACTTCCATATATATTTTCTATGTCATGTGTTATAGGATATTGTTTCGACCATAGATTAAGGTTTGATTCTTATCAATGACCATGCTGGTTTATTTGAAAATGAGAGACTGAACATAGGAATCCCAATAGGCAAGCTAGACCATTGTAAATAGTGAAAAAATATGGTAATCCTTTAGATAAAGTTGTGATGGAATAAAATGGGTTATAAAATTATAGTTTGGATGTTATTAGTGCTAAATGGTTTATTGAATAAAATATGTAGTGGATTTTGTAAATTTTTTAGTGCTTTTGATGGTATGTTTTGTGGAATTAACACAACAATATATTTATTGAAAGAAAATTATGTTATTAAACAATTTAATGATTTTAATGTAGGTGTTGACTATAAGATGATTTAAAAATGTGTCTTTTAATGAGGCAAAAAATGAAGTTCGGATTTAGGTAAATTTCCCATTTTTTTATCATTTTAATGTTTTATTGGTTGGTTTAAATTGAAATGAATGTCTTTGAGTATGTTTTAGTTTTTCAAAATATATTATCCAAGTTTTAAAGGGTGGTCCAATATAAATTCAATGTATACATTGAATTTCGTTTATAGATATGATTTTGTTTATTAGGGTCTAATGAGACCAGACTGAATTTAAGGGACAGCAGGGTTATTGAGATAGAACCCATAAATATTACATATTCATGTTAACATGATTATAATATAAACACATTTTGGAATGGGCTTGGTCTATTATTTGGAATAAGGGGTTGTTGGGAATGATGTGAAAAATGGATACATTGGACTATTGTGAATATGCCTATTAGAATGTGACTTGTACATTAAATTCTTTATTGAGTAATCATATGGAATGGTTTAATTTGTTTAATGGGTTAATATAATTGAATTACTGAATATGCATATTGGGTTAGGCCAAATAAATAGTATAAGCTATTTAGTGTAGATGGTAAATGTGTTAATGGTTTATGGAATGATATTAATTCCTATGTAGATTGTTTTTAATTAAGTTTGATTATGTGTATTTTTTAAATTTGGTTTTGGTATGTTGGAATCAGAAAATGGGCTAAGGATCCTCAAATGGTCCAGGATAGACATATTATCTAACCTACCACTAGATGGATACACATGTGCACATGTCCTGGTAGTGTGGGTTATTGACTGTAGTTCTATGAAAATGGGTCACGATACACTAATGTTCTAATATCTAACCACTATTAATGGGTTAGATAAGTGGACACTGGTTTATTCACAGTATGGTTACATTCCACATAGATTGATTCTTTGAGGTGTGGATAATGTGTTTGTTGTGATTTTTGTATCCCTAGTGAGATAATGAATAGATTTATCAATTTATGCATGTTAATTTATAAGCTTAGGCTATAGTGTAAATGATGTACATGCCTAAAACATGGAACAATAGATAAATATGAATTTAGTAATGAATATATCGTGTGTGATCAAATAATAATAATTGGGAAATGGATTTAATGAACACTGTAGATAAATGCTATATAATGGTCTGTGATTTTTAAATACTCCATGTGGAATAAATGTGTGTCAACATTTGTGCCTTGGATTGGACTACAATGTGGTCAAAGATGTTTATTTATTCTATTCTAGTTAATTTAATGTGTAAATAGATATTAGATAATTGATTAAATGTTTTACTTCAAACTTGTTTTTTTATTTCACTTATTACCTACATACTCATTGAATCAGATTAAAAATATATTTATAAAATTTAAATTGTGTCGATGAAAAGTATGTTTTCAATTAAAATTCATCAACTATAACTATTAAAAAAATAATGAAACATATAAAAAAAATACCAATTTTAGACTTTGATAACTATTACAATAATATTCAATAAGTAGTTTTTTCAAATAATTCTTAAAAATGTTCCAAAATTTAGTATGTAAAAAAATGGTTTTTAATAGGCAGAAAAAAACCTTTTGAAAATTATTGAAATTTATCCATACAATTGGATTTAATTTTATACGATGTCATTAAATAACATTGGATGTATGTTAATAATAAGATTGAATATATTCTATAAGAATTCGCCTATTATAATCCAACATTTTCAATTATTTATTCAATAGGTATAAAATAAACTTAATCTCATTTAAATAGTTATTAGAAAGTATTTCCTTTTATTTTGTAAAGTGAATTATTTTAATTTATATTTAATTATCCAACAATGATGACATTATATATAAATATGTAAATCATAGTTTCAAAATTTAGTTATTTATGTTCATTCATATCAATCTAATAGATAGTATATATCAACAACTTTTGAATAATAATATTTAGTTGTTCATTTATTCTCAATGTGGTGTATCTTGTATGCTATCTAGCATAGTGGTTTTATTTAATATATCATTATTTAATGAGAAAAAACATTCAATCTTATGACATTTCCCTGTGAGAGAAGAAAATTTATATGGTATTATTTATAGTTTTTTTGCATTCATTATCAAAGTTATATTTATTTTTAATGATAACCCATTCAAAACTCCTAATAAATACTATTAACTCATTATAAAAGTATTTAAATAATATATTCATCAACATCCAATTATTTAATCAATTATTCCATTCATGATTTTAATTAATTTTCCATTACTAACAGTTCATCCCACATGAAATATACTCTAAAACACAACCCCCAATTAAATCACTAGTACACAAAAAATATTTCAACAAGATATCATATACATTCTATGTCACTGTCCACATAACCATTTCCAAAAAAAAAACAATTCCCTCACCATTCCATAATAACCACATACATTATAGTTGCAAAAACATAGAGAGGAACCAAATTCACACTACTCATCACATTTTTTATCAAAATAGCCATGAAAAATATATATGATGTTATCTTAATGTATACATAAATAATCAGATGAAATCATAAATAAAAAAATATTATAAATATCCACATCCAAAATTTTGACTGAAATATTGTGTAAATATTATTCATGAACACATTCACATGATACATGTACATCGATTAACATTATAGAACATACATTTTTATGATTTATTATTTTATTCCAATAAATTGAGAAAAAAAATATAATATAAAAATATAAAAAATTTAGAAATATTTTGATTAAAAATATGGATTGGAATGATTGACATATTTGACAAATAATTTATAGGGATAATTTCATATAAACAATTAAATATAAATGAAACACCACATCCCATCAACTTACACACTTTTTTGAATTTATTATCATGAATACATAATTTTTTTATCATACTCTTATTCAAATATAATATATTGAATATTTTAATAACATCTAAATAGAGATAAGTACATAATGCCTTAGCTCTAAAAATGTCTCATGATTTAACGTGTTAGGATAATGGTAAAATTAGATGATCAATAGACTAAATTTAAGAAATGATAATAATAAAATTACAATACACATCAATCCCGCCTAATTACATATCATAAAAAATGAAACCATACATTTCCTTCAAAGATGAAAGATAAAAATAAAAATAACTAGATTTTATATGAGATAACCACTTTTGATTTCAATTGAATCACATGAATCCAACTGTCATTAATTATAACTAATCTTTATCCACTATCCCATATTTGTTGTATTCTTTATTATATTGTAATATTATATATGGTATGTCATATTAATGGATCTATCAATTTACTATTCACTTTTATCCGGATATTAACATTCATCACAATTTAAATTTTAAAAAAAATATAAAATAATGTGAACGAAATATTTTACATCCATAGGCATATTCAAGGATTACAATTTTTTATATTTTGGATGATGAAAAAATATGATATGAACTAATTATTTAGAGGATATATATAAAAGGAAACTTCTAGGAATAACTAATGAATAATGCATATATTATGATAAAAATAAAAAATAAAATACATTTAGAAAATAACATGATCATGAAATGCATCCATGGTTAATATGAATGCATTAAAATCATTGGTAATAAAAACTGAATTCCCAGGAAAGGAAATGAATTTTGTTTTATGAACATATCACAAACATCATGGAATATTTACCAATAATTCCCCACAAAAATATATAATAATACTTGGGTAAGTATACACAAAAAACACAATTTAATAAGAATGTCTAACTTGGTTGTGACATTAGATAAGTCGACGCATCGACGGTCCATTTATAATAGGTATCTACCCAATGATTCACATCCAATTCAGTCCAAGCATATTGAATGAAAATTAAACTCATAAAAAATTTACTTATCAGACAATTAAAATATTTGTAAAAGAATATGAAATATTAAGTGTTATCTGGTCAAAAAAACATTCATAGAAAAAGTGTATTTAGAATTGTTATTTACTGTAGGTAATAAAAATATACATTAGTCAAAAAAACATTAACATTCTATTAAAATTATATGTCCAAAAAAATGATCACAGGTATGTAAATAAATAATATTAATTTTACTAACCATTAAAATTAAAATAGATTAAATATGACCATAAAATAATTAGATATATTTTTTAGCATTATCATATCTATTGGACAATAAAGAAAGGATGAGAAATAGTAAAATATGTTTTAATTAAAAAAATATAATAAATCCATTGAAATACTATGGAATTATAAAAATATCATAAAAGATTTATGGTCATGGGAATGTGCTTCGATGCTGTGTATGTTTTAAATAAACACTAAAATTATATTTGAATAAATTAATATGAAAATGAACCTTTCACAAAATATTATAATATTTAATTCCAAACCTGAAAAAATGGATTTTATAAATTATTTTTTTCATAAACTAATTTAATTATTTATTTTGTATTTTTAAACAATTTTTAATAAAAATATGGAAGAAGATTAAAAAGAATTTAATTCTAAAATAAAAATAAGATCAACTATTATTTAATGGATTTTTCAAGATTTAAGTGAAAAATATAGATATTTAATAATAAAATAGGTATATTCATTAAATATTAATAGTATAAGAAAAAGGATTCTTTTTATGTTATTTAGATATTAATATTACTTTAAAAAAAATTAGAATGAATTGATAGAAACTGATATTGTTTAAATAATTATTTTTTGTTTTGGTAACTCTTATCTTATAACTGAGTGAAATTTTAAAAATTAATTGAAACTATAATAATAATTTTTAGTATATAATCATGTTAGATACATCATAGAGGATTTATAAACAACACATAATTGTAAATATGTTCATAATTACATCATTGAATAAATGTATTTTACATTGAGACTAAATATTTTACAATGATCTTTTCAATGAATAAAGAATTAAATAATGATGAGATTATGTATAACAATCATAATTACAAATAATATAAATGGATTCAATAAATAATAATCATCCCTTTTATATAGTATATTGACAAAACATAATCAATGAAGATGTTATATAACCAAATAAATGATAATTGTGTTAACAAACCACTTTACTCATGAATATTAAATGTTTAGTGTGATTTAACATCCTTTATAACGGTAAAAAAATTATCATTTTAATTCAGAACCGTAATAATATTTATTATATAATATTTGAAAACGTAAAACATATTTTTTTAAGTTCACGAAAATCTATTCCTTATTATCATTCCTTCTATGTTTACTACATTACATTCCAAAGTATTTTAAATCATCAATTATACAGTTTTGTTATGTTATAAAAATTATATTAATGTAATTCGTATTAAATTTATTAATTATATAAAATATTAGAATAAATTTTGAATGGTGGACATGGATAATAAATAACTTCGATTCATGGAGATGAATATATGTACTTATGTATAAGATTAAATAACATTTTCTAAATTATGAATGGGTATGAAATTATATGATATAATAAATTTAAAGAATCAATATTTTATTATATGTTTAATATATATTTATTGTATCAATAATTCTGATTCTCCTTGTGATTAATTTATAAAAAAATTATATCAATCCCAAAGTAAGTAGTATACTATAAACAATCACATTATTTTTGTTCCCCATTTTATGGAGAAGTATATTTATAAATATTTTTACATCACAATAATAATTTATATATCTGTGTTAGATTAAATAGTATTTATATATTAATAAATATTACAAACTTAATGTTTTTTAATAGTTGTGAAATATGAAAGATCCTCATTAACATGGATAACATCTCATAGAGAAACAACCTTTTAATCCAATCTTATGGATCAATTGTTGTGATTTTTGTAAATAAAAAACATATTGAACATCCATTATAATTTATAAAACCGTGTTTTTATTTTTTTCATTAAGTTTGTTTGACTAAGAGATGCGAATAATTTTGGAGAGTGGGTTCCCTGTAATAGCTATGTTGAGTAGAAACGTTGCAATTGTTAGAATCATTGTAATATTATTATTTCACCTTCATATATAAGATTCTATACTTTGACTTAAATTATAGAGAGACAAAGTTCATTTCTAAATAAACCCAACCAATTTGTATTAATGAATATTATTTATAATTTTAAAAATTATTTTTTTAACATCATTATCAATTTTCTCCATTGAAAATTCTTCAATCGTGTAGCATTCTAATTTTATATATTAGTTCACATTTGGCCATGAAATTTCAAATAGATGATGCTAAAAACCATTTCTCATCCTTCTTGTCTTTTTTCCTGATTTAATGGATTCTAATAAAATGTATGAAAATATTTCACTGAAAAATTATTATAAGTACCATTTTGAAACAATTTATTTACATTTATTAAATGGTTTTGGTCAAGGCCTTAATTTATTATTAAAGCAAAGACTATGTTAGACTGGGTAGAGGGAGACCCATTACAAAGCTCGAATGCGCAATGAAAAGTGGCATGAATACAAGGCCTTGAGGCCCATTTTTTGGCTTAATGGAACCCTCGGTAAACAATACTACTATGGTACCCACGCTGCTATAGTGTCGTCACTGCTACAGGACCTGCTATAGTCCCTCTACCACTACAGTGTCGCCGCTGCTACATTACTGCAAGAGTAACCCATAAAAATCATAATAAAGGATCACTAAAAAAATAAAATAACACATTATGTTATTTTGAAAACATTTTATTTGATTGTTCTTCTCATAATAATTTTCTTTTCAGTGTCCTATAATATTTCAATTTAAATATGTCATTTCAAAAAATTTAAAAAAAAATTAAATCATAAAATTGAATTTATAGTATTCAGAATAAAATAAAATATTAATTTATTTCATATTCATATAGATATTTGAAAAAATAAATCATATTTAAGCTAATTGAATGACATTTGGGAATATTCTTAAATTTTAATAATTCAATTTTTATTATTTGTGGGAAATGTGACCAAAATAAAATATATTATAATACCATATAGATATTGTCACATTTACAAAAACATTATGTATGTTAATATGTTTTGGTGATTTTGAGTCCTTTTCTAGGATCTTATACCTTATTTTACCGATTTTACCCATACTGAGGTGAAAAATATTTGCCATAGTTGCTATCCATAAAAAATGAACTTATTTAAAAATTTTAAAACTCATGATTAAAAATCATGGTATCCATGATTAATGAATAATTCATTAGATGGTTAAAATAATTTTAACATAAATTTATAAAACTCAATGGAAACCGGGTTATTGAATAAATGTCCTTTAGAGAAAAATTTTTATATAAACTAAAAATAATAAATATTCATTTTTCAAATTGAGTTAATTAGATTATTCCAAAGTAAATTTATAATATTTCATTTTTCCAAAAAATAAATAAAAGGGGTATTTTAACATATCATATTTAATGAACTAAAGGGAACAAATTTCTATACTTTTTACTATTAACCTATAAAAAAATTATTTTAAAAAATTTAATAAAATTTACAATAATTTATTTTTTATATAATGATTTAAATATTTAATATATTTTTATAAAATAAAATTTATAATAATAGAAAATATTAATTATAATTTCCATTAATATAATGTAGTGAAATCAATTTTGAAGAAAACTCGTTTTTGATGAATTAAATAATTTCAATAAAAATTGTTTAAATATGTTATTGTTATTTATCAGTACATTTTTATTTAATAGGTCCATTATAGATTTATGTTTTAATTTGGATACTAATATTTATACAATCCAATTCAATTACTAGGTTATAATAGAAAATTATAATTTACAATAAATTTATAAGATAAGTTATTTTTCTAAAAGAGGAATGTTTTGTTTTAAAATTGCTAGGATGATTTTTTATATAGAAATTTATATTTCTTGATATTAAATTAGTCCTCCCAAAAATAAATGTATCCCTCTCAATTTTAGCCCAATCGTTAAAGTATTAATATTTAAAAATAACATTAATAAAAACCTTCATCATACTGAGAGAAAATAATAAATATATTACAAAAGTCGATGTGCAAGGTCTAAAAGACAATAGATATGAAAATTATTTAGGTTACAGATTAAGGATGTTAATGGTGGGAAGTAAATATAATGACATCAAATATGAAACTGCCATTTGGGGATTAATACTTTGGGACAATGAATGTTTTCATGTGATTTCTAATGACCAATAAACCATTAACATATAAGGGATGAAAAGATAATCAATTCTTCCAAAATGAGTTTAAAAAGATAATATTTTTTTGTATTAGGATAATATATCTATGGTTGAGTGATTACTTAATAATTAAGATACAGAAAATGATATTTAGTTAAAATATTTTTTCAAAATACAGAATCACAGTTACATTATTTCGTGGGGCTTCATAGAATTTTAAAGTAATCTCATACTATATCGAATATTAATTCAAGGTGAATTTCTTATGCATGATGATAAAATGTATGTTGTAACTCACTATAAAACTCATAAAATAATTAAATATAATTACATATTTCAAAAAAACATAACAAACACTAAATGATTTTAAAAAGTTATTCAATATGGATTAATATAATAAATTAGTCACTATATAATCATAAATAACCATAATGATAAACATTATCCATCCAATTGTAGATAAACTTGAGACTCATCTAAAATATATTTGAAAAAAATCAAAACTACGAAATATGAAATATGTGGAAAAACATATATCTACACACAACATAATTTTGATCTTAATTTCACATTCCAAACATGGGACTAAATTAATATTTATTATTCATAATTATACTAATAACATGGATAATAATAAAACCTCTAAGAAAACATATATTCATCATCAATTATGATAATATTTATTTCTAAAATAAAATAATATAATGTTGACTATATTTCATAAATCCACAAAATAAATAAACTTTATAAAATGACATAAATAAATTAGTTATAAAATAACTCACCAATTATACTGTTATTAATATTATCAGACATAGTTCATTAATTTAAAGCATCACATTATCCCAAATGATAAATAATAACTCAACACAAGGAACATATTAAGGATTATGGTTCTAATAAAATATTTTACAACATGAAAATCATCTTTACAATAACTTAATTTCCTTAGTTACACTTACCATTCATCTTATGAATACAAATCATTCAAGAAAAACTAATTTCAAAAAATCCATGATGATCTATAATTATTATAACTTGAATCTCATTAATATAATACTTTTTCAATTTTTTTCCAACTAATCACACATAATGTATCATCCCAAATCATGTTCCACATGAAGGTGCCCTCATATGGTTCAATACATGGCCACTGGCATACGTCCCAATATTCAGAAGCCTAACAACAATAAGTGATGGTCTAATATATAACATGGGGACGCTATGACTTATTTATCGAGGAAATAAGTAGTTAAAATAAATATAAACATAAAAAACCCATTATAATACCAGTATCACATGATGTCCTAAAATGAATGAAATATCAAAACCAATATACTCTATTTTTCATTCCACATATATGAAACCCGTATAAATAAATAAATAACAAAAAAATCCCCAATAAGGTTCCTACATGATGTCTAGTTCACTCAACCATGATTTATCTCTTCTCAACCATCTATTAAATTTATCATACCCATATCATCTCCTGCAATAATTTAGTCTATTGCAGTAAGGATATGGAATCTTAATTTCACTATGAGTACATCTCAGTAGCCCACAAATAAATACATATAAAATCGAACTAAATCTATATCTCTATGTGAATATTTAAAAATATAAGTGTACAAAACATGAAATAGTTAACACATTACATTATTCTTTATTTAAAAAAATAAATTAGTTGGAACACTGGGAGACTCAATCAATAAATATATGCATTGGCCCATTTAACAGTCTAAACCAACCCCAATAGATATCACATTTCCTTATATTGTGTGTCTTCATTTTTCACATTAATTAAATTTAATATCATGAATACATGGAACCATATTCAAATGAAAACATTCTAGGAATAGAATATCATGTCTAGCACACTGTGGAATTTTAATTCATCAGTCCACATAGCACAGCTCATTTTTATTACATATGGTATTTTGAAGCATTAGTATATGTACCAAAACATTAATTATCTTAGAATGTATTTTTAAGATTATATACATGCCCCAGAAACATTAATCACTGATATCAAAATATAATATATAATATAATTCATTATGGTCAATCATCCTCATCCTCCTCACCATACATTCACATTATGGTGTACCATAATATTTTATCAAACAATAATGGTTCATCACGTTCATTCACATGGAATAATATGAACAATTTACTAATATACCATTTATCCATATTTAACCATATTAAACAATAACCATTAATGTTAAATATACCCATTAAATAATTCCCGTTAATTAAAAAATTTAATATCCCAATAGTCACCAATTGAATGACCACAATTTCAATAATATTCATCATCATATCATTTTATCAATTTTATGTCTCTATCAATTAATTATAAAATTAAATAATCTAATAGAATATGTGATTTCCAAATTCTGATGTTCTTGATTTAATTTTTCATTAACATAATTATACTAAATACTATTGTATTTAACATGTATTTTACCTAACTCAAAATCAATAATGATGGTTCTCCAAATTATATTTCCCAAAATTGAAATGGAATATTTAATTCCACATTAAATAATGAAATATTGAACGACAACCTTGATCAGTGTAAAATGTTTTATAATCTATCAATACCATGATATAAACCCTTTTCCAATAGAGAATAAATAATTTTTAATTTTATAGAGAGAGATATACATATACTATAGATTGAAAAACTATTTGGGAAGATATTATATACTAGAATAGGCGAAGATCGATCAAAAGGATCATCAATTACTTTATAACGGATTTTGAGGAGCCACATAATTCCCTTCATAAACTACAACAATCAATGTAAAATTATTATGAAGTGTGGGAGAGAATGAATTTGAAAGTTGTGGGGTTATGGATTTTGAGTTAATAAATTATAGGATTAAAAACAGATGTGATGAGGAACATTGATTGATAAACCTTGTTTCCTAATAGTGTTTCTAAACATAAGGGTGAATTATTTCTAAAAATATGAAGCTTTGTTACACAAACCAATCACCAACCATAAAAACTCTATATGTTAGGTTAGCATGGTTTACTAGACTGAGTTCATAGTTTAGAGAAATAGTACACCAACCGTGTACTACCCAAACACTCTCCAATAACATCCAAAAAGTTAGCAAAACAAACCCATGGTAAATAAAAAAAATTATAACCATGGTAAATTAAAATAAAATATATAAATACAATATGGAAATATCTATAAATGTATGAGGTATTATATTCTCTCCACCTTATAAATTCACTTTCATGAAATGTACTCACAAGAATAACTATGATTCTCAATTTAAAATATGAGGAAAATGAGCTTGTGCATCAATTTTTTTATCACTTGTATCCAAATAATAATCTCCATGTTTCTACAATAATAAAACTATAAAAATATCCAATCACATAATGGTTTTTAACTTCAATATATTATGCATATCATTTTATCTTAAAAAAGGATGCATTGGTGTCAATATCAACATTATCCACAATGATCACGTGATAATTTAGGTTGATTTCATTGAATTTTTGACAGATGAATATTTTCATTCCTATAACTACTAATATGAGTAAATTCCATTAGTACACTGCATTTCAAATTATCTTCACAGATTTAAACAGGTCTATGAAACCAGTTGGCGAACATGATCTATATCTCAATCCCATAGTGACACAATCTAGTAGACATCCAATTGGGCACACAATCATCCAATTTAAAATTGAGGGTTAATAGACATCAATTATCATACGAAATCTAACTACACAATTTCATGGACATTTATTTCTTAATATTCAAAACATATTTTTTCATCTCATCCATGATACTCAGTTCTAATAGTATATACCCACCTTCCTACATCCAATATAAAGGTGGTCTACATGGAAAAAAATAATGATCATCATATGGTAACATCCCAATTCTGTCCAAATAAATATTTTATAGAAGAAATAAACATGTCCAAGGTGATTATCAGAATACGCACCAATGTATTGGAAAAAACTAGTGGCAAATACAAAAAAACATGTAACGTTCATTCTGATTACACATCATTCTTTGGGTAAAAGTTTGTACATAGTTTCACCAATTTACCATGCATATTTTGTATGACCTATAAGAATCTCAGTGTAAATCATAAGCCAATATCAAAAACTGTAATCCATGGAATATAATGAAAACTGTTTCCTGGATGTATAATTCATGTAGCTTATCAACTAATAATTTCTCTCTTATAAGCTCAAAATGTGTTTAATTCAATAGTCATTCCAAATCACCCAAATAAATAATTCTTCTAAGGAATCCTCGGGCTGCCTTGAATATCATCCATGGTAAAATCATTCAACATCAATTCATGATTGCAAAATCACTATAAAATACCTCTTGGTCATCAATTACATGTATTCACATATTGAAAGTTGTAGTGTCATGTTAAAACCCTAAATTTTTTATATTTTGATGGAACACACAAACCTTTGACATAGATCATGATAATTATTGTGGAACCATGATGCACCTCCCACTTTAGTCATGAAATTCACACCACATATCCTCTCACATACTATTATGAATGAAATAATAGTTCAATAAGTTGATGATATCATCATCATCTAATGTCTAGTTTCATAGTGACTCGCCACCTTCAAGGAATTCACTCATTTATAATAACTTGGTGCCCTTAAACTCCCTCCCTCAGATCCAGAACAAAATTTTGGATTCAACTAATATTTATATGAGGATCATCTTATCCTTTAACTATTGAACAAAAACATATATCATTTCTATCAATGTCATCATTGTTAACTCAGAACTAGACTCCTAAAGTTCATTAGTATGGGTATTTCTTCTCCAATCATCATCAGTAATGTTCTACTTCCATATTGTATATTCTATTTAAAAATCAATCAAATTCATATAATCAACACATCTCTACTATTAGGGTTTCAAGACTCATTTGGAAAAAATATACATTAAGGTATACTAATTTTCATATAGATTAACCATTTTTAACAATAGATAATGCTTCCAACATGTCACGTCATAAACATCCATAACTAACTAGTGGTCATGCTTAGGGTATTTTTGTTCATGTGGACTAAACTATCATGGCCCGTACACCCCATCATGATATACATTCATCAAAAATTATATTATATTCTACCCCAGATGAATGAAGAAACAAAATATATAATTCACATGGATTTGCTAGAATTATTTTTGAGCAATAGTCAATTGATTAATCAACCTATTCAATACATTATAACAAGCTCCAAAAAAATAATTTGTTATTCCATATTTTTTCAATCCCTAAGGATGTTTATCCACTTGAGGATATGATATGATAATCCTATGATAACAATACACTAATCCTTGAATTCTAAAAAAAGCATAGAAATTTATTATCTCTAAATTATAATTATTTTCTTACACCTTATCTTGGACAACTAATTAACCTTTCTCTAAGATGATGTGAAGCATGAAATATAACAGACCATCCCACAAATGTCACTTACATAGATTATCATGTAACTAATTATCCGTAGTGTACTCATGATGTTGTCTCATTTTTTGGATTTATAATCCTAAAATATATATTGAAAAATGATTTCATCCATAATAACCAACACAAATGGATCTAGGTTTGAGTGGAAGATTTTTTTCATAAAGGACACAAACACTGCTAGAGAGTATATTTTCCTAAACATCATCATGACTATATGAAATTGGCCATATCAAATTTTGAATTTAGATTATATTCTATCATAATATAGAACTATCAACTGATGATACCCTAATATAATATAAATATTGGAGAGAACAGAAACACCTCTTAACTAGTCAATGAGGTCGCCTATACATTGGGGAGGATATTGGTAGTTTTACCATCATCTGATTCAACATGCAGTAGTTAACCCATAAGTGCAATGTCATTTCATACTTCTTTGAAAAAAACTATTGAACACACAAGTTAAATACTTGGATGGAAAAAATTATTATACATAAACTCTTCTAGTTTATTATTAATCACATATGTCTCTATTGGATCCATCATTAATGGTGTAATAGAAACTAGTTGATCCATCTGAATGAGCTCAATCGAAAACTCGAGATTTCACTTAGGTGACAGCCTAGAGAAACCAAATTAAAGCCCATCCTAGATATAGTCAAAAATTGGTTGGAAGACATAAATATTCACACTCCCATTTTCAATATATATTTATCCATCATGTGTGGTAAACTATCCTTATTTCAAATGAACTGGACCTGCATGTACTGCCTCTATATTCCAACATACATGATGTATATAATTTTCCCCCTTAGGAGATGTAATGGTAACTATCATTAAGAACTAATATATGTGGGATCTTTATTCTGATAAATAGTCCATAAAAAAATAAATTCAAATATTGACATATTAATGATGTAATGATCCCATAAAAAATGATATTATCCTATTTCAAGAGAAAAAACATTTTAAAGGAACATTTTTCTTGATCGCAGACCAAACGGTGTATCGATTTTCATAACCCCTCTGAAATAATCCACTTATACGATAAATTGGTTCACAAAATTTAAACATTTTTATTAATTTAAATCTTAGAATTCAAATAATTCATAAGAATGTGTAGATGCTACCAGAATAATAACATTTATTAATGAAGGCCCATTATTGATATCCACAAGTGTATACTGAACTACATGAAACAATCCTACCCTTATTCATTGTGAAACATTCTACATCATCTATGTAGAACCATTGTACCAATATTGGTGAATTAACATAGGAATACCATGTACACTACCAATGATATCACTTCCTATGGAACTATTACAATCATAATTATATGGGGTCGAATATCATCATACAACACTTGGATTTATCCTAGCTCTTCCATCATAACCAATCTGTCATAGGTTCATCCAGAATCATTACAGATGATCCATCCTTCAGAATGTTTTACACACAAACAATGATAAAAATTATTTTCTATTAATATGAACTAGCATGTTGTACTAGTTTAAGATCTATTGACTAATGTCATAATTAATAGTCATACTCTTAGACAATATACATTCTACTACTCCTGTTATTACTCTATTAAATATTCATCCTAAAATCGGAAGACATACCATATATTCATCATGAAGAAACCACATGCATCTCACTGGAAGCCTTATTTATGTTCTCCTCAAATACAAGTCCTATATTAACCAGTTATGAAAAGTTATTCAGTATATGGATGCTAACACGAGATATAATCTCACATTAAATCCCGTCATGAAAATGATTCCATATTTCCCCTCATACCCTACAAACACATCATATTTGAAATACGTGTCATAAAAATTCCATCACATATATAATACAAATCATTCAGACATATATTCTATGACTTCCCCTCCATCATTATCATATCAAGGTAAAAGTGCACAATGAACTTCTCCTAAATGTCATTCACTCCATATTATCTAGGTTTTCATCACATGTCTAGATTTAACACCATCTAATGAATTGAACATGTACACTATATGAATACATATTGACCAAATTCTTTACAAGATAATATAATTGGTCATGGATTATTGGTATAAACTCAATCTATATTTAAACATCCTTTGTTACACCATATATACTGAAAGATGGAGAGTGCTACCACTGGAACTCACTTATCAGGTCTAAATAATTTTCACAAGCCACCCAACATCTATTTCAATAATGAGAATAATCCTAGAAATTTTCATCATAGATTTTCTCTCATGATTCTTCACCTATAATTATTAGATCCTAAACTATCACCGCTGGAGAAACATTTCTACATCTGTCCTCATACCGTTCAATAAATATGTGTCATTATGGAGACATATTTCTACAATTCATTAAAAAAAATATGATTAATGGTTGTTTTTATTGGTATAGAGGTGGGTAAAACTACATCCAAATTGTGAAACATAAGATTCTAAAACAACCACGTATTGCAAAGTCACTTGTTAAATAGTAATGGTTATTGTATTTCACAATAATTTATAGGTGTTGTTTTTGGAAAATTTAGTGGCAGTCTGAAATTTTTCAATGGTGGGATATTAATAAAAAATAAATTATTATTGTAAATTAAAATAAATTAATAACCATAATGAATTTAGCCGTGATTATGTTTAGAGGCAATTGACCTAAACTCCCACTAAATAAAACTAGTAATATATGATTATAGGTTATTGCAATAAAACTCCGCTAAATATAATTTTATTTAAAGAAAATTTATTATAAATAAATATATAATCAATAAATAAAATTATATATTCTCAAAACCAAACCATATTATAAAACCGTCATTTAAACATTACAAATCCTCAATCCTACAAATGATCACATTCATCATATCATAAGTTCCAGTGACCACATAAGGAATGAAAATTAAACTCGTTCACTTTTTCTAAAATAATTATGACTCCTTCTAAATTTTATTCCATTATGGTAATGTAACTTATGCTTAAAAATCACCCTAATCACTAAAGTTATCTAAAATGACCTCTGATACCAACTATATGCAATCAAAATTTAAAATTACATACTCCTGAATTAAATTAATGATTCAAATTAGGGATCCCTTCAGGTTTAAAGTTTAAATGAATTAGACCAAAACTATTACATATCAAATTGAAAATTACATGTATACACTACTACTAAGTATCCATTTTTTAATAAAATAAAAACTCAAAAAAAAAACATGTCATGTTCCATATTTTAGACCGCATGATTTTTCCATGATCCCATCATTGACCCTATACATCATTAAGTACTATGGAAAAAATTTCAAAAACATTGGATGAGTATAAAAATCTCGGAGAGGGTTATAAAATAATGAAAAGAAACATTATCCCATCAATCAATATAAATATATGAAAATATACTTTTCAATCATAACATACCACATGAAATAATATGATTTATGAAAAACATACTGAAATCATAAATCATAAAGGCAACCTATGGAATCCATAACATACATACATTGTAGTTATCGTAGCTACATAGGGAGTCAAATTTGGAATAATCAGAACAATATATTCCCTAAATCTCATAGTAGAAACATTAATGTTTACCTCTGTTACGTTACCCAATGCATTGGACAACTATCTCGGGCTCACACACCCAATGTTTATCACGGAACCACTCGTATACGTAAATAATGCCCAATAAACAAAACATATTCATAACACAAAAGACTAGAATAATATAAAGATAACATTTCCACATTCCAATCACAATATATAATTTGAAATATTGACATTATCAATGATTTGTAAAAACCATTTTGAAATCAATTTTAAACATTTAATAAAGAGATTTTTGAATCAATGTGTCCCATAACACATTGAAGCTTTTAAATAAATTATCATTTGAAAAATTTAATTTCTATATAAATAAATAAATCCAAAAACCATTTTTGAAAACATGGTCATTAATGAATAATATTTAGATGAATAAATCTTCAAAACAATTAAAATGATATTTTAGTTAAATAGTTTTTAAAAAATTGAGAGAGACATGAATACAAATTATTAAGGAATAAAATTTATTCAGAACATTATAATATCATGAGGATAAAGGGATTAATGATATAATATTCCAAAGGATAGTATATACACCATATAATATTGAATTGTTTCATAACAACAATGAATTCTAAATTGAATATAAATTTGGATGAAATTCCAAATAAAAACGGTATCCTTAGATTAAAGATAAATAAATTACATAATAATGTGTGAAAAATATAAATAAACTCCATATGATTGGATATAAAGTGTAAATAAATCATAGGAAATTCACACATGTTATTTTTAAGACAAAACCAATGACTTGGATTTTTAACTCAATGAAATGAAATTGAGTTAAAATTACTCTTATCAAGTTCACATCGATGACTTGAGAATTTAAAAATGGAGTGATTATGTGTATAAAAAGTATATCCACACAAAGGGGTGTAAAATTTACAACACAAATAAATAAACAATTATTCCACACATAATCATTTCACGACACAATTAAGAATTAGAATAATAACCCAAGGAATATAAATTGGGATAAACTGCTCTCTTTCAGAAATTCGACAGCCTAACAACATCACATTAAAACTAAGAAAATGAGTTGATGAGAGAAAAAAAGTTATCTCATCACATGGAAATAAAATTTAATGTAATACAAATATAGAATAATATATCCCAACATAAGAATATTTAATGTAAATGATATAACAAAATAAGAAGCCTTTTAAAAAGATGAGTGGGAAATGTTCCCTTACCGATTTGGTAACATATGAAACAAACACCCCAGGAAAGAAGGTTAATTCAATGAAGAAGTAAATAATAAAAAATTAAGGTATATTAATCAAAAAATAAAATCATGGCCTATACATCTACTACACAATAGGAAATAGTGGAAAATATAGCATGAATCTCAGAGGAATAAGAAGTGAGATGAAAACCCCTTACAACATTGTAATCAATCGAGTCATATGAAAAAATCATAATAAACACCAAATGAATCACATAATAAAATGAATATAAAAAATATCATGATAATATATATCAAATAGAAGTACACATTACACAACATTCCATAAATATGTGGTGAACAATGGAAATCTCACAGAATTAAAAATGATGTAAGAAACCCCTTAACTCGTGTCCGAATTTACTTGTTTGTTCTTTGTTCTTCATGAATAATAAAATTAAGTTAATTTATATTTGATTAAACACCATTTTTAAAGTTTATTATTCCATTTATATCACTTATTACCTTTTTATAAACATTATGTAAAAATTTACGTTAACAATGGTCGTTTTGTCGATATTTGGTACTTGAGTCAAAAATGAACACCTTATAATTATAGGTTGTCCATGTGGTCAAAAGTCCATTATCCCCTGAATAATATACACGATTTAAATATCATATATATCATAAATACAGTATATATATGTATTTATAATAGTACATAACATTTGGAGATAATAAATGAAATGCACCGTAAATGGAGATGGTATGTCGTACGTACGCATGAACGCTACGTTCATTTATATTTCGTATTTTAATTGAATGAAAAAATAATTATAAATAGTTATATTATAATTCCAGTAGAATATAATATATAATTTCAAAAACTCCATCCTTTATACTTCCAAATTTTGGTATTAACGATTAATATCACTTTGAGGGGGCGGTCGTCAACATTTCCCCAAATGAAATTATCGCATTTAATCATAATGTAAATCATAAAGGTATACAATAAATTAAACATACAAAAGAATAAATAAAACATAAACATAATATATTTCATATATAATTACAGTTCTATCATAATGGCTACAATGAGAGGTGGTAGGAGATAATTGAACAATCATCATTTCGTGAGGTGTTAGTTTTCCATCCACAAGAACAATATGTTCTTTACACATTAGACGGAGGTGTGGGAAAGTGTAGTTTGAATCCTTATAATAAAATAATTATAGTATATTGAGGATAATTGTGTTGTTATAAAAGGAAATAATAATAATATTTTAGTGTAAGGAGAAGTAAAATAATATAAAAGAACTAATAAGAGAAACTGTTGCTTTTAATTCAGGTAACTCCCTTTGGTTTGAACCAAAAGGACTTCATTGAAGGGCCTTCTGCCTATGTCACAGATTCTATGTGGAAGAGTCGGATCATGAAAGATTATTTGGGAAGAATTTTAATGTGCCAAGAGGCTGGAGATATGCGAGGAATTGGTTATAAGTGGTGTACTTTTTAAGAGAGAGATGGGGCTCTTTAGAATAGTTTGAAAGTGTTATTTTATTATATAATGATTTTCTGTTTCTAAGGATCCAAAACTCATTAAGGTATAATATAAGATAACTCATGGTAGAGTTAAATTTATCTAATATGAATTGGACAGGTTTTAGATGTTATTTTAACATTTATAATATTATTTATTTAAATCATTTATTAATGAAGAAAATACTATAACATTATTGTGTCATAAATAATATTATTTATTTTATTTCTAAATATTATAAAAAAATACCATGATGTAAGAATTTTGTTAGAATTCCAATTAATATTTATGGTTTAAATTATAACTTATATAACCCCATGTAAAAAATTAATTTACTTGAAGATATTTGTTTCTGTAATTTTTTTCATTACTTTAAATTAATTAATTTAATGTGTTATTATCACTTCCATGTGGCTCCATGGGTTCTTAAATCAACCCAATGATTCCCATTGTATATAATGGCTTGTCCAATGTAGTTAAGAAATGTGTTATGATAATTTTTTATTATTATAATTTTATTTTTACCTTTTATTATACTATTTGTCTTTAAAAGTGGTAAATAAAAGTCAAAATATACTATTCACCAAAAAAATTATTTTCAACTTATTAAACCACATTTTACTAACTGATAACAACCATGTATGAATTAATTTTGAAATTAAATTCAAAACTATGGTAAATTTTCATTTAAGTGATAAATTCATTTTTTAACTTCTACTTAGTGGTTTCACTATTCATAAAAAATCGATGTTTTTCAGAAAAATAAGAAAAATTAATCCAAAGATATATTTGATATTCTGAATTAAAAAACAAAGTCTATTTTACAAAATTAAAAATATAAGATTTGCGTTAATTAATTTAAAATTAATTCCCATTGTCAAAAAAATATCGTGTTTCTAAGAAACAATATCTATCAAAAGATTGACACTTGTTTATGTCCAATTTCAAAGTAAAATTAATTCCAATGACCACCAGTGGATTAAATGGTAAACATATAATATAATTACACGTTAAAACCTATTAAAAAGATAATTTTACTTTATAAATTTAGTAAGTTAAAAAGCATATATGAATTAAAATACTGTATTTTTCACTATTCATCAAAAAATAAATTTTATCGTAAAAATACGCAAATTTTACCCAATGTAAATTTTGATGGGCTGATTATAAAAATTAATTTTATTTTTTCAAATGAAACAAATAAAAGTGACCAAAAAATATTTAAAAAGGGTTCTCCATTAAAATTGGTAAATCGACCAATCAAAGAATATTAGAATATTTATGCTTAAAATTAGAATCTTTTTTATTTCAATTCTCTAGAATTTATAGGATAAATATAAAACCATTTAACAAACATGAAAAATTATATTGAAGTTAGTTCTATTCATTCCTCCCATAACAACGTCTAGGCGTTAAATATTATTCAGCATAATAATATTTTATTATTATTTTTCAATATGACTCAGCATTGTTTGCAATGTAAGATTTCAATGAAACCCGTTGTTGTGTATTGGGGTATTCTATCAAATCATAGTATCCACATTAAATTAAAATTAATATTTAATTCAAAAATATTAATAAATATGGAAAATGTCATGGTCTTTATTTTCCATGGATGTTACATCATTCCACTCTTTTGGGAATTGTGTCCTCGCAATTTTAAAACTTTGCTCGGAAACATCATTAAAAGTCCCACATAAAAAAAGAGTCAATAAAACTATCACTTTAAAAGAAACAATGAAAATTACAAAGGTCACATGAGATAACCCATAGTAGAATTCCATGTAGTAAAACCTGGATATGGATGAAAGAAAAAATAATCACGTTCTGGTGAAGAGTGATAGACAACATGATTATGAAAAAGTTAACCACCAAAAAATCACAAACATGTGATGGGATAAACAGTATTTCAATCACCAATAAGAAAAGATAACTGAAAATGTTCTTGTTTTAATTACATTTCATAATGTTGAAGAATTTTTTATGATCTTATCTAAAAACATAACGAAACATGGTTACTTTTCCTGTACACATTCATCCATTACAAAATTTCTACCGCAAACGCATGTTTTCTCCAAACGATGAGTATTAAAAATGACTTTGTCACATTAAAAGAGCTAGAATCAACATCTAGAGTATCACATAATCTCTAAAATATGAACAATATATTTCACCTATCTTTAGAAATAAACAAAAACCAAAATTGATTAGTAGAAGATCAGATAATCCCGAAAAAGAATAATCTATTACAAAAAGAAAAAAAACTCTTAATCTCCATAATATGCAAGAAAAACACAAATTTCAACAAAGACCATTCCTTAAATAGTTTTCCATAATATTATTCAATGTAATCCAAATTATGATTGAAACCCAAATCTCAGAAGGATTTAATCACATAGTCTTCCAAGATTAATCTTAAACATTATCTCCAAATAACATCAGTTACTCTTAAAGTCTCATATGGAAAATTAATAAACCTAATCACATATTCTATTTTATAATTTATAAATTTCTATATATAACCCTAAATAAAATTATTCTTGATTCATAAAATCATCTCACTAAAAATAATTAATCATACTAACCAGGGACTTCAAATAGTCTAGTGGTAGGTGATAAATGTCACGAACCGAATCGATCGCCACCAAAAATGGCACCAAACCCAGCCCGTGACAAGGCCCGAAGGACGTTCCCGATCCCCACGGTCTGGCACAAGTGCCCGTGTATCATAAAATGAAAATTGGGAATGATTTACCTGAGTTTATAAACATAAAACAACAAAAGAATCCAATGAAACCAATATAGATTTTTCAAACCCAACAATCTTTTAAAAAAATTCAGAACGGAATTACATGGCTGAAAACAACACAAAAGGTCTATACCAAAGGTACAAATCCAAATAAGGACAGCCCAAGAACCCTCATAGCAAGGGGCACCGCCCTCAAGCCACCTCCACAAGACTTCACCACCAAGGACCTGCTAGAAACCCGAACCACTGGACCAAAAAAACTGTACCCAACCTGCGACAACAAAAACAACCATGTATACTTACACCCAAGGGTGTATGTAGGGTGTGAGCCAATGCCCAGTAGGATACCACCACTAAAAGATTCCATGTGATAAACATTTAAAGACGAAAAGCATGCAAGTTTTCAAAAACATGAAGAGCTAGTTACAATTTCTAAAAGATGCAACTTTGAATAAAAACAGTTTTCAAGTGGGCTATCATTAAGAATCAACAATTTTAAAAATAATGTCAACACTACTGAATTTTCTAGCCAAGTATATTGTATGCCGATGGTAAGTACATAGTAAATAATGAGCACAGGAAATAGGAAGTAACCCCTAGGCACTAGCTAGCTGTGGGTCCCAGGTACCTCGTATCTCGGTGAGAGTAACCATCAAAAATATCCATTCTCGTGCACGAGCCACTAGTAGGGAACATACCCATAACCTAGTGGTCCCCAATCATCATCAAAATAGTTTAGTTAGAGTTGTAAGCGTCAATCTTGGTAAGTGAAACTGAGGCCAAACCCCACGGATTAACTAGCATACTAGTACACGTCCACCTACCTAGATACCCAGGTTTTCCCCTTGCGCTCAAACAAGTTTAACAAGTGAAGAAATTTACATTGAACATGAAAATATCATTTCCACATCACAAATTCACCAAACAGCCCATATGTATACCACACAAGTCACAAAAATCCATTTTTTCATTCAAAATGATTTTGAAATCCGAATCACACCAAAATAGCCCACGACACGTTTCACATTTCTTCAACACTTCCAAAAAACCATTAAAAAATTTTATAAAACAATTATAAGATATTTAAACTCATATAACAGCCCAAACACATGGAATATAACACTTTTTTCATAATAAAAAATTCAATTTTTCACATCACACTCACACAAAACACTCCACATCACTTTCACATCACTTTCACTCCTTAATATCTCTTTCAAAAAATTTAATAAAATATTTCCAGGATGATAAATATCACATAACAACATTTTCACAAATGAAATGGACCTTTTAAAAATATACTCCTACCAAAATAGTTTTCTGATATAGTTTCACCTATTACAGAACCCAATAAACCATTCAAAACATTCATAAAAGAATTATAAATAGTATACCGAAACTTTGCTCATAAAATCCATTTCAAAAACCTCTTTTTAAGCAAAAAGAACACCAATACCCTACCAAAATAGAATTGGCAGCCCAATCAACATGTAATAATCTACTTTCAAATGTTATATAATCACCTTGAATAATATCCCAAAAGATACCCATGAGAACACACAAATACATAAAACACTTTCAAGGAGTATAACAAGGTTATACAAATAAAACCATTCAAATACACCCCCTTTTTAGTCCCACATGGAACTATTTCATTGCCCAACCATAATCGGCATCCCCTTTCAACAACTAATAAACCACTTCTTCATTTTACAAAAACTACCACAAAAGATAACACATGAAATACATTTGAAAAATAAACACTTCAAGAAAAAATGTAACTTTAAAAACAAATGCATCACTATTTATACCAAAAAATGGTTTTATCATAATGCACAGCACATAAGGAACATGTAAAATTATTTAATCAAGCAAACTAACTCATCATTAAATGGTTATCCACAGAATCACCTACTGAATGTGTCGAAACCCTCAAATATTGGGGCGAAACATCAACGGCATGACTGCCGCACCTCAAGGAAGATAAAAGAAACCTAAAACCTCAATATTTCACCCAAAAAACAGTAATTTAGAACCTATTCATGAACCCTAATTTCTGGAATTTTTTTATAAATCAATAATTAGGGATGAAACCCTAAGCAATTTGAATGAGGAAAGAAATAGAATCACCTATTTGAAGTATCCTGAATTAATCACTCCAAAAAACAATAGTTTATGAAATTGAAAACAGCCACAATTTAGGGATTCTTCGAACAAGATATAAGAGGTAAATTTGGAACTGAAATGGAGGGAAAAGAGTAAGAATTGAGAGAGTTAAGAAGGGATGAAGTTACCTCTTCAATTCTGGCCGATTTGAGACACCCTATGAAGATCAGCCCTAATTCGCGATATCAAAGAGCTCCAAGGAGGGGGGGAAGGAAATGGGAGCACTCCTGGGTTTCTTAGGGTAGAGTGGGAGGTGGAATCACCAAAACAACACAAATAGTGAAGGATATATAAAAAATTTAAAAATTATTTTTAATGCAGGAAATCAGCCTTCGGGCATGCCCAATATCTTAAATAAAAACTCATATCCACCGTGATTATGGATTTATAAGGGCTCCAAATTTATATGTTGGTGTTAATAGATCAGAGTAGAACATTTAGGAATTGGAATGATGGAAAAATATTAAAAAATGAAAAAGTTATAAAGGAAACAAATTTTATTTTTAAATCTGGAATTGGGCTCACGGTTTGGCCCAATTCATGAAAACTCATCTATTTCTCCATAAAACCTTTGGAAACCATCCAAAACAAAGAATTAAAGGACAATAAATGAAATTGAACTTCAAAATAAGTCATGTATGTGACAATTATCCCCACCATGAAAACTTTCCATCCCCGGAAAGCTACAGAAAAGCCAGATACGAAAGCCAAACCGAACTGATAAACCAAGATGTACTCCCTTTCCAGGTTTCGCCCCCAAAGGCCAAAACACCTCCATTGATCAATTATGGAAGGAATAATTCAAAAAAAAATTATACACCACTTTCCTGAAACAATCAATCACATTCAGGCTTTATCCAAAAGGAAAACACCTCAAACACTATCAGAACAAGACTCAAGCAATTCACTCAAACGAACAACAACATCGAACAAGGTTACACATACATTGCTATAACTAAACCATTGGGCACTCTCCAATCTCAATGGTTACACAAGGAAGATTTAGGTAGATTGATAGATCCGAATGAGACTACCTACCACCAATCCTTTACCATGGATAAATCTAAGTTATTGGTACGGGGAAAAAAATAGGCTACCCACCATAAGAACCAACAATCTTAATCGACCAGCATGGTCCGGTACAGAAAGACCCCAAAATATAAAGTGTTGGGACGACCACATGGTTAGTCTGCATGGTTTGGGAAACCATGAACTAACAGTGGGGATTCTTCTATCTACATGGTTTTGTTGGGGCATGGTCACTACTAACCAAGTGCAAACCGTGTGGTCAACCTGTCTATCCAAACTTCATACCTTTCACTAAAGACTCAATGGAATCCAAAGAGGGAGGGAATAACATTGTGTGATGACCTGGGTACAAGACCTTCCACCTATTTCCACCGAACGGGAACAACAGAAGAAATATGATGACACCATAGGTTTAAACTTTTCTTATCTTTAATATTGATGATAGGACTTTGCACAAGGGTTTAAATGACATTGGGGTTTCCCCTGACTACGCGCCAGCCTCTCTCCGGGACCTATTGCTGGAGATCAAAATATTGAAGCATATTCGACCTCGCAGTTTGGCTTTGGAAACCACCTGAATGAGAATTATTATTTCATTGCAAAAAACAACTACACCATAATCCCCCCGATATTTTTTTTCCAAGACATAACACATTCCAAACTCACTTTTCCCTAAATCGATATTTCACTGAAACAAGGGATTAGACGATGTACACACATCACACCTTGTTTGTTCGGGTGAGAAACAATAGAATTAAAAAACAATTATACTCACCTTCCTCTAAAATGGAATATATTTTTTATGTTTTTTTTTCAAGGGAGACATTCTCCCAACATAATAGAGACTCTCAGATGATTGCCCAACTTTATCCTTTACAGTCAATCAATCACATGACATCACGAGGAATCACCGAACATGACCATTGTGAATGATATAAACAATGAATAGAGAGGGAACTTGTACAACATCCCAAAACAACACACAATTCTAGAAAGTGGCCATAATATCCTCTCATGACCAGATTTCCCACACTAGTAGTTTAACATGAACTCCTTCTTCGAAGAGACTATGAAGGTCCGAGAGTTCCTCTTAGACACTATCCAAATACACATCCATGCTAACAACCCCAGAACACTTCCACCTTCGAAAAATTAGGAAACTTAATAGGCTAAGGTCACTTTCAACCATCCATAATCAATCTCCCACTACAAGAGGATACACAAAACCAATAAAGGAAAGGGTGTATACTCAATCTAAAACGCTCATGAAATTGATTCCTTATATTGATCAACTGGAGGATTTTCCAATGGAGAAACAATATGGGTTGCGCTTCAGTTTTGCATTAACCTTTAATGGGGGCGTACCTTATCCAATGAGAGAACCCAAGGACCCAACCAAACTAGTCCATTGGTCAAAACAAGCCATAAACCAGCTCCAAACACATGAAGGGAACTACCGTAAAGGCATCCCAAAACATTTTTCAAAAGAGACCACTAACCGTCCCTACAACACAGCTTACCGACCAAACACAAACCCAAAACACAGTTCAAACTGAAGGGGTTCTTGGAATCAAAACATCCCACAACATAAACATTTTCAAAAACCCATAATACAAACCATACAAAAATATTCACCAAGACATCATGTTTTTCTATAAAATTAATTCATTGAGAACAAATAGTTTAGCAGTAAGCATATCCACCAATGGGACCCCATGGGCCTCACACATGCATGTTTTTGTGCCACACCAGACACCCTCCTCATATCCATCCCGGCACTCATCCAGTTGTTCCATCAACCATCCATCATCCCATATAACCTCATGCATGTGGTCACTAATGGAAATACCAATGGTTAAAAAAAAAAATTCTTCCGACTTTTCAAAACCAAAACGGTCAACCAACACATCCCTTTTTCTCATAACTGCTAACCTTGAGATCAAAATCCCAACTCACATCTTACAAAAAATTCAGAAAGTCACAAACATTTACAAAATAACTCACTTTCAAGATATTCACATCAATTTCAAAACATCTCATCCCATTAAAACACACTCTGATCGTTTAGAACACTCTATTGGAAACACTTTTCAAAACCAACTTCAATATAGTTCCTGCTTTCAAAGAGGAGTAAGCACACCATTTTAAATTTCAAAACAATTCTGAAAATTAAGTTCTGCTATTTCATAAACCAAACCATTCCCTCTTTATTTGAAAATCATTTCACAAAAACATTACACTTCTTAAAACCAAAGTGCTAAGGTTTCAAAACCTATGCACAAAACAGTGCAAGAGGAAACTAGTTTCAGTGGGTGACATGGAAATATGGTTGGAAGCCATATTCCAATCACTTCACTGTCACAGAGAGTGTTCTAGGGAATATCCTTGGCTCCACATGGCTTCCCAGGCCTTGCGAGCTCACTAGGACCATTAACCCAACTCTCTTTTCATTTCCCTTAATCATCATCAAACAATGAAAACCGAAGGACTTAGATAAATCCCATCTTCTCTTGGAAACTTGAATCCCATTATGAGGTGTGGTGATCAGGCACACTACCCATAACTAGAATTCCATGTCCCAACAATCCTAACTCCAGACTATCCTGACTCTTCCCCAAATAACATGACCCAAAGAGTTAACCTGAACCTCCTCTGATACCATTTTGTCACGAACCGAATCGACCACCACCAAAAATTGCACCAAACCCAGCCCGTGGGGACTAGGAACGCCCTTCGGGCCTTGTCACGGGCTGGGTTTGGTGCCATTTTTGGTGGCTATCGATTCGGTTCGTGATAATAAATCCCAGTCATATGTGGGTTGTGGGTTTGACAACCACATCTTTTTCCGACGCGACGGGTTGTCACGCAGTCTGCGTGTTGTCCTTTTTCAAAAAAATATATTATTTTATAACATTCCACAAACAGATAAAATCATTGAAAATAACCATAAAATATTTTAACCACAACGATAATCAAATAAATTTTATTTTTCATGCCTATATGTATTATCCAGAAATTTATTCAAATTCAAGGATCATATAAACCCAATTGATTCGTTATAACAATATCCACAAAAGAAAAGATAACTTTTCCTTGAATAAAATTTTCTTATATCAATATTCAGGCTTACACATACAATAAAAATTCATCTAATTTAATCCCATCATCAAAAGAGCCTTAATACTTTTAAGTATTTAACTATCCTAAAATCTACCATATCTCTTGAATCCCTTATATGTTGACTTCTTATTCTTTCAATGTTATTCATGATCCATTAAAGATTCCTTTCCAATTTATTATTAAATACTTCCTTTATACAAACAAAATCATGAATTATATCCTAAGATTCAATAATATCAAAACATTTATTAATAAATAATCCATACCTTTCATTGGTAATTGTCAGTTTCTTCATCCTCAATTATAATGGCATTACGTATTGTAAACCATATATTTGTACGATTCTAGTTATCCCATTCCTGAAACATCTTCGTAAATAATCACTTATTATAATGACCACACACACCACATTATAAACATTCAATTGATTCCTCAAATGGAACTTCATTCCCATTCCCAGAGTCAACTGGATGCTTCCTTTTTCCATTTTTGGTTTTTGTTTTATGACCTTATTTTCCAAATCTATAGCATCTTTCTGTCCCTTTGAAGCATTTTCCTAAGTGTTCGTTTCCACATCCTTGACACATAGTTTTTTGAACATACTTACCTTTATTATTGTTACCTAATCTTATGTAGAGATTTGTTTCTCACATATACAATGCCTTAAAAAATAACCATGTTTCAGGTGGACAATCATGACTCCAGATAGTTGGTCTACAATAACCACAAGGGTTCTTATTGCATCTCCCATTTCATTCAATTCTAATTAGGAAAACTATCATAGTTTTCTTCACACACATTGTTACGTTGGCTCATGCTAGATCCATTCATTTACTAAAAGAAAAAGGACGGTTTGAGTATATTAGTAAAATCATCATGTAATATCTTTTGAGGATGGTAAATACCAAGATATAGTTATTCCTGTTATCATAAACTCATTCACTATTCCTAAAATAATTATGACTCTTTCTAAAATCCTAACTATTATGGTAATGGAAATTATGCTTAAAGAACACCAAAATCTCTAATGGTATATAATCTGACCTCTAATACAAACTATAATGACTCGGCCTGATACATTACATAATCCTGAATTAATGGAATAATTTACATTGAGGATATTTTAAGGTATAGAGTTTTAGAGAATTAGGCCATACCTATTACATATAAACTTGAAAATTACATGTAGACACTACTACTCAGTATCCATGTTTTTGTAAAATAAAAAATTCTTTAAAATAAACATGTCCACTTCCATGTTTTATACATCATGTCTTTTCTTTGATCCCATCATTGACCCTATTCATCATTAAGTCCTGGGGACAAATTTCAAAAACATGGGATAAGCATTAAAAGCTCAGTAAGTGTTATAAAAAAATGAAAAGAAAAATTATCCCATCAATAAATAAAAATAAATGAAACCATAATTTTCTATCATTACATACCACAAGAAATCATAATATTTCTGAATAACATATAGAAATCATAAATCATAAAGGAAACATAGGGAATTCACAACATACTTACATTATAGTAATGACAGCTACATAGGTAGTCACATTTTGAATACACATCACAATATATTCCTTTTATATCTTAAAAGAACCATTAACATTTTCTTCTGTCACGTTATCTAACGCATTGGAGAGATATCATGGGCTGACTCGCTATAAGTTTATTAGTGAACCACCTATATACATAACAATTATCAATAACTACAACATAATCATAACACAGAACACAAGCATAAAATAACGATAACATTTCCGAATTACAATCACAATATATCATATCACGATATTGACATAATCAATGCTTTATCAAAACCATTTTCAAAACCATTTAAATCATTTAATAAAGTGATTTTTCAATTTAAGTGTCCCATTCCACTATGAATCTCTTAAATTAGTTATTATTTTAAAACATTATTGTATATATAAAGAAATAAATACTAAAAACAATTTTTGAAAACATGGACATTAATCAGAAATATTTAGAAGAATAAATCGTTAAAACATTTTAAATGATATATTAGTATAAGAGTTTTTAACAAAATGTGAGAAGCTTGAATACAAATAATTGAGGAATAACATTTAATAAGAACATTATAATATCATGCTAATAAAGGCATTCATCATATAATATCCCAAAGGATAGTATATACATCATATAAGATTGAATTGGTGCATAACAACAATGAAGAGTAAATAAAATGTAAATTGAGACGAAATTCCTTATAAAAACAGTATCCTTAACTTAATGATATATAAATTACATAATAATGTGTGAAAAATATAAATTAACTCAGAATGATGGGATATTTAGGGTAAATCAATCATAGGACATTCACACATATTCGTTTTAAGACAAAACCAATGACTCAGATGTTTAACTAAATGAATGGATATTGAGTTAAAATTACTCTTTTCATTTTCATATCGATGACTTGAGAATTTATTAATAGAGTGATTATGTGTATCAAAAGTATATCCACACAATGGGGACTGAAATTTAAAACCTAAATAAATAAACAATGATTAAACACATAATCAAATCATGACATAATTAAGAAATAAAATAATAACCCAAGTAATTGAAATTGGGATAAAAAGTTCTCTCACAAAAATTTGATAGGCTAACAACGTCACTTTAAAATTCCGAAAATTTGTTGTTAAAAAAATGGTATCTCATCACATGGACATATAATTTAATTAAATAACGATATATCATAACATATTCTAATATAAGACGATGTAAATTAAAATACATAAAAAAATAAGTCTTTTAAAAAGAGGATGGCGAAAGGTTCCCTTACTGATTTGGTAACATTCAAAACATACAACCCAGAAAAGAAGGATAATTCAATAATGATTTAAATAGACATAAATTAAATTATATTACAAAAATAATACAATCATGGGAAGTACATCCACTACACAAAAATAAATAGTGCCAAATATTACAAGAATCTCACTAGAATATGAAGTGAGATCAAAACACCTTAATACATTATAATCAATCAAGTTATGTGACAAAAAGTTAATAAACACCGAATGAGTCATAGAATACTAGAAATTTAAATATAATAATGATAATATATATAAAATGGCAGTACACAATACACCACATGAAATAAATAAGTGTCGAATAATGGAAATCTCCTGGAATTATAAGTGAGATAAGAAACCCCTTACCTCGTGTATGACATGACTTGTTTATTCCTTGTTATTCCTAAATAATAAAATTAATTAATTTATACTTGATTAAGATCCATTTTTCAAGTTTTTTTCCTTTTATATCAATTTTTACTATGTTATATACATTATGCAATCATTTATGTTAATAATGGTTGTTTTGTCGATATTTGGTACTTGAGTAAACAATAAACACCTTATAATTACAAGTTGTCCATATGGTCAATAGTCCATTATCTCCAGAATTATATTCATCATTTACATATCATATAATACAGATATATGTAGTATATATATATTTTTATAACAGTACATAACATTTTGAGATAATAAATGAAATGCACCATTCATGGAGACGGTAAGCCGTTCATACATATAAACGCTACATTCATTTATATTTTGCATTTTAAATGAATGAAATATTAATTATAAATAGTTAAATTATAATTCCAGAATAATATTATATATCATTTAAATATCTTCGTCTTTTATACATCCCACGTATGGTATAAACTATTTATATCACTTTGAGGGTGCGGTTGTCAGCACTTTCTAAAATGAAATTATATCGTTTACTCATAATGGAAACCATAAAGGTGTGATATAAATTAAAAATAATGAATCATAATAAAACATAATCACAATATATATCATATATAAATACAGTTCCATCATAATGTCCACCATGAGAGGCAGTATGAGATAATTGAACAATCATTGTTTCGTGAGGCGTTAGTTTTCCATCCACCTAAATAATATCATCTTTACCAATTAGATGGAGGTGTGTGAAAGTGTAGTTTCAATACTTATCACAACAACATCCTAGTATATTTGGGATATTGGTGTTATTATAAAAGAAAATAATAAAAAGAATTTAGGGGTTGGAGAAGTAAAATAATACAAAATAAATTAAGATAAATTGTTACATTTAATTCGGGTAACTTTATTTGGTTTGAACCAAAATGACTTTTGAAGTGCCTTATGCCTATGCCAAGGCTACTAGGTGGAAGAGTAGGATATTGAGATTTTATTGGGGTAGGGTATGGACGTTCCATGGGGCTTAATAGGTGTGAAAAATGAGTTATAAGTGGAGTCATTTTATAAGGGAGAGGAGGGGCTCTTTAGGAATGTTTGAAAATGTTATTTTATTATATAATGATTATAAGTTTCTAAAGGTAAATTACTCATTAAACTAGAATATAAGTTAACTCATGGTGGAAATAACTTCATACAGTAAGAATTTGATAGATTTTTTATGTTATTTTAATATTTATAATTTATTTATTTAAATGATTTATTAATGAGTAAATACTGCAAAAATTTCATGTCATAAATAATATTATTAAATTGATGTCGTAAAATTATAAACAAATACCATGATGTAGGAAATAGTTTTATCTTTCTAAATAATATTTATAGTCCAAAATATAACTGTTATTACCCCATTTAAAAATTACATTAATAAAAGTTATTTGTTTGTGTCATTTTTGCATTTACTTTAAATTAATTAATCTAATTTGTCATTATCACTCCCATGTGGCTCCATGTGGTCCTGAAATGGTTAAAAGGATACTCATGGTCATTCATTCATCATACAATAAGGTTATACAAGTGTTAAGGTAATTTTTTATTATAATTTTCTTTTTACCTTGAATTATCCTAATTTCCTTTAACTACGGTAAATAAAAGTCAAAAGATATTATTCATAAAAAAAAATTATTTTCAACTTATTAACCAAATTTTACTTACTAAAAACAAACATGTATTTCATAGTTTCAATATTCAATTCACATAAGTGATAAAATTTCATTTAAATGAAAGAGTCTGTTTTTTAACTACTACTTAGTGGTTTCACTGTTCATCAATATTTGTAGTTTTTTATAAAGATACAAAAATTCAGCCAAATATATTTTTGATAATCTAAATTAAAAAATGATGTATATTTTACAAAATTAGAAACATTGATGTTGTGTTAATTAATTTAATATTAATTCTCGTTGTCAAAACAAATAGTGTGTTTTTAAGAAACAATATCTATCAAAAGATTTGCACTTGTTTCTATGCAATTTTAAAATGAAATTATTTCCAATGACCATCATTGGATTAAATGTTAAAAATATAATCTATTTACAGATTAAATTAAAATTAAAAGATAATGTATTTATATTAATAAATTAGATTGAAAGGCAGGTTTGAATTAAAATACAATAGTTTTCACTATTTATCAAAAAATGAATTTTATCATAAAAATACCAAAATGTTACCCAAAGTAAATTTTGATGTCCCTATTTTAAAAAAGAATTTTATTTTGTAAAAAAACATAAAAAAGTGTTAAAAACTATATATTATGAGGGTTAACCATTAAAAGGCGTTAAATCGTCCTTTTAAAGAATATTATCATATTTATGCTTCAAATTAGATTTTTTCTTATTTTAAGGCTCTAGAATTATTGAAAAAATGTAAAATATTTAACAAAACATATATAATAATATTGTAGTTAGTTCTGTTCATTCCCTCCATTACAATGGTTTGGCGTTAACTACTATTTAAAATAATAATATTATATTATTATTTTTCAGTATGACTGAACATTGTGTGCAATATAAGATTTCAATGAAACCCATTATTTCGTATCAGGTATTCCATAAAATCATAGTATCCCTTTTATAGTAAAATTAATATTTAATTCAAAAATATTAATAAATATGAAAATTTTAACGTTCTTTATTAACCAGGGATGTTACAGTAGCCATATTTATAGCATTGATAAATCAGAAATTTCAATGTTATATTGATTACATATTAGTTGCATTTTTTGGATATATTGATTTTTTCTTAGAAAAGTGAGAATGATGAGAATCACTTTGATATGGTTTTGTGTATCCTATTATAGAATCATCTGTATTCAATTTTTTCAAATTGACATTTCTAGATACATGAGGTAAATTTTCATAACCTTTTTATTTATGAAAATTGATTTTCTATAGATCTGATGAATGTATAAGATATTATGTACATAAAACAAATAATTTACAAATTTTACAGACATAGATACCAAGATTATAAGGATATGATATGCATTTTTTATGTTAATTTTCATGTTTTGAATCACCAGTGATTTTTTTGTCGTAAAAATAGTTCTATTCATATGGAATGAAGAATATATAAAATAAATTTAATAGAATATGTTTAGACTTAAATCGTTATCTATTCTCATGTTTCTAGAGCCCTAATAAGGAAATGTAGATTATTGTAATGCATTGTGTAACATCCATGACTTTATTAAAGGCATCTTCCATTTAATTTCCATCCCTGCTTTTTTATTGGCGGTTTCCATGCTTTTTGGTGTAAACTGTGGGTTTTCAAAATATGGGCCAAATAGTGATCCCATTTCTTGATTTAAAAATAAATTTTGGTTATATTATAACTATTACATTATTCAACATTTTACACCCATTCCACATGCCAATTAGAATAACCAGGTATATTAAAACAACCATATCCATTTGGACCTCCTATGAATCCATAATAATGACAGATTTAGATTCTATATTAAAGTGTTGGGCCAGCAAGAAAACCCATTTCCTTCTTTAATCATTTTTAATTATTTAATATCTTATTCAATATTTCTGTTTTTTTATTCCAATACTCACCCGAGCCCACTTCCCCAAGGCGTGCCCCTAATCTATCCCCCAATTTGGAGCTCAATTGAATCCTAAATTTGGGTAAAACGTATCTATATTTCATAAATCGGCCATATTTAAAGAGGTAAATTGATTCTTTTCTTAAGTCCTGATATTTTAACTATTTTTCTCTCAATATAGTACATACATGACCTCCTTAGCCTTAATCAACCCATAATTTCATTTATTGTTGTTTTGAAATTCAGATACTGGTGTATTTGGGTCATTTTCATCATGATTTATTTGGGTATCTGTTTGTCTCAACATTTTCATCCTTCTCCTTAGGTTTTAATCCATCATTCATGAATTTATATAGTGTATAAAATTCATGGTTCGTACCTAGGGTTATATTTGCTTTATATTTGGTGAAATATAATGGTTTACGTTTTTTTATCTTCCTTGTGGTTGGTTAGAGGTGTGGTTGTGTTTTCCCACCAAGATTCAAGGGGTTTGACTAAAATGTTTGGAGATTCCTTGTGTATGATATTTTTGGATGAGTTAGCATAATTTATTTACTAGTGTTTATGTTCCTCGTCTGATTCTTATGGTGATAAAACTATTTTTGAAGAATTTTCTTAAACGTTTAATTTTATAGTTTTATTATTGCAAGAAATTGTGTGATTTTCATGGGTTACTCTTGGGGTAATGTTTTGGTGTATTTTATATCATATAAAAGTGACTTATTGAAGTTTAAATAGTCTTCCAATTATGATTTGATAACACCTTAGTGTAATGTGGCCCTTGAAATATGGTTTTTGAATGGGTTCAAGGTGTAAAACCATGTTGTACTTCTTGTAAGTGATTCATGAAAACCTATTTTTTCATTTCAATATTTTATATTGTTGATTGAGGTATTTATATAACTCATTAGGGTAGATTAATAAAAGTTTTTATGGCTGAAAATTATGTTATGGATTCGTATTAGTACGATTTTGGAATTTAATGACGGATTGGAAATGGGTTTTGTGTGCGAAGCATAGTTACACCGCTTGTGTTTGTTTTATGAAAATCATGAATGTTTTTTTGGTTAAAGAAAGTGGAAAAAATGGTGTATATATACTAATTGGTGGGGCTTTTTTCCTCATATGTGTTTTGAAACTTATTTTGGTTATTAAAGATTTCAAAAAAATAGAATGTTATATAAAGTGCTGAAATGTTTTAGAAAATGGAATGAGAGAAGTGAAATATGGTTGTGGGATGTTTTGTGCGAGTGTGTTATGAAAAATGAATTTTATTGAAAAAAGAAGTATTATATGAAATTTCAGTGAGCTGTTATGTGAGTTATAATGTCATGGAATGGTTTTTTAAAATTTATTAATGGATTTATGGAAGTATTAATGAAATGAGAAATTGTTTGTGAGTTATTTTTTGTGTGAGTAGGATTTAAAATGCATTTGAATGAAAAGGTGAATTTTTTGACATGTGTGATGTAAATGTATGATTTTTGGTAAACATGGGATATGGAAATGATATTTATCTTGCTCAATGTATATTTCTTAACTTGTTGAACTTGTTTGATCATAAGGGGAAATGGGTATCTAGGTGGGTGGATGTGTACTAGTATGGTAGTTAAACTGTTGGGTTCGGCATCAATTTCATGTAGAAAGATTGATTCTTACAACACATACATAACTATTATGGTTATGATGGGGGACCACAAGGGTATGGTTATGTTACCTAGTTGTAGCTTGTTCATGATAACATATATTGTGATGGTTACTCTCACAAAGATATGAGTTATCTCCAACCAATAACGAGCTTGTGCTTAGGGGTTATTTCCTATTGATTTTGATCACTAGTTACTTTTTGATTAACATCAGAATATGTTATGGTTGACTATAAAATTTAGTATTGTTGATATAATTTTTAAATGTGTTGAATCTTAATGATAGCCCTCTTCAAAACAGTTTAAATTTTTATGTTGCATCTTTTAGAAATTATAACTAGCACTTCCTGTTTATGAAATCTTGAAAGATTTTTGTCTTTGAATGCTTATCACATGGAATCTATTTGTGGTGGTATCATACTATAAATTTTGTCACACCTTACTAACCCCCTTGTGATTAAGTATACGTGGTTAATTTTTTTTCATAGGTTCAGAACTGTTTTTAGTGCCAGTGGATCGGGTTTCTAGTAGGTCCTTGGTGGTGAGATCTTGTGGATATGGATTGAGGATGGTGTCTCTTGACATGAGGATTACTTTTGGGTTTTTACCTTTTTTAGTCTTGGTGATAATTTTTAAACTATTTAATACATTTATGAATTTTCATAAAATATTGTTTGGTTTGAAAAATCCAGATTTATTTTATTGGATTCATTTGTTGTTTTTGGTTTATAAACATGTGTAAATCGTTCCCAATTATTAGTTAATTATTACTAGCAACTTGTGCTAGTCTGTGGGGATCAGGAACACTCTTTGGGCCTTATCACGATCTGGTTTTGGCACCGGATTTTGTGGCGACCATATTTGGATCATAGCAAAATTATATCAGAGGAGGTTCCGGTTAACTCTATAGGTCATTTTATTTGGGGAAGAGTCATGATAGTATAGAGTTACGATTATCGAGAAAAGGATTTCCAGTTATGGGTAGTGTGACTGATCACCACACCACATTATAGGTTAATTGATTCCTAGGGATGTTGGGATTTATCTAAGTACTTTTGTTTCCTTGGTTTGACAATGATTAGGGGAAATGAAAAGAGAGTTGGGTTAATGGTCACAGTGAGCTTACAGGGCATTGAATGCCATGTGGAGCCGAGGATATTCTCTAGAACACTCTCTGTTATGGTGACGTGACTGGAATATGGTCTCTAAAAATATTTCTAATTCACCCACTAAAACTAGTTTCCTCTCGCATTGTCCTGTGTTCTTTAGTTTTGAAATCTTGGAACATTGGTTTTAAAGTAACATGATTTTATGAAGTGTAATTTATTTGTTAAATGATTTTCAAAGAAATCTAGAATTGATTGATTTATGAAATAGAGGAACTGAATTTTCAGAATTGTTTTGAAATGGAAAATAGTGTACTTTCACCTCTTTCGAAAATAGAAACTATATTGAAGTTGGTTATGAAAATGTGTTTCAAATAGACTTTTCTAAAAAAATAAAAGGGTGTTTCAATGGGATGAGATGTTTTGAATTTGATGTGAATGACATAAAAGTTATTTATTATCCAAATGGTTGTGTCTTTCTATAATGTTTTGTAAATTATGAATTGGGATTATGATCTCATGGATAGTGGTTTTGAAAAAAAGGATGTGTTGGTTGACTGTTTTTGTTTGGAAAAGTGGAAAGAGATTTTGTTTTAACCATTGGTATTTTTGTGAGTGACCACATTGATGGGGTGATATGGTATAATGGATGGTTGATGTCATGGCTGGATGTGTTCTGTGATGGATATGAAGAGGGTTCTCGGTGGGGCATAAAAACATGAATGTGTGAGGGCCATGTGATACCATTGGTAGATACAATAACCGATGAACTGTTTGTTTTCAAAAAAATGTTTTTAATGAAAAGAATGATGTCTTGATGAATTGTATAGGATGGTTCATATTATGTGTTTTAGGAAAATGTTGATATTGTGGGATTTTTTGACAACAAGAACTCCACCTGTTCGAACTGTGTTTTGGGTTTGTGATTGGTCGGTAAGCTGTGTAGAAGGACCGGTTAAAATTCACTTCTGAGATATTTTTTGGCACAAATTTATGGTGGTTTCCTTCAAATGTATGGATCTGGTTTTTTCATTTTTTACCAATGTACTATCTTGGATGGGTCTTTGGGTTCTCTCATTGGATATGGTATTCCCCAATTAAGGGTTAATGCATTACTAATGTGAAACCTAGATTGTTTCACTGTTGGAAAATACTCCAGTTGATCAATATAAGAAATATTTTATCGATCATTGTTGATTGAGTCTACACCCATTCCTTTCTATTATTTTTGGATCCTTCGGTAATTGGAGAGTGATTGTGGAAAGTTGAAAGAGACTTAATTTCATAAGTTTCTTGATTCGTTGACGGTGGAAGTAGTCTGGGGTTGTTAGTGTGGATGAGTGTCTTGATGGTTTCTAAGAGGGACTTTGGGTTCTTCATAGTTTATTTGATGATGGAGTTCATGTTAAACCACCAGTTTTGGGAATATGGTCATCATATGTTATTGTGGAATAATTCTTGACTTGTGTGTTGTTTAGGTACATGGCATAAGGTCTTATCCCATGTATTGTTTCTATCATTCTCAATGGTCATGTTCAGCACCGCCTTGTGATGACATGTGCTCATTTGAATATAATGGGGAAGGTTGTGAAATCTTATGAGATTATTTATTATGTTGGGAGTATGTCTCCCTTGGAATAACATAAAAATTCCTTGTTTTAGAGGAAGGTGTTTATATTCTTCCTTTCCTTCTATTTTTATATCCCGAAGAAATGGGGTGTGATGTGCATTCATCTTCTAAGACAATGTTTCTGTGAAATGTTGGGTTAGGGTAAAGTGAATTTTGAATGTGCTATTTCTTAGTAAAATTAATTGGTATTACGGTGTTGTTGTTTGTATAACTGGAAGCATAATTTTTGTTCAAGTGGGTTTAAAAGCCTTACTACGAGGCCTAAGATGCATCAATCATTTGAGCTCCAGCCATAGGTCTCGGAGATAAGCTAGCACATAGTCAGGGGAAATCCCAGGGTCATTAACACCATTTTACAGAGTCATATACCCAGTATGAATTATAGTATGATTTAAATCTTCTTGTTTTATCATCTTATTCTATTTGTTCTCGTTTGGTGGTAGAGGTGGGAGGACATCATTTCCATGTTGTAGCGAGAGATCATACTTCCCCACTTTTAGTTTCTACTGGGTATTTGGAGAATGGTTTAATGTTTTTCTATACATGTTGAGCACATAGTTTGCGAATGTTTATAATTGACCATGTGCCATAATACCATGTAGATAGATGGATCCCCTCTGTTAGTGCACAATTCTCAAAACCTTGAAGACTAACCATGTGTTCATCCCAACTCTTTAAAATTTTGGGTCATTCTATACTGGAATGGGTGGGTCGGTTAAGACAGTATGTTCTTGTGGTTGGGAGACCCACTATGAGACTTATATAAGTTCTTTTTAAAAGGTACAATGGAATATTACCCCTTAATCTTGGGAGTCCATTCAGGCCTACCACTATTAGTGTCATGAATCTGCCTCAGGAAAATAAAAGTTGTTTCTTATGGTGGGGAGCCCATTTATGTCTCCCCATACTAGTAACTCATATTTTTTTCTTAGTCTTGGACTAACAAGAGGTATACATGTTCGTAGCTAGCAAACTACCATCCTCTTCCTGAGGTAAACATTGGGATTGGAGAGTGCCCAACGATTATTTCAAAGTAATGTAAGTGTATCATTGTTCATTGTTATTGTTCGTATGGGTAGATTACTTGAGTCTTATTCATACAGTGATTTAGGTGTTTCCATTTGGGGATAAAGCTAGAATGTTCTTGATAATTTCAAGTAATTCATGTATGTTTCGGTTTGGGAGAGTATTCCTTCTTTAATTGTCCAATAGATGAGTTTTGTCCATTTGGGGACAGACCGAACTGGGCGAAGGATTACATTTGTGGTCTATCAGTTAGGTTTGGTTTTTTCTATTGGCCTTGATGTGGATTTCTGGGGGGGGAAATGTCATATTATGGGGAGAATTTTCATATCCGTTACTTCTTTTAAAGGCATTTTGTAATTAAATTTCCATCATTGTTTTGTTATGGGGGTCTTCCAGGAATTTATGTGGAAATGGTGGGTTTTCAAAATTTTGGCCAAACTGTGAGCCCATTTCTAGATTTAAAAATAATTTTTTTTCATTCGTATCTCCTTACGTTTTCATATTTTACACTCATTACACTTCCCAATTGAAATAACCTGGAATTATAAAACCACCATATTCATTTGGACCTCATATGAATCCATAATAATGATGGAGTTGGTTTTTTAATGTGTTGGGCCAGCCCAAAAGCTCATTTATTGATTTCAATATTTTTTCATAATTCATCAATATCTCATTCTTTATTATGTTTTTTTTGTAATTGAAATTTTCAGCGGATCCCACATACCCAAGGGGCATCCCCATTCATTCCTTCCACAATTAGGATCTCATTTGAATCGCGAATTTGGGAGAAACTTCATTAGATTTCACAAATCGCCCAGATTTTATGATCTAAATTTATCCTTTCATAAATCCTTCTATTTTTTCTATTTTTCTCACATTTTAGATCCTACATTACCTCCTCATCCTTATTCAAACCACACATTAATTTATTGTTGTTTTTAAATTCAGATACTGAAGTATTTGCGTCATTTTCATCAAGATTTTTTTGGGTATGTGTTTCTCTCATCATTTTTGTCCTTCTCCTTAGGGTTTAATCCCTCATTCAGGAATATATAAAGTGTCTAGAAATTAAGGATCATACCTTGGGTTTTATTTGGGGTCATTTTTGTGAAATCATGTGGTTTAGGTTTTGTTTTCACTTCCTTGTGGTGTGGCGAAGGTGCAGTGGAGGTTTCACCGTAATATTTAAGGGTTTTGACTCAAAAGGTAGGTGGTTCCATGTGTAATCAATATTTGATGACTTTTATTTCTTGATTTACTAGTTTTAATGTTCCTAATATGATTCTTGTTGTTCTAAAATAGTTTTTTTGGATATTCCTATGCGTTAAAATTTATAGTTCATTATGGCTTGAAATTTGGTGCTTTTCATGGGTGATTGTTGAGGTAATGTATGGGTGTATTTTATAACATATGAAATTTACTTATTGGTGTTTATAGGGAAAGTGAATTCTATTTTGTTAATGCCTTAGTGTCTTGTGGGCCTTGAAATTGGGTTTTTGAATTGGTTCATGGTGTAAAACCATGTTTTTATTTGTTGAAATGATTTATGAAAATGTTTGTTTGTTATGGGTGTCTTTATTGTTGTTAATTGATATAATTTTATAACCCTTGGGGTAGTTTACTAAATTTTGTTTGGGAGGTAAATTATTTTAGGGATTTTTATTGGTATGAATTTTTAATTTAATGAGGGATTTGAAATGATTTTTGTGTGTAAAGAATAGTTACACCCCTTGGGTTTGTTTTATGAAAATCGTGAATGTTTTTTCTTGGTTTAAAAAAGAAGTAAAAATGGTTTATATATACTTTTTCGTGTGTTAGTTCACCAAATATGGGTTTTTTGAAAGGTAATGTGGATATTTATATTGTCAAATATTTTTTTAGAATTTTTTTTGAAGTGCAGAAAAGTTTTAGGAAATAGACAAGGAGCTGCAAAACATTGTTGTGGGTTGTTTGGTGTGAGTGTGTTGTGAAAAATGAATTTTGTTGATGTAAGAAGTATTATATGATATCTGAGTGGGATTTAATGTGAGTTATAATGTCTTTTAATGGTTTTATAAAATTTTTAAATGATTCATAGAAGTGTCAATGAAATGTGAAAAGTGGTGTCAGCTATTTTTGGTGTGAGAATGATTTCAAAATACATTTGAATGAAAATATGGATTTTGTGACTTTTGTTTTGTACATGAGGGATTTTTTGTGAACTTTTGATGATGAAATAATATTTTCATGTGAAAATTTTAGTTCATAACTTGTTGAATATGATTGAGCGCATGGGGAAACCTGGGTATCTAGGTGGGTGGACATGTACTAGTGAATCTGTGGGGTTTTTCATTAGTTTTACATAGTGAGATTGACACATGCAACACTAACTAAACATTGATGAAGATGATTGGGGACACATAGGCCATTATTATGTTCTCTACTAGTGGATCGTGCAAGAGAAAAGATATTGTGATGGTTACTCTCACTGAGATGCGAGGTACCTAGGACCCACAATGAGCTAGTTCCTAGGGGTTATTTCCTATTACATGGGACCATTAGTTAATTTTTTCTTACCATCGACATATAGTGTTGTTGGGTAGAAAATTCAGTAGTGTTGAAATTATTTTTAAATGTGTTAATTCTTAATGATATCCCACTTGAAAACTATTTTAATTTTTATGTTGCATTTTTAGAAATTGTAACTAGCATTTCCTGTTTATAAAAACATGCTAGTTTTTTGTCCTTGAATTCTTATCACATGGAATATATTACTGGTGGTATCCTACTGGGAATTTTATCACACCCTACTAACACCCTTGGGTGTATTTAGACTTGGTTTTTTTGTCATAGGTTTGGTACAATTTTTAGTGCCAGTGGTTTGGGTTTCTAGCAGGTCATTAGTGGTGAAGTCATATGGATATGGTTTGAGGGAGGTTCCACATTCCATGAGGGTTATTGGGATATTTTCATTGAGTTTTTACATTTTTATTGTCTTGGGGAGTATTTTTAACTATTTAAATTAGTTCATAATTTCTGAAAAATATTGTTTGTATTGAAAAATCCAAATTCATTTTATTGGATTAAGTTGTTGTTTTACATTTATAAAATATGGTAAATCGTCCCCAATTCCCATTTTATGATACATAGGAACTTGTTCCAGCATGTTTGGATTGGGAACGCCCTTTGGGCCTAATCAGAGGCTGGGTTTGGCACCAGTATCGGTGGAAACCAGATTAGGTTTGTGACACATTGGGATAGGGGTTGTGAAATGTTATTGTGTAGGAACATCATGTTTATTATTTTGATCATGGTTGAAATTTTTTATGATAAGATCAAGAAGATTCATGTCTTGGAATTAGATATAATGTACCATTCATGAAGGAAATCCCATCAAAAATGTTTTGGTGATAAATTAACTGTGTTTATAGATCACATATCATTAATCAAATCGTGGTGTAAAATATAGTTGAATATAAGGTAAATATGTTAGATGAAATATCTTTATATTTTTTATATTTATTTTATTTATAGAGAGGGTAAAAGATACATGGTGGATGATGAATTAATAAGTATGTAGAATAGTTAGTTTTCTAAACCGGATTTCAATTAGTGGTATCAAATTTAGGTCATAGAGTATATTCCCATAAATTGTATAGATGAGGGGAGTGGTGAAGCTATATTTATGGTTTTATTATTATTTGGATCATAATGGGAAAGAGGATCGATTATATAGTTTAGAATGTGTTTCAATGCGGTCATAACTCAATATTGGGGATACAAATTAGGGGTATAAGCTAGATGGGAGTTATATTTTTGAGGTTTCAAGATCGGATCATGGTACCACTGTCTTTCCATGAAAAAATTAATTATTCATATAATTAAACAAAATTGGTAGTTCATTTAGGAATTTAAAAGATTTATATACGATTTAATCAAAAGAATTTGTGTCTTGAAATGAAAAGGGTAGTGGAAGAGTATGTTTTGAGATGCCTAACATGTCAGCAGGTTTAGAAAAAACACCAGCAATCACTAGCCATTTGCAATCATTAATGTTTTACATGGGGAAATTGCAGGATATATCCAAGGATCCTATGAAATCATTACAAATTAAGGTATGTATATGTGGTTCCATATGGATAATATATTATCACCTCAATATACAAGTTAATTTTATCCCTAAATTGAATCATATACGATGTGGTAATTATCTATAATATATATAAAAGATGTTATAAAGAGGCATGTGTGTCAAGTATTAGTTGAATCTTGCTAAGACCCTAGTTTTTTGTATCAATTAGGTAAATATATAGAATAATACCTTACGATATTGTTGAATATAGGCATATCATATGGTCCTTAATATGATAAAAAATCTCAATGGCCAATCCAAATGTCGGAGGACCAGATTATGGCCTATATAATAGATTTTGGTGGGTTATTAGAGGAGAACATATCAATAGTGTATTTCTCGTACTACAAAATCTATCAAACCTCCACACATGTAGCTCCTTTTGATACAATGTATGGGAATCCTTATCATTATCCACATTTTTTTTAGAATCCAGTTAGACATTAATGGTTTGAAAAATCACTGAAATAGGGAAAATAAAAAAGATATATTTGTTTATAAAGAAAATGGAGATGAACCATAGTCCATAGAAATCATATGAGTATCATGTGCTATAATAAAAATCATTTTTGGTGAGTCATCATGTGTTCTACAAAATATCATTAAGGATTGGAAATCCTCATTTTTGAAATAAGGGGATTATATCACATGGATACATAGTTCCTTTTGATATAGTACCATGATTGGTGAGGAGTCATATAAATTTTATTTTACACCAATTTTTAGTTCAGTGCATTATGTGTTTCATATATCTCAATTGAATAAGTATAATCCCGATCATGACCATGTGATTTGATGGGATCACATTGAGCTATATTTGGATTCAAAATTTGTAAATTTTATAGAAATGATTATTGATAGGACAGATAATGCCTTATTAGGGAATAAAATGAGTTTATTGTCGGTTTTTTCGAAACATAATCCAATTCAGAAGGAACACTAAGAGCATTAAAAGGCAATGTTGGGGAAATTGTCAAGACTCTTCAAGACAACTTTGAGATTATACATTTAGGGGTATCAAAAACTAATGTTGGGTGAAATGTATAACCCCCAATTTATAGTAAATGAATATTTATTAAGGTAATTTAAGAATATATTGTAACATGGACAAAATTTTAGAGGTATTAGTGGTTATGACTCTTGTTTTATGATTTAAGGAGCATCGTAGTTAGAGTGAGGTTCTTAAAAAATGTGCCAAAAATTTAAGAAACTATTGATTGAAAATTAATGGGGAGAGGCTATGCATATAGATTCAATTTAGATTGAAAATACTATGATGATTCTCAAGATAATTTTAATGTCCCTACTATCATTTGTGAGACTAGATAAATCAAAATTTTCAAGTGATTTTTCTAACCATGTGATCTAATTCTGTGGGGGTGGGGTTGATATAGAAGATACCACATAGTTATCAAAATTTTCTCTTAATTATGGAGGTTAACCATGTAGTAAACAGTCCAAAAGTTCAATATTTTTATATCTATTATTAATTAGATCAATTAGGACTCAATATAATCATAATTCTTCCATAAAATGATGTCCATTTTTACTCATGGTGTGAAAGACAATTTCTGTAAGGCAGGTAGAGATAATTGTGTCCTTTAATTGATTTTGGAGGTCTATATTTACTAATATTCTTCGTTTCATGGACTATATTCACTGATATATTATCCTTTTATTTCTAATAACAATATATCTAATCACATGTAGATATATCCATGTTCTATAGTAGTTATTGTGATGTTTTGTGGATGGATATTGGGAAGGAATTATGTTTCATTTTTGTTTCATGAGGAGCATTATGTCATCCTTAGTTTTCACCAATGTTTTTAGGTATGTGTCTTATCTATCAATACCACATTGTTAAAAAATTAATTATTTTGTTTAATTAAAAAAATTTAATTTTTTAAATGAATTTTCATTCATTCAATAGACAAATTTAGGGATGATTTTTATAATTATGGAAATTGGGTGGTTTGGTGGAAAATCCTATTCGATGAAAATTATAAGAGATTACTTTATAAATATGAATTTATTTTATTCACATAAATAATTTTTGAATGTATTTAATGAGAATATGAATTAATGTGATATGGTATAGAAAATGTTTTGGAATACGAATTTGGAATGTGTTCAAATTGCTTCTTTTTGAGGCCTTGTTGAATTTTTACTAAGTTCTCGATGCCAACAATATAATAGATCAAGGGAGTGGTAACCATGTTAAGACATGTTAAATCAATGGGAAACTACTAATTAATATTTTTATTTCACTTTTTTATGCATGAGTAGATTTGTGGGTTTGGAGATACATGAAATGGTTTTTTCAAATGATTTAAATTTTTTAAAAGTCTTTTTTTTACATTCTAAACCATTTTTTTCTAATTATATATGATATATAAACTATATTTATTAGTTTTATATATATTTGATTACATGTTACTTCCTTGTTGTCTAATTTCAGAAATATATAGGGAAAACATACTGAGTATAGACACAACACCTACATGGGAACTGTTCTGCATTCATGAATGTCATCTGTTGAGGAAAATACAAATTATATGAATCAAAAACCATTAATGATGCTTAATCATATTATGGGTGTGTATTCTCATGTTGGACCTTGTATTAGGTTGGGAAATTAGGATTTGATGATTGTGGTATATTTTTTTGTTTAATTTTTTCTTGGATTATTTATTTCTGTTTCCTTATATACACTAATATTATTTATGATTTGGTTTTATTTTTTTTACTTATATGTTTTATACATGTCATGTATAAGTTATTTTTTAAAAAATATATTTTTTTTGTTGTTTTACATTTATGGGGAAATTTTTACATCAATTGTATATGAAAACCTTTAAATTTATTTCATGCCTTTGATATTTTGAGATGTCACTTATGGCTAGTAACACCCTCCACCTCTTAGCAATACAATGTGTGAGGGGTGGGATGTAATAAAAACAAATATTAAATAGTATTGTTTATAATAAAAATATATTTCCTTAAATTATCATGAATTGAAAAAGAATTTCAACACCATAATCATGAATTGTAGAAAAAAATAAATTTATCTCGTCAATTTATATAGCATCATAGGAACTTTTATTACCCCATAATATCATCAACTTTGATTTTTAACTCGATGAGATGTGATTTTCATGATACATGTCTCTTGGTGGTTTAATTCCACAAAAACCCTGATTACACTATAAATCATTCACACCAGTGGGATTTAATTATTTTAATTTCTATTAATACCTCTAATTAATTATGATTACAACTCTATCTGAAAATAAGAAATTCATTTTGTGATTTCAGATATCCATAATCCTTCAGTATATCTATATTCATTGTATGATATATGTGGATATAATGTCCCTTCACATTTGAATGTTATATTTCTTCTTATTTATTTCTATTATCTATGACAGTGTTCTGGAGTTGCATTTTTAGATCATTCAACCATGTGGTGATGTTTTGGATGACTCTGTATAGATGCATTTTTATCTTCTCTTCCAGGATAACCTTCTTGTTAGTTGTTGTATGAAATCTGGGATTATTGAGGTATGTTTAATTTTACCATCATTTAAAATTTATTTTCTTATTGGATTACAACTTTTATGTGGGTATCAGTTCAATGTGTATTGTGGTCATTTTTTCAAGATTTTACTATCATTGGATCTTGTTATAGGAATGTGTGACCAAATTTTGTGGTATACGGTTCTAATTCTATATAATAATGGATGAACTATATTTTTTATGGTTATTATAAATTAACATATATATTAATTGTAATTACTTATTGATTTCTTTTTTGTGAATGTGTTTTTTAGAGTAGGTAGTTATCTATAATTATTGGCCAAAAAATGGAATTTCAATATAATTAGTAAATCATATTATTAAATTGAATTCAAATTATGGGTTTGATGAAATTATTTTGAAATGGTAGCACATGGGAATCTATGAGTATTTAGAAACATTCATTATTAATAGGCCTCTTATGTTTCTAATATCATGAGGTTAACTCATGTGGTTCTCCTCTTCTCTCTAATCAATGTATCATAAGAACCTTTCATACATTGTTGGGATGTAAATTTTTTATGTTGTTTCATTACTATCTAGATTATATTCATTTGTATAAGGGTATGATTTTCCTTATGTTATATTTTTGGATTGTATAATTATATATATACAAACATATCTTGATTATTATCATGTTGTAACTATTAATTGGTTTGAACTATTTGACTTTAATTACACTAGTTGATATTTTTCACACACAATGATATTTTCTTCCAATATTTGATAGAATTTTTTAATATGGTATATTTCATCCATGATTTTGATATGAAATTTTTGAAACTAATTAACATTTCATGATTTATATAAGTAGAACATACTTTTATTTTTTTATAGATATTGGATATAGAACCATATGATGGGATCATATTTATCCTTTTTGTGTATATCCTGTAAAATCCACTCAATTTTTGTAGAACATGATATATATCACCATATAAATAAATGGAACCAATGATGTGGTGTGCATTTTCTCAGGTATTAATGACTCGGACTGTGATATTGGGTAATTTTTCATGTTATAGTTTAGATTAGCCAATGTTTTTTTCATTATCCATTAATGTCGGACCAGTAAATCAGTTTTCATAATGCATCATTTCCAAAATATCTCTTTTAAATTGAATATTTTTTATCATTTTAACATTTTATCTCATATAGGAAAATATATTCCATGTTTCTAATTGTTGTTCGTAAAAGTGGTTTGATCATGTTATTATATGAATCTCGTGTTCTTGTCTCCATCCAATGGGAATTTGGAATGGAATTATTTCATGAAACAAATCAGGTTAGGCTCTATTTTGAGAGGGAATCATTTTTTTATCATAATAATTTTTTATAGTAGAATTTTTATTCTCCCTATTGTGAGGTTGTTATGTATGAGTTAATATTTTTGAGACTTTACAATAAGGTTCAAGTGAATTCTTATATAGATAATTCCATAATGGGACTGCAATTACTGTGGGTTTTTGGGATATCTATCTAATTTTGGTATTTATTGATCATAATATGAGTGTAGTAATTTTTGTTTTGTGGTTTGAACTAATTTGGCCCTAACAATTTATCATTTATTCTATTTTTTTTCCAATATAATTCATTTGACAAGTCATCGATGAATTCCACTGGTGGGCAGAATAGATTCTCCCCATGGGAATATACCTTTAGATCATAATATTAATAAGTCTATCTTGTGAGAGTTTCGTATTATGAACAAAAATGTACTTCATGTATAAAACATAGTTTCTAAATTATATCTAGTGTCTAGTGGATAACCTATCAATCATTTTTATTCTTACATGATAAGTAACCAAAATTTTGGATTTAAAATATACCCTAACCCATAGAGGACTAGACGGATATGACTAATTAGATCATTGATATCATTGATGATCATAAGAATATTAAGGAAATGTGATTAGTTTTCAAGATTGAGTGTCCCTATATGCTATGGTGGGATTCTAGGATATAAGAAGATAAACACAACGGAATATGAAAAAAGTGTTTCATTACCAATTTTATCTAATTTAAGTTTTTTTAGTATCTGTTAATGGAAAATATTCTATGTTATTTCAATTTGTTGCATGTTGAGTGTTGAACATCAGCATGCATTAATCCTTAACGAAGCTAGTTCTCTTTTTTGTACGGGTGTTAATGAGTATCAAGCTAATGGATATAAAGAAATTAAATTGTTTAATAATGGATATCATATCACAAGTATTCGTAATGACTGATTATTTCAATGAGGATAGATGATATAGGGGTTTTAAGGGAAAATGGAAATGGAAGGTGGGATTGGGGATTATACCCTTTCACTTCCTCTGAGTGGATTATTTAGTGGAATATATGGAAAAAGTGGAAGTGGTATGATCATCACATGATTAGGGGATGTGGTTCTCCATAGAAATAATTAAATAAGCCATTGTATATAAGAAATAATGTACATATAACATGATATCACTGTGTCAAGGTCATACACACAAAACATTCATGTTTGGTATCTAGGAAGATGTCTGTTGGTTGGGTATTATATGATTAATTATTGATGTTTGTTTATGAAATGTATACTCCTTGTTATGGATAGGGATCTTCAGTTTTAAAGGTTATTGTTGTGATATTATTTTCATAAATACCTATATGGATCCTGAAAGACACTTCAAGATTGAAGAACCCAGAAATAGTGGATTACATTCGAATAAAGAATTAAGAGGTTCCAACGATAGATAAACCTAAAATCATAATTTCTGCATCATTCAGGATATCTTTATTTGATATTTGTGCATCCCAATTATTCAGTTCATCTTATTTTGTTGATTTGATGAATATTCATATGAAGATAATGGCCATTGTTATGGTGTAAGTGAAACCTATAGTAAAAATAGTATACTAGATTTTATTTTCATTGTTTTCAAAATTTATATATTATGTGTAGTTAACATGATATTTTCTTATTCCAGATCATGATATTTTTGTTTCATCATTGTGATGGATTTTCTTTTTTGTCATTATTGTAATTATTGTTATTACAATCAGTGAGAATTATTAGATGATTACAATAGAATATCTGGTGCTTTTTAGTGTTACTGTGAACAAAATTATACACATGCCAGAGCGTTCCACAACTATCACAACATTTTATGGTATATTGTTTCATTTTATTACGGCGAGGTTTCTTCACTTTATGATCATTCTAGAGTTTTTTGGTATTTTCCTAATGTTTTCCAAGCTGAATTATATAGTATTCCACTAGAATGGTAGGTATAGATCATGATTTAGATATTAATTGGTATTGAACTAATATTTATAACATCCTATCATAGTAATGTAGAACAGCTAATGGATCTCAAAATTTATTCATACGTTCGGATGGAAAATGGAGTTATTCTCATCAGTTTCTCGCCATGGGCATCCCCTGTTCTCTTTCCCATGTGATGGATAACTCTTTTCAAGAATGTATTATTGATATATAAAATATTAAATTATTAAGAATATGAATAACCCTTTATGAAGGATTCATTAAACAAGTTAATAGTGGAAGATGTTTTTAAAGAATGATCATTGGTTAGGATATCATCATTTTAGTGTTCATGACTTTTTTACTCTAATGATGAAGTTATGAATTATGAATGGAAATTATTAATATATCATGATGAATATTATTTTGAACAAATATCCTACCAATTTAATTTCATTGATAAACATGAAATTAAATTAATTTCTGAAAACATTTCAGGGATTATTCAAATATGAAATTTTATTTTAGATCAGAGTATGAGCACCATGAATTCATAAACAATGATTTTTATGGATATCGTGACAATGAATGACCTAAAAAATTGTGTTTTTTTATTTCGTTTACCCATAAACAAAAAAAAATTCTATAGCCTTTCAATGAAATTGTAATGGCCCGGACCTCTCCGGTCCATTACATTGTGGAATTTTGGTGTTGGAGGGGTTCTGGGAGGTCAAGAGGACTTATCCCCAACACTTTGCCAATTTTCCAGTTCTGTGAACAGTGTTTCCAGTTTTATAAACAGTAATAGATTGGTCTCACCGATCTTTTTCACAGATCGCTGTGAATGATCGGTGTCACAGATCGGTCTGACAGATCGGTCTCACCGATCGGTTTGACAGATCGGTCTCACCGATCAGTTTCACAGATCGGTCTGACAGATCGGTTTCACAGATCGGTCTGACAGATCGGTTTCATAGATCGATTGGACAGATCGGTCTCACCGATCAGTTTGATAGGTCGGTCTCACCGATCGGTCTCACCGATCGGTCTCACCGATCGGTCTGACAAATCGGTCTCACCGGTCAATTTCACAGATCAGTGTGATAGATCGGTTTCACAGATCGGTGTCACAGATCGGTTTCACAGATCGGTCTGACAGATCGGTTTCACAGATCAGTGTGACAGATCGGTTTCACCGATCGGTGTCACAGATCAGTTTCATAGATCGGTTTCATAGAGCAGTTTCATAGATCGGTCTGACAGATCAGTTTCAAAGATCGGTCTGACAGATCGGTTTTAGAGATCGGTGTGACAGATCGGTTTCACAGATCGGTGTCACAGATCGGTTTCAGCGATTGGTGTGACAGATCGGTTTCACAGATCGGTGTCACAGATCGGTTTAACAGATCGGTGTGAGAGATTGGTTTCACAGATCGGTTTCACAGATCGGTGTGGTAGATCAGTTTCACAGATCGGTTTCACAGATCGGTTTCGTGTACAGTAACAGTGGGTGAACAGTGTTTCTAGACTCCTACCGTTTTTCCCCTTTTGATGTTTCTTTTGACATAAAATATATTTAAAGCCTTATTTTTTAAGGTCTCTTATGTAACGCCCCGACCCCAGTTACCCAGAGTTGGTGCATTAATTACATAACATTGGTATGATCACAAGAAAGATCAAATCTCGAAAGACCGATTGGTTTAGTAGCCTTGGAAACACTAGATATATTCATAAGTTTTACATTACATCATATAATGAAAAACTACAACAACAACATAATGTATCCATAATCCACACTCATATTCCCACATAATATCCCTGCAGGTCATTCATAATTTACTTCTTCTCTTCCTGGGAAAAATAAAACATAAAAAAAGGGGTGAGTTCAAATGCCCAGTAAGGATAACAATATAGAGGAAACTTTCATAAATAAGAATAAACATTTATGGCAATGTATAACTAAAACAAAAGCCTTTCAAACATGAACTTTCAACATGGTATGGCATAAATAAAATGAAATAATGCCATTTACTTATTGACATGGATATTCTACTAATCGAATAATCACCTGCAAAAATCAATAACCACTTTCATAATGTTGGAATGCATAATGATGAAATTTAATTTCTTTGTCAAGGCCTCGTCCCAAGACCTTGGGGCTAACTGTAACCTGAACCCAACCCGGAGTGCCTCTAATAACCGGACACCAACCCGGAGTGCCTCTAATAACCGGACACCAACCCGGAGTGCCTTTAATAACCGGACACCAAACCGGAGGGCTTACTTTTATCAGTCCCTAACCTGGAGGGCTTACTTTTACCAGTCCCCAACTTGGAGGGCTTACTTTAACCAGTCTCCAACCTGGAGGGCTTACTTAAACCAGTCCCCAACCTGGAACATACTTGTCCAACACATTCATATGATGTAAAGGTTGAAATATAACATAAACATTTTTATTTGAAATAGCATACGAAATGTAAATACTTTACTCATAAACCTTGAATGCTATATAAATTACACATCTACAGTCAAACATATCACAAAACTTCATTACAATATGGAAGTTTTAAATCATAACAAATCAACTTCAAATAATCTTAAAATCCATCAAAGGATGTTGACATAGATGAAAATGTTTTTTTTAAATTATTGAGAGAAATATCCCTTTTTCATGAAAACATTTTAATGTTACACAATTTAAAAATTAAGGCATTTAAATACATTTTGGAATCAAAGTGTCCCATACCACTTTGAAACTTTTCAATGGAATTAACACTTTTAAAACATTCATTTTCATATAAATAAATACCTACAAACTATTTTGAAAACGTGGACATAAATGTGGATGATTTAGAAGAATAAATATTTAAAACATTTAAACTGATGTTTTAGTAAAAGTTCCCTTAGAAATAATCCCTTTGAAAAATCTTTTATTAAATATGGACATGGATAGTAAATATGTCCCTGTAGATACTTACCTAAAGACAACCTCAGATATTAAAGAGATTGTGAAGTAAACCCTTATCAATTTGGTAACTTATGAAACATACCACCCATGAAAGAGGTATCATACAATGAAAATGTAAATACACATAAGGTAAAGTGTATTACACAATGAATACAATTATGGGCAGTACATACACCACACAAAAGATAATAGTGGAAATATGGCATGAATCTCACGGAAATAAAGAGTGAGATGAAAACCCATTACCACGTTAATCAACTGATTCGTATGGCCAAAAGTTAATAACCACCAAATTATTTACAGAATAACATGAATATAAAGATAATCATGATAATATATATCAAATTCCAGTACAAAATACACCACTTTCAAGAATTTAGTGGCAAATAGTGGAAATATCACAGAATTGAATGTGAGATAAGAAAATCCCTTACCTTGTACTTTTCCTTGGTTGGGGTAGGTTAAGCTCTTGTATAATGGTGAAATAATTGTTATTAAATTATAAAATAATCATATACATTATTATGATATCATATATGATCTGTTAATATTGATTTGATAATAATATCTTAGTATTATTGTTGTTTCGGGTGTGAACTTACTTGTTTTCTTTTGTATGTTTTGTTACATAAGACATGTTTGTAAAGGATAGGTTGTATATTATTCATATCCAGACTGATATCAAGTCTTTAAAAATCATTTTTAAATCATCAAATGATAATTATACTTGAATGGATACGATGGAGAATGAATCTCATCGCGTTCGTGGAGACGGTAGTCCGTACGTACGTACGAGCGACAATATCATTCTTTTGATATTAAAATAATATATAAATGGATGGTATATCATATATACAGAATCATTAACATGTTATATTTATTATTTACATGAGTTACACATCATTATTATACCCATCCAAATAATAATATATTGAATAACAATTACACCACGACGTGGAGACGGTAAGCCGTACGTACGCACGTATGTTGACGTGTTATTCAAAGGGTGGATAGAATACTGAATATGGTTGTACCATATTTATAATAACATCAAAGTATATGTGAGATACTAGAGTTATTATTTTAGAATGGTAAGAACAAAGGAAGAAGAAGTGGAAGAAGAAATGAACTTGGAGAAGGGTTGTGAAATCATTACCTCATCTTCGGGTTCTTCCTTCTGATTTGATCAAAAGGGCTCCTTAGGTTGGCTTTCTGATCAAACTAAGGCTTCTAGGTTGTAGTGAGGGATGTTGTGAGAGTATTTGGGCAGAGTTTGGCCGAACCAAAATGCTTTGAAGGTGTGAAGAAATGGGAAGGAGGAGTGCCCTTTTATAAGAGGGGTGAGGGGCACCTTTGGAAAAGCTAGAGATATTAGTTTATAATAAATTCATAATCGGTTTCCAAAGGCTCCAAAGTTGACTATTCAAAGGTTAAGTTTGGGATGGGTCGAAAACAACTCAACCAATAGAATTTAGACCGGTTTGGGTACTTATATTAACCTTATCATTAAGTATTAACTCTAAGTTAATTAGTTTCACATTTACAATGTCTCTTTGTATTTTTATATAATATGGTTAATAAACTTACAATATACATCCAAACGACCCCCAAGTGGTCCATTAATGATGAACCTATCATGATATAAGTCTCTTGGCCGAACCTTAGATTTTTAGGAATTTAATATCAATTAATAATATAATATTTGTTTTAAGAACTCTTTTATGTCAATTTTGACACTATTCAATAGTTGATTTTTTTGAAACTTATAACAGATTGATTACTTCGAAAAAAGTCAATTAAATCAATCCTAATATATCATAGTATCCTAAAAAATTAGTTTAATTTATTAAAAGTTTCATATTATATTTATTTGGGTATTTATAATATCAATTATTTTAATTTTTTACTATTATAGTAATTACTGCATCATCATAGTGTCATAAATAAAATAAATTATTTAATGTTCAAAAATTATAAATAAAATATAATTATGTACGAAATCGTTTTATATTTCTAATGAATATTTATAATCTAAAATCAAACATATATAACCCTATGTAACAATTGTTTTTCTAAAAGATATATGCTTGTGTCATTTTTGTATTCATTTTAACTCTATTAAAATAAAGTGTCATTATCACTTACAAATGGATCCATGGGGTCCCAAAATCGACCCAAAGATGCCCATGGTCGACCATGTATCAACCAATAGGGTTACGACACTTTTTAGGAAAATTTATTTTTATTATAATATTATTTTTAACCCTTAATTACCGGATGTATCCTTAACCATGGTAAATAAAAATATTTACCGCAGTAATTATTCAAAATATCTAAAAATAAAAGTTACCTATTTACACAATTTCAACATCCTGATTCCAAATATGGAATCCATTTTCCTAAATTCAAAACACAGAAGTGGCAAAAATTAATTTAAAATTAATTCCCGCTGTCAAAACAAAAAGTGTGTTTTTAAGAGATAATAACAATCAAAAGATTGACACTTGTTTATGTTCGGTTTAATTGTAAAATAATGTCCAATGACCAAAATTATATTAAATGGTAAAAATATATTATAAATATACATTAAAACTACTAAAATTCATAATTTATCACTATCAATTATTTTGATTAAAAAAGTTGTTTTTAATTAAAATTTAGTAATTTTCACTATTCATCAAAATATGAAAGTTATCCGAAAAGTACCAAAATTTCACCTTAGGCTAAATTAGATATTCCGAATCCAAAAATGATGTCCATTTTGAAATATAAAATATATATAATTTTAAAAATTAGTTATTACTATTCATAACGGCTAGTTTGATTTGTTGTGGTGTGTGTTAGAACTCGAGGTTGCGTACAACACACGCTATCGCATTATTCGAAGGGAAACGTACCGTGGAAGCTTGGTGTGTTACATTCTCCCCTCATTCAATAAATTGCATCCTCGCAATTTGAAATTTTTCTTCGAAAATAAAAGGTTGAAAATAGAAAATATCTTTGTGGGAAAACCCACATCGGAAATTAGGTTACTAAAATTTAGTCTTATTATGAGGAAATGAGAAATGAAAGTGTCACCACAAAATTATGATCTCGATTAGGAGAACATTGGTGGAAATTAGAGACATATAATTGGAGAAAAAACGTAAATATTTATACATAGTGATTGAGATCATCAATCACAAACAAGTGTATAATTGAGGTCCTTAAATTCATCAATCTATGATGATTTGAAATACCATTGGTTCAACAAAACATCGGGTATTAGGATAACACATTTATGACGTTTCAAAATATCTTAGTTGAAATCCCACATCGAAAAATGAATTAACGAGGCCTCTATTTAAATTAAAGAGTGGAAAGTATGAAGATTACCGAAAATAACACATACTAGGGTTCCATGTAAGAAAATATGGATATGGAAGAGAAATATAACCATCAATAATCTGATGGAGAGTGGTAGAGAACATGGCTATGATTTAAGGTACCATCTAGGACAACATTTTTGTTCTAAGTTCCTTTTATAAATGTTGAGGAATTTATTTATGAGATTGGCTAAGATCATAAGGAGATATACTTACTTTGTAATTATAGTTTTATCCATTAATAAATTTCTACCAAAAACTCATCTTTCACTCTAAAAGATAATAGAACGAAAAAAAAAATTTATTTACACTATTCGTATAGGGTTCCAAAATAAACGAATTTATAATTCATCTACATGATCTTTTAATAAAAACTACATTATTTAATCCAGGACATCTCGTGGTTCATTGGTAGGTGATACACCCTTGTCGCCCTTCCGTTGCAGGTTCAAGTCTTGCGGCCTTGCCGGTCGTGACGGGTTGCGGCCCGACCTCCGGGATGTCCTTTTATGGCAATCCAAAATAATCCAAACTAGAACTATCCAAAATACTTCTGTCCAAACTCATAGTCCAACATTTATAAGGAAGGTAAACATAATGTAGATCCTTTTTACCCCGTAATAGAATATGAATTCCTTCATCATGTATTCTTTTAATACACTGAAACATCCTAAATTACCATATTCCTTATTGATTACATTCATGCTCCCTTATTCCATATAGAATGCTGGATATACTTCATCAATCCAAAAATGTTTTAAACCCCAACAATGATGGAATATACAAATCATTAATCATCTTTAAGGTAGTCAAGAATATCCAATATAATTTATCCAAATCAATCATGTATTATTCTAAAATCACTACCTCTGTATCAGAACCATATTATGGTTTATCATTCTTTCAACCATATATTTTCCAAAAATGTAACCTTATATTGAGTCACTTTTCTTTGTTACACACAATTTCAAGTCCTTAATGAAATAGTACTACAGTACAATCCTTATATACTCCATAATTATTATAACAAGTACATTGTTGATACAACACTCAATTGACATAATCAACATAAGAACTCTAATCATTCCTCTTCATCTGTGGTAGTATCATAACTAGATTATTATCCAATAGCATCATTTGCAGCATAGTCTGATGACTGGGACATAGGGTCGCGTAGTGTCCAAACTCCTTGCAAATGAAGCATTGTACATTTGAAAACATTTTCTTACCCTTGCAGTCATGTTCTGTGTGCCCTTTTCCTCCACACTTATAACAAACTCCCATTCCTTTCAGGCAAGTTCCAGGGTGTTTCTTTCCACAGTTATCACATATGGGAAAATTCATCTTTTTCCTCTTCCCTTTATCCATCTTTCTCTCTTCCATCCTTTTCTTCTCTTGCTTCCCATCAAATCCATAGGACTCAGTAAACTCTTTACTTATCTTATCAACACATGATATTATTTCTTCATATGATGATAATACATGCGAGACTATTTCTCTTATAAATTCTGGCTTAAGACCATGAAATATATGATCCTTCTTTCTCTTTGTATCATGTGCATTGCTGGAGTTCTCATTCCTTCTATTGGGAGCCATTTCTAAACAATGGCATACATTAGATTAGTTTATGAATAACAATACCTAATCCCAAACTTGTAAAACACATAACATAAATTAAATAGTTTATGGATATAATCCATAATCATATAAATGTCTACTTTGAGGAATTATATACTCATAAACTCTTCATAATTATTTGTAAAGAAAATGAGAGTTATCCTAAACATATCCCCTGGGAGTGTCGTAACCAAGAGTGCAGCAAGGCCCGTTTTCGTGCACCAGTTCCCGTTCGAGTCTAGCTCAAAGCGGTGTTTTCGGGTTTTACCCCTAGGTACATCTGTGCTAGAGCCGCCTCTACCTGCTCGTATCCAGACAGGGATGTATCGCTCAGAAAACTCACAAAATCTCTACAATACAAAAATTCTAGGAAGTTTTTCTATACTAATCCTCAAAGTTCATCTTAGGTCTACGTGCTCTAATCAGAGTTTATCTAAATCTAGCTTCCAAGGTTTGTACTAAACTTCCTCTGATACCAACTATAACGCCCCGACCCCAGTTACCCAGAGACGGTGCATTAATTACATAACATTGGTATGATCACAAGAAAGATCAAATCTCGAAAGAACGATTGGTTTAGTAGCCTTTGAAACACTAGATATATTCATAAGTTTTACATTACATCATAAAATGAAAAACTACTAAAACAACATAATGTCTCCATAATCCACACTAATATCCCCACATAATATCCCTACAGGTCATTCATAATTTACTTCTTCACTTCCTTGGAAAAATGAAACATAAAAAAAGTGGTGAGCTCAAATGCCCAGTAAGGATAACAATATAGCGGAAACTTTCATAAATAAGAATAAACATTTAAGGCAATGTATAACTAAAACAAAAGCCTTTCAAAAATGAACTCTCAACATGGTATGGCATAAATAAAATGAAATAATTCCATTTACTTATTCACATGGATATTCTACTAATCGAATAATCACATGCAAAAATCAATAACCACTTTAATAATGTTAGAATGCATAATGATGAACTTTAATTTCTTTGTCAAGGCCTCGTCCCAAGACCTTGGGGATAACTATAACCGGAACCCAACCCGGAGTGCCTCTAATAACCAGACACCAACCCGGAGTGCCTCTAATAACTGGACACCAACACGGAGTGCCTCTAATAACCGGACACCAAACCGGAGGGCTTACTTTTACCAGTCCCTAACCTGGAGGGCTTACTTTTACCAGTCCCCAACCTGGAGGGCTTACTTTAACCAGTCCCCAACCTGGAGGGCTAACTTTAACCAGTCCCCAACATTGAACATACTTGTCCAATACATTCATATGATGTAATGGTTGAAATATAACATAAACATTCTTATTGGAACTAGCATACGAAATGTCAATACTTTACTAATAAACCATTAATGCTATATAAATGACACATCTACAGTCAAACATATCACAAAACATCATTACAATATGGAAGTTTTAAATCATAATAAATAAACTTCAAATAATCTTAAAATCCATCAAAGGATGTTGACAAAGATGAAAATGTTTTTTTAAAAAATTATTGAGAGAAATATCCCTTTTTCATGAAAACATTTTAATGTTACAAAATTTAGAAAGTAAGGCATTTAAATACATTTTTGAATCAAAGTGTCCCATACCACATTGAAACTTTTGAATGTAATTAACACTTTTAAAACATTCATTTTCATATAAATAAATCCTTACAAACTATTTTGAAAACGTGGACATAAATGAGGATGATGTAGAAGAATAAATATTTAAAACATTTAAAATGATGTTTTAGTAAATGTTCCCTTAGAAATAATCCCTTTGAAAACTCTTTTATGAAATATGGACATGGATAGTAAATATGTCCCTGTAGATACTTACGTAAAGACAACCTCGGATATTAAAGAGATTGTGAAGTAAACCCTTATCAATTTGGTAACTTATGAAACATACAACCCATGAAAGAGGTATCATACAATGAAAATGTAAATACACATAAGGTAAAGTGTATTACACAAAGAATACAATTATGGGCAGTACATACACCACACAAAAGATAATAGTGGAAATATGGTATGAATCTCACGGAAATAAAGAGTGACATGAAAACCCATTACCACGTTAATCAAATGAGTCGTATGGCCAAAAGTTAATAACCACCAAATTATTTACAGAATAACTTGAATATAAAGATAATCATGATAATATATATCAAATTCCAGTACACAATACACCACTTTCAAGAATTTAGTGGCGAATAGTGGAAATCTCACGGAATTGAATGTGAGATAAGAAAATCCCTTACCTTGTACATTTCCTTGGTTGGGGTAGGTTAAGCTCCTGTATAATGTTGAAATAATTGTTATTAAATTATAAAATAATCATATACATTATTATTATATCATATATGATCTTTTAATATTGATTTGATAATAATATCTTCGTATTATCGTTGTTTCGAATGTGAACTTACTTGTTTTCTTTTGTATGTTTTGTTACATAAGACATGTTTGTAAAGTATAGGTGGTATATTATTCATATCAAAAATGATATCAAGTCTTTAAACATCATTTTTAAATCATCAAATGATAATTATATTTGAATGGATATGATGGAGAATGAATCTCATCGCGTTCGTGGAGACGGTAGTCCGTACGTACGAACGAGCGACAATATCATTCTTTTGATATTAAAATAATATATAAATGGATGGTATATCATATATACAGAATCATTAAAATGTTATATTTATTATTTACATGAGTTAAACATCATTATTATACCCATCCAAAAAATAATATATTGAATAACAATTACACCATGACGTGGAGATGGTAAGTCGTACGTACGCACGTATGGTGACATGTTATTCAAAGGGTGGATAGAATACTGAATATGGTTGTACCATATTTATAATAACATCACAGTATATGTGAGATACTGGATTTATTATTTTAGAATGGTAAGAACAAAGGAAGAATAAGTGGAAGAATAAATGAACTTGGAGAAGGGTGGTGAAATCATTACCTCTTCTTCGGGTTCTTCCTTTTGATTTGATCAAAAGGGCTCCTTAGGTTGGCTTTCTGATCAAACTAAGGCTTCTAGGTTGTAGTGAGGGATTTTTGGAGAGTATTGGGGCAGAATTTGGCCGATCCAAAAGGCTTTGAAGGTGTGAAGAAATGGGAAGGAGGAGTGCCCTTTTATAAGAGGGGTGAGGGGCACCTTTGGAAAAGCTAGAGATATTAGTTTATAATAAATTCATAATCGGTTTCCAAAGGCTCCAAAGTTGACTATTAAAAGGTTATGTTGGGGATGGGTCGAAAACAACTCAACCAATAGAATTTATACAGGTTTGGGAACTTATAGTAACCTTATATTTAAGTATTAACTCTAAGTTAATTAGTTTCACTTTTACAATGTCTCTTTGTATTTTTATATAATATGGTTAATAAACATACTATATACATCAAAACGACCCCCAAGTGGTCCATTAATGATGAACCTATCATTATCTAAGTCTCTTGGCCGATCCTTGGATTTTTAGGAATTTAATATCAATTAATAATATAATATTTGTTTTAAGAACTCTTTTATGTCAATTTTGACACTATTCAATAGTTGATTTTTGTGAAACTAATAACAGATTGATTACTTCGAACAAAGTCAATTAAATCAGTCCTAATATATCATATTATCCTATAAAATTAGTTTAATTCATTAAAAGTTTCAAATTATATTTATTTGGGTATTTATAATATCAATTATTTTAATTTTTTACTATTATAGTAATTACTGCATCATCATTGTGTCATAAATAAAATAACTTATATAATGTTTAAAAATTATAAATAAACTATAATTACGTAGGAAATCGTTTTATATTTTTAATGAATATTTATAATCTAAAATCCAACATATATAACCCTATGTAACAATTGTTTTTCTAAAAGATATATGCTTGTGTCATTTTTGTATTCATTTTAACTTAATTAAAATAAAGTGTCATTATCACTTACAAGTGGATCCATGGGGTCCCAAAATCGACCCAAAGATGCCCATGGTCGACCATGTATCAACCAATAGGGTTAAGACACGTTTTAAGGTAATTTATTATTATTATAATATTATTTTATAACCCTTATTTACTGGATTTACCCTTAACCATGGTAAATAAAATATTTACCGCAGTAATTATTCAAAATGTCTAAAAATAAAAGTTATCGATTTACACAATTTGAACATCCTGATTCCAAATATGGAATCCATTTTCCTAAATTCAAAACACAGAAGTGGTAGAAATTAATTTAAAATTAATTCCCGCTGTCAAAACAAAAAGCGTGTTTTTAAGATATAATAACTATCAAAATATTGACACTTGTTTATGTTCGGTTTAATTGTAAAATTATGTCCAATGACCAAAATTATATTAAATGGTAAAAATATATTCTAAATATACTTTAAAACTACTAAAATTCATAATTTATCACTATTAATTATTTTGATTAAAAAAGTTGTTTTTAATTAAAATTTAGTAATTTTCACTATTCATCAAAATATGAAAGTTATCCGAAAAGTACCAAAATTTCACCTTAGGCTAAATTAGATATTCCGAATCCAAAAATGAAGTCCATTTTGAAATATAAAATATATATAATTTTAAAAAGTAGGTATTACTATTCATAACGGCTAGTTTGATTGGTTGTGGTGTGTGTTAGAACTCGAGGTTGCGTACAACACACGCTATCACATTATTCGAAGGGAAACGTACCGTGGAAGTTTGGGGTGTTACATATTAAGGCCGATTCAAATTCCATAAATCCTATATTAATTATTCCTAAGGCTTGGAATGTTTTACTTGGTCAACCGCGTGGGTTAATGCGATCCGTTTTTAATAGAGAATTAACCGGATCTTAAACTGTCGCCCCATTAAATCTTAGAAAGGGACGAGATATCATTCTTCTTTGCTCTTTCCCTTTGTTCTCAGTTAATAGAAACTATAACCTTTGAATCCATCCCGTAGGAGTTGCACAATCAATCTTTACTCCTAGGATTGGTTCTGCTCTGTTTTGGATGCAACCGAACTGTGTCAGTCAATCTTCCCAATAAGGTATGTAGTATCGTCTTTCATTTGGGGTTTATCTTCTCCTATCCTCCTTTCCATAATTATACCATGTAATATCCAAGATTCTAATGGGTTTTCTTGGGGTTGGTTTGTACTGTCATACCGCAGCATCCTCCGGTGGATGCAGTTGTCGCGAGGGGAGGATCGTGACCTGTTGTGTGGATAAAGGACGTCAAGAACTCTTCGAGGTAGGGGATTCATGGATTCTCTAATTGTATATGTGCAATCTTAGAATTAGCATGATTTATCTCTTTGGATCACAATGAAATTGACCTAATAAAATACTTGAACCGGATTAAAAGAATTGGTTGATCGCATGTTGTTGCTTTATACCGTGATAACGGTTTGCCTCATGTTTTCCTAGATATAGTGGTATCTATGTTTTCCTTGATTTGTTGTTCGTTAATGTTAGAAATTGATAATGAACGTAAATCAGGAATTAATTGTTAAATAATTGGCTAAAGATAAAGAGGCATGTAAATTAATCTGGTTGTTGTCGTTGTTGTAGTTGTTCTAATTTGAGGATAATCAAATTAGGGATGTAAGAATGGTTATTTAATTGTGATAGCTTGCTGATTAGGTATCCATGATTGGAACCTACTGTAGAGACCCGAAACTTGACGTACATGAACATTACATTACTTTTGCGGAATACTTAGTACATAACAAAAACACACACACAAGGATCGTAATAGTTTAGTGTCTTTGGAAACTCGGAATAAAATCTTCTAATCGTGGCGAACGATCTTCAACATCTCACATAAAGATCTTCCTTTTTATTTACCTAAAACCTTTCTTTATATCCTGGGGAAATGAAAACATAAAAGGGTGATCTCAAATGCTCAGTAAGGGTAAACAAAATAAATATCAATCACATCATATTCATAAGAACATAACATTTTGGAAATCATAACCTGCAAAAGAGAGAGCATAATTTCATAACATGGGATAAATCATGGCAGTGAAATGTAATCACAATAATCATAACATAAAACATGAAACTTTGTGGCATTCACACATAATCATAGAGAATCATTTCTTGTTAGTCAAGACTCATTGCCAAGACTATCTTAGTGGACAAAGTCCCTTTCTGAATCGAGTAACCCTCATTTCAGTCCTGTTTCACTGAACCGGTATAACCTACCGTTCCAGCCCTGTCTATCTCATGAGATATAAAATCTTTACCCAATGCATTGGAGGGAGATATAGGTACCACCCATCTCATAATGAATCCTTTCTTATGTGTGCCACAAAATCATAAATCATACATCATTGCATAACCCATGTAATAAAAATGGGATCATGACATCATAAAACCATTCATATAAGATAATGGAATTCATAAACATAATTCCATCACAACATAGTCAAATCAATGTAAAAATATGGATAGAAACAGAACCCTTTATTATCTTAGATGAAAAATAATTTTGATAAAACACTTGAATTGAATTCTTGAGGAAAATATCCTTTTTTATTCAAAATCAATTTCTTTTCACAAAACATCATGCAATTTTGAAAGAAAAGGATTTTATTGAAAATAGTAATGAAATATTTTGGAGGAAGGTTCATGAAAATAAGGCTTTATAAAACCGTAAAAATCCGTTCGTGCCGTATAAGTTAAAAAAAACATTCTTCGTACTTTTGTCGGAAAAGTCAAAAAGTACCTCGTATAAAAAAACGACAAAAGATTCCTTTCATATCTTTTACTAAAAACTCATAGAAGGGTAAAATTGGTTTTAAACAATTGTAGTTGGATGGAATTAATATTACATATTGAGAAAACATGGATGTGGATGATAAAATACACCCCAGTAAATACCAACGTATAAACAATCTCGGATAAAAATGAGATTGTGATATTTCCCTTACCTTAGGTCCAATTTGCTTTGTATGTGTCCGAACCTCCTGTATAATGATTTAAATAATGTCATTGACTTATTATATAATCATATTCATTGTTATGATATCATATATGGTTCACTTATGACATTATATTACCCGTTCTTTTGTAAATTCCATGTTAAAGAAGCGTTTTGGATAAAATCGTTTCATTTATCGTAGGTGTTTTGACATGTTGTTCTTGACATCATTATTACTTATATCATGATTTACTTACTTCCAGAATATAAAACATGATTTATATAACATATATATTCAGTATATATATATATATAATAGATAGATAAATAAAATGAAAAACACCGTTCATGGAGACGGGAGTCCGTACGTACGCATGAACGCTGTTTTCCTTTCCTTATTGTCTTGAAATGAAAGTAAGTAGATGACATAAATATATATACATAAATCCAGTAGCTTTATAATGTCATATATTTCATTATTATGTCTTATATATACTTTATAATCATTCTTAAATGGTTAACATGGAGAATGAATCTCATCGCGTCGTGGAGACGGTAGTCCGTACGTACGCACGAGCGATGATATCATTTCCATAAATGTTGAATTGGAGTGGAGTGGATTATACAATATATCAGAATCAATATGATGTTGTAATAACTATGTATAGTTATTCTTTACACCATTATACCCATCCATGTAAGGTGGTGGTGGAAAATAGATTACACCACGGCGTGGAGACGGTATTCCGTACGTACGCACGCGCAGTGATTTCTTTTTCCGTAGGATGGATAGATGGTGAAATAGGGTTGTTTCATACTTATAATAACATATCAGTATATGAGTGATACTGATGTTATTACTTCATAATGAAACAACCTAAGAAGAAGAAGTGGAAGAAGAAATAAAGATGAAAGAATTGGTAACGGTAATTACCTCTTCTTTGAAGTGCCTCTTTGAGACCTCCTCTTAGGGCACTAAAATTGGCCTTTGAGGAAGACCAGAACCTCTAGGATGTTGCTAGGGAAGTGGAGAAGGGATTTTGGCAGGGGTTGGCCGAGCTTGAGTGCTCAAATTGTTGTGAGGAGGAGGGGGAGGAGGTGTCCTTTTATAAGGGAGGAGAGGGGCACCTTTGGAATTCTTAAAAATATTAATTTATAATAAATATAACCCCACTTAAAAACCTCCAAAAATGACTCATATTCGAAGATTAGATGAGATAGGGTTGTAATCTCATCAACCAATCAAATTTAGTCATGTTTGGATCTTATTTTAAACCTTATCATTTTCAATTATCCTTATTTAATCTATTTAAGTTTATTTGTGGTAATAAAATTCTAAATAACAAATAATTACTTATTTGTTGTGAATTTTCCATAATTGTTTACTTTATAACATTATAGACCATATAAATTTAAATTTATAATTTTTAAATATTTTTGTGATTTTTAAACTATTTTATAATATGTTATTTTTATGAAATAACAATAGTGTCAATTTTGACACTATTCATTTATTTGAATTTAAATAAAATATATACAGAAGATATGTTCAAACTAAAAGCTTTAATATATTAATAAAAGGTCATATGTATCTATAAAATTAGTGGATCACATTAAATAGTTCATATAATATTTATTTTATTATTTTAAAAACCATTTATTTGGTTTATCTCTTAATAAAATAATTACTACATCATTTTTGTAGAATTATTTAATATACTTATTTTTTGCATAAAAATTTAAAATAAAATTCTATGATGAAGATAAATATATTATCTTTCCCAATAATACTTTTACTCGAATTTATCATCTTAAAATCACAATATTTAAATTGTTATATTTATTAAATTATGAAGGTAACAACTTTGGCATCATTTAAAATAAAATAATATAAGTGTCATAATTGATTGTATAAGACTCCAAATGGTCAAATATTATACCATTGGATTCTTATGGTTTACATTTACATGGCCAATAAGTTTTGGTTATGTATTTGTTCATTTTATGGTCACTATTAGTTTAATAAAAACAATATTCTTGATTTTTCACTAGATAAACAATTTCTGCGTCACTATTGTGTCATAATTAATGATAAATATTTAATCCCTAAAAATTATAAATAAATTTATATGATGTAGATAATTTCATTAGATTTCTGTAGACTATTCATGTTCGAAGTTTCATGAAGTTTATCACTAAATTAAAATTAATATACTTATATGATTTAAGAGAGTGACATGTTGTCACTTTCTTTGGTTTTAATAATAATTAAGTTATTTTCATGGAAAAATATCCATTAAATGATTCTAATCCGACCCTTAGGTGATATGGGTCGACTATTAGTCATCCAATAGGATTTTGACATTTTTTAGGGTAATTTTAAAATATTATATTTACCCTTAATTACCCGATTTACCTTTAACTATGGTAAATAAAATTTACCGTAGTTACTATTCATAATTCCCAAAAATAAAAAGTATGTTATTAACATAATTTGGACCCACTGATTCCACATATGGAATTAATTTTTCCAAATTCAATACACAAAAGATGCAGAAATTAAATTAAAATTAATCCCGTTGTCGAAAGAAAACGGGTTTTTCTTTAAAACATTGCAAAAGATTGAATTGATTTAACCTACGAATTCAAGGTAAAATCAATGATAATGACATAAATTATATTAAATGGTAAAAATATATTCTATTTATACTCTAAAACCATTCAATATTATAATTTAACCACATAATATATTACGATGAAAAAAGTTGTTTTTAATTAAAATATAGCGTGTTTTTACTATTCATTAAAATAAGAAAGTTATCGGAAAAATATCAAAACTTTATCTAATGTAAATTTTAATATCCGGATTCAAAATAAGAATATTATTTTGTCAAATTGAACATATAAACATGTCAAAAACTATATTTAAAGTGGGTGCGCCATCAAAAGGCGGTAAAACTGCATTTTTTGAAAAATACTTATTTTACCCGAAAAATTTATTTTGTTCTTATACCATGTTCTAGAAATGTGTAAGATGAATAATAATGTTATAAAATTCAAATTTTAGTTAATACTATTCATAATGGCTAGTTCATGACAATATTATAATAATATAACATTGTTTATTAAAACTCGGTATTGCGTACTACACACGCTATCGAGGAAGGTTGTGATTGCGTGTAATGCAAGGCAAGTAAAGGATGCATGTTGTGCAAGCTCTTTTTGGTGTAGCGTACAACACAATACATTAATAAAATTAAAAAGAATAGTTTTCATAAAATCTCGGGCTGTTACATTCTACCCCCCTTAAAATGAATTTCGCCCTCGAAATTCGTCGGGGTTATAAATAGTTTACTATTAGAAAGTTTCTTTAATTGAAACCCACATCTTAAAAAGGAATACCAAAACTTAGCTTTAAAAACTAACGTATGAAATGTAACGATTACCCAAATAAACTAATCACTGGGTTTCCACATAGGTGAAAATATGGATATGGATGAGAAATCTAACCATCATGTTCTGATGGAGAGTGGTAGAGAACATGGCTATGGAAAAGCCAATAATCACAAATCCATAGATTTGTGATGATATAAGGTACCATCTGATTCATCAGGTATAAGATCACTAGGACAACATTTTTGTTTTTCAAGATCATTTCCCTAAAGTTGAAAATTTGAATTAGAATAAATACTGACTTTATTTTGGTACAATCTCACTATTGTTCGTGCCTTGAACAATTTCCACTTCATCTCTTAAATAAATGAAGTTGAATTTGTTATTCGTGAAGTGTTAGCAGATTATGTGATAGAATGACGGGTCATTCCATCTGTCTCAAACAAAAGGTTAGCAAAAATTATATACATAAGTCGATCAATAGTGAGATTAATCATATATGGTTCCTAAAATGGACTTATATTTCATATATCATACTGCTTGATATAATAAAACTAGTTTCTTCTAAACAGGGACTTCCTGTAGGTCAGTGGTAGGCGATAAAGGCCAGTCGCACTTCGGTTGTGGGTTCGATTCCCACAGCCTTGTCCGAAGCGATGGGCTGTCGCCAGTCCTGCAGGTTGTCCTTTTTCTAAAACTACATTACTATAACATCCCATCAATAATATCAAAAATCTTTTATCCTTAAACAATACTAACTTATGTCCAACATAATCCATTCTAATCTTTAGGCTTATCCATAATACTGTAGTCCACTCTCCTAACATAGTGAAAACAATTACCAGAGATTTAATACTGTCGTTGATCCCCATATAACATAAGATATGTTTTGCTGGTCACATTCCAGACATTCAAAGTCCTTAATCGTTTATTCTCTTGAATACCCATTGAACCTTAATGAAAGCATGAATGCAGTTACCAAAATCCTAAAAATTCTATATACTCAAACCATGATATCACTTAGTCCTTATATCAATCATGAACTCATGAATACTGTTAAACATTTCGTTTTCTCGTTTTCCCTTCATTATGCGCATATCATCTTATTTCCAAAAATATCTGAATAACCTTTCATGGATACTGGTAGCATTAATCACACACTTTCAAAACTCAAGGAAAGACAACAATGTATCAATCCTTAGATGTCTCTTTATTCCATAGTACCATGAGATTCTTTATACAACATTACACTTGATAAACATGTAATCATTCCACTACCTTCTTAAACCATTGACTGAGCTTCAACAATTCTTTCATTTCACATATCATTTGTAGTCTCTTCATCATCATCAACATAAATACTACCCATACGACCATTCTGATTCTCTTCATGAGACTTTCCCTTAGGGCATTGGTTTGCATAATGCCCGTACATTCCACATTTAAAACATTTAACCATTGTTGATGTCGTAGCAATACCATTATCCTCATCCATGGTGTTAACTGAACCTTTTCCTTTGTACTTACTTGCTTTGTGTCCTTCTTTTCCACACCCAAATCATCTTCCAGTTCCTTTGAAACATTCTCCTTGATGCCTCTTCCCACATGATTTACATAGGGAAAATTGAACTTTCTTTCCTCTATGATCATCATGAAACTCCATCTTTCTCTTATTAGCCGAGTCAGGAAACTTACCAAATTTAACATTATTGATCATATTATGAGATTGCTGATTCGGCATAATAATGATGTTTGGACTTCCAAATCCCATTTCATTATGAAGAATATCATTCCATTGTCCATCATATCCTCCATTATCGTGAATCGTCTTGTTTCCAGCCATTTTCTAAAACCCAGAAAAGAATAGTGTGAGAGGAAAAAATCATAATAAAGGGTGAATATCTAACATCTTTGGTTTAATCTAATATCGTTACCATAGTTCTAGGACTATATCCTATACGTATACTTATCCTTAGGTGCATCCCAAGACATACCGTAGAAATATCTCTAGGGATCTCACTAACGTTTTCACATCCTAGTTTCCAAAGGTTGACTAAACCTTTCCTCTGATACCAACTGTAGAGACCCGAAGCTTGACGTACATGAACATTACATTACTTTTTCTGAATACTTAGTACATAACAAAAACACACACACAAGGATCGTAATAGTTTAGTGTCTTTGGAAACTCGGAATAAAATCTTCTAATCGTGGTGAAAGATCTTCAACATCTCACATAAAGATCTTCCTTTTTATTTACCTAAAACCTTTCTTTATATCCTGAGGAAAATAAAACATAAAAGGGTGAGCTCAAATGCTCAGTAAGGGTAAACAAAATAAATATCAATCACATCATATTCATAAGAACATAACATTTTGGAAATCATAACCTGCAAAAGAGAGAGCATAATTTCATAACATGGGATAAATCATGGCAGTGAAATGTAATCACAATAATCATAACTTAAAACATGAAACTTTGTGGCATTCACACATAATCATAGAGAATCATTTCTTGTTAGTCAAGACTAATTGCCAAGACTATCTTAGTGGACAAAGTCCCTTTCTGAATCGAGTAACCCTCGTTTCAGTCCGGTTTCACTGAACCGGTATAACCTACCGTTCCAGCCCTGTCTATCTCATGAGATATAAAATCTTTACCCAATGCATTGGAGGGATATATAGGTCCCACCCATCTCATAATGAATCCTTTCTTATGTGTGCCACAAAATCATAAATCATACATCATTGCATAACCCATGTAATAAAAATGGGATCATGACATCATAAAACCATTCATATAAGATAAAGGAATTCATAAACATAATTCCATCACAACATAGTCAAATCAATGTAAAAATATGGATAGAAACAAAACCCTTTATTATCTTTGATGAAAAATAATTTTGATAAAACACTTGATTGAATTCTTGAGGAAAATATCCTTTTTTATTCAAAATCAATTTCTTTTCACAAAACATCATGCAATTTTAAAAGAAAAATATTTTATTGAAAATAGTCATGAAATATTTTGGAGGATGGTTCATGAAAATAAGGCTTTATAAAACCGTAAAAATCCGTTCGTGCCGTATAAGTTAAAAAAAACATTCTTCGTACTTTTGTTGGAAAAGTCAAAAAGTACCTCGTATAAAAAAACGACAAAAGATTCCTTTCATATCTTTTACTAAAAACTCATAGAAGGGTAAAATTGGTTTTAAACAATTGTAGGTGGATGGATATAATATTACATATTGAGAAAACATGGATGTGGATGATAAAATACACCCCAGTAAATACCAACGTATAAACAATCTCGGATAAAAATGAGATTGTGATATTTCCCTTACCTTAGGTCCGATTTGCTTCGTATGTGTCCGAACCTCCTGTATAATGATTTAAATAATGTCATTGACTTATTATATAATCATATTCATTGTTATGATATCATATATGGTTCACTTATGACATTATATTACCCGTTCTTTTGTAAATTCCATGTTAAAGAAGCGTTTTGGGTAAAATCGTTTCATTTATCGTAGGTGTTTTGACATGTTGTTCTTTACATCATTATTACTTATATCATGATTTACATACTTCCAGAATATAAAACATGATTTATATAACATATATATTCAGTATATATATATATATAATAGATAGATAAATAAAATGAAAAACACCGTTCATGGAGACGGTAGTCCGTACGTACGCATGAACGATGTTTTCCTTTCCTTATTGTCTTGAAATGAAAGTAAGTAGATGACATAAATATATATAAATAAATCCAGTAGCTTTATAATTTCATATATTTCATTATTATGTCTTATATATACTTTATAATCATTCTTAAATGGTTAACATGGAGAATGAATCTCTTCGCGTCGTGGAGATGGTAGTCCGTACATACGCACGAGCGATGATATCATTTCCATAAATATTGAATTGGAGTGGAGTGGATTATACAATATATCAGAATCAATATGATGTTGTAATAACTATGTATAGTTATTCTTTACACCATTATACCCATCCATGTAAGGTGGTGGTGGAAAATAGATTACACCACGGCGTGGAGACGGTATTCCGTACGTACGCACGCGCGGTGATTTATTTTTCCGTAGGATGGATAGATGGTGAAATAGGGTTGTTTCATACTTATAATAACATATCAGTATATGAGTGATACTGATTTTATTACTTCATAATGAAACAACCTAAGAAGAAGTAGTGGAAGAAGAAATAAAGATGAAAGAATTGGTAACGGTAATTACCTCTTCTTTGAAGCGCCTCTTTGAGACCTCCTCTTAGGGAACTAAAATTGGCCTTTGAAGAAGACCAGATCCTCTAGGATGTTGCTAGGGAAGTGGAGAAGGGATTTTGGCAGGGGTTGGCCGAGCTTGAGTGCTCAAATTGTTATGAGGAGGAGGGGGAGGAGGTGTCCTTTTATAAGGGAGGAGAGGGGCACCTTTGGAATTCTTAAAAATATTAATTTATAATAAATCTAACCCCACTTAAAAACCTCCAAAAATGACACATATTCTAATATTAGATGAGATAGGGTTGTAATATCATCAACCAATCAAATTTAGACATGTTTGGTTCTTATTTTAAACCTTATCATTTTCATTTATCCTTATTTAATCTATTTAAGTTTATTTGTGGTAATAAAATTCTAAATAACAAATAATTACTTATTTGTTGTGAATTTTCCATAATTGTTTACTTTATAACATTATAGACCATATATATTTAAATTTATAATTTTTAAATATTTTTGTGATTTTTAAACTATTTTATAATATGTTATTTTTATGAAATAACAATAGTGTCAATTTTGACACTATTCATTTATTTGAATTTAAATAAAATATATACAGACGATATGTTCGAACTAAAAGCTTTAATATATTAATAAAAGGTCATATGTATCTATAAAATTAGTGGATCACATTAAATAGTTCATATAATATTTATTTTATTATTTTAAAAACCATTTATTTGGTTTATCTCTTAATAAAATAATTACTACATCATTTTTGTAGAATTATTTAATATACTTATTTGTTGCATAAAAATTTAAAATAAAATTCAATGATGAAGATAAATATATTATCTTTCCCAATATTAATTTTACTCGAATTTATCATCTTAAAATCACAATATTTAAATTGTTATATTTATTAAATTATGAAGGTGACAACTTTGGCATCATTTAAAATAAAATAATATAAGTGTCATAATTGATTGTATAAGACTCCAAATGGTCCAATATTATACTATTGGATGCTTATGGTTTACATTTACATGGCCAATAAGTTTTGGTTATGTATTTGTTCATTTTATGGTCACTATTAGTTTAATAATAACAATATTCTTGATATTTCACTAGATAAACAATTTCTGCATCACTATTGTGTCATAATTAATGATAATTATTTAATCCCTAAAAATTATAAATAAATTTATATAATGTAGATAATTTCATTAGCTTTCTGGAGACTATTCATGGTCGAAGTTTCATGAAGTTTATCACTAAATTAAAATTAATATACTTATAAGATTTAAGAGAGTGACATGTTGTCACTTTCTTTGGTTTTAATAATAATTAAGTTATTTTCATGGACAAATGTCCATTAAATGATTCTAATCCGACCCTTAGGTGATATGGGTCTACTTTTAGTAATCCAATAGGATTTTGACATTTTTAGGGTAATTTTAAAATATTATATTTACCCTTAATTACCCGATTTACCTTTAACTATGGTAAATAAAATTTACCGTAGTTACTATTCATAATTCCCAAAAATAAAAAGTATCTTGTTAACATAATTTGGACCCAATGATTCCAAATATGGAATCAATTTTTCCAAATTCAGTACACAAAAGATGCAGAAATTAAATTAAAATTAATCCCGTTGTCGAAAGAAAACAGGTTTTTCTTTGAAACATTGCAAAAGATTGAATTGATTTAACCTACGAATTCAAGGTAAAATCAATGATAATGACATACATTATATTAAATGGTAAAAATATATTCTATTTATACTTTAGAACCATTCAATATTAGAATTTAACCACATAACATATTACGATGAAAAAAGTTGTTTTTAATTAAAATATACCGTGTTTTTACTATTCATTAAAATATGAAAGTTATAGGAAAAATATCAAAACTTTATCTAATGTAAATTTTTATATCCTGATTCAAAAGAAGAATATTATTTTGTCAAATTGAACATATAAACATGTCAAAAACTATATTTAAAGTGGGTGCGCCATCAAAAGGCGGTAAAACTGCATTTTTTGAAAAATACTTATTTTACCCGAAAAATTTATTTTGTTCTTATACCATGTTCTAGAAATGTGTAAGATGAATAATAATGTTATAAAATTCCAAATTTAGTTAATACAATTCATAATGGCTAGTTCATGACAATATTATAATAATATAACATTGTTTATTAAAACCCGGTATTGCGTACTACACACGCTATCGAGGAAGGTTGTGATTGCGTGTAATGCAAGGCAAGTCAAGGATGCATGTTGTGCAAGATCTTTTTGGTGTAGCGTACAACACAATACATTAATAAAATTAAAAAGAATAGTTTTCATAAAATCTCAGGCTGTTACACCTACGAATAACAAATCTGCCAATTCCATATGGATTAGAAAATAGATTAGGTGGGAATTTCAAAAGGGTTCTGAGTTACCCGCTTGCTTGTAAGGATGAATGCCTTGTGGTTTGGAGCTCTGAGTGCTCATTGTGTTTGAAGGCCGAATGCCTTGTTAAAGGGCCGAGATCCCATTTTGTGATGTTTTTTTCCTAATGTTTGTGCTGTGATGTGAGCCTGGATGGATGTTGTGATATGTGGAGGCATGGAGACTTTTGGTTGTGGCAGTGGATGACGCCTCGTGTGGCGAGATGAATCGGTTTATGCATATGGGTGTCGGGGAGGAAACCAAGGGTGATGGTATGAGATGAATGTGATGGTTTGATATTGGTGGTTTGGTTTGGTTGTTTATCTGCTTTACTTTTCCCCACTGCTCAAGGCAGCTGGTTTTGCTGACCCACTTTCCGAATGAGGCGAAGACACGTGGGGTATGCCATGTGCTTTCCGTGTTTAGCCTCTCGATGGAGGATATGTCTATGCTCTTTCTATAGGCGGAAAAGACTCGACGGTTAGTATATCTACTCACCGTGTTGAGCCTCCTTTGTGTTTAGAAGCATAGGATGCTTTTCTAGAATGCCTGGGAATGTGGAAAAGTAATTCTATAAGGAATGTTTGATTAAATGGTGGAAATCCACGGGGATGGAGATGCTGGAATTTAAAGGTGATGTGAATCTTAAAACGGAGCAGTTTTTGGATGTGATGACAATTAAGTTTATTGTGGTAAATTGTTCATGGTTAATTATTGTTTAAAGAATTAATTAACGTACAGTGGAATTGATAAAATGAGAATGGAGTAATCTAATAAAGCTCTTCAAATGGTTGTGTGCTTATAGGATACCTAGTCTTAGAAGTAGCAGCCTGGAGTCTGAGAGACGTTAGCTGCAGTTGTTCCTATGACTAGGTAATGCCTATAGTGTGGTTGTGAGTTATATATATTCTATACTTTTTGTGTTTCTATATGCTATTCCACCCTGTCATTAAGGGAAACTGACACCCCGGGGATTCTGAGCCCTGGGGGGTGTTTTCCCCAACATTCTGATGGGAGGTTGAATGGCTGACTACCCCCTTTGGTCCTGCTCTCTTCTCTTGGTAGATACTTGTGCCATGAGGCACAGCGGTTAGTTACCCCATATATGTGTGTAGAGGGCTGTAATGGCTTGTGGTTATTCACACGCATATATTCTGGATATAGTATCTTATGGACTACTATAGGTGTAACGTGTATATGCTATGAAGGCTTGAGGATCCTTACTCGGCATATGGGCTGTAATGGCTTGAGGTATTATACCCGACGTATGATACACGTTATGCGAGCTGTGGTGGCTCCCGGAAATTACCTGGTTACTTTTGGTTGTGAGGACGATGTGGTGCTTCACACAGGTGTCTGCGGGCAAGCCTATGTGGTGCACGAGATGCAGATTGTGGAGCTTAGCCCAGGTGTCTGCGGGAAAGCCTTTGGAGAGAGATGCACAAGACATATGTCGTTGGGGAAAAGCGGCAAACCAGTGGGGAAGTAGTAGCGGGGTACCCTTTATATTCTTTACTATATGCTATATTCTTGTATGCGTTACTTGGTGAGAGTAGCCATGGTGAGGTTGGGAACATAGTATACCTCTTTAGGTGACGAGTTAGTTTCACTTGTTGTTCACTGGGCTTTGGCATGCTTTCTTTACCTTTGCACGAGAGTCTTGGGGAGGATCCTACTGAGTATACTGTTATACTCACCCTATGTACATATAAACTATTTTTCAGGTCACTTGGAGCAGGTTGGAGATCAAGCTATTTACTACTAGCTTGCGGTTGGAGGATGAGTTGTTCGGGCTCGTGGTCGTAGTCGTTTTTCTTTCTTTTGGGTACTTTTAGTTTTCCCTTTCAGTTGTAGTACTTTTTCATGACATTTCATATATGTACTTGGGTTTCTTTTATATTTCTGTTATGAGTTGTAGTTGGTTGGACTCTATTCTATCTCTCTCTTATGTATGTGTCCTCTTAGAGGGTAATGCCTCCCATTTGTGTGTGTATTATACCCTCGGTGCTAGTCGCCAACCCGGGGCCTACTGGAGGCGGGACTCGGGGGTCATTATCTCCCTTCTCAAATTTTCGGCCCAGGAGGGGTACACTTTGCGGGGAGGGGGTCGTGACAGAGTGGTATCAGAGGTCTGGTTGAGGGATAGGATGGAGTTTGGAGTTAGGCACAGGTGAGGATGCATGGGATGGTAGGGAAACGGTGTCATTCATGTTTAGAAAGTGGGGTAAACACTGGAGACAGGCAGAGATATTGGCGTTCCGGGCCCCCTATGATCTATTGCACAGACCTTTATCTTTACGATGGCTACTAAACAAAGTGATACTGGTTGCAGGGTAGAGACCTAGGAAAGGATCATGCATAATTATTCTTTGCGCCTGTGTTTGAATGTGTAGACCTTGGGATAGGTAACCTAAAATTAATAAAACAAAACAATTAATTAATTAATGTTGAGTCTTCCATATTCCAGGCATAGGAGCTCTAACGGTTGTTATTTTACAGGTATGGCTCCAGGTGACGTCCTCGTCAGGTTTGCGCAGAAGGTGCCCGGCAGGCTGTTTTAGCAGATCGCCACTGGGTAGAGGTTGACGACGATGACACTTGGAGGAAGACACTCTGAGAGTTTCAGCGCCAGAGTCTACAGAAGTACGAGGGCCCCGTTTCAGATGCAGTCACAGAAGACTGGTTGGAGGAGGTCGAGATAGGATTCAGTTCGATTCGTGCTCGGAAGGAACACTGGGTGTCCTTGGTTGTGACGATGCTGCGTGGAGCAGCGATACAGTGGTGGTTCTTGTTCCTCGGGGATCGTGAGGAGTCAGCGATCTCATGGGAGGAGTTTCGAGACAGGTTTAGAGTCGAGTTTCTTTCATCGACTGTGAAGGCGTCCAGTCGCCAGGAGCTACTCACCCTTCGACAGGGGAGCTCCAGTGTTCGAGAGTTTGGAATCCGTTTCAGGAACCTTCTACGATATGCTTCAGACCTGTTACCAGATGATGAGGCCAGGGCGAGGCATTTAGAGGAGGCCTTGCATCCAGAGATCCAGCGCCAGGTCACCCCATTTATGCAGAAGACATATCTTGAGGTGCAGGCGAGGGCAGAGGTTGTTGATAGGACTTTGACCAGGACCGGATCATCACGATAGGGGAATCGTCATGATTCCTCACGAAGCAGAGCTGTGGTCCGGGGTTCCCGGTTTTTAGGACAGAAGAGTTTCCGTTCACCTGGGGGTATGTCCCAACCCTTCCCATCTCGTTTCTCCGGAGGCAGCAACTCTCAGGCATATCCCAAGGGATTCGGCGCTTGTTTTTCTTGTGGTGGTCGTGGTCATCAGCAGCGGGAGTGCCCGACTTTTCAGAGCAGTCATCGTGCACCAGGCGCTCCACTCCAGGTTCCTCTGTTGAGGCAGTTCAAGCCGAGGCAGCAGCTGCAGGTTGCACCAGCTTTAGATCACCCGAGGGTAGATGGAGCAGGCAGAGGACAACCCCATGACACTCCCCGTCCATAGAGAGCAGAGTGTGGCCGTGGTGGTGGTCGTCATCAGGGTCAGAGAGGCCGCGGAGGTGGTCGTGGTCAGCTTCATGCTCTAGCGTTGCCAGCCCCAGGCGAGCCAGATGTCGTTCGAGGTACCCTTTTCTTGTTTTCTACCTTGGTGTATGCCTTGTTTGATTCAGGAGCGACACACTCCTTTATATCCCCTACCCTTGTCCACGCTTTGGGACATGAGGTAGTGAGGCTTCCAGTGCCCTTGGCGTTGACTATGCCAGTTGGAGGTCGAGCTAGCTTGTTTGAAGTATGTAGAGACTATGAGCTAGTGTTTGGGAAGCACCGCTCTTGGGGAGATTTCCTATGTTTACGAATACAACCATATGATGTCATCCTCGGCATGGATTGGTTGTATTCGGTGCAGGCTATTGTGGATTGCTACAGGAAGAAGGTCGTTTTCTTTGATGAAGATGGAGAGGAAGTAGTGTTTGTGGGTGAGAGAGATCCTCGGATGAGTCATAGACAAGTTTCATCCTTATCATCCATGATGGCTGGGATGATGCTGAGTTCTTCAGAGGTTCAACAGTTGGCGTTTCCTCGGGTCGTAGAGGAGTACCCTGACGTCTTTCCAGAAGAGGTTGTATCCTTACCCCTTTGACGAGAGATTGAGTTTGGGATCGAGCTACAGCTGAGAGCGTCTCCTATCACTATGTCTCAATATAGGATGGCCCCTTCTGAGTTACGAGAGCTACGTATACAGATCGATGGTCTGTTGCAGTGTGGTTTTGTTTGGCCAAGTGTGTCACCGTGGGGTGCACCAGTTTTGTTTGTGAAAAAGGCTGACGACAGTTTGCGGTTGTGCGTCGATTATCGTCGATTAAACAAAGTGACAATAAAGAATCACTATCCTCTTCCACGGATTGATGACCTATTCGATCAACTGAAGGGTGAAAGTTGGTTCTCAATGATAGACTTGCGGTCAGGATATCATCAGATGCGTGTAAAGGATGAGGATATCCCGAAGACTGCTTTCCGCTGTCGTCATGTGCATTATGAGTTTGTTGTAATGCCATTCGGCGTGACGAATGCTCGAGTTGTTTTCATGGGGTTGATGAATGTTGTGTTCCGTGAATTCCTGGACAAGTTTGTTGTGGTTTTAATCGACAACATCCTTGTGTACTCCACATCTGAAGAGGAGCATGCAAAGCATCTACGATCCATTTTGGGAGTTCTTCGCGAACATCAGTTGTTTGGGATATTGTCCAAGTTTGAGTTCTGGGCCCAAGAACTTCGTTTCTTGGGACATGTTGTGTCCCAACAGGGTGTAGCTATGGATCCTTCGAAGATAGAAGCAGTGGTGTCTTGGCTAGCCCCCAAGACCGTGTCAGAGGTGAGAAGTTTCCTTGGTCTCGCAGGCTATTATAGGAGGTTTGTAGCCAATTTCTCCTGAGTTGTGACTCCTCTGACAGCTTTGACCAGGAAGGATCAAGCGTTCATATGGACTAATCAGTGTCTGGCAGCCTTCAAATATCTAAAAGAGAAGTTTGTAAGTGCTCCAGTCTATTTTCTTCTAGTGGAGGGAGTCTAGTTTGATGTTTTCTGTGATGCTTCACATCTGGGGCTAGGGTGTGTTCTCATGCAGCAGAGGTCTGTTGTTTCTTATGGGACTCGGCAGTTGTGTCCCCATGAATGCAAATATGCCACCCATGATCTTGATTTGGAAGCCGTGGTGTTTGCACTGATGTTGTGGAGACATTACCTCATTGGCGAGCGCTTTGTGGTTTTCACCGATCATAAGAGTTTGAGGTATGTTTTCTCCCAACGTGACATGAACTTGAGGTAGCGTCGGTGGATGTAGTTCTTGCCGGAATACGACTTTGAAATATTGTATACACCTGGAAAAGGGAATGTCGTAGCTGACGCACTGAGCTGAAAGTCACGTAATGATGTTGTGCGTGAATCTGGTGATTCATGGAGAGTGATGGAAGAGCTATCATCTTTGCATCTTGATATGGGAGAAGTTGGGGGTAGAGGTTGTCTTTTCCAGATGACGGTGCAGTCATCCCTGAGGCAGAAGGTGGAAGAGTCTCAGTTGGGTGATCTAGTGGTGGAAGTTTGGAGAGATAGAGTTGTATGTGGTGAGGCCCCTGATGGTTGGTCGGAGGATGAACAACACCGAGTGTTATATCATGGCTGGCTTTTAGTTCCTTTGGCGATGCACGAGACGGTTCTCTGAGAGTTCCATAGTTCACCCTTGGAGGTACATCATGGTGTGACGAAGATGTACCGATCCTTGAGGAGTCAGTTTTGGTGGCCTGGGCTGAAGCGTATAGTTGCAGAATGTGTGTCTCGATGTTTAGTCTTCCAGAAGGTGAAGTCCGAACACTGTGTCCCTGGTGGTCTTCTCTAGCACTTAGAGATTCCTCAGTGGATGTGGGAGGAAATCCCAATGGACTTTGTAACAGTTTTACCTCGAGCTCCGGGAGGACATGATGCTATATGGGTGGTAGTGGATCGTTTAACAAAATCATCCCACTTCATAGCGATCAAGGAGTCGAGCTGAGTGGATGTTTTGTCGAGGCAGTATCTGGAGGATGTGGTGAGGCTTCACGGAGTACCGAGGACAATCATTTCTGATCGAGATCCTCATTTTACATCTAGGGTGTGGAGAGGTCTCCACCATGCTTTTGGATCTCAAATGTGCCTTAGCACTGCTTTTCATCCTCAAACGGATGGTTAGACAGAGCGAACCATTCAGACTCTTGAAGACATGTTGTGCTCTTGTGTTCTTGATTTAGGAGGTTCATGGATGAAGCACTTACCCTTGGTAGAGTTCGCTTACAATAATATTTTTCACTCTACCATCGGCATTGCGCCGTTTGAAGGCTTGTATGGCCGGCCATGCCGTTCTCCGTTGTGCTGGACTGGGGTCGGAGAGTCAGCAATTCTCGGACCAGAACTAGTGCAGAATACGACAGAGATGGTTCAAGTGATTCGTGAGAGGATGAAGACAGCACAAGATCGTCAGAAATCTTATGCTGATCAAAGAAGGAGACCCTTAGAGTTTCATTTTGGGGATCATGTGTTTCTAAAGGTGACTCCCCATCGTGGGCAGTGAAGGTTTGGTCGTGGATGTAAGCTTTCTCCCCAGTTTGTTGGGCCTTTCGAGGTGTTAGCTCGTGTTGGAGATGTGGCCTATTGAGTAGCACATCCCCCACATATGATTCAGATACATGATGTTTTCCATGTATCACAGCTCCTTCGTTATCTTCATGATGAATATCATGTTATCGATTGGGGAGAGATCGATATTGACGATGATGCAACCTTCGAGGAGCGGCCTGTGGAGATCCAAGACCACAAGGAGAAGGTGTTGCGTGGGCATTCTATCCCCTTAGTTCGTGTCTTGTGGTGACACGGTGGCATGGAAGAGAGTACCTGGGAGCGTGAGTCACAGATACATGCTCAGTACCCAGAGTTGTTTAATGTTTAATTCTTTCCATGTAATGACGTTTCCTTTATGGTTAGACCTTTCATGTTTTATTTATGTACCTTTGATGTGAGGTTGTGAATGAATTGTTTGGGTATGGATTGTTTGTTCCCATACTCCCGGATGTCGTAGTTTTGTTCCATATTTCGAACAACTCATGGTGGTTTTCCCCTGAGAGGTATCTTATGGGGTGTTTGTTCGGATCCCTCTTTTCTTCTGGGTTGGTTTTTAATTCTCGAGGACGAGAATGTTTTGAGAGGTATCTAATGTAATGTCCCGGACCTCTCCGGTCCATTACTTTGTGGAATTTTGGTGTTGGAGGTGTTCTGGGAGGTCAAGAGGACTTATCCCCAACACTTTTCCAATTTTCTAGTTCTGTGAACAGTGTTTCCAGTTTTATGAACAGTAACAGATCGGTCTCACCGATCGGTCTCACAGATCGGTCTCACCGATCAGTTTCATAGATCGGTGTGACAAGTCGGTTTCACAGATCGGTTTGACAGATCAGTCTCACCGATCAGTTTCACAGATCGGTGTGACAGATCGGTTTCACAGATCGGTCTGACAGATTGGTCTCACCGATCGGTCTGACAGATCGGTCTCACCGATCTGTGAAACTTATCTGTGTGACAGATCGGTGTCACAGATCGGATTCACAGATCGGTCTGACAGATCGGTTTCACAGATCGGTGTGACAGATCGGTTTCACCGATCGGTGTCACAGATCGGTTTCACAGATCGGTTTCACAGATCAGTTTCACAGATTGGTCTGACAGATCAGTTTCACAGATCGGTCTGAGAGATCGGTTTCAGAGATCGGTGTGACAGATCGGTTTCACAGATCGGTGTCACAGATCGGTTTCAGAGATCGGGGTGACAGATCGGTTTCACAGATCGGTGTCACAGATGGGTTTCACAGATCGGTGTGACATATCGGTTTCACATTTCGGTTTCACAGATCGGTGTGACAGATCGGTTTCACAGATCGGTTTCGTGTACAGTAATAGTGGGTGAACAGTGTTTCCAAACTCCTACATTTTTGCCCCTTTTGACGTTTCTTTTGACATAAAATACATTTAAAGCCTTATTTTTTTAAGGGCTCTTAAGGACGATTCAAATGCCATAAATCCTATATTAATTATTCCTAAGTCTTGGAATGTTTTACTTGGTCAACCACATGGGTTAATGCGATCTGTTTTTAATGGAGAATTAACCGGATCTTAAACCGTCGCCCCATTAAATCTTAGAAAGGGATGAGATATCATTCTTCCGTGTTCTTTCCCTTTGTTCTCAACTAAGAGACACTAGAACCTTTCAATCCTCCCCGTACGAGTTGCACAATCAATCATTAATCCTAGGATTGGTTCTGCTCTGTTTTGGATGCAACCAAACTGTGTCGGTCAATCTTCCCAATAAGGTATGTTGTATCGTCATTATTTTGGTGTTTATCTTCTCCTATCCTCCTTTCCATAATTATACCATGTAATTTCCACGATTCTAATGGGTTTTCTTGGGGTTGGTTGGTAATGTCATACCGCAGCATCCTCCGGTGGATGCAGTTGTCGCGAGGGGAGGATCGTGACCTGTTGTGTGGATAAAGGACGCCAAGAACTCTTCGAGGTAGGGGATTCATGTCTTCTCTAATTGTATATGTGCAATCGTAGAATTAGCATGATTTATCTATTTGGATCACAATGAAATTGACCTAATTAAATACCTCAACCGGATTAAAATAATTGGTTGATCGCATGTTGTTGCTTTATACCGTGATAAAGGTTTGCCTCATGTTATCCTAGATATAGTGATATCTATTTTTTCCTTGATTTGTTGTTCGTTCATGTTAGAAATTGATAATGAACGTAAAGCGGAATTAATTGTTAATTAATTGGCTAAAGATAAATAGGCATGTAAATTAATCTGGTTGTTGTCGTTGTTGTAGTTGTTCTAATTGGAGGATACTCAAATTAGGGAAGTAAGCATGGTTATTTAATTGTGATAACTTTCTGATTAGGTATCCATGATTGGAACCAACGAGTAACAAATCTGCCAATTCCATATGGATTAGATAATAGATTAGGTGGGAATTTCAAAAGGGTTCTGAGTTACCTGCTTGCTTGTAAGGCTGAATGCCTTATGGTTTGGAGCTTTGAGTGCTCATTGTGTTTGAAGGCTGAATGCCTTGTTAAAGGGCCGAGAGACAATTTTGTGATGTTTGTTTTCCTACAGCTTGTGCTGTGATGTGAGCCTGGATGGCTGTTGTGATATGTGGAGGCATGAAGACTTGTGGTTGTGGCAGCGGATGACGCCTAGTGTGGCGAGATGCATCGGTTTATGCATATGGGTGTCGGGGAGGACACCAAGGGCGATGGTATGAGATGAATGTGATGGTTTGATGTTGGTGGCTTGGTTTGGTTGTTTATTTGCTTTACTTTTCCCCACTGCTCAAGGTAGCTGGTTTTTCATACCCTCTTTCTGAAGGAGGCGAAGACACGCGGGGTATGCCACGTGCTTTCCGTGTTTAGCCTATCGACGGAGGATGGGTCTATGCTCTTTCTATAGGCGGCAAAGACTCGACAGGTAGTATATCTACTCACCTTGTTGAGCCTCCTTTGTGTTTAGAAGCATAGGATTCTTTTAGAGAATTCCTGGGAATGTTGAAAAGTAATTCTGTAAGGAATGTTTGATTAAATGGTGGAAATCCACGGGGATGGAGATGCTGGAATTTAAAGTTGATGTAAATCTTAAAAAGGGGCAGTTTTTGAATGTGATGCCAATTTAGTTTAATTTGGTAAATTGTTCATGGTTAATTAATGTTTAAAGAATTAATTAACGTACAGTGGAATTGATAAAATGAGAATGGAGTAATCTAATAAAGCTCTTCAAATGGTTGTGTGCTTATAGGATACCTAGTCTTTGAAGTAGCAGCCTGGAGTCTGAGAGACGTTAGCTGCAGTTGTTCCTATGACTAGGTAATGCCCATACTGTGGTTGTGAGTTATATATATTCTGTACTTTTTGTGTTTCTATACGCTACTCCACCCTGTCGGTAAGGGAAACTGACACCCCGGGGATTCTCTGCCCTAGGGGGTGTTTTCCCCAACATTCTGATTGGAGGTTGAATGGCTGACTACCCCCTTTGGCCCTGCTCTCTTCTCTTGGTAGATACTTGTGCCATGAGGCACAGCGGTTAGTTACCCCATATATGTGTGTAGAGGGCTGTAATGGCTAGTGGTTATTCACATGCATATATTCTGGATATAGTATCCTATGGACTACTATAGGTGTAACGTGTATAGGCTATGATGGCTTGAGGGTCCTTACTCGGCGTATGGGCTGTAATGGCTTGAGGTATTATACCCGACGTATGATACACGTTATGCGAGCTGTGGTGACTCCCGGAAATTACCTGGTTACTTTTGGTTGTGAGGACGGTGTGGTGCTTCGCCCAGGTGTCTGCGGGCAAGCCTATGTGGTGCACGAGGTGCAGATTGTGGAGCATAGCCCAGGTGTCTGCGGGCAAGCCTTTGGAGAGAGATGCACGGGACGTATGTCGTTGGGGAAAAGCGGCAAACCAGTGGGGAAGTAGTAGCGGGGTACCCTTGATATTCGTTACTATATGCTATATTCTTGTATGCGTTACTTGGTGAGAGTAGCCATGGTGAGGTTGGGAACATAGTATACCTGTTTAGGTGACGAGTTAGTTTCACTTGTTGTTCACTGGGCTTTAGAATGCTTTCTTTACCTTTGCACGAGAGGCTTGGGGAGGATCCTACTGAGTATACTGTTATACTCACCCTATGTACATATAAACTGTTTTTCAGGTCACTTGGAGCAGGTTGGAGATCAAGCTGGTTACTACTAGCTTGCGGTTGGAGGAGGAGTTGTTCGGGCTCGTGGTCGCATCCGTTTTTCTTTCTTTTGGGTACTTTTAGTTTTCCATTTCAGTTGTAGTACTTTTTCATGACATTTCATATATGTACTTGGGTTTCTTTTATATTTCAGTTATGAGATGGAGTTGGTTGGAGTCTATTCTATCTCTCTCTTCTGCATGTGTTCTCTTAAAGGGTAATGCCTCCCATTTGTGTGTGTATTATACCCTCGGTGCTAGTCGCCAACCAGGGGCCTACTGGAGGTGGGACTCGGGGGTCATTATCTCCCTTCTCACATTGCCGGCCCAGGAGGGGTACACTTTGCGGGGAGGGGGTCGTGAAAGAAATGGTTTTCATCATAAAGATACTGATAGATCTAAGATAGTTTAATGCTATTGTGGAACATTTCCAACTTTAGTGAGATAAAAAATTGATAATACACCTCACTCACACTCTCCAATAATTTGAAATTTTTGATTAACTAGGGAGAATTTATAACCCCCATATAAATAGATTATGATCCCAACAATATGAATTCTATTAGAAAACATGGTATCTAGTATCAAAATTTAGGGGCCTCTTAATATGATCAAAATTTGACTGATAATTGTAGTAAACCATTGTAATACATACTCACACTATTTAGATATTCCTCATTAATACGTAGACCAAATCAATGAAAGATACTATTTATTCCACATCCACGATCCATCTCAATGGAGAACAATACAGTAGTTAATAAAATACCACATATATATATGTCTATGATGTGATATACTTATTATTTTTGGAAAAAAATAAAGAAGTTTTATATTCATCAACATCAATCTTCAAAAATCCTAAACACATTCTCACAAAATATCATATAGCATCTGAAAATTATATTATATAATATAGTCAGTCTTTGGTGAAATGTTTTGTTAGGGAAAATATGGATCTAATGGAATGATGTAATACCTTCTTCACCCATTTTTTAAAATGATGATATTGATGGTAATCATTTTCACATGAATTTATAAAACGTCTTCTTAGAAATAGTACAAATTAAAATCCATGAAGGTCAACTCAATGTTATATATAAATTTTGAGTAATTCTATAGATGCTGGATTATCACCTAAAAAATATCATATCCTTCATATGTATGAGGTTACCCATCGATTATATAAATATAAATATCCTCCCACTTCAACATAGTGTAATTTAGGTGAAAAGAAAATATCATGGGAAATTGTTCTCATTTAATACTTTTTATATAAAATGAAACTGTGAAAAAAATCACTCATTAAGTGGTTCGTACTATGATACATTTTTAATATCATCATACCATTATAAATATTAGAACATTTTTGGTAGAACCAAAATAACGAGTTATGAAACTCATGTTGGAAAAACCCAAACATCGATAATAGAAGACATCTCTTCCCATGAAACACCATTTGATTCTTATTGAACTATTAACATTAATGTACAACATCACCATAGCTAAAATATTCATGAAAACCCACCACATAAAAGTATCGTTTATATGAATACGCTTCATTCTATATGATTGAATAACCCCAAGTAATTTGATAAATATAAAATCAAAAATTATTCTCTTACATTGAGATTATTTACCATGAGCTTCCAAAAGCTTTTCCAAGAATCACTAGAATCAAAAATGAAATCAACTCCTAAAATAATACATTTCACATTCACCTCAACACTATAATTCTAGAACTAGTGGTTCATATGAAGATAATAATCATAGAGAAACTCCCTACAAAACTATTTCCATATATTCAAATATTGTTAAGAAATAATTTACCTCAAATTATATTGATCTATAAATACCAAAAACTACTCACTAAAAAGGTAATGTCACTATATCTCAGGGAAAACACTAATATTTCTACTCATGATCATATGATTCATATTTACACTCTCGGGTGTGAGTATATGTAGACCCAAAATAGATAATATCTTTTTAATTTATGAAAAAACAACCAAAATACAAATTGATTTCAATACTAAATTCCTCAAATGTCATCCCATCTTTATGAATATGATACATTTAAGAATAGGTCCTATTATTCATCCTATTGTAAAAAATATCATTAAACTAATTAATATAGATGAATTAAAAATCCATCCTATTAAATAAATTAAAGGGTTTGTTATCCAGTAAAAAACATAAACCATCATTAATATACAACATCCCCCATATTTTCTCAAAATATGTTATGTTATTAGATTCCATCAATGGAAACAATTCCTTATAAATTCAAGGATCCATTATCATGCCCCATAGGGACAGTACATTACTATGTAAATGAACTTACTATATTCAAAAAATTAATTTATAAAATATTCCATTTATTTTTTTTCCAAAAATTTAAAAGAGTATCATTGAGATACTAGACATGCATATCATTTGTTTTTGACATCATATAGATGTCACCAATGACCAAGACTATAATCTCAACAAGGAACTGATGAAAGATATTTCTTATTAACAATATGAACACAGCTTCTGCATTTATGCTTTTGGGCAATATTAGAATGGATGTGATGCTCCAACATTTTCTTATATGGAGAGTCAGTAAGATATTCTCATCATTTTCTATCATCTATTAATATAAAGTCCGTCTATACAAAAAAATGGATCACTTATACCAGCCTATGAGATCATGTATACTTGTATGTTATTACAGGTTGTTTAGCATTATGAGAATCAATAGCCAATAAAATCTAAACATTCCCAGTACTCTTTCATCTATCTTGATGTCCAGCATTATAGTATGAAAATGGAAAAAACATGGACAAATAATATCTTTATACATTAAATCATTAACATAGAGGGTAAACATATAAAAATACATAATATAACTCCAATAATGATGCATCAAAAATTTTCAAGCTCCCAGTTGCATATTTATCCCAAAAATAATATCATCTATATAATGTATTCTGACAACATCATACAAGAAAAAATTAATAATATCTAAATTTTCCATTGGATCCCCCACCTATTTTCCAAAAGGAATATCATCCAATTGCGATAAAATAACAAATACTTACTAATATCTCATTAGAAACACTAATAACTAATAGAAAAATATATTGTCCATTTATATATAAAAATCAATCCCCCATCTGAATTTTAAAAAATATCACATATAGAATGAAAGAATCAAGGCCATGTGTAACATAATATGGTTCTATATATTATTTAAAAAAATTCCCTACAAAAAAGTTATTCAATATCAATAATTAATATTCATGGTACAAATCATATAAAAATTTAGATCATCATAGTTTTTCATAACAGCTGGAAAACTAGAATACTCCAAAGTTAATATATTTATGTTATAATAAAGAAATATTAAATATATGAATGTTAATATAATATATTATAAATGTTATAAACTAAAGATAATGTAAAATAAATTTCACATCAAATATACTATATCACCTCTTGGAGTAGAACCTATATCACTTGAAACAATCATTTCAATGTTCTTATTCATCTTTATAATCATTATCCATGCCCATACTCTAGTATAACATCACTGTGATAAGACCATAATAGGGACAATCTCTTACATCTCAATTTCCCCAGTTCTGAACAAAATTATGAAAATATGGCTTCTAAACTAATGGTTCTGTCCTTTCATACAAATTATACTATTATATAAACAACTATTTGTTCCAAAACGAGGACTTACCATCCAAACCATTTTGACATCCTTATGTGGTCAAAAAATAATTTGGAATATGTCCTCATCTCCCATAATCATAGAATGAAAACAAATATCCCCAACTGTCACTCAAGAAACATTATACGAAAATGGTGTCACAAACCCAACTGTAGTCATAACCCATATATCAGAAACCAAAAATATCATGATATTCATGTTCCACACCCTGAAGCTATTGACCTTGAGATGCCACAATGGCCACTATATCTATGATCTCATGTATATTTGTGCAAAAAATTCATAACCATTTCATTTTTTGTATTAAAAATATATCAGTAGAAAAAAATGGCCAACCATATAACAAATAGTTTTTAATATCACCTCCATAACTTATATCATTATAAAATCCTCATATATAAATTGTTCTAGTGAGTAATGAAAATGTCCCTTAAAAAGCATCAAAACTTTTTTTCTCTTTCATCAATGTAATGGGGTTGAAAATAATTCCCTTTTAATTAATTTTCAACGATAATAAAAACTACTTATAAAACACATTGTAAAATTAATCACATGTAGTTCATATGACATGTACATAATCATTGAACATTTTCCACCGCTAACATGGATCCCCTGCATTATTTTAACATCCAAGGGAATCCAAAATTATACTTGGGAACAAATTATAACATCAGTGGAATTAGGATCCTATGTCCAACTCTTTGTCTATATATCAAAAAAACTCTTCATTTAAATTTTATGAATTTATATCTAAAATGAAAAAAATTTCCTATATCAAGCATCATGCATGCCTATCTAGTCTATCCATTGATGACCCAATTGGTCATCTTGTTGATCCTCCACTATAAAAATTATACATGTTTGATAATGAGAAGTCAATATAAAATGTAGAATGATATCCATAATCCTGCTCGAATTTAATTTTCATGAATTATTTTTTACAATTATATTATATTTTATAAAATCAACCCCCATTATATCATTGGAAAAAATCTAGATGAAGGTACCACTTTTAGTTCTCTACCATTTTGGTGGAACCATACAAATGAGTTGTTTAACAGTATCAAATTTCATAAAATTAACATTGGGGCCACTAACATCCCATTTTTAAGAGACTATACAAGTTATTCATCACACATAACTATATACTCATAATATTACTCTACCAAAAAATATAGTCATTAAATGTTTCTAATATAAACATCAATCATTTCATCCTCAGAAACTAATCTTGATGCATGGGATAGTAAAGTCCATCATATTATTCAATGTCCTCCTAGAAAACTAAAAACTGTTTTATATACGTAGGCTAAGCATACACGTATACACAAGAGGAAAACTAAGGCTACCCATGAGATAATGTTGGAATATACTAATATACCAATGGGAAAACAATTGAATCTAAAAAAAATTACACAGAATACTATGCATCCCATTCTTACCTGGGTACACTCACCAAATAATGCAAATCAAGTAAGTAGTAGTATAAGAACATCGATATTTTTGTACCCCGCACCACATTGCCATTGGTTAACATCTCATCCCTAATATCTATCATCTTGATTCTTCTACTCTTACAATACACCGTCCCACTGCAAGTACCTGTTTGCAAACATCTTACCCTTAAACCACAAACAATCCTACCTGCACAGACTTGGGCCACAACAACAATGTCAGTCTCTCGAAGACCCCTGGTCCATACCCTGAAGACACATCCGAAAATAAACCTGGACCATTAACACTTAGTCCTATCATCCATAATAAACAATTTCTTGAAGGATCTCAGACTATGGTAAAACTCAAGCCATTATATCTTTCACAGATACATTGCAGTGGTATGAACTTGTAAAAGGGTGCAAGGAAGAAAGTCAGTAACTATCTATTCATCCTCCCATTGAGATGTTGGGAATGATACCCTACCCCATAAATTAGGGTGTTCAGCACATGGTTCTTATAAAGTGTAGGGTGCATTTAAAAATCACAAGGAAATAAATTATATTTATACACATATATAGTTAATCAAACACTCATCCCCAACATATACATCCCAAAACAAAAAACCAACTCATACAAAACCACATTTCTACTACCCCAATATTCACAACCACACAACAATAACTACCATGGAATAATCCCAACCCATATTTATATATTCACATGAAATTCATTAATTTTGGTTTCACGTTTATTTATTCCATATCTACCTAGTAAAACAACCAAAAACAACGTCTTCAACCATCTCAGAAGTCGGAGAACTTGGTTAACTAATCACACATTAACCAACCAAATGTAACTATAGGTATTCAATGTTATAATTCATAATCATACCATCAAATCCAAACATGTATCTCCACTACCCAAACAAGTCTTATATGTAGTCCCACTACATAACAATTCATATCCACATCATAGTCCCACTACTCAACATCACTCTTATGATCACAACACAAACGAAGGTTGTCCCACTACCTAAAAGTCAAAAAATTATACAATCAATATGTCTCTCAAAATGGGATACCCGGACACCACCTATACCTCCCCAAACACCCTTCTTACAGAACCAAATCCTTTATCCACCAATTCACCCTAATAGTGCTCCCAACAACATCACCACACAACTTACACAAGGTCACCAAACCCAAAAAACATATCACTCGACCACACAAATCAAACATGACATATTTATATTTGGTAAAAAAAATTCATTATGTACACCTGATAAATAAGTGTGATCACACAAAGTATTTCATCATAGGGAATCCATTTCAAATTATCCAACTATTTCTAATTAACTATTTTTCATGTTACAGCCATTTTTCAAGCATCATTGACAAAATAGAACACCACCAATACACAAGCAAAGACCACCAACGGCCAAGACATTCAAAAATTATATAGACATAACAACAATACAACATTATAAGATAAAAAATAAAACAAGTGATAAACATTAGCACATATCTAATTTTCTACATGTTATTAGAATATGTGTTGTTATATTTTTATCAGCAACTTCCCATACCTTTTTATTACATGTTAAAGAAAAATATTTCATTGTTTTTCGAATGGAATAAATTGTAAAACAACCCTGAATGGTGATAAAAAATGATAGATAGAATAAATTGCTACATAGATGATTAAAGGATCATTATTCCTGCTTACGCCAAAAATAAGGGACCACGTGAGAAGTAATAAACACCATGAAAATATAGCTGGATGTCTCTAGCACAACTGCACAAATATTCTATAGATTAAGGTTCTAAGACAAATAATGTGGAATAAAAAATATTCGTGAAGTGAATATTATATATTTAAAGATCCAGATCCTATTTTAAATGAATAATGGTCTCAAAAAGAAATTATTGTTGGATTGTGGTTAAGACCATGCAGTTTCAGTATCTCAAATATCACGAGAAATTAGGATATTGATGAGATAATAAATATCCTTTGAAACTCTTTTGAAAAATTTCAATGAAGGATTTAAACTATGTTTAAATAAAATTATATATTTGAGGTGAAATACTAGGAAAACTTGGGAAAGTGTAGAAATAAAATGGGTGGGACACCATTTTGTGTGCAACCATTTTCATGTGGTATCGTCATGGTACAACTATTATAGTTCCACCATCTCTGTGTGGAAACGTTATGGTGCCTCCATCTTGGTGGGGTACTATTACAGTGCCTCCGTTATAGTGGTCCAATGTTATAGTGCCACTATTATGATATGGCATCATTGTGGGGCCACCATTATGGTTCCATCATTGCGGTGCCACCATTTCAGTGTTCTATCGATTCGGTGTGCCATCATTTTGGTACCATATTTTCATTTTGAGTCCATTTCGATGCCACCATTTAGGTTTGCAACCATTTTAGTAACAACATTTCGGTGAATCCATTTACTGAATGTGATTTTTTGGAAATCCCTTGAAACAAACCCATTGTATCTCTTAAGAAAACTATGAGAACTAGATTTTCAAAAAGAAACGGATCAGTGAAATCCATCTCATTAAATCAGGTACCTCTCAAGATATTCTCATACAAAAAAATTCTAAAATGACATAAAAGAATGGGGGCCTGAACAAACACCCCTTAAGATTCATATTCAGATAAAACCTCTAAATGTTATTCAAATGATGGAGTGAAAACCTCAAAATCCATGAACACCCGTTTTTCATCTATCTATTGAATATTTGTAGAAACAATAAGGCCCCCACTTCCCAAAATCACCATGAAACACTAAGGTCACACCATATAGACACATGGATTTAGGACCTACTTTCTACATATCATGATACTTTACACTTTTTGTGGCACTGTCTCACCCACATGGATTTATCCGCATCAGCATTAATGCATCTCAATTAGAGATCGGTTCCTTCCCATCCAATGGTCTGGATATTTTTCTTTTTTTTCACAACCATTCCGAGAACAAGGAAACAAATCATTTGATAATGTCAAAGGTAATGAATTAAATCATAAAAAAATTATTTATACAAAAATCATAATAGATCTCGTTACTAGGCACACATTTGTGCCTTCTTCTCCTATGTATCCTCCTCAAGGCCACCGTGCCTTTAGATCACACGAACCATGAGAATGTTCCATCTATGAAGAACATTATCTTCACTCTATTTTATTCTTAAGGTTTTTCTCCAAACATCATGTAATCCATGATATCCAACTCTCCCTAGATAACAACTTGAGAGTATTCATGTAGATACCGATGGAGGTAAGAGACATGGAAGATGTCGTGGATCATCTACCACTATAGTGGCAATTCCAGCTGATATGCGACAACTCCAACTTGTCCCAACACCTTGTAAGGTCCAATGAACCTTAGAGAAAGATTTATCCCTATAAAAAACATTATTTTCTTATATATAGTGAAAATCATCAAGAAAACATGGTCCCCAATATTGAAATCCAATGTAATTATCCTATGATAGGAATACACCTTATACCAGTCATGAGACGTTATCAACTATTCACACAAGAGTTGAACCTTCTTAATCATGCTCTGCCCAAGTTCATGGCTAGAAACACATTCCTCCCCAACCTCTGTTCAAGACATGGGTGAATGATATGGTATTAAATACATAACTTCTAATGATTCTATTCCAATGGTTGAGTGTTAACTATTGATGTAAGAAAACTCTACCATATGTATGTGTTCTACCCACAATCCATTAAAGTCGAGAACACATTCATGCATCATATCCTCCAACAGCTGGATGATACTCTATTAAGTCCCATTTTTTAGGGTTAAATGTAGTGCTAAGGAATAACGAGGTTCCAAATTCATGTTTTAGTCCCTTCTATACTCATGAGGTAAACCATGCATCTCAATTGGATATGACGGATATTCAAACTCTGTGAAACCGCACAATCTCATCCACATACCTACTTTCTAAGTCATCTATAATGATCGACTGCTTGATTTACATTAAGTGGGATGAATTCGTAAATAGGTCATCTACTACCCAGGATCATCAAATCCTCCTAGTGTATTGAGTAATAATATGAGGAAATACATTGATATGTCATCCCACTTCCACTCAATAAAATCTATGTGCTGTAATAGACCTCTTAGAATATGGTGGATGATATTTACCTACTAACACACTTGGCACCCTACCACAAACTCCGCCACAACCTTCTTTAGCCAAAGAATACCCCTATTGTTCCTTCAAGGTGAGGTACCGTTTAGAAAATTATGGATACACCTCCATCGATGTGTTATAAAAATTTTGAGAATATCCCTTGAACATTGCCACTGGGAAAAATAGTTTCCCTTAGAACAACATATGTTTTTTATGTTCCTCTAACCATCACTGTGGAACATCACCCTAGACATTGTGATCATGCATCACTTATGTATCTAAGGCTTCCTATTGAGAATCCTCCACCATCAGCATTATGTATGACCGAACTGTCATCTGAAACATATATCCCCTATTATCATCCACTCTCACATCCAGACACAATGTGGCCATCTCCTCCATTTTCTTCAAGCAACTATGTATTCCCAAATTACAATATTTTGTTACTTCCTATAAAAGGAATTAGCCACCACATTTACTTTTAATAGGGTGTAACAGATCTCAATGTGGTTGTCCTGGATAACCTCTATCCAACTTCACCACTGCAAGTTCATGTCTCATTTAGAAATGATATACCTCAAGATCTTATGATTTGTGAATACCAGAAAGCGGTCCTTGATAAAATAATTCAATCACAAAATCCATATGAACTCAGCCGCTACATGCTCCAGATAATGGGTGGCATTGTTACAATTGTGAGGATGTAACTATCTAGATCCACAAGAGATTTCTCCTTGCTAATGTGTTAGTACACATTCAAATACTCATCCGGAAGCATCATTGAAAACCTGGAACATTTACCCATTCTATGGAAACATAATCACATCAGAACTGACCAGAATCCCCTCCAGATAGAGGAAATATGCCTCACAATTCTCAAATCATGTGATAGTATGTTGTTTTCTGGTCATAGTTTTCAATAGATCTACAAATCGATAGAGGTCAGACACAAATCTCAGGAAATATACCGCTAGTACTATGAAGTTGTGATCATCTACCACTTTATTGGGTTCTTACTAATAACTAACTACTTTAACCTTTGGCGGTTCCACTACTCTCCCAAGCTGGAACATGACATGTGTAAGAAAGTGCACCTATCATGTCCAAAAATTGGACCTGGACAACATTCCGTAGATATTTTGGCGTCAGAAGACATCCAATGTAGTATTTAGATGTTTTTATTGATCCTAATATTAGCTTCATTATATCAGGATGTGTTTGATGAACATGATGAGAAATTGGTCTATGAACTCATAGAAAATAGAGTTAATGGGTCCCATGAACATATCTTGTTCATGAGTAACGCTGAAGGGCATGGCCATGAACTCAAAATTTCCATAACATCATCTAAAATATGTTTTCAGTATGTCACCCTCTTTCATCCACATAGGGTTGTATCTAGAACACAGTTCAATCATAGATATCCAACCATTTTCATTTCCCTTTTCAAAATGATCGACAATCCTCGAAAGAGGGTAATGGTTTATAATAAACACAGGAATCAGTCTCTGATAGTCGATGGATAGTCTTTGACCATTGAATTCCTTATTTAAGAATAATACAAGAGCACACCATAGCAACACACATGGTAGAATTAAACTCTTCTTCATCAAGTCAATAACCCAATTCCACAATTCCCACAACACTAAAGTAACCATCTGATAGGGAGCCATTGAAATCAGATGGGAAACGGTCCACAAGCTATCCTAAACTCAACCACACAACGAGGGTTTATAGTTACAACCTCCTCATGGAATAAATCTATGAACTCAATAACCATTCCCAGAACATACACTATCTTTATTTATGCTGATCCTACTGACAGATCATCTAATAAATAAAAAGAGGCCACATGGGCCTACTGTCCATCTGAAATCTTTTCTCACCAAAAACATATCTCTGATGGTCATCCAAATCTAAGAACACGACTCATATCTGGAAGTAATTTTTAGAACCATGCATAAAAAAATATGATTCTTAGGATGACATAGTTTGACAGAATCCATACCATGAAAAAATCCATGCTATACTGATGTTTTCCCATCATCAGTCTATATCCCCTTTACACGTCAATCAAATTGGTCTGAACTCTAACTGGCGTACTCAATACCCGAGGAAGGAGAGTCTCTCTACATCCTGGCTAAAGGAATTGGCTAGGCTGGGTGAGACAAAAGAAATATAATTTTTTGAATCATATAAAGAAAATTTAAGATTACTAGGTTGATTGATCATACCTCGAACAACCTCTGGCCAAGCATGAAGTGCAACCTCTGTGGCATGCAACTCTTCCCGCCCATATTCTCTAGCACTATTCTATAAACCACCTCCCCAACCACACCATGGTCGAGGTCATCGAGAATCACCCTGATGTTGACCTCTCCCTGAATCATATACTGTTAGTGGAGCGGAAACTCACTGCCCCTGTTGTTGGAAGTACATGATTAGAAACTAATTTTTATGTGGTGGGTGTTGTGGTGACCCATGACCAAAAATTGGTGATTAAATTTGGAACTATATACAAATAAGTATATAACCTCCAAAGAAAAAGAACCTTGGTCTTGGGCCCATGGTGAATGGTCATAAACCTGTATATTGAAACTGGAACGACTAAGGCCTATTTTCAGATGGCCAAAACATTGAAGTACATGTCGTTGGAGACCTATTGCAGACGACCATACCCTTCAATACACTCGTTTGGCACCCATATCACAGCACACCTCCTAGTGTGTTAATCTTTTCTAGTACCTTAGTCTTCTTCTCAGGCTCTATTTATGTCGTTAGAGTAAAGGGTGTGATACCAAAATAAAGAGAAATACATAGTAACTCCTCTAAGCACCTCGCTCAGGACTCCTCATCTGGAATTTCATCCAGTGGGAAGCATAGTAGATCCTTGAACATGATCCCTAGTTTTGTTACTAACATATTCTTTTTAATATATTGAGATTATCTCCTAACTATTCTATGCATTAATCATTGAATAAAGGAATTCTGCCTGAAACTCCTTCTCAAGTTCATCCCACAAAACCACATTTCCTTCCACTCTTCATGGTAAATCATCTACCAAAAAAGTTATACACCTCATATATAGATCAATTCCAATGGATCCTTAACTTTTGTCAGGGGTTGAATGATGATGAATGTGATCACTAACTCCTCGAGCCAACTCTCCATCTTCTTGTCTGAGACGCTTCCCTAGTACATTCACAGTGACTTTTGTTGTAAGGCATGATGAGTTTTCTTCCCCTGCTCATCCTTCTCCTCTCTATTATCCCTCTATGGATCTACTACATTATCCAATTATGCCTTAACAGCTTGTACTACACATGGGAGACATCGGGGTACCATAGATGAAAGGTAAATATAGAACTTCTATGTTCAGGTACTGTAGAGGTTTTCTTTTAAATTATTTTATGTCATCACTTTTTTTAATTCATAAAACACTGAAGACACACAAGAACACAATTCATCAATATGTGTGTACCTTTCCTAGGGTCTCCACCCTGAAACTGGTGCAGCCTCACTTAGTTGTTTAGTAGGTCAATAGTCTCTAAATCGGATCACGAGGGGGGATAAAATCTTGTGTCCTTGCTAGTCTTCCCTATACTATTTCACTTACCAAATTTCCCTAACACCATTTCCTTACCACCCATGAAATCCTTACTGTTCCAAACTCCAAAAATCTTTCTACCTATGATACCAATTTTTAATGACCATCCTTCTTTATGAAGAGGGAAGGGACAAAAAAGTGACACACCTATCCATCCTCATCATGATGGATAGCTAACGACCCCCCAAGTCCTCCTTTTAATTGGCCCCCTATAATATACTAGCACCCGGTGTATAGAATTTGACATAATATGGAAAGAAATACCACTTTTTAGAGAACAAGAGTTGAAGAAAAGATGGTAAATCAAATGATACTCGAGACACTGAATTTAAAAGTAACGATAAATTCCATTCCCACACTCAAGATCAAAATTAATGATGATACAAGGTACAAAAAAAATCCAAAGTAATGTAACAATAAAAATAGGCTATGTAGTAATAACAACTAATCCTGATGCCTGAGATAGTGAAGTCTTGTATGGTTCCCAAAGTCCTCCTTTATATCTAGAAATAGTTTTATATACATAGGGTGAGCATACAAGTATACTTCATAGGTAAAATAATGAAACATGTGCTCAAGTGGAGGGACATAATAATTTCCATGTGATAAAATATTAGAACATAGAAGCACATACCAAGGTATACTAACCATCTTAACATCACACAAGAACACACTCCGAATAACAAAAGTCATGTAAGTAGAAATATAAGCTCATCGATATTTGGGTACCTCACACCACTTTCACATTGGTTAACTACTCATCCCTAATGGGTAACATGATGGCACTACCACTCGTTCCTTACGTTGTACCCTTCCCAAACCTACCCACACACTCATGGGCCTCAATCAACAAACAATCCCACCCATAGACACATGGGCCATAATAACAACTCCTATTTCCTAAAGACACATTGGCCTCAGGCCAAAGACACATGGGAAAAATACTTGTCTCGTAATCACCAATGCCTCTCATCAACAAGAGGCCCTGGCCTAAAGGATCTTGGAATATGGTAACACTCAATCAATTATAGCCTACCCGAATACGCTTGAGCAGTATAGACCCGAAAAAGGGTTCGAAGAAGACGTTTAGAAACCATCCATCCATTCTCCCATCTAGGTGTAGGGAATGACACCCTCTATATAGAGGTTCTCTTTAATTTTTTCCAGAACATGTCGGGGAAAATACCAATAACAATGCCTTAAAGAGATTCAAAAGGAGGATCTCCTAGTAAACAAAACTAATAGAAACCAACCCACTACCAAATATCATTCTACAAAATTATAATGAACAATCCTTCCTTCAAAACAAAACATATAACCCTATTTCCCACAAAATTCCCATAAGTAGTCCCACAACCTCAAATTCATAACAACAATGTATTTCGACTTCCCTACATCGCTCTTACATACATAATACAAACAAAAAAAGATCAATTTTTTTCAAAACCAACCATTCCAGAATCAAAAAGTCTCTAAATATAGGATACCAGCACACCAATTTTAATACCCCACACACCCTTATCATAGATCCAACACCTCCATACACCCATTCACATATAACAGGGATCCCAATAGTAGCACCACACAATCCACACAAGGTTACAAAACCTAACAAAACATAGCACTAAGCCATGCCTGTCTAACATGACATATTTAGATTTTGTAAACAATGTTCTATATGTCCACCTAATAAATATGGGTGATCAAAAAATGTTTTTCATCATGGGGAATTCATCTCAATTTAAAAATGTGTACATGATTACTTATATTTCATGTTATGGCCATTTGTCAATAATTTTCAACAAAACAAAACATCACTAGTGCTCTAGAAAATACAACCAATATCCATGGTTTTCTGAAGTTACAGAGCCCCAAAAACCATACATGAAACAATGATAACATATAAAATAAGTGATCGGCATTAACCCATCTCCAATTTCCTACACATTATTATAAATGATATTGTTATATTTTTATCACCAAATTCTCATCCCTTACTTATTACTTGATAATGATAAGAATCAGATATTAATCATACGGAATCAGTAGTACACACCCCACATGATGCACAAATATTGATATATTGAATAAATCCCTACCTAGATGATCAATGTATCGATGTTCCTCCATGCGCCAATAATATGAGATCATGTGATCAGTATCAGGATCCATGAAAATAGAGAAGGAGTCATCGTGGATAGTTGCCTGAATCAACTAGGTTTGATAGCTATAGAAACAGAAGGGGGAATTAAAAACACACTAGGAAGGTAATATCTTGACATTACAGAGGTAGATCATATTTTAATTGATGAATGGTTTCCAAATATCATTAATATCAGCTCATTATCAATACCATATGGTTTGAGTGTCTCAAAAACCAGGATACATTAGGATAATAAAAATATAATAAATAACCATTTTTACTAACATTAAAATTCCAAAGGAATGCTTGAATCATGGTTTATGTCGAATAATACAATAGAGTGTAGAAACTAGGAAAACATAGGTAACTAGAAACAAAATGTGAGACATTGTTTGGCATGACACTATTATAATGTGGTACTATCCCAATACCGCCATTTCAGTACCAAAGACTCATTTGTGGCACCATTACGGTGCCACCATTTTGTTTCCCCCATATCAGGGTTGCACTATCACGGTTCCACCATCTCCATTTTCCACAAACATGATGACACCATTGCAGTGCAACATGTTTTGTGAGGAACTATTTCAGGGCCACCATTATAGTGTAATCATTTTGGTGTGCTTCCATTTCAGTGAGACCGTGTATGTGAAACAATTTATTAAGGGAATTTTTTAAAAAACCTCTAAAATAATCACACTACCACAATAACAAACACCACAAGAACTGGATTTTCATAAAGGAAAGGAATGAGGAAATAGGTTTCATTACACCTTCCCACGTATACCTTCATAAATTATTCCATGTGAATTTACCTATCGATGAATTATTTAATACCATTCCTCATTTTTTTATCCATAACAGTGTATTAAATTACATACATGTATCTCTCCTCTTTTATTTTACACTATGAACAAAGAAAAATTATTTCAAGTTTTGTTATATCAAGCTCGATTAAGTGATACATTAGATAATCTATATAAATGATGAAAAAACATGGATTTCCATAATCAATGAGTCAAATAATATTCTAAAATGAAACCATATTAAATGATTAATAATATTCTATTTTGATCTAACTTACTAAAGAGAATGATATAGAGGCACCAAATAATTGTTTAATTATATTTCCCACACTATACCTCATCACTTCATGTGACACCAGTATAACCAATTTCATGGGTGTTAACGTTTCACCTTTTTTACATGATGACTATTTATAGAAAAGACAAATCAAATAAAAAAAGTGATTTCACTCTTTATAGTCACCCAACACCTCACAAACACTATGAAATGATGACCTATATTCAATCTACAATAAAACTATAAAAAACTAATTGGAATCCCTATATATCTAGAAATAAATATCTTAAAATTATTTTTGATATAAAACATTATGATTTGTAAAAAATGTAATTATTAACCCTTTTAATTTATAATTGTTCACATTGATTCCATCATGATACCAAAGTTGGAATTGGTGTTTATTATTATTTAATATCATCCAATATTAATAGATTTTAAGAGAATATTAAAATTTCATAATAAATTAAAATTATGTTTATATAAAAAATTGATATTATATTATTAATAATTAATATGTTAAAAAATATTAAATTTCAAATTCTATTTTTTAATCTATGTTATGATCGAACACATGTCAATTTTAAAAAATTATATTTAATATAACAAAAAAATTTATATTCAACTTCAATAATTTTATGATATATCATGATTTAATCATCATGGTCATAATGAACTATGGTACATATATCACTAACAACTACCAATATAGTGAATCAATTTTTGTAATGATAAACCGAACTAAAATATAATGACCCATGCATGAAAAAATAACCTAATAATTCACTATCATATAATAAGAAGAGTATTTTAAGAAAAAAAAATCAGATTACATAATATTAAATAATGTATTTAAACTTGTAAAAAATAAAAATTTATATTATTAGACATATTATAGGCATATGTGTAACCCCCAAAATTTAAAATTAAGAACATTGTTCTCGAAAGAGTATTTTACATAAAAATAGAAGTTAAATGATTCGTAATATAGTATATGATTATAAACCATGAATTAAACATGAGGGCTTTAATATTAATAAATATAATATGAAATTATTATTAAATGTTTAATATAAATAATATAGGAATCGTTTAAAAATATGTTTTCGAAAAATCATTATTTTTTCTAACGGATGGTTGAGATTCTATTTGTTATTATAAAATATAATTAATTTTTAAAAAATTGTATACTTTTTTTAAAAAAAAATTAATTCATTATTTAAATCATCATATAAAAATTCTCCTGTGGTATGTTTTTGGGGCTTTTTTGAAATGTGTCATTTTTTTATGAATAGTGAATGTATAGAATTTTAATTGAAAACTAAATTTTTGATTAAATTACTAATATATAATCATTTTATTAATTGTTTTGAAAGAAAATTAGTACATTTATAAATTCATTAATGCAATTTTGTTAAATTTAACCACTTTCATAATAAATATTAATTAAAAATCATTGTAAATTTTTTAAAATTGTCTCATTGAAAAACATTTTTCTTATCACCTGCCATGATTTAATTATAAATTTAATATTTCCTCTTTTATTAATTGAAAAGAGAATAATTTATTCCATATTTTAAATAATAATAATGTTTAATATTTATTATTTTCATATATTTTTTCTATAATTAACTGTATAAAGAGAAAAAATTATTTACTATTTTTAAGGTAATGATAATTTACCTAGGGGTAAAACATAAAATATAAAGGATGAAATCACATAATCGGGGTTCAAAAAAATATTTTAGAGCCCTATTTTTGAAAAAATGTATTCAATATAAATATAATAATATATTTAGGATACTATTTGAAGTTGATAAAATGTGGGCACAACATTCTGTTTTAAAAAATTACAAGTCTTCCTCTTATCTCACCTAAAAATTACACCCCTTCTCTAATCAATATCTCACCTTAGAAAAATTAGATTTAAATATACCTATATAAATAACATAAAAAACAATATCCCTGAATCATGGAGGAATTATTTAGGTATAATCCATTCATGGAATGTTTTTTGGTAAAAACCTAAAGATTATACATGAATATTTGGATTCCATTTATTACATTTTATCTACTATGTTTTATATATATTTTGATCATAAAAAATATTAAACACTTTAAAAATTAGTAACCACAATTAAGGTAAAAACATATATATCAGCTGGTTAAACTAAATAACAAATGAATAACAATGAAAAAACTTTTCCGAAATATATTTTACATGAATATTTGGACCTTATGATATATATGGATCTCAATACCTCATTTATGACCATTTTTAAAAGATAAATTATTTGTTACACCAAATCTATTAAAAAAAATAAACGTGTCCCACTCTCCTAACATATAACTAGCCACCCCTATTATACCATTTTAACACCTTTAAACAATTTATTGTAAAGTAAATACAATAATATATTCACAAAATCCATCTTATCATCATATAATCATTAATTTTGGTATAACACTATATAAAAAAATATTTTTGTTAGAAAAAAAAGTGTCTACATGAAGAATATGTAACATTCTTTAATTATTGTTTTTTTCACATACATAAATTTAAATTATTCCATGATGAAGTAAAATCTTATGAATAAACCAATATTAGGTGTTTTTATATTAAATTAACAACCTATAAACATCCCCACATCCATCAAGTTTTTCACTAAATGATCAATTATTTGTACAACAGACTCCCTCTTTATGAACTGAAGTTAATCATTTTTCCATTACCACACTTCATAGTTCAGTTTAATGATGGAAATAAAGTCTATGTATTATTTATGTAATAAATATGCATTCTGAGATTTTATATCATATATAAATTTCTAATTTCCATTACATATGGTATATGGAAACATGTCTTGTGTGTACGACGACCTACCGCTTCATGAAGGGATGTGCTTCATCTTCCTATAATACATAAAATGGAAGGAGTTAAAGAATAAGTTAAATATTATTTTTTTATATTATTTATATAATTATTATTTTAATGAAATATTAATAATTCTTAAGATAAAACATATATTTTTATTTATTAAATTTTCACCGACATATTGATGTTAACATATTTCTCATATGTGTTGACTGTAGCAATCACAGAGCGATGTGACATTCCATTAATCCCCACCGACATATATGATATAAATATTTGTATATTTAGATGAATATTATGGTATTTATGATAAAAAAATTACATATTATATACCACATTTCTATAATGATCGTTGAAAATTTGAAACATTCTTCATTCATACATATGGCCTACCATCACAATGATCGCAACAAACATCATTTTTCAAAAATTTATTTTATGATTGTTATTTAGTTGATAATTAATGTATAAATTTTCTAATTTTTCCATCATTATTATTCAATATATTGTAAAACTATATAATATATCAATAACTAGAACACTCATCAGAAACATTGAATGAGAAAACATAGTAATGAACAGTCATTAAATTAAAAATAATGAAATATTATTAAAAAATAGTTGGGTATATTTTATATAAGACATATTTATTATATTATATATATTAATATTGATCATTTATAATTTAATAATTTTTATAAAACAACAATATAAGTTGTTAAATCATGTTAAACCGAAAAAGTTCGGACGTAACAGAATGTATCCAAATTTCACTTCATGATGTAATAGTGAAATTTTATCAAACTAATTTATAGTATATGGTATATATAATACCCCTTTTACATTTAATATCAAGAATTAAATAATATTTAATGGTATATAAAATATCAAATTGAATTATTTTGTCCATTTATATATTTAGAAATCACGTTCGATGTGGTAAAAAACAATATAACTTAATTTCTTTTCATTTGGTTATATTACATATTCATTGCCATTGAAATGTTAATATTATGTGTTTAAAGAAATTTTCATGTAATATATTTTATATCGATATCATTTCTATGTATTTAAATTTTATACAATTATTTTATTCATTCATTAATCATCCCTAAATTTTTTTGATCATTTTATGTCTTTAATTAACTACATCATTTTGTTTGGGTTATTTATACATGGGTTCCATAAAAGGAAATTATTTTATTAGTATATAATTATAAAATTTATTTTTATTATAAAATTTATATTAATTTTTTTCTATAATAGATAATATTTTAATCTATTAGGGAGTTAAAATTATTGGAAAAATGTTTTTTTATAATATGAGAATCATTTTCTCTCTTTGGTGGGAAATATATTCTCTTCTAATCCAAGGTTTTCAAAAATTATTTAATTGTATATAAATTCTATAAATTGTGAAAAATGATTATTTATATAAAAAAATAATATATTAATATTATTTTTTATTTTAAAAACAATTACCATATGGTTTTTTTCAAAATAGTGGAAAAACTAATTATTTTCACATGCTGAACATATAGAAGATTTCTTACCACCACGGCCAATCAATGTTTGAAGAAAACAATTATAATATTTAAAGGTTATTTTAAAATATATTTATTGTCAATTTTTTTTATAAAAATTAGTTTTTCCTAAATGTTAAATATATTTTGCACAAGAATGTTTTCATAAATGAATTAATTTATTTTTATTCAAGAAATAAATAAATCATATAATCTTACTCCAGTGGGTATATATTTTATTAATATTATACATACTATCTCTAATTATGTTTTATGATAAATGAAACTAAGGAAATTATTGAAATTATCCTTATTTATACATTTTTCATTAACATTATAATTAAAATATCCACACACATTTAATAATTGGATATTACATTTCCCCTAAATATATATCTTATTATTGGGGATATACTTATTGCTTATAAAATATGAAATTTCAATATATAGAGTTATATATTAATTTTCATTCATTTATATTGGGTAATATTAATAAATTATTATTCATTACAAACTACATAATACTAATGACAATGAACATTATTCATGAATTTAATTAAATATTAAATATATATGAATGATGTTGGTATGCAGGGAATGAAGAGGCCTATAATTATATAGCCCTATGATGGATCAATATTATCATGATGTAAATTATTAAGTGGACATTAAATGGATTTAAACCTTTAGTTTTAGAAAGTATCAAAAAGGTTATTAGTATTAGAGATATCCTAATTTCTGAGATCATGTAAACAAATTATTAATAATTTCGTTAATTGAGAATTCAGTTATTTTTATCCATGATATTTTCATTTTGATATTATATACATACATTTAATTCACATTTAATTTATTTAATTGAAATTTATTTATGTTATTTTCCAATATATGTCTATTATTCATTATCTAACTGAGAATTTGAGACAAGAAGTATTTTTTCACTTTTCACTAGTTTATGATGAATATTTCATGGAATCATTTTTCAAGGATGTAGATCATTATATTTAATTATATATTATATATCATATAATATTCTTAATAGAAAATAAGTATTTTTTATATGTAAATATATAACACTATTAAACAAATTATTTGTTCAGGATTTCCCTTTTCTATGCACTTACATGATAGAATGTAGTAAATCATATCTATGTTAATTGGGTCAGGTTCATTAAAATATGAATCCTCTATGAAATTAAGAATTGAGATAATTTCCAAAAATCATTTCTTCCCCCTTATTTTTCTTTTATTTTAACTATTCAAATATTTGAATAATATCAAATTCCATTAATTTATTTCACTCTCTATTAATGAAAGTTATTTCATATAATTGTATACTGTATTCCCCATTTTGAATTATAGTTCATACACAACATTATTTATATTGAGTTAATGAAACTATTTTTTATTATTGTGGTCGAGTTCATTTTATCCTCTTATTTGTCTCTCTCATTCTTAAAATGTTTTTCATAGTCCCACCTTCTGGTCATTGTTCATCATATCCTTTATTTATATATAGAGAACCATTTCTTCGTGATATCTTTCATAATATTCAATTTTCAAAAACCATATAAAATTATATTATTATTATTTTATGATTTTTAAAGTCTAGTACTTAATTTTTTTAGTCTGAAATATATTTTATTTAAAGATTCCATGAATAATACATACAATATTTATTATTTGAAGTTTCATTTTATCATATTTTGGATATTATTAACTATATATATTAATATCTATATATTTATTGAAAAATGATAATTTGTATACATTTTTTGGGTTATCTGTTATGGTATCATATATATTATAAAAATAATTATTAATCAAATAACATATTAATTAAAAAAATTATAACTTTAATATATAATATTTTCTATATAAATTTATTCCCTATTTAATTTCATAATGTTTTAAAAATAATAAACTATATTCTAAAATCATTTTAAATTTCTTATATTTTTTTATAAAACATTCTAATTTATGTCATTTAATATCTATATTAAAGTAATTATAAATTTCACATGTTGTTTTCAATATATTGGTTTACTTCATTAATGAAATTAATTTTAAAATTAACCAATGATCCACTATAAACCCCATTTTATATTTGGAATATGGTTGAAATTAAATCTCTTTTATTTGAATAATTCATCAATTACATTTCCCTTCCTTATCTACTATAAAAAATATGCAATGAAGCAAAACAATTCTCAAAATTTTTGTAAACCGGATACGACTATATTTTTAGTATGGATTTCTCACAAAGATAAACATACAATAATATTATTTGGGAATTTAGTCACCTACCCTTATAATATATTTACCTTATGGTGTTAAGAATCATTGTGAAGTATTATTTAATGATGATTATTTACAGAGATTATTAAATTATTTAATTATATACCAATTTAACATCCATGGTTAAAATTTTTTTTTATTATTATGTTTTTACGATTTATTAATAATCATGGAGCACAAATGAGAATAAATATATTATCATTATGATTGGATAGTAATGAATTATAAAGGCGTTGAATATATAGAGTAAATTTATTTATCTCGTTAAGTCATTTTGTGTCATCTATATTTTTTTAGTCTATGTAAAAATATTATATTTTTTGAAGATATAATAACACTTATACAAAATGTTAGGTTTGGGAATCAGGTGGTAAGTCATATCAACCATTTTATTCATAGTGATAGTGTAGTTATCCTTCAATATAAAATAATTATTGGTGTTTTAAGCGATCTATGAAATATATTTATGATTTTATGTGACATTCTAATTTCCACAATCCTATGTAATGACAAAATACCCTCTATTAAAGATAATAGTAAGGGTCCCTCATCGAAAGTATACCGACATAGAAATTGCACTAAAAAGTATGTTATATTCATCTATATATAATTTTAATTTATATTAACCATGTTATATGAATATGATATAATTCATATTTTTTCATTTTTTATGATTGATTTATCTTATTTTTATAACAAATAAATTAAACACTTGTCCATTTCACACAAATATTTATTATGTATTTACTTTTTATTTATGAAACATATTTTATATTTTATTTATTAATTATTAGTTTATCAAAATCATTTATATAGTTTCACAATTTCTAAATTTCATCACTTGTGATTATTAGATTTTTATAAGATTCTAATAAATAAAAATAGAGAATTTTCACAAATATTATATGATTATGAAAAAATATATAACATGTTACCCATGAAACTGAGAATAAAAGTCTTGTTAATGGATTAATTTCAGGTCCACAATAAAAAAATATTTCTTCGCATAAGAACTACATATTTGGCTTCTTAGTTATTTATTTTATTTCTCTGTATTTATTTATTATTTTTAATAGATAGATCAAGAAAATTTGGATATAAATCCACATACATATTATTATTAAATATTGATTTTTTAGTATATTTATAATGATAACATAAAATTATTATTTACAATTAATTATTTATAATAATATATAATAAATAACATATATTAATATAAATTTTGTCCTTTGAATGATGTCTTATAAAAATTGGTGAAAAATTAATGTGTGGTAGTCAAATAGTAAAATAATTATGAGTGCCAAAAATTATCAAGGAATTGGATTGTAATTTAACTAATTAGAAATTTATATTCATACAAATAAAATGAAATAAATATTAAATTATATTATTTATATTTTATTGATTAACTATTTTTTCATTTATATATTATATAATTACATAATTTCCATAAATTCATTTTCATAAAAATTTGTTTGATTGATATAAAATTTTATATATGATAATTACTTATTAATATCATATTATATTTTCTGTGTATAATAATCTAAAATAATTATAAATTTAATTTTCCCATGAATGTAATATTTTTAGTCATTTTAAATTTATATTGTAGTTCATTTTATTTCAATGTTACTTTTATAATTTTTTATATTCTTTTTTATAAATCATAAAATTGATTATGAAATGTTTATGCCATATTTTGTGACTAAAAACAAAATTATTATGTATTTAATTGTAAATATAACAACTCATATATTATTTTTCTTATTATAACAGAATTATTAATTTATATTGATAATGTAGTTATTAGAATTGTTAATGGTATAATGATAATTTATTTTATCAATTAATTATAATATTTATAAAAAATAATTATTTTCATAATTATATACATTAATATTTGTTTTATGATAATTTTGAGATGAATATATTGATATTTTTTAAAAATTCAATAATGAAAAATTCAAAGAAACATTTATTTTTTTAAAAAAAAATACCTATTTGAATTTTAACAAGACTATAAATAATAATAAAATTTGTATAACATACTTTTTTAAACTTGATTGATGATTTAATATAATTTTATATGTATCAACGTGATATTTTTAAATTAGAACATTATGATTCAAAATAAAATTACATGCATCACTCACCCTAAAGGAACAAGTATATTTTATTATTTCAATATGAATATTATAACCCAGCAATTGAATTTGTTGGTTTTTATAGGATTGAAAAATGTATGAAGTATAAATATAAACCCTAAAAAACTAAAAAAAATAAAATTATCACACTTAAAAGATTTATTTTATTCTTCAAAAACATGTTTTCTACATAAATGGATTTTATTGGTTTTCATAAAAATGATATTCAAATTATTTTATGTACACTAAGAAAAATTCTTCGATAAATAGGATATCATTTTATAAATCATCATATTAAAATTTCTATTGGATGAGATTTTTAGTTTCTTCTAAAAAGTAATTTCACAGTGAATAGTTAAATATGGCATATATTGTCCTAAATTAATTTAATTTCAATATTTTGTTTAATGAATAAGTAATATTATCATTTTAATATTATTTTAATATAATTAATATAATTTTTTTGATTTATTCTAATTAATTTCATTTCAATCAATATTATATTATAGTTTGATATACATTTAATTTTGGGCTTAAAATTCATTTTGTCATAAAATAAGATTTAATTTCATAATGATTCATCCATTTATTTGACTAAAATTAACTCTAGAGATGAATTATTTAATTTCATTCTATTTAGTATATATATATAATAATCTAAATTCTTTTAATTATTATTACTAGACATATAGCTAAAGTAATAGCATTAATTTCTTGGAAAATACATTTTAATTATAAACCATTTTCTATATATATTATTGAATTATTTTGAATTTAATTTTCTCAACTTTTAGAAAATTAATTTTAAAAAATGATCCCTTTTTTTAAATCAACATGTGATAATTATGTTATATACTTTTTTAGATCGTTCTAAAATGTCATAATTTTTTATAAATAGTGGAAACCAATCTTTTCTATTAAATATTGAATTTTTTTAAAGCCTTTTAAATAATGATTAAAGAATAAAATTTTAATTTAAATAATAATTTAATTATATTCTTATCAATCCAATTTCAATCATTTTAGTAAATTTTTAAATGATATTTGATATGGTTTTAAAAAAAATGATAAAACTTCATTAAAAAATTTCCTTTGATTAATATTATTTGTCTTATAATATATTATATTATACCACATATATTAATTTTATTTAGTTAAATTGGTTATATATTTTTAATTCGAATAATTATTATTTTGTAATAAGATCAATTTTTCATATTGAATAGTAAAAATACTAATGATTAATTTCAGTACTTAATATTATAACATGTTTATATAGGGGGTCAAACCAAATGATAATATCAGTGATAAAAACATTTTTATATTAATCTTATTTTACAGACACATATATAAATTATCTTAATTCGTTTTTAATATATATTTATAAATTTGGTATCATTTATCTATACAACAATTTTATCATTTCGTATTCTATTATGATAATACTTAGTGGTATCCCATCACATCTTAAAAAAGTAACCATAATATATAATCCCATCCACACACAAAGATCCATTTAGTTAATCCATAAAAAGAAAAAATACATTATTAATATTCTTATATAAGACCCAAATTTTCTAGTTTGGTTGTAATACTTTCATAGTATGTAATTTTTTATAATTTTACTAAGGTTCAATGAAAACAATGTATCATTTTTTATCAAGATCTTTGTTTTATTTTTATTACACCTTGAAGAAATAATATTTAAGAATGATTATATAATAACACTTATATATCACATAGAATAATATTTTTATTAATAATGGAATAACCTATATCCATGTAACATCCTGAACTGCTCCATCGGGTCCAAGTCGACATGCTATGTAACCTCATGTGTGACTCCCCGTATGCATGAGTCTGTGGATTAGAATAGAGGTTATATATCCATATTCAAGGAAACTAGTGCCACATTATCATGTTATAATATATAATATATTAAATAATAACTCTAAAAATTTTGATTAATGTTTTAGAATATTTAACAAAAAATGTCTTGTAAATGAACACATCCGAATCCGGAAAGTCGATCGAGAAAGTAATATTCATATATATAATGATTCTAAAAATAAATAAACATGTAGGGTTCCCCAATATTATTCCATATAATTATATTTATCAATTTTAATCTACTCAATCATCCCATACAGTGCATTTTCCCTGTACGACATCACAAGACATGAAATCTACAATCACAAAAGAATACCCTTGTATAGTGTGAGTACAATGACTTAGTTGAACACCACTAATGAGTCCTTAACAACTATTCATCTGAATTAATATTTATAATATAACATAAATAAATCTACATTAAATCAACAATTAATATGTGTTCCCATATTCTAAACAATATTCCCCAAACACGTGTTATTCTTGCTTCTATTCCAAGTCGTAAAATCATCATAACAATAATGGAAACATATCATCATTACAAATTGTCTTGTACAAATAAATATAACTATTATCCATGGTCCACTATGTGATACAACACAAGGTAATCATGCCCAAGATTTACTTTTTGGTCATGACACAAATGCAATTATGGCCCATAATTTCTATGTCGTTATAATCACTAATGATCATTATTCACCGTGATCATCACATATAGTTCCAATCTTCCAAGATTATCATATTTCTAGGTTATACCAGAATATGCCTTCATGCACCATCATTTATGAAATTGTCATCATCATGTCACATAATATGTTTGGACACACTCTCCGTCTAGGGTTACCAAGCCTCGATGTGTCAACATGACACTTTGTAACCCTATACAACAACAAAAAAATCACATACACAAAATATCACACATAAATAATAGTATCGTACAAGACATATCATACAATGATAAAATTTGTACATGTTCACATTTAATTAACTCAACACGCCCTAAATCACACAAATAGTAATAAACATAACATTTATGTCATGAAATCCATATCGATAAACATGCACCCACTTTAAAAACATAAAAATAATGGGTTAGTCCAACATAAATCACAAATCATGACATATTCAGATATATGCCTAAAATGTGTGGATATTCCTACATCAAAATTTAAATATTCCAAAGGTAAGAATAAACCACCAAATGTGGTTCACATGATAGGGAGGAGACCTCAACATTAAATAACACATGCTAACAGTACATATTATAATAGTCATATTCATGTTCATGTTGTGGTTCATCTATAGTTATTAGAACAAATACCATTTATTCTATTACAAAAATTTTAAAAAAAATTGATAGTTATTATACAATCTTGATCAAGGATAATTTCCAAAACATCGTTCCATTTATGCATTAGAAGTATTATATTTAAGCATAATTACAAAATAACATTCAATAAATTATATCTCTAAATTCATTCGAGAACACATTTGTAATTATTTATAACGATTATTTTGTAAAAGAATATTATTATCTTTCACAATTAGAATAATTATTGTCTGGTAGTTTTCTACCATTTACGCCTGATAATTTTCCTTATTATTACGAATGTATAATTTATATAATTATACTGTAGTAATATTCCATTCACATTATCCTTCATAGTTCAGTAATTATACATATATATATTTCTTCAAAAATTATTCATTTATAATTTATTTAAATTATTAATTTTTTTATCATATTTTCATAGGAAAATAAAATCACGGTTTTATAATTCTTCTAATTATATATGATAATTTCTGGAAAATATATTTTTATTTTTCACAAAATCAACATTAGATAATAAATTATAATTTAATATTTTTGATAAATTGGACACAGATAATTATCTCATAATATTACTTTTATAAACAATCATTTGATCATTCTAAATAATAATCATTAGATAATCTATCTCAATAATACATTTATAATTGATTAAAATTATATATTGTTAATTATTATCTATTATCATTTCCCAGATTTGTGAAAATAATCTTTTTTATAATTTATTTAGAAATTACATATGAAAATACATCGAAGTATTCATTTATAATACATTGTAATAGTCAATTGGATATTTTTTTAAAAAAAATTATTTGTATAATTTTGAAAAATTATCCATGATAGTGCACATTAAAATGTTTTAATTAAATAATAAATTTTTTTAAAATTTTGGATAAAATGAAATTATAGTAGGAAAAAATAATAAACCTATTTATTTTCTACACAACATGATGGTGTCCTGGAAATCATCATATACTAGGGAATCCCAAGATTGAACCTATATCGTATATATAGATACACTACTTATCATGAGAATGGGTGTTATGTGGTAGAATATATTCAATGGATAACGCACATGATGGAAGTATATGATTTGTTTATTTAAAACCCAAACCCGCATATATGTTCGGCATGAATTAAAAAACTATTTTAATTACATATATTTAATAATATTGATGATATAATGATTAAATCTATCACAATATGTCTTCGAGGTAATATTTGGTTCAAAATAAGATAAATACTATGATTTTGGACATGTAATTTTTTAAAACAATATTTTCCCCATGTGATTGAGATGTCAATGATTGAAATAAAATTATTAGAAATCAAATTAAAAATAAAATATAAAATATAATTAAGCAACAAATATTTCATGTGATATGACTAAACACCAAATACTAAAAGATGTTATTTACCAAATAGGGTAGACATCATTGTCCTATCATATTGGTAGTCTCGGATTTGACATATGACACACCGTTGGGAGATAATAAATTATTTTAAGGAATACACAAAATAGAAATAACCTTTATATGATCTAACAAAATGACCAACTCAAAAAAATATTATATTTTACATAGGATAGTCCAATCATCTCAAACATAAAAATGGACTCTGATGTAACACCAATAGTTTTAGGAATCTTTTTCCCCAATAAATTAAAATTATCATTTATGCCTTAATATGCACTAAGTCAAAAATTTGATTCACATGGAACCGATATAATGAATGTTACATGGATCCTAATTGGAATACAATAAATGGAACCTAGACTCAACATATGTTTCTCCCACCACTGAATTGAGGTACATTAAACACAACACTAATGTTTCTATACAACATCAGTTTTTGTTATAAATATTAAAATGATATTATTATATCCTAAAAATTAAAAATGTTTTATATTAATACTAATAATTACATTTCAAAAACATATGTACTTTTTTATATAAATAAAACTTATTTATGTTGAATGATATGATTTTTTGTAAAGCCTTTATGTGTTTTACACTAATATTTTCTCAAATGAACTTATTTTAATTTATTTCTATGAAAACAAATTAAATTAATTATTGACAGTTTTATAAATTTAATTTGATAATATAAACATCACTTTTTAATTTATAATGAAAATATTATCTCTGGGATGTTTTTTGGAATTTTTCTATGAAATGTCATTTTTGAATGAATTGTGAAAATTACTAGATTTTTATTGAAAAACTCTATTTCATCTAAAATTTTTATAAGGATAACTTATATTTTAATTTGTTTTAAAATTTTAATTACATTAGACTTATATAAATTATTATAATACATGTCATTAACATAAATTTCAAATTGATATCCAATATTAAAAACAAATCAATCATTTGAATGTTTTTACATAAAAAACATGCATTTTTGACCCCACTACAAGATTAATTTAAAAATAATTTAATCAAATATTGTTTTAAAAATATGGATACAATTATTCCAAATTTGGAATCTTAATAATTTATATATTCCAATTAGTTCAACTTATTGTTTACTAACATTAATAGCTAAGGTAATTATACTTAATTAGGTCCCATAAGGTAAAATTATTCTTATATAAGGACTAAACCATAAATATAAGACCCAAATAACTTTTAATGTTTCCCAAAAACTATTTTCATTATATAATTAAACAATTAAGTATAATGTATTGATTCATATTGGTTTATATAACTGTCTTGGGTAAAAATATTGGTACACCAAACTTTTTGAAAAATTGCGAAGGGTGTCCTTTCTCATCCCTATATATGGACACCACAACTCCCTCATCCTAATTGTAATGCCCCAACCCTAGTTAGACAGAGTTGCTGCATTATTACATAACATTTTCATGATCACAAGGAAATCATGTCTCGAAATATCCATTAGTTTAGAATTATTGGAAATAAGATTCATACATATGTTCAACTTTACAGCTTGAAGAGAAATACAACACAAATATATTTCATTAGGAACATCCAAGCCTCCCGGATTATGCTTGTAGGTCACTCATAACTAAATTCTTCATATACTAGGAAAATGAAACATAAGAAATGGGTGAGCTCAAATGCCTAGTAAGGGTAAGTAATACAGTGGAAAATGACTTAAATATTAGGCATGGTTAATAATTGAAACTGCATGCCTTTACCAATAATAAACATGAATAATTTTATGGAAAGAATGGGAGTTGAGTAAATAATTCCATAATAAAACATAATCATGGGTATTCTACTAGTCTAATGACCACATGAACCATCAATATTATTTCTATAATGAGGGAATGTATAATTCCAGACATTCTGAAACATTTTGTCAAGGCCTCGGCAAAGACGTAAAAAAATGATTAAGGCCTCATCCAAAACCATAAATCAAATTGGGAAGGGGACTCGGCCAATTCCACATCTATTTGTATCATGAGACCTCCCGATGCATTGAGGAGCTATAGCGGGCTCCACCTGTCACTTACTAAGTCCAATAGATTTCTCATATGAAAATATTTAAACATATCATAAAAATTCGTATTAAAACTAGCATTTGAAATGTCAATACATTAACCATAAATATTGAATGGTGTAAAAATATCACATCAATAGCAAAACATACGACAAAACCTTCAATATAATATGAAAGTTTTGTATCATAATAAATCAACTCCAAATAAAATTAAAATCCATCAAAGAATGCTGACATTGATGAAATCAAAACCCTTTTTAGAGAAATATCTCCATCTATTTTGAAATCATTTAAGAGTCACATAATAATAAAATAAAACATTTACATTGAAAATATTCTAATAATATTTTAAGGGATGCTTCGACCAGTTTATAACGGTAGAAAATAGTCGCACCCACTATATAAGTTAAAAAAATACATTATTACCTTAATTATGATGAAAAGGATAAAAGGACGTTGTTTGGAAAACGGCGGAAAGATTCCTTTATAAACATCTTATAAAAAGTTAACAAGGTTATAAATTACTTTAACCCATTGTCTATAAAAATTATGAATGTTTTTAAATTCATTTTTTAGAAACATAGAGGTGGATGATAAAGAGGTCCCAGTAGATAATTACGTATAAACAACCTCAGATAATGAAGAGATTGTGAAATAAACACTTACCTTGTACTTTTACATGGATAAAGGTAGGTTAAACTCCTGTATAATGGTGAAATAATTGTTATTAGATTATAAATGAATCATATATATTAGTATGATATCATATATGATATTTTAACATTTCTTTTTTAATAATATCTTAGCATTATCGTCGTTTCAGGTGTTAAATTACTCATTTTCATTTATATGTTTTGTTACATTAGACGTGTTTTTATGGATAGGTTTTATCTTATTCATATATAGGCTGATATCAAGTGCTTAAAAATTATATTTAATCATCAAATGAAAATTATACTTGAATGGATACGATAGGGAATGCATTCGTGGAGACGGTAGTCAATACGTACGCACGAGCGACAATATCATTATTTTGATATTAAAATAACATATAATTGTATGGTGTATCATATATACAGAATCATTATTATGTTATATTTATTATTTACATTAATTACACATCATTGTTATATCCATCCAAATAATCTTGTTTTAAATAACAATTACACCACAACGTGGAGACGGTAAGCTGTACATAGGCACGTATAGTGACATGTCATTAAAAGATGGACAGAATACTGAATATGGTTGTACCATATTTATAATAACTTCACAGTATAGAGAAGATACTTGATTTATTTTTTTATATTGTGAATAACAATGAAATAACAAGTTGAAGAAAAAAGGAACGTGAAAGTGGGATGTGAAAACATTACGTCTTCTTCGGGTTATTCATTTTGATTTGTTCAAAAGGGCTCCTTAGGTTGGCTTTATAACTAAAGTAATGCCTCTAGGATGAAGTGAGGGAAGATGAGAGAATATTTTTTCAATGGTTGGCCGAGCCAAAATGCTTTCATGCTGAAAATTAGAGAGAAGAGGGGAGTGTCCTTTTATAAGATGGGTGAGGGGTACCTTAGGATAATCTAGAAATATTATTTTATAATGAATTCATATTTGGATTCATGTCGATCCAAAGTGGACTATTTAAACGTTAAAGTGGGGATGGGTCTAAATCCTTTCAACCAATATATTTTAGATAGGTTTTGGTCACTATATTAACCTTATAAATTATATTTAACTCTTAGTTAAATAGTTCGACATTTACAATGTCATTTTGAATTTTTATATTATATAGTTAATAAACATAATATATACATCCAAGAGATCCCAAGTGATCCATTAATGATACACCTATCATGATATAATTATTTTGGCCGAACCTTAGATTTTTAGGAATATAATATCAATTAATAATATAATATTTGTTTTAAAAACTCTTGTATGTCAATTTTGACACTATTGGGTATTTTGTTTTTGATAATTTCATAACAGCATTATTACATAGAATTTTTTTTTATAAAAAATCCTAATATGTCATATTAACCTATAAAATTAGTGTAATTCAAAAAATGTCTCAAATTACATTTATTTTTATATTTATAATATAATTTATTATAATATTTCACTAATAAAGTAATTACATCATCATGATTGTGTCAGAAATAAATTAAATTATATAATGTCTAAAAATTATAAATAAACTACCATTATGTAGGAAATCTTTTTCTTTTTCTAATGAATATTTATAATTGAATTTATCTTATGTATAACCTTATATTAATATGTTTTAGTAATTAATCTTTGATTTTAACTCTTTTAACACTTCTTTGGATTAAATAATAAAAAATGTCCTAATCTAATCCAAATGGACCTAAATTATAATATTTTATTCCCAAGGTTTTTTTTGGTCGATATACACTTGTCCAATAAAATTAGGACATGTTTTAGGGTAATATTAATATCATTTTACCCTTAATTACCCTAATTACTTTTAACCGTGGTAAATAAAAGTAAAAAGTTAATATTCACCAAAAATTATATTTATCTTATTGAACAACATTTTACTCCTTGATATTAACCGTGTCTCTTTGTTTTTCAATGTTCCACTTATAGAAGCTGGAAAAATATGTTTTATGTGAATTTTTAAATTCTCCTAGGAGGTGGGTAAAAGACAGTGAAAAGTTCAATAAAATTTTTATATACCTAAAATTATTCTAAACTAACTCCAACGAATTACATTGAACATATATAGGTATTATTTATATATTTTTACCATAATTAATTTTAAATAAAATAAATAATTATTTAAATAAAAATTCAGTTTTAAACTATAACTCGGTGTTTTTTCACTATTCATCAAAAATTGGATGTTTTCAGAAAAATACAAAAAAATTCCCCATAAGCTATTTTAGATATTCCGAATCCAAAAATGATGTCCATTTTGAAAGATAAATTTTATAAAATATCAAAACGTCGGTATTACTATTCATAATGGCTAGTTTGATTGGTTGTGGTGTGTGTTAGATCTCGAAGTTTTGTACAACACACGCTACTGTATTATTTAATGAGAAGCGTACCATGGAAGCATGGGGTTTCACATTCTACCCTCCTTCAAATATTTTCGTCCTAGAAATTTCTAGAATACTACCATATGAAAAGACTTAGGAGGTTCTTCTTTATAAGTTCCTCAGGATCCCACATTGCCTCTTCGATCTTAAGGTTTCTCCATAGATCTTTTACCAGACGAGTAGTCTGGATTCACAGAACATGTTCTCTTGTATAGATAATCCTAACGGGATCTTCCCAATAAGAAAGATCAAGTTCGAGTTCTAATTCCTCATAAGTGAGTACATGTGTTGGGTTAGGAATTTATTTTCTCAATAGTGATACGTGGACCACATTGGGAACTTTGGAGAGATTTGGCGGAATTGCCAAATAGTATGTTACAGCCCCAATTCATTCTTGAATTTCGAAAGGTCCGATGTACCTGGGACTCAATTGACCCTTCATACTGAATCGTATAACTCCCTTCCATGGAGATACCTTCAAGAAAACATGATCTCGTTCCTGAAATTCCTAATCCTTCTTTTGGTTATCGGCATAGCTCTTCTACCTAATTTGAGCTGCATTGATGTGGTTTTGGATTACCTTCTACTTTTCCATCGTTTCCTCCACCAGTTTTGGGCCTACAATTTTTCTTTCACCAACGTTATCCCAAAAGGTTGGTGTGCGACATCTCTTTCTGTATAATGCTTCATTTGATTCCATCCAAATACTTGAATAGAATCTGTTGTTATGTAAAAATTATACCAGAGGTAAATATTGATCCCACATACCCTGAAAGTCATGTGAGAAAGATCTCAACATGTATTCTAAGGTTTGAATAGTCCGTTTTGATTATCCATATTTTAGAGGGTGGTAGGTAGTGCTCAAACAATGTTCAGTATCCAAGGCCATCTGAAGACTCTTCCAGAATCTTGAAGTAAAATGGGAATCACGATCAGAAACAATTGATAAGGGTACTCCATGATGTCTCACAACTTCATTAATATATAGTATTTCTAGACATTCAAGTGGTAGATCTTATCTTATAGTAAAAAATGTGATGACATGGTAAGACAATCAACAATGACCCATATTGCATCGTTCTTTCTACATGTCTTTGGTAGTCCTAAGATAAAGTCCATCCTAATATTATCCCATTTCCACTCCGGTATGGGAAGATGTCGCATGACTCCTCCAGGCTGTTGCCTTCCATCTTTAACATGTTCACAAACCATACATCTTGACACAAAATCAACAATCTCCCTCTTCATGTTGTCCCACCAAAAACGATCCTTAAAATCTCTATACATTTTGGTGCTTCCAGGGTGTATAGATAAATTTGAATCTATGAACATCATCTAACAATTCCCTTTTTAGATCAGGTATATCGGCAACACAAAGTCTCTTCCTAAATTTCCAAAATCCTTCTTCATACACATAGTCTCTCAATCTCCCATCATTCACAGCTTTAATCTTCTTTTGAAATTCTTTATCATCAGTCTAAGAACTCTTTATCCTTTCTAATAACGATTTTTTGGCAACCATTTTAAAAATCATTAATGTTTCACCTTCCTTGGTGATTCCCATATCCAACATTACATGATCCAGGAAAATAAGATCCCTTTCAATTATCATTATATTCAAAACTCCATGATCGTTTCTACTCAAAGCATCTGTCACCTTATTTTCCATCCCCTGGTGTTCGTGTATCGTGCAATCATAATCATTGAGTAGTTCAATCTATCGCCTTTGCCTCATGTTGATTTATGTCTGTGAGAAAATATACTTCAATATCTTGTGATCAGTATAAATCTCCCATTTTTTACTATAGAGATAATGTATCCATATCTTCAAAGAAATGATTACAGCAGCTAACTCAAGAGCATGAGTAGGATATTTTTTCTCTTGAATTTTCTATTGTCGTGACGGATAGGAAATAACACTATCATTATACATAAGGACACAACCAAGTCCTTTCTTCAATGCATCACTATAAATAAGAAACCCATCATTCCCCAATGGTAGAGTCAATATAGGAGCATTGACTAATCTTCTATTCAGTTCTTCACAAGATTCTTCACTCTCTTTTGTCCAAACAAATTTAACCCCTTTACGTGTGAGCTTCGTTAATGGGTTAGCCAATCGGGAAATGTTATGGACGAAACTTCGATAATAACCTGCTACACCAATCAAACTGTGTTCCTCAGTTATACTCGTTGGTGCATTCCATTCTTGGATTTCTCTTGTCTTAGAAAGATCAACCGAGATTCCATCCATAGAGACAATATGGCCAAGAAAAGAAATCTCTTGAAGCCAGAATTCACACTTAATAAACTTCCCATATAATTCATTTCTTCTAAGAGTATTCTGGATAATGCGCAAGTGATTTTCATGATCCTAGTAGCTTCTGGAGTATACCAATATATCATCAATAAATACCACCACAAAATCATCAAGAAATTTCATGAAAACTCTATTAATTAGATCCATGAATAGAGAAGTTGCATTAGTCAATCCAAAAGGTATTACAGTAAACTCATAATGCTCGTACCTGGTTTTAAATGCTATCTTCGGAATGTATTCCTTCTTCACACACAACTGATGGTATCCAGATCGAAGGTCAATCTTTGAAATGTATTGAGTTCCATGGATTTGACCAAATAAATCATCAATGTGAGTTAGTGGATACTTGTTCTTTATTGTTATGGCATTTATTTATCGGTAGCTGGTACATAACCTCATTGATCCATCTTTCTTATTAACAAAATGGACAGGGGCTCCCCATGGAGAAACAATAGGGAGAATAAATCACTTATTACTAAATTCCACTAGTCGTTTCTTTAGTTTAACTAATTACACAGTGTCCATTCTATAAGGGGTCTTCGATATAGGCCTTGAACTAGGAATTGAATCAATAGAAAACTCAATTTATCATTCTGATGGATGTCCATGTAAATCTTCCAAAAACACATCAACATAATCTCTTACAATAGGTACATCCTCTATTTGAACATTCCTTTCCTCACCCACAATTATTTCATTCTCTTCCACCCCAATAATTCAATTTAATTAAGTTACTGGGGGTGGATCTTGGTAAGAATTATGTGGTGATGATTCTACTGTAAAGATAAGGTGTTCCTTATCAGCATCATCAAAAATCATAACCTCCTTCTTTTTATAATAAATCTTCACATCATGGTCTGAAATTCAATCCATGTCGAGGATTATATCAAACTCAATCATAGTTATAATGATGAGATAAGTGGATAAAGAACATTTATGTTCTCTAATGGGGACTGATTCACCAAACTTTTTTGCAATTATACATCCCTTAGGAGTTTTAACTAACAACTCCATTGTTAAATCAAATTGTAAATATCTAATTTTGTTAGAAAACTGGGAGAATACGAAACAATGAGATGATCCAGAATCAAATAAATCATTTTCTAAACTTGAGGAAACCATTAAATTACCTACCACCATGTCTTTTGGGGCTTCAACCTCAGTAGTAGTGATTTCATAGGCATGGCCTTGATCCCTTGTCCTTTTCTATGGTACGTTTCCTTGATTCTTAGAACATTCATTTTCATAATGTCCCATCTACCTAGAATTGTATAATTGAACATTTGTATTGTCTGTCATTCCCTTACAATCACCACCTAGATGGAATGTATGTCCACATTTGTAGCATACTTCTTTTCCTTTTAGACAGGCACTAGGGTGATTCCTTTCACAATTATCACATGGTGGAAATTCAATTCTTCCCTTCTTCCCTATTTCCCTATTTCGTTTCCCAGAGTGTTCAGCAGATCTCTTCTTCTCTTCCATTGATTTAAAGTCATAAGAATTAGAGAATTATTTTTCTGTCTTGTTAACACATGAGACAATATCTTCGTATGATGAGAAGGATTGTGAGACAAATTCTCGATGGAGAAACTATTTTAACCCATCAAAGAAACAATAAATCTTACGTCTTGGGTTACGTATATAATTTATGGCATACCTTGCTATCCTTGTAATGTTAGCCTCATTCTTTGCGACATTCTCAGCCTTCTTTTGTCTTAGACTCAGAAATTGCCTTTCCATATCTTCTTGATGGTCACGAGAAAATTATTTTTCTAAAAACAGATCTTTGAACTCCCTCTATTCCATATTTGAAACTTCGTCATCTTCCTTCGTGTTTTGAATCAATTACCACCATTAATCAGCATCTCCAGTGAGGCGGTGTACTGCCATGATTACTTTTTCCCTTTCACTACTCCCCAAGGCATGGAAAATTTCCACTAATGAATATATCCATTCCTCAGCTACTAAGTGATCTAACATTGATCCTCCACGATGTGGGTCTGGGTGCTCCATATGGTTAAGGTTATTATTCATAACCTGAGTGAGTTTTCCCAGTATGGTGTTTAGCTGATCAGCACCAGTTGCATCACCAGCTCCACTGTAATTATCTTGAGCAGGAGGTAAATCTATACATGGAGTTCATGCATTAATATAGTTTCTATTCCTTCCACTAGGCTCCATTTCTAAACCATGGAATAAACTAGATTAGTTTATGAATCGAAATATCTAATTCCAAACTTCTAAAACACTTACCATAAATTCAATAGTTTATGTATGTAACCCATAATCCTAAAAAAATGTTTTCTTTGAGAAATTATATACTCATAAACCCTTCATAATGGTTTGTAAAGAAAATGAGAATTATGCTTTGAATATCCCAGGGGAGTGTCGTAACCAAGCATGAAACAAGGCCTGTTGCCATTCACCCGTTCCCGTTCAAGTATAACTCAAAGCGGTGTATTCAGGTTTTACCTCTAGGTACATCTGCACCAGAGCTGCCTCTACCTGCTCGTATCCAGACAGGGATGTATTTGTCGGAAAACTACCAAAATCTCCACAATACAAAAATTCTAGGAAGTTATTCTATACTAATCCTCAAAGTCTATCTTAGGTCTATGTGCTCTAGTTAGAGTTTATCTAAATCTCATTTCCAAGGGTTGTACTAAACTTTCTCTGATACCTACTATAACGCCCTAACCCTAGTTACCCAGATTCGGTGCATTATTACATAACATTGGCATGATCACAAGGAAATCATGTCTTGAAAGACTGGTCAGTTTAGTCTTATTGGAAACAAGATTCATACATATGTTTAACTTTACAGCATGAAAAGAAATACAACAGAAATATATTTCATTATGAATATCAAAGACTCCAAGATTATGCATGTAGGTCACTCATAACTAACTTCTTAATATTTTGGGAAAATGAATCATAAGAAAGGGGTGAGATTAAACGTTCATTAAGGGTATGTAATACATCAGAAAATGACATAAATATTTAGCATGTTGAATTATTGAAACCACATGCCTTTACCAATAATTAACATGAATACATTTATGTAAAGAATATGAGAGAAGTAAATAATACCATAATAAAACATAATCATGGTTATTCTACTAGTTTAATGTCCACATGAACTATCAATATTATTTCCATAATGATGGAATGTATAATGACGGACATTATGAAACATTTTTTCAAGCCCTCAGCCAAGACGTCTGAAAATAATTAAGGCCTCAGCCAAAACCATAAATCAAACTGGGAAAGGGCCTTGGCCAATTTCACATCTAGTTGTCTCATGAGACCTACTGATGCATCGAGGAGTTATATCAGGCTCCAACCATCACTAACTAAGTCCAATACATTCCTCATATGAAAAGGTTTGAATATATCATAAACATTCATATTATAACTAGCATACGAAATGTCAATACATTAACCATAAATCATGAATGGTGTAAAAATAGCACATCCATATTCAAACACATCACAAAACCTTCAATATAATATGGAAGTTTTGTATCATAATAAAGAAACGCCAAATAAATTTAAAATCCATCAAAGGATGTTGGCATAGATGAAATCAAAACCCTTTTTAGAGAAATATCTCTTCCTATTTTGAAATAATTTAAGAGTCACATAATTATAAAATAAAACATTAACTTTGAAAATATTTTTATAATCTTGTAAGGGATGCTTTGACGTGTTTATAACTATAGAAAATAACCGCTCCCTCCGTATATGAGAAAAAAAGACATTATTACCATAATTCTGTCGAAAAGGTTAGAAAGGACCTTGTTTGAAAAAAAAACGGAAAGATTACTTTATAAAACTATTATAAAAAGTTAACAATGGTATAAATTACTTTAAACCATAGTCTATAAAATAGAAATAATTTTTTGAAATACATTTTTAAGAAACATGTAGGTGGATGATAAAGAGGCCCCAGTAGATAATTACGTATAAACAACTTTGGATAATGAAAAAATTGTGAATTAAACCCTTACCGTGTACTTTTCCATAGTTGAGGGTAGGTTAAACTCTTGTATAATGGTGAAATAATTGTTATTAAATTATACAAGAATCTTATACATTAATATTATATCATATATGATCTTTTAACATTTCTTTGTTAATAATGTCTTAGTATTATCGTCGTCTCGGGTGTTAACTTACTCATTTTCGTTTATATGTTTTGTTACGTTAGACGGGTTTTTTATCGATAGGATGTATCTTATTCCTAATAAGGATGATATAAAGTTGTTAAAAATTATTTTTAATCATCAAATGAAAATTATAATTGAATGGATACGATGGGGAATGAATCTCATCGTGTTCATGGAGACAGTAGTCTGTACGTACGCACGAGCGACAATATCATTTTTTTGATATTAAAATAATATATAAATGGATGGTATATCATATATACAGAATCATAATCATGTTATATTTATTATTTAAATGAATTACACATCAATATTATACCCATCCAAATAATAATGTTTTGTATAATAATTACACCACGATGTGGAGACGGTAAGCCGTACGTACGCACGTATGGTGACATGTCATTCAAAGGATGGATAGAATAATGAATATGGTTATACCATATTTATAATAATGTCAATGATTATATAAGATACCAGATTTATTATTTTATAATGGGAATATCAAAGAAATAAGAAGTTGAAGAATAAAGGAACTTGAATGAGGGTGGTGAAAACATTACCTCTTCTTCGGGTTCTTCTTTTTGATTTGATAAAAAGGTCCTCTTAGGTGGGATTTATCACTAAAAGATGGCCTCTAGGATGAAGTGGGGGAAGTTGAGATAATATTTGGGCAGGGTTTGGCTGAGCCAAAAGGCATTGAATGTGTAAATTAGAGATAAGGGGGAGTGCCCTTTTATAAGAAGGGTGAGGGGCACCCTAGGATAATCTAGAAATATTATTTTATAATAATTTCATATTCGGTTTCTAATGGCTCAAAAGTGGATTTTATAAAGTCTAAGGTGGGGATGGGTCTAAACCCTTTCATCCAATATATTTTAGATAGGTTTGGGTCATTATATTAACCTTATCATTTATAATTAACTCTTAGTTAAATCGTTTGACATTTACCATGTCTCTTTGTATTTTTATATTATATAATTAATAAACATACTATATAAATCCAAGAAACCCCAAAGTGGTCCATTAATTATTATCATATCATGCTATAATTTTTTTTGGATGAAAATTAGATTTTTTATAAATAGAATATCAATTAATAATATAATATTTTTTTTAAAAACTCTTGTGTGTCAATTTTGACACTATTAGGGATTTTGTTTTTTATAATTTCATAACAGTGTTAATACTTCAAATATAATTTATATAACAAATACTAATATGTCATATTAACCTTGAAAATTATTTTAATTCATAAAAAGTCTCAAATTACTTTTATTTTATATTTATAATATCGATTATTTTAATATTTCAGTAATAAGGTATTTACTGCATCATCATTGTCTCATAAATAAATTAAATTATGTAATGTATAAAAATTTGAAGTAAAATACCATTATGTATGAAATATGTTTATCATTCTAATGAATATTTATAACCAAATTTATCTTATGTATAACCATATATTAAAGTGTTTTAGTAATTAAACTATGATTTTAACTATTTTTACTCTTCATGGAATTAAATAATATTAAATGTCCTAATCTAATAAAATTGGACATAAATGATAATATTTTATTCCTAAGGTTGTTTTTGGTCGATATACACTTTTAGAATAAAATTAGAACATGTTTTAGGGTAATATTAAATCATTTTTACCCTAAATTAACCTATTTACTTTTAACCGTAATAAATAAAAGTAAAAAGTTATTATTCAGAAAAAATTATATTTATCTTATTGATACAAATTTTACTCCTTGATATTAACTGTGTCTCTCTGATTTTTGAAATTCCACTCATAGAAGCGGTAAAATTAAGTTTTATGTGAATTTTTAAATTATCCTAGGAGGTGAGTAAAAGATAGTGAAAAGTTCAATAAAATATTTATATATCTAAAATTATTCAAAACTAACTCCTATGAATTACATTGAACGTATATAGGTATTATGTATCTATTTTTACCTTAATTAAATTTAAAAAAAATAATAATTATATAAATAATAATTCGGTTTTAAACTATAACACAATGTTTTTTCACTATTCATAAAAAATTTAATGTTTTCAAAAAAATACCAAAAATTCACTGTATGATAATTTCATTATTCCAAATCCAAAATTTAAGCCCATTTTGAAAGAAAAAATTTATAAAATTTCAAAAAGTGGGTATTAGTATTCATAATGGCTAGTTTGATTGGTTGTGGTGTATATTATAACTCGAAGTTGCGTACGACACACGCTATTATATTATTCAAAGAGAAGCGTACCATGGAAGCTTGGGTTGTTACACTAATACCTCTGACAAAATTAGGTTCATAAGTTATCTTATTTATAAATAAAAAAAATATATATAAATTCCTCTTTTATGACTCCCTTTGGTTATAAAGTCTTCCAAGTAATCCTTTTGTAAGAAAGTAAAAGGAGATACCTGATTAAGAGGTATTGTTTTCTATCATGATCATTTCATTTATTATAATTCTCTACCCCTACCATAATTTTATTCAATGGTTATATATAAACACAATTATCATAAATATACTATGATTTTTTCGTAATGATCCAACCTACACTTACACACACCTCTATCTAAAGGATAATAAATATTATGTTAACATGTACAAAGAATTTCCAAGACACTAAATGATGATTGTTAAATTTTTCATTACCACCTATAATGGTGTAAATTCTGATGTAAAATGATTTAATATATTTTTTTAATTGTTATTTTCGATCAAATTTTTTATTATTTGTATAACACATATCTTATTAATTTCAATTTGATGTAAATAAGATAATTTCGATTCTAGAAGTGTGGACTACCGTCCCCTCAAAGTGACAAGATTCAGTCACAAAGTAAATAAAATTTATTAATGATGGGTTTAGTGAATAGATATTATATATATAAAATTATGTTTCTACTTCAATGATATTATATGTATATATAAATATAATTAATTTTCATTATTTTTGTCAATAAAACAATAAAAATGGATTCAATATCCATGTGTATGTATGGCTTACCGTCAACATGAATATTGTATTAAATTTTTTACATCTATATTATATAGATTATTATAAAACACATATCATGAATATAAATTTCATTGATATCATGGATTTAATTCTTCAATCATGATATATGTACAAGTGCCAATGATATAACAAATTGATACACATGCGAAAATCAAAGCGAATATTATCTAATTTGAAATATTAACATAAAATTGTTAAAATGTGTGTAATATAAGGTCATAATGAAACCATATATTGTATTATATATAAAATTATTTATCTGAAAAATATTTATAATACATTTATATTTATTATACATGGGTTTTAAATGAATAAAATAAGATTCAATAAAATATTTAATGTGATTTCATATATCATTTAATTTCCATGATATTTCTCATTTATTCACCAGTAATTTATTTTGAGTGTTGTGTATAAATACCGTGAATTTATTTAATTCTAATTATTCTTAAATTTATTATTATTCACATTTTTATTTTATTATATTTCATTTATGGGGTTTCTGTTTCAAATATAACCAAATTGGTAAATAAGATTTGTCTTAATTTTCCTTCTTTTAAACTCTTAATTTATTATACAACTATATTTTTTTTCATGTATATAATTCCATTTTACAAGTTATATAATGAATATAATTTCTTTTAAGATATTTTATGATTCATGTAATTTCATTTTACTACATGGAGCGTATGATTCCACGTTACCATTTGATAATTGATTATTAAAAAACCTCAATTCATTACGAGATTGATAATGACTATAGTTCAATTAACAAAATATATTGATCCATATATCATGAAAAATAATTTTTCTCACTCCAATTATTAATCAATATATCATCTTGTATTAGTAAAAAAAATTCTACTCTTTGTTATTTAATATTTTATTTCAAATAAAATCAAACAGTCACTCTCTTCTTTTGGAAATATATTATATTCAAAAACCATGTTTTCATAAACGTTTTCAAGTAATCATTGAATATTATTTTCATTTAAATGTGAGTAAAAAAATATTTTATGGATTTCAGTGATTCCTTTATAATTTTTCAAACACATATTCATGGAAACAATATTCAATTTTTTTTTTGTTTAAAAAAAATTATCAATGCAGAAAGGATATTTTCATAAAGAACTTATTTTTAAATGATATTTCAAAAAAAATTCCCAACTATGAAAAAATTTGATTATGTTATTCATGATTTTCTATGAAAATTATTTAATGATTATATTCCTATGTTATCTAGGATTTTGTTATGATTTTCTGGAATTATGTTTATTAATCCCATTTGTATTTCACTTGTTTTATGTTTCTCAATCCTAATTCATTTCATGTGTTATGTTTATGATGAAATTATTTTGATAATTGTATTTTTTCCATATAAATTTATAACATTACATGTTTATAATACCCATTTCTTTATGGTTTAGGAAATTATTATTTATGTTTTATGAAACACATATATATGGTTTCATTATGTAATGTGTGGGATAAATATCTCCCACCATAGAATTTAGGATAGTTTCATATCTCATTAGATAGACATGGATGAAATGAGAAATCAAATTGGTTCAGTATTAGAGGGCTGCAACATGAAATGAACATAGTTCAGTAATACATGGCTGCAATGAGGAGTGAACTTGGGTCATAAATAAAATATTGGAATGTGGTGTGTACCCAATTCGGTAAAGTAATTTTTCTATTAAGATGGCCTTGGTAGTGATTCCCATAATTCTATGGAAATCATTATATATTTTTATGTGTGTACCAAAATTCCATGTTTTCTTATGTTATGTCTCATGGAATTTTTTCTTTTTTTTGATTATGATTAATATATTATGAACATACATGCTTTCTTCCATGCTCCATCTATATGATCTCTAATATGAATGGTATGATCTCATACATTCATGATCAAGTTCACATACCATTATGATCACGATTATGTATATATATCACCCTTCTTTACCCATACTGATCATCTGAGCACAGCGTTTTTAATGTTTCATTCCCCCTAGGATATGATGATATGAAATATGTCTATCTTTACTAATAGGGGTCCTATTAAATAATAACATAGTTGGATATAAAATAACTCAATTATGTATCAGTTTTTAATTTTCCATTTGTTTAAAGGTGCTATAATAGTATTGTATTTGAGTGTCAGTTTGTATAATCTTTTATGTATTCCCAAAATGATATTAAATTTTAATTCAATAAAAGTGAGGGTCTCTATAGTTGTTATCTGAGAAAAAGTCTAGTTATCCTTTGGAATAATGGATGATAAAACCTTAGCGAGAACCATATGGACATGTCTAAGGATAATTATATGGACAATGTAAATATAGAACGATGTCTTGGAATTTTGGTAAATAATAAAGTGAGTGGTTTCCTAGAAATATATTAATGTATGGATACAATAATTGGATATTTCTCGTTCAAAAAAATAACTATAGGTAAAAACTATAACAAGATGTTTTGGGCCTGAATCAGGGAAATCTGGTACATGACAATGCTCTTTTATTCCGAACTAGTTTGAAACTATTATAGTATATTCCTTGACAATTCAAAATCCCTTTACGAACCATCATAAAGGCTTTAGATTGAATTTTTCTATGAATAACCTAGGATAAAACTAAGGTTTCATTGATTAATGAAGTTTTCAAGATTTAGACATATTATAACTGACTATTGATGATTATGTGATTTCTAAATATGATATCTATTTCATACTCTATGATTTTAGTTTTAGTGAATGGTTAAAACTTGAGGGATGATAATTTATGGTTACTATGAGTAATAATTAAATGTTTTTCGTCTTGAGAACCTAAATTCTCAAGGATATAGAGTGAAAACCCTAATATTTGTGTTCAAAAAACATTCTCAAACAATAAATCACTGTATACATTCAAATGAGAAAATATGGGAACAACAATAAATTGAGTTTTTAACGAGGGAATATCAACATTTCCATAGAGGGTCTTCTAATCCACTTTTTTTTATTTTATCAATAATAATTAATATATATTCCCCATATAAAAGTTTTTTGATATTGATACTGTCATTCTGGCTATTTTCATTAAGAAGGGGAAGAAAATATTTACTGTACACTAAACAAGATTACAAGGATAAAATATGATATGTAATATATTTAATGGTAAGATCTCAAAAATTTATTTTTTAATAATTACATTCATCATATTTTCCATACCATGATGGAGAAAAAGTTCTTCAATTTGAAGAAAATGGATGATAAATCTATTTGTATATTCATGGCTAATTTCATGAAACTCATGAGATGAACATAGAGAATATTAACCAAAACCAAAAGTAATGTTAATAGGTCCCTTAGTTGATTAAATATCTATCTGAAAAAGTTTTTTCTATAAGATACAATATTAGATAGAAACTGATAGTGCATTGTTTATTCTATAATAAAAAAGATATCGGGGTCATGATTCAGTCTCATGGTGATGACAAATAGATGAAAATTTAGTTTAAGGGGAAATATAAAAACCATGAAGAGAATAAAAAGACCTTCCCTTAATGCTTTATATGTGGGATGAATAATAAAGTTAATTTCCTTAATGGGATTCATAACTGTCTTATGTGTGGACGGGATAGCCATCAAACTATTGATTATCGAAATGATTGAAATATTTTTTTTATCAAAATGCTAGTTGAGAGAAGATTAATTTAATGTACCTACCATGATTTAGTGCCACAACTACAAATAGAATAGGAATTTTTCTAACATCTTTCCAAACCCAAGAGATGGTAATGATTATTGATATCAACAACATCTTAAGTAGAGATACAAGGTGAAATATCTTGAAATTACTATTTCTGATGAGGGGTGAGAAAATTAATAGGTTAAATATACACATACTATCCAATCTAGAACTAGCAATGTCATATTTTATTTTGGATGTACCCATTAAATTATATCTATGTAATTTTCTAAGTGTGTTATTATTCCAAAAAAACAATTAGATGTGGTATAATAATTGATAACATCTTATTGTATGATGATTTCATTTGAAGTCTATGATTGTTCCCCAGATGAATATTGTGTTAATGTTCATCTTAAAAATCATGTAATTTTTTATTTTATTAAATTTTATTTTGTCTTAGTCATGTATTGAATTTCTATGCATAAATTATATAGCAATTGTCTTAGAATAGATTTTATGTTTTATATTTCAAACTATCCTATAACCATCCATCCATGTTATAAAAAGTATTATCATCCTATTGAGATTAAATTCAATATATGGGTCATAATTTCCATTAAATTTTTTTTTTGTCTCAAATTATTGAATAGAAAATATACCTTGATCATATTATGATTTTATTATAATTATTGGATCTCGTTTTGAAAGATATTCTTATTATTCCACAAAAACAATATTATGAGTTCCCAAAATATCTCATAACTATATCAACTAATGTTTCATAGACTAAATATAGAATATATCTAATTTAGTTTCATAAACTAAGAAGAAACTTTAAGAAAACATAGTTAAGGGATTTATTCGGCGGTGTGAATCACCATAGGGTGCACCGATTCTCGGTGTTAAAATGTAATGTGTATCAATGAGACTCTAAATTTATTCTCAATAGTTGAATAAGTTAACAATCAAGACAAAAAATATCATTCCCTATATTTATCACATGATTCATCAATTGTGCAAAGAACAATAATTTTCGAGGATTGACCATCATTCTGGACATTATCAGTTGAGTGATAATAAACAGGTTATACTAAAGATATCATTTTGTAAAGTGTTTTTAAAAAATAAATATAAAATGAATTTGTTGGTCTTACTAACTCCCCTTATATATTCAATGATTTAATTAACTGAGTCTTGAGATATTACCTCAATCAGTTTTTGGTAGCCCTTTTATATGATATTAATATATATTATAAGCCCATGGAAGACCATGAAGATCACATGAGAATAATATTGATGACCCTAACTAAGGTGAAGAAAAATGAAAAATTTACAATGTGATAATTTTGGCTGAAAGGGTTTCATTTTTCATTATCATAATCTTATGAGATGGTATAATAATAGATTCATCAGTGAATGAGGCTATTGAATGTTGGGCTAGACCAACAATGGTGACTGAGATCTGTATCATTATTGGATTAGCTGGATATTATCAATGGTTTATAGAGAATTTATCATGACTATTGAATAATCTAACCATGTTAACAAGGGTGTCATGTTCCTCTATATTGATGAATTCGAGGAAAATATCATGAAACTGAAGAAAAGGTGAAGCAATTATCTTGTGCTTAAATGACTCTATAGTAAATACGGATTTTTAATCTATATTAATTCATCCACGAGGGGATTGAGATGTGTTATTATGTTGAATTGTATGTTTATCACTTAGGCCTCATGGAAGATGAAGATTCATGAAAAACGATTACATAACTCATGATTTGGAGATATAATTAGTAATTTTTTAAATAATTATATTAATGAAGTATATTTATGCTGGAAAAGGCTGATGTATGTATTGATAATAAATGATTAAAATATGAATTCACATATAATGAGTTGAACATGAACTAGAGACGATGACATGTGTTGAAAAGGTATTATTTATGCTCAATACATAACCATTGTTGGAAATTGAACAAGTTGTATAATTATTTGAGTTTGAAGGATAATGATTGCTCATAAATGATGATGATCTTGAAATTTCTAACATTCCTAGATTTTCAAATGATGGATATCCAAATACTGATTGAAGGGGAAAAACATATCTTTCCCAAATAAATTTTCAACCCTCTATCCTAGTTAATGTTATGAAGGATGAAAAGCAAAATTAGGTGATGAAAATTAAAGTCATAAATGTTCTAGATATTTTCCATAGTCAGGAAAGATTAATAAGGTTCAGGTATGTGTATTTGTTCCTTCCATACTAGCATTGATGAAGGAGCTATTAGGGGAAGCACATATTTCATCATTATCTATTAATTCTAGACATAAGATGATTTATAGGGACTTGAAGAAATAATTATGGTTGGATTTCATGAATAGGTATATGGAAATGTTTATACCATCGTACATGGTATTCCAACATATTGATGTAGAAAGAAAACATTTTAATGGGATCGTGCAACAATTACCAATTCTAAACGGGAAATGGGAGAAAACAACTATGGATTGTGTCATTGAATTAACAAAAACCACTAATGTTCTTAATGCTATTTGGGTTTTAGTTGATCTCATTATTACGTCATCACACTTCATCACTATCATGTACGAATTCTCTATTGATCAGTTTATTATGATATGCATTTTGGAAGTGATAAGGTTTCATAGATTACCAAATTAGTTTGTATTAGATTGAGAGCTGATATTTACCATAATGATCAGGAGAATTCATCAGAAATAAAATCTTATAGAATTGAGTTTCTATTATACATACCTTCCTCATATAGATGGTCAGTCTAAAAGAACAACTCAAACCCTAGATGAAATGTTGAGTTATTTTTATATGGATTACAAAGGTGATTGGGATCCACAACTACAACAAGTTTAGTTTTTAGAAAAAAATAGCCTTTACTCGCGAATTCATATGGAACCATATGAATCCCTTTATTGGAATAAATTTAGAGCCCTAATTACCATAATTGAATATGGATAATGAAAACTATCGGTGCCTGAGTTCGTTGAATAAATGGTTGAGGATGATAGGACTATTCAAAAGAATATCTGGGATGTTCAATTTTGGCATCAAATTTATGCTTATAACCGATTACATGATCTAGAATTTAATGTCGGTGAAATAGTGTTTCTATGAATATCACCTTAGAAGAAGGTTATGATATTTGAGAACAAGGGTAATGTAATACCTATGTATAAGGATCCCTTTTATATTCTTGATCGTATGTGAAATATTTCACATCATGTGGAACATCTTTGAAATATCTCTCAAGTACATGATATGGTATTTGTATCTCTCTAGAAGAAATACATACCTAACCCATATCATGTACAGAACACAGAGGTCATACCACTGGAGAAGGACCAATCGTAAAAAGTTCAGTCAATTGATTTTTTTTGTGTGATCTGAGACTGTTCTAGGAAACCAGACCACTCGACTAGTCATGGTTTTTTTGCGGGAAACTTCCATTTGGATGAAGGTACAATGGAAATTGATGATATGTTGAATCATTTGTATCCTCATTTATTTTTACATGTGTGATGTATTTTTATAGATATATTCATATTAATGGTGCAATATTTTAGCACCTTAAGATTTAATGGACCGTTTTTTCTCGAATAAATTAAAATATTCATTTTTGTCTAAAATGCACATAGTAAAAAATTCATTTCATAATACTATGACTTGGTATATGTTACATGGAAAAAACTCGGAATAAGAGACATGGATCATCAACTCGGAATATGTCATATGTGACACCTACTTGGATTATGTTACATGAAATGATAATGTTTTTATAAAACATCGTATTATATTCATAATTATTTAAATGATACAGTTATAACATATATTTCAAAAAAAGTTATATTAATTGTAATGAATAGTACTAAAATAATTTTTATAATTATTTTATAAAAATAAAACATATTAATAATGAAATATATGAATTTTGTTAAAGTCATTATTTGATTAAAAATATTGTTTCACCGAATGTTTTTCTTTTGATGTACATCAATAAAATCTTCTAAAAATAATTTTAGACTCGTTTATAAATTTAATTTGTTAAAAAATATTTATTGAATTTAAATTAATGACATTTTGTTGGGATGAATTTTTTGGATTTTTTTGAGAAACATTATTTATGTATTAATATTGAAAAAATACCATATTTTAATTCAAAACATTTTTTAATCTAATTTATGTAGATGTATAAATAATATTTTAATATTTTTTTTTAATTTTATTTAAATTTTATTTTTATCAATATATATATTTTAGGTCATTTTGACTAATTTCACATTGAAATTAGCTATAATAAACATAGAAACAATTGAATAATTTTACGTTAAAACATCACATTGACGACACAACTATATGGTAATTTTTAAACTTTTTTCATCTATATATTTGATTATAATTATGAAAAATTGATTCATTATTATTTATTATAGTAATTTTCAATGTCTAATATGATCAAATAAGTTTTTGACCAATAAATTTGTTAGTATAATTTAAATTAATTACATCGATTATGGTAATATTAAGCTCATCTAAGGACTAAAACTTATGTTTTGGAGCCAAATTGACTTATAAACATTCCAAACACCCATTAGATGTGTAACACATGAGACTTTTATGAGAAATATTTTGTTTTTAAATCATAAAAGGAATATTTCACTACACACAACACTATATTGGCTTCCTTTAAACACAATCGCGGCCTTCCACGATAGCTTGTGTCGTATGCAATACCGAGTTTCACTAAACAATGATATGCTATTAAAATATTATTAATACTACCCGTTATGAATTGTAATAACCACCTTTTGAAATATTATAAATTTTATTTTTCAAAATGGACTTCATTTTTGGATTCAGAATATCAAAATTAGCCTAGGATGAAATTTTGGTATTTTTCTGAAAACTTTCAATTTTTGATGAATAGTGAAACCACGAAGTGGTAGTTTAAAAACTGAATTTTTCATTTTACCGCTTCTGTTAGTGGAATTTCGAAAATCCAAGAGACACGGTTAATATCAAGGACTAAAATGTGGTTCAATGAGATGAAAATAATTTTTGGTGAATAGTAACATTTTACTTTTTTTAACCACGGTTAAAAGTAAATAGGGTAGTTAAGGGTAAAAAAGATATTATTATTACCCTAACACATGTCCTAATTCTATTGGATTAGTGTAAATCGACCAAAAACTACCTTATGAATAAAATATGACCATTTAGGCCCACTTGGATTAGATTAGGACATTTATTATTAACTTATTTAAAGAAGGGTTAAAATAGTTAAAATCAAAGTTTAATAAGTAAATAATTTCTAATATGGGGTTATACATAAGATAAATTCGACTATAAATATTAATTAGAAATATAAAAATATTTCCTACATAATCGTATTTTATTTCTTATTTTAAGACATTAAATAATTTAATTTATTTATGACACAATGATGATAAAGTAATTACCATAATAGTGAAAAATTAGAATTATTGATATTATAAATACCCAAATAAATATAATTTGAGACTTTTTATTAATTACACTAATTTTATAGGTTAATATGACATTTTAGTATTGACTTAATTAACTTTGTTCTAAATTATAATTCTTTTATGATTTTTACAAAAATCAATTACTAAATAGTGTCAAAATTGACATAAAATAGTTTTTAAAAAATATATTATATTATTAATTGTTATTTTAATTCCTAAAAATATAAGGTTCGGCAAAATGACTTAGATAAAGTTATATATATTAATAATAAACATCTTGGGGTTCGTTTGGCTTGTTATAGTATGTTTATTAACCTTATAGTGTAAGAACACAAGAAGACACGGTAAAAGTAAAATTATTTAACTTAATTTTAAATCTAAATGATTAGGTTAAAATAGGAACCTAAACTTGTATAAATTCTATTGGATGAGATTATTTCGACCCATCCCCACCTTATATTATAAATAAATCAACTTGGAGCTATTTAAAACCGAACATGACTTTATAATAAAATAATATTTTTAGTTTTTTCAAAGGAGCCCCTCTCCTCCCTAATAAAAGGGAACCTCCTCCCCCCTCTTCCTCACACCACTTTGAGCCTTAAATCTCGGCACACCCTTGCCAATTTCTCCTCTCCACTTCCCTAGAGACATCCTAGAGGTCCTGGGCTTCTTCAATGACCAATTTTATGCCCTAAAAGGAGGTCTCAAAGAAGCACTTCATAGAAGAGGTAATGTTAGTTACCAATTCTTTCATCTTTCGTTCATCTTCAATTTATTCTTATTTAGTTGTTTCATTATGATTTAAAAACATCAGTATCACTCATATACTAATATGTTATTATAAGTATGAAACAACCCTATTTCACCATCTATCTATCCTATGGAAAATGAAATCATCGCCGTGCGTACGTACGGAATACCGTCTCCACGCCATGGTGTAATCTATTTTCCACCACCACCATACTTGTATGGGTATAATGGTGTAAATAATTACTATATCTGATTATTATAAATTTATATTGATTCTGAAATAGTATACATACACTCCAATACAATTCCACGATCATGGGAATGATATCATCGCTCGTGCGTACGTACGGAATACCGTATCCACGATGTGATGTGATTCGTTCTACATGATCTTCATTGCATAATGATTATATCAATGAATTTAATGAATAAATATTATATATAGTAAATTAATAACGTTCTGTAAATGATGTATCTATATCCTAAAGAGAAGAATAGGAATTTATTCGACAAAACACGCATAAAAAAAAGTTATAAACACCCGAATAACAAGTAGCAATGAAATATTACAACTAAGAAGCTATAAATATGACCATATATGAATTCATAACAATAATTATGATTCTGGACTAAGTCAATAACATTATTTAAATCATTATACCGGAGGTTCGGACACTTACAAAGCAAATCGGACCTAAGGTAAGGGAAGTATCACAATCTCATTTTTATCCAAGATTGTTTATACTTTGAAATTCACTGGGTTGTATTTTATCAACCACATCCATGTTTCCCCAATATGTAATTTTATTTCCATCCACCTAAAATTGTCTAAATCCAATTTTACCCTTCGGTGAGTTTTTAGTAAATTATATGAAAGGAATCTTTTGTCGTTTTTCGTATGAGGTACTTTTTGACTTTTCCGAAAAAAGTACGAGAAGAATGTTTTCTTTTAACTTATACGGAATTAATGGATTTTTAAAACATTATATCCAAGAAGCTTCCCTTATAAGTTTTCAAGTTTATTTTTAATCAACTTCTTCTATTTTAAAATTTTATTACATTTTAAGAAAAGAAAATGTTTTTGGAGTAGAAAGGATATTTTCCTCAAGAATGGAGTTCAAGTGTTTTATCAAAATTATTTTCCATCTAAGATAATATAGGGTTATTTTTCTATCCCTATTATTAAATTGATTTTATTACGCTGTGATGGAATTATTTTTATGAATTCTTGTATCTTATATGAATTGTTTTATGATGTCACGATGTTTAAGATTCCCATTTTTATTACATGGGTTATGCAAGGATGTATGATTTATGATTTTGTGGCACACATAAGAATGGTATCATTATGAGATGGGTGGGACCTATATCTCCCTCCAATTCATTGGGTAAAGATTTTATATCTCATGAGATAGACATGGCTGGAACGGCAGGTTAAACCGGTTCAGTGAAACAGGACTGAAACGATGAATGAACTCATATCAGAAATGGACTTTGTCCACTAAGATAGTCTTGGAAATGAGTATTGACTAATAAGAAATGATTATGTATGATTATGTGTGTATTCCACGAAGTTTCATGTTTTATATTATGATTATTGGGATTACATATCACTACTATGATTTATCCCATGTTATGAAATTATGATTTCTTTTGAAGGTTAAGATTTCCAAAAGATATGTTCTTATGAATATGATGTGATTGATATTTTTTTTGTTTACCCTTACTGAGCATTTGAGTTCACCCTTTTGTATGTTTTTTCCCCAGGTTAGGAAGAAGGTTATTAAGTACGATATTCCAAAAGGGACTATAGATATGATGAAATAAATGGGAGAAAGTGTAGACGCTTTATGAACCAGTTGTTTATGTTTCCCAGTTTCTAAAGATACTATAACTATACGGTCCTTTCCTGGTTTTTTTATATGTTGTAAATAGTTTGATTCAATTTTGAAGTAATAAAAATGTATGTCAAGTATGGGTCATTTAAATATGTCCATTCTTCATCGATAAACCTTATATTCTGGATTTTTTTTGTTTATTATGACAATGTTTCTGCAAATATTGGGGTACACCTAACCAGTTTTCAAAAACGACTTGTATGTCCTTCCCTACCATATAAAATGTCATTATCTATCCCTATTCATAAAACCACTAATATCACAATGTATAAACAATATATTCATAATAAAATTCAAATAATCCCTCTTTTCATCCTTGAGTCCTCACTTTCAAATTAACATCAACCGAGGAAGCATTTTGGGACAATACAAAAGCAGTTTATTGATTATCATGTAACACTTTCTTTTGTTCTCTATTATTTATTTTCCCTCTCCTACCATCCACTAAATTTATTCAATTTTAAAAAAAACTATAATAATACATAAACAATGATTTCATAATGATATTGTTTTATCCAACACTTACTCATGACACTAACCATTGTGTAAAGAATATAGTGTTCACATGAACATCAAATTACCGCCTCACTAAATAATGATTGATCATCATTTCATTACCACATATCATGGTAGACATTATAATACACACACTTTTTATGTAGTTTATATTTATTAGGCTTAAAATATTATTTATTTCTTTTGAAAACACATATCTATTTTACATTCCATTTCTTGAAATCTGATAATTTTGATTGAGGAAGTGTGGAATACTTCCCCCTAAAAGTGATGGGATTCGTTCCCACACAACATGGAATGTATTGAGTATGGGATTAGTGAAATTATATGATAAATATATAATTATTATTCTACAGTAATGATATTATATATATATACATACCGTTAAACTTCATTGTTTATTTTAGTATGACAACAAGAATAGAAACAAGATTTATGCATATGTACGGTTAACCCTCTCCAGGAATTGTGTATTTATTTTCATACATTTATATTTTATAGATTATTATAAAATAAATACTAAATATAAATTATATTTCATTCATGGTTTACCATATGAAATCATTATTAATGTATATGGGCCATGAACATATCAAATTAAGGGAAATGAGATGAACAACGAAAATATAAAACAAATCAAAACATAAAATAAGTTGTTTAAAAATAAGGAAATATATGGTCATAAAAACTATATATGGTATTAGATATAATAATATGGTTATTTAAATTATTTATAATAATTTATATTTATTATTCAGTTTGTTTGAATGAGTTCAAAGAAAGAAAATGCTCATTTTAAGGGGATTTCATGCAACTTTTTATTTCCTTGAGATACATTCTTTATCCACCACCAATTCATTTTTTGTGGTGTGTATACTGATCATGGATTTATTCAATGAATATTATATATAAATTTATTTTTATTAAAATATCCATTTTTTTATATTTATTTCATGGGTTCTGTGTTTAAAAAGTATAAAAATTTGAAAAATTGTTTTTTCTCAATTTTATTAGTTTAAGACTCATGGTTTGTTATACACCTAAATTATTTTTTGAAGTGTATGTAGTTCAATATTATATGTTATACCATGAATATAATTCTTTTCCTGAAACGTTATTCTTTATGTAATTATTTTTTCTTAAATGAAGTGTATGATCAAAAGTTACCAAGTGATATGAATTTATTGAAATAATATCATCACTTTTTGGTATTGTATATTATTAATAATCAATTAATGAACTCTATTTATATATTTCTCAATAAAACTAAAAATTTATATCCTCTATTTATTTAATATATCATCATGTAATGGTACAATTTTTACAGTCTTGGGTATTTAGGATTATTTTTTAAATTCAATTTTTTTTGTCTCACTCATTGGTCAAAAATATATTATAAAAAACCATGTTTTCAAAATATATTTCAATATGATATTCAGTGAAAAAAGATTGTGGTATTTTTTATTGTTTCCAATTCTTCTTTTATCCACTACTAATTTTTTTTCAAAGATATTTGTTTTCAAATGATTGTTGTTTTAAAAATATTTTTTCAATATTGAAAGTTTATTTTCTTTATGAAAAGTTTCTTAAAATATATTTCAAAATTATTTCCCATATAATATTACATCAGATGCTGTTACTCAGGAATTTCTGTTAAAATTATTTGATTTTTACATTCATATTGTTACCCAAAATGAATTATCTTTTAAGGGCATACTATTTATAAAACACTATTCTCTTTCACATGTAATATTTTTTTTAAACTCTTAACTTTTCATGGGATATGATTAAGATAAAATGATTATGAAATATATATATTTTTCATAGTATTTGATATTATTAAATTAAAATAATAACAAATTGTTTTCATGGGTTATGATATGGTTATTTATGATCTTGTGGAACTAGTACATATGATTTCACTCTATGATTGGTGGGATATACATCTCCATCTAATGCATTTGTTAAAGAATTAAATCTCATGGGATAGACATATATGGATGTAAAAATTTAATTGGTTCAATATTACATGACAATAATGAGAAATCAACTCGATTCAATAATATATGGGTGGAACGAAGAGTGATATCGATTCAGTAATACATGGATACAATACGTTGTGAACCTAATTTAGTAAAGGACATTGACCACTTATATGGAATTGATAGTGATGCATTGACTACTATAAAAAACATTATATATTCTTAGGTGTCTTCAAAAAATTACATTTTTTTATTATTATGTTATGATATCATGGATTATTTTATTTATTTCTTTCTGATTAAGGTCTGTTGAATTGCGACAATTTATAACATGATTCATGTATATTATCTTGGTAATGTCAGGTATGATCTTATATTTTTATTATCATGCTCTCGAGCCCTTATTCTCATGGTTATTCTAATATATCTCGCTTGTTTACCCTTATAAAGAATCTGATCTCACCCATTCTTATCTACCCTTCTACACATGTATTGGAGATATTTATTGTTTATGATATGTCTTAAAGTGTTATATTCAAGATTAATATAGTGGGATATGATATAATTCCATGATGTTTCAGTGTTTATGTTTCCATATTTCAAAAGGCCCTAGTCTACTACACTTTATGGAATTTATTGTATAATATATTATATATTCAGAGAATGTTATGAAGTGTTATTTTATTAGAATATTGGTTCTCAATTTCTTATTTTTCTTATGATTCACTGTTTATTAGATATATATCATTTCATAAGAAATATTTTGTATGAAATAAAATATATTTAAAAATGTATTCAATCACCTATCAAACTCTACATTCCCTGAAATTAGATTCTGTCACAATGCCTCATGTAAAAATATTTCATAGAATATTTCATGTTGTTAACTAATATTTTCCCCTTACAGAATGCCTTTATATTATTTAATTTGTGACTTTTATTGATAATTTATAGATTTAACATAAAAAATCTTATGTTGTTATCATTCAGTGAATTAAAAATAATAATCAATAAGGATATTACAATAATCCCCGTATGTTGTCTAATTATCCTAGAGAATTATTGCTATCAATTTTTTGGATGCTTTTATCAAGGTGATTGATCATTATTCTACATGATAGTGATGCACTACATTATATTTCCCTACATTGCCTCTTCCAATGGCATACACCATTCGTCACTTTGATAAAAATTATCTTAACCAAAATAAATTTTTTAAGATTGGTTGTTATTTCCCCTTATATGGATTCCTCATTAGAGATCTTCACCTCATTTGGGTCTCCCTCATAGATTTATTATTGTTTGTGGAACTTTTTATCATTTCCATATTAATTTTTAAGCATGATAATTTTTTAAATTTTATCCCAATATGGATGACTACTATCAATAGTGTATTCATATTGGTAACAACTAGGAATGTAAATAAAAATAGTATTTTAGGGACCTTCAAATCCCCCCTCCTTTGATAGAATATCATTTATAAGAAGGCTCTAGTGTATAATCCATGTAATCATGTGGTAATAAGAAGGCAATTTATTTCAAGGGTGTGATTATTGAAATAAATTTATCCTCATGAATCATATTATTATTACATTGGGTAGTAATTCATGGTTATGTAAATACATTTAAATCATAATAATATAGATAAGAGAACCCTACCGATACTGATCATGGAATTATTGTAACATATTTTGTGATGGATCAGAATGACCTGTAAGGAAGGATAGGGTAGCGGGACTAACATAGTATGAATATAGATCATAGCAAATTAATTAGATATTATATGTCACAATATTAAAATTATGGGTTTAGAAATATCTAATATGAGATATCAATTTTGGGTTGGGACAGATCAAGTGCTGCCTCCCTAGAGTGAAATATTTCACATAAAAATGATGTTTTGTGTCCCACAATGGGGGTAAATTTCACTCTAGAATTGTAGTTGTTAGTTTTGAAACTTAGTGAGGCATCACAAATTCCCATCATATAGATAATGATGATTTCAAAAAAAAAAAATTTCATATTTTAATGATGTTTAATGAGACTATCCCACGCTATTTAATATCCTAAAATAATGATTTTCAAGCCATATATAGAGTGTTAATGAGTTATGGTGAGGATATTGCATGTGGAATATACCATATGATATAAGTTACTCTTTATGGTATCTTATGGTTCTTAGATGTTGAATATTCCAATGGGTAGAATATTATCCAGTTGTAGGGGTAATGGAGACATCACATGATTATCATAAATGGTGATTATTTTGATTATCTCATATGGAAGCATATATGGGGTTGGAAATTGTGATTCATATAAGGGGAATCATCTTCAAATTTCAATGGGTAAGGATACTATTTTACATCATGTTCTATGAATCCAATTTTGTTTTTTAAGTCCAATAATTATGATTTGGATCTAGAAATTTTAATATAATTCATCTTGGATGTGGATGGGATCACTCTTATAAAGGGAACATTACATAGTGAGATTAATATTCTACATAAAGAATACCCACCTTTATAGGTTCACAAATTTCCTATAATATTCCACCCATATAGATTTTGTAGCCACTTCTCATTTTCCATTAGATGAGACCTATCATAGGAACTATATTGAAGACCTTTCCTTTAGGATACACAATTTAGGGTGAATATTCAGATAAATGATTGGAATTAGTTACTAAATATTTGAACATATATGTTGGATGACTGTATAATATTATATTATAGTGATGTGGGTGGAAACTATAGTGGGTGGAATAAGACTAAAAATAACTCTAGGTGCGGATGAATCGGTCCATGAATAGTTTTGAGAATACGGGCACTCAAAATTTATAAATGGGGTTATCTAAAAAGGGGAACAACTGTGTTACCCCAAGGAAGTGATTCATGATGGTTGGGGATTCTTGGTGGTCATAGGTATTGTGAAGGAGTATTATTTTGGTAATTTAGTGACCCTCCTTTGGTTTAATTTCTTTATTCCAATGTAGTTACTTTTATGAAGGATTAGTGCCTCATAAAACCAAATATTTTAATATGAATTTATTCATCCATGAAGGAAATTAAAAGGTGTGATAAGAATCATTACCATATGATGTGCTTATAATGAACCCCCATGAGGTGGTTTTATAGTGGATAGATATAATGGAAAATCAATATTATCATTCAAACTCATAATATTAGAGGTTAATGAATATAGAGAATTCCTCAAAAGTTAAAAAGTAATGTCCCCTTAAATTTTGGACATAAGGGGTAATTTTAGGCCCTATGGATGGGCAAGAGTGGGTTTTATGATGTATTATGGGATTACTATTTGTGTATGTGATTTTTGATTTGGTGGTTCTCTACGAACCTGTGAGACAATGCATTGATTTTACGATCAACCACTCATGTGTGTGTGAATAGAGCACCACACACCAAGATATAAAATACACAGTGGCTACCATCAACTCTCTATACATCAAGGAATTATGTGATTCAAACCTATTCACGAGAGTATGGAACTTCAATAATCAAAACTCATAGGCACATTTTTTGTATATTATAGAATTGATTCCCTATAAAATATAAATTACATCCCCTATCTATCCCCTAAAATGATTTTATCAGTGTTAATAAATTCCCTGCTTATAATTTGAATTGATGGGTGTATGATATTCATAATAAAAGTGATACTCGCAAAAAATTGATATCAACCCTTTAATGAAACTAATTCACAAATACCATTCATGATCCTCTTGTGCTAATATGTTTATAAATATTGTCTGCGTCCCATAGCTGGGATATAAATATTTCAGGAAAATAATGTCTTCTTCTCTATAATAGTGAATCTCAAGGACATAATGTTTGTATTGTGATTAGGGTGCTCATGATTTTCAATCCTCAACACCTATATGCTTTTTTTAGTTAATAGACCATCATCAAACAAATATATATGAATAAATTTCTATTAATGGAGCATTGTGAACTAGTCTCACACCATATATGTCATAAAAAATCCACTGAAGGATCAAACACTTTTTTTACACATCAGTAATAGATGGATGAAGATAATATGATCTAGGAGATTGTTTGAAGTTCTTATGAACAAGAAACACTCATCGTGATACTAGTGACAACTGAACAAGAATACCTTATTTGAAAAAGTTTGTGTAATATGTGAAATATCTTATAAATGTTTAATTGTATCCTCAAGATGATCGAGATGAGACCAATTATTGGATCAAAAGAATGTATGGACATCACTAGAGGAAAATGTCCATCAGATTACACATCATGTATAAGACCCCAGCCATTAATGTTACATAACACTGAGATAATTCTACTATTGACATTAATACAAATCGAGGATCTTTTCATGTTTAGAAATTTAGACAATTATGCCATATCATAAACGTAATTTATTGAACATTACAAGTATAGACTTATACTCATTATACCCATTTTCATAAAACAATAACAATTCAAAAAACATGTAATCGTTTCATGTTTTAATAGTATAACCTTTTCTTGATCACATCCTTGACTCTATTCTTCTTTATGTCCAATGAAAAACATTTTAGAACCTAGGATATGCATAAAAGGCTCAATAAGGGATACATAGTGATTGAAAACAATTAGTATTTCAAAAACATGTAAACCATGAAAACATTATCATAATATAATACATTTCACCTTTAAGAAGTAGCAAAAACACGTCACTGAATATAAGATTTTTTCATACCTCTTTTAAAACCAAAGGTTTACCATAAATCCCATAGAAATAAAAATATAACTTATAAAGGAAAAATTGGACATAAACATACTTAATGGAATAACTATACGGTATACTTCCACACATATCAATAAATTTAATATCCATATAGCCAACTTCTATACCCAAGGCATAAGAGGCTTTTACAAAACCACATGTACTTGTTTTATCACGGAACCACCCATCAATAGGTTTATCACCTAACACCCTTAATTGGTTTATAATGTAACCACTCTTCAAATTTACAAGTACAATTATATAATCATAACACGTAAAATATTTTAAATATCAACATTTCATCATTAACTATCACAAGAAATCATTTCAAGATATTGAAATATTCATTCAATTTTGTAAACCATTTTAAATATCAAAAAAAACCCAATATAGATTAGGTATTTGTTTTCTTATTTTATATAGTAAATCTTATAAACAAAAATATTCTCTTTTAAATATTTTTTTCATAAAAACACATCCATTATATTTAATTTGTTTTTATTTATTTTTCTATTAAATTGGGTGACCAATGAATCAGTATTTAAACATGTGTAAACCATACTACAAAATATATTTGATACTATTAATTATTTCCATTACAAAAACTAATAGTTAAATAAAATTTAATATAATAATATTATTATTTTATTATATTTCAGTATAAATCAATGTTGTGGGAAATGTAAGATATTAGAGAAACACATTGTTGTGTTTCGAGTACACTCTCAGAAAATGCTTCCCCATTAAGATAAAATTAATATCACATACATAAATATTAACATAAATGAAAAATTATTATTCTTATAAATACATGTGTTTTTTCATCATTCCCCCTTTTAGAAATTGCATCCATTAAATGTTAAAAATGGGCTCAAAAACATCATTGATAATCCTACATCAGAAAAAGAGTCAATAAAAATATCACATTAAAAGAAAAAAAGAAACATACAAAATAATTTCGAGATAACACTTACTAGAGTTATATATAGGAAAATGTGGATATAAATGACAAACTAACGATAATTATATAATGTAGAGTGATAGAAAACATAATCAAGAGAGAGTTGACTTCCAGAAAACCTCAAACTTATGATGGGTTAAATAGTCACTAATTTCAAAATAGGGAAAGTAAATGGACAACATTTTTGGTTTTTTGTCACTTTTCATTAGATTGAGGAATTTACTTGTGATATTGACTATGAAAAGATGTAAAAATACAGTTTTTCAATTATAGTTTCACCCTTTAAAATTTTATACCACAAACACATCTTTTCTCTAAATGATGAGTAGTCAAGAAGACTTGGTCACACCTAAAGTGCAAGAAATAACTTCTATAGCATCACATAATATAAAAGAAAGATGAAATATATATTTCCTTTATCTTTAGAAATTACAAAAAACCAAAATGATTAGTAAAATATGAGATAATCCACAAAAAGGATAATCCTTTATAAAATGAAATATAACTCTTAATCTCCAATATTCAAAAAAATTCCCAAATCTCAAAAAAGACCATTCAATAAACAATTTTCCTCAAAATTCATCAAAATAATCTAATATAAGATTGAAACCCTAAATTCATAAGTATTTGATCACAAAGTCCTACACAATAAATTGTAACATTTATCTCTAAATAACATAGAGTACTCTCAAAGTCTCACACTGAAATGTAATTAACTGAATTATGTATTCCCTATGATATGTTTATCATTTCCAAAGATATCACAAGTCACCATATGTCCAAATTAAAAAATATATTCTTCTAAAATAATATATTAACCATTAATCAACAAATGAAATCATGGAGTATTCTATTTTCTAAAGGCATATTTTTCCCAAAAGACAGAATGTATTCCAAAATAACATTTAACTCTTAATTTCCAATCATTTTACATTACTAAGGATATCTATTTGATAAAACATATGTTCTCAATAAAACAGTATTCTTTATCCAAAAATCATTTAAATAAAAATAATATGTCATACAATTTAGGGACATCATGTAGGCCAGTGGTAGATGATAAATCCTAGTCATGCATTGGTTGTGGGCTCTATTCTCATATATTTGTCTGACGTGATGGGTTGTCACACCGTCTCTGTGTTTCCATTTTCCAAAAATTTTATAATTATAATAAAACTAAAAAATTGAGAAAAAATAATCAAAAATAACCATAACACGTTTTATCCTAAATGGTTATTTCATAGCTCATGTTTTTCCTCCCAAAGACAAATAATCAAGAACTTCTTCAAGGGTGAATGCCCCCAAAAATACCATTAATCACCTTATAATAACATATGTTTCTTAAGGGGTTTCTATTTAACTGAACATAAAATATTCCATTAAATTATCAACCCATGATCATTTCCCTAACCCATAAAAATAATCTTAATCTCCAATGTAGTCTAAATGATTCCTCTGATACCAATTATAATGCCCCAGCCATAAAAATAACATAATTTTGGGGTAATCTATAATTGGAACTAATTCCAATCAATGAACGTTTTAGGTTTATAGATTTATAGAATTAGGTCATAACATTTACATAACATCTTGAAATTTAAAAGTAGACACTTTTACTCACTATCCTTTTTAATATAAAACAAAAACACTTTAAAATGAAACATGACATCATTTAATGTAACAATAGAATCACTTTTCCTTGATCCCACCCATTTATCTATTATTATTTATGTCTTGTGAAAAAACAATTCAGAAAATTGGATGGGTATTAAATGATTAGTAAGGTATACATAAATAATTAAAATAATTAGTCAAGATAAAACATATAAACCTTGAAAACATTATCATAATTTAATAATTTTATCCTTTATGAAGTGGAAAAAACATTTCACATAATATAAGCTCATTGCATACCATTTTGATAACCAAATTATTAATATACATCCCATTGAAGGAAAATATAACATATAAATGTAAATTGGGACATAAACATACATAATTGAAATAACCATGTGGTCGACATGCACACATATCCTTAAATGGAATTGACATATAGATGACTTCCATACCCAATACATTAAATTTTATAAAATAACATACCTCCCTTGGTTTATCACGAAACCACCCATCATTTGGTTTATCATGTAACCACCGATCATTGTTTTATAATATAACAATCTATCAAATTTCAATGTACCATTATATAGTCATAACACATAAAATATTACAGATATCATAATTTTACTAATAACATTTCATTTTCAATCACAAGAAGTAATTTCATTATATTGAAACAATTTATCTATTTATGAAACCATTTTTAATACCGAAACATGAAAAAAGTGAATAAGGTATTTCTTTCCATTTTCAACACATTAAGGCTTATAGAGGAAGCCAAATAACAAATAACTATTTCTGTGGTAGAGAGGTCATTATCGCCACCAACGTTAAAAATATTTCATTTGTTGCCTAATAAAAAGATTCCAAATAGAATTACAATTGAATGAAATAAAATGTCATATTGTTTTACTAAACACTGTATAATTAAAGAGGTTTATATTATCAAAATATTCCTTAATACAAACAGATTTAGACAAAGTCCCACAACTTTAGTCCGACTTGTCACTTAGGTTCATCGTTTTTTTCTGAATAATAAGAAGATTTTAATTAATACATCCTTTATAATCTTTTTCATGTTTATTATTCCCTTTATATAACTTATTACCATGTCATAAAAATACAAAATTATTTAAGTTATTATCTGTCGTTTGGTCGATATTTAGTACTTGGGTCAAAAAAATGAGCCAGTATTGATATAAATTGTACATGTCGTCCAAATAAAATCATCTCTATAATGATTTTAATGATATATATATCATATATATCTAGTATATATGTATTCTACATCCCATAACATTTGGAGATATGAAATGAAATGCACCGTTCATGGATATGATATGTTGTATGTAGTCTTGAACGCTACATTAATTATCGTGTCATACTAAATGAATAATAATAAAATGATATAAATATATATTACTACACCAGTATTATATATATTTAAAATATGTATCCTAGGTTTAATAAAACCATCTGTTATATGTTCCATGTATAACATTAACGAGTCATATCATATTGAGGGGGCGGTAGTCCACACTTCCCCAAATGAGATTATAGTATTTACACATCGTGGAAAGCATAATAGTGTGTTTTAAATAACAATTTTATTATCATAGAGACAATTTAAATATAAGTTATATCATGTATAAATATAGTTACATCATAATGGCCCTAAAGATAGGTGGTAGGTAAAAAATCAACAATCATCGTTTTGTAAGGTAGTAGTTCACCGTATAATAAAACCATATGTTAGTATCCATTATATGGAGGTGTGTGTAAATTGAATTCAGATAAATCTCATAAAAACATCATAGTATATTTAGGATAATTTTATTTTCATTAAATCAATGAATATGAAGACCAGAGGGGGTGGTGAAAGAAAATAAAAGAAAAGAACATGAGAGGAGACGTTACCTCTACATCATGTAACTTATATTGATTTGAGCCAAAAATATTTCTTAAATTTCCTTATACCCAAGGTAAGGCTTATATGAGTATGTTAGGGATGTTGGGATCTTATTTGGTCAGAATTTGGATTATCTGCGGTTTTTTGTTGGTGTGAGTAAGTGCGTATTGGTTGTGGCCTTTTATAAGAGGGAGGAGCAGAACTTGATGAATGTTTAGAAATATTAATTTAATAGAAATACAATATTAATTAAAATATTTCCAAAATTTATTTAATTAAAATATAATATTATTTTTGATTGAATAACGATCATAAAAAAATTTAGACATGTTTTGAATATTTCTGTTCACTATATTTTTGGATTAAGCATTATGTTACCCTTTTTAATCATATCATGCTAACTTGTTATTTACACATTGTGGATTAATATAATTTCTATATCATGTAAAACAACCAAAAATAGTTATTTATGAAATATTTGGCCTAATACTAACAATTTTTCTGAATATCATATTTTTATGATTTTAATATCATTTAATAAACACTTTTATTATTTATGGTATGAACTATGTCAATTTTGGACACTATTCATACTTGACCTTTTTACAAATTCATATCTAATTTATTACGTCAAAATAAAGAGATCAATTAAATGGTAATATTTCAATATCATCCATAACATTATCATATGACATAACAATTATCAAATTACATTTACTTTAATATTAATAATACCATTTTTTTGAATCCATTATTAATGAATCAATCACTACATCTTCATTGTTTCATAATTAAATTTTTTATATAATGCCTAAAATTTATAAATAAAATATAGTGTTATAGGAAATATTTTTATATTTCTAATGAATATTTATAGTCAAATATATCAATTATATAACCATTTATTAAAATTGTTTTAGTAAAAGATACATTATTTATTAAATTTATCTTTACATTAAATTAATTCTTATAAAATCTCATTTTCACACCCAACTGGCTTCATGGGGTCCAATAATCATCCCAATGATGACCGTGATAAGACATAACTCTTCATATAGTATTATGACAACAGTTATGGATGTTTAATTTTATCATAATATTTTTTTAGCAATATTTACCAGATTTAAAATTTAAACATGGTAAATAAAATAATAACTGAAGTTACTTTTCATAATTTACATAAATAAGAGGAACCTATTTACACAATTTGACCCTTATAATTCCATATATGTAATTCATTTATTTTAATTCTAAAAACATAATTTATAGAAATTAATGTAAAATTAATTCTCATTGTCGAATCTAAAAAGAGGGTTTTTAAGATGTAAAATATATCAAACGATTGCTATGATTTTATATCCAATTTAAAATTGAAATTACTTAAAATGACCATAGAACATGAGCCGCATACCAGTTGGTGAGGACTCACTAGGTGCATCTAAGAGATGCGAGGTCAAATCCGGTTGGAAGCATATTTCTGACGTACTATAGCCGGCACTATACTAGGCACTGTAGCAGTTCTATAGTAGGCGATGGTCGGTAATGTAAGCAGCCGGAACTATTCATCCATCGGGGCCTTCAGGCCACTGGTTTGTTCCTTGGGTCCTGCAAGGAATTCTGGCCACCCAAGGGCTTCGGGCCAGTTGATTCTCCAGGTCTTTGGGCCACTTTAAGGAATTAGGGACACCCCAAGGCCTTTGGGCAACAGGAATGCAGGCCCCAGAAACACCACAAAAAAGAAGCATCCCCGGAAGAGGATTCAGAGCAGGTTCACTCACCAGAGAAAAGACAAATGGATTTCCACAATGAGAGGGTATGGTTTTTTCATCGGTACTATCTTGTGCTTGCACGGGAAGCCTAGTTAGACGGTCATGCAAAGGTGGAGAGCTACTATTAGGATGCATATGATAGGGAGGGGCAGTTCCTTGTAGATAGTCTGGTTGAATTACATAAGACCATCAGGTCATGTAATCTCTTTAGCCTACGTGACATGTAATCTCTGAGCCTACGGGCCTTGTAAGGGTTCCCCCTCATCCCTTGAAAGCGGGGTTATCAAAAATCAATAAAAATGAAGGCCTTCATGCCCTTCAGGATTAAAATGATCATAATTAAATTACATTACAATTACATACTCTAATTAAACATTTAAACTAATCAAAACAACAATCTAACGTTATAAATAAGTTATATGAAAAGGTAGTTTTGAATTAAAACACATTATTTCTTACTACTCATTAAAATTGATATTTATTAGAAAAAACCAAAAATTTGTCCAATGTATATTTTAATTTGATGATTCAGTATAAGACGATTGTTTTTTCAAATAGAAAATATAAAAGTTAAAAAATATATTTCGAGTGGGTTTTCCATTAAAAGGCGGTAAAACTACATTTTTAGATAAATACTTATTTTAATTGAAAAATTGAATATCTTCTTATATCATATCTTGAAAAAATAAAATATGAATTTAAAACCTTATATTTAATATATAATATATAATTCTCATTAAATAAACATCCATAAATATTGAAATTATTTTATAAACTAAAATATCTTTTATTAATTAGGATTTCATAAAAACACATCCTTTATATTCTTTTGGCTTTTATTTACATTTATTATAAATTTTGTAACCAATGAATTATTATATTACAATTGGTAAACCATATTTCAAAATTATGATGATTCTAATAATTCCAACTATTCTAATAGCTAGGAATTAAATATAATTTAAAATAATAATAATAATATTATATAATATTTGGTTATAACTCAATATTGTGTTCAACATAAGATTTCCGAAAAACCCATTGATACTTGTCGAATACATTATAGACAAATGAGTCCCCTTTAAGGTAAATTTATTATCATATTATTATTATAAATACCTGGGTTGTTACTTCTTAAATGTTCATTTATACCCTATATAACATTCTATATGAAACAGTGTTGAAAATAATTTATGTAGTGGTGTTGGAGGAAGATTCATATACCCTGGAATATTAGATAATACTTACAACGGGTGTGGGGGATCATCTTAAAGGGTGTAAAGATATATAGTATTTGTGCTAGGGCCACGACATCATAGAATAGTGCTCTTTGGTATATAAGAAATTCCAATCATGTAATTTTTTTGAGATAGAGCTAAACTAGTTAGGTAATTATGAAGAGTCATGGGCCTCGCAAATTTATTTCTACTAATTTCAAGAGATAATTATGGATATTTATATATGGTTGTCACTGGGGAACAAAAATTTTCATCTACAACATTGAGAGGTTTTCCTAAACTTGTTGGATATATTCATCTATCCCAGGATCCCGATCCAGGAGTTCATGTATGATGAATTCATCCCCAAAAAAATGTCATGTCTAGTGGATAATTTTGATACTAGACAGAGTTCATCTATACATGGGGTATGTGTGGGATAAATAAAATCATGGTATAATGGATATCTCAATCGAACATCGTTTTAGATAACTCTTGGATAAATTAGAATAATATTTATGGGGGAAGGAACAAACATTCTACAATGAATTCTATAAAATAATGGAGCACTCTAAATAGAGGATTTTGGAGGTGAGGCCACAGATATTGAGGGGTTAAAAGTGAAACTAGATGCTCGTGTTGTCATGTTGGGTGTGTTTTTCATGAATCTCAACATTATATGTATGTACCTAATGATGTATTAACACATGTTGGTGTGGCATAATACCTTTATCATTGATGTAAATTTGAATAAGGGGTGTAAAATCAACTTGGTAATCCTGGTATTGGAAAAGAGGGACATTATACTTCTTTTATAGTCATTTAGTACAAAAAATACGGTTATATGAGTATCAAAATCCTATATCCCCTCCCACAATAATATTTTGACTATATATTATAAAAATTGCATGAATTCTATCTTTTCACATGTTTGAGTGGGAAAAATTGAAAATGGTGGAAAATAAAACAAATCTACTTCCCATATTTTCACCCATCCTCTAAGGATAATTATCAATGATTGCTTCGGAATAATACAGCATTGGTCATACCTCATAAACATTTATGGTAGGATGATAGTGAGGAGGGTCGATTGTAAGGTAATATTTGATCCCAACACCCCACAACCCTTCATTCGGATGATCAAATGCCATCAATGGATTACTCTATGGTTATAAACGTATGTTCACTATGGATTATAAATATTTGTCTTGAGGTATATTAGATGCATGATCATGTGCTAAGATGAAACAGTTAGAACAACTTAATACAACCTATCATCACCTATGTTCTCATCCTTGAATACATGATAAGATGAGAGTGATCACATGATGGAGAGATATAGAGGAACAAAACTACATGGAATTAATAATAAAGGGCCCCACAATCGATAATTGAGAATATTTGACGATTGGGTAATGACGAAGAATCGGTTTTGGTCTAGTGGGAAGAGTTGAGGTATCCACCGAGTTGATAATCCCAAACTGGAAATAGGTAGATTCCATATAGAGAGAAGAAGTATGAAGATGAATTCCCCTTTTAAATTTCTCAGTGGAGGTAGTTTAACCTTGTCAGTAAATTCCAAGGGTCCATTTCCAATGAATATGGATGCATATACATCACCCAGATGTTCCCAGCAGTGGTGTTTTTTCCAAAACATAGAAGAGTTAGGGACTTCAAAAAAATATTAAAAATTCTCAGAGAGTATGATAGTATCTCATTAACCATGATATATTTTTAATGGGGATGGGCCACACAATGGGGGGCTTGCACAATTCTAATGTAAAGGTGATACAATATATAGATGATCTGGAGGAAATTGCCTACTCCTGTGGCATTGTGCATCCATTGACCAACTATGAAAATGTGCTTCTAGGAATGTAATCCATTCCAGGTGTATAATTGGGTCACAAAGTTGTTGTAGTGACCAAGAGTGAAAGATCATGAGAGTGTTAGGGGAGTTTATGTCTTTACATACTCATCTAGAGATGTATATCCTACTACCGATTAGGTATGTCTTATAATCCATGGGTTTTTTTGTCGATATGATACATTCCTTAAAATTATATCTTAATTCATTTCTTCATGTCCATGAGTTGATCATCATAGAGGAGGGGAAAGTTAGACATGAACCTTAGAGATAATGAGAGGGAGACTCAAGCATCATCGATGAGGGTGTGATACTCCTCCCTAACATCATGGTCCTCATCAAAGGTGACTCCATCAACAAAGATGGATTCTACTAGGTACATTTCTCCACGTGGGGGTATTTTGAAACCTATATCTATGCTATTGAGAATAATTCATTACTCATGAATAGAATTTATTCATTTATCAATTTTTTGACCATTTTCTCCATATCTAGGATTGAAGTGGTCATGTTTAAATGGATTTTAATTTTTTTGTGGCTCATCTTTGAGAATTGACATCTGATTCAGTGGATCATAATTTTTAGGATATAGAACTGAGTGATACTCTCCCATTGGTAATAGATAAGGTGGTTGTGGCATTAAAAAAATCCCTGGTGATGCCACCTTGATGAGGCTGTCATGACTAGTGCCTCATTGGTTGGGGTTGAAATCATTCACTCAACAAGAATAGTTATGTTAATTTTGTATCTCACCCTTCATTATGAGTATCAAAACATCAAACTACTACATCTGGTGTATCTTCACAGGATGATGCCTCAATGAAGGAGGAGGCCATTATATGTGTAGCTAAAAAATTTAGGGTGAAATGGAGGCCTCGTACATCAAAGAGTTTTATTCAATTACAACTACTAGGGTGGAGGCCTCAACAAATGTTCCTAAAATCACTATATTAAAGGATTATATTGAGGAATAAAAATTTTAAAATGTTTCCTCAATGTTCAATAGGAGGAAGATATTTCTTCCACTATGTGTGAGGGGCTATATATGATTCTTTTCCCCTATAAATGAATTACAAACAAATCACGAAAATTTATGTGGGTGATATGTCCCCTAATGTGAATGAAATATTTCATCCATACGAACCCAAACAACTAAAAAAATTACTTATTTTATCTAAAATTCCTCCAAGGAGAATAGATTGATTTCTATAATGTCATGAAGGAACATTCATTACATAATCAGCAAAATTTGGCAATATTTATAGTCAATCGCTTTTGGATCTATCTTACATTTGAATGATATCTTAGTGACTAATTGGTTGGATTCTATCCTCCTGAAATCAATTCCTTATGACATTATATTCAATCTAGAACATGTTATGTGGTATGTTTTAATTATTTATTTACACAATTAACAGGATTAGAGCCCTAAAAAGTTTCACGAAATTGAAGGGTATCTCAACCATTTAAAAGGGATAAAAAAAAAATTCAACAAACATTTCCAATCAAACTATGACCATTAGAACTATAATGGAATAGTTTGAATCAAAAAATCCTACAGTTGTGGAGGAATCATATTTAGATGATGATCATTAAACCATGATGTATTTTTTGACCTGGCTCTAATATGTCCTTCCATATCCTAATAATGATACATCACATATGGAAGAGAAAAAAAAGAATACAGAAACCACTATAAAGAGGTTGGATGACCTCAGTAAAACTATAACAAAGGAAGATACTTGGGGGGAAATTTTTACTACGATTATATAGAGTCTCTATTTTTTGGATGACCATCAAAATCTTATGTGGATTTATTAAAAATAATAAATATTCTTCTAAATGATTTCCATTACCACGTTCTATTTTTTAGCATAATCAACATTAATGAGACAGCCAAAGATTAATCCATATTCTGAATAATTCCATACATGGGATGAGAAACAAGGGACGATCATACAATTAATTATTTATTTGTTATTGTCTAGAAATTGTGGAAAAATATTTTGTTGAATCTAATGGTTTTATTAAATTATTATCCTAGAAAATAAGGGTTATGGATGGAGGCTGGGACCCTCTAAATAGCTACCATTCATTCTCAACATGTCTTATTGCGTGAATGGTGAATTTTGATGGACATTTAATTATACAATAAAATTTATTAATGAAGAGAGTTAATCAAAATTACCATGGGTTTTAAAAGAGTTGGAAACATGAATATTGAGGATAACTAATATCCATGTCTAAAATAGACCACCCACATCCATTTTTCTATGTATGGAGAAATTTTATTTCCCAATTACTAAAAATGTTCAAAACTCAGTAACTCTATCAAAAATTCACATGAAGCCATTTATTGTGTGTTCCCTAGATAATAAATGATAACATGTTTCATTGTACAATGCAAATCTGGGGTTTATTCTGATGTGTAATAAAATGATGATCAAAATAAAGGGACACATTAAGAATATAGAAAATGGTTTACAGTATTCCAATGAAATCCAAAACTCTTATGATTACATCACCATGGATTTGAGCACACTGGGTAGATGTATTGGTATGTACAGTGGTCAGACTCATTTTCCAAGGGTAGATCCATGTTTTCGCCATATTTAATATAAATTATAATGAATGATGTGGTAGGTGACCAATATCTATGGAATTGGATTATCAAAAACGGCCCCAAGATGAAGTATAATTTTATGTTGGGAAATGTGGACCATATACATGGAGTTTTAACATTATATGGAGAGGGTGATTATTGAATTATTATATTATATTGTACCTTATATGAGAGGATATTACATTGAGGTTATATTGTTTTCAATATAAATTAACCTAATGAATTAGGATCAACATGAAAGGGTAGTAACCCAACATGAAGGTGGGAAAAATGGATGTGTTGTTACCGGAGAAATGTAAGGGGAATGATGAAAAAAATTTATAGATAGGGTGCTTTAGCTTGGGCTCTTAGTTTAATTATATATGATTAAGAATAATGAAAAAAAATTATGGTCATCAATAGTTTAATAGATATATTTGTTCTTTGATATAATTTTCAATGTATTGAAAATTATACATAACAAAAAATTAGGGGCCTTGGAGGCCACCTCCTTCCACAAAAAACAACCCTAAGAACCTGTAATAATACATTAATGTGATGGTTCATGGAAAAAGAGTGATAAAGTCTCTCAATCATTCACAATGATAACATCCTCTAAAATACAATGGACGGGTGACCCATTTTAAGTGCGACAAACAAAGAGTATAATAGAGTTATCAATATTTATATGGGGGACACAATGAGTTGAGAATGTTTTTGGAAAGTCCCACTAAAGATATCTAAAATATTTTTTCCTTAATAGTGAATCTAGAATGTCTAATAGATGTGGATAAACTATTCACCATATTTAAAACATAGGTTCTATACACGTGATTGTTCTGGATAGTGATAAAAATGAGATACATGCCATTGCATGAACTCTAAACACAAGAAAAACAATTTGATACCAATACCCTCCAAGGAATGATCCTAGGATAGTATCTGAGTTGTTTCTTCAATGTAATATTATCATTAGTGAACATGTACATTTTAGGAGGGTTATTATTAACAAAATCGGTGTTTAAGCAAGGATGTGGAAATTTTGAATGCCCTAGACGCAATATTGTGTTCTCTTGGTGCGATTCCAGCATACACTAAAATTGTATAGATTAACATGATGGTTGGAAAGTACCAATCCTAACATGGAGGAGGAATCCCTAGAACGTGTTTGTGGAAGGTTTTGTCCTAGTATTAAAAATCCATATTAATGTATTCCAAAATTAAGGGAATCAAGAAACACTTTATTCTAGGTCATAAAGTGGATGCAGGATTTTAATAGAGGGATTTAGTGTTCCTAGTTGACAATATAAAATCATATCAAATTGTAAAGAATCTGGGTTTTGTATAGGTAATTTATTCTTTTTCTTTCTACACCTACCATTTTTGTTATCATGATATTTTTCATTCTATGATTTATGATCATCTCATACTTTTCATATGAGATATCTGGGCTTTTTAGATGCTATTTTTATTCATCACACAACTATAATATGAGTAATAAACCCATTATAAATAGTATGTTTTTTGGATCGTATCACACATAAAATATGGTAATATATCTACATCACATCCATACTTATAATTTAGAACAACTATATTGGTCCCATACCATTATGTCAAACCACAATAAGTTATAATGCCATAGATCAATCTCTATGTCCGCTCAAAAAGACTATAATGCCCAATAGTTTCCTTATCTTACTTATTAATCCTGATCATTGTCCCCACAATCATCACATATCAGTTAAATACATGATGATCATCATCCGAGAAACATTCATCTCATTCTCATCATTATGTCACTACAATGTCTAAACACCACCCCACTCGAGGGATACCGAGCCACAACGTCCCCAACTATCAATTAGGTTCCATCTATAAGGAAATATAATATCATAAATAATAAATATAACATGTATACAGTGGAACGGTAAAAAAACATTCCACATGTTTGATAAAATCTATATAGATTTACACGTGATTAAATCAACATGGTGTAATGAACAAAAACACTCATAAATATAATATGATAATCGAAAAATCTATATTGACTAAAACACAGACAATTTCATCACATAAAAAAACACAGGATAGTCCAACATAAATAATATATCATGATAAAGACATATATATGGATGAAATGGATCAGATCATACTACCTCAAAATATGATGATGTCGAAGATAGGGATAACCATCATTTTGTGGTTGACATGATGGAGTGGAAAACTCAACTAAAAAGAACACATGATCAATGTACCTACTATCATAATATTCATCATTAAAACAGTATTGGCTCTTATAATGTTCCGACAACATATATCATTTACTTTATTCCAAAAAGTCATAAAACATCACTTGTGATGATGCATTCTCTTTCCCAGAGAATTTCTAAAATACAATTCCAGAATTAAAATGTCACCATTATACTTATGATTATTTATAAACCTAATTTCTATAATTTATATCTCAAAATTAATTCAAGGAAGAATTATGAAATATTTATAATTATACTTTAGTAAAACCATATAATTATCTTTTACTGTTTGCCAAATTATTTTTGGATAATATGATATCATATTCACTCGATATTTTTTCATATAATTAACCATGGATAATTTTTATTATTATTATGTTATAATTATATTAAACCATAACCTTCATAATTCAATAATTATAATTTAATAAACGTCCACATAAAATTTCCTTTTATAATTTAGTACAATTATTGTTTTTAAATCATATTTGGATATTATGATGAAATTATGATTTTATAATTGTTATAATTATCTATGGTAATATTGTGAGTCTATGTTTTGATGATTCACATATTCATCCTTTGATAGTAAAAAATTATTTGATCATTTACATTAATTATAAATTTTTATTATCTCATAATTGATAATTTGATATTATTATCACTATATAATCTATCTCAATCATACATTGATAATTCATTGTCCGGATATCATTAAAATAATAAATAATAATCCCACATTGTGTTCAAAAAAAATCACTACAATTTATAATTTTCATATAAATTATACGTGATAATTAGATGAAATTATCATTTGATAATAGTTCAGAATTATCATTTTATAATTTCAGAAAAATTGTTTTTTCATAATTTTTAAAAATTGTTCTCAATAGTTAATTTTATAATATTTAAATTAAATTCCCCCTTTTTCACAATTTCATATGACATAAAATAATATAATAAAAATTAATTTTTTTAAAAACATTATATATTATAAAATAAGTTGTTGATCGAGAAATAATCACTTGCCCGAGTATCCTAATAAAGATCCCATATCATATAATTAGATGCCCCACTTATCATGAAATTGGTGGTTTTAGGGTTCAAAAGATTCAACCAGTATAGTACATGATCAAATCAAATGATTGGTTATTTAAAACCCCATTAAAATGTAATTATTTTTCATTAATTAATTTTTTTTACTAATTTTATATTTAAGATAAGGATGATGGAAGAGAAATTAAATCCCCCTAATTATGGATTTTGTGAATTAATTTAGCCAAAAGTAGAATAAAACCGAGCTTTTGAAAAATTATGTGGTGAAAAATGGGTCATTCACATATGAGAGATATGTGAATTATAACATTTGATTTTCAATCCTAAAATAAATAATAGAACCAAAAAATAAAATTTAACAATATATCCTAACATGTGATCTGACCAAATTCTTGATGAACTATAATTTTATGTACAGGTTAGGGTAAACCCAACATCCATAACCTAATGGAAGTCCCATATTTCTCATATGAAACACCATTTATGAGATATTGAATTATATTTAGATAAATATTTTATAAAAATAACACGCATATAATATAACTGAATTCCCAATGCACAAAACAATTATGATATGCATAAGGTAGACCCCTCATCCTAATCCAACCAATTGCCTCAAATTTTTCATTTGAGACACCATTTGGGAGATATATTATTCTTTTAGAATTAACTTTTTCATGTAATTTAGTATTTTTATTATTTTTATTATTTCTTATATGAGGTTCTAAAGTCCCTGAAATCCCATCCTATATCAACACCTTTTTGTGGATAGTTTTTATACAATATTCCATGGTTTTTATTATGATTTTTTTCTTAGGTTGTGATGTTAAATTATTTGTTATGTTATTTTAATTGATATTTTATATTTTTCACATAAAATACTATCTTGTTATAAAAAAATTGTTTTCTTATTATTAAATTTTATTGATATTTCAATTATACCGCTATATAATATTATCATCCCTACTAAGTTATTCTATTAGTTGTTTTATATGCTTTCATCTGGCGACTTTGTATTAATTTTCCATTGTTTTGACACACTATGCTATGTTTCCCAAAATTTTACTTTCCAAAGGTGGGATAAATTCATCTCCTTCATCGGTTATTATTTCTTTTTAATCAAATTTTATTATAGGATATCGGTCCCCCCATCGATGGATTTCTATTCGATGCATGCCACATATTTATGGTCTCCCTCAATTATTAATTCTTATTTGTGGTACTAATTTTCTATGACATATTAATGTGTAAACAAGTAAATAAATTATATTATCTCTCGATAGAGAATCAACCTTCATACAACATAGTATTCATATCAGGAAAATCTAGGCATGTTGGGACATTGTGTATTTTGGTAACCTATAATGTCTCCCTCATTGGAGTCATGCCAACAGTGAGGAATCTTAGGAAAAGAAACCAACAAATCAAGTGTTGACCTCATGGTTATTTATGACATTGTTTTGAGTCTTGAAATATATATTCCGAAAAAATATTGTGGTCATTGTACATCATTAAAATTCTATATCTGGGAATTATTTCAACAACTTTAGGCTTCTATAAGAGTGTCCTATTGGTAATGATCAAGGAACGAGTTTTAAAAATATGGAGGCAGACAAGAATTTATTATTGAGAAAAATTGGGCTATAGGACAAGCATCAGGTGGAGACGGATTATTACATCCTATGGATATTAATTACTTAACATGATTAACTTATCACATATATATATATATATATATATCGAAATATCCAATTGATATAGATCATGACATTTGTTTAAAAACATTTAAATTCGAATCTAAATGTTATAAGGAAAACTATTGAGGGGGTGAATCCCAAAAAAAGATTGATTTCACACCTATATGATGTATTTTATAGTATCTCAAAATTTTTAATATAGAAATTATATCACTTTTTAGGAATATATAATACATTTCAAAAATTCATAGTCAAAGATAGTATTAGATTAGTGTCATAAAAAACATGGAAACTTAAGCATTGGTAAATTTGAGGGCTACAATATCTCTAAATAGGATCATCGTGACTATCACCATTCTTATACATATCAAACATAATATATAACATCATAACCATGGTGAATGGAAAACATTAGAAGACGTGAATTTAGATGCCCAATATGGGTAAATAAGAGACAAATATAAATATAATATTTCTCATATGGGTATGAGAACATGATCATTAAATTAGAATATCACACAACACATATCAAAGATGATAAAGTGGAATAATTGAATAAATATTTTAAAGTTCTTTAGTCAGAAATCAAGATGAAATAAATAACATGATATGTGAAAGTATAAAAAATTAATAAAATAATTAATTATGGCATACACATAATAATATAATAATGATTTCAATAGTAATTAAGGAATTGATACGAAGGCCATATTTGGAGTATGATTTAACTCACCATACCATATTTGTATTCATTGATCACTCTCATTACTATTTTTATATTCATGCTTCACTCCCATAGTCATATTAGAAGTCATGGTTAACTCCAATAACCATCATGTTATTCATGGTTCACTCCCATAACTATCTTAGAACACAATGTCCTTCATTTAGATCTCATTATATTTCAATATTTACCCAATGATATTTAGGGATATATAGGTCTCACACATCTCATAATCGAATCATACATGCATGTTCCATGAGATCATAAACAGTCATATCATAACCAATGTAATGGAAAGGGTGTAATAATCTTGCAATCATATCATATATTGTGAAAAAAACACAAGTATCATAATCATTTTAAGTGTCATATGGTGGAATAATTTTATAGATGAATATTTTAATCAGGGGAATTACTATAGAGAGCGACGGTTGGTTTTCGTGATTCTATATAGATTTTTTATTTGATTCGTATTAGAGGATGATTCAGTTATGTATTGGTGTAGTGCACTGCACAGCTGCAATAAACATTTGTTATACCTCTTCTGATGGTCATAAAACTTCCACATAAACATGACTCTTCCATTGACGCAATATTAGATAGTGTTCTGAACATCCTTTACCATTTCAGAATCCCACTATTTTTAAAATGTTAGAGAATCTCATTTGTATATTTTTGTGTGTGGAATTGAGAACAATATTTCTATTTAATCTGTTTTATCCTTGAATCAGTGTGTAAATAAATGTCTCCAATATAAATTTTCAGTGTTTGATGATTACATTGCAGGTAGAGTTATTCCAAAAACAACTGTTAATTTATGATACAAGTTTTGGCTTCTACTCTTTGTGTAAAAAAAGGGACATCTCGTGGTATCCTGAACAAACATTAGAGGAATATTTTTCCACATAAGGATGAGGCCTCTGGAGATAGTGACATTGGGTGGTGTATTAGGTAATTATTACCTTATTAGAGTCCATAAGTTGGTCTAATTGCTTTTAAGGATATCAAAGGTGGGTTTTAGGGAGAAAACCCATTGGTGGTTGTGGTTTTCAAATGCATGTGTAATTACCGATCCCTAAGGCTCATGCGAATGCTACTTCAGAGCACGAGGGTTCTAATGTAATTATGGATGGGGGTAAAAGAGGGGTTGAGCATTATGGAACTGGTAATTTATTGTAAATTTAGATATTGAAGGAACCTAATGTACTCTATAGGCCTTATATATCTTCTTCTTATATTGAGAAAGTGTGAACATGAAATGGTTGTAGTGGATGATGTGTATCTCAGATGACTTGAAGGGAGGGAGGTATATTTAGTGGAATGGGACAGGGTGAAGGGCATAGGGTATGATATTTTGATTAGATCTAGTAGAATAAGTTTGTTAACATATATTAAGTAGGGAATCCTCTTTGATGGTCATGTTATTTTAGATCTGGTGGATGAAATTGAAGAATCTCAGATGATGGGTAGCGGGTGTTCGGTGATGAGTCTTTTGATATCACACCTTCTTATACTACTGATGATATACATGATATATGGGCTCCCAGACCAAAGTGGTGTAAAAAATAAAGGGTTTTTGTAAATTTTGGAATGACTATTCATATTTACCTCTTCCAATGGAAACACGGTATGCCAAAAAGTTGACATGAAAGATGATTAAAGGTTGTACCAAATCCTATGTTGTCAAGTATGAGCCTGCGAAACATTGTGATTCACCCCTTCAACAATGAGAGTTTTGTGCGGCCCATGAGAAATCCTATGTGTTAAATTTAAATATAGATGAAGAGATGGTGGAAGGTTTTTTTGTGATTAATGCATCTTATGAACAATCATAGAATATTATGGTTATGTAGATTAAAGTGGTTACCAATGGAGAGGAGAGTGCATGGATTGAAAATCAATACCTTATACTGCTAAAAGGATTCATCGATGGGATGATTAATAAAAAAATTCATGAAAACAAGGGACATATTGGAATCTTGTATTGAATACCTCTTAAACGATGTTATAGACACTCAATTATCCTCTATCTCTTGGAATCTTTTTATGTATAATGTTTATAATAGTACTATGATTCTTTTAAATAGATATGTTATTTTATATGGTGTTTGATCGGTATGATTCCTTACTTTTACATTGGAAGTGAATTGAAGATAAATAAGTTAATTTTTTTTGTCTTAATCATTTCAACAAAATAATATCCCATGGAAATAACCATGTATCTTAAACATCCTACCATAAAAAAACAACTCGATTAAATAATTTGAATTGTTATCATAAAAAAAAATCAAAGTATGTTATCATAGGTGGTGAAGTATTTAGAATGATCCATTAGAACATGGATTTTCCGTAAAAATCAAAATAACACTATAAAATATTTTAAAAAATTATAATTTTTGAAAATAAATTGAAAACATATAAATTAATAATGAGAAAAATATTTTCAAACAGTTCTTAGGAATATATAATTACTTCATTAAAGTTGTTTTCATTTCTAAAAATGTCAAGCAATTTTAAAAGAAAATATTTTATATGGGATGATCCTCATAATATTTTAATGGATCGTTTAATGTAATAAGACTCTATGAGTGTGTAAAATATATTAATTCAATATATGTTAAATTTTTTTTTACCATACTCATTCAGGAAAAGCCCAAATGTACATCGCTAGAAAAAAAATTTCGTATGAAATAGTTTTTTAATAAGTCATAAATTGTTAAAAACAAAATTAAAAAATTGAATAAAAATAGTTATAATATTTTTGAATTCATTTTATCTAACATGTACATGGAAGATAAATATATCCCCATAGATACTTACGTATAGTAAATTATGGTAATATTGTGATTATGGAATTAACCCACACAACATTATAATTAAAAAGATTGTATGAAAAATAAAGAAAAAGAAATTATATAGACATGAAAATAAAATTATATTATGGTTAAGACTCATAAAAGAGCTTCATGGGTTATATATAAACCACATAGAAAAAATAAGTAGTGTGTCAGACGTGTGTCTGACTGATGCAATGGTGCGATAAAATACCCTTACCATAGGCCTGATTCCCTCTACATGAGTCCATAACTCCAGTATAGTGTTTGTAAACATATTATTACCTTATATAATAATAATAAATATATATATTATAAAATATATTATTCATTTTAAACATTATAATACCTATTTATTAACAATTCCAAGTCAATGAAGGGGTTCTTTTAACAACTACCATATTAATCCTACGTGATTTGACATGTCATTCATGATTCTCAATCATAGATAATGATTGACTTATTTATAGAATATACAATATGTAATAAATATATTATATATTTATTTTATAATTATTTATACTAATATTTAAAATATCGAAATATTAAACAAAATACACTCTTCACATAGATGGTAGGCCTTATGTATGCAGCAACGTTGTTTTAATTTTCTATTAAGGTTAGAAGAAAAGAATGTATATGATATATTATCATTATAAAATATTTTAACGTAGAATATAACATATATATTCACTAAATTAATCCATATAACATTTATTTAAAATAAAATGGAATAACTAATCACATCAAATCATTGAGACTATAATCCATATGTATGCATTAGTGGCATTATTTTTTTTAAAAAAAATTAGAAGCATGATAAAATAGAATACGTGAAATTATTATTCCATATAATTTATTAAACTATTATTATCATATATAAATATTAGAACCATTTTAATTTTTATTCATAAAATATGGTTGTGAGAAAAAATATAACACCACGATTTGGACATGGTAATCCTTACGTACACATGAATAGTGATATTGAATTTTCATAGGATGGATAAAGAGATTTATATGGTTTTCCATTAATAATAATACTAATATCTCATAATATATATTAATATATTTATTACTTTAGTATGGAAATAATATAATAATATGATGGAAAAGAAGAAAATATATGGATTATTTGGTAAGTTTTGTCACAGTATATGGCTCAATGTGGTGTGACGAAGTGAGAGATGAGCATCCCTTGTATAATAGATGATAGGAGAACTCTAGAAAACTCTTAAAATATTAAATTAATATAAATTTTTTCCATATAAAATAACTCCAATGTCAATTATTTCGAATCTAATATGATTCTCGGTTGAAATCATCTCGTGAATTGATTTCTATATAGTTATTGGTATCATTATTAACCCTATATTTTGGTTTTATAACTTAGTTAATCTTTTTAATTGTAACCATGATAAATTGTCATTTTACTCTTTAGGGTGAATATAATTACATTAAAATTCTAAAAGAACTACAATAGGATCATTGATGACATATTTTATGTTATTATAGTTAGTTAAACTATTTATATTTTTTTTAATTTTATATCATTTAATCTAATATTACTTAATTTAAAGTATCATTTATTTCAAATTTGATTCTATTTATAATTTTTCTTTTTAAAAAATAATAACAAAATGATACCATCAAACTCAAAAAAATTATATATCTATAAAATTGTTACATTATTCATAAAATTAGTGGTTTTCATTAATTAAGTCAAATTATATTTATTTGATTAATATTAATACCATTTAATAGATATTTTGATTAGTTAATAAATTACATCATAATTTATATTTAATCTATTCATTAGATTATAAATTCTAAATAAATTAAAATAATATATATTAATGAATATAATATTATTAGATTTAATATGAATATTTATATTCTATTTTATCGTATTTGTAACCCTATATTAAAAATTATTTACATATTATAATTATGAGAGTCACATTTTTATCTTATTATTATATATAATATAATAAAATATCATATTCTTACTGAAGTCTCTTAATAAGATAATAATTTATTCTTAACATTGATTTTTATATGCTCCAATCCAATTCAATTAGTACATGATTTATGGTATCATTATATTATAATAATATTTTTCCCTTTAATTACCTGATTTTTGTTTAATCATTATAAATATATAAAAACAATTACTACAGTTAATATTCACCAAAAATTTAATATTATCCCATAAAAATATAAATATCATATTGATTTCAACCATTTTATAATTTTTTCAATATTCAATTCATAGAAGTGAAAAAATTAATTTTAATGTTAATCCTGCAGACATGGTAAGATGGTGGGTAAAATGAGGGTTCAAAATATTTATAGGTTTTTATATATAATATTAATAAAAAATCATTCAATTAATTAAATTTGATTAATATAGTTATAATTTATCTATTGTGATTTTAAAATCAATTTAATGTACTATATTTTTTTAAACAAAAAAATGCATTTCTTTATTACGAAGGAATTTTTTTGTAAATTCATCAAAAAATAAAACCTCATAGAAAAATACTAGAAATTCACCCTATGTTATTTTGGAAATTATGAATTCAAAAATTATGTTTATTTTATCAAATTGTATTTTTATTATTTTAAAAAATTTATTTTATTATTGTCAACCAATAGACATAATAATTAGTTTATGTAAGAAATTAGTATTTTTAATCATATAAAGGATTTACAAAAATTATAAATTTAATTTCCAATATATATTAGATATGTGAAAAAATTTAAATATTTTTTTATTAATATTAATATTACCCTATTTTATAGATATTTTTTATATATCTCATTTAATGAATTATTAGAGTAATATGTTCTTTCACAGAAACATGTTGTTGTGTTTAGTGAAATATTCTCTTAGTGTTGCATATAAAATAATCCAGACATAGAGCCTTCATCTAATATATATATATATATATATATTCGGTGTTGTGTGAAGTGAAAGTATCAAAATATTAATTTATTTGGAAAAATAAATTCTCACAATCTTTTGGTGTTTCATTCTACCCCCCAATGGATCAACCCCTCGATATTAATATAGGTTATCAAAGGTTTAATACATTAAAGGACCATTCATATAACATGACATCATAAATATGATTTCTATAACATACCATTAATTTTTATAAGAAAAAAAGTTACACAAAGTAATTAATAACTATGCCTCTATGTATGAGAACATAGGTAAAGATTTAATCATAGAGAAAAAGATTAAATTATCACAAACGTTGATAAAGATCACTGGCTATAAGAATGTGGGTCATCCTAAGAATGTTAACAATGTAACGTCCCGGTTCCGGGTACCACCCAACGGGTGCCCCGAACCCGGTTTTCCACGTGACATAAAGAGCATTTTCCCAAACGCCAGAGGCTGCTGATATGCAGTGAGGACCCAGGTCTGATAGTGGGGAAACTATGCACTCATTTATCAAAGTGCAGCGCAGCGGAATTCAAATAAAACATACAACGAACAGCGGAAGTAGTAAATAATACACAATTGAAATACACAACTGCAGTGGATACAACCAACGGTATATAAATAATGATGCTACATGTCTCAAGTTCTATGAAAAACAGCCAGAACATGTTATACATCAATATAGTTCACCCAAAAACAGAGTACAACAAAACAAAACAAAACAGCTGGCAGCGGTATCACGTGCCTAGGATCGGTCCCATTCCCTCCTACTCCTCAGCATCAATCGTGTACCTATATAGGGACTCATTCACCTATCTACACCTACAGCAACGTAATCTATTTGGGCCAAAATGCGTGACCCAAACAGGGTGTGAGAAATATATCTCAGTAGGCAACCACCAAAGGCTCGTGCCCAACTGCGTGTAAGCATGCAACAACAGTGTGCAATAGTAAAATGCAATAAAGTAATCAGTACTGAAAAGTAACTAACTTAACAATTTAATTTCCATTTTATTATTCATTTAATCTATTAAATATTAGAAATCACCATAGTGCATTTCCAATTAAACAGTCCATGTCCTCAGACAAGAAAAACCTTACCCTCAGGTAAGCAGAATCCAACCCGCAGGTATAGTCATCGGGCGTAACAGAATTTTCCCTTAGGCGTAGAAAGTGTCGCCCTCAAGCACAGATTTCGATCCCTCAGGCACGAATGGTTTCCCTCTGTGGAAATAACTACAGCCCTTAGGCTAAATAGTACAGTGACCTCAAGCTATTCACAACAACTCTGTTAAGTTAAATAGGTAACCGGGCCATGCCCAACAGGTAACAAGCAGTAATAAGAAATTACACTCAAGGAAATTCTACAATTACTAAATTTAATGCATACCCTCATTTATCCTGGCCAAATGGCTAAACAGTGGAACACACCCCTAGGGTGGTCCCGGATCCAAGTAACGATCCCAACCAGAATTTTAATATCATAATTAAATACCTAATCAATTATAGGTGTTTAATATAGAAACGAACCCAGCCACATGACACTCCAACATGGGTTCATGGCACAAAAACACACAAAACACACATAAGTTGGAAAACTTAAAACCAAGCCACCTACCATAAACGCCAACGAACGTCATACCCAAACGCCGACTCCCAAAACGCCCAAGAACGGCATAGATCTGATGAAGAACAAAACTCTCTTAACCCCAAATTACTCTTATTAGGAGAATAATTGGTAATAAGCAGTCAAAAAGATGGATTCCCTTGCCCGTACGGTTCCAACAAGATTCTCCGAGGTGGAGTCTGATTCCATACGAACACATGGCGGATCATTAAAGGTTTGGCCTCCTCTTATTGGCTCCAAAACGGCTCAAATGCCTCCTCTTCCAAATGAGGAGTCTACTGCCAATTTTAATCAGAAAAAACAAAGTACACGGCATGTACTTCCATGTACACTGCATGTACTCCTTTCATTTAACTGTTCCTCTGGCGGCACTGCCACACTGTTCATCTGTCGACATGATTACACGTTATGTACTCCTAAGTACACGGCCTGTACAATCGCGTAGCTGGTGGCTACTCCACCGCCTTTCTGTTTTGACCTGCCGACCGACTACACGGCGTGTACAGTACCACTACACGACATGTAGTCGGTTCCTACACCGTTTTTCGCTAACATGGCTCACGCCCCGTGTACTCATCTCTACACGGCCAGAAGTAAACAGCGTGTGGAAAAAGTACATGGTGTGTAGTTCCAAAATTTAGGATTTTCCCCATTTTCCATACTTTATTAAAAACACTTAAGGAAAAGAGAAAATAAGAAGATCATACCTCAAATGGAAGAATCGGGTTCTTACAAACTTCCCCCCTTATAGCAATTCGTCCCCGAATTTCCCTTCCAAGGGTGGAGAAGATATAGCCGTGAATAACTCTGGCCACTGAGCACGTACGTCGGCCTCCCGCATCCAGGTCTCGTCCTTCACCCGTCCATGCTCTCATAGCACTCGTACGAGAAGAACTGATCGACCTTGGATAACCTCTGTGCTCCTATCAATGATACAGATCAGATACTCCTCAAAGGATTCATCTGCCTCCAGCTCAACATCCTCGGGCTGAAAGATGTGAGAAGGGTCTGAATGATAGCGACACAACTAAGATACATGGAAGACGTCATGCATGGATTGGTACCACTACAGTAACCACAACCGATAAGAAACCAGCTCGAATCTCTCCAGAATCTCAAATGGACCCACATACCGCGGTGAAAGATAACCCTATCTCCAAATCCGCTTGTGTCCCAGCCTTAGCGAAACACACAAGAAAACTCGATCCCCGACCACGAAATACAAAGGCCGTCTATGGCGATCTACATAAGATTTCTGCCGAGACTGCACAGTGGCCATCAGCTTTTGAATCAATTGGATCTGCTCAGATGTCTCCTGTATGAGCTGTGGCCCCAGTAAAGCTGCCTAACCTTCCTCTAACCAGCACAAAGTTAAACGGCATAGCCTACCATATAAAGCCTCATATGGTTCCATCTCAATAGTATCTAGGAAGCTATTGTTAAAGGAAAACTAGACTAAGGTTATATGCTTCTCCCATGAGCCCCCAAATTCCAGGACGCACGCACGCAGCATGTCCTCTAGCACCTGTATCGTACTCTCTGACTAGACATCAGTCTGTGGGTGGTAGGCTGTGCTCAGATGCACTTGCGTACCCAGCATCCTCTGAAAAATCTGCCAGAAATGAGACATAAAGAAGGAGTCCCTATCAGAAACAATAGAACAAGGGACCCCATGAAGATATGCGATATATTGGATATACAGCCTTCTGAGCCCGTTAACACCAAAGGTCTCCTTAATCGGCAAAAAGTGAGCTACCTTCTTGAGTCTGTCCACAAAAACCAACACGGTGTCATTACCTTTAGGTGTCCTCGGCAATCCCTTCACTAAATCCATTGTGACATCGTCCCACTTCTACTCCAGAATGGGTAACTATTGTAACAGCCCAGCTGGTCTCTGATGCTCCGCCTTCACCTGCTGACAGGTGGAAGACCTCGTAACAAAACCAGCTACATCTCTCTTCATACCCGGCCACCAGTATTGATGTCTCAAGTCACGGTACATCTTGGTAACCCCAGTATGAACTACCAAAGCTGAATCATGAAACTCTCGTACCAACTCCTCACGTATATCCCATGGAACCCATACTCGTCCATGGAAACGCAAAAACTCTTCGTCGCCTATCGTCCAACCAGGATAAGGGTCCTCACCTACCACCGACTCCCGTAGAACTAGGCCTTCTGAATCCGATAGCTGCCTCATCCACACTCTATCCAAGAGGGTAGAAGTCACAGCTAAATATGAAAGATAGGTCTACCACTGACTGTCGTTCACCTCCAGATGCATCTAAGAGAACAAGGCCATGAGCTGCCACTCACTGTTGGCCTTCTGCACTGACTGTATCTATGTCTTCCTGCTCTGTGCATCAGCTTCTGCATTACCCGTACCAGGTGTATAGGCAAGCTCATAATCAAAGTACTGTCAGTAATAAACCCACCTTCGCTGCCTCATATTCATGTCACGCTAAGTAAAGATATACTTGAATCTTTTGTGGTCAGTGAAAACCACAAAATTCTCCCCCAAATAGATAATCTCTCCAACAGCACAACGCATGTACAACTGTAACTAACTCGAGATCATGCGTCAGGTAATTCCTCTCATGTGGCCTGAACTGCCGAGACCCGTACGCCACAACTCGATTGCCCTGCAACAACACTGCTCCGAGCCCAATACCTGATGCATCACAGTAAACTGTATAGCTCATCCCCAGCTCTAGGAGTATCAGGATCGGTGCTGATGTCATCCATCCATCCAGGTCCTGAAAATCTGCCTCGCAAGCTTCCGACCAATGGAACTTCACACCCTTCTTAGTTAGACCTATCTACGGTGCTGCTAAGCGGGATAAGTCTTGTATGAAGCATCTGGAGTAACCATCCATCCCTAAGATACTCCGTATTTCGAACAGGTTCTTAGGCTTCTCCCAGGAAACCACTGCTCTTACCTTCTCTGGGTCTACTAAAACTCCTGCCTCTGAGATAACATGACCCAAGAAGTGGATCCGGTCCATCCAAAAGTGGAAATTTGAGAGCATAGCATATAGCTTATGCTCCCTCAGTGTACTCAATACGATCTCAAGATGGGTGGAACGGTCGTGTCGAATGTGAGAATACACCATGATGTCGTCCATGAATAATACCACAAATGAATCAAGTTACGGATGGAACACACGATTCATCAGATCCATGAAAACTTCTGGTGCGTTCGTGAGTCCAAACGGCATAACCAAGTACTCATATAGACCATACCTACTCCTAAAAGCCGTGAGAGGTATATCAGATGGTCTCACACGTAGCTGATGATATCCTGATCTTAGTTCAATCTTCGAGAACACTCATGCTCCATGAATCAGATCAAAAATATCATCAATCCTCGGTAAGGGATATCGGTTCTTGACCGTCAACTGGTTCAGCTTCCGATAATACACGCAATGTATGAGGGTACTGTTCGCCTTCTTCGCAAAAAGGACAGACGAACCCCATGGAGAAGTACTGAGTCGGATAAAATCATTTTCCTGCAACTCATCCAACTGCCTCTTGAGCGCCTGCAACTCAGGTGTAGCCATCCTATAAGGAGTAATGGACAGCAGTGCTTCTCCTGGAACAAGGTCAATGGAGAAATCCACCTCTCGCTCTGGAGGTAGACCTGAAAAGTCATCCGAGAAAACATCCCTGAAACGATCAACAACAGGAGGGAAATCATCCTGACAAGTCACCTGGTCATCCAGATAAAAGCTCGAAATCGGGGTTGTGACACCACCTCGCCCATGATGCTCTAGTCCAGCTCGAATCTCTTGATCATCCTATTCACCCTTTTATAAAAACTCTCTTCCCTCTGGTGACGTGAAACTCACCCTACGACGATAGCAGTCTATAAAGGATCGAAAGGGAACCAACCAGTCCATCCCGAGAATGACGTCATAGTTCGTCATCTCTAGGACATAGTGGTCCCAAAGGAGGTTACACCCACCAACCTCAAGGAGGCACTCTTTTCACTAATGCACACTAGCCATTATAGTACCCAACGGAGTGTCTAGCATCATGATATCAGAAGAAGTAGAAACAAAAAGCCCAAGGATCTCCACAACGGGCATATATATGAATCTATGTGTAGCATCCGTATCAAAAAGTAATGAAGACAAGATAGAAGCTACTATAATAGTACCTCTGACTATAGAAGGTCCGGGATCCTGCTCATACTGGGTCTGTTGCACAGCATATGTCTGCCCAGTGTAGCAGCCTTTTGACATAGCCTGGCTACCCTGAGCTGTCCTGCCCTGCTACCTCTGAGATCCTGGTGTCCGACTACCATAGCCATGACCACCATCTATGCCTGCACGCCCTGACATATTCCAGTTCCCTGACTGGTAAGAAGCCACTGGTCCTGCTCCTGCACGCGGAGTCTGCACAAAACCCCTCTGACTAGCCATCGGTGGAAACGCCCAGCAAAAGCGCTGCATATGACCCATCATGCCGCAAGCTCGTCACTCCAATGGGTCTCGTGGACATTGTGGTCTCTTATTCCCTTCTCTGCCTCACTGGTAGAACCTGGTCGGGCCACCTGAAGAGACTTTCTGGCTAGTACTGCCACTCTGAGAGAAATCTGTCTGTCTCTTCCTCTTGCCAATAGAAAAATTACCAGTAACTAGTGCTGAAACTCTTTTTCCCACACCACTAGATTCTAGAAGGTTCCTTTATGTGATCAATGTATGGTTCACAATAGCGTGTACAGTAGGCAACCTGATGACATTCACTAGTGATCGGAAGTCATACCGAAGATCATCCTCAAAACTTCTCGCTCTCAACATCTTGTCACCCACCAACACTGGTTCAAAGCGCTGAATCTATGTAAAACGAGCAGAGTGGTACATCACTGACATAGCGCCCTGCTGCAGATTCATTATCTCTCGAGATCTATCTGCTCTCAGCGTCTCTGGGATGAAATGTTCATAAAATACTGCCTAAAAGTATTCCCACTCCATGTCCTTGTGATTCTCTGACTGGGTGGTAACATCCCACTACGTCTTAGCAGAATCATTCAGCATGTAAGTCGCGAGCTTGACCCTCTTCCATGGAGGCATCTCAAGATACTCAAAAAATAGACTTCATCGACCCTAGCCAAGACTACGCAGCATGTGGTCTTCCATCCTCTGAAAACGTAGGTGGATGCTGCTGCTGGAAGATACGTGTCAGCTTGTCCATAGATGTGACAGCCTGTGGTGCTCTCTAAAAGGTCAACATGAACCGCAATAAGCCTTCACGGAACTGCGCCTCCGCGCCTGTGTCTTGTATAACAGCTGGTTCCTCCTATGGCTCTGATGGAGGATCTACTAGTAGCCCATGGACCACCATCTCTAGAGTATTCTCATTGCCGCTCTCCTAGGGAAAAACGCGTGGTCGTCTAGGCGGCATGACACTACATGGTCAAAACACGCCTTAGAACATGATTTTCAAAGATCGAAGATGATGAAACCCTAAAGGGAACAGGAGGAATAAGGCATTCAAGATTTTCCAAACAAGACTACACGGCGTGTATACTGACTACACGTCGTGTACTTGACTTCCCTTCCCCTGCCTGGGTCCTTTTTCATGGCTAAGCCACATGTCTCCAGTTTTAAAAAAAACTACACATCGTGAATTTTATATACACGACCTGTATGGTGTTATTTCCAACTGCCCATGTCGTCTGTGACACGGGCGACTACTCAGCTTGATACTACACAGCGTGTTACACCCGCACACGGCGTGTCAACAACCCCATTTCCCAATCACATTTCCAAGTCCACACGGTTTTTCCTCGGACAAGACTACACGGTGTGTCCAATAGGTATACGGCGTGTTGAAGGAGCGGTGACACTGGCCCGTGTTGTTAGTTACACAGCCATGTCCCCAGGTCACACTACACAACATGTACATTATTGACATGGGGTTTTCTCTGAAGGAGTTCTCTGACCAGTGTTGTTAGTTACACGGACAGAATCTGGGTCAAAACTACATGGAATGTAAATAATATACACGACATGTTTTGCCCGATCGCTTCCCTACCCCGTGTCACCGCCCACACGGTTTGTGAAACGGGAAGAGACTGCATGCCATGTACACAGACAACTTGGTGTGTACTTTAAAAGTTCATTTTTTTCTTCCCAAATAGAAGGCCATACATGGCATGTGTAAAAATACTAAAGGATGTATATACTGGGTTTGCGGATAATATGCCTCAGAAACTTCCCTGGAACACAGAAAATACAGAAAAACTGCACCTAAGTGTCAAATTCTGACCTGTGAGGGCCCATACTCCCCACGAATCAAAGTTTGACATCTTATATGTGTTATAAATAATAAACAGTCAATGATCCACAATATTCCGATCAATGGGGGCCCATAATCCCGAAAAACCAAAATATGGTGTCCATTCTATAAAAAGGCTTACACAAATACCCTATCAAACAACATGTATTTATCAAGCAGCTTTCACAATAGCGTGCTTTTCTATCACAACTACTATCACAACAGCATGAAATTTATAATGCACCTACATGGCATGGAACTATGCATGGCATGTGATTTCTAGCATGTGCCTACATGATTCATGAGATGGCATACCCTCATCTCCTCGGGTTACAACTAAATACAACCCACAATAAATATTAACAACACAATCTCAGGTGCGTCACCCAACGGTGAAAACATACAACTGTATAATTTTCAAAATCATAAATTCGAGGTAGACTGGCTTTTCCCTGTACATGGGTTACCTACGCCTGGGCACAACTTATTACTAACTAACGTTCATCTTATCCCTGACTAAGGATCCAAATAGTAAGTCAAAGAAATGAAACTCCTCTGATACCACTTTGTAACGTCCCGGTTCCGGGTGCCACTCAACGGGTGCCCCGAACCCAGTTCACCACATGACCTCAAGCGCATTTCCCCAAACGCCAGAGGCTATCGACTAGCAGTGAGGGCCCAGGTCTGATAGTGGGAAAACTATGCCCTCCTTTGTCAAAGTGCATTGCAACAGAATACAAATAAAACATACAACGAACAATGGAAGTACTAAATCATACACAACTAAAATAAACAACTACAGTGGATACAACCAACAGTATATATATAATGATGGTACATGTCTCAAGTTATAAGAAAAATAGCCAGAACATGTTATACATCAATACAGTACACTCAAAAGTAGAGTACAACAAAACAAAACAAAATAGCTTGCAGCGGCATCGTGAGCCTAGGCTCAGTCCCATGACCACCTAATCCTCAGCAGCAATCACGTACCTGTATAGGGACTCTTTCCCCTATCTACACCTACAACAACGTAATCTATTCAGGTCGAAAATCATGACCCAAACAGGGTGTGAGAAATATATCTCAGTAGGCACCCACCAAAGGCCCATGCCAAACTGTGTGTAAGAATGCAACAAGAGAGTGAAATAATAAAATGCAATAAAGTAATCAGTACTGAAAAGTAACTAATTTAACAATTAAATTGCCATTTTATTATTCATTTAATCTATTAAATATTAGAATTCACCAAAGCGCATTTCTAAGTAAACAGTTCACATCCTCAGACAAGGAAAACCTTACCCTTAAGTAAGAAGAGTCCAACCCGCAGGTATAGCCCTCAGGCATAACAGAATTTTCCCTCAGTCATAGAAAGTGTCTCCCTCAGGCACAAAAGTCAAACCCTTGGGCAGCAATGGTTTCCCTCAGGCAAAATAACTACAGCCCTCGGGCTAAATATTACAGTGCCCTCAGGCTATTCACAACCACGACCTCAGGGTAAACAGGTTACCAGACCATACCCAACTGTTAACAAGATTTAACAAGAAATTTCTCTCAAGGAAATTCTACAATTACTACTTTTAAGGCATACCCTCGGGTATCCTTTCCAAATGACTAAATAGTGGAACACACGCCTGAGGTTGTCCCAGATCGAAGCAACGATCCCAACCAGCATTTTAATATCATAATTAAATACCTAATCAATTCTAGGTGTTTAATATTGCAATGGCATCATCCACATGACACCCCAACATGGGTTCGTGGCACAAAAATGCACCAAACGCACAGTAGATGGAAAAATTAACACCAAGACACCTACCATAAATGCCAACGAATGTTATACCCGAACACCGACTCCCGAAACGCCCCATAAGGGAATAGATATAAAGAAAGAGAAAATTTCTTAACCCCAAATAACTCTTATTAGGAGAATAACTGGTAAGAAGAAGTCACGGAGATGGAAGCCCTTACCTGTGCAGTTCCAACGAGATCATCCGAGGTGGAATCAGATTCCAGACGAACACTCGGCCGATCATCAAATGTTCAGCCTCCACCTTTCGCTCCAAAACGGCTGAAATGCCTCCTCTGCCAAATGTGGAGGCTAATGTCTATTTTAAGACGAAAAACAATTTTCATGGCATGTAATTCCAAGTACACAACATGTACTCCTTTAATTTAACTATTTCTCTGGCGGCACCGCCACACTATTCATCCGTCGACATGATTACACGGCATGTACTCCTAAGTATACGGTGTGTACGACCACCCAACTGGTGGCCACTCCACTGCCTTACTATTCTGGCCTACCGACCAACTACACGTCATGTATAGGTCCACTACACAGCCTGTAGTCAGTTCTTACACCCTTTGTCGCCGACATGGCTACACGCCCCGTGTACTCATCCCTACACTGCCAGAAGTACACGACGTGTGGAAAACGTACACGACATGTAGTTCAAAAATTTAGTATTTTTTCCCATTTTCCATATTTTATTAAAAAAACTTAAGGAAAAGAGAAAAGAAGAAGCATGTACCTCAAAGGGAAGAACCTGGTTCTTACAAACAATAATAAAATCATAAATTAAATAATTACAAAATAGGACATTGATATCATCAAATTAAATTATAAGTGGAAAATATTTTACATCACAATATCATTTACTAATGTTTAATCATTCTCATGGGATGATATAAATACATGATTTTACAAAATATCACCCTTTTATTGTGCCTTGATGAATTTACACATCATCCCTTATTCGATGAAATGAATCTGAATTTATCACTCCTAATGAATTACTTGACCATTAGATCCATAAAATTAAAGATTAGTTATTAAATTTATCTTTATCATAATTATGAGACTAAAACAAGTTATTAAATATGAATATGTCTACATATAGTGGGATAATAGATTAATCTAACAAAATACATCTGATTCTTAACATCTAATTTCCATAAATGGGTAACTGTACAATCCTTCCTTAAACCATAAAACCCCAAAAAATTGAATAGATTGACTAAATGAACTTATCTTTTTTGTCCCATATCTCATATGAAGGTTCATTATTTTCATATTCTAAGTATGTCAAAACTATAATATGTTATTATCTTGAAACATGGTAAAAACTGGATTTTCTATCCATCCTTATTGATAACATTCAAGTTTTATTATTAATATTTTTAAATATATTTCATAAATCCAAAATGTTTTAAACATAATCCAGGATATCATAACCCACTTTTCATCAAATCCTTAATCATCCTCGAGGAAATCAGTACCACCCATTTTACATGTTAATATCAAATATGTATTTATCCAAACATCATTATCTTAACATAAGGAACATATTAAGGGTTGTATTACCCTTAATCATAATTTCATTATCACTAATCTTGTCCCTTAGATTCAATAACGCATTCATGTAATCATTAGTGAAAAAAACATAAACTGAATAGTCTTTTAAAATTCCCAATTAATGAATATAAATAAATAAACACATCAATATATATTCTATAATGATTTGAATGGAAAAAATATTTTCCTTGATTTGGATGTGAATTCTTTAGTCGGAGAATGGAGTTTGGTAATTCAGATTTTCTCCACATATAAGATAATGAACTCCATGATAGTTTGTCACTCTATGGTCCTTTATACCACATAGATAACATATTCCCCTCTATTTGATGTATTCATTAAGGTTATTCTTCCCTTATTCAAGTAATATAGAATTCTTACTTTCATTACTCTATGTTTCTTAATATATTAACATTCTTAAATTTGCATTATCATATTATTATATGTAATAGGAAGGCTACCAAAGCTCACATTGCTCCCATATTCCATGATAGATGTTTTTAAATAATCACATTATCATCCTCTCTAGTAAATACCAAATTATGTTGCTCATAGTCACCAATTTTTCCATCAGATTCAATGTTAACCCAATTCATTCTGGTTCCCACTATTGGCTAAACCCAGATAACATAGAGAAAGAAACACTTATCATATTTGATATAAAACAATAATGAAAAATCACATATAGGATATAAAAATTATGACAGCATCCATAATCTATATCACCATTGGGGTGATATGATTATCCCAATCATATTTCGCCTCCCACTACATTCATCAGACCGTCAATTTTTCCCATTTGTAGAAGTATCCCTATTAAATTAGATATAGTGGGCACACTAAAATGTTTTGGGAGTGAAACCCACATTATATTCTATTTGTTTCCCCTTCCCATCAGTTCGGTGATTGATGATGACTCAATGACAATTGATTAGTGGAAATACATGTTGTAGATATTAATTGGGGTACTCATGTCATGGGTCGACTATAAGGTCATCTACAAGGAAAAACTCCACAACACATGTCGAGGTAGTTATAATTTCTAAAACATATTACTCCAAGGGTATACATAGATTTTCACTATGAGTTACAATATTCGGAAGTGGGGAATATATTTTTCTTATTCATGTGTGAAGTGTTAAAACAAAATAACATGTTTCCACCGCTTATCATAACCTATGGGATGATTCACAAATGCATGATACATTAAGAGAGTTCATATCATGGTGATATATTGAGGCCCAATACTACTTAGGATAATAATAGGGGAAATTTAGTTTAAGAGGATGATAGGCAGTTTTTTATTTTCTATGATGTGTGGTTTTTGTACTGGGGATAGTTAGGGCACGCACATAGATGATAATTTATAGTTCGAACCGGATGGATAATACAAGTAGAGGAGAATAATAAAGATGAATTCTCCTTGTAAAGTGGTAATCATATGATTTTGATCCATCTGTTGGGGATCTGAAGGGTCCATGAAAAAATCTTAAGGAATTTTATACATCAACCATATGTTCCAAATGATGGTGTTTTGTCAAATTACTTGATGTGTTACGTTAATCATTAGAATATCACCACACCTCTTGATGTATGACATTATCACATAAACTATGTGATATTCCACACTAGGCTGGGTCATGTAAGGGTTACCTTCCTCATTTCCCATGAAATGTAAATGCAGTATATGAATGAGATGGGGGGATTGAACTACCCTCTCCACACCATGAATCTATTGAACAATGGGGTAAAAGTGTTTTTATAAATTTTTACCCCTTGATGTCTAAATAAGGGTCACCTATCCATTGGTCTAATCGAGGGAGAAGGTTTAGGAGAGTCCTGAGGAAGTGAAAAATTTAGTGACACACCAAGAGATGTAAAAACTATTATCTATTAAGCTAATCATCTGATCTTTGTGTAAATTTTGATATCTAATATCCATTAAAATTATTGAATAATTATTTTTTCATGAGAATGATTCAATGATCATAATTGAGGGGAGTTCATGATTATCAAATGATTGATGGAGATGGAGCCTCAATCAAAATGGGTGAGAGTGTGGTTCTCCTTCCTTTCTTCTTGTTCGATTTCATCCCACCATATGCTGAGGTGACTCTAGAAATGAGGTGCAAACCATAGGTAAATTCAATATCTAGAGGCTATCCCTGTAAATATATCACTGCTGTTGGCCATACTATATTACTCACGGAAGGCCTCCAACTAGTTCACATTTTCAAATTATTTTCTCCCAGTATGGGTGTTACTCACTTATTTTTAAATAAATGTTTAAAATATAATCAAATATTATCTTCTAGGTTTCACTTCTATGGCAGTGGGGCCTAATGTTTTTGCTGTAAAAGATATTTCAACACTACCGATGGGAATGGCGAAGTTGGTCGTGGTGGTTAGACCACCCAAAATGTTTTTATAACGAGGGTTAATGATAGTGAGACCCCAATGGTAGGGTTCAACATCAAGCCCTCAAAGAGGATGGTTAAAGAGGATGTGGTATCTGAACCTTCATTAGGAGTATCAAAAAGGGATACTACTAGAGTGAAAGAATCTACAATATATGAGGCCATAATGGTGGAGGGATGAATTATACCATAAGATAAATAAATTGAATTTGATATTGTGACTGCTTCAATTTAGAGTTTCATTCAATAGATGCTAATAGGATTGAGGCCTTAATGAATGTGGATAAAATCATTCCATCAAATTGGGGGATCGAAGAGAACATTGCTGTCAGAATTTCTGTAGATGTTCATAGGATGTGTCATATAATTTCACTATGGGTGGGTGGCTATAGACGATCCTTTTCATATGGAAATGGATTTTAGATCAATCAAGGAAATTTTATTTGGGTAACCTTATCATTTATGTGTTTGCAATATTTCCTCCATAAGAAACCACTCCACCAAATGTTATAAATGGTTCTAACCTGAATTCCATCTAGGAGAATCAATTTATCTCGTGTAACTCGTGGAGGAACTTGTGGTCAATAATCACTATAACTATGAAGAATTACCTCTTATGTTGTATTTCGAATCTCCAAAATTGGCTAGTTTTCATATTGAGTGGAACCTAGACTCTATCTGCTAGAAAAAAATGTCATCAGACGTAATTTATCCTTTAGATTGGGCTAAGTGGGAGTTGTTTATTATATCCTTGAATATGAATAAATATGATATCCCCATGGACCATTTGCGATATGATGGGTATCTAAAAAAATTTAAAGGGGTTAGAAGAAAGAATGTAGGTTTCATGGCTTCTCAAAATAATATCATTGGCCATTTGAATGCCAATTTGGCATCAACTATACCAATGGACATGAAAGATGGATATCTAGTGAATGAGTCATAGTAACAAAAAAAATATGGTGTATCTAGGATGAATAATTCTTTTCCCATGCTGAGGATGAGTCGACACACTTAGAGTTGTACCAATGGAACCTAGATACTACTCAGTAGAGGCTGGATGAGCTTCGGAAGTGGAATAGATTCATAGTGGTCCTTTTTATTGAGATTATAGAGAGGATATTTTCTGTTGGTTACACTCTTAAGGATATGTTCATTTACATTAATATCATCCCATGCCTCGACATATTTTTCATTATCATAATAAATTTTTACTTAAAAATCAAATTAAATGGAAAATCAAAAATCAATCCCTAAGTCCATGTGAATCCTTATTTGTTTTAAAAAAAGTACAATCATATGATTAGCCATTTATATTATATTTTTAGGAAATGTTTGGACACATTGAATATGATTATTTTGTTCCACCATAGAGTATTACGTTGCTAATAAGGGATAAGGATGGATTCTAGGGCATTCTGAATAGAGAAAATGATTTCCCAACATCTCCAAGTACATGAATGGGGTATTGTTAGGGTAATTGAAATATACCATATGAATTGGGAATGGATAGTGTAAACTAATATTCCTATAATTTTTATTAATCTTGACGACATTGTGGTGGAGGACAATTACTTACCATTTATGAAACATAGCCTCCATTTTCATTTATCCAATAATGGTGAAAAAATGAATATTGATCACTAAACATATTTAAACCATGGGACCTATCTTAAAATATTTTTTAAAGTCTTTTAGTGTGTCTGTACAAGATGGTATGTGAGAAAAAGTTCCATGGGACTATTTAATAAAGGATGGGGTTGGATGTGTAAAGGATGATTACCCAAATAGAAGGACACATAATTTGAATATAATAAGTGATGCGGTGTTTTATTGAATTACAACACTCTTGGGATTACATCACCATAGATTTCACATAAATAGGTAAGTGTATTAGTCTGTACGTATGTTAGAATCATATGCCAACTATAGATTGATCTTAGAGGAAGAGTTGAAGTCAATGGTAATGTATAATGTGTTATGTGAACATCAGTAGAGGAAAGTGATTATTAATTTGGGGCCTACGTTGCAACACATTTGACATTGGTAAATGAGGATAGTATAAATCTATTTTTAGCATCATATGTTGTGGACGATTAACCCATGATTATACCATCTTGTATTATCAAGGTTATGCTCATATATTATTTTCATATTGCATTGAATATGATGTAGCATAAATAATATAGATATACATTAATGGGTAGTAACCCAATATGAAAGGAGCAACAAGGGAGTCCATGCCCCATAAATATCATAAAGAGAAGGCTGAAAAAATATATGGCCTGGATAGTGGGAATATTTCCTATAGTAAAATGATTTTAATTTTGGAAAAATGTAAAAAATATTTAATTTCATAATGCTCATAACAATATGATTTTTTCCATTTCAAAATGTAATGTAATTGAAAAAGTGTTGAAACATGATATGTGGGACCCAAGAGGACAAATAATTTCACAAAAACAATCATACAAAAATTTTCTTATATATTAAGATGATGATGTATGCACCCTCGGGTGATCAAGTGTATCAACCATACTGTAAAAGGACATCCCTTATAATCATATGAATGCATGATTTATACTAAGTTTTATGAACAAGGAGTGATATAGATTTCTAATTACATAGAGAGGGACCATAGAGAGCTGATAAATATTCAAGAAAATCCCTTTAGGGAAATCATGAATTTTGAGTTCTTGACAGTGATTGTGGAACTACCAATGGATAGGTAACAACAATTGAACGTTTTCAAGACATCAGTTCAATACCTACATGAGTTTGAAATGGGAAGGACAAATAAAGGAAGAACCATTGAATGATTTTTCATCATATGATATGATATTTTTTATAAAATATCCTTTGATGAATGAGTTTATGATATTAGTTGAGCTGTTGGGTTATTGGGACATTTCTATTTGGGATCTCCTTCATATTATGGTGGAGATTTTTATACCTATTAGTTAAATTATGAACCATTGAGGTTGAAATGGGTAATGTCATTGAGGGAATATTGAGTAACCTTGTAGCAATTCTAGCATACACTATAATGTAATATATGAATATGCTGGTATGCATGAATCATGGCTCACCTAGCCAAGAACCCTAGAAAAACATAGTGGAATTCTATGTCCTAGTATGAAATATCAACGTGTCCCTATATATCACAAAAACAAAGATGTTTTATATTTTTTTTACAAATTAATGTGGGTTTCATTTATGTATCTATAATATAAGAACTACATAACAAGTTTCCCCTTTATGATGTGATCCTTTAATTCATTGGTGACTTTAAATTTTAATCTGACATCTCTAGACTATTAGAGTTGGATTATTTATTATTATAATTCAATATATTTAATTAATTAACTATAAATAGTATATACCATATTAATTATTAATTATTTAATTCTACACTATACTAATAAAATAATACGTTCATAATTCCATAATTTTTAAACTAAATAAATTTATAAACTAGTACGACTCATTTATTTTAAAAATTCACATTAAAATTATTTCATTCCATAAAAGCGTATATATATTATACATTTAATTGTTTATTTTTTCTGTTCATATATATTTTCATTGAAATAATATCTATATTCCTAATTTAGGATATTCATATTTATGGCCTCTTTCACAAATCATCAACATTACCAATCATATAATTGGTCTATATGTAAATAATTATTTTTAATTTTATATTAATTCAACCTAATTTTTTCATTATATTAACATCATTATAAATTAATTTTATACATTCACATGTCTAATTTTTGTGTTCCACATCCGATTTATTTTCTACATTCCCTAAATCTATTAGTTTATAATTTAAAATTAAATTTATAGTCAACTAAAATATGTTTTTAATTTATAAGTACCATTAAATTAATTCCTCAATAAGTGAGGAAACTATCACCATCAATTTGTTATATCCCCACTATTGAATTGATTATATTCCTATTACATATTCTATTTTTTATATTATTGTTCAATATTGTAGCATTATTTAGTTTTCATATTATAATTCAAAACATTATGTTTGAATTATTGTACACTTTATTTCATCAAACTAATAATGTTGACATATTACTATATCAATTTCAATAAAATCTACTCTTACATTTATATTATATCGCATAAAACATCAAATTTTTTATATATTTCAGTAATATGAATATAAACATCACCAACTTATACACTATAAAATGAAATTTCATAGTACAAACACTATAAAAATTATTACTTTAATCAAATATAAAATATATGATTTTTTCATATATATCACTATCATTAATCTAATGTATGATGGGTTTATAATGTAAATATAAAAGTATTATTATAATTAAAAATATTACATAACATTAAATTCATATTTATTTTAAATTTACATTACCAATAGTTATTTTTATATTTATATTTGATCTGTTAATTTTATATAGTGGACTAATAGATAATGAAACATTTTGGGAATATATTGAAAATAAATCAATATTTAATGGGGAAAAATATATTCCTTCAAATGTTTAGTGATGGAAGTTGTGGGGGGGGGGATTTTGTTCAATAAATTTAATTTAAAAATAATATCATATACTATTTTATTTATTTTTCAGTTAGTATTTTATTACTATAGATTACAAAACTGGATGTAAAATATATTATTAAAAATACCAAACATATAGGAAAAATAAATATTTATTCAAAATAAATTAGTTATACAAACAATGAAAAATTGTTATGTTTCGGTGGAGATTATTAATATTGTATTTTTATTATAAAACTAATAAATTTATTTTCATATTTAATTAATAAATGATTTTAATATTTTAAAATCGCAAAATATATAACATTCATAATACTCTATCCTACTCATATTATTAGTACATTAACAATATCATATAGTTGTTTTAAAATATCCATGGATTTTAGTCGATCATTATGGTATAATATAAGAGATTTATAATTCTTGATACCATTAATTCCGAAAAATTAAAATAAATTATACAATGAGGCATCAAAATTAATTTTTTTTAACTTCCATGTTAATGAACTTAATGTTTAATAAAATCCATTTCTATAGTCTAATTACATTTTTAATGTAATTATTATTTCATCTTCCTAATTACATCATATTTCTGAAATTAATCATTCCCATAGATCATGAATTAATTTTTCATAATATAATAAATATTTAAAAATATTACTGAATAATTGTTCGTAAATAGGGATGATAATTCTATAATATATAATCTAATATAAAAAATTAATTATTTGAATTTGTATATAGATAAACTATTATGTTTTAAAATACATCTACAATCATTTCAATAAGTAATATTTGAATTTCAATAATAAATATTTATTAAATACAATTTAATATGTAAATATATGAAATATTAACAACTACTTTCTCCAATCATGTGGTATAAAATAATTAATCACTTAATAGAATCTGTTGAAAATCTGTAGATAGTTATCATAATTTTTATAACACAGAACTGAAAAATAATCATATAATGACATAAAAATTTGATATTAAAATTATGTTTTCTTACCATATTGAAATGTATTATAATTGAATATAATTACAATTAATTGGACCGATTATTCTCCAAAAATGTAAAAAAGTTATTACTCAATTTTTTTATATATTTTTTGTCTAGAAAATTATTATTATAATAATTATCAATTTTATCATAATTTGATAAAATATATGAAATTTTTTCTCAATAGAATCCATAAAATATGTGATTATTAAATGAAATATATTTATAAATAATTATATAATTGAAATTTATTTATAATCAAGACATTGAATGTGCAAGACACAATTTTTATGGGATGGTTACAAATTCTAGAAGGAATATTACTTTTTAGTGCACTAGGATGGTGAGATATTAAACAAGGTTTCATGAAAGTATTATAGGCGTTTGAACACATATATTGCTGTATTTGTTAGCTAGATTATAGGTATAATGGTGGATATGTGATTCTAGAGGAACTAAATCGATTCAAATATTGATAATATGTAGTCAACAACTATCAGGTAGCCATTATAAGCCTATTAGAAAACCGATGGGGTCAGAAATGTCATGTTACCACATCAACATCATTTTACTATCTACAATACAGGTATAAAATAAATAGTAATTCCTTAATGTTTCAAATTTCTCTTTATCATTATTGTATTTTTATGTAGAATCGAATCCCTCTCCTCAAATTGGGTTACATTGTCCCTAGGGGTCACTCGTCTTCCTTCGCCTCCATCAATACCTTCATATGGAAGTATTTAATGGTGTTTTCAAGTAATAATGTGAATGAATCCAATTATTATTGCCAAAATTTATCATCTACATCATTCATTAAAAAACATTGATTCTAGAATATGGGATTTGGTGAGGATTCTAATAGATTCTCGTGGAATCAATTGACTCTATTGGGTTTTCAATTCTCCCTTTCAATGGGAATTTATAAGGTGAAAAAAAAGTACAAGTACATGTTGATTATAGAAAGGTAAATTGTAAAAATAATATGTCATAATTATAATATTATATTAAAAATTAATTGTTGGTGAATTTATGTATATATTGTGGATTTGGATACATATATGATTGGAAGCCCTCTATGGATCCATGAAACCACATTGCTTAATTATTCCACGATAATTATGTGCTTATTAACATGAGAGTATTTTTACCTAGTGAAATAAAATATTAATTTGATAGTAAAAGAAATGGTGATTCATTGGCCTGAGATAGGTGCCCTAGAATCTAGGAGGTAACCATTATAGTCAAAAAATGACTACAACAATAATGGGAAATTATATTACAAGTATAGAAATAAATTACAATGCTTTAAATGAAATTAGAGGTCTCCTATACAAATATGATTGTTTTTTAATTTCAATTATTATCATTTTAAGTGAGTTTATTCAATTTATATCACTATGAATTTTTGTTAACTCGAGACTCAAAATTACAATTCATTTTACTATTTATATAAAATGGTTTTTTATTTAAATTTTGTTTAATGTATGTATAATTCATGTATTAAATCCAATTTTATCCAAAGGCTACTAACGTTGCGTTAGGTTTGAAGGTACCGGAGTTCCTCGATGGCTACCCGAATCTCTAGATGTCAACCTCAGAGTTTACTGAAACCTCTGTGCTTCTGAAGTTCACTCTGATCGCAGGATTCAAGCAACGAAGGCCTTCGGTCGTTTCATTTGATAGGTTAGTCTCAACACTTGGGATCTCGAGGAGTGGGAAACGGTCGGGTTGCTCGATAATCACCATATTATGATCAGATTTTCTTCAGAGGAAGACCTTATATGTTCCTAGTCGAAGGCACCTCAGCATTGCAATGGTTGTCATTTCTTCCAGTTCCGGTTGTCGTTCGATTTCCACATGAATCGGGATACTCCGACCATGGCGATCTGGGTTAGTCTTCCTAACCTCCCGTTGCCTTTTCAAAATCCCTCAGTTATCCAAACTCTCGGTAATATACTCAGTTGGTTTCTCTGCTCAGATAGTAGAACCGATGCATTCTGTCATCTGGTCTGCCTGCAAATTTTCATGGAGATGTATGTTTCCATGGTTCCATTATATTTCGTTTGGGTTACGATCGGAGAAGAATATTGGTGTAGGAAGAGAGTTGTTTATGAATGCTGGATGGAATTCTGTGGTTCCTGTAATCGGTTAGGGCATGCTTCTGAATTCTATCGTCAGAGTCCTGTATCGTTGGCGGACATGGTCTTTGTCCCTCAATCGATAGAGGATGGTCCTAGGGATGGGTAGGGCACGACTCATCCGACGCCCAGTGGTGATGGCATGGTTTATTTGGATTTGTGAGGAAAGGAACTCAGGCCTATATGAAGTAGGTGAAGCAACAAGAGATAGGGGGAATTAGTTATGCCCAGAAGAGGAGGCACGATCAGTTAAGGAGGTAGAGTGTAACATTTCAGCAGGTTTGGAAGCCCTTGCCTCTGGCGTGGTAGCTAACCACGTTAACCCGTTGGTTTCAGATGTGTTTATCAGGTTGAAGAGATACCTGGCGAGTTCCTCCAACCGAGGTGCACAAGAGGAAGGGGAAGATCTTGAGATGGAGGAGTCTCATGTGGAAGTCTAGGGGAAGGGGGAATAATTTACTTTGGACCAGATGGCACATGAATGGAAAGAGAACCTTTCTAGTTCGATGGATGAGAGGTCACAGGTAGGTGGCATTGATATGTGTAAGGGGAGGAAGGGGACTGATATGGACATGATAGTTCCAAACAGAGATGGGAAGGAAGGGGGATTGAATTTAATTGCTTTGCGCAACAGTTTTGAAGGGCTTGCAGAGGATGTTTTGAGCTCTGATTTTGACTTTCCTGGTGAGGGGATTGAATTGGGTATGACATTTTTCAAAGGAAGTGTGTGCGGACACTCTGCTGATGTGGCTCTAAGCCTGAAGAACACTAGGGGTTGCAGGAGGAGGAAGGGGAAGAAAGACTATTCTCCGTTACCGCCCCCTTTGAAGACTAGATCAATGATGATGTTTAGTGGAAAGAGAATGAATATGGAACCTCTGAGACATTGGATGCTAGAAGAGCATGACTGTCACCCCTCGACCCTGCTTTTAAGCTCTGAAGATGAAGTGATAGAACAGGTCCTATTGCTCAATGCTACAGAGGAGGATGAGACTAAAATGATGGGGGTATTTAGAGATTCCTCTTAATGAGGATAAATATTCTTGGATTGACAAACAAGACTCAATTTTGGTAGGGGGTTTCAATCATGGGAAGATAAGTGTTGAGGAGTACATCCAGTCTTGGGATTAACTTGTGACTACCTTTGACAAGTGGATATTGGAAGAGGTAGAATAAAAGTTATCATCCTTAACGTAGATACTATTTAGGGAGACGGATTCCAGTAATATGAAATTCCTTGCTAGCGACATCAATTAAGATGGATGGCGGGTGTGAGCGATTCGGTTGTGTGAGGGGTGGCTTCTCTGGGTCCCCTTGTGTTTTTCTTTTCAGTGTTGTTTTTCTTATTTTCAGCATGCTTGTTGGACCTTCCCTGGAAGGGGATTTGATCATTACGTCTCCATTAATGCAGGTCTCTCAGAATTAGATGTTTGAGAGGGTATGACTTTGCCATCAGTTCCGTGACGGTGCTTTTGCATGGGACTACTTGCTGAGGTGTCCTGTGTTGGCGAAGACTTATTGTTGGCTCACTTGATGGGTTGGGGCGGTCCTTTTGTTTCCTATGGTTGTATGTGGTTTCTCACTTTTTCCACCAAGTGTTTTATTAAAAAAATTAATTTTCAGTTAGTCTTAAGTGTATCATAGTAATTGATTTTCATATTATGTATATGGGAGAACATGGTATTATTATAATGATATTGACTTCTATGGATAATAAAATTATATTGTTTTATCAGTGAAAAATAATATATGGTGTATATTTCAATGTGTATAAATAAAACAATATTATAATAGTGAAAAGGGGGGCCTTTGGAAACAAACATTAAATTTTAATAATGTCGATACATGATTAATAGGTAAATCACTCCATGTACTTGAAATAATGATGTTCGGAATATGCATGTTCCAATCAATAATCAACAATACATTTCAACGCATTTTTTAAATAATTAATTTGTATTTTACCATTATTTTTTTTCATTTTACATATTTTTATTTTAATATAGTTTTCTAATTTTTAACTATATGTTTTTAAGTTTCATTAATAATAAGAGAAAAATATTTTAAAAAATATGATTATTTTATAAATAGAAATATCATTTTCATAATGGAAAAATATCCATATATTATATATTTATTTTTGAAATTAAAATATATAATATGTAGAAAAAAAATTTCGTATAGAAAAATATTTTTGAATCATAATTATTTTTATTCATAATAAGAATTTATTAAATGTTATGCGAGTTTTAACATATTAAATTTTTTCATTTATATGACATAATATATTCATCATTTTATTTAACTAAAAATATTTAATACAAGATAAATAAATTTATATTATTCAATGTATAAAATTAAATTTATTTTTCATACATTATCATGGGAATTATTAATATTCATAATAATATAACTATATTAAAAAAACATTGAAAATGAAATATAACATAATATTTAGTTTAACACATCATTTACAAGAATCAATTTATAAAATTATCATTATATATGTTAGAAAATTAATGTTTACATTTGAACATATACCCACAAATGTCCTAATTTTTAAATAAATAATTATGAATATTGTTTTAATGAATGGAAAATTTATGAATCTTTTCATTATAATAATATTAATACTATTATAATTATTAAACTTATAGTATTCTTACAATAAGTAAATATAAAACTTAAATTTTTTTTCCTATGTATAGTTTTAAAAAGAGATGGAAATTTTCTTTAATTTATTTTTATTTATATTGTATATATATTTGTGCGTTTAATATATTTAGATGATAAATTTAAATGATTTATTTACACTTATAGACTTATATATTAGATATAAAAAAATTTAAAAAATTTATTTCTTTTAAATGATTTTATATTTCTAAAATTGGTTATTTCTATTATTCATCTAATGATCAATTTATTTATTGACATATCAAAATTAAATTATGAGATATTTTTATGGTGAGTAATTCAATAATAAATTTTATTCTAAAAAAATTCATTTTATAAATTGAATATTTGGATATAATAACATGAAATATTAAATATAACAAAATAATAATTTCAGAATTAAGTAATATTTAATATTTACCTTCAAAATTTACTTTTTTTAATTGAGTACACTAATTTTATAGTTTATTCTATTAATATAAATTATTGTGTCTTTTTAGGGTATTTTTTGGTTCATGTAAATATTATCTAAAATTGAATTATTTTTTTGGTGATCTAAATTTGACATGTCATACAACCATGTAAAAAATTTCATTCTCACAGTTATAATTATCATGAACTTGTAAAATTACATAAAGGTATGTGATTATAATCATTATACATGATATAAATATAATTTGGATGTAAATATTAATACCTTATATAATACTATGACACAATTATTGTCCATTTTTTAGAAAATAAATATATTTTTCCCCATTTCAAAAAATATGATTCTCTATAAGGTTATGTGTGATATGAGTTTATAGGGGTATACATTTTATAAATAATGATCCCTAATTAATTCAATTATTTTTCTATATTCAGTGTCTCTTTGGATCATCTGGTCAAATCCATGAGTTGAAATACTATTTTAGAGGGATTATATATTCTTTTTATTATTCTTCCCAAGAACCTAATGTATATCCTTATTGAAATGTGTGTCAAATAATTATAATATCTTTATATTTTTGAGGAATATTAACATATATATTTTTAATATAATTACAAATATTATTTCAATTAATCCTTCACATGTTGTATTACTGAAATGGATGAAAATATGATTTTTTTAAACAATTCTATATATTATTAAAATTTAAAAATAAGGAATATTTATTAATCTTATGGATAACTGAAATCTAAATATTATTAATTTATTTCAGGATATATTTTGGTTCAGGACATGGTGAAATTTTAATAGCTTCTATTGTGGTTATTCTTAAATTGAGTAATATAAAATAACTTATCCTTTAAAATTTGTCTTAAAAAATTGGAAGCCTCATAATAATATATATAAATATTAGGTGTTATTTTAATTTTGTAATTTTACATTAATGGGATATAAATTTTATAAAATATTATAGGAACACTCAAAATTGATATTGTAATATTTATTGTAATCATTTCATAATGGAGGGATAAGAGGCTTCAAGGGGTAAATTCACCCTTCCATCATGAAAATAGATTTCTAGCCTATTAAAATAATATAATATATAAATTAAATGAACTATAGACCACATATTCATTGATTAATTTTATTCCTCTTGTATCTAGTCAAAATCTAATAAAAAATTAGTTAATTATGTCTGATCTAATATATTTAGTGAAAATCATATTAAACCATTACAAATTTTAAATAGTTAAAATTATGATTATCTATGATTCCAAATATTTAGTCTATTATATAATCATTTAAACAAATTATATGGTACATGAAAATGATTCCCTTCACATTTTATGGGTTTGGTGTTAGACATACTTGGAAAATTTTCTATGGAGTTTAGACGGTAAAAGTGAAAAATAATTTTAATATCCATTTTAGTCCAGGATGTAGCCTAGAGCCATTATCATTGTCGTAAATCAGGCTTCATTGGAATGGTCCCCCATAAATGGAATATGTTGGCTTGATTGTGTAAAATAATGGTTATTTCCATCTTAGGTATGGATACACCATGGTTGATGGATGTAGTGTAAGCATTTCCCTGATGTAGATTGTTGTCGAATGGTGTGAGGTGGTTACACTATAGTGGATTTTGTGAATATTGAAAAATACAGCATGGATTTGGCATGGACTATAAGATTCATTGGTGGTCCTATATTAAATAAATTGGATATCCACCATGAATCTAGTAGAGGATACAAAATACAAGTTTGACCAGGTGTTCAATAAGGCATCCTCCTACTATTTTTAGTCTAGGTGGTTTGTGGAATGGTACTAGGGGTGTGTCATAGTACTCTAAAATTATATATTTCTATAAACACTAATGATACCCTTGTAATCGGTTTTATCACCCACCATCCTCTGTATCCCTAGTCAAACTATCATTATTTTCCAAATAATTTAATTCCCCATTTTATTGATACAGATCCCCAGTATCTAGATATTATGACATATTCATCACATGGTGCTTATTAATCTATTATAATAGGTTTTATCCACATTATCTCATTATATTCATCACCAATCATTCCATGTTTTTATAATTATATACATCATTTTAATGATATTGAATTATTTTTATTTTGGTTATTCACTGTATTATTTACTTTAGATATCATTTTTTTCTCTAAAGATACTTTTTTAGAGATACACATTTACATTCCATTTCTATTCAATGATCACTAGGAGTTTGAGTTTTTGGATTCATTATTTCTTATATTTTATTAATTTTAATTATTAATATACCATGTTTTATCCCATTCTATTGATGGTATATTTAGAAAATAATGATTACACAAAATTGAATAATTATCATGTTTTATTATTATTAATTTTATGATGTATTATTCCACCACCATAACATTTCCATGATGTTTGTATTGATAGTGTTATATTTATATTATTATTTGATTAATATGTCAATTATAACGGTTTAGAACACTGATATTTATGAAAATTGATAACGACGTAATATATAATAATGTTATTTTCGTTTGATAAAGCATTATTGAGGAAGCATGTTTAAAAACAATTGATATTTCTCAGAATTTGATAGTAATAAAATTAATTCAATCCAGAATGTACATTAATGTTTTATTTCATTTTTTAATTTAATTAGGAAATGAAATTGATTCATGAATTATTTATGATGAGAAAATTGATAAATGGAATTGAAAATGAGTTATTTTTCTTTCATATGTAATTTGAACTAGAATATTACACTAGTGGGAATGTTTATTTTTCTAAATATCTTATAATATGTGATGAATTAGGATACACATATCCATGATCATTAAAACTGAATAAATTATTTCATGATATAATATAAAAAAATTTATAATGAAATATGATTGAGTTTTAGAGTGACCATTTTTTATGAAGGATGGGTTTCTTGAATTATGAGATGTGAGAGCATGTATTCATGTGAAGGATAAACACATTGATTTTTTCCATTTTATATACATTGAATATTTTATTTCATTCTAACATATATTATATATATATGATCAATATTTTTTGATGTGATAAAATATGGGATGGAAGATTAGATATATTTTGAGAGGCATGATTTTCTGACATGATTTGATATCTCTGATGGTAAGATACCAGATGTTATGCTTTATGGTGTTCAAAATGGAATAAGATAAGTTGTAATGTTTTAGAATGCTCTTTTACATTTATTTTTATAAAATTTTGGATTCTTGAAAATTATTAAATCTATTTAATCACCAGGTTGTCGTTTTTATTGTTTATTTATATTCTTTTACCAGTTTCTTGAGATAGTTGGATGTTCTTTGTTATTTCACTAGATAATAGTATTCTTTTATTAATTAATAACTGATGTTATTTAAGATAATAGTGTTTCTTTAATTTGTTAACCTAAAATGTTAATTATTAATAGAATAAATAGGTTAATTTCAATCCTGGGAAACTGTTGGCATTGATAGATTATTCATAGAGGTCATGGAATTCCAATGAATATAATAATGTGTGGATTAATTAATGAAAATTTATTGTTAATATAATTTAATTTGGAGAACTATTAATTCATGGTTAATGAATTAATTATTTTATATTAAAATGTTTTGTGATCCAAATAAACATAATGTATCTTCTTAAATGTATGTTTTTGTATAGGATATTTATTCCTTGTTAGTGGTGGACGGGTGTCTCAGTGATTAGTGTTGCAGTTAATTATAGAACATGGGCATTCCCATAGTGTGGTTTTGATATATATTTTATCATGCACCATTTTGTATAATTCAAGGCACCCAACCCATTTTATAATGGGTGAATAATTCCATATAGATACAATAAGGGTGTTTTCCCCAAAATCTATTATAGAGAGGGTTGGGTGGTTGACTACTCCCTCAAGCCTCTCTCTTAAACTAGTTGTGTTATATTTTGGATTAAACAATGGTTTGTTTCCCATATATAAGTGCATTGAGTGATACAATATCAAGTATTTATTTCAAAATAAATTACCTTATGATATATTATATAAATGGACATTATTTCTATTACATGAATATCGTATGATGGCTTTAAGTTGTTGTATGTGTTGTGATGGATTCACGTACAATTATTGATGTTGGAAACATTTGATGAATGTTGTGCTATCTACAATAAATAACATGGATAAAATATATATATGTGTCATTAGATGATGAGATAGAAGTATTTAGGAGATGAATATTGTGATACCTTATCATATGTGTCTTCAGGCATGAATCTTTTGTGTATAGATGTATAAAGATGTATGATGATGGGGTAAAGTAGCAATCTAGTGGGAATGTTTTAGTTGGGTAAACTATTAAAATAATTAATGATTTCTTTAATGAAATAATTGGTGATAGATATCCATGGATCTATATTAAATAGATTATACATTTTTAGTTTTTGGGAAAGTTTCTCTTATTAGTCCCTATGATAAAATATTATTTCATTATCATTTTAATGAGAGACATTCAAGAGGATAAAACTAAGAATAGCTTTTTTCACATTCCATTAATATATTGTATTTTTATTTAAAGAAGGATAATATTGTAGATTTGTATATAAATTCGTAGTGCATGGGTTATTTAGATCTATTTTGGATTTGGTCTCACTGAAGAGTTTATAATTTCAGCCAATATATCATTCTTATATACATTTATTATTCATGAATACACCAAAATATATCCACCTAGTTTCATTTATATATCATATTAAGAGTTTATTTTGTATCAAAAATATTTCATTATACTCCATATTATTTATGATGATAATTACCATCATGTTTATATACAATATACCCATTGTTATATGCTCCAACTTGTGGACTACTCATGGTAGGAATCATCCATCCACTGTCCCAATCCTCCCATTACAAAACCAGGATGTTTAAAAAAATTTCAGAAGTGGTAATGATAAATTATTATCAGAGGTTATATTTGGAAAAAATTTAAATTGATGTTTTCAGTTTGTGAGGAATGAAAATTGTATTATGGAAAAGATTTTTATAATGTTTTGTAAATGGTAATAATATTAGAGAGTAGATTATAAATAGGTATATTTTTTCCCATGTGATCTGATAGGTATACCTTTATGTTTTTCATACATAATAATAAAAATTATACTCATTATGTTCTAGTCACCTTAGAAGGTATCATGATTAATTTTTTTTATAACTTGTTTTTAAATGTTTTGAATTATTGATTAGGTAAAACCCATAAAACTTGACAAATTAATTAACATTAAATATTCCATAATTCCATTTTATGATCCACTAACCATTTTTTCACTTCAAGAATGTTTCATGGTTGATGTACTCTTTAGGATCACATAAAATATATTCATTTGAATGTTCCATAGTATCACCACATAGTAGAGATCAAAGAATACAACTCATTGATAAAATAATCAGGTGTTCTAGTTAAAATATCTGTAGAAATATGATGGATGTACATCTGACTCAGTCATCGAAGAAGGGTTAGTTGACATCAATTTATCTTTTATTATGATCAAATACCTGAAAGAGCTTGTCATATTATTTGATGATATGAGTCTACACGGAGTAGTAAGGTAGTGGTGAATATTTATCTTAAGGGATTTTAAGGAGAAAAAAGGTCTAATTATAGATTTTGAAACACCAAATCTAAGAATTATTCCTTTTATTGACCATAAACGTATTCAATATCATGGATAGCTATAACATTTAACAAGGATTTTTCATCATGATGGATTTCAAGATATGTTTCAGGACCACATTATTATATTTCTCAGACCAATTATAATATATGAATGCAAAGTGAGTCATTTTGAAGAGAATTTTATTCTATAGATCTAGATAATTGACAATATATTTGTTTTGTTTGTATATCATGATATTCTTGAAATATTAGATATAATTGGGATAAAAAAGGCCAGAACCTAGTCATCCTGAGAGGGTAGTCATCAGGATTACACATTTAGAAGAGATGAGGTCGAGTGGTCCCATTTTCTAAAATAAAATATCTTTAGTCCATCTAATTTTATATAACAACCCTCATTAACTAAATATTGCAGGGGTTTTGGATCTCATTGATTTTACAAGGGTTCAGAATATGTTTTCCATATGGAAGTCGAGGCCTTCAAGAAAAAAATCTTATTAAAATTTTTCATAGGTATCATGTACCATGTGTTATGTAAGGTATATTATTTTTCTTTGTTGTTATCTCTTTGATTTTTGTTCCTTACTCATTTTTAATTGGGTTCTATTTATTCTAATATTTTTGTTTTTAACATATTTCTAGTGTGTTTTATTTATTTTTTGGATTTATTAGGTATATGTGGTGAGTTTTGGTGGAAGGAAAAATCCACAATATAAACCCAATTCATGAAATTAATGTATCTTGTACAAACCCATGATTTAATTCATTATAAATATTTAAATGTTATGATATTAATTCACCCAATGAATTATTAATAGCCCATAAAACACTACATCTATTTAATACACCCAATGAAATAATCCATTTCATGATGAAATAGAATGAATTATTTACACCCCATGAGTTAATTACACACTAAGAATTCATTTCACAATCTGAATACACCCCATGATAGTTTACCCACATCATGAAAAAATTACACAGTGTGAAATATTTATTTTAAATTTTTTCAATTAATGGAATATTGAAATTGTGGAAAACAAGATAATTAATAATTTAATGATGTAAATTCAGTTAATTTCGTTCATTATTCATCTCCATTAATTTATATAATATCAAAATTTCCTTATTTTTCTAAACGTGTTAACCTATATCCACTATAACCTTCATAAGAAGTCATCTAGGAATCTAATTCAATCCATAATAATGAAAAAAATTGGATCATGTTTGTATAATGCAATATTTTTATCGTATTCCTTCTATTACATCTGATTCACAACCCATTTTAGAAAAACATTCTAGAAAACATTTTCAATATGAAGTTAGGAATTTTTTTGAAGGTGAAGTTTTATCATATCCTTCTCTAACATTAAGGTTGGTGGTCTAAATAATAATATTATTTTGGTATTTAGTTATCTATAGTATTTTTATTATGTGAGATCGTACCAACCACCCATGCAAGAGACCGAATTAATTTTTAATCCCTTTATAATAATAATCCATTTTTAGATTATATATTCGATCTCATTGGGTTCATAGGTATAAAGACTAATACATGAAACCACCCAATATATGTTCTATATATAGACCATGATGAGATATTTTCATTGACACATTACATCCCTATGATAAATCAAGATGAAACTGATTTAATTTTGGATTAATCTTAGGAATTGTCTGGAAATGTATATTGTATGATTATCTTAAGGTAAAACTACATCAATTATAATCAGTTGACTTATATTCCAATGACCATTTAGATAAAAGGAAAAGTTCTTTTTTGATTTGTATTCATCAAAATAATTTGGATCATAGATATATGAGACATACATTGTGACACAAATGAATATTTTATGAATTTATCATTATTCCTTATGATGATATACTCAGTATCATTAATTTATTTCTTATGTGATCATTTATTAACATTTGACATTATTTGAAATTGATGTTCTTGATTCATAATTGTTGGATTCTTATATCCTTATTGAGATTTATGGGATATGACCCATGATTTAGGTTGACACATAAGATAATAGTGCATTATTCATAAGGGGTGGATGCTTATAACCTTGATTTATAAGGGTTGGACACATATCTCTTTTTTTACAATATTGAAAGCATAATTTAGTTACATTATGATTATTGTTATATTATTTTACTATTATTTCAATTTATATTGTTTTTTTTCTATCTAAAAATTGGTTTTCTATTTAACTAACCATGTTGTTGAATATATTTCAAATATTCTGATTCTGTATTGCTTCAACCATGGAAATAAATTACCATAGGGTATAGTCTACCCACTATATTCTATTCACCCTAAATATCATTTGGAATCATCAAACATATGGGGATGTATTCATGAGGTCACATAGATAACTATATTTTTCGCATTAAAGAACATTTTGTCACAGATGATACAAAGTGGAATCACGTGATTGGGTTTATTCTATTTAAATTATTTTTAGAAATGGTAGAATGAATATTATAATTATTTGGTACTTATTAAATTTTTTATTTCTCTATCTTAACCATGTATGTGGGAAATTCTATGATCCCCATGAAGATATTTTTTATCAGGACTTTTCTTTCATAAATTTTCAAGAAAAAATTACATTTGTTGATTTACATGTTTTCAGATGTTATATATATTAATATTTAAACTCATGGATTTATATGTATTGATATGGATTTTTATATTTATAAATTAACCATTATAGTTACAGAAGTATGTAATTTTAACTAAAATTATAATTTTCAAGAAAAATATATCACATGTGAGACAATTCTATCATGTGAAAATGTTGATATTATAACCCATGATATAGTTGACAAATGAAATGAATAAATATCTTATGTTATTCCAATTCACATGTAAATAATGTGTCGAGGAACCATGGCCCAGGGGTTATTTTTGGTTATCTCCTTTGGGAAATGATATTTTTTTACTCTGAGTTATACATTTTCTATTTAACCCTTATAATTAAAAATATATTATTTTCACCTACATATTGTGTTTTATGAGTGTAAATAAGAAATATCCCACTCCCCTATTATAGAAAATAAAAAGGATCTAGTGGATAAAAGGGATGATCATATCTAAGAAAGGATTTTTAATGTTCATGTGGATCAGGGAAATAGGATATTTTTGCACAATTCCAATCATTTCAAATATGATGAGAGAGATCCAACAACTGCTCATGCCTATGTTCTCTATAGAGGTACACTCCAATTATGTTTTCTCTAGAATAATTCAAAAAGAAAAATCTACTAACATTGATAGATAGGTGGTTAAATCATCTTAATAAGAATTATCATGTACTTGAGAATCTTTTTTGGGACATTTTGGAGACGTTTAAGTAGTAGTAGGTGTTATCTATGATGGCCATCAAGGAAAATATTTGAAAAACATATATCCTGATATCTTGAGTAGTGATAATGATTACGAGTTCATGTTTATTAATTATGAGTATATTTTGATGATGGAATATGATTGATACTTTAAAAACATTATTGGTTTGATCCATAAATTTTAGTACATGACTATTACATTGTGATACTTTTTAAGGATGGTTTTCAATATGAGATTAAGTCATAGGTGAACGTCCTTCACATTAGTGGACGTTTAGAACATATGGTTCTAGATCTCATCATTGATGATAATATTACTTAGGCACCCATTAATTATCATATAGATTCATAAGGTTTTTTGAACTCTTATTTTATTGGAAAAAATTATCATTATATTATTTTTCATAATTATTATAGTATAAGGACATTCATGGGAGTGGGCTTCTGACTTACGACCATCATTCGATGTTATTCACTCACCATGGATGTTTCAGATATAAGCACAGAGTGTTCTCACCACATAGTACTTTGACATGTCTTCAATAGTGTGGATCATTTTCAAAATCATTTTAGAAATATTTCATAGTAGAGTACTCATAAGTGATTAGGACATCGAACATGATATTGGGAGGTTCTCAACTACCATGAAACATATTATTTGTGATATTTAATCTAGAAATTCATGCAGAAGTATAAAATGTAGTACCCCAGTGTATTGATGGAACATCCACTTAGATAGAACAACCTAGGGGAGTCTAATTAGAGATCAGGGAAGAGGGACGATATAGCTACATACTATACAATCTTCTCTACATCGATTTCATATAGGACTAGAAATCATCAATGGTAAAAAAAATTATCTTCAATCATATAATATGGTTTGTTTGATACAATAGAGTAACATCTAATTCTACCTACTATTTTTTTTATTTGGGTTTGCCTATAGAAAACATGTATTGGGTCATAACCATTGACACAATAATGGGAGTAGATTTCAGATGGCATGATATACTATGAAGATCATTCTCTTAAAATTGTTTTATATCGATTCCATTGGATATTTATTATGATGTAAATGAAAATTATCAATTTTTTTCTATATATGTATTATGTAGTTCTATATAAGTATCATATAAAATGTTATTAGAGGATAGTTTCTCTTTCATCTCCATACAGTGCTTAGATATACTCACAATGTCTGTGAGACATTATGGTGGTCATGCATGAAAAATTTGAGGAATATTGTATTGTGTCTCTAATATAATATACATTTATATTATTAATGGTTGAGTAATGAATCATACTAAATTTCATCTCTGTGTTGGAAGTTTTCAAGAGGAATTTCTTGATTTTTTATACATCTTAACAACGCTATCGGAGAATGGGTTCATGATTAATATTTTTTCTAGAGCTAAGCTGATGTCTATGGTACTATTATAAACACATTCCATTGGGGTGTGAACCGTTGATGGTGAAGTGTTAATTATTTCCATGTATTTCAGCATTCCAATGGTGAGAACCGTTCATCACTTCATTTTCTATTTTTTCTTGTTGATCGAAACACAGTGATGAGATTTTATTCCTTCCTTTCATGGAATCATCCTCTTAATTCATCACTTATTCTGGGTCTCCTTTATAGATTAAGAAGTTTTTTTTAATCTCATTCCAGGTGCCATCTATTTGTGGATGTCCTTTAATTACACTACTAATATCCTGAAATTCCAAGGGGTCTTGACAGGGTAGCAACATTCAGTCAGAGTAGATGAAAACACTGGGCATGTCAGGGAATCTGTGGATGCCAAAACATTATAACACCTATATTATTCCCCATTAGAGGTCTTATCCATGGTGTGGAAATCTCAGGCATACAACATCGATTTTGTGGAATCGTATATTGGAGGCATGTCTCAATGTTTTTCCTCGGATTCTAGTGTTTAACACGAGTTATAGCGCAAATATAATGCCATACATAGAGGGATTAGACAATTCATAAAACTTATGAATTTGGACCAGATAGGACATCCCTAAGTGGGAGAACCTAGATGGTTTAACAGATGGATGGATGGTAATTCGCAATAAGTATAGATCCAAGATGGAGTATCCCATAAAAGAAAACGTCACACACTATGAATTGTGATCTGAACACCACTACGGGAGGATTAGAGAAGGATGTTCCCCAATGACTACAACACTAGATGGATGGATACGAACACCCAATGAGGACGATCCCAAAAATATGTGTCCCGCAAAAGTTGGAACCATGTTTTAATATTGGCTAGGAATGATCATTATGGATGATTGTTGTACACTATGTAGAGAAGATATGGATAAAAACCCTATAGTGCAAAGGGATGATTTTGGAATTACACATGGCTAGTTTCCTATATGAATAGTCTGATCGCACTATGATGTAGTAGCCTGAGTATGAATCAAGATGGATGAAGGATGATTTTATTTAGTGGAGGAGATGAATGTGATGGAATATATGTGAAGATGATGGTGTTGTGGGGATTGAACCTCTTAGAGGATTCCTATATTCCCCCATGGTAGGTAATCAATGTCCCCAGCGTTAGGTGGGGGAAATGGGGTACCTAATGAGGGTACTCATGGGGAATGACACAAATGGAGATGGGCCCAATGGAATTAAAACCTTCAAGTTGGGAATGTTATTTCTCACACGCAAGGGCTCAAAGGAGAACCTATGATGGTAAATAGTGGTGGTCTTTAACTAAAGTTAGGATTCCTATGTATCCCCATTTTAGAGAATAAAATTTCACATAGATTATAATGGGGCATCAAATTGGGTTTTAATCATTTCATAGGGACCTAAAGACTTCATAGTTTGTACGTATAATTAGAAACCCATCACAAGAGTTTCACTCTTGATTGGAGGAGCATGGTGAACTATGATACATATACATGGTATGATTCCCAGGAAGATTGATCAAAATACCTCGAGGTGTGGATCTAAGTGATTTTTCCCTAAAAAGGGAAGATGTGCATCAGGAGGGTATATCTATATGAGGGAGTTCATCAGTTTTCCATTGGTTGGGTTTGAACCTCAAAGTGGCATCCTACATACCTGAATGAGATCAAAACATGCGTAGTTTGAAATGGAACACTGTTTAACGTCATAATAGATGATTAAGCCAACATGATGTATGTAGGACAAATTGAGTGTGGGAAGTGATGGGATTGAGCCTCTGAGAGGCATCCTATGTATTGTTTTTAGATTATTGGGATAAAATGACATGTAGTTTGGTGACAAGGGGAATCGATTTTAAACATCGTGGGTGGCCCACAAAATATGTGATGGAGACTAGGTGTGGTTATCAGCCAATGAGGATGATAGTATTACTATTCACTCTAATCTCTTGTGAGTCATGCTTAGTCTGAGAAGTAAGGGGAAATAGAAGATTAAATGTATTTTTCATAGAATAAATGTTCACTCTGTATGATGTATGGCACATATGTGTGGAATATTCTTGGGAGCCACTAAGGATAGGAAATGAAGGATGTGTCTTGTGAGTGGAAGTTGCCCAGGTACAACAATGGTGTGGAAATGATGGACGAGGCTTACACATAATAGATACCTGGGTTCCAAAAAAATAAGAAATGATTGATGGGGCTTACACATGGTAGCTTTCCTAGTGATTATAAGGAGCAGAAATGACGGATGGGGCATACACATAGTAGCTAACTAGGTACCTCTATGGATTGGAGATGATGAATGGGGTTTACATGGGGTATCATACCATGATATCCTCCAAATGTCATGTCATAATGAAATTTAATGTACATTGCAAGGGGTAAGGATTTATTTTAACATCATGTAAATGGACGGGTTTTCTGGGGCTTATGCAATGAGCTCCTCATTCTATATTCCCCATGTCGAGCCATGTGGGAATATTAACAAGATTAATACTCAATGGAATTTTTTTTTGGATTTCACCTTTATGGGTGGCCTATAGTGGTTGTTCTTTATTCAACTCATGATGAGGCATCATATTCTTGGTGAACAAGGAAATATATTCATTTATGATAGGGTATGATACAGATTAATGTCATCTAGTGAGGGATATTGGAATCTTCTGCTAGATGCATAAGGAATATCTCATTTAGAATAAGAGAAATCCTATTTTATTTATATAGGGTTTAATATAGTATAATTTTGTGTGGTGAGGACTATTAGGCCTAATGTGCCTATAAATGACTATTGTGGATCATTCTCAAGAACATCACTATCTGGTTCGACTTTGAATAAGAGGAACGAGATTAGGGTTGAGTAATGGTTCAACACAAAAAACCTGGGTAAATGTAGATGAGAATGTCAACTCACGACATGTGAAAGGGAACTATGGGAATATGTCAGATCAAGGTGTTTTATGGGGCACGAAGGAGTATCTTGAATCTTGGTTTTTCACTCATGGAATATGGGTGCACATAAGGGCACATGGTAAATTATTTCCCACCCATAACAGAATATCTATCTGGGAGTCCCTATTTTTCCTAGGGGTTATGGTGGTATGCAACAAATAATCACTGTAATGATTTAGAGTGGGGATGTGTGGTGCAATCCCCATTGTATGGACCAACTAATGTAGGCTTGGAAACTATTTCACTTAATATGGGATACTCGTAGTATGGGTTGTGCATACGATTGGGTGGCTTGGAACTATGTAAAAAATATTAGGGTACCATACATAGTGGTGTGCAATATTGGGCTTCCATATAAGACCAAGATTGTAAAAATTGTTTTATCTTTTGCACACCATAAATTTGACGAAAATTTGTCCGGAGAGGGTCAAACAACTATGGTATTGCGCAAAAGAGGTCCCATATGGGAACTATCATGAACAAACTCTAAAAGTGTGGTTCTATTAATCCACCCATATGTGGAAGAGGCGGTGTTAAATGATATAGAGTAGTGGATGACCCTTAGATATCAACCTTTTGGGGACATGGGTACCCCTATATTTATATGTGAAAATAATGGCAGCTCATTACATGATGTTCTATGGAGAAGAATCCATTTGACATCATATCGGGTGCGTAAGAGTAATTCCTATAGATTCCAATCTTGTGTTCACATCTCAAAACATTCACACACATGAAATAGCCATTTTTTTGGGTTTCCATCGAAGAAGTTGGCCCATTGACATCGCATTGTGTGCATGAGGGGTTTCTGAAATTGGTTTCTCACAATATTTCATTATTACGTTCATGATTCCATTTTTCTGTACAAAATTTCTATTATATCACGAAAATCCACACTTCTCCCCAAAATCAACCTAGGTATCAATTTTTTGTAGTCAGAATTTGAACGACCATCACATCATATCTTTAACTTTGTTTCAGTTCCATGGCTTGTCCTCTTATATCCTTTGAAATGAGATACACACCAATATCATATTGGGAATCATTCAGTGCAGTAATGAATGCACTTTATTGTTCCCAAAGATATTTTATACGATTAATCCTATAGAGCATCATGAGTTTACTTTTCAGTTAAACTATCTAGAATCTATGGTTTTCATATGGACTAGTGCATCACCAAAAGGATCTCTAGTTATTTTCTATAATAAATCCAATGATTCATTATGTTTATTTTTAATAATCAAATTTTGAACCATATAGTATATTGGAATTGGTATCCCCTGTATTCATTAATGATATATTTTTTCATTTGAGAGTCAAATAATTTAATATAATCCCAACTGATTTAATGATATGATAAAATTATTTTAATACCATCATACATGAGTTCATATTGGTTACCTTAGGATTGAAGAAGGCACACATGATATTCATAGCCTTGATGATTGATAAAATTCATCTTTTCCTAGATAAGTTTATTGTCATTTTCATTAATGATTTATTAGTGTGATACCATTATACATATTATCATTCAAGAAATAATTACATCTTCCTTTGTACACTAGAGGGAATCAAATTTATGTCAAGACGTCCAAATTTATATTCTAGCTATATAGATCTCACTTAATGGGATATGTTGTCATAGATTCTGGAGTACCTATGGGCCCAAATAAAGTACAATTATAATAATGTAGGATATTCATGTGAATATAGTTGATATTTGTAGTTTTCATCATCTAATAGGATTTTACTTACAATTCTTCAATGAATTCCTAGTCTATAATGACTGTTGTCTATGATATCCTAGAAAATGTTGATTTTTTTCTATGATGATTGTGATAGATATTTCAAAGATCTTAAGAGTCAGTTTTCCTCATCGTAGATCCACACCTAATCTATGATAATTAAGGATAATGTTTTATACTATTTTCTTTTCAAATTTTGACTCATAAATGTATGGCTGAATTAGATTTATTTTTTATCATTTGACTCCAGAATATTGAGTAAACATAATATAAATTAGCATAATCATGATCATCCATTAGTATTTTCATACATGTCTTAAGTGGCAGATACAATATCTTTTGGTTGAGGGTTTTGTACTGTACAAGGATAATAGGTTCATCATGAAAATATTTTTTCATTGATCCCCAATCATATAAAAGGGTATGTGGGTTGAGTATTTGAAACCTATTGACATTGATATTTTTTACACACTGGGAAGTGAAATATAATTTCTAACACCATGAGTAATAATATGTAGATATAGGTAGTGAAAGAGTCATTTGATTAGTGGATGTTTGTGGAAATAATTTTTTATATACATATATGATCAAATGTTATATGGATGAGTAGATCTGACTTAATTTTCAATTATCATCATTCTTAATGACTAGATCACAGAAGATAAGTTCTCAAATTCTAATTTTAGTGATTTTAGAGACAACATATATGGTGGGTATCCACCAACCAAATGTCATATTGAAATAAATAATTTTTTAAATATTAGTTTTCCAATATCGTTTCTTACAATCTTATATAATGAGATTATTTAGATGATTCAATATTCTAGATAATCATTTAGTAATGGTTTGACACGCTTGTATGGTGATCTCCAAAGATTGTACTACTGTCCAAGGATAAAAAATAGATATCATGATTCATGGAGAAATGTCTCATTATTAATTTAGTGATGTCCTATAATCAAATGCTAAGTGGGATGTTTCATCCTACTCCCATTCTGAAGGGGATGTGGGTTGATTTAACTTGTGATTTTGTGAAAGGATCGCCTTAGACACCTCACATTAATGATGTAGTATGATTTATTTTGGATCATATGATGAAGGTAAATCATTACCTTCTTATTATGGAGATCATTACCATTTATGATATGGATATTCATTATTTTAAAGACATAGTTTTTTTTCATGTTGATTTGAGAGATATTTTTTTATTGTGAACGTTTTTTCAAATCCTAGTTATGAAGGGATTACAAAAGGTCATATCATAACTAATTTTTCTATGTATACATTACCATCCTCAAATAGATGTCCAATGTGAGTAGACTATTCACAATTAAGAAGATACATTTTGAGTATGTGTCTTATATTTTAGATGTCCAAGGGAGCACCATTTTTCACTTTTCGTGTTTTAATATAGTAAATTCATGCACAAATCAATGCAAATGTATCCTTTAATGTTTTTTTATGTAATACCATGTTGAACCCCACATTACTAGATAATGGATGATGAGTGAGTTCATGTTTGTACTACTCTCAGGTAGGAGAATATTGGCCAGTCTTATTTGGTCACAAAGCAGTTTTGGAATACACTGAATTGAATGAAATCATATGATGATCATCAGGTTTGACCTATAATTTTTGATATTGGTCATTGAGTTTTTTATCATGTGTCTACTGTGATAGATAAATGTCATATCAGATATCAAGAGAAGATAGCACGCAACTCTCTTATTCCATTCAATCTAATGCACTTGGTCAATAATGTGGTACACCGTTTGACCCTTCCATATATCTAAAGCTCCATACATGATATTTTTAACATGTCACTACATCATAGATATAATTCTAAAAACATTCACATGATATATGTTGACTAAATCAATCCTCATTTTTCAGTATCCTTTTGGGAAAATATAATTCATATCATGGATAGTATTATGATGAATCTATGAGGAAGTAAAACTTTTCTATTCAATGTGAATTTGGATAGATCGGCCTGTTCAATAATAGACTTGAAATTTTTTTTCTAAAGTGTGACAATAGATTCTAGAATTTTTCTCTTGTACCCCATAGTTATTCATAGATAATCCTTAAAAATAACCATAATATGGTGGTGAGGATGCATCATCCATTATTTATATTTGTTTTTATTTTTTTATACTTTTTTATAACACTCACTAAGTTGGGTTTTCATTTGATTATACAGTGTTTTTCAATCCTATATCATGGGTTGCTTATATTTTTTAGGCGTGAATATTTAATAACAGGTTAGTTCTGGATGCAGAAAAAATTCACTTATTAAACCAAATTTACAATAAGAATTGATCTAGGAAGACGTCATGATTTCAATTCATGAGAAAAACATAAGTCACACTTGAAATTAATTAACCACATTAACTAATTACACCACATGAATTTATAAAATAAAATTAATAATTTACAATTTTAAATGCACTAATTAATTATTTACAACACATCAATTAATTATTCCCCATAAATTCCCTTGACACCCTGAATGCACCCCCAACAAATGGTACTCCCATCTTTAAAACACCTAACAATGTGGATGTATTTTAATTACTAAATGATATAATTTAAGTAAAAAATTGTAATAATTAGTTAATTGTAATAATAACTATTAATTATTTAATTATTCATTTATATATCATTCTAAAACATTCCTACATCATGTTTTTTCTGTATGTGATCCAGTCCATCACTTATATACCATCCACAGAAGACATCTAATATTATTATTCTATCTAGAATAATTATCACTTAGTTTCATGGTGTTTTAGAACATGGATTTTAAATAATTATTTCATGATATTATTCTTTTCTATGATCCTTTATTAACATAATCTTTATTGTCCCCATTGAATTTAAATAATATGACAATAATTGTTGTATAAATGAGGTTTTTTCATTCCCCACTTAGATTTGGATGAAATTCGTCTAAGTCATAACCTTTACTAACATATTTTTTTTACCAATTGAATTTAAATAATATGACTATAACTGTTGTAGAAATGAGGTTTTTTCATTCCCCAATTTTATTTTGATGAAAGAATTCTTATTTATTTATATTATTGTATATATTAGGTGTAATATATGAGGTCATGCCAGTACACTATGTGTGTTGTAACAACCAGCCCTAGTGACAACACAAACACCCCACAATTACATGGTCGTCGGGTCCTAACACACCAGGTACCACCAGTTGCCCCGCAGACACGTGGTCCCCACCCTAGGGTCCACCCACATTCCCAAACGAGTCATTTGGCTGTAGATAGTCTCCACAGACCAACACATATCTTTTCCAGTGTGCATTATCCTCAATCACACACTCACCCTATATAAAATCCCATAAGGACACCCATCATGATCACTACTCAAGGCCAAGCACGCTTAACTATAGAGATCTAATTAGGTAGGCTCTCGAAAAGTAATTTTCTCCTTGTTGGCATGAGTCATATCATTTTGTCATTTATCCCTTTATCATTTGGGGGTGTTACAATCACCCCCCCCCTTTTGTGCCCAAAGATTTCATTGTTGGCCCTAAAACTCAAGCCAGTCAGTGCACCACACATAAGACTGGGTTCTTCCTCTAATTAAAAATGTAACAACTGGGACTCAGTGACATCAAAGCCACCCCAAAATAACATGGTCGTTGGGTCCTGGCCTGCCAGGTACCACCAGTTTCCCTGCAAACATGTGGTCCCCACCTAGGGGCCCACCCACTTGCCTGAATGGGTCATCTGACTATTTATATTCCCCACAGGCCAACCCATGTCCTTTCAGTGTGCTTTTTTCCTCCCTAACACACACCTTGTGAAACATCCCATAAGGTTAGCAATCATGATAACTACTCCAGGACAAACATGCTTTTCTATAGAGATCTAATCAGGTATGATCTCAAAATGAACGGTGCACCATGTTGACATGAGTCATATAATTTAGTCATTTAACCCGGTATTATATGGGGGTGTTACATGTGTGACCAATTTAATTTGAAAATCTTAATTAAATGATAATACTTTTTCATATTTTCCAGTGGATCCCATTGGGTTCATATTCATATAGTCCTAGAACTATGTCCACCTGATAAGTGTGCAAATCGTGGACATTTCTGAGAAAGTGATATATTAGCATTACATCCCTATAATAAACATAAAAAATGACTTATTATTGACATAATGTTGTGAATTTAAATAGAATATAAATTGTTTGACTTTTTATTATAAAACCTCATTACATAAATTTGGTTAACTGATATGATAATAAAATAATAATAAATTGATAAATGAAACATGTCAGATATATATATGAGTATAATTGGTAACCTAGATTTGGGAGACATAACGGTATAAACAAAATGATAATTTGATTAATCGATCATTATAACATTTGGTGATTTTTTTTATTAGGTCCTTGGAAAAAAAATTAAATTTTTTTCATCATATGTGGAATCAATGTGATAACTAAATTTGGGTTGTATGATTATTTGGATGTTGATTTTTTTACACATATCTTGATTTATGTTCACAAATGAGGGAATGGTTCATTAGTTTTTAACACATTATTTATGGGTTTAATAATTATGTAATTCTTATTGGTAAAGTATATTATTGTAACACCCCATGCTTCCACAGTATGTTTCCCTTTGAATAATACAATTTCTTACTTTGAACGCAACATAGATATTCTAACACACCGCGACCAATCAAATTATTCATTGTGAATAGTAATACCCATATTTTATAATTTTATAAATTTTTTAAATATGGACTTCATTTTTGAAATCTAAATATTGAAATTAGTTTTGGATGAATTTTTGATATTTTTATGGAAACATTCAATTTTTGATGAATAGTGAAAAACAATGTGTTAGTTGTTAATAGACTTTTCATTTAAATAATTTTTTATTTTATTTAAATATATTTTATGTCTAAATTGGTAGATAATTCATATATATGTTCAATTTAATATATTAGAGTCATTTTATAATATGTTTAGATATATAAAAATGTTATTGAACTTTTTGTCGTCTTTTACCCACCTCCTAGAAACATTTGCAAATTTGCCTAAAACATAATTTTACCGCTTTTGTGAGTTTAATTTAAAAAATATGAGAGAAATGTTTAACATAATTAAGTAATATGTGGTTCAATAAGATAAAAATATATTTTTTCTGAATAGTAACTTTTGAATTTTATTTACCATGGTTAAAAGTAAAGAGGGTAATTAAAGGTAAAAATGATATCATAATTAACCTAACACAAGTCCTAATTGTATTGGTTAAGTATAATTAGACCAAAACAACCATAGGAATATAATATAACCCCATTTGGTCCACTTGGATTAGATTAGGACATTTAATATTATATTATTTAGAGAAGAGTTAAAAGAGTTGAATTCAATGTTTAATAACAAACCCATTTTTACAATAAGGTTACACAAAATATAAATTCAACTAAAAACATTCATTATAAATATAATTATATTTCATACATAACGGTATTTTATTTATAATTTTTAGACATTATATAATGTAATTTATTTATGAAACAATGATGATGTATTAACTACCTGATTAATAAAATATTAAAATAATTAATATTATAAATATCCAAATTAATGTAAATTGAGACTTCTGATAAATTACACTTATTTATTGGATTAATATTACATTTTAGGGTTTTTTAAATTTATTTTATCCTATGTGATAATGTTTTATCACTTTCAAAAAAATCAAATACTAAATAGTGTCAAAATTGACATAATTGGGTTTTTAAAACAAATACTATATTATTAATAAAAATGATATTCATAAAAATATAAGGATCGTCCAAAAGGATTATATAAAGTTATATATAATAAAAATTAACCACTTGGTGGTTTATTGGTAGTTTATAGTATGTTTATTGACCATATAATAAAAAAATACAAAGAGACATGGTAAATAACAAACTATTTATCTAATAGTTAAATCTAAAAGATAATGTAAATATGGTGATCTAAACCTATATAAAACCTATTGGTTGAATTTTTTTCGACCAATCCCCACATTATACTTTAAATAAATCATTTTGGATCCACTAGATATAGAAAATGATTTTATTATGAAATAATATTTCAAGCTTTTCCTAAAGTGACCCTACCTTCTCTTATAAAAGGGCACATTCTATTCCCTCAAAATAGCACCTCCATAGCCATTTTATTGGTCCATAATCAGCCCACATATCCTCCCATCTTTCCTCCCTTCATTATATAGGCCTTCCATTGGTCATAAATCCATCTTAGAGAGCCCTTTGATCAAATCAAAAGGAAGAACTCGAATAAGTGGTAAATATTTCATCACCTCTTTCATATTCTTTTCTTATTCCACTTATTTTTTCTGTTTCGATACAAAAAAAATAAATATAGTACCTTAAAATGATTTTATGTTATTATAAATATGTTACAACCATATTCATTATTCTATCCATCCAATAAATGTCAATGTCACCATAAATGTGAACGTACGACATACTGTCTCCACGTCATGGTGTTGTTTGTTATACATACACTTAATTATTTTAATGGGTATAATAATGAGTATAAATGCTTTAAATAATGAATATAACATGCTAATTATTATTTATATATGATATACCATCCAATTACAGATGTTTTCACCATCAATATAATGATATTGACGCTTGTGCGTACGTACAGATTATTGTCTCCACGAACGTGATGAGATTCATTCCCCATCATAATCATTCAAGAATAATTTTCATTTTACGATTAAAAATAATTCTTCTGAACATAATATCATTCTGTATATGAATCAAATATATACTATCCATAACAAACATGTCTTACATAACCAAGGATAAAAAGGAAAATGAATCAGTAAACACCCGAAGTGATGATACTGTTGAATTTTTCTTAACAAAAAAATATTAGAGGATCATATATGATATCATATTTTTATATATAGTTCTTGTAAAATTTAATGAAAATGTTTTAACTATTATTATGGAAATTAAAATACCATCGACTAAGTTAAAGTACAAGGAAAGGGTTAATTTTACAATCTCTTTATTTTCTGAGGTTGTTTTTATGTTAGTATCTACTAGAACCGCTTTATCATCCACATCCCTGATTTCTTAAAAATGTATTTCAAAACGTTTTCACTATTTACTAGACTGTGGGATAACATCATTTATATATTTATTTGTCTTTATATGTTTTTCAATTAATATTTCTATCGTTTTCTACACAAGGTGATTTATGACATTTTTGACAAAATTAAGGTAAGAAAGTTTTTTTAACTTATACGTCGGGTGTGGGTATTTTTCGCTGTTATAACATCTTAGAAGCTTCCCTTACAATCTTATAAGAATATTTAAAAAATAAATGTTTTCTTTTATAATTATGTGCCTGTTAAATAGTTTCAAAATAGTAAGATGTTTTTCTTTCAAATAGTTTTCATTTCATCAATGTCAACATCCTTTAATGGATATCAAACTTGTTTGAAGTTGATTTATTATGATACAAATCATCCATATTTTATTGAAGGTTTTTTGATATGTTTGAAAATTGATATTTTATTTTTATACCAAGAATATTTTATGGTTAAATTATTGACATTTCCTATGATAGTTTTAATATTATTTTTAATGTTTTATTTCACCTTTTTCAGATGAGGAATGTATTGGACATAGTATGTGACGGGTGGAGCCTGCTGTAGCTCCTCAATGCATCGGTAGGTTTCATGAGAAAATAAGATGTGAAATTTCCTGAGGTCATTTCCAATTTGAAATATGGTTTTGCTCGAGGCCTAAATCATTTTTAGACGTCTTGTATGAGGCCTTGACAAAATGTTTTATAATGCTCTACATTATACATTCCCACATTATGGAAATAATATTGATGGATCATGGTGTTATTAGACTAGTATAATACCCATGACTATGTTTTATTAGTCATTATTTACTCACCTAATATTACTTCCCAAACTTATTCATGTTTATTATTTGTAAATGTGTCTGCTTATTATTAATCACCATGCAGAATGTTTATGAAATTTTCATCTTTATTTTTTACTCTTACTAAGCATTTGAGCTCACCCATTTCTTTTGTTTTATTTTTCTAGGATATAAAGAAGTAAGTTATGAGTGAATTTTAAGCATAATCTAATAGACTTGGATGTTTCTAATGGAACAAATTAGTGTTTAATTCCTTTACATGTTGTAATGTTGATATTTTTATGTATCTTATTACTTATAATACTAAACAAATCGATCATTTGGGACATTATTCCTTGTATTATTCCAATGTTATATAATAAAGCACTGACTCTCGGTAACATTGGTTATGGTGTTATAATTTTTAGTAGAGGAAGATTATAACAAAACATGGAAACTATATTTAGAAAAAATAATATTAGAGAAAATTACCCTAAGATATACATTGAGAATTAGAATAGAAGCACTTCATAGAATTTTTCTACTTTATAGATTTTGTGAGAATTCCTATAAATAAATTCATATCTATATATGAACATGTAGAGGTGGCTCTGTCACATATGTACCTAGGGGTGAATCATGAAAACACCACTTTGAGCTAGACTCGAATTGGAACTGGTGCATGAAAACGGGCCTTGTTGCACTCATGGTTACAAAAATCCAGTGGGATATGCTTAGAATAATTCTAAATTTCATTACAAACCATTATCAAATAATTATTAGTATATACCTCTTGAAATAATTTTTTTATGATTATGTATTATATCCATAATCTGTTCAATTTATGTTAAGTGTTTTACATTTTTGAAATTATGTATTGTGGTTCAAAAACTAATCTGTCGTATGCCATTATTTAGAAATTGTTCCTACTGGAAGTAATGTAAACCGTATCAATGCATATAATCCATGTAGGTATTTCCCTCCTGGTCAAGATAATTATACAAGATCTAGTGATGCAACTAGTGTTGATCACCTTATCACTATATTGAGACAGCTCACAGAGGTTATGAATAATAACCTTTTTTGTATGGAGCACCCTTATCAGCAACACAGAGTTTCAATGATAGAAAAATTAATTGAATAACAACTACCAATATTCAATGGGTAACAAATCCATTTGTAGATGAACTATGGAAAACATCATTAGAGAAAATATTTCATGCATTGAGAAGTACCTAAAGGAAAAAAGTTGTCATTGCAGTTTATCGTCTCACCAGAGATTCGGATCAATGGTGGTAATTAATTCAAAACCCAAAAAAAATATGAATAAATTACATGTATGGAATGGAGGGAGTTTTAAGTGATTCTATTATAAAAATAATTTCCTCGTGACCATCAAGCATATATGGAAAGGAAATTTCTGAGTCTGAGAAAAAAAGGATGAGAATGTCGCAACATATGAAGCTAACATTACAAGGTTAGCAAGGCATGCTACAGATTATATAAAAATCCCATGAAGTTAGATTGATCATTTCTATGATAGGTCAAAATAATTTCTCTATCAATCACTACTCTCGCAATCCTTCTCATCATATAATGATATTTTCTCTTGTGAAATCAAGACAAAAAAGGAATTATCGACGTCTTACAACTTTAAAGAAAAGAAAAAGAAGAATATATTTTCCAAACACTCTGGGAACGGAAATATAGAATCTGGTAAGAAAGGATGAGTTTAATTTCCACCATGTGATATTTGTGGAAGGAATCACCTTGGTTCCTTTCCAATAGGAAACATAGTATGATACCAATGTGGAAATAATTGACATCATGGTAGTGATTGTATGGAGAAGAATGAATCTTCCAATGTTCAATGCTAAAATTAAAGGGAGATGGGAAATTATGAAAATGAATATCCTATGTGTTAGGGAATCTTACCTCAGAAGAGTCCAAGGGATCAAGGCATTGCTTATTCGATAACTAATGATGAGGTTGAAGCTTCGAAAGATGTGGTGGAAGGTAATTTAATGGTTTCCTCAAGTTTATCCAATGTGTTATGTGATTATGGATCATTGCTTTGATTCATATCTTACCTGTTTTCTATGAAAATTAGACATTTGAAGTTTTATTTAACAAGGGAATTTCCCAGAAAAACCCCTAAGGAAATTATCATTGCAACAATGTTTTGTGAATTAGTCTCCATTAAGGCATATAAACGATATTTACTTGATGATCTAATCGTTATACCCATGATTTTTTTAGATTTAATCCTCGCATTGGATTGGATTTCAGACCATGATGTGAAAATTTATTGAATGAAGTATGAGGTTACAATCAGTATGATGATAAAGAGTTCCTAAAATTTAGAGAAAAAATGTCACCATCTGATTCTTACCTAGATCCACCCACACTAGCTCTACTAAAATCATTTATTGGGGAGGATGAGAATGAAATAATTATGGGTGAGGAAAATAATGTTCGAACATATGAAGTACCTATTGTTCAAGAATTTGTTGATGTGTTTCCAGAGGATTTACATAGACATCTTCTAGAATGAGAAATTGAGTTTTCCATTGATTTAATTCATGTTTCAAGGCTCATATCGAAGGCCACGTATAGAATGGCCACTGTGGAAATAGTGTAACTAAAGAAAAAACTAGAAGAATTGAGTATTAAGGGATTTTTTTGCCCTAGTGATTCTCCATGGGGATCCTCTGTTCATTTTGTTTAGAAGAAAGATAGATCTCTAAGGTTGTGCATTGACTACAAGAAGATAAATGATATAAAAATAAAGAACAAGTATCACTATCCTTGAATTGATGATTTATTAGACCAACAACATAAGGCTCAATATTTTTCAAAGATTGACCTTAGATCTGGATATCATCAGTTGTTTGGGAAAAAGGAAGACATTTATAAAACATTTGTACAAACCAGGTACGTGCATTACAAGTTTATAATAATTCTTTTTGGATTGACTGATGCACCCTCTTTCTTCACAGATCAAACGAATAGCGTTTTCAAGTAATATCTTGATTACATTTTAGTGGTACGTACTGATGATATTTTGGTATACTAAGAAATCTATGAAGATCATGAAAATCACTTGCACATTATCCTAACAACTCTTAGAAGAAATTAATTATATGGGACATTTAGCAAGTATGGATTCTGGCTTTAAGATATTTATTTTATTGGCCATATTTTCTCAAAGGATGGAATATCAATTGATACTTCAAAAAAAAGGCAATCCCTGAATAGCCATCACAAACTAGTATAACTGAGGTATGCGGTTTGATTGGTTTAACATGTTATTATCAACATTTTGTCTAGAATTTTTCCTGGATAGCTAACCCATTAACCAAGATCACACGAAAAGGGGTTAAATTTTTTGGACAAAAGAGTGTAAAGAATTTTTTGAAGAACTGATGAGAAGATTAGTTAATGCTCCTATCATAACTCTACTCTCGGTGAATAATGGGTTAGTTATTTATAGTGATGATTCAATGAATGGACTTAGTTGTGTCTTTTTGTAGAATGATAGAGTTATTTCATATGCATCACGAAGAAGAAAAATTCAAGAAAAAATATATCTTATTCATGATCATGAGTTAGAAGTTGTAATAATTGCTCTGAAAATATGGAGACACTATCTCTATGGTGAAAAATATGATATTTATACTTATCAAAAGAGTTTGATGTTTATTTTCTCATAGAAATAACTACACATGAGGCATAGAAGATGTCTTGAACTACACAAGGATTATGATTTTACTATACACTACCACCTGGGGATGTTACATAAGGTGGAAGATACCTTGAGTAGAAAGTACCATAGATATTTTGAACAATATGAGAGTTTAATGGGATTATATTTTCATGGATCTAGTAAAGATGGATATGGGAATAATCATCGAAGGTGAATCATAAATAATTTTTCAAATTGTTTCCAAACCATATTTACTAGAAAGGATAAAGAGTTCTAAAACGGATGATGTGGAGTTTAAAAGAAGATTAAAGCTGTAGATAATGGGAGATTGAGTGACGTTAAATATGAAGATGGAGTTTTGAAATTGGGGAAGAGACTTTTTGTTCCTGATATACCTGATCCAAAAAATAAAATTATTAGATTATTTCCATAGCTCCAATTTCAATATACATCTGGGGATCACCAAGATGTATTGTGATTTGAAAGAAATATTTTTGGTGGGACAACATGAAAAGGGGGATTGCTAATTTTGTTTCAAGATGTATTGTTTTTCAACATGTGAAAGCTAGAAGGAAACATTATGGAAGAGTCATGAAACCTCTTCACATACCTATGTGTAAATGGTTTGATATTATGATGGACTTTTTCATGGGGATACCAAATACAAAAAGAAGGGATGGTGTAATGAGGGTCGTTGTTCATAATCTTACCAAGTTAGCACCTTTTCTTACTATAAGAGATTCTTTGCAACTTGAATGTTTAGTTGGACAGTACATTAATGAAGTTGTAAGACTTAATGGAGTACCCCTATGGATTTTTTCTGATTGTGTACCCCATTTTACATCAAGATTCAAGAAAATTATTCAGAAATCCATAGATACTGAACTATGTTTGAGCACTGCCTACCACCCTCAAACTGATGGAAAATACGAATGGACTATTCTACCCTTAGATGACATGTTTAGATTTTTCTTACATGACTTTCAAGGATTGTGGGATCAATATTTACCTCTGGTAAAATTTACTTATAACAATAGCTACTACTCAAGTATTCAGATGGCACCATATGAAGCATTATATGGAATGATATGTTTCTCACCAACATGTTGGGATGATGTTGGTGAAAAAAACTCTTAGGCCCAGAACATGTTGAGGCATGGATGGAAAAGATGAAGGTTATCTGAACCCACATCGAAGTAGCTCAAAGAAGGCAGAAGGGCTATGCGATAACGAAAGTAAGCATTTGAAATTTTAGGAAGGAGACGATGTTTTCATGAGGGTATCTTCATGGAAGGGAGTTATAAGATTCGGTAATAAAGGTAAATTTTTTCCCAGGTACACCGGACCATTCGAAATTCTAGAATGAATTGGACATGTAGCTAACCATTTGGAAATTCCAGCAAGTCTCTCCAAAGTTCACGATGTGTTCAACATATCACTATTGAGAAAATACATGCTTGACCCAACGCTTGTACTCACCTATGGGGAAATTGAATTGGAACGTGATCTGTCTTATTTTGAAGATAGTATCATGATTCTTGATACTAGAGAACATGTGTTGAGAAACCGGACGACTCATCTGGAAAATGTTCTATGGAGAAACCATATGATGGAAGAGGAAACGTGGAAACTAGAGGTACTTATGATGAAGAACCACCCGAATCATTTTGTGCGGTAGTATTCTATAAATTATGAGGACAATGTTTTTTGAAGGAATGAATAATGTAACACCCCAGGCTTCCATGGTATGTTTCTCTTTGTGTAATGAAATAGCTTGCATTGTACGCAACTTCAAGATTATATCACCCCATGACCTATCAAAATTGCCGTAATAAATTGTAATACCCACTTTTAAAAAATTTATAAATTTTATTTATCAAAATGATATTAATATTTGAATTTTAAATATTGAAATTATCTTACGGCAAATTTTTGGTATTTTTTTGAAAACATTCAATTTTTTATGAATAGTGAAAAAAACTCAATTATTAGTTAAAACAGACTTTTTATTTGATTAATTATTTATTTTATATAAATTTATATTAGGTCAAAATTGATAAATAATACCTATATAAGTTCAATTTTTTTCATTGGAGTCATTTTATAAAATGTTTATATTTATAAAACTTTTATTGATCTTTTTACTGTCTTTTACCCAACTACTAGGAGCATTTTATAATTTGAATAAAACATAATTTTACCAATTATATGAGTTTAATTTAAATAATATAAGATACATGTTTAATATTAGTAATTAAATGTGGTTAAATAATATGAAAATAATATTTGGTGAATAGTAATGTTTTACTTTTATTTACCACGGTTAAAAGTATATATGGTAATTAAAGGTAAAAATGATATCATAATTATCCTAAAACATGTCCTAATAATATTGGAAAAGAATAATTTGACCCAAAAAACCTTAGTAATAATATTTTACCCCCTTTAGTTCACTTGGATTAGATTTTTAAATTTATTATTATTTTATTTAAGGACGAGTTAAAAGAGTTAAATTAAATGTTAAATATGTAAACCATTTTTAATATAAGGTTACAAAAAATATAAACTTAACTATAAATATTAATTATAAATATAAATATATTTCATACATAATGTTATTTTATTCATAATTTTTTGACATAAAATAATATTTTTTATTTATGACACAATGATGATGCAATGATTACCTTATTAATGAAATATTAAAACAATTGATATTATAACTATCCAAATAAATGTATATTGAGACTCTTGATGAAATAAAATAATATTATAGGTTAATATGACATGTTGGGATTAATTAATTATTATTTATTTTAATTGATAAGGTTTTTATGGATTTCAATGACAATAAAATACTAAATAATGTTCAAATTAGAAAAATTGAGTTTTTAAAACAAATACTATATTATTAATTGATATAATATTCATAATAATCTAATGTTTTTCAAAAAGACATATATAAGGTTATATATATTAATCATGAACCACTTGGGGTTCTCATGATAGTTTTTAGTATGTTTATTAACCATATAATATAAAAATACAAAGTGACATGATAAATGTCAAAATATCTAACTAAGAGTTAAATGTAAAATATAATAATAACATGGTCACATAAACCTGTTTAAAACCTATTGGTTGAGAGATTTTAGACCCATCCACACCTTAGAAGCTAAATATATCATTTTGGATCCATTAGATGTCGAAAATTATTTTATTATAATATAATATTTCAAGCTTTTCCTAATGTGACCCTCACCTCTCTTATAAAAGGGAACTTTCCCGTCTCTCAAAATCTCACCCCCAATGCCATTTGGTTCGGCCAAACTCTGCCCAAATTTCCTCCCAAATATTTTCACTTCATCATAGAGTCTTTCCTTTTTCCAAAAAGCCATCTTAAGGGGCCCTTTTGATCAAATCAAATGGAAGAACCCGAAGAAAAGGCAAATATTTCATCACCTCTTTCAAGTTCTTTTCTTCTTCCACTTCCTATTTCTTTGTTTTTTCCATAGATAATTAATAATTCTAGTACCTTATACATACTATGATGTTATTATAAGTATTTTACAACCATATTCTTTATTCTATCCATCCTTTAAATGAAAAAGTCACCATAAATTTGTATATATGGCTTACCATCTCCACATCGTGGTGTTGTTTGTTACTCAAACACTTCATTATTTAGATGAGTATAATGATGAGTATAACTGATTTAAATAATAAATATAACATTTTAATTATTTTTTAAATATGATATACAATCTGATTACATATTATTTAACCATCAATATAATGATATTTTCCCTCGAGCATATGTACGGATTACTGTCTCCGCAAACACGATAAGATTAATTCTACATCGTAATAATTCAAGAATAATTTTCCTTATATGATTAAAAATAATTTTTATGAACATAAAATGATTCTGTACATGAATCAAATACATCATCTCTATAACGAACATGGCTTACGTAACCAAGAATATAAAGGAAAATGAATCAGTTAACACCTTTAACGATGATACTACTGAAATATTATTAACAAAGAAATTTTAGAGGATCATACATGATATCATATTTTTGTATATAGTTCTTGTATAATTTAATAAAATGGTTTTATTTATTATATAGGAGTTTATCATTTCATCAACTAATGAAAAGTACAAGGTAAGGGTTAATTTCACAAACTCTTTATTATCCTATGTTGTTTTTATGTAAGTATCAACTAGGGCCTCTTTATCATCCACATACATGTTTTCTTAAAAAAGTATTTCAATTTTTTTTTACTATTTACTAGACTATTGGTTATTGAAATTTATTCCCTTATTTGACATTATTTGTTTTTAAATGGATCTTTCTATTGTTTTTCTAAAATGGTACTTTATGACCTTTTCGACAAAATTAAGGAAATTTTTTTTTAACTTATACGGTGGGTGATGCAAATTATTGTTGTTATGACATCATCGAAGCTTTCCGTAGAAGCTTATAAATAATATTTTCAAAATAAATATTTTTTTTATAATTATGTGACTCTAAAATGTTTTCAAAATAGAAAGAGGTATTTCATTCCAATAGTTTTCATTTTATTTATGTCAACATCCATTGATGGATTTTAAACATGTTTGAAGTTGATTAATTATGATACAAATATTCCATATTGTATTAAAGTTTTTCTGATATTTTTGACTGTGTATGCATTATTTTTATACCATTCATGGTTAATGGTTAATGTATTGACATTTTTTATCATATTTTTAACACAAATTTTTATGTTATGTTTCAACCATTTCATATTAGGAATGTATTGGATATAGTATTTGACAGTTGGAGCCCTCTATATCTCCTCAATGCATCGATAGGTCTCATGAGACAATTAGACGTGGAATTGGCCAAGGACTTTCCCAATTTGATATATGGGTTTTGTTGAGGCCTTATCAATTTTTAGATGTCTTGGGTGAGGCCTTGACAAATTGTTTTAGAATGTCTGGCCTTATACATTACCTAATTATGAAAATAATATTGATGGATAATGTCGTTATCTGACTAGTTGAATACCCATGACTATGTTTGATTAAGGCATTATTTACTCATCTCATATTCATGACATAAAGTTTTCATGTTTATTATCTTTAAAGGTATGTGTTTTCAATTATTCACCATTCCTAATGGTTATTTTAACTTCTAATGTATTTCTTATTATTACTGATCATTTGAGCTCATCCCTTTATTATGTTTCATTTTACAGGGATATGAACAAGTTAGTTTTGAGTGACGTGCATGGATAATATATTATAATTGGATGTTTCTAATTGAACAAATTAGTTCTGTATTCCTTTTCAAGATATAATGTTGAAATATTGTATGTATCTTGTTTCCAATAATACTAAACTGGTCGGTCATTTGGGACATGATTCCTTATATCATTCCAATGTTATGTAATAAAGCAGCGACTCGAGGTAACTGAGGTTGGGGTGTTACAATGATTATGTTAGATACATGAGGGATACATGATCACTCATATGATGCATGAGGTTCAAATTATATTTATCTTATGGGGAGATGTAATTTTTTTATGATATATCATGAGTCAGTCATCCTCGGTAGGAGAATTTTCCACTAACTCTAGTGATTTTCCATAATGTAGGATAATCCTCCATCAGTTATCAATACCTATTATGGAACCAATTTTTTTTTCAATCATCACTTGTTAAAAAATAACATAATGGTTACTATTTTTATTTTTCTATAGGAACAAATTTAATAATTTAATACACCATAATTTGATTTATTTCATGCTCTAAATTTCCAAGACTATATTTTTATAGAAATATTTGTGTTTACCTACTATGTTTTAGTCACAACTAGGACAATTTACCATTTTTTACCTATAAATCTTTCACAGATACTGGTTTATATAATTTAATGGGACTCTATTATATATTTTAAGACATCGGGATGGTTTTGAGATTAGAGACATGAATGACATGGTGTTTGGTATCAGGGAGTATAGAATATTTATTTGTCTCTTTATTTTATATTATCTATGAGAATTTTAGCATGCCAGTAAGTTATAGAAATATTTTTATTATGATATTCTATTATTTGTTTTTTTACAATAAATTTTGGATTCTTATTTAATAATAATTATAATGCATATTATTTCTACTACACTCTTATTATTTTCCCACTCTCATTGAAAATATTTAGCAGAGGGTATAATATCACCACATTATATCATACACCATGAATTCTAGTGACAACCCTATTTAATATAGATAACATCACATTAGGCCACATAACCAACCATATTATTCAATTTATGGATCCTTGGGTCATAGATATTACAGTTTCCAAAAAGAATTGCATCTCTATTGAGGATGTTTCATCTGAGGCAGTAGTAGTAGGATGCTCCGTATTGGGATAAATAGAGAAGACATAGGGTAGTTATAGAAAAACCTTTACATGTTACTACAACTCAGAGAGTATATCACTACCATAGTGGTAGCCCTCATTAGGTTCAAAATGGTCTGCGATTTGGATACGGTCATCTTCATGATCTAGGATTTCTATTTTTTGGAGAAACAAACATCACTCCAGCACCTTTTTCTTGGTTTATACATGGGATAAATAATTTATTGATATGAATTACACACACTCCTTCTTGAGAACATCCATCATCCTCGATTAAGTGATTAATATGGAGATACTTCCAACTTCATTGGAATTAAAAACATCAGTTGAGGTTCAATCTCTTTTTAATGATGTATATAAATATAATTGAACAGTTTAATGGAATAGCTAATTTTTTAGATATTTAAATTTTCTAAATATACATCTATATGACATCATCATGTATATGGACATCCTAATTTGGTATAGGAAATTATTTATCACATTAAGAGGTAGGTTTTGTACTACCATGCTAATTCAGATACAATAGAGTTCTTTGGAGAGCATGACATAATATGGGGTGGAAATGTGTTATGTGTTTGTCTTCCATGATGAAAGAAATGATTATATGTTAATTATAGGTTTAACTAATACTATTCCTAAGGTTTATGGAAGGTTAATAATATTTTTTCCATGATGTGGATGTTACATTAACGATCAATGGTAGAATGAGTTTGGGATAATGATAAAATTATTTTCTAATAATATTATTATGTATCCATATTAGATAGCATAGTTTGATTTTACAAATTTATAATTATAGAAAAATTATACCTTTTAGTGAGGTTTTCTAAAGGATGTTGTAACTATGGAATGAACTTATTTTTTAAATTAGGATTTTCTATGGGTTATTTCATCTATTTATAGATTATTGTCACATAAAAATTAGATGTGGACAACAAAAAAATAAAATCCAATAATTGATTATTTATTTTTTCTTTTTAAAGGTTCCAATTAGGCTTCAAATAACAACTTATTTCCTGATTTCATAATATTCTAGTGTAGGAAGAGGATATTCTAAATTCTAATTTATGATGTTCACAAGTTTTCTAATGTTTTTTAATTCCATTCATGATGAAAAATTATCTACTCATGTTAATGGGATTGATGAATATACTATCTATATTTTTTCGAAGTTAGTTTATTGTGGTTTTTATTTAGATCAACATTATGTTACCACATTTAGAGGGGGATAATATCAGTAATATATGTTCTATTTTGAGATATCATCTCCATGATTTGTAGTTTAGGATGTTCATGCATCTTCAGTACTGGGATTGTGATTTCTATTAGTTGCGGAATTTAATTTATTTGTATGTTTTTTCAATAGTTCCTTTTTTAGAAATTCTATTGGGAATAATTATTGAATTTATTGATTTATATGTTCTATAATGGTCCATTAGTTTTTTTGGTATTGGGAGTTTAGTTTTAGGTTTTCAAAAATGATTCATAATTTTTTTTAATTATTCATATACCAATATTATCTTTTGGGCCATAAAATATACATGAACATGTTTGTAACTATTCCACCCATGTTTTTCAATCTAATTTTGTTGAATTTTTCCTTATTTTTAAAAGAATTTTGATCATCATTAACTTTTTTATTTTTTTAATAATTATTTGAGACTGAGCTATGACCACTCCAAACATGACATGATGTAAATTTTATTATTATAGATGATATTCTAGTTGGACTATGATGTTGGGATTTACTATGTACCATGATACAAAAATGATATAACTGATGAACTGAGTAATAACTCATGTTGTGAATAACTGAATGAATATAAAGATTAATACAGGGTTATATAATTGATTTAAATTATGGGTCTACTTGTGGTTGAGGACATATTCAAATGATTAATATTCCAGATAATATTGTATTCATCTATATTGTAGTATAAGGAGGTTTCCATTAAATGGGATTTTATATGGAGGTCTCGAGTGTTTGTTATGTTTCATTGGATACCTATAATGTTTTTTTATGATCGAAACCAATAGGTATTGATATATGAAAATATATTTTCCCATTTTTATGTGTTTGGTATATTTTTTTCTTAAGTTCCATAACTCAATAATGAATGTATATTTTATACTAAAACTGAAGTATGAAACTTTGAGAGGATATTATTTTTGAACGGGGTGAATTGGGATGTAATTGATTTTATATCTCAACTATTTTTCATTCATAAGGTGAAAGTTGAGCACCATGATCATGTGGTTTTCTTTAACTACTAAATGTTCTTCAATATAAGTGGGAGGAAATTCCAATGGATTTTATTATTATATATCCCATTGACCAGTGAGGGTTTGATTATATATTGGTGAAAGTAGTCCATTTTTTTAAATCATCCTAGTTTAGTTTTTTATGGATATTAGCTTAGTGGGGGTTTTATCATGGAAATATATAAATAATTTTTTACGACTTCACTGATTCCAAGAGATGATCATATCCTATTATAGTCCTTATATTTTATTCATAGTGATATTTGGAATAATTCAATATTTTTAAAATATTTTAGGACATAAGATTTGATTTCATCTATACAATAAAATTTAGGAATGACAAAAAATATAGATAATTTATGACATGATTCATACATGTGTTCCAAATTTTGGATGTTCATCATTTAGTTTCCAAAATTTGTTCAATGTTTCTAATAAAAATAATTTTCACTCCTCATTATAATTAATGGATTTTTTTAAATCCAATATTCATACTATCCATTGAGATGGACATGGGCCAAAGTGATATTGATTATCAAGTTGGAGAAATTACAGAACAAAATAGGTATAGTTCTGTTAATTCAAAAAATAATAAAGTATCACATGATCATGATAAGACCTATTAAAAATCATATGGGTGTACCTATTGAGATTTACATTTAAATCTTAGTAGGGTCTCCCCAAGTGTTATATAGTCAATTCTATAATAATACACCATTTATGTGATAAATTTAAATCAAATAAAGAATTGAATTATCATAACATATTTATTATGATAAAATACATCCATAATATAACGATAGAAAATATATAAAAATAAAAATTATATATTCATAAATGATCATTTTATGAAAATAAAATTTTATAAATGAATTTTCATAAATAATATAGTTCAACAACATGAAACATGTGTGTTTGAAATATATAAATAGAGAACAAAATAATAATGTGACAATGTATATTGAAATTATCGTAAAAGTATCCTCACCGTTATCAGTTACCAACACAACTCTAGACTTTTTTGCACACTGAAATTATCAGTCCAAATGGATACCCAATATGTGATTCAATGTATATCCTAATAGGGAATCCACTTTGGGAGATAAACCCAACTGTGGTTAAGATAGTGTTTCAATCATAATCCCACCGTCCAATGGTTAAAGATTATAACATTCATTTCATAGTTACACACAAAATACCCATGATTACATGTTTTTCAAAAAACAATTAATCAATCTTCATAATTTTATGTTAATCATTTCAAATCATTTAAAATATAACTTATAAATTTCTAGGTCCAATATGATTCTCTCATTTCAAATAATATTCATATGTTTTCATCATTTCAATAAATTTAAAACCATATTCTAATTTATGTTATTTGATCAAGATAAAAATAAAATCATTTCATCCTAATATTTTCCAAGTCAATCAAAATTTCATAAAATTTCCCAACACATTTTCAATTCCTTGGAAATTTGTGTTTTTTTAAATATATATGCCAATATAAATTAAAAGAAGGATTCATATAAAATGATTTTTTAAATATTTTAAAATAACTGCACAAAATAATTATGAAATATTTATATTCAATTGAATGAAAAATCTTTATAGGACTGCCTATCTCTAAATAAAGGGATCACAATTCACAACACATGAAACAAGGAACACTAATGAAGAACCTAGGCATGTAATGTTTTGAATCACTTCTTAATATAATGACAAAAATAATAGAGTTTAGATACCTCAATTAAATTATTATATATCAAACTCTAAGGATAGAGAATGATATATCAGGATAAACCATAGGATAAGAGTTCCACTTAGCTGAGTGAGATCTAACGAGATCAATGTTGTTATGATATACAAGGAAAATGATTTTGAGGAGTCAAAATGAACTCTTTTAAGACTCCATTGATGAAAAAATCTTTTATAGAAGCATGGGGGAAGTTATCAATATTAACCATGGATATAATATTTTTTTAATAATTTTTGGAGTAATTGAATCTTATAAGAATATATTTCATTATAGGTAAACATTATTAAAATAAACCACGCTCCTTGACTATCTATAGTCAAGGGCTCTCCATAGGGGGAGAATAGTTTGGATTACCATGAAAAACCCATTAACAATCCCACTACCAAAGGCTTTGATTTTTAGATGGAATTGAAGAATGGATTAAATTACTAATGCACCTCCTCTATAGCACCATCAAAGGGAACACAGATGGCAGTGAAAAACTACATGGTTTTCCTAATCTATGTTCCAAACATTAAATACACAAAGGTCTCTAAAATTTCCCAAAATTATTTTGAATAACCAAGAAACAAGACTTTAATTAATATATATACAAATAGTGGTCATTAAATAAATAAAAGGTGGTAATGTGAGGTTAGTATCTACCCATAATGAAAACAATATCTCCCCAAAAATCGTTTCAAGAGTATTTCATATCAAAGAGTATATTCCACTTATCTTTAATCAATGCCTCATACACCCATGTATTATGAGAATTAAAACCATGATATAATAAGTCACTAATAAAAGGTATTGTAAACCCTATTATTATATTTATAATAGAATGAAAAATCTATAATAGATTCTCAGTCAAGGAAAAATCAAGATCAATATCATGATCCTCCAAACTTATGACATGAGTTGTGTGAGAAAGGGGATTCTGAATTTATGATAAATGAAACACACTCTGTTTCATGATAATCTATAGTAGATGTTCTATATTTCAATCCAATTTATTCTATTTATAATAAACTTAATAAATATTTAGGAATAATAGCACATACATCACCTATTTTCCAATTCGTCAATGAACCCAATGAGCAGAAACTCTAAAAAACACAAAGTCATAAACTAGAGACTCAGATGGTGACCAATAAAACATAGTATGATACATTTACTAGCTCTGTGAAATACTCATTCATTAATGAATTGATCTAAACATCATTTTATTTTATTTGAACAAAATCATCCCAACTATTGACATTTCATCAATATTTGACTCTATAAAAGATTATTACTTGTTGGAAAATATAAGACATAAAATGGATCAATTATGATAAAATAATACTTGATTGGATTATAAAAAAATTGAAAACAATATTAAATGGATATTCCATGCACCATTATAATCAAGAATATCATCATTTAACATGTCCTCAAGAATTTTGATAGCACATCTTGTTGGGACATATGTTTGTAGATGATACCTTGTGCCAAAATATATCTGAAATCTAAGGGACTTTTAAATGAACCTCCAACACAAACAAGTAAAATAGGGATTCCTATCTATGGATATATTCGAATGAAAAACAAGCTATTTTCTATTCCCTTAAAAATATGATTTTCTTATGTCCTTAGCAATTTTCAAATTTGGAATAACAAAAAAGTGTCAAATTTCATAATTTGATGAATAGAAACACAATTATATTTTTCTCTCTCTGAGGGATACACAAAAACCATACCATAATTTCTATTAGTATATTGTCTCATAACATGGTTGAAACATGATGTGAATGAAAAAATCTTGAAGGCGTATGGTTCTCAGATTTTACATTCTGATAATTATAACCACATGAATAGAATTCAATGATGTCATATCTCTTATACATCAAGAAAAACTCTCCTTTCATATCATAACTCATATTTTATCCATTATGAACATCACACATGAAATTATTTCAAAATTATAATACAACTTTACTTAGGTAAAACGTTACGACAAACCAATTCTAAAATCATATGGTTCCTCAAAAGGGAATATACACTCATTGATTGTCTCACAATAAAAAATATAGTTCTTAATCCAATAAAATTAATCATGAAGGAGTTGTTCCAGAATAATCATCTCGATAGTGATAAAGTTCAACTGAAATCTATACCAGACAACCTTGGAATCTTCCTCATTTTTACCAAAATGGAACTATAAAAAATTAAAATATAGCTCTTTTATTTTTCAGATTCATTCATGGTTTCAATTATAATATTACATTATAAATCATCAGGAAAAACATTTCCCATCCACATGGATTTAGGAAATGAATAAATATGATTACTATAGGTACTCTAATCAATTAATTTGGTAGACATTAATATATTTTGCAGAGAAGATATAAGTTGGGATTTCATGGTTAGAATAAGTGGTGAACCATTTCACAATTTATTAATTCTACTATATTTTATTATCTTACATTATAGTTATGAGTGATCGGCCATGGGATTGGTAATTCATCTTATGTGGTCTATGATTTTTTCTTCTATAGTATACTACATGATAATACTTTATTAGGATGCATCCAAAAAAATGATACTTCAAAAAAGACAACATAGACATATCCCGCCTCTCAAGAGAGTCATTACTAGTGGGTTATTCAATAATATTTTACACTCAACAAATGAACTATGAAATTTCTCATTACATTAAACCTTCATTCCATTTCAAGTGTGGGAGGTGATTTTTGAATCCTTGATTGAGAAATCATTAATGAATCTCTTGTAATAACCAAAAAACCAATAATATTAGTATCTTTAAAACATTATGTTATTCCTCCAAAGTCAATGTACCCTTCTCTTTCTCGGGATTGATTGAAATTACTTGTTCCAACACAACATGTCCCAATATACTTATAATTTATCTATGATAACGTATACTTATTCACTAATACAAAATAAGAATATAATAGCACTAGCATTTATGAGCATCCTAAAAAAGAATATAAAATATTATCTTTTATCAGTAATTTTTCACTAGTGAAGGTCCTGAATAATGTTAAATAGTTAACAATAAAAATAATAATAAGAAAATTTATTAAACATATTTCAAAAAATTAAAATTATATAATTATTGATTAATATGAATACATTTAGTATATTTACATAATTATTATAAGTGAAATTAAATTATATATATTAAATATCTTCATATTCATAGTGAAATATTTAATGAAAAAATGTTATGAATTAATAAATTTCAAAAATTATTTAAATTTTTTTATTAATAAATTATTTATTGATAAAAAAGATAAATTTGAAATAAATAAATATATACTATGAAAATAAATAAATACTATATATTATATATATTTTTAATAAATTGTAATAATTAATGAACTAAATTATAATTGAATAAACTATAATGGTAAAAAAAATATTGAATAAATAATTGAAATATAAAAACAAATTATTAATGAAAAAATTTTCAATAAAAATTAAGATCTATATATATTATTTAAAATAGTTGTTAATAATAATAAATAATATATATAAAATATAAATATAGAAAACTATTACAATGTAATAGTTAAAAACATTTGAATTTCATATTCATTTTTATGGATTTTATACATATTTATTCATTAATACATTTAATATTAAAATAGATTAAAATAAATTTTTATATATACTAATATAAAAAATTATTCCTAAAATATTAATTATACAATAAAAATAATTGTTCATACAGTGGAGAATATATATATTTAGTTATTAGTGTTTTATTATGCAAATTTAATATGAATTGAAAATAATGACTTATTATATCATGTAATGGAAATAATCATATGTCATTTTATTTTTCAATTTAAAATATAGAAAACAAGTGTTACATAGATTTCACAGATACATATAACTAATTAATGCATTTTTTATATAACATGCACACACACATACACATTTACTTAATTAATGACATCATATACTGAACCCCATTAAACTAATATTTATGTAATTTATTAAATTTTTTGTATTCATTTTATAATATCATTATAATATAATTCATTTGAAATATTAATTTTTTAATAATTAAATAGTATTTATTTATTTGTAATATTAACACTGTTCGGTATTATTTATAAAATATTTATATTTTTTTAATTTTTAATTTTTTGAAATTAAATAATTTTCTAAAATTTATTTAAGTATATTTATTTAATATATAATAATATTTTCAATATATAGTCATTTATATTTCAATACATACATATAATTTTTTAATAATTTATATTTATTTAATAAATCATGCCCATTTCTCAATTTATTTGAAGTGTATTCATTTATAACTATTCAATTTCACCCATTTTAAACATGAATTCAATTAAAATACTTTATTTTTTAATAATGTTAAAAATATTTTTATAAACTAATACGTGTATATATATATATGTAATTTTATAGATGTATATTCACTACAGTTGGTGTGCGGCCTTAGTGGAAAAAGTCATAATCCTACATCCAAAAGTCCTGAGGTTCAAATCATGGATATCCACATATGGGATCCATCATTCAGGCAGAAACGCGGGTGGTTATACTAAAATGAAAATTCCATGTGACGTGGGGTGGATGATGCAATCATGGCGATCCACGGGGCTTTCATGAGTTATTAATGGGCCACATATCCTTTGGAATATGATATATGTAATGCATAACACTCTACCCAAAAAAATAGAACATTGATTTCACAAGAAAAAGAGTCTCCAACCACAACATTTATAAATTTATATTTACTATATATAATTTCTTTTTATTTTTTATAATTATAAATTAATAAATATTATTTATTAAACAAATATTTATATAACAATAAATAAATAATTATATATGTATATAAAAAATATAATAAAAAATATATTATAATTATTAATATATTTTCTATATTTATATTTAAATACGTATATATATTTTAATATATATACATATATATAAATATATATAATGATATAAAAATATTTTTAAATAAAAATCTATAATAAATATATTTCAATAATTATTATATATATTATATTTGTATATATATATATTTATTAAATATATATAATGATATAAATAAATAATGATATAAATAAATTTATAATAAAAAAATAATAATTATAATTTTTTTATAAATATATATTTAAAATATATTTATAGTTGTAAATTAAAAATATATAATATTTCTGGGAGAGTATTTATATAATTATAAAAAATCAATTATTTAATTAAAAAAGAAAAAAATTCTAATAACTAAATAAAATAATGAATGCATGTAATATATACATATATTTATATTAACATATATAATGATATAAATTCATTTATAATCATATAAATACATTCATAAATATGATTTAAAATATTATTTATAATTGTAATTAAATTTTTTTTGTCTGCTCTAATGTTTTAGCACTGATAAAGATACCATTTATCAATGTTTCACTAGTACTGCTAAATAGTTCGTTTATGAGCGCTTCATTAACACTGGTAAATTGATCATTTATCAGTGTCTGTTCATTTATCCCGGATAAAAGTTTGTTTTATCATCATTTTTATAAGCGCTGGTAAGGTACTACCTGGTCTATTTAAAAGATCCATAACCACAACTAATTCAATCATAGTTAGCATTATTTCATTGAACTCCTCTGATTATAGATATCCACGTAAACATCCCCTTTGATGTGTCAATTCTATAATTTGACGCCTTTTATTTTTCCCTCCTCCTCACTCATTGATTTCATAGTTGGGTTGTATTGATTGCAGTTTTTTGGGTTCTGCAAAATGAATAACCGTACATCTCTTCTCATATAACTCTAATCATACTTTTTCTCACCAAATATTCCTCATTTATTCCATTCTTATAACCACCTTCACTCATGGCTCTTACTATAGTTATCACTATTGGTGTCACAATCAATATTTTTTCGAACAACATCTATTTTTTTAACCCACTCCAACTACATCACATTGAATGTTCTCAATGGTTTTTAATCATAGTTTTTTTTCACAGATCAATATTCTTTTATATTATATTAATTTATTTTGGGGATTTTCTTTATTGTATGATTATTTTATCAATTGACATTATAAAAAATGTTGATTAACATAAAAAATGATTTATAAAGTATGATTAGTGGGTTATATCTTTGACTGACTTATTATTTAATCAGTGTTAGGAAAACTAATGTATTGTAAATTTTCTTGAATTATTATTTAATAGGATTTATATGTAAGCAATTATTTTTTAATGAATTATTTTTTGTCAATATTTTAATTTTTTTCAATACATTTAATATTTGATTCCTTTAATTTTTAATCATTACTACATCATGTAAGATGTGTTGAAATTAAAATTTTTTTTATGTTTAATAATTTTTGTTTTTTGCATTATAAATAGGTATTTTTAATTTATAATGGATTATATATTTTTAATATGGATTATTTATATTATATGTATAATTACCATCATCGTTATTTTTTTGATTGTGGTGATTGTGTAAATCCAATATCATTGATGTTAGTTTATAATTTTTTTGGAGATACAAAAGATTAATATAATAGTTTTTAGAGTTAACCATCATTTATATTCCATTATATATTGAATTTTTCACATAAAACTCTTTTAGGAAATTTTATCATAACTATTTTCAGATAATGTAACTATTTTATCAATAACAGTCTCACTTTATCTATTTTTACGTTCTAAATCACCTCTAGTAATAGTGGACACTAATACTTATTATCTTAAAATGATATTATAATGAGGATAATATTTAATTTTTAAATATAATTTGTTGCAAATTAGAATCACATTTTCACTCTATTTAATCATATTCATAGAATATATCACCTCATATTGACTACATAAAGAGACATTTTAATTTTCAATTTGATGTACGAAATTATATGCCTCATTTATGTTTATCATCACTATCGTAATTTTTTATCAAATATATATTATCTCTAATATTATTCTAATATTTATTTATATATTTAAAAAATAATAATTAAAAATTATACAATGAAAATAAAAAAAATATTTGTTTTATTTGTAGTTATCATTTGAAAATAAATTTGAATATTTTTCTCTATGAATTATTTCTATATATTTTTAATTGAATAATTCTAATGTGAAACCTTTTCCTTATAATCTTTTAAATAATATTATATTGGAATTATTTATTATATCATTCATTTTATATTTATTTATAAATTCAAATTGAAATTTATTTTGAAAAAAAAAATTTGTAATTGCAAATAATTATTGGTGATAATTAATTGGAGTTATATTACTACACTACAAATATGTGATAAATATGTGCAAGGGGTTGATGATTTTTTAAAATTTCAAAAATACAATGTTCTATAAATGATTTTTTTTCTTTCATTAATAGAAATGATTGTTAAATAAAGAGTAAATATATGTATAATTTCCAAATCATTTAATTTGTTATGGTTATAATTCATGTTAATGCCTTTCAATATGTATATATGAAACTATGTAGAATTCAAGATTTATTAATGTTGAATATTATCATGTTGATCTGTTTTTTCAATTTGATGAAATTAATATTAATATTAATGTTGTAGAATATGAGAAGATTCAATTGATCATACACTTAAATAGTTATATTTAAAATTCATTGTATCTAGTTAGTAAATAATTTATATTTCCATTAATAAATATATAAATCACAATAAGGGTAATTTATTTGAAACAATGTTAGGTTTATCATTAAATAATATATAATTCCTTTTCATGAGCTAGACAATGTAATTTCAGTGGAAGGATAAAGATCTAATTGGAATATTGAAATCTTATACTAGTAGTTTGAACATTTTTGTACATTTATAGTTTCGCCAAAATTGTGTGGACTAGAAAAAACATCTTGAAAAAAGAGTGGTTTCCAATCATGGTAGATCTAATTTATTTGACCAAACACATGTTAGATAAATTTCGTTGTGGGAAAAAAAATTATATGTATATTATATAATATTTAATAATTTAAATATATAAATTAGTGAATATAATTAATTAATGAATACAAATATATTAATAAATTTCATAGAATAATTAATAATAAATATATTAGTCTTTTTTAGTAGACTTTACACAATAAAAAACCATAAATATATAAATGGAACAATATTTGGAAAGTGGTTTCCATTTAACCCAACCAAATCACATGAATACAATTATTCAGTTCTCCCCTAACAAAATTTTAAATGAAAATGCTTAGTTACAACCATGGACATGAACTCTCATTACTCAATCATAATTATTATACTATTAAAAGCATTCAGTGATTTTTTAAACATCCACAAATATTTACAACTCATATCATTGTGTAAATTCATTGTTAGTTTCATGCCAATCAATAAAAAATAACTATAATTTTATCACCCTAGATACTATAGAACCTCTGATTCAATACACACTCAAACAAATTAAAATAATTCCTAATCACGATAATGTAACATCCTGGGTAAATAAAGAATTACATTTTTTAATATTTATTAATATTTTTGAATTAAATGTTTATTTTACATTAAAGGTGATTCTATGTTCGATGGCTTACCCGATACACAACAATAGGTTTCTTTGAAATCTTACATTGCACACTAATAATATAATATTATTATTTTAAATGGTACTTAACGCCGAGTCATTGTATTGGCGGAAATGAATATAACTAACTAAAATTTTATTATATATGTTTGTTAAATGTTTTTACATTTATCCAATAAATGTTATAGGCTTAAAATAAGAAAGGAATTTGATTCTAAGAATAAATACTATAATATTCATTAAAGGGCTGATTAATCGCCTTTTGATGTTGAACCCTCATTAAATATAGTTTTGGTCATTTTTATATGTTATATTTTAAAAAATAAAATTCTTCTTTAGAATAAGGAAATCAAAATTTACTTTGGGTAAAATTTTGGTATTTTTCTGATAAAATTCATTTTTTGATGAATAGTGGGAAATACTGTATTTTAATTCAAAACTCCCTTTTAATATAATTTATTTATATGGTTATTTTATTTTTTAAATGGTTTCAAAGTGTAATTATATTATATTTTTACCATTTGATCCAATTGCTGTCATTAGAAAAAAATTCACTTTGAAATTGGGCATAAACAGTGTCAATCATTTGACATATATTATTTCTTAAAAACCCAATGTTTGTTTTGACAATAGGAATTAATTGTAAATTAATTAATGCAACTTCTATGTTTTGAATTTTGTAAAATAGACAACATTTTTGAATTTGGAATATCATATATATCTTAGGGTGGAGTTTTGTTATTTTTTAAAAAAACATCAATTTTCATGAATAGTTGAACCACTAAGTTGTAGTTAAAAAAACTGACTTTTTCATTAAATTGAAATTTTACCGCTTGTGTGAATTGAATTTCAAAAATCTGACATACATGCTTGTTATTAGTAAATAAAATTCTGTTCAATAAGTTGAAAATAATTTTTGTTGAATAGTAATTTTTGACTTTTATATACAGCGGTTAAAGGTAAATAGGGTAATTCAAGTTAAAAAGTATATTATAATAATAGAAAATTACCTTAACACTAGTCCAAACCTTATTGGATGAGTCATGGCTGACAAATAGCATTCTTGGGTTGATTTGGAGACCCCATTGAGCCACTTGAGTGTGATGACGACTCTTTAGATTAATTAATTTAATGTAAAGGCAAAAATGACACAAATAAATATCGTTTAGTAAATTAATTTGTTCATCCTACGCCTTCCACGTTAGGTAGTAACAATCATCCATAGATAATACATAGTTTTAAAATGAATAACAAGAACAATTTTAATCCCTTAAAATTGAACATAATCCCCCTACCTCGATTATAACGTTGCACGTCGTCGAGCCGTGAAAAGAGGCAAGCATCGCGGTAGAACGACATCGCGGGGAGACAGTGTCAACTTGTTGATGTTGAGGAAGAAGAAGTTGAGGATGGCCCGTCTTCGACGTTCCTTGTGGGTGGCTCCTTCTTCTTTGGCTTGGCCGAAGATCGAAGTAGATGATATTCGTTCTTTGGTGGTTCTTCGTTGAAGGAAGAACCCTTCTCTTTTATTTATTAAGAGCCTCCACTATAGGATATTTTCCAACCAAAAATTATGTGAAGGAATCCCCAATATACTATACTACCATGAATTTCCAACATTCAAAATCATGAATTAATTAATTAATTGTTGATCAATTAATTAACTAAGAGTTGGTGGCATATTAATTAGGGATAGATAGAGGAGGAGGGTTTAACCAAAATAAATGGGAGGTGGATAGGCTCTGCATATTATATGAGGGGAGTTGACAATGAATTAATAAAGGTGAGTTAAAGGGAGTTGGATAGAGTTATGGGGAGATGAAATGTTGGGGCTCGTGTGGGAACCACCTAACAAATATCCACATGTGGGAAGTTATGTGTGGGTGGGCCCCACCATTAACTTCCCCATGTAGGATTTAACCACCAATGTGAATAAAATTGTACTAAAATATTTTATTTAACTTCTTAATTAAACACGAATTTTTAACTTTCGACCCGCATAAAACACAACTGCGGTAAAGGTCCCCTTAAGAGAATATTGGCATTGTGAGTTCATTGGTGTCCTCGGATTTTAATTCAGAGAACTGGTTCAAAAGATAGAAAAACTCATACATGTGTTTACTGAACGTAACTGAACTTATCTTCAGAAATTGATTCCGGGCAAACCGAGCCTCAGAATCAACTGTCGTCAGATGCCACAGACTCATAAAATTCCATAGAATTTGGGAAAAAAATAATTCCTCGAAATTTCATGGTCATTAAATTACTCCCACCTCAGAGATTTACGTCCCCATAAAGCTACAAAACACACTATAGATACTAAAGGGGTACTGATCATGCATCTAAGCCTCTTTCTCTCATGTTCTCCCTTGGAGGTTCTTGTGTTGTCAAAGAACATGCTTAAGAGGAATCGTCCATCCACGCAGGACCCGCTCTTATTGATCTTCAATCTCCACTAGAACCTCCATGAATGTTTCCCCATCATCGATTTCTAGCTCCCCATGGTCGATGATGTCGAAAAGGTCACACACGTATCTCCTCATTTGAGATTTGTGGATGAAGACATGCACCCGGTGAAATTGCGGTGGAAGGGCCAGGCGGTAAGCCACCTCGCCTACTCTGCTGAGGTCCTAGAAAGGTCCAAAGAATCGTGGAGATAACTTGCCGCCCCAGAGAAATATCTATAGACCTCGTCAAGGTGATAACCATAGGAAAACCTGGAAGCCATCCTCAAACTCCAGTGGTATCCATCTTTTATCATCATAGGACTTATGTCTGCTCTGTGTAGTCTTCATCCGCTCCTAGATGATCCACACCTTCTCTGGAAGCCTCAAAATGGGTGCACTAGTCAACCTCTACATCATCTTTTGAAAAGCTCTGATGGCATCTCTTTGAAAAAATGAGTGGTTTCCCATTCATTGGTAATGCTAAAAAAGTGGTGTAGCAACTCTGGAGAAGTATGGAACAAATCTATGTCTGGTCAACTTATGAGTGATCGACTGTACCAACATATGCATGATTCCATCCTATGCTTCCTGGGGTTTCTTTTCGCCGACCAAGGAAAACTCATCCCAACGTTGTAGGTAAACCACAACCTTTTTTCCTATTACAGTCAATCTATGTATGAACTGTGGTTGCCCAGCCCATACCCAGACTAACATCATAAGGCCTCGACACTGCCACCAAGAGGTTTCTACCAAAACTCTTGCCTCAAGGGTCAAATCACATCATCAGAGTAAGTGTTATTATCGTGTCTCTTCCAAAATATATCTCCAGATGTGAGGGTCAAGTCAACGGCTAAACCAGAAACTCTAGGTCTGGGACAATATTTGTGGAAGGAAGGAATGATTTGTATCAATGTCTATTGTTAGGGAATCTAGTAGTAGACACAGAGCGTATCTCGAATCATTTTTAGAGCCCTTGGGTCACACTCCTTGATCGCATGCAACTACTCTCTTCCCCTACCATCCTACTCCCTGATCTTGGCGGGGACTACAAAGGCGAGTGGTTGTATCATGTCGAAAATTACACCACCCCATGCTGCTCTCCTAGCTCTACTTCCACGTCTGCTACTCTGCAGATTCATCTATCCTTTACACATCCTCTTCTTGAAACATTTTACATTCCCATGTTTCAGAGACTAGTGCACGTTCCATGCTTTCCCACTGCTAACATTCTCTAGGTGTATCCATTCAGCAAAAGAACATTCAACCACAAAGGTTCTCTCTAGCACCCTAGCATAATTAGGAATGCATAAAAATAGTGTTGGCTCATATATCCTTTAAACACACCTCGCTGTGAGATCCGACCTCCAAAGAACTTATCATATCGTATTCATCGAGTTCCCAGAACGATCAGTATGCCTCGATGAATACTCATCTACTGACATATCATCCTGACGAAGCTGTATAAGCTCTAGAAAACTCTCAGCCACCTCCTCAAGCCAGTCCTCAGCCGCCTGTGAGTCGGGCTTGCCTCGGAACCTGAGGGGTATCTGATTCTGAAACATGTTCAAGGCACTAGGCCTACAAGTGTCTTCTACCAGTACTTCCTGTTGAAACTACTGACCAACAAGTAGTGATATAGCTGGCACACTACCCGAAGGTACTATCACAGGCATCAGTCCACGTACCGAAGCCTCATCACTATGAAGACCAACCTCATGGTCAGTCACTGGGAAACACCAATAGCTATGATCACCATCCACTCTACTAGTATCCAAATTAGGTGTAGAACTCTAGGAATCGCCTCCAGCCAGTCCATTGCTGCCTGGTAATCTGCCTCACCTCATAACTTCGGAGGCCTCTACTGCTGGAACTCATGCAACTCGCTCTGTCAGCTTGCACCATCTACTAGTACGGCTGGTGGAATCTACTGTCTAACGGGTGGTGGTGCTGCTGGTACACCACCCGAAGGTGACAACATAGTAAGAGGGCCCTGCACTGGAGCCTCGTCGCTCGGTGGGATGTCATCGTGTACTCTCCCGGAACTCCAACTGACTGTCTCGGTGGAGGCATCCTGAACATATGTGACACGGTCAAACGATTAAAACCTAGTGAGATGACATGGTTGAGCTGAATTAAAGAGTACTTTTGAAAATATAAATGCAAAAAGTGTTTTTGTGCACTGAGTCAGAAATCATAAGTCAGTGTCCTGGTGTATGGATATGTTGGCCGCCGCACCAACACTGGACTCCCTGAACTGAGAACCACACTCAGTACCCTTAACACTATTGCTTCTTATAAAGGAAATTTTAGAGTACTATGTTATGCGGTAGAATCGCCTCCTTGGATACCAATTTTTCACGACCTATCCCTCGGGTCCCATGTCGAAACTACCCCAAGCCCGCCTTCCATATGCCAGGGGTTGGCAAGTAGCACCGAAAGCGTAAATCCCTATAACTGGGAAGGCGTTGCCTTTATAAAACGTAAAATCACAAAACCAGAGATCAAGTGGAAGAAAACACTATTTAATGTAGTATAACAAGTGATGAAAATACAAAAGGGTCCAGAAAAACAAGACCAACAGAATGGTACAACTACAACTGAAAGAAAGTACAACTGAAAAGACAAAGAGCTGGAAGATGCAAGCATCTCCTGGATGATCCTCCGAGTTCATACCTGAAGGATAGGTACAGATGTCCTCCTTAGTACTCTGCGTCTATCAGTCCACTCTGTGTGCCATAACTCTCAGTGTCTACCTCTAGTTACCGTCCAGTCCTCGTACGCACTTCCTCGGCTAGCGTTGTTCGTCATCTGCATCCAACACAACGAGGAGTAGGCATAGCCGATGCAGGGGTGAGTATAAAGATACTCGGTAAGGACCCAGATACCCGCAAGGTCTCACTAAATCTTACTAGGATAAACCACAATGACAGATCTCAATAGATAAACATTACCTTGGTATATGCCCATACACATACATAATTTATCATGTAACCCATCTCGATCAAGAGGAAAACACAAAGGTCATTGACTCAGATCAAACCAGGATTTTCATTAATGAAACCACAACTAATGGAGAACTTCTCCTCTATCGAGTATAGTGATTCTTTCGTGACTCTGAGGCACTACTCATAACCCTTAGACTGCTGAGTTACTCCTCCTGTTGAGTACCACGGTTCTATCTCCACAACACAGTAGTGCTTCCCGCCAGGGTTCTTCCGCCCCAACACAGTAGTGCTCCCCATAATATCCTACAAAGGTACTCATCTTGTCATGTACCGTGTGTCTGCTACCAAATGAGGTGCTCCATCCGTCATGGGTCTGCCGCCAAACCAGGCGCTCTGTCCACTTGGCTAATCGAATCACATTGAGTCGAATCGGTAAAAAAGTCGTCAGGTCTACAGCTACTAGGTCTCCACACTCTGTACACTCTTCACCGAGAGGGTCCACTCCACAAGATACTGTGTAATAATTCCAAGTGTCACATAATCTTACATGGAAGAATCTCAAAGGAACTCTTTGTCATAGGGGTCTCGATGCAATAGATGGTGCGTCAATCAGATGCATGTTCTGTGAGTTATTAGCATTTCCGCTCCAGGGGCCCGGTTGGTTTTTAAGCTAAAACCAACCCGACCATACTCCAATCTCATCTGAATCCTATGTAGATTGTGCCAAAAGGACTTTTTTATCATGAGGAATCCAACATAGCTGACGACACATCAATCATACATTCCGTCCTTATGTTATAAGTGGTTCCGCTCCGACGGCCCGGTTGGAATTACGTTCGTTCCAAACCTGGCCGTTTTCGAAAGTCATCCAAAACTCACTTAGAGTATTGCAAAAGGACCACCTTGTCGCGAAGGTCCTAGTTCCGTAGACGGAACATCGATTGGAAGCACGGTCTTCATGTTATTCATGTTTATTTGAAAATGGGCCCGACCCCTTAAGCCTAGTGGGCTGGCAGGTTGGGTCATCCCAGAGATGGAAGGTCCGACCCGGAAGAGGGTCGGACTAGCCCAGTGAATTGTGAGGCCCGGCCTGAAGGGGCTCGACATGACCATGGAAGGCAGACCGGCCTGCCCAAGGGCGCGCACGACCCAGTGGGGCGCGGCCCGGCTCGGCTGGCTCAGCCCGAGCGGACGAGTGGTCTGAGCCACCCCACCCCCCCAGCCTCCCAAACCGTAGGTTCCAAGCGCCCCCCCCCACCCCCCTCCAAAACTGGCTGACCGAAGTTGGGCATCTTCTCCAGCACGACCGGCCCGCTCGGGCAGGCCACGGGTCTTCCACAGTGCGACGTCATGGGGCATCGTGGTCTTCACAGCCTGACCGACTTAGTGCGGCCGGTTCGGCAAGGAAAGCGGCCAGCAATGTAGAGACCCGAAGCTTAACGCACATGGACATTAAATTACTTTTGCAGAATACATAGAAAATAACAAAAACACAAAGACAAGGACCGTAATATTTTAGTGTCTTTGGAAACTCTGAATATAATCTTCTAATCATGGCGAAAGATCATCAATATCTCCCATAAAGATCTTCCTTTTTTTACCTAAAACCTTTCTTTATATCCTGTGGAAAAGAAAACATAAAAGGGTGATCTCAAATGCTCATTAAGGGTAAACAAAAAAAATATCAATCACATCATATTCATAAGAACATAACATTTTCGAAATCATAATCCTGCAAAAGAGATCATAATATCATAACATGGGATAAATCATAGTAGTGAAATGTAATCCCAATAATCATAACATAAAACATGAAACTTTTTAGCATACACACATAATCATATAGAATCATTTCTTATTAGTCAAGACTCATTTCCAAGACTATCTTAGTGGACAAAGTCCATTTCTGAACCGTGTTCATTCCTCATTTCAGTCATGTTTCACTAAACCGGTTTAACCTGCCATTCTAGCCATGTCTATCTCATGAGATATAAAATCTTTACCCAATGCATTGGACAGAGATATAGGTCCCACCCATCTCATAATGAAATCATTCTTACTTGTTCCACAAAATAAACTTAAAACATTCATCATAACCCAAAGAATAAAATGGGTTTCATAAACATCATCCCATCATATCATAATCCATATAAAAAAATGGATATCATTTCATCATAAGAAAAGTTAAACCATTTAAATCATAGAGAAATTATACTTTAAACATACACATATGTAAATAATTTCATCTAATAAATAAAATGGTTTTGATAAAACACTTGAAATTAATTCCTGAGGAAAATATCTTTTCATCTTTAAAATCATTTCTTTTCAAAAAATTCCATGAAATTTTCAAAGATAAGGGTTTTTTTGAAAATAATCTTGCAATATTGAATAGGAAGCTTCATGAAAATGAGGATTTATGAAACCGTAAAAATCTGTTCATGCCGTATGATTTAAAAATAACATTCTCGTCATACTTTTGTCGGAAAAGTCAAAAAGTACCTTATATGGTAACCAAAGGAAAGATTCCATTCATACAATGTGGTAAAAAGTCAATAAAGGGTAAAAATGACTTTAAACATTCATGGAAGAATGGTAATAATTTTATGAAAACATTTTTATAAAACATGGTCATGGATGATAAACGTAACCCCAGTAAATACTTACGAATAAGAAATCTCGGATAAAAATGAGATTTGCAAAAGTATCTGTTACCTTAGGTCCGATTTGCTTCGTAAGTGTCCAAACCACCTGTATAATGATTTAAATAATGTCATTGAATTATTACAGAATCATACTCATTTTTATGATATCATATATGTTTCACTTATGACTTTATATTACCCGTTCTTTTAAAAATTCCTTGTTAAAGGTCGTTTTCGGTAAAATCGTTTCATTTGTCATCCGTGTTTTGACTTCTAATTATTCATATGATTACTTAGATCATGATTAATTAATTACAGAATATAAAACAATATTTATATATAATATATATTCATAATATACATATATATAATATATCAGTAAATGAAAAGAAATACACCGTTCATGGAGACGGTAGGTCGTACGTACACATGAACGCTGTTTTTGTTTACTTAATGAGTTGAAAGGAATTAAGTAGATGGCATACATATATATACACATTAATCCAGAATCATTATTATGTCATATATTTCATTATTACTTCTTATATATTCTTTATAATCATTCATGAATGGTTAACGTGGAGAAATGAATCTCATCGCGTCGTGGAGACGGTAGTCCGTACATATGCACGATCGATGATAACATTTTCTTTATTGTGGAATTGTATTGGAGTGTATGAATACTATTTCCGAATCAATATAACATTACTATAATCATATATAGTTATTATGTACACCATTATACCCATCCAAGTAAGGTGGTGGTGGAAAATAGATTACACCACGGCGTGGAGACTGTATTCTGTACGTACGCACACGCAGTGATTTCTTTTTCCGTAGGATGGATAGATAGTGAAATAGGGTTGTTTCATACATATAATAACATATAAATATATTAGTGATACTGATTTTATTACTTCATAATGATACAACCTAAAAAGAAGAAGTGGAAGAAGAAATAATGTTGAAAGAACCGGTAACGGACATTACCTCTTCTTTGAAGCGCCTCTTTGAGTCCTCCTTTTAGGGCACTAAAATTGGTCTTTGAAGGAGACCAGGACCTATAGGATGTTTCTAGGGAAATATATAAGAGACGTTGGCAGGGGTTGTATGAGCTTGAAGGCACAAAGTGGTGCGAGAAAGAGAGAGAGGTGGTGCCCTTTTATAAGGGAGGAGAGGGGCGCCTTTGGAATAACTAAAAATATTATTTTATTATAAAGCCATAATAAGTTTATATAGCTCAAAATTGATTTATTTAGAATCTAAGGTGGGTATTGGTCGAAATACTCTCATCAAATAGAATTTGGACAAGATTAGGTTCCTATTTTAACCTTATCATTTAGATTTAACATTATGTTAGATATTTTTACTTTTACCGTGTCTTTTTGTGTTCTTACACCATAAGGTTAATAAACATACTATAACAAGCCAAAAGATCCCCAAGTTGTTTATTATTAATATATATATCCTTATCTAAGTCATTTTTCCGAACCATAGATTTTTATGAATAAAATAACAATTAATAATATAATATTTTTTTTAAAAAAACTATTTTATGTCAATTTTGACACTATTTAGTAATTGATTTTTGTGAAAATAATAATAGAATGAGTAATTCTAAAAAAGTTAATTAAATCAATACTAACATGTCATATTAACCAATAAAATTAGTTGAATTCATAAAAAGTCTCAAATTACATTTATTTTGGTATTTATAACATCAATTATGTCAATATTTCATTAATAAGATAATTACTGCATCATCTTTCTGTCATAAATAAATTAACTTATTTAAAGTCTAAAAATTACAAATAAAATATGATTATGTAGAAAATATTTTAAAATTTCTAATTAATATTTATAGTCGAATTTATCTTATGTATAACCCTATATTAAAAATTCATTAGTGATTGAACATTGATTTTAACTATTTTTACCCTTCTTTAAATAAATTGATAATAAATGTCCTAATCAAATCCAACTGGGCCTAAATGGTCATATGTTATTCCTAAGGTTGTTTGTGGTCAAATTAAACTTATCTAATAGAATTATTACATGTGTTAGGGTAATAATAATATCATTTTTACCCTCAACTACCCTATTTACTTTTAACTATGGTAAAAAAATAAAAAGTTACTATTCGCCAAAAATTATTTTCATCTTATTGAAACACATTTTAGTCATTGATATTAACCGTGTCTCTTGGATTTTCAAAATTCTACTCACAGAAGCGGTAAAATTATGTTTTATGAAAAATTCAGTTTTTTTAACTACCACTTAGTGGTTTCACTATTCATCACAAAAATTGAAAGTTTCCAGAAAAATACCAAAAATTAGGCCTAAGCTATATTTGATATTATGAATTAAAAAATGATTCTATATTTCACCAAATTCAAAAAATATCAGTTACATTAACTAATTTAAAAATTAATTCCCATTGTCAAAACAAATAGCGTGTTTTTAAAAGATAATAACTATCAAATGATTGACACTTGTTTATGTCTGTTTTAAATATGAAATTACATCTAATGACCAACATTGTATTAAATTGTAACAATATATTATAAATATACTATAAAACCCCTCAAATTAATAATTTATCACTATTAATTATTTCAATTAAAAAAGATGTTTTTAATTATAATTTAGTAATTTTCACTATTCATCAGAATATGAAAGTTATCCGAAAAGTACCAAAATTTTACCCTAATATAATTTTGATATTCCGAATCCAAAAATAAAGTCCATTCTGAAAAATAAAATTTCCAAAATTGAAAAAAGTGGTTATTACTATTCATAACGGATAGTTTTAATAATATTTTAATAGCATGTCGTTGTTTAGTGAAACTCGGTATTGCGTACTACACTCGCTATCGAGGAAGGTCGCGATTGCGTGTAATGAAAGGCAATTCAAGGATGCGTGTTGTGAAAGATCGTTTTGGTGTAGCATACAACACAAGATATTAATGAAATTAAAAAGAATATTTTTCATAAAATATCGGGGTGTTATATTCTACCCCCCATAAAATGAATTTTGCCCTCGAAATTCGTCGGGGTTATAAATGGTTTACTACTCGAAAGTTTCCTTAATATAAAATCACATCGTAAAAAGGAATACCAAAACCAATCTTTAAAAACATAAGTATGAAACGTAATGGTTACCCAAATAAACTAATCACTGGGTTTCCACATAGGTGAAAATATGGATATGGAAGATAAATCTAACCATCATGTTCTGATGGGGAGTGGTAGAGAACATGGCTTTGGAAAAGCCAGCAATCACAATGCCATAAATTTTTGACGATCTAAGGTACCATCTGATTCATCAGATATAAGAGAACAAGGACAACATTTTTGGTTTTCGATATCATTTCCCTAAAGTTGAAAATTTTGAATTTGAAGAAATACTTTCTTGATTTTGGTACAATCTCACTATTGTTCGTACTTTGAACAATTTCCACTTCATCTCTTAAAGAAATGAAGTTGAATTTGTTATTCGTGAAGTGCTAACAGATAATTTTATAGAATGATGGGTCATTCTATCTATTTCAAACAAAAGGATATCAAAAGTTATCAAATATACATAAGTCCATCTATGGTGAGGTTAATCATATACGATTCCAAAAATGAATTTATACTTCATATATCATATTTCTTAATAAAATAAAACTAGTTTCTACTAACCAGGGACTTCTTGTAGGCCAGTGGTAGGCGATAAATGCCAGTCACACTTCGGCTGTGTGTTCGATTCCCACAGCCTTGTACGACGTGATAGGTTGTCGCCCGTCCTGCAGGTTGTCCATCTTCAAAAACTACATCCCATCAATAATATAAAAAAAGGCCTATCCTTAAACAATACTAACTTATGTCCAACATAATCCATTCCAATCTTTAGGCTTATCTAAAATAATGCTGTCTTATCTCATATTATTTTGAAAAGGATTACCAAATAGTTCATACAACTACCATGTTAATTCCATTGTTGATCCCCATATATCATGAGAAAAGTCTTGTTGGTCACATTCCAAACATTTGAAGGCCTTAATCATGTATTCTCTTGAATAAAAATTAATACCCATTGAACCTTATTGAAAACATGAATGCTATTAAAATTTAACTCTTTCCACATACCAAAATCCTCAAAATTCTATATACTCAAACCATGATATCACTTAGTCCTTATATCAATCATTTGCTCATAAATACTGTCAAACATTTCATTTTCTTGGTTTCCCTTCATTATGTGCATATCATCTTTTTTTCCAAAAATATCTCAATCACTTTCCATGGATACTAGTACCATTGAAAACCACAATAGACCAATACATAAATATTCCAATATTCCACGATGCTATATACAACATTATTTTGGAATCCCATTACATAAACACTTAATCATTCCACCACATCATTGTTATATTCAACATTTCCAATAGTGATCGTATGTGACTTCCTGTTTTCCTTTTCCTTAAGTGGTTTCTCATTTCGATCATCACTAACCCTTGGATTAGGGCATTGATTAGCAAAATGACCCATTTCCTTGAACTTGAAGCATTGAAGTGTTGGTGGTGCGTTCTCTGTAGTCTTTTCTATATTCACATCATTAGAAACCCTTTTTCCATTACTTCGACACTCAGATGCTCGATAACCTTCTTTTCCACACTTTAAACATTTTCTAGTCCCTTTAAAACAATCTCCACCATGCTTTTTTCCAAACTTTGAGCATAAAGAAACATTCATCTTCTTTTCACCATTATTCTGAGATTTCTCCTTGAACTCCATATTTCGTTTCTTGTCAAAACTATGAGATGGATATGTAACACCAACTTCTATTTCTACCTTGATAGCATAACGCAAAATTTCTTCATAGCTAATGAAGTCTCTTATAGCTAATTTCCGTCGAAGATTTGGTTTTAAGCCACTGAAGAATCGATCAACATTAATTTCAGGTTGGATGATAAATCTAGATGCATACCTTGCAAGCCTTGTAAAATTTGCTTCGTATATACCAGCAGATTCATCATCCTTTTGATTTAGTTCAAGAAACTCCTTCTCCATCATTGTTCGAAGAATACGAGGGAAGTACTTATTGAAAAATAAGTTCTTTAACTCGTCACATTCCATGGACTCAGTTTCATCCCGTGGCCTCGTATTCTTGATAAGATTTCACCATTGATCAGCATCACTATCCAAACGATACACTACTAAGATGACTTTATCATGTTCAGAACATTGAAGAACTGAAAATATCTTTTCAGTAGTACTGATCCATTGATCAGCAACAAATGGATCAGAAGACCCACTGAAAGAAGGTGGACATTGCCTCATAAAAGACTCAATAGAATATTGTTCCCTTATCTACTCATTTGGATATACAGAATGACTCATAGATTGTGTAAGTATATCAATATGATTTTGCACTCCATCTCCCATAACATTTGTTTGTTCAGGAGGAAAATCATTGCATTGTCTATTGCATTGATCAACACGGTTCCTTCGGGTTCCAGCCATCGTCTAAAACCCAAAAAGAATAGTGTGAGAGGCAAAAATCATGCTAGAGAAAACAATACAATAAAGGGGGAGTACCTTCAATATCTAACATCATAGGTTTAATTCTAATATCATTACCGTAATTCTACGACAATAACCTATACATATACTTAACCTTAGGGACATCCCTAGACATACCTTAGAAATATCTCTAGGGATCTCACTAAAGTTCTCGCATCCTAGTTTCTAATGGTTGAATAAACCTTTGCTCTGATACAAACTGTAGAGACCTGAAGCTCAACATACATGGACATTACATTACTTTTACGGAATACAAAGAAAATAACAAAAACACACACACAAGGACCGTAATATTTTAGTGTCTTTGGAAACTCAGAATATTATCTTCTAATCGTTGAGAAATATCTAAAATATCTCCCATAAAGATCTTAATTTCTTTTACCTAAAACCATTCATTATATCATGGGGAAAAGAAAACATAAAAGGGTGAGCTCAAATTCTCAGTAAGGGTAAACAAAAGAAATATCAATCACATCAGATTCATAAGAACATAACATTTTAGAAATCATAATCCTGCAAAAGAGATCATAATATCATAACATGGGATAAATCATAGAAGTGAAATGTAATCCCAATAATCATAACGTAAAACATGAAACGTTGTGACATACACACATAATCATAGAGAATCATATCTTATTAGTCAATACTCATTGCCAAGACTATCTTAGTGGACAAAGTCCATTTCTGAACCGAGTTCATTCCTCGTTTCAGTCCTATTTCACTGAACCGGTTTAACCTGCTGTTCCAGCTATGTCTATCTCATGAGATATAAAATCATTAGACAATGCATTAGAGGGAGATATTGGTCCCACCCATCTCATAATGAAACCATTCTTACATGTTCCACAAAATAAACTTAAAACATTCATCATAACCCAAAGAATAAAATGTGTTTCATAAACATCATCCCATCAGAACATAATCCATATAAAAAAATGGATATCATTTCATCATAAGAAACGTGAAACCATGTAAATCAGAGAGAAATTATACAGTAAACATGCACATATAAAAATAATTTCATCTTAGATGGAAAATGGTCTTGATAAAACACTTGAAATGAATTCTTGAGGAAAATATCCTTTCTTCTTTAAAACCATTATCTTTTCACAAAATTCCATGAAATTTTAAAAGATAATGGTTTTATTGAAAATAATCATGCAATCATGTAGAGGAAACTTTTTTAAAATGAGGCGTTATGAAACCTTAAAAATCCGCTCGCCGTATAAGTTATAAACAACATTCTCCTCATTCTTTTGTCGGAAAAGTCAAAAAGTACCTTATATGGTAACCAGAGGAAGGATTCCATTCATACAATGTGGTAAAAAGTCAATAAATGGTAAAAATTCCTTTAAACATTCATGTAATAATGGTAAACATTTTATGAAATCATTTTTAGAAACCATGGTCATGGATTATAAACATAACCCCAGTAAATACTTACGAATAAGCAATCTCAGATAAAAAAGAGATTTGCAAAATTATCCCTTACCTTAGGTCTGATTGGCTTCGTAAGTGTCCAAACCTCCTGTATAATTATTTAAATAATGTCATTGACTTATTACAGAATCATAATCATTGTTATGATATCATATATGGTTCACTTATGACTTTATATTACCCATTCTTTTGTAAATTCCATGTTAAAGAGTGTTTTGGGTAAAATCGTTTCATTTGTCGTCCGTGTTTTGACTTGTAATTATTCATATGATTACTTAGATCATTATTACTTAATTACAGAATATAAAACAGTATTTATATATAATATATATTCAGAATATACATATATATAATATATCAATAAATGAAAAGAAATACACCGTTCATGGAGACGGTAGGTCGTACGTACACATGAACGCTGTTTTTGTTTACTTAATGAGTCGAAAGGAATTAAGTAGATGGCATACATATATATACACATTAATCCAGTATCATTATTATGTCATATATTTCATGATTACTTATTATATATTCTTTATAATCATTCATGAATGGTTAATGTGGTGAAATGAATCTCATCGCGTCGTGGAGACGGTAGTCTGTACGTATGCACGAGCGATGATAACATTATCATTATTGTGTAATTGTATTGGAGTGTATGTATACTATTTCAGAATCAATATAACATTATAATAATCATATATAGTTATTATGTACACCATTATACCCATCCAAGTAAGGTGGTGGTGGAAAATAGATTACACCACGGCGTGGAGACGGTATTCCGTACGTACGCACGCGCGGTGATTTCTTTTTCCGTAGGATGGATAGATAGTGAAATAGTGTTGTTTCAAACATATAATAAAATATCAATATATTAGTGATACTGATGTTATTACTTCATAATGATACAACCTAAGAAGAAGAAGTGGAAGAAGAAATAATGTTGAAAGAACCGGTAACGAACATTACCTCTTCTTTGAAGCTCCTCTTTGAGTCATCCTCTTAGGGCCCTAAAATTGGACTTTGAAGAAGAAAAGGACCTCTAGGATGTTACTAGGGAAGTTGAGAATAGAATTTGGTAGGTTTTGGACGAGCTTTAAGGCTCAAAGGCGTGTGAGGAAGAGAGGGAGGAGGTTCCCTTTTATAAGGGAGGAGAGGGGCACCTTTGGAATAACCAATAATATTATTTTATTATAAAGACAAATTCGGTATTAAATAGCTCCAAATTGATTTATTTCAAAGCTAAGGTGGGGACGGATCGAAATAATCTCATCCAATATAATTTAGGCAAGTTTAGGTTCCTGTTATAACCTTATCATTTATATTTAACATTAAGTTAGATATTTTAACTTTTACCGTGTCTTTTTGTGTTCTTACACTACAAGATTAATAAACGTACTATAACAAGCCAAACGAACTCCACGTTATTTAATATTAATATATATAACATTATATAAGTCATTTTTCCGAACCTTAGATTTTTAGGAATAAAATAACAATTAATAATATAATATTTGTTTTAAAAACTATTTTATGTCAATTTTGACACTGTTTAGTAATTGATTTTTGTGAAAATCATAACAGAATGATTAATTCTAAAAAAGTTAATTAAATAAATAATAACATGTCATATTAACCTATAAAATTATTTTAATTCATAAAAAGTCTCAAATTACATTTATTTGGGTATTTATAACATCAATTATGTCAATATTTCATTAATAAGATAATTACTGCATCATCTTTGTGTCATTAATAAATTAACTGATTTAAAGTTTAAAAATTACAAATAAAATATCATTATGTAGAAAATATTTTTATATTTCTAATGAATATTCATAGTCGAATTTATCTTATGTATAACCCTATATTAAAAATGATTTAGTTATTAAACATTGATTTTAACTATTTTAACCCTTCTTTAAATAAATTGATAATAAATTTCCTAATCTAATCGAAGTGGGTCTAAATGGTCGTATTTTATTTCTAAGGTTGTTTTTGGTCGAATTATACATATCCAATAGAATTAGAACATGTGTTAGGGTAATAATAATTTCATTTTTACCCTTAACTACCCTATTTACTTTTAACCGTGGAAAAAAAGTAGAAAAGTTACTATTCACCAAAAATTATTTTAGTCTCATTGATCCAATTTTTAGTCCTTGATATTAACCATGTCTCTCGGATTTTCAAAATTCTACTCATAGAAGCGGTAAAATTATGTTTTATGAAAAATTCATTTTTTTTAACTACCACTTAATATTTTCACTATTCATCAAAATAAATGAATGTTTCTAGAAAAATACCAAAAATTAGTCCTAAGCTATATTTTATATTATTAATTCAAAAATGATGTTTATTTCACCAAATTCAAAACATATAAGTTACATTAACTAATTTAAAAATCAATTCCCTTCGTCAAAATAAATAGCGTGTTTTTAAAAGATAATAACTATCAAAATATTTACACCTGTTAATGTCTGTTTTAAATGTGATATATCATCCAATGAAAACATTGTATAAAATTGTAAAAATATATTCTAAATATACTTTAAAACCAGTAAAATTAATAATTTATCACTATTAATTATTTCGATTAAAAAAGTTGTTTTTAATTAAAATTTAGTAATTTTCACTATTCATCAGAATATGAAAGTTATCCGAAATGTACCAAAATTTCACCCTAATCTAATTTCGATATTCCAAATCCAAAAATGAAGTCCATTTTGAAAAATAAAATTTACAAAATTTCAAAAAGTGGTTATTACTATTCATAACAGCTAGTTTTAATAATATTTTAATAGCATATCGTTGTTTAGTGAAACTCGGTATTGCGTACTACACACGCTATCGAGGAAGGTCGCGATTACGTGTAATGAAAAGAAATTCAAGGATGTGTGTTGTGAAATATCTTTTTGGTGTAGCGTACAACACAAGACATTAATAAATTTAAAAAGAATATTTTTCATAAAATCTCGGGGTGTTACAAGCGATGCGGGCCGCGGTTCCTTCCGAACAGTCAGCGCAACGACGCCGGTTTCCTGCGCCATATCCTGCCCTGGCTGTGGCTCTGTGGCTTTTCATTTCATGTGCGACAGTGTCCCTTGTGCCTCTGACCTCTTCAACATTCCACCTTCATTTCTTTTTAAAACAAAAAAAATCAACTGAGGTTCTTTTGGCCGTGTTTTTTTCGGCCCGCGCCCTCCGCGTTAGGCGGTAACAATCGTCTATAGATAATACATACTATTACAACGAAGAACAAGAACAATTTTAATCCATTAAAATTGAACATAATCCTCCTACCTCGATTATGGAGTTGCATGTTGTCAAGCCGTGGAAAGAGGCAAGTGTCGTGGTAGAACGGCGTCGCGGGGAGATGGCGTCAACTCGTTGACATCAACGAAGAAGAATCTGAGGATGGCGCGCCATCGATGGTCCTTGAGGGTGGGTCCTTCTCCTTTGTCTTGGCTGACGATCGAAGGAGAAGATCTTCATTCTTCGGCAGTTCCTCATTGAAGGATGAACCCTTCTCTTCTATTTCTTAATAGCCTCTGCAATAGGATATTTTCCAACCCAAAATTATGTGAAGGCTTCCCCAATATATTATTCTGCCATGCCTTTTCAACATTCAAAATCTTGATTTAATTAATTAATTGTTGATCAATTGATTATCTAAGAGGTGTTGGCATATTACTTAGTGAGATAGAGAGGTGGAGGGTATAACTAAAATAAATGGGAGGTGGAGAGGCTCCTCATATTAAATGAGGGGAGTTGTCAATGAATTAATAATGGTGAGTTAAAGGGAGTTGAAAAGAGTTATGAGGAGATAAAAGGTTGGGGCTACTATGGGCCCCACCTCACAAATATACACTCATGGGATGTTATGTGGGGGTGGGACCAACCATTAACTTCCCCATGTAGGATTTAACCACCAAGATGAATAAAATTTTTCAAAACAATTTTATTTATCTTTTTAATTAAACCCCAATTTTTAACTTTTAACCCTCATAAAACGCAACTGTGGTAAAGGTCCACTTAAGTGAATATCGGCGCTGCGAGTTCATAGGTGCCCTTCGATTTTGATTTTGAGAACCAGTTCAAAAGATAGATAATCCCACACATACGTTTACTGAACATACTCGATCTAAACTTTGGAAATTGATTCCGGGCACACCGGGCCTCAGAATCAAGTGTCGTCAGAAGCCACAAACTCGTAAAATTCCAATGAGTTTAAAAACAATCCTTGAAATTTCTGGGTATTTACATTGAATTTTGAATGTTTTGACACACTAGGAAAATGATAAATTGTATTTTTTATTTTTAATAATTAGAATCACCTCAATCTCATGTAAAATGTGACCGGTATGACTCCATGTATGTCTCTTTATTGAAAACATATTTTTTTTTTGAAAAAGGACTAGTGACATACTCAAAACCTATTATAAATAATTTGGAATTACATGATACGTTAGGAAAATGATCAACAATTCATTTGTAACATGTATCGATTATCATCACCATATTTCAATTCTCAAGATTATGAGTTTGAGTCATGGTGTCTATTATTAGTTAAATTGAAATTTTTGTTAAAAAAGTATCACTCACTATAAACAATGAAAAGTAGCTGAAATAGTATTGATAATTTTAGAAAATGAATCATATGTCATTTCCAAAAGATGATATTATATGTGTCACATAAAGTGCGTGATTCCAATTAAAAATGAATTTTTAGTAAATAAAAAACGTTTAGTATTCAAAACCCTAAAAAAACATTTGTACTATTTTGATACATTATGTAAAATATACATAGGTCATTTATGATGTGTATAAACCTATGTCTCCAAAATATGACACATTCTTTGATGTGTATGAACACATCTGTGACATTTCATTTAAATGTGACAGTAATGTTAGTAAAAATTCATGTTACAAAAATGCTACCTAATAAAATTCATTCTGATTATTATGATATTTTGAAAAAAATGAAATAAGATATATTTAATTTTTAGGGATTATCTTCACCTTAATTTGATACATGATGTGATTCAAATGACTTAATGTGTTAGATATCAATCTAAAATTAGCATTTTAGTTAAAATGTTTTCACTAACTATAAACAATGAAAACACAGTTGTATTTCCATGATAATTTATAAAAATTATTCATAAGATATTTTTGACAAATTGGATCCAATTTAATGTCTAACAGACATACAATGTGACCGGTATGACTCAATGTGTGTCTTATTAATTTAAAATGATATTAAAAAACAACTAAAATACTCAAAATTAAGAAAATGAAATATTATATTATTGATACTTTATTAAAATTGTCCGAAATAAAATTTTTATGTGTAGGATTAAGCTTTAACTCAATATCATACACAGTGTTACTGGTATGACTCCAAATTTTTTTGTTTAATCTAGATATTAATTTTTGTATAAAATAAAACTAACACACTCAATACTGTATAAGTGTTTTCAGATGGCTATGATCAATTAAGAAAGTGATCTATAAGTCAGTTTTGATGTATAAGATTAAAAACAACTCATTATAATATACAATAAGCATAATGCGACTCATAATTTACATTATCAATTTAAAATCGAAATTTATGTTCAAAAATATTAACCCTTTTTAACCCAGGAATACAAACTCATATTGTCTTAATAATTGGGGAAATGAATTAGAATTCATTTTTGGATGTGTTGGATTCAGTCCCATTTTAAACTCATTAACGATGTGACCGGTATGACCAAAAGTGTCTATTTTTAGTTTAAGATGACATTTTAGTAAATAACACAATTTACATACCCAAAACTATGAAAATAAAATAATATTATATTTTTAAATTAATAAAATGATCCACTAGTAGTTTTGGTTGTGTAGGATTGTTTTTCAGCACAATATGATTCATGGTTTTACCAGTATGACTGATAGTGTGACTTTTTAATTAATATTGACATTAATTTTATAAAAAAAAAGAAATTTACCAACTCAACACTAAGGAAACACCATTTGATAGTTATCATATAAAAAAATAATGGTTCACAAGTCATTTTTGGTTTGTAGTAATCAACTGCAACTCAATCTGATACGAGATGTTCCCAGTATGACTCATATTTTCTATTGTCAGTCTAAAATTGATATTTTTGTTCAAAAAGGATAACTAATTAAAAACCCATAAAACATTCTTAGGATGTCTTGATAATAAAACAATGGCTTAAATTTCATTTCTGACATATAAAATGTTTTCCCGCATATTACTAACACATGATGTGAGAGGTATGACGCAATGTTCATGATTCCATTTTAGAATTTCATTTCTGTAAAAACCCCATGTGAAAAAACTAAAACATAATAAAATGAATTCATATTACTTTACTAACATTATTAAAATGATACATAAATAATTTTGGATGTTTATTAATCAACCTCGCCTAAATCTAACATAGTATACAACTAGTATGAATCTATGTGTGGGTTCTCTATATAAATGTGTTATTTTATTTTAAAACATGTTTCACATTAAAATGTTTGATCAAAATATCTTAGACCATTTTATCAACATAATATATGATATTAAATAATTAGTTTTTTTTATTATTTTTATCTTATGAATAATCATGTAATTTTAAATGATATAATTCTCATTGATGAATAAAAAATAGTGTGACATGATATAATCAATTGTATATCAATATGATACACATTGTTCCTTGTAAGACTAAAAAATTAGATTATAATTATCATTTTAAATTTTTTTTTGGTTATATATAGTACTGCCATCATTATAATTTTTTATTATAGGTTATTTCTTCTTCCCAAGGAGGGGTCTTTTTTTGAAATAGTACCAGTGGGGTCAGGGGATCGTGACAATAGAGCATTGATGTTTTTTATTATCTATGATAATTTTAAATTACTCATACAATTTCCTAAACTAATGTTTGAATTGTAAATAATATTTTTTTATTTTATTTGTGTTGTAACTTTTATTTCATTTATAATAAATATTTTTTCCTATGATCATTTTTTTCATGTGCTATAGTGTCTAGTAAATTAATCATACCTCTAAAATACCTTATATAATATGCACATACACAAGTGCAGTTGAATAAATACTTTATCATCTATGATAAATTATCTCTTTTATCAGAAAATCAAAAAGAACTAAAAACAACCAAATTTTTTAGCAATAAGTTTATGCACTGTTAGAAGGGGTCCTTGATTAGTGATTTTAAAATAGTTGAAAAATTAACCGTTTATTAATTATTTTTTTACCCCATAAAATGTAACACATTTTTAGTTATTTTCCAGAATAGATAATTTATTAGGGTCATTAATCATGCCTCAATATTCAGTTATTGTTTTATTGAAAATGACAATTTTAACATTGCTAAATTCAAATTTTGTAGTAGTGATTCATTTTTTTAACTCGAATGAGTTTTTTTGAAGTCAACACATAGGCAAAGTGTTTAATCATCACTCGTCACAAACAGAAATGGTAACTACAAAGGAGACAAACTCATGAGTTTAAATAATTTCATTATAAAATCATCCAATTGTGTATTTGTCTCATTAAACAATGATGGTTCCATAAGTAATAATTATTATATACTGGTTGAGTACTATGTACTAAATCAAAAAAGAACTCCTAATTTCTTATATGTGTATGTATACATAAATCGTAAATATAATCATAAATAAACTCTATGATGAATTATGGCCGATAATCACTCATATATACTAACTCCAAGCCAATATAAAACACTAGTAATTTCCCAGAAAACTAAAAAAAATCCAACACTGATAAACCTCGGGTCCCATTCACCTCTAAGGAAACAACCCACCCAATTAGTTATAGTAACAGAGACCCATTCAAGATAATAATAAATTTGGGTCTTACTAATGATCTTCCAATCCATCCTAAGAATTATGTTATTAAGTTTCATTTGAATAACAAAAAAAGGTATAGGTATATTATTTTTTGATAAGGAGAAAACATGAACATGATAATAGAGACCCTACTCTCTCATTGTTCTAAGGGGAATAATAATTTCCATCACATATGAAAAAAAAATATTTAAGTTGATTTAGAAAGTACATAATTTGAGTATATATAAATGAGTGAGATAAATCAGTATAAAATAATGTAGTAACTAACAATGAATATATAGATATGGTGCTTCTCACAGTCACTAGACCTGTATCAACTATCTTTTGAGATTATTATAATTAGTGAAGAATATGCATTCTGAATGAATGTGTATGGAACCCATTAAGTATCAACTAATATGATTTCACAATACTACATATATTTCTGGATGATATCATTCCACTACTCCTAGATGGAATGATATCGATGAATATTAATAGGTGGCCTCAATTGCCACATGAACCGTAATTATTTGTTAACTAAGGGAAAACATGTTTCGAATTCACAAACTTCCACACAAGAGGTAAGTAAAATTGGCCTCTTGCAAGTACTATCAGAGGTATGGATGAATAATTATATCTCTAACAACCATGCGAATCATAACACATCATCATTTTATTATTGAAGATGAAATAACTATGACATGGAGATAAAGTAACTCCCAATAACCCTATATGCTCGCCATGTAGAACTCCAACATCAACTCAATTTATAGTACTTTAGTACATGATGTTTGGTTTAGAAATTATACATGTAAATATATATAAGGCCAATGACCATATACAACCTTTTGGTTTTCGTTTTCTCATTCAATAAAATCTCTGATAAAAAAATTCACATGCTCAACACTATGTTTCACATACTACACCACGGTTCTATTTGCTTACTAGATTTTAAGAAACTCTATAACCTTATCATGTAACAATTATTCTTGTTTTAAATGGACATAGAAACGAAATCTAACGTCCTTCTACTCCAATTAAATATAAATCTTCATTTTTTCCATCAAATCCAATCACATAATTGTATGACCTTACAAAATAATGGTAGCACATTTTACCTTAATGAGATCTGCTGTCTCTAAAAAAAGAATATGCATCATTATAAAATACATTCCAGCCTATTTAGGATAAGAAGATCCTTGAAATATTATTTCCATTTAGAGTAGTAACCCTAAATAATGATCAAGTAATTTATCCCCTCAATGTTACAAACCTAGATCATGAATTAGAATGAGTACTAGTACCTTCCCCGAAGAAAAAACAACATGCACGATAATATCAAAATGATTTAGGTCGACAAGGGGATATGATAGTTATAATTAAAAATGTTATCAATGATGAATCCTATTAAAATTTATTCCCAAAGGCATGATTGTAAAAATAACCATATATATAATCCGGAACATTAGAATTTTTCTCACTTAAGTACTCATATAAGTGAAATGGTAATATCTATCCCATTAAACAATATTTAATGATTTTAATTTCATCATACCCAAATAAAAAACATGGAAAATAATAGAATAATATCAAATTATTCATCAATTCAAAATTCCACAATAATCCATGTAGAATTAATGCTCATTACATAGATAGCAAGAAATGTACTCACTATAAACTACCTCCTATGTTCTGATAATTCTATGCCATATCTACTATGACAACCCAAACCACATTTTGACATCAGGGAAACATAGATAATGTACAGCTGTGAATCCTATTTTTCATGAACTAGTTAGGATACCCTAGTACCCTAATACCCGAGATCACTCTTACATAAATTAATTTTTTTTCATGATCCCCACATGTTTTGTAATTTAATGTAGTATCATACAACATCAAGATAGAAAAAAATTTACAGAAAAAAGTAAACAATAAAACAAACAAGTCAGAATGATCCGCACAGCCAAAGAGAGATAATACTAGAATATAATAGGGAAAATATAAAGATAAACATACCAATGGTACATAATTAAAAGGATAGAAAATAAAATGATTTAATAGTTCCAAATGCCTTTGTGACTAGTTATAAATAACTCACATGTTAAAAATAACTACAACACATTCCAGTAGATGAATAACATAAACCCCCATTATGTACAACATTACCATTACATGGATCCAGAATAATAATTTCAACAAATTTAAGATTTCAAATGTTGGGTGTGAGATATAAATCCATGCAGGGTCTCAATATGATATCCATAATCAATACTAAATCAATTATTGTTTTTCTATTATATTAATAAAATAATTTATAGCTTTAAATTTTTATATTGTAAACCAACCAATGAATTCATAATTGATGGATATAAAATATATCAAACAAAATTCAATCAGCACAAATTAGAAAATTTTTATATAATGGATTATATAAATCAGTTGGAAAAAAAAGATAAATAATCAAGGACAAATATTGCAAAATTTTAAGGAAGTGGCCTTAAATACAATATATTATTGTTATTTTAAAATATATTCAACATTTTAAAATCCAAAGAATAATTTTTAGATTAGTGATTTATATAATTAGAATATAAATAATTCAAAAAAATTAATATTTCAATGTATAAAATTATAATCTATATCAAAAAAATTATATATTAAAATAGGGCCTCTTTTAAGGTTGAATCATCACAATTTTCATATTGACATAACAGTATTCCCTATATATAATTTATCTTGTGAAAAACATTTTAAAACATAAGATGAGATAAAAATATAATTACAGGATGTTAAATAAGGGTGAACATTAATCGAGAAAAATTTTAAAAATCATACTTTTTTTCTAAAAAAGGAAATCGTATTTTAAAAAATCACATTGTTTTATTTAATTAAAATAAATTTATTTTTATTAAACATCATTATCATGAATCAAAAAACATATATGTATACGGTAAATCATTATCCATATCAATATTACAAGCAATTTATCTCTTTCAGCTACCCAGGGAGTAACCATCATAGTTACATTTTCAATAATCATCACATAACGTTTTCTATAATCTCATATGATAAACCTAACTATTTTTCTCCATCCCACTATAAAATGCATTTGATATCTATAAAAGGATCACCGAACCTTATTTATATTATGTTGGAATGGAGTATGATATTCTCTAATGATGAAAAATATATGACCTAGATGATAAATTAGATGCTCAATATACAATAGGGGTGAATTTTTAACTTTAAAGATTATTTAGGAACTTTTAAAGATTTTTAGAAAATATTATGTTGTTTAACAATGTATAACAAGGTAAATTAACAAAACCATTATGTTCTACTAACATGATTGATTCTAGAGATATGATTCCGAGAATATAATTCTAGAAAAGTAGTTCCAGAAGTAAAACATAATAGAAGATTACAAAGATAAATATTATACCATAAAGCATATAGAATCCCACTATATCATAGTACAAGTATAAGAAAGTATAAGATAGTTATAATTTCTTCAACAGTCAAAATGATGTGTAAAACTTGAAATAATAAAAGTAACAAGTAATAAATATTTTAACCCAAAGAGAAGGGTATCCAATAACCATGGATAAAGGCCCCTTGATTTATACTTTTAAGAAAGCATGTCTTAACCACACTAGAATAAGACCTAAATATGAAGAACAGAGTCTATCATTCTTTCCCCGCAAGCCCTAAACATCAAGGTTGTAGACACCTCAGTCTTCCTAACCTCGGAAGCCCTCGAATGTACTCAGTAAAATTTGGAGTCACATGAAGCAATTATGAATAAGATGAATACTACGCATAAAGCATGAATGTCTCATTCTTTAGAAATCACTTCAGTAGCATTTAATCACTAGATTGATCAACTTGTTATGAGCTATTTCAAATGAGATACTATCTATAGACACATTCTCAATGGTCGGATCTCTCCTCCAACCGTCATATTTTTCCTTGAATTTAAGAGGGACCTATACACATGTCACTCTAACAACAGTTGGTTAGTTACTGAATGCACAACATATTTTAATAACCAAAACATGAGTAAGAAAAAATATAGTTACTTAATCAAATTCATTTTTTGGAGTGTAAGGAAAAATTAATGTTTTGAGTCAAATCAAAAACTATTCGGTGCTTATAAAACATAGATATTTGGACTCTGTCATCAAAGGAATTTTTAACCTGAATTATATTGAATCACTAAGTCTTAATTTCAATGAAATTTAGAGTCTAAATTCATAAGAATTTGAAACCTGAACATACAATGTTCGGAGTATAAATTCAGATAACTCAAATTCTAAATTTAGAGTGTTCAGAATCTGAATTCAGAGAATGTGAAGTCTGAACTCAAAAATTTTTGGAATCTGAATTCAAAGAACTTGGATTCTGAACTCAAAATGTTCAAAATATGAATTCAATGAATAAGGATTCCGAACTCAAAATGTTTGAAATCTAAATTCATAGAACACAACATCTGACCATAGAATGTCTAGAATCTGATTTTAGAGAACTTTGAGTTTGAACTCTAAATGTTTGGATTCAGAATTCAGATAACTCAATGTCTGGACGCAGAATGTTTGGAATCCGAATTCAGAGAACTCGTAACCAGAAATCAGATCTTGAAAATAGTATTATCTATATCTGAGTATTTTAGATTCCTAGGTTTTGGATACAAAAACTACTTTTTATACTTAGATAGAATATGGAAAATGAAATACATGGTAAGGATAAATATCCATGGGGAAGGAAAAATTATCTTATGAGAGTAAAGCATTGGGTAAAAGAGATTTTTCCTAATATAAGGTTTTTGTGATTTTCAAAACATGAAGAAATGGAAAAGTCATAAATAAAAAAATATTGACTCAATAATCTCCTACGAACATGAAGGAATGGAAAAGTCATAAGGAAACCTTATTGACTCAACAATCTCTCCCATTTTGGAAAGCATAGACATCCTAACGGAAAAGAATATAACGACTTTAGAAAATATTTTTCTGACCAATATAAGTAGAACTTATCTCCCTTAACACACGGGCACATATGAATATGACTAACTCCCCCTTAGTAATTAGACACACAAAGGATCGTATTCTAGATTTTTGAAATGAGACTTAGTCATTTTATTTCTTACATAAATATTCTTGGATAAGAAATACTCCTTTAATTAACCCCCCTTACTTATGGAAATTCCTTATTTTTTTAGTATTCTTTTTTCTATTCTCCCACTTTGTGATTTTAAAAAATAAATACAGGGAATGGAAAAATAAATATTGTACCTAAAATATTAGTATATACAACAAAATATATGATGAGAAAACAACAATTTAATTTCGATTGGAAAATTTTATACCAGGAATACAATAAAATATCAGAATTGATTAATTTTATCCTTGTTTTTCATTAGAATCAACTTCTTCACAATAGTTTTGAGATTCTTGAGCTCCTTGTGATCTTCTTTTGCTCGGTTGAGAAGCCGATCCTGATCCTCAGTTTTCTTTTCTAAGGCTTTGATTCATTCTTCCAAAGCCTTAAAAACCTCTACCTGAGATTTCAAGGCTTATTTTTTCTTGGAAATATTTTGTTCTATCTCAATCCAGAGATTCCTTTCTCTCTTCCAACTCTGTGAAACTTAATACAAATTCTTATTCAGATCTTTCACTTCTTGAATCCTGGAATTCTGTTCCAGAGTAAGCTTATCCTCAAAGTTTTTTGTGAGATCCATGATCTTTAAATCTTCTCTCTCAAATGAATTTGTGACTCTATCTTGGAACTCATAAATATTTATCATGTCTTATATGGTTTTCCTTGACAAGCTGGCCATTGTCACGACCTGTCCCCCGGGGCCCATGCCGTAACTACCCCAAGTCTGCCTTCCATAGGACATGGGCTGGTGACTAGAACCAAAGGCATAAATCCATAAAACTGGGAAGTAATTATCTTTATAAACTGGAAACACATACACAATAGAGTACAAGATGAAATTAATTGCTAATTAATGCTGTATAAAAATGAAGCTGAAAAAGGGCCGAAAATACAAGCACAACTGGAAAGTGCATGTACAACTGAAAAACAAGTAGAACTGAAAAATAAAAGCATCTATCCGGTCATCCTCCAGGGTTCCTACCTAAAGGGTAGGTACTGATGGCCTCCTCAGCACTCCAAATCCATCAGTATCCTTCGTGTACCGACTCGTCATAAGGTCCACCTCTGGGTAACGTCCAGTCTTGCTACTGAGCCTCAATCAGCGATGTCTGTCGTCTGCACCCAACACAACGACGTGCAGGCATAGCCCGTGAATGGGTGAGTATAATGATACTATGTAGGGACCCCAAGACACTCAATGTATCAAAAAATTCAACAAGGATAAACCACAAAGTATGAAATCAACATATATACCCTCTTATGTATATGTCTATACACATACCTAATTTATCAAGTAATCCATCTCAATCATGAGGTAATCACAAACATAATGACATAGCTCACACAGGTATACAAATTTTGTAGACAGATAGATATGATCATATGTAGCCACTGAATCATGTGAGCTGTTAGACCCACACAGGATCCAGGACCATTAGTTTGAACTGTCAGACCCACACATGATACTTGTACAGTAGTCGGAGCTGTCGGACCAACACATGATCCAGGACCAGCTATTATGTCAGACCAACACATGATCTAGGAATAGAAGTTAGAACTATCGGTCCAACACATGATCTAGGAACAACCATCAATCCTATCCGACCAACACGTGATCCATGAACAATCAACAGTGCACAGCCAGCCACAGGGTTCTGCACAAAGCATGCTTGATTCTGGGAGGGTCTGCTCCTCAATCCAGGTGTCTCAAAGGTCTTCCCCATCATAGGGGGAAAATCCATGAAATACAAGTCCAAGACACAGATATTAGATGACCAAGCCTTTTTCCAAAAATTACATGGCGTTTTGGAATAAGGTACAGTCATGTAGTCAGACCTCGGGTACTGCCTGTGTACAACGACACATGTCAAAATGATGGTCATGTAGAAAATTAAGTACATGGCATGTGGTATGGTTACACGTCGTGTCTACAAACTTCGGGTACTTCCCGTTTACAATGTCCTGTGTTGAACTTCTGGTCATGTTAAAAAATTTGTACATGGATTATGGTATGGTTACACATCGTGTCTACAGACTTGTGTCAGCTCCGTGTACGTTGGTCATGTGCTCGTACACAGACTCAACTTGTGTTCGCCAACCTGTGTAACTCATACACGGGGTATCCCGTGTCACTGGCCTTACCTGGCCATGTGGTGGAGTATATAACTGTGTACTCCACCCCCTGTACATGTATCCCCGAGATACACGCCAAGTCTCACATATCATCTTCTGCCAATCTACGTGGAGAGTACACGTTGTGCCTCTTGGCCGTGTAATTCTACCTGTGTCCGTGTATTTCCTAGAATACACACCATGTCTCACAAAGCCTCTTATTCCAATTTGCGTGGAGAGTACACATTGTGCGACCCAGGTCACACATCGTGTGTTACTTGTCTAACGTCCTTAAATCAAGCCACAGAACGCCCGTATTACACGGTGTGTTCGTCATAAGTACACGCCGTGTATTCTAGAATTTTCCAAAAATGACGCCTCCAGCCAGCGCACCTCCCATGAAGTCCGTTCTTTGTTCTGATAGACAGTTCGTCACGAAATTTCAGACACTAGGTTTCCTCAATGTCTCGTAGTCATCAGCAGTGATTTCGGGCCTCTGATCAGCTCCGGAAACACCATTTGATTCACCCACATGAAGAATGGTCGAGGAACGGTCCTTCCCATTCTGGTCCGATCTATCACCTTCTATTTTCGTCTCACCTCTGCTAGGTCATCGTCACATTGGGTCTTTGATTTGGGTTCATTGTGTCTCTCCATGAAATCAAAATAATCCATTGTTCGTCACCTATGAAGAATGAAAAGAACACACCAATCATTCACAAGAACGGCGGAGGGATCGAGTCGTGTTCATTTGGCCCGGTCCTTATGCGTTAGTTTGGTAGCAATCAGGTCATGAGGAACAATCATAGATGGAAGAATCAATGTTTCTCAAATCAAAACACACGCCTACCTTGTTTGTTGTTCGTCGATGAAGTCAAGGGGTTATCGGACATCGATTCGTTGTATATGAACATGCCCTACGTCGATGGATGTTCTGAGGAGAGAAATTGTAGATGCTCTTATCTTGCATTCTTCATTGGATGAATGCATTATTCATTCTTTGTTGATGAGAGATTTTTCTATCTTCTCCCCCGTTCCACCAAATTAACGAATTCCAAGCCAAAAATAATATATTTTGATATCCTATTAAATTGTTGGCATAAAATTCAAATGGTTTTAATTAATTAATTTAACGAGTTGGCTCAATTAATTAACTAGGTGGATAAGTCACATTATGTGTCAGTGGTGTTCAATTAGATCCCCTACATTTAATGGATGTTTGATGTATTTTCCATTAATGGGGTGTTTTAAGTGGATTTAAATCCTTGGTGGTTACCACCACAATAAACATGAAGAAGAGGTTGGGTTTTGGTGAGCCCCACCACTATAACCTCTCATGGGAGGGTAAGGTATGGTGTTTCCCACCTCCAAATTCTACATGGTGGTTATAAAAAATAAAATAAAATAACAAATACACTTATTTTATTTTATTATTCCCACAAAAAACCCGAAAACTAGCTTTTATTCCCGACCATCAGTTGTTGAGGTGAAAGTCTTCTTAAGTGAACACCAGCATTGCGAGATCAATGGTGCCCTCATATTTTTATTCCATGAACCATTTTAAATGTTATATAAACCCGATCGTAAGTTTACTAAACGTACCCAAACAAAACATCATAAATTGACTTTGGGCACAACGGGCCTCAGAATCATGCGCCATCATTTATTGCGGACTCGTAAAATTCCAATTTATTTAAGGAAAAAAATACACAGATATTCCAGGTCTATAAATTCTCCCCAACTCTTGGATTTACATCCCCAAAAGCTACAACATGAACAAAGTGAACATGTGGGGGTACTGAGCACGCATCTGAGTCTCCTGCTCCTATGTGCTCTCCGGCAGGTTCCCGTTCTGTCAGTGAATGTGCACCAGAGGTATCAACCGTCCATATAGGACCCACTCCTGTTGATTCTCAATCTCCACTGGATCCTCTTTAAAGGTTTCCCCATGTTCCATGTCCATCTCTCCATGGTCGATGATGTGGGATGGGTCGTGCACGTATATCTTCAGCTGAGATACGTGGAAGACGTTGTGCACCCTGTGCAACTGAGGTGGAAGAAATAAGCGGTAATTGACCTCGCCTACTCTGCTGAGGACCTGGAAAGGTCCAATGAATATCATATATAATTGGCCGTCTCATCCAAATCTCTATATACCTTGTCGAGGTGTGACCTGTAGGAATACGTGGTCGCCATCCTTGAAATCCAGAGGTCTTCGTATCCTGTCATCATACAACTTCTCCATGATTTGTGTAGTCTTCATCCAATTTTATATGATCTGCACATTCACCGTGCTAGCTCATATCATCTCTATTACAACTAGTGCTGACTCCCCAGGGTATGTTCAGTACAAGGTTTATCTGCCAGGTCACTCGAATAACGCCTCAAAGGTTTCCATCCCTATGTTGGAGTGATAGATGTTGTTTTAGGAAAACTCCAACAAAGACAAGTGATCCTCCCAGCTGCGATCGATGTCGAGAAAACAAGCATAGAGCATTTCATCGATATTCTGAATGGTCCTCTTAGTCTGGCCATCCATTTGAGGATGGAAGGCAGTGCTCAAACAAATCATTGACTGGAAAGCCTCCTATAACCCCTTCAATATCTAGGATGTAAAGCGTGTGTCACGATTAGAGACAATAGAAGAAGGTACTCAATGTAGCCGCACAATCTCTTTCACGAAGAAGTGTCCCAAGCTCTCTACTGAACCATGATCTCTGATCAATAGGAACTGGGCCGACATGGTTAGTCGATCGATGATCACAAAAATCGAGTCGTGAATCCTCAATTTATGTGGATGAACTGTCACAAAGTCCATAAATATTTAATCTCACTTCCACTCTAGGACCTTTAAAGGCTGGACCAAGCCTGCTGGTACCTGGTGCTCTGCCTTCACTTATTGACAAGTGAGGCATTGAGAGACAAAATATTCTACCGCCTTCTTCATACCTGGCCACCAGTTCTATCATCCAAGGTCTTGATACATCTTCTCCACTTCTTGATGTACCGCTAAAGGGGATGCATCGAACTCCCTCTACACTTCCTGCTGAAGTTATACTGGTACAATATTATTTCCTCTAAAGAAGATGACATTCTTCCAACCTTCAGAAAATCCATCAGGTGCATGCCCTATGAAAATATGAGCACGTCGTGTCTCATAGTTAATGTCTCCATGTTGTGCCACCCTGGCTCGTAGAAGAAGTGGGGGAGTGACTGTAAGTGATTGTAGAAAGGTTGCTCCATCTCTATCCACAAAAGATTTCTGTATGGCATCCAGCTATTTTTTCGTCTCCCCTAGCATGTGTATACCAGATTTCTTGTTGAGTGCATCTACTACAATGTTCCCCTTCCTAGGAGTATAGACTATCTTAAAGTTATAATCCTGGAGCAACTAAATCTGTCATCGTTGACTCAGATTCAGGTCCTTCTGAGATAATATATACCTAATACTCTTGTGATGAGAGTACATGGTAAAACGTTCTCCCATTAGATAGTTTTTCAACATCTTCAAGGTGATTACCGCTATTGCTAACTACAGGTCATGGGTACCATAGTTCAGCTCATGATGTATCATCTGCCAAGAACCATACACAATCACTACTCGCTCTTGCATCAGAATACACCGGAGTCAGGTCCCTGATGCGTATTAGTAAACTACGTATCCTACCCCTTCCTCTAGAAGCCTCAAGATGGGTGCACTATTCATCATCTTCCTCTAATTATGGAAGCTCTTATATCATCTCTCCAACCACATGAAGGGTTTCCCCTTCATCTTCAAGGCTGATAGTGGTGTTGGAACTCAGTAGAAGTCTCGTACAAACCATCTGTACTATCCAGCCAAACCCAGGAATCTTTTTACCTCTGTCGCACTTTTGGGTGGCTCCCAAGCAAGTACTGCTTCAATCATCGCTGGATCTACTAAAACTCCATCCTCTGAGATGACATGTCCCAAAAAGTGAACCTATTTGATCCAGAACAAACCCATCAAGAACTTACCATAAATTTGGTGCTCTCAGAGTGTGTCCAGTACTACCCGAAAATGGTAGGCATGCTCCTCGTCAGTGGTCGAGTAGATCAGAATGTCGCTAATGAAGACTAAGACAAAGAAATCGAGGTAAGGAAGGAATATCTTGTTACTGAGTCTCATTAACACTGCTAGAGCATTGGTTACATTGAAGAAAATAACCAAGAACTCGTAGTGGTCGTACCGACATCTGAAGGCCTTATTATGCACATCCTCATCTCGAACTCTGAGATGGTGATATCCCGATCTGAGGTCTATATTCAAGAACCACCGTGCTCCCTTCAGATGATCAAAGAGTTCATCAATACTTGGGAGTGGGTACTTATTTTTCATGGCCACCTGGTTTAGGAGACAATAATCTACACAAATATGAAAGCTTTCATCCACCTTCTTGCCGAACAGAATCGGGGCTACCCTGGGAGAAACACTGGGCCGGATGAATCCATTCTTCTACAAGTCCTCTAGTTGTACCCACATCTCACGAATCACAGTGGAAGCCATCTGATATGATGGTGTAGATATTGGTGTCATCCCAGAATACATGTCGATATTGAATTCCACCTCTCTACGAGGAGGTGGTCCTTGAACATCATCCGGGAAAACATCTGTGTACTGGTCAACCACTACAGGATAGCTCGAACTCTCCACTTCAACTACTCTGAGGGTAATGCAGGCCAACTGATTAGTGATCAGCTGCACCCTCCTCCATGTAAATCTGGTATGTGCTTCAAAGGCTCCCTTCTCATCGGTGAGGGTAAAATTGGTCCCATCCGTGCAGACACACCACACATTTCACATAATACAGTCGATCTGAGCATGGACTGTAGATAGCCATTCCATACCCAAGATTACGTTGTAATTCCTCGATGCCGCTATTAGGAGATCCCAACTAAAGCTCTCGCCTCCTAGAGTAAGCTCAAATTGCCGGAACCAGTGCGTAATCATTGTGTCTTCTCTCGTAGGAGTCTCTAGCCGTAAGGATCGAGCCAACAGCTCCGTCGGAGTCTCCGAGAACCGAACGAGGTTAGTGTCAATGAAAGAGTGACTTGAACCTGTGAATATAAGAAATACATCTTAGTTGGAATAGACAAATATCGTACCTCGAATCATCTTTGTAGCGCCATGATCGTATGCCTCATCTAGAAGGATCTGAGCTCTCCCCTGTCCACCTGCTCCCTACGGTCGGGGTGGACCTCCTGGTGGTGGTGGCGGTAACACCTCGAATCTTTGTCCTCCACTAGATGCATGGCCAGTTCCTCTTCAAAGTCCGCCTACTCCCTGCGGTATACCTCAATCGAACCACTACCTCTACCTAGGAGGTCCCCAAACTGTCTGTTGATTATCAGTATGGTGGGCTGGATAGTCACAAGCCATGTGACCATGCCCACTGCAAGAGTAACATTGCTCACTCCTGGCATGACTGGCTCTGTCTCGTGTGCCATGCACAACTGAACCTATATCCTGATTTCGTCCACCAGATGGCCTGGTCTGCATGGAACAATCCGACATAGGTCTACTGCCTGTGGAAGAGGACTCTGCTACATGTCGACTAGTGATGGGTCTCACTGTAGGTGACTAATTAGCAATAATACTCTGCACTATGATGTCTCTCTCTAACACCCCTTCCTGCTTCGGGATGCTGCGGGAGATCATCGAAGCTCTGATCTCTCTCCTGAGCCCTTGCTCGATGGTCTGGGCCTTGAAGAAAGGGTCTGCCACCATATCGATGGAGTAGCGCATGAGGTCAGTGAACCTCGTTGAGTACCGTGTCACTGTCATACTGCCCTATTGCAGATGAAGTAGTGTCTCCTTTTCATGCACCTAGTGCATCAGACTCCACCATCTTCCTACATCTTCTTGATAGAGACTCAGGTCAAGGATCACTATAAGGTCGGTTGGTGTCCCTACCAGTCTGAAGAATCTCCCCATAGCCTCTAGCCAATCCTCAGCTGCTTGCGGGTCTATCTTTCCCCTGAACTAGGGCCGCCTATGGGGAAAGAACCAATGCAATGCCCTCAAGAGGGGTGAACTATCTACTGATGGGGCTAGTGGTATCAGTGGACTAGTGGGTATTGGTAGCGCTGGTGCCTCAGCTATGTTTGGGCCCTACACCGAGGCCTCTTCGCTCCGTGGGTTGTCATCTCGTATAACTCTCGGAACCTTGGCTGGCTGTCTGGGTGGAGGCATCCTGAAAAAAATAGGGTTTCCATAGTTAATAAGTTATACCTGGCGAGCTGACACAAAGAGATCACAAATAAAACTCTTGAAACATACACACAATCAGTGTTTTCTTGCACTGAGCCTGAGATTAGAAGTCAGGGTCCTGGTGTATGGATATGTCGGTCATCGCACCAACACTAGATTCCCTGGACTGAAAACCACACTCAGTACTCATAGAACTATTTTTTCATAGAAATGAATGATCAGAGTCCAATGTTCTACAGTAGAACAGACTCCTCTAATACGAATTTGTCAATATACATCCCCTGAGGACTACGTTGTGACTACCACAAACCCACCTTCCATAGGCACTGGGTTATCGACTAGCACCAAAGGCATAAATCCCTAAAACGGTAAAGTTATTTCATTTATAAATTGAAAACACACACACTAAAGACTATGAGATGAATGTAAACGCTAAGTAAATCTATATAAAAAAGAGTGCTGCAAATTAAAGGGGTCAGAAATACAAGAACAACTGGAAAGTGAAAGTACAACTCAAAAACAAGTACAACTGAAAAAGAAAAGTAGCTAATAGGTCATGCTTCGGGGTTCCTACATGAAGGGTAGGTACAGATGGCCTCATCAACCCTCTATATCTATCAGTATCCTCCATGTACTGACTTGTAGTAAGTTCCACCTCTGGGTATCGTGCAGTCCTGCTACTCAGCCTCAATCAGCATTGTCCATCGTCTGTATCTAACAAAACACGTTGTAGGAAAAGCCCATGTAGGGGAGAGTATAAAAATACTCAGTAGGGACCCCGAGACCCTCAAGGTCTCACAAAATACAACAAGGATAAACCAAAAAATATGAAATCAACAGATACCGCCAAATATGTATATGCCCATAGATATACCTAAGTTACCAAGTAATCCATATCAATAATGAGGTAATTGCAATGTTACTGACTCAGCTCACACATGTATACAACTTATGTAGAGAGATAGAGATGATCAGATGTAGACACTAAATCATCTAATCTATTGGACCCACACAGGATCCAGGACCAGCTGTTAGAACTGTCGAACCCATAATGGATCTTGGTATATTAGTCAGAGCTGTCAGACCAACACATGATCCAGGACCAGCTATTCTGTCAGACAAACACATGATCCAGGAATAGAATCCAGATCTATCAGACCAAAACATTATCCAGGAATAGTCATCAGAACTGTCAAACGAACACATGATCCTGGAAAAGTCAACTATGCACAGCCAGCGACAGGGTTCCACACAAATAATGCTTGATTATGGGAGGGTTCGCTCCTCAATCCAAGTGTCTCATGGTTCTTCCACGTCATAGGGGGAAAATCCAAGAAATACGTGTCCATGACACATAGACAAGATGACCAATCCATTTTACACAAAAGTATACGACGTGTTAGAATAAGGTACATGCAGTGTAGTTAGACCTCGGGTACGGTCCGTTTACAACAGCCCATGTCGAAAGGCTGGTCGTGTATAAAAGTAAGTACACTGTCTATCGTATGGTTACACACCATGTCTACAGACCTTGGTTAGTTCCCATGTACAACAAACCATGTCTAAAGGCTGGTCATGTAGAAAAGTAAGTACATGGCATGTGGTATGGTTACACGCCGTGTCTATAGATTGGTGTATGCTCCATGTACTATGGTCATGTGCCCGTACATGGCATCAACCCATGTTTTCCAACTCGTGTAACTAATACATGAGGTAGCTCGTGTCACTGGACTTGACTAGTTGTGTGGTTGAGTACATGACCGTGTACTCCACCTCGTGTCTGTGTATCCCTGAGATACACGCCAAGTCTCGCGTAGCTGCTTCTACCAATCTGCGGGGAGAGTACATGCCATGCCCTTGGGCTGTGTAATTATTCTCGTGTCCGTGTATTTCCAAGAATACACAACATGTCTCATGAAGCCGCTTCCTCCAATCTACGTGGAGAGTACATGGCATGTGACTAGGGTCACACATCATGTGTTACTTGTCTAACGTTTGTAACTGAAGCCGCAGAATGCCCGTACTACATGGTGTGTTTGTCATATGTATAGGCTGTGTATTCTGGAATTTTCCAGATACGGTGCCTTCGGTCTGCGCGCCTCCAGTGAAGTTAGTTCTTTGTTCTGATGGACTTTTCATCACAAAACATCAAACACTAGGTTACCCCAATGTTCTGTAGTCATCTCTGGTGTTTTTGGGCCTCTGATTGGCTCCGAAAATGAGATTTGATTCACCCACTCGAATAATGGTCGAGGAACGGTCATTCCTATTCTGGTAGGATCCATCACCCGCTATTGTTACTACACCTCCGCAAGGTTGTTGTGATGTTGGTTCTTTGATTTGGGATTGTTGTGTCACTAAACAAACTCATAATTATCCATTGTTCGTCACCCATGAAGAATGTGAAGAACAAACCAAACATTCTAAAGAACGGATGAAGGATCGGGTTGTGTTCTTTTGGCCTGGTCCTTCCGCGTTATTTTAGTAGCAAGCAGTTCAAGAGAAACAATCATTGAATGAAGAATCAATGTTGCTCAAATAAAAACACACCCCTACCTTGTTCATTGTTCTTCAACGAAGTCGCTAGGTCGGCGGATGTCGATTCATTGTAGACGAACACATACTATGTCGATGTAGGTTTCGAGGAATGAAGTTGTGGATGCTCCTCACTGGTGTTCTTCGTTGGAAGAATATGTTCTTCGTTCTCCGTTGAGGAGATCTTTTTCTCTCTTCTCCCCTGTTCTACCAAATTGAAGAATGCCAAGGCAAAAATAATAGATTATGATATCCTATTAAATTGTTGGCATAAAATTAAAATGGTTTTAATTAATTAATTGAATGTGTTGGCTCAATTAATTATCTAGGAGGACAAGGCACATTAAGTGTTAGGGGAGTTGAAGAGGCTCCCCTACACTTAATTGATGTTTGAGGGTTTCTCCATTAATGTGGTGTTTCAAGGGGATTTAAATCTCGGGTGGTCGCCACCACAATAAATATGAAGAGGAGGTTGGGTTTGGGCGGGCCCCACCAACATAACATATCATGGGAGGTTAAGGTGTGGTGGTCCCCACCTCCAACATCCACATGGTGGTTGTAACTAATAAAATAAAATAATATATACACTTATTTTATTTTATTATTCCCACGAAAACCCCAAAAATAAGCTTTTATTCTCGACCATCATCCTTCAAGGTGAAAGTCTTCTTATGAGAACAACAGCACTGCGAGATCAATGGTGACCTCATATTTCAATTTCAAGCACTGGTTCAAAAGTTATAAAAACACACTCGTACGTTTACTGAACGTACCCAAATAAACTTCAGAAATTGATTCTGGGCACACAGGGCCACGAAATCACGCGCCGTCAGTTTTCGCGGACTAGTAATATTCAAATGTATTTATGAAGAAATAATTCCAATGAAAATTCTGGTTCTTTACAGTCATTTTCTTGAAATATCTTTTGAAGGATCCATAGTTAAGTAAAAAGGATTCGATGTCTACCTCCAGCTTGACACACTTATCTGTCACTATGGATACAGAATTAGTTCTCTAATTTAGGTTGTGTTGGATCATCTGGAATCTCAATTAAATTATTGGAAATATTGGATTGGTCCCAACAAGCTTCTTCAATGATTGAACAATGAAATCATGTCCAAGGGATGATCATTCCGAATCTGAATTTTTTCTTAGTGAGGGCTCTTTTTCTACCTCAGCATCTTTCCTCTTTGATAATCCACCAGCTTCTTTCTTCATCACAACAGCCTTTGTAGGTGTGTCAACTACCACCTTTTTACCCTTATCAATCATCGGAATAAATTTCACATGATTATGAGATTCATGCTCACTATCATACAACTGAACAGTTTTATCTTCCTCTATCTCTTCCTTCTTAGATCATGCCTTAGAATATTCTAGATGAATGAAATCATGATTTGAAATTTCTTCTTTAGACAGCTTATTCACTTCATCATCAACCATCTCTTCATCTTTCTCATCATTCCCAGGGGTATCAAGCTTTGAAGACTCAGCTTTAGAAGTTCGTATTGAAAGCTTCTTATATGGACTTTCCTTCTTATGAAAATATTCTACTTGCTTAATGAGATCTTCAGTATCACCAATGACTTCTTATTCCTCTTATTCTTCCGGAACTAGTTTTCCTGTACTTTTTCCAGAGTCACATATTTCTTTCCTAGAGTCTCAGGTAGAGCATATAACTAAAATGATTCTGGTACCAAAATATTTATAGAGGATTTCTCAGTATCTTTCAGAAGAGATTTCAAAATCTCTACTTCAGTCATCATATTCATTTGTTTATTTTCTATTCCTTTCTTCTCAAGATCATCTGTAGTCTTCTCTTTTAAGAATTTTGCTTTAGCATGATCCAAAACAAAACTAGGCTCCCCTAATTTCTTATTCTTCTTTTCTTCCCTCCACTTAGCTACTACCTCATCCAGATATACCATTTTCATCTTTGGTTTTGGATGTTCAGATTGGATTTGTTTAGGCTCTAGGGTTTTTCCATCCCCTTCTATTGACTTTAGCTTGCTCTTACATCATGCTTTCTTAGGGGTCTCAATGGCCACCAATTTATTCGAAAAGGCTTGAGATTATTCTTCAGATAAATCATAAAATTCTTCGGATTCTTTAGAAAGTCCCAAATTCATCTTTCTCATAGTGTTATCACTTACCAGCATGACATTGCAATTCCATGTCATTGAACTAGAAGGAATTTTGAAAGAGTCTAAGAACCAAACAATCAGCTAAGAAAGAATTGTTGTATACATAATGATCTAAGTCTTTAAATTTCCATTCTTTATATTCTCAATCGTAATTAGAATATGGTTGACTAGGTTAATTTTCCATAGATTCACCAAGAAATCAATGATATACATATCACTCTTCTTCAAGTTATAATTGTACCCTTTCCACGGAATGATGAATCCTTGAACCCACTATTCAAGAATCCGGAAATTTGTAGACAAGTAATGTATTTTCGGAGTCTAAACTTCTATAAGTCCAAGGAAATCCATAGCCTTCACCTTAAAAAACATCCATGGACATCCGACAACAAATTTGATCAAAACTCTGCCGCACCTTTATATGGAACTCCAATCAAACTAGCAGCCTTCGTATATGAAAGAGCATAATTCATCCCATATCTCCTGAAAGGGAACTTATCTCTACCTTCTTCCTTGAAAAAACTCATTATTTCATAAAATTCAACTAGAAAATCTAGATACACTAAATCTTGAGCTCCTGGCATCGATAGGAAAACAATCTCTCATCCATTCTGCTTAATGTTCCTTGAGAGGACGAAATCAAACATAGCGAAGATTTTTGGATGCACCAACAATTATATATAAACCAACCACTCCAAAATTGGATTGACAGTTGAAATGTATTTTTGAGAAGATTCCATGATAGAAATTCAGATTTGAGCAACATCTGGGACGTTCGGAATGGGCTTAAGTAGGAAGACATGGCTTCAACAAGCGAAAGCTTTGAAATCGATGTGGGACAGCCATTTTGGGTCCATTATATAGTCGTTAGACATGACGGTTCAACTTCCATACTTAATCCAATGGTTGAAAAGACTACCAATCTGATCTGAAGGTTTATATGATAACTAGAAGGAAGTTTTTATAGAATATGATCTATTGATGTTTTTAATAAAAACATTTGGATTTATGAATGAGTGGATAAACAAATTTAAAAAAAAGATTAAAACACCAACAAGTAAAAGATGATTATGAAAATTTAATAAATGAAACAAACCTTTCATATTTCTAGGGTGATTATTTGTATTAAGGAAAATTCTTCTTAAAGAACATTATTTTCCGAAAAAATTTAATTAAGATGAATTTTTTTTAAAAAAATGACTACGAAACTTTTAGAAAAAACACTTTTTTACGAAAGACATAGCAAATTTTCATTACAAAAAAATTAAAAAATCATCCTTATGAATGTTTATAAAATCGTCATTACAGAAATTTAGAAAATCTTCAATACAAAAATTTAGAAAATCTTGAATAAAAAATTTTAGAAAATAAAAATTCTGAAAATTTAGAAAATCTATCAATAAAATGTACTCCATCTATGAAAAATAGTTTATTACTGTAAGGAGATGGGTTTTAAAGAAAATTTAACAATGAAGTTTAACTTATGGTTATCATTCCTATATTCAGTTTAATGTATAAAAATCTATCGGAGGGTAAAGATTTTGTAAAAATATCATCAAGTTAATCTTCTGTTCTGATAAATTGATGAATGATATCCCATTTTTGTGTATGATCCCAAAGAAAGTGATGCCTAATATCTATGTTTTTTGCATGAGAGTTATGTGAATGGTTTTTACTTAAGGCAATGGCACTAGTATTATCAAAAAAAATTGTGTTTTTGTAAAACTCAAACCATAATTTGTGACTGTGTGTTACATCCACAACACTTGAGCACAACAACTTCTAGCTGCTACATATTCAGCTTCATTAGTGGAAATTGATAATGAGTGTTGCTTTTTTCATGACAATGAAACTAATGAATCTTCTATGAAATGAGAAAATCTGAATGTACTTTTTCTATCCATTCTACATCCATCAAATTCGGCATCCAAAATTCTATTTAAAACAAAATTATTTCCAAAATAATAAAAGTGTCCAAGATCCATGGTTCCCTTTAAGTAGCGAAAAATCATTTTCATTTCCTTTAAATTATATTCCTTAGTATTGGATTGATATATTTCACATAAGCATACCAAGAACATTGATCCTGGGCGACTAGCTACCAAGTAAAGTAGACTTACTATCATACCTCTAAAAGTTGTTTGATCAAACGGTTTCCTATCTTCATCTAGATCAAGTGAATTTGCGGTACCAATGGGAGTACTCGTAATTTTAGTGTTGTCATATCCATAATTTTTAAGAAGATCTTTAATATAATTATTGTGGGATATATATATATCCCTTATCTTTTTTGAGAAATTTGAAAACCCAATAAAAATGTTAACTAACCCATCATACACATTTCCAACTCAGATTTTATTAGATTCACAAACGAACCGGTTAACGATTGTTGAGTTGATCCAAATATAATTTCATCAACATAAATTTGAATAATAATAACATTTTTATTATCATTCTATATAAATAGAGTTGGATCAGCACTTCCCTTAACATAGTTATTTTGAATAAAAAATCATGTAAGTCTATCATACCAATCTCGAGGTGCTTGGTTAAGTCTATAAAGGGATTTGGTAAGTTTGAAAACATGTTCATGATGTTTTCTATCTTCAAAACCAAGAGGATGTTCAACAAAAACATCCTCTTGAACATAAATATTAAGGAAATACATTTTACTTCCATTTGAAAATGTTTGAGATTTAAAAATGATGAAAATAAAAGTTGAATACGAATAGATTCAAGTCTAGATACTAGAGAATAGATTTCTTCATATTCTATTTCTTCTTGTTGGTTATAGCCTTTAGCAACCAATCTGTCTTTATTTTATAAAATGATTCCATTTTCATCACAATTATTTCTGAAAACCCATTTCACTTCAGTAACAAAAGTTTCCTTATGTCTTTCAACCAGGGTCCAATCATTATTTCATTCAAATTGATTTAGTTCATCCTATATACCTTTTATCCAATAATTATCACCTAAATCTTCCTCAATGCTTTTTGGTTATAATTGTGAATGAAATGATAGATTTTCTACTTCATTTATTAAAGAACTTCTTTTCCTTACAGGTTTATTTACATCACCAATAACATTATCACTTGGATGATTCATAAGAAACATCTAATTTGGATTTTGTTTAAACCTGTTCATTAATATAGGGTAGGAAATATTCATTGGTAAATGTTTCAGAATTAGCTTCTTGGACATTTTCCTTATCAGAAGGATCTTCTAACAGAGGTTGATAATCAGTTTTGGAAAACATATTTGAATTTGTAGGTTGAGGTTGTTTAAAAATAAAAGGGTCAGTTTCATCAAATTTTACATGTATTGTTTCTTCAACAATGAAAGTATTTTTATTGAAACCTTATAAGCCTTAGAAGTTTTGGAGTAGCCTAAGAAAATTACTTCATTAGATTTTGGTGTGAAGTTGTGGAGATTATCTTTAGTATTCAAAATGAAAACACTGTAACAAAAAACCATGAATTAGGAAAGTCTAGTTTTTCTAAAATTCCATAACTCATAAAGGGGTTTTATTTATAAAAGGTCTAATTAAAAAATCTAGTTATAGTATAACAAGAAGTACTTACAACTTTAGCCCAAAATGACTATCTAAAAAACACTCACTCAATATGGTTCTTGTTATCTCTTGAAGAAATCTATTTCTTCTTTCACCAACACCATTATGTTGAGGTGTTTTGGGTTCTGAGAAGTTATGAGTCATGAATTTTCTACTACAATAAGTTATAAAATCTGAATTGTGAAATTCTCCTGAATGATCACTATGAATAGTTATCAAAGGAATATTTTTCTCATTTTAAACTAGGGCTCTAAAACTTTTTAAATAATAAAATCCATCAAATTTCTTTTCTAGAATAAGGACCCAGGTAAATAAAGTGTAATCATTATCTAAGACAAATACATATTATTTTACACTAATTCTTCCAGTTTGTGTTGGACCAAAATGATCCATATGCACTAACATTAATGCAAAAATGGTTGAGACTTCACTAATGGATTGAAAACATTATTAATGTTTCTTTTTATATTGACAAGGATAAAAAACATTTTAAGAATTAAATATAAGCTCGGGTAGATCCTTACCTTGTATTTTCTTAGAGAGTTTTCATATGTTCATATGGTTATAGTGTTCTAGCCTTCTATACCATAACCATGAATGTTCTTTCATTTCACTAATACAATGTATGTCTTAGCTTTTAAGGACTTATATGTTTAGTTTATATATATTTTCTTGCCTATGGGAAGAAAGAATAAACTCTTCCTTTGAATTGTGCGCTAATATTTTTTCATTCCTAAAGTTCACAAGGAAAACCTCATAACGTAATTGAATTATGCTACTGAGGTTGTGCCTAATACCATTAACAAATAAAACATATGTAATCAATTTTTTAATAAGAATAATGATGTTACCTATACCAATATTTTCTCCCTTAGTATTATCTCTGAAAGTTACTTTCCCTCCTTTCATCTTGATAATCTTTTCAAATACGTTTTTGTTACCAAACGTATGGCAAGAACATCCACTATCCATGTACCATGTATTAATGTTGGTGCATTCTATATTTTTCTGAAAATAAGAATGTTATGATTTGGGATCATAAAATTTCTTAGATCTGGAAATTTAAAAAAGAAAATATTAGGAACTCACATTTTTATAGAAAAATAAGTTTTATGAAATCCTAAAGACTGGGTTTTGTTTATGGAACAACTTTTTTCCCATTGTCCCCCAAACTGACACTTAGTGTAGAATGGAGAACTTTGAAGAAAAAAATAATTGTTACTAAAATTCGGTTTTGAACTTGTAAAATAAAAACCATAATTATTCCTAAGAGTTCAGATTTGAGAATACATCTTATCAAAATTTTCCTTACCTAAGGTAAAGTTTGACAAACACTTCCTCAAGGAAAATATTTCTTACATCAGTCTAATAACTATGTTCTTGTCTTATAAAACATTACTTTTAGAAGTAGAGATAGGCTTGAAAACATTTTTCATAGAAATTATATTTTCTAGATCCTTAAAATGTTTATCCTTCTCAGAATTAACTTCCTCAAGAATTTTCGAAATAATTTCCAAATCAAGGGGTTTTTAATCCAAATCTTTAGAAATATCTGATAATTCCTTAGTAAGAATAATATTCTATGAATTTTCACTATCAAGCTTTTTCATGAGTTATGAATACTCATTCTCAAGAATCTTATAAAACCTAGAAACTTCTTCATAGGTAGTTAAAGTATTATCTTCATCAGAAGATGATTATTTATCAGAAGAGTTATAATATTTATCATTACGATAATTAGAATTTAATGATACATTGGTCATGGATTCAACATTGTGTACCTTATCCATTAGACAATGATTTTCAAAAATTAGTCTGGCTGTTAAACAAAGATTCTTATGTCGAGAAGATTTTTAATTGGATGATTCATTCGAAGAGTCACCACTGCTGGAACTCCAAGAATCATTAGATTTCATGATATTATTAGATTTAGTTCTTTAGTTCATCATTATATTTCTTTTAGAATGGTTTTCTTTTCTTTACATTCTCTCAATCATAAGTAAACCTGGTCTTATATATCGATCTCTTTTTCATTCATAACATGTGACTTCTGAATCGTTATTATATTTCGTTTCATTCTTCCTGTATTTGGATTGAAAATTATTCTGTCTAAAAATATTGTTCATCCTTCGAGCAAGATTGGCTAACTCCTTTTTCTAAATATTCCCTTCTACTAGATTCAGATTTAATAAAAACATTCTTAGATTTAGATCTAGTAAGTCTCTCATGAGTATTGGATTTCATATGATTTGAAGTTTTCGTAAAATAAACTCTTCTATTCCTATTCTTTTTCTTAATATTATCAGCATCTCTCTTCATTCTAGTCTCATGTTGAAGAAGAGTTCCAAAAAGTTCATCAGGAGAAATCTATTTAAACATTCTATTCTCATCACTATCATCCAGGATTCCCACTCATTAGGCATGATGTCTATGATTTTTTCAACAATAGATTCACCACCAAATCATTTCTCACCCATGGATTTTAAAATATCAACAATAGACTTGAATCTATGTGGCACCTTACATATGGGTTCTGCATTAGGAAAGCAGAAACCATGATATTCATCTCTAAGAATGGCTCTTCTAGTTTCAATATCATTAATATTTCCATACTGTGTAACTTCATTCTTCTTCCAAATACAATTTAATGCCTCAAAAGATGAAATATGGATATATATATATATATATATATAGTTATAAAACAAAGCATTTCATTTCATACATTATAATTCAGCTGATATTTATGTTTTTCTTGGTTGGTGAAGGTACTAACTTCCTTGTGATGAATTTTATATCCTAAAGTAAGCATAAAAAAATTATCAACTCCAGTATTGATAATTAATGTCTTGATACGATCCCTCAAATATTCCAAATCATTCCCATCAAAAGTAGGTGGTCTAGTAGGATTTATGTTCTCTATGGAACCCACATTGATTCATATCATCTTAAGACAAAAACCTCCATGTACAAACATGTTAGTAATAACGTTTTTTAAACAAGGATAAGTTTATCCTATGAAAAGAAAATTTAGAACAACGAAAACATGATCATGAAAACTTATATGAGAAGTATTTTAGAAACCTTCTCCGATACCAATTGTTAGGTTGGTATGTAGTGTGATATTCTCTATTGTTACCAACTGTGGGATTGAAATGATAAATTAGATGTTCAATATACAATATGAGAGTGAATTATATACTTTAAGAATTCCATTGGAACATTTAATGTTGGTTAGAAAGCGTTTTATTGTTTAACAGGGTTAAACAAGGTAGATTCACAAAACCTACAAGTTCTACTAATTTGCTTGATTCCAGAAATATGATTCCAATAATGTAATTCTGAAAGTGTAGTTCCAAAAATAAAACTTAATAGGTGTTTAAAAAGATAAGATTATACCTAAAAGAGTTTAGAATCCCACTCTATCAAAGTAAAAGTATAAGGAAATATATGATAGTTATACATTCTTCAATAATCAAAATGTAGCTGAAAACTTGAAATAATACAAGTAATAAGTAGTAAATACATCAACTCAAAGAGAAGGGTATCCAACAACCTTGTATAATGTTCCCTTGATTTATACTTTCAAGAAATTATGCCTTACCAAAACCAGGGTAAGCCCTCTATATAATGATTAGAGTTTTTCTTCTTATCCCCATAATCCCTTAACTTCAATGTAGTTGGAACCTCTGTCTTTATATCCTCAGAATCCGTCGAATGTACTAGGAATATTTCAGAGTTGCATGAAGAAATTCTGAATAAGATGTTCAGTACACACAAAGCATGAAAGTCTCTATAACAATAAATCACTTCAGCAGTAATTAATCTCCAGATTGATCAACTTGTTATGATCTATTTCAAATTAGCTTCTATTTATAGGCACATTCTCAATAGTCGGCTCCCTCCTCTAACGGTAATATCATTTCTTTAATTTTGGAGGGACATGTACACCTTTCACTCAAACAAAGGTTGGTTAGTAACTGAATTCACGACATTGTTTTATACCCAAAACATGAGTAAGAAAAATATGGTTACTTATGAAAATTTATTTTTTAATGTGTAAGTAAAAATTAACGTTCAGAGTCTAACCAAAAACTATTCGGTGTCTATAAAACATGGATATTATGATTCCTTATTTAAAGAAATTCGTAATCATAATTCTATAGAATTACAAAGTATGAAGTTAAGGGAAATTCAGATTATGAATTCATAAGAATTCAGAACATTAACTTAAAATTTTCCGAGTCTCAATTCAGAGAAATCGGAATCTGAACATAGAAATTTTGGAATCTAAATTGAAGAAAACAAGAAGTCTTACCTCAGAATGTTTGGAATCTAAATTCAGAGAACTCAGAGTCTGAACTAATGATTTTTGGAATCTGAATTCAGAGAACTCTTAGTATGAACTTGGAATATTATGAATTTGAATTTAGAGAACTCGGAATCAGAACTCAGAAACTTCAGAATCTGAATTTAGATAACTCGGAGTCTGAACTCAGAAATCTCAGAATCTAAATTCTGAGAACTCGGAGCCTGAACTCAAAATGTTCAGAATCTGAATTAAGAGAACTCGGAAACTAAAATCAGATCCTTAAAATAGAATAATCTATATCTATGTATTTTAGATTCCGAGGTTTTTGATTCAAAACCAAATTTTTATACAATGATAAAATATGAACAATGAAAGACATGGTGAAGATAAATTTCCTTGGGGAAGGAAAATTTTTCTTATGACAGTAAAGCATAGGGTAAAAGAGATTTTCCTTAAGAGAAGGTGTTTGTGATTTTCCAAATAAGATGAAATGTAAAAGTCATAAGGAAACCTTATTGGCTCAACAATCTCCACCAAACATGAAGGAATTGAAAAGTCATAAAGAAATATTATTGACTCAATAATTTTATCATGTAATTACCCTTCCTTAAATGTGGTCCCCCCTAACCATTACATAATAATTACATATAAATCATATATAAATGAATCATTTTATAGGAAAACATCTTTTCAATTTTTATATCACTTTTTTTCCACAAATAGTCAAACTAATAAATGAAAAATATATTATTGGAAACAGAAATGTATAATTTTATTGGATGATTCATAGATTAAACCCATTTTTTCTGACAATTTCACTGGGGCACGTGCGTTCGTCTTCTTGAGGGCGACATGAACAACTTCTTTTACCCCACATTCCCACTTTCTAAAGGTAGGCGGTATTCATTATTTGTTCAGGGACGTTTTCTCCTCGATCGAAACGATATGATGGGGTGTCGGTTCTTCCATCTGGGGATTCCACCTTGGAACGTGTCACCTAGTCCGGCTCTGCCTCATAGATATAACTCATGATTCATTAATCTTGTTCCTGGTGCCATATCTTCATGGATGCTAGTTAATTACACTACTTCCGTCAAGACATTCCATGGGGTCATTACATGGTATCGACATTCGGTCGGAGTAGAAGACAACATCAGGCATGTTGGGGTATCTCTGGGTGCATGGACATTGGGGAAGTTGTATTCTTCGGCATAAGAGGGCATCTCAGGGGTGCATAACCTGAGGCATCCCATGTCAAATGTGTGGAATCATATACCATAGGCATACATCTGAGGTTTTCCTCAGCTTCCCATGTTTAACATAGGGTATGCCGCATGTTTAACGTCTTGCGAAGACAGTTAACCCAAAGGCGTGTCATCTGAGGTTTTCCTCAGGCATCTCATGTTTAACACGACATAGGCCGCAATTGTAACTTCTTGTAGAGACGGAATGAGAGTGATCTGGATGTCCAATAGAGATAGATCAGATTGGTATATCCTAAGGAGGGAACACCTAAAATATGGATGTATCAGAATGCCAAATGAGGAAGAATTCAAGTTGGTGCACCCCATGGAGGGGAGATGTCACACTGTAATGGCTGATCTAATCACCATAGAGGGAGGATCAGAGAGAGTGCACCCTAGGATAGGGGACACCATGGTTTACCATTTGCTGGGATTGATCCTCATGGAGGTTTCCTACGTACACTGTGTAGATGATAAGGATCAAAACCCATGTAGTTCTAAGGGGTGATGAATCAGGGTGTACACAGAGGAAAATGACCCGGAGACATGCTAGGGCTTACACATGGATAGCGGCCCAGGTACTTCTAGGAGTAGTGAGGAAATGGATGACTTGATCCCACCAGGATGTGGTGGCCCAGGTAAAAATCAGGATGAATGATGGATAGTTGAATGAAGTGGAGGGGGAATGAGATCGAACCAACGTGAGGACGATGGTGATGTTTTTCTTGAGTCTTGAAGAGACTTCCTATGTATCCCCATGGTAGGTAATCAAAGTCTGCGTAGTTTGGTTGGGGTGTCAGAGAACGGACGTGAATAAGGACCTTGGTCCAGGTTGATGATGGGCTTGAACTGCGTGTGGATTCCTACGTACCATGCCTTGACATGGATCAATTTCCACGTAGTTTAGGATGGTTTATTGTTTAACATAATGTGAGATGGTGGTGAATAGACGTAAAGGAGGTCGGAATGACCGAGTGGTGGGCTTGAACCTCATAGAGGCTTCCTACATACCATGCCTTTACATGGATCAAAGACCACGTAGTTCAGGATGGTGTGGGGCATACACTCTATGTTGTCCAAAGTGTTAATAGGGATTGGATCACCTATAGGTAGATAGTTGGGGCTAATGGTTGTTGGGAATGAACTTCGTGGAGGCTTCTTATATACAATGCCTTGACATGGATCAAAGCCCACGTAGTTCGGGAGGTGGCAGTGTTGGAGAACCGATGTGAATAAGGACCTTTATCCAGGTGCACGATAGGCTTGAACCTTAGGGTGGCTTCCTACGTACATTTCTTTAGTAAGGATCAAAGTCCTCATAGTTCGGGTATGGAAAGGTGTTGTCAAACCAACATGAAGGGATGTGAGAGCAACTGGATGGTGGGATTGAACCTCGTGGAGGCTGCCTATGTACCATGCCTTGATATGGATCAAATTATCCGTAGTTTGGGTGGTAAGATACAGCTTAATGTCATGCAAGACGAGGGTGAACTGACGTGAAGGAGGACGAAATGACCGAATTGTGGGATCGAACCTCGTGGAGGCTTCCTACATACCATGCCTTCACATGGATCAATGTCCATGTAGTTCAGGTGTACAGTTCAACGACATGCGGTTTGGGGGGAATTTGAGGCTTATGCTCGGAGGCGGCCCAAGGTGTGTCATGGTCGGTGCTCACTCTATGCTCACATGAGTCATTCTCAGTGGGAGAAACAAGAGGTTGAATTGACCTGGCGATCACATCGCGAAGGGTGCGTCCGTGGGAACCGTAGAAGGGGATTACACGTTGGGAAGCCAAATGTGTCAGGACTTACTCTAGGATGGAGGCCCTTGTGCCAATGTGGAGTGGAAAAGGTGAATGGGGCTTATGAAATGAAGCTACCTGGGTGTCGCTATGGAGTGGAAATGGTGGATGGGCCTTACGCAAGGATGTTTCCTGGGTGCCGCTATGGAGCAGCAATCATGGATGGGGCTTACGCAAGGAAGATTCTTGGGTGCCGTTATGGAGCGACAATCATGAATGGGGCTTACACAAGGAAGCTTCCCAGGTGTCTTCCTCATTTCAGGACATGAGGGCATCCCAACCCACTATTAGATTGAGTAATTTACCAATGCACTAATGCACAATCGGGATATAGCCTAGGGCGTTGGAATCAGTCTGAACAAAGGGACATGAAATGTGTGAATCACATGAGTGACTTTCAGAATGCGGTGAGGGTGGCATGACGATGAAGGATGACTATTGACCATGTTCTAAACACAGCATTTGTATCACGTTAGCCTGAATTGGGGACAAACAAATGAGGGTCGGCTGTTGACCATGTTTGAAACAAAGGACCTGACTCGGAGTTTTGTCCAAAGTCTTCCGGGGTGTTGGCCTAGGATGGTAGGTGAGCCGATGTGGCATCGGACCAGAACGTTAGGGGGTCCCTCCAGACATGGAAGTGGATGAGGATCCGAATGAAGGACACACAAAGCGTGAGGTGGAGTGATGTAATGTTTGAACGGATTACAACGCTCTTGAAATTACGCCATTATAAACATGGCATTAGGAATCTTATGCTTGGTGCACAAGGCATCTCTTGTATATGGAAAGAGGTATAATATTTTTTGAACATAAGGTGTACTACCGTTTAAAGTCATATATTTGACTATTAGGCATCTCATGCTTGTAGAATAATGCATCTCTTATTTAAAGTAAGAGGCATCCTATCATTTGTTACATAGGGAGTACTACAGTTTATATTCATATAGATAAGACTGTTGTTATCTCAGGCTTGGAGCATAAGGCATCTCTTATTTGGAGTAAGATGAATCCTATCATTTGATAGATAGGGAGTACTACAGTTTATAGTTATGTAGATAGGACTATTGGAATCTTATGCTTGACGCACAAGGCATCACTTATATTGAGTAAGAGGCATCCTATATTTATCATATAAGGTTTACTACTGTTTAAAGTCATATAGATAGGACAATGAGGCATAACGTGCCTAGCAATTTTCGGTGTTGGGACTTATGCAAGGGCATCCCTTTTTGGTTCATCTTGGCGTAGGAGCCAAGTAATGTGGTTAGGATGAGTTACTTGAGGAATGGTTCGACTCAAGGTACTTAGGGAATTGATGATGAGAATCTCAACTCACGACATGTGAAAGGGGCCATGAAGAATATTTGGACTCAAGGTGTTTCATGGTGTGTGGAGGAGTCTCTAAAATCATGGTATTCCATAGGTGAAAGGAGGATTCACAAAGGGGTCTCACGGAGCAAAGGGATCTCACGAAGCAAATGGATTTCATGGAGTACTCGTGGAGCATGAACTCGCATAGCAGCATCACGAAGGAAGCTACTCACAGAGCATAAACTCTTGAAGCATCATCACGAAGGAAGCTGCTTGCAGAGAATGGGCTCGCGGAGCTCCGCAAATTGGGAGATCGGCCGCCCAAGGGGAAAAGTGGTCGTTTGTAGATTGGGCGGAGCTGGGTATTTATAGTAAAGGGGCGCCACGAAGCAGAGCGTGCTCAGCATGAAGACAGAGCTTGCTCTGCGGCGGGTTCATCGAGCATCCCACCTCTTTTGCTTTGTGGCGGGTTCGCGAACGTCAAATGCATTTGCGGAGCATCCTGCCTCTTTTTCTTCACGGCGGTGCTCCGCGATCGTAGAGGGGGCTTTGCGAATAGGATTCACGAACATGTTTTCCAACCCATCTTCAAATGTCCATAACTACTAATTTGTATCTCCGTTCGGGCCCTGCGACCTACCAAATAGAAGCTTGTGTAAAGGACTACGATATTGAATCGTGTATGGAACCATTTGTAATATTTTGGGCGCACGTCTTCTGGGTTCTACACCCATATAATTGTGGGAAAACCTCTATTTCCAATTATGTTTGTAAAAACATTTTTTTCATATTATTTTCAAAAATGAAACAATAAATTTTGATTAATAAAATAAAAAAATTAATACATTAAAAAAATATGTTAAAAAGTAAAACATTTTTAAAAATGAAATTAAAAATTCATTTGAGAATATTAAATTCATTTTTGGGGAAAAATATAAAACAATCTAATGGAATAAAAAAATGTATTCAGAGTAACTATAGTGAGATAGTTTATAAAAGAATTTTAATTATAATTATTATATCATTAAAATGGGAATTAAAAAAATTAATATAATATATGTGTCCACTATAAATCCACATAAAATAATTCAAAATAACAAATATGATATTCAAAATACATCGCACACTATTCATTAGCACAACATTGTCAAGAATAATATGTTTATCCCAATGAATTGAAGATAGATTAATAAAACAGTAACCTTCAATTTGAATTTCATGTAAACAGATAAAAAATATAGTATAATGGTTTAAAACATTTAATTAACTCATTCCATAACTATATTCATATTTTTAATACCTTATGTTTTGTTTTGAAAACATTTTATGACATATTCATTAATAATTTGTCATTATTTTCATGGTTTGGGTTTTGTTGGTTTAATAGTTTCATTGTAGGTTCATTTGTGTATAATAATTGAGGATTTTATAAATTGTAATTAAAACTAAATAATTTAGTGAAAATTAATAATGAACCAGTAGATGTGTTCATGGACTCATAAATAATTTTTGTTTCTTATATGATGAGGATTCCTTAGATAAAACATAAATGATACATTTTTAGTATATTTTGAACTATTATCCAAACTAGAAAAAATATAATCATTTTATAATTTAATGTGCCTATATTAGTTCCATAACATTAAATAGATTATAATATACCAGTTTAAATAATAATTTTTTTTATAATGAAACATTTATGACAATCCATAAAGACAGTAAAGGAAAACGAAAAGTCATTAATCACATAGATGGTAATCCGACATTATTTGGATGATAGTTTTTTCAATCAATATGTTGAGATATGAAATGTAATGGATAGGATATGTTAAATTAAATATTTAAAACTATAGTATATACATTATTATAGACTCGTTTGTAATTTTTTGATGAAAGAGGTGGGTAGAAATTATAAGAAGAATTACATTTTGACAGTTGTTTTGGGAAAGGCACCTCTTAGATATCATATGTTTGAAGGACCCAATGAGAACCATTGATTTGGACTATTGGTAAGACAAGAAGAACTTGGACGTGGTGATAGTACGTAGAATATTGTTGGGAATATTTTTCATGACCTAAAAGGTTTTTTAGTCAAACTGTGGTGGTGAGGTGTGTTATTTATGCTTGAGGATATTTGGGGTGATTTTATTAAAATAACAATTATTTTACATATAAATCCCACCACAATGAGGTGGATCTAATTCAGATAAATTACAAAGTTAATTAATTTTATATTTTCTTAATAAGGTAAATAAATAATTAAAATAAACATTTAATTTTATAATTTTATAGTATGTTAATATTTTACCTTTTAGTAGTATATGATGTCATTATATTAATTAAAATAAGGATAATAATTTTTTTTAACAATAGTAACTTTTTTATAACATAAATTTTCTTACTGAACCTAAATTTTTTAATTATAATTTGAAATAATGATTCTTTTTTACATAATTCAATTAACATGATATGCCAAATTATATTGAAAAATTATCCCAAAAAAATGACAAAAATGTATTTAATTTGAAAACATATAATGCTTAAAAGGATTTCATGTGTAATTATGTCATGAAATTGATTAAATTCACTATATTTGTTTTATTTATTAATAATTTAACTAATTATAATTTAAGAAAAATATAATATAGTGTTATTATATAATAAAAATTTATGAAAACTACATTCAAATAAAATGCAGAATGCTTCACTTTTCATCCGAAAATGAGACTTATCAAAAAAATAAAAAAAATACACCATATGTAAATTTTGATATTTTTATAATTATGTTTATTTTCTTCAAATAACATTTATATCGGTGTCAAAATTTTGTTTTTAAATAAGTGCGCTATCAAAAGGCATAAAAATGTTTTCTATGAAAATATAGCTTTTTTCTGTAAATATTATTTATTCTTATTATATACCAATAAAACATATTAGATGAATTTAAAAATATTTAACAGAATATATAAAATATATATTTCATTATTAACAAATAAATATAGTTTTTATAATAATTTCACAAGAAAAATGGTTTTATAAATTATTTTTATTTTGAAAACACATCCATTATATTCAATTGGGTTATATTTTATTTTATAATTAACTGGTACCTAATGGATTCATTTTAAAAACATGTATAAACTATATTTTCATAATTTAGTTAATATCACTAATTAATTCAATTATAATGACTTGGTGATATCTATCATATATTAATAATAATTTGTTGTCATTTTTTTAAGCGTGATGTGGAGTATTTTCAATTATAATTAGAATAATGTTTCCTTTTAAAATCTTAGAGTGTATCATTATCCCCAAATTAATAAATTAAAACCTCTTAATTTCATCTTAGGGTGTAAAAATAAGGGTCTATAATTTTTAAAATAACTTATTTGAAATCCCACATACAAAAAAGGGTAAATAAAATTTCATCATATCAAGCGATAGAAGGAAGTAAAATGTGAATTTGAGATAATAAATATTGCGATTATATATAGGAAAACAAGTATATGTTAGGGAAATATAACTATCAAGTTATCAACTATTTCGATAGAGCACATAGTCTTGACATAGATAACATCTCACAAAAACCATAAATGAATAATTATATATTCCTCTTATATTTAATTATTACGAATAAAAAATTTAGTATAATGAATTTTATTCTAGAATAAACAACCTTTATATGAATAAAAACATCTTTAATCTCCAAAATTCAACATTTATACCCTAACATCAACATTGATCATTCATCAAATAACTATCATTAAAAATTCTAAAAATATTTCATACAAACAATAATTTAGATAATCATAATTATTCAATCACATATACTTCCAATAAAAAATTAATATAAATCATCATAAAACATCAATATTACTTAATGTATCATACAAATATTTAATTTCTCTAATCACATAACAATTGAGATATACTAGTGATTTCCATAAGTATCATGAATCAACATAAATAATATATGTTTCCAATTGTTAAAAAATTATTTTATTCTATTATTCGATAACATATTATTCTATATACCATAAATATATATTCCTCCAAAGGTAGTGAATTTCATAAAAAATTACATTAATGACATAATCAAAAAATCATTTTCCAAACCCATTGGCATCAATATAATAAAAATATGTTCCAAAAATTAAATTAAACATTATTATTTAATATATATTAATGGAAAAATTATCGTACTAACCAAGGAATATCTTCGGTCTATGGTGTCTGATTCACCTTTTCCTCTCTTCAGTTGTGTGTTTGATCCATTCATCCTTGCTTGACACGATGATGATTAACCCATCCTGTGGGTTGTAATTTTTATAAAACTCAATTAATATAATTCTTATAAAATTTTATAAATAAAAAAGACATCCTCAAAGTAACCATAATATATTTTAACTTCAAATGTGTTATATTTATTATCAATTTTCATCCCAAAAAATATGAACCCATAATTACCTCAAAATCATAGATCCTATAAACCCAAAAGGTTATCCATACCATTATTAAAATATCTAAAACATAAAATACATTTGTTACATAAATACCATTAATTCAAAAATATGTTAACCATATTGGAAATATATGCCTCAATCATCTATTTCAGCATAAGAAAAATTCTACATCGTACTCCCATCATCATTGTAATATTTATACATTTAAAAATTTCCTCATCTTTAAAATATATCATAACTCATAACTCTATTATATATAAACAAATTAATTTTTTAGAGTTTTTATTAACACCATAAACATGCCTTTCTTTATTATTCCTCTTATATTATGTTAAATTAAACATAAATATAAATTTTTTCTTGACTTTCATCAATTTAAAAAATGGAAAAATAAATAATCCAAAACTTTAATATATCATTTTCTGTTTCCTCGACATCACTTTATTATAAAATTTGATAATATTTAATAGTTATGTGTATTATTCAGTTAATCACATTCATTAGGATTCTTCCTAGGAAACTGATAGGAAAAATTCCCATTCTCCCCAGAATTAAAAAATTTGATTGGTAACATGTGAAGAACTAATTTCCCCTTCCCAATGTTAAGTGAAGGACTTCTTTTTTCCATTATATTTTATTGTTTTCTAACATCTCGTTCCATATATAAAAAGTATTCGCATACATTTAAAAAACTTATGTATACTTCATTCAATATTTCGGAAATATAAGTCATTGAACATATTTACCTTTACAGAATATGTCACCTAAAATTCCACATGACTTTATTTATTAGGTATTTAATTCATTATGAAACTCACAGAATTTCATGTTGTTAATCATTATCCATGATAGATGGTTTATAATAACTAAAAGAGTAATCATTAATTCTCTATTTTCATTTCACTGTTTATTCATCCAAACCCTGCATTTTACATCACACACATTATTAAATTGGTGATTTCATGATCCATTAATTTACTAAAACATAAAATATTTGTGAGATAATGTCAATAAAATAATAATATACAATATTATAGGGATGATGAACACTAATATATCCTTATTGATTATTTATTATTCATAAAAAATATAACCAAAATAATATCAAATATTCCGACCATGCTAACAATTATTGTTAAATAATACATCTACCTTACACCTAAAAAATATAATAACTTCTAAACTTATATAAATAGTACTATGATACGAACTATAAAAACCAATCCTTAATAATTATATATCCAAGTAACTTTCAACAATAATCAACATTATTACATTAATTAAAAACATTTCTATTTATATTTTTAGATATTAGGTTATAAAACATACATAACAAAATATATTTTGAAAACTAAACACTTCAACTCAATATCCTAAACCATTTAATAGTAAAACGTGGTTTCTTTTCATGCATAATCTTCATATTTTTCATATTGTCCTCAAACACATTCCAAATTATCCTTTACTATATAAAAACATAATAAAACATGGCTAGAGATCAAAATATTAGTAATTATCATTAAATAATGGAAAATAGAAGTCAAATAAAAAAATCATTTTAATAAAAAGGTACTTTTTTATTTAGAAAAATGAATCATCTTTTCAAAAAGTATATAATAATCCACTTTTAAAATAATTTCTGCATCATGGAAAAACATTATAAATAATCAGAAATATATGTAAGCAACATTGTACGTTAATTTCAATATAAAATTTAAAAATATTGTAGCTCACCTGGCTACATTAGAAGTAACCAGCATAGTTATCTTTGGAATAATCAATGCAACACTATTCATATAATCTCTTAGGAAAAAACTAACCAGTTAACTCTATACCATTTTCCAATTAATTATAAAGATATAATGAGATCACCAATCCATTGTTTATCACAATATATCCAGTCCAATTTATAAATTTTCAAGGATCATAACATAATCATTACAAGTTAACATGTTATAAAAGGTGCATTCTTGAGAAAAATAAATTTTCTCTCTTGAAATAACATTTTATTCTTCACAAAGTTGATATAACATAAATTTAAACATGTAACTTGAATATGAAATATTTAAATAGTAAATGAATCTTAACAAAAATTAAAGAGTCATGACAGTGGAAAAAAACACCAATGTTGTATATGTTTAAAAAAACCATCCGTATTATTTTTAGAAAATTCACAACGAAACAAATTTTCAAAAAAAAAATTCTGTAAAATGTAACATAAATATTATAAATGACTTTAAACAATAATAGATGAATATAAAAAATAAGTTTTGATAATGATTTAGAAAAGATGAACAAAGAATAAAACTAGTGTATTAAATGTAACATTAAAATAATTTTTTCTTAAAATATTTTTTTTAGTTATCTTATCATTGAAGTGGTAATTATTAAATTTAATTGATTATATGTATCCATTCTAAATCAACAAAAAACATTTTAAACTCAAAAAACCATATTTACAATTCATTTCACACATAATCTTTTCACGATATAATAGTGAATTATATGTTTAACCAAACCAACACATGTTGAGTTAACAAATATATTATATCATGTTTTATATTATTAATAATTGATAAAATGTCATGTATAATGGTCTAAAAAATGTTATTAACACATTAAATAACTATAGATATGTTTACAATACCTTATGTTATTATTTAATAAAACCATAAGAGAAATTAATTAATAAAATTAAATTTTTTTTCATCATTACGATTAGGTTTGTTTCCTAGTTTTTTATTAGTTCAATTGTGTATGATTGTGCTATATTTTTAAAAATAAATTACAACTCCATAGGTGAAATTAAACAGAATTAATGAACTTTATAATTTATTTATGGTGATATATATCATTATTATTTTTCTTGAGGGTGATTCGATATATAAAACATTAATTATAACTATTATTTATTTTTATTGAATTGTTTTTCAATCATTAGTTACTAGTTTTAATTTAGTTGAAATTATGTGTATAAATTACATAAAGAAAATTGATATGAGATATTTTACTATCTATATAACACATCAATATATACATGATTCTGGATTTATCATTCCTTTACAAATTCATTAAGTGCAGAGAATGATCAATAAAAAAAATTACGCAATGTATTTTGAGAATATTACCTCTTGTCTATCACATCCTTGATGGACCTCCATAAGAGCATGGATTTTGAACTTTGGTGAGTGAATTAGAACATTTATGTTGGTAGAGTAATCAAGATATTTTGGGGATGATATTTTAGGAGGTACTAGCACTGTGAGTCAAAAAGGGGGGGTGATGATTTTTATTTATACTTGAGGAATAGTATGTTGATGTAAATAAAATAATGATTATTTTATATTTAAATCCTACCACATTTTAGTGGAATTAATTAAAACTAATTAGATTGTTAAATAATTTTTTAGTTACTATTTTTTTCTATAAATACATCAACCAATAAATAAATGTTGTAATATTAGTCTATGATACAATTTTAGACCATAACTTTTACAATTGTCACTAGATTACATATAATCCAATAATTTGATTCCATGATATATTTTTTATACGTAATAAAATAAAATTAACCTCCAAACACAATTTGGACCTTATTAATCATGATAAGGAATCCATTTTTCCTAATTCATTTCACATCATTGGTAAAAATATATTTCAAAATAATCTCATAGAAAAGACGAAAAATGGGGTTTTAAAGTGAAAACTTCCAAAGTATGAAATATTCACTAATTAAATTTTATTTTGAAATTTATTTCACCAAAATAATTATGTTTTACAGATTTATAATTAAATTAATTATACATTAATGAAAATAGTAATTGTAATTTATCTATATTATTAAATTATATGAAAAAATGCATTCCAATATATTGAAATACTTTTCACAATTAATCAAAAAATGATTCATAATTGAAAAATACCAAAAAATTTCTATAATGTAATTTTAATAATAGTATTTCAAAAATTGGTTTACTTATTGAAATAAGATTTATTAGTATTTTTTAAATTATATAGAAAATAAGGCCCCCATCAAAAGGTAAACAAATTTCCTTCAATAAAAATATAACTATATAAACTTTAAAATGATTTATTCTTACAATTAAGAAAGTCATAAATATTGGATGAATTTAAATAAATTTTATTGAATATTCCAAATATATAATTCATTAATATATTTTACTTATATTAATTACTCTAATTTGGTAATAATTTGTGTCATTATAGGGATATAATTGTTTTTTTACAAAAACACATCCTATATAATCAGTTAGTTGTTATTTTATTTTCATAACCATTTATAACCAATAAACTAATTTTATAAATAAATTAAAACTATATTTTCGTAATTTAGTTAATATCATTAATCCTTATTGTTCCAATGATAATTTGATAACTATAATATATAATTAATAGTGTTTAGTCATGTTTTATGCCAGGTGTTTCATATATTATATGATATTGTGCATAATGATTCCCCTTCACTGAAATACAACACATTGAAAAATAGACTTATGATATGTTATTTTCTAGGTAATATGATCATCACACATATCATTTTATAACACAACTATCGATAATTTTGCACACACAAAACATCACCCTAATTGGGGATCCACTAATGGTAATAAAAATTGTCCCCCTTTTTAGATTCAATATACGATACGAACCCAGTCATGGTTCAATTATTGTTTTCTAATGAAAATCCATTTTTTAGTTGGTCATGATCTTAGTGCTCTTTTCCTCATTACCAAAAAAATTACTCATGCTTACATGTGCTTCAATAATCAATAAATAAATTAATAAAAATTTAAATTAATAACAGAAAATAATTTCCAAATATAGTTTACGAATATTAGTTTTCAAAATACCTTTCACATTTAAATACCCTAACATATTTTTTCTTCTATTTATTCCTTCTTAAATAATTAATAAATTTAATCAATTATTATAAATATCAATATAAAATAATTACAACAAAATTAAAATCCACATTAAGAAATAATATTTCTAATATTCACCCAACAATATCAATTCCATTGAAATTTAGGCTTTTCCAATTTTCATATCCATTTAAAATAATTGATTGAATCATCTCTAATTAATGTTTTAAAATCATTTAAAAACACTATTCTAAAAAAAATAACCATTATAAAATTTAATTTGAATTGTAAAGACTTATTTTACCTCCTAATTTAAAATTAAGGGGTTATAATGCACAACACCAATAAATGGGAGTAGTAATGAAGAAAAAACCCAAAGTATTTTTAGAGAAATTAAATTCTATATGGAAGTGTTTTTTGGTAGAGTCACATGGTTATAAAAATCATGAACCCTAACCATTCACCCTAATTTATATTTTTCATGGTTTATCCTTGGTGGTAACATTGTTTGGTCAACTATGCTTTGACCATGAATATTCCAATATTATTAGGCCACAAAGTTGAGAGGGTCTATCCACATGGTCGGAAAAAAATGTTAGCCCCCACCCGTGATCTATTATTGGGAGCATGGTTAGATGGGTCAAGCCAATTATTTTTTTATAACTCTTTCCCAACAATTCATATCCCAAAAGATAGTATAATCTACTAAATTATCTCAGAAAAACTCAAACAAAATACTAATTTTTAGGTGATGAGGAAAATGGTCACGTAAAAAATATTAGAATAACATGAAGTAACACTTGGAGAAAAATTTAAGGGTATTTGGAGTAAGAATTATAATTAGTTTTGTGAGACATTTGAGGTGTTTTCTCATGCTAGATCCATGGCGTATTATGTATAATCACCATGACATTAAGATGGATACATGATTTTATTTATGTTTTTTAGCATTTAGTTTACATTTCAAAAGGCACTCATTTCATAGATTGTGAAGATATCTACAATAATTATGATGTAACCTTTCAGGAAGAACCTACTGAGATCTAGTAACGGATGTTGAAGGGGTTTTGTGGGTGTGTCACTACACTTGTTCATGTATTTTTATAAAATTTTATCATAGGAATGTACTTGGTAATGTGTTTCATAGATACTGACTCAGTACCCATAAATATTTTTTTAATAACTTATGTTATGTAATCCTATATTGTGGATTTTGAAAATTTCTGCTTAATGAGGTAATTTTCATTCAAAATTCATGTTGTGTAATGTCCCTTGTTTGTTACATATCTTCATTTGTAGTGTGTTTAATATTTTTTTATTGGTATTGTACATTTTTCAGCTTGGTGTGGTGGTTGAGCCCATATTATGGTGACATCCTTGAGAGGTATCTTATAGTGTGGTTTGGGACATTGTTTTTTTATATATTTTACATCCGAGCTGATTTTTTGATTTCTCATAAAAAACAATTGATTGATTGGAATTGTATTAAATTTCCCAAACCAAACTGACCCTTCAATTTTTTTATGTGTATTTAAGGAATATTGACAATTTTCAATGGAGTTTCGACTGTATATTGAAAGGGATGTGGGTTATAATACCAAAAAAGTTCACTAACTGTATTCATCAGAAGCACCAAATGATATGAGTCTTTGATGTGGTTTCCAACCTATGTAGTAGGAAGAATATATCAATGAAAATTATCAAAGATCCATATTTTTTCATGGTTAATCATGGGGGTTGGCTTCATCATATAGTCATCCCCAGTATTGTGCACTACTGTGGAAAGTGAGATGTCTAAACCCTAATTGTTTATAATTTTTGTAATAATCATGGGTGGATGTGGTGTGGCATATAGGATCAATAAATTTTCCACAAATACGTAAATATGATTTTCACCAGAGAACATAGGTGTGTTTTTAACATAGATTGGGCACTACATAGACTCCTAGTATAGCATAATAGAATAGGTTGTTAGTATAATATTCATAGGAGGGTCCACTATTGTCCTATAAAAATATACCTACTTAAAAATATAAAAGGGGCCCCAAAACAAAGTTCCCTCCCACTTATTCTTCAGGACCCCTAAAACCCAAATGTTATTTTAAAATTAATTGAATATCTATTTTTATTGTGATAAAACATCTGGTCCTAGAGGTTAATTATAGGTTATTTGAGTAGGTTCTTCCTATATTGTAGTGGTTTCATAATGATTTATCTCATTCTCTTCCCATTCGTTCTCTCCATGTTATGGTGACATAAATCTAGTATTCTATTTATAATTTACTTGTAGATTTTTAGTTTGGTTATAGAATGTTGTTCATAGTGTATATTATATTTTTTATAAGATATTTGATGAGAGTCTCTTATCTTTTTTACAATTTTATATCAATTAGTTCATAGATTTTATGTATTGGATTCAATTCTTACCATATTTATTTATGTGAAATCATAAATTGGGTAGTGTTTTTTATTTTTTATGCTGATGATATTTACCTCTTATAAGATGAAACAGACAAAGAATGAACATGGTTTGTGATTATCAATAACATTTTATTTCATTATATCATGATAATAGAAAATCACTTTTCTGATATAGATACCCATAAATTATGTCCATGATTTTTATTGTATGTATTTTATATCATATATTATAAACACATATCAATTTTTTATATTCATTTTCTTAGTTAAATCTTTTTATACTATCACCGTTTATAACTTTTATTATAATTTGGAGATTAATTAAGTACTTAGTTTTTGCCACATCCGGTGTTTTGAGGGTACATGGTTTATAATATCAAAATCGAATAAGTGTTTTGAACATAATCCAAGTTGTATCTATTCCACAAAATCTAGAATGATAATCTGAAAATAATTATAATAATAATAAATAAATCATTCTTCTGAAATAAACCATGAATTATTTATATGAATAATGAATACATTATAATCATGGAGATGGTACTATACATATCCCTGTGTAATGTTCCTTATTTTAAACCACCATGATGAAAATAATTTAATTTTTATTTTCTAAATAATTATAATTATATCATTTATATCATATTACATATATAAATAAACTCCAATATTCATTCAATTTCATGTGGTAAAAATGAATCTCATCACTTCTTGAGGTGGTAGTTTGTCATAGACATGAACGATGTTATCATTATTCAATTTATGGAAATGTATGAACGTACATAGTATATTAATTTTTTTCAAAATAATTATTATCACAATAAAATAATATATTATCCATAAATTAGTTCTTAATAACTTTTATGTATAGAATAATGGAAAATGAGTCACATCGCTTTGTGAGGTGGTATTTTTCAATATACACTAACTATATTGTTGTATTCCTTAGATAATGTAATGTATTGATGTATATTTTACATTATAATTCATAACTACAAATCTATTATAAATATCATACATAATAATTATGCATAATTAATTAAATCTGTAACAAGTGGTGATGGAAAACATATTATGTATGTTTTTATGGAAATAATCCATCATAGATATGATCAACATCATTGTTAACAATTTTAATAAGATAAATATTGTTTTAGGATACTAAAAAAACATAAAAACATATCATTTGAATTATAATTCTTGGAAGATTTTATAATAATTTTTTTAAAATATTCTATGGCGGTGGAAGAAAAAATAATATAAAATGATCGGTTAAAGTAGTTAACTCTTCTTTGGACAACATCAATAGAATTATTTAAAAATACTTTTAGGATGGATTTGGGATCAATAAATTGAATCATGGAAGAGTGTATGAATGAAACGATATGATGTGTGATATTATTGGATAATCTAATGGGTTTTTAGTTATCAGAAGTTGGGAATATATGGTATACGTTTATTTTTTGTGAGAGGATGCCCATGGATATTTTTTAAAATTTATGATTAAGAACAAAATTTTTTACATGAAATCTGGATAAAATATGGATCATATTATAACTTTATAAATTATTTGGTATAAACATTACAATAAATTATTAATTATACATGGTTTTTTTCATTTTAGTCCCATTTATTTTTACGGTATAACTCATTAATCTTGTTTTTTGCTTAACCACTATAAATAGTTTTTAATATTTACACTATTAATTATAGTAAAAAATCTTGGGGAATAAATATATAATATATATTATCATAATTTCAAATTTAAAATCCATTTTTCAAAATTCAAATATCAAAATTTAAAAATAATAATTTAAAATTAATCCCATGGCTGTGTCAAAAAAGGTGTCTTCCAAGAAATAAGTTGTTTATATAAAACATGATCTAATATTAAATATAGGAATATAATTGAAAGAAAATTAATTTAAATTAATACTTACAGATATATAATCTATATTTTTTTTCCCATATTTGGGGCCATGTATAAAAGAAATGGTGAAATAATTTTCACTTCAAATTATATTTCGAAAAAAATGTTATTTAAATGATACAAATAAAGATATAATAACCTATAGTAAAAATATTATTATATTTAAATAGATTAAATATAAATAAATAATATATCATTTATACTTATGTCAAAATAACAAAATTAGGGGAATTTTATATTATGTAACATCTTTCAGAGAAATTCATTTAAAAAATTGTTATTTCTAAATACTCACTGAAAATATATCATTTTTTGAATAATAATACAATTTCAATATAGGTTAATATTTTTATACCAATTTGGAAAAATATTTTCTTTTAATAATAGAAATTTTATAGAACTCTAAAAATGTACTTATAAAATTTTCTCTCTAAAATGATAAAAATACTTTTATAAAGAAAAAATATTTTTTACAAATAAAATGACATCACATAATATATATTTACTAGTAAAATGGAACATAAAAATGAATTTATATTAATTATTAGGTTTATATATATGTCATAAATTATTCAATCTTATTCATTACTCTATATTAATAGTGATGTTTAAAAAAGAAGATTTAAATAGTTATGGTTTGATTAGGTTGGATGATACATGTGAAATTAGCTATCAAAAATAATTTTCCATTTTATAAAATAATATTGTCAGAAAAGTAATTTTTCACAACTTAATTAACATTTTTTCATATGTGAAATGAAAAAATGATCTTAATGTAGCACTCCCAATTATGTTTTGTTTACCAGTTATTATGTTCCTTGAATATTTAGATGGGTGCTTGACTGAAAATAACTGTAGTTTATCAAATTACTGGGTTATTCTCATAGTCTGTATTTTAATGTTATTATATCCTAGAAAATTTTTAATCATATATGTTACCCCAACTATGTTGGTTATGGAGATTGAATCCTAGTTTACTTATTTAGGTTTTTACCCAAATTATATTATGTCGTGAGACAGATGGATGACTCACCCATCATGTCAATCCCCCTTCTCTTTATATTGTTATGTCCTTGTTATAATGGATGATAGTCTCCCATATATATTTGTTTAGATTAATATAATGGATTTTTTTCACACACTGAAATTATAAATATTGTATCAAAATGAGTATTATATGAATGCTGTGTATTGTATGTGATAACATTATGTACTATACTCATGGTACAGTATATGATGGATTAAGGTTCAATATTTGAGAGTGAAACAAACCATACATTATATGGTGGATATCAAAATCATCATGATTACTATTCATAGAATTTACATTGATTTATGATATGTTTTGAAACGGGAGATGAATGTTTCAAAACATCAGTATAGGTAAATTTTGGGGTACATTTTATGGAGAGTGATAGATGAGGAACTATATTGATGGGGTTGAAAAAAAACTAGGGAGAAGTGTTAGCATTATAAACTTATTTTTTAACATAATATCTTATCACTTTTGTGAAATTCATGGTGGTTGATATCCATAGTGAGGATGGGTACGTAGTGTACCGGTTTATGTAAGGAGTATATTTTCGTATTTTAACTTATTACTGTTGCACATGAGCCTCAGACTAGTTGGTGAAGTCTCTCTAAGTGCTTCCACGAGACCCATGATCAAAAGCAGACGGATGGATAATTTCAGGGGCACTGTAGCAGGTAATGTAGCAGTTGTTGTGGCAGTTACTGTAGCAGTTATTGTTTTGTACTGTAGCAGCTAGAACTTATCACCCTGGGCCACTGGTTTGGGCTAGGCGTCCATAAGGCCTTCGGGCCACCTAAGGCCATCGGTTCAATAAGGATTTCGGGCCACCTGATTTGCAGTTACACAGACAAATTCTACAAGGAACCACTCCAGAGGAGGAAAGAGAAGAGAACACCCACCAGAGCAGGGCTGAACGGACATTGGAAGAATGAGAGGGTATGGAATTTTCCATCGGTACCGCACATGTGCACCCCTGCACATGGAAATTATAGCCGAACATTCATGCAAAGGTGGAGAGAAGATCACGATGCAGATAATAGGGAGGAGAATATTCAATTATTCATAGTCTGTATGATTTCATTAAGACCTAGAGGTTATGTAATATTTCCAAGCCTACTGGAAATGTAATTCCTTTTCCTACGGGCCTTGTAAGGGTTCCCTGTCATTCATTGAAAGAGGTTTTATCTGAAAAATCGATAAAAAATAAGTCTTTTGGGCCATTTAGTCAACTTATACCACTATTCCATTTTATATTTTAAAGGATAATGCCTCAAATTTGTTTATGATATGTACATAGTGAAACTATTTATCCTTTTCTATACCATATTTAGTAATCAAGTGGTCATTATCATCCTTATTACATTGATGGTCATGGAGGGGGTACTATTTAATGGGTGATTCATTTCATATTTCACACTTAGTTCTCCTTTTAAATGGTTATTCTCAAACTTCATAACCAATTCCATCTATTTAATTAAAAAACATTTCTCTTACATTTGATTATGATTAAAATATGGTCAACCAATAGATATATATATGTATTTTTTTCCAAGTGTTTATATTATAAACATTTTCATATTGAAGGTTATTTTATAGTAATAATCATTCAGTTGTTTTTAGGTTACATACCATAAGTTCAAATTATCAAGATCCTACATTAACAAGTAGTATATATGTAATTATTTTTTTCAATGGATACCCCTTTAATAATGTGATTACAAATATATTTCAATTCCATCATGTAATTATCTGAATATCTAAGGATTTCAAATCATATCATTAACCCTAACACCAATTTTATCTATTATTATCAAAAAAAATAACTAAACCATATTTTGGTACAAACATTGAATAATATACTATTCATGTCCTAAATAGAATAATAATCTCATTACTTAAATCATAAATAAAAAAATTATCACAGAAGATAGTGATCAAATAATTTTTTACAAAGGATATTATCCTTAAAAACACATTATTTAAATACACTTGAAAATATTTATCTATAATCATTATACAATATAAACAACTTAGATGATATAATGTTCATTAAAATAGTGATATTGGAATCAAACGAATGGGAATAGATCAAAATCTCATAAAATTAAGGAAATATTATATAATATTATATTAGAATATTTAATTTGAATTTGAGGGAAAAAATATTAATTAAATATAAAAATACAATGATGTAAAGAAAAATACATAATATAGTGTCATATGATCATTAAAATAATACTAATAGAATCATTATGGATATGAACTAGGTCAAAATAAATTCAATAAACATAATATATTTTAATAATATATTTTATATTTTGATACTTTAATAATTAACAACATGAATTCATGATGTAATTTCATTACATGATTATAAAATGAAAAATGAAAAACAATTAAAAAACAAGATTAAAAACTAGTATATTTAAGAGAATGATAAAAATATAATTTATTATTTTTAAAATTTCCCTACTCGTTCACATTTCAATGTTATAAAAATTAGAAACAACATCTAATTAGGGAAACTAAAATTTTAACAAAAATAATCCCTCATCCCATTCGCATAAATAACCAATGAACAATGTTCCATGAGTTTTATTCACACGCAAATCATTTGAACAATGATTCTTACATATTATTCACAAAACAAACATGTGAACATAGATTCATGCATCCCATTCATGCTTATTTACATCATATTATGTTACATGAAACCATAACCAATGAACTGAATTGTGATATAAGACTACCACCATTTTTTAAAAAAAATATGTGTTCCATAATAAATTTAATAACTCGTTATGTAAAGAATTACACAAAGAAAATATATTGGGTTTCAAAAAATATTTTAAAAAATATTATACCATGATCCTAAAAATTATTATTAAAAATACCTTTTTACAAAATAAGTCATATCATCATAACCTATTTAGTGTCACCAAAACATCACATTATGAAGGATAAATCATCGAAGTTAAAATTTGTCTAAATTATAATGTGTACAAAAAATTTAATATTTATTGATTTAAAAATTACATTCAAATAAGTTTTTTGAAGGAAAATTCATGAATATTAAAATCCAATATTTAATTAGATCCAAATTAAATATTCATTAAATAACATTAATTTTATCAAAATTAGAATTAATATAAATTGAAATATATTATTTTTGAAGGAATCATTACTAATTGAATGGTTAAAATTGTATACTAATTTTTTAAACATGAATGTTAGAATAATAAAAAAAATTACACTAAAAGAGAATCATTAATAATGGAACTTAAAAAATAAAAATGTTTTTAAAAGGATATGTATAAATACATTTCAAAATTAACATTTAAAAAACCTTAGTAATAAAATCATTAAAAGGGAAAATAATTTTTATAATTTGAAAGTTAAAATAATTTGAAAACATATACTTATAAAATGAATAGTAAATAAAGGAAAAATTAATAGAATATAAAGGTTATCAAAATAAAATATAGAAAGGAAAAAATAATAATATTTTTCTAATATGGAAAATAAATTTGAATACTTTTAATGTACCATATTGAAACAAATATACTTAACATAATACAGAAATATGTATTCAAAATTAAGAAATGAGAATAAATTTTTTTCTAATAAAATAAAGTTTGGTTATTATTGGTAAATGTAAACATTGATGTGTTTGAAACTAATAATTTTAATTAAAATTCATTATAAATGATATTTATTTTTAGGGATTATAGAAACTAATGAATTTATTTAATAATAAATTGATATTATTTTTCCACCAAAAGAGATTCCCATGTATAATATGGTGAAATACATACAAATATAAAAATTAAATATGACAGATCATTTTTGAAATATAATATAGATGAAATTCTGATTATGAGTAATGTATATGTTTAAACCCCTAATAAACCCTTTTAAACCTTGTGAATTTAGTATCATAGCCAGAAAGTTATAAATAAAATTAGATAAAAAATATCCGGAAAAATAATTAGAAATTTATAATAAATTACAATAGTTTATAATTTACATCATTGAGTAAGAAACATGTTTTAGTGAAAAGACATATTTCAATGGATTCATATTTTACACAATTAAACCAATACAATTTTATTTATCCTAGTACATCACAGAAATTAATATTTCCAAAACAATTACATGATATCCTATTTTATTAATATACATATTAATATATCATTATTAATCCTTCTAATAATTTTTCATCAAGTTTACATTAATTTGTTAATTCTATTTATGACCATCATGTATTAATAAATTAAACAAGTTTATAAAAATTTAATAATTTTTTATCATTATCCATAATACAATAGAAATATTATTAATTAAATATCAATTGTGATTTTCTAATATAAAATATAAATTAATTTATTAATCTCTCATATCATTATATAGTTTTTTTATTTATGTTGTAGGAAAATGGAATCAATGCTTACAGATATTGTCGATCATAACAAATGAAAATTATACTTCATTGAAAACTATAATAAATCACATAAAATTAAAAAAAAAATTTACTATTATATTATGATAAGATAATTTTTTACATTCACATAGTCTTCAACATTAAGAATTTAAAGCATTGTTCATGTATATGGATAAACTAACCCAAACATGAACATGCTTATACACTTTTAATGAGTATTATTGAAGATGCATTTATTTTAAAATAATATAATAATGATAGAAGGATGATGATTTTATTTTAATAAATATATGATCTTTGAAAATTCGTTATTTTTTTAGTAATAAAATGAATAACATGGGAAAAATATTCTTCATTGAGGTTTTTTTCTTTGAACATGTATGATTAACATTCCATTTTTTCATCTTATTAAATGAAATGAGTATATAAGGTTTGTAAAATTAATATAAAAATGTATTAATATAAAATTTATTATGATAACATTATATTAATATGGTTAAAAAAAGTTTTTGTGATGGATATTTAAAATAAAAACATAATAAATAAGTAAAACATATTATTGAGAGTTGGTCATTCATAGTTGTCACCTTAAAATTAAATAGATTCCGATAACTAAGTGTATCCTTGGTATTATTATTTTTAGGAAAGGGTTAAAATGAAATTTCCATAACATAATATAATGGAGTAATTAAATTTATATTTTTATGATATGAATTTATCTTCTTGAGATTTTTGAAAGAAACCCAATGTACAAAAGCATACATGATATACTACATTAGGTTTAAACAAAGATCTAAATATTTTTTTAATGTAACGATTTTAACATAGATGTTGGAATATAATGAAATAATATTATCAAATTAATTATTAAAATACGGTTTATAGATGTTTAAATAATTATTTATTGTTTACCAAATTTATTAGAAATTGAAAAAAACCAATTGAATATAAATGATGTGTTTTAATGAAAACCTATCTTAAAAAAGAATAATTATGTTTATAAAATCATTTAAATCATTATGGATTATTATTTCATGGAATATATAATAATATATTCAATATAATTTTTTATATTAATCTTCTATTTATTCTAGATATGATATTAAAATAATCATTTTTTTCAGAAAATATGTATTTTTCTTAAAATACATATTTCCACCTTTTAAAGGAGATACTTTTCTAAATTTATTTCATGACACCATTATATGTTATATTCGAAAAAATAAACATCTTTTTTAGAAGTGTGACAAAAAAAATTATAATTGATGCTTTTTTGATATTTTTCTAATAACTATCATGTTTTTAGGAATAGTAAAAATACACAAAATTTTAATTGAAAACAACTTTTTACATCAAGATAATTTATATGGTTAAATAATATTAATTAATAGTTTTAGGTATAAATGGAATATATATTAATCATTTAATCCAATGTTTTTCATTAAAAGTAATTTTAGATTGAAATTCGACATAAACACATGCCAATCATTTGGTAGTTTTTACATCATAAAAACACGTTTTTTGCTTTTGAAAAACGGAATTAATGTAAAATTAATTAACCAAAATTATGTATCTTCAATTTTTAAAAATTAATTCCATATTTGGAATCATAAGGTCCATATTTTATAAATAAAAACCTTTTATTTTTGGACATTATGAATAGTAAATTTAGTAATTATTTTTATTTACCATAGATAAATGGTAAATAAGGTAAATAAGGGTCAAAAATTATATTATAATAATATAAATAACCCTAAAACGTGTTAAAATCTTATTGGATTGGATATTTATGACCATTTCCATACTTGGGTTATTTTTAAGACTCCATGTATCCACATATGAGTGATAATTACATGTTATAATAATTAATTTAATGTAATGAGATAAAAAACATAAACATGTATCTTCTTACTAAAGAAATTTTTATATGGGGTTATATATTGGATCTATGTGACTATAAATAGTAATATTAAATATAAAAATATTATATACATAATGATTATTTATTTATAATTTGTAGACATCAAATAAATAAATTTTATTGTGACAAAAAAATGATGGAGTGATGGCTTCATTAACAAACGATTCAAATAAAATATATTATAAATAATAATATAAATAATATTTTACATAAATAATTCCATCCGATAATTCTATAGGTTAATATGACATTTTTGGATTTATTATATGTTTTTTTGATAAAATGAAGTTGTTATGAATTTGTAAAATAGTAATGAATGAATACTGTCCATAATAGAAAAAATAAATACATAAAATATAAAAAAAATTATTAAATGAAATTTGATTCCAAAAATTAAAATATTTGGAAAAATGGTAAATATAACAACAAATATTTCGAATTTTTTTTCAGGTAGTTCGACATGATATGCTAATTACATTGTCCCACAATTTGTAAATAACATTATATCACATACCATGGTGGAATTTATGATGGAACAATATTTATATATGATAAATATTATATTTATATTATATCTATACGTATGCGATTTTTAGTTACAACATATATTTGTGCTCCCCATTATGTGTAAATATGATAATTTCATTTGAGGAAGTGCAGAAAACCTCCCACTCAAAATGATATGATTCTTTCATGCTATACACTGAACATATAATGGTTGGTTTTATTAAAATTATGATACATTATGAAATAAAAATAATATTTGAATTATAATATACATTTATATAAATTGATTATTATTATTCTAATATGGGAATTAAATGAAATTATCATGCATGTGTACGTATGACCTATAGTCCCGAAGAAGGGTGAATTTCATTTTTTTATCTAAAAATGTTATGGAAATTATAAATACATATATATTGGATATATATGATAATTAAATAATTAATAATATAATATATAAGATGGTTATTTGACGATATGTACAATTTACATCAAACAAGTTCATTTTCGACTCAAGTACAGAATATTGACAAACTGACTGAGATGAACTTAAATAATTATGTAGTTTTTATAACATGATGATAAGTAATATAATATTATTAATAAATATGAAGTATGTTCTAATGAAAGTATAAATTAACCTATGTTTATTATTCAGAAATATATATAATTAACAAGACATGTTGAGCACAAGGTAAGAGAACTTCATAACCTGATTTACATTATTGGTGTTTATTTTCTACTTCATGATTATGTTTCACTTTGATTATTTGTGAAATGAAATTTGATATATTATCTTGTATTTATACTTTACATATGGGTATTTATAGTGAATATACATAATCACACTATTTTATTAACAAAATGATCTTTGTCTGGGAATTTCTATCCTCAATTCCAAATCATCAAGTTTTATGCATACATCATTGATTATATTATGCAAATAATATGTGTGGAATAATTTCTTATTTACTTATGATTTAATTTAAACTTAACATTGTTTGGAAACACTATTTTTACAAGTAATCACCCATTTATAAATCCGTACTTAATTTATATGAACATTGTAAGGGAAATCTTAAAGCAGTCTCATTTCATTGAGTTTAATATACATGGCATTGGTTTTGTCTTTTCCATGAATACATGTAAATGAACCCGGATTGTTTTAAACTGAATATCTTCATATATTGAGAGTATTTATATTTTTCATACATAATTATATAATTAATGTATATATAATCTATTGATACAATCTGTTTCAGTAATTTTTCTCTATTTACATTCAATTGAGACATCCTTTTTTTATGTACCAATTAACTTTTATATGGTTTATATACATCCCAATGACATATTATATCATGAATCTATTTATATCAATGTTTTTTTTAATTTCACTCTCTAATTTTTTTATTCATTTATATTCTCAAGGTGTATGATACACTTTAATTAAAACATCATTTTAAATGTTTTAATGATTTATTCTTCTAATACATTCTCATTAATGTCCATTTTTTTAAAATGGATTTAAGGATGTATATTTATGGAAGTTAATATTTTAAATTTTTAAATCGATTAACTGTTTTCAAAGTGGTATGGTAAACATTGATTCAAAAATATTCTTTCTAATCAATTTAAAATGTATTTTTAATTGGATTAATTATTTCAATAACATTAAATGATATAATGTGAATGATATTATATAAATTGTATTTTACCTTTAAGCAGGTTTTCTGTTTTATGATTATGTTATGGTTCTCTAGAACTGATTTTGTATAGAGGTGTTTCTATGATAAACTTATGGGGGTGATCATATGGTAGCACTCCAATGTATTGGTTACCATGATAGAGGTTAAAAATAATTTTTCTCTTATGATATTTAGGGAATATACAGTGGTGGGAATTCCAAATGTAACCATGAAGGTTACTTCATATTTAGGTGTGAAAGATACAGTGTAAATATGATATTGATGTCACATGTTTCCTTTCATTTTTATGATTTCTATGTAGTTTTTTTAGAATCAAATTATTACATGATGTAAGCTAGGTAGTTTGTGTTTTATGGGTTGAATGTATGATTTTGTGAAAATGTTTTCATGGGTTTTAAATATTTAAGTACTAAAAATTTTATTCCTTATTTAATATTCCGTAATAATCATTTTATGTTATTCTCGTGTTTTTGAAATTTGTTTCACATGTTATAGGTAAGGATAAAATAATTTAATAATTAATTAATATTTTAATCAATAAAATATTATTTGTTTTATTAAAGTAGTTTTATTATTGTGAAAATAGGATAGAGTATAGTTTATTGTTTATAATTTTTTAGGTGTAAGGAAATATATATGGGCCAATTCAGTAAAACAATAAACATTAAAAGATCCTCAATGTGAAAGAATGAAAATTCTTGACCAAAAATCCATATTATGTATGGATTATGGCTGGGGACTTATAGTTGGTATCAAAGAAATGTCTAAAAAACATTAGAGATTCGGTTTTTTTATCATATGGTTTAAGGGTTTCAACATGGGTTTATAGTTTTATGGTATATTATTATATAAATGTACTAGAAACTCCATTTGAGGCTTTATGATTTGGAATATTAAGGTTACTAATCGAATTTTTGGATACATTATCCATTGAAGAAGTTACATGTTATTTTTAATGAAAAAGGTTAGGATTGAGGTACGTTTGAGTTTAAAACATTTTATGGTTATTTTTTAGGAATTTATCTAAATTTTTCAACATTATTAGAATTATACAGTTTTTGAAAAAGGGCTTTATAATGACCGTGTGACAACCGATCACCTCATAAAATGATACATGAATCGAACCCAAAACCAATGTGTGACTACGATTTATCCCATTCCATTGGACAATGTGAATTCCCTGGTTAGTATGACTTATTAATTTTAGTTAAATGATTATATATATCAAGAATAAGCTTATTTTTTAAACTTATGTTTTATCAAATGGATATCCTTAGTATAGGAAAATGATATGGTGATTAAGTGATAAATATTATTTTGTATGATGTTTTCTATTTTCAGAACACTATATGTCTAAGGAAAATTGAATACTATTATATTGCATTTGAGGAGTAAAAGATGAATTTTATTTTAGTAGAATCTATGCTTTTATTATAGACATTTGGATATTTTGGGAAATTTATGGAAATTATTAACATATCATGGAGATTATATGATTTGGTTAATAAAGTTTCACTAAGAGTCTTTAAGAGTAGTCGATGTTATTTAGAGGTAAAAAATAAGATTTATCGTGGAAGAATATGTGGCCAAATCCTCCAAAATATTGGATTTAAATATCATTTTGGATTATTTTGATAAATATTAAGGATAGTTTTTTATTTAATGATCCTTGTTGAACATTTGGTATTGTAGGTTGAATTTTGGAGATTAATAGTAGTATTAATTTTAATAAAGGGTTATTCTTTTTATGGATTATATTATCTAGTACTAACTATTATTGTTTTGGGTTAATTTCTAAATATAGGGGAAATATATAGTTCATGTTTTTTAAATTAATAAATTTCTTATATATTGATTCGAGTCCTTTTGGTGTGACCAAGTCATATTTAATACTTAGTGTTTCAGAAAAGATGTGTTTTTGGTAGATAATTATTCAAGAATGAAACTCTACATGAAAAGTAAGTATGTTCATTATTTTTTTATTCTTTGTAGTAAAATAATTACTAAACATTATGAAAATTGCCATAAAAACGTTTTTCATTTACTTTTTCTACTAGAAAATAAAATACCATTAAACCCATAATAGGTAAGTACAATGAATTTTTGTACAATATTTCTTATATAGAATTATTTCGAGCACTTATTCTGAGATGGCGACTGAGTCTATGTTCCTGAGTGCGTGGAATGACCCATCAAGAAATGATAGGCATTAAATAGAAGGTGTGATTGGTTTTCCATAAAAAGTGTAATAACTCATAAATGATTGCATGGATCCAAAATAAGAGGGCACCATTACGTTTTGGATGGTGGTTTTACACTCGGTGTGACTTACATTAGTCGGCGTATGGCTATGGTGAGAAAATAAAAAAAATGAATAACCGTAAAAATTATTAAATATAATTATTTTATTTTTCATATACTTATAACTCAAGAATGGAGACTCATATTAAAAATCCAATATGACCACTTCGCTCATGGGGGTATGATTTTTTTAGAATGATCCTAACATTGGATGGTGCAGGCCAACAGTGGAATTTTCCTTTTGGCCATACATAAAATAATTATGTAATAATTTTTTAATTTTTTAATTCTTATAACATTTAATGATAACTGAGATTAAAATTTTGAGATTACTATTGAGCTCATGTTGGCATGTTCCACTAAGGGACAACCTATGATCAAATGTTTCGGGACGAGTGTGAATGTTATTTTTTGTTACATTTTTAAGGTACTTTTAGTAAACATGAGAGTAGGTTTTTCTATCTTTTGAAATTGTACTCATATTTGAAATCTTAGGGCGCTGTTGAACTCGCAATGCTAGGATTCACTCTGAAAAATCATATGTATGAGAAGAAAGTGTTGGATAGAATAGTTAGTTTTCTTAATTTTTTAGAGAAAATAATAACATTACATTTCCAACGTTCTTTTATTATCTATTATGATGAGTGGAGACACTATGGTGCAATGAGAAACTATAATAAAGGTCATTAAATGGATCACTTAATGTGATCCATTAATTAGTGTAATTAATGACGCAATTTCGTAGTGTAATTAAAACGTTGTGACATGTTTATTTTATTAATAATCAAATATTTTTGAGAGGATATGAGGAATGACTGGAAAAAATATAATTCATTGGTGATGATTTCCCTTTCTATCGAAGAAAAAATTACGAAGCAATGGACATTGGAGGATTGGATCTGGAGATTGAAAAACGATGATGAGAATCACATCATTTTTCCTCAGTGGGTCCTTTGAATCCATGTAGGGGTTTATGAATTTTGTGTGATTTATGATATTTCTATGTTCTTCATCCTAAGACAACGAACACAGATCAACTGACGAACATGATAATATGTGGCTCAGATGTTCTTGTGGGTGGGTGTTTCAATTGGGGTTTTTCATAATATTTATTAAAATCTTGTTGCCACTGAAATCCCCGAACACTAACATCATTAAAACTTCTAATGAAGAGGGGGTGGGTGAATGAAAATTTCCAAATTCCCTCTTCAATGAGTGTTCTTCATGGATAAATATTGAAGTGGTGTTAGGTCATGTTTAAGGCCTATGTAGTGATGTAAGCACCCTACAGAACTATTAGGCATAAGGAATTCATGAAACACTCCTCTGGAAAAACATCAGTGGGTCGTCGAAGGTCCCACCAGTGTGTAAGTGTCTTAGGTGGTACGCGGCGGCCAACATGGGTGGAGGGTATCGACATGGCCTTCGACACGTTGTGGCGGCATGAAGATGCGGCTAGCTGGCTGTGTAATCGGGGGGGAACAACACCCGTCGGCCCTGCATGGTGTAGTGACCTGCCCGGAGCGCCCATGTTCAATGATATTACATGGTCCATCAACAGCATGTGGATGAAAATAGTCGACCACTTGGTTCACCATGCCGGACGAACGGGTTGCACCAGGTAGAGAATCAGATGCGGTCGACCTATGTCTGGGCTGTAGAATGAGCCCGCTCCATGGGCCTTGTTGCTTTAGGTGGGTCGTGCCCCACCTGGTGGGTCAGACCAACATCAGGCCAGACCCACGCTACCTATCTAGTCCCAACACCCATCAAGGCTTGTGATGCGGGGCTAGACCGGTACCTGGTCTGGACCCATCCAACCGAGCTAAACCCGTAGGCCCAATTGGCCTTCTATGTTGGACCCAATGCAGACCCCCAAACCGGTTCGGGTGTGGTCGGTCTGACCATGTCAGATCGGACCTGGATCCGACCAGGCCCATTTCATTGAAACATCAATAACTATTATAATAGGAACCTGATTGATTCTACGTATAAGGAATAAGTACCCTTGCGATGAGAAGGTTCTTCTGAGTTACACTACAACAGTTTTGTGGGATGTTGGAAAATGGTTGGGTTGGATTAGGCTTGAATCTAACTAGGTCATTTTTACTAAATTCCCAATAATATACAGACTGTGCGTCTGATAGATGTGTTGTCTAATGCGTTGGGACCCTTTTGATGAGATGATCCTTTGGGGTTACTATATGTGGGACTTTGTGGTTGTTGAGGTACGACCGATTTCTTGAAGAGTGGTTTCTGCCAAAATCAAGCGTGCTATGTATGAGAATCCATTGGCTGACTGTGATGTGATGAATGAATAGTTATAATATCTGGGTCAGAAACTAGATATCATATGTTGGTCACCGCCTATAAATCCTCTGGGAGTCTCCACCTAGAGATCCTCTTGGTGGGTCAGCACCTATCCATCCTCTGAGTGGGGCAGGATTTAGAGATCCTCTATTGGTCAACACCTATCAATCCTTTCTGGTTCAACACAAAGAGATTCCCTAAATTTTCCAGCACCTAGGAATCCTATGAGTGGGTCAGTACCTAGATATCCTCTATTGGTTAGCACCTATATATCCTCTTTAGGTCAGCACGTAACGATCTTCTTTCTATTTTCACCTAGAAATCCTTAGTGGGTTAGCGCATATTGACCCTGTGTTGATCAACAGAAGAGCCTCTCAACAGAATATGATTATCATGATTTTAAGACTAATCATCTATATTTATCTGCTTATGTTATACCTGGTTTGAGATGACATGTCTTTTACTTTATGTTATGTGGTGTATGTTTGTTTTGGTGGTTTTACCTCTGGGTTAATTTTCATTTTGTTTTTTCCATTTGTGGATTACCAAGAGACCATCAGGGGTCTTGGGGTCCCGATAAAGTATTGTTATACTCATCCATGCACCAATTCATCTTGCACATGTTTTGTCTGGTGTAGATGATCGACCTTTTTATAGAGGGGATAAGGGGGACGGGAGTGACAGTTGCTACGGTGGTAGACATGTTGGCCTATGACCAGGTGGTCCCATTAGGACCTAGATGGGAGGACATACTAATTCATCTTCTAGTAGATTCCCTACACTCATGATCAGTTGGTATTTTATGAAGATTCCCATCATAGTTTTATTTTTTACATTACTATTTTAGTTCGTTTTTGGTATTGTATTATGGCCCACTTACACTAAATAGTACTTCCATATATACTTGATTTAGTGGTATACATGTTTCCCCCATTCAGTGTGTTGGTATGTGGATGGATGCATGTTTATAAAGGTTTAAATGAAATGTATTCCCTTTTTGGGATATGCCATTCTGGTGCAAGTCACCTACCCCTGGCCTACGGAAGGCCGGCTTGGGGTAGTAACGACATGAACCTCGGGAGATGATTTGTAAAAAAGTATAATAAAAGGGAGTATGATTTTAGCAAAAAATATGAGTCTTTATTTTTTATGAGGAAATAGTGTAATGTGTTTTGAGTTGGGATTTAATGCCAGGGAGACCAGTGTCAGTGTGGCATCCAATTTATCCATACACTAGGACACTGAATTATGTTTTCTAAATCGGTACTCAAACAATATAATTGCATGTGTTTTGGAAATGCTTTTATCTTTAACAATTTTGAGTCGTCTCACCAGTTATAACAAATTGACTATGTTTCATCTCGATTCTCTTTCACGATGGTTCCAGAAAGTCATCCAACCAGGATTCTAATGCATGATGATGAGGATGGTCCAAATATTGATGAGTCTTTGGAATAGGGATCATTTCTCAAGATTTTACATTCGGAAAGTGTACCATAAACATCACTTTCCATTGGACATCAGTTACTAATTACACTACCATTAGAGGACAGATTTAGTATCAGTTCCTTACATGCATTTTAGTGATAGATGCCTATCATGTCCCAAGGTAATCCCATCTCACAGGCTTCTAGGAACTAGCTTGAGGTGGTGACTGAATTTCAATCTACCTAGGGTGCCATTAAATCTGATGGAACTTCTAGCAGTGATCCTTCTACGTGGAATAGCATGGCTATGGTAGGGTTTGGATTACCTGATCATATGATGAGGTGGCTTTTATGTGGGATGTGCATGAGAAATATTCTAAGAGAAAGGACTCTTTCCATAAAATATAAGGGTTATGTGAACCCAAGAGATTCTACAAGACAACATGTCAAAATATGAGTATTCATCATGGAATTCAAACATTCCCAGGCACTCAATGAATACAATATGACTAGTATTCATGGCTTGGACGTCCGATAGATATGTGTTTAGAGACATCTGACACATCAATATTCCTCTGTACATTCCTATTTATGATAGGGTACTAGAGAGAACATTTTTTGTTGAAATTTAATTTGCTGAGAGGATAGAACCAGTGAATGATATCTGTGGGAATGTAGGAAGAAATGTTAGTATTAGAGAATAGGATGTGTAAAATATTTTGGGAAGTAGAAGTGATAGGGAAATATTAATTTTTTTGGGAATAAGATGTGGAAGAGGATATAATAGATTTGTAAAAGATGGTATTCATTTCTATATATTACAACCACCCCCAATGTGGTACCACAAGGATTAGGATGCTAGAGTGCAGGGGAAGGGAGTATCTTCATGCTGTTAATGAGTATGACCCAATTGCTCTAGGAATAATTTGAGGTAAGGTCTGTGTTTAATACTAGCTACCGTATTAATAGACATATGTAATCTTCATTCCTTCTTGCCCTGAATCTTTTCCAAGACCTAGAGTTTCCAGTTAAGTAGTTAAATTTTTTCCTATGTTTGGAGATACCAATGGGAGGATACTTGATAATAACGCTTATACCAACATTGTGATCTGACCCTTGAGATGAGTGTTTCAGTTTGAACCACATGGTGAATGTGTCGAGGCCATACGACATTGGACTGCATATGGATTATTCATCCATTGTTCATGCTCAGATTAACTATTTTAGGAAAAAGGGATACGTTATATCTTTAGTGTTATAGAATAGTAGTTTTTAAAACCAAAATCATCTTATATAATAATTAAATGAGTTATTGGACTATTTTTAATTGAAATTTAATTACAATTAATTATTATTTCATGACTTTCATAATGTGCCCCTATCCTATTCTATAAAAGGGAAATTATTTTTCACAGTATCTCACACATAAAAAGACTATTGGAAAAAATAATATCTATCAAATAATATTAATTTAATCTATCCTTTCATCATATAATCCTTACATTGGGCTAAAAGAAACTCTAGAATACAATTTGGCACAAATTAAAAAAAGTTACCCAGTTTTGAGTTAATGTCTTCTATCAAGTTCCTTTACATTATTCTTAGTCTCCACTCCCTATGATATACTCTCTTTTTGATTACATAAAAAAAACAGAATCCTAAATAAAATATCTTATTATGAGACTGATTTGAAACCAAACATACACACACCTCCATTGAATGGATACAAACATATTGATTCTGTGTACGATGAATTACTGCCTCACAGAACGAAGATTGTTCAATTTTCTCCTAACACATTCCATGGTGTCCATTATGATGGAACTATATTTTAATATGATATATGTTATATATATTGTCTCCATAATTATTTAATATTATTTACAATATAACTTTTTTCCATGATGTGTAAATTTTCAATTTCATTTGAGGAAATGTCGACTACTACACTCCCAAAGTGATATGACTCATCCATTATAGACATGGAACATATAGAGGATGGTTTAATTAAACCGATGAGGAAAAAATGAATGAAATATAATATTTTTAATATAATATAGAATTTATATCATTTTATTATTATTTTTTTAATATGACAAAAAATAAATAAATTTGTGTTCATGTGTACGTAAGACCTATCGTCATTGTGAATGATGCATTTCATTTATTATCTCCAAATATTATAGAAGTTATAAAAAAAATATTATATATATATGTGATATTTATATCATGAATAATATTATATAGATGATGGAATATCTATCACATGGACAATTTACATCAAACAAGTTCATTTTCAACTCAAGAACAGAATATCGACAAACCGACCGATGTGAACATAAATAATTATGTAATTTTTATAACATTATTATAAGTAATCTACAATAAATAATAAATATGAAAATGTTTCTGAAGAATTTATAAATGTACCTATGTTTATTATTTTGGAATATAATGAAGGAATAAGACAAGGCGAACTCAAGGTAAGGGAACTTCTTATCTAAATTTCCATTTTTTGGGTTTATCTTCATCTTCTTGATTATGTCATTGTATGATTATTTCTGAAATTATTTTTTATATCAGTTATTGTATTTATAAATTAATTTTGGGGATTTATAGTGAATACACATAATCTATCTATTTAATTAAATAAATTATCTTTGTATGGGACTTTTTACACTCAATTTACACTCATTTGGTTTTACACATACTTCCTTAATTATATTATGCCATGATTATGTGTAGAATCAATGTATACGTATTTATGTTATAATATCCATTTTCCATTGGTTGGATATACTATTTCGTCATGTAATTAACCCATTGATAAATAATACATCATTTATACAAACATTGTTATGAAAATCTTAACTCAATCTCATTTAATTGAGTTAAATATTCATGTCATTTTTTTTTGTTTTACAAACTATTTGTGTGATTGAACTCTGATTTCATTATAGTGGCTATCCACATATATTGGGGGTATTATATTTTTCCCACATAATTATTTCATTGATTTATCCCTAATATAAGGATAAAATATTTGTAAGATATTTTCTATCAATTTACATTTTATAGACGCTTATTCGTTGTTATGCACCAATTCACTTTTATATGGTGTATATACAACCCTTTAAAATAATTTATCTTGAATCTACTTATTCTCAGGATATTATTTTATTTTAATTTCATTCTTTAATTATTTATATTTTAGTATTTTATCACGTGGTATGGGACTTTTAATTAAAACATTGTTTCAAATGTTTTAAGGATTTATTCATCTAAAGTGTTATATTTAATGTGAATTTTTTTAAAAATGGTTTTAAATATTTAATTATATGGTCATCTATATTTGAAAATTTTAATTCCATTAAATTTATCAAAGTGGTGTGGGAAAATTTTATTAAAAAATATTCTTTTTAAATGTTTTAAAAGTGTTTTTTAATTGATATCATGAAATAAGATCCTATATACTCTCTTGGGGAAATTTTATTTTTGCTATAAGCTGGTTTTATTTTTATGATTATGTTAAGGGTCATTGAAATTTATTATTTATATGGGTGGTTTCATGATAAACATAGGGTAGGTGAGCCCGTGATAGCTATCAAATGCATTAGTTCATGTGACTGAGGTAATTGATATTGTTTCCCCAAAGAGATTTATGTAATATACTGTGATGGATATTCTAAAAGTAACAATGAAGGTTACTCCCTATGTATCTATGAGGGCTACAATGTATGTATGATACGGATGCCACTAATTTTCTTTATGTTATTTGATTTTCAGGAATTTTATAAGGAATCATATTATTACATTATATATTATTAGTAGTTTATGTTTTACGGGTGAAAAGTATGATTTTTGTGAAAAATATATTCCTGGATTATAAACAATCCTGGACTAACAACATTATTCCATATTTTATATTACATTCTATTATTTTCATTCTCATCCCATGTTTTTGAAAAGTTTTTCCCAGAGTATAAGAATGGATAAAATAATGTCTTAATTCAGGAAGATTTTTATCAATAAAATAATTCTTGTTTTATTTATGGATTTTTTTTATTGTTGAAAATATTGATAGAGTATAAGTGTCTAATTTGAAATTTTTTGAGATTTAACGTAATAGTTATATACTAATTCTTTAAACCAGTAAACCTGAAAAGATCTTAAATGAAAAAGAATGTAAATTCTTAATCAAAACTCAAGATTTTGTAAGGTTTAAGGTTGGGGCCTTATTTGAAATTGTTTATGTGGTCCCATTTTATAATAGAATAAATGTGAAATATCAGAAATACCCTATTTATTTTAATAACTATAGAAAGAAATTATATAGAAAATGGATCCAATGTTAAAAATTAATGGATATCTAGGTAATTTTGGTTTAATCAATAAACAACCATGTTTTCTAACACATATTATAAACAATTTATATGTGTTTTAACATTACCTGATTACATTTTAATTTCTTACTTTAAAACTGGGTAACAAGTTTTTATTAAAGTTATTTTAAATTTTATAAAAGATATAAAGTTTATATATTACCCAATATTAGTGATATAGAAAAAAATTATATCAATTATTTAATATAATTAAATTTAAAGATTTAATAATATAAATTATAAATTAAAATCATTCATGTGTAGAATATACATATTTAGTTGAAAATTACACTTATTAGTATTATATCACAACCAAATAAGTGTTACTATAATTACTAATTTGGTTATATATCATATTAGAGTAATTATATAATATACTTAAAAACAATTAAATCCATATAAATTCCATGATTATAAAAAAATTAAAATAATTATTTAACGATTATCATCGGAGTTATCAATAATCCTATTAATCTAAATTTTATTCCCAAATTAAATTTGAAATATAAAAATAATATGAAATTTATTATCTAAACATTGATTAACATTATTATGCCGACATTTAATTTTTTGGGAAATTAATCTAAATATTAGCACATGTAACACATAGCACCCCATTTTTAGAGAACTTCTTTTTTATGAATAATATACTATGTATAAAATAAAATTATCATTTTCCAGGATTCTAATTATATTACAATTTTTTTGAAAATTGAGATATATATTCCTCTTAAATGATTCCAAAAACCTAATTTTCCACGCATAAATTTATTTATAAAATGAGATTAATTTTTTTAGATAATATTTCATGATTTTCAAATATAATTTTCCTGTAATTTATAAAATTAAAAAAACAATCAAATTATTTATATTATGTTATAAATATATATTATATATATCATTAATATTTCAAAATCATCAATAACATTTAAATAGTCAATTTATTGAAAATTCAATGTCTTTTACAAGTCACATAAAGTATATTATTCTATAAAAATTTAATTTATATAACCTAAGATAAATTTTTAGTGATGAAATCTAAAAATTAATATTAATTTATAAAATATATGTTGTAAATTAGTGAAAAATTCTATTTTCAAATTTAAAAATTTATTATATAATATAAAACTATACATAGTAACAAATATTAATAATATAATTTCTAATGGTAATTATTTGAAATTGAATATCAAATTTAAATATTAATTAAATTTAATTTTATCTTGTTGGGGATCATTTAAATTAGTTTTTTTTAATACAAGTTATTTATCATTTTCCTTTTTAAAAAATATATAATACATAATCTCATTGGAGAAATATTCCTTTCATGTGCCATGATCCTTAGCATTGTCAAATTTGCATGGTTCTGATAGCAATTGAGACATGGGAGAATGAGTAAATATTAAAATTTTTTGATGTAGGGGATTATACACCCATTATTTCATGATGAGATCAAGGTAAACCATGATTTTCATAGGTGGGTATTAATGAGTTCATAATTTGGGAGAGGCATTACTATGATGATGTGTGGTGGGATTTATTAATTTTATTATAGCTTATTAGAAAGGGTGTTCATCAACATAACTCTATATATGTGACAAGCACACTATTATTGATCCAATTGAGGTGTTCAGTGATGAGTGAAATATGGTTATCCATTTTGTAGGTTTTTTTAACTATATGTATATTGATGGTTATGATTATTTATGATGAATTTTAGAGGATATAATTGATGGTGTTACCATTATTCTATAATGGGTTGAGAATGATTCTCATAATTTATTTGTTTATGGTATATTGACTTCCAAATATTTTAATATTTTTTGTTAAAAATGAAAGTTATTATGGAATTTGTGGTTTGATATGGGGATTTATCTCATTATAGGTTTGAACATTGATTTTGGAATCCCACAAGTTCATTCCATGATGATTTGAAGGTTGTTGGATTTTGTTTTTGTTATTAATTGATGTTGGATAAATACCTTGAAATTTTATAATTAATTAATTACCAACACCTTCATGTGATATTTTTTTATATTGTGATAGTGGTGACTAGTGGATTTGCAATGAGACCTGACAATATTTGTCGAAAAATGTTTATAATGTGGTTAAATGATAAATTATAACATGAGATATTTTTATTTTGGATCATTCACTCTGTAAATGTTTAACTACATTTATGATTATTTTGATGCACAGTCAACCACAAGGTGTTGATAATTTTATATGAAAAACATTATGTCAAATTGATAAGCTATATGAAATTTAATTCTAGTTTAAATTTTAATGTATTAATATATCTAATGTTTTTAGAAAGATAATAATTTATTCATAATGAGATTTATTACCTTGGGAACTATATTGAATATAGAAAATCTAATAGATAAAGCCTAGATAAAGAGGATACCCACACATAAGAAATATATAATAGATGGTACAATTTGACATGATATAGAATCACTTTGTATGATGATTGGGTTCCCTTAAGATGTGTTTATACTTGGTTGATAAATTATAGATAATTATTAATGTTTGGGAGCGATTATAGAGCAGGTTGATCATACCCATAAAGAGGGACTATGAAGAATATATGGATTTTATTGTCATAATGGTGTACGCTTGAGTTCTATAATATTCTGAGAAAACTATAATGATGTTTAATTAAGGGATATCCCCAAATCATTTGGATTCATCCTATTGAAACAATCATGTTTATGGGAATCAAGTTTGATTCTTCAGCTAATGTTATGAACTATTGTGTCCATGTCCGTACCCCATTGAGATATGACCTTAAGATGATATATATGGTTATGGGTTGTTATTTTAATGGGAGTCACCTTGAATATGAGCCATTTTATCTCCTAGAATGTGTGAAATGTTTAATATTCTATTGGGTTTCGTACCATCCCCTAATATACTTTATTTTATATTGATAAGTTATAATGTTTCCAAAGACACCTAGGAATCAATAATTTTTTAATACAATCCTTTTTTATTCTAAGAAGCCCTTGTATATTATGGAAAAATAGATAAGGCCCTCGTATGAATGTTACACTCATTTTACTCTCTAATGACATTTTATGGGATGATGACTACCTCATCATGCATCCAAAAATATGGATTTAATGAGAGATGAATCCTTGGGGTGGTACATTTGTTCTAGATTTAGATCATTTTCATTCTGTATATATTAATTCCTTAATCGGTTGTGATTCCATTCATTTTTTCATACCACTACAACTTCTAGGTTATAGTGTTCGAATGGAAATACTAGTAGAACACTATTAATTTACTTTTTTCTAATGATTTGAATGGAATTATATAGCGGTGGGTGGATTCATACACTCATGAAATGATGATAAAAATCATGAGGGTTGATCTTTAATCCTCTTAATTTACCCATATGATATACACATAAGATTAAGTTAACACAACAGTGCTAGATTAATACAACATGTATGAGTTTTTTGTGAGCTATGAGGTGTACCATATGATTTATTTTGGATATATAATTTTATTTTTGGCGTAGTTTATGAATAATAAAAAATATTTCTATTATATTTCATAGTTCTTACTTTGTTATGAATTTGAATATGAAATAAATGTGCCAAATTCCATCATATTAACATTTGGTTCAACACAAGGGATTAAGGATTTTGGATGCATTGTTACTCCCCATAATATTTTTCATATTATTGAAGGTGTTATCAGGAGGCCCTTATATAGGGGTCCAAGGTTCCATTGAAGTTATTCACATGACCCAAGGATATTCAATATTTTATGACACGTGTATGGATGATCATGGTTTTAGACATGGTTATTGAAAAATTTTATTTTTATTTTCATAGGTAATTTTGTAATCCCCCTATAACAACCCACAATCTGGACACATATAAATTACATATAAATAGATAAATATTAATTACATAATATATGAAGACGGCATTGGTATCATATGGGTTTATAGTCTTTGTAATCACGGAAACAAGAATAGTTGGTTCATTAAACATCTACAACATCTTCTTCCTATTACTTCATAAGAAGATCACTTTTTGACATGTCAAAAATAATATATTATTTCATATCATGTAGAAGATAGACATAAGAAAAGGCTGATATAAAATTCCCAATAAGGGTAAATTATGGATATATTAATCATAAAATATGAATAGATTCATGAACACAACATATAAAAATTATACAATCCATATAAAATAACACAATAAAAATTCATGGAATAAATCATAGAAGCTCATAAGGAATGAATAATAAGAAACAATGAGCCATGAATAAATAATATTGGCCTAATATAAGAGTTGTGGTATATAAATAAGGATATAAAAAATATCCGTAGTGGTAAATTCGCATTCCAATGTCCGTCATAATGGAATTGGTTCATTTCCCAAACTATCATAGAAGAAAAGGTCCACTCCCAAGATAATGATAATGCATTTTTTATCTCCCTAAATCATTTTAGTATCCATGAATGACTCCCAATTAGTTTTTAGTTTATTGGTTTCACTCCCTAAACCATCGTATTGGAAAAATTCCATTACTAAACTAGTTTCACTTCATATTCTATCCATTTCTATGTCATGAGATATAAATCAAGACACATTTAATTATAGTCATATAATGATCACACATATTACATAATTAAACCATATAAAATTTTTATGTAATAATTTCAATCATATTAGACCCCATTAAATGAAATTGGGTTTCATAGACATTCAATAATAATAAATCATATGGAAGCGAAATAGGTTTCATAAATATCATTCCATCGAAAACATAAACAAACCATTAATTGAATGAGGGTTGTATTCATTAATTATTTACCCATTAAAAATTATTTATCCTAAAATAATGTTATCTTACATGGATTTTTGTTAGAATTATTTTTTAAAATTATTATTGAGGAAAATTAAATTTCTATTTTGAAAACACTTTTTTTAAATGATTCACATTTATAATTTAAATACATTTTATTAAAAAACAAATTAAAATATTAATTTAATAATAAATTCATTAATGATTCATTATGGTGGTAAAAATTTCTCATGTATTTATAGTTAAAAACACATTCCATTATTATTTTTGTTATAAAATTCATAAAGTACATCCCTTATAAAATGACAAAAAGTTTCCATTAATTCCATTATCTAAAATTTAAAACAAGAGTATAAAAATAATTTAAAAATATATAACAAAATAGTAATTAAATTTTGGGAATCAATTTTACAAAAACATGGGTATACATAAAAATCATAATTATTTTTGGAGACATAAAAACGTTTATTGGTGAAATAAAGACCAATATTGATATCATATCATCGAATTGAGAAATAATAAAATTGATCAATTAAATTTATTAACTTTAAATCCAAAAAAATGATTATATGAAACATAATATAATGAACTTTTGTCCTAAACAATATCATAAAATGCAATAATAATTGACATAGAAGGTTAACAAAAAAATTGGAAATTGGGACATGAACTTCTTTACTACATTTTGTTTAGTTGAATTGTATTCCCCAAAAAAGTAATAATTATAAAATGAAAAATTAAATAAAAATAATATAATTATATTCATTATATTATATATATAATGTTAGTATATAAAAACTATAAATGAAATAAGTGGTGAATATATCATATATCACATTGAAGAAAATGGGAGACAAGATACCCTTACATCATGTTTCCTATTAGTATTTTCATTCTTTGACATACATTAAAAGGTTTTAAATAATTTTATTAATTCATTAAATAAATATAATAATATTTATACTACCTTCTTTTATTTGTTTATAGACATACCACCCATTTATTAATATTATTTAATTTTTTTCATTTTTTTGTGTGAGTTCTCTCATTGTTTTATGATTAGTTTATATGTATATAACTATGGATGTTATTTTAAAATTGAAATGAAACTTTATATTTTTAATTAAATTTTATTTTTTATCATAAATATTTTTAAATGGTCCCATATATTATTTTTCATTCTTACATGTGGATGATTGATTAGATAAAATGATAATGATAAATAAATAATACAATTTATTGGGTTTTCCATCCATCTTGATCTATTTTTTATTTTTTATCGTAATATTTATATATTATATTATATAACATTAGAAAGGTAATAATAGTACCACTAAAATATAATTATTTTAGTGTAGTACATTCATGGCCATCCATGAAGCTGCTATTGGAAAATGTGAAATCACTATCCACGGAGGGGTTAACTGTAACAATTTGGACAGTGGTTTAATTTTATTGAATTAGAGGATTTAATAAAATGTATGGATATAATATTTTAAATTTTAAATATATAATTCCATTATATAAATGATGATAGAGTTATTATTCTTTATGGATGAAGGATGTGTAGATAAGGTAGAAAAAATGGATATAAAAAAAGTTGTTGGATAAATTTACCTCCTAAATATCACCTCCTTAAAGGAACCCTTAAAGACCAAAAGAATATAATTTGGGTTATAAAATCAACAATTATTTGTGGATATATTGGGTAAGATATGTTTTCTTACGGAAATTATAATTATTTATCTTTGGAGAAGATATTGGATGGTGTGTGGTGTTATTTCTATATGAAGATGGTGGTTGTATGATATAAAATAATGATTATCTAATAATTAAATCCACCACTTTTGGGTGGAATTGATTAAAATAAAATTATACAAAAATATTTGTTTTAAAGTCTAGGTAAGGTAGAAAAAAAATTAAAACCCATTTACTGTTGTCTTTTTTATTTATTTTAAGATTCTATATGTTAACTTTAACCTCTTATATTATTTTGCATATAGTTCGATGATGCAATTATTAACCATGGTACCTTTCATAAGTATAACAATTAATATTATATTGAATAATATATTTGACCTTATGATGAAAAATATTCAATCTATTTTACCCAATAAATTTTGTTACATTAAAGGAAAATCATTTCCAATTGTGTTATGCATATAACAAACACAAATAATTTGTTTTTAAGGTTAAAATCATGGTTTTAAAAATTACTATTATTTTTTTTATAAATGAAACACCTTATATATTAAGCCAATAAATAAATAAAATTTTCAATATTATTTTATTATCATTATCATATAAAATTTATGTCAAATGAGTTATGGTATTTCATAAAAATAGTGTTTTCACTATTTAACCCCCAAAAAATCATTTTTTAAATTTCCAAAAATTTTAGCCAAATAAAAATTAGATGTGTTGATTATAAAAAGATATTTATTTTTTCAAATAAATGATATAACTATTTAAAATAATTTATTTTTAAATTCATATGTGATTAAATAAAAATCAATTTTTGAAGAAAATATATATTTAATTTATAAAATTGCATTACTAAAAATTACGAGTATAATTCCAACGAATAAATAAATATAATAAAAATGATTTATATAATTATAAATTTCATAATAAGGATAAAATTATATATTCCTTCCAAAATATGTTGTATTCAATAATGGCCATTTTTAAATATTAATATTTTGGTGTTTATTTATGCTTGGTGATCTATGCAAGGTAATCTATCAATTAGATTAAATTTATTTTAAAAATGAAACTACCCAAAAATTTATTATATGATAAATTAAACCCACAATGAATTTATCCCTCTATATAATTTACTCATACATAAATAAATTAGGAAACCTCTTCTTTATTAAATCGTTATACTCCCCACTGGCTTCCTCAAAGTGGTTGTTTTGTCACAAAATATTATTATACGGAGTGTTATTATTTCGATCAACATTATTTATATGATCTAAAATCTTTACAGATTATTATTACAAAACAATATTACTATAGAGGTATGGAATGTTATTTTAATACATGTGAAGGATAAGTAAATAATATTTTTAGGAGTTAACATGGAAAAATATTGAACTTGATAGATATTTTGTGGAAGCACCAATCTATGATATATTACCCAGATATGGTAAATAATTTGAAAATTTTACATCCACATAATTTTAAATATATCATCAGATATAAAATTTGGATATATGTAAATAGATTTTTGCAAAACCCACATCATAAAACATTTCTATAAAACATCCTCTTAAAATAGAGAAATTAAAATTTGTAGGTCACTAGAAAACTAGGATTGAAATTAAGAGATAATTAGTGGAAACATAAAACATGGAAAAAATAATTGTCTAACTGTCTACATTTGATAAAGATTCATATATCAAACGGTCGTTATAATATCAGTGGCCACAATACCATTGACCAAATAGGTCTAAAAAAGGTCATTGATATCATCAAAATGTTGATAATGTGATCTAATTTTATTTCAAAAACATTTGTTAAATGATACGTACTTGATTTCATTTCATCATTACAATATCACTCATTGATTTTTGCTTCATCAAATTAATATTTATTTATTACACCATGAAATAAATTTTAGATTTTATTTCCTACAAAGCTAGTGGATTATATGATCCATAATTTGATGACAAGTCATTCCTTATATCTCTAGTTATCATAAAAAATATGACATAATATATTATCCAATATGAATAAATGTTCATATGGTTATATAATACATTAATCTAGAAAAGGTCATCCAAATATAAATGTAAAATATTTCATAAAATTTGACCCATATGGTCCTATCAAATAAAGTTTGAATTAAAAACATGAGAAAGAATTTGAATAAATTTTGAATTTAAATTTTCATTAATTCCCCAAAAACCATGATGTAACTCTTAATTGTAAAACATAAATCTTGTTATGGTCATTATAATGTATTCTATTAAAACATTGTATTAACCTAAATTCCTTAAAAACATTTTTGATAACATGGATCATATCAAACATTAACGCTTTCCTCATACCACATATATATAATGTCTACAATCTAAATCAAAATTCAACTTTTTTATTATATTAATAATCATTTACATGGTCATAAATACTATCCCATTTATTTTATCAAAAATAAAATTGTCTCTATTTTATTATTATGCCTACATTATGTAAATATTAAGGGTTATCTTTCCTTCAATAACATTTTTTCAAAAAATACAACTTGGTTAACATTTATATGTCATTAGATTCATTCAAATACATACTAAAAAAATATAGGGTAATAATCCTAAGACATTTCATTATGCTATAATTCATGTAGAAGGAGGTAATCATATGAAACATCACAAAAAAATGAGTAATGATATTTTTATAGTTCACATTCATACAAAATTAGTCATGAAATTCCCAACTAATGTTGTGAGGATAAATGTTCACAAATTTAAAAGGATTACATTCATTTTTTTATTGATTAATCATTCCATTAATCATGTCACATAAAATAGTAATGTTGATAGTCATCCATATTATAAAATTGATTGGGGTATTTATTATCATAATTCCCAAACTCAAAACATTTTATACATTGGAGTATGGGTGGTGCATTGTATAGAGATTTATCTGTTTTCATATAATTGGTTAATTTCATCCTATCATATCGACATTAATTTTCCATATTTTATTCCTTTACACACAAGATTCATTTACCAGTCGCCATAAATCAATTTCACCAAATGTTTCTTCACACATATTGAGAATATATAAAAATAATATCCTTTAATCAATGGTTTTTATAATTTCCTTTGAATTATAATTTTTTTCTTATAAATTACATGAGATTTTTGGGTAACTCTGATTTCGATCATTTCCGTGAGAGCACATAGAACAATTTTCTAATAGAACTAATTTAACTTATACCCATTGGACATTAATTAATTGGTTTTAAGACACTAAATAATGATTAGATTTTATATTCATGGGTGATAATTAAATTACATTCATGACTTCTAATCCTTTTAAAATAATTACCATATATACTATTGGTATCATCGTCCTTTATATTTAGCATAAGAATTTACATAATAATCATTTTTCATAAAACAAGTCTTAAGTGCATGATGTGGAGTATCCACATAAAAATATCCCATTCAATTTGAGGAATTTGTTTTTCATGCATCACATTCTTTATTAAATTAAATCATTGATATTATTCTCATTGAAAAATATAAAAAACTAAGACTTGTTTACCATGTCTCAAGCAGGGGAAAAAATATTTTCTCAATAGTGTGGATTCATTTCTAATCCCCCAGTAGATCAGAAGAACCGCTGGAATATTTTCTATGTTACCTCAAAATGGAAAAAATATAATATTGTTCCTCCCTATTCATGTTTGGATGTATGGTATGATTCATATCATGTGTGAGATTAAACATATGATTTTGTATTCAAGCTCCCATAAAATTTGTTTTCTCCTGAGCAAAATAATTTCAATTAACATCACATTCATCATTAACATTGTTCCTTTGGTTTCTATCCATTGAAATAAAATATTGTAAAAAAATAATCATTAATAAAAACCACATAATCATGTGAAATTAATTATAAAGTTTTATTTTATGACACCTTTGTTTTTTATTATTTTATTTAATATCATTACCTTAATTATAGAAGTGTAACATAGACATATATCATGGATTATTTCTAGGGTTGTATCATCATAATTTCAAAATTATAACTAAACCTTTATATGATACAATGTATAATGACCCAAAATATACATACATATATATGAAATATATGTAGATGAATGTGTATTACATAATATATCAAAAATATGGAATAATGTATTTATTTTAGTATATTTGGAAACATGTAACATAAATAAAACATCTATATAATAACCCTAATATTTAATAATAACTAAAAAAATTTAACATGTCATATTTAACATGTTTCTTCATATCTAAGGTATAATAAACATAATAAACGGGTTATATAATATTCATAATAATGGTAAACGAGAGTGATATCAATCATTACATAACAATAAGTACATGTACACAACATTTTAAAATAGCACCCTGGTGATTTATTATCATGATATTATGTGAGAAAATAAATAAAATATTTTAATAATACATTAATCATAAGAAACAATGGTGTAGGATAGAATAATATTATCCTAATAAATAAATTGTTTCATACATATAAGAATAAATAACCATTTATATAGTATTCAATACTCTTTGCCAAGACCATCACAGTGGAATGGGTTCACTTCCCACATCATCATAGTTTCCATGTTCACTACCATGAATATAATACTATGTTTTCTTCATTCCCAAATACATAATTTTATACAAGGATAAATCCTAACACTACCCTAGTAGATTGAGTTAACTCCTAAAACCATCATATCGTACAAATTTTTTTACTGAACGAGTTTCACATCACATTCTAGTCATGTATTTTTAATGATATATAAATCATTGAAGCATGATTATATATGTTGATATAGGTACCACCGATCACATAAATAAAATTTCCATAGGTTTCCCATAAGAAATAAAATTATATTAGACAATTTAAAAAAATATTAGGATTTATAAACATTTCATCATAACATAACCAATATAAAAGAAATATTTTTCCTATATATTATTCAATTATAAAAATACCATAAAAATAATTAGTTTTTTATTATTGAATAATATTTTATGTAAATCATATATACCATCACAAATTTTTAGTCAAGATGGAAATTTTTATTCAATGATCGATTGAAATAATTATTGAAGAAAATATACACTTTGGATTGAAAACATTGTTATAATTATTCTTTAAAATAAAGAATAATTTTTTTTAAAATAATTTTTTTTTATTGTAATGAAATACAAATTTACATAATGAGTAACGATGGTGGTAAAATCTACTCATATAATATATGTTAGAAAAATTAATTCTATACTTTTATCCTAAAAGTCATAAAGAACCCCTCATTGAAAACCACAAAGATATTACTTCATAAATTTTTTTATGAAAAATCAAACATGATTAGAAATTAAATAAAACCATTATAATAGAATAATAAAAATAATATTCTTATTTTATTAGAAAAATAACGGCTTCGTAGAAAAAGTTAGTTTAAAGGAAAACTTTAAAGATAAACTTTTTAAAAGAAAACACCTCACAATTATCATATCATTGAATTGAGAATTAATAAAATTAAAGAATTATTTTTATTAACCATAAAATGACATAAAAATTATTTTACATAAACTTAATATAATATTACATTCACCCAATACATAATCATAGAATTATATTACAAATGAAGTAGAATATTGACCCAAATAGTTTTAATTTGTTAATGAATTACTCTACAATGTTGTAATTAGTCGAATCATATGAGCCAAAAATGTAATAATTATCAAATGAAACATGGAATAAAATTATAATAATTATAATAATGAAATTCTATAACAAAATTTATTATATACACAACACAAATGAAATAAGTGGTAAATAATTCATATATATCACAAATGAAAGAGTAGGATAAGAAACCCATAGACCACACTTCCCTTTTGTTTCTGATTACGTTCACCACCTATATAAATTCAGAAATAATTTTATTAAATATTATTGAACTATAATCATATTTATCATACCTTATATGATTATTTTGTAGCATCTTACCACAACTTTATTAATAAGGTTCCATTATTTTTACTATTTCTTGTATATTGTTTCCAAGTTTCATGATTGGTTCATTTGTGTGTAGTATTGGATTTTATTATAAAATGTAATTAAAACAGAAGATGTATAATTAAATGGTATTCCTTCCCTTCTGTAATATTAAATTTTCCCATATATAATTCTTTTTCAAAAATAATTTTGATGTATTTGATAAAATATTAATGATAAATGATGAGTTTAATTTGGATGTTTTTCCGAACATCGCAAAATTAGATTATTTAATTTAAAATATTTTATATATAATACTTTTATGAAATTAAATTAGATATAATATACCTATTATAAACTAATATAACTAGAGTAATACTTTTATAATAATCCATGAAGGCTGTAATTTAAAAAAGAGAAATCATTATCCATGTAGATGGTTAACCACTATAATTAGGACAATTGTTTTCTATCATTGAATAATATTTTCTAATAAAAATAATATTTATATGATATTAAAAAATATATATTATTATATAATAAACATTTAACTATATTTTTTATTCATTAATTCATGAAGGATGTGTGGATAATGTAGAAAAAGTCATGAAATTAAAAGAGGTGGTTTGATTAATTTAATTCTGGAATATCACCTCCTTGAATGACCCCTTAAGAAAATTTTTAATTTGTAGTTGATTTTTCTCATAACAACATAGATGTGGGGATAGTGTATATTAGAGTTTTTTACAGATAACTAATATACATTCTAATATTTTAGGAGAAATTGGGTTGTGAGGGGTGGTATTTATACATGATGAGAGGTGGTTTAAATTGATTAAATAATGATTATTTTATTATTAAATAATACCACATTTGGGTAAAATTAATTCCAATGAATAGTCATTATAATTAATGATTTATATGATGTTACAGTCTTGATAAATTAATCATCCCCTATAATTTTATTTCTTTTATGTATTTTAATCATTTACCCCTTACCTTTAACTAACAACATTAATATGCACCTAATACGGTAAATCAATTTTTACAAGTGAAAACTTTTTATTCCTAAAAATTAAAATGACATTATAACATAATTTAGACCATATGTTTCCAAATATGGAATTATTTTTACCTTGATACATATATTAAAGTGAAAAAAATTAATTATAAATATTTTATGCTTATAACATATACTAATAGTTCATTTTTATGGTCAAAACATGGTATTCAATCATACATAACATGTGTTTCTAAATATAACACATTAGGAATTTACTAATTATTTAAATATATTTTGATTAAAAATATGGTTTAATAATGATCATATATTATTATTTTATTAATGATATGTTATTTCATAAATAAATTATTTAAATTATTTTACCCATTAAAAAACATGTTATAAAATTCCCAAAATAGTAGCCAAATCTAATTTTGATTATAAGATTTTAAAAATAAAGACTATTTTACCAAATAAAATTCTAAAAATCTCAAAATATAATAATTTTATTCCATATAGAAGTAAATATATATATATATTTTTAAGAATACATATATTTATGGAACAAAATGGATTTACTAAAATTTCGGTTATTATTTCCTATGAATATATTAATTTATTAAAAATGACTTGAAATAATATATATTTAATAATTTTATGAAGAATATATTTTCTTGATACATTACTAGCTAGTTTATATTAGTGGTGTTATAATAATAAAACATATAAGATTTATTTAAATAATGAGATAAATCATAAAATCATGTGGTGTTACACCATCAAGGTTGTCATGATTCTAGTAAGAATAATCATTATTATGTTCTCAATGATTTTATAAAATAATGATAATTTACTTTATGTGGTTGTTATATTTATTTATATTATCAAAGTTTTGTATTTTTTTCTAATCCTTTCATCGGTACTCTTCACTATATTTAGTAAAATACATTAATATTGTATTAGTGCTGATAAATTGAGTTATATATTATCATCGTTACCATAATTATATTTTATTAGGATACCCTAATAGAATATCAAAATGATTCTAGAACATGCTGCAGTAGATTGCTATTTTTTCATGTTTGTGATTGAGGATTTTTAGTTGATCTAGAGGCTTGAAATTGGTCATGATTTGGGTAATTCTAGGGCCACTAATTAATTTTATTTCTTATTTTTATTTATTTTTTATCAAAAACATTGATGATCAGTTATGTATTTCTATATTATTTACTTTAATTTTCTAATCAAATGTTCATTTTTGTCTGTTCTATGACTTGGATGTTATTAGATTAGTTATATTCTCTCATATCACAATTATATAAGTGGTATATTCTCCCAATAATATCACTATAGAAAAATGTTTCTAGATAAGATTTACCAATATACATGGAAGTTTTCTAGAGGTCAGATGGAGGTCTATTTGGTTGACTATCAGAAGTGAAATTATGAATGGAATTACATAATGAGGTTTTAAGAAAAATTAGTTTATATCATCATAGGAAAATATGAATTCAATATCTTCCCCTCATGATTAAATATTAAAATTCTTGTTTTTGAAATTAATTATTTAATATTCTATTATATTTATAAAATTTAATTACATTTATCATTTAAATGATAACAAATCATAAATTTTTAATCATGGAATTTATTTAATATTTTTTTCCTTAATAATATTCTCTATATTTAATCCAAAAAAGTATTAATTAAGGTAAATTAGTAATTTCTTCAATATTTGTATTATTTTTCACATTATTATTATCCATGAATATTTTGTGAAATAAAAGTTTTGGTATTGTGAGTCATTTTAATAATAAAGAATATATAATTATTCTATACTGAAAATAAATTAATATTAAATTAAATTTTATATAAACAGAACTGATATCAATATATTGTATACAAAAAAATATTTCATTAATAATGGTAAAACCTATTACATAAAACAAAAAATCAATTATAGATGATAGATTTTTTTTATGTATTCATGTATATGTGTCTCATTTTATATTATATCTACATTAATATTTTAATCCCCAAATTTTTATTTCCAAAATTCTATAATGATTTCTTAAAATTCACAGGGGAATGATTTTGATTAATATTATAAAATATCTAGATCATGATGTTAAATTTAAAAATCATAGAATCATGCATGAATAATAAATCCCATTTTATGAAAGCAGTTTAATAGGGAAAAAATATTTTATAAAAATGTACTGTATTATAAAATGTACTCAAATAATTTTTAATAATATATAAATTTATCTCATTATCACCTAAGAATACGTACATGGGGGAGGTATCCAATATCCATGAAAAATTTTTTGTCACTAAATATATTTTAATATATAATATTCTATTAAATTATAATATTTATAGATTTGGATGGGTCTTTTGAATGGACATGTATTCCCTATAAAACAAGTATCTTACCCAATATTTCACATACCTAATGGGAATTATCCATCCACATGGGATAGTTACATGCACCTGAGAATCAAGGAACAAGAATAATGAATGATTTCTCCCAACCAAAAGAAACAACATGGCACTTATTCATAACATATATAACAATGTAAATGATATATATATTTCATAATTGAAATAAAACATCACAATCAACCAAATATAGAGTACAAAATTATATAAAAACATAGATATAACAGCAAAGGAAATCCAAAAAAGGAATAAAATTACGGCATTTGATAGCGTAGGAAGAATCCCACCATCTCATCAACAACTACTAAAATCAAGTAATAGATAACCTTAACACCTCACTACGGTTCACTTCCTTTCTGTACACCGAATGAAATAAACAAGTGCACATGCCACCATATGTATAGATAGGGTGTGATATAATAGGATCAAAATGTTCTTCTATATGTTTTCTATATCATGTCTCTAAAAAATTATAAGATCACCATAATCCTTAATTAAATCAATGCCGAAAATGATTTTAGTAGTTTTTATATCAAAATCATGGAAAAAAGATTAACTTCCCATTTTCCCACATTTCTAAATTAATCAGTTAAATTGATTTAAAATCCATTCAAATTCATATTTAACATAAGATATATAACGTCATATAATTGAAATGAATTTATCATTTATCAAAAAAAGTCTATGGATGTAAGAAAATAATTCAAGACGAATGAAGATTCATTGGTAACATCACACCTCAGATCACACTCATTTTCATAAGTTATGTAACCAAAACATAATGTAGAAAAGTGAGAACACATCAATAAACTATACATAGACATCATTTTTGGATATCATAGGAACACCTCAACATGTAAAAAATTTAATATGTCTAACAAGACCCTAGAACAACTAACGTTGTGAGAATATGAAATACCCATGTTAAAACCACATCATTATGGATTAGTCACAATACTATAAATTACACCTATGTACCCAAGGATTCTTATGTGAACTATTTTCTAAATATATTTATTAAAAATTTTACTTCAAATTATAATTTGAGAACAATTTCATAAATCATTTTGTGATGCTTTAAAATCTATTTTCAATTTAACAAAACCATTGTAAATCATCTCTTATTAAAAACAAATTCAATACAATAAAATCCAAATCAAACATGTAATGAAATTTAATTTAACAAAACAATTTATAAAAAATATTACCAATTATGTTCACCAACATTGGAAAGATATGAGACCCCTTTCTTCAATAATTGGGGTCACACACACCACCAATTGAACCCAATAAAAAGGTATTTAAAACAATAGTGGCCCTAAAACCAAAATGATAAATTTTTAATTCATAAAATTTATTTAAAATCATAGTGGACATGTGTAATCAACACACACATTAATAACTCGCAACCTTCACACTAAAACCATTTATTGAATATCCCGTAGGCTATGATTTTTTAACATATATAGATAAAAAAATAAGACACCTCACCACAAGTCAAAGGATATGATACAACAATGAAATGATACTATTGATACAAAATAAATAAAGAATTAGAATGTCTAACTCATCTATATATACTAATACAAACCCCAATTATGGTAAACAGCATAACAAATAAATCCAAACAAAAAAGAAACTCCTAATTTTTTTAAGAATCTTTTGCTTTCAAGATCCAATGGAGAATTGGATGAATGAAATAGAATTTCAAAAAATTATAACCCTAAAACCCAAACCCAACACATTTACATGGTGTGTAATCCATTCAAATGTATTGTAATCCTTGGGATTATGATATTCCAAAAAAATCTTCCATTAAAAAAATGATATGTTAACATTAGACAATATGAAATCTGTACACAATGTGTTCACACCTCAGGTTGTGCACCATATTAAAAAATATTCCCAATAGAACATACATTCAATGTACTCCCATTTCTCAGAATTATTTTTTTACGTAGATATCTTAAACAAAATATTCATACACAGAATACCAAAATACATGTTGCATCATCCTCAATTGGTAAGGACCCAATAAAAATTACCTTATTTATGCTAAACACCATTATTTCAAACCAACATACATCACCGAAAATAATGATTATAAAAAATGATATATATCCTCTAATGTCCCAAGATACACAAAATTAAAGTGGAAAAAATTTAATGACAAGGGTATTACATGAATGTGGTTAACATGATTTAACAACCCCCCCCCCATAAGACTTTCCTTCCTTGAGAAATCAGGTGGAATAATGATGTCTCCAAAAGTGATATGGAAGCTCCTCCCTCACAAATAACTCTTTCCCCTAAGACTAATGAGAATATTATATAATTCTATATAACACTTTTTCTAAGATAAATTACATCCCAAAAACAACATTCAAAAGATATTCAATGATCTCAATTTGATTATCAACAATGGAAACATGTACCTTTAACTTAATATCATATTACTTAATAATATGATAGGTATTAAGGTTATATTTCATCAGAACTGATACATAGAAAACAACATAAATTTCTATCATTTGAACCATAAATTCAAAAATAATAATAAGCATTTCTACTCTTCTCAATGACTGCAACGGAAACCCCATATCTAGAAGGTAACATTCCATGTTTTACAATATGATGGTGATCTAATAGAGGAGAAACATCCCTGAAAAAATTTCCACCTACCAAAAAATAAAAAAGAATATTGTTTTGATATTTATAATATTTAATAAAATAATTTATTGTAACCATATGAAATTATATATATTGAATTATGATATATGTTTACTGAACCGAACTCAATCCCACTTAATATTCTTTCCCCCCTCTACCAAACACACATTTGATTATCACGGGTGACCAAACATTGTTTTGAAATGATAAAAATACATTTAAAACTCATAACATTCTTTATAAGATATTTCAATCAATCATATGATGCAATCCCAATATCCATCATAATCCCATACACATGTATAAAGAAATATCATCTAAAACATGAATAATAAACTATGTACAACCATATTTAGGTGGATATTAATTTATACTCAATCTCACCAGAGCCAAAATTAACTACTGGAGTCTTCCTCATTGAATTGATAAAACAATTGGATTCATGTTTAAAGTAGTAGTTGAAAGAACGCCATGTATCCTCACAATTTATTTCACATACAATATACCCATGTCATTAAATGTTTCACTATGTTTGGTTAGAATAAATTTATCTAACATTGTCTAGTATTAAATCTCAACCTATATAGAATATTCCCTATGTGCATTCCACAGTTATCCAAAAAATATGATGAATACTTCATTACATTGGTAAACTACCACTAGAATAGGATAATGAAGACCATAAGGTTTCAAATGTTAGGCATGTAACTTTTAGAAGGGGTAACTGCAGGATACATACTCCGTAATGTCATTCATCATACACGGCCACCAGATTAACCTTATCATGTCATAATAAATCTTCATATTGTGTGGATTAATGTTCAAGGATGAACTATGAAATATGAAAAACCTAGTTCCTTACTTATGATGTTAAAATAAACCATTCACCAAAAATTTATAATACCATGTGAGTAGAGAATCAACCTAAAACGATCTATCCAATATATATGGTTTCTTAAAACCCTATGAGCTCTAAATCCTATAAATGAACCGAAAAATAGACTCAAATAGAATATAAATTACATGATAATTGGTCAAAATCATTCTAAAAATATCCTCTTGTTCATCCAAATTAATCGTATAAAAATTCCCTTATAATTTTCTTCTATTCATGTGATTATATAATAGGTTGTGATGAAACATTACAACTATGAATGACTAAAATTAAACTCCCCATCATAGGGGAGTTAATGATATAATAGTAAAAATGTGAATTTATTCTAACCACCACCACAATATACATTTCATGTATTTATTAGATGAGATATAAGTCATACATCAATGGCCACAAATGATTGTAAAACATTACCAAAAAAGATAATGCCTCCAACATATTTGTGAATGTATTACTATGGAAAGATAAAAATAAGTAGTGGTTAATTATTAGCAGTTTGTGTAATATTATGAATAAATTATTACACCACATGCTCATTCTACATGACCAAATAAACAAAACCAACTCCAAAAGAAACATAAGAGACCAAAATACCCTGACCGAGCGCAAGTAAGATTAAAATAAAGATGAAGTTATAATGTTTTTCAACTCAATGAAATAAAAATTAAAATTTTCATTCCATGTGAATATCACCCCATTTTTGGTAAGAGGAATATATGGTGACTCTACTATAGATAAACCATTAATGGACTAGCACTATATCTAGAAAGACTAAGGAATCTTATAATCATAATGAAATTTTGTGGATCCCCCACAAAAACCCATACGTTAACTTCTCTAGATAAACTAATAAGCCATTACTATATATCACATGTCCAGATAATTTCACTTCCTGATTCAAGAAGTTTCATTTATAAGAATTCCATAGAAATAGGTACTCTTACATATATCCAACAAAATATCCTAGATAGATCTCATTCCCATACTCAAACCATGAATAAAACAAAATGTCATTCATAAAAACCACCATAAAATTTTCAATTTAATAATGGAATATATGATTAATAAATACCATTTAAATTTTAGGTTATTTAGTCAGAAAAAGGGAATCAAAATATATTCATAAAAAAAATTATTTCTACTGATAACTTTCTTAGATATATCACACTCAAAAACACTGAGGTGGGGATAACATAACTGATGATCAATATTTTAAAACCACTCTTCTCATCTTAATTGATCCAATAAATTATCTACATAGGGAAACCGAACCATGTTCTTACATTTTTTCTTTGTTAAAATTTTAAAAGAACATAAACACTCATAGTGAACAATATTATTTGTTGGAGAAGATAACTAGCATTACCAATGTAAAAAATGATGGTGAAACCCCCCATTTCACCCAGTCTTCCTATTGAATTGTGGGCCCTATCCACGATAATCTTTCCATATGATATGCAGATATCCATATGTGTTATGTCACTGAAACAAGTTCAATCATAAACTCTATATCAATATCAAGAGGAATCATAGAGAAATATTCTATGAAAACATCAGTAAAACCTCAAACAGTGGTAAGAAGATCAATAATAAAATAATTTTCATTAGGCCAAATACAAAAACATAAAATAAACTCTTGATATCTTAGAGAGAATTTCATTCATGGATAGATATCAGATTTTATTCCCCCTGTGACACCATTGAGCTTCCTCATACTATATGAAATGAGACACGCCAATGATAACAATCAACTTCAGCACCACAAGAAATAATCCAATATATCACATTGATTTTGTAAAACAAATCTAGAGTATGAAAAATAATATCCCAAATTAGTTTCATATAAGATATCAATAGTTCACAAGAATGAATATGTAACTCCTACACTTTTATCATTCATATTTTTCTCACTATCTACCTAAAAAGTAAAATATATCTATTGGATGGTTAATCATATACATAAAATAGATAGATATATAAGAGTGCGAATCACCAATTTCAAATAAATAAATGGTTAAAGATGATGAAATTAAGAAGGAACCTCCCACTATTGTTGGAACTATGTATACCTCGGGAAAAATTTCAACTTCTATGTATATCTTCTTAACTCTTATAGAATGTGGATACCGCCTTTTAGTATTTGAGGAATCTCACTGTGCTATATTATCCTTTGGAGTTGATGACCCATGAAAATATCCAGGAGTACACATATCATCATAGAAATGTTGCAGATGACCACAACGCCCAAAACTATTATATATAATTACAGGTTAAGGAAATGAAATCTTTTTGTATATGACCATGACATACTGGTAGCATGTTATTGGCACATAATTATGTGAAATGATCGGTTTTTAAGATACCACTTACCAATAATAATGACCCCCACTTCACTAATGATTATACCACTTTATATTTTATCCTAGGGTGCCACTGATGAAGCCACTAGGAGGAAGATAATATGTTTAATATTTAATATTACCTACCATATTATTCTCTTCTATCATATCCACTCCCATTGTTTCTACATATGTTGAATTATTTGGTATAAATAAACATGATATGATATTTGGTTGCAAACAATTAATGTTTTTCTATGATGTCATCTGGTCATTATTTACAAACTATGGTGAACAACAAACCATATCATAAATCAAATTAGTGTGGATGATCTATGAGAACTATCTTGGCTACAAAGAGATGAAATATGGAGACCATTTATAATCATTGAAAATAGAGAAAAATGTCAGGATAATAAAGTAATAAATCCCTTGTAATCCAATCCCACATTCCTATCTTCATGTACAATAAAATCATACAAAATTTTACATAGACCCTTATGTATGAATGTATTATTATTCACCATTATACTCTATGGTTTATTTTAGATATCGAATATCTGATCAATCATGAATACAAAGTCTTGTTTCCCTTAAGATTAATTCATATATTTAAAGGATGTTTGATTCTTGTGAAAGATCTCTCATTTTTAACCTCATTCTAATATAGATCTAGGTTTTATCCCAAAAACTGAGTTGTTATCATCTTGAAGATTTTGGTCCACAACAAGGACTACAAACACTATAGCATCAATAAATTTATGATCCCTCAGAGGAACCCATTTTTGTGCATCAGTTTCACCCTCTTGAGAGACATAAAAATAATTGTTTTGGTGGCATTATATTTCCCAAGGAATCAAAATAAATGAACTTACAGTAGAATAATATATGTTCATAGATTAAAAATAGAACATACCTAATATTAACAAAAATTACCCCAGATAGAAGGCACACATCTGAACATATCATGGTTACATGAGTCTCATTACTGAACAAACTAGCTAGGAAATCCCTAAAATTTATATCTCATGGCCCATCCATACTATCTCAAGACAAAAATTCTTACCAAGTAAAGGACCCTTAAAGAAAAAACAACCTATAATACCAATCTATGATGACTGTAACCAAATAAAATTTCAAACTGGTACTCAACATGATATGTGACATACTCAATGGGTGTTTTAGATCCCCATGGGCAAAAGACTAGCCCCCAAGAATAAGACCACAACTAGAGGGAAAAATTTATCCTAAACTGTATAATCATCATAACACATATACTTCATCGTGAGAAATAGAAAAAAAGAAAAATATATCCTATAACTTAATAAAAACATTGGAAACCAACAAATCGGGAGTATAATGAATCTCTAACCACGTGTCCAATGATAATTGTCAATAATAATAGGGAAACAAACTTCTCCATATGATAGAAATGGATGAATCCCACATTGTTACCACCAATGACACAAATCAATAGATATAGAACCACACCACCTCACTAAGAAACCTTTACATTCCCTACATCAATAGACATAACATAACACCCCGATATTGCATAGTATGATATCTCATTAAAGTAATACAATAGCTTGTGCTACACGCAACACCGATTTTGATCACACAACAACTTACTAAACTAATCATTCAAAAATCGGTTATGAATAGTATTAACTGAATATTGAATCAAATATACTCTATATTATTTTAACATTCCTATAATGTGTTTCTTATAAATAATATAGAAGCAAATTAATTTTTTTCAGATAAAATAAGTATTTTTCAAAAGATGCAATTTTACCGCCTTTTAATGGAGAACCCTTTTTAAAACAAAAATTTCACACTTCTATATATTCAATTTAATGAAATCAATTTTTAATTTAGAAGAGGGAAATAAATATTTAGTTTAGATAAATTTTTTGTACTTATATGATAGCTTTTATAATTTTATGAATAGTGAAAAAATATTTTAATTGAAAACAACTTTTTTAATTGAAATGATTTATATTGTTAAATTATTCATTTTAAAAGTTTTGAAGTATAATTAGATTATATTATTATCATTTAATACAATTTAGGTTGTTGTAAGTAATTTCACATTTAAATTTGACATAAACAATGTCAATCTTTTGATAGTTATTACTTTTTTTAAAACCCACTTTTTGGTTTTCACAACTGGAAATAATTTTAAATTAATAAATGAAACTTATATATTTTTAATTTATTAAAATAGACTTCGTTTTTTAATTCATAATATCAAAATTATATTAGGGTAATGTTTTGGAATATTTCCGAAAACATTCAATTTTTGATGAATAGTGAAAAACACTAAGTTATTGTTTAAAATCAAATTTTTATTTATATAATTATTTATTTATTTAAATTTATTTTCGGAAAAAATAGATACATAATTCCTATATAAGTTCATTTTAATTCATTGATGTTAGTTTATAAAAATTTTAGATAAATAAAAATTTTATCGATCTTCTTACCGTCTTTTACCCACCTCCTAAGAAAATTTTCTAATTTGAATAAAATATAATTCTACCGCTTCTATGAATTGAATTTCAAATATCCAAGAGACATGATTGAAATTATTATGTAAAATTAGGTTCAATAAGATAAAAATAATTTTTGGTGAATAGTAACTTTTAACTTTAATTAAACACGGTTAAATGTAAATTGGGTAATTAAAAGTAAAAATTGTTTTATTATAACCATAACGTATGCCCTAATATATTGGATGAGTGTAATTCGACCAAAAACATCCTTAGTAATAAAATATGATCCTCTAGTTCCACTTGGATTAGATTAGGATATTTATTATTAATTAATTCAAAAAAGAGTTAAAAGTGTTGCATTCAATGTTTAATAACTATTCCATTTTAATATATGGATATACAAAAGATAAACTATAATATAAATATTTATTATAAATATAAATATATTTCCAATATAATTATTTTTTATTTATAATTTTTAGACATTATATATTTTTATTTATTTATGACACAATGACGATGCAGTAATTACCTTATTAATGAAATATTAAAATAATTTATATTATAAATATCGAAATAAATGTAATTTGACACTTTTTATGAATTAAACTAATCATTTAGGTTTATATGACTTGTTAGGGTTGATTAAAAGAATTTTTTTCAATGTAATAAAGATGTTATGAATTTAAAAAAAACAAATCGTTTCAAAATTGACATAAAAAAGTTTTTAAAACATATATTATATTATTAATTGGTATTCTATTCCTAAAAATATAAGGTTATTCTAAAGGGATTATATAATGTTATATATGTCATTAATTAACTACATGGGGTTCTCTTTAATGTTTATAGTATGTTTTTTTACTATATAATATAAGAATACATAGAGACATGGTAAATGTCAAACTATTTGACTAAGAGATAAATCTAAAGGTTAAAATTAATATAGTGACCCAAACCTATCTAAAATCTATTTTTTGAGTTTTTTTCGACCCATCCCTGCCATAGCTTTTAAATAATTCATTTTTGTGCCATTAGAAACCGAAAATGATTTTATTATAAAATAATATTTCAATCTTTTCCTAAGGTGCCCCTCACCCCTCTTATAAAAGGGGACTTCCCCTTCTTTCAAATTCACACCTTCAAATCCATTTGGTTCGGTCAACCCCAACCCAAATATCCTCCCAACTATCCTACGTTAATCTTATAGGCCTTCCTTTAGTGAGAAAGACAATCTTAAAGATCCCTTTTGATCAAATCAATGTGAAGAACCTAAAGAAGAAGTAAATATTCCATCACCTCTTTCAAGTTCTTTTCTTCTTCCACTTCCTCATTATTTATTGATTCTATTCTTAAATAATAACTCATGAATATCCTATATACTGTGATGTTATTATAAAAATGGTACAGCCAAATTAATTATTCTATCCATCCTATAAATGACAAAGTCACCATATGTACGTATGTACGGATTACCGTCTCCACATCGTGGGTTAGTTTGTCATTAAAATAATTCATCATTTGGATGAGTATAATAATGAGTCTAAATGATATAAATAATAAATATAAAACGATAATTATTCTTTTTATATGATATACCATCCCATTATATGTGATTCTAATATCAAAAAAATTATATTGTCGCTCGTGCGTACGTACAGATTACTGTCTCGCCGAACACGATGAGATTCATTCCCCATCGTATCCATTTAAGACCAATTTTCGTTTGATGATTAAACATAATTTTTAAAGACATAATATCATTCTGAATATGAATAAGATACATTCTATCCATAACAAACATTACTTATGTAACAAAACATATAAAGGAAAACAAATCAGTTAACACCCGAAAAGATGATAATAATAAAATATTATTTACAAAGAAATATTATAAGATCATATATGATATAATATTTATGTATATGGTTCATGTATAATTTAATAATAATTATTTAAGTATTATAAATGAGGTTAACGGACCCTCGACCAAGGAAAAGTACAAGGTAAAGGGTTTCTTATCTCTTTATTCCGTGAGATTTCTATTGTTATCCACTTATTGCATGTGGTGTATGTAATGCCCATGATTGTATTAACTGTGTAATATAATTTAATTTATGGGTATTTAAATCTTAAATGTATGATACTTCTTTTATGGGGTTTATTTTTCGTAATTTACCAAATCTGTAAGGATTAATTTCACAATCTCTTTATTATCTGAGGTTGTTTTTATATAAGTATCTACTAGGAAATATTTATTATCTATGTTCGTGTTTCATAAAAAAATTTCAAAGGGATTATTTTTAAGGGATGTTTTCACTAAAACATCAATTTAAATGTTTTAAATATTTATTCTTCTAAATAATTCTCATTAATGTTCATGTTTTCAAAATGGTTTTTAAGGATTTATTTATATGGACATGAATGTTATAAAAATGAAAATTCCATTGAAATGATTCAAAGTGTTATGGGACACATTGATTCAAAAATTTATTTAAATGTATTCCTTTCTAAATTGTGTGACTTTTAATTGTTTTCAGGAAAAAGGGATATTTTTCTCGAAGATCTTTACAAATCATTTTCAACTATTTCAACATCCATTGATGGATTTTAAACTTGTTTGAAGTAGATTTATTATGATAAAAATCTTCCATATTACATTGACGGTTTTGTGATATGTTTTATTGTGGAGGTGTTATTTTTATACCATCCATGTTTTATGGTTAAAGTATTGACATTTCATATGAAAGATTTAATATGAATTTTTATGTTATGTTTCAACCTTTTCATATGAAGACTGTATTGGACTTAGTAAGAGACGGGTGGAGCCCGCCATGGCTCCTCGATGCATCATTAGGTCTCATGAGAAAACTAGATGTTGATTTTCTGATGCCTTTCCTAATTTGGATATATGGTTTCGAATGAGTTCTTAATCATTTTTAGACATCCTGGTCGATGCCTTGACACTATGTCTCATAATGTCTGACATTATACATTCCCTCATTATGAAAATAATATTGATGGTTCATGAGGTTATTTGACTAATAGAATACCCATGACTATGTTTTATTATGGCATTATGTACTCATCTCATATTTCTTCCATATTAGTATTCATGTTTATTATTGGTAATGGCATGTGTTTTTTATTATTCACTATGATTAATGGTTATATTATCTTCTATTGTTTTTCTTACCCCTACTGAGCATTTGAGCTCACCCCTTTATTATGTTTCATTTTCCCAGGATATAAAGAAGTTAGTTATGAGTGACTTGGAGGCATAATCTTGGAGGCTTGGATTTTTTTAATGGAATAAATTAGTGTGGTATTTATTTTCAAGATGTAAGGTTTAAATTATGTATGTATCATTTTCCAAGGCTACATAACTAATCAGTCTTTTAGGATTTAGTCCCATGTGTTCATGCCAATGTTATGTAATAAAGCACAGACTCTGGGTAACTGGGGTTAGGGATTTACAGTTGGTATCAGAAGATATTTATTACAATCCTTGGAAAATAGATTTAGATAAACTATCATTATATCACTTTATCCTAATATAGACATTGAGTATTAGTATAGAATAAATTCCTAAAATTTTGGTAATGTAGAGATATAATGAGTTTTCCAAGCAATACATCCATGTCTAGAAATGAGCAGGTAGAGGTGGCTCTGGCACAGATGTACCTTGGGGTAAAACCCGAATAGACCGCATTGAGCTAGACTCGAACGGGAACTAGTGCACGATAACGAGCCTTGCGGAACTTTTGGTTATGACACTCCCTGGGGATATGCTTAGGATAATTCTCATTTTCCTTACAAACCACTGTGAAGGGTTTATGAGTATATACCTTCCTAAGAAAACCTTTTTATGATTATAGATTATATCAATGAACTGTTCAATTTATGATAACTATTTTACAAGTTTGGAATTAAGGAATGTGATTCATAAACTAACCTAATGTATGACATTGTTTAGAAATGTCGCCCAGTAGGTGGAATGAGACCTCCAGCAATACACATGATCCATTTACTAAGAAGTATCATATCATTAATAGTGTTCAGACATTATTTAGAAAGGAAATAGTCTCCCACATATTATCATTATACGAAGACATAGTATCATGTGTTAATATGATAAGTAATGAATTTTTTGAGTCCTATGTCTTTGAAGGGAATCCAGAGAAAAATACAATGGTAGAGAGAAAGATGGATAATGGGAATAAGGGAAAAGAGGATTTTACCATAAGTGATAACTCTGGAAAGAATCGCTTTGGTAAATACATAAAGTGAATGGGTGTTTTATATAAGTGTGGAAAAAAGGACACCAGGTATGTGATTGCAAGTGTATGAAAAAGGTTTCAAATATACAATTCTTCATCTACAATGAGTTGGGACACTACAAGAATCAATGTTCAAATCATCAATGTATACCCCAAATGCTGATATTGGATAATAATAAAGTTATGATACTCCTGAATATGAATAGTAATGATTAATATTTCTTATGTTGTTATTAAAGTATTGTGTCATTTCAATATTGTATTTATGATGTACATGTTATAAAAATTATGGAGTATATAAGGATTGTACTGCAGTACTATTTCATTACAGACCTAAGATTGTGTTGAACCGAGAAAAGTGACTCAATGGAAAGTTAAATATTTTGGAAAATACATGGTAGAAGGAAAGGCAAAACACTAATATGGTCCTGACACTGAGGTATTTATTTTGGAATAATAGATGATGGATTTATGATATTGGATATTATTGACATCCATGGAACTGGTTAATGGTTTGTTTATTCCTTCATTTTTGGAGTTTAGAACATATTTTTTGATATATCGAGTATATCTGGTATTCTATAAAGAATAAGGGAGCATGAATGTAATAAATATGGTTATATGATAATTCAGGGTGTTACCGTGTTTTAAAAGAATACATGATGAAGGTATTCACATGTTATTATGTGGAAAAAAGGATCTTCATTGTGTTTACCTTCTTTATAAATTTTGGACTTTGAATTTGGACAGAAGTATTTTGGATAATTCTAATGGTTGGAATCAATTAAGTTTGAAAATGGGTACTATTGTTAAGGTAAAATCATTTCTGGGGATTATTTTTTGGATTGTCATAAAAAGGACAACCCAGAGGTCGGGCGAAAACTTGTCGCGTCCGGCAAGGCCGCAAGCCATGAACACGCAACCAAAGGGCGACAAGGGTGCATCACCTACCATTGGCCTATGTGATTTCTTGGTTTGTATAATGTATTAATTTTAAGAGTTTGAAAAATGAATATAAATTCATTTTTTTATCCCTATATGATTAGGATAAATAGAATATATTTTATTTCTATTATATTTTGGAGTAAAAGATGAGTTTGTTGTATGAATTAGTTGAAGGATGAAACTATAAATTTTAAGTACATTTTTTCCTATTATTCTATGATTAGATTGATTTTTAAACATTATTGAATGGATCTTAAAACCCAAAAATGTGATATCATAACACCTTATGTTTTGTTGAACTGATGATAATTTACATCATCTTAGAGTGATGGCTATGAGGCCCTCAATTTTACAATTATTTGTGATTTATGACCTCAATCGATCCATATAAATATTTACATTTTTCCTTTAATTATGTGTCTCTAATTTCAAACAATGTTCTCCTAATCGAGATCATAATTTGGTGGTGACTTTTTCATTTTCATTTCCCTCTTATTAAGAGTAAATTTTTTTAAACCAATTTTTGATGTGGGTATTCCATAAAGGTATTTTTCTATTTTTAACCTTTTAGAAAAAAAATTTCAAATTGTGATGACACAATTTATTGAAGAAGGTGAGAATGTAATACCCCATGATTTCATAGTACGTTATCTCATTAAAATAATTCAATAGCGTGCACTACACGCAACACCATGTTCGAGCGCACGACAACATTCTAAACTAACAGTTAAAAAAGCGGTTATGAATAGTATTAACTGTATTTTAAATCTTATACAATCTATATAATTTTAAAATTCATATTATGTGTTTCTTAGACATAATATAAGAACAGATTCATTTTTTCAGATAAAAGAAGTATTTTTTAAAAGATCCAATTTTATGGATTTTAAATGGAGAACCCTTATTAAAACCAATATTTGACACTTATATATATGAAATTTAGTGAAATTACATTTATCTTTAGAAGCGGGGCATAAAAATTTAGTTCAGATAAATTTTTGGTTCTTTTCTGATAACATTCATATTTTGATGAATAGTGAAAAAACTATTTTTGAATTGAAAACAACTTATTTAGTCGAAATGATTTATATTGATAAATTCTTAATTTGAATTGTTTTGAAGTATATTTAGATTATATTTTTTATTATTTAATAGAATTTAGTTTGTTATAATTAATTTCACATTTAAATTTGACATAAACACATGACAATCTTTTGATAGTTGTTAATTTTTTAAAAACCCTATTTTTTGTTTTGAAAATGGGAATTAATTTTCAATTAATAAATGAAACTTATATATTTTTAATTTAGTAAAATAATCTTCATTTTAGAATTCGTAGTATCAAAATTATCTGAGGGTGATTTTTTTTAATTTTTCTGAAAACATTCAATATTTTATGAATTGTGAAAAACATTGAGTTATTGTTTAAACCAGCTTTTTATTTAAATAATTATTTATTTTATTTAAATTTATTTTAGGTCAAAATAGATACATAATACCTATATATGTTCAATGTAATTCATTGGATTCAGTTTATAATAATATTAGATATATAAAAACTTTCTCTAACTTTTTACTGTCTTTTACCCACCTCCTTGGAGCATTTGAAAATTTTAATAAAACATAATTTTACAGCTTCTATGAACTGAATATCAAAAATCATAGATACATAGTTGATATTGGTAAGTAAAAATTGTTCCAATAAGATAAAAATAATTTTTGGTGAATAGTAACTTTTGACTTTTATTTACCACAATTAAAAGTAAATAAGATAATTAAAGGTAAAAATAATATTATCATTACCCTAACACATGTCCTAATTATATTGGATGAGATTAATTCGAATGAATACAAACTTATGAATAAAATATGATCCTTTTGGTACACTAAAATAATATTATGACATTTATTAATATTTAATTCAAAAAAGAGTTAAAAGTGTTGAATTCCATGTTTAATAACTAAACCATTTTTAATATAGGGTTACACATAAAACAATTCAACTATAAATATTCACTATATATATAAAAATATTTCCTACATATTTATATTTTATTTATAATTTTTCGATATTAAATAAATTAATTTATTAATTACATAACGATGATGCAGTAATTTCCTTATTAATGAAATATAAAAATAATTGATATTATAAATAGACAAATAAATGTGATTTTAGACTTTTTATGAATTTAACTAATCTTATATGTTAATATAACATGTTAGGTTTGATTAAATTAATTTTCTTAATGTAATAATTCTTTTATTATTTTGTAAAAACAAAATACCAAATAGTGTCAAAATTGACATAAAATAGTTTTTAAAACAAATATTATATTATTAATTGGTATTATATTCCTAAAAATCAATGGTTATAAAAAATGGATTAAATAAAATTTTATAGGTCATTAATGAACCAATTGGGGTTCTCTTGTATTTTTATAGTATCTTTATTAACTATATAATATAAAAATAAAAGTGATATGGTAAATGTCAAACTATTTAACTAAGAGTTAAATCTAAAGGATAAGGTTAATATAGTAACTCAAACCATTATAAAACCTATTGGTTGAGTTTTTTTCAACCCATACCCACATTATCTTTAAAATTATTCATTTTTAGCCATAATAAACCGAAATTTTTTTTATTATAAATTAATATTTCAATCTTTTCTTAATGTACCCCTCACACCTCTTATAAAAGGGAACTTATCCTTCTCTCAAATTCACAAATTCAAATCAATTTGGATCGTCCAAACCCTGCACAAATATCTTCCCAACTATATTCTCTTCATTTGGAGGCCTTACTTTAGTGAGAAAGCTAACCTATGGAGCCCTTTTGATCAAATCAAAAGAAAGAGCCCGAAGAAAAATTAAATATTTCATCACCTCTTTCAAGTTCTTTTCTTATTCCACATCCTATTTCTTTATTGTTTCAATTATAAAATAATATATTCAGTATATTCTATATAGTACGTTGTTATTATAAAAATGGAACAACCATATTCATTATTCTATCCATCCTATAAATGACAAAGTCACCAGATGTGCGTACGCACGGATTACCGTCTCCATGTCGTGGTGCAGTTTTTCATTCTAATACGTCATCACTTGTATGGGTTTAATAATGAGTCTAAATGATATAAATAAGAAATATAATACAATAATGATTTTTTTATATGATATACCATCCAATAATATACGATTTTAATATCAAAAGAATTATATGGTCGCTTGTGCGTGCATACAGATTACCGTCTCCACAAACACGATAAGATTAATTCTCCATCATATCCATTCAAGAATAATTTTAATTTGATGATTAAAAATAATTTCTAAAGACAAAATATCATTTTGAATATGAATATGATACATCCTATACATAACAAACATTACTTATGTAACAAATCATATAAAAAAAATTAGTTAACACACTAAACGACGATAACAAGAAAATATTATTAACAAAGAAATATTATAAGATCATATATGATATCATATTTATGTATAAGGTTAATGTTTAATTTAATAACATTTATTTAACTATAATACAGGAGGTTAATGTACCCTTGACCAAGGAAAAGTAAAATTTAAGGTGTTTCTTATCTCACTTTTAATTTCGTGAGATTTCTATTGTTCGCCACTTATTGCATGTGGTATATGTACTACCCATGATTGTATTAATTGTATAATATACTTTAATTTATGGGTATTTAAATCATCATTGTATGATTCTTCCTCCCTGGGCAGAATGTTTCGTAAGTTACCTAATTAGTACGGGTTAATATCACAATATCATTATTATCCAAGGTTCTTTTTACATTTGTATCTACTGGGACATATTTATTATTCGTGACCCTATTTCATAAAAGAGTTTTCAAATGGATTATTTTTAAGGGAAGATTTTACTAAAACATCAATTTAAATGTTTTAAATATTTATTCTTCTAAATCATTCTCATTAATGTCCATGTTTTCAAAATTGTTTTTAAGGATTTATTTAAATTATCATGAATGTTTTAAAAAATTTAATTCAATTAAAAAGTTTCAATGTGGTATGGGACACTTTGATTCATAAATGATTTTAAATTTTTTCCTTTCTAAATTGTGTGACTTATAAATTTTTTCAGGAAAAAGGGATGTTTCTCTGAAAGAGTTTTAAAAATTATTTTCATCCATGTAAATATCCGTTGATTGATTTTAAACTTGTTTGAAGTTGATTTGTTATGATCAAAATATTACATATTTTATTGAAGGTTTTGGGATATTTTTGATTGGGGATGTGTTATTTTTATACCATTCATGGTTTATTGTTAAATTATTGTCAGTTCTTAAGCTAGGTTTAATACAAATATTTATGTTATGTTTCAACCTTTTCATATGAGAAATGTATTGGACTTAGTAAATAATGGGTGGAGCACACTATAGCTCTTTGATGCATCAGTTGGTCTCATGAGACAACTAGATATGGAATTTCTTGAGGCCTTTCCCAATTTTGATATATGGTTTTTCCAAAGGCGTTAATCATTTTTAGATGTCTTGGGTGAGGCCTTGTCAAATAATTTCAGAATGTCTGACATTATACATTCCCTCATTATGAAAATTATATTGATGGTTTTTATGGTTATTCGGCTAGTAAAATAACCATGATTATGTTTTGTTATGGCATTATATACTCATCTCATATTCTTGTCATAAAAGTATGCATGTTTATTATAGGTAAAGTCATGTGTTTTAAATTATTCACAATTCTTAATGTTTATGTTATCTTCTGTTGTATTTCTTACCCTTACTGAGGTTTTGATCTCACCCCTTTCTTATGTTACATTTTACTAATATATAAAGAAGTTAGTTATGAGTGACTTGGAGGCATAATCTAGGGGGCTTGGATGTTTTTAATGGAATAAATTACTGTTGTATTTCTTTTTAAGTTGTAATGTTGAACTTATGTATGTATCTTGTTTCCAAGGGTACTTAATCAATCAGTATTTCAGGATTTGATCCCTTGTGATTATGCTAATGTTATGTAATAAAGCACCAACTCTGGGTAACTGGGGCCGGAGCGTTACACATAACCACGACTAGCCGCCACTGATTATGTACTATGTGTGTGACCAAATGTGGTCAGTAGCGACTCACAGAACTGTTCAATATCATGTAGATGAACCCTAATCCATAACTCCTCAACATTAAATAAAACATGTCATTATAACAGATTAGCTTATTTTATATCAAATGATTTTCAGAACCATTTCATTTATACTTTTACCACATTTGATAATAATATAGATAAATAATTTCCAAACCATTTAATATACATATTTCATAGAAAATATATGAAATTAAAAAATTAAATCATGTATCATTTCTCATATAACGACTCTTATAGTACAATAAAATATTTCAAGAAAAATGAAAAAGAAAAGGAAAAATCACACTAGGGACCAAAATGTGTTAGAATTTATAGGGAAACCATACATAACATATAAAATCATGTGTGAATAGAGATGATAAGTAAATCCATCAATTCAATTGATCAGAGGAAACCCCTAGTGAATAATCCACAAAACTGCTCTATCATGTCACTATGAAAATAGACAGTGATAACGGAGAAAATTCCTATTAGAAACCTCTCGATAGTGGACAAGACCTAAAGCTATAAGATATACTTATGTACCTAATACATCCCATTTAAGATATTTTCCAAAAAATTTCTTCCATACATACCAATTAAATAATGATTTGAAAACAATTTCATTAATCATTTCACAAAATATTGTACATGGTTCTCAATTTAAAAACTATGGGAAACAATGTCTTATAAAAAAAATTTCCACACACACAAATCAAAATTAGTCATATCATACCATTTCATTTAAATATTTTTATCAAAAATTAGAGTAATGTTATCATCCAACATCGGATAGATATATGACCTCTTATATAAAAACCTATGGTCACTCACTAGTGAAACAAAACCAACCAAAAAAATTAATCAATGAAAATGGATACCCCATAACCCATCATCACATAATTGAATAAATTAAATTAAATATAAGGTTTGTAATAAAAGAAGAATCAGTGAATACATCAAATTACACACACCCATCACACAACAACCAACTAAATAGTATCCCTCAAAGAAAGTTCACACTACGAATCTATAAGAAAACCAATTGAGACATCACCACATGTCAATAGATTTGATAATGAAATAAAACAGAGACACCCCAACCCAAAAAATTGATAAATAATATCGGCTCAATCACCAGTACATAAGAAAATCATTTATAATGGTGAAAAATCACAGAAATAATAAATTCAGATCAAAGAAAGAATCCCAAAATCAATATTTAAGCATTAAAGTTTGATATCGAAAGGATATATGAATGAATGAAAAACAATTTCAGAATGGTGGAACCCTAAAATCCAAATCAATGAAATTAATACCTCATGTAATCCCTATATATGTCTTGAGATCTTTAGGACTCTAATATTCTAAAAAACTCATCTCCTTTTTACTAAATATAAATTTTTAACTATTCATATTGTTAAATATGTACACTTCTTTAACTCACCACACATTGTTCCCCTGATTCACCACATCCACCATATACAACGTTAAAATCTTGTACTCTACTAAATATTGTGTACTTATCTTTTGGATTACTATAATGACATATTCTTACATAAAAACCCAAAATATCATGGGAGTCATTCGAAATCAGAGAGAAAAATGAGAAAAAAATTCAAATTTATACTTGTTATCCAAAAATTCAAACCAATATAAATCATTTTTCTTTGGTTATTTTTTCCAATAAATTATCTCCATATTCGAGGGACCAATGATATAATAATTAAAATATTAAAATGAGAAAAGAGATATGAATTACAAAAAAAGAATAATTTGGTTGCTACAATGGGATATAATTCAATGATATACACCAACTTGTTAAGGGTAATTTTATGGGGAAAAAATAAATTGAATCTCCCCAAATAGATCTCAAAATAACATTGAGTTTGATAAAAAAAATTAATGGAATAAAATCAATGGTGATTTATACTGAAGAACTAATAAGGATTATTATAGAATTTATTTTTTAATTTGGGATGTTGATACACAATTATACTAATTTATTGAACAATTAAAATTTAAATAGATGTTTTTGAAGATAAAATATCAATAAGTAAAAAAATTTAATAAACACAATGATCTATAATAGACATAAAAAAATTACATTACAAGAAAATAAAAAACTGGACTTCATTGTAATTTTATTAAATATTAATAGATTCGGTCACTAATAGGATATATTCTAATATTTACCAAACATATACAATAAATTTTCAGATGTTCAGATAATTATAGAAATGAAAAAAATATTATTATAATGTAAATGTATTCATTGATTGGTAAATTGAAGGGATGCATTGAATAAAATACTCGACTAAATCCATAAAAGAATATTGTATATTATGTTAACATTTAAATGAAATTATTTTGATACTATATATAGAGATGAATCATTATAAAACATTTTATGATGTACTTAAACATCGTGGATAATATAAAAAATCAATAATCAATTTAAAAAGAACAAATTCATAAAATACATAGCATGATTTATTTTTTGGTAGAAACACTAGATGTATTCTATGAGTGGATTCAAACGATTGATATATGAATTTCTTGAAGGGATTTAGTTGTGGTGAAAATTTATTTTACACACATATTCTAGTTTCATCAAATGAAATCCATAAAAATATATTTTATTAATAAATACCATGAAATCACTAATTCCTCCAATAGTTTAGAATATCTCTACTATAAATTTTATTACACTTGAGAATTTCACTATACACACCGCTAATGAATATATATATATAAATTTTAGAATCCCAATTTTAAATGTGTATGATATTATTTTATAAAAAAAATTAATGAATGTGACACGATATCTAAATTTTTTTATACTATAAATAAGTTTTTTAATAGGAAATATTGTTTTATTTCTAGTAATAATTATATCAATAAATCCAATATCAAGGAAACCTTGAATATTTCCATGAATGTTAATGATATTATGAATGATCTTCTTGGATATTATTAATTTTTCATAGATTGTTCTTTAACAAAAGAGATTATGATGTCTGATATTATTCTAATATTGAGTACTATTTCTATTCATGATGGTAAAAATTATTTTAATGAAGGAAAAATAGAAATACTGAATGTTTTGGTGTTAAAACAATATTTTGAGTGTCAATAACCAATAATTAATATAATAGTATATCATATTAATTTATAGGGAACCACATCCCAGATAAAAATCATAGTTGGGAATCACTAGATGTTGACCTATGAATGATGCTAATGAATTTGTTATCTAAAATAATGATATCATGATATCTATTACCTAATTCATGATTTGGATAAAATTATATCTTCTACATCATTATTTGGGTTATATTTATTAAAATTATCATTGTGGGGATTATTATTAAAAATGATATTAGTGAAAAAAACATCCATTTGGAATTTTTTTGATGTGGGAATTGATGTTGACACCGGGTTAATAGAATTTAATTGAAATATAGATTATCATCAAATAATTAAGTGAAATATTTATTTATTTTCATAGTTTCATTCAAAGGGACAAATATATTTTCGAAATTGATTACAATTTTTTGTATTGGGTTATTCCTCATGTAGTTGGAGTTGATCTGTTGTAGTCAAAATTATTATAAACTCTATTGTCACCCTTATCTATAGTAGAATTGATTTATCACATCTATCAATGAATGTGGATAAATAAATATTGAGAAAATTATTCATAAAATTTATAAGTGTGTGAGGGAATTTGATTCATTTTTATGGAATTACCATACAGTTTTAGAAAAAAAAATTTGAGTTGATTGTTTTTTGGATCCCTGTGAATAATACTTTTATGGATAATTTCATTACTGAAATCTAATGGAAATTGTACATCAGTGGTGATTTCTACATCACTTTATAATGAAAATCCCATTCTTGTTAATATAAATATTATTTAATTATAATTCTATATTTATGAGATTTAATTAAATTATTAAACCATTAAATATATAATGGATGAAGGTATGTTGTTATTGATATTTTGTGAATCAAGATGTATGTTATTTACCATAAAAGATACTACATTTGGTGTAGCAAATATGATGGATTAATGTTTAGAGTAAGATAATTTTTATGGAATTATAAGAAGAATATTTTTTTGGAATACTCTAAAAATATTATATATTTTATATTTCCTAGTGAAGAAAAATAATCATTTATGTTTTGATGATTAATTCACAATTTCATTTAATTATTTTTTAAAGATATTTTTTAATATATGAGATGATATTAAATGAATTTAAATTTATTAGATGAATTATTGTAATTTTAATTTTTATATATTTTATTTATCTATGTCAAATAATCAATATGGATTCCAAGACAAGCATATGTTCCAGCAAAACTACTACGAAATTATCAATGTAAAAAACACATAATATTGGTAATAATCATTTTATGGATTATTATCCCCATTATAATGATCATTTTCCACATTGAATGTATCATGTATTATTCTGTAAAGATTTTCAAAAATAGTTTATGAATTGTTTTATTATATTTGTATTGGATAGATAGGTATTAAATTATTTATCTAATAACATTACACAGATTATTTATTTTGTAATAATGTTTTATCAGCCAATATAAGGATTACTAATGTATAGATCAATATGTTTAATCTTTATTTGGATTAATTGAATCATCATATATATAATATTTCCTTATTAAATGTAATATGAAATGAAACATTATAAAATCAATTTACTCAAAGTGATATTCTAAGGGATGATTTGTACAAACTATAATCGTTAATGAATTATATAAATGATCAATACTCCAAAAGAAATGTTGAAATATATGAATAATTAAACTATAATACCTGAGGAATAAAATATTCTGAATAATATAAAAATAGGTTGTATTTAATTATATTTTGAAATTATAAATAAAGCATGATAAATATGAAGATCATGTGTAAAATATGAATTAATGATAAGAACGAGAAATAATGTTGTGTATATCACAGTTCTAATTTATTTCATATTTTCAAATGAGGTAATTTATAAAAAATAATATCAAACATAACAAAAATAATATAATATAAAGAATATATTGTGAATAAATAATTTATATATCACATTGGGACATGTTATTATTTTCTAATGATTGATAATGGTTGTATTAATCAATAAAAATAAGAATATCAATCCACGATTAACATTTGGGAAAACTAATGTCATAAAAATTTATAAAATTCATGTTTAAAAATATAAAAAATTATTCCATCATGGTTGTGTTATTACAAATAAAAATTAAATATCAAAAATGGATTTGGGATTCATTAGGAATAATTAAAATTTTAATTTCATGAATTTCCTATTCTAATCAATTGAACTCGATATCACCTACTATAATTTTAAGAATTTTATTTACAAAGATAATACATATGTCACAATTGTATTTAATGTATTATTTTTCTATTGAAATTAAGATTGAAAGAAACAAGGGAAATATTTAAATTTGATGAAAACATTATTTAAGAATCTAGTGGTAATAATAAAATGATTGTTTTATTTAACCAATAAAATATTACATAAATATTGTAAATGGGTATTCATTAAGTATTTATAGAAATTCTTTTACAATAATGTGATCATCATTGATTGTGATTTATAATAATTTAAATACATTTTGTGACAATATTTTTAGATCACCTTACTAATTTAATAGTGATTTTCTATATCAAACAGATTGAAAATTTATTTGTAGATATGATAATTGTTTTAAAAAAAATATGAAATAGAATTTGTCGTATAATTAACCTATCAAGGTAACCTATAATGATATCAAATATAAGAAATAGAAGATAATTGTACAGTTTTGATGTTCAAGGCCCTGTGGTTATCAATGTAAAATCTTATGTAAACATAGTTATTTTTTATAAATCTATTAGATATATAATGATATAAGAAGTAAATATACGATATAGAATTATGATTAACCATTGATAATTAACAAGGATGGAGGAAAAGTATAAGCCCCCAACCATAAACCTTACTTAAACTTAAGTTATTACGAGATTACACATTGAGGATCTTTTCGGGTTTAGAGTTTAGAGAATTAGATCTTAAAACTTGCATTACATTCCACATATAAACAAAGTGGTTACATAAAGATAGTATTCTTCTTCCCCATCAATGGAAACATATTTAAAATAAAACATGGATTCTTTCATGACACTTCATTGACACTATCATCATATCATGTACCTTTCCCTTTACCTGTGAAAAACATTTCAAAAAACTTGGGATGAGCATAAAAAGCTCAGTAAGGGATATAAAAATATGGAAAGGAAACACGGGTACATATATACAAAAGAATGAAATCATACTTTACCCATAAAACATAAGCATTTTAGCATACCTCATCAAATCATGAATAAATCATAGAAATCATAAGACATAAAGGTAACTTGAGGCATTCATAACATTCATACGTAGGGAGTAACCCTCTTGGTTACGTTTGGAATACCCATCATAGTATATTCCTTAAATCTCATCGGAGAAACATTAACGTTACACTCCTTCTCGTTACCCAATTCATTGGAGAGCTATATCGGGCTCACCCACCCTTAGTTTATCACGGAACCACCCGTCTTCATAATAATTCCCAAGAACCCCAACATAATCGTATCACATAAAACATGCATAAAGGAAACATAACATTTCCACCTTTCAATCAAAAGATATCAATACAACACATTTATATAAAGACATTATGAAAACCATTTTCAATACGAAAATAAAAGAAAATTAAAACATTGTATTTATTTTTCTTTTAAAAAAAGGTATGGCTTGTAGAGGAAGCCGAAACTCAAATAATGGTCACGGCGGCGGAGAAGTCATTGTCGCCGCATAAGTACCACAAAAACATTCGCTTTTTTCGTTTATTAAATGCTTCCTATAAAAAATATTCCTTTTGAATAAACGTAAAAGTCAAAGGGGTTTATACACCGTATAAAATAAGGTTGTGTGTAAAACAAAATATGCCTCAATGAAAGGAGATTGAGAAGAAGTCCCATACCTCGAGTCCGATTTGACTCGATCATTCTTTAGTGACTGGAATAATAAAATTGAGTTAATTTCTACTTTCTTATGAACCTTTTTCAAGTTCATTATTCCTTTTATATCACTTATTTCAATGTCATGAACACTATGTAATTATTTATGTTAATAACAGTCGTTTTAACGATCATTGGTACTTGAGTAAAAAATAAACCCTTTATAATTACGAGGTGTTCATGTATCCATTATATCCAGAATGGTATTCATGATGTAGATATCATATTTGTCATATATATCCAGTACGTGAATGCATTTATAAAATTACAAAATCATTTAGAGGTAAGAAATGAAATGAACCATTCATGGAGATGGTAAGCCGTACGTACGCATTAACGCTACTTTCATTTATATTTCATATTTTATAGAATGGAATCATAATGATATAAATTTATATTATAATTCCTGTATAATATCATATATAATATCATAGTTCCATCCTTTATACATCCCATATATGGTATTTAATGAATCAAATCACTTTGAGGGGGCAGTAGTCCGCACTTCCATAAATGAAGATATCGTGTTTACCCATAATGGAAACCATAAAGGTATGCCCAAAATGAAAAATACAGAAGCATAAGGAAAACATAAACATATTATATATCATATATAAATATAGTAACATCTTAATAGCCACCTTTTAAGGTGTTAAAAGAATGTTGAACAATCATCGTTTCGGGAGGCATAAATTCACCATCCAGGGAAACAGTATGTCCTTTAACCATTATATGTAGGTGTGTGTAATTGTATCTCTAATCCTCATTATAACAACATCCTAGTATATCGAGGACACTGGAGTAGTTACAAAAGAAATTAATAAAAAGAGTTTAGGGGGTTGGAGAAGCCAAATCAAACAAAAGGACTCAAAAGAAGACATTACCTTAAAATCAGGTAACTCTATTAGATTTGAGCACAAAGGCTGCCTTGGGATGACTTCTGCCCAATGTGAGGCTTCAAGGAGTAATATAGGGATGTGGAGAGACAAAATGGGCCGGGGTTGGCCGAGCCAAAGGCTTTGGGAGTGTGGGTAAGGAGGTAGAGGTGGGGGCCTTTTATTTGAGGAGAGGAGTGGCACTCTTGGAAGGTAAAGAAAAGTCACTTTATTTTAAAATGGTATTCGGATTTAAGAGGTCCCACATTGATGTGTTTCAAGTATAAGGTGATAAGGGTTCTAAATCCACCCATTCAATAGGTTTTGTCCATGTGTAGGTCTTCGATTTTACATTATGATTCCATTTTATTTAAATCGTTAAATAATGAGGTCATCGATGCATCATCATGATGTCATAAATAATTTAATTTATTTAAAGTCTAAAAATTATAAAAATAAATACTATGATGTTGGAAATCTTTTTATATTTCAATGTCTATTTATAATCAAAAATCTGATCTATATAACCCCATGTAAAAATTGTTTTCGTAAAACATCTCATGTTTGTGACATTTTTACTTTTACATTAAATAAAATGTTATTTATGTCATTTCCCAACCAAAGTGGCTCTATGGGGTCCCCAAGTTGACCCATGGATTTTATTGGTCGGAAATTACACATCCAATGAGGTTAGGACATGTTTCAATCTCATCTCATTTTATTAAAGCATTATTTTTACCTTAAACTACACTAATTACCTCTAATCGCGATTAAGAACATAAGAGTTACTATTCACCAAAAAATTATTTTAATCACATTGAACCAAATTTTACTTCTTAATGACAACCATGTATGTAGGATTTTTGAAATTCAACACATAGAAGTGGTAAAATTGCATTTAAACGAAAAAATCAGTTTTTATAAGTACCACTTAGTGGTTTCACTATTCATCAAAAATTGATGTTTTTCAGAAAAATACAAAAAATTCACCCTAAGATATATTTGATATTCCAAATTCAAAAATGAAGTCTAATTTAAAAAATTCAAAACGCATAAGTCACATTAATTAATTCAATAATTAATTCCCGCTGTCATGACAAATAGCGTGTTTTTATGAAATAATAGGTATCAAAATATTGACACCAGTTTAAGTCCAATTTCAATGTGAAATTGATTCCAATGACCACCATTGGATTAAATGGTAAAAATATATTCTAATTTAACTTTAAAACCAATTCAAAAGATAATCTAATCATATAAATAAATTAGATTAAAAAGCAGTTTTGATGTAAAATATTGTATTTTTCACTATTCATTAAAAAATGAACATTTTCAGAAAAATACTAAAAATTCAAAAAAAGTAAATTTTGAGGTCCCAATCATAAAGAATAAGTTTATTTTGACAAACATAGCTTATAAAATTGTCAAAAGTTAGATTTAAAAATGGTTTGCCATCAAAAGGCAGTAAAACAATCTTTTAAGAATATTAGTGTATTCCATGCATAAGATTGTATTTATTTTCATTTTAACCCTCTAAAACAATATCTTAATCATTAATAGACATAGATAAAAATATATATTATTCATTACTTACTTGGGATGTTACATCCTTCCCCCTATTGAAAATTGCGTCCCCGCAATTTAGTTACATATCGAATTAATGGGGGTACTTATCCGTCATTGCATTTTCAGATTCCCATGTTGCCTCTTCCATCATGCGGTTTTTCCAAAAAAAACCATTACCTGATTAATCACCTTATTCCGTAACACTTGCTCCCTGTGGTCATTAATCTGGACCGGTTGTTCCTCATAAGATAGGTTCTCTTACAGCTGAACTACCTCTGGACTCAAAACATGAGATGGATCTGGCATATACATTCTCAACATCGAAACGTGAAAAACATAGTGTACCTGAGATAAACTTGGAGGTAAATCCACCCAGTATGCAACTGATCCAACTCTCTCCAAGAATTTCATATGGTCCAATAAACCTTGGACTCAGCTTTTCTTTCTTACCAAATCGCATCACACTTTTCCATGGTGAGACATTGAGAAAAACATGATCACCTACCTCAAAGGTTAGATCCTTTCTCCTGTTGTCTGCATAACTCTTCTGCCTACTCTGAGATGTTCTCATGTGTTTCTGAATCAGCTAAATATTTTCTGCCATCTCTTCTTCCAATTATGGTCCCATCAACATCCTTTCACCCACTTCATCCCGGAAAGCTGGATTTCGACACCGCTTCCAATATAATGCCTCAAATCGTGCCATCTGTATACTGGAATGAAAACTGTTATTATATGAAAATTCAACCAAAGAAAGATGTTGGTCCAAAATTCCCTGATAATCCATCGAACAAGCTCGTAGCATATCCTCCATGGTCTGAATTGTTCGTTCTGACTTCCCATCTGATTGAGGATGAAATGATGTACTAAAATTTAATTCAGTACCCAACGACTTCTGAAGGCCTTTACAAATGTTAGAAGTAAACCTCGGATCACGATCAGATACAATGGATAGGGGAACTCCATGTAACTTGACTATCTCTTTAAGATACAAAAGGGAAAGTTGATCTAGGGAAAAAGTATCTCGTATAGCAAGGAAATGAGCAGATTTAGTCAAGCGATCAACAATAACCCAGATTGCATTATTACCTCGAGATGTCTTCGGTAATCCCACAACAAAGTCCATGGATATATTCTCTAATTTCCACTCTGAAACTGGTAATGGCTGAAGCATCACTTTCGGTAACTGCCTCTCTGCTTTAACCTGCTGACAAGTCAAACACATCACAGTAAAATCAGCAATATCTCTTTTCATTCCATCCCACCAGTAATACTCTCGCAGATCTCTGTACATCTTAGTACTGCCAGGATGAAATGAAAACGGAGAACTGTGATCTTCACATAACAACTCTCTCTTCAACTGTGAATCACAAGGCACACACAATCTCTTTCCAAATCTCAAAACACAATCATTATCAATGTTGAATTCAGGCAACTTACCTTTCTAAACCAGCTCTACATTTTTCTGCAACTCACTGTCTTACTTCTGTGCTTGCTTGATTCTATCTGATAGAGATGATCTCACTGATACCTGAAACAAAACAGAATAACATCCTGCGCCAAAAACTTCTATGCCAAAGTTCATCAAATCCTTAACCAAAGGATCACGTTCCAAACACAACATTATTAATGAAGCATTACATTTTCGACTCAAAGCATCAGCCACTTTATTTTCTTTTCCCGGATGGTAATGAATTGTACAATCATAATCCTTGATTAATTCCAGCCATCTCCTCTATCTCATGTTTAACTCGTTCTGAGTGAATATATTCTTTAAAAATTTGTGATCAGTATATATTTCACACTTTACTCAATACAAATGATGCATCCAAATTTTTTAAACGAAAACAACAACAGCTAATTCCAAATCATGTGTAGGGTAATTTACCTCATGAGTTTTCAAATGTCGTGAAGCATAAGGAATTACCTAATCATTCTGCATTAGGACGCAACCAATTACTTTCAATGAAGCATCACTGTAGATAACTAACTCACCATTCCTGGAAGGTAGTGCCAAAACTGGAGATTTCGCCAATCTTCTTTTCAATTCCTGAAATCAATCATCACAATCTTTTGTCCAGATAAACACAACACCCTTCCAAGTTAGCTTAGTCATTGGACAAGATAACCGTGAAAAATTTCTAACAAACCTTCGGTAATAGCCTGCCAAACCAAGGAAGCTATGAATCATAGTAACATTTGTGGGTCTTGTCCATTCTTCAACAACTTTGGTTTTTACAGGATCAACAGTTATCCCATCTTTAGAAACAATGTGACCATGGAAATATATTTAATACAACCAAAACTCACACTTGCTTAATTTCCCATAAAATTTCTTTTCCTTTAAGGTTTGAAAGATAACCCTTAAATGTCTTTCATGCTCCTCTTTACTTTTAGAAAACACCAAAATATCATCAATGAAACCCAAAACAATCTTATCCAAGAACTCATGGAAAATTCTATTCATTAAGTCCATGAATACAGTAGGTGCATTGGTTTGAACAAAAGGCATTACTACAAATTCATAATGGCCATATCTTGTATGGAACACGGTCTTCGGAACATCTGCTTCCTTTACCTTCAGCTGATGGTACCCCGATCTCAAGTCAATCTTTGAAAAATACTGAGCTCCCTCGAGCTAATCAAACAAATCATCGATATGAGGCAAATGATATTTTTTCTTAACAGTGATATTATTCAAGGCCCTATAATCAATGAAAAGTCTCATTGAACCATCTTTCTTTTTAACAAATAAAATAGGATCACCCCACGGTGATGTGTTAGGTCGAATGAAACCTTTCTCTAATAAATCATGCAATTTCTCCTTCAACTCTAAATGTTGAATTTGAGCCATTCGATAAGGGGGTTTTGAAATTGGCTTAGCATCAAGAACTAAGTCAATAGTAAACTCAACTTCCCGATATGGTATTATTCCAGGAAACTCATCAGGAAAAACATCAGGATACTCATTTACCACTGGCACATCATTAATCTGAACAGTTCCTTTATTTTCAACAATGTGTGCAAGGTAACATTCATTTCCATCTTTTACATGTTTCTTGGCCTCTTGATAAGTTATCAACAGTAAGGGTTCATTCTTGTACACAAACTGAAAGTCTTTCTGAAAAGAAACTTATTTAGCTCTACAGTCAATATTAGCATGGTAAATAGAGAGCCAATATATACCCAGGACAACATCAAACTCTACTATAGGTAGAACAATAAAGTTTTCAAGTAGGTTCTTTCCACAGATAAGGATTGAATGATTCTTATAAATTCTTTTTGCCTCAACATTTCCGCCAGGTGTTTTTACCAAAATTTAAAGAGTCATTTCTTGAGATGGTATTCCCATTTTACTAGAAAAGGTTTCAGAGATGAATGAATGTGTGGACCCCGAATCAAACAACACACTGGCATAATCTGAAAAAACAAAGTACCTGATACAACTTCATTTGATGGCCCGACATCTGCTGAAGTAGTTGCAAAGGATTTCACCACCCCTTTATGCTTGCAGTCTAACTGCTTCCCATCACCCAAGCTCTTTGTCGGATACTCATTTTCATAGTGACCCATCTCACTGCATTTATAACATTTCACTAACTGTAAGTCAAATTTGGTCTTACCATCACCCTGATCCTTTTCAGTGCAATCACGAGCCTTATGTCCTATCTTACCACATCGGTAGCACTTTACAGAATTCAGAAGACATTCCCCAGCATGCCTTTTGCCACATTTATCACAAACTGGAAACCTGGTTTTCTTTCCATCAGACTTTTTTGAAGAATTATTACCTTTTTCCTGCCACCTTGGCCTCTTCTTCTGTTGGTTGTTATAGAACATTTGATCATCGGCAAACTCTATTTCCACCTTCTCAGCACATCGAACAAGCCTTTCACAACTTTTAAACTCACAAGAAGCTAATGCCCTTCGATATTTTGGCTTTAATCCTGAGTAAAAACGATTGATTTTACTATCAAGGTATCAGATAAAATTTGGAGCATACCTTGCCAATCGAGTGAACCGTTCTTCATAGGTAGCCACTGAGTCTTCCTCTTGCCTCAATTCCAAGAATTGCTTTTCCATCCTAAGTCAAACAGCCTTAGGAAAATAATTCTCAAGAAAAATACCTTTGAATGCATCCCAGTTGAGAGCATCAATCTCATCAGCATCCCTGATATTTTTAACCATCGACCACCACTAATCTGCTTCACCCTCCAAACGATAAATAGCAAGACTAACATTTTGATGTTATGAACACCCCATGACATCAAAAATCTTCTCCAGTGCTTTAATCCAACCTTCACCTAGCACAGGGTCAGATGATCCTCTGAATGATGGGGGATGTTGCCTCATGAAATGTTCCACCATTGACAGGTTCCTCTGCAGTTGATCTGGATGATCTCGTGTATGGATACCACCTCCATTTATCGCTTGAGTCAACTGCGCCATTACTACAGAAAACTATTCAGTTCCAATTCTGACAATATCAGGATGCTGATTCGGAAGGTTATTTCCTTCTGCATGCCTTCCTAGCACTACTTCCCTGTTTCCTCTGCGGAAAACCATTCTGAACAAACATGTCTTAGATTAAGCAACATGGTAATATTCAAATACTATATCACTTAAATTTGACCATAAAAAAAATTTATTTTTGGATAATCATTTAATAGAATTCTAACTCCTAATGTTATCTAAACCGACCTTTGATACCAACTATAAGGCCCCAGCCTTAAACCTTACTTAATCTTAAGTTATTATAATATTACACATTGAGGATCTTTTCGAGTTTAGAGTATTATAGAATTAGATCATAAAACATGCATTGCATTACACATATAAAAAAATTGGTTACATAAAGATAGTATTCTTCTTCCCCATCAATGGAAACATATTTAAAATAAAACATGGATTCTTTCTTGACACTTCCTTGACACTATCATCATATCATGTACCTTTCCCTTGACCTATGAAAAACATTTCAAAAAACATGGGATGAGAATAAAAATCTTAGTAAGGGATATAAAAATATGGAAAGGAAACATGGGTACATATATACATAATAATGAAATCATGCATTACCCATAAAACATAATCACTTTAACATACCTCATCAAATCATGAATAAATCATAGAAATCATAAGGCATAAAGGTAACTTGAGGCATTCATAACATTCTTATGTAGGGAGTAACCCTATTGTTTACGTTTGGAATACCAATCACAGTATATTCCCTAAATCTCTTTGGAGAAACCTTAACGTTACACTCCTTCACGTTACCCAATGCATTGGAGAGCTATATCGGGCTCACCCGCCCTTAGTTTATCACGGAACCACCCATCTTCATAATAATTCTCAAGAACCTCAACATAATCGTATCACATAAAACATGCATAAAGGAAACATAACATTTCCACCTTTCAATAACAAGATATAAATACAACACATTGATATAAAAACATTATGAAAACCATTTTCAATACCAAAATAAATGAAATGTAAAACATGGTATTTATTTTTCTTTTAAAAAAAGGTATGGCTTGTAGAGGAAGCCGAAACTCATATAATGGTCCGGCGGTGGAGAAGTCGTTGTCGCCGCATACGTACGACAAAAACATTCCCTTTTGTTGTTTAGTAAACGCTTCGTATAGAAAATATTCCTTTTGAATAAACATAAAAGTCAAAGGGGTTTATACACCGTATAAAATAAGGTTGTGTATAAAACAAAATATGCCTCAATGAAATGAGATTGAGACGAAGTCCCATAACTCGGGTCTGACATGACTCGATCGTTCTTTAATGTCCTGAACAATAAAATTGAGTTAATTTCTACTTGCTTAAGAACCTTTTTCAAGTTCATTATTTCTTTTTATATCACTTATTTCCATTTCATGAACACTATGTAATTATTTAAGTTAATAACGGTCGTTTTAACGATCATTGGTACTTGAGTCAATATTAAAACCTTTATAATTACGAGTTGTTCATGTATCCATTATCTCCAGAATGGTATTCATGATGTAGATATCATATATTTCATATATATCCAGTACATTCATGCATTTATAATATTACATAATCATTTAGAGGTAAGAAATGAAATGCACCGTTCATGGAGACGGTAAGCTGTACATACGCATTAATGCTACTTTCATTTCTATTTCGTATTTTATAGAATGGAATCATAATGATATAAAATTATATTATAATTCCAGTATAATATCATATATAATATCATAGTTCCATCCTTTATACATCCCACATATGGTATTTAACGAATCAAATCACTTTGAGGGGGCGGTAGTGCACACATCCTAAAATAAAGATATCGCGTTTACCCATAATGGAAACCATAAAGATATGCCCAAAATGAAAATTACATAAGCTTAAGGAAAACATAAACATATTATATATCATATATAAATATAGTGACATCTTAATGGCCACCTTTGAAGGTGATAATAGAATGTTGAACAATCATCGTTTCGGGAGGCATAAATTCACCATCCACGGAAACAGTATGTCCTTTAACCATTAGATGTAGGTGTGTGTAAGTGTAGCTTGAATCCTTATTATAACAACATCCTAGTATATTTAGGATACTTTAGTTTATAAAAAATAAAATATTAAAAAGAGTTTAGGGGGTTGGAGAAGCAAAATCAAACAAAAGTACTCAAAAGAAGACATTACCATAAAATCGGGTAACTCTCTTAGATTTGAGCTCAAAGGCTTCCTTGGGAATACTTCTGCACAAAGTGAGGCTTCAAGGAGTAATAGAGGGATGTGGAGAGCGAAAATGGTCTGGGTTTGGCCGAGCCAATGGCTTTGGGAGTGTGGGTAAGGTGGTAGAGGTGGGGGCCTTTTATAAAACAAGAGTAGGGGCACTCTTGGAAGGTAAAGAAAAGTCACTTTATTTTAAAATGGTATTCGGATTTAAGAGGTCCCACATTGATTTGTTTCGAGGATAAGGTGATAAGGGTTCGAAATCCACACATCCATTAGGTTTTTCCATGTGTACGTCTTCGAGTTTACATTATCATTCCATTTTATTTAAATCATTAAATAATGAGGTCATCGCTGCATCATCATGATGTCATAAATAATTTAATTTATTTAAAGTATAAAAATTATATAAAAAAATACTATGATGTAGGAAATATGTTTAGCTTTCCAATGACTATTTATAATAAAAAATATGATCTTTACAACCCCATGTAAAAATTATTTTAGTAAAACATCTCATGTTTGTTTCATTTTTACTTTTACATTAAATAAAATGTTATTTATGTCATTTCCCAACCAAAGTGGATCCATGGGGTCCCCAAGTTGACCCATGTATTGTCTTAGACGGCCATGACACATCCAATGAGGGTAGGACATGTTTCAAGCTCATCTAATTTTATTAAAGCATTATTTTTACCTTAAACTACACTAATTACCTCTAATCGTGATTAAGAACTTAAGAGTTACTATTCACCAAAAAATTATTTTAATATCATTGAACCACATTTTACTTATTAATGACAACCATGTTTGTCGGATTTTTTAAATTCAAAACACAGAAGTGGTAAAATTTCATTTAAACGAAAAATCAGTTTTTATAAGTATCATTTAGTGGTTTCACTATTCATCAATAATTGATGTTTTTCCGAAAAATACCAAAAATTCACCCTAAGCTATATTTGATATTCCTAATTCAAAAATTAAGTCTATTTTAAAAAATTCAAAACATATAAGTCACATTAATTAATTTAATAATTAATTCTCGATGTCATGACAAATAGCGTGTTTTTATGAAACAATATGTATCAAAAGATTGACACCAGTTTAAGTCCAATTTCAAAGTGAAATTTATTCCAATGAACACCATTGGATTAAATGGTAAAAATATATTCTATTTTAACTTTAAAACCAATTAAAAAGATAATCTAATCATCTAATTAAATTAGATTAAAAATCAGTTTTGATGTAAAATGCAGTATTTTTCACTATTCATTAAAAAATGAACATTGTCAGAAAAATATCAAAAATTCACAAAAAGTAAATTTTGATGTCCCAATCATAAAGAATAAGTTTATTTTGACTAAAATAGCTTATAAAATTGTCAAAAGATAGATTTAAAAATGGTTTGCAATCAAAAGGCAGTAAAACAATCTTTTAAGAATATTAGTGTATTTCATGCATAAGATTGTATTTATTTTCATTTTAAACCTCTAAAACACTATCTTAATCATTAATAGACATAGATAAAGATATATATTATTCATTACTTACTTGGGATGTTACAAAAAGGGTGTTTTATATAACATATATAATTTCATAATTTTTGTGATCCTTGTTGTTTGAGTCAAAATACCATTTAAATATATTATAAACAAGTTTTATAATTTAAGAACATTTTATGAGACCTATATTAACACTCATATTCCTTGTGATATAGAGTAATTAAATGATAATATGTGAATGAAGATTTTGTAAGCATGATTCATTGACACCCTTTTTTATGAGATGATATGTTTTAATGGATTAAATAATATTTTTATTATCATCTATAGAATAAATACTAATGTGATTATAGAATGTCAATGACCATTTTAATGTTGTTTCAAAAGTTTTCTTGGATGATACTAAATCCCTATTATAGTTTATATATGGATAATATGGATATAATGTATAATTTTTATAAAAATATCAAAATCATTTTAAATATTCTTTTTCTCTAGATTTTCGTAACGTTAAAAAATATTTTATACTTCACTATAAATTTTTTCCATAGTGAATTTTCTTTTGGATATTGGATAATATATTTGAATAAAAATATTGATCCTAATAGTTAAAATATTGACATATTGAAAATAGGTAAAATGAGAAAACGATTATTTTGGGATATGGTAATTTTATTGTAATTACTTGTTTTCAATTAACATTCTTTAGCCTAATTTTATAGATAAATAACATAGTTTTGATTTATTATAAAATTGAATGGTATTGTATCTTCAAAATAGATGTACCATATCTATCATATATATAAATAAATATAAACATTATTTAGAAACATCTTAATTGTTCTCCTAAAATCTCTATTGTTTCATCTAGTGTATTCAATCACATAAGGGTAAACATAATATAATAGGGTGTTATAAAATCATATAAGTGGTTTTGAAAATTAAAAATGGAATTGAAGACATGAATCAATAGTACATGTGTGATCAAAATCTTCATATATATATCATAATATTAGGATCATAATTATATTCATTATGGCACCATTTGAATAAATAAAATGAAATTTGTTATATTCATTATAATGTATGAAATCAATAGTATTATCAAAACAAAAAATTAGTTGTGATATATGATAATATAATGTTCCTTCACAATTTATGTGTAGAAATAAAAACTTCATAATGTTGAAAACATTTCACCTTATGCACAAATAGAGTCCCATGATATATATCACATTACCTAACGTATTGGAGGGATTCATTACTTGGTCCCACCAATCAATGTATATAATTCTTATAATTATGTATGCCACATGGCATGGATACATATAAAAAATATATTCATAAATAAAACTGATTGGATGGGGTTTGTTTTCTAAAGATTACATGATGAATAATTTAATTAATAAATGTTCTTTTCACAAAACAAATAATGGAAATAAAATTTTAAAATTAATATAACATATTTCATTAGAGAAATATAAAACAACTCAAGGGATGTGGATGATATATTTTAGATAAAATATATCTATAAAATATCACTATACTTTAATTTGAAATCATTTACTGAAGTTAGAATCATGTATATCTAATAAAATATTAGGGAATTAATTATAAATGTACATATTCAGATCATTAGGGAATAATCCATGTCAAAACTGAAGTTTAATATAGGATAACCCCAAATAATATTTTATTGGGATATCCCCATACCATTGATACCAATTTATCACATCCTACATATCTCTAATTATAAAAAACACAAGTTTCTTAAAAAAGGAAATTGTAATTATATTATATTGGATTATTCACAATTGATAAAATTTATTTATTAAATTATATTTATTAATATTCTTTAATTTTTAAGGTATTTTATGAGGTATTTAATTTTAAATATATATTTTTTAAATAAATTTCTAGTTATTGATTTTTTTACCTAAAAATATAAATTACTTATGATTACAAATAAATATATTGATACAGTTATAAATTTAAGTCATTTATTTTAAACAATAATATGGTTGGTAATAATTATAATTTTTTCTATGTTATCAAACATAGCTATTATTTTGTAAATGGGAAATTTTCCAAATTAGAGTAAAGAGATGTAATAAATATTATTATATAATTGATAATTTTATTAATTAAGTTAATGTAATTAATATATTTATAATATTTTTCAATATTATTTCTGGGATATTTTTTATAGAATATAAGATATTGGTTGATCAATATAAGATGTTAATAAATAGAAAACATGAGAAAATGATAACTCCTCCTTATTATTGTTCATTTTATACAAAAATTATCACCACTATTTTATGGATTTTATTTATCCAAGATTTACAAAAGGATTTTATTATGATTTGAAGTGTTATTTTGTGTATATTATTGGATTTTACAAGAATATTGATTTTTTTCCAATGATCGGAATATGGTGTATTTAAATATATAATGATACAAGTGTCTAATATAAAATACTTAATAAAATATAATATCTATGGTAAACCATATAATATTATCTTCTTATAATAAAATGAATTATATTTCATCAATAATATATAATAGTAATTATTTTAGTACGTATATAAACATAATTTATAGGAATATTAAAATGTAATGTGGGAGCCTTAAAGAAATAATTCATACATAAGCATTAAAAAATGCATTTTGAGGATTTTAATATGAATTTATTTAATTATTATAATATTGAAAAACATTTTTAGCATAATCCAATTAAATATTATATTATGTAATTATTATGAATTGAATGATGTTTATTCAAGAATATCATTTATGTAGAAGAATTATTTAAAATAATCATCTATGAAATGTTGGTTTTTAGAAATGTTTTTAAAAAAGAATCCAAAAAAATATTAACATGTTGATTCAAGAAAATAGAAACTTATTTCATCAAAATATTTTTCAAAATTGGGTAATATTTTAATATCATAAACATAACTATTTTATATAAATACATTAACATATATTTAAATAAAAAATGTTATAATTATTTCGTGAATTTTTTAATCTCGATATTTATATTAGAGAATTAAATTTTCTTAGTTTCATCTGTAATAAACTATGAATATAATTTACATTATATAACACTATTTTTATGTCAACTAAAATTTATATGGGTCATCTAACTATTCCAAATGTTTATATTCATACCCATAATAGTAATATTCTATTGTAATAATGTTTTTACCTCCTCTATGTATGTCATATTTCTTCCATTCATCATTATCCTCGATTTACCAAATGGATATATATATTTTTTAAATGATATTTTTTGGATAAATAATGTTTTTAATATTTTATATGGTGTTTATTAGTGTAATAATTCTAGTAAATCATTTTGATACAGAATTTCATAAAATATTTTTTTAATTTTTTTATTGTTTATTACTATTCTATTTAATATTTTAGTGAATGTATATATTATGAAATATATTTTCCCCAATTAATTTAATTATGTATTTTTTTAGTATCATTACTTTGTTTATATTATATATTATTCATTATAATAAAACACAATATTTATTCCTTAGTAATCTCACATATATACATATATATAATTTTTTAAATTTTTAAGAGATTGACCAAAACAGATTTATCTCGAGTATTAATTGATTGGGAATAGAACTGTTTGTAATTTTACATGAAATAAGTAGTCAGCAAATGAGAGTGATATTACAAAAATAAATTCTCAACCACATTTTCCATTAAATAAATTGAGAAAATTTTTATCATTATAGGATCTTGAATCTGTCTTCATTCCATTATTCCATAATTATCTTTTTAAAAAATAAAATAAACTCTTCAATAATCTAGGCTTCTATTATTTCATGTTGTTTTATTAAAATACTAGAAACCACATTGTGTAAGACCAAATTTTAGGTGGAACATGACATACAATAAATAGTGAAATAAAACCATTATATTGAAAACATAATTATGAAAAAAACATTTAAAAACATTTAATATATATTACTATTTCAGGTCATGGGATAAATATTTATATATATAAATAATAATTTAGGTCTCATAGAATTGAACATACCAAAAACACCATCAAGATTCATCTAGTGATTTATCCTAATAATCTTATTTAAAATAAAACATTACATTTTTTAGTTAAAATATTTGTTAAAAATAAATTTTAACATGATTAATATATTCACGCTTTGAAATTAAAAAATTAATCATGTATCGTTGATTAATATTATATTTCCCTAAATATTTATATTCATATTTGATATTATAGTAATTTTTTAGGGATTGAAATGATTTAATATATGACTTTTTTCTCTATTTTAATCAATGAGAATAATAATACAAAAATATGACACATAAAATGTATCACAACCCGTCCCCTGGGGCCCGTGTCATGACTACCCCAAGCCCACCATTCATAGGCCAGGGCTGACGACTAGCACCAAAGGCATAATTACCCAAAACTGGGAAGGCACTGCCTTTATAACCTATAAACACACACACAAGCAAGTACACAGCTGGACGAAACACCAAGCAAACTATATAATAAATGATTGTTGAATGTAAAACAGACAAAAATAAATTCCCAACTGGAAAGTACAAGTACAAAAGTGATACAATACAATTGAAAGATATGGAAAGATAGCTACTAGATCGTCCTTCAGGGTTCCTACATGAAGGGTAGGTACAGATCGCCTCTTTAGCACTCCACGTCTGAACGTATCCTCCGTGTACTGACACACTGTATGGTCCACCTCCATGTACCGTCCAGTCCTGGTACTCTCATCCTCAGTCAGCATTGTCTGTCGTCTATATCCAACACAACAAGTTGCGGGCGTAGCCTGTGCAAGGGTGAGTATAAAGATACTTAGTAGGGACCCCGAGACAATCAAGGTCTCACAAAATAATCCAAGGATAAACCACAAAGAATGAAATCAATAGATAACCTTACATAGGTATATTCCCATACATATACCAATGTTATCAAGTGATCAATCTCAATAATGAGTAAAACATAGAAAAACAGACTTAGCTTACACTTGGATTTTTTTCTTGGGGGTAGTATCAAGTAACATCTCCAGTCACATTTTAAAAACCTCGGATGTTGGATAACTCATCCTTTATCAAGTACATTGGGCCTATCGCAACACCAAGCACTCTTACCCCCAACCTTGGACTACTCATGTACTCCCCCTGTCGAGTATCCTGGATCTTCAGTGTCACCATGTGCGCTCCCCACCATGTGTGTGTCACATCACCAAGATTGCTCCCCCTCATTTCCTACTGAGGTACTCCTTTTTTCGAGCATCGTGGGTCAGCCGTGACACCAAGGTTCTCCCCATTGTGTGTTTTCCAAGACACCAAGGCGCTCTCCACTGGGCTATTCGAGTAACTCTGAGTCGAAACGGTTAGAAGTCACCAGGTCTCAGCCATTTACAATGTCTCCGCACTACGCTCGCTCGTCTCCGAGAGGATATTCTCCATGTTCTACTGGTCGATACACCAACTAACATGAAGTCCCACGAAGAAGTATCTAAATGGTCTTCCCTTTCATAGGGGTCTCAACGCAACAAACAGCATGTCAAACGGACGCTTGTTCCATGATTTTTTAGCCTTTTAATCTCGGGGGCCCGGTAGGATTTGTTCTCAATACAACTAGACTGTTTCCCATCTCAAACAAAAACTATAGTGGAGCTCGTGAAGCAACAAGGCATCTCGGAAATGGAGGCGCCACGAGGGTGCAGGGCCGGCTCGGCCAAGGCACCACAAGGGTTGCGGAACAGTGCGTGCGGGCCGCTACAAGGGGCACAGGCCGGTTCGGCTAGGGCGACCCGAGTGGTCACAGGCCGATTCAACCGGGGCACCGTGAAGGGAGCAAGCCTATTTGACCGGGGCACTGCGAGGGTTTGGTCATGTTCTGTCGAAACGGCAGAGCACCGCGGGGGCAGCGCGGGTCGCGGTGGCCACGGGTGGCAGTGCTATTGCCTTTGTCGCCTTCGCCGTCTTCGTCACCTTCCTCCATTTCGAAGAGTACACCTTGGAAGAATGATGGAAGAGTCAGACCATGTTGTTTTGGACCGCACCCACCGCATTTATGGTGGTATCATTTGGCTCAAACTGAAATAAGAACAATGAAATTCAAATTTTACAACCTCCGCAATGATTATTTCATGAACCGCAAAAAAAACAATGAAAGTATTATCATCAAAATAAAACACATACCTTGGATTGATACGTCGATGGAGTCGCGGGGAAGAAGACATATCATTAGGAAAATATGGATGTCGGTTAGTCATTGTTGAAGACATACAATGTCAGAGGATGTCTCAAGGAAGAAGGTTGAAGTCGGGGTTGGAACTCTTTGTTGGAATTCTTCATTGGAAGAATGCATTCTTTGGTCGAAGTAGTAGTTCTTCGTTGAAAATATTTTCTCCCAAGATTCCACCAGAATGGAAACTATGCCAAAATAATAGATTAAGCAAACTATTATTTTGTTGGATTAATTAAAAAAGTTTCATTAATTATGGTGAGTGGCATAATTAAAGCATGAGGGTTGGCACAAATAATGGTATGTGCGTTGGAACAATTAATGTGGAGGAAGTGAAGAGGCTCCTCCACATTAATGAGGGGGTTGAGAGCTTCTCCCAATTAAAGGGTGGTTTAGTCTCGGGTGGTCCCCACCACCATATTCCATAATGGGAGGTTATGGTTCGGGTGGTCCCCACCACCATAACCTCTCCTGAAAGGTTAAGTTTTGGTGGTCCCCAAACCTCATCTTATACATGGAGGTTTAGTTCCGGTGGACCCATCATCCCAACACAATAATGGGTGTTGAAAATAAAAATAAATATGTCATACACTTTTATTTTTATTTTTTTTACATTAAAAATCCAAAAACTATCTTTCACCCTCAACCAACTTCTGTCGAGGTGAAAGTCTTCATGTGCAAGAATTGGCGCTGCGAATTCAATGGTGCCCTTAGATTTCAATTTCAATCACTGGTTCAAAAGATAGAGTAAACTACATGCACGTTTACTGAATGTAAATGAAATAATATTGAGTAATTCATTCTGAAAACTTTGGGCCCCGGAATAACATTCCGTCAATTTTCACGGACTGAAAAAATTCCAATATATTTTAAAAAAAATTACATGGAAATTTCGGGTCTTTACATTCTCCCCACCACTGGCTTTACATCCCCGTAAAGAACATCTCAATCTAAGGGAACAAGTAGGGTACTAAGCATGCACCTGAGCCACCCACTCCCATGTTCTCTCATTGAGGTTCTCATGCTGCCTGCTAACACGCACCAAAGGAATCGACCTTCCTCGAAGGACCCGCTCATGTTGATTATCAATATATAATGGAACATCTGTCAAATTCTTCCCATTGTCGATGTCCAGCTCACCACGGTCGATGATGTGATATAGATCATGCATGTATCTCCTTAGCTGGGATATGTGGAAGACGTCGTGCACTCTGTGCAACTGAGGTGGAAGAGCTAAGGAGTATGACACCTCTCCAACTCTACGGAGGACCGGAAAACGTATGATGAACCTCAGAGATAACTTGTCACCTCAGCCAAATCTCTGCAAACCTCATCAAGGTGACACCAATTGAAATAAATGGTCTTCATTCTTGAACTCTAGAGGCCTCTGTATCTTGTCGGCATAGGCCTTCTACTTGCATTGTGCAGTCTTAATCCACTCCGGGATGACCTGGACCTTCTCTATGGTAATATGTACCATCTCTGGTCCCACTAGTGATGAATCCCCTAGGTCATTCTAGTAGAAGGGTGATCTGCAAAGTTTCCCATATAATGCCTCAAATGGTGTCATCCCAATGGTGGAGTGACAGATGTTGTTGTACGCAAACTCCACCAAAGGAAAGTGATCCTCCAAGCTGCGACCGAAGTCGAGGACATATGAATGTAGTATGTCCTCGAGGGTCTAAATGGTCTACTAAGTTTGACCATCTTCTTGAGGATGGAAGGTGGTTCTCTAATCAATTTGCATCCCAAAGCCTCATGCAACCCCTTCCATTGCCGGTAATTTAAACGTGTATCATGATCTAAGACAATAATCATGGGTACTCTATGTGGCTTCACAATCTCTTGCACATAGTTGTGTCCCGAGCTCTCTACTGAACCCTGGTCTCTGGTCGTTAGGATGTTGGCCTACTTGGTGAGTCGGTCGACGATCATCCAAATCGAGTCATGTCCCCTGGAAGTACGTGGAAGAACTATCATGAAGTCCATGTATATCTCATCCCACATCCACTCTAGAAAATATAAAGGTTGAACCAAGCCTACTGGTACTTGATGCTCCACCTTGACTCTAGGGAAAGTGAGACATCGAGAGACAAACTCTACAAATGAATTATTCATTCCCGGCCACCAGTGCTACTGTCGGAGGTCCTGGTACATCTTCTCCATTCCTATATTTACCGCCTAAGGGGATGTGTGTAACTCCATCAACACATCCTCCTGAAGTGACACTAGTACCATGGTATGTCCTCTAAAGTGGATGACGTTCTCCCTAGCTTCAGAAAATCTATCGGGTGCGTGTACTGTGGACATATAATCACATCGTGTCTCGTAGTCATCGTCCCCACACTGCCCCTCCCTGAATTGCTAATGAAGTGGGGGAGTGATTGTATGAGATTGTATAAAAGATGCTCCATCTATATCAATAGAGGATATCTGTAAAGTGTTCAGCAGCTCCGTCGCCTCACCTAGCAGTTGTATACTAGATCTGATACTGAGTTCATCTGCAACAACATTCCCCTTCCCAAGAGTATAGACAATCATTAAGTCATAGTCCAAGAGTAACTCAATCCACCATCACTGTCTCAGGTTCAAGTCCTCCTAGAAGAATACATACTCGAGACTCTTAAGATCATAGTACACGGTAAAACGCTCGCCCATCATATAGTGTCGCCACATCTTCAATGAAAAGACACTGCTGCTAACTCCAGGTCAATGGTAGCGTAGTTCTTATCATGATGTCTCAACTATCGATAACTTTATGTGATCACTTCTCGCTCATGCATGAGAACATATCCACGTCTGATCCTTGATGCGTCATAGTAAACATCATTTCCTAAGCCTTCCTCTCGAATCATCAAGATGGGGTCACTAGTCAGCCTCTGCCTCAACACTTGAAAACTCTCCTGGAATATCTCAGACTACATGAAGGGTTTCCCCTTCTTCGTCAAGGATAATAGTGGTGCTGCAACTATGGAGAATTCTGGAACAAAAATTCAGTAATATCTAGCCAAACCCAGGAAACTTCGTACATCCATAACACTCTTGGGTGGCTCCCAAGTAAGAACTGCCTCAATCATTTCTGGATCCACTTCAAATCCAGCATCTGAGATGACATGTCCCAGAGAGTGAGCCTCTCAGTTATAGAACTGGCACTTTGAGAGATTACCATAAAGCTGTTGCTCTCGGAGTGTGTCCAGTACTACCCACAAATGATTACCCTGCTCCCCCTCAATAGTAAAGTAGATCAGAATGTTGTCGATGAAGACTACGAAAAAGTGAGAAGGGTATGGCTGAAATACCATGTTCATCTATCCCATGAACACTATTGGGGTGTTGGTTATGCCAAATGGAATAACCATGAACTCGTAGTGGCCATACCAACACTTGAAGGTTGTCTTCTTCACATCCTTGTCACGTACTCTAAGCTACTGATAGCATGATCTGAGGTCTACCTTCATGAACCATCATGCTTCTTTTATCTAATCATAGAGGTCGTCAATCCTCGGTAGGGGGTACTTGTTCTTAACGAACACCAGGTTCAGGCGTCGATAGTCAACACAAAGCTTTAATCTCCCATCCGCCTTCTTGGTGAACAGAATTAGGGCTGCCCAAGGTGAATCACTAGGCTGATTGAATCCCTTCCCTTGCATGTCCTATAGTTGTACCCGTAGCTCACAATGCTCTGTGGGATCCATATGATATGCTAGTTTAGACACTGGTGTTGTCCCAGGGTACAAGTCAATGTAAACGTCCACCTCTCTGCAAGGAGGTATACTTGGGACATCATGAGGGAAAACATTCATGTATTGGTCCACCACTACAGGATAACTCAGAATCTCCACATCAATAGATCTGAGGGTATGTCTAGCCAACTAATGAGTGATCGGATGAACTATCCTTCGATCAAGTCTATCACGTGCTGTAAAGGCTCCATTTTTTCCAGTGAAGGTAAACTCGGTCCCATCTATGAAGACACACTGCACTTTGCACCTAATGCATTTAATCTGAGCATGGACTGTAGATAACCATTCCATACCCAAGATGAAATCGTAAGGCCTCGAAACCTCTAATAAGAGATCCCAACTGAAACTCTCACCATCCAGAGCAAGCTCACACTGCCGACGCCATTGTGTAATTGTTGAATCTACCCTTGTTGGAGTCTCTAGCCGTAAAGATAGAGCCAACTGCTCCGTCAGAATCTATGAGCTCCGAATGAGGGAAGTGGACATAAAATAATGATTAGCACCTGTGTCTATAAGTACTGTAGCTGAGGTGTTGTAGACACAGATCGTACCTTGTATCATATTTGGAGCACCGTGGTCATAGGCCTCAGCTTCCTGGAGTTGATCTCTCCCATGTTCACCTTCTCTCTATGGTCGGGGTGGACCTCATGGTGGTGGTGGTGGTAATATCATGAATCATCACCCATAGGAAATTGCACGAACAGCTATCCTACCATGTCTGCCTACTCCCTGCAGACCACTTCGAACAAATTACTATCTGTGCATTGGCGGTCCTTTGGCAATATGCTGATCATTCGAATGGCGGTCCGGACAGTCACGAGCCATGTGACCCTACCCGCCACATGAGAAACACTTCCCACTCATGACATGTCTGTCTCTTCTTCGGTTTCCTTGCACAACCAATCCCGAGTCATGCAGTCATCCACCTATTGGTCTAGTCCTCCTGGACCATTGTGTGTTCTGTCTACTGCCAGCTACAGAAGACTCTGCTACGTGATGACAGGTATTGGGTCTCGCTACTCATGTCTTCTCAGCAAAGAAACTATCCACTAAGAGGGCTCTCTCTAACACCCCTGCCTGCGTCGGGATGCTATGTGAGATAACTGAAGCCCTGATATCCCCCCTGAGTCCCTACTCGACGATTCAGGCCTTGAAGAATGATTCATGAACCATAATTTTGCAGTAGCATGAGAGGTCAGTGAACCTCGCTGGGTACTGAGCTACAATCATTCTTCCATGCTGCATATGAAGTTGCTCATGTACACGCACTATGTGAAGAATTGATGCAAAAAACTCTTCCCGAAAATGCTTAAAAGGTAATCCCAGAGACGCATCACATCATTGTGGACTGGGAGAATCAATCTCCACCATCTGCCAGCTGCTACCTGTAGAAGGCTGGATGCAAGGATCACCATGAGATCGGCTGGTGTCCCTATAAGTCGAAAGGCACTCACCACTACTGCATGCTAGTCCTTAGATGACTCTGTGTCCATCTTTCACCTTAAACTAGGTGGCCTCTAGCGCTGTAACTCATGCAACCCACTCAAGATAAATGCTACATTTGCTGCTGGGGCTGGTGGCATCTGTGGCCCGATGTTGAAATCTACTACTGGTGCCTCTGATTATGCCTTTACTAGAAGAGGGCCCTATAATGAGGTCGTGTCGCTCGTTGGGCTATCAGTGCATACAACTCTCAGATCTCTAGCCTTCTGTCTGCGTGGAGGCATCCTGAAAAGAAACAGGTGTACTATGGTTAATAGTTCTACCAGGTGAGCTGACCTGGTGAGGTGACATAAAGAAAACTTTTGAAAACACAGATGCAATCAGTATTTTCGTGCACTGAGTCAGAAATCAGTACTCAGGGTCCTTGTGTATAGATACATCAGCTATCTCACCCACACTAGACTCCCTGAACTGAAAACCACACTCACTACACTTAACACTATTGCTTCACAGAAAATATCAGAGTCATGTGTTCTACAGTAGAACCAACAACCTCTGATTCCAATTTTTAATGACCCGTCCCCTGGGGCCCGTGTCTTGACTACCACAAGCCCACCATCCATAGACCAGAGGATTGTGACTAAGACCAAAGGCATAATTCCTTAAAATTGGGAACGAATTTCATTTATAACTTGTAATGACAAAAAATATCAAGCACACAGCTTGAAGAAACACCAAGTAAACTATATAACAAATGTGTGAGGAAAGTGAACTGGGCTAGAATACAAGCCCAACATGAATTTACTAGTACAATAGTGATACAATACATCTGAAAGGTAAGGGAATAAAGCTACTAGATCATCCTACAGGGTTCCTTACTAAAGGGTAGGTACATATCGCCTCCTCATAACTCCACATCTGACCGTCTCCTTCGTGTACCGACTCTCCGTATGGTCCAACTCCAGGTACCATCCATTCCTGGCACTCCCATCTTCAGTCAGATCTATACGTCATCTGCATCCAACACAACAAGGTGCGGTAATAGCCCGTTCAGGGGTGAGTATCAGAACACTCAGTAGGGACCCCGAGATCCTCAAGGCCTCACAAAATCCACCAAGGATTAAACACAATGAATATAATCAACAGATAACCCTACATAGGTATATTCCCATTAAATACCTAAGTTATCAAGTGATCCATCTCAATCATGGATAAAACACAAGAAAAAAAACTCATCCCAAACCAGGATTTTATTCTTGGGGGTAGTATCAAGTAACATCCCTAGTCAAATTGTAGAAACCTCGGCTGCTGGTGAACTCCTCCTCTATCGAGTTAAGTGGGCATGTGGTGACACCATGTGCGCTTCCCACTAACCATGGAATACAAAGGTACTCCTCCTATTTAGTACTGTGGATATGTCGTGTCACCATGAGTGCTCCCCACCATTGGTCTATCGCGTCACCAAGATCCATCTCCCTCGTAGCCTATTGTGCTACTCTTATCGTGTAACGTGGGTTTGCAGCGACACCAAGGAACTCCCCACTGTGGGTCTTCCATGACACCATGGTGCACCCCACTAAGTTATCTTAGTCAATCCACGTCGAAACAGTCAGCAGTCATCATGTCTCATACAGCTACTTGGTATCCTCACAACGCTCACTCGTCTCTGGGAGGATCCACTCCACGAGCTATAGGTCGATACTCCAACTGACATGTAGTACCACGAATAAGTATCTCAAAGGTCTGCCACATCATAGGGGTCTCAACCCAATAGACGGCACGTGAAACGGATGCCCAGTCTGTGTGTTATTAGCCTTTTAGTCTTGAGGACCTAGTTGGATCTGTGCTCGATACAACCTAACTTTTTCCCATATTAAACTAAAACTTTAGTGGAGGTTACTCAAAGGAAATGCCTCACTCCATGATTTCCAGCACTGCTAATAGTTCATCAATAGGACATTCGGTTCCAATGTTTTGGCCAAAAGAGCATAAAGATTCGTAGTGGGCCCGGGTCTTGTCTGACCCGGTCGGCTGACCCAGCCTGACCTGGCATGGGTCAACTAAGTTCAGGTCAACCCGGCCTAACTCGATGTGCCAGGCTCGACAATTGATGCGGTAGAGGGGTCAGGGCCATGCCGGTTTGGCCCGCACCCTCCGCGTTTAGGGTGGTAGCATTTGGGTCAACGAGAAAGAAGAACGACAAGCTTAAAATTTTACAACCTCTACAACGATTCATTCCAAAACTGCAAATGAAAACAAGGAACGTATTATCATGCCAATAAACCCCTTACCTCAGGTTGATACATCGATGGAGTCGCAGGGATGAAGATGAATAATTGGAAAAATACGGACGTCGGTTCATCGTAGTCGAATACATCCTACGTTAGAGGTAGTCTCGAGGAAGATGGTCTAAGTCAGGGTCGGCGTTCATTGATTCCATTTTTCGTTGGAATAACTTGTTCTTCATTCGAATATTTAAATCTTTTTTGGATATATTTTTTCCCAAGGCGGCACCAAAAAGAAAATTGGGCCAAAATAATTGATTATTCAATCTATTATTTTCTTGGTAGAATTAAAAAAGTTTCATAAATTATGATGGGTGGCATAATTAAAGCATGAGGGTTTGCACAAATAAAGGTATGTGCATTGGCACTATTAATGTGGAATAGTTCAAGAGGATGCTCCACATTAATGAGTGGGGTTGAGTGTTTCTCTCAATTAAAGTGGGGTTTAGTCCCAGGTGGTCCCCACCACCATAACCTTTCATGGGATGTTATAGTTCTGGTGGTCCCTACCACCATAACCTCTCGTGAGAGGTTAAGGTCTAGTGGTCCTCATACGTTAACTTCCACATGGAGGTTTAGTTCTATTGGACCCCATCTCCTAACACCCACATGGGTGTTGAAAATAAAAATAATGATGACATACACTTTTATTTTTATTTTATTATTACATGAAAAACCCAAAAACTAACATTCACCCTCAACCAACTATATTTGAGGTGAAAGTCTTATTATGTGGAAAATGGCACTGCGAGTTCCATAGTTCCCTCAGATTTCAATTCCGAGAACCAGTTCAAAAGCTAGAAAACCCAGTTCGCATGTTTACTGAACGTACCTGAAATAATGTTCAGAAATTAATTTCGGGCACTCTGGGCCTCAGAATCATGCACCGTCAATTTTCACAGTCTCGTTAAATTCCTATATATTTAAAAACATTACATGGAAATTATTGGTCTTTAAAATAACCGTCATTGTCACTATAGTTTATTTCCCAGTTTACACTAATGATCTATTTTTAGTTTTGTCTGAGTAGATTATTTGAATTTTTTTATTTTTGTTTGTAATAGATTAATAATATTAATTATAGTATTCATTAATTTTTATATATGTGTTATATAAATAATCATTAATTAAAACCCCTAGTATTTCAAAATTCCAAAAATTTGTTAGATATGAAGATGTACCTCTCATATAAAAAGCCCCATAACAACATTTATCGATTAAAGTTACACGTGTTCTATGATTTTTACACATTAAAAAGTACCATGATTTCATATGTTATTATTAATTATAGAAACATATCTTAGAATCACTATTGGATAGTGAACTATTTAAATCAATGATATCATTACTGAGACTGATTTAATATGATATTGAAAATTAATGAACTGTATTGTTTAATTTTTCATGTCAACATGAATTTCATTGAAAATGTAACATATTAATATATGATATCATAGTATCATGTTGATTATATTTTATATAAATAAATTTATTATAAAAAATCATAAATGTATTTAATAGTTTACAAATGATTATTATATAATGGTGGTAAAAATATAATGCTTCTTTAATAAATACTACAAGGTGTGAACTCAGTCAAACTATATAGTGGGAATGATATTTTTTAGATACTCTATGAATCAATTAATATAAAATATTAGAGATTGAATTATATTATAATCATGATGATGATTCAAAAAGAATTATTTTTACCAAAAAATTAAATAAGGAAGAAAATGATATTAAGGATTTCTAAAATTATTTATTTGATTTGGTATATATGATGAAACTCTTTAATTAGAATAACAATGAAAGTCAATATAGTTCAATATCTAATAATATATTACTATTTTAAATTAATTTATTTCTAAATTGGATTAAAATATATTTGAGGAATTTTATTTTTATTTTATATTAAAATGGTCATATGATAAGTTTGTGCACCAATTAAATAAATTGTTATATTTTTTCAACGACTTATAAAAAATAATTAATATTATTATTTTGATTTGATTAAAAAACATGATAGGTTTTTTGATTCCAATTATAATTTATGTATCCGTGTGGTTTTAAATAATAATAAAAAGTGGAGAAGTGGTTTTTTACGAGTTTATTAGGATTACATTATTTTTTAACATTATAAAAATCCTTGTGTTAATTAACAATATTTATTATTTGATTTTAAATTTATAAAATTAATCACTACTGAAATAATGGACAATTATTTTATATTAATGTGATAATTAATAGGGATTAAACTAGTTTATTATAAGAAATACTTATCAATTATAAAACATATTTTTTTACATATTTCAAAATAGAAATATTTCTTATTCAATTGATAATATATATTGAAATCAATGTTATATTATTCAAAAATTAGTTCATTCATGTTTTTGTCGGGATATGTGACATAATACTTCTATGGATTAATTTTTATTCTATTTTCACTGAATACACATGATTAAATAGAATTGCATTTTATATGAGAAATATACTTAATGTTGTAAACTATTTATATATTTATAGAATTTTTATTTGAACATAATTTTTATTGTTTCTTAATATGAAAAACATATACATATGAAATTAATTTCTAATAAATTCCATGATATTATTCTAAAATAATTGAAATATGATAGAAATGGAAAATATAATCCAAAAAATGGAAATATATTATTTTTTGGGAAAATCATGTATCGAAAATTATTTGTTACAAAAACAATTCATTGACTTTTATTTACAATAAAATTACATTATGCTTATTAAAAGTAATGATCAGATATATATAATTTAGTAATTTACTATGATACTCATGTTTGATCGGTATTAGAAAAAACCAAAAAATAATGAATATGTATATAAAATATCATTCATAGGTTATTTTAAACATAAAATAGATTGTTAATTAAAATATAACTATTTTGATATTGGAAAAAAATTGATTAAATAATTGATAAACACATGGTGAAATATATTCAAGGGATTAATTTTATAAGAAATTAAATAATGATTAAGATATATTTTTTAAAATATATTATTAGAATATTATTCTATGAAAGTAATATTTGATAAAAATTTTATAATTAAATTAATATGATTGAAAACATATTTATAGTTGTTAAAAAATCTGAAAATCATTTTTTATTTTGAGAATATTTTTTAAATAAAATTATTAATGTCAAATAAAACATCTATTCAAATATATTAATATAGAATATTTGATTTTGTAACATTTCTAAATAGTTAATTGTTCATTCAATTAACCATAATGAATATACTAGTACTATGGACTTATAATATGAATTTCTCTGTGGGAAAATTTACATAAGAAAAATAGAGAACAATATAGTAATAATGAGACTATTTATAAATAAATTAAAAAAGAAATTAGATTTTCTGTGTTATAATAATTTTTTTTAATGGATATTACCAAATTTCATGAAATTAAATTTATAATGAATATTTTTTTTTATTTCAATGATAAATTTAAATTTTTTACTATTTTTATAATATGAAAATATAATTTTTATCAAATGATTTTCAATTTCTTATTTCTTGATACTGAGAAATAATAATTGGACTATTAAAATTGGTATAGATGACTATTTTTTATTATTATCATGGTAATATAAAATAATTTAAAACATCCCATTATTATTTAATTTAACCTTATTGTTTATAAAATTTAAACTAATATACTATTCTATATTTTATTAAATTTGTTAATGTGAAATAATATATATTTTCACTAAATTTAAATGATCATATGTACAAATATTTTCTTTATTTTTATTAATGAATTTTTTTATTTATGATTTAATTTATAATATCAAATAATATTCTACCAAATACTTTAAAAATATTTCTATTTTCATGATTATTGGAATGGCATTTTTATTGAACATGTAATAATAAAATGTATTGATTATTTTTATTATTTATAAGAAAAATATTATAGTTTGTTGATAATGTAATATTATATAGATGAATAAAATATTATTAAAACACAAATCTGTGTTGTGTGTCAATATTATTAATGATGTATATATCTATATTTTTCATCATATTTTCTCCTATATAATTATTTCATAATAACCATTTAAATTATATTTTATAATTTCCATAAATTGTTGTTTAACATATCATGTTATTCCATATTAGTAAAATGATATGGTTTCCAAATGTTTTATCACCTATATAAATGTAATAAATGTTTTTTGGGGGATATTTGATGTTGAAGTCTAAAATAGACTTCATTGTAATAGTGATACTTATATGGTATTAAATATGGATTTTTAAAAAATAAAATCATGTTGTTGTTTTTCTATAATGTTAATATATTTTTTATTTGATAAATATAAATATAATGAATCATAGAAATATATCGGTATAATTTTTGGATCACAAAGAATATTTTACAGAACTAATCATTGTAAAGGAAAAAAATTATTTAAAAGGGGAAATAAAATTTACCTAAGTAATATTTAATGATAGAAAATATGATTCCAATGGAAAAGGAACCCTATATGTTATTCTTTACTATAATATATCAATATTTTACATTAGATTATTTTTGTAATGATTTCATGTTTCATTGTGAAACAATTTTGTTTCACTATGAATAAATTGATTTGAAATAGAAATAAAATGGTCATATATATGAACACACACACACACAGATATATATATATATGTAAACTAGTAAAGGATTGGAATTTAATAATGATTGAAAATATTGTATACAATTACACATTCCCAAATGTTTTATTTGGATAATTTTTCTCAATGTGTGATAAAAGATAAAAACAATATTGAGATATTTTCGAAAAAATACTAATAGAGTGGTTAAATTTTAATAATGATATATATAATAAAAAAAGAATTTAATATATGTTCATAACATGTGTATGTTAAAACTATCAAATAATTAATATTGAATTTTGGAACATTTTTTCATAAAAATCTATTATTTAATAAATAAATTTTTTCTAATACAAAAATAATGGGGAATGTAAAGAACCCATTGATGGATTGAATTAAATCTGCTTTCACATTATTGTATATGTTATTATATTGTTAAATAAATTATCTTTATATAGAAAAATATTTCTATTATATATTTTTTATGTTTCTGGATTGAAAATTTACTTTTTAATAGCAAATACTTTTAAGGTAATGTGAGAAACCTTATAAGTTAATCAAGTAGGATATACATCATAAGAAATCACAAAATCATTGAAACAGAACTTATGTCTATTAGATATTTTCTCAGTAAATAATTATGAGGATAGAGAGTGAGCATGTGTATCTGTATCGTCGTTGATAATGAATTCAAACGATATTCCACCTTCTACCACATGTGAATGTAATCCTCTTTACATATAATCCATTCATTGAAACCCCTTATTATTATAAGGTCTTGTTTTTTGATCCAGGAAACTTTCTCGTCATTAGAAGCCACATGAATCACCCTTACCATTATTTGGTCAGCCTCTTCTTATAATGAATTGATATTGAGAAGCCCCTCTTCCATTTCTTCCTTCGAGTGCATAATCACTCTCGAGGATATCCCATTACTGACCTCTTCCACACCAGGATTGTCCCCATTGGCCTCCCCAAAACCAGGCTTCACTGCTTTAGGGTTTCCTTGGATGTTAAAAATAGAAGAAAATATTCACTCCAACTACATGGATTTATTTTTTTTAACCTAACATGGGCTATATTTGTTTGGGATGGAATGGGTAATCTTTGCATCCTTTTATTTTCTTCCATTAATTCAAGATGCAAATTCCCGAGTCCTGGTTAGATTTTTGTCCCTCCTTCTTCCATACATTGTAATGGCCTTTATTATAAATCCCTCTCACATTGTCTTCCTAAAAATAGCAAGGATATTCCTTATCAGACTTTGTCCCACATATTTTCTGATTGTCTATGCCATTATCCTGGTTTTGATCCAACCCTTCAATCAGTAGACCATCAAATTGGATTTAGGATTGAATGGTATTCTGAGATTGTTATATTCTGGCGACCTAGTGGGCTGAAATCCTAGTTAGAGTACCATACATTGAGTCATTCTAAGTTAATTCACAACCAATAAGTGTGCCTTATTTTGGGGACTCAATAACTTTATCACCACAACTTTCCTATACTTCTTACAAATGAATTCCCCCATGTTCATGAACTACCACCAAGTGAGGTGGAGCTGCTCTTTTGGTCAAGAATTCATCCCCATAATTCCACACGGACTTCCCTATATCCGGTGGCTCTTTCTCAGTCTAATTTCAATCAATCAAATCTATCTCTAGGTGGGGTGCAACATATCCCACCTGAGACTTTTTCACATCATTTCCCCTTCTAGAAACACTCTAGCATTTGTTTTTACACCTAAAACTTGACTCCAGGTGCCCCAATCACCTACATAGCTTGCAATGATCAACCCACGATTCATATACCACTGGTTGTTTTCACTGTAATTCTTCACCTCCTATAACCCACACCCACTCCACTAGTGGCTTGGAAACATCGACCTCCATACATATGTGTGGTTTAACCGGATTGCTGACAGATATTTTTCTTTCATCAGAACACAATAATCATCCTAACATATTCCCTAACATTTTAAGTATAAAATGATTTTTTAATAGCAAGTGGAGTTAGAAAACATTCCCAACATGGCATTGTAGAGGGATCCCTTTTCATATGAAAATCATAATTCCATCGGAAAAGGAAAAAACCAAAGATCGTGGCAGTTTCGCCAAACATTGGACCATGTGTGAATAAATGAAGATATGATTTTAATTTATGGTATTACATATATGATAAGATTTGTAATGATATACCAATATTCGTGTTAAATCAAATACAAACTTCTATAATTTTTGTACATTTAAATTCACATAAAAATTAATTTCAATTGTGGTCTAACAATAGCGATGATAAATTTTATTTTTTAAAATTTTAATTAATAAAAAATTAAAATATTTACTAAATAAATAATTTTCTTTGTTAAATTTTGATTTTGTGTCTAATTTTTAATAATTTTTTAAACTACCTTTTATTTTTTTTTGAAAAATAATATTTTAATTGAATATTGAACTGTCTTATAAAACATTTACATAAAATAAATATAAATACTATAATCAACAATTACTAAAATTGATATAATATAATAAAATATTTTTTGATTTAGTATTTTCTATATTATGATGAAAATATAACAAATTATATGATGATAGTTTTTGTCGAACCACTAATAACATAGATAATAAAATACATACAATTTATCCATTTTTACATGTATTTTTTATTAATGAATCATCAAGATGATTGTATATGTCATTTAATTATTATAATAATGAGAATATAGATTAATTTTTGTAATGAAATTATATGTATTTGATTGAATAAAATTATAGATAATTTTTTCTGAAATATGTATGAAATGTATATGATCCAAATTTCCAAATTATATGTTTTTTTATGATTTGATGGGTTTTTATGAACATATGGGACTAGTATGTATAGTTTTCATTATATGATGTCTGGGTATATTATGTATATCAAATGCATTGGGTAATTCAATATATATATCATAAGATGATAGAAATAAGAATGGAGATGATTGTTATAGATAAAATCCCATTTTTTGATGTGTTAGTATGGTTGTTACAATATATACTCATAAGATAACTCGTGGACATGATTTTTAAGAGTTATCCAATCAATGTTTTTCATAGTATGATTGATTTTAGGAATTATCAAAATATTATATGTAAAATAGAATTAAATTGTCTGTCTTTATGGGATTATGATTTTATATTCATATGATATAATATAGATATGTTTTTTAAATTTTGATTAATGATTTCTACTTTAACACCCATGTTACTCATGATTTTATATAAGCCATTATTTTTTGTTTATAAACAATGTATATATTGTAATGAAAATTTTTCTTTTAAAAAATGTAGTTTAATATTATATCATAATCAAATTAAATTTTGTTATGATTGATTTCACTAGAATATACCCTTTCTGAGAATGTTGTCTAAACACTATTATGTTTTTATTTCTCATGGTTTGATGTAATTTTCAATAAATCCTACATTTAAGATGGGTGAAAATATAATCTTAATCATGGAAAATGGTGAATATATATTGTGAAAACTATTTTATAAAGTATATAATATACAATGACACAATCCCATTATTGTCATAAGGCATGTATAATTGTGGTATGTGTTGATTATTTTTCTAAAAATGATTACAAATTTATTTGTACTATACAAGGGTCGCCATAAAAATATTATCCAGTCATGATATGGGTTACAAACATAGTATAGATTGATCGAATGACAAATTCATTAATGTTTATATACAGATCCTATAAAGGGAACTGGTTTGTGAAATAATTTAAACATATAATGATAAAATATATTATTACAAGATTTTTGTTAAATAATTGTACATGTATTGAATAATCATGTTAAATAATAAGAAGATTTTGTTGTCCTTGAATCTAAAAAAATTTAAAATGCTAATGATTAAAAAATAGATGATGGTATATCAAAAATGTAGTTAATACTGATAGAAACTACCATATAGTTACTTAATGGGAACAAGATTATATTTTATGAGTTGATAAAAGGGTTATAGGGATCTTTAATCATAGGGAATGGAAGAAACCATTGTTCTCTAGAGCATTCACTATAATTAAATGTGTTATTATTCAAATTAATAATTCATTCATCAATTGAACCACTATCGGAATAATCCAAGGGGAGATGTCTGGTCTTCTGTGACTAATAGAGTAAGATATAATTCCATAATTAACTAGTTTTAGTTACGTTGATCATAACATGAAATATATATAATTCCAAATTTCATTCTGTATTTCGTCACTACTTTATATAATGCTTTTTTCACATGAAAATTTGTTATTTCTCTCAAACCAAATGATGAGAGTAGAAAATCATGAATTTATGAGAAATCATATGTCATGAAGTATTTTTTTATTCTCCTTTATGAAACATATATTTTACCAATTTGAAAACACCATTATCATAACTATGGTATACTTCTAAACAATCCTTTTAATGGATTGGAAATAATATTATATAGATAATATTTGTTTCTATGTGAAGGACATTAAAATTCTGGATTAGTAAATGAAATCCCATTCTTTATGTAATAATCAATAATTTCCATGTAATTAATAAATAAATAATGTTATGAAATATCATTATAAATAAATTTGATTTCATCAAAATGAAAACGTTTTACCATGTATTAAGTCTCTATTATTATTTTTATATCATTATGATTTTATGAAAATATAGTTTTCCTGAAACTAATTTTTCTAATATATTGTCTATTTTAATAACTAATAATAATTATTGTCATTTATGAAAATTAAAAATATATATACATGCATGAATATTAAGTACGAAACATTATTTATAAATTATATAAATAAAACAATATATATAGTTTATAAATATTATCATATTGTTGATAAATATATCAAGATACACAATAATATTAATAATATTGTAAATTTAATATTATAAAATTTTATTTTTTTTAAATAATATATTCATATATATGAAATATTTTTTAATTATAATTTAATTGTTTTAATAAAATATTCATAATTATAATTTAAGGCATATATTATAACTATGAAATAATGATATATATTTTGAAATTATTAAATAATTATTATATGAAATAAGGAATATATATATTAAAATTAATTTTTCTTTTAAATAATACAATTTATAGACCCAAAAATACATATAAAGGGGTGAATTTGTAATGGGGAGGAAAGGGGTCTGTCTGTGAGTCTTTGGCTAACAAGTATTGAGGAGAGGGTTTAACCAGGTTGAATTTAAGGGTGATTGGGAGATCATAGGAGGGATGTCGTAATTGTGTGGAGAGAGTGGGGTAAGACAATTGGTGATGGATTAATCACTGATGAGTGTGAACCAAGATCATTCATCCAATATTTTGTGGGATAAGGGTTCCATTTTCAACTGCTGAGATGATGTTTCATGCTCAAATCTTGATGTTGAAGGTGGCTAAATGTGGTTACAGTTTTGTTTTGTCCTGATCATATATTCAAGGTAGGTGTTTTTATTTTTATGTCAAATTATTTTTATATTATTTTTGGAATGGTAATTTTTATTTTACATATTTTCCAATACGTCGATCATGGATTACATTATTAACAGGAATTGTTTCATTTGGTTTTAAAATGTCCAATTATTCTATTACTATAATCTTAAATTATTTTTACAAAGGATTTTGATTTGAATATACTTGCTCCATTAAAATTATATTATTTTTATTTTTATTTTTATTATGTATTTTACATGGTTCTCTATCTCTTCCTGTTATATTATATTATGCCAGATGATTTCATGTTTTATCTAGCACATAGAGCTTCTGTTTTTACACCATATATATATTGATGTTTTTGGTTATAAAAATCCCTAAGACAAATGTGAAGATGGGAACTTTTCAAACCCTCCTTATGTTGAGTCTATATAATTGGAGTCTGCAATAACTCTAACAAATAATATTATGAAAATCATACTTTGTATAATATGAAAATAGGTGTACTTGTTTCTATTAATATTTCCCCGAATAGATTTGCAGTGTTAACCAGTATTATTTTTAATGAATTTCCCCTATTGATAAGTTGTGGAGTCAGCCACACAATAAAGGGATTTTGGTTTCATGGAATACATTTAAGAATCAAATTTCTCTTTCATAATTAAATTGATTTCCAATTTACGTAGTAACCTTTTCTGTTATGAAAATTTGTCCCCAGTCACAATATCTTTGAATCATCTATTAAACAAGGGTAGAATTTATTCCTCTATTTCATATCATGTTTCACACTACAAACTTAATATATTCCAAGACTAGATGTGAGAAAACTATTTCAATTATGGTGAATATGACTAAGGGTTTTAATTGGTTATGGTTTTTTTGGATGTCATATATCAATTTAACAAATTACTAACACTTCTATTCAAAATTATTTATAAGATTTACTACATATTCATATTCCTGTATATGGATATTATTTAAATCATGATTCTGAAATTTTATATGTCAATATTTATTTTTTCTATGTTAATCGTGATTTATAATACTACCATTCCCATTTTCAATTTTAGAATATTATAACACATATACATATATATATTATTTATAATTTCAAGTTTCCAACACAAACACACACATATATATAATATGTGTATGATTTCTAATTTAAATATGTTTATGATTTGGCATATAAAACTGTTATATACTTGAAAGTGGCAATATTTTTCATCATCTATATAGTACTTATGGGAATATACATCATGTGATATCATTATTTTTCATACGTATGTTTAAACAATTATGTTGTTCATGGGATACTATTTTATTAAAATGTCCCATTTTTATAGTCTTGTATATATTTATATTTATATATATATATATCATGTAATGTTTAAAATAATATCTTCCCATGGAACAATAATTGTGAAATTAACTTAATTTTAGTCAATATTTAATTAGGACCTAATGAGTTCAAGTAAGGATACCAATCATTTAAATTCATGTATTTCGTTCAAAACATGTGAGTATATATGTATATATATAAATATATGCATCATTATCGTTTAAATTTATAATTATTCTAAATAAATTAAGATTAACCACATTTTATTAGCAGTTAAGAACAACATAAATTTATGTTTTCGTGTACATGCCATTCAAAAATCATGAATTTTTTCTATATATTGATGATTTATCATGACACTTCATACATTAAAAAATGCGTACTTATATATATGTATATACATATATTCATAATCATTGCATTAATTAATTATTTATCAGAGAAAACATCAAGATGGATATTTATTGATGAAATGTGTTAGTACATGGAAGAAAATTAAAAATTCATTTAATTACAATAATTGTATGTATCATTATATTTGTTTTTTTTTCATGTATAATTAGTGAGTCTCAATGAATTTTTATACTTATACATTTATACCTAAATGTAAGTTCATGTGAATTTAATGTTTTTTATGATTTAGAATAAAACACTAGTGATTTTATATATATTTATATGTAAATAATGTTTAATTTCTTTAAGAAAATCAGGCACATGTATGTTGTAAATATGGAAGGACATTGGGGACTGAACATGTCCTCCGATAAGATGGTAAGTCGAAGATAGCCTTCAACATTTTTTGTGACCTAATAAATAGTGACATTTCTTCAGGATCATGCTTAATTTTTTCCCATGAAAGTCACTGGATTAGTCTTAAACTGAAATCAATGAATAATTATTCTCAATGCATCATAATATTTGTTAAGGATACATTTCAATGGTTTTTAGAATTGTACTTATATTTTATGATATTTATCAATGGTTCTAAATCACCATAATATGAAATTTAATGCTCATCCCTTGTATTAAAATTATTTTCCCAATGATCAGTTGTGTTTATTGAAGTTGTTCACTTCTCGTGAATAGTTAGTGCTTTTGGATTATCCATTTTTTTAGTTCTTTATTGTTTCATTTAGTTGTTAGTAATTTTATTTAATTATCCGTAACATATACTAGTAAAAGGTCCTCCAAAGAAAGAAATATTGTGTATTTGTATATGTTTCTTCTATTTAAAAAAGCATAGCATTTATAAGGGCTAGTTCTGGTATCTCAGGACCCTGTCATTATACTTTATAATAGAGAATACATGATTTTAATAATGACTATATCCTCCTCTAGAATCTATCATTATTGATTTTTATTAAATTAATAGAATATGCTTCTAGTCTAGTGGAATTTTACACTATGAATATATAATCTGAACATTGTATAGGAATAAATTAATTATTTTTAAAGAACATCCCAGAAATAAACATGATCATGAAAAAAAAATTCATCACTAATGAAAAACATATATTTATGTCTTCCTGTATAATGGTCATTGTGTAATTAGTTGAACTGATGAAGATTATTTAAGATTTGTATTTTGTAGAAACCATAAATTTCGGAGAGGTATATATTTTTTATTTATAAACCACTTTATAATTTATAAAATATTTATATTAGTTTATGTAATTTTTATGGAGAATTTAAAGCTTTTTTGGAATAAAATGCAATTTTTTTTGGAGAATGTTGAAGTGGTTTTTTGTTGGTGCATTGTATGTATTAATAATGAATCCCTTTCTTTTGGAGCATATCAAATGATGTTCATTTTTATATAGCCATGAAGGTTAGGCCACCTTTCCAAGAAAAATGGTCCAAGTGGTTTATAAAGATAAGATGGATGGTTAACTAAAATTTTCATTAAAATTTAACCCAACCATGATATGTGGAACATCTATTGCATAGTGAAAACCCAAGATCTATACACTGGTTTTCAAACCAATAGATTTCTCATCTAGGGTATTGGAACACTAATAAACTTTTTATTCATAGTTTTCATATTTCAGGGTCTACTATGAGGCCAAACAATGAACCCTCTAACATGTTTGGAATTGCATTTTTAGTCTTCCTCCCATACATCTTTATGTCCAATTTTACTTTTCAATATTCACACTGAAACTCCTCCCCCATTTTTATGCTCTCTATTTTCCATAAACCATGTTTTTGAGCTACCTCCATTGTATGATGATTGATTAATGTGATTTATATCATGTTATATTTGTCTCATTAGGTCTTCCAATCCTCTTACATCCTTTCAAAATTTATTATGATAATATATAATTTTAAAATATTTAAGTGAAATATGTAATATTTTAATGATATTATCCAATTTCGTTGATTTAATCAATTATAGACTGATTTAATGTCAAAGAATAGACACAAATAATATCAACCATCTATTTTTTATAAGATTGTTCTTTTCTCAACAGTTTTTAATTTGTATATAATGTGTCATCCTATAGTGAGTCATTATCATTATGTGACAACCTCAATATATAAAATAAATTATTAAAATATTTTAATAATGAATTTATTTTCCTTTAAACCATAGTTACATCATAATCAATTTTCAACCTCAACACTATAAACTCATTTGGGCATGCCTCGATAATGGTAAATAAATGTATTGCACCAAATGAAATTAAACAAAAATATGAGGTGGGATAAATTTTATATCTAGAATGAAATGGTATAATGAAATTAAATAAATTTTGAATTATATTATATTAAGAATATTAATCCTATGATATGAAATTTAATCATACTCTATTGTGGGTTATCATGCTCTTTCATATATACAAAAAATGGAAATGGATGATTTATAAAATTAAAAGGTGAAGAAAATTGTCATGTCAACTAGACCAGAATAAATTTAGAATTATGAACATGGAAATTAATATTATTATGTTATTTTCTTGGTAATTATATCATTCAAGATTATAGTCATATACCATGAAATATTTTCAATTAGAGTAATTCATTAAGATATATTTGGAGTCCAATTGTGTTTTCTATTTGATGGGATCATTTGATTCCACCTATTTAAACATTCAATCCTGAGAAATACATTACCTAGATATAGTTTTAAATTACTGAACATAATGTCATGGATTACCACTAAGGTATATAATCTATATATTAAGAAATTAAATAAATTTAATTACATTGATGAATGTAATTATATTCATATTGATAATATGAATTGTTTTACAATCTACATTGGTCTCCTTTGTTATATTTCACCTAGGCTACAGAGGTCATGATCATAGAAAGAAGGTAGTGTATTTAACATACAGTGAACATCCATGGGTACACCCCAATGGAATTCAAAAGTTTAATTTATTTCCTGGCCAGTGAAATTAAAAAACATATGCGACTATTTTTATTCACAGATTCCTCTATTTTATACCTATAGCCTCAAACATAAAACAATAAAATGAATATTTATGATATTATTGGCATTCCAACATAGAAAAAATTGTGTATTATCAGAATATTTTACTATTTGGGACCATAACTAACATGATTTATTTATTTAACATATTAAATTTATTATTACAATTATAAATCTCATTTATATTCATAGAATACATACTTGTTGTCATCATTGGTAGTTGGATACTAAGATGTATACATACCATGTATGGGATGCAGATTGGTTCCCAGACATAGAAAATAGTTGATGCTATGGAGAAAAGTAAACTCCCTGGTTTTGATTCGTGATTCTCCATTATATTATGATTTTGTAGAAGAAGCCAGTAACAGTGCTTGGTATAATCATATGGGATAGTTTTTGGTCATTTTTTTCATTTTTATATGTATATTATTTTACACCTACATTATAATATTCTTTAAATCATGTTTTATTGAATCATAAATAAATATATAAGTAATGGTGTGTTTTTTTATACTAATTGGTTACATATGTGACTATATTCTCTCAGTGATTTATGATTATACCATTAATTAATACTTATTCAATTGATTTATTTATTATCACCTATTTATTTTCCATTTATCATGTGGGTATAGTCACCCCAATATATAGATGATGACACTTTTTTCTAGTCGACAGCCTCTAGAATATAAGGATGAATGTTTGGGAACATATAGAAAATAGGGGTTGGATACTTATTAGTCAACTGGGTTTAAGACATTACAAAGTTGAATCATAGATGGTTTATTTCTTTTTACATATACTATTTTTGTAAAAATGAGACTATGAATGTTTCAGAATTTTATGACAATTATGCACATCAATGTAGCTAATGTAGATGATGGAAAAAATCCAAATTACTTGGTATGGGACTAATTATTCCAGATTGTACCTATTACTAATATTTTTTCAATATTTTTTTAACATAATTATTTATATTTAAATTCATTGTGACTTATATGTACTCTTCTTATAAACTGGTAATATGGTATGGTATCATGCATTAGTATAAGTAATTGAGGATTCATATTACATGAATTATACATAATATATATATATATGTTATTGTAAGAAAAATATGTTCCATGTTGTGGTTACGTGATTAATAAATTATAATGGAACTATAATATCATGTAGTTACAGGACACATAATTTTTTAATGATGCGGATTCTTCAACCTAAATGGTGTATTTCCTGATAAAATGATAATAACTCTATAATTAAAAAATTATCACATATATTTATGTATAACAGTGGTTACAGGAGAAGAAAAATTTGTTGATTTCAATAACTTGAATATCAATTGTTACATCAGGTGTCATTTTATCTTTTATTTCCTCACCCTTAATTAGATACCCCATTGGTTTGTTCTCTCTTAGTGGGTTTTAATATGATATTCAGAAAATTTTGGGGGCTTTTTAGGTAATATATGGTTGTTTCATGGCTATCCAAAACCATGAACCTAGCCAGGGGAAATAATTCTCCTCAAACTATCTAAATTCACTATTAGGGAACACCGTTTTTAATCATTTTTTCCTTCCAATAAACCGTGCACATTAGAATTTAATCCCCATCTAATTTTTTTTAAATCTCATATCCTAACCCACCCCATGTTTAACAAATAATAGCACTATTACAACTATAATTCAATTCCATTTCCTCGAATTGCCTCATGAAATAAATTTTACTCCACTAACGACTTTCCATTGTGGATTATAACATTATTGTTTGTCTTTGATATATACCATGTATGTAGATATAATCTCCTTTGGATTATTAGGATATCTTTTTCTCACCATTATAAAGGGTGATATATCTTGATGTTTTGTTTGATATAATATCTAATATATTTATATGAATTATATGTTTGATTATATGATCTACTTTAAAAAATTTATTCTTTACATTTCCCCATTTCAGTTATTTTTTATTTGATCTCATCATTAAAATGGTTGGTGTTTCCCTAATAGCATTGAAAATAAAATTGATACACTAAATTTCATAATTTATTTGAAATTGTTATTTAAATGATTGAAAAACCATGACTTGTTATGTTTTAATTTTTATATTCATATGGGCCTAGAAATTAGGAAAACACCCAATTTCAATGAAATTGAAATTGATAAGTGAGTTTGAGAAAACGATGAATTGATTTGGAAATTTAATTGATTACTTATTTTTTATCTTTTATATAAATGACTTGAATTGAAAAATTATTTCAATATGGGTTGAATTTTTGAAAACTAATTATTTGGTTAAGAAATTAGAATGTAATATTTAAAATATAAATGGGTCGTTAAAGAATTAATTAAAATTATCTTTTTTTATTTATATCCCCATTGTTGATTTAATTTTTTATTGAAGAATATTTAAACTTGGATAGTTATTGGTTGATTAGGAAAAAAATGATAGGGATATGATGACATAGAAATGAATATATATTAAATAAACTAACTAAACTATGTTTAGCATGATTTCTCATGATGCTTTACCTTATGAGATATTGATTGATTATCATAATAATTTGAGCCTTGGTTAGTTTCAATAAATGTCATGATCTATGATTTTGATTAAGTATTGTGAGTATCCTTATAGATAAATGTTTTTTACTAAAATGATATTACATCATTTTATAGAATATTTAATACATTACACAAAAATACACTTACATATAATATTATTTTAGATACTTTAGAAACCTAGAAACATAAAACATTTGCTGATAAGTGAGGTATATCATGTCCCTCAATGTTCATCAAAAATTGTTACCTTATTAAACGCATCTTACAAAATACATATATTCATAACCTAGGGAAGTAAAACATAATATATTATGAAATTAAATGCTCAGTAATGGTAAAAAAGAAAGATATATGTGAATAAAAAGTATATAATTGTATGTGAATATGATCGTAAAATTTAAAAATTAGATGATGTATATGAGAGATAAATAACATGAAAAATTGAATGATGTTTTCACATTCAGAAGACATGAATCATATTAGAAAAAAAACTCTCTTATATCATAACATTGGCCTAATATGTGTAACTTGGAGAAAACATAAACATATATAATTATTTCTATCATAGTCATGTCTATATTCTATATCTCTCTTGTTAGACTTGGTTCCCTAACCAAACCATATAATTAGACAAGGTTCACTCCCATTACCATTATAGTATAAAACTTCATTTATGGTATCATGTTCACTCCCAATTTCAACTATTCCTATCTCATTATATATAAATAATTACCCAATGCATTGTTGGGAGATAAAGGTCACAGCCATATTATAATGGAAAAAAATGTTTATGTGCCAAGGGATAGAAAACATTCATCATATCATAACTAATGAAATTAAATGGGAATCCTAAATAATTCATCATATCCCAACATTTTGATAAGATAAAGGTTTAAAAACCAATTCATGGTTTCATAACCAAAGAAAATAAGAAGTTTTCATAAGCATATAACCCATAAAATATATACAGTTTTTATAAGAATATAACCTATGGATGGGAAATGGGATTCATAAAAATAATAAAATCTATACATAAACCATTTTGAGATAAGGTATGAGTTTTATCGTAGAAGTATATTCATATTAAGGCTTGAGTAACACCAATAGATGTCCTCATATAGGGAACATAATTATGAAATATCTATTAAAACATTTTTTTATGAAAATATCCTAGCCAGATATAAAAATAATTTTTAAAACATAATATTTTAACACACTAATATCTTTGAAAATAACATAGAAAACATACTATGAAATAATATATCTAATTATTTTTCATGATTTCATAAAATTATAGTAATCCCATACATGCAAAAATTATGTTTGCATTCACATTTTTAGTAAAATTCAAATGGGAACTGTTTTTTCCAAGCAACATAAGGATTACATTAAAAATTGTTTTTGAGAATAACACATTACTAATATGTATTTTAAATATCAGAACAGTTTCATAATTCAATTATGAAAACATATTTAAAACCCATGGTTTTTATGGAAGGTAAACTATTAGTTGAAAAGGTTAATATAGACATGTTTTCATGAAAACATTTCATTTAATTATCATAGGTTACAAAGAGTGTAAAATGTTAAAATTAATTTATGATATTATTAATATCTTTATGGTTATAAAATTCACTATAATTCTCGATATTTGGATTATAGTATTTCATTAACAGATCTATAATCATATATAATCTTGGTAAAAGATATTGTTACAATAAAATATTATCACTTTAGCAATATAGAATCAGAAACACCATGGAGGAATAATATAAAATGAAACATAAAATATCTAACATAAGAAAAATTTATGATATTAATTTTTAAATTGGTTTTATATATTCCTCGGAAAATAATGTAAGAGTATAACATGAATAATGTCACAATGGATAAAAATTAAGAAATCATTCTATTATCAATTTTCTAAACATAGAACCATAAACTAATGAAATATAGATCCTAAATGGTTATTAAACCTCCATTAATTATTTTAATAATTATGATAAATATATCAATGGATATTACACATTACACATAAAATAAATAGGCGGTGATGAGGGGTATTTTATGACATAAAATAAAATTGAGACGAAAATTCCTTACCTTAAGTCATGAAATCCATTTTTACAAATTAAATTCTAAAATATAATAAATATGATTTTATTATATATATATAGCAGAAAAATAATTAATTTAGAATATCCCATAAAATATTTTATTAAAACATTATATTAACCATTTATTTACAATTTAATGTTAATGTTATGTTTTGGTTAATAAATCCATTGTTTTTTGTACATGTTTTAATTTGTTAATCATCGTCCTCTTAAATATATCATGATATAAAAATATAAAAAATAAAAATATGATGTTAATATAATTTAAATTTTGTATATATTAGTTTTAAATAATATATAACAAATGTGAATAATAAATGTAATACATTGTTTGTTGATATAGTAGGTCGTACATAGACAAGAATATTGTTTCCATTATTTGTGGTATTGAATGAATTTTTCTTATATTTTATAATTATATAGAAATATTTATTTAATATATATCACTTATTTTTATTAAACACATCTTTAATAGATTCAATGTAATGTGTGAATGAATCACACTGCTTCTCGATGTAGTAGTCCCTCGTACACGTGAACAACGTTTTATTATTTCTATAAAATATAATATTGATGGTTTGTGTCATATAAAATTACATAATCCCAAAATAATCAAACAAAATTAATATAATATAATAATAGTATTTAAATTATTATCCAAACACATTAATGGTAGAAATTGGAAATAATCTACATCAATTTTCTATGTGGTAGTCTGACCTATGAAGGATGGTTATGTGTCCCATTTGATAGTACTGTCTGGTGTTTTTGTTTATAAAAAAGACATAAAAACATATTAGTATATTTCAGAATATATTTCTGTTATATATTAACTAAAAAATTAATTTAATGTTTTTTTGGATTTAATAAAACAATAATGCTCGTTGATGAACATTACCACTTCTTCGGGTATCACATTTTAGTTTTTTCAAAATGATATACTTTATTGTACTTCTATCGAATATAAGGTTTCTACAATGAAATGAGGTAATTTGATAGGATATTATTACATGCCTTTTCCATGAAAATTAGTTTGAGAGACAAAAATATATGGGGGAGGGGGTTTCCTTTGATAAGGGAGGTGTGTGGAAAACATTATCATTTTTTGAATAATATAATTCTACCTAGGATTTTTCCAAATAATGGGTCTCTAAAATGGATATATATCAATCCTAAAAGGTATATGTACTAAATATACTAATAAAGTGGGTTTTTTACAAATTTTTGGGTCATTTTCACCTTTAGTTTAACTTTTACTCCCTTTGTAGTTGTTTTTCTCTATGAATCATTGTAAATAGTTATAACTATTTTTACTAATCACATTGTTCAAAAATAATTTTCACCATATCTGCGATGAAAAATAATAATTATTCAATATATGTAATCTATTTCAATATTCCAACCACTTATAATAAACAAATTAAATAAACTTAAATCTCACAGACAGGATGAGAAAATGGTGTTCTAAGGTGGAAAAGCTTAAAAGAATCTAACGTTTTTACATAAAAAACAAATTTAAAATGGATTACAATGAACTAAATTTGATTGTATGACATATATTTGAAATTACTATTCTTTAAATCAAATTTAAAATTTATTTTAACAATGTCATGTAATTGGATTATAATGATGTTATAAATTTTGATATATTATTTTTCATTATTCTGCTAAAAATAATATATTTCAAAAAAACACACTAAGATAATTTTGAAATTTTTAATTGAAAAAAAATTATTTTACAATGTTAAATTTTAAAAAAATATTAAAAAATTACTTATTTCTCACAAATGGACATTAAATTATGTTCTTCTGAAAAATAATTTATCCAAAACAAATAAACACTTTACCAAAAAATAATATATTTCATTATATTATTTTTTTATATTATGTAAAACATTTATAATTAATATTTAAAAATTATTTAATACTATTTGTATTTATATGTGAAACATATTGTTTATAGGTGTGATATTTAAATAAATATAACAATAATATGTTTTTTTGTAGAAACTCGTTTTTTTGTGTTTAAAAATTTAGTCTTGTTGTTGGGAGTTTTCAAAGAATGTAATTGTGTTACATATAAGGAAATAAAATAAATAAAAATAATTATTAGTAATATGTGTCTTATAAAAACATGGGGAGTAACAATTTACACACATTAAATTAATTTCTACCTCAAAAATAATCACTCTCATTAAAATAAATGGTTATACGACTACCTCATTATATTCTAAAGATACCAAATTTCTTCTGATAATTTTTTTTCACAATGAAGCTTTTATCAAGGGGGTGGTGTTGTTTTTTAAACATTTATCTATATTATCTATAATCTCTGCCATCTTTTTCTTGTATGATTGATTATCCTCCAATGGTTTGAACTTTGAGTTCAATACATGTGAATGGTCATCTATATACCCACTTAAGAGAGATACAAAGAACAAATCATAGAATTGAGATATGTAATTCCCCAACACCAAAATCCTGAAGCTGGTTCATTGTTTCCTTTCATTGGCATGATTACATGGAATTTGTTCCGGAAGGACCGGTCAGTTTAACATTCTTGGAAAATAGATAACATACATGAACATTATATTATAATTTATATCATAAAACAACCCATACATATGCCTTGATAAATACATTGTGACCATATATTAAAATTGAATATCAATCATAAAACACTTCTTGTCATCCTAGGAAAATAAATCTTATGAAAGTAGTGAGCTCAAATGATCACTAAGGATAAACAATATATCGAAAGCTAACATAAATAAGAACAAACATTTAAGGCATGGTGTAAAACTAAAGCAAAAACCTTTTAATCATAATCTTAAGCATAATATTGAAATAATGAATCAAATAATTCCATTTATTTATTCACATGGATATTCTACTAGTTGAATATTCACATGTAAAATCAATAACTAATCTCATAATGAGGTAATGCATAATGTGGGTCATCTTAAACATACCATGAAAAGTTTATCCAAAAACCATACTTAATTGTGTAATACATTATCCAAAACTCAAATATAATTTTTACATGAGAATACCGATCCATAAAGGGGCTATAGTAGGCCCCACTTGACACTAACAAAGTACAATTAATTCCTCCTATGAAACGGGTAAAACATAACTAACATAAACATTCGTATTAAAAATAGAATATGAATTCCAATACTTAAACCATAATATATGGATGATATCAAGATAAAACATCCATAGTCAAATATATCATAACTCAATCAATATAATATGGATGATTGTATTATAATAAATCAACCTCAATCAAAAATAATATCCAATCAAGGATTTTGACGTAGTTTAAAATAATCAGTAAAACTCATTGAGATAAATAACCCCTTTTTCGGAAATCAACTAAAGGTCACAAAATTTATATCGTATTTCATTTAGAAGATATTTTTTAATAATTTTTTCTCATTCAATATTTAATATATTGAAGGAACATAACATTTTTAGACATATATGTTCATATAAATAAATCACTAAAATCAGTTTGAAAACATAATCATTAATTAAATAGATATAGAAAAAAAATCATTAAAACATTTAAAATGATGATCTAAATAAATATTCCCATCCATAAAACCATAAAATAACCCTTTTAAATAAAATTTTATGAAACATGGTCATGGATGATAAGTATTTCTCAGTAAATTCTTACTCATAAACCATCTCAGTTAAACATGAGATTTTTGGGAATTAACCCTCACCTTAGGTTTGATACCCTCCGTACATGTCAAAAACTATTATATAAGGTTTATAAACATATTATTAACTTATTTAAGAATAATATTAAAATCGATGATATCATATCTGATTCTTTTATGCCTTTATATTACCCATTTATTTAAAATTCAATGTTAATGCAACATTTCGGGTAACAATGGCTTTGTTAATCGTATGTGTTTTTTACTTGTTATTCTTGGTCATATTACTTATATAATGATTCGAATTATTCTATAATGTATAATAAGATAAATATATAATTTATTTTAATAATATAAATATATATTACAAATAGATATATGAAATAGAATACACCATTCATGGAGATTGTTGGTCGTACGTACGCATGAACGATGTTTCATTTTTTTTGTCGTATGGAAGTAAGTGATTGAAATATATGTACATATATATTTAATTATACTAGAATTATAATTTCATATATTTTATAATTATTTATAATATATATTTTTTATAGTCGTTCTTGAATGGTTAATGTGTAGAATGAATCTCTTCACGTCGGGGAGACAGTAGGTCATACATAAGCACGCACGACGATATCATTCCTTTAATGGTTAAATGATATGTAATAGGGTGGAATATTAATTATAAATAATCATAATAATTTAATTTAAATAGTTATTTATTTTATACTCATCATTATACGCATCCAAATAATGTAACGTGTAATAAAAAATTATACCACGACATGTAGATGGTTAGCCGAACATACACACACATGGTGATATTATTAAATGTAAAATGGATAAAATGATTAATATAGTTGTCCATTGATTATAATAGAATCTTTGTATAGGGATGATACTTTATTTATTACTTCAGTACGGATGCAACATATAAATATGGTGTATAAGAAGAAAACTACTTTGAAAGAAGGAATAAAATGATTACCTCTTCTTTGGGTGTCTCCTTTTGATTTTCACAAAAGGAATCCTTAAGTGGCTTTTCATCCCAAAGTGTGGACTCTGGGATTACTCGAATTATTATTCGGTTAAAATGAGTATGGGTTTAAATCTTGTCCACCAATAGGTTCTATAAATGTTTTGGTCATTAATTTAACCATATCATTTTTCTTTAACTCTTAGTTAAAAACATTAACTCTTACCATGTCTTCTTGTAATTTCATAATTTAATGTTATTATAGTGTCTACAAAATGTAAATGGAACCAAAATTTGACCATTAATGAAATTTTTAACATTATATAAATCATTTTTCATAATATCAGATTTTTCGGACAATTATATCATTTAATAAAATAGATTTTAAAAAATAACTCATTTATGTAAATTTTGACACTATTTAGTAATTAATTTGGAATAAAGCTATAGAAACTTGATTAATTTTATTAAAATAATTAAAATAAAATGAAATCTTCATAATCACCCATAAAATTCATGAATTGAATAAGATCATTCAAATTACAATTATTTTAATATTTATAATAGTATTTAAGTCATTCCTGTATAAATAAGGCAAACACTGCATCATTATTGGGTCATAAATAAATTTAATTATTTAGTGTCTAAAAATTAAAAATAATGTTCTGTGATATAAGATATCTTTTTATAGTTCCAATTACTATTTATTATTGAATATATCACTTATATGACATGAATTAAAATTTTTTTATTAATAAGATACATGTTTATTTATATTTCCCTTTACATAAATTTAATTACTATAACCTGTCATTTTAAAACAAAATTGAAAAAAAGGTGTCCTAAAATTGACATATGGGTTATAATGGTAGGTAATATGTCATAGAGTATAATTAAGACACGTTTTAGGGTATTTTTATAATATTATAATATTAATTTTTACCCTTATTTACTTGATTCACCCTTATACCATTGTAAATTAAAAAACTATTGATGTTACTATTCATAATGTCCAAAAAAGGTACCTATTTCAAAAATATATTTCTATTGATTCAATATAAATAATATAGTTTTCCAAATTCAAAACACAGTATTGGAAGAAATTAATTTAATATTAATTCCAGTTGTTAATATCAGAAAGCGTCTTTTAAAGAAATAGAGACTTTCAAAAGATTGACATTTGTTTATGTCCAATTTCAATATAAAATTACAACAATTGACCAAAATTGAATTAAATGATATAAATATAATCTAATTAGTCATTATAACAAATTTAAAATTTTATCTATATATATATATATATAATTTAGATGAAATAAGAGTTTTGAATTAAAATGGGTTATTTTTCTCTATTTATTAAAATATAAACGTTATCAATAAAAATCCAAAAATTTATTCAAACTGAATATTTATGTCCTGATTGTAAATAATAATTTCATTTTGTAAAATTTAATATATTAATGTGTAATGTATTTTATTTAGAAATGGTCTGTCGTTTAAAGGCAGAAAAAACATTTTTTTGAAATAATACAACATTCATCTAAAACTTTTAATTTGTTATTATATTATGTCTATGAAACACATCAGATTATTGATAAAATTATATGGGATACATAAAATTCAAAATGATATAAATATTTTTCCATAATTTCTTTTTAAACATCAAGTTTGATATATTGTGGTGTGGTTAAACTCGGTGTTTCATGTAGCGCATGATATTGAATTATATGCAGAATTGTATTGTGGAATCATTTGGTGTTAAATTATACTCCCATTCAATAAATTTTGTCCCCACAATTTATAATCAATATTGAAAACATGGGTTTGACATTTCAAAATAACTTATTTGAAACCTAAAATCAAAAAATGGATTAATGATACCACTATTTTAAAATAAAGAAAGGAAATTATGGAGGTTAGCAGAAATAACACATACTAGGAAAACATGGAAATAAAAGAAAAATATAACCATCATGTTCTGATGGAGAGTGATAGATAATATTATTTGGATAATGTTATTAATATGAAATTCTATAATATGTTATGATCAAAGGGTCCATTTGATTCATGAAAAAAGAATTTACCATGAAATGTTTTTTTCTTTTATCAAAATTTTCTATATTTGAAGAATTACTTCATTGACTAATAACATAAGGAAGAATATGTATTTTACATGTAAAGTTTAAATTTTTAACTAATTCATACCAAAAACTCATATTTCTCTTCAAAATATCATAAAAATAATACAAAAATATTTAACTTAATCATATGAATCCCAAAATATATATTTATACCATTTAAATAAAAAAAATAATGTTATACTAACCACTGAATTCATTGAGGGCAATGGTAGGTGATAGAGCCTTGTCTCACTTTACTTGTGGGTTTGATTATGGCAACCTTATCTGATGTGATGGGTTGTTTCTTAGCCTCTGGGTTTCACTTTTTCTCAAACTATTACATTCCATAAATAAACATGAAATTTTTATTACCCTAAAAATATCATCCATTGTTCATCTCAATCCATTCCAATCTTTAGTGTTATCCAAAATACTTATGTCCAAACTCTTTCTAAGAGGACTCATAATTTCAAAGAAGTGATGATTATTTTATTTTCACATACTGAATATATTATTACCATCATTTTACTAAAATCGTAATTAAAACAAAAAGTACTATAGTATAATACCTATATATATATAACATTATTTTTATAACCATAATATAATTCTGAAAACAAAAAACACAAATACATTAATTATTCCACTTTGGTCATAGTAACAACATATGAATAACCATGTTCTATTTTCTTCTTTTGAGCTATATTTATTTGATACATTGTATAATAATTTTCATAATGTCACATTTCATTATAATTATAGAATTTCAAGTCTTCTTTGATTCCCATATAATCACGATCCTGGTGACATTTTTATCTACATTTGTAACAACACCCATTATTTTCAGGCATGTGCTATGGTGTGGCATCCCAATAATATCACATAAGGTAAAATACATATTTCCCTATTCCATTTTTTCTTTATCTAGCCCGACCATTCTCTTCTTCACATTATTTAATTTAATGTCATAAGAAATATATAATTCCCTTTTCCATCTTGATAGTACATTAGAACATATCTTCATACAATGAGAAATATTATGAGACTGGTGCTCGTCAGAGGAATGATTTTAACTCATAAAAAAATCTATCAATATTACTTCTTAGGTTACATTCATATTTTTCAGCATGATATTAAAACCTTGTGATGTTATCCTCATTTTTTTAACATTATCATTCACCTTTTTCCTTATACTCAAAAAATTCCTTCTCATATCTACTCGGTGTTCATGATGAATGTATTTCTCTAGGAAATTTTCATTAAAGTCCCACGAGTCAATATTTTATAATACTTCATAATCATTCATGTTTTTAGTTAATAACAACCATTGTTCAACATCTTTTTAGTGATAATATACTGCTATTAAAACATTCTCCCTTTCGTTACTTCCCAAAGCATTAAATATTTTCTCAAATAAACTAATACCTTGCTTAGAAAAAAATGGATTTTTAGTCCCATTGAATGTGAGATATTTTTGTATAATGAATATTCAAACATTGATCCTTCGTGTCGTGGATCATGGTGCTCTATATGGGTATGGTTGTTATTCAAAACCTGATTATGATATCACAGTATGGTTATAAGTTGTTCTGCACCAGATGAATCACCATCTCCCCTGAAATTATCTTGTATCAAAGTGAAATCATTGCACAGATTGTGTGTATTGATATGGTTCCATTCCTTCCACTAAGGGACATTTATAAAGAGTTTATTACAATATATTAGGTTATGAATAATAATTCATAATTCCAACACCATAAAATACATAAAATTAATTGAAAATTTTGTTCATATCCAATCCATAATCATAACTATGGTTCATTTGAGGAAATATTTACTCATAAATCCATCATAAGGGTTTGTAAAAAATATGAATTATCGTATGCTTATCTCCGCAAAGTGTCATAATGGGTTTGATGCAAGGCTCATTGTCGTGTACCAAGTTACCCAGAGTCAAGCCCAAAACACCATGCCGGAGTTTTAACCCCTAGGTACATCTCTGCTAGAACCACATCCAGTTTTAGTATCTAGACAGTTGTGTATTTCATAGAATATCCACATAATCCCTACATTACTAAAATTCTAGGGGGTCCTTCTTAACATATCCACAAAGTCTATCATAGGGTTATGGTCACAAATCTAGATTTTCTAAATCTATTTTCAAGGTTGTTGGTAAACATCAAATGATACTAACTGTAATTCCCCGACCCTAGAAGCCTGAAGCCAGTGAATTTTATTAATAAATTATCATGATTATAAGGAATAATGAATCGATGGACTGATCAGTTTAGTAGTCTTGGAAAATAGATTATATACATGGACATTAACTTATAATTTCTGTCATAAAACACATCATAGATAATATTTTTAGAACACCAGTATTATCCATTATTAACCCTACATAACAATCATAAAACAATTCAGAGAATTGTGGAAAATAAAACATAATAAATGGGTGAGTTGAGATGCTTAGTAAGGACAATCAATAGAGTGGATGGTATGACAAATACGAAAAGTCTTTAAAAGAACAATATAAAACTAAAAAAATGATTTTAAACATAATATTTAGCAAAATAAGACATGAATAAATCAAATAATATAATTTTACCATTAACATGGATATTATACAAGTCAAATAATCACATGTAAAATAAATAACTAATATCATATTGAAGGAATGCATAATGTTGGACATCTTAATCATACCATTAAGTCTTCATCCAAGACAATATACATAATTGTGTAAGACATTAGACAAAACCCAAAAATTAATTTCTCATTAGACTATCGAGGCATCGAGAGGCTATAGAAAACCTCGCCCGACACATACAATGTACAATGCATTCCCTTTATGAAAGGTGTAAAACATAACCAACATAACCATTCATATAAAAATAACATATGAATATTAGTACATAAACCATATTCTTTGAATGATAACAATATATCACATCCATTTTCAGACATATCATGACACCATCAATATAATATGGAACATTTTCTTATAATAAATCAACCTCAATCAATAATAATATCTAACGATGGATGTTTACATAGTTTAAAATAATCACTATAACATTTTGAGAGAAATAACCCATTTCATCAAATCATTTAAAATTCACAAAATTTTTAATGGTAGTCATTTAGAATAGAATTTTTTTAATCACATATCCCGATTAAATGTTGAATATTTTGAAAGGAATGATCATTTAAAAACATCTATTTCCTAATAAATGGATACTTATAATTATTTTTAAAACATGGACATAAATTAAATAGATTTGCAAATTAAATCATTAAAACATATAAAATGATGATCTAGTTATAGGGTACCTTCCATAAGAACTTAAAATATTACTTTTGAATAAATTTTTATGAATCATGGAAATGGATGTTAAATATTTCTATGTAAATACTTATATATAAACAATCTCAGTTAATAATGAGATTGAAGAATTAACCCTTTCCTTTGGTCTGATACTCTTTGTACGTGCCAGAAACACATGTATAAGGAATTAAAAAACATTATTAACTTATATAAAAATTATATTAATAGTTATGATATAATATAGGATTATTTTATGAAATTATATTACATGCTTATTTACAATTCCACATTAATGCAACATTTCAGGTAATAATAAATTTGTTTATCGTATGGTTTTTGACATGAAATTCTTGATCATTTTACATAGATCACGATTTAAATACTCCCATAATGTATAATATGATTAATATGTAATATATATTCATAATATTAATATATATGATAGATAGATATAGGAAATAGAATACATCATTCAAGATGACGGTTGGTCGTACACACACATGAATATGGATTCTATTTTCTTATCATATGGACGTATGTGAATGACATATATGTATGTATATATATATATATATTTCTAATATCCTTATTATTTCATATATTTCATAATTATTCATTATATATATTATTTACAATCATTCATGAATGATTAATGTGCAAAATGAATCTCATTGTGTCGTGGAGACGGTAGGCCGTACATAAGCACACACGATGATATCATTATTTTAAGGGTTAAATGATATGGATCTATATTGTATTTTAAGTAAACATATTTATAATCATCAAATATTAATTATAAATTCAATTATAATCATTATTATATATATCATGATAATGTAATGTGGAATAATAAATTTTACCATGTTGTGGAGACGGTAATCCCTACGTATGCACACTTGGTGATATTATTATTCATAGTATGGATAAAATGATTAATATATTTGTCACATGACTATAATAACATCTAAGTATATAGATTATTATATATTTATTACTTTGTTATGGATGTAACTATAAAAAGTAAGTTGAAGGAGAAAAGAACTCTGAAAGATGGAACAATATGATTACCTCTTCTTCAGGTGTCTCCTTTTGATTTGCACAAAAGGACTCCTTAAGTTGTTTTTATGGCCAAAGGGTTGACTCTAGGACTATGTTTTGGAATTGCCGAATAGTGTTGGGAAGGTTTTTTCCAAGACAAAGGGCAATGGATGTGTCAATTAAAGAGAATATGATGTTCCTTTTATTAATATAAGTGAGGGGATATTTACGAAAATCATGAAATATTAATTTATAATAAATTAATATTCAGTATCTAATGGCACAAAAGAGAATTATTTTTATGGTAATATGGCTATGGGTATAAATTCTATTTACCAATATATTTTCTAATGGTTAAGAACATTAATATAACCATATTTTGCGGCATTCACCCTTGGTAAAAAACAATCACTATTACCATGTTTTCTTGTATTTTCAAAATGCAATGTATTTTAGTTTCTATAATATGTCAAGTGAACCAAAATTAGAAAATAAATGAAAATTTTATAATTATATATGTTTTTTTGATAAATCATATATTTTATAGACTATTGTATCATTTAATAAAATAGTATTTGTTTAAAAAACACATTTATGTAAATTTTGACATTATTTAGTAATTGTTTATAGTTATATTTAAAAATACATGATTACATTTATAAATATTAATTTAAAAAATACAATATGTAATAATAATCTATAAAAAATTTCTATGACATAAAATCATTTAAATTAACATTATTTTAATATTTATAATATGATTTATTTGATTCCGTCAATAATATGGGAAACACTACATCATTATGAGGTCATAAATATGTATATTTATTTAATTCCTACAAATTAAAAATAAAATACCATGATATATTATATCTTTTTATAATTCCAATGACTATTTATATTTGAAGAGATCACATATATAACATGAATTAAAATTTTTTTGTTATAAAATACATGTTTAAGTTATATTTCTCTTTTCTTTATATTAATTATTATCACATCTCATTTTCAATCCCAAGGGGCTACATGGGGTTCTAAAATCTACCAAAGGATTCTCATGGCCATTCATATGTCAACCAATAATTTTAGGACATGTTTTATTATATATTAATATTATTATAATAATTTTTTATTCTTATTTACCTGATTTACCCTTTAACAATGGTAAATAAAAAAATTTACTGAAGTTACTATTTATAATTTCCAAAAATAAAATATACTTCTTTACACAATTAGGAAATATTGATTCAAAATATTGAATACATTCATCCAAATTCAATATAAATAATTGGTATAAATTAATTTAATATTAATTCTTGTTGTCAAAACCAGAAAGTGAAATTTTAGGATATAGTAACTATCAAAAGATTCACATGTGCTTATGCACAATTTCAATGTAAAATTACTTCTAAATACCAACCTTAGGTTAAATGATATAAATATAATCTAATTATTCTTTAAAAAAATTAAAATTATAATATAACTATATACATAATTTAGATGAAAAAGGCGGTATGAATTAAAATGAAATTTTTTTATTATTTGTGGAATAATGATAGTTATCACAGCGACACCAAAAATTTATCCAAACTAAATTTTTTTGTCTCGGTTCTAATAGAGATTTTAATTTTGTATGCTTTAATATATAAAACGTTCAAATATTGGACTTATAAAGTGTTGTCACGACCTGTCCTCGGGGCCCGTGTCGTGACTACCCCAAGCCCGCCTTCCATAGGCCAGGGGCTGGCCACTAGCACCAAAGGCGTAAATCCCGATAACTGGGAAGGCATTGACTTTATAAAAGTAAAAAAAACACCACAGAGTACAAGCGGAAGTAAAACACTAAGTATAAAGAGAAGTGCTGAAAAGTAAATAGGCCAGAATACAAACCCAAAATAAAGTAAAACTACAACTGAACAATGTAAAACTGAAAAAGACATCAACTGGAAGGACGAAAGCGGCTCCTGGGTCGTCCTCCTCGGATCCTACCTAAATGGTAGGTACAGATGGAACAGCTCCTGGATCGTCCACCACGAATCCTACATGATGGGTATGTATAGATAGCATCCACGACGCTCTCGCCCATCAACCTCCTCCGAGTGTCGTCTCGTCGTGATGTCCACCTCCGGATACTGACTCGTCGTGTAGTCCACCTCCGGGGTACCGTATAATGCCCCGTCTTTATACCTTACTTAATATTGGATTAAATGAATAATTCACATTGAGGATCTTTTTAGGTTTAGAGTTTTAGAGAATTAGGACATAACTATAACATCTCAAAAGATTACAAAGTAGTCACTTCTAATAAATTTCCATAAAATAAAAACTCTTAAAAAGAAACATGTCTAGTTCCATGTATTAGATAGAATGACTTTCCCTTGATCCCATCCTTGACCCTATTCCACATTAAGTCGCGTGAAAAACATTTCAAAAAAATCGGGATGAGCATAAAAATCTCAGCAAGGGATACATAAAGAATGAAAACTGTTAGTTTTTCAAAACAACATGTAAACCATGTATACTTTATCAATGTAATACCTTTCACCTTTAGGTAGTAGTAAAATCTCTTCACTGAATAAAATATCATTACTTACCCTTTTGTAACCAAAATATTACCATAAAACCCAAATAAAGATCACATAACATATAATGGTAACTTGGGACATAAACATACTTAAGTATAATAACCATACGGTTGACTTCCACACATACTTAATGGAATATCCATACAGATGACTTCCACACATACTTAATGGAATAGTCATACGGCCGACTTCCATACCCAATGCATTGGAGGTTATAATGTCACCACCTGTCCTGGTATTCACGGAACCACCCGTCATATGGTTTATCATGTAACCACCCGTAAAATGTCCAAGTACCATCATTACACATAAAATATTTAAAATATAAAATTTTCAATAACAACATTTCATTTTAAATCAAAATAAGTAATTCCAAGATATTGAATTAATCAATCCATTTTCAAAAATCATTTAAAAGAGATTTTTGAATCAATGTGTCCCATACCACTTTGAATATTTTATTGGAATTATAATTTTTAAAACATTAATGCCCATATAAATAAATACTGAAAACCACTTTGAAAACATGGACATTAAAGATAAGGGTTTAGAATACTAAATCTTTAAAACATTTAAATCGATATTTTTTTAAAGAGTATTTAACAAAATGAGAGACTCTTGAATACAAATAATTGTGGAATAACATTTAATCCGAACATTATAATATCATGCGAATAAAGGGATTCATGATATAATATCTCAAAGGACAGTATACACACCATATAAGAGTGAATTGGTGCATAACAACAATGAAGTAACAATGGAAATGTAAATTGAGATGAAATCCATTATAGAGATGGTATCCTTAAATTAAGGATAAATATATAACATAATTATGTCTGAGAAATATAAATACACCCAATATAAGTGGATATTATGTTTGAAACAATCAATGTTCATTAACACGTATTCATAGGATGACAGGTTCAAGAAGTAGAAGTTGAACCCAAAGAAATCAAAATTGGGTTAAGACGTTCCCTTGTAAAAGTTCGACAGCCTAACGGCGTCACTTCAGAATTCATAAAATTAATAGATGAGAGAGTGAATGGTATCTCATCACATGGAAATAAACATTACATCAATAACTATATAGAAGAACATATCACAACATAATAATATGGAAATTAAAAGACATAACAAAACAAGTCTTTTAAAAAGAGGAGGGTGAAAGGTCCCCTTACCGAGTTGGGTAACTTTCGAAACGTACACCCCATGGAAGAAGGGTCATACAATGAATATGTAAATTCCAATAAATGATATCTTACTAAAAAAAGTGTATAATAATGGGAAGTACATACACCACTCAAAGGAAGTAGTGGAAAACATAGCATAAATGTCACGGGAATAAAAGTGAGATGAAGAAACCCTCACGAAAACTCGGCAGCCTAATGGCGCCACATAAAACTTCAAAAAATGGATTTATGAGATCAAATAGGGTCTCTCATAATATTTCCATAAAATTACAGTATTATGAATATAAAAGTACATCCCCAAACATAAGAAATATGAGCTTTAAAGAAATGACAAAAAAGAGAGTACTTAAAAAGAAAGAGAGAGGTTGGATCCCTTACGAAAATTCGGTAGCCTAACGGCGCCACTCAAAACTTCCAAAATGGATTGATGAGATAAAATAGGGTCTCTCACCATATGAAAATAATATATACAGTAGGAGTAATATAAAATAACATCCCAATCAAAAGAAAGATGATCTTACAAGAAATTACATAAAAGAGTGTACATAAAAAGAAAGAGAAGGGTAGGATCCCTTACCTCAAGTGCAACTTGTCTTGTTCGTTTCTTTAAATTCCGGAATTATAAACTTTGGTAAATTTATAATTTCCTAAGGACCTCCTATAAAGATTATTATTCAGTTCATATCACATATTTTAATGTTATAATAATTGGTTAATAATATGAGTTCATATCAGACATTTTTGTCGATGTTTGGTACATCAGTCAAAAATTGACCTTGTTGGAAAATAATTTACCATGTAGTTATAGGTACATCATATCCAGAATAGTATTGATGTTTTAAATATCATATTTATCCAGTATATATTCATTTTATACTATTCCATATCATTTGGAGATAAAAATTAAAAGCACCGTTAATAGAGACGGTAGGTCGTACGTACGCATGAACACTACTTTCAGTTTTTGTCATATTAATGGAATTAAAAAAAATAAATGATATATATATATATTTTTTTTAATTACAGTATAATATATATTTTATATAGGTCACATATTATTATTAATTTCATTCTTTATACATTCCATGTATTGCATGTACGAGTCACATCACTTGAGGGGGCGGTAGTCCACACTTCCTCATATGAAATTATCGCATTTACACAACATGAAAATAATAAAGGAATGGTTTAAATATAAAATACAGAAGCATATAGTAAACATAAATACCATATATATCATATATAAAATACATTTATATCATAATGGCCACCTTTAAAGGTGTTAAAAAAATATTGAACAATCATCGTTTCATGAGGCAGAAAATCGCCAACCACAGAAACAGTATGTTCTTTAACCATTAGACGAAGATTTGTGTATGTGTAGCTCAAATATATCTTATAAAAACATCCTAGTATATTTAATATACTGTATTTGTTACAAAAGAAATGAATAAAAAGTTTTTAGGGTGTTGGAGAAGAAAAATAAAACAAAAGGACACAAGTGAAGACATTACCTTAAAATCGGGTAACTCCCTTTTGTTTGAGCTCAAAGGATTCCTTGGGAAGACTTCTGCACAAAGTGAGGCTTCAAGGAGTTATAGATGGATTTTTAGAGACAAAATGGGCAGGGGTTGGCGGGGCCAAAGGGTTTGGAAGTGTGGGTATGGAGGTAGAGTTGGGGGCCTTTTATAAGAGGAGAGGAGGGACACTCTTGGAAAGTAAAGAAATGTTACTTTATTTTAGAATGAGTTTCGGATTTTAGTGGTCCCACATTGATTTTTTTCGAGGATAAGGTGATAACGATTCAAAATCCATCCATACAATAAGTTTTGGACAAGTTTAGGTCTTATATTTTAAATTAACTTTCCATTTTGTTTAAATTGTTAAATAATGAGGTCATTGCTGCATCATAATGATGTCATAAATAATTTAATTTATTTAATGTCTAAAAATTATAAAAAAATACTATGATGTAGGAAAGCGTTTTATCTTTCCATTTAATATTTATAGTCTAGTAGATCATTTATGTATACAAAATTAAAAATATTTTACATACGTGATACATTCATTGTTACATTTAGCATTCTTTAAAAATAAAAAGCTAAAAAGTTTGTTTCTCACAAAAGGGATTCCATGGGGCCCCCAAGTTTGGCACAAGGCATCCCATGGTCGGACATGGGACATACAGTAGCCTTATGACACATTTTGTGGTCTTTTTATTATATTATGATATTATTTTATTATCTTTAACTACCTGATTACTCATTAATCAAGATAATTAAAGATAATAACCGTCATTACTATTCATAATGTCCAAAAATAAAAGAGTCTTAATAACATAATTTGGACCTTATGATTCCAAATATGTCATAAATTTTACCAAATTCTAAACAAATAAATTTTAATAATTAATTTAAAAATAATTCTCGATGTCAAAACAAATAGCGGGTTTTTTAGAAACAATATTTATGAAAAAATTGGCACTTTTTTATGGCCAATTCAAAAGTGAAATTAATCCCAATGACCATCATTGGATTAAATGGTAAAAATATATTCTAATAAAACTTTAAAACAAATTAAAATGATAATATAACCATATAATTAAATTATATGAAAAAACAGTTTTGATGTAAAATGCAGTATTTTTCACTATTCATTGAAAATGATCATTGTCGGAAAAATACCAAAAATTAACCGAAGTTAAATTTCAATGTCCCAATCATAAATAATATGTTTATTTTGAAAATTAAAGCTTATAAAATTGTCAAAAGTTTGATTTAAAAATGGTTTGCCATCAAAAGGTAGTAAAACAATCTTATAAAAATACTAGTGTATTCAATGCTTAAGATTGGATTCATTTGTATTTTAAGCCTATAAAATTTATTGGATAAAATTAAAAACATTTAACAAACATATATAATCGTATTTTAGTTATTTCTATTAATTCTTGTCAATACAACGGCTATGTGTTAACTACCATTTAATATAATATTATTTTATTATTAGAGTGCAACATATGATTTCAAAGGAACTCATTGTTGCGTATTGGGTAAGCCATTGGTCTGCACCTCACAATGCAGTGCTCCATCCACTGGGCTAGTCGACTCACTCCAAGTCGAGTCGGTCAAGCAGTCGTCAGGTCTTAGTCGGCTACACGGTCTCCATACTCCGGACGCTCGTCTCTGGGAGGGTCCACTCCATGAGCTACAGGTCGATACTCCAAGTATCTGAAAGTCCCACGAATAAGTATCTCAAAGGATTGCTTCGTCATATGGGTCTCAACGCAACAGACGACGCGTCAATCGGACGCCCGGTCTGTGAGTTATTAGCCTTTTCGTCCCAGGGGCCCGGTTGGTTTCGTGAGCGAACCATCCCAGCCGTATCTCAACTGTACCCCGAACTCTCATATGGTATACTCATAGGGACCGTTTCTCAACGTGATCACCAACGCCACTGACGGTTCGTCAAACAGACGTCTAGTCTGAAAGATAACAGCTTTTCCGTTCCAAGGGCCCGGTTGGATTTCGGGTACAATCCAACCCGGCCACTATCCAACATCAACCAAAACTTGGGAGAAGTATGCCAAAAGTTTTGTTTCATCAAGAGAAATTCAACGAGACAGACGGCGCGTCAATCGGACGCCCGATCTCTGAATTATTGGCTTTTTCGTTCTAGGGGCCCGGTTGGTTTCCTGAGTGAACCAACACGACCACACTCTGACGACGTCCAAACATCGAGCGGAGTAAGCCAAAAGTTCTGTCTCATCAAGAGGAATTCAACGAAGTCAACGGCACGTAAATCGGACGTCTGTAGCTCAAGATATTAGTGTTTCCGCTCCAAGGGCCCGGTTAGTTTCGTATTCGAACCAACCCGGCCGAACACAAAGTGTTCTGAAATTTTGAGTGAGATATACCGAAACGACCGTCTCGATCCAAGGATCACATCACCGCTGAAAGAGCGTCGATCGGAGGTTCGTAGACCATGATATTGGCAAAAGACCAAAGAGGGTCTGAAAACGGGGGGTCTGGTCCCGGACCAACCCTGCCCGACCCCCCCTTGGGTCGGCCCGAACCAGGTCGACCAGAACCGGGTCGACCCGTCCCGGGTCCGACCCGGCTGGCCCCGTTCCGACCGGCCTGCCGCGACTCGACCAGCGCGGCCGAGCGGAAGCCGCGGAGCGGGGTGCACGGCTCCCCCCACCCTCACCGCTGATTGAAGCCGGCGGCGAACCACCGCCACCAGCCTTCCGGGGGCACGCCGCCGCCGCCGGTCGCCGGCGCCGCCGCACCGGCGTGACGCGCCGCCACCGCCTTCCGCGGACCACCGGACGCGCTCTGGTGGTCTGTTTCTTCTGTCGTCTTCCCCAACGGTCCTCCCGGGACCCGACCTTCACTACGAAGGGATTCAAATGCCATAGAGGCCTGCTTCATCGTCGTCCGTTGATCCGCACATCGGTAACAAGCTGCGGAGGGTTTTCGGGCCGTGTTTTTTTGGCATGTGTCCTCCGCGTTAGGTGTTATCAATTGGAAAATAATAATCACATGGTTTTAATCATGACGAGGGTATAATTTATCCAAAATAAATTATACGAACACCTTGCAATCAAATACCCACACACGAGAGATTAAAAAAAATTTGATTGTGAGATGTGACAACGTCGCGCATTCTTGTCGCTCGATCCCGCGCGGCGTGATGATGGCGTGCATCCTTGTCGCTCGATCCCACGCGGTGTGATGGCACCACATCAATTTCATTCGATCCGCAACAACAAGGAAAAAATAATAAGGGAGGGGAACGACCGTGTTTGTTTGGTCCGGCCTCCTCCCGTTAACTGATATCATGCGGTCTAAATAGACGCAGATAAAATACGGAAGAGAATCACATATAGAAAACATGTAAACCCCCTACCTCGAGCGTGGCTTGGACGAGGTTTTCAAAGCGGAGATATTCGTCGCAGAGAAACTGTCGCGGAAAGAGACCTCGCAAAAAGAGGATTCAAAGACGTTGACAGAGATTGTCCGATATTGAACGTCATCTCCCTTACTTTGATGTGGGAAGAAGAACGAAGGTTGGCGCATCGCGGGTATGGCTTCGTAGTAAACGGTCTCTGAGGACTCAGCGTTCTTCGTTGGGAATCGTTCATTCTTCGCGTTCTTCTTCGAAGACGAAGAAGATGATCTCTAAGCTCCTTGCCTTCTATTTCCCCCATGTCCTCTCAAGCAAAAAAGGAACTAACCAAAAATAAATTAAGCCACACTTAATTTATTAACTCAACATGGCTTTTGAAATTCATGTTTTTGAATTTCAAAAACTCACATTAAACTCAATACATTAATGTCATAAGTTATTAACATAAGTTAACAATATTAATGGTGAGTTGAGGGGGTTAGAGGATATGAAGGGGTGGGGTTCGTGTGGGCCCCACCACCCTCATAACCTCCCAAGGGAGGTTGGGTAGTTACCAAACTTCCTTCCAAAGGATTAAACACTTATAGTAAAATAAAAATTGTGGTTAAATTTTTATTTTTAACTTCCACAATTTCTATCAACTTCTCTCGAGGAAACACCACTCCAGAAAAGGTGTTTCTAAGCAATTATCGGCACTGCGATTTCATCGGTACCCTCAGAATTTGATTCCGAGCACCGGTTCAAATGTTAGAAATTCCCGCTCGTTCGTTCATTGAACATACCTGAGCCAATCTTCGGAAATTAATTCCGGGCACATCGGGCCTCGGAATCAGGCGCCGTCAGAAACTGTGATCTTGTAAAATTCTATCGAAAATTAAGAAAAAATTTTCCTTGAAATTTCAAGGTCTTTAAAAGTGTTCTCTTTTTAAAGGCAGAAAACATCATTTTTAATAAATACTTTTTTTAATCTAAAAAAGTGAATTTTTTCTTTTATTATGTATAAGAAACGCATAATATTAATTTTAAAATAATATGGAATACAAAATATTCACAATGTTGTTAATATTATTCATAAATGTTTTTTAAACAAAAATTTTGATAGGTCATGGAGTGCTTCAACTCGGTGTTGCGTGTGACACATGCAATTGAATTATAATCAGAATTGTAGTATGGATGCATGTGGTGATATATTGCCCCTTCCTTTAATAAATTGACTCGTCACAGTTTAATAAAATGATTGAAAACTTAGTGTTTGACATTTAAGCTATCTTATTTGAAATCCCACCTCAAAAAATGGATTAATGAGACCTATATTTTAAAATAATGAAAGGAATGTATGAAGGTTACCGGAAATAACACATACTAGGAATATAAAATAGTAATGAAAAATCTAACCATTATATTCTGATGGAGATTGGTAGAGAATATTAATTAGAGAAAGTTACCAACATGAAATCCATTAATCTGTGATGATCCAAGGGACCATATTATTTTTCACAAAACATTATACATGGAAAACATTTTCGAGTTATGATATTTCATATTGATTTTTAGAATTACTTCATACACTATGAACACAATAAATGATATATAATATACATGTAATGTTTCATTCGTTAACAAATTCTTACCAATAACTCATCTTTATTTTAAAAAGAAAATAAAATTAAAAAAATATTCTATTTATACTTATATTATAATTTTACAAATATAAAATTATACCACAAAAATACAGAAAAAAATGGTATACTAACCATGGACTTCATGTAGGATAATACAAGGTGATAAATCTTTGTCGCACTTAGGTTGTGGGTTTGATTCTTAAAGCCTTTCCTATCATGAAGGGTTGTTACTCGGCCTACATGTTTCCCTTTTTCTCAGACTATAACTTTCTATAAATAACCATAAAAAATTATTTAACCCATAATAATACTATCCAATTTTAATCTTAATCCATTTTAACTTTTAGATTTATCGAAAATACTACTCTATAAACTCTTTCTAAAAAGTGTCTTCATTTCCAAAACATTATGTTTCTCTTATTGTCACATACTAAATATATTATTACCTTCATCATATTAAATCCTTAATGAAAAAAGTATGGTAGTAAAATCCATATATATATATCACATACTTCTTATAACCTAAATATTATTATTGAATACAAAAACCCAAATACATTAATTAGTCCAGTTCTACCGTAGTAACAACATAAGCTTAACCTAGATCCATTTTATACTTCTAAGTTACATGATTATATAAAAAATCATTATCATAATGTCCAATATCATTACAATTATATCATTTCACTTCTTATTTCTTTCCCTTATAATCACGAGCCTGGTGACATGTCCCTTCTCATTTGAAACAAACTACCACTTCTTTCACGCAAGTACCAGCGTGTTTCTTCCCACAATTATCACATAAGGTAATATAATTTTTTTCAATTTTCTATTTATATAACTATTTTCCCACCTATCTATTCTTCAATTTCATTATATTGATGGCGTAATAAATAGATAATTAAATTTTTATATTGATAATATATGAGACTATATCTTCATACGATTACAAAGATTGAGAGACTAGGGATCGTCAGAGGAATGGTTTTAACCCATAAATGATTCTACCTGCCTTACTTTGAGGGTTATATATGTAGTATACAAAATTCCCAGATAACATTGTAAAATTAGTCTCATACTTATCAGTATTATTATCCTTCTTCTACTTCAGACATAAAAAATTCCTTTCCAAATTAGCTCATTGTTCACGAGCAATGAATATCTCTAGGAAAATATGGTTAAACTCCCTCCATTTAATATTTTCTACATCTTCATCATCCAATTTGTTTTGAAATAATGACCATTATTGATCTGAATCTTTTGAGAGATGATAAATTTATATGACCACATTCTCCCTTGAGTTACATCCCAAAGAAATAAATATTTTATCTAAGAAAATTAGCCAATGCTCAGCAAAAATGTATTAGTAGTACCATTGAATATTGGAGGTTTTTGTATAGTGAAGAGGTATAACAATGATCTGATGAATTGTGGATCAGGGTGATACATACGAGTATGGTTGTTATTTAAAACCTAAGTCACCTAACACAGTACGTTTATATTTTGTTCAGTACTAGTTGCATCACCAACTCCTCTATAATTATCATGCATAAAAAGTAAATCATTATATAAATTGTGTGTGTTGATACGATTTCCATTCCGTCCACTATAAACCATTTCAAAATAGTGGCATACACTAGATTAGGTTATGAATCATAATGCATAATTACATACTAGTAAAATACATAACATAAATTAAAAAATTTATTCATATCCAATCCTTAGTCATAAATATGGTTCCTTTTTGAACATATTTAATTATAGATCCATCATAACGGTTTGAAAAGAAAAATTTAATTGTAATAAGTATATCTCATGGGAGTTTCAAACCAAGAGTGCAGTGAGACCCGTTGTCATGTACTAGGTTACCCTAAGTCAAGCCCGAAACACCTTGTTGGAGTTTTCACCCCTAGTTACATCGTTTACAGAACCATGTCCACTTGTAGTATATAGACAGGTAAGTATTTCTTGTAATATCAACATAATCAGTACTTTTCTAAATAACTTGGTGGCCCTCCTATACATATCATCAATGTATATCATAGGGTTTCGATCACTAATCTATGTTTACTAAATTTATTTCCAAGTTTGTTGGTAAGCCTCCTATGATACTTTATATAACTCCCCGACCCCAGAATCCTAAAGCCAGTTCATTATTTTAATACATTATCAAATTTATAATGAATCTTGTCTCAAAGGGCTGATTAGGTTAGAAGTCTTGGAAATTATATTACAAACATGAACATTACATTACAAATTCAATCAAAAACCACTACAAAGATAATCCTTTGAGAACACCATTAATCCCCTTCATTAACCCCGGATATATAATCATAATACACTTCCTTGAATCCTCAGAATATAAATCCTAATAAAGAGGGATTAGTAAGGATAATCAATATAGTGGAAGCTATCATAAATAAGCATAGACTTTTATTTTATGGTATAAAACTAATGAAGAGGCCTTTTAAACATCATCTTTAGCATAATATGGAATGAATAAATCAAAAAATTCCATTTGAGCATTCACAATGATATTCAAATACTCTAATAATATCATGTAAAATAAATAACTAATCTCATAATGAGGGAATGCATAATGCAGGAAATTATAAACCTACCATCAAGGCTTCGCCCAAGACACCATACCTCATTGGGTATTACATTATCCAAAACTAAAACATATTTTTCTCTTGATACAACAAATTAATCTAGGGGATATAGAGGGCCCCACCTAACACATACACATTCCAATGCATTCCTCTTTTGAAAGGGGTATAACAAAACCAACATAAACATTCATATTAAAACTAACATATGAATTTCAACACATAAACCATATGATATAAATGATATCAAGAATGCACATCTATTGACAGACATATCATAAATCATTCAATAAAATATAGAGGTATTTATTATAATAAATCAACCTCAATCAAAAATAATATCCAATAAAAGATGTTTACATAGTTGAAAATAATATGTAAAAATCCTGGAGAGAAGTATCAATTTTTCCTGAAATAATTTAAATGTCACTCAATTTTTAACAGAAGTCATTTATTATTTATTTTTGAATCAATGTGTCTCATTCCACTTTAAATCATCTGAAATTAATTAAAATTTTAAAACATTTATGTCCACAACAAAAAATAATAGAAATCACATTGAAACATGGACATCAATTAAATTGACTTAGAAAAATGGATCATTAAAAAAATTATTGATGATCTAGTTAAAGTGTCCCTTCAATAAAACCATAAAATATTCATTTTTAAATCATTTTTATGAAACATGGAAATGGATGATAAATATTTCCTAGTAAATACTTACACATAAACAATCTCAAATAATAATGAGTTTTATGATGTAATTATTACCATTGGATGGATACACTCTATACATCTAAGAAACTCATGTATATTGTTCTTAAACCTTTTATTAACATATACAAGAATCCTAATAATATTTATTATATCATTTATAATTATTTTATTACCTTATATAAATTATTTATTAACAATTTCATGTTATTGCAACATTTCAGGTATTAATCACTTTTTTTATCATACTTGTTTTTGAATTATTATTCTTTGTAATATTACATAAATCATTATTTAATTACATCCAAAATACATAAGATGAATGTAGATTCTATTTTCTTATTGTGCTCAAGTAATTGAATGACATATATGTACATATATATATATATATTATTCTAGTTGACTTACTATGTCATATATTCATTAATTATTCATAATATATATTTCTTCCAATCATTCATTAATGGTTAATGTGAAGAATTAATCTCATCGCGTCATGCAGATTGTAGGTCGTACATATGCACAAGCGATGATATCATTTATTAAATGATTTAATGAAATGGAAATGGATGGTATATTAATTATAAATAATCATAATCATTTCATATTCATTATTTAGGTATATTATACTCATATAATTTGTCATCCAAATAATTTAATGGGGAATAACAAATTACACCATGGCGTGGTGATTGAAAGATGTACATACGCATGCATTGTGATATTATTATCCCTATGATTGGAAAAATGATTAATATAGTTGTACCAAAAATATAAAAACATCTTGTTATATATATGATATAAGAATTATTAATTAGGTATGGAAACAACATAGAAATAGGAAGTAGGAGAGGAAAGGAACTTTAAAAGAAGGAATAAAATGATTACATCTTCTTCATCTATCTCCATTTCATTTTCAAAAAAGTACTTCTTAAGATACTTTTCTACCAAACGGGTCGTCTCTAAAATTATGTGATGGATTTTGGGAGGAGTTATGGGTAGGGTTTGTTTGAGCGAAGGGGTTGTGGCGGTGTTAATATAAGAGAAGGAGAAGTACCATTTTATAAGAGATACGGGAGGAACTTTAAGAAAATCCTGAAATAGTAATTCATTATAAATTTATTTTCTCTGTATAATGGATAAAATGTGAATTATTTTGACATTATGATGAGGAAGGATCTAAATACTTCCAAATAATAGGTTTTTGATATGTTTAGGCCAATAAGGTATCCTTATCATTTGGCTTTAACCCTTAGTTAAAAACATTAACTATTATCATGTCTTCTTGTATTTTCATATTGTAAGGTAACTATATTTACAATAAAATGGAATGAGAACAAAAATTGGATCATTAATGAAATTAGTAAAACTATATAAGTCAGAAGGTCATTTCATATATCATTAGGACTATTATATAATTTAATAAAATAGTATTTTTTTTAAAACTCATTTATCTCACTTTTTTATACTATTTAGTAATTTGTTTTTCTTAAAGACCTTAAAAATTTATTCCATATAACTAAATGAATTATATAGAGATGCAGTCCATTTTCAAAGAACACTACATGATTTTAAGAATAATTATATATTAGAGTACAAGCCAAGGATCATTAAGTCATGTGTCTTGTAAAACTAGGTACACAAAATATAAAACATGGGGCTTAAAAATTTCTTTATTCAATCTCCATAAAGAGTTCATAACATCAATTGATACCTTACATCTGTATAGGGTACCATGGGGACACATGAACAATGGGATGAGATAAATATTTCAGTAAGGGAATGAACATAAGGAAATGACTTAAGCATGATAGTTAGGAGGCATGGCATAATGATATCTGAAGCATGAAAAATAAAAAATCTATCATATAGGAATGTGATCATATTAACATTGAATCATATAAATGTTGCAGAATAATAAAACATATATTTATTATAGGTCAAGGTAAACCTCTAATCCCATTTCTCATTTCAGTATTGGTCAAGGATAACAGCCTATCCCATTTCCCATTATAGTACGGGTCAAGCCTAACCGCCAATCCCATTGCACATTACATCTCATGAGACTTAACATTACCCAATGCATTGGAGCACTATCTAGGTGCAGCCATCTCAAAATTATCATGATTATTATTTACCCATAAATATTCATTCCACATAAATATTCATACATAATCAAGCATACATAAACATATGGGTACCCATGGAAAAAATTTGTTACCCCATTCATGACATAAATCAAAAATAATTAGTGTATCATGTACGTGTCCAGGAAAGAAAGTGATTAAGACATATATGAAAGTTCAAAGAGTAAACTAGTCCTATAACATGGTATTTGATGTCAAATAATAGAGAATACATATAAGGAAGGTATTTTAGAAACATTTTCATTAAATCATTTCTCTGCGGTTTTAAGGAAAATATTATATATCATTTAAAATATAAAAGATGGTAATATTTTATAAAACCCAGAATTGAACCAAGAAGGTGTTCATAATAAAATATTTATTTTATATACACAATGGTGACTTTAAATAGAGGATATAAGTTATGTGATATTGGGTAAAAATATGTGACGTTTCCTTTAAACAGTTTTTCTTATCGAATAGTTCTAAGGAGGGAATCTTTTAAATATATGTATATTCTAAAAATAGAGTGATGGAAGTATCATCAAAAATTAATTTTGTTAAACTAAACATCAATTATAATATGTTAATAAATAGATATGATAACATCATTGTTGGCGCCAAAAATAAGGCCCGAAAGAAAGGAAAGATAAAGACAGCTGGCACGCTGCCTCGCGAAGCCCCGCCGCGAAGCCCCGCCGCGAAGCGCCCCGACCATGGCGGCGCCACGAAGCTCCAGAGGCGGTAATGCTCCGCGAACCCATTTGACGTTCGCGAGCTGCCGCGAAGCACCAGAGGCGGTAATCCTCCGCGAACGCATTTGATGTTCGCGAGCCGCCGCGAAGCTCCGGAGGCGGTCCCCTCCGCGGCTGGCGTTGACGTTCGCGAGCGCGCCGGGAAGCACCGAAGGCGACGCGCGAGCCCTGCTTCGCGGGGCCCCTTCCCTATAAATACTGGACTCCCCCTGAGTCCCAAAAGACGGAAAATCTTACCTTTCGGCTTCTCTTATCCCGAATCGCGAAGCAAGCTTTGCCCCGGGAATGATGAGCTCTGCGAGGTACTTCTACTTCGTGAGACTCCTCTGCATTGTCTCATTTTGAGCCCCTCTTATGGGAGGGATGACCTTCGCGAAGCTCAAGGGAGTTCACGAAGGAAGGGGATTCCCAAAGGAACCCGAGCAGCCGCAGAGCGTTTATGCTTCGCGAAACACCCAACCCCTTCTAGTGATCCCAATGCCAAGGCAGGATCACTACACATCGCGAAGCACACTGCTTCGCATGACCCTGCTTCGTGAGGCACCCCTTCCTCGCGAGGCAGGGCTCCGCAAACATTGTTCCACTTCGCGAAGCACCTCCCACTCACACCTATGCCCCATGCTAAGGCCAAGGCACTCCAATTCGCAAAGCACACTCATCTGCTTAGCAATTCCTCTTCCCATGCGACCCTCCCGGTTTGCACTATGTGATTTCAAAGTCCCATGGACAATACCAACCGTAGCGTTGCTTCGCCTAATGCTTCTTCACATAGGCACGCTAACGGCTATTGCTTCTTCGCATATCCACGCTAACGTGGACCCCTCTATGGTTCGTTCCACGACCCCCCTTAACCAAGACCTTTCTGGTACCTTCCCTTCCCCAAGGACCAGAGGGTACCAGTTATGTAAGTCCTAGGGGTGTGGAGTGAACCCACCTCGTCCGAGCTGCAGGACGTTAAACTGCCAAGCACCACGTCCACAACACATGACGTTAAACTGTGACCCGACCTCGTGCCCCTCACGAAGGGTCCCCCCAACTCGAACATTCTTTACACCACTCGTCTCCACGGGAATGGAATCACCCATCCACAAGGGATGATATCCTCATTATTGGAGTGGTGTATGTTCATGGGAGAAGGGCGACCCTAGTTCCCCAACGGATGGCTGCACCTCTGCATCTCCACACTTCCCTGCTACCAAGGTTAGTGGAGGGCGTGATAGGGAATGAGGCACCTCCCACCATTGGACCAAGGTCCCTCTTTCCCGCGCTTTGTCGCACCATGGGCCTCCATCCTGGAGTAAGTCCCGGCACCGTGGGCCGCCTAACACGTAAGCCCCTCTTCGCTTCTCACGGACGCTTCCTTCGCGACGTGATCGTCAGGTCCTTGCAACCTCTTGTTTCTCACATAGAGCATGACTCACGTGGGCTTAGAGTGAGCACCGACCCTGACCCCCATCCTTATGAACTACGAGGACTTTGATCTATGTCAATGCATGGTACGTAGGAAGCCTCCCTGAGGTTCAAGCCCACCCATCGCTCATTCACATCGGGTCCCATTTTGTTCCAGTGGTAAGCCGTTGCGACCCATCATCCCAGTGAACTACGAGAACTTTGATCCATGTCAAGGCATGGTACGTAGGAAGCCTTCATGAGGTTCAAGCCCACCAATAGTGGACCCCCGGGTCTACTTTCACGTCGGTTCACCGACGGACTCATTCCCTTCTGAACTACAAGGACTTTGATCCATGTCAAGGCATGGTACGTAGGAAGCCTTCATGAGGTTCAAGCCCACCAATCGTGGACCCCCGGGTCTACTTTCACGTCGGTTCACCGACGAACCCATCCATCATGAACTACGAGGTCTTTGATCCATGTCAAGGCATGGTACGTAGGAAGCCTCCCTGAGGATCAAGCCCACCCGTCACTTCACATCGGGTCTCACCCCCGTCCAGCACGACGTTAAACTACATTCTGGTCCAGTGGTAAGCCGTTGCGAACCCATCCATCATGAACTATGAGGTCTTTGATCCATGTCAAGGCATGGTACGTAGAAATCCTTCCCAAGGTTCAAGCCCATCACCCATCGGACCAAGGTCCTCCTTCACGTCGGTTCACCGACAAAGCCCCAAATGAACTACGAGTTCTTTGATCCACGTCAAGGCGTGGTACGTAGGAAACCTCCATGAGGTTCAAGCCCACCCATCATCCAATTCACGTCGTGTTCTACCTACATCCAGCACGACATTAAACTACAATTCCAGTCTGATGGCAAGACGCCGTGACTAACCCGAACTATGAGGACTTTGATTCATGTCAAGGCATGGTACGTAAGTAGCCTCCCCGAGGTTCAAACCCAACTTTCATTGGACTAAGGTCCCTCACTTACGTCGATTTGCCGACACCCACCGCCCGTCGTTTGTTCACGTCCGGGTTAACTATCGTCCCACATGACGTTAAACTGCCTGAACTACGGGGACTTTGATCCATGTCAAGGCATGGTACGTAGGAAACCTTTTCAAGGTTCAAGCCCACCACTAGTGGACCCACGGGTGTACTTTCACGTCGGTACTCTGACGATGCTCATCGGGCCAAGGTCCACCTTCACGTCAGTTTATCAACGTCATCCCGAACTACATGGACTTTGATTCCCTGCCACGGGGATACGTAGGAAGCCTCTTCAAGGCTCATGCCCGACTCCACCGTCGCCCCTTCGATGGTCCCATTTCACTCACCTCCGCTCCATTCATCCCATATCCACCCTGATCCTCACCCGGGCCTCATGTCTCGGTGAGACCATGTCGGTACGCTCTTCTTCACAGTCGCCCATGGGCTGGCCCCGGTATCGATATCCCTTCAAGGAGGATCCCTCAATCTGATCTATCCTAGCTAATGCTCTGGTTGGGTTGATCCGTCTTCCATGGACGTTAAACTTGCGGCGTATCCTGTGTTGAGCGCGGGAAGCTGAGGAAAACCTCAGATATGTTTCTATTACATATAAATCCCCGCAATCAATGTGGGATGCCTCGGGCTTCCATGCCCTCAAAAAGCCTTGTGGTCAAGGATAATAGATAGACATGCCAGGTACCCCAGCATCCAGACACGCTACTGATGCCTCAACGTGACTACTCCCCTAACTGAAGTTTGCTGCCCTGACTGGACCCTTTGGAATGTCCTGACAGAAGAAGTGTAATTAACCGGTGCCCATGGAAACATGGCACTGGGAAGAGTTTCATGAACAACGTATTAAATCTATGAGGGAAACCCGGACTAGGTGACGAGTTTTGAGGAGGAATACATAGGAGGAAGAACCGACATCCCATCATCCCGTTCCGATCAAGGAGCAGACATCCCTGAATAAGGAGCGAATGTCGCCCGCCTTTGGAAATCGGGAATGCGGGGCAACAGAAGCGTCGCGCGTCCTCCACCACGGACGGACGGGCGCGCGCCCCGGCGGAAAGCGTCGGAAACAGAAATGGTGAACCCGACGTGAATGTCTTCTCCTCAATATGGGGATTAGTAGCGTTCGAGACACCAGTAGATTGACGTGTCACCGGATCCAGATATCTGGTTCCTGGTCCCGCCAAGCAAATAGCGGGCCTGTCGTGAAACTCACCGGAAGTCGGGGTAGTAGAACTTGGGGCACTCCATTCTGCAGCGTGTTGGCGTGGATCCTTCTTATAGACGTGGAGAATGGAAGGACGCTGGGGCACTGGCTGTCAATCCTTTTCCTCTTAGTACTGACAAGTTGATCCATTCATTTGCCAGGAACCAGGTTGCTGTTACAGAGACGCGGTCACCATCCGCTCCTCACCCACGCAGGGGCAGGGGCAACACCGCCACGACCATCCCACGTAGCGCCACTACCGCCACGACGGTCGCCACATCGCGGAATACGGGGTGACCACGCCCCCTCTCCCCATCAGAGGTCATCCAACGAAGGGTGATAAATAACCTCGTGCGCAGGTATGAGGAAGAAGGGGTCATCCCAACCCGGGATATGGCCCGCCTAGACCTAGAGGCATCCAGGCCCCGCCGTCAACGCAGCCCTAACAGGACGCGTAGGGAGCCTCTGCTCCCCACCCCATCATTCAACCGTTTCGGGAGCTTGTCTCCAGAACGCCTTGATGACTCCTCGCCTTACGCTGAAGAGGCGGGCGCTGTCAGGCTTAGTCTGCTCAGGGCCCCGACCCGAGGGCCCTAGGCGGGAGCTCCTGCCCGGCCGCGTCAGCGCCGCCGTCCGGCCCCGCAGGAAGAGTAGGCAAGCTACATCCCAGCACCACCTGCACCAGCTCGCCTGACCCGACGTCAGCGCCGGGCACGGGCTGAGGACGCTCGCCTAGGCGCGTCAACGTCGACAGCTACAGTGTCCCGAGCCACCGCCGACATGCATCATGAAGCCCCTGCATACACTGAGCAGGGGCACTCCTTCACCCAACCAGGATCGAGACCCCAACCGCCCCACGGGCAGGCTAGGTTGACTCTCCGGGTTGCAGGCCCAAGTGGTGATCGCCGCGAGCTAACCCGCGGTAATGTCACCCCGTACGAAGGTCCTCCACGTACTACTACTCCACATAGCGTGGTCCTTCCCTGCTTCGAGGTTCGTCATGGAGGCATTCCTCGTGCTACCCCCATCCCGAAGGAAGACCTGCCCCGCGGCAGTGTTGCTCAGCGCAGAAACATTTCCCGCGCCCACTATACAGGGTATGGAGTCCATCCTCCTGCCCCCAGCCACCAACCTGAAGGCACCGCCCATCCGGTCCCTCTCCAACGTGGGGGCCCTCCCTACGTCCTCTCTGCAACCGGCGAAGTCCTCCTCGCCCCAGCAACTCGAGGAGTGAAGGTCAGCCTCGCTCCACCCGCAATGACCATGGAGGTCCTCCCCATGCTCCTGCCAATTCCAATAGAGGCCCCACCCACATGGGTACTGTTCATGGAGGTCCTCCCCATGTACCCTTCGACATTTTCCCCGGGTGCCCCTCGCACCCCGGTTATCTCGAGTGGGGGCCCTCTCCGCCACGGCGCCAGCGCCATCCCGAGGCTGCCTAATGAGGATCACCCCTGTCCCGGAGAGCCACCCCAGGGCAGAAGAGCGTGTCGTCGCCGCCACAAGAAGAATCCTGGGAAGGCCCGGGTGGAGATCAAACCTGCCCGCTTCTCCGACTCGGAAGCGGAATGCAATTCAGCGATGGAACCTTCTCTCCGCTCCTCCGTATCAAGGACTGGGGTAGGAACCAGACACGTTAGCCTCATTCTCCCAGAATTTGATGTCCACCAGATTCCCATCTCCCTCCGCAGGTACATCCAATTGGAAGAAATCCTGGGAATTCCGCAGGTCTCGACCACGCAATCACCGCCTCTGTCACCAGAATAGCCCTCTACCTGTACCGGGGATCACGAAGAGTTATTCTTGGGGCCAACGACGGTAGAGCGACGACACGACCTGTCGCCGGTAGCCGCGGCTCCTGTTCCGGAAGCTACGGTTATCAGCCCGTCGTATCGTGACATCGTGGCCAGGTCACCTCACTCTTCAGAGGATGGCCCAGAATTCGGTGGCCAGTCAGCTCGTTTTCTGTATTCTCCACCACCGAGCATACTATCCCAGAGGTCCACCTCGGTACCATTACCGGTCCCTCAGCCGCACCCGGTCGACGAGTGGGGAAACACAGGTCCAGACCCTGAGTCCGAGCCCAGGAGCTTCTGGAGTATCCTTGCAGCGGATTACTTCCCGGAGAAGTTCTGGCCGACGGTGGCGCTGAATTTCCGCATACCAGAGTCTCTTACCCCTGAATAAGTGGGGTGTTTTTGTCGAACCCTATGGGATACACACTTCCGCCTCAGTTATGAACGATTGGTGTACCCTAGAAGTCGAGAGCACTTCGAAGAAATCGGTGAGCAGTGCCGCCTGAATGATGCAGCCGCACTCTTTGTGTCCCAGCACCCTGAGTCGCCAGGCCACCAGAGCGCCCTACAACGAAAATGCGTTCAGAGTCTTAGAGCACTCCGAAGAATCATCAGGGAATCCACCCCCCATGTGCTAGTCTGTGGTTGGGGACACTATGCCGCTCTCCTCTTCGACCCTATCCGACGGCATCCCGATTCGCTATGTGACATCGAGGACATGCCCTCAAGAGGGGTCACCGTCCAAATGGCCGACGTTGTGGATAAGGAAGATGAGATTGAGTTCCTTGATGGAGACATACCACCTGAGGGCGTACCGCCGCTGCTCGACCCATCAGGGAGAGTTACCCGTCAACAGAGGAATCAACTAGGTCTCCACGTACCCACCGAATCGCTGGTACTCGGTAGAAACACTGGCAAGGGTAAGGATCACGTCGGAGCTATCAAGCACTCCGACCCGTCTACCCATGCGCAGAAGATAAAAGAGGATCCTGAGAAGGCCGTGTTACACCAGCAGCTTGCTGAGCAGAAGAGGCTGGTTGACGAACTCTTGGCTGAGCGCGCCGCAGAGCGGCCACCCGAATATGGTAATCCCAGGCCGAGGCAGCAAGGGCAGGAACAATTTCCCTCCCAGTGAGATGCCTCCAGGCCACCCTGATCATGCTACTACCGCAGACAGGGCGGATGCCAGAACGTACGGCAAGAGGGCGCGATACGTCTCTCCAAATCCCCCCGAGCGACGAAGAAATCTGAAGAATCCAATCCGGGTTTCCCCAGTCGGCCCGCAGGTCGTCCAGCCAGTTCACCCACGAGCGGCCGAAGCCGTCTACCATGTTGAAGAACCTGGAAATGCACTTGTGGTTTGGGACCCCCATCAAGATAGGGACACCCACCCGGAGGACCTTATTGCGGCACTCATAGCCCGCCTCGAAGCGTTGGAAACGAGACAGGCGGCGGTCCCACTGGATGGAAAGCCTTATTCCGCATGGGTGGATGATATGCCCGCACCACTGGGTTTTTGGAACCCAACTTTCTCACCTTTTAACGGGACTGGGGACCCGCCCCAGCACTTGGCTCATTTTTCTTCCAGGTGTGGCCCCATGCTGGGGACTCCGGCTCAGCAAGAAGCTGCCAAACTCCGATGTTTCGTACAGACATTGGAAGGTCCAACATTCGTCTGGTACAGCCAGCTCCCTATCGGATCGGTGACCGGTTGGGAGGATCTTCGCCGACAGTTCTTATACCAGATCATCTCTACCATGCGAAAGACCAGCATTGCAGACCTCTTCAAGTGCAAGCAAAGGCCTGATGAGCGAGTCGCAGACTTCATCGCCCGGTTGAAAGGACTTACGTATTCTCTCGATATGCCACTAACTCAGGAGAAATTACTAACGATGTGTGTGGGGAACGTCAAGACAGAGCGGGTACCCTCCCTAATTACCCAGAACTACCCTAGAGGGTCCAGAGATATCTCGGATAAGGCCCAGTGCCTCGAGGAAGCCCTGCAACAGGCTAGTCAGGCACGTTTGTTGCCCCCTATGATCCCAGCCAGGAGAACCGCCAGGGCTGATCCCGCCACGGTGGCTCAAATAGAAGCCTCGAGGTAGCTGGAGTTGCTGCCGGCGGAACCACCCCCACAACCCCGCAGAGGTCCTCCACCTCAAGCATAGGCTCATTCCCAGTAGCGACCGCCTCAGAACCGACAGGTTCCCCCGCGCAACGCGCCACCCGCCACCTAGGCGAGACAATTAGGCGTCTCCTCCTCGGCAGGCCGCTCTGGCCCCTCGTCAGGACCAGGCCCCCAGGGCCCCCTATCCAGAAAGAAGGTACCAGACCTATTCGTTCAACGAAAATCAGGTCCCTGGCTACTTTCGAAGTTCTCTAGAGAAAGGGATTGTGCGCCTGCTTGAGTGCAGAAGGCCGACAGAGGCACATCTCACCGATCACCCCAACTAATGCCCTTATCATCGGATCCTGGGGCACACCCTCAAGCGATGCTATGTGTTTAAGGACTGGCTTCAAGACCAGGTGAACAACAACATAGTTATGTTGGGCCCAGCTCCAGCGCAAGTGGCAGGTGTCTTTGCAGGATCAGAAATCGGTAGCGACAGCGAAGGTGAGTGGCAGCAGGTCCCTATCCATGGATCCCAGAAATATGACGATTGGATGGCACTAAAAACCGTCGTTCGTGCCCATGGTATCATCCGGGCGTGCCTCAAGCTGTCAGAATCTTCAGAAGAAGTAGTCGGTGCCTCTACATCATCTTCACAGTCGGCCCCTTCCCAAAAGGGCAAGTAGCGGCGACGCAAGAAGAAGCAACGTGCACCGCCGGTGCCGTCGTCATCCCTCACTCTCGGTGACATTATGCCCTCAAAAATGGAGATTCCTCTCAGGATCCGCCCAGCGGTGGATGACTCCTCGAGCGACAGCCAAGGGTACGCTTCGGTTAACACCGTGGAGCTGGTAAAGCCCTATATGACACCTGACGAGGGGGAATGCTAGGCAGACCTCCCCAACGTTTCCAGCCGACGTCAACGTCAGCGGAATCGCAATCGTGCCAGTCATCGAGGCACGTCAGCAGGTATTTGTGTCCTAGCCGTGCACGCTACCGAGACTAGGCAGCAGGCTCAGCGCAGATCTCAGCATGTGCAAACCCATCCAACACCCTCGGCTCTACCTCCACCGCCGTTCGTGCCACTGGATCGGGGGGAGCTGCCTCGTTCGTGTCACAGTCAGTCTTTCCCGGCTACAGGCCAGCCTCCGCTGTCTGATCCTAGTCTGGTGACTACTCTTCAGGCTTCTACTGGTAGGCAGAATGATGTACCCAGTACTAGTCAATCGCCGGTTCAGCCAGCCGGACCCACTGCACCTCCAAATGCCGAACGACCTCCTGTAAGCAGAGGTTCGCGTTTGGCAGGAAAGTACGATGTTCTGAAGCAACTGGCCGGCATTCCGGCGAGGCTCTCCATCCTTGAGGCCCTTCACCTGTCATCTGAAATGCGCAAGGCACTTGCCGAGGCCCTAAGGATCCCCCTCCAGTTCGAGATGGAAGTAGTATCTACGGAAGCCTTCCATACCGAGATGATCAAAAACGCAGAATTTCAGGTGGTTATCTCGTTCTCCGGTAATGATGAGGACACTCCTATACAGGGGCACATTCTCCCGCTGTACATCACTGGCCACTTCAATGGTGTGGTAGTCCGTCGTTGCCTCATTGATACAGGTTCCGGAATCAATATAATTCCGACCCAGACATTGCGAAATCTGGGTCTGTCCGAAGGTGATTTAATTCCGTCTGACCTCAGGATCCAGGGGTACGACAGGACAGAACAAACCCCAGTCGGCAAGATCTGCATGAAGACTCAGTTCGGTGGCTTAATTGCCAGCACCGAGTTCATGGTCGTCTCTCAGGACACCGCCTACAACGCATTGATGGGTAGGCCATGGCTCCACCTGCAGGCAGCAGTCCCTTCGTCATATCACCAGTGCCTCAAGTACTCGCTCAACGGTCGAGTAGGCGTGCTCCAAGGAGACGCGTCCCCTTTCTCTTATTGTGAGGTCCACTATCTGGATGCAGGTTATTACAAAAGTAAGGACAAGCAAATCCTAGTAGGCGAGGATGAACCTGCCCCGATCACAAGTGATCCCTAGGAAAGCATGGATGACGCCTACATTCTCCTGATCCACCGGTTGGAGGCCACGACCCTCGACATGGGAAAATGTTTCGTTGTTTCAGGTACGCAAGGAAGGCATGTTCCCGTGTCCCAGCGACGGCGGAAAATCACCTCGTACTCCTACACCAACCAGGCTCAGGTCACCCAGGAACCTCCTACCCCTGTACGGTACTGGGACGTCAAGATTATGACGAAAGCAGTACGCCATATGTGTCTCTTCCGTCGGGCTGGAATCCACCAACTAAGGCCGACACGTCACCACTGCTTTGATATCATCAAAAGTGGCCCTTTAGGCCGAAGGCCAGATGGGATAGGGTCGAATGACTTCATTGCTATGGTCTCAATGGCAAGCGAGTCTCCCGATGTGATGACCGCTGCTGCCCAAGCTGGGACCAGCTACCCCGTGGATCTTGACAGCCCAGAAGCACCTTCCGTCGTGGGAAGTCCCCCCACAGGTAGGGAGGAAGACCTGGAGGATGCTCCACCCACCTTTGAAGAAGGCGTCTCTACCACAGTTGATGAACTGGTACAGGTGAACCTTGGAAGCGAGGCAGATCCAAGACCCACATTGATCAGTATAGCCATGTCCCTCGAGGAGCGTCAGCAGTACGTAGACTTCCTCAAACAGCATCGTGATGTGTTTTCCTGGAGTTACGATGAGATGCCAGGGCTGGATCCCCAAGTATCTATTCATTGTCTGGGCCTCCCGGCAAAACCTCGTGGGTTTAAGCAGCCTCCCAGGAAGATGCACCCTTCTCATGGTGCTACAGTTGAGGCTGAAGTTGATAAGCTAATCAAAGCCAACATCGTCAAAGAGGTCCAGTACCCCAAGTGGCTTTCCAACATTGTGCTAGTCAGGAAGAAGAATGGGCATATCAGAGTCTGTATCGACTTCCGCGATCTTAATCGCCACTGCCCAAAGGATGACTTCCCACTCCCGGTGATGGAGCTGTTTATTGACGCCATGGCTGGGTTCCAAGCCCTCAATTTCATGGATGGATATTCCGGGTATAACCAGATCCGGATTTCCCCCGAAGACGAGGAGTCCACTGCCTTCAGGGCTACCCAGGGTACCTTTTGCTACCAGGTAATGTCATTCGGTTTGAAAAATGCAGGTGCCACTTATCAGAGGGCCATGCATCACATATTCAAACCGATTCTCGGGACATTGGTGAAATGCTATGTGGATGACCATGTAGTCAAATCATGCCAGCGCCAGGACCATCTCAGGGACCTTGAGAAAGTGTTCGGTTTCCTCCGTTCCCGTCACCTGAAGATGAACCCGCTGAAGTGTGCTTTTGGGGTCACCTCCGGGAATTTTTTGGGCTTTTTTGTCAGATACCGAGGTATCGAGATCGACCCAGAGAAGATCAAGGCCATAAGCCAAATGCCTCCCCAGAGCAACATTCGGGAGTTTCGAGGCCTTCAAGGCCACTTAGCATATATACGACGATTCATCGCGAATCTGGCCGGCAAGTGTAAGCCCTTTTCCCGGCTCATGAAGAAGGGCGCCACCTATGAATGGGATGAGGAGTGTTGGACCGCCTTCGAGGAAATCAAGCAGTATCGGATCCAACCTCCGGTCTTGATGCCACCCATCTCCGGAAATCCGTTGGTCCTTTACGTGACCGCCCTGGAGAGATCCCTCAGTGCGCTACATGCCCAGAAGAATAATGAGGGTACTGAGAATAGTCTCTACTATCTCAGCTGCATGCTTCTTGATACGGAGGTCAGATACTCCCCTATCGAAAAGAGCTTCCTTGCACTCGTCTTCACCGTACAGAAGTTGCGACATTACCTGCAGCACCACGAGGTGCAATAGGTCTCCCGGGTAGACCCACTGAAGTACATCCTGAACCGTCCCATGCTGACTGGCCAACTAGCACGGTGGGCGGTGATTCTCCAACAGTTTGATATCATGTTTGTACCTCAGAAGGCCATTAAGGGACAGGAATTGGAATAATTTTTAGCTGCCCAACCAACCTCCGCGGCTCAATCCTTGGACCTGGATTTCCCTGATGAGATGATCCTCTCAGTCGATCATGCTGCCCCGTATTGGCAAATGCATTTCGACGGTGCCTCCCAGAGCCCCACTGGTAGAAGGCTCAAAGATCCCAAGCTCAACAGAGTGGGTCTGGGTATTGTATTCATTACCCCGGCACAAGCCGTCCTGCCATACTCATTCCTATTGTCAGAAGGCTGTACGAACAATGAGGAAGAGTACCAAGCTATCATCACCGGCCTCGAGCTGGCCCTTGAGATCCATGTGCCCCATTTACATGTGAAGGGAGATTCTGAGCTGGTAATCAAACAAGTTAATGGTGAATACATCGTCAGGAATCCGGAGCTCGCACCGTTTCTGGAGTACACCCTCCACCTAATGGCCTAGTTCTCCCCTCGACCAGAGGTTACCCATGTCCCACGGTTGCAGAACAGTCAAGAAGACGCCTTGGCTGGTTTAGCCGCGTCGCTCGCGGAACCCGAGCAAGATGATTTAGTCATACATGTGGCACACTGGAGATTCATTGCCCCCGTCACCCAAGAGGACCATGATGGCCTGCGGGTAATCCATCTCACCGCCGGACCCTCCATATCGGGAGTCCCGGGTTCGTCAGACACAGTGGTTGAAACCATCCCCCGACTAGAGAGCACCTTTTGTCGAGTATCTCCAAAATGGTTAGCTCTCGGACGACTGGGCCGAGCGCGAGCAAATTCGATGCCGTGCGCTGCAATTTACCTTCCAGAGCGGCCCCAGTCAAGAACAGATCCATTATAAGCAGAGTTTCGATGGTTTCCTTCTCCGTTGCCTCCAAGGAGGGGAGATACCTCAGGTTATGCAAGAGGTTCTCGGCGGTTCCTGTGGCGCCCATCAAGCTGGGCCGAAACTGTCCCATCAAATCCGGAGGTTGGGGTACTTTTGGCCCTCTATGATCCATGATTGTATTGGATATGCCAAGAGATGCCATGCGTGCCAAGTACACGCCAACTTCTTGCATCGGTCGTCGGAGCCCCTCCACCCCACCAAGTACTCTTGGCCATTTGAGGTATGGGGACTTGATGTAGTGGGACCATATCCACCGGCAACAGCCCGCCAGTGTAGGTTCATCCTGACTGCTACAGATTTCTTCTCCAAGTGGGAAGAGGTAGTTCTGCTCAAAGAGGTCAAGGCCCGTTCCATCGTTGACTTTGTTAGCTCCAACATTATCCACCAGTTTGGAGTCCCTCACGCCGTCCTCACCGATAACGGCACCAACTTCTGAGCAGAGGAATTGAAGAAATTGTACGCTAAGTATGTCATCCGGTCAAACCATACCTCCCGCTACCACGCGCAGGCGAATGGACAGATCGAGGCGTTCAACAAGACCCTCTCAAACATTCTGCAGAAGATGGTTGGTTAGAACAAGAAAATATGGCCGGAAAAACTCCCCAATGCCCTCTGGGCTTACCGGACGACGACTCGCAACTCTACCTAGGTGACCCCATATTCCCTGGTGTATGGAGCTGAGGCCATCCTACCCATTGAGATCCAGCTGACGTCATTAGACACTGCAGTTTATGACCACCAGACATCAGATGAGGTAGCCGAGATCCGTCTGGCTGAATTAGAGGCACTGGACGAGAACCGGCTTCGTGCCCTGCACAATCTCGAAAGGCATCAGGACAAGATAGCGAGAGCCTTTGATAAGAAGGTTCGTCTTCTCTCTTTTCTACAGGGCGACCTGGTACTGGCCCTTCGAGCGCCAATGATTCCCGGTAGGAAACCGCCCTTGTTAGAACCCAAATGGGAAGGGCATTATATCATCCATAAGGTTTACCCCAATGGAGCATACTCCTTGGTGACCATGGATGGAGAGCGTATAACCCCTCCCACCAATGCCAAATTCCTCAAACGATACTTTTCCAATGGCAAAAAGGTCCAGCACGACCCTAAACTGCGAGATGGTCCCACACGACCCTAAACTGCATCTCCGTCCTTACTGAAAGACGTTAAACTGCAAGCCAGTCAGTCCTTCCTGACAGAGGCTCGGCCTCAGGCCCCTTGGCCTCCTCGGGCCCCCGGCCCCGTCATCACTGCGAGACGTTAAACAGCAAGCTGGTCAGGTCTCCTTGACCGCGGCTCGGCCTCAGGCCCCCTGGTTTTCCCTGATCTATTCTCTTGTGGGACTGTACGGTATAGTGTAGGACTATGTCCTCATTCACGTCGGGTTAGTCTTCGTACCGTACATATCCCCAAATGAGATGCTTCTTATCGTCCCACATGACGTTAAACTGCATTTCTAGAACTATGTGTGGCTTGATTATCATCCTTATGAGATACGTAGGAACGCTCGGACGTTTCGTCTTGAGCCTAGCCCCAAGCTTGTCCCTTCCACTATCCCCCCTAGGAATAGTTTTCTTGGAGGATCTTTGTGTAGCTAGGAGTAGGCTTTCTTGGCCCCGCTTATGCAACCTCGCTCGCACAAAGATTGTTAGGGTCGCACCATGTGCCCACTCTCGTTCTTCTATCCTTCCACGTTCTCACCGCATGACGCTAAACTGCATGGCCTTCAAGAACTACATATGGATTGATTCTCATCCTCATGAGATACGTAGGAACTCTCAGACATTTCGTCCGTTAGCCCATCCCAAAAGCAAAATCTTCCCCTCAGATCAAGACATGGAAGGGTGCACACTTTTTCCCCAACCCACATCGATCAAGCCTCGACCTGGCTGCACATTCCCCCCTGGAGGTGTTTTCCCCTTTCGTGGATGGATACAGCTATGCTTCACCCACTCCTTGACTTGGATTCCGTCATTTTTCACACCCAGAGGGACCCCCAAGAACGGCCTAGATACAATGCCCAAGGGCTCTCCTACCGATACGGGCCAATGCCCCCGAGGGTTCTCAAGCACCAAGCCGATACAAGTCCCGCGTTGCGAATTTGGTCAGCGGTCGACGCTCATTTGTTGCCCCCATATGGTTCACCATAGGAACGATGTGTTTCGAACGTGGTCAACGGTGTCCTGGATTTTCGGGTCCACCCTGAGATGTCCCATGCGTCAAGAGCAGTGATTCATTCTGCCCCATCCCGAGGTGACAAACTTCCCCCATGTGGTGCTAGCGATCGGGCCCACGACCCAGGATTCCTCATAAGGGTGTACGGTGTGATGTAGGACTACATCCTCATTCACGTCAGGATCATGTACCATGCCGTATTCCCTCCCTTTATGAGGCCCAGCCTCAGGCCCCTTGGCCTTCTCGGGTCCCCGACCCTCGTCCTCATGTAAGACGTTAAACTGCAAACCATTCAGGCCTTTTTGACTGATAACTTTCCCTTTTCTCTAGGCCACGGCCCAGGATTCCTCATAAGGGTGTACGGTGTGATGTGGGACTATGTCCTCATTCACGTCGGGATCATGTGCCATGTCGTACGCCCTCCCTTTACGAGGCCCAGCCTCTGGCCCCTTGACCTTCTCGGGTCCCCGACCCTCGTCCTCATGTAAGACGTTAAACTGCAAACCAGTCAGGCCTTCCTGACTGAGGCCCGACCTTAGGCCCCTTGGCCTTTCCGGGCCACGGCCCAGGTCCCCTCTTACCCAGGGGTGTACGGTGTGGTGTAGGACTACTTCCTCATTCACGTCGGGATCATGTACCATGTCATACGCCCCCCCATTACGAGGCCCGGCCTCAGGCCCCTTGGCCTCCTTGGGCCCCTGGCCCCTCGTCCTCTTTGCAAGACATTAAACTGCAAGCCAGTCAGGCCTTCCTGACCGAGGCTCAGCCTCAGGCCCCTTGGCCTTTCTAGGCCACGACCCAGGTCATATCCTATAGGATCGTATGGTGTGACGTAGGACTACGTCCTCATTCACAACGAATTCTTCGCCATACCGCACACCTCCCTTGTTTCGGGGTATATTTCTCCCCTTCTCGTCCAGTATGACGTTAAACTACATATAGAGAACTACGTGTGGCTTGATTCCCATTCTCATGGGATACTTAGGACCAACTGAATGTCCAAAATTCGGGTCCAGCCCCATCTCTCGGGAATCCTCATCCCATCCCGGCCCCTTGGCCTATCCTTCATCCATGAGAGGATTATATGGTGTGGTGTGGGATTATGTCCTCATTCACGACGATCTCGTAATGACCACGCCATGCTCCCCCCCCCCCTACTGAGCTGTTTCGTCGATCCCCTTTTCGGCGGTTCACCAATATGCTTAAGAGTACTCTGGTTTATTACCTGGAATGCCAAGCTTTACTTGGACACGTCCGCACCTGTTTTCCAGGCTTCGTGTATCCCCGCATCAGGGCTTTCATCATCTTTCACACATGGAGGGACCCCCAAGAACGTCCTGGATACTACGCCCAAGGGCTCTCCTACCGATACGGGCCAACGCCCCCGAGGGTTTCGGACAACAAATCGATAAAATCCTGCGTTGCGAATATGGTCAGCGGTCGATGCTCGTTTGTTGTTCCCACCTCAGGCTAACGTGATATGGACGCTCTATTTCCATCATGGTAAACAGTTTTCCCCCTATCGCCACGCCAACCCATTAATCCCAAATGTCGGGTACACGATTCACACCCTTCATCACTTCATCATGTCCAAGTAGAATCTCAGAACTCTTGGTACATTTCCTCCGTGCACGTCTGCGCGTTGGGAGAACAAGCTGCATCAAAGGTGTCCTTCAAAACTCTCCGCCGACTCCCCTTTGATGGACGTCCCAAGTATTGTGATAAGGATCTTCCCCCCTTGTTTCCCACACCGAGTTTATCTCACGTGGGCTTAGGGATTGGGTTGACATTTGTGCTTACTCGGGAGTTGTCACCATCCACGATCCGAGCTCTAAGACCATAATCTAAGACTCTAATCTGGAACTATGTTCAAGACCCCTTGTCTATGGGTCCATATTGAGTTCAGCAAGTTCACCTCTCTCGGGTCCTACCATTGGGACCCCGACCACGGGACCGCGTGGCGTGGTGCAGGATTATGTCCTCATTCACGTCGGATTTGCAATAGATGCACCACGCGCACCCCGTTCTGAGAGTTGGACCTCATATTCCTTGTCCTGCATGAAACTAAAAGGAACCCTTCAGAACTACATGTGGCTTGATTCCCATCCTCATGGGATACGTAGGACCACCTGAATGTCTAAGATTCGGGTCCAGCCCCACCTCTTAGTGATCTCCTGATCTCCCGGTCACCTAGGACACTTGGCCTATCCCTCTCCAGAAGAGGGATGTCTAGGTATGATACAAGGTTTTGGGCACCGTTCCCCCTTCCCCCGGGAACCTGCCATCTCTCGATCACCCTCAATGTTGAGTGCCTTGACTCCTTGCAGTGGTTCACCCATGTATTAAGAGCACTCTAGTCTAGGACCAAGAGTGTCAGATTTAACTTGATCAAGTTCCTTCCACTTATCAAGCTTCGTGTTCCCCTCCATTCGGGCTCCCATCACCTTTCCCACCCAGAGGGACCCCCAAGAACGGCCTGGATACAATGCCCAAGGGCTCTCCTACCGATACGGTCCAACGCCCCCGAGGGTTTGGGACAACAAGTCGATAAAATCCCGCGTTGCGAATATGGTCAGCGGTCGATGCTCATTTGTTTGTCCTCATCTCAGGCTAACAAGACAGGATGCTGTGTTGCGAACATGGTTAGTAGTAATACTCCGTCGTCACGCCAGCCCCTTCATTCCTTGAATGTTGGTTGCATGATTCACATCATTTTCCACCCCATCATGTCCAGGTGGAATCTCGACACTTTTGGCGTTATCCCTCAGTGCACTTTTGCATGTCAGGGGGACAAAGCTGCAATCTGGCGTCCTTCAGGGCTCCCATGGTCCGATCTCTAAGACCATAAACTAAGATCCATTCGGGACTACGTTCAACTTGATTCCCATCCTCATGGGATACGTAGGACTGTCGAGACGCCCTGTCTTCAGGTACAACCCATTCAGGAAACCAGTCTCTCCCCATGTTTCCCCTCTATATAGGCCCCTCGGCCTAAGGTTTCCCTCTCCGAATGGCGTACAAACTGACGTGGGATCATGTCTCCATCAATTGTGTTTTACAACACCGCGCACATTTCCCGCCTAGCATCGTCTCTGCTACGTTTGCACTGCATGACGATAAAATGCATGCTTGGTCCTATCATACGACCCTAAACTGTGAAATTATTGTCCTGGACGCACGACGAAAAACGGCACCGCATTGTGATGACCTCGTTGTAGAGGACATCACATTGGGTACTGGCCACATGCCATTCCATTTCTCAACAACCATCACGGCTAGATCCTTGTGGCGACATCACGGCCCACTAATCTAGGCCTGTCGCTTCACAAAAAAAACCCATTCACCTTAAAGAACAAACACGATACATCAAATTCCGCTTCTTTTAGTGCAAGGGCCATGCCCGCACTCTCCTTTTCCCCTGACACTGGTATCCTGTCGTGTCACCCTCCAGAACTACGTATGGCTTGATTCTCATCCTTATGAGATACGTTGGAGCGCCCAGGCACTTCCCCGCGGGCCCAGACTAACCTTTGTGTTCGGTCCCTCGACTCGAACATTTCCCCAGAGAACGCGTGGTAAGTAGGGCTTAGGTCCTCCTTCACACCGGGTTTTGATGCCATGCGTCCCCTGCTCCCTTTACCCATTTATGGTCTAAGGTCCATCAATAACTACGTAAGGCTTGATTCTCATCCCTATGAGATACGTAGGAGCACCCGAGCACTTCCCCGCGGGCCCAGTCTAACTTTTCATGGTCCGAATTCTACGACCCTAAACAAAGCTCTCCCCAAGGGAAAGGAATCTGGTCCCTCTCTCTAATACGTTCGTTTCCGTATTCAGATGTGTTTCGACAAAGAACCCGAAGTGTGGGACATTCATGCGGACATTCCCTTCTTCCCACGACCAAGCTTCGTGAACTCGCTATTTGGATCCTCATCCTCTTCCACGTCCAGAAGTACCCTCAGACGACATGGATACTAGGCTTAAGGGCTCTCCATGATTGCTGGACCTAAGGGCCCTTCAATCGTTTCGGGCCAACGTCCTTATGGATATTTGACAACATCTGTGACACGGTCCCGTGTTTCGAACACGGTCAACAGTCGACCCTCATTGGTCTGTCCCCATTCTAGGCTAACACGACAGGATACTGCATTGCGAATACGGTCATCAGTTATCTTCCATCGTCACGCCGCCATCATCGTGATCTGAATCTCGAGCACCATGATTCACACGTTTCCACTCCCTCATGTTCAAGTGTAATTCCATCATACTCGGCTCTTTCTCTTCGCGCATCTAGGTGATCTAAATGATCGTGTTAGTGTCATTGGGCCGGTATTCACCGAGCATCCCCTTGCCCTAACCTTCCCCTCTTTGTGTCGGGAAATTCCCACCACTACTACTTGTTTCCCACACCGAGCATTACTCACGTGGGCTTAGTAGTTTTGGCGATATGTGTACCAATGCGGTAAGGCTGTTGCTCGTCCTGCATGACGTTAAACTGCACTTTCAGAACTACGTATGGCTTGATTCCCATCCTCGTGGGGTACGTAGGAATACCCGGCCACTTTGCTTCAGGCCCGACCCAATCCTTACTCTTGGTACCTTGACCTGAAGAGTTTCCTCCGGGGGTACATGGTGTGATTTGGACTCCAAGTCCTCATTCTCGTCAGTTTCATATCTACCGCGCCACACGCTTCCTTCCCTCTTATTCCACGTCCTATTGTATGACGTTAAACTACAGGAGTCTATGTGTCATCAACGCATGACAATAAACTGCGGTTCTACCCTGAACAAGTTCATGATGCCCCAAGATCCCACGGGGAAGTGACAGATCCCCTTACCAGATAGGCCATGTCCCAAAGAAGGAATGATCCATGATCAAACCAATACGCCCATCGGACGTACTCCCACCATGGTGGTGTAACTACCTAAGTGTTGGATTCTGTTCGGACAGACCATCACTCCATATGCCACGCTTTGTGTTCCCCTTATTCGGACCCTCTTCCTCTTTCGTGTCTAATCGAACCCCCTAACGGCCTGGTCTCATGCCGCATCGGCTCACCTACCGTCCTGGGCCAATGTTCCGGAAGACTGGTCTTGTTTGGTAGGACCCCCTAACAGTATGGATGTTCGACCTATGGTCTGCCTATTGTCCTGGGCCAACGTCCCGAAGTATTGATTGACAACAAATTGATAAAATCCCACGTTGTGAATATGGTCAGCGGTCGATGTTCATTTGTTGTCCCCATTTCAGGCTAACGCAGTAAAGGTACCGTTTCTCCTCCAGGGTTAACGGTTGTCCCTTATTGTCACGCCATCCCCACAGTGTTCCGAATCTTGGGTATCGTGATTCACACTTCCCATTTTCATCTGTTTGGACCAATTTCAGCACCCATGGCGTTGCCCCGTTCGTGCATAAGATCACGTTGAAGAAACGGTAATTCGGCTATCCTGGAAGTTCCTCCTCTGATCAAGCCTTCCCCATCTTTCGGGAATCTGGACTGGCTTGGGGAATTGTCGCCAAACGTCCCACAAACATTTTAGGGATGTAACAAGGCAATTCAACAGTGGAAATCGTGCGTGCTACGGCATTCAAAACAAAGGTAAAGTTTGGAAGCACGAAAGTACCAATAAAAGAGTTTTGGGTTTGTTACAATACTCGGGGGTTGACTTCCCCCATGGACGGGTTGACCCCGTCAAAAGAGCGTTGCAGCTCCGCCACCCGTTGACTTGCGGCATCCAAGGCTTGCTGCCGCTGAATCAGCTCTCGCTCCTCCTCAGCAGCGGCGGGGCACAGTTCGTCAGTTCTGGATTTGGCCCTCTCTACATCAGCTTGAACGGCAGCCATCTTTTCAGAGGTCTGCCTCATGTGCTCTTTTCCCTCTGCCAGCTGGGCCTTCAACGGAGAGACCAGCTCAGATTGCACATCAAGAGAGGCTGAAAGCTCATCTGCCCGGGTCTGCATCCGTTGAACCTCGCCTTCAGCCTCCTGGAGCTTCTTAATGCTGGTCGCCTTCCTCCGCTGCCAGCCCATGCTGAGCCCACGATCATGCTCCCGGATCTTCTCAGCCATAATATCTCGGATGAGTCCATGAGGACGTTGGGAATCCACTCCCCCAACGCACAGTTCGCGCAACCGCAAGAGAAGCCTATCCATTTCGGCCAGCCATTGTGATTGGGGAGTGTCCTTGATAGAGAGCGCGATCAGCTTCCACGACCGGCGGCAGACTATGCTGATGTCTTCCTCGTCGGAGGCCGTTTCGTCCCAGTCTATGCGATTGGCAGGCTCAAACGCGGGATACGCCCGCAGGAAATCCTCGGCAGAATCAACATCCGGTGTTGAATCCAGTGCGACACCTGGCGCTGAAGCGGGCGCGATAGAACTGGGACCGACCGGTTGATCCTCTTCCTCGGAGTCCACCTCGACGACTTCGGGTACGGCCCTGCTGGCGGTCCCGCCGGTGATGATGTGTGTCGCAGCTTGAGGAGATGGCAGGACTATCGCCACCATCACCGGCATGCCCCTAGGAGGGACGCCACCAGACATCCCGACCAGCCTTGTCGCAGCAGCCCATGCCAGTCAAAGAACAGCACGACAGAGAGACATAAATGTTAGTTGTCATGGCCTACATGTGGCAACGAGGAGACCGGTGGAGCAGACTTACGAAGATCGACCTCTGAGTACTGCTCTTGAGCCGGTACTGACGGGACCCCGAGACGAGGCCCCCCATATACTATTGGAAGGTCTGGGGATTCCAGAGGAGCCACCTCAGGCCCCTTGGTCCCACCAGACGCAGAACTGGACGCAGCCATAGACGCGGGTTCTGAAGGTCCCACATCATCACCCACTAAGGAGCGAGAACAAGGCCTGCGAACAAGTTCCTCCTGCATGGATAAAACATTGGTGAGAAGTACATAGGGATCCAAGAACAGATCGTAAGGATAGAAGTTCGGAATGCTACCTCGAGAGCCTTCGCGAACTCGTCAGATTCTGAGCCTCGGTCTCCGACCTCGCCTTCCTCCAGTGGGCTCCCTCCTCCAGCCTCATCCTCCCGAGAGGAGTCCTCTGATTCCTCCGGAAAGGGGAAGCGCTCCCTCAGATTGGCAGCCGATAACTGTGGGGGGACCGTCTGATTCAACAGTACCCTCACCCGGTCCGTCATTGGACGAGGGACGCCACTGGAGTGGATGTAATCTTCCAGCTCTTCCAGGTACTGTTCCGCCTCCACCGGAGAAGCCATGAATCTAGCTCGAACTGGGCCTATGCCCGGTAATTCTATCCCGAGGCGATTCAGGTGGGCCCATATCTCGGATGGGCTGAGGAATTGCCGGTTGACATCCCAAATGTCCCAAGCCTCCGGGAAGACATCATACTCTACCATGTCAATGTGATGCAGGCGCTTCCCCGGAGCCTGGGTGGATATCCTACGAAATCCCCTCGGTGGCCGCCCCTCCGGATGACACTACTCTCCCGGAATCACCGGATCCACCACTGATGCCATACCCTCGGTCGGTGCGGGTCTCGCCGCCATGGCAGCCCCGCCACCGCGAGCAGCCCTAGCTGCCCGCCGACGCCGACCTCGAGATAGAGGAGGCCCACCGTCACCAACCCGGATAGTTGGTTGCTTCAGCATCTCTCTTGGGTAAGAAGCCTCCCAACTGATGGCGTACTCCTTTACTAATCCGAAGGCGGCAGTGGATGGAGGAAATGCAATCCGCATCTTTCCATCTTCCCGTGTGAACATGAGCCACAGCTGCCTCATCACACACGGGTGCTCCTCATGACCCACCTCCCAATAGACCTGCAGAGTCAGCCGCTGGAGGCACTGGAACTGCTTCGCAAACCGATGCGGAGTGTACGGTTCCCAGAGTGGCTCACGATCTACTCATCCACCAAAACTCCACCTCGGAAGGCCCGGAGGTAAGCCCGATGTTCTTCCGTTCCCCGTCCGTCATCAGTAAGAATCCCTGTCGGCAATGGGAAGGGATGGAAGTTGAACTCGTCCGCCCTCCACACCCTATTCAGCACCATCGGAACGACCAGTTTGAACGGGAAGCTCCCGACCGTGTTCAGGATGGAGGGGCGAATGTTTGATCCCGGCGGTGAAATGGGGTTTGGATACTCGTAAATTCCCCTGATATGTGCTGCGATCCACCCATAAAGGAGGTGGAAGGGCCCACATATCCTTGGTGGCTTCTTTCCCTCGATAATATGCCGCAGCATTCTGTACAGTTTGGTGAGCATCGGGATCACCAGGTTGATCCGCTGCCCCATGGCCAACATCGACGCCATGATAAACGAGCTGGGCCGTACCCCAATGCTTGTATCTCTCACCGTCAGGATCCAGCCACAGATGAGAGATGCGATGAACGCCGCCAGCCTGACTATCGGCTATTGTTCAGTGCTGACACGGAAACCCCAAGTTTTCCATTGGCTGTCCTCCAAGACCCGCCAATACGAGTTCCCCTTTCCCCGTTGGTCTTTCCTTGGACAAGTTTGAAGCCTCGGAGGGAAATCTTGATTCTCTGGGAAATTCAGGAAGCATTTGAACCACCTCCTGAAGTGGACGTCCCTCACTGCCTCCTTGTCCTCTCTAGGGACAAGTGCCATCAGCGTCGACGCCAGTCGCGGCATTTGCTCCGCATCCCCCCACGCGCTGGCAACGGGGAGGAATTCTTCATACATGGCCCCCAAGATCGGGACCCCATAAATCTGGTGGACATCCCACAGGCTGATGCCCACCTCCCCGTGATGCAGGTGAAAGGTGTTGGTCCTAGATGACCATCTACTCAGCAACTCCGGCATTATCTGCTTCATTTGGTAAATGTGGAATTGGGAGGCCCATGCCGCCTCATACAGCACCACTCTCATCAGCTCAGCCTCGAACTCCTCGCATGAAGCACCTACCCAGTAGGCCCAGGCCTAGTCATCGGTAAAGTTTCCACCCTGGCGCAGGTCCCACTGATCAGACCATCCATTCTTTGAATCCTGTAAAGCCGCCTTCAGTATGGTGCGGTAGAGAGGAGGGGACGTCTCCGGTTGCAATAGTCTCCCATCAATATCGTTCACATTGTTGTAGAGACAATCAGCGGTGACGGGTGTGAAGTCCTCCCACGCGTGACCATCGGCCGCCCTGAACCATTGGTGCTGGCACGGTGTGCTCCTGAACCAGCAAGCTGGTTCATCCCTACTCGCCTCAGGGATGAAGACATCATCCCTCATCCCGAAGCCGTACAATGGCAGTTTCTTGCACTACGGATAATCTTTCTGGCCCTCCGAGAGTAGATCTGTCAAAGAAGTGTGGTCCGAGTGGCTCTGGATCATCTCCCCCAAGCCTGGACGGTTGGCCATCTCATCTCGACGAGCATCATCAACAAGGACCCCCAATACAGCCTCTTGATGAGCCATTTTAACTCTGACACTCAGAAAAGAGTTCTCTCGGCTGGATCGCGAAGCTCGACTGCGAAGCTGAATCGTGAAGCCGGATCGCGAAGCTCTATCGCGAGACCAAGCCGAGAAGTTTGGCCAAGGCTGACAAACAGAGGTTCGCTTGGCGCGGACGCAGAGTCGGAGACCCGCGGTTCACCGCGAAGCTCGATTCGCGGAGGGCTGTCGCGGAGTACGCGGAGCTTCGTGAATTCGAGAGCGCAAAAATACAAGGAAGGCACGTGAAGACAAAAGAGGTCAGACCCTCTATTTATAGGCGGCGACCCCGGAGAATCGCGGTGCGCCTCACCCGCGCGGAGCATCGCGGCGCGTCCAGATCTGTGGCCCCGGTCAGCATCGCGGCCCCCTTCGCGAAGCCTCTTCGTGAACCACCGACAATTTTGGCGATTTTCCCTTAGACTTCGACCCTTCGCCCTCCACGGATCCAAGTCTGAGGGGGGGCATTTGTTGGCGCCAAAAATATGGCCCCAAAGAAAGGAAAGAAAAAGACAGCTGGCGCGCTGCCTCGCGATGCCCCACCGCGAAGCCCTGTCACGAAGCACCCCGACCATGGCGGCGCCGCGAAGCTCCAGAGGCGGTAATGCTCCGCGAACCCATTTGACGTTCGCAAGCCGCCGCGAAGCACCAGAGGCGGTAATCCTCCGCGAACGCATTTGACGTTCGCGAGCCACCGCTAAGCTCCGGAGGCGGTCCCCTCCGCGGCTGGTGTTGACGTTCGCGAGCATGCCGCGAAGCACCGAAGGCGACGCGCGAGCCCTGCTTCGCGGCGCCCCTTCCCTATAAATACTGGACTCCCCCTGAGTCCCAAAAGACGGAAAAGCCGACCTTTCGGCTTCTCCTCTCCCGAATTGTGATGCACGCTTTGCCCCGAGAATGATGAGCTCCGCGAGGTACTTCTACTTCGCGAGACTCCTCTGCATTGTCTCGTTTTGAGCCCCTATTCTGGGAGGGATGCCCTTCGCGAAGCTCAAGAGCATTCACGAATGAAGGGGATTCCCAAGGGAACCCGGGCAGCTGCGGAGCATTTATGCTTCGCGAAACACCCAACCCCTGCTAGTGATCCCTATGCCAAGGCAGGATCACTACACATCGCGAAGCACACTACTTCGCAGGACCCTGCTTCGTGAGGCACCCCTTCCCCGCGAGGCAGTGCTCCACGAACACTGTTCCACTTCGCGAAGCACCTCCCACTCACACCTATGCCCCATAATAAGGCCAAGGAACTCCAATTCGCAAAGCACACTCATCTGCTTAGCAATTCCTCTTCCTGTGCGACCCTCCCGGTTTGCACGATGTGATTTCAGAGTCCCATGGACAATACCACCCGTAGCGTTGCTTCGCCTAATGCTTCTTCGCATAGGCACACTAACGGCTATTGCTTCTTCGCATAGCCACGCTAACGTGGACCCCTCGATGGTTCGTTCCACGACCCCCCTTAACCACGGCCTTACTGGTACCTTCCCTTCACCAAGGACCAGAGGGTACCGGTTATGTATGTCTTAGGGGTGTGGATTGATCCCACCTCATCTGAGATGCAGGACGTTAAACTGCCAAGCACCACATCCTCAACACATGACGTTAAATTGTGACCCGACCTCGTGCCCCTCACGAAGGGTCCCCCCAACTCGAACATTCTTTACACCCCTCGTCTCCACGGGAATGGAATCACCCATCCACAAGGGATGATATCCTCCTTATTGGAGTGGCGTATGTTCATGGGAGAAGGGCGACCCTAGTTCCCCAACAGATGGCTGCACCTCTGCATCTCCGTACATCCCCACTACCAAGGTCAGTGGAGGGCGTGATAGGGAACGAGGCACCTCCCATCATTGGACCAAGGTCCCTCTTTCCCGCACTTTGTCATGCCATGGGACTCCATCCTGGAGTAAGTCCCGGAACCATGGGCCGCCTAACGCGTAAGCCCCTCTTCGCTTCTCACGGATGCTTCCTTCGCGACATGATCGTCAGGTCCTTGCAACCTCTTGTTTCTCACACCGAGCATGACTCACGTGGGCTTAGAGTGAGCACCGACCCTGACCCCTATCCTTATGAACTACAAGGACTTTGATCCATGTCAAGGCATGGTACGTAGGAAGCCTCCCTGAGGTTAAAGCCCACCCGTCGCTCATTCACGTCGGGTCCCATTCTGGTCCAGTTGTAAGCCGTTGCGACCCATCATCCAAGTGAACTACGAGGACTTTGATCCATATCATGGAATGCTACACAGGAAGCCTTAATGAGGTTCAATCCAACCAATAGTGGACCTCTGGGTCTACTTTCATGTTGGTTCACCGACGGACTCATTCCCTTCTGAACTACGAGGACTTTAATCTATGTCAAGGCATGGTACGTAGCAAGCCTTCATGAGGTTCAAGCCCACCAATAGTGGACCCCCGGGTCTACTTTCACGTTGGTTCACCGATGAACCCATCCATCATGAAAAACGAGGTCTTTGATCCATGTTAAGGCGTGGTATGTAAGAAGCCTCCCTGAGGTTCAAGCCCACTCTTCATTTCACGTCGAGTCTCACCCTCGTCCAACACGACGTTAATCTACATTCTGGTCCAGTGGTAAGCCGTTGCGAACCCATCCATCATGAACTACGAGGTCTTTGATCCATGTCAAGGCATGGTACGTAGGAAGCCTTCCCAAGCCAGTCAGTCCTTCCTGACAGAGGCTCGGCCTCAGGCCCCTTGGCCTCCTCGGGCCCCCGGCCCCGTCATCACTGCGAGACGTTAAACAGCAAGCTGGTCAGGTCTCCTTGATCGTGGCTCGGCCTCAGGCCCCCTGGTTTTCCCTGATCTATTCTCTTGTGGGACTGTACGGTATGGTGTAGGACTATGTCCTCATTCACGTCGGGTTAGTCTTCGTACCGTACATATCCCCAAGTGAGATGCTTCTTATCGTCCCACATGACGTTAAACTGCATTTCTAGAACTATGTGTGGCTTGATTATCATCCTTATGAGATACGTAGGAACGCTCGGACGTTTCGTCTTGAGCCTATCCCCAAGCTTTTCCCTTCCACTATCCCCCCTAGGAATAGTTTTCTTGGAGGATCTTTGTGTAGCTAGGAGTAGGCTTTCTTGGCCCCGCTTATGCAACCCCGCTCGCACAAAGATTGTTAGGGTCGCACCATGTGCCCACTCCTGTTCTTCTATCCTTCCACGTTCTCACCGCATGACGCTAAATTGCATGGCCTTCAAGAACTACATATGGATTGATTCTCATCCTCATGAGATACGTAGGAACTCTCAGACATTTCGTCTGTTAGCCCATCCCAAAAGCAAAATCTTCCCCTCGGATCAAGACATGGCAGGGTGCACACTTTTGCCCCAACCCACATCGAGCAAGCCTCGACCTGGCTGCACATTCCCCCCTGGAGGTGTTTTCCCCTTTCGTGGATGGATACAGCTATGCTTCACCCACTCCTTGACTGGGATTCCGTCATTTTTCACACCCAGAGGGACCCCCAAGAACGACCTAGATACAATGCCCAAGGGCTCTCCTACCGATACGGGCCAATGCCCCCGAGGGTTCTCAAGCAACAAGCCGATACAAGTCCCGCGTTGCGAATTTGGTCAGCGGTCGACGCTCATTTGTTGCCCCCATATGGTTCACCATAGGAACGATGTGTTTCGAACGTGGTCAACGGTGTCCTGGATTTTCGGGTCCACCCCGAGATGTCCCATGCGTCAAGAGCAGTGATTCATTCTTCCCCATCCCGAGGTGACAAACTTCCCCCATGTGGTGCTAGCGATCGGGCCCACGACCCAGGATTCCTCATAAGGGTGTACGGTGTGATGTAGGACTACGTCCTCATTCACGTCGGGATCATGTACCATGCCGTATGCCCTCCCTTTATGAGGCCCAGCCTCAGGCCCCTTGGCCTTCTCGAGTCCCCGACCCTCGTCCTCATGTAAGACGTTAAACTTCAAACCATTCAGGCCTTTTTGACTGATAACTTTCCCTTTTCTCTGGGCCACGGCCCAGGATTCCTCATAAGGGTGTACGGTGTGATGTGGGACTATGTCCTCATTCACTTCGGGATCATGTGCCATGTCGTACGCCCTCCCTTTACGAGGCCCAGCCTCTGGCCCCTTGACCTTCTCGGGTCCCCGACCCTCGTCCTCATGTAAGACGTTAAACTGCAAACCAGTCAAGCCTTCCTGACTGAGGCCCGACCTTAGGCCCCTTGGCCTTTCTGGGCCACGGCCCAGGTCCCCTCTTACCCAGGGGTGTACGGTGTGGTGTAGGACTACTTCCTCATTCACGTCGGGATCTTGTACCATGTCGTACGCCCCCCCATTACGAGGCCCGGCCTCAGGCCCCTTGGCCTCCTTGGGCCCCTGGCCCCTCGTCCTCTTTGCAAGACATTAAACTGCAAGCCAGTCAGGCCTTCCTGACCGAGGCTCAGCCTCAGGCCCCTTGGCCTTTCTAGGCCACGGCCCAGGTCCTATCCTATAGGATCGTATGGTGTGACGTAGGACTACGTCCTCATTCACAACGAATTCTTCTCCATACCGCACACCTCCCTTGTTTCGGGGTATATTTCTCCCCTTCTCGTCCAGTATGACGTTAAACTACATATAGAGAACTACGTGTGGCTTGATTCCCATTCTCATGGGATACTTAGGACCAACTGAATGTCCAAAATTCGGGTCCAGCCCCATCTCTCGGGAATCCTCATCCCATCCCGGCCCCTTGGCCTATCCTTCATCCATGAGAGGATTATATGGTGTGGTGTGGGATTATGTCCTCATTCACGACGATCTCGTAATGACCACGCCATGCTCCCCCCACCCCCCCTACTGAGCTGTTTCGTCGATCCCCTTTTCGGCGGTTCACCAATGTGCTTAAGAGTACCTTGGTTTATTACCTGGAATGCCAAGCTTTACTTGGACACGTCCGCACCTGTTTTCCAGGCATTGTGTATCCCCGCATCAGGGCTTTCATCATCTTTCACACATGGAGGGACCCCCAAGAACGGCCTGGATACTACGCCCAAGGGCTCTCCTACCGATACAGGCCAACGCCCCCGAGGGTTTCGGACAACAAATCGATAAAATCCTGCGTTGCGAATATGGTCAGCGGTCGATGCTCGTTTGTTGTTCCCACCTCAGGCTAACGCGATATGGACGCTCTATTTCCATCATGGTAAACAGTTTTCCCCCTATCGTCACGCCAACCCATTAATCCCAAATGCCGGGTACACGATTCACACCCTTCATCACTTCATCATGTCCAAGTAGAATCTCAGAACTCTTGGTACATTTCCTCCGTGCACGTCTGCGCGTTGGGAGAACAAGCTGCATCAAAGGTGTCCTTCAAAACTCTCCGCCGACTCCCCTTTGATGGACGTCCCAAGTATTGTGATAAGGATCTTCCCCCCTTGTTTCCCACAACGAGTTTATCTCACGTGGGCTTAGGGATTGGGTTGACATTTGTGCTTACTCGGGAGTTGTCACCATCCACGATCCGAGCTCTAAGACCATAAACTAAGACTCTAATCTGGAACTATGTTCAAGACCCCTTGTCTTTGGGTCCATCTTGAGTTCAGCAAGTTCACCTCTCTCGGGTCCTACCATTGGGACCCCGACCACGGGACCGCGTGGCGTGGTGCGGGATTATGTCCTCATTCACGTCGGATTTGCAATAGCTGCACCACGCGCACCCCGTTCTGAGAGTTGGACCTCATATTCCTTGTCCTGCATGAAACTAAAAGGAACCCTTCAAGACTACATGTGGCTTGATTCCCATCCTCATGGGATACGTAGGACCACCCGAATGTCTAAGATTCGGGTCCAGCCCCACCTCTTAGTGATCTCCTGATCTCCCGGTCACCTAGGACACTTGGCCTATCCCTCTCCAGAAGAGGGATGTCTAGGTATGATACAAGGTTTTGGGCACCGTTCCCCCTTCCCCCGGGAACCTGCCATCTCTCGATCACCCTCAATGTTGAGTGCCTTGACTCCTTGCAGTGGTTCACCCATGTATTAAGAGCACTCTAGTCTAGGACCAAGAGTGTCAGATTTAACTAGATCAAGTTCCTTCCACTTATCAAGCTTCGTGTTCCCCTCCATTCGGGCTCCCATCACCTTTCACACCCAGAGGGACCCCCATGAACGGCCTGGATACAATGCCCAAGGGCTCTCCTACCAATACGGTCCAACGCCCCCGAGGGTTTGGGACAACAAGTCGATAAAATCCCGCGTTGCGAATATGGTCAGCGGTCGATGCTCATTTGTTTGTCCTCATCTCAGGCTAACACGACAGGATGCTGTATTGCGAACATGGTTAGTAGTAATACTCCGTCGTCACGCCAGACCCTTCATTCCTTGAATGTTGGTTGTATGATTCACATCATTTTCCACCCCATCATGTCCAGGTGGAATCTCGACACTTTTGGCGTTATCCCTCAGTGCACTTTTGCATGTCAGGGGGACAAAGCTGCAATCTGGCGTCCTTCAGGGCTCCCATGGTCCGATCTCTAAGACCATAAACTAAGATCCATTCGGGACTACGTTCAACTTGATTCCCATCCTCATGGGATACGTAGGACTGTCGAGATGCCCTGTCTTCAGGTACAACCCATTCAGGAAACCAGTCTCTCCCAATGTTTCCCCTCTATATAGGCCCCTCGGCCTAAGGTTTCCCTCTCCGAATGGCGTACAAACTGACGTGGGATCATGTCTCCTTCAATTGTGTTTTACAACACCACACACATTTCCCGCCTAGCATCGTCTCTGCTACGTTTGCACTGCATGACGATAAAATGCATGCTTGGTCCTATCATACGACCCTAAACTGTGACATTATCGTCCTGGCCGCACGACGAAAAATGGCACCGCATTGTGATGACCTCGTTGTAGAGGACATCACATTGGGTACTGGCCACGTTCCATTCCATTTCTCAATGCCCATCACGGCTAGATCCTTGTGGCGACATCACGGCCCACTATTCTAGGCCTGTTGCTTCACAAAAAAAACCCATTCACCTTAAAGAACAAACACGATACATCAAATTCCGCTTCATTTAGTGCAAGGGCCACACCCGCCCTCTCCTTTTCCCCTGACACTGGTATCCTGTCGTGTCACCCTCCAGAACTACGTATGGCTTGATTCTCATCCTTATGAGATACGTAGGAGAGCCCAGGCACTTCCCCGCGGGCCCAGACTAACCTTTGTGTTCGGTCCCTCGACTCGAACATTTCCCTAGAGAACGCGTGGTAAGTAGGGCTTAGGTCCTCCTTCACGCCGGGTTTTGATGCCATGCGTCCCCTGCTCCCTTTACCCATTTATGGTCTAAGGTCCATCAAGAACTACGTAAGGCTTGATTCTCATCCCTATGAGATACGTAGGAGCACCCGAGCACTTCCCCGCGGGCCCAGTCTAACTTTTCATGGTCCGAATTCTACGACCCTATACAAAGCTCTCCCCAAGGGAAAGAAATCTGCTCCCTCTCTCTAATACGTTCGTTTCCGTATTCAGATTTGTTTCGACAAAGAACCCGAAGTGTGGGACTTTCATGCGGACATTCCCTTCTTCCCACGACCAAGCTTCGTGAACTCGCTATTTGGATCCTCATCCTCTTCCACGTCCAGAAGGACCCCCAAACGACATGGATACTAGGCTTAAGGGCTCTCCATGATTGCTGGACCTAAGGGCCCTTCAATCGTTTCGGGCCAACGTCCTTACGGATATTTGATAACATCTGTGACACGGTCCCGTGTTTCGAACACGGTCAACAGTCGACCCTCATTGGTCTGTCCCCATTCTAGGCTAACACGACAGGATACTGCATTGCGAATATGGTCAGCAGTTATCTTCCATCGTCACGCCGCCATCATCGTGATCTGAATCTCGAGCACCATGATTCACACGTTTCCACTCCCTCATGTTCAAGTGTAATTCCATCATACTCGGCTCTTTCTCTTCGCGCATCTAGGTGAGCTAAATGATCGTGTTAGTGTCATTGGGCCGGTATTCACCGAGCATCCCCTTTCCCTAACCTGCCCCTCTTTGTGTCGGGATATTCCCACCACTACTACTTGTTTCCCACACCGAGCATTACTCACGTGGGCTTAGTAGTTTTGGCGATATGTGTACCAATGCGGTCAGGCTGCTGCTCGTCCTGCATGACGTTAAACTGCACTTTCAGAACTACGTATGGCTTGATTCCCATACTCGTGGGGTACGTAGGAATACCCGGCCACTTTTCTTCGGGCCCGACCCAATCCTTACTCTTGGTCCCTTGACCTGAAGAGTTTCCTCCGGGGGTACATGGTGTGATTTGGACTCCATGTCCTCATTCTAGTCAGTTTCATAACTACCGCGCCACACGCTTCCTTCCCTCTTATTCCACGTCCTATCGTATGACGTTAAACTACAGGAGTCTATGTGTCCTCAACGCATGACAATAAACTGCGGTTCTACCCTGAACAAGTTCATGATGCCCCAAGATCCCACTGGGAAGTGACAGATCCCCTTACCAGAGAGGCCCTGTCCCAAAGAAGGAATGATCCATGATCAAACCAATACGCCCATCGGACGTACTCCCACCATGGTGGTGTAACTACCTAAGTGTTGGATTCTGTTCGGACAGACCATCACTCCATATGCCACGCTTTGCGTTCCCCTTATTCAGACCCTCTTCCTCTTTCGTGTCTAAAAGAACCCCCTAACGGCCTGGTCTCATGCCGCATCGGCTCACCTACCGTCCTAGGCCAATGTTCCGGAAGACTGGTCATGTTTGGTAGGACCCCCTAACAGTATGGATGTTCGACCTATGGTCTGCCTATTGTCCTGGGCCAGCGTCCCGAAGTATTGATTGACAACAAATTGATAAAATCACACGTTGCGAATATGGTCAGCGGTCGATGTTCATTTGTTGTCCCCATTTCAGGCTAATGCAGTAAGGGTACCGTTTCTCCTCCAGGGTTAACGGTTGTCCCTTATTGTCACGCCATCCCCAAAGTGTTCCGAATCTTGGGTATCGTGATTCACACTTCCCATTTTCATCTGTTTGGACCAATTTCAGCACCCATGGCGTTGCCCCGTTCGTGCATAAGATCACGTTGAAGAAACTGTAATTCGGCTATCCTGGAAGTTCCTCCTCTGATCAAGCCTTCCCCATATTTCGGGAATCTGGACTGGCTTGGGGAATTGTCGCCAAACGTCCCACAAACATTTTTGGGATGTAACAAGGCAATTCAACAGTGGAAATCGTGTGTGCTACGGCATTCAAAACAAAGGTAATGTTTGGAAGCACGAAAGTACCAATAAAAGAGTTTTGGGTTTGTTACAATACTCGGGGGTTGACTTCCCCCATGGACGGGTTGACCCCGTCAAAAGAGCGTTGCAGCTCCGCCACCCGTTGACTTGCGGCATCCAAGGCTTGCTGCCGCTGAATCAGCTCTCGCTCCTCCTCAGCAGCGGCGGGGCATAGTTCGTCAGTTCTGGATTTGGCCCTCTCTACATCAGCTTGAACGGCAGCCATCTTTTCAGAGGTCTGCCTCATGTGCTCTTTTGCCTCTGCCAGCTGGGCCTTCAACCGAGAGACCAGATCAGATTGCACATCAAGAGAGGCTGAAAGCTCATCTGCCCGGGTCTGCATCCGTTGAACCTTGCCTTCAGCCTCCTGGAGCTTCTTAATGCTGGTCGCCTTCCTCCGCTGCCAGCCCATGCTGAGCCCACGATCATGCTCCCGGATCTTCTCAGCCATAAGATCTCGGATGAGTCCATGAGGACGTTGGGCATCCACTCCCCCAGCGCACAGTTCGCGCAACCGCAAGAGAAGCCTATCCATTTCGGCCAGCCATTGTGATTGGGGAGTGTCCTTGATAAAGAGCGCGATCAGCTTCCACGACCGGCGGCAGACTATGCTGATGTCTTCCTCGTCGGAGGCCGTTTCGTCCCAGTCTATGCGATTGGCAGGCTCAAACGCGGGATACGCCCGCAGGAAATCCTCGGCAGGATCAACATCCGGTGTTGAATCCAGTGCGACACCTGGCGCTGAAGCGGGCGCGACAGAACTGGGACCGACCGGTTGATCATCTTCCTCGGAGTCCACCTCGACGACTTCGGGTACGGCCCTGCTGGCGGTCCCGCCGGTGATGATGTGTGTCGCAGCTTGAGGAGATGGCGGGACTATCGCCACCATCACCGGCATGCCCCTAGGAGGGACGCCACCAGACATCCCGACCAGACTTGTCGCAGCAGCCCACGCCAGTCGAAGAACAGCACGACAGAGAGACATAAACGTTAGTTGTCATGGCCTACATGTGGCAACGAGGAGACCGGTGGAGGAGACTTACGAAGATCGACCTCCGAGTACTGCTCTTGAGCCGGTACTGACGGGACCCCGAGACGAGGCCCCCCGTATACTGTTGGAAGGTCTGGGGATTCCAGAGGAGCCACCTCGGGCCCCCTGGTCCAACCAGACGCAGAACTGGACGCAACCATAGGCACGGGTTCTGAAGGTCCCACATCATCACCCACCAAGGAGCGAGACCGAGGCCTGCGAACAAGTTCCTCCTGCATGGATCAAACATTGGTGAGAAGTACATAGGGATCCAAGAACAGATCGTAAGGATAGAAGTTCGGAATGCTACCTCGAGAGCCTTCGTGAACTCGTCGGATTCTGATCCTCGGTCTCCGACCTCGCCTCCCTCCAGTGGGCTCCCTCCTCCAGCCTCATCCTCCCGAGAGGAGTCCTCTGATTCCTCCGGAAAGGGGAAGCGCTCCCTCAGATTGGCAGCCAATAACTGTGGGGGGACCGTCTGATTCAACAGTACCCTCACCCGGTCCGTCATTGGACGAGGGACGCCACTGGAGTGGATGTAATCTTCCAGCTCTTCCAGGTACTGTTCCGCCTCCACCGGAGAAGCCATGAATCTAGCTCGAACTGGGCCTATGCCCGGTAATTCTATCCCAAGGCGATTCAGGTGGGCCCATATCTCGGATGGGATGAGGAATTGCCGGTTGACATCCCAAATGTCCCAAGCCTCTGGGAAGACGGCATACTCTACCATGTCAATGTGATGCAGGCGCTTCCCCGGAGCCTGGGTGGATATCCTACGAAATCCCCACGGTGGCCGCCCCTCCGGATGACACTACTCTCCCGGAATCACCGGATCCACCGCTGATGCCATACCCTCGGTCGGTGCGGGTCTCGCCGCCATGGCAGCCCCACCACCGCGAGCGGCCCTAGCTGCCCGCCGACGCCGACCTCGAGATAGAGGAGGCCCACCGTCACCAACCCGGATAGTTGGTTGCTTCAGCATCTCTCTTGGGTAAGAAGCCTCCCAACTGATGGCGTACTCCTTTACTAATCCGAAGGCGGTGGTGGATGGAGGAAATGCAATCCGCATCTTTCCATCTTCCCGTGTGAACATGAGCCACAGCTGCCTCATCACACACGGGTGCTCCTCATGACCCACCTCCCAATAGACCTGCAGAGTCAGCCGCTGGAGGCACTGGAACTGCCTCGCAAACCGATGCGGAGTGTATGGTTCACAAAGTGGCTCACGATCTACTCATCCACCAAAACTCCACCTCGGAAGGCCAGGAGGTAAGCCCGATGTTCTTCCGTTCCCCGTCCGTCATCAGTAAGAATCCCCGTCGGCAATGGGAAGAGATGGAAGTTGAACTCATCCGCCCTCCACACCCTATTCAGCACCATCGGAACGACCAGTTTGAACGAGAAGCTCCCGACCGTGTTCAGGATGGAGGGGCGAATGTTTGATCCCGGCGGCGAAATGGGGTTTGGATACTCGTAAATTCCCCTGATATGTGCTGCGATCCACCCATAAAGGAGGTGGAAGGGCCCACATATCCTTGGTGGCTTCTTTCCCTCGATAATATGCCGCAGCATTATGTACAGTTTGGTGAGCATCGGGATCACCAGGTTGATCCGCTGCCCCATGGCCAACATCGACGCCGTGATAAACGAGCTGGGCCGTACCCCAATGCTTGTATCTCTCACCATCAGGATCCAGCCACAGATGAGAGATGCGATGAAGGCCGCCAGCCTGACTATCGGCTATTGTTCAGTGCTGACACGGAAACCCCAAGTTTTCCATTGGCTGTCCTCCAAGACCCGCCAATACGAGTTCCCCTTGCCCCGTTGGTCTTTCCTTGGACAAGTTTGAAGCCTCGGAGGGAACTCTTGATTCTCTGGGAAATTCAGGAAGCATTTGAACCACCTCTTGAAGTGGACGTCCCTCACTGCCTCCTTGTCCTCTCTAGGGACAAGTGCCATCAGCGTCGACGCCAGTCGCAGCATTTGCTCCGCATCCCCCCACGCACTGGCAACGGGGACGAATTCTTCATAAATGGCCCCCAAGATCGGGACCCTATAAATCTGGTGGACATCCCATAGGCTGATGCCCACCTCCCCGTGATGCAGGTGAAAGGTGTTGGTCCTAGATGACCATCTACTCAGCAACTCCGGCATTATCTGCTTCGTTTGGTAAATGTGGAATTGGGAGGCCCATGCCGCCTCATACAGCACCACTCTCATCAGCTCAGCCTCGAACTCCTCGTATGAAGCACCTACCCAGTAGGCCCAGGCCTAGTCATCGGTAAAGTTTCCACCCTGGCGCAGGTCCCACTGATCAGACCATCCATTCTTCGAATCCTGTAAAGCCACCTTCAGTATGGTGCGGTAGAAAGGAGGGGACGTCTCCGGTTGCAATAGCCTCCCATCAATATCGTTCACATTGTTGTAGAGACAATCAGCGGTGACGGGTGTGAAGTCCTCCCGCGCGTGACCATCGGCCGCCCTGAACCATTGGTGCTGGCACGGTGTGCTCCTGAACCAGCAAGCTGGTTCATCCCTACTCGCCTCAGGGATGAAGACGTCATCCCTCATCCCGAAGCCGTACAATGGCAGTTTCTTGCACTACAGATAATCTTCCTGGCCCTCCGAGAGTAGATCTGTCAAAGAAGTGTGGTCCGAGTGGCTCTGGATCATCTCCCCCAAGCCTGGACGGTTGGCCATCTCATCTCGACGAGCATCATCAACAAGGACCCCCAATACAGCCTCTTGATGATCCATTTTAACTCTGACACTCAAAAAAGAGTTCTCTCGGCTGGATCGCGAAGCTCGACTGCGAAGCTGAATCGTGAAGCCGGATCGCGAAGCTCGATCGCGAGACCAAGCCGAGAAGTTTGGCCAAGGCTGACAAACAAAGGTTCGCTTGGCGCGGACGCAGAGTCGGAGACCCGCGGTTCACCGCGAAGCTCGATTCGCGGAGGGCTGTCGCGGAGTACGCGGAGCTTCGTGAATTCGAGAGCGCAAAAATACAAGGAAGGCACGTGAAGACAAAAGAGGTCAGACCCTCTATTTATAGGCGGCGACCCCGGAGAATCGCGGTGCGCCTCACCCGCGCGGAGCATCGCGGCGCGTCCGGATCTGTGGCCCCGGTCAGCATCGCGGCCCCCTTCGCGAAGCCGCTTCGTGAACCACCGACAATTTTGGTGATTTTCCCTTAGACTTCGACCCTTCTCCCTCCGCAGATCCAAGTCTGAGGGGGGGCATTTGTTGGCGCCAAAAATATGGCCCGAAAGAAAGGAAAGAAAAAGACAGCTGGCGCGCTGCCTCGCGATGCCCCACCGCGAAGCCCTGTCACGAAGCACCCCGACCATGGCGGCACCGCGAAGCTCCAGAGGCGGTAATGCTCCGCGAACCCATTTGACGTTCGCAAGCCGCCGCGAAGCACCAGAGGCGGTAATCCTCCGCGAACGCATTTGACGTTCGCGAGCCACCGCGAAGCTCTGGAGGCGGTCCCTTCCGCGGCTAGTGTTGACGTTCGCGAGCATGCCGCGAAGTACCGAAGGCGACGCGCGAGCCCTGCTTCGCGGCGCCCCTTACCTATAAATACTGGACTCCCCCTGAGTCCCAAAAGACGGACAATCCGACCTTTCGGCTTCTCCTCTCCCGAATCGTGAAGCACGCTTTGCCCTGGGAATGATGAGCTCCGCGAGGTACTTCTACTTCGCGAGACTCCTCTGCATTGTCTCGTTTTGAGCCCCTCTTCTGGGAGGGATGCCCGTCGCGAAGCTCAAGAGCGTTCACGAAGGAAGGGGATTCCCAAGGGAACCCGGGAAGCCGCAAAGCATTTATGCTTCGCGAAACACCCAACCCCTGCTAGTGATCCCTATGCCAAGGCAGGATCACTACACATCGCGAAGCACACTGCTTCGCAGGACCCTGCTTCGCGAGGCACCCCTTCCCCGCGAGGCAGTGCTCCGCGAACACTGTTCCACTTCGCGAAGCACCTCCCACTCACACCTATGCCCCATGATAAGGCCAAGGAACTCCAATTCGCAAAGCACACTCATCTGCTTAGCAATTCCTCTTCCCGTGCAACCCTCCCGGTTTGCACGATGTGATTTCAAAGTCCCATGGACAATACCACCCGTAGCGTTGCTTCTCCTAATGCTTCTTCGCATAGTCACACTAACGGCTATTGCTTCTTCGCATAGCCACGCTAACGTGGACCCCTCGATGGTTCGTTCCACGACCCCCCTTAACCACGGCCTTACTGGTACCTTCCCTTCACCAAGGACCAGAGGGTACCGGTTATGTATGTCTTAGGGGTGTGGATTGATCCCACCTCATCCGAGATGCAGGACGTTAAACTGCCAAGCACCACATCCTCAACACATGACGTTAAATTGTGACCCGACCTCGTGCCCCTCACGAAGGGTCCCCCCAACTCGAACATTCTTTACACCCCTCGTCTCCACGGGAATGGAATCACCAATCCACAAGGGATGATATCCTCCTTATTGGAGTGGCGTATGTTCATGAAAGAAGGGCGACCCTAGTTCCCCAACAGATGGCTGCACCTCTGCATCTCCGTACATCCCCACTACCAAGGTCAGTGGAGGGCGTGATAGGGAACGAGGCACCTCCCACCATTGGACCAAGGTCCCTCTTTCCCGCACTTTGTCATGCCATGGGACTCCATCCTGGAGTAAGTCCCGGAACCATGGGCCGCCTAATGCGTAAGCCCCTCTTCGCTTCTCACGGACGCTTCCTTCGCGACATGATCGTCAGGTCCTTGCAACCTCTTGTTTCTCACACCGAGCATGACTCACGTGGGCTTAGAGTGAGCACCGACCCTGACCCCTATCCTTATGAACTACGAGGACTTTGATCCATGTCAAGGCATGGTACGTAGGAAGCCTCCCTGAGGTTCAGGCCCACCCGTCGCTCATTCACGTCGGGTCCCATTCTGGTCCAGTTGTATGCCGTTGCGACCCATCATCCAAGTGAACTACGAGGACTTTGATCCATATCATGGAATGCTACACAGGAAGCCTTAATGAGGTTCAATCCCACCAATAGTGGACCCCTGGGTCTACTTTCATGTCGGTTCACCGACGGACTCATTCCCTTCTGAACTACGAGGACTTTGATCCATGTCAAGGCATGGTACGTAGCAAGCTTTCATGAGGTTCAAGCCCACCAATAGTGGACCCCGGGTCTACTTTCACGTTGGTTCACCGATGAACCCATCCATCATGAACAACGAGGTCTTTGATCCATGTCAAGGCGTGGTACGTAAGAAGCCTCCCTGAGGTTCAAGCCCACTCTTCATTTCACGTCGAGTCTCACCCTCGTCCAACACGACGTTAATCTACATTCTGGTCCAGTGGTAAGCCGTTGCGAACCCATCCATCATGAACTACGAGGTCTTTGATCCATGTCAAGGCATGGTACGTAGGAAGCCTTCCCAAGGTTCAAGCCCACCACCCATCGGACCAAGGTCCGCCTTCAAGTCGGTTCACCGACAAAGCCCCACATGAACTACGAGGTCATTGATCCACGTCAAGGCGTGGTACGTAGGAAACCTCCACGAGGTTCAAGCCCACCCATCATCCAATTCACGTCGTGTTCTACCTACGTTCTGCATGACATTAAACTGCAATTCCAGTCCGACGGCAAGCCGTTGTGACTAACCCGAACTACAAGGACTTTGATTCATGTCAAGGCATGGTACGTAGGAAGCCTCCCCGAGGTTCAGGCCCAACTTCCATCGGACTAAGGTCCCTCACTTACGTCGATTCGCCGACACCCACTGCCCATCGTTTTTTCACGTCAGGGTTCACTATCGTCCCGCATGACGTTAAACTGCCTGAACTACGAGGACTTCGATCCATGTCAAGGCATGGTACATATGAAACATTCCCAAGGTTCAAGCCCAACACTAGTGGACCCACGGGTCTACTTTCACGACGGTACTCTGACGATGCTCATCGGGCCAAGGTCCACCTTCACGTCAGTTTATCAACGTCATCCCAAACTACGCGGACTTTGATTCCCTGCCACGGGGATACATAGGAAGCCTCTTCAAGGCTCAAGCCCAACTCCACCGTCACCCCTGCGATGGTCCCATTTCTCTCCCCTCCGCTCCATTCATCCCCTATCCACCCTGATCCTCGCCCGGGCCTCATGTCTCGGTGAGACCATGTCGGTACTCTCTTCTTCACAGTCGCCCATGGGCTGGCCCCGGTATCGATATCCCTTCAAGGAGGATCCCTCAATCCGATCTATCCTAGCTAATGCTCTGGTTGGGTTGATCCGTCTCCGTTGGAAGTTAAACTTGCGGCATACCCTATGTTGAGCACGGGAAGCTGAGGAAAACCTCAGATATGTGTCTATGACATATAATTCCCCGCGCTCGATGTGGGATGCCTCGGGCTTCCACGCCCTCGAGAAGCCTTGTGGTCAAGGATAACAGACAGACATGCCAGGTACCCCAGCATTCAGACATGCTACTGATGCCTCAACGTGACTACTCCCCTGACTAAAGGTTGCTGCCCTGACTGGACCCTTTGGAATGTCCCGACAGAAGCAGTGTAATTAACCGGCGCCCATGGAAACATGGAACTGGGAAGAGTTTCATGAACTACGTATTAAATCTATGAGGGAGACCCGGACTAGGTGACGAGTTATGAAGAGGAATCCACAGGAGGAAGAACCGACATCCCATCATCCCGTTCTGATCTAGGAGAAGACGTCCCTGAATAAGGAGCGAATGCCGCCCGCCTTTGGAAAGCGTGAATGCGGGGCAACAGAAGCGACGTGCGTCCTCCACCACGGACGGATGGGTGCGCGCCCCGGTGGAAAGCGTCTGAAACAATCATTTTGATATATATAAATATAAGGCGACTCGAATGAACATATAAGGTTCGGATATAATTCGTTACAGTTTATCGGCATGGTGTCAAGTTTAACTAAGAGGGTTTGGTGAGAGAGGAAAAAGGTTACTCATCACTTAGACATCATGAGGAAAGTATTTGGTGGGTAAATAATCATTCCCCATCATTGGGATTACAAATAAAAAGGCATTTCATAAGGGAAAATCATGATGAAGAGTGAAAAGTAGAGGATCCCTTACATTAAATCTATTGTGGTTCTCCACTTTTTATTAAAGATATGAATAGGAAAATTATGTTCATTAATTAAAAATTCTAGAAACTAATATATATTAAATTGGTTTAGTATAATATATTTTTGTTCTTTTATAACCTTTTTGATTGGTTATGAGGTTCAATTTCATTGTTCGGGCTCGTTAGTTTACATGGTTTTAATGATCGGTTCAGTTATAATCATGTTTGGATAAACATGTTACATGAAAGTGGTTGTACAAAATTGGAGATACATTCTAATATTGAACATCTTGTAGATTAAATGGTTTCAAATTTAATTTGGTTACTTATAGTGAAGCTGGACTATTATATAAAACTATAGTGAAAACCATTTTTGTTAATCAGTGTGCTATATTACATGAAACTTGTTTTTCTTAATTACTTAATAACATTAATAAAAAATGATTACATAAGAAAAAACAAGGATATATTACATATATAATAATCTATTTCAACCATAATATAAATGGTTTCATGAACATAATTAAATATGCAATAGAAATTGTGTAATCATTGTCCTTGAATGTGACAAATTATTATATCTCAAACGGTGGTTTCATTTCATTCAAATAAAATGTTGGAAAGATAAAATGTAATGAATAGTCCCATTATCATAATAGAATTCAATTACAGGCATATTATTGGAGTTTTCATACCATTTTGGAGAATGTATGTGAGTAATGAAACAAAAAGAAAATAACATAAAAGAAATGAAGAAATTGGAAAGTGAAATTTTTCTCTTATGTCATACCCCTTTTAGAACCTCTTATTGAGAGAGATATTGGTATTTTGAATATTAAAGAGGATTTTGGGCCTAGGGGAGGATCTTGGGGAGAGATTTGGGCCAAATATTTTCACAGCACAAGGCTTGAGAGGATTGAAGAGAAGAGGTAAGAATGGGTGGTGTTTATAGTGGAGGGGAGGAGAGTTTTTATAATATTATAATAATCAGTTTATTAATTTTCACAAGAAAAGGAATAGTAAGTATTCCATGACCAATATCAATAATAAATTCATGTGACATTTATCCAATTGGGCTTACATCAGAAAATCATCATCAATGACTCAATAAATCCCTTACTTATTATTTATCGTAAATTATCGCATTTTATTATTAATCAAAAATCAAAGTATTTTACAAAAATCAAAAAAATTCCCCCTAACCATTCATTGACATATAGAATCAAAAAATGTAGTTCATTTTTTAAAAATAATTTTCTAAATATTATTATTTTAATATTTATTTAAAATCATAATTTTTTATCAAAATCTAATTTTAATACATTAATTTACTTGATCTAAAATATAGGTATATTATACTTTCAAGTTGAAAATTATTTGTATACTATCATAGGTAAGGTGACTATTAATTATGGTATATCACTATTCATATGGGTAAGTTACTATTCACCAAAAAATTATGTTTTTCTTATCAGACTCCAAATAACATACAGATTGTAACCGTGTATATCAGATTTTTTATATTCCATACAAAAATAAGAAAAAATTATGTTTAAAGGTTACTTAGCACTTAGTAATTTCTCCTGTTGTGTTTTCATATTATTTTATGACATATTTATAAGAACGTAATTTCCATTGAGAAAACATCGGGTCATTACATTCTTCCCCCCTTATGAAATTTCAACCTCAAAATTTCATTTTACAATTTAAGACATAAACAAGTGGGGGTAATTTTCCTTCATTGCTTCCTCCAGTTCCCACATTGCATCTTTGTACATATGGTTTCGCCATAGTACCTTGAGTAGATAATTAGTCTTATTGCATAATACTTTATCTCTATGATCTAATATCTTCACTCGCTTCTCTACATAGTAAAGATCATCCTTCAACAGAACCACCTCTAAAAATAGTACATGTGAAGGGTTTATTATGTACATTTTTAAGAGGGATACATGAATGATGTCATGTTCTTTTGACATGGATGATGTATGTGCTAGTCGAAAGGCCATAGCTTAGACTCGATCAAGGTTCTCGAAGGGCCCGATGTACCTGGGGCATAACTTCACATTATTTCCGAACATCATGACCTTCTTCTGTGGATATATCGATAGAAATACCATGTCTCCAAATTTAAACTTAAGGTCTCATCGACGATTGTCTGCATAAATTTTCTACAAAGATTGGGCTACCTTGATATGATGCAGAATGGTTTTCACCTTCTATACCATTTCTTTGACCATTTTAGGTCCTATCTTCTTACTTTCACCACCTTCAACCAAACATGTTGTTGTTCTTAAACTTTTCAAATAAAGGGCTTTATAAGTTTATATTCACATGATCGAGTGGAAACAGTTGTTGTAGGATAATTCATCCATGGGAATATATTGGCACCAACCTCCGTTGAATTCCATTAAACATTCACTCAACATTTCATCAAGTGTCTAAATATTTCCCTCATATTTCCCATCAGTATGAGGATGATAGGACGTAATGAAGTTCAGTTCAGGGCTTAGATAATGTTGGTGACCCTTCGAGAACTTCAAGGTGGATCTCAAATCATGATCAGATACAATTTATAGTGGTACTCCATGAATCCCTACCACTTCTTTGATGTAATTAAATGCAAGTTGATACCTTGATAAGTCCTCTTGAATTGTAATAAAGTGATATTTCTTTGTAAGTTGATCCATAACAACCCATATAGTATTGCTTCATCTAGATGTCCTTAGAAGTATAGTGGCATAGTCCATGGTACTATTCCCCCACTTCCATACTGGTGTGGGTAGTGGTTGCATCATCCCCTTATAATTTTGTCTCTCAACCTTCACTTACAGATATACCAGACACTTTGATGTATATTCAGCAATCTAGCTTTTCATATTGTCCCACAAAAAGTTTTCTCAAAAATCACGATACATATTTGTGCGCCCTAGATGGATTGAGAAGGTTGAGTTATGTGCATCATCTAATCGCTCATTCATTATCTCTAGATTGGATGGTAAATTTACTAGTGTCCCAAATCATACAAAAACATTCTCATCAATTTTGAAATCGGGTGATTTCCCATTTCTAATAGCTTCCACATTTATCTTAATATCCACATCTTTTCATTGATCATTCATTATTTTCTCCAAGAGGTATGGTTAATCAATCATTTGAGAAAGGTTTGATGATGTTCCTCCCTTAATGATTCCCATGTCCATCCATTTCATATATAAGAAAATCATATCCTTTTCAAATCTCATTATTGATAAATATGAAGGATCCTTTCTAGTTAGACCATCTACCACCTTTTTGCCTTTCTGGGATGAATGTGGATTGAGCAGTCATAATTCATGAAGAGAACCATCCATCTTCGTTAGTGCATATTAAGAACATTCTATGTGAATATATATTTGAAAATCATGTGGTCAGTATATATATAGAACATTTTCCTATAGAGAAAATTACACCAGATTTTCAACCCAACGATCACAACAACGAACTCCATATCATGCATGGGAATGTTTTGCTCAGGGATTTTCAGCTGACTTGAGGGATAGTCTATCACCATATCAGTTTTCATTAGCAGACTAACTATGAATTTCATAAAAGAATCACATTACACCACAAAATAGTTCTCCTCAATTTTTGATTGTGAGTACTGGAGCGGTGATAATTTTATTCTACGAGAAATAGTCTTCAGATTCTTGAGTCCATACAAACTTTAATCCCTTCCATGTTAGCTTGGTCACTGGGTTGGAAAATCATGAAAGGTTCTCTACAAATCGTCGGCAATACCCAACTAGAACCAAAAAAGCTACGGATATCTTTTACAGAAGTTGGTCTAGGACACTCTTCAAATTCCTTCATCTTAGAAGGGTCCTTATATATCCCTATACTGGTTATAAAAACCCCCAAGAATGATACTTCCTCCATCCATAAAAAAAATTACTATACATTTCATACAACTTTTCCCTTCACAATTTTTTAACACATTATTCAAATGCTCTTCATGTACCTCCTTTATCTTGGAGTATATTAGAATATCATCAATAATGACTACCACAAATTTTTCAAGGTAATATCTTAAGAGTCTATTAATTTTTTCCCTGAAAATCTCAAGAGTATTAGTGAGTATGAAGGGAATCACTATGAACTCATATTGTCTATTACTCGTTCGAGAGGAAGTCATGTGAATTTCGATCTTTCTAACCATTAGTTTTTGATATCTCATCTGAACGTCCACCTTAGAGAAATAACCAGCCCCCTGAAGCTGATCGATCATGTCATCTATTTGTGAAAAGGGATAATTTTTATTTATAGTAATTTTATTGAGCACACAACAATCAATGCAGAGGCGCATTGATCCATCATTCATCTTGACAAAGAGTACTGGTGAACCATAGGATGAAGCACTCAGGCATATAAAAACCTTCTCCATATTCTCTTGTAACTGATTCTTCGGATCTTCTAGATCTACAGTGGCCATTCTATAGGGTTTCATTGAGGTAGGAATAGATCAAGGGATAAGTTCAATTGAGAACTCAACCACTCTGTTTGGAGGAATACCATGTAACTCTTCATGGAATTCATTAGTGTAAACCCTCACAATGGGAATGTCATCAAACATGATTCTCTCATTTGTATCAATCATTTGAGCTAAATATGCATGCTCATAAGGCAGCAATATCCACACATGAGACGATGACTGGAAAAAAGATTTATCTTCCTCCTCACACCTGTAAAGAATTGGAGGATTCTTCTAGATGGGAAGAGTGATCTCACTTTCCAAGAAGTTGATATTGGATTTGTATAAAGTTACTAATTACATGACCTAGATAGTGTTGAACTCCATTAAAATAATTATGGCGAGATTTTCTGGGAGTTTCAGTCCAAAAAAATTAACTAAAAAAGATTTATAAACCATGGATGGAATGATTTTCCCATTTTCTATTCTTACAGAAAAATTTTCCTCCAAATGTTTAGGTGGTATTTGAATAGTTATACTAAATATGCAAGATATGAAAGAATGTGTAGAACTAGAATAAAATATTATGTTTTTTATTCATGAATGAATAACTATCATACCTTTCACCACATCGTTGTTCGGATCCACCTTAGCAGTAGTGATAGCATAAGCCCTTCCTTGTTTCCTTAGAGGTTGTTGTTTATTTCATCTATCAACCCACTACTTAGAGAAATTGTTCAAATAATGCCCATGCTCCTTGATGTTGTAGCATTATGCTGTAGGATGACTGTTGAATTGAACCATTCTTTCTTCTTCCATATTGATGGGATTATTCATATCCCGAAGGGAGTTCATGACCAGAAAACCAAATCTTCCACATTTTACGAAATTCCTAGTTCCCTTCAGATAATTACCAAGATGATTCTTCCCACAAATTTTACAAGGGGAAAAGTCAGGATTCTTTCCATCATGGGATTTTATTTGATAAACCACAAATGTTGTTACCCATTTTCCACTTATTTTCACTGGGCCCATGAGACAATTATGAGTCTCGATTATCCATTTCAATTGTGAGTTCACAACAGACAATATCCTCACGACTGTTGATGTCTCAAATCGCCAACGCTTTTTGTGGAATTTACTTTAGTCCGCTAAAGAAGTGATCGACCATGCATTTAGTGGTTGTTACAATTCCAAAGGCGTACCTTTAAAGCCTTGTAATGTTTGCTTCATATGACCCAATGGACTCATATTCATTATTCGTGAGTCTTATGAACACTATTTCCATCTTGGGAAATTGGGTTAGAAATAAATATTTTTTGCAAAAAATCATCTTGATTTCCTATCAATCCATGGAATGAATTTATTCTTTGTACATTGTATTCTTGATTAGTTTCCACCACTTATCAGCTTCCCCAAAAAATGATAGACTTCCAGTACAACTTTCTATTCTTCTGAGCATTGGAGGATGAAAAATATCTTTTCAATGGAGTTAATCTATTGTTCTGTGAGGAGGGGATCAAAAGATCCGCTAAACATGGGAGGCCTTTGCAGCCTGAAGGATTCCACATCAACTTTGTCTTTCATTAGTGGAGGAGGGAATTCTGCATGATTCATGTTATTATTCATAACGTGAGCTATCTGAGAAAATACTTCCATGATGTTTTGATCACCTATTCTTGGATCATCCATCATATCATTAGATAAATCTTCACATTGCTTATCACATTGGTTGTGGAAACATTTACTTCTATTTATTTCTATTAACTAAGAAAAATAACATATAATTTGAGGTATTGAATAGATATCCATTGATAATAAAAACTTATTTTTGAATATAAATGGATAAATAAATAAATATTTAGTATATCATAACTTCTAATTCCTTAAGTTTATATCTAGTTTATGCTCATTCTATTTCATAACATATATCATATGGGATTTTTTATCCCTTAATAATGGATTGTACTAAGAGAGTGAATCTACCAAAGCATATCCCCTAGGAGTGACGTAACCAAGTGTGCCGCAAGGCTCATTGTCATGTACCAGGATACCCCAAGACAAACCCGAAACTCATTTTCGGAGTTTTCACTCCTAGGTTCATCTATTCCAGAGCCGCCTCTTCCAGCTCATATCAATACAAGGATTTTTTTCCTTGATAAACCACATACTTAATACTACCAAAATTTTGGAATGTTTTCTTATAAGTAGTCTCAACCTTAAGGTTATCACTAAATATCTCTATTCCAAACCTCTAAAAATAACTAGATCATCCTATAATACCAATTATAGTGACCAAACCCTTTTCCATAGAACATTACATGATTTTATGCATAATTATACATCTGAGTACAAGACATGGATCGTGAAGTCTAGTGTCTAGGAAGACTAAGTACATAAAACATAACATGTAGGGATAAAAACATTTGATTATTTAATATCCATAAAGATCTCTTAACTTCCTTTGCGCCCTTACATCTGCATAGGGTTACCTAGGGAACACATGATCAATGGAATGAGCTGAAAATACCAGTAAGGGAATGAAAATAAGTATATATCTTAAGCACATTAGTTAGAAGGCATGAAATAATGATATCCAAAAAAATAATATAAAATCATATCATATATGAATGTGATCATATAAACATGGAATCATATAAATGTTGTAGAATCCTAAAACATATATTTAGTATGGATCTAGGCTAACATACAATAACATTTCCCATTTTAGTATGGGTCAAGGATAACCACCAACCATGTTTCCCATTGTAGTATAGGTCAAGCCTAACTGCCAATCCCATTTCACATTGCATCTCATGAGACTGATATTTACCCTATGCATTAGAGAGCTATCTAGGAACTCCCATATCAACATTTTCAAAATTATTCGTTCCACCTAAATATTCTTACCAAAAAATAGTCATACATAATCAACGATAAATAATCATAAGGGTACCCAAGGAATGAATTTGGTAGCACAATCATGACATAAATCACAACCAATACGCATATCATGTAAGTGTCCATGAATCAAAGAGATTAAGACATACATGGAAGTTCATTGGGTAAAGTAGGCTTATAAAGTGGTATTTTTTCAAACAGAAGTAAAGACATATATGGAATGTATTTGAGAAACATTATCATTAAAACATTTTTGTGTGGTTTCATGGAAAATACTATATAGCCTTTAAAATAGAAAAGAAAACAATATTTTATATAAAACAATAATAGAACCAATAAGGATTGCATAACAAAATAATTAGGTTATAAATGAAATAGAGTTTTAAAATATAGTATAGATTGCATTTGCGATTTTGTAAAAATGTGGGATGATTCCTTAAAATAGGATTGCTTATCAGAAAGTTCTAAAGATGGAAAATTTTAAAAATATATATATTCAGAAAATAGAGTGAAGAAAGGATCTTCATAAATGAATTTTGAAAAACTAAATAGTATTTATAATATGTACATTAATAGAAAAGATAACTCTATTTTGATATATAGGAATATAAGGAATCTTGAAAGAACAAAGAAGGGTCAGGTCGAATTCGTTACAGTTTATCAGCATGGTGTGGTGTGTAACTATGAGGGTGTGATGAGACAGAAAAGGGATTTTTCATCACTTAGACATCATGAGGGTAGTAAGGGGGAGGTGAAAAAACATACCCCATCATTTGGGATTACAAATAAAAAGGCACAGCATTGAGGACTATCGTGATGAAGAGTGAAAAGGAGAGGATCACTTAACATAAATTCGGTGGTGTTATCCAGTTGTTGTTAAATACATGAATAAAAATTAGGTTTATTAATTAATAATTCCAGAACCTGTTATATATGTAATCGGTTTTGTATTATCATTTCATGTTCATTTATAACTTTTTTGATTGGTTATGACGTTCAATTTCATTGTTCGGGCTCGTTTGTTTACGTGGTTTTAATGACCGATTCACGTATATTCATGATTGGATAAACATATAAGATGACAGTTGTTGTCCAAAATTGAATTTATATTCAATTAGTGGACATAAATAATAATAAATGGATTTAAATTTAATTTGTATACATAGAGTGATGTCAAATTATTATATAAAACCATAGTGACAACAGTTTTTGTTTATTCATGGGTTTGATTACATATAACACAGTTTTCATTATAACATAATACCATTAATAAAAAAGGATTACATATTAAAAAATGATATATTACATATATAGTTATATATTTAATCCACAACATGAATGTATTCATGATCATAATTAATGATGATAATAGAAATTGATAAAATGTTGTCCTTGATTGTGCTATATAATCACATCTGAAACAGTGCATTCATTTCCATCAAATAAAAGGTGGGGAAATGAGAAAAGACAAAGAAGTATCCCATTATCATAATATAATTCCAATACATTTATGTTACTATAGATATCATACCATTTGGGTGAGGGGAGTTCAGGAAATAAACAAAAAAAAATAACTTAAAAGAAATGACAGAATTGGAAATTAAAATTTACATCTTGAGACTTCCTCCAATGAGAACCTCTTAAGGGGAGAGTTTTTTGTATTTTGAATAGTATAGGGGATTCAAGATATAGGGGAGGTTCTTGGGGAGATATTTGGGAAGAATATTGGAAAGGCGCAAGGCTTGAGAGGAGTGAAGAGAAGAGGTAAGAATGGGTGGTATTTATTGTGGAGGGGAGGAGGGTTTTCATAATATTATAATCATTTTTTATTATTTCATCACAATACAAGGAATAATAAGTATTATATGACCAATAAAAATAATAAATTCATGTGAATTCGACCTAATTGGGATTATATCATCATATCATCATCAATGACTCAATAAATACCATTTTTAGAATTTATCATAAATTAACGCATTTTACTATTCCGCAGAAATTAAATTATTTCTAAAAATCCCAAAAATTTCACCCTTATAATTCTTTTACTTATAGAATCCAAAAATGAAGTCCATTTTCCAAAAATAATTTAATAAATATGGTTATTTTAATATTTTTTTAAATTCTTATTTAATTATCTTAAACCAGTGTTATAACATTCATTTACTTATTCTGAAATATAGGTATATCATACTTTCAACATGAATATTATTTATATACTATCATAGGTAATGTTACTATTAATTATAGAATATTACTATTCCTAAGGGTAGGTTACTATTCACCAAAAAAATTCTTATCCGACTCCAAATAACTTACTGATTCTAACTGGGCATGTTAGGTTTTTGAAATTCCAAACACAGAAGTGAAATAAATGTGTGTAACTGTCACTTAGCACTTAATAGTTCATTATGTTGTGTTTCCATGTGATTTTTTGACGTATTTACATGAAGGGAAATTCCATTTAAAGAACATTAGGTCGTAACAAATTAAATCAAATATAATATGTCATAATAATCCATTAAATTTTTGGATGGCATAAAAACATTCATATTACAATTATTCTATCATTTATAATATCATTTATTTTATTTCTTCATTAATATGGAAAACAATGCACCATTATTGTGTCATTAATGAATATATTTATTTAACGTCTAAATATTTCAAATAAAATATCATTATGTAGGATATCTTTTTACCTTTCCAATTTATTTTTATAGATAAAGATATAACTTGTATAACTCTAATTAAAATTGTTTTAGTAATAATATAAATGTGTATGTTATATTTCCATTTACTTGAAATTAATTATTACAACATGTCATTTTCACACCCATATGGTTTCATGCGGTCATATAATAGACATGAGGATTCCCATGGTCAGCCATATATCATCCAATAGGATTACTAAACGTGTTAAGATTGTTTTATATTATTATAATATTATTTTTACCATTATATACTATATTTACCCTCTAACAATGGTAAATAAAAATATTTACTGAAGTTATTATTCATACTATAAAAAAATAAAATGTTACTATTTACACTATTTGGACATTATTATTACAAATATGGAATCAATTTTTCCAATAATTGAAAACACATATTTAGAAGAAATTGTTTTAAAATTAATTCCAGTTGTTAAAAACAGAAAGCAGGTTTTTATGTAGTAAAAACTATCAAAAGATTGGCATGTGTTTATGTCCAATTTCAATGTGAAATTACTTCAAGAACCAAAATTAGATTAAATTATAAAAATATAATATTTTTATACTTTGAAACCAATTTAAAATTTAATATAACTATATAAATAATATAGATGAAAAATAAGTTTGGAATTAAAATGTAGTATTTTTCGTTATTCATGAAAATAAGAATGTTATTAGAGAAACGCAATAGATTTATCCAAACTAAACATTTATGTCTAGATTATAAATAAAAATTTCTTTATTATATTGAATATATAAAAGTGTCAAATATAAGATTTAATAAATTTTCAACATTTAAAGGAAGAAAAAATATATAGTTTTAAAAATATATTATTTATCTGAAAATAAGAATTTTTCCTCATATTATATCTAATAATAAAAATAGATTAATGATAAAATTATCTGGGATATATAAAATTCGAAATTTGGTTAATAATATTCAAAAATTATTTTTTAATGGGTAGTTTGTTATGTCATGATACACTTGAACTCAGTGTTGCATGTAGTACATGCTATTGTATTATAAGAAGAAGCGTAATGTGGAACCTTTGGGTGATACATGATATTTTTGTTAGAAGGGATAATAGATATGATATCATCCCAATATTATCAATAATTTTAATGGTATTTATATACCTTGGTAATTTTTTCCATTATTTATGAATCCATTAAACATTATCCATTGATAAATCATTACGATCACCTTGATTGAAACATTCTTGTATAGATCAGGTTAGATATTATTAGCAAAACATTTCAACTAAATTTAATAATCCATGATATTCTATTTAATTACTCTAGAATTATCAATAATTTCATCAGATATATCAAGTACTATTATAATTTTTTTGCAAAATTCATTCCTTCACATTAGATTTATACATTTCTCTCCATATAGGGATTCATAAAGATCCATCAGAATTCTTGAGTGAAAGATATTAATTTATAGAAACTTTACTAGTGGAAGTAATTGATAACAAGCACATTTGACTCAAAAATACCATGGTCAAAATTTGTCCTCTAGGGTTTGAATTTTTATTTTATAATGAAAATATATTTAAGAATGATAAGTAGTTATGGAACTCAAATCTATATCAGGATATTTCTAAAGACTTTTCCAAAACATTTAGGTAAACCATGGATCATAATAAAAAAAAGGAATGTTTTACTCCATTTAATCATATGACATACTTAATTTGTGTCATAAAAATATGATCGAGAGTAAATTCATATCTATTATTGATGATGTGTTCCATCATTAATAGATGATTTAATTCCAACCGTTTATAATTATTCACTATAAGAATTATGGGCAGTCCTCTGACAATATTCAAGGTCATGTTCTCCCATTTCCATTCCTGTATGGGAAATGGGTAAAAAATATCCATATACTATTGTATTTTTTCCTTAAATTATTGTAATACCAATCAATTATACAAAAACACTACGTTATCTATCTTCATGAAATCCCACCAGAAGTATTCTGTCAAATATCTATACAATTTATTACATCGAGGATGAATAAAAAATGATGAAATATGATATTACACTTACAGCTCCTTCAAATTTATTATATATAGAACACATAAATAGTTACAAAACCTCATCACTCCCTAATTATTAATGTTAAACACATGAAAATTTATATATTTTCTTTCTTCCCTATATATTCCTTCTATGCCTCTTTATTATTGACACAGATATATAGATTAATAAAAAATTGAGAAAGATATGATTTTCGCAGTCCTTCAGAATTACTATACCCATTTTCTGAAAATCCATAAATATTAGATATTCTACAATCATCATCATGGATTAGCTAGTGTGATTTATTTGACTCGAAAATATGAAACCTTTTTTTCTTTTATAGGGTGGAAACGTATTGAGTAGTCATTATCGTTAATAATTCATAATTATTTCTTTTGAGTATTTTATAACACATGTTATGTGAAAATATAATTTAAATTTTTTTTATTGCTTTATTTATTATAAAATACACCATAAATATAAATCATAGATATCAATTTTTAAGAAATTAGCACAACTATTTCAAAATCATGGTTTGGGTAATTTTTTTCATGAATCATTATTTTTTGTGAGGCATAAACAAGAACCAAGTCGTTGTACAAAAGAACACATCCCAAACACTTCTTTGTTGAATGACTATATATTATAAAACCTTCTCTACTATAGGGTACCATATACACAGTTTTTTTGACTAATAATCTCTTTAGGTCCTTTATTTTTAATTCACATTAATAAATGTAAGAGAACATTACACTCTTTATTGTTAACATGGTTAGTGGATTAGATATTCATAATACATTATCCATAATGAATCTATATTTTCCCACAAATTGAAGGAATATTTTGATCCTAGTCACCATTTTCGATTGATCACAATATTCAATAACATCCATATTTGAGGGATCCATAGATATACCAATTTTTACATTTTATGAATCCGAATATTGTTTCATCTTATATCCAAAATTCATATTTTTTTAAAATTTCCATCCAGTTTGTCCATTTTAAGGGTCCTTATTAAAATTATCATGTGATAATGTTGTTTTTACTTTCTCTATGAATAATGAAAAATTTCATCTCAAAAGGCTACCAAAAACTGATTGTGGTAATATCTAAAGACTCTACTCTTTGAATAAATGAGGATTTTGGGAAAATCTATAAGTTGAAAAAGAATCAATACATACTCCTATTTTGTATATAATATACATAAATATATTTTTGGTATATGCTAAATTTTACCCATCAACTAATCATATCGTGACCAAGGGTTAATCATGGATAATTATTGATCTCAGTATTATTGATTATTCAATTCATCAATACTGGGAAGAGGATACTTGTTCATGATTATGTTCTTTTTAAACTATCAATAGTCAATTAATGGTCACATCAATCTATATTTCATTTTGATAAAAAATAATAGGTAAACCCCATGGAGAAACACATGGAAAAATGAATCTATTTTATCTGTTTTCTTCAAGTTTCTTATTAAGTTCATGATACTCAATTAGGTTAATTATATAGGGTTTCTTTAAAATTTATATTGAACTAGGAATGAACTCTATTGATTACTCAACATAATTATTTTGTGAAAGGTAATTAAAATATTCTTGAAAATCATTAACAAATTCCCAAACAATAGGAATATCACTGATCTCATGTTTCTAGCCAACCATCTCTAATAAACATCCTCTTCGAAGGGGAATTAAGACCCATGAAATGGATCCGATGTCCATTGGATTCTCGGACAAATAATCACATTGAGACAGGGTCATATGTTTGTTTAAATTATAAAATATAGCTTCCATTATTCATAAATTGATGTAGGATTTTTGTAGATAAACTAATTCATTCCAATTATGAAATTGAATATGTCTAAAGTTTCAATTATAAGATTTTATGGAATTAGATTCTTGTAATGTAAACTATAAAGGAATATTATACATGGGATGTAATCATTGAACGATCCGGGGTTTTCCTTTCTAATTATACATATATTCATTTGCTTGTAATATTGATATTATTATAAAAATCAATATATTTGATGGAATGATTACTCCATAGTCAAATAGGACCTTTGAAACTCTATAGTTGATGGTATGTGACCCTTTAATCATGTCATTATCAAACTCGTTTTAAAAAATAGTGATCACGTGATATTTTTCCATGACCCATGGAATAATAGGTTATTGAAATATATCATCTTCATTAACCCTCATGTTTTTTCATTGGTTAACCTAAATCCCAATCTTCATAAAATTGAATCACTAAATAGGTAAATGATTCATGTGTTTCTCTCTATTATCATTTTTATCTATCTTCATCCCATAAAATCATCATTAAAATTTATTATGGGAATCCTCCCAACATTGAAAAAAATTTATATACCCCTTAAAATAGTTTCCTCCATGGTTCTTCTAACATATTGAGAATAAAATATAGATCATATTCCGCTCTCAATGGTTCTTCTATTTTCCTTTTCATTATATATTCATCTTCTTATCAAATCCTTGAGACTGATGAGTAACTCAACTTCTATTTCCATCTAAATAGAACATCCAACAATTTATGTATAGCTAATATTGTCTCTTGTGGATAAAAACCCTCAAATACCTTTCCCAAATCCACTGAATAGTCGACCAACCATACATTTAGGTCAGATAAAAATTCCAAAATCATAATAATTATCTCATTAAAACTTTTCTCTTGTGTACCAAGACATTCTTCATCCCATTCGTTTATATCAAGGCACAACATATGAATATAAATGTGATGAATATGAAGATATTTCATGTTGATAAATAATTTCATGAACTCATCCCAATCCATGGAGTCAATTTCATCTTACTACCTTATGTTTTTTATTACTCCTAACCAATGTTCTACTTAGACTAATAAAAGATAAATAATCAAAATGAATTTCTCATTATCAAAACATTAGAGAATGAAAAATATATTCTCATTGATATTTTATAATTTCATATCCATAAGTAGATTATATGACCCACTAAAAGAAGGAGGGTGTATACTCATGACAGACACAACCAAATGTTTTTCCCTTCATTGGTCATTTTGGTGTCCAGCATGATTAATTGCTTGAGAATGTTTTGTGATCATAACAACATGATTGTTCCCTTTATATCCCATTTAATTAAAAATAATTGGATTATAATTATTTCATTTTACATAAAATTCAACACTACTGTGGTTCCATAGGTTTACAACAATTGACTAAAACCAATAACCTGTTGTAAGAAACAATTATCATAACAGGGAACCACATAATCATGAAAATTACATTTAGGATGTATAAATAAGAACACATTATTTAATACATGACACTATTGGTTTATCTTAGTTCATTCATAGTCACAATATATTTAAATACTGCATGATAGTTCTATAGAGAACATATACTATTAAACATATCATTGCATGATTTTAAGCATAATAAAACATCATATTTAAAGTCAAGGATCGTAATGACTAGTGTCTTTGAAGACTACATACTTAAAATTAAGAACATGGAACCAAATAAACAATTTCATTATTTAATATTCCTAAATAGATACAATCATGAATTGTTATCATACATATTCCAATGATAAACTATGGATAACATGAACAAAGGTATGAGAAAAAATTTCAGTTAGGGAATAAGAATAATAATAATTCATCAACACATGTGTTTGAATTCATGGAATAATAATATAAAAAGTTAACGAACATATTAAATCATAACAAATAATCATGGTATCATATAAAAATGGAGTAATAATAATGTTTAATAAACACAAAAATTAATTTTTATTGAGTAATGGATCGTTTTATATAGAGGATCAAAAATCCAGGTTAGCCACCCTGATTATTCCACATGGTAGTACAGGTCAAGGATAACCTCAAAAACTCATGCAGATAACATATCACGAGACTCAACATTACCCAATAAATTCAAGTTCTATCTAGGTGAACCCAACATAACATGTCCATGAATATTCTTTCCACATAATGCATCAAACATATTCAATCATAAATAATCATAAGGGTAGTCATGGAAATAAGTTGGTATTATAATCTTGTCATAATACATAATAATTTCTTATATCATACATGTTTAAATGAAACAAATGAGTTAAAAAATATTTGGAAATTCATAAGGTATAAAATTAATATATCATGTTATGTGATTTAAAACACATTTGGAAACATGTAAGAAGAGTATTTAAGAAATTATAGCTATAAAACATTTTATTATGATTTCAAGAAAATACCAAAGATCATTTAAAATAGAACTGTACATAATAATTTATATAAAACCAGAAATAAATCATGATGTTAATAATAATAAAAAAAAGATTTTATAAATACAATGGTGTCTTAAAATACATGATATATTTCACTTGTAATTCAGTACGAATTCGAGATGTTCCCTTAAAATATCATTGGCTATCAAGATGTATTTTGGAAGAAATCATTACAAAACATGTACAACATGGAAAAATAATGATTGATGGATCTTGATACATGATTTTGAATCATATTGATATAATTTATAAGTAGTTAATAAATATAATAGATAACTTCATTTGGTTAAAAATAGAGATAGAGAAACTCGAATGAATAATGGAGGTTCGGGTAGAATCCCCAACCATAGGTCAGATGGTGTCTGTCACCGGATCTCAATGTCCTGGATAACTAAATTAAATTTATTATTAAATATGTATAGAACCTATTCATCATGAAATTTATATATGATTTCCTTATTAAGTTCATTCATGTCAATTTTTTATGGGTAAATAGGTTCGATTTAATTTATTGGGGGCATTTGTTTCCTTGGTTTTCATGTTCATTTAACTTATATATTTGTAATGATAAATATGTATGATGAGCATGTTTATATAGAATTAAAGTCTAATTTTATTGGTTTACATACAGTATAATACATGGTTTTAAAATTCATTTGGTCATTTTGAGTGGCGCGGAATCATTATATAGAAATTTTATGATAACGGTTTTGGTTAATTTGAGGATTTTTATCACAATGATCTCCATGTTATTTATAAATTAATATAATGTGTTAAAAAGAATCAAGGAACATACATTAGATATAATAAACATATTATATACTGGTTATAACATCAAAATAGTTTCATGATTATAATTACAAAAGGTAATAGAAATTGAAAACTTTTTATCCCTGAATGTGATAAAATATCACATATCAGATGGTGCATTCATTTATAGTATAAATAAAGGGGAGAGGATATATAATGATGAATTATTTCATTATCATAAAAACATTATAGTACATGTAAGGTACTTGAGATATCATAAAATTTGGATGAAATGAGGTGTGTAAAGAAATATAATTAATGTAACTTGAATTAAAATAAACGAAATTAAAAGAGGAGTGTGCCTCTTTAATATATGTTCATTGAGAACACCTTTAGGCGAGATGATCTGGTCTTTTCAAGAGACCATGATTTAAATGTCATGGGATAGGGTCTTAGGGAGATATTTTTTCATTATAGAGACATTCCAAAATACATGATATGGGTAAATATATAAGTTAATGAGGGGAGGTATTTATATTGGATGAGAGGAGGTGTTTCCCATTATTTTAATCATTAGTTTAATATTTTTTCTCAAGACAATGATTATTCATGATTTTTGTGACCAAAAAATAGTATTACATTCATTTGAGTTCATACCCATGGCTATTTGTAAAGACCCGTAAAATTCAAGGGAAATTTTTTCTTAATTTTCTTTAGAATTTTACAAGAGCGCGGTTTCAGACGGCACCTGATTGCGAGGCCCGGAGTGCCCGGAATTAATTTACGAAGTTTGGCTCGGGTACGTTCAGTGAACGAACGAGCGGGAATTCCTAACTTTTGATCCGGTGCTCGGAATTGAAATCCGAGGGCACCGATGAACTCGCAGCACTGATATTCGCTTATTGAGACCTTTTCGGGAGTTTCGTTTGTTGCGGGTTGAAAGTTAGTTTTGGGGTTTTTCAGTTGAGTTAAATAAAATTTGTGTACGACAAATTTTATTTAACTTATTAAAAACCTACCAAAGGAGGTTGGAAGTGGGACCCACACCCACTTAACCTCCCTTGGGAGGATTAAGTGTGGTGGGGCCCACACGAACCCCCTTTTCTTTTCAAATTCTCTCAACATACTTAACCCCTAATTAATTGGCTTAAGTTACTCTTATTAATTTTGGGAGTTAAACTATTTTGAATTTCAAACATTTGAAATTCTTTGAGCTATGTGTTAATAAAATCAGATGTAATCTTATTTGTTTATGGGTTGTTGGTTTTTTCCCTTGAGAGCTTTTTGAGAGCTCCTCTTCATCTTATCCGGCGAAGAACGTCTTCATACTCAACGAAGAACGACAACACTTCGTCAAGGATCATCGACTCGGCGACCCGGTATCTTCGGACCTCTTCTTCCTCCTCGGACCTTCTTCGTCGGCAAATGAAGATCCGCCAACGTCGTGTCTCTTCGGGCATAACACTTCGTCAACGGATTTGACGAACGTCGACCGCGACGCCCGACCTCCGCGACGCCATCTTCCGCGGGACGTAGACGATTCTTCGAATCTTAATCCCGAGGTAGGGGTTGTTGTTTTCATTTTGGTTTATTTAATCCTTTTTTTGATCGTGAATAGCAAGTATAACGTGTGGCTTAATTTATTTAAGTTGCGTTATTATTTTTAACGTGAGGGGGGCCGGACCGCACGAACACGGCCGAATCCCCCCTCCAACGTTCATGTTTATTCATGCGGGTGGAAGCAAGTGGCGTGGTGTCGTCGCACCACGTGGATGATCGTGCTTATATTTTACGCAACGCCGTCGCGCTACGCCGAGGAGAATCTTCAAGAACGCGACGTCGTCGCGCCGCGTTGAAAAAGAATCGAAGCACGGCGAAGGAGCGCGGTGCCGACGCACCGCGCCGGATGAGGAACGCCGCGACCGGTTCCGGGCCGCGGCGGGACGAGAAGACCGCGGCCGGTTGCGGGCCGCGGCGGGACGAGAAGACCGCGGCCGGTTCCGGGCCGCGGCGGGACGAGAAGACCGCGGCCGGTTCTGGGCCGTGGCGGGACGAGGAGACCGCGGCCGGTTCCGGGCCGCGGCGGAAGGGAAGACCGGCGGCCGGGCCGCCGGCGTCGGAAGCCGAAGAAGGGGACCGGAAATTCCGGTCCCGTTTGAGAAAACCGGCCGGCCAGCTGGCTGGCCGGATGGCTTAAAACCGGGGAATTTAATTCCCCGGCCAAGCCTTAAAAACCCCCCTCTTTAAGAGGGGGGCGGTTCTTTAAGGAGGGGTGGGGCAGCATCCCCCCCGGTTTTCCAATTAGCGGGCCCCCTGGAAGGGGGGCCGTTTGTTAAAACGGCGCGGCTTAGCCGCGCCGCCAATCCAAAAGCGGGGGCTTGATTGCCCCCGCGTGCCGCCACCTCGCGGCGCCGGGCCGCCGCGGCCCGCCGCGCCGCCGCGCCGCCGCCCGCCGCCGCCGCCCTCCGCCGCCCAGGGGGGGGGGGTCGGGCCGGGTCGGCCCGGACCCGGACCCCCCCGTTTCGAACCAGTTTTGGTTTTTGGCTCATAACATGAGCCTCGGACCTCCGAATGACGAACCGTCTGCGGAAACACGATCCTTGGATCGAGACGGTCGTTTCGGTATATCGAACTCAAGGTTTCGGTTTACTTTGAGTTCGGCCGGGTTGGTTCGTTCACGAAACCAACCGGGCCTTCGGAGCGGAAACGCTCATATCTTGAGCTACGGACGTCCGATTGACGTGTCGTCAGTCGCGTTGTGTTCCTCTTAGTGAGACGGATCTTTTGGCATACTCCGCCCGAGGTTTGGACGCAGGTGGAGTACGGTCGGGTTGGTTTTTCCTTAAAAACCAACCGGGCCCCGGAGACGAAAATGCCAATAACTCTCAGACCGGGCGTCCGATCTACGCGCCGTCTGTTGCGTTGAGTTCCTGTTGACGATACGGAACTTTTGGATACATCAACTCTGGTCTTCGTGACAGTTGATGTATCAGCCTCTCGGCTCGTGGAGCGGACCCTCCGTACGAGCTTGCTGTGTGCGGGAACCCTAGTGCTGGCTGCGACTGTTCTACTGCTACGACTGCTACTGTGACTGCGACGACGGCAGTACAGAGATCCTGTGTGGATTCGACGACGACAGTACAGAGATCCTGTGTGGATTCGATGACGATGACTACAGCACTCAGCGATCCTACGTGGATCAGTGCTACAGGTCCTGTGTGGGCCCGATCCTGTGTGGGTCTGATCCTGTGTGGGTCCTTGCGCTCAGCGGTTCTGTGTGGGCCAGCGCCTACAGGTTCTGTGTGAGCCCGATCCTGTGTGGGTCTTCTGCGGGGGTTAGTTACCTATCGATCCTTCGTGGGTCCGACGACTTAGATGGATCAGTGATCATCTTTATCTTCCTTGAAGAAGTATACCTGTGTGAGCTGAATCATGTTGCTTTCCTGTGTGGATTGTGTAGTGCAATCCTGTGTGGATTATGTTTTGCTTTCCTTTGTGGAATACGTATACTTTCCTGCGTGGACTGAGTTGTACTTGGGCTCGGAGGTTGGAGCGTATCTTAATAGATGACTTAGGTATATGTATGGGCATATACCTAAGCAGTGTCGGTTGTTACTTCGTAATTGTACTTTTCTTCGTAGTTTATCCTTTGTGGATTTGAGAGACCTTCAGGGGTCTCGGGGTCCCTACTGAGTAGCTTATACTCACCCCTGCACGGGCTTCGCCCGCACTACGTTGTGTTGGTTGCAGACGACGGACAGCGTTGACCTTAGCTGAGGCTTGTAGAGCGGGACGGTACCCGGAGGTGGACCACTGGGCGGGACGTGCACGGAGCGGACGACGGGACCCGTGAAGCAGAGGAACTATCTGTACCCACCCTTCAGGTGGGATTTCCGGTGGACAGCTCGGAGTAGCGGCCTTTACTTTACAGTTGCTGTTTTTCCCTTTTCGAGTTGTACTTTACTTTCAGTTTGGGTTTGTATTCTGGCCCATTTACTTTTCCGCACTTTTAGTAGTACTCTGCTTTTGTTAGTGTTTACTTTCCGCTTGCTTACTCTGTGGTGTGTGTATACTTTTCAAAGGCAATGCCTTCCCTTTTTACCGGGATTTATGCCTTGGTGCTAGTCGCCAGCCCCTGGCCTATGGAAGGCGGGCTTGGGGTAGTCACGGCACGGACCCCGAGGGCGGGTCGTGACAAATTGGTATCAGAGGAGTTCGGTTCTACCGCGAACTCTGATCTTTTCTATGTGAAGCAATAATGTTTAGCGTATTGAGTGTGGTTATCAGTCCAGGGAGTCCAGTGTTGGTGCGGCGGCCGACGTATCCGTACACCAGGACCCTGACTTCTGATTTCCGACTTAATGCACGAAAACATTGATTGCGTGTGTGTTTTAAAGTTTTTTTTGTGATTACTTATATCAGCTCACCGGGTATACTGTTCTGACCGTGGCGCACCTGTTTCCTTTTCAGGATGGCCCCACGACGGCAGCCAGCTAGGGTTCCGAGAGTCGAGTGAGACGACAGCCCACCGAGCGACGAGGCCTCGGTGCCGGGCCCTTTTTCAGTAGTGGCACCGGCGGTAGCATTACCCGCCGAGCCACCGATACTACCAGTACCAGACGCTGACGATGCACGTCGCCTCAGTGCACTGCATGAGTTTCAGCGCCAGCGACCGCCCAGGTTTCGCGGGGAGACGGATCCCCAGGCAGCAGAGGACTGGCTGGAGGCAGTGGTTCGAGTGTTTAGGCTAGTGAGGACACCAGCAGACCTCATGGTGATCCTCGCTGCGAGCCTACTTTACGCAGCAGCAGGATGATGGTGGAGCCTGATGCTCCAGGTGCACGATGAGGCATCTCTTCTACTGGACGGACTTCGAGAGCCTCTTCCGCTCTGAGTTCGTCCCAGCCACCCTTCGTGCGGTGCGTATCCAGGAGCTTCTACAGCTGCGGCAGGGCAGCATGACGGTCGCTCAGTATTCGGCGAGATTTACCGATCTCTCGCGCTACTCGACCGACATGGTACGGGACCCATTCTTCCGGGCCCGGACCTTCGAGCAGGGTTTGAGACACGAGATCAGGGCATCACTGATCTCCCTCAGCATACCGACTCAGACAGGAGTACTGGAGCGGGCCCTTCTGATCGAGAGCTTCCTTGCTGAGTCTACACCAGCACAGAGACCCACCGCAGGGCGGCACGTGGCAGAGTCATCTGCAGCTGGCAGTCGACGAATGACTCAGGGGTCCAGACAGACCAGACCTCAGGGCACTGGCTCAGCAGTGCAGGGCACACAACGCGGAGCCAGTCTTTCGAGTGGAAGACAGTGCTATGCATGCGGCGGGCAAGGCCACATGGCTCGTGACTGCCCGACCCGCCATGCGGAGGAGCAGCAGACGGTTGAGGAACCACCTAGGCAGAGGCAGAGTTTCGACCGTGGCGGTCTGCAGGAAGGAGGCGGACGAGGCAGAGGAGCTGGCCGAGCAGTAGGTGGTGGGCGACGCTTTGAGGCTCTACCACCACCACCACCAGGAGGTCCACCCCGACCGCAGGGGAGAGCTCAACTTCAGGAAGCCGAGGCCTTCGATCATGGAGCTCTGGGAGCCGATGGACAGGAGCAGAACTAGTGGATACATCCTTTTTACTTCTGGTTCCTTGTTGCTTTTGTGTAGCGTCTTGTATTACGAGCTGCAATAATAAAAGACGCATACCATGTGATGTTTTCGTTCCTGTCCTCTATCGTAATGTTACTAAGAGGTTCCAGTTTTGGCTGTTGACTTGACCCTCACTTGTGAGACATCTACTGGAGGAGGCCCAGTTACCACACACTGATGCCGACAGTGTGACACAACCCTTGGAGGCGAGAGTAACGGTTGAATCTCTTAGTAGTAGGGTCGAGGCCTTACGACGTCATCCTTAGTATGGATTAGTATCATCCATGTTAGGATTGACTGTTTTAGGCAAAGAATGTGGTTCATCCAGGGGATGAGACCAGGTTTCTCTTTTCGGCAAAGAAGAAATCTCGCAGCTCTTGTGGGACCAGAGATGGTCCGGGCCACGTCAGAGGAGGTCCATGTCATCCAGGAGCGGGTCCTACTTGGGCGATCGATTCCTCTTGTGCGCAACAGATGGCGGCACGGGAATCTCCAGGAGAGCACATGAGAGCGGGAGGCTCAGATGCGTGCTCAGTACCCTCTTTTGTTTCCCTAGTTTTTGTTGTATCTTTACGGGGACGTAAAGCCCTGAGGTTGGAGTAATGTAAAGACCCGTAAAATTCGAGGGAAATTTTTTCTTAATTTTCTTTAGAAGTTTACAAGAGCGCGGTTTCAGACGGCACCTGATTCCGAGGCCCGGAGTGCCAGGAATTAATTTCCGAAGTTTGGCTCAGGTACGTTCAGTGAACGAACGAGCGGGAATTCCTAACTTTTGATATGGTGCTCGGAATTGAAATCCGAGGGCACCGATGAACTCGCAGCACCGATATTCGCTTATTGAGACCTTTTCGGGAGTTGCGTTTGTTGCGGGTTGAAAGTTAGTTTTGGGGTTTTTTAGTTGAGTTAAATAAAATTTGTGTACGACAAATTTTATTTAACTTATTAAAAACCTACCAAAGGAGGTTGGAAGTGGGACCCACACCCACTTAACCTCCCTTGGGAGGATTAAGTGTGGTGGGGCCCACACGAACCCCCTTTTCTTTTCAAATTCTCTCAACATACTTAACCCCTAATTAATTGGATTAAGTTACTCTTATTAATTTTGGGAGTTAAACTCTTTTGAATTTCAAACATTTGAAATTCTTTGAGCTATGTGTTAATAAAATAAGATGTAATCTTATTTGTTTATGGGTTGTTGGTTTTTTCCCTTGAGAGCTTTTTGAGAGCTCCTCTTCATCTTCTCCGGCGAAGAACGTCTTCATCCTCAACGAAGAACGACAACACTTCGTCAAGGATCATCGACTCGGCGACCCGGTATCTTCGGACCTCTTCTTCCTCCTCGGACCTTCTTCGTCGGCAAACGAAGATCCGCCAACGTCGTGTCTCTTCGGGCATAACACTTCGTCAATGGATTTGACGAACGTCGACCGCGACGCCCGACCTCCGCGACGCCATCTTCCGCGGGACGTAGACGATTCTTCGAATCTTAAACCCGAGGTAGGGGTTGTTGTTTTCATTTTGGTTTATTTAATCCTTTTTTTGATCGTGAATAGCAAGTATAACGTGTGGCTTAATTTATTTAAGTTGCGTTATTATTTTTAACGTGAGGGGGGCCGGACCGCACGAACACGGCCGAATCCCCCCTCCAACGTTCATGTTTATTCATGCGGGTGGAAGCAAGTGGCGTGGTGCCGTCGCACCACGCGGATGATCGTGCTTATATTTTACGCAACGCCGTCGCGCTACGCCGAGGAGAATCTTCAAGAACGCGACGTCGTCGCGCCGCGTTGAAAAAGAATCGAAGCACGGCGAAGGAGCGCGGTGCCGAAGCACCGCGCCGGATGACGAACGCCGCGGCCGGTTCCGGGCCGCGGCGGGACGAGAAGACCGCGGCCGGTTCCGGGCCGCAGCGGGACGAGAAGACCGCGGCCGGTTCCGGGCCGCGGCGGGACGAGGAGACCGCGGCCGGTTCCGGGCCGCGGCGGAAGGGAAGACCGGCGGCCGGGCCGCCGGCGTCGGAAGCCGAAGAAGGGGACCGGAAATTCCGGTCCCGTTTGAGAAAACCGGCCGGCCAACTGGCCGGCCGGATGGCTTAAAACTGGGGAATTTAATTCCCCGGCCAACCCTTAAAAACTCCCCTCTTTAAGAGGGGGGCGGTTCTTTAAGGAGGGGGGGCAGCAGCCCCCCCGGTTTTCCAATTAGCGGGCCCCCTGGAAGGGGGGCCGTTTGTTAAAACGGCGCGGCTTAGCCGCCCCGCCAATCCAAAAGCGGGGGCTTGATTGCCCCCGCGTGCCGCCACCTCGCGGCGCCGGGCCGCCACGGCCCGTCGCGCCGCTGCGCCGCCGCGCCGCCGCCCGCCGCCGCCGCCCGCCCAGGGGGGGGGGGGGTCGGGCCGGGTCGGCCCGGACCCGGACCCCCCCGTTTCGAACCAGTTTTGGTTTTTGGCTCATAACTTGAGCCTCGGACCTCCGAATGACGAACCGTCTGCAGAAACACGATCCTTGGATCGAGACGGTCGTTTCGGTATATCGCACTCAAGGTTTCGGTTTACTTTGAGTTCGGCCGGGTTGGTTCGTTCACGAAACCAACCGGGCCTTCGGAGCGGAAACGCTCATATCTTGAGCTACGGACGTCTGATTGACGTGCCGTCAGTCGCGTTGTGTTCCTCTTAGTGAGACGGATCTTTTGGCATACTCCGCCCGAGGTTTGGACGCAGGTGGAGTACGGTCGGGTTGGTTTTGCCTTAAAAACCAACCGGGCCCCGGAGACGAAAATGCCAATAACTCTCAGACCGGGCGTCCGATCGACGCGCCGTCTGTTGCGTTGAGTTCCTGTTGACGATACGGAACTTTTGGATACATCAACTCTGGTCTTCGTGACAGTTGATGTATCAGCCTCTCGGCTCGTGGAGCAGACCCTCCGTACGAGCTTGCTGTGTGCGGGAACCCTAGTGCTGGCTGCGACTGTTCTACTGCTACGACTGCTACTGTGACTGCGACGACGGCAGTACAGAGATCCTGTGTGGATTCGACGACGACGACTACAACACTCAGCGATCCTACGTGGATCAGTGCTACAGGTCCTGTGTGGGCCCGATCCTGTGTGGGTCCGATCCTGTGTGGGTCCTTGCGCTCAGCAGTTCTGTGTGAGCCAGCGCCTACAGGTTCTGTGTGAGCCCGATCCTGTGTGGGTCTTCTGCGGGGGTTAGTTACCTATCGATCCTTCGTGGGTCCGACGACTTAGATGGATCAGTGATCATCTTTATCGTCCTTGAAGAAGTATACCTGTGTAAGCTGAATCCTGTTGCTTTCCTGTGTGGATTGTGTAGTGCAATCCTGTGTGGATTATGTTTTGCTTTCCTTTGTGGAATACGTATACTTTCCTGCGTGGACTGAGTTGTACTTGGGCTCGGAGGTTGGAGCGTATCTTAATAGATGACTTAGGTATATGTATGGGCATATACCTAAGCAGTGTCGGTTGTTACTTCGTAATCGTACTTTTCTTCGTAGTTTATCCTTTGTGGATTTGAGAGACCTTCAGGGGTCTCGGGGTCCCTACTGAGTAGCTTATACTCACCCCTGCACGGGCTTCGCCCGCACTACGTTGTGTTGGTTGCAGACGACGGACAACGTTGACCTTAGCTGAGGCTTGTAGAGCGGGACGGTACCCGGAGGTGGACCACTAGGCGGGACGTGCACGGAGCGGACGACGGGACCCGTGAAGCAGAGGAGCTATCTGTACCCACCCTTCAGGTGGGATTTCCGGTGGACATCTCGGAGTAGCGGCCTTTACTTTACAGTTGCTGTTTTTCCCTTTTCGAGTTGTACTTTACTTTTAGTTTGGGTTTGTATTCTGACCCATTTACTTTTCCGCACTTTTAGTAGTACTCTGCTTTTGTTAGTGTTTACTTTCCGCTTGCTTACTCTGTGATGTGTGTATACTTTTCAATGGCAATGCCTTCCCTTTTTACCGGGATTTACGCCTTGGTGCTAGTCGCCAGCCCCTGGCCTATGGAAGGCGGGCTTGGGGTAGTCACGGCACGGACCCCGAGGGCGGGTCGTGACACTATTTACATCACCATGACTCATGCATGATTCATAAATTTAGGTTTTATCACTTATCATAAATTATTGTATTTTAAAATTCATAAAAATTTTATGTATTTCAAAAAATTTCCAAAAATTCATTGTAACCATTTCTAGATACGTAGAATAAAATAATTAACTCAATTTTATGAAAATAAATTTCTAAATGTGAGAAATTTTATTATTAATTAAAATCATCAATACTTGAAAAATACATATTTTAAAATTATAACTAATTTTATAATACTTTGAAAAAATAACTAAGGTCTAATAAAAAAGTCCAACAATCATAAGAAATAAATAAATTAATTTTAGAATACATTTTATGAAAATTTATTTCCTTTTTTATTTATTAAGTTATTCATATATTCTTTATAAAATATTTATGACTTATAAAAATACAAACACTATCATTTTTTCACTTAAACGATGGATAAATTTTATTTATAATTTCATTGGTAATATTACTACGTAGATGGCCAATTTAATAATCATATGTGTCATATTACTACTCATAAGGGTCAGTTAATATTCACCCAAAATTATGTTAGTCTTATCAAACTCCAAAAATATTACTGATCACAACCATGTATGTCATATTATGTAAATTTAAAACATATAAGTGACAATATTATGTTTAAAGGTCACATAGTACATAGTAGTTCATTGTGTTGTGATTTCATGAAATTATACGACATAATTATAATAAGTGTATTTCCATTGATAAAACATTGGTTTATTACAATCATCCCCCTTATAAAATTTCACCATAAAAATATCATTATAGATTTTAATCCACCAATAAGTGCATTTATTTTTCATTGATTTCCTATTATAGTTCCCATGTTTTATCTTTGTAATCATGGTTCCACAATAGTACTTTGACCAGATGAGTTATCCGATTACATAGAAATATATATCTACGATATAAGATCATTAATAGCTACTCTTCATATAAAATATCATTCTCTAACTGTACCAGATATAAAAAATGTACATGTGATGATTTGGTAAGTTCTTTTTTAATAGGGATACATTCAAGATATTGTGTAATGTAGATATAGTAGGCGGATTTTCTAGTTGATAGGCCAAAACTCCCACATAATCAATAATCATGAAGGGGTGATGTACTGGGGAATTACCTTTCTTTTCCTCTCAACCTCATGTACTTATTCCATGGAGATATGCATTGGAATAACATGACTCTAATGTTGAACTCCATGTCCAATTTACAATTCTCTATATAAAACTTTTGTTGACTTTGGGATTCGTCAATGTGGATCTGAATGGTTTTAACCTTATCCAAACTTTTTGAACAATTTTAGGGCCTATAAGAATATTCTCACCAACTTCATCCCAACATATTGGTGTTCAACACCTTATTCCATAATCGACTTCATCTGGTGCCATTCAAATGCTGGAGTGGAAACTATTGTTTTATAAGATTTCAACCAGAGAATGATTTTGGTCCCACACATATTTGATGTCCAGAAAACATGCTATCAACATGTCTTAGGGTTTCTACATCCTATTTCTATATTGGGAATCGGTTTTATGATGATAGGACATACTGATGTTTAGTTCATATCATAGTGGATATTAGAGACTTTTCAAGAACATCATGGTGAATCTCTATTCTTTATTTGATACAATTGATAGTGGTACTCTATGCATCCTTACTACCTCATTGAAAAATATATTTTAATGTTTATACAATTAGAATAGCTATCAAATTGTGAAAAGGAGATATGCCTTTTTAAGACAATCCATAATGACACATATATTGTTGTTTCATTTGTATGCCCTTGGAAGACCAGTGACAAATCCATAGTGATGTTGTCACACTTCCATAATGGTATGGGTAGTTGATGAACCATCCCCTAATACTTATATCTTTTAGAATTCATATGTTAAAATACTAGGAACATTGATGTATTTTCACTATTATTTTTCTTCATATTGTCCCACCATAAGTTCTCTAGGATATCTTGATCCATCTCTATGCTCCTTGGGTGAATATTGAAGGTTGAGCTATGTGCATCATTCAAAAGTTACTTCTATATATATGGATAATATGGTAAACATAATTATGACACAAATCTTACAACTCCTTTCTCTTCAATCATGAACTCATAGGATTCACCATTTCTTATAGGATCCAACATTTTTAAAATTTATACATCTTTTCTTTGAGCATCCTTTATCTCCTCTATGAGGGATGGTTTTGAAATAATTTGATAATGGATTGATGATGTTCCTCCCATAATTATTCACATGTCCATCATCAAAAAATCTTAGAAAAATAAATACTTTTCAATTCTCATATTTGATATAGATACATGATCATTTCTATATAGTGAATCCTCAACCTTATTTTCATTACTATGATGGTAGTAGATTGAGCAGTCATAAACCATGATGAGATCTGACCATCATCACTAGCGCATGTTAATATCTTTATATGTGAAAATAAAATATATACTCTTGTGATTGGTATATATCTCACTTTTCTCACCATAGAGATAATAATGCTAGATTTTCAATGTAAAGATCATAGCCACAAACTCTAGATCATGTGTATGGTAGACTTGGAAATGGATTTTTATATTTCTATGAGGTTTAGGCTATCAAATTACCATTTTCCATTAGCAGAGTACCTAATACTCTCTTTGAATCAACAATTTATAACACAATGAGTTCTCCACATATAGAGTGTCTGAGTATTGGGGCAGTGATGAGACTATTTTTGAGCTCTGTAAATATTTTATCACATTCCTGAGTCTAGGAGAACATTAGTCCCATTAGGGTCATCTAGTTCTATGGGTTTTTTTATCATGTTATGATCTTCACAATTTTTCAATAATACCTAGATACATCCATATTTTTTTGGATCCCTATTAAAGATGTTTCCCTTGGCCATTCTTTAATTTCCATTGTCTTGGAAGGTTCTACCAAATCTTATTTTCTGGTGTTTACATTACCCATGAATGATACTTCATCAATATAGATGTAACATTCACTATAAATTGCATATATTTTATCCCTTCCCAATGTCATTAGCATATTATTCAAATACCCCATGTGTTACTCACTGATCATGGAGAATATGATAATATCCACGATAAAGACAACCATAAATTTTCTGAAGTAATATCTTAAGACTAAATTAATTAAATGAATGAAAATTATAGAGTATTAGTGAATTTGAAGGGAATAACTATTAAAACATTGTTTTCATATCTCGTCTGAAATGATGATGTGGGAATATATTCCTTCATCACCTTTAATTGGTGATATCCTGACCGAAGGTCCACCTTAGATAAATAACTATCCCCATGAAGATGATCAAAAAAGTAATCTATCTGAGGTAGAGGATACTTGGTCGTTTTTATGACTTTATTGAGCTCCTGATAATCAATGCATAGGTGTGATGAAAAATCCTTCTTCTCGACAAAAAGGAGTAGCACATCCCATGTTGAAGCACTAAATCTTATAAAAACCTTCTCTTGATTATATTTTAACTGCTTCTTTATCTCGTTTAGCTCAATGGTGGCTATTATATATGGTGTCTTTCATATAGGTATGGATCATGGAATAAGTTCAATTTTGAACTCATCCTCTTGACCCGAAGAAATATATAGAAATTCATTATGGAATACATCAGTTCAATCCCTCATGATGGGAATATCATTGAGAATAATAATATACTTTAACTAAATCATTTGATCTAGCCATGATATCACATAAGGAATTATTATACGCACTTGAGATAACTATTCTAAAAGAGATTCATATTCCTCCATAAAATTTTAATTTATTGGAGGATGCGTAAGTATGTCAAGAGTGGACTATCATTCTTGATATTTTATGTCGGCATTGTATAAATATATCCAATCCATTCATTATATAACATCTAACTCCACTAATATAAGTATAAGAATATTTCATGAGAGGTTCATTCCACAAACTTTTACTTAGGATGTGTTATAAACATTGGATGAAATAATTTTCCCAATCCTTGATCTCCTAGAAAACATACTCTGAATATTCTAAGGTGTTGTTTGAATATGACTACAAAACAATGATGATATCGATGAATGAATAGAACCAGAATCAATTAGTACATTCATTATTCTTGAATGAATAACCAGAATACCAATCACAACATCATTTCTTTATTCCACCTCATCAGTAGTGATTTCATAATTCTTTACTTGTTTCCTTAGAGGTTGATTTTTATTTTCTATTACAACCCTTATCATAGGGAAATTGGTCAAACAATGACCATTCTCCATGCAGTTGTAACACTACACTAGATTCTAAGTGTGGAAATAAACCTTCCTTTATTCTTTCACATTAATGGAATTATTCATATCCCTTTGGATGTTCATAGCTATATTTCCCATCTTTCCACATTTGATGCAATTCTTAGTCCATTTAGATAGTTTGTAGGATGCTTCTTCCTAAAAATTTGGCATGGGGAATGTTCGATCTTCATTCTATCATGATATGTTTTTCCAAACCACCCATATTAGGATCCAAATTACACTTTTTTGTCATATGGATCATGCAACAACTGGGAGTCTCCAATGTCCATTTCAAATATGAGGGCACAATAGAAAGTCTCTTCATAACTATCAAAGTCTTGAATCCCCAATGTTTTTTGGATATTTGGCTTTACTCCTCAAATGAAGTGGTCTATCAGTAATTTGGTTTTCGTGTCAAATATTTAGGTTTATCTTGAAAGAATTGTGATATTTGATTTATACACCATGATGGGCTAATCATCCTTCTACATGAATCTGATGAACTCTCTTTTCTTCTTGAGGAGTAGTGTTCTAGGAAAATATTTATTGAAAACACTTAATTGAATTCCTCCAAATCCATGGAATAAATATCCTCATAGGAGTTTTTATTATTTATTAGTGTCCACCACTAATCGGAATCCCCATAAAAATGATATTCCTCTACTATGAAATTATATTCATATGAATACTTGAGGACGTAGAATATATATTCCATATATTTATTCCACTCTTCCATGTTGCGGCGATCATAAGGTCCAATAATCAAGGGAGGCCTTTTCCGCATGACGGTTTAAATGGATAATTTCTCTTTCCATTGATTATTAAGGAATTATACATTATTCATGTTATTATTTATAAGTTCGTCTAGCTAAGAAAGTAATATAATGATGTTTTGAAAACGTTTTCCCGTCATATTTGTCATATCACTAGGTAAATCATTACATTTCATATCAAATTGATTATTGGCACATGTTCTTCTATTTCCATCCATTACCTATGACAATTAAAACCAAATAGTGGGCTTGAATAATTAGTTAATGAGCATAAAAAGGAATCATTAAATATAAATGGATACTCTCTAAAAGGAATATTATATCCTATTATGTGATCCACTAGGATTCAATATTAGTTATCCTTGATTTGTTTCTTTTCATATATTCTTATGATATATTTTTTCCCTAAATTGTAAAGACCCGTAAAATTCAAGGGAAATTTTCTCTTAATTTTCTTTGGAATTTTACAAGAACGCAGTTTCTGACTGCACTGGATTCCGAGGCCCGGTGTGTCCAGAATTTCAATCTAAAGTTCAGCTCGGGTACGTTCAGTGAACGAATGAGCAGAAATGTCTAACCTTTGAACCGTTGCTCGGAATCGAATTCTGAGGGCACCGATGAAACCACAACACCGGTAATTGCTTAGGAACACATTTTTTGGAGTTGCGTTTACACGAGGAAATTTGATAATAATTGGGAAGTTAAAAATAAAAATTTAACTATAATTTTTATTTACTCTAAGTGGTTTTAAGCTTTGGGTGAATGTTGGGTAACTACCCAACTTCCCATGTGAGGGTGGTGGGGCCCACACGAACCCCACCCCTTCACATTCTTTAACCCCCCTTGATCTTTTCATAACTCCCCTTAACCCCATTAAGGCTTCCCTTCATTAATTTGTTAACTCCTCTCTTTATTTTTTCCCTTTAAACTCTCCACCTCCTTCTCATTATGTTTTCCAACTAAATTAATTAATATCCCTATTAATTAAATGAAACAACACTTCTTTTTGAATTATTTTGAATTGGTTGGATTTTCTTTAATGTGTGAGTAAACTATTTTGATATTTGGATAACAAATATTATTGTGGGGGAACCTCTGGAGAAATAGAAGAGCTCCCTCCTTCCACGAAGAACGGTTCTCTTTCCGACGAATCATCGATGAACGAAGCTCGAGACGAGAACAAAGGAACTTTACGGGAGTGACTAACTCCAATGATTTTTGACACCTTCATCTCCTCCCTTACGACGATGTCAATGAACCGATGTCCGACTTCTCGCGATATCATCAAAGAACAATGACCCTTGAGGTAGGGGAATTTATTTGGGGTTCTCTTTTCTTTTGAGAAAAGAATGACGAGCACAGACCAACCAATTCAGGTTGATCCGCGGATCGTTCGTTCATGTGGATTGATGTTGAGGATTATTGTTTTTTTCCGTGAATTTTTTCTTTGCCGTACGTCGAATTCTATTAGATGGCTGCTTGCTATCATTATAACGGGAGGAGGTCGGACCGCACGAACACAGCAGACCCTCCTCCCCACTTGTTGTATGAATTTTTTGCATCACGTGAAAGGCGGCGTTGTGCCGTTGCACCACACGGAAATTATGAGGAAGGGCTAAGAAGCGCAGTGCCGTCGCGCCACTCCGATGATGTTGAACAAGCCACGGAGCCGTCACGGCACGTTGGAAAACTAAAAATGAAGCAGCACGGGCGTTTTGGAATCCTCGCAGTGATGGATGTGTCCTTGGAGGGCTATTGGCGAAGACAGAACGAATTTCCGACCACCGGAAACCATCCGGTGGTCCGCGGAACAACCTGCTGGCGCACCTCGCCGGCCCAGCGGTGCCGGCTGCGGGTGGCGGCGGTGCCCGGTGCGCCGCCGGAAGAAGCCACCGCGGCTGAAGCCGCAGCGGCGGAGCGCAGTCCCGCAACAGCGCGAGACCAGAGGGGGGTGGTGGGACGCGGCCGGCTGCCCGCGTACACTGGCACGGGCGGCCCCATGCGGGGTCGCGGTTCTTCACGCGGGGGCAGCGCCCCGCTCCGCTCCACTCGGCTGTAACTGGCCGAGCCGACCCACTGGCCGGGTCGGGTCACGCCCAGGCCGGGTCGGACCTGGACACCGGGTCAGGTCGACTCGGTTCGGGCCGACCCGGGGGGGTTAGGCCGGGTCGGTCCGGGCCCATACCCCCCCGTTTCGGATCGCTTTCAGTAAAATGCCCATATCATGGGCTACAGACCTCCGATCAACGTACCATCAGTGGAAATGTGATCCTTGGATCGAGATGGTCATTTCGGTTTATCGCACTCAAGGTTTCGGAATACTTCAGGTTCGACCGAGTTGGTTCGTACACAAAACCAACCGGGGCCTCGGAGCGGAAACACTCGTAGCTTGAACTCAGGATGTCTAATTGACATGCAGTCGACTTTAATGGATTCCACTAAGTGAGACAGATCATTTGTCTTACTCCACTCGAGGTTTGGGTGTCGTCGGAGTGCAGTCGGGTTGGTTCGTGCATGAAACCAACCGGGGCCCTGGAACGAAAAAGCCAATAACTCACAGACCGGGCGTCCGATTGACGTGTCGTCTGTCTCGTTGATTTACTCTTGAGGAGATGGAACATTGGGCATACTTCGTCCGAGAATTGGATGCAGTTGGAGTATGGACGAGTTGGATTGTACCCGAAATCCAACTGGGCCCCTGGAACGGAAAAGCTGATAACTTTCAGACTGGACGTCTGTTTGACGAACCGTTAGCGGAGATGGTGATCACGTTGAGAAACGGTCCCTACGAGTATACCCTATGAGAGATCGGGGTAGAGTTGACATGCGGCCGGGTTGGTTCGCACATGAAACCAAACAGGCCCCTGGGACGAAAAGGCTAGTAACACACAGACCGTGTGTCCGATTGACGCGCCGTCTATTGTGTTGATACCCTTCTGACGATGTGGTCCTTTGAGATACTTTGTTTGTGGGACTTGTGATACTTGTAGTATCGACCTGTAGCTTGTGGAGCGGACCCTCCCAGAGACGAGCGTACGGAGTACGGAGTATGGAGATCGTGTAGCTGACTGAGACATGACGAATGCTTGACCGACTCGACTTGGAGTGAGTCGACTAGCCCAGTGGACAGAGCACTACTTTTTTTGGGTGCAGACCCATGGAGGACGGAGCACTACCTGTGTGACAGTGTAGACCCGCGGTACTCGTCCAGAGAGTACCTCTGCAGGCTACTAGAGGGTGTGCACTAATGTGTTTGGGTGGCATACCCCGGCAAGAAGCACTGCTATGTTTGGGTGGCTGGCCCGCGGTACTCGACAGGAGGAATACCTCAGCAGTCTTAGGTTAGTGAGCAGTACCTCAGAGTCATGACATGACCACTGTACACTCCTGAGACGGGTCTCTTTAGCAGTTATGGTTTCGATAATGAAAATCATGGTTTGAGCTGAGAATTTTGACCTTTGAGTTTACCTCAGTATTGAGATGGGTCACTTGATAACTTAGATATATGTATGGGCAAATACCTAGGTAGTGGTTATCCATTGATTTCATGATCTTGGTGTTTCCCTCATGATTGAGATGGGCTACTTGATAACTTAGGTATATGCATGGGAATATACCTAAGTAGAGGTTATCTGTTGAGATCTTCTTTGTGGTTATCCATGTTGGTTTTAGTGAGACCTTTAGGGTCTCGGGGTCCCTACTGAGTATCGTTATACTCACCCCTGCACGGGCTATGCCCGCACCTCATTGTTTTGGTTGCAGACGAAGGGGAGAGCTGACGGAGGACGAGTGTTCGAGGACTACACGGTACCTGGAGGTGGACCACACGACGAGTCAGTACCCAGAGATGGACCACACGACGAGTTAGTATTAGGAGGTGGACTTCACGGTGAGACGACACTCGGAGGAGGTTGACAGGCGAGAGCATTGTGGAGGCTATCTGTACCTACCCTTTAGGTAGGATCCGTGGTGGAAGATCCCGGAGATGCACTATCTGTACCAACACATCAGGTAGGATCCGAGGACGACGACCCAGAAGCTGCTTCCTTTCGTCCAGCTGTTGTCTTTTTCTGTTTTACTTTTGTTCAGTTGTAGCTGTACTTTCAGTTGGGTTTGTATTTTGTCCCATTTACTTTTCAGCACTTTCTTTTTTTACTTAGTGTTTTTCTTCCGCTTGTACTCTGTAGTGTGTTGTTTACTTTTATAAAGGCAATGCCTTCCCAGTTATCGGGATTTACGTCTTTGGTGCTAGTCGCCAGCCCCTGGCCTATGGTAGGTGGGCTTGGGGTAGTCGGGACACGAGCCCCGAGGACGGGTCGTGACATTAATAATGGATTAAAATTAGCTTATTAATTTACCAAAGCATATACATAGGGAGGGTAAAACCTAGAGTGCAGTAATGCCAGTTTTTGGGGACCGGTTCTCATTTGAGTTGATCTCAAAGCAGTGATTTCCGATTCTACCCCTAGATACATCACTTCGAGAGCCACATCTACTTGTTCGTATAGATAGTTGGATTTATTATCATGATAAACCACGTACTATATACATAGAAAATTTTAAGGATGTTTTCTTATACATAGTCTCATCCTTAAGGTTATTACTAATGTCCTCAATTCCTATTCTCAAAAAAATATTATCTTTTCTCAGATACTAAATATTGAATCCCTAGACATTTATATATATCATTACACAATTTTAATAATAATAAAACACTATTTTACATGTCATGTATGGAAAATTCTAGTGTCATAGAAGACTAGGTACCTAAAACTGAAAACATGGGACTAAATGAAGGATTTATTTATTTATTATTCATAAGGATATCCTAACATCTTCTAATTTAATTCATCATCATAGGATAACATGGAGATAAAATAAATCAATAGATGAGCTGAAAGAATAGTAAGGGAATAGTATGAATACTAATGATTTAGAACATGGGTTAGAAGGCATGTAATAATAATATAAAAAGGCATGGAACATGAGAAATCATAACATATAAACACGGGATCATCTAAACATTGAGTCATAATAATGTGACAAAACATATATCATGACATTAACAATAATCAAAGAATGTTACACCTAGAGGAGGATACATCATTTTTATCCTCCAATACCATTGTTGTGACCTCCTTGACACGAATTACACATGATAGGTTCCCCGAGTATAGTAGGACACAAGGACACAAGAAAATCTCATCTTACACCAGAGGCTGTCGACTAGTAGCAAGGGCCTAGGGTGTGTCTGTGGGGATACTACAACCTCATTATCAGAGTTTACCATAATGGAAAGATATATATTATAGTAAACAATGGAATAATGATAAATAAACGGTGTAAGGAAACTGATTAAATATATTCAAAAGAATAACAATAATTATAACAAATAAAAATTGATGATATAATGTCATGTCACTAGAAAACTAGAAAACATGGATACACTACATTAGGAATATTATGTTCCACAAAATTTCAAAGGAAATAAAAAATAATTCAATTTATCCCACGATTTGGATCGGTTATTTAAAATCAAGCTCTATACTAAACATTAAGCAATCAGGAGTTCGAAGATGTATGATTATCTTCTTCAATACGTACAACATTATAATCTACTCTAGTTACCAAATGGTTCCTGGAGAGGGTGTCAGATAAATCATAGTGGTCCACCACCTATGGTGTCTATAACATCTATCTCGTGCAATGTAATACATTTGTTTGTAGGCATGTATATATAAGGAAATGAAAGAAGTACAGTATAACGAAATACTCATTTACCTACTTCATCCCTCAGCTAGTGTTTGAACTGTTAACCAGTTCATTAATTATGTAATTACCATTTAATGTTAATTTTTCACGTGAGGTATAACCAACACTAACATTAACTCATTATATTTTATGTAGGTAAGGCCCCAATACATAAAAACCAAACCTGGAAATGATATCCAGTGAGGGAGTTCAATGGTAACAACCAAGGTGACATACATATCATGGAATGATAATTTAGTAGTCTCTGAGTCTAGCTAAGGGGAAAGAGTGTAATCCACAAAGAGTAATGTAATGAATTTCAAAGTATGTAAATTATCGGTTTAAAGGTGAGAATCCAATGCAAAATAAAGCTATGTAATGATAGGTCCATATGGGATTCAACCATGGAACCCACTATTCAGTGATGGAATTAAGTTGTGAATACAGTGTATCATGTAATAAGGTAGTGTTCCCAACGATTGTATATCGGGCGTCCAAGGAAAAGATAAGTACAAGAGTCTAGTTGGGGGTCAACCCATACAAATCACTTACTTCAATTAAAATTGGGTTCCTGATTCCCATGTTATTCCTCTCTAATAATAAAATGTGAGATCGAGTCATTCCATTCCTATTGGATAATATAATCATGGAATAATTCATTAGATTCATGCATTGTTATACATTATTAGGGATTTTCCAAGTATAATTGAAACCATTTAATCAAGTCCGAATTAAAAATTACGGCATATTGAATTTTGAGGTTCAATTCACTATATTACATCAATATGGAAAGGGGTTCTATGGACAAGTTACATTTATTCAATCTCATTTTTTAAAGAAAATATATATACTTAATATACTTTCCATTTCCACATTTCTCATTTAATAATAAATTTGAATCACTTACCATAGGCAGGTCCAGGGGTGAGTTAACATGGTTATTTACATTATCAAATTATTCATTAATAACAAAAAAATTTATTATAGGATGTCTTACCTTTACAGAGGTCATGCGACGGCACACCCGAACGGTTTCTCAAAACTGCCAAAACACAAAAAACCAAATATAGAATATCCTTCGACATAGGTTGGATTATGTTTTTGGTGTTATAATTAACAATTAATCACATATTTTGAAAGTGTATAACCATAAAATTATAAAATTATAACCATGAAATGTAAATTTACAAAACGTCTCCTGATGATATTCGCTGGCCCCACACAAAAATTCCAAAATCAATGAACATTATAGATGTGTTATAGACCACCAACCATATGGTTATACAACTATTCTTCTCTAGTATCTATCCCTGAATTTCCATGGATTGTATTATATATATGAAAAGGTGAAAAATAATCATACCACGATATATCATTCAAGAGGAAAATAGATAGTGAACGGCTCAATAGGACTCGAGTATTTACCGACGGGGATACAAAATGAAGAACAAAAGCTCAATTGGTTTTCAGATGATGGAGATAACATTATTCCCTATTTATTTCTTAAAAAACCAAATATTGAGAAGGAAATAGGACTATCCCCCATTAACTCAGTTTAGAGAAGAAGGAGGGTGCTTAATAAGATCATTAATGGAAAAGTCCAATTTTACCAAATATTTACACTTTTCAGGGTTTGTGCTCTTGATTTAATAGAATATTCACAAACCATTCATAGGTTCCTGAAAAAAAAGGATGCTCGCTTGGTTAGGCTGCACGACAATGTGCCAAACGTGTGAGATGGCTCTGTTAAAAAAACAATATCCATACAGTTTACTCCAAATTGATTTCCAAGCCTATTTTTTCCAAAAAGACAGGTTCTGGGCTTAGAACAAGCCCCAAATCCCTCTGATAACATTTATATCCCATTATTTCGTCATATTAGGTCTATGATAATGATTTTGACCTAAAATTAAAGGATCCATATGTGATTGAAAACCCATGTTCTTACAGTTTCATATTTTAGAACGAGTCAAGGCTAACATCCAAGACCATTTTACATAACGTCTCATGAGACTCGACATTTTCCCAATTAGTGGGCTATATGGTCTCACCCATAATATAATTTTCATTAATATTAATTCCATATAATGAATAATACATAATATATCATATAATCATAAGGATACCCCTTGAAATAAGTGGGTATCATAATCTTTTCACAAAGGATAACAAATTAGTGTATCATACAAGTGTACATGAAAGAATGGAGATATACCATATATTAACATTCATAAGTAAAATTTTAATATATAATTTTAAGTAATTTAAATCATTAGTGTCAACATTTTCGAAGATTATTTAATAAATTTTAGCATTAAATCATTTTAGTGCATATTTATGGAAAATACTAATGGGTGTTTATAATAGAACATTGCATAATATCATATAAAAATCATTAGTGATCCAATAATTTTTTTAAAATAAAACTACTCATTTTATAAAAACATTGGTTTTTTATAATATATGATATATTTCACATTAAATTTGGTATAAATTCATGAAGGTCCCTTAAAATGGGTGTGGTTATTGGGATGTATTTATGATGGAATCATTAAAAAACTTGTATATGCTCAAAAAAATAATTATTTATGGTTTTGATAAATGTGTTTTCATCATATAAACAGAAATTATAAGATGTAAATAAAAATAATAGAAACATCATATGGCTAGAAAGAATTATAGAGAAACTCAAAGGAATAATGGAGGTTCGGGTAGAATCCCCTACCGTATGTCTGAGGTTCTCCTTACTTGATTTTAATGTTTGGGATAACCAAATTACATTAATTAATTAATATTTATAGAACCACGTATTAGAAAATTTATCTAGTATATCCATTTTATGTTCATTCATGACAAGTTTTGATGGGTTATGAGGTTAAATTTCATTTTTTAGGATCTTTTGTTTCCTTGGTTTTAATGATTTGTTTACTTATATACGTGTAAGGATAAACATGTAAGAAGATAATGGTTGCCCAGAATTGACGATTTTTATTATAAGTGAACAAATAATAGATTACATGGATATACAATTAATTTTTTCATATGTAGTGATGATGAATATTGATATAGAACATTAATGACAATTATTTTGGTAAATTGGTGGGTTTTTATTACAACGAACTCATTTTGATATAAAAATTAATATCATGTTTACGCAAAATTAATGATCATTAAATTAAATTTAATAAATATATTATATATTGGTTCGACCATAAAAATGGGTTCATGACCAGAATTGATGATGGTAATAGAAATTAAACACTCGACATCCTTTATATTGATAAATTAACAAATCTCGGATGGTCTTTTCATTTCTATTATAGAAGGATGGGAAAAAAGAGATAATGATGAATTAATCCATTATAATAACAAAACTCTAGTACATGTAAGTTATTGTTGTTATTATAATATTTGGATAAAATTAGGGGAGGATAGAAAATAAATGAAAATAACCTGAAGGAAAATAAAATCAATGAAAAGAGGATTTTACCTCTTCAATAATGTTATGTGAGAACCTATTTAGGGGAGAGGATTAAGAATTTTTAAGAGACCAAGATCTACTAGACATGGGAGTGGGGATTAGGGAGATATTTTATCTATTTTTGGACATGTCACAATGCTTGATATTATTTAATTGAAGAGGTAAAGAGGGGAGGTATTTCTAGTGGAGCAAAAGAGGGGTTTCCAATTATTTTAATCATTAGATGAGTATTTTCCCTCAATAATAGGAATATATTTGATTATTGTGACCAAAAATAGTAATAAGTGCATGCATTTTCGAAACAATGGCCATTTATATCATCCATTACAAACACATGATGCATAAATTCAGGTTTTTGTACTTATCAAATATTATTGTATTTTACTATTTATAAAAAAATCAATCACTTCATAAAACTCAAAAAATATCACCATAACCATTTTTCGATGAATAGAATTAAAAAATGAACTCGATTTTATGAAAATAATTTCATATGTATGGGAAAAATAATTTTTAAATGAAATCATCATTTACTTGAAAATTACAATTTTTAAAAATATAACTAATTTTATAATACTTTGAAAAGTTAACTAAGGTCACATAAAATTATCCTATAATATTACAACATCAAAAAATAAATTATGAATAAATTTTATGAATATAAATTTTCTTTTTTAGTTATTTAATCATTAATTATTTTTTAATAAAATATTTATGTCTTATATAAATAGTTATACTATCATATTATCACTTATATGATGGAAATATTTTACTTATAAATTCATTGGTAGTATTACTATTTACATTACCTATTTACAATTCCTAAGTGTCCTATTACTATTCATATGGGAATAATTACTATTCCTATTGTCCAATTACTAATCACCAAAAAATAATTTTGTTTTATCAGTCTCCAAACATCTTACTGATTAGAATCATGAATGTTAGTTTTTTTGTAATTCAAAACATAGAAGTGAAAATATTATGTCTAATGGTCCCATAGTAAATATTAGTTCATTGTGTTGTGATTTCATGTGATTATATTAAATAATTACAAAAAGGTAAATTCCCTTTATTAAACTTTTGGACAATACAGGTTCTTTATGAGTTTGTAAATTCCCAATGCATATCATCCAACATTGTCAAACCACGTGTGTAGCATGACCAGGTGTCATGCACCAATTAAAAATGTTTTCTATCTCAATTGGATAATTTTGGGATTGTCAGCCCCATATAATTATTTTATAGAGTGACATCCACATGTAGTGTCCAAATAGTGATGTTTTTTCATGGAAACCACTAACTCTATCCTTTAAAAAAACCTATTAATGTTTCATATACATTGACTCATCATTTGGTTTATCTCTATACACTCACTTAGAGATATTTGAATAATTTGATCTTCCATGTTTAAAAATTTTAACTACTCATTTTCAATGATAACAAAAGTATTGTCCATCTCTTTTTATAAAATGATATTACATGCTTTTTTTAATATTTAATACATTAAATAAACAAACACAAATTTTTTTTTTATTAATTCAGTCCCCTTAGAAAGATGGAAACGTAAAACACCAGTTCATAAGTGAATGAATAATTTCCCACAATTTTCTTTATAACAATAACCATTATTATAAACACAATAAATAATATATATCTTCATAACATTAGGAAAAAAACATATGAAATTATGATCTAAAATTCTAAATAATGGTATGTAATGGAGATAGATATTCATCACATAGACTTATGTATATGAAAATATGAGCTTAATATTTGAAAACCAGACCCTGTATTTCAAATATCATATTAAATATTCAGACCATAATTATTGGGAGCTCATAATAAATTAATCTTAAGGGAAGCAAAGAACACGGTCAGTGATAAAATAACAATGGAATAAGACATTGAATTGTGGAAAAACATAAAAATATAAAATGATTTCCAAGGTAGTCAAGGTTTTCTTAATATAATGGGTTCGAACCATAGACCATGTTAGTATTCATGCTACACTCCCAACACCATCATAGCAGAAAAATTAATTTACTGAACTGAGTTCCCTCCCCATTATAGCTATGTATATCTCATAAAATATATATCTTTACCCTATGTATTAAAGGGAGATATGGGTCCCATATCTATCATAATGAATTAATTTATATGAGTGCCACAAGATCATAAAAATTGATCATATAATAACACATGAAATGAAATTGGTATTGTAAACATTTTATCATATCATAAACAGTGTAAAAGGGAAAAGTTTTATAATTTTTTCACAATATCGTATCCCTTGAAAAGAAGCATTTTTCTGCAGCATATAACCTGTGTAAGGTAATTATGTTTCATAAGAATAAAACAATTGGATGATAAATGGGATTCATAAATATCCTATAATAATGACATAAACCATTCAATGAAACAATATAAATGGTATCCATAGATCGTATCCCCATAAGAGAATGATTAATACTGTTAGACGTCACCATATGAGCAAAAAAATATTGAAATATCATTTAAATCATTTCTTGAGGAAAATATCATTTCCTCAATGGAAAACAATTTTCAAAAATATATATTTTCAAAACAATATATCTTTGAAAATTACATTGAAAACATATTAAGGGTATTTATAAGAATTAATTTTTCACGACGTCAGATTATTTCATATAATTTGTAAATGAAAAAAAGGTTCTTTTCCCATTTTCGATAAAAGACAAATGAGTATTTTTTTTCATAGTAATTTGTGGATTCCTCTAAAAAAGTAAATATGGGTAATAATATCCTTGAAAGCTAAGAATAGATATAATTTTTTTTAAAATCATTTATATAAAACACGATATTAAATTAAAACTTATTTTTGACCGAAAATATAAATAATGTCAGATATTATGAAATACGTTTTTCTTAAATAATATTAAGTACCAAAGAGTGAAAAAATGGTACAAATAATATAATATATAATTATTATCCATATGAGAATAAACATATTTAAAAATATTGAGAGACAAATCATAATATTTTATTTATTTATGAATAATTACAAATAATCCTGATAATCTATGAGATTATAGAAATCAACTCTTACATCTTTTGGTTACATAGAACCTGAAACCACATGCTAGAATGAAATGAATTGAATCATAAAAATCATGATTAAGAATGAATAAATGAAATTAAATGACAATGTGAATTTATAGAACTGACATAATAGAATATAGATTCATAATATAATGTATGTCTACAAAAATGAAAATTCTTACGAAAATCCCCTACTTATTTAATAAATCATGAAATGTAAACCACATGAATGATAAATACTCATATGGATAGATATAAAAAAAATTTGTTAGTATGATATTAATTAAATTACATGCATTGGTAGTATAAAAAACATATTGAAATGCATTAAGAACAGGTCTTGTGTGCCATGATAAATTAATGTGAGACAACAATACAATATATTAAGTCATTAATTCAACTATACTCATTAAATACAACATTATGATAAAAAAATTTATTATATATCTACTAATAAACATAAAAAATTTATATCATACCATATATTATATTTATATGATCTTTTATTACCCATTTATTAACATTTTCATGTTAATTTTATATTTCAGGTAATCACATATTGGTTTTCCTTACATGTTTTAACTTTTAATTTGTGTTCTAATATATTATATTATTATATAATCATCATAATATTTTTATCCAACAATATAAAATAATATATATTGTTAATATGTATAATTAAATTAATCCATAAGTGATTGAAACATGAAATTAAATTCATAGTTCATTAAGAATGTAGTTTGTATGTATGAATGAGCGTGGATTCCATTTTCTTATCATGTTGAATGAAATAAAATAATTTGATATATTAAATTTATATAGTAATTTTTATTTGATATATATATATATATATTATTTATATTAACCCAATTCATAATACATTCCATTTATTGAATTATGGAATCACATCACATCATGGGGTGGTAGACTTTCATACATACGAACAACATTATCGTATTCCCAAAAAATGGAAATCATTAATATGTGAGTTATATAATAATTAAAAAATCAAAAAAAATAATAAATATCACATTAAATTAGTATTACCAGAATTTTTCACAATATTGAATGCTTGTACAATAATAATGAACAACATCAGTTTGTGGGGCGGTATTCCACCATACAAACAGTGGAGGTGAATATTATTTGTTAGAGGTGTGTGAAGTTGTAGGTTATAAAATTATCATGAAACCATTTATATATATTTAATATATTTATATTATTATGTACTAATTAAATAAAAATAATTAATTGGATTTTATGAAAAAATAACCCAAAAATGTCTGTTGAAGATCATTACCACTTCTTCAGGTATCTCTTTTTGGTTAACACAAAAGGACCTACCTGATTAGATTTTTGATAAAATGAAGGCTTATATGATGATGGGTAAAAGGTTTTGGAATATATTAAGATAAGTATTTTTTGATCCAAAAGGTTGTAGAGGTTTGAATAGAGGGGGACATGTGGCATTTTATAATGGATTTTAGTGGGATACATGTATGTTTTATAAAAGATAGAATTCAACCAATGTATTTACCATGTCATATGGCCCCAATAATGTATATGTTTACATAAAATAAGTTATATGGTTAATAGAGGGGCATAAAAATAATTCGACAAGTTTATATGTCATTAATTCTCTTAACATTAATGATTAGTCTCTTAATGAACTTGTTTTTCACTTAATCACTATGATTAACCTTAACCGTTTTACTAATAAAAAAAGTTAAAAATTATGTTGGACATATTAGACATTATAAATAATTCTTATTCAAAATATGGAATCCATTTTCCATAATTCAAATTAATGAATTTTTATATATTAATTTAAAAATAATCATACATATGGAATGATATAATGGGGTTTTAAAGTAAAAATGAAAAAAAAAATTTATATAGATTATCTATGGGAAATTTATTTTAATGACCTAAATTGGATTGTATATTAAATATTTAAACTAAATATAGATTAAAAAAAGTTTATTTACAATTTTCCTATAAAAATAAATTATATGAATATATAATTTTCAATTAAAATTTTGTGCCTTTAATATTTCTCCACAAATGAAATGCTTTATAAAAATCACAAAAAATCTCCCTAACATATGTTCGACATTTTGAGTTGAAAAATAAATCATATTTTATAAAATATAATTTATAATAGTTTTATTAGGTGCTTTTATTATTATTTATGGACAGACATAAAAATTTTTCTTTTCAGAAAATATTCTTTCCAAACCATATAAATACTTTACCAAAAATTTTATATTTCATTTTAAAAATGATTTACTTATGTATAAAATTTTAAATAATATTTATATTGTATTTATTAGTATTTTATATAATATTTTTAACAGTAACAACTTGAATATTTATGGAATATCTTATTTAAATTAATTTAATGTCATTAATAGATTATGATTAATGGAAAAAAAATTATATTACATAAAAATAAACAAAATATTTATCTTGTTCAACACAAGACATCAATTTCCTTTGATGAATTATGTTACACAGAAGACTAAGTGTTACGAGGTAAAAATATACTATTAATATTACTATGATTGTTATTACCTTAACACATTAAGTATATAAATTAACAAGATTAAATAAATTATGAAAATATATCTTTTACATGCATGTAAAATTAACTAATTTTTTCTGAATAATTATAAATTAAATTATTTTCCAAATGAAAATAAAAAATTTTATTTTATAAAAACCATTTCTTATGACTAGAAAGATGTTATATCTTAATAAATTATATTAATTAATATTAGTGAAACATGTTCAATAAATTTTTATTTTATATATTTAATCAAATTTTTTTAAATTCATTATATAACATTGATTGTGTTAGTATAAGAATAAATCCAATTTTAAGCCTTAAAAGATGTTAAATTTGAAAAGATATGTTTACCATTGTTTAATGGGACATAAATTATAAATATAATTATGGATGATTATATAATATATATATAAAAAATAAACATCATTTTTATGGATAAATATATAATTTTTTTGGGTGAAATTTTATGGTTTTTGGAGAACATTTATATTTTGATGAATAATATGTAATACTAAATTTTAGTTCAAAAAAATTTCATATTCTTTATTATTATAAGGGAATTGTTTTTAGTTTGTTCTTAAGTCTATATAGATCATTTTTATATCATTAAAAACAATATTTCTTTTGGAAAAAACTAACATTTAATTTAGATATGAAAACTTTGAAAACTTTTGAACTTTTAATTTAAAAAATGTGCTTTTCATACCTTCTGTGAGAAAATTTTTAATATAATTTTTGCCACATTTATTTCTAGAATTTGGATAAATGAATTTTCTATTTAAAAAAATTATATTTTATAATTTATAATCACTTAAACATTGTTTTTACCAAAAATTTAATATTAATTAATTAAAATTAATAACTGCGATTACAGAAAAAATGGGCATAATTAGTGAGTAAATCAAGAAAATATGGTGTGAAAATTAGCATAATATTTTTTAAAAAATATTTTTTGTACATATTTATAAAATTAAACCTTTAATTATCTATAAGAGATAATTTTTAACCATTGGGGGAAAATTAAAACGTAGGACCACTCAAATCCTTTCCAGAATACCCAATTTGTCCTCTCCCACCACAATTAAAAGGCATCCTCTCCTCCAACATTAATCATTCTTATAATGTCATTTAGATCGACCAAAATCATCCCTAATTATACCTTAACATCAATCCCCTGAACCTGGAGTCATCAAATTTGGTAAAAATCCAACCATGTATTCCATTTGGTGAAAACTAAAGGGAGTTACATGAAAAGAATGTAACAATGTTCAATATGCATTTATGATTTATTTAAATCTCCATCCATTAATTATTTTATGATTTTATTATATATTAAAATAATAATAATATATACTCTGAATAATTTTTTATTTTTAATGATCTACCAACTTTTTTACACACTTCCATCAAAATTTTAAAAAAATAACATTTCATGTATGAAAAACAACCTCCTTATAGAACAATTTTTTTCATTTTACCTTCACACATCTCATGGGTGAAAATAATGATTGAGAAAATATTTTAATATGAAATATATTATAAATATGTTGACTTAATTGTTTAATAATTTTTTTATAACGAAAAACATAATGATATTCATTTTGTTGAAATACAATAACATCGTTGGTGGATGTGTGGACTACAACCTCATCCAAACAATCTGATACATCTACACATTTGGGGGAATGCACTAATTCTTATTTAAATTGAAAATTTGTGACCAAAAATTTTCTATATTATATTAAATCAATACTTTTTTTTCTTTAAATATAATATATAATTTTCTTTATTTGCTTTCACACAATGAATAAGTGAAAACATAATTCTTAGATGTGTTGACTACCGTTTCCTCTAAGTGATGTGATATAATTTACATAAAAATAATTATATATATAAGTATATATGATTAAATAAAATGGTATTTATGATATAATGATAATTCAATGAAGATAAATTTTACTTTCCTTCTTTCTATAATGATCACTGATATATTGGAATGTTACTCATCTATACTTATAGCATACCATCTCCATAAATGCAACATTGGTTTATTTTCCATAAACATCATTCATGTTTGGTTATAAATGTATAATTTATTGATAAATATGATAAATTTTTCATTATTATTTTTATGTATATTTATTAATAGTTACACCTATTACCATAGTTGACCTACCAATGTTGTTTTTTGACACATAATCAAAATATTGTAAAACAATATATTTTCAAAAAATAATTCTTAAACATTATTGATTATGTAATTGTATATATATTTTAAATAAGTGAAATAAATGTAAAAATAAAAAATAAAAATGTTATTAATAATGTATATAATTAACATAAGGTTATTATTAATCATTATATATAACATCCATGTCAAAGAGAACTCAAGGTAGGGTGTTAAATCACAATTTATATTTTTATTGAGACTTAATTTTCATAATGAACTTAGTTACATTTATATGGTTATATACGGGACTATTACATGTCATATCATTTATTTAATTTTTTAATGACATTAAATTATTCAAATGATGTTATTCTATTATGTATTTGATGATTCTATAGTTTCTCACGTAATAAGGGGCTTTGTATCAATCTTCAATTATTGAGCAATATCATGAGGTTATGCACCATTATTATTTTATAAACCGTAATTCCAACCCATTTAACATGTATATAATGAATATAATTATTTATAATGATATTATATATTTAATTTAATTAATATTATTTAATCTTATGTACCGTTTCAATGTTACTAAAGCATTAACAGACGGTTTTTTCTGTTTTCTATCAATATAAAATTTGTTATGTTATAGTCCTATATTCTATTTCATGGTGTATATAATGTCTCATTGAAATTTTATATCGTAAATATACTTATTCTATTTATATTATAAGATTTATTTAATGTTATTATCTTCATGGGGATACAAATCCAAATCATTCAATGAATTATGAGACACTTTGTAAGGTTTAATGAATATTTTCCTCAATAACGTTTTAATGAAATTTTAAGATAATTAGAATTAATGAACATAAAAATAATAGTTTTAAATATACTTAACTAAGTTATTTTATTTTTATTCTTTCTTAATTTATTCATTGTTTGTAATATGTTTTTTAAATGATATTTCCTTGAAACCTATTTATTTTTTAGGGGTTGATTTTGTCCAAATGATACTCTTGTGAAAACCATTTACATTCTTTGAGATAATACTATTTCAATGTGAGTTTTATTTACCCCATTGAGTTTACATGGGTTACTCTTGTTATATAAATATATATTTATTTATTTATTTTTACAATTTTTATTCCAAGGGTTAATCATCATTCAATGAGACTGTATTGATCTAATTTAATTTCAATGCGTTAATGATATTCTAAAGATATAGTTATTAATCTCAATTCTATTCCATGATATAATCACATTCTAAATAGACAATTTTCAAACCCATTTAGTTTCTATCGGTTAATCATGATTCAGATATATTTCATTAAACCCATTTACTTCACATTTGTGAATCATGTTTCAAATAAATATTTATTAAACCCTTTCCATTTCTTTAGTTAATAATGTTTTAGTGATATTGTTATGGAACATTGTTCAAATCCCAGGGTTAACCATGTTTCAAATATTTTATTGTGGAACTCATTTCCTCTCTATAGGTTAATCACATTTGGAAAAAAGAATGGTTGTTTGAATGAGATTTGATGAATTCCCTGCATATTTTTTTCTTTGACATTATAAATGATGTGTTCCCCATGATAGTGCTGAGTGAACCTACTATAGATTATATGATTTGTGCTCTGAGATAGAGCTATTATGCAATGGATAATGATTATTTTATATCGAATATTATCTTGGAATCTGACCATATATTTATTCCATATTTGAAAATATTCTATAGTGGATAAATAAGATTATTTCTCCGATGTAACTACATGTTTCATTATACATTATTTGTTTTTATAATGTTTTTATTGATATAGATTGATATCACATAGTTCATGATTCATTATTCTTATAACTATTCCCTTTTATATGTTTTCATATTTTATGGTCTAAGTATTAATGGGTATGAGTTATTTTATGATTCTCCCATGCATGTTGATTATTTACTTATACCTTTATGCCCATTTATGTTCATTGATGAAATTTAATTATAAATGAATCTATTTACCATTACTTAGAATCTGATCTAACTCATCATAAATTTCATTTTCCATTTGTTTTAAAAAATGACGTCGACTAATTTATATGAATAAATTATTTTAAAGGGATGATGTTGATTACCTAATATGAAATATGAAAATATTTTGACAACATGAGAAATGATCAAATTTATTAACTTTTTGTTTATGAATAAAATTTAATGTTAGTTTTTTATATATAATTTTTTTAATATTTTATAAAAATTTAATTATAAATGTTCCTCTAGAATATATGTTATCCATGTTAACCATTTAATTTAGTAAGGATTTAATAGAATAAATTGGGTCACAATTCAATGCAATAGTGTATGAAATTTAATGTTATATATTTTAGTATAGGATTGAGGAGTGTGAGTCTTATTCTATTACAGTTGGAATCAAGGGGTCGTTTCGATGGTAGTGGATATTTTAATGTTTTCATGTGAGCTTATCTTAATAGTTATCAGTACCATCCTAGGCCGATATACATAAAGATGATCATATAATAGAATTAGTAGACATCCCATTTTGGTTTTAAGAGATGAGATCATAATGTTATTTTTCGAGACATATTATTAAATGAGTTATTTTTTAAACCTATAATAAAATTTAATTTTTTAAGGAGGAATTAGATTTCAAGTATAAATAAAAATGGGACAACACTTGTGATCAGTGAGAAATAGTCCCATCCAGCAAGGTGGTGGGGCATGAACCCATGAATGAATGTTGATATGTATCTCACACACTGTTACTAGCCTATATGATTTCAATGATAGAATGAAATTATTTACTTGTATATATTATTTTAGAAACCTGGGTGATTTTTTTTATAAATAATGTTTTATTTATCTTTTAAGAATATATGATAAAATCCACATATTCTTTCGGCTTCATACATAGTATTTAAATAGTTGATGAATCTTATGTGTATTAATTTATAGAATAATTTAATATTTACTTTGGGTATTATTGTGTAAATATAGTTCATCGTATAATGGTTTTTTCATTTCTAAAATTATCTTACCATGTGGTAACAATTTTTTAATATCTTAATACATGCATAGTAGATTCACTATCACTTTTACGGTTATGTAGTATTTAATATTTTATTTTACATATTTATGATTTAAAAACTAATTTTGAATGATCACCAATTAGATAAGATGAATATATTTCTGTTGAAATTGATGAAATTATTAAATTATACTCATCATGTAAGTATATTTCCGTTGTATTTTTCTATTGGTCATGGTGGTAAGACAGTTCATTAACATTAAGAAACTAACCATGAAACAAAATTATTATCCTTGTACATTCAATTCTAATGAAAATATAGTCTTCTCTAACATCAATGATTAATGATATTTAATCACTTAACATTCAATGGATCATTCAATTGTTTGAGATCAATGGCCTCAGTTACCCTCTATAATTATATATGATTTCACTCTAGTCCCAAATATATCACCCCTGTGTGGAATCTTATTTATAATGGACTTGTGGTGACCAATATATTTTTCCACCATCCATTTTTAATATGTAGTTTTATTTTCCATTATTTGTGATTTTGGTTTCAATAAATAAATAATATAACTGTTAATCATTTGACAAACTAGTTGAATTTCAAGGGTAAAATTTATTTTAATGAAGGTAGGATGTAACAACCCAAAATTTTATAGAATAACTTATTTTAAATTAATTTCAATTATTCAATATGTTGTTCTAAATTAAATATTTGTTTATCAATTTTCACATGCAACAAAAAGATTATATTGTCTTCCAAGCAACATCAAAGAACATTAATGTCTTATGTTACACACAAAAACAAGTCTTTCTAGACATCAATATACTCTTAATAATATTATGATTGATATTACCTAGCCATTTTAATGGTCATAATTAATGGAATTAACTAAATTTTAAAAACATAGCTTCCACATTTTTATAAAATTAATTCATCGGTAAGTTATTACATAGAAATGAAAACAAATTTCTATTGTATATAAAGGATGTGTTTTAACAGAAACCATTTCTATGACCAAAATAGCATATTAACCTAATAAATCAAGATTATGAATATTATTAAATATATATTAATTAAATTTATATGTTAAAAATTTATTCAAATAATTATAAATTCATTCATAAACAATGATAGGGTTATTATAAGAATAATTGAAATTTCATTGGTAATTTTTTTTATATTTTTAAAATGTAGTTTTAACACCTTTTAAGGGAGAAAATATTTAAAATATGATTTATATAACCTTTATAATTTTTTAATTAAAAAATAAACTATATTTTTAAAATCGTGAAAAATAAATTTAGTTTTAGTGAATTTTTTTTATTTTTTTGAAAATATCAATATTTTTATTCATAATGTATAATACTGAACATTTAAACAAAAAAATTTTTCGTCCAATTTATTTTTATTTTAAGCATATTTTTTTAATTATTCATATAGTATAATAATAAAAAATTTATTTTTTTGAAACATATATTGGACATTTTAAACAATTTCCCAAATAATTTATATATATAATCATTTTGAACGTTTAGTTTAAAAAACCTTATATATCTTCCCATTAGTAAAATTTATTTTAAATTAATCCATCCAATTATATTATAAGAATTATAAAAAATGGGTTCAATAGTTTTAATAATCATAATATATAATGTACAATAAGGGAAACATAGTTTTTGACAAAAACTATTAGTGAAAGAAACAAAAATTAATTACAGTCAATAAGGAATAATGATATTAATTATTGATTAATCATGTAAAATAAGGTTTAAAAATGACCCTACAGTAGTAAAAAAAATATGTTCTAGACATATTTAGCCTATTCCACTTATAATGATCTATAATATTCTATTTTTTCTCATGGGTCATGAAAAATGTGGGGAGAAATCAAATCATTTCTTGAATACCAAATGTGTCCTCCCCCATCGATAATTGTTTTCCTCACTTATAACTCCCATAACATTGTCCCAAACATTGGATTATCTATACACTACACAAATAATCTCCTAAAAGTTTTCTATTAGTCCAATATTCCTCACATTTCCCATAAAGTTAACTAAGGGTTCCCATTGGTGTTGACTATAAGGAGTCACCTGAAAAAATAGGTAACACTCTTCAATGTGCATGTTCAATTTTTTCCACAAATTTTATTATTCATATTTTATTATTATTTAATAACCTAAATATAATTAATATGATGAAATTTTTTACCTTTTATGGGTTTTACCTACACCTACACACACTTCCATCAAATGGGTAATGAAATTTTCGTTCGTGTATGTCGAGTTACAGCCTCACAAAATGATGTGATTCATTTTTTCCATTACAAACTCTAATGGTATGAATTTATAATAGAAAAGTGTTATTATATGATATATATGATAATTATTAAGTCTTAACAGTTCTGGTATATTTTATAATGTATACCATAATTATTTTAATTTTTTTGGAAATACCATAATATATTTTTGGGATGTGTGGACTACAACATTTTAAAAGTGATGTGATATGCTCACACATTACAACTAATGTATTAAGGTTTGAATTAATTAAAAATATTTTATACACATAAAATATATATGATATTCCTGGAAAAATTTCATTTTTGTAAATATAATATATCATTTTCTTTATTACCTTTTCACATAATGAAAAAGTGATAAAGTCATTTTTTGGACATGTGGGAAGTCACCTCTTTGATGATATGTGATTAATTTTACATTACATGAATTATATATATATATGTATATATTATTATATTATTTGGTATTTATGACGTAATGATAATTTTGGAGAGGTATGTGAAAAAATCCTTATTTCTATAAATATTATTGAAATAATGGTTACATTACTTATGCGTACATAGAGCCTGTCGTTTCCATGATTTTAAATCAGATTCATTTTTAACATCCATCATTCATTATTTGTTTTTAAAGTATAATTAATGTATAAATTGAATATATAATGATAATTTTTTTTATGATGATGTTTCAATAGTTACCCCTTTGAACATATTTTACAAGCCATTGTCATTTTTTACACATATTTCAAATTTGGTAATAACATCTTACATTCACATTATTCTCTATTTAATTGTATATAACTTTTTAATAAGTGTATTAAATTTTATAATAAACAATATAAAAGTTATTAATAAAGTATATGTTTAAAATTAATTTATTATTCATTTATAAATAGAACAAATAATTGTAAATCATTATTAATGTATGATGTTTAATGTCAATTTTTATTCTATTGAGACATAATTGTTATTATGAATCCAGTTGATTTTATTTAGTTTATCTAAATCCATATAACATTATATATCATGGAATTTAATTATTTTAGGATATAGTGTTTCCAATGATTTTGTTCGTTCATGGATCTCATGATTCAGTAGTTATTCATATAATAAGGGACTTCGTATTGATCTTTTTTCAGTAAGGCGTATCAAAATTTTTTTTAGTATTATTATTTTATAAGGGTTAGTTTATCCCATTTGGTATTTTATAACATGAATTAATTTATTTCACATGAAATTATATGTTTCATTGAATGATTATTATTTTATGGGGTTTTCCATTTCAAATATTCCAACGAGGTAATGGATTGTTGTCATAATTTTCTTTTTTTGTGATGATTGACATGTTATACACCTGTCATATTTAAAAGGGTGTAAATAATGCCTTTTTAAATGATTTATAATAAATATCATTACTTTAATGGTATTATATATTTAAATTATTGTTATTAAATTATTTGGGTTAATGATTAAAATAATTTATTGTCGTATGGGAATATTTGGATTTTTAAAAGATTATTTTCCTCATAAATGTCTAAAAGAAAATTAATGATAATTTACATTCATCAACTTAAAAATCCTTCTTGTTAAAAATCATCTACTTTTGATATTTTCTATCGATATCATCATCATTCGTTATTGGGATAGACTAAAATTTTCAAAGATATTGTGGTGAAAACCTTTTGTTTTACATGGGTTGATTGTTTTCTAAATTAATTGTTTTGAAAAAAATTAATTTCCATGAGTCACTCATGTTTAAAATAGATTTTAATTTAACCCATTTATTTTACATTAGATACACATGTATCAAGGATATTGTTATTTCTCCCATTTTTATTCAATCAGTAAACCATGTTTCAATGAGATTTTATTGAACTCATTTTTTTTATTATGTTAATCATGATCTAAATAATTTTTTTGAACCCATTTCATTTACATGGGAAAATAGTGTTCTATATATATTGTTTTCAAACCAATTTCATTTCTAGGGGTTAATAATGTTTCAATGAGATTTTCATTAAACACTCTTATTTTCCATGGGTTAATTATGTTTCAATAATATTTTCACTGAACCAATTTATGTTCTTGGTTTAATCAAGATTATAATAGTTTATTATTAAATCCATTTCATTTAGATGTGTTAATCATTATTCAATGATATTTTTATCGAACAACGTTCATTTCTATTAGTTAACCATTTTATAAAAATATTTTTGGTAATATGTTTATATTCCATGATTTAATCATTTTCTAAATATAATAAAGGTTATTTCATTGAGATATGAATATTTCAAGATGAATTTGGTTTTGGGACATTGAAAATGAATGGTGCGTCAAGATTGGACCAGGTGATCACATTATTGATTCTATGATGGGTGTGCTTAGTTATAACTCAGATTCAATGTGTAATTATTAATTTCTATGAATAATTATCTTGTATGTTAGGAATATTTTTATTCTAAATTTTAAGGGTTCTCTAAGGGTTCAATGAGATGATTTTTCCATGATTGAAACAAGATTTTCTATTCATCGTAAGGGTTTATAATGATTCAAATGATGGAGTTTTATTTCACATGGCTCGTGATTATTGATTATGACGACTCATTCATTTTCTATGTTTTCATAGTTGACGGAACATGTATTGATTAGTATTAGTTATATTATGATTTATTCATGCACACGGATTTTTCAATCATAACCTTATTCATACAAATTTCCATTGATAAAATTTAATGGAAAATGCTTTAGTTTACCCATACGGAGAATCTCATCTCTAATTTATTATGTTTCATTTTCCCTAGGATTTAATGAATTATGTTGAATGTTTTTTGTCTGTAATTTATTTTATAAGTATTATGTGGTGATGTAATGTGATATAAGAAAACTTGCATATAACTAGAGAAAATGAACATATTTATGAACAAGTTATTTATGGGTCAAATTTGATGTAAATTGTTTATTTATGATTTTTTCCTAATTTAAAAATATATAATATAATAAATCCTTGAGATTATAAGTCTTCCATGTTTTAAATTTAATAATATATGTTTATTATAGAAACAAATTACGTCAAAATTATTACAAACATAGCTTGAAATTTAATGTTGATAATTTTAGTATAAGATTAAGGTGTGTGGGTCAAGTGATGATATATTAAAAAATATTTTATAATGGGGAAATTTAATGAATTATAATAATATATTATTGTTTTATATAAATTTAGTGTCTCATCAAATAGTAGTTAATCCATTTGTTTCATGCAGTTAAATCTTAAGTTGCTGATTAAATATAAATAATCCCAATAAAGAAATTCTATTTATTCGAAAAAAATGTATCATACATATTCATGTTCATATAATATTTTTTTCCAATAAACCATGAATCCCTTAGGTTTATTATAATGGTGATTTACTTTTTTCAACATGGATATATGTGAAATTGATTATATAAATATATAATTTATTAAAATTTATAGATAAAAATTATTTTAAATAAAATTTTCACATAATAATTTTTTTTATATCCACCATTATATATTAGAATTCTTGTTTTGTTGAAAATATTTAAATTTCATACCATGAGATGGTGTTTTTAAATTGAATGCATAAATGGTTGAATTTTATTGAATTGAATAAGGAACACATGGTGATACCCTACTTGTTTTTTTATCTCACACTATACCTTTTCATATTTTTTTATACATTATCATTTTACATTTACATGTACAAGAAAACCAAAAATAGAGGTGGTGGATATTCTTGATTCACATGACCTGATATGGTGGGAGTAAGCAGTGGAGTTATTGTCCACCAATAACATTGGTTGACTATTCTTTTACATTGATAGTTATTGTGATCCTCGGTATTTTTTGTGTGTTTTATATTAGCTATTTGATTTGGGTACATTCTACGTTAGTGGAATTTGGATTCCATCTTGTATCTTTAATATTCAGTTGTTCAATTGAAAAATTGTCCTCTCTATAAACTTAGTTGATTCCATGGGCTTGTTTCAATCCCATGGGGACTCATAACATCCATCAGGTTATGTTAAGACCAGCTTAGTTATTCATGTACTTGGGTATTTGGGATGGTTCGTGAAAATGATGAATATGAGCTATAAGATATGCATATTTCCATGGAGTTAGTATATAGTTGTATTTTCCTCGTAGATAAGAGGTTGGGTTTTATAGTCACAATTGATTTTTAGGTAATTATAATTTTAATAGATCTTATATAACATTGGATTTTTGGGAAAAGTTTCCATGATGGCTAATTCATCTAATTCTAAGCATTTCCTAGTTCATCTTTATTATTTGATATTCTTATTAATCATCCATGAGTTGAGGGTCAGTGTATCATTTTTGATATTTCAGTTTTGAATATTAATTTTTTGGTGCAACATTCAACTAATTGGATTGTTCTATAGTCCATATATGGATTCTTCTAGTGGTTCATTGTTGTTGAATCCATTATTATACTTGAATAATGATCAAATAGTTGTGTGTGGTGTCTATGTAATGGTATTGGTACATGCACCAATTCATATCCCATATCTAGTTTATGAAAAATGGAGATGTAAAGTGAGAGATTAGGATTAATTGGATATATTAAAAAATCCACCACATTTAAATGTGTAAAATTTACCTCAATAGTCTTAGGATATGTTGAAAAAATATTTAGATGATTCATGTGTTCATGGAAATTCTATAAGTTATTATAATGACTTTTCCTGACATCAAGCTTGAGAGACCTAGAAAGAGATTGTCTAATTTGGTCATAGTGGAGTAGAAATATGAGGGGTTGGAGAGAAATTGAATTTGAGTTATTTTCACTAATTATTACTACACAAAGTATGTGGTCTTATTGAAATCATTATAGTATTTTAACCTCCATCTAGTTGAAATGACTCAGTCACAATACAAAACTATTTTCTAGAGCATGTTTATTTTTCTCCTATGGTAATAAAGAATTACAGAACAAAGTAACAATGGATTAAGATGCTTAATTGATATAAAATTTGATCATTGTTTTTAATAAAGAATTTCACATGTTATGCTCAAGTGATGGATAGTGAATTATGGATTTCACATAGACTTCCTGTTATATCTAGGATAATAAGAGTTTCCACTTATCCTAGTCAATTTTCTATGAGTTCATTTAAAATAAAATATAACGATTTATGATTTAAATGGTCTTTTTCGTCATATTGTTTCATTTATTACTCATGTACTTCCATGAATATTCTATTTTACATTATTTTGGTGTGGAATGGTTTGGAATTCCAAATTTGTTTTCACTGAGGCGTTAATGATCTATAGTTTTTGTAGTATCTCAAGTATCTTTTAGAAGTAATACCATATAATTTCTACTACTTGTAGTGGAATAGTATCATCATCACATAAATGTACTATGGTATATACATATAAATTTTGAACTAATGTGTTCCAAACATAGTCTTTGGAAACAATGATTTATCACATAGTAAAATATATTCCATGGGACGTCGATGTTGTTCCAGTGACTATGAGAGGTACCAATAATATATATTCATCATTTTTGAGTAGTTTATTTGATACTCGTGGATCAGAATCTTTTATATCGACTCATATTTTTAATATTATTGATCATCATATGATGATTTTTCAATATGTGATGGATATTACTACACCACTAAAAATTAATTGAATATTTTGTTTGTACTATTAAAATAGTCTAATTTATCCATAAAATATTTAGAATATCTAGTATTTTTTGGATCTCAACATGAAACCCCCTAATGTAGTTTTTTGTGATGGATTTGAGGATTTTTCACCCAGCATGAAATAAGTGATAGCGCCAGTGGGTATCCATTACTGCATCTAGTGGGGTGTTCCATTTTACTCATAAAGAATGAGACCTGATGCTATGTATATTATGAAATTATTTTTCAGATTTTGTAGGATAATATCAATGTTTTACTTTTTAAAGTGCAAATATTCATTAATATAGTTTCATAATCATTTTTTTAGTTTCCAAATGTGTTTCCCAATGAAATATATATTTTTATAATGGTAAGAAAGATCTATTTCTCTTTTAATTTAATAAATAGTATACATCTAGTGATAGTTACATCTCATCATATCGAACTATAAGTCTTTAATTAGTTTAAATCTCAATAGGATAGTCTTCTAGATAAATGATTTATGTTCCATATGGAGTCACCATCATAGGCACCAATTCTAATTGAAATGAAATGTTATAGAAACTAATTTCTATTTTTTGGTTACCCTAAACCAAATCATTATACAATAATAAAAATTTAATGTGTATGAAATCCCAAAGACAACATTTCGATATTGGTATGGTCATTTTGAGTACCTTTTTGTTCTTTTTGGACTAATCACTACGCCTTTAGATATTATGGAATTTATAAACCAAAAATACTATGAGTACCTTGATTTTTTATCATTGTATTTGAATATGGAATATTGGTTTAATTTATGTCCATGGATGTTAATTGTTGTGATTTACAGAATTTATATAAATATTGAGAAATCATCAACTTTTCATGAAGCTTTCGAGGTATAATTTCTGCATTTGGGCCATAAATTTTTTCATATATGTGTCTCAGATCATGTAATTTTACTTGATCCTAGTAATTTGAAGGATTTTATTAAATGGGATAAACTACATAATGTTTATTATATTTATATGTACTCGTGTTTGATGTTTTACTACTACAGTTTTCTTAAATATTCATTGAAGATGGATTCTACATTGAGCACTATCACATAGAGGGGAGTGATGTAATAATGCGATAATAAATTATAGACCTCCATTGTTTAGATGACATTTCAATTCATTTTGTGATATTTATTACAACTTCAATTGTAGGGAAGGTATATATGTTAAATTTTGACATGTCTAGTATGTGTTTGGGATATGTCATTATACAGGGTGATTAAATAGTATCATTGTGTTATAGAAATAGTATGACGCATAAAAATCACCACTAATCATGATATCATGAAATATCTTATATCATTCATGCCCATAAGTGTTGGAGACCAGAACTATTCATATAAATGAATACTATTTATAGTAACCACAAATGATTATGTTATATCCTCTCTCCAAAATATAAAATCCTCCAACAGAGACACTTGGTGTATTACATAAAGCCTTTGGATTTCGATATTTCTTACACCTCTTATAATTGAAATGTTATCAAAAATATGGTTTGTAATAGAATATAAACACCTTACATGGAAGAAAAGTTTGAAATATGGAATGAGATGGAACACATTGATCTGTTGAATTTGTGAGTTTGAGGGGATGGTTTATAAGATATTATGAAAACAAGTAAGTCCACAAACACTCTAAAAGAAGTGATCATTCATCTGAATTTTATTTATATTTACTTTTAAGGAATCATAGATTCTCATTAAGTTTCTAAAATAATTTATTAGTTGAAATTCCCATATAAGGTTGTTTTATGAATCATAAATTGTTTTATTATACCTTTTCCTATGATATATTATATAAAGTTTGATTTTCATAATTCAAAATGGGATGTGTACCTAGAATAGTGAATATTTTTCTATGAAATTTTGTGACAATACTGGGGGTATGGCCAGAGAAGAGGCATTGCAGACATTTATCCCCATTATTATCCTTTCCAATAGTTCAAGGGAAGCACTAGAGAGATTATGGATTACTTCATCCACTTATTTTACTAACATTTATGTGGTACTTTATTTTAATAGCTTTGATGGATGGGATTGTACATACCCCTTGGATGAAGAATGTAGTAGTGGTTTTGATCAATAGGTTAACCATGTAGGATCACATCATACTAAGTTAAGAAAAAATAAATAATGAGGAATTTATATATATACACATGAGATATATCTTTAGATTATATAGAATTTAAACTATTATAGAATATAATATGGACCCCCTCCATACAACATTCCATTAGATAGGCCTCCAGGATGTAACTTTATCTCCTATACATTTTATTATAACATATCATCATTAAGTGGATGTACAAACCCAATAGAATATAAATATACTAGAATAAATTCTATATTAAAAAATTATTCATTTTTTTACATTAGTATGACCATTTGGGACTGGTAGAGTTTTCCTATAACAATTATTAATAGTCCTCTATATTTTTGACTCATTGTGAGGACATTTATGGTCGGTAATGGAAATATATAGTGTGTTTATCATGTATTTTTGAAGAATCCGTGGTTAGAACATGTTTTATCTATGAGATACTAAAAAAATTTTGATTCATCATTTATTGGTAATAGAAAATGGAAATTAAAAATATTGGGCGGTTCATTGTCGATTAATGGTGGAGTATTGTGTTGGTGACAGATAGATTATTACTGTTTCAGCTCGGTTTGTTCATTGTAATGTTGGGAAATAAAAAAACCATTCACTATGTGTTTTGGAACATTTTTATATTTTTGAGCATGTGGGGAAAGTGGATACCAATTTATAATAAACACCACAATTAATGATGATCCACAGCATGTCTGATGTTTCTTATTATGAATTTATCATTCATACCCATTTAATTTTATCATCATGGAGGATCATGATGATGAACCCATTTTATCAATCACTGGCCATGTAGTAAGGATTTTTTATTTTGAGAAAATGGTTTTTCATATAAATATTATTAATTTGGTTATGGTTCTATGGTATTATGGTTATTAATAACAAAATATATAAGATAGTGATTAACAAATGAGGGAGTAGTGTCCTAATCAAAATAATATGGAGCATATTGATATACTCTGTATGGAAATAATAATTTTATTGTGGATAGAATTTCAAAAAACATTACCATCCACTCACAACTTTGTGAACCTTTATTTGATCCTACATGGGATAGGTATTTACATGAGGTTTTGGATGAAATTTGGATTATGTTTTGTAAATTTTGGTCATTTCATAGTGGGCATAAGGTTTTATAAAACTGTGTATCCATAGGGAGAGGAATGTACCATAAACATTTGGGGTGCAATGTTGGGGAATTTTGTTCCCAAACCATGTGACCATTGAAGGGAATCTATGCCTCATAAATAATATTGGTAAACAATTAGATAACATAATTTGTTATTCCATTATTCTAATATAGTATTAAATTCCAATGGTAAATGTATAATACATGATTTATAAATATTATTTTATATAAAATAATAATTTGTGTTCTTTTGATATATCTAGAATGTATTTTGTATGAAAAAAAGGTTTTTTATAATATTTAAATTTTTTCCATGCTGTATATAATTTAAATATAAAGCATAAATGTTTTATATTTCTATAATTTATTATATAAAATGTTGTGAGACCCTAATAGTCTATTTATATCACACATTACCGTTTCCTTTGTGAATTGGTATATTTTTCCCATGGTCAATAAAATTGATATAACCAAATATACATGGTGCATATTGCTAATTTGTTTTATCTTTTTTGATGGAGGTGATTGGTATAGATTTTATCCACATATTACTTGTGATGATTAATATTTTATCTTGAATGATGATGTATCCATGATGTTGTGTTACTCTGGGTTTTATTTTAACTTCTGTATTTGTTTACATTCTCATTTATTTCTTTCTATCTATAGACTTGTATCATTTATCATATTATTTTCTATTGGAAATATATTCCCACATTATTTAATTTTTTTCCATGTGATACTTTAAAACAAATTAGTATCAGTAATTCCATTCATGATTTATCCTAACTTTCATACATATCAGATTTTCTTGGATATTCATGGTGATTCAAGGAACCAATTGTAATTTAAATGAGTATACAAATATAAATTTTTAATTATGAATAATATAATAAAATCATACTATAATAGATTTTACATCATGATAGAGGATCTAATAGGTCCGGTTATAAGTATATTACATTTTAAATGGAAAATATATTGTCATTAACTTATAATATTTAATTATACATTTATATAATAGACTCTTGATACATGTATATTTATATATATACTATAGTTATTTCTAAAAATTAGATTTTATAAAATAAAGATTTCTTGTTTAAGATAATGGGTGTAATTCTCTATTATATGAAATTTATACTTCGTTTTAAAGAATCATTTTCATGAAACATAGAACATGGATTTTCCCCTACAGTAATAGTGGTTATTTGAGAGTATCTCTTGCGATACGTTATGATCATATACATCTATTATGAACGAGATTATTCTTTTGAGGTATAGACCTTTCAATTTTGTTTATATTTAAGGAAAAGGAATGAAAGTGTTCAAATACTTGCTATACACTTAGCATGGATAGACTTGTTGGTTACACGCCTTGTATTCCCAAGTATATTTTGTGAACTCAAGTCGAACAGTTTTGACCTAACATATAAGGCATGTCAACCATAAAATGACCCGTATAAGATCCTACGTGGCATTTAGTTCCCCTAGCATGCTATATATTTTTTATTTTTTCTAAAATGGGTATTAGCCTCATTTTCTATCAATCTAGACATAGGAGGCTCCATGTTTAAGAGATAGTAGTGCAAGAAGGGGTTTTGGCTCCCGATACATCATCTAAAATCCGAATATACCACTGTTGGAATAGTTGGTTCCCAATCGGTAATCTCTCAATACCATTTGAGCAATTCTTCATGATTTTGTATCACAAAAGTGGTATCGAAGGTTGATTGTTTTTACTCATTTTGTAGATCAACTTTGTTCTGGCTTAAATTAGAGGATGATGTTGGATGAGGAGGGTTATATGACTATGAGCTAAGTGGTATTGTTTCTTTCACTAAATGTCAAGTTGTTTATATGTACCAGAGTGATGCGCACAAATTTTGAGGGGGTCTCATTGATGATAATTGACCTGTGTTCTTTCCTAATGGTGATTAAGTAATTTATTAGATTATTTTAAATCATTTATATGATTTTTTTTCATTATTATGGGCCACCCTGTGGGTACAATTCTCTAGGATGACCAATGATAGCCATTTTGTCCAAGGATGCCTATAGAAATGCATTTTATTCACGTTATGGGTTTTGAAAAATTGAATGGGTTAATTGAATGAATTTCCCCCATGAGTATAATTGCCTAAGGCCTGTGATAGATTAATTCACTTGATATGTTTTTTCATGTGAGCTTCCTATGTGAGTATAATTGTTTATGCCTTGTGATAGTATAATTTTTTTGTTAGGCTTGTGATGTGAACTACCCATGCATGTATATAAATGTGATAAAACATGTAATGTTTTAGATTAATTGATAGGTTTCATATGTTATATGTTCCATGAGAGCTCATTATTATTAAACCATGTAATAGTATAAATTTCATGTGATGTTTTTTATGATATTTGGCCGTGGGAGATTATAAATTTGTAATTTATGTAGGAGTTTAATTTACTTGTTTCTTATTATAAATCGATACCATGTGGGTATTTGAAATAAAAATCCTTATAATGATTTTCCAAGCTCTTTTATAATGGAATCCTCTTTTTTGGTTCTTCTATTCCTTAAGGTGAGGCTTTTCTCTTCTTGATGGTGATTTTTGGTTATGCCCACAAACAAAGTTTTTGATATTCTTATGGGTGAGGTTCTTCTATGCCTAAGGGTGAGGTTTTTTATGCCTGTGTGCATGTATTAAGTTATACCATAGGGTGAGGTTCTAAATTGAATATTGAAATTGATGAATTATTACATGTCTTCCAATATAAATAAAAATCCATGATTTTATCTTCTCTTATATCATTTTATGTTCTTTTGATACATCTAATGTGGTTACTTTATATGGTGGATTGATGGACTGAAGCTCGATCTTGATATTATTATAATTAAATACTCTTGAATTTCTTATTGAATATGATCTGAATAAATGGAAAATTTTACTTTTAAGATTTTTAAATTTTGAGTACGTTCTAGATTACTACTTTTATTTGTGTACACTACATTTTGCAAATATTCGCTAACTGTTCGACACATATCATGGGTGGTGGCATACTAGTATTTAATTATGACACCCTATTTGGGTCATGTTTTTGGGACAAAATATATTATATGATTATTTATGTAGATAGGGTAATTCATCTTTCTACAAGAACTTTATATGATATATAGGATAAGGATATCATGTGACCAAGCTGAGGCTTGCGATGCTTCATAGATTTTTTTTGTATTTATATAACATGGTATTGTATCTTGTGTATAACAACCCTTCAATTTATTTCACACATAAACATAATTTATTAAATTAAATCATCACTTGAGACAAAATAGAAGATAAAGAGGTCTTATATTATTGGGGATTTTGAACATTAAGTAACAACTTAAAATATGAAATACACAACTTCATTGAAAAAATCTTTTACCTAAAAACACACATTAATTGTATTTATCATTGAATGGGATAACCTGATGACATGCATAAAATATGGGTGAGATATAAATCTCATTAAGGCTGTAAACATGACATAACGTGAAGAATATAGTACATGTTAAGTAATAGTAATGTCAATGAATCATAAGAGAAACATGAATATAAAGGAATGATATTGAATGATCAACATAACATGGAAATGTGGAAACAACATTTAACATGATATTAGGATGAGGAAAGTGTCATTGCACATGGATAATGATTAAACCCTCATTTTAATTGAATTATAATGAGTAAAAAATTATTACACTTGATGTATCGTTATACTAATACTTAATCAATGCCTAAGAGCGTTATCAGGGATCACCCTTCATAATCATTTCCATTCATGAATAAGTGTTCCACATGTATCATACAACATGGAGTCATTAAAAATAATAATTTATTACATGATAAAGTAATGTGTAATACATGCATGAAATTATATAATATATAACTAAATTCATGTATAGTTGAATACCCTTTGTAGAGGAATGGACATGGTATTCACTACACAATCACTTTGGCCTGGAAAATCACAATATAAGCATTATAATGACGTGACATAAGAATTCATAAAAATGGTTGATAAGAGAGAAAATAGTGTCTCGTATTATTTAAATCAAATAGATAGAATGGGTTCATATAGATTCTTTTCCCAACAAACGTAATGGAATTAAGATACCTAGTATAAAATAATAGCTTGAATGTAAATGAGGAGAGAGAAATCCCTTATAGAATTTCATCATGGTAAGATGTGTAAATGAGAGGAATTAATTTTTGAGAAAGAGGTTCCTCATCATTAAACAATAAGTATCAATGTATATGGGAAGATAAAATGCATACCCCATCATTTGTAATTAAAAAAAATTTCCAAACAATATAAATAAATTTGGACCAAAATGAGAAAGGAAGAAATCCCTTACCTGGAACTGTAATCCCAATGGTTTGAGAGGGGAATGAGATGGGCTTCATGGGGGCATGTGGAAACTTTGGTGGATTTTTTAGAGAGTATGGAAGAGTTTGGTCGAGCTCTAAAGGTTTTTAGTGAAGAGTAGTGTGAGATTGAGTGTGATTATATATAAAAGGAGAGGGAATTATCTATTATTTATGTTTTGGACACTACATATTAAACTAATAAAACCCAAAAACACTCTCATGGTTTATTACATTGGTTTATTCCAAAGTGGAGGGGATAACATTAATTTATATGTCAAATAGGTGAAATTATTAAAATATTTGGCTTGATTAAGTGGAGGTGAGTCACACTCTCAAAGAAATCTTCTAAAAAAGATAAAATGTTTTCAATGTATGGAGGGTTCTACTATGGCTTTGTAAAATAATGAAAAAAACTAAAATAAAATTATTTTATAGTTATAACATATATTGGATGAAAACCCAATTTATATTATTTTATTACATCACTATTTGGTCATTATGATGTCATAAAAAACATTATATTATTAAACTATATTTAATTTTTCACAAAAATATCACGACCCGTCCCTCGGGGGTCGTGACGTGATTACCCCATACCAACCTTCCATAAGATAGGGGTTGGAAACTAGTACCAGAAAGGTGTGTCCCTAAAACTGAAAGGCATTTCCTTTTTAACCTTTATAGACACATAGTCCATGAACACAACAAGAAACAACCACGATGTAAACTGTTGTAGTAAAAGCGTGTTGAAATTAAAGTGGCCAAAATAAAAGTCCAACTGAAAAGTACAAGTATAAATATAACGTTTAAAATAGCTCTTGGATCATTCACCACAGATCCTACCTAAAGGGTAGTTAAAACTCATGATCTTTATTCCATGTGTCACATCATGCCAAATGGTCCGCCTCAGAGTATCGTCATGTCCTGGCTCCCTCAGCCTCGATCCATGTTGTATGTTGTATGCATAAGAAACAGAAAGGTGTAGGAGAAGCCCGTGCATGGGTGAGTATAATGATAATCAGTAGGGACCTCGTGACCCCCATAGGTCTCCCAGAGTTCCAAAAAGTAAATTCCATAAGGCAGGTCTTTGATCACAAAGAACGATAATAGATATCAACTCTACTTAGGTATATTCAAATATATATACATATGTTATCAAGAAATACTCATTTCATAAATGAGGGAATAATACAACAAAGGTATCACCACGAAGGTATAAGTACGACACAAGTAATACCATGAAGACGACACCATAAAGGTTGATGTACCACAAGGTAACACCACAAATGTTGAATTACCACACAGGTCACACCACATGGATAAAATTATAACACTGGTAACACATCGAAGATAAAAGTACCACACTGGTAACACCACGATTATAGAAGTACAATACGGGTAACACCATGAAGTTAACACCAAGAAGTTAACAGACACATCTCACATAAGGTATAACATATGTACTGAAGTAAATATGATTTTTTGAAAGATGTATCACCCTATTCTGTTAAGAATCACTGATTCTGACCCACAGATGATTGATAAGTACTAACCCCCGCTGACCAACATAGGATCTGACCCACACAGGATCGGTATGCGCTGACCCACACAGGATCGCTAAGCACTGACCCACACAGAATCTGATAGAAGTTTTCCCACACAATATCGATGGATTCTAACCCACACAAGATCAATAGATGCGGACACACATAGGATCAATGTTATTTTTCATGTTATAGCTTGTAACAGGATTCCACACACCTTATGCATTCATGTTTTGATAAATATTTCCCACTATATATAGATTGTACCCCTACTACCAGTAATATCCTCAATGTAGTTACAAAATGGCCCACCATGTTGTAAGGATTTCAACTCAATATACGGTGTGTCAATCAGACGCTCGGTCTATGAGTAATAAATGTTTTTCTTCCAAAGGCCTGATTGGATTCGGGTTCGATCCAAACAAACCATACTCCAACATTATCCAAAACACAAGTGGATTATTCCAAAAGGAATATATTGATACCATGATCCCAATGTCGTAGGCGGCTCAGCAAACGAATGTTCAGTTTTCAAGATATGCCCCTTTAAGTGTTTCTCAGTCTAGTTGTGCCTTAATCTGGTCCGACCTGGTGGGACTGACCGGACCTGACCAGATCTCAGCCTGACCCAGCTAGGCTGGGCTGAGGTCATGCCCGACCCGCACAGTGGCGGCCCAGCCTAGGCGGGTGACCTGCTGGGTAGGCGGCCTTCCCTGTAGGCGGCTCGGCCACATGAGGCGCGCCCTAGGGTCCGCCAGAGCTTGAACAGGGGGTGGGGTTTCTTTCAATTTAGAACTAAATTGGAAGTGCTTATTGGAATTATCAGGTCATTGTGGGACCCTCTGTGGTTCCCACCATCATGGCATCCATGTAGCGAATCCACCGGCAGCACACTAGTCGAGCCTCCCTCTGCTTCAGGGGTTTGCCGCCTCTTCCAACCGCCACAGCTAATGATCCACGGTCGGTTCCTCCTGCAGTGCAGGAGCACTGCTTCCTTCTTTAAGACAGTCCAGTGTGCCAACCACCTACTTAATATGATGCGGCATTGGTCGTGGCTTGTTGCTCACCGGCGGCACACAAAAATGTGTCGCACCTCCTCCACGGTCGGCCGGTGCAGACCACAACAATCATTTTTCACCATGTGACTCGTCTAACCCAAAAGTAAAGCAAGCTATGAATGAACCAACATTCAAAAAATGGGAAAATGGATCGAGCCTTATTCGATTGGCCCACTCCCTTCACATTAGAATAATAGCATGAGGGTAGAAAGGATTAAAATAACTCCTGAAATCAATTCATGAATAAACCCTACCTCCTTAACGATGGAGAAATTTTCACAGATGATGAAGTGGGTCGGTGTTTTCTGTCCCTTGCAACTAGCCTCCAACGATGTCACAAGATCATCAATCTTTGGTTTGAGGATTCAGTTTCTCTTTTCACCACTCGCTGGAACTGGCTCAATCTTCCAAGGTTAGTGCCACCGCACTTTACAAGCATTTTATTCCTTGGCGAAGCAGTGTTGATATCTCCCCCAAAACTCTATACTAATTGGATAGGGGGAGGGTAAGAAATGATATTGGGAATTAATGGGGGATTATTAATTAAGAACCTACATAATTCCCCAATGGTTTTATTACATTGGATTTAAAGGTCATGCCATTTATTAGCTTCACACGTTCATGTTCCCACGTTGCCTCTTGTCCATTAGAGGAAATAGAAAGGAAACAAAATAACAAAGTTGTTTTGTTTATTCTTTTAAAAAGTCACAAAATTTTACTTTTTATCTGGACTTATTGTGGTCGAAGTGTAGCCTCCCGTAATTGAATCCCAATGCTAATGATTCAATGGTTCCATCAGATTTCTAAATCGAGCACCAGTTTTAATGTTAGAAAATGACGCATGCACATTTACTTAACATACCTTAAAAAATGTTCAGAAATAAATTTAGGGAACAACGAGCCTCGAAATCATGCGCTGTCAATTTTAGCAGACTCGTAATAATTCTGTATAATTACAAATATTACATGAAAAATTTGGGTCTTTTCATTATCATCACCTTAGGGATTTTCATCCTTGAAATTCACAATATAGACTAAGAAAACAAATGGGGGTACTGATCACAAATCTGTGCCTCTCACTCCTAAGTGCTCTCCTATATGTTCTTGTGTGGCCAGACTACGTGAACCATAGGTATCAACCACCCATGAAGGACTCTCTCATGTCGATCCTCAATCCCAATTGGATCCTCTATACATGTTTCCCCATCATCGAGGTCCAGATCACCATGGACAATGATGTGAGATGGGCCAGGCCCAAATCTACTCAGCTAGGATACATGCTAGATGTCGTGCACCCTCTCCAAATGCGGTGAATGTTCCACATGGTATTCCACCTCACCTATCCTCTGAATTATCAAAAATGGTGGGATAATCCTCGGTGAGAGTTTTTCCCTCAGCCAAATCTCTATAGTCCCCGTAGAGGATAGACTCGCATGGACACATGGTCCCCCTCCTGGAGCTCAAAAATACTCTGCCTCCTATCATCATAAGACTTATGTCTGCTTGGTGGAGTCTTAATTCGCTCTTGGATGATCTGCACCTTCCCGGTGGTAACCCGTAACAACTCGGGACCCATAAGTCTTGATTGTCTTTGGTATTTCCAGCATAGAGGTGATCTATAAGGTCTATCATATATGGCCTCAAATTGTAACATAGAAATGGTGGGGTGATAAATAATGTTGTATGAGAAATACAGTAAGAGAAAGCTATCCTCTCAACTGTAGAAAAAATCTATGACGCAAGCCAAAACTAGGTCCTCTAGTGTGTGTATGGTCCGCTCTCTCTGACCATCTGTCTTGGGATGAAAGGCGGTGATCAAGTATAGCTGAGTCCCGAACACCTCTTGTAATCTCTTCCATAACTGGGATGTGAAATGTGCATCACAGTTAGATATGTATGTTGATGAAACCCCATGATGTTGCACAATCTCTTGTATGTTGAGGTATCCCAAGCCTTCTATAGATCCCTAGTCTTGGATAAGTAAGATGTGGGCTGACATGGTGAGTTGTTCAATGATCACAGAGATGGAATCATGTCCCCTAGACATCCATAGAAGCCTTATCACAATGTACATGGAGATACCATCCCACTTCCACTCTAGCACCTCTAGTGGCTGTTCTGTGACTCTTGGAACCTAATGCTCAACCTTCACTTGAGGACAAGTGAGGAATCAAGAAACCAACTCTGTCACTGCATTCTTCATCCCTGACCACCAATGGTTATGTCATAGGTCCTGTTACATATTCACCACACCAGGATGTACCGCCAGAGGGGACGTATGAAACTCCCTCAACACCTCCTCCCGTAGCGCCCCTAATACAATGGTATGTCTTCTTATGTGGATGAAGTGCTCCCCACCTTCAGAAAATCTATCAGGTGCATGTTTTGATGTTATCCAAGAATTTCAAGAATCGAAATTAATGTCCCCATGTTGCGCCACCCTGACTCGCTGATGGAGTGAGGGAGTGACAATGGTAGAATAGTGGTAAGCGACTCCATATCTATCTACAAAGGATATCTGAGATGCGACTATCTTCTCTATTTCCTCCCCCACCAACTGCTGAACAGACCTCTTGCTGAATGCATCTATTACCACATTCTCCTTCCCAGAATTGTAGACTATCTCGAAGTAATAGTCTTGGAAGAACTCTAGCCATCTCCACTTTATCATGTTTAGGTTATTTTGAGAGAAGATATACCTGAGACTCTTGTTATCATAGTAGACTGTAAAACGTTCACCCATTATGTAATGTTGCAACATCGTCAATGAGAATACCACTACTACTAACTGTAGGTCATGGATAGCATAGTTATGCTCATGTTTCCTCAGCTGTTGTGAGACATAGTCGATCACAACTATCTCCTACATCAGGGCACACCGAAGCCTAGTCCCTCATGCATCGCTGTAGACAACATACTCAACGCCCTGTTATGGTAGACTGAAGATTGGGTCACTCGTCCATCTATAACTCAAATCCTGAAAAATCTGTTGGCATCTCTCTGTCCATACGAAGGGTTGTTCTTCATGCATCAACGCTGACATGGATACTGCAACTCTGGAAAAGTCAGGCACAAATCTTCAGTAGTAATCATCCAAACCTAGGAAACTTCGCACCTCGGTCACAATCTAGGTGGATCCCAAGAATGTACGTCCTATATCTTTATCTAGATCCACTGCAACTCCAGCCTCTCAAATAATGTGTCCCAGAATGTGGACCTCCCGTATCCAAAACTAGAACTTCGTGAGCTTACCATAATTTTGGTGCTCTCAGAGTGTATCCAGAACTATCTGCAGATGATAGGCATGATCCTCCTCCGTCACAGAGTATATAACGATTTCGTCGATGAATTCCACCACAAAGTGATCGAGGTATGGCTGGAAAATCATATTTATGAGTCCCATGAACAATGATGGGGAATTATTATCTCCGAGTGGAATATCCGTGAACACATAGTGGACATACTGACATATGAAAGTCATCTATATCACATCCTCATCTTGTACCCTGATATGATGATAGTCTGATCTATGATCTATCTTTGAAAAACAATGTGCTCTATTCAGCAGATAAAAAATATCATCAATCCTCGGAAGTGGATACATGTTCATCATGGTCACCTTATTATGGTGTCAGTAGTCAACACATAGTCTCAATATCCCAGTTTCCTTCTTGGTAAACAAAATCGGGGATTCCCATGAAAAAACGATAGGCCTTAAAAACCCCTTTCTCTACAAGTCCTCCAACTATACCCAAAACTCACAAAGCTATAAGGGATCCATCTGATATACAAGTGTGTATGTCATTGTCATCCCAGGGTAGAGGTTGATGTAATATTCTATATCACTGTGTGAAGGTAGTTCGTGAACATCATTAGGAAATACATCGTCATACTGGTCCATGACCAGATGATTACTCGGACTCTCAACATCTTCTACTCTGAGGGTAAGGCTGGACAACTGATGTATGATCTGCTATACCCTCCTCTTGGTACATCCATCCTATATTGACAAGGTTCCCTTTCACTGGGGATTGAAAACATGTCCCATCCTCACAGAAAGACTGCGCTTTGTGCCTAATACTGTCAATCTAGGCATGGACTGTTGATAACCAATCCATACCCAAGATGACATCGCAAGGACTCGACACTACTACTAGAAGATCCCAGCTGAAGAACTCTCCTCCAAGTGTAAGCTCACACTGCCGACACCAGTCTGTAATCATCGAATTCTCTTCCATTGGAGTCTACAGTTATAAGGATCAAGCAAACGACTCCACTAGAATTTTGGACCTCTTAACAAGGGCTGTGGCGAAAAAAGAGTGACAGAAACCTTTGTCTATAAATACTAAAGCTACAGTATAGTAGACACAAATCATACCTCCAATCATTTATTGAGAATCATGGTCATAGGCCTCAGCTGCCTAGAGGTGAGCTCATCCCTGTCCACCTACTCCCTATGGTCGGGGTGGTCTATTTAGAGGTGGTGGCAGTAGTTCCTCGAATCACCCCCACCACCTAATGCACGGCCAACTCCTCCACCACATCCGCCTAATTCTTGGGGACCTCTAAAATCAAATCTATGCCTCTTCCTCCATCGTCCCACAACCTTTTGATGGTTGTCTGTATTGTGGTACGTGTAGTCATGATCCATGTGACCTGGCCTGACACATGAGTAGTACTACCTTCTCCTTAGTTTTCCTCCTCTTTCCAATGAGCCTCGAACCACATACCCTGTATCCTGGGGCCTTCCACCAGAATTCATGGCCCACGTGGGCCCCTACGCCATCCTTTTATTGGATTCCATAGATGACTCTACTACAAAAGGTTCATTGATGGATCTTGATGCCGGTTCCTACTCACCTAGGATGCTCTCCAACAAAAGTGACTAATCTAGCAACCCATCATGCGTCGGAATGGTGAGGGATATCATCGATGCCATGATCTCCCATTGGATACCCTGCTCAATGATCCGGGCCCTGATGAAATGGTCTTTTACAATGTTGGTGGAGTAGTGGGAGAGATCAGTGAACCTTACTGAGTACTGGGCCATAATCATGATACTCTACAGTAAGTGCAGCAACTCCTGTATACATACAGGGCGTAAAGACACTGGGATGAACGCTTCCCTAAAATGTCTATCAAAGTCTACCTAAATGAGGGTCACTTAGTCGTGTATCTAGAGCATCAAGATCAACCATCTCCCTATTTCTGTCTGAAAAATACAAGCTAATAGAATCACCATAAGGTTAGATGGTGTCCCCAATAAGTGACTAACACTGAACACATCCTCCAACTAGTCCTTAGTCGTCTTTGGGTCGGTCTCACCTCAGAACATCGGAGGCCACTACAGCTGTAACTCATGAAATTCCCTAAGTCGGTATGTTTCCTCTGATCGTGGGGCTAGTGGAAATGGCTATCCAATTGGTAGTGGTGTTGTTAGTTCACCACCCGAAGGTGCTAACACTATAAGAGGGCCCTGCACTAAGGCCTCATCGCTCAGTGGGCCATCATTGCATACTCTCTCATGAATCCTGACTGGCTCTCCACATGGTGGCATCTTGAAAAAAGATAGGAGTTCCATGGTTATTAAGTTATACCTGGTGAGATGACTCGAATAGATCATAAAAAAATTCAAAACTCAAACAATAAGTATTTTCCATCACTATGTCAGAAATCTGAAATATGGGTCCTGGTGCATGGATACGTCAACCGCAACACCAACACAGGATTCCCTAAACTGAATACAACACTCATAACACTTAACAAAATTGCCACATAGAAAAGATCAATGTCATTGTGCTCTAGTAAAACCAACTCCTCTGATACCATTTTGTCATAATCAGTACCTCGGGCCCATGTCGTGACTACCCCAAGCCCGCATTCCATAGGTCAGGGGATAGAGAATAGCATCAGAATGGCATATCCTTAAAACATGAAGGCATTTCCTTTTTAACCTTTACATACACATAGTGAAAGAACACAACAAGAAGCAACCATGATGTAAAATGTTGTAGTAAAAGTGTGCTAAAATTAATGGGGATGGAATAAAAGCCTAACTTAAAAGTAAACCTACAACTAAAAATTACAAACTATCTCTAAGATCATCCTCTGAGGATCCTTGCTGAAGGGTAGGTATAGCTCATGATCTGTTGTCCCTACATCTCATCACACCAAATGATCCACCTCTGAGCACCGTCCAGTCCTAGAACCCTCTGCCTCGATCACTATGGTATGTCATCTGCACAAGACACAACAAGGAGCGGGCGAATTCCATGTAGGGATGAGAATAACGACACTCAGTAAGGATCCTGAGACGCCCATAGGTCTCCCACAGTTCAAAATAAGAAAATACCAAAAAGAAATACATAAACATCAATGCATGAAGAAATAGACACCAACTCTACTTAGGTATATTCCTATACATATACATATGTTATTAGGACATACTCATCTCATACATGATGGAAGAATACCAAAAAAGTGTCACCAAGAAGGTAGAAGTACCACACAAGCAACACCACATAGACCACACCACGAGGGTAAAAGAACCAAATAGGTAACACCATAAAGATATAAGTAACACACAAGTAACACCAGGAAGATATAAGCACCACACATGTAACACATCGAAGATAGAAGTGCCACCTAGGTAACACCATGAATATAGAAGTACCACACAGGTAACACCACGATGTTAACACCACGAAGTTACCAAACATAGATCAAACATTGTATAACATAAGTACAAAAGTACATATGATTATTTTAAATCTATATTATCTTATTCTATTAAAAAGAAATATTTCTACCTCATACAAGATCGATCGATACTAACACCCGCTGACCCACACAGGAACTGACCAATACAAGATCGTTATATGCTAACCCATAGAGGATCATTGAGCGCTGAACCACATAAGATCTCATAGAAGATGGCCCACACAGGATCGATAGATGATAACCCACAAAGGATCAATAGATGCAGACCCACACAAGATCAATGTTTTTTCTTCATGTGACAACCTGCCATAGAATTCCTCACACCTGGTGTGCTCATGTTCCGTAGAATTTTCCCCATGAGATATCTGTCAAACCACGACCACCGATGAACTCCAAAACGTATAAACCCAATGTACCTCCATGGTGTAATGGTTCCAACACAATAGACGAGATTTCAATAGAATGCCCTGTCTGTGAGTGATATGATTTTTATTTCTAAGGGACCAGTTGAATTCAGATTTGATCCAACCCAGCCATTCTCAAACATTCCCCAAAAATCATGTGGAGTATACTAAAAGTACCATTTCGATACAAGGATCACAACATCATATAAATTTAGTCAAACGGAGGTCCGGTACTCATGATATGTCCCTTTAAGTGTTTCTGGGTAAGGTCGGGCATGGGACCAGTCTGATCTAGTGGGACCAACTCTACCTGACCCGACCATGTTTGGGCCAACCCAACCTGGATGGGCGGGGCCGAGGTCTGGCCCGACATGAAAGGGGTAGCCTAAATCACAAGGGGGTTCCCTAGCCAGCAAGGGGTATCCAGACTCATATGGGGGGCACCCCATCTTGCAAGGGTTTAGCCCACATGGGGCGGCCCACAAGGGGGGAAGCCCAGAAGGGGGCATGGACCGGCCCTGTTGTGCGGCCCACTGGGTAGGCAGCCCACTGGGCAGGCAAACCGGCCTTCTGATCTGTGACCTACTAGGGAGGCGGCCTATGGTCTACTTGAGCTGACAGGGGTGGGGTCCTCTATTTGTAAATGATGATGCAGTGCCAAAGGATGCAGCTTGGCCACCACGAGACCCATTGTTGATCGAGCCTCTAAGGCGTAAGAGTCTTGGCTCCACCAGTGTCGCACTGGTGGAGCATCCAATTATATCCACTGTCGGACGGTGGGTCTTTCGCCTCTTCCAAACGTCATGGATGAAGAACCATGGTCTGTTTTTCCAGCAACAGTGGTGTGTCGATTGCTTCCTTGTGGTGGACCGGTGTTCTGGCCACCTCCTTCATTCTTTATGGCTTTGGACACAACCCCATTATCATCGGTTGTGTGTGAGGGCATACCGCACCTCCTTCGTGGCTGGCCGGTGCAGGCCTCCGACATAATATTTTTCACCGAACCTCATCCAACATAAAGGTAAATCTAGTAAAGAAAACACCAAAATTCAACGAAAATGGATGAAGTGTCGGGGCTTGTTTGTTTGTCTCATTACATCTATGGTAGGTTGATAGAAAGAGGGTATAAATGATTCGAATAACTCTTTAAAAATAAATCACGAATAAACCCTACCTCATGAACAATGGAGAAAAGAACGCTTGTGAGGAAGTGGGTCAGTGTTCGCTATCCCCCACAAGTAGCCTCCAATGATATCACTCGATCACTGATCTTCAGTTCGGGGTTTCATTGTTGCTTGCCACCGCTCGTCAGAACTGGCTTCATCCTCCAATATAGGAGTCGTGGCACTTTACCAACACTTCTTTTCTTGGAGAAGCAATGTTGATATCTCCCCCAATCTCAATATAATTTGGAGAGGGGGATGTTATGTAATGACATTGTGAAATAATGGTGGTTCATTTATTAGGAACCTTCCTAATTCCCCAATGATGTTGTCACTTATGAATGAAAGGTCATGCCATTTATTCGTTTGACATGTTTCTAGTCCCACATTGAATCTTGTCTGTAGGAGGAACAATATAGGAAACAAAATAACATGGTTATTTTGTTTATTCTTTTAAAAACTCCCAAAATCAATCTTTTTCTCCAAAACTATTGTAGTCTAAGTGAAGCCTCCCTTAAACGAATCTCGGCACTGCATATTCAACTGTGCCGTCAGATTTTTAATGCAAGCACTGGTAAAAAACATAGAAATCTTCCCCCGCGCATCGACTGAACGTACATTAAAAAATATTAAGAAATTTATTCTGGTCACAGTGTTCCTCAGATTCACATGGTTTCAATTTTCAAAGACACATAACAATTCCATATAAATAAAAAAAATCAAGGAAAATATTGGTCGTTACAAAAATACGAGTGGCACGGAAAATTAGGAAAAATATACAGATTGATAATTTCAGCATCTTGATTCCAAAAAGGATATTCATTTTATATAAATAATTCCCTATATATGTGAGTTTTTACACTTGTAATATAGATCAACATTTATTACATATTAATTGTTTTTGAAAAAAATAGCATTCAATCCTTAACTAAAATTAAAATATTATTCATTTAAATTATCAAATCATTTATATTTAATAAAATTTAATTTACTAAAACTGTTTCATAATAATATAATTTAATTTAAAAGTCCATTAATTTGTGAAAATAGATTTTCTAATAAAATATAAACTAAAAATATTATTTGTTATTTAATAATTATGTACAATGTAATAATAATAAAATGAATGCAAATTGATTATTATATACAAAAAAAATTCACATTATCATATTGTTAGGATCTTATTACATAACCCTCATATAACACATGAAAAAAACCTAACGGTAAGTTTTGTGATGGTGACAGACTCTGAGGGTGGATGAGATAAAATCACTTGGGTGGTATTCTCTATGAACATCCACTTCTCCTGTAGGAAGTTATGTTCAAGCCTAACATGTTGATGCTCGTCTTTGGCATTGTCAAGAGTGAATCCTAGTGATGCCACCTCCTCTAGGAGCTCCATCAAATGGTCTCATATGGATCACTTCTACTAGATCAGGCCATCACTTCCTTTCTCTTAGTAAATTGGATTTTTTAAAGACTTAATTTTATACTAATCACCCGATCATTGTTCAATGGCTTGGATAATGTTCTTCAAAAAGAAGAATCTACTTTCAATAGAGGATGAATGTTTAGAAGAATATAAGGAAGAAGAGTTAGAGGACTGTATGGATCATAAAATAGTTACTTTGGTGGTTGTTTTTAGAAATTCATTAAAAAGAGAAGAAAGTGACATTGAAGAAGGTGTAATTGGTGGAAGAGTTTATCTTCATGGTGAATTATAATTTGAACTTGAAAAAGTAGATACTTTTAGAGGAAAAAAAAGAAATCTAACAATGTTTTTTGTGATGGGAAACTGTTTATGTAGAAATACATAGAAAAGAACTGTGAGATGAATGAAGAAATAGAAAATATGAGGTCTTCAATGCCATAAATCATAGAAAAGGTGATTGGTTAAATACAAAAAATTAAGGAAAAAAATAGAAATTGATAGTTTGAATTAAAATGTAAAAGATCAAATTAAATATATTGGACAACTAGAATAGTAAGTCGTCAGTCTGTGATGAACAATTGATGATAAAGAGAACCTACTTACTCATTGTTTGAAATCAGTAAAGAAGATCATATAGACAATGAATAAAATGATATTTGAGAAAAATGGTCCATCAGAACCGATGGAGAAATAAATTTTGAATGATACGGTTGGTATGGGGCTTGATCTAAAATAGAAAGCAGTTATGTTTTAAGTCAGACCACAAGCATCCACTCTATAGTTGAATACTTATTTGGGTATGATGTAGAATCAGAAGATACATAGAATCCAAGGCACAACTATTAATTCCTCATTACCACATAATATTGTACCTTATATAATATTCTATTGTTATAGTCTAATGGGACACTCTCATAATGTATTTTCCATAGAAAATTGGTACAAAAGGGAACAATACCAACAATGGTGGTCATACATATATTAAAATTCTCAGCCATCATTTGATGGTCTTTGTTTCTGTTGTAATGGAATCGAACATATGGGAAGATGTTTGGCATCAATAATACAAAGAAATGTGACATGTAAGACATCATTTTTCCATAAGAAGCAGTCAAATGTATCATCAAGAGAGAAAAAAATTCAAAATTGATTTGCAACTCTACAAGTTGAAGACGTTCCATAATATATTGGGGATGATCAAGATAATACTTCAATTTTACGTATGAATTCATAGAGCTGGGTCAAAAAAAAGGAATAGCAGGAATTGGTTGTAGAAATTGTGTTCAAGACATCAGACCAAATGGGGATATGAAAAATTGACAGGGGATGCACCTCCCACATGATCGTTAAAAAAGGATATAGTGAATGAAATCAGGTATGATAAATACTGTATCGTTAGATTTGGTAATGAATAGGTCTTGATAATTATTGGATCATGAAAAGCCATGTTTTGAGGAAAATACTTGAGATAAGAAGATATCTTGTCTATTGGGGGGCTTATCCAAAACCTGCTTACTGTTAGTCAATTGTGTGACACAGGGCATGACATATTTTTTTCAAAGAAATTATGTATCATGAGGGGAAAATATGTGTCTATTGTGTTTCCAAGAAATATTACCAAAGTTAATCTCTACCTCATTAGTGGAGATGAAGATATGTGCCTTTTGTCGAAGGATAAAGAAAACAAGTTATGTCATATGTGTCTTGCCTATATAAGTCAAGCGTCTATAGAAGATCTGATAAAATGAGATATTTCACAAAATATCCTTATATTATAACTTTATCATACTCATACATGTGATTCCTTACAACAAATAAAGATAATTCGAGTGACATATCAGACATAGGAGAAAAATTCCACAAGATTACTTGAGTTGGTTTAAATCGATGTGTGTGGGCCAATTTATCAAATGGATATTGATGGGATGAGATATTATGTCATATTCATTAATGATTATAGAATAATGTCATAGGATTCAATAATCACCCACAAATATGATGTGTTCAATTGCATTACATGATATCGACGAGAATGTGAAAAGATGATTGGTAAAAAAATACAGACAATTCAAATAGATAATGGAACAGAGTTCACAAATAGCCAAGTGGAGGATTATCTCGAAAAAAATGGGATAAAGCATCATGTTTTAGAAGTAATAACACCATATTAGAATGGATTTTTGGAGAAAAGAAATCAGATTGTCATTAACATGGATAGAACAATGATCATTGAGATAGACCATCTAGGGATATTTTGGAAAGAAGCAGTAATGACAGTAGTATACACTTCAAATAAAACATGTATTTGTCCAAAAGAGGAAAATACTCCATACGAGTTATGGTATTGAATGAAGACATCAGAGAATTACTTTCAAATATTCAGTGGTAAATTTTTCATTCTATATAAGGATAAACATAGGAAATTTAAATCTCGTGGGGATGATGGGATATTTCATGGATATTCAAAGAAGGTAAAAGAATATAAATTATTCAAAATGCCGCTGGGGAAGTTAGATAAAATTCATGATGTGACTATTGTTGAAAATCAATAGAATCATCAGAAAATACGTGATCAGACTCTATAAGAGAGTGATGAAGAGATGATAAGATCAGTAGATGCTCCGTCTCTAAAAGATGATTCAGAAGAATATTCAGATAATGAGAATAAATCTGTGCGTATCCAGAGACCAGCAGGAAGAGTAAAAATTGACAGGTAAAACTTAATTTGTTATCATAAAACATTAGTATCGACAAGGATAATGAATACTTTACATCAAGCACCATACTTATCATAGGTGTAAACTAAATGTTTTGATGAAGCATCTAGAGACGATTATTGGGTTCAAGCCATGATTGATGTGCTCACCCAGATTGAAATGAATCATACATGGTAGATTGTTTCAAGTCTAGTAGACAAGAATTACATAGGAAAAATATGGGGTTTTTCACAATAAAATGAATATATAAGGTGTTGTGATTCGAAGAAAATAACACCTCATTGGAAAAGGGTACTCCCAGATAGAGGGTATTGATATTGATGAAAAATATTCACCACTTTGAAAGGATAGATACAAACTGATTATTCTTGGCCATAGTAGTGAAAGTAATGTTTAATGTTTTTCAGATGGATGTCAAGTCAGCATTTCTAAATGGATTTCTTGAAGAAGATGTTTACATTGAGTAGCCAAATGTTTTTATCATTCATCAAGATGATAATAGAGTTTGAAGGCTGAAGAAAGCTTTTTATGGTTTGAAGCAATCAGTAAGAGCATGGTATTCAAGGCATGACCAGTTTATAATAAAGATTTGTTTTTAAGGATGGTGGGGTTGATTACAGTCTATGTTTCAACAATGGAAACATTAAAAGGATGATGGTGAGCTGACATTTTTTCTTGTCTTAAAAGTGATTCATGGAAGGAATCGAACTTTTATTTCTCAATCTGAATATTTCAATGATGTTTTGAGAATCATTGGAATGGATAATTAAAAAGTGATGAAAACTCTGGTTGTTACCTAGTTGAAACTGTCATGATATGATGATGTCAAGCTAGTTAATGTCACAGAATACATGCTAATCATTGGAAGCCTATTGTATCTAATGGTGAAAAAGCTAAATATTTTATTTTTACATGCCATGAAGTATGGTATAAATGTAATACCAATGAGATCCACATGATTTCAGTAAAATGAATTCATTGGTATATGAAGGGAATAGTGGATTTTGGCCTAATGTATAATGAAAAATATAAACCATTGTTTATGGGATATACTGATGGGGATTGGGCCTGTTCAGTAGATGATAGGAAATAAATATCAGGAGGTGAATTTTATCTTAAAAGGTTGTGTATTTCTTTGTTATGAAATAAAAAAAGATCACATTTAATTGAGCACCATATAAGATGAATACATTCCATCTACTCAACCTTTCACACAACAATTGTGGATGAAGCAAAAAATTAAAGATAGGGAAATCGAAATGAAATATATGATCGAAGTCCATTTTTATAATTCAAGTGCTATAAATCATTGAAAAAATTCAGTCCATCACTCAAGAAAAAATCACATTGAAATAAAATATCATTTTATCAAAGGGAAGGTGGTGTATGGGCTTGTGATGTTGTAGTATGTGCCTAAAGAAAAACAGGTTGCAGATATTCTAACAAAGGCCTTTCTTGAAGAAGAATTTAAACGGCATCAGCTTGCTCTGGGAGTGCAGTTGACTACCGCACTTGAAAAAGTGAGGATGTGGGAACCCCTATCCACTTGGATTGTTGTGAATGTCCCTAATGTGTTGATATATTTCCTTTAACATGTTTTAGAGAATGATGAAGTTCCCTCCGGGTTCGTTGACCAATGGGGATAATGTGTGACTATTTTATGGGGGTGAGAAACACATAGAGAAGTTGTTAAGTGGAGCAATGCGATATGGGGAGTTGAATATAAGATAAAGCTTTCTGAGGAGCTGTATCATAGCGGTAGGATTAATCCTGATAATTCTAGAAGTTATTTATCAATGATTAGATATCACAAAGTTTGATGTTTGTGATGAAATTGGTCCATTGGTATGAGTATGGTGTCAAAAATTACTGATTAGAAATGATGTGGTTCACTGATGATATTTTCATTATAATATTGATTCTCACACTGAGCATGGCTCATGTGGTATTATATTATACATTGAGAAAATACTTGAGCGCTATCTTAATCACATAAAGGGAATAATGGTTGAATATGGCAAAAGCTTTAACGAGATATAAAAATGCAAAGAGTTTTTTTAGAAGAGTTGTCAACAAAAACAAAAGGGAAGATTGTTGGGAAAATATACCTCAAGGTGTTCCCTCAGGATGTTTTAAGTGTTATTTTTTTGTTAAAAAGGACAGATAATAAAAAATTAGTATAGTTAGTGTTTTCCGAAGACATATTCTTAAGGTGGAACATTTTTCAAACGTTTTCCGAATAGTTGGCCCTCAAATTCGGGTGTCTGAATATGAAAAATGGGGATTTCTTCATAATAGATAATTTTATGAATAAAAGTGAAATATATTGGAAAAGGACGTGAACTGCGTACCATAATTCATGGGATGCATAAATGTTCCGGGAATGGTATGTGTGGCATTGGGAATGGTATGTGGGAGCGATTCATGAAGCAAAAACAGCAATGGAAAGGGTTTGTGATGGAAGGCAATGAGATATTCATATGGAATGTTGATTGGTGGAAGAGATTGTCCATGTAAGAACAAATACAGTAAACAAATAGGATTGGAAAATGGTTCTTGGGTGACATGTGGTTCTCATCAATTAAAGGATCGGTAAGCGGTGGAAGCTGTATCAAATCAATGATCGGTAAATCTCAATATAGAAGATTAAGAAGCTATATTTTCTTATATAAGAATTAATAATCCCACCAATTATTGTGGATATCTAATATCATTAGAAAATATTTTTCATCTAGGATTTATTCAATGTCTGAAGGTGGTTCGCGAGGGATAATCATGCGAAGGAAAAAGTGATTCGTGTGTTGAAATTCTTCCGCAGGAGTAAAGAGAAAAGTTGTATCCGCATAATACTCAGTACTCATAGGAGGAATTTCCATAAAAACATATAGTTAATTCATAATGTAGTACATGGAGGGAGGGCTTGGGTACCAATAGGTGAATGCAGTCCACAAAAAAAGTACATTTTGAGGACAGTGTGTGACTCACAGTAGGGGTTCGCGGGATCAGAACGCCTTGGAGTGATGCAGTCATGAATACATATTCAGTACATGGATGAAGGGTGGTTCGCATGGTATGTAGTTGTACATGGAGGAGGTTACCGCGTAAAAAACGTAGTTCACCGTACGCAGAAGAGCACGGTCGTTCAAGATTTTCACAAGGATGCTTGTAGAAGCTTTAAATTGGTTTGCAAATGTATTTTCTGGTACCTAACATTACTCGGGAAGGTCGAATTCATCATCATCTACCTATAGTTGATGATGTAAAAATTCATGAAAATGAAGGTACCTACATTTTTGTATATTATGTTTGAACTACATGTCGATGAAAAGTGTGTGGATTAATTTTCAATAGTAGTTATAAAAGGAAGAGGAAGACGGAGACCCTTTCCACTGTCAGTGAGCTAGAGAAAGCGGCATATGGAGTGACCCTTGGGAAATCAGTGAGAAGACCATAAACATTGTAAAGGAAGTGAACCTAGGCATAGTAGATCGATCCCAAACATTGATCTCATTGTTGTAATTGAGCCTTATTGAATTAGGTACATCAGAATATTATCGTTTTATACACCATGGACATAGCCCAATGAGAGTAAACCAAGGTAATATAGCTGTGTCCCATGCGTGATTTCATATCTGTTCATATATTTCTATGTGAGGAAGAGAGAATAGAATTTTTTTTCTATCAAATAAATAGGATTTTAATAGGAGGTAGTATTAATCTATCATACCCTTATCCAACACCCACCCCCATCTAATGGTATTCGACCTAGTGGACCTAACACAACTTCTCCAATGTGATAAAAAATCTAAAAATGGATGATGTACCTTGGAATAATAATTCCCTTCTTCCTAAATCACATAATTCTCTTCCATGATAATACACCAATAAATACCTTATCTCCAACATCAAACTCTAGGTCTCGTCGACGATTATCAGTATTTCTCTACTGTCAACTATGAGAATCTTTAATGTGCTTATGGATTATCGTAACCTTCCCCACCATTTCTCTGACCATTTCTAGACCAAGGAGTTTTTTCTCCCCAACTTCAACCCAACATGATGGTGTTCTGCACCTCTTCCTATACAGGGCTTCATAAGGATCCATTTTAAGTCATGAGTGGAAACTATTATTATAAAGGAGCTCAACTAGAGGAATATATTGATCCCATACTCCATGTAAGTCTATTGATCATGATATCGTCATGGAATCAAATGTTTTTATAGTCTTCTTAGATTAACCATAAGTTTGAGGATGATAATCCATACTGATGTTCAGCTCAATATTTAGATCTTTTGGAAGACTCTTCTAGAACATAGAGGTGAAACTTGGATCTCGATCGGATACAATTGATAGTGGTTCTCCTTGAAGCCTTACCACCAATATAATGTATATTCTTGAATGTTTATCCAATGAGAAATCCTATTGAATTGAAATCTTTTGTGCAGTATTTATAAGACGGTCCACAAGAACCTAGATAGCAATGTTTCCATTTGATGTCTTCGAATGACCAGAGAAAAAGTCCATGGTGATGTTCACCCATTTCCATGTTGGTATAGGTAATGGTTACATTAACCACTTAGACTTTTTCCTCTTAGCCTTCACAAGCTAACATACCAGGAACATTGATTTAGAGTGAGCAATCTCTTTCTTCATGTTATCCCCACAATAATTCTCTTGCAGATCATGATATATCTTTGTGTTTCCTAAGTGAATGGTGAAATATGACCTATGTGCATCATCAAAATGTTATTTCATTAACTTTAGATTTGATGGAACACATAGTATTGACCCAAGTCTTATAATTCCTTCTTCCTTAACATAACACTTTAATGATTTCCCTTTTATAATAGTATCCACTTTCTTCTGAATTCCCACACCATCCTTTTGATCATCCTTTCTCTTCTCCAAAAGAGATAGTTGAGCAATCATTTATGAAAAGATTAATTTTGTTCCCTTATTTATGATTCCCCTATACATCTTTATCAAATCTAAGAAGATTAGATCCTTTTCAATTCTCACTAATGACAAAAAAAATTGGCCCTTTCTACTTATAGAATTTTACACATTGTTTTTTTTTTCATAGTAGTAATGTATTGAGCATTCATAGTCATTGATCAATACAAACAATCATTTTTTCTGTATATTCAACTCTTTTTTTGTGAATATATACTTTGTGATCCATGTATATTTCACACTTACCCCCAAATAGGTAATGTCGCCAAATTTTTAAAGTGAATATTACTACAAGAAACTCCATATCACGCGATGGATAGTTTTTCTAATGAACATTAAATTTACTTGAAGCATATGTAGTTCAATTATCATTTTGTACCCACACACAACCCATACCCTTATTTGATGCATCACTAAATACAACAAAATTTTCTACACCTGTGGGTAGTGTGAGAACACACACAGTGATAAGCCTTGTTTTCATCTCCATGATGATATCTTTGTATTCATAATTTCATTAAATAATTACTCCCTTCCTAGTTTTCTTTGTAAGAGGGTTGTAAAATCATCATAAATATCTCAATAATCGGTGATACTATCCAGTTAAACACAAAATGATACAGATATTCGTTACTAATGTTGGACTCAACCTTCCCTCAATTGCGACTATCATGGAGGGATCCATATATAACCCATTTTTTGAGATTATATAAACCAATAATTATCCCCCCTTAAACCCAAAATCACACATTTTGTACTTTATATAGAGCTACTCAATTTGCAAAGTCTTGAGTACTGTGCTTAGATTCTCTTCATGCACCCCTTTGTTTTGGTGTTTATTATAATATCATCTTTAATGACTACACAAAAATTGTCAATGTGATATATAATGACTCTATTCATCATGTCCATGATGATTTCTGTATAATTAGTGAGTCTAAAAGTCATTAATATGAATTTATAGTTTGTGTTTCCTGTACGAAAAGTATTCTTGGGGATATCATGTCTCATCACCCTTACATGATAATATCTCGATTATAGATCCACCATCGAGAATTATTTTTCTCCACATAATTGATCAATCAAGTAATCAGTTCATGGAAGAGGATAGTTGTTCTTTATTGTGATTTTTTAGCTCATGATAATCGATGTAAAGGTGCATTAACCCATCCTTTTTTTAAAGATGATGACTGCTTCACCCCATGGTGATGTACTTGGGCATTTAAACCCTTTATACATATTTTCCTACAGTTTTTTCTTCATATCTTCAAGCTCTAAATATCCATTCTATACAGAGTTGTGGATATTGGAAACACTCGAGGTATATGTTGAATCGAGAATAAAACATATCTTCAAGGAAGAAGACCATGCAATTCCTCATGACACACATCAGTGAATTCCTTCACAATAGGCATATCATCGAAGTTGGTTGTATGCATAGACTCAATCATCTGATCAAGATACACATGATCATAGGGGAGTAATATTCACACTCGTGATGATGGTGCTAATGAACATCCATCTTCATCCTTGCAATTGTATAGAATCACTGGTCGATTTTCTATATTTAGACTGATTTCCCTTTCACTGAAATTTATAATGTATCTATATAATGAAATTCTATAACTGCCAAAAATTTCATGAAATTTTACCAGAGGGAGTATGATGATTTTTACTAGGAAGTTAAATTCACAATTTATGATAGGGTATGTGTTATATTCATGTGTTTCAATGTTTTGACCATTTATTTTTCTCAACAACATTGTTATTTCCATGATTTATGGTGGTGTTTGGATCATTTTACTAAAATTATAGGAGATAAAAGAATTCATAGAAATAGAATCAAAAAGTAAATTCTATATTCTTCAATTAATAACTAGCATAGCTATAACCAATAATTGTTGGGGTTTGTATTGATAGTAGTGATGAATAAAATATCACCGTTGCTACAAGGGAGGTTTTTGGTTGCCTTTAAAAACACCTATCATAGGGAAGTGGTAGGAAATGATCCCTGGTTCTTTGCAGTTAAAGAAATGGAAAATGCGTTGAGGGTCTAATGGAGTATTCCTCTCCTCTGTCATCACATCGATTTTTTCATGACGGTAGTTAATAGCCCATTTCTCTTCTCATCCACACCTAAATAATTTCCTCACCCCCTTCATGAAATTTATAGGGTCCTTCTTTCTGCAACTTTGGCATGTTGGGTGCTAGAATTTCTTAGTAGTTTTGGATTTATCCACGATACCACCAAAATAAATTCCCACATTCCACTTCTTATCCCTATGATACACCTATGATTTTCCAATTTCAAATTATACTTTGAGGGAACACCATAAAATTTCTTCATAACTATCAAGGTCACAGATTTCCAGGGCATCATGAAGGCTAGGTTTTATCCCATCAAAGAAGTTGTCAACCTTGCATTAGGGGGTAAAGACAAATCCAAAGGTATATTGTACAAGCCTTGTGAAGTTTTCCTCTTACACTCTAATGTATTTTTCAAATTTTTTCTTGAGTGAAAGGATGTAACTTTTCATCTGAAGTCGGGGGGTGTGAGAAAAATATTTATCAACTTTTTTTATCATAAATCCATCTATTCTAGCACCTAGATCTCCTCCTCTGGCTTTGTTGTTTTTGATCAATTTCCTCCATTGAACGGTTTCACCCACCATCCAATAATGAGTCATAATTACTTTTTCTAGTTTAGAACATTGAATAATGGAGAAGATCTTTTCAATGGAGTTGATCCATTATTCAGAAATTGTGGGATCAGATGATCTATTAAAAGTAAGAGTCCTTTTTGTCATGAAGCTCTCGATTGTGACTTGTTTATTCACAGTGGTGTTTAATGTTCCTCTTGACCTGTGTTATATTATAAACATGAGTTTACTAAGAGATTATCATGACAAAGTTCGCGATTTCCACTCCCATCAGATTGGGCATCTCATTAGAACAATATTCATATTGATCATCGCATCAGTTCTTTACATGATTCCTCCAATTACAGGCCATTGTTTAGAATAAATGGAATTTTATGGGTAACAAAAAAAGGGGAATCCAATTTCGAAATGGAATAACATATGAATTACATTTATTTCATTAACTTTTCTTTGTTTTCCAGTATCTACTTCCCAATATATATTCATAAGGGAATTTTTTAAATTCCCATAATAATGGTTCATACTAAGATTATGAATTTATCAAATAATATCCCCCATGAGTTTCAATACTAAGTGTCCAGGAAGGCCCGTTGTCATTCACAAGTTCCTGTTCTGGTTAGCTAAATGTGGTTTTTTCAAATTTTACCCATTATACATCTGTTCTAGAGCCGCCTTTAAATGATATTATCAATATAGGGATGTAGTTTCTTGTTAAACCATTTACTTAATACTCACCATAATTTACGGATGTTTTTATTAAAGTTAGTTTTATCCCTAAGGCTTTAAATAGGGTTTTTTAATCCTAATCCCAAAATAACTAAACCTATCCTCTGATACCAACAATGACAACTCTTCTCTTTATTACACACATAAAAATAATTTATTAAATAATGTATTCACTTGAATGAACATCAATGTTCGATAGTTCTACTGTATTTATGTCACCAAAACATTACATAACAACATAAAACATGAAATACATGTCTTTTTTGAAAACTTCTTTTATATGACTACACGTATTCATTCGTACTTAGAATTTCATGGGATAACCTAAGGACATGCACAAAAAGATGATCTATAAATCCCTGAAAGAGAGTAAACAAGGAATAACATGAAAAATACAATACATGTTAGGAAATAGGCATATCAATTGAGAATAAAAAAACATGAACATAAAGGCAATATATAGCATGATAAACATAACATGCAAATGTGGGAAACAACATTTAACATGATATTAGCATGATCCAAGGATAATATTAAATGGAGCATGAGTAAACCCTAATTTCACGTGAATTTTAATGAGTATACCTTCATTGATCTTTATTTATAATTATTCTAATTTTTACCTAATGCGTTGAAGCATTATCAGGGCGCGTACTTCTTAATCATTTCATTTCAAGCATAAATGTGACACATGGATCATACAACATGGAATCATTCCACATAATCATTTATTCAATGATAAAAAATGTGGAATAAATACATGACTCTATATAATTGATACATAAATTTCTGTAATAGTAAAAACCCTTTATAGAGACATGGGCAATTTATTCCCTAAACAATGACTTTGGCTTTGAAAATCACGGTACAAATGCTTTAGCGTAGTGGCACGACATTCAAATTCATAAAAATGGTTGATGTGAGAGAAAGGGGTATCTATTCACATTTAAATTATATGGTCTTTAAGGGGTTCATATAGTATCATGTACAAACAGATGTAATTGAAGATAGATGCATAATATAAAAGTATTTCTTGAATGTAAATGAGGTGTGAGAAATTGCTTACGGAATTTTAGCATTGTAACATTTGTACATGTCAGGAATTAATGTGAGTGAAAGGGGTCCCTCATAATTCAAAAATATGGAGGGATGTATAGGGGTTGTTTGAAATCATACCCCATCATTTTTAATTGTAAATAAAAATAAATAATGACAAAAAATAATTTGAAAAAAAATGAGAAAGGAAGAAATCCATTACTTCGAACTGTGATCCCAATGGCCTTGGAGATTCTTGAGAGGGGATTATATGGATCTTAGGGCGCCTTTGGAGGATTCTAGATAGGGGAGGGTAGAGTTTGGTGGTGATACAATGGTTTTGAGTGCATTAGAATGGGAGATTGAGTTTTTTTATATAGGAAATGTGAGGTAATTATTTATTATTTAGGTTTTGGACATTAGATATTAAATTAATTAAAACCACAATCCATCCCATGGTTTTTTATCAGGGTGTTTTCCAATGTGGAGTGGAAAAGATATTTTATAAGGATAATGGTAGAAATTATTTAAATATTAGGCGTCCTTTTGTGGAGGCGAGTCACTCTCTCAAGGAAATCATTTTAAATTGTAAACTTTTTTTATAAGACCGGGTGGGACCACTAGGGCTTTGTAAAATAAATCAATCAAACCTAAAATAAAATTATCTTAATAAGAAATATTTATTTTTCAAACAAAAAATTTATAGTATTTTATTAAATTAATATTCGGACATTCTGATGTCATAAAAACATTATATAATTAAATGGTATTTAATTTTTACCTAAATATTCGACTATCACATTAAATTATGAAAAAATTAACCGTTGGCTAATTTCGATGTCCTGATTCCAAAAAAAATATTATTTTTATCTAAATAATATTTATAAATATGAGAATTTTGACTTTAAAAATAGAAATCGACATTTATAAAAATAATATTGGGTTTTAATAAAAACAACATTCTAACATTAATAAAAATTACAATTGTATTCATAATAATTATTAGATCATTTATATTTAATAAAAATTAATTTTCTAATAATTTTTTTCAAAAAATTTATTTAATTTTAAAATCCATTAATAAATCAAAATATATTTCTAAATTTAATATTAACTAAAAATAATATTTGTGCATTAAAAAGTATTTACAATGTAACAATAATAAAATCAATGTTTATTATTTACTCATTATAAAAATAATGCACATAATCATATTGCTAGGGTATTATTATATAACACCTTATAACACCCACATATGTCTTAAGGGAAAGGTGTGTTATGATGACAGACTCTTGGGGTGGCTCAGATAACATTGCTCGGGCGATAATCTCTATTATCTTCCACATCTCCCGTAGGCGGTTTGGTTAAAATATAACATATTGATACTCTCATTTGGACGGGTCAAGAATAAAGCCCAGTTCCACTAACTTCTTTCTGTGCACCAAAAAATGGGCTTCGTATGGATCAATTCTATAGGATGAGTCCATCACTTCATTTTTCATAGTAAATTAGATTTTTATTGCCTTATATTCATACTAATCATGTGATCACTGTTCAAAGACTATATTAGGAATGGTAAAAATTAATAATGGTATTTTAAAATCAAAAAACATGAAACCATGGAAGTGCATATTTTATATAACCGTTTATATTTTAAGACATTTAATTATATCAATTGGATTTTTCATTAATAAATCTGTGTGTCGTTACATTTTACATGATTGTAATGTATCCTATTTGGATAGCTTTCCCAAAAATATGTGACATGAAGCATCATATTATTCATGTTATTACATCTTGGTATCTCTTCTATTAGTCCTATATTGTATACTTCAGTTTTTTGTATGTATTATATCTACGATTTTATATTATTTTTCCACTATGATACACTATGAAAATTAGGGAATAGTGTCCTCACTATTAGTCCAAGGCCCTTGCTTCTAGTCAACAGCCTCTCATATTTGAGGAATTTCACTTGAGGTCATGTGGCCAACTGAGTACAAAGCTCCAATTGTGTGGATTTTGGACCTGGGATGTTACAAAGCAGTATTCGAGGAATGTTTAGATCCTTCGACTAGTGGGTTATGGTCCTACATGGATATGAATTTTTTGGATCATGTTTCATCCATTTTTATAGAATTATATTATGACGTGTCATTCTTTGGTGACAAAGGATGATTTTTGGGGAGTATGGGCCCCCAATGATTTGAATTTTTCAAACCACTGGTTGGTTTTTCTACAGAACATGTGTTTTCTAGGCAGTGTATAATATATTTCCCAAGGAAAACAAAATTTAAATGGAATATAGTTTCACCTAACAAGTCGTGTTTTCTTCCTGTTTAGGGAAGGAACTTTTATTTTCTAGGTTACATTTCGTGTATTCATAGTATGTTTCGTGTTCTATGTGACAATGTGTTTGGAAATGTGAGAAGGAATATGACATGGTGGGTTTTTCAAGTACACAGTTGTGTACCTTTGGTACATGCCATATGGGCTTACTCAGGCAGAACCCATGTGAATCATGTCGTGTGGGGGTACATGTCCAGGTGGGTGAACATGAGTACACATCACTAGTTGACATGATACTCTATGTACCTGGTTGTTTACATGCCTAAGTTGAAGGGACTACATGCCTATGTATGATCATGAGGGTAAATTCCGTGTGTCATTTCTCCATGCTGTGTAATTCTTTCTTGATAGATGTTGAGGGTCTTGCCCTATTTTTTTCCCTTTGACCATTTGGGACCTACAAGTAGTCCTTTCCAAGTATTATTCCACATAGATTGTGATGGTGAAACCCATGGTGATTTCTATGGACTCCAAATGTGTTTTTGAATATTCTATTTAAATGGATATTTTTTCCTCCAGTTATCATTTTCAATGAACACCTAAGAGTGAGACTTATCATTGATGATTGGTTGGGTGTTCAGACCATCCTATTTCACACATTTGAACTGAGATGAGATGTGAGGTATCTCTATTAACCTATTTTGTTCTTGGGATTCCCATATATGGTCCCTTTGATGTGTACATTATTCTAGGAATCCTTATATAGGATGACTCCACTCATGTTTATCTACATGAAACCATGTAGGATGTCTTTGATTCTTTGACCAACAAAACCCCGCCTTATTAATGGGTTTTTGGTAGTTTTTCTAATTTTTTTACACCCATACCTGCCCCATGGGGTTGGAAGAGAAGTAAGTATTTAGAGAAAGGTGTTAAACTGTCCTATTTTGATATCTACACATTTGAGCTATGAATTTTTCTTATACATGTAGACCCTCATGTCAGGGATGTTTAAATGTTCGATGGTATTCCATCGAATTGAGACAGGGATGATCATCTATATTCTATTTCTTTTAGAATTTTCTTAATTAAAAATGGGAGTTTGAACCTTGTAAACATTTTTTTGTAGGACTTAGTGACAGTTGTCGATGCTTATGCCTCATAATTGGATAGCCCATGGTAGGTAGCACCCTTAAATACATTTTTTTTTGTTTTCTGCTGTGAGCATTCTGATGTTGGTTCTTTTCATGTTCTACCGTCTCTAGTATGATGTTTGGTTTTTAGAGAAGATACTTTTGTTATGATGATTTATCCTTGTACAATAAACCATGATATGGGAATGATCATTAAGGAATGCTATATTCTACATGACAGACATGCCTTAGGAATTGTCAACTACGTGGAAGGTCATGTGAACCTTTCATTCCTTATGTGATGGGAGACGTTGTAGGTTTTCATCTATGAAAATGGTAGATGTGCTTTTGAGCTATTTCTTATGTGGGACATCTATTAATAGGATTCATAGGGTGGAAAACCTATGTATATGACACAGAATGTTCTATTTACTATTTTTATCTCAATGTAGTATACGTTGACTTATGTGGTACCCATTGACTGTTAAATTTTAAATGAGCTAATGTGTTCTCTTAAATCATTAAGATTTGTGCTGTAATGTGTGTTTTGATGTTATCTCTAATGAAAAGTGACCTGAGCATTATAAAAACAAGTTCATCACACTACTCGGGATGAATTTATATGATACGGGAGTTATGGAATGCCATTCTATTTAAATTTTGACTTTAATTCAATGTGACATGACTTTGTGATCGTGGTTTGTGGAACGACACTCATGCATTTTTATTTTTTCTTTCCAAGAAGAATGATCACAATCAAGGACCACTCTGAAATGGTTCGTTGTACATGACATCATTTGAGAATTTCCAATCTTTTTTTATGTTGATGCTTGATATAATGGACAATATTGTTGTGGATTATAGTGTGTGATACCCTTATGAGACACCAATGATCATGGATGGAACATAGTGGTTAAGAGGGAACTATCAGAGAATTTCCTTGGAATAAATGCATTATGGTCGGCTAAATAGTGATGTACTAGCATGTGAAAATGATTTTCATTCCGTAGGTCAACCAGTGTGGTTTGACTATCCTTTTTAGTAATAGTTGAAATTATCATAGTGTGATATTACTTAGCATAAGATCATGTCCCCTATCCCGACTTCATCCTCGATGCACTAAGAGAGTGTTGGTTATACTCGACACTACATGTGAATGTCATTGGGATAGTTTGGGACTTGTTTCTATGACATGAACATATGGATTGCATTAAATGGGGCTTGTTCAATCTTAATTGATACATGGGATCAATTTTTGGAATTCCTTGAATTGACATGGGATGACTTCCGCTTTCATTGAAGTGACCACCAGGAAGATGTCACTCTGCGTTCATCAAGTATACTTTTGTTGAATTTTGTCCATGTACTAAAGTCACACATATAATAGGTAGTATGGACCAGCTTGTTGAGTTCCTTAGACTAAGGGTTTATGAATCTAAGGTTATCATAGATATATAGTTGGGCTCAGATGAGATGATTTAAAATTGGGTAATGATTCAAGTTGGAAGGATCTTATTTTCACTTTTACCTATGTTGTGGAATAGAACTCCATAAATATTAGTTGATGTGTTTACAAAAGAATGTCACTGAGAAATGGGTATGGGCATTGGTGAATAGGTTCAGTGTGTACACGTTGTATCTTTGGTGAAGGCATTGTGTTACTATCACAACATGTCCGCCTCCTAAGGTGGGAATTTCTATGATAAGTTATCCAGTAATATATTGACACATTTACCTTTTTGTTCCTAATTTATATTTTGGGAGAACCATTTTGAACACTCCATCAGTTTATGGTGGGTGTGGTGTGAAATTCTGTAATTTCATTCAAGGGATGTTTGCGTGATCTATTTTAATGATGTCAATTTGGGTTTGAACACTACTTGGTTTGAGCCTGCAATTAAGACCTCAATCATGTTGGGTTCTCCAGATAATGAAAATAGTGCCAAATCATCACTAGAATGAATAGTGGTGTAATTTTTGGAATTTTCAAATGGTGGAGGTATCATCGACACGATTTTGTGTATATTTTTCATAAAAATATCATGAATGTATCAATTTTCTGTGGAGTAAGGAAGCCTTTAATGTTGAAGTGGTTGGGTGGTAGTACATCATTGAGATTTTATAAATACACATGGTCCCGTATTCTATCATTTAAAATAGGTATGCCCGGTTTACTTCTTGTTTCTATCAAGGGATATAGCGGGATCTTGGTACAAAATTTCTACGAAGAATGACTTCTCAACCTACGAGAGATGTCCAGTCAGAGCACACAATTCAGTTGATGGAGGAAATAGTTTGCACGAAGGTCCTAGATTTTAGGGGTTCTTTGGAAATACCCAAACCCCTAGTTGAATAAGCCTATGAAAATAGATTTCTGCATAAATTTAAAATTTTTCAATATGAGGATATGTACAATAAACCATGTTGATAGCCCTTTTTTTGGATAGAGGTAGGAGAAGTAACTATTCTGGGAACTCATCTTATCCAAGAGGCAATTGAACATTATCTGGTGATTCGGAAGAAGATAACTACTACATAGTCTCATCAAAAATATTTTTTCAATCACCATAGATTACCTCTGGAGGTTGGGGCTTGGGATCATGTTTTTTCTTTGGGTTACCCAGATTTTGGTACACAAGTGGATCATGGGACAATGTAATCTTTCACTGATAAACATTGGGAAGTTTAAGATTCAATGGAGAGTCAGGTCGATTGCCTACTAGTTGATGTAATCCTAGAGGTACTGAGCTATGCACAATGTCTTCTACATTTCTCAGTTGTGATGTTACTTTTCAGACACATCTCATGTTTTTCATCCTAAATAGGAGAAGTTATATATAGATGCATCCTTTAAGGTGCATAATATACAAATTTTGGATCATATCACAAAGGTTCTTTATGCCTATCTAGTTATATTAGTACGGGTGATATGGCAGCATGACTGAGTATATAGAAACACCTGGGAGAGGGAAATCGATGTACAATTATAGTTACTAGATTTGTTCTCATATATTTCTTCATCACCATTGTAGGAGAAAATAAGGAACAATTTTCAATAAGTAGGGTGTTTGTACGAAACTGTTTCTTCTTTTTAGGTACGGACCATTCATTTTTGTTTTGATACATAAGAAAAATGAATAAAAGAGTTTCAATACTAGCTCTACACATTACACATCTTATGGTTGTTACACTATGTGTATTCTCAGTTACACATCATGTAATCTAGTCATAACGTTGGTGGATGATGTGTAACAGATATAGGCCGTAAAATGAACAATAAAACAACCTACACAAAAATGGTTTCTATAAAAATTCGTTGCATATTATAATTTTTTTCTAAAATGGCTAGTGGTCTCATTTTCTTTCGTTATTGATAGAGAAGGATATAGGTTCATGATATAGTAGTTCCAGAAATGGTTTTGACTCCCAAAACATTATATGAACTTTGATTCAATTATCTTTGGATGCATTGTGACCAAATCTACATGCTATAAATTACTCTTGATATTTTCTTCATGATTTACTCTCTCAAAAATTTTATCATATAATGAGAATTTTATATCATTTTGTAGATCTAAAATGTTAAAACTCTAATTAAAGTATGAAGCTAGATGAGGAGGGTCATAGGACTATGAGGTAGGTGGTTTCATGCCTTCCACTAAATATCAAGATGTTTATATGTGAGGTAGTGTCATGCAATACATTTTAGGGTTTCTCTTTTTTGATAATTGACACACGTTGTTGCCTAATGTGGATTAGTTAATTGATTTGATGATATTAAAGCATGTTTATGATTCTTTTCCTGTGATTAAGTCCCACCCAGTTGGTGTGTTTCCCTTTGACGTCCAATGATAGCCATTTGACCAAGAATGCCTATGATTATGCCTTTTATTCTTATAATAATTTTATTAAAAATGTAATTTGTTAATTAAATGAATTTACCATGTGAGTATATTTTTTAATCCCTATGATAGTTTATTTCAATTTTTAGGATTGTGATGTGAACTTCCCATGTGAGTATAATTGTTTGAGCCTTGTGATATTTTAATTAACCTTTTTGGATTGTGATCTGAACTTCCCATGTTAGTATATAGATGTGATAACCCATGTAATGGTTTAGATTATAGGATAAGATTCTAATATTATCTGTTCCATGTGACTATATTCTTTTCAAACTATGTAATTGTCTAAATTAAATACCCTATTTGTTATTATATATACCTACATGAGTTTATAATTTTAGAAGCCATGTAATTATTTAGTTTACATGTTTCTTTTTATAAATCAAGCCCATGTTAGTATTTGAAATTCCAAGATTATGAGGTTCTTCCAAGCTTATTTATATTGGATTCTTTTAGTTTGGTTTTTCTATGCACGAGGTAGTGGTTTTGTTATGCATGAGGACATGGTTTTTTTATTATTGTGAGAGCGATTTTTTTACGCCCGCGGGTGAGGTTATTTTATGCCAGAGGGTGAGGATTTATTATAAATTTGGGTGAGGTTTTATCAATGCATAAGGTTGAGATTTTGAACTGAGTATTTAAATGGATGACTTATTAAGCATCTTCCAAGACAAATCACAATCTAGGATTCTGCCTTCTCATATATCAATGTAGAGGGTTATTGGAATATTGGTTATTGTTACTTTATACGAAGTTTGATAGGAAAAGGACTGATCTTTAGATATATATAATTCAATAAAATTAAAATTTTTAATGAACCAGAACTGAATAAATAGAAACTTGTAATTGTAGTTTTTTTTACGTTTAGTGCCTCTAAATTTACATATTTAACTTTTGTACACTACTTATTGCATTTATTCACTTACTGAATAGAAGAGATCATGGGTGGTTTCCAACTATGATTTAGTTCTCCCACCCTGTTTTGAACATGTATTTTGGACCAATAAGATTATATGTTTACATGTGTCGATTAAAGAAATCAACCTTATATTGGTACATTAAATGTTGTTTAAAATAGAAAGAGTATGGGACCAAGAAAATGCTTGCAATGCATATGATTTTTAACCTTTTTTATATACATTTTATTTTATCTTATGCATGATTAATGTGTATCCTATTTTGCCTACATTCCTAGAACATGTTACAAGAATCATCTATTCTTACATATTATTACTTCTTGTAATCTCTATTATTAGTCATATGTTCTTTATACCATCGTTTTGTATTTACTACTTCTCCAATTGTATATTATTGTTCTACTATGTTACACTCTGACAATGAGTGAATAGTTTCCCCACTATCTATCCTAGACCCTCACAGCAAGTCGGAAACCTTTTTAATTTGGAGATATGTTTTCTACGGTCATGTGACGAACCATGTATAGAGCACCAATTGAGTGGCTTCAAGACCTGAGACATTACACATATCCTAGTAATGAAATTATATGTAAAAATTACACTGTTGATTTTATATATGATCGATTGTACATGTCATATACGCATAAATGTGGAAAGTAATTCTATTGAATATTTTTTTATTGAATGTGTTAGAATTGTATATAACATCCTCCAAGAAGTCTGTGAGTTGTGCACCAAGATGTGTGTGGCTTCCTTTGTATGAATGTGTTGGTCCCTAGGACAATATTAATAACTATTTTAGTGCCACCAACAGACCATCCATATAATCTTGATCCAGGGATTTATGCTTAGTATTAATAGTGAATCTTATGTCTAGTGGAGAATGTGTAGGGACTTCCACACCTAGTTCCGACTATGGTGGAGTTGACCTTGGATATCTTGTTATTCGATCATCTAAATTTTTCTATGGAATGTGGTCCCCTTTCTAATAAATTATTGATATAGAATATTTTATCTATATTTTATCATCTTTTGACACATTAGGATTGTTTTTCCATGTTTACAATTTATATTATAAGAGGCTCATCCAAGTTATATTGGGATATTTTGACCAATGATGAATAGAATCATGTTCTTTTCAAGAGGTACATTGTTATAGAATTTTTTGAATAGTTATATCTGAAACACAAATAGATAATAGATCTTATGGGTACATCAACATCGAGATGAAAAGATTATATATTATCGAAAACTCCTCTTATTTCAAGGATATTAAACATTTCATTCCTACTCTACATGGTGATGTGATGTCAGGGTCTTGGTGATATAAGGATGATAATTTTTATTCCATATTTTCAAAAAGTAAATGACTTTTTTTGACATTGAGTTATATATAGTGAATGAGATTTATATAACTTTGAATAATCTAATTGATGATGATGGTGGGGGATAGAATGTCTGAGCCTCCAATCCGAGTAGTATTTAATCTACTATAATGAAATTCCTTTTTACAACTTCTCACATATCATATAGTGTATAGAGTGTACATCCAGGTAGCTTTATGGTATTTTACATATGTTTCATGCTTGGATACATGAATATACTCTTGGTTGATAACCTATTTGAGAAAAAATATTGAGGAAATATGATTTATATTAAGTGATTTTTCATGAGTAATCCCCCATTTACAATGATGGATGATCACCTCTAAATCTATATAATAGAGTGGGATTTACTAATTATCATTAGGTAGGTAGATTGAGTACAACTAATTGTACAAGATGATGTGGTGAATGAGGCCATGGAAGCTAGTATTCTAGTATACATCATTGGCAGAGTGGGCCTACTTATTAATGTAATGCTCAAGATCAAGAATATGGACCAAAGTAGATATATGTAGGAAAATTGGTTACGTATGAATAAAGTCTCGTCCCATCATTGGATTGTAGAGTAAATTTCATATTCTATGAATTCATGTTATTATTGTTAAATAGAAGTGGTTCCAAATCTTTTATAACTATGGAAATTATGTAAATTAATGGAATTAAGATAAAATAATTTTGTTTAGTGATATCTTTTGATAATCCTTTAACATATAAATTATAATTGGTATGATTGAATAGGGAGTTTCCCTTTAAATATAAAGATATCATTTCTTTAGGAAATTCTTCATCATGAAGATGAATGGTTTTGACATCATTCATATGATGGATTTGTTGAGACATTATCATACTCATGTAGAATTATATCAATAGAGAGTATCCATAATGTCACTTGAAGGTAGTACATATATTCACAAGGATGAATTTAATCACTATAATAGATAATATAAACAAGATTTTCGTTGGTTGGTGGAGTGACAATGGAAATTTTAATTAAATTTCAAAATTATTAGGGAACGTGATGTACAGATTTCCCTCATTTGGTGAATCTTTTTAGGGATGTCATCCCTGATGAATTTATTTCAATTTGTTGAGGGATAAGATTACTTTATATGTTTAATTATTTCATAGGTTTAAAAATAATAAATTCCTACATAAATAAGGGATTGAAGTGAATTTTAGGAGATAATAGGATAGTTTTATTAATAACTCTCCAATGAATTTTTACGACTAAGTATATCACATTGGGTTTCACCCATCTATTTATCTATGAAACTTTATGGAAATATAATCATCAATTTAGATTACTATAAATTGATCCATCTTATAATTTGTATTAATTTTTTATTACCATATATAGAGGACTTCTTTGGCCAGAAATAAAGAGGCTATATTTTCCCAAGGATTAATTTTGGTTTTGTTTATCATATGTTCCGATTTATAGTATTTGGCATAACTCAGAATAATTTTTAAGTATTTATGTTTAAATGAGTATAATTTTATCCCATTATATTTGATGAATTAATAAACTACTTTTTTTATTGAATGAATCATTTTTTCAACCCACATCTGAATTCATTTATAAGTGTTTACATGGAATTCATTTTGGTGTACTTATCAAATTGGAACAATCTTTCCAAATACCATGATATTGTTATGAGAATAATGATATATCACAAGTATATGTTGTACTCACAATGGTGAAAATTTTTTATAACAAGGTAAACATATTAGATAAAATAATATTATATATATGAATATTTGTAGACTCAGATAACGACATATAAATGTATTCCTAAGACCATACAATAAATGTCTTCATCATTTTATCATTCTTAAAGATATCCCTGTATCACTTGTGTTATATTTTGGATTTCTCAGTTTTTGAATCCCCTCAAGAAAAAATAAAAAGTGTGGAATATTCTTATGGTTTGAGGAATATTATGAATCTAATCAAGAGTTTAATGGAATATCACATTTAGCACAAACCATAATTATACTTAATAATGTTAGAATCTATATAGTTTTATGTAATAAAATATGAATAAAAATGAGTGTAGTTCTGATTTATGATGAGTGATTCATAGGGTATGGGTCTCAGTAGTTGAAAAAATGTGAGTGGAATAAGCCAATTAATTACCTCAAGGTAATTGTATCAGTTAATATCTTAGATTGATTATGACTCTATATTTAGGGAGATCACTTTATTGTATTCCTAACTATAAAATCCCAATGTATATGTTTACCAATGTTGACATAAACAATAAACAATGAATATCGGTTGAATTTAAACAGTAATTTTGTTTTTATATTGATTATATTCCAAAAAAAGGAATTCTAGTGGCTGATTCTCTAGGTAGGAATACTAATATTCAAGCAGCTCTGGTGTCTAGTAGAATGTGTTAGTGGATCACCATAATTCTGATATACAGAGGGATGGTTACATAAATTATGGGAATCCTATACTCAAATCATTAATAGTTCTTTATTCTATTTTTGATAATGTAATGAATAAATAAATTTCCGATAAATATAGAATTTCTCTACCATATATAATTTCATAAGTGGTCCCACCAAGTGGTTGGTTGTTGATTGGTATGAGATCTTTAGTATGCAAGGATGTGTTTGGGTTCCTTCCAACATGTTAATGGAGTTGAAGAATTATTATCATGATTCTACATGGGTTATACATCCCAATAATTCCATGATGAACCATAGTATACAAGTCCCATGTTTTGGGATTTGTATGATAAAGAATATTTCTAGATTTTTACTATGTTTTCCACCTATCATGTAACACCCTAATTTTTTTTGAAATTCATTTCATCAAATAAATGTATTCTATTTATATATATATATAAAAAATAAATAGTTTATATTTAATTATCAAAATAATATTTTTATTTCATTACTGAAACACAATTTTCAGAAATCATTACACTTTATATGGAGTTCATCTTCCATTACATGCCAAACCATCTTTTGATGAACCATGAAAAAAACTCTTTTTTCTATTTAAAAAATACAGTAATTACCTACACATTAAATTGGTATCAAACATAGGAATATATATATTTTAAATGTTATGTATAATGATTTTATATAATTAAAATATACTTATAAAAAATTAAAATGTTTATCAATATAGTCTTTGTATGTTTCAAAAATAATATTTTCTCAGAAAAAATTGATTTTTATTTCATTTTTTAATAAACAAATTCATATATATTTTTTTAAAATTTTATGAATACTATTTTTTAATATTAACATAAATTTTTAGTTCATCGGGCTTAAATTATCATTGGGTTATTTTTTTATTGTTCTGAAAATATGTAATTTTTTATCAATAGTGATAAAGAATAAATTTTAATTGATTATTAAATTTTTTTATAAAATAAATAAATTTATATAAAATTTATTTTAATTATAAATTATTCATATTATATATAAATTATTACCATTTAGGTATTTCTAAATAATTTCAAATTTAATTTTTATATAATAACTTTTTTATCAATTAATTTTCATCTCATTAAAAAACTCCATTCTTATCACATCAGTGGGATTAATTTTAAATTAATTATATCCCCATAAGGGAATGGAATTTTTAAAAATGAATTAAATATTTTTAATACTAATTATTAATATTATTTAATAATTTTATATTATTTGTTTAAGGATACAAAAATAAATATAGTAAAAACAATTAATGTAGTAATGGTAAAAATGGGTTTATCGTGCAGTTAATCTAAAACAATAGGGGTCAAAATGACACAAAAATATCTAAAAACAAATTTATGTCTAAATATAAACCATATAAATTATATTCTCAATAATAATATATTGTGGATCCTTTTTCGATATAAATATTTTGTTATGTTATTTTCATTTAAAATGATTACATCTTTTCCACTAACCTCTCTTAAAAAAGGCCTCCCATTCGACACTCTTATTCACACCATAAAACCATTTAGATTTGAAAAATACCTACCCAAATAACATACCAAATTCCCACATATCATTTTATAATATTTATATTGTAATAAATTCTATCCTAGAAATGATTTTGGTTCAAATTTAATGATGTTTCTCAATTAAGAGGTAATGTTCTTCAATGAGAGAATTTAGTTTCTTCCTTACTACAAATACATTAATTCTATTAAAACATTATGATATAATATTCTCAGTGTCTTAAAAATAATTATGTATTTTTTGGATTCGTTAATTTTATAAAAAATCGCCACATCCATCTAATGGGATATGAAATCATCATACAATGTTAATGAAGAATACCTCCTCACGAACTGATGAAATTCGATTTTCCATCACCACATCTCACGGTTGGGTATACTGATAGATATATTTTATAAATATATAATAAATATAACATAATTATTCATACTTACTTATTTTATCATATATAACTACATGCATCTAATTCCCTAATGGATACGATAATATTGATCATGTGTTTAGAGAACTACCTCCTCGTGAAGCGGTGTGATTCATTTTCACTACCACATTACATATAAGCTAATAATGATAATGAAAATGACTATATGTGATATAAAATATATAATTTATATTTTAATAAAATATGTATCTTTCTGAAAAAATAATACATCAATTTAATTCATTCATTTTTACTCACTCAAATGTGATAACATTTTTGATATATTGTGGACTAATGCCTTCACGAAACGATGTGGATCCCTATTTTCGTTACCACAACAAATATATTCTATGTAAAATTATATATTAACAAATAATATCTTATTAATTATATTTTTATAATTACTGAAATAAAAAATATAATGTTTCTTATTTCGTAAATGATAGATGAAAAATGGATGTGTTGCCCATGTGTACATATGGCCTACCATCTCGATGATCGTAACATACTTCACTTATCATAAAAAATCCATGATTTGTCATAATATTATAATTGATTTATGTATTTGATAATTATTTCATGATAATTATACTAGATATAATGAAACTATCATCATATTAAGATGACAGAAAATAAGAAATCCAAATATATATGAAATACAATGCAGTTATTAAATAAAATAGGAAATTATCATTGAATTTTTAATATTATGGAAATAAAAAAACATATATAAATAGTATATAGTATCATATATGAAATTTTTCAAATAATAGAAGAAAATTAAAATAATAAATAATATACAAGATGTTAGAATGTGAATAATAGAAGTCGATTCTTATAGTAAGTGTTTTCAGTCATGATTTTCTATTTCTATGGGAGACCATCAATATTCCCCACCTATTTATTTTATGTGGTGTATATAATGATGAAGAATTTAATTTATTATTATTATCATGAAAATAATTGTTATTTGTATTTTTATTTGAGGAAACTTATTTTATTGTGTTTATTTTTCCAAAGTTACTAAATGAGTGATGGTTTTTTACCCAATTTTTTAATATTTTTAATGTATTCTATTTATGAGCCTATATTATTTATGGAGAAGTATATAAATAACCTTTGAAATTAATATATTGAGTTTTATATCCTAAGGATATTATATGTTCCATTTTATTTTATTCTTTCAAGAGCCATTTATTCAAATATACCTACATGGTAAAGACATGATGTTACATAATCATTATTTATTCATATTTTTTATAATTTTATTTGTAATGATAAATATTATGATATATATCTCAAAAAAATCATAAATTTTCATCTCATATAGTAAGTAAATTTATTTTCATGTTAAAAATATGGTTTCTATTCATTGGTACTTGAAATTATTGAGAAATTTTGTTTATTTAGATCATGATTTATTTCCATATTTAGTCCGAAATACATTTTATTCTGAAACCATGTATTCAAAAAGTGTTTTGAATAATATTTTATTATTAAAATATTAATTTTTAAATGAATTTTTATCAATTATTGAATTTTTATGAAACAAACTCAAAAACAATATCAATTTTGTATTCCAAACCATTATAATATTTTATTTTCCAAAAATTTGAATGGAATATTTGTTTAGACATGCATGGAATAGAAAAAATATCTCATAAGGACCACTATTTACAGTGATGATTCCATTATATAATTTTATGTTTATTTTCATGGAAATTGATTTTCATGGTGATTTATGTTTAAAGTAATTCCCCAAATCCATAATGAAAATTTTCAAAAGAAATTATTTAGATGGTTTTTAAATAATTATATATATGTTTCAAATTTTATATACTTTGAAAATTATTACAAAAATATGTTATTATTTTTAGTTCTAAAATATAATTATCAATGTGAGGTTATTTTCAACCTAAAAAAGTTGTTACTATTTTTTTACAAATCATTCTCTATCTATGATGACATCCAATGAAGTCACCTGTGCATGAAAAGGGATATGATCCAATGATACCATTCTAATTCATTTCCTGAATTCCTATTTTTATGCAGAAATGATTTTTATGAAACCTGTTTTTCATCCATTATAATACTATGATATAATTATTTTAAAACATCCCTCATTTTCATAGTTTATACTATAATTAAATGATTAAATGATTAGTAATGATGCATCTTATTCATATGTTATGATATGATGAAATGATTATACAACTATTTTCTTTTAATTTTTTATGATATATTGAATTTCTTATGATCTTGGGGTGAAGATAAATATGGTTTTCATTATAAAATTATAGGGACCTATTTATCCTACAAATTCATTGGGTAATAATTATTTTTCTGTGATCACAATGGTTCCAAGAAAGGTTATCTCAATACTAAAAGAGGGGACACTAGATGTCATCCCAACCCAAATAAGTTACATAAGTTGTTATCCCGAGTATAGAATGTATTTAATGTCTATATGGTAGTCATGGTATTGTATTTTCTAGACTTATATTTATTCCATTCCTAATTAAAATGATATTCCTTCATGGATTATCTAATTTGATTCCATAATCATTCTTGTATAATGAAATTCCAATATCTATTGCATTACTAAAAAATATGATCCTTGATATAGATGGTATGGTTTTGAAATATTATTCTATTGTTTTCAAATAGATATTTTAATGTTATGCTTATGAATATCCTTTTTTATTTATACGTGGAATCTAAGCTCACAATTTATTATGTTTCCATTTTTCATGTTTGGAATACATTTATTTAGATACTATTACTAACAAGGAATATATTTAGCAGAGACATTGATGATAAATCAGAAGTTAAAAATATTTTTTTTCACAAATTCAATATCCACTAAAATATTAAGATCATTAAAAAAACTTCTAAAATTTAATGAATATTCATCTAAAAAGATATAATATACATATATTATATGACATTGAAATAATATCTAGATCAACGGAATGGTTTACTTAACATAGAAATCTAGAATGAAAAACATTTAATGAGATCTATAATGGAATTTCAAAGGATATTTATAGAAATGTAACTATGGATTAGTATGTGTATGAATAAAATTATAGGATAAAGATCATTTTATTTTATAAAATGATGTAAAAATTGGTTTTCAAGAAATAAAATCTCTATCTAGAAATTACAAGTGAATGTGGATCAGAAATATATGTACTTACGGTTTATAACTCAAAAAAATAACATTCAACTAGACTCAATCATCACCTTATACACAAAAATGTTCTTGGAATCCCACATTATGTGACCCTCCCTGGTGATAAGCAATGGAAATTTAAAAACTATTAATAAACCTTGATAAACGATTTAAATAGATTATGACTACGAATGACCTTGTGTAATCCTAACGATTTATATATAAATGATTTTTTTATAATTTATTCTTATTATAATTGATTATTTATTTCTATTTGGGTCCATATCATGATTTTTTTTACACACTACTTTTGGGTTTTATTCAATGACTGGATCAAAGAAGAATCATTTAAACCTAAAATGTGATTCAAAATTTAGTGATAGTGATAATTTGACTTTGATGATGACTATATGTACCCATATAGTTATTTTGCCTAATTAGCTATCGTGCTATATGATTAATGTAAGAACTCGGGTTTTGAGCCCATAAGTTTATTTTTTTTCTTGATTTTATTCCAGATCAGGGCATTCAGACGGTGTGTGATCCCGAGCCCCGGTGTGGCCAGAATTTAATTTTAAGTGCATTCACATAGACATGCCAAATAGTTAGAATAACTCTTAAACACTTGCTTGGATGGGAAAACCGAGGGCACCATTGAGTCTGTAGTGTATGGTTTACCCTAGGATGGGTATAACATCGGCGGGCGCGGCTCTTCTGCGAAAAGCGCCATTAGGGGCATTTCCATAATTTTGCAGTCTCGGGCATAAACATTATCACTTCAGAACAAAGGCTCAGATTAAAATTTTGAGACCACAGTTGCACTTAGAACGTGGTTTTTACCCTAGGAGCGGCCCAACCTCGACACCGTCCAGAGTTTGGGTACAGGCCTACTGGTGGGAGTTGAAATCTAATTAAAATTTTAATTATTTTCTCTCTTACTTAAACACCCACCCCTCCTCCATCTTATCACTTGCCACTCTCTTATGGAATCCCTCTCAAAAATAATCATGCCCCTCTCCCCACCTCTTCAAAGCGTAGTGGCTCCGGCTGATCTCCTGCGAAGTGACGGGTTATGCCCTGCGAGGTTGGTTAGTGTGTTTTCGTTTTTAATTTCTTAATCCTATTTTGATGTAATTTTTAGCATTGAAATGCTGTTTTTAGTCATGTGAAGCCCATAGTTGTGTAGGATTCAATTTGAGCTTTCTAACGCTCTTCTCGGAACAAAAATCCGAGTCTCGGGGCGCTCGGGGTGGCCCCAATATGTTTTCCGTCCAAATTCCCTATTTTCCGGTGGTTCCAAGGGTTTTCGGTGGTCGGCGTGGCGGTCCAGTGAGTCCGGGATACGGCAGCTTCGCACTACAAGCTTCAGGCGGTGCGAGACGGCGGTCAGCGCGGTGGGCTTGAGGCGGTCCGGGACAGGGGGTCGGGACGGCGGACATCATGCAGACCAGGACGGTGTGTCGTGGTGGGCATCAGCGGCATACGCGAGGTGATGCAGGGGGCCAGGCTGGCCTGATTCACTGGTCCGCGGGAGGCATGAGAAACCAGGGTCGTCGCGACCCCAACCAGCCGACAGAGACTCGTGATTCGCGGGTCTCATGGAAAATGTGTCGGATCGGCTGAGCCGGTCCGGGTGACATGGGGTGGCCCACGTGGTGAACTGTGGGCCACGGTGGACCGAGCGGTCTGGGTGGCCCAGCTGCGGACCGCCGTTCTAAAGTGGTGGGCCGGCCCAGGCCCACCCCATCTTCGTCCGATGACGTTAAAAACTCTATAACATGCAATCCAAATGTCATATTCGTGCTCTGTCTGCGGTGACACCATCCTCTGCTCGAGGCGGAGACATTGTGATGGTTTCAGGTATTTTTAATTCTCAATATGGGGGCTTGGTGACGTGACACGCCGCTAAGTATTGTTTAGCACCTCACCAGGATTCTTCTTTCAGATGGCGCGAGCACATCTGATTTCCGTTTTCGGTGTCGTCATCAACATTATAACCCTATCGTCGAGAAGATGTAGTCAATTGTGGTTTCAGGCGTTGAAGCAGGATTTGAGGCATGGGCCCCATGGGCCGTCTTTTAAGCTATGAGCAGCGTTTTGTGACTTTTTCATCAGACGTCTATTCGAGGTGAATGAGTAGTTGTTTTTGGCATGTTTGTTCGAGAGTATCGCGATGAAACGGTTCAACAAACCTTTTTTGAGATCGAGGTATGGGCCCCACGAGGTTCCGTATAGTCATAAAGCGGTGATGATGAACTATTTCATCAGGAGTCTGTTTGCAGCGCGTAAATTGTCTATCTCGTGTGTTTTTTCACGAGGATTGCAATGATGAAATCTATTTGGGCATGTAGAGCCTCTTTCGAGATCTCATTAAATGTGGAAACATGAAAGGGCATTGGTCGGAGGTTCCTTAGATGCATTCTGAACCAATGCATGGTAGTGATTTTAGTGACACCCATAGATGGTACGGGTAGTGCGGATTTATCAGACCAGTTCCGGGTTTACCCTCCAGCAGGGATGGGTAGTGGGTTACCCATCAGTGTATCAGGGTTTACCCTGCATCATGGATGGGTTGTGTGTTACCCACTAACCTTAGGGTTTACCATATAGCAGGGCTGGGCAGTGGGTTATCTGTTGACATTAGGGTTTACCCTCTAGCAGGGCCGGGCAGTGGGTTACCTGACGACTTCTTAGGGTTTAACCTCCAGCTGGGCTAGGTAGTGGGTTACTCGATGACTTATTTTAGACTCGGCCCTTTCTATGAGGATATTCATTAACTTTTCTCTGTGATTACCAGAGTGGGAACTTGGTTGTACGGTTTAGTGATGAGATAGCTTTATTGTGCGGGAATATTTGTAATTAGTGATGGTTACCCTTACAACTGTGGCGACTTTTCCTGGGATGAGCTTGAAGATGGATATCCCCTTACGCACTCGTTCAGGTTTCTTGTTGAGCATATATATATATACATCCTACTTTTGTTCCCATTTTTTGGCTTTATTTACTCTCTTTCTAGGAGGGGTGAAGAAACACAGGGTATGCCACGTGCTTTCAATGTCTAGCTCCTCTTTGTTGGAAAATTCTACTTCCATTATTTTGTTGGGTTGAGCTACACACTACTTACTGTACACCTTCACTGTTCATTGTTCTTTATAATGCTCACTGTTTTAGTACCTCCTTTGTTGTTCCCTCAAGCTTTCGGGGAATCCTACTGAGTATCTTTATAATCACCCCTTATTGGGATTTTACCTCACTTTCTATGCCCTTGCAGACGAAGGACAGGTCGATCGACACTATGGAGGAGCATAGGGGACACAAGAGCTTGGGCTGCCTTCAATGGTCGTAGTAGGAAATTCTTGTGTGAGACTCACCAGCTGTTTACTTTTTTTTACTTGTTTCCAGGTTGTGGCTCCTTTAGGGTTGGGCATGTGTTTTTTCCCATTTTCTTGTTCAGTTATCTTTTCAGTACTTTTCAGCACATTGCTTGTTCTATTTAAAAGTTTATGCATGACTGTGGTTGGATTATAATTGTTTTTCAATTGGTTTTATTATTTACTATGCACTTCTCCATCGAGTGGGATGTGCGTGCATGTATAGGTACTTAAGTGATGGCCTCCCCGAGATTCTTACTCCTTCGGCACTTGTCACCACCCCCTGGCATTTGAAGGTGGGCCTGGGGTAGTTGCGGCTCGAGACGGGTAGGGTCGAGTCATGACAATGTGGTATCATAGGTGGTTCATTCCTTGGGGCGTTGTTTGGACGTCCCTAAAAAGGAATTGGTTGGGATTTAGGGAAATAGTGTGGACGTTTCTTGAGAGTGTCTCTTAGGCCAGGGATTCCAGTGATGGTACGAGTGTCCAACACATCCATTCACCAAAACCCTAATAACCCACTTATCGACTGGGCATGCTGATACATTTGTTGTTGGGGACTTTGGAACATGCATCTAGTAGGATTGAGTCTTTCACTGTCCTTGTTGTGTCAGCTCCCCTTTGTTATTACTGTTATATATATATATATATATATTCTCATCCTATCATGGTAATCCTTGATAATTTTCAGGATTCCCCCACGACAGAAGGTAGCTAGGTTACCCTCTCCAGTTCGTGACGATGACCTGGCGAGCGACGAGGAGTCAGTTAAGGGACCCTCATGTGATACCCTTCCACCCAGTGATTTAGAAGTAGCCCCTCAACCTGGAGAGCACAGTTAGTACCAGCATCACAGGCTGAGGTTGAACGCAGGATGAGTGCGCTCCGAGACTTCCAGCATCAGTGGCCGCAGAAGTTCCACTGGGACCCGGTTCCCCAGGCAGCGGAATACTGGCTAGAGTCTGTGGACTGACTTATCAAGCTGGTACAGACACCAGTGGACCATATGATAGCCCTAGCTTCCAGACTTTTCCTCAGGATGGCGGGGCATTAGTGGGGGTTGCTTACGCAGACCCACGATGAGCCATCTCTCACGTGGGATATCATCCAGCAGCTCTTCCGAGAGGAGTACTCTCCTATTGTTTACGATCTGTTTGGATTCTAGAGGTTTCAGAGCTGATTCAGGGGGGATGACCATGGCACAATATTCGTCCCAGTTTACCTATCAGACACAATACTCTCAGGATATAGTTCGCGATAGTTTCATTCGAGCATGGAAGTCTAAGAACGGTCTTAGCAGGGATATATGTGCTAGTGTAGTGCCCCAATGAATCCCTACTTATGTTGGGTTGCTAGAGCGGGAACTCATAAAATAGAGCTTCTTGTCATTGGGACGCCAGTTCACAGGGCCTAGAAGTGTAAAGACCCGCAAATTTCAAGGAAATTTTTTTCTTAATTTTCTTTGGAATTTTACAAGAGCGCAGCTTCAGACGACACCTGATTCCGAGGCCCGGTGTGCCTGGAATCATTTTCCGAAGTTTGGCTCGGGTACGTTCAGTGAACGGACGAGCGGGTTTTTCTATCTTTTGAACCGGTGCCCGGAATCGAATTCTGAGGGCACCGATGAAATCGCAGCGCCGGTATTTGCTTAGAAACGCCTCTTCCGTAGTTGCGTTTTCTCAGATGTGGTTTTTTAAATTTTGCGGCTTTAAGTCAGAAATAAAATAAAGTTTGAGCGACAACTTTATTTTATTTCACTTAAGCTGCTTGGAAGCCACTTGAAGTCACTTAAAGGCGGCTTGAGCTGAGTTGAACTGGATAGGATGCTATCCAGAAATATCCTACCCCTTGGTAGGATATTTGTGCGGTGGGGCCCGCACGAGCCCTGCCGTTTCTTTCGCTAAGTAACGCACCCGCAAAAACCCGTCAAAGTAACTGAAAAGTCAACCGACGCGTTTTCTTTAATTCTTAACAGACCATTTAATTGGGCTGTTTCTTTCGTGAATTAAATGGGCTGTTTCGCTCGTTGAATTAATTCAACGAACTGATGGGTCGTTACTTACGCTTTTGCGTTTGTTGGCATGTTAAGAAAATAAGACCAACTCTTTCTTTTGGAGGATTACTCGTTGTGCGAGTTTCTCTGGGCCTCCACCTTCCCCGCGAAGAACGCGAAGAACGCGAAGAACGCCGGCGACCGAAATTCGACGACGCACACCGAGATCTGCGACGTCGTCGAGCTTTAACCCGCGACGTTCTTCGGCGACGCCTCTTCTTCCGCGGCCGATCCTCGTTCGACAACTAAGGTTAGAATCAGATCGTTAAAATTCTCCTTTTTTAAATTTCGATATCAACGGATTTAAATTAATTAAATCCGTTTGATCTTGATCCGGAGATTGGCGACACGACGCCGGATACCGCGACGACGCGACGATCTCCTTCTTCCGCGACGACCTCTCGTCCGACGACGACGACAAGGTAAGGGTTGATTGGAATATTTTCCTTTCCCGTGATTTTATTTCTTTTAAAGTAAAGAACCTGATCTTAGAACAATTTTAATTTATTTAAAATTGTTGTTGATTATTTTTCTTTTCCTCCCGATGATGTTTATGACTAACGCGGAGGGTGCGGATCTAACAAACAAGACCCGACAACCCTCCGCCGATCTTCCCTTATTTGTGCGGATTTGGCGGACGACGACGAACCGTGCGGCAGGGGCGATCCGTTGATCCCGCAGTGAAGATCGGCCCCCGGGAGGAGCAACGGCGCAGACGGGAGGCAAAACGGGCCACCGGAGCAACTCCGGCGGCCCGCGGAAGGTGGCGGCAGCGCGGGTCGCCGGCTCGGCGGCGCCGGCGACCGGAGGCGGCGGCGCCCGGCGGGCCGCCGGAGGAGTCCGCCGCGGCCGAGCCGCGGCGGCGGCGAACCGCCGGACCGCGTCCGCGGTCCGGCCACCCAGCACGCGGCCCGCGCGGGCCGCGTTTCTCCAAAGCCGCGGGTCAAACCCGCGGCGGCTCATTCGGCCGCTCGGCCGAAGCCGAGCCGGCCGGTCCGGTCGGCCGGGCCGCGCCCAGGCCGGACCGGACCCCGGCCTCGCCGGGTCGGGCCGACCCGGTTCGGCCGACCCAAGGGGGGGGGGGGCGGGGGGTTCGGGCCGGGTCGCCCCGGGCCCAGAACCCCCGTTTCGGGCCCTCTTCGGTCTTTCGCCCATATCATGGGCCTGGGACCTCCGATTGAAGAACCGTCAGCGGCTACGCGATCCTTGGATCGAGACGGTCGTTTCGGTATATTATACTCAAGGTTTCGGAAAACTTTGGGTTCGGCCGGGTTGGTTCGTACACGAAACCAACCGGGCCCTCGGAGCGGAAACGCTCATAACTTGAGCTACGGACGTCCGATCGACGTACCGTCAGCTGTGGTATGTTTCCTCTAAGTGAGACGGAACTTTTGGCATACTCCGCCCGAGGATCGGATACAGGCGGAGTACGGTCGGGTTGGTTTTTCCCTAAAAACCAACCGGGGCCCCTGGGACGAAAATGCCAATAACTCTCAGACCGGGCGTGCCGATTGACGCGCCGTCTGTTGCGTTGAGATCCTGTTGTCGATACGGAACTTTTGGATACATCAACTTCGGACTACGTGTCAGTTGATGTATCAGCCTCTCGGATCGTGGAGCGGACCCTCCTAAACGAGCTCGCTATGTGCGGGAACCTTAGCGCTGGCTGTGGCTTCGACGACAGAGCAGAGATCCTCCGTGGACTGCGACGACGGCAGAGCAGAGATCCTCAGTGGACTGCGACGACGGCAGAGCAGAGATCCTTCGTGGACTGCGGCAACGACTGTGCAGAGATCCTCAGTGGACTGCGTCTACTACTGCACTCAGCGATCCCACGTGGATCAGTGCTACAGGTTCTGTGTGAGCCCGATCCTATGTGGGTCCTTACTACCAGTTCTGTGTGAGCCACTGCCTACAGGTTCTGTGTGAGCCCGATCCTGTGTGGGTCTTTTGCGGGGGTTAGTACCTATCGATCCTTCGTGGGTCCGACGACTTAGATGGATCAGTGATCATCTTTGACGTCATCTGAAAAAGTATACCTGGTTGAGCTGAATTTTATGCTACTCTCCTTTGTGGATTGTGTTGAAACTATCCTATGTGGATTTACTGTTTACTCTCCTTGTGGATTTGAGTCTTGATTTCCTTTGTGGATTGAGTTGTTCTTGAGCTCGTGAGCAGAGCTAGAATTGGGGACTTAGGTATATGTATGGGCATATACCTAAGTCGAGTCAGATGTTACTTCGTGATTGCATCTTTCTTTTGTGCTATATCCTTTGTGGATTTCGGGAGACCTTCGGTGGTCTCGGGGTCCTTACTGAGTAGCTTGTACTCACCCCTGCACGGGCTATGCCCGCACCTTGTTGTGTTTGGTTGCAGACGACGGACAGTGCTGATCACGGTTGGGGCGTGGAGTAGGACGGTACCTGGAGGTGGACCACTGGGCGGGACGTGCTCGGAGCGGACGTGGGACCCGAGGAGCCTGGAGGCTATCTGTACCCACCCTTCAGGTGGGATTACCAGTGGACGACACGAGGCCGCCATCTTTTCTTCAGTTGTTGTACTTTACTTTTCAGTTGTACTTTCAGTTAAGCTTTTATTCCGGCCCCTTTACTTTTCTGCACTTGTAGTTACTTCTGCTTGCTGACTCTGTGGTGGTTGTTACTTATAAAGGCAATGCCTTCCCTGTTTACCGGGAATTTACGCCTTGGTGCTAGTCGCCAGCCCCTGGCCTATGGAAGGCGGGCTTGGGTAGTCACGGCACGGGCCCCGAGGACGGGTCGTGACAAATTGGTATCAGAGGTGGTCGGTTCTACCGCAGACTCTGATCGTCTTTTCTTTCTATGTGAAGCAATAGTGTTTAGTGTATTGAGTGTGGTTATCAGTTCAGGGAGCCCAGTGTTGGTGCGGCGGCCGACGTATCCGTACACCAGGACCCTGACTCCTGATTTCCGACTTAATGCATCAAAACATTGATTGCATGTGTGTTTCAAGTCTTCTTTGTGATTACTTGTGTCAGCTCACCGGGTATACTGATCTGCTTCATGAAAGTCTCAAGTTTTCCTTGGGATTACTTGTGTCAGCTCACCAGGTATACTGTTCTGACTGTGGTGCTCTTGTTATCCTTTTCAGGATGGCCCCGTGAAGACAGCCAGCTAGGGTTCCGAGTGTAGGGCGCGACGGCAGCCCACCGAGCGACGAGGCCTCGGTGCAGGGCCCTTTGCCAGCAGTGGCACCGGCGGTAGCCTTACCCGCCGAGCCACCGATGCTACCAGTACCAGACGCTGACGATGCACGTCGCCTCAGGGCACTGCATGAGTTTCAGAGCCAGCGACCGCCCAGGTTTCGCGGTGAGGCGGACCCCCAGGCCGCCGAGGACTGGCTAGAGGCGGTGGTACGGATCTTTAGGCTAGTGAGGACACCAGCGGATCTCATGGTGATTCTCGCAGCGAGCCTCCTGCAGGCGGCGACAGGACGATGGTGGAGCTTGATGCTCCAGGTTCACGATGAGGCATCCTTGCTCTGGGCGGACTTCGAGAGCCTCTTCCTCTCTGAGTTCGTCCCGGCCACCCTCCGAGCGGTGCACATCCAGGAGCTTCTCCAGCTGCGCCAGGGCAGCATGACGGTCGCTCAGTACGCGGCGAGGTTCACTGACCTATCTCTCTACTCGACCGACATGGTACGGGACCCCTTCTTCCGGGCCCGGACCTTCGAGCAGGGCTTGCGACAGGAGATTCGGGCGTCGCTGATCTCCCTCAGCATTCCGACCCAGGCGGGAGTGCTGGAGCGAGCCCTCCTGATCGAGAGCTTCATGGCAGAGCCTTCTTCAGCGGCGAGACCTAGCGCAGGGCGGCAGGTAGCTGAGTCTTCGGCAGCAGGTAGCCGACAGATGACTCTCGGGTCCAGGCAGACCAGACCCTCACGCAGACGGCCTCAGGACACCGGCTCAGCAGTACGGGGCACACAGCGGAGTGCCAGCCTTCCGAGAGGCAGGCTGTGCTACTCCTACGGCGGGCAGGGTCACATGGCTCGTGACTGCCCGACCCGCCGATCAGAGGAGCAGCAGACGGTGGAGGGGCCACCCAGGCAGAGGCAGAGGGTCGACCGTGGCGGTCCGCAGGGAGGAGGCGGACGAGGCAGAGGAGCTGGCCGAGCAGCGGGTGGTGGGCGACGCTTCCAGGCTCTACCCCCACCACCACCAGGAGGGCCACCTCGACCACAGGGAGCTGGTGGGCAGGGGCAGGCCCAGCTCCAGGTAGTGGAGGCCTACGACCCTGACATGCCAGAGATGATTCGAGGTACGTTCTGTGTCTATTCCACCCTTGCTGCAGTACTTATAGACACAGGAGCGAGTCACTCTTTCATAGCCTCTGCCCTTGTTCGGAGCTCGGAGATTCCGACTGAGCCGTTGGCTCGATCCTTACGGCTAGAGACTCCTACGGGAGCAGAATCGACGATTACGCACTGGTGCCGGCAGTGTGAGTTTACTCTAGGAGACGAGAGCTTCGGCTGGGATCTCCTTGTAGCGGCGTCGAGGCCTTACGACGTCATCTTGGGCATGGATTGGCTATCCACGGTTCATGCCCAGATCGACTGTTTTAGGCGCAAGGTGCGATGTGTTCGCACCGACGGGAGCAGGTTTACCTTCACCGGCGAGAAGGGAACCTTTGCAGCACAGGATGTACTTCCGCGGAGGAGAGTGCAGCCCATCTCTAATCAGTTGGCTAACCTCATCCTAGGAGCAGTGGACGCGTGGAGTCCAGTTTTTCCTGCAGTGGTGGACCAGTACGTGGACGTCTTTCCCGACGACGTTCCAGGGCTACCTCCTCGTAGAGAGGTAGACTTTTAAATCGACTTGTACCCCGGGACAGCCCCGATATCTACTCCAGCATATCGGATGGCCCCCGCCGAGCTTCGAGAGCTGCGGGTACAGTTGGAGGACTTGCAGAGCAAGGGGTTTATCCGACCCAGTGTTTCACCCTGGGCTTCCCCGATATTGTTCGCCAAGAAGGCGGACGGGAGCTTGCGACTGTGTGTCGACTATCGTCGCCTGAACCAGGTGACAGTGAGGAACAAGTATCCGCTGCCACAGATTGATGACCTCTTTGATCAGCTCAAGGGAGCGCGGTGGTTCTCGAAGATAGACCTCCGGTCAGGCTATCATCAGCTCAGTGTTCGAGACAAGGACGTGCAGAAGACGACCTTCTGGTGTCGGTATGGCCATTATGAGTTCTTGGTTATGCCGTTTGGCGTAACCAATGCTCCAGCAGTGTTCATGAGCCTCATGAACAGGATGTTCCAGCCATACCTCGACCGATTTGTCGTGGTCTTCATTGACGACATTTTGGTATACTCGACGACTGAGGAGGAGCATGCCTACCACCTGCGAGTTGTGCTAGACACACTCCGAGAGCACCAGCTTTATGGAAAGCTCTCAAAATGCCAGTTCTGGTTACGTGAGGTCCATTTCTTGGGGCATGTCATTTCTGAGGCGGGAGTTGCAGTGGATCCCGCGAAGATCGAGGCAGTGCTAGCTTGGGAGCCACCCAGGAGCGTGATAGAGGTGCGGAGCTTCTTGGGCCTAGCGGGATACTATCGGAGATTCGTGCCAGACTTCTCCAGAGTTGCGGCACCACTCTCAGCCTTGACGAAGAAGGGGAAACCCTTTGTGTGGTCAGACAGATGTCAGCAGAGCTTCCAGGAGCTGAGATAGAGATTGACCAGCGCACCTATCTTGAGGTTGCCTGAGGAGGGAGTTGGGTACGTAGTTTACTGCAACGCATCATGGACTGGACTTGGGTGCGTCCTGATGCAGGAGCGGGCCGTGATCGCCTACGGATCACGACAGTTGAGGCCGCATGAGCAGAACTACGCCACTCATGACCTGGAGTTAGCAGCAGTGGTCTTCGCTCTGAAGACTTGGCGACACTATCTGATGGGCGAGTGCTTCACAGTCTTTTCTGATCACCAGAGTCTCAGGTATATCTTCTCTCTGAAGGACCTGAACCTGAGACAGCGGAGATGGCTTGAGTTCCTCCAGGACTATGACTTTGAGATAGTCTATACTCCTGGGAAGGGGAACGTGGTAGCCGATGCCCTCAGCGGGAGGACGGGCATTCAGCTACTTGAGGAGGCGACAGAGTAGCTAGCCTCCTTACAGATATCCTTCGTGGATAGGGACAGAGCAGCCTTTCATCAGTCTCTCACAGTCTCTCCTCCACTTCTACAGCGGGTCAGAGAGGCTCAGCGTGGGGACGCTGACAGTGAGACCCGGCGTGCACTGATATCCTCAGGTCAGGCGCCTGATGGCTTCTCCCTTGGAGCAGAGCACGACATCCTTTTCAGAGGACGTACCTTCGTACCAGTCGCTTTACGAGAGGAGGTGCTGAGAGAGTTTCACACTTCTCCCTTGGCGGTGCATCCTGGAGTGGCGAAGATGTACCAGGATCTCAGGCGACAGCACTGGTGGCCGGGCATGAAGAAAGCTGTGGCAGAGTTCGTTTCACGATGCCTCACCTGCCAACAGGTGAAGGCAGAGCATCAGGTACCAGCAGGCTTGGTACAGCCCTTGGAGGTCCCGGAGTGGAAGTGGGACGACATATCTATGGACTTCGTGACTGGACTTCCACGCACTTCCAGAGGTCACGACTCCATTTGGGTGATTGTCGACCGACTCACCAAGTCGGCACACTTCTTACCCATCAGAGAGCAGGGCTCAGTGGAGAGCTTGGGACGTCTTTACGTCCAGGAGATCGTACGACTTCATGGTGTGCCATCGTCTATCGTCTCCGATCGAGATGCTCGTTTCACTTCCCGGCTTTGGAAGGGGTTGCAGGAGGCGTTCGGGACGCGGCTCCATCTGAGCACAGCCTTCCACCCTCAGACGGATGGTCAGACGGAGAGGACCATACAGACACTCGAGGACATGCTCCGTGCATGTGTTCTCGACTTTGGTCGCAGCTGGGAGGACCACCTACCCTTGGTGGAGTTCGCGTACAACAACAGCTACCACTCCACCATCGGGATGGCACCATACGAGGCGTTGTACGGCAGACCCTGCAGATCACCGTTGTGCTGGACAGACCCTGGGGAGTCAGCACTCGTGGGACCAGAGATGGTCCGAGCCACGACAGAGAAGGTCCAGATCATCCAAGAGAGGATGAGGACAGCTCAGAGCCGGCAGAAGTCATATGCTGACAGGAGGCGGAGGCCACTAGAGTTCGAGGACGGTGACCACGTCTTTTTGCGTGTCTCACCTCGACGTGGTTTACGGAGATTTGGCCGAGGCGGCAAGTTGTCTCCACGCTTCATCGGGCCTTTCCAGGTCCTCAGCAGGATAGGAGAGGTGGCTTATCGCCTGGCTCTACCACCTCAGTTGCACCGGGTGCACGACGTCTTTCACGTGTCTCAGCTGAGGAGATACGTGCACGACCCGACACATATCATCGACTTTGGGGAGCTAGACGTGGACGATGGGGCGACTTTTGCGGAGGTCCCAGTGGAGATCGAGGATCGACAGGAGCGGGTCCTACGTGGGCGGTCGATTCCTCTTGTGCGCGTCAGATGGCAGCACGGGAACCTCCAGGAGAGCACTTGGGAGCGGGAGGCTCAGATGCGTGCTCAGTACCCCCATTTGTTCCCCTAGTTTTTGATGTATCTTTACGGGGACGTAATGCCCTGAGGTGGGAGTAATGTAAAGACCCGCAAATTTCAAGGAAATTTTTTTCTTAATTTTCTTTGGAATTTTACAAGAGCGCAGCTTCAGACGGCACCTGATTCCGAGGCCCGGTGTGCCCGGAATCATTTTCCGATGTTTGGCTCGGGTACGTTCAGTGAACGGACGAGCGGGTTTTTCTATCTTTTGAACCGGTGCCCGGAATCGAATTCTGAGGGCACTGATGAAATCGCAGCGCCGATATTTGCTTAGAAACGCCTCTTCCGGAGTTGCGTTTGCTCAGATGTGGTTTTTTAAATTTTGCGGCTTTAAGTCAGAAATAAAATAATGTTTGTGCGACAACTTTATTTTATTTCACTTAAGCTGCTTGGAAGCCACTTGAAGTCACTTAAAGGTGGCTTGAGCTGAGTTGAACTGGATAGGATGCTATCCAGAAATATCCTACCCCTTGGTAGGATATTTGTGCGGTGGGGCCCGCACGAGCCCCGCCGTTTCTTTCGCTAAGTAACGCACCCGCAAAAACCCGTCAAAGTAACTGAAAAGTCAACCGACGCGTTTTCTTTAATTCTTAACAGACCATTTAATTGGGCTGTTTCTTTCGTGAATTAAATGGGCTGTTTCGCTCGTTGAATTAATTCAACGAACTGATGGGTCGTTACTTACGCTTTTTCGTTTGTTGGCATGTTAATAAAATAAGACCAACTCTTTCTTTTGGAGGATTACTCGTTGTGCGAGTTTCTCTGGGCCTCCACCTTCCCCGCGAAGAAGGCGAAGAACGCGAAGAACGCGAAGAACGCCGGCGACCGAAATTCGACGACGCACACCGAGATCTACGACGTCGACGAGCTTTACCCGCGACGTTCTTCGGCGACAGCCTCTTCTTCCGCGGCCGATCCTCGTTCGGCAACTAAGGTGAGAATCGGATCGTTTAAATTCTCCTTTTTTAAATTTCGATATCAACAGATTTAAATTAATTAAATCCGTTTGATCTTGATCCGGAGATTGGCGACGCGACGCCGGATACCGCGACGACGCGACGATCTCCTTCTTCCGCGACGAGCGATTCCGCGACGACCTCTCGTCCGACGACGACGACAAGGTAAGGGTTGATTGGAATATTTTCCTTTCCCGTGATTTTATTTCTTTTAAAGTAAAGAACCTGATCTTCGAACAATTTTAATTTATTTAAAATTGTTGTTGATTATTTTTCTTTTCCTCCCGATGATGTTTATGACTAACGCGGAGGGTGCGGATCTAACAAACAAGACCCGGAAACCCTCCGCCGATCTTCCCTTATTTGTGTGTATTTGGCGGATGACGACGAACTGTGCGGCAAGGGCGATCCGTTGATCCCGCAGTGAAGATCGGCCCCCGGGAGGAGCAACGGCGCAGACGGGAGGCAAAACGGGCCACCGGAGCAACTCCGGCGGCCCGCGGAAGGCGGCGGCGGCGCCCAGCGCGCCGCCGGAGGAGTCCGCCGCGGCCGAGCCGCCGGCGGCGGCGAACCGCCGGACCGCGTCCGTGGTCCGGCCACCCAGCACGCGGCCCGCGCGGGCCGCGTTTTCTCCAAAGTCGCGGGTCAAACCCGCGGCGGCTCATTCGGCCGCTCGGCCGAAGCCGAGCCGGCCGGTCCGGTCGGCCGGGCCGCGCCCAGGCCGGACCGGACCCGGCTTAGCCGCGTCGGGCCCGGGTCGGTCCGACCCGGTTCGGGCCGACCCGGTTCGGCCGACCCAAGGGGGGGGTTCGGGCCGGGTCGCCCCGGGCCCAGAAACCCCGTTTCGGGCCCTCTTCGGTCTTTCGCCCATATCTTGGGCCTGGGACCTCCGATTGACGAACCGTCAGCGGCTAAGCGATCCTTGGATCGAGAAGGTCGTTTCGGTATATTATACTCAAGGTTTCGGAAAACTTTGGGTTCGGCCGGGTTGGTTCGTACACGAAACCAACCGGGCCCTCGGAGCGGAAACGCTCATAACTTGAGCTACGGACGTCCGATCGACGTACCATCAGCTGTGGTAGTTTCCTCTAAGTGAGACGGAACTTTTGGCATACTCCGCCCGAGGATCGGATACAGGCGGAGTACGGTCGGGTTGGTTTTGCCCTAAAAACCAACCGGGCCCCTGGGACGAAAATGCCAATAACTCTCAGACCGGGCGTCCGATTGACGCGCCGTCTGTTGCGTTGAGATCCTGTTGTCGATACGGAAATTTTGGATACATCAACTTCGGACTACGTGTCAGTTGATGTATCAGCCTCTCGGCTCGTGGAGCGGACCCTCCTAAACGAGCTCGCTATGTGCGGGAACCCTAGCGCTGGCTGTGGCTTCGACGACAGAGCAGAGATCCTCCGTGGACTGCGACGACGGCAGAGCAGAGATCCTCAGTGGACTGCGACGACGGCAGAGCAGAGATCCTTCGTGGACTGCGGCGACGACTGTGCAGAGATCCTCAGTGGACTGCGTCGACTACTGCACGCAGCGATCCCACGTGGATCAGTGCTACAGGTTCTGTTTGAGCCCGATCCTATGTGGGTCCTTACTACCGGTTCTGTGTGAGCCACTGTCTACAGGTTCTGTGTGAGCCCGATCCTGTGTGGGTCTTTTGCGGGGGTTAGTACCTATCGATCCTTCGTGGGTCCGACGACTTAGATGGATCAGTGATCATCTTTGACGTCATCTGAAAAAGTATACCTGGTTGAGCTGAATTTTATGCTACTCTCCTTTGTGGATTGTGTTGAACTATCCTATGTGGATTTACAGTTTACTCTCCTTGTGGATTTGAGTCTTTCTTTCCTTTGTGGATTGAGTTGTTCTTGAGCTCGTGAGCAGAGCTAGAATTGGGGACTTAGGTATATGTATGGGCATATACCTAAGTCGAGTCAGATGTTACTTCGTGATTGCATCTTTCTTTTGTGCTATATCCTCTGTGGATTTCGGGAGACCTTCGGGGGTCTCGGGGTCCTTACTGAGTAGCTTGTACTCACCCCTGCACGGGCTATGCCCGCACCTTGTTGTGTTGGTTGCAGACGACGGACAGCGCTGATCACGGTTGGGGCATGGAGCAGGACGGTACCTGGAGGTGGACCACTGGGCGGGACGTGCTCGGAGCGGACGTGGGACCCGAGGAGCCTGGAGGCTATTTGTACCCACCCTTCAGGTGGGATTGCCAGTGGACGACACGAGGCCGCCGTCTTTTCTTCAGTTGCTGTACTTTACTTTTCAGTTGTACTTTCAGTTGGGCTTGTATTCCGGCCCCTTTACTTTTCTGCACTTGTAGTTACTTCTGCTTGCTGACTCTGTGGTGGTTGTTACTTATAAAGGCAATGCCTTCCCTGTTTACCGGGAATTTATGCCTTGGTGCTAGTCACCAGCCCCTGGCCTATGGAAGGCGGGCTTGGGGTAGTCACGGCACGGGCCCCGAGGACGGGTCGTGACAAGAAGTGGCCTCTTTAGAGAAGAGTCTTCGATAGCAGGCAGGCGGCAGAGAGTAGAGCCTAAGTCCAGGAGAACCTTCCGTGAGAAGACTCAGGGGAAGATTCGTACACCGTAGTGTCGCCATTGAGCATCAGGGTAGTCAAGAGAGAGTCGTTTCTATGCTTGTGAAAGATGGGGTCAACTATCACAGGACTGCCCGACCTGGTGTACCGAGCAGCCGTGGCAGGCAGTGGGTGCACCGCAGTGGCAGAGGCAGCGCCATGACTAGGGATCCCCCATCCAAGGACAGGGTGGTCCTTAGGGAGGTTTCATAGTTAGAGGGGCATGGCCCTGGGGTGGGGGATGACATTTCGAGGTCCTTCCACCGCCACGACTGGGCGGCCCATGCCAGGCTTAGGGAGCTGGCAGTAGGGGCCGCAGGCAGCTTTAGGCTTTGGGTGTTCGTGACCCCCTAGCACACGAGATGGTCCGAGGTACGCTTTGTGTTTACTCTACACATTCTTCGGTACTAGTAGACACAGGCGCCAACCACTCTTTTATATTGTTACTTTTGGTACGGGAGTTGGAGATTCCAATAGAGGTGTTAACACCTGCGCATTGCCTTGGGGTTTTAATTGGAAGTGCCTTTTTGGTGACCTTTTTCTATAGACAGTGAGAACTATCATTTGGAGGAGAGAGTTTCACATGGGACCTACACCTCATCACGATAGAACCTTATGACATCATCTTGGGAATTTATTGGCTTTCCATGGTTCATGCCCATATTGATTGTCGGTTTATACTAGTCTAATGTGTCCATTATGATGGTACGAGGTTCACCATCCTTGGTGAACGTGGCTTCATGGTAGAGCAGATGGTTACATTGAGCAGGATACCACGTCCTTTTTCTCACCACTTGGCGAGTATGGATCTCAGAGAAACAGACGCTACAGGCACCTGAATCTCTACTATTCTAGAGGACTACATGGATGCCTTTCCCAAGGATTTCCCGGGACTACCTCTGAGGCGAGATATGGAGGTCTGCATTGGCTTCCAGCCAGAGACCACCCTGATATCAGGTGCATCATATTAGATGGCACCCAAAGATATTAGGGAGCTATGAATTTAGTTGGATGACTATCGTGAGAAGGGATTCATGAGGCCCAATGTGTCCCCTTGGGATGCTCTGGATTTGATTGTGAAAAAGGCATATGGGAGCCTACGACTTTGGGTGGATTATCATCTCTTGAATCAGGCCATGATAAAGAACAATTACCCTTTACCGAGGATTGATGATCTCTTAGATTAGTTGAGGGGTGGAAGTGGTTCTCCAGGATTGATCTTCGGTCCGGCTACCCCCAGTTATGGGTTCATGAGGCTGACATACCAATGTTGGCATTCCATTATCGTTATATGAATTACAAGTTTCCGGTGATGCCCTTTGGCGTTACGATTCCCCCTCCCCAATTTTCATGGCTTTGATGAACCACATCGTCTAGTTGTACTTGGACCGGTTTGCGGTTCTCTTTATTGATTACATACTCATCTAATCTGCGATGGAGGCAGAGCATGCAGAGCATTTGAGGATGAAACTAGACTTACTATGGGATCACCAGCTGTATGGGAAGCTCTCGAAATGTCAGTTCTGGTTTCATGAGGTCCACTTTCTAGTGCATGTCAGTTCAGATCAAGGTTTATCTATTGATACTGCAACGAGAGATGCATTTATTTTTGGGACCCACCCAAGAATTTGTCATAGGTGCATAGCTTCCTTGTTTTGGAAGGGTACTACAAGAGGTTTGTGGAAGATCTCTCCAAGACTGCAGCCCCATTGACCACATTGACGTGGAAGGGACAGTCGTTCACCTGGACTGATCAGTGCCAGAAGTCCTTCAAGGAACTAAGGGGGAGGATAACTAGTGCACCAGTGTTGAGGTGGCTTGAAGAAGGTGTTGATTTCATGGAATACTGCGACGCTTCAAGTGTTGGGCTTGGGTGCATGCTGATGCAGCAACGGTAAATTATTACATATGGGTCGAGGCAGTTGAGGCCCCATGACCAGAATTATGCGACTCACGATTTGGAGCTGGTAGTGGTGGTCTTCACCATGAAGTTATAGAGAGACTACCTTCTGGGTAAGAATTTTGTGGTCTATTCATACCACCAGAGCCTCAATTACATCTTCACTCAGAGATATTTGAATCTAAGGTAGATGCGCTGGTTGGAGTTTCTGCAAGAATATGATTTCTAGATATTCTACACTCCGGGGAAGGGAAACATTGTAGAAGATGCCCTTAGCTATAATTCTTAGGATCGTTTAGTGCGGGAGCCTTTAGAGCAGTTGGCTTCCCTACATATTACCTTGGTTGAGCTAGTGGGTACGACATTTCTGCAATCGATGCTGTTGACTCCTTTGAACCTTGAGCATGTGAGATAGTCACAGATGGGGGATTTCGGTAGCGAGGAGATGCGTGATGAGATATCCATGGGCGATGCACCTGATAGGTATTCTGAAGGAGGAAATCATGAGATTCTGTTCGACGGGTGATCTGTATAACAAGTGAAGATATGGGAGGATGTAATGCGGGAATTACACACTTCTCTCTTGGTTGTACATCCCGGTGTAATTAAAATGTACAAAGACCATTAGCGGCAGTTTTGGTGGTCTGGCATGAAGAAGAGAATATCTGAGTTCGTTTATCAGTGTCTTACCTATCAGTAGGTGAAGGAAGAGAATCAGGTTCTGGCAGGGTTCTTGCAGCCCCTTGATATCCTAGAGTGCAAGTGTGATATCATATCTATGGACTTCGTCATAGGGATTTCGTGCACAACGATGGGCCATGAGTCTATTTGGGTGATAGTATACCGACTCACGAAGTCAGCACACTTCCTTTCCATTAGGGATCAGAGTTTGGTGGAGAGTCTAGGAAAGTTGTATGTTCGAGAGATCATCCTCCTTCATAGAGGACCATCGACGATCATCTTCAACTATGATATGCGATTTACGTCGCGATTGTTGCAAGGCCAGCAGGAGGCATTCGGGACTTTGATGCGGATGAGTACAAATTTTCACCCCCAGATGGATGGGCAGATCTAGCACAATATCCAGGTGTTGGAGGATATGCTCAGGGCGTGCCTGTTGGATTTTGGACTATGCTAGGAGTATCAATTTCCCCTTGGTCATGTTTTCATATAACAACAGTTACCACTATACTATCGACATGACACCTTTTGAGGCCCTCTACGGGAGACCCTGCAGGTCACCGTTGTGATGGAAAGATGTTGTGGAGACATCCATTATCGGCCCAAAGTTGGTGCGGGCGATGACGGAGATGATGCAAGTCATTCGTGAGTGGATGAGGACGGCTCAGATCATACAGAAGTCCTACGTAGACTGTCGTAAAAGCACGGCCGTACTTGGAATTATAGGTACCTGAAGTGTACATATAACTACACGGCGTGTACATAGTAAAATAATATTATCTTCATTTTTCCTTAAAACAACCCAAAAAAACAATATCCATTCTGGAAAATGAGATATATGTTCTTACAAACATCCAACTTAAAGAAATTCGCCCCTAAATTTACCTTCCACGGGAGGTGAAGAAGAATATTTGAACAACTCTAACCATTGCAAATGCACATTGACCTCCCTCTCTAAATTCATATCCTTCACTATCTCATGTCTCCTTAACACCAATGCCAGAGGAACAAACCTCCCATAGCGAACCTTCATGGTTCGATCCACAATCCATATAGGGTGACCATCGAAGGATGCATCCACCTTCAACTCGACCTCCTTAGGTTTAAAACCATGAGAAGGGTCAAAAAATTAACATCGTATCTTAGAAACATGATAGACGTCAAACATTGTCCGATACCTATGAGGTAACTACAATTGATTGGAAACCATCCTTACATTCTCCCAATCCTCAAAGGGCCCAACGTATCTCAATGAAAACATCCATTGTCCCCTAATCCTCTTATGTCCCAACATTGATGTTAAACACAAGAAAACATGATCTCTATCCTCGAATTCCAGAGGTCATCCTCATTGTTCAACATAGGTTTTCATGAAATATTTACAATATTCATTATCTTAATAATCAACTCCACATTCTCAGTGGTCTCATAGACAATACAGGGTCCCAGTATAACTATCCCTACTACCTCCATCCAAAATTTGGGTGATCGGGATGGCCTACCATACAAAGTATCATACAGTTCTATCTGAATCATTTCTTGAAAACTGTTATTGTTGGAAAACTCCACCAGTGGTATGTGTCTCAACCATGATCCCCCAAAATACATGATGCATGCTTCAAACATGTCCTCCAAAACCTGAATCATGCACTTGGACAGACCTTTTTTTGGGGGATGGTAAGTTGTACCTAGAAGTACTTGTATTACCAAAGCCTTTTTCAATCCCTTCTAGACATGAAAAGTAAAATGGGTGTCCCTTTCTGAAATAATAGAGTTTGGAACATCATGAAAACATACTGTCACTCAGATGTACCATTTTCCAAGATCATCTACACTAAATGAATCATTATTTGATATAAAATCTGCAACCTTTGTGAGTCTTTCAACAAAAACCTATAAAACATCATTTCCACGAGGTGACCATGGTATACCCATCACAAAATCCATCATGACAACATTACACTACCACTTGGGAATGTTTAACATCTATAATAGCCATGTCATTCATTGATGCTCAACATTCACCTACTGATAGGTGAAATATCTCATTACAAAACTAGCCACATCCCTCATCATGTTGGGCCACCAATAGTGATGTTATAGAGCCCGATACATCGTGCTAACACTAGTTTGAACTGCACATACTGAGGTATGAAAATATCATAGTAACTCCTAGCATATGTCTGTCGACACCCATACACAGCCATGAAAATTCAAAAAGTCATCCTTCCCAATAGTCCACCGAGGAGTAGGGTCCTCACCATACAGACTCTCCCATAGGAATAAACCATTGGAATCTGATAGCTGCTTCATTCACAATTGATCTGATATAATAGAGTTAACAATTGTATAATAAAGAAACCCCATCAAATGATTACTATGATCCTCCAAATTTTTCTTAATGAATAGATCCATAAGTTAACACAAATGGTTTTCCACTTGAATAGCTTGTATCTGAGTCCTCCTTCTCAATGAATCAACCACTAAATTGGCTTTCCCTAGTGGGTATGAAATCTCAATATCAAAATACTTAAGGCACTCAACCAACCTACATTGTCTCAAATTCAGATCACGTTGAGTAAAGATAAAATTAAATATTTTTTTGTCAGTTTATATAAAAAAATTCCCTCGAATAAGATAACATGTCCAATAGCACAAGGCCTAAAAACCCGTGGATAACTAGAGATCATGCATCGGTTAGTTCCTCTTATTTATTTTCAACTTCTGACGCCCGTACCCAATGACTCCTCCCCCATGCATAATAAATGCACCCAACATGATACATGTTTCATTGTGTGAAATGGTGTACCTATAAACTTGTTCTAGAAAAATTCATATCAAGGCGGAATATTTTCTTCCTTTAAGTTAATGGAAGGGTGAATCATAGGAATCTATTCACAATTACATCACACCCTTCTTAGTCAGGCTATTCTGTAGTGCTGCTAAGCATGACATGTGTTGAATAATGTTCCTCTAGTATCCATCCCTCGTTAGGAAACTCCATACCTCAAAGACATTATTCAGCTGATCATAGGAAACTACCGCTATCACCTTCTCTAAGTCTTCTGATACTCATGTATCTGATATGTCATGACCCATCAAATTAATCTAGTCTATCCAAAAGTGTCACTTTCAGAGTATAACATATCATTGATACTCTCTACGTGTACTCTATACAATCTCGTGGAGGATGGCATGGTCATGTCGAGTGTCAGAGTAAGCCAAGATATCATTAATGAATAATATCAAAAAAGATTATAAGTAAGTATGGAACCCTCAATTCATATATTCCATGAAAACTAAAAACACGTTTCTGAGATGGGACGACATAACCAAGTACTCGTATAGACTATACATGTTCTAAAAGGTAGGAAGAGGAATTTATGATGGTCTAATGCAACACTGATGAAAACCAGATCTTAATTCAATATTCTAGAACAACAAGGCTCCAAGAATCTCATAAAATATATAATGAATCTTTAAAAATGGAGATCTATTCTGTACCATCAACTGGTTTAGCTTCCGATAATCCACATAATGTTTGAGGGTATAGAATGCCTTCATCAAAAAAAGGATCGGCGAACACCAAGGAGAAGTACTAGGTCCGTTGTAAGCCTTTTTTTTGAAACTCCTCTAACTGCTTCTTGTGCTCATGTAATTATAGTGGAACCATCCAATAAGGATGAATGGAATGTGATGCCACTCTTGGAAACTTCTCAACAGATAAATCCACCTCCATCATAGGAGGTAAACCAAAAAATTTGTTATGAATGACATCAATGAAATAATCCACCACTGGAGAAATTTCCACCCTTGAAGTACCACAATCATCCAATTATAATCTAGAAATATGGGATGTAATTCCTCCAAACCCATGATGACCAGGTCCAACTATTCTCTCCTAGACATCCCATTCTCCATTGTGTAGAATTGATCTTCCCCCTAGTGACGTGAAACTGGCCATGTGAAAATAGAATACAAAAAAGTCGTAATAAGAGCCCAACTAGTCCATTACAAGAATTAAATTGATGCATTTCATATATAAGACATAGAGGTTCCATAATAAGTGACACCCCCCAACATCAAGATGGAACTCCTTGTAATGATTTACACTAGCCATCCAAATCCCCAATGGATTGCTTAGCATCATAACATCATCCGAACTAAAGATACAAACCCCAAGAATCACTACAATGACAATGGACATAAAACTATGGGAATCCACTTTATCAAAAAGTGTAGAATCTTAAACCGAGGCAACTTGAATAATACCGCTTACTGTAGAGGGACTAGGATCCTACTTCTAATAGATCTACTCTATTTCAATAGTATTTCCTAAAAACATTTACTTGTGATTAGATGTCTTTCCCAAGACCCTCCTCAAATCACCTAGCTATTGATAACTCGTCACCCCCAAGAACAAATATGAATCATTGATGCTCTATAATGCGAGAAGAGTAATTCATCACTGAAAGATAACCCTGCTCCAAATGCATGAACTCCCAAGCTCGGTCGACCATCAACATATCAGGGTATAAGTAATCATAGAAGGTCCTATGAATCAATTCTGAAGCCATATCTTGAATACGTCCTACCATTGAAAATCATCCCAAAATCATTTCATAGAATCAAAAAGCATTTAAGTTGAGAGCTTCACCCTTCTCTTATGATGAATCTCTAGATACTTGAATATAGAAATCCTAGCCTCCGACCATGAATATATTGCATGTGGTCCTCATTCCCCTTAAAATGTTGGTGGATTCTTCTACTGTAGAAGCAATGTATACTTTTCCATTGTCAATGTATGTTTCGGTTCTCCGTGAATGGTCAACATAATCCTCATGAAGCTTTCATGGAACTCTGTATCAGCCCCAACATCTAGTATAATAGCTAGTTCCAAGATGGTCATGACATGAGGATCTACTGGTACTCCTTGATATACCATTTCTGGTGTTTGATCATTTCCATGTACCTGGCATACAACCTGATGACTTCTTGGTGGCATGAATCTCAATGTCAAGTGCAATCCTTAGAACCAGATTAAGGAAAACTGAAACACAGAAGATCAAGAAAGGAATAGGTGAAGGATAGAATTCATGTTTTACAAAGAGGGTTATACAACATGTTGGACTATTACATGATGTATTCGCATAATCCTTAACATGGGCTTGTACCTATACCAACTTGGTCATGTAACACCCCATACACATGGAATGTTTCTTCTGAGACACGACGTGTGTGTGAATATTCCCTCCTCACCAAATACTTATACACAGCTATAACTGCATGGGTTGTACTGGTGTAAAACTACATGGTGTGCATAGTTGAGACACAACCTGTACAATAGATGTTCTATTCACCCATGTCATTAGTCACACGACAAGATACACAGTCGATTATAGCACGGTGTGTACTCCCAGTACATGGCATGTTATACCAATAGTTTTCCAACCCTGATTCTCTACACACATAGTCAATCACATGGTTAATTACTAAATAGAGTGTACATATGGTATACAGTGTGTACATTAAAAAAGTCATTTCTTCCAAAATAGAAGAACACATGGCGTGTTTTCATAACATCACTCGCCATGTTTTCTAGGTTTTCTGGATATTAAGCCTCTGAAACATCTCTATAACTCCCAAAATCATAAATATTTTGCCAAGGAATGCTATGTTCTAATATGTGAGAACCCATAATCCCTGTGAATAAATGTTTTACATCTTTATTAATATATTATGTCATCAAAATTCCATTAATGTTCAAACATGATCTCCTAAATTCTTCTATATGAGGGCCTAAACACCAGAAGGACCAAATCTTGGAATCCATCCAAAAGAAACGTTACATACACCAATACCCTATAATAATAATAGATTTTTATACCATGTAATCCATCACAACAGCATTCATATATATCACAACATCTATCTCAATAGCATGAAATCGGTAATTCTCCCTAAATGGCATGCCATGAATTCATGGAATGTGATTTCTAACAAGTTCTAGTATGATTCATGATATGGAATACCATTGTATCACCAGGTTTAAAAAAATAGAACCATGCTGATATCAAAACAATCATAACAACACAATTATGTCACCCAATAGTGAAATCGAATCAACTATAATATTTCAAAATCCAAAAATTACAATTCAATTCTAGGTAATTTGGATTTTCTTTATACATGAGGTAGTTACTACTGGGATCAACTAATTACCAAACTCCATTTCCTTCCTATAATTTTCCAATATTTCCAAATATTAATACAAATATTGAAGGAACTCCCACTAATACCACTTTGTAACATCCTAGATTTTGGTTCCACCCTTGGTTTCCCTATACCAAGTTGGTCACATGTCCTCATATAAATTTCCCCAAACTCCAGATACTACCAAATATTAGAGAGGGTCAAGGTTTGATAATGGGGAAACAATGCTTTCATTATCAGAGTATACACAACATAATTAATAATAAAAATATAATGAAAGAATTAATACCACAAAATAGAAGTAAACATTGGAATATTGATAGTAATAAAACAATTTGAGCACATATATATATATACATATATATAAAGATTCATTTCATATTTGTCTAGGAATGCATCCAAAATATGTTAAAATGATAGAAATACAATACAATCCAAAACAAGGATATAATGAGTAAACTCCAATAGCATCACAAGATGCAACTGGATCCCATGCTCTCCTGCTCCAACAACATTCTAGTACATGTTGAAGAAGGGATCTTTCCCATATTTATACCTGATATAATATAATATTCTTGGGATAAAATTATGACCCAAATATTGTGTGATGCAAATCCCAGTAGGCAATGACCAAATTATATTTGGCTATATGTTAGTAAATATATATATATCATGTTATATAAAAAATGAATCAATAAAAAATGGAGTAGTCAAAATTAAAAAATCCTACACTTTTTCAATTACATTCATTTAACATTTATTATTCATCTATTGAATCATGTAACCCTGGAATGTAGCCTAAAATCCGTAACCCCCAATTAATGTAACAAAATAGATGTCTCACAAAACAATCTAGAAATTCAATTAAGAATTAATCCATGATTGTGGTTTGGTTGGGAGGACTCCTCAATATTATTCAATTATTCACAAACAGTCCTCTGGGGATGTTTTCATATTCTAACCCTTATAGTCCAATCATAGCATTAATTAATTAAATAACTACTCTAGGGAAAATATCTCACAGTATAACCTCTTTGGTCCCACATAGCATCAATTTATTAAATATCAAACATTTTGGAAAGATCTCAACGTCTAATCTCTTCTGGTCAATCTTCTACAACAAGTATCTCATGGTCCTTTGTCAATAATATGTAAGTCCCCTTCATCTTACTAGTCCATGTCCCTCATGGTACTTAGTAAAACTAACTTTCGGGCATATCATATCAATTAAAATAATATATATGTCCTCTTACTCTTCATAGTCCAAGGCTCTCATAGTCCATTGAAAAAATACATTCATATTATATCAATAGAGCTCACGTAATCAATAACTAATACATGGACAATCATTCTCCAAGTATATCATAGTCATATAATATAATCAAAAGTCATCCTAATCAAATAAGTCATGGAAAAAAGGAATTCAAAAAACAAAAACCAATACCAAACGGTAATAAAAAACCAAACAAGGGAAATGCACCCTTGGGGTGTCCCTTAGACAGGGTATCTAACCATAAACATAAGAAATAACCCTTTATTAATCACTCAAACCATAGTAGGTAATAACATGGGTGTATTCCAAAATAATAGATACACAAAACTTGGCCATGCATCACTTTTAGCATATAAAATCCAAAGACAAAAAAGGAAAGGTACAAACCACCTACATCGATGTTGTATGATTGATATACTTTAACATCAACAATTGAATCATCCTAGATCGACGAAGATATACAAAAAGGTGGAAAACCAACCAGGATAAAAACACAAGAGAGGATGAATTAGGAAAAATGGCTCAATAGGGTTTTGAGAACTAACTAGTGGGATTCCAACCCACCAGACAGTGTCTTGATAAAAGGTAGGATGAAGAATCGGTAGTTCGGACATTGTTAGTCATTCCAGAGTTCTCATGTATAAAACATGGTGTGTAAAATATGGTTTCAGATATGATGATTTACCCCTATGATATTTCAAATAAAAAGAAAACTATATGTCTTGTTCATTAAATCTGGATGTTGTGTAGCAGCCTCAACTGACCACTAACTTAAGAGGTTCTTCCAGGTCACCACATGAACATGAACTCATCTGTTACACTGTAAAAACATTGTTGTACATGGCATGCCATGTACATGTCATGTACACCTAAGTATACATCGTGTGCATAGAAAAGATATTTTTTCTTCCTTTTTCCTCGAAACAACTGAAAAAAAGATCCATTCCTAAAAAATAAGATCCTGGATCTTACAGATATTTCCCATAAGAAATGGATAATATTATTTTTAAATCACCCTTTATAAGTTTTCATTTTTTCCAATGAAATTAACTAAAAAAATTTATTATGAATTATTACATTTTAGATTTTATTTTTAATCTGATATAATAAAAGGATACCATTAATATTTGTTCACTGAATGGATTACTTTTATGATTTCATTGTATTTATGAATCCAGTTTCTATTCTATAGGGTTATGTTATGATATTATTTTTATGAAACCAATTTATTTTTCATGGGATTTTCTATGAAGAAATTATGATACATTTATGGGATCTATATCTAATTAATATGTTATGATATAAAGAACTATTAATGAAACCCATTTCATTTCATTGATTATTATATCAGGATTGTATTGTGATCTATGGAACACGTAAATAAGGATTCCAGTATAAAACATGCAGTACATTTATCTCTCTCCAATGCACTGGATAATGAGTAATGTTACATTATAATAATTTCGACATAATAAGTTATCCCAAGCATGAAAGGGTCATATAAGAGGTCATCCCATGACAAAATTTTTCAAACTAGTGGTTAGACTTTGACTAACATGTAATGAATGACTTTATTGAATGGATCTGGGGACATGTAGTGGAAGCTGGTGGTCCGGGGCTATTAAATTTTTCTGCGGAAGATCAATAGGACTATTCAACACTAATGATCCAATCCATGGAGAGGTCTGATAAACTCACATAAATTATAAGAAGTAAAAAATAAAATGAAAAACGTACTTGTTTCATATCAGAATCTACGGTCGACTGAAACATGTCAATGGTGATCTTCGATTGAAGAATCCATTGTAGGGTCCCTCAAGAACATCCTCGTGTACTTCAAAAATCCATGGGAGCATTATTCGTCAAATTCCAGATGATTGCACGGAGATCTGATGGGCCCTTAGATGTCCTAATGATCAATGAATCAAGATGCCTTTGATGCTTGAGATATTTCTTGAACTAAGCTTATTGGATCAAGAGTTCCTCTCTCCATGGTGTATGAATAGATAGGGGCTCTCAAAATTCATTCCATGAAAGTGAATTAATAGTTATTAGAACACCAAGAGAGTGTTCCTCCACCTATATTTTTTTGGTGTGGAAAAAAATACCCGGTTGGGTTCCGCGACCCACATAAATTTCAACGTCCACAAAATAAATACTTTTGATGAACAATACTACGTCAATAATATTTATTATTTTATCACACACTTTTTATAAAATATATTATGTTATAAAATCCGGGCCATTTAACTTGATGCGCTATCCCACTTTATGTTAAACGATCCTCGCATATTAAAATAATATTTGTTCTATTAATATTTTATACTATTTAATAAACATGTAAATAAATTAAATAAATTCAATACCAAATATTCATAACTAGAATATTAATGAATTTATTTAATTTTTTTGATGATCGTTAACATGGACAACGCTCAGACCCTGTGGCAGGGCCCACAATGTCCACATACCTACTCAACAGAATAGGGAAGATTAAGGAATATACTAGTGTGTGTGACCCTCTAAAACATTATGTCGATAGAATTGATTAAAATCCATAGACCAAGATTTGTATCTAGAAACCCATCACAACCCCTATAGTGATATGGATTTTTATAGAAATGAAAACTAACCTACAATCACTGACTATGTACTATAATCTCTTTGTCATTAAATATCTCATAAAGCAGGATGCACACTTCTGTCATATCCCATTTCATGCATTATAATTTTTTAATCTAACATGATGGATTTACCTTTGAAATTCTTTGGGAAAAGAATTATGAAGGCAACACCATCCTAATCAACCAGGCCTGAGATTTACAACATCCAAAACATGGAAGTGACAAATCCTTTATTGACCATTAAACCAATGTCATACAACCAATGACACACCCAACACAATCTACCTCACCATGATTTCTATTACATGGTTTCTCCTTGAATTGATTTATGTAATCAAATGATATACATTTTTAATGGTCTCAATTCAGAAGACCAATACACATTTCCATAGATTGAAATGACCATGGACACCCAAAACACATGGTGTTCTTATTGGTGGGCCTTTACTCTGGATCCCACTACTAGAGATTATCTGGTGTGATTTTTAAGAGAATATATATCAATGCTTATAAGTCCCCCTCACTTGATAGTCAAAATAAAACTATGTCCAGTCTGTAAGATGTATCTAGAATATAGAACATATATTGAATATTAATTTCATTGTGTCTCGAGGTTCCCATTATAGACTAGGATCTTCTATAAACATCCGATATTATAATTAATCTTTGTACATTACCATTATAATAGTGGAAACCAAATAGTCTACAAAATAATGGTAAGCTGGCATCATGTTTAACAAACTGTAAACATGATATGGTAATCAAGAGTACGACATAGTTGGGTCTAGGGAACCCATTATTTCAAAACCCCTACTTACACTAGAGCCAATAAGCTAACCAAACTGGTTTTCTACTCACATTATAAAGATCATACATCTATTGATTAATGTATTTAACTATTGGGCCTTCCACGTTTTTTATGTGTGTCATATCTTCTATATGCGACCTCATCACCTCGAGTATAACTTCTCAAGATATGGTATCCCTAAGTTTGTCACTTTTTGTCCATTTTCATAACTTGACATCTTGGTTTGTAAGAATATCATAATGATAATAATATTTTCACTATGTGAGATTCCAAGAATGGGAATAAATCATTGCAATTAATAACTACTTATTAGCTGCCATAGAAGCTTCAACGTACTCATTATTTGTATATATGGATACCACTTGATTTTATGAGCTTGACTCACTCATCGAATTAACCTAAATGTGATACTAGATCAAATTTTTATAAGGATTACTAGTTTTTGTCCCATAAAAACTAGTATATTATCTTCTCCATATACCATCCACATATCATTTGTAGTCGCCAATGTACCACATGATAGTTCTGACATCTTCACTTGCAATGATTCTAAATATAATTGATATCTGCCTACTATAAAGTATATCCTGAAAATATCAATTATGATATAGAATATGTGATTGATCCATGTATGAATTGTATGGAACACAATTTTCCACATTAATCTCTTCTCATTCTACGAACATGTCAAACTAAAGATATTAATCCATGTGACATTGGTAACAATTCTGAACGTCAATTATTCAACTTGTATTTTGTCAATACAATGTCACTTTATGTATGATTGACTAGGTACAAGAAACCATTAGATCTATTTATATAGATCTAGTTCCCTATAATTTATGTTTATACTTTAAGTCAATAATTAGAGAATTACTTTTATCCTGGTCTTATCTAACAGTATGACAAATATATGTTTTCCATTTGTGGGTGAACATATTTCTCTTAGAAAACGTTACCGCTCCCACTAGCTATTGGTACACACAACGAAATGATTCATTTATAATGAATGATCCATGATCTTGTTGCTTACTATATGCCTAAAACTGATTTTAGTAACATGCATCCTTTATTGGCATCATATGATGGCATAATCTCATTCTAGTTGTGTCGTATAGATACATAACATTAAACGGGATCATGAAATCCAATGACTAATAGAATGTTCATAGAATTTAGCTACGACAAGTAAAATTCTAATGGATTTAGGAATACCGAGTTGGTATAACCAATTGAGCCTTATTGGTACTAATCTTGTAGCATACATGTATCTTCCCATTTGAATGACCACCGTAGTATTCAATTAATAACACCATTTGAAATTTGATACATGAAATCTATTTCTTAATATTAATTAACATTTTCAATCTTAGATAATTTCTATACACTACTTAATTGTAGGATTTATTATTCACAATGTATCACTAACCACGGTGAATATATAACCATCACCATGGTTTCTACCTTCCTATAATGAATGTTTCTCTAAAACATTTATATTCCACATGAACATGTTATACTTCTTCATATGCAAACCATTTTGTGCATCATGAATGTTAACTGAGTCCATTACAATCTTTCTACCACTATCTCAAGTAGATATGTGTGCCCCTATATAGAAATATAGTCTAATACATGACTACATATTTTCAATCTTAGATATTTATGTAAATTCCAAAGTAACTATTTGTATAATTACTTCGATGCACCATGTGTTTATCATGATGCATGATTGTTTATATATTAACAAACTCTTTTCATCATAACACATTATCTATGACATAATAAATATTTATTATACTATGACTCGTATGAAATTAATTTTTAATTTTTGTTGGAATACTGGTTATAGGTTTATTCAGTTATTTACAAAGATCATCTTTACATATAATGCATGTTTCTATAAGTATAAACATAGAAACAACTTGAATTTGAACAGTTATGTATAAAATGTGCCTTTAAAAATTTCCCTATGCTACAATTGTTTTATCAATGTAAACATGTAAGGCTTTATCATTGATCATACTTATAAACATCAATATGGTTATTTAGACAAGATAACAAGAATTTTTGAATTACTCCACACTACATTATCATGAACGATGATTGCATAGTCATGATATTCTTCATCATGCCGATCTGAAGCAACAAATTTCTTCAGACCATGAATATACCTCGCTATTAAATTCCTTAACAACTTAACATAATATTATGAAGTATCTTTAACTCTAGATTTTTTGGAATAGTTCACAATCTCTTGTTGAACTACTGTTGAAAGCTTTATGGCGTACCTTTATCTCTAAATTTTTCTTTTTCTAAACTAATTATGTTAATAATGTCAATGGTGTTTAGTTGTTATAATCCTTAAAACCATATTGGGTATATTCTTGACACCTACTTATTTGTTTTACTTGACAATGAACTATATTTCCACAACTGGGTAGGTCTTACATTTTATATTAATCATATACTTCCTTTGATTCAAGTATTAGAGGACTATTTATTGAGTATGTTACCAAAAACAAAATTCATTCTGAAACATGGATTAATGTCTCATCATGTACAAAATATAACATGAGTTAAATTTTTTGTTATACTCAACTACATGTTTAGTTTGAATCAATCACATGGAAATTAAAATTTATGTGTTTTTCACTACTGACATAGGAATCACCCTTTTTCAACTGTATGGAGAAGACACCTTACTCCTATTAATGTTTATCTACTTACATGGATACTATATTTAAATAAATATATGTGAAATGCCTATAGTATTTAATACACAATAAGTATGTGAGAAAATAATTCTTTTATTTGATGAATATAAACTGAATGAGAAGCGGGTAATTGCTTCTTGTATTTCAGTTTTTAAACATCCATGAATTTATTTTATAATATGTGATGGAAATAACCTCCTATTGAATAAAAAACCTCTTTTATTTGAAGGACATAATGAATGTTTCTTTTTTATAACATGCCATAGGTCTTTTCCACCTTTTCTTTGATATATTCTCCATAAGAACAAAATATGGAACTTCAGTTAATATTCTTATTACTTGGAAAATGTTACCTTCATGGTAATAAAGCACTTAATTAGTACCGTTCATATGTTTCTTTAAACAAAACTTTATTAATTGGGTGTAAAAGATAGATTTCATGGAATATCATAGTTTTCCTTTCATGTTTACCCAATGCCAGTGTAATCATTACACTCAAAATATTCTTAGCTTTCTTCTGGGAAGCTTCTTGGATAAAAGCCTTCATGTAACATCATTGATGTCATTATGTAGAGATCACAAATAAAATAAGATATTGATGATAGAATTATGAAAAAAATTATATTCTTGATACATGAGTCTTTTGTATGCAATTTTATACCCTCTCTTCACGAGGTTGCATAACGGGTTGGGAAACAAGCACCCTTGTATTTTCGTTATAGTATTAATGTACGAAAGCGCCTATACTACCCTTTAAATTTCATTCTAGTATGGAAATTAATTTTTTTGAATATTTATCATAGTTTTATTTGTGGTCTTTATTTCCATTAATTTAAAATAAACATTAGAAGATTGTACTTTTTGTGATTAACAGTTTGGACATAATTGATTATTTAATCATTTATATGGATCCCAATAATTTTCTCGGAATTCATGGAACCCTCTGTAATAGAATAGTAATACTATTGAGTATTCTAGTGGCAAGGATCCATGAAACTCCCTCATAGTCTACATGATATGGATACACCACTACTCGGTGGTTCCATGGTTGGCTTTTGGTTGTCCAACAACATCGACTCGTGATTCCTTGATATTTTGAGTGAAGACCCAACATCAAAAAGAATTACTGATTAACACAACTCTTGCCTTTAAAATTCCAACAAGCTAGCTATGGATATTTCATTACTGCAATTTTAGTCATCCTAATAAGAACTCCCTGGTAGTAAAAGGCAACCTCATCTATGGCATGGGCAGCACCCCAAACACACGGTATTGTTCAAACATGAATGACAGAAGGTCGTAATGACTTAATATTACTTTGAAGGTTTTGGGTTTTTATATTGAAGAATGTTATCCATTTATTTTAAAATTGTTCGTCTATGTTATCGCCCTCACAACTGATCATTAATAGAGAAACATACGCCGCTTCTTTTTGCATTTTATTATTTATTATTTTATATATTTTCTAGCTGTTCTAAAATTCATAAATTAATATATAAACGGTTAATGGAAAAGTACTACCATAATGGACTTGAGTATCTAAACGACCTAAGGGAATCATACCTAAGTAGATACTTGACTCTTGATGAACTTGTCCCTCGTCATGTATGTTTCCTTCACATCTGAAGTATCTCCCCATCATGGAGGTGTTGAAGTCACGTCTTAGAGTACCACTTTGACATTGTGTGATCCATGTGTTGTCTTGAATCTTCCTCGATAGCAAACAATGCCTCATCATGGTGGGGTCCACACCGTTGGTCATCTTCGTTCGAAGTACAATAATACCTATGTGCGGGAAAGGGGAACAAATGGGATAAATGTTCATTAGGTAAATTGGGAAAGCATGCCATTATACATTTCAATCTAAAATAATGATGATGCGCAGATCATATATTTAATTAATTAAAAGCATTACAACCAGTTTAATAATTAATTAAATCAAAGCATTCAAGGGTCGGTTCTCAAGACCAGTAGGTGGGTAAAAAATGTGTGATAAAATTAAAATGAATTAAATAAGTACAATGGTTTCTTTATCTATATTAAAAGAATTAAAAAATTCAAATAATTTAACTAATCATCGGTCAGATAATTAATATAATTTTTATTCCAAAATTAAATTAATTAAAAAAATTATTTTAATTTAAATATAAAACTAATTTATATCCTCGTGTATTAAAATAATTAACCAAAAATAATTTTAATTGATTAATTTTAAATACTAAAATAAAATTAATTACTTCTATTAATATAATCTGGTAGGTCCCTGAAACTCGACTAGAGGGCCTATGCTGGTTGGGCCAAACTCGTGCAGGGCTCTACAACACCGTCTACGGCCAAATTTGGTCGGGTCATTCCGCCCAAACACGTTCTGGGTTTGCTAAGACCTTCTAGAGTGCATCGAGACCAATGTTTCCCTGTGAAAAATAATTTTCAGTCAATGAGGTACCTCTCAGCGTGTAGACAGAATCTAGCCAGGTCGATGGGGGTGAATAGTAGTGTCGGAGGCCGAGAAGGCCAATGAGAACACTCAGGCTATGGACAGTTGGGCGATCCAAGGGTTGATGGACGGTGCGGTGCAAGTCTGTGGCTTGGGGAGATTCACTTTGCATATGGAGCACATGATGGTGGAGGGTGCGAGAGGTGACGATGGTTCCAACACATGGTCGAGCAACCAAGGAAGGTATAGGTTGAATCTATCATAGAGACCGGCTAGGAAAACCCTTATGAATTTTGTTTCCCAAGACCAGGAGCCTAAATGTTTCCCCTTCCAAGCTGCTATAGTGCTTGTACAGTATATGTACAGTATTAATCTTGCCAGTTGCCCTAGCCCAGGGGCTTGCTGGGCTTTCCCCAGGGCACGGGGAGGGGGAGGTCAGTGGCGGTAGTAGCTATATGATGTGGAGGCTGAGAGGGAAATGCCCGAGTGGCATTATAGGGCATCCAGCTCGAGGAGGGTGAGACGAAGGGGATACTCCATGAGCCGGACGACTGGGTGGAGCCAAGATGGAGGGTCTTCGTCCTGAAAGGGAGGCCAGGCAACGGGACCTCCAGTGTCTACTATGTGGCGGGATTAGAAGGCGTACGAGAGGTGATCATGGATGGGAATTGCGGGAGTCATGAGCATGCACAGCGGGTGCCAGTACGAGTTGATGTCCGGGCCACGGCAGAATCACAAAAGCAGGGTTGTTGGATCCTGGTGCTGGCTGCAGACATTTGAGCAGCTCATGGAAGCTGTTGGGATAGGGAGGTTGGTCAAAACCAGAAGTATGATCAGGTAGCGCATTCAGTGTTTGACTACATTGCGGATGGCAGTTGCCTCCGGGTGTGACTGGGATGCTGAGTAAGCTCGGCCAATAATGGGACTTCTCCAACGACCTTTTTCAATTCTTTTTTTGTCTTTTACTTTACATTCCTCGGGCCCCAAATTTGGTTTTTATTTTCTTTAAGACTTATTTAGAAGAATTACTACCCTATTATTTTTCCAAACACAATTTTTTCTTTTCAATTGGCTACTTAATATCCTTTATGCTACATTAATAATAAAATTATTATAATTAACTAATAATTTATTATTATTCTATTAGTATAATAATATAAAATATAATTATAATTATTAAATTTTTATGAAAATTACTAAAACGTAAAAATTATAATTTTATAAATTAATATTATATCTGATGAACTGACTGAATCTTAAATGGTTCAGCAGGATGATATAAAAATTAAAACCTAAGGTCAAACAGTTTAATATTCATAAGGGTCAAATTATTATTCATAAGGTTATTGTTACTTTTCATAATGGTATGTTAATATTCACCGAAAATTATGTTTTTCCTATTACACATCAAAAATCATACTGATTTCATCTGTGTATATCAGTCATTAAAAATTCAAAAGACATAAGTGGAAAAATATATTTAATGTATATTCCATAAAGGTATCATAGTATTTAGTAGTTCATTAAAAAATAATAAGGCATTGTGTTTACTAAAGTGTATTTTTGTGGCAAAATTATAAGAAGGGAATTTCCACTGAAAATACTATAGTTCATTACATTCTCCCCACTTTGTTAATTTCATCCTCGATGATTAATTTTACAAAAATAGGTGAGGGCACTTCTCCTTCACTGCTTCCTCCAGTTCTCATGTTTATTTTTCATACGTATTGTTCCTTCGCAACACATTGACAAGGTGTGTTGTCTTTTTGCCTACCACCTTATAACTCTAGTCCGAAATCTATACCAACTACTCCTCATAAGAGATATCATATTCCATATGTACCAACTCTATATTTAATACATGTGTTGGATCTGGTATGTATATATTCATGAGTGATACTTGGACCACATCAAGATCTTGATCCATATTTTTTGGAAGTGAAAGCCAATATGCCATGACTCTTATGCGACCATGGATCCCAATGTGGCCAATGCACCATGGGATTAGCTTCCCTTTCTTACCAAACAACTTGAATCTCTTCCATTGTGATATTAGAAGGAATAATTTATCTCCAACATTGAACTCCAAGTCCATTTGACAGTTGTAAGCATAGCTCATTTTCTGACTCTGAGAAACATTGATATGTTGTGGGATGGATTGACCCTTTTCATTCATCTATTGTACAAGATCAGGTTCATGTAGCTATCTTTCTCTAATATCATCCCAACACGTTGGAGTTCTACATCTCATTCCATAGAGAGCTTCATATGGATCCATCAAAATACTATAGTGGAAGTTATATTTGTATGATAACTCAACCAATGGGAGATGTTGATATCGTCCACATTTGATGTCTATGGAGTAGGATTATATCATATCATTGAGCATTAGATTAGTTCGTTTAGATTGGGCATCGGTTTTGGGGTGGTAGGTCGTGCTTAAATTCATATAAGTACTCAATGAATGCTGAAGACTCTCTTATAATTTATATGTGAACCTAGGATCAAAATTATAGATAATCGAGTGTGAAAACCCATGCAGCCTTACCACTGCCTTGCCATATATCATATAATGTTTTTCAATCTATAGATTATCCCGAATAGTAATAATGTGAGCAGTCTTGGTGAGTCATTCCAGTATATCCAATTTCAAATAATATCATGGGATTTCTTTAGGAGACCTGTGACATAGTCTGTGTTGATATTCTTCCATTTATAAATGGGTATAGGAAATGGTTTTTTCATCCCTTTGGAATTTTATCACTCTACATTTACTTTCATATAGATCCAGATCCTTGAAATATATGTTGCAAATTCCTTCAATATTTTATCCCACTAGATGTGATCTCAGAGATCCCAGTACATCTTGGTGCTACCAATATGGATTGAGAATTTTGATCTATGTGAATTTTCCAATATCTCTATCTTTATTGAAGCTGATGAAGTAACAACGATCCTTATTCCAAAACAAATTACACAATAATCATCAATAAGGATCACTTGCAGATTCTGTTCATTTGATTCAGTCACCTTCTTTAGGAAATCTATATCATCCCTTGGTGCCTCCTATATCTTCTCATGGATAGATGGTTGTAAAATAATTTAGACAATGTAGATGTATTCCCTACCATTATGATTTTCAAATCCATCCTTTTATTTTAAATGAAGGTAGAGTTTTTATCAATCGGTAACCTAGATAGAGAAATAGTTTCTTTTATGATAAGAGCATTAGCAACCATGATTGACTTTACAAGATGAGGGTGAACAGATCAATCGTTGTATTTGATTAGCTCTAACCATATTCTTTGATGAATTTTGAGCTCTTTTTATATGAATATATATTCTTTATGATCTTTTAACCGATATATATATCAGGCTTCTTAACATAGTGATAATGCTTACAGATTTTCAAGGAAATAATCACAACTTCTAGCTCTAGATCATGAATATGGTTGTTCAGCTTTTGAAACCTCTACTTTCATGAGGTGTGTGCTATCACATTATCATATTTCATGAGTAAACAAACCTATAATTTCTTGTAGGAATCTATTTATATCACCAAATATTCATTAATTTTAGTTCATGTTATTATAAGAGAAATGATAAGACATCACTTTATCTCTATGAATAATTATTCACATTCTTCGGTCCATACATAGGTTACCCCTTTCGTTGTTAACATAGTTACAGTGCTTGAAAATCGTTATAGATTTCCAAAAAAACACTGATTATACCATTCTATGCTAAGGTTACTGTGGATTTATATGAAACTAGAGGGTCTATCCCATTCCCCAATTGTATTAGTCTTTAATGGGTCCAAATATATTCCTTCACTTTTAATCACATGTCCCAATATTGTGTCTTGCTGCATCCAAAATTCCGACTTACTGAACATGGGGTACAACGTTTCCTTGTTCAATGTCACCAACATAAGTCTTAGATATTCACAATATTCGCACTTTCTATTGGAGTAGTTTAGAATGTAATCAATAAACACTACCAATAATTTGTCGAGGTAATGTTAAAATACACTATTCCTAAAATCCATGATGATTTCAAGGGAAGTAGTAAGTCAGAAGGGCATTAAAAAAATTAATAGTGACCCTACCATGTTTGGAAGCTTTTGTTATGATGATATTATTTCTTCAAATTTAGCAGATGATATCCAGAATGAAGATCCACCTTTGGGGAATACCAAGAACCTATCAACTGATCAATCATGTCATCTATCCTCAAAAGATTATACATGATCTTTATGGTGAACTTTTTGATTCCTGCTAATTGATACATATCGATATTGATCTGTCGTTATTCTAAACAATGAGCACCATCTCACCCCAAGGAGATGCAATATGGCATGTTAATCCTTTTTCCAAATTTCCTTGATGTTTCTTCTATAACCCCTCAAGTTAAATTAGAGACATCCTATAGGGGAACATTGAAATTGGAGTAGCTTAGGGTATGAGTTTTATTAAGAACACTATGTCATGATCAACGAGTAGTCTGGGTAACTCTATAGGGAATATGTAATTGTATTACCTCGTGATGTTAATTTATCATAGGTGGAAAACTTCTTTTGACTCAACCATTTTAGTGAGGTATTCCTCTTCAAATAGAATCAATTCCCACACTGTTGAAGAATTTTTCAAAGGAGAACCATGATCATACCTTCATTTTTAGAGTTGTATAGAATCGTTTAGAATATTAAACGATATTTTATTTTCTAGAATCCTCTATATTAGTAGAGATAATCCATACCATGTATAGAATATAATTCCTCCAATTTATGTATCATGAGATTTGATGGAATAATCTTCCCACAAATGCAAATAGGAGAATATAACAACACTTGGGTTGCAATTACTACACCACTTGGTGTTTTAATAGATATCACTACATCATGGTTTTGGGGATTCAATTAAATTGGTCGAGAAAGCATGTGAGACAAAATTTAATCTGTATAACAAGAATAAAAATAATAATTTTATAATTCTTCAGTGAATAGGAATAATAAATTGTATGAATTAATTTTCTTGCACCACTTCTATAGTAGTGATTGCATAATCCTTCCCATGGTCCTTTGGCTTTGGTGGATGAGGATGGTTATTATCCTCTAGAACTCATGGTTTAGTGAACTGGTTTACATATCTCCTTTTCTTTATATAGCTCTAGAATTGGTCCATGGGTGGTGATTTTCTTTCCTCCAACATATTTTTGGGCCTTTTCATGTATTTCTGAAATTCAAGAGATTGGTGTCCTTCTCTCCAACATTTAATGAATCTCCCCACACCCTTAAGGTAGTTCCCATGATACATATCCCAATTTTCATGTATGTATTTATTTAGTATCCTTTCCACTTTTTTTATTACATCCACCATCTTGAAAATCCATCATTCATTTCTAATCATCATAGCCATGTGACCATTCTCCAAACTCCATATCCACTTTCAATGAACATCAAACAACATCTTCATAACTCCCAAAGACAAAAATTTTAAGTGTCTTTCAAATGTTTTATTTTAAACCACTAATGAATCTATCTATATTTTTTTACACTATTGATAAAAAAACATGAATCATACCTTCCCAGCCTTCTGAAACATTATTCGTAGGTTGTGATAGATTCTCATTCCATTTTATCCTACTATATGAATTCCCTATCCATATTAGATCAAATAGTTCATGGGAAATAAATATTACGAAACATTATCTTAATTTCATCCAACTGAATCTCTTCAATTTTATCCCATGTCTTGGTCTTCTTAATCAAATCCCACCATTCATCAGCCTCTCCATCATGATGATAAACATAAAGATTCACCTTCTCCATCCCAGAACAGTGAAGCACCGAAATGATATTCTCAATAATGATGGACCACTAGTCCACAACATGTGGGTTGAGATATCAACTAATCATATTAATTCATTTCCACAAAAAACACTTGATATCTAGTTGCTCCCTCTTTGGTGAAGGAGGACATTCCATATTATTAATGTGATAATTCATAACTTCAGACTGCTAGGTAAGCATCACCATGAATTTTTGAACTCCACCAACCAAAACATTAGGGAATTCATTTGAGGATGCGTTTCATTGTCCCTTGTATTGATTGTTAGCCTATTTGTCCAAGTTCCCACGATATTCAAAAGTAGAAAAGGTTAGAACAAAACATTAGCCAACATTTCATTAATATATAATTTTTTCCTTTGTGAAATTAAGTCTAAAAGAATATATTGTGGGATCCATATGTTTAGGAATTAATATTGTGTGATTACTTATACTTGGTCTTATAAAAATAGTTTTCAATAAGTTTCTCAAATCATAATTATCAAATTAACTAAACCATACTCTATAACAAAATATATAGACCCTTATTTTTATTACTATAATATTACATAATTTTAATGATAAAAAACAAAAAATAATTAAAAAAATAGGATCAACAGTTTCAGAGTCTTGGTAAAACTATGGAAATAAATTAATTTTAAAACATAAACATAAAAAATTATATAATTTTTTCATCCCTAGATTCTTAATTTTCCTTGAATTGTCTTTAGTGCATGTTGTAACATGAGTATATACATCAAGATGGGGTGAAATAAAATCCCAATAAGAGGATATATTAATACATTAAGAAATATAAAAAGGGTTGATAGTACTAATTATCATCGTAATATAGTCATAGGATCACAATCACGAGAGGAAGCATTGTGATAAGACTTCAAATGTGGTAATGATTAAAAATTAAACATATTGTATTAGTGGTGAAATTCCACACATAGTTGTGATCAATGCTAGAATAATGGTCACACATTTTTCACATTACATAAGAGGTTCTTCACATTATCCAATTTTTTGTAGCAGTATATAATTCTAGGCACACCATTTACATCATAATAGTAACAATGCACTATTTAATTCTTAGTGCACCCGTCATATCATAGCATTTACATTATCATTCATGACACATAGATCATATATCAATCATGAACATAAATAACCCAAAGAGAGGAATTTTTTCCAATTTAGAAGAATAAATTCTTAAATCTGGTTTTCCAAATGAAATTGGTAATAAATTACTTGAATCATCAACCTTGTATGATGAAGAAACAATGTTGAGAAGTAAATGCTAGGTTTTATGAAAGAATGGTTATTTTGGAAAACATTGTGTTTCACATAAACACATGTATAAAACATTTATATACTTTAAAAGGTATGATTTGGATGACTAAATTATATTTATGTAATATATATACTGAAAATGTGGTGGAAGAGGGAAAACATAAATAAATAGAATTGGGTTCGAGAATTCCCCTTACCTTTTGTCGGAAGGATTCCTTCACATTAATATAATATATAGTAAAATTATATTTCTAAATAAAAAATCAATAACCTTTTATAATTTAATATGATATATTATTTTTATTATTACTCTCTTTTTTGGGCCTTTGGATGAGTTATAGGGTTTAAATTCATTGTTTAAGAGTATTTTTTTCTTAGTTTTCATGATCGATTCACATGTATATATGAATGGATGTTTGTGTAAGATGAAGATAATCATCCAGAATTTTTATTATATGTAATTAATGATATTACATAAATTTAAATGATCTAATTATTTGTTTATTATATACCATGATGATGATTCGATAGATAACACATAATGGTGATCGTTTTACGTAAATTATGACGGGTTTTTATCACAATAAAGATGTTTTGTTTTATCATTTAGTATTATGTGTATATGTTAGTTCCAAAACATAAAAGGAGTTAAAATATAAAATTTATAGCATTTTCATCCATTTAATGGTTTCATAAATATCCTAGAATAAATTTATGGAAAATGAATGTTCATCGTCCATGGTGTCGGTAAATTTACATTTCACGACGATGATTTCTTTTTTAATATAAAAGAGATTATGAGGAGTAGTTTATTGGTGTAATCGTCCTATAAAATGATATAACTAATGTATATATATGGTAATGGAATTACCATTACTTTTAGTTGAAGGGAGGTTAGGGGAGAATAAGAAAATAAATTGAAATTGATACAAAATTAAAAGAAAAGAGAGATGATTTTCCAGTTGAATTTTCCTCTTCAGATCCTCTTCATCGAACACATGCGTTGTCTATTTATGAAACCAAGAGATCATGGACGTGGGTTAGGGACTAGAGAATAGTACGGTGAAAATTATGGGCCAATAAAAAAGCTTTATATGTTTAAAAAGAAGAGGGTGTTTTTATATTATTTTAATTATTAGTTTATTATTTTTCATTTGAAAAAATAGTGAGGATTATTGAAAATAAATATAGTAATCAGAAAAATTTTGTTCGAATAAATTTCCATTCAAATCATCCATGAATCAATATTGATGTATAAATTCATTTTATTTTCATACTTCATAAATTATCGATTCCATTATTCACAAAATATTTGTGTATTTCAGATAAATACAAAAAAATCACCCTAATAATTTTTTAAGGAGCAGAATTCAAAAATATATTTTATTTTTTCGAAATAATTATCTAAATATGTGAAAATTTATTTTTAAATAAAAACATCATTTACATGGTAAATACATATTTTAAAATTATAACAGATTTTATGACAAATTGATAATTTACCTAAGGTATCATAAAATTATCCAACAATCATGGGACAAAAATATTATTATTTAATAATAAATTTTATGAAAATGAATTAAATTTTATATAAATAATTTAAATTTATATTATTATTAAATATATTTTATGAAAAATAATATAAAAATTTTATTATTAGTTTTTAGTACATTACCTCACTTTTATAAGTTGCATAAATTTTATTTATACATTCATGGGTGATGTAACTATTCATTTGGATGGTTGAATATTCATAAAGGTAATATGACTATTCCTAAGGGTAAAATTACTCTTCATTATATTGAGTTACTATTCACAAAAAATTATGTTTTTCCAATAAAATAACATATAACTTATGGACACAACCGTGTATTTTATAGTTTCGAAATTCAAAAAACAAAAGTTGAAAAATTATGTCTAACAACTCGGCTAAAAAGGACACAAATTATTTAGTAGTTCATTATCATATGATTTGAAAATTTCCTCACAAATTAATTTTATGTGAATAATTATAAAAAGGGAATTCCCACTGATAATAAATGTGGTCGTTACAACACGGGTAATGATATCCCCAACTGATTCGTGGTCTCCCATCATTAAATCATCACACATCAGCCTCTAGATTTGTAAGATCTCTATTTTTTAAATTTTTATTTCTTTCATATGTGTTTTCTCAATTTATCCCATAGAAAATTTTCAAGGTAAACACCTTTCACAATTAAAAATTCACTTTCACAAAGTCATGACAATGAAGAATTCATGGCCCTTCCATCAATCTCAAGATTCATCTTATCAATTTATGTTTGCTGAAATTTATAATCTATGGGATGAATCCAAGCTGTTTTAGCTTTAAAAAATCCATAACATAAAAACATAAGTTAATACAACATTATATCATTCTATATATTATAAATATTTACATAAAATACAATATTTCCTTTAATATTCACAGAATCCAAATTATCCACTGGCATGGAATAAGATATTGAAAACTTCATCTGATACCAGATGAATGTTCCCTATCAGTGTATATGTATCACTGAGAGGGGGTGGGGATAATTTAGGGATAATTGTTATATTATGATTCTATGAAACAAAATTTAAATCTAGTGAATGATTTAATTACATACTAGGAGCAATTCCAATACACAACCATGGGAACTCAAATATTAACAAGGTTCACTTTTCAATATGTATAGTTATGTCGTAGGAATGGTTTGAAAATTATATAATACTATAAAATCCACTATAAATATATCCTTGAAAGAAAATATGTAGTATATACACATTAACTCATGTAACACTTTGAAGAGAATCCAAAAGTGTGTGTGCACCCTCTTGTCAAAAATACGATAATTCATTATTTTTGTAAACAAACATGTCACCTGTGCTTCATTTAAATTACCAAAAGTGTATTAAATTGAATAAAATTATTCACTTTCATACATAGAAGATAATAAAAAACTCATAGTTTTCAAAATGAAAACTCAATCTGATTTCCCATTCTGATCTTCCGACTCTGATTCAACAAATCTGATCATCAAATACGATAGATAATATTTTAATTGAAAATGATGATTAAAATTAATAACACTTTGTTCATCAATTTATAAATATCAATATGGAAACCCCAGATCCAAATAATCTAGACCAATATGATGATATGTATAATAAATTGAAAACCATATTATGATGGACAACTGAATACAATGATCATTTAATACCATGATCATCGAAATACCATTTTGAAATATTCTCTCATATCCTTTAACTTATTTATGTAGAAAATTCAACAATATTTGATTGATATGGAAAACATATTCTCTCCATAGAATTTCATAGCTTTTCTATATTCACTTGAACAATATATCAATACGAAAATGTACATTGTAATTTATCTTTTTATATGTGACCTAAGAGATGTTTTGGCCGGGATCTCATATTATTTCCCACTTAACCAAATTTCCATAATTTTAATGTTTCATGTAATTTAGGGAGAATATTGAATATATAAACTATTAAAGATTCATCTCAATGCATTTCAAATAATCTATAATCTTCATACATTAATTCTAATTTCATTTCAATGTTAAAGTAGAATTTAATTTCTAAATTCGATTTTCTCAGACAAATTTATTCAATGAAATCCTCTATACCAATTGAAGAAAATAAAAAATTCATTCACTTTCATGATACACCTCGACAAAGCATCCATATCTTTTCCTCATAAAATCAATAGATCCACCTGGTTAATATTAAAATTTATTCTTCCCTTTCGAAATGGTTGACTACATTATTGATTTTTCCATTAAATTTCCCTTTGTAATTTTAACTTCATTATTTTTTATTTTCATTCTTCTAATATTAAAAAATTATTTTTCTAAATAAAATATCACATTGAGTCTGATTAGAAATATATTTTAGTTATATATACGATGAATATCAACTTCTATAGTTCCATTATCAATACACTTTTTTTCCCTTTCAACCTAAATATGAATTTTTAGAAATCAATTGACCTGAATATGACCAGGATACAAACAATATTCGCCACCTTTTAATTCAATCTATCTCAATATGATCAATATGAATATGATTGTCAGTGTCTCCCTCACTTAATCATTCTAACATCAAGATTTTATCATATTCTTCATAGATTCCTTATGATTTATAATGATTTCATGATTAGAAAAGAATACTCAAATTTGATTTATTATTGTCAAACAGACTCTGATTCTCCCATTATAATCAGATCTTCCATACGGTGTTTAGAGTGAATTTGATTTCCATTTAATTTTATTAAGATTTTCCCTAATAATATTTTTCTTCTAATTCAATATTTATTCTGAATATTATCCTTATTTTCTTCCATCTATCATTACCTAAATATGATGGACCTTTCCAAACATCATGTTTCTGATTCCCCGAATATGATTGTGCGCACAAATTTCAAAAAATATTAAGTGATGTGATTTTTCCTTTTTTTTAAATCATCTTTTTAATTCCAATGATTTCACTTGAATAAGATCATCCTTATCACCATCATGGTCCTAATAATTACTTTAGTATCTTCAACCGGAACCATCAGTCACATCGTCATCTGACCACATTCCAACTATAGTGATCCCCACAACACACATTAGCATAACCCCACCACCTTCCGAAGGTTGGTACCTCCTCTATCAAAAAACAAAAACCATAGTATCAGATCAACTCATAGAACATACCTAATGCATTAAAAACCCACTGAATGTGAACATCCATAAGGACATAACCCCCGTACCAATTCAGAGTCTTGCCGTCAAAACCACCCAGGATGACATCCCTACAACATCTGTTCTAGAACTAAAATCAACTTTTCCTCACTAATGTTCTCCTTCATTTCAACATTTTCATTTCGGGCACATATAACCAACTGGAGGGGGGTCATAACTCACACCATAAATTTAATTTACCATATCAAATTATAATTTATCCTACTGGATTGTCCTAGAATAAACATCCCCTGATCTTGGAACTCTACCTCCTTTTCACCATCCTAAGTAACACACTGACCTTTAGCCTATAACCATTATACAACATACCTACTAGGGTCCTTCCATGACATTCATTGAAACACCCCATCATGAAATCCACTACCTCCAAACCTTTATCATGCCCCATTTAACCCATACCAATTTTTAACACAAGTTATTCTACCTTCTAATCATTTATTAGAGACAACTGGGTTCATACATGAAATTAATTTCTAAAAATTGTAACTTTATTTTCACTCCAAAACACCTCCCGAAGGTGGTTTACAACTCAGCACAAATGTTCTTTTCTGATAGAATAATTTTATGTTCCTTGAAGAAACCACCCAAGGAAAACCTAACATCATCATTACCATCCACAATCACTCGGAATCCCATTGGAAATAGAGAGAGTAAAACCATGACATTTACCAAATTATTATGGTTTTCAATAAATATTGATTCCACCATAAATGTATCTCCCATGAATCACATTCTAATTCACCATCCAATAAATCACTACAACATTTGTCATGCCTCTTAAATCCATGGACCTACCCACATATCCCTCAATATCAATAAATAAATATCCAAACCAAAACAACAACACGTCTCTCATGCACCCAAATGCTCTGAAAAAATAGCCAACTACTCTAATGGGGTGCTCTCAAGGATTGAACAATACATGATACCAATATAGTGTAAATGGTAATTTGAATCTAGACCATCTATCTAGGAAACATATATCAAATTATAATAGGTCACCAATCATTGTTTGTTCTCATGACCCCATTCTAGAACAATGCATCTAATTCACCCTAGTAAAAATTCAATCTATAATTCACAAAAACACATACTTGAACACATACAGTGGAACCACAAACCAAATCCACCACAGTAGAGTCCAAAACCTAATTAAAAATCTCTAAACTCACATGAGTAACCACATTCACATCACCCGACAAAATATCAGGCCTCAAGGCCTCCACCATACAGAAATAATATGAAGAAACACCCAATTATACACATTTAGTCTCATCATTGAATCTAAACATATAATTGTTGTCCCATCCTTGGGAACACTCACTTCATAAACCTCCCAAACAAATGACCATATAAACAACACAATGAATAACAATCATCATTCATCACAAGAAATTACTTTCTTACTCATATATTATAAGTAACATAACCATTAATTAAACCCAAAAGGTAACACATTAGAATGTCAAATTTAGCCATAATTTCAAATATACATACTTTTTTGGATTCATACATTAAAAAAATTTCAACAAAAATAATTTGAAGGAGATTCTAACAGTTCTAGAACACAATTTAAAATACACTACCTTCCATAATTAAAATACAACCCACATGTATTATCCCAATAGATTTGATTATGTCTATAACACTACCCTTAACCATTCATATTGCAGTTCCTATTCAACAATTGATAATCCCACAAATGTGGATACATTAAATTCTTTATACACATTATTTTTACCATATTTCCATGATCACAATAATATTATTTCCACTTTATGAACATTTCCCAATTTTCAACATGATTCATCCAATATTTTATCTCATAAAAAACATTCATTAAGCACAACTATTTATCCATTTTTCCATTCTAATGATAATATTTCTCTTTTATTCAACATTCCATATTTTTGATTAATGATAACCAACATTTTACTTCATTTATAATGTTTCAAAACAATAATACTCTTTAACTGTTCATTTTAATTATTTGAATTTACAAATTTCAATCTTATTCATTTGACATAATTTTCCCTAGTATTTAATGATGATAAAATTCATCTATCCATTCATGTCACACACACCCATAACATGTGTGCTAATCATGACATTTGAAACATGTATCCATATGTTCCTATAATTAAGCATGAATTAAAAACCTCATGATGTTCCCTCCACATGAAAATATCATACAATAGTCACAAAACACAATATATGCACCCACCAATGGTGAGATGTCATTTATCTATACAAACAAATATCATGAATTACAATTTTCTATCCTAGATACATGGTTTTTCCGTCATACATGGGTTAGATACTCCCAAAATATTAATCATTTCCAAAACCAACGCTTCTTATCCTCATCTCTAACATCCCAAATAATAATACTGAATAGAAGAACTTATCTGATAACGATGATTAATGCCCCGATCTGGGATAAAATAAACTGGTTCCCTTAGCCTGGTCACCTGAAGACCTCAGGCACACCTACTCATATGCCAGAAGTAACTATATATGAGGGTATAATGTGATATGTAGGGACACTATACCCTCATTATCAGAGTAAGAAAAGAATATAATCACAATAAATCTAGGATATAGTGAAAAATATTCTGAGATATTTATTACCTACCATATCAAAAATATTGTACAAGTCATAACCAAAATTAAATATTCCATGTCATGAATTAATGTGTCCAGTGACAGAAAAAACTCAAAAAAATGACAAACACCCCAAGATGGGTCCTAGATCAATATCTGAATCCTTATCCATGCATATCCCAAGCCCATGTGAACACCCTAACATAGGTCCATTTCCTTTCCTCGACCTACAACTATGAAAATAATTGGGTACCCAATGGAGACTCAAGTAGAATGTGAGTATAACATAGTTTTACAACACCAATGGTGTCAACAAAATATATATTGTAAATATATAGTGCATGTGAGTATTAAATGAAAGACAACCAACAAAAAAATAAATCCCTTCTTCTATTTATATAAATGTTCACTATATCCATTTCCATAATTATTTACATGTTTATCTTTGTGTCCATATCCATAAATTAATCCATCTCCATTACATATTCCATGGTCCAAGAATTTAGTTCATTTACCCATTGGCCAATTCCGATCAATTTATATGCCTAAGGTAACAACTCATGTTCAATATATCACTAGTGGAAAACATTTCACAATCAATTATAATAAACCTTCCAAGGATCCTCATTCCAGCTAGTCTCGTCTAATGCAATAGTTAGGGGCATAGACCCTAAGTATCACTCCCTAACCCATGCATTATAGGGGTTGGGTTTATATTCTATTTCAAACACAACTTATGGGCATAGAGACTAACGCCAATACCTAACATATCCCTAAGACATGTGCACATTCATATTTATCCATTTACCGCATATTCTATATCACAACACAAAAAAATAGAAAAAATAATCACATTTCATAGTGATAATGCATGAAGGATTAACATCAAGCTATAACCCATTGGAACATTAACCATTTCATTACACATGAGAAAATTCCCCATTTACCTTTCTTATGACATAATCATTTATTTATATTCAATAATCCCCATGCATTAATAAAATTAAATTTTCATCAATTCCTAATGTTTAAGAAATCTAACACATTTGTCAACTTATAATAATTACCCATTACCATGTTAATAAATTCACATGCATTAACCCACGTTATGTGTTTCAGGTACAACACCAATTTCAATTAAAACGAATACATTATTATATCTAACCCATTTCAGGATAATACAATAAAAATATTAAGCCCATTAGAATTTCTAGAAAGAACTAGAATTTATAATTTTTGACTCAACTAACCAAATAAACATGTTAATCATGGGATCTACATATCCCAAGTAAATTATATGTTTAAAATTATAATTTTTAATGTCCATGAATACCGGAGCACCCATAGTTGTCCTTAAATTGGTTTAATCAAACATAACTCATCCTACATGTATTGTGAGGGAATCATTTTATCACATATAAATCCATTTTAACAAGACATTTCTATGGAATAAAATGGAAAACCATAGAAACAAAGAACCCACCCACACATTCATAAATAAACTTCATAATCAAGGGATATATCATATGGACCACCGACCTCAAATATGAAGAAAAAAAGAATGCTTAATCATCACCATAGATCCAGATTCAAGAACCCCTTGATTCCCCAATCTATGATCTGTCAGCAAATGAGTGTTTTATGGATTTTCTAAAATAAGAACAATTCTATAATCTCTAATCAAAAAAATAGAATCAATGGGAGCTTTATAATTTCTTGAAGCTTTGGTCTGCAACTAAGTACACTCCAAATGGCCTACAATAATATGTGAACAACTGCTTGAAAGATTTAAGATAATTAGTTTTTAAAAAAAGATTAAAGGAGAATAAATGTGATGAAAATACTGTGTGTGTATTAATATCATGATGGGAATATTTTTAAATTTCTCACAGTTTAATGGGGTACATAATTTGGCCACAAAGTATACCAAACTATGTGCCAACCATGTGACAACCTATTGAAAATATGGTTTCAGCTAAACTATAACCTGGGGAGGTAAACATGTTTTGAAAATTCATGTTCCAACTATATGAAATTCCTCTATATAGCCACTCATGGTTTTTTAACCCCTCTGGAAATGTATTCATAACCATACACCACTCCTCCTAGCTATCACACATTGGGCACAATATTATATCTAACCAATCACCAACAATAAAAAAAGCACTGGATGGAAATATTCTATATTATTCGATGTCATAAAACTCTAGAATACCCTGACCATCCTCATACATTTGTTAAATAGTAAAATTTCCAAAATCATGATTTTTTTTAAAAAAATTGAATATTTACATATCTCCACCATGTCTGCGATCGTAGAGTCTATTATCATCTCAGGGATACAAATCAAACCATATTTATGAGGTTAAATTTAAACCTTAAGAATAGAGTTTGGGGGCTTCTATAATTTGATGTAATGTTACAGTAGCCTCAATTTTAGTATATATATTTTTGATATAGTATAATAAAAAAAAATTATCTATGTTTCAATTACATAATTTTTTCACCTATATATATATATATATCTTCTAGGTAATTATGTCTCTTGTCACAACAATAGGGGTTTGATCATAGATTTTACACTAGTGAAATTGGTTCCCTTATGAGATAGGTGGAATCCATTTCCTTTGTAATTTATTTTTCAATGATATGTTTTCATTAGGTATCATTTTTCTTATAGACTGGATTGTTCATTATCATTAACATATTGATTTCTATTTACAATGGGTGTGGTTTATATCGCCTACGGAAACCATTTATATTCATAAGGGTGAATGAGATATCCAATTTAGTAAAGATACAACTTAGTTTCATGGGACGCGATGAGTGATTGCCCATATTACTAGCATTCTATGAGAAATTAGTTAATACAGATTATGGATTTACCTCCTACGATGAATCGTTTAATGGATTTATTCCCTTATGACTTCTCAAGTATACCCTATATAAGAGAGTCAGAGTTCACCATCCAACTAGTTCTTGGATATGAACCACTTCCCCTGTCTCCATATAAGATTGAACCTATTGAGGTTTAGGAACTCAAGAATTTATAGATATACATGACAGAAAATGATTTTATATAACCCATTACTTCATCATGGGTTTCACGAGTTTTTTTCCATTAATAATGATGGTATCTATAGGTTGGACTTGTAATAATTATAGTGGAACTAACTTATATTTATTAATTATATCCACATCCTTGTACAGATGAATTCTTTAATTGTGTTCAAGGACCGGTTTATTTCTTATCATGACCCATCCCCTATGGCCCATGCTATGACTACGCCAAGAACGCCTCCTGAACGACAAGGATAGTCGACTAGTACCAAAGGCATCAACCTGCAAGTGAGAGGTATTTTCCTGGATACTTGTACGCAAACACACACCCAACCAAGTCCCAACACACAAAATGAAAACAACAAACAATTGAAAAACTATGTACGTGTAAAGAAGAATGTAATGGGGGCCACATTACAATAATAATTGAAGGAAAAAACTACAATAGAAAACATCTCTTGAGATCTTCCACCATGGATCTAACCAGATATGTAGGTACAACTCGTCTCCACTGCTCTCCACATCAATCACTCACCTCTGTGTACCCCCAGGTCCTGGCTCTAAATTTCTCATCCAAGGCCCTCATCATCTGTCCCTAACACAACAGGGTTCCAGTGAAGCTCATGTAGGGGTGTGTATAACAATTCATAGTAGGGACCCCGAGACCCCCGAAAGTCTACCAGAATTCCAGAATGGAAAAAACATAAGGCATGATACCAATCTAAAATCACAAAGAAAAATACTCAGCTCAAACTAGGTATATAACTCAGAGATCCGTAATAAATATGATTATCCTTAAGCTGTATAATTTTATTCAATTAAGATGTATCCACAACTTTACCATGAATGGGTTGTTCCATTGTCGATCCACACAGGGTCATATGTCATAGATCCCCGATGGTCCGCTCTAAAGATGTTCCTATTTGGGCCGTGTACCACTTATCCACACAAGGTTTCAAGATTACTGATCCACATAGAGTCTCTATGTTTATGATTTACATAGGGTTGATGTGATTCTTGTCCACATCAGGTCATTATGATGATGATCCACACATGGTCACTCTTCGGTTGACATTCAACCACATGATCCCCTTCACATGATTCACTTGAGTTCCATAAAATCTTTTTCCATCGATAAAAATGGTTCCTCAACTTTCAGGAAGTTTCACAATGGATAAAAAATGTAAATCCATGTCCTAGGGGTTCCAACACGACACACGACGTGTTAATCAGATGTATGGTGTGTGAGTTATAACCATTTTAGTGTCGACGAACTCATTGGATTTGAGTTCGATCCAACCCGGGCGTACTCCATCATTATCCAAAATGCAAGTGGAGTATCTCAAAAGGAAAGACTCATTCCAAGGATTCCATTACCACAGACAATTTATCCAACGGATGTCTGCTTCTTGTGATGTAGTCTTTTAAGTGTATTTGGGATGAAGAGGGTCTCGGTCAGCTCCGACCGGAGTCTGACCTAGCCCATCCCAAATTGGTTGGGCTGTCCTGAGTGGGTTGGGATGGAGTGGGCTCGGCCCCTTGGGTAGCAGACCTGCCCATCCTTCTTTAGCTTGGTGTAGCTGGCCGGGCAACCTGGTATGGTGGCTGGCGCCGTCTGCAAGCTGGGTGGTAGACCCCCTTTCCGAACGGCTTGAACCATTCAGGTTTCGTCAACCATCAACACCACATGACATCACCCCCTCGCAGCGATACCCACAGGGCGCAAGTCCCCTACATCGTGGCATGAAGCTGACGTTTATCTCCGCGTCACGTGACGGTGCTCCACCACTACCAACACAGCCAACCATGGGCCTGCCACCCCCACTCTCTAACACGGTTCCTATGGGAACCGCTTCTCCTCCATGGCCGGCGAGAGTCAGCCTCCGTCGCCGCCCTCCAACAATGGTGATGTGGGGACGAGGCTTCCGTGGCTCCATAGATGAGCTTTGGTAGTCCGTTTTCACTTTTGATTGTGCATACGAGCCTCTCGGTATGCCTTTATCATTGTGTGGATTTCGAATTCATGAATTCATTGAGTAAAAAATACTACCCAGAAGAATGTGATAAAAAACAAAGTGTCAGAGTGTCTGAGCCTTGTTCATCTGGCATGTGCCCTCCACATTAGCATCATATCATGTGGGTAGTAAAAAAATCATCACATTGACAATGATTAACACCATTCAATCTTTTCGTACAAAAACCATGTGCGGATTCAAACGAATAATGAATCAACTCAATTGGGTTTATATATGTTCATCACGCTTTTCAAGAATGAGGAAAATAAATAAATTGTCTTGAAATTAAACATAAAAAACCCATAATTGGCATTCAGAGGAGATGTAGAGGTTGTGGAAGGGGAATCTCTATTTTTTGAAGCTTTCAGCCTTCATCGATCCCGGATTGATTCCACCGACGACATCATTAACACCTCTATTCTTCATTGGAGGGAAGTTCAATCTTTAGTTCCTCATCGATATTTATCCCACAATCCACCAATCCTCATTTTTTTCAATGTTTGAATAGTTAAAAAAGGTGTTAAGAGTTTAGCTATCATTTAAATTAAATGATCATTAATTGTTGTGTTTAATGAAACTTATTAATTAAACAAAGGGGGTTACACAACCTATGTGTTATTAGGAATTTAATATCACCCATTAAATTCCTGACCACCACCGTGGTCTCCTCCACTGTAGCACAAGATGTGGTAGAATAAAAAAATAACATTTTTATGTTATTTTATTATTCATTCCAAATGTAAGTAGACCTATTTTTTTCTCCCTCCCTACCGCGGTTAATGTTATGCCTCCCTTAAAAGAAACCTATTACTATGAGTTCTAAGGTTCCCTCAGATTTCAATTATGATAAAAGTTTCAAAAGTTAAAATTTCAAACTCGGATGTTTGCTAAACTTAGCTTAAAAAAGGTCAAAATTCCCTATCGGGCTCATCGGGCCTCAAAATCAAGCGTGGAAATTTTTTTCAGACTCGTAATAATACCAAGTAATTTAAAATATATTTATAACGAAATATTAGATCATTAAATCCCCCCACCATAGGTATTTTCAACCTAAAATGTTACAAAAAAATATATGGAAACAAACGGGGATATTGAGCATGCATCTGAGCCTCCCGCTACCATGTGATCTCTTAGTTGTTCCCATTATACCACCAAACTCGAACTAGAGGAATCGACCTCCCACAAAGGACCCACTCTTTTTGATCCTCTATCTACACCTAGAACTCCGCAACAATCACCCCCTCGTTGACATCTAGCTCACCCCTTCTGATAACATACTACGGATCATGCACATAACGATTCAATTGTGACACATGGAAAACATTATGCACATGTTGCATCTGCGTGGGATGATCAAGATGGTACACCCCCTCTCCTACGCTGATAAGGATCTACAATAGTTAGATGAACCTCGGAGATAGATTGTCACCTCGGCCAAAACTTCGTAACCTTCTTCAAGGTAAGACCCATAGGAAGACATGGTCCCCGTCCTCAAACTCTAAGGGTATTTCTCTCCTGTAAGCATAAGATTTTTGCCAGCTTTATGTAGTCTTCATCCTCTATTGGATAATATGTAGCTTCTTCATGGTAGCTTGTACCATCTCTGGACCCATAAGTGCTGAATCCCCTAGGTCTATCCAACATAGTGGTGAACTGCAAGGTCTCCTGTACATGGCCTCAAAAAGAGACATGCTGATGGTGTAGTGATAACTGTTTTTTTATGGTCACTCCACTAGTGTCAGGAGGTCCTCCAAACTATGGAAAAATCAAGGACACGTGTGTGAAGCATGTACCCGAGTGTCTGAATGGTCCCCTCTATCTGACCAACTTTTTGAGGATGGAAGGTGTTTCTCAATCATAACTGAGTTTTGAAATCCTCATGTAATCCTTTTCCATATGCATGATGTTAAATGAGAATTTTGATCTGAGACGACCGTCGATGGAAACCCATGAAGTCCTAAAATCTCTTAAACATAGTGGTGTCCCAAGCTCTCTACTGTTCTATATTATTTGATGGGTAGGAAGTGGTTCGACTTGGTGAGTTGGGAAAAAAACACCCAGATGGAATCATGGCCCATCAATGTGCATTGTAGCCCTATCACGAAGTCCATGGATATACCATCCCACTTACACTCTAGTACCTTATGAGGTTACGCTAAGCCTGTTGGTACCTGTTCCTTAGACATCACTTGCTGACAAGTGATGCATCACGATACGAACACTTCCATCACGTTTTTCATCCAAGGACACCAATAATGATGACATAAGTCATTTTACATCTTTTACGCTCTAGTATACACCTCCAAAGAGGATGTGTGGACCTCCATCAACACTTCATCTCGTAGAATCCCGGGTACAATGGTGCCTCTTATGAAGAGGATGATGTTCTCAATACCATCAGAAAACCCTTCAATATCTTTTCACGAGTATATCTCAGCACGTTGGGCCTCACAGTCTATGTTACGAAGCTGGGTCTCCCTAACACGATGAAGGAGTGTGGGAGTTACCATTATATACTCAAGGTAAACTTCTCCATCTCTATCCACAAAGGATAACTGCAACGCGGCAGGCTACGATGTCACCTCACTCAACAACAATAGATTATACCTCTTGGTGAGTGTGTATTCTACTACGTTCCACTTTCCAATAGTGTAAACTATCTCAAAGTCATTGTCCTGGAGAAACTCAAGCCATCACTGCAATCTTAGGTTCATATCCTTATTTGAGAAGATATACCTAAGACTCTTGTGATCAGTGTAAATATTAATGTGTTCATCCATCAAGTAGTGTCACCACATATTCAGTGTGAAGACCACAACTGCTAACTCTTGGTCATGGGTGGCATAGTTCTTCTCATACTGTCTCAACTGTCATGAGCTTAAGGAGATCAAAACTCACTCGTGCATCAGAACAAAACCTAGTCTAGTCCATGATTCTTCATAGTAGACTACATACCCAATGACCTATTCTGGTAGCCTCTAAATGGGGGCACTCATCAGTCTCTGCCTCAGCTCATAAAAACTCTACTGGAATCTCTATGTTCATATGAATGGATTAACTTCATTTCCAAATCTGAAAATGGTGTCACAACTTTGAAAATTTTGGGTATGAATCTCTGGTAGAACCCAGCCAATACAATGAGACTCCGCACCTCAGTCACACTCCTAGGGGTATACTAAGAAATTACTGCTTCTATCTTTGCCGGATCCACTAAGACTCAACACCCATGATAACGTGCCCTGGGAAGTGATCTTCCTATTTATATAACGTGAACATCGATATATTTCTATAAAGATGGTGCTCTCAGAGTGTATACAGATTTATCTGCATGTGCGTGGCATGCTCATTCTTCAATGATGAGTGTATCAAGATGTCGTCAATGAAAACCATCATGAAGCGTTCAATGTATGGATGGATGATCACTTTCATGAGTCCCATGACCACTTCTAGGGCGTTGGTCACACCTAATGGAATCACAAAGAACACATAGTGGCCATACGTCCATCTGAATGTCATATTCAGTATGTCCTCATCTAGTACCCTGAGCTGATGATAGCCTGATCTGAGGTCTATCTTCAAAAACCATCTATCTCCCTATAGCTGGTCGAAGATATCATCAATCCTCAGTAGTGGATACATGTTCATCATGTTCACCTGGTTTAGACACTAATAGTCCACACAAACCCTCAGACTCTCATTGCCTTCTTATTGAAAAAAATCAAGGATTCTTGTAGAGAAACACTAGGCCTTATGAACCCCTTTTTCAGTAAGTCCTCTTGCTATAACAGATAATCAATAATCTTTGTTAGATTATTTTGATATGTTTGTGTAGATATCGGTGCCCTCCCAGGGTATAGTTCGATGTTGAAGTGTACCTATATGTGAGGAGGTAGTCCCAGAACAACATCAAGAAAGACATCAGTATACTGGTCCACCACTACAGGATAACATAGACTCCTCACGTCAACTTCTCTGAGGGTATGGCTAGCCAAATGATGAGTGATTGGGTGAAACGTCCTCCGAGAAATTTCATCCTAATATGAATATGTTCCCTTCTCACCAGTGAAGGAAAAACTGGTCCCATCTTCATAGACACATCACACTTTGTGCCTAATATATTCAATTTGTGCATGGAATGGGGATAACTTGTCCATACCCAATATGATATCATATGGCCTCGACACTACTACTATAATATCCCACAAAATCTCTCACCTAATAGAGTAAGCTCACACTGATGTCACCAGTGTGTAATAATCGAATCCTCTCTTGTATGAGTCACTAATTGTAAGGATCGAGCCAATGGGTCTACAGAAATATCAGAGATCTGAATGAGAGCTGTGGAAATGAAAGAGTGATTAGCACTTATGTATATAAGTACTACTACTACGGTTGAGTAGACAGAGATCATACATAGAATCACCTTTAGAGAATTGTAGTTCTAGGCCTCATCTTCTTGAAACTGTGCTTGTCCCTGTCCACCTGCTTTCTGAGGTCGGGGTGGACAACCTGGAGGTTTTGGAGTTAGAACTTCAAATTTCCACCCCACTGCCTACTGCACGACCTACTCCTCTTTAACATCTGACTCCCTGTGAAACTCTTTCTCGAATATATACCTCTACCTTAGTGGTCCCTTGACAATTTTCTGATCATCGATACGGCTGGTCGGGAAGTCGCGATCCATGTGGCCCTACCCACTACATGTGAAGCACAATATGCTCCTCTATTGTCCTGCTCAACATTGTGAGTTATTCACATCTGATCGTACGTCCTGGTGTCATCCTCTGAAAGGTCTAGCCCAAATGGATCTATGTTTCATCTTCCTATAGCCTACAACAAAAGAATAGGGTACCTGTCATGTGGTGGTGTCTGTAATCTTCAATACCTTTTAAACTAAAAATATATCCACTAATAATGCTCGCTTAAGTAGTTCATATTGCATCGGGATACTGAGCGATATCATCAACTATCTGATCTCCGGCCAGAGTCCCTGCTCCATGGTCTAGGCCCTGATGAATGTGTCCCTCATCATGTCATTGGAGTAGCACGAGAGGTCAGTTAATCTTGCTAGGTATTGGGCCAGTGTCAGGCTACCCTACTGTAAGTGAAGGAGCTCTTGAATACTCACAGATCATAGTGTCTCTAGAACGAACTTTTCTATGAAGAGGCTCTCGATGTTTGTCCAGGTGAGCGTCATCTCATCCTATAGCTGGAGGATCAGGATTTACAATCTCCCTACTGTGCCCTAGAAAATACTAGAATCTAGGATCACTATCTACTCAACTGGTGTCCCAACTATGATAAAAACTCAAGACATAGCCTCCAGCCACTCCTCTGCTATTAGTGGATCTATCTCTCTTTGAATCCTCAGAGTCTCTTGCCACTAGAAGTCTTGTAATGCACTAAGTCGACATGCACCGTCCACTACTGGAGCAAGTGGAAACTACATTCCAACATGTAGTGGTGCTACTGGTGCACCACCCAAAGGAGTTATCACTGTTAGAGGACCATGCAATGAAGTCTCATCACTCGGTGGGCCATCGTCATGAACTCTCTCTGGAATCAAGGATGGCTATCTATGAGGAATAATCATAAAAAGAAACAAGTGTTCCATGGTCAAAATGTTATACATACGGTGCTAACTCAAAATAGTACAAAAGTAAAACATTTCTAAAACACCTGCAATCAATTTTTTTCATGCACCAAGTGAGAAATTAGAATTCAGGGTTTTGGTGTATGGATATGACAGTCGATGAACCATCACTTGACTCCCTAAACAAGAAAACCATACTCCAAACAATAAAAAAAATCTCCATTGGAAAGAACAAAGACCTAGTTCTTTGGTAGAACCGACTCCTCTGATACCAATTTTTTACAAACTGTCCCTAGAGGCATGTTCCTTGACTACCCCAAGCTCACCTCCCAAATATAGGGGATAGAGACTAGTGATAAAGGTGTCAACCTAAACTAGGAGGAATTTTCTTAGATACATGTACACACACACACGCCCAACCAAGTCCCGACACACAAAATGGAAATGAAATACCACTAAAAAACTAATTACATGTACATATAAATGTATATGGGGGAAGAATAGAAGACCAAATGAAAGAAAAAACTACATTGAAAAACAGCTCCTAAGGTCATCTACAAAGGATCCTACATGAAGTGTAGGTGAAACTCATCTCCACAGCTCTCCACATCAATCAGTCACCTCTATGTAATACTTGGCCTTGGATCCTAAAGTCTCAGCCAAACTACTCATTTCATACACAAAACACAACAAGGTGTGAGAGAATACCATGTAGGGACGTGTTTAATAATACCTAGTAGGGATCCCGAGACCCCCAAAGGACTCCCAGAATTTCACAAAGGAAAAACCATAAGGCATGATATCAATAACAAAGAAAAAAGTAAAAGGCTCAGCTCAAAGAAGATATAGAACTCATAGAACATGAATAAATATGATAAGTCTTAAACAATATCATTTTATTCCATTAGATGTTTCCACAACTGAACCACGAAGTAGTTGTTCCATTGTCGATCCACAAAGGGGAATATTTCTATTATCCATGAGGGGTAGATCTAAGGCTTGCCCCCATTGGGTCGTGTACTGGTGATTCAAAAAGGTTTGCTAGAATGCAGATCCACACATGGTCCCTATGATGCTGATCCACATAGGGTATCTATGATGCTGATCCACCCAGGGTCCTTATAATGCTGATCCCCAAAGGGTTGCTATGATATTTATCCACACAAGGTCTCTATGATGCTTATCCCTATAGGGTCTCTCTTCAATGGATATCCTACAACAATATTCCCCGAAATCGATGTTATTATGTTCCATAGAATCTTATCCTCAAGATATTGGTAATGCCTCAAGTGCCAATAAGATTCAAAATGGTGTAACCCAAAGGACTGACATGTAGTAAGGTTTCCAAACATGAAAGAAGTCACATCAATCGGATGCTCGGCCTGGGAGTTGTAAGTGTTTTACAACAGAGGGCTCGGTTGGATCCGGGTTTGATCCAACCCAGCCATACTCTATATTTTTATATTACTCAGAAGTAGTATCTCAAAAGGACGGTCTCTTTCTGAGGATTTCATCACTACAGATGGTTCATCAAACAGACATATGTATTGTGAGCTATGACCATTTAAGCGTATTTGGCCCATAAAGCGTCCAGGTCTGGTCCGACCTGACCCGGTCTGGATCCGACTCGGACCGGCCCACCTTGGTTGGGTGTAGACCATCGGGTGACTTGGCCCAGTGGCTAGTGCGGTTTACATGCTGTGTGGCGGACACCCTTCATGAACAACTTGATCTGTTCAGGTTTATTCTACTAGTGGCGCCATGTGGCACCACCCCCTATTTGTGGGACCCATGGGGTGTGGTTCCACTCTTCTGGGACATGCCACGGCACATCGCTACTGCCCACATGTCATGGCAAGGGAAAACCACCACTGACGCTACTACTGTGATGGCGGGGCTTCCATGGGCCACCCGATGTGCTCTGATGGTCCGTTTTCTCTTTCGATTGAACCTATGGGCCACTCGGGATTCCTCCTTCACTGCGTGGCTCCATTATTCAAGAATATTTCATGTTAAAAATCTGCCAGTTAAAAACCTGAAAAAATTCAAAGTAGTAGAGGATTCAGGCCTTGTTCATTTGGCCAACGCCCGACACATAAGAATCATATCATGTGAGTAGTAAAGATATCATCCCACAAATAAATATTAATTCAATTCAATATTTTCCCATAAAAACCACCTTTAGTTTCATAAAAATTGATGATCAACTCATTTTTTTTATCTGAGATCATTAGGCTTCTCAACAATTAGGAAAAGAGTCAAATTCTATTTATTTTAAACATAATAAACCACTACTACGTATTTATAGGAGATGTCGTGGTTGTGGAAGAAGAATAAATGTTCATTGAAGATGATGAAGTTTATCAATCCCAAATCGATTCCTCTAACGACATCATGAAACCCTTATTTCTCTGTTGGAGGGATGTTAATTATCCTGTTCTTCAACAAGTAATATCCCACAATCAACCAATCACCCATTCATTCAAACATTTGAATTATTAAAAAGAGAAGTAATGATTTTAACTATACTTTCAATGAATGGTTCACTAATTGGTCTGTTTAATGAATCATATTAATTAAAAGAAGGGTGGTTAAACAACCTATATTTAACTGAACATTTTATATCCCTAATTAAATTCCCTACCATCTCCTTAGTTCCCACCACCATCGCTCAATAGGTGTTAGAAAAATAAAAATAACACATTTCTGATATTTTATTATTCTTTCCAAAAGTCTGTAAAACTATCTTTTTCTCCTGACCTACTATGCTCGAAGTTAACCACCCCGTAAGAAAATCCGAGCACAGTGCGTTCAACGGTTCCCTCATATATAAATTCCATGCACATGTTCAAAAGATATAAATTCTTGTTCACATGTTTAATGAATATACCTTAAAAACGTTGAAAATTACATTTTGGGAACATCAGACTTCAGAATCAAGCGGCGCCAATTTTCGCAGACATGTAGTAATCCCAAGTAATTTAAAAAAATTATATGGAAATTCTATGTCCTAACATTTCACTTAAATTTATTATCGGTTGGTATAATATGAGGTGCATGTGAGGCCGTCATATATACAATTTACAAGGTTCTAAAGATCATACACATTGAATGAGTACATGGTTATGATGTTCAGACTTACAAATTTGCCTATATTTTATATGGATCTATATTATTTCATTTTCTAACTATAACAGGATTCATTTGTGCTAGTATTAATGGAAGAAATCTTTGTGTATTATCAGCCTAGAAACTACCATGATAACCATATTGAGTTCATATTGAATAAACTGAGACAACATCCCCTATATTCTAAGAGTATAAAATTCCATTCTGAAAATGATAATATTCGCTTCCTTGGTCATATCATTTCATAAGAAGGATGATATTTTTATTGAGATAAGTTGAGAGTTTTAGTTTTATGTTAGTATCCCAGGAATGTATTTAACACACATAGTTTCTTATGGATGGAAGGATATTTATGGTTATTCATACATGATTTATAATGATTAGATGTAACAAATTTTTTACTTGACTTATATTGTTTTAAAATTTGTATGGTCTAAATCTTGAGAGATGGATTTTTAGGATTTTATGGGGAAAATCACTACAAAACAATTTATGATTCTGCTGAATCAATTCAAAATAATTATTCCACACACGAAAAGATATATCTTGTACATGACCTTGGGCTAGCATTTCTAGTCCATGTTCTATTTTGTGTAGGGAATTTTCTTTTCCAAGAGAATATTTTCCATTACAGGAACAATAAAATTAAAAAATACATATGAAAAGGTAATGAATTAAATATTAGTAAGAAGTGGTTGGTACAATTAAATTATCCTTAGTGTTTAAGCATGCTTATAAACCTAGGATGGGTAATGTTGCAGCCGATGCACTAATCTGGAAGACTCAGACATAGGATGTACAATTGTCCAGTTGAAAGTGGAAGTTGATGGGCCTATTTTATGATATTTATCTAATTATTACAATGTATCATGGAATAAATAATTTTTACAATTTATTAGTGAAATAACCCATTATATAATTGGAGTGTATGTGCAGAAATCAGATCCCAAGGGGCTCAGCTAGAGAGAGTGTGTCTCATGAGATAATCTACTGAATAACTAGGTTGATGAAGATAATGAGATCATACTCATTTAGGGATGGGTTTGGGTTCCTACATAGACACATGAAGTGTTTTTGTGGTAATCTCATTCTTATATCAACCATGGGATTACAATGATGCTAGCAGACATAAGTCTTGCGTATTGGTGGTCAGGTTTGATTAGACAGATTGCGGGGATTATCAGATAGTACTCAACCTATCGACATGTAATATATTATCTCTATTGAACTACATAACTTATATTTCCACTATTAATTTTTGGGTATAAATTCAAAAATTACCCCATGGTTTTCACCATTTCTTAATCAGGATACCCTCAGGTTTGTGATGAAATGTGGGTTATCATTGATAGTTTAACCTCGGTCTCTCACTGTCTATATTATGAGAGACTTTCATAGTTAATTGTATTTTTGAAATTTATATCCATGAGATTTTTCTCCTTCATGGTGTTTCTTGTTACATCATATTAGATCAAGATGAATAGTTAAAATCATGGTACTAGAATGGGATAAAAAAGGTATGGGGTTAACATGTCATCTTGATTTCATCATATCACCCTCACACTGGTAATAAATCTGATATGATGATAATTGAATTAGGGGAAATGATATGGGAATGTTTTATTGGTTTATAAGGTTTAGGGGAGAAGAGTAATCCCCTTTCTACGTTTTACAATAATAAAAGTTGTCTGGAAATTATTCAAATGGCTCCTTATGAGGACTTTTATATTAGGTTATGTTGTTTACCCTACGATCGTTAGAGGTTTGTGAGGATGTTCTACTAGATCATTGTCTCATTGAGGAGTCTTCAGTGAAACATATATTGATTCAGAAATGTATGTCTAATGATCAATAATGGTAGAATACTTATATTTACAGTCATCATTTACCTTTAGAGTTCCATGTTAAAAATATGGCATTTCAACGAGTATATCATAAATTGGTTCCTATATGACTTCATAGATAGAGAAATATATCGCCTCATAGTGTTGGGCCTTTCACGATCATGGGCAGAGATGGGATGGTTTCTAATATTTTTGATTTACCATAGATGTACCATTCGATGTATGCCATCTTCCATGTATCACAACTTCTATGGTATCATGTGAGATATTATTATTCATTTCATAATGTAGTTATTTATAATTAATAATATTCATACTATGAGTATCATATGATACATAACGTTGATTACATTACGAATCCTCCTCGAGGAAGGTATGTTAAACATGTTCTGGTGTTACAATAGCATGATAATGTACTAGATGAGAGATGTGGCTGAGAGTATAATGTAAAATTTCAATAGATGGAACTATTCTCAAATAATCTTATTCCACTATTGAATTGAGAAATCAAGGAATAATTTCATTATGAATGTGATTTTGTAATATCCCATAATTTTGTAGATATATGAATTCATAGGTTTCATTTAAAAATATCTCATTTTTTTCTAATGACGTGATCTAGTGGATAAATAGTGCTTTGAGAGAGTATGTGGGTCATTGAAATCTTGGAGCTGTAAAATATTAAGAAGCATATACAGCTTCAATGTTACATCATAATTAGGGATAACGACATGACTAAACCACATGGGTCACCCAGTGTACAGGGGAGGAAACAAGGTTTTTTAATAACTATGTAATTAGAGTTTCATTCCTAAGTAGTGATTCAGTTTTTTCTAGTTGTGAGATTTGTCAATGTATGCACATGGTTAGTTAAACAATTCACTTATTCATTGTGATGGGGTCCCTCGAGCATGAAGGTCACCCACAGCTCTTCATTTTGTCTTCTATGTTAACCAACGCTTCTTACCTTCTGAATTTGACCTTGGTTTCTTATTTCAAGCGTCATATACCTTTAGTGGACTTATGTGATAGGATTGTATTTGACACTTGGGGTTTATCCGATCAAGCTACAATTGGTCTTCCCGAGAACATGCATATAATGGTTCATTTTTCTTTAGGGAGAGATTTGATGAAAGGCTTGTACAATTCATCTCGAGTCTGCGATGGATATCATTTCTATCTTTTCAGGTGGTCCCTTAATTTAAACATGAAGTGTGATTCACCAAAAATGGTAAGCTGGGTCCGCTTTCGGGAGATTCTACTTCCATTTCATAATACTTCGATACTCAAGATGTTAGGTAATCTGAATGGTCGTTTTCTTTCTGTTGATAGTAGAAACAGTGAATCATTAACCAGGTTTATCCTCGTATGTGTGTTGAAATCAATGTCTCAAGGATGCCAATCAGCTTTGTTTGGATTTATGTTCAAAAATAATTCTGGTATAAGAAAGAACTTTTCATTGAATAATGGGTGGATTTCTGTTTGGTTTGAAAGAAAATGGATCATTGACTATCAACGTGTCGGTGAGTGCTTATGGTCCGTCATCAGAGGGAGGCTACATTTCTAGATTTGGTTACTGGTGTGGTTAAGGATATTGGTATGAAAGGGTCGACCCCTAGTGGTCCATCCTCATAGGTTACTCTGAAGGTGATGGGTCTTGGTGGACCATCCACTGATGCTCCTTCTCTGGATAATGTTTTCCAGTGATTAATCTGACTATTGCAAACGTCCTTGGAATACTGTAGAATCTCTTGAATCTAGAGGTGTAAAGTCCACCAAAAGCTAGAGTTCTTCATGAGATGTGCATTTCAGGAATTGTTTAGCAGAAAATCATTGTTCCCAAGGATGCATCATATGTGGAGGTTGTGCGCGATGGAAGTGAGGGGTCTCAAGAGAATGAAAAGGTTCCATATGAGGCTAGGAAGGGTGAAGCAACCTATGGAAAGGGTCAAGATTTATATACTATAGGGGGAAGGGTGTAGATAAAGGTAAAGAAATTGCATATATCAATCTTCTTATCCATTTTGAATGTTTAGAAAGTGAATGGAAGAATCAAGACCATATTGCTTGGGAAGAGAGCCACAATGAAGATCGGGGACTCCGAATGGAAGATTATAGTGATGAATCTTTTAATTTTTTAAAAAATAGTGCATTTTAAATCTAGTGTAGAGTGCTACCTAGTCCGAGGAAATAGATGTGCCGAAGGGGGAATCAGGACTCAGGGAGCGGTATCCTGATTTAAAGGAAAATTTTGAAGGGGCACATAGACTACTCAAAATTTCCCCAAACCAATGGAGACATGATTCCCCAAAATTGCGAAGGAAACAGTGATAGATTTTGGTCCCAAGGATATTATTAATACCTTTATAGTTTAAGGTGAATATAAAGAATAGGATAAGGAATGATTTTTCTTGGAGGATTTAAAGAATACATTGGAAGGCTCGATGGTGCTGAATCCACATCCATGCATGGAATCTAACCAACCAAAGGATGTTGGCATTGGGTAACTATGAGAAATTATTATCGAATATGAGGAAGAAGTGTTGGAGGAATCGTTTACGATTAATTCCTTGAAAGAGGATATAGATTAGATATCTGAGAGACCGCTTCAGGTGGATACTAATAAAATACCGTCATAGTGGATTGAAAATTAAGATCACATCTTAATAAGAGGGTTTAATACAGCGAGGATTATATTAGAGGAGTACATTCTGGCATGGGAGAATATGGAATGTTGGTTTGAAGATGTTATCAAGGATTATCCGGCTTTAGAGTTGATGGTTTCCATTGGATTTTATTTAGGGATAAAACATCTAGTGAACTTAAATTAGTTTTATATGTTATGATAATATCTTATGGTATTTGAAGAACTGTACTTTTTAACTACATGGTTTCTCATTTTTTGGTAAAAGTGTTTTCAAAATAAAAAAGGTAATTTTCAGGGTCCCTTGAGCAGTGGTGGGTACACAATTAGATCACTATTTGGCCATCTTTGTGTCTAAAACTTTTGACCCCATAATCAAGGGAAAAATGGACCTTTTCCCCTATATCCTTTAATCCCTAATCTAGTCTTCCATTCTACCCATATGGATAGAATCCTCATGTATGATCTATTCATCAATCCAATATACTGATTTTGTTTTATCCTCAATCCGAACAAAATTTTCATCAGTAGCCATTGGTTTGGATCCCTCTCAGTAAGCACTCCAATCCTCTTCCTTCAATAATTAGATTATCTTCCCCTATACTACATATTTTTTTGGGTGAGATCATTATCCTTTTTATTATGGAATTTATTTTTTCTTCAATTTTTATATATTCTTGATCGACAGATGGGATCTAGTGGGATGTAGATATTTCTACAATACTATGGTAGGTGATTATGTTTCATTCCATGAATTCAGGTTTCATTTGTATCTGGTGTCATTATGTCTCATGATATACCATCCGATTTTTCTTATATAATCTTAACATAATAAATCAATGGTTATTTTGATGTATGAATAGAATTGATACATATTATAGTCCATCATCATAGACCCCTATTCCACATGCAATATTTTTTAATGTATATTCCATAATTAAATGACTTCTTCAGCTTTATTAAAAACATTGAAATGCCATTACATATTTAATGTTATAAAACATGATAGCTATGTCAAACCTCATATGTATGTAGATAATTATGTGATATCTTAAATGGGATAATAATGATATATTATTTAAAAAAATTCATGGAAATTATGAAATATTGAAGTGAAACATGGGTCTTTGTGGTATGCCTTGGACGGGCTGAATGGATATACTATTAACTTGGACATGAGCGATACCAATAACCTAGGGGAGTCTCAATAGATGGGGTATATGGGGTGATTTTTATATAATACCATGACTGATAATCATTCTCTTATATCAAATACCTCAAAATGGATTTTGGGGTTATACTTATAGCCGACCTAGAGTTATACAACATTATATTTATTAGGACGCCATAGAGGGAATATAAAATGAAGGGATAATCATAGGGAACAGAAAGATATATATTATATTCCTATTATGGATGACCTGGGACATTCTCGGGATGCCACATATAATTTTTAAATATGACTCAAACATAAATTCCATGAAATAAAAATTAATACACCATGGATGATTTGACCAATCCAAATCATACTTTTGGATTCAATCCACTATTGGTGAGTATTTCATGGTGACCCAATATTATTGTAGTATCATATATTCAATGGTTCACCTTGGTTCAAGGATAACTAGATTAATCATTAGTACATAGTCTTATATGGGAATCCATAAGGAATATAGATCTACATGTTTTATTTTTTTATATAATTAAATTTATTATATACATACAATCTCTTAATTTTATATACACAATCTATATTTTTCTAGACACTGTTATTAGTGGCTTATAGATTTTATCTCAATATCTAATCAAAAGTCCATTAGTACCTAATTATAATTCAATATTAATTTTTTAGGTAAAGGGAAGTTGAGAGTATAGAATCCCGCCTTTTTATCACATAAACATTCATTAAATTATACAAAACCGAGGATCATTAAGGTTTAGTGTCTTGGAAACCAATAACATATTAAATGAGAAAAAAACCATCTTCTTAAACACTTGAAAGGATTCTTCATTTGTTCATACTACGTTTATTAAAAAATCTCATAACCTGGGATCATACATCAAAGGAAAGGGTGAGAAAAAGGCCCAGTAAGGGAAACAAGGGAAACAAATTACATGGGAATTTGAGATACATCAAAAGTCATAAAAAATAACTTTAAGGAATGAGAAAGAGATCATGAGGAATATCATAATAAAAATAACGTGTTTCATAACTTGAAGATGTGGCTACAAAATTTAACATAGAAAATCATTTCCATTTCACCAAGGTCCATCCCCATGGTGTCATTAAAAATTACCACGGTTATTCACCAATGTATCAGTCAAAATGGTCATCTCTAGAGATTAAGTCTTTACCCAATGCATTGGAGCGCTATCATGGCGCACCCTTAAATTTTCCTTTGATATCAAGTGAGGCACATATATAATCATCAATCATTTCATAAACAACCCATATAGCATAAAATAAATGGTTTTCATTTCATAATCATAATGTTTTCAAAACTACTTTAAATACATGATCTTTATGTCACTTTAAACCCACGGGAAAAGAAAAGCGAGTCTCATGTATGTAAATCCCAGAATATAAAATAGAAAATCATGATATATATGTGAATACCCTTATATAAGAATGATCTTTGTGTATTCACATAATAAAACGATAGAATTTGAGAAAAAGAGAGAGAGATTTTGAGATGAAAATTCTGCAGCATAACGTCTATGTTATAGGGTTTTAGAAAACATTGAAAAGAGAGGGAACATGGGTCACCCGCTCATAAAAGATCCATAAAACAGTAGAGGGACAGAATATAATGGATATAATAACATTGTAATGAAATTTGAAAGACATACCATATGAAATGAAAGACATGGATGGAAGACAAAAATAAGATTTCTCTTATGAAAATTCGGTAGCCTAACGACGTCATTTAAAATTTCAAAATAATGAATTGACGAGATCAAATAGTGTCTGTCATCAAATGAACATAAAATATCAGTATGATAGATATAGATATCATACCCCAACATAATAAAAAGGAACTTTAAAGACTTGACAAGAAAATAGAACTTGAAAATGAGACGGGTGAAAGAATCCCTAAAAAATTCGGCAGCCTAACGGCGTCACTTAAACATAAAAAAAATGAATTGAAAAGATAAAATAGGGCATCTCATCATATGAACATAAAATATCAGTATGATAGATGTATAGATCATACACCAACATAATAAAAATAAACTTTAAAGACTTGACAAGAAAATAGAACATAAAAATGAGAAGGCTGAAGGAACCTGTTACAAAAGTTTCGGTAGCCTAACGGCGCCACTTAAACATTCAAAAATCAAAATGATGAGATTAAGAGGGGATCTCTCATCATAAGAAAATGAAAAGGGAAGTAAGAGGAATATAAAATAACATCATACAACATAATAACATGGAGCATAAAATAAATGACTTAAAAGAGAGTATTCGAAATGAAAGAGAGAGGTTGGATCCCTTACTTTAAAACGTTACTCTTAAAACTCACTGGTTGGGACCTCGAGGGCTTGGGGGCACCTTGGGAGGACTCTTTGGGAGGTAATGAGACCAGAGCTTCGTTGGGGGAGAGTTCGGAGTGAAAACTAAAGGTGGGAAGGGTGGTTATTTATAGGGAAAGTGAGGGGACAAGGCATTAATGGCTAAGGGACACCTCATTGGTGGTATTGGAAAAACCATGGGCTTGCCCATGGTATTTTCCCATGGTATTGGACACTTAGGAAACCTCATACCTTATCTTACTATTCATAAGCCTACCATATTTATTACATACTTAATACATCATCTAATGATTTCATTAAACACCCGTAACTTAAAAACTGTATTTTAACTATTCATCAAAAATTCAACTTTCTCAGAAAAATCCCAAAATTTCACCTTAACCAGATATTGATGCTCTGATTTCAAAAATGAACTCCATTTTATAAAAATAATTTTCTAAATATTTTTAATTTTTTTTAAATAAATACACCATTCACCGAAAATTCATTTTTCTCAGAAAACTACCCAAAAATTACCTTAACATAATATCGATCCTCTGAGTTAAAAAATGAAATCCATTTTATAAAAATATTTTTCAAAATATTTTTAATTTAAATTTTAATTAAAAACAACTATTCACCCAAAAAAACTAATACTTGACTAATAATTTCTGAAACAGTTATTTACCTATTTTATCAAATCACATTACATAATCAAGGTTCTTAGATTATATTAATCCTTTCCTTATGTGATATTACTAATCAATTTGGTCACATTACTAATCCTAAGCATAAAATCACTATTCATAATTTACTATTCATCAAAAATTAAGTTGATCTTATTAGACTCTAAATTTCATACTGAACATAATTGTAGAAGACAATTTATTGAAAATCATTACACATTTTTAATTATTTAAGGTTTACATAAACATTTTTAAAATATCATTTTTCTATAATTCATATAAAATAGGCATACTATATTTATCTGACATTTAAAAATTCACAAACTCTATCATAAGATAAAACACAATTTTATTTATCTCAAAGGATTAAACAAAGTAGTTACGGTCTCCTTACATAGCACCTTATAACCCCAACATAGGACCTATGTGTAATGTGTGATAATGTGAGGGAATCTGAGGGCGGATTGGCCAACATCGCACGAGTAGTAATTTCAATCAGTTTGAACTTCTCGCGAAGGCGGTTCTGTTCTAGCATCACACGATGAAGTTTGGCTTGGGTTTGGTCTAGAAAAAAGCCCAGTGGTTCTACCTCCTTCCCATGTTCTATTAGATAGGCTTCGATCGGCCCAAGACTTATGGATGAGGCCGTCAAATCTTCTTTCTATATTAATTAACCAAGATCACTTGTATTTAGAGACAATAATCGAAATGTTTAGTTTCTAGCCGTCATATTGACCAATGGTCATATAACTTTCGAAACCCAACGGTCTCATTTTAATTATACTCATTTTATCAAATGAACTAGTTTTTTGAGTATAAAATAAAATAACACACAAAATTATGAAACGCGATTTATTCAAAATTTAAGGTTGTTATAATCTTCCCCCCTTAAGAAATTGCGTCCTCGCAATTTAAAAAAAATTGGGTTTGGAAATTTCTTTGAAAGTCCCACATTGGAAAAGGAGTCAGAAAGAAATATCACATTAAAAGAAAGAATCGATAGTTCAAAGGTCACCTGAGTTAACCCACACTAAGATTCCATGTAGGAAAACATGGATATGGAAGAAAAACAAAGGGTCAAGTTCTTAGGGAAAGTGATAGAAAACATGATTATGAGAAAGTTAACCACAAGAAAATCACAAACTTATGATGGGTAAAAAGGTATTTGATTTCCTAGTAAGAAACATTAATATAGAACATTTTTGTTTTACGTTCCTTTTCCATGTTTTGAGGAATTCATTTACTACATAGAATAAAACACGAGGAAATATATTTACCTTCAAGTAGAGTTGCATCCCTTAATATGTTTCTACCAAAACTAATCTTTTCTCCAAACGATGAGCATAAAAAAACACTTGGTCTCATCAAAAGCACTAGAATCATCTTCTAGAGAATCACATAATCCACCAAAGATTAAATATATATTTCTTCTATCTTTAAACATTATCCCAAAAATAGAAATTGTAAGATAAAAGAACTCTTCCAAAATAAAGAACCCCATATGAATGGAAACTACTTTTAAATCTTCAAAATTCCACGGTACTACCCAAAGTTCATCATAGACCTTTCCATAAATAATTGAACTTAAAATTCCTCATAATAAACCAAACTAAGAATGAAACCCATATGCAAGAAGGATTTGATTACATAGTTGTTTCCCTCGGAATTAGGGGATGACATCCTGTATGGGAGATTCAAACGTTCTGATCGGTTTCTAGCGGGTTTGTTCGTAGAACCGGAAACATCCAATGATTAAACATCCATTTAGACCTACATTCCAAAGGTAGGCGCTCATTATCTTGTGGAATGATGAGGCTTAGGAATTTTCATTGGTCGAGAGGATGGGAGGTCGGACTCATCACACATTTCTGAGGGGAATTATTGTCTATTCCGGGACTCTCTTTATAGAATTAAGTTATGTTCGTGAATCCTTATTACATTACCAAGTATAAAATGAGATTTCCTTCAGTTTTGACAGTCAATGATTAAATATTTAAGAAAATTAGAGAATCTTTTATATGTATTCAAGGTTCTTCATCAATAGAGAATCATCTATATTTATTTCGAGATTCTTGGTCAATGGTATCCTTAAAAAAATTTATATAAAAGTCTATTGGTCATTAGGATGACTAGGCTGGTTTTAAAGCCACTTAGTGGGGAACTTGATGTTTATTGTCATTCAGAAGGACATGAATTATTTCAGAGTAGGGATCGAACCCATAGATGGGCTACCTACGTATCCTTTATTTTAGAAAAGGAATCAGAACCCACATTGTTCGAATAAAGGAGTATGATGTTTATGATTGATGGCCCAAAGAAGGATGTCACAATTACTGTTACACTCTAAGATCACGTGAGTCATGCTCGGTGTGAGAAACAAGAGGAATTGGTAAAAATTAGACAATTGTGCCATGAAAGATGCAATCATAATAAATGGTTTGGGGATTATGTATATATGACTGCCCAGATAAGTGAAGGATAGGATTTTCTTTAGGGAGAAAATCCAGGAACAGGGTCCATAAAGGTATATGTGCTTCATGGAGATTTGAATACTCTAACTTGGGACTTATTCCTGAAAAGGAAACCCAAATCAGGAGAGGATTGATAACTGGGTTTTACTCCTGAGAAGGAATCCCAGATCAAACGTAAATTATGACTGGTTAAAGAGAATTTAAGGGACATGGGGCTTATTCTTGAAAAGGAAGCCCAAGATTATGACTAGGACTTATTCCTGAAAAGGAGACCCAGGTTATGGGTTTTATGACTAGGACTTACTCCTGAAAAGGAAGCCCACGTAAAGGATTAAGGTTTGGGGCTTACTCCTAAGAAGGATGCCCAAACATTTAAGGGACTTAGGGCTTACACCTAAGAAGGATGCCCAAGCATTTAAGGGACTTGGGGCTTACTCCTAAGAAGGATGCCCAAAAATTTAACGGACATGGGGATTACTCCTAAGAAGGATGCCCAAACATTATGACTGGGACTTATTCTTAAAAAGGAGGCCCAAGTTAAGGTTATGACTGGGACTTATTCCTGAATGGGAAGCCCAGGTTAGGGGACTTGGGGCTTACTCCTGAAAAGGAAGCCCAAGATTATGACTTGGACTTATTCCTGAAAAGGAAACCCAAGTTTAAGGATTATCTCATCTTAAAGGATGAGGTTGAATGAATGAACTCTCCATATTTTGTGACATAAAGATATTTAAATCACTAGGATTTGAGAGATATTCCACGGAATTCCTTTCAGATTAGGAAGTCAAATCAAGAAATCATGCCATGAAATGGCTTTGAAGAGTGTCTTGAAGACTGAATCTTGAATAGGAAATGTGTAATGGCTTAAAAGGGGTAAAATAGGCAAGATGGGCAACAAAAAGAATGGGGCACACAAGTCTTGGAAGGCGCGCAAGTACTGCGGCGGCGCTGAAGTATTGGTCGCGCCGGTATACCTGCGCGACATGGTGGGTACTTGCGCGATATTCAACCAGCATTGAAATACTTGAGCGACTCTTTATTAAAGCCTTTAGGATCCTCTTGAGATTCTTCCTGCAAAGGGATGCACAATTTCTATCGAAGGAGTAAGGTGGCGTGCAAGTGTGACCACTTCCCATAAGGGCTGGCCACTCAGGCGCACAAGTGTTGATGAGTTTCAACACTTAGGCCTTCCTCCCTCTCTTTAGATCTTCCGTTCTAGGTATGAAATTACCATACAAGTGTTCTGGAAGCTTTGAGAAGAGACTTGGGCGTCAGGAGCTTTAATCTGAGTTTCTGGAAAAAGATCCTCTCGAATGGGGGGCCCACAGGGTCTATTTATAGGCAGGAGAAGACCCCGGGCGGTTACCGGACGTTTATCACTTAGGTCGTGCACGTCACCTGTGCGACCAAAAGGGCGTCACGCAAGTGGACTTGCGCGACAGTGATATAACTTGTTCGGTGTAGTTTCTTTTGATCCTTTGTTCATGCCTTTGTCGATTTTTGATATTTTCTTCAAAGGTTGAATCACTTTGAGCTCAGATATTCCCCTTTTCCGATATTTAGATTGTGTGACGAAAGGAGCGTCAACAAAAGTCCCCCCTCAGAGTTGGATCCGCAGAGAAATGAGGATTTGACTCTGAGTAAATAGAATACATCCAAAGGAAAAGGGGGCGTGCAAGTCTTGATGGCGTAGAGGCGGCGCGCATGTTCTCTCCGCGCAGTCCTTAAGCACACTGGGTACGTCGCGCAGGATCCCGGCCACGTCTATAAATAGAGGGCCTCACTTCCGTACAAGCATCCAGACTTCCAGACTTCATACCATCGAGCTCTCACCTCGCAGGTCACCTTAGCCGCTCAGGTTGCTCTGTTTTCTAGTGTTTTCCTTGATGACGTGTTACTATAAAGGCATTTGAACTTTTGTGGTTTATACTTGCGCGTCAAAAACTAGCGCGGCACACGAATACTTGCGCGTCATTTTTTAGACTTGCACGCCTTAATGCCTTAGCGATTTTTTCGAAATATTTCACAAATTTTATGAAAAATAAACCAATTTAAGAGTTTAATTTATTCAATTTTTGGGAAGATTTAATGGCTACTAATGGAATTAAAACGTCTGATGAACTGGCTCACAAGCGGATTGATGGCATGATGAACATCATTGGCCATGATTACAATGATATCTGCAACATCACTCTCTCAGATTTCGCTAAGCACTTGAAGAAATATGATCTTAATTTCCCACAGAGCATCTACCTGCCTCTATATGGTCATGGTCACCTACAAGGAGTCAATGTTCCAAATTCAAAGAACTGTGCACCTGAAATGAAGCTGTGCTGCTACTCCTTGATTTCGGTTGTGCTGTGCATTAAGAGCAACAATAATTGTGTGAACATTCAAATTCTTCCTCCATGTCATTTTCTTGCAGATATGAAAATGGAAAACCCATGGGCTAAAATTTTTTCCACTACCGATTGGTGGAGAGAAGACAAACATGGTATTAGAGCAATATCTGAAAATATTACTCTCTCCAAATGGCTCTTTACTTCTAGTGATCCATTCTAAAATCCATGTATCCCTCTTCCAAGCCACTTGGACAGAAACAGAGTCACTATTTGATTAGCAGAAAATTTTCTCAAACCGCACTCTAGAACATCCTTTTACAATTGTTCCAAGAAGAGCTGGTATCACTACATCTCTTATTGTATCCAGTTGAATGAATGAATTCCAGGGGGTTTCTGATGAAGCTCGGGATGTCGTAAATTAAATGAAGTGTTTTGTTGAATGCCTCTTGTAATTATTGAAAAAGATAAGAGACACCAGACTGTGGATGTCCTTCTAACTCTTGTGCATCAATGAAAAACACTTCTACTTTCACATATTTGTACCTTCATTCTTTCACTACCTGCTTTAAATTTACTTAAGACAATGGGCTTAGTAAGCATAGTTTGATCTTTACTAGGATTATTACAAATAACCCTACAAACATTGAACCTTTTAACTGCTCAATATTACCTAAATCATACAAAAATGTATATTTAGTGAGCTGGAACTTGACTTTTATTTAGAGTTCCTTTTTCTTTTGTGGGCAGTTTAAAGTTATTCATGCCGGACATAAAGGGGATAATGTTTAAGGTCGAAATAGCTTTGACCAAAATGGATTAAAATTGATTCAATTCCTTGACAATTTATCTGAAAACATATTACCATACTCAAGTATGGGGGAAAATATGTAAGCTATGGCTTAAGAATATTTGAATCTGAGGAATGATATGAAAAAGAGCTAAATGGCATTAGAAGAAGTAGTTTCCAAGAATGAAGTTACTATTATTTAACAAAACCCGTTAGGGGGTTGAATTATGCAGGGCCACCTAAGAGCATTGGCTGCATGGTCAAATAAATGGCATCTTTCGGCTGACAAGTCTGTTATGTGGACTATTTATGCAAGGCCACCTATGGGCACGTGCTGCATAGTCAGGAAAAAGAACTCTCAGAAATTGACATTCCTAGTGCTAAAAGCCAGTGAATGTTTATGGAGATTCAAATTTTCTAAAGTATAGAGTTTGTTGTATGGAAAGTGGTACTTGAATATGGAGAAGATATTTCCGAACAAGAATATCGGAGAATTGAATGAATATCACTCCTACGAAGGTCTAACCCAAACGTAGGGAAGAAGAATAAACCATAGACTTGAATACTTTCAGATCATGAAAATGGATATGGGACAAATATGTTAAGGATGACCATTTTTTTGCGGATCCCTACATACTGTCGTTTAAGACAAATAAGGACAAAAGAGGCATTCTTCCCAAGAATGAAGTTACCATAATTTAACAAACCCATTAGGGGGTTGAATTATGCAGGTCCACCTAAGGGCATTGGCTGCATGGTCAAATTAATAGCATCTTTCGGCTGACAAGTCTGTTATGTGGACTGTTTATTCAAGGCCACCTATGGGCACATACTACATAGTCAGGAAAAAGAATCTCAGAAGTTTGACATTTTTGTGACTAAAAGTCATGAAAAGGGTTATGAAGATCTGAAAATATTTAAGGTTAGGATTATAACACATAAAGATGGGTATTGTGCAATGTATATAGAGATACATAGGTCAATAATAACCATAATTATGTTGTGGTTGGGTCATGAATTGAAATTTTGGACTTCACTACATATCTCATAAGAATGAGAATCAAGCCATACGTAGTTGTTGAAATGTAGTTTAACGTCTTGCAGGATGAAAGTATGAGAGATCTTAGTTTAGGGTCATAGAGTTCAGACCATAACAATGAATACACAGTGTGTGTTTTCATGAGGAATTTTCAGCCAAGGGACTGAAAGTGAAATTTGGTGTTAGGCCCAAAAGACTTGGGGCTGTATTCGAGAGATACTTGAACGTTCCTACGTATCCCATAAGGATGGGAATCAATCCCACATAGTTCTAGAACTACCCTTTGTACAAATTTGGTTCGTACATGTGAAGGGTGAAAGGGGACTTTAGTGCAATGATGGTTTAACCTGAGATAAAAAGTTTAGGTAATACCATGTGTGCACGTAGTCTTTTGAAATGAAACATGATTGAAAAAATCAATGTCAACAATAGTTCTCTCTCAAATGAGGAAATCAAAGAGTATTGTAGTTTATTGTCATACCGGACAAAGGTTTTCCATAGTTTAACGTCATGTAACAAGGATGAAAGTGAATCAATGTAAAGATATTGATTGTAGGGGCGGTTTCACGAATCAACATCATATGAGAAGGTGGGGAACCGATGTGAAGAGATAGTTTTTTGGGCTTGAACCCTGGGAGGTTGCCTACATACCCAGCCTGGAGGGCAAGGATCAAAGTCCGTGAAGTTCAATTAACGAATGAATTAATGATCAAGTTGTTCATGGGGACAATGATCTAATAAAAAAAATGTTGTTGGGACTTATACATGGTTAGCAGCCCAAAGAGAGTGTTACGGTTGAGGTTTTCTCTAAGCTCACGTGAGTCATGCTCGGTGTGAGAAACAAGAGGTAACAACAACCATAACTATGTATAGTTTAATGTCATGTAGGACATATAAAGGGACTATGCAGTTTAAAGTCTTGCAGTTAGGACTATTGGCGCTGCACAGTTTAGTCTCATGTAGCAGGGACAAAATATAGTTTAATGTCATGTAGGACATATCATGAATTTTATGTACAGTTTAGCGTCATGTAGTTAGGACGATGGGGACAATATAGTTTAACATCATGTTGGACAAAAAATGGCGACTGCGCAGTTTAATGTCATAAATTAAGGACAAAATAACACACCATTTATGTCATGTTGGACGCATTGGGTATTTTTTCTACAGTTTAGTGTCATGTTGGACAAAAGGGCGAAGTGTTTAAGGTCATATAGATGGACCGTGGATGGTGCATTTTAATGTCATGTTGGACTGTGGTGTAGCTTAAGGTCATACAAGTCCTTTGATGGTTATGTAGTTTAACGTCTTTCCAGACGTAAGGGACTTTTATACAGTTTAGCGTCATGTAGTTAGGACGTCACAGTTTAACGTCTTGCTGGACGTAAGGGACTTACAAATAGTTTAGGGTCATATGCATGGACCAGGGATGGTGTAGTTTAATGTCATACAGGACCATGGTGTAGTTTAAGGTCATACAAGACTTTTTAGGGAACTTTTTCATAGTTTAACGTCGTGTGGGATGAAGTTGCGGTTTAAGGTCATACTGGACCATTACTGTATAGTTTAACGTCATATAGCAAGGATGAACTAGGGCCGCATATTTTAGTGTCATGTTGCGGGGACATTTAAGGTGACACAGTTTAACGTCATGTTGGACGTATGTGCAAATAGATTAGGGTCATATGCTTAGATCGTTGCTGTATAGTTTAACGTCATATAGAAAGGACGAACTGGTGCTGCAAAGTTTAGTGTCATGTTGCTGGGACATTGAAGGTGACACAGTTTAACGACATGTAGGACGTATGTGCAAATAGTTTAGGGTCATATGATTAGACCGGTGCTGTATAGTTTAACGTCATATAGCAAGGACGAACTGGTGCTACACAGTTTAGTGTCATGTTGCTGGGACATTGAAGGGGACACAGTTTAACATCATGTTGGACGTATGTGCAAATAGTTTAGGGTCATATTCTTAGACCGTTGCTGTATAGTTTAACGTCATATAGCAATGACGAACTGGTGCTGCACAGTTTAGTGTCATGTTTCTGGGACATTGAAGGATACTTTGTATTTTATACAAAATATTTCTTCAAGAATATGGCATTAGTTGGAGTAGTAATGAGTTCTCCATCCATCAAGATTAATGAATAAGCTCCATTGGAGTAGACCCTATGTATTGACTAAGGTCCTTCCCATTTTGGCTCAAGCTTGGGAGGGTTCTTTCATGGTATCATTGGAGTTCTGAGAACTAATACCAATTCTCCCTGAACAAATGAACGAAGACGAACTTTTTGGTTAAAATCTCGTGCTATTCGATTCTGATATATTTCCAAGTGGTGCAAAGTGCACAATATTTTCTCATCTAACCGTTCCAATTCATTCAATCACTTTTGGGATTGCTCATCTGTAGATAATTGATCACAAATGGCTACTCTGAGTGAGGGAAATTGAACTTCAATTGGCAAGACTGCTTCTGTTCCATATACCAACGAATATGGAGTTGACCGCGTTGCATTGCGGGTGGTAGTCCGATAAGCCCACAAAGCATGAAAGAGTTATTAGGCCATGACCTCTTATCTTTATCCACCTTCATTTGCAGTATATTTGGAAGAGTCTTGTTGAAGGCTTCTATTTTTCCATTGGCTGCTGCATGATACCAAGATGAATGGTTGGATTTAATGTTGCATTATTGATACAATTTCATCACCTCAGAAGAACAGAATTTGGTGCCATTGTCCGTCAATATGGTATGATGGACACCAAATCTAGTAATGATGTTAGACTTGATGAAGCTAACAATGCATTTAGAACTGACTTCTTTGAGAGGTACTACCTCTGCCCATTTGGAAAAGAAATCAGTAGCAGTAAGAATGTACATAAACTGCTTGGCCAAAGCTGAAGGGTATGGTCCCACCACATCCATTCCCCATGTGGCAAATGGCCATGAGTATTTAGCTGTATGAAGCAACTCTGGAGATTGATGAATGAAGTTGGAATGTACTTGACATGAATGACATTTATTTGTGAAATCAACACAATCTTGTATCATTGAAGGCCAAAAGTATCCAAGCCTTCGAATTTGATCAGACAATCTATGTCCAGACTGGTGGGCACCATAGACTCCTGCATGTACCTCTTTCATGACAGCCATTGTCTCTTCACCATCAATGCATCTGAAGAGAACTCCATCAAAACAACGTTTGTAGAGAATTTTCTCTAGCTGGTTTGGGCCATCATAAAGAGTAAAATTGACCACACATTGCCGGATTTGTTCTTTCTTGACTTTATCAGGTGGAAGTGTTCCATTTTGAAGGTATTCTCTAATAGGTGACATCCATCCTGTATTATGACCATACGGTTCATGAATGGGACTAATTTCATTAATTTCATCTGTTCTGGCTTGAACATAAGGTGAAATTGCACGACGGTGAGCAATACTTATGGTTGTCTCGTCCCGATTTGGATCTGCTAAAGCTGTGGCTATATTAGCCAGTGCATCATCTTGAGCATTTTGTGATCTTGGGATATATTAAAATGTCGGTTCTGAAGGGAATTCCCCCATTAACATTCTGACGTAATCATACAAAGGGATTAACTCTTCTTTTCTGATGGCATAATCCCCATTGACTTGTTTGATTACCACGTCTGAATCACCTTTCACCTTTAAGTGATTCACTTGTGATTGAAGCGCTAACTCCATGCATGTGATAAGAGCTTGGTATTCGACTTCATTATTAGTACCACCTTCCCATAATAAGAAAGAATAAGGTAACAATGCCTTATCTAGAGAAATGAGTACAATTCCTAAACCAACTTTGTTGAATTTAGGATTTTCCATTTTCATCCCTGTTGGACTTCTGGAAGCACCATCAAAATACATTTCCCATGTTTGAGGACTCTCTTGAATAGAGAAAATTATCTCATCAGGGAGTTCAATATCTGAAGATGTATCTTCCACTAAAGGATGTTCCGCCAGGAAATCAGCCAGAGCTTGGACCTTTATTGCCATTTGAGATACATACTGAATGTCGAACTGCTGCAAAATAACTTCCCACCTTGCTAGACGTCCTGTAAGCATTGGACGACTAAGGATGAATTTGAGCGGATTATTGCGAGATACCAATTACACCTCGTGATGTTGCAGGTAGTGTCTCATTTTCTGGACTGCAAAGATTAATGCCAGGCAGAACTTCTCAATACTTGAATATTGGGTTTCTGCTTCAAGCATAGTTCTACTGAGATAGTAGAGGCTATTTTCATTCCCAACATCATTCTTTTGAGCAAGAAAGTCCCCCAATGATCGCTCAAGAGCTGTCACATAGAGGATAAGTGGTCTTCCTTCAACAGGTGGCATGAGTACTGGTGGACTCAAGAGGTATTTCTTGAGAACATCAAATGCTTCTTGACATTCTTCAGTCCACTGGTAAGTGATCCCTTTTTTCAATAATTTGCTAAAGGGTAAACTTTTGCCTGCCAAATTGGCGATGAAACGCCGAATATAGGCTAAGTGTCCTTGAAGTCCTCTTAATTCTTTCAAATTATGAGGTGGTGACATACCAAGGATTGACTTGGTCTTCTCAGGATCTGCTTCAATACCACGATGGCATACAAAAAAGCAAAGGAATTTTCCTAAGGTTACCCCAAAAACACATTTTAAGGGGTTCATCTTCAAATTATGTTGTCGAAGCTTGTAGAATGTGACTTCCAAATCGTCCAAGTGATTAGAACGTTGTTTGGATTTAACCACAAAATCATCTACATAGAATTCAACAAACTTCCCTAGGAATGGTTTGAAGATACGATGCATGGCGCGTTGATATGTTGCACCTGCATTCTTTAAACCAAAGGGCATCACCCGGTAACAAAACACACCTTGAGGGGCTCTGACGGCTGTAGATTCCTCATCTTCTGTGGCCATTCAGATCTGATTATATCCGAAATATCCATCCATGAAGGAAAGTACTTCATAGCCAGCCGTCGCATCAATTAAGAGTTCTATAATCAGAACTGGGAAATCATCTTAAGGACAATACCGATTAAGATCTCTAAAATCGATGCAAACCCTAATTTGTCCGTTCTTCTTCTTTACATGGACAATATTATCCAACCACTTGGGATATTTAACCTCTCTGACGAAGTTAGCTTTAATTAGCTTATCCACTTCAGCTTCAATTTTGGAAGCATAAGTTGGGTGTGTTCTTCTCGCGGTTTGCATAAATCTTCTATGTTCTTTTGGTAAACCCAAATGATGAGTAGCAATATCAGGATCAAGCCCAGGCATTTCTGTATAGTTCCAAGCAAAAATATCTTTATTTTTCTTTAGAAAAGAAATATACATCTCTTTCTCTTCAAGGGTCATGGCCGCACTAATTAAAGTGGGGCGTGGATCTTTCTCTGTACCCAGATTTATTTCTCTGAGTTAATACATAGTGGTGGAGATACCCTCTTCAAATGCTGGAGGAGCATCTCTAAGATCTTCTTCTTCCTCTTCATTATGTGTTATTTCTTCCGTTTCTACCTCCGATGTTGCTATAACTTCTTCTGGCCTGATTGGAGAAATATAGACCTGTTGGATTTCATCAGATGAAATGAAGATGTCACCACTTGTGCTTTCATCACTATTTGGTAGGTTACCAATTTCTCATATGTTGTCTGGCTCAACTGCTGTAAGTGACATTATGGATCTTTCCATAAGATTATTTTGATTTGGGCCTATTTTGTCAATTTGACTGATAGGTAACACAAAATATGTACTCACATGTGTAAATGGATTTATTGGAATTTTCTCCAAACCATATGGAGCATTAACTTTGGTAATTTCCTTCATTGTATATTTTTCTCTTCCCTTCATTTGATAAAATTCTGCCTCAATGTATTGAGACTCACATGTCTTGAACGGGGCCTTATCAACATAAAATGTTCCAACTTGACCATTGAAACAGTATTTGAGACATATATGGTATGATGAAGGGATACCTGCACGCTGATGTAGCCAGGGTCTTCCAAGAAAGACGTTGAAAGCTGAGTCTTGATCAACAATCATGAAATCCGAATTGGATACAAGATCTCCAAATTGAGTTCTGAGTTTTACTTCGCCCAGTGGTTCTTTTTCATTTTTATCATATCCTTGTAACATCATGGTAGAAGGAGATAAATCAGATTCCATGAGGCCCAATCGACGAAGTGTACGAATGGGCATGAGGTTGACTCCTAAACCGTTGTCAATGAAAGCTATTCGGATATCTACACCATTAACATTGCCAGATATGTACAAAGGTTTTATGTGCCCATGCACAACATCATCTTCATCTTTATCAGTAAAAGATATCACTGCATGGCATTCTGCAAGATTATTCTTTATGTGATAGACTTCAGCTGCAGCAATTTCAGCTTCAAACTCTTGAGGACTTGAAAAAGCTTCGATGAATGCTTCCCGAAGATCTTTTGACAGATTCAAAGCATCCAAAATTGATAACTTGGCTGGTACGTGGGCCATGTGTTTCAATATATCATACTTTTGAATTAGAGGTCTGTGTTTCCCAACAGGAATATGCAGTTTAGCAGGTACCTTGTAAGTCGATGCTTTGGAAGCCAATGCATCTTGTATTGGGATAGAAGTTGGCAAAATCCTTGGTTTTGGAAGATTAGACCGATTAGATCCATTTAATTGCTGAGAAAAAAAAGATGAAATTTTCAATCGGTCTTCCAAAATAACTGTGCCAAGACTGAGTTGACTATTGGAAAAAGAACTTGCTTGTTCTTTTTGAGCTCGCTGAAGGGCTCTACCACGAGTTTCTGCTGCATACACAGTGCTAGCAGGGGTAGAATTAGAGTAGTGGCTTCAGAAAGATCCACGTCTTCCCCTGTATCCTGAACTTCTGGAACTTCCTCGGATTCCCTTATTTGATACAGGGAATTCAGACTCATCAAAATTTAAATTAAGACTGGAATACAGATCTGTTAATTGAATCATATTAATAGAACCGACAATTAACTCTTCCTCTAATAAAGATTATGCCTGACTAGCTTGTTTAGGCTGTGCCGTTTGATGGGGCGGTGCCCGTTGTTTTGAAGTAGATGGCATAATGTCTGCCAGAGTCAACGACAATTTAGGCTTTGACACATACTCGTCTTCTTCTGATTCATTTTTCTTCTTTGAATCAAACCGTTTCTTTGAGGACATTCCCTCTGACGAAGAGGGTTTTACCGCAATATTCATGGTATAAGACACAATTTGTTTCTTTAATTGAGTTCGCAAAATGGCATGAGTCCGATTGATTGTCTTTCTGACCATCCAATCATCATACTTCTGTGCATTTCTGCTTTTAAATTCTTTCCATTCACCTTCTTCCTCTGGAACTGTAGCAGTAACACATGCTACCTGAGTCGAAGAACCATTCAACTTGACTTGTCCTAAGTCGACCATCTTTTGCAGGAGGTCTTTGAAGACAAAACATTCCTGGATGAGATGCCCTAAGATTTGATTAAAGGGACAATAATTGGGACGGTCTTCATCTCCTTCCTTGTTTGGCCTCTTGGGCACTGGTAATTGAACTAAATTATATTCCAGAGCTGAAATGAAGTAACCAGGAACTTGATAATTTAGGAAAGAGTATGTTTTACACTTCAAATCCTCAAATTGTTTTCGTCGTTGATCTCTTTGATCATTTGGATGAAACAACCTTTTTTGTTGGCATTCATGAGGTGGAGCCCTTCAAGAAGATGAAGGTTTTGAAGTAGAAATAGGTACAGGTGCTTGTTTAAGCATAACTGTAGTAGTTTCTGCATTACCCATTCTTCAATCTACTGAGAGATTGAAGTAAGGTCTCGAAACCATCCTGTGTATTTCACAGGGATCAATGGCGTGCGTAATTAGTCACGCAAATTTGCCACACAGATTGGCAACAGCTCCTCCGGTGGGAGTGCTAAACTCAGGGAATATGTTAATCCCTTCCAGCGAGCAATGAAATCAGAGAGTATTTCATTCTCCCTTTGATTGCAGTTTGTATGATTGAAAACTGTCGTTTTTGGAAAAGTTGAGCTGAACTGAAGAAAGAATTTTTGACGAAGATCCTCCCATCCGATGATTGACCGGGATTGCAAGCTTGTATACCAGACAAAAGCTAGTCCTTGCATGGTTCACACGAAGCATCTGAGTTTCACTTCTTCTTACTGCTCTGGAGTTCCCATCATAGGATCACAACAAGACACGTAATGCGTCAAATGTTGTTCATGGTCGCCTGATCCATTGAAAGTTGGGAAAACAGGGTTTCCAAAACTAGATGGAGGAGAAATTAAATATACCCATTCAGGGTAAAGTTTCTTTTCTGGTTGAACTTGTGACCGTTTCCCTTCTATAGTTTCTAACCGAGTTGTTAATGACTCAATAGTAGTTATTAACTTTTGAGAAACATCAGGTTGAATTAGGTCTAGGTTAGGTGCAATGAATGGTGCTTGGACAGACGTGGTGATTGGTGCTGCAACTGATGGTAGCACTGCCAACCGTTGTTGCGTTTGACCCGTAGGATTAGACCTCTGAGGGTGTACTGATAAAGGAGGATATTCCTGATCAATCTTAGTAGTTACAACAAATTCCTTCGGCTGTCGGACTTCAGAATTCTTAAGAAGAAGACTATTCTGAAGTAGTTCTGCATTCAACCTTCTTAATTCTTTCATTTCATCATTCTATCGTGAAAACCTTTTCTCCAATGAGAGCGATTGACCTTATCCAGAGGAAGGATATGTTACCTGATTCTTTCCCCTCCCTTTGTTGGATACTTTTTGAAGAGAAGGAAGTGGATTACCTTGGTTCTGAGTAATCCTGTGGCTTCGTGTACGCACACCTTCTTCATTTGTATCGGTGCGTACATTTTCTTGAGCAGGACGCTCTTTATCTAAGTCCGCTGAGTGAGTCTCCTCTGGTGGATTAGCAACAACGACATTGATGACATTGAAGGATGCATAATGCATCACATCCCTTCTATCAACATTTCTGTGATATTGTCTTCATTCATGACTTTGATGAGACATTTCCTTTTGTTGATTTAATCTTTTAGGAACTTCTTGACGAGCTATAACTTGGAGGTAATCTCTTGATAATTTGGATCTTCGTTCCTCTTGGGGTTTCTTCCACAATAGTGAAAAGACCGATATTCTATGAGAAGGGGATTGATGATTTGAAAGAGTCCCCAGTCTCGTGAACCGGGGATGTTCCTGCTACTTCCGCTCAACATCTCGAATCCCATTTGTTGACTATGAGGGTTGGGTTAAAGGAGTCCCCAGTCTGACAAGATGGGGTGGCTCTTGACATACTATGTCTGAGACTTTCTTAAAAGCTCTCTTGATCTTGCGAATCTTAGTTCAGAAATTAGCTGGATGCATTAACATGTATCCACTTTTATCACCTGGTTCAAAAGACCGTTGGATGATTTCTGAAACATATGTTATTTTATGATGTGTTTTCTCCATACGAGAGGCTTGTGCAATATTATCGCCTGCTTGATGTAGGAGAAATTCAACAACATGTTCTCTATATGTGTGATTTTGAGAGGAACTAGTTGAAACTTGTTCTTGAGCAAGCTTTTGATTATGAACAAAGCACATTGACTGTGGCCGGCCATGGGCAATAACATTGCATGAGACCATTTTCGGCGGGCTTTTCTGACTGGAAAACACTGTGAAATGTAGTGCTCTGTGAACACCCCATCCTCTGATATGAACACCAGAAGAACCATTGGTAATTAACTGACGCAATTTTCTTAGTGCACCAAGGCATGAACGTTGAAGGATTCTCTGCTGCTTTTCAGCCTTCAGATACCGAGAGAATGATAGAGATGCCAAATCAATCTGACGTTGTAGCCCTTCTATTATCTTTAGATGATTTCCATATTCATCATAAGATAATTCCTTCTTCTGAAATTGACAGAGAGTTTTCCATATGTTGAGACGAATATCATGGACTCCATCTTCCGTGAACATCTTTGGAATGTCATACTGGGAGTCAGCCAAAGGCCAAAACATGACTGGTACCTCACTTTTCGCCAGTTTTTTCCTCATGTTCAGCATTTCCTCTTTATCATTAAATGAAGATTCTTCTACCTGTTTTGACCAGAGTTGGTGTTTCCTTGTTGCTTCATCGGTTTCAACAAGATTGGTAGAGATATCATTGATCAGACTAGAATATGCATGACTTAGGGGTGGTTCGGAGAATGACCAACACCCTGGGCTATCTTCTGATTGAGAAAGTATTTCACATGCTAGAAATAAACACTAGTGTAGAAAACGTTTTTTACGTCACCATTTTTTACGTCGGTTATATAAAACCGACGTCATAATATGTTAAACGAGGTTTTTTACGTCGGTTATTTCTTAACCGACGTAAAAACCTGTATTCGGTACACCATTAACGTCGGTTATAAAAATAACCGACGTTATTAATCGCACGGCTTCGTTTTTTAAGTCGGTTATTTTTATAACCGACGTAAAAAACGCTGTTTTCGAAGGACTTTTTACGTCGGTTATTGAATAACCGACGTAACAAACGCGGTTTTTGACGGCTTTTGTACGTCGGTTATAAAATAACCGACGTAAAAAAAGAATCCGCAGATGTTTTTGACGTTGGTTATTCCATAACCGACGTAATAAAACGCGGATTTTGAGCCCTTTATAACGTCGGTTATTTTAAAACCGACGTCAAACATGAATCAGAGGAAGGTTTTTACGTCGGTTATTGAAATAACCGACGTTATAAATGTTTTTAAAACAATTATCACGTCGGTTATTGAAGAACCGACGTGATAACTCATTTAAAAATTTACCCAGACCCGTGGATTGTCATTCGCGAGTTTACCTTCGACAGTCGCGACTCGTCTCTCTCGCGCGTAAACCCGAATCGGCTCGTCCATTTCATTGGTTTAGATTCGTTTTGCGATCATCGTTTCTCATATTTAATCTCCTCGGATCAATCATCTAAACTCGCAGCACTCAGGTAATCCTCCCACTCGTTCGTTTTTTTTTCGCGCATAGTATATATATGTGTGTTGTGGTTTTTTTTGTTGAAACTAGCTAAGATTCTTCGATTGCGAACCCTTTTAACTCGTTTTGGCACCATAATCTTATTTATCATCCCTAGATCTATTTGTTCGACTTGAAATGTTGAGTAATTTTATGATGTCACTAATTTTTCATCGTTTTCTATAAATCCCCGAGAGGGTTGGGGCGTGTCCATTTGGATGGGTTGCCCTTTTACAGTTGTTACTACTTTATTCACACACAACCATGGCATAGGTGCATGGATTTGGGGTCGGGGGGTGTCCAGGGGGGGTTTACAAGGGGGTGGGTGGGTGTGGGGGGCTGTCCAAGGGTGTGGGTGGATGTTGGGGGGTGTCCAAGGGGGTGTCCAAGGGGGTTGGGGGTGCAGGGTGGTGTTTAGGAGGGGTGGGGGGCTGTCCAGAGGGTTGGGGGGTGTCCAGGGGGGTGTCCAAGAAGGTCGGGGGTGGGGGGTTGTGTCCAGGAGGGGTGGGGGTGCTTTCTAGAGGGGTCAGGGGCTGTCCAGAGGGGTCGGGGGTGTCCAGGGTGGTGTCCAAGGGGATGGGTGGGTGTGGGGGGCTGTCCAAGGGGGTGGCGGCCATCCAGAGGGGTCCGTGGGGTGTCCAGGGGGGTGTCCAAGGGGGTGGATGGGTGTGGGGGGCTGTCGAAGGGGTGGCGGCCTCTCCAGAGGGTATTTGGGGTTGTCCAGGTGGGTGGGGGGCTGTCCAGAGGGTTGGGGGATGTCCAAGGGGTGTCCAAGGGGGTAGGGGGTGGGGGGTGGTGTCCAGGAGGGGCGGGGGGCTGTCCAGAGGGGTCGGGGGGTGTCCAGGGGGGTTTACAAGGGGGTGGGTGGGTGTGGGGGGCTGTCCAAGGGTGTGGGTGGGTGTTGGGGGGTGTCCAGGGGGGTGTCCAAGGGGGTAGGGGATGGGGGTGGTGTTTAGGAGGGGTGGGGGGCTGTCCAGAGGGTTGGGGGGTGTCCAAGCAGGTCGGGGGTGGGGGGTTGTGTCCAGGAGGGGTGGGGGTGCTTTCTAGAGGGGTCGGGGGCTGTCCAGAGGGGTCGGGGGGTGTCCAGGGTGGTGTCCAAGGGGATGGGTGGGTGTGGGGGCTGTCCAAGGGGGTGGCGGCCTGTCCAGAGGGGTCGGTGGGGTGTCCAGGGGGGTGTCCAAGGGGGTGGATGGGTGTGGGGGGGTGTCCAAGGGGGTGGATGGGTGTGGGGGGCTGTCCAAGTGGGTGGCGGCCTCTCCAGAGGGTATTTGGGGTTGTCCGGGTGGGTGGGGGGGCTGCCCAGAGGGTTGGGGGATGTCCAGGGGGTGTCCAAGGGGGTAGGGGGTGGGGGTTGGTGTCCAGGAGGGGTGGGGGGCTGTCCAGAGGGGTCGGGGGGTGTCCAGGGGGGTTTACAAGGGGGTGGGTGGGTGTGGGGGGCTGTCCAAGGGTGTGGGTGGGCGTTGAGGGTGTCCAGGGGGGTGTCCAAGGGGGTAGGGGGTGGGGGTGGTGTTTAGGAGGGGTGGGGGGCTGTCCAGAGGGTTGGGGGGTGTCCAGGGGAGTGTCCAAGCAGGTCGGGGGTGGGGGGTTGTGTCCAGGAGGGGTGGGGGGCTGTCCAGAGGGTTCGGGGGGTGTCCAGGGGGGTTTACACATCGATTTGTTTTATATTTCAAAATTGTTTACATTCAAATTATGATTTTTTTCATATAAACATAGATTTGTCTTATCTAAAAAATATATATATTTTTGCTATTTGTTATAGGTAATAATGAGTCGAAGTTGGATTACGGCACATCGAATGAGCAATGAATATGAGGAAGGTGTTGATGCCTTTTTGGAATTTTCTAAATGAAATGTTCCAAGTAGTGACATTTTTTTCTGTCCATGCCTGAAATGTCTGAATATGAAGAAGTTGAAAAGTAGAGAGATAAAAGATCATCTGATTTGTCATGGTTTCAATCCGAGTTACAACCCTTGGATTTGGCATGGAGAAACTGGACAGAATGTCACTGATGATAATGAATCGCAAGATGGTAACTCCGATGGAATTGAAGAAATGATTCGCGATATTGTAGCAGAACAAATTGAGATAGAACCGACAGTTGCACGTCTATATGGTGATGCCGAAAAACCATTATATCCTGGTTGTACAGATTTTACGGTTTTGTCGACGGTGTTAAGATTGATTAACCAGAAGGCGAAACCTGGATGGAGTGACAGAAGTTTTACAGAGCTGCTACAATTGATGAAAGGCATTCTTCCAAAAGATAACGATCTTCCAGATTCACATTATAAGGCCAAAAAAATATTATGCCCGATGGGATTGGGATACAGGAAAATACATGCCTGTCCGAATGACTGCATTATATATAGGAAGGAATATGAATTTTTGAAAGAGTGTCCTAAATGTGGGACATCACGGTATAAGATGAAAGAAAAATCACAAGCTGATGTAGAGATTACAAAGTTCCCTTCAAAGGTATTTTGGTATCTTTCTATAATTCCTCGTTTAAAACGTTTATTTGCTAATTCACATGATGCAAAAAGGTTAAGATGGCATGCTGATGAGCGGGTATGTGATGGAAAAATACGTCATCCAGCTGATTGTCCACAATGGAAGAAAATTGATGCCCAGTACCCTACATTTGGAAATGAAATTAGAAATCTGAGACTAGGCTTGTGCACAGATGGAATGAATCCATACCGAACCCTCAGTAGCACACATAGTTCATGGCCTGTTTTATTGGTAATTTACAACCTCTCTCCTGAAGTTTGTATGAAGCGCAAATATGTCATGTTGAGTATCATGATCTCTGGTCCAAAGCAACCCGGCAATGATATTGATGTATACTTGTCACCGCTGATTGATGATTTGAAACTGTTATGGGCTGATGGTATTAGGGTGTATGATTCTTATAAAATGGAATATTTTCAACTGCATGCAGTGCTTCTATTCACTATAAATGACTTCCCAGCATATGGAAATTTGTCTGGATACAGTGTTAAATGGCATAAACCATGTCCAATTTGCGAACAACAGACGTCATATTGTCAATTGCATCATGGGAGGAAAACAGTGTACATGGGTCATCGAAAGTTTTTTCCTATGGATCACCCTTATAGAAGACTAAAAAAGGCATTCAATGGCTCACAAGAATTTGATACTTCTCCTCAACCTTTATCCCCAGAATTGTATTTTGAGAGGGTGAAAAACCTTGATGTGACATTGGGAAAGACACAGAAATCTGGTAATGATAGACATATTTGGAAGAAAAGGTCAATATTTATTGAGATACCATATTGGAGGTATCATGAAGTCAAACATAATATTGATGTCATGCACGTGGAGAAGAATATCTGTGATTCTTTGATCGGAACATTGCTAGATATTAAAGGAAAGACAAAAGATGGGTTGAATTCAAGGTTAGACCTACTGTCAATGGGAATACGTTTGGAGTTAGCTCCCACTCCTAAAGGAAGACGAACATTTCTTCCCCCGGCTTGTCATACATTATGGAAGAGAGAGAAAAGTAGCTTCTGTCAGTGTCTTCATGATATCAAAGTGCCTCAAGGTTATTCTTCAAATGTAAAAAATTTTGTCTCATTGAAAGACTTGAAGTTGATAGGTATGAAATCACATGATTGTCATGTCATGATGCAAAAAATTCTACCAGTTGCACTACGTGGAATATTGCCCATCTGTGTCCGAAAGACTATAATGAGGTCGTGTTATTTTTTCAATTCAATTTGCAACAAGGCGATTGATGTGAATGCTTTGAACATTTTGGAAAAGTATGCAATTTTTATACTTTGTCATTTGGAAATGTATTTTCCTCCAACTTTTTTTGATATGATGGTGCATTTAATGATTCATCTGGTTCGAGAAATAAGGCTTTGTGGACCTGTATATCTTCGTTGGATGTATCCTTTTGAAAGGTATATGAAAATATTAAAGGGATGTGTTAAAAATCCATATCGACCTGAATCCTCCATTATTAAAAAGTATATTTATGAGGAGGTATCAGAGTTTTGTACGAGCTACGTGGCTACGGCGCAACACATAGGTTTGCCTCCATCTCGCCATGAACGGGTTAATAATGAGGGAAAGGGGATTCGTGGCATGAAAGTCAAATCACTGTCAGCTGAACATATGAAGAAGTTAGAATCATACATCTTGAATAACATAGCTGATGTTCAACCGTATATCACATTTCATATTAATGAGTTGAAACAATGTCATCCAAAGAAGAAAGAAATGTGGATTTTGAATGAGCACAACAAAACTTTTTTGCCATGGTTTAAAAAGACCTTGCTTGGTAGATCAGATGTATCAGAGACATTAAAATGGATAGTGGGTGGTCCATCTTTAAATGTGATAACATGGTCCGCTTATGAAATTAATGGCTATACATTTCATACGAAAGCTCGGGACAACAGAAGTGCAGTTCAGAATAGTGGTGTATTGGTGTTTGCAGAAGCAATGCATTTTTCGAGTGCTAAGGACAGAAACCCAATTTCGGCATCAAGTGCATATTATGGAGTGATTGAAGACATATGGGAGGCTGATTAATTTAAAATTAAAGTTCCCATTTGTAACTGTAAATGGTTTACCGGTAACAACAGTGTCAGACACGATGAATTTGGAATGACACTTGTTAATCTGAATAGATTGGAAGACACAGCTGATTATTTTATAATGGCAACACATGCCAAACAAATTTTCTATGTAGTAGATCAATCAGATATGTAGTGGGATGTTGTTTTACAAGGGAAAAACCATTATGTTGCTGAGGATGAATTTGATGAAGATGCTGATTTATGTGAGATCCCTACTTCCATGGAAAGATTAACAGAACATAATGATGAGTATGTTGAAGACATGGTTTGTGCCATAAGGAACGATCATGACGAAGGAATTTGGGAAAACAATCCAACTGTACATTCCTAAAATTACAGGTAACACAAGTTTATTTCTTGTTTACATTTAGTTTTTTCATATAATGTTAGATACTGTAAAGTTTTTACTTATTAAAACATGTATCAAACCAAAACGATAAAACAATAAAAACCGTAAAGAGGAGAAGTCCTGGGCGCACCGGCTGGCCGGTTGTGGATCACCGGTTGGCCGGTGGTCCAGAACAAAGCTCTGTCTGGTCCACCGGTCGGCCGGTGCTGAGCCAGCGGTCGGCCGGCCGGTGGACCAGACAGAGAGCCTTCCTCTCTGTCTGGATCACCAGCGGCCGGCCGGTGTTGAGCCAGCGGCCGGCCGGTGGACCAGACAGACAGCTTCCTCTCTGTCTGGAGCACCAGTGGCCGGCCGGTGCTGAGCCAGCGGCCGGCCGGTGGTCCAGACAGAGGAAGGATGTCTGGTCCACCGGCCGGCCGGTGGCACCAGGCAGTGGGCAAGTCCACTGCCTGGGACCTCCGGCGGGCCGGTGTGCTCACACCGGCTGACCGGTGGACTCAGTGAGTCCACTTTTCATCTTTCTTGGGCCAACTCCTTGGCAACCTTTTGCCTGTGTTTAAAATGTTTATCATTGTTTAACATGCTTACCATATTACCAATGCTTACTATTATGTAATTTAGTACACTTTTCTATCGGTGAACTAATGTTTTTTTTTATTTGAAGGAAAATGACAGATCAATCAGTTGATCAGCCACATGATTCTGGAGATGAGCATATTGGTCATACATCTGGGGAGGAACATTCACATGCTCCTATTACGAAAAAGAGTTCAAAGGTTGGTAAGCGTGGGTGCACACGTTTACCAAAATTATCACTTTCCCGTACGAAGGAGGAGAGGATAGTCGTGGAGTTTGATGATGATGATCTTCCTAGAGGTCCAAATGCTAAAGATTTTAAGGGTTTTGTAGCAACTCAGGCTAAGAGCAAAGTAAGCATTCTCTATGATGATTGGAGAAGTGTGGATAAGGCGTTAATTTCTCAGCTGTGGGAGACCATTTTGGTAAGATCTTTTACTATTGTTTGACTGTTCTTTAAATGTTTCTAGTATATATAATATTTTTAACCTCTTTTTTATCAGATTACATTTGATATTCCTGACACTGGAGGAGTCAGGAAGAAATGCTTATCGTTGGCTGCTAGGAGATGGAGGGATTTCAAATCAACCCTCTCACTTGATTTCATTTATGGTCATAGGAGTCGTGAGAATCCATGTCGTATATATCCTTTTATAGATGAAGACACATGGAGACAATTTTTTGAAAGTAGAAGAAAAGAATCATTTTTGGTAAGGGCAACGTAAAATTTTATAAGCTTTCTTATATAAATGATCTTATTATTGTTTTGTTAATGATTACTTATTCTTAATTTACAGCAAACAAGGAAAGCTCATCAAGAGATCCAATCTAAAAATGTATACCCTCATAGTTTATCTCGGGGAGGGTATGCATTATTGGAAGAACAAATGATGGCAGAAAAATTTCAACAACGAAGAGCTGAGTCTTCAAGCTCTGGAGAGGTGGCCCCTCCATCCCCTCCATCTAGACATGAGAAATGGAAAAGAGCTCAGAAGGGCAAAAAAGGACAATATCTTTCAGAAGAATCGAGACTTGTAGTTGAGAGGATTGTAAGATATCTATTTTATTTATTTAAGTTTACTATTTTCGTCATATATTTCCAATTATTATAGAAATGTTCAATTAATTATTACAGGACTCTCTTGAGGAGCAGAGTTCACAGGGGACATTTACACCATCTGGGAGGGAAGATATTTTATCTGTGGCATTGGGAAAGCCCGAACATCCTGGCCGTGTAAGAGGATATCCGGTAGGTGTATCGGTAAGAAAAGTGTTGCCACGTTCCTCAACTTCTAACGTTGAGGGAGTTTATAAAAAAAATAGAATCCTTGGAGGCTGAATTCCATAATATTAATGAGACAATGGAGGACAAGATTAGAGCATCGGTGCAGTTAATGTTTGCAGACTTGCAAAGACAATTTCAGGGTGCAGCTCCCACTCCACCTCTCCCAGTAGCTCCCACTCCCCCACCTCAGCCTGCGGACCCCATTTTTGATCCTCCTCCTCCGCCGCAGCTACCTACTTATTGTGAGTTGTATGTTGATGATCCTCAACATCATATAGTTGCATATGGGATGGTATATTGTATAGGAGATACAGTTCATCATCAACAGTTAGAGGTAGAGAATCAGAGGGTCACTGTACATGATATTATAGATAGATCAGCTCGGATACCATTACCTACAGATGAGGTGACGACAGTTGGACATAGTATCGGCCATTTTTTACTTTGGCCATCCAGACTTCTTCGACTCATTACCATAGAGGTATGGATGTTATATTTTTAATTTTATATTTTTATTAATGTTTTATCATTTGAAAACTAATATATTTTTCAATTTATTTTTACAGGAATACTTCAAAGGTAAAGAAATACTGTATAGACAACAACAAAGATAGATAGCTATGACATCAGATGCAGATACTAGCAGTCTTGAAAAATTGTCAAGATATTCAAATTTGTTGGTGGATCATTATGACTTTACAATGGAAGCTCATGTCTGTGGACGTGAACTATGTGTGGGGATTATGAAAACTGATATCATGGTGTTTGTCACTGGAGATAAGTTGGGCATCAACATGGTGCAAATTTTTATCATGTAAGTCTTAACACCTTTTCCTTGCGTTATATTTATTAAAAATGTATACTTATGTCTGCTTTGTATTAGGTATCTGTATAAAATTTGTGAGAGGAATGAGCTGACAGATGTATATGGATTCGTGGACCCACAATTGATTTCCCCGGAAGCATGTGCATTGGATGAGGAACAAAGAATGCTTTATATTGCTGATAGATTTGAAAAGAATGTAATCACACAGTGTTGGATGATGCCTTTTTGTGAGAGGTATGAAACACATCCCTCTCAAAGAGTTAATTATCTTTTAAAATAAAAAACCACTAACGTTAAATTTCCTTTTATCAGGGATCATTGGATGTTAGGGGTTTTTTGCCCTAGGGAGAAAACACTTTATTGGATATGCTCTCTCCATGATGATGTGCGAGAAAGTTTTAAGAATATATTGGAAACGTAAGTTTCAATTTCACAATAGTTTTATATATTATAATGAATTTTAAATTTACCCCATTCGTATTATTTTCTAACAGGGCATGGGTCCACTTTCGAAAAAGCGCAAAGAAAAGGAATTTCAAGATCAAATATGTACATGCGAAGGTAAATATCCATTTATAATTTGTACATTTTGATTTATTACATAAAAATAATATATTGAATTTACACTCATTCAAACAGAAATGTCATGAGCAACAAGGCATCATCGAATGCGGATATTACATGTTAAGATTTATGTATGAAATAATAACAACTGGGACAGTTCTGAGTTTTGACCTGGTAAGATTTCCTCTTTCTCATAATATTTCAATTTGATTTATTCATTATAAACGTTGACTACTATCCTTTTCCTTTGTATCTTTTTGATGACCCTCAACCCTTTACTGCTGAAGATATCAAACACTTACAAGTGGAGTGGTCAAATTATTTTACAGGTTTGATTGACTTTTAGTTGTTTGTAATGTAAAATGTAATTTTGAATATTGTCAATGTAATTGTGTATTTCGTAGTCGTTTAGGTTGGATTTAGTTTTTTTTGAAGTTGACAGTGTAAGTTTTGAATGTTATATAAGTGAATGTTTAATTTTTCTCTACTTGTTGTTTTGGTCTACTGTTGATGGTTTTTCTGGTCTGGATTTTGGTATGGGGGGAGAGGTTCCAAGGGGGTGGGTGGGTGTTTGGGGGGTGTCCAAGGGATATGGGAGGGGTGTCCAAGGTGTGTTTGGGGCTGTCCTAGGGGTCGGGGGGTGTAAATGAGGGTGGGGGGGGGGGGGGTGTCCAAGGGGTGGGGGGTGTCCAATGGATATGGGAGGGGTGTCCAAGGTGTGTTTGGGGCTGTCCAAGGAGTCGGTTGGGTGTAAATGAGGGTGGGGGGGGGGGGCTGTCCAAGGGGTGGGGGGGTGTCCATGTGGTGGGGGGTGTCCAACGGATATAGGAGGGGTGTCCAAGGGGTGTTTGGGGCTGTCCAAGGGGATGGGGGGGTTTCCAAGGGGTAGGGGGAGTTTCCAAGGGGTCGGGGGGGTGTCCAGGGGGCGGGGGGCTGTCCAAGGTGTGGGGGGTGTCCAAGGGGTGGGGGGGGGGTGTCCAAGGGATATGGGAGGGGTGTCCAAGGGGTGTTTGGGGCTGTCCTAGTGTTCGGGGGGTGTAAATGAGGGTGGGGGGGCTGTCGAAGGGGTGGGGGGTGTCCAAGGGGTGGGGGGTGTCCAAGGGATATGGGAGTGGTGTCCAAGGTGTCTGGGAGTTCTGTCCAAGGGGCCGGTTGGGTGTAAATGAGGGTGGGGGGCTGTCCAAGGGGTGGGGGTGTCCAAGGGGTGGGGGTGTCCAAGGGATATGGGAGTGGTGTCCAAGGTGTCTGGGAGTTCTGTCCAAGGGGCCGGTTGGGTGTAAATGAGGGTGGGGGGGCTGTCCGAGGGGTGGGGGTGTCCAAGGGGTGGGGGGGTGTCCAAGGGATATGGGAGTGGTGTCCAAGGTGTCTGGGAGTTCTGTCCAAGGGGCCGGTTGGGTGTAAATGAGGGTGGGGGGATGTCCAAGGGGTGGGGGTGCCCAAGGGGTGGGGGGTGTCCAAGGGATATGGGAGGGGTGTCCAAGGGGTGTTTGGGGCTATCCAAGGGCTCGGGGGGGTGTCCAGGGGTCGGGGGGGGGGGGGGGGTGTCCAAGGGGTCTGGGAGGGCTGTCAAGGAGTGGGGGGGTGTCCAATGGGTGTTTGAGGCTGTACTAGGGGTCTTGGGGTGTAAATGAGGGTGGGGGGGCTGTCCAAGGGGTGGGGGGGGGTGTCCAAGGGGTGGAGGGTGTCCAAGGGATATGGGAGGGGTGTCTAATGGGTGTTTGAGGCTGTACTAGGGGTCGTGGGGGTGTAAATGAAGGTGGGGGGGGGGGGGGGGGGGCTGTCCAAGGGGTGGGGGGGGTGTCCAAGGGTTGTGGTGGAGCTCCAATGTGGTGGGGGAGGGCTGGCCAGGTTGTTAGGTGGGTATAGATGAGGGTGGGGTTCAGTTGGGGCCTGGGGGAGGGCTGGCATGGTTATTTTTGTTTGGTTTCTGGTTGCTTTTTGGTGAGAGTAGTGCAATTATTTAAAAAAAAAATTTCACGTCGGTTATTTTATAACCGACGTGGTAAATAAATCGATAGGGGTTTATCACGTCGGGTTTTTCTAGAACCAACGTGATAAACTGTTCCCGGGGATTTTATCACGTCGGTTCTTAATATAACCGACATGCTAAAAGGCCTGGGAATCGATTTACCACGTCGGTTATTGGATAACCGACGTGTTAAAACGTTTCCCATGCCTTTTTATCACGTCGGTTATTTAAAAAACCGACGTGATAATAGGCCAGGGGAAGGGTTTATCACATCGGTTATGACATAACCGACGTGATAAACGATATCCCAGGCATTTTATCACGTCGGTTTAGGGAATAACCGACGTGATAAAGCCCCCCGGCGCATTTTTATTACGTCGGTTATTATATGGACCGACGTGATAACCACCGTGATGTTAGGGATATTACGTCGGGTTTTAAATAACCGACGTAAAAAACGTTATTTATAACGTCGTCCGTATTAACGTCGCCTAAAAACCGACGTAAATAATAAAAAATAACCGACGTAAAAAATGTTTTCTGCACTAGTGAAAGTATCAGACATGACTGGTTTCGCATTCGCAAGTGCGTCATGATAAGAGGGCTTTCTCGAAACTACATTGTCCACAGGAGTATTTTCCAGGAAATGTGAATCACTACTGCGGAGAGTACATTCGCAGCGAAATTCATCATCATGTGGAGGACCACCATAATGGGCTACAACAAAAGATGAGATCTCTTGCTCCTTGGTCTTCTGACCAAATAGAGGCTTCCCGTGGCTCTCAACTGAAGAAGAAACTTCAAGATTAACCGAATTTTCATGAAGCAAGACTTCATGAGGAAGTGGCTGTTGAAGACCTTCAGAATTAATGTTCCCGTTATTGGGAACTGAGGGAGTATAATCTTGAATTCCAACAGATAAATGTCTGAGGGATTCAAGAACTACAGCATCGAGCAAGGCCTTGTTACAGATTGGCCTTTGATCTCCTGACTGTGCTGGGTGGATCTTTTTCTTAGATGCCTTCTTACTCACTTTGGAAACCACTTGTTGATGAAAGTGGTTACTTGGAGCAGCTGTATGTGCCTGATCAGGAACGATGGTCAGGTTAGGCTGACGATCTCCACTCAAATCAGGTGTATGTGCCTGACTTGGTTGTCCGTATGATATGGGGGAGTATTCCCCATAACCCTCTTGGACTGGAACAGATGTGTGTGTCTGTTCCGGAGTGAATCGTTGATGTGTCACTCCACTTCTAGGGATAGATTTATGTGTCTTTCCATGAGATGATGCCGAAGATGTTATGATATCCTAGTAAGTATCCAGAATATGAGCAGGAATTTTCTTCTGCTCTTTCACCATTGACAAAATATGCTTGGTGACTTCAACCACCAGAACGGGAATATACGCCCATTCCGGGTTTGGAGAAGGTGTATGTGCCTGCTCCTGTCCTCCTTTTCTTGTCAGTGAATCCTGATAGTACTCAAGTGTGGAGGCGGAGAGTTTAGTCTGCCTCCTATTTGTCGTCGGAGCTTTCCGACTGACTTCTCCATGTGCAACCAAGCGAGAATGTTGGTAGGCTTGATTAGTACTAGCAGGTGTATGTGCCTGCTTATTACACTTCGCCAAACGCGGTTGATGAGATCCATCATATGTAGTCAGGCAAGCCTGCTGACTAACTGGTGATGTATAAGAAGGTGTATGTTCCTGCCTATAGTACTCCACAGGAATTGCCTGGCGGGATTGGCTTGATGCTGCCAGACGAGTTTTCTGGATAGCGGAATTAAAACGGACAGGTGTGTGTGCCTGTTCGTTGTTCGCCACCAAGTTAGGTTGGTGGAATCCATCATATGTAGTCAGGCGATCCTACTGACTAACTAATGATGCATAAGCAGGTGTATGTTCCTGCCTATAGTATTCTACCGGAATTGCCTGGCGGGATTGCCTTGATGCTGCCAAACGAGTCTGCTGGACAGCGGAATTAAAACAGACTGGTGTGTGTGCCTGTTCGTTTTTCACCACCAAGTACGGTTGGTGGACTTCTCCGGAGATGGAAGGGATGAAAACCTGTCCATTATTAACCGGATTCTGTCTCTGGTGGTTCGTCTTGCCTGCACGGGTTCGAGGAACCTGAGATGAATGCCTGGAGACGGTACCCTCATCATGTTGAGGGCGCACTTCCGCACGAGTCTGGCGGCGATTGTTGATGGGAGCCCTCGAGAAGGACTCCTGTCTTTTTGAATTAAGACCCTGAGGGACCTTCTCATTCACTTCCTCAGAGTAAGGGAGCGAATGAAAATTGCGTTCTGGGGATAACGACCCGAAACAGTTGGAGATGGTAGTCAGCACCGCCTGCCTCTTGATCACTGGTCGTCGTTGTCCGGACGACCTGTGTGAGTTGTTCACTAGGAGGGCCTGTCGGGCAGCCTCTAGAGTTGGTATGGTACCGTGTTGACGGTACTCCTTAACTAGCGCATTTGATACCCAGTGTTGAAGACGCTGAGTAGGTGATGTCATCCTCAGAGCGGATGACGATCCAGTAGGAATAGCAGCAATGGTATTTTCAGCAGTAGTATTCACAGATGTGAATTTGAGAGCAGCCAATATGGAAATACAAAAGATCTTGGAAAAGAGTGCCTGTTTGATATAACATATGTAATCAAGATAAAATTCAGCCACTTCATCCTTTGGATGAGCACACATGTAAATGATTGTTTTTGTTAGCCCTCTTAAAATAGGATCTTAACAAATAGGTTAAATATCATTTTAACTTGGTTAAGGATTTACGTCGGGTTCAGCATTTTTTGTTTCCCTCTGAATTAGGAGATGACCTCCAGGATGGGAGATTCAAATGTTCCGATCATTTTCTAGCGGGTTTGTTCATAGAACTGGAAACATCCAATGATTCCACATCCATTTGGACCTACTTTCCAAAGGTAGGCACTCATAAGCTTGTGGAATGATGAGGCTTAGGAATTTGCATTGGTCGAGAGGATGGGAGGTCAGACTCATCACACCTTTTTGAGGGTAATTATTGTCTATTCCGAGACTCTCTTTATAGATTTATGTTATGTTCGTGAATCCTTATTACATTACCAAGTATAAAATGAGTTTTCCTTCAGTTTTGACAATCAATGATTAAATATTTATGAAATTTAGAGAATCATTTATATGTATTCGAGGTTCTTCATCAATAGAGAATCATCTATATTTATTTAGAGATTCTTGGTCAATGGTATCCTTAAAAACATTTATATAAAAGTCTCTTGGTCATTATGATGACTAGGCTGGTTTTAGAGCCACTCAGTGGGGCACTTGATTTTTATTGTCATTCAGAGAGACATGAATTATTTCAGAGTTGGGATCGAACCCATAGATGGGCTACCTACGTATCCTTTATTTTGGAAAAGGTATCAGAACCCACGTAGTTCGAATAAAGGAGTATGATGTTTATGATTGATGGCTCAAAGAAGGATGTCACAATTACTTTTACACTCTAAGATCACGTGAGTCATGCTCGGTGTGAGAAACAAGAGGTATTGGTAAAAATTAGACAATTGTGCCATGAAATATGCAATCACAAGAAATGGTTTGGGGCTTATGTATATATGACTGCCCAGATAAGTGAAGGTTGGGATTTACTTTAGGGAGAAAATCTAGGAATAGGGTCCATAAAGGTATATGTGCTTCATGGAGATTTTAATACTCTAACGTGGGACTTATTCTTGAAATGGAAGCCCAAATCAGGAGAGGATTGATAACTGGGATTTACTCCTAAGAAGGAATCCCAGATCAAACATAAATTAGGACTGGTTAAAGAGAATTTAAGGGACTTGGGGCTTATTTCTGAAAAGGAAGCCCAAGATTATGAGTAGGACTTATTCCTGAAAAGGAGACCCAGGTTAAGGGTTTAATGACTGGGACTTACTCTTGAAAAGGAAGCCCAGGTAAAGGATTAAGGTTTGGGGCTTACTCCTAAGAAGGATGCCCAAACATTTAAGGGACTTGGGGCTTACTCCTAAGAAGGATGCCCAAACATTTAACGGACTTGGGGCTTACTCCTAAGAAGGATGCCCAAACATTATGACTGGTACTTATTCTTAAAAAGGAGGCCCAGGTTAAGGTTATGACTGAGACTTATTCCTGAAAAGGGAAGCCCAGGTTAGGGGTCTTGGGGCTTACTCTTGAAAAGAAAGCCCAAGATTATGACTGGGACTTATTCCTGAAAAGGAGACCAAAGTTTAAGGATTATCTCATCTTAAAGGATGAGGTTGAATGAATGAACTCTCCATATTTGGTGACTTAAAGATATTTAAATCACTAGGTTTTGAGAGATAATCCATAGAATTCTTTTCAGATAAGGAAGTCAAATCAATAAATCATTCCATGAAATGGCTTTGAAGAGTGTCTTGAAGACTAAATCTAGAAGAGGAAAGGTGTAATGGCTTAAGAGGGGTAAAATAGGAAATATGGGCACCCAAAAAAAGGGGCACGCAAGTACTGCGGCGGCGCACAATTATTAGCCGCACAGGTATACCTGCGCGGCATGGTGGGTACTTGCGCGATATTCAACCAGCATTGAAATACTTGAGCGAATCTTTATTAAATCCTTTAGGATCCTCTTGAGATTCTTCCAGCCAAGGGACGCGCAATTTATATCGAAGGAGTTAGGCGGCGTGCAAGTGTGACCACTTCCCTTAAGGGCTAGCCACTCAGGCGCACAGGTTTTGATTAGTTTCAACACATAGGCCTTCCTCCCTCTCTTTAGATCTTCTGTTCTAGGTAAGAAATTACCTTAGAAGTGTTCCAGAATCTTTGAGAAGAGACTTGGGCGTCGGGAGCTTTAATCCGAGTTTCTGGAAAAAGATCCTCTCGAATGGGGGGCCCACAGGGTCTATTTATAGGCAGGAGATGACCTCGGGCGGTTACCAGATGGTTATCACTTAGGTCGCGCAAGTCACATGCACGACCATAAGGGCGTTGCGCAAGTGGACTTGCACGACGGTGATATAACTTGTGCGGTGTAGTTGCTTTTGATCCTCTGTTCAGGCCTTTATCGATTTTTGATATTTTCTTCAAAGGTTGAATCACTTTGAGCTCATATTTTCCCCTTTTCCGATTTTTAGATTATGTGACGAAAGGAGCGTCAACAACAGTCTTACAAAATAAACTTTATCGTTCATCTCCAAACAACATCAACCACTCCTAACATCTTATAACAAAAGCAGCTAACCTAAACATATTTTCCCCAAGATAGGGTAATCATTTCTTATATTTCCATAAGATCACATTAAATTCGTTGATTCTTAAAATATAAGTCAACCTTTACTCCTCAAATAAAATACCGCAGTATTTTATTTACCTTGATCAAATAGGGTTCCCAAAATAGTGAACATCTTCCAAAATAATAATCATCTTTAAATCCCCTAATCGACTTTATTAGATGAACATCCTTGAGACTTAGTCTTCTTCTTCCTTGATGAATTTAGTCATTCAACTATGTAAAAATTATTAATTGTGATTTTTGATAGCTGGTTTGGCATAATCACAATATGTTCAACTTGATCTCTCGTCATCTCTGTCATATTAATAAGGCAATCATCACATTTCCTATCACATTGGTTGTTGGGATATGTTCTTCCATTTCCCGCTATTAACTAAAAAGAAAAAGTATAATTTGGGGGCTTAAATACTTAGCCAATAATCATGAAAAAAAACATAAATCATAGAAGGATAAACTTGTAGAAGAAAAGTATACCCTAACTTGTGATCCCCTAGGTTCCAATCTAGATTATCCATGATCATATATTCTCATGTGAATCTTTATTTTATTTTATCTTAGTCTCTTTAATAATGGTTCATACTAAGCTTATAAATTTACCAAAGCATATCCCCCGGGAGTGTCATAAACAGGAGTGCAGCAAGGCCCGTTGTCGTGTACCAGTTTGCATTCAACTCTAGCTCAAAGTGGTGTTTTCGGGTTTTACCCCAATGTACATCTGTTCCAGAGCCATCTCTACCTGCTCATATCCAGATAGGGATGTATTTGCTTGGAAACCCCTTACTCAATACTGACCAAAATACTAGGAAGATTTACTATATTTAAACTTTTCTATAGGGTTCTTCCTAGAGTTTTCATATCCTAATTTCCACAAATTAATAAACCAACTTTTGATACCAACTATATCATCCCGCCTTTCTATCACATAAACATTCATTACATTATACAAAACCGAGGAACAGTAAGGTTTAGTGTCTTGGAAACCAGGAACTTATTACATGAGAAAAAAACATTTCTATTAAACACTTGAAAGGATTCTACATTTGTTCATCCTAATTTTATTACAGCATCTCATAACCTGGGAGCATACATCAAAAGAAAGGGAGAGAAAAAGGCTCAGTAAGGGAAACAAGGGAAACATTTTACATGAGAACTTGAGATACATCAAAATTCATAAAAAAATAACTTTATGGCATGAGAAAGAGATCATGAGGCATATCATAATAAAAATAATGTGTTTCATAACTTAAATATGTGGCTACAACATTTAACATAGACAATCATTTTCGTTTCACCAAGGTCCATCCCCATGGTGTCATTAAAAATTACCAAGGTTATTTACCAAGGTATCAGTCAAAATGGCCATCTCTAGAGATTAAGTCTTTCCCAATGCATTGAAGCGCTATCAGGGTGAAACCTTAAATTTTCCTTAATTATAATGTGAGCCACATATATCATCATCAATCATTTCATAAAAAACCAATATAGAAAAAAATAAATGGGTTTAATATCATAATCATAACGTTTTTAGAACTGCTTTAAGGACATGATCTTTATGTCACTTTAAACCCATGGGAAAAGAAAAGCGAGACTCATGTATGTATATCCAAGAATTTAAAATAGAAAATTTTGGTATAAATGTGAATACCCTTATATAAGTAATAGCTTTGAGTATACACTTTATATAACAAAAGAATTTGAGAAAAAGATACAGAAATTTTGAGACGAAAATTCTGCAGCACAACGGCTATGTTATAGGGTTTTAGAAAACATTGAAAAGAGAGGTAACATGGGTCAACCGCTCATAAAAGATTTATAAAACAGTGTAGGGACAAAATATAATGGATAAAATAACATGGTAATGAAATTTGAAAGACATACCATATGAAATGAATGACATGGATGGAAGACAAAAATAATATTTCTCTTATGAAAATTTGGCATCCTAATGACGTCACCTAAACATCAAAAAAAATGAATTGACGAGATCAAATACGGTCTCCCATCATATTAACATAATAGTTCAGTATGATAGAGATAGGGATAATAACCCAAAATAATAAAAAGGAACCTGAAATACTTGGCAAGAAAATAGAACTTGAAAATAAGAAGGGTGAAAGAATCCCTTAAACATTCGGCAGCCTAACAGTGTCACTTAAACATCAAAAAAATGAATTGAAAAGAACAAATAGGGTATCTCATCATATGAAAATAAATGATCAGTATGATAGATATAAATATAATTCCACAAAATAATAAAAAATAACTTGAAATACTTGACAACAAAATAGAACTTGAAAATGATAAGGGTGAAAGAATCTGTTTCAAAAATTTCGGCAACCTAATGGTGCCACTTAAACATTCATAAAACGAAATGATTAGAGTAATAGGGGATCTATCATCATATTAACATGAAAATGGAATTAAAAGGAATATAAAATAAAATCCTCCAGCATAATAACATGGATCATAAAATAAATGACTTAAAAGAGAGTATTTGAAAAGAAAGAGAGAGGTTGGATCCCTTATCTTAAAATGTAACTCTTAAAACCCAAAGGTTGGGACCTTGAGGGCTTTAGAGAACCTTGGGAGGACTCTTTGGGAGGTAATGAGACCAGAGCTTAGTTGGGGGAGAGTTGGGAGTGAAAACTAAAGGAGGGAAGGGTTGATATTTATAGGGAAAGTGAGTGGACAAGGCATTAATGGCCAATGGACACCTCATTGGTGGTATTGGAAAAACCTTGGGCTTGCCCATGGTATTGGCCACTTGGGACATCTCATACCTTATCTTACTATTCCTATTTCGACCATATTTATTACATACTTAATATATCATCTAATGATGTCATTAAACCACAATAACTTAAAAACTGTATTTCCACTATTCATCGAAAATTCAACTTTCTCAGAAAAATCCCAAAATATCAACTTAACCAATAATTGATGCTCTGATTTAAAAAATGAACTCCATTTTATGAAAAAAATTTATAAATATTTTTAATTTAATTTTTAAATAAATACACTATTCATCAAAAATTCATTTTTCTCAGAAAACTCCCCAAAAATTACCTTAACATAATATCGATGCTCTGAGTTCAAAAATGAAATTCATTTTATAAAAATTATTTTCTAAATATTTTTAATTTAATTATTAATTAAAAAACACTATTCACCTGAAAAAACTAATACTTGACTAATAATTTCTGAAACAATTATTTACCTATTTTATTGAATCAAATTACTTAATCATGGTGTCTCGATTATATTAATATTTTCTTTATGTGAGATTACTAATCAATTTGGTCACAGTACTAATCCTAAGCATAAAATCACTATTCCAAATTTACTATTCATCAAAAATTAAGTTGATCTTATTAGACTTTAAATTTCGTACTGAACATAATTGTAGAAGACCATTTTTGGAAAATCATTACACATTTTTAATTATTTAAGGTTTAAATAAACATTTTTAAAATATCATTTTTCTAGAATTCATCAACAATATTCATACTATATTTATCCGGACATTTTAAAATTCACAAACTCCATCACAATAAGAAACAACAGTTTATTTATCCTAAAGGATTAAACAAAGCAGTTACGGTCTCCTTACATATCCCCTTATAACCCCACCATAGGACCTAAGTGTAAGGTGTGCTAAGGGGAGAGTATCTGAGGGCAGCTCGGCCAACATCACACGAGAAGTAATTTCTATCAGTTTGAACTTCTCGCGAAGAGGATTACGTTCTAGCTTCACACGATAAAGTTCGGCTTGGGTTTGGCCCAGAGCAAAGCCCAGTGGAGCAACCTCCTTCCCATGTTCCGTTAGATGGGCTTCGATCGGCCCAAGACTACTGGATGAGGCCATCGAATCTTCTTTCATTATGAATTAACCAAGATCACTTGTATTTAGAGAAAATAATTGAAACATTTAGTTTTTAGCGGTCATATTGACCAATGGTCATATAACAGTCAAAACCCAACGTTCTCATTTAAATTATACTCATTTTATAAAATTATATAGTTTTGTTGAGTATAAAATAAAATAACACAAAAAATTAAGAAACAAGATTTATTCAAAATTTCGGGCCGTTATAGAGAGAATTTGTGGCTTGATTTTCAGTATTAGGATGCAGTGTTGGAGTAGGGGAAAAATCATATTCTTTTGATTCTAGTAGTGGAAATTTTGTATCTATTTTTATTTTTGTATATCATGTGTTAAATACAGGTTTCCCATGTAACCTATGTGCCACATTATTTAAAGTTACATGGAATCAACATCATTATTTTGTATCTAATTATGAATTACCTATATATGTTTATTTATATGTGATTATTTATTATTATTATTCTTACTATTATTATTTGTTTTTTCATTTATTTCTTGTAAAATATAAATTTCCTTTTTCAAAAACATTGACTGATGAGTGAATACTCTCAACAAAGAGCCATCGTAATCCTTCACTACTAGACTAAATTCATTGGAATATGGGGAGGCATGCATGAGGTCATCTATTCAATTGTCTGGGGGAACCACTTAGTGGGTTTCAAGGAAATATTATTCATGATTAATGGTGGTGTTTCATGTCACATATACTATTAATAAAATTGTATTCAATTACAATTTCATTTTTCTTTTTCATCCACACCATAAATAAATTTTACCATGAAATTTGATAATGTGATCAGAAATCAATTCTATAATATTTCAATATTACTTGTAGAAAACCAGCATCATAAAAAGGTTTAATAAATTATCCTCTTAAAAACCAATGATAAGTAAAATGGCCATACAGAACAATAAATATATATGTTTCTATGTATTATAAAATTAATTTAAAATGAATATATAAACAAGGAATAATATTATAAATTATTATGCAGGGTTATAATAGTCTTGGATGTATATAAAATAAATGATCAATGAAATATTTTCAACCTGAAAACCATATATATGTGATGATTTAAAACACCATTTGATTCCTTTTATATGACTGTAATTGGATTAAAAATTTGGTTTCAATATCAATTTCCTAAATATGAGGAATTATTTTAGTGTCTATGAATATTATAAAATATAACTTCTTGATATGTTACTATTTTATAGTAATAATTTTTTCATTTGGTTTTTGGTCGATCAACTTCCAATTCAACATTTACTCAATGAATTAAATATTCTGAACAAATTATTTATTAATTAATAACATAAAATAACATTTAATGGGATATAATATCCATAGATTAATGGAATGACTTTCTATATATCTCAAAATATTTTCTTAAACCATTATAGTTATAACATGTTATCTAATATAATTATTTAATGTCTAAACCCTAAAATAGTTATGAAAATTATATATATATTTCCACCAGATTATGTGAATATAATGAATTATTAACCATAACGTCATATAGTCTAGTGGTAGGTGTTAAAACCTTATCCTCCTTCATATGTGGGTTTAATACTTGTGGTGTTTCTGGAGGCGACAGGAAGACTCCATTTATGTTGGTTTTCTAATTTCCAATTTTTATTAATATTATTTTTATAACATTTAAAAAATTTAATAATACATTATCAAAACAACCTCAATGATATGATAAACCATAATAGTTATTGATACCCTTAAAACTATTCTAACAAAATGAAAGGGAACAATTATTTAAATAATATTTTACCTCAACATATAAAAAACCCAAGGGTTTTATTTCCATAAATTTCTTCCAAAATATACAAAATTAGGGTATAATCACGTAAAATAAAACCTAAAATTAGTCCCCATGACATTGCTCAGTTCTCTAATATTAGTCTCTAAATCGTAGTAGGGTTTCCCCAAATCATAAATTAATAATGAAATATCTTATTCTAAAATATTACTCAATCCTTAGAAGATTCATCATAATTATAATAAAACCCCATTGGTAAAAAAACCTTTTAATTTTAATTATTTAATAATAATACATAGAGGATTCATCAGTTTTAATTCAACATAGGACCTTCCATTGTCCAGAGTGTAAAATATATATGTATTTATTGGCTAGCATAATTCATAGGCTACCAATATTTTAATACAAAAAACAATTATTAGATCCCTAAAAATATATTTGTTTACTTAGATTCCACTCTTTATTTTTCATTTTCCATTTTCTCTATTCCCATATGTTCATCCCATTAAGAATTTTACAGTTCTTTTTAGACACATTATAGTATTTAACCTTCCACATTTCTCTCTATATGTAAATATTTCCTTCTATCCTATATTGTTTTCATAACTCGGGTTTATAGAATACGTTATACTTCTCTTCATTAGTTTTTTGTGAGTTAGTAGATGTATATGTTTTTAATCATATTTTAGGATAACTATTAAGGTATACCTAGTAAATCTATCTATCCTATCATAATCCGATTTAGTTTATCATAGTAACAAACATTACTTCCATATTCAATGTTATCATAAATATTTTAGGTTTTAGAAATTTACTAAACCAAAAAACATTGTGTGAGAATTGAAAATCCTATTTGAAAACAACAAATAGATTTATAGGGTTTAAAAATAATAGCACCATTTTTTAAATATCTGAATCCTTATATTTAACAAAGGTAATTAATTATCATCACCTATTCGAATCCTTAATAATTTATTCTAATGAAAATGTGAATTGTCTTAAGAATATTCCATTTTTGTTTAAGCCTAGGTGTGTATTATACAAATTTTCATAAACCATGTGACTATTGGGTCAATGAAAAAGTCCAATTACTATAGTTATTACCCATAGTTAAAAAAATTATTTACCACATCCTTGTGAAGTATCCAAACAAGAATTCATTTCTTGGAAAAACCACAGAATCGCTATAAAGTCCCAACCTAGAAACCACATGTCACTTCCCCAAGCCAATTTGTCACATCATCTCTAGTGTGCCACATCGTACATCAAAAGCTACTAATTAGAAGTGATTGTATAATATATATATCATTGGGAGACTATATCTTCTTTATCATAGAGTAAAATCATCATAAATACATATACAATAGCCAAAACATAATGAACAATATCTAGAATGAAATCATGACCAAAACAGATCAGTATCACTTAATAAGAAATACTAGAAAACCATTTCCAAACCAAATTATTATAAATTTTGTTCAATATATGTGTTATGTGTCACATGAAAAAATGAAATAAAGACACACTAAAAATTCCCCAGTACGTATCATAACCATTTATGGTTCACTAATTAATAATACAACCCTCAACATCCAAAAAACATAGGGATATTTCCAAAATCATATCCACCAAACATGAAGACTATTTGGTTACCGGTCAGGAAGACCGAGTTGGTTGTGTGTAAAGCATAATAGTTTATAACCAATATTATCTAAAGAAATATCCATTCAATAATATTGTATGAATTATTATTTAGAGTAATGTACAATATATGTAGTAAGAAATTCTATTTAAATTCTTCCTTAATTAACCACTTAATAACTTGGGTTCATACAAACACCCATACAAAAACACCTTATTCAGACTGTTCTATATATTAAACCATTCTAAATGAAATAATATATTTCATTACAAAAGGAGATTTCATTATTTATTTCATTCCAATTTCACATTCAAACAACGGTTCCTTGTTATGTTTTCTTTCACCCCATGATTATTATGAGAAGTATTATATCTCCGACAACCCTATGTTCACATATGACACAAAAATATATAGGGGCACTAGTGTGGTAGTCTAGATCCTAATGGGTATTTAGAGAAGTATCCATTATACCACAAATCATTTAAAAAATAAAATTTCATTTTCCATTATTCCATCCATTTATCATCTATTATCATAATTTATTTCACTACAAATCAAAAAAAATCAGTTATCAGGAAAGTAGATATTTGAAATAATAATTTTCATGTTCTTAGAACCCCCCAAGGGTGGATAACAATTTATATCATATTGCAACACAAAATGGGTTATAAAAGGACATGCATTGGTGAGTATAACATTACCCAATAGGGACCCCAAGATCCTTGATGGTCTCCCCAAATTCATCAAAGTAAAATCCTAAAAGCAAGATCTCAATCAAAAAGAATAAAATAAAAGATAGTTCACAGAAGGTATACAACATAAGGAACATGAATAATGTTGATTAGTCTTGAGAAAGATCATTTTATTCTGTTGAGAGGTTCAGTTGCTGATTTACTCTGGGACATTGTACATTTTATCCACAATGAGTCCCTCTACTACAAATCCACATAGGGATGCACTACTACTGATCCAAATAGGGTCGCACTACTGCCAATCCAAAGAGGGGTTATCTCTTGCTGATCCACATATGTTCTCTTTATTACTGATCCATGGAGGTTCTCACTAATTCCAATCCATAGATGGTTGGTCTTCTAACGATCCACAGAGGGTCTCTCATCACACGACAACCAGGCATTAGATTTCGTATCATAGTTATCTTGAGTTCTAAAGGTTTTTATCATCATTCAATCAACCATACATTAACTATCACGATGTCCCATGAAGAAATATCTTGAAGGACCATCTTGTCGTAAGGGTTTCAATGCGACAAGACGACACATCAATCAGATGCCCAACCTGCAAGTTATAATGAAAAAGGTTAATAGGGCCTTGATGGATTCGAGTCTGATCAAGCCCAACACACTCCAACATCTACCCAAACTCAAGTGGAGTATCTCAAACGAAACACCTCATTTCAAGGGTCCTCACGCCGTAGATGGAACATCAATCTGGCATCTAGTATACAAGTATAGTTGTTTTAGTGAAACATGGTCTCTTAGGTCTTGGTTCAGTCAGACAATGTGGGACCGAACCGACCAGACTCGAGGGTTTGGTGAGGGTCTGGTAAGGGTTTGGCCCGACTGGGGGGGGGGGGGGGGTCTAGCCTAGTTGGTTGGTTAGGCTAGACCGGTGGGTGTAGCCCAACCGGAAAACATAGCACACATGAGGTCGGTTGGTCTAGATCGGATGCAACATGTCTAGTTTAACTCAAATATAGGTGACAATGTGGCACTACCCTCCTCCCAAAATGGTCTTCTGAAGTCGATTGTTGCACCAACCAAGTGGACTGAGCAGGCCGCTCCTCTCCCATGTGTCTGGTCGTTTCCATGTCTTTACCCGCCCCTACCTTTCAACCATGACTCTTTCCACTACACCACATGAGAGAACCACTATCTTCACACAGCTGGAATGGGCCATTCGCCACCAACACGGGTGGTGCCCCTTAGGCAGTTGCTTCCGCGGGTCACCAGAGATGCTCCGGAGGCTACTTCCGGAGGCCTCCAGAGATGCTCTGGTGGCCCATTTTCCTTCTCGTCTGTGCCTATGGGCCTCTCGAGTCATCGCCTTCCCTGTGAAGACTGTAGATTAGTCTTGCCACCACATTTCATGATCCTGAACAAATAAGTCACATAAAACAAGAATGAATGGGCGGTATAATACTTATTCAGATTGACCTGCACCCTTTGTGATTGCATTTTAACATAGCGGAGTGGTAACGATTATAAAAAGATAAAGAAAAACCCCAATGTGATCCCATAAACCAAACAACAGAATTAAGAATGAATAAAAGATCAACCCATTGGTCAGTTGATCTGTGTTCATAATATTATTCATGAATGGGAAAAGAGGAATATTAATCACAAAAATCCCCTACTTGGATTTAGTGGAATCTGTTTCGGATGAAAGAAGGAATTCCACATTAATTATCATTCAATTTTTTCCACCGCTCATCGATCCTTGGATCTATTCCTCAAAAAATCATCATTCATTCACCATTATCAATTTTTGAGGATAGTTTTCGGTGTTTTTTCAGTGTTTTCCCACTAGTTTCTGATCTGTTTGCCAACACATTGATTAAAAAAACCACTCCATGTTGCATTCATTAATGTGGTTTATTAATGAACCAATTAATCACATGACAGTTGCAGTTACACAGACAAAGAAACGAGTCATTAATTATTATTCATTTAATGACCATAGTTACACAACGTTTCTGCCAACTGTCTTTCAAAGGTAGATGAAATGAAAAAAATAACTTAAAATTATTTTATTATTATTTTTCCAAAATTCCAACAATTATCTTTTTCATGCCACCCTTTCCAGTCGAAGTTAAGAATTGCCTAAGAGAATATTGTTGCTATAAATTCATTGATTCCCTCATATATTCAATCCGATCAACGATTCAAAAGATATAAAAACCTGCTCACATGCTTGCTGAATGTAACTTAAAAAAAGATCAAAAATAATTAATATTCACCATAGACCCACACCAGTCATTGTTATGCTCCGCCTGAGGGGATTTGGCCCCAAAAAACTCAACGGTAATCTTGTATTTTCAATCTGAGTTACAAATGAGATGTTATAAATATTTAATAATAAAATATTTTTTACTAAATTATTTTATTTATGACAAAAAACTAACCTCCATTATTGTTCTACTCCGACCATTGTTAGGGTCTACCTAAAGAAAGAATACCCTCACGAGCTCATCAATGGTATCTGGTTTTATATCTATGTCATCGTTCTAATGTTAAAATCATTTGAAAAATAAAATAGTTTTATTTAATTATTTTATTTATAGTTACACCATTTTTGGGGTTTCTCACTAGAGGCCTACAATGACTAAACATAAGTTGTGCCTAGGGTAAACCGGCCATTCTGAACACAAAGGCACCCTCATAATTCTGATCTAGAAACCCATATAAGTGATATTCTACTATTTTAGGAAAACTGATCTTGGGAACTATTTAATGCTTTAAATTTTTTTGATGGATCATTCAAGGCACTACAAGCCTCATAATCTTGTTTTATCAAATTTTGGGGTGTCAAATAATTCAATATAATAAAAAAAATATACAAAATTTTTGAGGTATTAAAACAATCTCCAAACCAACATAGTATATTTTTCAAATATATATGTGTCATGTTATGTATGAAAAAACACAAATAAATACACACTGATAAGTCCCATGTTGATATCGATATCATGTCTTGTTTCTATCAGATATTCTTTATCCCAACATAGTCATTGAATATATGGATCTTCCCCTTATATAGTATTACAAATATTTTGTCTATTTGGGTAACAATAAGTTTTCCAATGTCAGATGTGAGAAAAAAATAGTTATCCACGTCTAACAACATGTAAAAAAATATACACTCAATAACAAGGTATATTGTTTTATAAATAATAATTTACAGTAGATAAAGTAAACTATTTCCACAAAATTATTATCTATTTAACTAAAAAATTCCTCACCTTTAAAAATAAATTATTATATTCAATAAATTCCTCGAGTCACGTTGAATTATTAACCATTCACAATGGGACACCACATTTCATTATATCATGGGATACAATTAATAATTTATTTCGTATTACGCATTATGATAATTGGGTTATAGTGGAAAATTCTAGAATCCCATGGGTACATGGAGTAGTAGACCATCAGACTAAATTTTTTATCACATATAATTTATTAATATACTGGGGGCCTATTATGATGATTTGGAAAAAAAATTATATTTGGAGTAGTAGTACATATTCCAATACGCAGTCATAAATATCACATTTCATGTCTTATTAATTGAAATCAGTAGATTTATTTTATATATAAAAAATTATTCAACCCATTTCACAATTTCATTTATCGTGAAGGTAAATAATGTAAATCATCATTTCTAACATATTAGTAAATCACATGATATGATACCAGTTTATATTGTTTCATCACACCCCAGGTGTCATTATAAATTATGTACCCCATTAATCAATCAATATCATATACCTATTTTGTCAAAAAAAATTCATAATCACAATTTTCAGAAATGTCATTATCACAAAATAAATAAAATTTCATTATCTCATGGGAATGTCAATCAATCAATTAATTAAATTTTGAATGAAATATCCCAAAATGAATATCTAAATTTCAAAATTACATACAGTAATTTAAAATCAACACTATGGGATCTTAAATATAGACCACATGCCTCATGGTTGTTGAATGAAATTATCAAAACCCAAATCCCCAAATTGTTGCAGAATGATCCAGATCAAAACAACATAGATGATCTTGGACCAATACCTAAAAACCATATAATAGAATAATACATTAAAAAATTGATCTAAACCAACATACAATAAAGGAAAAACTATTCCTCTCCATTTGAAATTTTATATGCGATGTAAAGGAAACCAAATTGTGAAAGAATCACATTCTAATGAGGAGTGAATCCTTAAAAAGAATATTTGATTCGTAACCCATGGGACTCATTGAGACATGAAATCCTCCTAGTCGAATCATTTATAATAAGAAATATATTAGTGAATTTTGGGGTTTAATAGGTGTTAAAAAAGAGGCATTAAAAAATTTAAATAAAACTATATATTCATGATTTCTCAAAATTGGAACACACATTAGAAAACTAGGAACCAACTATAAAACATCCAACTATTTTGGGATGTACAATTTTTGGAGGGTTTCCAAACGGTTTGTCTGAACATTGGGCCAACTATGCACCACCTCATATCACTCCAAACATGTTGAGAAATTTCTTAGACCAAACCACATGTGTTTATAAAACCATGAACTAACCATGAATTACCACCATGTCCTCCAAAATTCTCAAATTACAGAAGAAAAAAACTCGAAACCTAACCCTCCAAAGCTATAACCGAAAAAAGAAAATTGTTTCATAAAACAAGCATGAGAAATCACCTAAAATGGCTGGGACCATACTTTGTGATTCTTACCATATCATTTTAATGATATTCTACACTTATCCTCATTGTTTATCATTTTTTATGTTATTTAATAAATGTTTCCGAAAATCTATCTTCCATGATTTCTTATTAACATCCTTTGAATATAACTATAACATCCCAGAATCCAATATCCAAGCATTGGTTATTTTCATTTTTAAATTTTCATAAGATAAAATTAATTAAATCCCACAATATTGAATTGTATAATAATCATGGTAAAGTAGAAACATATATGATTCCCATATAACATTTAAAAATAAAAATTACAATATTTTTTCATTGATAATATTTTACACTCTACAATATTATGTCATATCAATTTTAGTACACATCATAGATTCCTAGAAATGGAAACATGTTAAATGTGAGATCAAATTACTATTAAAGTAAAATTATATTAAAAAATAGCATGAATCAATAATCATAATGATCATGGAATGCTAAATAACTCAACAAAAATTATACAAAAATTGTTTATCTATAAAAATAAATATAGAAAGGTAAAAAACTAAAAACCCATTATATTTACTTAATAACATGAATATCATAAATAGATATGGAATAATCAATATGTAAATAAATAATATAATACTCATATTATTAATTAATTTAATTGATATTAAAATTTATCGATTTTAAATTCCATTGAGAAATATCATAGAAAATACTACAAAAATTATTAATGAATTAAATTCATAATTATTGGAATTCATGATCTCATGAATCATGATAGCTTTTCTGTTAGGAAATTTCTATGAATTTTGTAATAATATTACATAGATATTATTTGTATACCCATTTACCTAATGGAATATAATTGATTCATCTCATGATACTATTGATAAATTGTGAAGCTATCTATAAATGGATCCCACTGGTATATTCATCTCAAAATCATTACTCACATATTTAAAAATTTATTTAAAACACAAATAATCTCCCTCACCGCTACGTATCTGTATTGATTAAAAAATAATTATTATAATCATTTTATCATTCCTTTAAAAAATAATCAATTTAAAATAGTATATGTATAAGTACTACATAGTTTAAGAAATTAGAATATAAATGATAACTACTATATATATAAACGAAATTTAATGTCAAATGATCACAAGAAAGACAATAATTCAAGGAAATGTTGATAAAAAAAATTAATAATGTGATGGATTTTCAAAATTATCCCTATCCAGAATAACTTTAACTCATCTATATGAAAAATATGTATGGCATAAATAAATAAAATATGATGTGAAGTAGATGAAAATTAAAGGGTGTTCTAATTAAATAATATAAATACCTTATAAATATCTTGAAAAACAAGATTGAGTAAAATATCCATTACATTTTGAAAATTACTTATAAAAAATTAAAAAATAAATAAAGTACATTTCATCAATAAATACCTATAAAACATATATCATAGGATTTAAAAAATTTAGTGTTCATGAATGTGGTAAATTCTATATAAGTCATACATGCTAAAACAATTATTATTTTCACATTTTTAGTAGAAGACAAAACGACCTTATTTGGAAAACAACATGAACAGTAAATTAAAAACTTTATAAGTCAAACATGAGAAAAAATTATATTTCAATTTATTTTATGATGTTAATGTAATTTATTAACCCATTTTTTGAAAACATGGGGTTTTGAGAAAAAGGATATTCGATAATAGAGAGAAATGATATTTAATGTTTTTTAAAAACATTTTATCTTTAATTATATTCACATAAGTGTTTGAGAACAGTGTTGTTATATAAATATAAAATAAAAACCCATTTTATATTAGCATAATTGAGTATTTTATTCATTGGTAAATTAATTTCATTTAATGTAAATTCATGTATAAGAAATTCCAATTAAAATTAAATTCTATAATGAAACGTAAAAATGACAATAACATTAAAGTGAGAATTAATAAGTTAATTGATTATGTGTATAATAAATATGTATATATAAATAATTATGAAATCATGTGTAAGATAATAAAAATTCATTACAATCATTATCTTTGAATATCAGGGTAATCAATTATATAATATAACCCAATCAAAAAAATTGAGTTACAAAATTAATTACCACCTGGTAAGATTCAATTCAAATATTAATAGATGATATAAATTAATGTGAAACATAAACCACCCTAATATATTATGTATTATTGATATTACATATAAATTGGATAATATATATACAATATTAAATAAAATAGATGTATAAGATAACAATATTACTCAATGAAGTAAAATTGAGATGATTTCCCCTTACCACACACATCCTTTTGGATGAATTTGATTTAATCAGATGAATAATTTCAATAAGGATGTTATTAATTTATTCTAGAACATTATTAAAATTATAATATCATATATGGTACTATTATAAAAATTTAACATCCAATTTTTAAAAATGTTTCCTTATTTTCATTCTTTGGAGTGATAATTCTCTTTTTTTTCTCATGTGTGTTTTCTCATTAATGTTCTTGTAATTTATGATATTATATATTTTAATATACTAAAAAATGATATTAATATTATAAATATATTTTTTTTCAATTTCTAACATATTATGAATCATTATTTAAATTGGCCTTAGAGAATGGATCACATCGCTTGGTAGAGACTATTTGTCGTACGAACACACAAGAAATGTTATAATTTCTTAAAGAAGTTAAAGGGTAATGTTATACATGATTTATTAATTTTTATGAATAAATATCTTTCCTTATATATTAAAAACATTTATTAAATATTTCTTTATTAGTTTCCATGCAATTAGAATGTTAAAATATAATTTTATCGCTTCGTGAGGTGGTACTCTGTCGTACACAAAATAAATGCCATCATATATTGAAACTAGAATAATGTGTTAAGATATATGTTTTGTTATAGTTATTTAATTATATTGATATCATTAATATAATATGAAAATATTAAATCTATCATTATGTGTTTCGTTTTAACCAGGTAATGGAGAAATAATTACATCAGTCCATGAGGCGTTTTTCTAGTGTACACCCAATCAATGGTTTTGTTTCCCATTGGATAGAATCGGGTGGATATAAATGATTCAAATTACATATTAACATTTAATTATATTTTATATTCTATTATTATTAAATAAAAATCGTTTAATAAAATTAATGATAATTGGAATAATAATCAATATAAAATTATCATTGAGGAATGTTACATATTTTTCGATTGAACTCTTTTGGTTTTCCAAAAAACCTATCCTCTATTGAATAATTATCAAAAAAAGGCATAAAAATGTTCATTAGATTTTAACTGTTGCACTTGGATTATTATTGGAAGATCAAATATTCTTCAAAAGTGTTATGTGGGGAAGATACTTGAAGAACAGTTATAAGATATGTGGGTGATTATGATGTAATTTTTTAAAAGAAAAAGGTGTACTGTTATTTTTGAAATTACCAATGGATACAGATTCTTTCTTTAATTAAAATAACATATACATTGTATAAATATGTCCATCCAGTATTTTGAAATGTTGGTATGTTATTTTAATGCTCTTAATTTCAGTTTAACCCATGGTAATTCAGTATTTATCTTATCTGTGGAAATTAATATTTTACCTAATTTTCTATTCATAATAGGAAAGACATAATATTTTATAATTAGATAATACAAATAATATTGAAACAAATAATATAATATGATTTTCTAAATTCAATTCATATAAGTGTATGAATAAAATTTAAATACAATCTTTTAGAAGCGGTGAAATTGTGGAATTCCATAGTGAATATTTTCATAAGAATGGATCGATTTAATATCAAAATTAAACATATAATTGATTAAAATGAAATCAAAAATTTATATTGTAATATAATTGAACAAATTATAAATAAAAACCATTTTAAAATTCATTTTTACATATTTTATTATTTAAAAGAAAAAGAAGGTTTGAACCAAAAATAATATTTTTCCCAATTCATAAAAAAATGTAACATTTCATAAAAAAACAAAATATTATTTTGATACTATTATTATGAAATAATGATTATTTATTAAAATTAAAATATAAAAATGTGCAAAAATTAATTTTAAATTCTTGATAATGTATTTAAAAACCCTCTTTTTCAAAAATAATGTTTTCTATAAAACATTTATTTTAAATTTTAATTAAATGTGATTTTAAATCTAATAGATATATGGTTATAATATCAATAATTTTGTTAATATTCCTAATACAGTCTAACATAATGGACTGGTTGTAATGGTATGCTATATAAAATATCACTTATACTCAATATTTCTTGTTCTGTATGCAATCAAAGAATTTGAATTTAAATAAAAATATTTCAAGGGTTTTTAATTCTAATGTTTCTTCTAAAATAGTAAATAAAATAAATTATTTCTATTTTATAGTTATGGGGTTTCATAGAAATACTCTAATGTTTTAAAATATCAAATATTGTTCTGTTGGTATATTACCAGAACACGTTTCAATGGGTTCCATTTGAAAATATTATTAAAATTTCATTATTTTATTCGCTCTCTAATCATATTTGAAACATTCGACTATTATAAAGTCATTGATTTTAACCATATAAATCATATCTGGTTTCAAACAAAATATTTCCAATATTTATATTAATTTAATCTATATAAATCTATTTCATAAATATTTAATGAAAAAATGGTTTTTTTGTCTAAAATGTTTACCATTACACTACCTCAGAATGACCCTTACAAAAGTTAGGTGAATCTATGATTCCCTTTTGCGATGTTGGAATGATATTAATATAGAAATATAATTACCATTATGTGAGGATATCTATCCTCACATAATTACTAGAATCACACAAAATAAAGAATCTAACTTTATGTTTCTATGTAACATTTATGTTGAGAATCAAAACCCATGAAACCAAAGGGTATATGGATTTAGCTAATCATTAAGATAGGTTTTTTCATCAGGGTATAATAAATAAAAAAAATTAAAATGATTGATTTTAAAAAAATAATAAATTATAAATAAAAAGACTATGTATACCCCCTCTATAGTAAAAATATTTCAAAAAATGAAATGTGACAGATTTAGAAATACAACAACTTATTTTATCCTACATGATTATACTATATATTTTTCTTCCAAGACTTTTTTTTTGATAGTAATTATATTCAATTTTAGTCAAAAAATAAATTTTTTATATTAATAATAAATTTATAATTAAATATCATCATTTATTCAAAGATAAATATAAAATTAAATCATTTATAATATATATAATATTTATATTCATCGCAAAAATAATTAAAAGATGTAATAAAAATTCATAAATAAAATAATATCCAAATACAATTCTATATATTTTAAAAATTACTTATAAAATGTTAATTCCTCTTCAATTTTTTTTGGATTTGTTCTCTAAAAAATTAATAATATTGTAATATGAAAAAGAAATCATATAAAAAAATTTCTATATCACTTTATAATTTTTTTACTCATACACCATATCAATAGATTTTAAAAAATAATATAGATTCACTATCTGTCAATGATGAAAAAAGTATTTAGGTTTTATTGAATCACATTATACTCATCATCCCTAATTTAAAAGTTTAATCTTAAATGATCATTTATATTGTCAAATAACCTATATCCACAGAACTTTTTGTAATGTATTTATTTAAAGTATCATAATATTTATTTTAATATTAAAATTTATCGAATATAATACAGAAAAATTTAACATGCTGAGACATATAACGAAACATCATCTAAAATATTTTTATGACTGGGATATTACTTTCATCCTCAAAACAATTACCACCATTTAATTTTAAATATTGAATATTTTATAAGTGTAATCATATATTGTAAAATAAAAATGTAATAATACAATACAAAATAACCACATTAAAAATTTATATTTAATTTTAAAATGTTTTTTTCTATAATGTATCTTTATATTCATAGAGAAAAAAGGTAAAAATATGGTAGAAAAAAATCATCATATTAATGTCTTCATATATATTTTGATCATTCAATTAGAATATTATTTAAAAAATGTTTCTTAATTCTTATATAACTATAGGAAACCATCCATAGACAGTACATAATATTTTTCAAATTAGGTACATATAGATATGAAGAAAATATATATTTCAATGTAATATAATCCACTATATGTAAAAAAATATTCGAATTATAAAATTGATAATTTATAAAAAATTTATAGAAAAGTTATATCCCCATATATTTTATATGTTATAATTTAATATTAATATTCCTTTCCGCATTTCTACTCATTTATAAAATCACAGAAATATTCTTTGGAGATTTATATTAGGTATCAAACACATATGATCACCATGGGATAGCGAAAATATTATAATATTTAATTCTTTAATTGTTTATACTTATTTTTTTGGGTTTTATAAACAAGAATTCATCAAAGGGAAATTTTTTTTCATATAAGAACTCTCTATTTTCCCGACCCATACGTAGAATATCCTACTAAATAATTTTAGATCAAAAAAATCCAATGATTGGGTTTAATCACTAAATTAATATCTTATTCATATTCATAAAAGACATGATAATTATATATTCTCTCATAGTACTAATATAAAATATTATATAAGAATATAAGACCATGTTTAAGAGAATCTCAAAAAAACGCATTGTTTGGGAATTATCATATAGGAAAATATCCTAATGGGAAAAAATTATTCCAATTATGACCCTAATTTAAAGGTAGATCTCATAAATGATAGGATTTTTGTGAATTTCCATTTTAATACATGTTATAATTTGTATATAAAAATTAATCACTTTGAAAAAAAAAATTACACTAGTAGAATACTAACCTATACCAACGGTTTGGAACCGTTGGTATAGGCCTCCAAACCGTTGGTATAGCCTATACCAACGGTTTGGAGAACCGTTGCGAAGTAAGCCGTTGGTATAAGTAATATGAAAATATATTCCAACGGATATAAAACCGTTGGTAAATGTATTTCAAAAAAAAACATGTGCTGGGATTTGATCCCACGACCCCTTGTTTATAATCGAACGACTTAACCACTAAGCTAACATCACTTTTGTAAACATAATTTCATAAATATATATATGTATTATAATAATTATTTAAAATTTAGATTTATATAATGTTCTCGGGTAGCAGACCTGGAAGAAATGAAAGAATCTATCCCAACGGTTGTCAAAACCGTTGGGATAGACCTATTCCAACGGTTCTCAAAACTGTTGGGATAGGTGGAAATTTCGGGGGGTGTATGTTGGATTTGGGGCTGAGTTTTCCCAACGGTTCTCCCAAACCGTTGGGAAAGGGGGGGTCTTTCCCAACGGTTTGGGAGAACCGTTGGGAAAGAGGCCTCAAAACCCCCCTTTCCCAACGGTTCTCCCAAACCGTTGGGAAAGGGGGGGTCTTTCCCAACGGTTTGGGAGAACCGTTGGAAAAGGGTGTATATAAGTGTTGGGAAAGATCTGATTTCCAGTAGTGTTAGAAACAATTTTTTCATTAGAATCCACAAAATGATAGGGATTTTGAAAACCTAAATTATGAATTACCATAACTCATGAATTTCTATTTCTATAACATGGATCAATAAAAATATTGGTATATGGGCCTCTATTAATAGCATTTGGCCAATGTAAGAATTTATAACCAACTTCCAAATGGAAAAAACAGGCGTTTATAGTGACAAAAAGATAAAAGTTATTGTGATGTACGAATAAATACCACTTTTTTATGAGTAGCTCAATGTTGTGATTAATTAAATTTATAATTATGGAATTATACAGCAGAAGATACAACCTCTGCATAATTAATAATTATAGTATGAGTGTAGAAAAGGTTTTAAAAAGTGATTGTACATCTTTGATAAGGGAAATTATAGCAATTAAATTGATGTCAACTATGAAGTGAAGATGTTAATTCATATAATATTATCTATTCAAAACGAATCAATTAATAACTCTGAGAATACTTTTTATAATTTCACTGAATATGTAAAATAATAAATTACTTGAAATTCTTCATGAACTTATCTCCTTAAATTTTGACGACCTCAATTAGATGAAACTAATCAGAATTGAGGATTAGTGAAATTAAATATTTATTGATAATGAGGAAATGGATATTTTCTTCCACCTTCATAAATTATTAGGATATTTCCAAAACTACTTTTCAATGATCACACATGATACGATTAATGATGATTTGTTTACTTAAGATTCTTTTACACAACCATGTTCTATAAATAAATCCAATAAAGATAAAACAATGTTTATTCAAATTAAATGATATAGGATATCATTAATAAATCAAATTACATAGAAAACATCATAAAAATTTTGATGTCTACTACATCTTCAATTGATGAGATGGACATTTTAGTTATAAATCCTCAATTAGATTCTCACATGTGTGTTTAAAGTCTTAGGGTTTCATCATTTTTAATACATATATTATTCCCACAAATGTACTTCATATAGAATAAGTATTTTAAATAACATTTACTCCCAAAATGATAGTAACACTAGTCAGTGGCTAGTCCATGGGGAAATTAACTTTTTATAGTGTGCATATGATTGATTTAATATTATAACACCACCCCTATAAAATGGAGATTTAATGGAATTAATTTAATGTTATATTATTTTAATGATAAATTTTTTTGGTTACAAATAAAAATTGTATGTTATTCACCTAGAAGATTTTCATACATAAATTTGACATTTTATTGCATAATATTCAATATATTTCATAAACACACACCTAGAAACGTAATAGTTTAACATTACTGGACACCACATAAACCATAATCTTATAACATGAATAATCATCATCATATCAAAAAGTGGTATTATTACATATTAATCATTATTTGAATACCCTAACTAAATATTTCATGATAACATGGTGATTGAAAGATAATAAACGGTGGGATAATTTACTAAGAATGGCTAAAAATTGTACATATAAATAAATGTGCATTAGATATGCATAAGGGTATTCTATAATGAAAATAACATACGATGATCTTACAAAACCATTCACATATAATAATCATGATTCATGACATAAATCATTAAAATTTCAGAACACATGTCTTATAAGAGTTATAAACCATAAAAAAATAAATAAACTATAAGATCATGTTATAATAGTGGGGTTCTATCAAAAATATCAAATAAAAATCATATATAATGGTTAACAACGAATTTCATCATCATAGTGGATCATGACTTTCACCTTTTTCCATTATTGATGAAAATTCACATTTATCATATAATAGATTATGACTCACCAGCTTCAAATATTAGGTAATGACATGAAACCTATCTCCCATTTTTACCACTTGAGTTTTAAAAAATTACAAAATTATTTGAAGCAGAATATAGGTCTCACATGTATTAATATGAAAACTATAATCCTATGGTAAAAATATATATTAATATATTCACCATATCATAACATCAAAACTAATTTATAGTATATGGATTTCATAAACAATTCTTAAAATACCCATATCATAACCCATGATATATAAATATGTTTAAAAAAATTTATTCCTCACAAACATTAACTGTCCATTGAATGATTGTGGATGGAATCAATCAATAATATCCCTGATAATGAATTAGTATTATTGATGTATGTCATCTAGATGATAAATAAATTTTAAATATCTCTTTCTAGCTTTCTTATATAAAATATCATTCTTACTATAAAAAAAATTGAAAAACAAATTCATTTATCGAAATCCTATTATTTGAATATAATCTTTGAATGATATAAATATGATTCAAATATTATTGAAAACATTTATTTTGGTTAAATATTTTGAAAGAAATTTTTTAAATAAATAAATTTAATAATAATTTTGTTTTTTAATAAAAATGGAATCATATAATGTAATATTTAAAAAATTTACTTGCAATTATGGTATTATTTTTATTCATTTCTTACTTGTTAAAATAATTATTCCTTTAATATTTTAAATATAAGACAACTTAGATTTGTTTGGAATGTGTCTTGAATATTCCTTTAATAACACTTTTTAAAAATTACAAAATCCTTTGAAATATATTTAATAAATAATTTAGAGAAAATTATATAATTGATTAATAAAAATTTATAAATCATTTATGTGGATGAATATATGTTTTTTGACAGAAGGGAGAAAAAAGCTGATTTTCATAAAATAAGTATTTTAAATTATTGAGTACATAATGAGAGGATAATGAAGGGAAAATAAATATTCCCATGTAATTTCCATATGAGGATAAATTATATTTGTTTCTTGAGGTATTGATTATAATATTTCATCATGAGAGTCATTAATATAACCAATCCTGATAAATGAGGAGATTGTAACTTAAAAACTAAAAATCTTTTTGTAATTAGGAATTGATATTACCATAAAATATTACCATTTAATCTAACATAAAATATAATCATAAATAATTATATCATTACATAAAATTAAATTTTGGATATATATATATATACATATATATATATATATTCCCCATTAATAATATAAGTTCATAAGACCACATATGTCTCACTAAATAGAAATTTAGATAAATCTCTTACATTAAGTCACAACATCCTTCAAACAAGATTAAACCTCATATATAATAAACATAAGAATATAATAAATATATTAAATATATATAATTATATATATCATTCCATATATTATTTACATATTCTCTTTTATCAGATATTTATTAAAAATTATATGTCAATCTATTGTTTTCGGTAATAACTATATTGATTTTCTTGTATGTTTTGAATTATTATTGTTAGTTCTATTAAATTGATCATTGTTTAATAATGTGAAAAAAATCAATTATATAAAGATCACATATATTATATATATATTAATTTAGGATAATACATAAACATTGGAAATAGAAAATGAAATATATAAATAATGGACACAATAGGTTTTACATAGACGTGAACTCTTCTTCCATTTTCTCGATGGGTGAAATAAAATAAAAAACATTAATATCTTACCATTATAGATCAATTTTATTTTACATAAACCACATATATTCATTAAAGTTTCTCTATTTACATTTAATTAAATTAATTAATGATTAATGAATCAGATCTATTTGTTAAGTGGTAGTTAACCTTATTCAAGAACCACATTATCAAATCACCCATGGAATTGAATGTAACATGGTCTTTTAAAGATAATAATTAAAGGAGTATATTTATGTTAATTTTATCATAAATATTTATATATATACATTATATCTATAATTATACCCAACTATTAGGATTTTTGATGGAAAATGTGTCCTATCGGTTCATGAGGAGGTAGTATGTCGTACCCATGAGTGACATTGTTGTTTCCAATTTAGGATAAGATCATATTGTTTTAGGCCATAGATATAATATAATATCAAATACTAATATTAATTATGCCTTTTTTTATATTTTCATGTCTTAATAATATTATATAATTTTGGGTAATGAAATTAATTTATAAATCTCATTGATGAATCTTACCACTTCTTTGAGAAACATCGATCTGTTTTCACCAAAATATATCCTAGGTTTTATTTATGATCCAAATAATTATTTAGTACATAAGTAGTGAGTTAATGTTGTTTAAAGGGATGTATTTATCATAAAAAATGTGTTTTAGAAGTGTGAGGAGGATAAAAGATTAGGTGGCCATTTATAAGTGGGGGATTTGACACACATCGATTTTTTGAAAATAATATGATGTAACACATTATTATCATTTTGAAAAATATAAAAAATATAATCCTATCTCTACAAGATTATAAAATATATAAATATTTCAATATTTTTTATAATAGATTATAATTCATTTTACCTAATAAATATTTAGTTCAACCCCCTGTAAACTGATTTTTACCTTAACCACAGAAAATAATTTTTATCATTATTACTATTCATAATGGAAAAAAATAATGTTGAACATATTAGATGATAAAAAATATTTTCATTAAAATTTTTGGATCCAATTTTTGAAATTTAATTAACAGAAGTGGATGAATTTAATTTAAAATTAAACCCATGGTCATAATAAGAATGAAGGATTCAAAACACAATATTCTCATAATTATAGAATTGTTTAACATCACAATTGAATTTGTATTAGATCCATGTAACTGATATTTGATTATTAATTTTATATTTAAAATAATTTTACATAATAATTTTTATATAAATTGTTTTTTTTATTTTGGAAATATGTAAATGAAAGAACAAATCATAACAAAAACATGCATATTTCATTATCTATGGACAAAATAATCATATCATAAAATTGTGAAAAAATTACTCAAATATAATTTTTACATGAAGATTAAAAATTAGAGTTACATTTTTCAAATAAATTTTTGAAATGTGTTATGATATACATTCATTAAATGTTCATAATAAGTAATAAGACCATTATTTTAAAAATAAATATTTTTAATACATATTAAGTATTTTAAATAAATTATTATTTCATTCAATATTTTTTCTTTATATAAAAAAATATAGTTTTTTTATGAATTACTTATTAATATTTATACCTATATTCTTTATGTTAATTTTGTAATGATCATTTTTAAATGATAATATTAATAATATATAATGTTTTTCTAACACATTGTGTCGCATGTAACATAAGAAACACTCTGTGTTTCTTGTAATGAAATATATCAATGATATTTAATTTTTTTACAAATAATTATTTTAAAAAACTCAATCTGTTAGATATATTAATCGTCTCATTAATATTTTTTCTATTAGGTTATAATTTTCCATTACAAATTGGTATTCACTTGATCTATGTGACTCCTCATGCACTACATTTTCCATGATTAATTTAACTCATCACACAATATTTATACTACTTTTTTACAAGGTTATTAAACATCCCTACCCTTTTATGATAGAAAATTATTACTTTTGAATTCCCTAAATGTGGTAAGAGTGTTCTTGAATCATAGAACAATGTTGATTGAATTAATGATTATTTCTTTTGATATGGAATGATTATACTATTGAATATAAAATTGGAGTAATAATTTAGGGGTTTATTTAGGTTCATGACAATTGTTATTTCATCTAATTTTGATGCTCAACATCATAGAGTTGAAGATAATACAAACATTGAAATTATTATTCATCTTGAAGAAGATTTTGATGGATACATTAAGACATAAAATCTTCAAAATATTAATTAAAAGATTAAAATGGATAACATCATTTAAAAATAGATAAAGTAATGTTATATGAATATTATATTCAATAATTCCATCTAGAAGAACAAAATCGCCAGGGGGCCCAAATCTGTTCCTATAGATATTTAATATATAGTGGACAACATGAAATCTATATTTGATAATGTTTTATTTTTGTAAATGGATATATTTAACATCATGTTCTTCATCACTAAATTATTAGACGACATTATCTCCATGATTTAAGGACATTATAAAAAAATTAGTGTCAAAATAATTCCATGGGAATCAACGATTATGGATGAAATCATTATCATTAACCATGTATCATACCATATCTGGGAATGTTTTATAAACATCATCCTTTAATATCATTTACATATAACTCAAAATGTTGTTTTTATATGGTTTTTTTAATTTCTAGATATGAATATTTTACCATGTGGTCTAAATGATTAGTTTCGTAACAAAAAAAATTATTTATAAATCTAGATTTTTAGGCTAGTTTCCTTTTACAATAAATTTTAAAAACAATTAAAATAGTTTTAGACATTATACAATGTTATGCCGCTAATATATTCATTTCATGAAGTCATTTTTCATTAGAAAATTATGGAAAATGTTTATATATTCATTATCATAACACTCATGTGTGTTAATCTACTTATAAAACTTTTCATAGTGGGGAAAACATTTCTTGAAACATGATTAAATAAATTTATTTTAAATAATACATTGGGGATTTATTTTTGTTATCTTATATGTCATCAATGGGATGTTCATAAACAATGTAATAATAAATCTAAATCCATCTCATATATATATATAAATATATATATATATATATTTAAATGGTTCTCTTAAAATATAAGTAAGATGATAAATGAATATTAGAAGAGGTTACACGATGTTTATAATCATTTCATCAATAATAAATTGTTACCTCATTGGTCCCCTTCTAAGACCTGTTGAATATGGAATTTTGATAACCAAAAAGGATTCTAGGTGGTATAAATCACCATCTCAACTCATTTTTTTGATTATATAATTATTTTCATTTAGGTATTGAAAAAAAATTATGATGACATTATCTCAGAAAAATATTATAATGTCTAAGATCGAATGATATTTTGGAAATATATTGTAATATATTAAAATATTAATATATCTTTTTATAAAAGGATTAACATCCTTAATGTGTAGGGAAATAATAATGCAGTATTTCACTTAACATACCCTGGAATTAAACTATATTATGGGATACACAAATAAAGATATATCACTAAAATTTGTTAACATACTAATAAGAAACTCACGTGTTTGATGGAAAATTGGTTTTATATAGTTGGTAGTTTCTAACCTATAAAATAAATCATTATCTATAAAATTAAATATCCTTTAAATTATATTTATTGGAATATTCATGAATTAATAAAACAAATTATCTCATGAAACGCTATGTAGTAGGCGTATATATTAAAAGAAGATGGATGCAATGATGTGAAATAATTGATTATACACTTATAAATAAAGAGGTTTTAGTGTGAAGAAATGTCACAATAATTATGAATTCCTATTAAATATGTTTTATATGATCATAAAGGGTAACTTTATAACACATATTTTTAATAATTCTAAATTTTATTATAAAACTAAATATTGACTCGTCAATTTTTTGTCCTCCTATTTTTTTCTTGATTTTAAATCCTCCTTCTCTAGTATTTTAATTAAATCTTTGTTTGTTTTAATAGAATGGAATTTTCCATAAAATGGTGTATCAATATTTTTGATAAGAATAAATCATTGTAGTTCTCATAATTATTTGCATAAATCAATGGACCCAGATGCTTGAAATAATGATAGGTTATAGGGACCTCACAAAACCTTAGCTGATAAAATCAAATCTTCTATCGGTAATAAAAACATTACTTTGTGTTATGATATATTGATCTAGGAATATACATGTAATATAATGTGGGGAAAATTATTTTCAATTATGATACCTTTCATTGGTCTACAGTAGATTCTACATTGATTATAAAATTTAAGAAATTGTGTACAAGCCCTCTATATTAATACTGAAATGGATGTCACGACCCGTCCCCTGGGGCATGTATCATGACTACCCCAACCCCACCTTCCATAGGCCAGGGGCTGGAGACTAGCACCAAAGGCGTAAATCACTAAAATGGGAAGGCATTGCCTTTATTACTATAAACAAACACATTAGAGTACACAACTAGAAGCAAAACACTATGTAAAAACAATATACAAAAGAAGTACTGAATGAAAACGGGGCCAGAAATACAAGACCAATAAGAAAGTACAAATACAACTGAAAATCAAGTACAGATGAAGTAATGTTATGTAGCTATTGGGTAATTCTTCAGGGTTCCTAACTTAAGGGTAGGTACAGATGGCCTCCTCAGCACTCAACGTCTGTCCGTCTATTCCGTGTACCATCCCACCGAGTGGTCTACCTCCGGGTATCGTCCAATCCTGCTATTATCTACCTCAGTTATTGTTGTTCTTCATCTATAACCAACACAACGAGGTGCATGAATATCCCGTGCAGGGGTGAGTATAACGATACTCAGTAGGTACTCCAAGACCCTCAAGATCTCACAAAATCAACAAGGATAAACCACAAAGTATGAAATCAACAGATAACCCCACATAGGTATATGCCCTACATATACCAAATTAATCAAGTAATCCATCATTGTCATGAAGAAAACACAATGTTACTGACTCAGCTCAATCCAGGGTTTTATTCATGGGGGGTAGTATCAAGTATCATTCCCAGTCAAACTGTAAAAATCTAGGCTGCCTATGTACTCCTCATCTATAGAGTAATGTGGGCCTGCCACGTCAAACATAGGCACTTCCCACTATCCTGGACTGTTGAGTTACTCCTTTTGTAGAGTACCATGGGTCTGCTGCGTCACATTGAGGAGCTCCCCACTGTGGGTCTGCCACGTCACACAGAGGTGCTCCCCCTCATAGCCTACTGAGGTACTCCACCTATCGAGTACCATGGGTATTCTACGTCACACAAAGGTGATTCCCACTATGGGTCTTCCATGTCACATATAGGAGCTTCCCACTGGGCCAGTCGAAACACTACGAGTAGATCAGTCATCATTCGTCAGGTCTCATCCATTTACAAGGTCTCCATAATCTGCTCTCTCGTCTCCAAGAGGATCTTCTTCATGATCTATAGGTTGATACTCCAGCTAACATTAATCCCCCTGTATAATTCTCACAAAAGTTTTTCCTCTTCATAGGGGTCTCAAGACAACAGACAGTGCGTCAAACAGACGTCTGGTCTGCGTGTTATAGGCATTTCCGTTCTGGGGGCCCGGTAGGATTTTAGGTTCAAACCAACCATAATGTACCCCAACTGTGTCCAAATACCAATTCGGGTATTACAAAAGAAACGCCTCATTCAAAGCGTTCTGTCTCCGTAGATGGTTTGTCGATCAGACACCCGTAGCCCATGTTATGAGTGAAAAGGTGTATTCGGGTCAAACAGGTTTGAACTGGGGTCCGACCCGGCCCACGGGTCCGACTGGCCTGATGGGGCGGCCTAGCCCGACAGCAGCCCGGACCGAGGGGGCGGCCTAGCCCGATGGGGTGGTGCACCTCGAGTGGATGGCCTAGCGCCCAGTGTGGCCCGATTGGCGGCCCCGTGGCCCAGCTGGCGTCCCGTGTGGCCCAGATGGAAAGCGGTTGGCGACGCCATGTAGGGCACGCCCAAGCCGCCTGAGGGGGGGGGGGGGGGTCCGTGCCCACTTTCTACCAAACGTAACCGGTGCTAGGTGCTGGTTCAGTAACCCGTGCGACCCAGGGGTCTCACTTTGTCCAGCTGGTCGAGTGTCCAGCCGCTTCCGCACCGCCGTCGGCCAGCCCAACCGCCCGCCTCTACACCTCCGCTACGGACCGCCCTGGCTGTGGCTCTCCTCCTCCACATGGAATGATGGATCTGTGCCCCTCCAACACTGTCTGGATTTTCCGTGGCCCTATTATCCTCTATGAGGTGCGCCGGCACCGCACTTTTCTGCCGTGGACTGGCCTGGCCGTAGCCCCCTTCTTCCACGCGAAACGATGATGTCGCGCCCTTCGGGAGACCCGACGGTCTTGCGCCGCCAGTTTCTTCATGGCCAGCCCGTCAATGATTGTTGTTGACCCACCACAGTTCACTCTTCCACCGGCGGCGTTGCGCCACCACTACCGTCAACAAATGACGGAAAACAGTGGGAGATTCTTTGTTCGTGCGACCCACACTCTCCGCCTTATGGTGATAAAAATTGGAAAAAAACAAGCCATGTTTTGTACTTTGAAGGACAAAAACAATTTCAAACGTAAAATCCCCTACCACGTATTTTTGTTCGTTGATGATGATACGGAAAGGCAGACATTGTTCCATTGACGTCCAAAAGAAGATGAATAAAGTTGAGGATGACGTCGTCGGCGTTCTTCAAGGACGACGCTTCCTTCTCCTGCCCCGGTTAAAGATTGTTCCTCGTTGGCAGAAGAGGCGTTCTTTGTTGGGAGAATTAGTTCCTCCATGCTCTTCCAATCCCTCGCCCAATGCTTCACCAAATTAATATACCAACAAAAAAATAATGGGTTAAGCTAACCCATTTATATAATTATTTTCAAAAATATTCAAAAGATTTAAAATTAATTAATTAATGTTACATTAATTTATTTGAGTGGATTGACACATTTATGCAGGAATTTCAAGGGTTCCCCACACTTATAGAGAGTTCAATGGGGTTTAAAGCCCGGGTGGTCCCCACCTCTTTAATTTATAAGAGGTGTTTAGACCTCGAGAGGGCCCCACCACCATAAACTCTCATGGGAGGTTATGGTGTGGTTTTTCCCACATCTAACCTCCACTTGGAGTTTTTAACGAACAATAAATAAAAAAGATAACACTTTATTTTTTATTTAATTTTATTAAAAACCCAAAATTTAACTTCCAATCTCAACCAACTGTCATTGAGGTGAAAGTCTTCTTAAGATAATACATACGCTGCAAGTTCAACGGTGCCCTCATATTTCAATTCCGAGCACTGGTTCAAATGTTATAAAATCCCACATGCACGTTAACTGAAGGTACCCGAACAAAATTTCAGAAATTTATTCCGAGCATACCGGGCCACAAAATCAAGCATCGTAAATTTTTGTGGATGCTTAAAATTCCCATGTATTTAAAAAAATTCCATGGAATTTTTGGGTATTTACATTCTCCCCACCTCATGGATTTATGCCCCTGTAAGGTACAACATGAACTAAGGGAATGAATGGAGGTACTGAGCACGCATCTGAGCCTCCCACACCCTTGTTCTCTCCTAGAGGTTCCCGTGCTTCCAGCAAATGCGTATCAGAGGTATCAACTGTCCATACAGGACCAGATCATGTTGATCCTGAATCTCCACTGGAACCTCCATGAATGTCGCCCCGTCATTGATGTATATCTCTCCATGGTCGATGATGTGGGAAGGTTCGTGCACCTATCTCCTCAGCTGAGATATGTGGAAGACGTCGTCCACCCGGTGCAACTAAGGTGGAAGAGCCAAGTGCTAATCCACCTTTCCTACTCTGGTGAGGAGCTAGAAAGGTATGATAAATCGCAGAGATAACATGCCTCCTCAACCAAATCTTTATAGAACTCATTATGGTGAAACCTGTAGAAAGACGTGGTCACCATCCTCAAACTCTAGAGGTATCTATCTCTTTTCAGCATATGACTTTTGTCTGCTTTGTGCAGTATTTATCTGCTTATGGATGATCTAAACCTTCTCTATGGTTTCTCGTACCATCTCTAGTCCCACTAGTGCTGACTCCCCTGTGTCTATCCAGTATATTGGCGATCTGCATGGTCGAACATACAAGGGCTCAAAAGGTGCCATATTAACGGTGGAGTGATAGCTGTTGTTTTAGACAAACTCTACCTATGGTAAGTGATCCTCCTAGATATTACCAAAGTGAAGGACACAAGCTCGGAGCATGTCCCTGCGGGTCTAAATGGTCCACTAAGTCTGACCATATTTTTGAGGATGGAAGAAGGTGCACAAGAGAAGCTGTGTCCCGAAAGCCTCCTGCAACCCCTTCCATAGCTGGGATGTAAACCATGTGTCATGGTCGGAGACAATAGAAGAAGTTACTCCTTGAAAAATCCCAATATCCTGTACATAGAGCCCTCCCAAGCTCTCTACTGAACCCATCTCTCTGATCGGTATGAAGTGATCTGCCTTTGTGAGTTAGTAGATGATCACCCAAATTTTGTCGTGACCCCTGGATGTACATGGAAGACCCGCCATGATGTCCAGGGATATCCCATCCCACTTCAATTTTGCAACCTCTAAGTGATTAACCAAGCCTGCTAGTACCTGGTGCTCCACCTTCAATTGCTGAAAAGTGAGGCACCGTGAGACAATCTATGCTACTTCCTTCTTCATTCCTAGCCACCAGTGGTGTCGTTGAAGGTCCTGGTACATATTCATCACTCCTATATGTACCAATAGAGGGGACTCATGAAACTCCCTCAATACATCATCCAGTAGTGACATTGGCACCATAGTACGTACTTTGAAGAGGATGACGTGCTCCCCACCATCTGAAAATCCATCAAATTCCTGCCCTATGGATATCTGAGCACGTCGTGTCTCACAGTCAGTGTCCCCAAATTGTGTGTCCCGGAATCGCTGAAGAAGTGGATGGGTGACTGTAAGAGACTAGAAAGGTAGCTCCATCTCTATCCACAAAGGATATCTATAAGGCAACCAACTTCTCTATCTCCTCTCCTAGAAGTTGTATGCCAGATCCCCTTCTAATAGCATCTACTACAACTTTCCCCTTCCCAGGTGCATAGACTATCTCGATGTCATAGTCCTAGAATAACTCAAGACATCGCTGCTGTCTCAAGTTCAAGTCCTTCTAAGAGATGATATACATGAGACTATTGTGATCAGAGTACACGTTAAGACGTTCACCCATTAGATAGTGCCGCAACATATTCAAGGAAAAGAACACTGCTGATAAGTTTATGCCATGAGTACTGTAGTTCTTTTCATGCTATCTCAGCTGCCGAGAAACATATGTGATCACTTCTCGATCATGCATCAGGACACACCCATGTCTGATCCCTGATGCGTCACAGTAAACTATGCACCCTATGCCATACTCTGGATGCCTCAAGATGGGGGCACTAGTCAGCCTCCGCCTTAGTTCTTGAAAGCTCTACTTTCATCTCTGCCACAACACGAAGGGTTTCCCCTTCTTCATCAAGGATGATAGTGGTGATGCAACTCTGGATAAATATTGAACCAATCTCTGTTAGTATCCATCCAAGCCTAGGAAACTTCATACCTCCCTCACACTCCTGGGTGGCTCCCAATCAAGTACAACCTCAATCTTCTCTGGATCCACTGGAACTCCAGCCTACGAGATGACGTGTCCCAGGAATTTAACCTCTCGATTCCAAAACTAGCACTTCGAGAGATTACCATAATGTTAGTGATCTGAGAGTGTGTCCATTACTACCTAAAAATGGTAGGCATGCTCCTCCTCAGTTGCCGAGTAGATAAGAATATATTCGATGAAGACTACGACAAAGCGATCGAGGTAACGCTAGATGATCCTATTCATCAGAATCATGAACACTGCTGGAGTGTTTGTTACACGGAAGGGCATAACCAAGAACTTGTAGTGGTTGTAACGACACCTGAAGGTTGTTTTCTGCACATCTTCATCTCGAACTCTGAGCTGGTGATAGCCTGATCTGAGGTCTATCTTCAAGAACCATCGTGCTCTCTTAAGCTGATCAAAGAGGTCATTAATCCTCGGGAGTTGGTACTTGTTCTTCACAGTCACCTAGTTCAGGAGACAATAGTCGACACAAAGTGTCAAGATCCCATCCTCCTTCTTGGTGAACAGAATCGGGAATTCCCAGGGAGAAACACTGGGCCGGATGAATACCTTCCTCTGCAAGTCCTCCAACTATACCCGAAGCTCACAAAGCTCAGTGGGAGCCATCCAATAAGATGGAGTAGATATCGGTGTCATCCTAGGGTACAAGTCATTGTTGAGGTCCACCTATCTGTGAGGAGTTAGTCCTGGAACATAGTCAGAGAAAAAATCTGTGTACTGGTCCACCACTACAGGATAAGTCAGACTCTCCACATCAACTACTCTGAGGGTAAGGCAAGTGAACTGGTGAGTAATCGACTGCACCCTCCACCGAGTAAGTCCGTCATGCTGCAAAGGTTCCCTTCCCACTGGTGAAGGTAAAAGTGATCCCATCCATGCAGAAACACCACACTTTTCTCCTAATACATTCGATCTGAGAATGGACTGTATATAACCAGTCTGTACCTATGATGACGTCGTAAGTCCTCGACGCTACTACTAGGAGATCCCAGCCGAGGCTCTCACCACATAGAGTAATCTCACACTGCTGGCACAAGTCTATAATAGTCGAGTCTTCTCCTATATGAATCTCTAGTTGTAATGATCAATCCAAAGGCTTCGTCAGAATCTCTGAGATCCGAAAAAGGGAAGTGGAAATGAAAAGTGACTGGAACTTGTGTCTATAAGAACTACAACTATGGTGAAGTATACACATATCGTACCTCGAATCATCTCCGAAGAGCCATGGTCATATGCCTCAGCTTCCTGATGTTGAGTTATTCTATGTCCACCTGCTCCTTGTGGTCGGGGTGGTCCTCCTGGTGGGGGTGGCGATAACACCTCTTAACGTTGTTGTTTCCTCTGGAATTTGGGATGATCTCATTGATTTAAGATTCAAACATTCCATGCGGTTTCTAATGGTTTTTTTCGTAGAACCGGAAACATCCAATGATTCCATATCCATTTGGACTTACTTTCCAAAGGTAGGTGCTCATTAGTTGTGAACTGATAGACTTAATAATTTGCATTGGTCGAGAGGATGAGAGGTCGGACTCATCACACATTTTTGAGGATAATTATTGTCAACTCTATGACTCTCTTTATAGATTTATGTTATGTTCGTGAATCCTTATTAAATTACCAAGTATGAAAATGAGTTTTCCTTTACATCTGACAGTCAATGATTAACATGTATAAAATTTAGAGAATCTTTTATATGTATTCTAGGTTCTTCATCGATAAAGAATCATCTATATTTGTTTAGAGATTCTTAGTAAATGGAATCATGCAATACAATATATAAAAGTCTCTTGGTCCTTATGATGACCGTACTGATTTTAATGCCACTCAGCGGGGAACTTGACCATTATTGTCATTCAAAAGGACATGAATTATTTCATAGTTTGGATAGTACCCGAAGATGGGCTCCCTATGTATCCTTTGTTTTGGAAAAGGAATCAGAACCCACATACTTCGAGTGAAAAAGTATGAGGTTTATGCATGATTTATGTCTCAAAGAAAGATGTCATAATTACTTTTACACTCTAGGCTCACGTGAGTCATGATCGGTGTGAGAAACAAGAGGAATTGGTAAAACCAGACAATTTTTCCATGAAAGATGAAATCATAAGAAATTATGTGGGGATTATGTATGCATGACTGCCCAAAATAGATGAAGATTGGGTTTTACTTTAGGGAAGAAACCTAGGAACAAGGTCCATAATGGTATATGTTTTTTATGGAGATTTGGATACTCTATCTGGGGGCTTACTCATGAGGAAGGTGCCCAAATTAGGAAGGGACTTATGATTGGTTTTTACTCCTAAAAGGGAAGCCGATGTCAAATGTAAATTAACACTGGTTAAGAGAAATTATGAATGGGGATTATTCTTAAAGAAGAGGCCCATGTTAAAGGGAATTATGACTGGGACTTATTCATGAAAAGGACGCCCAAGTTAAAAGGATTATGATTGGGGATTATTCCAGAAAAGGATTCCCAGGTTAGGGGACTTGGGGATTATTCCTAATGAGGATTCCTAGGTTAAAGTGAATTATGACTGGGGATTATTCATGAAAAGGAGGCCCAAGTTAGGGGACTTGGGGATTATTTCTAAGGAGGATTCCCAAATTAAGAGAACATGGACTGGGGCTGACTCCTGAAACGGAGGCCCATGTTAAGGATTCTCTCATCTATAAGGATGAGTTTGAATTAATGAAATCTATGTTCTTAGTGACATAAAGATATGTAAATCAGTAGGTTTTATGAGATGTTCCACAAAATTCTTTTCAGATAAGGAATCCAACAAGGAAATCATGACTTGAATGGCTTTGGAGAGAGTTATGGAGGATTAATCTTGAAGAGGATAGGTGGATAGGCATAATAGAGGTTAAATAGGTAAAAGGGGAACCCAAAAATATGGTGGTGCACAAGTCCTGGTCGCGCAAATATACTTGCGCGACACATGGGTACTTGCACGACGGTCATCCCTTAGGGTAATACTTGGGCGAGATTTGGCTCAAGCCCTTAATATTATACCTAGAGGCTTCCAGAAGAGGGTCACACAAGTTCTGTTGAAGGGGTAAGGCGACGCGCAGGTATGGCCATTTCCCTTAAGTGTTGGCCACTTAGGCACGCAAGTGTTGATGAGTTTCAAAACTAAGGCCTTACTCCACCTCTTTAGATCTTCAGTTCTAGGTAAGAAATTTTCTTACAAGTGTTCGAAAGATTTGAGACGAGACTAGGGCGCCGAGTGCTCAAATCTGAGTTTTGGATTTTTTTTCGAAATGGGGGGCCCACCGGTGGTATTTATAGGCCAGGGAAGTCCTTGGACAAAAATCAACGAGGGTGCGCAAGTCACCTGCACGATCACTATGTGGCGCAAACGTATACTTGCGCGAACTTGATGAAACATGTGTGACCCAAGTGGGAAGAAATCATTCTTTACTCCATTGAAAATTTTTGATGTTTCTTCAAAGAATGAATCAATTTGGACTAATGTATTTCCCTTTTTCAGTCGTTAGACTTTGTGAAGGAAAAGAGCGTCCAAAAAATTCCCCACTCAGAGTTGGATCTAGATTGAAAACAGGATTTGACTTTGAGGAAAAAAGAGAAACCAGGGGTCTTTGTGGTTATTCGCAGTTTAAAGTCATTCATGTCGGACATATAAAGGATAATGTTTAAGGTCAAATAGCTTTGACCAGATGGATTAAAAATTGACTCAATTGCTTGAAACTTTATCTGGAAACATATTACCACACTCAAGTATGAGGGAAGAAAAGTAAACTATGACTTAAAAAATTTTGTATATGATAAATGATATGAAAAAATGGCTAAAAGTAATTAGAAGAAGTAGTTCCCATGAATGGAGTTAACATTATTTAACAAACCCGTTAGGGGGTTGAATTATGTCGGTCCGACTAAGGGCATTGGATGCATAGTTATATAATAGTATCTTTTAGCTGACAAGTCTGTTTTGTAGACTATTTATGCAAGGCCGCCTAAGGGAACATGCTACATAGTCAGGCAAAAGAACTCTCAGAAATTGGCTTTTCTACTGCTAAAAATCCAGTGGAAGTTTATGGGGATCCAAATTTTCCTAAACATAGAGTTTGATGTATGGAGAGAGGTACTTGAATATGGAGAAGATATTTCCAAGAAAGATCGTCTAAGAACTGGATGAATGTCACTCCTACAAAGGTCTGACCCAAATGTAGGGAAGAGAAATATAAAACATAGACTTGAATACATTCAAATCATGAAAAAGAACATGGGACAAATATGTTAAGGATGGCTATTTTTTGCAGATCCTTAGAAGTTGTTGATGAGAACAATAAGGAAAAAAGAGGTTTTCTTCACATGAATGAAGTTACCCTTATTTGAAAAACCGGTTAGGGGGTTGAATTATGCAGGTCCACCTAAGGACATTGGATACATAGTCAAATGATATTATCTATTGGATGAAAAGTCTGTTATGTAGACTATTTATGCATGGCCGCCTAAGGGAACCTGTTGCATAGTCAGGAAAAAGAACTCTCAGAAATTTTATATTTTGTGACCAGAAGTCAAGAAAAATGCTTATGAAGATATGGAAATATTTAAGTTTAGGTGTATGGCACATAAAAATGGGCATATGTTTAATGCATATAGAGATAAACAGAACAATTTTAACCATAATCATGTTGTGGATGGTTCCTGAATTGAAATGTTGGACTTCACTACTTATCCCATTAGGATGGAATCAAGCCATACGTAGTTTTTGAAATAAATTTTAATGTCAGGTGGGATGAAAGTATGGTAGATCTTATTTTAGGGTCATAGTTCTCAGACAATAATAATAAATACACAGTGTGTGTTTTCATAGGGACATTTCAGCCAGGGAACTGAAAATGGAATTTGGGGTTTGGCCCAATGATTTGGGGATGGATTCGAGGGACACTCAAACATTCATACTTATCCCATAAGGATGGGAATCAAGCCGCATGTAGTTCTTGAAATACCTTCTGTACAGATTTGGTTCGTACAAGTGAAGGGTGAAGGGGACTTTAGTGCAATGATGGTTTGACCCAAGATAAAAGGTTCAGGTATTGCCATGTATGCACAGTCTTTAGAATATAACATGATTGGATATCAATGTAAATAATGATTCTCTATCAGGTGAGGGTGTCAAATAATGTTTTAGTTTATTGTCGTACAGGACAAAAGTGTTGTACAATTTAATGTCATGTAGCAAGGACAAAGGTGATCTAATGTGAAGAAATTGGTTTTGGGCTTGAACCTCAAGAGGTTGCCTACGTACCCATCCTAGAAGGAAAGGATCAAAGTCCGCATATTTCAATTAAATAATGAATTAGTGATCAAGTTTTTCATGGGAAAAATGATCTAAAAAATGATGTTGGGACTTACACATGGTTAGTGGCCCAGAGAGGGTGTTATGGTTGATGTTTACTCTAATCTCACGTGAGTCATATTCGGTGTAAGAAACAAGAGGTAGAAACAACCTTAACGATGCACAGTTTAGTGTCAAGTAGGACATATGAAGGGACTATGCAGTTTAAATTCTTGATGTGGGGACTATTGGTGCTGCATAGTTTAGTGTCATGTAGAAGGGAAAAAATATAGTTTAACGTCATGTTGGACATATGAAGGGACTTCTGTACAGTTTAGTGTCACGTAGCTAGGACGATGTGGACAATATAGTTTAACTTCATGTTGGACGATAGGGGGACTGTGCAGTTTAATTTCGTGAAGTAAGGACAAAAGAGGACACAATTTAATGTCATGTTGGACGTATTAGGGACTTTTCCAATTTTACATCACATAGGACGAATGAGCAGTACAGTTTAACGTCATTCATGACAAATATAAGGACACAGTTTAACGTCATGTTGGGCCATAAGGGTGCAGTATAGTTTAGCATCTTATAGCTAAGATGATGTGGAAAATACAGTTTAACATCATGTTGGATGATAAGGATATAAATAGTTTAAGGTCATATGCATGGACCGATGATGGTGCAGTTTAACGTCTTGCTGGATGAAAGGGATACAAATAGTTTAATGTCATATGCGTGGACCGTGGATGATTATATAGTTTAACGTCTTTCTGGATGATATAGTATTTGTGTTACACAAAATACTTCTTCATAAATCAAGCATTGGTTTGATTAGTGATGACTTCTCCATCCATTTAGATTAAAGAATAATCTCCATTGGAGTATACCTTATGTATTGAATAAGGGTTTTCTCATTTTGTATCCAGCTTGGGAGATTTCTTTCCGGGTATCATTGGAGTTCTGATAACTAATACAAATTCTCCCTGAACGAATGAACAAAGACAAATTTTTTTTGTTGAAAGATCATGCTATTCGATTCTGATAGACTTCCAAGTGGTGCAGGGTACACAATCTCTTCTCATCTAGCCATTCGAATTCATCCAATTTCTTTTGAGATTGTCCATATGTAGATGTCTTATTAAAAAATGGCTACTCTGAGTGAGGGTAATTGAACTTCAATAGGGAAGACTGCTTCTGTTCCATATACCAATGATTATGGAGTTGACCATGTTGTAGTGCGGGTGGTGTTTTGATAAGCCCATAAATCATGAAAATGTTTATCAGACCATGATTTCTTATCATTACCCACCATCTTTTGCAGTATGTTTTAAAGAGTCTTGTTGAAAGCTTCTATCTGGACATTAGCCGATATATGATACCGAGATGAATAATTGGATTTGATGTTTTATTCTTGATACAACATCTTCAACTCGGATGAACATAAGTTGGTGCCATTGTTCGTCAATATAGTATGAGGGACAACAAATCAGGTAATGATGTTAGACTTGATGAAGCTAACAATGCATTTAGAACTACCTTCTTTGAGTGGTATTGCCTCTTCCCATTAAGAAAAGAAGTCAGTAGCAGTAAGAATATATATTTCAACTCCTTGGCTGTAGCTGAAGGATAAGGTCCCACTACATCCATTCCCCATGTGGAAAATGGTCATGAGAATTTAGATGTATGAAGAAACTATGGGGGTTTATGAATGAAGTTAGCATGTAATTAGAAATAATGACACTTCTTTGTGAAATCAACACAATATTGTATAATTCAAGTCCAAAAGTTTCCAAGCCTTCAAGTTTGATCAGATGGTCTATGTCCAGACTGATGGGCACCACAGACTCCGGCATGTACTTATTTCATGACAGCCATTATCCTCTCACCATCAAGGCATCTGAAGAGAACTCCATCAAAACCACTTTTGTAGAGAACTATCACTATGTGATCTGTGCTATCATAAAGAGTAAAATTTACCACACGTATCTGAACTTGTCCTTTCCCGGCTCTATTAGGTGTAAGTGTTCCATTTTGATGGTATTCTCTGATAGGTACCATCCATCCTGTAGTATGACCATATGGTTTAGATATGGGACAAATTTCATTGATTTCCTTTGTTCTAATTTGAACATAAGGTTAAAAGTTACAATGGTGGGAAATATTAATGGTTTTCTCATCCCGATTTGGATCTTCCAGAGCTGTGGTTATATTAGCTAGTGCATTAGCTTGGTCATTTTGTGATCTAGGGACATAAGAAAATTTCAGTTCCAAAGAGAATTCCTCCATTAACTCTCTGACATAATCACACAAAGGGATTAGTTATTATTTTCTGATGGCATAATCTCCATTGACTTGTTTGATTACCAGGTCTGAATCACCTTTAACATTTAAGTGATTCAATTGTGCTTCATGTTCCAACTCCAAACCTACGATGAGAGCATGGTATTCCGCTTCATTATTTGTACCACCTACCAACAATGAGAAGGAATAGGGTAACACTGCCTTTTCTGGATAAATTAGAACAATTCCTAACCCAACTTTGTTGAAATTAGTATTTTCCATTTTCCTCCCTGTTGGACTTCTGGAAGCACCATCAAAGTACATTTCCCATGTTTGAAGACTATGATGAATAAAGAATACTTCCTCATCATGAAGATCAACATCTGAAGATGTATCTTCTACTAAAGGATGTTCATCAAGGAAATCAACAAGATGTTGTCCCTTTATTCACTTTTGTGAAAAATATTGAATATCAAATTACTGCAAAATAACATCCCACCTTGCTAGACGTCCTGTATGAATTAGACAACTAAGGATTAATTTGAGCAGGTTATTTTGAGATACCAATTGGACCTCGTGATGTTGCAGGTAGTGTCTCAACTTTTTTAATTGAAAATATTAATTCTAGGAAGCACTTCTCAATATTTGAATATCGGGTTTCTGCTTCAAGAATATTCTAACTGAGATAGTAAAGGCTATTTTCATTCCCAACAACATTTTTCTGAGCAAGAAAGGAACCCAATGATCGCTCTAAAGTTTTCACATAGAGGATAAGTGATCTTCCTTCAACATGTGGCATTAACACCAGGGGAATCAAGAGATACTTCTTGAGAATATCAAATTCTTCTTGACATTATTTAGTCCACTCGTAAGTGACTCCCTTCTCCATCAATTTGGTGAAGGGAAAACTTTTTCCTGCCTAATTGGCGATTAAATGCCGAATATAGGCCAAGTTTCCTTGATGTACTCTCAATTATTTTAAATTTTGAGGAGGTGAAATACCAAGGATTGACATTTTATTCTCAAGATCGACTTTGATACCACTATGGCATACAACAAAGCCGAGAAATTTTCCTGAGGTTACCCCAAAAGCACATTTTAAGGGGTCCATCTTCAAATTATGTTGCTGATGATTGTGGAATATGATTTCCAAATCAGTAAAATGATTAGAACGTTGTTTGGATTTAGCCACCAAATCATCCATATAACATTCATAAAACTTCCCTAAAAAGGGTTCGAAGATTCAATGCCTGAAATGTTGATATGTTGCGCCTGCATTCTTCAGGCCAAAGGGCATTACCCGATTGAAAAACACACCCTGAGGGGCTCTGAAGGCTGTAGATTCTACATCTTATGAAGCCATTTGGATTTTATTATATCCAGAATATTCGTCCATTAAATAAAGTGCTTTATAGCTAGCTGTTTCATAAATTAAGAGTTCTGTAATCGGTACTGGAAAATCATCTTTAGGAAAACGCCGATTAAGATCTCTAAAATCAATGCAAACTCTAATTTTCCCATTCTTTTTTTTTCACTGGGACAATATTAGCCAAGCACTTGGGATATTGATCATCTCTGATGAAGTTATCTTTGATTATCTTATCCACATCAGCTTCAATTTTGGAAGTATAGGTTGGTTCTGTTCTTCTAGCGGCTTGTTCGAATCCTTGATGTTCTTCTGGAAAACCCAAACGATGAGTGGAAACATCAGGATCAAGCCCTGGCATCTCTGTATAGTTCCAAGAAAATATATCTCAATTTTTCTTTAAAAATGAAATATACAACTCTTGCTCTTCAAGTGTCATGGCCGCACTAATTAAAGTGGGTTGTAGATCTTCTTTTGTACCGATATTTATTTCTCTAAGTTCATCCACAGTGGTAGAGATACCCTGTTCAAATGATGGAGGAGCATCCAGGAGATATTCCTCTTTTTCTTCAACATGTGTTATTTCTTCGGTTTCTACTTGGATAGTGGATGAAGAAGCATAATATCTGTGATCAGAAGAGATGTTAAAATTTGAACATCTTGAAGAAGAAGATTCCATTTCCGACCCTACTGATAATGAAAGGTCTTCCTTGGGTAATATAGAAGAGATAATGGACCAAGAATCGACATCATCGTTCACCTCTGACATTGCTATAACTTCTTCTGGAATGATTGGAGAAGTATATATTTTCTAGATTTCAGCGGATGAAATGAAGTCATCTCCATTTGAGCTATCATAATTTCTTGGTGGATCACCACATTCTCCCATGATGTCTGGCTTGTCTTCCATAATTGATATTATGGAGGTTTTCATAAGAGTATATTGATTTGGGTCTATCCTGTTAATTTGACGGATAGGAAATACATAATTTTTACTCACATGTGCTAATGGGATTACTTGAATCATTTCCAAACCATATGGAGAATTAACTTTGGTAACCTCACTTATTGTGGATTTCTCCATTCCCGTCATGTGATAGAATTATGCCTCAATGTATTGAGATTCACATGTCTTGAACGAGGCCTTATCACCATACAATGTCCCAATTTTACCATTGAAACAATATTTGAGACATTGATGGTATGATGAAGGGATAGTCGCATGTTGATGTAGCCAGGATCATCCAAGAAAGATGTTGAAGGCTGAGTCTTGATCAACAACCACAAAATCGGAATTAGATACAAATCTACAAACTGAGTTCTGAGTGTAATCTCGCCTAGTGGTTCTTGTTCATTTTTATCATATCCTTGTAACATTAAAGTATATAAGGATAAATCATATTCTGTGAGGCCCAATCGACGAAGTGTACGAATAGGGATGATGTTGACTCCTAAACCATTATCAATGAAAACATTCGGACGTCTAAACCATTGACCTTTCCTGATAAGTACAAATGTATAATATTTCCATGCACGACATCATCTTTATCTTCATTAGTAAAATATATCACTTCATGGCATTCTTCATGATTAATCGCTACATGGTAGACTTCAGCTGCAATGATTTCAGTTTCAAACTCCTGAGGACTCGACAAAGCCTTGATGAGTGCCTCACTAGATCCTTTGATAAATTCAAAGCATGCAGAATTGATAACATTGCCGGTATTTGAGCCAAGTGTTTCAATACATCATACTATTGATCCAAAGGTATGCATTTCCCAACAAGAACATGTGGTTTTGCCGGTGCCTTAGAAGTTGATGCGTTGGAAGATGGTGTATCTTGTACCGGGATAGGAGTTGGTAATACTCCTAGCTTTGGAATATTAGGCTGATTATGTCTATTTACTTGCTGAGAGGTAGAAGGTGGGACCTTCAACCGATATTCAAGAATAACTTTTCCAAGGCTGAATCTGTCTTGTGTATAAGAACTTGCTTGTTCTTGTTGAGATCGTTGAAGGGCTCTGCCAAGAGTGTCTGCTGCATACACAGTTCTAGCAGGGGTCGAATTGGAATAGTGGCCTCTGAAAGATCCCTGTATTCCCCTATACCCTGAGCCTCTATAACTCCCTCTGATTTCTCTGTTTGATACAGGGAATTCAGGTTCATCAATATCAAAGTACCACCTGGCATATGGATATGTTAAGTGAATTATATTAACAGAACTGAAGATTAACTCTTCATCCGATGAAGACTCTGCCTGACTATCCAATTTAGTCTGTTCCATTTGATGGGGCGGTGCCCGTGGAATTTAATTAGATGACATAAAATATCCCAAATTCAAAGACAACTTGGGCTTTGACACAATCTCAACTTCTACTGATTGTTCCTCTTCCTTTTAATTATTCCATTTCTTTGAGGATTTTTCCTCTGATGAAGAGGGTTTTACTGTGATATTCCTGGCAGAAGACACAATTGGTTTCTTCAATTGTGATCTCAAAAATGGAATGAGTTCGGTTGATCATTTTTCTAACCATCCAATCATCATATTTTTGCGCATTTTTGTTCTTGATTTCTTGCCACTCTCGTTCCTCCTATGGATCTGTAGCAGAAACACATGCTACCTGAGCTGAAGAACCTTTTAGTTTGACTTGTCTGAAGTCGACTATTTTTTTCAAGAGTTCCTTGAAGACAAAACACTCGTGAATGGGATGTCTCAACATTTGATGAAATGGGAAATAATTGGGACGATCTTCATCTCCTTCTTTGTTTGGATTCTTGGGTCTTGGCAATTGAACAAAATTATTTTCCAGAGCCGAAATGAAATAACCAGAAACTTGTTCATTTCAGAAAGATCAAACTTTTCTCTTCAAATCCTCAAATTGTTTTCGTCTTTGATCTCTTTGATCATTTTGATGAACGACCTCTTTTGTTGGCGCTCAAGAGGTGGAGACATTCTAGATTATGGAGGTTTTGAAGTAGAAGTAGGAAAAGATCCTTGTTTAATCATAGCTGTAGCAGTATCATCTTTACCCATTCTCCGTCTTGGAGATGATGGAATTACACGAGATTTATCTTTAGTATTCATAAGAGAATATTCAGTCTTTGGAGTGATTGAATTATGGTCTCAAAACCCTTCTGTGTATTTCACAAGGATCAATGGTGTGCGTAGTTCATCATGCAAATTGTCCACAAAGATTGGCAACAATTCTTTTTGAGGGAGTGCTAAGATCATGGGATATGTTAATCCCTTCCAGCGAGCAATGAAATCTGAAAACCTTTCATTCTCCATTTGCATACAGTTTTTGAGATAACAAAACTGTTGTCTTTGGAAATGTTGATCTGAATTGAAGAAGGAATCTTTAGCAGAGATCCTCCCATATGGTATTTGACCGGGTTTGCAAGATTGTGTACTAGACAAAAACGGGCCCTTTTAATGACTGTAAAAAACAAATGAGCTTAACTGCTTCCTATTTCTTTGTGGTTCCCATCATAAGATCATAATGAGAAACAAAATGTGTTAAATGTTTCTATGGGTATCTCGAACCATTAAATATTGGGAATTTGGTACATGAAAATTTTGATGGGGTAGGAATTGCATCAACCCATTCAAGATAAGCTCACTTTTCGGGTTGAATTTTATCATGATTTCACTCCATAGCTTCCATCCAAGCTGTTAATGACTCAGTAGTAGTTATTAACTTTTGAGAAACATCCAGTTGAGCTTGGACCTGAACAGGTGCAATGACTGGAGCTTGTACAGAGGTGGTGGCTGTTACTTCAACTGATGGTAGCACTGTAGATTGTTGTTGCACTTGACCCCTAGGATTAGACCTGTGAGGGTGTACTAGTAGATGAGGATATTCTTGATCAATTTCAATAACCTCAACAAATTCTCTTTGCTGACTGACTCCAGCATGCTTAGGAGGATGACTACCTTGAAGTAGTTCAGCGTTAAACCTCCTCAATTCCTTCATTTCTTCCTCTTATCATGCAAATCTTTTCTCTAGTGATAACCATTGGCCTTCTCCAAAGGAAGGGTATGTAACCTGATTCTTTCCTTTCGCCTTATTGGACACATTTAGAAGAGGGGAAGTGGGTTACTTTAAGGATTACCTAGGTTATGGGTAATCCTTTGATTTTGTGTATGCAAACCTTCTTCATTTGTGTCTGTGCATACAACTTCTTGAGAATGAACCTCTTCATCTGATCCCTCTGAGTGAGCCTCATTTAATGGATCATACACAATGTCATTGATGACATTAATTGATGCATAATTCATTGCATCCCTTCTATCGGCATTTCTGCGATATTGTCTTCTTCCATGTCCCTGATGAGACATTGCCTTTTGTCGATTTGATCCCTTAAGAAATTATTGATAAACCGTAATTTGGAGGGAATCTCTGGATAATTTGGTTCTTCGTTCTTTTTGAGGATTCTTCCATAATCGAGAGAATACTGATTTTCTCTGAGGAAGAGATTCATGATTTGAAAAAGTCTACAATCCTGTGGACTGGGGTTGTTCCTACTCAACTCCTCAAATCCTATTTGTTGATTCTGAGGGTTGGGTTAAAAGAGTCCCCAATTTGGAAAGCTGGGGTGGCTCTTGAGATGATACATCTGAGACTTTCTTGAAAGATCACCTGATCTTGCGGAAATTAGTCCATAAATTAGCTGGATGCATGAACCTGTATCCACTTTTATCACCTAGCTCAAAAGAACGTTGGATGATTTCTGAAACTTCTATTACATGGTGATGTGATTGTTCCAAATGAGAGACCTGTTCAATATTCTCGCTTTCTTGGTGCAGGTGTAATTCAAAAACTTGTTCTCTGTATGCTTGATTTTGAAATAAACTAGTTTAATCTTGTTCTTGGGCAAGCTTTTGATTACAAACAAAACCCATTGACTGTGGCCGGCCATGGGCAATAACATTGCATGAGACCATTTTCGGCGGGATTTGCTTACTGGAGAGCACAGTGAAATGTAGATCTCCATGAAAACCCCATCCCCTGATATGAATACTAGATGGGTCATTGAAAATTAACTGGCGCTATCTTCATAGTGCACCAAGGCATGAACGTTGAAGGGATCTCTCCTGTTTTCAGCCTTCAGATATTGGGAAACTGATAGATATGCCAAGTCAATTTGGCGTTGTAACCCTTCTATTATATTGACATGATTTTCATATTCATCATAAGATAACATTTTCTTTTTCAACTAACAAAGAGTTTTCCATATGTTGAGATGAATAACATGAATTCCATTTTCCTTCAACAACTCGGGAATGTCATACTGAGAATCAGCCACAGGCCAAAACATAAATGGAACTTCACCTTTCACCAATTGTTTTCTCATATTCATTACTTCCTATTTACCATTCAATGAAGATTTTTCTACCTGATTAGACCAGAGCTGGTGCTTCCTTGTTGCTTCATCGGATTCAACATGATTGGTAGAGAATTCACTGATCAAACTAGAAGATGAACGACCCAGGGGTGGTTTAGAGAATGACCTACAACCCAAGATATCTTTTGATTGAGAAAGTGTTTCAACTGATAGTGGTATAGCATCAGACCTGACTGGATTCAAATTTGTATGTGCCTCATGATAAGAGGGCTTTCTCGTCACTACATTGTACATTGGAGCATTTTCCAGGAAATGTGCATTATTACTGCAGAGAGGACTTTCATAGTTAAATTCATCATCATGGGAAGGACCACTATGGTGGGTTACAACAAAAGATGAAACATTTTTATCCTTAGTCTTCTGACCACACAGAGGGTTCTTATGGATCTCATCTGAAGATGAAAATTCCAGATTGACGGCATTGTCATGAATCAAGCCTTCATGAGGAAGTATCTGATACAGACCTTCATAATTAATGATCCCACTATTGGGAACTGATAGAGTATAATTTTGAGTTGCAACAGATAATTTTCTTAGTGCATCAAGAACTCCAGCACAAATCATGGCCTTGTTACAAATTGGCACTTGATTTCTTGACTGTTTTGGGTGGGTCTTCTTCTTAATAAGCCTTCTTACTCAATTTTGGAACCACATTTTGGACAAAGTGGTCAATATGGGAAGGTGTATGTGCCTTATAAGGATAAATTATTAGGTTAGGCTGATTATCTGCACTCAAATTAGGTGTATGTGCCTGACTTGGCTATTCGTATGATATGGGGGAGTACGCCCCACAACCCTCTTGGACTGGAAAAAATTTGTGTGTCTAATCCGGAGTGAACTGTTGACGTGTCACTCCACTAGTAGGGATATATTTATGTTTCATTCCCTAAGATGCTACTGCATCTATTATAATATCCTGACAGGCATCCAGAATATGGGCAGAGATTTTCTTCTTCTCTTTCACCATTGATTGAATATGCATGGTGACATCAGCTACTGGAACGGGGATATATGTCCATTTTGTGCTTGGAGTATGTGAGTGTTCTTGATCCTGTCCTCCTTTTCCTACCAGTGAATTCTGACAGTACTCTTGTGTGGGGGCAGAGAGTTGAGTCTGCCTCCTGTTTTTCACCGGAGCTTTCCGACTGACTTCTCCGAATGCTACTAAATGAGAATGTTAGTAGGCTTGATCAATACTAGCAAGTGTATGTGCATGCTGATTGCACTCCGCCAAACATGGTTGATGAACTTCCTTAAATACTGACATACGCGGTTCCTGTTATGATTGATGAGTTTATGTAGGTGTATGTTTTTGTTTTCCAGTTGTCAACACATTGCGTTGGTGGGCTCCATCGCATGTAGTCAGACGAGCCTGCTGACTAGCCGATGATTTATAAACAGGTGTTTGTTCCTGTTAGTAGTACTCCGCCGGAATTACCGGACGAGATTAGCATGCTTCTACCAGATGAGTGTGATGGAAAGTGGGATTAAAATGGACGGGTGTGTGTGCCCGCTCGTTTCTTGTCACCAAATTAGGTTGGTGGACTTCTTCGGAGATGGAAAAGATGATAACCTACTCACTGCTGACCAGATTTCACCTCTGGCAGTTCATCTTTCCTACTAGGGTTCGAGGAACCTGAGTCGAACGCCTGGAAGTGATACCCTCATCATGTTGAGGGCGCACTACCACACGATTCTGGCGACTATTGTTGATGTGAGCCCTCGGGAAGGACTCTTGTCTCGTTGAATTAATGCCTTGAGGGACCTGCTCATTCACCTCCCCAGAATATGGGAGTGAATGGTGATTGCGTTCTGGGGATAATGACCCGGAACGGTTGGAGACAGTGGTTGGTACCACCTGCTTCTAGATCTTGGTTATCACTATCCGGACAACCATGTTGAATTATTGAGTTGGAGGTCTTGTCGAGCGATCTCTAGAGTCGGAATAGGACCATTTTGATGGTACTCCTTAACCAGAGAATTTGATTCCCAATGTTGAATACGTTGAGTAGGTGATGTCGTTCTCAGAGTAGACGGCAATCTAGTAGGAGTAGCAGTAGATCCCTTCACAGCAGAGGCATTCACAGTAGAGGTATTCCAAGGTCTGAATTTAAGAGAATCTATTTCTCTAATGCAAAAGATCTTGGAAAAGAGTGCTTGTTTGATATAACAGAAGTAATCAAGATACATCCTGCCACTACATCTTTTGGATAAGAACATATGTTATTTATTGTTTTGTTGGCCATCTCATTGAGTTTATATAGGGGCCTAAAAATAAGTAAAACACCATTTTAACTTGGTTAATGTTTCACGTCAGGTTCACAATTTTTTTTCATCTAGAATTGGGGATGATCTCATTAATTTATGATTCAAACATTCCATGCGGTTTCTAATGGGTTTGTCCGTAGAACCGGAAACATCCAATGATTCCAAATCCATATGGACCTACTTTCCAAGGGTAGGTCCTCATTAGTTGTGAACTAATGAGACTTAATAATTTTCATTGGTCGATAGGATAGGAGGTCAGACTCATCACAACTTTTTTAATGGAATTATTGTCTACTTAGGGACTCTCTTTATTGATTAATGTTACGTTCATTAATCCTTATTACATTACTAAGTATGAAAATGAGATTTCCTTTAGATCTAACAATCAATGATTAACATGAATGAAATTTAGAGAATCTTTTATATGTATTAAAGGTTCTTCATCGATAGAGAATAATCTGTATTTTTTTAGAGATTATTAGTAAATGGTATCCTTCAATAAATTATATAGAAGTATCTTGGTCATTATGATGACCATACTGGTTTTAAATCCACTCAGCGGGGCACTTGAAGCTTATTGTCATTCAGAAGGATATGAATTATTTCATAGTTTGGATTATACAGACAGATGGGCTACCTACGTATCCTTTGTTTTGGAAAAGGAATCAAAACCCACATAGTTCGAGTAATGATGTATGAGATTTATGCATGATTGATGGATCGAAGAAAGATGTCATAATTACTTTTACACTCTAAGATCATGTGAGTCATGCTCGGTGTGAGAAACAAGAGGTATTAGTAAAACCGGAAAATTGTTCCACCAAAGATGCAATCATAATAAATGATTTGGGGCTTATGTATGGATGACAACCCAAAATAGATAAAGATTGGGTTATACTTTAGGAAAGAAACCCAAGAGCAAGGTCCATAAAGGTATATGTGCTTTATGATGATTTGGATACTCTATCATGGGGCTTACTCTTGAAGAAGGTGCCCAAATTAGGAAGGGACATATGATTGGGTTTTTCAAGACCCAGTGCCCATAAAGGTATATGTGCTTTATGATGATTTGGATACTCTGCATTGACGTACACCTTCAGAAAAGACAGATTTCATCACCAGTATTTCAGATGTATCTAATAGAGTGTCACAAGCAGAGGGTGCAGTTCATGTATTTTCAGAGAAAGGGTTTTTCAAGACCCAGTGTTTCACCATAGGCATCCCTAGTTTTGTTTTCCATGAAAGAAGACTGGATTTGTGGATGTATGTGGATTATCGGTGCCTGAATTAGGTTACGGTGAAGAACATGTTTCCACTACCATGTATTTAACACATCTTCAATTATCTATTTGGGTCATAGTGGTACTCAAAGGTTGACCTTCGATCAGGTTACCACCAGTTATGAGTACGCAATGAGGATATAGCGATGACGGGTTTCAGATACCACTATGGTCTCTACGAGTACTTGGTGAATTCTTTTGGTGTGACGAATTCCCCCACAATGTTCATGGGACTTATAAACTGGGTCCTCCAACTATATTTGGACTGGTTCATAGTGGTCTCCATCGAGGACATTTTGGTGTACCCAGTTTCAAAGGAGGCACACACGAGATACCTGTGGATGGTTTTAGACATACTCCGAGAACACCAACATTATTGGATGCTCTGAAAGTGCCAGTTATAGATTCAATAGGTACACAATATGGGACATTCCATCATTGTAATGGGGTTTTTGTGGACCCAAAAATGGTGGAGTAATTGTTATCAAGTGATCCACCTCAGGGCATGACGAAGGTATATAGCTTCCATGAGTTGGAAGGATATTGTCGGGGATTCATTGTTGATTTCTCCTGGATATATGCTTTTATGAAATACATGACCATGTAGGGAAAACCCTTTATGAGGATAAATAAGTTCTATTAGGATTTAGAACAGTTGATATAGAGTTTGATGAGTTCCCTGATTTTGAGAATGATAGAGATGTGTGTTGAGTACATAGTTCTCTACGACGCATCAGGGACCGGTCTTGGATGTGTCTTGATGCAGAGACGGGAATTTATTGCTTACGGTTTTCACCAGCATAGGCCACAAGAGCATAATAATGATCCCCATTATCTCATGTTAGCAGTGGTATTCTCCGGGTTGAAGATGTGAATGCACTACATTATGGGTGAGATTTTTATCATCTACACTGACCACGTGAGCCCCAGTAACATCATCTCGTAGAATGATCTAAATTTGAGATGGTGGCCTTGGTTAGAATTTCTCTAGGAATATTATTTCATGATCAAATTTAATCTGTAGAAGAGGAAAAAGGTGGCTGATACTCTTATCAAGAGATCGAGCTCACTATTTTTGAGTGAAGTGATGGAATAGTTGACATCGTTACAGTTATCCCTTATTAGAAGAGAGGATTCATATTAGCTTCAGTCGATGGTTTTCACCCCTATACTCTTACATAGAGTTAGGGAGGCATAACCCGGGGATGTTTCCATTGAGTATTTATGTGTTAACTAATCCACGAGACATTCTCTTGATGGGTATTTCAAAGGTGGGGAGCACACAGTTCTTCTTAAAGGAGGCACTATTGTGCCAGTGGCATTGTGGGAGGAGGTCCTGAAGAGGTTTCATAAATCCCCCTTGGTGGTACATACTTGAGTGGTGAAGATGTACCATGATTTCTGACAACAGTTCTAGTGGCCAGGCATTAAGAAGGTAGTAGCATATTTCATTTCATGATGCTTTATATGCCAGCAGGTGATGGCTGAGCACCATGTTTTTAAGGGAATCGCTCATCCCCTTGATGTTTTATAGTGGATGTGGGATGAAATATCGATGGAATTCGTGATGGGATTAGCATGGATGCCCTAGGGGAATGATTACATCTTGGTGATTGTTGACCGACACACCATGTCGGACAACTTCCTACCCATCAGGGAGCAGTGTTATGTAGAGAGCCTATAATTCCTCTATAATAAAGAATATTGTTTGGATTCATGGTGTCCCTTTAACAATAGACTCTAATCGAGATGGTTGATCCACATCATGGTTGTGGAATTGATTGCTGGAGGATTTTTTGTCTTAGCTACTCTTGAGCATAGCGTTCTATCCCTACACATATGGTCACACATAAAGGATCATTCATGATCATGAGGATATGATGTGGTCCCATATTGTGTACTTTGGATGTAGTTGGGAGGACCACCTACCATTGGTGGAATTTTTGTACAATAATAACTACCACTCCACCATTGGCATGGAACTGTTTGATGTCTTATATGGGTGACCCTTCCAGTCACTTCTTTGAAGGACCAACCCTGCAGAGTCAGCACTCCTGGGTCAAGAGATGAAGCATGCTACAACTGATAAGGTGTTGATCATATAGGAGATGATAAAGACTGCACAATACTGGCATAAGTCTTATGCTAATAGGAGACAGAGACCCCTCGAGTTTGAAGACGGAGAGCACATCTTCTTCGTGTCTCACATCGATGAGGGTTACCGAAATTTTTCTTGGGATTCCAGATATCTCCAAGGATCATCAAAATTTTCTAGATATTATGCAGAGATTGAGAGGTGGAATACCACCTAGGTCTACCACCATAGTTACACAAGGTAAATTATCTCTTCCACGTGTCACATCTGAGGAGGTACGTGCATGACACATCACACGTAATCGACTGGGGCAGGATGGACACCAAGGATGGTGAGACCTTTGTTGAGTACCCATTGGAGATTTAGGATCGACATGAGAAGACCATTTTTGGGAGATCGATTAACTTAGAGAATGTCTGGTGGCATTAAAATTATCTTTAGAAGAGCATGCTGGAGTTGGAGACTCGGATCTGTGCCCATTACCGACATATTCTTGGGTAGCCTTATTTTGGATTTTTAGGGTCACAAAGCCCCAACGTGGGGAGAATGTAATGTCTCATATTTTCCATGTATTATTATTTTTAAATATTATATGTGATTATTAAAAGACCATGATATTTAACGGTGTGTGATTCTGGGGCCCGTAGTTCCAAGAATCAATGATTGGAAATAAAATAAACTTTGAAATTGTGTGCGAGAGTTGTTTTACTGAAAAAAGTGGAATAAAATTTAAACTGGTTCATGAATCAGAAATCTAATGGAACTGTTGCGCTCTAAGAAGCGATGTAACATTAGTCATGGAATGATATCGACCAATGCGAGTCAGCTGAAAATGTTAGTTTTTAGATGTTTTAAAGGAAATAAAATAAATTAATATTATATTTTATTTTAAATGTCTTAATAAAACAATGTTTCTTATTTTCATTAATTAAGAAGAAGCCAAGTGTTATACATAGAACCCAGGAGAACTCCTTAGATTCCTCTAGATCATTGGAGAGCATCCAACCGTGGATAATTCATGGTGTATGACGATGACGTGATCGATTGACGCCTCTCGGATTCGATAAACATCACCAATGAACACAACACAATGATCAATCTTGAATCGAATCAATGTAGGGTTTTTTAATTAGACTCTTATTTATCCCATTTTTTAATTTAACAATGACTGTGGATCAACCCACAAACAGGTCGATCTGCGGAACATGCGTTCTTGTGGGTGGGAGTTGATTTTCCATTTATGTGTGGTTTGATTCAAGAAAATGATTTGTGATAATTATTGGATTATCTTTTGATTCATCCTGTTTAATGCTTATAATAGGAGCGAACCTATGTCATGGAAAAATAAATCAGTGGTGCATTCCTCTTTTGTTTATTGATTTCTTCCTTTTAATAACCTTGGGTTCTTCATGTTCTTCACATGGTTATTAATAGCGAATCATTGCGCATCTGTTTTGCAATGCAACGATCCAAAATTGAAGATATGACATCGTGGCGGCGTAGAGTTATTGTGATGACCACAACAGATGATGAAGCCTATTAGATTAATAGAGATTTTTCTTCAAGTGTTCTTCACGCGGGTTGATTGATACATGTTTTTGGGCCCGATCAGAGGCCCAAAAAAACAGAGACGATTTCCGGACATAGTTGTGACCGAAAATTTTGAGTTTCGTGGTAAAGAGATCATCAGATCGATGATTGGAGAAACACCATGGCACAGGGAAACATGTTCACATTTTAAGAATTTTACAGAACACAAGGCATGTATCCCGATGAAATCATTATGTGGTACCTACATAGGCTACTAGGGTTTTCTCACTGGACGTGATGAAGAACACATCGTTCCTCCAAAGATACCTGGCATGTGGGCCCCATCTAACATTAGCTGGAGTTCTGGGAGATGTGAATCCCTAACACGACATGTGGGTTGTTACTTAGACACGGTAAGTGTCTCAGAAGTTACATGGACATGGGGTGGGTACACAGTTGTGTCCTCCACCAACCGGCCAGATCAGGCTGGTTCCACGGGCAACCGTGTGTACCAGTTACATGGATGGAACACATAGGTTGAAATTGTGTACATCCACATGAACTTGTGTATTTAGGGGACCCCAATAACTTGGACATGGTGTGTAGTCCATACTACATGTCATGTACATACTTTTTAACACATAATATTCCTTTAACTCAGGCCATTTTACATGGGTAGTACCCTGAGTCGAGAGACAAGGGGTGTGACCCATCTACATGTCATGTATACCATAAAAAAGGATTTAACCTTTTATACACCATATATTTGACATGTTTTTTTGGGTTTGTATCTCATTCTAGTTCCCCTGATGGCCTATAATCATTTCCATCCACAAGAGTATGATCCCTTAAGTAGGACTTTCTGAGATAGAGTTTGGTATCTATCTATGTGGCCCAGAGTTAGATACTATATCAATTCATGAATCTTGGTAGATTCAATCATCAATGTGACTACTCCTACAAGTGACTGATCCTCAGCTTACAATTTGAATCCAGATGTGTCACAGAATCTGCCAAGTCCCATTAAATGATCCTCATCTTTTATCATGATATGTCCCCACTCAAGAGTGTGCTCTCCTTGAACGAGTGCATCTATATCTCGGGATAATTTTTGAAGAATTGTACCTCTCAGATGGAAGAAATCAAAGTTATCAGACTCGTGGTGCGTGTTCTCCTGGAAAAGTGCTTCGTGGAACCTTCAAACTAAATCCCTAGCGGTAGTCTGTGGTTGTGTGACTTGTCACTAGACTACGGGTCTGGGTTTTGAGTATATCTAGATTGTGCATTTCTTGATATATGTTCAGTAGACTTATACTATTTAGTGTTGACTATACCTTCACTTTGTGTATTGTTTTTTGTTTTTTTGGGTCCTCTACATAGTATTTTTATCATCACCCCTACACGGGCTTTGCCCACATTGGTCATGTTTTGTGCATAAGAGTGCCATTTTAATAGATTCAAGGGAGGAGCAAGTCCAGAACAAGCTCTCTGAGTTTCCTACAGGATGAGGTGTTCCTACATCAATGAAAAGTATTCCTAATACCTATTTATTCTTACAAGTTGTACTTTGTAGTTTGAAGTCTCTTGTTTTTGGTGGGATTGTATTCGGGCCTAGTTTTATTTTCCTCAATTTTCATCTATTTTACCTTGTTAGTTGGTTTTAGATGTATGCATGAATTTTGATCCATAGCGGTCTTTTAACATTTCATTATTCGTTGGATTGGAGTTTTCTGTGTCTGTACTGGTACGTAGGAAATGCTTCCCATGTTAGTTTTGTGCATCCTCTATTCTAGTCCCCACCCCCTGGCCTTCTGGAGGTAGTCTTGGGGAGTCATGGAAAGGGCCCCACTAGGAAGGGTAGTGACGGTCATTCCATATCCCATTGTGACCCCAGCTAGAGAAATGATTTTAAATTCATCTCTCATAGAAACAACTAGTTGATATTCTTCCACATGTGATGTAAATAAATCCATTCAAAAATATTTAGCCTCAGACGTATTCACCACTATTTCAACTACAAATTCAAATCGAGTTTCCACTTATAGTAGCAAAACGACCACTTACTATTCATTCCTATCTCTACTGGCCATCCCCACCATGGGCCTTATATCAACCTCCTCTACATAGGGTTTGGTTTTATTTTCCCACTAGTAACACCTGAATATCCAACCCAACCATCTCTGGTGGTATAGTCACCTCCTCCATAGCCATATCATCTTCCATGTACACTTCCTCAATGGAAGGGGATTCTGGTTCATTACTCTATGTCACAATGTCTGGAAGGGTCCCCACATTCTCCCTTTCATGGATTGATGTTATTTAACCATCATCGTAAGATCGACCATGAACATACCCTTATTCTATCCTAAATAAATTTCTGTATATTTAATGAGTGGATTGGGAAATAAAATTTAACATTGATTTTTTTTATAGAATAAAAAGATCAATGAGTTTTTCTAGAAGTCACCAGTATTAATATACCTATATGAAATATTTTAATCCTCACCCCACCACAAGTCTTATTATGCTTCAAAAATGGCTACATCGGAAGAATAATATATCAAAAGTGAATCTAGATAGCAATAAATTCCTAACCACATCCACACACGATCATAAAATGGTGGCACAATACCTAGAGAGTGAATTAAATCCTATAACACATCAATTTATTACATTTCTTAATCATGGACAGTATAAAATATTTTCATTGCAAGGACCATCTATTTGAGATATATCCCATCAGTTGTGAGATACTCCCACCACCCCAATGAGTAGTGATATACTTTTTATGTCCCCATGCCACCCATGTGTGATGATAAATGAAATCATTGGGATCATTTGGGTGAAAAAATAGATTTTATAGCCCATGAAAATTGACCATATGGACTGCCCCATATGGATCACCTTATTACCATTCACGCTTACCCTAGAGTGTTGAAAGTAGTCTCATTCCTCTCAATGCATCTCTTTCTTATCCAAAACCATGGACTATTAAGCCCACATTTGTTTTCCTACCCACAGGTCTAGATCTCCTTTCAACACCCCAACCGACCACCATTCATCCATAGACCCACAATAGAGGGTGTAGATACCAAAACAGAGATAGGTTAGAGGTGGTGTCTGTTATCTATTACATTATCATGATTTCAAGGAATCAAATCTAATAGTAACAATAGTTAATTACTCATGATAAACTAGATACATACCTTAAAAATAATACACTAATTAACATATATATTTTTCTTCATTAAAATTAAATAACAATGAGGGTAACACCATTCCATCTAGTTAATTATTGCATATCATTCATAGTAGACTTCTTGGATTATAATGGAAATAATCATACAATGTGGGATTTCAAACAACACATAATCGAAAAATATAGTGGAATAAATAATGATTAAATGATAATAGTCGATATGGAAAGGTATAAAAGTGTACACACTTTCCATGTATTCTATGAAATAAATTTTAGTAGATAAACAATATGGAAAGGTAATTACTAGTAACACATTCCATTTAAATAATTAAATATGGAAAAATAATTATTACAAGTCTAGAAACTCAATCACATTTCATTTAGTTAGTGAAATAAAAATGAAGTATATCCATTGATATGTTGATATAAAATACCATGGATGAATAATAACTCAAACTAAATGAGGGAAATTTATAATTATAGGATAGCATGTTTCTAAGGTACATGGTATATTTACTTTCTAGCCCTTTCACATGATGGTTTAAAACATATTTGAAAAAAAACCCATCAACGAAGGCTAGACAAATAACTCATCCCATGAGACTAACAATGAATTGAGGGGATATATATAAATCGAAACCACCCATGTCATACCATTCCAAAACATTCCTCAAATATCTAACAATAAATAAAGCAATGTGACGAATAAAATATATGTATGAAATAGAAGTCACATATTTATCAATATTTCCACAAAGTATTAAATAAAATTCAATGTAAACACCATATGAAAAATAGAACATGGTTCATGCAATGATAATATAAATGAAAATTGAAATTTATACATAGGGAAAACACAATGAAAAAATATTATAAGTAATTCAATATTTCAAGGTGACTAAAAGGGATCAAGAAATTGAATGTTAATACTATCCTTGAAAAAATAAATCAAAAAGAATCTTGAGGATGGATAACAACAGTATCAAAAAAACATTTCCCATGTTGATATATCATATAGGTTATTTTCTTAAAGAATTTAAATTATAACTTAAATAATATTATTATGGAAGATAGTCTTCAAACAATCCAAAGCGTCCCATACCATTTTGAATCATTTATTGCATACACCTCATGAGAGAATATAATTAAATTAATGATATATTCTCATTACAGTAATGATATTCATGATATATATTGTTAAATTAATTTATATACACCATATAAAATAATCATGGTGCATACCAACAAATAAGACTTGATGGAAGGCAATTTGACTCGAAACCACTATCATTAGGTTTACTTTCGAGTGTGAACCCTTTAAATTCATGTATAAAAAACTGTTAATTATATAACACCATCAATAAATTTTTAATTTTTATCATTAATTTAATTTACTTATTAAAATAATATATACCACTACTTAATGAATTTCATTTATGAAAGGTTTTTTGATAAAATTATATTTATGTGTCAAAAACAACATGGATAGGTTAACAATTGTCAAATGAGTTCATTATATAGAATCTCCAAAATATTAATGAAGAAATATTTATTATATTTATATGTAAGTTATAATTTTATTGATATATATTGAATGTGGTTATGGTATATAAATCATCATTACAAACATGGAGATGGTCGGTCGTACATACACTTGAGTATCGTTATATTTTTATGATAATTATTGAAAGAATTTAAGTAATAATATATCATTCAATAATGTATTCATATCATAAATACCACATTATTTAACAATATATTTTTATATTAATAATTCTGTTGATTTAAATGGAATCATATCATGTTGAAAAGGCGACAATCCACACGTTCATGAATGATGTTCTCACTCTCTGTGTGAAAATGGTAATAATGAAAATGACATATATATGCAAATATATATATATATATATATAATTTCAAAAAATATTTATATTTTATGAATATATAATTGATTCCATGTATTTCTTATATTTTTAATTAAAACAATCCATTATATATTCCATGTACCAATCGAATGAATCACGTCATTTTGAGGTAGTGGTAGTCCACACTTCCTCAAATGATGGTATCATATTAACCAGAAATAGAAATTATTAATAGTATGTGTGATAAATAAACAAATTAAGTATAAATACATAATAAATATCATATATTTCAAATAAAAATATTTTTTCCATCATCATAGCCACCATGATTAGTGGTAAAAATAAAAATGAACATTCTTTGTTTTGTTAGGGAGAAGTTTTCTGTACACAGAAAAGTATCTTCGTAACCCGTTAGATTATGGTGTGTGTATGTGTTAGTAAAAATTATTTCATAGAAACAAACTGTTATATATAATATATAGTTATTTTTATAAAAAAAATTATTAAAAATACATGAGGGGTGTATAATGAAAATAATATTAGAGATCCTGAGTGAAGGTGTTACCTCTTAATCGGGAAATTTCATTCATTTTGTACCAAATGGACTCCTTGGAATAATTTTTACCCAAATATTAGATTCAATGTATATGGGAGGTGTTTTGGGAATATATATGGTATGTTAATGTCTGAACATAAGTGATTTGACATGTGTGACTAAGGGGGAGAGGTGGTGGCCATTTATAAGTGAGTAGATGGGCTGACATGGTATTTTAAAAAAAAGATAGGTGTACCTATGTTTTTACCAAATAAAAGATATAAAAAAACAAACAAAACTCAATAATGGAAGTTTATTATCCATCTAATGGACATAAAATTGGTTTGAGGGGGTTTTCTATGTCATTTTCTCTCTTAAATTAAAGGTTTAGTTGTTTATTAAAAATAATTTTACCTTAAATTTCTAATTAATTTTAATGAAATTGTTTCATCATATTGGTAAATAAAAAATTGGACTTATTAGACATTATAAATTATTATAAATCCAAAAATGGAATCATTTTTTAAATACAATCCATATAAGTGGTATAAGTTTTGTTAATTTTAATCTCGTATGTGGGATTGTAATACGGGTTTTAAATGTAAAAACATCTGAAAGTATTCAATTTTTTATAATTAATTTCAAATGGGAACTGAATAAAATAAAATAAAGTTTATTAACTGGAAATAGTATTATTAAATTAAAATTTAAACCCAATTAAATTTATAATTTATTGTTATTAATAAATTATATGAAAACATATTTTTAATCTAAAAATCATTATTTATAACAATTAATTAAAAATGAAATGTTTCAAAAAAATATCAAAAATTTACCCCCAAATAATTATAATGTTTCTATTTTAAATTTCATTTATATTGTTTACATGTTAAATTATTTATAGTTTCAAAATTTAGATTGAAAATGGGTTAACAATTAAAAGGTGTTAAAAGTTATTTAATACAATTATAGGTCTTTATGTGAAATATTGCATTTGTTTTTCTCTTATTTCTATCAAACCCGAAGGATGAATATAAATAATGAAATTTTATTTTTATAATGTATATATATATTAAATTAATATCACACAATATATGTAATTAATTAATTCTGTTATTATAAAACCAATTTTTGAGCATAGAAATATTATTCTATTAAAATATTCACATTATATTCAATTACTTATTATATTCATTTATAATTAAGTTGCAAACAATAAATTTATTTTGTATTTGTATAATAGAAAATTTTAATATGTTATTTATTAATATCCCTAATGGATAGTTTATATGATAATATATTAAATAATGATATTTTAATAATATATTATTGTTTGGTAAAACATAGTCTTGTGTCTGATGCAAGCCGTCAAGGAAGGTCAAACAAACATGTAACACACACAAAATAATTGTTTCATTCTTTGAAATATATAGAATATATTTTAAATTGTAAATATATTATAATGTGTCTAGATATTATGTTAACTTTTGCACATGGAGTCACGTGTCATACACACCATCGAATATAACTTTCTTACATTAGATTTTTGGGGCGTCACATTCTCCCCACCTTATTTAAATTTAATCCTCACAATTAAAACACATTCAGGCTATTATATTGTTCTATACATCCAATTTTTGAAATTACACATCATGGGAAGGGTTAATAAGACTTACTCTATAAAAGATACATTATAAAGTATAATGGTCTCATGGAATACCAAGTAACTAGTTATCTATGATGGAAAAAATAATTGGAATTTGGAGACACGTACATGGAAGAAACATGTAAATATTTTTATGGAGTGAATGAGTTCATCAAAAAAACATCATAATGGTCAATATAAAGTATTAGGTCTTCATATCCATAAATCGTTGATGATTTATATGACTATTGGTTCAATATAAATAATGGAATTAGGACAACATTTATATTCAATTTCATTTTCCTAATTAAGGGTAATTATTTTACTACCTATGAATATTGTGAAATTTTATTACTTGATAGGTTTCAATTTCATATATAGAATCATAAAATTTGGATGTGATTCAATAAAATTATAATTCATTCCTTTACTACAAAAATAATATTACCAATAATGAATTTTTTTTATAACTCATGCACTAAAGGTAAATTTTAAATGATTTAAATTCCAATAAAAGAGTAAAATGTGTATCTATTTTTCGATATATATTAGCAAAAAAATTATGGTTTATAGGGTATACTATAATTTTAAAAACAGACACTACTAGTTTGTCATTAAAATTTATTCATCAAAATTATAACTGAAAACAAAACAAATTTAACCAGGACAATTTATAGGGTCGTGGTTGGCCTGATACCCTTATTGTCCTTTAGTCCTAGGTTCAAGACATGTGGCCTTGCCAGATTTGATTGGTTGTCACCAGAATAATAATTTTTCCTTTTCTAAAACAATATTAATATAATTTTGTAAAGAACTATGATGGATATTCTTGAAATATCATTAATCCTTAAATAGGATTTTATCTAATTTTTTCAATACAACCTAAATAAATAAATAATTCATCCATTTATTTCAACATAGGTACTCCCTTGGTCCATGATTTATCTATAATAGCAGTAGTTGGATTTATATATCATAACAATCAATCGTCAATCTAAAAAACATCAGGATTAACCTAGGTTATTAATTGTCTAAATCCTTCATATTTTTTTGTAATGAAAATATGAGTAATATTATGTATATCACCTGGGAGTGTCAAACCAGGTAAATAGTAAGGTCCATTTTTGGGTAGCATGTTACCCCTTGTCCAGATATTAATACCATATTAGATTTATTAATCATAGGTATATCTCTGTTAGATCCAAATTCAATTGATGTTTCCAAACGTGGATGTATTTACAGGAATACCGGTATATTTTCTGTATTATAGAAACATTTTGATGTTATTGTATAATGTTCATGAAATTATACATTATAATAACCTTATCTAAAACATGTTTTCTTAAATCTAGTTCCCATGGTTTCTACTAATATTTCTTTGAAAACAACAGAAGCTACTCGAACCCAGATAGGTCAGATCCAGGGTCTAATATCAATTACAGTGGCATGTTTATAATGAATCAAATAATGAAGGAATGAGAGTTCTATAGTTTTGGTAAACCATATACGAATATGTGTAAATAATTAAATAATTAAAAAATATAAATATTTTTATTCTTTATAAATAAATAAGATCAAAGTTAAATTTATTTCATCTAGTAAATACCTATAAATATTTCATAGTATGGTTCGTAGACTCCAATGGAATTAAACATAATAAGGACTAGATGAAATGATACGTAACGAAAATAATATAGTATCTGAAATAATGAATCAATGAAAATGGTCAATATGGAATGGTAAAAATTGGAAGAATCATTCCATTTACTGAATAAACTAAATGGGTGTTTGTAAATTATACTTCTAGGTCATAACTGAGAAAACAATCCATTAAAATAACTAGATAGGGAAAATTAAATATTAAATGGAAGAAAACTAAATGAAATTCCATTTATTCAATGAAGTAAAAATGATGTATATCCATAGATATGTGAACATAAAATTTAATGGATGAATAATAACTGAAACTAACTGAGGGAAATACTTTATTGTTGGACACCATGATTCCCAGGTACATAGAACCTTTACCATCAAGATAATTCACAAAATAGATTGCAACATATCAGGTAAAAATCCTTCTCATGAAGTTAAACAAATGTCTTGTCCCATGATACTATCAATGGATCAAGGGGATATCTGTAATAAGGCCCCACCCATTTTGTACTAGTCCAAAACATTCCACATACATGGAATAATAAATTTAACAATATTAATTATACAATACCTCTAACAAATAGAAGATAATGGGTTATCGATATTTCATGAAAAAATTAAATAAAATTAAAATTAAAAACTATATGAAAAATGGTATTCATTTTAGGAAATTATCGTATCTGTGTAAAATGATATGGATAATATGGGGAAATTAAATGTAAAATTATTATAGGAAATTGAATATTATAAGGGGCCAAATTGGAAAAATGAAGTAAATGTTAATAACATCCTTGTTCAAATAAATCAAAAACCCTATAGAGGATAGATAAGTATGATATCAATAGAAAAATACAATGTGGATTAAAAATATAGGATTTTTTACCTTCATGAAATTAAAGAATAAATTCAAAATTATTGTTGAAGAAAATAAACTGTAAACATTACAAAGTGTCCCATACCACATCAAAACATTTCAAATCATACGCCACATTATGGAATAAAATCAAATAATATTTTTAATATCATGAGATTAATAATATTCATGATATATCATGTAAAAATGAAATTATATACACAATATAAACGAGACTTGGTGCATAACAACAAATAAGTCTTAATGGAATATAAATACAGACTGAAACCCTTAAGTTGAGTGTCCATTTAATTTGTGTACAATAAAATTATGATAATTAGCTACATTCTTGATAAAAATTATTATTATTATCACTAATTTTTACTAAATTATTAAGATGATATATACAACTACATAATAAATTACGTTTATGTTGGGTGTTTTGACCAAATGTGGGTTTTATGTCAAAACAAACTTGGGTAGGTCAACTGTATTCAAAGGGGGTCATTATATATAATCTCAAGAATAATAAACATGTCAAAGTATTCATATTTATACATCAATTATTGTTTTAAAACCAATCATAAATTATGGTTATGAAAAATTAATCAACCTTATAATCATGGAGATGGTAGGTCATTTGTACGAATGAGTAATGTTCTCATTTTTCAATGATCATTATGGAATGAATTTATTTAATACTATATACCTCTATAATGATCTTTATATAGTTAATATCATATTATTCATCTATATAAACTTATATATATATATATAATTCTTGTGATTTAAATCGAATCATATCATATTGAGATGTTTTAATCCATCACATTGAGTGTGAAAGTGGAATAAATAAAAGATATATATATATAAATATATATAAGTGTGTGTGTGTGTATTATAGTTACAGAAATTTAATTAATTAATTAATAAAAAATATATTCCATGTATTTATAATATGTTTAATTACAACATCTATTATAAATTTCATTTGTATTGTGAATGAATCACATTGATTTTAGGGGGTGGTAAACCAAACTTTCTCAAACTATGTCATCATAATAATGGAAAAAATAATGTATTAAATGTTTGTGTTATTAAAGTATTAATGAAGTATAAAGACATAATTAATATCATGTATATCATATTTAAGTAGAATATCCATAATAATGTCCACCATTATATGTGTAAAAATAAAAATGAGCAATCATCATTCTGTGAGACAGTAGTTTTCCGTACACAGAAACAGTAAGTTCGATACCCATTTGATGGAGTTGTGTGTAAGTATTGGTAAACAACAGTACATAAAAATCAGAGTATATGGTAGATACTTTTTATGTTTTATAATAATTTAATAAATCTATTTTATGTGGTGTATAGATGAATTGAAACTTTATAGCTTAAGAGAATATATTGTCTCTTAATCGGGCACCTTTTTTAGTCTGTACCAAAAGAATTTATTAGAAGGATATATTTTAAAAGAAAGGATTCAAGGAAAAGGCTATGTATTTTGGGAATATATATATGAATATATTTTTTTAATATATGATATTTTATATGTGTGATTAAGGGGGAGAGTTGGTAGCCTTTTAAAAGGGGGAAAATGACTCACTTTGTATTTTCGAAAACAATTTAGTTGTACCGACATTTTTTACTAACAAATTTATTCAAAATCAAAAAACACCCAATAATATAAGTTTCATGTATGATTTATGTTTCAAAAAATGGGTGTGGATACTTTTATATGTCATTTGGTCTCATAAATTAAAGTGTTAGTGTTTTATTATGCTAAATCAACCTCAATAATTTTAATTAATTTCAATTAATTTTAATTACACTCACTAATATTTTTCATCAAATAAATTTTCTATATCTAGAAATTATAAATAATTATTATTTGAAATATGGGATCCATTTTTCCAAATTTAAATAATAGAAGTGGAATAATATGATTTAAAATTAATCCGGCAGGAGGGACGACAATGCAGGATTTTAAAGTCAAAATGCCTGAAAATTTGATAGGTTTTTATAATAAAATTCATTGTGAAATTGATTACAATAAAATAAATTTTTTAAATTGATAAAAAATTGTCTTATTAATCTTTTAAACCAAATATATTTATAATTTATCCTTATAAATAAATTATATGAAAAAGAAGTTTCAAACTAAAATTATATATTTTGAACTATACAACAAAAATGAAAATTTACAGACAAATATTCCAAATTCACTCATACATAATTAATATGTTTTTGATATTCAATGGTAAATTTTATTTTGATATATTAAATCAATTAATGTGTAAAAATTAATATATAAATTGTGTTCTCTATTAAATAAGTGGTAAATGTAATTTAATAAAAATTATGGATTTTATGTGAAATATTTAGTTCATTATGGACTTATGTCTATCAGACAAAATGAATTAAAATAAAAAAATTATATTGAATATATATATATATATATATATTTGTTACATTAATACCATTCACTAATTTTAATCAATTTAATATGTTATCATAAAAAACCATTTTGAACCTAAAAGAGTTGTCTATATGAATATTAACTTTATATTCAATTGCTTCTTACATTCATTATTAACTAATTTGTATCTAATTAATACATTATATATTTTTTAAACCATAACATCCAAATAACAGTTGTTACTATTCATAAGGAATAATTTATATAATATAATTTAAATAATAATATCTTAAGACTGTATTATTATTTAGTAAAAATCGGTTGTTCGTGTGACACAAGAAATCAAAGAAGGTCAATCTTACATGTAAATCACATTAAATCTGAGCATCATGATTTTCAATATATAGAATCAATTTGAAAAAGAAAATATGTTATGATGTATCGGGTTATGATAATACCTTACCCACATGGTCAAGTGTGTCATATACGTTATTGAATACATGGTTCTTGCATTATATTTTCAAGGTGCCACAAAGAGACCACCCCGTCATTCGATCATGTGTCTTTATGCCTCATAATTACCCTAGAGATTCATTCTCATATAACTCAACAAGTAATCAATATTCTGCTCGTACATAGTAGTGGTTGTTGGCGACTCGTTCTACATATTTGCATCTTCATATGTGACCATCCACTATAGTTGCCTCATCATTGAAGGATCTCACTCATGATGTACATTTGAGTAAGTCATAAGCTTCAACCTCTATAGAAAAATGAAAATTTAGGTGAATATGTGTAGAATATATGTCTCAGAAACCATCTCATTTTTTAATTTTTCATCCATTTACCCACATTCAAAGGACAATGGCTACAATCTATTCTTCTTTGTCCTTGTACTATCATCGGTCACCACCCCCATCAGTAGAGATAATAATATAATTTTGAACTATTCTACCGACCCAATGGAGTCCAACACATACTCTTGAACCAACATGAATGGGTTACTCATTGTGATGTTCTAATTTTTTGGAAAATACATTATTGTGAGGGGGTAAATAGAATTTAGTTACTCAAAACCTTACATGTGTGTGGGCACCATAGAATACATGAAGTGAAAATGCACCCACATATATAGTGGAATATTACCTTCACAAATGTTCCAAAATAACTTGTATAATATAATTAATAAATGGATATCATGTCGGATTTGTTTTACCATCAAAAGAATCAACACAATTATAAATGTTCATGTTCGTGTACCCATGTGTGCATCCCTCACTCATAGAATTGAACCAGAAATGAGTGTTGTGATGAATCTTGTGAGGCTCACTATGGGTTGAGCCTCATACATGACATTTTATCCCCATAGGTTCTATTGGATCACTGCTAAAATCTACTAGTATGATTCATTATTTCCCAATGGGTTTCCGCTAGGCATGTATGTGGCCTCTTTGATAACAATATTATTAGATCCTCCCACTCAACTGGATACTCTATCACATTAATAAAGATGTATTTTAACAACATATTAATGAGAACATCCCTCATAACTAAATTATATTCACTACATCCCTGCACCTAATCTAGACGATTCTTTTCTATGGATAGAAACTATTCTTGGACCCCTTTACAATCTTCATCGGGATAAATGCATCATACATCACCCAAATGATTGGGATCAAAAAAATTTGGTGAAGGTATCATAGGATAACATCAACTTCCCCATGATGAAATTTTAATATATTAGTACCATGTTACTATCTAATCATATACTCAGGAATGATTTCTTATGGCCATTAATCATGGAAATTCAAATACCTTGCTTCTTCATCATGTCCTTCCCACATCAGCTATGTCTCTATTTATTGGTATGAGTCACATTCATATTATTACCCAGCCAACTCTTCAATAGTGATTAATCCCAAGTTAAAATCACATGAATAATTATATAACTTCTTTAATTCCAATAAACCTTCATTGAGAATCATCTAATACATTGTATGGGATGCCTCATCCACTAGTTTGTCTCTATAAAAGTTTTTGTTTTGGTTATCAAGTTAGTTTGATGCGATAGGTGCATGTTCATTCCATTTGTATCCATCACCAGCCAAGTTCCACTAGTACTTCCCATGAATGAACAAAAAACAGTAATCTGTCTCTTCTATGAACTCTAAAAGAATGAATACATCACCCTCAAATCAAATCCGTATAGTCGAATCTTATTAAAAAATGTTTTATCTTTTGAGACTCCAATAGTAGTGATAAAACTGTTTCATTTTATGAGGGGATTTATATGCACTCCCCTCTCAAGGTTTTTTACACAATCTTATTCCTATGAGATGCATCTATATTGGAATCCTAATTATCAACTTCATTCAAGACCAGAGTAGTTATTGAGACTATTTCATGATGACCGTTCACAAATCATGTTCATGGAACCATTTCATGGTGATCTATGTGATAGATCTCACTCTGTGAAAATTTAGTTTTTTGTGTCTAGTTCTCTATGTGGTAATCATAGAGAAATGATTCCAAAATTATTGTTCACTATTGAATTGTTTTTGGAGCACGTTCATGAAGATGAAAAACATCATGAAAGTAGAGACAAATATTTCATCACATGATGGATTGGTGGATTTTAGGTCCACTCGCTCAACAATTTATAGGATTATGGTTGGTCCAATGTTCATGATTCTCTCTATGACATATATCATCATGTGTTCTCCTACTGAGAAAAAACTGAAACTGAGCTTTTTTGAGTAGGAATCGATTTCTAGACATTCAGAAATTATTCCCTGGAATCTATCCCTATTTTTTCCTTATCTTATCCCATTAAAAGGAAGGAATATTTTGGGATATAATATGTTCTTTGGTAATTTTCAAGGAATATGAATCCAATTTAGGTAAAAAAAAGTTCATTAAGATACCAAAAAACCCATTTAAAGGGTCTGCATAATGATACATGCTTGTTTATGAATTGATGAATATAGTAATGATCCTTGATAAGAAATAAACATCACGACCAAGTGATGTATTGATTGTGTTTCTTTATGATTTTTGTAACATCCCAAGTTTCCATGGTATGTTTCCCTTTGAATAATGTAATAGCTTGCACTATACGCAACATTTAGATTTTAATAAACCGCGACCAATCAAACTAATCGTTATGAATAGAAATATTAATTTTTTGAAATTTAATAAATTTTATCTTTAAAAATGGACTTCATTTTTGGATTCATAAGATCAAAATTAGCATAGGGAGATTTTTTGGTATTTTTTCAAAAACATTCAATTTTTTATTAATAGTGAAAACACTGAGTTATTGTTTAAAAATGAATTTTTATTTAAATAATTTATTATTTTATTTAAATTTATTTTAAGTCAAAATAGATACCTAATACCAATATATTTAAAATGTAATTCATTGTAGTAATTCTGTAACAATATTACATATCTAAAATTTTATTGAACTTTTCACCGTCTTTTACCCACCTTCTAGGTGCATTTGAAAATTTATTTAAAAATTAACTTTACCGCTAGAGTGAGTTGAATTTAGAAAATACTTGTAAAAAATTTAATATTAAGGAGTAAAATGTGGTTCAATAAGATAAAAATAATTATTGGTGAATAGTAACTTTTAACATTTATTTACCACGGTTAAAAGTAAATAGGGTAATTAAAGGTAAAAATGATATTATTATTACCCTAACACATGTACTAAATCTATTGGATTAGATTAATTGGACCAAAAACAACCTTAAGAATAAAATATGAATCTCTTTGGTCTACATAGATTATATAAGGACATTTATTATTATTTAATTCAAAAAGAGTTAAAATATTTAAAATCAAAGATTAATTACTAATACATTTTTAATATAGGGTTACACATAAGATAAAATCTACTATAAATATTCATTAGAAAGAAAAAATGATTTCCTACATAATGGTATTTTATTTATATTTTTTATACTTTAGATAATTTAATTTATTTATGACACAATGATGATGTAGTAATTACCTAATTAATGAAATATTAAAATTATTGATATTATAAATATTAAAATAAATGTAATTTGAAACATTTTATAAATTTAAATAATATTCTAGGTTGATACGACATATTATGGTCTGTTTGAAGAATTGTTTTCAATGTAATAACACTGTTATTTATTTATAAAAAATTACCAAATAATGTTAAAATTGACATAAAATACTTTTTAACAAACTTATTATATTATTAATTGATATTATATTCCTAAAAATCTATGGTTAAGCCAGAACACTTATATAATGATAGGTCTATCATTTATTAGCCACTTGGGTTTTCTTGGATGTATATAGTAAGTTTATTAACCATATAATATAAAAATACAAAGAGACATGGTAAATGTAAAAATATTTAACTAAGAGTTAAATTTAAAAGATAAGGTTAATATAGTGACCCAAACCAGTTTAAAAACTATTGGTTGAGTGGATTTCAACCCATCCCCACCTTAGCGTTTGAATAATCCTCTTTGGAGCCATTTGAAAGCGGATATGATTTTATTATAAAATAATATTTATATCTTTTTCTAAGGTGCCCCTCACCCCTCTTATAAAATGTTACTCCCCTTTCCCTCAAATTCACACCTTCAAGCCTTTTGTCTCAGAAAAACTCTTACCAAATACCCTCTCAGTTATCCTACCTTTAACCTAAAGGCATTACTTTAGTCGGAAATCCAACCTAAATAGCTCTTTTGATCAAATCACAAGGAAGAACCCGAAGAAGAAGTAAATATTTCATCACCTCTTTCAAGTTCCTTTCTTCTTCCACATCCTCTTTCATTGTTGTTTCCATTCTAAAATAATAACTCCAGTATCTTATAAACCCTGTGTTGGTATTATAATTATCGTACATCCATATTCATTATTCTATCCATCCTTTGAATGACATGTCATCATACATGCGTACGTACGGCTTACTGTCTCCACGTCGTTGTGTAATTGTTATTAAATACATTATTATTTGGATGGGTATAATAATAATTTTTTATTGATGTATATAATAAATATTACCAGATAATGATTATTTATATATGATATACCATCTAATTATATGTTATTTTAATATCAAAATAATGATATTGTCGTGCGCGAGTATGTACGGATTAACGTCCCCACGAACACAGTGAGATTCATTCCCCATCGTAAACCGTTCAATAATAATTTTCATTAGATGATTAAAAATAATGTATATAGACTTAATATAATTCTGAATATGAATAATATACATCCAATTCATAACAAACCGTACTTATTAAATGGAGCATATAAAGGAAAATGAATCAGTTAACACCCAAAACGACAATTATATTAAAATATTATTAAGAAATAAATATTAAAAGATCATATATGATATCATATTAATCTAGATTATTCTTGTATAATAAAATAACAATTATTTCCCCATTATAAAAGAGGTTAACCTACCATCGACCAAGGAAAAGTACAATGTAAGGGGTTTTTTATCTCACTTTTAATTCTGTGATATTTCCATTGTTCACCACTTATTTATTGTATATCGTGTATTTTTTATTTCCATTTCATATATATTATCACGATTATCCTTATATTCATTTTATTCTATTAGTAATTTTGTGGTTATTATCTTTTTTTCATATGATTAGATTGATTAAAACAAGGTAAGAAGTTTTCATCTCACTCACTATTCTTATGAGATTCATGCTATATTGCCACTATTTTCATTTTTGTGGTGCTTTTACAACAAAATGATTTTATTCATTGTGTAATATAGATTAATTTATGGGTATTTAAATTTTTATTTTATGATCCTTCTTTATGTGATGTAGGTTTCATCTGTTACAGAATTTGTTAGGGAATTTCAAATGTTAATTTCCACTCATTTTGTTTTACGCATACTTCATTGATTAGTTTACTCCAAGATTATGTGTGGAATAAATATTTATTATTTATTTAGTAATTGACACTACACTATATATGGATAACCTTTTTATACACATAATCACTCCATTTATAAATTCTCAACGCATCGATATGAGTTTGATAAGGGCAATTTTAACTCAATCTCTGTTTTTGAGTTAAACATCCAATTAATTGGTGTTGTTTTTACAAGAATATGTGTGAATTTACTATTATTGGTTTACATAGAATATCCAATCATTTTAAGTGAATTAATATTTCTCACACATAATTATGTCATTTATTTATCCTTAACCTAAGGATATGATCTTTATAAGAGATTTCATCTCAATTTACATTTCATTGAGACTTCTTTGTAGATATACACCAATTCACTTTTATATGGTGTATATAATTTAAATTGATATATTACATAATGAATCCATTTATTCTCATGATATAATAATGTTTTTATTTTCTCAATTATTTGTATTCAAGTGTCTGTTTTTTGGTTAGTAACTCTAACTAAAAATCATTATTAATTGTTTTAATGATTTGTTATTCTAAATCTTTCTCATTAATATCAATGTTTTAAATTTTTTTATGGATTTATATTAAAGGACATTATTGTTTTAAAATTAGAATTTATTTTGATTTTTTCAATGTGGTATAGAAAACATTGATTCAGAAATCTATTTTTAAATGACTTCATGACAAATAATGTGACTTTTAAATGTTTTCAAGAAAAGGGGGATATTTCTCTCAAATATTTTTGATGATTATTTTCATCTATGTCAATATCATTCATTATTGTAGATTGAGGTTAATCTGTTACAATACAACCGTCCATATTGTATTGAATGAGTTATGTTTTACTGTGGATGTGCTATCTTTATACCATTCATGGATTGTGGATAACGTATAGAAATTTATTATGCGAGTTAAAATATGAATGATTATGTTATGTTTCAAACTTTTCATAGGAGTAATGAATTGGACTTAGTAAGTTACGGGTGGAGCCTGCTATATCTCCTCAATGTAGCAGTAAGGCTCATGAGACAAACTAGTGTCTTGGCAGAAGGCCTTGACAAAATCTCATTTGTAGTCATGGCACACGGCCTTTACTATGTGGTTTTGAAGTTTGGAATTATGCATTTCATCATTATGAATATGGATTTCGATAGTGCATGTGATTATTTGACTAGTATAATATCCATGCGAGTAAGTAAATAGAATTATTTTGATTTATATTTTCTATATAATGATTAGGTTTATGTTGAAAAGGCCTTTTTAGTTCTATACATTTCCTTAAATTCTTATTCTTATTTATGAAAGTTTTTGCTATGTTGTTATTCTTAATGACCATCTAAGCTCACCCATTTCTATGTTTTATTTTTCCCAGGAGGAAAAGAGGTATATTATGGCTGACCTACAGGGATAGACTATGGGATCTCAATGTTGTCTATGAAAACAATGTTGTTGTAGTTTTCCATTTTATTATGTAATGTAAACCTTATTAATGTATCTAATACTTCAAGGATACTAATCTAATCTGTCTTTAGAGACTAGATCTTTTGTGATCATGCCAATGATACGTAATAATGCACCGACTCTGGGCATCTAGTGTTGGGGCGTTACAGTTGGTATCAAAGGAAGTTTAGTACAATCCTTGGAAGCTAGATTTAGATAAACTCTAATTAGATCACATATATCTAAGATAGACTTTGAGGATTATTATAGAATAACTTCCTAAAAGTTTGGTATTGTAGAGATTTTGTGAGTTTTCCATGTAATGCATCCCTGTCTAGATACGAGCAGGTAGAGACGGCTCTGGCACATATGTACTGAGGGGTAAAACCCGAAAGCACTGCTTTGATCTAGACTTGAACAGGAACTACTGCATGAAAACGGGGCTTGCTGCACTCTTTGTTACGAAAATCATGGCGGATATGCTTAAAATAATTTAAATTTTTTTAGCAATCCAAATTGAAATATTTTAATATAATATGAGAATAAATGATCTTGGTTAATATTAAGTTGTTTCAATTTTAAAATATGGTGTCATGATATTCTTTAAATGATCTTATTACTACTGTTACTCACACAATGATTTCTGGTTTTAGTCAATGGCTTGATTCCAAGGAAGTCATAGTAACATTGAGCATGATGTACAAGGTGGGAATGGTGGTGGAAATGAGAAACTAAATAGAATGTTGATAAGTGTAAAAGATATCATGTTCATGCCAAATCAATTTTCCCAAAATATGATCAACAACATATATATTAACCAACTCCCAGACTCAAAAAAGAAGAGAAAGTTGATGAATGACAAGAGATACAACAGTGGAGTCCAAAGAGAAAATAATCCTCAATTTTTTTCATGAAAAACATTCGGAGTAAGACACCCATGAAATTGTATCAATGGAACAAAGAAATGATTTAAATGTGGGAATGAAGGGCACAATGTAAATAATTGCTGAGGAAAAATGAATAGTACTATGGATGAAAATAAAAATTGTCCAAAAATCCATTTATAGTCATTTTTCGAAAATGTAGGGGACCTGGAAATTACTCGACTGAATTCCCTATTCTATAGAATATTTTCTTGGTCAAAGAAGAATAAATGTGGAAATAAATGGTTGAATAAATGTTTAAAATTATTAGTGCTCCTTATTGATTGGATTATATTGGAATAACTTTCTCTTGTATTTATAACCCTACAGTTTTTAATGTGAAAATGATATTTGAGGAAGAATTATCTTCTCTCTTGTGGATAGAGTTATAAATAACTATTTGGTTTTATATGATCATTGGGTTTAAGGTAATTACAAGTTATTATATTTTGTGATGAAAATTAAATGTATGAGATAACATTTGTGGTAAAATTATGTTATGGTTATTTTGAGGAATTTATCTCATTTTAAATTTTTTATAAAATATATATTTTGAAAAAGGAGAACACGCAGACTGTGTGACAACCTATCGTGTCAGAAAAAGCTGTGGGAATCAATCCGGCAACCAGAGTTCCATTGGGATTTATCGCCTACCACTGGACTATGTGATGTCCCTTGTTAGTGTGACTAATTATTTTTAGTTAAATGATTTTATTGATAAATAATATGCTGATTTTGTATCTTATTTCTTATCAATTTAATTCCTTAAGTATAAGAAAATGATTTGTGATTAAGTGATAAATGTTATTTTGGAAGATGTTCACTATATTGGGAACACTATATGCCTAAAGAATATAGAATACTATGGGATTTCATTTGTGGAGAAATGGTGGATATTTTTATATGATTTTATTGTGGATTTATAGTGATTTGGGTTATTTATGAAAATTATTAACCTATAATAAATAATATGTTATTAGTTTAATTACTTTTAAGTATTTTACTTTATGACTAGTTGATGTCATTTAGAGATACAATTTAACGTGGAAGACTTCATAACCAAATTCTTCTAAGTATTGGGTTTCAATATTAGTTTGGATTATATTGAAGAATTTTAAGGAAAATTGTTTATTGAATGGTATTTATTTAACATTGTCATATTGTTGGTTTAATTTTGGAAATTAAGATTAATGTTTCTTTCTCTAATGGAATATCCTTTGGGGGATCATCTAATATTTTACAAACTGTTTTCTTTTTGATTAATCTCTAAAGACGTTTTAAATATATAGGTTATCCTTTCTGGATCATGTGATTCTCTAAAAGTTGATTCTAGTGTTTTCGGTGTGACCAAGTCATATTGAATACTAATCGTTTAAAAAAATTATTTAGGGGTATAAATTTATTAAAGAATGAAACTATACATAAAAAGAATATATATCTCTTTATGTTCTTAGTCAATCTCATAAATAAATTCCTTATCTCAGTAGATCCGGACTCTCTAACCTATTTCTTATCTATGACTTGGAATGTAAGATGATAGACATGAGGTCTAGGACTCAGGTAGGGGAACTATCATTGTGTTTCTCTAGCAATTTATACTGGGTATCAGATTTTCCATAAAATGGGAATTATGTTTTTTTATTAATAATTATAAAACTCACCTTGGGTGATTCATATGATATTGATATGTTATTTATGGGATATTGTGAGTGTTCAAACGTCATTATTAGGAAAGTAGGATCACATAAAATATGTATACCTGTTGTTTTGAAGGATAATAGTTCTTTAATTAAATGGATTAATTTTCAATATCTTTTTGGGATAATTTCTTTTTGTGATATATCCAATGTTTCATGTAGTTTGGATGTATATTTATTTAATTAATTTAGTTTAATTGATAATGATTTTGGGATAGTATATATATGATGACTAATGTGTCGGGATGGAAACAAGGGTTAGTGATAGAAAGGGAATAACAATGGTTAAGGGTAGACTCTTATTTAACACATGAATGTTCCCATAGAATAATTTTGATATTTTATGTTCCTAAATTTTCATCATTTCAAAGATGATTTTTCATCGATGTATATTTATAGAAAAATCGTGAAGTGAGGATGGAACACTTATATGAAAGAGGAGGATTCTAATTTACTAATAGATGTGAAATATAACAAATTTGATCCTTTCCCACACCTGTTATGTTTTCAGTGAAGTAGAGATGCTTCATCCAAACGTCTCTCACGTAGTGTATTTCCTATAAATAATATTTCATAAATATGGATACAAATTACCTTTCATCTACTATAGATTTATTAATCTAATGAGGGAACTGGATGCCCTCAAGATGTTCAATGGTGGGTTAATATTTTTGTGAATCATTGACCTACTAGAGACTCTAATTTATCATTATGTATAGTTGAAAATATCTCGTGATAGAATGGAATCACATTTAGATTTTTTGTATCATATGGTGCCAACTGATACAAAAGAAATCAAGTTAAAATTGGAATACATGGACGAAGAGGGAAACCTAATACAACTATATCACCATGTGGTCCACCTATTTTGTTTTCCAATATGTAATGTCATAGTATTTGGATATCCACTGACTCCCACGAGCTGAACCATGTGATTATGAAGAACTAATATCAATTTCATAGGATTGATGATAATTTATATCAATTATGAGGATCTTTTTTTCCCCATGATTTTTATATGATTGATCTATTATTTGTTTTGAGTGAGTTAACATTAAAATGAAGGAATTTTAACATAGATATAGATTGTATGAGTACCTGGTGATGTTTTTCCGGATAAAAAAATGATACATCATTGTTTAAGGACCACATGGACATAATTTTCATATAAACATTGAATTATTCTTCTTAGTGTTCATTGATCATCTAATCCAATACTATCCAACACCATAGAAACATGCTAGCCAACATGATATAGTCTGTAGACCACTTAAAAACATAGGCTTTATGAAATGTGGTTGAATAGTGACATCGGTTTTTGAGTGGGGATGTGCCAATGACATGTTGTGTACGAGAGTTGAATATATGTATACACATATAAATATGTGGTAGTCATGTCCTAAAACAACCTTATAATTTTGTACGATAATGATAATTCTAGATTTGGTAGGAATTATCGAAGGTTTATCCAAGATGACTCCTAACCATCAGTACCTATGACATCAATAAAAAGTAAGGGATTAAAGTTTCAATGGCTATACTAGTGTGAAAAGGATATCCTTGGGATAAATATAACGTTTATGAATGCTCATCTACTGATGATCCTAGATCCTGGGACTGATTATTCCATGTATTTTGACTCATCAAACATTGGTCCGGGAGACGTACATATAAAAATCATGTTATTTGTATCAATTGGGTCTTATCAGTCACAACCCCATGAGAGGATCTACCATACACATGAAACAAACCTGGTATCCAGGGTCTATAATGTGATGTGTTGGGGATAATATATATTTGGTGAGATATTTTTTATTCAGATAGAACCCAAGATTTGTCATTATTTCATCACAATAGGCGGTTGAAACAATAGATAAATGCGATGGGGTGAGTATCTATAGAAATTCTACCATGATAAGTGGAATGTACTTATAAATGGAAACTTCATTTTAGCTAGTCATAACCATATGATACATGATGAGAAGGAGCATAGTGAGAGGCCTTTAATGGAGAAAGGCATGTGGTGAGATTCTATGCCGTCTAAATGATGGATGCTTCTTAGGATCATGGAACAAATCATTTTACCTAATTAGTGATTCCGGTTTCAGTTATGGACTGAGTGATGATTGGTTAGGAGTCAAAACTAGAGTGTATTATGATGAGGGGAAAACTAGTTCGTACTAAAACAAAAATATGATTGTTGATAGGAGACAATGTTGTGATATTGGTACATCATAGAGATGTAATAACTACAATCACTTGATAGGATATGAAAAGGGATTACCAGACATATATATGTGATGTATAACCTAGTTTAACCAATATGTATAATGAATTTAGGCAGAATTTTTTTCCCAGTGATGAAGAGAGACATTGATGGGTTTGTATCCCGATTCCATACAAGACCAAGGGTAAAGGCTATTGAAAAGAATCTGAGTTGGTTATTAAAACCAATCAAATACATATATGGGAGTGGTATGATGTCTTGAATAACATTGTTATGTGGTTAACTAGAACCCTAAGAATTCATGATGTAGTCTGGGTGATTGATGATATGCTAACGAAGTCTTCACACTTAATACTGATTAGGGATGCACCCTCAATGAAGGATCTAGGATATCCCAATGTTTGTGATATTGTATACCTGTAAAGAGTGACCTTGTGAATTGATTCATATAGAGATTAAGGATTCATTTCATTATATTTGAAATAATTATATAAATCCCTAAGGTACCATCTGATTTTCAGAATGGTGTACCATTCTATAACCGGTGGACAATCCGAGTGGACTACATGCATATTGGAGGATATGGTTTGAGAATTCTTGATAATCATCGATGGGGCATTGGATGCTACCATAGACATGATTTTGTTATCATAAAATAATATTTACAAGACTTTGATTCTGATGGAACCTTATGATAATATTTATGTGTGGTGGTTTCGCTAAATAATCTGTTAGTATCAGGTGGCTGAGGTTGTAGTTGCAGGACCAGTTTAGTTTAGGAGGCCTCTAAGGGAGTCAATTGGATGGTGTATAGGTTGATCACCACTAAGAGAAAATGAAGATTATATGTCCACTATAGTATAAGACCCCATTACTATAATATTAGAGATAACATTTTCCATAGATTGTGTCATGGTTTAAGGAATATATATCTAGAGATGTAAGGTAAGACTGTACATAATTTTGCAGGACCCATTGAGATCACAAAGTGGATAATGGTAGTAGTGTATTGTTTAGAAATCCTTATTTACTATTGCGGTATGAATTATGTGTTCTTATGTCATAGCATTAAAGATACATACCATTTTATACGATTTCATTTGATTCTGAGGGTGTTGAGTTGGATACTGATGGATCATATAAGGATTGTTTGAGGTGGATCATAGATAAAAGTAAGAAGATGATGTGGGGAAAGATTATACCACTAGTTTTGACTCATTGGTATCATGGATTTATATAAAAGGAAACATGGGAACATGATTCAACTATTCAATCATAGTGGAAAATATATTCATTAATGACCTTTAGATATACATATAAAAAAGGAAAAGTAAACTGATGTGTATAATTGGAATATAATGAATTTTTAAAAATAATATAATCCTCATGTTGATGAAATATATGTTTTTTATTTGAAAAAATATGTTCTCAATAAAAAGACCATATTAAATGTTTAAGAGATTTTATATAAGGTCAAAATCCTAAATAAAATATTGAAATATGATGTCGAATATTTTCAGAGTGAGGAACTATGTATGTGTTAGATTCTGAGTCCAGTAGAGCCGCATCATAGAAGGAGTAAAAATATTTAATATATTATATTTTTCACATGTGATTTATCAAAAATAATTAATACCATCCAAACAGTGCATTGTATTGTGAATCTCTAATGACCCAATCATGACATGCATGAAAATTACACTTATATTGTGAAAAAATTAATACATTTCACAAATAGACTCCCAAAGACCATATTATTTTAGTTTCTTTTGAATCTTGGAAGAAATTCATTTAAATTGGTGAATGATCCTAAATATATTTCATAATGATATCCCTATTTGGTCTTCCAACATAAAATCATTCCTTATGTCTGAGGGAAAAGAAAACATAAAAATTGTGACCTAAAATACTCAATAAGTGTAATCAATGATAACATTAGACAAAACAGAAAAATATGCATGTAAAAACATTCCAATATATTTTGAATATCAAAATCATGAGTCATGAAATAAATCATGGAAGAACGTAAGGCATAAATCATTAAGGAAACATAACCATGACAAAATAGAATTAGAATAAAACATGGAATTATGGAAAAGAAATAATCATTGAAAATTATTTACATATTAGAGAAGCCTCATTTCCAATGTCATCATAGTGTAAAATGTCTAGTACTTAATAGAGTTCACTGCTCATTCCAACCCGGTATTACTGAACATAATTTTCTTGCGGGTCCAACCATATATTACTGAACCAGATTTATGTTTTATTCAACTCATGTATATGTAATGGGAAATAAATATTTAATCAATGAATTATAGGGATATATATTTCCCAAAAATAACATAATGAAAACAATATATACGTGCTATATAAAACATAAGTCATTCATCATAACATAATCCAAGGAATAAAATGGGATTCATAAACATCAATTTATCATAACATAATATATTTAAAACTAATAGATTTCATAAAGAGATATTAATAATAAACTTAATAAACAATAATATTAATATGGATATTATTCTTTAAAATTATCCATAATATTATATTGAAAATATGTTTGAAAAGACACTTGAAATTAAATCTTGATGAAAATATCCTTTCTTCTTCTAAAATAATTTTTTATTAAAATGATGTAAAATATTAAAAAAATTTAATTTATTTTAAAATAACTTTTAAATAATTTAAATGAAAATTACTAGATATAATTCATTACGAAGGAATAAAAATTCATTGATGTTTTTTACCAAAAAAATATTCTCCACGTACTTTTTTCAGAAACATGAAAATGTACCATGTACAGAACACGATAAAATATATCATTCATTCCAATTAATAATAATTAAAAAAAGGGTCATAATTACTTTAAAAATTATTGAATAATAGAAATAATATTATATATTTTCGAAACATGGATGATGCTGATAAATATACCTGAGTAAATTCTTACATACAAACAATTTCATATAATAACAAGATTCTAAAATTATCTTTTTCTCTAGAACCACTATCCATTGAATGTATTTGAACATCTTGTATAATGATTTAAATAATTTAATTGACTTATTATAGAATAATAGTTATTTTTTGGATATTATATATGATAATATAATCATTATCTTCATAATATCATTTCATTATTACTCATTATTTAGGTATTAACTACATCATTTTCTCATGAATTTTTTGTCGAAAAAGTTTCCGTTCTCCATCATAGGTCATTGTTATATCATTCAAAAATGATACTAATTGAATATATATCATATTTATTTATTTATTACATTTATATAATGATGCTTTAAAATATATCCTATATAATAAATCCTATTGCATAATGGAGACTGTATGTCGTATGTATGCACGAACGATGATATCATTCATTTAATTATAAAATGGCATCAAATTGGAATTTTTATATATGATTAAAGATTTAATAACATGTTATATTAATAATATATTGTTATTATTTCCATCACTATACTCATCCAAGTCATGTGGTAGTGAAAATGCCTTTACCGCACGACGTAAAGATAGTAAGTCGTACATACGCATTAGTGGTGATTTTATTTTTTATATTTTGGATAGAATAAGGAATATGGTTGTTACATAATATTAATAACATTTATATATAAATTAATTACTGTAATCATTAATTTATAACTGTAACAACTCACATAGAAGGATTAGATGACTAAATAATTTGAATTAATCCGTAGAGGTGATTACTTCTTCATTGACCAGCTCCCTCTAGATCTCTACTAAAAGGCACTAGAGTTTGGATTTTGAGAGAATAAAGATGTATAAAATGCTATTAATGATGTTTATAAGGGACATGGGTTGAATATGGTCAATACTTAAGGGTCAAAATGAATTGAAATTTTGAGGGAGGATGTTACCTTTTATAATATAGTTAAGGGACAAAAAATGAATATCTAAACGTATTAATTCATAATAAAATAAGAAAACATCAACTCCCCCCCCCAATATCACAGTTTAGATGATTATATGAGAAAATATTATAATACCATCATCCAAAAGAACGTTGAAACGTTTTTATGTCAATTTAAACCATATCTTTTAAATTTAACATATAGTTATTCTATTTAATTTTAATTAAGGTAATAAATATTTCAATATTAAAATGGAGAACTAATTACTTTTTTCATGTAACATAAAACATAAATAAGTACTTTGGATTATTATGGACCATATAAAAATTATTTTATATTTTTAAAAAAATTTATGATTTTTATATAATTTAATAAGACATTGTTTTGACAGAACATCAATTGTGTCAATTTTGACACTATTCAATTCATAGATTTTTAATAAGTATCATGATTTCATTTTAACATTGAAAAAAATATTTTAATATATCCCTATAAGGTCTAGGTCATCTATAAAAGTAATTTGATATATAAATAAGCACATATTATATTTATATAACTATTGTTAATAACATTAATATGATATCACAAAAAATAATGTAACACTACATCTATTTTGTGTATTTATTTATTAAATATAGTTGTTAATAAAAAATTAATAAAAAATTATTATTAAGATAAATATTATATATTTCGGTTAAATACATTTACTTCAATATACCTTAAATAAAATCCATCATTAAAAATTTTATACTTATTAAAACATGAGTGTGACAAGTTTAAGATCACTTAAAAAATAATATGTGTCTGAAAATATGTTCTATAAGGCACCGACTGGTCATTAACATGAAAATTTTATGATTATCATATTGATATAGTCAACCAATAATATATTTTCAAGTGTTTATTTTCACTTAATAGTAATTATAATATTAAAAAAAATTAGTTTATTGATTTTTCATCAATTAAAAAATTTAATGCATCTTCAATATATAATCATTTATGATAATTATTTCCTTCCTAAAAATTTAAATTAAACTATCATGATATAGAAAAACAATTTATAATTAAAATAATTATTTATTGTAGAATTTAACTTATGTATTGTCAAAATTTAAAAAATGATATATTATTTAAAACATGATTGTGACATCTTTAAAATTTTATTAAATTAAATATTATAATAAGGCTAATATCTAACAAATGGTCCCAAAACTCCAAAAGTAAAATTACATTTTGAAATTATGTTTATTAATTTAAAAATTACCATTTATATACATTGATTCCACACATTTATCCATATGTGGACACATAATCGATATTAAAGTCAAAGAAAATGACACTTTGTGTCTTTCATTGAATCAAATATTATTATAGTGATTTTCTTTGACATGTTTCCATTAAATTACATAATTTATATCCTTAAGTGTTATGGGTCTAGTTTAATTCCTAAAATAGAATATTATCATTTGTAAGAGTCATTTTATAGACTTTATAATTTTATTTTTTACATAAACTACCTAATTTACCCTTCACCGTGGTAACAAAATCTACCATTGCTACTATTCATATTGAACAATAATAAAAGGGAACTAATGAACAAATATATACCTCATGAATAAAAATATGAAATCCATTTTTAAAACTTCAATACTAATACGTTTCATAATTTAATTTAAAATAAATCTTGTAAAATGTCAGGAAAACAAAATTTTTAGAAAATAACCTTTTTTAAAATGAAAATGATTTCATAAAAAATCAACATATAAAATAAAATTTTTAAAACATAATTAGATCCAAATTAAAATTTTAAAATTTTAAAATAATCTAGAATATAATTTGACCTTGTAAATACATTAGCAAAAAACATAATTTTTAATCAAAATAAGCCTTTGAATATTTATTAAAAAAATTTGAATCAACTTATCAAGAAAAAAAATAATCCAAAACTAATTTTGATACTCCTATTACAAATTAAAATTCTATATTGTAAAATAAAATACAAAAAGGTGTTAATAATTAGAATTAAAATGGATGTTCCATCTAAAAGTGGAAAACTGAATTTTCTTGAAAAATAATTCTTTTATCCAAAAAAATTTAATTTGTTCTTATCTCATGTCTAGAATACATATAAAAAGAATTTTAATCATTACATTAAAAATACTAAAGAAAAATTTCATTACTAAAATACTTCAATAGTGATTTTATTATTTTATAAACTCTTTTATTTTGATATAATATGTTTTATAGAATAATTTTAATACTAGTCATACCAACCATTATAATGACTAGGTTGTAAGGTCACATAATAATATTTAGTTGTTAAATTATACTCTCTTTTTAATGAGATGAATTATATCAAAAGGACTTGAAATAGTTTGTAACAAAATCAAACTATAGCATTGTGTATACAACAAGCTTAGATGATGTTGCATATTGTGCACGCTTATATTGATAAAGCATACGAAACACGTTTTCAAATAAATAAACAAACATATATAATAAAAATCACAAAGTGTTACATTATAACCCATAGAAAATAATTTTTATCTCATAATTAATCGGTTTTATAAAAGTTTTACCAATTTAAATGTTCATTCATATAAAGCCACATTGTAAAAAAAGAACATTAAAACATCTTTTAAAAAATGGAATGTTAGAAACAGAAATGTTACCCATGGTGACTCATCACTGGGTTTACCCAAATAAGAACATATGTGGGAAGCGAAAACATGTATATGGATGAAAAATATAATCATCATGTTTTGATAAAGAGTGATTGAGAACAATGTTAGGATAAATTACATAATTAGAATGTCATAAAAGTGTGATCATTTAAGTAACCATTTGATTTATAAGAAATTAATGTACTAGGGTAAACTTTTTGGTTTTAATGTCCCTTACCCAGAGTTGAATAATTAAAATAAATACTTACTTCATTAAGTATAATATCATCCATTCCTTGTACCTTGATCAATTTTGACTTTGTATCTTATTCCATTAAATTATGCTCACTTTTAAATTTTGGAAGCGTTAATAGATCATGATATCCATAAATAGAATGACAGTTCATTCATTCTGTCATTATCTAAACAGGAAGGATGGAACAAGTTATCATATAAGTATAATTAAACCTAAAATGAGACAATATGTTCATATAAAAAATATAAACCGAGATTTAAATTATACTTTACTTAAATGTAATACATTATAATCCTTCATAAAAGTTAAAATAAAAAACATTGGAATGGGGTGAAATAAATTGGATTAACATTTATGCCACATTTATCATAAGGTACCACTTGTTGTACACATTCCAATATTTTTAACTGATTAATCATTATTTCTATTAATAATAACATGAATTACCATATATCTATATATTAAACAAGCATGATTCCTTATTTTATAATCCAAAAAATGTAATCTTCATCGATGATAGCATAAACCACATTTAAACAAATCTTTAATCAGTTCTAAAAAATACTAACCATCACATATACTTATTCATATATAACATATTTTTATCTCATCATAATTCTCATATTATGGGTTATCCTTCCCTCAATCGTGTGTTATTAAACTTATTACGCAAATCTCATTTCATGGTAACCTGTACCATTCACCATATACTTTCGAATACCAAATGATAAACAATAGTGTAATAATACATAGAGGATTTTTTATTCCATAATGTCGTTAAATTACATGTTTGACAATATTCTTGATAAACATGAAGTCATTCCATTATCATCTAAAACCATTGACCAATGTTCATCATTTTATTCCATGCCACATATTTAATCTCATATTCCATTCTTAGTCAATTCATCATTAGCAACATAAATACTACTCATATGACCATGATAATTATTTTTATAATATTTTCCCCTAGGGTGTCAATTTTTATGAGTGTAATACATTCCATGTTTCAAACATTTAACCATTATTGTTGCCTTAGAAATACCATTATCTATGTTCATTTTGTTAACTGAACCTTCTACACTGTAATTACTAGCTTTGTGTCATTCTTTTCCACACCCACATCATTTTCTTGTTCCTTTGAATAACAGTACATGATTCCTCATCCCACATGATTTAAATGAGGAAAATTGACCATTTATACATTTATGGATACAATGATACGTAATAATGCACCGACTCTGGGCATCTAGGTTTGGGGCGTTACAGTTGGTATCAAAGGAAGTTTAGTACAATCCTTGGAAACTATATTTAGATAAACTCTAATTAGAGCACATATATCTAAGATAGACTTTGAGGATTATTATAGAAGAACTTCCTAAAAGTTTGGTATTGTAGAGATTTTGTGAGTTTTCCATGTAATGCATCCATGTCTAGATACGTGCAGGTAGAGGCGGCTCTGGCACAGATGTACTGAGGGGTAAAACCCGAAAGCACCGCTTTGATCTAGACTTGAACAGGAACTGGTGCATGAAAACGGGGCTTGCTGCACTCTTTGTTACGAAAATCTTGGAGGATATGCTTAAAATAATTTAAATTTTCTTAGCAATCTGAATTGAAATATTTTAATATAATATGAGAATAAATGATCTTGGTTAATATTAAGTTGTTTCAATTTGAAAATATGGGGTCATGATATTCTTTAAATGATCTTATGACTACTGTTACTCACACAATGATTTCTGGTTTTAGTCAATGACTTTATTCCAAGGAAGTCATAATAACTTTGAGCATGATGTACAAGGTGGGAACGGTGGTGGAAATGAGAAACTAAATAGAATGTTGATAAGTGTAAAAGATATCATGTTCATGCCAAATCAATTTTCCCAAAATATGATCAACAACATATATATTAACCAACTCCCAGACTCAAAAAAGATGAGAAAGGTGATGAATGACAAGAGATACAACAGTGGAGTCCATAGAGAAAATAATCCGCAATTTTATTCATGAAAAACATTCAGAAGAAGACACCCATGAAATTTTCTCAATGGAACAAAGGAATGATTTAAATGTGGGAATGAAGGGAACAATGTAAAGAATTGCTGAGGAAAAATGAATAGTACTATGGAAGAAAATAATAATGGTCCTAAAATCCATTTATAGTCATTTTCCGAAGATGTAGGGGACCTGGACATTACTCGACTGAATTCCCTATTCTATAGAATATTTTCTTGGTCAAAGAAGAATAAATGAGGAAATAAATGGTTGAATAAATGTTTAAAATTATTAGTGCCCCTTGTTGATTGGATTGCATTGGAATAACTTTCTCTTGTATTTATAACCCTACAGTTTTTCATGTGAAAATGATATTTGAGGAAGAATTATCTTCTCTCTTGTGGATAGAGTTATAAATAACCATTTGGTTTTATATGATCATTGGGTTTGAGGTAATTACATGTTATTATATTTTGTGATGAAAATTAAATGTATGAGATAAAATTTGTGGTAAAATTATGTTATGGTTATTTTGAGGAATTTATCTCATTTTAAATTTTTTATAAAATATATATTTTGAAAAAGGAGAATACGCATACTGTGTGACAACCTATCGCGTCAGACAAAGCTCTGGGAATCGATCCGGCAACTAGCGTTCCATTGGGATTTATCGCCTACCACTGGACTATGTGATGTCCCTTGTTAGTGTGACTAATTATTTTTAGTTAAATGACTTTATTGATCAATAATATTCTGATTTTGGATCTTATTTCTTATCAGTTGAATTCCTTATGTATAAGAAAATGATTTGTGATTATGTGATAAATGTTATTTTGGAAGACGTTCACTATATTGGGAACACTATATGCCTAAAGAAGATAGAATACTATGGGATTTCATTTGTGGAGAAATGGTGGATATTTTTATATGATTTTATTGTGGATTTATAGTGATTTGGGTTATTTATGAAAATTATTAACCTATAATAAATAATATGTTATTAGTTTAATTACTTTTAAGTATTTTACTTTATGACTAGTTGATGTCATTTAGAGATACAATTTAACGTGGAAGACTTCATAACCAAATTCTTCTAAGTATTGGGTTTCAATATTAGTTTGGATTATATTGAAGGATTTTAAGGAAAATTGTTTATTGAATGGTATTTATTTAACATTGTCATATTGTTGGTTTAATTTTAGAAATTAAGATTAATGTTTCTTTCTCTAATGGAATATCCTTTGGGGGATCATCTAATATTTTACAAACTGTTTTCTTTTTGATTAATCTCTAAAGACGTTTTAAATATATAGGTTATCCTTTCTGGATCATGTGATTCTCTAAAAGTTGATTCTAGTGTTTTCGGTGTGACCAAGTCATCTTGAATAATAATCGTTTAAAAAAATTATTTAGGGGTATAAATTTATTAAAGAATGAAACTATACATAAAAAGAATATATATCTCTTTATATTCTTAGTCAATCTCATAAATAAATTCCTTATCTCAGTAGATCTAGACTCTCTAACCTATTTCTTATATTTGACTTGGAATGTAAGATGATAGACATGAGGGCTAGGACTCAGGTAGGGGAACTATCATTGTGTTTCTCTAGCAATTTATACTGGGTATCAGATTTTCCATAAAATGGGAATTATGTTTTTTTATTAATAATTATAAAACTCACCTTGGGTGATTCATATGATATTGATATGTTATTTATGGGATATTGTGAGTGTTCAAACGTCATTATTAGGAAAGTAGGATCACATAAAATATGTATACCTGTTGTTTTGAAGGATAATAGTTCTTTAATTAAATGGATTAATTTTCAATATCTTTTTGGGATAATTTCTTGTTGTGATATATCCAATGTTTCATGTAGTTTGGATGTATATTTATTTAATTAATTTAGTTTAATTGATAATGATTTTGGGATAGTATATATATGATGAATAATGTGTTGGGATGGAAACAAGGGTTATTGATAGAAAGGGAATAACATTGGTTAAGGGTAGACTCTTATTTGACACCTGAATGTTCCCATAGAATAATTTTGATATTTTATGTTCCTAAATTTCCATCATTTCAAAGATGATTTTTCATCGATGTATATTTATAGAAAAATCGTGCAGTGTGGATGGAACACTTCCATGAAAGGGGAGGATTCTAATTTACTAATAGATGTGAAATATAACAAATTTGATCCTTTCCCACACCTGTTATGTTTTCAGTGAAGTAGAGACGCTTCATCCAAATGTCTCTCACGTAGTGTATTTCCTACAAATAATATTTCATAAATATGGATACAAATTACCTTTCATCTACTATAGATTTATTAATTGAATGAGGGAACTGGATTCCCTCAAGATGTTCAATGGTGGGTTAATATTTTTGTGAATCATTGACCTGGTAGAGACTCTAATTTATCATTATGTTTAGTTGAAAATATCTCGTGATAGAATGGAAACACATTTAGATTTTTTGTATCAAATGGTGCCAACTGATACAAAAGAAATCAGGTTAAAATTGGAATACATGGATGGAGAGGGAAACCTAATACAACTATATCACCATGTGGTCCACCTATTTTGTTTTCCAATATGTAATGTCATAGTATTTGGATATCCACTGACTCCCACGAGCTGAACCATGTGATTATGAAGAAATAATATCAATTTCATAGGATTGATGATAATTTATATCAATTATGAGGATCTTTTTATTTCCCCATGAATTTTATTTGATTGATCTATTAGCTGTTTTGAGTGAGTTAACATTAAAATGATGGAAGTTTAACATAGATATAGATTGTATGAGTACCTGGTGATGTTTTCAGGATAAAAAATGATCCATCATTGTTTAAGGACCACATGGACCTAATTTTCATATAAACATTTAATTATTCTTCTTAGTGTTCATTGATCATCTAATCAAATACTATCCAACACCATAGAAACATGCTAGCCAACTTGATATAGTCTGTAGACCACTTAAAAACATAGGCTTTATGAAATGTGGTTGAATAGTGACATCAGTTTTTGAGTGGGGATGTGCCAATGACATGTTGTGTACGAGAGTTGAATATATGTATACACATATAAATATGAGGTAGTCATGTCCTAAAACAACCTTATAATTTTGTACGATATTGATATTTCTAGTTTTGGTAGGAAATTATCGAAGGTTTATCCAAGATGACTCCTAACCATCAATACCTATGACATCAATAAAAAGTAAGGGATTAAAGTTTCAATGGTTATACTAGTGTGAAAAGGATATCCTTGTGATAAATATAACGTTTATGAATGCTCATATGCTGATGATCCTAGATCCTGGGACTGATTATTCCATGTATTTTGATTCATCAAACATTATTCCGGGAGACGTACATATACAAATCATGTTATTTGTATCAATTGGGTCTTATCAGTCACAACCCCATGAGAGGATCTACCATACACATGAAACGAACCTGGTATCCAGGGTCTATGATGTGATGTGTTGGGGATAGTATATATTTGGTGAGATATTTTTTATTCAGATAGAACCCAAGATTTTTCATTATTTCATCACAATAGGCGGTTGAAACAATAGATAAATGTGATGGGGTGAGTATCTATAGAAATTCTACCATGATAAGTGTAATGTACTTATAAATGGAAACTTCATTTTAGCTAGTCATGACCATAAGATACATGATGAGAAGGAGCATAGTGAGAGGCCTTTAATGGAGAAGTGTCATGTGGTGAGATTCTATGCTGTCTAAATGATGGATGCTTCTTAGGATCATGGATCAAATCATTTTACCTAATTAGTTATTCCAGTTTTAGTAATGGACTGAGTGATGATTGGTTAGGAGTCAAAACTAGAGTGCAATATGATGAGGGGAAAACTAGTTCGTACTAATACAATAATATTATTGTTAATAGGAGACAATGTTGTGATATTGGTACATCATAGAGATCTAATAACTACAATCACTTGATAGGATATGAAAAGGGATTAACATACATCTATATGTGATGTATAACCTAGTTGAACCAATATGTATAATGAATTTAGGCAGAATTTTTTTCCTAGTGATGAAGAGAGACATTGATGGGTTTGTATCCCGATGCCATACAAGACCAAGGGTAAAGGCTATTGACAAGAATCTGAGTTGGTTATTAAAACCAATCAAATACATATATGGGAGTGGTATGATGTCTTGAATAACATTGTTATGTGGTTAACTAGAACCCTAAGAATTCATGATGTAGTCTGGGTGATTGATGATATGCTAACGAAGTCTTCTCACTTAATACTGATTAGGGATGCTCCCTCAATGAAGGATCTAGGATATCCCAATGTTTGTGATATTGTATACCTGTAAAGAGTGACCTTGTGAATTGATTCGTATAGAGATTAAGGATTCATTTCATTATATTTGAAATAATTATATAAATCCCTAAGGTACCATCTGATTTTCAGAATGGTGTACCATTCTATAACTGGTGGACAATCCGAGTGGACTACATGCATATTGGAGGAAATGGTTTGAGAATTCTTGATAATCATCGATGGGGCATTGGATGCTACCATAGACTTGATTTTGTTATCATAAAATAATATTTACAAGACTTTGATTCTGATGGAACCTTATGATAATATTTATGTGTGGTGGTTTCGCTCAATAATCTGTTAGTATGAGGTGGCTGAGGTAGTAGTTGCATGACCAGTTTAGTTCAGGAGGCCTACAAGGGAGTCAATTGGATGGTGTATAGGTTGATCACCACTAAGAGAAAATGAAGATTATATGTCCACTATAGTAGAAGACCCCATTAATATAATATTTGAGATAACATTTTCCATAGATTGTGTCATGGTTTAAGGAATATATATCTAGAGATGTAAGGTAAGACTGTACATAATTTTGCAGGACCCATTGAGATCACAAAGTGGATAATGGTAGTGGTGTATTGTATATAAATCCTTATTAACTATTGAGTTATGAATTATGTGTTCTTATGTCATAGCATTACAGATACATACCATTTTATATGATTTCATTTGATTCTGAGGGTGTTGAGCAGGGTACTGATGGATCATATAAGGATTGTTTGAGGTGGATCATAGATAAAACTAAGAAGATGATGTGGGGAATGATTATACCACTAGTTTTGACTCATTGGTATCATGGATTTATATAAAAGGAAACATGGGAACATGATTATACTATTCTATCATAGTGGAAAATATATTCATTAATGACCTTTAGATATACATAAAAAATGAAAAGTAAACTGATGTGTATAATTGGAATATAATGAATTTTTAAAAATAATATACTCCTCATGTTGATGACATATATGTTTTTTATTTGAAAAAATATGTTTTCAATAAAAAGACTACATTAAATGTTTAAGAGATTTTATATAAGCTCAAAATCCAAAATAAAATATTGAAATATGATGTCGAATATTTTCAGAGTGAGGAACTATGTATGTGTTAGATTCTGAGTCTAATAGAGCCGCATCATAGAAGGAGTAAAAATATTTAATATATTATATTTTTTACATGTGATTTATCAAAAATAATTAATATCATACAAACAGTGCATTGTATTATGAATCTCTAATGACCCAATCATGACATGCATGAAAATTACACTTATATTGTGAAAAAATTAATACATTTCACAAATAGACTCCCAAAGACCATATTATTTTAGTTTCTTTTGAATCTTGGAAGAAATTCATTTAAATTGGTGAATGATCCTAAATATATTTCATAATGATATCCCTATTTGGTCTTCCTACATAAAATCATTCCTTATATCTGAGGGAAAAGAAAACATAAAAATTGTGACCTAAAATACTCAATAAGTGTAATCAATGATAACATTAGACAAAACAGAAAAATATGCATATAAAAATATTCCAATATATTTTGAATATCAAAATCATGAGTCATGAAATAAATCATGGAATAACGTAAGGCATAAATCATTAAGGAAACATAACCATGACAAAATAGAATTAGAATAAAACATGGAATTGTGGAAAAGAAATAATCATTGAAAATTATTTACATATTAGAGAAGCCTCATTTCCAATGTCATCATAGTGGAAAATGTCAAGTACTTAATAGAGTTCACTGCTCATTCCAACCCGGTATTACTGAACATAATTTTCTTGCGGGTCCAACCATATATTACTGAACCGGATTTCTGTTTTATTCAACTCATATATATGTAATGGTAAATAAATATTTAAACAAAGAATTAGAGGGATATATAAGTCCCAAAAATAACATAATGAAAACAATATATACGTGTTATATAAAACATAAGTCATTCATCATAACATAATCCAAGGAATAAAATGGGATTCATAAATATCAATTTATCATAACATAATATATTTAAAACTAATAGATTTCATAAAGAGATATTAATAATAAAATTAATCAACAATAATATTAATATGGATATTATTCTTGAAAATTACCCATAATATTATATTGAAAATATGTTTGAAAAGACACTTGAAATTAAATCTTGATGAAAATATCCTTTCTTCTTCTAAAATAATTTTTTATTAAAATGATGCAAAATATAAAAAAAATTTAATTTTTTTAAAATAACTTTTAAATAATTTAAATTAAAATTACTAGATATAATTCATTACGAATGAATAAATATCCATTGAAGTTTTTTAACTAAAAAATATTCTCCACGTACTTTTTTCAGAAACATGAAAATATACCATCTACATAACACGATAAAATATATCATTCATTCCCATTAATAATAATTAAAAAAATGGGTCAAATTTACATTAAAAATTATTGAATAATAGAAATAGTATTATATATTTTCGAAACATGGATGATGCTGATAAATATACCCGAGTAAATTCTTACGTACAAACAATTTCATATAATAACAAGATTCTAAAATTATCTTTTTCTCTAGAACCACTATCCATTGTATGTATTTGAACATATTGTATAATGATTTAAATAATTTAATTTACTTATTATAGAATAATAGTTATTTTTGGGATATTATATATGATAATATAATCATTATCTTCGTAATATCATTTCATTATTACTCATTATTTAGGTATTAAATACATCATTTTCTCATGAATTTTTTGTCGAATTTTTTTTCGTTCTCCATCATTGGTCATTGTTATATCATTCAAAAATGATACTAATTGAATATATATCATATTTATTTATTTATTACATTTATATAATGATGCTCTAAAATATATCCTATATAATAAATCCTAATTCATAATGGAGACGGTATGTCATTTGTATGCACGAGCGATGATATCATTCATTTAATTATAAAATGGCATCAAAGTGGATTTTATATATATGATTAAAGATTTAATAACATGTTATATTAATAATATATTGTTATTATTTCAATCACTATACTCATCCAAGTCATGTGGTAGTGAAAATGACTTTACAGCACGACGTACAGATAGTAAGTCGTACATACGCATTAGTGGTGATTTTATTTTTCATATTTTGGATAGAATAAGGAATATAGTTGTTACATAATATTAATAACATTTATATATAAATTAGATACTGTAATAATTAATTTATAACTGTAACAACTCACATAGAAGGATTAGATGACTAAATAATTTGAATTAATCCGTAGAGGTGATTACTTCTTCATTGACCAGCTCCCTCTAGATCTCTACTAAAAGGCACTAGAGTTTGGATTTTGAGAGGATAAATATGTATAAAATGTTATTAATGATGTTTATAAGGGACATGGGTTGAATATGGTCGATACTTAAGGATCAAAATGAATTGAAATTTTGAGGGAGGATGTTCCCTTTTATAATATAGTTAAGGGACACACAATGAATATCCAAACGTATTTATTCATAATAAAATAAGAAAACATCAACTCCCCCCCCCAAATATCACAGTTTAGATGATTATATGAGAAAATTTTATAATAACATCAACCAAAAGAACGTTGAAACGTTTTTATGTCAATTTAAACCATATCTTTTAAATTTAACATATAGTTATTCTTTTTAATTTTAATTAAGGTAATAAATATTTCAATATTAAAATAGAGAACTAATTACTTTTTTCATGTAACATAAAACATAAATAAGTACTTTGGATTATTATGGATCATATAAAAATTATTTTATATTTATAAAAAACTTTATGATTTTTATATAATTTAATAAGACATTGTTTTGACAGAACATCAATTGTGTCAATTTTGACACTATTCAATTCATAGATTTTTAATAAGTATCTTGATTTCATTTTAACATTGAAAAAAATATTTTAATATATCCCTATAAGGTCTAGGTCATCTATAAAAGTAATTTGATATATAAATAAGCACATATTATATTTATATAACTATTGTTAATAACATTAATTTGATATCACAAAAAATAATGTAACACTACATCTATTTTGTGTATTTATTTATTAAATATAGTTGTTAATAAAAAAATAATAAAAAATTATTATTAAGATAAATATTATATATTTCGGTTAAATACATTTACTTGAATATACCTTAAATAAAATCCATCATTAAAAATTTTATACTTATTAAAACATGAGTGTGACATGTTTAAGATCACTTAAAAAATAATATGTGTGTGACAATATGTTCTATAAGGCACCGACTGGTCATTAACATGACAATTTTATGATTATCATATTGATATAGTCAACCCATAATATATGTTCAAGTGTTTATTTTCACTTAATAGTAATTATAATATTAAAAAAAATTAGTTTATTGATTTTTCATCAATTAAAAAATTTAATGCATCTTCAATATATAATCATTTATGATAATTATTTCCTTCCTAAAAATTTAAATTAAACTGTCATGATATAGAAAATCAATTTATAATTAAAATAATTATTTATTGTTGAATTTAACTTATGTATTGTCAAAATTTAAAAATGATATATTTCTTAAAACATGATTGTGACATCTTTAAAATTTTATTAAATTAAATTTTATAATAAGGCTAATATCTAACAAATGGTCCCAAAACTCCAAAAGTAAAATTACATTTTGAAATTATGTTTATTAGTTTAAAAATTACCATTTATATACATTGATTCCACACATTTATCAATATGTGGACACATAATCGATATTAAAGTCAAAGAAAACGACACTTTGTGTCTTTCATTGAATCAAATATTATTATAGTGATTTTCTTGGACATGTGTCCATTAAATTACATAATTTATATCCTTATTTGTTATGGGTCTAGTTTAATTCCTAAAATAGAATATTATCATTTGTAAGAGTCATTTTATAGACTTTATAATTTTATTTTTTACATAAACTACCTAATTTACCCTTCACCGTGGTAACAAAATCTACCATTGCTACTATTCATATTGAACAATAATAAAAGGGAACTAATGAACAAATATATACCTCATGAATAAAAATAAGAAATCCATTTTTAAAAATTCAATACTAATACGTTTCAGAATTAAATTTAAAATAAATCTTGTAAAATGTCAGGAAAACAAAATTTTTAGAAAATAACCTTTTTTTTTAAATGAAAATGATTTCATAAAAAATCAACATATAAAATAAATTTTTTAAAACATAATTAGATCCAAATTAAAATTTTAAAATTTAAAAATAATCCAGAATATAATTTGACCTTGTAAATTCATTAGCAAAAAACATAATTTTTATTCAAAATATGCCTTTGAATATTTATTAAAAAAACTTGATTCAACATATCAAGAAAAAAAATAATCCAAAACTAATTTTGATACTCCAATTACAAATTAATATTCTATATTGTAAAATAAAATACAAATAGGTGTTAATAATTAGAATTAAAATGGATGTTCCATCTAAAAGTGGAAAACTGAATTTTCTTGAAAAATAATTCTTTTATCCAAAATTTTTTAATTTGTTCTTATCTCACATCTACAATACATATAATATGAATTTTAATAATTACATTAAATATACTAAAGAAAAATTTCATTACTAAAATACTTCAATAGTGATTTTATTATTTTATAAACTCTTTTATTTTGATATAATGTGTTTTATAGAATAATTTTAATACTAGTCATACCAACCATTATAATGACGTGGTTATAAGGTCACATAATAATATTTAGTTGTTAAATTATAATCTCTTTTTAATGAGATGAATTATATCAAAAGTACTTGAAATAGTTTGTAACAAAATCAAACTATAGCATTGTGTATACAACAAGCTAAGATGATGTTGCATATTGTGAAAACATATATTGATAAAGCAAACGAAACACATTTTCAAATAAATAAACAAACATATATAATAAAAATCACAAAGTGTTACATTATAACCCATAGAAAATAATTTTTATCTCATAATTAATCGGTTTTATAAAAGTTTTACCAATTTAAATGTTCATTCATATAAAGCCACATTGTAAAAAAAGAACATTAAAACATCTTTTAAAAAATGGAATGTTAGAAACAGAAATGTTACCCATGGTGACTCATCACTGGGTTTACCCAAATAAGAACATATGTGGGAAGCGAAAACATGTATATGGATGAAAAATCTAATCATCATGTTTTGATAAAGAGTGATTGAGAACAATGTTAGGATAAATTAAATAATTAGAATGTCATAAAAGTGTGATCATTTAAGTAACCATTTGATTTATAAGAAATTAATGTACTAGGGTAAACTTTTTGGTTTTAATGTCCCTTACCCAGAGTTGAATAATTAAAATAAATACTTACTTCATTAAGTATAATATCATCCATTCCTTCTACCTTGATCAATTTTTACTTCGTATCTTATTCCATTAAATTATGCTCACTTTTAAATTTTGGAAGCGTTAATAGATCATGATATCCATAAATAGAATGACAGTTCTTTCATTCTGTTATTATCTAAACAGGAAGGATGGAACAAGTTAGCATGTAAGTATAATTAAAACTATAATGAGACAATATGTTCATATAAAAAATATAAACCGAGATTTAAATTATACTTTACTTAAATGTAATACCTTATAATCCTTCATAAAAGTTAAAATAAAAAACATTGGAATGGGGTGAAATAAATTGGATTAACATTTATACCACATTTATCATAAGGTACCACTTGTTGAACACATTCCAATATTTTTAACTGATTAATCATTATTTCTCTTAATAATAACAAGAATTACCATATATCTATATATTAAACAAGCATGATTCCTTATTTTATAATCCAAAAAATGTAATCTTCATCGATGATAGCATAAACCACATTTAAACAAATCTTTAATCAGTTCTAAAAAATACTAACCATCACATATACTTATTCATATCTAACATATTTTTATCTCATCATAATTCTCATATTATGGGTTATCCTTCCCTCAATCATGTGTTATTAAACTTATTACGCAAATCTCATTTCCTGGTAACCTGTACCATTCAACATATACTTTCAAATACCAAATGATAAACAATAGTGTAATAGTACACAAAGGATTTTTTATTCCATAATGTCGTTAAATTACATGTTTGACAATATTCTTGATAAACATGAAGTCATTCCATTATCATCTAAAACCATTGACCAATGTTCATCATTTTATTCCATGCCACATATTTAATCTCATATGCCATTCTTAGTCAATTCATCATTAGCAACATAAATACTACTCATATGACCATGATAATTATTTTTATAATATTTTCCCCTAGGGTGTCAATTTTTATGAGTGTAATACATTCCATGTTTCAAACATTTAACAATTATTGTTTCCTTAGAAATACCATTATCTATGTTCATTTTGTTAACTGAACCTTCTACATTGTAATTACTAGCTTTGTGTCATTCTTTTCCACACCCAAATCATTTTCTTGTTCCTTTGAATAACACTACATGATTCCTCATCCCACATGATTTAAAGGAGGAAAATTGACCATTTATACATTTATGGCTACAATGAAACTCTATATTTCTTGTATAAATTTAATTAAAAAATTCACCAAAGATGATTTTAGTTATAATTTAATGAAATTGATTATTTGGAATAATATGTATGGTTCTCCTTCCAAAGTCCATTTCATTTGGGTTCTCATGATAGATATCATTCCCCTATCCATCATTTTCTCTATTAACACGAATCCTCACGTTTCCATCCATTTTCATAAACCCCAAAAGAAAAGTGTCAATAATTGTAATCATACTTTAGAAACAAAATAATCAAGGGAATTTACTTTCAATTTGTAATATATTAGGTTTAATCCTACGTTATTCATGTTAATAACCATAATTCTTGGATTTTAACATATAATTAGGCTTCTACTTAGGAAAAAACTATACATACCATAGAAATAATTCTAGGTATCTCACTATTGTCTTCACATCCTAGTTTCCAATGTTTTACTAAAAATTATCTCTGATACAAACACTAACAACCCAATATTTATGTACATGGAAATTACATTTATTTTGTGGAAAAATTAATACATTACAAAAATAGACACCCAATACAATAAGAGTTTATTTTCATTGATAACTTGGAACACATTTTTCTAATTTTGTAAACGATATTAAATATCTACCATAAAGATCATCCCTACTAGTTTTCATACCCAAAATATTTCATTATATACTGCAGAAATGAAAAACTAAAAATATTGAGCTCAAATGATCAATATGGGTAAACATGGATAACATCACGAAAAAAATATGACCATGTAAAAACATGAACATAAATTTTGAATATCCAAATATTTATTCATCAAATAAATAATTATAGAACATAATGCATAAATCATAATAGAACCATAACGAAGATAAAATAGCACTGGAAAAAATCATGGAATTGGGGAAAACACATAATAATAAAAAATCCATTACATATTATCCAAGTCTCTTTTCCAAAATATCATAATAGACGATGTTCATTACTGACCCGAGTTCACTCTTTATTCCAAACCTATATCACTGAACTATATTTTCTCATTCTTCCATCCCTGTATTACTGAACCAGATTTCATTGTGATTATAGTCATTTATACATCTTGAGATATAAATCCTTACTCATTTCATTCTAGGGATATAATTGTCCCACTCATCACATAATTAAAACCATACATATGTGTTCTGCCAAAACGCAAATCATAATCCATAACATATCACATGGAATAAAATGGGATTCTATAAAATAATTCAATCATAATATAATACTTGTGAAACTAATATGTTTCATTAATATAATTCCATAATAAACATAATAAATAATGAGAATAATGTGGTAGGAATACTTGAAAAATGTCACAATTATTATATGGAAAACAATTTCGATAAAACACTTGAAATTAATTCTAGAAGAAAATATCCTATCATATTGTAAAACACATTATTTTATAACAATTATTCCCAAATTTAAAATAAAATAATTAATTTCAAAATAACCTTCAAAACATTTAAAGCAATCTTCATGTAAAAAATGAATCATGGAATCATAAAAATCCTTTTATTCTGTATATGTTAAAAAAAATATTCTCCTTGTAATTTTTATAGAAAATTATAAAAAATTTAGCACCATAAAAAAAAGATTCATTTCATACTATTTAATGAAATTTCACTATTGTCTAAAATTGGAATTATAGAATTGTAGATTAATAGAAATAATATTATATATTTTGGTAAAATGTTTGTGGAATCGAAATATACCCCAAAAATTACATACATATAAATTCTCTCGGATAATAATGTTATTGAACAATTATCCCTTACTTCTGGTCGGCTATATGTTGTATGTATCTGAACCACCTATATAATTATTTAAATAATATCATTAAATTATTCTATATACATATCTTTTATGATATTATATAATATTATATAATCATCTGTATGGTAATAATATTTCTTTATTACTCATTATTCAGGTATTAACTGCATCTTTTTCTCATGCATGTTTTGTTGAATAAGATGTGTTTCTCTTTCTTAGGTCATAGTTATATCATTCCAAAAATATAATGACATAATATACATCGTATTTATTTATTATCTACATTTATATAATCATGATTTATGGGATATCATATTGAATGAATCGCATTTCATCGTGGAGATGGTTGGGTGTATGTACCTAATAGTGATGATATCATTCATCTAATTACGAAATTGTATCGATCTGAATCATATATATATTTTTTAAAAATTCCATATTATAATAATCGTATATAGTTATTATTTTAATCATTATACCCATCCAAGTCATTTTTTGGTGAAAAACACATTAAACCACAATGCGGAGACGGTAAGTCGTACATACGCACACTTGTTGATTTCGTTTCATATAAGATTAATAGAAGGAGGAATATTGTTATTTCATAAACATAATGAAATTTTAGAAAACAAGTGATACTTGAATCATTAATTTACAATGGAAGAAACTCGTAAATATTTAATATAAAAATATATAATATGAAATAATCGGTAGGGGAGAGTACCTCTTCTTCGAAGATATCCCACTAGATCTCCTCTTAAATGCACCATAGTTGGTGTTTTGAAAATAACATAACCTATTTAATGTTTATAAGGTAAATAGTAAGGGTATGGTCATTCTTTAAGGCTAAATGTGAATAGGAATTGTGAGGGGGGCCCTTTTATAATTAAGGTGAGGGGAAAATTTGGAATGTCAAATATTATTAATTTATAATATAATCAAAAGTCAAAAAACCTCAAATATTTTATAGGTTCAAAGATGAGATATGTTATGGCTTTAATATCATTATACAATAAATCTTAGACATGTTTTCATGTCCATTTAAACCTAGTCATTTTCATTGAAAACATAGTTAGTATAATTAATTTCAACTTGGGTAACAATTATTTCAATATTAAAAGTTGTATAGTTTTTACTGATTTGATATAAAATAAATCATAAATAAATAATTTGGATCATTATGGACCATTTAATAATTATTTTAGTTTTTTATAATGTTTAATTATTTTTAAATAATTTAATAAATCATTTTTTTGACAAAACAAGAATAATGTCAATTTTGACACTATTAAATTCATGGATTTTTAATAATATCATGATAAGTTGATAACATTGAGAAATATATTTAATTTTACCCTTATGGGGTAAAGGTCATCAATTAAATTCAACAAATATATTTATTATCCAAAATATTATTTATTTTAATATGTTTAATAACATTAATTTTATATTTCCATTAATAAAGTAATTACTACATCTATTTTTGGTAATTATCTAAACAACATATTCGGTGGGTAAAAATTATAAATAAAATAAAATGGTAAATATAAATCTACTATATTTTGGAATAATATTTTTAGGTGAATATATATTCAGGAAAATCCATCATTATAGATGTTATATGTATTAAAAAATGTATGTGTCGTCTTTAACATCATTTTAAATAAAATATTATAAGGGTTATAATATATTATATAAGGATCCAAATAGTCAATAACTCAACATATTTATGATTATAGTCGATATATTCTCTACCAATATGATTTGAGAAAGTGTTGGTGTCTTTTAATAGTTATTATAATTATTATAATAACCAGTTTACTGATTTTTCATCAATTAAATAATTTCTATATCTTCAATATAAAAAATATTAATGTAATTATTTCTTTCCTAAAAATTAAAAATTAAATTAAAATGATGAAGAAATAAATATTATCTTTAAAATTATTATTTATAGTGTTATTTATCATCTGTATAGCCTTATTTTATAAATGATATATTATAAAAAACATGATTGTGATGTCTATAAAGATTCATAAAAAAATTACAATAAATACCATAATATCCCTCAAATTTTCCCAAAGCATCAAAAATAAATTTATGTTAGGTAAATATGTTTTTAAGTTCACAATTATTATTTATATTCATTTTTACAACCAACATTTTCATATATGGACAAATAATATATATTAATGATAAAGAAAATTACACTTTGGGACTTTCTTTAATTTAAATAATTTTAAGTAATTTTGATGGAAGAATGTCCATTACATTAAATAATTTAGAACCTTATGTTGTAAGGGATGATTTTAATTCAATAAATAAAATTATAAAATTATTTAGGTTCATTATATAGACTTTATAATATTATTTTCAACCTAAATAACCTAATTTACCCTCTACCGTGGTAACAAAATTTACCATGGTTACGATTCATATTAGACAAAAATAAAAGTGTCCTACAAACCAAATTTATGCCTCTATAAACCAAATTTGAAATCCAATTTTTGAATTCAATAACTAGATTTTTCAGAATTTAATTGAAAAAACAGCCGTTAAAATGTCATGAAAAAACTGGTTTTTCCGAAAAAATACCTTTTAAATCGAAAAGTGTTTTTATGATAAATTCATGAATAAAATACTTTTAAAAAATCGGAATTGAATAAAAAATAAATAAATGAAATTTAAAACTAATGAAGAACACAATTTTACCTTGTAAATACCTTAACAAAAAATATTTTTCTTAATAAAAATCTTCACTTCACAATTTACAAAAAATCTTATAAGTAAACTACCAAAAAATAAATCGAAGAATATTTTGATAATCAGATTTAAAAGATATAAATAATTTTATAAGATAGAATATAAATAATGACCAAACCAGATTTCTAATGGGTGTGCCATCAAAATAATGAAAAACAACAATTTTTTGAAAATTACTTCTTTTCATTGAAAAAAAATGATTTTTTCTTATTCCATGCCCATATTACATATAAGATGAATTTTAAAAATTAGATTAAATATATTAAATGAATATTGAAATAATAAAATACATAAAGGGTGATTTTATTATCTTAACATCTCATTTTTTTTATTTAAAACATTTTTTCAGAATAAAGTTACTGTTGTTCTTCATATTCATTATAATTACCTGGTTTTAGGGTAACATAATAATATTAAGTTGTTCACTTATACTCGGTCTTGCATGAAAAAAATAATATCCAAATAAATTAATCTTTTTGTAAAAAAATCCATGAATATCATTTTGTATACCACAAGAAAATCAAGTGCTGAGTATTGTGGAAGCTTGTCTTGTTGTATCTTATGACACCAGACATCAAATAAATTATAAAAAAAATATCTCAAAAAAATCTCAACTAGTTACAGAATCCCAAACAATTGATATGATCAATAAATGGGGTTTAAAATATGTTTGGTATAACATATATGTGTGTTAGATATTTGGAAACATCATATATACTAATACCCTTGTTGTATTTAATTATATATTTTTTTCAATTTTTAAAAAATAAATAACAAATATCTTTGAAATAATGTTTCTTATGAGAAATCTGATAACGCTATTAGGTCTAGTGTGAGTTTTTTATCATAGGAATGCTATAACATTTTTGCGTGTCAGGTATTTGGTCAAATCCAAGCGAGGTGAGGATTATTTAAGTTGATAAATACACAATTTCCAATGACAATTATATGATATTACTAATGAATAAGAATAATATACACCAATTTTTTCATGAATAAATACAGAGATATAAATAAATTAATGTAGTTATATAATTATTCATAAAGTGAATATTGAAAGTGAATGTTTTGGAAAAAAATTCCAAAATTATCTAGGAGAGAGAATGTTTTATCACATGAGATATTTTATTTATTTTTGAAATAAAAAAGGTATTTTTGGTTTCATAAATCCATGGAAAGTGATCATATTTATCGTTGGTCTTTGAACGTGGTTCGAGTGACGACACTTGCGATTGACATTGCCAATGATGTTTGTGAATTTGATATAGGAGGATACTTACATAAATGGGACTTAAATATTTATATAGTTATCATTATGTGATGTTTTGTTGGACTATTCCATGAATTTTCTAAGACCCATGTTCGAATCTATGTGATCACATGGATACATTTTTTATGAGATTTTACTGACATTGATCATGTTTTTGATTATTGTTCCTTCATATGACATGTAATTTTTTTATAGCCTAAATAATAATGTTGTAGTTAAAATGATAATTATTCGAAACACTATGGTTGAGTGTATGGGGATACTGATAACGACACGATCAAAACTACCTTAATGTAGGGAATGGATTATCATATAGATTGGAAACATAGTGAAAAGATGGAATTTATAAAGATACTCATCTGAAACCATGAGGTTGGGAATATGAGGTTACCCAACCTAACACTGCTCAAATGTACATAAAACAAGGGCGTGGCTACCCTCTAGTTTAGATTAAATAGTTTGAATATTTTGGTCATTTATGTTCATTGATGGATCCTTGAGGGTGAGAGTTATGTGGTACAGTTGTTGGTTATCCATACAGACATAGTCCTAACATCCATAAAAGTGGATGTGGATACACCTATAGAGAGGAAAGAATATTGTATTTCATGAAGATATGAATCATTGTTTCATATAGACATATGTCATAGGTGATTAAAAGGATAATAAGATTGAGGGTAGATCTGATGGAATTTGAGGTGTTCCGGTAATAACTATTAGAAGGGTAGGTGTGATATGAGACCTAGGTGGAGGTACATGTATTTTGGGAATTCTTACCAATTATGAGACAATGATAATGGGGTCAGTGTTCATGGAGGTGTAGTTAAAGAAAAATTAAATATAACATGTATACTTATTGAGAATTTCCTAATGTCATGATATGCACTATTATATATATTGTACAGATGTGGTATGGATGCATTGGTGTTGTTCTATAGAGTCTTGTACTGAAACCCAACATGAGAATTTCAGTGCACCTGTAGGTTTCATGAACATATAATCAATTTTTTAAAAAGGACATCTGGGGGATTATTGAGAAGTATATCTTGGAGATGGATCAGACCGTAACCTACACCAGAGTACCCTTAAAATGGTTGTTTATTTACATTTCTTGTATTTATCTTTTTCATACACACAAGACTTGCATATCACATTCTATGATAAATTTATATTTATGGAATTATTAAAATTTATCATGTTATAGTGTTGATTTATTTTGGTTATTATTGATTATCGAGAATAGGTAATGATACTAAGGGAATAGTATTCCCCGCTAATGGAATCAGACCATCACTACTAGTGACTATCCTCTGGCATACGGGGAGCGGAGGACGATATCATCTATCCATCAGTTTTGGGCCTGGTTGGTCTGGTCGGGATGTTTCATATTTAATATTTTAGCTGATTATTTTTTTCTTTAGAATGGAATATTTCATATTGAATTCACATCATTTAGTGTAAAGGATTAGATATTTGTGTAAATTTAATATATTTTGAAAATATACATGTAACATATTTACAGTTCTTGATGTTATTATTCTATATGGTAAATGAAGTAATGGACTCTTAGAATTGGTTGTTGAAATAAAAATTTCATCCAATTTACATCATTTCATATAAATTGATTGCCTTTTTCACAATTCATTGATCTATTTTTTTCTACCAATTTCCATTCTCATCAGGAATCATCGTCTTGTAAAAAATGTTTTCAACAACACTATATAATTGTATATAAACTAAAATTTTCATTTTTTTTATACATTATCCCTTTGAGAAAATTTCATAACATTATGATACCTAGTTCTTCATTATTCAATATGTCATTCATATGATCATTTTCCTCCATTCATGTGGATGTTTTCTTAACCATTTGTTTGATTTGGGATTCAATAATGGTATTTAGAAATGTAAAAATGATAATTTGAATGATTATATTAAAATTGTATGGATTTAATATATTTATCAAGGGTGAATTTAAAACCATGAATATATAATACAATAATACACTCAGTAGGCTACGTAACATGCATCACAAAATAGTATGAAAATTTACATATACTATAATTATTTATTATAGAAATGTAATATTTTTAGTTTATGAATTTAATTTATATGGATTAATTGGAAATAAAAAAATATTATTAAATTTAAAAATGTTCAAAAATAATTTATATTTATTTTAAGAATAAAAATAAATAATTACCACTTTTATAATAACGTATTTTTCATTGAAAAAACAATTCTTTAAATATGATTTCTATTTCTATTTTTAATAAAAACTTATAATTAAATTTCCATTTTAATAAAATAATATTCAACATAATGTGTTCATTTTTGAATTCAACATATAAAAATTATTTTAGGGTGATTTCTTTGATTTTTCTAAAATAATTGATTTTTCATGGAAATTTAAAAAATAATTTTTTTTTGGAAATTTTCATTTACATTTTATAAAAGGCCTATTTTCAATAAATTTTATATTAATGACTTATAAAACATATTTGATGAGGTATAATATAATTTTTTATATTTTAATCAGCATATAATAGAAATTTCTTATAATATCATATTTGTGGTTCAAAGAGCTTTTTTTTCAAAAACTATTACAAACTCAGTTTGGAATTTATAACTAAAAATAATTTCATCCGCATATATAAATTGAATCATAAATAATTTATAACATATTTAGAATCATTATTTCAAAATTTTTCAAATTTGAATCATTTTATTTCTTACCATTATTAATAATATATTTGGTAAATATATTTACCATCATAATGTTAAATTCAGTAATTACGATAAAATATTTTATAACAAGGACTAATTATGAAACAAAAATATTCCTTTATTTTATTATATTATTTGGGATTAACCACCCTAAAAAAATATTACAAATTTAAGGAAATTGTTTCAATTATTTTGATACAAGGATTATATGTTATTTTGTAAAAAGAAAAAATACAAAATTTCACTCTCTAGCTTATAAATTTCACTTTTCTGATCACAGATGAATATAAATGTGTGTATGTCAATAATATTATTAATTATGAACATAATGAAAATAATTTTAAAATTTAAATTTATTTATTGTTTTTATAGATTATATAGTTATCTTAAACTGCATGTAAAATTCTGACTCAATGATTGGGAATGAATTCAAAAAAAGTAATTGAAATTAAAAATGAAACTATCCCTCGATTATAAATGGTCAATCCCCCCGACCACTTATTCATAACATTCAACACCTTTATGTCAACCATCACCAAATATAAATATATATAAACCATTTCCTTGAAACATTGGGGTAGTTATTTTCTTTCTCATATGTCAGTTAGATGGTCCTGTAGATGATTTGAAGTAGATGTTTCTATATGAAAAAGTAGTCATTTTCTCCAAGCTCATACATTTTATTTCATCTTTTTTTAACATTAAAAAAGTCATTAATAATTATAATATAATATTACTAGTATATCCCACATAATGATATGTTATGATATTGATTTCATATTATTTAGTCATCTCATGCCCCATCAAATTCCAAACAAATCCATAACTCCTATATACGGTGGACAATAGACACATGTCTGATGTAATTTGTTCTAAATCACCAACTCAAATGGATTATCACAATGACCGATATATGTGTATTTATATGAAATATATGAACTTATAAAATAATTTAAAATTTAATACACCATCATTTTTCATAGCACTTGCTCTCATTAAGTGAATGTTATCATCACCTATGAAAATGTAATTTCATTAGTCTCTTTAAAGAAATGTGATTCTTTTTCCATTTTTGTCATTCATCAATGATATTATATATTCAACCATTGATTAAAAATTCTATTTATAATATTAGTATAATTCTAGAAATAATATATCTATACCCTATAAAGATGACTATATCCATGATAAAAAAATAGAAAACAATGTAGTTGACACCAGAAGAAATGATAATAATAAAATAAAATTTAAAATAGTTTATTAGATGTTATAAAAAGTTCATATAGGAAATTTTAAATATGAATTGTATTTATCTATAAATTAATATAATGAATAAAATAATTATTTATTAGGTTTAAATTATGTTCCCCAAAAAAACATGATGTGAGGGATTTTTAATAAATTTATATTTCCTTCGAACACTGTATCATGCAGCTGGTGTCAAATTTTTTGCATTATCCTAAATTATATGAAATATTTTACCGAATTATTTATATTTTATTTTCCTTCATAAACTAGATACAAATTAGAAATTAACCATAGAAATAAGTCTATAAAATATAAATAGGGTTTTTTATAAATTCCATTATTCTACATTGTGTATCACTCCATACTAATCACAGAAAACGTATTGGTATCTTGGAGAACATAAAATGAAATAAATAGTCTAGTTAAGATGCTTAGTATGGGTAAACAAACAATGGAAGCTATAAATAAATAATGCATAATCAATATGGTAATGTAAATTACTGAAACACATTTAATTTTGTGACACCCTAAAATTATAAAAGTTGACAATTATATTCACTAGTGTGTATGACACATAAAAAATCATTTAAGAGATTATAACAACATAATAGTTTGATCTATTTTTCTTTTAGGATAAATTTAATCTATTTTATAGCTTGTGGAACATGTAACCCCTGATCAAAGTGACCCATAATATAGTTGAACAAGTCATTAAATTGGTAGAGATGAATATTACAGATTAATTATTTAAACAATTTATTATTTACATTTTTAATTAGTTATATATTTATTATTGGTAATAATTAGAATATTTTGAAAATAAAATAAATATTTTCTGAAACATATAATTTTTTCTATGTAATGGTTTAACCGCTCATTGTGCTCGTAATTTAGAAATAATTTTTACCACTCATATTAATTTTATATGTTAAATTGAAATTAAAATTTTAAATAATCGTATCAATGCTAACTTGTGGTGAATTTTTGGGGATTTCTTGAAATGTTTCATTTTTGAACAAATAGAAAAAAATGCTGAATATTAATTGAAAATTTAATTTTCGATTAAATTATTTATAAAGTTAAAATATATTTTAAATTTCCATTAAATTAAATTTATATCATTTTTATCTAAATTATTCTATTTTATGTAACTTGAATTTTTTTATTGATGAATATTTTATATAAAAACATTGTCAAATTTTGAACGTTTTCACCTAAAAACTCACCTCCTCATTGTGTCTCCTAGATTAATTTCAAAATAACCTTTTCCCACTTCTAATAATTTAATTTGTAAATTTGTATTAAATATCATTATCATAATAATTTATAATTTCTAATTTGTTCAACATCATGTTTCTCAATAATGTATTCTGAAAATAAAAATCATTACTACGGTTATGGTGAAAATAGATTTACCGGTGGTAAACATTGAAGATAACAATTAAAATGACTTATCAAATTACAAAACACCTTATTAATGGAAATATATAGATCTTATATCGTCTAGTTTCAATAATTTCTCATTTTGGAAGCAGGTGGAATGAAAATATGGTGTTTAGGATTGAATTTTTTCTAATATAATTATAAGTGTGACACCCCCCTTACTTGTAAAAGGCCACCCCCACTCATATCCACTTCACACCTTCACATGACCATGTTTTTTCAAATACCTACAAAATACACATCTAAATTTTTCTCCACTCATATATGAATCCCTTTTTTTTGTAATAATTCCATCCTTATATATATTTGGTGAAACTATAATGATGATATCTGAAGAAGAGGTGATATTCATCAATGATTATTTTTATTTTATTCCTTCCTCTTCATCGTTAAATCCATATAAATCAATTTTCATTAAATAAGATATTTTTATTCAATATATCAATGTTGTTTTATGTTTTGGACACTACATAAAACAATCCCCACTTTAATTAAATGCGATATGAAATCATAATTCATGTGTACATATGATTACCTCATTGTGAAACAATGTTAATCATTTATATATGTAATGAAATTCATCTTTCGCTAACGGTATATATGTAATGTAATAATATTAATGATAATAAATATATTTGATAAAATTTATATAATTATGATGTTAATTACATATTTATAATTGTTAAAAAATAATATATATTTTTATTTATTATTTTTTTCACTCTATTAAAGATGATATAGGTGTTTCTGTATCGGTGGACTACTGCCTTCAGGAAGAAATGTGACACTCTTTTCATCACCACACCACATGGATGATAATTAAAATAAATTTTATGAAATAATATTATATTTTTATCATTATATAATGGTATAATATTACTATCTAATTTCCATAATAATTGCTACAAAATGGAACTAATACTCATGTGTTTATACAACCTACCATCTACATGATTATAATGTATGCCATTTTTCATAATAATAATTAAGGATTGGTATGGACATTATGATTTATGTAAAAATATGAAAAAAATTAGGATTATTCTTATGAATATTACGAATCTATATAATATGAACAATAACACGATCATTCATGATAAAATATTCATGAGAAAAAAATGGTAATGAACACCCAAAATAATGACAAATATGAAGAATAATTAATGAATTATTGATAATATATTATTAAAAGAACATAAATTATATTATATACTAATATATTTCTTTTAAAAAAATATAACTTTTGCACAAAAATATAGAATTTAGTGTCATGATTAACCAAAAGGAGTCATTATTTAATTGAAATAAAAACTGATTTCCAATTTATTATGAAAACATTATTCTACATTGATTTTATAATGATATGATTTTTTTGGGTACTGAATGTAGAATATTTTATGCGATATTCAAAAAATATACCTTTCAATTTTGATAAACATAATAAACTCATTTATTAGTCCCCATATCAATGAGGTCATCATTGTAAGGGATTCTTTCTCAGTTTTCATTTATTGTGGCCCATTTGAATGTTATGCAACAATTTAATTTATAAAGTGTATACACTTCTCATTTCACATATAATACCCTGAATAAATAATAATTAATGGGATTTTTAATTTACATGTGAATTATGTCATCCAAGGGGATATTACTAATGTGTTTCCAAGTGGTAAACAACATGATTATATAATTTTATTTAATTGGGTCATGTTCCTTGTCCATCATCATTTATGTTATAATTGAGGCACCAAATATCACTTCGATTGGGGTGGAAGGAATTATTGGGTCAACTATTTATTCTAAATCAAAGTTTTTTTACCACATAGGTTGGAACTAATTCATAATATATGATGAAAATGACTGGGAATCAAGGAATCAAATTCTATGAGAGAACACAACAATTTTACTTGGTTCATCACTATGAAATAATACAAGGAGAACACACCGAAATTGTGTCTTTCATACCAACATCCTTTATTATTTACTTGTTATAGAGTATAAATTTTATACACAGTTGATATATGCCAGAAAAACTTCCATTACATGATTTCAAGGAAACCACACTGCATCCCTCAGAACACTTTTGTTGACTCCCCCAAGATCACTTCCCTAGGTTTAGTATAACTCAATATATCAACTAGAAAGTTTCTCAAAAAGAAATGTATTGAAATATTTGTCTCTATCCAGCATTAAACTATATCATCATAAAAGTTATGAATTTATTCACATGAAATTACTGATCAAACAAAATAAATATTCAAAACATGTTATATATACACACATGCCCTTTCCCAGAACACCCTCTCTTGTGTAGATGATTTGGGATTTGATCTTATGAATGATTTCATGAAACTGATCATTTTCGTGCAACATTTATATTTCACATAGCTAAACCACATTTTTTTATTGGTGTTTAAAGACCAAAGTGACACATTGCGCACAATATTTTCTTACTTTTTATCTACCAAGAACAACTCATTCATGTTATAGCGTAACAATATAATTTTTTAGAAGCTAGGCGTCTTGTGTAGGGGTAGTAGACTATTTATATGACTTGATGACCCTATGCTTACGATTCTTTCTGAGCCTAAGAAACCATGGTTTGAAAACTAATGCCATGTTTTTAAAGAATTTTAATTTTCTATTAATGTATTTACACTTTTATTAATTTGATTTACACTTCACACACAGAATATATTTGTTTAATAATAATCACAACAATGTTATAATCATTATAAGAATTCAATTAACAATATCATTATCATCAAAATTGTTTATTCTATAATTTCAAATGATTGATATTATTTGATTATTTTATATTAAAACCATTTAAGTATCTCATACTCTTGTAATTGTCGATATTTTCATGTCATTTTAACACGTCCCCACCCATTGGTACTTAAAATTTTTGAGAAATAGTTTTTAAAAACATTTATGTTTATTTCTCTGTTGGATCAGAAAATTTTTTTCACCAAAACTAATTTTTTTAATTTTTTAGTTCAATAAAACATTTAATATTTGAAATCTGATATATTAAAGATATTTTTAAACAGCTTTAAATTTTTCCAAATCATTTTGAAATGAATTATCTTTTATTTTATGAACAATACAATTTTTTTACCTCTCTACAATGAAAAATTAATGATATTATAATAATTTTCATCATATACGGAATTAAAAATCATAATTTATTTTATGAAAACTTCATAAGATTCAGCGGGAATTATTGTAAAACAGATATCCTAATATTCTATAAATTCATATTTTAAAAAATATATTTTCAAAAAATGAATTTTTAAAATGATTTATGACTATTAATGTGATTCCGAAAATGAAAAATAAGTATGATTCATGAATATTTTTAAATATAATTTTATGTTATTTATATTCAAAAAATACATAAAACCTTTTTGTAATAAATAATAAACATTTTATATGATGTATTGTTTGTAATTTTATGTAAACATAAAGTATTAAAATTGAAGTTGATAACGTGTATGATAAGAAACACCTAGTGAATACAGGAATATAGTATCCCAAGTATTTATAACATATGTAATATTTTAACTAAATTAAATATATTTTTTATATTAAAATTTAATCAAAATATAGTATACTTGTGCCATAAACAACAACAAATTTCTTCAAAATTTCATGTTAGATACAAGACCGTGTTTTAACAGAAAAAAACAAAATATTATAAATATATTAATATTTAATAAAATATGTTATAACCTAGATATTAAAAAAATAGTTATTAATATGAATAACTAACTTATGTAAATATATGGTGGCAATATATATGATATGAATTCATTGGTTTCTAATTAATAACAACTAAAAATAATAAGCAATTGAATATAAGTGGAATGTTTTTATGCCTATAATGTTGTGTTATCCAAATAAATTATATTTTTTTACAATTAGTGAGTGATATTAACTTATTATATATGTTATATATTCAATTAATCATTTTTTACATTAATCTAATAGATTCAATAGGGAAAATATAAGAAGAATTCTAATATTACTCATAAAAACTTAAATTATTATAAAAGTAGTTTTACGACATTTTAATGGTGAACTGATATTAAATCGTATTTTCTGAAATTTAATAGATTATATGTTTCAAAATAAACATAATCTATTAATTTGAAACATAAAAATTCTATAATGATGATATTTTGGTATTTTTCTATGATGTTTCATTTTTTAATGAATTGTAAAAAATAATGATTTTTACAGACTACCTTTTTTCAAATTAATTTAAGAAGATAAATTATAATTTTATAAGACAATAAACTTAAATTATTTCAATATATTATTAATTAATACTATCCTTTTATTTTTAGTCTATTTAATATTTAAGTTGAATATAAAAACATAGACATTTTTTGAAAATTTTTATATTAAAACCTCATATTATATTCGGGTCTGTGGGATTAAATTTAAAATAATTTATTCCATATTAGTGACTATAATATTGAAAAATTGGATTCAATTTTTTTAATATTCACAATTTATATTTATAATAAGATAATCATTATTTTGGACTGAATTATTAGTGAATGAGATTAAAATTAGTTACTGTGATTAAGGGAAAATGAATCTATAAAATGACTAAACCACAATGTTATGGGTAAAAATGACCAATAAACATGTTTAAAATTCATGGTATGTCTATAATGAGACCCTATACTCCATTTTATCCATTGTTTGGTAATCAACCATTTTTTGAAAACACAGGTTCACCAATCTTATTTGAAAAAATTCTAACTAAGTCATTTCTGACGCTTATAAAAGGCCACCACACCTCCCACATCCTCACACCGCTAGAAACACATAGGTCCTTCCAATACACACATTTTTAAATTCCAAAAATCATTCCATTGCAACATGATTAATTCATCTTAGAATTATGAAATCCATGTAATCCATTTTGTTCAATCCAAAAGGAGTTACTCAAAAGAAGACTTAACATCCTTCCTTCGTCTCCTATATTTTATTTTTATTATCCACTCCATAAACACTCTTTATTACATGATTATATAACGGAACCATTATATTATATAAATATATATGTTTTTATATTTATTATTCTATCTACACATCATCACAGGAAAATATTAAGGGTAACAAACATTCCATTCTTATATACAATGAACTACCGCCTCATGAAATAAAGTTATTCATTTTTACTTTACCACAACTTGTGGTTGTACATTATGAAGGGAACAATATATATGATAGATATGAATTTTATAATTTATTTTTACTTCTTTAATTATTTTATAACATATACCTTTATGCACTCAATTTGTGGGAATGTATTAACATCATTTGTAGATGTGTGGACATTCGCCCCACTCAATGCAATTTGGTTCATTCACGCGGTCCATGGAATGTATAATGGATGGTTTTAATATACCTTTATAATATATATGAAATTTATATGATAATGAAAATATATTATAGATTTATATTTTTAAAATTTTTTATTCTAATATTGCAATGAAGTGAATGTTGTGTTCTTACATAAATGCGACCTACCATAAAAAATGAACGATGCATTTTATTTCTTGTTCCAAGAATTATATATTTACCTAAATTAATATATAATACATATATATAATAATTTCATCATTTTTAACATATTGGGTATGATTAAACCATGATCTACATAAGAATACCCACAAGAATAACGTTAAAACATTCTAAAAATACTTGGCAATTAACACCTATGATATTGAAAATAATGAATTATTGTTAACAAATGTGTAATAAGATGTTATATGAAGATAATATATAATATTTTAAATTTTTTTTATTATTATGGTATAAGATAGTTACATGTTTAAAGCCGTTATAAAATATGTTAAAGGACATGCACCCATATGGAAACACAATGTATGTGATTTCATCTAAATTTACATTCCATTGAGACTTATTTGTTTGTATGAAGCTAGTTTCTTTTATATATTGTATATAATTCCCATTGACTTTCTATGAAAGAATATTTTATTCTCATAATATTATAATTTCAAATTAACTTTACTTCTTCATGGATTTTTTGATTTAATTGTTTCAAACATGTATGGGACATGTTTTAATGTGTCATGATTATTCTCCTCAAAAAAATATGTTAATGGATGAGTTTTTGATCTCTCATTAAAATTAAGACTGTAAAAATTCTATTGAAACCATTAATATATTTTTTTGACTAAAATTATTATATATTGTGTACATATTGACACATTAATATATAATATAAGGACTCCATATTTATTAATGATATTTTAGTTTCAATTTGAATTATTTTTCTAAGGGCTTTTCCATTAAATATTACCTAGTAGAATATAATTTCATAAACCATTTTTTATACAATGGGTTATAATACTAACTCATTATTGTTAATATTAAATGATTATGTGTATAATGACTCTTAAAATATATTTATGTATTTAAACTTGTAAATGAGGATTTATAGTTTATAGATATAATATGATCATTGATTGATTCTCAATCTGGAATTATCATATTATCGATGAATTTCTATGCAATAACATTTTGTTCGTGATTATTTAAAAATTAAATTATTTTAAATTATTTTATTTTTTCATTTTATTACATAAAAATTGATTTTATTTTCCTACCATTATTCATGAAATTTTTAAATATTATTACCATTTTCTCATTCTTTGGGACAAAAAATGATTTATAAAATTATTTTAATAAACATGACACCGTTCTATCATGTGTTTGAGAACCTGTTTTCTTATAATAACCCTGTTTTCAGAATAATGATAATTTTTTTATTGTTTCCAAAATAATTTATTAAAGGAATTTTTACTTTATTTTTCATTTACCATGGAATCTAATAGAATATTCTTGTCACTTTACGAACAAGATGATTTTATAACCCTTTTACCATGAAAAATGAATTTTCATACATCTTACAACACATATTAATTTACCCATCATCGTTACATTGGATCTTCCTCTATAGGTTAAATATTATACATTTTATGGAATTTTATTGAAAATATATTTTCAAATAAAAATGTTTTAAAAATATTTTCAAAAAAATAAATATTTTTCTCAATAATATTTTTAAAACTTGTATATCTATTTTATATATAATGAATTTTTTACATTTATTTTATTATTTTGGGGAATATTTGTAAATCATAATCCATTATTCAATTTAGATATTTTAAAATTAATATTATTATTTCATATGAGGAATTAATATGAAATTAAAGACATGGGTTAGGGATAGATTAATGTAAGCCCCTTAATGCATCAATAGTGTCAAAAGATTAAATTTGATGGAAAAAACCCACAGAGTATGTTTCGTATAAGAATAGATGGGTTTCTAACCATATAAATAAAAAATATATATGTATATCTTTATTATACAATGGTGCATTTGAAATACTCATGTAGTCTAGTAATTAATTAATTAATTCATTTTGATTTTGTTAATATTTTTCCATGTGATAACATGTTGACATATTGATGGATTGATTTCATTATTATTTCATTTATTAAATGGATTGTGTTTTAGTTCTTTATCATTCCATATTGATTTTTCATTATATAGATATTTAAATTGTATTTTTTTTCTGTTATTACTTGGGAATATTTTTTATCCTTTAATTTTATGGATTATATGGAATGTGGGATTATTTATATTGCTTGGGATTTTTTTTATTATGATTTATTCATTATTTATTTGTTTATTGTAAACCCTTACTGATCATTTAATGTCACCCCTGTTTTTTCATTTTCCTAGTAATCTAGGAAGCGCAATATGATATATATTATTGAAAATGATTTTTGTAAAAAGTTAATATATGAAATAAAAATAATAATATTTTTTGTATTAGTTTTCAATACAAGACACACACACACACAGATATATATATATTTATCTATCTAATTTCTAAGACATGTAAAATATGTAGTCATTTGGGATTTCATTCCATTCCAATGAAGTGGTGGTAGAAGCCGGATATGGTATTTATTGGGACACGTTTATTTAATTAGTATCAAAGGATGTATAGTAGAATAATTGTTAACTAGATGTAAGAAAAAAATATTAGAGATTTTGAACCTATAGATTAATTTATGGATAGGTAAATAATAACATACTAATGTTTTGATTAGATAAAGTCATTGTGGTTTACCTAGTAATACATCCTTATTTAGATAATATAAGTGGATGTGGTTCTAGAATAGTTCTACATAGGAGTAACATCTATGATAATGTGTGACATGAATGACTCGGTGTAACCTGGTAAATGAGAATGGGTCATAATGAGCGAGTAGTTTTCATCTCTCTATGGATATGATTTAGATATCTCCAATTATCAGTACAAACCATTATGAATGGTTTTAATAGACAATTATATTGAATGATTGAGTTTAATACATTGACCATTAAAGGATTTATATTATAATAATATGGATTAAGTGATCTCATATTGATGTTATATAGAAAACATTATTTAAAAGAGTACAATGTGATTGAACTTATATAAAGGAATTCCATCATATTTATTTTTGAAATTTTATTAATATTGTTTTAGAAAAGGACAACATGTATGTCATGTTACAACCCAATCATGTTTAGAAAGGTCATGGGACATGAACCCATGAGCTATGAATGATAAGGTTTTCACACATAACATTATTTTAGGTGATGTACCAGATAATATGTCAATTTTTAGATGAAAAATATGATTTATTCATATTAATGATGAAATAATAGTGTCTATTTTTAGGTATAGATTTTAATATCATAATTATATTACCTTTCTAAAATAGTTATAGAAATATGTTAAGACTTCTATCTCTTTTCTGGGCCTTATGATCTGTTAATTTTTTATTTTAGTGCACAATAGAACAATATAGATTCTAGAATAACAATATCATCAAGAGATGCATTATAATATTATTGAACCACATCCAAAAAATGGAATTTATTATATAAAATTAAAATGTATCATGTACGAATATTGTCTAATATTATTTGGAAATGAAAGAATTTATTAACATCTGGAAAAGGATCATATTTGTTTTCACAATATATTAATTTTTATTAAACTCATTGACTTCTAAATCATCAAAAATTAATGGAATTAGGGCCCATATATTTCCATAGATAATTCCATTGTTTGTGATTTATTAGCTTAAAAACCCAATATATTTTACTATTTTCCTCCGCACACACATTTATATATCTAATTTACAAAAATGAGTTCTTTGTTAAAGACATAATTATATGATATTAAATGTGTCCTTTTTACATATCATTCGATTTTTTCAATAAGATTTATTAAAGATCCTTATCATGATATAGAAATTTAAAAAATGTAAATATAAAAAAATATATCACCAAGATTTATTTTAAATTTTGATAACACAATTGTTTTAGGTGTCTAGAATGTAACTCATTGAAAACCTAATATATTAAAATTTTTTAGATAGTGTAATGTCCCAGAAAACTCTACTTAATTAGATTTTTAAAATATGGTGGTTGAAGTGTTTTTGGAGGTTACAGTAACTTATTTCAACAATTTGTAGTTTTTTATGTTTTTTCTGATACAACATTGGTTAGTTGTAATGATAAGTCCTAGTAGTGAGTGAAAACAGTAGCTCACAACCTTTAGTCACTATGGTGGCACACACTAGTAGCTTGCACTGGTAGCTCGCCTACTATTGACTTGCACAAATAAATCACATCGTTAGCTCAAACCATTATATATATTATCGGTGACTCACACTAGTAACTCGAAATAATTTCTCGCATCAGTAGATCTCTTAACGGTGAATCTCATTTTAAAAACACACCAATAACTCACACAAGGGACATATCTAATTGTGACTCATGTCCAATTCTTATCCATTTTTTGTAGATTTTAATATTTTTATCATTTTCAAACCTTTAATGTTTTATCTGACATTAAATGTGATCAAAAACAATTTAATGGTTTTTTGAGTCGTTAAAAATCAAATATCTCTTCTAATATCAAAATTCTTTATTTTACTTCCAAACCATGTGGTCTTGGTCAAGATTGGTATTTAATTTATTTCAAAAACTATATCTCCCATTGATTTATAATCTAGTCCTTGTAAATATAAGATATTATTTTCCATATGAACTTATCGTTCCCTTGATACAAGATTCCCCAATCCATTATTTCCAATGTATTGGTGAATTTTTGTTGTAACTTTTGTATCACATTTTCTCTATATGGTCATCTTTCTACTTGTACAGACCCTGCTTTATAAGAATAAGGAAGTGTTTCTCACTTCATCTTCTAGGTAGGTTCCTATCATCTATGTTTTTTATTTGTTCATAATGTTGTGTGGGTGTATCAATGTTTCTTAAAGATGAAGATGAATTTTTTATTAATAAAGATAAGTATACTTGATTAGATTAATCTGTAGGGAATGGGGAATGTGATGTATGATTAAATGATATATTTATATTTTGATCAATGTTGTGAATTTTATGGGCTATATGCTGACTAAAAATAATGGTCATTGGTGGACCTTGTATGATCAAAAAATTCTTATCGATTAATGTTTCTCTCCTTCTAATTCAACAAATACATAGAACCTGTTAACCAGTTATATTCGACTAAAACAAGGGATTCCCGGAGATCAAATGGTTTTATATGCTAACCACAGTAGTTATCAATTGGTATTAAGTAATTTATGAGTTTTTAAATCTGAAAATGCCTTTCATGGGTTCATGAGGTGGTGTTGTGTGTGTGGGGGTGTTCTTATTTGTGGGGTAGTAGGGTTGTGGGCATGGATATGTGATGTGGTGTTGTTTGGGTGTTGTAATATAATCTCGTGTTGAGAGATTGTTTTATTGTGGAATTGATGATATGTTTTGTATGTCAGGGGTGTTATCGGGTGTGGTTGTTATGTGTTATTATTTTCAGCTATGAGTTAGTGGTTTCATATGTCGAGGGAATGGATTGGTCATAATGAATTTGAGGAGTGATAATTCTAGAGGTTGGTATCACTAATCCTCCTGTGGTTTCTCCAATAGTATCATGCAGAAATCATTGCCCTATATCTTGGGATTAATGTATGTTATTTCATGAATGGGTGTTAAATGGAGATTACTGTGACATGGGTTGATTTACAATGGGTTTTCTTCCCCTGGGTGGCTTGTTTTGTGTTATTCTTAATAGTTTCCTAGATAGTGATGGATCAATTATAATGGACCAAAATTTACATATAGATATTAATCCATCATTAAATAATATTTATTAAATAACATTAAAAATACAAGTGAAAAGAAACATATGAACTTGTGAGCTGAAATTCTCTATAAGGTTAAACAAGGGAAATATCAATCATATCAAAATCAAAAGAACATAAAATTTCAAAATATTATCTTCCATATAAAATATCATAATATCATGTTATGGGATAAATCATAAATGTGCAATGTAATCCCAATAGTAATAACATAATACCTGAAATTTCGTGCCATATACGCATAATCTTAGAAAATCAATTCATATTATTCAAGGCTCATTGCTGAGAACATCATAGAAGAAAAAGTCCATTACCAAACTGAGTTCACTCCTCGTTCATACCATGTATTACTCAACATGATTTACTTGTCATTTTTATCATGTTTATCTCATGAGATATAAATAATTACCTAATACATTGGAGGGTGATAATATGTCCCATGAATCACATAATGAAACCATTCATATGTGTTCCACAAAAACATAAAAACATTTATTATAGCTGAACCCAAGAAAAAAAATGGGTTTCATAAACATCATTGCATCATAATTGATATAAAAAAATTTATTTCCTAAATAACACATCATCAAATAATAATAATAATATGTTTATAAATATTACCCTATTTATATTGTTTCTTCTTAGAGAGAAAATAATTTTTTTGGAAAACACATGAAATTAATTTCTATGAAAAATATCTGTTCTTCTTAAAAAAAATGTTTTCATTCCTCAAACTAACACACAATTTTAGAAGAATTTTTTTTTTAAAATAACCTTGCAAATATTGTAGGTTAATCTTCATCAAAATAAGTAACAATGTAATATTAAAAATTCATTCATGTCATTCAAGTTAAAAATAATTATTTCTCTTAAATTTGCTCAAAAAGACCAAAAGTACATCATACTTAAAATAAAAAATGATTATAATCATGTCATTTAGTAAAAATTCACCAATGTGCAAAATAACAGAGGGATATAAATAATATTTTGAAATAAATATTTAGGAAACCTGAACATGGATGATAAATATACCCCAGAAAATACTTACGAATAAACAATATCGGATAAAAATGAGATTTGCAATGTTATCCCTTACCTTAGGTTTAATATTATCGGTATATATCTGAACCTACTATATAATGATTTAGATAATTGTTATAATTCATTGTATAATAATAATAATTTATATGATAACATTTATGATAATATTTTCATTCGTTTGTAAGTAACATTCAATTATTACTCGTTATTCGGGTATTAAGAACTTTATGTTCTTATGGATGTTTCTTCATATAAGTTCTTATTCCACATTTTAGGGTATATTTATATCATTTATATCATGGTATTAGTGTCATATATATCATATATATTCGTCCAATTTATTTATATAATCATTCTTTAATAATGATTATGTAGAACGAATCACATCGCACTGTGGAGACAGTAATCTGTACGTATGCACGAGCGACGATATCATTCCCATAATTGTTGAATGGTATTGAATTGGACAGTGTAAAATATCTTATAATAAATATAATTTTATATTAATAATATATATATATATATATATATATATATATATTTTTTCATAGTACCCATCCATGTATTGTGGTGGTGAAAAATGGTTTACACCAATGTGTGGATATAATAATCCATATGTACACATGCGTGGTGATTTCATTTTTCATATGATAGGTAGAATATAGACTATTGTTGTTTCATAATCATAATAACCTCTCAGTATATATTTTAAACTAGAGTTATTACTTTATAAAGCTAAAACTCATTAGGTGGAAGTAGGGTAAGAAAGAAGTTTGAAAGAATCGATAAATGATATTACATCTTCTTAGGCGTGCCTCCACATCAAATCCCCATTGAGCACTACAGTTGGACATTGAAGAATAATAGGACCTATATGATGTTTCTATGTAATATTATGAAGGAAATGGTAAAGGTATGGTCGATCTTGAATTCTCAAAATGAAGTGAATAGTTGATGGAGGATGTTCTCTTTTATAATTGAGGTGAGGAGAACTTTTGGAAACCTAAAAAATAGTGACTTAGTATAAAACAAAGACACACTAAAGAATTGAATTTTTTTTAAAAATTTATATGATGATATGAGATATGGTTTTCATATAAAAAAAATAAACATTAGATATGTTTTAATGTCAATATAAGCATTATTATATTAACTAATACAGAGTTATTCTATTTAATTTTAAAACAGAGTAACAAATATTTCTGCATTAAAAGGGTGAAATATTTACATATTTGAAATTAGTAAGACCATAAACGAATACATATAAACATTTTAGACTATATCATAAATATTATATATATTTTTAAATGTGTAATTATTTATATATAATTTAAGAAAACCATATTCGACAAGATATCAATAGTGTCAATTTGGACACTATTATTTTATGTATTTTTAAAAATATAATAATATGAAGTAATCCATGATCAAAATATTTTATTTTGTCCCTATGGGGTAATGGTATCTAAAAAAATTATTTTATATAATTATTATCCCAAATTATATTTATTAAAATATTATTATAAATATTTATTTGATCTCTTCATTACTAAAAAAATTACTACCTCAGTTTCATGCAATTATTTAATATACTAATTTCTTGAATAAAAAATAAAAAGAAATTTATATTATGAAGAGAAATCTATTATTATTTTCAATAATACTTTTAGTTGAATTTATATTCAAAAAAAACCCACATTATAAATGTAATACTATTTTAAATCATGAATGTTATATATTTTTCTTCAGTTTTAATAAAATAATCTAAATATCATAATCTCTTTTATAAGCCTCCAAATGGTCAATAAATCGACCCTTGGATTCTTAAGGTCAAGATATACTAGTCCAATAATTTTTGGTCAGGTTTTTTCTCCTTATGATATTTATTAATATTTTAATTAAAATTGTTGTATTGATTTCTCATCAATTAACTAATTTTTTAGTCATCCAAGTATAAGTCATTAAGGTAGGTATTTATTTCATATAAATTACGAATAAATTGTTGTCCACGTCCCCTCTCTATAAGGTGAACCCCTCCTGCACATGAAATATGATAAGGGAGATAATAATCCTCGAGTCCCACCTCAAGTAGGCCCGAGGTTGGCGACTAACATCAAGTGTATAGTAAACAAACAAATGGGAGGCAGTACTATATAAGAGAACACATGCGAAAGAGAGATATAAGACAGACACCAACCAAATCCAACACAAAATGAAATATAAAATAAATACCAACTAAACAAATTGATTTCATGCAAAAACTACTACAACTAATAGGGAAAACTACAAGTACCAAATGAAAGTAAAACCAGCAGCACCCATGAAGCCCGAATAGCTCATGCAACCCCAAGCTAGTAGTAAACATAATAATCTCTAAAATTCATCATGTGACCTCAAAAACAATTTATATATACATAGGTTTTGTATCAGATTATACTCATTTGGATCCTCCACAGTTCCTTTTGTGCAAATTTAATGAAAGAATTATAAATCATATTGAACAACAAGTGAAACTAACTCATCACCTAACCATGTATACTATGATCTCATCCTCACCAAGGATACTCTCACCTAGTATTGTATTCAAGATTATATATCATAAAAAAGAATATTAATGGTACCCCACTACTACTTCCCCACTATTTTTCCACTTTTCCCCAACGTTGCACGTCCTAAAAATCTCTGTCTAAAAAGACTTGCCCGTAGACACCTCGGCGAAGCACCACAACATACACCTCATTCAAAAAAACCACCATGTCCACATAAGAAAAGTAACCAGTTAGTTTTCGAGAGCCACCACAGCTTGCATAATGTGTATCATACATCAGGTATTAATCCTCAGTCCATTATAGACCATGCACCAAGTAAGGATCGTCAAGTTGTTATAGCATATACACGTCACTCCTATAGTAATCTATAAGAAACTATATCTAGAATATATGTGTCTATGTATCCAAAAGCCATTACATCCCCATACACACATATATGGGGAACAAAAGTTTGTGCCCACCAGAACAAGTAACTACCATGAGAAGATAGCCGAGACATAAGGGGTTGTCATTTATCCATCCTCATACTTGAATGTTGGGGAAAACACCCCCTAGTGATCAGAATCTCAAGGTGTTATTTTACCTATGCTAAGTGGTAGAGTAGCTTATAATAACCTAAAAAGTACATAATATACAATAGATCACAACCACACTATGGGAATAACCTTTTCTTTTACTCAACTGCAGCTAGTGTCTCTCAGACTCCCGAATTCCACTTCTTAGACTAGGTATCATATAAGCACCCAACCAATTAAATAGATTTATTACATTACATAAATCCCTTTTTATAAGTTGAAGATTACCTTAATTAAATATTTAAACATTAATTAACCATTAAAAATTATATTTCATTAGTCTCACATCCAAATTCCTTAATTCAATTAAATTTCAACCTAATCATTGCATCCCAGCAAGCACAAACCCCATGGGTTAACATCATTTAATCAATAATATATTAATAACATTATTACATTCAATTATTCCAAGGCATTCTAGAAAAAAAATTCTATGTTACTAAAAACAAGGGAATTCAACTCGTTGAGTAGATGAACTACCCGACAAGTAATTTTATCCTATAGCAAGAGCATAGACCCATCCTCCCCCGAGAGGCTTAACACGGATAACATGTGGCATACCCCGCACGTCTTCAACCCTTTTGGAATGATAGTATGAAAAAACAGCTACCTTGACCAGTGGAGAATGTAAATAATATGAACAACCAAAAAGAGTTATCATGTATCCAAACATTCACATCCAACCCATTTCATCATCCCTGGTGTCCTCCTCGACACCCACATTCATAAACCGATGAATCACACCACTATAGGCATCAATTGCTGCCACAACCAATGGGCCTCCCTACCACCACATATCACAACATAAACCAATTCTCACAACACATCACAAGATTTAGGAAAAAAAGAAACTATGATCCTAACCCAAAATAAGGAATTATTTCTTCACATGCTACGAGATATCATGGCTCCATGAATTTGGCTCTTATACATTACAAGATAAAGGGTAACTCAAAACCCTATGATGTGTTATATTTTTATCACAACTAATTCATTAATCTATATGGAATTTAATGATTTATTATTTGTAGGTTACATCTATTGGTAACATAAACATAATTCTATCATAACTATCACAAATCAATTAAACATGATTAATGCATCAATTTGGTAAACATATAATTACAAAATGAAGAACCATATTCATTTACATTCCACTTTATCTTTGGAAATTAATTTAAAATTAATCATCGTTTACTTTCTTTACCAACATCCATCAAGAATGACATACTAAACATTGAATGCATATATATCACAATATCTAGGAAAATAAGAGGCAATAACATATGATTGATACCAATTTATTTATCATGTTGAAATATGTATTATGTAAATTCCATTTGAATCTAGTGGTCAAAAACATACTAACTCTATAGTTTCACATAAAACAAAAGAGAAGCAATGAATCCCGTAACATAAAAAGTTACTGATGATATTTAAATATACTAACAAAAAAATCATTATAACCTCTCTTGGAGGACTGCATGTTGGATCGAGATTATATCAACTATACACAAGAGGAGGGTAAATTATGACTTTTAAAAAATCTTCACGAGATCGTGTTCTGTCCTTTATCATTAATCAGATTGATTAATGTAGAAGAAAGATGAAATGTAGGTACACACGATATATTGTGGTTTAGGGAATAAAATTCCCCTAGTCCACTCCACCAATTCTCTACTCCATGAGCATGTTGATTTTCACGATCTGGTCCTCATCTCAATAGACCATTCAATAACTGAGTGTAGGCTGTTGAAACCTTTACAATATAAGGAAAAACAAATCCTTCTGGATCAATCACAGAACCTACACATCTTAGAATGAGAATCTATTCACTCAAGATAAAGAGTATTTGTTCTTTGAAAATACTCTCGTGATTGTTCTTCACAATTGAAACAGAATACAATTGACAGTAAATGGATCATCATCATCAGATAGGACGATCTTCAAGAATGAGTCGTTCTGAGTTGATCCATTTGTAGTAGATATAGAAATATAAATCAAAACTTAGGAAAAATAAGATTCACAATTGATCTTCAATTTCAAATAAGTAAATTTTGTTCGTGTATCTTCTTCTTTAACAAAAAGATCTTTTATCACTCTTTGTAATAATCAGAAATGTAGATCATGATTGACTCTGTTTTTTTCTCTTCTAGATGTCGTATAGCAGATCTCATATATTGATATATGTATCTTCACATGTGTTCTTGATTACTATATGTATTTCATAGATATATATAATACTTCCTCTACAAAAATCTGATCCTTAATCTTCGATTTCATACTCGCGTAATTCAAACATTTGAATTTTCAGAGTAGTCGTAACTCTCCTTGTAATTCTCCTTGAAAATATCATTTAAATTCGATCCTTAAACGGATATGAACCCGTCAAAGGTGTTCTTTAGAATCATCTTTTAATCCGGCATAAAATCAGCCTGATAAATCGCTTGCAGATCATTGAATAATAATATCTACTTTAAAACTCTCTGGCGCCAAATGTATGGTTGAGTTGTACAATATGCATCCTTAGAAGATAACGTAGATAATAAACATAAGGTTGATAACGTAGCCTACAAACATAAGGTTGTTAATGTATGGTTGATCAAAAACATAGGGTTGGCCATCCATACTTTTTTCTTCAACTTTCAAACGTATAATAATTGATCCATTCTTTTATAAGCATCCAAACAAAAGGAACATTATCCATACTTTTCTATGAAACGTGAGGTTGTTTACAAAAGTAAGGTTGGTGAACCATAATTTTGAGAAACAAACATAATGTTTAACACATATATATGGTTCTCCTTTCATACTTTTCTAATATCCCAAGCGTATGGTTATTTCCAAATGTAGGGTTCTTTTTCATACTTTGCCGATAACGTATGGTTGATTAACCATACTTTTCTTATAACCTGTAATGTATACACCGCATTCCATCGTTAAGCTACGTTTCACCATGTATGGTATGAACAGTGATTCCAGAACACGCTTAAGCATATGCTGAATATGTAGAGCGTGAACAGTGTTTCCAGAATACGCTAATGCTAATACTTTAGCAATTATATCTCATTATTCAAGAATAGAAATATTTCTTCTAGAAATAAAAAATAAAAAATAAATTCCTGAAATATACTGAAAGTAAAATAATTAGAAAATAATTAAGGGTATTTTTGAGCACCAAAATCATCATAAAGAGGGAGATTATTGTTTTCAACAATCTCCACCATTCAATAAAAACATTATGTATTGTTTAAAACCATAAATTTTCAACAATATCCCCTTTTTGATGATCAAAAAATCCATAAAATAATAAATGAAATTAATTTTCAGAATTAATTACAAATAGTTATGAATTTTGATTACATAATGAAATATTTAATTTTAACAAGATTATTTCAAAAATAAATAAACATCTTTTCATATATAATCATAAAAATAAAGTCCCCCCTTTTTCAAAAGTAAAAATAAAAAAGTAAAGAAAAATATACCCCTTAAATAATAATTTTTTTTAAAATAAAAAATATTTTTCCCAACTTAATAAATATATTTTGGTCTAAAAATATAAATAAGTTAAAATAAAATGTTGCGTTTTTTCAAATTTCTCCCCCATTTTGGGTTATCAAAAAAGAATGAAAAAATAAGGAATATAACATATATTAATGTAGCACTGAACATAAGTAAATGATATACCGAACTGTTTATCAATTAGTGAATCTGGATTAATGGCATATCTAATCAAAGTCAGTAAAACAAACAAACACAGAAATATATTATGATATAGATTTTTATTGAAAATATTTAATTTCACAAAATTGATAAATATATGAATCAAGGGTTGGTCAGGGTTTAGATAGGGTCCATCCTGTTTTAAGTACGTCATTGATTTTTGATAGCTTCTACCTTAGTCTCCTCATCATACCATCACCATGAATAAAAATAAGAACCCTATTTTCTTGAGTTATATGAATGTCTTCAATTTTGTTGACTCTGAAAATCTAATGTTGTATTTCTTTCTTTTCAAAAAAAAGAAAACTTCTATGTTAACATATCCATGAAAAATCTGATTCCTAGTTCATTCTAGGTCAATTGTTCAACTAAAAACATTTGATTGTCCCGAAGAACTGAAAGAGGAGCACCATTGAATTGAAAATCATGCAACATGTCATTCATATCAACAAAGAAAATGGTAATTTCCTTAAATATTCTGATCAAATCAGGTGACATAGCTAAACTACTGGCCTAATCAGTCCTGACAGAAGCCAACTTTGTCTCTATAATTGATTTGAGATCTAACAAATATGACTTCATAACCATTCCAGAATTTAATTTTACAACTTCATTCAGCATATCCTTATTAAAAATTTCATCTTCTTTCTTTGAATCTATACTATTCTATAGCCTCTATAATTTTTTTTTTAAATTCTCTCCTCTGAGAAACATTATATTTCTCCACTCTATGAAACTCCCTATTTATTTCTTCATCTTCCTCATTTTCTGATTCATAGGTACTTTGTGATTGATTCTCCTTTTCAGTATTAAAGTGATGTACTAACATTATGGGTAAGGATTAAACATCTTCATTCTCTTTTTCTTCTCTAACTGGTTGGTCCTCATATTTTTCCTCTAAGTCTTTTCCAGTCTCTTCCACAGAAAAATCATCTTGATGAGCTTCTATTTGTACATCTGAAAGGGTTTTCATCCTTTACATCAGTAATGACTTCTTCTATTTTATTCTCTTGAATACTTTCATCTTCAGATAATTAAGGACTAGCCACATCTACTTCAGTCACAGCCTCTTATTCAACTTCATCTTCAGGTTATTATTCTTTTCATTCAATTGCAATTAATTCAGGTTCAACTTCTCCAATAGACATATCCTATCCCTGATTTCCCCTTAAAATAATATATTAATTTCAGATTGAATTTGAGGTTTTTCCACTGGTTCTGACCTCTCAATAACAAATTCCATTGATTTTTCAACAGCCTCGTCTCTTACAAATCTGTAACTCAATAAATTTTCTGGGTGAAAAAATTTGAAACTTTCTCTTCATGAGGAGTAGAATCCCTTTGAATTTTTCTTGAAGTCCTTCTTCACAGGTTTCCTCTGGCATAGTCTCAGCTTCAAAACATATTCTCTGGAATGAGAGCTAACTCTGGGTGTAGCTTGATTTTCCTTTGATTTTTTCTGGCTGAGACTATGCTTTCTCTTCATCAGCTCATATTGATAGAATTTTTAATTTTACTATACTCTATAAATAACCAATTTTTCTTAATGTACCAGCATTAAAAAAATTACTGTGGTGACAATGAGTTCTAGCCTCAACCAGTCTCACCATGTCATTCTTGAAAAAGAGTTTTGAAATGATTCTACCAAAAGGGTAGAAATTTATTCTAGCTTCACTTTGATAGTAGTAAATTAGGTTCCTCATCATGTACCATGGTAAATTAAATTTTACACCACTAAGAAGAAGATAAATTATGTGCATTTCGGGATATAGTATCTTCTCCATCTCTGTAATTCTGGCTGGTATCCCTGTTTGTACAAATTTCACAAGGATTATCTGATTTGGTTATGAATATTTAACTATCACTTTCCTTATGTTAGTAGATCCGAACAAAAAGGGCATAATGTCTTCATATTTATGTATAGAATCTTCCATAATTTTAAAATCAAAATGAAACACTCCCTTATGAGGGCAGTTCAGTATCTCACTAATTTCAACTGGGGAGATTGAAAAATCTCTATCCTCTATTTTAGACATCATGGTGTTATAATTATCTCCCAAACTAAATTAAATAGATTTAATGAAATATTGAAGCTCTACTTCATACAAGAATTCTGAATTCTCTCTATTGATGGTCTCTTCGAGATTCTGAATTGGAAAGGCTTGTTTTAACAACAAGTTTATCTAAAATAGCCATTCTAAATAAATTACCTTTATATGTAGGATTTTCCTTCCTATTGAGCAATGTTTCTTAGAATTTCTGGTCTCAACCTCATCAACTCTCTTAGTCATTGCCATTTTTGTGAAAATATTTTATGGTTTGAAGGTTAGGGTTTTAGAGGTTGAATGATTAGGGTTGACAAGTAGTTCTGTGGTTTCGAGGGTTAGAAAGGGTTTTGGTGGAAATGAAAATGTTACGACAACATAGATTCATGTGTTATCAATAATCATTACAATCATTTTAAAAACAGATAAAAATTTTCTGTGGAGTATATGAAAATAAATCATAATAAAAAAAAATTTTCTGTTGAAAAAATAAATAACAAATTTATATTTAAATAAATAAAATAAATGAAAAGATTTATAAAATTAAAATTTTATTTAAAATTAAATAAACCTAACTCCTCCTTAATAAATTCAAATATTTTATTGGAATGTATTTTAGTAAAAATATCTGCTAATTGTAATTCTGTATTTACAATGTTCAAAAATATATCCTTTTTAAGAACATGATCTTTTAAAATGTGATGTCTAATATCAATATGCTTAGTCATATAATAATTAATAGGATTTATTGAAATATTAATAGCACTAGTATTATCACATAAAATAGGTTTAATAATAAAATTTAGTCCAAAGTCCATAAGAGTGTTTTTCATCCAAAACACTTGTGCACATCAACTGCCAGTAGAAACATATTCGGCCTCAGCTATTGATTGGGAAATTGAAAGTTATTTCTTACTTGACCATGACACTAAGGATTTCCATAATAAGTGACATGTACTCGAAGTGTTTTTTCTATCTAATCTAGAACTTCCAAAGTCAATATATGAATATGAAATTAAATTAAAATCAGATGTTTTGAGATAATGTAGAGAATGAAATATTGTTCCTTTTAAATATCTAAAATTTCATTTAACAACATTTAAATTGGATTATTTTGGATTTGATTGAAATCTATCACAAAGTCATACTGAATACATTATATCCGGCCTTCTAGCAGTAAAATATAATAAACTACCAATAATACATCTATATAACTTGTTGTCAACTGACATTCCAGTTTCATCCAAATCATGTTTTATATTAGTACACATAGGAGTTGTATATGTCTTTCTCTTTTCGTTTGAAAATTTATTATGTAAATCATAAATGTATTTTCTTTCATTTAAAACTTTTCCAAAATATTTTTGAGAAATACGTAGTCCTAAAAATAAATTTATTTCTCCCATCATACTCATTTCAAATTTTTTTTTGCATTATGTTTGAAAAATATTGATAAAGTGTTTTATTAGTTGATCCAGAAATTACATCATCAACAGAAATTTGAACCAATAATATATTAGTTTTAATAGTTTTCTTAAAAAGTGTTCGATATGTCATTCCAACAGTAAAATAATTTTTCAAAATAAAAGAGCTTAATCATTCATTCCAATCTCTAGGCACTTGATTAAGGCCATAAAGTGATTTAGTATATTTAAAAACAGAATTTGGTTTTTGTTAATTTTCAAAACCAAGAGGTTTCTCAACATAAACATCCTCCATTAAATAACCACTTAAAAATTCATCCTTCACATCAATCTGAAATAATTTAAAATTCATATGAGATTCATATGCTAAGAGAATTATAATTTTTTCTAATCTAGCAATAGGTGAAAAGGCCTCATCACAATCTATGCCTTCTTCTTGATTATATCTTTTAGCTGCTAGTCTTACTTAATTTTTTGTTATTATTCCTTGTTCGTCTTTTTTATTCCTAAAGACCAATTTTGTTCCTATCACTGGATAATTCTATGGCCTTTCAACTAATTCCCAGACTTCATTTATCTTGAACTGGTTTAATTTTTTTTTCATTGATATTATACAGATTTCATCAGCTAAAGCTTCTTCTATGTTCTTAGGTTCTAGTTGGGATAGAAAGTCAAGTAATTGTAAATGATTTTGTATATTTCTTCTAGTTTTTATTCTTATGACTAAGTCACCTATTATAGTTTCTAAAGGGTGATTCTTTAGGGTTCAAGACTGTCTAGGTATTACACTTATAGGATCTTCAATGTCACGTTCTTCTGTACTAGACTGAATTTCATTTATATATTTTTCAAAATCATCTTTCAGGTTCTCAAGTCTCATGTTATCATTAGAGTAAAGCTCATCCATTTGATCTTTCCTTTTCTCAAAGGGATCATATTCATCAATTTTCACAAGAATTGATTCTTCAAGAATCCTTGTCTTTTTTAAAAAATTCTATAAGCATTGAAGGTAGCAGAATATCGTATGAAAATTACTTCATCAGATTTTGGATCAAACTTACCATGATTGTATTTGGTGTTGAAGGTGTAAAACATGGATTAAAAAACTTTAAAATAATTTACTTTATGTTTAATGTTATTCCGTAGTTCATATGGTGTATTTTTTAAAAATTGGTCTAATTAAAACTCTATTCATTATATAGCAGGTTGTTCTTACAGATTCTGCCAAAAAATAGGTAGGAATACTGTATTCATTTAGCATAGACTATCCATTTCTTGAATAGGCATATTTCTTTTTTCAACAATTCCATTCTGTTGAGGTGTTCTTGGTGTAGAAAAAAAATGTTTAATACCCTTGTTTTAGAAAAAGGAATTAAATTACAGATTCTCAAGTTCTCTTCCAATATCACTTTGTAATGAAATTATATTAAAACCTTCTTAATTTTGAGTATATTTACAAATAATTTTAAATATTGTAAAATATTCATTTTTAAATTACAAAAATAAAATCCATGTAAATATAGAATAGTACTCAACTAAAACATATATATATATATATATAACTTACCAACCAAGATTTCTACCCTTGAAGGTCCAAACAGATACATATGTACAAGTACTAGAGGTTTAGTTTTAGAAACATTGTTAACATATTTGAATGATGATTTTTTTTCTTACCAATATGACATGCATCACAGAATCTGTCACTTTAAAATCTGAGACTAGGAAAATCATAAACTAATTGTTCTTAGATAACTTATTCAAAATATATACATTACAAAGTTTATGTATCTTATGAAATATCCAAGATTCATTCACTTTATCAGTTAAGAAATTTACATGTTGTTTACACAAGGAATTTAAATCTTGAGTGTATACATTATATGTTTTTGGTGCTGTAAATTTAATTAGTTTATTTTAAAAAATAGTACAACAGTTAATAGGAAAATCACTATTATAAACATTATAATAGATTTGAGAGATAATTATCAAATTGTGATTCAATCCTTGTAAATAATGTACTTTTTTGATTGAGACATATTCTGGGTATCCAACTGTTCCAATGCTAATGATATTCCCATTTGGAATTGTCACCAAATGTAAGTAGTCAACCATTTTATAGCCATTTTAGTGAAGTTCGATGAGCTTCCACTCATATTCCTTGATCATCGACATTTCATATACCACATTTCCTTTTTTCTTTTGTGACCTGCTCAATGAAATTGCATTTAAACAATTTTCATTGGTACCCATATTCGGTTTGGTCCAGGGGTGTTATCCAGCAATGATTTTGGAATCTAGACTTGCATTGATTTTCTAATTTAAGAAGTGTCAAATAAATTGTTGTTTACAAAAAATATCCTAATACCACTTATTTTTTGTTCTCTTAAGAAACTGATTTTAGAAATATATCCCCTTTATGCACAATAATTTCAATTTAATCTTTTTGTACTTGGAATAAAAAATTCTTGTACAACTTAGGTTTTTCACCTTTACTACCAATTCGAAATACTTCCTTCTTAATGTCATTTTTTTCAATAATTTCATTTAAAGTATTTTCTCTTTTAATAAAATCAAGGGATTCATTTTTCTATGTTTCCACTTCTGTTTTCAGTGTTTTTATCTTTGATTCATAATCTCTATTTTTAGTGTTAATTGAGTTGAAATATTCAGTCAACTCCATACGTGGTTTCAGCATTGTATCCTTTTCATCAGAAACATCATTATGAATGTTATTTAGAGACATATGCTTCGTAAACAGAGAATCATATTTTTCATCAAGAATATTGATGTAGGTTACAAGTTTTTCATTAGAGTAACAGGATTCAGAACTAGAGTCAGAAGATTTGTAAGATTAAACCTCATCTATTTATTCCATAAACCACATTTTGGCTTTCAAATTTAGTTCTTCCTTCACTGAGTCTTCTTTAGAAGTTCTACTGGTGTCTTCCAATACACTCCATGTAATAGTAATTGTTTTAATTTCCTTATGATCATAATCATTTCTATTTAAAAATTTATTTTTCTTGTCTTCTATTAACAGAGTACAGTCAGGTCTGATGTGCCCCATTTTCTTGTACTCATAACATCTGACTTCCTTGTCATCCTTTTTGAAGGATTTTCTGAATCCCTTCTTCTTTCTATAGAATTTAGTGAATTTTTTGGCTAACTGATCCAGTTCCCCAACAGAATTTGATAAATCCAAACTTTCTGATTTCACATTTAAACTTTTCTTCATCTTTCTGTTTTTTTATATGTTATGACACTTTCACGACAATGACATCTCTATTGATTATCAATTTATGCTCATTTACTTCATCTTACATCTCAGATTCATACATCATTAGTGTTCCAATCAGTTCTACCATGTTAAAGTATTTGACAGGTGTCGACTATCAGATTGCATCAGAGATTCCATTCAATCTAGTAGGTAGTACTCTCAGTACTTTTAAAGCTTGATCAGCTTATTTGGTTGGGTCATCCAATGATTTTATATTATTGAAAATATCTTTCAACCATCCATTCATTTGATTATTTATTTCCACTACAACCATTATGAATGTATCAAATTTAATCTTAGCATTAGAATATCTCATTTCCCTGATATTTTTAGTTACATCATAAGAAACAACAATAGTTTTCAACATCTCATATGATTTTGGGAATTGAGATACTCTGTTAAATTCATCAGGTCCTAGACCACATATAATTGCATTCAATTCCTTCGAGTTCATATAATATTTTGCTTCAGTGGCTGCACTACATGTCTCAGGTTTTTCAGGTATTTCATATGGAGTCAGTATCTTAGAATATACTCTCTATCCAATGTTTTCAGATAGATAATCATTCACGATTTCTAGAATCCATAGTTTTCTCCATTGAAGTATGGTACTTTGACGATAGAAATTACCTCTCTTGTATCAGTCATCCTGCTCTCTGTATAATCCTTAATCGCTTTTATATTTTTAGGGATTTATCCAAATACCAACCACTGATACCAATTGGTGGACCGAGATTATATCAAATATACACAAGTGGGGGGGGGGGTGAATTTTGACTTTTCAAAAATCATCAAGAGATCATGTTTTTCCCTTTAACTTATGTTAGATATATTAATTTAGTAGAAATATGAATTGATGGGACACAAGATATATAGTCATTTGGGGAACAGAAGGCCCCTAGTCCACTCCACCAACGCTCTACTCCACGAGCATGGAGATTTTCACTATCCAGTCTTCATCTCAACAGACCATTCAACAACTGAGTGCATTCAGTTGAAACCTTTAAAATCTAGTACAAAACACAGCCTTCTAGTTCAATCACATAACTAACACATCAGAGAACAAGATGCTAGTCACTTAAGATAAAAATTATTTGTTCTTTGAAAATACTATCCCGATTGTTATTCACAATTGCAACAAAACGCAATTGACAGTAAATGGATCTTCATCTCTTGAAGGAATGATATTCAAGAAAGGGACGTTCTGAGTCGATCCCGTTGCAGAAGATATAGATAAATAAACCGCAACTTCAGCAGTAGTAGATTCACAATTTATCTTCAATGTCGAATACGTGAATCTTCTGCCGTGTATCTTCTTTTTTAAAAAATAGTTCTTTTATCAGTCTTTGTAATCAACAGAAATGTAGATCATGATTGAATCTATTTTTTCTCTTCTATATGTCTTATATAAGATCTCGTATATTTGAGAGATGTATCTTCTCTTGTGTTCTAAATCACTATATGCAGTTCATAGATATAAATAATACTTCCTCTTTAAAAATAGGATCCATAATCTTTTCCTTTTCACTCGCGTAATTCAAACATTTTAATTTACAAAGTAGTCATAACTATCTTTTTCATTCTCCTTGAATATCTACTTAAATTTGATCCTTAAAAGGATATGAACTAGTCAATAATACCCTTTATAATCAGCTTTAATCTAGATTAAAATCAGCCTGATAAATCGCTTGCAGATCGTCGAATAATAATAGCAACTTTAAACGCTCCGACGCAAACGCAAGGTTGAGTTGTAAATTAGGAATCATTTAATTGTAATTTAGATCTTAAACGTATGGTTGATTACATAGACTTAAAAGGTAAGGATTTCAACATATAGTTGATCACAAACATAGGTATGACCATCTATACAATTTTCTACAACTTTCCAACATATGATATATGATCCATACTTTTATACGAATCCAAACGAAAGGTAAATGATCCATAATTTTCTAAGAAACGTAATTTTGTTTACAAAAGTAAGGTTTATGAACCATACTTTTGAGAAAACAAATGCAACGTTTAACACTTACGTAAAGTTCTTGTTCCATACTTTTCTAATTTCCCAAACGTAGGGTTCTTTCCTAACGTAGGGTTCTTTTTCATACATTGTCGATAACGTATGTTTGATTAACCATAATTTTTTGAGATCTTGTAAAGTATATACCGCATTCCATTCATAGGATACATTTCTCCACAGAGGGTATAAAAAGTGATTCCAGAACACGCTTAAGTAATTATCGAAAATGTAGATCATGAACAGTGTTTCCAAAATAGGCTAATGTGGATACTTTAACAATTAAATCCCGTTGTTCAAGAACATTAATATTTCTTCCATAAATAAAAAATAGATAATAAATTCCTAAAATATACATAAATAAAAATCATTAGAAAATAATTAACAGTATTTTTGAGAATAAAAATCATCTTAAAGAGATATAGTATTGTTCTCAACAATCCCACCCCCCCCCCCTTTAATAAAAAAATGTGTATTTTGAAAACAACACTTTTTGAACAATGAATCCACCCAAGGATATAAGGACATCACCACATCATCCAACACCCATGAAAAGTCAATTATAAACAAATATATATCATTACATAATAGGGAATGGTGTAATAGAAAAAGATGAATACAATAGAATGATGATATATCATACCTTATATAGAAGATTAATCGATACTCATTGGTTGCACCAAACTAGAGGGTGCACATGTAGAAAGAAGAACAACAAGGGGAATCAATCCCAGGAGGAAAGATTGATCACATGAATCCTATAGTAAGGAAGGAATCGATCTAGCATCTCGTACATCAAAACAAGGAGGAAGAATAACGGAGGAAGATATCTCCTCCCATTAGATGATTTAACGGAGTAGCAGTTTAGTATGCACAAGCTTTTTCATTAAAATATGGTCACATTAAACTACATGTTTTGACCAATTAATGGCATCTCTATCCTTAGGAAAATTAGAATATGAGTTATGGGCTTTGGATCGACATAAAATCCCTTAAAACAAGGACATGAATGCATTTAACGTCAACGAAAATGTTAAATCAGTGAAACTGATTTTTTTTGGAAATATGGAAAAAGGAAATATGAAACAGTTATGGAAACACTATAGATTATCCAGTCTAGAAAAAATGTAGATCTACCAGTCTGGAAACACTGTAGACCAACCATTTATGAAACACTAGAGGAATTTTAGTCTGGATGATCTATAGATGTACCTGTGTGGAAACAATGAAGACCTACAGTTCTGGAAACACTGCATACTCACTTGTCTTGAAACACTGTATACTCTCCATTCTGGAAACACTGTAGACCCACCAGTCTTGAAACACTATAGTCTCAACATTTTAGAAACACTATAGGATCACTGGTATAGAATCACTATAGGCTAACCGTTCTTAAATGAATATAGATTCATCGTTCCTAAAACATTGTAGACTCATCAGTCTAGAAACAATATAGACTCACCGATCTGGAAACACATTAGACTCATTGGACTAGAAACACTGTAGACTCACTCTTCAAGAAACATTGTAAACTCACCAGTCTAAAAACACTATAGACTCACAGTTTATGTGACACCATTTCTATGACACAGTTTCTGTGACACTATTTTGGCAACACCATGACAATATTCGAAAAAGTGGAATCACTGTTCACTGAACTAGAAATTTTGAAAACAGTTGGGTTGAGTCACTCTATCATCCAAGAACACCTCAACCACATGTTTTCAGAAAGGGAATAGACCAGATAGTTTTGGTCCATTACATAAGATAGCTCCAAAAATATTCTCAACCTCATGAATCCAAAACCTTCCCAGAAGGAAATAGAAATGGTGTCCGAACAACAACAAATTTAGATACCCCTCAAAAGAGATCAAGCCACAAGAATCAACAAAAGAAAGCCATATTATATTCAAAAAAGGTCTATAACCAAGAAGATAACAGTTGTCCATGAAAATATTTAAAGATCAAACAACACTTGGTAATAAGCATGTATCATTGACTCACTTTCTCAGGTACTCCTTTCCATGCCACCGTGTTTCCACAAGTCAGAACCAAGGGGATAGAACACTTGAACAACAGATTATCTTTGTGGTCTAGGATTTCAATAGGCCGCTCATATGTGGGGGAAGTGCTACATGATATTCCATGACTCCAACATAAGCCAACACCTCAAAAGGCCCAAGAAACTAGGGAGGCAGATAACTACAATCACCAAACCATTACGGTCCACAATATGGAGTTACGATTAGAAACAATTTATCCCCACCATAAAATTCTAATAGTATCATCCTTTGATCGAAATATTATTTATGAAGATCTTATGATATCTTCATCCTCTCTTGAATCACCTGATCCATCTATATCGTATTTTTCAGTAGTTACAGTATGAGAATTTCTAACTCATTGAACCCACTCCATTAGGATGGAGAGAAGAAAGGTTGGATATACAAGAAATTGAAAAATGACATACCAATGGCGGAGTAAAAACTATTATTGTGAGAAAATTCCACCAAGGTTAAATACCTCATCCAAAAACCTCCAAAATATAGGACAGAAGAGTGAAACATGTCTTCAACGGTCTGGATAGTCATCTCTTCCAGACCATCTATCTGTAGATGAAGAGAAGTGTTAAATCATATCTAAGAACCCAAAGCATGATGTAGACTACTGCACACCCTAGAGGTAAAATGAGGATCACAATAAAAAATTATCTTCCTCGAGACTCAGTGGCGTCTCACGTGCTCCTCCAAATATAGACTCAATAAAACATCCACTAAGATTGACTCATAGATCGCTATAAATTGGTATGATTTTGTTAAATAATCGACTACCACCCAAACTGCCTCATGTCCTCCCTTCGCTCGAGGTAAACTAGAAACATGGTCTATTGAGATGTCATCCCACTTCCACTCAAGAATATCCAACGGCTGTAGAAAACAACCAGGGACCCGGTTCTCAGCCTTCAACTTCGGGAATAACAGACATAGAGACACAGGATCTACAACTATATGATTCATCCCAGGAAACCAGAACAACCTCCTCATGCCTTAGTACATCGTGGCCATGCCACGATGCACCACTAAATGAAAAACTATGGAACTTTCTGAGAACTTCCTCACACATCACCAATGGAAAAAATGCTTCTATGATACATCACACTATGTTGTTCATCCTCAGACCAACCATCATGGGCCTTGCCACAAACTAATCGGCCTCTCCAGACCTCCACCTCCAGATCTCCCAACTGGGAATCATCAACCTGCTGCACTAGAGTTTACTTCACCATCATCTTAAAACGAAAAACAATGTTCTCAACTTCTACCATATCTAGTATTAATGCATAATGATCATTCATCAACATCCATGAATCACCAAATTCACACACTACATCACTACATGACTTCCTAATCAACACATTGTCTACCAAATTTCCCTTTCAATGCATTTACAATACTTTGATGTTTTTTTATTGTAAGAAATACACCCACCAACGATGTCACATATTTAATTAACACTGGGAGAAAACATACCTCGGGCTGTTATGAACAGTGAAAACCACAAATCACTCACCAATGAGGTAATGCCTCTTCAAATTTAGAGCAAACAACATGGCTGCTAACTCAGGATCATGGGTGGTATAGTTACATTCATGGGGTAGAATGTAACGACCTGAAATTTTGAATAAATAGTGTTTCTTAATTTTGTGTGTTTTTTATTTTATTTTTATACTCAACAAAAATATTTCATTTGATAACATGAGTATAATTAAAATGAGGCTGTTGGGTTTTGACTGTTATATGGCCATTGGTCAATATGACAGTTGTAAACTAAACGTTTTGATTATTATCTCTAAATACAAGTAATCTTGGTTAATTAATATAGAAATAAGATTCGATAGTCACACCCGGTAGTCTTGGACCGATCGAATCCCATCTAATAGAACATGGGAAGGAGGTAGAACCACTGGTCTTTTCTCTGGACCAAACCCAAGCCGATCTTCATCGTGTGAAGCTAGAACGAAATTGCCTTCGTGAGAAGTTCAAACTGATAGAAATTACTACTCGTGCGATGTTGGCCGAGCCTCCCTCAGATTCTCTCACCTTAGCACACATTACACTTAGATCCTATGCTGGTGTGAAAAGGGGCTATGTAAGGAGACTGTAACTGCCTTGTGTAATCCTTTGTTTTAAATAAAAAATTGGGATTTCTTATTGTGATGAAGTTTATGAATTTTCAAATGTCTGGATAAATATAGTATGCATATTTGTGGTGAATTTTAGAGAAAGGATATTTTTAAAATGTTTATGTAAACCTTAAATAATTAAAAATGTCTAATCATTTTCAAAAAATGGTCTTCTACAAATATGTTGAGTACGAAATTTAGAGTCTAATAAGATCAACTTGATTTTTTATGAATAGTAAATTATGAATAGTGATTTTATGCATAGGATTAGTAATGTGAGTAAATGGATTAGTAATCTCACTTAAATAAAGCAGTAATATAATCTAGGCACCTTGATTAAGTAATGTGATTCAATAAAATGGTTAAATAATGGTTTCATAAATTATTATTCGAGTATTAGTTTTTTTTCGAGTGAATAGTGTTTTATAATTAAAAATTAAATTAAAAATATTTAGAAAATTATTTTTATAAAATGGATTTCATTTTTGAACTCAGAGCATCTATATTATGTTAAGGTAATTTTTGGGGATTTTTCTTAAAAAATTGAATTTCTGGTGAATAGTGTATTTATTTAATAATTAAATTTAAAATATTTAGAAAATTATTTTTATAAAATTGAGTTCATTTTTGAAATCAGAGAATTGATAATTGGTTAAGGTGAAATTTTGCGATTTTTCTGAGAAAGTTGAATTTTCAGTGAATAGTAAAAATACAGTTTTAGGGTTTCGGTATGTTTAATGACATCATAACTATGTCATGATGATGTAATGAGATATTTTAGGGTTTTCCGACCATAGGTGATGAATTATTGTATGGGGGGACCTATGTGGCCAATACGATGGGCAAATACCATGGGCAAGCCCATGGTTTTTCCAAAACCACCAATGAGGTGTCCCTTGGATATTAATGTATTGTCCCCTCACTTTCCCTATAAATACCAAGCAATACTCTCATCCATTCGACTCCCCACTCTCCCCCAACGAATTTCTGGTCTCATTACCTCCCAAGGAGTCCTCCCAAGGTTCCCCCAAGCCATCAAGGTCCAAACCATTGAGTTTTAAGAGTTACGTTTTAAGGTAAGGGATCTGACCTCTCTCTTTCTTTTCAAGTAATCTCTTTTATGTCATTCCTTTTATGCTCCATGTTATTATGTTGGAGGATGTTCTTTTATATTAATTATACTTTCATTTTTATGTTCATAATATGATAGACCCCCTCTTACACTCATCATTTCAGTTTATGAAATTTTAAGTGGCGCCGTTAGGCTGCCGAAATTTTTGTAACAGATTATTTCACCCTTCTCATTTTCAAGTTCTATTTTCTTTCAAGTCTTTCAAGTTCCTTTTTATTATGTTAGGGTATGATCTCTAAATCAATCATAATGATTTTATATGATAATATGATGAGAGACCCCATTAGATCTCATCAATTCAGTATTTTGAAGTTTTAAGTGGCGCCGTTAGGCTGCCAAATTTTTAAGGGATTCATTCGCCATTCTCATTTTTCAAATATCTACTTTCATGTAAAGTATTTCAAGTTTATTTTGTTTTATGTTTTGGTATTATTTCTATATCTATAATATGGATCTTTTATGTTCATATGATGAGAGACCCTATTTGATCTCGTCAATTCATTTTTGTTAATGTTTAAGTGACGCAATTGGGCTGCCGAATTTTCATAAAAGAAATCGTATTTTGATCATCCTTTCATGTTCTTCATTTCATATGGTATATCTTTTAAATTTCATTACCATGTTCTCAAATAATTTATATTCTGTCCCTCTACAGTTTTATGGGTCATTTATGATTGTTTGACCCATGTGCCCTCTCTTTTCATTGTTTTCTAAAACCCCGAAACATAGCCGTTATGCTGCAGAATTTCCATCTCAAAATGACTCTCTCTTTTTCTAAAGTAATTTTATTTTATTAAGTGAATACTCAAAAATCTTTCCTCAAAAGGGGAATTCAAAAATATAACAAAATTTTTTATTTTAAATTATTGGATTTCCATACATGAGACCCGCTCTCCCCTTCTGTGGGTTTAAAGTGATGTAAAGATTATATCTTTTAAGTAGTTGTTAAAACGTTATGATTAGGAAATGAAACCCATTTATTTTATGATATATGGGTTGTCTATGAAATGATTTATGATGATATATGTGGATCACATGATAATAAAGGCAAATTTAAGGTTGCGCCCTGATAGCGCTCAAATGCATTGGGTAATGATGTAACCGCTAGAGATTACAATTTTCACGATATCTTGGTGAATAACCTTGGTAATATATAAATGAAACCTTGGGGATGTACCTTGGTGATATGTTCATGATTTTCTATGTTAAATGATGTAGAAACATCTTATAGTTACGAAAAATGTTATTTTTATTATGATATGCCTCATGATTTCTTTCTCAGGGCTTAAAGTTCTTTTTCATGACATTGTTGATGTATCCCAAGTTCACATGATAAATGTTTCCGCTTGATTACCTTACTGGGCCTTCTGCTCACCCTTTATTTTGATGCATGTCCCCAGTTTATGAGATGCAGTAATGAATCTAGGATGAACATAAGGATAATCCTTTCAAGTGTTTAACAAGAATGTTTTTTTGTTCATTTCATGTATTATGTTCCTGGTTTCCAAGACAATAAACATTAAAGATCATCGGTTTTGTAAAATGTAATGAAAGTTTACGTGATATAAATGTGGGATTCTATAGTTGGTATCAATGGATGGTTTAGTTATTTGTGGAAATTAGGATATGAAAGCTTTAGGAAGAAGCCTATAGAAAAGTTTATATATAGGAAATCTTCCTGGTATTTTGGTGAGTATTGAGTAATGGGTTTCCAAGAATATACATCTCTGTCTAGATACGAGCAGGTAGAGGTGGCTTTGACACAGATGTAAATAGGGGTAAAACCTGAAGACACCGCTTTGAGCTAGACTCAAATGGGAACTGGTACACGACAACGGGCCTTGCTGCACTCTTGGTTACGACACTCCCGGGGGATATGCTTTGGTAAATTCATAAGCTTAGTATGATCCATTGTTAAAGGAACAATGGTAAAATAAAATAAATGTTCACATAAGAATATATAATCATGGAAAATCTAGATTGGAACCTAGGGGATCACAAGTTAGGTTATAATTTTCATCTACAAGTTATACTTATATTCTTTATGTTCCTTTTCATGATTATTGGCTAAGTATTTAAGCCCCTAATTGTACTTTCTCTTCTTAGTTAATGGTGGGAAATGGAAGAACATTTCCCAACAACCAATGTGATAGGAAATTCAACGATTTCTGTACTAATATGACAAAGATGACTAGGGGATTAAAATATGATTATTACTTTGGAAGACGTTCACTATTTTGGGGACCCTATATGATCGAGGTAAATAGATTACTACGATATTTTCATTGAGGAGTAAGGTTGACTTATATTTTGAAGAATCGATGAATTTAAGGTGAACTTATGGAAATATAGGTTACTTATGGAAATTATTAACCTATCTTGTGGAAAATATGTTTTGGTTAGTTACTTTTGTTATAAGATCTTAGGAGTGGTTTATGTTGTTTGGAGATGAACGATGAAGTTTATATTGGAAGACTATGTTATCAAATCCTTCTTGTACTTTGGTATCAATCTTAGTTTGGTTTATTTCAAGGAATTTTAAGGACAATTATTTATTGAATGGTCTATGATGATCTTTGGGTAGTACCATGGAACCTTGAATATTTAAAAGTAGTTTCCCTTCCTATGGGATTCTTTCTCTTTGAAGAGTTGTTTTATCTTACCCATTATGTTTTTGGGATAATGTCTAAAGATAGAAGAAATTGATAGTTAATCTTTTGTGGATTAAGTGACTCTCAAGAAGACGAATCTTGTGTTTTGATGAGACCAAGTAGTTTTGAATGCTCATCATTTGGAGAAAAGATTAGTTTTGGTAGAATCTTATTAAAGGATGAAACCCTACATGAAGTTAGTTATATTTCCTTATGTTTTTGTTCTATGTAGTAAATGAATTCCTCAAAATTATGAAAAGGAACGTAAAACAAAAACATTGTTTGTTTACTTTTCCAACTAGGTAATCAAAGACCGTTTACACACATCATAAGTTTGGGATTTTCTCGTGATTAACATTCTCCTAATCATGTTTTCTATCACTCTCTCTTATAACTTGGCCCTTTGTTTTCTCCTCCATGTCCATGTTTTCCTACATGGAATCCTAGTGTGGGTTTACTCGGGTGACCTTTGTACTTCCCTTTCTTTCTTTTAAAGTAATTGCTTTACTGACTCCTTTTTCGACGTGGGACATTCAATGAATATTAAAAAACCAATTTTAAAAATTACGAGGACACAATTTCTTAAGGATGGAAGATTGAAACGACCCGAAATTTTGAATAAATCTTGTTTCTTAATTTTGTGTGTTTTTTTATTTTATTTTTATACTCAACAAAAATGTTTGATTTGATAACATGAGTATAATTAAAATGAGACCGTTGGGTTTTGACAGTTATATGACCATTGGTCAATATGAACGATATAAACTAAACGTTTAGAATATTATCTCTAAATACAAGTAATCATGGTTAATTAATATAGAAAGAAGATTTGATGGCCTCACCCAGTAGTCTTGGACTGATCAAAGCCCATATAATAGAACATGGGAAGGAGCAAGCACCATTGGGCAATGCTCTGGACCAAACCCAAACTGAACTCCATCGTGTGAAGCTAGAACGAAATCGCCTTTGCGAGAAGTTCAAACTGATAGAAATTACTACTCATGCGATGTTGGTCGAGCCTCACTCAAATTCTCTCACCTTAGAGCACCTTACACTTAGTTCCTATGCTGGTTTGATAAGGGGCTCTGTAAGGAGACCGTAACAGCCGTGTGTAATCCTTTGTTTTAAAAAAAAATTTGGGATTTCTTCTTATGATGAAGTTTATGAATTTTCAAATGTCTGAATAAATATAGTATGCATATTTTTGGTGAATTATAGAGAAAGGATATTTTAAAAATGTTTATGTAAAACTTAAATAATTAAATATGTGTAATGATTATCCAAAAATAGTCTTCCGCAAATATGTTCATTATGAATTTTAGAGTCTAATCAGATCAACTTGATTTTTGATGAATAGTAAATTATGAATAGTGATTTTATGCTTAGGATTAGTAATGTGACTAAATGGATTAGTAATCTGACTTAAATAAAGCATTATTATAATCTAGGCACCTTGATTAAGTAATGTGATTCAACAAAATGGTTAAATAACGATTTCATAAATTATTATTCAAGTATTAGTTTTTTTCAAGTGAATAGTGTTTATAATTAAAAATTAAATTAAAAATATTTAGAAAATTATTTTTATAAAATGGATTCCATTTTTGAACTCAGAGCATCGATATTATGTTAAGGTAATTTTTGGGGATTTTTCTGAAAAAAATGAATTTTCGGGGAATAGTGTATTTATTTAAAAATTAAATAAAAATTATTTAGAATTTTTTTTATAAAATGGACTTCATTTTTGAAATCCGAGCATTGATATTTGGTTAAGGTAAAATTTTGGGATTTTTCTGAGAAAGTTGAATTTTCAGTGAATAGTAAAAAATACAGTTTTAGGGTTTCGGTAAGTTTAATGAAATCATAACTGTGTCATGATGATGTCATGAGATATTTTAAGTGTTTTAAGACCAAATTTGATGAATTATTTTATGGGGGGGCCCATGTGGCCAATACCATGGGCAAATACCATGGGAAAGCCCATGGTTTTGCCAAAACCACCAATGAGGTGTCCCTTGGCCATTAATGCCTTGTCCCCTCACTTTACCTATAAATACCAAGAAATCATCTCATCCATTCGACTCCCCACTCTCCCCCAACATTTTTCAGGTCTCATTACCTCTCTAGGATTCCTCCCAAGGTGCCCCCAAGCCCTCAAGGTCCAACCCTTTGAGTTTTAAGAGTTACGTTTTAAGGTAAGGGATCCGACCTCTCTCTTTCTTTTCAAGTAATCTCTTTTATGTCATTCCTTTTATGCTCCATGTTATTATGTTTGAGGATGTTATTTTATATTCATTATACTGTCCTTTTTATGTTAATAAGATGAGATAACCCCTCTTACTCTCATCATTTCATTTTAGAAGGTTTAAGTGGCGCCGTTAGGCTTCCGAAAGTTTTGTAACGGATTCTTTCACCCTTCTCACTTTCAAGTTCTATTTTCGTGTCAAGTCTTTCAAGTTTATTTTTATTATGTTGGGTTATGATCTCTATATCTATCATACTGATATTTTATGATCATATTATGAGATACCCCATTTGATTTCTTTAATCCAGTATTTTGAAGTTTTAAGTGGCGCTGTTAGGCAGCCAAATTTTTAAGGGATTCGTTCGCCTTTCTCAATTTTAAAAGATCTACTTTCATTTCAAGTATATCAAGTTCCTTTTGTATTATTTTGGGGAATGATCTTTATATCTATGATACATATCTTTTATGTTCATATGATTAGATACCCTATTTGAGCTCATCAATTCATTTTTGTTGAAGTTTAAGTGACGCCGTTGGGCTGCCGAATTTTCATAAAAGAAATCTTATTTTTGTCTTGATTTCATGTTCTTAATTTCATATGGTATATCTTTTAAATTTCATTACCATGTTCTCAAATCCATTATATTCTGTCCCTCTACTGTTTTATCGGTCTTTTATGAGTGTTTGACCCATGTCCCCTCTCTTTTCAATGTTTTCTAAAACCCCGAAACATAGCCGTTATGCTGCAGAATTTCAGTCTCAAAATGTCTCTCTCTTTTTCTAAAGTACTTTTATTTTATTAAGTGAATACTCAAAGATCATTCTTCAAAAGGTTTATTCACATATATACCAAAAGGTTTTATTTTAAAATATGGGATTTACACACATGAGACCCGCTCTCACCTTCCGTGGGTTTAATGTGACGTAAAGATCATGTATTTAAAGCAGTTTTTATAACGTTATGATTATGAAATGAAACCCATTTATTTTATGATATATGGGTTATTTATGAAATTATTTATGATGATATATGTGTCTCACAAGTTAATAAAGACAAATTTAGGGGTGCGCCCTGATAGCGCTCCAATGCATTGGGTAATGATGTAACCGCTAGAGATTACAATTTTCACGATATCTTGGTGAATAACCCTGGTAATTTTCAAACGACACATTGGGGATGGACCTTGGTGATATGTTCATGATTGTATATGTTAAATTATGTATCCACATCTTAATGTTATCAAAAAATTTATTTTTATTATGATATGCCTCACGATTTCTTTCTCATGCCTTAAAGTTTTTTTTCATGACATTATTGATGTATGCCAAGTTCACATGTTAAATGTTTCCCCTTGTTTCCTTTACTGGGCCTTATGCTCACCCTTTCTTTTGATGTATGTCCCCAGGTTATGAGATGCAGTAATGAACCTAGGATGAACATAGGAAGCAGCCTTTCAAGTGTTTAGGAAGAATGTTTTTTTTGTTTTTTTCATGTATTAATTTCCTGGTTTCCAAGACACTAAACCTTAAAGATCCTCGGTTTTCTAAAATATAATGAATTTTTATGTGATAAAAAGGCAGGATTCTATATAGAAAATACTAAGACCCATATGAAATGATCAACTGAAGCTTCATCAAAACACAGCCTAACCCTAGATTTGAAGCATCACAGAAAGCATTAAACTGAATTGCCTCTTCTAAAAGAAAATCAACTGGATCACATACAAACTTCTCCATCAGATAATCGAAAGCTACCTAACACTGACCAGTTCACATGAACACTTGATCCTTCATGTTCAATGATGTTAGAGGATTACCAACCCAAGATAAATAAGCCACAAACCTACTGTATCATCCTGTGATACCACAGAAACAATTTCTCTCTTCTACTATGTTGGGGTTTCCCAAGAAACAACTACTTCTATAATTGACGGATCCACAGCTACTCCCAGTTGGCACACAAAATGCACTAAGAAACGTACATCTTGAGTCCAAAACTCACTCTTCAATAGCATCCTAAATAGTTGCGGTTGAAAAAACACTCAAAATACAGTGTGCATAAACTCTACATGCTCTACTTTAGATGTAGAGTACACAAAGATGTCATCTATAAAAACCACCACGAACATATCCAGGAACTCGCGAAACACAATTTTTATCAATCCCATAAACAGAGATAGAGAAATATTCCGGCTGAATGTCATTACAACAAGCACTTAATTCCCATGATGACAACATAAAGTAGTCTTCGGGATATCCACACCCTTCACATGAATCTGATGATATCCTGATCGCAAATAAATCTTTGAGAATCAAATTTCACCATTCAGTTGATCAAATAAATGAAAAATTCATGGAAGACACTAGTGATTCTTCACTATCACTTTGGTTATACAATAATAACTGATACAAAACTAAAAAATTCCGTCTTATTTATTCCTGAACAAAACGTGTGCACCCCATGGTGACACAATTAGTCGAAAAAAAACATCCAAGAAATAGAACATCAAGCTATATACGTTTATCTCATAACTCATAAGGGTACGACCTATATGGAGACATAGAGATAAGAGATTCTACTAGATATAGCTCACTCCAAAACACATTCTCTCGTTGAGTGGGTAACTCTACAACCACTTATAGAATCACATCAGGGTACACTTCTACAACCCTTGGAAACTCCAACTGATGAACTTATGAAGAACACATCATCAGGTCAACCATCAAGGATGATAAAGATGGAACATGCCTCTCACCTATCTGAGCATCTTGATCTCCAAAAAACACCATGTTCTCTCCATCAACATTGAAGAACATCATCTACCTTATGAAGAAATCCACAATAACCAGAGCTGTATACAACCAATCCATGATGAGGATGACATCATATGGTTATATCCATAAACATAGGAAATCTCCCAAGAGTGGTGCTACCCCAGCACTAGCTCACAGTCTCTACATACTTCAAACAAGTCACCTCATCCTCCAATTGGCATAGTCAACGCCAAGGTAACTAGAATCCTCTATTCATTATGTCCCAAAATAATTGAAAAATGTAGGCGATTTGAAGAAGTGTGTCACTCCTAAATCAATGATGGAAAACACCCTTGTAGAAAACCAAAAAAGGGTACCTGGAATGACGCCCAGATCACCTAGTGCAAGCATTGAAAAAACATGATGATTTCCACAACCTCCTCCATGGACAATCTGACCCCAATGATGAAAACCACCATTGCCATAATCTACCCTCTGAAAATAGGGAGCACCATTGGGTTGTCCCTTGCCTGCCTTATCTCTTCTCTACTGATCTAATACTCTTGCAACCAGCTACTTCAGCCTCGGGTAGAACAACATCAATGGAAGAACTTGGAGCATAACTCCTACTGCATGATGAGTGATCTGAATGGTCGGGAAATCTAACAGCTGAAGAACACATCCTCGACAAGAAAAAAAGCACATGATCTCTTAAAATTGGCCTGATATCAGCTACCCCTGTAGAAATGAGATGCTGAGGGATGAGACATTCCCCCATCAGAATGAAAATACTAATTCCTATAAAACCAAGAACCCCAGAATAGAGTTATTCTTTATGCGGAATCATGACGACACCCTCTTTTTGATGATTTAGTAATGTTCAATGTCTGCTCGACAACCTCTTCCCTCTCCTAAACCTCATGATATGTCATTAAACTAAATGGGGTGACCTTGTGATGGATTTATCGATGTAAAGCCTCCTCAAAATAACTCACCCTGACATCCTCATCTTGAAACAGATCTGAACCATATCATAAAATGTTTATGAAAAGGATTCCAAACTATCACACACTAGAGCTCCGCTATCAATGGTTAAGAATATCCTAGAGACTATATTTCTTCGTGATCGAATAAAAAACGATAGTCTAAACATGTCTCTAAACTCATCCCATAAGATATCCATCTCATCGCGATATATGACGGAAAAGAACCACCAATGCCTCACTGCTCCACACAACGTCATCAAAACCATAGACACCTAGTGCTCCTTCCATGAACAGATCGAACTAAAGCCTATATTGACCTCCTCTTACTAGTCTTCTATGACATCATCTAAAATGGATCCCTAATACATTTGTTGATTCTATTTCGGAAACTCCCGATGTGGCCTCCAAGAATTATCGTCATCGTCATCTTCTACCCTATGACGATCTACTGGCATGACCTACTGCAAATATTCTGTGTGAAACTGATGTATACATCGACCTAGTGCCATACTGGTATATTAATAAACTATTAGAGCTCTTAAATGTGGAACATGGATGTCTCAACATTATTAAACTTATTGTTTGCTATTATTCATTTTTAGTTAACCAATCCCAATGTCTACCCATAAAAACACAGTCATAAATAATAATGATTCAAGATCTTTTTCTAAGTCTCTACACTATAACTAGAATCACCTTGTTTAGCAGCCACTGAAAACATAAAGGTCCATGCTTCAAATCACAGTGGGGGCCTAAACGCTTATTACATAGCTTGTATCTAGGGTTTACATCACTTGATAATCATAAATGGAAATGCTTCCCTACCATCCCATGAAACCTCACTTGTTCCTAACACCAAACTCCACCCTATAGATCATCCAGACCTTTTAAAACACTCTATCATGACATTATCCCCACAAGGTGTACCCCTCCGGGGTAGGAGATGTGAGATAGGAGATAATGAACCTTGATTAACATCTCTAGTAGGCCCCGTGTTGGTGACTATCACTGAGGGTATAGAAAACACACAATGGGAGGAATTATCCCTTAAGAGAATACATGAGAAAGATATAGATAAGACATACTCCAACTAAATCAAACTCATACTAAAATATAAAATAAATCCCAATTACATATATATAATGTAATGCGAAAGCTACTAAAATGAATTGGAAAACTCCAAGTACCAAAGGAAATCAAAAACAGAAGAAACCACGAAGCCTAGATAGCTCCTGAAACCCCATACTATTAGTATCATATCTGATCTAAAACCTTCTACAACTGATATGGAAAACAGTTTATGTATACATTAGGTGAGTATAACAGTTTACAAAGTGGTATCTTCCCCACATCATCTCATTCAAATGTAGGGATAGCATTCTAAAGAACAACTAACCACAAGTGAAAATTACTCATCACCTAAGCATGACTGTTATTCTCCCAGCCTCACTATGTATACTCTCATAAAGTAACACATAAAAGAGTATATAACATAAAAAATAATATAAAGGGTAACACACTACTACTCCCCACTGGTTTTCCAATTTTCCCCAACATCGCACATTCTATGAATCACTCTCCAAAAAGTTTTTCCCACAGACTCCTAGGAGAAGAACCACAACATGCACCTCGTGCAACAAAACCACTACATTCACATTAGATTAGTAACCAGGTAGTTTCCAAGATCCACTACTACTTTCATAACATGTATCATACGTCGCATATTAAACCTCATCCCAATATAGCCCATTCACCGAGTAAGGATTCTCAATCCTTATTATCCTATACACATTACACCTATAGTAGTCCATAGGATACTATATAAAAAATATGTGTGTGTGAATAACCACAAGCCATTACATCCATCTACACACATAAATGGTAAAATCTGTCCATTTTTCCTACCATAACAACTAAATTCCAATAGAAGAGAGCGGGTCCAAAGGGTGTAGTCAGCCATCCATCCTCTCTCCGGAATGGTAAAAAAACACCTCTCAAGGTTCTAAATCCATAGCGTGTCTATTTCCCTAACTGATGGTGTTGATTAGCGTATACAAACAAAAAATGTATAGAATATGATATAGCTGTCAACCACACTATAGGAATAAACTATCCTTAGATTGAACTAAAACTAATGTATCTTGGTCACCTAGCTGTGACTTCTAAGACTGGGTATCCTATAATCACACAACAATTTAGATTGATTTATTACATAACTTCATTCACTTGTCATATGTTTTACATCACTTTAATTAAATATTTAATCATTTGTTAACCATTAAAAATTATATTTCATTAACATCACACCTATATTCAATTGTTTCTTTTAATTAAAACCTGAACATTACGTCCCAGCAAGCACCAACCCCATGGGTTAACATCATTTATTAACAACATTATTATATTCCCATTTTCCATGGATTTCTATAAAAATTATTCTATGACACTAGACACAAGGGGGTTCAACTCGATGATTACATCAACTACCCTTCATGTCTTTTCCACCTATACTAAGAGCATAGACTCATCGTCCCTCGACAAGCTAAACACAGAAAGCATGTGACATACCCCACACGTCTTCACCCCTTATGGAAGGAGGGTAAAAAAATTCAGCTTCCTTGAGAATTGAGGAAATTAATGATGATAAACAAACAACAAGAATAAACAAGCACCCAATAATTCACATCCAACCCTTTAATAGTCCTCAGTGTCCACCCTGACACCCACATGCATAAAATAATTCATCTCGCCACACTAGGCTTAAACCATTTCCAAAAGAAATGGGCTTCATTACCCACAGATATGACAACATCCACCAAGGCTAACAGGACATCACAAGTAATTGAAAAAAAATTAACTGGGCTCCTAGCCCAAAACAAGGTATTATTCTTTCGCATGAAACGAATTCTCAAAAATTCATTCATTAGGATCTTGGACTTTACAAAAATAATATTAAATTAGAACCCTACATTGCATTATATTTTTATCAAATAGTTGGTTATTTAATTTATTTGGAAATAAATGATTTATTATTTGTATGTTCTAACTATTAGTAACATTAACTTCAAGCTATCATTACTATCACAAATCAATTAAACATGCATACTCCATCAATTTGATTAACGTAAAATTAAAAAAATAAGAACAAAATTCATTTACATGCCTATTTATCATTGATAATAAAATCAAAATTAATTTTAGTTTACATTCTTTACTAATTTCCACCATGAACGTCATACTAAATAAGGAAATCATAGATATCACACTATATAGGAAAACAAGAAGCCATAACATATGATTGATATGAATTTATTTTTCTGGTTATAATAATTATTTTTTCAATTCCATTATGATCCAGTGGGATAAAACATGGCCACTCTACAATTCCACATAAAATAATAAAGAAGCATTAAATCAGCTATCTCAAAATGTTTATATGGATCTTTGAAGATACTAACAAAACATATCACGGTCACCTCTCTCGGAAGACTGTATCTTACCGAGGATGCAGAGACCCCACCACACTGGCCCACACCCAAGAAAAGACTATTATTAACATGGAGATAGAATTCTATACTAGTGTAAAGAGAAAAAAAAGGAGGTGAACACAATAGAATGATGATAGATCATACCTTATATCGAATGTTCATCGATACAGCTTGGTTACACCAAAATAGGGAGTGACTTTGCAGTAAAAAAACAACAAGGGGAATCAATACAAGGAAGATAGTTTGATCTCGCGACTCCTACAGGAAGGAAGGAAAGGTTCAAGAATCCTGCACTAGAGAACAAGGAAGAAGAATAATGAAGGATGATATATTGTCCCATTAGAAGATTTATTGGAGTATTAGTTTAAGATGTGTTGGATTTTCCATTAAAATAGGGACTTATGAAACCACGCATTTTGTCCAAGTAATGGCATCCCAATCCTTAAGAAATTTAATATATGAGTTATGGTATTTGGATTGCCCTTAAATCTTATAAAACAAGGCCTTTAATGCATTTAAAATCAATGAAAAAATTAAATCAATGAAACTGGAAAAACAATCTTGAAATTTGGAAAAGGGAATATGAAAAAGTTCTAGAAAAAATGTAGATCATCTGGTATAGAATATTTGAAGATATACCAGTTTGGAAATACTGTAGACCAAGCATTCAGAAATCACTAGAGTCATTTTGGTCTGGAGACCCTATAGACCTACTGGGGGGGAATATATGTAGACCTACAATCCTGGAAACATTATAGACTCACTGGTCATGAAACATTCTAACTCACCATTCCAGAAACACTGTAGAATCACCAGTCTAGAAAAACTATAGAATCACCATTCTTGAAACATTGTAGTCTCACTAGTCTAAAACACTATAGACTCACCATTATTGAAAGACTATAGACTCATATTTTTTGAAACAATGTCGACTCACCGTTTGGGAAACACTATAGACTCACCGTTTGGGAAACACTATAGACCCATAGGTGAGGAAACACTATAGACTCACAAGTTTGGAAACACTGTAGACTCACTCTCTTAGAAACACAGATGACTCAATAGTATAAAAACACTATAGACTCACCGTTTCTATGGCACCATTACTCTGACACTGATTCTATCACACTGCTTTGGGGACACTATAACACTAATCATAAATCATCAAACACTATTTAAATTTTGTAATGAGTTGGGGATGAGTCACCTTGACCTCTCAGAACACCTCAACCACTAGATTTCCTCAAGGGAGTGGAATTGAGTGGTTCGAGCCATTACATCACATACCTCTCAAAACATTATCATCCTCAAGAATCCGAAACAAACCCTGAAGGAAATAGAAAAGGTGTCTGAACAACCACCCATTGAGATACCTTACAAAAGGATAAAAGTAACATTAAGCAACAAAAGATAGCCATATTATAAGCATGATAGGTCAATAACCACAATGAGAACATTTGTATATGAATGAAGTTAAAAATCGAACAACCTAAGATACTAAGCACGTATCTTCGACTTACGTTATTAGGTAATCACCTCAATGAAACCGTGTCACCACAAGATAAAACCAAGGGGATAGAATGATCATGAAACAACTTTTCTTTCCAGTCTTGGATTTCAACAGGCCACTCCTCGAAGGTCTAATCATCATCAACATCGACCTCTTCCCAATCAATGATCTGAGATTCATCATGAAGATAAGGATGAAGCTGTTACACATGAATAACATTGTTTATCCCACTCATCTATGGGGGATGTTCTACTCAATACACCATGGCTCGAACATAAGAAAACACCTCGAAAGTTCCAACAAACCGGGGGGACAACACAATACCATTACCAAACCTTCACTTCCCATGATGGGGAGTTATCTTTAGAAACACGTGATCCCAACATAAAACTCTAATTGTCACTTCTCTTGATAGACATATGATTTCTAGAAATCCTATGCTATCATCACCCAATCACTAATCACATGAACAATCTCTATCATATGTGATACTGGTTTCAATCGGAGAATTGCTGACTCTCCAACCCCAGTTGAGTATGAAAAAGAACAAAATAGGCAGAAATAAAAGGATTTAAATAGTCACATACCGATGGTGGAATGAAAACATTTAATTTAAGCGATCTCAAATAATGGTATGTGACTCCTCCACCAACCTCCAAAATCAATGACATAAGAGTGAAACATTTCTTCAAGAGTATGTTTAGTCCGCTCTGTCTGACCATCCTTCTATGGATGAAAAATAGTGTTAAGGCATATCTTTGAAACAAAATCATGATGGAGACCTCTCTACACCCTAGATGTAAAATGAGGATCATGATCATAAATGATCAACCTTAGGACTCAATGGAATCTCACCACCTCCTCCAGAGACAGCCTCAAAAAAACATCCACTAAGCTTCACTCCGTGATCACTATAAAGTGGGATGATTTTGTTAAATGATCCACTGCCACAAAAACAATGTCATGTCCTCCTAGAGATTGAGGTAAAACAGTAACAATGTCCATTGATATTTCATCACTCTTCCACTAAGGAATACTGAAAGTCTGGAGAAAATCACCAGGGAAACGGTGCATGACCTTATCCTTCGGGAAGACAAATCATTGAGTCACAAACTCGAAAACTGCATGCTTCAACCCGGATCTCCAAAACTATCTCCTCTAGCCTTGTTATATCATTGTCCCACCATGATGAACTGTTAAAGTAAAAGTATAGAACTCTCTGAGCACATTCTCATGCATCAATAAGGAACAAAAATCTTTACATGATTGTTTTGGGTTTGTCTCGAAATGCCCAATGGTTCTGTATCCGATGACACGTGGACCTACTTTCCAAAGGCAAGCATTCGCCAGATGGTCTGAACAACTACGCTTGAGAACTCACATTGGTCAAGAGGATGGGAATTCAATCACATTACACCCTTTTGGGTGGAATTATTGAATGTTCTAGGACTCTCTTATAGATTTAAGATGTATTCATATGTTCGTGAATCTTTGGTTTATACCGATGCATAGTATCCATGGGTTTCTCCGGGTTGGCAATGGTCAACTGAATGTAGGGTTCTAGAATAATTTAGGCTTGAGGTTTACCATCCCTTGTTGTATTAATGACCCCATGGAGTTGGGACTCATTGAGGCAGCACTGGGATTGGTGCGGTGAACCGATGTGAAGATAGTTGGATTGACCAGTTGTTGGGCTTGATCCTCATGGAGGCTTCCTATGTAACCTACCGGAGAGACAAGGATCAATGTCCACATAGTTCGTAATCTCTTGGGACATATGCTCTAAGGCAGCCCAGAGTGATGGGTTGGGGCTTACGCTCTGAGGAGGCCCATGGTGTGGATGACGGGCTTGAACCTCAAGGAGGATTCCTACGTACCCAGCCTAAGAGACAAGGATGAAAGTCCATGTAGTTCGTATAGGCTTGGGACTTACACTATGAGGTAGCCCAGAGTGATGGATTGGGGCTTACAATATGAGGAGGCCCAAGGTGTGGATGATGGGCTTGAACTTCAGAGAGACTTCCAACATACCCTGCCAAAGAGACAAGGATCAAAGTCGACGTAGTTTGTATTGGCATGGGACTTACTCTCTAAGGTATCCTAGAGTGATGTATTAGGGCTTAAAATCTGAGGAGTCCCATAAGAGGATGTCAATGTTGAAGCTTACTCTAAGCCCACGTGAGTCATGCTCATTGTGAGATACAGGATTCGGCATGGACTAGACGATCACATCGCGAAAGGTGTGTCCTTGAGAGGTGGAGGGGACTTATGCATGAGGGTGGCCCATAATGTCAGGTCTTACTCTGGGATAGACGCCCATGGCGACAAAGCGCAGCGGTAGAAGGAAAGTGGTGTTCCTATGCCCGTCACCTCTCTTGTTCCCTGGGGAAGTACCGAGGTGCATGGGGATGGCTGACTTCGGATGGGTACGCCGCCCCCTCTCTGGGGAGGGGAGAAGTGCCTGACCGCCGAAGCGTGCAGTCCCCCATCCTGGCGAGTAGAGGCAGAAAGGGGGCTCTTGGGTTCAGACCCCGCATTACTGTGGGAATGTGAACCCAGACATTCTTCGAGAATCCTCCCAAGGGTCGGGGCAACCCCTTTTCCCCTGTTTACTGTTGGTATGCGAAATCAAAAAAGCGCATTGATGCTCCTGAGGGTTACACTACATGAATCTGGTGGCTCTGGTGGAGGCCTCGGCTCAGGGCCGATGAGTAGGACATTAAAGAGGTTGTGTAGGATCATGCCGAATTGTAATTGGGAGGATTGTATATGGCTCAAGGAATGAGAACCTTGATGGTTTTGGCAGGCCAGACGAGGGTATGGGTGGTGTGGCCCTTCGTGTAGGGAAGTGCTACGTGGCTGGAGAGGTTGTCCTCGAGCACGGGTGGCCCATGGACTGATTGGCCATCTACAAACCAGGAGGGTCCACAGATTGATTGGTCGTCCGCGAACCAGGAGGGTTCGTGGACTGATTGGCTGTCTGCGAACCCTCAAGGTTCACGGCTTTGGGTTCGGTCCGCGTACAAGGTTGATACACGGAGGGGTCCACGTGAGCAGTGGCAGCCAAGGGCGGCGCCAGCTGGAGGTTCATCGGTCAGGGAATCGCCCACGTACGAGGGTGCTACGCGGTGTGACAGATTAGAAAAGAGGCATAATCTCACTAGTCCATGGGGAGTACATCCAAGGAGGGACCTTGGTTCGCGGTTTTCTCTTATTTGTTATTTTATGTTCGTATTTCACCATGTTATTATGCATTTTTTTGGTTTCTTATTAGTTCATTCTCAGGTTCATACCTGCTCTGGTTCGTGAACCGGAACTTCTGAAATCCTAAACCTTCTTTCAAAATCCTTCCACCCGAATCTGAACGATCTCCACTATGTTCCCCACTCTCTTCTTTTTCAATATCCTTTTATAGAGAGGGGAAAAGGATGTATCTATGGTCATGCAGAACCTTTTTCGGAGGCCCATGACCGAAAACCCGGTTCACGGATGACTTGGTCAATCCGCAATTCACAGGGCATTAAAAACTCCTACTCTGCAAACCAAACTCGGGGAGTGCTTCGTGGCCGCGGAGGGATACGCCTCCATTTCGCGAATGACAGTGGAGGAGGTTTGGGAAGGTTGACGTAGTTCGCGGATGGGAGGTTTTGAATGGTGAACCGGGTGGGTGCATGTCCCACCTCACGACTATGGAGGATCTCCACCTCCATCTCATGAATGACGATGGTCGCGGAAGAGGGACGCTTCGCGGAACTGGCTGTGCATCACTAAAATTAAACTGGTCCACTGACCGGTTCTTCCTTCACCATCCTTGAGTTTTCTCCACATTTTCACAATCCTTTTGAGTGTAAATTGGGTAGAATCTCCCTTGAGTTAAACGGGACCATCATTCTCCTTTGTGGATTTTTCAGGACCCTACAAATACCCCCCATCGGAATGGGGTTCGATCAGAATGAAGAGGAGGCTATTCCGATGCAGAGATGTTATGAAACACGTGTAGTTCACAGTAGAGAGGTGGACTCGGTATGGGACCATTCCTATAAATATGGAGGGCCCTTAATTTGTCTTCTACTGGATTCTTCATGAATACCAGCGCTCCCTCGCTTTTCTACCTATGTGTGCTTGTTCCTTCGTGAAATGCTTCGTCCGTGAACCGACAGCTGCTTCCGCGAAACATTTTTTGTTCGCGTCATTCTTCATCTGCGAATCAACATACCAGCCACGAACTAACACTTTTAATTAATTAAAAATTATGTTAGGATTTTCCATATAGGAACTCGCTTCGCAGTTTTGGTGCTTTGCAGTTTTGATGCTCCGCGGACTGAAATATTCTGAACTTTAAAAATTTCTAAGTATTTAGAACTTAACCACTTAAATTCGGGATTAATATTTCGTGGAGAATCCTTGTCTTCGGTTTTCTGGTAAACGCTCCATGGGCCATTGTATCGTGAACTACTTCCGCGTAGGGTTGGTTCGCAGGGTGTCGTCATCGCGAACCAACTTTCCAGGTCTTCTCATGGATTTTTCTATGAAGCTTGGATGGACTCCTCTGCAAATAGTTGGTATTTTTTCCATGTTTTATTATTTTTGGACTAACCATTTGTTGGCTTTTGTTGTACAGGAAGAAAATATGGTTCCCCCTCGTTCTGCACCTAGGCCTACCGTCGAGACTCTCCCAATTGGTTCAGGGATATGTTTAGCTATGATTCGTAGGGCGGAGAACATCCAATAGGACCCTAGTCGGTCCATCATTCCTGACGATGGTGTCTTGAAAGACTTGATCCCTCATGCTCTCCTGGTTTATCCACTATCAAATCGACTTCCACTTTATGGATTCGGTCTTCAAAATGATGTCCCTATTCCCCCCACTTTCTAAGGTCTTCCTTCTCCTTTCTTGGAAGCGTTGTCAAAGTGTATTAAGGCGTAACTTACACAATCATGGGAGATAGTTTCCAACTCTGACCAGAAATATACCTTCAGTTTGAGAGGCTTTGTTTGGACCAAAAGTGATCAGCATGCCCAAATTTTTTTTCAAGAATATTTCATCAAGAGTTACACCTTCATAATCAACCTTGCTCGACTGGACCCTATCATGGGGTGGATTTCTAAGTGTGATCTGTGACCCGGTGGGCTTTTTTCGAATGACTGGGCCTGGGATTTTGGTCCCATCATCATTGATTTGAATCTCCGAAGTCGTTGGAAGTAGTCAATCTGTACGTCGCAGTATGGGCCTCCCAGTTTTCTGTTTACCCACCATCCCTGATCCTGCCTGACCTTCTCAGTCGCTGGTGTTCAAGCACTAATACATTCCACCTTACCCATGGTGAAGTTGGAATTAGTCTATGGGACATCTATCAATTGATAGGGCTCCCGATTATTGGTGAGATGTGTGAAGAGTTTATTCCCACCCCTAACGCATCAGACGATGTCGAACAAGTGCCTTCGTTGGTGAGGATCTGCTGGTTATGACAGAGCAATCACTAGGTCAGGCCTTGCGTTCCCGCTCTCTTATTCCCTATAGCGCCTAGATAGGGTTATTTATGAACACCACTGGTCCAGATCCAAAGATCGAGAACCCCAGGACTCACCCTTCTCAACAGTCACGAACCATCCTAGGTTCCTACAGGGTTGTTCTGGAGGCAGGCGACTACCTTTCATGGGGTTACGTGGTGTGCACCGGTGTTCCAATTATGCTCCGGCTGGAATGTTTGTTTTTTATGTTTCTAACCAGGTGGCTATTCTCTTATCAGGATATCAACCCACGCGTCAGAGCTTGTACCTTGATGATGGAAGTCGAGCTGGGAGAGGGCCGCCCGGTGAACTTATCCGTGCCCACTTTGGCTCGTGTTTTTGAATTGCTGGGTCACATGCAGAACGGCGGGTCACCCTTCTGTCTAAGTGGGCCATTTCAATTTTTGTATGGTTGGGTAGAGGATCGTTGTTGTTGTTGTGCGTATCGTCATAACAAGGTCATCCAGCTTCCTGCCTTTCGTCCTACCCTGCTTGATATAGCTGGAGTTCTCTTGAAATCTCTCAGCTCTGGTGAAGTCCTCGAGATTCTGAGTGAAGTCTCCTGGTTTTCTTTCACTCCCTACCCCACCCCTTCTGGCGTCTTATATGAAAATCATCGAGGGAGCCAGGAAGAGCATTCTTACATGATCACTTTGCGGACAGATTTCTGTATGCGCAGATCGACGGGGTTTATCTATGTGAGATGTATGTCCCGTATCATTTTTCTCACCAGTTTGGGTGCATGCAAGTCGAAGTTCCCCTTCCCCCTCCACAGGCTCAAGGACTGCACCCGGCCATACTCCGTCAATGGTGGTTGATGCTGATGTGGGAGGGATCTGAGACAAGCATTCCCCTTCCTGTCGTGGGGGTGACTGTTGACCTTTCCATATATTATGCAAAAGCGTGGGCAAAAAACTCTCCAGATGGGATCCTCGTCTGGAAAGTTCCCAAATCAAGAGGTACTGCGGCTATTGCATCTACCACACCTTCCTCATCAGCTCTAAGGGAGGATTGACTGATGGGTCATCGATCAAAGCGACTCATGGGATTTTCCTCTCCCAGCCCTGTGGCAACCGATGTTCAGACGAGTTCATCCTTCTTGGACGTGGATGAGGAAAAACCTATGGTTCCGGGTCCCAGTGAGACAATCCCAGATGTTTTTCCTGTTGATATCGGGCTTAGAAACTTGATCCCCAAGCCTGAACCGGGGTTATAGGCTCCAGACATTCCAGCTTCGGACCAACTTCTATCGAGCACATGCCTGCGCTGGTTGCAATGCCATATTTCGTTCCTATGATATCTGGTGAGGATACCAAAGATCTTTCTGCAATGGCGGACCACTGGGTGGTGCACAGGTGGGCCTGGCCCTAGATTTGCATGATCATTGCCTAAACTCATCTAGCTGAGATGACAACTAAAACTGAAGCTCTTCAATAGCTCTTCCTGGGTATGGGGTCGGGTGGCTTTGATTATCGGTAGTTCCATTCTCTTGCTTTCCAGCTTTTCATTGCCCATGAGAATGTTTCCACAAGTGAATGCAAACATGCTCACTGTGCTGCCGCTCATTGTGGGACCAGATCCCTGGAGGAAGGCATGATACAGTTTCATCAGCTGATAGCACATGAGGTGATCTATCGAGATCAGGCGGCCGTCCTATCCTCCATGTTTCATGAATGTAACGAATGGGAAGCGATGCTGAGGAATCAGTTGTCATCTATGACTGGTCAACTTGAAGCCACCAGAAAAGAGATCAATGATCTCAAAACAACAGTGGAGCATACTCGTCTGGTGGCTGAGGTTGAATCGAGGGAGAAGACCTTGTTGGAACAGTCTTGCAAAGACCTCCGCCACACAATCACTGATCTGGTGGAGAGAGCAAGTCAGGATCCTTTATGACTATCAAATCCACCCTTGTACTCTCTGTTTTACTTCCCCCTCTATTTTTTTGTGAGGGAGAGACCCCATCTTGTGGATGTCTTCCCTTTTTGTTCGAACAAAATACAGTCTCTGTCAACCACTTGTCACTGTAAAATATTATTATTACTAGAACAATTGTTGTGTAAATAAAAACTCACTGAATCCTAATTAATCATAACTCAGAAAAAAACTCTAACTTTTTCCTAGACCACGAGGTCCTGCGATCATAGTTTCACTATTGTTAGGGTTTTATAGAAAAACCCTAAAAACCTTTTGTATTTTCTTTTAACGCCCTAATTTTTCCTGGGCTCATTTATTGTGAACACAGTGGGTATAGCCTAACGTTTTTTAGGTCTCCCTTTTCAGGTTTTCAGCTTAATAGGTTTTGTGCCTTTTTTCTTGGGCGGATTAAATTCTTTCCATCAAGACTATCATTAATGATGTTTTAGGTCGAACAGATTTGTCCAAGAATGGTGGTGAAAGTGCCCCAATGAGGTTTGGTTGATTAAAAGATGTCTCGGTATCCTTGAGACGCATGTGGACGGAGTGTGTTTTAATTTGAACGACATGCAGGGCATGTCTCAAGGAATGCGATTCATGTCGGCGTGTAGAGGTGGGAGCATCATTGCCTAAAGAAATATTTCCTTTGGTAGATAGGCCAGGGGGGGTCAATATGCAGAGCCATTGAGGGAATGGTATGCATAGTCTTGCAAAGGTGTCCCTAAGTCAATGACTCTCCATTTCTGATGGCCATAGGACTTCATGAACGTCCGGATTATAGAAACCACCATGGTTGTCTTGGAAAACTATGAAAACCACAGAGGGTGTCTTGGAAAGGGTATGTGACTTCTGAAAGGATTTGATAACATCTGCATCAATCAATAATGTTGAAGAAAGGTTCTTGTCCTACAAATTTATCTAGCATAAAGGATGGTTGAAGCATGGCGAAGTTTAAAGTCACGTAGTTGGGACATAAACTAGAATGGGGTGACTTCTCATGGTCCTCGGTAATCTTGTCAAAGATCTTCCACCATATTCATGCAGGGTTGTGAAAGAGGTTGGTAAACTGTAACTCATAGGGTTTCCGAATATCGAGATAGACATGGGGGCTCGGAGGCCAAGAGGCGTACATAGAGAAGCATTTCCTAAGGAAATCCTCCCATTGGTAGATGTGCCAGGGGAGATAAATATGCAGAGCCACTGAGGGAATGGTATGCATAGTCATGTAAATGTGTCCTTATGTCAATGATTTTATTCCCGAGATATCCAAGAAACATCAGGGAAGTTGAGATTTGGGACCACTAGGGGTGGCTTATGAGAGTCCGGATTTTTCTGAGTACAGAGTATGGTTTATGATGAGAGGGTGCCTAGATACGGGGGAAACATCTAGACTATACTTCCCGAGAATGGGTGAAGTAATCCCTTCTCACGCGGGTGTGAGACTGTGGCTTGTTCCGGTCTGACCCATGCACTAAATGATAGAGAAAGCCTCCGTTCCTTACTCAACACGTGACGGGTTTGACCGTGTAGTTTAGCATCATGCAGTAAAGAAGAAGAGCATTATTAAAAGTGGATGTGCAGTTTAACATTATGTTGTGAGGATGGGGGGCATTTTTCTTTGCTTTTCCAATGTTGTACAGTTTAACGTCGTGTAGCAAGGATGATTGACCATGTAGTTTAACGTCGTGTGGAAAGGACGAGGATCATTACTAAAGAAGTGAAAATGATTTTTGTTGGAAGAATTCCCATGGATGTTTAATGATTGTTTTTTGCAGCCTTCTGCCATGCGGCCAAGATGTTCTCTATTCATTTGATGTCATGCAGTAAGGATGTAGTTAACAAGGCTGGTCTTGATTAGAATGTAACTGGGCCCTAGTATCATCGCATGTCCCAGATGTGGAGGGGGGTTGATGGTGTAAATCATGGTTCTGGGGCTTAATAGATCATGAGAGATGACATGGAGGATTTGGGGCCAGTATGCGTACGGATCTAGGAAGAGCATTGTCCAAGGAAATCATTCCATTGGTAGACGGGCCAGGGGCTATCCATATGTAGAGCCGCTGACGGCATGGTATGCATAGTGATGGAAAGGTGTCTCCAGGTCGATGAATTTCCACTTTCGATGGACATGAATGGTTATGAAGATCCGCGATTATCCGGGCCACGAAGTCTGTCATCGGGGAAGGAAATGTCTGGGCATGTTGGGATATTCGTCCCTGGTTGCTATTAAATCTTAAAGAGCCCCCTGTGCTGATTTATTTTGTGCACTGGGGTGTACCATCACTCCATGTAGTTTAATGTAGTGCGGTAAGGATGAGGCACTTTTAGTTTAGCGGTCATAGAGCTCGGACCATTGGGTAACTATTGTTGCAGTCACTCGAAGGATAACTGGGTCAACATGCTCTGATATACTTGGAACATGGTGGGGGATGACGGTCGTAAACTGCAACATTGAGTTTTCCCGGATCAGGAGGTGTGGTTTGGGGGATCTGAGGCCGGTAAGAATACATGTCTAGGAAGAGTACCACCCAAGGAAATCCTGTCTTTGATGGACGAGCCATGGGCTATCATTATGCAGAGCCGCTGAGGGAATGGTATGCATAGTCATACAAAGGTTTTCCTGGGTCGATAGATTTCCACTTCCAATGGCCATTGATGATTATGATAATATGATATTTCTCATAGTACAGAGTCCGGCATATGGGGATAATGGTTTCCGAGCGTACAAGAAACATCTTCACTACAATTGTCCATCGAGTCACAGTAGCCTAGTCCTGGCTTGATGTTCGTTGACGCAGGTTGCTATGTGAACCATCGGCGGACACATAGGCTAGCCAGGTAGAGGTACCCTGGCATCATTTGGATGTGAAAAGGGGAATGAACTTGTAAACCACCAATCCATAAATTTTTGGATTGGGAGATGTGATATGGGGGCTATGAGGCCGTTAGGCATACAGAGTTAGGAAGAGTGTCGCCCGTGTAAATCTTTCTTTTGGTAGACAGGCCATGGGCTATCAATATGTAGAGCCACTGAGTGTATGGTATGCATAGTCCTACAAAGGTGTCCACAGGTCGATGAATTTCCACTTCTGATGGCCATTAATGGTTATGAAGATCCATAATTATCAGGGTCGTGGAGTCTGATATATGGAGAGGATACATCCGAATGTGCAAGGAGTATCTCCATCTCATTTCACCATGTGTCTTGGGTGGGTTGTGATGAAGTCTGTGCAGTATAACGTCATGCAGTGAGGATGAAGTCCATGCAGTTTAACATCATGCGGTCAGGACAACGTCTGTGCAGTTTAACGTCTTGCAGTAAGGACGAAGTATACACCCTGTGAAGGTCTGGTCCGTAAATGGGGGAAGGGGGCATTGTCAACATTATTTTCCATGCAGTTTAACGCTGTGCGGCAAGGATGAAAAAATACACCCCATGCAAGTCTAGCCCATACACAGGGAAAAGGGAGCATTTTTAAATCTTGTTATCCGCGCAGTTTTAAGTCTTGCTGTAAGGATGAGGAGTACACCCCGTGCCGGTTAATTCCGTACATGGGGGAAAGGGCATTTTTTATCTTTTATTCAGGGGTTGGGCCAGGACGGGGAACCCTGGCGTCACTACGTATCTCATGAGGGTAGGAATCAAGCCACATGTAGTTCTCTAAAAGGAAATACACCCCATTCTAGGTCTGGTCCATACACGGGGGGGGGGCATTTTTAATTTTAGTATGGAATTGGCTGGGCCAGGACGAGAAACCCTGGCATCATTACGTATCCTATGAGGGCAGGAATCAACCCATATGTAGTTATTTGAAATCCATGCAGTTTAACGTCATGCGGTGAAGACGTGGTCCATGCAGTTTAACATCGTGCAGTGAGGATGCAAAAATACACCCCGTGTAGGTCTGGTCCATACATGGGGGAAATGGAGAATTCTTAACCCTTGTTATCCATGCAGTTTAACGGCATGCGGTAAGGATGAAATTTTCTTAGTTTAAGGTCATAGAGTTTGGACCATTGGGTGCTTGGTAGTTTAACATCATGTAGCTCGGACGAAGAATACACCTCGTGCAAGTCTGGTTCATACATGGTGGAAAGGTTGCATTCTTAACTCTCTTTATCTGTGTAGTTTAATGTTGTGCGGTAAAGACGAAATGCTTTTAGATTATGGTCATAGAGTTTGGACCATTAGGTGCTTGGCAGTTTAACGTCATGTAGGTCAGACGAAGAATACACCCTGTGCACGTCTGGTTCATACACGGGGGAAAGAGACCATTCTTAACTCTTGTTATACATGCAGTTCAATGTCATGTGGAAAGGATGAAATGTTCTTAGTTTAAGGTCATAGAGTTTGGACCTTTGGGTGCTTGGCAGTTTAACTTCATGCAGCTCATACGAAGAATACACCCCATGCATGTCTGGTTTATACACGTGGCAAATGGAGCATTCTTAACTCTTGTTATCCATGCATTTTAATGTCGTGCGATAAGGACAAAATGCTCTTAGTTAATGTTCATAGAGTTTGGACCATTGGGTGCATGGCAGTTTAACGTCATGAATCTCAAACGAAGAATACTCCCCATGTATGTCTGGATAATACACGGGGGAAAGGGATTATTCTTAACTATTTTTATCCATGTAGTTTAATGTCGTCCGGTGAGGATGAAATGCTCTTAGTTTAAGGTAATAGATTTTGGACCATTGGGTGCTTGGCAGTTTAACATCATGCAGCTCAGACGAAGAATACACACCGTGCAAGTCTGGTTCATAAACGGGGGAAACAGAGCATTAATAACTCTTATTATCAGTGCATTTTAACGTCATGTGGTAAGGACGAAATGTTCTTAATTTAAGGTCATAGAGTTTGGACCATTCTGTGATTGGCAGTTTAACATCATGCAGCTCGGACGAAGAATAGTTCACCTTTAGTTATTATGTGAAATACTTCTTTAGTAATCTCAAATTTGTAGGAGCGGTTGTAAATTGTTTGTCCATGGAGATCAGGGTATATGCTCCAGTGGAGTATACCTTGTGTACAACGTATGGTCCCTCCCACTTGGGCTCCGGCTTTGGAGGCTTATTTCCAGGTAATATTGGGGCCTAGAGGACCAACACTAATTCTCCTTTCAGGAAATACTGAAGACGAACCTTTTTGTTGAAGGCTCGTGTGATCCGGTTCTGGTATACATCTAGATAGTGAAAAGTGTACAATTTCTTCTCGTCTAGATGCTCCAATTCACCTAGCTGCTTTTCTGATTTCTCATCATTGTATAATTGATCACAGATGGCATCACAGAGTGAGGGAATTTGCAGTTCAATGGGCAGGAACGCCTCTGTGCCGTACACCATTGAGTATGGGGTACCCCGAGTAGCGGTGCAGGCTGGGGTTTGATAATCCCACAACGCATGGAGATGTTTATCCGTCCATTAATTCATGTATTTTTCCAAAAAAATTTGGAGAATATTGGACATGGTCTTGTTGAAATCCTCTATCTGTCTGTTGGCTACTGCGTGTTAGTGGGATGAGTTGTTAGCCTTGATACCGTATTCTTGGTATAATTTCTCCAATTTTGCAGAGCAGAAGTTGGTGTTGTTATCCAGTAGTATGGTATGAGGGACACCAAATCTATTGATGATATTGGTCTTCACAAAGATGAAAATTATTCTCATCCCGACTTCCTTAAGAGGTACAACTTCTGCCCATTTTGAGAAGAAGTCAATTTTCGTGAGGATATACTTTAGTTGATTGGCCGTGGCGGGAGGATATGGTCCCACGACATCCACCCCCCATACAGAAAATGTCCAGGAGTACTTGTCTTGATGAAGTAACTTCTGGGGTTGGTGAATGAAATTGGCATGAATCTAGAATGGGTGGAATTTCTTGGTAAAATGCTCGCAGTCTCGTGCCACTGTGGGCTAGTAGTACCCATGCCTTCGAACCTGATGGAAAAGCTTGGTCCCCGGTTGATGTGCTCCACATGCTTCGGTATGTAATTCATTCATTATGGCAGCAATTTCTTCTCCATCAATGCAACTGAGGAGCACTCCATCGAGTTCTAGTTTGTAGAGGACCTCTTGTTGACCCATGCCACCATATAGGAAAAAGTTGATTGCTTTTCTCCGTATTTTCTCTCGTTCAGCCCGGTCTGATGGAAGTTCTCCTCGTTGAAGGAAGTTTGCAATGGGGGTCATCCAGCCAGTGGCATGAGAATATGGCTCTGGGACCAGACTGACTTCATGGATTTCTTCCGTCTTAGCTTGAACAAATGGCAATACCATTCGACAGTGAGAAATACTGATAACCATTTCAACCCGGCCAGGGTTAGCTAGGTCTATGGCCGCGTGGGCTAATGCATCTGCCTAAGAATTATGAGACCCGAGAATATAGGCCAATGTTGGTTCTGTGGAGAATTCCACCATTAACCCTTGGACATGTTCAAATAGGGGGATCAAATCCTCCTTTTTAATATCATAGTTACCATTTAATTTCATGATGACCAGCTTCGAGTCACCTTTTACCTTAAGGTGTTGTATTTGTGCCTAAAGTGCGAGCTATAGGCCTAAAATGAGAGATTGATATTCTGCTTCATTGTTTGTATATCTCTCTGACAGGAGGAAGGAATATGGAAAGACTGCCTTTTCTGGGGACACAAGGATTATCCCCAAACCCACTTTGTTGAATCTCGGATCCTCCATTCTCTTACCGGTTGGGCTTCGGGATGCACCGTCAATGAACATTTCCCCTGATGGGAACTCCTCTCGAATCGAGAAGATGTCTTCATCAGCTAGCTCGACGTCCGGTGCAGTGGTCCCTGTCAAAGGGTGCTCTGCTAAAAAGTCTGCCAAAGCATGGCCCTTGATGGATTTCTGAGGCAAAAAATGGATGTTAAACTGTTGCAAGATGACCACCCATCGGGATAGGCATCTGGTTAGCATCGGGAAGCTGAGGATGTACTTGAGCGGGTTACTCCGCGAGATCAAATGTACTTAATGATGTTGCTGATAATGTCGCAGCTTTTGAACTGCAAAGACCAAGGCCAAACAACTCTTCTCGATATTTGAGTATCATGTATCATCCTCAATCATGGTTCTACTAAGGTAATAGATACTTTTTTCACTACCCACATCATTCTTTTGTTTGAGGAAGGCTCCTAGTGATCACTCTATGGTTGTCACGTATAAGATGAGAGGTCTTCCTTCCACCGAGGGCATGAGAACCGGTGGAATTAAGAGGTACTTCTTCAAGTTGTTTAACTCCTCTTCGCAGTCATCCATCCATTGGTACGTGACCCCCTTCTTCATTAATCTGGTGAAGGGAAAACATTTGCCTGCTAGGTTGTCTATGAATTGCCTAATATAGGCTAGGTGTCCATGGAATCCCCTCAACTCGGTGAGATTTCGGGGATGTGGTAATCCAAGGATATCCTATTTCTTCTCAGGGTCGACTTCAATGCCACGATGGTGTACGAAGAAGCAAAGGAATTTCCCTGAGGTAACACTAAAGGGGCACTTCAAGGGGTTCATCATCAAGCTATGCTATCAGAGTTTGTTGAAGATGGTCCCAAGGTTTGACAGGTTATCTGAGCACTGTTTGGAATTGACCACTAGGTCATCCACGTGACATTCAATGAATTTCCCGAGGAAAGGTTTAAAGATCTGATGCATGGAACACTGATATGTGGCGCCAACATTCTTGAGACCAAAGGGCATGACCCTGTAACAAAATACCCCTTTAGGGGCCCTAAAGGTAGTGTCTTCTTCATCTTCTTAGTCCATCCTGATTTTTCTATAAATGGAATAGCCATCCATGAATGATATAACCTTATACCCGGCCGTTTCATCGATTAATAACTTAGTGACCGGGACCGGGAAATCATTTTTTGTAAAATGCAGATTGAGATCTCTCAAATCAATGCAGACATGGATTTTCCCTGTTCGTTTTCTTGACAGGGACGATGTTGGACAACAAAATGGGGTACTAGACCTCCCGGATGAATACTTCATTAATAATATTATCGACTTCAGCCTCTATTTTGGCAGCATGTGTGGGATGTGTCCTTCTAGCGGCCTGTTTATAGCCCCGGTGGTCTTCTAAAAGACCCAGGTGATGTGTCGCCACTTCTCGATCGAGTCCCGTCATTTCTTTGTTATTCCAGGCAAAAACATCACAATGTTGCCTCAGGAAATAGGTATATACCTCATTCTACTAGGGGGACATGGATGCACTGATGAGAGTAGGCCTCAAATATTCTTTGGTACCTAGGTTTATTTCACTAAGATTTTCCACCGTGGTGGAGATACCCTCCTCAAATGCGGGAGGTGCATCCCGGAGATCTTCTTCCTCTTCATCCCTCAAGTCCGCATTATCTTGATACGAGTAGGGGAGAGTTTCCAGTCTGAGCCTTGAAGGGTTTGAGGGAGAGGCATCGTGGGCATCCTCTCTTGAGTATTCGTCCCCAGATCCAAGGTTGGAAGACCTTCCCACATTGTCATGCTCGGACGTTATGGCTGATGTCATGAGGAAATCAGAGTGTGTGTCCGGAGATGAACTCCTACATTCAACATGGTTGATGGGAAGGACATAATCTCTGCCAAGCTGCCTGAGGGGGTCATCAGGAACCATTTCCAGGCCATTTGGAGCAGGAATCTAGTCGACACCATTGACCAAAGGATTCCTTTTCATTTTCTCATAGAACTAGGCGTCAATGTAATGTGACTTGGAGAGCTCGAAATGGGCCTTGTCGGTGTTAAACATTCCACTTTGTACATTGATGCAGTACTTGATACACTGGTGGGAGGATGAAGGAACAACCCTGTGCTTATGGAGCCACGACCTTCCCAGCAGGGCATTGAATGATGTGCTCTATCGGACCACCAGGAATTCCATGTAGGCTACCAGGTCACCAAAATGGGTCTTTAGCTTAATCTTTCCCATTGGTTTTTGCTCACTCTTTTCGTAACCCAACATATTTTTAGCCAAGTGAATTAGGTCATCCTCACTATAGCCCAACTTACGGAGTGTCCTTAGGGGAAGGAGGTTAACTCCAGAGCCATTTTCTATAAATACTTTCCAAATCTAAATACCATTAAGTGTGCCGGACACATATAGTGGACTGATTTTTCCTTGCATTATGGAATCTTTATCCTGATCGGTGAAGGAAATAACCACATTGCATTCAATCGGGTCAGTCTCTGTCCGGTAAATCTCGCCGGCAGCTACCTTAGCTTGAAACTCCTAGGGGATGATCAAAGCATCTGCAAGCACCTCCTTGAGGTCTGATGACAGACTTAGGGCATCATGGATTGACAGCATGGCTGGTACCAATGCCAGATTCTTAAGGATATCATATTTCTGCTCTAGCGGCTGACACTTCTCCATTTGTGGGAGTGTCTTAGTAGGTGCTTTAGGGGCTGGAGAATTTGACGAGGTGGGACCGGCCACAGGGTCAGATATCGATGGGGTTATCACATTTTGAGGACTTGGCCCTACTGGTGTGTTTGTACGCACCAAGTGGCCAGACACTTGCCCCTCCTCTGGTGGGTATCACCAAACAACAGGGCCAGAGTGGCAGCTTGTGGAGGTGGAGGGACATTTTTTTCTCCTGCTGAGTCCGTTGAAGGGCTCTCCCATGGGTTTCTGTGATATTAATGGTTTGGTCCAGGGTCCAACCATAGGGTTGGTTTCAGCTGCGGCTGTGTCTCCCCTGGTATCCCCTACCACTGCGATTCCTCCTCCTGGCTCCTCGTGCAAGGAACTCGGGTTCATAACCATACCCTTCATTAGGGGACGATTCCATGAGATGGATGACGTTAATATAACCAAAGATTAGATCTTCATCCATAGACAGGTTAACCAAGTCGGTTTTCCCGGATGGTTTCATTTGGTGGGTTAGTGCCCGTGGTGCCAAATTCGAGGGCATATAATCTTCCATGGTCGGGACTAACATTGGCCATGTCGTGGACTGCTCCTCTTGCGATGGTTTCCTCCTTCTTCGATTATGCCCAGATGATCGGCTGGTGGACGGTCGTGAGGATGATACTGTTGGATCTACGGCTTCAGGTGCTGTTGGTGGCAACACCAGCTGCTGTAGTTGAGGTCGGAGTATGCCCTGGGCTCGGTTGATATTATTCCGAGTCATCCAATTGTCAAATTTCTTCCCCTTCTTGCTCGTGACTTTCTGTCACCCCTCATCTTTTTTGGAGTCGGTGGTAGAGATACATGCCACATCTGCTAGGGGTGGTCCCAGCTCAACCTCTCTAGAGTCTACCATCTTCTGTAGGAGGTCTTTGAAGATGAAGCATTCTCGAATACTATGCCCCAACATCTTATGGTAGATGCTGTAATCTGGCCTGTCATCTCGACTGACTTCTTCAGGTTTCCTTTTCTCTGGGAGTCAGAGTAACTTGTAGTTCATGGCCGTAATGAAGTAGTGGAGAACTTGATCATCTAGGAATGAGTATACTTTTTTCTTAGTTCCTCAAACTGGTTCTGCTTTGGTCCTCATAGATCTTCTCGTTTAGGCGGAGGTTGCCTCCAATATACAGGATTCCCTTGACTATTTGGTGGAGTCCTGAGCAGTGGAGTGGCCACAGGGGCTGACTTGAATGTGACAGTGGATGCTTCAGCTGTAGGGGCTCGTTTCGCAGGATCCTGCAAGGCTATTTGGGACTTCGATTTAGTCCATTGTAGGAAGTCCTCAATTATCTGGGCAATGGCCGAGAGATGGCGGAAGCCAGCGGTGCACTCCACTGGTATAAGCGGTGTTCGCATCTCATCTCAGAGACTATCGATGCATATGGATAGCATCTAATCTTAAGGAATTGGCCTATTCAGGGAATAGGTCAGAACTTTCCATCTGGCGATGAAATCTAAGACCCTCTTGTTCTCCCTTTGCATGCAGTTCATGAGGTCACAGACCATTGTATTGGGAATCTTTGTGCTGATTTGGAATAGGAATTGCTGCTGAAGGTCCTCCCAACTCTTTATTGACTGGGATGGAAGACTCGTATACCAGACAAAGGCAGATCCTTGCAAGGTCCATACAAAGCATATGAGTTTCACTGCTTCTTTCTTTTCTGGAGTCCTCATCATAGGGTTGCAATAAGACGCGTCGTGCATCAAATGATGTTCAATATCGCCTGACCCATTGAAAATAGGGAATAAATGGCTCCAAAAATTGGGTGGAGATGGTGTGTTGGTCACCCAATCTAGGTAGGGTTTCTTCTCTAGCTGTATCGGAGAGCATCGACCTTCCATCGCTTCCAATCAAGTTGTTAGTGCCTCGATGGTGTTGTTGAGACCCTAGTTTACATCCTGTTAGGCCCAGTCATGGGCAGGCGTAGCCCGAGGAATTTCCTGAGAATCCAGATTGGCCGGCACCTAGGGTGCGTGTGCTGTTTGTGGAACCTTCGGAGGGTTTATGTGTACTCGCTCCGGTTGCTTCTTGAGTGGAGGGAAGTCTTGTTATTCATCCAAATCTACATTAAGGTAGTTGGACGGGTCGGGCGCCTCGTTGGATGGGATCCCTGACCGTATTTCGTTTGACGGGGAAATCCTTAGTCCTTGAGGTGAACTTGTTGAGAGTGCATGATGTGGCTCCTCCTGGGACGCACTTTCAATAAGGCGAATCCTCTAGAGTAGCTCAGCGTTAAGCCGCCTCAATTCTTTCATCTCCTCTTCCTATCGAGAAAATATCTCTTCAAGCGTGAGTGGCTCATCTTTGTCGAGAGAAGGAGGTGGGTTAAGGGTAACAAATCCTTTATTCTTATACTTATTGGAAGCTCGCTGGGTAGGAAAAGGAGGGTTGGATGGAAGGACGTCCATATTTATGGTGGCCCTCTGGTTCCGGGTGTGCTCACCTGGTGGTTCGTTGTGAGTCAAAGCCTGACCAGAAAAATCGTCTCCCGGTCCATCCTGATTTGCAGTATCTATGGTGTCACTAGTGGGGTTAACCTCTATGACTTCGATAGATGCATATCGCGAGGCGGAGAAGATGTCATCTTCCAAATGGGAAGAGGATCTCCCGCGTCTTCTGCTGGCCTTCCCTTTCATGACCTAGGAATTCCTTCGTACTTCTTGACGAAGGGTGACATGAAGAGTTCTTTGATGTGACCTTATGGTTCTCCTTCCCCTCAGATGAGATGATTATTCAAATCACGGGATAAGACAAGAACCTCCTCTTCTGATTTTCCTCCCTAGATGAGAGAATACTGCCTCTCATGGGGGAGGTTGTTGTTGAGTGGGTAATAATGCCCCCATCCCTGAGGGCTGGGGTTAGCTCCGTTACATGGACATAGAGTCTCTTCCCAGTTTTATTGGTTTTATGGGGGAATTTTTTGTTAAAAATTCCCCCATCCCTACAGGCTGGGGTTGACCCTGGATTGCAGCAGTGGTTGCGGCTATCGCTACCTGCCTGATCTTTCATGCCCCCATTGGGGGTGAACTTGGTTTGATGTCGAGTTCTTTTGTGAACCTATCCTTTCTAGGGAGGTAGGAAAAGTTCTCTGAATTGCCTCTCCTAGGTGAGAGGCTTGTTGTATTCTCTCGGTGCCCTGATTCAAGAGTTCTTGAAAGTCTTGTTCCTGTATGGCCTGATGCTTCTAGGACTTACTCAGGGTCTGACTCTGTTGGGCGTGATTCCTTTCTTGAACAGCGAGACCACTCGATTGCAGTCTTGATGTGATGACATTTCAAGACACCATGTTGATCCGGGTTTTCTGGGTGGGGAGTGGAGTGAAATGCAGAGCTCCATGATCTCTCCATCCACTCACATGGACTCTTATCGAGGCGTCACCGATGAGGCGGCGCAGTTGGTACAACGGACATAGGTAAGCTTTGTCGAGGTTTCCATTACACCTCTCGGGTCGCTGTTGCCTTGCTGAAGGAAGTGCTTCCAGGTCAATGTGACGTAGGAGGTCTCCTATTGTCTTGACGTGGTCTACATACCCATCGTAGTACTGAAATATTGATTTTAGTTGGCCGAGGGTTGTCCATATATTATGGCGGATGCTGTTCACACATTCTTCAGACAACTCTCTGGGTATGTCGAACTAAAAGGTGGTCGTAGGCCAAAACATAACTGCTATAACATCCCTGGCCAGTCATTTTCTCAGGTGCAACATAACGACATACTCCTCCGCTAGTGACTCCTCTACCTGGTCGGCCCAACTGAGATGCTTGCTGCCAATGTGGTCAGAGGAAGTGGGACCGGTAGGTGCTGATTCATTATGTGGGAAGTTCCGAGATGGTTCAGATGATGAACGGGGCCCTGAACCGTCTACTGATTTCAGAAGGATGTCGTCGGTGACTACCTGGGAATCTGACTTGCTTGATCCCATCCTTCTGAGTGCCTCGACATACGAGAGTTTTTCTGTGCTTGATTTGGCAGAGGGAGGACCTTCCTGTCGAAATGATATTTCGTCATGGGGAGGACCTCCACAATGGCGGCAATAATGGAGAGGACTACCATTACTTCTTGATGCATCACCGCATAGATGAATTTTTCATTGCACACCCTGGGGAGGACCTCCAAGGCATGTCGCCGCAAGGGGAGGACCTTATGGCTGCATAGCGTCATCATGGGAAGGGCCTTCTCAACAACTGCCATCATGGTGAGGATGACCATCATGGCTTGACGTTCGATGTGCATCCATGGGAGGACCTTCAGGGCACACTGCGACAAGGGGAGGACCTTCATGGTTTTTAGGGCCAATGTAGGGAGGACCTTCGCAATGGCGGCTATGGTGGAGAGGACTACCATCACAGCTACGAAGATGGTGAGGAATACCATTACTGCTACCGCAGGGAAAATATCTGCGGGATACATCCTGGGGAGGGCCTCCAGAATGTACCGCAATGAGGGTAGCGCCTTCTCGTTTCTTGATGTCTCTACGGGGAGGACCTCCATTATCAGGGTGCAGAGGACTACCACCGTGAACTTATGCCCAATTGTGTGGAGTTTCGTTGCATCGTAACCCCTGGGAAGGACCTTCATGGCAGGCTACGACAAGGGGAGGACCTTCTTGTCGTGATGAGACATCACTGCGAGGAGGGCCTCTGTAGTTGCGACTATGATAGCGAGGACTACTATCATAATCTGTGGTTCCACTGCATGTAGAGTGTTTGCAGCGTATACCCCGGGGATGACCTTCAAGGTGGACAGAAGCAAGTGGTGGACCTTATTTCTGCTCGATCTTCTAGCCTCGTGAAGGGTTTCTATGACTTGCATCAAAAGAGGAGCCCTCATGATCAATCGTAATATGCCCGTAGGGGAGGCCCCAACGGGAGCTCTTGGGAGGACCTTCATATTTGATGGTAGGGAGATTGTGGGGCGGACCTGGGAAACTGTTATTGCCACTCCCATAATATGGTAATGGATGGGCAGGGTTTTAAGCCTGAAATGTGTGCTTAGTGGCATTGGGAACCCCATCTTCCAGCAGAGTAGAGTCGTGAACCCGCTCTTTATTTTTTGGCTGCCTTTGGCACGTTCGGGGATATCTCTTGCGGATAGAGGGTACAGTCTGCTACTGACAATGGCCTTAACATTTGAGTCCCAGTATAATTGGGTCCCATGATGCTTTTGGTATATGCAGACGAACATCTTTACTTTTAGCAGAGATATATGCCTCCTCTGGAGCATCCACCGTGATGGATGGGTGTCCAACAGTTGGAACGAGTGAAGCTGCTCGATCTGGTTGCCATTGCATCGCAGAATATGGCCGATGACCCTCAAGGAAAGAAGCAGGGATGCAGATCTGCTCCGAGGTAGATATCTTGTCTCTTATATGAGTCACCTCAACTGGGGATACGGTCTCACGGGTCTGAGTCCTTGTTGTTTCCACTTATGCAATTACATTCTAAAAAGTCTGCAAGATATGATCTGGGATCGATACCTGCTCCTCCATCATTTCAAGGATATGCAAAGAGACATATTTAAATGGAATGGGTATGAAGGCCCTTTCTGGTATTAGAGTAGGAATATCCCACTCTGGTCCTCTAGTGGTCATTGGGTACTGACAATTGTTTTGTCTCGGGGTAGGTGAACGAATCTTCCCCTCTGCCGGGATACGCCTATTTATCTCTCTGTTTGCCACCACATTGGGATGGCAGACATTACTTGCATCCGGAGGGAGCGAGACCTGCATATATTTGTTTCCCCCCATATCGAGTCTATGGCCTTTTTTTGCGGGGAGACGTGACCACCTATGATTTTCTGACAAATCTGGGTGGCGGGCTTTGGTGATCGCCACCATATCAGGATGGTGGGCGTCGAAAGCATATCCTAGGATATGGTCATACAGTCGTCGGGTCGGCACCATGTCAAGCTAGTGGGCTTCGTGACCCTGGTTAGGGAGAGGTGCATGCTTGGTAAGTGTCGTCCTGTGTGAGCGACATGCTTGATGGAGCTCGGTGGGGATGCGCGCCGACTTTTATGATGCCTCTATGTCTGGATGGTGGGCTCGGGAGGAGCATACAGGCGTAGGTGCCTGTTCGTGGTATGTCTCCATGGCTAGGCAGCGAAGCTCCTCCTCAGGGACCACGGTGATGACCGGTCCTTGAATGTACATGTTCCACCCTTGTCGTGTGGTCCGAGGGGCCAGAGCTCAGGGAGAGTGGGCATGAATCCTCAGGGAGATATCCTCCTCGGCGTGAGGATTTTGGGTCGCGGAGTGACCGTGATGACGTCTACAGGTGGGGGCCTTGGAGTGGAACCCCAGTTCAGTGGGGATGAAGTTCTCAACATCGACCTCATTAGCCTCCCTAAGATAAGGGAGGTATGCATTATCCCATTCTGGGGATCGACTCCCAATATGGTTCGAGACAACATCATGGGCTGTCTGGATCAGCCTTTGAGGCCGCTGCTGGGAAGGCAACCGGCGAGTTCTGGTGGATTGGAGGGCGTGCATGGACACCTCCACTATTGGGTGAGTAACGTTCATGTGGTATTCTCAGATCAATGCATCCGAGACCCAACGTTGAAGACTCTGGGTGGATGACGGGGTCCTCCATTGGTGAGGATGCCCGGTAGTTGCGTATCCTGAAGTGAGTACTTGTGAGTTCCTTCGTGACACCATTGTATCGAAGGGAGTTATATGTGATACCTACCAATCGTTTTTTGCAAATACAAGCAGCAAACCCATCAAAGCAGCATCTCACGACCCCATGCATAATTAGTGACCTTGCTTAGACCTTTCTATGAGTAAAAGGGGGCACAGAGTGGAATTTGGTTAAATCCATCATGCTTGGTTAACGATTCACATCGGGTTCACCATTTTTGTTTTGGTTCAGTCTCGAAATTCCCAACGGTTCAATATCCGATGACACGTGGACCTGATTTCCAAAGGAAAGCATTCACTTGATGGTCATACCAGAGATTCTTAAGAATTCACATTGGCCAAGAGGATGGGAAGTTGGGCTCATCCCACCTTTTTGGGGGGAATTATTTCATATTCTAGGAATCTCTTATAGATTTAAGATGTATTCATATGTCCGCGAATCTTTTTTTATACCCAAGCATAGTATCCACGTATTTCTCCTGGTTGAAAATGGAAAGCTGAACACAGGGTTGTGGAATCATTTAGGCCTAAGTTTTACCATCCATCATTGGATTAATGACCCCGTGGAGTCAGGACTCATTGAGGCAGCGCTGGGATTGGTGTAGTGAACCGATGTGAAGATAGTCAGATCGACTAGTTGTTGGGCTTGAACCTCATGGAGGATTCCTATGTACGCTGCCTGAGAGATAAGGATCAAAGTCCACGTAGTTCGTAATGGATTAGGACTTACGCTCTGAGGAAGCCCAGAGTTATGGGTTGGGGCTTACACTCTGAGGAGGCCCAAGGTGTGGATGATAGGATTTAACCTCAGGGAGGCTTCCTACATACCCTGTATAAGAATCAAGGATCAAAGTCCATGTAGTTTGTAATGGATTGGGACTTATGCTCTGAGGCAGCCCAGAGTGATAAATTGGGGCTTACACTCTGAGGAGGCCCAAGGTGTGGATGATGGGATTGAACCATAGGGAGGCTTCATACGTACCCTGCCTAAGAGACAATGATCAAAGTCCATGTAGTTCGTATTGTCTTGGGACTTATGCTCTATGGAAGCCTAGAGTGATGGATTGGGGATTACACTCTGAGGAGGCCCATAAGAGGATGCCATGGTCGATGCTTACTCTAAGCCCTTGTGAGTCATGCTCGGTGTGAGAAACAAGAGGCGGGCGGGACCAGACGTTCACATCGCGAAACGTGTGTCCGTGAGAGGTGGAGTGGGACTTACGCACGAGGGCGGCCCATAAAGTCAGGGCTTACTCCGGGATGGATGCCCATGGTGGCAAAGCGCAGTGGGAGAGGGAAAGGGGTGCTCTTGTGCCTGTCACCTCTCTTGTTCCCCGGGGAAGTACCGAGGTGCATGGGGACGGCTGGCCTCAGATGGGTTTGCCTCCCCCTCTCTAGGGAGGGGAGAAGTGCCCGACCACCAAAGCGTACAGTCCCCCATTCTGGAGAGTAGAGGTATAAAGGTGGCTCTCGGGCTCAGACCTCACATTACGACGGGAATGTGAACCTAGGTATGCTTCAGGATTCTACCCAGGGGTTGGGGAAACCCCTTTTCCCTAGTTTACCATGGGTATATGAACTCAAAACGGTGCGTTGATGCGGATGAGGGTTACACTACGAGGATATGGTGGCTCTAGTGGAGGCCTCGGCTCGCGGCTGATGAGTAGGCCAATGAGGGGGTTGCGTAGGATCAGGCCGGATTGGAATTAGAAGGATTTTATCTAGATTAGGGAATGGGAACATTGAAGGTTTTGGCAGGCCACACAAGGGTATGGGTGGTGGCACCCTTCACATAATGAAGAGCTACGCGGCTGGAGAGGTTTTCCGCGAGCTAGGGTGGCCCGCGGACTGATTGGCCATCCGCGAACCATAGGGATCCGCAGACTGATTGGTTGTCCACGAACCAGGAGGGTCCCCAGACTGATTGGCCATCTGCGAACCAGGAGGGATCATAGCTTCGGGTTCTGTCTGCGTACATGGTTGGTACGCAGAGGGGTCCATGCGAGTAGCAGCGGCCAAGGGCGGCGTCGGCCAGAGGCTCCTCGGTCGGGGCGTCAACCACGTAGGAGGGTGATATGCGGTGCGACAGATTGGAAAAGAGGCATAAACTCCCTGGTCCGTGGGGAGTACATCCGCAGAGGGACCCTAGTTCGTGGTTTTATCATATTTATTATTTTAAGTTCATGGTTCACCAAGTTATTAAGCATTTTTGGTTCCTTATTAGTTCATTCACAGGTTCATACCTGCTCTGGTTCGCGAACTGGAACTTCTGAAATCCTAATCCTTTCTTCGAAATCCTTCCACCCGAATCATATTGATTCCCTCTCCATTCCCCTCTCTATTATTTTTAAATCTCCTTTTATAGAGTTGGGAAAAGGATATATCTATGGTCATGCGACACCTTTTACGAATTCCCATGACTGAAAACCTGGTTCACAGATGACTTGGTCAATCTGCAATTCGCAGGGCATTAAACACTCCTCATCTGCGAACCAGACACGGGTAGTGCTTCACGGCTGCGGAGGGTTCCACGTCCATTTCGTAAACGATAGCGGAGGCGGTTTGGGCCGGTTGACGTAACTCATGGCTGGGGTGGTCCAGAATGGTGAACCGGGTTGGCGCCTATCCCTCCTCGTGACCTCGGAGGATCTCCTCCTCCATCTTGTGAACGACGACAGTCCGCGGAGGAGAGACGCTTCGCAGAACTGGTCGTGCATCGCTAAAATTAAACTGGTCCATGGATCAGTTCGTCCTTATCCATCTTTGTTTATTATCCAAATTTTCCCAATCCTTTTGAGGGGAAATTGGGTAGAATCTCCCTTGAGTTAAAGGGGATCATCTTTCTCCTTTGCGGACTTTTTAGGACCCTATAAGGATAAAACACTTGGTGTTGTTCATCCTCATACTAACCATCAGGGACCTTGCCACAAACAACTCGGTCTCTCCAGACCTCCACCTTTAGATATACCAACTGGGGATCTTCCACCTACTGTGGTAGAAATGACTGCACCATCATCTGAAAAAGGAAACCTCTTCCCCCCAACTTCTACCATATCTAGATGTAATGTTGAATGTTCTTCCATCACATTACATGAATCACCATATTCATGCACTACAGCAATATGAGACTTCCTACTAAATGCATTAGCTACAATATTCCCCTTTGTGGGTGTATATGATATTTCTAAGTCATATTCTTTTAAGAACTCTATCCACCAACGATCTCTCATGTTTAAGTCATGCCGGGTGAAAACATACATAAGTCTCATATGATCTGTGAAAATACACAAAGCGCTCACCAATGAGGTAATGTCCCCAAAAATTCAACGCATAAAACACGGATTCCATATCAAGATCATGGATGTCATAGTTACATTCATGGGGTAGCAACTGCTGAGTCCCAAAATAAATAATCGATCTATGTTGCATCAAAACACAGCCTAACCTCATATGTGAGGCATCACATAAAACATCAAAATAAACACCCTATTCTGAAAGAAAATAAAATGGAGATCTTATCAACTTCTCCATAAGATACTCGAAAGCATTCTGACATAGATCATTCCACTCTAACACTGAATCCTTCATGGTCAATGGTGTTAGAGGAGTCGGAACCGAAGAGAAATTAGCTGCGAACTTCTTGTAGTATCCTACGAGATCAAGGAAATTTATCAACTATTCTTCTATATTGGGGGTTTCCCTAGAAAAAACCAATTATATCATTGATGGATCCACATCTACTTCCAGTTGGGACACAACATTCCCCACTAAATGTACTTCTCAACTTCAAAACTCACACTTTGACAACATTATAAAAAGCTATTGTGGACTAAAAAACTCCCAAAATGGCATACATATACTCTCCATGCTCCTACTCAGACGTGGAGTACACAAGGATTCCACCGTTTAAAACTAACACAAACATATATAGGTACTCGCGGAACACAATGTCCATCAATCCCATGAAGATAGTTAGAGAATTCATCAGACATAATGACATTACAACTAACTTGTAATGCCCATGACGACAAAAAAAAGTAGTCTTCAGGATATCCACATCCTTCACACACATTTGACGATATTATGACCGCAAGTAAATCTTTTAGAACCAAAATTCACCTTTTAGTTGATATAATTAGTCATCAATACATGGAAGAGGTAATGAATCTTCACTATCACTTTGGATATGAGACAATAAACAATACACAACCACAAACATCCATCACACTTCTTCATAAAAAAAACAGGTAACTCCATGGGGACACACTCAGTCGAACAAAATCGCACAAAACAGACCATAAAGCTGTATACGTATCTATTGTAACTCACATGGTGTAATACAATATGGATACATAGATATAAGAGATTATCTTGGAAATATTTCAATCCCAAAATCGATCTCTGGTTAAGGGGGTAATAATAAAACCTCTTCAAGAAATACATTCAGGTAATCTTCTACGACCGTGGGAATCACCAACAATGAAACCTCAAAAGAAATCAGCATCCGCTAAACAATCATGTGTGATAAGGAAAGAATAGCCTCTAACCCATCTGAGGGTCTCGCTCCTTAACAAACAACATGGGCACTCAATCAGCATCGATGAACACCACCTACCACCTGATGCAATCCACAATAGCCTGCAATGTATACAACCAATCCAAACTGAGGATGAAAACATATGGTTGCATCCATAAACATAAGAAATTTCCCCATGGGCGGTGCTTCTTCATCACTAGTTCATAGTCTCTATATACTTCAAACAAGTCACCTCGACCTCCAACTGGTGTAGTCAACGCCACGGCACAAGAAGCATATCTACCTCAGGTCCCAAAGAATTGAAAAAGCTAGGTGATATGAGGGATTGTGTCACTTCTAAATCAAACAAGGCATACAACCATATAGAAAATAAGAAAAGGGTACCTCGAACAAGGTCTCAATCACCTGGTGCTGGCAATGCTAAATCTTGAAGCTGACCAGAACCTCGACCATGGCCTCTCTAACCCCAATGATGACCAAAACCTGGGCCGTGATATTATCTCTACATATGTGGAGAATCATAGGGTTGTCATATGCCTTCCATATCTCCTCTCTACGTATCTAATGCTGGTGAAACCTTCTACTATTGCCTCAGCTAGAACTTCCTCAACAGTGAACCTAGAGCGGAACACTCGGAGCATGATGACTGATCTGATTGATAGGGCACTCTCGCAGCTTATGAACTCATCCTCCACAAGGAAAAAGTTCGTAGTCCCTTTTAATATTCCTAATATCCCCCGCCCACATAGTAACAAGATTATAATGGTTGGTACCTACCCCCGACCAAATGGAAATTCTTATACCCTTAAAACCAAGAACCATAGAACACAACTCTGCTTCATGAGGAATCATGAAGACTCCCAAATCGTGATGATCCATTTCTTTCCAATTCCTTCTCAACGACCACTTCCCATTCCAGCACATCATGATATTTATTAAACATAAATTGTGTGACCTAGCCTTGGATATATGGATGAAAAGCCCCCTCAAAATTCTTCGTACTAGCCTCTGCATCAAGCAACAGGTCCGAAACATATCTTAAAAGGTTTCAGAAATGGATTCCAAACTAACGCACACTGGATCTCCTCTAGCAAAGGGTAAAAATATATTAGAGATTAAATTCCTTCACGGTCGAAGAAAGAATCTAGAATATGAATATGCCTCAAAACTCCTCCAATGAGATAGCCAACACATCATGATTTTCAAGGATCAATAAACACCACTACCTCACTGCTCCATGCAACATCATCACAACAAAGGCACCTTGTGCTCCATCCAAGAATGTATCGAACTAAAGGCTATCCCATCCTCATCTTACTAGTATTATAGGACAAAATCTGAAATATATCCATCATAATGTTTTAGATTCCGGTGCTAAAACTCATTGAGTGGCCTCCTAAAAGTATCATCGTCATCAACCTCTACCATTTTTCGATCTGTATGCACAACCTGCTAAACATATTTTGTGTGAAACTGATGAGGACGTCAACTAAGAGTCGCACGTGTAAAATAAGAAATAGTTTGAGCTCTTTAACATAGAATATGGAAGACTCAATACTAATTAATTAATTGTTATCTTTTATTCATTTTAGGCAATCATATCCCAAGGTATACCCATTCAAACATAAGAACAGTGAAGAATGATGCATAATCCATTCCTATGTCTGTACCTTCAACTAGCATCACCTCAATTAATTGCCACTAAAAATATAAAGGATCTTGCATCAGACCACAAGATGCCCTAAAAGCTTTTGTCTGATCTGGTCTCCAGTATTTACATCACTCGATAAACTTAACTTACAACATTTATCAACCATCCCATGAAACCTCACATGTTCATAAACCCAAACTTCATCACATACCTCAACCAGACCTCTAAACGAAGTCTATCATAACCCCCTCCCCACAAGGAGTACCCCTCATGGGTAACCAATGTGATAAGGGAGATAATGATCCCCAAGACCCCGATCTATTAGGCCATGGGTTGCCAACTATCACTGAGGGAATATTAAACACACAAACGGTAGGCATTACCCTATTAGAGAACACATGCGAATGAGATAGTTAAGACATACACCAGCCAATACAAACTCAGACTACAATATAACATAAATCTCAAGTTCATATATGTAATGTCTTGAAAAAACTACAAAAAAATGAAATTAAAAACTACAAGTACCAAATAGAAGTAAAAAAACAGAAGCAACGACGAAGCCTGAATAGCTTCTGTAACCCCATGCTAATAGTAACCATCCAGATCTATAACCTCATAAAACTGACCTAAAAAAAATTATATATACATTGGGTGAGTATAACAGTATACTCATTAGGATCCTCCCCGTAGCCTCTCGTGGAAAACTAAAGAAAGAATTCTAATTCACATTTATCAACAAGTGAAGCTAACTCGTCACATAAACCTATGTACTATGTTCCCATCCTCACCATGTATACTATCACTAATTATTACATACAAGAGTATATGAAATAAAAAAAGAATATATAGGGCACCCCAGTACTACTTCCCCACTAGTTTTCCACTTTTCCACAACGTCGCACGTCCTAAGAAACTCTCTCCATAAAGGCTTGACTGCAAACACCTGGTCGAAGCACCACAACATTCACCTCATTCAACAAAACCACCACATCCATGTATGAAAAGTAACCAGTTATTTTCCAAGAGCCACCAAAAAATTAATAACATGTATCATACATCACGTGTTATTCCTCAATCCAATATACCCCATACACCAAGTATAGATCCTCAAGAAATCATATCCTATATAGTTACACTAATAGTAGTCCATAAGAAACTATGTCTAGAATATATGTGAGTGAATGAATACAAGTCATTACAACCCTCTACCAACATATATGGGGAAAACTAACTATTGTTCCTTCTAGAAAAACTAACTACTAATTGAATAGAGCATGGCCAATGGGGGTAGTCACCCATCCATTATCCCACCAGAATGTTGGAGTATGCACCCCAAGGCATATAGTCCTCAGGGGGTCAGTTTCCCCAACTAAAGCGGTAGAATATCATATAAAATCTAATAACATATAGGATATAATATAGCTCACAACAAAACTATGGGCATAACACTGTCTTAGACTCAGCTGCAGCTAACAACTCTCAGACTCTTGACTGCGACTTCAAAGACTATATATCTTATAATCACACAACCATTTAATAATATTTATTACATTTCTTCATTCCATTTTTATATGTTTATTTTTTTCTAACTATACATATAAAATTTAATTAACCATTAAAAATTTTATTTCATTAGCATCATACCAAAATTCAATTAATCCTTTAAATTGCAACCTTCGTATTGTATCACAGGAAGCTCCAACCCCATGGGTTGACATCACTTATTCATTAATTTATTAGAAACATTTTTACATTCCTATATTCAAAAGAATTCTAGAAAAAAAATCTATGCTTCTAAACTCAATGGAGCTCAACACGGTGAGTAGATGAAATACCTATCTTGTCTTTTCCACATAAATATAGAGCATATATCAATCCTTATTTGAGAAGATAGACCCGAAAAGTACATGGAATAACCCATGCGTCTTCGCCACTTTTGGAAAGTGGGTAATGAAAAACAACTGCATTGAGTAGTGGGGAATGAAAAGAATATAAACAACCAACAAGAATCAGAAATCATCCAAAGATTCACATGCATCCTCTTTCATCATCCCTAGTGTCCTCTCGGACACCCACATGTATAAACTGAAGAATATCACCAATCTAGGAATCAACTACTACCACAAAAAATGGGACTCCCTACCCCCACATATCACAACATCCACCAAGGATCACAAAACATAACAAGTAGCAAGGAAAAATAATGAAATCGGGCTCCTAGTCATAAACAAGTCATTATTCCTTCACATGCAATGTTCTCTCCCTACTCCAAGCATTAGGCTATTTTCCATTACAAGAATGAGAGTAACTCAAGAACCCTATGAGAAATTATCTTTTTATCAAATAAAAAATTCTTTAATCCATCCGAAATTATCTTATTTATTATTTTTAGGTTCTAATTATTGGTAACCTCAGTATCAAGGTATCATATCTATCACAAATCAATTAAGCATGATTATTTCATCAATTTTATAAACCTAAAATTACAACAAGATAATACATATTCATTTGCATGCCTCATTATAATTGAAATTAATGAAAAATTAATCCAAATTAATGTTATTTAACAATTTTCGTCATGAACGACATACTAAACAAGGAACGAATAAAGATCACAATTTCAAGGAAAAAAATAGGCAATCAAATATGATCGACACCAATTTATTTATCGAGATCTAATATTTATTATTTTAATTCCATTGTGAACCATTTGGTAAAAAAATTATAACTCTACCATTTCAAATAAAATGATATATAATCAACGAATACAGTAACTCAAAATGGTTTTGGTTCTCTTTGAACAAACTAACAAAACAGATCACGATCACCTCTCTTGGAGGACTACATCCACAAACTGATGTAGAGACACCATCACACTGACCAACACACAAGAAAAGTCCATTAGGAACATGAAGATATCATTCCATAATCCGTCATGTAGATGAATAAGAAGATGAACCCAAAACAATGATGATATATCACACTTTATATCGAAGGTTCATCGATACGGCTTGGTTTCACAAAAACAGGGGGTGCACTACAGAAAGAATAACTTCAAGGGGAACCAATACAAGGAGGAAAGTTTAATAAAATGACTCCTATGAGATGGAATGAAAGGGTCAACAATGTATCAAAAAATAAAATGGAGGAAGAATGGGGTAGGAAGATATATCATTCCATTAAAATATTTAATAATGTCGGGGTTTCAGATACTCTGTATATTCCATTAGAAGAGGGTCACATTAAACATTGTGGTCTAACTAGTAATGGAATCCTAGTACTTTGGAAAATTAATATAGGATTGATGGTATTTGAATCGGCCTTAAATCTCATAAAAATCCTTGAATTTATTTAACGTCAAAGAAAATGTTAAATCAGCGAAACTGGAAAAAAATCAAGAAATTTGGCAAAGGAAATAAGAAACTGTTCTTAAAACACTGTTTATCATCTCATCTGTAAACACTATAGATCATACGATCTAAAAACACTACAAATATACCTTCTGGAAACACTGTAGATCTTTCGGTTTGGAGACACTATAGACATACCGGTCTAGAAACACTCTAAGCCTATCGTTATGGAAACACTATAGGCTCATTGGTCTATAAACACTATAAACTCATAGTTCTGATAATTCTATATACTCACCGGTCTGTAAACACTGTAGAAAACCCATTTTGGAAACACCGTAGACTCTGAGTTCTAGAAACACTTTAGAAACATCTTTATGGAAACATTGTAGACCCAAAGTTCTGGAAGAACTATAGACTCATAGTTTTATAAACACTATAGACTCACCATTATAGAAATAATTTAGACTCACCAGTCTGGAAACACTGTAGAATCACCATTTCTGTGACACTATTTATGTGACACCGTTTTGGTGACACTGTGATACTGTTCATAAAATTGGAATCGTGGTTCACAGAACTAGAAAATTTGCAAAGTGTATGGGATGAGTCAACATGTCCTCCTAGAACAGCTCAACCACTAGATTTCAGAAAAGGGTGTACTAGAGAGGTCTGTGCTATTAAAATTTTCATGATAATGAAAAATGATTTCTCTTCAAATTGATTATTTATAAACGAATTTATCTAGTGTATATCATTATATTAAAAATAATATAATTATTAATTTCTTAGTGAGACATATTTCACTTTTTAGAAAATAAAATAAATAAAATTTCCTAATTTCATCCAAGTAGTTTCCAATGGATACCATTTCAAACAAATCACGTCTTTGGGAAAATTATAATCATCCAATTATGTTATAACTAGAGTTATGGATATTTTATAATATTATTTTTACCCTTAATTATTCGATTTACCTTTTTATTGTGTCGATAAACATTACCGATGTTACTATTCATATTGCCCAAAAAATGATTTTTATTTTATTCAGACCTACTGATTCAGAATATGGAATCCACTTTTCAATGTTTAAAATTCATATGTTACAATAAATAATTTAAAATTAATCACACTGGGTAAATGAGAAAATGGGTTCTAAAACTCAAGATATTGCAAAAGATTGAAATGTTTTTACAATTGAATTTAATGTAATATTAATCCCAATGACATAAATTAAGTGAAATGGTAAAAATTTATTCTATTTATACATTGATACAAATTAATAATATAATTTATCAATATAAATTATTTCAATGAAAAAAAATAATTTTCATTTAAAATTTAGTGTATTTTAATTATTCATCAAAACATGAGTGTTATTAGAAATGTTATTAAAAGTTCATCCATTGTAAATTAATATATCCCACATAAAAACAAAATATTCATCTTAAAGGAACGCGTATGTACTATCTCAGGAGAGATACATAGAACACATCATTAAATTGAGAGAGATTTAGTGGAAGTGAAAATCTATAAGCTACATTCCAAATGAAAATGAGAATTTCAAAAGGACCGATATACCTAGGTCGTAGCATTCCCATATTACAAAATCTCATTACTCTCTTCTAGGGAGATATTTTTAGAAACACCTTTTTACCCACTTCAAACTCTAGGTCTTTTCCTCAATTTTTAGGATTACATTTTTCTCAACTCTTAGCTTCTCTTTTGTGGTGTTGAGTTGATCTGACTTTTTTTATTTCATCAATAGGATCATGTCCTAATATAATTCTTTCCCCAACATCATACTAGAATGTTAGTGTTTTGAACACCATTCTATAGAGGTCTTCATAAAGATCCATCTGAATACTGGAGTAAAATATATTTTTGTACAAAAATTTCACTGAATGTAGGTGTTGATCCCAAAATCCATTGAAATCCAAAGAGAATGATCTCAACATTTTCCAGAGATTGAATTCTCATCTCAGACTGATCCTCTATATGAGGTTATGTTGCAATGCTAAAAAATAAATCTGTATCTAGAGAAAGATGATGACTTTTCTAGTACATTGAGATAAATCCTAGATCCCAAACATGAATAATATAATGCGGTACACCTTGCAATATTACCAATTCCTTTACATAAATACTAGAATGATGATCAAGATAGAAACCCTAGCTTATATCAACGATGTGTACCAACTTTGTAAGGCGATCACCTATATCCCATTGATAATTATGGCATTAAAATGTTTATGGAATTCAGGAAACAAAGTCATTAGTGATGTTTTTTCATTTATATTTTCTTATGTGCAATGGATGTGACATCCCCTAAGGATTTTCTCTCCTAGCCTTAACTTTCTGGAAAACCAAGCAGCAAGAGATGTATTTAGAAACATATCATTTCATAAAATCTGAAAATAAATACAATTTTAGGTCTCTGTACATCATTGTTCTTATAGGATTAATATAGAATGAAAAAAATATGCCTCATCTAACAGATCCTTATTTAATATATGTATGGGATGAATAAATATTTGATTCCAAAACCTTATTATTCTATCACAATCTAGGTTAAATTTTGGATCATTACTCACCACATTTTATAAATCTACATCTTGATTCTGTGTCTCAGTAACCTTAACATTTAAAGATGGTTGAACATTCATTTGAGAATGGTATGATTTTTTCCCTTCCAATAAAATATCACGATCCATCATTTTAAATTCAAAAATATTGGATCATTTTTATCCTCATCATGGTTAAGCTATCATGGTCTTTTGGACTCAAAAAATCTTCCACCTTGTCATATTTACCATGATTGCAATGTATTGAGTAGTTATAGTCATTAATCAACTCCAACCACCTTTTTTGGTGAATATTCTGCTCCTTTTCCCTGAAAATAGGAAATAATAATTTATGACCAGTATAAAAATCACTCCTTTAACCATAATTATAAAATATATATATATTTAATTTAAGGATTACCAATGCTAACTCCAAATCATGAGTTGGGTAATTTTTCTCATGAATTTTCAGCTACCACGAGGCATAAGATATGACCATATCATTTTTAATGAGAACACATCCATATCCATTTTGGGAAGCATCATTATTAATCCCAAACCTTTCTCCACACTAAAAAAATGTGAGCACATGTTAAATAGAAAATGTTTTTTAGCTCATGGATATTTTCATCACATTCCTCCATCCAAACAAACATAACTCTTTTCTATATCATCATGGTGAGTGTATTGGATAATCATGAGAATCATTTAAATATGTCGATAATATCAATCCAAACTAAGAAAACATCAGATCTTAGTAAATGTTGTTTATCTCGACCAACATTCAATAAAATCTATTTTTGTGGGATTCATATATATTCTTGTTCATGAGATTATAAGATCCAAAATTGAAACATTCTGATGGAAAAATTCACAATTGTTAAATTATAAATAATGTTTCTACTTTCTGATTGTCTTCAGTGCAATTCTCATGTGATCTTTATTTTCTTCCTTTATCATTGACTGAAAAAGAATATTATCTACAATGACTACCGCAAATTGTTCCTGAGAGTCTTTAAAGACTCTATTAATAAAATACATGAAGGTTGTAGTGGCATTAGAAAGATCAAAAGCCATCACCATCAATTCATTGTTTCCATACCATGTATGGAATAACCTCTTTGGTGTATCCAGATTTTGTCCCTTAATTGATGATATATTGAACAAAGATCAATCCTGAAAAAGTACTAATCTCCATATAGTTTGTAAAATTAGTCATAAATGTGGGGAAAATGATATTTTCTCTTGATAGTGATCTAGTCATGTTCTCGATAATCAATGAAGAGTATCACTGATCCATCATTTTTCTTAAATAACATATTAGGTGCACCCCTAGGTGATGCACAAGGGTGTTTGAACCCCTAATCAAGATTCTCTTGGAGTTGCTTCATCAATTTCTATAACTCAGTTGGGGTCATTATATATGGTTTATTTGAAATAGTCATCACACCCTTTATGAGTTCTATTAAAAACTCAACCTCACAAATTGGTGGAAGACCTATCAATTTTTCTGGAAATTCATTATCAAACACTCGTAAAATTGGTGTATTTTTAATTCCGAGTTCCTCCAATACCATTTGAGATAAAAATACTTAATTTATATGAATCAGAACCCAAAATATGGATGAAATTTCTACTAGATTGTTATATTCATCCTTGCATCGATATATTATCATAGAATGATCTGGAATATGAAATGTGACTTCTTTTCCATATAAACCGATATGAGATCCAAATAGAGAATGCCAATATAGTCAAAGAATAAAATCAAATTCCACTATATGAACAATAAAAATATATAAAGTAATCACCTTCATACAAACTTAAACTAGAGAAGAATTATAACTTTTGATGGGAAAATTGTTTTATTAAGAGTTTTCACTACTAACACCATATTTAATTATTTACGTAATGTAGTAAAACCATTGGATAATTATTTAATAATAAAAGAGTAGGTGTATCCAAAATCAAATAAAACATTTTATAATATCGAGTGTATGTTAAGTGTACCTTTCACCACTTCATTATCGCACTCCACATCACCGATAGTGATTTCATGTGTCATTCCATTTTCTTTGGCCTTATAAATTTGTAGACGTATATCTTCGTCAATAACCCTTGGATTAGGTCATTGATTGGAATAATACCCCATTTCATTGAACTTGAGACATTGAAGTGTAGGATGTGAATTTAGTGTAACCCTTCCATTGTTCACAACATTTGGCATATTTTCACATCAATTCAGAATTCAACTACCCGATGTCATTACTTTCATTTCATAAAATAATTACTAGTCCCTTTAAAGAAAGTCCCCCTATGTTTTTTCCACACATTGTGGATAAGGGAAAACTCATTTTATTTTCAGTGTGGACATAAGATTTTCCTTTGAATTCCATTTTTCTCTTCTTATCAAAACCATATGACTAATGGGTTACTCTTATATGCATCTCAACATAGAGATCACGTCGAAAAAATTTCAACATAGATATTGAAGTGCATTATGGGTAATGCCCTATGGATACATGGTTTTAATCCACTAATGAATTGATCAATTTTATTGTCAGGGTGGATAATAATTAAAGAAGCATACCATGAAATATTTGTAAAATTTTCTTTGTAGGTACCAAAAGATTCATAATCCTTTTTTCAAAAGATCAAGGGACTCCTTCAATAACTTTTTTACCGAATTCAAGCGATATACATTTTGAAAAATATGTCCTTGAAGTAATCTCATTACATAGACAAAATTTCAACTCTTTACCACAATTCTTGATAATATTCCACTATTAATTAGTTTCACTTACAAAAAATATTATGCTAATCTGACTTTATCATATTTAGAAATTTTTATAAGTGAATTTTTTTTTTCAGTGCCACTGATCCATTGTTCAGTCAGCAATGGATCTGAAGAGCTGATAAATGAAGGTGGATAATACCTCATAAAGGATTCAACAGAATTATTCTCCCTCTATTTGTCGTTTGGATGTACAGCCTAATTCATAGCATAAGAAGGTTGGGTGATCATGTCTTCAATATTTTTCATTCCATCTTCAATAAAATTTGGTTGCTCAAGTGGACAATCACTGCATTTCCCATCACATTCATAAAAAATATGGATCCTTCATGTTCCAACCATTGACTAAAACCATTCAACATAGTGTGAGAAACAATAATCATAATGGGAAAACCTCATAATTGCTAAAGAAAATATAAATTTAGGACACTTTAGGTTATATACAAGGTTATTCATGATCACCTCAAAAACACTATTATAGAATTGTATCCTATACATAGACATATCATTAGGGTACTTACTAAGGTTTTCTTATCTTATTTTCCAATGTTTAACAATACCTTTTCACTGATCCCAAATATATTGTCCCTTACATTACATATAGATATTAATATACCATGTATGAATATTTATTACCTAACACAAAAAAACATCACCAGGAATATATAGGTTTAGTGTCTTTAGAAACCTGGTAATATAAATAACTGGTTGAAAAAACATCCACATTGTCTCTTGATTATTTCATCATAACTAGAATATTTTTTTGACATATATTACTTAATAACATTATTCAGGACCTAGGTAAAATAATCATATGATAGGGTGAGCTCAAATTCACCGTAAGGATAGGAAAAGAAATATAAATCATATTATAATCCTCATAACATAAAATTTGGAAACCTTATACTACATATAGAAGATTATTATATCATGTCATGGGATCAATCATAATAGTGCAATAAAATCCTAATATTAAACAACTAAGATAAAATGTTTTTTGGAATACACACATAATCCAAAAAATCATTTCCTATTAGTCAAGGCTCGTTTTTTGGGACCATCATATTGGAAAAAGACTATTATTAAACCGAGTTCACTCCTCATTCCAGCCCTATATTATTGAACTAGATTTACATGAAACACCAGTCATGTATATATCAGGATATATAAATCTTTACGCAATTAATTAGAGGGATATATAGGTCCCACCCATCTCATAATGAACCAATTATTACATATGCCACAAAAACATAAAAACATTCACAATGGCATAACCTATGAAATAAAATAGGTTTCTTAAAAATCATTCCATCAGAATTGATATAAAATAAACGGTTTTCCTAAAAACATGCAATAAAATCACATTGATAAAAGGATAAGAAATATAATCTTATTTAAAGGGTGTCATCTTTTATGGATAAAGAATTTTGATAAAACAAATGGTATTAATTCCTTCATAAATTATCGTTTCTTCTTCAAAAACATTTTCCTTCCCCAAAATGCCATGAAATTTTAGAATCAATCATTTTATGTGAAAATAAACTTGTAATCATTTAGGAGAATCTTATTGGAAATAATGAATTTTGAGTGAGTAAAAATATAATAATGTCATACATGTTAAATAACATTCTTCACAAACATTTAATGGAAAAATAAAAAAGTACCTCATACCGAAAATGAAAAAATATTTCATCCATACCATTTGGTAAAATTTTTAAAATGGGTAATATTATATAGGGATATAAATAAATGTTTGATTTACATATTTTTAAATGATGGTCATGGATGATAAATATAAACTAGTAAATACTTACGAATAAAAAATCTTGGATAAGAACATTGTTTTACATGTTATCCTTTACCTTAGGTCTGAAATGATTCATATGTATCTATACCTACTATATAATGAAATAAATAATGTATCTGATTTATTAAAAAAATAATCATTTTTATGATAACATTTATGATCATATTTTCATCCTTTTGTTAGTAACATTTCATTGTTACTCATTATTCATGTATTAACTACTTTATTTTATTATGCATGTTTTGTGGAATTAGTTTTTAGTAATTTTTTATGGTTATAGTAAAATAATTTAAATCGTGGTATTAGTATAATATATATCATATTTATTCATTCAATTTAGTTATATAATCATGCTTAAATGGAGATTATGTGGAACAGATCAAATCACACTGTGAAGATAATAAGTCGTACATACGAATGAGTGAAAACATCATTACCCTAATTGTTGAATGGTATTGAAGTCTATGGGGGTATAGTATCACCGAAACAAAATAATTTTATAATAAAAATATATATATTTATTAATTTCATTATTATACCCATCCATGCATGGTGGTGGTGAAAAATAGATTACACCACAGCATGGAGATGGTATGCCGGACGTAGTAATGTGTGGTGATTTAAATTTACATAGGATGGGTAGAAGGTTGAGTATGGTTGTTTCATAATCATAATAACATCTCAGTGTATATTTAATACTTGACATATTACATAATATTGAAACAAATCATGAGGTGGAAGTAAAAGACGAAATAAGTTTGAAAGATTTTGTAATTGGTATTACCTCTTCATCAACATGCCTCCTCAAAAAACCCCCATAGAGATCTAGAGTTTTTTTTTGAGGATTAAGAAAACCACTTTAATATTTATAGGGATGTTTATATGGGATATAGTAAAGGTATGGTCTATCTTTAATTCTCAAAATGAAGGGAAGAGTTGAGGAATAAAGTGCCCATTTATAATTAATGCGAAGTGGATCTTTTGGAAACCTCACTAATATTAATTTATAATAAAACAAAGTGACACATAAACGCCTAATAAATGTCCCGAATTATAATATTATATGTGATAAGGTTATAATATCATCAAAAAATAAATTTTAGACATGTTTTAATGTCAATTTAATAATTACTGTTTTAATCAATAAGTAGTTATTCTATTTAATTTTTAACAACAATAACAAATATTTCAATATTAAATGGGTCAAATATTTACATATTTGAATTCAATTAGAATATAATTGAATATTTTAGAACATTTTATGTCATATCATAATAATTCTATAATTTTTTAGAAAAAAATATTTTATAATAATTTATGAAAACCATATTTTGAAAAATATCAATAGTGTCAATTTTGAAACTATTTATTTCATGGATTTTTAAAAAATAAACCAAATAAGTGAATCAAGATCCAAATAATTAATTATATCCCCAATAGGTCAAGTTAATGAATAATATTCATTTGACATAATAATTAATTAAAATAATATTTATAAATATATTTTTATTAAAATTTATTTGATCTCTCATAAAACAATAATTACAACATAAATTTGGTGTTATCATTTAATATACTAATTTGTTGAATAAAAATTTAAAATATCATAATATGATGAATATAAATACATTATAATTCATAATAATAGTTGTAGTAGAGTTTAAATTTTGAAAACCCAATCATTAAAAATGATTTACTCTTTTAAAACCAGAATGTGGTAGATTTATCCTCACTACAAAAAAAGTAATAAAAGTGTCAAAATATCTTTTATAAGCCTCAAAATGGTCAATAACTATACCCTTGTATTCATATAGTCTACATAGACTCAGTAAATATGGTTTGTTCAATGTTTGGAGCCTTTTTATGGTTATTAATATTTTAATAATATTTTTTTATTGATTTCTCATCAATTAATTAATTGTTTTGTCATCCAAGTATAAGTATTTAGGGTAATTATTTATTTCTTCAAAATTACAAAAAAAATTCATGATAAAGAAAAAAATAAGATTTTAAATGAGTATTTATAAAAAAAATTATCTTCATGTATAATCTTATATTAAAAATAATTTAATTTTTAATGTTTGATTGAGACATATTTTACTTTTCTTTAAATAAAATAAATTAAATTTTCTAATCTCATCTAAATGGGATCTAATGGATAGAATTTATACCCAAGTATGTTTTGTGGAATATTTTAATCATCAAATTATATTAATCCACATTATAGAGTAATTTTATAATATTATTTTTACCCTTAATTACCTTATTTACCATTTTAAAATGTCTATACAATTTACCGATGTTACTATTCATATTAACCAGAAATAATGTAAATCTATTAAAATAATTTGGACCTATTTATTCATAATATGGAAACTATTTTTTAAAATTAAGAACATATAATTTATAGTAATTAATGTAAAATTAATCCTATTTTTAAAATGAGAAAATAGGTTTTAAAAGATGAAATGTTACAAAAGATTGACATGTTTTTTTATCAGAGTTTAATGGAAAATTAATTCAATGATGTAAATAAAATTAAAAGGTAAAAAAATTTCATTTATACTTTGAAACCATTCAATAATATACTTTAACCACATAAATTATTTCCATTAAAAATATATTTTCAATTAAAATGTATAGTATTTTTTATATTCATCAAAACATTAATGTTGTCAAAAAAATATCAGATATTCATCCAAAGAAAATTTTTATATCCTTATTCACAATATAATTTTCGTGTTGTCATAAAAATACTATTAATTTTTCCAAATCATTTTTTAAACTGTGTTATCCATTCAAAGGTGTAAATTTTATCATTATAAAAAAAAGGTTTTTATACATATAATAGGGTTTTATTCATAACATTGACATAAATATCCCATGGATGAATATTAAAAAATATTTTATTAAATAAATAACACACACACATATATATATCATTATTTTAGTTACAAAGAGTAACTTACTCAAAAATAAAAAAATCTTATTGATTTATATTTTTCATAAATAATTATTAGCCAATGAATTCACAATGCATATTCCTATGTTAGTTATAATTATTCCCACAAACCGTATATCTAAGATATAATGGTTATTTTCTAATAAGGGCATCTCACAGTTATTTACACTCAAAAAAAGTGTGAAAAACTTGATACTAAAGAATACAAATTATTTAAACAAAATATTTCAGAAAAGACATAAAAATGTTATAATGAGTAAATTAATTTTAAATAAAGAATGATAATTACTTAAATAAATTTTCCAGGTGTATTATTTTAGTTTATGGTTGGTTGTGTGGTTATAAATTTTGACGTTGCAGCATAGTTTGTATTATGATTTGGTTGTTAGTTGGAAACACATAGGTAGGGCTGTAGTGTTTGATATCAATTATTAATTGTTTGTATTTACCTTTTGAAATTTTTATTCACCCCACCATAGTTTATAACTATGTATCAGCCACACCTATCGTAATAGGGGAGGGTGTCTATAACAAAAATCTTGATGGGAGAATCGATGGACGACAACCCATTCATCCCTAATCCCTCTTCCATGCAGTGATATCCCAAGATTCATCATGCAGGTTGTGGTATTTAGGTTCGTGGTGTGTGCAGTTGAGTTTTTTTCCTAGGTGTCTTTGGGGTGAGATGTGTTTTTTTCTATGTGTTTTGGGTGTGAGATATGTTGTTCCATACAATGTTTCTTTATGCGGTGAAGTGGTATGTAATACATGTGTGTATAGGTGTGATGTGATGTGGTTTGTGTCCCAAGTGTCTACGGGTTGGATATAATATTGTGAGGCCTAGGTGTGGGCGGGGGTGGGGGGGATATATTTTCATCATTTTCCAAGGTGACATGACTCATTGGGTGGCCCATGTGTGTGTGCTAGGGATGTGACTTGGTACTTTTAGAAGAGGTGGGAGTGCCAGGATGTTATCTGTTAGGGAGTGACAACAACTAATTATAAGGAAAGTGGGATGGGGTACCCAAATCACTTATGTTCATAATATATTAGGTTACATGAATTTTGTAACATGGTGAGTGTGACATGGTGAGGTTGGGATGGAGAGTATACCTTTTAGGTGTTGTTGGCTTCTATGGGTTTCTCACGGGATCATTAGGATGCTTCTCTCAATTGTGAATGAAATAATTTGGTTTCCCTATTGATTATACCTGTATGATCACCATACATATATAAAACTATTTTTAGTATTCCAAGATAATTATATGGAAAATTATAGTCCTTAGTACCTTAGACATTAATACAGTTTCGGTCTAGTTTCATAGCCTTTATTTTTGTATTTACATTGGAGTTTCACTGTATTTTTAACAGTTTTGTATTAAACTTGAATTTGGGATGGATATGGATTTATTATATATATATATATATATATATATATATTATTGATTTTTGTTGTATGAACCACATTATCTCTTGATATTCATTCATTAAAATGAGTAATGCTTCCCATTATGGGTGATTTGAATACCCTTGGTGCTGGTCACCTCTAAGAGGCTTACTCGTGTTAGGAATCGAGGTTCATTATCTCAATTTCATCGTTATCTGTCCATGAGGTGAATCATTGGAGTAAGTGTGTCATTAAATAAGGGCATCATAGGTGATGGTTGAGAGTTAGTATAGATATTAGAGTTATGTATTGTGTGGGTTGCATTGGTTGGTTGGGAAATAGTTTTATGTACTCTTGGTGTGTAACATAGCCTATGGAAGATCAGTTAAGAAACATGGTTCAATGGCCCCCCATGACCTAATGTAACGACTCTAGGTCTTCCATATAACCTAGGTGTGGCTACACCATTTGTGGGGTGGAGTCCCTTGAAAAGTTAGCTGCATCATAAAGACATGTTCTATTATCTGATTTTTTTTTTTGGGAATTATTGAAATGGAAAAAAGAAATGAGATAAATGAGTTTATATTAATCTCATATTAAATTCCATATTACTCAGGAATTTGAATTAATTGGTTACCTTTTTCACCTATGGCACCTGGCCATCATCTGTGAGTGGCATGGGAAGATGAGGCTCAGTATCTCAATCCAGTTGACTGGAGAAGGGTTGATCTATTAGAGGAGAATAACAGGTGGGAGAGAACGTTATGTGATTTCCAACAACATGTATTCATAAGTATGATGGGAGTGTTTTAGACATAGAGTAGAGTGGTGGCTCTAGAAGCGTGAGATAACTTTGTATTTGACATAGGCTCAGATGATTTTATGTGTTCTATTGGTATTGAGCTAGATACTGGGAGGTACATAGGAGTGGTGTACATAGTATTTAAGGGAAATGATGAAGGATGATGTTTTATGGATCCATTATATATAGTTCTTAGCAGGATTCCTTTCATCATCCAGGAAGGATGCGAGGAGGCTAGAGTTAATCTCTATTCAGTAGGGGAGTATATAGGTGTGGGAGATGGGTATTAAGTTCATAGATCTTTTTTTCCTGATCACATTCAAGATGAAAAGTCTTATGTGAGACTCCTAAATGAGGTTATTCGTACTTCTATCTTGTATGCGACTTCTTCTTTTTTGTTGCTAACATACACAAATGTTCATAATAAGGCATGAGTAATTGAATGGATGCACTCATGATGAGGTCTAAAATGAGAAGGGATCCAGTAGGGTTCCTCAAACGGTAGGGCTGCCAGTAGCATGTCTCAAGTGTCAGGGCCATCGATGTTTTAAACAGTGGGGGGAAAACCTTAGTAGATCCTATTTCAACAATCTAGTCCTTGTGAAATTTCTATGATATTTTGGATCATGTGATTAAATTATGGGGTTAATGATAATATTTATAGCCATTTTCTAGAGGTCATTCGAGCATAGTATGATGAATTATGAAAAGTCTTTTTTTAGCTTCATCAGTTATATCTAGTAAGGCTGTTTGAGTAATAGGGACATCGACCTAATGCTCCACCAAGGGGAAATAGAGGTGGTGGAGGATGACCTCATGGTGTTATTTAGGGATCTTAGCCATGGTGTGGTCATTTATGTAGATGTCCGCAAAGGGTTATAGGTTATAGTCATGGTTAGTTTTGTGCTGAATAGGTAGTAGTTCCAGAAAGACCAACTTTATTTAGAGGTACAGTCAGCTTATTTAGTACCCTTAATCATTGATTGATTGATTCAAGAGCATCACAATCCTTTATTTCACTCATTCTATTCCATTATAAGTAAATATACGTTTATGGGTTTTCCACTCCCCTAGTGTTGAGTATAATAGTCAGTGCTTAGACTATCATGTTTGATGAGTTTCAGAGATATATGCTTAGGATTGTACAACATCAGTCTTGTGGGGATACATTCCTGCTACAAATGAAAAAACACAATATCATCCCTGTTATCTACTTGTTGTATTAGATAAATGATGACATCGAATGCTTCTAGATAAGATTCATGTTTCTAGAAGGGGATGCATAGTGTTGGTTTTCATGGGTGAAAAGTGTTGTCTTGTGGGAAATCAGCCTGTAGAGCCGCTTCATTCATTGTTGGATGAGATATCAATGAAATCAGTGGACCCTAAGATGGTGGAGGTTCCCATAGTTATTCAAGAGTTCCTATATTTTTTCCATTGAGGTAGTGAATCTACCCCCTTTATGTGATATTGAATTTGTGAAAGACATAGTGACTGGGGATTCTTTGATTATGATGGTTCCTTATCGGAAGTCAGTTTCTATGTTATGGGAGTTAAGGATTCTGATCAATGATCTAATATTGAAGAGATTTATCTGACCATGTGTGTCACCATGGGGTGATCGAGTGTTATTTTCTTGAAAGGGAGATGGTGATTATGTTTTTAATATACTATAATAGGTTGATCATGGTGACATTCTATTACGGTTTCCCCCATCCAAGGATAAATGATCTTTTCAACTAGTTCAGAGGGAAGATTTGGTTTTCTATGATTGATGAGTGATCTTGATATAACTAGTTAATGATGATTGAGGGTGGTATTCCATAGACATATTTATGATGAATTTATGGGAACTTTTAGTTCATTTCCATGTCATTTGGTGTTAGGAATGGACATGTCATGTAAATGGAAAACATTAACACCATCATTCAACTGTTCCTAGATCAGTTTTTCATCGTATTCATTGTCAACATCCTGTTATACTCGAATGAAGATTAGGACCATGGAAAACATCTTAGGATTGTCTTATAAGTTCATCAACGCCACCAGTTATAAACAATGTTGTCCCCGTCCAAGTTCTGGACAATAAAGATGCATTTCCTTAGTTATGTGTTGTCTCACCAGGGTGTAGTAGTTGTCACATAAAGGGTTGAAAATATTATTTCAATTTAATAATCAATGAATGAGGCATAGGTCAAAAATTTTATTTGTCTCTCAGGCTATTATCGGTGGTGTGTGCACAATTCATATTGAGTTTCATCTCTACTGACAATTCTGATTTGAAAAGACCCATATTTTATGTCGAGTGTGTAGTGACAGGCATTGTTTGACTATCTGAAGGGGATGTTGGTCAGTTGTCTATTACTCAAGTTTCTAGATGAAGGGGAAATGTTTTTGGTGTTTTGTGATGCTTCCCAAATGGTTTTGATATTTTTGCTGATGCAAAATTAGGGAGTGACCTATTATTAGTCTAGGTAGTTATTTCCCATTGAGTTTAACTATAAATACCTCAATCTAGAGCTATCAAAGAAACTTTTTCATTGATTTAGTGGTGAAATTACATCATTGGGGAGTTTTTTGAGGTCTACATGGATAAAAAGAGCTCAAGATACATCTCCACCTAGTGTGATGTAAATCTACAACATCAGACATGGATATAGTTTCTTTTGGACTACAAGTTTTATATATCTTCAACCTCTAGAAATGTGAATGTTGTGGATGATGATTCAAGTTGGAAGATGTAAAAGGAGGTTTTTCAAGAATTTTCATACACATAGAAGAAATTGGCGGAGTTGGTAATCTTGCATAGGGATAAAAGGGTGGGAAATAGTGGAGGTTGTTTTTTTTATTTGACGTTGTATACCCCTCTGATGCAATAGGTGGAAGAGTCTTGGGTGAGAGAATTGAAGATAGAAGTGATGTGATAATTCATTGACTAGGGTCATGCTTCGATGGGTTGGTCATAAGATGGTTGGAATCATATATATTTTTCTATGAATGGTTGATTCTTCCATTTGTGATGTGTGAGGTAATCCTCTATGTGATTCATAATTCATCTATAGTAGTACATCTAGGAGTTTTTAAGATGTACTATGGATTGAATATGTAGTTTTGGTGGCAGGAGATGATGTGGGAAATGGTGGAGCTTATGGAGATGTTCTTAATATTCTAGTTGGTGAAAGATTAGAACCTTTTTACTAGTGGTTTATTGCATCCCTTATATTTACCCTAGTAAAATTGGGATTATATCTCAATTTATTTCACCTATGGTTTACTCAAGTCTTAGAGAGGCAATGATGTTATCTACGTAGTAGTGGATTGGCTGATAAAATGATCTCACTTTGTATAGATCATGGAGTTGGGTGTAGTGGATTCTTTATCAATGAAGTATGTGGTTGAGGTGGTGTGTCTTTATGGATTTCTAAGACCCATTTTCTTATATCAGGATATAGGTTCTACCTCATGGGTCTGGAGTGGATTGAAACATCCTTTAAGATCTCAGTTACTTTACAACACTCCCTTACACCCTCAGATAGATGGGAACATGGCACAGGCTGACCATATTCTATAGGATATTTTGTGAGCTTGTGAAATCATATTTGGAGGATCATTGGTACGACACATTCCCTTGGTAGAGTTTTCTTACAACAATATCTATCAAAATCCCATTGGATTAGTTCTATTTGAATAATTATATAGAAGACAATTCCATTCACCTATGTGATAGATAGAGACTGCAGATATTGTTTTTATTGGTCATGAGATAATGCAGAGCATGATAGAGAAGGTTAATCTTGTTCATGAGAGGATAAAATCATTGACGGGATGGGAGAAGTCGCATGATGATTATAGGAGGTGGAACATTGATATCTATATTGGGGGATATGTTTTCTTAATGGGTTTCACTCGACATGTGTAGTGGTGTATTAGAAGAGGGGGTAATATTTCTCTTATGTTCTTCAAACCTTTTGATGTATTGGGGTGAGTTGGTAATGTGGTATACCATTTTTTAATTTCCACCATAGTTATCGAGGATCCATTATTTCCTTCACATAACTCAACTATGTCGTTTTTTTTATGATAAATCCCCTGAAATTGAATGGGGAGAGTTTCATATCGAAGATAACACAACATATGTAGAGTTACTAGTACATATCCAAGACCAACAGGAGACGATGTGGTGTGGGATGTCTATTCCTTTCATTTTTGTGTTGTTAATGCATGGAGGCCTAGTAGAGAGTACATAAGGATGAGAAATGACGATGCATATAGTATAAATAATTGTTTTCTATTGAGTGTTTTACTTTTTTATCATTCCTTGTGATGTAATGTTTGGACATAGTTTTAGTAAATATTTTATTATCCACTAGGTTGACATGTGTGTTGTGAAATGTGTCATGAAATCTAAAAATATGAAAATCAGAGGGCCAGATTTCTAATCGAGAGACATTAATTGTGAATCAATTAAACCTATACAAGTGACTCAGAACCACCCAGAGCAGATATTATCATGACATGGAGGATGAAATTCCCTATTTCTTATATTCAGAAAAGGTCGTTTTGGTGATTGGGTGGTGTTCCTTCTGGTCACTTGGGTTGGTAGATGTTTGAGGATGTTTTCATGAATATTGAGGTTACACTCCAACATTTGATCAACCCATGGTGGTTTATCATTGATCATTGATTTTGGTCGCAATGCTTCAGTTATGGTGAGATCCTTGAGATATATCTAATGGGGTGGTTTTCAAGAACCCTTTATTCTTCTTGTGTTTGGTTTTTAATTCATAGTGGTGAGAATCGTTTGACAGGTATATAAAGTAACCGAATGATACTCTACATTATATTAATTTGGGAAAATATGGTGGTTGAAGTGTTCTGGGAGGACACAATAAATTATTTCTATAGTTTTAGTTTGAACTATTTTTTAGGTTCTTCAATGGTAAGTCACGATAGATACTCATGTCGGTGAGTCACAATAGTTATTAGTGATGGTCGCTTAAAGAGGATTGTGAAAATGGTGACTCACATCAGTTGATCAATGACCGGTGAGTGACACTATTGACTCACACAAAAATATCACGATGGTAGAATACATGAGTACCTTACCAAATGATGACGTTTACTGGTGACTCCAACTATAATAACTCACACCAGTATCTTGAACAAGTATGTCTCACATGTAGCTCTCCGAACTACGAGTAGCACTAGTGACTCAGACCAGTATCTTGTACCGGTGACTCATCTAATTATTAGTCATTTCCAAAAAAATTCTATTTCTATATTATTTCATGATTGAAATAGTTTGAAAACATTGATAATTTATTTTTTGTAAAATGATTTTAAAATCTTATTTAATTGGGTTCAGATCTATTTCGAATCATACCTATCTTCTGAAAGCCTGATCATTCCTTTTACATCCAAACCTCGTGGTCTTGGTTAAGATATTATTTATATCTAGATTAAAAATGTTTTCCCCTGTTGATTTAGTTTATTTCCTTTATAATTCCTAGAATCTCTTTTCGTGGTTCACTTCCCATTTTCTTGATGAAAGATTCCATGATCCATTCTTCCCTGAGGAGCAGTGCACCTGTGTTGTACCTTTTGGATCGAATTTTCATTGGAGGTTCTTCCTTCTACTTATTCACCACTGGTTTAGCACAATAAGAAAGTGATGATTTATTCTACTTTCATTTAGGTTCCCTTCATCAATATTTTTAATTATGCATCATGTGGGCTAGGTGTATCAATGTTCCTTGAGAACACAATTGAATTCAATTAAACAAATATATTCTCACATGTTAATATCAATCTGTAGGGCATGTGTAATATGATTAGTGATCATAATTTTTTATTGTTATTTTGATCAATGTTGGAAAACATATGGCCTATATGACTGCTGGAAATCATGGTCATTAGTGGCCCTTGACTGCCCAGAAGAAGATTATGTATGTTTGTTTGTCAAATTCTACAAATACATGGAATCGGTTAACCATGTATATTATACTGAAATAAGTGGGTTTGTTGGATCAATCGATTTTCTATGATAACCCTAAATGATATCAAGTGGAATTAAACAACTAATGGAGTGTTATATCTTAATATTCCTTTCCTGGGTTTGTTCAGTTTTCTTCTTAGTGTGGGGGGGGGGGATTTAGACTTGTGGTATATTATGGTTGTGGGTATGGCTATGTGAAGTTTGGGAGTTTTTTTTGGGTAATAGAATCTTAGGATGAGAGATTGTTTTATTGAGGAATGGATGGGATGTTTTTTACAATAGGGGTGTGATCAGGTTGTGAGGATATGTATTAGTGGGCGTGACTATGAGTTTGGGGTTTTATTTATTGAGAGTATGGATTGGCTTGAATTAAATTTAAGAAAGATGATGGAAGTGTTTCTTATTGTTAATATACCCAAGGTTTCTCTCTAAGTTGCACGAAAAATGAATCACTGCAAGTCTTGGGTTATATATATGTTATTTTATGAATGTATGTTAAATGGTGAGTAATGTGACGTGGGTGGATTTAAAATTTTTTCATACCCTTTATGTCTGTTCCAATGTGGCTTATTGTTTAATGTACTTTCTATATTCCTATATAGAGAATTAATTAATAGATTAATTGTTAAAAAATAATGAAAATTTGTTGAATGAATTGGTTGGGGGTACGATTTGGCATTGTGGCTGGTTGTGTTGTTGTGAATTTAGAGGTAGAAACAAAGATTGTTTTGTGAGTTTTTTGTTAGTTGGAAATTAATAAGACAAGATTCTGTGTTAGGTATTCTATATGTATTACATGTATCTTCGTTATTATTTATATACATCTCCCACCATAGTTGATCGTAGTGTTCCAAAGACCCCTATCGTCATGATGGAGCACGTCTTTTTCAAAAATCATAGTGGAAGGATGGATGACTGTCCTGATGTTCATATCTTCTCTCATTTCCAAGTGGTCATAGCCCAATATTCTTTTGGCAGGGTGTAATTTGTGGGGCTAGGTGTGTACAGGTGAGTTTTGTTTTCCCAGGTGTCTCCAGGATGAGATGTGTTGTGTCTTCCCAGGTGTCTTTAGGTTGAGATTTATTGTTATTTATAATGTGTTTTTAGGATATGAAATGGTATGTAAAGAAGGATTATGGGGTCAGGATGTGATGTGGTTTCTATCCCAAGTGTCAATGGATGCGATAGGATGTGGTTATGATGCAAAGGTGTGTGTAGACAGGATGATATGTTCTTTTTTTCCTAGGTGAAGGACTATCTATGAGGCCTAGTTGTGTGTGGGTTTGTTCTAAAGTAGTACTTTCAAAAGAAGTAGGAGTGCCATGAAATTTTCCATCAAAGTGTCGGAGTGGAAAATAAGTGGTAATGTGTTGCTGGGTAACCAAATTATCCATGTGATTACTATACTACTATTCATGACATGTTTTACTTCGTGGGTGGGATGTGGTGAGGCTAGAATGGATATTATACCCTCTAAGGTGTGGTTCAGTTCTTCTATTTCATCATGGCATCATTAGTATGATTATATCACTTGTTCACAAGATACATTGGTTTTCCTACTATGTATACTTTTATGCTCACCCATTGTATATAATACTATTCTCCGGTTTCTAGGAGGATTATGGGGAACATGTTGGACCTTAATAGATCATACTTTGGGAATGTGTTTGTATCACTTCATAGCCCTGATTTTTGTATATACATTCGAGTTTCATTTTATTTGTAACAAATATATTTTAAACATGCATATTTGATGTATTTTTCAATCATTTATATATATATATATGAGTTTTTCTTAGTATGAACCTTCTTATCCCCTGATATATTTTTTTCAAAAAGTGAATGCCTCCCATATTGCAATATTATTATATCATTGGTGGTTTTCAACACCCTATGGACTACTAGATCTCGGAATCTATGTTTATTATCTCCCATTCTTCAATATTAGTCAAGGAGGGGATTCTTTGGAGGTCGGGGGTTGTGACAGATAGTGTATATGACACGATACAACAAGAACATAACATAGTATAATATAAATAGTATTTGTAATATATTTACTATTATAATAAATTAAATATTTTTTATTACATGAAATGAATTAAAAATTGGGTCATCATGTATCTCATTCAATAAATAATTCTTCAAAAGAATATGTTACAGACAAGACTTAGTTTAACAAAAAAAATATTATAAAATACTATTATTTAATATAATAACAAACAATGTAGATGTTAAATTTCAGGTTATGTTTATGATTTACTACATTATGAAAATATATGTTTTACACAAATATGAAATGAATTAATGGGTTACTAAATAATTTGAAATGAATATAAGAACTAATTGAAAATAAAGGGAATATTTTTATACCCAATATTTTGGTTTATCCTTATATATTAAACTAATTACAATTTGTGAGTTATATGATATATATATATATATTTTATTCAATAAAATATTTTTTACATTCATCCAATACATTTGATCATCATTAGACAAAAACACTAAATATTGCACATAAAAACCTATTTTTTATAAATGTTTTTTTACTTTCTTTTAATGGAGAACCTATATAAAATACAATTTTTTTAGATTTTATAAAATTGATATGTCAAAATAAAATTTAATTTTTATTATAAAAGAAATAAATAATCTTTTCGTGAATTTTTGACTTTTTTAAATTTTTTATTTTTTAATGAATAATGAAAATTAATTGAATTTAATTAAATACTACTATTTACACTAGATTATTTATAGGAAAAATTTATATTTTTAAATGGTTTTAATGTTTAATTAGATTAATATTTTATCAGATAAAACAATTTAGGTCATTTAAATAATTATCACGTTGTAACTGAATAAAAAAACATAGAAAACATTTTAATGTTTTTTATTATTAAAACCTTCATTGTCATCTCATATATGTGATTGAATATAAATTAATTTCTACCACTAATGTGACTTGATTTTTAAAAAATTGATTATTGATTTTTAATTAGTTTGATTCATAATTTCTAATATGATCGTATTAGTTTTATACGAAAGCATTACACAATGTGATTGTAATTGATTTTAGTGATTAAGGTAAAAGATTATTTAGAAACGGCTAAAACATAATATTAAATGAATAAATGCCCTAAAAACAAGAAGAAAGGACATTTTAGGAAAATATTTAGAAATATATAAATATTATATCTACATTGGGTAACTCCTTTTGGTTTTCACCAAAGGAGTTACCTGATGCAGATATAACATCCTTCTTGAAGATCAATTATTTTATTTTCATTATACACCATATAAATCTGTTGATTTTATTATTATATATAAAAAATTATCTTAAAAATATGAATATTATTTTATTATATGGGTTAGACATATACTTACACACACTTCCTTCTAATGTGTAAGGAACATATCCTTAATGTGTACGGTGAACTACCACATCACGAAACAATGATGTTTATTTATTCTTTACCACCTATCATGATTGGGAATTAGGATTGAAAATAAACATATATATCAAATAAATGATATTTATTATTTTATTATAATTATTTAATTATTTTATACCATATTATTTTATGCACTTAGTTTTGTGGGAATAAAATAACATCGTATGTGTAAGTGTGGTATATCACCCTTTCAAAGTGATAAAATTCATACATGCTATACATGGGATGTATAAATAATCATTTTATTAGAGATTTTTAAGGGATATAAATGAGATATGATACTATAAATATAATATACATATATATCATTTATCACTAATTCTATTAATAATGTAATGAAATTATTGAAGATTTTATACCTAAAAACCACAATGTGTCTCTATGAACGGTGCACTTCATTTCATATCTCCAATCATTATAGATTATTTTAATATAGATATAATGAATAGATATGATAGTTAAATCATTTTTTCCTCAAGTATATTATTAAATCATGATTGATATTTTAAATTCAACATGTATGAAGTCATAACATAATCGAAATACAAGGAAATTGACACCAAAAATAGTGATAGTAATGCATGTTTATTAGCAAACAGGTATTGAGATATTTTAAGAAGATAATATTTGGTATTATAAATATTATTATAGTTCTATTATATGTAATTGAAATGTTTATGTGAAATATATAAGAGTTTAAATGGAATTCACCGAATAGGATATTTATGTTTAGGAATTTTGTCTAAATTTACCTTCCATTGAGACATATTTGTTTTTATGCACCTAGATTCTTTAAAATGTTGTATATACATCCCTTCTACTTATTATAAAATGAATATCATTATTCTCCTGATATTATTTGTTTCCATTAATATTATTAATTCATTGAAATTATAATTCAAATGTTTCAAAGTGGCATGGGACACATTGTAATGTATAATGATTATTCTCTTAGAGAATATTGTTATTGATTATCGTTGAAATGTCGCATTTTTTTATTGGTAACTTCATCTTGAAATGATCAGATTATTTTTTGAGAACCTGATTTCATATATATGGTTTATGTACATACACATTTTCATATAATATTATCATTAATTAATTCTTCATTATATTATGATTTTGAATTTGAAATATTTTTTCAAATAATATTTTAGTCAAAGGTTATCAAGATGAAAATAATTCAATTACAAAATATCATTTCCTTCTATTGTATTATTACCTCATTGTCATTAAAATTCTATAATTAGGTGTATAATTAATTTGACCTTATATTAATATATTTACACTTATATATGTTTATGTTTAGTTGATACACATAATATATTAATTTTTTTATTCTAACTCCATCATAATAATATTTTGAATGGATAAATTTACAATTTCATTTTTTGGGTTTGTTTGCAAATGAATTCGCAGTAGAGTAAATTATTTGGTCACTATATAATAAACCATTAATTTACATTCTTATCCAGTTATTCATGATCTTTTTCAAGTATAAGATCCATTTTCCTATATTTGATACCCCAAATGTGTTATAAAATGATTTTAATAAAACCAGAATCCATTCTCTCTTCAATTATACAATATGTTTTCTTTTAAATCCTTTATTTTTTTAATAATGTGTTCAAAAAATCGTTTTTACATTTCAAAGATGATATATTAAATATATTTTTAACATTTTATCTTTTACAAAATATTTCAATGTAACATTCATATCGCTTTCAATATAGGTAAATTTTCAATCCTTTTAACCATACAAATGGAATGTTCATTTTAAATCATAAAATATGTACAGACTTACCTTCAATCATTTCCTTCAATAATTATTAACATTTTTAAAAGGGTAATTTTTTAATATATTTATTTTCAATTTTATTTGCAAAGAAAATGTATTTTTAATGATTAATCAAATTAAAAGGGTTTTTAATTTAAAATGATTTAAAATGATATTTTATATTCTATATATATTCATCAATGCAAATAAAAACATATATTTAATACACATTGGATATTTTGTATTTATAACATACAAATTAGTCATCTGGATGGGTTATGATTGATTTGGTCAATGATAGTATTGACATATACTTACTTGATTCCATTTATTCCACTTGAAATATTCTTGAACCTATGATCTTTAAATACAAAATTAACATAATTGTCCATATCATTTACCATAGATATTTTAATTTTATTAATCCATATATCATTTTTACATATAGTTCTTCTATGATTATTATTTTATTATTTTGGGAAATTTTGATAAATATTTATCATTTATTAAATATTGATTTTTGGTAAGGAAATTAGTTTTATATGTAACGAAATATTTGGATTTCAAATACATGGTTTGGGGACCAGTAATTCTAAGTCCCTCGATGTATAGGTAGTCTTATGAGATAAAATTAGTAAGCAATAAACCCTTATAGATTGTTTAATGTATAATTGATTGGCCTTTACCTATGGGTATAAAATTTCATGACGATAGATATTGTTCTTTAATGGTTTATGTCTTAGGTATATGTCATCCAATTATTAATATTAAATTTATTTAGATTCAATAATTATATTTCCATGATATTTTTCATCGACATATCAATGGATTCATTTCATTCTATGTTCATTAAATAAATAGAGTTTTTTTAGTTTCTTACATTTCAATATTGATTTTTTGGTCTCTAGTAATTTTAATGGATTTTGTTTTGATATTACTAAACAATAATATTTATAGAATCATTTTATTGATTATATGGTATTTTTTTAGTGATTTACTATTCCATGTTTATTATTCTAATTTATTCATTATTGAATCTATTATTGATAACCCTTATTCAATATTTGACAAAACCTTAATTTTTTTTCCATTCCCCAAAAATACATGAAGAATTCAATGAATTGTATGAAGTTTTATAATAGATGGAATAATGTTATCCTTGAATGATAAAAATATGTTGTTGTTAGTGTATTTCTCTATAATGATAGACAAAAGAATTTATGTCGATTACTAATACTATGAAATTTGCAGTCATTTGAGATTGTATTACTTGATTTCATGCCATTAAAATAGTAGTAGACACAGATTATGGTCTTTTTAGGGTTAGGATTCAACATTAATACAATACTTTTTATTACTCCAGATGGTTTATGATTATTTTTAATAACAACAGATTTGAAATTCACTTCCTTAATACATTTTTTATTCATTAACTAACAATTTAAATATCCACTTTCCTATTATCATTGAATATAATATATCTCATAATTATCTATCTCAAATATTATGGGTTTGATTATTTTGAAAATAGTACAACATTTCTACTTCTACTGGTTTATATTGAATGACATGGGATATATTAATAAATTTGTACTTATTATTCAATGTGGATAATAAAGGATAATGAATGTTTCCATGAATTAAATCGACCAGTTAATATATAATGAAATATTTTGACATGTAGAAACTTCTGGGGACCATTTAGAGAATTCCCCTCAATGCATCAATAGTCTCCCGAGGTGAAACTTTATTACTATAATGATATAAGATGTCAAATCTATAATAGTTTATATGAATTTGTTCTATACTGTCTTATGGATAGATATTGATATTATAGGTTTTCATGATAACTAATATCATAATATCCAATAATTACGAATTTCTTTCACTAATAATTATCTACATATAATCAATCATATTTTTATAATGATATTATATCTGTATTCATTTAATTTTATTTATATTGATTTTTCAGTTATTTTAAATCACAAATTCATTATTTATTATCTACTTATGATAATTAAGTTATTTATTTAATAGAATGTGTGTTCTGTTAGTAAATACATAATATTTTTTACCATCCATGATATTTTTATAATGATTTTATCTCTAGATTACCATCATTCTTGGTTTATTGATTATATTGAATGTTCGTTCAATTATCTATCTTTCTATAAGAATTATTCTTTTTTACTATTGATAGATTCGGTATTAGTAAACCTTTTTGGGAATTATATCTCATTATTTTTCTTTTATTTCACATGAATACATGATGTGAACTATGAATGATGTGAAAAAATATTATAGAAGGAATAATGATATTCTTGGAAAAAAAAATTAGTTTTTCTATTCATATATAACATGTGAATCAAGTGGGTATCTATTTTACAAAGACTACTACTATATTCAGTACTTTGGTTTTTGATTATTTGTATCTTATGATAATGTATTGAATAAGTAATATACTTTAAGACACTAGGTTTGGGGTTTCTAATGTTGATATCATAGGTGGTTTAGTAGGTACCATGGAATCATGATTTATGAAATTAATAGATTAGTGATCATAATAATATGATAGAATTCCGGGATAAGATTAAAGTTCTGGTCCATGTATTATAATCCTATTGAATCAGTGAATTTCATGTAATACTTCATAGTCTAGATAATACAAGTGGATACAGTTTTGAACAATTTTATCTATGTGTTAAAACTCTAAAAGGGGTACAATAGGATTGACCAAATCATCACCCAGTACATGGTAATAGACCATACTATGCACCTAGTTTGAAACTCCTTGGATATTTTCAAATGATATTTCACATTTTATTTACAAACCATTATAAAGTTTTTGAATAGATAATTTTAAGTAATAACAAATCTTAAAACTGTCGTGTCTTAGATTGAAAAGATGATTTCTCCAAGGAACAATAAATGTTTTTATGTGTGGAATAGTAGATGATAAATTAATTTTTTTCATTGAAAAAAATAAATTTATGATAGAACGAAAGAAATATAATCCTAGGGATCCATATATAGTGATATTTCATATATGTGGAGAAGCTATTAATAATCTGAGTCTATGATGCCATCTATAAGATAAATCCTAGAACAATGAAATACCTTTGTAGGAAAGAATGGATGATGTATTTTTTATGGTAATTGTATCATTATAATTTTAATGTATTTTAAAAATGGTTTTTGGTTATATAAATAATTAAATATTTAAGGATTATACAAAATTTAAAATCCATATTTTCCATCATTGACAGAAAATTTATGGATACAGTCATCTGTTTATTAGTTTATGATTCATCAAATGATCAGTGTCTAAAATATCTCTTTTTTAATTGTTGGGATGGGAGATCACCCTGATTTTGGATATTTCTTTAAGAAATTTAGTGAAATACAAGCCATTAGTTTATTATATGAATGAGTAAAAAAATTATTTATTGAGTAAGTCCATTCCATTTAATTAACTAAATATTAAATGTTTTGATAACTTTTAGGATTTTAAATATCATTAATGACATTGTAATAATAGTTATATAAGTTCATCAGATATTGTGAAGACAATTTTTTTTTTGAAAACCAAGTAAAAAAGGTGATTTTAGGATTAATTTTATTTCAATGAAGCCCATTATTTCATATGGGAGTGATATGAAAAAATATTAGTATAGTTTTTCAAAATGAATGTCCCATATTCAGAGTGATAACATATCTCATCCAGAAAGGATGTGGGGGATGAAAAAATGATAGATGGATGATTAGAGTTTAATATCTACACCATGAGTACATTCTCTATAGGATAATATTTAATTTATTTAAGAAAAATATTTTATGAGTAAATATTAATGATTAAACAACAGTTTTACTACTGGGGATATAAGATTAATGTGTTTTATTAAATTAATTATGATAACCATATAGCATTTGGAAAATAGTTTGAGATAGAAAAAATGTATTTTTATGCATTTATTGATCTTAAGATCGATTTAATGTATATTTTAGTGATTCATACATTAAAAATTTCTTCATGTATATTCATTTCATAGAGTAAGTGATGAATAGAAAATACATCGAAGAACAATAAAAGGATGAAATTATTCTTGTGAATTAAAAATGACTTAATAATGTAAATTTCATTATATTCAAATATATATGTAAAAAATTTCATATTTAATAAAAAACATCATCAAATAAAATTTTATATTATTTAATCATTTTGGTTGAAATAAATGATTATTTTAACACCAATTTAACATATGGTTTTGATTTCCATATCATTTTATTTATCATTCTATTTTTTGAGATCTACAACATTTATTATTTATTAATATTATTTACCCTTTGGTTTTCTGTCCACAACATCACATTCTACTAATGTTCTCTTAAACTGAAACATTGTAATGTTTTATTCCATATGTACTTTTTAGTTAAAATTATCTCTTATTAGTGTTAAATTTTATTGAAAATTTTACAATTTGGGATTTTCAATAATGATATTTCCAAAACCAATACCTCTGATTACCAAAATCATGTTAAATTTTATTAGCCAAAATTTATTTAACATCGGGATGTTATAAGACCCAGAAATTAGAAATAAATAAACATGTTACAACATGATTTCATAACTATAATCTCTATTTTATAAGATAATATAACACTCCATGACATAAAATTATAATTTTTTATTATAAATTTAATCTCTTGGATCACTTGTAAAAAACTCCATCCCACGTTGATGTGAACAATAATATGTATACATTGTCAAAAAATTGGAGGGTGGTAATTATAATAAATAAATAATGAAAATTATATAGTTTAAACACATTAATTGTTTATTTATTAATTATTAATAATAATAATAGTCATTTTAAAGAAAAATTATATTTTTTAATATTTTTTATCTCAAAAATAGTTTAATCAAAGTTTTCACACAAAACATAAAATTTATTTTTATCAGTTTTAGAAATTTTATTTTACAATTTTTATATCATTTATGAAATAAATATATCAAATTTATCTTTATAATATTCTTTGGTTTGTTTCCAAAATGTTTTATTTTTTTATGAAAAAATAATAAATATTTAATTTTATTTGAAAACTATAGTTTCATTTAAATTATTTATAATGTTAAATTATATTTTGAGTTGGTATAAATGAATGATAAGTTATATTGTATTTCAAATAATAAAAATTCAGTCAATATATATTTTTTATATTTTAATTTAGATATTCAATATTTGTAAACATTTGAATGTTTGGCTTTAAGAAAACCTAGTTTCACAATGCATTTGAAGAATTTATTATTTATTATAAATTTCCAGTTCAAATTTCTTAATAGGTAAAAAATGAATTCTATTTTATTAAAAATTAAAATTTCTACTTTCTATTATGTTTAGAATATTTTTTGACCCAAATTAATAGTGAGTACATTAAAAATAATTATTTGTGTAAAGAGAAAAATAGATTTATCGAGTGTTTAAATTTTTAAGTCAAAGGTAAAAATGACATTCAAAACATTTCATAAAACATTTTATGTAAACATTTCAAATATATATTCTAGGTTCTTTAATGGACTATTTGGTGTTTTTTTGAATAATAAAAATGCCAGTCTCATTGAATATTTTTAAAAAATTTATAAGTGTTTCACACAGCATTCTTTTAAATGGAAACCGACACTCCACTCATATTGGTAGAATAAGACCATTTTATATCACCAAATACCTATCAAAATCACATAAAAATAACCTCCAAAACTACTGAAATTCATTTTTTGGTTAGAATTCCATCCATGGAAGAATTTGGTGCAAACATAATGGCGATACCCGAATGAGATTTAGATTTATTCATAGAGTGTATCTATAAAATTTATTCCTCTACATCCATAAATTATTCTCAAATAATACTAAAATAAAGAAACCAGAATAACCTATATAGTTAAAATTTTTATTTTTTATTTCATTATATAAAACCATCCACAAATCCACAAAATGGATTTCAAAATCATAATTCATGTGTATAGTAGAATAGTATTTCATGGATTGATGTGATTCTTCATTCAATTTCCTTATTTCACGGTTAGATTTAATAATTTATTAAAATAATATATAATGTTATTATTATATAATTATAAATATATAAATTAAACATTTATATTGTTTAACATTCAATTCTGCAGTAGATATGATAACACACCTCTTGTGTAAGAAGAATTATTGCCTAGCGAAGGAATGTGATTCACTGTTTTATAATGCATAACATGGATTATAATAAAGGTAATGATAATAAATATATTTGAAATAAATGAAATATTTATCATATAAATCATATATTTATATTTCATAAAATATAATATATAATTAATTTTTTTGACATTTCACTCAAATAAAGATGATAACATCGTTCTTGTACGTGTGGACCTCCATCTTCAGGAAACAGGGTGACATAGATTTCATCACCACTACACATGTATGATACATATTAGTTTATTTAAATAAATAATATGATATTTTATTAACTAATTAATTATAATATTTTAAATGTCACATTTATGTAATGACAAATGAATAATTGGAAACTTACGCATGTGTGTGTACGTTGTGCCATCTCCACTATTGTAGAGCTGACTATTTCTAATAACCATGATTCATGCATATCTTTAAAGTATATTAAATGTTAAAATATATTTAATATTCCATTATTGTTATTCATGAAGTTATTTAGTTATGTATTATGCTGGAGGACATGATCTTTCATGATGAAACATGCCTGAGAAAATAAGGTAATTAACAACTGAAACAATGAGAATAATGGATGATAATTAAGAAATAGATGGTAATATGTTATGAATTGATTATATAAAATATTGTAAACAATAATATGGTAATATTCTAACATCATAAAATCATTAAATCCACTATAATTGTTTTTAATGTCTGATCAACTAAAAGAAGGTTTGAGGTAAGAGAATTTTTCATTAAAATTCCATTCATTGGGATAATCATCTACATTATTTAGAATTTAATGATATGACTATGTCTGTAATTACCATTTAATAATTGTTTTTTTATATAATTTTTTATGTCAATTTATATTTGATATAAATAATCAATTAATATAAATGATATGATCCTTAAAATAAATTTTGACTCAATATCATTTAATTGAGGAACATTTTTATGTTGTAAACAAATTTCATTTATACAGTTTATTAAATACCCATTTCACATATAATGTCATGAATATATAATTATTCATTGTATTTTGAGATTACGATGGGGTTAATTCATCCCTGGGTATTTGACATGTGAATTACAATTATTATAGAATTTCACTACTTAATAACATTTCATGGTGTTTTTTAATCCTTCATCATCATTGAAATTATATCATTATGTGTGCAATGATTATTAAAAATATTATTTTGTAATTACACTTTTATATGGATTAAAATTTCCTTAACCTAATCTATTCATTTACTAATTTTCACTGTTATTTTATTGTCATTATAGGGGTTTCATTAACAATCATAATCTTATTGAGAATTTTTATTCTTGAAATTCATGTGAAAGAAAAAAACTGATCACTATCTAATATAAAAAATTAATTTTCTTATATCTTATTTATTCATTATATTTTCTTATAATAGTACCAATTTCTTATTATTTGGTACCTAAATTTTAATATAAATTGATTTAGAAAATTTCACTTTAGTTATATGTTCAATCAAAAAACCCTCTTCATCGAGGCTTATGTATTGTAAAAAATAATAATTTTTTGAATAATTTAAAAATTATTTATTGAGGAATTTTTACACATGTTTTAAATTTTATAAAATCCTTTGAATATGTTATTATTGATTTTTATCCAGCTGATGTAATTTTCTAATCATTATACATTGTAAATGGAATATTCTTTTTATTTTTTATGAAATGTAATGAATTACACACAGTTTTTTATTTGAATATTACATTAGATATTTTAAAAAATATTTTTAAATTATATTTTTTACCTAATATTCTAGAAGTTATGAATTTATTATAATTAATTTCGATAAAAATAAATTTCATAATGATTAATTTCATAAAAAGTAACTTATTAAATGAAATTGATATTTTCATAAAGAATTTATTTAATGATATTTTTGTGATATTTATATTCATAAATTACATTTATCATTTATTTTACATATAACCCATTGGGGAAATGTAATATTGAGAGAATCATTATTATTTTTATTGATGGTATGTCATTATTTTAAAAAATTATAGAATTGAAATTGAATTTATTGATTCAATTTCTTATACATTAACATTTCCATGAAATATTTTTTTTCATGTGATCATTTTAAATTATATTTTTTTATTACCCATATTATTTATAATAGATATAATTATTTTTTAAACATTATATAATAACTAGATATGATGTATTACTTTGGGTTATATTTAATATATAGTGGAGATATTGATAAATTCATATTCCTTATTCATTACAAATATTTAATGATAAGCCATGCTGTTTAGGAATATTATCAATTATTTGATATATGAGAAATGATTTGAAATTTAATATATGGTTGGGATCTAATTATTGAAATCTATATTATGCATCAATAATATGATGAGGAGAAATATTATTTCTAACATGAAATATGTTGTAATAAATAAATGAGTTTATGTTCATTAGTTTTAAACTATATTTAGGATAGATCTATACTAAATAGGTATTCATGATTCATGAAATAATGAAATCCAACATTTAAGCATTTAAATTATTAGTAATATAATTATTATCGATGATATTATCTATAGATGTGTTTCATTATTGATATATTCATATATTATTTACTTATATTTCCAAATTGATTATGCATAATCTAATTATGACAAGCATGCCATTGATTAATTAGAATTTGTGTTAATTTATATAATAATAAATATTGTTTTTTTCAATGATATCATCATAGGGATATTATTTTTGTTTGATATTCAATCGTAATTATTTATTTCATGGCATGGTTGTTCAATTATTTAACTATTCATATTTATTATTCTTATTTACTCCTGATAGCATCTGATGTAATATACCCTTAATGAATAGTTGATATCACCCTTATTATTTTAATTCGTTCAAATCCATTAAGTGTATTATAAAATATTTAATAGAGTATCATAAATTTAACAATTATATTCTTAAAAATGTTATAGTAATATTTTTATTCATATATAATATGTGAGGTATGTTTGTATCTAGTATACTGAGACCACTAAACTATTATGTCTGTTGGGATATTATTGCTGAATCTTATTCCAATTTATGAAATAATTAACCAGGTATGGGATATTAGATTTAGGTCACTAAACATTTGATCAATAACAAGAGAATTATATTCTTTGAATAAATTATTCTAAAATAATGATATATAAATAATCACACGAGCCAGAATCATAACAAAAGAAATTATAAATAAAAAATAATCATATTTAATTTCAATAAATGAATTCATAATAATGGAATGTATAATATTTTACATATAAAATATATCATTGAGGCCTTGTGACAGGTCATTTAATACTGTCAAGGATTTCTTCCTTGATATCTAATAACATCACAAACTTCTTCCTATATAACTTTATTAAGGTGTTATCCCTCATCTATAACCCATTCTAGTCTACCTCATTAGACTTTCCAATGAATCAAGGTGATATTTAAGGAATTTTATGTCACATACAATGTCCAATTAATTCCACATATGAAAAGGATAATAAAATATGAAAACACATATGTATTGAAAAACAATCCTAGATAATGTTAATAAATTCCCCAATCAAGAAGCATAATTGTGAAGAATCCATAGTATTATGGGGAGTGGTAATAAAAATAAACAACCATAGTGAATTTAATCAAAAAACATTCAAATAAAGAATAAGGAATAGATGAATATGACAAATCCTTTTTGTATGATAATATCAATAAATTGATGGTTCAATTGATCGGTATAAATTTAATAAAATGATCTTTATTAATGATATTGGGGAAAATAACATTTTTCATTAAAGAAGTATAATATTATAATTTTTATATAATTCCAAAAACATTATCTTTAAAATAATTAATTTATAAATTTTATATAATATTTAATAGATTTATTTTTTTATTATAATGTAAAATTTGATTTATTTGATACATATTAAAACAATGATCCCTTTTTCATTTTTTCTAAACTTAAAATGTACATTTTATTGAAACATAATTAATGTTTCCATTATAAAAGAAAACCATAAAAATATGTATGAATGTATTTAACAAATTAGTTGGAAAATCTGAGATACATTTTTAAAATTATTTCCAGAAAATATGGGTTTGGATATAAAATGAATTTTATTGAATGGATATATAAAGTCATATTTTCCTAAATATGTTATCCAAATAATATTAAGTTCCAAAGAGTATGAAATGGTATTATTATGTGAGAAGGATCATTAACTACCACAAAATATGATTTAGTATTGATTTTAAGTCATTAATATGAAATAATTCCCCAATGGGAGTTCTAAATAACTACATTAACAAATAATGATGAAATTATTAAATATACCCTTAGCACATGGTATCATTCAAATATTAATAGAATTTAATATAAAAAAATTAAATATAATACTAAATACCTTTAATATAAAATAATGAATATATTAAATTAAAAAATATTATTATGTAAAATATAATTAGGGATAAAGTGTTGCATATAGTGAATGACTCATGAAAGTAAAATTGAGAAGATAAACCCTTACCTTGAGTGGAAATCATCACGTGTGTTATTTATGTTCCTAAATAATAAAAATATGTTAATTATTTAATTTATTTAAAATCTTTTGATGTTTTATTATTCATTTAATTTTTCTTATTATCATTTTATATATGATTTCATAATCAGTTATTTAAATAACATATGATTCAATGTTTTTTGTATTCTATGTCAAAATTAATATTTTAGGTGGACTATGGTCAATGATATCATCATTTAAAGATATAAATAATAATAATAATGAAATAATGAAGATATTTATAAATCACATATACATTTAAAAACAATTACAAATGATGATTTTTATAATTGAACTATGTTTCATTATTTTAGGTCATAGGTTGCATGTACATATAAATATCATTTTAATTTTTAAATCTAAATTATGGGAAAAAGTTATGTAATGTTATATCGTGAAAGAATAATCAAAATTCCATAAATACCATTTTCTTTTCATTAATCACACACACACACATAGACATACAGACAAACACACAAATAAACAAACACACACACACAGACACACATATATATATGTATCATCCATGTTTATTAGTGATTAAATAGAGTTAAATCGTTTTCTGAAATATGTACTCTATAGATACACAAATGATGTTATAATATTTCAGTTAGTGAAATTAAATGAGAAAAATGATATATTATGTTACCATAAGGATAAATATGTCATTAATTTCATTATTATTTAATTTATATCACATATAATTATGAAACATTTTTGTATTACCTTCCTTTTAAATTTTTAGTGAAAAATGAAAAACGTCACCTCATGAGGTTGAAGTCTATTTTACACATGAAGGATGTTGTCATATCCCATATTGAATGAAATATTAATAAATATATATATGATTTAATTGCTCCAAATGCATCATAATTATGTAAATATCATACATATGTATATCATATCCATCATCATACCCATCCATGATAAGTAGTAATGGAAAATACCTGAACTCGATTCGTGAGGTGGTATACTATCGTGCACATGAATGATAATTTCATACGCATGTAAGATGGATGTAAGGATAGGTTTGGGTCATTAAATAAACATATAAATTGTTAATTTAATATATTTAGATTAGTATCATAGCATATAATATTGATAATTTATGTATGGTTGGGAAGAAATGTTATAAAAATTCTCATTGAATAATATTCGATTTTTTTTGGGTAACCCCTGTAGGAATTCACCAAAAGCATGAATATATTGGATTTGTTTTAAAACTAATGATTCATGACCTATTTAATTTTGGGCATGATTTGGGAATGAATTTTATAATCCAGTAGGTTTTTATTGATTTAATTAGAGAGGATAATTGTGGAATTTTATATGTGGAATGAGCGGAAAACATGTAATATTTGAAAATAAAATTGTGTACCCAAGTATTTTAATATCTAATTTACTCAAAAATGGATTATTATGAATAATTTTACATTATAGGTTCAAAATATAGTAATAACTAATACTTCATAAAAATATTGTCGCACTTCAACACTTATCATTATAGTTTAACCTCCCAGTAATTACATATTTACCTTCACCGAGGAAAGTAATTTTTTCTTTATTTATAATCAATATTCATAAACATTTTTTCACCTTGTTAGATAGTATAAATAATTAGTAATAAACACATTGAATCCATTTATCCAAATTCATTTCACATAATTATGAAGTTTTAATTTATAATTAATCATGTAGATTTTTGGAGAATTTATTTATTTAATGTAAAAATGAATACATTTTGACCTACATGCCATGTAATAGGCTAAATTCCCACTAGGCCATCGTGCTATATAATATGTCACCCTCTACCTAGTTTAAAGAGGTCTATTCTTTCCTTTAATAATAAATGAGGCCTCGACCCGAACCTTTAAAAAAAGATATATAATTACATTAATTTGAGTTTATATATATTTATAATATAACATATATTAAAAATTAATTTTTATTACTCGGTAGTTTCCAATTATAATTTTGTAATTAACATTATTCAATAAAATTGAAACATTTAAAAACAAATGAAATTTATCACCAAAATATAATTTTGGTATGATAATTTCAAAAGGAATAATATTTTTTCAAATATATTTTTTAATTTTTTTTAAAATTAACAATAAATTTTATGTTCTAATAATGACAAAACAATCTTTTTGAAAAATATTATTCTTCATAAAACATTTATTTTTCATTAAAATAGTTCTGTTTTGATCTATATTACATTGCTATAAATTTAATATAATTTACACATATTTAAACTAAATAACTTCTAATATTTATTGTTTATAATTAATTCCGTAGAGCGTTATGTATTGGTTATAATGGTCATTTTCAAATAATAATTTTTAAAGGAATATTTTGGTTCATTAAATGATGATGATGTGAACATTTAAATCTATAAAACAAATTGAAATTTTTTTAAAAAAATATTTTTAATCTTGGGAAGCTATATACACTTTTCATCGTTGTATTTCATTCCACAAAAGCTTTGGAATATAATTTTCCATTTTAAAAATATAATGTTGTTATATTTTACCCCCTTATATAAATTTTTTCCTTAAAAATTGATCATGATTCCAATAATAAAGCGATTAAAATTTGAAAATACATCTACTTAAATTTCTCATTAAAAAATTTTTCTATTAAAAGTCCACTTAATATTTTTAAATATTCTAGAATAATTTATTTGATAATAATACATACTACATTACCAAATATAATACTATATAAATGAAGTTTTGTTTTGGATGTGGAAGAAAATGTTAATGTATAAATAATAATGTGGAGTGATAGAGATCATTAATCAGAAGAAAGTGATAGATCTTATGAAAATAGAATGCCATAAACCCATAAACCAAACAGGTATTAAAAAGTTCATTGTTACCATCATAAATAATGGTAATAAGATAATATTTTATTTCAATAAAATCATCCTAATGTTGAATAATTTTTATGATTTGAAATACTACAGGATTTTATTCTATTTTATAAGGAAAATCTCTTGAATTTATTATTATAGGATAAATTTCCACTTCATATATTACTCAATGAAATGATGAAAAAAGTTTTTATTCCATAAGAATTATTGAATTACACGTTCCATAGTAAATTTTATGTAATTACATCGACATTTATTTATTATTATAACAAAATGGGCTTCACATGTTCTCTAATATGGATATATCTTTATATAGTGAAGTATTTAAATAGTCTATCAAACATTTTACAATGTCAATATTAATCAATTTCATAAATGTTTGTCCTTACAGCCCTTCAATCATAATATGATCTAATACATTATAAATTAAGTAACAAGTCTTCCAAAATGAAATTCCCATTAATTCCCCAAACAATGACAAGTTTCTATTAATCATCACATACCAAGAATGTGAATACTTTCATTATGTATTTTAATCAATAATGGTAGTAAAATGAGTTACCAATAAATTATTTTCAAATCAGTCATTATTATGTATTCCCTAAATAATTAATTTATTATTTGATATATTCAATAAATCTAAAAAATCATTTAACTCATCTAGTGATACCATAAATGTCATTGTGAAAAAATATTTAATTAGTCCAAAAGTTGATTGATCTATAAAATTTGCTATATCAATATTGATTAAATCATTATACCAATATCATTATCTCAACATCGTGAAAATATCATGGTTTATCAATCCCACAAACATGGTTTTCAATGAATTTTAACATTTCACATTATCATATTTAATTGTACCATTAAGTAGATTATATCAAATCATAAATGAAATACCACTATAGTACAATAATTATAAATTTCATAATTATTATAAATATTATGTTGTATATAGAATACTCTGATAACATAATTAATTAATCTAAACAGAAGAAAATTAATCATTACACTATTATTGTGGTAATACATATATTTATTAATGATCAATTTTCCAATTTAAAGGTATATTACTTTAATTTTTGGTGAATTGATTGGCGTATTACCCCATCTTTGTATATTTGAATCATTTAATATTTGAAACATTTTTCATTGCCTTGAAATCATGAGCATGGTGGAATTTATATCTATAGATGTAGATTATATTCATTCCATTTTAACATGTACCAAGGTGTTTCTGTATACAATTATCACATGTTGAAAATCATTAATCCCCTTATTCCATTTATTTTTACTTTTATCAGACATCCTCTTCTCTTATTAAATCCTATTGAATCCATAAAAATCAGTGTCTTAATTTATAACCTTGTATAATTATATATTTTATCCACTTTTGATGATTGTGTTTTATTTTCAAGATCCCTAAAAAATATAATCATGGCCCTATAAAAAATCATTCATACTCATTGGGTTATGTTCATTGATTCAGTTCCCATTATTTATTTTATGATATATTTTCAAATAAATTAATACACTAGATTAAATTGTATAATTATGAAACATAATATATAATCTAAAAACTAGTAAAATACATAATATAAAATAAATAATTTATGAATCTTTAATCCCACAATCATAAACATTGTTTCTTTGGGGATGTTATAAAATTACAAAATCTTGTTTAATCCATTTTAATGGTTTGAATGGAATATGTCAACTGAATCATGAATATCCCCATGAGTTTCAAACTAGGTTCCTGGTAAGGCCTGTTGTTATTTACCAGGTGATGATCATGTCAAGGAAAATGTTCCATTTTAAGAGTTTTTAGAAATATTTAAATATATATAACCACATCTCGATGTGGTATCAATGCATAGAGAATTGTATTAGGAAAAAATCACCTAATCTCTTCTTTAACAAATATTTAGGAAGTAATTTTTTACATACCCACCATTTCTAACATATTTCCATGTTTCCTTATCCATGTACTTCCAAATATAGTTCCATATGTTTTTACAAATTAATCTCTGATATTAATTATAGGTCCCGACACCCATGTAGCATGGATTAGATATAATTATTTTTACATTAGACAATGATTCATGTAATTGAATATTTAAGGAACAAATAGATTACTATTCTTGATAAAATAAACACAGAGGCAAAATTCACATTACATCATGGAACATTAAATACATAACTTATTTATATTAGAAATATATTATTCCCCTTGACATATACAAATATATCAATGAAAAAAACGTCCTAGTATGTTATGAAAAATATAACCTAAAAAAGGGGAGAGTCCAGATGGTCGGTAAAGGTATGAATACAATAGAATCTATGAATAAATAAGGCATAATATATATGAAATGTTAGGGAACTGATTCAAATCACATTTAACCAACAACTTGATCATAATATGGGTTCAATAAATGGTGATAAAAAATTCCATATAAATTATAACTTGAGAATGAAACTTCACAAAATATATTATAAAAAATTTAATAATCACATGGGATATAGACCACAATATTCACAATGTTATAATGTAAATTTTTTGACATCTTATAAAACCTCCAACGGCATGTGACAAGGAATTTAATATAGCCAAGGATTATAAAATGGCATCTAATATCACTTCATCCATCCTCAAATACATCTATATAAATAGATAATTATTTATCCAAAACCTTATCTACTTTGTATCCCGAGACTAGCCACATCATCAATGGGATATTGTGGGCCCCACCCAGCACATTAAATGTAAAATGAATTCTAAATATGAATGGGTTGAAACAAAATAATCCAAAAATTCATATCCAAAACACATCATTTTTATGATAATAAATTCAATAATTAATTATGATAATCAATAACCGTCAAAAGAAATATATTGAATGTTAATAAAATTATTCATCTTCAGTCATAGGTTCTTAAAACATCCAAATAAACAATAAATATTTTATAAATAGAATTTATCACTAGTGATTAATAAAATGTTTAATAGTGGGTTGATGTGGAGGATTAGTATAATTATCACAAAATGATATTCAAAAAACATTTCGATGAATCTATCAATTTCATGTTGAAAATATTTTTAAAACTAAATTTTCAAAAAATATTATTAAATCCCTTTTATTATAAAATAATGGATTTTGATATGTAATTTATGTCTTTAAAAAACCATTGTTCATGACAATTTATAATTCTATTTTATCTGTACATGTTAAAGGAATTACTCCATTAACATATTTTTGAAAAGTAAAACTATCATTTGTTGGGAATAAAAATGAAGATTCATTTCAAAATAATTATAAATTAAAAATTGGTAATTTATTTTAATATATTAAATTTAATATGATAAGATATTTTAAAATATTTTTATAAAATATGGGTTTTATGAAATGTATTCTAATACAAAAAAGAAAAATAATGATATTTAAAAAAAATTAATCAATTTTAATAATAAAAGAGATGGGAATTCAAATATTAAATGATAACTATCATTTCTAGATTTATGATAATAGAATATATTTATATTTATATGGAAATGTAAGATAATTATTTTAATTTATACTTAAACAAAAACATTTTTGAATAATTATGAGATTATGAATTAAACGCGTACAACATTGGAAACATTTGAATTATAACCCACATGAATGAAATAAATTTAAAAGGAACTATAAATTCCATGAATATAAATTAATTTATTATATAAAATAAAAAATCAGAATTATATACCCAACAACTAATAAATAACTGATTAATATGGTGTATTTCTCATGAATGTAAATGTTATTTTAAAAACCATGTCCATGAGTCTCACTCATCAAATATATTTTTTATCATACTGAATAACAACAATATATTAAATATATATTCCCTTAATAATTTTTATATGTTTCTCAGTCCATTTATTTCAATTTTTATGATTTTTTTATGATTACCTAATCAATTATGTGCACATCATATGTGTCGATGATATTTGGCGCATGTGTAAAAAAAGACATTGACAAGTTAACTGTATTCTATGTGATCTTTAATTTAACATATCAAGAATAGTAATAATATATTAATAATATTATTTATACAAAACATATACATTCAAAAACAATAATTAAATATCATCGAATCATTTATAAAGTAGTTCTTGTGTATCCATTAGTAGTGTTTTCATTTTTCAAAAATTTATTATTGAATGACGTTATATAAAATCCAATATTTATGAGATAATCATAATATCATTAATATAGAATATTATTTACTTAAAAAAATTATATTTATCTTTCATGTTGTCTTGTAAAAAAAATGAGTCACATCGTGTTTGAAGGTGCTAGTCCACATGTTCATGAGTGACGTTGTCATCATTCTATGAGTTAAAATTAATGATAGAAAATGATATATTATAGCTTAATAATTGTAAATTTTTTATGAATATCATTATTATGACATTTATATGAAAAATATTCATTATCATTATCTTTATTACCATCCATGAAATGGGTTAGTGAAATATGAATCACATTACTTCGTGAGGTGGTAGTGCATCGTACAAATGAGAGGTGATATAATATCCCTAATTAAATTGAATAAAAAATGGTATATATGATATAATTAATCGATAGGTATAATTATTTTATAAATATAATATATATATACATTATATTCTTCATCATAACCAATCATGAAATCTAAAAATGAAAGAATGAATGACATCATTTTGAGAGGGAGTAGTTTTTCATACACACAAATGTTAATTTCATAACCCATTTGATTGATATGGGTTATATATTACTTTGTTAACATTACATAATGATATATATGTATGTTTTATATATTTGGGATGTTATATTATAAAAAATTACTAATTATTTAATGAGGTAGAGGATAAAATAAAATATAAATAGTAATTGATAAATGTTACCTATTTTTTTAAGAAACCACTTTTGTATTCCCCAACAACAATTATACATTATATTTTTTCCCTATATAAGAAATATAGGAAGACGTTATGGAATTTTGGATTTTATTATGGTTTTTATTTTCCAAAAAAATATTTTTACAGAGTGTTGAAGGGAGAAGAGGGTGAGGCCTTTATATGTGACGGGAGTGATAAACAAGAAATATTTGAAAAAAATGGTGTACCCACATTTTACACATTTCATAATTGGCCAAAATGTTTAATTCATGATGAACATAAATGATTTGGTTGAAATATGTTTATAAAAAATATTTTATGCAATATTTCTTCCATTTTATCCTTGATCATTCTAATTTACCCCTAGTAAATCCACGTTTACAATAACCACTGTAAATAATTTATAATGTTCTTATTATGAATTGTGGTAAGAAATTAATATGACCTTATTTGTTAATATAGATTACTCTTATTAAAAAAAATTTAATACATTTTTCATTATTACATTGACATGATTGAAAATATATAGTTTAAAATTAATCTTGTTGATGTAATGAGAAATCTTGTTTTTAACAATATAGTGTTTAAAATATTACAATGGTTTAGGTTCAACATTTAAAAATTTATTTATTTAAATGACCTATATTTTATTAATATATATATAATTGAAATATTTATACATTAAACAAAATTGATAATATAATTTATCATAACAATGTCTTTAAATTCAAAGGATGTTTTCAATTAAAAGACAGTAATTTTAGCTATTGATTTAAATATAATATATTTCTGAAAAATAACAATCAATCACAACAATATAATTTCTATATCAAGAATCCAAAAAATAATTTTATCTTTTAAAAATTAAATTTTTATGTTTTTAAATATTAATAATTTATTATGTGTGAAAAGTTCAATTAACACATCTTTAAAAAAATAATGTTTTTCAGAAAATAGTTTTTTTCCATTATAATGTTAGAAATTTTATCTCAAATAACTAGATATCCATTTATTTATTATATAATTTTTTAAAACATATAATTTTATAATTTATTAATTAGTATTCCAACCCTTTTAAATATTAAATAGGTTATAATGGTCGTATTTAAATAATAATATTTAAATAATCTGTCATGTTTATTTTAAATTGGATGTTGCGTGCATTGTTAGCATTCAATGAGATGGAATTTATTTAAAAGTAAATATATTCTCTTTTATATATATGTAAAATTATACTATAATATAGTTTTTCTGATTCATATTCTCTATCAAATATGTTTCTAATATTATAAAAATCTCAGGGTGTTACATATTATCCTTTCATTGTTGTAGATTTAAATGTTTTATAACTAAATTGTATTATATGGTTTATATACAACCCTATTTACATGTAATATCATGATTAATTCATAAATAATAATATTTTTTGTTTTAATTTCAATAATTTCTACCATTTATATTTTCATTAATTTTTAACTTGTGGTATGAAAATTCATAAGTCAATTTCTTTTGATTTGGTCATATTACTACTTCAATATCTTGGATATTATAAGAATATATTTGTAATAATGCTTTACTATTTTATACATTATTTTGTCTAAATTTAGTAATATTGACATTAAATATCTGTAATAAATACATTTATTTATCATCACTACAATTATTTAATCAATGTAAACAATTTCATCTCAATTTCTAGTCAATAAAACATATATAATATTATTCACCTATTTTTTTTATGAGGTGTGTATACTTCGTCTTTGTTATTTTATATCTAAAATATTTTAATATTCATTTTAATTAATGTTTAATTTTAATTTATTTTACTTTTATTAGTGTTAAAAAATTACCAATGTCATAAAGGATTATTTATAAATGTTATTTTAATCCCGATTGTTTATTCATGAATATACAATGTAGAAAATTATTTTGTCATCATCTAATAAACTCATCCAATTTTACCCCTAGGTTAATCACTATATTATAATTTAATAATAAATTTTACCAATCTATTTGATACACAATATTTGTGATAATTTTGTTTAAAAAATTGTAATATTAAATTATATTCGATCAAAAATAATTTTTATTCCAAATCGTTATTTTCTAAAAAAATTCATGAATGTTTTAAGTATTTTCAAATTATTATTTTGTAACAGAAATTGAATATATTGTATATATATTACCTATAAATTTACACCCATTATTTTTCGGTATACGCATACATCAGATTATAAAATAATACCATCATGATTGATAGCATAAATACAACAAAAATGTGATTAAATCGTATTGGAATATACTATCTAAATAAGGTCACTTTATCCTAACAATTGAATTGGTAGGTTTCAATAGTATTAATTATTTTATAAATATACAAATTGCCAAAAATATAATAATCTATTTATAAATTAATAATAAATATGTTTTCATTATTTCATAAATGAATTTTATTCAATAAAAAATTAGTTTCCCTCAAGAATTGTATTAGAGAATAGTATAAATTTTTTTATCTCCTAAATATTTTATTTTAAAATTAACATAATATTTTAAATTCATTGATTGATATTAAATTTTTCTATATTTAGGGGCTCATCAAAAAATATTTATTTATTCCGAAAAAGGTGAAAATTAATGATTTTTCATATAACTATTATTATCTTTTTATAAATAATTTTGTTAAAGATAAATTTTTATTTATTCGTTTATAATTTACAAAATAATTATTATTAAGGAATTATTATATATATTAAATTTAAATAATAATTATATTGGATTGTAATATATGTTAATTTTAAAGCATTAAAACACATTTTCTGGTAATTTTTATTCATGTTCATAATATTTTACAATTAACAGTAAATATATTAACACATAATGGGGACATATTTATACAATATTCATAGATTATATATATATATATATATTAAAATTAAAAGTACTATTTTTATATCGATAATTTTATTATAATTCCATTGTATGCTTGAAAACTAAGTTTCCTCTTCATCATCATTCCCACACATATATTGGTCTAATATTAATTTATATTCTAAAAAACATTTGAAATGAAATTTAAAAATTTATTATTGAATTTTATTAATAATAATTAAATTTAAATAATATTTTTCCTCTATTTTATCTCATTATTAATTTTAAATAGAATAAAAATATGTTTCGGTAATTAATGTCATAACTAGATTTCTGGGGTCATAAAAATTAGTAAATGGAATAACTACTTTTAAAAATGCTTCTTTTGAAAAATATACATGTTCAATATAATTATTTAGTATTAATTCATTTATTTGTCAATTTTTTAGGAATTTGGGGTGATTTTGACACATCACTGTTGAATAGTTTTTTATATTTAAAATAATGAATCTTCTCCTTAGTTATGAAATTGAACTATATCCCCTCAATTAATCACATATCAAAATCAATTTTCCATCACCAAAAGAAATTTGAATATCTAAAAAACTCTCTAAGAAACATTCATGAGATAATATTATTAAAAAAATAGCAACCCTAGTTTCCTTAATAGGATATCCAAAGGAGGTTTCATTATCATATTTTTATTTCCTTAATGAAGCTACTTCGTCGCATTCATCTTTTACGACTATTTTTTTGTATTCAAAATTACGATTTAATAACATTATTATTTCCAATATAATTACATTATATTATGTTTAGGACATAATATATGAAATCTACTCATATATGAAATTGGAAACAAATTCACTGCACATCTTTAAGGTGAACTACCACCTCATGATCCTAAATGAATTGTTTTCCATAAACACCTCTCATGGGTAGAAATAATGATGTATTCAATGTATATATATATATAACAAAAATAATATTTTTATACTTATTTAATTTTTCTATCATATATTAATACATACATTCCAGCCAAATTTAAATATAATAACATCATTCGTGTGTAGAATGGACTACAACATTATCAAGTTATATTATTTGATATTTTATTAAACAACACATGGAATGTAATATGGATTAATTTAATTAATAAATGTCATATATATTACTATATTATTTTTAAATTTTATATACATCATATTAATTACCCTTAAAACAATTATGAAATGATATTATCGGTCATGAAAACATATATCCTACTGTCTACACGAAGCGATGTGATTAATTTTACATGACGAACAATTAGCAATGTTTTTAAAATACATATAGTAAGTAACTATGATATTGATGTCATAAATATAAATAAATATATTAGTTTAATATATAAAACACACTAGAATACGAATATTAATGAGAAAAATCCATTCAGACAACAATTTAATTATCATATAAAACAAAAAGGATAATGAGAGAGTGTTTATAAACTTATGGTCAAATGGTACCAGAGGATCATATATGAAATTTTAAACATGGTTATTTTTATACTAAAAATTAATAATATGATTAAACCCATTAAATATTTTTTAGTTATCTTTTAACCAAAATAAATCATGAACTAAAATATTTTATATATTTTCCACTCAATTATGTCATGATTAAAATTATGCACTTATTTATATTAATTTTATATATAATTCTCCATTAAGATAATTATTATTATAAACTAAATTTATATTAAATATTAATATTATCATAATTAAGATATGATTATATCTTAAACTAGAAATCATTTTTATAGTGGTTTATTATGATCATTGTACAATTTACTTGGAAAATAATGATATTATATAATAATTATTGAATACAAATTATTTTATATGAAATATTATTCATGTAAAAAGTAAATCAATAAATACATGATAAATAAATTTGACTTGATGAAATAGTTAGTTCCCTTAATTATATTGCCCCTCGATACATCGACGAGTTTTAATTTAAAAATTTCTAGTAAATATTTAATTGCGATTTTCATAGAGTTTTAAAAATTCTTTTGAATGGACTAATGCTATATATTCCATGGTTTTTGATATATTGGTACAAAATAATAATTATTTCCATTTTTGACAATTTATTTATCATTATCTGTGATATTATTTCATTAATATTATCCATGTATAATTTTTTTTTTCATGTTATAGCTTAAATAGAATGTGTGTTCAGTTACTTACCATGCAAAATTTATTTGGACTTATATTACAATAACAATCCATATATGAATTATATTGAAGTTTAGTTTAGATATTTACCCTTTAAATATTGATAATTCATTATTTACATTACTTTATGTATTCATAAAATAATTATCATTATGTACCTATTTATTACATTTGAGAGTTACCTTATTTTTTTAATTATATGAAGAAGGAATCATATAATTCTTTCAAGGATGTAGAGTTTCTTTAATTTTTATATTTTTAATTCCATGTTGTTTAATTTATATCACAACAATAGTATATTTAAATTTTAGAAAGGACAGTGAACTATCTTTTCTGATGGAATGAGATCATTTATACCTAAAACCAATGTAAAAATGTTACCAGTAACACTCAACCACTACGGTTTGGGTCATTGTCATTGGTATCATAGTAATTATAAAATAAATCTTGAGAGAAATATTTAGGAAGAAATTGGATTCTGAACATAACTCTATAAAATAAATTTAGTAGAAAAATATATGAACATCCTAGATTTTTGTGAAGGTGGATATTATGTAGATATTCTATAAAATATACCCCCATCTATGTTATATAAGATGATTTTGGAATATAATAGTAATAATAGGGGTAATAACTATGAAAGGATTGTGTTGGGATTCAATTTGATCGCCATATATTTCACAAAAACATGCCTTACTATGGATCAGATTTGAAAATACCAGTGGATATTTTCTGTATAATTAGCATTTTAATTAAAAACAATTATAAATAATTTTAATATATTTTTTCAATTAATGACATGTGATAAACCTAGGATTTTATACATTTACTATATGTTTTAAATATTTATTATTCCGAAAAATGATTATATTTTATTAACACTATGATTATTATTTTTCACACTATATGTTTTTGTTATAGTAAATAACAGAATGGGGAGGAATGATGATAATTCTCAATGTGATAATATTTAATCATTATTTATGATAATTTGGAAAGCATTCAATGAAATAAAACTAAAAATTTTTGTATTTGTTTTAGTTATATGAAGAATAATGGTTATGTATTTTGAAGATATATGATTAAATGTATTTTATACATTTAATATTGAATTTATATTTGATTTTCAGGTAATTAGGGGTTATTAAATTTATGAAGCTATATTTTATTTTTGTAAATTATTCTTTGGTAAAGGAAAACGTACCTCTTGGTTGAAAACCCAACACATCCTTTAAGGCCACTTTACTTTAAAACAAAACAAATGGGAGATGATTTTTTATTTCTTAAAACTGGGAAACATTATGTACTGGTAAGTATGAATTATTTTTACATAAAATTAATGGTGGTTATATATAAATTTCATTTTGAGATACATTTTATTTTATCAAATCATGTCTATATTGTGGTAATTAATGGGGTTTATATAGATTTCGTATTATTATGAGATATATATAACAATTATTTTTATCATGAATGGTTATTCTCGTTGAATGAAATTATATATTTTCGGATGTCAGATATATGTTATAAGATCACCTTTTAGGTTGAAATGTTCATAACTATTCAAAATATTTAGGAGAATTTGGATGTCTAGTTTTTTATTTCGGGGTGAAAATATATTCATACTATAGCGGATATTTTTATATAAAATATATTATTTATTTACATGAAGGTTTAAAATACTTATATATGATTTTACATTACCATGTGAATTTAAAAAAAATTTATTTATAAAAAATTTTAATGTTTTATTTTGTATTTTAAGGATCATATGATATGATAAGAAGTAATTTTAGTTATTAGGGAATAAAAAAACATAATAGATATTCATTTATGGTAGAATGATATGATGTATAAATTTATCAATTCCGAACAGAAGAATGATTTTGTAGATAAAATATATGAACTAATTATATTTTATGGTGTTGTCTATATTGATATAAAAAATCCATATTCTTTTGGAAATGGTTGTTGAAATGCAATTTTTTGTTATTATATATATATATATATATATTTGAGATTCATTATTGTTTAAATAATCACTAATATATGTTTGTTGGGTTGTTGACATTATATTAACAATTTAATATCTATTTTTAGAAATATTTTTCACTCTCTATTTGTATTTATTTTTTTACTCCATTTCTATATCTTCCTTTCCTTATAATGTTTTCCTACATGGAAACTGTTTTCCATTGATATTATGTATTAATGGTTTAAATCACATTCCATGTTTTATGATAACGATTTATTAACACTATTTACAATATGTTTTTCCATAATGTAATTTTGAATTATTAAACACAAGAATTTAAATGGATTGTTTACATTGAAAGGAAATAATTTATTGAAGGTGGGGAGAATGTAATGGTGAAAAATATTATATTATATTTATGTTAAATAAATTTTAACTCTTTGATATTTTTTCTACTATGAAACCCAAGGATTTTAAAATAACATTATCATGTTTAATGTTGTAAATGACATGAACACCAGATTTTAATCGACCCACACACCTCATTATTTAAATATTATGACTATGAAGGTGCATACTCATTAGTGGAAGATATTAAAGGTAAGAAACACTGGTCACTTCTGCCAATATTTTAATTATTTTCTCAAATCATACTAGGTTTAGCATTATTTATATAACTTCTTTGGTTTCACAAATTTAATAATTTTTTTCAAATAAAATATTATATTTAGTAGTACTAAATACAACTAGGGTAACCTAGATGTTGAATTTCTGGATATTAATTAGATTAAAAGAATACTAGAATATATAAACTCCCAATAAAAAATAAATTTATTGAAATATTCGTAAAAAGTTAAGAAAACATAATTTAATAATAATGATTTACTCTAATAAATTTATTTATATCAACAAATTGTCATTTATTGGTTTTTTTGAGAATGTTGTATAAATAATATTTTGATCATTTACAAATGTTTTTTTATAATATTAAAATACATTTTAAAAAATATTATCTACATTAAAATTGTCTGAAATTTTTTATTTTTCTAATAAAATAATAATGTTTTTATAAGGACTGAGAAATATTGATTTTTGGTAAAAATGACATTTTATTTAATATTTTTAGTATTTTGAAATTCATATATATTTATTCTGATTTTATATATAACTAAACTATTATTTTGATAAATTAATACAATTAATTACATTTAAATAATACATCTATATGATTTTAATATAACATTATTTATTTAGGATTTAAAAATTATATTTTATGAAAAAAAATTATATTGCATAATGTTTCTATATTTTAATTAATTAAATCATCCTATAATGGGGATTGATTATAAAAAATAAAATGTATACATATTTATAAATATTAATTTCATATCATTTATTTATGATTACATTTCATATAGTTAATGTTAGATCATATTATTCATGAAAAATGCATTCCTTTTAGAACCATTGTTTTCGACACGTCTGACGGTATAACATTAAAATAAATTATACCATTTATAAAATTAAATTAATTATGTTGGAATAAATATTTTGAATAAACATAATTAATATTATATTATTTGTTTATTAGTGTTTTTTCATAATAAATAGTAACAATTGTAAAACTATTTTACCACTCTTAATGTAAAAAATATTTTACATTGGTATAAACTAAAACATGTTAAAAATATAACATGATTAAAAATTATTTATTTTCCCAGATAATGGTCTGTATCAGCTTTAGAACTCCTCCAATCCATATTCATTCAATTTTACGAACATGGGGTGACAAATAATTCCAATTATTGAATAGGATGTGGTATTTAAAAAACACCTCTCCTACTCAATTATAAAAGGTAACTCCCCCATCCATCCTTCATCACACAACTAAATATATTTTTCAGAAAACCCCATCAAAAATATCTCCCCATCATCCATAAAAACATTATATATAATTTTGTCTTCCAAAAATTTCATCCCATGTTTTCTAAAGAGGATATATAAAGTGGTTTCTCAACTAGAAGGTAGTCCTCTTAAAAAAATCATTCTTTTTCTTTGATTTTTTACATCATTAAATAATTTACTAACAATTACTGTATAATTAAAATAGTATATCTAATATAATTAAATTTTATTATTATGATTCCATAATATCTATGAATATATTCTTTCATCAAATGATATATAAATCCATCACATGGATTTATAGCGAATTACAATGTCACAAACTAATAAAACAGGATTTCCATCAATACCTCTCACAGGTGGAAATAATGAAAGATTTTATTTATGTGTATAGAATTTATTATATAACAATACTAAAATACCTTTTATATCACATGAAAATTATTTTTTATAGCCTCACTAAATGATGTTATTCATTGTTCTGTTACCCATTACCTGGATGTTTGTATGGATAAAATGAATAAATATTTGTTATAATTGTGATATGGTAATGATTATGGAAAATTAAATTATCACCATATTATTAATAATTAATCCTATTTGGAAATGATATTATTTTTAATGAATATTTATGGTTTACAATCTCCTCAAATAAATGTGATTCATTTTCAATGTTCAATTTTTTTGAATGGTTTTAAAAATACATACAATATGTATTTATGATATTTAAAATGTTAATATCAATCAGGAGTGGACTGAACTATATTTTTAACACTAGAACATAATAATTCAGGAAAAAAGAGACATGAGATAACTAGTTAGGTAACTCCCAAAAGAAAAATAATAATATAATATTATAAATCAATGGGTGATAAGATGTTATAAGATTATTGTGAATTATATAATAAACACAAATTTGGTTCTGTTATAAATTAATATATTGATTAAAATAATTATTCAAGAGCATAATTCATGTTAACCCTAAATTAAATGTGATTTATGATATTTCTACAAATTAACACTTCTTTGGGACATATTTTAATTTTTATACCTATTGAATTTTTTGTTGTTCATATAATACCCCATTGAGATCATTTCAGAATTGGAAATTAAATTTCTCTAAAATATCCATATTCATTGTTTTGTGCATATGATTATTTCTCAATTCATATATAATTTCTAAATACTATGTTTAATTATTAATGTTATATTTTTCAAAAGAGAAATTTTTTGCATTATATATTCTATATTCAGTATTGAAAGTAGTTGATAAGGAAAAGTTTCTATTTTTAAAACTGATTATTCAATATTTGAGTTTCATTTATACATTAACTGATGTTTGGGGACTAGAATTATATGTCCCTTAGATTTATTAAAGATTCTCAGGATAAATTTTTTTTTTCCAAATTTAATGATAAATTCTACATGGTTTTAAACTATTGTCTCAATAGTCTAGATGGTATTTAAACCGTGATTTATAAAATAACTACATTCAAAACTATAAATTTCCATCATTTATAATTCAATTATTATCCAAGATATTATTTAATTGATATTTTCGATCCATGTATTATGTTATCATATTATACATTAAATGTAATGTTTTCTTAATTATATAAAGTTCCATGCAGATTATAACATATCTAATGGCTATAATCATTTTATTTATTAAATTTAATTTTTTTAGTTTTTTAACATTATATATTGATTGATTATTTGTATGTATACATTTTTTATTCATAAAATTAACTTTTTAAATTAAATGAATTTTATCATATGAGATAACCCTTAATTTTATCTGTAACTCAAGAAATAATGAATGTATCAATGAATGATTTTAGGGATATATAATTTTCTGACAATCAATAAATTGAATTTCATTTTTTAAAATTTATGTAATACTCATGAATATATCATGTTTAATAATAGTGATAAAATATTCAGTTTTTGGGATCTCATAAATTGTATTTAAAATCAATTTAGTAAGTTAATCATCAACATTATCTACATGAGTTGTTGTCAATACAATTAAAATGACATTATTACCCATGAATGACTTCTGAAAAATATTTGAATAGGAAAAATCATTTCATTTTTCTAAATTTTTTGTTTAATAATTTTAATAAAGAAATATTAAATGAATTACTATTTTATTTTACATAGCATGAATAGAAATTTACAACAATCATGACCCCTCATTTCTTCTAAGAATATATAAAATGTGTACAATGTTATTGGAATGTAAAATAATTTTCATATTACTCATGAGATATATACATTCTTAAAGATATTTTAAAAGTCATTATTTTATGTTCCTTATTGATTTATTTAATGAACTTTTGAAAATATTTAATTTCATAAACAATAAAAATAATTTATATTAATTATAATAAAATAATGATAGGTTATGCTTATAACATCATTATTCTATAACTAAATAGTTTATGAAGAGTTTTTATAAGGAATTTATTTACATTCACACTGTATGTTGATTTTTTTTCATTATCTCTCCCTTGAATCATTTAGTTTCTTTGGATCAATAATATTTACATCTCCTAATATATCCATATTTATTATCATTGATATACTTTTTTTCTAAAAAATATACAAATTTTACATAAGGAGTTGTATTTTGAAATTTATATGATATAATAATTATGTATTCCTAAATATACATTATTTCATCAATACTAGTATTTTTTAATAAGGAATATTTTTGATATATTAGAAATATCATCTATATATAAGGAATACAATGAATATCTAGAAATGGTCAGGGCATAAAAATATATATTCCCTCAATGCCTCGATATGTATTATGAGATGAACCTGTAGGCTAACCATAAATAAATATTTTTGGTATATAATGAACCTTCCATTATTCTATATTTTCAAATGGTTCATAATGATATATATATATATCAATATATCAAAGATCATGATGTCTAACATTATGCATTTCCTTCCTTGAGTATTCAATTATTATTATCTATCAGTTAATTTCTTTGATACTGTAAAGAGAGTCATTTTATTCTCAAATTGGTGATTAAATGTGTCAACAACCCTCCCTGAAAAGATAATTCGGTTAGTGGAGAGAGACATTGACTTCCTAAGTCAGACCTCCATTTGCATCGAGTTGAAAACTAGCGCTGAGGGTATAATAAACATTAATATGGGTAGAATTGACATAAAAGAAAGCCACATACAAAAGGGATATAATATGGAAAAAGAATCAAAACACTCATATAAATGTATATAAAGAAATACCATGTGAAAATAAGATATTTCTTAAATTACTGAACAATATAAAGGAGAACTACCAATACTAAAAAAGTAAATATGGAAGTGACCAAAATGCACAGAATGCTCATAATAAACAACAAGATTGTAATATGAATCCCGATATATAAACTTCTCTAGATGTCATCAATATATATATATATATAGGTTGAAAATAACAGTATATTATATATGGTCATCCCCATATCCTCTTGTGAATTTTTAAAAAGAACATTCTAAGGAACAATCAACAATAGAGAAACTAATTCATCACCAAAAAAGGTATACTAAATTATAATCCTCACCCTTAATAACACTCTCCATGTATATAATAAAAGAGATAATATAGTATAATATTGATATAGAAAGGGTACGCAGGTGAATCTTTTCCACTATTTTTCCACTCAACCCCAACATCACTCATCCTGAGCCATCTCTCATCAAAAGTAAGCCAGCCCCATGAGAACTAGGAAAGACTTCAGAACATGAGCATAATGAATGCCATAATCTATTACATATATCATTATATTTATTAATGTGGTAGTTTCATGGATACACCAAAACCCATCTGACTTATATTAAAAACCATGGATTATACCTCAAATTGATACTACCCATAAAACAATAAAGTACCTCTGGCCACCATTGTATATACTTTGAATAGATACAATTATCCTTTGGGTGGTTTATCCTATATTATAATTATGTAAAATAACTACAAGAAAACATATTAATCAAGACAAATATATGTGAAAACTAACCAGCATGCTTACATAAACATGTTACTATTAAGGGAAGAGTGTTGGGATTAATGGGGTTGTCTTCTATCCAACATCACACTGAGATGTTTCGAAAAACACCCTCCTAGATTACGTTGAGATTCATTTTCCTTAACGGATATGGGTTAGGTAGTGTATAAAATTTACGAATAGATGTGATCTAATATAACTGACATAAAACTATGGGAATAACTATGGCATAGACTCATCTGTAGCTAATGTCACTATAACTCTTCGATTCCCCTACTTGAACTAGATATCATATAATCACATAAGAATATTTAAAGTAATTTTAAATTAGTTTTTTATCACATTAATTGCTTCTATATTTTAATTTATTATTTAATTAACCATTAATTTATCATTAACATTAATCCACATAACACTAAATTACATTAATGAATAGACTAATGTTCATTCCCTCCAAGAATAATCAAAACAAGGTCCACGATTTATCATGAGTGGAAAATTTTCAGCATTGCATTCCAGAATCCTACAACCCTATCAGTGAAACATTATTTCATGCCTTGATAGCCTTATTCAAAAATAAAAATACTATATTAAATAAATCCTAAGATACAATGAAAACTAATCTTACTACCAAAGACATTCAGAATCCTCAAACAAGTGAGGATACCAATACATATTATCTAGAAACCTAGCAATTCTAATTTAAACAAATTCTAAAGAGGTCATACGACTTCATAGGATCACATTAATGAGTAATCAAAGATTCATAATATTTAATCATCTTTCCTAACGTCAATAACATAAATGCTCATATATTAATTCATCTCCCCATCAAACATGACAATAATTTCCATATCCATTGGACATCTATTACCAAAATATTATCCCTCATAATCTCATATAATATACATGCCTCCCCACCAAATATCACATAATATATCATTGGATAAACCATACAAGCATAATAACTCATAGTATATAAAATATCACATGGAGAGAAAATCAAAAAAATAGTAGGACCAAACTAGACAACCAACATGGTAATTTAGTCCCTAAAACAAGGCATCATGTGTTCCCACATAAATGACCTGTCACATCTCAATAATCAACCCATACATCCTTCAATAGAAAATACAGAAATATGGACCAAGTAATTATCTTTATCACATAATTGGTTCTTAGTACATATTGAATCAATCTATTCAATTATATGATCTAAATTTGGGATTCTGAGGAATCATTCTATTATAAGCTGCTAAATTATTTAAATAGTTAATTTGAACGTGCTTTTATGAATCCATCCATTTTTTTCATGCATTTTTTAATTATTATCAAACAACATCATAAAAATATATCACATTATGAATAAATTACATTAATAAAATAAAATATTTAATTTAATTAATCATTCACACTCCATCAATTTGGTCCTCAAAAAATTACAACAATCACCAAATTAAAAAATACCTCTTCTTTAATTAATATATCTATTCAATTATCAATTTATTAAAACTATATGATCATTAAAAAATAAAACATACTAATCCATGCATATTAAAATTCAAAAAAAGAATCACATACATGTCACAATATCTTTAAAATCAAGTGGAAACATGTCAAAACATTATAATGCACATCAACATTGACAAGTGATTGAAATGAAATTTATATAGAATGTTAAAAAAAAATTAGGATAATTTTATTTCAACAAAAAGGGATAAACAAGGGTAATTTCCTGATTCTACATTAATAGATTGCAATGAAATGAATCCCCTACCTCAAAGGATTCAATGTTATTTCAATGAGAATAGACCAGAATTATGGATCAATGAGCACCTCTCTGAGGAAGAAAATGAAATCTCATAAAGTGGTAAATCCACAAAAGCATTGAAAATAAAAAAGAAACAATATTATAACTTTTATATTTCGATCACCATAGAATAGAAAAAACAAAAAGGTGGAAACCATTCTAATAAGAAGAACCCATTTAAAAACAATGAAGAAACTAAACATGGATCACCACATATTAATGATTTAATCCCAGAAAATAGTCCTCAGTTATGGATTCCCAAAACCTAGAAGGATAGGGTCATATGAATGGTGATGTAAATAAGAAATATTAGTTTTAGAGGCAAAACATTATCCATTGATGTATATTTGGATATATGAATAATGGTATTTTCATGTTTTTTAATCCTTATACATTGTATAAATGTAAATTTTTATATATTTACAAAATATTTGTTACCTATATTCATTGAACCTCAAATAAATAAAAATCTTGTAACTACGGATGAACTAGCATTAGAAATATTTAAATTTCATATAAATGATGTGAAATTGATTTACACTCTAGTTATTCCCCATACATCCTAGAATATTCTACCAAACACCTACAACACCAATATTGCCCTCCAATAAGCACCACATGCTATTGAAATAAGAAAATGGTCAGATTAAACAAGTTTAAGCCCTTCCATTATATTACACTCAAACAATTCCTTCCCTATATAATTAGAAATCTAATTCATAGGTGAAAAATGTGGTCATCCAAATGACCAACCTATTACATTAATTTCAAAGATCACTCTATTATAGGAACATATCAACATTAATTAACGGAAACACACAAAAAAACAACACAACAATGAAAAAATGAACCTAAATACTCTCCTATGAGAGATGACTCCTAAAAAACCCACATCAAGAGACTATAGAAATTTAAACATCTGAATTGGAAAAATGTTAGAAGATAAGAGTTAAATATCAAACAACATGGGTTACATGGTGCACAAATGAGACTCATATTTTAGTGAACTCCACTCCCCACCACCATGAAACTCTAGCACACAAACTACAAGAATAAAACTACCTTAGAACACCTTTTCCAAGAGAACATGTGAATTCACAAAATAATCTATAAATTATTGAATGAAAAATCTACCAGGGGAAGATACCTTGTTAATGAGCCTCTAAATTCACAAACATAATAGCCCAATAGTTCTTTAGGATTCTAGATGGTTCTCTTGGTCTGACTATTTGCCTATGTATTTATAAAAATGATATGTCAAAATAAGGATAAACAAAATGATAGAGACCTCTCCACAACATAGAGTTGAAACAAGTATCCAGACCAGATATGATCATCCATAGGACTCAGGGTAATAACACTACCACCAGCAAATACTTGATTGAAAGATCATTCACTGAGATCGACATACCAGTCTCTATAATGTTTGATGATGTTTTCAATGGACCCAATATCACATAAATAACATCATTGTATCTCTGATCCTAATGTAAAATGGTAACATAAACCATCTATATGTCATTACACTTCTATTAGGGAATATATAATGGTTGGAAAAATGTCACAAACCAACAAGGTTCGACCCTGAAATGGTAACCCAAGTCGGTCTGTAGTAATGCCAGATGGGCATTCACGATCCCGACGGTCTGGTAACTACTGTCAGTAATCCAAATAAAATAGGTTGGAATGATTTATCCAATTAATGAAATACAATGAAATAAATGAAAACATAAAAATGAAAAAGGAATCTAGAAATGGTGAGAAAATAAAGCAACACATTCCTCCATGGGACCTCATAGGTCACCACCAAACTCAATACCATGTTCACACCGAGAGAGTTCGAACACTAGAAGAACATGAAATTGAAATGAATAAGTAGGAATTTCACAAAAAGTATCATTAGGAATTCCAATGAAGAAAAATGGAATCCATGTTTTTTCCTTTCTAGATACAATTAAATTAATGTTTGTTTGGAAATAAAATGACAAAAATAAAGGGTTTATAATTTAGAGAAATAAACAATATTTTCATTTATTTCTTAATGAATTACACACATAATGTTCATTTCCAAAACCAAATATCCTTTGGAGACTATAACCCCTAACAGGTTGTACTAGGATTTGTGGAAAAGAAAACATGCTAACTGAAATAGAATGTTCCATGGATGATCATAAAAATCGTTAGAAGACCCCTAGACGTACTCAGTTGAGAAACACTTCTTAGTGTATGGTGAATCACCTATGTCAAAGAACATTGATTTCCCCAAACTAACTTATCTAGTGGAACATCCACCCTTTTCTATTTGTGATAAAAATTGTACTAACCTAAATAATCAGTGTTGTTCATTAAATATCACTCTATCCCTCAAAAGAGGCCCATGAAGCTGTAATAAAAGTAAACTATGTTAGTGGGAGGCCCTCTCACATGTGACTCTCCATACCTATTGCCACCACACTTGACTACCCCAAACATGGAAATATCATATATGAAACTCCATAATGGAAAATCCGAGATAGGTGTTTCCACTACATACATATAAATATATACATCCCCCATTAAAAATTATACCTATGCCATCATATCCTATCAATATTTGAACAAATTTATATAACAAATATAGTTCCAACCTAGACATTAAATCACATTGTTCCTAAATCATACCTCAAAACATTCAAATATGACAACCATGAACACACTTTTTTCAAACCACACTGTATTCCAATTTAAATAGAGAAAATATCTTTTAAACAAACAACACCATATATTCCATTAAGCTTTACAAAACCCAAATACATTTACCAAAAACACATGAAAAACCATTTCCAAAACCAAGATCACATATCAATTTTATTTTGGTTTTTCCAAATGGGCCTTTAAACCAACCTCACCCACATACACATAAAATAAAAAAATGAATGTACCTTTTCAAACCACTCAAAGAAGTTCTTTTCAAGAAAAAAATGGGAAAAAACATAAATAAGACATACAAGACCTTTTTAAACACAAGAGAAATTCCATTTCTCCCATTTTAAAAATAATAGAACTATTTTAACAAGTTTAGGAGAAAGGGGATAAGAGGGGTTTTCTATAGAGACTAGCTTTACTATATCATATTCATTTGATACGACATCTATATGTGCACTTACGACACCCATGGGTGTTCCATCATCCAATAGAACACTCTAATTTCAATGAAAACACTGAAAACTATTTTAAGAAAACCACTATTTTCATTCACCCCAAATACAACCATTTCACCCTTTCATAAAATGAAACAGAAGTTCACAAACCATAAGTGCAGTTTTCGGAGCATGTTTTGGAATATAGTAAACTAAATCACCATATCTCTCATATATAATCCAATATATGATCAAAATCAATTTAACAAAAACATGTCAAAACCTCACTGTACCATCCAATTTCACACTAATAGTTATGTTGACATTATATCAAACACCATTGGAACAAATACACATGAGAATAAACAAAGACTCATGTAAAAACCTATTTTTAACAAAATATGAAAACATAAAAACAATATAACAAGTTATATACTGGTATGTAGAATGTTTATAAATTTCATTCATTTATCAATAATCAATGGGATTGTGTTGGAATGGAATAACATGGAAACAACTACCTCAAATGATTTTCTAGATGATGCATTATAATTCATGAAGAAACCCACTCACCCACACAATCATCCACAAATATATATATACCCATACCACATAGTGCATATTCAGTCTTCCATGTGGGAACACACACATGGGATATATATATACATTAATATATTAATATATGAGTATATATGTGTTCTATAAGGCCCCAGCCTTAAACCTTACTTAAAATTGAACTAAATGAATAATTCACATTGAGGATCTTTTCAGGTTTACAGTTTTAGAGAATTAGGACATAACTATTACATCTCAAAAGATTACAAAGTAGTCTCTTCTACTAAATTTCCATAAAATAAAAACTCGTAAAAAGAAACATGTCAAGTTTCCTGTTTTAGGTAGCATGACTTTCCCTTGATACCATCCTTGACCCTATTCCTTGCTAAGTCCTGTGAAAAACATTTCAAAAACTTGGGATGAGCATAAAAACTTAGTAAGGGACACACAAACAATAAAAACTGTTAGTTTATCAAAACAAAATGTAAACCATGTATACTTTATCAAATTAATACTTTTCACCTTTATGAAGTAGTAAAAACTCTTCACTGAATATAATATCATTACATACCATTTTGTAACCAAAGGATTACCATAAAACCCATATAAAGAAAACATAACATATATAAAGGTAACTTGGGACGTAAACATACTTAAGTGGAATAACCATACAGTCGACTCCCACATATATCACTTAATGGAATAGACATACGGCCAATTTCCATACATACTTAATGGAATAGCCATACGGCCGACTTCCATACCCAATGCATTGGAGGTTATAACGTAACCACCCATCCTGGTATTCACGGCACCACCCGTCATATGGTTTATAACGTAACCACCCATTAAAATGTCCAAGTACCATTATAAAATCATAACACATAACACAAACATAAAGGAATGATAACATTTCCACATTTCAATCACAATATATCATTTAAATATATTGACATAATATAATCCTTTATCAAAAACATTTTCAATACTGAAACACAAAGAAAAGTATATGGTATTTATTTTATTTTAAAAACATTATGGCTTGTTGAGGAAGCCAAAGTCAAATAATACTCGCTGTGGCAGAAAAAAGTCATTGTCGCCTCGTACGTTAAAAGAAACATTCCTTTTTGTCGTTTTGTAAAACTCTTCGTAGAAAAAGATTCCTTTTGTTTAAAAGTAAAATTCAAAGGGGTTTATACACCGTATAAAATAAAGTTGTGTATAAAACGAAATATGCCTCAATGAAAGGAGATTGAGATGAAGTCCCTTACAAAGACGGTATCCTTGGTTTAAGGATAAATCAATTACATAATTATGTGTGACAAACGAATACACCAAATATAAGTGGATATTAAGTGTAAAACAATCAGAGGTTATTCACACATATTCATAGAACAACATATTCAAGGAGTACAAGTTTATCCCAAAGAATAAAATTTGGGCTAAGAAGTTCCCTTGCAAAAATTTGACAGCCTAACGACGTCACTTCAAAAATTCAGAAAATGAGTTGATGAGAGATAAAAAGGGGATCTCATCACTTGGAAATAAAATTTACATTAATCAGGATATAGAATAACATATCCCAATATAATAGTATGTGAATTAAAAGACATAACAAACGAAGTCTTTTAAAAATAGGAGGGTGAATGGTTCCCTTACCGACTTGGGTAACTTTCGAAAAGTACACCGCATTGAAGAAGTGTCATACAATGAATATGTAAATACCCATAAATGGAATTATATTACAAAAGGAGTGTAATAGTGGGTAGTAAATAAACCACTCAAAGGAAATTGTGGCAAATGTAGCATAAATCTCACGGGAATAAAAGTGGGATGAAAAATCTCTTACGAAAACTCGGCATCCTAACGACGCCACTTAAAAATTCCAAAATGGATTGATGAGAGGAAATAGGGTCTCTCATCACATCAACATAAAGTTTACAGAAAGAGGAATATAAAATAACATCCCAATAACATGAAATATGAGCTTTAGAAGGAATGACATAAAAGAGTGTACTTAAAAAAAGAGAGGAGTAAGATCCCTTAACTCGGGTCCGACTTGACTCGATCATTCATTAACGTCCTGAATAATAAACTTGAGTTAATTTCTACTTGATTAAGAACCTTTTTAAAGTTCATTATTCCTTCTATATCACTTATTTCCCTGTTATAAACATTATGTAACCATTTATGTTAATAATGTTTGTTTTGTCGATATTTGGTTCTTAAGTCGAAAATGGACTTCTTACAATTACATGTTGTTCGTGTGGTCAAAGGTTCTTTATATCCAGAATGAAATTTCTGATTTGGATAGAATATATATCATATATATCCAGCATATACATGTATTTATAATATTACATAATCATTACGATGTATGAAATTAAATGCACCGTTCATGGAGACGGTAAGCCGTACGTACGCATGAACGCTACTTTCATTTCTTTCTCATATTAATGGAATTAAAATTAAATTAGAGGTATTTATATTTTAATTCCAGAATTATATTCATCATTTAGATGTATCATTCATTATATATATCCATTATATACATATACTTTTAATAGTACATTACATTTGGGGATAAGAAATGAAATTCACCGTTTATGGAGACGGTAAGCCGTACGTACGCATGAACGCTACTTTCATTTCTATCTCATACTTTAATGGAAATAAATAATAATTATATAGAGTTATATTATAATTCCCGTATAAAATCATATATAATAACTTTAAATCCATCCTTTATATGTCCCACATATGGCATTAACGAATCACATCACTTTGAGGGGGCGATAGTCCGCACTTCCTTAAATGAAGATATCGCGTATAACCATAATGGAAGCCATAAAGGCAAGTCACAAATGAAAAATACAGAAGCTTAATTAAAACATAAACATATAATATATCATATATAAATATAGTGACATCTTAATGGCCACCTTTGAAGGTGTTATATGAGTGTTGAACAATCATCGTTTCGTGAGGCAGAAATTCGCCATCCACGGAAACCGTATGTTCTTTAACCATTAGATGTTGGTGTGTGTAAGTGTAGATCGAATCCTTCTTATAAAAACATCATAGTATATTTAAGATACTGTAGTTTTTACAAAAAATTGAATAAAAAGAGTTTAGGGGGTTGGAGAAGCAAAATAAAACAAATGAACAAGAGAGAATGAATTACCATTAAAAGTGTAACTCCTTTTGATTTGAGCCTAATGGCTTCTTTTGAAAGGATTCTGCCCAAAGGGAATCCTCTAGGATGAGGAGAGGGATGTGGAGAGAGTAAATGGGTAGAGTATGGCCGAGCCAAAGGCTTTATTAGTGTGTGAAATGAGGTAGAGGTGGGGGCCTTTTATAAGAGGAGAGGAGGGGAACTTTTGGAAATCATGAAACTATTATTTTATTTTCAAAAGTTTTTCGAATTTATAAGGTCCCACATTGATATATTTCAATTCTAAGATGATAAGGCTTCGAATTATTCCCATAATATAGGTTTTGGACATGTTTAGGTTTTAGATATTACATTATCTTTCCATTTTATTTAAATCGTTAAATAATGAAGTCATCGCTGCATCATCATGATGTCATAAATAATTTAATTTATTTAAAGTCTAAAAATTATAAAAAAAATACTATGATGTAGAAAATCTTTTTATCTTTTTAATGAATATTTATAATCAAAAATATGATTAGTATAACCCCTTCTAAAAATTGATTTACTAAACAAATTTATGTTAGTGTCATTTTAACCTTTATTAAAAAAAAGGCATTATAGTCATTATCTCACCCCAGTGGCTCCATGGGGTCCCCTAAATCGACCCATTGGTTGTCTTGGTCGGCCATGACACAAACAATAGGGTTAGGACATGTTTCAAGCTTATCTCATTTTATTAAAGCATTATTTTTACCTTAAACTACACTAATTACAACTAATCGCGATTAAAAACTTAATAAGTTACTATTCACAAAAAAAATTTGAATCCCATTGAACCAAATTTTACTTCTTAATGACAACCATGTATGTCGGATTTTTGAAAATCAAAACACAATGATGACAAAATTTCATTTAAACAGAAAATTAGTTTTTATAAGTACCACTTAGTGGTTTCACTATTCATCAAAAATTGAAGTTTTTCAGAAAATTACCAAAAATTCACCCTAATTTATATTTGATATTACGAATTCAAAAATGAAGTCTATTTTACAAAATTAAAAACATCTAAGTCATATTAATTAATTTAATAATTAATTCCCGCTGTCAGAGCAAATAGCGTGTTTTTATGAAACAATAAGTATCAAAAAATTGACACTAGTTTAAGTCCGATTTCAAAGTGAAATTAATTCTAACGACCACTATTGGATTTAATGGTAAAAATATTTTCTAATTTAACTTTAAAGACAATTCAAATGATAATATATTCATATAAATAAATTATATTAAAAATAGGTTTTCAATTAAAATTCAACATTTTACACTATTCATTAAAAAAATGAACTTTATCCGAAAAATACCAAAAATTTACACAAAGTAAAATTTGATGTCCCGATTCTAAAGAAGAGTTTTATTTGGTCCAAAAGAATGTATAAGAGTGATCACAATTATATTTAATGACAATTCACCATCAGAAGGTGATAAGTAAACCTTTAGTGAAAATTAGGGTATAAAAGCCTAAAATTGTATTCTTTCCGTATTTTAAGCCTTTGGATAAATGTAAAAACATTTAAAAAACATATATAATCATATTTTAGTTATTTATATCCATTCCCTCCAATAAAATGGCTACATGTTAACTTCCATTTAAAATAATATTCTTTTATTATTAGAGTGCAACGTAAGATTCCCAAGAAACTCGTTGTTGCGTATTGGGTACGCCATCGAGCATTGCATCCCCTTTAATGTAATATTAATATTTGATTCACAAGTATGGATAAATATAAAGATGTCATATTCTTTATTTACCTGGGGTGTTACATCCTTCCCCCCTTTTGGAAATTGCGTCCTCGCAATTTTAAAATTGAGCTTGGAAACATCCTTGAAAGTCCCACATCAGAAGAAGAGTCGGTAAAACAATCACTTTAAAATAAAGAAAGATAAGTACAAAGGTCACCCGAGTTAACCCATACTAGGATTCCAGGTTTGAAAACATGGTCATGGAGGAGAAAACATAGGGTCATGTTATGATGGATAGTGATAGAAAACATGTTTAGGATAAAGTTAACCATGAGAAAATCACAAACTTGTGATGGGTTAAACGGTATTCGATTCCCCAGTAGGAAAAGTTAATAGACAACATTTTTGTTTTAAGTTACTTTTTATTGAGGAATTTATTCATAAGGAAACATAATCACTTATCATGTTGACATTCAACTTTTATTAGATTCCTTACACAAACTCATAATTTTTATCCAAAAGACGAGTATTTAGGGAGACTTGTTCACATTAAGAGTATTATAATCAACTTTTAGAGAATTACCTATCCCAAAAAAGAGAACTATATACTCCCCATGTCTTTATACATTAACCAAAACCAAAACCCAAAATATTAGTACAAGATCAGATAACCCAGAAAAGGATAACCCATTAGAAAGAAAATCTATTCTTAATCTCCAAAATTTGTCCAAAAAAACCCAAAGCTCAACGAGGACCATACAAGAAACTATTTTTCCATAAAATTCCTCAATGTAAACCAATATAAGATTGAAACCCAAACATTTGAAGGATTTAGTCACATAGTCTTTCAAGATAAATCGTAACATTTATCTCCAAACAACATCAGTTGCTCCTAATGTCTTGTATTGAAAGGTAATTATCCTAATCACATATCCTCCATGATAGGTCAATCATTTTCATAAATAACCCAAAATCAACTTACTCTTAATTCATAAAATCATATATCTAAAAAGAATCAGTCAAACTAACCAGGGACTTCACGTAGTCCAGTGGTAGGCGATAAATACCAATCGCACTTTGGTTGTGGGTTCGATTCCCACGGCTTTGTCCGACGCGACGGGTTGTCACACGGTCTGTGTGTTGTCCTTTTTCCAAAACAATATAATTCATAAATCATTCCCCAAAAATGTATAAAATCATCAAAAATAACCATAACATAATTTAACCTCAATTTTATCTCATGCCTTTCACTTCAATCATAACATATAGTAACCCATAATTACCTCAAAAGTAAGGATCATATAAACCCAAATGGTTCTTTATAACTATTGCCACAAAAGAAAAGATAACTATTCCTTGAATAAAATTTTCATATATTAATCATCAGTGTTACACATACTATAAAATGTTTTCTAATGTACCCCATCATCAAAAGACACTTAATACTCTTATGAATTTCACCATAACTCTTGAAGCCCTTATATGTTGACATCCTACTCATTCAACATTCTTCATGATCCATTAACCATTCCCTTCCAACGTATTCCAAAATACCACTTTCCTACAAAAAAATAATGAATCATATCCTATGATCCCAAAATAGAAAACAAAAGTTAAGAAATAATCCATACCTTTGATTGGTCATTGTCGGTTTCTTCATCCTCAATCAGAATGGAATTAGGTATTCGTAAACGAGTATTTGTATGATCTTGGTGATCCCATTAACAAAACTTCTTCATGGGACATGTGTTTGCATAATGACCATGCAAACCACATTTAAAACATTCAATTGATCCCTTAGAAAGAACTTCTTTCACTTTCTTCGAGTCAACTAGATGCTTCCTTTTTCCACGGCAGGTTCTTGCTTTATGACCTTCATTTCCACATCTATAGCATATTTCTGTCCCTTTGAATCATTTTCCTAGGTGTTTCTTTCCACATCATTGACACATGGGTTTTTGAACACCCTTACCTTTATGATTATTACCTGTAGTTCCATAGGGATTTGTTTCTCGCATATATGATGCCTTATAGAAATCACCAAGGTTTAGGTGGTCATTCATAACTCTAGATAGTTTGTTGAGGATAAACACAAGAGTTCTCATTACAGCTCCCATATAATTCAGTTGCTCGCTCAGAAAACTGTCACAGTTTCCTTCACATCCACCGTTACCTTGGTGCCTTCTAGATCCAGCCATTTACTAAAACCAAAAAGGGTCAGTGTGAGTATAACAACAAAACCATCATGTATTAATGAGGAAGATAAACACTAAGATATTCTTACTCATTCACTTTATCTAAAACTAGGACTCTTTCTGAAATCCTAACCATTATGGTAATGTCACTTATGCTTAAAGAATACCGTAACCCCTAAAGTTTTCTAAACCGACCTTTGATACCAACTATAAGGACCCAGCCTTAAACCTTACTTAAAATTGAATTAAATGAATAATTCACATTGAGGATATTTTCAGGTTTAGAGTTTTATAGAATTAGGACATAACTATTACATCTCAAAAGATTACAAAGTAGTCTCTTCTACTAAATTTCCATAAAATAAAAACTCTTAAAAAGAATCATGTCTAGTTTCATGTTTTAGGTAGCATGACTTTCCCATGATCCCATCCTTGACCCTATTCCATGATATGTCCTGTGAAAAACGTTTCAAAAACTTGGGATGAGCATAAAAACTCAGTAAGGGATACACAAAGAATAAAAACTGTTAGTTTAGAAAAACAAAAAGTAAACCATGTATACTTAATCAAAGTAATACTTTTCACCTTTATGAAGTAGTAAAAACTCTTCACTGAATAAAATATCATTACATACCTTTTTGTAAACAAAGGATTACCATAAAACCCATATAAAGAACACATAACATATATAAAGATAACTTGGGACATAAACATACTTATGTGGAATAACCATATGGTCGACTCCCACACATATCACTTAATGGAATAGCCATACGGCCAATTTCCCTACATACATAATGTAATAGCCATACAGCCGACTTCCATACCCAATGCATTGGAGGTTATAACGTAACCACTCGTCCTGGTATTCACGGCACCACCCGTCATATGGTTTATAACGTAACCACCCGTTAAAATGTCCAAGTACCATTATAAAATCATAACACATAAAACCAACATAAAGGAATGATTACATTTCCACATTTCAATCACAATATATCATTTAAATATATTGACATAATATAATCCTTTATCAAAAACATTTTCAATACCGAAAAAAAAAAGTATATGGTATTTATTTTATTTTAAAAACATTATGTCTTGTTGAGGAAGCCAAAGTCAAATAATTCTCACGGCGGTGGAAAAAAGTCGTTGTCACTGCGTACGTTAAAAGAAACATTCCTTTTTGTCGTTTTGTAAAACGCTTCATAGAAAAAGATTCCTTTTGTATACAAGTAAAATTCAAAGGGGTTTATACACCGTATAAAAGAAAGTTGTTTATAAAACTAATAATGCCTCAATGAAAGGAGATTGAGACGAAGTCCCTTACAAAGACTGTATCCTTGGTTTAAGGATAAATCAATTATATAATTATGTGTGACAGACGAATACACCAAATATAAGTGGATATTAAGTGTCAAACAATCAGAGGATATTCACACATATTCATAGAACAACATATTCAAGGAGTACAAGTTTATCCCAAAGAATCAAATTTGGGCTAAGAAGTTCCCTTGAAAAAATTTGATAGCCTAATGGCGTCACTTCAAAAATACAGAAAATGAGTTGATGAGAGATAAAAAGTGGATCTCATCACTTGGACATAAAATTTACATTAATCAGGATATAGAAGAAAATATCCCAACATAATATTATGTGAATTAAAAGACATAATAAACGAAGTCTTTTAAAAAGAGGAGGGTGAATGGTTCCCTTACCGACTTGGGTAACTTTCGAAAAGTACACCCCATTGAAGAAGTGTCATACAATGAATATGTAAATACCCATAAATGAAATTATATTACAAAAGGAGTGTAATAGTGGGCAGTACATAAACCCCTCAATGGAAATTGTGGAAAATGTAGCATAAATCTCACGGGAATAAAAGTGGGATGAAAAATCTCTTACTAAAACTCGGCAGCCTAACGATGCCACTTAAAACTTCCAAAATGGATTGATGAGGGGGAATAGGGTCTCTCATCACATCAAAATAATGTTTACAGAAAGATTAATATAAAATAACACCCCAATAACAAGAAAGATTAGCTTTAGAAGTAATGACATAAAAGAGTGTACTTAAAAAAGAGGGGAGTAAGATCCCTTACCTCGGGTCCGACTTGACTCGATCATTCATTAACGTCCTGAATAATAAACTTGAGTTAATTTCTACATGATTAAGAACCTTTTTAAAGTTCATTATTCCTTCTATATCACTTATTTCCCTGTTATAAACATTATGTAACCATTTATGTTAATAATGTTTGTTTTGTCGATATTTGGTTCTTAAGTCGAAAATGGACTTCTTACAATTACATGTTGTTCGTGTGGTCAAAGGTTCCTTATATCCAGAATGACATTCCTGATTTTGATAGAATATATATCATATATATCCAGCATATAGATGTATTTATAATATTACATAATCATTTAGAGGTAAGAAATGAAATGCAACGTTCATGGTGACGGTAAGCCGTACGTACGCATGAACGCTACTTTCATTTCTTTCTCATATTAATGGAATTAAAATTAAATTATAGGTATGTATATTTTAATTCCAGAATTATATTCATAATTTAGATGTATCATTCATTATATATATCCATTATATACATATACTTTTAATAGTACATTACATTTGGGGATAAAAAATGAAATGCACCGTTCATGGAGACGGTAAGCCGTACGTACGCATGAACACTACTTTCATTTCTATCTCATAATTTAATGGAAATAAATAATAATTATATAGAGTTATATTATAATTCCAGTATAAAATCATATATAATAACTTTAAATCCATCCTTTATACGTCCCACATATGGAATTAACGAATCACATCACTTTGAGGGGGTGGTAGTCCGCACTTCCTTAAATGAAGATATCTTGTATACCAATAATGGAATCCATAAAGGTTAGCCAAAATGAAAAATAAAGAAGCTTAAGTAAAACATAAACATATTATATATCATATATAAATATAGTGACATCTTAGTGGCCACCTTTGAAGGTGTTATATGAGTGTTGATCAATCATCGTTTCGTGAGGCAGAAATTCGCCATCCACGGAAACCGTATGTTCTTTTACCATTAGATGTAGGTGTGTGTAATTTTAGCTCAAATCATTCTTATAAAAACATTATAGTATATGGAATATACTGGAGTTGTTACAAAAAAATGAATAAAAATTGTTTAGGGGGTTGGAGAAGCAAAATAAAACAAATGAACAAGAGAGAATGAATTACCTTTAAAAGTGTAACTCCTTTTGATTTGAGCCTAAAGGCTTCCTTTGAAAGGATTATGCCCAAAGGGAATCCACTAGGATGAGGAGAGGGATGTGGAGAGAGTAAATGGGAAGGGGATGGCCGAGACAAAGGCTTGAGTAGTGTGTGAAATGAGGTAGAGGTGGGGGCATTTTATAAGAGGAGAGGAGGGGCACTTTTGGAAATCATGAAACTATTATTTTATTTTCAATAGTGTTTCGAATTTATAAGGTCCCAATATGATATATTTCAAAGAGAATATGATAAGGATTCTAAATATTTCCATCAAATAGGTTTTGGACATTTTTAGGTTTTATATATTACATTATCTTTCCATTTATTTAAATCGTTAAATAATGAAGTCATCGCTGCATCATCATGATGTCATAAATAATTTAATTTATTTAAAGTCTAAAAATTATAAAAAAATACTATGATGTAGAAAATCTTTTTATCTTTCTAATTAATATTTATAATTAAAATATGTTTAGTATAACCCCATCTAAAAATTGTTTTAGTAAAAAAATTTATGTTACTGTCATTTTCACCTTTATTTAAAAAAAGGCATTAAAGTCATTATCTCACCCAAGTGGCTCCATGGGGTCCCCTAAATCGACCCATGGGTTTTGTTTGTCGGCCATGACACAACCATTAGGGATAGTACATGTGTAAAGCACATATCATTTTATTAAAGAATTATTTTTAACTTAAACTACACTAATTACCACTAATCGCGATTAAAAATTTAATAAGTTACTATTCACAAAAAAATTATTTTTATCCTATTGAACTACATTTTACTTCTTAATGACAACCATGTATGTCGGATTTTTGAAAATCAAAACACAATGATGGAGAAATTTCATTTAAATGGAAAATCAGTTTTTATAAGTACCACTTAGTGGTTTCACTATTCATCAAAAATTGATGTTTTTCAGAAAATTACCAAAAATTCACCCTAAGCTATATTTGATATTACGAATTCAAAAATGATGTCTATTTTACAAAATTCAAAACATCTATGTCACATTAATTAATTTAATAATTAATCCCCACTGTCAGAGAAAATAGCGTGTTTTTATGAAACAATAAGTATCAAAAAATTGACACTAGTTTAAGTCTGATTTCAAAGTGAAATTAATTCCAACGACCACTATTGGATTTAATGGTAAAAATATTTTCTAATTTCACTTTATAAACAATTAAAATGATAATCTAATCACATAAATAAATTAGATTAAAAAAGATTTTGAATTAAAATACAACATTTTATACTATTCATTAAAAAATGATCTTTATCGGAAAAATACCAAAAATTTACAAAAAGTAAAATTTGATGTCCCGATTCAAAAGAAGAGTTTTATTTGGTCCAAAAGAATGTATAAGAGTGATCAAAACTATATTTAATGACAGTTCTCCATCAGAAGGCGATAAGTGAACCTTTAGTGAAAATTAGGGTATAAAAGCCTAAATTTGAATTCTTTCCTTATTTTAAGCCTTTGGATAAATGTAAAAAAATTTAAAAGACATATATAATCATATTTTAGTTATTTCTATCCATTCCCGCCAATACAATGGCTACATGTTAACTGCCATTTAAAATAATATTATTTTATTATTAGAGTGCAATGTAAGATTTCCAAGAAACTCGTTGTTCCGTATTGGGTACGCCAGCGAGCATTGTATCCCGTTTAAAGTAATATTAATATTTGATTCACAAGTATGGATAAATATAAAGATGTCATATTCTATATTTACTTGGGGTGTTACATGTTCACACCACCAAAATATATATGAATAACATAAAAATAAATTTAGGCGCCCATAAAAACCATAGAACTATTAAATTATGGGTGATAAATAATTAACAGGTTTGGAAACATTCAGTTAAGTGATGGCGGTAGAGTGAATCGACCCAAACAGCCTCTCCATCAGTAGTAGTTACCGGAACACAGACCAATGGATCATGAGACATCCTCTGCACAGCCCTAAATTAAAAGGAATCAAAAAACCATCACAAAATATAACCATTAGGTTTTGGTCAAACAAGAAAAACACTAAAAATTAAACAAACAACACACTGGAAGAAGAGAGGTTGTAGCCGCTAGAGATATGAAACTTGCTGGAGAGGGAGACACATTAGGGGAGGGTTTCACCGGAGGGGGGTCTCTTGCTGGAAAGGGAGCCTGGGGAGGGTCACGGGTCGAGAAGGGATGCCAGAGTAGGTTACGTAAGGTGGAGGTTTTGCTAGATAGGGGATAAACACTACCATGGAGGAGTGACAAACTATAGTGTTTCGCACAGGGGAAACACATAAAGAGAATATGTAGAAAATAGGTTTTTTTGGAAGGGAAAATGTAGATAAGAGATTAGGGTTTCTAAAATGAAATTAATATAAAATATAAAAAATTCTAATGAATATAATAATATTATTATTAATAATTTTAATAATAATTATAATAGTTGTAGTAATAATAATAATTATTATAATTATAATTATAATAAATATAATGTTCTTAATTACAATTATATTATTAATAAAAATATTAATAAAAATATTAATAATATTATATAATTCTAATAATAATAATAATATAAATAATATTAATTGAAATTTTAATACTACTATTATTATAATTATCATTTTTATAAAAACTTTTACTTTTTATATTATTTTTATTTCATTTTACTCCTTTATTTTAATTTATTTATTTCCAATGTCATGTAACTGCAGGGTCACCTTGGATGGTTCATGAAACAATCCATGAATGATGCGATAGATTCTAGTCATTCTATAGGTAGTTGAATAGGTTATGTGGTTTATTTCTTGGTTTTCACAGACTGTGCAGTTCCCATCCATCAACCAAAAACTCTCCATCAATCAAAACATTGAAAAATTTAACGGGGTCTGAATACCAAACCTCGACAAAAAAACCTAAAAACTGGAAAATAATAACAATAAAATAGTATCTGGGGCTGTTTTGTGACTTTTCCACCAACCACATACACTTTATACTCCCAAAATGTCTCCAAGCCCTATGATAACAAAAACACAAGTTTCTATGTCTATTCATGACTGAGTGAATCCGAGCACCTCAGGGTGACTATTCACTCCAAAAGCCAGACCAAACCGACCTAAAAGAATCCATCACACAATTGAATAATAGAAAATGAGATGGTTCTCCCCAACATAAGAACATAACTACCAAGGAAATTTAAAACCAAAACATACAACCTTGGGGAGAGGGGTTAAATAAACTCACAGGTTGTCAAAACCAACATCCATAACATTGGAAAAACAACTCCCCCATTAGTACTATAATATTTTTACACCAAACCCCCCATGCCCATGGGAAACCCAAGAGAAGAGAATAAATCCAAATCTCAAAATGAAATCAATAGTTATCAATTCCACAAAACATAAATATATTTAAATGATCACAACATAAACACTCAAGGAAATCGCGTAGTTTTATAAGGCCACATTTAAACAGGTATGAGTAGTTCGATTAAAGTGGAAAATGTTCAAATAAAATTTTCCATAAATGATGAGATTATGATAGGAGGGAAAAATAAAGAAAACTATTGAAATGCTTCAATCCCAATATGGGACACATAACCAAGACATAGGATTCACACCCATGAAAACATCGGAATATGTGATAGATTAACTCTGAGACCTAGGGATGAAGCCCTGATGGATGAAGCATATCCTTCCCCACAAACATGCCCTAGCACCCCGTTGTTATAACACATTTTTTCGAGCAATGATTCTTACAGAAAATCTCCATGTGACCAAAATTTCCAAAAAAACATTTGGTTATTGTAATGATGCAATGTGATGGGATGGAGTGCCTAGATTGGCCATAATGATGGCCCACTAGAAATTTGTCTGATGAACTAGAAGTGAAAACCATTGTGTATAACTACATCGGAATGGCTTCCTCTGGTATCCACTCATCACCATATATGTAGCCATCATGAACGATGAGAGGAAAAAGATAACCAACGATATATGCTCCATAAACCAACTACCTCCAGAGATAAGAAAACCATCACCTTGAATTATTCAACATATTCCTTCACTGTTTTTCTCCCTTGTCGATAACTTATGAACTATTTCCTTTCATTATGTCTCCACCTCCTCATGTATGAATCATTATATAAATATATACTAAAACACTTCTCACTTCATCCCATCATGCATCAATGGTTTGGAAAGAAACTACCATTCCTCCAATGTTGGACCCTCAAACAACCCCAAAAATAGCACAAACTCAAATTACATTAGGAGTTCTCAATGATATAAATACATGGTATTATTTTTAACGCCACACCATTGTCTATAACTAACCTTGGTATTCATTAAAAATTTGCAACATTCGACATGAAAAAAGAAAATGGACATGACTCACTATGAAATTTGGGGATTTTTGTGTGTGGAATATTTTGATCACCATCAATACACATGTCTAATGATCAATATATAATCAAATCATAACCAAAAGAGAATATCATTCTAAAAAACTGGATCGTATGACAAACACCACAAACAGAACTCAGAAATTGAAATTTCAAAAATCATCCATTCATTACTCTTTCAATACCACCCTATTTGAAGGCTACATTCTAGACACAAAACCCACCATTCACCAAACATAACCAAAAAACATAATCAAAAACCAATTCCTAGAATAATTTTCATGTTTAAAAAATCATTTAAAAATACATGTACAAGCCTTTGGTATCAAATAAACATATATGGATTCCCATGAACTATTATACGTGTGTCAATAAAGTCCACTCACATCATCTGTGAACAAGTTCACCTCACACAAGTTCCATACATAACCACTTACATGCGATCATCCATAAAAAACAACAAGGGCATCACCCAATCAATTTCATTAAAAAATCCAAAAAAGTACCAAATTGTAAAACCAAATCACTTTCAATTTTATACCCCCCTTTACTAGCTTCTATCCATTTAAATCATAGAGTTTTAATTTAATAAAACCCTTAATATTTTCCAAACCCCACTTACACCAACCAAAAACAAGAGAAAGCACAACATACACAAAACTACTAGATGGATGAACTAGAGTCTATTCCTAACACAGTGACATAGAAGTGTGTCATGCCCCAAGTAGGTTGTAACAGAAAGAGGGGCATAAATTGTGAACTTGGAATCCAAATGCGTAATTTCTTCATGTGGGATCACAGAAAAACACTAGATCAATTTTGTTGTCATCATTAGATCCAAAACAATGGAAAAGGCACAAATCTTGAACAACCCATGGTAAACTTGCTTTTGTAAAGAGTGGTGGTGATCAGGAACCAACCCATGGCCTACCTATTTAGCCATGACAATCCTAATTTCTAACTAACATACACCCCAAATAATAAGAACCTCAATTGATTGCATTTTTTCAAGATCCATCCTAGGACAACCCTGAATAGTTCACCAGAGATGGTCCATGGCAGGGCCTGAAGGGCATTCCTAATCCCTATAAGCTATCAACTACATCTAGAATCAAAATTAAATTTTTGGGAGTTATTTTACCCATAAATTAATAAAAAATAATAAAATCGGAATAATGAAAAAGAAAACAAACAATAGTAAAGAAATAAAACTGCCCAAACCTCTATGTAACCTCATAGGTCACCACCCAATTCAGAACTGTGTTCACAATGAGAGTGATCCAACACTATAGAAACCTAAAACTAAAAGCATAATGTAGGCTTGACAATAAAATAATCAGTAGGAATTCTAAATGACAATAATAGAATCCATGTATTTTCCTTTCTTAAGAACATTTGATTAAATCTAGTTTGGAAGTAAAATTACAAAAATAGTTTTTTTTTGCATATTATATAAATAATCATTAGTTTACATCCCACATAAAAATATTACTCACAATGTCTCTATTTCAAAAACAGATTTTTTCTTCAAAATATTATTCACAAATAAACAATACTATGTATTGAAAAAAAGTAATTAAAATAACAGAAATTCAATATAACCACAAGGAATAAAAAAAATTTCTTGAAGAACCTTGGATATACTCGGTTTTGAACCACCTATCAATATAGAGTGATGCCCCCATGTACATAACCATTTGATGTCCTAAACTAACAAATCCAGAAGAACATCCAACCTATCATATATGTGATCTAGGTCGTACCAACCTATATACTAGGGGTGGGTATGTAACCATCAGTAGATCCCTTAAAGGACACTCGTGAAAAAATAGAAAAGTAAACTATTTATGTGGGATGCCCTCTCATGATTGAATCACCATACCTTCCACCACTGCACTGGCCTAACCCAAATATGCACATTTCCTATACAAAAAAAAATCATAATGGGAAATCCTAGATAGGGGTGACCACTATATATTAATACTTATATACATCACTCATTGAATGTCCTAACTCGGCCGTCATGTCATATATATATCATAATCATTTTATAAAACACATTGAGATGCCAACTGGTCTATCACATCTCATTGATTCAAAATCATATATCAAATGTCGATATATGCCTACCGATCACACAAATTTTCCAAACCACATTATTTTTCAAATTCACCAAAACAAATCACTTTTGATTATAAAATTCCAAAAGATCTCTTAAGATTTACGCATCCCAAATTCATTTACCAAAAAAAAATAACAAAAGCCATTTCTAAAACAATGATCAAATGTTTCTTCAATATTGTGATTTCTAAATGCATTGTTAAACCAAAAATCACCCACACACACCTGAAATTCAAAATGGGACATACATTTAACAACCAATCACCTATGTATGATTCATGATAAATTGGGCCAAAACATAAAGAACATAGTCCAAACAATTTTCAAAACACAAGAAACGTGATTTTCTCCATTATAGAAAACATAAAACTATTTTAATTAGAAACTGTAATGTGGGTAGAATAGATTTTTAAGGAGAATATCTCTAGCGTGCGATATTTATTTGATTTCACATCCATGTGTTCACATAAAAACCCATGGGTGATCCATCATCCAATGCAATAGTCTAATTTCATTAAAAACACTCAAAAACTATTTTCATAAAATCAATATTTACTTTCAACCCAAATCCATCCATTTATCCCAATCGTAAAGTGAAAAACATGTTCAAAATACATAAGAACCCTTTTCAAATAACGTTTTAAAATACATTGATATAAATCAACATGTAAAACCTATAAAATCTATGATATGACCAAAATGAATTTAACAAAAAAATCAATGGTAAAATCTCACTTAACCATCCTATTTCACCCTGAAAGATCAATTTTCATTGTATCAAACTCCATTGGAAAAATACACATGGGAAACAAAAAAGTATTTATGTAAAACCCAATTTTTAACAATTTCTAAAAAATTCAAAACATCATGACAATATAAATAGATATATCATAGAGGATCATAGACAATTTATAAATTATTAATGATATCAACATTCAAAAAGTGTTTGTTGTTTACAAAGAACACAAAAATGAATACTTCAAAAGATAGTTAATACAACACTTTATAACTCACATAGGTGCCCACTCTCCCAAAAATAAAACTATATATATATATATATCCTTAAACTGATTCAACTATTCCCCTAGAAATGGGTGAACATGCACATGGAAGAAATATATATTTATATATATTCATACTTGAGTGTATTTAATTTTGCACCACCAAAATAGATTTTAACACCCTATAAATAAATTATAAAACCAAAAAAACATTAAAAACTCAAATTAATTGTTGAAAACAAATCCTGGGATTGGAAACCTTTCCCAAATAAGTGACAGCAGAGTTAATCTAGTCGAACTTCCTCGCCTTTGGTGGCAATTTCCGGAACACATGCCAATGGGTCTTAAGACATCCTCTGCACAACCCAAAATTTTAAAGATACACTGACCCCATACAAAATATACTCATTAGGTTTATGTAAAAAATGAAAACCCCCAAAATTGGAAGAACATCACAATGGAGGGTGATAATTTGTGGCCACTGGAGAGATGTGGCTCGCTGAAGAGGGAGATGTGGCCATAGAGGGTTTTGTGGGAGGGGGGTTTCACACTAATAAGGGAGGTCCGAAAAGGTCCACATGCTAGGAATGAATCTTATAGGAGGGCCACATGCCTCGAAGGGAGGCTGAAGGTGGTGGAACAATGGGGAGGTCCAAGTTGGTATGTGAGAGGCACTCAAATGGAGGAGTGGTGATCTGTGGTTGTGCGCATAGGGGAGACACGCAGGGAGAGGTAGGGGAAGAAGGTGAACCATAGAAGGGAAAGGGGATATGGGGGACTTGTGTGTCAAAAATAAAAATAATATAAATAAATCTAAATAAAAAATCAAAAAATAATTATAATAAATTCAATTTTAATAATTATTATAATAATATTAGTATTAATAATAATAATTTTAATAATAATAATGTTATAATTATTAATAACATTTAATAATTATAAACTTTTTTATCAAAATAATTGTAATAATATTAATATTATTATAATTACCATTCTTATCATTATAAAATCATTTCCTTTTTATTTTACATTTATTTAATTTTACTGCATTCATTAAATATATTTATTTCCAATGTCTGGTAAACATATGGTAACCCTATAGGGTTCAAGAAACCATCTATGATCCATTTAGTAGAATCTATATATTATATAGGTTGTTTAATGGGTATCGGGGCTGGCCATATGGTTTCCACTAACCATGTGGTGCCTGTTCACTGGTGTAAAACACAACATCATTTCCAAAATTCAATAATTTAAACGATGTATCAAATGAAAACCTTGAAAAAAACACATGAGACCTAGGATAGAATAAAAATAAAAGTGTATCTGGGGTTGGGGTGTGATTGAAAAAACATCGAGAAGACGGTGCTCGACAATCTCATTCTGGATCACTAAACATCGAGAAAAAACTCTATAATTTCACACATCAACCCAAGACCCAAAAATTATAATCTCAATGGTAAGTAAATGTTATTTCAACCATGATATACCATCAAAAAAATCTATGTAATTACCAATGAACTATGTCACACATTGCTAAAGTATAAATAATAATTTCCTATAAATATACTTGATGTAGTCTATACCCAGACTAACCACCAGTGTAATCACTATGAACTACTCATTCTCTCAAGTCCTCCATAATAGAGTCCCCTAACCAAAACCCCACACCAAACTGTACCAAAGTCAGCTACACCATAATATAAAATAGAAAACCTCTTCTTACAACCAATCCGACATTTATATTCATTTTCATAGGATCTTATCTCAATCTAAATGAATCTACAGATTCATGAATACATCACGATATGAATTTAAAATTAGTTAATCATCCAAAAATTCTCTTATTTCTATTATATATGTTATATTAATGTCGTTATACTTTAATAATACCACCCACTATCACTGATACATGTCATAGACATATTGGGACAATACGTAACATAATTTCTTATGGTCAGAAAAAAACATAAAAACCATCAATGATGTGGTAATGTCACCACAACCAAAATGAAAACACAAATTCAAATAATTAAATATCATCAGTTGAATAATTAATCTCATGGGGACTTATCTTTTGATACCCATAAAAAACAAGTGATATCTACTTCCTATAAACACTACCCAGGATTAGACTTGGTGTACTATAGAAAATCTTTTATAAACACCCCTACTAGAAAACAATGTAGTGGAGTGCATACCATACTATTTTTATGTTCTAAATAGATATCATACATAGTTATATCCACCATAATATTGATCCTTCTAGGTCAAGACCAAAAATGAGTCAGAAACTGTAACACCCCAAGATTTCAGTGTACATTTCTCTTTGAATAATGCAATAGCATGCGTTGTATACAACTTCAAGTTCTAGCACATTACGACTAATAAAACGAGCCATTTTGAATATTAAGATATAAATTTTTAAAATTTATTAATTTTATTAATCAAAATGGACTTCATTTTTGTATTCGGAATATCAAAAATGACATAGGGTGATATTTTGGTATTTTTATTAAATGTATCAATTTTTTATGAATTGTGAATAAAAATTCGTTATTAATTAAAACCAACATTTTATTTAAATAATTATTTATTTTATTTTAATTGATTTTAATTAAAATTAGATACATAATAAATATATTAGATCAATGTAATTCATTGGAGTCATTTTATAATAAAATTATAAGTAGAAGATTTTATTGAATTTTTTGATGTCTCTAACCCACCTTCTAGGCACATTAGAAAATTTTCATAAAAAGAAATTTTTCTGCTTCTGTGAATTCAAAAAAAAATCCGAGAGACACAGTTGACATTAGTAAGTAACATGAGGTTCAATAAGATGAAAATAATTTTTGATGAATTGTAACTTTTGAATTTTTTTACCACAATTAAAAGTAAATAGGGTTATTAAAGGTAAAAGGGATACTATAATTACCCTATCACATGACCTAATTCTTTTGTATATGTGTTTTTCAACCAAATTCAACCTTAGTAATAAAATGTTATCCTCTTTTATCCACTTGAAATATATTAGTACATTTATTATTATTTTATTTAAAGAATAGTTAAAATTGATATATTCAAATTTTCATAACTAATGCATTTCTAATATATGGTTATACATAAAATAAATTTAACTATAAATATTAATTAGAAACATAAACTTATTTCCAACATAATGGTATTTTATTTATATTTTTAGAAATTAAATAATTAAAATAATTTATGACATAATAATGATGCAGTAATTACATAATTAATGAATGATTAAATTAATTGATTTTATAAATGTCAAAAAATAGGTAAATTTATAATTTTGAAGCATTTAACTAATTTTAAATGTTAATAAGACATGTTAGGATTGATTTAATTTATTTTCTCAAAGTAATAAAGTTTTTTTTACATTCACAAAAACAAAATACTAAATTATGTCAAAATTAACCTAAAAGTGTTTTTAAAAACATTACTATATTATTAATTGATATAATATTCCTACAAATATAAGGTTTTACCAGTGGACATAGATAAGGTTAGATAATTCAATAATTAACTACTTGTGTATCTTAGATTTTTATATTATTTTTATTAAAAACTTATTACAATAATACAAGAATACAAAAGCTAAAAGATAAACTATTTAACTAAGAGTTAAATAAAAAAGATAAGGTTAATATGGTTAAAAAAACCTATATAAAACCTTTTTTTGAGATGTTTTTGACCCACACCCACCTTATCCTCGAATCAAATCCCTTTGTAACCATAATAAACCAAATACGGTTGTATACAAAATTAATATTTCTAGATTTCCATTTAGTGACCATCACCTCTCTTATAAAAGGGTACATTTCCTTATCTCCAAATCCCACCTCCAAAGCCATTTGGAATGGCCAAACCCTACATAAATATACTCACAAATTCCTTGAATTCAACCAAGAAGACTTACATTGATCATAAATCCATCCTAAGGAGACATTTGGATCAAATCAAAAAGAAAGCACTTGAAGAAGATGTAATAATTTCATCACCTCTTTCAATGTTCTATTCTTCTTCTAATTTTTAGTTCATTGATGTTTCCATAACAAAATGATTACTCAATTATATTATACATAATTTTATGTTATTATTAATATTTTATAACCATATTCAGTATTCTATCCATCCTATGAATGACAAAGTTACCATACGTACGTACGTACGGCTGACCGTCTTCACATCATGGTGTAGTTTGTTATTCATCACATAATTATTTGGATGGGTATAAAAAATAGAGTAATTTTCTTAAATAATATATATATCATTTTAATGATTCCGTATATTCCATCCAATTATATACTACTCCACCATCAATAGAATGATATTGTTGGTGGTGCGTATTTATGGATTACCGTCTCCACGAATGTGATGATATTCCTTCACCATCATAACCATTCAAGAATAAATTTCATTTTATGATTAAAAAATAATGTTTATGAACTTAATATAATTCGGGATATTAATCACTTACATCCTATCCATAACAAAAATGACTTACGTAACAAAACATATAATGTAAAATGAATCAGTTAACACCCGAATAGATGATTCAACTGAAATATCATTAACAAATAAATAGTACAAAATTATATATGATATCATATTTATGTATATTATTCTTGTATAATTTAATAACAATGATTTCAACCTTATACATTAGGTTATCATACCCTCGACTAGGTAATAGCACTAGGTATGTGTTAAATTTCACAATCTCTTAATTATATGAGATTGTTTATACGTGAGTATCTACTAATACCTCTTTATCATCCACATTAGTGTTTCATCAAAATGTATTTCAAAACATTTTTACTATTTACTAGACTATGGGTTAAATTCAATCGTACCATTGGTTGATGTTTTATAAAATGGTTTGAAAGAATCATTCCATTGCTTTCCACACAAGGTACTTTATAACCTTTTTGACAAATTATAAAAATAATGTTTTTTTAAAATTATACAGTGGGTGCGACTATTTTTCATTGTTATATCACATTAGAAGCTTCCCTTACAGGATTATAATAATATTTTGAATATAAATTCTTTCTCTAATTTTGAATGATTTCAATGTAGAAAAAAGTATTTAACTCAAATGGTTTTTTGATTGATTTCTCCTATGTAAACATCCTTCAATAGATTTTACATTTGTTAGAAGTCGATATATTATGATACAATCTTCCATATTGTATTGATGGTTTTGTGATATGTTTTACTTTGGATGTGCTATTTTATACCTTTCAGTAATTATGTTTAATGTATTGAAATTTTGATTCCTATTTTCAATATAAATGTTTTTTATGGTTCAAAATTTTCATATGAGGAATGCATTGGACTTAGTAAGTGATAGGTGGGGCCTGCTCTAGACCTTCAATGAATCAGTATGCCTCATAAGAAAAACTAGTTTCTTGGAACAAGTCCTTGAAAAAATGATATTTTTTGTCTTGGAATGAGGCCATGACTATGTGATTATGATGTCCAACATTATGAATTCAATCATAATTAAACTTGAGATTGATATTACCTGGGATTATTATACTAGTAGAATATCAATGTGAATAGGTAAATGGCATTATTTGATTTATCATTACCATATAATGATGTAATTTATGTTTTAATTTTTTTATTTAGTCTTATAGATTGCCGTAAATGTTTATTCTTTTTTATGAAAATTTCTTCTATATTCGTTATCCTTACTCGGCATCTGAGCTCACTGCATTCTTATATATTTTTTAAACGGATGTGAAGAAGTATATTATGATCAACCTGTAGGGATAGGAGAAGGATATGGGTGTGTTCAAAGGGGACAAAATGTAGTTTTTCTATTTCCTAATATTATGTAAATTTTATGTATGTATCTAGTAGTTCCAAGGATACTAAACTAATCTATCTTTCGAGACATCATTTTTTGTGGTCATTCCAATGTTATGTAATAATGCAGCAAAACATCTGTAACTAGGGTTAAAGAATTACAGTTGGTATCTGGGAAAAATTTAGTATAAACCATTGAAACTAGATTTAGGAAAACAATAATTAGAGTACATTACCCTAAGATAGACTTTCAGGATTAGTATAGAAGAACTTCCTCCAATTTCGGTAATGTATATATTTTGTGGGTTTTTCAAGAAATACATCCTTATATAGATACGAGCATGTAGAGGTGGCTCTGGAACATATACACCTAAGAGTAAAAACTCTAACAATAAGTTTCAGGATTGATCCAGGGTATCTGGGTATACAACAATGGGCCTTGCTACACTAATGGAAATGACACTCTAGGGGGATATGCTTATGATAATTCACATTTTCTTTACAATATGTTACGAAGTATTTTTGTGTAAATACCTCCTCTAAGAATTTTTATTATTATTATAAACTATATGCATAAACTATTAAATTTATGTTAGGTATTTTAATAGTATGGAATTATGTATTGTGATTAATAAACTTATATAGTGTATGTCATTGTTTAGAAATGGAACCTAGTGGTAGTTGTGTAAAATATATCAACACATGTAATATATGTAGGGATTTATCTCATACTCAAGATAATTATAGTGTACCTAGTTATTCAATAGTTTCTGATCATCTTATACCTATACTTGACAACTCACTAAGGTTATGAATATTAACCTTACCCATATGGAGCACCATGATCCACAACACGAAGGATCAATGTTAAACCATTTCATGAGGCAACAACCAACAACATTAACTTGGAATACAAATCCATATGTTGCAGAGAAATGTATATGTTTCGTAGGGAAAACATTACTTGATTTGTGGAGTAGGGAAAGGGAAAAAGTTGTGAAGGATGTTTGTCACCTCACTGGAGATACAGATCAATGGTGTTCATTAATTCATAACACAATAGTGGATGAATAAGTATAAAATATGGAATGGTAGGAGTTTAAAGAGTATTTTTTAGAACAATACATTCCGCATAACCATCATGTGGATATGGAAAAAAAAATCTGAGTCTATGGCCAAAGGAGGATGAGAATTTAGAAAAGTATGAGGATAAAAATACATGTTTAGAAATTCACACAACAGATTATATACATAACCCCATTAATAATATTTATCGATTAATTAATGGGTTAAAACCATTTTTCCATTGAGAATTTGACTCATAATCCTTCTCATTGTACGATGATATTGTCTTTTGTGCTATCAAGACAAAAAACAAATTCTTTGACTCTTAGGACTTTAAAGAAAAGAAAATGAGAAGAGATATTTTGAACACTCTAGAAATGGAAAATAATGTGAATAAGGGAACAATTTAATTATTATCATAGAGTAAATGTGTGATGGAACACCCCGGTAATTTCATTAATTGGTGTCAGTTACAAGGGTGGTGAAAATGGCCACCAAGCTCATCATTGTAAGGAAAAAAAGAGGTTTTTAATGTTGAATGCTAAAATTATAGTGAAATGGGACATTATGAAAATTAATTACCTAATCACCAAGGATACATACCTTAAAAAAAGGCCATGGGGGAAATTTTAAGCTTAGGCGATCACTTCAGCTAAGGTCGAATCTCTGAATGACATGGTGGAAGGAAATTTAATGGGTTTCTCAAATTTTACCAATTTATCATCTGATTATGTATCATCAAATTGTTTCATATCTTCCTAATTGTATAAGAAAATTAGATATTTACAATTTTAGTTAATAAGAGTGTTTCCAGTCAAATGTCATAAGGGAAGAATCATTGAAACAATTTTTTTGTGAATCAGTCCCGATTAGGGAATATAAACTTGCTTTATCTAGTGATCGAAACATCATACCCTTGATTGAATATGATATAATCCTCAGTATGGATTATCTTTTGATCATTATGTGAAAATTTGTTATTAGAAAATGGAGATTAGAACTATCAATGATTATAAGGAGTACCATATCATTAGAGAAGAAACACCATCATATGATTCTTATCTAGAACCACCCTCAGAACCTCTACAAAATTAAATTTTTGGGAGGGAAGATAGTGAAACAACAATGTATGAGGAAAGGAATTATCAAACAGAATACTTACCTATTTTGAAATAATATGTTGTTGTTTTTCTAGAGTATTTACCTAGATATCCTCTAGAACATGAAATTGAGTTTTATATTTATTTAATTCCTAGTTCAGGGTCCATATCAATGTCTCTTTATAGAATGGCCACTATGGAATTAGTATAACTAAAGAAATATCTATAGTAATTGAGTAATAAATGATTTATTCTCCGTACTGTGTCTCCATGTGGATCCCCCGTTCTTATTTTAAAAAAGAAAAATGGATCTATGAGGTTGTGCATTGACTATATAGAGATGAATTATATAACAATAAATAAGAATTATCCCCTACCTCACATTTATGATTTATTTTATAAACTTCACAGATCGCAATATTTTTCAATGATTAACTTCCGATCTGGATATCATTAGTTGTGTGTGAAAAATGAAGACATTCTGAAGAAAATTTTTTGTACTAGGTATGAGCATTACCAGTTTACAGTAATGCCTTTTGGACTGACTAATTCACCCTATATCTTCATGGATATAATGAATAGAGTTTTCAAGAAATATCTTGTCGAATCTGTAGTAGTATTTATAAATTTATATCATGGTATAATAAAAAATATATTATGATCTTGAAAATCACTAGTGCGCTATTCAATACTCTCTTAGAAGAAATTAATTATATGGGATGTTTAGCGAGTGTGAATTCTAGTTTCATGAGATTTATTTTCAGGGACATATTTACTCTAAGGATAGAATCCATATTGATCCTTCTATGACATGTGGAATACTAGAATGACCATTATCGATGATTATAATTGAGGTATGCTGTTTTATTGTTTTGGCATGTTGTTATCGACATTTCTTCTAAAATTTTACCCGACTGGCTAACCCATCAACTATTTTCAAACGTAAAGGGTTTAAATTTGTTTGCAGAAATGAGTGTGAAGAATTTTTTGATGAAATGAAGATAATATTAGTTAATGCTCGTATCCTGAGTTTACCATTGTGTAGTGATGAGTTTGTTATTTATAATGATGCTTCAAAGAAAGTACTTGGTTGTTTTCGTATGTAAAATGATAGAGTTATTGCTTATGACTCACGATAGATAAAAATTCATGAACAAAACTATCCCACTCATGATCTTGAGAAAGATACTATAGTCATTGCTTTGATTATATGGACACACTGCCTCTATGATGAAAATGTGAGATATATATCGATCACAAGAGTTTGAAGTATATTTTATCACAGAAATAGCTCAACATGAGGTATATATTATGTCTTGAACTACTCAATGATTATGATTACACTATACTCTACCACCCGGGGAAGGAAAATAAGGTGATAGATGCATTGAGAAAAAATAATCGTGGATTTTTGAACAAGATGAGAGTAGAAAGGGATCCTATGTTTATATATCTTGTAATGATCGATATGAGAATAATCAAGGAAGGTGAAACATCAATACATTTTCAAATAGTTTCCAAACCATATTTACTTGAAAGGATAAAAAGTACTCGAACTGATGATGAGGTGTTTCAAAAGAAAATTAATGTTGTGAATGATGGGATATTTATTGACTTCGTATATGAAGATGTAATTTTTAATATTGTTAAGATACTTTAGGATAGTTACATACCTGATCTAAAAAGGTCATTGTTGGATGCTGTCCATAGCTCAAATTTATCTATACACGATAGTAGCAAAATGATGTATATATATTTGAAGGTACATTTTTGATGGGACAAAATACAGTGATAGATTGCTGATAATTTGTCATGATTTATTGTTTTTAAATAGGTTATGGATGGAAGACAACATCCTAGAGGATTTTAGCATCCTCTTCACATACCAGGGTGGAAATTGGATAATATTACGATGGGCTTTGTCAAGGGGATACCAAAGACTCCTAGAAGGAATGATACAATATGGTTCACTATGGATCGTCTTACCAAGTCACCACATTTTCATACTATATCGAAAAATTTACCAATTGAATTTTTAGCAGGAATATATATTAATGATGTTTTAAGACTTCATGGAGTACCCCAGTAGATTGTTTCTTATTGTGATCTCTACTTACATCGAGATTCAAGAAATGTCATTAGAAGTCCCTTGAAACTGAACATAGTTTGAGCACTGCCTACCACCCACAAAATGATGGACCACCAGAATAGACTATTTAAACCTTAGAAGACATGTTGAGATCATTTTCACATGAATTTCAAGGTATGTGGGATTAATATTTTTCTATTGTTGAATTTTCCTATAACAATAGCTTTTATTCAAGTATATAGATGACACCATATGAATCATTATATGTATAGAGATGTTACACACCAACTTTTTGGTATGATGTATCTGAAAGAAAAATTTTAGTCCTATAACCATTTTAGTAATCAATGGAAAAGGTCATGATTAACAAAACACGCATCAAGGCAGATCAAATTAGGCAGAAGATCTTTTCCGATAACTGTAGGAATGATATTGAATTTCAAGCAAGAGATCACGTTTTCTTGAATGTATCTCCATTAAAGGGTGGTGTACGTTTTGATAAGAAGGGTATATTAAGTCCCAGGTACATTGGACATTTTTCAAATTCTTGATCCAATTAGAGTTGTAGCGTACCATTTTGCAATGCCTCCTTGTCTCTCCAAAGTTCATGATGTGTTCCACATATCATGGTTGAGAAAATACATGTCGGACCCAGCACATGATCTCACATATGAAGAAATAGAGTTGGAACACAATATGTCTTATTGTGAAGAGAATTTTATGATTCTTGATACCAGAGAACAAGTGATGAGAAACCAGAGGACTCGTTTGGTAAAAGTTCTATAGAGAAACCATAAGACGGAAGAGGAAATGTGGGCACCCAGGGAACATATGATGAATAACCACATGAATATTTTTAGGCAGTAGTATTCTACAAATTTCACACATTAAATTATTTGAAAGAGAGAGGAATATGAAACCCCAAACAATCACGATACCTTTCTCTTTGAATCATTCAATATCTTGCGATGTACAGAAAATCGTCTTCTAGCACACCACGACCAATCAAACTAGCCGTTATGAATAGTAATACCCACTTTTTGAATTTGTTTAAATTTTAATTTTCTAAATAGAAGTCATTTTTATATTTGTTATATAAAAATTAGCATAAGATGAATATTTGGTATTTTTCAGAAAACATTCTATTTTTTATGAATAGTAAAAAATAATGTGTTATTGTTTAAACCCAATTTTTTTAAATTTTTTTTTATTTTTTTTAAATTTATTTTATGTCAAAATATTTACATAATACCAAAATTACTTCAATTTAATTCATTGTAGTCATTTTATAATAAAGTCAGATGTATATGGTTTTATTAAATTTTCAACGTCTTTTACCCACCTTCTAGGCATGTTGAAAATTTTGCATAAAACATAGTTTTAATGATTCATTGAAATGAATTTAAAAATACCGAGAGTCATGGTTTTCATCAGTATGTAAATATTTTTTCAGTAAGATGAAATAAAATTTTGGTGAATAGTAACTTTTGAATTTTATTACCATAGTTAAAAGTAAATAGGGAAATTAAAGGTACAAATAATATTATAATTACCGTAACACATGTCCAAATTGTATGGGATATGTGTTCTTCGATCCACATCAACATTATAAATTATATATAATCCTTATTGATCCAATTGGATTAGATTAGGACATTTAATATTATTTTATTTAAAAATAGTTAAGTGATAAATTCAAATTTTCATAACTAAAACATTTTTAATATATGGTTTTACATAAGATATATTTGACTATAAATATTCAATAGAAAGCTAAAATGATTCTAAACATAATTATAATTTATATATAATTTTCAGACATTATACAACTAAATTTATTTATGACGTAATAATGATGTAGTAATTAACAGATTAATGAATGATTAAAATAAATTATATTATAAATATCCAAAAAACTTGTAAATTGAGACTTTCGATGAAATCGACTGATTTTCTAGGTTAATGTGATATTTTTGTATTTATTTTTTTAATTTTTTTGATGTAATCTTGTTTTTTGACTTCCAATAAAACCAGATACTAAATAGTGTCAAAATTGACATAAATGAGTTTCTAAACAAAATACAATATTATTAACTGATATAATATTACCAATGATATAAGGTTATTCCAAAGGAAATAGATAAGGTTATATAATAATGAACCACCCGAGGTTCTCTTGCCTTTTTATATTATTTTTATTAAGCATTTATTAAAATAATACAAGAATACATGGTATAAGTTATACTATTTTACAAAAAGTTAAATCTAAAGGATAAGGATAATATGGTGACCTAAATCTACCTATAACCAATTCGCTGAGCATTTTTCGACACATCCCCACCTTATCCTTAATTAAATTTCTTTTGGATCCTTTATAAACCAAATATGATTTTATAATAAATTAATATTTCAAGCGTTTCATAAAGAGACCCTGGAAACTCTTATAAAAGAGTACCTCCCCTTCTCTCAAAATCACACCTAGAAAGCTATTTGTCTCGGACAAAACCAACTATAATATCCTCCCAAAAACCCTCAATTCATCCTAGATGCCTTACATTTATCATAAATCTGACCTATAGAACCTTTTTGATCAAATCAAAAAGAAACACCTGAAGAATAAGTAATAATTTTATAATTTCTTTAGAAGTTTTTTTCTTCTTCCACTTCCTATTTATTTGTTGTTTCCATATAAAGGTATTAACTACAGTAACTTCTACATACTCTGATGTTATTATTAATTTGGTAAAATCATATTCATTATTTTTTCCATCATATGAATGACATTGTCACCATACATGCGTACGTACAGCTTGTCGTCTCCACATTGTAGTGTAGTTTGTTATTCAAAACATAATTATTTGAATGTGTATAATAATGAGTAAAATTGATTTAAATAATAAATATAAAATGTTAATGATTCTGTATATACCATAAAATTTAATAATATTCTACAATCAATAAAATCGTATTGTCTCTCATGAATACGTAAGGATTACCGTCTCCACGAACGTGATGTAATTCATTCCAAATCGTAACCATTAATGAATAAATACTATTTAATAATTAAAAATAATGTTTAAGAACCTAATATCATCCTGAACATTAATCAGATATATATTATCCATAAAAAAATGTCTTATGTAACAAAACCTATAAATGAAATCGAATCAGTTACCGCCCGAAACGATGATATTATTGAAATATCATTAATAAATAAATATTTAAAGACCATATATGATATCATATTTATCTATATGGTTCATGATTAATTTAATAACAATTATTTATCCATTATACAAGAGGTTATCCTACCCTTGACTATGGAAAAGTACAGTGTAAGGGTTATATATCACAATCTCTTTATTATCAAGGGTTTTTTTATACATGAGCATCTATTGTGACCTCTTTAACATCCACATCCGTGTTTCTTATAAATTTATTCAAAACAGTATTACTATTTAATAGACTATGGGTTAACATATTTTTTACAATTGGTTGACTTTTTATAAAATTGTTTGAAATGAATATTTCCATTTCTTTCAAAACAATGTACTTTATGACCTTTTCTACAAATTATGGAAAGATGGTTTTTTAGCATATACAGTTGGTGCATCTATTTCCCACAATTATATCACCATTGAAGCTTCCCATACATTCTTATATGAATATTTTAAATACAAATGTTCACTTTAATTTGGAATTAATGTAGTTTTGAAAGAAATATTTCACTCAAATAGTTTTTTGATTGATTTTATCTATGTCGGCATCCTTCGTTGGATTTTACGTTTGATTAATATTGATCTATTATGATACAATATTCCATATTGTTTTGATGTTTCTGTGATATTATTGAATGTGGATGTAATTTTTTATAGCATTAATGGTTTATAGATAATGTATTGAAATTTTTTATGCTATTTTAATATGCATGTTTAGGTTATGTTTCAACATTTTCATATGAAAAATGCATTGGACATAGTAAGTGACGGGTGGGGCCTACTATAGCCCGTCGATGCATCCGTAGTTCACATGAGAAAAACTAGTGTCTTAGAATAAGGCATTGAAAAAATAATATTTATAATATTGTAATGAGGAATTGAATATGTGGTTATGATATTAGACATTATTCATTCCATCATTATGAAATTTGAGATTTATTTTACATGTGATTATCTGACTTGAGGAATATCCATGCGATTCATTAAATGGATTTATTTCATTTATTATTGTTATATTATGCTGAATAATAAGTTTAAAAGTATTTTGTTTTAGTCTTATACATTCCCTTAAATGTTTATTCTTATTTATGATTGTTTTTTCAATATTTGTATCCATACTATGCATCTGAGCTCACGAGTTTCTTATTTTTTTTTTCAGGATGTCGAGAAGTATATTATGATTAACGTGCAGTGATATTACAATGATATGACAATGTGAAAATGGGAAACAATGTTTTTTTTATTTATTATTGTAATTTAGAACTTAAGTATGTATATAGTACTTCCATGGCAAATAAACTAATCGGTCTTTCAAGACTTGACATTTTTTTATCTTGCCAATGTTATGTAACATTGCTTTGACTCCGGGTATCTAAGGACAAGGTTCTACACAAACATAAAAAAATTGACTATAACCCTCATGTAATAGTCATCAAGGCTAAGGAAAATTTACACATCCACACATATATTGGAGGATTCCTGAGACACAACCACCTCTATATTATAAGGATCCATAGCTACTCCCTACAGGGACAAAACAAACCCCATGAAAAGGACTTCCTGACCCAAAAACACGCACTTTGTAAACATTGTGAATAGATTCTCATTATGATGATCTTTAATACCAATAGAGAGATCCTCTATATGATCTAACTATTATTCATAGTACACAATAATGTAATCAATAAAAACCACCATGACTATATCAATGAAATTCATGAACAATGAACTCACCACCCACATGAAAACATTAGTAGAATTCATCACACCGAACAGAATCATAATGAATTCATATTGCCTATAAAGATATCAAAAAACAGTCTTCTGAATATCCTAATCCTTACCCACACATGTTGATATCTTGACCAATGATCGATCATCAATAACCAAAATTATCCTTTTAATTTTATCAAATAAATCCACAATACATGGAATAAAAAATCCATACATAATTTTCACTCAGTTTAGGTGAAGATAATCGATAAAAATTCACATATTGTCACCGTTATTATTTATTATAGTTTCCCCACCTGAAGGTGACACACTTTTCCAAACAAACCCATTCTAGAACAAATAATTGAGATTTAATAACCTCTATAATATATAATAATAATCTATCCTATAAATAGATAACATGATAAGAGATATGATTTATTGTAGCTATATCTCATACTCAATATCCAATCGAGGGGTTAACACAACTGCCTCATTTAATAATATTTTAGTTTACACTCCAACTACCCATGGATACACTGACTACTAAACCATTGATAATAATGGAATTAGATCATAAATAAAAAATGGAATGTATGGAACATGACTCGTACTGATTAAACGGTTTCTCTCACCAAGAAACAATATTGTATCTTCATTAGAAATATTAAAAACAACCATCCCCTGAAGAATTACATGATAGATTACATAGAATAAAACACATAAAAACTATATATTATTTCAAACAGATGTATCTATAAACATTTGATATCTCCCCCAGAGTGTTTTTTCTTTTGTACTAGAGAAAAATTTGTATATACTTCATAAAAGAGATCTTGATTGCCAACTTTTGTAGTCAATGAAAAGGAACTGAAAGACGATCTATAAAAAGTCAAAAATGCATGGTTGATGGAATATGATATAAATGTTTGTTTTAATACATAATCAATTAAATAATGAACCCTTGTATAAAACAAGGAAATTGTACCTCTAAAAATGTTTGGTCACTATTGTTTTAGGAACACTAATTTTTTATGTTGACAACAATATCTCATGTGGACTCTAGGACCACTCTAATGACCACCTCCATAGTCATGCTCTATTGTCTGAGGATAATGAGAATCTCTATGATGTTTTAAATACCGAAACCCAATATCTTAGCGTTGGTGCCTTATTTTATTACATTAACATAGAAACAAGGATGTTTTATCTTAAAGGAATAAATATTTAATTAGATTTTTAAAACAAGATACAATAATATTTTCAACATCACAACATGAAAGAAAATTAAACATATAAAGTTATTTTCAACAACACAAAAACTCCTAGATTATCCATGAAATTATTTAATAATATTCATCTTCACCACCTAGGGGAAAATTAGACGTATGTAATGGGTGAGATCAGATGATCAGTAATGTTATTAATACAATGGATGTCGTCATAAACATAAACAATAGGAATAGTGAACAATTTAAAACACAAGCCTTAAAAAATATACATGAGCATAATATGGTAAGAATGAAATATTATTAAATATTTCCATATACATGATCTGGATAGAATGAAAAAATAACATTGATATTATACTAGTATAATAGTAATAATGTTTATCAGTTGATAATATCCTAACGACGGAATACATAATGATAGACATCTTTAACATAATATCCTCTGACAAGATGTCTGAAAATACTAGGGTATGGCCCTAGAAAAAACCCAATTATGAATTGTCCCATGATTCCTACTAATACATCGAGGGGAGATTGAAATTTCCACCAATCACATTATAATTCCAATTAATTCCTCAAATGGAAGGGGCTAAACATAAACACCATTATCATTTGAAATAACATTCCCCAATTTGTACACATAAACACTAACCATTCTGAGTAGTATAGTTAATGGTATCCAGATAAAAAATCCACAATCAAACTGATTATAAACCATACAATACAATATGGTACATGATATTCATAATATATTATCCTGAAAAAGATTTACAATTTAACTGAGGTGTTGAATTAATAAAATAGTATAATAAAATCATCAAGAAATTTTTGAGAGAAAGACACCATTTCATTGAAAAGAAGAGTTCTTTTGGAATAATCATTGCATAAAAACAGAAATGAAATTATTTAGTTTTTTAATATTTAAATGATTGGTTTTATAAAAAAATTTCATTTTAAATCATATTATAGAGTTCACATGAAAATAGGTAAGAATTTGAGGTGTTCCCATGAGTTTTCCTTGTTTATCATAAAGAATTGAAAAGGATCATTATAAAACATTTAACTCTTCATTAAATAATTATGTATTATGATTTTTACAATAAAATAAGTCATTAAAACATAACCTAATTTGATTATATATAAATATTTAAGTATTTAATTGGGATTTAGTTATAAAAAGAGTATCCCAAAGGTAAATGGAGGATCAAGTACAAAACCATTGTCATATGACTGATTGTATTATACACATGTCCATAGTGTCTTGGATAATAAAATTAAAACCATTAATTATATAATTATGAACTATATTTACATATATTTGACTCATTATATTTTTATAAAGTTAATTATTGTTCTTATTTATAATTTATAATATATATATCTCTTATTTTGGAGTGTTTGTTTTCTATGATTTCATGATCGTTTCCCTAGATTATAACTAATTGAGTTTTTGTAGAATTGATATAATTAAATATTATAGAACATATATATTATTTATGAAAATATATTAGTGTAAATGGTCATAAATTTTTTTGTGTACATGGTATGAGGATAAATCCATATATAATACATTTGGTGATAATCGTTTAGATTTTTACAACGATTTTTTCATTGGCTATTAAGAACTAGTTTGGTCATATGTATATATGTACTAGTTCCAGAACATTAATTTGGTCAAAAAACTTATATTATATTTTTTTAATCCCTAAAAATGGTATCATGATCATCCATGAAAATGGTAATAGAAAATCAAAACTCGTCATCCTTGAATGCTATAAATAAACACATTTTAGACACGGTTTTCATTTCATTTTGCATAAAATTATTTAAAGGAGAGATGATGATGAATACATTCATTAAAATGAATTAATTACAGTATATTTAAGGTAATAAATATTTCATACTTTTTTAATGATGGGTGTTGAAGAGAGAAAATGAAAAGAAAGGAATATGAAAAAAAATAAGTTGAGAAATCCCTTATGAAATTCAGCAGCCTAATGACGTCACTTAAAAAAATTAAAAATAAAATGATGAGTAAAAATGGGGTATCTCATTATTTTTAATATAATATTTAAAGTATCAGGGATATGAAATGTCATATCACAATATATTCTTCTGGAAATTAAAATGGAATAACACAAATGTTGTGAATGAAAATGTGTCGGGTGGTATATTCACATACCTTATAGAGTAACTCATATAACATTATGGATGGAAAATTGGGAGTTCAAGAAACTATGGGAATAATCCTAGGATTGTAGAATTAAAAAAAATTGAGGATGATGATTTTTGAATGAATCTAAGGGAATAAAAGGGTTGTTATTTATAGCAAAACTGATGTAATTTTTTATAAATTTTAGAGGACACCCTATTAGTGGTATACACAATACCCTAGGATTTCCGATGGTATTGGACACATGGGACATGTCATGTCGTATATTAATGTAAACTAGTAATCCTGAATATTATATTAGTTATTATATCATTATGAAGTCATTATGAATAATAAAATTATTGAGACATAGAAAAAATAAAATTATTTTATATTTTTTAATTATTGAATCATTATTTAAGACTATTAATTTTTTATAAACATTATTAATACTGTAGTTTGATATATTAATTTAAAAATTATAGAAATATACAATGTTTACCTTAAAAATGAATTTGTCAAATTTTTCATATTTTAAATAAAAATTATACTCAAAAAATAACTGATGGAATTACAATTTTATTTATAATTGTTTCGGTGAGGTTACTATTACATTTGACATAATACTATTCATATGTTTAAAAATACTATTCCAATGGGTCAAGTTTATATTCTACAAAAAATTTAAGGTGATCCTATCAAACTCAAAATATCTTATTGACCACAACTGTGTAGGAATTTTTTTTTCAAAATTCAACCCACATAAGTGGGAAATTTTTTATGTTGCTAGGTTTTAACTATCTCCTATAATAATTTTTAGTTTATCAAGATGATTAGTGGTTCATGAATTCTATTTATTTGTAAAACCATAGAGTGTGACATGTCCCCACCTTACAAAAGTTTCTTCCTCAAAATTAAATGATTGTTTCCTCATAAAAATATTTGGGTAGTTCTTAATCATAATATCCAAAAGATAACACATCACCTCTTCAATTATATGGTATTTCCAATGTACCTTTACCAGTAGAGTCATATAATTCCTCAAAACTTGTTCTTTAGTTTTTAGAATCAGGATAGGCTCTACATAGTAAGATAAGTTAGGTTCCATTTCTATTCCTTCTGAATTGAGTACATGTGTTGGGCCTGTAATGAACTTTCTCAACATTGAGATGTTGAACACATTATGTACCTTTTAAAGGATATGGTTTATTTTAAAATCATAAGAGACAACTGTAATTCTCTCCAAATTTTCAAAATGGCCAATGTATATGGGACTTATTTTACCTTCCACCAAATATCATATAACACCCTTACATGGATATACTTTTAAGAAAAAACTAATCTCACACATGAAATATCAAATATAATTTTTATTATCATCATAACACTTCTTCTTTCATTGAGTTACATTGATATGGGTTTGAATAGTATCTATCTTCGATATTTTTCCTCTACATGATTTGGGCCCACAAGCTTCCTTTCACCAGCTTCATCCCAACACATTGGCATATAAAATATCTTTCTATACAATGCTTCATATGGTGCCATTTGAATACATTAATGAAAACTATTATTGAAAAAAAACTCTACTAATGATAAATAATAATCCCACAGACCTTGAATATCACGTGAGCACGATCTCAACATGTCTCCTAATTTTTGGATCATCCTTTCTGATTTAACATCAGTTTAAGTGTTATATATAATAAAAATTGAAGAATAGTATCCAAATTCTTTTGAAGACTTTTCAATAAATTTTATTTGATTCATGGATCCGGATCAGACACAAGTGAGATATGTATTCCAGGATGTCTCACAACTTCATTGATATAGCGAGGTGTGTGGCGCTCTAGTGGTAATTCCACCCTTATAAGGAGGAAATGTGTGGATATCATTTGTTGACCAATAATTACTGATATTTAATCATTAATTAAGGAGTTTTGGGTAATCTAGGGACAGAATACATTGTCATGTCATCCCATTTCCATATATGAATAGGTATAGGTTACCTGAATTCTCTAGGATGTTGTCATTCAGTCATTATTTTTTCACAGACTAAACATCATGATACATAATCAGAATTTTCCAGCTTCATGTTTCCCCACTAGAAACGTTCCTTCAAATCACTATACATTTTAGTGCTTCCAGGGTGTATATATAAATTTGAGCTCTTTTCATCAATCATTGAATCCTATTTCATCTCGGGTATATAAGGATCACATACCATCTTCCAGGATTTTAAAATTACATCTTCACACCCGAATTATGATAACTTCCCATCATTCACCCTGTTAATTTTATTTTTAGGATTCTCAACATCATATGGAGAAGTTATAATTACTTCCAGCAATGATGTTTGGGAAAATAATTGAAAAAGTAATGATTTTTCCCCTCCTTTAATAATTCCCATTTCCAACATTCCTACATACTAGAATACAAGATCTCATTCAATCCTCATTTTTTATACTCTATGATCCTTCCAAATCATTGCATTAGCAACTTAATTTTCTATTCATATGGGTGCAGTATAGAACAATCGTAATCCTTGAGTAGCTTGAACCATTTCCATTTCCTCATGAAAATTTTATTTCTATGATAATATTTATTTCTAGCTATTATGATCAGTATATATGTCACATATTTTACCATAGAGATAATGTCTTTATATCTTCATAGAAAATATTGTAGCTGCTAACTCAAGATCATGTGTTAGGTAGTTTTGTTCACTATTTTATAACATCCTTAATTAATTGGAAATTACTCTATAATTATGCATAAGTAAACATCCATGTTCTTTCATTGATGATTTTCAAAAAATCACAAACCCACCATTTTCTGATGGTATAGTAAATATTTGAGAATTAATTAAAATCTTATGTAGTTATTAAAAACATTATTCACATTATTTGGTCCATACAAACAAAATACCTTCATGATTAATCTTAGTCAACTGGCTGGATAAATGGGTGTTTTTCTGAATAAAATGTTGATAATAACATGGTAAACTAGTCAAATTACATACCTCAATTATGTTCATTGAAAGGGGCCATCCCTGGTTATCCTTGGTCTTTACAGGATCAACTATTATTAAATTATTAGATAAAATAATTCCATGAAAAGAATCTGATTGAAGCCAACATTCTCACTTTCTAAACATCCCATGTAATTTATCTCTTCTAATGGTCTCTAGAATAATGTCATTGTGTTTTTCATTATCTTCATAGGTTTTGGATTATACCATTATATCATCAATAAATTCCCAAAAAAAATAATCAAGATATTTCATTACTAATATATTCATTAGATCCATGAAAATTGACAGAGCATTAGTCAGTCCAAAATGTATTTTATATAATCATAATGCCTATACCATTTTCGAAATGTTTGCTTTAGAATGACTTCCTTCCACACAAGAAATAGATTATATCTCGATCAATGGTTAATCATTAAAAAATATTTTCTTCTATGAATTTGATAAAATAAATCATCAGGCCAAGGCAGGGGATATTGGATCCTTATTGTAATAGCATTGATTTCTTTATTGTCAATGCATAGCCTCATCGATCAATCTTTCATTTTTGAAAAAGTGATCATGAGATAACCTTTTACAAAAACTAGGGCATTTAAAATCAATATCACTCAATTCCTCTTTTTGTTTATTTAATTATAATAATTACATTGTGGTTATTCAATTAGGAGTCTTTGAAATATGCCTTCAACCAGAAATAAAATCAATAGAAATCCCAAGTTCTCGCCATTGAGGATGCCCTGGTAAATCCACTGGAAATACTTCAATGTATTCTTTCACTATATATACAACCTCAAATTTATTATTTGTTTCCTCTCCTATAGATATTGATTCATCATTCTCCCTAATAATTGGATTTATTAGAGCTACATGGTGGGGATCCAAATAAGAATCATATGTTGATGTTTCTACTTTAATGATAATGGATTATACCCCTTCATTTCCAATATTAATATCTTTATTCCTCCAATATATTATTGCATCATACTTTTAGAGACAATCCATGCTAATAATTATATCAATGTAGACGATAGGTGAAATGATAAAATCATAAGATAAATCATATTTATATGCAATCATGGGGATTTCATCCCACATCTTTATTACAATGACACTTCCATTAGGGGTTTTGACTGCCAATTACCTTGTAAAAGAGAATTGAAAATATCTAATTTGTAATGAAAACTAAGAACATTTAATGGAATGTGATGATCTATAATAAAATAATTCATTGAACATGTTTGAGGAAATGATTTATTATCTACGCCCACACCAATATAAACATCATCTTCAATAGTTTTGATTAAATAATCATGGCATTTCTCCCTTTTCATTATCAGGGTAATTATTCCATGATGCTTAAGACAATCATTGGAATAATTTCCCATATATTTTCAATTTTATCATTGAACATGGTAGCTTCATTTGTTGCATTGTAATCCCATGATTTTTGGACTCTTTCTCCACATTTGTAACAATATCTTTTTCCTTTTATCAATGATTCGTGATGTTTATTTCTAAAAGTGTCCCATGTTTAAAAAACCCCCCTTTTATTATTCCAATTATTCATTTGTTCCCCTTACATTATCTTTTTCTATTGATTTCATTTAAATTCATAAGAAATATATAATTTTTCTTTGTCTTGATTTCATATGAGACTATTTCTTTATATGATGAGTTTATTTGGGAAACTAGTGTCGTTCAATAGAATGGTTTTAAAACATTATATAATTGATCAATTATTCTCCTTTTATTGTGTTTGTATTCTATTGAATACCTTCCTAGACTTATAAAATTGTATTCATAAACGTTTTCATAATATTTTTGTTTCAAAATCACAAATTTCTCTCCATTTATTATCAATGTTCTTTAGAAAACTATTTTTCTAATAATATCTATTTAATGTCCCTCCATTCCATTTCATCTATTTTTTCTCCTCTGTTGTGGGTTGAAATAATGAAAACCAATGATCAGCATTATCTGATAGCTGTCAAACTACAATGACAAACTTCATGCTTTAGTTACATCCTAGTGCGGGAAATATATTCTATAGGGAACTTATCCACTACTTAGCTATAAATGGGTTTGTAGTCCCACTGAATGAAAATTGATTTTGTTGTATAATGTGGTATAAAATTTCCCATCAATGTTGTATTTCAGGATTCCCTATATGGGATAGTATATTGTTCATAATCTGAGTCAATTTTCCCAATATAGTTATATATTTCTCATTCCAAATGGAAACTATACTACTAGAACCATCATCATTCATAGGATTAAAATCCCTACAATGGATACATGGGTTCATGAAGTATCCACTCATCCCACTAAGATCCATTTCAAGATAATGGATTTCTATAGTTTAGGTTATAAATCATAATTTATAACATCCACAGAGAATAATACTTATCATTCACTTAAATCATATTCATTACTAATCTCACAATCATAAACACAACTTCATTGAGGTAAAATTTACATTTAATTATTTTATAATGGTTTTTAAGAAAATGTGAATTATTATAACAATATCCCTTTGGAGGGTCAAAATAGGTGCACAATAAGGCTTGTTTTTGTGTTCTAGGATACCCAATGTCAAAACCAAAACACCTTGTTAGATTTTTTACTCATAGGTACATTATATCCAGAACCGCGCCCACTTGTAGTTTTCAGACATGGATTTATTTTCTAGAAATATCGACATAAACTATTCCTTTATACAATTTCATGATGTTATTGTATGTTTATCCTATAAGACTATATTAGGGTTTTGTTACCAAATCTAGGCTTTCTAAATCTATTTTCCATATTGTCTACTAAAGATCATTTGATAGCATCTATAAAGACCCAACTCCATTTTTAGAGTGATTGTTCTTTATTTCATTACATTGGCATATAAACAAGGAATTTTTATCCCAAAAAGACGAATAGTTTATAACAATTGGAAATCAAGATACATATATAATTTAAACATTAAAATAGGACATCAATTTCAACATATAAATTTCTTTTGAATCACACATAAACTCGTAGATTATTTTAGAATGTCATTCATAATATTAATATTCACCACCTATGGAAAAATAAAACATTAGAAAGGGCTGGGATCAGATTCTCAGTAAAGGTAAGTAATACATCATGTGTTATAATAAAGATGAACATTATTCATGGTGAATTACTGGAAAAAGTCCCTATAAAATATATACAAGATCATAATATGGATGTAATGAAAGATGATTAAATAAGGCCTTATAAATGATCACGAGAGAATGAAACATAATAATTGATATTATAATAGTAAAATATTCACATGGTGTATTAATTTATAATATCATAATTAGGGAAGGGATAATTCCTTATCTTTGAACCATATTGTCATGGTCTCGACTAAGAGGTCTGAAAATACTAGGGTAAGGCCTCGGTAAACACCATGTTCTGTTTTGTCTCATCAGACCTATCGATGCATCAATGACCCATATTAGAACCCCCCTAATGTTTTATGTCTCATTCATTACTTATATGAATGGGGATAAACGTAAACAACATTATCATATGAAATAAAATTCCCCAATCTCTACACATAAACACTAAAAATTATGATTATTGTGGTGAATGGTATTAAGATAGCACATCCACAATCAATATGATCATATAACATTAAATAAATTACTATATATTATATACATAAGATATTAACCTCAATAAGACCTAAATTTCAATATATTTGTTGTACTAAACAAAAAAAACTTGAATAAAATCATCGATGAATATTTTTAGAGAAATACACATTCACATTGAAAAGAATAGATATTTTGAAAAAATAATTGCATCTAGTGAGAAATGAAAAAATTTATTTTTTCCAAGATTACATAAGTAGTTTTAGAAAAAAATATTTTTTCTTATAACATATTATGGTGTGCACTATAAAAAGGGTAATAATTTATGAAGATCCCATGAATCGGGCCTGTTAATCATAATAAATTTAAGAATGATAATTATAAAACATTTAACTCCCCATAAAATAAAGATAGATTATGATTGGTAAAAACATACAAGACATTCAAAATAATAATATAAGGAGTAAATAATATTAATTTCTAATTTAATTATGATTAGGTGACATGAAGAGTATCTTGATGGAAAATGGAGGATGAGGTGGAAATTACTTACCTTATGTCCGATTGTATTCTACACATGTTTAAAATGTATTGTATAATGAAATTGAATCTATTAATAAATTAATTCTAAAACTAATTTACATATATCTGATTCATTATCCTTTTCTTAAGTTCATTTATGTTCTTATTGATAAGTTATAATATTTAATTCCATTATTCTAGAGTGTTGGTTTACCTTGATTTCATTACGTGTCTGCTCGATTATAAGTAATGGAGTTCATGATGAATGGTTATAATTCTCCAAAATAGAAAATATATATTAATAAAAATATATATAATTTTAAATGGTTATATATATCATTTGGTAACCTGGGATCCTGATGAATAAATAGGGAAGACATTTAGTGATAATTTTTTTTACGATTTTTTTTTCCTTTATTTTTTACGAAAATATTTTGTTGAATGTATAAATATATATATTCGTCCAGAAAATTAAGTAGGTTATAAAACATATATTATTTTCTTGTTCACCCATAAAATTTTTTTCTTTACCTAACCTGAATATGGTAATAAACATTGGAACCTCATCATCCTTGAATGAGATAAATTAACACATCTCAAATGGTGTCTTCGTTTCCTATCGTATAAAAGGAGGAAAGTGAGAGATGATGATGAATTATTAAATTAGAATAAAAAATCTAGTATATATAATGTAATTTTTTTATCATACCTTTTGGATGAGGGGATTTCTTGAGTGAAAAATAAAATAAATGAGCTTGATAGGAAAAGAGATGTTGAGAAATACATTACCAAAATATAGGAAACAAACAAAATCACTTCAAAATTAAAAAAAATTATTATGGGAGAAAATGGTTTTTTTAGTTATTTTTTTAATAATTTGGATAGTGAGGGGGATTTGGAATTAAATATCCCAATATAATAGAATGGTGATTATGAAATAATAACACAAAAGAACTATTTTAAAAAGATAATGGTGGTTTATTTCCATACCTTGTATAGTAACACCTAAAACATGAATGTTGGGACATTTGGGTTGTAGACACCTTGAGAGGACTCCTACAAAGGTATAACTACCAAATAATCAATGATTATGAATTTGGAATGAATGGATTTCAATAATTTATTGGGTAATTATAGAAATATTGAGGGAATGTTTTATTTATTTTGAAGAAGTCCCCATTAGTAGTATATGAAAAAACATAATATTTCCCATGGTATTGGCCACTTGGGACACCTAAAATCATATTTTAATGTTAAAATGTTGAAAATATTTTTTTATTCGTTATCACACCATTACGATGTCATTAAACATACCGAAAACTCGAAAATGCATTTTTACTCTTCAAGAAATACATAAGTATTTTATAAAATTTTGATATATTCAAAATAATTTTTGTCAATGTTCAGAATTAAAAAATGACATTTATTTTATCATGATAATTCTATAAATATGAAAATTTTATCTTTTATCTATGAAAAAAATTTATTTAAAATACTTTCGGACATAAAATGCATACTAAAATGCATCATAATACTTTTGATAGTTTTAAAAAAATTATATTATCAATTTTAATTAAATATGAGAGTTTTATAATTTCTATTTCATTATTATAATTATTAAAAAAACGTATGTTTTATATAAAAATTTAATATTTTTGATATTTAAATGTTTTACCTAAAAGATCAATTTATCAAATTCATCTTGTTTTTATGAAAAACTAAACTCAAATCAAAAAAATTGCAATGAAAATATTAGTTATACATTCTTTAGTGAGGTTAATATTACATTGTTTTTATTAAAATTCATAAGGGTAAAATTAATATTCCCAACATTCATGTTACTATTAACCAAAAAAATTATGTTGATTCTAAAAAAATCTAAATATCTTACCAATCGCAGCTATGTACGTCTGCGTTTTTAAAATTCACATCACAGAAGTGGGAAATAAATATGTTTAGTGTCAATGTTTTTAGTATCTAATATAAAAAAAAATAGCTTGTCAAGGTGATCAATTTTTCATACATTCTATATATTTTTATAAATAATGGATGATACATACGTAGTCTTCATACCCTCTATTCTCTCTATTAAACTCAAACTAGACCACTACACAACTATTGTATTATATTAACATTCCTCATTGGATGAACATGAATAGGAAAAGTAAAAAATCATTGACCACTCATAAATGATGGAAACACTCTCCTATAATGACCTTAGAATCCATAAAAAACACCCATTTTATCTCTTATAATACGTGTGAGATGCACCCCCCTAGTGAAAAAAAGATGATGAGGAATACTACATATCCCTGAACAACCGAAAAATATTCTTTCCAAAAAACAAGGAACCTCATACCATAACTCTACAAAAGGGGATTCTTAATGAATACAATATTGGGGGGATACAGTTCTAGAAATTATTCTCAAAACAAATATTCCTTTTCAGAAATAAGTGATATGTATTCAATATAAAAATGATAACATAGAATAAGATCTCTAGATAGAAGGCATCCTTGAAATGCCTCCCTTGGGCATATTCATCTCCAACTATTTTGAATAATATAAAAAAAAATTCTTAAAATATATCCCAAAATGATATATAATTTACCTCCCATGCTGGAGGACATTTAATAACTATTGAATAGCCACCTTTGTTGTTAGAGAAATAAACCTTGCTTAAAATGTCCTCGATATATCTCTTGTAAGACTACAAACTCCTCATGATCCATGAGTAACCTGATCCACCACTACCACACTACTCCACATAACACCTTTGTAGATAATGCAACCAAATGATCCTTCTGAGAAAAAATCTATCTAGAAGATATCTCAATCTCAAAAAAAATTCTTTAATACATGTGTATTAAATTGATCCCTCATACTTTGGGGAAATATAGTTATAAAAATCTAGATGCATCTTATTCAACAATCCCTATTTGTCATCTTCTACTCTATAGTGATATTATGGAATATCCTACTTATAATATTCACTATGAACCCATAAAAAAGACAAATAGGATCTATACCTATAAAAAACAAACTGTTAAAGCAACTAAACATGTAATATGGAATATTTCTCATTAATTAATAATTTATTTTTTAATATTTTTTTATGTTTTTAACCTATCCCATGGTCTACCCATTCAGGAAATTGGTGCAATGATGAATGTTGAATGATCCTCAAATATATATCTACCCAATAAACAGTATCAACTAGTTTAGGAGGCTCAGTAAACATAATGTTTCATGCATCATGTAACATGGAGCCATAAATACACTTGTCTCAACAAGAATCCTGAGATTTTATTTCTTAATAAACATAAATTAAACTAATTACATAACAACACATGTAGTATCAACTATTTCAAACTCTAATCTCCATCAAATTCTTCGACCATAACCTTTAATACCACTCTATAATTACCCACTCAATAGAAAGATATTGAAATGATGTGAAATAGATGGTGACAACCTGAGTCCTCGTTCCTAAGGTCCATGGTTTGAGACTAGCGATAAGGGCATACTAAACCAACATATGAGAGGCATTACACCATAAATGAAACACGTTTAAGAGTGAGAGAAGATTAATTCATGAATAAAAATCATCTCACAAATTTATATAAATAAATCCCAAGTAAAAACATGCAATTCTATATAGTACTAAACAACTAATAGTGAAAATAAATGTATACAAATGGTATTAATAGATGTTTCCATGAATCCCAAACATCGCATGCCCAACCATGTGCTAGGAATATGAAAATCGATCTCCAGCCATATATAATTGACCAAAAATATAGTTTATATATATATATTTTTTTGAGAATTAACATTCACTCCCTAGGATCCAACATAGTTCCTCATTGGAAAAAAGAAAAAAAATGAATTCTAAAGCATAGGGAATTTGGGTGACACTAACTCATTACATAACATTGTTTACATAGTTTGTAGTGTCAGTATGGCTATATCTCACCTTTTATTTCATACGATGGATCATTTCATATTACAAGAAACATTAATGGAACTCATATCTCATATTCTCTATAGTCTTTTACTCTTCCCAAACATCGCATGTCCTAAACCATGTCTTTCAAAAGACAATCCAACCCAATGAAACATAAAAACCAAATCATATCATGAATATAGTGCATCATATCATCCCATAAAGTCATCCATATATATAGTATCCATGTATTTTTTTATCCACCACAACCTATATGTCATATATCAAGTGTCATGTGTTATAACTCAATACATAACAACCCATACACTATGTATATATATCATGGAATCACATCCTATACACATCATACATATAATAAACATTTTGATACTATATCGTATACTTCTTGTGTATGATATAACCACAATCCATCACATCCCTCTAAAAACATATCTGGGAAAAACCATTGTGTGTAGCATCAAACTTTACCGAGATTCGAATATTATGGGGCCAGGGGGTAGTCAACCATCCATCATCTCACCGATAATTTGGGAAAAACACCCTCCATGAAACTAGTGGGTGTCAGTATCCCTAGAAAATATCAATGAGGAAGCATTCAAAAAATGTTATGTAAATTATATAATATATCACACTCAAAAACTATGGTCTTAACCTAGTCTCATACTAAACTATAGCTAATGTCACTTGGACATCTAGATATCACTATTATGACTAGATATCCAATAAGCACAAAATAATTTATATTTTTATGTTAAATTTATTCTATTACTTATATCATTTCATATGTTAATTAATTGAATAAAAAATAATTATAATATATAATTATTAAAAATTAATTTACATTTTATTGCACTACATATAATTACATTAATCATCAGAGTAAATAAAATTTCCTCCAGGAAAAATCAAGATAGAGTCTATGATTTTTCAAGAGTAATAGTTTTACATAAATAGATCATAATATCATCCCACCCCATGGGCTATAAATTAATTAATATGTGAATATATTTGTTAAATAGTCATGGTACTCAAGGAAAACCATTCTAATATACATATATGTTGAAATATTCTACTAAATAGATGTAGATTATAAAAGAAAAAATTGAAAGCAACACATATAAATAAGTATCCCTTCATTAAAAATTAAAAAAATTTATAAGTGAGAATCCTAGCTCTCAATATCACATCAACTGGTAATACCATATTTAACCCATTCTAAAATTGGCGGTACCATACCAAACACCCACATTCATATTTGAATAAATCACTCTATCTGAGGAGTCAAATACTTCCACATCATCATGGCCTCCCCACCCCCTAACATCTTCCATCCAATGCTCATCCATTCCAAGATCATTTCACTTCTGGTCCTCCGTAACCCATGAAACATCATCCATCCCATGGTAATCCATACCAATTTCATTGCACATTACATAAATAATATCGAATCGATAGAACATCAACAAAACAGAAAGATCCCACATGTATAACCAATAATAAATTTAGTCCCTAAATATGGAATCCATAATCGACACATAAATGAAGTCTCACTGATCCATACTCATGGAACTCATGGATCAACATCATATGGGAAAAAAATCCTAGAAATTATCTTTATTATAAGAATGGTCCATATTCAATACAGAATTAATTAATTCATTAGTCACAATTACCAACTCTGGGGAACCAAAGGTAACATGCTATAATAAGTTTCTAAATTAAATATAAAAGTTAATAATTCATTCAATAATCTAAACATTTTAATTTATCATTAATTATAAAATATTATAAACTAAATTAATATGAATTATTTTAATTTTTATAAACTACAAAAATCATAATTATGGTTATATTTAATAAGAATACATATTTTAGGAATTTTGGTCTTCATAAAATTAAAATAATTATATGATTACAAATATTACTATTCATTAATTTCACTATACAATTAATTATAATGTATTTATGGGTTTATGTTCATTTCCAAATTCATCATGTTATTAAAATCATAAATAAATTATAAAAAGGTATAACATAGATATAACGATATTAATACAATTAATAGACAACCCATAATAATTCTATAATGCTCATCATCTTTGATATGTTACTACTATCCAATTTATTTATTTTAGTGCAGTCATTATTAGGTTAAATAAAATTCCATAAAAATAGATAAACCAAGATAAATTTATTATCACACCTAAATAGATAGAGATTCAATGAATTTCATTCCTTAATGGTGTCAATGATCATTTCATGATAATGGACCGACATTACGAATAATAAATAATCTCTCTAATGAAGAAACTGTAATCTTCATAATAATTGAAACCAATAACTCATTAGAAACATAAAAACCTTCATTAGAAACAACATGGGTCAAAAATAAACCCATGGAAACAAGAAACTAGAGAAAAAAGAATGGCTTAGGAGAACCCACTAAAAATAAATGAAAGTACATGCATTCAATCACCACATATTGATGGGGGAAGCCCGAGAATATATCCACTTGGAAGGAATCAAAAAATGCTAAAAGTGACCTCCACTAGCCACAATATTTTGACATAAAATTGTTGTCCTTGATATAATCCTAAGACGCATCAGTATTTTAATGTACATTGCACCTGATATTTACACGACTTGTATCCCATACATGTTGTGTAGATGTCAGGTTTCATATCTTACTAAAAAATGACTTGTAGAACCTTTAATCCTCAAAAAATACAAGTCATGTACCACCCTATGGATTTGACTAAAAAAGATATGAATATTGAATACATGACTTAAAGCACAGATACACACCATGAATTCCCCCTACATCTAGAATTTTGAAGCGTAGAACCTCCAATACTGATCAAGGCCTTATCTATGAACCATGGGGTTTATAATTTAGAAATGGATCAGAATAAATGGATCCATAAAATGAAAAAAAATTAGGCGGGTTCATTTAGTTGACATACAATGTTGATTATTCCTTATATAATCATGATTGTCAAGGGATTTATTAAATGGAACTTGTTCTTAGTTATTTAACTATCCATATTGAGCCTGAATTATTGATTCATTATCTAATCCACTATATATAACCCTGAAATATAATCTATGATCATCGATATTTCTTTCCATTCACAATGATATAGGAAAGGAACCATTTAACGAGTTCAAATATTAATATTATTTAAACTCACTATTTTTTAATTTAGTGTTTACAAATTTAATGTGAGATTTTATTATATATCTAGTTTAACAAGACATGTAATCTATTTGGTCTTTTTTGATGTGATAAATTCATTCTTATTCCAATGTAGTAGTATATCAAGTATCTTAGGGATAATGGTGTTTCCATTTATGAAATTTTCCTTAAAAGAAGTTTAGTTGAAATCATGAAATATTGATATATAAAGACAAAGATTTGGGAATATAACCCTATGATTGACATTGAGTATATTTTTTGTATAAAATCCAAACGTTTTGGTAAATATGTATTTATATGGTGTTTTCCCATTAATACATCCTTGTATAGATACTATAGGTGGTATAATTCTTGATAAATTGAATATATGGTTAATAACAATGAATGTGGGGTATTGGGTTTTGACTATATCATCACAAGGTGTAAACAATTGGGCTTACTATGCACCATGTTTGAATAATCCATGGGATATTCTTGGGATAATTCACTTTATCTAAAAACTCATATTCAAGAATATGAATATCGGATGACAATGAATTTTTTTGTTTAATCCATTGGACTCATTGATTTAAATTAAGGTTTCATGATCTAGACATCCAATTAATTATTACAAGATTTTACACTATGATTATTATTTCTCACAAAATGTTTTTTGGTTTTAGTTAGTATTATGAAACCTATAAGAATAAAGATAACATAGATTATGGGGGAAAATTTAGTGATTAGGAAAAAACATGGGATTATTAAATGAGTTAAAACTATGATTTATTGTTATTAATAATATCATTATCATTCTATTTTATTGTGATCAATAAATTCAACCTCTACCCATTATTATTTAATATTTTATTCATTATTTATTGTATCCAAAACATTTTATTTGTTTGAATCATATTTATGTATTACTCTATGTGACCATTGTCTTACATTTTCCATCCTTTAAGAGGATATTTTATTAACCCATGTTATAGTTAAGGTTTTCAAAAAAGGTATTATAAATTTTATAACCATTTTTTATTGAATAAAAAGAAGAAAAATTAGTCTATAATTTATTGGTTGTGGGGTTTAGATAACACATTATTTTAAAAATATCACCATTATGTGAAGAAGTTTATATGGCTCACATCATCGAGCATAAACAACCCACCAAATATATGATTAATATGAAAATTATATCATACACGTTAATTTTTCTTATATGAAATAGATAAATATATGTATAATATATATATATATAGTGTTCCTAATTATATAATATTTATTGAAGAATTAATATTTAAAAATCACTAAATTTTTTTGTATACTCATTTTATACATTAATAAATATTTTCATACAAAATAGAATAGTTTTTCATTTTTTTTATGCGAATAATAATGATTTAATAATCAAATTTCATATTTTTTTTAAAAAATATTATTTATCCAAAATATTAATATTATATTACTCTCAAATGCTGTGATTTTTCTACAATGAATTAATTATCAAGAATTAGTGAAAAATACTTATTTTTGTAAATATATAAATCTATTTAATAAGGTAAGTTATTAAAAATCCTAGTTTTGATTTGAATTATATTAAATGGTAAACATATATGAAATTCGACTCATTTGAAATAATAAATTACATTATAATCATATTTTTTTATTTATTTATAGAAAAGTTTTTTTAAAAACAAAAATGTATTTTTTTAAATGATTTTAATTAAATAATATTCCCCCATTCTAATTAATTAGAAAAATAAAATCAAAAAACATTTATAGAATATATATCTAACTAATTGAATTTAAATCCATTATATTATGAGTACTACCATAATAGTTAATATAATGATATTTTATGCTTGAAAATTACATTTTCTTGAAATCTATTTTTAAACATTTTATATATATATGATTATATTAAAATATACCACTTCTATTATCTTAAATCTAAAAAATATCAAATATTTTGTGTTTTTCTAATTAATATTATATAAAATGTTTAACAGCAAGATTTTTATAATTATTAAGAAAAATTATTTTTATTTACCATGTGTAAAGTACAATTCTCAATTTGCGTGTGACAAATTATTGAAATAAAACTACGTCCCCATACAAGATGGAATTTTATTTGATGTAATTTGTTTAATAATACGAATAAGTGGTTCTCATTGTATTTTATTCATAATTAATAAATTAAATATCATTATAAAACAATATACTATGAAGCTAAATACAAATTTAAATGTAAAAAACATAAAAAATATAGAATAACAATTATAAAACAAATATATGTATTTATGGAGTAATTGTAGCAAGACCATGACATAATAAACTAAATTACATAAAAAAAATTGTATGTCACAATTTTTGAATGTGATTTACCTTTTGATAACAGTTTTGGGTGTTTAAAGATAAGTCACTCTTTAATTATTAAAGGGTAACCCCTCACTTAACATCTTTAAACTGCTCAAGCAATTTTTTAGTGAAAATAAATCAAAAATATCTCCCCAAAAACCATATAAAATTAGAGGTATTTCTATCATTCATTTACCAATAAAATTGTATATATTTAATGAATCAAAGAAGGATTCTATTAGATGAGGAAATCATCTTCAATAATAACTTTTTTTCTTCTTTCTAAACATTCAATTATATCACAAAAATTACAATGTAAAAACATGATTATCTGTAATATATTGATATTTATAATGTAATGTAACAATATTTACACATATCGTCTTCCATAAAATGAGAAATCATGAAATCACATATGTGTATGGAGAAATACTACATCCCATCCTGATGTAATAATTTCCCCATAACCAACACACATTATAAGTCAAAGTTATGTGAATTTTGAATATTTTTATATGTTGTACACATATAATGATATTAGTTATATATTACTAATAAATTATCTAATACGTTAATAATTATCCCATTAATGAAATTATATCATCTGTCATGCATATGTATGACCAACTATTTGAATTAAGAGATGTGAATCATTTTCCATGTCCAACAAATAAATAATCGTTTTAAAAATAAAAAGAATTTAAAATATGATATATATAAAATTAATAAAATTATATAAATGATTGATATATTTAATATAAAATGTATGGTGAAATTTAGGGATAATACATGAACGATAAAATTAAGTAGTTAACAAACTAATCTATTGAAATAATGAAATATTATTAACAAATGGGATAAATGCTGTTATAATATAATTGCATTTGATGTTATAAATATGAATAAGTTATTGGAATAAATTAATAACATTTTTTAAATAATTATACAAGAGGTTAAGACACATTAAACTAATGGTATATTTGAGTTAAGGGAATTTCTCTCAATTTCCATTACTTATGGTAGGATTTAACGTTTATCCCCTGAAGTCTTTTATATGGGTAAATATACTACCAACATTACATGTAATATTATGATTCAATAATAATTAATGATTTTTTAATTTTAATATTTATATATTTTGTCTGTGGTGATTTTATATAATGTTAACATGTTGTATAGAATTTCAAAACTCCATTTCTTTTAATCTGGTTTTATTACTTAATCATTATATTTGATATTATAATATTACTCACGTAATGTATTTTTATTATTTTATTTTTTATTTGAACATTTTTATTTGTATTTAAATTTTTATAAAATAATCAATTCGTTGATTAATCCTCAATTCACTGACATGATCAATATAAATGATTTCATTTAAATTTTCATTACATTGACACATATGCTACTTTATGAACGTGCTCGATTTATTTGGTGTATATACTTCCCATTGGATCATATATATCATAAATGTATTTATATTAATTGCATTTAATGCTTCATTTTATTTTATTTCATTCATCGGGGATATGATTCAAAAATTAACAAAGCTCTTTGGGATTATTCATTAATATCATTTGTTCTATGATTGTTTATTCATGAATTTTAATAGATAGAAAATATTTATTCAATGTATAATAAAACCCTTTAATTTTCATCTCCTCTATTTAATTTTAAAATATACATGAAATAATACCATCTTTATCTATTTTTTTATTTTATTAAATGATAATATTTCTTAATAATATGAAATTTTATTTCCCTCATCTATCAAAAATCATTTTTCTTCCAACCGATTGACATGAAATAAGGTTTGAAAGAAAATATTTATTATTGATATATAATATCATAGTGGAATGTTTTCCAATTATTTGAGTTTTACCAAAAAAAGTAATACGAATCATCATTTTATATAACAACACTACTACACTATTTTTTTATCTAGTGATAGGGATTTAATAGGGCTACCAAAAAATGATTATAAAATCCCCTTTTATTATTGATAAAAAGGGTTGTTAATTGGGGTTTATAACAATATTTTTTTCCTATAAAATGTGGTCTTTAAGAGCTCTAAAAATTGATAATAAATTGTATCTTTTATTAGGGATTTTTTAGTTTCACTAATAAGGGTATACATAAAGGAAAATTATATTTCATTAAAAATAATATATTTATATATTTATATTGATATAAATATAAAATGGTTTTTTTAATATTTGTTTTATAGAAGGTAAATCGTCATTTGCAAAAAATATATATATTATTTAGTAAAAGTGTATTATATAATTATTAATAAATATATTTCAGTAATAATTTAGTTATTATTATTGAGTCATATTTATTTAATATCAATTTCAAGATAAAAAAATTAAAGCGACTCAGGTTTTGACCCTGTCAAAATTTGGAATATTTCTATGAATAAATCAGAGCTAGGAGCGAAGACGTCATGCGATTTAGATGCCCGATGTTCCCAGAATAAATTTTATAAAAATGTTAAGTATTTTTATACTATGCACATGGTGGGGTGTGATATCTCATAAAATGTAGCATAAAATGAGAATCTGATAGCACAATTGCGTCAAGAGCATGTCGTTTACACTAGGTGGGGTGTAAACATTGCAGGCACGAGCTTGCAGAGAGAAAAGCCACCAGGGGCATATCCGTAAATAAATTGAAAAGTTTAATTACGAGCGTCGGCTCGAAAAACTACTGAATGGAGTCTCGGATCGAAAATCTGAGTGCATAGTTGTGTTCAGAACGTCGTTTTTACCATAGGCATGACATAATATTAGACGACGCAGGGAGTTGGGTCAGAGGTGTGTAAGTGGGGGAGTTTAAATGAAGATTTTAATTAAAAAAGAAATCAATCACCTCCCCCCCCCCAATTCCTCTGTTCATGCAGGTGGCGAACCCCTCCCTCCTCCTCCATTTCTTCCCCGAATCGAGCCTCGGGCATCTGTTTTCAGTGCTGAGCGTTAGTGGATCGAGCTCTAGTGCGTCACAGGCGTCGTTCTGCACCCGAAACATCGGCGATCCGCCAGAAGGTAAGCGGTTTGAGTTTTAAAATCAAGGATCCCAATTTGGTTTTTTTTTCTCTGTTTCGAGCCAGTAGATGTGTTGATCCGGTCCCGGGGGTGGGAAAATGTCTTTGGATGCGCGTTTGGACCCCCGGGGTGCCCCCGGCGGCACAAAGATGGGCCGCCAGAGCGGCACCAGCGCGACGGTGGGCCAACGAAATGAGTTTGGAATGCCACAGGGGGCGGCGGTCCGACTGCTAATTAGCAGCAACCCTGCAAGGGTCGGCCGCCCACGCTGCGCCGCCCTGCGGTGGTGCGGTCCGCCGGCTGCGGCGAAGGCCGTGCCGGCCGAACCGGCAGGTTCAGGTCGGTCTGGCCCTCCATTGGTATATGGGGGTTTTAAAACCACCGTAGTTTTCTCCCTGGAAGTCAGATTCACATTCCTTCTACGGCGAAATGACCCTGGACATGGGGCGAACCCTTTGGTGTGGGTTCAAGAGTTTTATGTTTCCGTATCGTGGCCCTGTATCTTGAAACGTCGAATAAAATAACAATATTTTATTAGTGTTCGACTTGAGGCTGTCGTTTCCTCTACCCAGAGCATCCGATTGACATGCCATCAGTGGCGTTGAGACCCTGATGGTATGGAGGACTTTTTCATGTTGGTTTCCATGTGTTGGGACCGAGTATTGGGTGCGGTCCCCACGAGGTCAGGTTTCTGCATTTTCGTAGAAGGGAAAAGTTTCCGCTGTGTATCCTTTTTGGATGACCGAGAAGTCGATCATGTGTTTTATTGTAAGAAGATCGCAGTGGTGCGATCTGTTCGATGAGTTTTGGGATCGAGGTGTGGGCCCCACTCGGGCTGGCTTCATTGAATAGTACCTTTTTCAGTGGGGGACCATTTTGGACGAACGAGTAGTCGACCTCTTGTGTTTTTCTGAGGGTATCGTAGTATTATGATCCTATTGATGCATTTCGGGATTGTAGTGTCGGCTCTACATAGGCTAGTTGCGATGAATAATGCCTTTTTTCATCGGATTTTAGTTTCGGGCAAGTAAATAGCCGATCCTGTGTGTTTTTTCACGTGGATCACGATGGTGGCCTCAGTATCAGCCTTGGAGGTGTGCATTGTGGCATTGTGGTGGGTCGCTCGGGTTAGTGACGTTTGGACCAACTGTGGTTGAGGGTACTCCCTTGGTTCGTTCCTACGAGGGTTCGTGCGGCACCACAACCTTTGTATAGGTTTGTGATCCTCTTGATGGGATGTGTAATCAGTTAGAGTTGTGGTATCCCTCTGGTGGGACTGGAGTGGGATCCTCTAGCATATTTACCCAATATTGTGTTGTTGGTATCGCTTTGACCGCTTATCCACGGGCGGAAATCCCCTATCTAGCAGGTTATCCCTGTAGGTTTTGTGGCATCATCGGGAATATGATCCGCAATGCAGTGGACAGTGCTCATTAGGGTCGTGGTATTATCGGGTATATGATACCTTACTCAGCATGTAGTTTATTGTAGGGTTGTGGTATCATTGGTTATACGATCCCCTACTCAGAGCATGGTTTTTGTAGGTTTGAAACAACGTCAGTTTGACCCCCTTCAACGTGAGATATACCAGATATAGATTCAGTTTCATTGTGATTTTCATGACATGGGTAACGATCCTCTATCTGAGTGACGTGTTTCCGTACGAATGCTAGATCGGGTTGTGGTATCCCTCAACGGATCTTGAGAGTGATCCCCTAACTCTGAGATCTACGAAAGCTAGATCGGGATGTGGTATTCCCCAGCGGACCCTGGGAGTGATCCCCTATCTGTGAGATCTTCGTATACCGGTGTGGGTTCTGGCATCCCTTAGATGACCCTAGGAGTGATCCCCCATCCGAGGAGTTTTGTGTTTATGTTGTTTCAGTGAGGATTCCTCAGTGATGGTGCCCGGCGTTCGTGACCTCTCGGGTGAGCATCTGAGATGATTATGTGGGACCTGATGGAGTGTATCTCTCAAACGAGTGTCATATGGGATGACAATGATCATGGAGTGTGCTCTCTTGTTTGTGAATTATTTATGGTGATGAGGTCGGTACCACATGTGGCTTGATGCGTGTGATTAGTATATCTAGATGTTCATGGTTAATGTTTGGGTGTATACCTGAACGGATGTTCAAGGTGTATGTATGGGAATACACCCGGTGTGAGATGACTGGTTGTCATTCTCTCTTACTAGGACAAGAAGACTGTTTCCTTTGGTATTCTCTCTTTTTTTGGGTTTTTGGGGAGCCTACACAGTATTATTATACTCACCCCTACACGGGATTTCCATGCACTTGTTTGTGACTTGTGCAGACCACATGCCTTTCGACGGTGTCCCAGGAGGACCCGAAGTAGGCAGAGCTAAGTGAGCGGGACTGACCATGGTGTCCTACCAGAGCTGTGCCGAGGTGCATTTTAGTGGTGCTTTTGGTAGTGTACCACCTTCTTCCGAGCAGGTTAGATTCTTTTGTGGTTTTCTTTGGTGGGCCATATTTTTTTATTCTGTACTATTGTACTCTAGTTGAGGGATTGTTTATGCAGGCATTTACTTTTCATTTTTATATATCTCTGCATTGTTGCATGGAGGTGTGTGTGGTTTCATGTGTACAGATACCTTAGGCTAATGCCTCCCTTGTGTGTGATAGCCTACTTGGTGTTAGACGCCAGCCCCCGGCCTATTAGATGTCGGATTGGGTAGTCGTGGCTTGATCCTAATTGGGTCGGGTTTTGACTGAGTGGTATTAGAGAAGGATTCACCTTTGAGGTCTCAGAGCATAGATGGTCAAGCTGTGAGTTTGGTTAGGGTTGGATAGTGGTAGTCTTAGGATGTTTCAAGTTTGGCTTTCAGGCCAGGGACTCCAGTGTTGGTGCAGTGGCCGACGTATCCATTTACCAAGACTCTAACAATATGCTTTTCCACTCAGGACGTTCATACACTAGTCACATAGGAAATATAATGGGACCTGCATCATATAGGACTGGGTTTTGGGTTTTTCTTTGTCCTTATTGATTCATCACTCCAGATATACTTTTTGACCATGGTGCGTCATGATTGTATTTCAGGATACCCCCATGACGATAGCCAATGAGAGTTCTGCAGCAGGATTGTGGTGACGATCCGCCCCTTTGTAGAGGTTGTGGACCTGGGTGCAGGTTCTAAGGCTGGACCTCAAGGTGGTCTGCCAGTTGAGCCACCACCTTTTGAGCAGCTAGTTGTGCCGGCAGTGCCGGATGAGGTTGTGTGTAGGCTGAGTGCACTGCATGATTTCCAAAGGCAGTGAACTCTAATGTTTAGTGGTGATCTAGACCCTCAGGCAGCTGATGACTGGCTCGAAGCAGTCACCCATGTTTTCTCTCTGGTGAGGAATCCCCCACATCAGGTGGTTGTCCTAGAGGTGAGGCTTCTGTATGGTTCGGCGGGGTGATGGTGGAGTTTGGTGACACATTCCCATGATGAAGAGATCCTCAGGTGGGAAGAGTTTGAGTAGCTCTTCAGGGAAGAGTTCAATCCAGTGATGCTGGGATCAATGCGGATCCAGGAGCTTCTACAGCTTCGACAGGAGGGCATGACCATGTCAGAGTACTCAGTGATGTTTACAGACCTGTTGTGCTACTCACGGGATATGGTTTGGAACTTGTTCTTTAGGGCTCGGACAATCGATCAGGGGTTACGCATGGACATCAAGGTAGGGGTGGTTTCATTGTGCTTTCCCACCTATGATGGAGTGCTATAGCAAGCGTTGGTGGTGTAGAGCATTCTAGATGAGTAGATTCCGCCCGTCAATGATGGGTATGTGGTAGTTGGGACATCAGCAGCTGGTAGTTGACGGAAGACACATGGGTCTAGTCATGGCCTACGTTTCAGGAGGTTACCCTAGGATGGAGGCTCTAAGGCTTAGGGCTCGTAGTCCAGTTTTGGTCAGCCGCATGAGAGGTAGTTCTACACTTTCAACTGTCGGGGAAATCTCGCTAGAGATTGTCCGAGCCGTCATGATGCTGGGAGGGAGCCAATCGACAGAATGCATTGGAAGTCGTAGTATATCGAGCAAGGAGTTCCTCAGGGTGGTAGATGTGGCAACGAAGCAGGTGCAACAGCAGGAGGAGGTAGGCGTTATCCGTTTCCAACAACCCCACCCCCAGGTGGCCCATGCCGGGCTCATGGAGCTGGTGTCCAAGGGTGAGGATAGTTTCATGCCCTAGAGGATATTGACCCAGAGGCTCTGTGGAGGGATCAAGGTATGACTTATGTCCATTATACTTTCTGCAGAAGTTTAACAGACACTATTTAGTGGCACTCTTCCCTTTCTATTTCCTACTCGAATTTTGTTTAGGAATTTGGTAAGACCCTGTGTGGGTGTTGTACGGTGTGCTTCAAATGCGTGAGGAAGCGGGATCCTTCCCCCACCAAGATGCATTTTTGTGATGCTATCAAAACCGTGTGGGTGAGTCAGTGCTGCCAATAGTGAATACTGTTGAGGTGTATTAGATTAGTCCCTCTGACTTCTGTGTTCGGGCATGGGTGCTTGTTGGCGAACTCGCTGGCATGGGAGACCCAGTTGAGAGTCCAGTTTCTTTCTGTGTGCTTAGGGATTTTTGGGGACGTAATGTTCTATGGTGGGGAGGATGTAGAGACTCAGGTTTTGACCCTGTGAGACTTTGGAATATTCTTATGAATAATTCTAGAGCTAGGCATGAAGACAGTGTCCGATTCTAAGTCCCGGGGTGCACAAAATTAATTTTATAATAATATTATGTATTTTTATACTATGCAAATGAAGAGGGTGTGATATCTCCTAAACGGTAGCTCATAATGGGAATCTGAAGGTACGGTTGTGTCAGAAGCATGCTATTTACCCCGGGCAGGGTGTAAACATTGCGAGCATGGGCCTGCGGTGAGAAAATCCTCCAGGGGAATTTTCGTTAATAAATAGAAATGTTTAATTACGAGCGTCAGCTCAAATAACATCAGAACGAAGTCTCATATCGAAAATCTAAGTTCCCCATTGCATTCATAATTCCGTGTTTACCCTAGGTGTGACATAATTTTAGTTGGCGCTGGGAGCCGGGTCGGAGGTGTGTTGGCAGGGGAGTTTAAATGATTTTTTTAATTAAAAAAAAGAAATCAATCACCCCCCCAATTCCTATCTTCCCTCAAGCAGAAAAATCCTCCCCTAATCCTCTGTTTTTTCACCAAATCGAGCCTCAGGCATCCGTTTTAAGCGCCGATCGTCAACAGATCGATCTCCAACATGTCGCAGGCGTCGTTCTGCAATCGAAAATTTGGCGATCCGCCAACAGGTAGGCAGTTTGAGTATTAAAATCCCAGATCCCTATTTGGTTGGAATATATCTATTTTGATCATGTAGATGTGTAGATCCAGTCCTGGGGGCACACAGATGTCTCCAGATGCGCGTTTGGACCCCCTGGGTTGCATCCGGCGGCCCGCGGTGGTGGGCCGCGGGAATGAGATCGGACTGCCGCAGTGGGCGGCGGTCCGGCCACTAATTAGTGGTGACCCTGTGGGGGTCTACCACACGCGCACTGAACCACATTTAGGGGGTGCGGTCCTCCGGCTGGAGCGGCCAGTGGTGTTGGGGGCCGGGCCGTCCAGACCGGCCGGTTCAGGCCGGTCAGGCCCCGCTTGGTATAAGGTGTTTTAAAACCCACATATTTTTCTCCCTGGTGGTCGGAATTGGGTGTCGTCTATTGAGACACGACCCGGAGATGATGTGATCCCTTCTGGGCTAGTTCAGGAGTTTTATGTTTCGGGATTGTGGCCTGGGATCTTGAAACGTCGAATAAAATAATAATATTTTATTACTATTCAAATTCAGGTCATTGTATCTTCTACCCAGAGCGTCCTATTGACGTGTCGTCAGTGGCGTTGAGACCCTGATGGTACAAAAAAACATTTATTATTGGTTTCTGGGTGTTGGGACCATGTTTGTGGTGTAGGCCCAATGAGGCAGGTTTTTGGCGTTTTCAGAGAAACATAACTTTTCTGCCGGGTGTCTGTTTAGGACGACCGAGAAGTCAATCCTGTGTGTTTTTTTGAGATATTCACAATGGTGTGATCCGTTCAATTAGAATCCAGATTGAGGCATCGGTCCCACCTGGGCTAGCTTCAGTGAATAGTACCTTTTTCCCTGACGGTTTGTTTTGGACCAATGAGTAGTTGATATCGTGTGTTTTTCTGAGGGGATCGCAGTGGTATGATCTGCTTGACGTTTTTCGGGATCGTATTTTCGGACCCAAATATGATAGCTACATTGAATAGTGCCTTTTTCACCGGAGGTTCTATTCGGGTGACTAGACATCCTATATTGCGTGTTTTTTCATGTGGATCACAATGGTGGCCTCAGTATCTTGCTTGGAGGTGCGCGGTGTGGCATTGTGGCGGGTCCCTCAGGTTAGTGATGTTTGGAACAACAGTGGTTGAGGGTACTACCATGGTACGTTCCTACGAGTTTTCGCACGACATCTGGTGTTATTAATATTTTCTTGACTTATTTTATACCCCCATTACTGATTTAATATGAATTGTGCATTATTTTTGTGAAATATTAATGTTTTAATACTAAGTATAATTTTTGAACATTTTTTAGGTAGTCCAATTGAGTCGGTTTACTATTATATTTATAACTCTAAGCCTATGATTCAAATTGTGTGGTTATTCTTCTTTAGGATTCCATATTAAATTTCTCACATATAATTATAAAGAATCATCGTCCAATTATGCCATTTGAAGGCTCATATTTTCAACAAAAAAATACCCAAATAATTTGTGATGAAACTGGACCATCAATGATGACTGGGTTACTAGTCTAAATCCTAAAGCTGGAATTTTATAGAACTCCACCATATGATCTATATTTTCCAAAGGAATCACGGATAAAAATTTGAAGGTACAACTACAAGAACAAGGGGCCCAACTAATGCCTTGATGTCCACCCCATCATTCTGGCCGGGAATTAAAATCCGGACACTATTCATGTCATATCTCATGATGTCGTCATCAAAAAGAGCTCCGATTTTTAGTGTAAAATATGAAATATATTTGGCCAACTTTCTTGAAGAAATATTTTGGATTTGAAGGCATATTAATATTCAAAAACACTTTCACATTTTGGACATCAAAAGAATTGGATTGAAATGGACAAATTACAATTGTTTACTCAATCGTCCGTAAAATTTGATCCATAGGTCTAAATGACTCAAAATTGTTTTAGAGGTCGACCAATAGTATTTTCTACATCTTTGAAGAAAGAGATATCTCATTATTAGGATGTCTGGATTTCCAGATCGGCATGCCATGTGGAGGGACTGATTGGGAATACAAACAGTCCACTTCCTTGGGCTATAAATGCATCTCTCTCCTCTATTTCTAAGGATTTGGAATTTAAGAAGAGATTAAACATATTGGCATGACCAAAGCCTTGAAAAAGTCTTGTTAGGACCTTCCATACTCATGTTTTCACTTGAGATACCCTTATTTTTCTCTTTTTATTCATTTACTTTTGTATTGTTCTTTGTTGTAGTCTTATATGTCTTTCTTTTGCAATTATGTTTTAATGAACATTTGTTCCTAAATATCTCCAATTATTATCTACCTTATGTAGATTAATATTAATTTTCATAAAATATTTTAAATATAGTGGAATCCCCTTCCCTTCATTTGCTTCCTCATTTAATTTAAAGTCTGTTTTTAATTATCATCATTGTTCGTGAGTGTGTGTTCGACGCACCACTCTATTCTTATCCCTTTCTTTTTCTTCACTTCTTAATTTATCATCATAATCATTATAAACAGATTATTAAACAGCCAAATGGCTGAGTAAATCTATTATTGGGGTGAGTCAAAATTTATGGATGTTAAGTGATTGATTGTATTTGCTCGATGAATATTCTTTGAATTAACATTGTGAATGTTGGACTTAACCTATCAAAGATTAATGATTCGTTTTGTTTAACGTGTGGTTTCCATGGATTGTTGGAACCCTAAATATAACAACATCAACAATCTATGATTGATATTAGAACATATTGTTAATTTATAGTTTGGATTAATGCCTTAACACATAGGAATACCAATCAACGTTATCCTGTAATGTGGGTGTCAATTTAATGCAATATAATGCAAGGCTCAATGATTTCACAAGCTTAGATACCTAATGATGAACTCACCCCAATCTGTATTAATTTGTCAAATCAATAATAATAAAATACTCATTTAAATTATGATCTTCAAATAAACCCCCTAATCAAAATAAAATAAACTAAAAACAATCAACTATTTAAAAAGTATTATCACTGAGGATTCGACCCGAGTGCTGCTATACATATTTGCAGAGCATCGGAACATTGACTGGTTGATAAGAGACAATCGGCCAAACATTTCAAATGGTGCCGTTTCTGTGTATAGTTCTTTAAGTAGTCATTAGTTTATGGGTATTGTAAAAAAAAGAAAAAAAAATACAATTTAAGAAAAATTGATTAAAAAACACAAAGAAAAACCCATATTCTCATAAAAATAATAAACACAAAAAACACAAAAAAAAACCATCTTCCTTTTCCTTCCAAAATCTATTTGAATGCCTCGTAGCCTCCCAAACAATCCCTCGGAGTTTTTTACCTTGAAATTGATTTAACACTTCACCATCTTAGGAGCAACATAAGAGATAATAAACTCATTCATGAACCAGTCCTTGGATAACAAATTGAATTAGATATGGCCAATCCTAGGGAACAAAAAAAAAAGAAAATGCATCCCCTGATATGAATTACAAACCTCTTGGTATTTTATATCCACACATAGAAGCTGACTTTGAACTCAAAGTAGGTTTGATTCATCTTCTCCCTCATTTCCATGGGCTAGCCGATGAGGATACACATCTCCACCTTAAAGAGTTACATGTGGTGTCCTCTACCATGAATCCTCATGGGGCTTCTGAGGAACAAATCAAACTTCAAGCATTCCCTTTATACCTAGCTAACACTTCTAAGTCATGGATTTACTACCAACCTCATGGTTTCATAACCACATGGAATGACATAAAGATACTCTTCTTAGAGAAATTCTTTCCTGCTTCTGTTACTGCTTCTATCCGAATCGAAAAAGTGGTATCCATCAGCTCCCAAGTGAATAACTCCATGAATACTGGGAGAGGTTCAAAAAGCTTATTGCAACCTGCCCAAACAACCAAATTCCTGATACACTATTCATCCAATACATCTATAATGGGTTATTGTCTATGGAGAGAAATCTCATTGATGCCACTAGTGGTGGTTCTCTTGTTAATAAAACTCTTGCAGCCGCAAGAGATATAATAAGAAACACGGCTGAAAACACACAACAATTCCATACATGAGCACATTCTCAAATAAAACACGCCCAATATAATCAATAGATAGAGCCAAACAAGATGACCGAGTAGATGAGTGAACATACAAGTCCTCTACGACAACTAGATAGAGCATCCAAATCCCAAATCTCATATTCTCCACAATCAACGTTTCCTGGACCTGTCAAAAACATTGGAATCTGGAACACTACATATCATCCAACTGACACATGTCCAAAACTTCAAGAAGATCAATATGATTCATCTGGGCTAAGGATTCTCAATGAAGTATATTCTTAGAGGAACAAAAACACTTAACTAATATGTCATTTTGTTAGAAACTTTATCCAACCCCATTATGAGCCTTTCAATTATACATATATCCCTAACTTGAGATATGTGAATCTTATATCTCATCCCCCTCAATTCCACCCTCAAAACCCAAACCAGTTTCAATATGGTCAAGGTGTTGGTAATTTCCAACAACCATATCCTTTTATTCCTCAACCTCAAAGGAATAATCCTCCTCCTAGATTTAATTATACCAGTGAGCCTTCCCAATTCCAAAACCAATACAATCACTTTCCCAAGAACCAAAATAAACGTAATACCAATCCGGGACATGCCTCTTCTTCCATGAAAACATTGGAAAGCACTATTGAAGATATTTACTCCTTCACCCGTTCTAGTATCAAGAAAATTGAAAACCAAATTGGTCATCTTGCATCCCACCATAGTCAGCAAAATGATCCAATGTTTCCCAACTCCTAGATCAACCATTACCCAGCCCCAAGGGTAATGAAAGTGCAATTACACTTAGATCGGGAAAGCAAATTACTATTCCTCATGATAAGTCCTTCAACCCTCCCTTGAATGTTGACCTATGAAATGAAAAGAAAAAGAAACTTGAAAAGGAATATGATTCCATTCCCTCACCTCTTTCCATTCCACTTAAAAATCCAATTCTATTTCCACTAGCTGTCTTTAGGCAAAATAAGTGATTTTAACAAGATCCTGAAATGCTCCACCTGTTTAGACGTGTTGAATTAAACATTCCTCTCTTAGATTCCATCAAAAAAAATCCTATGTATTCCATGTTTCTTAACAAATTGTGCACCCACAAGAGGAAACTTTGGTCCTTTGAAAATGTTTCCACCCAGTAGTCTATTCCAATAAAGTGCAATGAACCAGGGACCTTTACAGTTTTATTCCAAATTTCAAGTTCTATCTTCGACGATGAACTCATAGACTTAGGAGAATCAATTAATGTCATTCCCAAATCCATATTGTCCAACCTTGGTCTAGGTACATTACATCCAATGGGTGTTGTCATTTAGTTAGCCAATCGACGCCCTGCTAGTCATGAGGGTATAATTAAAGATGTCCTTATTTGTGTTAATGATATTATCTTCCCAGCTGATTATTATGTCCTTGACATGGAAGGTGAGAATAAATCTTCTAGATCTCCCCTATTTCTAGGAAGACCATACATCATGAATTCTAGAACCAAAATTTATTTCCATTCAGGCATCTTATCTATGGAATTTGGTTACCAAATGCTCAAATTCAATATTTTCCATGCCATGTGATACCCATCTGAGGATTACTCTGAATTCTCAATCCATGATTACAAGGACACTTGTAAGAGTAAATAGAACCTCATTCCGTCATGTTCATCTTGTTCTGATGATAAAGGATCTTGGGAAATCTGCAACACGATTAACCAAGTTATAAATGGTGAATTTGATGTCGACCTCTCATTCATAGACTCCATCAATCAAGAAGATATTGAAAACTCTATTGAATCCCACATCAACTCTGATCTCTACTAATCTACATTAGACAATTTCAAGGAAAATGAATATGAAGCAACTGAAGTCCCTTTATTTATTCTTCAGTTGTCTAACCCTCAAATGAAATATGAGCCTGATCTGAAACCTCTTCATACATAGCAGAAATAGGAACTCCTTTTCCATGATCACTCATATCCTGTCATTATCTCTGCTTCACTTACTGAAACTGAGGAGTCCAAACATGTTCAGGTGTTAGAGGAAAACAAAAAGGCTTCAGGTTGGACCCTAGATGACATACCATGAATCATCCATACCCTTTGAATGCATCACATCCAGCTTCAGGAATCATCAAACCCAATTAGACAACCAAAAAGAAGTCTCAATCCACACATCATAGAGGTATATATGGAAGAGATCACCACGATTCTTCAAGCCGGTATTATATACCCAATTTCTGATAGTGAATTGGTTAGTCCAATTCAAGTTGTACTTAAGAAGGGTTGGACAACTGTTACACAAATGATCATGGAGAGGTAGTCACAACTCGAGTAAAGAACAAATGGCGTGTGTGCATCGACGATAGGAAATTGAATGTTGAAACAAGAAAAGATCACTACCCTCTTCCATTCCCTGATCAAATACTGGAACGAAAAATTGGAAAGTCACACTATTTATTTTTTGATAGATACACCGACTACATACAAATCGCAATCACTCCTCAGGACCAATAAATTACTACTTTCACATGCCCCTTTGGGACATATGCATATAATAGAATGCTTTTGGCCTTTTCAATGGTGTTTCAACATTCTAGAGGTTTATGATGAGTATCTTTTCTGAATTCATTGAACACTTCCAGTATGTATTATTAGATGACATTACCATTTATGGTGAGTCATTTGAATCTTGCTTGAATTCACTCTCTCTAGTACATAAAAATTGGGTCAAGTGTAACCTTGTGTTAAATTTTGTAAAATGTCACTACATGGTTGCAAATGAAATTGTTCTAGGAATCATAGTTTCAAAATATTTTATTTAAGTTGATACTTCCAAAATTAAAGTATTCCATTCACTTCCTGAACCAACTTCTGTTTGAGAAATCCATTCATTCCTCTATTATGATAGTATCTATCGGCGATTCATTCATAAATTCAGTAGGATTTACCTCCTACCCACATAGTAGATCCAAAATGATGTCAATTTCCAATTTGATGAGGTGTGCATGAGAGCCTTCATTGAACTCAAAAATGCTCTTATATCTACCCCGATAATCCAACCCCTAGATTGGTCCTTACCCTTTGAGTTTATGTGTGATGATTCTGATAAAGATGTTGGGGCTGTTCTTGGTCAAAGAAGAGAAAATATTCTCATTTCATCTATTACGACTCAAAAAATTTGGATGAAACTCAGTATCACTACACTTGAACTAAAAAAGAACATTTAATAGTTGTTTTTCCATAGATAAATTTTGACCCTATCTCTTCGGTTCGAAAAACATTATCTTCCCTGAAAATTCTTCTATAAAGTTCTTTCTCAAGAAAAGTGATTCCAAACCAAGGATAATAAGATGTATCCTAATGCTCAAATAGTTTGACCTTGAAATAAAAGATAGACTAGGAAAAGAAAACCATGTGGCCGATCACATGAGGAGACTTTTTAATTTTTCTCATTCTGAAATAATTGATCCAGAATGTCCAACTGAGCACCTTTGATATCTCACTCCAAAAATACCATGGTATGCCTCAATGGTAAATTACATGGTTTCTGGTGTTTTTCTTGAATTTTTTTTCAAAACAACATAAAATGAAGTTGAAAATGATTCAGAAATACTATTTTTGTGAAGAAAATAAACTTTGGATAAGTAAGGCTGACATGGTAATAATGTGATGTGTCGATGAAAATGAACATTCTTCCATCTTAGAATTTTGTCACTCAATGGCTGGTGGTGGCCACTTTGGACTAAAAAAGACCTCCTGAAAGGTTCTAGACTCTAGATTATTTTGGCCTTCACTCTTCATGAACTCACATGAGTATTTCCAATCATGCCCCACTTGCCAAAATTTTGGCACGATTTCAACGATAAATGAAATGACCCAAAACCATTAATTTTCTGTTAGATCTTTGATGTTTGGGGCATCGATTTCATTGGACCGTTCACCCATTCTAATGGATTTTCATTCATTCTTCTTGCGGTTGATTTTTTTTCTAGGTGGGTCGAGGTCACACCCACTAAAAAGGATGATTCACAAACTGTTTGTGAGTTCCTAAAGAAACACATCTTCCACTAATTTTTCACACCTCGTGCCTTGATAAGTGACTTAGGAACCCATTTTTTTAATAAAACCATGGAATCTCCTTTGAAAAATAATATGTTTTTACATAAAAATTCAACTACATATCACCCCCAAAAAATGGAATGGCTGAATTTTATACTAGATAAGTGAACAGAGTGCTTTAGAGAATTGTAAAATCCACCAGAAAAGAATGTCCTGAAAGACGTGGTGAAACACATTGGGCTTATCGAACTGCCTATAAAACACCCATTGCGATGTATCATTTTAGGATAGTTTCTGGTAAATCATGTCATATACTAGTTGAAATCCAACATAATTCATTTTGAGCTATGAAAACCTGTAATTTTAATTGTGAAAAATCTGGTGAAGAATTATTTTTGCATTTGGTTGAAATGGATGAGCTTAGACATTATTCTTACGAGAATTATAATCACTACAAAGATAAATCCAAGGCACTACATGACTAACACATCCTGAGAAAGGTATTCCATGAAGGTGATAAGGTAATGCTCTTTAAATCTCAATTTTAGCTTCACCCAGGTAAGATTAATTATTACTGGGAATGTCCTTTTGTTATTACTAATATTTACCCATATAGTGAAGTGCAAGTCCAAGACCTCTCTTCCAAAAGGAAATTCACGGTTAATGGAGCTCAGTTAAAGCATCACCATGAGAGGACGCACAATCATGGATCATCATTGACTTCCATTATATCCCCAAATTCTGCAGTCAACCCACCACTAGATAGAGATGGAAAGCCACCAAATCCAAACCATTGGGAACCACATTCCCTTTAACATAAACTCCGTCTTTCTCCATCTACCCCTTTCTTCTTCTTCCTATATATTTTATTATTTACATCTTTCTTTTTCAAACAATTTATTTTTCTCTTTCTCTTTTGTGTGAGTGTGTCTTTATTAAAAAATAAAAAAAGTCTAAAAAAAGAATCATAAAAAAATACAAAATAAAAGAAATAGTCATGCTTACTCACCATCTTGTTTTGAAATTTAGCCCAACCTTTTTGGGGAGTCAACATGAATGTTTTCATCTCAAATTTTTTGTATTTTCATCATTACTTTGGATAAATAATTTTGTTTCAAAACTAACACATTTTGAATGATAAACTTTTTATTTGAAAAATGATTCTCTCCACCTATGAAGAAAAACATTTGATTTCATTCCAAGGACACCTATGGCCATCTTTTCAACATGTGTGCTTTTCACCGCCATTTGTGAGTCTTGAGTTTTTGGACCATCGAGCTGAATTTTATACTTTAGTGTGCATTAATCTGATAGAGGCATTTTCTGAACCCAATGAGAATTATAATAGCCAAATAGCCTCCCATTAACTGAAAATTAATCCTCCTTTTGAAATCCCCTTCGAGCCTATGAAATCATTTTCTTTGATAGCCGCATTACAAGCCCAATTGTTTTCCCAACCAATATCATCATGGATTTTCATTGTATAATTTTTTGAAAATTAAGTGTGGGGTAATGGATTTTTTATTTGGTATCCTTTGTTGATATCACTATATTATATTATGCTTGAGGGCAAGCATAATTTTAAGTGGGGTGCAGAGGTTGTCCTTTAGTGGGTTTTGAGAATGTATATATGTTTATCATGTACAATTGAATAGTGTTAAAAAAACAAAAACAAAAATATTATAAAAAAATGAAAATTACAATGGGATGTGTCTTGGGTATGTTAAATATCACTATTTCTCAATATTTGATCTTGTTATAACTATTACAATTATTTTTGTGTGGAGATCAATCATTGGTTGGGATATGAGTCTAAGATCTATTTCCAGTTCAACTTTTGAAAAAAAAAATAAAAAAAAGAATAATTGCATTATATTCTTATGTCATTGAGAGATGTTTTGTGTTTTTTAAATATTCTATCATCTCATTCCCTTCACATTTCCATCCACTTTTATGTCTTATTTTACATTTTCATTCCCTCATAAATATGAGTTTGCATTTCCTTTCATGTCTCTTTAAAAAAATTATGAAATTATTTTTCCATGTTAGTGTTTTACCCCTCTTCTTATCTATCTTGGACATTATATTACTACCATCACAAAGCCACAGAAAACCCCCCCTAAAAGACTACTTTATTTTTGAGAACTTTAGGATAGGGAATGGAAGCTGAGAGCTCTTTCAAACTCCCAGATTTTCACTTTTGGTTGGTGAAAGAGTGAACCTTGAAAAATGAATTTTGTCATCTTGAGAGGTGTGAGTTTTGAGTGTCCACATGTTCCATTTATAAATTTGAGCATGAAAAAATGAATTAGTTTCGGAACATAGTTTATGTAAAAACAGATGGGGGAATTCAAAATAGATGAGTGAAATAGTCTAATCCTCCCCTAATTAGAGAAAACAAAATTTTAATATTTGTTGGTGATTGAAAATGATTTTGTTATGTTTTTATATTTGATTCACATGAGGACATGAACAATACTAAATATAGGAGAGTTGATATTAATAATATTTTCATGACTTACTGTATACCCCCTATAATGATTTAATTTTAAATGTGCATAATTTTTGTGAAATATTAAATTTTTATTACTAAGTATAATTTTTGATCATTTTTTGAAGTAGTCCAATTGAGTCAGTTGACTATTTTATTTATAACTCTAATCAAACGATTCAAATTGTGTGGTTATTATTTTCTAGGAATCCTTATTAAATTTCTCACATATCATTATAAGGAATCATGGGCCAATTCTTCCATTTGAAGGCTCATATGGTCAACAAAAGAATACCAAAATAATTTGTGATGAAACTGGACTATCAATGATGATTGAGTTACTAGTCTAAATCGGGAAGCTTAAATTTTATAAAACTCAAACATATGTTCTATATTATCTAATGAAATCACAGATAAAAATTTTAAGGTCCAGCTTCACGAACAAGGGGCCCAACGAATGCCTTTATGTCCAGCCCACCATTCTGGCCGGGAATTAATATCCAGACAATATTCACATCATATCTCAGGATGTCATCATAAAATAGAGCTGCGATCTTTCAGTGTGAAATAGGACATATATTCGGCCATATTTTTTGAATAAATCATTTGGCTTTGAAGGCATATAACTATTCAAAATCCCTTCCAAATTTTGGACTTCAAAACGATTGGATTGAAATGGACATATTACAATTTTTTAATCAACCAGACATAACTTTGGATATATAGCTTCAAATGACTCAAAATTTTGATATAGGCCATCCAACAGTATTATCTACATCTTTGAAGATGGATATATCTCTTGATTAGGATGCATGGATGACCAAATCGTCGAGCCATGTGGACGGATAGATTGGGTATGCAAACAGTCCACTTTTTGGGCTATAAATGCATCCCCCTCCACTCCTTCAAAGGAGTTGGAATTTCAGAAGAGATGAGCACATATTGGAAAAACTAATGCCTTTCCAATGGCTTATAAGACTTTCAATACTCAATTTTTCACTTAAAATACCCTTCCCCTACTATTTGTTTTTATTTACTTTTGTATTGTTCTATGTTGTAATCTTATAAGTCTTTCTTTTTTAATTCTATTTTAATGCAAGTTTCTTCTTAAATATCTCTTATTCTCATCCCCCTTATGTTGTTTAACATTAATTTTCTTAAAATAGTTTAAATATAGTTGAATCCTCTTCCCTTCTTTTACTTTCTCATTCAATCGAAAGTCCATTTTTAATTATCATCATTACTCGTCTGTGTGTGTTCGACGCACCACTCTTTTCATATCCCTTTATTTTTATTCTCTTCTTAATTTATCATCAAAATAATAATAACCTAATTATTAAACTCCCAAATGTCTGAGTAAATATATTATTAGGGTGAGTAAAAATTTAGGGATGTTAATTGATTGAGAGTATTTTCTCGATGAATATTATTTGAATTAACATTGTGTATGTTGGACATAACATGTCATGGATTAATGAACTGTTTTGTTTAACTTGTGGTTTTCATTGATTATTGGAACCATAAATACACCGCCATCAACAAGCTATTATTGAGATTAGATCCTTATGTTATGTTAAGGCTTGGATTAAAGACATAACAATTAGGAATTCCAATAAATGTTATCATGTAAAGTGGGTGTCAATTTAATGCAATATAAAGCAAGGATCGATGATTTTACAAGCTTAACTACCTAATGATGAACTCACCCTAATATTTATCAATTTGTTAAATCAATTGTAATCAAACAATCGTTTAAATTAAGCTCTTCAAACAAATCCCCCTAATAAAAAATACAATCAACTAAAACAATCGACTATTTAAAAAGTATCATCGCCGAGGATTCGACCCGAGAGCTGCTATATACATTAGAAGAGTATCAAAACATTGATTGGTCGATAGGCGACTATCAGTTGCACGTTTCATCATAACAAAATTCATATAGGTTTGTGATCCTCTCAATGAGATTTGTAATCTGTTAGAGTTGTGTCATACCTTAGGTGGTCCTGGAGCGGGATCCTCTAGCATCCTTTCCCTATATCAGGTTCTTGGTATCGTTGTGACCCCTTATCCATGGGTGGTGATCCCCTATCTAGAAGGTTAACCACGCAGGGTTTGTGGAATCATCTAGAATATGATCCCTTATTCAATGGTCCGTGCTTAGTAGGTTTGTGGCATCGTCGTGTATACGATCCCCTACTTATCATGTGATTATATTAGGGTTGTTGTATCACTTGTTATACGATCCCCTACTCATCGTGTGGTTTCTATAGGGTTGCAACATTGTCAGTTCGATCCCCATCAGCACATGATGTACTAGACAGAGTTTCGGTATCATCATGACCATCGTGAAATGGATGACGATCCACTATCTATGTAAGGTGTTACTGTACAAATGTTAGATCGGGTTGTGGTATCCCCTAATGGATCCGGGGAGTGATCCCCTATCTGTGAGATCGACGAATGCTAGATCAGGTTGTTGTATCCCCCAACGGACCCTGGGAGTGATCCCATATCAGTGAGATCTTTGTATACCACTGTGGGTTTTGGAATCCCATAGAGAACCCTAAGAGTGATCCCACATCCAAGGAGTTTGGTGTTTATGTTGTTTCAGTGAGGATTCCTCACTGAATGTTCCCGAAGAGCGTGATCTCTCAGGTGAGTGTCTGAGATGTATTTGTGGGTATCGATGTAGTGTTTCTCTTAGACGAGTGTCATATGGGATGACAGTGATCATGAGTGTGCTCTATTGGTTGGGAACCATTGTTGGTGATGAGGTCAGTACCTCATGTTGCTTGGTGAATGAGTTGAGTATATCTGGATGTTCATGGTTTATGTTTGGGTGTATACCTGAAAAGATTTTCAAGGTGTATGTACGGTAATACACCTAGTTTCATCTGACTAGTTGTGCTCAACCGAGGATGGTCATGAGGTGGAGTTCATCTCTCGTCTAGGTTCCCTCTGGCTGGGACGAGTAGACTGTTGCCTTTTAGATACTCTCCTTTGTATTGTGTTTTAGGGGTGCCTACATAGTATTTTTATACTCACCCTTGCACAAGCATTGCATGCACATGTTTGTGTCTTGTGTAGCCCCAGACCTTTCGACAGTTTCCCAGGAGGACCCGGAGCAGGCGGAGCTGAGTGAGCAGGACTGACCGTGGTGTCTTACAGGAGTTGTGACGGGGTGCTTTCTAGTGGTGGTTTTGGAAGTGTATGCCCTTCATCCGAGCATGTTGGATGCTTCGGTGGTTATCTTTGGGTGGGAACTGTTTTTTCCTTCTATTCTATTGTACTCTTGTTGTGGGATAGTTGTATGCATTCATTTACTTTTTAGTTTTATATATCTCGGCACTATTTCAAGGAGGTGTATGTGGGTGTGTGTGTACATGTACCTCAGGCTAATTACTCTCTTTTGTGTGATAGCCAACTCTGTGCTAGACGCCAACCCATGGCCTATTGGAGGCAGGCTTCGGGAGTCGTGGCTTGAGCCACATTGGGTCGGGTCGTGAAAAAAGTATTAGAAAAGTAATAAAATATATAATATTTGTTGAAAACATAAATCGAACATCAAATAACCATAATTGTAATGACCTATGTAATTATAGAATAATACATTTTCATTTTTATTAATAGTTTTGGATATTATTTTAATTTCATGTTAAAGGAGAAGTTTTTTCTAATACCTCACTCGACAGGCAACAATGGGTTTCTCCAAAATCACACGTTTCACACAACATTGAGTAAAAACAAAAAATAATAGAATAATAATATTACTATTTTAGGTGGTAGCTAACACCAAGCCATTGGAATGGAGGGAATAAATTGTATCAAATAAATTATGAAAATATGGTTTAATCATATTTAAATTATGAATCACAAGTTACCAAATTTTTAATAAATGGATATAAAAAGCAATTAAATATAAATGTTTTGTTTTCATGAAATCCTATTAAATATAAAATAATTGACTTCATAAAATAATATCACTCTTCGGGGATTTTTATTAATGAAAAATATATTTTATATATTAAATTAAATGTTTAATGTTTTATTATATGTTTTCAATATATTATATAATAACAAATTAAATTTCTTGGATAAAAAAATTATTTTTCTGAAAATGCAGTTTAACATCCTTTTTTGGGATAACACTTTTAAATTTTTGTTATTGACACCATTATATGTTCTTTTTTACAAAAGAGACTTCTTATTTAGAATTGGGTCATGAAAATTTACATTGAATAAAATTTTGATATTTTTCTCATAACTTTCATGTTTTGATGAATTGTAAAAATACGCAAAATTTTAATTGAATACAACTTTTTCAATTGAGATAATTTATAAGGGTAAATAATATTATTTTATGTTTTTAGAGATTAAATAAAATGATTTTTTATCATTAAATCAAATGTTATTCATTCTATGTAATTCCAATTTTAAATTGTATATAAACACATATTAATTTATTAATAATTATTACTTCTTAAAAACAAGCATTTTGGTTTTGACAATAGGAATTAATTTAAAATTTCATTATACCAATTCTGTGTTTTGAATTTTTAATATGGATTCCAGATTTTGAATCATAAATTCCAAATTGTGTAAATAGATTCCTTGAATTTTTTGACATTATAAATAACAACTTCAATAATTATTTTTATTTACCACGATTAAAGGTTAAATTAGGTAAATAAGGGTAAAAAATATTATAATAATATAAAACTATACAAACATATGTCCTAATACTATTGTATGATATATGGTCGACCATGAAAATCCTTATGACTATTTTAGGACCCCATGGTGCCACATCGATGTGATAATGAAATTTCATGAGATTTATTTTAAATTAAATTGAAATACCACATATACAAGTATTTTTTTTTATAAAACCAATTTTATATGGGGTTATATTATTTATATATTTGGCTAAAAATAGTCATTAGAAATATAATATTATTTTCTACATCATGATATTTTATTTATAAAATTTAGACATTATATAATAAATTTAATTTTGACATAAGGATGACGTAGTGGTTGATTCATTAATAAAGGAATCAAAATAATGATATTATTAATATGAATATAAATTCAATTTAAATATCTTGATACAATCAAATAATTTTAAGTACTATATAGAAATACTATTGTAATGACCCGGGCCTCCCTGTCCCATTCCTTTGTCAAAAAGAAGGCCACGAAGTGTTCTGGAGGGCAAAATGGACTTTTTGCACACTTTCCAAAATTTTGAAACTACACGCCGTGTAATTTGAGTACACGCCATGTACCCCCTTTCCGGTTATACCCTGTGTTAAAGGCCGTATCCTTGCCATGTGAAATAAATGGATACACGCCGTGTATCAAATACTACATGCCGTGTAGACTCTCCCCGCGTACGCGTTACCAGTAAACAGTCGTGTCCCGTGTTGGAGTCGTGTCTTTTTCGTGTGAAATAAATGGGTACACACCGTGTACCCCCAACTACACTCTGTGTAGTATTTCCCTGCATATGTGTTACCCTCAAACCGTGTGTTGGCTAGTCAACAGCTGCGGAGCCGTGTTAGAAGCCGCGTGGAGACCGTGTGAAATAACCGAGTACACGCCGTGTACCATAAAGTGCATGCCGCATACTTTTTCTTTTCACGCCTATAAAAGGAGGGTTACCCTCCTATTTTTCAACTCACACCTCTGCTCCCCTTTCCTCTGAGCAGAGTTCTCCCAAGAGACTTGAAGGCTCTTTCTTCCATAACTTCTTCGTCCGAGCTCTGATTTACGATCCGTCAGCGGCCACGAGATCATAACGAGAGGCAGAACTTCTGAGCTTGGATCCGTCAACCTATCCTTCCCATATTCCACACAAAGAGGTTTTTCTGAGTTTTTACAGAAGAGATGGATGCCGATAAACGTCTTCTAAAGTTGATCCGGGGAGGAGCGTTGTTATCAGAACCTGTTGAGGTAGGGATCTTACCTTAATCTCTCTAAATTGTGCATCAGTCGGGGTGGGTATCCAATTGTTTTCATGAAAAACAGTTGAACCATTAAATAAAGATAATAACTGGTTAAAGAACGGGGATGGGGAAGTTTTTATGTTTATCTTTATATCATGTGATATTATGTTGTGAATTGAATAGGCTTATGCCTACTGAAAATCACGGTAGTTGGGGGCCTTTTCTTGCGCAATTAAATGTTTCCCTATCTTCTAGACCGTTTTTGTGAATGGAACCTTATGGAATGTGGAATTGTGTTAATCACGTAAAGTTGTCTATTTAAAAACTGGAACCCTTGTGTGATCACCGCGGTTGAACAAAATGGAATAATGAACATGCGGGTGTTGGCTTGGATACGTGGCATGTGATGGGGGTGTTTTGTGGTTTGTTATGGATCGGGTGAGCAGTGGGGCTGCAGTTGACTTGGTTGTGTTTTGGTGTGAACGTTATGTTGGTAACGGGCAACGAGGCTGTGATTAATGGTATTAAAGTGATAATGATGTACGGGTTCGGTGTGATTGTGGTTATGGTGATTGGCAGTGGGGCTACAGGGATGGTTTTCAATGTGGACGGACTATGGGTTGTGAATAATAAATAAAAAGTAGAAGAGTTAATAAATGGTGGGGCATTGTAGTGGAACAAGATAAATAATCAATGGGTTGGTTGGTTAATAAGAAGGGACTTACTGTGCTGCTTGTGTTTTCCAAACTTGATTTGTGGATGGCAGTGATATGTTCTACAAATGATCGATGTGGTTGGTTGTTGATATTTTACTAGTAGTTAAGGAAATAATAAACTAATTCTGCTGAAATTTGAAAACCCAAATGGGGTTGGGGTTGTTTGTTGTATGCATGCCTCGTAGTAGCAGTGCTGAGGCACGTGCCCAGTTTCATTGTTTAGAAGACATAAGTTGGGCATAGTGGTTGGTTTATATATATATATATATATGTTTCTTTGTGTTTTGACATACCCCACCCATGTTGAGGACTAAGTGCCGAACACTCCCATTTCATGGGAGAGGGTGTTTTCCCCATAGTTACTAGCTCCTTACTGCTCCTTCTCTCCTAGGATGTGATGGATTGAGGCGACCTTACACCTAAGAATCTTCGAGTAGGATTAAATTGGGGTGGTTTTAGCCCAAGACACTTTGGGCAGGTTCTACTGTTTCACAAGAATCATTGGGATGAGGCCTAGGTGTGTGCGGGCAGGATACGTCGTGAGGCCCAGGTGTGTGCGAGCGGGATGTGTGGTTTGTGAGGCCTAGGTGTGTGCGGGCGGGGAGAGTGTGGCAGCGCCAGGATGTTCGCTGTTAGGATGAGAGGCTAACTAAAGGGAAATGGTGCAGGGTACCCAATAATTTTGTTCTTATATACTACTACCTGTTGTGACTATGTTTTGGTGAGTGGGGCTAGTGTGGTTGGGTGGATAGAATTCCATGTTACGTTTTGGTTTCGTCAGCTATTCTCACGGGACATTAGGATGTCTCCCCACTTGTGCATGAGAGCTTTAGGTTTTCCCTACTGAGTATACTTGTATGCTCACCCTACGTTTACTTTCAGGTTTCCATGAGGAAAACCTGGGCCGTGCGGGACCCTACTAATCAAGAAAGTTGGAGTTGCTGTAGTTTGGTGTACTTTTTTCTTTTGGTATTGTACTTTTGAGCTTTCTTGTACTTGTACCTTGTTTCAGAACTATTTAAAAATGCATGTGGGATTGGTTTGGGTTTATTTCTATACACTTGTTCTTTTTATTTTCCATGGTTGACTTGTCCTATTTTGCGATCTTAAAATAATAAAAGGGTAATTCCTACCATATTTGTGAATCTCATACCCTTGGTGCTAGTTGCCAACCTGGGGCCTACTAGAGGCAGGACTCGGGGGGTCATTATCTCCCTTTCACCATTTTCAGCTCAGGAGGGGCATCTTTGGTGGGAGGGGGTTGTGATAGAATGGTATCAGAGGTGACGGTTGAGAGATAGGATGGAGTCTAGAGTTAGTCACAGTGAGGATTATATGGGACGGTAGGGAAATAGTGTTGGTTAATCTTGGTGCGTGACATAGGCCAGGGAAGACCGGATATGATACAGGATTTTAGGGCCCCTGTGATCCGATGCAAGGACTCTGAGCCTACCGAACGACCAAGTGAGACTACATTGATTGCTGGGTAGAGACACTAAGGAAGGTACGTGCATCATCATGATTGTGTTTTACTTGATTTGGGCGTTCTGGGAAATAAATTGAAAAAATGTGATAAAATAAAACCTTGAGAAATTTCCTTACTTCTTGGTCTTAGGCGATCCTTGTTTACCGTACAGCTATGGAACCTGGACGTTGTCCCCGGGTGGCTCAGACGGCCGAGGCCCAGCAGACTTAGGCGGTCGATCAGTTGAGTATTGACCGAGAGGAGGAATATATCCAGTGGTAGAAGACTCTCCGTTCTTTCTAGTGGAAAACCCTTAAGAGGTATGAGGGTAGTACTTCGGATATAGAGACAGAGGGGTGGCTTAAAGATATGTGGATCACTTTTACCTTGATCCGTGCTCCGAGGGAGTACTGGCTTCCCCATGTAGTAAGTCAGCTGAGAGGTGCGGCGTGACTGTGGTGGATGCTCTACCTTGGAGAGAGGATAGAGGTAGAGGTTCCATGGGCTGACTTTGAGAATGAATTAGGAGAGGAATTCCTTTCTTCCATGATCACGGAGGAGAAGCGATAGGAGTTACTCTCCCTTCAGCAGGGGAGTATGTCAGTACCAGAGTTGGGGATCAAGGTTAAGGACCTCCTGCGCTTTTCTCCAGATCTCTTTTTGGATGAGGAGTCTCGGGTGAGACGTTTGGAGGAGGCGTGTAACACCCGATACTTTTATGTTATATAAATCATCAAAGGAATCTTTTTCTACACAACACTTTCTTGGATTTCTTTACATGAAATCGCGACCTTCCTCGATAGCTTGCATCGTACGCAATACCGAGTTTCACTAAACAACGATATGCTATTAAAATATTATTAAAACTAGCCGTTATGAATAGTAATAACCACTTTTTGAAATTTTATAAATTTTATATTTCAAAATGGACTTCATTTTTGGATTCGGAATATCAAAATTACCCTAGGGTGAAATTTTGGTGTTTTTCTGAAAACTTTCTATTTTTGATGAATAGTGAAACTACTAAGTGGTAGTTAAAAAACTGAATTTTTCATAAAACATAATTTTACCACATCTATGAGTGGAATTTCAAAAATCCGAGAGACACGGTTGATGTTTGTAAGTAAAATGTGGTTCAATGAGAAGAAAATAATTTTTTTGGTGAATAGAAACTTTTTACTTTTTTTTACCACGGTTAAAATTAAATAGGGTAATTAAGGGTAAAGATGATATTATTATTACCCTAAAACATGTCGTAATTCTGTTGGACAAGTGTAATTCGACCAAAAACAAACTTAGGAATAAAATATGACCATTTAGGCCCACTTGGATTAGATTAGGACATTTATTATTAATTTATTTAAAGAAGTGTTAAAATAGTTAAAATCAATATTTAATAAGTAAATAATTTTTAATATGGGGATATACATAAGATAAATTCGACTATAAATATACATTAGAAAGATAGAAAGATTTCATACATAATGGTATTTTATTTGTAATTTTTAGACATTAAATAATTTAATTTATTTATGACACAAAGATGATGTAGTAATTTTCTTATTAATGAAATATTGAAATAATTAATGTTATAAACACCAAAATAATTGTAATTTGAGACTTTTTATGAATTCCACGAATTTTATAGGTTAATATTACATGTTAGTATTGATTTAATTAACATTTTTTGAACTAATCATTTTGTTATTATTTTCACAAAAATCAATTACTAAATAGTGTCAAAATTGACAAAAAATAATTTTTTAAAAAAATTATATTAGTAGTGGTTATTTTATTCTTAAAAATCTAAGGTTCGGACAAATGAATTAGATAAGGTTATATATATTAATAATAAACAACTTGGGGTTCGTTTGGCTGCTTATGGTAAATTTATTAACCTTATAGTATAATAACACAAGAAGACACGGTAAAAGTAAAATTATTTAACTTAATGTTAAATCTAAATGATAAGGTTAAAATAGGAACCTAAACTTGTCTAAATTATATTTGATGAGAGGATTTCAACCCATCCCCACCTTAGCTTCGAAATATATCAATTTGGAGTTATTTTAAACCGAAATTGACTTTATAATAAAATAATATTTTTAGTTTTCACAAAGGTTCCCCTCTCCTCCCTTATAAAAGGGCACCTCCTCCCTCTCTACCTCACACCACTTTGAGCCTTCAAGCTCGGCAAACCCCTGAAAATTTCTCCTATCCACTTCCCTAGATACATTTTAGAGGTCCTGGTCTTCTTCAAAGACCAATTTTAGTTCCCTAAAATAAGGTCTCAATGAAGCACTTCAAAGAAGAGGTAATGTTCGTTACCGATTCTTTCATCTTTATTTCTTCTTCCACTTCTTATTATTTAGTTGTTTCATTATGAAGTAATAACATCAGTGTCACTCATATACTTATATGTTATTATAAATATGAAACAACCCTATTTCACCATTTATGCATCCTACGGAAAAAGAAATCACCGCGCGTGCGTACGTACAGAATACCGTCTCCACGCCGTGGTGTAATCTATTTTCCACCACCACCTTACTTGGATGAGTATAATGGTGTAAATAATGACTATATATGACTATTATAAAGTAATACTGATTCTGAAATAGTATACATACACTCCAATACAATTTCACGATCATAGGAACGATATCATCACTCGTGCGTACGTACGGAATACCGTCTCCACGATGTGATGTGGCTCATTCTACATGATATTAATTTCATAATGATTATATAAAGGAATTGAATGAATGAATATGATATATATTACAATAATACCATTCTAGAAATGAGGTATCTATAACCTAAAGAGAATAATATGAATTTATTCGACAAGACATGCATAAGAAGAAAAAGTTATAAACACCCGAATAACAAGTAGCAATGAAATATTACTACTAAGAATCTATGAATATGACCATATATGATATCATAAAAATAATTATGATTCTGGAATAAGTCAATAAAATTATTTAAATCATTATACAGGAGGTTCAGACACATACGAAGCAAAACAGACCTAAGGTAAGGGAAAATCTCGCAATCTCAATTTTTATCCGAGATTGTTTATACTTCAGAATTTAATGGGGTGTATTTTATCATCCATATCCATGTTTCCTCAATATGTAATATTATTTCCATTCACCTACAATAGTTTAAATCCTATTTTACCCTTTGTTGAGTTTTTTGTAAAATATATGAAAGGAATCATTTGTCGTTTTTCGTACGTGGTACTTTTTTGACTTTTCCGACAAAAGTACGAGAAGAATGTTTTTTTAACTAATACGACATGAATGGATTTTTAAAACATTATTTCCAAGACGCTTCATTTACAAGTTTTCAAGATTATATTTAATCAACTTCTTTTAGTTTAAAATTGTAATACATGTTAAGAAAGTAAAATGTTTTTTAAGTAGAAAGGATATTTTCCTCCAGAATGGAGTTTAAGTGTTTTATCAAAATTATTTTCCAGCTAAGATAATAAAGGGTTCTGTTTCTATCCCTATTATTAAATGGATTTGATTATGTTGTGATGGAAATATTTTTATGAATTCCTTTATCTTGTATGAATTGTTTTTTGATGTCATGTTGTTTATGAATCCCATTTTTATTACATGGGTTATGCTATGATGTATGGTTTATGATTTTTTGGCACACATAAGAATGGTATCATTATGAGATTGGTGGGACCTATATCTCCCTCCAATGCATTGGGTAAAGATTTTATATCTCATGAGATAGACATGGCTAGAACGGTAGGTTATACCGGTTCAGTGAAACAGGACTGAAACGAGGAGTGAACTCGGTTCAGAAAGGGACTTTGTCCACTAAGATAGTCTTGGAAATGAGCCTTGACTAATAATAAATGATTCTCTATGATTATGTGTGTATGAAACAATGTTTAATGTTTTATGTTATGATTATTGTGATTACATTTCACTACCATAATTTATCCCATGTTATGAAATTATGATCTCTTTTGCAGGTTAAGATTTCCAAAAGTTATGTGCTTATGTATATGATGTGATTGATATTTCTTTTGTTTACCCTTACTGAGCATTTGAGCTCTCCCTTTTGTATGTTTTCTTTCCCCAGGTCAGGAATAAGGTTATTAAGTAAGATATGCCAAAACGGACTATAGATATGATGATATAAATGGGAGATAGTGTATATGCTTTCTGAATCAGTTGTTTATGTTTCCCAGTTTCTAAAGACACTATACCTATACGGTAATTTCGTGGTTTTGTTATATGTTGTGATAAGTATGCTTAAATTTTGAAGTATCAACAATGTATGTAAATTATGGTTTGTTATAGTTGGTATCAGAGGAAAGGTATAGTCAACCTTTAGAATCTGGGATGTGAAAGCCTTAGTAAGAGCCCTAAGAATAAGTCTATGCATAGAACACAATCTTAGTGTTTTATAAATGGCCATGAATAACCTAGGATAAGACCATATGTGTGAAATTTTATTCTTGATTATGTGGTTTTCCTATTATAATTAGTGTTTCTCACACTATTCTTCTTGGTTTTAGTCAATGGCTGGAACCAGAAGGAACCGTGTTAATGCGTAATGCGACGGGCAATGCAATGATTTTCCCCCTGAGCAACCAAACGTTATGGGAGATGGAATGAAAAATCTTGTAGCCATGCTCACACAACTTTCTCAAGCTATAGAATCATACAGGACTTCCAAACAAGCAAAAGAAGGACCAACATTCTGTTGAATCCTTCATGAGGCAACGTCCACCTTCTTTCAGCGGGTCTACTGATCCATTAGTTGCTGAAAAATGGATTAGTACTACTGAAAAAATATTTTCATTTCTTCAATGTTCTGAACATGATAATGTCATCCTAGCAGTGTATCGTTTGGAAGGAGATCCTAATCAATGGTGGAATCTTATTAAGAATACGAGGCAAATGGATGAAATTGAGTCCATGGAATGGGACGAGTTCATGAACTTATTTTTCAATAAGTACTTCCCTCGTATTCTCCGAACAAGGATAGAGAAAGAGTTTCTTGAACTGAAGCAAAAGGATGATGAATCTGTTGGTTCCTATGAACAAAATTTTACAAGACTTGCAAGGTATGCTTCTGATATTATTATCCAACCTGAGAGTAAGATCGATCGATTCTATAGTGGCTTAAATCCATGTCTTCAAAGGGAGTTATCCATAAGGGACTTCAATAGCTACTAGGAAATCGTTCGATGTGCTCTAATAGTCGAGATAGAGATTGGAGTAACCCATCAGTCATATGGGTTTGATAAGAAGAGGAAAATGGAATTAAAAGGAATATCTAAAGAGCACACTGAAAAGAAGATGAGCTTTACGTTATGCTCAAAGTGTGGAAAGAAACATGGAGGGAGCTGTCTTAAAGGGACAAGTAAATGTTTCAAATGTGGAAAGGAAGGTCATCGGGAATTTGAATGCCGCGATGATGGGAAAAAGATGTCTAATGATGCAAACAAAGGAAGGGATATACAGAATGAACCTACTACACTTCAATGTTTCAAGTGCAAGGAGATGGGGAATTATTCCAATCAGTGCCCAAATCCAAGGGTTGATGATGATGGTCGACGTCAACAAACTCTTAAGGCTAAAGACAAAGGAAAGTCACATGCAATATCTATCAAGGATGTGAAGTACGAATATGATGTGGTGAAAGGTACACTTACCATGCACTCTAAAGTAGCAAATGTTTTATTTGATTCTGGATCAACCAACTCTTTTATTTCTGAAGAATGTTTTAAGGGTATCACCGTATTACCTCAACAATTAGATGTTGAGTTCGCTGTGACAACACCTAATGGAACAACAGTTGCATCAAAAGTTTATAATTCTTCTCCGATCGAAGTTTGTGGGAAAGTGCTTCCTTCAAATCTTGTGATCCTTCCTATAGTGGAATATGATGTGATTCTTGGCATGGATTGGATTTCTTTATATGGAGCTCATATCAATTTCCAATGAAGGGAAGTCACATTTCTTATTCCAGATCAATCTATGATCGTCTATCAATGCAAGGATGAACATAACCTTCCAGTGGAAATTTCTTCAATTTTATGGGTATTGATTCCACTAAATGAAGGTTATTTATCTCAAATGGTTGGTGAGATACTCACGATTAAGAATATTCCCATTGTACTGGAGTTTGATGATGTCTTTCCAGAGGAATTACTGGGTCTTCCACCGAATCGTGAAGTTGAGTTTTCAATAGAACTCGTACCGGGTGCTTTGCCTATTTCAAAGACACCTTATAGAATGGCCCCAATTGAGTTGCAGGAATTGAAGAAGCAACTCCAAGAGAATCATGATAAGGGATTCATACACCATAGTGCGTCACCTTGGGGAGCACCTGTTCTCTTTGTTAAGAAGAAAGATGGATCAATGAGACTCTGCATTGATTATAGAGAACTTAATAAGATCACTATCAAGAACAAATATCCTCTCTCACGCATTGATGACCTATTTGACCAACTACGCGGAGCTCAATACTTTTCCAAGATTGATCTTCATTCAGGGTATCATCAATTAAGGGTCAAAAGGGAGGATATACCAAAGATGGCTTTCCGTTAAAGGTATGGACACTATGAATTTATAGTGAGGCCATTTGGTCTTACTAATTCCCCTACTATCTTCATGGATCTGATGAGTAGAGTATTTAGAGACTATCTTGATCAATTTGTGGTAGTCTTTATAGAAGATATTCTTGTCTATTCAAAGAGCAAGGAAGAACATGAAGATCAATTGAGAATTATATTGAATACCCTGAGAAAGGAGAAGATTTATGCCAAATTTACCAAGTGTGAATTTTGGCATAAAAAAGATTCATTTTTGGTTCACATAATCTCAAAATAGGGGATATTTGTGGATCCAACAAAAACAGAGGTTATCGAAAGATGGTCGAGACCAACAATAGTAACTGAGATCCGAAGTTTTCTTGGTTTGGCTGGATATTATAGACTTTTTGTGAAATATTTTTCACGGTTATCTAATCCACTCACCAAGTTAAATTAGAACGGAGTTAAGTTTTTCTAGACGGAAGAATGTGAAGAGAATTTCAAGAAGTTGAAATGAAGGTTATCCAGTGCACCTGTGCTCACACTGCCTTGTAGTAGAGAAAGGTTTGTGATCTATAGTAATGCATCCAAGAAGGGATTGGGTGTGTTCTTATGCAAAATGATATGGTGATAGCTTATGCCTAACGACAGTTGAAAATCCATGAGCAAAATTACCCAACACATGATTTGGAGTTAGCTGCGCTAATCTTTGCATTAAAGATTTGAAGGAATTACCGTTATGGTGAAAGGTGTGATATTTATACTGATCATAAAAGTTTAAAGTATATATTCACACAAAAGGAGCTGAATATGCGTCAAAGAAGATGGTTGGTGCTGATTAAGGACTATGACTGCTCAATCCATTACCACCATGGGAAAGCAAACACGGTGGCAGATGCATTAACTTCACAAGACCATGCTAGTTTATCCATGATGAGGATCACAAAAGATCCAATATTTATTGATTTACAAAGGATGGATCTTGTAATTATAATTGAAGGGGAAAAATCTTATCTTTCTCAAATGAATGGTCAACCATCTATACATGTGAAGATTAAAGAGGCATAGAAAGAAGATGTCGAGTTACAAATGAAGGTGAGAAATGTTCCGGAATTCAACCTTGATTGTGATGGGATAATAATGTTCTGGAATCGGGTTTGTGTTCCTCCCATCCCCGAATTAAAGAAGGAGATGTCGGATGAGGCTCATAGTTCTTCATTCTCTATTCATCCTGGAAACACGAAGATGTATAGGGACCTGAAAGAGTAATTCCGGTGGGATGACATGAAAAGAGATGTTGCTGAATATGTCTCTCGATGCTTGGTTTATAAACAAGTTAAAGCTAAGAGACAGAAGTCTAAGGGGATGTTACAACCATTACCCATACCCGAATGGAAATGGGAAAACATCACTATGGACTTTGTCATAGGAATTCCTAAATCATCCAAAGGCAATAATGCTATCTGGGTCATAGTTGATCGTCTTACAAAGTCTACACACTTCATTGCTATTACAGAGGATTTCTCTCTGGATCAGCTTTCCAGGATATATGTAAAGGAAGTGGTAAGATTGCATGGAGTATCACTTTATATTATATCTGATCGGGATCTGAGATTTACCTCGAAGTTCTGGCGAAGTCTTCAGCATACTTTGGATACAGAGTTGAGTTTCAGCACTGCTTATCATCCTCAGACAGACAGTCAGTCTGAGAGAACAATTCAATCCCTAGAAGTTATGTTGAGAGCTTTCTCTATGAATTTCAAAGGTGGTTGGGATCAACACCTACCTTTGGTAGAATTTTCATATAATAATAGCTTTCACTCCAGTATTCAGATGGCTCTTTATGAATCTCTCTATGGAAAGAAATGCAGGACTCCAACTTGCTGGGATGAAGTTGTGTAAGGAAAGATATTAGGACCTGATCTCGTTGATGAAATGGAAGAAAAGGTCAGATCTATTAAACAACACAAAAGAGCAGCTCAGAGTTGACAGAAAAGTTATGCCGACAACTGAAGAAAAGACCTAGAGTTTGAAGTGGGTGATAAAGTTTTCTTACAAATATCTCCCTGGAAGAGGGTTATGAGATTTTGAAATAAGGGGAAGTTGAGCCCTGGATATATCGGTCCTTTCGAAATACTGGATCGTGTTGGGAAGGTAGCTTACCGATTGGCGCTTCCACCGAATCTCTCTCAAGTTCACGACGTGTTCCTTGTATCTCTCCTGAGAAAGTACATACCTGATCCTTCACCTGTACTCAGATCAGAAGTTGTACCGCTGGAGCAAGATCATTCTTATGAACAACAACCGATAGAGATTCTGGATCGTAGTGAAAAAGTCCTACGAAACAAGACCACTCGATTGGTGAATGTTTTATGGAGGAACCGCCAATTAGATGAAGCTACATGGGAGCTTGATGATATGATGAGGGAGAGGTATCCAAATCTGTTTGTTACAAAGTGACACATTTCGAGGGAAAAATTCATTTTAAGGGGGGTAGAATGTAACACCCGAGACTTTTAGGTTATATAAATCATCAAAGGAATCTTTTTCTACACAACACTTGCTTGGCTTGCTTTACACGAAATCGCGACCTTCCTCGACAGTTTGCATCGTACGCAATACCGAGTTTCACAAAACAACGATATGCTATTAAAATATTATTAAAATGACCCGTTATGAATATTAATAACCACTTTTTGAAAATTTATAATTTTTTTTTCAAAATGGACTTCATTTTTGTATTCAGAATATCAAAATTAGCCTAGGGTGAAAATTTGGTATTTTTCTGAAAACTTTCAATTTTTGCTGAATAGTGAAACCACTAAGTGGTAGTTAAAAAACTGATTTTTTCATAAAACTTAATTTTACCGCTTTTGTGAGTGGAATTTCAAAAATCTGAGAGACATGGTTAATGTCAGTAATTAAAATGTGGTTCAATGAGATGAAAATAATTTTTTGGTGAATAGTAACTTTTTACTTTTTTTACCACGGTTAAAAGTAAATAGGGTAATTAAGGGTAAGGATGATAATATTATTACCCTAAAACATGTCTTAATTCTATTGGACAAGTTTAATTCGACCAAAAACAAACTTAGGAATCAATGATGACCATTTAGGCCCACTTGGATTAGATTAGGACATTTATTATTGATTTATTTAAAGAAGGGATAAAATAGTTAAAATCAATGTTTAATAAGTAAATAATTTTTCATATGGGGTTATACATAATTTAAATTCAACTATAAATATTCATTAGAAAGCTAAAAATATTTCCTACATAATGGTATTTTATTTGTAATTTTTAGACATTAAATAATATAATTTATTTATGACACAAAGATGATGCAGTAATTATCTTATAAATGAAATATTGACATAATTAATGTTATAAACACCATAATAAATGTAATTTTAGACTTTTAATGAATTTCACTAATTTTATAGGTTAATATGACATGTTAGTATTGATTTACATAACTTTTTTAGAACTAATAATTCTTCTTATGAGTTTCAAAAAAATCAATTACTAAATAGTGTCAAAATTGACATAAAATAGTTTTTAAAACAAATATTATATTAGTAATTGTTATTTTATTCTTAAAAATCTATGGATCAGCCAAATGACTTATATAAGGTTATATATGTTAATAATAAAAAACTTTGGGTTCGTTTGGCTGCTTATAGTATGTTTATTAACCTTATATTATAAGAACACAAGAAAACACAGTAAATGTAAAATTATTTAACTTAATGTTAAATCTAAATGATAAGGTTAAAATAGGATACTAAACTTGTCTAAATTATATTTTATGAGTGTAGTTAGACCCATAACCACCTTAGCTTCGAAATATATCAATTTGGATCTATTTAAAACCGAAATTGACTTTATAATAAAATAATATGTTTAGTTTTCCCAAAGGTGCCGCTCTCCTCCCTTATAAAAGGGCACCTCCTCCCCCTCTTCCTCACACCACATTGATCCTTCAAGCTCGGCCAACCCCTGAAAATTACTCCTCTACACTTCCCTAGAGACATCCTAGAGGTCCTGGGCTTCCTCAATGACCAATTTTAGTGCCCTAAAAGAAGGTCTCAAAGAAGCACTTCAAAGAAGAGGTAATGTCCGTTACCGATTCTTTCATCTTTATTTCTTCTTCCACTTCTTATTATTTATTTGTTTCATTATGAAGTAATAACATCAGTATCACTCATATAATGATATGTTATTATAATTATTAAACAACCCTATTTCACCATCTATCCATCCTACGGAAAAAGAAATCACCGTGCGTGCGTACGTACGGAATACCGTCTCCACGCCGTGGTGTAATCTATTTTCCACCACCACCTTACATGGATGGGTATAATGGTGTAAATAATGACTATATATCACTATTATAAAGTAATAATGATTCTAAAATAGTATACATACACTCCAATACAATTCCATGATCATAGGAACGATATCATCACTCGTGCGTACGTACGGAATACCGTCTCCACGATGTGATGCGACTCATTCTACATGATCTTCATTTCATAATGATTATATAAATGAATTTAATTAATTAATATGATATATATTACACTAATACCATTCTAGAAATTAGGTATCTATATCCTAAAGAGAAGAATAAGAATTTATTCGACAAGACACGCATAAGAACAAAAAGTTATAAACACCCGAATAACAAGTAGCATGAAATAATACTACTATGAAGCTAAGAATATGACCATATATGATATCATAAAAAAAAGTATGATTCTGTAATAAGTCAATAACATTATTTAAATCATTATATAGGAGGTTCGGACACTTACGAAGCAAAACGGACCTATGGTAAGGGAAAATCTCGCAATTTCAATTTTAATCTGAGATTGTTTATACTTCAGAATTTACTGGGGTGAATTTTATCATCCATATCAATGTTTCCTCAATATGTAATATTATTTACATTCAACTAACATTGTTTAAATCCTATTTTACCCTTCGATGACTTTTTAGTAAAAGATATGAAAGGAAACTTTTATCGTTTTTCGTACGAGGTACTTTTTTGACTTTTCTGACAAAAGTACGAGAAAAATGTTTTTTTAACTTATACGGCATGAATGGAATTTTAAAACATTATTTCCAAGAAGCTTCCTTTACATGTTTTCATGTTTATTTTTAATCAACTTCTTTTAGTTTAAAATTGAATGACATGTTAAGAAAGGAAAATGTTTTTGAAGTAGAAAGGATATTTTCCTCAAGAATGGAGTTCAAATGTTTTATCAAAATTATTTTCTATCTAAGATAATAAAGGGTTCTGTTTCTATCCCTATTATTACATGGATTTGATTATGTTGTGATGGAAATAATTTTATGAATTCCTTTATCTTATATGATTTGTTTTATGATGTCATGTTGTTTAAGAATCTCATTTTTATTACATGGGTTATGCTATGATGTATGGTTTATGATTTTGTGGCACACATAAGAATGGTATCATTATGAAATGGGTGGGACCTATATCTCCCTCCAATACATTGGGTAAAGATTTTATACCACATCAGATAGACATGGCTGGAACGGTAGGTTATACCGGTTCAGTGAAATAGAACTGAAACGAGGAGTGAACTCGGTTCAGAAAGGGACTTTTTCCACTAAGATAGTCTTGGCAATGATCCTTGACTAATAAGAAATGATTCTCTATGATTATGTGTGTCTGCCACAAAGTTTCATGTTTTATGTTATGATTATTGTGATTAAATTTCACTGCCATGATTTATCCCATGTTATGAAATTATGATCTCTTTTGCAGGTTAAGATTTCCAAAAGTTATGTGCTTATGTATATGATGTGATTTATATTTCTTTTGTTTACCCTTACTGAGAATTTGAGCTCACCCTTTTGTATGTTTTCTTTCCCCAGGTCAGGAAGATGGTTATTATGTAAGATATGCCAAAACGGACTATAGATATGATGAAATAAATGGGAGACAGTGTAGACACTTTATGAACCAGTTGTTTATGTTTCCCAGTTTATAAAGACACTATACCAATACGGTCCATTCGTGGTTTTGTTATATGTTGTAATAAGTATGCTTCAATTTTGAATTATTAACAATGTATGTAAAGTAAGGGTCGTTATAATGTGCTTCGTCCTTCGCTCCAGTATGTTGTCACCCCCTTCACCCTTCCGACAAAGTTAGAGGTATAGAAGAAGGAATAGGTTGTAGATAGGATGCACTCGCTGGGAGGTGCACCCTGAGAGGGGATCCAGCCGGGCTCGTCAAAGGGGAAGGATTTCAGCAGCAGGTCTCCTACGACGGGACCTTCCAGGTTTAGGCCAGTGGGGAGCAGGCCCCAGCAGTTCCAGTTCAGATCTTCGGGTCGTCATTCCTTTTTCACGATGCCAGGACAGAAGTGTTTTTATTCTGGATGAATCAGGCACGTTCATAGTCGGTGCCCGACCCGAGCTCAGTACGGTGGTGGTGGGTAGGTTCAGCGCCCACCTCAGCAGCACCAGTTGCTAGCGAGGCCCTTCCAATAGCAGCAGGACCATGCTCCTCCGAGGGAAGACTTTACGGGAGGAGGCCGAACTCATAGTGCTCCTTAGGGACCTCAACCAGGGTGTGGTCAGGAAGGTGGATGACATCATATAGGCATAGGAGCTGGGTGTGGACAGTTGCATGCAGCCGAGATGACAACTCCAGCAGGACCATAGGTGGTGCAAGGTATGATTTGTTTGTTCATCACTCTCTTTTCTTCTTTGTTCGATTCGGGAGCTTCTCACTCCTTTGTTGCACCTGGTCTAGCCCATCATTTGGGACTAGACGTAGAGATAGTTTCCGTACCACTGGTGTGGGGTACACCAGTTGGAGGCCAGACCAGTGTATCATGTGTTTGTCGGAGAAGTGGGATGACGTTGGGACCACATCAATCCAGTGGGGTCCTTCATCTGTTACAGATGTATCCATACGATGTCATCCTAGGCATCGACTGGTTGTTTTCTGTTAGTGTTGTTATCGACTGCTTTCGAAGAAGAGTCGTGTTCTACGACTTGGATTTACAGCGCATAGCCTTTCTTGGTGAGAGGATCTATCAGGTGGGAAGTTGGAGTGGGGAGCCTCTCCTTTCCATATAAGGCGGGTTATTAGTGGTTCCGGCTGATACAGAGATGATGGATGTTCCGGAGGTTGTTGGTGAGTTCCTAGATGTTTTTCCTGAGGAGGTTGTGACTCTAACCCCCCCCCGATGTGATGTTGTGTTCGGGATAGACTTACATCCTGCTGCCTATCCGATTTCGATGGCCCCTTATCGGATAGTACCTTCGGAGTTGTGGGAGTTGCGGAATCAGATTGATGATCTGATGGAGAAGGGTTTTGTTCGACCCAGTGTGTCGCAATGGGGTGCTCCAGTTTTGTTCGTGAAGAAGGAAGATGGTTGTCTCAGACTATGCATAGACTACCGAAGGCTAAACCAGGTAACGATCAAGAACCGTTACCCCCTCCCAAGGATAGATGATCTCTTAGACCAGCTAAGGGGAGCATGTTGGTTCTCTAAAATTGATCTGCGATCGAGATATCATCAGCTGATGGTAAAGGACAGTGACATCTCGAAGACGGAATTCCGGTGCATATATGGGCCCTTCAAGTTTGTAGTGATGCCGTTTGGAGTTACGAATGCACAGGCTGTGTTCATGGGACTTATGAAATTTGTCTTCCAAGAGTTTCTGGACCGGTTTGTCGTTGTGTTTATCGATGACATCCTGATCTACTCAAGATCAGAGGAGGATCATGTTGAGCATCTCAGGGCAGTCTTAGAAGTCCTTCGACACCACCAGATTTATGGGAAATTTTTGAAGTGTATGTTCTTGACACTGTGAGACCCAGGTGTGTGTGGGTGGGATACTTGGCAAGGCCCAGGTGTGTGTGGGAGGGATGTGTGGTTTGTGAGGCCTAGGTGTGTGCGGGCGGGGAGAGTGTGGCAGCGTCATTACATTCGCCGTTAGGAAGAGTATAAAACTAAAGGGAAATGGTGTGGGGTACCCAATACTTTTGTTCTTATATACTACTACCTATTGTGATTGTGTTTTGGTGAGTGTGGCTGGTGAGGTTGGGTGGATAGAATTCTTTGTTAGGGTTTGGTTTTTTCTGCTGTTCTCATGGGACATTAGGATGTCTACCCACTTGTGCACGAGAGCTTTAGGTTTCCCTACTGAGTATACATGTATGCTCACCCTAAGTTTACTTTCAGGTTTTCAGGAGGACTACCAGGGCTGTGCGGGACCCTACTAGTCAAGACAGTTGGAGTTGCTGCAGTTTTCTGTACTTATTTTTTTTGGTATTGTACTTTTGAGCTTTCTTGTACTTTTACCTTGTTTCATAACTATTTAAAAATGCATGTGGGCTTGGTTTGGGTATATTTCTATACACTTGTTATTTTTCTTTTTGGTGGTTGACTTGTCCTATTTCCCGATCTTAAAATAATAAAAGGGTAATCCCTCCCGTATTTGTGAAACTCATACCCTTGGTGCTAGTCGCCATCTTGGGGCCTACTGGAGGTGGGACTTGGGGGTCATTATCTCCATTTCACCATTGCCAGCTCAGGAGGGGCATCTTTAGGGGGAGGGGGTCGTGAGAATTATACTTGAGTTAATTCATTTGGTTTGAAGGAATCAAATTTTTATGAAATTAAATTAATCAATTTTTTATAGTGTCAAAATAGTCATAAATGAGTTTTTAAAACATATAATATTTTATTAAATGATATAATAGTACTAAAATTTTAATTAATAGGAAACCAACATATATAATTTGACCAATTTAATTAATGATCCTCTAATGGTTCTTTTTTAATTTTATATAATATATAGTTTCCATATATTATGGAAATGCAGTAAGACATGGTAAGAGTTAATGTTTTTAACTAAGGGTTAACGCTAAAAGTTATGGGTTATTTTCTCACTAAATATTTCTAAAACCAATTGTATAAAAGTTTATCGATACAAAATTTTATTATTTTTGAAATGAATAAATTTGGGACCATTTGAAATTGAATTTTATTTATAATATAATAATATTTCAATACCTTTCTAAAGTTCCCCTCCTACCTCTTATAAAATCAAATAACCTCTACCCACATACTCACACATCTCAAGACTTTTGGATCATCCATATTCTCCTTAAATAAGCTCCAAAAATCCCTAAAATCCTCCTAGAATCCATAACGTGAGAAGAAGGAAACTCAAGAAATCCTTTTGGCTAAAATCAAAAGAAGTTACCCGATTTTGATGTAACGTCTTATATCTACTTCCATTATTTTATTTTCCTTCTACACTCCCTATGATCTTTTTATTTTTTTATGAAATAACAATACCAATTATAAAAATATACTACTCTATTTTAATGAGAATGATTTGAACTACACTTACAAATACATTCATCTTATGGAAATGAACATACTGTTTCTTTGTATGTTGAACTACTGCCTCACGAAATGATGATTGTTCAATTTTTTCCATCACCTCTTATTGTGGAAATTATGATGGAGATATATTTACATATGATATATATTATATTTTAATTTAAAATATGATTATGTAATTTTCATTTACATCATAACTATATGGTTTCCATAATGTGTCAATACGATCATTTAATTTGAGGAAGTGTGGAATACCACACCCAAAGTGATACGACTCATTCATGTAATACATGGAATTTATAAAGGATGGTGTTAATGAACATATTTAATGTTTATAAAATATTTTATTATACTATAATTATAATATAACTATATATCATTTATATTTCATTCATTTAAATATGAAAAATAAATGAATGTAGCCTTCATGCGTTGTACTGCTTACACTCTCCTTAAATGGTTCATTTAATTTTTTAATGATATATATTATTTTATATACATATATACTAGATATATATGATACTAAAATCATGAATAATATATTTGTGGTGATTTAATTTTTCCTAAATGAAAAATTTTACATCAAAAGAAGTTCATTTTTGACTCATGTATTGAATATTGACAGAACGATCGATATGAACATAAATAATTATTAAATTATTATAAAATGACTCTAAGTAATATAAAATTCATAATAAACTCGAAAAATATTCTGAATAGAGTAGAAATTAACCTAATTTTGTTATTCAGAAATATAACGAACGAATGAGACATGTCAGACTCAAGGTAAGGTACTTATCTCAATCTCCATTCATTGAGGAATATTTTGGTTTATACACGACATTTTTTTATAAAGTAAATAATTATAACTTTTTAATGGTTTTAATAAATAATCTATTTCTATAAATTTTTTTAATAAATTAAAAAAAATTAATGTTTCATTTAACGTACATAGGGATAATGACCTTTCTGCCGCTGCGAGTATTATATGATATTTGGAATTCTTAACGAATCATAATTTTTTTAAAGGAAAATAAATACCGTATACCCTTTTTAAATTTCTTTTTATTGAAAATGGTTTAGATAAATAATTTAATATATCAATATCTTGAAGTGATATATTGTTATTATAATGTGTAAATGTTATCTTCTTTTCATGCATGTTATTAGTATGTTATGGTTCTTGGTAATTATTTATTTATACGGGTGGTTCCATGATAATCTTATGGTGGGTGAGACTAAGATAGCTCTAATATGAATTGGGTAACACTAATGAGTTAAACATTAATGTCTCTATAATTATATTTATGGAATATATTGGGTTGGGTATTCCAAACGTAACTCCCTATGTAGCTGTGAAATCTAAAATGTCATTTTGTTATGGTTTCAACAAGTTAACATAATTATTTATGATTTCGATGTGTTATTCATAAATAATATGATTTTTGTAGGTATGATAATGATCTTATATCTTATGAATGATTATTATGATTTATTTTATTTTTATGTATTCAACGACTAATGTTTTATTTACTAATTTTATATCCCTTACTGTGATTTTTATGCTCATCCCATGTTTTAGAAATGTTTTTCATATGGTTTATGAATGATTAGGATAATTAAATAATTCAAGAAAAATTATATCAAGAAAATAATTCTTTTTTTATTTAATGAGTTTTTTTGTGAAAAAATTTGGATATATATAAGTGTCTACTTTTTAGTATTTGAGATGTAATGTAATAGTTATGGCCTAATTCTCTAAAACTGTAAAACTGAAAAGAACATAAATTTTGAATTCTGGTCTTAACTCATGATTAAGTAATGATCATTTCTTAGGTGTTATAGTTTGTATTATAGGTCATGTTAAATACCTTTAGAGGTAAGGGTGTTATTGAATAATAACGGACATAACCATAATGGTTAGCATATTAGAAAGAGTCATTGTTAAATCATGTCGTAATTATCAACCAACTATCTAGAGTAATGGTTCAAAACTTCCTCCTTGGTGATTTTTCTATGGAATCATATGTTTGATAAATGAATAGTTATGGATGTTCAGGTAATAATCATAAAGGTGGTTATATTAAAAAATTTATGTGTCAAGGATGTGTAATGAAAAACCATGGAAAATGATTCAAAGGGATGGTGAGATGTTATAGATGTGGGTATAAAAGTCATAAAGAAAAAAACTTCTATAGAAAAACGATGAATTCAGTTGACTCCAAGAAATGGAAATATGTTCTTTCTAAGGGAACAATTGAATGTTTTAAATGTGGTGTGTTAGGTCATTATTCAATTAGAAGTTCTAAAATAAAGGTTCAAGAAAGGGATTGGTAGTGACATAAAAATATATGTTTACCAATTCCTAATTCCATTACAATTGAAGTTGACCTATGAAAGGTATGGATTATTTCTTATCTCATGTTTTGACATTATTGGAAAATTAACACATTATGCAAGATTTTGTTAGTAGGAAATAAGAATTAAAGAATAAGATGAAATGAATGTATAAAGGGTCATAAAAAATGTTGAATGATTTATATTCTTATATTTTAGGAATTGATGTGTTATGTCATGGCTATAGATGATGATATGTTTAAATTTATTAATTATGGGATTGCATTGGAATAATTTTTGTACTATTAACCATTATATTTTTTATAACAATGTTTATTATGGTATAATCAACATTTATTTTATGGATATTATTACAATTAAACATCAGGGTTTATATGTTAGTTGAATTTTATGAAATTAAGTGTAATTAATTTTTTGGAATGTTTTAAGAATTATTTATAAAATGACCAGTTGAAGTGGGGCCCATGTTGTGACTCCCCATTCCCGACTCCAAAATGCATGGGGATGGTGACTAGCCCCGAGTAGGCATATCACTAACATAAGTGGTATTGACTATGTACATATAAACTTGCACACATATCCATGACCACAAATATTGAGATTTTGATACCACTATGGAACAAATAGCATGAATACAACTAAATTCAACTGACATAGTACAATAGATGTAAAGTGCAGAATGTAAAACTGGGCCAGATTACATGCTCCCAAACACAAAAGTTTGGAAAATACTAAGTCCAACTTCTAAAGACAATGATGTACTGGGATTGATACTGATAGCTGCAGGAACACCATAATCTGTAGGGAACACAAAAATTTCGGTCCAGTCTTGGTCCTACTTGGACTCCGTCAGAAGAATTCTTGTCTGCATAATACATTACTTGTGCAAGAAAAGCTCATGAATGGGTGAGTATACCAATACTAAATAGAGGAACCTGAAAACCATATATAAATAAACAAATGAATGAAAATTCATCTGTACAAATTATATTTATATTGAAAATATAATAAGAGAAACACATCTAGATATACACGAAACCCATACATATAGCCTAGTGACAAATCACACAACCATATACCGCCACTAGGAAATCAGTTCAAAGAATCCATGAAGCACTAGTCATGGAGAACACACTCCATGAGTTTCATATCTCGGATGTTGTATGTCCAAGAAGTACTATTCATTTAGAAAATCCATGATAGATATATACACTCATTCTAGGAGAACACAATCCTATCTGGGGAAGGATCACGATACATAGATTAGGTTCACTTACAGGGCCATCGAGGATACCACGACTCATCTAGATTCACATGCTACGTAGAGGATCAATTGATTATGGGAAAATAGCCTCATTGATACTTAACTCATCCTAGGGTCAAGAATGGCTAGAGGATCTCACTCAGGGAATCTCAGAGGGATACCATACTCTATCTCCAAATTTCATACTAAAGGGATCATACTCATGTGAATGGAAGTGATTATCAACCTTCTAGGGAATGAGAAAAAAAGAAAATAACACCAATGGAACCTGTCCATGGAATAGTGGACAAGATGATCAATCCATCTACTGAATATTACATTGCGTGTAGAAGGGTCAAATGCAGTGTCCTCATAACCTAGGTACTATTAGTGTATGATGGCTTGTGTCACAAGGCTTGTCATTTAGAAGAATTTTTTATGATGTTTAAGAGAGTGACACACCATGTTCCACTATCCTGGGAGGACTCAGTGTACGCTAGGAATGGGCATGTACACGACTTCAACTCGTGTGTGACAACTCGTGTATCCGGTACACAAGTTGACCCACGTAACTGACCTCGTCTGTCCATGTGGTGGAGTAAACGGTGTGTAATTCACCCTTTGTCTGTGTATCTTCCGAGATAAATGCTATGTTTTCATTTGGACTGACATGATGCGTTATTATGGTAACATGCCATGTTGTGCTCCTTATCACACAGAACTGTAGAAACTAATGGGTGGGACCCACATGTAGTGTCCTCCATGGGGCACATAGTTTTATTCTCCAAGAATACCGTGGAAGCCCTAGCCACTACCCGGCCAACCCTATAGGGTGTGTAATTTTGGATACACGCCATGTTGATTGGAAATTTCCAGAAACTAGTCCTCTTCATCTTCGCACCTCTGGGATCCTCCGATCTCAAATCATATTATCTAATTACTACAATTCTTACGATCCAAGGTCTCCCTGCCAATATATCAACATTTTGGGAGGTTTTGGGGGTTTGATCAGCACCCAAAACTTGTTTTGACTATCCATATGAATAATAGTCGAAGAAAAGTTTCTCCCGAACTGTGTTGAATCATCTTTAGACATCTTCATCACACCATCACAGAGTCATCACAGTGTATCATCTACAATTTGAGATCGCTTCATTGTGGAATGGATGTTCAATGATCTGTTGTTCATAGCCTCTGGAAGTACAGGAAAAATGTGGGCATGAAATAGAAGAAGAAATCAATAAACCAAGAATGAATGCACCCCCCCATCATTCATCACAGCGTCGAACCTCTCCTATTAAAATTTTTAACATGTAAATAAAAATGAAAAACCAATGACCATCATAAAATCAATTCCCAAATCAAAACACCAAAAGAAAAGGAAATTGACACCCTACTGAATGAACGCCCGATTCATGGATCACATTGTTTGTGGCTTGATCCATGTTATCCATTTTAATATAATAGTGGGGAATAGAAGAATTAAAATAACAATGCCTACATTGATTTTTTTGAAGAACAATCATCACATCGCGTTCATTGGAGAGGTTCGTCAAATCTAAAATGCGTCGATCGATTGTGTCGTTATTGTCTCCCATCGGGTTCTCCTCTAATGCTACAATATAAATTCTCAATTCACAGGGTTATACGGCTAACCCTACGAAAATTCCATAATAAGATATTTAAAATAGAAAAATTGGTAATTTCTTAAAAAGGTAACATTTAAAATAAATTAACTGTCAATTTATTTTATTTCTTTTAAATAGAATAAAAACCAACATTCGTAGCTGGCCCACGCTGGTCGATGATATACTCTGCCTAAGGTAAAGTAAATTATTTGAACGCAACGGTGCCCTCATATATTTGATTTCGGAATCTGTTTAAATGTATTTCCTCATTTTTAGGAAAAATTCTTGCACGTGCGGTTTAAAAGTTTTATTTATTTCAAACATTTATTTTGTGCACTTCAGGCCTCATAATTGCACACTTTTGAAAATTCTAGTCTCATAAATATCTCATATAATATTTAAAAAAATACATAGAAAATCCGAGACATTACATTCTCCCCACCTTGGAGATTTGAATCTTTGAATGTCGATAAAAAAGGGTCCTCAAACAGATGTGGGTACTAGTATCAGACTTGAGTCTCCTGCTCCCACTTACTGTCATAAAGGTTCTCATGCTACCACCAGACATGCACCAAGGGGATCTATCTTCCACGACGGATCCTCTCACGCTGATACTTGATCTTCAATAGGTCCTCACCAATGGTCGCTCCCTCCATGATGTCTAGCTCGCCCCATTCGATGACGCGTGATGCGACATGCATGTACCTACTCTTCTTCGACACGTGAAATACATCATCTATTTGGTGCAGCTGTGGCAGTATATCTGAGTGGTATGACACCTCTCCAACTCTGCGTAGTATCTGGAAATTTCTGATTGACCTCAGATATAACTTGTCGCCATTGCCAAATCTCTATAACCCTCATCGAGGTGAGACCCGAAGGAAGATGTGGTCTCCCTCCTCAAACTCCAGAGGTCTCTGTCGTCAATCAACATAATAATTCTTCTGGATCTATGTAGTATTCATCTGCTCCCTGATGATCTAATCCTTCATGGTGGTAGCTTGCACTAGCAATAGACCCCTATGTGCTGGAACTTCAGGGTTGGTCCAGCAATGCGGTGACTAGTAGCATCTCCCATAAGATGCCTCGAACAGTGCTACACTAATGGTGGAGTGGTAGCTATTATAATAAAAAAACTCCACTAATGGTTGGTGGTCCTCCCAAATATGACCTAATTCATGGATAGAAAGCTGAAATATATCCAAGAAAACCTAAATGGTCCTCCGTGTGTGACCATCTTTCAGGGGATGGAATTTTGTGCACAAGAGTAGTTGATTTTGAAAAGCCTCTTGCAACCCCTCCACAACTGATATGTGAAGCGGCCATCTTGATCGATGAATATTGTTGAAGGGATTCCATAAAGCTGAACTATCTCTTTCATGTTGGGGTGTCCCAAACTCTCTATGGAACTCTGCTCCATGAAGTTTAGAAATTGTGTAGACATTGTGAAATGGTCGACAATCATCCAGATGAAATCGTTCCCCTTGGACAATCTTTATAAGACAGTCATGAAGTCTATTTGAATTCCAACCCATTTCCACTCTATCTCTTCTAGGGGTGAGTTAACCCTAATGGAACCTACTGCTCAGCCTCCTCCTGCTGGAACATTAGGCATCGAGAAACGAACTATGATATTGCCTTCTTTATGCCTAACCATCAAAACAGCAATCATAGATCATCATACATACTTTCCACTATAGGATGTACATCCAAGGGGGATGCATGAAATTCTCTCAGGCCCTCCTCCCACAATGCCACTACAACAATAGTGAGTCCTTCGAAAAAAATGTGCTCCCCAGCTTGAGAATATCTTTCAAGAGCTTGTCATGTGAATAACTTATCACATAATGTCTCTCAGTCGTCATCTCCCAACAATTCCTCCCTAACTCTCTATAATAGTGGAGTGGTGACAACCATCGATTGATGTTAAGCTGCATCATCCTTCACCATGGAGGATTACCATAACTATAGCACCCTAAACATTTTATGGTATATTTCTATTAAATACATTCTATTCATAGCCTATGGTTCATGAAGAATTACGTTTCATTGATACACCAGTTGGTTATTTAGGAGATAGTCATAACCTAGCTATTGAACATAAATTTTCAACTTTTGTTTTTTGAATTTTGAAAATCTGACATACAATGTTGTGTCCATGATGATATTTTGAGTCGAATAGAAATAACATAATTTTTTATGAATAGTAACATACACATATGAATAGCAACCTACCTTTATTAATAGTAACATACCATTATGAATAGTAATATGACTCTTAATAATGTTCTCTATACCGATGAATGTATATATATATTAAGGCACATTAACAATAAATATGAATATTTTACATGTTCTTATTTTGGAATTAAATTATTTTTTAATTAAATATTTAATTAATCATATTTAAAAAAATATATTTCTTAAAAAATAGACTATTTTTTATTATGTACATTGAAAAAACATTTAGGGAGATTTTTTTTTATTCTTCTGAGGTACATGAATTGTTTATGAATAGTAAAATACCATAATTTACATAATAAGCTAAATAAACTAATTATAGAGTCATGTATTATGCTCTACTAATGTAAGACCATTTTATTTGGATTCATGTGATAAAATTACTATTCTTGTTCATAGAATACTGAAAATTTCTTGTCATGTAATTAAATAATAAATTAATGAATATCATATAGAGAAAACCCTCTCGCCCCTACACTATATAAAACACCCCTCATCCCCTTTTCTTCCCACACCACTATAGCTTCAAGCCATTCATATATTCTACTAAAAAAACTCTTTATCCTTCTCTCTTATATTTAAAACCAGCTTGTCTCACTGAAACGCCAAAAACAAAGGCCTCAAAGAGCATCACAAAAAGAAGTACTCAATAGTTGAACCTCCCTTCTTTTTTCTTTAAATTCCTTTTACAAGTTCCTTTATTTTGTTCTCTCTTCTCAGCTCACCTCATCCAAATTCCATGATAATTATAGTACCATACATGTAATGAATTTTTATTATTCTAATGGAATATTTGATCATAATCTCCCTATTTCCTTTCCATTTATACGGTAAATGAAAACATCGTCCGAGATGTGATAATTTTTCACACTCAAGGAAGACGAGTTTTAAATTTGAATTACTATATTCAAGAATGGTCATGAAACCTTTTATATTATGGAAAAAGATCATTATTTAGTGATTTTATCATTTGTAATGTTTTTTATTCCTTACACCTGAATAATATAGAATAATAATACAAAAGAAGTTCATTGTGCACAGAACCACCAAGCCGAATCCTTGCATTTATCATCAACTCATCAAATAAGTCAACCTCATGGTATATAACCATAATAATTATAAGATAATTTATATCTCATTAATGTCACAAATAATATATATTAACATTTATCGATGTCTAACCACATTTAAAATAAACTTCTATTCTTGAATTCAAGTAAACTGTTACTTAAAACCAAGGAATAAAGTGATTCCAAATTAATAAAATTGAATCTATTAAATCCAATAAAATTTCATTAATGAACCTAGTATGGTTATTAAATATCAATTAAAATTTTATGAGTTTCTGGAAATATTAATTGATGAAACCAAATTTGCTTATTTTGGTCATTAAGAACAATCAATAAATCATTCAAAAATATGGTAGGGGATCCTCTCTCTAACTTTTGTTCAAGAATTTCCCTTATGTTGTGCCCTTTTATTTTTAATTACTAATGATGTGGTACAGATTAGAACCTAACCCATACATACTTAATGATATATAAATAATGTTATACACATTAAAATATCATTAATCCCACACAAGAACAGTTGTTACAACGCCGAAATTTTTGCAAGAGGTTTTCCCATCTCACCTTCATTTCCGTGAGATTTCTAATGTTCGCAACATATTTCATGAATGAGGTGTAAGAGTACATTCATTTGTCATAAAATATCATGGTTATATTTATATTCATTTTACTCAATGTTTAATTTTATGGTTATTATGTTTTGGTCATATGATTTAACTGATTACATTATGGTATGCGACTTTGTCTCAATTTTGAATTTCGTTGTGACTTACCCTATATTGTGCAGCTAGTAATTCTTATGTGGGTTTACTACTACCAATATGAGATAAAATTTCATTTGAAATTATAATTCTATTAAATTTATATATTTTCATATCATGGATATGATTATTGTCTAAGACATATTCCATTTTACATACGGTGAATATGTTGAATGTTGTTTTAACTGGGGAAGTGTTGATGAATCCATATCCTTTATTCCATACAGTTAATGAAAATTTATATTCATATTTTACAGAATAGATGTATGAAGAATGATTTAGACACACAGTGAAGGGTGGGACCTACTATATCTCCTCGATGCATCGACATGTTTCATTAGAGAATTAGTTTGGCGGCCAACCCTTCGGGTTTGTTTCCCAAAAATCAGACTATTTTTACCCACAAAACAAAACTGTTTTAACTGTATTATGGTATCATGTGAAAAATACATGATGTCTAACTAATAATCCTTCTTTTCATTCATTATCAGTTATTAATATCCATGAGGTTTTCACTATGAAAAATATATGGAAGCAGTTTCATTATCATTTTATTAATTACATGAGTTTTTCATTTATTCACCATGCCATAATGACCATGCCATGTTGTTTATGATTCTGTTATTCTTGATTCTCTCTTAATCTATTTTTATCCCTTACTGAGAATTTGATCTCACCCCTTTCATTTGTATACCTCAAATTGGTTATGAAGAGGAAATCACTTATTGAGTTTCTATGGAAGCAGTTATTAGTTTTTTTGGGGTTGTATTTTGTTGCCTTTACAATGTAATTTGAGTTATGTATATGTATCCAGTTTCTCCAAGACTACTAAACTGATCATTCCTTTAGCCTTCCATTCCTTCTAACCCTGCAAATGTACTTATTAATTCTTTGGCTCTGTTCTAGATGGGTCAGGGTGTTACAGTTTGTATCAGTGAATGTTTACTAGAAAACATGGAAACAATATTTATAAGACATAGATTATGAGAGAGTCTTTAAGACAGTACTTGAGGATAAACAAACAAGAATTTCCTAGTATTTTTCTGAGGAATTGATTATGTCAATCATTCAAGAAATACATCACTGTCTGGATACTAGCAGGTAGTGGTGGATCTAGCACATATTTAGGTAGGATTGAACGCTCCAATAATGAGTTTAAGGATTGAACCAAAGTATCCTTGTACATGAAAATGGGCCTTCCTGCACTATGGGTATCGACACTCCTAGGGAATATGCTTAAGATAATTCACAATTTTTTTATAAGCCGTTATGATGGATTTTAATTTAAATGATTCCTCAGATATTTCATGTTTATAATATTAGTTATGTATAGAATTTCAAACTATGTTAACTTCATGTTTGAATGATATTCATTACCAAATCTAGTGTATGCCATTATTTAGAAATGGCGTTTAATAGAATATGTGAATCAATTCTCGTGGTAAATATAGGGATTTCCCCACAATTATAGTCAACACCATCAATGATGGAGAATAACAGATCATTACTATATTGGGAAAACTTAACTAGGTTGTAATGAATAACCAATCCAAACCTGTGTTGGATCATTTCACGAGAACGAATCCCCCATCATTTAACAGGACTACTAATCCAGTGGTTTCTGTGCAATGGATCATGTCCCATGAAATGATATTCATTTCATTAATATGAATTTAAAATGAAAAGGTATTATTGGGAGTATATGGTCTCAAGGGAGACATTGATCAATGGTTGTCCTTGATTTAGAATACCACGGAGGAAGAAGATATAAAAGATATAGAATGGAGAAAATGTAATGAAATATTCTTCGAAAAATATTTCCCTCGTCAAAAACGAACTGATTTCAAGATGATATTATTTGGCTTAAAGAAAATGGAGGAAGGAAATGCTAAAAATTATGAGGCTATATTAACATGACTACCCAGGTATTCAGTTGATTATATACATGACACAGAAGACAAGGTCGATCATTTATTTGAAGGCCATAAAGGGAACTAACCTCTCAAACATTTTCAACATATGATGAAATGGTATCAAGTACCATCAATATAGGGAAGGAATTTTCTAGATCAAATTTGTTCAAGGGAAACCATGTTAAGAAAAGTTACTCTGAAATCCAAGGGAAATGTGAAGCACCAAAGATGAAAAAGGGAATGGATTAATTCTTTTTATACGAGAACTGTGGAAATAATCATCTCGAGAAATTCTTGAATGCCATGATATTCTTCTATAAGTGCGGATAAAAGGGTCATCTACCTAACTAATTTAAGGGGAAGAAAAAATTTGATGATGTTTAATTCTATAATTTCAGAGAGTTTGGACACTATGAAAAAGTGTGTCCCATGTGCCGAAGAAACATGCCTCAGAAAAGGCCATGAGAGTATGGGATAGCTTATGCAATTACCATTGCAGAAGTGGAAGTTGTTAATGATGTGGTGGAAGGTACATTAATTTTTTCCACAAAAGTAGCCACAAGTTTATTTGATTTTTAATCATTTCATTCATTTATTTCATCCCAATTTTCCATGAATATTAGACATATAAAATTTGATTTAATAAAGGTGTTATTAGAAAAAACTCTTAAGGGAAGCATCATTGCACCAATGGAATATCATCTAGTCCCTCTCGTGACACATAAACATCCTTTATTTTTTATCCTTATCATCATACCAATTATTGACATCGATATATTTCTCGGTATGAATTCGATCTCAAATTAGGATTCCAAGATCTATTATAATAATAAGGAAGTTGCAATTTTTGATAATTGTGTAGAATCAATTGTCTTTAGAGCAGAAACCTCGCCACCTGATTTTTATTTAGATCCACCACCACTAGATTAAATGAATGCAATAATTGGAGAGTGAGATAAAACAATATCAATGGGCCAGTAAAGAAATATTGAAATTGAAGAAGTTCATATAGTGTAAGAATACATTGATGTATTTCCAGAGGATTTACTAGGACATCCTCTGGAGTGGTATGTTGAGTTCATTATTGATTTAAATCCAGGTGGTACACCTATATCAAAAAATCCCTATATAATGACCACCATGGAATTAGTGGAGCTAAATAAACAACAATATTAATTGAGTGAAAAACGATTTATTCTACCTAGTGTTTCTCCATGTGGAGCCCCAGTCCACTTTGTTAAGATGCAAGTTGGATCAACGAGGCTATGCATTGACTACAAGGAAATAAATGCTATTACAATAAATAATAAGTATCCTCTTCCCCATATTGATAATTTATTTGATCAACTTCATGGAGATCAATACTTTTCAAAGATTGACCTTCGATCCCGATATCATCATCTAAGTGTGAGGAATGGAGATATTCATAATACCACATTTTGTACCATTTATGGGAATTACGAGTTTTCAAGGATGCCTTTTGGACGTGCTAATGCACCGTATATTTTAATGGATTTAACTAATATAGTTTTCAAGTAATATATTTATAACATTGTTCTAGTATTCATCGATTATATCCTGATATACTAAAAAATCTATGAATATCGTGAGAATCATGTGTGGGTTATTCTAAAAACGCTTAGAAGAAATGAATTATATGGGAGGTTTAAAAATTGAGAATTCTGGCTTTAGTCAGTTTCTTTTCATGTCCATATTTTCAATAAGGGTGGAATATTAGTTGATCATGTGAAGACAAATTCAACCAATGAAAGGATCATGCCAACAAAGATAATCGAGGTACAAAATTTTATTGACTTAGCAGGTTACTGTCGACATTTTGTTCATAATTTTTCCAGACTGCCACACCCGCTAACCAAGATCACACATAATTGGGATAAGTTTGTATGGATGAATTAATATATATAAATATTTGAATTATTGTAAATAATACTGGACAATGATCCAATATTGACTCTTCCATATAAAAATTAAAGATTTGTGGTATACAATGATGCATCAAAGAATGAAATGAGTTGTATCCTTATGCAAAAAGATAAAGTTATTTCTTATACATCAAGAAAGATGAAGGCTCATGAGAAAAATTTTCCAGACAAAAATAACTCATCATGAGTCAAAGGAGATGGCTCGAGTTACTCGAAGATTACGATTTTTTGTAAACTACTACCTAGGAAAGGAAAATAATGTGGTAGATTCATTAAGAGGGAATGATCCTGGACAACTCACCCAAACGAGGATTGAAAGAGATCCTATATTCATCGATCTACAGAAGACGTATATGGGAATTATTAAATAAGGGGAAACATATTTCCACTTTTAAATGATTTTTAATCCATATTTATTAGAAAATATAAAAATATCTCAATCTGATGATGAGAATCTGAACAATAAAATTAATGATGTCAAGGATGGGAGATTGACAGAATTCGTGTATGAAGAAGGGGTTATGAAATTTTGGAAGAGGTTATGTGTTCTATCAATACCTGAGCTAAAATGGGTATTATTAGAGGTTTCTCATAGCTCAAATTTATCTATAATACAGTGTAGCTCAAAGAAGTATAGATATTTGAAGGAATATGATTTGTGGGATAATTTGAATCAGGTGATTTCTAAGTACGTGTCATGGTTCTTAGTTTCTCAACAAGTGGAGGAAGAGAGACAATATCCTATATGTGTAATGCAACCTCTACTTATTCATATGTGGAAGAGGGATGACATTAAAATGAAAATTTTCACTGGACTATAGACGAAATATAGAAGGAATGATGAAATATGGGTAATTGTTGATCGTATCCCAAAATCAGCACATTTCCTTCCTATAAGCGAGGATTTACCACTTGAGCGACTGAAAAAAATTATATTAATGACTTTGTAGGACATCATGGTGCACCTCTATAGATTGTGTTAGATCGAGTACCCCAGTTTACAAAAATATTCAAGAAAAGTATCCAGAACCCTTTGATTACTAAGATTTGCATGAGTACTTCATATCACCCCCAAATCTTCAAACTATCTGAAAGGACTATTTTAACTCTTTTATACATGATGAGATCATGCCCTCTTGACTTTCAAGGTTTGTGAGATCAATAATTTATTTGGTGGAAAATTCTTACCACAATAGTTTCCATTCTAGTATTCAAATGGTCCCAAATAAAGAATTTTATAGAAAGAGATGTAGAACTCCAATATGTTGGGATGATGTTGGTGAGAGGAAACTTATAGGCCTAGAACATTTTGAAGAGACCACTGCAATTGTTAAGACATTCGAAGACTGTATTAATGTAGCCCAATTTAGGAAGAAGTGTTATGCAGACAAATGGAGAAAGGATTTTAAAATACATGTGGAAAATCATGTTTTTCTGAAAGTATCTCCACGGAAGGGTGTCTTAATGTTCGGTATGAAAGGGAAACAAATCCCCAGTTACATTAGAATATATGAAATTTTGGAATGAATCAGAGGTATATCTTATCATTTAAAAATGCCTCCAAGTCCCTCCAATGTTAATGATGTGTTCCATGTGTCATTGTTTAAGAAATACATGCCACACCCAATGTATGTACTCACCTATGAAGAAATAGAACTGGAACCTAAATTGACTTACTGTGAAGAGTTTGTCAGGATTCATGACATAAGGGAGAATGTATAGAGAAATCGGACAACTCGCCTAGTAATGGTTCTTTGGAGAAACCAGAATATGGAGGAAGCAGCCTAGGAACTTCTGGATTATATGAAGAAAAACCACCGACATATTTTTAGTGAGATTTATAAATGAAAAATTTTAATAATGAAATTTTTGAAGGAGGGAATAATGTAGCACACCAAACATTTTATAGTATGTATCTTTTAAATACATTCTAGTAAAAGACAATATTTCATAAAGAACTGAGTTTCTTCAAAACAACACTTGGTTATTTAGGAGATAGTCATATCCTAGCCATTGAACATAAATTTTCACTTCTATGTTTTGAATTTTGAAAATCTAACATAAACAGTTTTGTTCAGGATAATATTTTTAGACCGATAGAATTAACATTATTTTCATTGAATAGTAACCTACCCTAATGAATAGTAACCTACCCTTATAAATAGTTCCATACACTTATGAATAGTAATATTTCTTTTATGAATGGTATCCATACCCATGAATGTATAAATAAATTTAAGCACCTTAAAATTTAAGATGAATATTTTAAGTGTTTATATTTTTCAATTATATAATGTTTTTAATTAATTATTTAATTAATAATATTTCAAAAATTATTTATGAAAAAATGACATCATTTTTAGATTCAAGACATAGAATTATGGTTTTGGTGAATTTTTTGTATTTTTCTGAAATACTTCAATTTTATATGAATAGTGAAATACCATAATTTTCTGAATAAGCTAAATACACTAATGATAGAGAAATGTATGATATTTTACTGATTTAAGACCCATTGATTCAGATCCACATGATAAAATTACTATTCTTGGTCATAATAGAATTGCAATTCTTTGTCTTGTGGAGAAATAATAAATTAATTATTATAATATTTAGAAATCCACTCTCCCCTCCACTATATAACCCACCGCTAACACCCTATTCCTCCCACAACACTCAAACTTCATAACATGCATAATTTATGATAAAATAGGTCTCGAACCTCCTCTCTAACATCCAAGTCCTTCTATTATCGCCAAAAGTCCAAAAACAAATTCCTTAAAGTGTTTCTCAAAAAAGTGGACACAAGAGGTGAACCTCTCTTCATTTTTCTTTCAATTCATTTTATATGTTCCATTATTTTTTTCTCTATTCTCACCTCACCTCAACCAAATTCAATGATAATCCCATAACCATACATATACTGTATTTTAATTATGATAATGTAATATTTAATCATAATCTATCTTTTTTTATTTCCATTTATACTATAAATGAATACACCGTCCGTGATGTGTTACTTTATCACACTCAAGGAAGAAGGGTTTTCAAGATGCATTACAATATTAAATACTAGTCATTAAACCTTTTCAATGGTTAAACTAGATCATAATATATTTATTTTATATTTTTTATTGTTCTCCAATCCTTACACATTCATAATATGGAATAATAATACAAAACAATTTCATTGTACACAAAACCACCAAGCAAAATCCAAGCGTTTATCATCAACTCATCTAATAATTAATCCTAATGGTATGTTAATATAATCATTATATTATAATTTATATCTCTTTAATTTAAATAAGAAAATATATTAACAATTCTTGATGATTAACCACATTTCAAATGATCTTCCCTTCATGAATTCAAGTAAATAGATCATGAAAACCAATGAAGAAAATTATTTTGAAACAACAAGATTTAATCTATTAAATCCATTAAAAGGCCATTAATGAACTTAATAAGGGTATAAATTGTAAAATAAATGTTAATGAGGTTATTGAAATATTAATTAGTGAATAAAAATTTGATTATTCAGGTCATTAAGAACAATTAAGATCACTTTTGAACATAATTTAAGGGATCCACTCTCGCACTTTTGTTCACGAATTTCCCCTTATTGTGCCCTTTTATTTTTAATTCTGAATGATGTGATGTTATTTAACACCTTCCTCACATTTACATTATGATATATAAATAATGGGATACCACTTTTCCCATCATTAATCCATCACAAGAACACACGTTAGCATGCCAAATTGTTTGTAAGGGGTTTTCTCATCTCACCTTCATTTCTTTGAGATTTATAATGTTTTACAGTTATTTCATGCATTTGGTGTATTTTTACTACCATTTTGCATATAATAAAATTATTATAATTATATTCATCTTATTAAATGATTCATTTCATGGTTGTTATGTTTTGGTCAAATGATTTGACTGATTACATTGTGGTAAGGGACATTGTCTCAATTTTCAATTTTGTTGTGACATACATTGTATTGTGCATCTAATAATTTGTATATGGTTTTTCTATTAAGAATATGATATCAGATTTTATTTGGAATTGTTATTGAATTTAATATCAATATTCTCATTTCATGGATATAATTATTTTGTATGCCATATACCATTTTAGATAAGGTGTTTGTGTTGAATGTTGATTTACCTATGGGAGTTTTGATGAATCAGTATCCTCTATTTTATATAAAAAATTTAAATTAATATTTATATCTTATTTTACGTATATATAATTATTTGGAAATTTATTGAAGGTTTGGGCCCGCTATTTCCCCATGATGCATCGACAGGTCTCATGATACAATCAGTTTGGTGACAAACCCGTCGAGTTTGTTTCCAAAAATCCAACAGGTTTCTACCCACAGAACTAAGCCATTTTATTGGTATGATGGTATTATGTACCAAATAGATGATTTCCTATTAATAAAAATTTACTTTATTCATTATTAGTTATTACTATACATGAGTTGTTTACTATGACAAAATATATGGATGCAACTTCATTCTCAGTTTACTAATGGTGACAGTTTTTCATTTATTCACCATGCCATATAGAGTATGCCAAGTTGTTTATGATTCAGTTAATATTGATTCATGATTCATCTATTGTTATCTCTTATTGATCATTTGAACTCACCCCTTTAATTTTATTACCTCCAATATGTTATGAAGAAGAGATCACTTATTGAGTTTCTATGGATGTTGTTTTTAGTTTTTGTTATGTGTTGTAATTTATTACCATTCCAATGTAATTGGAGATATGTCTATGTATCTAGTTTCTTTAATAGTACTATAATGATCTTTACATCATCTATTCATTCCATCTAAACATGCCAATGTACTTATTAATGCCCCGAATACGGTCTAGGGGGTTCATGGTGTTACATTTGGTATCAGAGGATGTTTAGTAGAAAACATTGAAAATGAATTTCGAATATGTAGATTAGGGTAGATTCCCTAGGATTTCCTTTGAGGATAAACATTCAATAACATCCTAGAATTTGGTAAGGAATTTATTATGTTTATCTTTCAAGAATTACATCCATGTTTGGATACGAGCAGGTAGAGGTGGCTCTGGCACAAATGTACCTAGGAGTGAACACTCTAACAAGGAGTTTAGAGCATGACCCAGGGTATCCTACTACATGACAACGGGCCTTGCTGCACTCTTGTTACGACACTCCCATAGGACATTCTTCAGAAAAGTCACATTTTCTTTACAAGACATTATATATGATTTTACTATAAATTTTTACTCTAAAAAGCCATGTTTATGAGATTAGTAATGCATATAATTTCAATCTATGTTTAGTTCTAACTGTTTGACATTCATTACCTAATATAGTGTGTGACACTATTTTGAAACGGCCTCTAATAGAAGAAGGGGAAGCAATACTAATGGTCAATGTAGGAATCTCCCCACTATGTAAGTCAACACATTAAATTTTGGAGTAGATCAGATCATGGCCATATTGGGACAATATACTCAGGTTGTAAGAAATAACCATTCCACACCTCTGTTGGATCGTTTCATGCTATAGAAGAACCCATATTTCAGTGGGACTACTAATCTAGTGGTTACATAGAAATGGGTCAGTCCCTTGAAAAAATATCCATGTCATTAAGATATAATAAAAATTAATAGTTAGTATTGGATGTATATTGTCTCAAGGGTGATGCAGATCAATGGTGGTCCTTTATTCATAATACCACGGTGGAAAAGAAATAGAAGATATGAAATGGAGGAATCTAAATAAAATTTTCTTTGAAAAATATTTTTCTCATGGGAAATGAAACGAAATGAAGAAGAAATTCATTGGCTTAATGAAAAGGGAAGGAGGCAGTGTTGTAGAGTATGTGGCTACCTTAAAAAGGCTATCCAGGTATGCCATAGATTATGTACGTAACTCAGAAGATATGATTGATTATTTCTTTTAAAGTCTTAGGCCATTTCGTCGAAGGGAACTGTTTTCTCAAAACATTTCATCAAATGATGAAATTGTATCAAGTGCCATCAAAAAAGAGAATGAATTTTCTGGATAAAATTTTTTCAGGGAAAACCATGATTAAAAAGGTAGTCTAATTATTAGGGGAAAGGTGAAGCTCCAAGGAAGAACAAGAAAAAAAAAAGAAATTCCCATTATGCAAGATATGTGGAAAGAATCATCTCGGGAAATGATTGAAAAGTATGGGAGTCTAATATAAGTGTGGAGAAAGGGACATATATCTAATGAATTCAAGGGGAAGAAAAAATTTTATTATTTTCAATTCTACATTATTATAGAGTTCAGACACTATAAAAATGAGTGTCCTAATTTCCACATAAACATGCCTCAAAAAATGCCAAGAGAGAAAGGCATAGATAATAAAATTACAACCATGGAAGTAGAAGTTCATAATGATGTGGTGGTAGGTACTTTAATTGGTTCCCCAAACTTATCCAACATGTTATTTGATTCAAGATCATCGCATTCATTTATATATTCCTACTTTTTGATGAAAATTTTACAAGCCCAATATGATTTAATGAATGATTTATTAATCAAAACTATTAAGGGATGAATCATGGAAACAAATACATGTCATCTAGTCCTCATCGTGACACATAAACGGGATATAGTTTCTGACCTCATCATCATAAAAATGAATTACATTGATATAATTCTTTCTATGAATAGGATATGAAATTAGGATGCCACGATCTATTGTAAAAATAAGGATGTTATAGTTTTTGAAAATGGTGTATAATCCCCTATCTTTAGAGAAGAAACCATGAAACCATATTCATATTTAGATAAACCATTGTAGCTCAATTTAATGAAATACTAATAGTAGAAAATAAAACAACATCTATGGGAGAGGAAATAAATATTCAAATTGATGATGTGCATATAGTGAATGAATACATTAATATATTTTAAGAGGATTCACGAGGACATCCTATTGATCAGGAAGTTGAGTTCACTATTAAAATAATTCCTTGTTCAAGACCTATATCAAATACTTCTTATAGAATTTCCACCATGTAATTTGTTGAGATAAAGAAACAACTAGAGGAATTGAGTGAAAAGGGGTTTATTCCACCTAGTTTTTATCCATGGGGAGCCCGTATCCTCTTTATCAAGAAGAAAGATGGATCCACGAGGCTATGAATTGATTACATGGAAATCAATGCTATTACAATAATGAATAATTTCCTTTTCCATGGATTGATTATTTATTTGATAAATTTCATGTATCTCAATATGTTTTGAATATTTACCATTGACCAGGATATCATCATCTATGTGTGAGGAAGGAAGATATTCCTAAGACTTGATTTTGAACTAGTAATTTCAATTAAGAGTTTACATTATGCATTTTGGACTGAAAAATGCACTCTTTATTTTCATGGATTTAATTAATAGAGTTTTCATATAATATCATTATAAAATTTTTCTAGTATTAACCAATTATATCCTAGTATACTAAAAAATCTATAAAGATTATGAGAATCACTTGTAGATTTTTTTGAGAACTCTTAGTAAAAAGGATTTATATGGGAGGTTTAGAAAGTGAAAATTCTGTCATCAGTCATTTTATTTTCAAGGCCATATTTTCTATAAGGATGGAATGTTAGTTGATCTTATGAAGACAAAGGCAATCCATGAATGGCCCATGCCAAAAAACATAACAGAGGTATGCAGTTTTATTGTCTTAGTAGGTTACTATCAGTATTTGGTTTATAAATTTTATAGACTTTCGAACCTGATAACCACGACCACACATAAATGGCTATGTTTTAATGGAATAAGTAATGTTAATAATTCATTGAGGAATTGAAAAAGGTTGGTGAATGCTCCAATATTGAATCCTCCATCTAGAAATGAGGTATTTGTGATATATAGTGATGCATCAAAGAATGGAATGGGTTAAGTCCTTATGCAAAACAATAAATTTATTACTTATGCATCAATACAGTTGATAACTCATGAGAAAAATTACCCCACTCATTATCCTGAGATATAATCTATAATCATTTCTCTAAAAATATGGTAACATTACCTCAATGGTGAAATATGTGGTATTTATACAGACAATAAGATTTTGAAATAAATTTTCACACATAAAGAACACAACATGAGGCAAAAGAGATGGATTGAGTTACACAACAATTACAATTGTTCAATACACTACCACCCATGAAAATAAAATAAGGAGGCAAATTCATTAAGCACGAATGATCATCGACTATGACCTAAATGAGGATTGAATGAGATCCTATATTCATGGATCTACTGAGGATGGATATGTAAATTTTTAAAGAAGGGTAAAAAGCATTCCTCTTTTAAATGATTTCTAACCCATCTTTGTTAGAAGTGATAAAAATATATCAATCTGATGATGGGAATCTACATAAGAAAATTAATGCTGTCAAGGAAGGGAGATTGGAATACTTCGTTTATGAATTAGGAGTTATGAAATTAGGGAAGAGGTTATGTGTTCCATCAATTATTGAACTAAAAATTAAACTATTAGACATTATCATAGCTCAATGTTCTCTATGAAACCGGGTAACAAAAAGATGTATAGATATTTGAATGAACATTTTTTATGGTATAATATGAAGCAGGATATTTCTAATGTACGTTTCAAGGTGCCTAGTTTGTCAAAACATAGATGTAGAGAGAAAAAATCCTAGAGGGGTGATGAAACCTCTACCTTTTCATATTTGTAAGTGGGATGAAATTACAATGTACATTGTCATTGGACTATCGAGGACACCTAGAAGGAATGATGCAAGATGGGAAATTGTTGATCATCTCAAAAAATCAGCACATTTACTTTCTAAAAGAGTGGATTTACCGCTTCAGTTACTAGAACGTCATTATATTAATGAGGTTGTAAGACTATAGGTTGGACGTCTATCGAGTGTCTCCAATCAAGATACCTATTTTATAACAATATTTAAGAAAAGTCTCCAGAAGTCTTTGAACCCTGAGCTTCTTATTAGAACTGCTTATCCCCTCCAAAGCAACTGATAGTATGAATGGAATATTCAAACTCTTGAAGACATGCTAAGATCAAGCTCTCTTGTCATTCAAGGTATGTGGGATCAATACGTTCCATTGGTGGAATTTTCAAACAACAATTTTTTCCAATCTAGTATCCAAATAGCAACATATGAAGTATTATATGGAAATAGATTTCAAACTAAAACTTGTTCGGATGATGTTGTTGACAGGAAACTTATAGGCCCAGAACATATTGAAGAGACCACGACAAAGGTGATGAAAATCCAAGCCCATATTAAAGTAGCCCAATGTAGCCAGTAGATTTATGTTGACAAACAGAGAAAGGATTTGGAATTCTATGTTGTATATCCTAGCTTTCTGAATGTATCCCAATGGAAGGGGGTCATATGGTTTTGTATGAAATGGAAAGTGAGACCTAGGTACATTGGACAATTTTAAATTATAGAAAGAATTAGAGCTACATCATACCGTTTCGAAATGCATTCATGTCACTCTAATGTTCATGATGAGTTCTATGTGTCATTGTTGAAGAAATACCTGCCACACCCAATGCATTTACTGACCTATAAAGAAATAAAATAGGAACGTGATATGTCTTACCGTGAATTGCATGTCGGGATTCATGACATAAGGGAGTAGGTATAGAGAAATCAGAAAAGTCATCTAGTAACAGTTATTTTGAGAAACCAGAATATGGATGAAGCAAAATGGGAACCTAAGGATGTTATGAAGATTAAACATACCCATCTATTAGTTTGGATTTATAAATGAAAAATTTCGAGGATGAAATATTCAAAGGTAGGAATAATGTAGCACCCCAAAAATTTTATGGTATGTTTCCCTTAAATACATTCTAGTCATAACCTATATTTAATAATTCCTTGAGTTTCATTGAAACAAGACTTGTTTATTTAAGAGATAGTCATTCCCCAACCATAGAACCCAAATTTTCCACTTGTGTGTTTTGAATTTTAAAAATCTGACATACAGAGTTGTGTTCATAATGATATTTTGAGTCTAATAAAATAAACATAATTTTTTCTTAATAGTAACCTACACATATAAATAGTAACATAACCTTATTAATAGTAAATTACCCTTTTGAATAGTGATATTATCCTTTTGAATGGTATTAATAACCTTGAATATATAAATAAATTTAGGCACCTTAAAATGAAGATGACTATTTTAAGTGTTTATATTTTTTGAATAAATAATGTTTTTATTTAAATATTTAAATGATAATATATAGAAAATTATTTTTAAAAAATGAACATCATTTTTGGATTCTACCCATAGATAAATAGTTAGGATGAAATTTTTGTATTTTTTTGAAATACTTGAATTCTTGATGAATAGTGAAATACCATAATTTATAAAATAAGCTAAATACACTAATTATAGTCTTGTATGATGTTCTGCTGATGTAATACCAATTTATTCGGATTTACATGATAAAAATACTATTCTTGGAGATTGAATACTCACTATTCTTTATCTTTTTTATGGAATAATAAATTAATGAATATAATATAGGGAAATCCACTCTCTCCTCCACTATACAAACCACCCTTCACCCCCTCTTACCCCCATACCACTCCAGTTTCAATCCATACCTAAATTCTTTTCAAATATCCACCTAACCACCTCCCCCACATCCAAGACATTATGATCTCACAAAATGGGAAAACATAGGCCTTGATGAGAATCTCAAAGAGGAGTACTCAAGAGGTGAACCACTCTTCCTTTTTCATTCAATTCCTTTTTTAAGTTCCATTATTTTGTTCTCTCTTCACACCTCACTTCACCCAACTACACTTATTATACTAGTACCATTAATTTACTGAATATTGATTATGCTAATGGAATATTTCATAATAATTTCTCATTTCCCTTTATTTTTATATTATAAATGAATAAACTGCCTGAGATGTGTTAATTTATCACAGTCAAGGAAGACGAGTTTTCAATTTCCATTACTATATTCAAGACTACTCATCAAAATTTTAAATCGGTGAAGCATATAATAATATATTTATTTTATCTTTTTTAATGTTCTAGAATCCATACCACTCATAATATGGAATAATAATACAAAAAAAAGTTCATTGGGCACAAAACCACCAAGCCAAATCCAAGGGTTTATCATCAACTCATCAAATAATCCATTAACATGGTGAATAATCAGAATCCATATAAGACAATTTATATATCATTAATTTCACTATTAGTATATAGTAACGATTCTGGATGTTTAACCACATTTCAAACTAACTCTCCTTCATGATTTCATGTAAACAGATCATGAAAACCAAGGAAGAAAATGCTTCCAAAACAATAAGATTAAATACCGTAAAACCATTAAAAAAATATATAAATGAACCTAATAAGGTTATAAAATATTAATTAAATTTTTATGAGGTTATGGAAATATTAATCAATGATGATAAATTTTATTATTCATGTCATTAAGAACAATCAAGAACACCTTTGAACATAAGGTAATGGATCCTCTCTCTCACATTTGTTCAAGAATATCCCTTATGTTCCTCCCTTTTATTATTAATTCCTAATGATGCGGTATGGTTTTTCACCTCCCTATTACATCCCTTATGATATATAAATTATTTTATACCCCCATTACCTCTCATTAAGCTCTCACAAGAACACATGTAACCATGCCAAAATGTTAGCAAGAGGTTTTCTCTTCTCACCTTCATTTCCGTGAAATTTCTAATGTTCACCACTTATTTCATGAGTGTGGTGAATGTGTACTACCATTTTTACATATAATATCATGATTATATTTATAATCATTGTATTAAATTATTCATTAGATGGTTATTATGTTTTGGTCATAAGATTCAACTGATTACATTGTGGTAGGGGACTTTGTATCAATTTTCTATTTCGTTGTGACTTACTTTGTATTGTGCAGATAATAATTATTATGTTTTTTTACCACTACCAATTTTAGGTCACATTTCATTTTAAATAACAATTCTATTAAATATCCATGTTCTCATATCATGGATATGATTATTCTCTAATCCATATACTAATTTACATACTATATTTATTTTGAATGTTCAATTAAAAGTGGAAGTGTTGATGAATTTGTATCCTCTATTCACTATTGATAAAGTAAATTCATATATATAATTTATTGAATATATGTATATATAATTATATTTATGTGTTTTCAAGGGTGGGTAATTCTAAATCCCATCGATGCATCCACGGTTCTCATGAGATAATCAGTTTGGCGACACACCATTCCAGTTTGTTTCCAAAAAGCATACGGGTTTCTACCTATAGAACTAAACCATTTTAATGGTATTAAACTATCATGTTTTAGATAAATTACATAAAATTAATAATATTTATCTTCATTAATTATCATTTATCACTATCCATGAGGTGTTCACTATGAAAAAAAATCTTTGGATGCAGTTTCATTTTTTTTATTAATGTTGCGAGTTTTTCATTTATTCACCATGCCATATTGACTATGCCAAGTTGTTTATGATTCAGTTATTATTGAATCATGATACATATATTTTTAACCCTAAACAAGCATTTTAGATCACTATATTCATTAGTTTACCTCAAATAGGTTATTATGTAGAGATCACTTATTGAGTTTCTATGCAAGTAATTTTTTGTTTTTGTTATGTGTGGTCTTTAGTTACCCTTCAAATGTAATTTTAGTTACCTCTATGTATCTTTTTTTTTTCAAGACAAATAAAATTATTTTTCCTTCCTTTTTTCATTATTTATATGCATTCCAATGTACATAGTAATACAACGACTCATGTCTCAATGGTTTATGGTGTTATAGTAATAAGGACAACGACTTCGCCCCCCCATTCAGCATCTGTGAACTCGATCTCATTATTAGAGAATCTGCCACAACATTCCCCTTCCCAGATGTATAGAGGATCTCAAAGTCCTAATACTAGAGGAACTCAAGCCATCACCTCTTCATTAGATTCAAATTCTTCTTCGGGATGACGAATTTGAGGCTCATATTGTTAGAATAGACGATAAACTGCCCCCTATGAGGTTGTGTCGCCACATACTCAACATGAAGACTACTAATACTAACATGAAATCATGGTTCAAATTGTTCTACTCATTTTGTATAATATGTGTTGAAAAATAAGAAATTACCTATTGTATCTACATAGGGACACAACCATGCCCAGTCTTTGATGCGTCACAGAAAACTATGTACTTGACACCTTCCTCTGTAATCCTTAAAATTAGGGCACTTGTCAAACAATGTCTTAACTGCTCAAAATCCTATTGGTAGTTATCCATCCACATTAAGGGTTTCCCATTCATATTCAAGGTTGGAATCAGTGATGATATCTGAGAAAAATTAGAAATTAATCACTAGTACTATCAAACCAACCCCATGAAGCTCTGTACCTCCATCACACTCTTGGGTGGCTCTCATGCTAACAATGTCTCTGGATTGGTTGGGTCCATAGCTACTCCATCTACTGAGATGACATATCCTAGAATGTGGTGAACATGAATCCATAACCTTCACATCAAGATCATACAATAAATCAGGTGCTCTCAGAGTACATCTAGAACGATCTACAGGCATCTCATGTGCTCCTCCTCTGACGTTGAGTACACAAGGATTTCATCGATGAGGACCATGATGAACCAGTCTAAATACATCTGGATGATATAGTTCATATGTCCCATGAACATTTTAGGGGAATTATTCCTGCCCAAATGAATCACTATGTACTCATAGTGACCATATCGGCATTTGAATTATGTCTTTGGTATATCCACATCTCGTACTCATAACTGGTAGTAACATGATCAACGGTCATCCTTCAAGAACCATTGTGCCCATCATAGCTGACCGAAGAGGTCTTCTATCCTTGGTAGTTGCGACATGTTCTTAAATGTCATCTAGTTCAGGCACCGAATATCCACGCACAACATCAATCACCTGTATGCATTTTTGGAAAACAAATGGGGGCCGCATATGGAGATACACTGGGTCTTATGTAACCCTTTCTATTCAAATCCTCCAACTGCACCCTCATCTAGTGGAGCTCAGTGGCATCCATTAAATTTGAAGGTGAAGAAATCAGTGCTGTCATGTGGTGTAATTAAATGGAGAATTCGATCTCCCGGTGGGGAGGAAGTTCTGGAACATATTCGAGGAAGACGTCCTTGTACTCTGCCACTACTACTGGGAAATGGTAGATCACAATATATATGGCTATGAGGGTATGTCTAGACAACTCATGAGTGATAGTATTCACCCTTATATGCATGAGCCCAATCTGTGATGTTGGGTCTCTTTTTCATGGACAAAGGAAAATATCATCCCATCGCTGCAGACACACTGCACTCTTCGCCTAAAGTAGTCAATATGGACATGAACTGAAGATAACCAATCCAACCCAAGAATGATGTCGTAAGGCCTCAACTCTACCACCAAGTGGTTCCAATAGAATCTATCACCTCTTTGTTTAATATCACAATGTCCGCAATGGTGTGTGATAATCGAGTCTCCCCTCATAGGCATATTTAAGCATCAGGGTCGAGTCAATGGTGCTATCGAAATCTCAATGTTTCACACAAGAAATGTTTCAAGTAGGGAACAATAGGAACCTGTCTCTATATGTACGAAAGCTATGGTAGATAAGACAAAGATCATTCCGTAGATCAACCCTGGATTTCTTGGGTCGTACACCTTGAATGCATGCAGCTATCCCTCTACTCCCAGAGCCAGGTGAAGACTTCCTGTGGGTGGTGGTGGAAGTAGATCGAGGCATCTTCCTGCCCCTGCATCTCTCCTACCCCTCTACCACGTCTTCTGAATAGAAGGCATGTTTTATATACTCTCTTCCTACACCTCAGTGGCCCATTCACTCCATCCATTTCTTCAACTCGACGGGTTGGACAGTCTCTAGAGAGATGTCCCTTACCATAACATGAGTAGCATCGTCACTCCCTAGGATGCCTGGATCCACCATTAGAGCCCAAGACTTCTAAACCCCTATCCTGGGTCCTCCTTTGACATCTCCAACATCCTGATCCCTATTCCCGACATCATCTCCCTACCATCAAGGTCCTTGCACATGTTTTCCCGATGTTGACTGTCGTCGGCTATCTTTTCTCTTCCAAGAATCCCATAATCACCAAGTCCCTATTGTTCACTCTCGAATATGTCGAAATGAATTGTGGAATGACACTATCTTAGATGTCCCATTTTGTACCTCCATTGATGTTCTGATCACTGAAGTACTTGTATTGGACTATATCCATTGAGTACCTAGAATGGTTGGTGATCTTCTATTATTAGTCAGCTACCATCAAATTGCCCTTCTAGAGTTGAAAAAGCTCATGAATATGCACTGCTCTCAGTGTAACCGAATATAAATCATCTGTAAATATTCACTCAAACTCCATTCACGAAATAGTCTCCTCTTCATGAGACTTCATTGTCAGACTGCACAATCTTCCTGCTAAACCCCAAATAAGGCTTACTCATAGGATAACCATTTGGTCTGATGGTGTCTTAACTAGAAAGAAAACTCTAGTCACTACCTCCAGCTATTCTTCAACTGCCTAAGGGTTGGGTTTCCCTCAGAAGCATAGGGGTCTCTATCTCTGTAACTTAAGGAAAGCAGTCAGCTTGTTCCCCACGTCTGTCGGTATTGTAGGTACCACGAGCTTCTCCACTGGTGGTGGTATAGCTGGAGCCCCACCTTGAGGTCACACATATGAAACAAGTCCTTATATCAAAGCATCTTCACTATTGGGGACATCCTCATGACCAAGATACTGAATCCTAGAGGGAATGAATCGCTGAGGCATTATGTAAGGAAACAAGATGTATCATGGTCAATGATTCTTTCTTGATAGCTGACAAAAAGGATATGGAAAACACAACCCATTAATATAAGATGAATGTACCATCCTTTTACATCCCTACAACAAGTTGTTTCATGTACCAAGTCAAAAAAAGGTTATCAGATTCCAGGTGTCTGGATATGTAGGCTTCCCGTACCAACACTGTAGTCTCTGGCCTAAAAGGCGTGCTCAAAATACTTAACAATGTTGCCCCAAACCAATCTAATATACTCTTGGTCCTAATGTATAACCTAGCACCTCTAACACCTCTATGACACGACCCGTCCTCGTGGGGACCGTGCTGCGAGTCCCAAAGCCCACCTCTAATAGGCTAGGGTCTAGTGACTAGCACCGAGTTGAAATATCACTAACATGGGATGCATTTATTATGTTCTTTCACACACAAAAACAACTCCAAGACCAAAAATGATGATATTTAAAAACCAATAAGGAACAAAATGAATGCATACGTCTACACCAAACCAACATAGTATAATGGTAGTAAAGTGAAAAATGTAAAACTGGGCTACAATACAAGCCAAAACAATAGTCTGCAAACTTCAACGTCCAACTTGTATACACAAAGAGGCACTGTGAGTGATGATCGTAGCTATTGGAACACCACAACCTATGGGGAACATAGAATACTCAGTCTGGACTTGGTACACTCTGGAATCCTTCAAAGGTTGACACATCTGGAAAAGAAACGACATGTGCAGGCAAAGCCCGTGCAGGGGTCAGTATAACAATACTCATTAGAGGACCCCGAAAGCCAAAAAGAAATACACAGACTAAAGTAAGGTAATTTGTACAATGTCTATTTATGGTGATAATATAACAAGAGAAACACATCGAGATATACTTGAAACCCAGACCCATAGACTAGAGACAAATAACAGAACCACATACCCCCACAATGGATTCAGTTCGATGATTCCTTGAAGCACAAGTCTGTGAGAACACACTCCACACGTCTAATAGCTCTGATGTCATCCATTTGAGAAGTACTGTTCATCAGGAAACGATATGAGATATAGATATAGTCATTATGAGAGAACACATTCATGAGTTGGGAAATATCATGATATAGAGATGAGGGCCACTACTCTATCCTTGGAGGATAATGCAACTTATCCAGATTCAAATGCTAAGTGGAGGATCGGTGCCCTGTGGGAAAATAGTCACTTCATTACCTGAATCCACATAGGGTCAGTAATGGATAAAGGATCTCACTCTTGGCATCTTAGAGGGATACCTGACTCTATCTCAGAAAGTCAATAAAGTGATCATACTCCAGTGAATGGAAACGATACCTATCCATCAGGGGAATGAGAAATATGGAGAACTAACCCAAACAAAACTTGTCCAAGGAATGGTGGAAAAGTGTATAAATCCAAGTTATGAAAAGTTCACGGCGTGTAGAAGGGTCAAATGTCGTGTCCTCTAACCCTAGGTACTTCCATTGTACAAAGAACCATGTCGCATGTATATTCATCTATATGAAGGGATAAACGAAGTGTAATAGGGTGACACGCCATTTTCCTCTATCCGGGATGGACTCCATTTACATTGGCCATGTTTCCATACATGGATTCAACCCATGTGTCACAACCTGTGAAACTGGTACACTGGGTGACACACGTAACCGGCCTCTCCTAGCCGTGTAGTAGAGTACGTAACATGTACTCCACCCCATGTCTGTATTTCATCCGAGATACACATTGAGTCCATGTAGGGGCACACACACCGTGTGATGATGGTCACACGCTGTGTTGTGCATCCTATCAGCCAAAACCCCAACTGCTGTTGGGTGGTTCCCACACATCGTGTCTTCCTTGGGGCATGCCCTGATCTTCGCAATGCGTAGATTGGAAGCCCTAGATGCCACTAGGCCAACCCTACATGGCGTGTTCATTGGTATACATTTAATGTTGATCAGAAATTTCTAGAAACGGTCATTCTTTGTTGCCATTCCTCGTGGATCTTCTGATCCTCAATATAGCCGTCTGATCATCACGGTACTCAAGATCTGAGGTTTCCCTACCAACCCATTTAAGTTTTGGTAGGTTTCGAGGGTTCGATCAACCACAAAAACATGTTTCAATCATTTGTACGAAGACCATTCAAAGAACGATTTATCTTGATCTGTGTCGATACATCTTCTGCAATCGTCTTCACACCTCTGTTGAGTCTTCACGATGTCAAATATCCAATTTGGGATTGTTGAGTTGCGATATGGATGTGCCACAATCCATTTTTCATAACCCAGAAAGAATACGAAGAACACCGATTTAAAAAGGTGGATGAAATTAATAGATAGAGGAACTCACCTATGTCATTGTTCGTCATGATGTCGAACCACTCATGTTAGTAGGATTAATAGGTGAATTAAAATGAAAACCCAAAGATCATCATAAAATCAATTCCTAGATCAAAACCCCCAATGAAAAGAAAATTCACACCCTCCTATAATAATTCCTGATTCACAGATCACCCTATTTGTGGGTTGATCTGCATTCACTATTTCAATACATGAAAATGGAAGATAAGAATCGATATAATGACCCCTAACTCGATTTAGTTGAAGAACGATCACTACTTCACGTTCATTGGCAAGGTTCTTCAAATCTGAAATGCATCGATCAATTGCGTCGTTATAATCCACCAATGTGTTCTACTATAATGTTCCAATGGCAATATTCAATTAGCAGGGTTATATGGGAAACACTATGACCATTAAAAAAGTATGTATTTGAAAGGGTTGAATTTTTTCATTGCGTAAAAAGTAAACATATAAGTTAAATTAATTGGTAATTTATTTTATTTCCTTTAAAAATTATACTGACTAACTTTTGGGCTATCCCATGTCGGTCGATGTTAGGCCATGTCTATGATAAAGTCACTACTCTGAACGCAATGGTGCCCTTGTATTTTTGATCTGGGAAAACATTTAAAATTAATTCATCTTTTTTCAGGAAAACTAATCATGCACATTGTTTAAATGTTTAATTTATTTCAGTCATTTATTCCGGGCACTCCTGGCCTCATAATTTCATGCCGTCATAAAACATAGTCTTGAAATAATATCATATAATATTTAAAAATAATAAACAGAAAATTTGAGACATTAAAATACAGTTTTGAGAAAAGTATAACCCATAAGAATGGTGACAACTCGTCACCTCCTATATGGCCATGAGAATCGAACCCACATCTGATTGGAGAAATGGGTGCATCGCCTAACACTGTCCCGTGTGAATTCGTGGGTTAGTATGACTTATTATTTTTAGTTCAATGATTATATGGATCAATAATAATATGATTTTTTGAACATATCCATTATCACATGGATATCTTTATTATATAGAAATTATTTGGTGAATAATTGATACCTTTTATTTTGGAAGACGTTTTCTATTTTGGGAACACCATATGCCTAGAGAAAATAAAATACAATGAGATATAATTTTATAATTAATGGTTGAGTTTTATTTTTGAATAATCTAGGTTTTATTGTGTACATATGTCGATATGGGTTATTTATGGAAATGAATATCCTCTTTTGGAGAATATGTGATTTGATTAATTACTTTATAAGGACCGAGCCTTAAACCTTACATAATATTGAATTAAATGAATAATTTACATTGAGGATATTTTTAGTTTTAGTGCTTTAGAGAATTAGGACATAACTATTACATCTCAAAAGATTAAAAAGTCAACACTTCTACACAGATTCCATTTTTTTTAAAAGATAAAAAAATTTTGAAAAAAAATATTCAGGTCTAGTTCCATGTTTTAGATGGAATGACTTTTCCTTGATCCCATCCTTGACACTATATCAAATTAGTTCCTGTAAAAAAACATTTCCAAAAAAAACTTTGGAATAGCATAAAAGATCAATAAGGGATACAAAAAGATGGAAAAATGTATGTTTTTCAAAACAACAAGTAAACCATTAATACTTTAACATATGTAATTCTTTTCACCTGTATGATGTAGTAAATACTCTTAACTAAATAAAAGATCACTAATTAACCTTTTTGTAACCAAAATATTACCAAAAAACCCATATAAAGGCACATAACATATAAAGGTAACTTGGGACATAAGCATAATTTTATAGAATACACATACGATTGACATCAACACATATCACTAAATGGAATAGCCATACGGCCGACTTCCATACCCAATACAATAGAGTTTATAATGTAACCACCAGTCCTAGTTTATCATGACACCAACCGTCATAAGGTTTAGCATGTAACCACCGTTAAAATGTCCAAGTACTCTCACAGTACAAGAAATGTTTCAAATATAAACATTTAACTAATAACATTTCATTTGAAGTCACAAGAAGTAATTTAAAGAAATTGAAATAATCAATCCATTTTCATAAACCATTTAAAAAGAGATTTCAGAATCAAAGAGTCCAATACCACATTGAACTTTTAATGGAATTATAATTCTGAAAAATTAATGTCCCTATAAATAAATAATGAAAAACATTTATAAAACATGGACATTAAAGATAATGATTTAGAATAATGAGTCTTTAAAACATTTAAAATGATATTTTAGTTAATGTGTTTTTAACAAAATGAGAGAAGCTTAAAAATAATAATTGAGGAATAAAATTTAATAAAAACTTTATAATTTCATAATAATAAAGGTATTCATGATATAATAGGTCAAAGGACAGTATATACACCATGTATGAGTTCATTGGTGCATAACAACAATGAACTCTCAATAGATTTGTAAATTTAGATGAAATCCCTTATAAAGATGGAGTCCTTAAATTAAGGATAAATAAATCTCATAACAATGTGTGACAAATATACCCAATATAAGTGTATATTAAGTGTAAAAAAATCAGAGGTCATTCCCACATATTCATAAGATGACATATTCAATAAATACAAGATGAACCCAAAGAATCAAAATTGGGTTAAGAAGTTCCCCTGTAAAAATTCGACAACCTAACGTCGTCACTTTAAAATTAAAAAAATGAGTTGATGAGACAGAAAAGGTATTTCATCACTTGGAAATAATGTTTACATCAATAATTATATAAAATTACATATCCCAACATAATAAGATTTAAATTAAAAGAAACAACAAAAAGAAGTCTTTTAAAAAAAGGAGGGTGAAAGGTTCCCTTACCGATTTGGTATCTTACAAAACATACTCCACATGAATGACAGATCATACAATGAAGATGTAAATACTCATAAAAGAAATAATATTACATAATGAAGACAATAATGGGTAGTATATACAACAAAAAAAGGAAATAGTGGCAAATATAGCATGAATCTCACGAGAATAAAAAGTCAGATTAAACACTTTACCACATTGTAATCAACTGTGTCGTATGACCTAAAATTAAAAACCACCAAATTAATCACATAATACAATGAATATAATGATAATCATGATAATATATATCAAATTTTAGTACACAATACACCACATGCAATGATTGAGTAGCGAAAAATGGAAATCTCACTGAATTAAATGTGAGATTAGTAAATCCCTTACCTTGTGTCAGACTTTACACGATCATTCTTTAATCTCCTGAATAACAAACTAAATATAATTTATACTTTCTTAAGAATATTTTTCAAGTTTATAATTTCTTTTATACACATTATTAAAATTTTATAAACATTATGTAATCATTTAATGTAATAATGGTCGTTTTGTCGATATTTGGTACTTGAGTCAAAAATTAACACCTTATATTTACAAGTTCTCCATGTGTTCAATAGTACATTATATAAAGAATTATAATCATGAGATAGATATCATATATATATTTTATATCAAGTATATAAATTTATTCATAATAGTACATAACATTTAAAGGTAAGAAATGAAATGCACCGTTCATGGAGATGGTAAGTCGTAGGTACACATGAACACTAATTCCATTTATATTTCATATTTAATTGAATTAAAACATAATGATACATATTAGTATTATAATTCCAGTATTGTATCATATAAAATATCATTAAATATATCATTTATACATACCACATATGGTATGAACGAGTCATATCACTTGGAATTCATAATGGTATGATATAAATGGAAAATACAGAAGCATAAAGACATCATAAACATAATATATATGAGATATAAAAACAGTTTCATCATAATGTCCACCATGATAGGTGGTAGGAGGTAATTGAATAATCATCATTTCGTGAGGCGTTATTTTTTCATCCATAGAAACACTATGTTCTTCACACATTAGATGAAGGTGTGTGTAAGTGTAGTTCAAATTCATCACATAAAAACATCCTAGTATATTGAGGATACTTTTTTTTTGTTACAAAATAAAAGAATAAAAAGAGTTTTGGGGTTGGATAAGTAAAATAAAAGATAATAGTTTAAGAGAAACCATTACCTTTAATTTGGGTAACTCCCTTTGGTTTGACCCAAAGGACTTCTTAAAGTTCCTTCTGCATAAGGTAAGGCTTCTTGAAATATCATAGGGATGTAGGGATCTTAATTAGGCTGAGGTAGGACTAGAAAATAGGCTTGATAGGTGTGAGGATTTGGTTAGAAGTGGTCTCCTTTTATAAGGGGGAGGAGGGGCTCTTTAGGAAATTGTGAAAATATCATTTTATTATAAAATGATATTCAGTTTAAAAAAATCCAAAAATAATTAAGGTTGAATATAAGGTGACTAATATTCTAAATAAAATAATTCAATAAGAAATAGAATTGTTTTGGATAATAATTTAATCATTTTAATCTTATTTATTTAAATCATTAATTAATGAGGTACATACTGTATCATTATTGTGTGATAAAATAATTTAATTTATTTGATGTCAAAAAACTATAGCAAAAAAACCATGATGTAGGAAATATTTTTAGATTTTCAATTAATATTTATAGTCAAAACGATTACTTATTTAACACCATATAAAAATTAATTCCTAAAACATTTTTGTTTATGTCTATTTTTCCTTTACTTTAAATTAATTAATCTATATTGTCATTATCACTCCCATGTGGCGCAATGAGGTCCCAAAATTGACCCAAAGATGTTAATGGTCGTTAATGACTCAACAAATAAGGTTTGGACAAGTGTTAAGGAAATTATAATTTTCCTTTTACCTTGAATTACCCTATTTACCATTAACCGTGGCAAATAAAATTCAAAACATTCTATTCACCAAAAATTATTTTCATCTTATTGAACCAAATTATACTTATTAATAACAACCATGTATGTTAGAATTTTTAAATTTAATTCACATAAGTGGTAAAGTTTCATTTAAATGAAAAATTCAGTTTTTTAACTACTACTAAGTGGTTTCACTATTCATCAAAAATTGAAGTGTTTTAGAAAAATACCAAAACTTCAGCCTAAGCATTATATGATATTCCAAATAAAAAATTGAAGTCTATTTTTAAAAATTAAAAATATATAAGTGTAATTAATTAATTTAAAATTAATTCTTATTGTTAAAACAAATAACACGTTTTTATGAAATAATTATTATCAAAAGATTGACAACTGTTTATGTCCAAATTCAAAGTGAAATAAATTCCAATGACCAAAATTGGATTAAATGGTAAAAATATATTCTAATTTTACATTAAAACATATTAAAAATATAATCTTACCATATAAATAAATTACATTAAAATGTAGTTTTGAATTAAAAATGAATATTTTTCAATATTCATTAAAAAATGAACTTTATCAGAAAAATACCAAAAAATTACCCAAGGTAAATTTTGATGTTCCAAATAAAAATAATGATTTTAATGGGTCAAATAGAACATATAAAAGTGACCATACCTATATTTTAAGAGGGTTCACCATTAAAAGGTGGTAAATTGGCTTTTTAATGTGAAATTATGTTTAAAATTAGATTCATTCAAATTTTGAGCCTCTAAATGTTTATTGGATAAATGTATATACATTAAACAATCATGTGTAATCATATATTAGTTAATTTTTTTCATTCCTGCCAATACAATGGCAAGGAGTTAACTACCATTTAAAATATTAATTTTATATTATTAGTGTGCAACCTAAGATTTCAATGAAACTTGTTGTTGCGTATCGGGTACACTATCGAACATAGAAACCCCTTTAATGTAAAATTAAGATTTAATTCAAAAATATTAATAAATATGAAAATATCATATTCTTCATTTATCCGGGATGTAACATCCTTCCCCCCCTTTTGGGAATTGCGTCCTCACAATTTTAATATTGGGCTCAGGAACTTAATTGAAAGCTCCATATCAAAAAAAGAGTCAATAAAACTATCACATTAAAATAAATGAAGTGATTTACAAAGGATACCCGAGACAAAATATACTAGGATTCCATGAAAACAAGGATATATAGGATAAACCAAACCATTATGTTCTGATGGAGAGTGAAAGACAACATGTTTAGGAGAAAGGTAACCACCAGAAAATCACAAACATGTGATGTGTAAAACAGTCTTTGATTCCCCAGTAGGAAAATTTAACAGATAAGGTTTTTTATTTTAAGTTACTTTTCATTTCTACATTTATTTATGAGCTTAACTAAAAACATAAGGAAATATACTTACTTGTCATGTAGAAATTCATCTTTTACTAGATTTCTAAAAAAATCATATTTTCTCTAAATAATGAGTATTGAGGATGATTTTTGTTGAAATTAAGTTTGAAATAATCAACTTCAAGAGAATCACATAATCCACAAAGTATGAACTATAAATATCTCATGCCTTTAGACATTAACAAAAACCAAAATGGTTATCACCAGATCAGATAATCCCCAAAAATAAAAACTACTCTTAATCTCCAAAATTTGCCAAAAAAACACAAAGTTCAACAAAGACCATTCATAAAATTATTCAATGTAATCCAAGCTAAGATTGAAACCCAAATATTAAAATTATTTAATGACATAGTCTTCCAAGATAAATCGTAAAATTTATCTCAAAATAACATCAGGTACTCTCAAATTCTCATATTGAAAATTAATTAACCTAATCACATATTCTCCATGATTGGTTAACCAATTCAATATACAACCCAAAATCAACTTATTACTGATTTATAAAATCATCTATCAAAAAATAATTAGTCAAACTAACCAGGGACTTCACATTGTCCAGTTGTAGGTGATTAATACCAGTCTCACTATGCTTGTGGGTTCGATTCCCACAGCTTTGTCCAACACGAGGGGTTGTCACATGGTCCTCATGTTGTCCTTTTTTCAAAAACAATATAATTTTATAACATTCTCAAAAAGCGATAAATTTATGAAAAATAACCATATCATATTTTAACTAAAAAATTTATCTAATAACTTTCATTTTGCATCCCAAAACATATTGTCCTATAATTGCCTCAAATTCAAGGATCATATAAACCCAAATGGTTCTTTATAACTATATCCACCAAAGATAAGATATGTATTCCTTGAATAAAATTTTTATATATTAAACATCAAGGTTACACATACTATAAAAAGTCTCCTAATGTAATCCCATCATCAAAAGAGATTTAATACTTTTAAGCATTTCACCATCCTAAAATCTATCATGACACTTGGATCCATTATATGTTGACTTCTTACTCATTCAACATTCTTCATGATCCATTAACCATTCCTTTTCAACTTATTCTGAAATACTTCTTTCCTACAAACAAAATCATGAATCATATCCTAGGATTCAATAATGTCAAAACATATGTCAAGAAATAATCTAAACTATTCACTGTTCATTGTCCATTTCTTCATCCTCAATTAGAATGGCATTAGGTATTTGTAAGAATTTATTTTTGTGATCCTTGTGATTCCATTCCCGAAACTTCTTCATAGGACATCTGTTTTTATAATGACCATGCACACCACATTTAAAACATTCAATTGATCCCATGAAAATAAATTCATTCCCTTTCCTGGAATCAACATGATGCTTCCTTCTTCCGTGGAAGGTTCTTGCTTTATAACCTTCATTTCCACATCTATAGCATCTTCCCGTCCCTTTGAAACATTTACCTAGGTGTTTCTTGCCACATCCTTGACACAGAGGTTTTTGAACATACTTACCATTATCATTGTTACCTAAACATACGTAGAGATTTGTTTCTCGCATATATGATACCTTATAAAAATCACCAAGGTTTAGGTTGTCAATCATGACTCCAGATAGTTGGTTTAGAATAACCATAAGATTTCTCATTTCATCTCTCATTTCATTCAGTTTCCCGTTCATAAAACCATCACAATTTTCTTCACATCCACTATTACTTTGATGCCTACTAGATCCATCCATTTACTAAAACCAAAAAGTTCAGTGTGTGTATTTCAGTAAAATCATCAAATAATATATTATAAGGTGGGTACATACTAATATATACTTATTCATGTTATCTTAAACTCATTTGATTTATCTGAAAGAAAACTACGACTCTTTATAAAAGCCTAACCATTATGCTTATGTCACTTATGATTAAAGAATAACCTAACCTCTAATGTTATCTAAACTGACCTCTGATACCAACTATAGAGAACCAACCTTAACCCTACATAATATTTAATTAAATTAATAATTCGGATTGAGGATCTTTTTAGGTTTAGATGTTTAGATAATTAGGACATAACGATTACATCTCAAAAGATTAATAATTTGACACTTCTACACAGTTTCCATTTTTTTCATAAAATAAAATCTTTTTGCAAAAAAGAGTCTTTTCTAGTTCCATGTTTTTGACGGCATGAATTTTCATTGATCCCATCCTTTACCCTATTCCATATTATTTCCTTTAAAAAAAATTTTAAAAAAACTTGGGATGAGCATAAAAGTTCATAATGGGATAGAAAAAGAAGTAAAAATATTAGTTTTTCAAAACTACAAGTAAACCATGAATAATTTAACATAGTAATTGTTTTCACTTTTATAAAGTAGTAAATACTCTTCACTGTATAAAAGATCATTACATACCCATTTTGTAACCAAAATATTACCAAAAACCCCATATATAGATACATAAAATATAATGGTAACTTGGGACATAAAAATACTTTAATAGTATATCCATATGATTGACTTCCACACATATCACTAAATGAAATAGCCATATGGCCGACTTCCATACACAATGCAATGGAATTTATAACGTATCCACCCATCCTGGTTTATCACGGCACCACCCGTCATAAGATTTATCACGTAACCACCTGTAAAATGTCCATGTACTATCACAACACATACAATATTGCAAATATAAAAATTTCACTGATAACATTTCATTTGAAGTCACAAGAATTAATTTCAAGATATTGAAATAATCAATCCATTTTCATAAACCAGTTAAAAATATATTTCTAAATCAAAGAGTCCCATACCACTTTGAAGCTTTTAATGGAATTATAATTTCATAAAATTAATGTCCCTATAAATAAATAATGAAAACCATTTATAAAACATAGACATTAAATATAATGACTTAGAATAATAAATCTTTTAAACATTTAAAATGATATTTTAGTTAAAGTGTTTTTAAAAAAATGAGAGAATCATGAATACAAATAATTGAGGAATAACATTTAATAATAACATTATAATATCATTAGAATTAAGGGATTCATGATATAATATGTCAAAGGATAGTATATACACCATATAAGAGTGAATTGGTGCATAACAACAATGAAGTCTCAATAGAAATGTAAATTGAGATGAAATCCCTTATAAAGATGGTATCCTTAAATTAAGGATAAATCAATCTCATAATAATGTGTGAAAAATATACCCAATATAAGTTTATATTATGGGTAAAAAAATCAGAGGTCATTCCCACATATTCATAGGTTGACATATTCAATAAGTAAGAGATAAACACAAATAATCAAAATTGGGTTAAGAAGTTTTCTTGTAAAAATTCGACAGCCTAACGTTGTCTCATTAAAATTCAGAAAATGAGTTGATGATAAAAAAAATGTATTTCATCAATTGAAAATAATGTTTAAATAAATAAGGATATTAAATAACATATACCAACATACTACTATTTAAATTAAAAGACACAAAAAATAGAAGTCTTTTAAAAAGAGGAGGGCGAAAAGTTCCCTTACCGATTGGATAACTTACAAAACATACGCCACATGAATGAAAGATCATAAAATGAAGATGTAAATAATCATAAATGATATTATATTACACAAAGTGTAAAATAATGGGCAGTATATACAACAGAAAAATGGAAATAGTGGAAAATATAGCATGAATCTCATGTGAACAAAAAGTCAAATGAAACCCTTTTCCACGTTGTAATCAACTGTGTTGTATGAAAAAATAGTTAATAACCACCAAATTATTCCCAAAATACCATGAATATAATGTGAATCGGGATAATATATATGAATTGTCAGTACACAATACACCACATGCAATGATTAAGTAGCGAACAATGGAGATCTCACGGAATTAAAAGTGTGATAAGTAAATCCCTTACCTTTTGTCCGACTTGACTCTATCATTCTTTAATCACCTGAATAACAAAATAAAGGTAACTTCCACTTTCTTAAGAACCATTTTAATGTTTATAATTCCTTTTATATCAATTATTACAATGTTATAAACATTATGTAATCATTTAAGGTAATAATGGTCGTTTTGTCGATATTTGGTACTTGAGTAAAAAATGAACACCTTATATTTACAAGTTGTCCATGTGTTCAATAGTCCATTATATACAGAATTATAATCATGATATAGATATCATTTATATATATATATTATATCCATTATATAAATTTATTTATAATATTACATAACATTTATAGGTAAGAAATGAAATGCACCATTCATGGAGATAATAAGCCGTATGTACGCATGAACACTACTTCCATTTCAATTTCATATTTAATGGAATTAAAACATAATGATACATAGTAGTATTATAATTCCATTATTTTATCATATATAATATCATTAAATCTATCTTTTATACAAGCCACATATGGTATGAACGAGTCATATCATTTTGAGGGGGCGGTAGTCTGTAGATCCTTAAATGAAATTATCGTGTTTACCCATAATGGAATCCATAAAGGTATGATATAAAGGGAGAATACAGAAGTATAATGAAAACATAAACAGAATATATATCATATATAAATACAGTTTCATCATAATTTCCACCATGAGAGGTGGTAGGAGGTAATTGAATAATCATCGTTTCATGAGGCGTTAGTTTTCCATCCACAGAAACACTATGTTCTTCACTCATTAGATGGAGGTGTGTGTAAGTGTAGTTTGAAACCATATCATAAAAACATACTAGTATATTTAGGATACTGGTGTTGTTACAAAAGAAATGAATAAAATGAGTTTAGGGGTTGGATATGTAAAATAAAAGATAACAGTTTAAGAGAAACTGTTACCTTTAATTTGGGTAACATTCTTTGGTTTGAACCAATAAACATCTTGAAGTGCCTAATGACTAAGGTAATTCTTATATAAGGAGGATAGGTAAGTAGGGAGCTGAATTGGGATGAATTAGGATGATACAAAAGGATTTAGAGGTGTGAGTAATGAGATAAAAGTGGTCTCCTTTTATAAGGGGAAGGAGGGGCTCTATAGGAAAGTGTGAAAATATTATTTTATTATATAATGATATTCGGTATCAAATGGTCAAAAAATCATTAAGGTCGAAGATAAGATCACTAATATTAGAAATAAAATAATCCAATCCGAATTAGACATGTTTTGGATAATATTTTAATTATTATAATCTTATTTATTTAAATCATTTATTAATGAGGTAAATCCTTCATCATTATTGTGTCATTAAATAATTTAACTTATTGGATGTCTAAAAATTATAGAAAAAAACCATGATGTAGGAAATATTTTTAGCTTTCCAAATAATATTTATAGTCAAAACGATTACTTATATAACACTATATAAAAATTAATTACTAAAACATTTTTGTTTATGTCTATTTTTATTTTACTTTAAATTAATTAATCTATATTGTCATTATCACTCCCAAGTGACTCAATGGGGTCCCAAAATTGACCCAAATATGCGTATGGTATTTAATGACTCAACCAATAAGGTTTGGAAAAGTGTTAAGGAAACTATAATTTTCCTTTTACCATGAATTACCCTATTTAACTTTAACCGTGGTAAATAAAAGTTAAAACTTACTATTCAGTAAAAATTATTTTCATCTTATTGAACCAAATTCTACATATTAATAAAAACCATGTATGCCAGATTTTTGAAATTCAATTCACAGATGTGTTTACGTTTCAATTAAATGAAAAAGTCAGTTTTTAACTACTACTAAGTGGTTTCACTATTAATAAAAAATTGATGTTTTTAGAAAAATACCAAAAACATCACCCTAAGCATTATATAATATTCTGAATTCAAAAATGATGTCGAATTTTCCAAATTCAAAACATAGAAGTGGAATTAATTAATTTAAATTTAATTCTTGTTGTTAAAATAAATAACATGTTTTTAAGAAATAATTACTATCAAAAGATTGACACTTGTTTGTGTCCAAATTCAAAGTGAAATTAATTTCAATAACCAACATTGCATTTAATGGTAAAAATATTTTATAATTTCACATTAAAACCAATTAAAAACATAATCCAAAAATATAAATAAATTATATTAAAATGGAGTTTTGAAATAAAATACATTATTTTTCTTTATTCATTAAAAAATGGACTTTATGAGAAAAATACCTAAAAAGTACCCAAAGTAAATTTTGATGTAACACCCGAGAATTTTATGTTATATAAATAATCAAAGGAATCTTTTTCTACACAACACTTGCTTGGCTTTCGTTACACGAAATCGCGACCTTCCTCAAGAGTTTGCGTCGTACGCAATACAGAGTTTCTCTAAACAACGATATGCTATTAAAATATTATTAAAACTAGCCGTTATGAATAGTAATAACCACTTTTTTAAATTTTATAAATTTTATTTTTCAAAGTGGATTTCATTTTTGGATTCGGAATTTCGAAATTACCCTAGGGTGATATTTTGGTATTTTTCTGAAAACATTCAACTTTTGATTAACAGTGAAACCACTAAGTGGTAGTTAAAAAACTGAATTTATTATTAAACATAATTTTACCACTTCTGTGAGTGGAATTTCAAATATCCGAGAGACACGGTTGATTTCAGTAAGTAAAATGTTGTTCAATGAGATGAAAATAATTTTTTTGTGAATAGTAACTTTTTACTTTTTTTTACGACGGTTAAAAGTAAATAGGGTAATTAAGGGTAAAGATGATATTATTATTACCCTAAAACATGTCCTAATTCTATTGGACAAGTGTAATTCGACCAAAAACAAACATAGGAATAATATATGACCATTTAGGCCCACATGGATTAGATTAGGACATTTATTATTAATTCATTTAAAGAAGGGTTAAAATAGTTAAAATCAATGTTTAATAAGTAAATAATTTTTAATATGGGGTTATACAAAAGATAAATTATCCTATAAATATTCATTCGAAATCTAAGAATATTTCCTACATAATGGTAGTTTATTTGTAATTTTTAGAAATTAAATAATTTAATTTATTTATGACAAAAAGAAGATGCAGTAGTTATCTTATTAATGAAATATTGACATAATTAATGTTATAAACACCAAAATAAATTTAATTTGAGACTTTTGATGAATTACACTACTTTTCTAGGTTAATATGACTAGTTAGTATTGACTTAATTAACTTTTTTTGAACTAATCATTCTGTTATGATTTTCACAAAAATCAATTACTAAATAGTGTCCAAATTGACATAAAATAGTTTTTAAAACAAATATTATATTAGTAATTGTTATTTTATTCATAAAAATCTATGGTTCGGCCAAATGACTTAGATAAGGTTATATATATTAATAATAAACATCTTTGGCTTCGTTTGGCTGCTTATAGTAAGTTTATTAACCTTATAGTATAAGAACACAAGAAAACACTGTAAAAGTAAAATTACTTAACTTAATGTCAAATCTAAATGATAAGGTTAAAATAGGAACCTAAACATGTCTAAATTCTATTGGATGAGAGGATTTAGAACCATCCTCACCTTAGCTTCTAAATATATCAATTTGGAGATATTTAAAACTGAAATTAACTTTATAATAAAATAATAGTTTTAGTTTTCCCAAAGGTGCCCCTCTCTTCCCTTATAAAAGAGAACCTCCTCCCCATCTTCCTCACACCACTTTTAGCCTTCAAGATCGGCCAACCCCTGAAAATTACTCCTCTACACTTCCCTAGAGACATCCTAGAGGTCCTGGTCTTCTTCAAAGACCAATTTTAGTTCCCTAAAAGAAGGTCTCAAAGAAGCACTTCAAAGAAGAGGTAATGTCCGTTATCGATTCTTTCATATTTATTTTTTATTCCACTTATTCTTATTTATTTGTTTCATTATTATTTAATAACATAATAATCACTCATATAATGATATGTTATTATAATTATGAAACATCCCTATTTCACCATCTATCCATCCTACGGAAAAAGAAATCACCTTGCGTGCGTACGTACGAAATACTGTCTCCACGCCGTGGTGTAATCTATTTTCCACCACCACCTTACATGTATGGGTATAATTGTGTAAATAATGATTATATATGAATATTATAAAGTAATACTGATTCTGAAATAGTATACATACACTCCAATACAATTCCAAGATCATAGGAACGATATCATCACTCGTGCGTACGTACGGAATACCGTCTCCACGATGTGATGCGACTCATTCTACATGATCTTCATTTCATAATGATTATATAAATTAATTGAATGAATGTTTATGATATATATTACACTAATACCTGTCTTGAAATGAGGTATCTATAACCTAAAGAGAAGAATAAGAATTTATTCGACAAGACACGCATAAGAAGAACACGTTACAAACACCCGAATAACAAGTAGCAATGAAATATTACTACTAAGAAGCTATAAAAAAAACATATATGATATCATAAAAATAATTATGATTCTGGAATAATTCAATAACATTATTTAAATCATTATACAGGAGGTTTAGACACTTACGAAGCAAAAAAGACCTAAGGTAAGGGAAATATCACAATCTCATTTTTATCCGAGATTGTTTATACTTCAGTATTTACTGGGGTGTATTTTATCATCCACATCCATGTTTCCTCAATATATAATATTATTTCCATTAACCTACAATTGTTTAAATCCTATTTTACCCTTTGGTGAGTTTTAGTAAAATATATGAAAGAAATATTTTGTCGTTTTTCGTACGAGGTACTTTTTTGACTTTTCTGACAAAAGTACGAGAAGAATGTTTTTTTAACTTATACGGCATGAATGGATTTTTAAAAAATTATTTTCAAGAAGCTTCCTTTACAAGTTTTCATGTTTATTTTTAATCAACTTATTTTAGTTTAAAATTGTAAGACATGTTAGGGAAGGAAAATGTTTTTGAAGTAAAAAGGATATTTTCCTCAAGAATGGATTTCAAGTGTTTTATCAAAATTATTTTCCATCCAAGATAATAAAGGATTCTGTTTCTATCCCTATTATTACATTGATTTGATTATGTTGTGATGGAATTATATTATTAATTCCTTTATCTTATATGAATTGTTTTAGGAAGTCATGATGTTTAAGAATCCCATTTTTATTACATGGGTTATGCAATGATGTATGATTTATGATTTTGTGGCACACATAAAAATGGTATCATTATGAGATGGGTGGGACCTATATCTCCCTCCAATGCATTTGGTAAAGATTTTATATCTCATGAGATAGACATGGCTGGAACGGTAGGTTATACCGGTTCAGTGAAACAGGACTGAAACGAGGAGTGAACTCGGTTCAGAAAGGGACTTTTTCCGCTAAGATAGTCTTGGAAATGAGCCTTGACTAATAAGAAATGATTTTCTATGATTATGTGTGTATTCCACAAAGATTCATGTTTTATGTTATGATTATTGTGACTATATTTCACTGCCATGATTTATCCCATGTTATGAAATTATGATCTCTTTTGCAGGTCAAGATTTCCAAAACTTATGTGCTTATGTATATGATGTGATTGATATTTCTTTTGTTTACCCTAACTGAGAATTTGTGCTCACACTTTTGTATGTTTTCTTTCCCCAGGTCAGGAAGAAGGTTATTAAGTAAGATATGCCAAAACAGACTATAGATATAATGAAATAAATGGGAGAAAGTGTAGACGCTCTATAAACCATTTTTTTATGTTACCCAGTTTCTAAAGACACTATACCTATTCGGTCTTTTCGTGGTTTTGTTATATGTTGTAATAAGTATGCTTCAATTTTGAAGTATTAACAATGTATGTAATGTATGGGTCGTTATAGTTGGTATTAGAGGAAAGGTATAGTCAACCTTTGGAAACTAGGATGTGAAAGCCTTAGTAATAACCCTAAGGATAATTCTAATCATTGAACACAATCTCAATGTTTTAGAAATGGCCATGAATAACCTAGGATAAGACCTTAAGTGTGAAGTTATATTCTTGATTATGTGGTTTTACTATTATAATTAGTGTTGCTACCACTATTCTTCTTGGGTTTAGTCAATGGCTGGAACCCGAAGGAACCGTGTTAATGCGGAATGCGACTGGAAATGCAGTGATTGTCCCCCTAAGAAACCAAACGTTATGGGAGCTAGAATGCAAAATATTGTAGCCATGCTCACACAACATTCTCAAGCTGTGAATCATGCAGGACATCCAAACGAGCAAAGGAAGGAGCAACATTCTGCTGAATCCTTTATGAGGCAGCGTCCATCTTCTTTCAGCAGGTCTACTGATCCATTAGTTGCTGAACAATGGATTAGTACTACTGAAAAAATATTTTCAGTTCTTCAATTTTCTGAACATGATAAAGTCATCCTAGCAGTGTATCGTTTGGAAGGAGATGCTGATCAATGGTGGAATATTATTACGAATACGAGGCAAAGGGATGAAATTGAGTCCATGGAATGTGACGAGTTCAAGAACTTATTTTTCAATAAGTACTTCCCTCGTATTCTCCGAACAAAGATGAAGAAAGAGTTTCTTGAACTGAAGCAAAAGGATGATGAATCTGTTGGTACGTATGAAGAAAATTTTACAAGACTTGCAAGGTACGCTTCTGGTATTATTATCCAACTTGAGAGTAAGATCGATCAATTCTTTAGTGTCTTAAAACCAAGTCTTCGAAGGACGTTAGCCATAAGGGAATTCAATAGCTACGAGGAAATCATTTGATGTTCTCTCAAAGTCGATATGGAGATTGGATTAAACCATCAGTCATATGGGTTTGATAAGAAGAAGAAAATTGAATTCAAAGGAAAATCTAAAGAGCACCCTGAAAAGAAGATGAGATTTCCCTTATGCTCAATGTGTGGAGATGAACATGGAGAGAGTTGTCTTAAAGGGACAAGTAAATGTTTCAAATGTGGAAAAGAAGGTCATCCGGCATTTGAATGCCGTGATGATGGAAAGAATATGTCTAATGATGCAAACAATGGAAGGGGTACACAGAATGAACCTACTACACTTCAAAGTTTCAAGTGCAAGGAGAAGGGGCATTATGAAAATAAATGCCCTAATCAAAGGGTTGATGATGATGATCGACGTCAACAAAATCTTAAGGCTAAAGACAAAGGAAAGTCACATGAAATTTCTATCAGCGATGTGGAGTACGATAACGATGTGGTGAAAGGTACACTTACCATCCACTCTAATGTAGGAAATGTTTTATTTGCTTCTGGATCCACCCACTCTTTTTTTTCTGAATAATTTTCTAAGGGTATCACCGTATTACCTCAACAATTAGATGTTGAGTTAGCTGTGACAACACCTAATGGCACAACAGTCACATCAAAAGTTTATAATTCTTCTCTGATCGAAGTTTGTGGGAAAGTGCTTCCTACAAATCTTGTCATCCTTCCTATAGTAGAATTTGATGTGATTCTTGGCATGGATTGGATTTCTTTATATGGAGCTCAAATCAATTGCCAAATAAGGGAAGTCACATTTCATATTCCAGATCAATCTATGATCGTCTATCAATGCAAGGATGATCATAACCTTCTAGTGGAATTCCTTCTACCTTATGGGTCTTGATTCCACTAAATGAAGGTTATTTATCTCAAATGGTTGGTGAGAAACTCACGAATAAGAATATTCCCATCGTATGGGAGTTTGATGATGTCTTTCCGGAGGAATTACCGGGCCTTCCACCAAATCGTGAAGTTGAGTTCTCAATAGAACTCATACTGGGTGCTTTGCCTATTTCAAAGACACAATATAGAATGGCCCCATTTGAGTTGCAGGAATTGAAGAAGCAACTCCAAGAGAATCTTGATAAGGGATTCATACGCCCTAGTGCGTCACCATGGGGAGAACCTGTTATATTTGTTAAGATGAATGATGGATCAATGAGACTCTGCATTGATTATCGATAACTTAACAAGATCACTATCAAGAACAAATATCCTCTCCCACGCATTGATGACCTATTTGACCAACTACGCGGAGCTCAGTAATTTTCCAAGATTGATCTTCATTCAGGGTATCATCAATTAAGGGTCAAAAGGGAGTATATACCAAAGAAGGCTATCCGTACAAGGTATGGACACTATGAATTTATAGTGATGCCATTTGGTCTTACTAATGCCCCTGTTATCATCATGGATCTGATTAATAGAGTCTTTAGAGACTATCTTGATCAATTTGTGGTAGTCTTTATATACGATATTCTTGTCTATTCATAGAGAAAGGATGAAAATGAAGATCACTTGAGAATTGTATTGAAGACCCTGAGAAAGGAGAAGAATTATTCCAAATTTACCAAGTGTGAAATTTGGCTTCAAAAAGTTTCATTTTTGGGTCACATAATCTCAAAAGAGGGGATATCTGTGGATCCAGCAAAAACAGAGGTTATCGAAAGATGGTCGAGACCAACAACAGTAACTGAGATCCGATGTTTTCTTGGTTTGGGTGGATATTATAGACGTTTTGTGAAAGATTTTTCATGATTATCTAATCCACTCAACAAGTTGACTCAGAACGAAGTTAAGTTTGTCTGGACTGAAGAATGTGATGAAAATTTCAAGGAGTTGAAAAGAAGGTTATCCAGTGCACCTGTGCTCACACTGCCTTGTAGTGGAGAAAGGTTTGTGATCTATAGTGATGCATCGAAGAAGGGATTGGGGTGTGTTCTTATGCAAAATGATATGGTGATAGCTTATGCCTCACGACAATTGAAAATCCATGAGAAAAATTACCCAACACATGATTTGGGGTTAGCTGCGGTAATCTTTGCATTAATGATTTGGAAGCATTATCTTTATGCTGAAAGGTGTGATATTTATACTGATCATAAAAGTTTAAAGTATATTTTCACACAAAAGGTGCTGAATATGCGTCAAAGAAGATGGTTGGAGATGATAAAGGATTATGACTGCTCAATCCATTACCACCCTGGGAAAGCAAACAAGGTAGAAGATGCATTATGTCGACAAGACCATGCTAGTTTATCCATGATGAGGATCACAAAAGATCCAATATTAATGGATTTACAAAGGTTGGATCTTGGAATTATAATGGAAGGGGGAAAATATTATCTTTCTCAAATGAATGTTCAACCATCTATACATGTGAAGATTAAAGAGGCACATAAAGAAGATGTCGAGTTACAAAAGAAGGTGAGAAATGTTCCTGAATTCAACCTTGATTGTGATGGGATAATAAAGTTCAGGAATCGGGTTTGTGTTCCTCCCATCCCCGAATTAAAGAAGGAGCTACTGGATGAGGCTCATTGTCCTTCATTATCTATTCATCCTAGAAGCACGCAGATGTATAGGGACCTGAAAGAGTACTTCTGGTGGGATGGCATGAAAAGAGATGTTGTTGAATATGTCTCTCGATGCTTGGTTTTTCAACAAGTTAAAGTTGAGAGACAGATGTCTAAGGGGATGTTACAACCATTACCCAGACCCGAATGGAAATGGGAAAAAATCACTATGGACTTTGTCACATGACTTCCTAAAAATTCCAAAGGCAATAATGCTATCTGGGTCATAGTTGATCGTCTTACAAAGTCTACACACTTCATTGCTATTAGAGAGGATTTCTCTCTAGATCAGCTTGCCAGGATATATGTAAAGGAAGTGGTAAGATTGCATAGAGTACCACTTTCTATTATATCTGATCGGGATTCGAGATTTACCTCGATGTTCTGGCGAAGACTTCAGCATACTCTGGATACAGAGTTCAGTTTCAGCATTGCTTATCATCCTCAGACACACAGTCAGTCTGAGAGAACAATTCAATCCCTAGAAGATATGTTGAGAGAATTCTCTATGGATTTCAAAGGTGGTTGGGATCAACACCTACCTTTGGTTGAATTTTCTTATAATAATAGCTTTCACTCCAGTATTCAGATGGCTCCTTATGAAGCTCTCTATGGAAAGAAATGCAGGACTCCAACTTTCTAGGATGAAGTTGGGGAAAGAAAGCTATTAGGACCTGATCTCGTTGATGAAATGGCAGAAAAGGTCAGTTCTATTCAACAAAACATAAGAGCAGCTCAGAGTCGACAGAAATGTTAATCCAACAACCGAAGTAAAGACCTACAGTTTGAAGTGGGTGATAAAGTGTTCTTACGAATATCTCCCTGGAAGAGGGTTATGAGATTTGGAAAGAAAGGGAAGTTGAGCCCTAGATATATCGGTTCTTTCGAAATACTAGATCGTGTTGGGAAGGTAGCTTACTGATTGACGCTTCCACCGAATATCTCTCAAGCTCACGATGTGTTCCATGTATCACTCCTGAGAGAGTACATACCTGATCTTTCACATGTACTCAGCTCAGAAGTTGTACCGCTGGAGCAAGATCTTTCTTATAAAGAACAACCGATAGAGATTCTGGATCGTAGCGAAAAATTCCTACGAAACAAGACCACTCGATTGGTGAATGTTTTATGGAGGAACCACCAATTATAAGAAGCTACATGGGATCTTGAGGATATGATGAGGGAGAGGTATCCTCATCTATTTGTTACAAATTGACGAATTTCGAGGGAGAAATTCATTTTTAGGGGGGTAGAATGTAACACCCGAGACTTTTATGTTATATACATAATCAAAGGAATATTTTTCTACACAACACATGCTTGGATTGCTTTACATGAAATCACGACCTTCCTCGATAGCTTGCGTCGTACACAATACCGAGTTTCACTAAACAATGATATGCTATTAAAATATTATTAAAATGAGCAGTTATGAATAGTAATAACCACTTTTTGAAATTTTATAAATTTTATTTTCCAAAATGGACTTCATTTTTGGATTCAAAATATCGAAATTATCCTAGGGTGAAATTTTGGTATTTTTCTGAAATTTTGGAGATTTAAAACCGAAATTGACTTTATAATAAACTAATATTTTTAGTTTTCCCAAAGGTGCCCCTCTCCTCCCTTATAAAAGGGAACCTACTCCCCCTCTTCCTCACACCACATTGAGCCTTCATGCTTCGCCAACCCCTGACAATTACTCCTCTCCACATCCCTAGAGGCATCCTAGAGGTCCTGGTCTTCTTCAAAGACCAATTTTAGTGCCCTAAAAGAAGGTCTCAAAGAAGCACTTCAAAGAAGAGGTAATGTCCGTTACCGATTCGTTCATCTTTATTTCTTCTTCCACTTATTATTCTTTAGTTGTTTCTTTATGAAGTAATAACAGTGGTATCACTCTTATACTGATATGTTATTATAATTATGAAACAACCCTATTTCACTATCTATCCATCCTATGGAAAAAGAAATCACCGCGAGTGTGTACGTATGGAATACCATCTCCACGTCGTGGTGTAATATATTTTCCACCACCACCTTACTTGGATGGGTATAATGGTGTAAATAATGACTATATATGACTATTATAAAGTAATACTGAATCTGAAATAGTATGCATACACTCCAATTCAATTCCACGATCATAGGAACAATATCATCACTCGTGCATACGTACAGAATACCGTCTCCACGATGTGATGTGACTCATTCTACATGATCTACATTTCATAATGATTATATAAATGAATTGAATGAATGAATATGATATATATTACACTAATACCATTCTGTAAGTGAGGTATCTATAACCTAAAGAGAAGAATAAGAATTTATTCGAAAAGACACGCATTATAACAAAAAGTTATAAACACCCGAATAACAAGTAGCAATGAAATATTACTACTAAGAAGCTAAGAATATGACCATATATGATATCATAAAAATATGTATTATTCTAGAATAAGTCAATAACATTATTTAAATCATTATACAGGAGGTTCGGACACATATGAAGCAAAATGGACCTAAGGTAAGGGAAATATCACAATCTCATTTTTATCCGAGATTGTTTATACATTAGTAATTACTAGGGTGTATTTTATCATCCACATACATGTTTCCTCAATATGTAATATTATTTCCATTTACCTACAATTGTTTAAATACTATTTTACCCTTCAGTGTGTTTTAGTAAAATATATGAAAGGAATCTTTTGTCGTTTTTCGTATGAGGTACTTTTTTGACTTTTCCGACAAAAGTACGAGAAGAATGTTTTTTTAACTTATATGGCATGAATAGATTTTTAAAACATTATTTTCAAGAAGATTCCTTTACAAGTTTTCAAGTTTATTTTTAATCAACTTCTTTTAGTTTAAAATTGTAAGACATGTTAAGGAAGGAAAATGTTTTTGAAGTAAAAATGATATTTTCCTCAAGAATGGAGTTCAAGTGTTTTATCAAAATTATTTTCCTTCTAGGATAATAAAGGATTCTATTTCTATCCCTATTATTACATTGATTTGATTATCTTGGTATGGAATTATTTTATGAATTCCTTTATAATATATGAATTGTTTTATGATGTCATGTTGTTTAAGAATCCCATTTTTATTACATGGGTTATGCAATGATGTATGATTTATGATTTTGTGGAACACATAAGAATGGTATCATTATGAGATGGGTGGGACCTATTTCTCCCTCCAATTCATAGGGTAAAGATTTTATATCTCATTAGATAGACATGGCTGGAATGATAGGTTATACCAGTTCAGTGAAACAGGACGGAAACGAGGAGTGAACTCGGTTCAGAAAGGGACTTTTTACACTAAGATAGTCTTACAAATAAGCCTTGAATAATAAGAAATGATTCTCTATGATTATGTGTGTATGCCACAATGTTTCATGTTTTAAGTTATGATTATTGTGATTACATTTCACTTCTATGATTTATCCCATGTTATGAAATTATGATCTATTTTGCAGGTTATGATTTCCAAAAGTTATGTGCTTATGTATATTATGTGATTGACATTTCTTTTGTTTACCCTTACAGAGAATGTGAGCTCACCCTTTTGTATGTTTTCTTTCCCCAGTCCAAGAAGAAGGTTATTAAGTAATATATGCCAAAACGGAATATAGATATGATGAAATAAATGGGAGAAAGTGTATAAGCTTTATGAACCATTTGTTTATGTTTCCCAGTTTCTAAATACACTACACATATTCGGTCCTTTTGTGGTTTTGTTATATGTTGTAATAAGTGTGATTCAATTTTTAAGTATTAACAATGTATGTAAAGTATGGGTCATTATATTGATGTTCCAAATAAAAATAATAATTTTATTGGGACAAGTGGAACATATAAAAAATGACCATTACCAGATTTAATGAGGGTTCACCATTAAAAGGAGGTAAATCAACATTTTAATGTAAATTATCCTTAAAATTAGATTCATTCACATTTTTAGCGTCTAAATATTTATTGGATAAATGTATATACATTTAACAATATTTATAATCATATTGTAGTTAGTTTTGTTCATTCCCGCCAATATAATGGAAAAGAGTTAACTACCAATTAAAATAATAATTTTATATTATTAGTTTGAAACCTAAGATTTCAAAGAAGCCTATTGTTACGTATCGGGTACACTATGGAACATAGAAACCCCATTAATGTAAAATTAAAATTTAATTCAATAATATTAATAAATATGAAATTGTCATATTCTTCATTTATCAGGAATGTTACATCCTTCCCCCCTTTTGGGAATTGCGTCCTCAAAATTTTAAAATTGGGCCCAGGAAATTCATTGAAATCCCCACATCAATAAAAGAGTCAATAAAGCTATCACATTAAAATAAATAAAGAGAATTAAATAGGATAACCGAGAAAAAATATACAAGGATTCCATGAAAACATGGATATGGAGGAGAAAACAAACCATCAAGATCTGATGGAGAGAGATAGAGAACATGTTTAGGAGAAAGTTAACCACCAGAAAATCACAAACATTTGATCGGTAAAATTTTCTTTGATTCCTCATTAGGAAAACTTAACAGACAAGGTTTTTGTTTTATGTTACTTTTCATTGTGAAATTTATTTATGAGCTTAACTTAAAACATAAGGAAATATACTTACTTGTCATGTAGAAATTCAACTTTTACTAGATTTCTAACACAAACTCATATTTTCTCTAAACGATGAGTATTCAGGATGATTTTTTTTCACATTAAGAGCGCAATAATAAACTTTGAGAGAATCAAATAATCCACAAAATACGAACTATATATATCTCATGACTTTAGAAATTAACCAAAACCAAAATGGTTAGCACCAGATCAGATAATCCCCAAAAATAAAAACTACTCGTAATCGCCAAATTTTTTAAAAAAAAACTAAAAAGTTCAACAAAGACTATTCATAAAATTCATCAATGTAATCCAAGATAATATTGAAAACCAAATCTCAAAAGGATCTAATCACATAGTCTTCCAAGATAAATCCTAACATTTATCTCCAAATAACATCAGATACTCTTAAATTCTCATATTGAAAAGTAATTATCTTAATCACATATTCTTCATGATAGGTTAATAGATTCTATATATAACCCAAATCAACTTATTATTGATTCATAAAATCATATATCAGAAAATAATTATTCATACTAACCAGGGAATTCAAGTAAACCAATGGTAGGTGATAAATACCAGTCGCACTATGGTTGTGGGTTCGATTCCCACAGCTTTGTCCGACACGACGGGTTGTCACACGGTTCCAGTTTTGTCCTTTTTTCAAAAACTATAAAATTTTCTAACATTCCCAAAAAGAGATAAATTTATCCAAAATAACCATAACATATCTTAACCAAAAGTTTTACTAATAACATTAATTTTTCATCCCAAAACGTATTAACCTTTAATTTCCTCAAATTCAAGGATCATATAAACCCAAATGGTTCTTTATTACTATATCCGCCAAAGAAAAGATAATTATTACATGAATAAAATTTTTATATATCAAACTGGAAGGTTACACATACTATAAAAATTCTCCTAATGTAATCCCATCATCAAAAGAGCCTTAATAAATTTAAGCATTTCACTATCCTAAAATATATCATAACACTTGAATCCCTTATATGTTTATTTATTACTCATTCAACGTTCTTCATGATCTATTAACCATTCCTTTCCAACTTTTTCTGAAATACTTCTATCTTATAAACAAAATCATGAATCATATCCTAAGATTAAATAATGTCAAAACATATGTTAAGAAATAATCCATACCATTCATTGGTCATTTTCAGTTTCTTCATCATCAATTAGAATGGTATTAGGTATTGGTAAGAATTTATTTGTACGATCCTGGTGATTCCATTCCCGAAACTTCTTCGTAGGACATCTTGTTTTTATAATGGCAATGCACACCACATTTTAAACATTCAATTGATCCCTCAGAAATAACTTCTATCCCTTTCCTGGAGTCAACTGTATTCTTCCTTCTTCCATGGAAGTTTCTTACTTTATAACCTTCATTTCCACATCAATAGTATCTTCCTGACCCTTTGAAACATTTTCCTAGGTGTTTCTAGCCACATATTTGAGACGTAGGTTTTTGAACATACGTACCCTTATTATTATTACCTGAACTTCCGTAGGGATTTGTTTCTCGTATATACGATGCCTTATAAAAATCAGCAAGGTTCAGGTTGTCAATCATGACTCCAGATAGTTGGTTGAGACTAACCATAAGATTTATCATAGCAACTCTCATTTTATTCAATTTCTCATTCATAAAACCATCCCAGTTTTCTTCACATCCACTGTTACTTTGATTCCTACTAGATCCATCCATTTACTAAAACCAAAATGGGCATTGTGTGTATGTCAGTAAAATCATCAAATAATATATTATGATGCAGGAAAATACTAATATATAATTATTCATGTTATATTAAACTCATTTACTTTATCAAAAAAAACTATGACTCTTTCTAAAATCATAACCATTGTTGTTATGTCACTTATGCATAAAGAATACACTAACCTCTAATGTTATCTAAACAGACCTCTGATACCAACTATATAGAACCAGCTATAAACCTTACATAATATTGAATTAAATTAATAATTTAGATTGAGGATATTTTTAGGTTTAGATTTTCAGAGAATTAGGAAATAACTATTACATCTCAAAAGATTACAAAGTTGACACTTCTACACAGTTTCCATTATTTTCATAAAATAAAATCTTTTTGAAAAAAAGTGTCATGTCTAGTTCCATGTTTTGAACGGCATGACTTTTACTTGATCCCATCCTTGACCACATTCCACATTATTTCCTGTAACAAAAATTTCAAAAATAAAACTTGGGATGAGCATAAAATCTCAGTAAGGGATACAAAAATAAGGAAAACTATTAGTTTTTCAAAACATCAAGTAAACCATGAATACATTAACTTAAGTAATTCGTTTCACCTTTATGAAGTAGTAAATACTCTTTACTGAATAAAAGTTCACTAATTACCCTTTTTGTAACCAAAATATTACCAAATAAACCATATAAAGGCACATAACATATAAAGGTAAATTAGGACATAAAAACACTTTAATAGAATAGACATACAATTGACATACACACATATCACTAAATGGAATAGCCATATGGATGACTTCCATACCCAATGCAATGGTTTTTATAATGTAACCACCTGTCCTAGTTTATCATGGCACCACCCATCATAATGTTTATCACATAACAACCCTTAAAATGTCCATGAACCATCACATCACATAAAACATTGCAAATATAAACATTTCACTAATAACATTTCATTTGAAGTCACAAGATATAATTTCAAGATATTGAAATAATCAATTAATTTTCATAAACCATTTAAAAAGAGATTTCTGAATCAAAGAGTCCCATACCACATTGAAGCTTTTAATGGAATTATAATCTCAAAATATTAATTTCCCTATAAATAAATAATTAAAACCATTTATAAAACATGGACATTAAAGATAACTATTTAGAATAATAAATCATTAAAACACTTAAAATGATATTTTAGTTAAAGTGTTTTTAACAAAATGAGAGACTATTGAATACAAATAATTGAGGAATGACATTTAATAAGAACTCTATAATATCCTAAGAATAAATGGATTCATGATATAATATGTCAAGGGACATCATATACACCATGTAAGAGTAAATTGGTGTGTAACAACAATGAAGTCTCAATAGAAATGTAAATTGAGATGAAATCCCTTATAAATGTGGTATCCTTAAATTTAGGATAAATCAATCTCATAATAATGTGTGACAAATATACCAAATATAAGTGTATATTAAGTGTAAAAAAGTCATAGGTCATTCCCAGATATTCATAGGATGACATATTCAATAAGTACAAGATGAACCCAAAGAATCAAAATTGGGTTAGGAAGTTCCCCTGTAAAAATTTGACAGCCTAACGGCGTCACATTAAAATTCCAAAAATGATTTGGTGAGACAAAAAAGGTATTTCATAACTTGGAAATAATTTTTACATCAATAATGATATAAAATAACATATCCCAACATAATATTATTTAAATTAAAAGACACAAAAAAATAAATCTTTTCAAAAGAGGAGGGTGAAAGGTTCCCTAACCGATTTGGTAACTTACAAAACATACGACACATGAATGACAGATCATACAATGAAGATATAAATACTCATAAATGAAATTATATTACACATTGAGTTAAATCATGGGCAGAATATACACCACAAAAAAATAATATAGTGGCAAATATAGCATGAATCTCAGAAGAATAAAAAGTTAGATGAAACCCTTTACCACGCTGTAATCAACTGTGTCCTATGGCCAAATGTTAATAACCACCAAATTAATCACATAATACCATGAATATAATAATAATCATGATAATATAAATCAATTTTTAGTACAAAATACACCACATGCAGTGATTAAGTAGCGAACAATGGAAATCTCATGAAATTAAAAGTGAGATAAGTAAATCCCTTACCTTCTGTCCGACTTGACTCGATCATTATTTTATCTCATGAATAAAAAACTAAAGATAATTTATAATTTCTTAAAAACCTTTTAAAAGTATATAATTCCTTTTATATCAATTATTACAATGTTATAAACATTGTGTAATCATTTAGGGTAATAATGGTCATTTTGTTGATATTTGGTACTTGAGTCAAAAATGAACACCTTATATTTACAAGTTGTCCATGTTTTAAATTGTACATTATAAAAAAAATTATAATCATGATATAGATATCATATATATATTAAATATCCAGTATATATATTTATTTATAATAATACATAACATTTAGAGGTACGAAATGAAACATACCGTTAATGGAGACGGTAAGCCGTACGTACGCATGAACACTACATCCATTTATATTTCATATTTAATGGAATTAAAAAATAATGATACATTGAATTATTATAATTACAGTATTTTATCATATATAATACCATTGAATCTGTACTTTATACGTATCACTTATGGTTTGAATGAGTCATATCACTTTGAGGGGGCGATAGTCCGCACTTCCTCAAATTAAATTATCGTGTTTACCCATAATGGAAACCATAACGGTATGATATAAATGGGATTTATAGAATCATAAATAAAACATAAACATAATATATATAACATATAACTACAGTTTCATAATAATGGAAACCATGAAAGGCGGTAGGAAGTAATTGAACAATCATCGTTTCGTGAGGCGTTAGTTTTCCATCAATAAAAACACTATGTTCATCACAAATTAGATGGTTGTCTGTGTAAGTGTAGTTATAATAATTCTCATAACAACATACTAGTATATTGAATATACTATTTTTGTTAAAAAAGAAATGAATAAAAAGAGTTTAGGAGTTGGAGAAGTAAAATAAAAGAAAACAGTTTAAGAGAAATCATTACCTTTAATATGGGTAACTCCCTTTTGTTTGAACCAAAGGACTTCTTAAAGTGCCTTCTGCATAAATTAAAGATTCTAGGAGGAGAAGAGGGAAGTAGGGAGATGAATTGGTAATAGGTTGGTCTAGCCAAAAGGCTTTATTTGTGTAAGGAATTGGTTAGAATTGGTTTACCCTTTTAAGGGGGAGGAGGGGCTCTTTTGGAAAGTGTGAAAATATTATTTTATTATATAATGTTATTCGGTTTAAAAAGGACCAAAAATTATTAAGGGAGAATATATGGTCACTAATATTTTAAATAAAAACAACCAATCAGAATTGGACATGTTTTGGATAAAATTTTAATCATTATAATATAATTTATTTAAATAATTTATTAATGAGCTAAATATTTCATCATTATTGTGTCATAAATAATTTAATTTATATGACGTATATAAATTATATAAAAAATACCATGATGTAGGAAATATATCTATATTTCCAATTAATATTTATATTCAAAATTATTTCTTACATAACACCATATAAAAAGTAATTACAAAACGAATTTTGTTTTTGTCCATTTTGCCTTTACTTTAAATTTATTAATATATATTGTTATTATCACTCCCAACTGACTCAATGGGGTTTAAAAATAGATCCCAAGATTCCCATGGACGTTAATGACTCATCCAATGAGGTTTGGACAAGTGTTAAGGTAATTATAATTTTCTTTTTACCTTGAATTACCCTATTTACCTTTAACAGTGGTAATAAAAGTCAAAAGTTACAATTCATAAAAAAATAGTTTCATCTTATCGAACAACATTTTACTTACTAATAACAACCATGTAAGTTATATTTTTTAAATTCCATTCACATAAGTGGTATAGTTTCATTTAATTGAAAAAGTGTGTTTTTTAACTATTACTAAGTTGTTTCACTATTCATCAAAATTTGATGTTTTTCAGAAAAATACCAAAATTTCAGCCTAAGAATTATTTGATATTCCGAATTTAAAATTGATGGCTATTTGTCAAAATGAAAAACATAGAAGTGGCAATAATTAATTTATAATTAATTCGTGTTGTTAAAAAAATAGCGTGTTTTTAAAAAAAACATTAACTATCAAAACAGTTAGACTTGTTTATGTCCAAATTCAAAGTGAAATTAATTACAATGACCAAAATTAGATTAAATGGTAAAAATATATTCTAAATACAGATTAAAACTAGTTAAAATGACAATCTAATCATATAAATAAAATAGATTAAAATGTAGTTTTGAATTAAAATACAATATTTTTCACTATTCATTTAAAAATGAACTTTATCAGAAAAATACCAAAAAATTACCCAAATTAAATTTTAATGTTCCAAATCAAAAGAAAAATTTAATTTGGTCAAATAGAACATATAAAAATTACCAAAACTAAATTTAATGATGGTTCACCATTAAAAGGCGGTAAATCGGCCTTTTAATGTAAATTATGCTTAAAATTAGATTCATTCACATTTGGAGCATCTAATTTTTATAGATAAATGATATACATTTAACAATCATGTAGAATAATATTGTAGTTAGTTTTGTTCATTTCCACCAATACAATGTCAAGGGGTTAACTACCATTTAAAATAATAATATTGTATTATTAGTGTACGACTTAATATTTCAAAGAAACTATTTGTTGTGTATTGGGTACACTATTGAACAATGCAACCCCTTTAAAGTAAAATTAATATTTAATTCAAAAATATTAATAAATATGAAAATTTAATCTTCTTCATTTCTCCAGGATGTTACAACTTTTGTGTATGATACTTTACGAGCAGTCAATGTTATTTTGAGATAAATGTTAATATTTATCATGAGAGACTAGGTGTCGAATCCTTCTATTTTTTTGGGATTCAATATTAGATTCAATTATATTGTTTATTTTTAAGGGTAATTTTGTATTTAATGATATTTTTTTATCTTTGGGGTATTGTTTGTTGAATTTTAGTGACTAATTGAATTATATCCTTTTTAAGGATCATTCTTCATATGGATTATCTGATCTTGTACTAAATATTATGGTTTTGGATAATGTTTAATGTTAAGTGAAAAATATTGTTCATATTTTTTTACATTTTCTGATTCTCTAGAATATGATTTTAGTGCTTCATGTTTGACCAAGTCATCTTAATACTCATCATTTGGGGAAAAGATTATTTTGTCGTACATATTTTTAAAGGATGAAAATATATTAGAAAAGTAAGTATGATTCCTTATGTTCATAGTAAAGATCAAAAAAAAATTCCTCATAATATTTAAAAGGTCCTTAAAAAATCATTCTCTATTTAAATTTCCTAATATGGAATCAAATACCATTTAACCCATCACATTTTTATTGTTTTCCGGTAGATATCATTCTTCTGATCATGTTTTCTATCATACTCCATCATAACTTGATGGTTTGTTTTTCAAACATATCCACGTTTTCATACATGGAATACTAGTATATGTTATCTCGTGTGAACATTTGTACTTCTATCTCATTCAATTAATGTGATACTTTTATTTAATCTTTCTTTAAGGGATATTTATAATGATGTTTCTAAGCCAAAATTAAAAATTGTGAGGACGAAATTTCCAAAAGGGGTGAATGATGTAACGACACATTTATTTATAGAGTAATAATTTTTCATTTCTATTATAATTAATGAATATGATATTAATTTTACTTTAAAGGGTATTAATTTTATGATAGCATACTCGACACGCAACAACGTGTTTCTTTGAAATTTTACGTTTCACACAACAATGAGTTATACCAAAAAAATACAATATGAATATTATTATTTTAAATTGTAGTTAACAACTTTCTATTGTAATAGATGGGATGAATAGTATAAACTTAATTATTGAAATACTTTTTACATAGGTTTATATAATTATTCATTAGTTGCAATTTTTTTATAAATAGAATGGAAAAGCTGCTGAATATAAATGATGTTTTTTTATGAAAACAAATTTAAAAATAGTATAATTTTGTTTATAAAATCATATCACCCTTTATGGATTTTTATTTAATGAAAAATATATTTTATATATTCAATTTAATAATTTTAATTCATCTTATATGTTTTCTAAATATGATATAAGAAAAAATTCAATTATTTGGATAAAATTTGTATTTTTATAAAAAATGAATTTTTACCGTCTTTTGATGGAGAACCATTTTTAAATTTATTTACTAACATATTTATATGTTATTTAGGAAAAATTATACATATTATTTAGAATTGGACATAAATATTTAAATTGGATGATTTTTTCATATTTTTCTCACAACTATCATTTTTTATGAATAGTTAAAATACACTATAATATAATTGAAAACAACATCAACCATCAATATAATTTATATGGTTAAATCATGTGATATAATTATATAAAATTTAAATAGAATAAGGTTTTATCATTTTATGCAATTTTTTTTCATTGGATTTAATTTCATATTTAATTTTGACAAAAAAAGATGTCATGTTTTTCATTGTTATTACTTCTCAATAACCCGCTTTTTGGTTTTAAAAATTTGAAGTATTTTAAAATTATTTTCTTATAATTCTTTGTTTAGAATTTGGAAAAATGGATTCCATATTTGGAATAATATGTTCTATATTTTATAAATATTTTCCTTTTATTTTTTGATATTACAAATAGAAACTTCGGTATTTATTTTCATTTTCTATGGTTAAAGGGTAAATCGTGTAAATAAGGGTAAAATATAATATTATTACAATATAAAACTACAGTAACATGTGTCCTAACACTATTGGATGATATATGGATGACCATGAGAATCCATAGGTAGATTTAAGTACACCATGGATCCACTTCGATGTGACAATGACATTTTATAAGAATTAATTTAAAGTAAAAGGAAATATAGCATAACCATGTATTTTTATTAAAAAAATAAAATGGGGTTTTATTCGTTATTTATTAGATTAAAATATTCATTATAATTATAAAAATATTTCATACATCATGATATGTTATTTATAATTTTTATACATTAAGTAATAAATGTTTATTATGAAACAATGGTGACACAGTGATTGATTTATTAATAGAGGATTCAAATAAATGATATTATAAATAGAAAAATAAATGAAAATTGAAAATTATTTATGCCATCCATGAACTCTATGAATGATAATGACATATTATCTTTTATTTAAAGCCATTTTTTTGAAGTAATCAGGTTATTATGACTTTAAAAAAAATAAATTAGTTTGTAGTCTCAAAATTGACATAAATGTGTTTTTAAAACAAATACTATTTTATCAAATGATATAATAGTCATAAAAATATATGATTCGGACAACTGACTTATATAATGTTAAAAATTTCATTAATTATCCACTTTTCATCCTCTTGAAATTTTATATAAAATATAGTTACCCAATATTATGAAAATGAAAGAAGACATGATAAGAGTTAATGTTTTTAGCTAAGGGTTAAAGTTAAAATATAAGGTTAATTTTGTTCCCTACAATTGTCTAAAAACTATTTTCTGAGATTTTGTTAACCCAAAATCATCTTATATTTGAGATAAATGTTTTTGGGACCATTTGAAAGATAAAATCATTTTATAATAAAACAATATTTCAAAACATTCCTAAAGTGACCATTGTCCCTCTTATAAAAGTCCCTCACCTCATCCTACTTACTGAAACCACTCAAGAATCTTGTCTCAACCAATATCTTCGAACATAATATCCCCAAATATCTACCATACTCCCATAATATTTACCTAGGTAATTATTCAATTCTTAAAATCCTTTTGGCTCATATCAAAAGAAGATAACCAAATTAGAGGTAACGTCTTCTCTCAAGTTCCATTCAATTATCTCCCTTATCCACTCCCTAGGGTCTTTTTATTAACTTATTACATAAAAAAACAAGATCCTCAATATATTGGGATATTTTTATGAGAAATATATTATCTACACTTACAAACACCTCCATCTAATGGATATGAACATATTGTTTCTGTGTAAGGTGAACTAGTGCTTCGTGAAACGATGACTATTCAAATTTTCTACTACAACCTCCCATGATGGAAATTATGATTTAATATATTTATATATGATATATATTATATTTATATTTTTTATATTATTACAAATTTTTAATTTACATCAAACCATTATCTTTTCCATAAAGTGTTAATATGTTAATTTTATTTGAGGAAAGCAGACTACCACCCCTTCAAAGGGATATGACTCGTTCATTCCATAGATGGAACATATAATTTATGGCCTTAATGAACATATTTATATTATATATAATATGATATTATAATTTAATTATAATATACCTATGTATCATTTAATTTTTATACCTTTAAATATGAAAAATATTAATGTTGCATTCATGTGTATGCACGTCTTACTGTCTCCATAAATGGTTCATTTCATTTCATATTGATATGGACTATTTTAAAAAAAATATAATGGATACATTGGATACATAAATAATGAATAATATTATATTGATGATGGAAATTGACTACATGGACATTTTACTTCAAAACATGTTCATTTTCGACTCAAGTATCAAATATCGACGAAATAACCAATATTAACTTAAATAATTATGTAATTTTTATCACATGATGATAAGTAATATAAAATGAATAATAATCATGAAAAAGATTATTATTATAGTATAAATTAACCTATTTTTAACATTTATGAATATAACAAACAAATGAGGAAAGTCAGACTTAATATAGGGGACTTCGTCTCAATCTACATTAATTGCGGCATATTTTGGTGAATTCATTACCTTAATTTTTAAAATTTATAATTATACCCATATTAGATAATGGTTTTCAAAAAGAATCATTTACAACGATTTATTTTACTAAATGACAAAAAGAATGTTTCATTTTAACATACATGATGAAAAAGACCTTTCCAATTCCGCAAATATTTTTTGGTTTTTTGGATTCATTAATCATAAGTATTGTTTTTAAAAGAAAAATATATAACATAATTCAGTTTTATGAGATTTGGTGTTGAAAATGTTTTTATGAAATCATGTATTATGTCAATATATTTAAATTATATATTTTGATTACAATTAAGAAATGTTACCTTTATTTTATACTTGTTCTTAATATGATATGATTATTGATAATTGTTTACGTGTACGAGTGGTTTCGTGATACACCATGGGTGGGTGATCCTGAGATATATCTTCAATGCTTTGGGTAATGTGACAGAGGTAAATGTTAATGTATATCCTAATTTATTTAAGAAATATATTGTGATCGGTATTTCGAAAGTAACTCCCTATGTAGGTGTGAATGAAAAAATTTAAGTTTGTTATGGATTCCACAAGTTACCTTAATGATTTCTGATTTCTAGGTGTTATTTATAAATCTTATTATTTAATGAGTTATGTTAAAGAGATTAAATATTATTATTGAAAAGCATGATTTCATTTATTTGTATTTATTCATGGACTAATATTTTATTTCATTATTTTTTATCCCTTATTGAGATTTTTTATGCTCATCCCATGTTTTTTAAATGATTTCCACAGGAAATAATTAATGGTAAGAGATAGGAACAATTCAAAAATATTATTATCAATAAATTTATTGTCGTTTTTATTTAAGGAGTTCTATTATTGTGAAAAAAATGGATAGACCAGAAGTGTCTACTTTGTAATATTTAATATGTAATGTAAATGTTGTGGCCCAATTCTCTAAAACACTAAACCTAAAAGGATTCTCAATGTCGAATTCTTAACATAACTAAAGATTATTTAACATTTAATGTTAAGGCCTTATAATAACATTCAATCTAACAGTCCATTTTTAATATACAAAATTTCAAATTGAATACCGCGATGAGCTCTATTCTATAAGAGACATAAGTAAACCTCTATCCCAATTTTCTAGGTGAAAAGATTCCCTGAAGTCCACCTAAACTTTGTTTTTAGGTAGAATTCTCATATTTTTTCCATTCGATCAGTTTTCAACCTCATAAAAGGGGATCTTATTTACTTTTTTGGTTAGAATGAATTTCTTCCTAGGACTTACATTCATATTGATACGACGATGTTGATATTCTATCATTTTTCACCTTATAATTTTATATATATTTAATTATATGCATGTTTCCATTAATTATGTTATAATAAATAACTCACATAAATACTTATAAAAACATATATATGTAAAAAAGTATATTATAATATATCAAAATAAATATAATTTTAAAAAAAATATTTTAAACATTATGTAACAACTATTTGCATTAAATATATATATGTGTGTGTGTATTGATTAATAGATATATATTTATATTATATTCGAGTGTATGTTATTGAATATAATATGTAATATGATTAAATAAATATATGTTTATATATATCACACAAAAATATATTGTATAAATGTATTTACAAATAATTATGTAAAAATATGTAAATAAAGAGATATTTAATTAAACAAATAGGAAAACAACATGGTGCAGTGGTAAAGGTGTTCCATATTCTATGGAGTGCTGTAGGGTTTGAGTCCATTTGGGTGAGCGTGAGGCTGGAAAATTGATAAGAACATATAAAATGATTGGTGGGGTGAATTGAACTTATAATGGATGGAGAACTTTTAATGTTCTCATGGAAGAACTAATAAAGGGACCAAGATATTAGTTTTTTGAAAATATATTTAATTTCACCCCTTTTAATAACACATTTTTTATCATCACAAAAAAGATATCAAAATGGCCCCCTATAATAGAATATTAAAAATCTCTACTAAAGACACATTTCACAGTTCGGTTTTTTTCATTGTTAATTTTTTTTTTGTCTTTTAACCTTCATCACATTATCAGTTCTCTATTAGCAGTAATAAATTCATATTATAGCATTATTAAAGGCATGTTTTATTTAGTGTGGAAAAGTTATATTTTTACATTTATTTCAAAAAAAGGGAATGAAATCATCATTCTAACATACATGATATAAAAAGAACATTCATACCATCTAAAAAACTCATTCCCTTGATTATTAAAATATAATTTTAGAATGGTCAATTCAAAGAATTTATTTTCTAATTTTTTTAGAAACATATTGTTTTTTAAAATGAATCCTAATGCGATTACTGTGTTTCATATAGGAAGGATTTTAATGATATTTTTATGGTATTTAAATTCATTAATTAAAACAACATATTATTTTACATATACTTCATAGGGGATTTGTTAAATTATAGTATCATTATACTTTCACTATATGTTTTATGATTAGTTTTATGAAGGAATTAATTGACATTATCCTTCCTGATTAATATTTTATTCATTATATTACCCGTGAATCCTTCACTATCATTGGAACCTTGGAAATCCATTTTCTTAAAATATTATAATTTATTTTCATGTTTTTATTATAAATTATGTGATATATCATTTTTAACTATGGTGTTAAATTTAAGTAGTTATTTGATACAGTATGAAAATTTTATTGAATTCATTTAGTCAATATGGATATTTTATGATAAGTTATATTTTTTATAAATTAAATATATCATTTGATATATGTGGTATGATATTGGCATGAACTGATGATTCAAGCCAAGAATTTTATATCCTCATGATAAATCAACAATTTTCACATGACAAATAAGTTATCTATCATTTTTGAAATTTTTTTGGAATATTCATATGCATAAATTATCCAGTCATACTGAATTTTATTGACAATATTGATATAATTATTTCTTACATCACGAATTCAAATATTTTGCATCTAATTCATTGAGAATTCCATGATTAATATCCTTGAGATTATTTCATTGATATTATGTAATAATGAAAATTTTATAAAGTAATAAATTAATATAAATGTTTGTTAAATTTTTATCCATTTCATATTGATTATTACTTATCTAACCGTGATTATATTATTACTAATTTAACAGATTTCATTTTTATTTATTTGTCTAACCATATTGATTATTCATCGTTTACTCACAATATATTTAATTATATGTATATATTATTGAGAACATGACATGTCACATAATTTATTCATTCCTTATAAAATTAAAAATGAACCATTGAATGAGTTCACAGATTTAGAATATTTACATTGACTATGTTTTTTATTTTCATTTTTCAAATGTAATGTGGAATTAATGTATGTTTCTAGTGTACAATGAATACTAAATTTTGGGATCCAATGTGATGTGAACACATGTATCTTCTTCCAAAGAATTACATATACCACTATCAATGGGATATGAGGTTTAGGGTCATTAAATTAAAATTATTTTATAAAAAATAATAGCGTATTTATGTTCCTTAGTATTATGTTTTAATTATGATTTAGTCATGCTCATGTGAATTTTATTTATTTTGAATAGTAATTAAAATCTCTTTAATAATATTTTATGTATCATAAATATTGAGTTTTATTAAAAAATAAAAAAATATATCAGGAATGAAAACACATTAAAAGATAAATGGTTATATATTTCATGTATTTAAAAGATTTATTTAATTGATTTGTCTGATGTAAATTAATCCCCCTTTAATATTGAAAAAAATGTCTCCATGGTAATGGATAAAACCTATTAGTGGAGGGGTAAATCCAAATGATAAGGTCAAAAATTATATATCCAATTTTGAAAACATTATTAGAGGACTATGTTAATTTCATATAATCTGTAACATCAAAGACATGAAATTTGGGAACAATTCTACATTAGTTGGAAGGGTATTACAATATAATTTTTCTTTTATTTCCATAATGATACCTCCCCTCAATTATAATAGGAATCCACCACTCACATATCCTTAATAATTAATGATCCATTTAGATCATCAAAACCATTAAAATAAATTATGTAACATTATATTGACAAGGACCTAAAAATTATATCACATTGATTTTTATGTCAATAATTAATTCTTTTATATATGAGTATCTTTTTAGTTTTAGAGTTTTAATGTGTAATGTTAAAACTCATATAAAACAATTAAATGTAATAACATCTTGATACATAAAAATTAGCATCCATGTTGACTATAATATAAAATATTTAATATAATAAATTGTTTATTATCTATGTAAATTTTTATGTACTTGAACATGGCTTATTCCTTTACCCATTATAAAACCTAATGAAAAACATATAAAAATTGGGATTTATAAAAAAACAATTTTATAGTACATAAAATGAATCAAAATCACTAGACATGTGAAAACACAAAGAACTATTTAAATTATATATATTTATATAAATGTTCATTGAGTTAATGAACCTAATATATTTCTCCTAAAAAATACTCATGTTTTTTTCTCAAACCAAAATTATAAGAACACAATTGTTAGGTCCAAAAGGCTGAATACCCTGAGAGGGGGGGGGGTGAATCAGGGTATGACTAATTTAAAATTAAAGACAGTTCTGATCTTGTTTCGCTGTTAAGAAAAACATTCTTCTCTCTCTCTCTCTCTCCTGTTTCATGATATAAACAGAAAGTAAATAAAGCACATTCCACATCAATTTTACTTAGTTCACCGCTAAGGGCTACATCCAAAGAGCATACGCCAACAGGTTATTAGTCATACCAAATTCCACTAATCATTACTTATTGTGGATTACAAGGTTTGGGTATAGTCACTCTATCCCAGGATCACTGCCTTTACACCATTTAGGGTTAGCTCACTGCTTTCCCAAGGCTCACTCCCTGTTTCTCTCTCTCTGGCTCACTACCAGTGGAGAGGATCACCTTCTTCCTCTTCCTTCGCTCACTGCTCTGGAAAAGTTCCACTCACAGTTTATATACCTATAGGTCTCTTCATTTTCATGAAAGAATGCATCTTCTTCTATATGTAGATGCTCTGTTGAAGCTCAACCATCACCCGTAGATGAATTTCCCTTTGCATCGACGGTACCGGGCAATTTCCCAGCTTCCACGCAGCCCTAAATCACTGCCAGAAATCAACCTTACTTGGAACCCTTCTCTAAGGAGGCGCGCAAGTCTCGACGCGCAAGTCAACACTGGCGCGCAAGTATTTCTTAACACTTGAGAGACTCAATATTAAGCTCCTCCAATCATGTGCGACACACTTCCTTTACTGCCCAAACCACCTCAGGTGCGCAAAAAACACTTGGCACCTTCCCAGGCGTGCAATTCCCACTTGCGTGACACACAACCACTTTGGCGACCACCACACCTGCGCGATGGGAGATTTGAATCTTCAAAGTGTTGAACTCCGGAAAAAATGAGGAGGGGTGGTCTAGTATTTATATGCATTTGGTCACCCCTGCGTGACGGCGCACAAGTCTCTCCTCGACGCACAAGTCTCGGCGCATAAGTCTCTTCTCCTGCATGTCACTTGTGTGACCTACTTCCAACCTTGTGAGAACCTCTTTCCTTTTACATATATTGAAGTTTTGATCCTGGAAAACAACAGGCGCACAAGTTCTCAAGCTTCCAAGGCATCGGCGCACAAGTCTCTTCACGACGCACATGTACTTGCACGACCAAACCTAATACTTGTGTGACCCTTCTTCCATTTCCATATTTTGATGATCCGATATTGAAAACAATATGGGGTGCACGTTTCTTCTCTTCCAAGAACTCAGCACTCAACTCCCTTTTCCGAAATCACTTTTCTTCATTTTGTTGATTTTGAGGCCCTGATATTTGGCAAAAACTGGAAAATGGCACCACCTTGTATCTGTTCATTTTTTACCGCCTCCAGATCATCCATTCCTCTTGTCAACATTCTTGAATCAAACACGAATCTTTGACCTCATCTCTTGAACTCAACATTCCACCATGAAATCCTCTTTGTCAACAAATTTTTAAATAATTTGTTTGCCTTTTCAACAATCACATCACAGATGTCCACTTTGTCGACAAAAACAATCACCTCAAAAATGATTCAAAGATACCTTGAGGGATTTTTTACCAACAATATACCCCATTGTGTTTGTTGACAACTATTCCATAAAAAGATATGTCGTTGATTCTTCAGCCACCATTCACCTCATTGTGATTCTAATAGCGATCAAGGATTTTCTCAACGCATACTCTAATCCCACTTGAGTAATGCTCGGCCTGAGAAATAAGAATAAATGAAAAGTTCATCAATGAATCACTTCATCTCTAACATCCACTTTTGACACCAAACTGATACCAATTGTTACCAAACTGATACCAATTGTTGGAAATCTTCTTACCACATTCCAACATCTCTCTGTTTCTTTTTTCACGATCCTCAGCTATCATGATATCTATTCATTGATCGATCACTTCTAGCATCATCAAATTTTATACGGTCCCCCTTTCTCATAGCTTCAAAACCTCTTTAGCCCTATTTCATGTGTTGTCCAAGCTAAGCTCTGGCAAAACACATTCAACTAGCTTCAACTCCCCCTATCTGGTTTCTCCACCTGTTAGCTTCTCCCCTTATCTATCAATATTTGTTAAATAGCCACAATGTATCCCCCTTGAACAATCATTATTTTTTCCCCTTTGTCAACGAACACAAAGGTTATTCCTTTGAAGTCTTTAACAGAGTAGAGAACACATATCAGCACATTAGGGAAAACACATCATACCTCAGGGAGTGGGGGGGGGGCTAAGAACGTTCAACTCCTATATCATCAAGCTGCAACTTTATCCATAATAACTATGTGCATGTTTGAGTGGCTACAATATACTCAGCTTCTACAGTGCATAATGAAATGAAATCCTACTTCTTTCTTAACGAAGCAATACATAGTCTGCCAAGATAGAACGCACCTCCAGATGTTGATTTCCTATCATCCGCTGAACAAGCCCAGTCTGCATCAGTATATCCCAATTACTCTATCTGATACTTGTCGTTATATGTCATGCTGAAGTCCACTATTCCCGTGATATACCAAAGTATTCTTTTCACTGCAATCATGTGACTTTCCTTTGGATTACTCTGATATCTCACTGCTTGGCATGTGGCGAAAACAATATCAGGCATTGTTGTAGTCAAGTTACTACAAAATTCCAATAATTTGCCAGTATTCTGTGATATCAACTGCCTTGACATCCTCATATTTTGATAATTTCATCCAGGTAGCAACCGAAGTCTGCATCTCCTTTGAATTATCCATTACAAACCTTCTTAGAACCTCCTTGGCATTTTTGTATTGAGAAATGAATGTTCCATTACATCCTTGTGTCACCTGTAAACCAAGGAAAAATGTTATCTCTCCAATCATTGACATTTCAAAATCATTTTTCATGAATTTGGAGAACTTTCTGCACTGTGATTCATCTGATCCGCCAAATATTATGTCGTTAACAAAAACCAGCACCATCATCTTTTGATTACTGTCGTTGCTGAAATAATGATTGTAATCAACTCCCCCACGCTGGAAACTGAGCTTCTTCAAGTACTGATTGAGCCTTGAGTACCATGCTCTCGGTGGTTGTTTCAGCCCATATAACATCTTCTTTAGCCTTCAAACTTTGTTCTTATCTTCATGAATGAGAAAACCATCTGGCTATTCAATATACACCTCCTCTTCCATAACACCATTCAAGATTGCGAATTTGACATCCATCTGGAACACTTTAAACTTTCATAGAACTGTTATGGCCAAAAATAGTCTGATCGTTTCCAGCCTTGCAACCAGTGCAAATGTCTCATCAACATATGTTCCCTCTATCTGGGAGTATCCCTTTCACACTAGCTGTGCTTTGTTCTGAATCACTATTCCATCTTCGCTCATCTTGTTGTGATAGAACCATTTAGTCTCAATGACATTCTTGTCTGTTAGCCTCGAAAAAATCTCCCAGTTCTAGTTCTTCTCAATCTGATCAGGCTCTTTATTCATAGCCTGAACCCAGTTTTCATCTTCAGCAGCATCGGAAAAAAATTTTGCCTCTATCTCAGATAAAAACGATGTTTGCTGTAATGATTTCATTCTTCGAGTCTGAACAGGAGCTGTCTCATCACCAATCATATTCTGCCTATCAATTTCAGCCCGACTCATTGGCTTCCTTGCAGACACAGAAATGACACTTTCTTGTTCATCATCAATATCTTCTTTTGAGTCAGTCTCTTCCACTTCTGCTTCCCCTGTGTTGCTTAACTCATCATCACTTTCATCGAGGAACTGTTCACTGGGTCGTTGAGTATTCTGTTCATTTCCAACTATAGTGACGTCATTTCTCTCAATGATTTTTCACAGCCTTATGTTGAGACATTTATATGCTTTGCTTTTCCCTGAGTAGCCAAGGAATATCCCCTCATCTCTTCATGTTTCAAACTTCCTGTGATTTTCATTGTTGATAATGAAACACTTAAATCTAAAGATTTGAAAGTATTTCAACGTCGGATTATTATCATACCGTAGTTTATACAAAGTCTTCCCTTGCTTCAGACACAACAGAGACCTGTTCGAAACATAGACCAATGTCAAAACTGCTTTATTATAAAATTTCTCTGGTAGGTCTTTATCCATAATCATTGTTCTGTCCATGTTGTTGATGATTCGATTTCTCTTTTCAACCACTCCATTATATTGGGGATTTCTTACTGATGAAACTTGATGCCTTATCCCATGTTTCTCGAGATAGTTTTCAACTTGAGTGTTTTTGAATTCCCTACTATTATCAGTACAAAACTTCAGAATTTTCTGCCCAAGCATCTATTCTGATTCCCTCATATACTGCTTTATGCAACTGAACACCTATGTCTTATGGGTAATGATGAATACCCATGCCATTTTGATCTAACTATCAATTAAAAGGACATAGTACCTTTTCACATTTATATCTCGCGGTGAAATAGGTCCACATACATCAACATTTACCAATTCGAGCACTCTGGATTATTTCTGTTCCCCTAGCCTGTATGTTTTTCTAAGTATCTTCCATTTTTGAAAAGCATCGCATGTCTGAGCATGATCACATGATAGTTTGGGAAGGACTCTAGCAGCATCACACATTACCAGTTCTTCCATAGATGGTTGGCATAGATGACCAAGTCGCTTATGCCACAACTGGTTTTCTTCCTCTTTGGATAAAAGACATACATCTTCTTCTCCACATACAAGGTAAATATTTCGCATTGTCATTTTTCCTTGTATAAATACTGCCCCATCTATTCCCATGACAATACAGGTCTTCTTGGTAAACCGTATAGAGTTTCCTGAGTCACACAATTGACTGACACTGAGCAAATTGTGACTGAGACCTTCTACAACCAAGACATCTACACATCTTTTTTCTTTTCCCCCAGACCTAGACTTTCCTGATCCAATTATCTTCAGGACTTCATCATTTTGAAACTTGACAACTCTTTCTTTGTCATATATTATTCCTGTAACCAGATCCTTGTTGCCTGTCATGTGGCATGTAAAACCACTATCAAGAATCCTCACACCAGAACGATCTGATGCTTTAAGGGAAATTTCAGCAACTACTTACTTCTCTGATCTCTTCTTCTTGGTCCATATTTTTGTCTCCATACTTGGTATAGATTGAGCCTCATGATCATTCTCAGAGTATGATGGACCAGCCTTATCTTGCAGAGGTGCAAATCTATTCTAAACATTTAACTCACTTGTCGGTTTATTTATCTGCTGCTTGCAAAAATTTTGATTCTTCTTTGGAACATTTCTCTTAATTATCGAAGTGCAGTACCTAGCCTTGTTCCCAAATCCTCCACACCAAAAATAGTGTCCTTCAAAATATGTTCTGGAAAACCGTTCTCTGTTTGGCTGCCACCTCTGTTCCTATTCCATTCAATATCTCTTGTCTATGGAACACACATACTGTGAATGTCCCATCTTCCCACAACAATAAAACCTGATATATGGTGCATTCCTTCGTGAAACTTCAGCACTCCGAGTTTCCCCTTGGGATCTCTGAATATTATGATTTTTCTTTGTGCCCAAATCAATCTTCAATCTCGGGATGGGTGCTTGCTGTCTGAATTTAATTGCCATAGATTTTTCTTTCTGATCAAGCCCCGAATCAACCTTAATAGTTGAGCTCAATATTTCATCTTTCCTGCTGAACTACCATGCTCCTCTTTCATATTTTCATTCATCGGAATGATCTACTTTCCCGAGAATTTATTGGGAATCAATGGCGTTTCCTGGTCATTAACTTTTCTCCATAGACTAAAAACTTCTTCTTCAAGCTCTTCGATATTATTGACATGATCTTTCACTTTTCTATCCAATCCATCGATCTCCCTTTTTTGTTCATCAATCTGGAGCATATGACAACCCTGCTTTTTATCACAACTTAAAGATGCTTTATTACATAAAACATCACTCGATACAACAAAGGAGATCGAGAGGTTTAGTGTCTTTGGGGATTAGGATCATTACATAAAAACTTTAAACATGAAATACAACATCCTTATTGAAAACTTCCTTTACATGACCACTACATTCCTTCGTACTTAGCATTGCATGGGATAACCTGAGGACATGCATAAGAAAAGGGTGAGCTATAAAGCCCAGTAAGGGAGTGCACAATGAATAACATGAGGAGTACAATACATGTTAGGCAATAGTCATATCAATAGAGCATAAGAGAGACATGAACATAAAGGCATGATAAATCATGGTAATCATAACATGGAAAAGTGGCAACAACACTTAACATTGAATTAGCATGAGCCAAGGCTCATTGCACATGGAGCATGAGTAAACCCTCATTGCACTTGAAGCACGAGTAAACCCTCGTTGCACTTGAATTAGCATGAGTAAACACTCATTGCACATGACGTATCATGATACAATACTTTACCCAATGCATTGGAGCGCTATCAGGGCGCACCCTTCTTAAACATTTCATTTCATGCATAAGTGTGCCACATGGATCATAAAACATGGATTCATAAAACATAATCATTTATTCCACGATAAAGGAATGTGGAATTCATACATGAAACTTTACAATCAATAAGTAAACGTGCATAAAGGTGAATACCCTTGATGGAGAAATGGGCATGGTATTCACTACACAATGATATTGGCTTAGAAAATCGGTGTGATTTAGGCAGCGTAACGGCGTGACATAAGAATTCATAAAAAAGGCTGATGAGAGAAAAAGGGGTTCCTCATCATATTTACATGTAATGGAAAGTAAGAAGCTCATATAGATACATGTCCCAACAATTGAAAAGGAAATTATATTCATGATACAAAAGTATTGCTTGAATATAGAAGAGGAGAAAAAGGTTACTTTCAGAATTTCGGCATAGTAACGGGTGTACATGGGAGGCATTTAATGAGAGAGAAAGGGGTCTCCCATCATTAAAACAATAAGAGGGCTGTATGGGAGAGGTGCGAAACCATACCCCAACATTCATAAATGAAATTAAAAGGGCAATACAACTTAAAGAAAATTGACAAAAATGAGAAAGGAAGAAAAAACCCTTACTTGGAAGTGTGCTTCCAAAGCCTAGAGAGAGGCTTGTGAGATGCTTCTTGGGAGCTTGGGGCACCTTGGGAGGATTCTAGAGAGAGTAGGGCAGAGGTTGGACGAACTTCAAGGGCTTTGAGTGAGGAGGAAGTGGGAGCTTGGGTGGGTTTATATAGGAAAGGTGAGAGAATTCTTTATTATTTAGGTTTGGGACCCCTTATATTAAAATAATCCAAACCACAAACCATCCCATGGTATTAGACCATGGTTTCTGGAAAAGGAAAGAGGAAAACAATATTTTTCAAGTCCAAGGTCCGAACTTATTAAAAAATTAGGGTTGCTTATGTGGAGGTGAGTCACACTCCCATGGAAATTAATTTAAAAAGGCAAAGTGTTGAATAAGTCTTGAGGGCTCCATTAATGCTTTGAAAAGTGAGTCAAACAAACCCAAAACCTCATTATTTTAATGATAAAACATATATTGGCCGAACCTAAGGATTATGGTATTTTATTACATCACCATTGGGTCATTATGATGTCATAAAACACATTATATATTTAAATGGTATTTAATTTTTACCCAAAAATTGGACTGTCTCAGAAAATTATGAAAAATTCACCGTTGGATAATTTCGACGTCCTGATTCCAAAAATAATATTTATTTTATTTAAATAATTTTCTAAATATGTGAATTTTCACTTTTAAAATAAAAACCGACATTTATAAAAAAATTCACGGGTTTTGACAGAAATGGCTTTCAAACCTTAATAAACATTTTAATCGCATTCATAAAATTATAAGATCATTTATAATTGATGACAATTAATTTAATATTAATAATAATATTTTATTAAAATATTATTTAATTCAAAAATCCTTTAATTTAATAAAATATAATTCTTAATTAAATAATAACTAAAGACACCATTTGTACTTTAAAAACTAATTACAAAGTATCAAAAATGACTAGAAATTATATTCATTATTATATATAAAAAAATAATGTACATGAACATGGTTCTACTTATTTGTTACATAACCCCTTAAAATAGCCGCATAAGACCTAAGGGTAAGGTCCGCGATGGTGACAGACTCTTGGGGCTGCTCGGATAACATCGCTCGAGTGGTAATCTCTATCAACTTCCATTTTTCCCGTAGACGATCACGTTCGAGCTTGACTTGATGAAGCTCAGCTTGGGCTTGGTCAAGGGCAAAGCCCAAAGACGCCACCTCTTTACCGAGCTCCGACAAATGGGCTTCGTAAGGGGCAATTCTACTGGATGAGGCCATCGCTTCCTTTGTCTGAGTAGAAAATTGGTTCGTTAAAGCCTTATATTTAAACTACCCAGATGATCACTGTTCAACGGCTATAAAAGTAACGGTCACAAATCTTAACGTAAAACTTAAAGAAGTTGACATCTTATAAAAACATAAATAATCATTTAACTGGATCAAGAGGGATTTTCCATTAATGAAAATTTTGGTCGTTACAACATTCCCCCCTTAAGAAATTTCGCCCTCGAAATTTTCCTTTTCCCACACTAAAACAAATGTGGGTAACTTAGCTTCATCATATCCTCCGACTCCCAAGTTGCTTCTTCAAACTTGTGGTTTCTCCACAACACCTTGACGAGGGGCATTGTCTTATTTCGTAGAACTTTTTCTCTACGATCCAAGATCTTCACTGGTTGCTCCTCATAAGAAAGATCGTCTTCTAATTGTACCACCTCAGAAGAGAGTACATGTGAAGGGTCTGGTATGTACTTCCTTAAGAGGGATACGTGGAAGACATCATGCACCTTGGCCATAGTAGGTGGAAGTTCTAGTCGATAGGCCACAGCCCCAACACGATCAAGAATCTCGAAGGGGCCGATGTACCTTGGACTTAACTTCCCTTTCTTTCCAAACCTCATGACCTTCTTCCACGAAGATATGCGTAAAAACACCATGTCTCCGACTTTAAACTCGAGGTCTCGTCGGCGATTATCTGCATAACTCTTCTGTCGACTTTGGGCTACCTTGATATGCTGCTGAATGGTTTTCACCTTCTCCACCATTTCTTCGACCATTTCTTGTCCAAGCAGCTTACGTTCACCGACCTCATCCCAACATGCCGGTGTTCTACACCTTTTCCCATACAGGGCTTCATATGGTGCCATTTGGATGCTCGAGTGGAAACTATTATGATAAGAGAACTCAACTAGAGGAAGATGTTGATCCCATCCTCCTTTAAAGTCCATTGAGCATGCTCTCAACATATCCTCAAGTGTTTGGATAGTCCGCTCGGATTGGCCATCAGTTTGAGGATGATAGGCCGTACTGAAGTTCAGTTCAGTATTCAGAGCATGTTGAAGACTCTTCCAAAACTTAGAGGTAAATCTCGGATCTCGGTCAGACACAATAGATAGTGGTACTCCATGCAACCGTACCACTTCCCTGATGTATATCTGTGCCAGTTGATCCAAAGAGAAATCCTCTCGAATAGAAATGAAGTGTGCAGTCTTTGTAAGACGATCCACAACAACCCAGATTGCATTGTTGCCTTTGGATGTCCTTGGAAGTCCAGTGACGAAGTCCATGGTGATGTTCTCCCATTTCCATTCAGGTATGGGCAATGGTTGCATCATCCCCTTAGACTTCTGCCTCTCTGCCTTCACTTGCTGACACACCAGGCACTTTGATGTATATTCGGCGATCTCCTTCTTCATATTATCCCACCAAAAGTTTTCTCGGAGATCTCGATACATCTTTGTGCTCCCTGGGTGAATAGAGAAATTTGAACTATGTGCATCATCCAAAAGTTCCTTCTTCAGCTCCGAACTTGATGGGACACATAGTCTTTTCCCAAACCGCATAATTCCTTCTTCATTGACATTAAACTCTGAGGATTTTCCCTTTTTGATAGCTTCCACTTTTTCTTGGATTCTCGCATCATCCTTTTGAGCATCCTTTAACCTTTCCAAAAGATATGGTTGAGCAATCATTTGTGAAAGGATTGATGATGTTCCCTTCTTTATGATTCCCACGTCCATCTTCATCAAGTCTAAGAAGATTGGATCCTTCTCAATTCTCATCATTGATAGAATTGCTGGATCCTTTCTACTTAGGGCATCCGCCACCTTGTTCGCCTTCCCAGGGTGGTAATGTATTGAACAGTCATAATCCTTTATGAGCTCTATCCATCTTCTCTGGCGCATATTAAGCTCTTTCTGTGTGAATATATATTTAAGACTCTTGTGGTCAGTATATATCTCACATTTCTCTCCATAGAGATAATGCCGCCAGATTTTCAAGGCAAAGATCACCGCCGCCAACTCCAGATCATGCGTTGGATAGTTTCGCTCATGGATTTTCAACTGTCTTGAGGCATAGGATATCACTTTATCATTCTGCATCAGCACACATCCTAAGCCCTTCTTCGAAGCATCACTGAATACCACAAAAAGCTCCCCACTTGTGGGTAAAGTGAGCACAGGTGCAGTGATAAGCCTCCTTTTCAACTCCTTGAAGCTTTCTTCACATTCATCACTCCAAGAAAACTTTACTCCCTTTCGAGTTAGCTTGGTATGAGGGTTGGACAATCGTGAGAAGTTTCTCACAAATCGTCGATAATATCCAGCTAACCCCAAGAAGTTACGGATATCAGTTACCGATGTTGGCCTCGGCCATCCCTCAATTGCATCTGTTTTGGAGGGGTCCACAGATATCCCATTGCTTGTGATGATTTGGCCCAAGAATGAGACCTCCTTCAACCAGAACTCACACTTGCTGTACTTGGCATAGAGCTTCTCCTTGCGCAAAGTCTCCAGTACAGTTCTTAAATGCTCCTCATGGTCCTCCTTGGTTTTGTAGTATATTAGAATATCATCTATAAAGACTACCACAAATTTATCTAGGTAATCTCTAATGACTCTATTCATCAAGTCCATGAATATTGCTGGAGCATTGGTGAGTCCAAAAGGCATTACTATGAATTCATAGTGCCCGTACCTTGTACGAAAAGCAGTCTTGGGGATATCTTCCTTCTTCACCCTTACTTGATAATATCCCGACCGCAAGTCGACCTTGTAGAAGTATTGTGCTCCACGCAGCTGATCAAACAAGTCATCGATTCTTGGGAGAGGATACTTGTTCTTTATCGTGATTTTGTTAAGTTCACGATAATCGATGCAAAGCCGCATTGACCCATCCTTCTTCTTGACGAAGAGGACTGGTGCACCCCATGGTGATGCACTTGGGCGTATAAACCCTTTATCCAGATTCCCCTGTAGTTGTTTCTTCAGTTCTTCAAGCTCAACCACAACCATTCTATATGGAGTCTTGGATATTGGTAGCGCCCCAGGTATAAGTTCAATTGAGAACTCAACATCTCTTCTTGGAGGAAGACCAGGAAGTTCCTCGGGAAATACTTCAGTGAATTCCCTCACAATAGGCATTTCTTCAAGGGTGGTTTCTTCCTTGGACTCAATCATCTGAGCCAGATATGCGTGCTCATAAGGCAGTAATATCCATGCTTGAGATGATGGAGCTAAAGGAGATTCATCTTCCTCCTGACACTTGTAAAGAATCGGTGGTCGATTCTCCATATAGAGTGTGATTTCCCTCTCCCGACAATTTATGTTGGTTCTATATAAGGAAAGCCAATCCATGCCAAGAATTGCATCAAATTCCACCAAAGGTAGTATGACGAGGTTCGCCGGGAAATTCAATCCACAGATTATAACAGGGGAGGACTTATACTCATGGGATGCAATGATTGCCCCATTTGCCGTACTCACCGACATCTTTACTTCCATGATTTGTGGTGGTGCAGGGATTATTCTACTAAACTTTTGAGATATAAAAGAATGCGTAGAACCTGAATCAAAAAGTACGTTCGCTATTCTTGAATGAATAACTAGCGTACCTGTCACCACTTCGTTGTCGGGGTTCACTTCGGCAGAAGTGATGGCAAAAGCTCTTCCTTGCTGTCTTGGAGGTTGTTGATTGCCTCCGATAACCCTTGGATTAGGGAACTGATTCGCAAAATGACCCGGTTCTTTGCATTTGAAGCATTGAACAATGCGTTGAGGTTCGAACGGAGCGTTCCTCCCCTCCGTCGCAGCCGCGGGTCCTTCTTGCTGACAGTTAACAGCTAGGTGCCTTTCTCTTCCACACTTGAAGCATTTTCTTGTCCCCCTAAGGCAATTTCCAGGGTGCTTTTTTCCACACTTTTGGCAAGTGGGGTGCTGGAATTTCTTAGCGCCGTTGGATTTATCCATCGGACCACCAGCATTGAAGTCCACCTTCCGCTTCTTGTCCCCATGATACCCCTGTGATTCTCCGATCTCCATTTCAACCTTGAGGGCACATCGGACAATTTCCTCATAGCTGTCGAAGTCACGGATCGCTAAAGCTTTCAGCAATCTAGGCTTCAGCCCACCAAAGAAGCGGTCAACCTTGCATTCGGGGGTAACGACAAAGCCGGAAGCGTATCGTGCAAGCCTTGTGAAGTTTGCCTCGTACGCTCCCACAGATTCCTCATCTTTCTGCTTGAGGGAAAGGAAGTCCCTTTCCATCTTAAGACGGAGGGTGCGTGGAAAATATTTATCGAAAAACATCTTCCGGAATACCTTCCATTCCAAAGCCTCGATCTCCTCCTCAGGCTTCGTATTTTTGATCAATGTCCACCATTGATCAGCTTCACCCTCCATACGATAAGCCGCCAGGAGGACTTTCTCTTTTTCAGAGCATTGGAGGATGGAGAATATCTTTTCAATGGAGTTGATCCATTGTTCAGCAATCGTGGGATCGGATGATCCACTAAACGTAGGAGGCCTTTGTCTCATGAAGCTTTCAATAGCGACTTGTTCGTTCTTAGGGGGGGTTGAACGTTCCTCTTGACCAGTGTTTCTATTCAAAAAATGAGTTAGCTGAGAGAGAAGCATGACAAAGTTCGCGATTCCCGCTCCCATTGGATTGGGCATCTCATAAGTACAATCATCACACTGATCTTCACAACGGTTGTTAGCCCGAGTTCTCCTATTACCGGCCATTGGCTGGAATAAAAGGAAAGTTAGGGGTAGCACATAATGGGTAATCCAAAGACAAATGTTGATGACTTATAAATAAACTTTAATCTCTTTAACTCATGAGTCTATAGGATTCAATCCAGGCTTTTCATGATCTTCCTTCTAACATATATTCTTAGGGGCATTTTTCCCTTAATAAGGGTTCATACTAAGATTGTGAATTTATCAAAACATATCCCCCGGGAGTGTCGTAACCAAGAGTGCAGCAAGGCCCGTTGTCGTGCACCAGTTCCCGTTCGAGTCTAGCTCAAAGCGGTGTTTTCGGGTTTTACACCTAGGATACATCTGTGCCAGAGCCGCCTCTACCTGCTCGTATCCAGACAGGGATGTATTTGTTTGATAAACCACTTAATTAGTATTTACCAAAACTTAGGGATGTTTTAATTATGATTAGTCTTGTATCTAAGGCTTTACTTGGGTTTCCTAATCCCAAAAATAACTAAACCTATCCTCTGATACCAACTATGACAAACCTGCTTTTTATCACAACATAAACATGCTTTATTACATAAAACTTCACTTGATACAACAAAGGAGATCGAGAGGTTTAGTGTCTTTGGGGCTTAGGATCATTACATAAAAACATTAAACTTGAAATACAACATCCTTATTGAAAACTTCCTTTACATGACCACTACATTCCTTCGTACTTAGCATTGCATGGGATAACCTGAGGACATGCATAAGAAAAGGGTGAGCTATAAAGCCCAGTAAGGGAGTGCACAATGAGTAACATGAGGAGTACAATACATGTTAGGCAATAGTCATATCAATAGAGCATAAGAGAGACATGAACATAAAGGCATGATAAAGCATGGTAATCATAACATGGAAAAGTGGCAACAACACTTAACATTGAATTAGCATGAGCCAAGGCTCATTGCACATGGAGCATGAGTAAACCCTCATTGCACTTGAAGCACGAGTAAACCCTCGTTGCACTTGAATTAGCATGAGTAAACACTCATTGCACATGACGTATCATGATACTATACTTTACCCAATGCATTGGAGCGCTATCAGGGCGCACCCTTCTTAAACATTTCATTTCATGCATAAGTGTGCCACATGGATCATAAAACATGGATTCATAAAACATAATCATTTATTCCACGATAAAGGAATGTGGAATTCATACATGAAACTTTACAATCAATAAGTAAACGTGCATAAAGGTGAATACCCTTGATGGAGAAATGGTCATGGTATTCACTACACAATGATATTGGCTTAGAAAATCGGTGTGATTTAGGCAGCGTAACGGCGTGACATAAGAATTCATAAAAAATGCTGATGAGAGAGAAAGGGGTTCCTCATCATATTTACATGTAATGGACAGTAAGAAGGTCATATAGATACATGTCCCAACAATTGAAAAGGAAATTAGATTCATGATACAAAAGTATTGCTTGAATATAGAAGAGGAGAAAAAGGTTCCTTTCGGAATTTCGGCATAGTAACGGGTGTACATGGGAGGCATTTAATGAGAGAGAAAGGGGTATACCATCATTCAAACAATAAGAGGGCAGTATGGGAGAGGTGCGAAACCATACCCCAACATTCATAAATGAAATTAAAAGGGCAATACAACTTAAAGAAAATTGACAAAAATGAGAAAGGAAGAAAAAACCCTTACTTGGAAGTGTGCTTCCAAAGCCTAGAGAGAGGCTTGTGAGAGGCTTCTTGGGAGCTTGGGGCACCTTGGGAGGATTCTAGAGAGAGTAGGGCAGAGGTTGGACGAACTTCAAGGGCTTTGAGTGAGGAGGAAGTGGGAGCTTGGGTGGGTTTATATAGGAAAGGTGAGAGAATTCTTTATTATTTAGGTTTGGGACCCCTTATATTAAAATAATCCAAACCACAAACCATCCCATGGTATTAGCCCATGGTTTCTGGAAAAGGAAAGAGGAAAACAATATTTTTCAAGTCCAAGGTCCGAACTTATTAAAAAATTAGGGTTGCTTATGTGGAGGTGAGTCACACTCCCATGGAAATTAATTTAAAAAGGAAAAGTGTTGAATAAGTATTGAGGGCTCCATTAATGCTTTGAAAAGTGAGTCAAACAAACCCAAAACCTCATTATTTTAATGATAAAACATATATTGGCCGAACCTAAGGATTATGGTATTTTATTACATCACCATTGGGTCATTATGATGTCATAAAACACATTATATATTTAAATGGTATTTAATTTTTACCCAAAAATTGGACTGTCTCAGAAAATTATGAAAAATTCACCGTTGGATAATTTCGACGTCCTGATTCCAAAAATAATATTTATTTTATTTAAATAATTTTCTAAATATGTGAATTTTCACTTTTAAAATAAAAACCGACATTTATAAAAAAATTCACGGGTTTTGACAGAAATGGCTTTCAAACCTTAATAAACATTTTAATCGCATTCATAAAATTATAAGATCATTTATAATTGATGACAATTAATTTAATATTAATAATAATATTTTATTAAAATATTATTTAATTCAAAAATCCTTTAATTTAATAAAATATAATTCTTAATTAAATAATAACTAAAAACACCATTTGTACTTTAAAAACTAATTACAAAGTATCAAAAATGACTAGAAATTATATTCATTATTATATATAAAAAAAATAATGTACATGAACATGGTTCTACTTATTTGTTACATAACCCCTTAAAATAGCCGCATAAGACCTAAGGGTAAGGTGCGCGATGGTGACAGACTCTTGGGGCTGCTCGGATAACATCGCTCGAGTGGTAATCTCTATCAACTTCCATTTTTCCCGTAGACGATCTCGTTCGAGCTTGACTTGATGAAGCTCAGCTTGGGCTTGGTCAAGGGCAAAGCCCAAAGACGCCACCTCTTTACCGAGCTCCGACAAATGGGCTTCGTAAGGGGCAATTCTACTGGATGAGGCCATCGCTTCCTTTGTCTGAGTAGAAAATTGGTTCGTTAAAGCCTTATATTTAAACTACCCAGATGATCACTGTTCAATGGCTATAAAAGTAACGGTCACAAATCTTAACGTAAAACTTAAAGAAGTTGACATCTTATAAAAAAATAAATAATCATTTAACTCGATCAAGAGGGATTTTCCATTAATGAAAATTTGGGTCGTTACAGAGCATATACTCAGTAACTGATTTTGAGTTCTCTGGTGTTGATAACATGAGTTTTTCAATTTCTTCCATCAACTCAGACTTCTCATCTTCCTGCTGCGGCATATATATTTTGGCATCACAAACAACTTTATTGGCTTTCTTCATTTTTTCTCTCCAAACATCTATCTCCTCAAGAGATTCTTCCAATTCGGCTTCCATATCAACTCTTCCTTCAACTTCTTCTTCCTCATTTCCAACATCGGTTTCTTCCTTTTCCTGAGAACTACCAACGAACTCTACCATAACATTTTTCTATGATCTTTACAATTTTCAAACTCCTCAACCTCTTTATCCTAAAACTCATCTGAACTGTCTATTTCTTGTGAATGAAGATTCTTCTTCTTGAAGAAGTTTCTCTTGAACTGCTTCTTCCCTTTCACATAGGCCGAAGATTTATGCTTGGGATTTTGAACTTCATCTTCATCATTATCTTCTTGAAAATTTTTGGGGCATCTTGCAGCAAGATGACCAACCTTTCCACATCGAAAGCATGCTAGTGGAAGTTTCCCTTTAAACTTTCTTTTTCCTCTTTGCAGATTTGATGAAAGGAATGACATCACCTCATCTTTCTCTTCTTACTCCTGAGAATCTTCAATAGTGAGGTTCTTCATGGCCTTAAATGAAACATCTTTGGATTTCCCCTTTTCCACAATGTCGTTATCATCATTTAACATTTCATACGCAACAAGAGTGCTGTGTAGGTTATCCAATGTCAGCTCTCTCGGATCTTTATCTTCCAGAACAGAAACGTTCGGATTGAACCAAGGTGGAAGTTTTCTCAAGATGCTCTTTGCAATTTTAATGTCTTCGATAATCTCACCAAGACCTCGCATGTCTTCTACAACAGAATTTACCCTATCAAAGAATGCATCAACAGAATCATTTGGGTTCATTCTTAGATCTTCTTACTTGTTCCACAACACTTGCAACTTTGCCTCTCTTACTTTTGTATCCCCTTCATAAATATTCAAAAGCTTTTCCCACATGGCATGTGACGTTTTGCATGACATCACTTTTGTATAGATGGGATTGGAAAGGGATCCCCCTAAGGCATTGATTGCTTCGACATCCACATCCAAATATTTATGCTCAGCTTCTGATAATGAACCACTAGTTATATCAGCTGTGATACCATGCACAGCTGCTGAAAACACATCCATTCCCAAAGATCGGAAATAGTGTTGCATTCGATTCTTCCATATCTGAAAATTACATTTGTCGATGATCGGAATCCCTATATGATTAGTCTCCTCTATTGAGAGAAGAACAAATATCAACCCTTCCCTCTGATACCAATTGTTAGGTTCACAAGGATGAATACCCTGAGGGGGGGGGGGGTGTATCAGGGTATGACTAATTTAAAATTAAAGATCGTTCTGATATGGTTTTGCGGTTAAGAAAAAACACTCTTTTCTCTCTCTCCTGTTGCATGATATAAATAGAAAGTAAAGAAAGAACATGACCCATCAATTTTACATGGTTCACCGCTAAGGGCTACGTCCAAGGAGCATACGCCGATAGGTTGTCGGTCATATCAAATTCTACTAAACATCACTAGCTGTGGATTACATGGTTTTGGAACAATAAATCTGTCCTAGGCTCACTGCCTTTACAACATTTAGGGTTAGCACACTGCTTTCCCAATGGTCAATCCATGTTTCTCTCTCTGTAGGTCACTACCAGTGGAGAGGATCACCTTATTCTTCTTCCCTCACTCACTGCTCTAGAAAGGATCCAATCAAAGTTTATAGACCTGTAGGTCTCTTCATTTTCATGAAAGAATGCATCTTCTTTTGTATGTATATGCTCTTTTGAAGATCAACCTTCACCCGTAGATGAATTTACCTTTGCGTCGAAGGTACCAGGCAGTCCCCCAGCTTTCACGCAGCCCTAAATCATTGCCGGAAATCAACCTTACATGGCTCCCTTCTCTAAGGCAGTGTGCATGTCTCGGAGCGCATGTCAACACTAGCGCACATGTATTTATTAACACTTGCGCGACTCAAGCTTAAGCTTCTCCAAACTTGCACGACACACTTCCTTTGCTACCCAAACCACCTGAGGCGCGCAACAAACACTTGGCGCGGAACTTCCTTCTCAGGCGCACAAGTCCCACTTGCGCAACACACCACCACTTGTGAGACCACCAAACCTGCGCGACGGGAGCTCTAAATCATCAATGTGTTGAAATCCGGAAAAAATGAGGAGGGGTGGTCAAATATTTATAGGCATTTGGTCACCCATTTGTGACGTTGCACAAGTCTCTCCTCGGCACGCAAGTCTCGTCGTGCAGGTCTCTTCTCCTACATGTCAATTGCGCGACCTACTTCCAATCTTGCGCAAACCTCTTTCATTTGCCATATTTTGAAGTTCTGATCCTGAAAAACAACAAGCGCGCAAGTTCTCAAGCTTCCAAGGCATCAGCGCGCAAGTCTATTCATGGCGGGCAAGTACTTGGGCGACCAAACATAATACTTGCGCGACCCTTCTTCCATTTCCATATTTTGATGATCTGATCTTGAAAAACATATGGCGCGCATGTTTCTTTTTTTCCAAGTCTTCGGTGCTCAAATCCCTATTCCAAAATCACTTTTCTTCATTTTGTTGATTTTGAGGCCCTGAAATTTGACAAACACTGGAAAACGGTGCCACCTTGTATCTATTCATTTTGTACCACCTCCAGATCATTCGTTCCTCTTGTCGATATTCTAGAATCAAACATGAATTATTGACCTCAACTCTTGAACTCGACATTCCACCATGAAATCATCTTTGTCAACAAATGTGTACGTCATTTGTTTTCTTTTTCAACAATCACATCACAGATGTATACTTTGTCAACAAACACATTCTCCTTAAAAATGCTTCAATGATACATTGAGTGATTTTTTCCCAACAACAATGAATGAATATGAAAACACATTCCCGAAATATATTTAATTAAATTAAAAAAAGATTAATCTTATGTCAGAACTAACTATATCCTTTTAATATCTATAGGTGAAACCATTTGGATTCCACTCCATATTTCATTTCATGATTTGGAATAGTAACCAATGAATTGGAGTGATCTATGGGTGTAGAAATTCTATAAGATATATGAGGATTACCGAGTTCTGTTTGGGTTAACTCATCATATAAGATAGATCTGGCACATGTGGCACTATCCAAGTACAAACAATGTAAACTATATTAGTCTAACAAATATCTCATATAATGATCATGTACCATATTAGAAACAAAACAATTTATTAATATATTTTTTCATCATAAAGAAATTGAAAAACTGAATCAAAATAATATTAATATCATATTTTGATATCCAAATATGATTTCTATTAAAACCAAATTATAAATAATGAAAATAAAGATTTGTTTTAAAAAAACATGGGAAAAATGACCTCAAAATGTATTTTAAATGAATATAACATGAAAACATTTAAAATAAAGAAAATATCAAATTGTGATTATAGTTGTGGGAAAAGTCATTGTCGTTTTCAACATTTAAATAAAACACACCTTTTGATGTTTTTACGATAAATAAATACTTTCCTAAAAATAATCATTTTATAAGAAATTTGAAATAATGGAAACAAAATTCTATTATAAAATTACAATTTCAAAATAATTAAATATATAAAATAATTTTAAAAACACGGACATGGACTAGCAAAAGAGTTTGAATGAAAACTATTATTTATTATTTCGGTTCTAAAATAAATATTTTGAAATATTTGTGTTCTATGAACCATGATTGAATAATGATATAAAGAACTATTAATATTATGATAACAACTCATGATAAAAAATGTCAATGGGTCTTTACAGAAACATCATAGCACAATATATGTGATTAACATCAAAATATTTCTACATGAAAGGTAGTTGAGGGGATGCCAATTACTAATATTCTAAATTTAAATGTGTATCCTTATCTTCCAAAATTAATTTTTTAATGATTTTTCTATAATTGAATAATATTTTATGGGTTTGGATGAAAAATTAAAATAAATATTTTCAATTAATCATCATACATATTCTTCATACAAAATCATTAGCTAAAAACTGAAATCATTCATCAAATTAATTTAAAAATTAAACTATGTTCAATAGGAAATGTGGAATGAAATATATAAGTAATTTGGTAAGTTATTATATGAGTAAACTGTATTTTAAGGATGGATGTAGAGTGAAGAGGTGTGGTCATTTATAAGTGAGATCTGTGGCAAATTTTAATTTTATGGAATGAAAAAGTTGTACACATATTTTTTATTAGAAACAAGGATCCAAAATAAATAATTATATAGATATATATATTTAATTGTCTAAATATGTCCCTAAAATAGAAATTATACTTTTTTACCTCATTTATAACATTATCATTTATCTTTATCCTCCCGAAAATCTGTTTTCACTTTAACCATAGTAATTAATTTAGAGTATTGTCAATTTTTATTAGGGTTAAAATTAAAATTAATATAATTATATAATATAAAATATGAGGAAAATTTTTTTTAATAAATTTTAGTAAATTAAATTCAGTCAAGTTACAAAAATAAATTTAATAATAGATTTGATGATCGGATGAAAAATGTGTTTTGATATAATGCATTTTTTTATGAAAATAAATAATTTAATATTAAATACATGAGTATTAATATTCATTATATGAATTTTAATTAATATATATTGGTATATAATTTATATATTTAACATAAAAAATTCAACAAAATTGTATTTTTATATTATTTAATGGGAGAAACATTATGAAATATAAATCAGTTTTCAAAAAATTCCTTTGATTAAAAAAATAAATAAAAATATTCAATAATATAATATAAATTGTAATTAAATTATATATATATATATATATTACATTTCACCAAATAATAATTTTGTAATATTAAATTATATTAAAAAACATTATACTTTTATGTTACTTAATTTATTAAAAATAAAGGATATTTTTAGGGAAATTTGAATTTTTCATAATTTAAAAAAAATTGATTATTTTATGAAAAATACCAACAAATTACCATAAGTAAATTTTTATATGAAGATTTAAAAAATGAGAATTATTTTTAAAAAATAAAATAGTATAAAATTTATAAATTTATATTTTTAATAAAATAATTTATTAAAATATTTTCATTATCACTACTTTTATGTATTTAAAAAATTACATAATGTTTTTAATGAATTTAACTATATGATTCATATTAATACACATAAATATTATTTATTATATCATTTCCTATTCTTTCATTCTTTATACCTTTATGAAAATATTTTCTTACAATTTTACTCGCTTGTTAAATTATTATGAATATCTTTCTATCATAGCATTTCTAGATTAACACTTTGTGTCTCCAATAATTTTTAATTTATATAAAACCATAAAATATTGAATTATTGTATTATAAAATACATTCTCCCTATGTTCATTATTTTTAATGGGTTATTCCACATATGAAATGTTCTCTTCAAACTGATCAACTTCATTGATCAAAACAGGAGATGTATAAAACAAATACATTTTTAACATAAAGACATGAACAACATTGGGTAACATGGATAAAATAAGAGGTATGGACACTGAAGAGGTTAAAATATCTACCTTATATAGTATATCATATATCTTAATGTACAAAATACATATATTTCATTATTTACTAAAACGAACCAAACATTTCCAAGGACATAGATTAAGAAATATATGATCACCTATATTAAGATATATATATATATCCCCATTTTACATGTAGAACTTTTATTTTTCCATTATTAGTCATTATATGTTACTAAATCAACTAGACCTTATTATCCATTTTCTATACCAACTCTTGTCGAATAAAAATATATTTTCCCAAATCATTTGAAAAATTCATTATCTTACACTGCATTCCACATATTGTCCTAAATTATGAAATTTTAATACTTATATGAGAAATATTAAATAAATACTCAAACAATGACATATGATGATCCCAAAATCATTTTTAACCCCCTATACAACAATAATTTGTATGTAATATGGTTTGAATAATTCTAGGAATCTATCTATTAAAATTTTTATGAAAATATTATGTAAAATTTATATCAGTACCAAAAAAAATCTGAATTCCATTATAGAAATTACATTTGAAACTTGGATCACGTTACGATAATATGTAGATTTCAACTCAATTTAACCTAAATATCACTTTTATAAACATTCAGTACGAATGATCTAAATACATAATATCTATATTTGTAAGGAAATGTGAAATTTTAGTAATTAAATCAATAATAAAAATATTATATTTTTATCTATATAAGTATATGGAATTCCAGGCATGAATTACATTTTCATATTTTTCAATTTTTGACTTTGGCATTAGAAAAGATTTAAGTATTTTTTTTAAAAATTCATTCTATGATAACTTGTTGAGAAGTCAAATTTTTTTTAGAAATGTCAGTGATATCTATTTTTGTACCATCACCCCAATAATAATTATGAAGGTCTAAATACATAATAGTTCACCAAAGATAAATTGAAAATAGATTACATTAGGAATAACATGATTTCTCACTTTTTAACTAGTAATCACTTGAAAATCGTAATGTTTATCCAAATCTAATAACAATATATTTATCAAAATTATTATCACAAAACATACTCTTCTTAATAGATTATACTATTTTATGTACATAAATATTTTTCTTATGATATTTCTAAATTATTTAGGAGGGAGTCTAATTCACTAAAACATTATACGAAATAGAATATTTTATTATATCGATAACATCCGAGACCAAATTCATAAAATAATTAACAAAATTTTCATATACGAAATGTGTCATCGTAATTTTTCATAATTATATAAAAACAATCATCACACACTTTATTGACCCATCGCTGATGGTAATTAATTTTTAAAACATACTCATTAATTAGTTATAGCAATCATTTCTTTCACATGTTCTCTATTTTATGATTTAATAATTACTTCAATCTTTTGTAATCCTTATATAATTCACACAGTACATGGGACAAATGATTAATATAAATTTTCATTGGAAAAAAATTATAAAATTACCTATCATGTGTTTGTTAATTTAACTAAAAATAATTCAACTCTAGTGTTGTATTTCAAAATTTCATGATGATTATAAAATAAGGAACATCAATGTTTTTATAATGAATCGCCACAATTATTGTAAAATTCTCCAATCTAGGAAGGTAGGACTAAAATTTAATAATTTATATGTCTTATTTTTAATTCGATAAAAAGTCATCACATTATTTTATCATGATTAATTCTGATCATTTTCCTATGATATGAGTCAGTACCTAGTAAAATTCACTAATCCACTAAAAATTCCTTGGTAGTATCTTTCTAGAACAAGAAATCAACGATTATTCAATATATTTGTCTATATTGGAAATTATTCAACAACATTTTTTAAATTGTATCAAAAACTATGATATCATTTGATGTAATGTTACATGGGAAATAAATTTCATTCATCAAAAATAAAAATTATTAAATTTGACATAACATTTAATTTTTTAGGTATCATAAAATAATAAATATGGTTTTTTTTGTTCCTCATGCATTTTAAACTTTATCACAATCTCATTAATAAACACTTCCATAAACATATTCACTAATTCAAGGAATATCTAATCATAAGGCACATAAGTAAAAAAGTTTCATTAGATAAAAAAGTGGTTAATTTCATACTGATAGTGACCTTATCTTGTCTAAATTGTTTACTTCACAATATAATACTCATTCTCCATTTAATGATGGTACCCAGACCACATAACATCCTTTGAAATTATTGAACTCCAAAAATATTATCATAAAAATAATTTATATATGGAAATTTATATCTTTTATAAGACAATATTTATTTCAAGTCATGATAATCAATGAAAATTATAATTAAAAAATATGTATTAAAAAATTGGAGATCCCCATATTGAACTATTAGGTTGAATAGAACATTTCTCTAAAAACCCATTCAATTTATTTTTAAAATTATAAATTTTATACATTTCATATTTGATAAGATTATTTTGACACCATCATGGAATCATGAATTAATTTAATTGTAAAATCATACATTTGATTATGAATTAAGATAACAAATAACATTATAAAATACATCCTTTTATTTTTTTAAGTACTACCACATAATGAATATGAATATTATATTTTTTCAATAATATGATCTATATAACATTCTATTCAATATATAATAAATTTCAATTATTAATTGTAAGTTTACCTGGTAATAAAAACATTTATCATAAATTTATTAACACTGTAATCAATATTATTAAGATAAACTATAATCCAATTCCTATAAATATTATTATCAAACTCTTATACAATAATTTCAACTAGATTTATTGGAATAACAATTACACTAATAATAATAAATATATCATAATAAATAATTACTACATTAAAATTTCCCCCACAGGTTTTTACCAAAATTAATTTAACTTTTCATATCGAATAATTCCATATTTACTTGAAATTTTCATATAAATGATAAAATATGAAGATCCCTGATTATAATGATTATTGGAATGATTTTAAAAAATAATTATCTTAACTATTACCACATAATTTGACCAACCAACATCATTTGTAAATTTAGAAAATTAATTCACTACAAATTTTTGTTTCTAATCATTATAATTTCAAAATTGTTCAACTATTGTCAAACACTAGTTATGGTAACGTCCAAAATCGTTGAAAAAAACCATATAATTGGATAGATATCTATTACAAAATTTTTTTTATTATGAAACATTATTATTATTATTTTAATGAGCTTATTGTAATGCACCTTTTAAAAAATATGACAACACTAGAAACACTTTAATGAGCCTATCATACACTCCGTAAAATTTTATATACCATAATGGATTAATTTTGGGTGAAAACCTATAAAATTATTATATATATTCATCTATGTATCATTCCACCATAACCCATTTATACTATTTTTATATTAAAGAACATGAGTGTTGGAAAAATCCATCTCAAAAATATCAAGAGAAAAATCCACATTTTCATAAATTATTATTTCTTTTGCAGCTAATTCCCTTCATAACATTTTTATATAAAATTATTAAAATTATTTAATTTTACTACTTCTTTCTGAACTAACATCTATAAAAAACATAACAAATATTTGAAAATATGGATTCATACGAATCTACATAATAATTCTATTATTTCATTAATCAAAACAATTAGTTTTCCAAATAGATCTTAATAAGAATTGGGAAATCTTTCTCATGGAAAATAACCTTAATGGTTTCCCATTAACTAGAATGGATAAAATATTTCTCACTGGTATTTTCAAAAAGATACAACCAATCATCAGCATCAAATTTAATATGATATATGAAATGGTTTAGGATTTTATAATTCACAAATCCCATGAATTTAAATATCCTCTGTTTTGAATAAAAACACCCTTAGATATGATATAGTCAGATAAACATCAAAATTATGAGAGATGTTTTCTTAAGAAATTATCATCTACTAATATATTCCCCTATTGTATATATTATTTCTCCTTAAAAAGGATATGAAATCCATATATATGATGTTTTAGCTCATCAATCTTTGCGAAACTACTATTTTGATCTAATTCAGACCACCATTAGATGTTTATTTGGATAGATATTTTCATCTATGTTCGATCCCATTATATCTTACTCAGTTCCTCTACAGAAAACCTTTATGAAGAGCATTTTAGATGAAGTGAAACTATGATCGTAATATTCTATATCATTTCATAAAAAACACAATATATAATCTTTTAAAATTTGTATATTAACATTATCCTAACATCAAATGCATTTTTAACTGACCATTGATTCATACTATATGGACTCAACCTTATACATTAAATAATATTTAGTTTCATTTCAATAAATATTTCTATTACTTTTGTGTATCTACTCATCTTTATAGTTTATAAGATAATGATCTAAAACATTCATCACAATACCATTTTATATAAAATTTACACATCTTATTAGTATCCAATTTTTTATAATATATTACATTTATAATAATTAATCGGTTATTATATAAAATCATCCCCACCTTTAACAAGAATTCACTCTTTCCCAAACGAATCCTTAAACTATATGAAATTTATTTTTATATGTGTGATGATCCTAATAATTTAAGAATGAAATGTTAAAAACGAAATATTTTAGTCTAATGAAAAACCTAAAACCCATAAAATATGTTACCAAAATATGAATGTTCATTGAGTGAAGGAAATAAATCATACTACATAAAAATCAAATAAAATTATATATCATATAAAATCATTAGAACCCATAATAAAAAAATAAGACCCACATTCTAAAACATAGAGAATTATATTAATAAACTCTTTTAAAATTGTGTCATAAGTACCTAGATCCTTATTGAATCTATAAGTGAAATAGTTTGTACCATGGAACACAATTAATGCTAGGGGTTGGAGATTTATAACATTTTATCACTAAAATGATATAAATTTTAATCATAATTGATATGGGAGAAAGTTTCTTTTAAAGGATATCACGTAGATTATTCAATGCACAAAATTAAATCACAAAGTGTACCCCAATGAAATAAAATCGACTTGATCTGTTTCACATCATTGGTGTTCATTTTGGAAAATATCTAAATATTAAACCCTATAGGTTATCCAAAAATTCTTGGAGAATCAATGATCTCATTATTCATTGAATTTCATTTCCAAGTTTAGAGCATCCATTAATCCTTTTGTGTAACAATGATCACCTAGATCACATGCATTTGATCTGTCAAATGAAACCATGGATCAATCCCAATGAGAGATACATTATATCAATATAAAGTTGGAAAATATAGAGTTTATCATAATTATAATGATCATAACTTCAAAATGAGATCCTTTAACCTTATTATATAGTGGGTGAAAGAAAAAAAATCAAAATTCTTCCCCGACCGCCAACAATAAAATAATTACTAAAAAGAAATGAATACATATTTATTATGAAATGAAAATTATGATAAATATTATTTGTATTTTATCACATACCATATATATATATTAACTATATTACATTATCAATCCAGAACATTTAACTTGAATAATAATTCTCACAAATATTAAATGAAGCTAGAATATTCAAATAATATTCATTCGTATAAAATGTGTCTTGTATTCTCACAATATGTTATGAATACTTTTATTAAATCTATTCAATACAGTGATTGTGTTTTCAATTAATAATGAATTTATTTATTGATCAGGGATCATTTAATTAGTCAACTATTGTTCCCTAGAGTGTGTCCAACCACATCATTTATACATATTTAAAAGAATACGTAAAACTCTTGAATATGCTAATGAATGTGACCTTCTAGGTCCTTATTTTGATAGTAGTAAGTAGTATTAAAACACCAAGTGTTAAGTATATAAACCCATTAATACCCCTAATGTGATAAATAATAGTAAAAAAAAAGATATAGATGTACGAAAATGTTTCTTGAATGATAACTTCATTTTCCTTAGATATCTAATAATATATGATGGAGAATTATATCATAATTATATTATTTTGTTAGTATATGATGATCTAATTAGATTGAATTACATAAGACGACATAATGGAATGATTTATGATGATATTTCCATCCTTATGAACCAATCCTGAGATATTAAATTCCCATTTCAAGAGAAAAATATATGTTCTTGACAATTTAATCAATTCTTTACAACTAGTGACTCACATAACACAAGCTAACTCCCTAAGATTTCATTGAATGTGTTTTTTCACGCATCAATGTAGTTTATAAGATGAAACATGTTTAAACTGATAACTATACTGAATTCCAATAGATGTGTCATTATATAGGAATAAATAATGACACATGAAACATTTGGAGTTCAATATGGATGTTCTTTCTTCATGAACTCACCCACTAGAGATCACCACATGTTAATAACATGATAATAAGTATTAATTCTTGGATTCCAAAACTTCTGATATTAAATCCTCAATTATGTCATATTAGTAATAATTTTATGGGATATAGGAAATACATTTAATATTAATTTCGTTATATCTCAAAGATCCCATTATAAAATAGGTTATCTTATAAACTTTTGATATATCAATTAATCTATGTAAATTACTATTTAAAAAAATGGGAATAGAAATATATACACTTTCATATTAATTGTACATCATTCATAACTATGGAGAACATGATGGTACTGTTTTATATGATAAGTGAAGACATCACTAGGGTGCGGTGTTTAAATGATGGCTTATGGAAGAAAATTAGAGTGAAGGTAAAAATCATCAGGCTAACATCATTATTAGAAGTAGTCAATCACACACTAATAGCTGAGGAGAACATGATTTTATAGTGTTATATAATCCAGGTGGTAGTGTTTGGTGAGAATGGTAGTGAAAGATTGGGTATCTAGAAGAAGGTCCATGAGGATTTTCAATAGGGAAGTAAGTATAGATATTCATTTATTCAATCTATAGGTGGAACATCAATAGTATGATTCTAGTGTGGGAAGAAGATGCATTTATTGGACTAGTGTGATAGGGATCTATAGAATTGATGTGTGTGTGGTAATATGGGGAACCAGGAGTGGTTCTGAAGGAATCCTTCTAATACAACGAGGAGGTGGGGACTGGGGATAAATCAGGGATCTATGGATGAATCTATATTTGTAACTGAAGATGTTATATTGTATTCAATAACATGAAAGAATTTTGGTAGAGATGGAGATACCAAATTGTGGGATCCATGAACTGTAGCTAGTATAGATCTGATGGGATGTCATTCCACATGTAATCAGGCTTTCAACAAGGTACATGTGTTGGATATACCACGGATAGAGATGTCTGGTGATCAAATGACATTTAGAAGTAAATCATGGGTGGGGAAATGATATCATTTACATTAATCATTGCTATATATTGTGTAAAAGATTCACAAGTATTGATTTTTGAATAATGTGACATTATTTAGTATATTTTAATTAGTTATGATTTGTGACATATATATATATTTATGGTTCATAGGTATATGGTTTTGTTATGTTCATATTAGGATGAGTTATTTGTATATGGTTCATTTTTATTAAGTTTAATATTGGAAATCATATTTAAATATATGATTTGGGTCATATTGAGAATCTTTTGAGATGTAGAATCTATAGGTAGTTGATGAGTTGCAGGATGTAGTAAGTTATTTGTTTGGTAAATGCTCTTATGGAAATCTAATGGGATGTAGGACATGATGGGTGTCAGGTATGAAAGATGAATTATTGACCACCTGGTCAGGTGTATTACTGATTCATTTTGGTAGGAGTAAATCTATTTTTATGGATCACTATTAGAACCATTATTTGTTTTATTTTGGTTTGAGAAGTGACTATGTGGAAACACGTAACGTGAGTATTCCCGTGAAGGAAGTTTACCTGTGACTTAATAACTTAAGTAGAAATGATTTATATTAGTAGATATGTATTTTTGGTACCATCTCAGGGTAAATACTATATGCTCTGAGATCAACTATTATAATGTAGGGTTATTGTTATGCCTTATGATTTTCATTTGTTCCAAATTCCACTAACTATTTGAATTATTGTGTTTTTTTGGGAGAATATCTTTTCTCTTGATCATAACATCCAAATTCTAGTTCATTTCTTGACTCCATTTATATAATTTATATAGTTTTTAAGACATAATAATTGGACCGATGTTCCAAATGATTTTTGAGTTCATTGAACCCAAGAAACCGTGTTTTTTTGAAATTATGATAATAATGAAATTTATAGTTAATCGTGAGTCATCCTAGGAAAATCTATGAGACCCACCTGTAATAATGGACCTATATTTCAAAATATTTATGTTGGGTTTCAAGGATGTGAATGACATATATGATTTAAATAGATGTTATAAGCATTGTATACAAATAGTTTTGAAAAGTGTGCGCCCAGCTTGTGTGTGTTTTGCACATTGACAATAAGCACCACATGGTTGGTATATAGTTATCCAACCACTATATCTGAACTATGTGTCTCATTTTCAGAGTTAAAATTAAATTTTACCCCTCTATTTTTACTCATGATCTATATTTATCCTCCATATCATGAGAGGTAGATGGGGTCCTCTCTCATTTACCTCTCCCATAGACTTTGTACCAACTACATCATATGATTTTTGATTAAATCTCTATTAGAAACATTAGAAATGCATCTATATGTTATTTGATCCACTTTATTCATTTTCTAGTTTATCTTGAAATATAAAAAGGAAAATATATGCATGATATTTTTCCTTGTTTTTTCAGAGTTCATTATATTTCTTATTACTCTCATTTAGTCTTAAATTAGAGGTCAACATTAGATAAGTGAGAACATTATGTTACATGGTTATTGGTTCATGAATTTAATCTATATTTTATTGGTTATATAAGGGTGAGTTATATATATTCCCTTGTGGGAATTCTGAGAGAGACCCTATTTAAATAATAATTTTTATTAAATCATAATGTTGATGATATAAGATTATTTTATGCATGCACTTTCATCACTATAAATATATATTCCATGGAGAAGGATGGACCAACCAATCAAAGTTGGTCTTATTCCGAATGTTAAATAAATTAATTATTTTAAATTAATTATAATTTTTTCATGGGACCATGATGGTCTTGTACTGTGTATTGAGGTGATTCCAAAAACCATTATTAAAGGGAAATTGCTATTAGGGTGGGAATGGACAGAGGCCAAAAAGTTGATGATGATTACTAGGATGAGGTGACATAAATGGTAGATTGCTGAGATGTGGTCTTTAGGATGAGGTCATGGACTATGTGACCTAGGATAGTGTTGACAATATTTTTTCGAGAGGCACGATCAAAGGGTAATGAGATGACCGATTATATGGATGAAGATTTATTGGGTTATTTCCACTCGCCATTATTGGACAAAAAGATGTTAGACCCATCTACTCATAGATAAGACCTAGATGAGGTGGTGTTGACTACTTATTATGGGTGGAGGCCACAATAGATTATATGGATTAGGGGATTTTATTGAATATTATATATTTTAGGGTTTCTATCCATAGAATGCCTTGTGTATGGTGATATACCATCTCGTGATGGTCTTGATACCATCGGTTGCGGTTGAGTCTCACAATATCACTTGAATATGACGTGTTGGGATTATGGGAGATTAGAAATTGGCATGCCTCGTGTTGTTAGTTGTTGATACGGTGGTGATTATTTATTGTATGATGGATATCTTCATGACTTACAACTTTGGGATTTGATCATCCAATGATTTTTTAAGGTGAGGTCTGAGGGGCTAGTGACTTGTTTGGGAGTTCCATTTAGATGTCGGTTACATGATGATTTCATGTGAGGTTTCTAATGGAACAATGTCCCATATTATACATTATTACGAATTTCCCTAAATATCTCTTATAATGATATTTCATCAGGGGATGACTTGGGAATTATGAAATGGGCCCTTACTTCTCAGAATATACATAGTCACACACACACACACACACAGATATATATATAAGAATTAGTATGCTTTAAGAATTATATATATATCATGGAATGGGTTCAAAGGCATTAATATAATGGAATAAAAGGTGACCACTTCTTTTTGCATGTTAAAAACATGATATATGGGTAATTTATTAAATATACATGTAATTCATTTATTTATATCTCACACAAACCTTCATAGTTATTTATACACTACATGAAAACATTGGTGGTGTCCTTATGACTTTATACTCACACCCTATATGATCCCCATAAGATGCATGTAAATTTTCTTATTTTCATATTATTAAGGATTTATCCTTGGTAGATAAACTGTAGTGATTGTAGATGTACATTTTTCTTGGGATTGATAGAATATTACCATTGTGGTCCATGCATTGAGTTAGATACCCCTTTGACAATTTTTTAAGATTTATATACGTATTTCATGGTATATTATGCCATTAGAGACACTGATTATCAATATTTTTTATGCACTATTATGATATATTACTTCCATGAAATGGTATTCCTTAGGGATTATTTATTATTTTTTTCTATTTCATAGGATTTTACTCATTGTATGTTGTTGACTTCTCTATTTTATCACTTATTCTACTCCTATATAGATGTACAGAACACTTTTAATATCATCTCTATAGGGTATATTATCCCCACTATAACCTCATTAGGACATCACTGTTTGTATGTATCACTTTTAATATGGGGAGGTGCACCCATGGACTAGTGCTCAACCTACTTGGAACATTATTTGGGTTGAAAACCTAGACCAGATGCTACATTGTATCTGCCTCAGGTCTTCAATGGGATGGATCTTTTTAATGTTTATGAAAATTAGTATAAAATTTAGATATTTCATTTGTATTTTAACGAATTCTGAATGTTAATTATATGAAACAAAAACACCACAAAATTCAATTCAAAAACCTATATGATATTTCATCGTCAATTGGCCACCCTCACACTTAATGGATTTACCTTAGTATTCCATTTTGATACTATACACTTTTTATTTCATTCCATTTTTCTTTTCTTATCATGTTTATAAAAATTAAATAAATATATTTGGATTGAGTTTCAATAATATTATTATCATTGAAACAATCAAATATTTTATTATAAACCTCGACTACATTTTAATGTTTAACTATGTCAAATATTGGAAGATATTATTTTCCATAGATATTTGAAATATTCATATATATAGATAAATTATTTCATCAACTCTATATATTATCTAAAAAGATATTGTTTTATATTTTATAGGTACATAATTCTTCACTTAGTTTTAATTTACTCAATATTAATTTCATAGTCCATTTATATTCATTGAATGATATTTGATATTTTAATTTTATTGGGATCATGGGTATTGGATATACCAAAACTACTTGCTTTAAATTTGAAAGGATAATTATTTTCTATGAACTTATTTTTAGAATAAATTGAGTTGTGTGTGGTAATAATGATGTATATTGATTGAGGTTATAGAAAACATTGACATAACTCCAATATAATATTTCATTTTTTACTTTTCCATGATGAATCATCAGGGGATATTTAGGAAATAAAATTTCTATTGTGGATTCCTAATATATGTTATTTAAATTTCAAACCCATGTTATGTATAATGTTCAACATGGAGACATATTAATATTTAATAATAATGTAGTAATTTTTCTTTACTTTTCTGTGATTTTTTTGAGGAACATTTGAAATTTTTAATTAGTATGTTTTATGGATTTTCAAAATAATTTTTGATGATTAGTTTTTTTTCAAACTATAAAATTTAAATTAATGATATATTTAATATACTGAAAGAAGATATTATTATTTTCTACATTGATTGATGTTGATATTAAATTTAGAATTTATGATTTCACATTAGTTGTGTTAATGAAATAAATTCATAAACTTGATAAATTATTGATTTATTATCTCAATTAAAATTTTTTGATTCTGACAAAATCTATATGAGGGAAATAATTTAAAAATATATGTTAATGAGACTTAAAAGATTGAATATACAAATAATTGATGGAGAAATATGTTTTAAGAAACATTTATAAGATCAAGAATATTAAATGATATATATAAATGCATGTATCATCAACTATACATTATTTGGACCATCATATAAAATATTATAAGTTATGTAATAATTAATAATGAATCATATTTCTAAAAGTTGAGATATATACTGTTTCTTAAAATATACAATACATTTTATAAGTCATATTCTATTTAAAATTCCATCATTTAAAATTTATATTAATTGTAAATATTAATGAAAAATTCCAATTTATATAAAATATATTGATAGTTATTTTAATGGAATTGATTAATGTTTGAATTAGAATCATTGTTCAAATGTTTTGAATTTATATACAATGATATAGTTGTATGGATTTTTAAACAGAATATATGGAAATTTTTTTTCTATATTGAGACAGATTTTAAATTATATTACGTACTATATTATTTACATAAATATAGTTTTTTTATTTATAATTTATTAAAACATAAAAAAATAATTTATTATACTAATAAAAAAATAATTATAATGGGTTTAAATGTATAATATAATTAATATTTATTTTAACAATATATGAATCAAAATCTAATATATTATATATTATTGTACATATATAATAGAGGATATTTTAAAATTAAAAAATACATTGAACCATGATGGTCTTGTTAATAATATAACGAAATACCAGTAAGATTTTAATGTTAAATATAATGAGAAATGAAGTATAAGACATATCTAAATCCACATCATTATGATATTAATTATTAAATTATAAAAAATTATTTAATCCTTCATGAGATGATATATTATGGGAGTATTATTGTACCAAAATTAGTATAGAATTTTTATTATTAGTATATATGATATAATAAGGATTATATCAATTAATGAATTTTTTTAGTAACAAAATTGGGGGGATAACCTTATTAACAATGATTATTATAATGTATTGGATATACATTATAATATTAGGGATGAATAGTTAAAATGTTTTTAGAGGACTTATATTTTGTTTATTACCATCGGTGGGTTTTTGTGGAAATAAAAAACTGAACTAAACTATATTTAAAATATATTCAATGTAATACTATTACACATGTAATTTCCAATCCCATTGTAAATTCATTAAATACAATGTAATGAATACAAAATGGACCCTTAATTATTGACTCTAATTGAATATTGGGTGATAATTTTAAATATTTTGTAAAATAACAAAAATATGTGGAATTACCCTAATAAATTTTAGATATTTTTAAATAAACCATCCATTAATGAAATCATATTATAAAATATCCAAAATTTTCATGTAAATTTAAAAGGATTATTTATATACAGTTACTAAATATAGTTTTTTCTATGAAACCCTATGACCAATATTCAACATTATTCATTTGTTTTCCAACTCAATTATGAAACCCTCCCTCGAAAATTATAAAATAGGCTAATAAATATTTATGCCCAATGACTACAGTATGTGATATGGTGATATAAAAACATTCATAAATCACTATCATGGAATATGAGGGTTGATAAAAAATTATTTATATATAAATATTTCAATAACTAATACATTACATATCTCAAAAACCTCACAATTTCAAGAAAACAAACTTTAATCTCATCAAAACATGTTATATATGAATCAAATATTGGAATAAATTTTAACATTTATCCATATTTGAGTTATAATATATACACTTTTTTGACTTCTCATAAGTTATTATCATCATTATGAACTATATTATTGAAATGTAGGAAATTTTTGAGTTCAAATGGCAAGTAAGGGAGAACATATTAAAAATTAATCAATGGTTAGAACTTATGAACATGAAAACACATTATAAGGAGATAAATATCTCATTAAATAGACTAGAAATTACAAGATATGTATATAATAAATTGTACAATTACAATTAATAACAATTGAACAAAAATATAACTCAACATATTTAAGTTAGATAATTAATTGTATCTATATAGCATAAACATATGAAAATTATATAAAAATACCCAAAAAACATTTTCTAAGTAACTCATGGAATTATAAATCTTTTTTTCATCAATATCATCCATACACAATCATCATAATAATGGAAATATGAAAATTTATATGAACAATAATACAATAAAATATATTACTTATCATGTCAATGAACCATTTTGTTAATAATGATATATTTGATCTGACCCAAGAACCATAATGTGAGCAAACATAACATGATTATATCTATGAAAACAATTTTCTAATAACATGAAATTGTAATATCCACACTAATACATTATAACTTTTTATGTAATATAATACAATAGAGAGTGACATTAGAACCTACCCATCCTCATCAATAAATAATGATTATATTTGAAATTAATCATTCATAATATCATAAATAATATAGAATGAATATGGATACTATTTTATAAACAATATTTATCATAGATACTGAAATCAGATATTAGATTAATTTATGTAAACATTCACTATCCTAGTAATTGTATTTCAGAGAAGAAATTGTTGGGTTATTCAAAATAAACTAATATATATGAGATAAATGAATTTATGATATATTTATTAATATTAATTATTAATATAATATATATTAAAATAGAATTCATAATATATTCTTAAAAAGTAATAGTTAAATCCCATTTTTTTTAAAAATCACATATGTGAAATTGTTATGAATTTTTTAAAAATATATATATTTGTTATGAAATATCTATTAATAAGATTTAAAATTTTAATAATGAATTGAAATAGGTAATTTAATATTAATTTGGAATAAAATTATTTAAAAAAATCTAAAATAATGATCCTTTATAACAATATTTTGGTTTCAAAAAGAAATTTTGTAAAAAAGTGAAAAAATTAATTTTTAAGAAATATTTAATATTAGAATATTTTAGATGATATATTGGTTATAAGGAGTAAATTTTATAGTGGATGATAAAAAAAATATAATAACTAAAGGAAAATCCTTTTTCTATTTCAAAATATATGAGTATTAAATTCTTCTTCATAAAATATGATAATGAAACATCATTTTGAAATAATGAACCTATAAATAATAAGGGAATATAAAAGAATTAAATATTAGGATTCCGAAAATGATAATATTGGATCGATGGGAAAAGTGGGAAATGGTTGAGAAAGAATTGGTAAATTAAATAGGAATATTTTTTATAATGGAACACTTTTAGGAATAAAAAATTCATTATTGAAAAATAATTGAATAGAAATAATTATTATTCATTAAAATAAATAGAATCATCAACTTGAAATCCTTGTTTATATAAAATTACATTTTTTATTGAATTTTATGACTATTTTTTATCTCTATTATGATGGGTATTTTTTCGGTATTTTGCGGAGAATTTCAATATTTTTAGGCCTTTAATACTATACCTGATTGGAACATGATTGGAACCTAATAGGGTAAAAAATTTTGTTTGGACCAACTAATAGTTTTCCATTTATGTTGAATTGAACGAGTTAATGGTTTTTCCGAACAATGTACATAGACCCTCCAAATCATGTGGCATCAGGTAGTGGGAATATGAATGGTTTGAGCATGGTTAACACAATCGTGCAACCACAAATTATATACCAAGAAAACAAACAACAAGGGTTCATGGTTAGGGTAGAATAATTTTTCTAACTATTCAGGCCTACATATCAAACTATGCACATAAGATTTAAAACACCTTTAGAATTTATTAAAAATATTGAAACACCATTTATGATTACATACCATCCATTCAACAATAACTCAAATTCAATGTTTTTAAGTCTCCTATTAGTCAATATGTTCTCTTAAAAACATTTTTGTTGGATGATTGATGTTCCATTGATCTTGTTCTATTTTTCAGGGTATTTTTATTTTCCCTCCTGTTATTTTTTACAATCTATCTTTATATTCTTCTTAGAGTGTAATTGATTATCTTTTTTTGATCTATATAAACTCCCCTTTAAGGGATCTTAATTATTGATTTCTTTTCTTGAACTGTTATTCAATTTCCTTTATTGGTCTCCCCCTTTAGGTTGTTGTCTTTTACCATGTCATAAAATGATTGTTGTTTAATATTTATTTTCACTATCATTGAATCCTAAATTTTCTAGATTTATTTTAAATGAGTTTTTAATTGATTCATAAACCCTGTTTTAAAGGCTTTTATATGTTATTCAAAAGGAAACCCAATTTTTTAACCACCAATTTTAATAGATATATATAATTTGTGGATGATTTTGGGGGAAAATATCTTGATTTTGAAATATATATGTTAAATTTATTTTATGATTAAAATTTCAGAATAAAAATTAAATTGTAGATTTATTTTAAATGGTTTAAATTAATAAAAACAACATGTTTGGTTATTAAATTTAAAATTCATATTTAAAATTAAATTCTAGGAAATGTTTTAATTTATTTGAATTGTTAAGATTTCCCATGTTTGAATGATTGATTCCTTGAAGAAAATATTTTTCTTATGTTTTTTTGTGGTAACTATGATAGGAATGTATAAGACCTTCCTAAAAAAAATGGATTGAAGTGGAAATCAATAAATAAAAAAATTCACAACTTCCCATGATGGGTTCCCGTGTTGGTGTGTAGACATCCCATGATGGGTTCCACTGTTAGGGTTTATTTTTTATATTCACACTATACAATATATGATATTATTATGATATATCGAGTGTTCATATTACATGAAAACCTTAAATTCCCTACGGTTGTCTAACATTATTAGATTCTATTATTTTTGACTTGATTATACATGTAATTTATTATTGAGTTGGTTTATTAAAACCAATTTTTTATATTATTGTTTTAAAAATAAATATTCGTTAAAATTTTTTATTTATACACTATATATTTGAAATATAAAAGCATGTTTCTAATTAAAATATGTGAGTAAAATAATATTCCAGGATTATTTGAACTAAATGACTAATTGGTCTAATAGTTATTCAATTTATTTGGGAATAATTGGTGAGAACCAACCTGAATTTATAGATCAGATCATACATTTTCTATTAGGGTATTATGTAGAATTTCTGATTCCAGATCCATGAAAACGAAAGAGCCACATAGTAGTTGTGTATTTTCATGATCATTGGGACTATGGAGTGGTTATAGTGATCGATGTTTATTTTTTATAATTGATAAATAGAAATTTTGGGGAATATGTATGGTTAATGTGGTTCTTTCATTCGCTTTGAATATCAATATATCCTTCTATACATTAACATGGTTTATTCTGGTACCTCTCCATTTGGAGTGTTGAGTGTGATATATTTTTCATTGTATCTTGTATATTTTATTGTGTAACTTCCACTAATTTTGTGAAAAATTAGTCCCTTATTGATCTTTTTGGACAATCGGTGCAAGTCTCTAAACCATTTCCATTGGGAATAAATTGTAGGCTATTTCAGAGACAATCATGTGTCTTGGTATATGTTTATATAGGCATGTTCATGAAAATGTGGTATCAAAGGATCATTTTATGCTTCATCACTAAATGATGTTATATAGTTTGGTACGTCAATATGATATTAAGGAGGTATATGTAACATTTTTCTTGACTATATCTCACTAAAACAATCCTTAATGAACAATGGTTGTTTAAGATAAGTGTATTTGATGAATTATTTTATATGATTATAATTGTTTATATATAAAATCTGATATTTTCTAAATCCCCTTAATAAATTTATGCTACAATGAATTGATATTCTTTTATCATTGTTTGGTGTATAATTTTTGTTGTCTTCATTGCAGTATTTTTTTGTGTAGAATATTTTCCCCATAAATCCATGTGAATACATCATAATTGAATTCTGTATGAAAACAAAAGAGAAAAAATAACTTTTTTATAATATAATCATTTCTTATTGGGGGTGTATGCTATACATGAACTAGAAAAATAAACTACACTCATTCTCATTTAGGAAACAATAGTGGAATATCAAATATATTAATCTCATGATCATGATAATGATTTTTTTCTCCGGATTCCATGTTATTTTTTTGGATCAAATGACCATTCTGTGGTTTAGGATTTGTTGGTAATGCTATATATTTCATTTGAATTCTTCTATATTACTGAATCTTTTATGTTTAATTGTGATAAATTTAAGGTAGATTTGAATAGAAGTAGATGGTCACATATGATGATAATGAAAAAAACCGTGAGGGTATTATAATAAAACCATTTCTTTCAACAATAATATATATCATTAATATATTTTCATGAAAAACTGTATTGCTTCTCAATTTATTACATGATGACATGGCTGTGACAAAATACCCAACCAATTGTTCTCACATAGTTCTGATTTCCCCTCAGATTGTAAACAATGAGAAGCTAAAGGAATGAAATTTTTGAGATAGGTGTTTTTATTGAAATATAATCTCAGGATATCAATTTGATTAATTAATTTTATACTTATGTGATTTATTGGGAATCAATTACTGAGATTAACCTAGATTTCATGTTAGGGTTGACAAGATTTTTTTTCCTGAGTGGATGATTTGTAAATTGCATCAATGGAAAGAGGATTGATGAGCCTTGTAATGGTTTTAGATTGTAATAATATTCAACACCTAATTTATATCATAAAAGAGGATCATTGACATGAATTCAGTGATTCATGGATTGAAATTCAGGAATTTATTTCATTGAGGTTCCAAATAAATGGTTTTCATGTTTTCTATCGTGTCATTTACAGAAGTTCATCCCTTTATTTTTTTTATTTAATAGTGTCAGAGGATCATTGGCTCTAAATAGTACTCTGGTGATATTTTTTCTTCAATAACTATGGAATTATAGAAACATCAATTTTGAATGAGGCATCATCACATAGTTGGTCAGTCTACAAAGATAGCTGATACTATTATTGTTACTATGAGAGGTACCATCACTATAGCAAAAACTTTAGTGACTTATTTATTTGATACCTGTAAATCATACAATTAAATATTGATTCATATGGTAATAACTACTAATTATTCATATGGATATTTTATATAACGTGATATATTTTATTCCACCCCTTAGAATAAAGAATATATAGGGAATATATGGTCTGTCATGTTCTTTCTCTTTATCATAGATTGTTCATACATCTAATTTTCTAGTCCTCTAGAGGAAATTCTTTGACAATAACCTTATGATGGATTGGATAAATCCAAATAATTTCAATATTGAATTTTATCTTCAAACATTCATTTTATTACCCTGGATGGTGTGTTTCATATTATTCATAGAGATTGGAAGTTAGGTTCTAGTAGATACAGACCATATTTTCCAGTAATGGGAAGGGTATTATCTGTTTTTTCTTCTGAATTAGAGTGACAATAGATTAGTGATGATCTCCACCTATTCATCATCATGTTTCATGATGCATTTCTCTTTTATTTTTCTAGTCTTATACAAATAACATTTGTAGATTTCTCTATTGATTTAGAAGATAGTAATAATCCCTTATAAATTTCTTTTTACAACATATAACTAGTATATTTGATAGTGTTTAAGACTCTATTAAATGTTTTTTTTAAAATGGATTTTATGCCCAAGTGTGTCACCATGACTGGAAAATATTTTATTTGAGAATAACACTAATGAAACAGTTTAACTCTGTGTCGATTACAAAAAAAAATTAAGTTATAGTATATAAAAAGTATGATATACAATAGGGTGGGTTTTGTTGAAAGTGATTATTTGGTTGTTCATGAATGACATTTAATTGAGTTATTAGCCATCGAGAATAAATGATTGTAACATCCAAATGGCTTTTTTTGAAGTATTTATGCCCAATATGAGTATATTTTTCATGAATTTTTCTCTGTATATTACTCTTTAATTATTTATATATTTTATGAAATACAATTTCCACGAGTATCTTAAGTCATTTATAATAGTATTTTTGAATGGTGTGTTCGTTTACTCCATGAATGTGTTGGATCAATGGTATCATTTCAGATAATTCTTATATAACACCATAATATCTTTTGAGATAGATTAATTTACTATATTTGATTACTTGTGTTGTATGATACTCCTAGATTAACATCCGCTATACGCAACATCCTATTAGCTTTCTGTATTCACACAACACTACTCTTGGCTTGTGTTGCATAAAATTTCACGTTCCATTAATATAATTAATTTCACACAACAGTGTCTATAGAATTTTTTCAACGTATACATGAAATAAGTTTACATTATAATATACAGAGCACCAACGAATGATTTCACTTCAAGAAACACCGAATTGGCTTCTATTACACACAGGTGAAACCTTCCTCAATAGCTTGCATTGTACGTAATACTGAGTTTCACTAAAAAACGATATATTGTTAAAATAATATTATGTGATATTAATTAGCCGTTATAAATAGTATTAACCATTTTTTTATTTTATATATAATTATCATTGATATTACACATTTTCATGAAAATGGTAAGAGAAACATAATAATTTGTTTTTCAGTTAAAATAATTATTTAAAAAAACATGGTTTTATTGCATTTTGATGGCACATCCATTTTAAATCACGTTTTAACAATTGCTTAATTAAATTTGACAGGATATACTTCTTATTTGGAAGAGGGACATACAAATTTACTTTTTAGAATTTTTTTAATTTTTCTAATAAAATTAAAATGTTAATGAGTTGTGAAAATTATTACATTATAATTCGAAACTACATTTCTATAGCATTTATTTATATAGATAGATTTTATTTAAAATTACTTCTAAATCATTAATGGTTTATATTATTATAATTTAATCCACTTTTTATCATTGGATTCAATTTCATTTTTCAATTGGTCATAAACACATGCTAATATTTTGATAGTTATTACTTTTCAAAAACCCACTTTTTGGTTTTGACAATGGGAATTACTTTTAAATTAATTGCACATACTTCTATTTTTAGAATTTTTAAAATCGATTCTATATTTTGAATCATAATTCTCAAATTTTGTAAGTAGGAAACTTTTATATTTATATATTATGAATTTTAACTTCAGTTATTATTTTATTTACCTTGGTTAAATGGAAAAATCTGGTAAATAAGGGTAAAAAATATTAATAAACTACCATAACACATGTTCTAATCCTGTTTTATGAGATTTTTTCAACCATGGGAATCCTTGTGTATATTTTGGGACCGTAGGGATACAATTGGATGTGAATATGACATGTTAAAAAAATTAATTTAATGTAAATATTATTATAACCATAAGGTATTTATATTACTATATCAGTTTTAATATAAGGTTATATAATTAATATATAGTTCAATAGATAGTCATTATAAAGATAAAAATATTAATTATATCATGGTATTTTATTTATAAATTTTATACAATAGATAAATATATTTATTTGTGACACAATTACCTTGTAGTGATTACATCATTAATGAATGTTTCAAATAAAATAGTTTATAAATATTTACATAAATATAATTTGAAAATTTTGATTCCATCCATGAATATTTTATATTACATAATCATATTAGAGATTAGATAATGAATTTTTATTGAAGGAATTTGTTTGTGATGAAATAATAAAAAAAATCAAGTATGAATAGTGTACAAAATTAACATAATTCATAATTTAAAAAATAAAATAGTTTATTGAATGATATAAGTTTACTAAAAATATGAAATTCATTAAAATGTTTAGTATAATCATAATATGTCAAAAATAACATTTTTTGGATCCATTGACATGATAAGGTAATTTCATTAACCCACAATGTGTAAATTACATGATATCATGGTAAGATTAAAATTGTTTAAATAATGGTTCAACAAAAAAGGTAAGGATAAAACAATATAAGAAAACTATATAGATATTATTTTATTATGGTTATTCAAACCAGAATCATCTTATATTATAATTGAATATATTTTTTAGCATTTTTAATCAAAATTTTAGTTATAATAAACAGATATTTTTAGAGATTCCTGAAGTGCCCCTCCTCTCTTATAAAATAGCACCTCCTCCCTCTCCTCCTCACTAATTATTGAGCCATAAAGCTCATTAAAACCGAGAAAATTTTTCTCTTAATCAACCGTAGTAACATTTTTTAGGTTATGGTATTCCCAAAAGTCCATCTCTAATGCCCTATGTGGAAATGTACAGGAGGCGTGCCAAGGAAGAGATAATCAGTTCTACTAATACTTTCAAATCTAATTCTGTTTCTACATCCCATTATTTAGTTGTTTAATAACAAAGTAATAAAATCAGTATCACTCTTATACTGATATGTTATTATAAATATTAAAAAAAACCTATTTCCCTTTCTATCCATCCCATGAAAAATGAAATCACAAAATGTGCGTACGTACGACTTACCGTCTCTATGCCATGGTGTAATCTATTTTTCACCACTAACTTACTGGGATCAGTAAAATGGTTGAAAAATTATCCATATATGATTATTATCACATGATACCAATTATTATTAATTATACACCATCCACTTCAATACCTCCAACATTTATGAGAATGATGTCGTCGCTCGTGCGTGTGTACGACTTACCGTCAGCACGACACGATGATATTAACTCACCTTGTTAACCATTCAAAAATGATTATAAATATTATATAACAAATATTAATGAAATATAATACATAATTATTCAACTGTGTTAATATTTTCATATATATATATATATATATCTATAATTCATTTAATTACTTCCATTCAATTCCATAAGGAAACTAAAACAACGTCCATGCGTATGTACGACCTACCATCTCCATGAATAGTGTATTCCATTCCATTGATGTATCTATTATAAACATTTATATAATTAATATATATTATATTAAAAATCATGTTTTAAATTATTTATATAATTAAATCATGATTTATGTAATAATATCAAGAATAAAAAATCAATACAGGTCTGATAAATAAAAAGATTATAACCCAAAATGTTGCTTTAACATGGAATTGACAAATAAACGAGTAATATAATGTCTTAAGTGAATAATATTTGATATCATAAATATTATTATGGTTCTATTACAAGTTAATAATATGTTTAAACCCACTATACAAGAGTTTCGTACACATATAAAAGAAATCAGACCTATTTTAAGGGATAGTTTTCCTATCTCATTTTTATCTATGATTTTATAAACCTAAATATTTACATGGGATATATTTATCATCCACTTCGATGTTTTGTAATAATGTTATCATAAAATTATTATTATTATTTTATGTATGTTTAATTTAATTTCTTCTAATTTTTTACTATTACTACATTTTATGGAAGTAATATTCCTTTTGGTTACCATAACACACTTTTTTTTACTTTTCTAAAAAAAATACAATGAGAATGTTTCTTATAATCATATTCAGCATAAATGTATTTTTATAGTTTCATGAAACCTTATTTTCAAAAATATTCCTTGAAATTATTTCAATTTTATTTTCTACTAAATTTTTATATTTTAAAATAGCGCTGTATTTTGAGTAAAGAAAATGTTTTTGAGGAAGATATTATATTTTCATTAAGAACCAAGTTCGAATGTTTTATCAAAATTATTTCCATATAAGATTACACTCTTAAAAAGGCTATTTTTCTATCCCTATTATTACTATTATTTGATTTCATTAAATATGGAATAACATTTTATATGGATTATGTTACGATAAAATTATATTTAAGTAACATATTTTATTTAGTGGGTTATGTAATGAATAATGATTTATGTTTTGTGAAAATGTAAGAAATATTTCATTATGAGATGGGTGGGATCTATATCTCTCTCCAATTAATTGGGTAATGATTTATTTCTCACGAGATAGACATGAATGTAAAATAATGTAAATATGGTTCAGTAATGCAGGGCTGGAATGAAAAGTAAATCTAGTTTAGTAATATATGGTCGGAATGACATGTATACCCTATTCATTAATGGACTATGTCTACTATGATGGTCTTGGTAGTTATTCCATGTATAGAATGGGAATAATATTATGTTCATAATTTTTTCCCAAAAATCCTTGTTTTATTCCAATGTTATTTTATTATGGTTAATTTTTTTCTTTTATGATCTATTAGTCACTTACTTCCAAAATTTATTTCATGACTCATGTTTTTTATATTAAATATTTGTGTTCATGTTTTCACACTATTATGTTTCGGTTTTGTTTGATATTCTTAATGATTAACCTTACTGAGCATTTGAGCTCACCAATTTTATTTATTAATTTTCCCTAGATATAAATAATGGTTTTCGTTACGAAAACAAAAGATGAAGATCTTTATTAGAGATGTGGAATATCTTTCACCATGAATAGAATATTTTGTTCCATGTTTCCAAAGACACCAACTAATATAATATTAGGGAATCAGTTTATGTCATGTAATATGTATCTCCCAAATAAATATAATTTTTATGTATTTCATGCTTGGCTCACTATAGTTTCTACCGAAGAAAAGGTTTGGTCAAACTTTCGAATCTACGATGATAAAGTTTTGTGGGATCCCTAGAGATATTTCAACAGATATGTCTCGGGACATATTATGTGTGGGTCAAGTATATGTCTCAGCCATATGTTTTCTTTGACAATCATGACATTCCAAGGGTTAATTAAATGATATCATAGATTTAAATGTTATAATTAATTTATCATACATATGAGTTTGTTATCTTTTATATGTATTTCTCACACTTTTCTTTATGATCATATTCAATAGCCAGAACTACATATTATATAGATAACATTGAATGTTTTAGATGTAGAAATTTTCGGAATTATGAATATTGATTTCCCAAGTTGAAATATCATGAAGAGAATCATGATGATTGTATGAGTATTTGTCATACTGTTGAGGATAAAGAGATATTAAATGATATGTGAAATGTATGTGATGTTCCTATAATATTGTTTATATTGAACCTAAGAAGCATGAGGTTGGGAAATGAAAAGACATGATTCGTATTTTATAAAATATCAAGATGATGGATCATGAGTAATGGTTTATGAATAATGATTGATTATTGTGATGTATATGTTTCTAATTTTAATGATTATGTGATATGAATCATGAAATATATAAGTATTTTCATTATACAAATTTGAACGGATATGGAAAATAGTACTAAGATTGTAGAAATGTGATTTAAGTGTAAGGTGGTATACTTGGAGAACATAAGATTAAGGGGGATATAACCCTTAATATAACATTTATTTATAGATAAATATATTTATATTAAGATGGGATGGATTTGAATAATTAAATTGGATGATTATAGTTTCATGAAATCTAATTATGGAGTTATTGAAATGAGGGTTATTCTATCAGGGGTGAAGTATAAAACGTTTTCGTACTTAACGAATATATCCAATATGTTAAGGAATAATGAATCATGTATGTTTTCAATAAGTGTATCGGATAATTTAGTTTGTTACTATGACTTAAGATAATAAATTATAAGGTATTCACATGTTTGTAATGTGACAACCAAGAACTACTTTATGAGATATGGTAGATAAATATTTGGTTGATTTACTTTACCTCAAGATAGGTTTTATATTTTTATAGGATTTTATTATTATCCATTTTTTGATTGTATATGTTATATTACAATTGAAGTTTGTTATATGAATGTATTATATCACTATAGGTGGACTTATGTATATTTTATTTCTTATGATGAACATTATGTTTAGATATATGGAATGACTTATCATTCTATCACATTATTTTCTAACACATCAGGATTGACATTTTTTACTTAATTTCTTTAAATATGGGATAAAGTGGTAATTTTTCAAGGCACAAACAATGATGAAATTGAACCAAAATCAAGTAACTATTTATTCTCATGAAAAATTATTCAACGTTAGGGAAAGGATCCGGTAAACAAAAAGTATTATCCCAGTACCCTCTTATCTGATGAATCAGATGGTCCCTTAATAATCAATGATTTATGGCTTTCTAGTAGTTAAATTTCTCCAAAACTTATTCTATATCATTATTTATCATAACTTGATGTTTAGATTTCAATCCGAAATCAATGTTTTCAATTACCAACTAAGTTTCACTATGTGGAAACATAGGGATGAGTTACTTTGGTTAACTATTACGTTTCTAACATTATTTTTAAAATTTATTTTTAGTATCCATTTTTACTACGTGGATTTCCATGAATGAAATTTTAAGTAGAAAACTATTTATAACCATGTAAAATTTCAGGGGTGAATTTTTTGTAAGAGTGTTAGAATGTAACACCCTGAGATTTTATGATATGGATACTTTTAATGTATTTTATTACTTGTGTTGTATGCCACACCATGATTATCTTCCTCTATAAGAAAAACTTTATTATCTTGCTATATATGCAACACTATTATTGGCCTATATTAAACACAATTTCAAGGTCTATTTATAGAATTCATTTCACTCAACACTAAGTATATATTGTTTTCAATGTATAAATGAAATAATTTTATATTGTGTTATAAGATAAATTAATGGAATCTTCCACTCCACACAACATTGACTTGGCATGTGTTACACGCAAGAGCGTCCTTCCTCGATAGCTTGTATTGTAGGAAATAATGAGTTCTAGTAAACAATGATATATTGATAAAATCTTTTTATTTGATAAATATTAGCCATTATGAATATTATTAACAACATTTTTAATTTTATATAACATTTTAATTCATTTTAGACATTTTCTATATCATGGAAGGAGAAACATATTAAATTTTTTTAGATAAAAGAAGTGTTTATAAAAAAAAGTAGTTTTAACTACTTTTGATGGTTCACCCATTTTAAATATATTTTTGAAACCATTATTAGTTAAAATTTAGCAATATAATATTCTTCTTTTGAATTGGGACATAAAAATTTATTTTTCTTGAGTTTTTGGTAATTTTCTAATAATATTAAAATTTTATTGAATAGTGAAAAATAATGCATTTTAAATCGAAATCGCCATTAAATAGTAATTGGATTATATTTTAATAATATAATATATTTTTTTCATTGGATGTAATATAACGTTTTAAACGTACCTAAACACAAGTCAATATTTTTATAGTTATTATTTCTTAAAAACCCACTTTTTGGTATTGACAATGAGAATTAATTATAAAATAATTACTGCAAATTCTCTTTATTGAATTTGGAAATATGGATTCCATATTTGGAATCTGAATTTTTTAATTGGGCACATAGCTACCCTCTATTTTTAGACATTATGAGTAGTATCTTCAATAATAATTTTATTTACCATTTCTAGAAGGTTAAATCTAGTAAATAAGCGTAATAAAATAATATTAATATTCTTCAACACATGTCCTAATCCTATTGGATGATATACATCTGACCATGGGCATCCTTGGGTCGATTTGGGCCCCCATGTATTCACATGTATATGGAAATGACATTTTATAATAAATAATTTAAACTAAAGATAATTATAACATAAACGTATAATTTTTTACTAAATCTATTTTTATATAGGGTTATATGACTAATCAAAATGTCTATATATGGTCATGAAAAATCTAAAACAATTTCCTACATCATGGTATTTTAATTATAATTTTTAGACATTAGGTAAATATATTTATTTATGACCCAATTAGGATGTAGTGATTACCTTATTAATGAATGATTCGAATAAATGAATTTATAAATATTAAAATAAATAAAATTTGAACATTTTGATTCCATCGATGAATTTTCTAGATGAAAATGAAATATTAAGAATGTTTTAATTCCTTTGGTTTTATGTAATCAGTTTGTTATTATTTTTTTATTAAGAATGTAATGTATGAATCAGGTACAAAACTGAAATAATTCATAACTTTAAACCTGAAATAATCTATTACATGATATTAAATTCCTAAAAATCTATGATTTAGAAAAATGGTTAATATAAAACCAATTATGTAATTAATAAATTTTCTGTCATTTTACATGATATGGTAATTAAAATAACCCACAATGTGTAAATAATATGATATAAGATGAGTATTAAAAAGTTTTAAAATAAAGTTTAAAACAAAAGATAAAGATAAAAATATATTCAAAACATGTCTACAAATTATTGGATGATGGGTACTCAAACAAACAACATCTTATCATCGAATTAAATCAGTTTTTGACAATTTTTAATTGAAATTTGATTTATAATAAATTAACATTCTGAGATTTTCTTAAAGTGACCCACCTCTCTTATAAAAAAGAAACCTACTCACTCTCATCCTTACTCAATTTTGAGACTTAATTCATAGAAAATTAAATACCATTTATTTTATAAACAGCCTTAGATACATTCTATAGGTTATGGTATTCTCAAAAAACCATCTCTAATGCCCTATGAGGAAATTTAAAAGAGGCACGTTGAGGAAGATGTAATCTCTTCTACCAATTTATTCAAATTTACCTCTACAACCTTCCTCTTGGATGAACTAATAGCATCCTTCTTAACCACCACAACCTTCTCAGGTGTTCAAGAACTACCTTTTTTCCATTATATACATTGGAAATAGTCTTCACAGCCTTCGAAGACTCATTCTCACTATTAGTAGATGTAATATCATATCTTGATCAACCAATTATTTCTTAGTATCTCCCATATCATCAAGTTAGATGAATTCATGGTTGATACTTTCATTAAAAGATGGTTTTTTGACCTCTTCAATTCACTCATTCCCCTTTTCTTGAGATATAATTTTAGTTGGTTCAACCATAGAAGGATGGTTTGAATGCTTTCTAGAAGGACTATTCTTCTCATTATATTCTTCATCATTCTTCATAACAACATCACTCTCATATTATTCATCTTCCTATTCTACTTCTTCTTCCTGGAAAATATATTCTTCTAAACATGTTTCAGAATTTACATATTCTTTCCTGGAGTCTATACCAGTACTGATTCATGGATAAAAGATTTTAGTACCATAATCTATTTAGAATATTTCTTATTATCCTTGATAAGTTCTTGAACAATCTCACGTTGAGACATTTAATTAATTTTCTTCTTCTATTTTTCATTCCATTCATACTCTTCTTAAGCTTGAATATTTATGGCCTTTGCCTCAGCAGGATCCATGTAAAAACTAGAATCACCTTATTTCTTATTCTTCTTATGTTATCCCCCATTTCTATCACATCATCAGGTATAGTCTTTTTCTTTTTCATTTTTGGTGGCGTTGACTGAGTTTCTGGAACATTAGTCTTCTCTTAGATTACTAGTTATTTTTTCATTCTCTTCATCTAAAAAATATTTGAATTATCCCCTAATAAAACTTTTATTGCTAGAGCTTCAATAGAAATTTCTGATTGATAATAAAATGTCCCAGACTTTGTATTGAAACCGATAGTCATTCTCATTGAGGTGTCATCACTTAGTTTCATGATCTTGAAATTTATGTGTTTAGAGCTGCAGAGAATTTTTAATGATTATATGCACACCACTATGATCATATAAACCATTTCTGTATAAAAGAGGATTTTTGATTTGAGACTTTCATTCTTTATATTTGATACTTTTTTAAGGATATACTTGACAATATTTATCTTCCCCAAGATATCCAAAAAATAAAATATAAACATGTCAATATTCTTTAAAGAGGCTTTGCCTCTTTTTCTCGGAATGAGGAAACCAAGTACCCATAATTATAAAAATATATTGTTTTCTGAGAGATGTTAATCTTCGTCGATTTTAATCCTTTGTTTCCATGGCAGTCAATTTAAATTTCCTTCTCAAAACATCCTGACTGATCTGGCATCTTTTATGTGAAGAAAATTGCTTCACCTTTATACGAAACTCCAAGAATATTTTTTTCCATATAAAATGATAGGGAATAGGTTTTATCATAACTATTGAAGGAAAATTTCTCTCTCCCATATTTTTTATAAAATAATAATATATCATAAAATTCTATATGAAACTATAGTTAAACCAAATTCTGTTTTTTCGGGTTTTCTATGCAAAAGCTCTCCCATCAATTCTGTTTAATGTTTTTTATAATCAAGGAATTATAATTAGTGAATAATATTCGATCAACAATATATTCCATTTATATTTTTGATTACAATATTTACATGTTTTAATAAATATATTTTTTTTGGATAGGCTTCCCAAGACATCCTTTGTCAATTAAAACATGAAAAAGAAGAATAATATTTTTGAAGAGAACTGGATCTTTGGCAAAGAAAACATTGAAAATAGATGTGGGAAGAGAAATAGGGGCAATTATATCGGAATCGAGTTGAAGGATCGAATTCCAGATTTGATCCAATGGTTAAAAAGAGCACAAACAGATCTGACAGATGATATGAAAGACAAATAATTATTTGGTAGTTTCCAATCTTTTGAGGTTTTAAAAAAAATTCAGATTTTTGGAAAAGTGAATCCAATATATTTTTTAAATACCGACTAGTTAAAAATTCAATTAAAAATATTTATGTAAAGAAACACACCATTAAAATTGCCAAAAAAATTCAATAATGAAAAATATTCTTCATTAAGAGCATTATATTTTGGAAAATATTATTTAAGGAAAATAATTTTTTTGATTCAAAAATTGTGGGTCCTAAAAAATTTGGGCCACGAAACTAAATTTGATCAAAGAAAACAAATTTGAAAAAAAAAATTGATTATGTAAAAAAATTTGTTACAGAAATATTTGATTAAGGGATAATTAGGTTAAGAGAAAAATATATATCCCCCCTATGAAAAGAAGTTTCTTAAAAGAAGGATACAAGATTCTAGAAAACGTTAATATGGAAGATTACCATATAGTTTTCATTATTAACATATTAAATTTATTCAAATATATCGGAGGGTATCGATTATGTAAAAATATCTAAAGGTCTTTCTTGCATTCCGATAAATTGATGAATGATATCTCAAGTGTGTGGTCCTTAAAAAGTGATTAATAATAAAAATGTTTTTTAAATTAGAGTGATGTGTAGAGTTATTTCATAAGGAAATGGAACTAGTGTTATCATAAAATATCCATTTTTATTGTAAAAATCATGCCATAGTCTGTGAGTGTGTGTGCATCGACAACACTTGGCCCTAATAACATCTAGCTATTATATATTTATATTTAGTAGGGGGAAAGTGCTACTAATTATATCTTTATAAATGAAAAACAGACTAATGAATCTTTTTATAAATGAAAAGTTGTGAATGTAATTTTTCAATCCATTATTAATCCACCAAAATTAGTATTTAAAAATAATTTTAAAACAAAATCATTTCCATAAGTATAAAAAATTCCTAAATCCATGGTTCCCTTTAAATAGCGCAAAATTATTTTCATTGATTTTAAAAGAGATTAATTTGGATTATATTGATATCTTGCACATAATAATAATAAAACCATAATGTTTGTATGACTAGATATCATGTATAGTAAACTACTTATCATACATTTAAAGGGAGTTTAATCTACTAGTTTGCTAGCTTCATCAAGATCAAGAGAATATAAGGTACCGATTGAAGTTCTTATACATTTAGTGTTTTCATATCCATACATTTTATGAAGATATTTAATATATATATTTTGTTTTATATAAGGTCCTTCTAGAATATGAGAAATTTTAAAACCTGAGAAAAAAGTTAAATCATCCACTATACTCTTTTCAACATAAAATTTCAGCAAATTTTCTAACGAATCTATCAAATATTGCTACGTTGATCTGAATATAATGTCCTAAATATATATTCGAACAATCAAAACAATTTTATTATCATTAGTTATAATATGAGTTGGATTAGAATTTCCCTTAACAAAATTATTTTTTATCACAAATCATGTTATTCAATAATACTAGGATCCGGAGCCTATTTTTGTCCATATGGTGCTTTGGTATGCTTTAAAACATTTTCAGGATGTTTGTGTCTTCAAAACCAAGAGGTGCTTCATAATAAACATTATCTTGAATATATCTATTAAAAAATAAAACATTAAAAACATTTGAAAAAGTTTTAAATTAATGATTGCTGCAAAAGAAAGTAAAATTTGAATGGATTTAAGTCTAGCTACTAGAGCCTCAGTTTCTTCATAGTCTATTCCTTCTTGTTGATTATATCCTTTAGCAAATAATATATCTTTATTTCTTACTTTAATACAATTTTTATCACTCTTATTTATGACGACTAGTTTTACAAAATTTACAAAATTTTCTTTAGGTCTTTCAACCAATGTTCAAATTATATTCATTTGGTGTTTATTTAGAAAATCTTGCATGGATTTAATCCAATCTTCTTCACCAAAAACATCATCAGTGATTTTTGGTTCTAATAGTGAATGGAATTAGTGATTTTAAAATTCATTTATTAAGGAACCTCTAGTCCTTATAGGTTTATTTACATCACCTATGATACTATCACTGGGATTATTCTCATGAAATAACTAATTTGGGTTTTGTAAAACTTGTATAGAAACATATGGTAGAAAATCTATTGGGGTAAATGATTTAGAAATGTTTTCTTGAACATTTTACTTATTATAAGAATCTTCTATTTTGGGTTAATAATTATTTTATGAAATTACATATGGGGATGCAGTTTTTGGATGTTTGAAAACAAAATGATCAGTTTCATGAAATTTAACATACACTATTTCCTCAAAAGTACAAGTATTTTTATAAAAAACTATATTACCCATAGAAGTAGTGGATTATCTTTAGAAAATTCTTTCATCATATTTGGGTGATTATTTATATAAGTTATAAATAGTATTCAGGATAAAAACATTGAAACTAAGTACTTTGATGTAAGAATGTCTAGGTTTTGGACCGGTCCACATTTAAAAATGTTTTATGTTATGATAAAGTTCTGATTTAAACTGGATTTATATTATAACCCGATGTACTAACAGCTTCATCGAAAAAGTTATTATCAATAGAATATTCACTCATAATGTATCTAGTTATCTCTTGATAGATTTGATTTATTATTTCATGAAAATCATTCATTTGAGGAGTTCATGGGATTTAGAAGGTATGGTTATGCCATTCTTACAACAAAATGTTTCAAAATTCGAATTTGGAAATTCTCCTCCATAATCAATATGAATTGTCATCAATTCAAGGTTTTTCTTATTTTTATCATGTGCTCTAAAAGTTTTTAATTAAGAAAAAATGATCACATTTAATTTCTGGAATATGGTCCCACTTAAAACTAGTTATCTCATCAAATAATGAAAATACATAACATTTTCTACCAATACATCCAGTTTGTGATGGAAAAAAATATCCATAAGCACTAAGTGTAATGAATCAGTGGTTATGACTTCACCAAATGATTTAAAATTAGAATAATTTTTCTTTCCATATTGATAAGGATCACAAACTTTTTAATAATCAAATATATGCTTCGGAAGATCCTTTACAAGTGTTTTCTTTGAGAGTTTCTATAGGATAATATGGTTATAGTGTCCTAACCTTCAATTCCATAACCAATAATGATATTACATTGCAATAAGTAAAAATAGATCATGTCTCATAAGGTAATCCATTTTTAGTGTGTATAAATTTTCATGCCTATTAGCATAAATAATAAACTCTACATTGGAATTGTGTACTAAGCATTTGTAATTCCTAAAATTCACAAGGTAACCATAATCAAATAATTGAATTATGCTAATTAAGTTTTTCATGAGACCCATAACAAATAAATAATTTTAAATTATTGTTTTTCCAATTATAACAACATTACATATACAAATAATTTCTCTCTGATAATTATCTCTGAAAGTAACTTTTCCTCCTTTCATATTGACAATCATTTCAACACTATTTTTGTTACCAGTCATATTTCATGAACATACAATATCCATGTACCATGTATTGTTGTTGGTTCACTCTCCATTTTCCAAAAAAAGAAGAGTTAGAATAATTTCTCTCCCAATGTCCACCACAATGGCATTTAGTTCAAAATCTAGCACTTTGGGAACAAAATAATTACTTCTAAAAACTGGTTTTGAATGGGAATAACTGAACGCAGAACTATTATTTAAAGGATGAAATTGGGAATTTATCTTGTCATATATTTCCTTACGATATGTAATGTATAATAGACATTTCTTTAAAGAAAATATTTTTGACTTTATTTTAATAAGAATTTTATTGTCCTCATTGTTATTAATTTTTTAACTATAGTTAGCCTCTAATATATTTTTCTTTGGAATAACATTTTCAAGATTCCTATAAATTTTATCCACCTCAGAATTATCATCCTTAAGGTTTCTAATACAACTTTTAAGGAAAACATATTTCTTATAAAGATGTTTAGAATGATATGATACTTATTTTGTGAAAACATAAATTCTAAAATTTTCCTTTTCAACATTTTTCATGAGATTAGAATTCTTATTTTCAATATTTTTGGAAACAGTAGTCACTTATTCCTAAGTAGGTAAAGGGGTAACTTCATAATGGAAATATTCAACATATGAAAACATATAATATTTATCATCATTATAATTTTCTTCTAAATATACATTATTAATAGATTCGACATTATTTTCCTTGTCCATCAGAAAATTAAATTCAATGGGTTGTTTGGAAAGTAGACCCTGATTCTTCTGACTAGTAGATTCATACATAAATGATTAATAAGATGAGTTACAAAAACTAGCACCTTATATATAATTATCCTTCTATACATTCATGGTTTATATTTGTAATACTTCTTTCTCTTCCTCTAAAAATGATTTTTATTTCCTTTTAATTTTTTTAGCAAGGTAAAATAAGGTCTGATATGTATATCCCTATTACATTTATAAGTGGTCACTTCAAAATATTACTTGTATTTACTTTATTTCTTCATATATCAATAATCAAATACTTTCATTCCCACTATCTTGTTCATCCATCGAACAAGATTAGATTTCTCAATTAGAGAATGATCTATTTCATTAGAACCAGATAGAAAATTGAATTTCATAGACACAGATCTTGTAACACTTTATAGAGTCATGTATTTAGATGTTGTAGTAAAGGCTACACATCCAATTCCATTCTGATTCATATTCATATTAGGATCTATTTTTATTCTTGTCTCATGTTGAAGAAGAGTTCCAAACAGTTCATCATGAGTAATATTGGAAACATTCATGTTCTCATAAATGGTTGTTCATTAGGATTCGCAATCGTTAGGCATGATTTCAATAATATTATATACAATAACATAATCATCAAGTTCAGTCTCTTCTATAGATTGGTCATTGTTTACACTGGTCATAAATCATTATTCCACATTACAAACTGGTTCTATGTAAGGAAATATGAATCCATGATATTCAGCCCTTAACATAGTTGTTCTTATTTCTATCACTTTGGAAGTCGAAAAATGTGTAACTTATAGTTTCTTTCAAATTTAGTTGGTATCTTCAGGAGATGAAATCTGAAAATATATTTTCTTAGACATAGATCCTAACAAATTATTTAATACCTTGTCATTTAGTTGATATTTTGAATTTTCTTGTTTGTTGAAGGTTATGACTACCTTGTATGGGATTTTCTAATTACCAGTGAGCATTAAAAAATTATTAACTCTAGTTTTAATTAAAAAATCTTTATTCTACCTCTCTACTACTAGTTAGCAATACCATATAATTAATTTTTTTGGTTGGATTTATGTTGTCAGTGGAACCAACATTTATACCTACAATTTTATATGAAAAATATATTTTCTCCATAACTCTTCAATTGTAAAAGTTTATAAAAAAAGTTATAAATCATTAAGATACACATGAATAAGGAATTTTATAACTGAAAAAATTAGAATAAGGAAAAATTAATCATGAAAACTTATATGTATGAATATGGATTTTAGAGACCCGCCCTATTTCAAATTTTGGGATCTAAATAGTGTATCTAGATGCTCAATTACAAGTGGGGTGAATTGTATGTTTAAGAAAAATTTGTAAACATAAGGAAAACAATGTTTAAAAAAATAAATAAAGGTAAATTTAAAAAGAATCTTTATGTTTATAACATTAAAATAATCTTACATAGGGTTAGGAAATATGAATCTGTAAATGAAAAATAAGAAAAATTTTCTTAAAGGAAGATTCTACCTTAAATCATATAGAATCTTATTCTTTAGAGAACATAATGTATAATAATGTTTAAAAAAGTTATACATTATTACTTTATAAAAATAAAATAAAAGTAAAACATGAATCAAAAATAAGAAAAAATCATAAAACTTTTCTCCCAAAGAGTATGGTATCCAAAAACCCTGGATAAAGGTACCTTGATTTATAATTTCATGAATATATATCTTACCCACACTAGGGTTAGTACTTGATAGGAATATCAAAATCTATCTGGCTATCCATGCATGCCCTATATATTTAAGGTAATCAGAACCTCTGCCTTCTTATACCCAAAAGACCTGGATTGTACTCATCAACAATCGGAGTCGCACAAAGAAATATGAACAAGATGTTCACAGCTGAACATGATGTTCATGAAAACTCAAAAGGGATGATAGTCACTCTCTCTAGAAATAAATTCTCAATTTCAGAACATGTAATATCTAGGCTTATGAATAGATAATGGGATTTTTGAAATGGCCTCTTATTTATAGTCAAAACTACAATGATCAAAATTTTCCTCCAACGGTCATATTTTTCCTTGAATCTCGGAGGGACCCGCACTTCTGTCATTTAACCAATGGTTAATTAAAAAAAATCATTATATTTTTATTCTTAAAAAATAATTTGTAATGAAAAATGGATTAACTTAATGAAATATGAATATCTGGTGTCTATGGAAAAATAGAATTTGGAATCTAAACACATAAAAAATAATTTTCTATAAAACATGGATATTTTGATTTTGTTTTAAAAAGTATACAGAATTTGAATTCTATGGATTCCAAAATCTCAAGGTCAAAGTATTCAAAGTCTGATTTCTGATAAATTCAGAGTCTCAATTTTGAGGAATTTGGAGTATGAATTATGAGGAATTTGTAAAATATATTTTAGAGAATTCAGAGTCTGAATTTCAAAAAATTAGAGTCTGAATTTCATAGAATATGGAGTCGGATTTTTAGAAATTTTTTGGTTTGAAATATAGTGAATTTGGAGTATGAAAATAGAAGATTATATTTCCATGGAAATATAAAATTCTTAGGATTTATTTAATAATCCAAAATCATTACATTGAAATAATATTAGTTTGGTTTTTAGAGATTATAAAATGAGGAAATGAAACCCAAATAACTGGTAAAAATTTCCATAGAGAAAGGAAATTTTCCTTAAAAAAATTATCCTTTGGGAAAGATAATTTTACTTATGATAATGTAATGGTGATTTTCAAAATATAGAGGAAATGAAAAGTAATAAAGAACCTTTATTGACTCCACCAATGCACTTGTTCACACACTCCCCATAAGCAGAGATCTTTTTTTGTATTCATTGATTCTTTGAAGAAGGTAATGGGTTGTGTGTTGATGAAAAATGACAAATTCATTACCCATGATTCAAGGCAATTGAAATTTCATGAGAATAAAAATCCAAGAAATGATATGGAGTTGGTTGTAGTAATCATTGAATTGAATATTTTGTTCCAGTATCTCTTTGGGTAGAAGTGGGAAATATATACGGATCTCACATTCCATAAGTATATATTCACAAAGAAAGTGTTGAACAGGTGCCAAAAACATGGTTAGAGCTGATCAAAGACAATGATGGCTCAATCCATTACCAACATTGGAAATAGAATAAAGTGTAAGATGCGATAAGTAGAAATACCCCAGCAATTCTATCATTGATGAGAAATGTAAAGCATCCAATCTTCTTAGATTTTATAAATATGGACATGGGAATCATAAATAAGGGAACATCAGAAATTATTTAAAAAATTATTTCTCAACCATCTCTTTTGGAAAGTATAATGGCTTTTCAAATAAAATATGTGTGCATTAAAACAAATTTGAAAACTATTAGAAAATAGAAATCCTCAGAGTTCAAATTTAATAAAGACGTAATTGTGAGATTTTGGTCATGAATATGAATTCTATAAAATCCAAAGTGAATGAAAGAACTTTTGGATGATGAAAATAGATAGAATATCTCCAATCAACTAGTAAAAAAATGTTGTATCACGTTCTCTGAGATCATTATTACTGGGATAATAGGAAAAAAAGATCACTGAGTATATATCAAAGTTCCTTGTATGTTAGCATGTGATGGCTGAGAGGTAGAAAACTAGGGGGTTGATGAAACAATTAACCATACCAAAATAGAAACGGGATAACATCACCATGGAATTTTTCACTAGTCTTCTGAAATAATCCCAAAGGAAACTATGTTATTTGGTTATTGTGGATCATTTTACAAAGACTACAATCATCATTGAAATTGAAAACGATTTTTTATTGGATCAACTCAAACAAATATACATTAGAGAAGTGGAAAATTAGAATGGAGTACCACTATATATTGCATCCGATCGATGTACATGATTCACATATATGTTTCGAAAGAGTCTCCAATATGATCTGAATATTAATAGGAACTTTAGTACCACTTATCTTTCTCAAACTGATGCCCAATCAGAGCAGACTATCCAGACACTTGAGGACATGTTGAGAGAATGCACAGTGGACATTAAAGGAGGATGGGATAAACATATTCATTCAGTTGAGTAATCTTACAACAACATTTTCCACTCAATCATCCAAATGGCTTCTTACAAATACTTTTATTGTTAGAGGTTTAGAACACTGACATGTTGGAATGATATAGGGGAGAAAAACCTCCTAGGTCCTGAAATGGAAGAAAAATTGATAGAAAATGGTAAGACCATCCGAAAACACATTAATGATGATCAGAGTTTATAAAAGAGCATTGCTAATTATCGTTGAAGAGACATATAGTTTGATATTGGGAATATGGTATTCCTCCATACATCACCATGGAAGAGAGTAATGAGATTTGGGAAGAAGGGAAATCATAGTCCGAGTTACATCAACCCTTTTGAGATTCTTAATTGCATTGGAGAAGTGGAATATAGATAAGAACTTCCACCAAACCTACATCATGTACATGATGTGTTCCATGCATCACTCTTGAATAAGTGCACACCTGACCTATCATATCTACTCTTTATAGAGGTGGTACCATTGGATAATGACCTCTCCTATGAAGATATGTATGTGATGGTCTTAGATAATATGGATAATGTTCAACGAAATAAGATAATTCCAATATTCATGGTGTTGTGGAGAAACTATATGTTTGAAGATGAAATAAGGGAATTATAAATACCATTTGTATAAATATAGGGATTTAAAAATTCAATTTACTAAAACAAATGAAGTTGTGTCCTCATTCAGAAGAATTTATCAATACAAAGCCCCTTTGATGGATCCCAGAACGTAGGTATCATCACTAAGATTCAATCGTGACCAATCCCAAGCTGAAATTCAACAAGATAATCTTAAATAAAACAACCTACTAGAGAAGTAGACATTAGTAGGGATAGTCTCCCAAGTGATGTTATTCAGGCCACCCCAAGAGTTTTTCAACATAACAAAACTTACCCACAGATATTATATGGGTTTTATAAGGGGTTTAGTAATAATTCCCTTGAATTATGATTAATTAAATTAGTTTTGAATATAATATTGAATAAACATTCATTTTATTATTATTACATTGTAAATTGTTTTTAATGAACAAATAGTATTTTTAGATAATATTCAATTAAGAAATATATATTTATGAATTAATGTATTTTTTAAATTAGATATTATTTTAATAAAATATTATTACTAATGTAATTTTTTTGAAATATAATTGTTTTTATAAATATTTTATGAATACAATTGATTTTTATAAAGTTTAAAAACTATTTTTGACAAAACCGCTGAATTTTCAATAATTGTCAGTTTTGTTTTAAAATTGAAAATTCACATATTTAGATAATTATTTATATAAAATGATTGTAATTTCATTATTCAAAAAATATGAATTATCTAATGGTGAATATTTCATAAATTTATGATATAGTCGAATTTTTGGGTAAAAATTAAATACTAATAAAATATATATTGTGTCTTATTACATCATAATGACGAAAGAGTAATGTAGTAAAATACTATAAATGTTATATTAGGCCATTATATTTTTTAACATTAAAATAATTTGATTTTATATTATATTGATTTATTTTACAATTCCTTAGCGGAACCTCGAAGAGTTATAAAATATTTTAACATATTAAAATGATTTCCTTAAGAGTTAGTCTCACCTCAACATAATAAAATCTAATGTTTTTAAGAAGGTCAGACATTAGCGATATACAATACGTTTTTCCACTAACCTTTGGAAAAAAACATGGTCAAAAAATATTGGATGGTTTGTGGTTTTCATTTGATTAATGTGCAGTGTCCAAAACCTAAATAATAAACAAGTCCATCTACTTTCTTATCTAAACCTACTAAATATGTAATTAATCATCACTCAAAACCTTTAGATATCGACCATCCTCTTCCCTCCTCTATATAGAAGTCTCCCAAAGTACCCAAGCTGCCTAGATGACTCTCTAATGCCTATCCAAATCCTTTAAGATCACACTTCCATGAACGGGACCCTCACTATCATTCCTTCCTTATTTATGTCCATGATTCCTTATATTTTTATTCCCTTTTAATTTTAATTAAAAATGTTGGGGGTATGATTTAAAATATCCCTTATAATTCTCTATTATTTTGGAATGATGAGAGAACCCTTTCTCTCCTATTAATGCCTCCCATGACACATGTTACCATGCCGAAATTCCATAAGGGATTTCATATATTCTCAATTATTTCCAAATTGTTTATGTTTTTATATCATTTTATTTTCGACTAAAAATTTTGGGGTATTATTTTTCACTTCCCCCATATAACCCAATTTAACTTTTAGTGATGAGGTACATATTTATACCTCATTAATTCAACCCATGTTCACCAGTTGCAATGCTAAAATTCGATAAAGAATTTCCCGATTCTCATTTAAATAAAAAAAATTATTTTTTTATTATGCATTTAAATTACCCAAAATAAGTTGAAATATTATTTTACATGACCCCATTACTGTAAGTTTCATGTATAAATGAGGAGATACCCATTTATCATCCGTCATCCCATTTTATGATTTTCATTTGACGTCATTATGCTGTTGAAGTTACATAAACATTTCCCAAGCCAAAATCATTCTGTAAAAGAATACCATACCCATTTCTCTATCAAGGGTATTCACATTTATTCACATGTACTTTTTGATTGAGAAATTAAATTTATTCATTCCACATATCTAATTAGTGGAATAAATTATGATGTTTAATGAATACATGTTGTATGATCCATGTGGAAAACATATGAATGAAATGAAATGTTAATAAAGGGTCTACACTGATAGAACTCTAATGCATTGGGTAAAGATTAGTATCTATATAAGTCAAGTTAAATGAGGTGGTACTCATGATAATTCAATTTATATGAGGGTTTACTATTGATAATGCAAGTGAAATGAGGGTTTAATTCTTCTCTATATGCAATGATCCTTGGCTCATGCTAATACCATGTTAAATGTTATTGCCACATTTTTAATGTTTTGATAATAATGTTATATCATGCCTTAATGTTAATATTTTTCTTGTGATACAGTGATATGCATTTTAGCTAACATGTACAATATTATTCATGTTTTTCCATTTTTACTCCCTTAATAGGCTTTATAGCTCACCCTTTTCTTATGCATGTTTTCATGTTATCCTATGTTGTGCTAGGTACGAAGGAATGTTATGGTCATGTAAAAGACGTTTTCAATAAATATGTTGTGTTTTTTGTTTGATGTTGTTATGTAATGTTCCTAATTTCCCAACACACAAGACCTCTCTATCATCAGAGTTATATTATGTAAAAAATGTATGTAATAAATCATGTTTATGTGTGTAATAAATTGCAGGGTTGTTATATTAATGCAGGTTTGTCAAATATTTCATATAGATGTATTCTCCATCATCTACCATCACTGAGAATGGAGTGATGACAATATAAAATAAAACATTATAACACTATTTTTAAAATTTGAAATGGCTTTTGATGTATACTATAAAAACTCGAGATTTTATGAAATATATTATTTCCAATTAATTTAAATACATTAATATATTTTGTTACCTGAAATAAATAATTTTACATCCATCACAAACAAATCAATGTACATATTTCAATATATAAAACATTAATTTCCTTTGATGACTTATGTTACACACAATTGTGAGTCTTACTAGACAACAATATATTATAAATATTATTAAATTAGTTATCTATTTATTGTTAGAATATCAGAAATGAATGATATTAACAAAATTATGAACATAAATGTCACACATTTTTATTAATTAATTTATTGGATAATGACTTATAATAAATGAAAATATATACTAATTGAATATATAAGATGTGTGTTTATAAAAAACTATTTTTTATGCCATAATAGTGTTTTTTATAAAAAAATAAATAAATCACTATTAGATACATATATTAATGAATATTATTTGTAATATATTTAAAATAAATTTCTCATATTATCCAATATCTTTTATAGGATTAATAAATGAATAAATTTAATTTCAAGCATAAAAGATATACATTTTTAGATAGTAGTTTTTTCACAGTATTATATAAACCATGAATTTTTTTTAAAAAAATTATTTTTATTTGAAAAATAAATTTCTTATTGAATGTGTAATATTCAAAAAGAAATTGGATTTTTTTTCATTTTTAGGAGAAATTTCTTATTTTGATAAATAGTTAATACCATTGAATTTTAATTGAAAACTATTTTTAACCAAAATATTTTATACATATAATATATATTTTTAATTAATTCAAAATTATAACAAGATCACTTTTATAAAGTCTAGACCAATTTAGTTCATTGGAATAAATTTTACATTGAAATTGGATATAAAAATATTTCAATGTCTTGAACATTTCTCTTTCAGAAACTAATGTTTAAACCTTATCTACAGGATTAATTTTAAAATAATTTTTTTTTGATTTATGTGATTGGAATTTTGAAAAATTGATTCCATATTTAGAATTATATTAATTTATAATATATATAAATTATAATATATATTTTTTTTACAATAATTATTATTAAATGAAAATAAAATTTAATATAGTGATTATGGTAAAAATGTGTGTACTTAGTGGCGAATCATTTATCATACATGGACAAATAACTTTGAACCATGTCCAAAACACCTTTTTGGAATTTAATGGACCAAATAACCTATTTGGAGTAATTTTTTTAATTAGTAGAGTTTGATTATGTAATTTATTCCTACTAAAAGTGTTTACCTTTTTATATTTATAAGAATTCCAAGACTCCTCCCCAATAAAAGACACTCATCCACCACTCTTATTAACACATATCAGTCTATTTTTCATGTAGAATACATTGGAAATAATATCCCATCATCCTTACACTAATCTCATATTTCATAATTAAGAAATAAATCAATCCATTTTTGTTCTTTCGTCGAAACCAAATTGTTTTACCTGATGAAGATGTATCATTTTTCAATGATGACTTTTACACTATCTATTTCAATTACACAAAAATAGTTCTTATATTGTTTTTGCATATTAACCTTAGTACATCAATATTCATATATTATTTCATATTAATAATATGGAATACTAAAATACACACTTTAATGAAATGTGATACCCAATCATATTTCTTATGTATGAATAACTACAAAATCGAAAAATGTTATTGATAGTTTATTTATTCCCACCATTAACCGTTAGTAATACTGATGTCTTTATTGTTCATAAATTAAATATATAATATTTGTAATTTATATCATGTTATGTAATTATTGTATAACACATACCAACTTGATTTCTATTTTTTGGGAATATGAAAACATTGTCTATGGATGTGTATACTACCGCCTCCTAAAGAGAATGTGATACATTCACAAATTACATATAATATATTAAATATGGGATATAAAAAATCATGTAAATGAAATATTTATTATATACATGACATAATTTTTTACCTATATTTATTACATATCATTTTCTTCTTTCTATTTTATGCACTAAAAGTGATAACGACATTCATTGACATATGGAATACCACCTCCATGAAGCAATGTGATTATTACTACTTCATAACCACATCACAAGAATGATATATATTATATATTTTCCATTTTATAAAGATAAAATTTATTTACCAACATTCATAATGATCATTGGAAATGGGAATGATAATAATGTGTACCTACATCCTACCCTCTCCATGACCGTATCATTGATTAAATTATCATAAAAATATTTTTTTGGTATTTTAAAATAATATTTTTTGTTAAAATGTTATAATTATCTCATGGTAATTATTATAGTGATTTTTAAATAAGGACTTCATTATCCATTATCAACCAATCCTTGTGTGTTTTCAACCCTATGATGAATATTACCATATCATATAAATTAATAGTTATTGATTATGTAAGTGTATATAAATTTTTATAGGTGAAATAAAATAATAATCACCTAGAATGTTTTATAAAAAAATAAAAAAATAGAATAAGATTATTAATCGAGAATATATTGAAAACTCTTGATAATTTAGACTCATGGTAGTGAATTTCGTGCCTACATTTAAATACATTGGATTAAACTATTATTTCATTAATTATGTTTTACCTTGAATATCTGTGAAATATCCTCAAGTTATATTGTTATATATTAACAATTTTATTTTATGGATTTTCATTTTTCACACATAATTATTTCACTAATTTATTCTCACTCCAATTATACAATCATTTTATGGGATGTTCATCTATCTTTTTACATATATGAGATAACTCTAATAATCACCATTGTGGTTCTTTTGGGTAGTGTATATATTTATCTTTTAATATATTATATCATGAATTATTTCTCTTCTTAGTATTTAAATGTTTGTTTTGAATATTATTATTGCTGAGGATTTCGATTAAGATGCTACAAAATTTGTAGGGGTATTTTTAGTCTCACTTTTAATTCTATGCGACTTATGACATTTTAAGAACAATTTTTTGTTTTGTGGTGTATATACTATTGATAATGGTATTTTATTATTCTTATCAATACATTTTTGGGTTTTACCTATCTATGGTAGGATCTATCATTCATTGAGTTTATAGTTTCATAGTTACCAAAGAGGTTATGCATTTTGGTTAAAAAATTTGTTTTTTCAGGCATTTGTTATGTTATAAACGAAACTAATATAATCATGTTCATATAATTATCTCTTTAAATGATATTTCATTATTATACTTTTTTCTATTGATATTATTTGTTTCATTTAAACTTATTCTTACATAGGCTTACTGATTTAAAAAATGTAATTTTTTTAAGAATCTTTAGAATTTTTAACGACTTTTTTCTCATTAATGGTTTTAATGGTAATTTAATAAAATTTAAATTCCTCAATGTCATCAAAACATGTGGTTAATTATCCTCTCTTGGAGATATTTTTTATCAACAATGTCCCCATTAATGTTTTGGTGGATAATTTTTTTTCAAATAGATCATTATGTAACCTATATCTTCACCACGTGATTACCATGTTTTATAGATATTTTTGTAAAAATACATTCTTTTCAATAGGTTAATCATGTTAAAATGAGATAGTCATGAAACAAAATTTTTCCCCAATTTTATTTTTTCAAAAAGTATATATACGGGACCTATATATTTTCAGAGGGTTAATAATATTTATAGGATATTTTCAAGGAAATCATTTCTTATCCATGGGATGACCATGTTTCAATGATATTGTTATCAATACATTTTATTAAATGGGTTATTCAACTATCAATGATATTATTATATAAAATTTTTCTTATAAAATAGATATCCTTGTTTCAAAGAGATTGTTATTGAACTTGTGCATTTTCCATGTGTTAATCACATTCTAAAAGAGGTTATGATTATTCCTAATTTCTATGATGAAATGATCGATATATTGTATTATGAATTTTGAATGGTAATTTTTCATTAGATGGTTGGTTCTATAACACACAAATAAAATGTTGTTCCATGTTAATCAAATAATGGATGGTAATATTGTAATCCAATATCATCTAGGTCTTTAATAGCACCCCAAATCATTATACAAGGGAGTTGACTATATGGTTATTACATATGTATGAGTGAATGTTAGATTTAGGTGAAAATATTTTCCCATGTACTTACATGTTTTCCATATTCTTATAATGAGTTTATAATATTTCTAATGATTAATATTTATATCACATGTCTCATTAATTATTATGATGATGACTTCTTCTTATGCCATTTTTTCATATTTGGTGATCATTATTTCTAGGTGTATGAGTTTCTTTATTTTTATATTATGAACATTTATTATGACATCATATCATTATGAACACTTATTCTCATTGAACAAAAATTAATTTCGATGTCATATGATTACCCTTACTAAGAATCTGATATCACCCTTCATATGTTTCGTTTTCCCCATTTTTTTGATAATGATGATGAAGGATTTATGTATATTAAATATTTCACATGAATATTGTTGATGATATAATTTGAATTAAAACATTTGGTATAATAGCATAAGATGTTAAATTTTATAGACTTGTTATTTATAATTCCATGTAGATGTGAATTTATTATGTATTATTATTTCAAAATTCTATAAAAATATAACACTAAAATGTCCTCAATAACGTATGTGATTAAGTCTTACTTTTGATGTTGATAGGTTAAGATGAAAAATTTCTATCAAAATTATATACATCAAATCTATAAATGTAATGTTATGGATATTATCATAGGTTCTTGGAGTACATGTAGTGTATGTAACAGTTAGTATAAATAATTAGTTTAGATTACATCAAATATTAGAATTATTTCAAGTGAGGATATATTTTGAGATTTGGATAACATCATCGAATTATAATCATAAGGTTGATCAAACGGATAATGTCTTAAGAAACCCAATTTTTGGTTTCTATGAATGAAATTTTTTGAGGTTTTCAATAACATTTAATGTTCAATTTTATTGATATTAGGTTTAATGTGAGGTATTATCTAAATTTATTTGGAAAAAATTTATAATTAATTTATAAAGTATATGGTTTATTTGATCTTAGATATTGCGTTAATTATGGGAACACATGTGTTATTATATATATAACATCATGATTAAAAATATACTATCTGATAAAGGGGGTAATGTTACTTCAACTGATGAAATCCATCATTAATGCTTCAAATATAAAACGTATGAGATAACACTTGAAGTTAATACACAATTTAATTTTTAGGATTGTTTATTTTTTTCTAAGATATATGGTTATGAAATTATTTACATTCAAATTTTAGATATACAATTTAATTTTTTAGATTTCATTATAATATAAGGGTTTCTTCATTTTGGGAATTATATTAACATATAATTTTTATTTTGGTTTTGGTTAATTTATAATAAAACGTGGAATCAAAAAACTATCCCATTTATGGTTATGTTTTCTATAATATTTTATTATAGTTCATCATGTTTTGAAAATTATTCTTGAATACTCATCACATATAGAAAAAGATGATATTTTGATAAATGATGAAATTCACATGTCATGTAAGTATGCTTTTTTATGCTTTCATTATAAATGGTGAAGGAAATCCTAAAACATTGGAAAAAGTATATTGAAATAAAATATTATCTATTTATAATATTTCATAATTATATTAATAAACATTTATATCAATTTGGTTTTTTTATTTTCCCATCATCGCATTCCACGTGACCACATTCTCTGCCATTATCTACTGGTCAATGGAAATTAGTATTTTCTTCCAAAAAATGTTTTAATTAAGTAAAAAATTTCCCTTATGTTTAATACTATTTATGCATAAATTTATGTGAGATTTTTATTACCAAAATAAATTGTTATAGGATTATATTTTAACCCATTGTACAATTTTTTTCTCAATAATAAAATTCATAAAATGATAATCGATAACTAAATTATAAAATTATATTTTTTCTATGTTTATAAATGAATTCATTCATGACCAAAAAATTTGAAATTAAAATAAAATCCAATTGAATATAACTGATGAATATTTATGAAAAAACCATTTTTATTACGAAAATGGAATTTTATGTTAATAAATTTAATTAGGCACTAATAGGGAAATATATTAATGAAATTTTTATGTAATATTTTTAATCATAGTTTTTAAATTAATCTAATAAATTTTATAGGCTTATGATAATTGTTAATATAATTTTAGCATAAAAAGATGAATATTTATAAAAGGTAGCATACCCACCTTTTAACGGAGGACTTGTTTCACAACTAGATTTTAATCTTTCATAATATTTATTTCACCAAATAAAATAATTTATTTGAGGAGTAATATTAAAATTTAATTTGGATTAATTTATGGTATTTCAATGGGATCATTCATATTTTAATGAATACTCAGTGAAATCAAATTTTAATAGAAAACATTCTTTTAGTCTATATAAATTGTATTATTAGATTATATTATTCAAGGGTTTAAAAGAATATTTTGATCAATTTTATATAATTTAAACTAATTTAAGCCACCTGACTCAATTTCACATTGAAATTTGTTAAAATATAATTTTATACATTTAAAATTTTCTCTTAAAACCATCTTGTTTTATCACGTATACAAGATTAATTTTAAATTAATTTCTAATATTTATGTGATAGTAATTTTAATAAATGATTTATATATTTGGAATAAAATTTATATATAATTTCTATAAAAGTAAAATTATTTTTTACATAATACTATTACTAAAATAAATTCATAATTTTTATAGTGATTAAGGTATAATGTGTTTAATTTGTAGTTAAACAATAATATTATGTGAACAAATGACCGTGGTACATGTCCAGAAATCATTGAATAAAATATATTTGACCCAATATCCTATTAATAAAATTTTTATCATTATTGGTGGCCCATGACATAATGGAAAACTCCCAAGGGTGTTTGGCCTTATATATTTAAAAAAAATGCCACTCACCCCCAATATAAAGGATCTCACCCTAACCAATTCTAAAAAACTCCCAATAATTTTGGAACATCCACACCATGACCAAATAACCTCTCAACATTAATCCATTAATCCAAGATGCTTCAATTTTATAATAATTCATTTTAGGGATGTAACTTTGTGAAAACTAGCTGGATTTACCTTAAATGGGGTAACAATCATCAATAATTACTTTTTCACTATTTCATTATTTACCCCATCAATTACTATTATATATTGATTATATAATATCCCCAGTATCATAAATATGTATATATATTTTTCACTTATTATTATTACCAAATTTTAAACACACTTCTATAAAATTGGATAAACACGCTTTATTCATGTGTACAATGGACTGCCACCTCGTGAAGTGATGTAATTAGTTCTTCCATTTCCATTGTTTTTAATAATGACATATTTGTTTATAGATTTCATTGAATTTATTAAGGATGTGTTCAAAAAAATATAAGAAAAAAATATAATAATTATTATATTTATGATAGAATTTTTTATTTTTATATATTACAAATAATTTTCATCTATCCATTTTAGACACTCAAAATGTTATAATGTTATTTATTGATGTGAGGACAAACACCTCCACATAGAGATATCCTACATTATTTCTCAACACCACATCAAAATTTTGATAATTATATATATTAGTATATTTAAAATATACAATATGGTATTCCTGAGATAAATTTAATTATTGAATGGTAACAATTACTTATGTTTTGTCCATTTTTTACATTTAAAATGCGAATGTTTCCCATGAAAACGTACAACCTACCGTCTCCTTTATTGTAAAACTGGTTAAATTTTCTATACCCTTATTTTTTGTTTTATTTTAAAAGTTTAATTGATGTAAAATTTCAAAATTATGACATGATCATTAATCATTTGTTCTTTCAAATAATTATTTCATCAACCATGATTGATCTACAAAAGATTGTTTTGACACCTATGTTAGATGAAGTCAAATAATCTGACATAAGAATTATTGATTATATAATTGAATATAACTTTCATTTAAGATAAATAAAACTAATAATACACCAGAAAAGTCCATTAATCGTTTATTAAATTAACATAACATTATTATCATAGAATATAATGAATAAGAATAAGAAATTGAACTTTATGTATTTCATAACTCAATTTCCATTTATTGGGATAAACAAATATTTTAGTTGTTATGTAATGCCACAAATATGTGTGAAATAAAATATTATTGTATTATTATTTATATAAAATCTCATATTTTATATATTCATTTTTCATTTATGAAAATTTGATTAATTTATTGTCAATTGCATGATAAGATTTTATAGGGAACTTTCGTCTCACTTTTTACATATGTGAGATAAATAAAATATTCACCACATAAATCAATTGTGTGGTGTATATACAAATTTGAAGATATATTATATCGTGAATTAGTTAATATTTATGTAATTTAAATGTTTTATTTGATTATTATTACTTTTGGGGCTTCATATTCATATGTTACATTAGTTGTAAGGGAATTTCTAGTCTCAGTTTTATTTCTGCAATACATATTGTATATTCACCACATATTTTTGTTTTTTGGTGGATAAAATACCTATGAATGTATTGGATTATTCATATGCCTATATTTTTTGGATTTTACATATACATTTTAGGATATCTCTTTCATGTGATTTTTTGTATCAATGTTCTGATGAATCAATGGATTATTCTTATTATAATAGAGTATACTAATTTTAATGACTTAAATGGATATGATATATTATAACATTTCATTATATAATAAAAATATTTAATTTTTACTCTTAGTATTCAAATTTGTATAGTTTAAATTTAAACTATTTATAATTACTTGTCTTTTTATAAAAATTGATATTAGACTCACCAACAACTTAATAAATTTAGAAAACCCATATTTTCCCGTAAAAAAGATATTTTAAGTATCCAGGATAGTAGTTCATAAAGGATGGAATACACCATTCCATAAGAGTGATCAATTATAGATTTTTGTTAAACATGATTTCATTTTCAATTATATTTGAATAGCTTAAAATTATTAATTATTTCAAAACCTAAAATGATTTCATAAATATCATAAATTTATATAAAAATACAATTTATTACCATCATTTGATATAGGTAATGGTATTGAAATGGCTTACATTGAGAATATTGTAGTACTTGATGATTCATGATTGATGTTTTCAATTTTAATAATTGATGATAGAAAATATATATATAATATATCCTATAAATATTAAAAAACACATTATATTAGAAATATTGATTATATAATTTCATAATAAGAAATTATTTTTATGAAATTTTATATGAAATGATGAATTATTAGTTAGTGATAACTAAATAAATTGAATGGGTAGTGAGATGACCCATCAATATGTACTGATAATAAACAAATTTAAATATAAACAATTTGTATAACTTGAAATCTTAGTTAATACGTCATATAGATATATAAAGGGAAAATAATTGATTTGGGAATTATATATTATCAATAATATCTCATGTACTAAACTATAAATTTTTTGTTGTTGTATCAAACCTTTTACCCCTATATTTATTAATATTACATTTCTATATTATAATGTGGTAAGTATTTTTTATCCTATTATATTTATAATAAATAAAAAAATTTCTTTATTACATAATATTTTTATTCTAATTCCAATCATATTATTAGTTTTTCTAGTAATATTTATATATGTGTGAAAACATTATTTTAAATTTTTCACATGAAATGTGACCTATTTTTCTTTGAAAAAAATTCAGATTAATATTTATATATAATGTAAAATTTTCTATGAAATTTATTTTCATGATAAAATTTGTTTAATTATATGATAAATAAATTTTAATATAATACCAAAATAGACATTAAGATCAAAATAATGTTAAAATGTCTTCAAATTGATACTATATGGTCCCTAATTTTAAAAAATTGACGATAAGTTTTCTATGATAAAAATAAATTTTAAAACATGGTGTTCTCAATTATCATGTAATAAAAATTATAAAATTAATAAATAAATAATTAGTATGTAAATTATAAATGTTAAATATATAAAATTAAAATCCTAAATAGAACATATGAAATAAACACCATATTTCATCATTCTAATTTCTAGTTAAACATACTCTCATGATCGATGCCTATGATTTATGAAAAAGTAGTTCTCTGGTAGCAACCGTTGTTTGTTATTCTGTTATTATATATCATCTATAAGATTCCATGAGCCAAAATTACTGTCCCATAAGAATTTACTAAAAATATAATTGTTCAAGTTTACAGTGGGATTATTATATAAAAAATTATAATGATGCCTTCTGATTTTCATGTTTTGAAAAAATAACTTCATAAGGGTGACATCCCCAGAAAAAATTAATCTAATTTAATTTTGTAAATTTTAAAAATGTGATTCTTTTTTATACATATTAATTTAAAAGATATACAATCATAGTGACATTATATTTTAATATATCATGGTTTAAATTTTTTTGGTGGTGTCTGTTGAACTGGTCAGTAATTATAAGTTTTATTTAAAAATATTTATTTAGAAATTATTTTTGTGATACATTCCTCCCCCATAAATAAATTATATCATCTACATTTTAATTCATAAATTCAAATAATATATTTGAGTTTGTTGGAGATACTTTAATGTATCTAGATTTAATTTTAAATGAGATTACATCTCAACTATCAATGATATAAACACAAAAATATTATATTCTCTCATTATTGAAATATAAATAATGGTCAGTTTTTCAGTAACTAATTATACTAAATAAGCCAATATTATATGAGTATATATATATATATATATTTATTTGTTTTGTAAAAATATGTGATCATATATTTTTTAAATATAATATTACAATATTTCCAATTATCATTACATCTATGTAAATAGTTTCATTCAGTGATTAACATCACATTCAATTTTACTAAATGAACTATAAATTTTTTTATAAGAAAAAAATAATCATTAATTAGCTGTTAGTACATTAAATATGATAAAATATTTGTTCTAGGAGAGTTTTTCAATAGTAATATGATATGTAATCATAGTCATGGAATGTGAAGGTTGTTATAATTATTTCATGGTATATTGATGTGTAAGAAATTAGAATTAAATACAACATTAATTGTTCAGGGTTATATGATGATTTCTATTCACTCCACATCATCTTTAGAAGTCACTTTCATAGTTATGAATGGATATAAACTTTCTTGTTATGATGTTTTTTGTGATATATAATATCCAATATCCCATGTAAATATGAGTTAGAATAGAAAATTTTCACGCTTCCCATAATTGAGAGAGTGAATTGTTAAATGTTATTTTTGTTGAACACTTTTATTAACTAACTATATCCAATTAGGTATTTATATTAAAAAATTAATTATTTACATTATTCCCCCCATTACCATAGATAAAACAGCTATTACATCGGTTGATAGGACTCCTTCTGTGTATCCTCTAAGTGAATTAACATGTTATAAATTGAATCTTCATTCATTCATCCCATCATCTTTGAAATTCTCATAAGACTCCAACATCATGTTATTTACTATGTCTAAAATTTGAAATGTGTTCAAATTATAAGTCATATTTAATTATAGATGGCGTAAAAAAAAGAATTTTATACATCACATTGGATCATATTCATTTTTGATACTCATTATGACAATGATTGAGTTTTATATGGAATCTATATTTAACATAGATCCTTTAGTAATCAACCATACCTAACAACTAAATGTCTCAATGATGAGAAATAAAACACTAACACCATACATAAATTGTCATATGTTATGAAAAATTGGAGATGATAATACTTTACTCAATAAAATTATTATATTTTCTTCTAGATTTGAATAAATCACCCTATATCTAAACATGGTTTCTTTTGGTTGGGTTATTTTATTTTACTTTTCATAATTTGAAAACATGATAAAACAATCATAATAGATTTTTTTAATGAAATTATATAACAAATCTCCCCTTACAGTTTCAAACAATGTGTGTATGATGTCCCCTTTTCATGAAGAGTTCATTATTGAGGTAATGTCCAAAAATTACTTTTTAGGGTTGTTACATAAAGGTACATATTGTTGAAATCAGAAATCCAATTATATTATAAAAATAGTATATTAATATTATGATAACTACCCATCATTTTCTTACCAAAACATCTTTGTGTTATTATAGGCCTATAATAGTTCGTATGATTTTCTAAAATGTTTTATTTTCATGAATATTAATCAATATAAAATTTTCCCTTTAAAAAACAAAATGATTTATATATATCACTAAAAATATTATCATTATGAACCCATAAATCCTTAATTAAATTTATAACTGTAAATTTTTCATTAAATAATTTCTTTATAACCTATAGAATCATTTTCTACCATTTATGGTACATGCGAAGGCCCCCAAAACTCATACACCCTAATCAGATGATAAAAATATAAACATTACCCGATGGAAATAAATTAAAACTCTATTTGGAATATAACTGATAAATATTCAATCATATACCATTCATATACCACTTTATGTATAAATAATAAAATATTTAATAATAATATTTAACTAATAGAACACATATTCAGTTTTTCAAAATGATCATTACCAGGTTATATAATCATTAATATTTTTCTAATACCTCCCAGTAGTAATCCATTTATTCCACACTTCTATAACAAATTACATAATAATTTTCCTCCAAATCATGGTAAATTGAAACATATAAATGGGTTGGATTAGTCACTCAGTAAGAAGAAACATAATAGATATAATTAAATGATCCAAAGTGAATATAAAATAGATATATGAGTATAGTCAATATAATTTTGATTATCAAATATATCAAAACCCATATAATTAATCTTGTTATATGGAATGACATATCATAATAAATTAAATGTTAAATACCATAAACATTAGTATTTATACATGATTATTTAGGGTATTAAATAGTAATTAGAATAAGAATATGGTTGTGTCAATGAAATTAGAGAAGGGTATCATTATATTTTGAGCACATCGAAGAAAGACGATTCTATATTTTGTGAGAATAACCAAGAACGATCATAATTATTTTTTTATGATATACCTACTGGCTCACCAGTTAGATTTTGATCATATCTGAAATGTCATGAACTTTAGTTTTCTATAATATCCCAAATTTATCATATTAGAATATATAATTTAATAAATAACATTAAACAATTCATTTAAGGATCTTATATGAATCCACTCAAAAATATACATAAATATTAATAGTGCATAAAATCAATTCATCGGTTATATAACAATAAACACAATGAACTTTTTTTCAAATAATATTCAAAAACAATTTACATAAGGGACTATACATAAATATATAAATATTTATAACATGGTAATCCTAATGAAAATAAATTATTATCTGATGAATGAAAAAAAATTATGGAAAATATAATATAATAATTATAAATAATATAGTAATTATAATATATTGATGTTTGGTATATGTTTAAATTAATAATATCAACAATAGATCAGTTTAAAAAATCTTGTGGAACACACTTCAATCAATATAAATAAAAATAGGTTATTAGTAGAGAGAATTGTTTTTATTTACAATTTTGATTAAAAATATTAGACAGTGTAATAGATATATTTTTTATGGGATATTAATATTTCAAATCTACACGAATTCATAATTATTAATCTTTTTTTTTGTGTTTTTGATGCATTTTTGATAGTTTGAAATTATTTTAGATTATTTATTACTGGTGAATGGATAGAAGATAGTTTGACCAAAAAATGATAGTCCTCTATGATATAGTTTTCCTAGTTTTAGTGGTATATGGGTAGGGGCAAATGTAAGGTGCATAGTTAATCCAACATTTCATTCTCTCTTGAAAAAAATTGTTATATTATTTATTGCCTAGAAGAATAGTCGGTGTAACATTAAATAGACCATGCGACCTAACCTTGTGGTTTCCAAGGAGTTGATGAAATCAACTAACAGTTGGAAAATAGACATACAAAGCATATGTCCAACTCATATCTAAGGGATTAAAGGATCAATGGTTTTTATTTAATTATCACTAATTGTTTATTTTAAACTGTTATACCTCCTATATATTTACCACTCAGATATAGTGACTACCGATGGATTATCCCATGAATTACATCACATCCAATCTTGAATTTGGTGGATCTAAATAATTTAATCATATGGAATTAATGTACAAGAATAAAAAATACCTATTATTTGGGATTACAATTAACCAAACATTGTTCCATCAAGAAAAAATATATTTATGTGATTTATTATTCAAATCTATGGATTTTAATGAAACTAAATAGTGAATTCTCGTATCATTTTTTAATAATAGAGGATAAAGAGAGTTGATAATACCCCACTTGATTTATATATATCCTAGAATAGTTGTAGGATGATGATTTAGATTCAACGTGAGTAGAAGTGATCTATTTTGAGGTTAGATGGGACTTAAATATTCATTCCTATTAGGTTTTTGTGTTTATAATATTTTAGACTGATGTTGGAATTTCTAGCCCATATTGGACCGTCGTATAATTTTATTGACTTTATATGATACATCTATTTGAGTAACTTTCCTTTTCATGAATGATATTGGTATTAGTGATAGAAATTCTCATGATTCCATATGATTTTGTTTATATATATTAAATACAGTATAATTTTTCATTATCATGCCATTACAGTAATTTCAACACGTACATAGAATAAGTGGACTATCATGATATAGTTATGACTAATAGTGGTTGTGAGAATGAAATTCAAAGGGGATAATGATGATTATTGAATTGAAAAAAAGTATATAGTCATGATAGTGTTGGACCTGACCTAATGTTGTAGCATTAGGATCACAGAGGCCTTGTGTCTTGCCATAAACAATATACATGAGCATATTTCCACGAGTCTTTAATTATGACCCATGAATGGGTTTGATAGTACTGAGGCATAATATGTGATTATGGAAATATGAAGTTACTGTTTGGTAAAATCTATCTTGATGCATTCAAACTATTCTATGAACTATTACCTATCCTAAGGGATTTCTCTTGATCACTCCTAAAATAAATATCAATTATTTTTCATGAACAGAACTAATGATGGTACAACCAGGGATCGTGGATGGTTTATTAATATAATAAATATTAGTATATTATTTTTAATTATTATTTATGTGTTTATATGACCTTATTGTACAAATTTTATACTTATGAACTCATTTTATGGAAATATTGTTGTTGTTATATTGGTGGTTGTTCTTAAACCATTAATGGGAATCTCAATTTATATGTTTAATTTATAATTCGTGGTCAAGGCCTGGGTAAGTGACCTATAGTTTAATTTTTAATGGTGTGCATTGATCTAATAATTGTGTTATAAAAAACTATATATGAATATATAGTTTTTCATTAGTGAATTCACACATTTTCAAGACTCTAGATTGTCTTACAACATTATGTTCGTAGTAAATTAATATTTATAACATAGTTGAGTTTTTTTGATATTATGTTTACTTAACATCATCATGATATTATGCCTTATTATAATTTTATTTTTATTCTAGTCCATGTCTATGATAAAAGATTATACACTATATCCACTACATCTACAGACATTCCCAATTAGGTAGTCTCCTCTAGAATATGAGAGGGGGAAAATGTAGAAATTTTGAATATCCACATGGGTTCTATATGAGAAAATATGCATTGGGGAGTAGAAAAATTGTACAAGATACCAAGTAACATTTAGTTTCATTTTTAATTTTTTGGGACATGGTAAAATTGGGTTAGAAATTATGTGACTATGGGAGGGGAGTTGTGATGTTCCTAACAAAATATTGAGTAATTGGCCTAAATATTAATTGTGATTTGATTAATATTACATGTTTTATATTTTTTTGGGGGTTTTCATGAATTTTGAATATTATTGTTGGATAACACCTCACACACATATAGACAAACATATATATATATATATATATATCCTAGTGGGTGATTCATGGATGTTTTATAATTTAATGCCTTGATATTTATTATCAATTTGGTGATATAATCGTTTTTCAAAGATGTTTTGATATATCATTTAAGGAATTATTTATTTGATAAATAGAATATAAATATATTTTTTATGTACATGTAGGTGATTGAAAATATTGTATTGATGACTTGTATTAAGGATTGGTTATGACACGGTCGGTACACCTTTTGTGTTGGTTTCTCAAAAGACTATATTTCTAGTATAAATATGTTATCTGTACCGTATAACTTGTTAAATTTTTTCTTTTGTTGGATTTTATATACATCATAATCATTCTTTTGAAATTTAAATAAATGATTCCGTATATGATATTAACTTGAAATCATGTCTAGGCATGATCGAATTCTCTAGCTAGGAATGATGAACTAGTTACCCCACAAGCAATAAATTTGGGATGAACCTGAGCATGATTCTTCAACATTATTAGTTTTTCAAGGGTATGATACACTACAATAAAATTTCTTTTGGATTACATGTGACTATGGAATACAGTTATGGAAGTCCACGAATTAATTTTCTGTTGACATCAAGTCCCAAAATATTTCATACATCCATGGTATATGGGTACTATAGCATATCAAGGAATATATTTAAATTATAGATGATATATTTGACATGGTGAGTACAATAGATTTTTATTGAGCCAATTTTTTGACATTCAACAGTTTGGGAATCACCATAAGATGGTAAATTTGCATGGGATATGTAGAAATATGTTGTGAAAATATCATGGAGGAGTTTTAAAATATATTCTACATGGAATTATTTCAAGATATAATAAATAAGGTACATGATTAGGATATCATAATGCTCTAGCTGGGTTCCATGACATTGTCTGAACAATTTATTTATTTAATAAACTGTTATGCATCTCTACTCTATTGGGTAGAAAATATATATTACTGGGAAGGATTTTCTTGTTCAATTTTATTACATATTTTAGATTACATGTCAATATTTTTGACCTAAGGACATACAAAAATGATCTTTAAAAGGCCTTGTATTTGATATTGTCTTTGAGGAGAATCATTTAGTTCATCTTATTCCAAAATGAATATACATTGAGAGTGGACAATCTATATCATTATTCAATTTCCCCTTGAGTATTATGAGGATAAATAACATTTACATGAGGTGGAGTAGTTAAAAATATGATGAAAAGTGAATGGACTCATTATGTACCATATTAGAGTAACATATTTATTTAAATATAATAATGGTGGAAAAGAATTCATGTTTTTTCATACATCTCAGTGAAACGGTCATCATTATAGTAAGATGTGGTAACTATAACTACTAAAACCAATATCTCTATTGTTAGGATAATAATATGGTTCTAAATAGGCATGATCTATACAGAGAAGTTCTAGTCTATGTCCATAATAGTAATTTCATACTAAATATATGTTGTTTACATTGGAGTGACTTGTATCTAGTGGTTATGGTTATTATGCTAATTACGAATGAGTGCATGTGGTGGACCAGGAATCAAAAAAATATGGAATACGACCATTAAGATATTGAGGTATGTTCTTTATCACATCTTTTGTATCTATTTTGATTTTTGATACCAATGATTATTATTTTTTATCTACACATGTTCTATGTCATCTTTAATTTATAATTATATTATCCTCACAGTTACTTCCTATCAAAACAACCAAGGGGATGAATAAATATTGTCATTAGTCATATAAAAAATGTCGAGTTGTTGTTTCATATATTGTCATTTATGGGATTTTATGATTCATGGGATTGCTAGAGTTAAAGTGATAATTTTAAGGGATGGTTTTAGTAGCTTTATTTATCCAATTGATATATATCAAAGGTATTGATCTATTAATTAACCCATGGTAGAGTTTTATGCGATGAATGTGAGTTTCATGTTGAGGCCAGTAGAGTGGTACATGATTTGAGATAACATTGTTCCACCACAGATCATACAGTTGTCTTGGATCATGGTAGGGAACTGGATGTATGGTCCCCCTATTTTTATTTTATTTTTGATCCTATATATGTTGTCTTTCTAGATGATTTCATTGTTTTTTACCCAAAAAATGATTACAGTGTGGTATAAATACCCATGATTTTTCATTAGATGAACAAAATTAATTCAAATGTATTCATGGGTTTTTAATATAAATTTTTTATGATTATTTATGGGTGTATATAATATGTTTTAGATATTTATATAATCCTTTTTAATTGTTCATCATTTTAGAATGGTTTTCCCAGACCATATTGATCCTATAAAAATTAATATGTCTAGTGGTTGGCACACATTGGGATGTGCAAGGTTATGTTAAATTTTTTATCAATGAATATTATTTGAATGGAAATACCATGTTATGTGATCATGTAACAAAAACCATGGTTGGTTTATGATTTGAAAAAAAGAGTGAATAAATAGTGTGGGTTCCATGATCATGTAGAATCCCTCACACAGTTGGTGCATGATTTATTAAATGGTTCAGTAAAATAAGGTGTCTATATTATAATGACACAAAAATATAATTTAATAAAAATTAATATCTTATTTTTACTAGATCATATTACTAATTATTAGACTATATGATCTAGATCATCTAGCTCCTTTCTCTTGGATTTTTTTGCAATTCAAAGCTCGAATCCAGTAAATCCAGCTTAATTGATTATTGTGAATTAATGTTGGTGAAGAAAAGATGTTTCATTATTAGTGTTTATTCTTGATATATATATATTCACATAAGTCTAATAATTGATATGAAATATCATTTCTATATCAACATTCATTAATTCAATCTAAGGATGAATTCATGTATGTTTTTTGAGCTGTATTAAATATATAGTGTTAGTGGGAACCGTATTGATCCATATTAATCGTTCTATGATTAGAAAATACCATGTTAGTGTATTGGTGAGTAACAATGATTCCGTATGATATTGGGTTTGACATAGGTATATATACTCATTGGGATTCAAATTTTAATGTTGAAAATCAGGAAGTCATATTTTATTAACCAATATGGACCTTCATAAATTTTTTTTCATTGATGTGATACTGCTGGTTGATATATATAAATTCGAATAGAAACATAAATTACATAAATATACACTAAACATGAACACATGAATAATTTCAAAAATCATGAAAATTTCATATCATGATATTTAATTGGGACATTACATTCTCATTATAGCAGAGAAGTATAAACGTAATGTTCATCACCTAATTTCCCACTCATTCCATGAATACTTCCTAACATGAATCAACATGAAAACACCACTATAGGTTCTCTATCAAAATGAAATTAAAAATTTTCTTATATAACACATGCCACCATCATAACTTACAAATTCAAATGAGATAATGGAGAAGATAATTTAGTTGACTATCCTAAAAACCTCTTTTCTAGATATAAGGTAAACCACCTTGAATGAATTGTATAATAATTTTTTTTGAAATATTACCAATATAAAATTATTTTATATATAATATAAAATACATAATATGGGATATATAATATAACATAAAAACAATGATACAGGATAAAATCATTAATTCAATGTACTAATTTCCAGGCATCAACTTGACTACTAGTACTATACATCAGTAATAACTACCATAACCAAATATTAAAAACAATGTAACTAAAAAACCAAAATAATATGTCTTATATTATTATAAAATCATTTCATATTTAAAAATTTTAATTTTCTAAATAAATTATATTTATTTCCCAATAATTATTTCCCATTACATGTAAATTAATTTATTAACTCATTTTCATATGTATATTTTTAATTAACTATTAAAATTAAATACATATCCTCAAATAAAACTCTATAAAACTGATTGAAATTTATAAATTAGAAAAAAATATATTCACATATCCACTATGATGGATTGGATAAAACTATATGATGAAACCAAACAATATTTAATACATAGCTAATCATCACACACAATATTTTATTTAAAAAAAAGAAAACAAATAAAGAAATAAAAGTATATAAAATTATTCATAATCATAAGTAAAAAAACCTTTTGATTATCAATCCATATTAATTTTTCCCCATATAAGAAATGATCATTGGGTTTTATCATAGATAGACATATCACATTTCAATTATAATATTCAGTAAAATATTTTATTATAATGGAGACAATAATTTTAATTATCACCAAAAGTGTGAAGAACAGAGCTTGGATACATCAACAAATCATGAATCCAACTATAATAAGACAAATATGAATCAATGACCATGTTATCTAACTCTTATATTCAATTTAATTAGTCGAGTTTATTATCATTATTATAATATTAATAGACATTTACTTAAGGAAAACATAAGAATATTATATTAATTAAGACATCTATTTATATAAAATTTTATTTTTATAATAAAAAAATCAAATATTTTTTCTAGTAGATAAATAATCTCCTGAAACATCACTGAAAACAAACATACCTCGTTATAAATTATTAACAATATAAAAAATTACCATCAATTTCAATAATTATAATATATGTTTTATGTAGGAGTAGGATATAATCAATCATTACTTTATGTAACACTATAATCATATAAAATGCCTATAACCATCAAAAAGTTCATATTATCAATTAGTGAACATTGATATCAAGAATGTAAACAGTTGTATCCCAAAAAATGGTCATAGGGATTGATAAACATTGAATTAAATTATAGACAACAACGATCTCAAGTGAAATTTTTTAATGATATATAAAATTTCAAAATAGATTTTTCTCAAATGAGTTTTGTCAATCATTGGGATACAATAAATACATTTAGAAACTAATCATACCCTTCTTATCTATCTTGAAAATACTAATAACAACCAAATCAACAACTATTATCATCCTAGTTTCCATGAAGATTTAATAAATCATGTTGACTATTTATTATTTCCTCCACATATTTATACTCTATATAATATTTTTATTTGTTTCATCTAATACTACAAGTATTTTATTAAAGGAAATTACTTTGGTGGACTAGTTGATAAATGAATACACATTACATTCAGATAACAAACAATGGTAAGAATAAAATTCTATTGATTAATGTTATTAATATAAAAACTATCTAGTTCTCAATGTATAAATATTCGAGTTTAAAATACCATAGAATCAATAATAAAGATGATGTGAATAATAACCTTGAGTCAAATCATTATCTACCATGGGAAATGAGATCACATAAAATGGGACCAGTCATCATATAATTCTTATTAATCAATTAATGATATTAATCAATCATTGTATTCATATTATAAATAAAATATAAATTTATTCAACACTATTTATATGTACGTAAAATAAATCGGGTGACCTGAAATTGTATACCTATCTATATTTCCTCTTTGAAATTATATAAAATAGATACTTAATTAGGTAATATTTTAGAAAAGAGTTTTAATATAACAAACAATTGCCTCTTGTAAAATAATATTCTCTTTGTAATAAAGTAGTTCCTTATACTGTATATATTTCATTCACGTCGATGAGAGGAACTCGGTGTGACCGTTTTTACAAAACAGATAATGAAAAGTCAATTATTGGACACACACTCTAAGAATCATGAACCAACACTAACCACAAGATCCTATAGACTAAAAATTTATTAATGGGTTCTTATTGTACTTCCATGTTTGAATAAATACAATATTAAACCCTATTAATCATTATCTTGTCTCTTGATTTAAAATAATCACCTTAAGAATCTATACACTCATTTTAAAAAACTCATTGAGTTATTTCCAATAGTACTATTACTATTTCCCATCATCTCTCTTAATATCTACTACGGAATTCTACAAAAATTATATTCAAAAATCAAAAAGAAGACCATTATGAAAAAAAATTCTTATAAAAATGAAAACAAACTCAAATTATTGTGAACATGGAGTTAATTATTGATTATTTTATGGAAGTTCATTTTATTTCTCAAATATATCACCCAAAATTATTTAATGGTTTATAGAATGAGGATGGATTTCACATATGTAGCTTTATACCGACAATATTTAAATTATCACACATATGATGTTCTATAAGATTTTCATCATACCAACAGATCTCATTGGACCATAAATTATTTTGTCCAAGCTAGTCTCATTAAAATGATAATGTTTTCTATAATATTTATATATTTTCATTTCAAATTATTATCTTCCTAAACACCGAATATCAATAATTTAAATTAATTCACTTTAATAAATCTTTAAACCCATAATATCAAAAATATTCCATGCTATAATCCCACCTGATAAGGAAATAATGATGTTTTGCGAACCAGATACCACTCTCTTATAGGGCGAATGTCTGATACTGAAACAGAGTGTTTGGAAACCTACAAACATTATTCATTACAACATTATTCCAATATATGTGAAGATGAAATAATAACCAATAAATTTGTTTATATGTATAATAAAATAACAATAATAATATAATAATTATGAATATTATATAAAAAGAAATGTGTTCTAAAAAAATTTCTATATGAAAATGCAATAAAAATCACATCAAGAGAACAAAAAACCATGAGCTAGTATAGTACACTTCGATTAGCAACTGTAATCATGAATACATACCCATACACACACCAATATATAAATATATAAATATTTATATATAAACAAACATAGAAACACACATTCAAAAATAAATAACCATAATAATGAAAAAATTATATTATATAGTAAGATTATTACAATATGTACTAATGAAAATTTTGATGAATCGTTCCAAAACCATATGAAAAAGATACAAATATGATGTCATTACAAATTATTAGGTCAATACCCCATTACCATATTCAAAAAACACTCGCATAAAAAACAAACATAAATATAGTAAAAAAAATTATTATCAATATATATTTATACGGTTCCCTATAATTACATCCCCGCTGATGTTTTCCTTAAAATATCATGATTATATAAATCCAATAATACAATGCCCTACATATTTATATAACCAAATAAACACATAATATCTAAAACCAAAACCACAAAATAACATATATATCATTCCATTGACAATGCCATAGTCTAAATACTTATATCACATCCACTCATCACATATAAATACAATATTGGTAACACAAAAAAGAATGACATTGGACTCAATTCATAACACTTAAATTTCCTTTACCACCAACCACCTACATCTTAATAGACTCAAAATCACTAAAGAGTAATGAACTTATATCCTATTGAATATATATTCATACCACCAAAATGAATACAATAATTATATCAGATAGATAGGGATTGGTATTAGTCAACCATTATTATCATATCTATTATAGATACTGGGAAAATAATTAAAATCCATGACATCATAAGTGAATCTATATGGTCACCTAATATGAAAATTTATTCATATGTTTATCAAATAAGTTAAGGAATTTGTGTAATAATGTACAAAAGCCTTTCCAACGAATGGATTTAAAAACCCAATATTAAAATATACATTATCCATATAAAATAATATGTATAGAGTGTGACTAAAATACTAACTAAAATTTAAATTATTAAGAATAAAATATTTGAAATATTTGAAATGAACTATAAAAGATACATGTTGCGTTATATTAAAAAATATTTTTTAGATTAACACATGATCAATGAATAACTGGGAATGAAAATGTATCGAAAGTGGGAGTATTCAATATGATGACCATTGAAATGAACTCATTTAAGTTGTAGGTTATCCAGGTAATTCACTTAACCAGCCCCGAATATAAACTAAGAAATATTTATTTTGTCGATGTGTTATATGAGAATAATTCCTACGAGTGAAGATTTCCTCAAGCTTCACATATTAAGGATCTCTTAAAAAATCATTTCTTCAATATTAACTTCATGTATACAAATGAACTTCTGAAAAATAGATTTTCAATTATAAGGAAATAATTTCATTTAATTTTATATTAATATTACATGTTTTAACTACACGAATAAGTATGTTATTATTAATAACTATTTTTTAGAAAATTTTTTTTATATAAAAATACATTATTTAAAAATGTTATGTTTTATTAAAAATAAAATTCATAAATTTTAGTATTTTATTTTAAAAAATTATAATCATTTTTTATTTTGGATTTCTCGAATATCATTTATTTGTACATGATTTTTGAAGTTATATTAATTAATTAAAAGGGTATAATTTATGAAATTCTATATAATATAACCACAATAAAATTATTTCCAAAAAATTACTTATTTAAAAATATATTTCTGTATCAAATAAATAAGTTTAATGTATTATTGCAATCTTATTATCCAATGCCTAATATTTTAAAATTTTATATATCTCTTTAATGATATTTTCATTATTCTAATGAATTAATTATATATTAAGGAAATAATGTCTTTGATATAATTAATCATTAAATATATACGGATTGGATTATAATAATTATTTTAAATTAATGATAATCTATTGAATTATGAATTTTTTTTTAATAATAAATATTTTTTCTTCAAAATAATAATCTTATAGAAACTGTTTTATCACATTACATGAACTTGTCTAAAATTTAATTATCCAAATGAAATGATTTTTTATTTGATAAATTAGATTATGTATTTATAGTGTGTGGGGTCAATATTATTTAATAACATAAATTTTATTTCTACTCTTAAATGTTCTATTTTTTTGTTCACGACTAGTCACCATGGTGAACAAATCGTAAAAGTATCCGTAGAGTCAAATAGAATGGAATGATTTAAACATGTTTCCTTTTAAATTTTTTATTTTTCTCTAAAACATATCAACCTTGAAATAAATAATTTATCAACTACTAAGGCACGTTATTTATGAGTGAATTAACAGTCACAGATATTTTTGTATATTTACAAAAATCAATCACTTTTTCACTTATAAAATGGGAATCTTGAACCGCCCTTTCTTTTTCAATTTGTTTTCGATATTTTATTTATAAATAATTATACTAAAATTATTAAAATTAGGACATCATCATATTAATTTTTCTATTATTTAATTTTAATTATGGTAAAATAATTAACCATTATCTCTGTTTCCCTATAGAAAAATTCATTTTTGAATTTGGTGTTGTGCATATTAGGTAATCTACTACGTCTTTTTTTTTCATTTTCCATCACCATAATAAAAGTAAGGACAAAATAGATTATTTTATAAATATATTTCATATATTATTATAGATTATATATAAAAATGACATACCATTTTACTCATTTTTCTGGTTTATGGGAAAACAAAATCGTCTACTATGTGTTTGTGTGGACAACCGCTTTCATTATCAAATTCATTTCCATTTCTCTTTTATTCACCACCTAAAAGGGATAGTAATTATAATGTATTTATTGTATTAATATATTTTTATGATATCATTATTGTATTATTATAATAAAATGAATAATATATTAAAGATATGATCAAAAAATGATTTTCATATATTCAATTATTTAGAAAATTATATAAGAAAAATATTAAATTTATTCAAATAATATTTCAATATAAAATAGTTATTAAAGTTAATAATATATAATAATGACATATCGAACAAGTAAATAGTAAATTATACCAATATTATACTGCATGAAAATACATTAAAACTAAATTAACTCATAACAACAAACAAATGAGGATTGTTTGGGATTATTGTAAAGACCCATAAAATTCAAAGGAGTTTTTTTTCTTAATTTTCTTTGGCATTTTACAAGAACGTAGTTTCTAACGACACCTGATTCCGAGGCCCAGTGTGCCCAAAATCAATTTATGAAGTTTATCTCGGGTACGTTCAGTGAACGAGTGAGTGGGTTTTCCTAACATTTTAACTAGTGCTCAGAATCAATATCTGAGGGTACCGATGAAACCGCAGCGCCGGTAATTTCTTAGGAACACCTTTTCTGGATTTGCATTTGCTCGGGTGTGGTTATTTAAAAAAAGGGTTACCTAATGAATAAAATAAAAGTTGTGCAACAATTTTTATTTTATGTCCTATGTAGTTTGAACCTACTTATTGAATTTTAGGTGGGACCCACTATATCCTAAACCCTATTGATTGGATGTTAGTGAGGTGGGCTCCACGTGAGCCCGACATTTTCAACTTCCTCAAACCCCCATTTTTTTTGTAACACACCTGCACCCCCTTATTAAATTCCATGTCAAATCTCACATTAATTGGACTGTTATGAATCTTCAATTAATTCTTTTGAATTTAAAATTGAATGTTGTCTTGTGTGTGTTAATTAAATAAGACAAAGTCTTATTTCATTAGGGGTTGCTTCAGTGTGCTGAGAGGGAGAGTTCCAGGAAGAACTTCATCTTCCTCCCTGAAGAACGCGAAGAACGTCGTCCATCGACGAAGAACTCTAATTCCTCGGAGATCAACGACGCGACGCCATGTACCGCGACGCTGACGATGCTCTTCTCTGCGATGCCGTGTACCGTGACGTCGATGAAGCTCAAAGAGCCTCCTTCCGTGACATCGTCTTCTGCGACATCTTATTTCCACGACGAACCACGTTCGACGACATCATCGAGGTAGGGGTTAATTTTTTTTTCATGTTTTCTTTGCCATTGATCGACTTTAATATTAGGCCGCTTGTTATCGTAATAATGGGAGGAGGTCAGACCACATGAAGACGGTCGCCCCTCCTCCCCCCTTGATGTTGTACTTGTTGCGGCACGAGCAATGGCAGCGCGGTGCAACGCCACCTGATGGAAGCAAGAGGAATATGAGAAGATGCGCGGCGCCATCACGTCGTTCCGTTAAGGCCGAAAGAAGCCACAGTGCCATCATGCCGCGCCAGAGAACCACGAAATGACTGCAGCCGGAGCTGGGCCGCGGAGGAGGGGTGCGGCACCGTCACGCCACGCTGGTCAGACAAGGTCGCAGCCTAGGGCCGCGGTGGTGGGGGGAGTGGCGGCCGGAACTGCCAGCCGCTGGTTCAAGGAGGGCGGGACCCACGGGGGTCCCTCTGCAATACACCGGCTGGCCGGTTTCCGAGAAAACCCAAGGGTCGTAAACCCCGGCTGGCAAGGACCGGCCCCCACGTGGGCCGCTGTTTCTCAATCAGGGGGGGCAGCGAGCCCCCCCTTTCTGCGACAGCTCGGGTGAGCCGAGCTGTCTGGCAACGTGGGCCACACCGGATAGTCCAGGCCGCTCCCTAATGGGCCGGAACCAGTTCTTGTTGACCCGATTCGGGCCGACCCAGGGGGTCTTGGGTCGGGTCGGTCCGGGCCCAAAACCCCCTATTTCCGGTCAGTTCCATTCAAACGCCTGTATCATGGGATACAGACTTCCGATCGACGCACCGTCAGTTGCGATTCGATCCCTGGATCAACATGGTCCTTTCGGTATATTACACTCAAGGTTTATGAGAACATTGGGTACGTCCGGGTTGGTTCGAACACGAAACCAACCTGGCCCTCAGAGCGGAAACACTTATAAAGTGAGCTCCGGACGTCCGATTGACATGCCGTCGACATTGTTGGATTCCTCTTAGTGAGAAAGACCTTTTAGATTACTATGCTTGATGTTTGGATACATTTGGAGTACGTTCGGGTTGGTTTTGACTTAAAAAACAACCGGGCCCCTAGAACGAAAAAGCCAATAACACTCAGACCGGGCGTCCGATTGACGTGCTGTCTATCGCATTGGGTTCTCTTTGTCGAGACGGAACTTTTGGATACATAAACTCCGGACTACGTGTCAGTTTATGTATCGACCCCTTGGCTCGTGGAGCGGACCCTCCCGGAAATGAGCTTGCTATGTGTGGGAACCCTAGAGCTGGCTGCGACTACGACGACGACGACGACTGCACTTAAATCCTCTGTTGGTTCGGCAATGATGAAGACCTCACTGTAATCCTCCGTGGGTTTGGCAGCAATGAAGACCGTACTGAAATCCTCTATGGGTTCGACGACTATTACTACAGTTCTTGTATCCTACGTGGGTCCGAGAGTACTACTGTTCTTGTATCCTACGTGGGTCCGGCAGTGTTTGACTCTGTTCTTGTATCCTACGTGGGTCTGGCAGAGTAGCTGGTCTGTATCCATGTGGGTCCGATAGCTTAGCTAGTTTAGTATCCTACGTGGGTCCCAACATAAATGAATTAGTGGCTACATCTGATCATATCTATCACCTTACAAAGAAGTATACCTATGTGACCTGTGTCGTGACTTTCAATCATTATCTTCGATATGATTGACCTGCTTTCCTAGGTGGATTGGTTGTGCTTTCTTGTGTGGATTGGGTTGTACTATCCTGTGTGGACGTGATCAAACTTGGGCTCGGATGTTGGAGCCGAACTGGAAATGATAACTTTTGTATATGTATGGGCATATACATAACTTGTGTTGGATTTTACTTCGTGATTGTATCTTTCCTTTGTGGATTATCTTTTATGGATTTTGGGAGACCTTCGGGGGTCTCGGGGTCCCTACTAAGTAGCGTATACTTACCCATGCACGGGATATGCCCGCACTACGTTGTGTTGGATGCAGATGACGAACAATGCTGGTCGTGGATGAGGCTTGTGGAGTAGGTCGGTATATGGAGGTGGACTACTAGGCGGGACGTACACGGAGCGAACTACTGGACCTGAGGAGCTGAGGAGGCTATTTGTACCCACCCTTCAGTTGAGACTTCCAGTGGACGGCTCGACGTTGCTGCTTTACTTTTAGTTGCTGTACTTTCTTTCCAGTTGTACTTTACTTTCAGTTTGGGTTTGTATTCTAGCCCATTTTCTTTCCGTACTTACTATTGTACCCAGTTTTACTTCGTGTTTACTTCAGCTGGCTTACTCTCTGCTGTTTGTTTACATTATAAGGCAATGCCTTCCCCTTTTTATCGGGATTTATGCCTTTGGTGCTAGTCTCCATCCCCTGGCCTATGGGAGGCGGGCTTGTGGTAGTCACGACATGGGTCTCGAGGACGGGACATGACAAATTTGTAACAGAGGAGTTTGGTTCTGCCGTAGAACTCAGGACATTGATCTTTCTTCTATGTGAAGTAATAGTGTTAAGGGTATTGAGTGTGTGTATCAGTCTAGGGAGTTCAATGTTGGTACGACGACCGACTTATTCGTACACAAAGACCCTGACTTCTGATTTCCGACTCAATGCACGAAGACATTTATTGCATGTGTTTTTAAAAATTTTTCTCTGTGATTACTTTGTGTCAGCTCACCAAGTATACTGTTTTGACCGTGGTACACTTGATTCTTTTCAAGATGACCCCACGACGTCAGCCAGCTATGGTTCAGAGCTTCATGCGAGACGACATCCCACCGAGTGACGAGGCCTCGGTGTAAGTCCATTTACAGTAGAGGCACCGACGATACCTCTACCCGCTGAGCCACCGATGCCACCAGCCCCAGCTGCTGAGAGTGCACGTCGCCTTAGTGCACGGCATGGGTTTCAGCGTCAGAGGCTTCCCAAGTTCCGTAGGGATATGGACCCTTAGGAAGCTGGGGATTGGCTGGAGGATGTAGTTTGTGTTTTCAGTATTGTGGGGACACCAGCTGTCCTCATGGTGATCCTTGCATTGAGCCTCCTGCACGCGGAAGCAGGCAGATGGTGGAGCTTGATGCTCCAGGTGCACGGCGAGGCATCTCTTCTCTGGACGGACTTTGAGAGACTCTTCCACTTAGAGTTCTTCCCATCCACCCTCAGTGCGGGGCACATCCAGGAGGGACTACAGCTGTGAGAGAGAATCATGATGGTTGCCCAGTACTCGGTGATATTTACCGATCTCTCGCGCTATTCGATGGACATGGTATGGGATCCATTTTTCCGGGCATGGACCTTCGAGCAGGGACTGAGACACGAGATCTGGGCATTGATGATCTCCCTCAGCATTCCGACACATGCATGAGTACTCGAACGAGCCCTTCTCATATAGAGATTTCTTGTTGAGCATACACCAGCAGAATGACCTACCGCAGGATGGTATACAGTAGAGATGTCTGCAGCTGGCAGTCAACGGACGTCACAGGGGTCCAGGCAGACCAGACCATCAGGTGGTCCGCAGGGAGCAGGCGGATGAGGCATAGAACTGGCTGAGCAGCGGGTGATGGGTGACACTTTGAGGCTTTACCACCAACACCACCAGGTGGTCCACCCCGACCCCAGGGAGCTGGCAGGCAGAGACACACTCATCTTATGTAGTGGAGGCCTTTCACCATGGTGCACCAGAGATGATTCGAGGTACTATCTGTGTCTACTAATACCTTGCTGCAGTTCTTATAGACGCAGGAGTGAGTCATTCATTCATTTCCGCTTCCCTTTTTCGGAGCTCGGAGATTCCGACAGAGCCGTTGGCTCGATTCTTACGGCTAGAGACTCCTACGGGAGCAGAATCGACGATTACGCACTCGTGATGGTAGTGTGAGCTTACTCTAGGAGGAAAGATATTCGGATGGGATCTTCTTGTAGAGGCGTCGAGGACTTACGACATCATCTTGGGCATGGATTGGTTATCTACAGTCCATGCTCAGATCGACTGTATTAGGCGCAAGGTGTGATGTGTTCACACCGATGGGAGCATGTTTACCTTCACCGGCGAGAAGGGAGCCTTAGCAGCGCATGATGGACTCACATAGATGAGAGGACAGCTGATCACTCATCAGTTGGGTAGCCTCATCCTAGGAACTGTTGACATGCAGAGTCCTAGTTTTCCTACAGTGGTGGATCAGTATGCGGATGTTTTCCCTGATGACGTTCCAGGACAACCTCCTCGTAGAGAGGTAGACTTTTATACTGACCTGTACCCTAGAATAGCCCCGATATCCACTCCAGCATATCAGATGGCCCTTGCTGAGCTTCGAGCGCTATAGGTACAGTTGGAGGACTTGCAGGGCAAGGGATTCATCTGACCCAGTCTTTCACCCTGGGTTTCCCTGATTTTGTTCGCCAAGAAGGAGGACGGGAACTTGCGACTGTGTGTCGACTATCGTTGCCTAAGCCAGGTGACTGTGAGGAACAAGTATCCGCTACCGAGGATTGACTTCGATCAGCTCATGGGAGAATGGTGGTTCTCGAAGATAGACCTCAGATCAGGCTAACGTCAGCTCAGAGTTTCGGAAGAGGACGTGCAGAAGACGACCTTTAGATGTCAGTATGGCCACTTTGAGTTCTTCCTTATGCCTTTTGGTGTAACCAATGCTCTAGCAGTGTTCATGGGTCTCATGAATAGGATCTTTCAGCCATACATCGATCGATTTGTCATGGTCTTCATCGAAGACATTTTGATATACTCGACCACTGAGGAGGATCATGCCTACTACTTGCGGGTTGTACTGGACACACTCCGAGAGCACCAGCTTTATGGTAAGCTCTCGAAGTGTCAGTTCTGGTTACGTGAGGTCCACTTCTTAGGACATGTCATCTCTGAGGCGGGAGTTGCGGTGGACCCTGTGATGATCAAGGCAGTGCTAGCTTGGGAGCCACCCAAGAGCGTGACGGAGGTGCGGAGTTTTTGGGTTTAGCTGGGTACTACCGGAGACTTGTGACAGACTTCACCAGAGTTCTGGCATCGCTCTCAGCTTTGATGAAGAAGGAGAAAACCCTTCATGTGGTCAGATATATGTCATCGGACATTCTAGGAGCTGAGACAGAGGCTGACCAGTGCACCTATCTTGAGGCTACCGGAGGAGGGAGTAGGGTACGTAGTCTACTACGATGAATCAGGGACCGGGCTCAGATGTGTCCTGACGCATGAGCGAGCAGTGATCACCTATGGATGACGACAGTTGACGAAGCATGAGTAGAACTACGCTACCCATGACCTAGAGTTAGTAGCAATGGTCTTCACTCTGAAGATGTGGCGACACTATCTGATGGGAGAGCGCTTTACATTATACTATGACCATCAGAGTCTCAGGTACATCCTCTCGGCGGAGGACCTGAATATGAGACAGCGGCGATGGCTCGAGTCCCTCCAAGACTATGACTTTGAGATAGTCTATACTCCTGGAAAGGGAAACCTAGTAGCTGATGCTCTTACCATGAGGATGGGCATTCACATACTTGGGGAGGCAACATAGTAGCTAGCCGCTTTGCGGATATAATTCATGGATAGAGATGGAGCATCATTTATTCAGTCACTACCAGTCACTCCTCTAATTCTTCAGCAGTTCATATAGGCACATCGTGGAGACATTGACTGTGAGACACGGCGTGCACAGATATCCTCAGGACAGATAGCAGATGGATTCTCTATGGGAGGAGAGGACGTCGTCCTTTTCAGAGGACGTACCGTGGTACCAGATGCTTTACAGAAGGAGGTGCTAAGAGAGTTTCACACTTCCCCTTTAGCGGTACATCCAAGAGTGGTGAAGATGTACCAGGATCTCAGACGTCAGCACTGGTGGCTGGGTATGAAGAAGGGTGTGACAGAGTTCGTTTATCGATGCCTCAACTGCCAGCAGGTGAACGCAGAGCACCAGGTACCAGCTGGATTGTTACTGCCCATGGAGGTCCAGGAGTGGATGTGGGATGGTATATCTATGGATTTCGTGACTGGACTTCCACGTACATTCAGAGTTCATGACTCCATTTGGGTGATTGTCGACCGACTCACCAATTCGGCCCACTTATTACCCATTAGAGAGAAGGGATCGGTAGAGAGTTTGGGGCATCTCTACGTTCATGAGATTTTACTGCTTCATGATGTTCCATCATCTATCATCTCCGATCGAGATGCTCGCTTTACTTCATAGCTTTGGAAGGGGTTGCATGAAGCATTCAAGACGCAGCTACGTCTGTGCACCGCCTTTCACCCACAAACGAATGGTCAGATGGAGAGGACCATTCAGACTCTCGAGGACATGCTTCGTGCATGTATCCTCGACTTTGGACGCAGCTGGGAGGAACACCTACCCTTGGTGGAGTTTGCGTACAACAACAGCTACCACTCCACCATCGGGATGGAACCATACGAGGCATTGTACGACCGACCTTGCAGATCACCTCTCTATTGGACAGACCCTGGGGAGTCAGCACTTGTGGGAAAGGAGATGGTCCAGGCCAAGACAGGGAAGGTCCAGATCATCGAGGAGCGGATGAGGACAACTTATATACATCATAAGTCTTATGCTGAAAAGAGGAGGAGACCACTAGAGTTTGAGGATGGCGACCACATTTTCTTACGGGTCCCACCGTGATGTGGATTACAGAGATTTGGCCGGGGTGGCAAGTTATCTCCGCGCTTCATCGGACTGTTTCAGATTCTCAGCAGGATAGGTGAGGTGGCTTATTGCTTGGCTCTACCACCTCAGTTGCACCAGGTGCATGACGTCTTCTACTTATCTCAGCTGAGGAGATACGTGCACGACCCGACACATATCATCGACCATGGGGAGATAGACATTGATGATGGGGGGACTTTTTCGGAGGTCCTGGTGGAGATTGAGGACTGACAGGAGCGGGTCCTATGTGGGCAGTCGATTTCTCTAGTGCACATCAGATGGAAGCACGAGAACCTCCATGAGAGCACTTGGGAGGGGGAGGCACAGATACATGCTCAATACCCTCATTGGTTCCCCTAGTTTATGATGTATCTTTACAAGGATGTAAACCCCTGATGTGGGAGTAATGTAAAGACCTATAAAATTCAAAGGAAATTTTTTTCTTAATTTTCATTAGGATTTTAAAAGAATGTAGTTTCTGACAGCACCTTATTCCGAGGCCCGGTGTGCCCAGAATAAATTTCTGATGTTTAGCTCGGGTACGTTCAGTGAACGAGTGAGTGGGTTTTCCTAACTGTTGTATCGTTGCTCGGAATCGAAATCTGAGGGCACCGATGAAATCGCAGTTCCAGTAATTTCTTTGGAACACCTATTCTGGAGTTTTGTTTGCTCAAGTGTGGATATTAGAAAAAGGGTTAAATAATGAATAAAATAAAAGTTGTGCAAAAATTGTTATTTAATGTTCTAAGTAGTTTAAACCTACTTATGTAAGATGAGGTGAGACCCACTATATCCTAACCCCTCTTGATAGGATATTAGTGAGGTGGGCCCCACACGAGCTCCACCTATTCAAATTCATCAAACCCCCATTTTTTTGTAACACACCTGAACCTCTTTATTAAATGCCAAGTCAACTCTCACGTTAATTGGAGTGTTAAGAATCTTAAATTAATTCAATCAATTGAATGGATTCTTTTGAATTTCAAATGGAATGTTGGAGTGTTTGTGTTAATTATATAAGACAATGTCTTATTTCATTAGGGGTTGCTTCGTTGTGTTGAGAGGGAGAGTTCTAGGAATATCTTCATCTTCCTCTCTGAAGAACACGAAGAACGCCAACCATCGACGAAGAATGCTAATTCCTCGGAGATCGAAGATTCAACGCCGATGATCCTCTCATCTACAATTCCATGTACCGCGACGTCGACGATACTCACAGAGCCTCCTTCCACGACACCGTCTTCCGCGATGTCTTATTTCCACGACGAACCTAATTTGACAACTTCATAGAGGTAGGGGTTAATTTATGTTCGTTTTTTCTTTTCCGTTCATCGACATTAATATTGGGCTGCCTGTTATCATAATAACGGGATGAGGTTGTACCGCACGAACACGGACAACCATCCTCCCCCCTTGATGTTGTACTTGTTGTGGCACGAGCAAAGGCAGTGCGGTGCAAGGGCACCACGCAAAAGCAAGAGGAATGGGCGAAGATTCACAGCGTCATCGCGCCGCCCCGTTGAGGCCGAATGAAGCCGTGGCGCCGACGCGCCGCGCCGGAGAACCACGAAAAGACCATGGCCGGAGCGGGGCTGCGGCGGAGGGGCGCGGCACCGTCATGCCACGCCGGTCAGACAAGGTCGCGACCTAAGTCCGAAGTGGTGCTGGGAGCGGCGGCCGGAACCGCCGGCCACCGACACAAAGAGGGCGGGACCCACGAGGGTTCCCCCGTGACACACCGACTGGCCAAACCGAACAGCTGGTTTCCGAGAAAACTCGGGGGTTGTATACCCTGGCTGGTAAGGAGCGGCCCTCATGTGGGTCACTGTTTTTCAATCAGTGGGGCCATGTGCCCCCCCCCCCTTTCCGCGACAGCTCGGCCGAGCCAAGTTGTCTGGCCACGCGGGCTGCGCCCGACCCAAGCCAACCGGACACACAGGTTCGGGCCACCCAGGCTGGGCCAGGCCGCGCCGGCTGGGCTAGACCCGGTTCGGGCAGACCCGGTTCGGGCCGACCCTTGGGGTCTTGGGCCGGGTCGGTTCGGGCCCAGAACCCCCTATTTCCGTTCAATTCCATTCAAATGATCGTATCCTGGGATAGAGACCTCATATCGATGCACCGTCAGTTGTAATGTGATCCTTGGATCTTGATGGTCATTTCAGTATATTACAATCAAGGTTTCGGATAACATTGGGTACAGACAGGTTGGATAGAACACGAAACCAACCGGGACCTCGGAGCGGAAACACTTATAACTTGTGCTCCGGACGACTGATTGACGTGTCATCGACATTGTAGGATTCCACTTAGTGAGACGGACCATTTGGATTAAATAGCTAGAGGTTTGTACGGAGTTGGTGTATGTTCGGGTTGCATTTGACTTAAAACCCAACCGGGCTCCTGGAACAAAAAAGCCAATATCTCTCAGACCGGGCGTCTGATTGACACGTCGTCTGTTGCGTTGAGTTCCCTTGGTCGAGACGGAACTTTGGGATACATCAACCCTAGACTACATGTCAGTTGATGTATCAACCCCTTGCCTCGTGGAGCGGACCCTCCCGAAAATGAGCTTGCTGTGTGCGGAAACCCTAGATCTGGCTGCGACTGCGACGACGACGACGACTGCATTGAAATCCTCTGTGCGTTCAGCAGCGATGAAGACTGCACTGTAATCCTCCGTGGGTTCGAAACAATGAAGAACGTACTGAAATCCTCCGTGGGTTCGACAACGATGACTACTGTTCTTGTATCCTACGTGGGTCTGGCAGTACTACTGTTCTTGTATCCTACGTGGGTCCGGAAGTGTTTGACTCTGTTCTTGTATCCTACGTGGGTCTGGAAGAGTAGCTAGTCAGTATCCTATGTGGATCTGATAGCTTATCTGGTTTAGTATCCTATGTGGGTCCCAAATTAGATGAATCAGTGGCTACATCAGATCATCTCTATCACCATACGAAGAAGTATACCTGTGTGAGCTGAGTCTTGACTTTCAATCATTATCATAGATATGATTGACTTGATTTCTTATGTGGATTGTGTTGTGCTTTCCTGTGTGGATTGGGTTGTATTATCTTGTGTGGACGTGATCGAACTTGGTCTCGGATGTTGGAGCCGAACTGGAATTGATAACTTAGGTATATGTATGGCCATATACCTAAGTAGTTTTGGATGTAACTTCATGATTGAATCTTTCCTTTGTGGATTATCCTTTGTGGATTCTGGGTGACCTTCGGGGGTATCGGGGTCCCTACTGAGTAGCGTATACTCACCCCTGCATGGGATATGCCCTCACTACATTATGTTGGATGCAGACGACGGATAACGCTGATCGTGGTTGAGGCATGTGGAGCAGGTCGGTAACTGGAGGTGGACCACTGAGCAGGACGTACACGGAGCATACGGTTGGACCCGAGGATCTGAGGAGGCTATCTGTACCCACCCGTTAGGTGGGAATTCCAGTGGACGGCTCGACGTTTCCGCTTTACATTCAGTTGATGTACTTTCATTCCAGTTGTACTTTACTTTCAGTTTGGCTCTGTATTCTGGACCATTTATGTTCTGAACTTACTATTGTACCTAGTTTTACATAGTGTTTACTTCTGTTGGCTTACTCTGTGGTGTTTTTTACTTTATAAGGCAATGCCTTCCCCTTTTTATCAGGATTTACGCCTTTGGTGCTAGTCGCCAGCCCCTGGACTATGGGAGGCGGGATTGGGGTAGTCACGACACGGGTCCTGAGGATGGGTCCTGACAATTATGTTGGATTGACCACCTAATTAAAAAATTACAAAAATACAATATATGATAAATAAAAAATAAATTATATATTAATATTATATAAATATGTAAATAATGATTAAATTTTAATAAATAAAAATCTATAATTAATTAATTAATTATGAAAACAAATTTTATATGTTGAAAATCATAGAAAAAGTTTTTTTATCAATATATGTTATTTATTTAGTCATAAATTGAAATATATTATTAATAAAATATTTTATTTAATATATTTAAATAATTATACTTAAATTTGAATAAGCAACATTGTATGATGATGAAATTTTGAAGTCCCCCTTATGAAACATTTATAGATGGACAAAACTGTAAACACCTGGTGAAGGAAAAGGGGTTGTAACTAACTAATATACCTGGAAAATGGTTATAAAAGTAAATATATTAAGATTTATGTATGAATATATTAATTAGCTAATATATAAATCCTGTTATATTTTTTTGTACATTTAGAAAAAGTGTATCTTTCTATATAGAAAACAATGTATGGGTATCTTTATCTCAAATATGAATCCATTAAGACTTGATTAATCTACAAAACATTATTACATTTAAATAGTATTAAATTTTATTTATATAAATTTTGTATCTATATTTTATTATATTTAAATATATTCAAAAAAATTTAAATGTTATACATCTTATCAGATTTCATTTAAAATATTACAAAGGATATGTGGGGTTTTTTGTGACTCAAATACATTCCTTGGGTTATAATCACTCTCCCTTGACTATAATCATCCATGATTTTTTATGAAACCTATGAATATTTTTTTCCCAAATTATATTATATTGAAGTCATGATCTATTCCAATGAATTATTCATTAATAACTCTATTTTCCAATAATATTTTTCATTGAATAGTTCTTGTTTATTTGAATTGATTATTCCTCCATGCCTTTGTTTTTACATTCCAAAATTTTTATCCATTCCCTTTTTGAAACAATAATTGTTATAAACTCCAATGATCATTTTATTATAGTTTATTAATTCTAACATAATACATTATCTATTATTATAATCATGTTTGTTTTCAACAAGTTTATTTTAAAATATTGAAATTTATTTTCTATCATTTCAAAATAAAATATTTTTACATTCACCCAACAACATCATTTGGAAAAATTTATGAATTTTTCCATATTCATTTATAAATGATTCATTATAAATGTTTAGGTTTTCCGTTTATATTCACCTCCACATTTTGAAAAGATTATTTATTTTTAGTATTTAAATTATTAATGAATATTTTTAAAGGATAATATTTAAACAGTATTTTCACTTTCCTTTTATGAATGCATTTTTTATTTTTAGTTATTCGTTATTTGTGACAATTTTATATGTATTTTTATAAATATATAATTAATTATCAATTTAGAATAATAATTATTTTTAAAGGATATTTTTATTGTTAAACATATTAATAATTTCATCATTCATTATCCACATTCCCTTATCAAAAATGTGTTTATCAATATAATTTATAATTTAAATTTTATAACAATATATATAATGTTATTTTCAAAACATATTTATTTTAATTTTAGTTTTTATTCCATGTTTTATCAATGATTAACTGATGTTTTTGTTATCTTATATATTTCATATTTTTGTGAATTATTTTGGGGAATTATATTTTGATATAATAAAAATTGTTCCCTAAAAGTTTTATGTTGTGATTTTGAAACATAATATTATTCAATGAATCATTTATATAATGAAGATGTTGGATTTCTAGTGGCACATAATTGTATGTTTACTGATGGATGGGTTCAAATACAACTCTCCATTTCATTTATTTATGTATTTAACATCCTAACATGGAGACCACTATTTGGTTCCATGGGTTGGGGGTCATATGTAAATATTATATAAAATATTATGGATTTTGTAATGTCTCAACAGAGCATGAAAATATTAATGAATGGATAAAATATAATATTTGTATCACAATATGAAAAATAAATAATCGATCTATCTTAGAATGAATCACTAACCTAGAATAGAAATATTCTCTCCTTATACGGAATAATAATAAAATCAACCAAAATGATTGGGTAAGATTCCATGGTCCCTAGATGTATCCATGGGGTCTACCTGAGTACCAAACGATGACCGAAAGAAATTGTGATATAATACATAGTAGACCACAAAAAACAATTTCCATGAAAATACCCATTCTATGATTTATAAGAAAATGTAATTTGTAGTATATCGCTTGTATAAAAGTAATGAAAGTACTGTGATACAATTATAGTGGTAATATACATCCTGACGAGGATCCGTAAAAAAATTCATCCTCCAATAATATGGGAAGCTGTAAAAGGAAGAAAGTTATGTTATGTAGTCTGGAACAATATAATGATACCCATACTATGGATATCTCAAAAAAATTCAAAAATAAACAGTATCCATGTCGAGTATTCATGTGTTAATCCTAAACCAAGACCATTATTTATAACTCAGTATGAAATATTTATCACGGACATGACATATAATATATATATAATACCCATCACGACCACTCAGTATAACCGTTTATAAAAAATCAATCAAGTTCATGTTGTATAATCAAGGGTCATCCACGGTGGTAATTCCATCAAATTATATGACTCATTCCTAGAAAGACAATATCCATGTCATAGAAAACCCTAGAATACAAAACTGGTGCCAATAAAATCATGATGAAAACTAGGTACAAGCTTGAATGGGGTCCAAAGAGAATTTCAATATACCATGTCTAATGAGATCCCAATAATAATAGGTCTGAGGGGTAGTAAGATCCATGGAATCTGATAGAATCATTTTTCAAAAATGTATATAGGCACATGGTGTTAATTATTGTAGTCAATACCATTGATGTTGAAATTTCAATGGTCTCATATAGAATCAGAATCCAAGGTATATTGATCAATGAATCCAGAAGAATAATCACATTAAAACTCATTTTATTCAAATTCCATATACCTTCCATGAGTTCATTCAAATAATAAAACAATTATATATAATTTATATAATAAAATGAAAATATATTTCATCACATGAAACAAAAAAGAAAGTAGGAATAAACTCTCTCCAATCAAAATATTCAATTCCCATTCAGTTTTAAAAGGTATCCCTTCAACATGTAATGTTCAAACAAACCCCATGGGTGGTATCAGAAAAGGGTATATACAATGGTTCACCCCATGGGTGGAATAGATTTTGGAAAAAACCTCTTAAAATATGAAAGGTACTATAGGAAACCTAAATAGGGAATATTTCGTTCAATTAAATCATTTATTTATTTATTTGGAAACCAATAAAATGTCCGGAATGGGGCACAGTTGGATGTATTCTTATAAATATCTATTTATTGAGGTTAATTTCTATACCACCTATAATTGGTTCATTGTATATCACACATCAAATATCATATTTTGATCCATCAGATATCAAAAGTAAATTAACGAATAGTTAAAATCCATGATAATAGGGAATGAATACATTCAATTATATAATGTATCAAATACCATTAAAAATAAATTATAAAAGAATACTAATATAGAACTAACTCACATGGTTCTACAATGATTGATATTGGATGAAATGGTGTCGTAATTGACAATAGACACAAAATAAAAAATTTAGGATAAAAATATTGATATGTCCATCATACACCATGTGTGAGAGAATTGAGGGTGATTCGATAGAAATATGATTCCCTACTTTTTTTTATTAAAATCCAAACTCGAACATTTATAGAGATTATAAATGCTTATATTTCATTACAAGCCTAGGATATTTCCCTCAGATAAGAACCCCCCCTTGACATGGAAAGGCATGCCCAGGCTGTTACACATTCTGTACATGGAATGAAGTAAACATCCAACCCTTCCTTCCATCATTATTTCCAATCAAGACCTTACCGGAGTATGAAAATAATTTTTGGTATTCATATTATAGAATTTATAAAAAATAGTTTAATTGGAAGTAAAATATCCATACCGTATATAAAAACATAGTTTCTTACAATAATCCCCCTTAATGAAATTTATCCCCATATTACCCTTATAAAAAGTTGTCTACAATTTTATGAGAAAACCTATCTCCACTGAGTGCAAACACTGTCCTAAGAATTCCATGATTCATTGTATAATCAGTCCCTCCTCTGTAGAACCCATACTAGGTGAACTAATCGGACTGAGAGAACATTTTTCACTTATTAGTGATCTGAATAAGAATATTCTCAAATGACACATCAAAATATTACTCCAAATAAAATGTATTTAGATTTTGATATGGGTTTGAGTGATTATGGTTCTACTGAGATACATGTAACACATCATACATATCCTAAAACCTCTGAGATAACTAAAAATGAATGTATATCCTACCAAATATTTATAAAATATCAAATGGACCAAAAAATATCTATAGATTATTAACCTTAGACCTAATCGATTTGTGTCACAGCCTCAGAGATATATGTAAATTTCTAAATAGCTTACCTATAATACCTAAGGTCAATGATAGTGATCGACATTGGATTTGTTCCTCTATTTTGTGGTATCCTTTTTTTTAAATAAAATATACCTATTCTAAAATATCTTAGATGATAATAGGTGGAATATATATTTCTTCACCTTCCACTAACAAGCATAGGGGTGATCAGAAATGCATAACATATAATGCCTCATAATGTGAAACACGTATAGTCACCTTATATATTTTTTTGTAGGATAACTCAAATAGAAATGTATAACTATTCCAATAGTTCCCTAAATCTAGGAAAAAATGGATGAAGCCTATCCTCAAGAACATGAATCATGTGCTTTGATATGAAATTAGTCTGAGGGTAGTATATCATACCCAAGAACACCTATGTGCTCAAAACCATATGGAAACTCTACCAAAATCAATAAGTAAACTTTGAATCCATATTTGATTTAATAGTTTGAGGAAACCCTTTATGTCTCACAAACTCAATCATATAAAACATCTCAATTTGATATAATATGAATTTCCCACTTATTAAAACTAAATGGAAAACATTTTTTTCTTGCCCAAAATAAACCTAAACCACATCTCTACCTTTAGGTGACCTCCAAAAAATGATTATCAAATCCATCATGACATCATCATACATCCACTCTACAATTATTACCTACTATAAAGACCTATCTATTTGATGTTGTTCCTCCTTCACCTACTAAAATGAGGAATTCCACATAAATAAATATCTCACATGTGGTTCATCCCTAACCACCAATACTAGCGATGTAAATCATGATAGACTATTTAGTAATGCCATGATGTATTTCATTAAATAGGCATAAATATCCTACATCATCTCCTTGTGATTATATTATGAAACCCATACAGGATGATGAATATGTAGTGTTTCATCCTCACCAATAGTCCAACCAAGAGGGGTGTCCTCCCCTACCACTCACCCATAGGAGTATGCCTTTAGCATCAGATAATTAACCCATTACCACTCTATCTAGAAGACAAGAATTCGTAACAAAGGGATAAAGGAATGTATGGTCATGACTATCTTTCACCACCATGATAATCAGTCAAACCATGTTCCTGAGGTACCACTCAATACTAGACTCTTAAACATCCTTTTTATGATTCCTCTTACATGGTGCATGGACTATAACATTTTATTTTCCAGGAATACAGTTACCCAAGAGTTAAAAAAATTATGCACTCAACCCACCTTTACAATCTCATTTTATGTTAATGCTATGTAAATATGTACTTGACGTCCAATTGTTCTATGTGCATCAAAATATGCTCTACCTATAAATATTGTCCACAATAGTGGATGGAATTTAACACGATTGATGACATGAGATATTTCATAAGCTAATTCCTATTGGGGGGGTGGTAAACAACTGAGACATGCACACCATTACTCTATATTTGTGCTTCATAACTCATCCTACACAAATATTTTATGCATGACCAAAAACATTGTATTCTAGTCAAATCTCTAGATGGATTTGGATGGGACCCAATTTCAGTCTCCTGTTCAGCTCATGATAGTTTTCTCATGGGTATATATCTATAAGAACTTCTCGACCTTCATAGTCATTCTATTATGTTGTTATTTTATGTGTGAAGTTTTCTTTTTGAGATAACTGTAATAACCAATAGTCCCTATGAAACTCCACATATTGATGAAATTGTTGGGCTTCTTCTAAGAAACTACTAATCTCAACATCTCTTGTTCCACTAATTCTTAATCTATGAGATAATAAGACCCATGTAGTGAATTTTATTCATCCATAAGTAGAACATTGTCAGTATAGCATAAAACTAACACTCTATCTTTGAATCTAAATCAATATCATGATGTTTTTCAAGGATGTGTCTATTTTGAAAATACACTCATATAGCTCCCATAAAAAACCTAAAATGAAACATGATAAGGACTGAAACCAATTTACATCATTTATATAAAAAAATATATAACTTTCATGAGACTTTCTAGTATAACAACATTCTCTTATTGGTCACAACTTTTATGAAATGTCGTATACAATCTATCTGTAGCTCGAACTCATATTTAATGATACCTTGATCTAAAATAAATATTCACTAAACCCCCAGATCTTCCAAGATAATTGAAAACGTCATATATCTATTTTAAGGGATTCTTTTTCTTATCCATAAACTAGTTCAATTTCAGATTATATTGACATAGCCTAAGGGTACCATCATCCTATTTCAAAAAAATTAATGGTGAACCCTTCAGAGAAGTACAAGGTCATACAAAATCCATTTCTTTATGAGTCCTCTAGCTACATATTGGTATTCTATTACACATTATTATCCGTTATTTAAGGATGAATGAAAGCTGAGGACACTCCTAGTACTAGCTCGGTAGAAAAATACACCTCTCTCGGAAAATGTAAAAGAAACTTTTTCAACATGAAACATCCCTAAAATGATCATCCACTGAAGTAAAATTATCCTGAAGTGATCCTTGATCATCATGATATAAACTATCTATCTAGGATATCATACCACCCAAACCAAGGATTATGTATTCTATCTCAACTCACCTAGAAATCCCATTCATCCTAGTTAATAAAAATCATGCCTATGATGGTGTCTTGTTCAACCTACTATGATAACAATCTATATGAGATGAATAGGAAAAAAGAAAATCCATCCTCAGTATGGAATCAACCCTTGTTATCTCATGGGAAAAATGTTCGCATTTAATTATACACCCCCAAATATCAATGAGTAAACACTATATGAGAGTGCGCATAAACTCGAATGCCCAATATAGTATCCAATGTCATAATTATATCATAAAACTAAATTACAATGTTGTAGCTTTCAACATGAGACGTGTATTTAAAAATATATGAAACAACAATATCAAAAAAATAAGTTCCCAAATTAGGGGATACTAAAATCATACCTCTCACTGTAGATGACCTAAATCTCTTCTGCTTTAGGGTAGGATACAAAAACTATATCTAGATTGAAATTCATCCATAATAAACAAAATCAGTACCTAGAGAAAGCCTGCACTACATTCTAGTTACAACTGTTGATAGGATCCCGCTTCCATAACCATCACCTCATCAATAATGACCAACACCACTCGAACTTTTAGAGAGATGTGGGGTTTTGAATCCCTCTCCTAAACAAAGTGCCCGATTAGATCCCCAGAAACAAATTTTTATAGGAAAGGTCCTATAGAAACACATCATATGGCTCATCCTTCCACCAAATTGGCACTCAATTGGGACCTTATCACATTGATACTCATATGTCCCCATTTTCCTCACTAATAATTGAAAAACTATCCATTGAAACAAACATCATGGGTTGTAATCCATTCACCGGATTCCTCAAAAGGGATATTTTTGCAACTAAATGATGAACCACTGGGCTGAGAGGCAACACTTCCCTCCTCTACTCCCACAATATCCCTCATTTTTATTATTAATAAGATACAAATTCATTGTATTAGTAATATTATCCATCTAGAATTGAACAAATATTTAATATCATGCATGACACCTACCATGTAGTGTCACACCCCAAGTGACTCATCATCAAAATAAATAAATGAAAAATATTGAACATATTTGAATCATTCAAAAGAATCCATAACACTAATCACACCCTTATCAAGATACATAAACTCATTGTTCAGATCATCTCTTATAATATTGGGGGAATTTAGTCCTAATACTGGGATTGAAAATTCTTCTAAATACAATCTCTTTGTGTTTCATCATGGTTGAAAACATGACACCATCTTTTAGAAGCTCCTATAATAATATATGTTACGATCTTCATGGTCACCATATAAGGTTTCTATTGACTCTCAATGATTGAGAAAGTGGTCCCAAGCTGTAACACAATGGCCTATAGACCACAATCCCTCAAAATATGGGGAGTTTCTACTTTGGAATCACACACATTAGCACACAATATATGAAGAAGGATTTGGTGCTCCAAGAATGGCCATTATGAATCACACAAACATATCACATAATAGTGCCTTAGAACCTATATTTGGTATAACATATAGCTCCTTTTATAGAAATATAGGAGGATATAATAGTATCCAATGGCCAACCCAGTCACAAATATTATTGTAGGACATTTTTAATCCTCCCTATAAACAGATCATACCACACATCCTTCTACAAAATCATGGACTCTGTGAAAATTTTCAAATGTAAAAATTCCAGAAACACTTCCAAAATCTCACAATAATAATTGGTCATGGTCAAGTTCTATATATACAAAAAAGTTATTTCATTTTAATTTCAATTTTATGTCACATTTATTTTTACCTAGATTAGCCGAATGGTTCACCTCATTTGGTCCATAAGGACTCACACACCTCATGAACCAAATATTGGAGTCCACTTTCTCAATAGCATAACACATTTCTCCTATGTGAGGAATTGTCCATGATTCTATTATCCATTGTTGATTGCTTACGAGGTCTGATATACCCAACGATGGAAAACACCATTTACATTATAGAAGGAATTATAAGTATCATCTATATTTTTCACACCAATAATAAATGATAGAGAACATATTAATATCACACAAGGAACATTCAAAATGATCTTATATTGAAGAAATATATCCTATATAAAATGGAATAATACTAGGAATGTGAATTATAACATGTTTTTAAAAATATTCATAAGATACAAATCCTCATCACATTTGAAAACATTAAAAAATATCAAAAATATCCATGATAAAATCACAAATCAAAGTCATAACGAAATGGATGATTCAAGAAACTATTTTATCATAATCTTGAAAAAATATATTCCAGTTGATTTGGTGTTATCTTATACGTGTTATTGATACTCACAAAAACATCTCATTAAAAACTTCTAGTTATCTTATTTTCCATATCAATTATCTCAAAAAATTAAGGCATTAAAAAAATATCATGACCCAACCCAACGTGGTTCAAGCTGTGACTTCTTATGCCAGCCTTATTATGCCACGGGTAGGATTCCAGGGCCGGGTAGGCTATCACCTACAAGGAGACCTTATCCTAAATTTCATATACATGTTAACCCATATACTCATCCCCAAAAAATGTAGTGAAATATACAAATATAGTAAAAATTGAATTCTTTACCCTATCATTAACAAAGGTACATCAGAAGTACAAAAAGGGAAAATACAGGGACCACCAAAATAAAACTACAAAAGGGTCCAACCTGTTCAGAAAAAGGGGAATGAATTCAAACACCATCTGGTAAGATCCTCTTCTAAGATCTAATGAAAAACCTAGTTAGTATAGCTCATTTGATCTTCCTTCTTTGGGGTCCAGCTAGGACATAGTCGAACGACCTATGGTCTGCACAAGACACACGTCATGTGCATGAAAAACACGTACATGGGTGACTATAAGAATACATAGTAGGTGTCACAAAATACCAAACCAAAAATGGAGAAACTAAAAGGAAACATTACAACAAACCTATCCATAGGGAAACCTAATGAGAGAGAAACTACAACTCATTACCATTCTCGAAAATACCCATATAATCAGGTTGACATCACTAGCATTTCAATGAATGGACACATGCCCTAGGGACTCCAGAATAAAATCCTAATATAATCTTCTCTATGTATCATGTTTCTGACAATAGACTAACCATGGTAAACAACTATAGGTTACAATTAAACACTCATAATGGTCTCTTGAGATATTGACATCAAGACAACAACAAGATCCAATCCATCCCTGATAGCTTGAAAAATATAATCTAGAAAGCATAGACATCTTGAATTCGTTGTGCCAACCTCACCATCCCAGATGGAATTCAAACGAGAGATGCTATTCCATCTATTAAATGAACAAATGGTACACTCATGCATCCCTCATGATAATTGTCCACAAGGGAATGCTGGATAGATAATTCCATGGATGAAGTCAGTTGGTGTCAATGCTAATAGATACTCATTATGTAGGGGATCCAATATAGGTTCCTCTTGGGGAAACTAAACACTAGATAAAACACCGTTCATAAAAAAGGGAATTGTGAAAAAACCAAAATCTGAAACAAATTGTCTTTTAGAAGTCCAATGTCTGTGTGCAGTTGGTCATTCCATTCTGACATTAGTGAAAAAACATCCCAAACATGATCTGAATCCTTAGATATTGTATCGCCCAGATAGTGTTTCATTTACAATGTACATTTAGTCACAATGATACCAAAACCCCACCTGGTAACTCGCATAAATGTACCACATAAATCTGAAAGAATAGATATAAAATCATACCTAGAGGGTCAGCTCCCATGGACCCCAAGGACTCCATCAGATACTAGAATAAGCTATGTAAAGGATCGATTCTCGTGTAAAAATTGGTCATACTGATTATGATAACATCTATGGAGAAACACGAAGGGACATGTTTGATCACGTTGGAACTCTTAGGGTGATACATCCTCTAAGTCTTCTTAGTCTTTAGATGAATCGCACTGAGGAGACTGACTTGATAAAGTGTAAATGTGATCCCACTACATAGCATGGTAGGGGAGCACCACTCCCCGAAATGTGAACCTTCTCCCTAATATATTAGGGTCATACCACTACACTGCATGTATGCAGAGTAGTCGATGAGGGGTCACAGTCCAATGAAGATGACATTATACATGAAAACCCCCAAAGTGAAAGAACTATGGGGACCCACTCAACCAATCTAGTCTTGACACCTCCATCCATAACGAGGATGAACCACTCAACCCAGCTATGTGTGACATTGGAAAGTAGACCAAGGGTACTAACTCAACCTAACATGTCAGCATTTCTAACCAATGTTACCCACATGAATTTTCATGAACATGCCATCTATTGGGACCAAACCATGCCCCCCATCACATTATAGGTAGAAAAAATAATATGATAGTCTATTTTCACAACCAAAAATAAAAATGGAAAAAGGGTATTTTTCACCTCAATAAGGCCGAATGGTTTTTCATGGTGACCAAAACTCGATCATAGAACACATGAAATGGATTGTGCGTTTGTGATCCCATGGAAAATCACAAGGGATCAAGTACATATTCATAAAAGATGGAAACCATTTGAAAAAGTCACATTTCCTCGCTCACACCCAAACCAGGCCTTGTGGGCCCCGATGCTAAATATTGGTTTTAGCACCCAAAAATCAGTATTAAAAGGTCCACATTAATTACAGGGACTCATCATCACTAGAAGTTCATCAAACACACATCATAAGAGGGAGATTAATTCAATCGAATGTTCACCAAATAAGTGTAAGTATATTACTATTATTATAAATGAAAATTTTTTTCCACCATGCCTTGAGACCACAAAAATGATCCTCAATGAATTATCAAAATTTTCACCTCAATGAAAGGTTCATGTAATCATAGATGGTAAAAATTATGGACCTTTGGTTTGCGACTTACGGGGGTTTAATCACCCCTGGTCCAAACTAGATGTGTCGGCTTCCAGCCCTCTGTCGAGATGCCTTATTTACACGTCCATACCGCCATCGAAAACCACTGTACAACCATCCACATAATCTAGGCATCCTTGAAATGTTTCTAATGTTCATCTAAAACATTCACAGACTACTAAGACCACTCTTGTTGTAGAAAGAGAAGTATAAATGATGTTTCGAAACATCGGTATGAAATCTCCATCACTACTATAATGATTCACAAAAACTGAATAAAAAGGAGGAACGGGTTCACAACTCATACCACCAACATCATAGGAGAAATTTTGAAGCTTCGGGTTCATAACAGCGGCTACAACACCCTATATCCCTATCATGTGACGATCTGTGTCGAAAAAAGATTTTGGTGGATGCTCTTCGGTTCACTCATTATCAAAAAAGGGGGAGGGGATTGTTGTGTGAATCAATGGGTTTGAAGAAGGGGGGGGGGGTATTTGTTTAATTCAAATGAAAAAAAATATTCACTTATCATCCTAGCCTTACTCGACACCGAACTGATGCCCATTGCTGAAAAAGATAATGTTTCTCATTGGGTAAACATGGCATTACGAACTCAATTGTGAACTCTAAAATTCAATCATGGAATCTGTTCATGATTTCTTTGATCTGGAATCCAAATTAAATTAATTTAATTTATTTATGAAAATGTTCTTGAAAAAGGTTTCCATAAATGGTCCACGCCGAATAAACATATACATCGCCATTTGTAAAATGAACACTCCAAACCAAATTGTGCCCTCATTTTTCTGATCTGAGCTACAATATGGGATATAACCCATTTACTCCATGTGAATAGTATTTAAATACCTAATATTTTTATAAAATTTAACGTGGCCACACTGGACCAAAGAATCATGCACCACTTTAACTACTAGTTTTGAATTATTCGTAGGAATATTCCAAATTAATATATGGCTAATCCATATTCGCTAAATCCTCCAGACATTAAACATTTATGTCACCAAATAGAAAAAACTAGGAATAAGGGATAATACATGATCCATCCACTACGATTCCCATGCCAGTGCACATACTATATGTTCTTGGGATATAACCAATACACATCAAGGAATATCAGGACACCATTAATAAAATAGAGGGTTTAAACCCCTAGATGTAGGAAGACACCTCAGATAACTCTCCGAACAGTCTATAAGATCCCACAAAACATATGATCTCATCACAAAATATGCAGGGCCACCCTCATCAATCTGTAATAACCCCAATCATGTCCTAAAAATCCCCAACCACCACTAAAATGTATGTTCCAAAACGAACACAATGGAAAAGTAAAAGATCCCACCTCAGCACCTCAACTCACTATGTGGCTGGTGCCGATGCTTGAACAAAAAAAGGTTGATGCACTCCCCACCTTTTTTAAAATACATTGAAAAAAAACCAACATGATATATTATCATGTGAGACCTCAAAACCAAACAAAAAAACCTCTCATGAAAGGTCTTTTGCACAAATAGAAAAAAAATGGTTGCCCAAGTGTAGCCATTGGATCTTACAAGCCCATAAAAAACACCTCCAATACACTGAACTGACCTCGAAAACACGGGTCAATGGAAATTGTCCACTGCACAATGACACTGTCCACATTGGGTGGCACTAACTCACATGCATGGTTTTGGATCACACCTCATGGACACATCTATGTGGGAGAAGTGTCCATCCTTCATTCAAATTTGAAGCCAAAATAAAACACACCAAAATCTTCCTTAAGTATTTCTTGTACAAGATGATGCTGAGAATGTGTGGGAACAAATTAACAAAAAATTACTACTGAGATGATAACACATGATTTTACCAGGCCCTCAGCTTTTAACAAGCTATAAAGCCCCATGTACACAAGTCAAAGGGAATAAACCACTACATCTTGATATTGTTCACTTTGGGAGGAACTAACTCATCGACATTGTTTTCATTCCATCACAAAAACATATCTTCATGGGGGAAGGATCAATCTTCCTCATGTAAACAATGCTACATCGAAAGATACACACCAAAACCATCGATCAAACTAGTCTGTGGAATGCTTGAAGTATACCTTGGAAAAATCATCTTGAACAATTTCAATATGCACCTTGGTCAAAGTGTATAAAAGGACAGATGACTCCAAGAGGACAGAGAAAACCCAAAACCTAGTTCTATATGATATTTTATGCATTTATTTTCCATATAAAAAGAGTCCTAATGTGCGGAGTTCAAAAAAAGTTTATTAGTGTACTGTTGTATAGATACATCGACTACATGTCCCATCACTAGATTCCTCGGCCTAAAAACTAAACATAAAACAACCAAACAATGATGTTTTGACACCCAATCCTATCTAATATCCAGATGAAATACACTCTATGGTCCCAAATGTGGAATCTCCTACGATACCACTCTGTCATAAATCGACCCAATAGGGATCTAGTCACGTCTCTCCATGGCTTCCGTCATAGGCCAATGCTGACATCCTGCCCTGGGTAGGCTATAACACACAAATAGGCCATAGACTAAAGTACCATTATGAATGTACCGACATTCAAATCGACTCTAAAGTGCATGGATACATACAAATACTAAAATAATCGTGCATACCATTATTCCAAACTAGAGTACATAAGATATTTAAACATAAAAAATATAGGGCCCACCAACAGAAAATTCCAAAAGAATCTATCCTGCTCTAAATGAGGCGGTCACTATCCAACACCCTCCAGTATGCTCATCAGCTATGCACTGATGAATATCCAGGTCAATCTCCTTTGTATTCCATGCCTGCTACATGTCCAACTGGTAATCTTTTGAATGGCATGTGGTCTGCACATGACACAAACCATGTGGGAAAAAATCCCTTGTAGGGGTGCGAATAAGAATAATCAGTAGGTTCAAAAATATCCCGAATTAAAAACGGATAAGAAAAATTGATATAGTCCACTTAATCCAGCCATAGGTAACCCAAATGAGATAGAAACTCCATATTTAGACTATCCTCGAAAATACCCATATAGTGAGCCCTATGTCCCTAGCATGTCAATTAAAGGACACATGCCATAGAGAATCCAAAACAGAACCCATATAAACTCATCTCCATGTCTCATTGTCTAGGACATATACTATCCAAGGTAAAAAAACTCAAGGTTCTAACGAAATATTCACAACAGTCTAATTATGTACTGACCTCACAGGAAAAAATAAGATCCATTCCATCCCCTATTACTCTCCATACAAATGGGAGAATGAAACAATAGCTTGAATAAATTGTACAATGAAACCACCCAAGATGGAACTCAATAGAGAGATTTAACTGTATATGTAAAATTGAAAACAATACACTCAGACAACCCTCGAGATACCTATCTGTGAGAGAACACTCATTGGATAGCGTCGTAGATGTAGTAAACCAGTGATTAAACTACCACCAACTCATCAGGTAGGGGATCCCACCCAGGGTCTAATGAAGGGAAGTATACCCTAGCTAGAACAACATAGACATAAATACGTATAACACAACACCCATAATCTGGAACTACTTCTTTCGTAGAGTATGGACACTAGTGTGTGGTTCATCATGTAAATTATGACATTGCCGATGAAACATCCTAAACAAGATCTAGCACCTTGGAGATGATATATCATAGATAAAGGATAATTGATAGCTTAGTTTGCGTCCCGATGATACCACATACATCGATTGGTAATTCTAAGAAATGCACCATAGAATGCAGAAAGAACAAACATCGATGCACAACTAGAGGGTCAGCTCCCAGGGAATACTAGGGCTATGTCACCTACTAGAACAACTTGGATATAGGATCTATGCATGGATAAATATTGGTCACACAGATTCCATGATCTCCACCATAGAAACATGAAGGGACGTTAATGTTTCACCAAGACTCTCGAGGTGATACATGCTCCATGTCTATTGAGGGTATAATCGAAGAAGACTTAGGAAACTCACCCTATAAAGAGGAATCATGATCCCCCTTTCTAATAAAGTGGGTGTGCAACACTCCAGAAAATTTGACCTCTCTCCCCAACATGGTTGTGGAGTACCACTACGCTTCATGTATAGTAATTGGACAAATAAGTGTTACTGTCTGATGAAGAGGATGTGAAACATAAAAACCTCAAAGAGAAAAGACAATGGGAACTGACTCATCCCAGCTAGTCCAAATGCTACCATACGAGACTATGTGGAACCACTTAACCCAGCTAGTAGTAAAATATCCAAAGAGGCTAGGGGCCCCACTCAACCTAGCTAGTAAATGTTTTTATCCCAGGATTCCCACACATCTTCGCCTCTAGACCACTTCTCCTAGTCCTAAACAGTTGAAACCATCATATTCTATACAGAAAAAAATGCAAGATACGTTATTTAGTAACCCCAAACAGACTACTACTATAAGGGGTCATATTCATCACATCTTGCACAAATTGGTCTTCATAGGGGTCATGGATTAATCTTAGAACACATTAAACTGATTCTGCCATTGTGATCCCCAAGAAAAACACATCGAATTGACTAAATATTATTCCAAAACATACACCCGGTGAAGAAGTCACATTTCACAGCAATCATCCAATTCAGGCCTTGTGGGGCCTACACCTTGATTTAATTTTTAATAAAATAAGGTGAACTAAAACATCCACATCAATTAAATGGTCTCAATACTGACAACTATGGGCCAATCATACATTAGATGTATGAGATATTCCTGATCTAATGATCTCCAAATGATGATAAATATATTGTTATTATTAAAAATGGAAATTTCATGCCACCACATCTTGATCCTGCATCAAAAATCCTCAATATGGGATCAAAATGTCTATCTTGATGAATGGGTCACATTGATGTATATTATAATGACCCATACTTTACATAAATGGTTATTACATCAAAATTAAAGTACACTTATTACAACATATAACAAAACCATGAAAGGACCGTATATGTATAGTGTCTTTAGAAAATAGGAAACATAAACAACTGGTTCATAAAGCCTCTACATTGTCTCCCATTTATTTCATCATATCTAGAGTCCCTTTTGTCATATCCTACTTAATAACCTTCTTCCTAACCTGGGGAAAGAAAACATACAAAAGGGTGATCTCAAATTCCCAGTAAGGGTAAGCAGAATAAATATCAATCACATCATATTCATAAGAACATAACATTTTGGAAATATTAACCTGCAAAAGAGATCATAATTTCATAACATGGGATAAATCATTACAGTGAAATGAGATCCAAATAATCATAACATAAACCATGAAACATTTTGTCATACACACATAATCATAGAGAATCATTTCTTAGTAGTCAAGAATCATTGCCAAGACTATCTTAGAAGACAATGTCGATTTTTGAACCGAGTTCACTCCTCGTTTCAGTCCTGTTTCACTGAACCGGTTTAACCTTCCACTCCAACCTTATCTATCTCATCAGATATAAATTTTTAACCAATGCATTGGAGGGAGATATAGGTCCCACACATCTCATAATGATACCATTCTTATGTGTGACACAAAATCAAAAATCATACATCATTGCATAACCCATGTAATAAAAATGGGATTCTTAAACATCGTGACATCATAAAACAATACTTATAAGATAAAGAAATTCATAAAAATAATTACATCACAACATAATCAAATAAATGTAATAATAGGTATAGGGATGGAACCCTATATTATTTTAGATGGAAAATAATTTGGATAAAACACTTGAAATCCATTCGTGAGGAAAATATCCTTTCTACTTCAAAAACATTTTCCTCTCTTACCATGTCATATAATTTTAAACTAAAAGAAGTAGAATAAAAATAAACATGAAAACTTGTAGAGGAAGATTCTGGGAAATAATGTTTTAAAAATACATTCATGTCGTATTAGTTAAAAAAACATTCTTCTCGTACTTTCGTCGGAAAAGTCAAAAAAGTACCACGTACGAAAAACGACAAAATATTCCTTTCATATATTTTACTAAAAACTAAACGAAGGGTAAAATAGGAATTAAAAAATTGTAGGTGAATGGAAATAATATTACATATTGAGGAAACATGGATATGGATGATAAAATACACCCCATTAAATTCTGATGTATAAACAATCAAGGATAAAAATTGAGATTGTGAGATTTTCCCTTACCTTAGGTCTGTTTTGCTTCGTAAGTGTCTGAACCTCCTGTATAATGATTTAAATAATGTTATTGACTTATTCCAGAATCATAATTATTTTTATGATATCATATATGGTCATATTCATAGCTTCTTAGTAGTAATATATCATTGCTACTTGTTATTCGGGTGTTTATAACTTTTTTGTTCTTATGCATGTCTTGTGGAATAAATTCATATTTTTTTCTATAGGTTATAGATACCTCATTTCTAGAATGGTATTAGTGTTAGATATATCATATTCATTCATTCAATTCCTTTATATAATCATTATGAAATGAAGATCATGTAGAACGAGTCGCATCACATCGTGGAGACGGTATTCCGTACGTACGCACGAGCGATGATATCGTTCCCATGATCATGGAATTGTATTGGAGTGTATGTATTCTATTTCAGAATCAATATAACATTAAAATAATTATATATATTTATTATTTACACCATTATACCATCCAAGTAAGGTGGTGGTGGAAAATAGATTACACCACGGCGTGGAGACGGTATTCCATACGTACGCACGCGCGGTGATTTCATTTTCTGTAGGATGGATCAATGGTGAAATAGGGTTGTTTCATACTTATAATAACATAACCGTATATGAGTGATACTGATGTTATTAATTCAAAATTAAACAACTAAAGAAGAGGATGTGGAATAAGAAATAATGTTGAAAGAATCGGTAACAGACATTACCTCTTCTTTGAAGCGCCTCTTTGAGACCTCCTCTTAGGGAACTAAAATTAGTATTTGAACAATACCAGGACCTATAGGATGTTTCTAGGGAAGTGTAGAAGATAACTGGGCAGGGTTTTTCCGATCTTGAAGGCTCAATGTGTTGTGAGGAAGAGAGAGAGGAGGTGCCCTTTTATAAGGGAGGAGAGGGGCACCTTTGGAAAAACTAAAAATATTATTTTATTATAAAGTCATATTCGGTTTTTAATAGCTCAAAATTGATTTATTTCGAAGCTAAGGTGGGTATGGGTCGAAATCCTCTCATCCAATATAATTTAGACAACTTTAGGTATCTATTTTAACCTTATCATTTATATTTAACTTTAAGTTAGATAATTTATGTTTTAACGTGTCTTCTTGTTTTCTTACACTATAAGGTTAATAAACATACTATAACAAGAAAAACGAACCCAAATTTGTTTATTATTAATATATATAACCTTATATTAGTCATGTTTTCGATCCTTAGATTTTTAGGAATAAAATAACAATTAATAATATAATATTTGTTTTAAAAACAATTTAATGTCAATTTTGACACTATTTGGTAATTGATTTTTGTGAAACTCATAACAGAAATCTTAATTCAAAAACATTTAATTAAATAAATAATAACATGTCATATTAAGATATAAAATTAGTGTAATTCATAAAAAGTCTCAAATTACATTTATTTGGGTATTTATAACATCAATTATGTTAATATTTCGTTAATAAGATAATTACTAAATCATCATTTTGTCATAATTAAATTAAATTTTTAAATGTATAAAAATTATAACTAAAATACAATTCTGTAGGAAATACTTTTAGCTTTCTAATGAATATTTATTGTCGAATTTATCTTATGTATAACCCTATATTAAAAATTATTTAGTTATTAAACATTGAATTTAACTATTTTAACCCTTCTTTAAATAAATTAATAATAGATGTATTAATCTAATCCATGTTGGCGAAATGGTAATATTTTATTCCTAAGGTTTTTTTTGGTCGAATTACATTTATCAAATAGAATTATGACATGTGTTAGGGTAATAATAATATCATTTTTACCCTTAATTACCCTATTTAATTTTAACCGTGGTAAAAAAAGTAAAAAGTTAATATTCATCAAAAATTATTTTCATCTCATTGAATCACATTTTATTCATTGATATTAACCATGTCCCTCTGATTTTTGAAATTCCACTCACAGAAGCGGTAAAATTAGGTATTATTTGAATTTAGAAATTCTCCTAGGAGGTGGGTAAAAGACGGTGAAAAGTTCAATAAAATTTTTATATATCTAAAATTATTATGAACTGAATCCAATGAATTGAATTGAACTTATATACGTATTATGTATCAATTTTGACCTAAAATAATTTTAAATAATTATTTAAATAAAAATTCAGTTTTTAAATAGTAACCCAGTGTTTTCACTATTCATCAAAAATTGAAAGTTTTTAGAAAAATACCAAAATTTCACCCAAGGATAATTTCTATATTCCGAATCAAAAAATGAAGTCCAATTTGAAAAATAAAATTTACAACATTTCAAAAAGTGGTTATTACTATTCATAACAGATAGTTTTAATAATATTTTAATAGCATATCATTGTTTAGTGAAACTCGGTATTGCGTACGATGCAAGCTACCGAGGAAGGCCGCGGTTGCATGTAAAGCAAGCCAAGCTAGTGTGTGTTGTGAAAGATCCCTTTAATGATTTATATAACATAAATACAAAATATTTCTCCTAAAAGTCTCAGGTGTTACATTCTGCCCCCGTTAAAATGAATTTTTCCCTTGAAATTCGTCACTTTGTGACAAACAGATGAGGATACCTCTCCATCATCATATCCTCAAGCTCCCATGTAGCTTCTTCTAATTGTTGGTTCTTCCATAAAACTTTCACCAAACGAGTGGTCTTGTTCCGTAGGACTTTTTCACTACGATCGAGAATCTCTATCGGCTGTTCTTCATAAGAAAGATCTTGTTCCAGTGGTACAACACCCGAGCTGAATACATGTGAATGATCAGGTATGTACTTTCTCAGGAGAGATACATGGAACACAACATGAACTTGGGAGAGATTCGGTGGAAGAGCCAATCGGTAAGCAACCTTGCCATCATGATCAAGTATTTCGAAAGGACAGATATATCTACGGCTCAACTTTACCTTCTTTCCAAATCTCATTACTCTCTCCCAAGGAGATATTTGTAAGAACACTTTATCACCAACTTCAAACTCTAGGTCTTTTCTTCGGTTGTCGGCATAACTCTTTTGTCGACTCTGAGCTGCTCTAATGTGTTGTTGAATAGATCTGACCTTTTCTTCCATCTCATCAACAAGATCAGGTCCTAATAGCTTTCTTTCCCAAACATCATCCCAGCAAGTTGGAGTCCTACATTTCATTCCATAGAGAGCTTCATAAGGATCCATTTGAATACTGGAGTAAAGCTATTATTATAAATAAAAATCACCAAATGTACGTTTTGATCCCAACCACATTTGAAATCCATAGAGAAATCTCTCAACATATCTTCTAGAGTTTGAATTGTCCTCTCAGACTGACCGTCTATCTGAGGATGATAAGCAGTGCTGAAACTCAACTCTGTATCCAGAGTATGTCGAAGACTTCGCCAGAACATCGAGATAAATCTCAGATCCCGATCAGATATAATTGAAAGTGGTACTCCATGCAATCTTACCACTCCCATCACATATATCCTAGAAAGCTGATCCAGATAGAAATCATCTCTAATAGAGATGAACTATGCCGAATTTTTAAGAAGATCAACTATGACCCAGATAACATTATTTCCTTTGGATGTTTTAGGATGTCCAGTGACAAAGTCCATAGTGATGTTTTCCAATTTCCATTCTGGTATGGGTAATGGTTGTAACATTCCCTTAGACTTCTGTCTCTCAGCTTTAACATGCTGAAAAACCAAGCATCGAGGACATATTCAGCAACATCTCTTTTCATGCCATCCCACCAGAAGTACTCTTTCAGGTCCCTATACATCTTCTTGCTTCCAGGATGAATAGAGAATTAAGAACTATGAGCCTCATCCAGCAGCTCCTTCTATAATTCTGGGATGGGAGGAACACAAACCCGATTCCTGAACTTTATTATCCCATCACAATCAAAGTTTAATTCCGGAACATTTCTCACCTTCTTTTGTAAGTCTACATCTTCTTTCTATGCCTCTTTAATCTTCACATATATAGATGGTTGAACATTCAATTGAGAAAGATACGTTTTTCCCCTTCTATTTTATTCCATGATCCATCCTTCGTGAATCCATAAATATTGGATCTTTTGTGATCCTCATCATGGATAAGCTAGCATGGTCTTGTCATCTTAATGCATCTTCCACCTTGTTTTCTTTCCTAGGATGGGAATTAATTGAACAGTCGTAATCCTTGATCAGCTCCAACCATCTTCCTTGGTGCATATTTAGCTCCTTTTGTGTGAAAATATACTTTAAAATTTTATGATCAGTATAAATATCACTCTTTTCTCCATAAAGATAATGCCTCCAAATATTTAATGCAATGATTACTGCAGCTAACTCCAACTCATGAGTTGGGTAATTCTGCTCATGGATTTTCAACTGTCATGAGGCATAAGCTATCACCATATCATTTTACATAAGAACACACCCCAACCCCTTCTTGGATGAATCATGGTAGATCACAAACCTTTCTCCACTACACCGAAGTGTGAGTATAGGTTCACTGGAAAACCTTCTTTTCATCTCCTTTAAATTCTCATCACATTCCTCCGTCCAAACAAACATAACTCCTTTCCAGGTCAACTTGGTGAGTGGATTAGATAATCGTGAAAAATATTTCAGAAAACGTCGATAATATCCATCCAAACCAAGAAAACTTCAGATCTCGGTTACTGTTATTGGTCTCGATCATCTTCTGATAACCTCTTTTTTTGCTGGATCCACAGATATCCCCTATTTTTAGATTATGTGACCCAATAATGCAAATTTTTTAAACCAAAATTCACACTTGGTAAATTTGGCATAAGGATTCGCCTTTCCTAGGGTCTTCAATACAATTCTCAAGTGATCTTCATGATCTTCCTTGCTCTTTGAATAGAAAAGAATATCATCTATAAAGACTACAAAAAACTGATCAAGATTTTCTCTAAAGACTCTTTTCATCAGATCCATGAAGATAGCAGGGGCATTAGTAAGACCAAATGGAATCACAATAAATTCATAGTGTCCATACCTTGTACGGAAAGCCGTCTTTGTTATATCCTCCCTTTTTACCCTTAATTGATGATACCCTGAACGAAGATCAATCTTGGAAAAGTATTGAGCTCTGCGTAGTTGGTCAAATAAGTCATCAATTCATGGGAGAGGATATTTGTTCATGATAGTGATCTTGTTAAGTTCTCTATAATCAATGCAGAGTCTCATTGATCAATCATTCTTCTTAACAAACAAAACAGGTGCTCCCCAAGGTGACGCACTAGGGCATATGAATCCTTTATCAAGATTCTCTTTGAGTTGCTTCTTCAATTCCTGCAACTCAATTGGGGCCATTCTATAAGGTTTATTTGAAATAGGCAAAGCACCCAGTACGAGTTATATTGAAAACTCAACTTCATGATTTGGTGGAAGAACTGGAAATTCCTCCGGAAAGACATCGTCAAACTCCCGTACAATGGGAATATTCTTAATCATGAGTTTCTCACCAACCATTTGAGATAAATGACCATCATTTAGTGTAATCAATACCCATAAGATGGAATAAATTTCAACTGGAATGTTATGTTCATGCTTGCATCGATAGATGATCATAGATTGATCTGGAATATGAAATGTGACTTCTCTTCATTGGAAATTGATATGTGCTCCATATAGATAAAGACAATCCATGCCAAGAATCAAATAAAATTCCACTATAGGAAGGATCACAAGATTTGCAGGAAGCACTTTCCCACAAACTTCAACTGGAGAAGAATTATAAACTTTTGATGTGATTGTTGTTCCATTAGGGGTTGTCACAGCTAACTACAAATCTAATTTTTGAGGTAATATGATGATACCCTTAGAAAATTCATCACAAATAAAAGAGTGGGTTGATCCAGAATCAAATAAAACATTTACTACTTTAGAGTGGATGGTAAATATACCTTTCACCACTTCGTTGTCATACTCTACATCGCAGATAGTAATTGCATGTGACCATCCTTTTTCTTTGGCCTTAATATTTTGTTGACGTCGATCATCATCATCAACCCTTGGATTTGGGCATTGATTGGCATAATGCCCCATCTCCTCGCACTTGAAACATTGAAGTGTAGTAGGTTCATTCTGTATATCTCTTCCTTTGTTTTCATCATCAGACATCTTCTTCCTATTATTTTGACATTCAATTTCCCGATGACCTTATTTTCCACACTTATAACATTTTCATGTCCCCTTAAGACAATTTACTCCATGTTTCATTCCACACATTGATCATAAGGGAGAACTCATCTTCTTTTTCTGTGTGCTCTTTAGATTTTCCTTTGAATTCCATTTTCCTCTTCTTATCAAACCCATATGACTGATGGGTTACTCCAATCTATATCTCAACATTGAAAGCACATAAAATGATTTCCTCATAGCTATTGATGTCCTTTATGTCTAGCTCCCTTCAAAGACTTGGTTTTAAGACACTAAAGAATCGATTGATCTTACTATCAGGTTGGATAATGATACCAAAAGCGTACCTTGCATGTCTTGTAAAATTTTCTTTATAGGTACCAACAGATTCATCATCCTTTTTCTCTAGGTCAAGAAACTCCTTATCCATATTTGTTAGGAGAATATGAGGGAAGTACTTATTGAAAAATAATTTCTTGAAATCGTCCCATTCCATGGACTCAATTTCATCCCTTTGCCTCGTATTCTTAATAATATTCCACCATTGATCAGCATCACATTCCAAACTATAAACTGCTAAGATGACTTTATCGTGTTCAGAACATTGAAGAACTGAAAATATCTTTTCAGTGGTACTGATCCGTTGTTCAGACACTAATGGATCAGAAGACCCGCTGAATGAAGTTGGACGCTGCATCATGAAGGATTCAATAGAATGTTTCTCATTCCTTTGCTCGTTTGGAAGACCAGCATGATTTATAGCTTGAGAAAGTTGTGTGAGGATGGCTACAAGATTGTGCATTCCAGCTCCCATAACATTTGGTTGCTCGTGGGGACAATCACTGCATTGCCCATCGCATTCCTCATTAACACGGTTATTTCGAGTTCAAGCCATTTACTAAAACCAAGAATAATATTGTGAGAAACACTAATTATAATAGAAAAAACACATAATCAAGAATAAAATTTTACACTTAAGGTCTTATCATAGGTTGTTCATGGACATTTCTAAAACACTATTATTGGGTTCTATGCTTAGACTTATCCTTAGGGTTCTTACTAAGGCTTTCACTTCCAAGTTTCCAAAGGATGACTATACCTTTCCTCTAAAACCAACGATAAAGACCCATACTTTGCATACATGGTTATTACATCAAAATTGATGTCCACTTATTACAACATACAACAAAACCATGAAAGTACCGTATAGGTATAGGGTCTTTAGAAACTGGGAAACATAAAAAACTAGTTCATAAAGCATCTACATTTTATCCCATTTATTTCATCATATCAAGAGTCCCTTTTGGCATATCCTACTTAATAACCTTCTTCCTGACCTAGGGAAAGAAAACATTCAAAAGGGTGAGCTCAAATGCTCAGTAAGGGTAAACAAAATAAATATCAATCACATCATATTCATAAGAACATAACATTTTGGAAATCTTAACCTACAAAAGAGATCATAATTTCAAAACATGGGATAAATCTTAGTAGTGAAATGTAATCCCACTAATCATAACATAAAACATAAAAATTTGTGGCATACACACATTATCACAGAGAATCATTTCTTAGTAGTCAAGACTCATATCCAAGAATATCTTAGCGGACAAAGCCCATTTCTAAACCGAGTTCACATCTCGTTTTAGTCCTGTTTCACTGAACCGGTTTAACCTGCCGATCCAGCCATGTCTATCTCATGAGATAAAAATCTTTACCCAATGCATTGGAGGGAGATATAGGTCCCACCCATCTCATAGTGATACCATTTTTATGTGTTCCACAAAATCATAAATCATACATCATTGCATAACCCATGTAATAAAAATGGGATTCTTAAACATCGTGACATCATAAAACAATTCATATAAGATAAAGGAATTCATAAAAAAAATTCCATCACAACATAATCAAATAAATGTAATAATAGGGATAGAGACAGAACCCTATGTTATCTTAGAGGGAAAATAATTTTGATAAAACACTAGAACTCCATTCATGAGGAAAGTATCCTTTCTTCTTCAAAAACATTTTCCTTTCTTAACATTTCATACAAATTTAAACTAAAAGAAGTCGATTAAAGATAAACTTGAAAACTTGTAAAGGATTATTCTTTTAAATAATTTTTTAAAAGTACATTCATGCTATATAAGTTAAAAAAACATTCTTCTCGTACTTTTGTCGGAAAAGTCAAAAAGTACCTCGTACGAAAAATGACAAAAAATTCCTTTCATATCTTTTACTAAAAACTCACCGAAGGGTAAAATTGGATTTAAACAATCTTAGGTTGATTGAAATAATATTACATATTGAGGAAACATGGATGTGGATGATAAAATACACCTCAGTAAATACCAAAGTTTAAACAATCTCGGATAAAAATGAGATTGTGATATTTTCCCTTACCTTAGGCCCGATTTTTTCTTCGTAAGTGTCTGAAACTCTTGTATAATGATTTAAATAATGTCCTTGACTTATTAAAGAATCATACACATTGTTATGATATCATATATGTCCATATTATTAGCTTCTTTTTAGTAACATTTCATTTATACTTATAATTCAGGTGTTTATTACTTTTTGTTCATATTTGTGTTTTGTCGAATAAATTCTTATTATTCTCATTAGGTTATAGATAACTCATTTAAAGACTGGTATTAGTGTAATATATATCATATTAATTCATTCAATTCATTAATATAATCATTATGCAATTAATATCATGTAGAACGAGTTGCATCACATCGTGGAGACGGTATTCCGTACGTACGCACGAGCGATGATATCGTTCCCATTATCGTGGAATTGAATTGGAGTATATGTATAATATTTCATAATCAATATAACTTTACAATAATTATATATTGTTATTATTTACACCATTATACCCATCCAAGTAAGGTTGTGGTGGAAAATAGTTTACACCACGGTGTGGAGACAGTATTCCGTACGTATGCAGGCGCAGTGATTTCATTTTCTATAGGATGGATAGATGGTGAAATAGGGTTTATTCATACTTATAATAACATACCAGTATATGATTGATACTGATGTTATTACTTCATAATGAAACTACTAAAGAATAAGAAGTGGAAGAAGAAATAAAGTTGAGAGAATCGGTAACAGACGTTACCTCTTCTTTGAAGCGCATCTTTGAGACCTCCTCTTAGTGCACAATAATTGGTCTTTGAAGAATACCAGGACCTATAGTATGTTTCTAGGGAAGTGGAGAAGAGAAATTGCCAGGGGATGGCCGATCATGAAGGCTCAAAGTGGGGTGAAGAATAGAGGGAGGAGGTGCCCTTTTATAAGGGAGGAGAGGGGCACCTTTGGAAAAACTGAACATATTATTTTATTATAAAGTCATCTTCGGTTTTTAATAGCTACAAATTGATTTAATTAGAAGATAAGGTGGGTATGGGTCAAAATCCTCTCATAAAATAGAATTTAGACAAGTTTAGGTTTGTATTATAACCTTATCATTTAGATTTAACTTTAAGTTAGATAATTTAACTTTTACCGTGTCTTCTTGTTTTCTTACATTATAAGGTTAATAAATTTACTATAACAAGAAAAAAACCCCAAGTTGTTTATTATTAATATATATAACCTTATCCGAGTAATTGGGCCGAACCTTAGGTTTTTAGGAATAAAATAAAAATTAATAATATAATATTTGTTTTAAATACAATATTTTGTCAATTTTGACAGTATTTGGTAATTGATTTTTGTGAAAATCATAACAGAAATATTAATTAAAACATAGATAATTAAATCAATAATAACATGTCATATTAACATATAAAAGTAGTTTAATTCATAAAAAGTCTAAAATTACATTTATTTGGGTATTTATAACATCAATTGTGTTAATATTTCATTAATAATATAATTACTGCATCATCATTGTGTAATAAATAAATAAACTTATTTAATTAATAAAAATTATAAATAAAATACCATTATGTAGGAAATAATTTTATCTTTCTAATGAATATTTATTGTCGAATTTATCTTATGTATAACCCTATATTAAAAATGCATTAGTTATTAAACTTTGATTTTAACTATTTTAACCCATCTTTAAATAAATTTATAATAAATGTCATAATCTAATCCATGTGGGCCTAAATAGTCATATGTTATTACTAAGGTTGTTTTTGGTCGAATTACACTTATCTAATTGAATTAGGATATGTTTTAGGGTAATAATAATATCATTTTTACCCTTAATTACACTATTTCCTTTTAACCGTGTTAGAAAAAGTAAAAAGTTACTATTCACCAAAATTTATTTGCATCTCATTGAAGCACATTTTAGTCCTTGATATTATCCTTGTCTCTCGGATTTTCCAAATTCCACTCACAGAAGCGGTAAAATTTTGTTTTATGTGAATTTGGAAATTCTCTTAAGAGGAGGGTAAAAGACGGTGAAAAGTTCAATAATATTTTATATTTCTAATATTATTATAAAATGACTCCAATGAATTGCATGGAACTTATATAGGTATTATTTTTCAATTTTAAACAAAAATTAATTTAAATAATTATTTAAATAAAAAGTCGGTTTTTAAATATTAACCCAGTGTTTTCACTATTCATTAAAAATTGAATGTTTTCAGAAAAATACCAAAATTTCATTCTAGGCTAATTTTGATATTCCGAATCCAAAAATGAAGTCCATTTTGAAAATTAAATTTAAAAAATTTCAAAATATGGTTATTACTATTCGAAATTGCTTGTTTTAATAATATTATAATAGCATATCATTGTTTAGGGAAACTCGGTATTGCGTGTGACACAAGCTACTGAGGAAGGCCGCAGTTGCATGTAAAGCAATCCAAGATAGTGTTGTGTGTAATGAAAGATTCCTTTGATGATTTATATAACATAAAAAAAATATTTATCATAAAAGTCTCAAGTGTTACATATATGGCATGAAAAATGGTCCCCTATTTTGTGAGTTATGGTTGTTTAAACACCCCCACACCAAACTGGATAGACCGGCCCACCGACCCTCTATCGCGCCGCCGACTGAAGTAGCCTCTGCCACTTTAAACTTTACCCACCATCACCTGAAACTGTAGTACTAAAATTTCCTAGAGCTGACCCTTACCGTATAGTCTCCATAACACTGCCATACCATATGCGGATCACAGGGACCTCTCCGGTGGTTGGAGAAAACAATTCAAAACATGATTAAGAAACCACGTGGGAAGATCTTCATCTCTACAGTAAAAATTCACACAATAAAAGATGTATAAACATTGATGAATTTGATGAAAACTCAAAATTCCAATTTCGTGGGCAAAACACTAAAGAATTGGGTGCATAACAACATTTGTGAAGTGCTGATTCTAGATCTGGCAATGATCGACATAGAAAAATGCTACTGGATGGTCTTCCTTTGTTCGTTCGTCGATAAGGAATGGGGATGGGATTTTTTGTACAAAAAAATTAATAATAATCTATAGGGGATAGTTTTTAATTTAAATGAATAAAAATACGCTAAACATATCGGCCTGACTCGCCTCCGACCAGACCCCCTCTGCCAACAACGATTATATTGCGCCTAGTGTAAAAACATCATTCCGGACTCAACCATGGTCTTATAAATTCAATCTGAGACTCCATTAATGTGTTATTTGATCTTGAAATAAAAATTAATTTATTTAATTTATTTTTGAAAATTCCCTCGATAACATTTTCATCATAATGTCTGTGCCCACAAAACTTATGCACCGCCTAGGGTAAACATCACACATCAGATGTTACTATGCCCTCATTTTATGGATTCAAGAAACCATTTAAAAGATTACCCATTTCTTCCACGTTCATAGTTTAAAAATATATAATATTTTTATAAAATTTATTCTGGGCACACTAAGAGATAGAATCACATGCCACCTTAGCGCCTAACATTGGAATAACCACCCCCATTTTCAGAAGGTAACTTCCCTGATAATTTCATAGGAGGAATTAAATTAGTTTGGGAGAGTATAACAAATAAAAAAGCCAGATAATTTTGAATTTATTTATCTTAAATAAATTAAATCTCTTTTATGTCTTCAAACACAACACACAATGTTTAACTAAAACATGATACTCAATTAAAATTTTAACATATAAAAATGATCATTATAAACTAGACATAAAAATTCTATGATTGATTAGGAATAACAAAATTATAATAATAATAAATTTTTTCATCTATAAAATAAAATCATGTATTATTAATTTATTTTAAATAAAATAAGAGCTGTCTAGAGGAAGAAGGAAACATTTTATAAAAAACAATATTTTTCTAGAATGTGATGTAGTGACACATTGAAAAAAATATAAAAAATTAATTTCTAACACTTATTGAAAATTAATTTGATTTTTTTTCACATAAAAATACGTATTTTAACAACTAGTTCATTTATGTATATTTTTTCAAATAAATTTGATTTTTTAAAGAATATTTAAAAATAATTTTTTTAAAAAAATTATCAATTATTTTTTAAAAATTAAGTATATTATTTATTTATTTTGATTAAATATTTACATAATTATTAATTACTTATATGATATACATTTTATTACATTTAAATAATAATTACAGTAGATTTTATTAAAAGTTTATCATTAGGCTTAAAAACATAATTTTTCGGAAAACTTTTTTTACGTTTATAATGTATATCTATTTTAAGGAAAAAATCTAATGAGGAACCATTTTAATTAAATATTTATATTATATATATAAATATTAGTTTGAATTATTCTAATTATTATTACCTATCATATATTTAATATGAGAACATCATTTCTTTAAAAAATGAATTTCATAAAACACAATTTTTAACACATCTATTGGTTTAATTTAAAATTAAATATGACCACCTATATCGGTTGAATTTGGATAAATCTATTTCATATTTGGAATATTTATAATTTATAATATCTAATAATTTGAAATTAAATTTTTACAATAATGAATATTAAAAACAATTATTATTACTTAACAAGTTTAAGGTAACAATTGGTTTATCGAGGCTAAGACAATAAATATAAAGGTTACAAATGACAAAAAACATACCAATTTTATATTTTCTGGTCATATGAGTATTTTATTGTTAAAATGGTTAAAATGGTCAATTTTTGGTCCTTTTGGAAAGATAAATATTTTGTGATAATTTTTTCAATTCAAAAATTAAAAGTATGCAATTTCCAAAATGTGTAAATGGAACCCCCTCTCCATCCCATTTTAAATTTCCAAAACAATATTTTTTTTGGAAATTGCCATTAATATTAACATTACTATGTCCCAATACATAACCTATAATCCATTTTTTGGCCAGAAATACATCGTAGTATGGATTTTTGTGAAGGGGAAAATATGTTTTCTAATGAATAGCTAACATCCTTAACCGAGCGTTTTACATTACATATTCCACCACCACATTAAAATATATCTAATTAATTATATTTTTATAAAATAAGTATATATAATATATGGGGATGATTTTATGATATTCAAATGGAATATAACTATCTCATCCTCCCTCAATTCAGAAATGAAACTATTGATAGTGTGTTTGGCGGACTACATCCTCTCGAATCGACAAAAGTCATTTTCCACCAAAAAACTTCATGAATAGATGTAAATATATATTTAATTTTAATATATTATATTCTTGATATAATTATAGATCGTTAATTAAAATATTAAAGAAACTATGTTACATTCCCTTCCATAATGAATACAATTACATCGCTTGTGATTACAACCGACTACCACCTTGTGAAGTGTTGTAATTTGTTTTTAACATACATAATACAAGGAATATAACAATGATTAATTTTGTGCTTATAAGTGATATTAGTAATATATATTTTTATAAAATAGATACATCATATAATTTCATACTATACTATCGATAAAATAATTGATTACGTAGTCCGTGTGTACAATAGACAAATTTCCCGAGAAGTAATGCAAATACTTTTTAACTAATGATTTAAATAAAAGTTAATAAAGGATAGATTTAATAAATATATATTATATATATGAACATATACTTATTCAATATAATTAATATACAATCTATATGAATAACTATTCACTAGTAAAATAAATTATAACATCGATCATGCATTTGTATGACCTAGCATGTCTATTAAGCAATATAATTAATTATCCATGTTAAAAATAAAATAAGGATTCAAAATATACCTATAATGAAATAAATTGATATTTTATAAACTTAGTATTATTATTGAAATGATGGAACTATTTTTTTTATCATGATCTACAACTACCAACACAAAACATGCATGAGGAGACAAGGCGATGGATAAGTTAAATAATATTGAAACTGAATTATTATTAATGACTGGGTAAAAATATTCATTATAAAAATCATATTTGATATTATAAATTTTAATATGATTCTTTTATATGTTTATAACATGTTCCAAAAAACACTATAGGAGTACAAAGTGTGAAAAAATAAATGTTAGTACAATGTAATGGGTTTGATAACTCAACTTGTAATCAATGTGTTATACATATACTATGTCGAAAATATTATTACAGGAGTATGTGTTTAATGAAATATTTTGTTTATATTATATTTAAACATGTATCTATTTAGATATAAATTTTTAACACATAATCATCCCAGTTATTATCACCATATTTAATTATAAAAAAATTATAAGGGGTTTTTCTTGATCTTATTTCATTAAGACAAATGTTTTTATTCACCTAATTTATTATAAATGTTGTATACACAATCCCTTTAAATATTATACATGAATAATTAGTTCATCAATTTATTTTGAGTAATTAATCAACAACTTAATTCCTGGAATGCTACTATTCAAAATATAAAAAATTAAAAATGGTTTGTGTTTCTAACAAATTTTAACAGGGGCCTATTATGGTCGAATTTCTAATGATGAAAATAAAAAAAATAATTATATAATAAACCACTTTAATTTTAATTTCTTAGAGTATTTATAGTAAATTTCACATAATGGTATCATTTTCCTCTCATTGGAACGTTATATGATTTTGAAAATATTTTTATGATTATCAATCTTTAATTATCTCTTTAGTAGAAAGTTGCAATTTCTTCCAAATCCATGTTTTCTAAATGTATTTTGAAATGTTATTTATTATGAATTATTAATTTAATTTTTAATGTTAATATTATTTTTATTAGAAAAATTAAAAATAAACACTCTATTGTTCACTGAATTATGTACTTTTGAAATTTTCATACGAAAAATGTAAATGAATCCCTGTTTTTTACATATTCATCATGAATAGAACTCTTCCTCCATCATGACCAATAAATGTTTTAAAACATAATTTTTTATGATAAAGAAATTTTAGAAAAATTGTTTATTTTAATGATTGAGAATGTTTTAGATTTTAAATACCTGTTTTTAAATTGAAATAATATTTTATTCATGAAAATTTTAACATTATTTTTTTAAATTAATTCCATCTATGATGAAATAATTTAATGTAAATAAAATTGAATTAAATATTTTCAAAAAGATGGGTTTTATTAAATTTATATGTATTTTCATCAATGAATAAAAGATTTTATGATATGGATTACTTCAAAATTATGTATATATGTATTTGGAATTCATTCCTAGTTTATCATCCCTACCTATGATGGGTAAATAAATTCCTTATTGTTAGTCCCACTAGGTCAAATACCCTAGGGGGGGTAATTTTGTTATGAATTATTAAAAACAACTTCCCCTTTTGATTTATTTTTCAAAAAAAAAACACTCTACATTATCCTTCTCATAGAAAAATATGGTATGATTCTAAAACATGTACGTAACACATAAATTTAACATGGTTCATCCTCACAGGGCTACATCTAATTAGGATACAACGATAATGTGCCAATGTACCAAATCCACTAAAAGCACGCTATTGTTCAGAATATTAAAAAATGACTCATTATCCCACATGCTTTACAACCAATTAAAAAATAAAATCTTGTTGTTTTATCTTGTAATGTACGTTAACTGCTTCTTCAGAAGATTAACTCATATTTTACAGACTTGTAGGTACCATACTTCTCTCTATGTAATTCATCCTCTACTATAAATAAATAAATAAATATATATATATATATATATATTCCATGTTGATGTCCCACTTTCATCGACTGATGAATAACATTTTACCACATAACTGTTGGAAATCCAATATCATTCACAAAACCCTTTTGGGTGTCTTTTACAAAAAATGAATTCTTTGTGTGCAACATTTATCTTTATTTATGAAACACCTATTACATGAAAATTACTTCATAAACACCAATATTTTCATTGTGAAACTTCATTTCTTCCAAAATTTAGAGCCTCAAATTTCACTACGTGTCGAGATAATAAATTAAGGTGGGTATCCAATTATTTATAGGCATTCTAGACCCTGAACTATAGGCCCTGATGCGTCATTCATGATCTTCATCCAGTCCGTAAAACCACATTTTATGTCACACTTTCCATGTAATCCCATTTTTTATAGAATCATCATTCACGCACAATTAAGACCATTAACCAAAATCGATCTTTTGTTATATTTCTATGTAGTGGTCTAAAAAAATCCTTATGCACAACATTCTAAATCACCTTCAGTCATTCATGAAGCATCCTTTTCCAAGAACACATATATCGATTCTCTCGATTTTAGGCCCAAAAATTTGAAAAAAAGTGGGCAACGTTGCCACCTTGTATACACCCGTTTTTTATAACTCCAAATATTCCATTCATTTTCCTTGTATCCTGTCAACATTAATTTTCAATAATATCTCTAGATCTCCCAAACTGTTCATGAAAACCTGCTTTCTCAAAAAACAAAACCAACCCAAAATGATTCAGTGATACCTTGTGGGATTTTCCCAACAATATCTCATGTTGGGTTTATTGACTACTCTATCATAATTTGATACCATGTTAAATTTTCATTCATATTCGGCCACCATTATCATCTTGAAATTCATATATTAATCCATGATTTACTCAATATAAACTATAATCAAGCATGATCCAAGCTCAGTTTGAGAAACTATAGTATGAAGATAATATCCTTAGTGAAATAATTAACTCCTAATACCATACAATTAAATTTCATTCATCATGAAATCCGACAAATGTGACATGTAACATTTGATGGATCATCATTCGCACTGTAATATTTAAACTCCCTATACATCATTACATGGGTTCTCATGTCTTATAATTTTAAATTATTTCCAAGTTATGTTCTGATAAATCTACCCATAACTCCCCCAATCTTACAACTCCACATGTTCGCTTCATTACATGTCTGGACTTAGATGTTTTCCCTGTTAATAACCACAATTTCTCCCACTTTTTCAATAAAACCAAAGGCCACACTTTTGAGGTCATTAATAGGGAAAATAAAATAGACCAGCACATAAGGTAAATACAAACCATACCTCAAAGAGAGGGGATCCCACATCCTCATTATTTCATGTGAGATGATTCATTTGAACTCTGAGAGCCATTCGATGCCTCTATTATGGATTTTTAGGTATGGACATTGTCATAATGTCTGCTATTTTTAGGTCTATTGGTACATACTACAACATCAAATGTTCATGATCTACCCATTCATTGATATAATGATACACGATTTCAATGTGCATTGTCCTTCGGTGATGAACACGAATTTTTTACATGATTTATAGAACCTGAATAGCCACAATGAATTCTGATAAGAGAATTCACATTAACTCTTATATCATCAAGCTACTACTTCATCAATAATAATTGGGATTGTCCTTGATTAGCCACAATATACTCAGATTTTATGGTTCTTAATGAAATACAATCATTATTCATTAACAATAGAGAAATACAAAATCCACCATGATAAAATCCCCCTACTGATGTTTATTTCCTATCATATAATGATCCATCACAATTTGCATATGTATATCCCAAAAAATCATTGAAATAGTGGTCATTGTACATCAAACTGAACTCCATTGTTCCCTTGATTTTCTGAGGTATTCATTTCACAAAAATCCTGTGGATTTCTTTGGGATTACATTGATACGACATTGCTTGACATGGGGAAAATACAATAACCAGTATTTTTGTTGTCATTTATAACATGCTACCAATTATATTCCCATATTGTGTGATATTAACCAATTTTATATTATCATCTTTTGATAATTTCATTTGGGTATCAATAGGATTCATCTCCTTCTTGTAATTATCCATTACAATCCTTCTCAAAACATCCTCATCAAATTTTTATTGATAAATAATTGTTCCATTCCATCCTTGTGTCACCATTAAATAATGAAAAGTGTCAGATCACCAAACATGGAAATTTTGAGCTCACATTTTAGGAATTTTGAAAACTATCTACTAACCACATTATATAATCCACTAATGATTATGTCATCTCTACATGAAATCACCTTCATATGTTTATCATGGAATACAAAATATGTATAAAGATCTGAAATCACAATTTTGGTGAGTTTTCATGAGATGAAAAGTTGTTGCGTTTGTGATGAGATTCCTCACCTGTCAATAAGATAAGGTAGATCACCAATGACCAGTGGGTATGCGGCTTTCATTACATATTCTTGTCTGGAAATGGGAGTAAATAGCTATAGATTTAGCTGTAGGTCTACCAATGATGGTTCAGAAACATGATTCTATATGGGTGATAGTGGATCAACTCAAAAAGTGGGCTCATTTAATTCATATTAATGAATCTCATATGATGGAGGACTTGTATAAAATCTATATTTGATAAGAGTTAATGAGTAATGAAATAAATTTTTATATAGTATCAGAACAATATTTGGGTTTTATGTATCATTTTTGGAAATCCTTGTAGCAATCCCTAGAGACTCTGTTGAATATGCATACCACGTATCATCCTAAAATGGATGGAAAATTTGAACAAACAATAAAAATGTTCAAATAAATTCTTTGAGTTTGTGTAATGGATTTTGGAGGCTCATGGGAGGATCACATACCATTAGGGGAGTTCTCATATAACAATAGATTGCAAGACTCAATAAATATGGCTTCTTTAAAAGAATTGAATATGCGTATATTTCATTCTCCACTTTTTTATGTGGAAATAGGTGAGACTTAACTAGTTAGACTAAGCATTTTACAAGAGACTACAAAGAAGATTCCGTTGATTAAGAAGAGGATGGGGATGGATCAGTGTCATCATAAATCATATGAAAATCATCATCGATTGCCATTTTCATTCAAGGTGAGTAATCATGTAATATTAATAATCTCTACATGACTTGGGAATCATCATTTTGGGTAGAAGGGAAAGTTATCTCCTCGATACATAGGAACTTTTGAGATACTTGAATGGGTTTGTGAGGTGGCATATCGATTGGATTTTCCACCATGGTCTGGTGCAGTGCACAATGCATTTCTAGTATATCAGTTGAAAAATAATCAGTCTGATCATGACCATGTGATTCAATGAGATCACGTTGACATAGATCCATATCCTTCATTGGTTTACATTCTAGTAAAAATAGTGATTAGGAAAGATAATGTCTTGTATGGGAAAAACATCATTCTATTGTATGTTTTTTGGAATCAGGGTCAAATTTAAGAAGAAACATGGGAACAATAGATGGAAATGGTTGAGTAATGAACCAACCTCTTTCAGGGCATGGTGGTTTTCTAGTTTCTAGGGACAGAAAGTCCAATGTTGGGGAGCATTTAGCACCACCAGCTTCAAGTAAGTGACTATTTATTTATGAATTTTACGTATGTAAAGTGTCTGGGTGACATTTGGGAGGGTATAGAGGTCTTTTGCAATTGTTTGGCGCTTTTTTGGAGGTGTATGTTTTAAGCATGGTTAGTAAAAACTAGGAGAACCCTATAGAAAACCATGAAAAGTGATGTAGTGGGATCTTTTTAGGCACATAAATAGGTTCATGGTTTATAAAAACCATAGTTCCACTTTGGGGAAACCATTCATTTGGGTATAGGGAAATTATCATGGTTAGTGTATAGTTTTCCTAACCATGTTCCTTAACTACATAAAATAAACTTTAGATCAAAAAATATTGGAACTAATTTGGTTTTCCATTTCAATGGATCATTTACCCCCAAGGCCAAAAATAAAATGACCTTTTCACTTTCTAAGGCTATGTAGTCCATTAAATTTAATTAGGGAGTGATCCATTATGATTCTTTATACGTAAGAGGCATGATTTCCTTGGTAAGTATTTGTTCTTGGTTTTTTCCCTTAGATCTTTTCTTTTACCCTCTCTTGTATTAATATATCAACATATAAATTTTAATCAAATCCACCGTAATGAAAAACATGCTTCTTCAAAAAATAATCTGGTCTTGAATATGATCTATCATTTCTTATTTCAAACCATATAGAACCATTTTCCGTAGATGAATAGTGTTATCAGCTTTAAAAATGAAAAAATCATAGGGATTCTAAATATAGAGCTCTTCTTCTATAAACCCATTTAGAAATGATGAATTTAAATATATCTAAATAACATTGTACTTTCATTACACTTATTATGGCCAACAAAATCTGATGGTCCCCAGCCTTACAAAAGAAACAAATGTATCACCAACATCGATACCCTCTATCTGGGAGTACCCTTTTAAACTAGTCGTACATTGTTTATAATCACTACACTATATCCATTCATATTATTTTTGATAGACCCAATTAGTAATAATGAAATTATTATCTATTGGAATCACAAAAATTTCCAACATATAATTTTTTTCAATATGGTCTAGCTCTTCATTCAGAATATAAACCTAGATTTTATCTCCACCTGCATCAAGAAAACATTTTGGTTCTACCTGAGATAAGAAATATGCCTATTGTAATGACATCATTCATTTTATTTATACTAGAACTTTCAAATAATCCAATGTATTTTTCATGCCAATTTCCTCTCATCTTTTTAACATCTACAAAGACACTAATTTGACTTACCCCAACTCATCATCTATGACATCTTATAAATCAACATCTTCTAATTTTTCTTCCCCAGTATTTCCTTCCTCCTCATCAGTTTTAATAGGATACTATTAACTATGTTGTTGAATATTCTATTCATATTCCATGATAGTGGCATCATTTCTTTCAACCAGTTTCTATTACTCTTAATAAAACATTTTTATTCTTTTTTTATTCTGAGTATCCATGAAATATCTCTTCATATCAATGTGACTGAAATTTCCTATGTTTTTATTTATTACGAATAAATCTCTTGCTACCAATGATTTGAATGTATTCAGTTTTCTCTACTTTCTATACCACATTTTATATGGTGTCTTTCATTCCATTGAACTCAAAAGTGCCTAGTTTAAAATGTAGATCAATGTCTATACTACTTCCTTCCAAAATTTCTCTTGTAGGTCTTTTCAATAAGAATCATTATAGATATGTTTTTGATGATCCAATTTTATATATAAACCACTCCATTTTTTAATGAATTCATACTGAGAATATTTGATTCCTTATCCCTTTTTTTCATGGTAATATTCCATTTGAATGTTCGTTAATTACATAACATTTTTATTATGAATGATAAAAATATTTTTTGAATAATCCTTTAACATTCCCTCTAGTTCAGTTTTACACAATTAAAGACATCTAAATGTGGGTAATGAAAAATAAATGTTCTATTCTAATTTAATCCTCTATAAATATAATGTAATTTCTCTTCACCTTAATGAATATTGGTAAGATTAGTCCAAAAACATCAACATGAACCAAATCAAGCTGTTTGGTCGATTTCAATTCTTTTTCATTGTACATTTTTTTGATGATTTTCCCTTGATGACTTGCATCATACATAAGATTATGATTATGTGATATCATATAGAGGTCTCCTGATACATTAAATTTTACCATATATTTTTGGGATGGATGGAATATATGACCAACTCATTTATCCCATAACTTTTTTTCTTCCTCTCTGGATATAAATCACATTTGTTCTTCACCAGGTACAAGGTATTGATTTTTCATTTTATTTTTCCCTATTTATCAACTTCCTCATCCCTTACATTGATTATAAAAATCTTTTTATTAAATATTATATAATTCCTTGAGTTTCATAGTTCACTAACACAAGGAAAGTTGTGATTGGGAGTTTCTACTTCTAAGACGTAAACCTGTATCATTTCTTTGCTCCCAAACCTATCCTTTCCCGATCCATTTATCTTGAGTCCATTGTCATTTCCAAATTTAAAAAATCCTTATTTTTCATATTTTATTCTACTAACAATCTCTATATTACCTTTCGTATGGGATGAGCAAACAATCTGAAGGATCCTCACACCTGAATGACTAGATTATTTAAGGGAAATTTCTTTGACTACATCCTTCTATTCTAATTTATTTTTGAACCACCTTATTTACATTATACTTAGTATAGAATGATATTATTTATCTCCCTCAGAGTATGATGGACCAGATACTTCATTCAAGGCTAAAAATAAATATTTTTTATTTTTATCCCACCCGTTGATTCATTAATTTTTCACTTGTAATAAATTTGGTTCAGCTTTTCACATTCCTCTTCATGGTTGATGTAAAATATATATCCATGTTCTCAAATCCTACAAAACAAAACCTATATCCCTATAAATATATTAATAGTACCACGATATATTTGGATTCCACTTTTGTTTTGGACCCTTTAGCATCTTTTGGATATAGAACCGTCATTTTTTTGAGTGTCATATCATTCCCTAGAAATAACATCTGATGTAGGGTGCATTATTTCATTTTACTTCTACACTATTGGATTCCCATGGGGATTTCTGAAACATATAATTCGTAATTTTACCCATATCAATAGTAAATATTAGAGTGGGTACTTGTGGTCTCACTTCTACCATGATTGACTTCTATTTTTGATCAATCCCCCTACTATATTTTATATTTGAGCATGATTGTCACATCTTCTCTATTGGACCTATATGCTATTCATCCGGCTCTATCCTATTCTAAATGATATAATTTTATGATATCATATTGGGATTCAATTGTTTTTTATGATATTAACATTTCATCTCATACAAACAACATCCTCATCATGTTATTTTATATGTATTATTTTATCCCTTCCAGGGTTAGTCAGACTATCGATTTTACTTTTCTAGTCTTCTATTTTGATCACATACTAAACAAACATTTCTTAGCTATTCGGTGTTCAATACTTAATTGTTTCAATTTATAATATCATTATTGACTAATATTCTTCTATATGTTTCAGATAGAGTTCGAAATCAGAAAGAAAATTGTTTGAATTCATTTTTTTTGGACCTCAAAACAACTATCTCCTCTAGAGTGGGCTCTAGCTCAGCCTACAAATCAAATATTCCATCAACTTTTTCTTTAACAAAATTGGTATATTTCATTTTTTGATCCCAACTAATAACATCCTTAATATAATTTTATCCACAATTATATAAGTTATCTATCTATTTCACCTCAGACTCTTCATTGCAATAACATTTTTTTGAAAGAAGATTCATCGTCTTGGAGAAGTTTCTCTTAAAAATTATATTTCATTTCACATAAGTTGAATACTCATTCTTAGGGATTTAACATTCATCTTCATCATATTCATTGTACTTATTTAGGCCCCTTGTATCAAGATAAAATACCATTCCTCATCTAATGAATGAATTTGGAAGTTTCCCTTTAAACATTTCTTTTCTTATTTGTAGAATTGAGGAATGGAATGACACCACATCGTCTATATCTTCATCTTCTTGAGAATATTTACATGTAATATTTTTCCTGACCTTGAATACCACATCCATTGAATTTACTATTTCCATATAATTAATGTCCTCATTTCTCATCTCATATGAAACAACAGTATTGGGAAATCTATCCTATGTAATCTATTTTGGATCTCTGTCATCCGACAAAGTAAAATTTAGATTGAATTGAGGTGGATGTTTTTACAAGAAGCTCTGTAAAATATTTACATATTAAATATTTTTTCCAATACCGCATGTTTCTTACACAACATCATTAAAACTTTCAAAAAATGCATTGGAAGAATCATTTCAGTTCATTCTCATATCTTCATGTTTGTTTCGAATAGCTTGCATATTTTCCAATAAAACCGTTGAATCTCCTTCATAGATATTAATCTGGTTTTCCCATATGGAATGTGATGTTTTTCATGAAATCATCTATATATATTTTGAATTGGATATGGATCCACAAATGAATTGATATATTTTCCATCTGCATATAACTCCTTTCGTTCAACTTCAAATAATGCACCACTATTTATGTTGGATAAAATACCATGCATTATAGCTGTAAAAAAATCCAATCCTAACGATCCAAAATTGTGTTTCATCCAATTCACACATTGTTGAAAATTATTCTCATCAACGATCAAAATCCCTATGTGATTGGTGACCTCAATTATGATAAAATCATATATATTCATATGCCAATAATACCAATAGTTAGGACAACTAGACCAAATACACTGATTTGTGAGGTTGAATCATCGAATGATCAATTAAAAACAAAATACACTTTTGATATTATTTATTTTAAAAAAACTCTCTTCCCTCTCCTTACCTTAGTAAACTATGAACAAAAATCAAAACATAAAAGAAACATATAAAATTTAATTGGATCAGCCTCACTAGGTTACGTCCCGGGAGCATAAAACAGTAATGTGTCGATGTACTAAATCAACTAAAACTGCACTGATGTTTTCAATGTTCATAGCTAACTCACTGTACCTCCTATATTACAACCAATAAAAAAAATAAATTTCACCAAACTCTACAATATAGTGTGATCACTACTTCTACATAAGTTTTAATCATAGTTTATTAACTTGTAGGTCCCATCATTATCTCTAATTGTTACATACTCTATTGTATATAGATGATCTATTGATGTCCAACATTCATCCAATGATGAATACAACATTACCACATAACTAATTAGGAACCACCAATTTTTTAGAAACCATTTTCCGTGTTTTTCAAATAAATTTTATTCCATGGTTACAACATTCAAACCTGTTCATGAAACTCTTCTTGCGCACAACATCCTTCTTGGGCACAGCTCTCTTATTATGAAAAAGTCATTTTCTTATAAGATTGAATGCCTTTTTTCTCTAACTGTCGAGATAATAATAAAAGGGGGAAATCAGTTATTTATAGGAATTACCAACCCTACATGCATGATCTTTAATTGTAATGAAAGATCATCTTCTTGTGCACAAAACCACATTTGACATTGCATTTGGAACATAAGTCTCATTTGTGCACATTTCCAATATTTCTCATACATGATGACTTAGTTTTATTTTCATGTGGTTGTCCTAGAACATAAAATGCACCCATCATTCTAATCCACCTTCAATTTTTCATGTAACATCTTTTTCCAAGAACACATATATCCATTCTTCCTATTTTAAGGCCCAAAAATGTGGCATGCACTTGGAAACATCAACACCTTGTATATGATCTTTTTTCACTTCTACAATAGTATCCATTACTTTTCCTAGTACCTTTATAAACAATAATGTTCAACTATATATTTGGATATCCCTAAATAAACATGGAAACCGGCTTTGAAAACAAACACAACAACCCAAAAATTCATTACTATTACCTCGAGGGATTTTCCACAAAGCTTATGATAATTTCTATAATTAATTCTGGAAGGTATATATTTGGATTCTATTATATAGAATGACCATGAAACCAATTAAATTCCCTACGAATTTTAGATATTTATGCATTATGATTTATATCCATATGTGGGACTTATATGTATGTATATAAAATTAATGTGATGGGTGTCATGACTCTGATTTCCCCAATTTTATTTTTAGAAATTATTTGTGAAATTTTTGAGGCCAAGCGTTGAGATAGTGTGTGATTCTGAGATCCTGTGTTCTTAGAATGATTAACTGATAAATGTTATGATTTTGTTAGGATGAAAGGGTGAGTTTTATGAAACAATGAAATTTCATTTAAATGTGGTAAAAAATATGAAATATGAGGGCACATTTGAGCTTAGAGTCTTGGATTTACACTAGGGGTGACATAACATTAGAAGATGCTGGACTACAGTGGAAAAACCATAAAAGGGAATAATCATAAATATAATAATAAAATAATATTATTTTATTTTTCTAAAAATAATACCTCATTAATGGAAAATCTTATTATAAATTCAAGTCCGTTGTTGAGTTCATAATGGGGTGCTTTCCTTATGAATGGACTAACATCAGGTGGTGAGGTATAACTATGAATGACAGTTTTTGGGTGTAAACATCATTAAAATATTTTAGTAAGAAATAATTTATTCCTCCCAAAACCACTTCTTTTCATTGAATATGTGTTTTTTAATGAATTATTTGTTATCACCATAACATTGTAATTCCCATGAGGAATGAAGATGGAGCTATATTGATAGACAATGACGGATCATGGATTGATGATCAATGATGATCCACAGATTAAAAGGATATCCACCTAATACAACAACACAATGACCATTATTCATCGGAGATTGAACCAAATTAAGGTAGGGATTTGGTTATTTTATTTCTTTTCCCCATTCGGGAATTACATGAGGAATACAGACCAACCAACCAACATATTTTCCTACTGATCAAACATTATTATAGGATGGATAAATTGTTCTCGGGATTAAAAAAGAGTTATATATTTGTGATTATCTAATATTGATAGTTCGTTAAACCTTAAATCATTAATGTATCACGACTGATATGAATAATACCAAGATCCATCATTTGGAGATTTTTTCCTTTATATAATTTTTCCATATTTCTCCACATTCATCATTCTTCCTAAAATATGAATATAGTATTTTTGAACCTTCAATTAGTGGTGCAAGGATCCAAGACCCGTGATCCAACACCACAATCAAATCACAAATGTCTGAGGGTAAATAATTGTTGTGAATCACCCAATGCAATGGGTAATTGTGGTTCAAAAAAGTTGCATGGAGTAATAGAATTATTTGGGTTTGGGAGGAGGGTTGGAAAAATAGTACGTTATCAGCGGTAGGGGTAGTAGCCGCCTAATAGGGGTCGGGATTGGAGGAGCCAGAGGGCTGGGATTCTGGTAGTGTGGCATGTAGTGGAAGTATGATGTGGTCCAAGTGGTACAGTGTTAGTGGAATCACTTGATAATGGGGGTCGTGGGTGGGTCATAGTGTGGTTATGGTATATATCGGAGATGTGGTGAGGTCTGATACATACACAACTATCTATCCTTGTGTAAACTGTGGTGACGAGAAGCCATGGGGGAGCTGGGACGTGACCATTGATTGCCTTAACCGCAACATATCTACAACATGTTGTGTGGAAAAACCAACTCGTGCATCCAAGTGGAGGAACAGGGGTCAGGCCATGGCCAACAGGCCAAGCAGGTTCTGTCAAGGACTTGTAAGCAGAGCCAAGCCTGGTCGGGTCGGCCAAACCGGACCTGGGTCGATCTTTTTCTATAAATCAGTCATAAAATTCAAATAGATGGTCCATTTTATGATCAATATATGACATTGGGACCCTTGCGATATGGGAGTCATTATGAGATGACTTTGTTGGGTTTTTTTATAAGAGGTTTTCAAAATACCAATGATCTTTTCTTTTGAGATTTCGATGAAAGATCTTTTTCCTATCATAGATGATGACTCAAATTCTAATGTGATTTGTTGTAACTCGGATTCAACAGCTAACACATCGTGTTGGATAATGTATCGCACTAAGAGGGAATTTCTATTCACACTTCTCTTCGGGGTACCTTATATAGTGATTGTGGATAACGTGTGACTAGTATTTATTACGGATCCTATACCCTATCCAGGATGATGTTTCCAGTTGGGTAATGAGTCCCCCCTATGAGACCATGTTGTATAGGACCCCTATCTATGTATCAATATTATATTCTTTCTATTTAACAAGACTATACCTAACATTTGTTTTCATGAGCTATTTTCATTGGTTGATTTTTGGTTTTGACCTGTTAACTACATGGCTTTGTAGTTGCATGACTTATCAAAACACTCTATCTTAACCAAAATCTATGTCTTACAAACACTATGTGTTATAACGAGAATGGATGTCTCAGGGAAAACTACATCACTAGTCGGCACCCACGTATTATCTTGGGAAATTTTGATAGTCCTGTTTTATGTGCTTAATATCTTATAGCTTGAAGAGGTAGATCTCCTAGAACGATCATGCTATGAAGTAGAACTGTGTAGATGGAAGTGGATGAGTCCTTGAGTTATGAAATACATTATGAGTATGTAGACATATACCTGTGATGATATGACTCTATCTTTGTATTAATGATTCCTCTATGGTATTTTATATTGTGTTTTGGGGTGTCATCATGAGTACTATTTCACTCACCCCTACACAAAATTACCCCGTATGTGACAGGTATTGTACAGAACATCGACGCATTGATGGATTCTTAAGTGGAACATGAGTAGGTTGTTCTTAAAGAGAGACCATATAGTTCAGTTGTGATCATGCGGCTGTAGACATCTATTTATATACCAACCCTTTAGGTAGGGTTTTCTATGGCCAAGCTATAGTTCATTTTTCAACATACTCTTTCTTTTTTGTGGGATTTTATTCTGACCTAGTTGACTATAATGAAAATTACATTCATGTAATACTCTATGGTTGGAATCAATGTGTATGAATTCATTTTTTAATTATTGTTTTTATATTTTAGTATTTTGGGCTTAGAGATGTGTGTGTGTACATTCACTTACGAAAATGTATCCCATTTATGGGATATGCTTAATCATCAATAGTCTCTATCCCCTATCCTATTAGAGGTCGGATTGGGGTAGCCACAACATGGGAACATTTGGGATGTGTTTTGACAGAGTGAAATCATTTGGAGGTTTATTCAACATTAGAATCTAGAGTCTTTAAGATTGGTTTGGGAAAAACGTGTTAGGTGTTTCATGTTTAGCTTTGATGGTAGGGACTCCGGTTTTGGTTCTGATGGATGACATGTACATAGACCAGGACTCTGGACATATACTTTTTGACTGGGTATATGAAAAAACTTCATTCATGAAAAAATAACGGTACATGAATCATATGGGAATGAGTTGTGTTTTCCATGTCCTTCTTAAGTCATCTCACCATAAATAATCTTTTATAAGTGATACATCTTATTTTCTAACAATATATATTTATGTCACCAGCATGAGAGGTTTTGTAGTATGATCCAGAGTTCAAAATGATGTCTGATTAGACCTCCCGGAGGGGAGCCTGTCAGGGAGTCAATTTTATTGGGGATGGTCACTATGTGGCGTTTTTCACCAATTCATTTGTTCATAGACACACTACAAGTGTTTCAGGTGGATTAAACACTCCATACTGAGTCTTTAATAGATATTTTTTGTGTTTTAATATGATATATAGGGTATAAATGCATATTATAGGCTTCTAAGGAAATGATCACCTTGGATTAAGGGCTACAGTGACCTGCCCATAGTAGGTGCACTACGGAAGCCTCAAAACAAAATGCTTCGTCTGAATTACCAGGGGTACATTAGTTCCATGATGGATATGATTTCCTATTCTTATCATGGGATGGAAAAATCATCATGATAATGTCAAACTATTCAAGTTTCATTCAAATATGTCTTTGATGAACCACGAAGGAAGAGAATGTGGAAGGACACTACCACAAAAACAGTTATTCACAGAACCCCCCCCCCCCCCCTTTATCAGCGCTAACGAAAAAGCGCAGATAAAGGGGGGGGGGTGCCTTTATCATTGCTTAAAAAAGCACAGATAAAAGGTGCCTTTATCAGCGCTAAAAAAAGCACTGATAAAAGCACCCCTTTTTCAGCGCTTGTTTAGTAGCACTGATAAAGGGGGGGACTTTATCAGTGTTTTTTTAAAAGCACTGATAAAGGGTCAACATCAAAAAAAAATTATAAAAATACATATTAATATATTAATATATAAATATATTTATATTGATATATAATATATAATATATAATTTTTTTATATATTTTAGATAAGTATAACTGTGCATTTAAACTTAATATACATAATATATAAGATATTTAGTGAAAATGGCTTCTTAAAAAATTAAAAAAATATTTTTAATTGAAAATTTTCTAATTAGTATGGTGTAATAGTCATTTAAAAACAATTTGAAGAATAAAAAAATTAAAAAAAAATTAAATAAAGATCCAAAATATGTTGAAAACGGAACTCAAACTTCAAACAGCCATAACTTTTGATCCGGGTGTCCGTTTGAGCTCTACCACAGATCAAATAGAAGCCTGTGACAAGATCTACATCACAATGACCTGGGAGACCCTCGTCAATGGATTTTTGGGCCCTAACGAAGTGGAGAAGGCATCCAAAATTGATTCTTTAGTCGGGGTACCCCGATTTTTTTAACATTTTGTGGATTTTCAGCCTCATTTAAGGGGGTATTTTTGGATTTCTTTGGTGGGTTAGGAATTTATTCCAAGGTAATAAATTCATATTGATATTATGTCATTTAAATTTCATCATTTTTTATAATGAACTTCTACTTATAATCAAATATATAACAATATTTTCATATTTTTTATATATTCACACCTAAAAATTTAATTATACATATAAATAATAAAATATATTTACATATAAAATATATTAATATTATCTACATAATAACTAACATCCATTTTATTTATAATACAAATATATGAATATTTATATACCTATATATTAATCTAACTATATATATACTAACCTAACTATATATATATATATTAATCTAATAACTATATATAGATTAATATAACTACATATATATACATTAGTATTACTATAAATTTATACATTAATATCACTATAAATATATATATTAATATCACTATATATACATATATATTTATATAACTATATATATATATATTAATATAACTATATATATATATTAATATAACTATATATATGTCAATATAACTATATATATGTTAATATAACTATATATATATTAATATAAATATATATTACTATACGAATAAATATATCTATATATATATATATATATTATTATAACTATATATATATATATATTAAAATATATATATATATATATTAATATATATATATATATTAATATAACTATATATATATTATAATATAACTACATATATATATTATAATATAACTATATATATATATTAATATAAATATATATTACTATACGAATAAATATAACTAAATATATAAATATATATATAGAGATATCATGAATTTCAAGACAAATCAAAATAGAGTAGTGGTAAAGGCTTAGGCGCGTAGGGGGAGGTCTCTAGTTCAAATCCAGGTAGAGGCATGGGCGCACACACATGGGGGAATATAGTAGAAAGCACTATAAAACGGTGAAGGGGGTGAGCGGGGCTCTTTACAAGGGAAGAAAAGAGATGTAAAAGGGGGGCTTCAAGTGCTAAAAAATCCCCCCCGATTGGCAGTATTATTTATCTTTTTTTTTTAATTTTTTTTTAAAATTTGTTTAATTTTTTTACAGTTTATCATCTCTTTTGAGAAAAGCGCTGATAAAAGGGGTCATTTATCAGTGCTAAAATGAATGCGCTGATAAAGGAAGAGCTAATATAGGGGTCTTTTATCAGTGCTAAAATAAAGCGCTGATAAAGGACCCTTTTATCAGTGCTTTATTTTAGCGTTGATAAAAGAGCCCTTTTATCAGTGCTTTTTTTAGAGCTGATAAAGGGGTCTTTATCAGCACTTTCCGGAGCACTGATAAAGGGGACCCCATTTATCTTTTTCGGCTTTATCAGCGCTTTTTTTAGTGATGATAAAGTCCATTTTTAGCGCTGATAAAAGCCATATTTGTAGTATTGGGATTAGAAAGATCTATAGGGTGATGATCGTGGAAGTGGAGATGGGGATGCTATTGGTGGTTTCCAATGTTTTAACAAGTTACCACCACCACCCACAGGTGGTCCATACTAAAATCAAGGAGATGGAGAAAATTGTAGGAGATAGTTGAAGGCTATTGAGTGTTATGACCCATGGACTGTAGGAATAGTTCCAGGTATGATCTTTTACTTTTATGTTCATAGTAGTAAACAGAAACATGTTCTAGTGATTTCATTTCCTACCACTTTTCTTGGTTAATACTTATAGATTCAGTTTAAACCATTGGCTTGACACTTATGCTTATAGGAACCTACTAGAGGCAAATCGATGATCACACCCAACTTCCAATGGTGTAACCTGACTACTAAAGGAAAGAGTTTCGTTTGTGATCTCTTGGTAGTAGTGTCAAGGCCTTACAATGATAGTATTAGGATGGAATATTAGCCACAATATATGATCAAATTAAATGTTTTAGGAAAAGTTTGAGGTTATTCCAAGGTAATAAAACTAAATTTCCCTTTTTATCATCAAATTGGAAATACTTGCAGCTCAGGATGGACTCATGCATTAGAGGGTTCAAACAATTACTCTTAATTGGACGAATTGACATTCAACAAAGTGTATGTTTTGAGTCCATAGTTTCATATAATAGTGGTGGAGTATAAGTACATCTTCACTGAATATGTTCTAGGTTTACCTCCCACTGAGAGATAGACTTTTGGGTTGATATATATCATCGGACAACACCAATATCTATAGCAGCATATCAAATGGCTCCAATATAGATTCGAGAGATTAGAGTGATGTTAGAGGACTTTCTAAGGAATGGCTTCGAGATACTTAGAGTTTTACACTAGGCATACCGATGTGGTCATCATTAATCTTATAAATATTTTCTTAGAGACGAGAGTTTTGATGGATTCGGTGAAGGATGAGTCCATGTTTGATGAGTGATCCCTACATGAGGTATCAAAAGGCGGGTGTCAGGTACTTAGTGTTCGGAGATGAATAAAGTTAAGGGCTTGGATGTGTCTTAATGTAAATGAATGCAGTGATTGCTTATAGTTCACACCAATATAAATCACATGAGAATAAATATGCTACCCATGTTCCTAAGTTATTAGTAGTCATATTAGCATACAAGATATGATGGCACTACATGAAGGGTGAGTGTTTTGTAATTTACTTCTACCAAAAGAGTCTCAAGTATATATTCTATATGAATGATTATAATAGGAGACATAGGCAATGGATTTATTTACTCCACAACTATGATATGTAGAATATTAATACTCCTTGGAATGGTAATCTGGTAGAAAATGCTCTCAATATAAGACAAAGCTTATAGTTGCTGAACGAGGCATCAAAGCCGTTATCCTCAACATAGATATCATTTATTCATGGACAAAGATAATCTTATCTCCAATAAATTATTATCATTACTCCACTATTACAGTGAGTCAAGGATGAACAACATTGGGATACCAACTTTTATACATTAGAAGATCAAATATCCACAAGGCATTCCATTGATTGATATTCAAATAGTGGACAATGTTTTTTCTCTTTAGATAATGCATGGTAATACAAGAAGAATTGTGAATGGAGAATTTGAGGGATTTCATGCGTCACATTTAGTGGCACATCTACATGTTAAAATGAAGTACTAGGACCTTCAAATTATGTTTTGTGTCTAGGGATGAAGACGGATGTATTAGATATTGTGTCTCAATTCCATACTTGTCAACAAATTAATGTTTAGAATTATGTTCCAGCGAGTTTGTATCAAAAAATTGAGGTTTCTTATTGGAATTGGGATGTGATAAAAATGGAACTTGTGATGGGATTAACACATATGTCTAGGGGGTAAAATACCATCAGGGTGATTTATGACTGACTCACCATGTCGAACCACTTCCAACCTATCTAAGAGAGTAGTTAAATAGAGAGTTTGGGACATCTCTATGAGTGGGGGTTATTTTGATGTCAGTCTGATTCATGAAATATTATATCGGATCATGATCCTCACATCAAATCCTGATTTTCTATGTTATTATAGGAGAAATTTGGTACTCAGTAATTCATGATCATGATGTTTCATCCCATAATGGATGTCCATAAATAGATTACCATTCCGGTTCGTGGGGACATTCATCAGGATTCAAAGTTATGTTCTGGATATCGTTGGGAGAATCACCTAAAATTGTTGGAGTTTTCATTCTAAAAAAATAACATAAACCAACAGTATGGAACCATTATAGTAATTGTATAGAATACCCTATAGATCCCCACATTGTTGGACTAACCCATGTGATTTGGAGGCCAATGGACTTGAGAAGGGGTTAGTGACATTAGATAAGGTGCAGGTCATCTAGGAGCCAATTAAGACTAAACAAAGCCATCCAAAATAAAATGATAAGAGGTAATAGAGGACATTCGAGTTCATTGAGGGAGACCATATATTCATTAGAGTCACTCCTCAATATGGGATTTGGAGATTTTTCTGAGAGACAAGCTTTTTCCAAGGTTCCTCATCCCATTCCATATGTTGTATAGGGTTGGTGATGTGGTGTAGCACTTGGATATTCCCCCACAGTTGGACCGGGCACATGATGTCTTATATATCTCTCAGCTGAGGATATACATACCTTATTCATATCATGTCTTTGACAGGGGTTAATTTTTCGTGGAACCAGGAGGATATCAAGGAGAGAATGAAGGGGGACCATCTTAGGCCGTTTATTCCTCTTGTGCATGATTGGTGGTGGAATGGGAATCTCTAGGGAAGAAAAGGGGAGTAGAAGGCTCAGATTTATTATTGATTCCCTCAATTGTATGAGTATCCTTCTGTTATTCATTTTATGGATGTAAATTCAAAACATGGGGAATATTTCATGACTCTAATTTTCAAAAATTTATTTCTATTAATTATCTAGCAATATTTAGAGACCATTCTCTATGACAGCATGTGATTCAAAGGCCCTGTGTGCATAGAATGATTCGATTAAAAATGTGATGTTTTTAATAGCAATCTCATGTGCCTTTTCTAAAAGAAGTGATGAAAAGTTTAAATGGGTTGTCAGATTATAAATTTGAGGGCACCCTTGAGCTCAGTGTAGTGGCTTTATCCTAGGCGGGACATAACTTTAGTTGGTGAGGAGTTTGATTAGAAATCCTTGAAAACGGAGTGCACTAAAATAAAAATATTAAATAAAAATATTTTATTTTTCAATTACTATTACTCACAAATTTTATCCTTTATTGGATATCTGACACAACCATTGATTTCAAATGGTGTTTTTTTCTTTTGGAGAGGCCTATCATTATCCAGCATGGGCCGATTGTGAAAGATAGTTTCTATATCTAAATGTCATAATAATATTATAAAAAAATTTATTCTAGAATCAACAACACATTTTCTATTAATATGTAATTTTCCATGAATTCATGGTTATCACCATAACCCTATAAATCTTCTGAGGAATGGAGGCATACCTCTCTCGATGAATGGTGGAAGATCATGGTTCAAAGAGTAATAATGTACCTTAGTTTCAAATGACATTCCCCCATTACAATGATGCAATGACCATTATTCATCAGGTATCAATAAAAATAATTTAGTTATTTGGTGATTTCATTTCATTTCTCTATTCATGAATATTGTGATCAACACAGACCAATCAAATGACAGATTTTCCCATGGATTTATCATATTTGAGGGATAGATAATTTGTTATAGGTATTAAAAAGGGAGATAAATCTTGGTGATTATATTTTCTTGATTAGTTCTTAAGACATATAACATGAACTTATTAAGGAAAACATGAATAAGTCTAATATCATTTATTTGGGTGTTTATGTTCTTTATCACTTCTCTGAAAACTTCTCCATATTCCTTATTCTTTTTTATATAGAATTAATGGAACATTTCATCTTTGATCCATGGTGGAATGATACATGAATAGGGATCCAACGTAGTTAAAACATCACAAAGGGGAAATCGAGAACACACAACACGAATCACATATGGTAGTAGGTTATGGTAGTGAAAGGCAGTGGGATTGGATGGTTCATTGAGCTATGGAACCAGTCAGGTCCATGCATAGGGCGTCGTGAATTACATGAAAATGGTAGGGTGGCTGTCAACAGAGGTAGAAACGACCTTGTGGGGGTCGGGCCTAGAATATATAGCCGGATGGACCACTAGCAGCGTTGTCGGTGGTAGGACCATGAAGCTGTTGTTGAGTCAATTAGGTTTTCCTTATGACTTTTCCATTCATTCATACTTGTGGGAGATTGTTGAGTCAATACTGTTTCCTTACAACTCTACTATTTAATTATCTTTTGAAAATCATAACCACATTATCATAAGAAAAAATTCACTTACCATATGCTTTTCTTTTATAAAGAAAAATTCCCTTCCACAGTGAAATTCATTCATACCATGTTTTTCATTATTCATAATTCTGTCTAAATGTAAAATTTGATTTCATATCTAAAACCCCATAATCAAATAATACTTATATAAAGGGAAATCCATTTTCAGGATTCAAATTCAGGTTTGGAGTTCTCGTAATTCATACTTCGTACTTTTATGAGTTCTGACTCTGAGTTCTCTGAATTCAAACTCCAACCATTTGTGAGTTCTAACATCGAGTTATATGAATTCTCACTCCGACCACATATGATTTATGAATCTGATTTCCTTTATTTCTAACACTGAAAATTTATGATTTCTGACTCCGACTTCTCTAAATTCAGACTACAAACTCTTATGAGTTCTAATTCCAAGTTCTCTGAATTCATAATCTGAAATCATATTAGTTCTGACTCCGAGTTCTCTAAATTCAGACTCTGAAATCTTATAAGTTCTGACTCCGAGTTCATTGAATTCAGACTCCTAACTCTTCTGAGTTCTGACTCCGAATTCTCATGAACTCTGACTCCGAACATTGTATGTTCAGGCTCTGAATTCTTGTGAGTCCAGATTCCAAATTTCCTTAAAATTTATACTCTATAATTCTATAGAGTTTAGGTTTTCAATTCCTTAGAAAACCGAATCTGAATATCCTTGTATTTAAGACACCGAATATGTTTTTGGATAGACTCCAAACTTTTATTTGTTTACATTCATAGTATTTGATTTGGGTTATGTAACTATATTTTTTCTTGCACTTTTTTTGTTACAAAATGATATCGTGCATTCAGTTACTAACAAACTATTTTTGAGTGACACGTGTACATGTCCATCGAATATTCATGGAAAAATATTACGATTAGATGAGGGATCCAACCAATGGAGCTATTACTATAAATGGGAGCTCATTTGAATGAGCTCACAACATTTATGAACAGTTCTATGCCTCTAGATATTACATACTATTGAGGTTATTTCAAGAGAGACACTCTCATTCTTAGTGAATACTGACCATCTTGTTTTGATTTGCATCAAGTGACTCCAATTGTTATTGAGTACATTTGAGGTCTTCTGGGGATAGGAAGACAGAGGTGCTGAATACCTTAATGTTTGAGTATTTATTTGCTGAGGAAGACAGAGGAGCCAACTACCTTGAATTTGAGGGTTTTCGGGGATAACAAGACAGACTCCAATCTTTGTATCGAGGGCCTACCATGGTGTGGGTAAGATAGACATTCTTTAAATTATAAATCGATGGACCTTTATCCATGATTGTTGGATACCCTTATCTTTGGGTTAAAATATATTCTACATGTTACTTGTTCTGTTACAAGTTTTATGATTCATTTTATTTGGTGAGGGAAGTATATCTAACTTATACTTCCTTATATATTCATACTCTGACTTAGTAAAATTATATATTCTTTAAGGTATAATCATTATCTTTGTAACATTTCATTATATTTCATTTCCAAAACCATCTTCTCCAGAATCACTTTCTCAGAATCAAATTTCCTAAATCTAGCAAGTGCGTAGAAGTAGATGTTTTTTTGAATTAATTTGTTTATCCTTGTTAAATAATAGAAATATTTCTTACCATCTTTAAAAGACCCCAAAGAATTTTTAAAGTATTCAATTCACGCCCCTCTTGTATTTTGAGAATTAATAGATACTTCATTCAGTATCTATATTATTTTGATCCTACATTTGGTATTAGAGTATATCATACTTCACATAGATCTCAACAATTGGTATCAGAGGTTGGAAAACTCATACTCGGAACCAATTCAACAATTGGTATCAGAGGAGGTCTCTAAAATAATTATATTCACATATAAGGTTTTCTTTAATAATGTTTTTCATTATTCTATATTTTCTTTTCTTAGAAATATTTTCCTTGATTCTGATTTTTTTTCTATTTACATGTTTTTGCAGAGAGATTTTTTTCTTAAGATGGAAGGAATCAATGTTGGTTCCATATACAATATAAATCCAACTAGACCAACTATTTTTGAAGTAAATTATTATGAATATTAGATAGATCACATGAAGTCATTTATTATCAATACTAGAGTGAATAATTTTGTTATTATTACAAGAGGTTATAAAAACCCTAACAAGGAAGATAGTAATTATACCAATCATGAAAAGCATGAATATCAACAGAATTATAAGGTATGAAATACTTATCTTTGATCCATTAATAGATATACATATAGCCAAATTTCATCTTGTGAAGTCGCATATTGTATATGGAAGAAGCTTGAAGTTACACACATTGGAAATTCCAAAGTAAGTGAAACTAGAAGAGCTATGCTCAGAGATGAATATCATAGTTTTTTTCATTATTTATGGAGAACACATATGTAAGGATAAACAAAGATTCATGACTATTGTTAATAGTTTAAAATAAATGGGTGAGAAAGGATTAGATGATGTGGTTCTTGTTGATAAGATTATAGACATCATGCCTAACGAGTGGGAATCCAAGAGAAATACTATAGATGAGAACAGAAAGGTTACTCAAATTACTCTTGATTAACTTTTCTGAACTCTTCTACAAAATGAGACTAGAATGAAGAGAGATGCTGAACAAAATTAAGAATAAGAATGGGAATGGATGTGTTTCTTTTACTGCAACTTCAAATCATATGAAAGCCATGACTCATTAGAGGGTTACTAGATAAAAATCTAAGAAGATTGTTATAAAATATGAATCTAGTGGAAGTCAATATTCAGAAAATGAACAAGACAACGTTGCTCGAAGGATGAACAATATTTTTGGACAGTAGAACTTCCAATCCAGATATAAGAAGAAAGAAAGGAAATATAAGAATGATTTAGAAGTTACATGTTGTGAATGCAAGATATCATGACATATACGGCATGATGGTCCTATTCTTAAAAGAAAACAAATAATGGAAAACATTCTGAGAGAAACAGAAATAACTAATACAAAGATAAAGCTAAGAAAGTCATGAAAGCTAATGGCAGCTAGAGAGTCGGTGGTGGAGACTCTTCATATGAATCATCAGATTATGAATCTTCTGGACAGAAGAATCTTGGTCTAATAGCCAGACTACCTATTGACAACCATTTCTGAGAGGATAAGGTATATAATGCTGAATCAATGAAAAATGTTTCATTAAATACAAATTATAGTAATGATAAATATTAGGAATCTTTAGATGAATAATATTCTTCTCGTGAGGATAATACTTTACCTATATATGAAGAAGTATCAAGGTTTTCTAAGCTTCTTGTGAATGAAAATTCTAAAGTCAACAAAAATATTGATAAGGAAAATTCTAGGATTTCGTTACATACTAAAGAAATATCAGATCATTCTAAAGATATTAATAAGAAAACTCTTGATTTGGAAAATATTTCAAAATATCTTGAGGAAGTAAATTCTAGGCAGTATAAACTTTCTAAAAATCTTAAAAATGAAATTTATAAGAAAAATGTTTTTGAGCCTAACTCTAGTTCTAAAACTAATGTTTCTAAAGAAAAGAACATAGTTATTTGACTGAAGTCCAAAATTATTTCCTTGAAGAGGTTTTTTTCAACCTTTACCTTAAGTAATGAAAATTTTGATAAGATGTATTCTCAAATCCAACCTCTAAAGAATAATTATGGTTTTGTTGTACTAGTTCTATACCGAATTTAGTAACAATTATTTTGTTCCTAAAAGTGCTCCATTCTACGCTGAGTTTCACTGTGGTGGACACTGGGCAATATTTTGTTCCTTAAACAAATCACAGACATTAGGATTTCATAAGGCTTATTTTTCTAAGAAAATGTGGGTACCTAAAATTATACATTCTGAAATTTCTGGATCCATGAAATTTTGGGAATCAAAAGTCTATCTCTTTTGTTTTCAGGATAGTAAAGAAAGTACCAAAAGCAATACATGGTACATGGATAGTGGATGTTCCCGGCATATGATTGGTAACCAAATCATCTTTGAAAAGATTATCAAAACGAAAGGATGGAAAGTAACATACAAAGATAATTCTAATGGGGAAATTATGGGTATAGGTAACATCGTTCTTCTTGGAAAAACATCGATTTAAAATTTTTTATTTCTCAAGGGTTATAAGCACATCCTCATTAGCAAAAAAAATTATGAGATGAAGGTTACCTTGTGAAATTTTGGAATGAAAAGTGCTTAGTAAACAATTCCAAGGAAGAGTTTAATCATTATTCCCAAGGCAAGCGCATGTATACACACTAAACTTAGAAGACCATAAGAGCCAATAATTAACTTGCCTCAATTCTATGGAAGATCATTCATGGTTTTGGCATAAAATGTAAAGACACTATAACCATAAGAACCTATAAAAACTTTATATGAAAAGATTAGTAAAAAATCTACTAGAGCATAGATTTTATTCTTCAAAAGATTGTGATCCATATCAATATAGAAATAAAAATTAATATATTTTTAAATAAATTGGTGATGTCTCAACTACTGATGAATTATTGTTAGTGCATATGGATATTTATCTCCCAACACAAACTGGAAGCATTAGTTGAAAATGTTATGTATTTATCTTAGTTGATGACTACACTAGATACACTTGTGTATATTTTCTATCAAATAAATCTGACACTTTTTCTTATTTAAGAAGTTTTAGATCCCAATTTAAAAATGAGAACATTCCATTGATAATTATTCATAGTGATCATGGAGGATAACTTCCTATCTCTGATTTTGAAACATTTTGTAGTAGAAAAGGCATTAATCTCAACTTCTCAGCACCTATAACACCTCAATAAAATGGTGTTGTTGAAAGAAGAAATAGATTTTTTCTAGAGATAATAAGATCCATATTATGTGATTATTCTGTAGCCAAACATTTTTTTGCTGAAGTAGTATGTACATAATTTTATACTATAAATCAAGTTTTGATTAGACATTTTCTTAATAAAACTCCTTATGTGTTATGGAATGGTATAAAACCTAGAATTTCCTACTTCAAGGTTTTTGGATGCAATGTATTCATTATGAATATTAAAGATAATTTACACAAATTTGCACCAAAATGTAATGAAGTTATTTGGTAACGCCCAAACCCCAGTTACCCAGAGTCGGTGCACTATTAGATTACATTGTAAAGATCACAAAGGATCATGTATCGAAAGACAAATTAGTTTAGTAGCCCTGGAAACACTAGATACATTAATAAGTCTTACATTATACAATAAAGATAAAAACTACAACAAAATATTGTCTTCATATTCCCTCATACTATCCCTGTAGGTCATTTATATAATACTTCTTCGCATCCTGGAAAAAATAAAACATTGAAAGGGGTGAGATCATATGCTCAGTAAGGATAACAATATAACAGAAACTTTCTTAAATAAATATAAACATTTAAGGTAATGCATAACTAAAACAAAATCCTTTTAAACTTGAACTTCCGAATAACATGGAAAAAATAAATTGAAATAATGCCATTTTCTTATTCACATGGATAATATACTAGTTGAATAATCACATGAAATATAAATAACCACATTCATAATGATGGAATGCATAATTCCAGACTATCATAACCACATAGTCAAGGCCTTGTGCCAAGACTACAAATAAGATTTTGTCACGGCCTTGTACCAGGACACTATTTTATCTCATGAGACCTACTGATGCATCGAGGAGCTATAGCTGGCTCCACCCATCATTTATTAAGTTCAATTCTTTCCTCATATTAACAGGTTTAAACATAACATAATCATTCGTATTAAAACTTACATACGAAATGTCATTACTTTCTCCATAAACTATGAATGGTATAGAAATAACACATCCACTGTCAAATATATCACAAAACCTTCAATACAATATTGAAGATTTGTATCATAACAAATGAACTTCAAATAATCTTAAAGACCATCATAGGATGTTGAAATAGATAAAATCAAAACAATTTGAGAGAAATATCTCTTTCTTTGAAATCATTTAAAAGTCACACATTTATAAAAGAAGTAATTTAAAAGAGATTTTTGAATCAAAGTGTCCCATAACACTTGGAAACATTTGAAAAGAAATATCATTTCAAAACAATGATGCCCATATAAATAAATCCTTAAAATAATTTTGAAAACATGGAAATTAATTAAAAAGATTTAAAAAGATAAATCTTTAAAACATTTAAAATTATGATCTTGATAAAGAGTACCTTTCAAAAATTCATAAAATATTATTTTTGAAATCATTAAAAGGTCACACAACTGTAAAATAGAATGTTTACTTTAAAAATATTCAATTAAGCTTGTAAATGAAGCTTTGACGATTTTATAACGGTGTAAAATAGTCACACACACCGTATTTGTTAAAAAACATTCTTACCATAATTCTGTCAAAAATGTTAAGAAGGACCTTGTTTGGAAAATGACGGAAAGATTCATTTATAAACATCTTAAAAAAATTAAAACAAGGGTATACATTACTTTAACCCATATTCTGTAATATAGTAAGAAGGTTTTGAATAACATTTTTAAGAAACATTGATGTGGATGATAAAGAGGTCCCAATAAATAATTACGTATAAACAACCTCAAATAATGAAGAGATTGTGAAATAAACCCTTACCATGTACTTTTCCTTGGGTTAGGGTAGGTTAACCTACTGTATAATGGTGAAATAATTTTTATTAAATTATACAATAATAATATACATTAATATGATATCATATATGATCTTTTAACATTGCTTTGTTAATAGTGTCTTAGTATTATCGTCGTTTCGGGTGTTAACTTACTCGTTTTCTTTTATATGTTTTGTTACATAAGTCATGTTTCTTATTGATAGGTTGTATATTATTTATGTAATGAAATATATCAAGTCCATAAAAATTATTTTCAATCATAAAATGAGAATTATACTTTCATGGATACGATGGGGAATGAATCTCATCGCGTTCGTGGAGATGGTAGTCCGTACGTACGCATGAGCGACAATATAATTTTTTTGATATTAAAATAATATATAATTGAATGGTATATCATATATACAGAATCATTATCATGTTATATTTATTATTTACATCAATTACACATCATTATCATACCTATCCAAACAATAATGTTTTGAATAAAAATTACACCACGACGTGGAGATGGTAAGCCGTACGTACGCACGTATGGTGACATGTCATTCAAATGATTGATAGAATACTGAATATGGTTTCAAAATATTTATAATAACATCAAAGTATATTGAATATTCTAGAGTTATTATTTTAGAATTTAAATAACAAAGAAAAAAGAATTTGAAGTAGAATGGAACATGAAAGAGGTTTGTGAAAACGTTACCTCTTCTTCGAGTTATTCCTTCTGATATGATCAAAAGGGTTCATTGGATGTCTTTATGACTAAAGTAAGGCATATATAATTAAGGGAGGATATTTTAGAGGGTATTTGGGCAGAGGTTGGCCGATCCAAAAGGCTTTTATGGTATGAGGAATTTGTTAGAATTTGTGTCCTTTTAGAAGGGGGAGGAGGATCTCTTTAGAAAAAACTTAAAGTATTAATTTATAATAAATTCGTAGTCGGTTTCAAATGGATCCAATGTGGATTATTAAAAGTATAGGGTGGGTATGGGTCTAAATACTTTCATCAAATATATTTTAGACAGGTTTTTGTCATTATATTAACCTTATCTTTTAGTTTTAACTCTTAATTAATTAGTTTGACATTTACCATGTTACTTTGTATTTTAATATTATATATTTAATAAACATACTATATACATCCAATAGACTCCCAAGTGGTACATTAATGATACACCTATCATTATATAAGTCCTTTGGAAGAACTCTAGATTTTTAGGAATATAATATCAATTAATAATATAATATTGGTTTTAAAAACTCATTTCTGTCAATTATGACACTATTCAAAAATTGTTTTTTGTTAAAGTCATAAAAACTTTATTAATTCTATAAAAATTAATTTAATCAATCCTAACATGTCATATTAACCAATAAAACTCTATTATGACATCAAAACTATCAAATTATATTTATTTTAATATTTATAATACCAATTGTTTGATTCTATCATTAATAAGGAAAATACATCATCATTATTATGCCATAAATAAATTTAATTATTAAATGTCTAAAAAATTTAAATTAAATACCATAATGTTTTAAATCGTATTAGCATTATAATGAGTATTTATTTTCGATAAGATAACATATATAACCGTATGTAAAAATTGTTTTGCTAATAGATATATGATTATGTCATTTTTGTTTTTTACTTTAACTTAATTAATTTAAAGTGTTCTTATCACCTAAACGTGGCTCCATGGGGTCCCAAAATAGACCCTAAGATGACCATGGTCGGAAATGTATCAACAAATGAGGTTTGGAAACGTTTTTGGGTAAATTAATATTATTATAATATTATTTGTTTACCCTTATTTATCAGATTTACCCTTTTAACCATGGTATATAAAACATTTACCGAAGTATTTATTCAAAATGTCTTAAAATAAAATATACCTATTTACACAATTTGTAAATCATAATTCCAAATATTGAATGTATTTTTCTAAATTCAAAACACAGAAGTGGAAGAAATTAAATTAAAATTAATTCTCGTTGTTAAAACAAAAAAGCGTGTTTTTAAGAGATAATAACTATCAAAAAATTAACACTTGTTTATGTCCAGTTTAAATGTGAAATTATGCCCAATGACCAAAATTGTATTAAATGGTAAAATTTATTCTATGTATACTTTAAAACCACTCAAAATGTTAATTTATAAATATTAATTTATTTGATTAAAAAAGTTGTTTTTAATTAAAATTTATTAATTTTTACTATTCATAAAAATATAAAAGTAATCCGACAAGTACAAAAATTTTATCCTAAGTTAATTTCAATATTCCAAATTCCAAAATTATTTCTATTTTGAGAGATAAAATTTATAAAATTTCAAGAATTGGGTATTACTATTCATGACGACTACTTTGATTGGTCGCAGTGTGCTATAATCTCCAAGTTGCGTACAATGAAAGCTATTGCATTATTCAAAGGAAAATGTACTATGGAAGAATGGGGTGATATATATTTTCTTAGGCTAGTCCAAAACTTCTAATTCTTATAAAGATTTTAATAAAAACACTTGTACTGTTGAAGAAATAGTACATGTAAAATTTGATGAGACTAATCCCTTTAAATTTAAACAACCCCAACCTACATCATTGATGTGTTTTCAAAGAATAATTATCAACCTTTGTTAAAATATCCTTTTGATAAGGAAGATTACCAATAAAATTTTTCTGAAGCATTTACCCCAGAAGAGTTCCTACCCTATGTGGATGAACCGGTTTTACAAAACCCAAATAAGGAGTTTCTTAAGAATCGTCTTAGTGATAATATCAGTGATGATGTAAATGAATCCTTTAAGGACTATTAGTTACATATGAAATGAAGTAGAAAATATAGCATTCCATTTCTAATTTGAACCAAAAAGCAATGATGAATATTTAGGTGATGATTATTGGATTAAAGCCATGCATGATGAACTAAATTAATTCGATCGGAATAAAGCCTGGACCTTGGATGAAATAACTAAGGATACTTATGTTATTGGTGTAAAATGGGTCTTGAGAAATATGTGTTATGAAAATGTAATCATAGAAGGAAATAAATCCATCATTGTTGCTAAAGGCTATAATCAATAATAAGGAATAGACTAGGAATAAACCTATGCTCCAGCAGCAAGACTTGAATCTATTCATATTTTACTAGCCATTACGGAATTCTTCATTTTAAAAAATTTTCAAATGGATGTGATATGATCATTCCATAATGGTTTTGTAAAACATGATGTTTTTGTTTAAAAAACTCTTGGTTTGAATATACAAATCATCTTGAACATTTTTTTAGACATACCAGAGCATTGTAAGTACATAATCAAGCCCCTCCAGCATGGTATGATAGAATTACATGATTTTTTCTTCAAAATAATTATGTTAAAGGAAATGAAAATCAAACCTTATTATAAATAAATATATGAAAAATGTTCTGATTGTTCAAATTTATATTGATGACATTATATTTGATTCAACACAACAATCATTAACTAACTTCTTTGCGGATCCAATGAAATATGAGTTTGAAATGAGTATGATGGGTGAGTGAACATTTTTCCTTGGTTTTAAAATTTCTCAAAACTAGAATGAATCTATGTATCCCAATATAAGTATATTAAATATCTTCCTAAAAAGTATGGATTTGACAACACTAAGAGTATAAGTACTCCCATTGATACCTCAAATTCACTAGATCTTGATGAAGCTAGGAAACCAGTTGTCCACACATCTTTTAGAGGTATGAAAAGTTATTTACTTTACTTGATAGCTAGTCATCCAGACATAATGTTTACAATATTATTATGTGCAAGATATCAGTCCAATCCTAAGGAATCTCTTTTAAAGGCAGTGAAAATAATTTTTCCTTACATAAAGTGAATAATTAATTTAAGACTCTTTTATACTTCTGAAAATTATTTTATTCTAAAATGTTTTTCAGATGATGACATTGGTGGATGTTTAATGGATAGAAAGAGTACATCTGGAACATGTTATTTCAAAGGTTATTCATTAGGTTACTTTTTATGAAAGAAGCAATACTCAGTAGCACTTTCCACTCCTGAAGATGAATACGTGATAGATGGATGTTGTTGTGCTCAAGTGCTATGGATGCAACACACACTCACAGACTAGGGTATGAGATTTACCAAAACACAATTTTTTTTTGATATTACTAGTGCCATTTAATTAAGAAAAAACCAGCACATCACTCTCATGAAAAAAAACTAGATATTAGGAATCACTTTCGTATAGATCACACATAATAAGGGGATATTATTCATCAATTTATCAGAACACAAGATCAACATGCTGATATTTTTACAAAATCATTACCCTCCGATATATTTGAATACATTAAACAGAATTTAGGAATGATAACCATAAGGTAATATTTCTCAATTAATTTCTATTGAAATCAAACTCCTTATAGTAATAAGCTTCTTTCTAAAGGGGGAGTACATTATCTTGTTAGGTTTATCAAAAAAATTTCGTAATGAAAATTTTTGTATTCAGTTTTTTTTAATTTTGTTTAATGAAAAGTTTTTGTAGTCATTTTTTTTTCAAAAAAAGTTTGAGTCAGTTTTTCAAATTTGTTGTAATAAATATTTTTATACATAAAATCTTCCTAATGAAGATTTTCCTACATAAAATTTTTGAAATGAAGTTTTTCATACTCAGAATTTTTGTAACGAATATTTTCATACTCAAAATTTTCGTAATGAAGATTTTCATTCTTATAATTTTTGTAATGGAGAATTTCATTATCAAAATTTTTCGTAATGAAGTTATTTCATCTTCAATTTATTTTTGTAAACAAATTATTTCTGAATCTAAAGTTCTTCAAAAAAAATTTTCCTCAATACGAATAATCTTCGTAGTAATTTGAAAGGTATTTTTTATTTCTTATGTTTTCGTAATCACCATTTTCCGGCATGTATTTTTATTTGGATTTAAAATTTTTGGATTCTCATTTCCTTAAATCCATTTTTTTTTCTTAAAAACCTCAAAAGATCAGATTTTATCACATTTCCTAGAGGCAATCATATCAACCGTCAGATCCGATCAGAAGAATTTTCCGCCATTGGATTGAGTTTGGAGGTTTAACCATCACTTCCAACACATATATAAAGGTCCCTCAAAGGGTTTTCCCACATCGTTTTGAAACCTTTGCATGCTGATACTCTGCCACTATTTCAAAAGCTTGTTTTGATCCTCTCAAGTCTTGCTCAAATCCAAATTTCTGTTGATGTTCTTTCTCAAGAGATGTTAACTATCAAGACGATTTCAGAGTGGCCGATTTACAGAGAAAGATTGGTCCATCTGAATTTCTTTTCCATGTAAGATTCCATTATATCCAAGATCATCATGTTGAATGGATGGGAGAGCATTTTAATATCAAATCCATGAGCTCAAGATGTAGTGTATGTGGATTTTATTTTGAAATTATATAAATATGTGAGATTTTTCATAGAAGAAGAGATGAGTAAAATTTCTTTCAAAAGATATGGAAAAACAAATTACATTATAGACACCAAGCATGCAAGATTTTTGGGGTTGTCTTATAAAGTGGAACCTGAATTCTGTTCCCATATGTTTCCTACTGATAAATGAAGATTCAATAAGCTAAAGGATATGGAGTGTCTTGGACTTTGAAATGTCAACAATCTGAAGATTTCTCACCTATCTAAAAATAATTGGATCATTGAAATCTGGGAGAAAGGATTTATCATTCCGATAATGGGTGAAAAGGACATGTTAAAGAAGAGTGATATGTATATTTTAGACTCCTTGTTAAACCCAAGGAAGATCAACTTGATGAAAAATATTCTCATTGCGATTGAGAATATTAAGAATGGGAACTTGAATGCTCAGATTATCATGTATCCATCCATCCTCTCAAAGATAATTGTTTGTTGCCTTGAGTCTTTCAAGATTCCTTGCAGTTCCATGCCATGGAATTGCAAACTCATGATAGTAAGTGATAATACATAGAAGAGAATGAATGATATTTTTTCTAAAGACTCTGATGAATTTTATGATCTACTAGAGGGAAAAGATGAAGATTTTCCAATGAATGCAGAAGTTATTGAACCATCGAGAATGGTTGGAAAGAATAGGAAGTTGAAGGATGTGGAAGAAGAAGTAAAAACCCCAAAAACTATGGAAGCTCAATCTGCACCTCTGAAACCTATGAATCAAAAATCATATCCAGATGAGGTTAGAGCTAAGTGGAGAGAAGATATGACAAATTAGAAGGATGTGGAGTCATAGTTTGGACTGGATCCTGGAGAGGACAAGGATTTAAATGAGAAGACCGCTGATGATATTGATAAACAAGATAAATAATAGAAGTTGAAGAAAAAGATTTCTGAGTCTGCGATTGTGTAATCCCTTCTAAGGGATACTGGAAAAGCATCTGAACAAATTCTGGTACCAGAAACATTCCGGGTTGAACCCTTACCTGAGACTCTGGGGAAGACTTTCATGGCTTCAGAAAGTGAAAAAGAGGAGGTTGTAGAATAAAAAGAAGATGTCAATAGAGTATAAGAAGATGTTTAAAGCATTGGTGATATAGATGACTTGATTAAGAATGTGGATGAATTTCATGAAAAAGAAACCCCATCCGAAAATCTATCAATCCGAACATCACAAGCCAAATATTTATAGCATGATACTCCTAGTTTAGATGACAAGGATGATGATTAAGTGAACATCTTATCCATGGAAGAATTATATAATATTCATTTTATTCATCCGGACGATTCTGAGATAGGAGCTCAGAAAAAAAGAAGTAGATGAGGATAAGATTGTTCAGTTGTCTGATAGCTAACATGAATCTCTAGTTGAATAAGCCATTCCGAGAACTGACAAGGGTAAACATGTGGTTGTTGATACACCCACTAATGTAGTTGTAAAAAATAATGATGCTGGTGGATCTTTAAAGAAGAAGCTTGTTGAGCTTGATAAAGATCCCTCACCAAGCAGTGTTTCTGATTCGGAATCATCTTCACTTGGACATTATTTCATTTTCCAGTCTTTGAATATGTTTTTTGGAACCATTCAAATTTTTACAAGTATTGACCTCATATGTAAGATGCTTCAACACACACTAAATCAGAAAGAAAATTTAGTGTCCATGGTGATGGACAAGTGTGTCAAGCTGGAGGAAGACATCAAATATTTCATTATCAACTACGATGCCCAAAAAAGGTCTCGTACGACAATGGTTGGATGGTCAAAGAAAACAGTTTAAGATTTGATAGAACTTGATTTGTATCAATATGGGGTCAAAAAAGCTTTTGACACAGAAGATGGGAAGATCAGGGATCTCATGAAAAGCTTTGAGGAAAATCTAACTCTTGGAAATAAAAGCTCAAATTCAATAAGTAAAATATCTGAATGGGAAGTTTTATTCTATTGCTCAAAGTTGGATAATAGAAAGAGATCTCGGGATAGAGATGGATGAGAAGATAGTGAAGCAGGATGAAGCCTTGAAGGCTCAGGATGAAATTATCAAGGATCAGCAAGATAAAATCAATGCTCTATAAAATAAAGCAGAGGATCAGGATCAACATCTTAAGAGATATAAGAAAGACCACAAAGTGCTCAAAAATATGAAGACTACAGTCAAGAAGATGATGTCAAAGGAAAAGGAAGGATAACATTTTAGCATTATAATCTTTTTTTTACTTATTTTCATTGTATTTTTTTTTTCTAATCATCATGAATTTTTTGATTTATTGTCTTTTGGATGTGTTTTACTATTCTTTCAGGTACCATAATTTCTTTTCCATTCCCTCTAATTCTTTGTGAAAATCACAAAGTGGGAGAAATGAAAAATAATACTATGTAAAGAAGATATATCCCTATATAAGGGGGAGTTTATCTACGGGGGAGTTTTAACTACAGAATCAAGATAATGAAAAATATCATTCCATAAATCTAGAATATGATCCTTAGTGTTCCAAAGCCTAAGGGGGAGTTAATCGTATTCATCACTGTTCATATGATTAGAAAGTGAAGTTATATTTTCAAATTCTATAAAAATATTTTCTAATTCATTATATTATTTTTCGTAAGGATGTTTGTGCTTTCCATGAAGGGGAATATTGTTGAGTTAATACGGTTTCTTTATGAATTTTCCATTCTTTCATAATTGGCAGAGATTATTGAGTCAATAATGTTTCCTTACAACTCTACTATTCCTTATTGTTTGGGAAATCAGAAACACCTTATCTTAATGCAAAACTCATTTACCCTATTCTTTTTTTTTCATAAAGAAAATTTCTCTCCCCAAGGAAATTCATCCTTACCATGTTTTTCATTGTTCATTATTCTATCTAAATGTAAAATTAGGTTTCATATCTAAATCCTCGGAATCATATAATACCTAGATAAAGGGAATTCTATTTTCAGGATCCGAATTCAGGTTCCGAGTTCTCTGAATTCAGACTCTGAAATTTTATGAGTTCTGAATCTGAGTTCTCTAAATTAATACTCAGAACTATTATGAGTTATAACTCCAAGTTCTCTGAATTCAGACTTTAATCTCTTATGATTTATGAATTTCTTGTTCTCTGAATTCAGAATCTGAAATTTTAGGAGTTAAAACTCAGAGTTCTCTAAATTCAGACTCCGAACTCTTATGAGTTCTGACTATGAGTTCTATGAATTCAGAATCTGAACTCTTCTGAGTTCTGACTCCATGTTCTATGAATATAGACTCCAAACTCTTATATGATCTGACTTTATGTTCTCTGAATTTAGACTCTAAACTTTTCTGAATTTTCACTCCAAATTCTTATGAACTCTGACTCCGAACATTGTATGTTCAGGCTCCAAATTCTTGTGAGTCCATATTCTGAATTTCCTTGAAATTTAGACTCTGTAATTCTATAGAGATCATGTTTTGAATTACATAGAAAACAGAATCCAAATATCCTTGTATTATAGACACCGAATATGTTTTTGGTTAGACTCCAAACTTTTATTTTCTAACATTCTGAATATTTGATTTTGGTTATGTAACCATAATTTTTCTTACACCTGTTTTTGTTACAAAATGATGTCATGAATTCAGTTACTAACTAATTGTTGCTTGACTAACACAGGTATAGATCCCTCCAAAATTCAAGGAAAAATATTACTATTGGAGGAGGGAGCTGACCTTTGGAGCTATTCCAATAAATAGGAGCTCATTTTAAATAGCTCAAAACGTTGATGAACAGTTCTACAACCCAAGATATTACGTTTTGTTGAAGTGTTTTCTAGAGAGATACTCTCATTCTTAGTGCATAATGAACGCCTTGTTTAGATTTGATTCGTGCGGCTCTAAATGTTGCTGAGTACATTCGAGGGCTTCCATGGATAGGAAGACAGAGGTGCCAACTACCATAAAGTTCGAGGACATCCTTGCTATGGAATATATCGGTGCATCTACCTTGAAGTTGAGGGCTTGCGGGGATAACAAGACATACATCAATCATTGTATCGAGGGCTTACCCTGGTGTGGGTAAGACACACTTTCTTGAAAGTATAAATCAAGGGAACATTACCTAATGTTGATGGATACCCTTATCTTTGGGTTAGAAGATTTAATTCATATTACATGTTCATTTACATGTTTTTCGCTGGATTTTATTTTTTGAATAAACAATAACTATATTATACTTCCTTATATTTGTATACTCTGTCTCAGCAATATTCTATATGCATTAATGTATAATCATTATCATTGTAATCATTCATTATGTTTCATTTCTAGAACCCTCTTTTCCATGTATCAAGAACATATTATATTTTTTCAACTTGAATAGCCTAGAGAAGTGTGATTTGGGTAGTTTTTAGTGGTTGATGATTGGTTTTGGCTTAGTGACTACATGACTTGGGGGATTCATGACTATCCAACACTCTGTTTTTTACCAGCACTCCATGTGTTACAGACCCTCTATGACTTTGTCAGAGTGGATGTCTAAGGGAATCTACCAAACTATCCATGACCCTAGTTTTCTCATGTGTACTTTTGGTAGACCATTTCTACATATTTACAATCAGATATCATGAAGAGTGAGACCTCCCAGAATGAGTATGCTATGTAGTAGAACTATGAAACTAGTAGTAGATGAGACCTTCAGTCTTCTAATAATTTCTGAGTATACTTGGACTTTCTTATTACATGTGCTGTAGACAAATATCTACATTTATCTGATTGTAACTTTTTAGTGATTTTTCATCACTGGTCATTTAAATTTTTTTTCGGGTTGTTATATTCTGTATTGTTTTACTCATCCATGCACGAGCATTGCCCACATAGGTTGTGTTTTTTGAAAACCATCGATTATTGGATGGATTCTAAAGTAGAACAGGACCAGGTGGTGCTGAGAGAGAGACTAGAAGGTTTAGGTGTGATCTTATGGCTTGAGAGGGATCTTTCTGAACATACCAATTAGGTAGGGTTTTCCCTACACAAGCTCCAGAACCTTGTGCTACATGATTATTATTTTTTCTGGGCATGTATTCAGGCCCTATTGTACATTATCTATCTTTTATTTCTATTCATAATGCGTGGTTTGTTACTTATTGTATGAATATATTTTTTACATAGTGTTTGTACATTTCAATACTTTGGGAATGGAGATTTGTGTATGTTTATAGGTAAATATGAAAATGCCTCCCATTTGAGGGATATGACTACTTGGAGCTAGACACCGACCCCTAGACATTTGGAGGTGGTCATGGGGTATTCCCGAACTGGGACCCTCTTGGATGGGTCATGATAATTAGTGGGTCTATAATTATATTTCCCTCTGATACATTGGATATTTTTTTAGTCTTATGAGGCATCATGTGTAGGATAAGGGATTCATCCTAATATAATATTGAACATTTTCCATATAGTGATGTTGCCTTAGTAGTTAATCATTAAATATTCTTTATTTTATGTTTTATATTGTTTTCATTGTGTTCTTTATGTTTTTCATTCATGTGATTACTCATGTGATGTATATTTTATAATATCATGATATAATTTTGACTCACTTTTTATTCTTCTTATTATCTTTATTCCCTTATAATTTTATAGCTCACCCCTTTTATTATCTATTCCACAATTTATCCTATCAAAATATAGGATATTCAATGGATTTTCTGACCTCACTATGGAAAATAAAATTATTGTTTAATGTTTTATGTATTATGAACCTATTCATACAATGAAAAAAAGACTTTTATAATTGTTATGTTTTAATTGCTGGATATATCTTTGTATGAATCTAGTAATAAAATGTATAATAGGATTAGGACACAATAGACTATATTATATGAAGGATTTTTTTATCCGTTTGAAAATATAATGATAAAACTATAGTGATAAAGTACGGATAATTCCATGGAAAAGATTTAGAATATTTCTATGTAAAGGAAAATATCCAAAAAAAATATTCTCTATATCTTGATAAGTATCCATGAAATTAAATCCCTAACTAGATTCGGTATATTGTCTTGGTTCTAGAGTAAATGAAAAAAATAGGTAATAGCTCTAAATACGTACTTTTGGTATTGAATCAATAAAACATCGTAAAATAAAATGGCCATTACTCTTCCCAAATTTTGACATTCCTAGTGGGTATGATTTTGAAATTTTCATACTCATTTCTAAAAATTATGAAGGACTTCAATGAATGTTTGGTTCATAAAACCTAACTGGAATCATTACCATGAATATCATAGTTTGAAACATGTAGGCCCATAAGTCATAACATAGTAATAATTTATAATATATCCTTTCTTGGTTTATTATTTATCGTTTTGTATGTTTATTCATTATGGTCATGTTTTTATTCTGTTTTTTGTACGTTGGTAGGGTATGTGGGAAAATTATGGCATCCAATGTGATGGAAAATCTAATGGTATTACAAATGAGATGAATAAAATAATAATAATAAAATCTATACATCGTGTGATCATTCCAAATGACCAATAGTGCATTTTGATAAATAATAGAGACATAGATGAATTTCTAAAGGCATCAATGGAGAAAAGGATGGAATATCATGAAATTTAAAAAAATAATGGTGAAATATAAAATATTATTCATTATACCACATTCTAAATATGTGGGATGTGGAACCATGAAAAATTAAGTAAAGGAACAAGATTATTAACCACATGTATAAAACGCGGGAACAATGTATCAGTTTTCCAAAGAGAAATGATGAGTTTGATTCAAAATATGAAGTGAAATATAGTTCATCCAAAGACACCACTAATAGTTCAATGTTTTCAATGTGCGGAACCTGATCATTATTTTTTTCCGTTCCATAATTCATGTAATATTACATAAGGTTATATGTTATTAAAATTATTGAATTTGAATTAATGAAGTGTTTATATATTGGAACATTAGGACCATGTTGTATTATTTTTTCCCCAATGTTATTCATGTTAAAAGAACAATGAATCATATTAGGATTGTTCTATAATTTTATGTAATAATTGATTTGAAAGAATATGTCAAATGATTCAAATGAAAATGAATCATTATTTAATGTTATGGTTGAACTCAATTGATAATAAAATAAATTAGTAAAATATATTCTTGGATATGTAATTGATGATGAGTTATTTATAATCAATGAAAATTAGTTGATTTCATTGAGTAGAATGAGATGTATATAAAACCATCACAAGTAACATATTTATTTGATGACTAATGAAATTGTTAATATGATCATCATGTTCATTATAGTTTTGTATGATAATGGAGATCTGTGAATATGATTATCAAATAACATTTTCCATTGTTTTATAAAATTGTAAATAAAATGTTGACTGAAAACCAGTCACATTCAGAAAAGATATGAGGACTAAACCTGAAACAATAGTTAATAATGCTGTATCACTGAACATTAACCTACATGATGTGTTGGGAAGTATGATATTTATATACATAATGGAATTTATGAATAAATTTTATTTTGATAAAGTCTATTTGGGAAATAAATAATATTTCGAAGATGTTTTATCAGGTTGGTGTATATCTCTCCTTGGTTTCTCATAGAAATAATTACTTGGAATGAATGTAATTGTTTTTGGAGATGTAAGCTGATGGGTTTTACGGATAGCCAAATATGGAATATAACATTTTTTAATTTTAGAGATACTATTTATGTACAATAGATTAATGATTTTTTTGGAATATAAGTACAAAATATTTTTGTATTAATAAATAGAAAAGAAAATCATATTATTCTTCTGAGGATTACATGTTCCATAGAAGATTATTTTAGTTCACCAGACATAAAAATTAAAAAAATATTTGTATATGAATTTCTTTGCGTAAGAGGTAATGTAGAAAATTGATCGAAGAATAATGAAAGAATTATATTTTTTTAATTAATTTAAAATATATTATGTGTGTATATTCTTCAGACAATAATATCACAATTGAATAATATTTCCTTTTATGTATGAAATCATCTTCAAATAAAAAGTTTACCCTCTAATTTTCATGTATGATAATAAATGGTCTTTCAATTCATCATTGATTTATGATTTTTTGGTTGTTGACTTTATCATAATCATTAATTTTTATATAATAAACAATATCTACCATTATCCATAATTATTTGTGACTATTTTCAGATTCTATATCATCACATCACACTATTTTTATCATACATAGATTCCTTGTATGTTGTTATTCGATATGACCTTAATATTTCCCTTCCCCTCTTTTGATGTTGAAATTTTATTAATAATTTTTTGATATGGGTTTTCCCCAAAGAATGTTTTAAATTCTAAAACCTTTATTATTGAGAAAAAATTCAAATAAATAGAGTGCAATTAATTTTGGGGGGAAAAAAATAAAACATCGTGAATTTTGAATATATTAATCTCTAATAAAAGTGAATCACTTTTATAGATAATTTAAAAAAGTTACTGGTTTTATGAGAAACAAGAAACTCTATTAATATCTAAATATTTAATTATGAAAATTATATACTATAAATTAAATAACTGTGCATTAATTGGTTAAAATGAATTATTATAATTTAATAGTCTACAATTATATGAAATATATCCAACTTTTATTTGTTGTTAATAAATAATATATGAATATATTGAATGAAAATATTAATGTTTTCTGAAAAAACTATATTATTCAAAAAGGATGTATATTTCAGAATTCCATGTAAAATCTAAAATGCATTATTAAAACGCTTATATAATTTCCTTTACAAAAATAATCATTCTCTACATCATCCAATTCATACTACCTTATGTTGATTTTTTTGAAATTATCAGAAAATTTCAATTTCTTATTGAATAGTGAAAAATACATATTTACTTAAAATTTTCTATTAATTATAATACGTTATTATAAATTATAATTTTAACTAGTTAATAAAATGACTTATTATTAACTTAAATTGAACCAAATTAATTATCTTTAAATAATTTTTTAATATATTTTATTTATAATTTTATCACTAGGATTTAAAACACCATATTATAGAAAACTATTATAATGCATATAATTACTAGACATATTAAATAACTCATATAACCACTAATGAGTAATCATTACATTGAAATTAATATACTATTTAAAATAAATAATAATTTTTATTCACATAATTATTGTTACATTACACATATTTAATATGAGATCTTCTGTTTCATTAAAAAAGAATCTCTTGAAATTCTTTGTTTTGACACGAATGAGGGTTTAATTTCAAATCAAACTAATATCCTGCTATGATATTAATTTGAAAAAATGTAATTTATATTTGGAATAATAATTACATATATTTTGTAAATTATAAATTTTTTTTCCATAACTAATATTAAATAATTAACAATTATTTATAGTTATTATGGTAAAAAGAGATTATTTGGGGTTAATGTCGATAGATAAGGGTAAAAGTTACCAAAAACATTTAAACATAAATATTTAGAGTCAAATAATTAATTTATATTTCTTTATGGTATAAAATAGTTCATTTTTGGTTGGTTTGCAGTAAGAAAAATGTGGGTGGAATTATTTTTTCTTCAAAAAATATAATTGTGTCCTCTCCCCCACTTATAATAGGTTAGCAACTCTTATCTATATTAATCACTTACAAAAAACTTTTTCATCCAATACCGTCCAAAATCACATTAATACATGAATCCACTAATCCTAAGAGGCTTGAATTTGTTATTAGTACATTATATGATGGATTTTGGTGAAAACCCATAGATTTTTTTCGACGAATATCTAATTCCCTTTAATTTTGAATTTTATTTTATTTCATACTATATATCATTCGTATATTATAAAATAAATATGAGAAAATATATTCAATATCTAATATAAATTTATAAATTTTTATGTTGATCGAATTATTTAAAACTATCTCTACCTCCATCAAATGGGAAATAAAACTGTTTGTCATGTGTGTGGAGAACTATCTCATTTCAAACCGACAATATTTTTTCTATCAATGATTTGAAAATATTGATATAATAATGTATCAATTGTATATATATGATATATATTATTTAATTTTTAATTATTAAATTATAATATTAATCAAAACGTCATAATTTACCTTCCGTAGGGAATGCGATAACAACTCTTGTGTGTTTAGTAGGCTACAACATTATAATGCAATGTAATTAGTTTACAGTTACACTTGACTTGTAAGTTAAGGTTGATTCATTTAATTTTCCATATATTATATTATAATAATATATATAATTATATATAATAGGTATATACTATAATTTTTTACCATACCATCCATTTAATAAATTTTTATGATGTTTGTGTGTACGGTGGACTAACGCCTCACGAAGCGTTGTGATTTTTTTAACTAATTAAATACATGGAATTTAATAAAGGATAAAATTAATTGATAAATTTTATATTTAAGATATGATATTGAATATGCAAAATTATTATACAACTCAAATCCATATCATTTCATACGTTTAAGAAATGATAATGTCGCGCGTGCGTAAATACAACTTACTATCTCCACCAAGCAATTGGATTCATTATCCATATTCAAAATTAAATAATGAATAAAAAGATTTATATCATGAAACAAATATACATAAAATATTAGTATCTATATATATGAGGGAACACTATAATTGTTTTGATCCATAACTTTTACAACAAAACATGGATGAAAAACCCTAGAAATTTATAAACAAAACAATAGTGATAATGAAAGCTTATTAATGAAAAGATATAAATATTTCATTAATTGATCATATTTGATATTATATTTGATAATATGGTCTGCATATAATTTAATAATACGTTAAGAACTATTATATTTGATTTCATAGGGTTTTTATCTAATATGAAGCATGAGTTAAGGGGTTTCTCAAAAAAATTATAATTCATTGGGTTATACATCTTGTTCGTTTGTTAAATAATAACTAGATTATAAGTGAAATAAATTTTTATTGGTTTATTTTTTATTTATAAATTTATTTATATGATATATATTGGTTACACATAATCATCCAATTGAGTAATACGGAACTAGATGATATTAACATTGTAAGGGATTCATATCAGACAACCTTATTTGGGATACATGTTCAATTATACACCAAATTTATTTTTAATGTTTTATATAATTCTCATTTACCTTATATTTCATTAATCCTTTATATATAATGAGATGTTATGTAACTATTCATATATTTAATTCATGGGAATCTATAACTCAAAATTTACTAAAGGGTTGAGTTTTTATGTTTCAATATCATTTTAATCGGTATTGTTTATCACGAATTTCCATTAATGTAAATTGTTTCATTATTGTATAATAACACACCTTATTATTATTATCTTCATTTCATTAAGTTTTTATACTATATTACATCAATTTCCCTATCTTTGTTATTTAAAAATATATAAAAATATTTTTGACAAAATCCAACATCATTTCTATCCTCATTAAAAAAATCCTATTTTTTCCAAATCCATGTATTAAAAAATAATATAATGTTTCAAAAAAAATTTGTTTTCAAATTAGTTTTTACTTGATAATATATTATAAAAATAATTTAGGTAGAATCATATAGTCATCCTCATAACAAGGTAATTTTTCTTTTCCCTTATAAAAAATTTAAATGAAATACTCATTTTTAACTTATTTAGCATGAACAGAACTCTTCCTCCTTTTTCCCACAATTTTTTAAATCATTGTTTATTTGATTTAGAGGTCAATTTTTTTGAATAAAAATGTCATATTTTTTTAAAAATTTTTAGATTTTAAATTACAAATTTTAAAATAGAAAGGATATTTTCCTCATAGAATATTTAATGTTATCTTTAATTTTCCAACTATAATGACAAGAATTGATGATACTCAAAATGATATGATTAGTTTCTACATTAATGTTTTTTATCATTTTAAAATTATATTCATCTATGAAAATAATTTTTTACGTTATGTATTTCAAATAAATTAAAAATATATGCCTCATAAAAATATTCATAGTGGATTATGATTTCCATTTTTAGGGTAATACATTCCTTGAGATCATTTCTCATATTACTTATTCAAGTAAAGTCATGTGATTATTTAATGAGACTAGATTATTCAACCCATTTCATACAAATGGTTAATTCTTATGTTTATTCTTCTAATCGAAAACATCATGTGTCATGTATATGACCATATAAGAAATTAATGTGATATGTTAACCAATAATTATATATAACACATTTGAATTGGGTAATGTCATTAGTCATGATATATACCATGCTTGGGGTTATAGAGAAAACCTAATAAATTATTAGATTATGTTCACCATGTGATGGTGTCTTAGTAATTATCCTTAACATAATATTATGTCATATTTTATTTTGGTTGCATATTTACATAGATCTCATGTTATCATTATAAAATGTTATTTTTGTTATGATTCCATGTGATTTATAATGTGACTTATGTTTTATGATATAATTTTATACCTATGAATTACAGGTTATAATTCTGTTTCATGTTTTTTGTTATTTTCTTTTTTTAAGCTTAATACATTATTTATGTATTCCCCAAGGTTATCCCATGAAAAAATAGTTAAACTAATGAATTTTAGGATCTCAAAATGAAAAAAATAAGGATATATAATTCATGTATTAAGAATTATTTCTTCCCATGAAATAATGGCATTATCATTTTTAAATTATTCGATATTTAATTGTATGAGTCACGTAATAATATGTGTAAACCGTTTGGGTCACTGTCACCCTGAAGCCTTAGTTATAATAGTTGATAATATTATTTTATTAAAAATGTAATACAGTTCACATTTTTATATTTCTGTTATAAAAATAATAATTTTATTTGAGGAATAAAATTTTAGATGTTACTTGGTAAAAAGTATCTTTGAAATCATTTTTAAAATCGACACTTATAGATAAAATTTTATTAATAATAAAAAATGTTTTTTACATTTATTAAATATTTTATTTATCATAATTTTTATTAATATTTATAATAAATTAAATATTAAATATCATTTTTCTGAAATAAATATATTCTCATTTTGAGGTAATTGTTTTTTGAAAACTATTTTTGTTTAAAAAATGGCTAATGAATGTATATTATAATTAAGTTAAATATTATATAATGATGAATTATTTTAATTATAATTATATATTTTATATTTAAAAATTTAAATTTAAATCCATAAAATTAATAGAACTTGTCATATAGTTCATATAAGACCATGTTATACCCGAAAAATGTGTTTCTTGAAAATTGTATTTTCAATAGATTTTTTGGGATTGATTTTATTTTTGAATTCATAGAATTATGTGAATTGAATTTGGTAATATTAATTTTATATTTTTAAATAATATAATTTAAAATGGGTAATATTTCTAATGAAATTTTTTTCATAATTATATGTAAAGACATTAAAAAGTTAACTACTATGGTAAATGATAAAATTGGGTTTGGCTTGTCGCATACGCTTGTATTGATCTGATTCAGTCAATCAATTAGAATTATTATTTGATTAACGGGATTTTATATTTTAAGCAACAGTAAAATATTATATATTTTGGATCATTTTAATTTAGTATTATTGGATTAGTTACATACGTTAAAAATACAGTTACAGTGGTGAAATCTAACATAGTAAATGTAAGTAAACATATGATATAATGAAGTAACATGTTTACATCATAATTATTTTTTTGTGGTGTATTAGTGGATCACTCATAGATTCCTTATAATCCATTATATATCATTTTATTGACAATAAATGTTTATACTTTCTTCCCATTATAGAAATTTTTTTGGTATTCACAAAAATTCCAGTACTCCACAATTATATATAGAACTATGCCCACAATAAAAAATTCACACCACTTAATACATATTGAGAAAAAATATTAGAAAATATAATTCCCAAATATTCATGTACACATTCAATAGTATGTGTACATTTAAATGAAAAACCCTATGGATAGTAAAAATATATCACATAGTAGTCTTTCTAAGAGATATAAATCATCTTAATGATGGTATTTATTTTTAGTTCATCTATTATAATAATAATTTATTTATTAACACATTTAAAATAAAAAATATATATATTCTACATACTATGAAGCTATTATTTTTAATTAATAACATTTATACATAAGATTATCCATGAAATAAAAAATATAATGATCACTCATGTGTTGGACGTACTACCACCTCCCAATATGATTTAATTTGTTTTCCAAAACTAAATAAAATTCATAGTAATATTTTTGTAAATGATAAGAATAAATGATAAAAATAACAGCTTATTAAATATTTAAAATTAATATATAATTCATTTCCTTACTCATTAACCCATTAATGGAATTATATTATTTCTCATGCGTACGTACGACGTACCATCTCCATGAGTGATATAACTCATTTTCCTTATTCAAAATTAAATAATAGTTATAAAATCATTTTTAATGAGTAAATATTATATTTTTAACATTAAAAAAATTATATATATTATATATTTAAATCATGTTAAAATTAAATAGAACAGTCATGTGAAAACATGCAAGATAAAATATGGCAATTTACACTAGAAATAAACGTAATAATAAAATATTTTGAATGATTGAGTGTTAAAATGTTTAAGGATAATTATATGTGATATTATAAATAAGAATTTGGTTATGTTCTCACTTAATAAAATTCTTGATACCATTATGATTTATGTTAAACCATGATCAACAAAAGGGGAGATGGAGCTAATGGATTTCTTCTCAATATCCATTCCATTATGAAATTTTTATTAATATAATCCTAGTCAAATTTATAAGGGATATATATTTAAATTATGATTAATTTATCTTGAAATAATTGTTATTCATTATAGTCAGTGTTACAATTCATTTACATACATTCATGTGGTTTCAATATAAATGTTACAAACATTGTTAGAAGAGATTGTACTACCTAGCTTTTCTTTTTTGATTTACCTTTCATTCATTGAAGGAATATTATTATATTTCATTAATTTGATACAATAATATTATTATAATATTTATATTTAAGAAATTCAAAATTCTTTTAATGTTATTAATCTATTTTTAAGTATAATTATGAAATAATATTTTTAAAACAAAACCCATTTGATATCGGTTTAAGTCATATATATTTTACATTCATGGACTTATTTTTCAATATTAATCTAAAAAAGTAAATTTATTTATTGAACTGATTTATTAAGGACATTAAAATATATTGTTTTTCGTAAAATGTGTTTTAATGGATGAATTATACAATATTATTAATAATACATTTTATATTAAATGATAAAATGATTTTCTTTTCAATGAATATAGTGATAGTATTCTTCCTCACCACCAAAACCATTTTCCAAAATGTAAATCATTTTAATTGATTTTAAATTTTACTTAAATGAATATTTTATGAATTATTATTTTAATATATCACTTCCAATTATTGTATTCTTCTAATGGGAACTGTATTATAATAAAAAACAATATTCTGAAAACACTAATGTTATCTTCTAATTACATGATTAATTTTCTGACACTCAACATTTTATAGATACAATTACTATGATTTAACAATTTTTATTTATATATTTAATTTCATATAAATTTCCATATTATATGTATAATGTCTATGTTTTTTTTAAATAGTGTTCCGTTTTTACATATGGTGTATACATTTAATGTTATTTTATTAAATGAGAACATTTTGATAATTTTTAATCCATTACTAAATATGGATATTGGTTAATATAGAATATTAATTAATGAATTAAAGGAATCATTGGATATATGAGGAATGATTTTTACATGCAGTGATAGGTGGGACCTCAGTTTGTTGATCCCACAATGCTTTAGTAGGTTTCATGTGACAAATCAATTGGCCAAATTGATTGTGTTTTTAACAATTGTATTTGACAACCTTTTAAAATTTCCTAACATAATAGATATCATGATTTATGAGATCATGAAATCCAAAATTAGGATTTTCTGAACATTTTAATTTTTTTATGAAATCCCATTATACAATTTTATTGATATTATACATGTATTCACTTGTTTGTAATTCTATTTATAAAATTGATTATATATACATTTATTTAATTTTTTTATTCATTACCACTTATCCAATTAGGATATTAAATCCATTGATTAAATATAATGTGTGTCCATTAATTTCCCTTCCTATATGGATTTTTCTTTATTATTTCCTTTTAAATCAACTATATGTAACCATTAAGAAAACACTGAGATCACCTTTATTTTCATTCCATTCTTTATGATATTAATATGATTACATTTTAATGAGTTTCATTGTTGTTTACCATTTCTATTTGATATTTTATATATTATTTTCATTTTATAAAATGGGAATCATATATGAATTTGTTTCTCATAATATTCTCAAATTATCAGTCTTTTATGATCTTACTCCATGTATATATGTCAATGCGATAAATAGGCCGGTAGATCTAGGTTGATAAAATTATGTTTTTTACTTCTGTAACCATATATTTAATTAAATTGGAATTATTTTAATTTTTTTGGACTTTTACTGAGAGTTAATTCCCACATTTGAATATTTTATGGTATTCCTAAAATAGAACTCTTTTTCACATATAAAAGTGTAGCTTATCACTTAACATCACCTCCCATGATGCCCCCTCATGATCATACCCAACTCTTATTATACATATATTACACACTTTTTTTACCTTGAGAATATATTAATATTCTCAAATTAGTACCCCAAAATGTTATAATACAATTATAAATATAGATAATTAACATTGTGATGTTAGTGTTCCATAATCCCTCTTTATTTTAATATTTACATATATGATTTTCCCTTTTTCAAATTCCATTTCACCATAATAAACTAATTACATCATTATCATTACAAAAATGGTATTTTATTATAATTGTGGTATCATATTTAAGAAATATTTATAAATCTATTAAAAAATGAAGGCACAAATCTTATGTTGTGTACAATATTGTCTCCATGATGTAACAATTTCATTATCCAACACAAAAATTCATGGATATTAATATTTTTTAATTTAATATAGAATTATAAAATTAAAAAAATATTGTATATTATAAATTGATGACCTATATATATCATTTTACCATTCAATGGAAATTAAAATTGTTAATCATTCATTATTGTGTACTACCACCTCCATTGGACGATTAATTTTTTGTTTTTCATTTGATATCAGCATTACATTGATGGAAATGTGAATTTAATTAATGGATAATATAATAATTGTTATATAATTAATGTTTTTTAATAATTTGTAGGAAATTAGTATAATATTTTTAGAAAATTACTATATCTGATTAAATATTTTAAAGTAAGAATACCAAGTGTTAAATTAATAATTCGTATTTTTTAGTATATTCAAATCATTTAAATAATAATTTTATTATTTTTAATACTGATATATCATAACAATAAACAATAAATGATGTTATTATTTAAAGGGTTCCTTTTAATTATGATAAATCACATCATAATTATAAATTATCCCGATGTATTCTAGATTTTTGGGTCTGAAAACCACTTTTTGAGTTTGAAAATATTATATGATTAATGATATAAAAAATCACTCCATTTTTTAATTAGAACCAAATTTTTAAATAATTATTTGTTTTGTCTGTGTAAATTTTTTATTAATATTTAACTCATTGATTTTAAAAACCTCATTAATAGGTTGAAAATTATAGGAAAATTATGGTTATAGATTTCATATTATATGACAAAGATTAACTACTCCATGACTTAAATTTATTCATCATAAATAATTACAGATAATTCTCAATTGTAAAATTGGTGCAATGCGGTGGTCTAAACCTCCGCTATTTACGTATGTGGTGGTTTCCAAAAACCTCTTCTAAATTGTGTGCCGACAGAAAATATGCACCAGTTTATTCAATTTGGCAGTAACATCAAGTAACCATCGTAGATATCGCATTTCACAGAGGTTGGTCATGGAGATAGCAGCGGTTTTCCCAGACCAAAACATTTTTCCCATATATTTAAACCACCATGAAAAAAGAATTCTTTTTGTCTGGGATAACCACTGCTAAACCATGAATAACGACCATGGAAATGGTAACAGAAAATAAAAAATAAAATTTGGTGGTTTTTATCACCGCTAAATTATTTTATGTAGCGGAGGTTTTTACCTCAACTAGCAGTAAGATACCAAATTATATAGGTGTTTAAAACCACTGCTAAAAACATCAATTTATAAAGGGGTGGTTTAAAAAGCCTCTAAATTTAGATTTATAAAAAATTCAGCTGATTCTGCAGCCCCAGTACCGGTGCCCTACAAAAATCTTCCAATTTCACATGCACATACATCCTACATCAAAAAGAAGACAAAGATTCCAAACTTTTCATAAGAAAAACCACATTAAAATCAACACATTTATTCAATTTGGAAACACATAATAAAGATAAGTGATATGGTAAGGTGAAGAAATATGATATTATAGGATACCACATTGTTGTCTAAATATATCATATTATGAGTTATAAAAAAAGGCTCATTCCATAGATAGAGTTACCATGTAATTTCAACTTTAAATTTATAAGGGACTTGTACTGATTAATCCATAACTCATACAACTACTTTATATGGGATATTTAACAATTTTTTGGAATCCATATTCAAGGAGGGATATATGATCAGTTCCTCCCTATTTAGAATTTTAGGGAGGACTAGTAGAAAATTACAACTATTTTGTGGCCATTTCCATGTTTGGTGAAAGGGACCAATGTAGCATGGTATGAGTAAAGGATATCCAATTCATTATGTAGTTGAACTACATCCTAAATGAACAAGATAAAAATCTATTAGTGTGGTTGAACACATTCCCTTCAGTATTCGAATGGGGATGGAGAAAATGTACAAAAATATTCAAATGAAAAGATAGTGGTTGTTGTGGGGATATATAATAATGTCTAATTATCCCATGATTAGGCTTACAAGGTTAATTTACATGATGATCTATAGCTGGATTCTTCCTGTGAGGGATGCACACCTGGGGGTGTGGTCAAATACCATCATTAAGGTGGTGATCCTTTATATAGGGTTGCCCATTAATCTAGATGTTCTTATAATGGAGGAGTTATTCAAAGTGATATATTAGATCGGAAAAGGGTAGACTCTACTCCATGTAAGAAGGCCCTATCACTTTTTACAATTCTATGTAGTATCATGCATGGGGGGATATGATAATTGAGACCACATCTTTCCAGCTTTCACCAATTTCCATCCAAAAATTCAGAACATCACCTAAAGCTTCCCTTTCTTGTACAACAATATGTATGTACTTAAAATGGTCAGGTCAAGAGAAAAAATCATGTTCCACCCATTCGCCATCCCAACAGGGATGGAATATGATGATGTAATGATGACCATTAAGAAATGGTCATAACTCATGGACTTACGAGGTTGGGTACTAGTGGCGAGGGATGATTTCTAGCAGAGATGTGATCCATACAATCCACATCAGTTTTAATAGTTAGTTCAAGTTCATTTTGTGACTGAGTCCAAATTCTTACAGAGGTGTCTGTGAAAAATTAAAACCATAAATCTTGAGAACAATCTAGCACATATTCATGCATATGGATGGGAAAAGTGAGGCAAGATCTTCCACTACCCACTTCTTCCCACATGCTTATCAATAAGTACACATAGTGTTGGGAGAGCATGTTTAGTAGGATAGATGATGATGTGGCAGAATAAAAAGGATGGGGATGGAGTGGCCCCACAACAACACAATCAAGGGAGAGAAAAAGGTGGAACTCATTAGGGAGGTGGAGTCATCCCAGTGGGTTATTATGTATCAGTTTTATAGGAAATTCATGACACTGAACAAGCGGTAACTATATGGAGAGCACCACATAATGTATTAACACTCTTGGTAATGTGATAGAATGATGAAAGATATCACAATTTTTTAGTATATTAGTACATTTCTAAATGGATGAGGGACATTGTTGCGCTATGTAGATATCCTTTTGGAATTCATATTTGCCAAATAATAGGATTACATGGTCATCTATATAATGTTCACTAATCTCAGGGTGATATAGAAACAAATCAATATAGATTGGATGCATATCATATTGCTATTTTATGCCATGTTAGGATTTCATATTCACCTTGATGAGGTGGTGTGGTAGGTGATGGAGCATGTGGATCTGATCAATTCAAGGTTAACCAAAATCCACCTTAATAGACTTATAAAGGTTCTTATGGCCATGACCACCCCTTCTAATATCTACCAAGTAAATATTCCACTCTTAATCATCAAAGATATAGCTATTATTTTAAAATTTCATAATGAATCATTTTTCACTTGTTCAAGAATCAGGAATAAAGAACAAAGAGGTTCGTGATGTGTTTGATATGGAGGTAGAGGGTACCATGAAAGGTTTTTTTCCATCCATTTATGACAACATATCTACTAACAATAATTTTAGTCAATGATTTTTTCAAATTTAAATTCATTAGTGATGACCTATAGGTACACTCCAAAAGATCTACAATAAGAGGGATGTCCTCAGAGATGAACTTTGGAGGAGTAAACCTAGATAGTTTAGTTGGGGAACTCTTGAAATTGATTTAAAAAACATCTATCAAGTTTAGTTGACCATATTCAATTTATAGTGAACCTTTACCATGTAAATTTAGTTCTAGAAAAAGTAACGTCAATTATGTTACACAAATCTAAGCACCAAGAGAAATCATCTACCACAATTTCAGAAAAGTGTGGAAAATCATTTCATCTGGTCTCCAGACAGTATTTATTTCTCTAATAACTGTCCAATTTTGATCCATATATGATTCATAAATATAAATACTCATTATCAAAACATTACGATCATAAATTCCTAGTGGCTTGGGATGACTGGGTTCATAATACATAAAAGAAAACATGAGAAATCAGCAAAATGTTAGGTCATGAAAATGTTAACTAACAAATCTATGCCACACATGTTACACATACTAACCGACTGTTACAATATTATTACAAAATATCAACAATACCACCAATCACTTTATGATGCTGAACATATTTCATCACCATTTCCACCTCCATCCCAACTTCCTGCTACCACATGTAAGAACATTATAATGAAAATTAAATATTCTTGTATATTTAGATTTAAACAAAAAACTTAAATTTTTTTGAAATCTAAGTGATTTCTAATTTTTTTACCTACTCACCAATAGTTAATGAAATAATACAAGGGGTAGGTCCAGTCGTCTTCTTATATAAATAAATCTCCTATTCTGAAAAAAGGATATCTAAGTCCCCTGTTCATGACCTGTGTTTTGTAGAGAAATTATCTATCTTATAGTATCTCAGGGTATGGACTGAATGTAACTATGAGTACATGTAGCAGAAATCCTAGGTGGCCTACCATAGACATAAGATGGTATGGGTCTCGAACCCATCTTGTGCACTCGACCAGGATGCTCCTTCCTAAGAACATTAGCGACCTGGTCATCCTGGGAGACTGAGTAGGACTACACATGATTAACATCACATAATTATTTATTAATTTCTAATAGATCAAATATAATTCAAATAAGAATCAATATATACTAACACAGTGACAACTGATAATATGTCATTATAAAGAAAAATGAGTTCATACACCAACTTCTTTGGTAGGCACATTAACAAAACATCCATCAGATTTTTTGTGAAATTTGAACCATATTTATTCTTAAGATGTTGGGTGTCCTAAATTATGTGACTCCATTAAACAATGATAAATCAACAATTCAATATATTAAATAGTAATATTTTCTAATGAATATTTAAACTAATGAAATGATTACCAGAACCAATCATCTTCTAGAAAAAATCATTGACCCCTCAGTGTGAGGGATGACTTGCTTTGCCATTCATGATGCATTCTTCCTTAAATGATCATAAAATAAATAAAACCTAATTTAATATTAATGTATTCAATGTAATTTCTTCTTTATATAATGGTATAAAGGTAAAATTAGATTAATATTATAATATATATTTAAATACCATCTTCTTCTCATCTTGATGTATGTCAACAAAAATGTTTTATTACTCTTTAGGTACCCTATTGGGTAGCTTCCCATACATATTTTGGGTGGTCAATGAAGTATCATTGAAATTGCTCCACAATCTCCACTTAAAATCTTTCCATTTCTTTCCCAGAATTTTCAAAGTCCGCTTTCGTGCTAAAACATAAGTAACTGTAAATTGGAAAGAAAAATCTGTACAGAAAAATTAATTTGGAAAATGATTTAATTTAGTAAATTAAGGAAATTCAATTATACAATTATGCATTAAAATCATATTTATACGGAAATCAAAAACACCATTTTTTCAGGTTGAAGGAATATTTATCTTATCATCATAAGAAATTGGAAGGGATACTGCCCTCCCCCTCACCATGACCAAATGGCCTGGAAATTAGCCCATTAATCATGTGGCGTCAACTGTAGGGACCACATATGAATTAAATGGGACAATAAATTTATCTTTCATCAGATTCCATACATAGGAACATTTTTAATTTTTTTCCATAGTTTCATTTTTCCTATCCTCAATGAACAAACAATTATTTTAAAAAATTAAAATAAATTTATTGATATTAAAATTTCTACCTATGATAGTCATCCCCCTGGTATCCAAGAAATTAAATAAAAGTGGTGCATTGCTCCCTTAATATTGACACTCTTGAAGGGAGATGTTATGACTAAGATCTTTGAGGTACTCTCATAGAGTTTGTATGTGATGGTGCAGGGGGGGAGATGGTGCAGATGGGTAAGAGGATGGTCGTTTAGATGTCTTGGAGAGGGATACAAATGGATCGTCATCTATCTGTGTCATCGATGAAATAGTTTGATGCTTCCTCCTTGGAATTCCAATTATTTAGTAATGTAATATTATTTTCAGAACATATATTTCACAAAATTTATGAATAAAAATAAATTAAAAATGTTAATAGATTCATATTACTAATAATCAAAATATACATAAAATTGAGAATTAAAAAGACTACAAAAATGAAATAGTTTTTTGATAAATGATTTTATAACTATATATAAAATAATTTTACCCTTCAATAATATTGGTTTCATATTCCATTACATCATCCACTTCATAAATACTTGGAAGACTAGTATTTTAAATTTCATGATGGGCAAATACGTCTGCCTCTTGCTGTTGATGAGATTTAATGTTAGAGGTCAAATCATCCAATTCATCACCCATATCATTCAAATCTCTTTGTTTTACATGAGAAACTACACTCCACCCTTCTACCACAAATTCATTCACCTAATATACAATTTTCTATTGTGATGATGATATATACGAATCATGTTGTTCACAATCACCAATATCCTTCAATCGAGAGATGTTCATAGATGTAAATTGAATGGAATATATTTTAAAACATCTGATAATAACGACACAGTTTCATTTGAATAAAAAAACTATAAAATTACATTGGTAGTTTAATTCAATAATATCAGTAAGCTTTCCATAGTAGTCCACTTAAAAAAATGTAAATAGACCACTATTTTATGTTTTCAAATCCTCTTCTCGATCGACTATGTGAAATCTAAATTCATTCACATTGTATGCGTTTAGTTTTATAACATGTTTTAGAGGACCTCCAGAAAGAAAATTAAAATCTTATGACAACTTTTCTTGAGTATCAGTATTCATGATCTAAAAAAATTAAAACATTATTCTATTTACAAAATATATAGGTCCACCAAAAATCCATATTTATTTCAATATTTATGATCATAAATTTTGTGAATACCATTCTACAAGCTCTTTATTAACATCATTCATTATAGATTTTTCATTTCATGTTCGAACTCTCATTAATCTCTTTGTTTATATCCTCAACTCTACAATAAATGGATTTTCAATTTCACTATTTAGCTACACATATCATTGTGCCTATAATAATTTTATTTTTGTCAGTGTAACAATTGTGGTCCTCTCAACTGATCACCCAATAGGAAGAAATATTTTTTATTTCCCATGTATTTTAGATTCAGTAGATGTATCGTCAACATGAAAAACTCAACTAAATCTTGTCTCAATATCATCCAATTATCTAGAATCAATGGTAAGACACTCCTTTTCCAAATAGAAATTAGAAATATAAACTTCAAATTGAGCAATATTTCTCACTTATGATTTCAAATTCCTAAGATATCTCTGAAATAAAATAAACCAACAAAATTATGTATTTTATTAAGTGTAATTTTTTTTCAATATGTCAAAACATATAAATATTGTACCACTCAATTGAATACGTCCATAGATAATGCAAGGGCCCTATTAATTTAACTTCCTCTACTAAATGCACTGTTAAATGCATCATGAAAGTATAAAATGACAGAGGAATGATCATCTCCATTCAATAATGTGCCAATACAAGCCTCTACTGAACTATGTAAATATCAAATGGCTGTAGATATTTCTCACCTAAATATCAGAAAAATTTACATAATTGGAGTGCAACATCAATAACTATTTAATGTAATAATCTATGCAATGCTAATGGAAGTAACTTCTCTACAAAAAATGTGAATTTTCAGTTTTCAATCCATGTAACCTATGATGAATTAAGTCAAAAAATCTTGATATGTAACTTGATTACCCATAAAATTCCTTCACAAGCTTTAAAATTTGAAGGACTGTATCATTATCACTATTTTTTATAGAAAAAATTATTGGATCAAACTTTTCATTCTCATCTGGACAGAGATCACGTTTTATGTTCATTATTTATATGTCTTTACAAGAATGGAGAAGACCATTTGACCATCACATTCATTTAAAAAAATTTATATCATTTTTCACAAAAATTCTTCTCAATATAAATTTCATCAATATTATGCCACAAAAAATTAAATTCTTAATATGGATGTTTGAAGAATATACATTTTTCATCCATTGTTGAATTCCTTTTTCAATTGATTATGCACTTCGAACTCATTTCCCTCTGTCATTCAAATTATGAACCTTCATAAATTATGTTTCATCATTTCCATGTGGTGTCAGTATTTCTAAACTGGTTAATAACTTTGGATTTGTTCAATGATAAATGAAACAGTTGAATTTTGATCTATTTAGCCGAAATCAATGTCATTCGTTGAGAAATTATATGTGGAACAAGAAGCACCATATTCAACTATTAGGTATCCCTTAGGCCTCAAAATCAAATATACAAACATGAGAATCCAAAATCATGTATATTTTCCAATCAGATAAATTACCCAGTCTCGGGAAGTTAGTAATGGTTCACATTAGAGTAGCATGCATTTTGAACATTGTTTTTAAATAAGCATCATATGTCTCAATACCATTGCTCAATAACTCCTATAATTCATCAATTAAAGGTTTATATTATGCATCAATATCATTTCTAGGAATTTTTTTCCAATAATAATCATCAAAATGATAAAAGTCATTTGTTGAATACACATCCACAAAATCATGTTGTAAGGGATCAAAACAACAAGACAATTGCTATAACTAGTACTTAATGTCCCAAATTGGTTTAATCCATAGAAATACAACCCTAGTAGAACATTCCTAAGATCAGCTGATAAATCTATATGTCATGAATCAAATGTCTTCAATGATTGTAAATCTCGGGTAATTATCAATAACCGGTCATTATTATTTTCTACAGAATGTCACCTCCAGTTTTTGGAGGTATTCGATGAGATGAATAATCCTTTAAATAGAGACATTAATGATAATTAATGAAAAAACATTTCAGGTGTGTTATTTTTTTTATTATTCATAGTAGTTTCTTGTTTCAGACATTCAACAACACCCATTGGCTGCCATCTAGAATAAAAACATATTTTACAATCCTGTCTACTTGAATCCTCTGGACAAGAACGCATACTATCATTAGGTAACACATGAAATTTTATATAATTTAGTCCAATCCTGTTAACATCTTCTTTTCTTATCATAAAATGACTCGGGGAGGTTTTAATTAAGAAATTAATCACCCAAAAATTAAAATTTCATGTACATAGTCTTATTTTTATTTCCGCATAGGCATTCGATATGGTAAAATTTCAGCATAAAAGAATGTTTTTGAATATTTCAAATATCCACCATACAACTCATCATTTCCATCGTCAACTAAACCATGAATCTTGTTTTCATCAGTGATTTTTCTCTTAAATTAGTCTCTAGATTTTCCTAAGGAGTATCCAATGATATGTTATAGTCTTGATCTATTTTTCCTATAGTATCAAAAACATCACTTTTCACATTGGTATTTGTAGCACCCACATCTAGTTGTTCTTATTTATTTTGATGTGGATGTTGGTGTCTTGTAATGCAGAATTAATCATTTATAAGGATCTACATTTTATTTTTTATTGTTGATTCTGATTGGAGATCATTCGGTGGATTAACATCAGTGCTCAACATTTATATAATGTTTGATTCTTCGTTCCAAATACAACAAAAATATTGAGCTGATAATTTATTCAATTGTAAATGTTCATAAACTTTATATCTCTTCATCAATGTCCTAAATTTACAATTAGGACATAGTCATAATATTCTACATTCAATTGATTTAATGGTAATTTAAAAATCTAAAACCTCTTCCATACTTATAGAATGATGAGGTGTTTTCTACAGTAATTTGATCTAGCTGTTATCCATGTATATAACCATGTTCCTACAAAATATTAATAAAAATTAAAACACATAACTATTACTAAAAATGTTAATGATATTCATATATACTATTGAAAAAAATATATAAATATGTTAATGAATGTTTTACTATATAAATACATATGGTAAATAATATACCTCCCATTAGAAAAACCAGTTATGCAAATTAAAAAGATCCATAAAATAATAGGAAAACAAATATCACATCCTTATGTTTGTTTGTATGTCATGGTACAAAAAAAATAGATGGACAAACTGATGATTCTATAACTATTATGTCATTATGATAAGGGATTAATAAACATAGAAACCCTTTGAAAACATATTATGCTTGATTCCGAGAATTCATAAAACCCAATTAATAATAACATAAAATAAACTATTTTAATTTTATAATTTTAAATTATGGAATCACATACCACATGCTTGGAAACATCCTGAATATTGTGGAAAACCGCAACCTATCCACAAAGAGAACCTATAAATGCATGATCATTTCACAACAATCAATAATAAAAATAAATAACAATGACCATCAATATCCCATGCCATTTTATCTTGAAAACTCTATAACGGTACAATAATTGTGCTCTAAGAAGGTCATATTTCCAATTCTTTTTTGAAGTGAAACCACAGTAACACACTATATTTAACGCCCCCTTGTTCATGCGCTGCCTAATTTTCATGATTTAGAAATAAATATGGGGATTTTTGGAGCTCCTTCCCATTGAGGCACTATTATAGAGTATTGACTACTGCAATTTAATGTTGCGCATTGGAATTTCTCTCATATTCAACCAATCCAACCCAAAATCATACCACAAGCGCACTACATTGTTATATAGACCTACACCATTGGGCAACGAAGGTACTGACCAGAATATATGGATAGTGATGCGTGGTGAGAGGTGAAGAGACACATTATGGGATTCAGGGAGGGTGTCATGGGGGCCGCGGGGGTCGTGGGGTTCACTAGGGTAAAGGGATCCAAGGGCTTCCAAGGGTCACGAGAAGTTGTGAGGGGTCGTGGGGATGTTGGGGTTGCGTGGAATTCCAGGGGTCGCTAGGGGAACTGGGGCCACGGGGGTCACATGTGTCTCTAGGATAACACTAAGGGTTTCGGGGGCTCGTGGGGGTCGGGGGTCACAGTTGAGTTAGTGGAGTCATGGGGAGAAGGGTCATGCCAATAAAAACATGATTAAAGTCAGTTTTTAACAAACTGCCGCTAAATGAAAATAATGTTATTGTTATTCATTATAGTAACATTAATGTTATTCTAATGATAAACCATAATAAAGTAATTAATACCAACATTTTTACAATTAAACATCTTCAAACTAAAAAACTATAAAAACGTGATGTGGAAGAAATGATAAAACTAACTAGTATACATGATGAAAATGATTATGAAGGAAAACAAATTAAGATGTCTTAGGATTGAATATTGTTTCAAAACAGTATATTATGATACATATGTTATATATTTCAAGTATACATTCTGCAAAAGGTTACCATATTTATGGAAATTATTTATGTGATATAGTGACTCTTGATTCCCTCTTCCAATATAGCGCATGTTACAGAAAATCACATAGGATATATAATATATAAAAATGGATGGAATTATCCAGTAATAGAACATGAAAAAATAAATATAACAACATAAAAGTAATGAAACTACTTTTCATCATAGTAGTTATATAATCCCAATTAAAATAATTTAATTTCATAAAAACTAATACATATGAATAAAAAATTATAAGTATAATATGAAAAAATCAATAGTTACCAAAAATCCAATATAGAACATGAAATAACAGCATCTAGTAATGTCAACTAATTTATAGGCTTTACATGTTAATCTAAAAAACAATTTATATATACCTATGCTGATAATAATTGTTATACTCAGTAGTATCCTCCCTAAAGCCTCTCAAAAAAAATACATTGAAAATTTGATAAACTTCGTTGAATAAAAAATGAAAATAACTTCCCAAATAAATTGGAATATAATGTTAGCAATATGATGATAAAAATATATCAAAAAGAGGTATATAAAAGAGAACATTAAATATTAATAAAAACGTTGGTACCCCTCTTGCAATGCACGATTATTTTACCACTTTCCCACAATTACATACATACTGAGCTATCACTCTCCAAAAAATAATCCTTCTTGATTACTCATAAGATAATGTTTTATTATATTCACTAAGTTCATCGCATAATTTAATCATCCCATTAAACATCTCTAGAATTTAATTGTGTATGTTTGGGGATCCATCACCGAATTTATTTCTTGATTTTGTTTATCAATTAGCGTGCCTCAATCCACAACACCCATAGATTGAGTAATAAATCTAAAGCAATCATAGTCCATAAAAATAAAACATATAATAATCCTTAGGGAACTATATTTGGATATATATATATATATATGAGTGTGTGTGATATAAATTAAATCAGGTATAAACCAATAATGACTTTTATACTAATGATATTTACCATTAATTCTAGAACATGTATAAAAATACAATAAGAGATTAGGGTTACAAGTGGAAGTTAGAAATTTGATCCATTCCAACCATTATATTATAGAAAACACCCTCTTATAGTACACTAGGAGACAAAATCCCTACAAACATGGGTGGTGTAGTATATGAAATCATAAAACATTCATGACATTATATACATCCAAACAATACTTTGGGAATTAACATAGTCATGGAATCAACTGTAACCATCAACACTCAGATAGTTGACTACCACCATTAATATATATATATATATATCCCATAAGAAAACAATCATTTAAAAGGAGTTGTAGTAGTTACATTATTTTAACCATTATTATTATATGAACTAAATGATTAACTATTTATTAAAATTATTATATTTTCATTTAATTAACCCTAAATTAAAGTCCATTCCATCTATCCAGTATCCAAGCATGTCTAGATCTACTTAAGACATTAATATTTTACAATTTCCAACCAACTCCAACAAAAATGATTAAATCATGTAATAAACATTATTATTACCAAAACATAATAAATTTATGAAATATCTTTATAAATCATAGAACATACGAATATCCATGAATAATCACCTACATCATAAAGTGGGGATAATTATGCACGTAAAATAAATACTAACAATCCAGCCATTAATTAGGAAATTAATAAGTTATATTTCAAAATTGAAAAACATAAATGGTAAACATGAGCTTCAATATGTTCAATAAATATCGTTCACTTCCTCTTTATCATCATTCCCATCAATAAATATATCTCCACCATAGGCAATGTCTAATGCCAAAAAATATATGTCTCCCTAAGAATATCTAGTCAACCATCATTCATCTCATGATCACATCACATAATTGAGATGGTATCAAATTATGATAAAACATAGAAGAAATTGATCAAAAAATAGGATGGAATGGTATACCAAACCTATCAAAAAGGAATCCTTACATTACATGACGAAAAACTCTCTCATTCCCATAAATATTTCACTGACAGCAAACAATTTTTACTCTATCATGATTTAATTGGTCCACTCAATACAGTTTACATATATAGTTAACCTATGTAAACAATTAATATTAACTATAAACTAACAAAATATACCATATAAAATCAAATCCAGTTTCAAAAAACAAGAGACATAATTATTCAACATTTTCATGCCTTTTTGTTATGATCCAAAATTAATATTTATGTATTGTGTTCGTAATCCCTATCAATTAAATTATTAATAAACAATTAATTAAAAAATCAATTAATAAAAGTATTATTTATTTAAAATTCAATGAAATGAAATTTTACTTAATCATGACTCTTTAGTTATTTAACCAACCAATAATTATCGTATTTATATTCAAAAACCATTTTTAAGAAATATACATACTGTAACAAAGAATACAAATCATTCACTACAAACATGAAAAATGGATCACGGACATGAAAAATAAGATTAATACTATTATAATGGTAGTAACATTAGATCTCTAAAATAATAAATAGTTTCTTTAATTAAACGTATTTACTCTTTGTTATTATTAATTTCTAACACCATTCAAATGTAAATACAATTACAATATGTTTATTCCATGTAATATAAAAATGTGAATCAAAGGATATTTTAATTTAATAAATATAGTTTTTATCATTGAGATTTAATCATTAATTCAAATATTTGACATCCTATAACATATAAAAACCAGAGACCACCCAATAAATGGAATTATAACTATTCTAAAAAAAATTAAAAAAATATCCAAAATTATAATAGATATAAACCCTTATATACTAGAAATACAAATTAAATTGAATAAGAATTTATAAACAAAAATATGAGGATGAAATCACCTTAGATAACCATTTATTGTTATCTATGAGGAAGATGTTGAATTCAATAAAATGGCCTTCAAAAGCCTTCAAAAATATCTTTTAGGAAAATTAAATTCCTTCACTCCCATGTTTCTAAGATTTGAGTAGATACGTAGAAGGAAACATAGATTTCAAGGGTTCATAATAATTTAATGACAAAATAGAATTTAAAATACCATGTCATGACTATCAACACAAGGTATCAACTGTACAAACATAGGATAATACTACAACTTAAGGAATGAGACCACACCACAAACTAACTGGTCAAATCCACATTTGAGAAACATGGAAATGTGAAAAATAAAAACCATGTAACTTACATAGATTAGTGTTAAACATGATAAAATACCAATCCTCAAAAGTCCATCTCCTATAATAAGGTTATTCTTTTACTCGAATCTATGTCATAATTACAATAAAAATGAAAACCAAAACCCACCACATCGGATTCTTAATTGCATCCTTCCATGAATACTACCAGGGTACCATATATTGTAGAACCATCCAACCTCCATTATCAAAAAAATAATATATTATTAATCTCATTCTTTTCTTCATGTACTCCAAGAATTAGTATATTCTTTCATGCCGTGATCCTACTCTATAGATCAAATTCCAACTCAACATATCACATTATCCCTTTAAGACTTATCCTTGATTTGTAAACACATAAAAAACAATTTAAAATGATACATGGTTCATGGATATTAAATAATATACATATTATGTAATTTTCATCCCCAAATATTTATAACCATCCATATAGATGAATAAATTCATCGATTAATCCAAACTACCTACCAGTAAGATACCCACCAATAGTGTAGACATTTTAGATACTCAAACACCAAACTAAGAGAAAATTTTAAGAAAAACATCATACACTATAAATCATATAAAAAATATCTCCCATAATGTAACCTATCCTGAAAGGCCATGACCATAGTAAAATAATTAATGAAGTGGGAAGTATCCCATAAAAACTATAAATTCCAACTACAAAAATAGGATAATCGCTAAATGAGATGAGTTAAAAATAGAACATTGAATTATATTTACAAATTTTATATGATTCACATTCAAATGTTCCATCAAAGACATCACTAATTTGATATAAGACACAATTCATGGGAATAGTAAATCGACCAAAAACCTTCTTATTGATGTCCTTGATATCTATTAGACACCCCTTAAAGGTCTCATCATCAACCAAATTGTTCACAACCCCATAAATGATGTAGGTGTCATTATAAATATAATGAATGAAATGTGATGAATGGAAAAAATCATGTTTCTAGCACATATATTTGGTATGTTATATCATATAAAATTAGTCTCTAATATGATCTAACACCAATGAAGGGAAAAAAAATCAGGGAGAAGGTTAACTCCCACAACCAAATCATAGATGCCAACATGATGAGTCAAAATTTAAAATACATGATCTCCAAAATGAAACACAATTGCCTTCTTACAGTAACCTAAAATTTTCTATAGAACATATTTTTTCCATTCATCGAATATTCTATAACTTACGTTATCTCTATTATTTTATTGACTTCTTCAACCATGGTAACTACGAACTATACAATCCCAGTCTATCACAATGGAGAATAGAAATATAATCAGTAAAAATATTCAATTGATTCCATAAAATTTATTGTCTAAAAAATATTTTTTTAAGAAAAAAAGAACAAATGGATGATGGTCATCCATAAAAACCAAAAATCATGGAAACAATAAAACAATATGTCCCAATATTCCTAGATATTCTTCTCTATTTGACCATCTTCTAGTAGATGAATATCGTTACTAATGTATAACTAAGACATAATGAATATCTGGTGACCTCTCCACATAATAGAGGGAAAATGAATACCATGATAATAGTAAATCTTGATTATTAACTCATGATTTCACAAAATCATCACTATGTACTAACTCAATATGACCTCTACTATGATCTACTAATTTATAACTATAATATTTGATGATTCAACAAAATGATACATTATCATTGATATAACATCCCAGCCTCTTATATCATTTGTTAATCTATTAATGAAGAAGATAGATATGTCCTAACACTTACAATAAGAAATATCCAATGGCTATAGAAAACCACAGGGATCTTTGTTCCTTACCATCTCCTTCTAGATAACAAATAACGTAGACACTAACTCTCTAACGGCACACATTAACACATTACAACAACAAAACATTCTAAATACATATATCATCTTCATAAAAATATGAAATTTCATCGAGGGTGATCTATGGATCTTAAAGAGAACCATCTTACACACAATCAATGTAATGATATGAATCCACTAGAACAAAAAATAATATTGTTAATACTCAAAATAACCATTATAAGATTCCATAAAAGACAAGTTGGTCTCCTCAAATCGCACCTCAGTATCTGCAATCACATTTCTTATAAATTCAATACTATTGAAGACTACACTATCATCTCAAATAGAAAATATTTTCTACATACATGAACATTATAATAATGCATCGTTGATGTATTCCCTCCCATTCCTATAATCTCAATATTATCAAATGGAATAAACATGATTCTTTCAGATTAGTGAATTATCTATAACAGAACACTTTCTCAATGAATATGAAATTCCAATGTTTTAATCCTACAATAATTCCATCCACTATCAATTTCTAATGTTCAATATACAATGGGATAATATATACCTCAAAATCTCAATGATGATAAAATCAAAAAAACAGTCATCTATGATTTAATGAATCCACAACCTCTAATGAAACTTTTTTATTTCCAACTCATTTTAATGGGATTAAAAATTATTGTCATGGAGAAATAACATATATTGATGATGTGAAAAAATATTAATGAATTGGAAAAACCCCCAACAATGAAATAATGTGTCATAAAAAACCTCAAACTAAGCTCCCATTTCGATAAAATAATGTACCAGAGGGTAGAATGATATCCTTTATATACTCAAATGCATCTTATAGAAAATAATTCCATAATATATCCTAATATGATCATTTTATGGTTTTTAGTGAAGATTAAACTAAATAGAAATGGTGAAAGAACCACCTATAATATTCTATACGGACCTGTACATATCATACCTCTAAAATTATATAAGGATATTCCCATGAAAAGAATTCCAACATCAATGATGGATCATCATATAATTCTAGTTTGGATTCATCATTCCTTATCAAAATAATTTCATTAATGAATAACTCAAACAATTGAATAGTCCTAACTAACATGCGATGATTAAGAACATAAACGATTCATTCCATATGATCAATGAAAACATCCACAAACACCAATTCTAGATGGTTTTCATATATTAAAAATATAAAAAATATCCATAAAATCCCTAAACAAAATGATAATTTATCCCCTGAACAAGAAAAAGTAATTAATCAAACCAAAATGTAACATAATGAACTTGTAATTCCCATCATGACATCACAAATCTTTTTAATAATATAATCATATTTCACTCACATATAATGATAACTTAACCGTATATTGTTCTTTGAGAACCATACTGAAACATTATATGGATAGAATAAATAATAAATATAAAAAATCATATAATAGTTCATCACTATTACTTGATTCAAGAGATGATAATGGATATATATACTCAAACCATTGTGATACTTTTTCATGTAAAAAACATTTTTCACACCATTATTACACACTGTGATGTGAAAATCCACACTGTCATAGATCATTGATCTATATACAATACTCTAAAACAAGATGATATTCAATAATACACCAAGACATCGAGATTATTGAAACTCCAGATTTTAGATCACTCCAAAACTCGATCTCCCATAACGAGTGTAATTCTACATCGTTCTTAAAAAAATCACATTTCTCTTACATAAACCTAGGAAACATCATTGTATAATTCTATTATATACTCAATATTAGATATTTTTAGAAGGATTTCTATGATGGTACAATCCTATGACCCATATGAGAGACCAGTGTGTAAATTATCATCACATCATTTTCACCAGTATTATAGAATAAAATTTATCCCCTAAACTAATCTTAAATTTTATAAATTGAATAAATCTAGTCCATATCAAGTATTATTTCTTATAACTATATCCATAAAAAAATAATTCTCCCCATAATGGGATATTACAAACAATAGATTATAATCTATTTTGAATTTATAAATTTATGATCAACCTATAACATGTCTATTAAAGACATGATGAACTAGAAGCCTCTCTACCACAATCCCATAGATCATACTAGGTTATGCTGTAGAAATTAATGATTCAATATTTAATCAAATAATGAATATAACTTAAATAAAAAAAATTAATGTTTTCCTGGAAAAATATTAGTATTTACTTATGTAGGTAACTACAGAGCATGCAGGGTTCCATGGATATCTCAATGGACACTATGACCCAACCAACGATCACCAATAGGGACACACTGTGTTTACTAAGGATGATTAAAACGTTGTTTCTATCATCATTAAACCCATTATCCACTACAATAAACCCAAGGTGAATAATCCTACTATTAGTTCCCCATATGAATCTTCATCAATGGAGGAACCTGATAAGGGATATCTTGTTTATTGTTACTGTTAAAAATTGTTGAGAACACTCATCATTGATGGAGTCATGCTTCATACAGAGAACATGCATATAGTCACTTTGAAATATTTTCAAAGCGTCAATCCCTAGAGAAATGACCATAGATAGATGATAAAAACCCTAAGTTTCTGAAATATTCTATTTATAGTCAACTAAGACCCTTATCCTACTGCTAAAATTTATAAAGAGTTTTTAATAATCCCCCTAATTAAAACTATAATCTATCCTGAATCCTCTCAAAAATAACTACCCACACATGCAAATCAATATTGATCAAAAAAATAGGTGTTGTGATTGTTGATCTATTGAAAAATGTGATCCTATAAATATTACACATTTTCCTTCTAATCTAACATCACATCCCATTATTAAGGAAGAATAGAACAAAAATAGATATAGAACTCTTGAATGTTGGAGTTTCTCTGTTATGGGTAGGTGTCTCCTAATGACTAGCATCCATCATGTTTGAGGAATGAAAATCCACTTGAACTATTCAATAATGAATCCCATGATACCTATGACTCCCCATAATCTTCCAGAAATAAGATCCACCTCCACCTCAATGATCTATAAAATATCTTCACTTCATACCAATCCTAATAATAATTCCACGAATGGATCAAATTTATTGTTATATCAATATCATATAACTAGTCTTCAATAACTGTGTAGAAAAATGTCACGACCTTCCATCACCAAAAGGAGGGAAGGGTCAGTAGATTGTCAGGCCCTTCCTTCTATAAGTTGAAGGAGACATAATGACCCTTGAAACCCACCTTCAATAGGTCTTGGAGTGGCGACCTGCGCCAAGGGTATAAAATCGCACACTAAATGGAAGGAATTACCCTTTTTTTAATAGGACCGAGAGATAGAATGGTAAATCCGAACAACACCAAAAGTGGAAAGTAAAAGTAGACCCAACCACCATTCCCAATACATGATTCAAAAGTAAAAAACTCACAAAGTACAAAGTGACTACAAGGGTAAAGTACCAAAGAATGGAAAACAACAACAACAACTACCCCAAGGGTCCAAGCTAGTTTAGTCCCGCGTGATCCCCGAAGTCCTCCAGGAAACTTGAATGAAGTTATATATACGTAGGGTGAGCATGCAAGTACACTCAGTAGGGAAAACCAAAGACACTCGTGCACATGTGGGGGAACGTATGAAAGTACCGTGAGAAAAAAAGTAAACCAAAGGTAAACTATCCACACAAGCCTCACCAAGGCACACTCCCCAAATAACACAAGTCAAGTAATATATATAATAAGAGCACATCGATGTTTGGGTACACTGCGCCACATTCCCACTGGTTATTGGGGACATACTATGCATCAAACCAATCCCGCTATTCTCACCACAGTCCCACTGTCACACCCGCCCGCACACACCTAGACCACAACCTCACGCAGTCCCAATGCGATACCCCGCCCGCACACACATGTGCCACAATTGTCACACGTAACCACGCCTACAAACACCTAGGACAGAACAACCACCACCACGCCCTAAGACACCGGGGCTAGAAGATACACTACCACACCCAAAGACACCGTGGATTCATCCCGAAGATACTTGGGAAACAACTGCCCACACACACCTGGGCCATAACCACCACCCAACCCCGCCCAAAGGTTCTTGGGGTAATTATTGACCTCAGGCAATCACAACCTGCCTGAAGATACATGGGAAATCTGGGAATGGGAGTAGAAAAGGAGATAATTACCAGCCACTAATAATAGTGTTGGAAGAAACACCCTCCCCCATGAAATGGGGGTGTTCGGCACTAAGTTCTCAACATGAATGGGGCGCGAATTAGAAACGCAAAACTACAAGTATATGTATAGGTAACAAGCACTCACCCAAAGTTTAGGTTTCTCTTCAGCCCGCCTAAGGAACAAAAACAGTACTACGTCCAAGTCATAACCCATGTCAAACCAAAACACATTTGTCCCATCCTAGTTTATATGTATAGTAATAATGCTAAAATACGTTTTTGCACCCACTTGGGAAACAAGTATTCATTAGCACAAGTCATGGGAACAAAAACAGTAAAGCATCAACCATAACACCCACACCCGGTTCTCTTGTAAAGCCACTATAACCATAGGAAACCCCAAGATTCAGCCCCATGTTTAATACCCAGGAGCCAAAAAGGGTTTGTTAAAAATAGAGGATCCCACCCCACTTCGTGATATAAACAAGTTAACCACCCGGTCTTAAAATTCACAACCACTGAAAGCATAACAGAGGGGATCCCATCCCCAATTTCACAACCAACAAGAGTATAATAACAGGGGATCCCATACTCACCCACATCACCACGTAAATGGATCATGGAGGAAAACAACCAAACCACCACCACTATGCAGGCCCATACAGGTATTTTCAGATTTATAATATTTAACAAACTCCATGATTTCAACTTCTGTTTTCTTTTACTGAGATTATCACATAAAAGGATTTATCCTAGTGCTTCCAATTTATTTAGCCGAATATACATAATTAGTTGATTTCCATAACACAACAAGGGTTCACAACCAAAAAACAATTCATTTAAACATCACTAGATGCAAGGGTTTTTTAGTGCCCATAGAAAGACCCCCAACAGCCATGATTTTCAGAAGGCTTAAGCCTGCACAATTCAGAGAACGAGATCATAAAACAAAACAACATCATCGATCACAACCCCCCACCTTCGTTCATTAAAGTCTGTTCATTATCTTCATTAAGGATTGGTTTTATGCAATTCTAGAGAATCAAGAGCATGCCCACCCCGCATGATACAGAAAAAGAGAGACGAATGAGAAATTCCATTCTTTTTTATCAATGATCAATGCAATGTCCGGGCATGGAACTTCACGAATAGCGATGCAGCCCATATGAACAAACATCTACTTGTTTGAATGAAGGGTACTCTGGCACAGGGTGATCGAGGAAAGAAGAAACCACGACAAACCCTTTATTTTATAAGGTCCAGGGATGGTTGAGATAAGAATGTGAAACCGCGTAAGGAGTGGGGGTCGTGGGTTGACCACACGTACCCACACGTTATTAAATGGGTCTAAACCAATGCACAAACCAGGATAATTCATTAAATATTTAATTTAAACATTTATGGGCATTACCGGGATTTAAAACAAGCTTAAAAGGGGTCAAAATAGGGTTTAAAACCCAACTCTTGCAAAAAGGAGCGCTACTAGAAAGACCTGATGGGGGTAGGAGAGAGCCACCAGTAGTTGAGAGCCACCGGTGGCTGTCAGCCACCGGTGGCCGAGCTATCGGTAGGCTACACTGACTAGTAGACTGAGCTACCGGTAGTCTGCTGTTACCGGTAGACAGAGCTACCAGTAGACAGAGCTACAAGTAGCTGCAACTACCGGTAGACCGAGCTACCGGTAGATAGTGCTACTGGTAGGATGATGATACCGGTAGACCGAGCTACCGGTAGGCCTGATACCGGTAGGTTGAGGCTACCGGTAGGCCCACCATTATTCCAAACTTCATGGATATTCCCAGACCAGGAAATCCAACACGATATTTTCACAATGTAATGGACCCCAAAAACCTGGGCCATTACATCAGATACCTCTTAAACGATTCTCGTCCTCGAGAATCAGAACAATCTAGAAGGAAAGAGAGGGTCCGAACAACCACCTCGAAAGATACCTATTAGGAGTGAACCTCATTGTTAACTAAGAACACTTTCCTATCAAGAACCAAGAAACATACCATGTCCAAATACCCAAGAATGTGGGTTGGGGAGTCTCCTCCCCCATGTCATGATATTATCCTCTTTGGGTAGCACTGACTCGCCCGCACGGGTTTAATCGCATCCACCTTAATGTGTCCTGATTAGGGGTTGGGTTCTCTCCTCCCCGTAGCCAGGGATTTTCACACACATTCAGAGGGAAGAAAACTAGTATTTCATAGCCAACAAGGTAAAACGTTCCACCACAACAGCTATAAACCAAACAATACAAAACTCAAAACAACTCTGGGTACTCGGAACACATCTGTGCTTCCCTCTCCCATGTACTCGTATCAATCCCACCATGTCTCCATGGCACACGATCCAAGGGAATGGTACATCCACGAAGCACCTTCTCCTTGTGATCCTCAATCATCACGGGTCTCTCCACAAAAGTCATGTCGTCCTTGATGTCCATCTCTCCCCAGCCGTGGATGTGTGAATCGTCGTGCACATACTGACAGAGATGGGACACATGGAAGACATCATGTATCCTCAGTAGCAGCAGGGGTAACGCTAGCCAATAAGCCACTTCGCCGACCTGCCGAAACAATTCGAAGGGCCTGATGAACCTGGGAGAATGCTTACTCCCCTTATCGAACCTCTATTGTCCACACTGAGGGGAGACCTTCAAGAACTCTGGGTATCCAACCTCAAACTCCAAGGGTCTCCTCTTGGTATCATCATATGACTTCTGATGGTCCTGAGCCTCCTTCATCCTCTCTCGTATAAGCTGAACTTTCTCTGTCAAGCTCTTCACCACCTCCGGGCCAGGAACACCTGCTTCTCCTACTTCGGTCCAACACACAGGTGAACTGCATGGGCTCCCGTACAAGGCTTCAGACGGGGCCATACCGATGGTAGAGTGATATCTATTATTGTAGGAGAACTCTACTAGAGGCAAGTGTCACACCCATGATCCTCTTGAGTCCATAACACATTCCCGCAGCATATCCTCCAACGTCTGGATGGTGTGCTAAGTCTTCCCATCTGTCTGGGGGTGGAAAGCAGTGCTAAGGCGTAGTTGGGTTCCAAAAGCATGCTGCACACCCCTCCAGACTCGTGAGGTAAAACATGCATCCCTATCTGAGACTATAGACCTCAGAACTCCATTCAACCACACCACCTCATCCACGTAAGTTCGTGCTAAAGCATCCACTGCAATAGACTCCTTGATCTCTAGAATGTGATAAGATTTCGTCAACCCGTCCACTACCACCCAGATTGCGTCATGTCTCCCTTGAACCTTCGGTAGTCCTGTGATGAAATCCATTGAGATTTCCTCCCATTTACACTCTGGGACATCCTGAGACAGCAGCAGCCCACCAGGAACACGATGTTCAGCCTTCACCTACTGACACACTATACACTTGTCCAAAAACTCTGCCACAGCCCGCTTCACTCCGGGCCACCAAAACTGTCTTTTCAGTCCCTGATACATCTTCGAAACTCCTGGGTTTACTTCCAGGGGTGAGTTGTGGGACTCACTGAGAACTTTGATGGGCATCGCCTCTGGATCAAACAACCTTCCCTGGAAAAGCATCTGGTTATGACCATCCTCTATCAATCCTTCTGGAGCATTGCCCTTCTCAACTCAGTCACGCCTCACTTCGCACTCTGGGTCTCCCCACTAAGACTCCTCCACTTTCTGCAACAGAGAAGACTGTACTGTCATCTGATACAGGTTGCCTCCACCGCTATCCATCCTCGCATCCAGGTGCAAGGCAGCCAACTCCTCAATCACCCTCCAGGCATTTGCTGACTCCCAGACCACGTCCTTCTGTGTTTCCTGCTCAAGGCATCGACCACTACATTCCCCTTACCTGAAGTGTAGGAAACCTCGAAGTCGTAATCCTGGAGGAACTACATCCACCTCCGTTGTCGCATGTTCATGTCCCACTGGGAGAAGATATACTTCACGATTTTGTGATCTGTGAAGACCACAAAGTGTTCTCCGATGAGGTAGTGCCGCCATAACATCAGTGCAAAAATGACTATTGTAAGCACCAAGTCATGGGTGGAATAGTTGCGCTCATGAGGGCGTAACTGGAGAGACCCATAAGAGATCACGCCTTCTCGCTACATCAACACACATCCCAGGCCCTGTCCTGAAGAATCATAGAATACCCAATAGGCCGCCCTTTCTTCAGGTAGCCTCAGCACTGGGTCACTAAAAAACTTCTCCTTCAGATAGCTAAAGGCTGCCTTGCACTACTCACTCCACACGAAAACCTGATCTCTGTTGGTCAAGGATATCAAAGGGGCTGCTACTTAGGAGAATTTGGGTACGAACCTCCGATAGTAACCTGTCAACCCGAGTAAACTACGGATCTCTGCCAGATTCATGGGTTCTGCCCAAGAAATAACTACCTCAACCATTGATAGGTCCACTACTACCCCCTACTTGGACACCATGTTCCCAAGGAAGTGCACTTGTCATGTTCAGAATTTACATATTGACAACTTGCCATAGAGCTGGTGCTATCAGAGGACCTCCAAAACTGTCCTCAGGTGCTCCGCATGATCCTCCTCTGATCTTTAATAGATCAGGATATCATCAATAAACACGTTTACGAACCAATCCAGGTACTCCAGGAGATGGAGTTCATAATCCCCATGAACATAGTCGGGGCATTTGTAACACCGAAAGGCATAACTATAAACTCGAAGTGTCCATATCTGCACCTGAATACCATCTTCGGGATGTCACTCCCTTCGCTCTCAACTGGTGATACCCAGACCGCAGGTTGATCTTCAAAAACTGTCCTTACCATTTCAGCAGCTCGAAAAGATCGTCTATCCTCGGAAGAGGGTAGAGATTCATGATCATCACCTGATTCAGACTCTTGTAGACTATACACAACCTAAAACAACAATCTTCCTTCATGGAGAACAAGACTGGATCACCCCACAGTGACGCACTTGGTCGAACATAACCCCTCTTCATCAGATCTTCAATCTAAATCCAAAACTCTCGTAGCTCCGAAGGTGCCATCCGGTAAGGATCCATGATGATCAGCCGAGCGCTAGGATGAAAGTATATCCCAAACTCGATATCCCATCGAGGGGGTAGAGTCGTCACCTCGTCAGGAAGGACGTCCATAAACTCATGGATGATCTCTAGAACCTCCACCATCTCGTCATCTACTGACTCCACTGACAGCTCGACTAACAAGGAGAGGAGGGGTTACTCTCTCCTATTTCCCTTCTGAATGATCCACTCGCCGGTGAATATAAATCACTGGCCGCCCAAGTCTGAGAACACAACCCATCTTCGGAAATAGTCGATGGCGGTACACACAGAGAACAACCAGTTGATGCCTAGGATGACATCGTATGGCTGTATCTGTAGCAGAAGAAGATCCCTAACCGACTAATGTGGCCCTATCATTAGTCTGCATCCTCGACAAACAAATAAAAAGTCGGTCTGACCTCCTACTGGTGTGCTCAGTACTAGAGTCACTGGATATCTCTCGGCATCTAGACCCAAGGAATAGGCTAGACTGGGTGAAACAAAGGAGTGTGAAGCTTCGGTATCAATCAAGGAAAAAGAAAGGGTACTGAATAAACTGATCGTACCTCGAACAACCTCTAGCACTACTAGAACTGCTGCCTCCGCGGCGTGTAGCTATCCATGCCCAGCTCCTTTTCACCTCGGTTATCGGACACCTACCTCACCACGCCCCAGTCGGGGTCCCTGAGGAGTGCCCTGAGGTCGGCCTACACCTCCTATATCTGCCCTCGGAGGAGAGGGAGATCGTTATCCCTGCTGCTGCTGTTGGAAAGGACTGGCTGGAAGCTGCTGCTGGGGCGGGTGCTGGGGTTGTCCGCCACTACCGTACTGTACCCGTTCCGGGCACTGACTCCGGAGATGTCCATGGCTCCAACAGACGAAGCATCGTGGTCCCGGGCCCGAAAGAAAAAGGGAGAGAACCGGGGGATCGAAACTGAAACTGATGCAGCCTCCTTGCTGCTCGTCGGAACCTGGAGGGTCCTGAGGATGGAGGCCTGGTACTGACGGCCTTTCCCATTAGTGGTCTCAGCTCGACCACCTCCAGTGACACACCTCAAATAGCGTGCATCCTCTCCACCACTTCGGCCTTCTTCTAGACCTCCAAGTACGTCGGCTTGGTAAAGGGGGTAACAACATACTGGAGGGAGGGCCATAGCGCCTCCTCTAAACATCTTGCTCGATATTCCTCTTCGGGAAAGTGGTCTGGAGAAAGACATAGGAGGTCCTTGAACTTGATTCCTAGCTCCCTTACGTATATACATTCCTAATGGAGATAGATTAAATCCTGTCTCATTTCTTCCTTCATCGTCGAAGAGAGGAATTCCGCCCGGAACTCCCTCTCAAAATCTGCCCATGCCACCTCAGCCTCTCTCCTCTCCCCCAGGTAAAGTTTCTACCACTTTCACACTACTCCCCTCATCTGGCTGACGGCCAGAGGAACCCAATACTCGATCGGACCACGGATCAAGCCGAAGGCTATCACCATATCCTCTAGCCAGCACTCCGTCTTTATATCAGAGGTGATTCCATCATACTTCTCGAGGGTCTGTCGCTGGAAGGCCCGAAGTGTCTTCTGCCACTAGTCATCCTCCTCCTCTCGATCAGCTCTCTGCCGATCGACGATGGTAGTATCTGGGGTCTCGATCGCCCGCACCAATGGTGGTCGCCTTCCAGGTGCCATATCTGCAAGGTAAACAAGGAATGCCTAATCCCAAGTAGTGAATAATATTGTTTAAAACTTATTAAATATTTTATTTATTATTAATTCCCAAAACACCCCAAAAACACGAGAACACAAGTCATTATAATGCATGTACTTTTCCTATGGTCTCTACCCTACAATCAGTGTGGCCTCAGTTGGTCGTTCCGTAGGTCCAGAGTCCTTGCTTCAGATCACGGGGGCCCCTAAAATCCCATGTCCTAGCCTATCTCCCCTGTCCTAATTCACGCACCAAGGTCACCCAAAACTGTTTCCCTACCATCCTATGAAATCACCGATGTGCCTAACTCCAGACTCCATCCTATATCTCAACCATTTCTCTGATACCATTCTGTCATGACCCGCCTTCACCAAAAGGATGGAAGGGTCAACAGATTGCCAGGCCCTTCCTTCTACAAGTTGAAGGAGAGATAATGACCCCTGAAACCCACCTTCAATAGGTCCCAGAGTGGAGACCATTTCCAAGCGTATAAAATCGCTCAGTAATTGGAAGGAATAACCCTTTTTTCTTTTAATAGGATTGGGAGATAGTACGGTAAATCCCAAAAACACCAAACGTGGAAAGTAAAAGTAAACCTAATAACCATTCCCAATGCATGTTACAAAAGTAAAAAATCCACAATGTACAAAGTTACTACAAGTGTAAAGTACCAAAGAAAGGAAAACAGCAAATGCGACTTCCCCAAGGGTCCGAGCTAGTATAGTCCTGGGCGATCCTCAAAGTCCTCCTGGATTCCTGAACACAGTTTTATATACGTAGGGTGAGCATACATGTACACTCAGTAGGGAAAATCAAAGACACTTGTGCACAAGTGGGGGAACGTACTATAGTACCATGAGAAAAAGAGTAAACCAAAGGAAAACTATCCACCCAAGGCTCACCAAGGAACACTCCCCAAATAAGAGAAGTAATGTAATATATATAATAAGAGCACATCAATGTTTGGGTACCCCGCGCCACTTTCCCACTGGTTATTGAAGTCATCCTACACATTTAACCAATCCCGCCATTCTCACCGCAGTCCCACTACCACACTCGACTTCACACACCTGAGCCACATCCTTAGGCAGTCCCACTGCCAATCCCCGCCCACACACACCTAGGCCACAACTGTCACATGTAACCACACATACAAACACCTAGGCCAGAACAACCACTGCCACGCCTGAAGACACCTGGGCTAGAAGATCCACTGCCACGCCCGAAGACACATGGGCCTCATCCCGAAGATACTTGGGAAACTACCTGCCCACACAAACCTAGGCCAAAACCACCACACAACCCTGGTCGATGGTTCATGGTCTAATAATGGACCTCAGGCCATCACAGCCTGCCCGAAGACACTTGGGCTATCTGGGTAAGGGAGCAGAAAATGAGCTAATAACTAGCCACTAATAATGGTTTTGGGAAAAACACCCTACCCAATGAAATGGGGGTTTTCGGCACTATGTGCCCAACTTTGGTGGTGCACGAATAAGAAACACAAAACTACAAGTATATGGATAGGTAACAAACACTCACCCAAAGTTTAGGTTTTTCTTCAGCCCGCCTAAAGAACACAAACAGTACTACGTCCAAGTCACAACCCACATCAAACCAAAACCAATTTGTCCCATCCTGGTTTATATGTTCAGTAATAATGCTTAAATACATTTCTACAACTACATGGGAAACTAGTAATAATATGAACAAGTCAAGGGAAATAAAATAGTCAAGCATCAACCATAACAACCACACTCGGTTCTCTTGTAAAGCCACCATAACCAAAGGAAACCCCAAGATGTATCCCCATGTCTAATACCCAATAGCCAAAAAGGGTTTCTCAACAATAGAGGATCCCACCCCAATTCGTGATATATACAAGGTAACTACCCGGTTTTAAAATTCACAACCACTGAAAGCATAACATAGAGGATCCCATCCACAATTTCACATCCACCGAGAGTATAATAACAGGGGATCCCATACCCACCCACATCACCTAGCAAACGGACCATGATGGAAAAAAAACAAACCACCACCACTAAGCAGGCCCATGCAGGTATTTTTAGATTTATATGATTTAACACACTCCATGCATTCAATATCAGAGATCTTTAACCGGGGTTATCACAGAAAATGATTGATCCTGGTGCATCCAATTTATTTAGTCGAATACAAGTAATTAACCAATTTCCTTTACATAACAAGGGTTCACAACCCCAATAAAATTAATTTAAACATCACTAGATTCAAGGGATTTTTAGTGCACAAAGAAAGACCTCCAAAGACCATGATTTACAGAAGTCTTAAGACCGCAAAATTCAGAGAACAAGATCATAAAACAAAACAGCATCATCGATCATAGCCTACCTCCCTTTTTTCTTTAAAGTCTATTAATAATCTTCATTAAGGTTCGGGTTTATCCAGTTCTATAGAATCAAGAGCATGCCCACCCCGCATGATAAACAAAAAGAGAGAAGAAGGAGAAATTATCTACTTTTTGATCAACGGTCGATGCTAAGGCCAAGAGCAGAACATCACGGATAGCGATGCGGCTCGTCCAAACGAATAGATGTTTATGTAAATGAAGGGTACTCCAGCACAGGGTGATCATGGAAAGAAGAAACCATGGCTAACCCTTTAGTTTATAAGGGCCGGGGATGGTTGAGATAGGAACATGAAACCGCGTAAGGAGCGGGGGAGTGGGTTGACCACATGACCCCACACATTATTAAAGGGGTCTAAACCAATGCACACACTAGGTTAATTCATTAAATATTTAGTTAAAATATATATGGGCGTTAGTGGGATTTAAAACAAGATTAAAAGGTGTAAAAATAGGGTTTAAAACCCAACTCGTACAAAATGGAGGGCTACAGGAAAGACCTGGTGTGGGTAGGCGAGAGCCAACGGTAGCCGAGCTACCGGTGGCTGACAGGTATTGGTAGACTGAGCTACTAGTAGGCTGCAGCTACCGGCAGATCAAGATACAAGTAGGTTGTGGCTACCGGTTGACCGAGCTACCGGTAAGCCTTTTGTTGTTAGGTTGAGGCTACCGGTAGGCCTACCATTACGTCAAACATCACAGAGATTCCCAGACCAGAAAACCCAACACGAGATTTTCACAATGTAATGGACCCCAAAAACCCAGGCCATTACAAAAAATTACCTCATAAATATATAAATATATAAATGATTCCCATATTTATTCATCCTCTATTTTTTTAACTTTGATATATAGTCTAAAGAAGTCTATTGACAGATACTACGGAACAACATCAGTGCATACCAAATTTGGTGGTCATCCTGGAGACATATCAATAAACGGAAAATCCACTAGGGAATCATTGGAAAATAATATACAATATTTAATATTAATTAATTTAAATTTTATTCATGTTTTAACATTATCTCATGGATTATCAAGTTATAACACCTGAATAAATAATACAGATTATTGAACCTTTTCATTATCTATAACTGACTACAGGTATCACTTATCGTAGTAGGCTCAATAATCCTAAAAGTAAATGAATCAAATAATATAGGGCCTCATTACTGATGTATCAAATGTTCATGGTCATTTAAATCTCAAATTAAACTCAACTAACATATTTTTCATTCCATATAATGTAGTCTCTCTTATCCATACCTCTAAATTCCATCATAATGCACAACTGTTATCTATGATACCACTCTATTAAGACCGAAAATCCCAAAAATTAACCCACATTGTATAATAATGAATGATATGATATAAGGATTCATAAATACAACACATAATAAGACCTTGGATGGGAAAATGAATATGGGATAAATCATATATAGAAATGGGTGGCATTACCCTCTAAGAGAATAAGAGGTATGATTGATGAAACATGAACAATGATAAAACTAATATCATGATAAGTGTAATATAGACCTTTGTACTTGCATGAAATGAATTCAAGAACAAGTAAAACTAAAAAGGGAAATAAAAATCCCAAATTTAAACACTTTAGAGTCCATCAATCACAAATATCTCTCCAAACACTACAAGCTAGTAAAGACCATCACGATATCTAACATACTCACAAGGACCCAAAAGAAATTTATATATACATCATGTGATAGTAACATGTATACATATTAGGTTCATCCCCCTATCACCCGAAGAAAATGATATATAATGAATTCTACATACTTATGACTAGAAAATGAATTCTACTCATCCAATACATAAGTATATAGTTTTCCCATATCAAATTTAAAATATGTCACTAATTATAACATAAAATAGATCATAATAATGTAATAAAAACATTTATTTCCCTCTACCATATACCTCTTATGTTTTGACTATCCTAAAACATAAAAATTCATATTGAATTATTCATAAAATGAATCCATCATGAAAATAGTTGTATTAATTTATCATAATGTGAAAATCATACTTTACATCATCCTATTCCACATCCCCAAATGGTGATTGAGTAGTTTTTAGGATCCATCATAGCCTGTATGTAATCTATCCTCAGGTATTTTTCCACATTCCCTCAAAAACAATAAATAGAGTAGTGTAACTTGAGTCATTACATCACATAAACGACATACCCAATGTAATCCCTAGTATATTGTATTTGAATTGATATTTTCCCCAATGAAGTACAATACATTAAATACCTATACACACATATATAGGGATTATAACAAACATTATGTTGGGGACATATAGACATCGAAGAGAAGGTGCTAAGGATATATGTTTTAGTTACCCATTTATTCCTCACCAACTTGGATGTTGGATAAAATAATCTACTAGAGTCCATTGGCTTTCAATCACCAAACCATCTTTTGTGGGGTATAATACGAAGTATCTAATCATAAATGATATATTATATCTCAAAATAAAACTATTGTAATTAAAATAGTCTTAGGATTAACTATATATTTCATCTATCAGACACTAGACACCCACCATTAAAAACTATATATCCTATATACATGCAATAATTGAAGATAAATTTAATTAATATAATTTTATTGAAATATTCATGTAAATTATTTAATTATTGACCATTTGAAAATATTTTTCACAATCACATATCATGAACCTCAATGTGATGTCCATGCATTCTAGAAATAATCCAACCAATTATATGATTTAAAAAATATTAACATATTTTAATCATTTCAACCATAACCAACACCATGGGATAAATAATTTTTTAGCATTGTTATTCCATAATACCATGTTCTCAAAAATCATCCTACCAAATTATAGAAGGTATGAATGACCATGAATTACATTATACATTATACAAAGTGGAATGTATTGAAAATAATCAAAAAATCATACATTCGTCTCCATAATATAATATTAACCAAACTGAAACCTTTATTTAAGAGAAAAAATATTAAATCCCATCTCTAGCCAATTCCATTCATCCCATTTACTTCCTTGAAACCAACCTTCACATCACCAAGCATCTCACCATCACATGTATTAATTACAGCCAAAATCTATAGGCCATTATACACATATCTTAAAAACGAACACGAACCTCAGTATCGAATCACATTATATAACAAGTCTCATAATTAGATACAACACAATAAGGAAAATACCACATTTAGAGTAATAAGACATCTAGGTCCGAAAAATTTATAATCTTGTATTTAAAAAAAATGGCCCCCTCTACTCCATACATTAATCTATATCAAACAACTATGTATATTACATCATGATTAAGGTATATTATTCACCGTATAATAAAAAAATGTGTATCCTATGAAAATAGATAATACAATATATACATTAATTAAACAAGATCTCTATAACAAATATTAATAAAAAATTATGAGGAACAATCATTACCAATTTAGTAAGACTTTTTATTAACATCGACTTAACCAATTCTATGTTAATATACATATTAAATTTCTACTAACATATGGATGAAAAATTTATTTGAAAACGCAATATGAAAAATAGTATTTCTATAAAATTTTATTAACTGTTATATTTCGTAACTACATTAGTTTAATTATTTATTAAAATAACAATTTATAGATTAACATTCATTAACCATTTTTATAAAATTATATATTTGAAACCCAAGAATAATTAACACCCATATATTCCATAAATATAGATATATCCTTATATATAAACCCGAGTATCAAACCATTGATTTCAATTAAAATATTATTTCTACAACCATTATCCATTTATATCATAGATATGATATAATCTTTACTATTGAAAATTAAACCACCAACCTATGGGATAAATCATGATTAATTATTTATTGAAACTATTTTAAATAGAAAAAATTTGAATTCCATACCTCTTGTTATTTAATATTATTCAATGAAGAAGGATTTATATTGTGGATCCTTGATAACCACTACAAGTAAAAGATTATATTCCTCTATGAACAATGTTTTCCAAATGTTAAATCAATCCTCATGGAACACTACATATGAAATTGAGGGGAACCATCATATCACGTAATGAAAAAATATGAGGTAAATGACCAAATAAAACAATGTTAAAGAAGAAGAAGTTCCATTATATCACCATGGATTGATCTCTATAGTGTTGTTGTTGAATTTGATGAAAAGGGACTTCAAATTCATTGGAATTCTCTCATAGTCTGTTAGGGTTTGAGACAGGAAGTTGAGAAAAATAATGATTTTAAGGGGTTATGGGTATTTATAGGAAAAATAAAAGATTGAACCGGACATAAAAACGTTACACAACATGGTGTTGATTTTTTTACAATATAAAAAACAATGGAGTAAAAATGGATACCACGACACAACCTTCATTGTAAATATAATAACATACAAACCTGAAAAGATTCATATTATATATCAGCGATTATATGATAATGATAATAAGGCATTGAAAATTACCATTCAAGCAGATTCTATTTCAAAAATATTGAGGCTATTCTATAACTTATATCCATGTTTTAGTGACCCAGAAAAATGGTTGAACAATAAAACACATTACTCCTAATTATAAAATCAATCCTATAACCCAACACGCTTGAGGTAATGATGTTTCTAGAGCCACACTGACTCCCTTTATTATGCAGAAATTCTATTTACCTTAGCCAAGTATACATCCTCAGAGACTCCATGTCATAGTAGAAGAATCCATGACACTATCCTACTCCATAGTTATATTTCAAAATTCACTCAACTACATCAAATTAATAGGCTTTTACTATCACATCCATCACAATAAAAATAATAATGGATTGGTCTACAAGTGTCTAATCCAATATTTTATTGGATGATAGAGTCTTTTCCAACTATGTAAGGAATAAATATAAGGGGTTTTGGGTCCCAAATTTGATTCCATTGAGACATGTTTAAACTATATGTTGTATTACATTTTCAATGGTGTAAATACTTCCCTGTGTAAATATTTGGTTAATATTGACATATATTTAATTATATCCATTTTTAATTTTAATTTTATATGACCAATTGGATATTAATTCAAATTTAAAAAATGTTGTTAGGGGTATTCAGAACACAAATCCTTTACTTACATCATAATCACTCATTTTTTATTAACTTAATGCTTTATATATCAATTATAAACAGTGTATATTATATACTACATGTCAATTTTTTTAGAAAATCATAATCTATATCCAAAACTTTTTTTATGATGGTTCTATTTGTTTTTGTTAAAATACATTTTTTATGTATAATTACTACATATTTTATTGGATTTTTCTTATGTGTCAATTTTTTTGTGTCTCACGAATGGAATCCATGAGCTTATAAAAACTCATAGATTTTTATCACAAATGAAACTTATTTTACACATTATTGATTTTGTTGAATATTACTCACCATAATTTTAAATGTGATAATTTTTTATAAGTCTATTGTAAGATGATCAAATGGGTTTTACCTCCTAATAAAGGATTAATCATCCTATTAATGATTTATTTTTATAAAATTTATCACATATTCCATGACTAAATTATTAATGTATCATTTTAAATGTTATTGGTGTCAATGTATTCTCGTAGACCAATTTTAAATGAAATATCTATTATTCATTATGTTTTATTAATGAGTTTTTTATATATTAAATATTTAGGAATTAATTTATTTTATAACATTGTGAAACATTATATCTCTCCAAATATTCATTATTAATAAAAATTATTATAGTAATGTTTTAAATGTATTTTCACACATATTTTTTTAAAAAAAATTCTTCCTGGATTTGTTGCAGTAATATATTCATAATAGCATGTTCAAAAAGTATTCTAATTAAATTCAAAATTTTATTTTTAAATTTAAATTACATTTTATCATTTATTATAATATATAAAATTATTTTGTGAAAAAAAATAAAATTTTTAAATAAAATTTTTCTTCCAAATATTATCTCTCAATGATTCAATGTTTTTATCATCCATTATTTGTTAGTAGTTTTTGATTTTTTTTAAATTATATTTGTAAATAATATGATTTTTTAAAATCATGTCATGTGATATATTTATGAAACTTATTTTTTAGGGATTATAATGATTATGATGATGATTGATTTTAAGAGGAATACATATGTGAGGATGATAAAAGGTTGGGTCCTATGATTACCTATAATGAATTGGTTAATGGTTATATCTCATGATATAGCCAAAGCATAGACATTATGTGTTTTCTTACACATGCATGTTGGGGTTGGTTTTCATCACATTCGGACAAATTAGAAAAATGATTTTTTTAATATTTTTATTGTTATAGTTTGTTTACTAAAATAATATTACATATGTTTTCCTATTCATAACTAAAATGATATTTATAATTTATTCCTATTTTACCTGTTGTATTTAATCTCCATGAAATATTATGATTTCATTAACATGAAATTTTTTTAATGTATTCCACAATTTTATATCAAGAAGTCATCTTATATGATTAATGATATGTGTTTGAGAAGATTCATATAATATAGGATTGATTAAGGTTTTTTTGATATCTTTATTCTATTTTTGTTTTTATGATTACCAAATTGGGTATATATTATTTTGACAAGATATTCATATATTCATACTATTAAATTTCATGCTTATGAAATAAAAAATAATCGTATTCATTTTTCAATACAAATTCATTTATCTCATCCTTTTATTATGTTACCAATAAAGATGTGAACAAGATTATTATTTCATGTAAGAGGTTTTGACTATGTCTAGAAGATCACAATTATTTATAAACATTTTTAACTGTTGTAAACAAATATGATTACATATATATTATCAAAGACACTAATCCTTTATGTATTTTTATTATGTAACATTTTATGGGATGAGTTATTTAAATCAGCATATTAGGGTATTATTTTTGTTATATTTACCATGGGTTACAAAAATGGGCACATTAAATCAATAAGTTCATTACCAAAGTAAAATATCATCGTCGTCTATGCACATAAAAAATATAATACTAATAATAACCTCAACCTAAATTAACACAAGATTACATTGAGATAACTATAAAACTATTTTTAATTCCATTTTATGAAATCATTACCAATATAATGATATAATAATTTGTATACATATTACATATTTTTTCATAAAATATTTTTCCATAACATATTTTATCCATTTAATTATTCTCCCACAATATTTTTTATTAATCTCTTTGAGACCCAAATTGTAAACTATAATTTTATTTAATTTTTTCATCATATTTATTAATTCTTTATTTTATATATAATTAATAAATTCCCATTGTTAAAACCCATTAAATTTTATAATATATTAAAACAAAGACCACAACAACCACACCCAGCACTATAGTATCTATCAACACAAACCATTAAAAAAACAACTATAATATCACTACTTATAAATATTTAGACCATTCACATACACATTAATCATTATAACCACCCCCTCCCCCGAAAATGCATCATGTCAATACTGAAAATTCAAAATTCAAAACCAATAAATTCAACGATACCTATAAAAATAAAAATGAGAAATAAATATTTTAAATTAAAATAATAAAATAGTTCAATGAATAAAAATACAATGCATTCCAAATTAACATTAAAATATATCACAAAATTCTATTAAAATAATATATTATTTTAATATTCAGTCAACGAAAATATTCATATATAAATTTTGTAATATTATTTTATATATAAGGTGATAATTCATAGTAAAATCAACCATAATTGTTCAATAATATTTCATGTTAATCGGAAAAGTCCTATTGAAATTGAAATTACAAAAAAATTACATAAAACACAAGGTCCCATTATCCCCTTTAAAAAATATTTATCAAGATGATTATACTATGTAAGATAATTATAACCTTTAAATTAATGAAAAAATCATATTAATTATAAAAAAATTAATGTATTATTGTTCAAAATCCTGAACCTCTATTTGTTATCAAATTCGTTGAATTTGTGAAAAAAATGTGGGGTAATTCTATACCACCACAATACTCACAATGTTTCATAACAAGAACTTACCACATTAAAAACCCATTAAATATACATGTATATGTCACTATAATAATATAAGCTGACTACCATAACATTTTAAAATTGTATAAAATGGGTGTAATGGATAAAATTGACAGAGGATCGTATCCCAGAGTAGATGATATCAATAATTTAAAGATGAGAATAAAAATAAATACAAGGTAAATAAATCAGAAAAAAAATAATAGCCTTTAGATACCTAAGATTAAATGGATATCTAGAGAATTTGAGGAATCATAATAATTATTTTGAATGTATACTAATATTTTAATAAAACGAAATACAAAATTAATTGATTGTCTTGGTAGCTTCATAGTGAGTTCCCATTCCAATAGATCATAGTGAGATTCTATTATTCGTTATATATTTGATCCTTTTCTATTTGATATATTAAAGTGATTAAATGGTTCAATATATTTGGTCACAAAATAAAAATCAAATCTTTTAGAATCATAATATAATCTTTAATATTAACAATTTTACCTAAAACACCAAAAATTATGATCATGGTTCAAAATAACTTTCGTTTCTTAATGATGCAGAAAAAGAATAGTATGTGGAATATTGCATCCAAATACTCCATGATAAATTAATTACTAAATTGGAGAATTAGAATCGAACATAAGAATAATAAATATCAACCTCATTAATCCCTACAAATTTAACAAATCAATCATAACCTATCCCATAAATCCCCATAACAATAGTCAAAAAAACATCATTGTCTAAATTCAAACCCATAACATCCCTATGATAAGTAAAACATTATGGACATTAAAATTTAGAAATACTATTTTTTAAATCCTCCCTATTAACCATCCAATAATTAATCAATGGATATAGTTAGTGTATCATATATTTTGGAAAATTAATATTCTGTAAAGAACCACAAATGTTATCTGATATTGAAATCCTACAAGTATCACAATACTCCATTCACATAAATATATTTTATTCATAGTAAAATTTGATATAATATAGTTTAAATTTTTTATAATTTCCAAATTTATGTATATAAATTATATTGTTAATTTATTAATAAAATATAGGATTTCTTTAGTAAAATTAGTTTTTTGATATAATTTGTTGAAGTATATCTCCAATATTTTTAATGAAACTTTTGAATAATATAATTATGGAATTTCAATAAAATATTATTGAATATATAATATGAAGAATTTATTTCTATTTAAATAATATGTAATATATATCATGCTCTATGTTATGCTCCATGTTTTGTTGAACAAGGGTCTTCAAAATCCCTATTAATTAACAAAATTCCAAAAAAAAGTTGGTGATTAGTATTATTTTTACTGTCAATATAATAAAGAATCATTGTTTTTTAAAAATATGACAGAATGCATCACATTAAAAATGATAATAGAAATTAATAGAATAATAATTTGATATACTATAACGATTTTACATAATAAATTAATATTAGAAATAGATTCAATTTTAAATCAATTTTATTTCAAAACAAAAATTATATTAATATCCATTAGTGGTGATTGAAAGGTTTTATTAGATATCTACATATACATATCATGGGGAATAGTGCATATATTTGGAGAAAATATTAGAATTTATATAAAATTTGAAAAAATTAGTATAAATAAATAAATTTATCAAGATACTATGTCCATGGAAGTGTTATTTTTTTTTTGTATATTTATTTTTCAACGTAATATTAGTAAACAGAATTTTGGATTTTTTACAAATATTATTTTATAATAATATTTAATTTAAATTCCTTATTAAATATTATTTATTGATTTTGTTAAATTATGAATCCATACATTCCATTAGATGACACCTATTTTGATTTTGAAATTGAAGATTATATGTTTAATTATAAATCCATCTAAAAAGAATTTTTTTTTCATAACAAGAAAAAATATAATATTCAATATACATATTTATAAAAATGATCTAAATTAGATAAATCTTGAAAAATTAGATTATCATATTCGTATTTCAAACATCAAAACAAGATATTTTTCAGATGAGTGATATTTTTTCCAAATACATAATTAGGTATGACATAAAAGGATGTATTAATGATACACTTATTCATATATAACAGAAACACTTCCATTGATCGGTTTCTAGATGTTTTTTAGAGTTTTCTAGTGTGTTCCCAGAATTTATCTCCAGGATTTTGAAATTAAAATTGATTAACTACTTGAGAGATACACTAAAGACCAACAAAAATCCCTCTAAATACATCAAGATTCATATAGTAATGTGAGTACACCTAGATGCTATTTACTTTTACAACCAATGAAAATGAGATTGTGGTTTTCAATGTTTATACAACGCCATGACCATATATACCAAAATATTTATGAATAATTAATGTATTAAGGAAGATACTAGAAATAAATGTTAAACTGAACATTAATAATTATCCACAAAAAGAGATAATTATTTATGATCCATGGTAGCTAGGGGGAAAGGTGGGATTAGTAAAACAAGACTATGGAAGATTTACCATGGGAGAACAATCAATATAGGCATTATGTGAATGAAAATATATCACTATAAATAGTGCAATATCTATAGGGACACCTCTAAGAAACTGATATGTGGCATTCTTATCCATGTTTGTATAGGTAGGTCATGTAGATATCGGGGCACCAATCTCAACATATCAATTGCTTTTATGATATAGAAAATTCGTGATATATTCACCTTAATGAACAAAAATGATGTACATCAATGAAACTGATTTTTAATTTTATCATATTTTTTCTCTATGTTTCATGATATTTGATAACATAGTAATGAGTTGAATCGATGATTAATGTCAATAATGATTTTTTCCATTTTATATAACTTTATTAAGACTTTTAGTCATTATATTGAAAATCTGATGACCAATAAAGTGTACATTATTATGATAACATGTATAATTATTTATAAACTACATAATATATAATTAAGTATTACAATGTACAGTGAATGTTTTCAGTAACTAACTATATAATCACTGTCTTAAATTTTCTATCCTGATGCTGAATTAATTGTGATATTATCAATGATTAATTAGGTTTTTGTTGTGATTTGATATAACTTCATCCCCATTCAGTTAATGATATAAATATATTTGATTTATATCAAAAAATAATACTTTTTCATATCATGTTATAAATATGAATTCTATAAATTACTAAATATAAATAGATATTGTTTTTGATATTTCACACTCTTGTGTGACACAATCATGTCACTATTTCTATTTTATAATTCTAATAAGTATGATCCATTATATAATGTTCTATGTCATTATGATTTTTATTGGTATTAGGATGGAAGGAATGTGTTCAGGATGGGGCTATTTCTAGAGGTGGTGAATTGTATTCTTAAAAAATGTTGTTTAATGCAATTAAACTGAACCAATTCACAATCCTCCTTATATAAAAATATTATATTCATACATGGTCCTCATCAAGATTTCCAAGGTTTCATAATCAGGATGATTTCAATATATTAGTCTAATATAATTATGATAACATAATAGTGAATGTAAAAAAATAATAATAAGAAAATTTATGATTTAATTTGAGTGCCTAGGATTTATAATAGATATTATTAATAGTTCAAATTATGTTTATCATATTTTGAATCTTTATTATTAAATTAATACATAACAGAAAAATGAAAAACATTACATGTCTGAATAAATTATTAAAAAAAATTAAATAATGACTTAGAGCTATTTAAAATTAATAAATCTATTTCAATATTATGATTATCATTTCAAAAAAAACAATGCTAAAGGTATCCCTTGTTTTTTAATTACAATATTGTCTATCTTACCTCATATAAAATGTACCTTGATATGACGATCATCGTTGTTTTTTCTACATATCTCTGGAATACAATGATCTGATGGATTATCACTATCTTACTGTCCTTACAAGCTCTTAATCATGATGATCAGATTCTCTATCTTACTTTCCATGAAATCCCTTGATTGTAATAACATATCAAACACATAATTACACCAAAAACGTTCATAAGGGTACAACTCGGATGAGGTCTCTTTATAAATAAAAAACTCCAAGACAATTATAACGACAAAGAATAATTCATTCATAATATGTAATATTAAGATCTATTATAAAATGATATATTTCAAATGAAATCAATGTGTCACAAACACCTCTAATGACTACGTATTTATATGAAACCTTCATAATGGTTAAATTTTTTCACAATGTTTGTATTTTCTATGAGTTTGTAATAATAAAATAGACACATTCCAATTAAAAATGAATGTCTGATGTCAATTGTTTTACATAATTACACTGTAAAATGATTTTCTTATACAAAAAACTAGACATCCAAATTCTAAATATATTTATAAATCAGTCACCTGGACATCCTTACAATGGTCAATATAATTATTATAAGCGTGGATACTATTATTTTAGGTGTTTTTATATAAGTTCAATGATAAAGACCTTTGGAAGTTTGAAGAGACAAAAAATCATATCATATTTCAGATGAATATTATCTCCAATGAATTGTTTCCAAACTCATTATGATTATTCTAATGAAGAAATATACATTTATAAACATATTTCATAAAAAAATATTCTTATTTGGAAGAAAAAAATTCAATATTATTTTTTAAAAATCGTTGGACATAATTCATTTAATGAATGTATAAAGAATGATTTTTTTATTTCCAAAATGAATAGAATGAAAATGATAGTATTTGACCTTTTTACTCAACAGCTTCCCCCATTTTGGAAAGTAAGAACCATAAATCATAAATGAAATAAACATAAAAAAAATATACAGTCTTTTCCTTTGAAAATAACATTGTATTCAGAATTTTACTTATGATTCATAACTCCACTATGGTTTACAAGTATTCTGAATATAATCGAGAGAATGATATTCTCTAAATTCCCAAAATGTATCATCTCCTCTAGGGGAATATATTTTCTTATTTTCAAAAAAAAATTATATATGTATAATAAATCTCTATTTTTCGTAATATATTGCCCTTTGTGATTTTTGAAAAGAATTAGTGAGTAAATTATATTATAATGGAAAAGATAGTAAACAAAAAAGTATACAAAAAAATTTAATGATTTTACTAATCATCTATAATATTATTAATGAACATTCAACCAATAATAATGGAGAAATATTTTTTCAGTAATATTTTTCTAGAAGACTAATTCATTCATGAAGATAAATTTAAAAATTTATTCAAAATAGAGATTAAAACAATATATAAAAAAATTATTCTTTACTAATAAAATATTTTATGATCAAAATTATCTTTTTTAGTTAATTGTGATCTTTATATATATTCACCATTTATAATTTCGTAATTTGATTCTCATCTTTTATTTTCATTACTTCCTAAAAAATCTCAATGTTTTAATATTTTTGAATGACAACATTTTCTTCAAAAAAATGTTCACTTTAAATTTAGAACTTTAATTTTCTGTCATTGATTTTTAGTGTATACACATATTTTATCCGGTAACCACTCTGATCCTTGAAATCTAAAATAAAATTTACCTTATCAGCCATATCTTTTGATTACTAAGTAAAAGATTTAGCTTATTCAATAATGAACATGTTTATTTGTTTACTCTGATCCCTATTATATTGAACATCAGCATCAAAATAGATAGACCAAATAACAATTGAATGACAATATTTTTTTGGAAAAATAACATTCATGTATGGTTTTCAATATTCTTCAATAAAGCATACTGATTTAATCAACATTTTAATAGGATATATTTGTTTGGAAATCTAATCCTAGAAAAATTTTCTTCTTTATTCTATCCTTAGAATGTAATGTATAATCCCTTCCAAAATATTTTCAAAGATAGAATGATGTTATCAAAACCCACCTACTCAATGGTTCATTCAAATTTTGATAATTATTTATAGTGATGAGAATTTTATGATTGGCATGTACGATCAATATAATCATTTATTTTAGTATTATTAACAATTTTCACTTTCTATTTAACTGTTTCATCATTCTTCATATTATGATTATCATCATATATTTCAATAATGTCAAAATATTCGGTATCAGGTTTTGAATTTAAAAATTGATCTTACACATCCTCCTTAGAGTAATACTATTCACCATTTGTTAATAAATATTTTTCTTCTGAACATTTTGGTTCTTCATCATTGTCTTCTATTGTACTCATGTTCGATGAGTACGATGATTATGAGGATGTCTTTAATGATTTTTCAAATTGAGTTTCTTCTTTCTAAAAAAATTCATTATCTTTTTGTTACTTACCTCTTTTATTACCCTATTCACTCTCTTAAAATTCAACATCATCTTTAACTTATTCATATTCATATTATTCTTGTTCACCTTCATTTTATTCTTATCTTTCATTCCCTTTATTTTCATTACCATCTTATTCATCAAACTGATTCTCATCAAACTTATTGGATATTTTTTTTACATTTATCCAAATCACTTACTTCGATATCGTGATATTCTATAATACTATTCTGGATATTTATTTTTCATAAAAAAATCCAATTCATTCTATAATAATTCTACTGCTGATTGATTTTTGGGTGTCTCTGACGGAAGTAATTAATTTTTTTGTAAGGAGGGTTTGATACATTAATATTTATCATATAACTTTTAATTGATAGGGGTAACATTAAAAAGGATGTGTAAAATGTATTGAAATTCTAATCCTCTATAATGGTTTTCTATTCCAATCTTCTTAGTGGGAAATTAGAATCATTTCATCAGGTTTGAATATAAAACATTATATATGGGTATCCTCTACTTCTTCTTCTTTTTATATTCATCGTTAAATTTTTCCACACCATGAACCCTTTTGTCCTTATCCTTTGTAAGGTATATTGTAATTATAATAATAACAAGGTTCATATCATCTTTTAGTATCATTAATTACTCATAAACATCATCATGTAATTTTTTTCCTTCTATTATTTTAATCTTCATTATGTGGTGAGGTCTCAAACAGTCTTTTATTTTTCTTCTTCTTCTCTATATTCATTGTTGGACCTAAATCCGATAAAACAACCCCATGTTTTTCTATAAAATTTTATTATTTTTCATAAAAAATTCCATTAAGTCACTTTATCATGCCTTCCCAAATGAATGTGAAAATTTACCTCATTGAATTTAACTAATTATTATCATTTATAATCATATAGAACTCAACAATAATCTTACTAATGAATGTCAAAAACTTTATATTATTTTACTTGATTGAATTATCAATGATATTCTATACAATCAAAATAATAAATTTATAGGGTCATTCTTACACATGTTAACTAAATAGTCCAATATTTAGACATTTGTTACATTGTGTGTATATCAATCTCTTTTCCAGGGCATTAAAAATGATTCATCCACAATGTAATGATATTATTATCTAAGAAAATATGGGAAACTATTATAAAATTATCATCATGAACAAAACAAGAATCTATAGATCATATTCTGTAAATGATTCCCATAGTGTTGTGATGCATGTGGGATAGACATTGCACATCACTTTTGGAATGCACTCAAACCAGTTATGGAAATTTATGAGGGAAAATATTATATCCATTTTCATACATCTTCAATGAAAACATATCCTTTGGTTTTATAAATTATAGAGGGGCATAAAATTCATGAACAAGTTCATGAAAATATTTATCATCCTCACGATAATAATTATCTCCATATGATTATTAGAATCCTTGAAAAGAAATAGATAACATAATGATAGAATCATATTTGAAAAAATAAACAATTCCTTCTAATTATTATCTACAATCAAACCAATATTCTTAATCTTTTTTTTCAATCATCAACAAGACAAAGAATACAATCAGTCGAAATAAATGTAGAAAATGCAAACATATAAAATTATAGATATCAGCATGTTAGTGAAAATATATTCAGAAAAAAAATGTGGGGAATGGGTTCCCTCAATTATATACAATATCGAGGAAATGGTTCAGTTTCAAAAAATCGATCCATTGTATGATATGTAAAAAATCTCATCTGACATTAGATAATCACCCGAAGAATCTTGTGAGGTATTGTTGAACTATTTAGTATTTTTTAAAAATAATTATCACATTGAAAATGAATATGATTAAAAAACTAATTTTTTTTAAATTAAAACTAATATAGTTATAACAATATAAATTCTAAAACATTATATTGAAATGTCACAAAAATTAAAAGATAAGAAGAATAACATTCAATGACATAAGTGTCAAAAGTATGAGTAACATGTTGTTCTTGAATTTTTTAGACTAATTATATTTTAATAGTATTATGAAACTAAATATGATATTTTTAAAATAAATACTAAATGAAATGTATTAAATTAAATCATTAAATAGTATTTAGGTGAAAAAATGAATGAATTGTTACATAAAATAAAAACTCATTATGAAATGTTTCAATCACATTAATCCAAATCCTTATTATTTAAAATCCTAGAAATCCACTTTATGTTTTAAACGTAACGATATATTTGATCATAACAGGAAAACCAGAACCAATATTTCATGATTTCAAATTCAGAACACAAACCATAAATCAACCAAAAGCATGTTAGAGATTCAAAACCACTTAAATACAATCAAATACCCACATTGATTCCCATAACCCAGGAAAATAGAGCCCACTAAATATTGAAACATTTTTTGCAAGAACCCCACTGGATGAAGTCACACAGTAAAAAAACTACATACTTTTCCGATGATTATGAGGTAGAAACTCCAAACAAATCTATCAATAAAAAACTCAGACTCAACCTACTAGATTAAAGGAAATTCTGAGTCCATATAATTTGTATCATTTAATGATTTTGATTATCATTTTTAGAATACAAAATCTAAAAAATTAAAAATGATATGTGAATCTGAAACTTCATTATATAAATTTTATAAAAAGTAAATAATTGAAATAAAAACTATATATTATAAAAAATATAAAAACGATTTGTACACCAAATATAAATATGAGTAAATTAAGGTTAGAATATGGGTACAAAGAAGTATATATGAGGGATCATGTTATATTTATTATTCCATTAATTTGTTAAATAAATTAAAATCTAGAAGAAGGTAAAGGATTTTAAAAAATATCAGCTAGTTGATCCCGATTTATTATGAATTAAAAAATAATACCTCCATTAATTATATGACCCCTAATAAATTTATTCCTAATATCTATGTGTTATTAACTAGAGTGATGTGTGTGATTTTACTTAATGTAATATTAATATTTTTATCTCATTATATTTGAGTTTTCATAAAACACATGCCATAGTCAGTGTCTGTGTGTTTCCTACCCATTACTAGAGCACAACAACATCTAGATCCCATAATTTTAGCTTTATTACTGGATTTATCTAGTGAGTTTTATTTTTTACATGAAAAAAAAACTAATGAGTCTTATAATAAATGAAAATTAACTAATGATATTTTCTTATCCATTATGAATCCTCTAATGTAATCATCTAGAAAACACTTTTGTTAAATAACATTTCTATATGAATTGAAAATACATAATCCATAATAATCAAATGATAAAAAAAATTAGAGCTTTTATATGGGACTCTTTTTTATTTTCATGATATCATGAACAGAACTATAGTGAAAAAATTACATTTGTATGACTTTCTGTCATGTAATGTAAATTTCTTATCATAACTCTAAAAATATTTTGATCAAATGGTATACCAACTTTATCAAGATCTAATTTATTAGAGGTACCAATATGATTACTAATACATTAGGGGTTATCATATTAACGAATTTTATAAAGGTCTTTTGTATAGTTATATTGTGATATGAAAGATAATTTTTATTTTTGAGATATTTGAAAACCTGAAAGGTGTGTTTACTTACCCTTTTTAATAACCTCAAACATATATTTCATAAGATATGAAAAATAAAACATCAACAATATTTGAGTTAATCCGAATATAATTTCTTCAAAATATATTTGAATAATCATAATATTTTTTATCTTTATTTCGAAAATGTTTTCAATCTATATCTCCCTTAAAGAAAATCATTTATGAATTTTTTTTGCTCTATCAAATGAGGCTCTAAGGGATTTTTTTTGTTTTATATAAATCTATTATAAGATTATAAACATTTTGTGTTCTCAAAACAATGTGTTTTTCAAAAAAAAATCCTCTTGATCATATCCATTATGGAAGGCACACTTTACATTTAGTTAGAAGACAGTGAAATTAACGAATTCTACAAAGGATAGTGGATTGAAATATACATCAAATCAAGATTCTTTTGCATATGATTTTTCATAGTCTATGAAAACTTTATTATTATAATGTTTAGGAAAAAATATTTCATTTTTTATTAAATATTACATTTTCATCATATTTTCTTCTAAAAACCCATTTTATAGAAATTATAAAGGTTCTGTTACATCATTTAAACCAATGTCCATAATATTATCTTTTTTATTTATTTAACTCATCTTGGTTAACACTAATCAAATCCACATCACACAATGAATCATCCCGATTCTCGTGTGAAAATATATATTTACTGTAAATATGTTCTATTTCATTCTATTATGAACATGTATTGTTAACCATTTTGTCAACATCACCAATGACACTATCACATAGATTTACCCTATGAAACAACTAACTTATTTAGTTTTATAATCAATGTACATGAACATAATGTATAAAATCTTTAAGAGTAAACACATCAAAAGATACTTAATGGAAATATTAAATACAAAAACAATTGTTTTAAAAGATTATGAAAACACATTTTTGAAAAAATCAATTGGGAATTTGTAGGTTGGTTTTTTTAAATAATAGTTTATTTATTCTTATTTAACATGTACTATTTATATAAAATTAATATTTATTTTTATGAAATATTTATTCTTTAAATATAGTGGAATAACCATTCGATACTCCTTTATTAGATTTGGGAGTGAATTTATGTATGTCTTCTTTAATATTTGAGAAGAATACTTTGTCTCCAAAAACACTGGAGTAATAAAATTTTTATTTTTAGACTATCTAAATCTTGTAAAGAGTTTAATTATTATAGGTTATTATTAAATAGTGGTTGATTGTATATAATATGTACTACCCCCTTTATTTTATAGTTTTTAGAAATTTTTCATTCACCCAACAATGTTCTAATTATATCATGTATAATTCTATTTATCCTTTCAAAAACACCTTTTTAGAGGTAATAAGTGATGAAAATATATGTTTTATACTATTCATACTAAAAAATATTTAACAAAATAAATTTCCATGATCTTCACCATGATAGCTAAAAATTTATATCAAGGGATTATTTTCGTTATTTATAATAATATCTATAGCCATTTTTATGTAATAAATAGATTCAGATTTGGTTGTCAGAAAATAATCCCACGTGTATCGGTTGTATTTTTTAACCTAGACAGATACATTTTATTTTACCACAGTACTCACTATTTTTGTGGGACTAAATATGTCAATGAGAACTAAATCTAAAGCATCAGTAGTTGAGATGTTCCTTATATATTTAAATTTAGAGTTATGTTTCATAAGATATTGAAAAGGGTCATAGACTTTGGATTAATCAAACTCATGTTTTGGAATATCTATAAGATTCCTATTCTTTGCCAATATGTAAATGTTTATTTTCTTATTCTGTCCTAATTATTTATTCCAAAACCATGATTGATATTATATTTCACTAAGGAAATCCATGTCTTGTCTCTTATGTCTTCTATACTATGTGTGTAATAAGTATCATGCCGATGTGATGATTGAATGTATTTGTCCTTTGATTTGTGTAAAAAACATTTATCATTTCTATAATCCATAATGTAAACATTATAAATTACTAACATATTCTTATATGGATATCATTAAGACATTCATTAGAAAAAACATTATATGCTAACGTTTTACTATGAAGAATAATATCAACAATTATGATAACATATCTTCGAGAATTGTCTCCTAAAGTAAATTTCCACCTTTCATCATTATAATATTTTTTTATATTTTTTAATATTCATATGTCACTAACAACCATTATAATTGTACCATTTATTCTAGTTGTTGATATATACTTAGTTTTCCTGAAATCAATAATGTTATACATTCATCACAGAAACCGTCATCTGTCTAGAAATTTCAATAAACGAATATTTGGAATTCCAAATTTGTTTTGAAATATATTATTTATAGAATCCAAGATATTATATTTAATTACGAAAATATTTCTATGTCAAATGAAAACCACTTTTACACATAGGGACGAAGGGAGATGTTTTTAGAACAAAAAATGTTTATTAAAATCAATATTTTTATTAGTATATCCCATTAAAAACATAGTACCATTTGGTATGACATGTTTATACATTTTATCAAAATTTTCATTACCAGTACTAAATTTTGATAAAAATTGTCATATAATTCAGATTTGTGATTTTATTCATAAAACAAAATATTTATCTTATTTTTTGATACTATTACAATCAAGTTTTTCAAATATATTTAAAAAACAATATTTAGAAGCTATTTTATCTAAACATTGAGAAATACTATATATTTCAAAAAAAATTCTATAAATGACATTTCAAATATCTATTATTTTATTGAAAAAATAATTCTTTAATTAAATTTTTCATGTTTTTGAAAATCATTATAATTTTAACTTTCTAATGTTTTTGATAAAATGTAAACATCATCATTATAAAGAAGAGTATTATAGTTTGTGGAAGATTATTTTCCATCATAGGATGCAATTTTTGTGTCATTAGTGTAATTGAATCTTAAAGACCTATTAGTTTTGTTTTCTATAGTTTATACATTTTCTAAGAAATATTCACTCTAAATATATGAATTAGATGAAATACCTAAATTTAATCATTTAGAATATTCATTATCAAAAGATTTATATGAGGAATCTCTACCACCTACTCTCCAAAAATTATTAACATTAAGGACATTCATTTCCTTTTATTTGTAAAAGATATTGTTACTTATGTCTGAATTTTATTATTTTCTACCATTTTTCAGAATTGTATATTCGTGTTATATATGTCCATATTTCAATAATTTATAACAACTGACATCATGCACCATTAATATTTAATCATTATTACCTTTCTAATATCAATATCAAAACTCTATATTACCAACAATCATTGTCATATTTCTGGTGAGATTTTCCAATTCATTTTTGGAATGCGGAGAAGTACATGAATCATATTGAATAATAATGTTATTCTTTATAGAAAATATACCAATTATTTCATGAGATTGAATTTTAGTAGGAAATGTAGTTGTATAAAAAGAAACTACCCCATTATTATTTTCATTACTCTCAATATCTCAATTTAGATTCCTATCATACAACATAAGGGTGCCTATAAGATAACCAATAGTAAGATTTATTTACATTTTAGTTTCATCCACAATAGTTCTATTGGAATCTAATGCATTGGAATGGTATATATTATCTTCTCAAAAAGTATTTCATCATCTAAACCATTCTCACTAATAGCTTGTAAAATATTAATAATCATCATAACTCTTTGGTGAATTTTGGTGATAGATTATCCCGAAAGAAAATAAAATGATTTATAAACATATTTTACCATATATATAATGGTTTTTAAAACATTTAATTTTCTAAAATGTATTACCTCAATCATTTTACAAATATTTTTGGCTTCTTTACACGATGATATTTTTCTGTAGATTTTTTTTAAAGAAGATCATGCCTTGGTAAAAGGACCAAAGCATTAATTATTTCATATATAAAAAGTGGGGTTACAAGAGACGAAAATAGGGGAGTTTTTTACAATCTATTTGATAAAGCTAAAACAGATCATGAGGTAAGGTATCCAACCACGTCAGGACCTGGTTGACACCTTTGTTGGAAAGATAATTTGCAACCACATTGGCTTTACAGAAAACATGTGTATAAATGGAGTTGTTACCCATGGGAAAATCCGTACAATTCATACATAGAGTGGTGAGAGGCCATGTAAGATGAGTCGCTCCATTCCATAAATCAGGAACAATGGTGGTCGAGTTTCTTTCTATCTAGATGTGTGTCCATCCTTTTTTAAGGGAAAAGATGACAACATTGATGACATCCATCTTCATCGCTTCTAGCAACGAAGTGGTGCCACAGTTGATATTCGTGTTTATCATTATTTGTAAAGGAAGTGAAAACCTTCTCATGAATTATTAATTTCTAGAGACCATCAAAAAATAATCAACCTTAGTGTTGATAAAAATTCATTCCATTTCAATCACTAATATTGTTTAGAAGAACCACTAGAAATTGGTGGTATAATAGGATTCATATATCTTATTGACCCAAAATATAAACATACAATCTTAATAGAAAACCATATTTTCCACCAACATTATATGGTTGTTCTATTTTTTAATGTTTTATATTATTTAATAATTCATCTTTAGGATTTCCAATAATGGTGTTATTGTTGAGACAAAAGTTATAATACAAACATATTTGTTCCTTTTATTTTGGGAATCAAAAATAGTTTCTTTATAATTTCTATAATGTATATTTATGATTAATTGAGTTTTAATTTTTTTATAGAAAATATAATTTTTTACCAAAAATATAATATGTTATAAATTAATTTTATTATCAAATAGTATTTCTTCATTAATAGAATGTAAAGGATATTGGATTTGATTCTTCATACTCAAAATTTATCAAACATATGAAAGACATTATATTTTCTTTTATTGAAAATGGTAATAATAATATCACTAATATCAATGCAGATAAAATCATATTTTCACAGATTATGATAATCATATTGACCAATTTAAGGAATTCCAAATATCTAAATTAAGTTTATATTTAGAATGCAGAATTTTTTTCTAATGTAATGAAATATTTGTACACTATATTGGTGTTAAAAAAATATGGCATTCAACATTATGTTTTAATTCCATGTGTTCTTGTAGTTTCAAAAAGGACACATAAAATATGACTTTTGGGAGAAAATATGATCATTTAGAAAGATACCTATAAATAGAAAACCATTAGAAGTGTTTTCATTTGATCAATTTGATTTTAAACTTCTCATTTTGTGACATATCTTGAGATTCCACATCTTGAATTTATTATAATTCATATTTCTATTAATATTATAGTTTCCTAAATAGAAGGAATCTTTTTCAGGATTTTCCCCTTATTGAATTTTTCTTTCTAATCGTGCAATTGATCATGATTATGACATATGGATTTTGGGGAATGAATGATAGATAATACGAGCATCTTGATCAGGAGATTGTAGATAAATCAATGTAGAGCTGATCCATTGGATCAATGACTGTTCTGGATAATTAGAAAAAAATAATAATATGTAATGCCACGACACAAGTTACCTAGATTCGGTGCATTATTTTAATACATTGGCATTATTACAAGGAATGATGTCCTGAAAGCCTGATCAGTTTAGATGTCTTCGAAAATGGATTACATACATCATCAATTATATTTAATTTTCGATTCTATAATATAGGATAGATAGTTCATTGAGAAATCCATTATTTTCTTTAGCTTACCCTTATATATCAATCATATTACATTTCATGGAATCCAGGGAAAATAAAACATAAGAAATGGCTGAGCTCAGATGCTCAGGAAGGGTAAATAATTTAGCATAGGTTATAAACCTTTAAGACGTGATATGTAATTAAAACAACAACCTTTTTTATCATAATATTGAACATAATATGGAAAAAATAAGTAAAACATCAACATAAAAACATTCAAATTGATATTATTCTAGAAAAATAATCACATGTAATAACTAATTTCATAAAGAGGGAATGCCTAACACCGGACATTATTACCTCATCATCAAGGCCTTATTCCATGACTACAAAAAAATATTCTCTGGGCCTTGGGCCAAGACACGAGTTTGCCTTATGAGACCTACCAATGGATTGAGAAGCTATAACGGGATCCAGCCATCACATTCTAAGTCCCATTTATTCCTCATATAAAAAAGTTGAAACATAACATAAACATTCATATTAAAAATAGCATACGAAATGTCAATACTTTAAACATAAACCATTAATGGTATAAAAATAAAACATTCACAATCAAACATATCATAACTCATTCAATACAATATGTATGATTTTATTATAATAAATCAACCTCAATAATGAATATTATCTAGTAAAGGATGCTGACATAGTTGAAAATGATCAGTAAATTTTTTTGAGAGAAATATGACTTTTTAAATAATTTAAAAGTCACATATTTTTAAAGGATGTAATTTAAAAGAAATTTTTGAATAAAAGTGGCCCACAACACTTTGAAACTTTTGAGATGAATTATCATTTCAAAACATTCATTTCCATAATAATAAATCCTTAAAATCATTTTGAAAACATGGACATTAATTAAAATGATTTTTAAAGATAAATATTTTAAACCTTTAGAATGATGATCTAGTTTAACAGACCTTCCCGAAAAACTTAAAAGATTACTTTTGAAAACATATTTATGAAATATGTGTATTGATGATTAATATGTTCCAGTAAATACATACACATAGACAATCTCATATAATAATGAGATTTAGGAAATAACCTTTACCATGCACTTTCCTTTGGTCAAGGGTACATTTAACCTCTTGTATAATGACCATAGTATGTCATTAAATTATACAAGAACCATATTATTTTATATTATATCATACATGATTAGTTTATGACTTTATACTCTTTATTTAATAATGATATCCATGTTAGATTATCATTTCAGGTTATAATCATTTTCTTTATCGTACTTGCTTTAACTTGTTATTCTTGATCGTATCACTTAGATAATGATTTAAATACTTCCATAATATAAAACATGATTTATTTATCACATATATTTATAGAATATAAATATTTATAATACATATATATATGATATATGGAACAACGTTTATGGAGATGGTAAGTTGTACGTATGCATAAACGTTGTTTCCGTTTTCATATCGTATTGAACGAAAGAAAGTGAATAAAATAAATGTAAATATATATATATATATATATATATATATCTCTAGTAGAATTACTATTTCATATATTACATAATTATTTATAATATATATTTTTATAATCATTTTTGAATGGTGAACGTGGAAATGAATCTTTTCGAGTCGTGGAGATGGTAATCTGTACGTACGCATGAGCGAAAATATCATTATATTGATACTGAAATATTATTTAATTGGATGTTATATCATATATACAGAATTATTAACATGTTATATTTATTATTTATATCAGTTATACTCATTATTATACCCACCAAAAAATGAAGTGTTTGAATAACAAACTACACCACGACGTGGAGACGCTAAACCGTATGTATGAACGTGTGATTAATTTTTCATTTATATAATGGATAGAATAAATAATATGGTTTTTACATATTAAAAAAAACATCAAAGTATGTAAGAGCTCCTAGATTTATTTTTTTGGTATGGAAAAAATAGAGAAAGGGGAAGAGGAAGAAGAAAAGAACTTGAAAGAGGGTGGTGAAATTATTACTTCTTCTATGGTTGTTTCCTTCTGAGTTGATCAGAATGGATCATTAGTTGGGATTTATGATTAATGTAAGGACTCTATATTGATTTGATAGACGTTGGTAGGATTTTTGGTCAGGTTTTGGCCGAGCTAAATGGCGTTTAGGTGTTATTTTGAGAGAAGGGTAATTTCCCTTTTATAAGAGGGCATAGGGGCACTATAAGAAACAATTTAAATATTAATTTATTATACAATCATATTCTATTAATAAAGGCTCCAAATGAATTTATTTGAGGCCTTATGTGTATAAGGGTCGAAATCCATTCATCCAGTAGGTTTTAGAAAGGTTTATGTTACCATTTTAACCTTATCTTTTAGATTTAACTCATAGTGAAATATTTTAACTTTTATAGTGTCTTCTTGTATTCTTACACTATATGGTTAATAAACATGCTATATACATCCATGTTAACTAAATATTGTCAATTATTAACATATATAATATTATATATGCCCTTTGGGAGATCCTTATATTTTGAAGAATATGATATCAACCAATATTATAGTACATGTTTAAAAAAATAATTTATGTCAATTTTGACACTATTTGGTAATTTTTTCTAAAAGTCATAAGAAACTAGATTGATTAGAAAAAAAATTATTTAATCAACTCTAACATGTCATGATAACCTAGAATGTTATTTTATGGAATCAAAACTTTTAAATTTTATTTATATTAATACTTATAATATAAACTATTTTAATATTTCATTAAGAAGGTAATTATTGAATCATTATTCTGTCATAAATAAATTTAATTATATACAATATAAAATTATAAATAAAATATTCTGATGTAAGAAAAAGATTTAGCTTTATAATGAATTATTATAGTCTAATTTATCTTTTATATAACCCTATATAAAAAATGGTTTAGTTATTAAGAATTGAATTTAGCACTTTTAACTCTTCTTTAAATAAAAAATAATAACTATCCTAATCTAATCCACATGAACATAAATTATCATATTTTAATCATAAGGTTAGTTTTGGTCTAAATAAACCTATCCAATATATTTAATTCATGTGTTAAGGTAATTATAATATTAGTGTTACCTTCAATTACTCAATTTACTTTCAACCGTGATAAATAAACGTAAATAGTTACTATTCACCAAAAAATATGTTCTTCTTATTGTACCATATTTTACATACTGATGTGAACTGTATCTCATGGATTTTTTAATTTTTATTTATAGAATCGGTAAAATTACATTTTTTTCACATTCTCAAAAGCTCCGTAAAGGTGGGTTAAAGACTATAAAATGATCAATAAAAATTTATACATCTAACTTTATTTTAAAATTACTATAATTATTTACATTAAACATATATAGGTATTATATATATATTTTTACTTAATATAAATTTAAATAATGTAAATTTATATTTAAATAAAAAGTCAGTTTTAAATAACAACGCAGTGTCTTTCACTATTCATAAAAAATTTAATGTTTTCAAAGAAATACAAAAATTTGACTATAAGATATTTTTGATATTATAAATTCAAAAATGAATTATATTTTACCAAATTAAAAACATATAAATTTAATTAATTAATTTAAAATTAATTCCCGTTGTCAAAACCAAAAAGTGGGTTTTTAAAAAATAAAATTATCAAAAGATTGACATGTGTTTATGTCAAATTTAAATGTGAAATTACTTATAATTACCTACATTGTATTAAATGATAAAAATATAATCTAATTATTCTTCAAAACCTTTAAAATGAATTATTTATCACTAAAAGCAGTTATGATTAAAAAAATATATTTTTAATTAAAACATAGTATTTTCACTATTCATCAAATATATTAATGTTATAAAAAAAGTAAAACAAATATATCTGAACAAAATTTTTATCTACCGCCTCTAAATAAGAATTTTATTTCATTAAATTAAATATATATAGGTGTTAAATATTTGTTTTAAAAATGTTTTTCCATTAAAACGTGTTAAAATTGCATTTTTTTAAATACTTCTTTTATATGAAAAAATGAAAGTTTTCTTATATTATATCTAAGAAACACGTAATATAGATGTTAAAATTATATAGAGTATATAGAATTCAAAATTAAATTTTTACTATTCATTACTACTCTTTTAACGGCTTGTTTGGTAAGTTGTGGTGCGGTCGAACTTAATGTTGTGTGTAGCGCAGGCTGTTGAATTAATTTAATGAGATAACTTACTACGAAATCATGGGGTGTTACATTCTCCTCACCATCAATAAATTGAATCCTAAAAATTTGAACTTGTTCTTCAAAATTAAATTGTTAAATATAGAATAATACATCTGTGGAATCCCTACATCATAAATTGGTTTAGTAAAGTCTAGTCTTAATAAAGGGGAAAAGGAAATTAAAAAGTCACCCCCAAATTATGATCATGATTAGGTGAACATTGGTAGATATTAGAGACACATAATTGGAGGAGAACGTAAATATTTATAAGGAGTAATTGAGGTCATCAATCAAAAACAATTAGTAAAATTGAAGGCCACATAGCTATAAATCATTGATGATTTAAAATAACATTGGTTCAACAAAACAAATGGTTTTAGGATAACACATTTTATTTTTGAGATGCCTTCCCTAATTTTTAAGAATGAATTAATTAAGGGAATAAGAGGAAAAAATTATACTTGATATGTATTGTTTCATCCATTAACTAATTCCAACCAAAAACTCATCGTTCACTTGAAAAGATAATAGAATTCAAAAATGTTTTATTTATCTCAATAAAATATGGTTCCAAAAATTGTGAATTTATAATTCATTTCTCAGATTGTTTAAAAAACTAAATTACACAAACCAAGAAATCATATAGTCTAGTTGTAGGTTATGTATACTTGTTGTCCATCTTTTGTGGGTTCAAGTCTCACGGCCTTGCAAGATGCGACGGGTTTTTGCCTGACTTCTAGGTTTTCCTTATTATAAAAATCCAAAAATAATATTAAAAAATTATTTAACATTAAGAATAGTATCCAATGTCAAACAAAATCCATTCCATACATTATAATTATCCAAAATAATTTTGTTCGAACTCAAAGTAAAAAATTTATAAGGAATGTAAAAAAAATAAAAAACTTTTTTGCCACGTTATAACATGTGAATACCTAATCATGTATTCTTTTTAAACAAGGCAACACCAATAATTTCCATAAAATCATATTTTAACAATTCAAGCTCTTTTATTCATTATAGAATGATGTATCTACTCCTTATATCCAAAAAAAGTTTTATACAATAACAAAAATGTAATAAACAAGCAATTAATTAGTTTCAAAGTAGTCAAGAATATTGAATATAATTTATCCAAATCAATAATATCTTATTCAAAAATAACTACCTCAGTATCAGAACCATATTATGTTTTATCATTCCATGAACCATCTATTTTTCAATATGTTTAACTTTCTATTGAGTAACTTTTCATAGAAACATATAATCTCAAATCCTCAATGAAATATTACTTCACTACAATACATATTTATTTCAATATTTCACCTAACCAGAAAATCATTGATACAACACTCAAATGAAATAATTATTTAATAACAACATAAAAACACTAATTAGTATTCATCATCCATGGTTGTATAATAAATTGATTATTATCCAATAGAATCATTTGGGGAATACTCTAATGATTTGAACATTTATTCACATAGTGTCCCAACTCCTTGTAGATGAACCATTGTACCATTGACACCATTTTCTGACCCTTGAAATCATGTACATGGTGTCCTTTTTCTCCATAGAAATAAAAAACTCACATTACCTTCAAGAATTTATCAAGGTGACTCTTTCCACAATTATCAAATATAGAAAAACCCTTCATTACGCTCTAAACATTATCCATATTTATCTCTTTCCTCTTTTTCTTCCCTTTCTTCTATTAAAATCCATAGGACTCATATAATTATTTAATTATCTTATTAACACAAGATATTATTTCTTTATATGATGATAATACGTGGGATAATATTTCTTTTCTATAATTTTCTCTTAATACCATGAAATATATGATAATTCTTACTCTTTAGATCAACTGTATTGCTGGAGTTCTCATTCCTTCTACTAGGCGCCATTTATAAACAATGGAATACAATAGGTCAGTTAATGATTTACAATGAAATATTCCAAACTTATAAAATAAATAATGTAAATTTAAAAGATTATCCTTATAATCTATAATCATAAATTAATGTTTCCATTAAATTAGTATTTACTCAAAAATCCCTTATAATGGATTTTAATGAAAATGTTAATTATAATAAGCATATCCCCCTGGAGTGTCGTAACTGAGATTATAGCAAGGCTATTGTCATGTAACACAATACCCTGGGTTAATCCCGAAACTCCTTGTTGGAGTATTCACTCCTAGGTACTTCTCTGCCAGAGTCACCTCTACCTACTCTTATCCAGGAAAATATGTATTGATTGGAAAATACAAATAATATTAACATTACCAAAATTCATGGATGTTCTTCTATACTGATCTTCTATATCTATCTTAGTTTAATGTGATCTAATCTGACGTTATCTAAATATAGTTTCCTTGGATTGTATTAAAATTCCGTTGATACGCATTATAACGTCCCAACCCCAGTTACCTAGTGCTGGTGTGTTATTTTAATACATTGGCATGATTACAAGGAATCAAGTCCCATAAGACCGACCAATTTAGCTGTCTTGGAAAATAGATTACATATATCAACTTTACATTACAATTTCAAACATAAAATAAAAAGTTGATTGTTCATTGAGAATTCCATTATTACCTTTATTTTAATCATGCATATCAATCATAATACACTACTTGGAATCCAGGGAAAAGAAAACATAATAATGGGGTGAGCTTATATGCTTAGTAAGGGTAAATAATTTAGCATAAGCTATATACTTTTAAAGAAAGATGTGTAATAAAAAACATTTACAAACATAATCATGAACATAATATGGAAAAAATAAATCAAACATCACCATATAAACATGAACATTGATATTTTACTCTTCAAATAGTCACATTTTATATGTAATTTCATAATGAGGGAATGCCTAACATCGGACATCATTACCATATAGTAAATCAATCATACCAAGACTACAAATAATATTTTTGTCAAGGACGTGTTCCAAGACACAAGATTGTCTCATTAGAACTACCAATGCATCAAGGAGATATAGCAGGCTCCACCCATCACTTACTAGGTCTGCTTCATTCCTCATATAAAAACGATGACACATAATATAAACATACATATTAAAACTAGAATACAAAATGTCAATACATTAACCATAAAACATGAATTATATAAAAATAGTACATCCAAAGTAAAAAATATCATAACTCATTCAATATAATATGGAATATTGTATCATAATGAATCTACCAAAATCTAGAATAATAACCAGTAAAGGATGCTCACATAGTATAAAATGATCATTACAACTTTTGGAGAGAAATATCTTTTTTTGTGAAATCATTTAACAGTAAAAAATTTATAAAGGATGTAATTTAAAAGATATTTATGAATAAAAATGTCACATACCACATTGAAACTTTTTAAAATAATTGTCACATCAAAATATTCATGTTTATATAAATATATCCTTAAAATCATTTTGAAAACATGGACATTAATTAAAAGGATTTAGATAGATAAATCTTTAAAACATTTAAAATTATTATCATGTTAACTATACCCTCCCAAAAAACCATAAAAGATTAATTTTGAGAATTTTTTTATGAAATATGGGTATCGATGACAAATATTTCAGAGCCAATACTTACCCTTAAACAATCTCAGATAATAATGAGATTGAGGAAATAACCCTTACCTTGCACTTTCCTTTGGTTGACATTATTTTTATGCTCTTTTCAAATGACCATAGTATGTTATTAAATTATAACAGAACCATATTCATATTTATTATATCATACATGATTCATTTAGGACTTTATACTATCCATTTAATAATTATTTTCATGATAAATTAATATTTTGGGAAATAATCACTTTCTTTATCGTACGTGTTTTAACTTGTTATTTATGATCGTATCACATAGATCATGATTTAAATACCTCTAAAATATAAAACAGTATTTATATATCATATAATATATATATATATGTATGTATGTATGTATAGTTGATAGATATATGAAATTCAAAACACCTTTTATGGAGACGATAGGCCGTACGTACGCATAAACATTGTTTCTACTTTTAATATCGTATTGAATGGAAGTATGTGAAAAATATATTTGTAAGTAAATAATATATATATATATATATATATATCATCAGTAGAATTATTATGTCATATATTACATAATTATTAATAATATATATATTTTTAATCATCCTTGAACGGTAAACGTGGAAATGAATCTCATCATGCCATGGATACGGTAATTCGTATGTACGCACGTGTGACAATATCATTATTTTGATGGTGAAGTCGTATGTAATTGGTTGTAATATCATATATAAATAATAATTAACATTATATATATATTATTTACATTAGTAATACTCATTATATACCCATACAAAACAATGAAGTGTTTGAATAACAAACTACACCATGATGTAGAGACAGTAGGAGTACTTACGCACGTGTGGTGACTTTGTCCTTTATATGATGGTTAAAATAATGAATATGGTCGTTAAATATTTATAATAAAATCAAAGTATGTATTAGGTACTATATATATTATTTTTGTATGGAATCAATATAGATAGAAAATTTGGAAGAAGAAAAGAAATTAAAAGAGTGTGGTCAAATTATTTCCTCTTCCTCGGGTGTTTCATTTTGAGTTGATCAAAAGGGATCCATAGGATGTCCTTATGATAAAATTAAGGAATTTATATTAATTTTTTGGATGTTTTGAGGATATTTGGGTAGGGTTTGGCAGAGAAAAATGGATTGGTAGATGTGATTTTGAGAGAAGTTAATGTTCCCTTTTATAAGAGGGGTGAGGGGAACCTTAGAAAGCGATTAAAATATTTATTTATTATACAACCATTTTTAGTTTATAATGGCTCAAAATGAATTTATTTATAGAATTAGGTTGTTATGGGTTCAAATAGTCTCATCCATTAGGTTTCTGACAAGTTTATGTTACCATTTTAACATTATCTTTTAGATTTAACTCTTACTTAAATAATTTAACTTTTACCATTTTTCTACTATTATTACACTATATGGTTAATAAAATTACTCTAAACATCCAAGAGAAAATAAAGTGGTTCGTTAATTACATATATAATATTATATATTCCCATTGTCCAAACCTTAGATTTTTAGGAAATTTATATCAACCAATAATATAGTATTTAAAAAAAAACTAATTTATGTCAATTTTAACACTATCTGGTTTTTTGTTTTTGTAAAAGTCATAACATCCTTATAAAATAGATCAATATATATATAATCAACCCTAACCTTTCATATTAACCTATAAAATTAGTTGATCACAACGAAACATTTAAATTATGTTTATTTTCATATTTATAATATTAATTCTTTTAATACTTCATTAATATGGTAATTATTACATCATCATTGTGCAATAAATAAATTTAATTATTTAATATATACAAATTATAAATAAAATACCATGATGTTGGAAATATTTTTATCTTTCTAATTAAAATTTATAGTTGGATCTATCTTATGTATAACCATATATTAAAAATGTTTTAGATATTAAACATTGAATTTAACACTTTTAACTCATCTTTAAATAAAATAATAATAAATTTCCAAATCTATTTCAAGTGAACCTAAAGGATCATATTATAATCATAGGTATGTTTTTGGTTGAAATAATCTTAATCAAAAGATTTATGAAATTTTTTAGTGTGATTATAATATCATTTTTACCATTAATTTCCCAATTTACTTTTAACTATGATAAATAAATGTCAAAAGTTACTATTCACCAAAAATTATTTTCATCTTATTAAACCAAATTTTATGTACTGATATCAACAATATATATTGGATTTTTTAAATTAAATTTACTGAAGCAGTAAAATTATGGTTTATGCAAATTTTCAAATGATCCAAGAATGTAGGTTAAAAACAATAAAAAGTTCTATAAAAATTAAACAATCTAATTTTAATATTAAATCACACCGATGAATTAATTTAAAAATATATTGGTATTATATATCTATTTTTAATTAATATAGAGTTAAATAATGTAAGTAATTATTTAAATAAATAGTCGACAATAATGTAGTGTTTTTCACAATTCATCCAAAATTGAACATTTTCAGAAAAATAGAAAAAATTCACCCCAAGTTAATTTTGATATTCAGAATTAAAAAATGATTTCTATTTTACATATTTAAAAGAATTTATTTTCCATAATATAATTGAAAATTAATCCATGTTGTCAAAACCAAAAAGTGGGTTTCTAAAAAGTAAATACTATCATAAAATTGATATGTGTTTATGTCAAATTTTAATGTGAAATAACTTATAATGAGATAAATAGTATTAATAAAAGAAAATATAATAGAATTATTCTTCAAAACAATTCAAATTAATAATTTAATACTATAAATTATTTCTATTAAAAAATTTCTTTTTAATTATTACATAGTATTTTTCACTATTCATCAAAATATGAAAGTTATTAGAAAATTACAAAAAATTTATCCAAAATAAATTTTTATGTACCAAATCTATATAATAATTTAATTTTATTAAATTGAATATATAAAAGTTTCAAATATTGGTTTTTGAAAGGGTTGACTATTAAAAAGTGGTAAAACTTTATTTTTTTTTAAAAAATAATTTTATCTAAAAAATAAATTAGTTCTTATATTATGTCTATGAAACAAATAATATGGATGTTAAAATTACTTAGAGTATATAATATTTAAAATTTTGATAATAATATTCATAACTTCTTTTTATCGTCTTGTTCGGTATGTTGTGATGCGCTCGAACTCGGTGTTGCGTGTAAGGAAAGCTATTGAATTAAATTAATGATATAATGTACTATGAAATCATGGGGTGTTATATTCTGCTCTTCATCAATAAATTTCATCCTCAAATTTTTAAATTGTTCTACGAATATAAAAGGTTAAAAATTGAAAAATACCATTGTGGAAAAACCATATCTGAAATTGGTTTAATAATATTAATCTTAATATGAGGAAAATGGAAACAAAAATGTCACCACCAAATTATAATCTCGATAAAGAGAACACTGGTTGAAAATAGAGAAAAATAATTGGAGAAAAAATTGTAATATTTATAGTGTGTGATTGAGGTCTTCAATCACAAACATGTGTAATATTGAGGGCCTCAAAGTTATCAATCTATGATGATTTAAAATGTCACCGTTAAAAAAACATAATATTTTAGGATAACAAATTGTTTGTTTTCAGATCCCTTTTCCAAAGTTTTAGAATGATTTTATTCATAGAATAATAAGAAATAATATACTTGATAATAAGAGTTACATCCTTCAACTAATTCATTCCACAAACACTTCTTTCACTCCAAAAGATAATAGAATTCAAAAACATTTATTTATCATAATGGTATTGGGTTCCTAAAATAATGAAATTAAACCCATTTTTATGACTATTTAAAAAAACTAAATTAAATAAAGAAGGACATCATGTAGGCCTGTGGAATGTGATACATCTTTGTCATCCTTCGGATACGGGTTCATGTCTCGCGACCCTACCAGACGAAACATGTTGTCATCTGACCTCCAGGTTATCCTTTTTATAATAACCAAAAAATAATCTTATGAAATTATAGAACCATTATAATAGTATCCAATGTCATACGTTATCCATTCCAATACTTATACTTCTCCAAAATTCTTTTTTTCGAACTCATAGTCCAAAATTTATAAGGAATTTAAACACAATGAAGATCTCTTTTTCCAATTAATAACAAGTTAATTCCTTCGTCATGTATTATTTTAAATCACGGTAACAACATGAATTCCCATAAAACCATATTGAATATATTTATGCTCCCTTATTATTTTATGAATACTGTATATTCTTCTTATATCCAAAAATGATGAATAATCCATCATAAATGGACTAAATAAATAAATAACTATTTCATAGTAGTCAAGAATATCGAAATTAATTTATCCAAATCAATCATATATTATTACAAAATTACTACCTCATTATCATAATCATATTAAAATTTATCTTTCCTTCAACCATGTACTTTTCAAAAATATTAACATGATATTAAGTAACCGTTCTTAGAACCATATATTCTCAAATCATCAATGAAATAGTATTGTACTACAAACCTTAGTTATTTCAATAATTCATATAACTAGTATATCATTGATACAAAACTCAAATGAAATAATTATTTAATAAAAACATAAGAACACTAGTCATTATTCTTCATTTGTGGTAGTAACGTAACATCATTATTATCAAATTGAATAATTTGGGGGATACTCTGATTATTTAGACATTGATGCGTGTCGTATTCCATCTCATTGCAGATTAATCATTTTCCCTTTGACACCATTTTCTTACCCATACAATCACGTACTTGGTGTCCTTTTTCCCCACATTTATTACACAATATTATTCCCTTAAAACATTTATCAAGGTTATCTTTTCCACAATTATCACATATTTGGAAATTATTATTTCCCCTCTTCCTTTTATCCATATTTATCTCTTACGAAATTTTCTTATATTTATTCCCTTCAATGACATAAGACTAAAGAAAATTTTTTACATATATTATTAACACATGATACTATTTCTTGATATGATTACAATACATGGGAGATTATTTACTTTCTAAATGAGGGCTTAATACCATGAAATATATGATTCTTCTTACTCTTTTGATCATGCGTATTGCTGGTGCACTCATTCCATATACTAGACAATATTTCTAAACAATGACATACACTAGGTCAGATTATGAATCGAAATTCATAATTCCAAACTTATAAAATTCATAACGTAAATTGAAGAGAATATACATATAACCTGTAATCATAAAAAAAATGTTTTCCAGAAGGACGTATTTACTCTAAAATCCTTCATAATGGCTTATAATGAAAATGTGAATTTTCTTAAGAATATCCCCAAGGAGTGTCATAACGGAGAGTGCAGCAAGTCCTGTTGTTGTATACTATGATACCCTAAGTCAAGCCCGGAACACCATGTCAGAGTTTTCACTCCTAGGTAATTCATTTACAGAGCCGCCTCTACCTGATCATATCCAAACAAGGATGTATATCTTGGAAAATACACAAAATATCTACATTACCAAAATTTTATGATGTTCTTCTATACTAATCCTCATATTCTATCTTAGGGCAATGTGATATAATCATGGTTTATCTAAATATAGTTTTCATGGTTTGTAATAAACATTCTCTGATACCAACTATAACGCCCCGACCCCAATTACCCAGAGTCGGTGTGTTATTTTAATACATTGTCATGATTACAAGGAATCATGTCCCGAAAGACCGATCAGTTTAGTAGTCTTGGAAAATAGAATAAATATATCAACATTACATTAAAATTTCAATCATAAAATACAACACAGGAAGTTATTTGAGTAATCCATTATTACCTTTAGATTAACCCTATATATCAAACATAATACACTTCTTGGAATCCTGGGAAAATAAAATATATGAAAGTGGTGAGAACAGATTCTCAGTATGGGTAAATATTTTAATGGAACCTATAAACATTGAAGGCAAGATTTGTAATAAAAAAAATCATTTTTAAACTTAATATTGAAAAAATAAATCAAACATCACCATATAAACATGCATCTGGATATTATACTCATCAAATAATCTTATGTTATAATTAATTTCATAATCATTGAATTACTAACACCGAACGTCATTTCCCCATAGTTAAGGCTTTGTGCCAAGACTAAAAATAAAAGTTTGTTCAGGGCCTTTTTTTAAGACATTAGTTAGTCTAATGAGAACTATCGATGCATCGAGGAGCTATAATGGGCTCCACCCATCAGAAACTAGGTCCACAACATTCCTCGTATAAAAAAGTTGAAACGTAATATAAAAATCCGTATTAAAACTAGCATATGAAATGTCAATACATTAAATATAAACTATGAATGGTATAAAAATAAAACAACCAAATTCATCTATATCATAACTCATTCAATAAAATATAGATTATTGTTTTATAATAAATCAACCCCAATCAATAATAGTATTCACTAAAGGATGCAATCAGAGTGTAAAATGATGAGTATTACTTTTTGAGGGAAATATCCCTTCTTGTGAAATCATTTAAAAGTCGCACATTTATATAAGAAATAAATTAAATGAAATTTTTGAATCAATGTGTCCCATAAAACATAGAAACTTTTTGAAAAATTATTATTTCAAAACATTCATGTCCAAATAAATAAATCTTTAAATTCATTTTGAAAACATGGACATTAAATAAAAGGATTTAGAATGATAAGTCTTTAAATCATTTAAAATGACGATCTAGATAAATAAACCCTCCCATAAAACCTTAAAAGATTATATTGGAATTTTTTTTATGAAATATGGGTGTCTATGATAAATGTTTCCCAGTAAATACTTACACATAAATAATCTCAGATAATAATGCGATTGAGAAATGAACCCTTACCATGCACTTTCCATTAGATGAGAGTACGTTTAACCTCCTATATAATGTCCATATTGTAATATTAAATTATACCGAAACTATATTCATATTTATTATGTCATACATGATTCATTTATTACTTTATAATATCCATTTAATCAAAATTTCCATGTTAAATTAACATTTCGTGTAATAATCGCTTTCTTTATTTTACGTGTTTTAAATTGTTATTATTGATCGTATCACATAGATAATGATTTAAATACTTCCAAAATATAAAAAATTATTTATATATTAAATATTTATATATATAGAATATAAATATGTATAATTGATACATATATGAAATGGAAAACACTGTTTATTAGGATGGTAGGCAGTACGTATGCATAAACATTGTTTCTGTTTTCATATCATATTGAACAGAAGTAAGTGAATAATATATATATAATTATATATAAATATATATATATATCTTAAGAATAATTCTTATTTCATATATTACATACTTATTAATAATATATATATTTTTAATCATTGTTGAACAATGAACGTGGAAATGAATCTCATTGCCTCAAGGAGACGGTCATCTGTACGCATGCACGAGCGCCGATATAATAATATTAATGGTGAAATCGTATGTAATTGGTTGGTATATCATATATAAAAAATTATTACAATTTTATATATATTATTTACAATATTTATTTTCATTATTATACACATTAAAATAATGATGTGTTTGAATAACAAGCTACACCACGATGTGGAGGCGGTGAGTCGTACGTATGCACGTTTAGTGACTTTTTCTTTTATAGGATGGATAGAATAACGAATATTGTTTTAACATATTTATTTTAACATAAATATATGTATTAGGTCTTAGTTTTGTTAATTTGGAAAGGAAACAACAATGAAAGAGGAAGTAGAAGAAAAAATGAACTTGAATGAGGGTGGTGAAATTATTACCTCTTCTTCGGGTGTTTCATTTTGAGTTTATCAAAAGGGATCCATATTTTTGCATTATAATAAAATTTAGGACTCTAGGTTAATTTTAATAAAGTTTATAGGATATATGAGCATGGGTTCTCTGGAAAAAATGGCATTGGTGGTGTGATTTGGAGAGAAGGGGAAGTGCCTTTTTATAACAGGGATGAAGGGCACCTTAGGAAAAGATTTAAATATAAATTTATAATACAATAATTTTCGTTTTATAATGGCTCCAAATGTTTTTATTTTGATCCATTGGAGGTTATGAGTCTAAATCCTCACAACCAATAGGCTTTAGAGACCTTTTAGTTACCATTTTAACCTTATCTTTTAGCTCTGACTTAAATAGTTTAACTTTTACCACGACTTCTAGAATTCACACACTATAAAATTAATAAAATTACTCTAAACATTCAAGAGAACCTAAAGTGGTTCATTAATGACATATATAATATTATTTATGCCATTTTTCTATTCCATATATTTTTAGGCATATTATATCAACCAATAATATAGTATTTGTTTTAAAAACTAATTTATATAAATTTTGACACTATTTTTTATTTTGTTTTTGTGAAAGATGTAACAACCTTATCACTTAAAAAAATTAATTTAATCAACCCTATCATGTCATAATATCCTATAAAATTCATGTATGGAATAAAAACGTTTAAAATATGAATATTTTAATATTTATAATATAAACTTTTTAAATATTTTATTAAGAAGATAATTATTGAATCATCATTGTGTCATAAATAAATTTAATTATTTAATATTGAAAACTTATAAATAAAATACCATGAGGTAGGAAATTTTCCTATCTTTCTAATAAATATTTTTAGTTGAATTTATAATATATATAAAATTATATTAAAAAATTTTTAGTTATAAACATTGAATTAAACAATTTTAACTATTATTTAAATTAATTAATTATAAATTTCCTAATATAATCCATGTGAACCTAAAGGATCATATATTTATCATAAGTCTAGTTTTTTCAGAAATTAACTTTTCAAATGGATTTAAGATACGTGTTATGGTAATTATAATATTATTTTTCCCTTAATTACCCTATTTATTTTTAACCGTTTTAAATAAAAGTCAAAAGTTACTATTAACCGAAAATTATTTTCAACTCATTAAACCACATTTTACATAAATATGTAAACCATGTCTCTAAGATTTATGAAATTCAATTTACAGGAGTGGTAAAATTATGTTTTATGAAAATTTTTAATTACTCCTAGAAGATGGGTAAAGGACAGTAAAAATCTCAATAAACATTTAAACATCTAATTTCATTATAAAATTAATCCATTTAATTACATTGAATATATATATGTATTATACATCAATTATTACATACAAAAATTTAAATAAATTAATATTTATTTAAATAAAAAGTCCGTTTTAAACAATAATGTAGTGTTTTGCACTATTCAAAAAAAATAGAATGTTTTCGAAAAAATACCAAGAATTCACCAAACTAAAATTTGGTATATTTTGAATTAAAAAAAGGATTCTATTTTACAAAATTCATAACATATAAGTTGCATTAATTAATTTAAAATTACTACCCATTGTAAAAATTAAAAAGTGGGTTTTTTAAAAGTAAAAAACTATCAAAAGACTGACATGTGTTTATGTCAAATTTAAATGTAAAATTCCTTATAATGACTTAAATTTTATTAAATGTTACAAATACAATATAATTATAATTCAAAACCATTCAAATTCATAATTTAACACTATAAATTATTTCTATTAATAAAGTTGTTTTAAATTAAACCATTTTATTTTTAACTATTCATCAAAATATGAATGTTATCAGAGAAGTACCAAAAATTTATCCAAACTAAATTTTAATTTCTTTCTTCTATATAAGAATTTAATTTCCATATAATGAAAATATAAAACGTTCAAATATTATTTTTAAAAATGGTTCTCTATTAAAAGGTGGTAAATTTACATTTAAAAAAAATAATTCGTTTATCAGAAAAATGAATTTGTTTTTATATTATGTCTGAAAAACACATAATATGGATGTTAAAAATATATAGAGTATATAAGATTAAAAATTCAGTTAATAATATTCAATACCACTTTTTGAATGGATAGTTTGTTAAGTTGTGATGCGCTCAAACATAGTGTTGCATATAGCACAAGCGATTGAAATATCTAATTGAGATAATATAATTTGAAATATTGGGGAGTTATAGAAGATTGTCAAATATTGTTCTTTACTAACAAACGAAATACATATTTTCTTGTTTGTATAAAAAAAGGTATACCTTCATCCATGGTTTGCGGCTACCATACTCAAATGGTTATAATAGATGTATTCTTTTTATATATCTATAAGACGTTATTACATTTTTTCTGTTACATTTATCTTCATAGTTCTATATCCCATTGTTCATTCATGTATTATTTTTATTCTAATGATTATAAATATTATAAAAAAACCATAATTATTAATTGTATTTACTATAAATACGACACAATATAATGTAATCGATCTTTTTAATATGATCTATTTAATTTGAATCTTATGTGATTATGAGTATTTTACTATAGTTTGTCAAAATCATCCTGATTAAAATACATTGTAAATCATATAGATTTACATGTATTTGATAGATATTTTTACTTAAAGATATTTTTGAATTATTTTTGATAAATTATTTTAAATTAATCTTTTTAAAACTACAATTCCCCCCCCCCTCTTATAAAATAGATATCGAGATCATATTATTTCAATCCTAATATTAATATCAAACAAATAGATTTCCAGCATATATATCCCTAAATTATATAAAATATAATCATAAAAATTGATTATGTATTTATAAATATGTTAAATGTCTAATTATCCACTTCGATGGTCATATTCAATCCATCATAAATTTATTTCCTCTCTTATGAACTTGTAGAAAATATACATTAATCATGTTGATTGCTAATAATAAAATTTTATTCATGTTAATTGTCCATTGATACCAAACAATATTATAGGTAAGTAGGGATTAATATAGTCTTGATTTTGAAAAAACCCAAAATATACGGTTGTTATCCACAATCGGTTGGAATTAATAAAAATAAATACAATAATGTAACATAAGATATATTCATTTTTAAATATATAATATATATTTCAAAACAGAAGAATTATAATAATAAATTTTATGATAAATCATTTCCTTAACCCCTAATAATAAGTAAAAAATAATTAATTTACCCACTTTGGTTGTTTTTAACTTATCACCCTATGTGTGAGAATTTCATCTCACTATGGGATGAAAATATTCTATTTTTTTTATCAAAAACACCATTAAATACAATATATCCGTTAACACATCATGTCCAAAAATATTTATATAATGTAATTTTTATAATAATAATTTAGATAATATCCTCTGCCATTTCCCATTTATTTATCCCCTATTGATTTGTTTACAAGAATATTTATTATTTTTTAATAATTATGTAATTTATATAATCCATGTGGATTTTAGTTTCTTAAAATAAAAACATGATCACATCTAAAACATTTAGCATTATATAATTCCATATTTCATCCACAAATTATAAATGTTATAATCATTTGGTCACCCTAAAGATAATAATGAAAAAAGAGAACAATTATATCAATTTATAAATCAATTAACCCATAATAATCAAATTAGAATGTCCATGGTTTTATACTACGACATGGTTTTTATTCAAAAAAAATAATGATATGTTCTTTTTCAAGAATATTGCATTCTTTTGATTTTTTTCACTTAAAATAAATATCCAATATGTTTAAATAGATTGAATCATGACATAATAAGATTTAGTAACCTTAATATTCTAGTTTTTAAAACCTATTTCAGCACTTTGGGTCTCTATAGTATTGAATAATTTACGATTTTAAAAAGATTAACCACTAAGAGTGAAAATAAAACTATTAAAGATGAATTTAAACACTAAAAACATGTGTATATGCAATGTGACAATTAATTAAAATTTTTAGACACATATGTAATCAATAAAATATTTTTAGATAGTCAAGACTCCACACTAATAGATTATATACTATTTTTGAGTGTTAAATATCAAATAGTGAGAAAGACACTGTAAGGGAAATGATAATTGATTTTATCTACCCATGGTTGACAATATGTAAATTTTGGATCACAATTAATGTGATACTACATTATTCATTAGTTCTATATAATTTTGTTATGAATAATGTTATAAAATATTAGTCTTCGAAAATTTAAACATATTTACCTTGATTAAAACATCAATTAACAATAAATGACATATAAACCACTCAAACATTATATTATATTTATTGATAAAATATAAATGTATATTTTTCATTAATTATCTCCTTTTATTATATTACTTATCATCACCAATGTTTTATCTTCTACATGATTTAATATTGTTCACTGTTGTATAAAAATAGAAAAAAATATGTCTCCCAAAATAAAACAATACTCTATAATTCCTTCCAAATATATAATGAATAAAAATTGGTAAATAATTATAATCATAATAAATTAAAATGACTATATATCTAAACATAAATAAAATAAAATTAATGGAATTATTCTTTATTGAATTCATGGTATCATATTGTTCTCTAATAAATGAATCAGACACATTATGACCATATATATAATAGGCTGTGATATGGATATTTATTTAAGGTTGTAATCAAGACATTCATCAGAATATGTAATCATATTTTTTAAATATATATAATATAATAATTATTATTGGGATTATAAATAATAACATGAAAACATAGATGAAATTAAATCATTATTTTGAAATAAGGTAAAAATGGGAATGTTCAAATATAGTTAAATTAGGAAAAAAATTATTATAAATATTTAATGAGGTTCAAAAATATGATATCATTACAAAATGTATTCATATCATTGAAAATAGACCTGATATAGTAATACATGATATGTAAGGATCACAAAATAGAAACATGTGTTTTTATATTTTTTGATCAAATATTAACACCATAATATCTCATTAATGCATTTAGACATAAAAAAGAAATAGAAAATATGAAATAAATTCATTTGGGACATAGAAATGTGTTTAATATTATGATAAATACTAATAATATTTTTTTAAATTGATTATTTCAATCATGAGGAGGAGAGTTTATTTCTCATTAGAAATTTATATTTGAAAAATAATAAATTGATGTGGAATAATTCACTTAATATAACTGAAAAATAATAATATTGGTTTTTTAATTTGATATTATAATATTAAAATTAAATAGAAATTCAATGAATTGGTAAACCAACATTTTAAAGTGATAATAATGTATTTATTCCACATAAAAAATAAGAAAGTAATAATTTTTCAATAAAAATTTGTGTATTTAATAGAAATTTGAAAACATGATCATATGTTAAATTATTCAATGAAGAATACAAATAATCAACATAAAAAATTTGTTTTTCATGTTTCATAAAAAAATTAATAAGAAGCGAACAAGAAAGTAATTCATATCAATATAAAAGAATCAAATAATAAAATGAAATTATTTGACTGTGTGTGTGGGTATATATATATATCATAGAATAAGAATTTGTGATGAATGGTAATGGAGAGTGGGAGAGAGATAATAATTTCGAATTAATCTACAATATAGGAGATTCAGCATACCAGATATCCATACTCTCTTAAATTCCAAGGTGACAAATTGAATAAATGAATTACACATAATTAAAATTTATATCATTTCTTATAATAAATATTTATAATAATTTTTTAATATATCAATATTTTTTTGATAATTTTGAGTTTTATAGTGCACAACCACAGAGAGGATTATGTAGTATTATAACTTTTAGTAGTTTCAAAAAAAAAATATTATTTTGTTTATTGTGAATCATTATAATTTACATATCATTCAATGATAAAAAATTCTGATGTTATATTATCAATATTTTAAAATTGATATGATTAATAAATCATTTCTTTTTTATCCATTTATTATGGTTTAATTTCTTAAAAAAATATTACTTTTAATATTTTAATATTCATTATTAGTTATAAATATATGTCCATAAACAAAATTAAAATCAATTATTAATAACAATTCCTATTATGAATTATATATTTAAATGTGACTATAATATATAATGAAAATGAATCTAAAACACATATAGTCACCTATAATAGTGTTGGGATATTCATTATAAATTATTTTAGGTTGAAAGAAGGATAAACTTTGGTAATGATGTAGGAGGGTTATTTGTGATAATTATTTTCTGAAAAAAATTCATTGATTGGGTGAAATATTGAATGATTGATGGTATTTGGGAGGGAATCATCGTGAAAAAAAAAATCATTTTCATCCATATCTAAACAATAATGGTTTTTATTTTTCTACCACATGTGACATATCTCTGATAAGGATATTTTAAATACATAAATAAATTTACAAATATTTTGATAAATTATAAAAAAAAAAAAATTTAATCGATAATTTGTAATGTTATTTAATTTATTTTTTATAAATTACAGGAGACATAGGGTTGAAAATGAAAGAATGAAAATGAAATATTGTTATTTACCCTTAATAATTGACAATACCTTAAATAAAAAATGGATTTTATATATGTTTGAAATGATACAACCTAATAGTGATGTTAGTGTTTAAGAAAAAATGTGGTAAACTAATTTTTGAATAGAGATATTATTTAAAAGTGAAGTTAAATTTGTGGAGGTGGAGTGTACATATTGTAAAAGCATATTTTTTCTTTAAAAAATATTATTTTATATAATATGTTTTTTTTCTATTTAAGAATAATATCTATTGTTTTTATAGTATACCTTAAAATATATTAATGGGTATAAAATTGGGGATATATACTAGAATCATTAACCAAGGATATTTTATCGGATTTTATTAGCATGATTTATATTTTTTTACTGTATTTCCTTATACAAAATTTTATATTACACTTTATAAAATTTTATAAAATAAAAACCTTAGTTATATTATATTTTAAATAACACATACTGATCTTTATATCATAAAATACTTGTAATCATTAATAATAATTTAACATTTAATTTACTAAATTTTGATAGTAGTTTTAGGACACTGGGTTTTATTAATAATTTTAATTACCATAGAACCATTCTTCTATATCCTCAAACAAATAATTTTATATATATTTTTAAAATGAACTAAAAATACACAATCCAGTGAATATTTTTTATAAAATAAATTAAAAAATGGATACTATTTTAAATTTTCATAGTTTACATGATTAAATCATTACCTATTTTTATATTATTTTCTCGTGTTATCCATTTATAATTGATAGAATCCTATAAAACTAGCAAATGATACAAAAAACATTTTTATAATCATATGGAGAGAATAAAATTTTTTATATATGGGTTTTCTAAAACTAGTGTATGAATTTCATAAAAATAACTTTTAATAATTCATTTAAAAATATTTTTACCATAAACAATTAATAATTAATATATACATATTAAAAGTTATAATTTTTAGGGTTTTTAAAGATTATATTTTTAAAAAACATTATAAAACATTATAAAACACATATAATTTTTAAAATCATTTCCACAATATAATAATCGTTGAAAATAACTATTTCATGATAATATTATTTAGATAACTCTTTTTCAAAATATAATAGTGTTTGAAAATACATATTTCATGAAAATATTATTTTAAGGAAAAAATATTAATAAATTACCATTATGAAATCCATGTTTCAACTTAGGGTATCATTTCATGGACAATGTATTCTTGAGGCAGTTGGTTCACTCCACACTACTAAGGATGATTTTTGACACTCAAGTTCATTATCATTAAAAAAAATGAGATTTTTTATTTTCACATTTTATTCCACCTAAAAAATTATTTTCCAAACCCAATAAATAATTATCAATAGAGAATAATTTTTATCAAATATGATATTACTAAAACTACTTTTTTTAGAAACATATTTTTTCATCAATCCACAAATTTTGGTGAAATTCGTAATTAAAAAAACAATTTTTAAGTAGTTCATATAATGTATAAATTTATTTTATGCACAATTTTATTTATATATATAACCTTCTATGTATTAAATTTCATGAATATATTTAATTTATAGACATTTTCATGATCATGAATACAATTTATTTTCATTGAATAAACAATCCATGAATAATATAAATGTTTTAATAGATGAAAACTCATCCCATAATATAATTATAATTTTCATTATTATTCCTCATATAAAAAATAATTTGATACATAAAATCATAATTTAAATAATATTTTAAAAATAATTCTTAAAATAATTATTTTATTTAAATAAATATAATTTTAAATATATAAAATTTTAAAATCTAACACCCTTATATTAACAATTGTTTTGTTTGGATAAAAATATAATAATTTCATACATAAAACAACTCAAAAATTAAAAGATTTTTGAAATTAAAATATTATCTTAAATAAATTCATGAAGAGACAATATGATAACAATTTTAAATTAATGAATTATATGTTTTAAAATAACATAACTCCTATACCTTGATATTGGACACCAAAAGATATTGGGTAGAGCTCTTCCTCACTGTCATAAATTTGGAATGAGGTTAAAAATAAAGGATGAGGGAGATTCTAGTTTAGAAAAATGTCTATATACATATACATATATATATATATACATAGGTTATTTCATATATAAAGAAATATATATGTATATATATATAATTGAATTTCAAAGGGAGTAAATATAAATTCAATACCCATTGTTCCTTGATGGATTGAGAGATTAGGAGACTTCATTGTTTTTTAGTGTTCTATCTTGGTGCTATAGGTATATACAAATACCAAATAAAAATGGGATATTTGGGTTTCAAATTTGATTAATAATTAATTTTTTCGTTTAAATTTGGCTCTCTAATATTCTTTGCGAAGAAAACACTCATATTATTGATCGAGTTCCGGTTTAGGTGGATTAGTTCATAAACATGTGGTTTTCTCACTACGATTTAATGAATGTGTGTGTTTTAAAACTTATCATTGAAGGATAGTGATATTATTGGTTGGGTAATATTATTAGTTCTTACCTTTGGTGGTATATTTATTCAAAATAAGGTGAGGGTGATGATGAAAAAAGTGGATAGAATCTTTGGACTTGCATGCAAGAGAAACCAAGTGATCAGTGAGGGAGGGTCACAGGTTGATGACAATCAGTGGGAGGTCAAATGTCTATGAAAAAATCAATCATTTTTATATGATCAAATAAACATTTTTAAAATTCATAAACATTAAATATATTTGATATCCCGTATTGATTCTTCTAAAGTTTGAATTCTTGATTTTATACTAACCTCTTTCTGATGATGAATTGAATAACGTAATAGGGTTCACTCCTGAAATCATCAACACTCAAACTGGCCATCTTCTACTAAACACTTTCACTCACATGGGCCTATAAATGGATCTGTGGGAAGTAATCTTAATATATGTTTCTCATTATCTCCAAATAAATTAACTGACAACCTGCTTGTTATTCTATATTGAGAATCCCCATGAGATGAGCATTTTCCCCATATAGGTTTGTATTGTTGTACCTACTAGATTATATGAAAGGATAGAACATATTTCATTTCAATATGGTTATCATTTAAATGATAAAAATTAGTAAAAAAATCACAAACTTTTCTTGGGTGGTTATAATTTTATTATTTTTTAAAATTTAAAACATTTATATAAATTATTAATTTTTTTCATAATATCTTGTAAAAAATAAATTTTTATTAAAATATTAAATTATTTATTCCAAAGTATTATTTAAAAAAATAATTTTTTATAATAAATGAAATTAATTCTAAACATACTAATTATTTTTTAAAAAAATAATAAATTAAATGATTATAATGTATTTTATAATTTAATAATATAAATAACTATTTGAAACCCAAAATTTCGATAAATTTGATTATAATAATCTCATAAATGATAATAATATTGAATCTAATAAAAAATAAGAAATATTTTAAATTGAAAAAAATATTTACTTGAAAAATAATGATTTTATAAACCTAATAGTTTACCTATACATTTTAGAAATAAAGTAATTAATAACCCTAAAGACTTATAAATTATTAAATATGATTGAAAATTGATTCTATAAATAATTAAACATATATTTACATAGATTATATAAATGTATTTTTTATTGATGTGTTATATAATATTCATAATATAAAATAATAAAATATGAGGTATTGATAAAGGAACTTTTATAAGTATTCATTTATTTTTTATTATTTTAAATAAAAAATTCAATATTAAATGATTATAAATATAGTCACAAAATAACATAATCCTTAAAAATATAAATGTAATATTTTATCAATATTTATAATAAAAAAATAAAATGTGTATGGAAACAAAAATAACTAAATTTATGTAACATTTTTACATTTGTTTATTTTAATTATTAGAAAATATTATTAGATAAAAATTATTAATATTTTTAAATTTATAGGTTATTACATTCTACCCCCATATAAATAATTTATCCCACTAAATACTTTCATTGTGCTTAATGAAATTATCTATTTTTATTTTCAATATTTGAAAAACATGAATCACTAAAAGTATAGGGATCAGCTAAAAAATTAAATACCTAGAACTATAGAAGAAAATTTTAGTATCATACATTATATATGAATGGAAATCCATAATCTTTAATGATATATAAATCGTTCCATTAATAGAATGTATAATATCACAGATACGACATTCTAGGATCTATTATAAAATAATGACATTTTTTTAACGGAACTGAAAATATAAAATTTATTATATATCTGAGAATCATTTACAGTATAGAAATTATATGAAATTAATTAATTTTACCAATTATCATAGTTTACATAATTCAATAAATGACTAATTTCTATTTCTATTTCACTATATCACCTAATAAAATTTAAACGACTTTAAAACCAATAATTTATCCAGAAAACATTATTAAAAATATCAATTGAGAATAAAATCGCCCAGTAAATTTTTTTAAAAAGACAAGTGAAAATAATGTTTGGAAATTACATTTAAAACTAATTTGGATGCATTTTAATTTTCTATAAAAATATATATTTTATGTATAATTAAAAAAATATAAATCATTTGTATATGAAAATATATAATTGTGAAAATATTTTAAAAATAATTTGAAAATGTATATAATTTTGAAACACTTTTGAAAATATAATAAAATTTTATATACTTATTTTATGAAAACCTTATTCTAAAAAACATTATCAATATATAAAAACATTTTATAATACATATTGTGTTGAAATAGTTATTTTGAAAACAAATTTTCTTGTAAATATTCATGGATTGGTCCTTGGAATTTTAAAATATGTTTTTTATTAAAATAAAATTTTCTTATTGAGGGAATAAAAATATCCAATACATATTAAATACATATGGCCACATGGGGCACCTATTATTGGAAAAATTATACTTGATGTCATTGGTTTACTTCCCACTGCTCATGATCAGATATGATTCTTAAGTGATGGGTTCTTATAAAATAATTATGATAGTTTATTTCCAATTTTATTCCCCATAAAACATCCTTAATAAAATCAAAAATTTTCAATAGATAAAATGTTTTCATAAAATATACACTTCCTATGTCTATTTTCTATAATATTTCATTTTTCATCTTTTCACAAAAAATAGTGACATCAATAATTTTAAAGTAAAATTTTCTAATTAGTTTCTATAAAAGAATAACATAATTTTTGAAAACAAAATTATATATATATATATATATATATATATATATATGTATGAAATTACATGAATAAATATAATGTATAGCCAAAATCATGTTCATGGATGAACATCATATACATTGAAAAAAAGTCCATTCATATAATGATTATTTAGAAAGATATAAATTCATCCTATAAAACAAAGGAATTTTTCATTTTTAATCCCTACATAATATAATATACTGATTATATGGGTTTATAATTACATATTTTTAGTAATATATTTTTATTAAATAATTATACCAAATATTTAAATATAAAATGTAAAATATTACATTCAGAAATGTAACAATCTTTCATAAACAAGGGTTAATTTTTAAAAACACATACTTTATTTTCCTGCATAATAACAATGAAAAAAATATAATATTTCAAAATTGAAATCTCATTTTTAAAACAATTAGTATTTGAAATTAGGATAAAAAATTTCAATGCATAAATTATATGTTTGAATATAATATATCTCCTTTACCTTCATATTGGAATCCTAAAGAGACTGTGTATAGCTCTTCCCCACAGGAAAACATGGAAACGATGGTACACGAAAATTAATTGGGAGATATTTTTCTAGATATATTTCAAAATAAATATGTATAAATATATTGGGATATTTATATAATTCTATAAATAGTTGAGTTTCAAATGTGTGGAAATAGAATCTGAGTTCCAATTTTTTCTTGATGAACTGAGGACTTAAAAAGGACATGGTGCTACATCATGTTCTAAGAAGGTATTATATACCCACTTATTACTTGTATAGATATATCTAAATGAAAACAAGGATCTTGGCGTTACAAATTTGATTATGAATATATTTTAAAGTTTAAATCAACATTTCCATGATTCATTGGGATGTTAAGCATCCCATTAGTGACAAGGTCTCTTGTAAGAGGATTGAGTCAAATACATATAGATTTAAATCTTTGAAGTAGTGAAAGTGGGGTTCCAAAATATATCTCATAAATAATGTTATATAGGTGGAATGTTAGTTAGTAGGCCTTACCTATTGTAGTTTATTGCTTTTGAAGCAAAAGAGACAGATGGTGAAGTGGAGTAGAGATCAATGTCGATCTGGATTGTTGGATAATATGAGTTAAAATTGTGGTATGGTTAGAGGTATATTATTATCACATGGATATTGAAATATTTAGATGTGTTTGATTGGATGGACATGATAAAAATGATGTTTTTAAAATGTGTGAATAGTAACATCATATGTGATCCCACATCGATTTATCACATTCTTGGCCAGTGGAATATATACTGACCACTTTCGGTTAATGGATGAAAAAATATAACGATGTCCACACAAAAATTAATTCACAATCTGGTGGGCTATGTCCCACTAAACCCATGGACTCATGAATGCCTACACACATCCCTATTGGATATATAACAAAACTATTCTACTACGAACCTACAAGTAAGGACACGCCCACCATGCTTGTTGCTCCTAGATGGACCTCCAATTGGGTACATCTTTATCCCCACAGTAGAATGTAGTCATATCCCTAATTGAATTCATAGTTTTCTAGAACATGCTTTTTTTTATATGAGTATGTTTTATATGTTATAAGTTATTGAACATATCAAAATAATTACCCATGTGCTTATATTTTCCTCTTATTTATTAATTTATTACATTTACATAAGTCTTTAATATCTGATTATGTCATCATACCAAAAAATAGAAAATAATAAATTTATTAATGAAATAAATCATTATTTTATATCATTTGAACTTATGGGTATCAATAATATTTAGTATTTTTAGACACCACCTCTCAATTCAATATAATACATGTTTTTATTTTCCAAAACAATATAACAATTTATTATCTGTTAATATTATGATAATTATAAAAATAATAATCAATGAAATTGTAATTATATTATACGTAATGAAATATAATTAATATTTTGAACCTAAAAAATATTTCTTTGCTAACTTTTGATATTATAAAAATATTATTATAATTTTTACATCTCAAAATAAATTAATTAACACCAATTATGCCTTATATATTATTTAAGATGTTGGAAAATGGATTTTATAAACTGGTAAAATAATAACTACATAGAATATATATATATATATATGTACTTATTCTTGAAAAATAATAACATACTGGAAACATATAACATTAAAATATGAGGTATTAGAAAATCTTCATTTATGTATAGATTCATATATTGAAACATGTTTGAAGAACAATACAATTCATTAAAGATTATAAATTTTTTTACGTACTTATATAATTCTTAATAAAAGAAAAATAACATTTTATCTCAATTTTAAATAATATATAAAATGATCGTAGAAAAAATTGTTTATGTTTATGTTAAATTTATAATTCATTTTTTTTAATTGAAAAAAATTATTTAATAAAAATTTACTAAAAATCTTAATTTCTGTAATTTTACAATAATTTCTAAAAAAATTGTATTATTTAAAATATAAATTTTTGATGGGTAAATTATAAAAATTTAAACTTATAATTTTATAATATGAAAATTAATTGAAAATATTAAATACGTAATTTTATGTTATCAGTTTAAATCATTTACAGAAAAAATGAAAATGAAAATTTGATTGTATAAAAATAAGTACATAAAAATTATATTGTTATTTTAAGCATTATTTTATTATTTTAATCATATTTTAAGTATATTATTAGATAAAATTTCAATATAAAAATTTTATAAAACAATTAATTTCAACCTATTATGCACACAAAAGTTCAAAAATTGAAATATTTCAAGTTGAAATGATTGAAATAATAATCCATTAATGAGAATGAAATTTATTACCAATAAGATACCATTGAAACAATATATTTTTAGTGATATATATGGATAAATAACTATACATAATATATATGATAATAAAATAAATATTTATGTTTATGAAATTATTGTTATTTATTTGAAAATGTATATATATAATATTATATATATTATCTAGGGAGTTAAATTTAATTAAATGACATAAAAATATAGTAATATTATTATTCAACACTATATTATTAATGTGTACATATGGGTACATTATTTATTAAACAAAAAATGGGAAATTGAATTCATAAAATAATGAATTCGTTTTGATAGATATATAATTTGTTTTAATATCGTATAATTTTTTTAATACTTCATTAAAAATAATTATATATTTTTTAATAAATAAATATAAAATAATGGTGCAATGAAATTTATAAAATATATTTCAAAAATTAATTAAAACTTTTCTAAATAATCAGGGATATATACAAAATAGGTATTTTCCATAAACATAATCCATATACCCTTATACTATAATGTTTAAATAATATTTCTTATAAACCATATATATTTATTATTATATAATATGTTTAATTATTCGAGATTTTAATTTTTTGTTATTTTAGTTCGAATTTTATAATTTTATTTATTTGACATAATTAAATTATTAAAATAAATATATAATATTGTAATATGTGATTTAAATAAATTTAATATGGTTTGATGTAAATGAAGAAATTTAAATTTCAACAAAATTTTATTCATCTATTCTATTATTTATATATATCTTTATTTGTATATATGATTAAAATTAATTTTATTTTTAATAACACGGTCATGATATATTAATATATGATGCCAATATATATATATATAGAAAAATTAATTTCTCAATATCATTTTTAGATAACAATCATTATTAAATTATGATTATGAAATTTAAACCACACACATTAAGACACTTATATAATTTAAATAAAGTGAATAATAAAATTAATTCATAAAATTTCATTGATTTCATATTTAATAATATTAAATTCTCAATGTTAGAGTATTGAACATGTTTTATTATAAAATTAAATCTAATGACCATATTAGTTAATATAATAATGATATTTATAAAGAAAATTTGTTATTATTATTGTATTTAATTTTCTTACGCTTTTAAGTTAAAATATTAAGAGGTCGGTTGATATGATGGTTGGCTAATAAACAATTACAATGAATGAAATCCTTAACAATTTTAAATTAATTTTTTTTTGTATGATTTGAAGGCTAATAAAAATCATTTTCTATATATTTTATCTTTAACAAAAGATATATGAAAATAATTATGATGTCATGTTATAAAATAAAAAATCCTATATGAAATGATAATAGGTTATATCAAAGAACAACAAATTTATAAAAAATAGGATCAATATGTGAATCCTTTTACTCTAAGGATATAAAAATTAAGTTCCGATTAAAAGAAAAATTAATTATAATGGAAATAATATTTACATATTATCAGTGATATAAATTTTATATTCATAAAAAATATTATTTTTAACAAGTATTACACTATGTATTAGACATCGAATTATGAAATTATGTGGATATAAATCCGTGTATATTAGAAAAATAGTAGAAATAAGGTATTTTGTGATGAAGGAGATTTATTAATTCCTGAATATATTTTTGAATATTGCTGATTTTGACAAGATATTAGTTATATTTTTAAAAAAATTGACCATATAATAGTTTTACTACACATAAAAACTCTAAAATCATGATTTTATAGTCAATGCATCCAATGAATTATTAAAATGATAAATATAAATTTTATATAAATTTTATTGAAAGAAACCATGAAGTGAAAAGCGATAAATTAATGTTAGTAATTCAATATCCCATATGTTAGACAATATAAAATATATATAAACAATTTAATTTCATGATGGGTTTATAATAACATTAAATATAGAAAGCTTATGGAATTTCAAATCTGTATTTAATAATAGTATTTTGTATCAGGAATTTACTTCCATTAAATTTCATTTTGATGAATGACAAAAAACATATAATAATTGTGTTTAAATTATTAGATCATACCAATTAATTTATTTTCCAAATATTATATTTCGTTATAATATAATATAATATGAAAATATTTTCACATTAGGTGATATTATGATAACATCTCGAGATATTAAAACACAATTTTTTATTAGAAATTTTAATGAATATTTTGACTAATGTGACCACAAGATGTAAACTGCAAATATGGTATTTTAAAATATACCAATAAAATGACATTATCAAGAATCAATTTTTTATATATGTAGATAATCTAAATAATATCATATAAATTAACTCATTAAAATTATGTTGTGTTTATATAATGTTTAATGGTGAACTATGGAATAATTAATTTTTTTTATAAAATTAAATTTTGATCATTGGAGATAATTTCATTTGGTATTTCATAAAAAATTCACAATATATAATGATATATTTTATGGATCATATTTTATTAAAAAAATATATTATGGTGAATTTATGTTTATACCAGGGTTCGGTACAAAACATCGAATTATAAATGATTAATAATAACATTCATGTAAATAACGGTGTATTAGTCATTAAATTGGTTCGGGTCTCATCATTGTCTTGTGTAAGACCCTTATAATTATAATGATTTGAATTTTCACACATTATTTAATATATTTATGGTGAAACATCATGTATAAATTACATTTATGATATAAATGGATCATTGTAGAAATTAACCAAGGGGTGCTATAATAAAAAATGATGTTTTATATCCCGTTGCATGATATGAAATCCATATATACCCTAAAATGATATTAAATAGACACAAGAGTCGAGTTTTTTGTTATATATTAGTTTTTTATTAATAAATTAAAATATGATCATTAAAATAGTATTTTCTCTTAATAATTATCAATAAGAATGAAAACTATTATGAAAATAGATATATATGAGGGGATGTGTCCCCATAATTTTATTATTGATGATGTTGACATTGACATGTCATAGTGAACATAATTACATCATTTTATAATTTCTATGAACTATGGTATAAATTAGTAAAATATATTAATAATAAATAAAATAATTTAAATTATAATATATAATAAAAATTTTAGGAATGAGGAGTTGGTAAATATTGATGATAAATTATTTAATGATTTTAATTTCATGATATTTTTTAAAAAACCATTACAATACAAATTAATGTAATTTCTTGAATTTAATTAAAAAATTTAATATGTGATAAACTACCAAAAATTAACAAATTTGTTTCAATATTATTTTATATATAGTTGTTATGGTTTACTAATAATTTAATAACCCTACATAGAAATGAAAAGTGGTAAACATGTGATTCTCTCAGTAAGAAAATGTAATAAAATAATGGTCAATTCTTGTCATGGATTAATTTGGTCAAAATTAAATAATTTGATGATATAAAATAATTTCGATATTTGTGATAATAATATAATCATGGTAATGTAGTATTATTTGATAAATAAAAAATGATAATTTTCAAATTGGATTTGAAATAAGGAAAATAGTTAATAGAATTATTTTAATGATTCATATTTTCAACATAGGTGATTCCATTTCATTGAATGATATTGAACCTAAAAAGTTTGATGAGAAAATTTTAATCTGTGTTGTAATAATCATTACCTAATAAATCAAGTATATGTCCTATGAAATTGGGTATTCCCAATGAAATTTCTACATTTTAGTAGGCAAAACATATAATAAATTATATAATTGTAAAATATATCTCATTCCATTTGTAAAATTCCTTAAATATGTGATAAAGCATGAATCACATCCCTCAAGTTCCTGAAATTTATATTGAATATAAATTTTATATATAAAATTAAAAAAATATAAGGAGTAGTCATCATGAAAATACAGTAACTTCAGTGTTAAATAAAGATTTAGCAAATGGTGCACAAACATGGATACATGAAATTGTCCATTGAATGAATATTATAAAAAAAACTTACTAGTTGATATATAATATTTTTTGAAAATAAATATTTCATTCCCAAAAAATATAGATTAATCAATGTTAAAGGGGTTGATATGATAAAATTGTTGATAAAAACATAAATCAAATGAATTTCTCTTTTATAATGGGATGTGGTATAAAGACATTAGAATTTCAAAATATTTTATAAATTGTAATACGATGATCATTTATAAGAATTTATATCTTACAATGATATTTAGTAGTGAAAGAAATATTGTTTATTGAAGAGTGAATGAGTGGAAAATTATTTCAAAATATATTTCCTCTAAATTCTATGTTTCATAATAGTGAATGTGGTAAATAAAAATCATAATAATTAAAAATTACATTTTTAACAAAAATATTATAGCTATGTGTGCCATATATAATGATGTGAGTAATCTTCAATAGTAAATTTGTGAATCATATTAAACATGTGATACATTATTCAATGGAAACAATCAATGAATTATTATAAGTCTATGAAGATAAAAACCAATAAAAATATTAATAGTTACATTTGGATGTGTATAAACTCATGAAAACCCCCAATCAGGACTACCCTAGGGACTAAAATAGAGAAATAATTACCATAAATGTTCTTCTTTATTAAGGCTTGGTTGTTGAGTAATAATGTTGTATAAAACATTTATATAGAAAAATTACCATCATACATTATATTAATAATTGTTTTTTAAAAAATTGACATCATAATATATAAATATATCATCAACCAAAAAATTCATATAATAATGATTATTCCATAAAATTAGAACACACTAAATAAATATAAAAAATAAAATTCTAGGAAGAAAATCATTTAAAAATATAAAGATCTAATATTTTATTCTCCACCTTGTAATGATAATCCATTTTAAATAATAAAAATATTATATATATATATATATTGTTTAATATAATATATATATAATTCTGAATATAATATATAAATATATTTATTTTATACCCAGTACATCTCTTGAGATTTATTAAGAATAAATGTAATTGACAATATAACAAAAATTACAATAAACCAACAGTAATATAGTCAACTACATCTATGAAACACTATGGAAAAATCACCACATACCAAATAAAATCTTAATTGAATAATTTCATGAACATATACAAATCAAGGCTCCCTAAAACAACATCTCTCCAAATTTGGCTAGCTCACTCCCCAATATTGAATTATCTATTCTAAATCCATCAAGCACTAATATGGTTTAGGTTTAAACCGTATATATCTTATCCTCGTATAGTGTCTATCATCATATAATAGAACCATCACATTATAACCACAACCATTCCAAAATTCATAGCCACATTATCTTTAGTATCCCAGATAAATAATAATATGATATCATTGAAATTAAAGTCATCATCCTTATACCATCCTACTTCAATTACAATACCCACTATATAGACCACCTCATCAAATAATATTTCCAAATGGAGATATTTAATTTAAAAATTTCTAACCGTAATCCCTCAGCAACATATATATTTTGGAAATAAATAGGAATTCATATAACTTTTTTTTCAAAAAGGTTATATAACATTAATGGTTTTAATAATTACTATATAAAAATGTTCATCACACATTCACACACACACAAACACACAGATATATATATAGTCCACATAGAAGACAAAACAAAAAGGTCTACGCAATAACTACACTATAATATTCCAAAACCATCACAAAAATACAATCATCGTGCACCATAACAACATCAAATAATCACCCTAGTAACTATCCAAATATTCTTCTCAAAAATACCATTAATTTTACTAAATGAATACATATTAATTGTGAAATTTTAAAAAGTATGGATCAACTATTACCATCCTTGTTTTGTTCATTTAGTTATTTTAATCGATGATTAAAAAAAACAACTATCTGTAAATTAAAAAAATAATTCTATAAATTTACCCTTTTTAAGCATTTACTAATATTATATTCAAATCACATTATATATTAAATTCCATTATATAAAAATTAATAATTATATATATTATTTAAAAATTTCACTTCTACAATGAAGCATCAAATAAATACATTGATTGTTAGGCATATTATTGTCTCATAAAAAATCCTACTTCAAATCTAAATGTAATGAATCTAAAACTCATGATTTTGATGACCACAAAAATCTAATCCCTCAATGAATGAGAACCCCCAATATAGCTTACAAATAATCATTAAATAACCATTATATACCCACTTCCCCACACATGATAAAAAGTATATATGAACCTATTAAATAAAATAACTCTATAATAGACCCCACGTGACCTCACATTCAATTCCAAGATGACTTATATGAATTCATAGACAACCTAAACATTCAAAAGAAAACAAATTTAATTAAAAATAACTAATAAATATTTATTCACATAAAAAAGAAATACTTTTTTTAATGTTGATACTAATGATTTATTTACTATCTCAACATTATTATCCAAAAATTTAATGTTTATTCCAACATAAAAATCACAACATAAAATCATAATTTTCAAGAATAATTTTTTTCAGAAATAAAAAACAAACACTTATATGTATGAAGGGAAACATAAATAAGACATGAAAAATAAATCAATTCACCCATTCCTATAAATTTCCTTATATATAGATCATGGTATTTGTCATAAAAATATATACTAGTCCCCTAATGAATAGAGGACCATAATTTTTCAATAACTATCACAAATCAAGTAAGAGTTCTAAAATCCCATATATATACTAAATCATCAAAATACTATGTACATGAATTCTAAAAAAATGTGATGATCTAATAATTCTTATCACACCAAGCGATGCATCGATAACCCATGTACTAAATTAATCATCAACCACTCAAATAAACCCCATCAAACCCAAATAAATATAACTACAATAAAATTCTTGGAATGATTTCCTATGAAAAAAAAAATAAGTTTGAAGGAACCCCCATGGTATCAAAAAATTGTTTCCCAAAGCGAAGGATTAATGATATTGAACTGGGACTGAATGGTCTCTAAATATAAACTATGGTATTGTAATTCACATAATGAATTTAATTTTAAGGGATTTAATTTTGTTGCGAAAAAAATTAGTATACATGCTGAAAATATATATCCTTTGTTAAATTTTACAGGAAATCACAAATTACTTTTATCAAAAAATACCTTTGATATTATATATATATATACATTGTAATGTACATTTGTCTAAATAATACTAGTAATCAAAAAATATATGTACCACATATCCAATAAAACTGTGAAAGGAGCATGACATAAATTGACTTGACATGCATTATTAGATGAACATTGGCCCAACTTTTGGGAAACGAGTTCCATATATAACAATTAAACAGTATATGATTGAATGATCCAAAACCATTACCTCATCCTCTCCAACACATTGGTGAGTATTATGGTGACAATATCAGCCTTCATCAACCCCAATGAACATATATACAATCCCATAATGTTGATCATGTTTCATAGTGTAAGGGTCCAATAAATATACATTATATTTTATCAAACCACTTTATTCTTGATACCTCAACCATGAGGGAAAAACTACAGTCCCAGAATTCCCTATATCTCGATTGATCGTCAAAAATATTCCACATCATATCCAAATTTACTAATCCATATCCTTCCATGAAATAGATGTTATTAAATCATTGACACACACATATCTCTTATGATATCAATATTACACAAACCCCAAACACATTCTTCTATGCTACAAAAAAACCATTATACAAAACCCTCTCTTTCATAAAAATCAACTCAAAATACACTTATCACATTATATTCATCACATGGGACATCTATAATAAATAAATAACAATGATACATAGTCATATGGGTTATATAATTTCATTATAAAACATTAAAATTATACTCATCCTTTTAAATGAAAAGATAATTTAGAATTATGATTATCTGACATAACTAACAACGATGAATTTTTTGGAAACCTCCAAAAAGATATGTATCCATTAAAAAACATTAAATAATAAAAATATACATCAAAATGAACTCTAATGAATACGAAATTCCATAAATCAACACATCAATCCTCTTAATCATTATCAAAATAAAATTAAATATTACTAATTATTTGTACAATAAATCTATGAATAACATTTCAAAATAATCTCTTCCAAAACATCATGTCCTTATAGGGCTCAAAACAATGTATCATATCACTTATATAGAACCCTATCCCAATAATAATAGATATCAACTAGATGTTCTATGAATTTCAAGACACCCTCACCATCAAAATCTCACTAATAGTTAATATGATAATTGTAATAAAAAACAACCAAACCTATAAAATGTGAAATTTAAAAAAGATATTATCTATATTTGGATGAAATAGATACAAATTTATGACATTTTTTGAACATGTAAATTTAGTTTATAACCCGGGGAGAAATAATATTCCATTATCCAATGATCTGTTTCCTTAATTGATGTGGTTACCTTAAAAAACGATGAGCAAAAAACCTATTCTCTAAGAGCCTTGTCGTATGATCTACAAAATATTCCTAGTTAAAATCTTACACAATGATGAGATTTTGGATCATTCAACTCATTTATATAATAATATACAACACACCTAGAATTAGGACAGTTGATTCCCCAATCTGCATCCAGAACATTAAAATATCAAAAGTCATTCCAAATAAAATGTGAATAATAAATCAACTATGTAAGAGAGAAAAATGATTTTATATGATTCAGAAACTAATGTAAAACAATTAAAACATTCTCTTCTAAAATATATAAAGTAATTCAGTAAAATATAATCATTTATCATCATTATATGATCCATCATCCAAACCACATTAGGATGTAAATATCTTGTAAGAAAAAAACTATCTTCCAATAGAATGTGTTTCTTATCTTTAAACATTCATTATAATACAATGATCTATATTACAAAATATGGTTCAATTTACCCAATAAAGATACCCTATTTCATCCACACAAATCCTGCAAAAATCACACAACATTCCCAATTCACTAAACATGAGGAATGGTTTCAACAACAAAAACTTTTCTATGACACCATAATAAAAATAGATACACCCCAGGCTCATTGATGCTCGTTTATAAATCCCATCAATATGATATCTCACTTCTAATCATGTACTTCTAGATTATACAAAAAAACAAACATGAATACATATTTTATCAATCCCATAATGATCTATCATTAAACATGATATTTACTACATCGTATATCAAATCACATAATACCATAAATGATGACCCCTTATGGAATGATACGTCTAGGAGACACATGGATGCATTGATACAAATTGTAAAATAAATTCGAGAGGAATATCCTGGAATGCCACAAACATAAAAAATAAAATTTGAACAACTACTTAAAATATCATTCAACCCATGAACATTATTCTAAAGCAACATCATGAATGAAAATTTTGAATATCACCTATACCACCATATCTCTCTTATGAGAATCCATCACTAACTAAAACATAAATGATTGATATATCACCATAAACACAAATCTTCCATAACTTTTCCCTTATGTATAGGGATGAAATAGTTCATGCACCACCATACAATATAAATAAATTCATGAATGTCCAAAAAATCATTCCCATGATCACATACAATGTGAATCTGCATCTACATTACCCAACCTCATAATGTATGATATTATAAATTCCATGTCATAGTAAAAAACTATCCACTATAGCTTTTATTTTTTCATATCCTATAGATTAAAATCATGACATATGATATTTTAAATTTCAAGGAACACAAATCCCAAATAAATAAATATTTCTCTCAATATCATTACAGAAAAGACCACCACCTCCAAATCAAGGTCATAGGTTTCATAGTTTTTTATTTGGTATTGTTATTACCATGACACATATTATTTTATCTCTCATGTATATATAATAAAAAATCCAAAATAATATGGGAACCATCATATTACGTGACAAATATCCCTCCCACATCATAAATATGAATAATGTTATAACATTATTATCTTCTCTTATAGTTAGTTGACTGTCATAAATCTGCAATAAATTTTCAATAATGTTTATTACATCAGTATAATAGTTTTAAATTGAAATAAAAACTAATTTAACATGGAAATTAAACATTAATATTAACTAAAGACACCATAAACATTAAAAACCTCTGAAACATTCATTAGTAGTACTCAATTTACAAATTCCAATTTATTTATAAGTACAAGTACCCTAATTTAATTCAATACCTTTTATAAATTTAAGGGATCATCCCTCTTCTAATATATACCCATGTAAATTTTAGCATAAATCTAATGGTGTCAACAAACATGAAAAATTGGCAAAGGATTACAACTATTCTCATTTTCAGACCCTAAGTATACAAGGACATCATTGATAACATGACCACAAATTTATCCACTATCTTACATTACCTTTTGTTTAGTAGTCAAGTGAATATAACACTGATATTAAATACATAGAATTTCATAAACATTATCCGTATTATCATAAATCATATTGTCGATGTTCCCTATTGGATTTCATTCTACATAACTTTCTTTTGCTGACATCATGAATACAAATTATGAGTCTAAAACTAGCTATACAATAAACATGTTGAATATATCCTTAATTAATAGTTGATGGAATCAATTTTTATGAATAATATTATTCAATTTATATTACTCTAAAATAGATGAAAAACTTCATATACCATCATGTGGACCAATATAAGATCACCCCATAGTGACACACTATTCCATTTGAAAAACTTCTACTGTAGATATTCAAAATGATGTATTTTATTCTAAATCAATGAAGGTGTCATCTGATAAGGTTTTTTCAATATTAGGTTGTAAACAACAGGATTTGCTATCCTAAAGATGATATCATGATGATTTTTTATATCAATAATGTCATTATGGAAAACATCTGAAATTTACTCACTAACTCAATATAACACAACAGATTCACCTCCATATAGCCAAATGATAATGATACTAATTTAGTAATGAATAAAAATATATATTATTAATATAATGGTCACCAACATTAATTAATAAAATATATCAGAACAATTATTTAAATATCTAGACTCTCCTAAAAAATTGATCAGTAACTGTAATCATATAATAGAAAAATATGATACAAAATATAAATCAATTTAAATGTAAATGAAATGTAAAAGCATCATATAATGTTAAATGTGACCCCCCGATTGGATAACAAACCCATAAAAATAATGAATACTCCTATAAACTAAAATTAGTGTAGTCGACCTTACGTTTATTGGTATCCTCTATTCATTGTGTACCATGGATCGTACTATGGTGGTGGAAAAATCAAGGAAAATTTATAAATTGACATTATGAGGGAATCTAGATAATTACCAAATATCACATTAAAAACTCATTGTATCATCTGGTGATAGTGTATCTATCTAAAGATTCATTCCATAACAAACTCCAATGCATCATCACCAATTAAAACCTCTATATACTCACTTATACATAAGTACATGATGATTTTTTATAACATTTTTAATCCAACAATCAATATTTCTATCAAATGAAAATAAACATATTATGCATAATATTATTATGGAATCTGGGGAAACTATTAATGATGGGGAGGATATATAATATTTATTATATTCAATGTTAAACCCTAAGAGTAGTTGATATTTTTGATAAATGATTTTCATTTTCATCAGATGGATTCCACACAATACAAGCCATTGGTGGGTATATGAAAACATATTACCAAAGGGAATGGAAAGAAGAAAACATTTGAGTATGAAACTCAAACAGATTGAACCTTGAACTATATAGTTTATACAACCATCCAATTATATTCCTACAATATTTGGAACTATGATTTCTTCCCACTAGAGATGACTATTGAATACCATTAAACCTTTCATTAAAAACTTCAAATAAATCTATAACTAAAAATTATCATATGAAACATTTAATTCCCTCCACTCTCTAAGATATTGGATTCACCATTATCATATAGCTTCTTATATTTTATCAATATAATGTATATAATTATACTCTTCCCTAGATCTATTCAATCAGAATCATATATTTAGAAACTCAATCTATATCATAATCAATAAGACATAACTTGTCCTGGGGGCCAATGTCATGACTACCCCATGACCACTTTCCATAGGCTATGGGTTCGAAGCAGGCACGAGAATGAAATTTCCCTAAAATTGGGATGGTATTTCCATTAATCTTGAAAACACACAATCCAAGAAGAGGATAAGATAAAAACAATGTTGTAAAACTACAATAGTAAAATTGTTTAATGAAAATAACTGGGTAGGAATACAAGACCAACTAAAAGATATCACTACAAAATAAAACATCTCTTGAGATCATCCACAAAGGATCCTAAATAAAGGTTAGGTATAGCATATCTCTATAGCTGTCCACGTCAACCAGTCACCTCTGTGTGTGACCTAGTCCTGGCCCCCTAAAGTCTCATCCAAGCTTCTAGTCATCTGAAGAAGACATGACAAGGTGCAGGAAAATCTTATGTAGGGGTGAGTATGAAAATAACCATTAGGGACCCCAAGACCCACGAAGGACTCCCATAATTTGACAAAAGAAACCCAAAAAGCAATACCTCAAACACAAAGCATGAAATAAAATATGCATACGCCAGTTATACAACTTAGAGATCAAGAGTAAAGATGATTTATCGTCTAAAATATATTTTTATTCCGTTTTGATGTTTCACAACAGAACCATGAAAAAATTAGTCCATTGTCAATCCACATAGGGTTGTATGTCTCTCATCCATGATGAACGTCTCTAATGTTGGTCTTTATCGGGTTGTGTACTACTGATCAAAATAGAGTCTCTAGGATGTGATCCACAAAGGGTCTCTTTGATTCTAATACACTCAGGGTTTGTATTATGCTAATCCACATAGGGTCACCAAGATGCTGATCCACATAGGGTTTCTATGACGCTGATCCACATAGGGTCACTCTTCAATTGACTGAAATCCATAGGATTCCCCGCACATGGTGCTTTTGAGTTCCGTAGAATATACTCTTCATGATATCAGTCATTCCTCATCTTTCAAAATGTTGTACAAATGAGTAACCAAAAGGACTACCATGTTGTATGGGTTCTAATGCGAAAGATATCACATCAATTGGACACACGGTCAAGGAGTAATAATCGTTTTAGTACCGAGGTCCTGGATGGATTTGGGTTCGATCCAACATGGTTGTACACCAAAATTCCCCAAAAAATAGTGGAAAATATAAAAATGAACATATTTTTTCATGAATTACATCACCGTAGATAGATCGTCAAATGAACATTTGGTTTGTGAGATATGACCTTTTAAGAAAAACTGGGTCCAAAAGGGTATAGGTACAGTTCGACCCGGCTCAACCCGAACTAGCTTGGCCATCCTGAGGGTGTTGTGCCATGGTGGGCTCGGTCAGCAGGGCCGTGGACCGGCCCGACCCACATTGACTGGGCGCACACCGTTGGGTCGTGCGGGGGTTGGAACCCCTTTTTATGGACATTCATCTATTCGTTTTTCATTGAAGGCACCACATGGAACTACCCCTTCTGTCCGTAGGACTTATGGATCATGGATCCCCCTCCACCATGGCTCGATGTCGTGGCCTCCCTCCATGGAGCAGGACGACACACCTCTAGCTACGAACGTGACTTTCCTAGGTCCAATTTCTCTTAATGTCTTCCGCGATTGGCAACAATCAGTTTCCACCATCATCCAGTACACTAGTGTCGCCCCATTGGGGATTCTGTGGGCCATAAGGTGATCTGTGGTGGTCCACTATCCCTTTTTTGAGCTTATGTGCCTCCCGAGAAGCTTCAAACACTGGGTGGATATCAAATTTATCTTTCTACCATATTTTTATGTTTCCCACAATGAATGAAATCAAATAAACAATTAAATATGGTATGGGACTTGTTTGGATGAATCAATCCCTCCACATTAACAATATAACAAGGGTGAGTGTTCAAATATCATTGGGAGAAGACTAAACCCTATTCAAAACTGTAGAAACAGCAAACCTCATATTTTTTTAATCACAGATTAACTTATTTTGGAAAATATGTGTTCATCATGTTTTCCAAGGATGATAGATTGAAACAGAACCACTATAATTTCATGAAAAACCCCTACCTTGGATTCGTAAGAGATGTCTTGATAGAGGGAGGAAACTCCAAGTTAATTAAATATATCGGCATTTGTGATTTATGGATTGATTCCTCCAAAATCGTTGTTTAAGCCTCTATTATTATTTGAAGGAAAATTTCATTATTCGGTTCTTCGTCAAAAATTCCCCCATGATTCCCCAAATATGTATTCCCCACCATATCAATAATTTATGATATTAACTATCATTTAAATTAATTGTTCATTAATTGGTGTAATTAATGAACCATAATAATTATACGAGGTGTAGTTACACTACCTTTGTGTAATAGTGAAATTAATGTCGCTATTTAAATTTTCGACCACCTCCATGGTCCCCACCACCATCACCCAAGAAGAGGTTGAAAATTAATATAACAAATTATGTTATTTTATTATTCTTTCAAAATTATCATAAAAATATCCTTTTTACACGAACTACTATGGTCGATGTTAAGCCTCCCATAAGCAAATCCAAGCTCTGTGAGTTCAACAGTTCCCTCACATTTCAATTATAATCAATGATTCAAAAGATAGGAAATGACGGCCATGCGTTTACTGAACATACCTTAAAAAAGTTCAAAATTCTGGTCAATGATATGTAGGCCTCAGAATCTCATGCTGTTAATTTATGAAAACTCCTAATAATTCTATTAAATTTGTTTAAAAAAAATTACATGGGATTTTTAGTCATTACCTTCACCACAGCATATAGATTTTAATCCCCAAAATCTACTAAAAATCTAGGAAATAACTATGGGTACTGAACCAGTATTTGAGCCTCCCACTGTCATGTTCTCTCCCTGAGGTTCACATTCTGTCACTAAACACTCAATAGAGGAATTGACCGCCAATGTAGGACCATGATTATAATGATCTTCTATCTCCTCTGGGATCTCTGTGAATGTCTCCCCATTGTCAAATTCTAGCTCATCCCAGTCGATAAAATTCAATGGATCATGAATGTATCTCCGTAGCTGCAACGTATGGAAAACGATAGGCACCAGATGCATATGTGGGGGAAGAGATAGATAGTTTTCCACCTCTCCTACACTTCTAAGGATATGGAATGGTTCGATGAACATTGGAGATAGCTTATCACCCCATACAAATCATCGCAATTCACATTGGGTTGAGACCAGTATGAATACTTGTTCTCCCTCCTCAAAATATATGGGTCTCTGTATTCTATCATCATTATACTTCTGACATCTTTGTGCAGTATTCATATTCTCTTAGATGATATGCAACTTCTTAGAGGTATCCCATACCAACTCTGGACCCTTATGTGAGGACTCCAATGAGTCTATCCCATATATATGTCATTATCATGGTCGCCCATATTGGGCCTATAATAGAACAATTCCGATGGTGGAGTGCTAACAATTATTGTATGTGAATTACACCAGTGGCAGGTGGTCCTCCCAACAACAGCCAAAATCAAGGATAGAAGCACGAAGAATTTCCTCGAGTGTTTGTATGGTCTGCTCCTTCTGACCATCTGTCTGAGGATGGAAGGCAGTGTTCAAACATAGCTGAGTCGTGAACACCTCATTTAATAACATAAAAAATCAGGATGTAAAATGATCATCACGATATAAGACGATCGCCGAAGGTATCTCATGATTCCGTACAATATCCAGTACGTAGAGACGTCCAAACCCCTCTAATGATCCATGCTCTCAGATTGGTAGGAAGTGGGCATATATGGTGAGTTGGTCAACGATCACCCAGATAGAATCGTGGCCCCTGGACATATGTGGTATTTCGGTCATGAATTCCATATAGATTTCATACCACCACCTCTATGGTACCTCAAGTGGCAGTGAAAATTCTATTATAACATAATGTTAACAATTCAGTTACTGACAAGTGGGGCATCGCGATACAATCTAAGCCACTTCTTTCTTCATCTCTTTCCACTCGAACTGATAATGGTGGTCCTAGTACATCTTTACAAAACTATGATTTACTTTCAAACGGGATTTATGTAACTCTTTCATCACCTCCTCCAATAGCATCCCCGGTACCATGGTGTGTTCTCTAAAGAATATGAATTTCTTCCCACATTCCAAAAATCTATCAAGAACATGTCCTAAAGATATCTGAGCTTGTTAGGCCTCACAGTCTATATCCCAATGATATTCCACAACATCTCACTAATGTATTGGTGGAGTAACTATCATGGAATTGGGGTATGCTTCTTCATAACTATCAACGATGGTTAACTGCAAAGCGACCAGCTGCTCTGTCACCTCACTCAACAACTGTAGACCAGACCTCATCCTCAGTGTGTCTGCCACCATGTACCCCTTCCCATGAGTGTAGAATATCACAAATTCATTATCCCAGAAGAACTCTAGCCATCATTTACATCTCTGGTTCATGTCCTTTTGTGAGAATATATATCTAAGACTATTTGTATTAGAGTAGACAGTAAATTGTTCTCCCATTAGGTAGTGTCACCACAACTTCTTGATGAAGACCACTGGTGGTAAATCTAGGTCATGGGTAGCATAGTTCTGCTCATTCTATCTCAGTTGATGTGATCTGTATCCAATCACTGCTTTCTCCTGCATCAGGACACAGCCTAGACCAGTACCTAATTCATCACAATAGAATGTAAATCCAACGACCTTTTCTAGAAACCTCAATATAGGGGAACTCATCAGTCTCTACCTCAACACCTGAAAATCATTCTGGAATCTATCCATCCATAGGAAGGGTTTTCCCTTATAGTCAAGGATGATAAGGGTGTCACAACTCTGGAAAAGTCAGGTATGAGAATATTGTGGTACTCTTCCAACCCCATGAAACTCAGTACCTCGATCACTCCAGCGAGGCTCCCAATAAAGTATTGTTTCTTTCGTCTTTGGATCCACTACAACTCCACACTTTGAGATAACGAGTCAAAAAAATTAGAACTCTCGTATATTGAACATGCACATAGAGAGAGTACCATAAACCTGGTGCTCTTGGAGTGTATCCTGATCTATCTACAAGTGGGTATCATGATACTCCTATGTCATTGAGTAATCCAATATGTCATCAATGAAGACCACCACAAAGTGCTCGAGGTAGGTTTGGATGGTACTGTTAATGATTAGCATTAACACTATTGGGGAATTACCCATGAAAAATGTAAATACAGAGAACTCATATTGGACATAATGTCATCTGAAGGGCATCTTTGAGACATCCTCATCTTGTATCCGGAGATCAGGAATGCCTGATCTATGATCTGTCCTCGAAAAACATCGAGTACCCTTCAGTTAGAAGACGATATCATCAATCCACAAGATTGAATACTTGTTCTTCACGACCACCTAGTTAAGCAGCCGATAGTCCACGCAAAGCAGCATACTATTATATGCCTTCCTAGAGATAAAATCGGGGATGCCCATCTAGAAACAGTGGGCCTTATGAACTACTTCCTATCCAAGTCCTCCAGCTGTACCTACAACCCACGAAGCCCTGCGAGAGACATCTAATATGTAGAATTAGATATCGATGTCGTCTCTGGGAATATGCTGATGTATAATTCCACCTCTTTATGAGGAGTTAGCCTCATGAACATCCTCTATAAGGAAATCATCATATTGGTCCACCACTACAGGATAGCTCGGACATCTAACATCAATAGCTCTAAGAGTAAGGAAAGCCAACTGATGTGTGATCTACTGAACGCTCCTCTAAGAAAGTCTATCAAGAGATGAAAAGGATCCATTATCGTTGGTGATAGAAAACCTAGTCCAATCCTTGTAGAAACACCGCACATTTCACATAAAATATTCAATCTGAGCATGGACCGTGAATAACCAGTCCTTACCCAAGATGACATCATAAGGCCACGACATTGCTACAAGGATATTCCAGACAATGCTCTATCTCCTAGAGTAATCTCACACTACCTTCACTAGTGTGTAATCGTTAAATCCTGTCCCGTCAGAGTCTCCAATCATAATGATGGAGAAAATGGCTCTACCAAAATATTTGAGCTCAAAATAAGATTCATGGAAATGAAAGAGTGGTTGGAACCTGTGTCTATAAGTACTGTAGGTAGAGTGGAGTAGAAAGAGATGATACCTAAAATAATCTTTGGATCACCATGGTTGTAGGCCTTATCTTCCTGAAGCTCATCTCATCCATGTCCACCTACTCACTGAGGTCGGGGTGCACCACCTGGAGGAGGTTGCAGTAGTACCTCAAAACGCCACCCACCGCCTGCTCTCATGCCACGTCCTCCACCATGCATGCCTCCTCCCTCGAATCACTGCCTCTATCTCAATGGTCCCTAGACCATATGTTGAACTTCGGCATGGAGGGTTGTGCAGTTACGAGCCATGTGACCCTACCCGCTACTCGTGAATCACGTTTTGCTCCTCTGTTGTCCTACTCTACCTCGTGAGCTCCACCCCACCAACCCTACGTCATGGGGTCATCCTCCAGACAGTCTGGCCCTTTGGACCTCTGCATCATCTAGCTACTGTTCGCTGAAGATGAATCCGATACTTGTCGTTCAGTGGTGGCTCTCACTGTCGGTTCCTGATCAGTAAAGAACCTCTCCATCAATCATTCCTACTCGTGTACTCCATCCTTCTTCGAGATATTGAATGATATCATCAATGCTCTCATCTCCCACCAGAGCCCCTTTTCAATGGTCTTGTCCTTAAATAAAGGGTATCGAACTATGTTTGTGGAGTAGTGATAGAGGTTAGTGAATCTCATCGAGTATTGGACCAATTTCCGGCTACCCAGTTGTAAGAGTATAATATCATGAATATGCACAGAACATAGTGTTTCTAGAATGAAATCTTCCATGAAGAGGCCCTAGAAGTCTGTCCATGTGAGGGTAACCTCTTCACGTTACTGGAGTGTCAAGATCCACCATATCACTACCATTCAATTTAATATATTATAATCTAGGATCACAATCCCCTTTTTTGGTTTCCCAACTAGGTATAAAACCCTCTCCATAGCCTCTAGCTAGTCCGCAGCTGCCTGTGGATCCATCTCACCTCAAAATATCAGAGGCCTCTACCGTTGGAACGTGCCGAATGCGCTTAGTCCGTGTGAACTGTCTACTAGTGGGGTGGGTGGAAACTAATGCAAATAAGTAGTGGTGCTACCGTTGCACAACCAAAAGTTGATATCGCTTTAATAGGGCCCTACACTAAAGCCTCATTTCATGGTGGGCCTTCATCATGAACTCTCGCTATAATTATGGACGGCTGTCTACATGGAGGCATCTTGAAAATAAAACATTGATCCATGGTCAATAAGTTATACTTCATGAGCAGACTGAAAATAGATTAAAAGTAAAAAAATTTCAAAACACATGCAATCATTGTTTTCATGTACTGAGTCATAAATCTGAATTTATTGTCCAGGAGTATTCATACGTCGACCTCCACAACAACACTAGACTCTCCTAACTGAAAACCACAATTAATATACTTAACATTATTGCTCCATTAGAAAATTATTGTCCTAGTTATTTGGGAGAACCAACTCCTCTAATACCACATTATCACATACCATCTCACAGGTCTCATGTTGTGACTACCCCAAGAACAACTTTAATAATCCAGGGGTTGGAGACTAGCACCAGAAATTCATTTCCCTAAATTTGGGATGGAACTGCCATTAAGACAATGAACACAAAAACCAAGAACACAATTATATCCAAACCACGTAGTAAAACAATAGTAGTAAAATTGTGTAATTAATGTAAAGGGTGCTGGAATAAAATCCCAATGAAAAGATACAATTACAAAAAAAACATTTCCTGAGATTATCTACCAAGGATCCTACCTAAAGGATAGGTACAACTTGTCTCTGAAGCTCTCCACGTTAACCAGTAACCTACATGTACCGCCTAGTCCTAGATCACTAATGTCTCATACATGTTGCTCGTTTTCTACACAATACGTGACAAGGCCTGGGTGAATATTGTATATTAGTGAGTATAACAATACCCAGTAGGGACTTCGAGACACCTGATGGTCTCCTAGAATTTCACAAAGGGAAAACCAAAAAACCTGAGCTCAAACACAAAGTACAAAATAAAGTCATCTTACACCAGGTATACAACTCAGAGATTTGTAATAAAGACGATTAGTCTTAATCTATATCATTTTATTCCATTATAAATTTACACAACAAAACCACAGATAATTAGTTTCACTGTCGATCGACACAGGTTCGTATGTTGCTGATCCAAAACGGGTCGAACAAAGGCTGGACCTCATTGGGTCGCACACTGCTGATCCACACAGGGTCACTAAAATGTTGATCCACACAGGGTCGAATTGATTTTGATCCACATAAGGTCACTATGATTCATATCCACACATTGTCTATATGATGCTGATCCATACATGGTCTCTCTTCAATTATCATCAATCCACAAGATTCCCCGCACTTGGTGTTCATAAGTTCTGTAGAATCTACTCCTCAAGATATTGGTCATTCCTAAACGTCCAAAATGTTAACAAAAAAAGTAACTCAAATAAATTCCATGTCAAAAGGGTTCCAATGTGATTGGAGTAACGTTAATCAGATGCCTGATCTGTGAGGAAACAGAGTTTTTGTACCAAGTTCCAGGTCAGATTCGATTTTGATCCAACCCGATAGTACTCAAACATTTTCAAAACTAAGGTGGAGTATCTCAAAAGGACCATCTTTTTCAAATTATTTAATCATTGTAGACAGATTTTCAAACTGATCTATGGTTTGTGAGATAACGCCTTTAAAGGGAAACATGGTCAAAAAGGGTTCGGGTCCGTTCGGACCCCGTCAGACCAACCTGAACCGTCCCAACTTGGGAAAATGTGAGCTGGTTAGGGGAAAACTGAACCTGTTTGGGTCCGACCCGGCCTTACATGAACTGGCTGGGTTGGACCGTCTGAGCTAGGATGCGGCGGGCTAGGCCCACTAGGTCGTGGACCGACCTGACCCGCCATGGCTGGTCACGCCCAATCGTTCCATTAAGGGGGCATCTTCCCTCCTAAACAGACATTCATCCCTTCGGTATGCAAATGTAGTGCAACGAGGCACCTCTTCCTCTGTCTACAGGGCCCAAAAGCCATGGGTCCCCCTCTGCCATGGCTCAAAGCCACGACCTCCCTCTACGGCATGCGAGGGTGGTCCGCAAGTTGACAACGCAACCGGTCAAGGGGTGTCCACCCCTACTATTCATCACAGTGCCATTTGGTGATGGCTACCTCCATGGTAGACGAAAGCTAGATGAAGCCCCACCAGTGCCACACCAGTGGGATTCCGTGGGCCACCAGTTGAGATTTTTTGGTCCGTCTTCACATTCAATTGCATCTACGAGCCTCTAGGGATGTTTCCAACACATTGTGCATCACAGATTTATCTTATAGTAATATTATCCGATTTCCCATATAGAATGCAATCAAATAAATAAAGATGAGGTTCCAGGACATTTTTGATTGGAAAGCGCCATCCGAATTATCAATAAAAAAGGGCGAGACTTCTAACATCATCGATAGAAGACTAAAAACTGTTCAAAACTCTTGAGACAACAACCTTCAATTTTGTATGAATCACTAATTATCTTATTTTGGATAATCAGGGTTCATCACATTTTCCAAGGATACAACTAATGCTGAGTGGTTGAGATATTATTTTCTATTCCATCGAAAAATAATGAAATATGGTTTAAGGTTGATCAGGTGTAAAAATGGGTTCACTTATTTCCCATTCAGGATACAACTAATGTTGAGGAGTTGAGACATCTTGATTTATATGATATTTTCATATTTCATATATTTCATTATATTGTATTCTCTGATAGGAATACTTATTTTATTAATACTTTTGGAGAGAACTCTAGCATCCACAAGGATTAAAAGATGATTTTAACATGGGATATCCACCAAAGAAGGATAGCATATTAGAACATGATATAATGATACCCAGGGAATTGCTATATCTAGTGTTCTTGATATTTTTGGAACATGGAATGTGTCTTCTGGTATTGTTCTGTTTTATTTAATAATAGATAATAGTATACAATTCATATGGATATTTTTGAGTTATTGAATGGTTAGAATTTTATGTATCCATTTGTTTGGTTATGGATCGGTGAATTTACATCAGTTGGTACAATTTATTTCTAATAATAGATGAAAAATATTCATTACATTCAAGAAATAAATTTTGATAGATAAAATATGGTACATATCTTATATTTACCACTGTATGATACCTTTGGAGATTTTAGTTTTTGAATTGGTATTTCTAAGAGTATCTCCTCATTTGTCTAATAAATGGCATAGAGAAATGACAAGAAAATACCATGATATGTGAAATATTTTGAGGTTGGTGGGATAGTGGGGAACATTAATTACAATTTATCACATCCCCCACTATTGAAATAGATACATTGTTTATACCATTTATGATAGCTTCAAATGTATCATTAGGTTCCTTCTCATGTTTTGAGCTAGAAGTTCCTTTATGTCTAGCATAGTTTTTCTACTGACAGAACATCTTATTAGAATGTTTTATTTAGGAGAAATGGACTTAATGTGGGGATGATATTTTTTTCTCCTTAATATTGCATTATGGTTATGATTTAGATGATACATTGGAGCTTCAGTCCTAGAAGTGTGATAATTATCATTACCTATTTTCTATGGAATCATCTTGATGTGTGTTCTTCGGAGATAATGTTTTTATAATTGGGAGGATGTTAGATATTATTAACTACATTCAGGTCTTCCATGACCATTTTTTCTATATCCATTAGATTAGTTTGTTCTTGGGGTTGTTTATGGAAAATTATAAATCGTTTTATGGCCATTGGTACTATCCATGATAGGTGCATATTTAGGGATACTCGTATGGTGTGGCCTAACTGACAGTGCACCCTATGATGATTCTCTATAGGGATCATGTAATTCTATAATATTGTATAGCCGACACACACAAAATATTCAACCTCAAGCATTAGTTATATATAGGATCGGTGTATGTTTAACAATGTTGTGTACCCATATAAGGAAACTATGAATCCCATATAGCAGGGGAACACAGTTAGGGCACATGACTTTTCTAATCACATCTACATACCTAGAAAACTATAAATGTAGGATTCCATTAAACTAAAAATAATTTTAAAAATAAAAAAACCAATTTTTTATGATGGAAATCATCCATATTCAACCTTAACACATTTTTTCATCTCACAGAGGCTCTAAAAAGATGAAATTGAATCATCTAAACAATTTTTATTGTGGACCAAATTGGTGTAGATATCATTCAATATTCTCTTAAAATATTATCTCTTTACATTTGGTTTTCCATGAACTCCCTTTCATTTATCCTTAGATTTTTACAGATCCTCTTTTAATTTATAAGTCTAAAGATCAATTTTTGGATCATGATTTTATTTTGTGTTTCCAGATTATATGCACCTTATTTCTTCATTGTTGTTCCCCATTTTTGATGTTGTGTGTTCTGATCCATTTATTCAGTAATTGGCGGTTCAATTAGTCTATTTCATCCAATTAAAACAATTATTTCATGTCTTATTTTTAATTTAATTTGAAATTATGTAATAGGATGAATTTGATATTAATTGAGCATTGTTTTTAAAGTTTTCATGTAAATTATGAAAAACCTATACATAAATTTTATTGAAATTATAATGTGAATTGTTTAAAAATTATGGCTTTGTTTAGAATGTGGTTATTTAGATGAATTTATTTTGATCATGATAAAATATATTAAATTGAATGTTGATCTAAAATGGATTAAAATAAAAAAATTGGATTTGGTATTGAATTGATAAAGGCATATTAAATACTAAAAATATGAAATATTATTTTTAAATAATATGTATTGATTAATTGATAATTTCAATGATTTATTGATTTATTTTTGAATCACATGTAATCTTGTGTAATAAATATGTAATGATAAAATCTACCATTTCATCTGAGTCCCCTAGAAAATGTATTTATGATGACAACACTAACAGAATAAATATCATGATTATATTCCGTACTGTTTACCATAATGTGGTTTAGTTTGATTACCCTTATTAGCTCTACGAATGGTGTGATGATTTCAGTTTGCCTATATATTTTAAGCTTTACTGGTATATGATAAGTTCCATTATCCTATTATTATGAAACTAACCTACCATGAGGAACGTTTTCATGGTCCCTTCATTGAATAGTTTGATTAAACATGTTTTAAACTATTGAATTGTTTTATTCAAACAAAAATATTTATAAAATGGTTTTATATATAATTTTCAATTAATAAGGTTTTTTTGATATATTTTCCATTCATTGAATATTAATATAGGTTTTGGATTAAAATATGGAAATTTATGTGATTCCATGATTAATTTAAAATGATTCCATTACTATTTAATTAATATTCAATTGATTATAGAACCCACGATGATAACAAAACTTGATTTATTAATCACCCAACCTTTTCATTAGAGATTTTGTATAATTTTCTAAAATAGTTCTATAAATATAAAATTCTATCACTTTGGATGGTAGATTATCATGATAATTTTTAGTGTGGATTGATGATAGTAACTTGTGGGGCTGTTGTACACAATTTAAAAACTATTTTGGGAATTTATCTATAGTTTAATGTTTTATTTTTTTGTTGTTTATCATTTTATTGGGTATTATTTTACATATTGATTCTGGTACTATATCTCTTTCGAATATTAGAGACTGATGAATTCTATCTTGTATATAAAGGTATTTTATGGAAAATTCATTCCCCCAGTGATGTTGTGTGATGAAAAATTCTTGTCGACAACATATTGGGAACTAAAACTCACACTATTCTATTTTAGACTCTACTTAGGTATCAAGAAAATAGGGTTTTTTGGATTATTTCTTACAATTATTTTTTATGAATTGAATATATTTATTGATATATGGAAAATGATTTGGACATTATGATAGGGGGGTAGCCTTTTATAGATATATGAGTCAATAGTTTTAGGAGATGAACCAGTTGGCTATGCATAGTTAAATGTGTTTCTAGGGTATAACTATAAATCATTTTAATTAATATTTCGAATGGTCATAAGAGTAGTGATATCATGATGAATTATAACATGAAATCCAATAATTATCATTTCCCTTCACTACTTATTCTCATACTATTGTACATGAGTTTATTGGAATGATATATAATTTGGATGAATTTCATTCCATGTTTATGGAATAAATAGAATGTGATTCAATTTATTTACCTTTCCATATTAATTTTGACTTATAAAAATTTTATAATCAAGTTATTTATTAAATAGAATGTCTTATTAGTTATTTATATTTATATATTGATTATTTTATTTAAATGATTTATCATTCATGTGTGATTATTTATATACCAAACCATATGGATTATTCATACAGATTCAAGAAGATTTCATCTATATATAAGCCTCACTATGAATTTGAGATCACCCTTATTATTTTTATATTACCATGTATCCATGAATTGAAAAAAAAATGCTATTAAAATATATTCTAGTTTCAATAATGATATTATTAAAAAATATTGGTAATTTTTGTCTAAAAATGTAATATGGGAATCTTGTACGTACCTAGTTTACTGAGACTAAAATATAATTATATACATCAAGATGTAATTCCTTTTAACAAATTCCAATGTAACAAATAAATCATTTGATATAGGATACCAAAGTTATTTTCATCACATATGGTTTTACTAGATGTTTTATAGAATTCATGAGAATGGGATTTGAGAAAAAAGATATTAGAGAACATAACACTATGATAGACATTGACGATATGTATAGAAAGACATCTTTGTGATATGGTATGTTGGGGATGGGTGGTTTTTACTATAATTAAATACGTATCTAGATACTAAAAGCATAATAAATTTTAGACATGATGTTCCTGGGGTTAATAAATTTGACAATGGTGTGTCAGTATTGACTTGAGTATTACTGGTTAGAAGAAAATAGTCTTTACTATGTAACTAGTTTGAAACACCCGATGGATATGTTTTGGATAACCCAAATTTTAATTACAAACTATTTTAAAATACTTGATTAAAAGATGAAAAATAATGAACTTAGAGAAAACAAATCATTCTTATATGGAAAACATTTTCCCTGATTTAGATATCATATAAATTATTATATTATTTTTCTGCTACGATTGTCAGTTCTCACACTTTTTTTTATTTATTATGTGACTAGGACTAAAATGAATCATGAAAGCATTTAATATGATAGAATATTTTGTTAATATTAGTATGAAAATGGGATTATGATAAGATTGAGTGATATTGTGATTATTCCTAATACATTATATAGAAATTTGATTAATAAAATATACCATAACCGACACTATGACTCACCAAATAAAATAAGGATGGAGTTTTCAAAGGGAAAGAGTAGTGTATACCCTTATGTAAAGAAGGTCCAATTTTCATCATGTATTACTTTTGGAAATATAAGCTATATAATCCTCCTAAAAGGAATCAAAATCCATTTCGAATGTGGAAATTAATCGAACAAAGTAAATATTTATTTGAAGAAAAATGCAGAGTATGATTGAAGGAATCAGATGTCATCTTAAGGATCCATTTACTGTTCATTGTCTTAAATATCAAGAACCTGAGAATTATTTGAGTCAATAAAATCTTTTAATGATAAACCCTAAAATAATGTGGGGCCAATATCAAAATAAAATGGTCAATTTAGTTATTTATTTATATTGAGTAATTAAATTGTGAGAAATAATTTTACTAATTGTAACATGGATATATAAATCATGAAATTTCCAACGATTCTGTGAAAATTTAAAATTATATCTATTCACTGATATAAGAGTAATGGATAACATCATGGGTTATATGTTCTGTTTGATAATATGTTAAATGTGTTAAACACCATTTTATAGGTTATATGTGATGGGTGTTTACAAATATTATAAAAATAGAAGAAATTTATGGGAACATAAATAATTTTTTTAATATAAAAATAGACATTTGATGAATAATTACTATACATTTTTTACTAAATATTAATAAAATTGGTTACCATTATGATTTATATTATGATTTATTTTTTAGGAATTAGGTTTCATCAAAAATTATGAACATTATAGTAATTATATTAATATATTTGTATAAAATGGAAAACATTCATACTAGGTGACAACCCATCATTTTCAACAAGGTTTTTGGGGTTAAACCTTCAACTTTTTTGTGGAAATAGAGTCATAAAAATCACTGGACCACTTGATATAATATATAGTATGCCAATTTTTTTAAGTAAACGATTTGATGGATAAATATTATTGATGAACCAATTTTCTATTACTTTGTGGTTTATAGATTAAAATATTCAATTAGAAAACTTCTATGAAAAAAAATTTATTATTATAAAATATTTAGTGATAGAGTGAATGAATTTTCACCATTTTAAGGAAATCGCAATCAATAAATAGTGAATATTAGTTATTTTATCATTAAAAATCCATTTTTTCAATTCATTTAATAGATTAATCGATTATTATTTTTTATAGAGTAAACAAATACCGAATATGAAATTGAACAGTATGATGTAGTTTTATATCCATGTATTCATAATTAGTAAAAAATGAATCAAATTTTGAATAAATGATATTGAATGGAAAATGAAATTGTATTAAATAAATATATGATGAGTCAAATATTACTTCAAACCGTCAAACATTTATGATTTCAGGGTCCTAAACATTCCATTGATCATTCATATTATTTTTATCCATAATCACTATCAGTATCCATAATTATTTACAAGATTATTCAATTTATAGTATATTAGAATTCCACTAATGCTATCTTACTTATATTCCTAGTTTTTTTATTCCATATAACCTTTTTACATCTCTTTCTCTATAATTAAGATGAATTTTTTATTAATCCCGTCAATGATGAGAGTTTTCAATAAATGAATAATGAAATATCAGTCCCTAGATTTTTGAGTTATATATTAAATTTTGGGGGTGAAAATTATTTAACATGTGATTTCTGTAACACATAAATATTTTTGATAAAAGATAATTTAAATTAGAAAAAAGTGTTATATTTAACATATCTCTTAAACAAAAAAATATGTTTCTTCAAATTTAATCTCTATAATTGGATAAAGAACAAGAAATACAAATTCTAAATTAACTATAATATATTTTACCATTATTACATAGAAATTAAATATTTATTAATGAAAAATATTTACATGATTATGACAGTTAATATTATCTATTGATTATAAATACCATAAGAATCATTTAAATTTAAATAATAGGTTTCTGGATAAATATATTATTTCTAAAAGACCGTTTAGTTATTCTTTCATACAGTAGATAATATTAATTTTTAAATAATTTAAAAATTAAAATACATAATATTAAGTTACATTTTTAAATTATAATATATAAATTCTATTAAGGTTACTTTCTATTGTTTTTATGAAAAATTTTATTTTTTTTCGATCGTGAAAATTCCGATTAATAATTAAAACAATATTTTTATTTTAACAATTTACATAGTTAAAGTGTATTATAAATCTGTTTAAAATTTAAAATTTTCAATAATATTAAAATTTAACTAATTTACTTCATCATTATAGATATAATATACAATTTTGATATTAAAACCCTTTATGCTTAAGAGATTATATATTTGGAAACCTTTTTTATTCATCGCATTTTTCTGTATAATATTAAATTGGATTCTATAATATATGTGAGTCTAATTTAAGAAAATGGATTCCATACATGGTATTTGAAAAATTTATATAATATAATTACTTCTACATATTTTTTTAACCTTTATGAATTTTAAATTAATTACAAATTATTTATCTAGGTTAAGGTAAAAACTAATTTACATAGGGTTAAGATAAAAATAAAAATGGTTAAAATGAACATCCATGTATAATTACTCAAATATTATTACAATATTTTTAGTTTATAACTTTTATATTTAAAAATTGAACATTTTTATACTTGTATATTTATAAAATAATGTGCAGACATTTATCTTTTCAAAAAAAAAATTCTTCCACCCACAACATATATTAAAGGCCACCACTATCCTCAATTTATCACATTACCAAAGAATTTTGGATCAACAAAGACATACCCAAATAAAATACTTTCTCATGTAAAAATATTTTATAGCACTTTTTATTCGAAAATTTCGTCCTATGAGAGATTTGGGTTCAAAATTAATGAGTGTCTATGAAGAAGAGGTAATGTTCTTAAATGATTTTTTATAATTATTTTCTACTTCCACATATTTGAAATATTTTTAAAGCATGACTATATAATATAATTGGTATTTAATTTATAAATATATGTAAATATTTTATAGAAATGACTTATATCTATTTCTATTCACCTAAAATATGATATGAAACTGTCGATCTAAGGTACGAATGTCAACCGTATCATGAACCTATGTAATTCGTTTTCCACCAAAGCCAATTATAGATTTAAATAATGATTAGTTTATTATGTATATATAATAATTATTTAGTCATAATACTTATGTAACATTATTTTCACATAAGAATTATTAATTTCTATTCAATTTATAAAATTATGGCATCACCCCAGGGTATGGAAGACAGAAGCCTATGGAAGCAATGTGACCATTTTTTCACCTTCACATTTAATGGAATGTAATTAAGATAAATTAAGGGAATGAAATTTATAAATATGAATTAAAATTTATTATTAAATATTGACATATCACTCAGTTTTTTACAATTTCACTTGTTATGAAAATGATAATTTTCCTTATTCGTATGAAAAACCTACCATCTCCACGAAGTGATGTTATCAATTTGGTATGTTAAATTAAAACAATTATTATAATTATGTCTATAATTAATAAAATTTTCAATTATATTAGTTTCACTATAAATATTATGGAACAATATAATATTAACAAGAACTGTAATATTAATGAATAAACATGCATGATAAAACCATCCATATAACAACTAATGTAATGAAAATAATGAGATATTTTTAATAGGTGAGTGGTGAAATGTTTTCATATGATGATATATTAACTTAAAAATATTATTATGTTTTTGGAATAAATTAATAAGATTCATGAAACAATTATTAAATAAGTTAATGAATGTTCAACAAACATTAAGCATGTGGTAAGGGACTTTGACTCAATTTATCATTATTAAGGAATATAGTTATGTTATACACCAAAAATTTTAAATATGGTGAATATACAACCCATTTTCAAGTAATTTCTTGAATAATTAATTTATAAATGTATATTAAGTTTCTATTATTATTATATCATCTAATAGAATTTGACATGAAAACATCCATGTTCTAAATAATTTCATAAAACAATTTCTATTCATTGAGTTATATTAAATTTTTGTTATATTTAACAATATATGATTTTGTGTGTAAATATTTTTGATTATATTTTATTTTATTTAAATTTATTTTATTTTAATTATAATTTAGTAGGAAAAATTCATTTATTGAATAACTATATCTTCAACATTATAGTCATTTTGAGGGATATTTCACAATCATATTTTAATCAAGATAGTTACCACGTGAATTTCGATTAAAATAAAATTATATTATAAATAAATAATAAGACACGTCAAATTTTTTATATATTCATTATTAGTGAACTTTTTATATAATAATATTGTTTTACTAAAATTTGGTAATTAATATGGTTGGGGAATAATTTTAATAAGATCTAAATTCATTATTATTTTCGTTAAAAATTTATTTTTCTTCCAAACCCATTTTTTATGAAATTGTATAAGAAAATTGTTTTCTTAACAATTCAGAAATTTTAATTGGCTTATTTTTTCCAATTTTTTTAAACAATTAATGTAATAGATAATTCATTTTAAAATAAATTCTTGTTTTTCCTTTTCTAACAATTTTAAAATAATAACTTTTTCATTTTTATAGCTTTAATAGAATTTAAGTCTTTAATTACCAATAAATCGGTTAAAAAATTCAATTTTAGGTTTGAATTAACATTTTCAATGAATCTTATATTTAAGAAATTATTAACATTTAGTTTTAAATGAATTTTTTTATACTGAAATGGTTAATTTCTTCACGAATGTTTTAATGGTTTTTATATTCATTACTTATAATATTCAATCATTTGATGTATAATCTAGATGGTATACGTCCTATTAATACCATCCTAATTCATACTCTTTAGTTTTTATAATTATTTTTATCATGTATTTAACTAACACTCGCTTCCATGATTCAATATCGTAGTAACTAGCATTACCTTAAATTATTCACATTCATATGATCATAGATATAAAATTTCACATCAATATCCATATTATTTTTCATTAATTTTTTATTGAATAAATTTTATATCATATCTATATGTGGTGTTTTACATTTAATTTTTTTTCATTGACATTTGAAATATAGATAAATCATATTTTTATTTTATAGAGATATCTAATCAAATAGAATATTTCTCATTAATTAAATATATAATTTGATATGTGATGAGTTTTTTTGAAATTGGGATATGTCTTGGGAAATATTATATATATAACATATAAGAAATAGTGGTCTCATTAGAATAATCATACTTCTATCCTTAGTTAAATAATTTCCCACTATATACCTACCCATTAGTTTTAACTTTCATGAGAATTGCCTTAATATTAGAGTTATCATGATTCATGAGAACCTGATGTCCCATTATTTATCATTTCTATTATTAAGAATATAGTTTTTGTTATCCACTGTATTTTTATAATGATATTATCTATAGAAGCATTTAATTATATGTGTATAAGTTATATGGAATTTATTTTTAGTTATTTACCTTTTCATATTGATTATTCCTTTTCAAATTATGATATCCATTTTTTAGTTAAATGGTATATGTTTTTAGTTAGTGAAACATTTATATTTATTACCCTATTAAAATTATTTTAATAGAATTTGGGTCGAGTTTTTTTCTTTTCTATGTGGATAATTCTTATTGGTTGATGATAACTTCGGTTATAATTAACACTAATTGAGGATTTGATCCCACCATTATTTTGTTCATTACCTTGTAATATATGATGTGTATTGAGTTTGATATTATAAGATATTCAAGGTGGAATAAATTTTTTCTCAAAAAATTATTGTAATTTTTTTCATTTGTAATATGGAAATCATATAATTGCCTTTTTTAACATAATACTGAACTATTCGGTCATTCAGGATGTCAATAATTGTATCTTATGCATATATAATAATGTATGACACAGGCTTCGAGTTACATGAGTATATTTCATGGAATTATGGATTTATTATATTTAAATGATATTTATGAAAGAATTATTCTTAAATAATAAAATATCACATCAAATATTTTTTACATTATAATGTTTTGGACAATAGTAATGTTGCACCTATATATGTGAGGACTACTACCTATATGAAGCAATGTAATATGTTTTTCTATTTATTTTTTAATGGATTTCAATAAGTAAATAATTAATAAATATATATTAAATATATTATATAGATATTATTGGATAATAATAAATTCATATTCATATTATTTTTTTACATCTATCATGAGAATGGAATTAGAGTTCAAGAGTACATACGACCAACAGTGATCATGAATGGTGTAATTCATTTTCTAGATTTCATCATAAAATTTTAAACTACTGTTAAATTTAATGAATATATATTTTATTTATATCATGTTTAAAAATATGTTCTTTATGGAATCATGATAAAATGTGAAGGACATAAAATAAAATAACCAATCATACATGTAAAATGATGCATTGATTACCTAAAATAATAATTTATCATTATTTTTTATTAAACCTATAATAGAAATAATAAAAGTAAATAATATATATTTTGATATATATGTGTAGGGATCTATAAAATTTTTATAATTATCTAATATATTTTACACCAAAGGTATTAATTAGTATGATGGAATTTGATAAATGAGGTAAGGGTTTATCATATAAAATTGTATTTTTTGGGACATGTGTTGTGTTATTTACATATCTCATATCATTAGGTTTATTAAAAACACAATTGATATTTTATTTCATTATTCTACATATGTCCACGATATTCAATTTTTCATTTGAATAAATTCTTTCATGAGTATTATGATCCTAATGTACCCAAACTGGCAGAGGTCTTATGTTATAATCTCGTTATTTATCAATATTATTTTTGATAATGCTTCTAATGGTGACATAATATAACATACCTCTAGTGAACTATTTTTAATATTTTTATAATCATGTAGTTATTTGGAAAATTAATCTTATCCTTTCAATTTTTTTCTACATTTCGGTGTTGATGAGAAGAAAATAATATTATTATGAAACAAGGACATTATTTCCCTATTCAGTTGAAGATCCATTTTTTCAATCCTTAATTTTTTATAATAAATTTAAATAATGTTTGAAGTATTATAAAATTAACATTTAATAAAATTTTGTCAATGACTAACTTTATGATGAAATTAAAAGTAATTTTCATATTGATTTCATATTTATGCCCTTTTTAATTTTTTTCAACAATTTGAATGGACTCATCATTTTATATCGTATAGAAAGAATGTTTTTTCCATTGTAATGAAAATTTAATGATTTAAATAATATCTTACGTATTTACAAGGATTATTTAAATAATTTTTTTCCTATGTTTTTATATTTTTTTATTTTATGTAATTTCATTCATAATAATAAAGTTACGTTCTTCAAAAAAATAATTTATTTTTTTATTGAATTTAAATTAATTAATGAAAAAAATGATTGGGGTTTATAATGTTTTATTATAATTAGTATATAATAGTACAATATATATTATTTATCACTATGGTTTTTGTTTATGATGAAATGATTTTTATTTAACACATCACTTTTCCATGGGTTATGCTCTGGAGAAATGTTAATGAAAATAATTTATTTTCAGTTGGTTATGATATGCTGAGAATTATATGGAACCCAATTCCCTTTCCTATGATGTGATATTATGAATTTTTTATATCTTTAAGCACAAAATATTTTCAATTATGTGACAGATGTGACTTATATCTCTCATGAATTCATTTGGTCATTAATAATGTTCTTGGTCCACAGAGGGTATAGGGGAGGTTATCCCACACCAGAAAAAGAGGGTACACAATAGGTTAACATAATCAAAAAATAGGATGGTACATGGTATGTTATCCCAAATCATAAAAATGTTTGTTGATATTATGTTTTCAATATCCTAAAAGTGGGCATTCAAGAGGCCATCCAAATACCAAAGTAGCCCCATGAGTGGTTTTAGTAATCCTAGAATGGTAATAATGTCATGGTGGGTATCCATAGTTCTATATATTCTATGCATATTTATATGCTGAAAATTAATGTCTTATGAAAATTCTATTTTATCATGGATTGTGTTCTTCGATAACGTTATGATTCGTTTCCTATGAAATAAAAAGTGTTATTTCATGACTCATCTTTATGAACATTATTATGAATGGTAGGTTTTTAAATTTATTATAATGTTCTCAAATCCTTGTGAACATTTCATATTGATATTTCCATTTTTCTTTAATCAAAATTTGCGATAAATTTTATTATGTCCCCTTGTCCCATTTTTTGAAGAATGGTATTATGTATGATATAACTATATAGGGTGAATTTTTTTAAAAATTTAGTGGGAGATGGTGTTGTTCAATTAGGATGGATTTGTATATATATCCATGTGTACAAAGTCATAATACTCTTATGATTATAGAATTGATCGTTATGTTATGTAATTAATATTCATATATTAATATTTCAAATCAATTTATAAGAAGATTGGTTCTTTATAGTAAACCATTTTTTGTTAGTAACAAATGAAATATTTCCTGGAAAGGTCCACTTCTAATAGTTCCATTGTAAGTCACTTCTAGTGATGCTATAAAACATATAATGTGAGGTGTTATTCTCATATGCCCAAAGAATATGAACATGCCACTCATGAAAAAAATATAGTTATATTATCATCCCAAATAATCCCATAATTTCTGAATTATTTTTGGAAAAATAAAATATGAATTCATATATCAAGAAATTTCTATCATGTAACTTCATGGGAAAAATGATGCTCTAATCTTGTATAGTGGAGATTGGTCCCCAGAATCACCATTGTAATCTAGAAAATTATCTATATATATATGAAAGTGGAAATCATATATACATTTTGGGTTTATAGAGACAATTACATCCTAATCATGAATTATCATACTAATTAATGAGTAATCCAATAGGAGAACCAATAATGCTTTCTTAGTTTAATTAACACCCATCATTGCTCGGGGTCACTAACCAAGTATTTCATTAATTAATATTAAATTTTAATTTATAAAAATCATATTTATGTAACTTAAATCTAATACCCCACTATTTTGATGCTCTTATAATAGGGGTTCATTTAATCTAGATGTAGGGAATTACATTGACGACCTTATAGTGAGTCAATGAAATTCCCTAAAACTATAATAAATGAAACCCTATTATAATAAAAACTCAAAAAATACACTACTGGTTCTTCTATTACTCCCTATATCTCCTCATCCATACCCATTAGGGCCTCTGAGTAAGTCATGTACCTATTTTCCAACCAACAAATCCTAATTTTTGGAACTATATCATGCACATACATTTAAAAAAATTATTTTATAGTTCCATCTATTATAAAATTTATTTATATTAATCATACCTTATGATACAATTACTAGGAATAGGAGGGAATAATAAGTGTTTAAACAGACATTTTATCTCAAAACAGTATATCTAGGGAAATAAATATAATACAAAATAATGTTGTGAATATATATGTGTTTTAGAATTATTTTCTATGTGTTTTAAAATAACAACAAAAATAAATCATATCGATATTCCACATATATACCATTTATTAAAAGGTATACACCATATAAAAAAATGAAATCTCATAGCTATCCACTTACCACCCCACAAAATTCTTCAACTATGACCAAATATAAATGAACAAGGAATATCATCTCTTTTATATAGACATTATATGTTTTTTTTTAATTTTTAAATAATAATCCTAATATACCAAATTAATAGAATCATTTCTTCAAGTAATAATATATTCATTGTGTAGTTTAATAATAATAATTGATAAACATATGGCTACACATAGATTAATTATTTCACCACATTATAAATTATTCTTATACAATAATGATACATTGTAATAATTGATGATATTTTGTTCTAAAAACAAATTTATATTCAATATTAACAACCCTATTTTAATACACTATAAAACAACAATATTATCCAACAATAAATAAATCTAATGTCCACAAAAAATCATTTCCATCCATGGAACGTTATCCACAAATTCTATACATATACCATAACCTCAACCATATACCATTATATAACCAATGATGTTTTCTGAAACACCCAGTACACAAACCACATTAAAATGAAAAAATAATCATATAAAATGGTTACAAGAGAAATATTAAATATAGTATATAGTACCAGTTCCAATGTAAGAATTACTGTAACATTCATTAATCTTCATGATTGAATGCCCCTTCCCATTCTCAATGATATAATTTCATTATAATGTTTATTTGATAAATTTATTATGAATGGTGAATCCAACAATCAATCATTGTAGTAATAATAAATTATGAAGAAATTTAAAATATTTTAGGTAATAAATTTTCATATAATAAAAGAGAAAATGAAATATCATTATTTAGGGAAATATATTTAGATGACACCATTTATCATTAATTTATTTTGTAAAGCTCATTAAATATATAAGATCAATTAATATTACCCTCCTAATAAATGTAAAAGAATTATAATAAAATATTTATCACAAAAAGGGAGAGTACTTGAAAATACATCCTCACCCAATAAATATTGAATGTCTATTAATGGGAAACATGGCGTGGATACATTAATAACATCCAAATCACAAAAATGAAACATCACATTTTCTCAGCACAACAATAAAAATTATATCCTCATAATAATATTTCACAGAAAAACAACTTCTATAGGTACATAAATAACTAAATGAGTATAGAGATAATAACATGAAAGAAATGTGCAATGAAATACATATAGAAGGAATATTTATTTCATTAATCTCATGTTCAAATTTTCCCAAAATGAAATTAAAAAACTCAAAAAACACTCTTCTAGATAAATGTATTTTTATATAATTTGATGTTATTTAATAGATGATGAGGGTGTGTTAAATTTATATATTTCTAGGGAAAAAATTTCATAGTATAATATGAAATAATAGAACCATAAACCTTCCAAAACTCTAAAAAACCACATGATGAATTATTATTATGTTATCAATAGTTAATATCCTCTGATGTCCCAAATTTTGAGCCTTAAATCCTACAAACATACTTGTTAAAATATTATGGAACCCATTTGATTTTAACAAAACATTTTAGGATGAAATTTAAACAATGGCTCGATTATACTATGTCATATTACAATCAAAATTCTCGATATTATATTTCAAGCTACACTTCATGAATTTGTTTTCCTTTTAATGATGATTATCCTTTGATAAGCACTACTACCACCATGTACTCATTATGACATGCAATATAATCTCACATAGTAAAAAATGATTTTAAAAGATAATATGCATTATTGTTGGATACTAAATCATGAATCCCACATCCATAAAATGACATACCACTAATCAATAATGTTTCAGCGCATCCTGTATTGACCCTTACTCAATAATTCTCAAAAAAATACGCATCATCATTAAATAATATAAGTAATAAGTCTCGATTTTTCAACCAACTATAATATATAATCTTATAAAAAAATTATTCATTGAGAATCACAACCAAAACTGATAAGGAATCCTCGTATATACTTTACATATAACTCATGTATAAATTCCTTTAATACATGATTATTGCCCAACCAAATCACATAACACGAAGAGAATCTATAACAAAAAATATCCCAAAACAAAAACATCATTCAATGCAATTAAAAATAAAAAATCTCAATGAAATATCGAGATACATTTCATGGATTTAAATCTCGTTTACCCACAGAATCTCTTCTATACCACCACTACCCTAGTAAATGATATATAATTTAATATTTTTTTACAGATTAATTTTAAAAAATTACAATGTATATCATCTTATTTCCTATGAACATCACATTTCCATTCATATTAAGCAATCCAATTTTATTAAAATGAGAATAATAATAGAAAAATATCTAGAGGTTATAAACTTTCAAAAAAATCCTGGGCATTGAAAAATTGAGGAGGATGTGCTGACTGAAACACCACCCACCAAAAGTTCTTATCATCTAGAAATCATAAAAAATAGGAAAAAATAATCTATTCGAAAATCCACCATTTTCTACACAGTGGGGAAACACTAAATTACTCATGGTTAATAAGCTACAACTTCATAGTTCTTCTCCATCAATCCTAATTAAAAATTGATTGTCTTGCAAAAACAAAATAAATACAAATACAATATTAATTTTTCTAATCATTATTGTGATAGAAGAGTTTCTTATATTACTAATACATCATGTTTATGATAAACATATGATAGTTTTATAAATCATATATATAATGATTTAGTGTTTTGGGAATATTTCTCTCATACAACACTTTAAATTATATAAAATAAAATTTTGATAGAATATCTTGTATTTTTATTTATAAAAATTCAAATTCTATTTATAAAATGTACTCACTTGAGAATATACATCAATGAATTGTGTGAGCTAAAATCGTAGTAATGGGATAAACAATGAACATTGCATAATAGAACATGGGTTAATATAATCATATCATAAGAATATTAAAAATAGAAAAATCAATAAGAAAATATTTGACATGCTAACGGAAAATGAAATATTAATAAAAATGTATCATTGGGTCATAGATTTAAAATTGCACACATTATTGTGACATATACTAGAATCATTCTCATACATAACATCATTACAAAAATCGTAACATCATAAATAAGAAATTATATAGAAAAAATTTCTAGAAAAATTCACATTATATCATGTGAAATATTTTATTAAAAACATATTTTACAGATAATTAATTATGGTCCCACCAATCGCATCATTAAATTATCAAAATCGTGGATTCCACGTCGAAGGAAAACAATAGTGGTCATTAAATAACCAATGGAAATGATTGAGTAATGTTTCGGATTTTACTTATAATACATCCAGAAAGAAACTATAGGATTAAAAAATTAATAAATTATATCATAAATTTCATTAGAAATAATTTTATTCATTGAAAGGAGAAACAACATTATAGGGTTCGAGATATGTTTTGAAAATTAATGCCTTTTGAAAACAATCATTGTAAATGTATTAGAATATACTTTATAAGAATAAGAAACAATATCCAAAAAATGAAAATAATTTGAAAATTACATATTTTGTATTTTATAGGAACTTCAATACTATTTATATTTTGGAATAGGAGATAACCCAAAGGATATATTTTGGGATTGAGAATCTACTTAGATAGAATAATGCTTAATTTTTTTCATTTACACCACCTGAAAAATTAAAATATGTTTTTTAAAACATATAAATAGAGGTATTCTATATTACATTATGATTCTATTTATTAATTATTAAAATTTTTATATATTCATTAACTTTCTTCATTGATGTGTAAGAAAACTATTATCATTTTTTCAATAAAAAAATTATATTTTCATTGGAATTTTCTATTTTTTTTCAAGGCCATCTAAACATAAGTGGAATTAATTCAATTATCCAAAAATAAAATTATTTATAATTTTAATTATTATATTTAATTTATTATATCCACATATATTCTTTTATTATTAATGACATTGGAAACATCTTCATTGGTCATTAATGAACCCTTATCAGGAACATTATTCAAAGGAGGAGAAAGAGGGAAATAAAATATAAATATGTCAATAATATAATTTCTATCTTAGGTTATATTCATGAATAAAATATTAATATAATTATTAATTAGAATTAAAATATACTTTTATTTGAATTAAGAAATATGATACTATATGAGGAATGAAAGAGAATAATTGATAAAAACATACTCTTTTATATATGTTCCTTCTCTTGTATAGATCTAGACATTCATTATTAATGGAGTTTGTTCCTTCAAGAACATCCCTATGGTCACTAAGGGATCAATAGAGAGTATTTAGGAATTTATTTTTATTGATCATTTGATGTAGAATTTTTTTCCAAGGTTAGGGACACAGGTTATTTACAATTGTCTATAATGGATTTGTAAGACTTAAATAACAAATAAAATAATATATCAAAGGTATCCCATGTAATTAATTTATTATTTGAATAAAGAATCATAAATTGATGAAATATAATTGTTTTATGGATTTAAACATCTTTATTATTATGATCAAATTGTTTAATAAAAAGGAATGTAAAAATTTGAGAAAATTATTTTAAAAACAATTCATTTGAATTTAGATTTTTGGAAGTAATTTAATTTTTGGAAAACATGATAGATATATTATAATGAAGAATTTTACAAATTATATTTTTTAATAATAAACATGAATAAAATTGAAGGTCGTTTTTACATCCTGAATTATGTTATACAAGATACACCAATGATAGAAAAACAATATTTTTTACTATTCAACATAAAACTTTATAATTTTAGTAAATTACCAAAAGAAAAACCCTTAGATAATTTGAACATGATGACTTAAAAAATGAAATTAATTTGATCAAAATTACATTATGAAATAGGTTATAATAATTTTTCATATTAAAATGTTATATTTTTCTGTAACACATTAACATAGAATTTATTAAATTGGGAGTTATATTATATTTAGAGCGAAAATATTAATTTTTATTTTTATTTTTTTATATTTTATTATTTTAATCATTATAAGTATTATTTATATCATAATTTATTAATTTTAAGTAAAATTACTATTCCAACAATCTGGTTACTATTTATAATGATCCTATAATTATTCCAGATGGTCTGGTTACTATTCAAATGGTATCATGATTACTCCAATAGAAACATTACCACCTAAAAATACATCTTAATTCCATAAATCATTATTCATCTCGATTCTTATCATTTTTTTAAATTTCATGTTTTTATTCTTCTAATTGGTTTACTAATAGTTTGTTTTATTTTTATAGTGTTGTTCATGGGATGATAATTTATGAAAATATGGGAAATCCATATTTATCCATGGTTGTTTTTATATTTTATATTTTATTTCTATTTTAATATTTAAAACATTCATAAGTTTTTTATATAGTAATTGAATTTTTTTATTAAAGATATAATTTTTTTACTTATCTATGTTCTTTGGTTGAATAGTTCTATATAACACGCCTTAATTACATAATACAAATATCATTTTAAACTACGGATTGTTACATTTAACATTGATCTTAAAATATCATCCACATGCTTTCATCTCATTTTCATAGTTTAGAGAATATAAGCCTACTTTTGTTTCATATTGTCCTCCTGATTCAAAAATACCTCTTAATATTTATTGTTCATCGACAACAAATTAATTGGGGGAGTTTCCATGCTTCACATGACATTGTCTATATGGTACAATATCTTCACTGTCTTTTTCACATATAAGGGTCCATTCTGATATTGTACATACACTGGATTCATTACATGTAATGGATTGGGTATATACATACTCAAGAGAGATACCTGAAAAGAATTATGATCATAATCCATAACCGGTGGAGTGGAAATAAATAAACACATGCACTTATGCAGTGAATGATCTCAAAGGGGAGAATGTACCAGGGGATAAGCATCCCTTTATTACCAAACTACATGAAATTATTCAATATGATATTTTTAAGTATCACATTTTATATAATGTTAATATCCAACACTATTTTATGTTTATTATTATTTCACTTCTACTGAATCATTTTATATTGTATATGTTGTTGTATGAAATGATCCTTCTATGTCAACTATTGTACAATTTCTTGTCCAATTATATTTCATTAAAAATTATCAACCTAAAAAATTTCAATTACAACATTACTTCCCATGCATAAGATCATCCAGATCTATTATAATAATAAAGTGAAATCAATTATTTCTTGAGAACTCAATTAATGAGATATATTGATCGCATCTAATATTAAATTCAATTTACCAGTCTCTCGGCATGATATCAATTTTTTTTATCTTCTTTTATAAATGGAAAATAGTTTGGGTGTAATAGGATGGGCTAAAATTGAATTCAATATTAAATGTTTGTTGAAGGCTTATCTAGAAATTAGAATATAACTTTGGTCCACAAAAATATATGATTGAATTTTGAACATCATAAAATCTCACCACATCCGTTACATATATCATTGAGTATTATTTTAGTGACAAATCATCTTCAATATCAATGCTGTATGAAATCATTGTGAGTTGATATACAACAATCCATATCACATTGCTACATTTAGATGTCTTCTAAAGATCTATGACAAACATGATGTGGATATTATCCAATTTCCACATAGGTGTAGGAAAATCTAGAATCATCACCTTGTAATATGATTTCTCTATATGAATTTTTTTCTTACCAAGAACCTATAGATATACTTCAAAATATCCATTTTAATGTTTTCATACAAGAAGTGCACTCGAAGACCATGATACATCCTTATAAATCAAGGATGGATGGAGAATAATGAGAAAAGAACTCCATCCAATGGTTCCTTGTTTAATCTATGGTGATAAATACACATAAATCTGGATCTAAATCCAATAACAACATCATCATCGATATTGAATTCATAAATCCTACCTTAAATAAATTTTCCTTCCATGACTCTCCCGATCATATTTTCATATAATAATGATCATCTCTTTGGTATATGGTTGGGAAATAATTTATTCAACGTATTATATTTTTCCTTCTTTGTGATTTCTATATCCAACCATTTCATGTCCATGAAGATACGATCTTTCTCAATCCACATCATGGTTAAAGTAGCATATTATTTTTTTCTAAAATCCCAAACAACTTTATACTCATTTCTTATATGGTAGTGAATAATTAAATAATAATATTATATCAACTCTAACCATCCTCATGAAAGCATGTTGACATCCTGCTGTGATAATATATACAATTAAATCACACTATCATTATAAATTTTCCAATTCTATAGAAAAAGGATAGTTCTTATATATCACCAAGGTGAATTTCATTGCTTCTGACGCCAGATTTTTCATTGTGTAATTCTTCTAATGGATGTTTTATTATCAGGAGGCAAAGGTTATCACTTTTTTCATTCTATATTTTAACAAAATCCCATAAATTCATTTTGAATCAATTATTATCAATAAAAAATATAAACTATTAGGGATAATGAGTATAGATTCATTTATTAACTCCTTCTTATAATCCTTATATATTTTCTCACATTAATTATACATGGATTCCTTTTCCCATTTTTTGAGTTAACATAGATAGTGAACTGGACAATAATGATAAATTTCTCACAAAATTTCTATAGTAATATACTATTCAATGAAAATTTTGTATTTCAAGGACAATAATGGGTTCGATCCAATCTTCAATTTCCTAATCCATTGAATGGTCCAAAGAAATTAAAACTTGTGTGATAATGTTCCACAACTATGTTAATTTTTGTATCTAAAATTCAGACATTATGAACATAAAACAAATATGAAACATTATTAATATTTAATAAATTATTGTTAGATTCACTTATCCCTCTTCAATCAGGTTAGAATAAATGATAATATCATCTATAAAAACTAGAAAAAAATATTTTTGATACACTGTCAAAATAATCTATTAAAAAAATCCATTATGATTGTAGTATAATTATCAAGTCCAAAGGGAATCACTATGAACTCATAGTGTCTAAAACTTGTATATAAGGTTATATTATTAATATATTCCTTTATTTCCTTTACATGATGAGATGCATAATTTCTATCCATGTTTTATAAGTACTATGATCTTCATAGTTAATCAATCTTGGAACCAATCCGTGGATGTTGATACTATTTCATTATTTTTATCGAATTGATATCCTAGTAATCTATACACAACTTCATTAAGATTTTTTTTATCTTAAAAGAACATTGGTGTCACTAAATTTGATGATATCAGGAATAATAACCCATTGTCCAAATGTTATTTGAGTATCTTTTTTAATATCTAAATCATGATAAGGGACATCATATAGTTGAATTTAGTTATTTGAGTAGATCCCTATATGAGATCTATTATGAACTCATCCTCAAAATCTGGTGGAAGTCTTGGAAACAAATTGGTAAATAATTAGTGAATTATCTTAGATTTAAATATCCTTATATTTGATATTTCCCTTCAGCACAACCATTGGGGAATGGTATTCTTCATTATAGGTTGTCAAAACCCACACCATTTGAGGGATTTTCAAAAGAAGATTCATGATCATCCTTGAATTTTAATTGGTGATTTATATATTTAAAAATATAGATATATATTTCTATTTCCTAAATGATTAATTTTTCTCTATATAATGAGATCCATTCCATGATCATTATTGCATTAAATTAAAACTTGTGATGTATTATGTGATTAACTGGAAGAGCCATCCCAAATATTCTAATAGGGGAAGAGTCCAACACATTGGTTGTAATAATTACACAACTATGTGTTTTTATATGTATTCTTCAAGGATTAATTGATTAAATTTATCTATTCTAAAGACCCTGAAGGATATAAAAAAGGTGTAGAACCCGAATCAAATATATCATTTTTAATTCATGAGTAAATAAAAAAATTTCCATGCATGAATTCATTTTTATGCATCAGTTCTACAATATTGATAACATATGGTTTCCCTAGATCTATTTCATTTTTGGTTTCTAACAATGATTTCCCTCAAGTACATGTTGTTTAATGAATTTTCTATAATAGTTCAATTTCTCCTTATAATTGATGAATAAAATCATGGTTGGACCATTTGGTGATTACCTCTTTCCCTCCATTTTGTTTCTTGTATTCTTCATGTGTCATTGTAGGGTTATAGACTCTTCACACAAGGAAGTAAATACTCTCACACGTACATTCAAAAATTAAGTAAACATTTTCACAAGTCCAACAAGAAAAATAAAAATAGATTGAATATAAAATTTTAGATGAATCATGAGGATATTAGATTTCTCATGAGTTTTATGTGAACCACATACCATCACTGGGAAAGGATTGATTGGGGCATGAATCACGAACCACTTGTACGCCTAAGGACCCACTAGGTGCTATCCCATGGGGAAATGGACAGCCAACCTAGGACGATGTGAACCGTGTCATCCGAATAATCGAGCACAAGAATACCATCTGTATACCATTCTATTAACTCAATAGTTAAAAAATGAAGCACGCATGCAGGGTTCTCACCCCAAACCGTAACCCATATCCTCTAAAAACCCTGTTGACTGATTCATTAATGGGATGATATATATCTTCATGGGCTTCCAAAAATGGTGATTCATGACCACATATATGATTTCCTCATTCAATATAAACGCATCAAAGGAGGAATGTAAATGAGGATTAACAAATAAAGAATGGAGGAGAACCTAATGGATGGAATAAAACATTTGGCAAGGATTCTGTCTTCAGTTTCAAACCATTGATGATGTGTAAACCATGAATCATGTTTCTGCATGTATAACCAGCCTCAAATCTTATAAATAAGGAATATAATAATAATTTATGAACCGTGAACCTCAATAGATCATCATGAACTATAAATTCATCTTAGATGAAATCCAAACAAAATGAATGTCCCAAGACCCTTCTTCAATATGGTGTTCTGCAAATTGAATCAATATTTAGATCGAACCCAACATCGTGTACTACATTATTATACTGATGTAACATGAAGCTCTATGTAAAATAACAACCAGGACCGCGTACCACTTAGGTACATGGTGTTCGAAACCAAATTCTGTATACCACTTCAGTACGAGGATTCACCCTCTACCCACACAGCACTATGGTATATGGGGCTCCCCCCATCCCACAGTAGAAAATAGTATGTGGAATGGGGATTTTTCGCGTGTCCTTCCTCCCAGTCCATTCTCTCCCCTTCATTACCATCCAATCCCCCATATCTCCAATGTGATCCAGTCCACCAGAATCAGGCCAAAACCCCTCCAATGACACAGAACGTGTATTATTCGATCATAGGGTTCATTAGTGTGCTACTATATGTCAACATACCAACAGAAATCATTGTAACTAAGGTAATCCCAAAAATGGTTTGAACACCCTGAATGTCCCTATGTCTACATTTTCATGGTAACCAGGAGTCCAACAATGGGATACTAACATGAACCTCATTATTCTAGGGATCAAGGATGATCACATTTTTTTCCATTCAATGAGGAACGATTATCAGTCAAAGGGATCATGATTTCTTTTCCTTTTGACAAGAAGAGACATTCCTCCAGTATCCCATGAAAACATTTTCGGTCAGTTCCACTATGTTATGTCCCTAAACATTTGAGAGCCAAGCCACATGACCTCCAATGTCATCACACATTCAAAGGATCATTTGACATCTCCCTCACCCATATTCTCCTCGTCTTATTCCACCGTTGGTCCATCCTCTTCTATCAGTGGAAAAAGAAGGTGTGTGGTTTGTTGAATATATCATGTATTCGTATTTCTCACCGAGTGTCATTCATTTGGGCTTAGAAATTTCTGAAGATCACTACATCCACACAATGGACATGTATATTAATGTTTGAGAACTATGATTCTTGTTCAAACCTGGATACGTAGGATGCCTGTTTGATGGCCTGAGCTCAAAAGGGTTCCATTCCAAAAGGTTCCACCAAATTATGATCCCCAAAAATGGGCATCCTCCCAGGTCCAAGACCCGTGATAACTAATCTATGTGGTATTATATTCCTCTCACAATGATATGTATGATGCCCATAATATTGGTCAGACTCCAAAATCACACCACCTTCTATCTGTTCTGGATGATGATAAAATCCAGAGCACTTTATTAAACAACTTAATTCATCATTTCCTCTACATCCTAAAATTTATGTATATACATGATGATTCTGCAACCCAAGGTTAGCTTGTGGATACAATCTTCGGGAATGAAAAAATGATTTGTGAACTTATGAACATGAATTAAATCATAAAGAGAGTCACGTAATATGAAATAATTCACCATAAAAGGATGTGATGAATTTGAATTTACATCCTATCAACCAATGGAGTCCTTAAGTGTCATTGGACAAATCATAATCCAAAAAGAACCTAACATTGGAATGGAGGTCCATGAATCATTGATTCCAAGTCCTTTAGTTGATTCAAGCTCCACGAATAAACATGTTGGACGCCATCCGCGAAAGTCATATATTAAGAGGAACAATTTCATTAATACATAATACCATTCAATCTTCTGCTTGGTCCATTTAACTACGGAATCTCCTTCATAACGTGGAAGGGATAAACTGTCCAGCCCTCCTGGGTTCAATCCAATTCCCCTAAAATGATAACGATGTAGATTGGGGAAAAATACAGATGGCGATGTAAATGAATCTATAATAACAAAAAAATTCACCCATTAGACCATTTTTCATTTTCCCCAAATGCATACCCACATCATGTCGTGTCGAAAAAAAATATTGAACCTGATATGAATCCTAAACCAAGGTGGTAGTTCACCCTACTGAATCTCCTTTGCATTACAAAAAGAAAGATAAAGGTTGTGAAATTTTACGAATCATTAAATATACATATGATCAGAAGATACTACATTGATGGGGTTTTGTATATATATTTCATATATATTTTTGTTTGATGCATGTTTTTGTAGGGAAATCTTACTTCCAAATGTATTCCTAGAAACCAATTCAAACACATACCTCATAAATCCCAATGGATTTTAGGGCCCCGATGAAGAGTAGGACCCCCTCGACAACCAAACATCTTTAACGTTGGGTATCATACACACCGATTAAAGAGTACTACTAAAATGGTACTCTCATCATAGTGGAGGAATCATTAACAAGTCCTCCAATATTCAAAAACACCATATCCACCTTCTCAGTCATGGTTTTCAACCCAACAAAATATGGCCATGATGGTTACCTCAAACCGTTTCAGGGACCTATCCCAAGAGTATGAAAACAAGTGCATCCCTTGCCTCAGGTAGGAATATGAATTCAATGATGAAAACTACATCCCAGCTACACAGGGGTCCTACTCATAGTCCCATACAAAATAGAATCTCTACCAACACCGATTGACCATGTGTCTTCACTCTGTAGAGGATATTGTACTATGGGAAACCGCTAATGACAAAGAGAAAATGGCCCTTCGGGCTGCCCGTCGACAGTGTAAAAAAACTTACCAGGAACAAGCCATCACACTGATTCATGAGGTGGAATTACACAATAAAAATTATATGGAATTCAAAGCCAAGATATACAATTCTCCCCGCCCCCACTCAATCCCACTAGAAAAATAATGTGGCAAAATACGAGAATGTGCACATTCTTATTAGCACTTGTCGGTCCCACAGTGCAGCCAGAGCAGAGAATTATAGGTAGATGAAAATATATGATGATGCACAAGGATACCTTAATCCAAATAATATGGAAACTAGCTATGTGAAGGAAGAAAAACCTATTGATGTGTGTAAATCCAGCCATCCAAATATGGTGGAAAAATACGAGTAGTGTCATATTTATACAAATTAAAATCAATCCCATGGGAATAATAAATTGGAAAGAGAGCAGAAATAAATTCTTGATCATAAATATGATGTCCACATGTCATATATAGTGGAAAAAAGATAATAGAACTGGCAGAAGGCATGTTCCTCTATCCCAACATAAGAGTACTTCCAATATCCACTGGAATCCTTTGGAGGATCAGATCATGGACAAAATCTTGTTCCAAAATCAGATTGTGCCTTCATACCTATATTATCATAATATGTATCTCATCATATCCTTGAAATGATATAAGATCTGACATTTATTCCGTATCATATCCTATAGACCTATCAAGATATCGTTGCATCGGTGGAAAAAGTGAGGAACCATGTCCACAACCCAGTTTCCTGGAACGGAATAACTAACCTATAAAATGGGATAGTTTCTTCAGAGTAGTTATTTATCCCCACTTCAGTCAAATAGTGTCAAATATAATATCCCATGATACACGGACAACCATATCGAGAGCAAATAATTGATCCAACTATGGGACATCAGTCCAACATGGTGTCCGCTCTAGGGTAGGCATGTATCCTTTCTAGAAATCAGGATGTCTGTCAGTGTATCCTGGAAGTATCACTGGATCCAACAAGGTAAGGACCCATAAATGATGGTCATTACCAACAACATAGGCCCTTAGTTACCCATAATAGGGTGCCCCAAAATAAAATGCACCCAGTGAAAAATTAGAAAATGAAGAAGGCATATATGATCTTGCTCTGTTGGAAGATGGATTTCATGATGACATTGAACATATATAAACAAATGATTAAGATCCTCTGATCTTGTAACCGAAATATGGATGTTGTAGTTGCAGTTGATAAAGCCCTCCCGGTAGTGGTTTTACCAGTAGCTCTAGATGGCCTTCCTAGAGAACCACCACGAGATTAATCTGTGGGCCAAGATTGATTGATCATGAGAGGATATATCCTAATTTGTGTCTGCACATCCCTTCCCTTTAACAGAAGATTGGGATGAAAGATGGTCCTACCCTTGCTGTTTTCCTCTATAATTTTCCTCCCAAGCTTATACGTTGCAGATATCTATCTCATTGTTGTGAGGTGACATGTCATAAAGGTAGTCCATTCCATGATGACAACCATTGAGATGGCCCTTTCCACAATGGTAGTTTCTATGAAGGCCCTCTCCATAAAAACATAATGCAATGAGAATGTACGAACCTCATTACTTTACAACCTGATTGTCCTCCCATAGATGTACACTGCATAAATTCTCCATGCAGCCTGATATCGAGTTGTGATACTTGTATGCTCAATTATAATAGTCATCGAAAAGGTCATCCCCTTATTTCAGCCCCACCTGAGGGTCCTACCTAGGGTTTAAATCATAGGGATTCTCTCCATGATTGGGAATCAAGTTGAATTGTTATCCCTCACCATTTTAGAACCATTTTTGATGGTCATCCTTGCAATCAAAATCCAAAATTGAATAAAGGTCCTTCCCTTGTCGGAAAAAATGTGAGAAAGCCCAGAAATGCTGAGGTGCTCAAAAAGATAGAGTTAGACATGTCAGGAACTCTGTCAATGATGAGTGATATCCTTTTTCAACCATCGGATTGTTCGGGGACACACTCAACTTCAGAACCACCATTTTTCTATTCAAAAATCTGTGAGGCTCCTACCATCTATACTACATGGAATGAATTCATTAAGAATAAGTAATGTGGGTCTTATATATTATTGAAGTCCCTATAAGACAAAAAAGGATATGTTCCTTGAGATAATAAAACTTCCTTTGAATAATATACCAGTGATGTGTTTCCCCATGGCCACATATAACTTCTACATACTAAGGGAGTTGTCTGAGGAATGTATTCACAACATTCACCTTAATATCTGGATATCTATTTACTAACTAAAAGAATAGTTATTGCAATATGAAGGGTATTTATACCATGTCAACATATTAGGATATCTCCACCAAATGATGGATCTAGAAGCCATCCCATCTGACTAATTACCACAATCAAAATAGGAAAAAGAAAAACCTCGTACTTGCCTGCCTTTAAGCACTGAAAAACTTATGTTTCCTCATCAGTGATGCATCATCTGGAGTTTATATTTGAGGATGTGGAAAACATGGTGCTCTACACTTTACCCACATCACGTCCAGCTGAACTCGTTATAAATAACAAATTTCAATGTCATTTACCAATGGAAGCCATCAAATAAAATTTCTTCACTGGAAAGGTGGAACACTCAATATGAATCACATTAAAGAAGGTCTCGAAAGCGTCAGGCCCAATGAGATCAAGAAATAAAAATGATTTTCAGTCTGAAATCATAAAACATCCATAAAGTTTCATGCGTAAGGGAATCCAAATAGTTATTGGTTCTAATTCCCTTGATATCCAATAAATCTTGTGAAAACCATGTTCCATACCCAGCTAACACCCGTACGAGAGTGAATAAAATAAAAAAGGTGAAAATTTTATTAATTACCTACACAATAAGGTAACAAAATAATCTTGTAGGGTTGTGAGCGTTTTTATCTCAACATTCCCATATAAGACAAACTAACATGGTCCATAGATCATCAATGAGAGAACTGGACAAACACTGGCTAACAAGTTTAAGGGAATTTTACCTCAAATTCCACCATAATAGATGTATGTCTTCTCCCATCTGGAAGGATGATGAACAGAGAGGTCACCCATTAAACCTATTGTTGTGGTTCATAACCAATGGGATGACAGAATATTGCAAGGATAGATGAATTCTTGAATTGGGTTAATCTTCTCTTTAAACCCCAATTAATAAAAATGCATGGAAGGAGAAATACAAACAATATAACACAAAAACTTATCCTACCATTTGGAACTAGTAGACCACCCCCAACATGGTATGTATTAGTGAATATAGTAATGTTCAGAACCAATGATCTTATGAGAAATGATTCAAATATATAGGATGCTTAGAAGATGGTTCATTCTAAGATGCGGCCCACACTGAGCCTGACAGTGTTTATTCCAAGAATCAGAGAGCTTCCCTAAACATGGGATTACCCTCAACAAACCCATTACTACTTTCCTTAAAAATGTTTACTAAGGATAAAACTATATACCATGTCTTCTAATACCCTCCTCCTCCTCCCCCATTGAAATTTCCCCTCATGCTTGGGGAAATATTCTCCAATAAGGAGGGAGAAATAAAAGAGCTTTGGAAAATCAATGTTGAGCTATGTTTAGGAAGCTATCTCACCAAATGAATTCCTATAGTGGAACATAAATAGGTATTAATAGAAGAGGTTCCCCTACCACAAACAATAATCACATTAAATAAAATTAAGCGCTGATTCCCAGGAAATACCACACAAGGAATATCATCCTACTTGAATCTAGCCACATAAGTACATCAAGATTTCCCTCTTCTTGAAAAGTAGTAAGAATACATTCATTCAATCCCACAAAGGATTCACATTTCTGGGTATTTTCCGTATATTCTAGAAGTACAATCACGTCTATATTTTCCCCATGATGCAGCCACCCAAGATCATTTTCTTAAGGATTTGCATCAATGGATCTGGATTACCATAGAGAAATTGACAGCAACATTGGAATCCATGAAATGGTGGTGTGCTCTAGTATAACTGGAATTGATGTTTTACCTAGACTGGGTAAGCCACATCACACCTTCACCAATCTATGGGAACCTTGTATTACTTGTGCTCAATGGCTTCAGAGTCCTAGAATGGCATCTAATCGCTTGTGCATATTATTTTGAACCCATATGATAGGCACCACAGAGCAAAAAGAACCAGTAATACTTAGGTGCTTTATGTGAACTCTATAGTGTTCGGTCTTTGTGTGGTGTAATATCATGCCAAAATAACTCAATAAAAGGCTGGGGGACCTCAATAAATAGTTTATGATCAAGATTAGTTTGTCATTTCATAAGAAAATAGTATGTGATATCATGAACTAAGAGTAGTAAGAGAATGAATGAATTTCAGACATCATCCCCCGATTGATAGGCTGGCTTACTCCCTGAACCGGCCACTCCGCAAGGATGAAATGACCACTCTGTGCATCAATAATTTCCACAAAGTATTATGGAATCTTTTAATCTTCATGAAGTGAACAAGTGGATTCCGAGACTTCTCTAACATTTCTCAAAGGTTTAAGGCCCATTTTTGTAGACCAATCTCATGCCTTAGGTGGCTCTATCAGCCCCGAGGAAAAGAACAAGAAAAAAAGCATCTTTTGTCATTCATAATCCACCATCTGCAACAGATTCAGTTTTCATGCCTCAAAATACTATGTAGGACTCCCTATACACCAAAAACCACCTCCACAATAGCATTATGATGGAAGAGAAGAAAAAAAATATATTTTAGGAATGAAGAAATAAGGTCTAATAATTTCGAGATGATCAAGAATCAGGATAATTCATAGACAACAAGAATTGATCCTTTTTCTGGCTACAATAACCAAAGTGACCTGATGAAGTTGGTCGTGAAGACAATCCAAATTAGTTCCTTATCACTGGATACTGTGTCACACCATCCAAGAGTGCTTCACCTTCAAGGTTCTCAGAAAAATGATTATGGATTCTAGATAAGTCATGTAGGGTCTACTGTCAGCACAAATGGCATATGTCTCCACCATAGTCACAAGACTGCAAGAGGAATAGAAAACAGTCACCAACAAAAATATGGAAAAATGGATTGTTGGATAAATCGGAAAATAGTCAACCATGCTCATGGAATCCTCCAGACAATGTTTAAGCAACAAAATGTGCCCCCAATATATTTTGAAGAAACACAACCATCATCCTCATCCCAAAAATATTACGCGATCCAAAAAGGTAGAATGCAACAGAATGAGGATGAGCATGCACCAATTCCAAAATGGGACTTGACACATTTTTTTTCATGTAAAAGGCCTAAAAATATGGGCATATTCCATCCAAAATGCAAAGTGGGAACTACCCCCACCAAACAACAAAACATACACTACCCCGCATAATGGCTCCATTAGAAGAAGTCAATCAGATAGAAGCATTATTGGATCGAGAACAGATCATCAGCTCAATTAATGTCATTCACTTGTTGGACCCCTTCTAAAATGGAGACTATGGTCATGAACATGGCTTCTCTATGTTAAACTATATAACTATAGGAAGAGGTCGTAGAGGATGAGGGGTTCTAAGAAGGCGCCATCATGGCAGGAGTCAGAACACTAGACACACCTTAACTCAAACTATTAACATTGTGGATACTCATTAAAGGACCCTATGGTAGACACAATGGGATCCAAAATCATTATCTTCCCCTACAAGAAGAAATTGGAGCCCAATAATCCTGTTGTATCCATTGTAGGACGAGAATAAATTTAATTTCCCAAGGTGTGCATGTAGACCAGTTCAGCCAAACTCAGAAAGAACAATAGAACCGTTAGATTATACAACATCAGTCGGACCATGTACTCCCAAATATCTATAACCTAATTTTATATGAATGTGTATCCCCAAGTCCGGAAGCACTAATCTTTAGAGAAAAAATATATTATATAATATCTATCCTCGGTACCATCAATGGTAAAACCCATAGATGCCTTGATTCTATGATCAGACCTTAGGGATTCACTCATTTAAGACTAACTAAATCCTCAAGAATTAAAGACCGAAGAAAAAGATCCTAAAGTATATCAGATAGAGACCAATCCTGAAGAATACCATGTTTTTATCTCCTTCATAGATCAATATGAGAACACCGTCTTGCAAGGACACATCAAACCCTTATATGTGTCCTGAACAATAAATGACATTGATGTTTAAAAAAAATAATCAACATTGGATCTAGAGTCATCCTCCCCCCACATCGAACACTTTGTTAGTTAATTTATGATGTAGACAGTTTTACACCCTTCAAAACAACTCTTATGGGATATGACAAAATCAAGAAGAATCCATTAGACGAATCAAGATCAATGCATTAATTGGTGACCACATGTATAATTCCGAGTTTCTGGTAGTGTGGAAAAGTACAACCATCATCATCTTAGTGGGGTGTCCCTAGATGCATCATAATTCTAAAACATCACCATATTACCAATACTTTACCAAATTTTGTGCAAAATGAAAAAAACAAGACCTTGCACGCCGATAAATACCCAATCAAATCTTGTGAGTCACATTACATATATGGTGGGTTCTATGAACCGTAATAGAAGAAGTATTGGGACTACGATGTTTATTGGATCACTACCGCCAAATGGATTGGAAATGGATCTCATGGTTCCCCTAAAATAGCTTGTGGAAGAGTATTTATTACCCATCAACTAGGCTGAGTGCATGAGTTCACACTTAGATAATGACTCATCTGTCTACAAGATTTACATTATGGATATCATGTTAAATGACATTGAAAATCTTGTTTACCCCTGTGATGATATAAAAGGACTAAATAAATATGCTCAGGGCTTGTCCACAGATCCCTAGATAGTTCCCTCCATGCTCACAAAGGAATAATTCAATGGCTTGTTACTAAAAAAGTTCAAGGAAATGTCAACGTCTTCTATTAATTACTTGTAATTAGTTGGTGAACAAGGAGTAGTTTTGGTTTCCCTAAATCTGAGTTGTGGTTTCTCTCCCAATGCTGGAGAGATCATCTCAAGAATCCTCTCATTATATGAAGAGTAACATGATGATGAAGAGGATGTTAAATAGAAATAATATTAAGAATACCTCAATGATTCCCCTCTCACATTATATGAACGTGTCTCTAACATGATTTATGAACATAGGGAGATAATATGGTACATCAAATATGACCAACGACCCACTCGAATTAGTGTGTCTATGTATTTCGAGAAGAAAGAGACATATAAATACTTCATAAAGAATAATTGATATGTGTTTTCCTAGAACTACATAGAAATGATAGGCATCGATCAGAAGGTCACCACTAATAACACGGGTCTACCAGATGACTGCCGTGGTTATAAGAAGGCTGCCAAAAGGACCCACCGAAAACTTGATGCAAAAATGGAGGCTGAATTTGATAAACTCATCAAATCTTACATCATTCTGGATGTCCAATATATGATCATGATAGAAAACACAGTCCTTGTGAAAAATGAATAATGGACAAATTAGAGTCTTTCGGGACTTCAAGGTCATTAATCAGTACTACCTGAATGATAATTTCCATATCCCCATCAAGAATTATAGATCAATGTGACCATTGGTTATCAGGGCCTATCATTCATGGATGTATATTCTGAATACAACTATATCTGAATGCATTGAAGAGATTAAAAAGATAATGAATTCAAGGCCACATGGAGAGTGTTCTTCTATAAGGTGAAACCGATTAGTCAGAAAATGTAAGAGGTATATAACTGCGCGCCATGCACTACATTTTCATTTCTTTAATGGGAATATTTGTCTAGTGCCATTTTGATGACCTGGTGGTTAAATCCTGAGAGCACTCATCCCACCTAAAATATCACCAAACTATCATAAAAATGATCAAGCATCATTGTTTAAATATGAATCCCCTAAAGTGTTCTTTCAGTATTACCTATGGTAAATTCCTTGTTTCCTGTGTATGCCATCGTGGCATCGAAGTAGACCATGAGTAGACAAAATCCATAATTGTAATTTCTCTACATTGCATCCATCTTGAGTTGAGGTGTCTACAGGTGCACTTGGACTACATTAGGTTCTTCATAACAATCTTTGTACGTACATGTTTTCAATTCAACAATTTGATGAAGAAATTGGTATCATACCAATGGAATAATGACTATCACTATGTTTTCAATAATCTCACAAAATACCTCCAAGCTCACCAAAGCTGATGCCCCCAGTTGAGGGAAAAACACATTTTTTATGAAACCTTCTTGTAAAACTCATTATGTACTTTCCTCATGCAAAACAATGATGTTATTAGTGAGAACAATATCTATTACCTTAGCTAAACAATGACCAATGTCAAGACTATATATTCAAGAATCGAAAAGAACTACATAGCCCAAATCATTGTAGTTTGGAAATTTTTCCAATAGCGACATCACCATGAGGTCCATTTGGTCTCCCACTGCAACCTGCTCATGTATATTCTCAGTCCTCCTCTGATAACTAGACTCCTATCACATTATGACGTGATCCTAAAATAATTTTACATATGGTACGTTATGTAGAAATCAATCAATTTAAAGGTGTTATCAGACATCCTTTAGAAGCACCCCTCAAAATAAATTACCCCATTGTATATTGAACTTCCTGATGTAGAAGTATTCTCATCCCATGAAGTCCCCCAGATAAGGGAAATGTACTTCAACAGTACGTCCAGATGCCTGATGGGGAAATGAATGGAGGATAACATGATAAAAAAAAGTAGGGATGGGTGTGATAATAATTTACCCAGAACAGGTATTCTTCACTTACTCCTTCATGCTTCTATAAGGGAGAACAAATAATGCAGTATAAAATCATACCCCCTTTGCAGCCTCAAGTTGTCACTTCATGCACGAGTTGAATGACTGATGATAAAATGGGATTTAAATCCAGTCATCAAGGAGTTCAATTTTTACTATTCCATTAAGGAAGAAGTAATGGAACCTTTTATGAAGCATGTCTGAGATCTATTGGAAAAATTCCTATCAGAAATGACACTGACATATATCCCCAATAAAAAAATTACCAAACCGAAGAATTGGAAAATGCATCCATAACCCTGGATAATCTGGATCGGGATGAAACAATCATCATCATTACCAACCATCAGTTGGTCTGGCCCCTCATTGAGAATAATGTGAGGAAATCAGCGACATTATCCCCACTTATGATCCTTACGATCACACCACCAGATGGATGACTCTCATTAAAATACTAATGAAAAATTGAACCAACTTTTTCTCTGTAATGTTAGAAAAGATATAGCAGAAGTATGAAATACAAACCAACCATTCATACTACTATTATGTAGTAACTACAAAGAAGAGATATTCTTTCAAAAAGGTTCTTATCGATATAATCTTGACTAATGTGGAAAATGATAAGAAATTTTGGTTAGAAAAGATCTTTCATGGTTCATGGAATTAACACACCACAACCCATACTACCACCCAGGAAACCACATGCTCATTATTATACATTATAGAGGAAAATTTTCCCATTTAATTCCAATTACCATCACACTGTGTTGCAATTAGTGATCAACGTTTTGTTGATGAGAAATATTAGGAAAGGATATATGAGTTTGAACAACTGTATGTGTAAGAACCCTGATCTTCATTTCAGGTATTCTTTCCGTTTTGAGAAAAATATACTTTCTGGAAATTTTTAAAGTACATGCCATGTACATTCTGAGTACACGTCGTCTACTCTTTTTCCACTCGAAGCCGTGTACTGGCTATGTCCGGGCCACACACATGGTGTGTAGGGGTGAAATGTAGGCCTATTTTTGTGGATTACAGAAAGACCTAGTACATGCCGTGTACTCTAAAAGTAAACACCATGTACTTTATTTTTTTTCATTAATCGGACCGGGGTCGCGCCCGATCGCCATAAACGTCTTCTTCTAGGTCTGGTTCAACTGAGAGATATCATACGACCGCGAAACATCTCTGGATTCCTGATCCTCCATCTATTGGCTGATTCGACCACTGTTGATTGTGTTGGAACCGCAGCGGTGATTTCTTCATTAATATTGAGTTTCATTCCATGATTCTTCTTCTTTCACAAGTTATGGGGGTTTGAACGTTTAGGATGTTTTCTCAGATCTATGATGCTCAAGGGATAATCAGTCATGGTCGTTCAAGTAAATCGATCTCCTAGGATCGAGGTAGGTGGTTTGTTCCTTTCCGTTCAAAGTCCTTGTGTATTATGTGAAAATTCCACCAATACCCTTGAATGGGGTATTGTGTGTTTACCTTTTTGCCTTGGTTTTTTTACTACCTTGTGTGTATGCTTGTGTAGATATAAATTAATCATATTAGAGGATATTCTGTTGTGCTTGTATGTTTTTACATGCTTTGTTCTGGTTACATCCTTCGGGTTTCGTTTTCCTTCGGCTGTTACACCAGTTTCCATGCCTTGTGTCTATAGGATGGAGTGTTTTTGTATAAGATGTCGTTTTCCCCTATAGACTGTTTAGCCAAGTAGCTCTATAGGTGTACTTTGGCCTTATACCATTATTATGCACTGAACGACATGGGAATGAGAGAACCATGTGCTATAGACTGTACGAGATAAACCGAGTGAGCTTCCCAATGAGTCTAAGACATTATAGACTATGGGAGGGTAGACCGAGAGAGCTTCCTCAGAGAGTCTTGGACATTAGACTATAGGGGATGGACAGAGTGAGCTCCCAAAGAGTCTTGGATTTTTTTTATAGACTACTGTAGGGTATACCGAGTGTGCTTCCTCAGAGAATCTTACCGTGTTTGTTTTCTCTTTTAGAACCTTCCATGGCTAGAGGAGGAATTAAACGAGTGAGCTTCCTCAGAGAGTCTGTGTTATACCTAAGGCTATAGGAAGAATTGAATGAGATAGCTTTCTTATATAGTCTTTATACCCTGGGGCTAACAGGATTAGACCATTTGATCTTCCTTAGAGTGTCACTGACTACCCTAGACTACAAGGGGAATTGACTGAGTGTGCTTCCCGAGAGAGTCTCATAAATTCGAATGACCAAACTAGTGGGGTTAGGCTTAGTGCAATGCCCAGAGGGTTGTGGTACATCTTGGATAAGACCATAGGGGATGGATGCGAGTAATTCCCAGAGGGTTTCGTGCTTGTTATCTGTTTGCTTCACTATTGTTGTTGGTTGTGGATAGACTACTATTGTGTATCATTCTGCTTTAATGCTTACCATTACTGCCACTGGTTTCCTATTGCTATTTACTGCTTATTGTACTTTTACCTTTCATATAATCATTTACTATTAGACATAGATATTTGGGTGAATTCCTACTGGGATATAGTCTCACACCCTGTTTGGGTCATGATTTTGGGCCCAAACAGACTATGTTTTTTCAAGTACAAACAAGGGAAAGTGCCCTTTGACTTCTAGTACTTTATTTCTTGGAGCAGGAGACCAAGGGACCAAGCATTGTCTTGTGATGTTGAGGAGCTTTTTACTTTTATTTTTTACTTGTTTTGGTACTGTGGTGTTTTTCAGCATTGTAACTGGTTTGGATGATTTCCTAGATATGTATCTTGCATCATTCATTATATATACAAATGTACTTAAGTTTTTTTATTTAGTATTTCGCTATTATTATTGTTGGTTATTTACTGCTTTCTATATTGCATGTATATTAATTCTGCTGTGTACTCTACCAATGAGGGCATAGTTTCCCCACTATCACAACCAAGACCCTCGCTGCTAGTCGGCAGCCTATGGAGTTTGGGGAAATGCACTTGAGGCCTTGTGGAGAACGGGCTCGGAGCCCTGGTTAGTGGCAATATGGTTCGGGATGTTACAAAGTGGTATGTCATGGGATGAGTTTCGACATACTTTCTATGAATACTTCAATCTGAAGTAACTGAGGGCTGATGGAGACCATGAGTTTATGAGCCTGTAGCATGGTACTCTTTCTGTCATGGAGTACTCGTCCTGTTTTACTGAGCTGCAGAGTTTCACTCCGATCCCAGCAGGTGATGAGTTGTTCATTACTAGAATGTTTGAGTATGATCTCAGGTAGGAGATCCGTTCCCAGGAGAATATCATCATGTTGACTTCAATATCCTCCATCGTCAACTAGGTGCTGATTACTGAGTAAAATCTAAAGGATTATCGAGCAGTGAGCTAGGGTGGTTCATCATCCAGAGCTGGTGTCCCTCTTACGAATAGTAGAAAGCGTTGCAGAGACTCTTCTAGAGGAGATCAGGGTTCGCAGTGTGCGTCTTCTTGTAGCCATGTTGTATGCTACAAGTGTGGTAGGAGTTTGAATACTAGGCCTTAGTTCCAGAGAGATCTAATGGAGTGTCGATCTTGCGGAATGATGGGCCTTATTCAGCATTTTTTTTCAGATCTTCTCACAATTAGAAGGTTGTAGGGTTTCCTCTATAACCTCGCATTCTAGAGATTCTTAAATAGTTTTCCACCAGTCTGGTAAGTGGAGTTATTCCATCCTTTCAAGCTAATGTGGAGTTCAAGGCTGTGGTGGTCAGTCATTAGGTCATCAGAGACAGCTGAGTGGATTAGCTCAGAGCAGTCATCCAGGGGCGCAAGGCCGTGGTGCAGGCTAGTCTTATGTCGTGGTGCATTCTTATCAAGAGTAGGATACCGGCCCTTCCACAGTTCAAGGTACGATCATAGTAGACACAATTTTATCTTCATCTCTTTTCAATACCGGTGCTTCCCATAGCATTATCTCTGTTGAGGTTGTGGAGAGCCTTTGGCACTGTATATTTTTGTCTGCTGACTTGTTGACTCTTGACATGTTGTTGGGAATGAGGAAATCTAGTGTATGTCAGTGCAGAGAATGCCCTCTTGAGTTTTCGGGGTTTCACCTCTTATGGGACCTCTATGTCCTAGAGATGTTGGGCTATGACGTCATTCTTGGGATGGACAGGTTGGTTCCTTTCCAAGCAGTGGTCGATTACTATTGATGCAAGGTGAGTTTCGTATCACTAGAGGGAATATATATTCTTCATAGAGGGGAGTGGGATGTCCAGGAAGATAGAGCTGGACCCGAGAATCATGGGATAGGAGGAGTTACAACATAGATTTTCAGTCTTTATCTAGATGACTAGGGGACTTCAAAATTAGACTTTCCCCTAGTAGTGGATCGTTTCAAGGATGTCTTTCCAGAGGACTTTTCAGGATTTTCTCTGGAGGGTGAGGTAGAATTTTTGATTGAGCTCGTTCCAGGAGTAGCACTGTTGTCCATTACTCTTTATAGAATGGCTACACCTGAATTGCAGGATCTCAAGAAGCAGTTGGGGGAGTTGTAGGTATAGGGTTGAATCTGACCCAATTCTTCTCCTTAGGGTTCACCTCTCCTGTTTGTGAAAAATGAAGACAACATCCTTCGGCATTGTGTGGATTATCGGAAGCTGAACCAGTTGATGGTCAAGAACCAATATCCTTGGATGAGGATTGATGACCTCTTTAATAAGATTCGAGGAGATTGAGTGTTCTTGAAGATCGACTTCAGGTCTGGTTATCATCAGTTGCATGTTAGACCATCGGATGAACCTCTGATATCCTTCAAGAGTAGGTATGGTCTATACGAGTATACAGTCATGCCATTATGTCTCATGAACACGCCAGTGGTTTTCATGGAACTGATGAACCGAGTGTCCATCCATATTTGGACTCCTTCGTAGTGGTCTTCGTGGATGATATCTTGGTGTACTCTCACACTCGACACTACCATGCCACACATCTTGAGATCGGTCTGAGTACATTGAGAGAGCATAGACTGTATGCTAAACTCTCGATGTTCCACTTTTGGATGGATCAGATTCAGTTCTTGGGTCACGTCTTCTCAGAGGCTAGAGTATCTGTGCACCCATAGAAAGTCAGAGCTGTAGTTTCCTGGGAGTAGCCGAAGAACGGCTTTGAGTTACGGGGTTTCTTAGATCTGGTAGGGTACTAAAGACGCTTCATTCATGACTTCTCATGCCTAGAAGCACTATTTAATGGTCTGACCATGAATGGGGGTGAAGGTTTTAGGGTTAGATTCGTGTGAGTCAGCCTTTCAAGAGCTGAAGGGGAGGTTGACATCAGCACCGATACTAGCCATTCCCGGGCCAGACAAGGGCTACACTGCTTACTATTATGCTTCAGGTATCGGGCTGGTAGCTGTGCTTATGCTGGGAGATGGGGTCGTTGCTTATGGGTCTCTGCAGTTGAGGCCACATGACAGATACTACCCCACGCATGATCTGGAGTTGGCAGCAGTTGTTCATGCCTTACACTGTTGGAGACACTACCTTCATGGGAGAGCACTTTGTGGTTTTTATCGACCACAAAGAGTCTCAAGTATATCTTCACTCAACATGATCTGAATCTGAGACAGCATAGGTGGGTTGAGTATCTTCAGACTTTTGACTTCAAGCTCACCTATACACCGGGAAAGGATAATACAGTGGTATATGCGTTGAGCAGAAGAAATTAGATTCATGCATTCAGGAGGCCAGTAGTGATTGGAAACTTAAGGCTCTGTTCTCAGAGATGCACATTGAAGTGCCCGATAGGCCGAGACAGACTGTTCTATCATCTATATCTGTTACCTCTACACTTATTGATCGGGTATGAATGAGGAAACTATCATATGAGGAGGCCTTAGTCCTGCATGAGAGTGTGTCAGGAGGGGACCCTCTTCCTAGATGGACAGTGGGAGAGGATGAGATCTTGCCTTTCCAAGGATGCGTATGGGTGCTAGAATACATGCATGAGGAGATGATGTGGGATTTTCATACCTCAATTTGGGACGTTCATCCTGGCTTCACCAAGACATATCGTGATCTACACCACCAGTAATGGTGGCCAGATATGAAGAAAGATGTTGCTGGTTTGGTAACGAGATGTTCTACATGTCAGTAGGTGAAAGAAGAGCATAAGTGACAAGCAGGGATTTTATAGCAATTACCCATTCCTGAGTAGAAGTGGAACGATGTCGTGATGGACTTCATGACTGGGTTGCTGAGGTCGCCTTAGGGGAATGATGTTGTCTTTGTTGTTGTCGACGGACTCACGAAGGTCGCACATTTCTTTCTAATGAAGGAGACCTTTAGTGTTGAGGATTTGGAATGGTTGTACATCCGGTAGATTGTAGGGACTTCAAAAAGTCTTTGGGTACATGGGTTGTTTTGAGTACAGTATACCATCCCCAGACAGATGGTATGTCCGAGGGCACGGTCGAGGTGCAAGAGAATATGCTCCGAGCATGCATTCTAGACGTCGGAGGTTTCTGGGAGAAGCATATACCTCTTTTGTAGTACGCCTACAATAACAATTTTCAGGCGACCATTCAGATGGCACCATATGAGGATCGGTATGGTAGGCCATACGGATCACCCTTATGTGGGCTGGAGGTAGGAGAGGCAGCTTTGCTGGGACCTCGTCTTGTTCAGGAGACCTATGAGCATATACAGTTGATTCGGAAGAGGATAGACACAACACAGTCTTGACAGAAGTCTTATGCTGATCAACAGAGACGACCATTGGAGTTCGGGGTCGGGGATCTGGTTTTCCTACGTGTCATACCGAGGTGGGGAAACAAGAGGATTCAGAGAAAACATAATCTTTTACTGCGGTACGTCGGGCCGTTTGTGGTTTTAGAGAGGGTTGGGCTAGTTACCTGTCGATTGCAGCTACCTCAAAGGTACCAGGCCATGCACGACGTCTTCCACGTCTCTCAGCTCCGACATTACTTTTCAGACCCCTCTCATTTCTTTCATCTGGAGGTGGTTGAGCTCGAAGTAGATGCATCGTTTGAGGAGCATCCTATCTGGATTGTCAATCACTGTACGAAGGTTCTCCGTGGGATGTCTATTACATTAGTATGGGTGATTTGGAAGCATGGGAGAGTACAAAATGAGACTTTGGAGAGGGAGGCTGATATACGATCTCAGTGGCCGGAGCTGTTCGAGATTTCTTCTTCTATACCTTGTTAGGGAAATTTGGGGATGAATTTCTTTATGGGGGGAAGTTTGTAAGAAACCTGGTATTTATTTTAGGTATGCTTTCCTTTTTCTGTAGTTTTTCAGAAAAATAATGTTTTTGGAAATTTTTTAAGTACACGTCGTGTACTTTATGAGTACTCGTCGTCTACTCTGTTTCTGCTCGAAGCCGTGTACTGGCCGTGTCCGGGCCACACACACGGTGTGTAGGGGTGACATGGATGCTAATTTTGGAAGAGTACAGAAAGACCTAGTACATGTCGTGTACTCTAAAAGTACACGCCGTGTACTTTTATTCATTAATCGGAATGGGGTCGTGCCCGATCACCCTAAACGTCTACTTCTAGGATATGTTCGACCGAGAGACGTCGTACGGCCGCGAAACTTTTCCAGATTCCGTAGCCTCCATCTATTGGCCGATTCGACCGCCGTCAATTACATAGGAACCAAAACGGTGAGTTCTTCCTTCTTCTTGAGTTTCATTCCTTGATTCTTCCTCCTTCTCAAGTTATCATGGTTTGAGTGTTTTGATGTTTTCTTAGATTTATGACATTCAAGGGAGAATCAGTCATCATGGTTCAAGTATATCGATATCCTAGGATCAAGATAGGTGGTTTTTGCCTTATCGTTCAATGTCCTTGAGTTTTATGTGCAAATTCAACAAATACCCATGAATTGGGTGTTGTGTGTTTACCTTTTTCCCCTTGTCATTTTCCTGCCATTCTTGAATGATTGTGTAGAGGTAAATTAATCATATTAGAGGATATTATATTTTTCTTGGATGTTTTTACATGCTTCGTTCTGGTTACAACCTTCAGGATTCATTTTCCTTTGGCTGTTACACATGTTTGCCTGCCTTGTGTTTATAGGATGGAGTGTTTTTGTATAACTTGCCTTTTTCCCTGTAGACTGTTTAGCCAAGTATCTCTATAGGTGCACTTTGGCCTTATAGCATTATTATGCATTGACCGGCACGAGACTGAGAGAACCAGGTTCTATTGAATATAAGGGATAGACCGAGTGAGCTTCCCAATGAGTCATAGACATTATAGACTATAGGAGGGTAGACCAAGAGAGCTTCCTCAGAGAGTCTTGTACATTAGACTGCATGGGATAGACCGAGTGAGCTCCCAGAGAGCCTTGGATTTATTTATAGACTACAGAAGGGTAGACCGAGTGCGCTTCCATAGAGTGTCTTACCTTGTTTGTTTTCTCTTTATGAACCTTCCCAGGCTAGAAGAGGAATTGACCGAGTGAGATTCCTCATATATTCTATGGTATACCTGAGGCTATAGGAGGAATTGACCGAGATAGCTTCCTTAGATAGTCAAAATACCTTGGAGCTAATAGGGTTACATCGTGTGATCTTCCTCAGAGAGTTCCTGACTACCCTAGACTATAAGTGGAATTTACCAAGTGTGATTCCCTAGAGAGTCTCATAAATTTGTATGACCAAACTAGAGGGGTTAGGGTGAGTGAACTGCCCAGAGGGTTGTGGTACTTCATGGATTGGACCAGAGGGGATGGCTGTGAGTACATCTCAAAAGGTTTATTGATTGTTATCTATTTTCTTCACTATTGTTACTGGTTGTGGATTAAATACTATTGTGTATCATTCTGCTTTACTGCATACTGTTATTTCCTACTTCTTTGATGATGTTGTTTACTACTCATTGTACTTTTACCAGCCATATACTCACTTACTGTTAGGCACATATCTTCGGGTGAATGCCTACTGGGATTTAGTCTCACACCATGTTTGGGTCATGCTTTTGGTCTCAAACTGACTATGTTGTTGCTGGTATAGACAAGGGCAAGCTCCCTTCGACTTTTGGTACTTGATTTCATGGAGCAGGAAAGCCAGGGACCAAGATTTGTCTTGCGATGCTGAGGATCTGTTTACTTTTCTTTTGTATGTGTTTTTGTATTGTGGTGTTTTTCAGCATTGTGACTTTTTGGATACTTTCTTAGATATGTATCTTGCATCATTCCATATATATACATATGTGCTTCAGTTTGTTGATTTAGTCTATCGGTGTTATTATTGTTGGTTATTTGCTGCTTCTGCTATTGCATGTTTATTACATCTATTGTGTACTCTTCCAATGAGGGCATAGTTTCCCTACAATCACACCCAAGGCCCTCCCTGCTAGTTGACAGCCTCTCGAATTTGGGGAAATGCACATGAGGCCTTGTGGTGAATTGGCTCGTAGCCCTGGTTAGTGGCATCCAAGTCGGGACATTACAATATGAGAAATGGTTTCACACATTGCACCATTTGGAAATCTACCAAAATAAGATTGCACATTATTTTAAAAAAATAGGACCACCTCCAATGTTTCCTTGAAGGAGATATGGTTTTGGTCCTCAGATCCCCATAGATATTGAGAAGGAAAACCCCAAATTATGATCTAAAATGGCCGGGATCATATTTTATTAATAAGGTCTACTCAATTGGAACATATTCATTGATATCAATGGATGAGACACTCCTAAACTATCCTACAAGAGCATGTATTACGAAGAAATACTTCATTTAACCGTGAGATAAATGTATTAGCTGCCAGATATTGAACTGCAAAATGACATAAATCGACCTAATCTCATGATACTGACCTACATGAATCATTCTTCCTTACTAGATGATGTTAAAATTAATTTTTTAGACCTACATGGGAATCTAAATTTATAATTTTGTATGGATTTATTATAGTTCTTCAGTGGGATACCTAGTGATTCCTTGATCATTGATCTTTTCCCATCAACCGCATGAAACAAAATGCATCTATTATATCATATATCACCATATACAACGAGTAAAATCAGGGTTTCTCCATGTTTCTCATATTGTGTATTACTCACTTGAGCATAGGATGGGTGGTAAGGATCTGCATATGTGAATAAATCATATGAGAATATGATAGACCAGACACCCATAGGGGATAAAACCAAAATGCCTCAACTCTTACGCTAGAGTGAGATCAACATAGGGAACATTTTGAACTATGTATGAATTGATTCCTACCCTTGAAGGATACATATCGATTCCTTGATTTAACATATGGTACCAACCGCCAACTAAAGAAAAATTCCCTCTCATTTCCCTAAACATGGACAAGACCACTATTAGGAACATTTACAACATTGAATGGTTTGATTCCTACCCATGTAGGATATGCAGTGATTATTAGATTTAACATATGTTCCCAGCCACTAACTAATTGAAAATGCCCTCTAATTTACATACACGTAGAACATACATAGTTTTGGAAAATTTGGAACTATGTCTTCTTGGATTTCTATACATGCATGATATATAGTAACACTAGGATCCACTATCCTGGTCCACCTGCCTAAAAAAATGCTACTTCCTCTATGTAGAGGGCATACTAGAACATGGTACCCAAGAAAGATCCTAATCATATGATATTAAATTGCATGGTTCTTTATGAGTCATGTTGGTCCATATTTCCATCTTTACAAGATCCCGAACATTCCTCGATTTTTCATCACAATGAATTCAATGAGATGATGGAAATTCTATGTCTAAATTAATACAATATGTCAGGGTCAAAATTTCATGCTTCTCCTATATGTGATTCGATTCTATGTAAAATCTTTAGTTGTTCATGGTTAACCACAGTTTGGATATTTCATTAATTTCTAGACACATATTTCCATTTTTTTCAAACTCCATACTATTTTAATGCTTGGTTCACCACAAACATTCAGGGACATTGAATATGGAAGGTCAATGTCTTGCAGACACCTTTTTTTACTATGCACATCATGCCTCAGTGGCTCAGCATATGTCGGCTACAAAAACAATGTCAAAAAAGGTAAATTCATCCTCATGAGAGTCCTCTCCTATTTCTATACACCCGATGGCTTCCAAGACCCATGTAATTCCTCATGATCCTAGGCCCCCCAAGACTAAGGTTTACACCATCTATAATCACTCATATCTATAAAATACAAGAATATCTTAACCACGACCAACTGAAATCTATATATAGTCATTGCGAAAAATCATCTCAAGAACATGATAATAACCATGTTGCAGACAGCTTTACAACATGAAGCTAAATTTCAAGGCCAAAACTGTCTTGGGTTTATGACAATAAACTATACTTCTCAATAATAATGCATAGATTCTTATCATTGCTCTACCTCCCCAAATAGAATGCCTTCCCTTCCCTCGTATGGTCTAGACCTCCACACAGAATGGTCATCGGGAATACTATATAACTTATTATCCCTAATAAATATGTGAAAGATGCAGACTCCTGTGATACAGGCCCAGACACAGTCGGTATAGAAATGTCCCATTTTTTGTGTTTAAATTTAATGACAGCACAAAATCCGCAGATATTTCATATCTATCAGAATTATTTTGGAAAATTGTATTACCCTTCATTGATTTAATGATTACCCTACAACCACCCCACATGATGAAAAATTATATGGAATTCATCCTTGCAACATGATGTTAAACTGCATAAAATTTTTCAATGCACAAAATCTTCCCTTCCATTGATTATGAAATTCTTTTGTGGTTACCAGGAATCCTCGTTACCCCTTTTATTTCATAGTAAGCATAGCTCATGATATATTGGGGACCTCAATAACAGATCCATGATGGATTTATGAAAAATAATTCCAGGATTTTTGTCATAGTAGTATAACCCTCAAATGAATGTCATTGTTCCCTTTCCCATAAATAACCCTATGTCTTGTCAAGATGACATTAAAAAACACGGTACTCCAAAGATAGTATAAAAGTATTACACTATCTATGAGCCTGGTATGTAAGGTATTACATGATCCCAGGGGAGAATCACAACTGAGACATTTATAATATATTCAGATACACTTTTGACAGGAATCAAACCCAGTTCATTGATTAATCATGGATCCCCATAACCTTACATGGCCATTAGATATGGAAGACCAGTTTCATGTCAACACCATTATTTGACTATGCACATCATACCCTAGTATCTTTTCATATTATTAATATATAACGACCATTAATCAAAATCAAATTCATACCTATAAGATCCCTACCCGGAGTTGGTATGCCAAATAGCTCCCAATCCTCACGAAATCCACACTAATTCAAGAACCATCAATGTCATGGAATACATTCTCTTTCTAACCCACCTAATGGATATTCCATATTATCATCATCTAAATAACATCTGTTATCTCTTGAGGGTTCAAAAAAACAAAGATGTCACATCCCATTACAAAAAGATGATCCACGTAAGAAAAACGAAACGGCCCCACCTATATCTGGGTTTCCCAATAACTTTCATCCAACAAAATTCCATTTTCATATTTAAGTGCACCCCATTACTTAATCTATACACCTTATCTAGAAATTCCCAAATATCCATCATCCTTTATGACCATTAGAGATGGATGGACAGTGTCTCGCGGTCACCTTTTGCGGACTATGAAGATCAATACTAGGTGTCTCTACATTTGTTTCCCACAAAATGGACATCAATCAATGACAAATACATTCTCATGATCGTCCATTAATGTTTCTATATGTCTGTTTGACATTTATGTCCCATCACACTCGCTTGGTTTAGAAATAACCTTTATTATAGTTAACATAATTTTCTTCTATCAAATTCTTAATGATAAAATCATTTCTAATTTATGTAATGAATCATTTAATCTTCCTTGGGAAGAGTAAAAAGATCTCATATAACAGGATTCATGTATCCAGGTTGTATGACATTAAACATTACCATTCACAAGCTCTCCCTTAAAAATGAAAAATTTGTGTGGGAGAGGTTTACCATTCAAAGCTGGTGTGAATTTCCATAATACTTTTAGAAAACATCTTTTTGATAGGCCACCCATTGTGATTTCCAACCTATAAAAAAATCCAAAATTTCCATAACTCCCTCATTCCATTAGAAATAAATTGTCAGTTTCCTATACAAACCGTTGTTTGTATATGAAAATAAAGCCCTAGTAGCATTGAAAATGTCACCTAAAAACCATTGTCAACCAAAGGAAAATTCATTCTCGTGAGAGTCTATCCCAACTGTCGTATGGCTAAAATGTATCCCAATACTCATATACATAAAAAAACATATTCAAGGTCCTGAAAATTCCACATTTATTTCTAAGAGTTATTACTTCCATCTCGAGAGATGATTCTTAAACATGGCCCCCATACCCCATTAATTATGGTCAAATCTCCTCGGCTTAAAACATCTGTTGGAAGTCTGATCGACAAGAATATAAACCTATAATGAGAAAATGTTGCAATAATCTATAGAGTGAAAACCCAAAACTGGAATCCATGGATAAAATTGGAGTTCCATTTTTTAAACCTATAATATGTATGGTTTGGGGAAAATTATGATATATGAAATACTTAGAATAGAAATAAATATGGATAGGTCCAAAACCTAAAAACGGAAGCCAAATAAAATGTCAAATTATACTAACTAACCACATACCATAAAATTTTAGCAACAAATTTGGGTAATAATAAAAAAGACATAACGGTTTGTGAAATTTTCCATTAAACTCCTACAATAGTTTATCTATACTTGCTGAGTCCCGCAGCTTAGAAAATAATTGCAGCATGATTCGATCATTTTAGTTAAACAGTTTCAAATCCTTTTTTGAAATTAAAACCTGATCCAAAATATATTTATATGGAAAATTGTGATTGATTAACATTACCGAAAAAAGATAGATAATGAGAAAAATTGGAAATAATAATTTTTCCATTAGTCCCAAAAAATGGAGGATCATCCCCATTTTTTATCCTCTACATGTTATCAAAATAAAATGATTACTTCATTATTTAGGTAAATTATAGTGAGGATCGGCTCACCCTTTCCCAAAAAATGGAAACGGACTGTCTTGAGTCATCGAGGGTCTGTTTTGATGTAGATCTCACATCTTCCATGGATTCGACCATCGGATGTACGCATTCCATGACTGCTTTAAGACCCCACACTTAATTATTGATTGCTTCATAATTAGCACCCTAGTAGGATAGTCAAGCCTTCAACCTTTCCACATGAGCCTCTCATTCTTATAGATCTTCTGTTTGGTTGAACACCAAGTCATGAGCCTTGGCCTACTCATTTGTTAGATAATATAGATTTATAGAGAAATCATGGAATGTCATTGCCAGATGATGTGTTGAATTGAATGTTGATTTTTTTCCTCACAAGAAGTAAGGACATCTCGGGTCATGACATTGCGACAAATATGAAAGTATAGATGATTGTAATCAAAGAATACCAAACCCAATTCAATAAATAATCATAAGAAGTTTTCTATTTCGTTGATAAAATAAGCATTAGGGGTATCCACATCGTGGCTGCATAACTAGCACCATGCCAATTTTCACACTGCTTGATGCCTCCTCACAACATCATGTCCTTGGTAGTCCCCCAATACATGATATTTATAGGTGGGAATCATCACTACAGATATGGTATGGGACAAAATGAAGGTTACACAAAAATGAGGGATCAACCACCCTACTTATGGTTCGACCATTATACCCAGACACATGGGACTGGAAATTCATTTCGATATGTTGGGGGTCACTATTTTGGGGCTAGCCACATTAAGGCCATGAATGATATCCACAAGAGAGGGATTAGTCATAATCATTCCCTGCTGAGATAGGATGCATAAATAAATCCCCTTCTAGAAGAATCTGATGGAATATTGGGCATCTTACCATCACAAGGACATGAATAAATGGTTTAGAAATTAAGGTCACCATACGAAGAGATATAGATAGAAAAGTCATCGGGGTCACAATATGGGAAACTATGGTTAATGGATTTTGGACTCATTGAATTGGTCTTACCAATGCCATGTCCGGGTAATAGTCCACCCATAGTTGGGCATATTTTAGTGATATAAAAGTATATCATGTTGTATTTTGGATGATAATCTCCATGGTGGCCCATTCCCGCATAATTATAATGCATATCTAGTAACGAATTATATGATGTGATTCTCCCCTCAACTAAATTGTAGAAGGACGTGAATTCTATTGAAATCACCAAAATTTCCTTGAAAACTAGTTGGGGAGGTATGGCTCACCAATAACCACTTGATCAATAGAAACAGCTAAAACCACATCCCAAAGCAGTATGATTTATGAGTGCTCCTCTAAAAACCCTCCTCCATCACCCCTTATTGACAAATGAGGTGTAGGGTACAAAGAAAATGAAAGGAGAGACACTTCATTAAGTAGGCCAACCGCATCACTAACAATTAATGTCATATGACAAACAATAGAAATGTTAAGAAGAGTCGGGTGAAATATGAAATGAGTAACCCTCATAGTATGTAGATATTTAAATATAGGTAATGATCTTATATCCACCCATAATAAATTTAAAACACTCCCCTTGATATGATGTAGAGGTTTACAATCTTGTATCTTCCCAAACAAGTCATAATTCAAAGAAAGAATTTGAATGTCCAGATTACTTGGTTGGAACTCTTTTAGCATAGACATTATCATTAGTGTGGAAACATTGGCCCCGATATATACGCCATCGGATTAGTAGACCCGTATTCTTAGAAAATAGAAAAGATACTTGTTAATATAAGCTCGGGTGGCATGTCTAGTTGAGTATCATATCCGCATGAGGTATATCATCCTGCTTTGAGGGTGGTACAATATAACCAAAAAAATTGTTGAGACTGATGGGTTGGATGAGTTCAACTATGGGGGGCTCTCATCCTAGGCCCTTTAATCGATATAAGTGAACCTATCGAATCAAAATACTAGATATGATAGTGAACCAATATGGGTGATCATGAAGTCAATATTCCATGACAAGTAGGTTCCATATTAATGGGAACACATGGTTGGTATTTTCCAAAGTAGTGGCTAGTGGAAGAAACTCATCATACATGTTTCGAAAAATGGGGAGTTATCCAAGCTTATGCATGTCTCATAAGATGATCCCCACCTCTCTATACGATAAATAGAATGTATAGATTCTTAAAACCCAGCAGCTCAGTAGGTCAGGTAGGATTTTTCCTGGAGAAAAAACTCTAAACTGAGAGACCCAAGAATCCTGATACAGGTTCACCACATTAATCTCATTTGATGACTCCAGTTAGATATGATGTACTCAAAATGACCAAGGCCATTCGTCAAAAAATAATCCTCTGGCTCACAAGTCCTATTTATTACTCCACTCACCATTAGGGGTTTCTCAGGAATTGTTGAAAATGAAGGGGTACTCATGGGATACAATTATCATGGATGTATTTCGACTACTACAATTACTATTAATCTACGCCAAGCCTTTCAGTATGATCACGTTATCATGAAAAGGGGTAGCCATGATTTCACTTATTGATAACATATTGAATGGATTATGCCCTTACGGTGTTTACAGAATAATTGAGTGTGTCTTATGGTCTGCTAATGGAAGAGGGAAGTCATCATAGAGAAAAAAGAAGCATAGTTGTAGTAGTATGGATAATGGGTAAGCTTGAAGTCCTAGAATAAGAATATCATTTAAGAAATTATCCCATGGAACAATATAAGACAGAATATGATCTTCACTGTCCTCAATCATGGCTATCCTGGTCCTGGAAGATTTCATTAATGTCTTTGGTTGACCCATGGTAGTCTGTACATAAATATATAAAAGGCCACAAAATCATATTCCAATGATGAAATTGTTGGTTAAGGGAAACAAGAATGGACCAGGGACATAAGATAAAGGGTTTACATGGGGCTCCACATACTTCTCCTAGATATGTAGAAGAAATCCATTTCCCAAATATAGGTGGTATGCCAATGAAATTCCATGCATAATTCGTTGGAACGTGAAATTTATATCCTGTGTATAACTGCATAATGTGAAATCCCACAAGGTTCTTGCCTATGGAGTGATGGCCAGAAAATTGATGGATTCGTAGAGGGAATAATGCACAAACTAAGACCTCACTAGGATGATATTCATATTATGATGATTAAGATTTTATGTTCGGTTTAATATGGTCTGAAGTTCAGTTTTCTGAATTATGTTTGTTGGGTGGAACACACGATTCACGTAGCATTTCCTTTCATGAATATTTGGACATAATATCTAAATTTCATGTGTTACCTTGTGAAACCCAAAAATCGGGTTCTGGGAAGAAAAAATTCTGAAGAGTTAAGTTCATGAATGTATAGAGTGGTTAATGAATATTGATTTTGCTAAGGAGTCGATTTGAGGATGCAGAGGAAGCCAATGGAAAGCCAAGAACTATTTTATCTATGAAAAGAGGAAGAATGGAAATGACATAGGCCCCAGTAAATAGGTGTGGTCCCCTCCAAATTATCATATATGATTTAAAACAAACCACTCCAGTTTAGGACCTCTTCTATTTTGGAATAGCCTCTTCTTTATTCTGAGAAGATTCCATTCCAATGGAAGAATTTTAGGGTCTTGAAAACTTCTCAACGAAATGTAAATACTCTCAGAATTACCTTAAATGAGGAACTAGAAATTCATATATGCCATCCACGGGTAATGGATGAAAATTTAATTCTAATTTTATGTATAAACATAAATAAATCATATTTCTCATGTGTTTTCTGTGACCCCCATACCATCTATAGGAAAGGATCATGGGGCGTGTGATCCATAAATCCCTGGTACATGGAAGGACTCAAGAGGAGCTATCCCACTAGAAAATTTATAGTAAACCCATGTTTCCATGAATTGTGTTCTCAGTGAAATAGAGTGTGGGAATACCATCTCCATACCGTCCCATTATCTTAGGGTTTCATGAAAAAATAAAGCTGGAAGAGTTCTGCAAACCAAGATCTAGGATACCCTAAACTATTCAAAACCAGTTGACTATGTGTTCCACAGGATTTGATATATATTCATGGGCTTCCGAAAATGATTCTGCATTCCCACAGATATAATTTCCCCAATTACTTGTTAAAGAATCACAAGAGCATGTCGAAGGAGTATTGAAAAAGAATGTGTGAAGGTGACCCTGGAGGATGGATGAATGAATTTTGAGGGGATTTCAATTTCAGTTTTGAAGCATCAAAGATGTGAAAATTGCGAGTCACGTTTCTGTAGGTATAACATTCCATGAACCAAAAAAATAAGGAAATTAATAGTAATCATTGAATCGTGAACATAATTGGTGTCATTGAAAACCATAAAGTCTATACGTATGAAATCCCTTTGAAACAAAGGTCCCAAGACCCTTATTCAATATATAGTTTCATTTAGCGCATCACTCTGTGGATTGAACGATTCACTATACACTACATCAATTTAAAAATGGACCCTGACACATCATGAAAAACCAAGACTAGTACCGCATAATACATGGGTATGCGATGGTCTACAAATAATTCCGTGAAATGCTTCTGTATGCAGATGACCCCTCTACACACATTACACTATGGTATGAGGAGCTCCCCCCATACGGCATGAGAAAACTATATGTGGAATGGTGCATCTTCAGCAATCCTTCCCTCTAGCTCCAATATAATCCCACCTTTACCATCCAGTCCTCCTTAGACTATATGTGATCCAACACTCTGGAATCAGGACAAATCATCCTCTAATGCCACCAGACCCGTATGATCTGATCACTTGGCACATCAGCATTCATCTCTTGGTCTACATACCCTTGGTAAATAGGGTCATATATTTTATCCCCATAATGTTTTGGACCCCCATAATGTCCTAAAGTCTACATTACTATGGAAAAAAAGAGTCCATCAATGGGATAATAACATCAACATATACATTATATGGATCCATGATGATCACTATCTTTTCCATTCAGTGAGGAACATTGATCAGTAAAATGGATCACACTCAGTTATCCTTTTATGATATGTGACCTTCATCCCCTATCCCCGAAAACATTCTGGGGCACTCAAACTGAGGTATGTCCCTAACCTTCTGAGAATCGAGCCACATGACCTCCAATGTCATCCCACACTGAAATGTTCACTACTCCGTGCCCTCTCCGACCATCACCCTGTTTTCTCCACCCTAGGTCCGGCCTCATCCCTTAGCGGATGATAATGTTTTGTGGTTTGTTAAATCTCTCACATCTTCTTGTTTCTCACAATGACTGTGACTCAAGTGTTGTTATATATTTTTTTATGATCACAATATACACACAATTAAATTATATCTTGAACAATGGGAACTCTGATTCCATTTTAAACCATGATATATAGGAAGCCTTCTTGATGTCATGAGCTCAAAAGGTTGTCCATCCAAAACTGTCCACCCAATTATTCACCCAACAAATTGACCACCAACCATGTCCAAGACCCAAGGTAACTAAACTATATGGGATATGATTCCTATCATGAGGAAACATAGAAGACATGCTTTTTGGGTCTGACCCCAACATCAGACCACCATCCATCTCTCTGGAATGGTGATAAACTCTATGCACATTATTGTATTTATTATGCCTTCATTTCCATCATATCAACAAATATATGAATATCGATGATTATCCTTCAACATAGGTTTATCACAATGATACACTCTTTGGGAATGAACAAAGGATTCATGGAGATATGAACATGACATAAATCGATAAGAGATTCATTGAATATGAAATAATTTCCCCCAAAAGGTTGTGATGAGCCCGACTTCCCATCCTCATCCAGTGGAGTCCTTAAGTGTCATTGTCCAAATCATCATCCAATGAGAGCCTGACATTGGAAATTAGTTCCATGAATCATGGATACTATGGCCTTTTGGTGTTTCTGACTCCATGAAAAAAACTTTTGGAGACCATCCAAGGAAGTTATATCCTTAGAAGACTGACTCCACAAATTCTTAACACTATGAAATCGACCACTGTGACCATTTCACTATGGAACCTCTTTCAAAATGTTGAAGGGATAAACTCCCCAGTCCCTGTGGTGTCAATCCAATTCCCCCTAAAGTATAATGATGTATATTAGTGCAAAAAAATATGTCGACATAAAAGTCTATATAATAAAGGAAAAATGTGTGTCACCCATAGGACCATTTTACATTTTCCACAAAAACATACATGCATCACGTCGTGTCAAAATATTCCGCTGTAATATTTATCTAGGTGAATTTCTATCCTACAATTGAGACATTTCCCCATCCCATTAACGTAATTAAAATGATTATTCTTCCCATACTATTGACATGTGGGGGTTTCAATCCTCATTTTTTAATTTTTCATTTGTCCCACAATCTTGAGTCTCCATTATTCTCTTCTTATCTATAAAAAATTTGAACATTACAGAAGAATCATCTCTATGTTGATAGAAAATCATTATATCTTTTATTAATAGAAAAAAAATTAAATAGACAGTGCATTTAAATGGTTTAGTTTTAAACTACTAATGAATCTATATAATTATTTATCATTTTTATAAAAAAATTGAGGCATATCATGTAAATCTGTTGATGTTTTCAACACAATCCATCACTAATTAACCCTATTTTTTATTATTCACTCGGAATCCATCCTCCGCCATTTTTTGATGAGTTCTAGGTAAATACATTCTATGAATTATTTTCATAATGTATTCCCATTCCATCTCTTCTATTTAATCCTACCAATGGGCGTCCTTTGTCACCTCCCACCATGGACCTGCTTCTTTATCTAAAAGAGATATAGCCAAAGTGTAACGCCCCGACCCTTGTTACCCAGAGTCGGTGAATTATTACATAACATCGGCATGATCACAAGAATGATCAAATCTCGAAAGACCGATTGGTTTAGTAGACTTGTAAATACTAGATATATTCATATGTTTTACATTACATCATAAAATGAAAAACTACTACAACAACATAATGTCTCCATAATCCACACTCATATCCCCACATAATATCCCTGCATGTCATTCATAATTTACTTCTTCACATCCTGGGAAAAATAAAACATAGAAAAGGGGTGAGCTCAAATGCCCAGTAAGGATAAAAATATAGCGGAAACTTTCATAAATAAGAATAAACATTTAAGGCAATGAAAAACTAAAACAAAAGCCTTTCGATCGTGAACTTTCAACATGGTATGGCATAAATAAAACTAAATAACGCCATTTACTTATTCACATGTATATTCTACTAATCGAATAATCACATGAAAAAATCAATAACCACTTTCATAATGTTGGAATGCATAATGGCAGACTATCATAACCACATAGTCAAGGCCTCGGCCAAGACTACAAATAAGATTTTGTCAAGGCCTTGTGCCAAGACACTAGTTTGTCTCATGAGACCTACCGATGCATCGAGGAGCTATAGCGGGCTCCACTCGTCACATATTAAGTCTAATGCATTCCAATATGAAAAGGTTAAAACATAACATAAACATTCGTATGAAAACTAGCATACGAAATGTCAATACTTTCACCACAAACTATGAATGGTATAAAAATAGCACATCCACAGTCAAACATATCACAAAACCATCAATACAATATAGAAGTTTTGTATCATAATAAATCAACTTCAAATAATCTTAAAATCCATCAAAGGATGTTGACATAGATGAAATCAATGTTCTTTTTAAAGAAATATCTCCTTTTATTTTGAAATCATTTAAGATTCATATAAAATAAAACATTTTCTTTGAAAATATTCTTATAAGCTTGTAAGGGAAGCTTTGAAGATTTTATAACGGCGGAAAATAGCTGCACCCGCCGTATAAGTAAAAAAAACATTCTTACCTTAATTCTGTCGAAAAGGTTAAAAAGGACCTTGTTTTGAAAATGACGGAAAGATTCCTTTATAAACCTCTTATAAAAAGTCAAAAAAGGGTATAAACGACTTTAACCCATATTATTTTAAATATTAAATATGTTTTGAAATACATTTCGAAAAAACATGGATGTGGATGATAACGAAGTCCCAGTAGATAATTATGTATAAACAACCTCGAATAGTGAAGAGATTGTGAAATAACCCTTACCATGTACTTTTCCATGGTTGGTGTAGGTTAACCTCATGTATAATGGTGAAATAATTGTTATTAAATTATACAAGAATCATATACATTAATATGATATCATATATGATCTTTTAATATTGATTTGATAATAATATCTTAGTATTATCGTTGTTTCTGGTGTTAACTAACTTGATTTCTTTCATATGTTTTGTTACGTAAGACATGTTTGTAAAGGATAGGTTGTATATTATTCATATCCAGAATGATATCATGTCCTTAAACATCATTTTGAAATCATCAACTGATAATTATACTTGAATGGATACGATGGAGAATGAATCTCATCGTGTTCGTGGAGACGGTAGTCCGTACGTACGCAGGAGCGACAATATCATTCTTTTGATATTAAAATAATATATAAATGGATGGTATATCATATATACAGAATTATAAACATGTTATATTTATTATTTACATGAGTTACACATCATTATTATACCCTTCCAAATAATAATATATTGAATAACAATTACACCACGACGTGGAGACGGTAAGCCGTACGTACGCACGTATGGTGACATGTTATTAAAATGGTGGATAGAATACTGAATATGGTTGTACCATATTTATAATAACATCACAGTATATGTGAGATACTGGAGTTATTATTTTAGAATGGTAAGAACAAAGTAAGAAGAAGTGGAAGATGAAATGAACTTTGAGAAGGGTGGTGAAATCATTACCTCTTCTTCGGGTTCTTCCTTTTGATTTGATCAAAAGGGCTCCTTAGGTTGGCTTTCTGATCAAAATAAGTCCTCTAGGTTGTAGTGAGGGATTTTGGGAGAGTATTTGGGTAGAGTTTGGCCGAACCAAAAGGCTTCGAAGGTGTGATGAAATGGGAAGGAGGAGTGCCCTTTTATAAGAGGGGTTAGGGGCACCATTGGAAAAGCTAGAGATATTAGTTTATAATAAATTCATAATCGGTTTCCAATGGCTCAAATGTTTAATATTCAAAGGTTAAGATGGGGATGGGTCGAAAACAACTCAACCAATAGAATTTAGATAGGTTTGGGTACTTATACTAACCTTATCTTTAAGTATTAACTCTAAGTTAATTAGTTTCACTTTTACAATGTCTCTTTGTATTTTTATATAATATGGTTAATAAACATACTATATACATCCAAACGACCCCCAAGTGGTCCATTAATGATGAACCTATCATGATATAAGTCGCTTGGCCGAACCTTAGATTTTTAGTAATTTAATATCAATTAATATTATAATATTTGTTTTAAGAACTCTTTTATGTCAATTTTGACACTATTCAATAGTTGATTTTTGTGAAACTCATAACAGATTGATTACTTCTATAAAAGTCCATTAAATCAATCCTAATATATCATATTATCCTAGAAAATTAGTTTAATTCATTAAAAGTTTCATATTATATTTATTTGGGTATTTATAATATCAATTATTTTAATTTTTCACTATTATAGTAAATACTGCATCATCATTGTGTCATAAATAAAATAAATTATTTAATGTCTAAAAATTATAAATAAAATATAATTATGTAGGAAATCTTTTTATATTTCTAATGAATATTTATAATCTAAAATACAACATATATAACCCTATGTAAAAATTGTTTTTCTAAAAGATATATGTTTGTGTCATTTTTGTATTCATTTTAACTTAATTAAAATAAAGTGTCATTATCACTTACAAGTGGATCCATGGGGTCCCAAAATAGACCCAAAGATGCCCATGGTCGACCATGTATCAACCAATAGGGTTAAGACACGTTTTAGGGTAATTTAGTATTATTATAATATTATTTTTTAACCCTTATTTACCGGATTTACCCTTAACCATGGTAAATAAAATATTTACCGCAATAATTATTCAAAATGTCTAAAAATAGAAGTTACCTATTTACACAGTTTGAACATCCTGATTCCAAATATGGAATCCATTTTCCTAAATTCAAAACACAGAAGTGGTAGAAATTAATTTAAAATTAATTCCCGCTGTCAAAACAAATAGCTTGTTTTTAAGAGATAATAACTATCAAAATATTGACACTTGTTTATGTTCGGTTTAATATTAAAATTATGTCCAATTACCAAAATTATATTAAATGGTAAAAATATATTCTAAATATACTTCAAAACCACTCAAATTTATAATTTATCACTATTAATTATTTTGATTAAAAAAGTTGTTTTTAATTAAAATTTAGTAATTTTCACTATTCATCAAAAAATGAAAGTTATCTGAAATGTACCAAAATTTCACCTTAGGCTAAATTCGATATTCCGAATCCAAAAATGATGTCCATTTTGAAATATAAAATATATATAATTTCAAAATGTAGGTATTACTATTCATATCGGCTAGTTTGATTGGTTATGGTGTGTTAGAACTCGGTGTTGCGTACAACACACGCTATCACATTATTCAAAGAGAAGCATACCGTAGAAGCTTGGGGTGTTACATTCTCCCCTCCTTCAAATAATTTCGTCCTAGAAATTTCTAGAATACTTATTACATGAAAAGACTCGGGTGGTTCTTCATCATAAGTTCCTCGGGTTCCCACATTGCCTCTTCCATCTTATGGTTTCTCCACAAAACTTTTACCAGACGCGTCGTCCGGTTTCTCAGTACTTGTTCTCTCGTATCAAGAATCCTGACGGGCTCTTCACAATAGGAAATATCGGGTTCCAGGTCTAATTCCTCATAGGTGAGTACATGCGTTGGATCAGGCATGTATTTCCTCAACAGAGATACGTGGAACACATCGTGAACTTTGGAGAGACTTGGCGGCATTGCCAATCGGTAAGCTACAACCCCAATTCGTTCTAGAATTTCGAAAGGTCCGATGTACTTGGGACTCAATTTACCTTTCTTACCAAAACGTATGACTCCCTTCCACAGAGATACCTTCAGGAAAACATGATCACCGACTTGAAATTACAAATACTTCCTTCGATTATCGGCATAGCTCTTCTGCCTATTTTGAGCTGCTTTGATTTGATTCTGGATTACCTTAACCTTTTCCACCATTTCCTCCACCAGTTCTGGGCCTAAAAGTTTTCATTCACCAACCTCATCCCAACAGGTTGGTGTGCGACATCTCTTTCCGTATAACACTTCATATGGTTCCATCTGAATACTCGAATGGAAGCTATTGTTATAGGAAAATTCTACCAGTGGTAAATATTGATCCCACATACCCTGAAAGTCAAGTGATCAAGATCTCAACATGTCTTCTAGGGTTTGAATAGTCCGTTTTGATTGTCCATCTGTCTGAGGGTGGTAAGCAGTGCTCAAATGAAGTTCAGTATCCAGGGATTCTGAAGAATTTTCCAAAATCTAGAAGTAAAACGGGGATCACGATCAGAAAAAATCGATAGGGGTACTCCATGAAGTCTCACAACTTCATTAATGTATAGTCTTTCTAGACGTTCCAGGGGTAGATCTTCTCTTATATCAAGAAAATGTACTAACTTGGTAAGACGATCAACAATAACCCATATTGCATCGTTCCTTCTAGGAGTCTTTGGTAGCCCCATGACAAAGTCCATCGTAATATTGTCCCATTTCCACTCCGGTATGGGAAGAGGTTGCATGACTCCTCCAGGCTGTTGCCTTCCAGCATTCACTTGTTGACAAACCATACATCTTGACACAAAATCATCAATCTCCCTCTTCATGTTGTCCCACCAAAAATGTTCCTTCAAATCTCTATACATTTTTGTGCTCCCAGGGTGTATAGAGAAATTGGAACTATGAGCATCATCCAGCAATTCCCTTTTTAGATCAGGTATATCGGGAACACAAAGTCTCTTCCCGAATTTCAAAATTCCATCTTCATACACAAAGTCCCTCAATCTCCCATTATTCACAGCTTTAATCTTCTTCTGAAATTCTGCATCATTGGTCTGAGAACTCTTAATCTTTTCGAGTAAAGATGGTTTGGAAACCATTTGAAAAAGCATTGATGTTTCACCTTCCCTGGTTATTCCCATGTCCATCATCACTAGATCCATGAAAATTGGATCCCTTTCAATTCTCATATTGTTCAAAACTCCATGGCCTTTTCTACTCAAAGCATCTTCCACCTTGTTTGCCTTCCCCGGGTGGTAGTGTATCGTGCAATCATAATCCTTGAGTAATTCAAGCCATCTCCTTTGCCTCATGTTGAGTTCTTTTTGTGAGAAAATATACTTCAAACTCTTGTGATCAGTATAAATCCCACATTTTTCACCATAGATGTAGTGCCTCCATATCTTCAAAGCAAATATCGCAGCTGCTAACTCAAGATCATGAGTAGGATAGTTTTTTTCATGAATTTTCAACTGTCGTGATGCATAGGCAATAACTCTATCATTCTGCATAAGGACACAACCAAGTCCTTTCTTTGATGCATCACTATAAATAACGAACCCATCATTCCCCGATGGTAGAGTCAATATAGGAACATTGACTAATCGTTTCTTCAGTTCTTCAAAACATTCTTCACACTCTTTTTTCCAAACAAATTTAACCCCTTTACGTGTGAGATTCGTTAATGGGTTATCCAATCGGGCAAAATTATGGACGAAACGCCGATAATAACCTGCCAAACCAATAAAACTGCGTACCTCAGTTATACTCATAGGTGTTGGCCATTCTTGGATTGCCTTGGTCTTAGAAGGATCAACAGAGATTCCATCTTTAGAGACAATATGGCCAAGAAAAGAAATCTCCTGAAGCCAGAATCCACACATGCTAAACATCCCATATAATTCATGCCTCCTCAGAGTCTTCAAGATAATGCGCAAGTGATTTTCATGTTCTTCGTAGGTTTTGGAGTATACCAAGATATCATCAATAAATACCACCACAAATTCATCGAGATACTCCTTGAAAACTCTATTCATCAGATCCATGAATACAGATGGTGCATTACTCAATCCAAACGGCATTACAGTAAACTCGTAATGCCCGTACCTTGTTCGAAATGCTGTCTTCGTAATGTCTTCCTTCTTTACACACAACTGATGGTATCCAGATCGAAGGTCAATCTTTGAAAAGTATTGAGCTCCATGTAGTTGGTCAAATAAATCATCAATACGAGGTAGGGGATACTTGTTCTTTATCGTTATAGAATTGATCTCCCTGTAGTCGATACATAACCTCATAGATCCATCTTTTTTTTATCAAAAAGAACCGGGGCTCCCCATGGAGAAACACTAGAGCGAATAAATCCCTTATTACTCAATTCCTCTAGTTGTTTCTTTAGTTCGACTAACTCTACAGTGTCCATTCTATAAGGGGTCTTCGATATATGCCTTGATCCAGGAATCAAATCAATGGAAAACTCAACTTCTCGTTCTGGAGAATGTCCAGGCAAATCATCCGGAAATACATCTACAAATTCGTTCACAACAGGTACATCCTCTATTTGAACATTCCTTTCCTCACCGACAGTTATTTCATTCTCTTCCTCCCCAATAATTGAATTAAGTTGAGCTACTGGGGGTGGATCTAAATAAGAATTAGGTGGTGAAGATTCTGCTCTAAAGATAAGGTGTTCCTTATCATTATCATCAAGAATCATAACCTCTTTCTTCTTACAATAAATATTCGCATCATAGTCCGAAAGCCAATCCATACCGAGGATTATATCAAACTCAATCATAGGTATGACGATGAGATCAGCAGATAAAGAAAATTTATGTGCTCTAATGGGGACTGTTTCACAAAACATTGTTGCAATGATACTTCCCTTAGGAGTTTTAACTGACAACTCCTTTAATAAATAAAATTGGAAATATCTAATTTTCTTAGCAAACTGGGAAGATATGAAACAATGCGACGATCCAGATTCAAATAATGCATTTGCTAAACTTGAGGAAACCATTAAATTACCTGCCACCACGTCTTTTGGAGCTTCTACCTCTGCAGTAGTGATAGCATAAGACTGGCCTTGATCCCTTGGCCTTTACTGAGGTAAGTTCTCCTAACGCTTCGGACATGCATTTTCATAATGCCCCATCTCCCTGCAATTGTAGCACTGAACGTTGGTAGCTTCCTTCTTCCCCTTACAATCACGAGCTTGGTGGCCTTTTTCACCACACTTGTAACAGACTCCCATTCCCTTCAAGCAAGTACCAGGGTGTTTCTTCCCATATTTACCATATGATGGATATTCAACCTTTCCTTTCTTCCCCTTATTTCCATTCCCAGATTGATTAGGAGGTCTCTTCTTCTCTTTCTTTGCTTTAAAGTCATAAGACTTAGAGAATTCCTTCTCGGTCTGGATAGCACATGAGACAATGTCTTCGTACGAAGAAAAGGATTGTGAGACTAATGCTCGACGGAGAAATGGTTTTATCCCATCAAAGAAACGATCAATCTTACTTCTTGGGTTGCGTATATAATCACCAGCGTACCATGTTAACCTTGTAAAGTTAGCCTCATACTTTGCGACATTCTCATCCTCCTTCTGTCTCAGACTTAGAAATTTCCTTTCCATATCCGCTCGATGGTCGTGAGGGAAGTATTTTTCTAAAAACGGATATTTGAACTCCCTCCATTCCATATTTGATACTTCATCATCTTCCTTCATGTTTTGAATAAATGACCACCATTGATCAGCTTCTCCAGTGAGGCGGTAAACTACCATGATAACTTTTTCCCTTTCACTGCTCCCCAAAGCCTGAAATATTTTCTCTAGGGAATTTATCCATTGCTCAGCTACTAAGGGATTTGTACTCCCATTGAACGTTGGTGGTTGTTGCCTCATGAATCGATCTATCATTGATCCACCACGCTGCGGATCAGGGTGCTCCATACGGGTAAGGTTATTATTCATAACCTGAGTAAGTTGTCCCAGTATGGTGATTAGCTTATCGGCACCAGTTGCATCCCCAACCCCACTATAATTATCTTGAGCAGGAGGGCAATCCCTACATGGAGTGTGTGCATTGATATGGTTTCCATTTCTTCCACTAGGCGCCATTTCTAAACAATGGCATAAACTAGATCTGTTTATGAATCAAAATACATAATCCCATACTTATAAAACAGTTAACATAAATTGAACTATTTATGGATATAATCCATAATCATAAAAATGTTTTCTTTGAGAAAGTATATACTCATAAACCCTTCATAATGATTTGTAATGAAAATGAGAGTTATCCTAAGAATATCCCCCGAGAGTGTCGTAACCAAGAGTGCACCAAGGCCCGTTGTCGTGCACCAGTTTCCATTCGAGTCTAGCACAAAGCGGTGTTTTCGGGATTTACCCCTAGGTACATCTGTGCCAGAGCCGCCTCTACCTGCTCGTATCCAGACAGGGATGTATTGCTCGGAAAACTCACAAAATCTCTACAATACCAAAATTCTAGGATGTTCTTCTATACTAATCCTAAAAGTTCATCTTAGATCTACGTGCTCTAATAACAGTTTATCTAAATCTAGTTTCCAAGGATTGTACTAAACTTCCTCTGATACCAACTGTAACGCCCCGAACCTAGTTACCCAGAGTCGGTGCATTATTACATAACATTGGCATGATCACAAGAATGATCAAATCTCGAAAGACCGATTGGTTTAGTAGCCTTGGAAATAATAGATATATTCATAAGTTTTACATTACATCATAAAATGAAAAACTACTACAACAACATAATGTCTCCATAATCCACACTCATATCCCCACATAATATCCCTACAGGTCATTCATAATTTACTTCTTCACTTTCTGGGAAAAATAAAACATAGAAAAGGGGTGAGCTCAAATGCCCAGTAAGGATAACAATATAGCGGAAACTTTCATAAATAAGAATAAACATTTAAGGCAATGTATAACTAAATCAAAAGCCTTTCGATCATGAACTTTCAACATGGTATGGCATAAATAAAATTAAATAATGCCATTTACTTATTCACATGGATATTCTACTAATCGAATAATCACATGCAAAAATCAATAACCACTTTCATAATGTTGGAATGCATAATGCTAGACTATCATAACCACATAGTCAAGGCCTCGTGCCAAGACTACAAATAAGATTTTGTCAAGGCCTTGTGCCAAGACACTAGTTTGTCTCATGAGACCTACCGATGCATCGAGGAGCTATAGCGGGCTCCACCAATCACATATTAAGTCCAATGCATTCCCATATGAAAAGGTTTAAACATAACATAAACATTCGTATTAAAACTAGCATACGAAATGTCAATAATTTCACCATAAACTATGAATGGTATAAAAATAGCACATCCACAGTCAAACATATCACAAAACCTTCAATACAATATAGAAGTTTTGTATCATAATAAGTCAACTTCAAATAATCTTAAAATCCATCAAAGGATGTTGACATAGATGAAATCAAAGTTCTTTTTAAAGAAATATCTCCTTTTATTTTGAAATCATTTAAGATTCATATAAAATAAAACATTTTCTTTGAAAATATTCTTATAAGCTTGTAAGGGAAGCTTTGAAGATTTTATAACGGTGGAAAATAGCTGCACCCGCCGTATAAGAAAAAAAAACATTCTTACCTTAATTCTGTCGAAAAGGTTAAAAAGGACCTTGTTTTGAAAACGACGGAAAGATTCCTTTATAAACCTCTTATAAAAAGTCAAACAAGGGTATAAATGACTTTAACCCATATTATTTTAAATATTAAAAATGTTTTGAAATACATTTCAAAGAAACATGGATGTGGATGATAACGAGGTCCCAGTAGATAATTATGTATAAACAACCTCGAATAGTGAAGAGATTGTGAAATAACCCTTACCTTGTAATTTTTCTTGGTTGGGGTAGGTTAACCTCCTGTATAATGGTGAAATAATTGTTATTAAATTATACAAGAATCATATACATTAATATGATATCATATATGATCTTTAAATATTTATTTGATAATAATATCTTAGTATTATCGTTGTTTCGGGTGTTAACTTAATTGTTTTCTTACATATGTTTTGTTACGTAAGACATGTTTGTAAAGGATAGGTTGTATATTATTCATATCCATAATGATATCAAGTCCTTAAACATCATTTTTAAATCATCAAATGATAATTATACTTGAATGGATACGATGGAGAATGAATCTCATCGCGTTCGTGGAGACGGTAGTCCGTACGTACGCACGAGCGACAATATCATTCTTTTGATATTAAAATAATATATAAATGGATGGTATATCATATATAAAGAATAATTAACATGTTATATTTATTATTTACATGAGTTACACATCATTATTATACCCATCCAAATAATGATATATTGATGAAAAATTACACCACGACGTGGAGACGGTAAGCCGTACGTACGCACGTATGGTGACATGTTATTCAAAGGGTGGATAGAATACTGAATATGGTTGTACCATATTTATAATAAAATAACATTATATTTGATATACTGGAGTTATTATTTTAGAATGGTAAGAACAAAGGAAGAAGAAGTGGAAGAAGAAATGAACTTTGAGAAGGGTGGTGAAATCATTACCTCTTCTTCGAGTTCTTCCTTTTGATTTGATCAAAAGGGCTCCTTAGGTTGGCTTTATGATCAAACTAAGGCCTCTAGGTTGTAGTGAGGGATGTTGGGAGAGTATTGGAGTAGAGTTTGGTCGAACCAAAAGGCTGTGACGGTGTGAAGAAATGGGAAGGAGGAGTGCCCTTTTATAAGAAGGGTGAGGGGCACCTTTGGAAAAGCTAGAGATATTAGTTTATAATAAATTCATAATCGGTTTCAAATGGCTCCAAAGTTGACTATTCAAAGGTTATGTAGGGGATGGGTCGAAAACAACTCAACCAATAGAATTTAGACAGGTTTGGGTACTTATATTAACCATATCCTTAAGTATTAACTCTAAGTTAATTAGTTTCACTTTTACAATGTCTCTTTGTATTTTTATATAATATGGTTAATAAACTTACTATATACATCTAAACGAACCCCAAGTGGTCCATTAATGATGAACCTATCATGATATAAGTCTCTTGGCCCAACCTTAGATTTTTAGGAATTTAATATCAATTAGTAATATAATATTTGTTTTAAGAACTCTTTTATGTCAATTTTGAAACTATTCAATAGTTGATTTTTGTGAAACACATAACAGATTGATTACTTCTAAAAAAGTAAATTAAATCAATCCTAATATATCATATTATCCTAGAAAATTAGTTTAATTCATTAAAAGTTTCATATTATATATATTTGGGTATTTATAATATCAAATATTTTAATTTTTCACTATTATAGTAATTACTGCATCATCATTGTGTCATAAATAAGATAAATTATTTAATGTCTAAAAATTATAAATAAAATATCATTATGTAGGAAATATTTTTATCTTTCTAATTATTATTTATAATCTAAAATCTAAAATATATAACCCTATGTAACAATTGTTTTTCTAAAAGATATATGTTTGTGTCATTTTTGTATTCATTTTAACTTAATTAAAATAAAGTGTCATTATCACTTACAAGTGCATCCATGGGGTCCCAAAATATACCCAAATATGCCCATGGTCGACCATGTATCAACCAATAGGGTTAACACACGTTTTAGGGTAATTTAGTATTATTATAATATTATTTTTTAACCCTTATTTACCGAATTTACCCTTAACCATGGTAAATAAAATATTTACCGTAGTAATTATTCAAAATGTCTAAAAGTAAAAGTTACCTATTTACACAATTTGAACATCCTGATTCCAAATATGGAATCCATTTTGCTAAATTCAAAACACAGAAGTGGCAGAAATTAATTTAAAATTAATTCCCGCTGTCAAAACAAAAAGCGTGTTTTTAAGAGATAATAACTATCAAAATATTGACACTTGTTTATGTTCGGTTTAATTTTAAAATTATTTCCAATGACCAAAATTATATTAAATGGTAAAAATATATTCTAAATATACTTTAAAACCACTCAAATTCATAATTTATCACTATTAATTATTTTGATTAAAAAAGTTGTTTTTAATTAAAATTTAGTAATTTTCACAATTCATCAAAAAATGAAAGTTATCCGAAATGTACCAAAATTTCACCTTAGGCTAAATTTGATATTCCGAATCCAAAAATGATGTCCATTTTGAAATATAAAATATATATTTAATTTCAAAAAGTAGGTATTACTATTCATAACGACAAGTTTGATTGGTTATGGTGTGTTAGAACTCGGTGTTGCGTACAACACACGCTATCACATTATTCAAAGAGAAGCGTACCATAGAAGCTTGGGGTGTTAAAAAAAGTCACTATCTGATTCTTAGAATAGTGGATCCTATTAAATATTTTTCAATTTCATTATCCAACAATTACACTACAAGTAGATCAAAAAATACATTGAATACTGGTGGATGTTTCCACATTAATGACTTGATATCCAATTTCTCCATCTTGGATCGAGGAGATAGTTATAATTCATAACATGGGAAAATGAGAGAATATCAACATGAGTATTTTAAATCCACCTCTTCTGGCTTTGCAGATGTCCTTCATAGAATCATTGTATTCTACCACACACAGATCATTGCATTGGTTTCTATTTGTTACCACAATTTTATAAATTAGAAAATGTTTTAGCAATATGTAAGTCCCAAAACAATTAGTACATAATTTATTATTTTTCACAATGAACAGAAAATTAATATCTTATGGGATCTCTTTATTTATGATTTTTCTAAAATAATTATTATTATATATATATATATATTTAACAAAAAATATACATAAATATATGGTTTTCACTAACATTTTGTAATCGTAATTAAAATATTTAATAGAGAATCCTCTATAACAAACTATAGTGACAAAAAGATTTATTACTTAACAGTCTCATCATTTTTGTAGATAAAAAACATAATAATTTCATCATATTTTAAGATAAACAACATAATTGTATTACAAATATAGGATCTCAAAGTTTACATTTTTAGAAATATTTGGCTCATACTACACGTGTACATAATATAACATGAAAATTTATAATATTTTTACTTTATCATTCTATAAGATTTTATCCTTCCTTTTACACATATTAAACTATTTATATACACCAAAATGAGTGAGTGACAATCCATGTAAGGGTAATAATAAGCGTCATGAATCAATAGAACAAGGGTGAGAGTAATCATATAATATGAATAATAATGTCATTAGAATCTGGAGGGAAACATATGATAATGATATAGAATGTGAAATATTCTAAAAAATCATCATCATTTCATATTGGTCAAATAACTAACATAGTTGTGAACAAACATTATTCATTTCTAAACATAAAATATGTTCAAAAATCCAAAGATCATCATTTTGAACAAATATACCATCATAATAACACATAATTAAAATTATCTTAATATGTATATAAAATTTTCAAATGAATTGGAAGGAAATATCTTTCCACTCCCACCCATATTATCATAAAATGATCATAATAATTAATTCTCTATAGAAGAATTATAATACTATTCATAATATAACCTTTTAATGGAATATGTTTTATAATGTATTAAACATATAGTACCTCATGAAATTTATATTTGTATTCCAAAATAAATTTGTGAGATCATAAATTTTCAGAAAATATCATTTTATTCTCTTAAATAAGAATCAGGTCATGATGATTCAAGAGATGCTTTAGAAATTGATGTATTTTAAAAACAATGTCCGTATAAATGTCCTAAAAAATATTCTTGAAGGGTAGAAACAAGTGTATCACTATAATAAAAGGGAATATTGTTGATTCAACATTTTTCAGATAATTCATAAACATGCATACTAATATAAATTAGAAATATTTTATTTTGCAGTGGAATGAATATGCTTTTGAGAAACACCTTAGCAAAAATCCCAAAATATTTTATGCCTTTTACAACTCCAAAATAATATGATTAGGTTTATTAAAAAATTATAATTATAAGTCATTTATATTAATTTAAGACACTCTTGATCAATTTCAAAAGTTTTATTATATTTATTTTTTTCCATTATCAATGTTGATTCATTTCAATATCATGTTTTCCTTCCAAGAAATTTATTTACATTTCATTTTTTATTTTTGTTCATAAAAATATATATGTGTGTATAATTAATTCATGAAGATTAAAAGAAATATATTTATATTTTTAAATGTCATTATGAATTTTATATAACCATCTATAAGGTTTTTATAAAAAACATTTTGGAAACCTCCTCGTTGGTGGTTACCCCACTATTATTTTGAATTTTAACAAAAGTATGAAAATGATAAGTGTAAATATTAATTACATAAAAATAAATATTTTAGAATTTTAACATAATTAATATAATGATAAAATAAATATTAATTAATCATTTAATATTAGGTTTTGTAATAAATCAGTAAAATAATAAATGATAAGAGGAATACGAGATAGGACTGGATAAAAACATACAATTTTCTCGATGTTGCTTCTCTTTAATAAAACTAGTCTTTCTAGAGGAATAGATTTTTTTACCCAAAAACATTCCTATGGTTTTAAAGGATAAATATATAGTCTTATTTATAATGATATGGTGTTTATAGTGAGGCATGAGTGTTTTTTCAAGGGGATGTATAATGGTTGTTTATAATTGAGGGGAATGGTTATTTATAATTGAAAATAGTGGTATTTTTAGAATAATATAACAAATTAGATAACATAAGATTGCTATACAGTGTATTAGTTATATTTTAAAATAATAAATCATATGTAAATAATATATAAATGTTTAAAGACAATAAAACCCATTAGAATTTGAATTCAACATATTTTTTAAAATAAAACTAGAAAAATGTTAATGTCTTTTTAATGAATTGTTTTATTTATTTCGATTTTTTAATGTTGTTTTTTGTAATTAGAAATATATGTATTTTCATGAATCATTAATAAAATTAAATATTATTTGATTGACCCTCATGTTATATAAACTAGTAGGTTATTATTAAATCATTAATGATGAAATCAACGATATTTCCTTCACAGAATAATCTATATTTTTACTATCCATAATAAAATTACAAAAAAAATACATGGATTATATTAGAATTATTATTATACAAATGAAATTAATTTTTAAAAAATAATAACTTATGCTAAATAATTTTAATTTATAATGTAAAAATTATTATTTTTTGATAAAATACATAAAATAATGATTATTAAAAATGTATTTTTATAGTATTTGAGTTTTTAATCATGATATTTATTATGTAGAATTATAAAAATTTCAGTTCATTAAATTAATAAAGATAAATATTTGATATATCACTGTATATTATTTTGAGGTAAAATTTCACTTCTAATAGTCATGTTACTCTCCAATCGACATGGTACCAATTCTCAACGATCACAATACTATTTCCATGGACACATTACCTTTTAAAAAAACACTTATATACTTCTTTTATTTTTCATATTAATCTATATCATGGTTAATAATTTCATATTTTCATATTTTTTATTATAATACTAATACTATGTATTTATTATATAGTGCTTTTTAAGTGTGTAATGATTCTAGAATATTGGGGAGAACCATATTTTCTCATAATAATTTTTTTATTTTATATTTATTCCCATTCTATATATATTCATTTTTTGTATTGTTTATGAAATTTTTTAATATTTATATTAATTAAATAATTATTTTATGATTTCACTATGTTCTTTTCAAATGTAGTACTATATAAACATCATTTATTTCAAGAAACAAATATTATTTATAATGTCTTAGTTGTTAAAATAATTATCAATATCATATATTGTCAATGAAGTTATTACTTTACAACCATGGTCATATATAATAGAGAAAGAAAATATATCCCATAAGTTTCCTAAAATTTGAAAACAAAAATGGATGAGTAAAATATAACATTATAATATAACTCAACAAATTGAAAATCAATCACCCTCGATGTATCAAAATCACAGACATAGGTTCCCTATTTATCAATGACTTTTTAATGGTTATACATGTATTTATTTCAATATTTTAATGAGGAATAATTTAAATATGTTAGTAGGCTCAAAATTCATGTAATAATCCCCCTCATACTGATGATGTAAAATGAGTGGCCAAAATTGAAATTATGGTCTATAGTACCCCATGATTCAATAACACAACATAATCATACATACTATCTTAAACATCTAAAGGACCTTATTCAATGAATGCTACGAGGGGATCTAACATCATCAACTAATTGAAAATCACATAAATATAATCACGTCAACAATGTTATAATGGTAGTTCAATGAAAACAAATTACCCTACATTTTCTATAATTGTAACACCAAAAAATAAATAAGATTCAATAAACACCCTATGACCCAATTCTCTTCAATCATCAATGTAAAGACTCAAATACCCGATTTGAACTCATCTACAAACATTTTTATCTTTACCTACCAATTATATCCATTCATGGATTGATATGTCCAGTAAAAACAAGGATTCATTACAACAATTATGTTTTCAAACTCCTTGATAATGTCCCCAAAAACTAATTATGATGAAAATAACCCCCACCAAAATATCATATATTTTCAATCTTTGAATGCCCATCCATTTGGAGAATTTTCATTGGTATGTGGATCATGTACCACATTTATCATAATGTTTCCTAATTGATAATCATATATACTCTATCTATTAGGTTAATTCAATATCATCAAATTAAAAATCCTTTATAAATATGTTTATATAAATCAAGATGCATCACCACATGATAATTTATTTTCCTTATAGAATATATATATTCTTAAAAATGTCTATATAAGACATTACATGAAAAACATATGAAACTATATTCCCTTAAATTATGTTATAAGTTATGTAAATTTCATAATCCCAAAGAAACTAATAATCTAATACTATCATATATTTAGATAAATATTAGAAAAAGTATACATCAATGTATTCTGTTCATTGAATGAAATAATGTGTTCATTGGTGAAGAATTTTCTCAAAACCATCCCAAAATATCATTTACATCAAGTTAAAAATCATTGGTTATAGTGCCATGCTCGGGGGAGGTAACTATGTATAAAAATATGATTCCACTTTCCTTTTATACAATAAAAAAACCCAAATAGAGATGTTATGCATCAAATAACACCCTAAATATCACCAATATGTCAGAAACCAAATTACAAGGTTACTCAAAGACATACCCTTCATATTTTTTAGTTATTCATGACACCGATTAGTCCCATTAAATTCATTGTAATTATTCTTCAAAGAATTAAGCATGGTTCAGACCAAAATTGTATCATGTATAAATTTTTATTTCTTTTCCATAAGTTATAGAAATTTGTTGACATTTAGAATATTCATCTGCAGTTCCTAAGAAATTGTACACTAAATTCTTCTCTATCCACAACATCTATCTAGTAAAAACCCACATTTTTTGGATTAAAATATCTAAAATACAAATTATACATTTGAATATCATCCCAAAAATGAATTTATTAATTTCCAAAAAAAATATCTAAATTGTTCATCATACTCCTACTTTTTTAAATGTGATAAATGATTTTGATGATGAACACTACCAAGAAATAAACATATAAAACAAAGAAAATATATTTCCTGTGTTATATGGACAGAATATTTCCAATAAATAAATATAATGGTGTGAAAAAAAAAACAGTGTTCCATTATGGACACACAAAAATACCTTAGGGTCTTCAACTCTATTAATCTAAAATGTGAAAATTCCCAAAATATATAGATAATCAAAAACTAGAATAATTTGTTCAATTGGTAGAATATAAAAATAATACATTATTTAGGGTATGAGTTCTCCACTATAACCTTGTTAGACCACTTATTGTTTGAACACAACCTCAAACCCCCATGGACCATCTTGGTGTGTAAATATGAGAACCGCATAGTTATATAATGGTACAAATATATCCCATATACATCATGTTAGAAACCCAAATACTCAAATCCATTATCATGGATGGTACCAAATGATAATGAATCCCTAAAAAAGGGGTACCTTTCTATAGCTTTATATTAAACTCTATATCATGTCCTTGGGGTAAAGCCACGAAATCCCCAAGAAAACTTCATTAGGAATACACCAATGACCAAAGAAAAATATCACCAAATTTTCATCCACCAATAATATCAAATTTTTTGTTAACAATTATTTATATGGATCTAAGGATCTAAAACCTATATGATTATCTATTTCAACAACAAAAACCACAGTAAGGCCCTTCTTATAATAGAACATAACTCTCTTATAGATGGAATAAATTATCACAAACCAAAAATAAATATAATTAATATTGAAATATAAATTGTAATATTATATCCAAATCATTTTAAAATAACAAAAATATGAAAATGATCATTCATAAACTCAAAAACATGAATCGAATCCAAAAGACTCATCGGCCTCCTACTAGGGTAGTTATCAAGAGGGTCCTTTGTACCTTAAATCCTAGGGAATAAACTAATCTTGTTAAAATAATAGAGTTTTATTTTAAATAATATTTTAAACAATTGTCCATATTATCTTATAAAAATATAATATTTAATAAAATCCATGAACACCTATGAGTGGGAACCTAAATAGAGATGTTATATTCAAGACTTGATTAGTCATCTCAGTATTAATGAAAACAACCACGATCTTGTTTATATTTGGGTATAATGATTAATGGGACATGATGGGTTTATCCACTTATAGAACTATATCATATTAGAAGAACATAATATTAATTTTGTTACTACATGTATGACATATTGAGAAGTAAATACTATTGGGTCCCAAAATAAATAATACCATGCACACCACACTGATACCAGAGGATGGTTATGAATACTAATCACTATTAGTCGGGCCTCCCATATGAGAATCAAAGTAGTCCAATGACCTTAGTATACACAGGTATATTATTATACAAAAAATGAGGATGAAGATGGTTGGGACCAACTCCCATATGTCTGAACCTAGGACATCACCCACTTCATATGATCCACAACCAATAACCATTATCTGTTTATAAATATTCTGGATACCATCTCATGATTATGTCAGTCGATATGGAATCAACTTAATTATAATACTGTTATTCATAGAATTCATACCAATCATCAATTTAATAGGGATGACTACATAATGAGTCAATATCAACTAATAGACTCCCCATTTTATTCAAATTAGGGTAATATCAAACAATGTCATTAATCATTAACTCGTGCTCCTATAAAATTAGTCTCACCTATTAAGGGAATTTTTCTTTTGTCTCAGAACCACCTTCGTCATTGATGATACTATATTTTCATGGAATAATCATTAAATATCTTCCAATGAAACATCCACCACATTATATTATTTTAGATACTAGATTTACCACTCACATGCTACATCCCATATGATAGAAATTCCAAACTAAAACAAATGTTCACCAATGTAATAAATTCCACTAAATTTAATCTCTACCTCCCTATCCAATACTCTATCGTATTAAAGTGTATTCATCCCTCATATATATATAAATATTTAAAATCTCATATAATGGTTTTCTTAAAATCAAATTATCCACATTCACATAATCACTCATATTGTCATCATGGTAATACTATTGTTCCATGTTAACATAAACCACATGATATGATGAAAATGAAATCACAATAAAAATGAACCGAACACTAAATCACGGAAGCATGAATTATTTTTATTAAATTAAATAAATATATTTATATAATTCTTGATGATTAACTTATTATACACACAATTAAAATTATTCATTACCATTGTTCCTGTTCTTTGTATTTACCTAATATGTAGTAAAATTTTACATGGTCATTTAATAATGTCGGTATTGTAGTATTCGATCAAAGGGGGAAAGAAATCTAATTTTAAATATGGCAGTACGAGTGTGACATTATTATATATTAGTTATAATTTTCATTATTATTACTACATTTGAATATATGTATATCATAACGATAAGAAAATTAATTGTGTTACACTACTTCAATATTTTATGTTATGTCTTGTTTATGTAAAATTTCCAATTTCCTGTTTTCTATGAATATGGTAGAAGTTATTATGAAATTTATAAATTTTTTCCTTAATGAAATGAATAAATAACATTAAATTCATTATATATTGGTTTAAAAATAAGATAAAATATTTCAAATGTAACAGTTATATTTTTCAAAAAATTGATACAATATATTCATAAAATTTTTATCATAATGGATTAAATTAGTGACTATATTTAAATTAACACAATGAAATAAATATATTATATTTAAAAATAAATTAGTCCAAATTAATTTTAATGTTTTTATTATGTAAGAAATGAGAAAAATGTCTATTTATTATTAATTAATGGATTTTGTTGGATTTTGTGTGCGGATATTATAATTAAATATATCAAATATATATATAACGTTTTGAAAAAATTTAATTCATTGTGGATGTAATAATTTCAATATAGTTATATGTGAAAATTGTGGCATTTTTTAGTAAAATTTATTATTTTTTAAAGAATAAAATGCATATGCTTTGACAATTACAATTTCCATTCATTAAATAACATAAATAAATATTACTATTTTGTTAATTATTTTATTTTACTATATCATGAAAAACCTTTTATCATGAAAAATATAAATAATCATTAGAGAATACTGTTATAATCCAATTTTTTTTAGATTAAATTATATGCTCAAATACTAATTATTTTAAAAATGGTTTGTCTTTTCATTATGAACCCCTATATTTAAATTGATTTTTTCCACATCTAAAAATTTGATATGGTATTGAAAATCATATATAAAATTTTATAGTTCATATTTTATAATTTGTTTGATTTCAATTTTTATCATTATGAAAGGTAACCTCAGTTAAAATTTCATTTCACAGTAGTGGAAAAAATGAGTAAACTAGGATAAAAACTAAGTGAAAACAGCCCAAAGTATTTTTTGCAACTATTTTAGGATGAATTTATTTCAACCCAAAAAATATTAACTTTAAAATTGGATTTTTTCATGAAAACATTACCAAGATTTATACATATATTGTTTTATCATTTAAAAAAAATCATATGTCTTAATACCCTCATTTTTAAAATGGTACCTACCCTCATTACTTATTCTCAAACATTGGGAATTTTACTTTGACATTGAACACTGTAAATAATATTCTAACACTACCTACCATGTTTTATTGGTCCATCTCAGACTATAATTTCATCCTCTGAAATATTATGGTGTATTCCAATGGTTTTTTTCTAAAGGAAATTTACATTATAGAAAGTGTGTGTCCTGTTTTTTTCATCCACCTAATTCATAACATATTGAAAATTATTGAAAAAATAAAATAAGTATCATAAATATTATTTAATATTATTATGATTATGTTAGACCCCTATTTCATCATGTATTCTATCATATGGTAAAAAAAATATCCATCTTGTTTATGTGTGGATTACCACAACCAAGGAGTTATTTTTTTCTCTTCCTTTTTGATACTATAATCTAAATGTATTTCATTTTATGTATGGAAAACCATATCAATGATATTACATGATTAACATTTAAAAAATTCTATACATGGTTGGTATATAAATAATAATCAATAAAAAAATACAATAATTATGGAATATTTTATTTGTATATGAAATTGATGTATAACCCATTTTATGATGCTTAGTGTGAGGTTTTTTTGAAGATATATATGAAACTACATAAAAACAATCATTGTGAACATTGAAATTTTTGATGAAAATCCAGTCAATGAAATAAATTAAATAAACATGTTATTAGAAATCAAAATAACACGAAAATCGATATTTTTTTAATATAATCTAATTAAATTATTCTGTAGAATAGGATTTTGGGATTCAATGAAGGGCCTAAAAAATGAATTTTATTATAAAATATTTTTTAAAATGTTTTACAATATTCCATTAAAATATTAATTTTTATCTAAAAGTTCTAATAATATCATATTTTATACTTAAAATAATATATGAAACCATTTTAACTGTTATAGGATATATTTTTTTGGTATTTATTTATATAATTTTAAAAAAAGTATCATATGGGTTTTCTTTACATTTTTATCAAATTGATTTTTTAATTATATATAGATTGAAACCTTTTCATACTATCTTATTAGATTTTCATTATCATTATCCTTATATGTTTCGAATGATTTTAAATACATATAATAATTCAAATCATTTTAGAAATTTCAAATTTCTAGAGTTCTCATTGAAATATTGAATTTCTTCTTATTGTTAAGATAATTTTAATGTGTCATAAATGTCTTTTCAATATATTTGTTAAAGGGATTTTGATTAAATAGTGAAATGATGATATTTTTTTACCCAAGATATTATACTAGACAATTATATATTTTTTTGGTAGAGAATTATATAGATCATGAAGCAAGTTCCACCTATAAGTGATTTTTTTCTCTTTCTCGAACAAGTAAGGATACTGTCTACTATGAAAAAAAAGGAACAAGTTGGTTGGGAGATAGAAATTTCTTTATTGCCTCACTATCGATTCCATAACAGATTTCAATAAAATATATAACCCAAGTAATTCATTGGATTTTAAAGAAATCAATATTGGAATTTTAATGAATATTTATAGAAATAATTCAATAGAATTAAAATGATGAAAATACATAAAAAAAGGATTTACAAGTGTTTAAATATTTCTAAAACATTGGATTTAATATAACCTTTATATAAAACAGTTCATATAAATCTAGAAGGCATGTAATGTAGTTCAACAATAGTGGAATATATTTATATCTCAAATATAAAATAGAAATCAACAAGGTCATCTTCAAAATAAGAATGAATGTTCCAGGATATAGGAATCCACACTCACAATTTGATTAGGGAAATACATGTATTTACATGTCCCAATGACGCTGGAAAATAGTGAACTCGTCATGATCTAATCGGTGATGTTTTCTACTATATTAATAATTTAGAACATCGTATAAGCATATAGTGTGTCTAAATAACTGAAAAAAAACCTAAGGATTGTATGTTTTCTTACCAAATCTAGGACGAGATATTTATTAGAATAATTATTAAAATAAAATTCATTCCCATTATTCCCATTTCAAATTCCAATTTTCAATTTAAAATCCAAAACATGATTTTAATAAAAATTGCTTCATTAACTAGATAAAAACCCAATGTTTATTTCAAAACATTTTAAAAAAAATTCATTGGATTGAAATCCACAAAAACTTATGTTTATAAATGTCTCAATAAATTTACAAAATTAATTTAAAAAATATAATTAGAATAGCTTCCATAAAATTTTCATTTGAAAAAAAAACATTTTAATTGACCAAATTGCTACAAACTCTCCCCAAATCAATGGAATTGGGGGTTCTCCCAATATTCATGCCAAGACAAATCCAAATATCCCTATTAACAAGAATTTAGTGTTAAAAAAATAATGGAAAGACATTTTTAGAAATTTAATTTAAATCAAAAATTGGGTAAAATTATGAAATTAATGATTAATCAATTTTTCAAATGGATTGGAATCATCTACCTTTTTTTGAAAACTCAACACTCACAATGAAACATGTAAATGAGGAAGAAGGTGTATACGACATCAAAAATTAACCTAGATGGGTTTTCCTACTATACAAGGAATATATCTATATATTATAATATAATATATTAAAATCTAAATGGTGGTGATGTAAAGAAAAATTAAGAGCTATGAGAATGATTACCTAGGAATCAACACAACATGTGCAATAAAAATATAATGAATATGGGGTAGAGGGATCTAATAATAGGTGGGGAAGGTATTAGGTCAATTGAATAAAACCGGAGAGGAGGGGAGAATAGGATCTCTATCATGATACCTGTTTACAAACTGCAATCGCAGTATTACAGGGCGAGTAATCCCACGACACGACCACAATTAGATATGTTTCATTACAGAAGAACAAACACGTCACTTTAAATGAAAAACCATTCTTTAAATGAATCGTTATGCATAATTTATCATCACAAAATGTAATTGTTCATAGTATGAATATTCTAATTACATAAACCTTCTCAATTTATTCATTCGAAGACAATTATAAGTCGTGTAACATTGTTACACGACATGTTACCCTTCAGCAACCATAAAAAATATATGGTTAAATATGAGATTCCAAAAAAAGAAAATTACAATTATATTTATCCTCTTAATAGCATCTCAACATGAAATATTCAATCAAAATAAAATACCGTGACATGTTTTGAGATATACCAGTTAGGTCCACAATAGGATGTTACAACCTCCCCACCATAAAATCTTATGTCCCTAGAGATCACAAGCTGGTAGCTCTCTGGATGCATGTATTTCTTATTGAAAGGTATAGCGATAAAGAATCTCTAAATATATGTGATATAGTACTATTACACATTCCTATCAATGTAAGGAGGATCAACATTATTATGTACCACTTTCTAACCGTCCATGCAGTAAAAATTAAGACCATAATATCTTAGATACTTATGTATCTAGAAACTATCTCCAGGATAATCGTAATGTTCCATCAATAGATAAATATCCCTTTTCAACCAATTTCATACCCATTCAAGCTTTTTTTCCTCATTAATGATACTATAAGATGAATAAAGGTATATTTTTTTACCAGAATCCAAATTTTGTTTATGAAATGGTAGTTTAAATCATGGTTGGTTTTCTGGAATCTTCAAAAATGTTACCTTAGAAAATGAAACATAAAGAACCATGATTACCAGCACTAGTTCCTGTTGATCCAGTATCAACACCTCCTCTTGCAAAGAATCCCAAAAACCTATTCTAATGTAGCAGTTTCAATGTGGAGAGTGGTGGAAGAGACTAGAAAAAAAAGGTGATCCTTCTTTTACATTAAATTCCGCATAGAATAAGGCCTTAAAATTAATCAAGCTAAAAATCATGAAAAAGAAAATACGGAGAAGTTGTTAAAGAAGAAATCCTCAAAATGTCATGAATTTCAGTCTTAACTAAAAGATATAGTGAATAAATCTCAAGAAGTACGAGAATCTAAAGTTATTCAAAAGAAACTAGTAGTCACTACAGAAATAAATAAAGCTAATTTTTCCTTAACTATTTCAGACCATGTTCATGAAATGTAAGATCATATCCCTCAATAAGAGGGAAATGATATTCTATTGGAAGTGGAAGAGTATAATGTAACACCTCAAACCTCAGTTTCTAAATCCATTTTTGATGAAAAATATATTATATGAGAGATTGAACAATAAGTAAAAGTTGAAGGGGATGAAAAAGATGAAGAATTGATTGAACAACATGATGATAAAACAGATGTGATCCAAGAAGATTAAAGACAAGAAGTAACTCATGGAGAAGGGCTTCATGGGTAAGAAGATTTATAAGGATATCTTAATTTTATACATTTATCTGAGAAAAAAACCCTAGTTTCATATTCTAGAAAAGGAAAAAGTGTTTTGTTTGCTTAATCTGATAAATAATCACACCAGAAGACTTCCAAAAGGATAGAGAAACAAGATTCCTTAACTCCTAGAGTAGTTGAGAAAGGAAATGTTGATTCAGAATCTGAATCCTCATCTACTATGGATAAAGCCATTATCAAGATGTCTTTAAGGAAGTTGGTCAGTAGTATTCTGGTTCATGTATATATAGATTCCTAGAGTCAAATGATGCAAGAAACTATATAAAAAAAGAAAAAATCTACTAATATGTTGATGAACATGGTGGTTAAGAAAAAAGTTGATTTTAAGAAACATTTTATTTATTATAAATCTCAAAATGTGACTTGAAAGAATGTCTGTAGCTATATTAAAACCATCAATGATGATCTTTGACATTTCAATGACTTCAAGGATTCAACAAATGGAGATTTCAATACCTGTGAATTCTATTTCAACAAATTGATGGCTTCCATTGATGAGAATGTAATCTAACTCAATTCCGTTGCTCGGTCTATAAGCAGTGCAAAAGAAGTCAGATCTGAATTAGTGAAAAAGGTGTCCGTGGGAAAGTAGTTCATTAAAAATCAAGATGACAGAATATAATCTCAAGAAGAAAGGATCTTGTCCTAAAAAAATAGGAACTAGTATTAAGATATTTTGTTAAATAATATTCAAGAAAATCATAATTAAGTGTAGAAACATAAAGATTTGAGAAAGAATATATTGTCTAAGTAGAAGAAGGATGGATGATTTTTTCCCTAAAATTCTGATGACTTTTTGTAATCTAAACTTCATTTCCAAAATTTCATTAATAATTATCTTCCATATCCTTCTTTTGTTTTTGGATGTATGTTTCCATAAAATTATAGGTACATCCTACACTTCACCATTCTATTTTGAAAATCACAAATGGGGAGAATTTATTAGAAGTAATAATTTAATGAAAACTCCAATGGGGGGGGATCTATTAAAGGGGTATGGTATGAAAAAAAATTCTTATGTAAGGGGGAGTTTTTTTAAAAAGATATTATCATCTTTGGGAGAGATACTATCTTCAGAAAGAAAACTGTATAATATCGATCAATAATACGATCCTTAGGAAACATAACATAAGATGGAGTTAGTCATATTCATCCTAAATATCATTCATAGGGGGAGATAAGTTTTTCTTACTTGTTTTTCTATGTCAATAAATTATTCCATAGAAAAGTTGCATGTGATTTCCAAAAGGGGGGATATTGATGAGTCAATACGGTTTTATTATGAATTATCTATTTCTTAGGGTTTTTTGTTTTGAAAGTCACAAACAATTTTCCTCTCGTTCCGTTTTACATGCACATTTTTCATTTCATTTTACATACAAATTTTTCATTCCATTTTAATTACAGATTTTGTAATCTATTTTATATATTGACTTTAAACTTATTTTAATTAAATATATGTAATTATATTTTAATTATTGTTTTTAAATATTTTTTAATTCTAGATTTTTTATTCTATTATATATATATATTTCTCATTCCGTTTTAATTTCAGATTTTTCAATCTGTCTTACTTAAATTTTTCACTCTGTTATGCTTACTAATTTTTCATTATGGTTTACTAATATATTTTTCATTAAGTTTTACATACAATATTAATATTATGGTGTACATAAGATTCTGATTCATTGTTTTATATAAGCCTATGTGCTACTGTTTCAGTGATATTACTGAATCTGTGAAACTATTTTGGTAATATTATTCTCACATAAAAATCTATGATACAATTTTCATTATTATGATTCCGTTTTTCATGATACTGATACAAATAGGATTTTCATCCTAATTTTATGACACTAACACCCAATAACAGTTATACCATTTTCTCAATCTGATTTCCATTTCCATAAGAATATATTTTCTTGATAATGCAAGAGTTGTTTAAATTATCCATAAAATATTATAAGATTCTATGTTTTCTTATACTTCACATTTATCTTAAATATAACATTGTTTCTTATACATGAAACAATGTCGTAAAATCAGTTAGAAACTAACCGTTGTCTATTTGACACGTGTCTAGGTCCCTTCGAAGTTTATGGAAAATATGATTGTCAGAGTGGAGCCAGCCGTTGATATGTTTTTCATATAAATAAGAGTTCATTTTATGATAATGGAAGTACGATGAAGTTGAGTGAATTGTGATTTGATCAATGTATGTGATTTTATCCAATGATGTGAAGTTATATCTAAAGAGATAGGCTCTTAAAACTCTCATCTCTTCATGCCAATGTCGTGAAAAAATGTTTCGCAATTACTTTGTCCAGACTCAGTTCGTGATGATAGTGGGATTTTGAATATCGAAGATAGTGGTTCTGATTTCCTTCTAAATCAAGGGCTTCCATGGATATCATGTCAAATATAAGTCATTGGATATAGGTCATACTTGGGATTGTGTGAGATATACATTCTTGAATATATAAATGAAGGATCCTTTATCCAAGGTTGTTGGATACCCTTCTCGTTAGGTTAAAAGAATCTTATTGTTACATGATTTCTATTTCATGTTATTTTCAATATGATGCATTACATTTAACATTGTTAAAGATATAATGTAAAACCTTAATATATATTCTAATTCCATTACTCTAATCATAATATTGATTTTTTACGCTCTAAGGTAAAATATTTCGTTTAATAATATTTTCATTATGTTTTTATCTTATTGTTGTTAAGTTTAAGAAAATGTATATTTAAGTCGATTTATCAATATTTGATAAACTTTATTAAACTATGGTTTCATAATGATTAAATATATCCTTTAGAAATAGATTCACTTAAGGTTAGGAATTTTTCCTCAATAAATTTTTATACAAATTTTAATGGGTCCAAAGGAATTTAAAAAGTATACAATTCACCCACTATTGTATTTGAGCATCTCATTATACTATTCGATACGATAGTTTTGTCATGTAACTTTTGATAGTTTGAATCCTCCTAATAAATAAACCTTCTCATTGTATGCATCTGGAGACCATTACACGTTGTGTATCCTAGTTACACGGCATGTAACACTACAACAACATGCATAAACAGATTGTAAAATATGAGTGTCTAAAAAATATCATAAATTACCATTATTGGTATCCTCCCAAAAATTTCTCAAACATAAAAAGTCAATCAAAATAATAAATCCCTGAAAATTTTAGATATGTAACTTTTAGGTCCATCACATGATGTAACAACCTCCCAACCATAAATACATATGTCCCTAGAAGAACTATGTATGTCATTACCTGAAAAAAGGATGAGGAACTACTCTCTTATAAGTGCATCACATTCACACATCTCATGATAATCAGAACTTGGTTTCCATAGAACATTAACCAATGGTATTATCCTCCCACAAAGTACCCTGATCTCAAACATAACTATCATGACGGGATTCACAGTCTTAGATAAATTAGGTTAAATATCAAGATCACTGCTACTCAAAACATGTAATGGAATAGATAAACACTTTAATAGATTCAATACATTTAATATGTTAGGTATTGACCTCAGATTTAGTGGACTTTCTAAATGGTATAAAATATTCACCATTTATTCAAATACCTTGAAAGGCCCCATAAAATGATGAGCAAGTTTCCCTCTCTTCCCAATCCATTGATGACCCATCTAACATGACACCATCATGAAAACCTTGTCACTGAATGAGGATTTCTATGTTCTATAGAAATAATCCACAAAATTACTACATAAGAAATATTCCATCCACATTATCTAATAAATTAACTGAATCCTTTTTTTCGTCTCATGAACCAAACATGGTCCAACCAAGGAACATTCACTTATCTCTGACCAAAGTAATAGATATTTATACAAAAATTCATTCAGAGCCTCAAATTTATCCATTAGGATTAAAAATAGGAATAATTGTTATAAAAAATCCACCATCCAAAAATGATAATCTAAAGCCCCACCAAAGTCGATAACACATGTGTGAAGAATATCATCTTGAATCTGTATAGTTATCACTTTTTTCCATCTGATAGTGGATGGTATACCATGAAAAAACCGATTTTAGATCCCTTTACCTCTTTATGGCCTCTCCAAAGAAGACATGTGAACTGAAGATCACTATCAAAGAATATTGTAGATAGAACTCTATAAAAAGTTACAATATCATTCATGTATATACATTACAACTCCTCGAATATGGCTGTATCACTTATGTGTATGAAGAGAGATGACATGTTTAGCCTTCGAGTCCCATTTCATATCATGTTCCTCAATTTATGGGTATGAGGGAACCCAAAAACAATGTCCATATAGATTTAATTCAACATCATTGAATGTAATTGAAGTGGCTGATGTATACCCAAATTTATCTTGTGATCATCCTTATCAATCCCTCATATAGAATTCTAGGAAATAAACTCACCAATACCCCATCTCATAGATGGCCAACAAAACTGCCACTACATGTAATAGAACATCTTAGTGGTTCCTAGGTTCAGAACACACTGAGAATTATAAAAATCCCCTACTAGATAATATCTTTCTACTAACGTCACAATGAAGTTAATCTGATAGTATATAACACCCTCATTAGAGAATGACCACTAGGAAACTGTCTCCCCACAATAAAGAGTGTCTCAAAAGCTAAAATAATAATTATTAATATCATGATCTTGATAAATCCTCTTGAGATGAGTTCATGTCAACTGAGAATTATCCAAAAAAACGTCAACCCCTTTCACTTGAACTCCAATATGTTCCAGTTCCAATATAGACATCAAATTGTACTATATAGAAGATTTAATCAATTCCTGGGTAGAAATTTTTCTTTCTCAACAGATCATCAATGACATTACCCTTCCTTGTGGTGTATGTGAGGTTAATGTAGAATGATTATAGGTACTCCACCCAGCGCCTCTTTTGTAGGTGATTTTTTTATTGAAAATAAACTATTCATTATTTTGGGGTTTGAATACAAAGAAAACCCTTCTCAATAAAGGATGTTCCACCAACTCATAAGTGTGTGAATTACAACAACATGATCAAGGTCATGGGTAGGTTAATTTTTCTTATGTTTCCTAATAAAAATAGATCCATAAGAAAGTACATGATCATTGTAAATGAGAACATAAACCAAACCATAACCATATACATCATAGAAGAAAAAAATCCATACATGGCCCTTGAAAGATTCAACATTAGCATAGTCTTCAAATGAAATTTTAGATAAATAAAATAATTCTGAAATTTATCTGTCCTTGAAATCTTCACCCACATTTGAGTTAGAGAAGTCATCAGAGAATCCATCATTAAGATGTCCATCACAATGAATAAATAATATCTGGCTAATACCAAGAATCTCTAAATGTCAAATATTGTTTTTGTTACTCCGATGTCATAATAACATTTACCTTCACAATATCAAATGATATACCCTGTTTAGACAAAAATAATCCCAAGAATTTTAAATTTCAATTCAAGAAATAAAACATTGAATGATTCTCATAAAGGTGGTGATTTCTCGATAGACTCATAACTGTTCTAAGATGATTCATATGATCATCATCATAAATGAATTAGATGTGGATTTCATCCAAATGAAAATATCAAAATGATATCTTGATACTCATGTAAAATCATGTTCATCAAATCCTTGAAAACTGTAGAAGAATTTGTTAAGCGCAATTGAGTAATATGGTAATCATAATGGTTTTACCTTCCCCAGAAGGAATATTTATGAATGTATGATTATTTTATACTCAACATATGGTAACCATATTGATGTTCGGTCTTTAAAACCCACTTATACAATTTCAATTGATCAAATAGATCATCAATATGTGGAAATAGATAATAGTTTGTTTCCATATCTAAATTGATCTATCAGTAATCAACTAATATATGTAGTGAACCATCATTCTTATCATTTAAGTGAACCGGAACCACCCAAGGTGACACACATAGTCATATAAAGCCCTTATCAATAATATTTTACAACTAGGACTTTAGTTCTTACATTAAAACAAGATACATTCAGTAAGAAGTAATTTAAACTAGTGGACTAAGATGAATTAATTCAATGGAAAACATGAACTCCTTTAACAATATAAACACAGATAAATCCAATGGAAAAAAATCAGTAAACTTGACTACAACTGTAGAGAAATATCTACTCAAATATTCCCACTAAAGTTCAAAGAAAACACTGATATTACCTTCCCAAATATTGGATAAAAAGTTTATGTCCTTATAATGTTTTGGTCTCATTGTCCATGAAGTATAGGAGACAACCCTCTAGGTGTAGTAAGGCCGAACCAACAAAGATAACAATAAATCTGAGCTTTGTATGTATATATCCAATTCACTCTGAAAATTACATTAGGAGAGTTAATGTAATAGACCAAAAAACTCCAAGCCATCTTGAAACCAGACAGAGAGAAGAAAGTAGACGAATTATGGAGACCACTTCTCTCTTCATACTAAGAAGTTTAATAATATCATTTTTACAAGATAAAATATCCATATGATTATTTTGAAGATTGAAAATTATGGTTGAAATAAATGAGTGAGGTGTATTATTATAAAATAGAGGAGTCACTAATGAAAAAATATATAGTAATGGTGCCTCTAAAAGTTTCTAGATCTGTGTCTTCTTCCTCTAGAGACTCATCCACTGCTTTATGTAGCTTTGTACTGGTTAACTATGTTTGTAACCTTTTTATACATTAATTATATAATTACCATCCAATTTATGGAGGAGATGATTATCCTCTTCCACTACGAGGAGTATAAAATATAATGAAGAATTACTACAAGTGTCTTGAAAATATATACAAGCTAGAGTTGTTGGGAACCTTAGTGAAAACCCTCTTAAAATGTTCAATATTCCCACACTGATAGAAAGTAAAAAAGGACTTCCAAGAATCATTGTAAGAGGTCTGGAATGACCCTATATCGAGAAATACCATGAGAATCATTATGCTTCTGCTTTCCCTTGACGGAACTGAAAATTTCATTTGGTGAAAAAGGATCTCTCATCGACCTGGATTTTCCAGTCAGGTCCATCTCAGCCATCATCAACTTATATAGCACATCTGTTTTAGTGAGAAGCTTCATTTAGAAGACATGATAATAAATAACTGATCGATGTCAAATATCGAATCATTGAGCCTTAGTCTTCCCATTATATAAAATTGTTGTTGAAAACTACACCTTGTCATCAAATTAATTTGAAAACTCAGTTAAATGTCTATCATCTTACTCATGCTAGAAAAACTCAACATCCTTGGCTAACTCCATTGAATCTAGATAGAAATTGTCGGTGAGAAGAATAATGAAGCATTTCCACACTAAGACATCATGATTCTCTTTCATCACCATAATGTACCACAATCTCCACATCAATCCTTTTAGATCGAAGGTGGAACACTTTAGCATGATTTCATCTGTTGTATCCAACAGCATAAACAAATGTTCTATTCTTACCATCCATTCCTCAGCATGATGAGGATCAATGGATCCTTCGTTAACTAATGGAATTTGGTAAAGGAACTCTTAGGAATGATTCTGCAGAACATCCACCTCTTTATCCATAGCCAAATCCTAAATTGGAATTGTAGGTTCTTCCTTTACTAGATCTTCAATAGTGCACAAAGTCAGTTCAATGAGATTCAGGTCCACTATAATATTCTACCACTATGGTTCATCGGCTGCTTCCTCTTGGATCCTATTCGCATGTCCCCTTAGATGAATGATGCTAAAAAAACATCAACATACAACAAGGGAGAAATAAAATTATAACTTATACTTAGAAACAAGGAAAATTAATCACAACACATAGAACCAACATATTTGGATTTCACTCAATTCAACTATCGATAAGAAAAATACTAGAACTAATCTACAAGCAGTATTTACTTGCTGACCCTTGGAGACATAAGGTTCAATGAAATGAAAGATGGCTAGACACTCAATCAAAACTACATCCTATGTACGGACATGATTACTCAACTACATACTGACTTTTAGACTATATCTCAATGTCCCTTTTTAATACCACCTTGTCATGGACTAGCCCTATTACCCTTGTATCCCAATAACATATCCTCCACAGATATAACATAAATGGTGTTCCCAACCCCCATGGGTCAGCGACTAGCACCTGGCATCCTACAATATGCATGTTGGTATGAATTTTCCTGAAAACAAAGATAAAGCAAGACAAGAATGAAAACATTCATACAAATAAAACTCCACTATGAGTAATGTACCTCAAGTCAACTAGGAATTAAAACCCAATGTATAAAAAGTCATGTACTAAAATTTGTATGAATAATAGAACTCCCTAAGGACCCAATTCACCACATCTAATTTTTGATAGTTGGATCCTCCTCTGAGAGATATTTTCCCCTTTCAATAATCTAAAATGAGACAATCTACAATCACTCACAGGAACAAGTAGTGTGTAAGGTTAAAAGCCCAATAGAATCTCACCACATATTCCATAATATATACCATTAATATATTAACCAAATGAATGTTTTATATTTTAACCAAAATAAGTTTTTCATTATAAATAATATTTAAACAAATCATGCTATACAGTTCAATTGATGGGAAATACTGTTATAAAAGGCATTACAAGTGATTGAATATTTGTAAAAATAGTACTTAAATTAATTTTTTATAAAAAATAGTTTATATAAATATAAAGGTCATGTAAATAGGTTCAAAAAAATTGGTGTATATTTATCTATCATATATAAAACATGTGATCAACATGTACATTTACCAAATAGGAAATAAATTTATAGGATATAGGATTTTTCCACCTCTATGTGAACCCAGAAATATATGTACACATATACCTCTCTGATACATGCCAACATTTACTCATCACAATATAATCTATAATTATACATATTCTATTTATGTTTGAGAATATATATAAATGAAGAGTGTGTTGAGATATCTCACTTACTACCTAAGGCTTTCGTGTGATCCTACAAAATCAATTATGGGAATTTTATTTTAAGACATCTTGAAATACAAATAAATATCATTACCTCCTTTTCAAATGAAAATTTACCATTTGAAATCCATTTTTAATTTTTAATAAAAAAACATGCCTCTTTAACAATATAAAACCACTAGGTTTCTATCAAAACATTGTAGTCCATTTACACAAGTTGGAAAACAATTCAAAACCAATTACATCAATTTTTGGGATACATTTACATAATTAAATTAAAAAATTTAATTTAAATATCTTATATATTACTTTAAATTTATATCAAATAATTTAAATCAACTAATATCAAAAAAAATCTCCCTAATTAAATGGATGTGGGGGTTTGCACAATTTTCATTAAAAATTCATTTGAAATCACCTAATTCACTATAAATGGGATTTATCAAATCTATTGAAAGGATGTTTGAGAAATTAAATTTATTTCAACAAATGGAATAAATCAAGTAATTAAATGTTAACCAATTTTTCCAAATAGAACAAAACCACCTACATTTTTCCTAACAGTCAACACTCGCAATAGAACTCATTAATGTGGAAAAATATGTAGAAGACCTTGTCACTCAACCTTGATGTGATATCCATGAGTACAATGCATAGATCCATTAATTTCCAAAGGATCCATTGAAACCCCAATTGGGTTAAAGAGAGAATGATTAAGAATAAAGCAAACATTAACATGAGAATATGAAATGCAAGTGCACCATTGATCAAACGCCAAAAGGTCCCAAAAAGGGTTTTAGGGATCCATAGTCACATGAGAAAGGCTTTGGGTCATAAGAAACAAAACCGAAGAGGAGAGGAAAAGGGGATATCAACTATTTTGTTCATTTAAAAACCTCATTTGGGGTGTTACACAACATTTAATTGCACTACACATTGTGAAATGGTTATGTATCATAACCACCAAAAAATGCCTCACTTTAACTAATATATTCATCATTAAATGTATCGTGAAGTGTAAAGGCTCATCACGTTATGCAGAACATCATAGTTTCAATCATCTCATGACATGAATGATCTTATTGAATGCATTTGGTAACTATTAAATGCTGTGTAACCTAGTTACATAGTGTGTAACCCTACAAAAGCTAGTAAAAATGACCGGTAAAAGGTGAGAGTCCAAAAAATCTATATCATTAACATTATAGGTATCCTCCTATTACTATCTATGCAGTATATACTCAACGAAATAGATTAACCATGTAATATTTAGAGATGTACCTATTAGGTAGGTAATGTGATGTTACCAGGAAAAAATATGAGTTTTCTTTTTGAATAATATATGTTATTTATTATGGTTTTTGGTGATTCTGTTAATTAAAGGGTAATATTAGAATATTTTAGCAAGTCATTGACTAATATATATATATATATATATATATATATTGTTATATGATTTTATTAGTATATAATATTGTTGTGGTATAAATTTTAAATTAATCTATAAAAAAGATGTTATAAAATCTTCTTATTTTTTAGGTAATTATCCATTATTATGTTCAATATTTTTATATTTTTTTATTGAATGTTTTTTTTGAAGTATAGGTGTTTTGATTGAGGATTTTGATATTAATGTAAATTTTTTCAATTAATGGTATATTTAAATTTTATATGATCATAAAATATACCATACAATTTAGTAATGAATAATTGATTGAAATATATGAAATTAACTGTCATACTTTTTTCAATCATGAGATCCATTTAAAGTTGATTATTGAACATCACAATTTAAAAATCATAATTAAAATTAATTTCCTAGATTAAATGACAAACCATTATGTTGAATTTGTTATTAACAATATTTTATATTAGTTGAATACCAATTTTTTTTGAGTAGTGATTATATGTTTCAGGATTAGACTCATTTAATCGGAATGTGTGTTGTTATAAAATTTGAATGATTCTAAATGTCAGAACCTAGTCATATATGGGGAAAAATTTCATTGATAATGTTATATTCGAGAAACTGGTTTTCATACTGATTCGTATCTGAGGAAATTGTTATATGTAATATGGATGTTGGATGTTCTGCCAAGTTGTTGGTCAAACAAACCATTGGATCCGAAAGTATTAGGTGATGAAATTGTGTGTTGCTGTAAGTTTACTTATTTCATAATAAGTGATGAAATGATGTTGCTGAGTTAGAATGTCTGAATGTTACTAAAGATGTTGAATGAATATTATGATTTCCTGAGATTGAACATTCCAAAACATTACAAACTTATGTCATATGATGATTTTACAATCATTATTTCCTCAGAAATCATGAAAAATATCATGATAAATGATTTTTAATAAAAGGAAGATTCATAAATATATTTTTTCTTACAATAATAATGAATCAATTTCAACCAGATTTAGATGTATAGGAAACATAATTTTTTATAAATGTGAATTAGTTATAGTTGATGAGGTATAATATTTTTTAAAGTCGTAGTGTTCAGTTTTCATATTAATAAGTTTTTCATTATAATGATAATTCTATAATTATGAAGATTCCATTATATTAATGTTGTGGAAGTTCTATTAGACTAACCATGAGAATAAAAGACAATCAGAATGACTCTGAGAAAGAAAGACAATCAAACTAACTCTGATGAGGAAATGAAATTCGTAATGAACTGAGGATGTTCTATTTTAATTATGTGAATAAGTCCTATTATACCATGGAAATGATAGGATTTCAGAGAAAATTGATTATTCAAATTAATCAAGATTCCATAAGATTGTTGAATAATATAAGTTGTTAAATATGAAATCCAAATACGTGTTGATCTTGGTGTATTTTAATTTTTGTAAGAAGGATATTTTTTATGTTTCTCTCTATTTTTCGTTGTAAGGTGATTTTAAATAGAAGAATAGTAAATTCATACATTTTAACTTTTCATGCGAGGTGAAAATATAGAGTTATATATATATTATTTTCAAAGTTATTTTCCGGGACTGGGACCACATTTGAAAGTTAGACATATGAATTTTATTTATCAGACAAAGGAAAAGCAGTCTGAGTATTTGAGGAGATTTTTTTTGTATTATAGATATTGATTTTGTTCACCAGAACTAACCTTATAAATATATGTGAATCAGACCCAGCCTCATCATATAGGGATAATCATTCCCATCCTAATCAAACTAAGTATCGAGATAGATCATTTGTGGAGCTGTTTGAACAATGTGGTTATACTTTTTTTCATCAATTGTTTGAATGAAAACATATTTAATTGATGGAAGTAAATATAATAATTATTTTTGGGAGATAAAATGTGTCTAATTAGAGAGGGAATAAGATTATTCACTTATTCATAATATAGAATTTATATACCCCCATGGGAGTAGTTATGACAAGGATATATGTTATAAAACAGAGAATAATTATTGGTAATAACATGTGCTTTACTTTACTTCCTACATTTTGATGAATCATTGTTTACTAAAATATGATAAGAATATAAACATTATTAGGTTGTAAGGGTTATGTTTTAAATGTCATTAATATTATTTAAAGTTAACAACTAATTTACCCCCCCCCCCTATATGCTTTTTAAATGATTATTCGATCCATTAGAACATCAATAGTTTTTAGAGATAATGTTATCTTGTTGAATTATTATCATGGATAATTTTAATTCATTCAACAATAAATGGATTACAACATTATAAAATAATTATATCATGGATTGAAAAAAATGATGGTTCTATATCTCTTGTATATTGGCATGGAAATTTGTGATAAAGCGACAATTGGGATTGCACCTATTGAGAAGAATCCATGGATAGATTTTCTTGAAAAGATAAATATTTAAATTGATGGAAATAATAGAAATTATATCCTTATTTCATTAACATAAAATTATTATATGCAGTTGATGGGTCTCCAATCATAAATGTTTTTTGTGAAAAACTATAAATTATTTTTTATGGTAATACTAAAGTGAGGGATGAAAAGAAAAAAATCTATCATAGTACATTTGAAGAAATATAAATGAGAGATGAAGAATCCATTGTTGAAACATTCATCAACGTAAATGAAATTTTTTGATAAACATGATGACCATTAAATATCCTATAGGATTCTACAATTGTGAATAAACTTGTGAAATTTATTCTGAATATATTTGATTTTAATATTTTTTCTTTATATGATAAAAATGATTTATCTCTTATTGAATTTTATCCCCTTTAAATTCCTTATAAAATGAGGAAAGATCAAATTTTCTAAAATAACATGAAATATTTTAAGGATTTTGAATCCATGAAAAAAATAAAAATGAAAGATATAGTAGATTCTGATACTTATGAAATATATTTTAAAGATGGTGATGAGTTAAATAAAAAAATAATGACTCTTACACATAAGATCTATCTAAGAGTAAGAGGAAATTATAGTGGAAAACATCCTCTAATGTTTTTTGAGTGTGGTGGAATTAGATACATTAATATTAATTACCAAATGATTAGAGATGGAAAATATCGAGATGATTCTGATAAAAAAATCTATGCAAGTAGTGTAACAAAAGTTCTAATAGAGAAAACTCATCCAAAAAAATAATAAGATGTTCACAGGTGAAATAAGAAGTATGTTGTGTAAAAAGTTTCACTCGAACTAAAGAGACAAAAATTATTTAAAAGATCAATGTTTATAAAATTTACGAATTATTATTGGAAACAATAAAAAAATTAAAGCACAATATGATAGTGAATAATGTGGTGATGAATGACATAAGATGTATCAAATCAGAATAAATATTTTTTCATGTCATGAGAAAAACATAACTCTCACAAATGAAATCATAACGATAGAGATATATTCTTATTAAGATATTCAAGGAAGAAAATATTTCATCCTGAAGGTGAAAGAATACATTCAAGGGATATTCTGTTAAAAAATTATAATTTATATTATGGGAAATATGGTTGAATATCATATTATGAAATTTGAATATAATAGAGATCCAGTGTATATGTTTTAATCAAGCTTTTTTGAGCCTAAAAGTACCTTGAAGAAAACTAAAAATCATTATAAAATCATATTATGTAATATATGATACCTCAAACGTTCATCAGAAGTCTTAAATTATGAATTAGGTTAATACCTAACCATCCAAAAATAAGGTTTCATTGTGTTTTTTTACGATTATATGTGATAAAAAATAGTACATGGAATTTTTTAGAGGGAAAAGTACGTTTGAAAAATATAAAATAATCAAAAGTTGAAAAAAACATAGAATGAGTGATGGTACATGCCCAAAGTATGTTATTGAAATAATAAGTTATCAACATAATATACACTTCTATAGATAAGGATCGTACTTCGATATAAATTCAATATTTTATGGTTTTTGATGCCGTTGTGGAATAAAATGAAGGATATATTATAATTTTTAGCATAGATATTCACTTACTGAAATATTTCTTGATCATATTAGAAACAATAGGGAATGTTTAGTGAGTAAAATTCCAAAAAAAATATTAATATAGAATATTTAAATCTCATGATAATACAATCTTTCCAAAAAATATTAAAATTGAATGTCTAGAATAATTTTTAGAAATTTTGATCAGTCTAGTCATCATACTAAAACATATTTGTCACACCATCCAAAAAAATATTCTTATTGTTTAAAAGAAATAGAATTTATTGAGAATATAATAGAGGATATAGATTTTTTCGACTCCCATGAAAAAAATTTAAAAAATAAATAACCATGGATAATTAATATTTATTGTAATTCACAAAAGACATGTTATTTAAATAACATAAAACATGGTGAAAATTATGTTAGAGGTGATGTTACCATTGGGAATAAATATTATATAAAAATAATCAAATTTAGGATTGTTGATAATGAAGTATAAAATATAAAATATTAAGCTGTTTTATTTTTTGGTGTATTAAAATATACAAAATATATATTTTAATTAAATTATTTATTTACTAAATTTTTTTTAAAATAAAATTTATGAATCATTAGAATATTGAAATATATCGAAGTTAAAACAAAAGGTTATCAAACTAGTGGAAATATTTTTCAAGCTGGAAATCATAAAATGTTAGGTTATATAAATGTTGGAGATCCGAATAATTTGGGGAACCAAAGACATGACATTATTGGATAGAAGAGTATAAAAAATATTGTTTTTATGATTTATGTAAAATTCTATCATTTCATTAGAGTATATAAAAATGATTTCGTTACATGTTGAATGGTAATATGACTAATTAATGATATAAGAATGTTGATATTTAGTCTATAATAACTCTTGACAAAAATAATTTTGATTCATTTTGGCTTATGAGACATAAACATAAAATATAAAGATTTTAATTTTATCAATTTTCAAGATTATTTCATTAAATTTAATAGAATAATTTTTATTAAGAACAAGTTATGAGATATTGAAATTTTAGGATTCTTAAAAAATTATGTTACGAAAGAAATGTGCGTTTGTATGAAGACTATACGAAGAGATAATGAAATAGAGTTCACATCTATTACTTTTAAACATATTGAATAAAATATGTATCAAAAAATCAGTGTAGTATGTAATATACATCAAACTAAAATGGATTATATGAATGGAATAATAGTAGTTTTATTTAAATGGGATGAATCATGTTAGTATAATAAAAAAATTTATTTTCATAATGGATTAAAGATATTATTACAGATGTACATGTTCATATAAGATGTTAGTTGTGAATAAAATCTAGCGAAACTTCCAATGTAATGTGGTATAAAAATAAAATCTTTATTGATGTGATTCTTGTTTTTTGGAAGTCCATTTTTTCTAAAAATTTAATATTATTATCATGGAAAAGATTATGAGAAATATGCAGAAGGAACTTGTATAGGTTACTCACCTAATATAGGAAGTTCCTAATTTTGGAACAATGTTTTAGAAAAGTAGTTTGACTCATATGATATGAATGTTATAGAAAATATAAATTCCGTATAAAAATTATTTGAGAATTTTGAGAATGGTAAACGAAATGTTTCTAATAAAAGTGAGCATGATAAAAAAACACAGATAAAAATTCAGATAAATCATGTGATGAGGAAAGTTAATATGGGAATGAAATATTGACATTTCATAAATAAAAAAAATTTTAAATTGAAAATATCCGTCATAATTAGAAGGCTCAGGTTCAGACTAGAATAATGTTGGTATGAGAAAACTATACTTCACTTGTCTCAAAATTTCATTCAAAATCAGTTTCAGAAGCTATCCAAAAAAAATAATGGCTGAATTCATTTAATTAATAGTTCAAGACAACTGAGTTAAATAAAATATGAGAAATTCATTCACACGTGATTGGTAAAAATATAATTAGAAAAAAATTGGTTTATATAAACATGTTGAATGATGGTGCATATGTTTCAGAAAAAACAAAACATGACTGGTTCGTAAAGGCAACGCACAGGTGTAAGGTTTGGAATTTGATGAATATTTTTCTCCATTACAAGGATTGAAACTATTTTATGTATTCTAGTCATGTAGTCACCCAATAATTACAAATTATATTAGATGGATTTAAATTCCCCATTTATCAGGAAGGTAATTAAAGAATAAGTTTAGATTAAACAACCTTGTGTGTTTCTACTAAATGAGTAGAAAATTATTGTTTTTAGATTAAATAGATATTTTTGTAGGAGGAAACATGCTTTAATATCATGGTATTCAAATATTGATAATAGGTTGGAAATGTTTAATTTTTCTAAATGAAAAATGTATTGGGAAATATGTATGAATGATATTGATTCTGAAAGACTAATTTTAATTGTTTATGTGGAAGATATTATTATTTTTGGGATATAGAAAATGTTTATAAAATATTTTATAATAAAATAAAATGGAACTATGATATATAACATTTAAGATAATTAACATTATTCCATGGTTTACTAGTATGAAAAAACAAATAAAAAATCATATTTCAATAAAAGTCTGATGGTGAATTGTTACAAAAAAATAGCATGCTAGAATCCAAATAAGTTCACACTCCTATATCAGTTGGGATGAATTTGAGTAAATATTAGTATGGAAAATTTTTAAATAGAATATGATTTCAAAAGCTAATAGGATGACTAAATTACTATAAAGAAATCAGGTCTAATATTGTTTATGATTTGACTTTGGGTTCTATGTATCTATGTAATCTCAATGAATCACATATGTTGGATGAAATGAGATTTTTAAAATATTGAAAATAAAAAAAATCACATGTGTTGATCTATAAAATAAATTTTCAGATGAATTTACATGGTAATTTTGATGCTGATTGGGATAATGATTGTAATGATAGAAAATAAACCACAGGAAGAACATTTATTTTGGGTGAGTGGTTTGGGAGTTAGCATAATAGGAAACAATAAATGCTTCCATTGATCACATTCAAATTAGAATATTCTTTTCACACCAAGTACTATTAATATATGTTTTCCATAAAATTTTAGTTGGGATATTTAAAATTCAATGTTTTTAATCCATTAAAGAAAAATTTTGGAAATTAGAGTGTAGTCTATTTTTCTAAATAACATGTCTAACATATAAGATCATTACATGTTTATAAAAATTTTCACTTTACAAAATAGAAATATTCTTCTAGATATTTTTTCCTATAATATATCTAGATATTTTATAAAATTGTTGATATCTCTATGATGGAAATGCCCAGTGGATGGTTTATTATGTTTAGGATGTAACATAATGTTGAGCCTCTTCCAGTGACTTCCAAAATATCCTGAAGATGTCCCCAACCATGTATTTGATTATATTTAAATACGGAAGAGATAGTAGAAACATTGTTCTTATTAAAAAGTTTTTACCTGTCTTTATTTTATGAATCTGACACTTTTCCTCAGATAATGGGGGAGATACCAATCGATTGGAGTGAAAAATAAGAGTGAGAAAATAAAAAAAGTAGGGGTAGTTAATCATTACATAGATGTAAAATTTTATTAACAATGCATGATATTATTCTTTTGAATACATTTATATAATATACTAGTATTGTGCTATGAAACCATATTTTTATAAATTATGTGTTTCTAGTAAAAGTCAAAAAACAAGATTTGTTTACAAAAGGTGAGTTGTAAAAGATGTTAATGAGTGATAACTAAAACAAAACAGGGGGTATTGAAGAACACTATTTATTTATTTAATTTCAACAAATTTTTTATATTGTGGGAAATAATTATTTTATAAAAGAGTGTTTTTATATTTTATTATTTATCTCATTCCATTGGAATGAATTTTTATAAAAAAGATGAATGTTTTTTAATATTCAAACCCATGAATAATGGGCGGGGTTGATTTTTTCTTCAAGAATTTTTTTATACACTATTTTTTGGAATGAGGAGTACAAGATGTAGAATGTGTATGATATATATATGAATGATTTTCTATGATGTTTTTTATTATACTCAACATAAGAATCAAATCCATCATCGTGGAGTACAATATGTATTTGAATCTGTGCAAGTAATAAATTTAAAAGATCATCAGTGACTATGTTTGGTCGGTAAATAATATATACAGATATTAATATCCTAAAAATTGAGGAAATTTTTTAATTTTCATAAGTTTTCATCTTTCATAATTAATGAATTTAAAAAGTATCTATATTAGAAATTTATAATGTTGTAGTGGAATTTCAATTAAGACAGTGATGTTAGTAGTAAGAATGATATTAAACATTATAACCTTAATTCATAATGTTCTTTTCCAATATTTGTTTTCTCATAAATCATTAAATTAATAATGATTAAAGGATTTGAATAAATGGAGGAAGTATAATGATTTTACATGTTCCTATAATTGAGGAAAAGTATTCAATAGATCTGAATGTTCCAAAAATAATTTTTTTTAGAAATATGAATCAGTTATAATTGATGTCGATTAATGTTTTTAGATGTTACAGAGTATAACATCCATTAAAATGAGAATACCATAATTATGAGAACTCTATGATTATGATTATTCAAATATAAATAAGATAAGGACATTCTACTATACGGATATTGAGACTAAAAGACAATCAAACTAATACTGCGAAATAAATTCATTCGGATTAAATATGAAGAGAAAAGAAAATTCTTAATAGGCTGTGGAAGATCCATCATCATAGTCTAATGAAGATCCATCATACTGAAGAAGATTTAGTAAGTCTAATATGATTCAATATGTTGAAGATTCAGGAATATTCTAGATGATATGGGATGTAATGATCTGGTCAAACATCAAATTAAAAAATGTACAGATCTACGAGTTTTTTAATTTGAGTAAGAAATAATTGTTTTAATATCCCACCTTTATCTTTATAGAATTCATATATATATAAGCATAGTACATTCATACTTTATAAAATATTAAATTATGGGAAAAAGAATATCATAATATAATTTGAATAAAATTAATATTTATAAACTTTGACCTCATTAGATTTTTAGACACCTGAATATTTTGTTCCCTAGAATGTGGAAAATTACACATAGTATTTTAGCATAGTTTTGGTAAATTAGACTATGAGTGGGTTCATATTTCTAATTTAATTGGAGCCAGACTTATTAGATTGAGTGAATCTGACTTAGCCTCATCAATCAAAGAGAGTCATACCCAGCCAACTCGAACAGGGGATCCGGTCTTAGAATTTGTGGAGGAGTTTAAACAAATTATTAAATTTTTATTTTTGAAATAATTTTATTTTATGAAAACATTGTAAACAACTAGGAGTTAGTAAAATAATTTTTATCTGGATATAGAAAGATTATAATGAGACATGTATCATGTTTTATTTAATTCTTTATCATACATAATGGTTATGGACCCACAGGATTGGCTACGGAAATAAAGTAGGTTCTCACACGGAGGTCAAGCCTTGTAAATCTCATACACCTTAATTTATGTCCTACATATTCATGCATGAGTGTTTACTAAAATATGACAAGTATATGAACTATAAATGGTTTTATGGTTCATGTTTCTAATGTTTGTGAAATATTTAAAATAATAATAATTTATTCAACCCCCCACCCATCTTTGTTGTTATTTGATTTTTTGGGATCTTTATAATGATATGAGAGATAAATGTATATTATTCTTTTTACAATAAAAATATGAAAATTATTCAATGAAGTGGAAGAAAATAATTTATATGTAATTCATTAAATATACAATATTAGTGGTAAAATAATTTCTCACATATATTGATTCTTGTGATGAAAATAATACTAATCAATTATGGTATTATTTTAGAAAATATATTGAATTAATAGTTCTTAATATTGCTAACAAATATAATAAATAATATTTTTCTCATATTAAACATCATATCAACGTTCATAATATGAAACATATATGATTTTATTATAATTCATTGATAAATTTAATTTTAGAGATTCAAATTAACATTACAACAACATAATTACTTACAGTTGTAGAATGTGATTTGAAGATACATTTTATTATATCTCGAATAAAAAACAGGGTTGCGCTTTTGTACCACATGTTATTCTACTATATAATACACTATTATTTACTATTCAAATATTACTTATTATTAATAACTATTATTCATTAATTATTTATTATGTATATATAAATAGTTATTAATCAATTATGATATATATAAATATATATTATTTCCATAATAAAATGAATAATCAATTATATATTAATTATCAATAGTATGAAAATAAAGATCAACTCATTTAAATTTAAAAGGATTGTATTTGATGAAAATATTTTTATAGGTATATGTATTTTCATTTTAATATTTTTCCAGATATTATTTTCAATGGATTTTATAAATTGAAATTATAATTATTTTGGGAATATTATATTATTTTTTAGAAAATTAATTTTTCTTCTGAAATTATTATTCAATAATAGGCATAGGATTAATTTATTGTATTTTTTGATAAAAAGGTAATTTTTTGTAAATCGTGATAAATAGATATTTTTTTAAAAACATGACATTATTTTCAATAATTATTGAAATTTAAATGAAAAATTATTATATTTATTTTTTGAGTAACATAATTTCCCATTGATTAAATGTAGTCAAATAATTCCCATGTTTATCAATATTAAATATTATTTTGGTATAAGATCTTTTAAAATCAAATAATCACATTTTCCAGTAACCTTTTTTTATTTTCGTTTTTCCAAATATATATGAAATGATTCTTACAACATCATGATTTTTAATAAGGTAAATTTTATTTCAAATTTCGTAAGTGGAGGTTCAAAATTATATATAACACCAGTACAAAAATAAGCATTCTCTGTCAATTATATTATGTTTTTAACATAAATTCATGAGGTTATTTCATTGAATGATTTGTTATAAATATGTTTTATGTCGTCTATTATTATAATGGATCATAAAATAATTTTTTTTATAAATTATATCATTGGTTTTTCAAAATTGATCTGAAATACCATCTTTACGTCAATTTAAAATAATTATGTTAAAAATATATTTATCACATTGGTTTTTAAAAACTGATGTGAAAGGGAATCTATGATGTTCGTTTCATAAAACAAATATGTTAGAAAGTGGTTTTTCATGTCATATTTTAAAATCCAAAATTAAGAATATGTTTTTCATGTCATTTCCCTAAAAATTGACGTGGACAATTTTTTTTTTTAAAATAATAATATTTATGTTCATACAACATTACACATATTCCATGTGGAGAATCAATAATAAAAAATATTGTTCTTATGGTAAAATAAATATTTTACAATTATGGTGTTGAAATAAATAAGGATAAATCAATGAAATAACGAGAACAATAAAAACAATTTCATACAATGTTGATTACTCTATCCATGAAATATATAAGATTGATAAATAAAATCATTTCATAAAATCCATAAAACGTATTGAAAAAACCAGAAATCGTTGCATAAGGACATGACCTTAAACATTACATAATCTTCGAAAAAGTCCAGAATTCACATTGAAGATCTATTTAGGTTTAGAGTTTTATTGAAATAGGCCATTAATATTACATAACAACTTTAATATTATATGTAGATAATACTACCCAGTATCCATTTTTCATAAAATAGTAACTCTTGAAAAAAATATACATGTCTAGTTCCTTGTTTTAGACAACATGACTTTTCCTTGATCTCATAGTTGACCATATTCATCTTTATGTCATGTGAAAAAAATTTCAATACATGGGATGAGAATAAAAATCATAGTAAGGGTTATAAAATAATGAAAAGAAACATTATCCTATCAATAAATACAAATCAATGAAACCATACTTTTTAATCATAACATACCTCATGAAATCTTATGATTTTTGAATAACATAGAGAAATAGTAAATCATAAATGTAACTTTTGGAATTCATAAAATACATATATTTAAGCTATCACATCTACATAGGGAGTCACATTTGGAATACCCATCATACTATATTCCCTAAAAATCTTAGGAGAAACAATAAATTTTACCTCCGTTACGTTACCCAATGCATTAGAGAGCTATTTTGAGCTCACCTACCCTAGCTTTATCACGAAACCACTCGTATACATAACCAATGCCCAATAACCATAACATATTCGTAACAAATAACATATTAATACTGTAAATTTAAAATTTACACACTCCAATAACAATATATAAAATCATGAATTTGAAATAAGCAATGATTTATCAAATCATTTTCAAAACCATTTTAAATATTTTGTAAAGCGATTTTTGAATCAATGTGTCCCATGTAACATAGAATATTTTCAATGATTTATTATTTGAAAACATTAATTCCCATATAAATAAATCCAAAATACCATTTTTTAAACATGGACATTAATGAGAAATATTTAAAACAATAAATCTTTAAAACATTTAGCATGATATTTTAGTTGAAGAGATATTAAAAATATGAGAGACACTTGAATATAAATAATTGAGGAATAAAATTTTATCAGAACATTTTAATATCATATAAAAAAATGGATTCATGATATTATATTAAAAAGGATATTATATACACCACATAATAGTGAATAGATTCAAAACAACAATGAAGTCCCAATGGAATGAAAATTGCGATGAAATCCTGTATAAAAACAGTATCATTAGATTAAGGATAAATGAATTACATAAAAATGTGTGAAAAATAATAATACACTCAATATTAGTGGATATTTTGGTTGAAATAATCATATTTTATTCACACATATTCATATCAATTCATAATCAAGAAGTATAAGTTTAACCCAAAGAATATGTATTGGGTGAAGAAGTTCCCTTACAAAAATCTGACAGTCTAACGGCATCACATTAAAATTCAGAAAATGAATTGAAGATTGAGGGAAGAGTTTATCATCACATGGAAGTGAAATTTTTATCAATTAGGATATAGAACAAAATATCCAAACATAATAACATGTAAATTAAAATAATTAACAAAAATAAGTCTTTTAAAGAGAGGAGGATGCAAGGTTCCCTTGCCAATTTGGTAACATACGAAACATAAAATACAAGAAGAAAGGATCATAAAATGAATATGTAAATTCCCAAAAATTATAGTATATTATGAAAATTATACAATCACTGGCAGTACATACACCACAGAAAAGGAAATAGGGGAAAACATAGAAATAATCTCACGGGAATAAAAAGTGAGATGAAAAACCTTTACTACGTTGTAATCAATCGAGTTGTATGACCAAAAGATAATAACCACCAAATTAATGAAAGATTAATATAAATATTAATGGAATAACTTAATTATATATCAAATGAGAGTAAAACATACACCACATTTAAGAAATAAGGTGTGAACAATGGAAATCTATCAGAATTAATAGCGAGATACAGAACCTCTTACCTCAGGTCCAACATGACTTGTTTGTTCCTTGTTCTTCATCAATAATGAACATAAGTTAATTTATAAATGATTAAGGAAAATTTTCAAGTTTATTATTATTTTTTTATCACATATTACCATGTTATAAACATTACGTAATCATTTAAGTTAATAATTGTCATTTTGTCGATATTTAGTATTTGAGTCAAAAATGAACCCCTTATAATTACAAGTAGCCCTTGTAGTTAGGATTAAATTTTCTTCTGAATGATATTAAACATTTAGATATCATATATATCATATATATATGGTATATATATGTTTTTATAATATTACGTTACATTTAATGGTAAGAAATGAAATGCACCGTTCATGGTGACGGTAAGTCGTACGTACTCATTAACAGTACTTTCATTTCAATTTCATATTTAATGGAATGAAATTATAGTGATACATGGGTATATTATAATTATAGTATAATATAATATATAAATTCATTAACCACGTCCTTTATAAACCCCGTGTGGGAAATAACAAGTCATATCACTTTGAGGGGGAGGAAGTCTGCACTTCCTCAAATTAAATTATCGCGTTGACCCACAATATAAAATATAAAGATATGATATAAATAAAAAAATAAAGAATCATAAAATAAAACATAAACATAATAAATATATATATATGTATATATATTTCCATCATAATGGCCACTATGAGAGGCGGTAGGAGATATTTGAACAATGATCATTTCTGAGAGGCAGTAGTTTGCCATCCACAGAAACAGTATGTTATTTAACAATTAGATAGAGGTGTGTGTAATTGTAGTTCTAATTATTCTCATAAAAACATCCTATAATATTTAAGATACAAGTGTTTTTATTAAAGAAAGAAATAAAAAGGGGTTAGTGGTGGGAGATGTAAATTAATCAAGAAAATCTTTTACCTTTAATTTGTGTAACTCCCTTTTGTTTGAAGAAAAAGGACACCTTGAAGCATCTTATGCCTTTGATAAGGCTTATAGGAGGAATATAGGGATCATTAGAACTTATTTGGGAAGGGGTTGGATGATCCATGTTGCTTGAGAGGTGTGAGGGATTTTTATAAGAGGGGAGGATGGGTTCTTTAGGAAAGTGGAAATTTCTTTATGTTATATAATTATTTTAGATTTCTAAATGTCCAAAACTAATTAAGTTTGAGGATCAGATGAATCATTTCCGAAATAAATTAATACAATAATAATTGTACAGGTTTTTGATGTAATTGTAATATTTATAATCTTATTTATTCAAAACATTTATTAATGAGGTAAATTCTGCATCATATTTGTTTCATAAATAGTTTTATATATTTGAAGTCTATAAATTAAAAAAAAATTCGATGACATAGGAAATATGTTTTTAATTAAAATATATATGTATAATATAAAAGATTACTTGTATAAGACCATATAATAATTAATTTACCAAAAGATATTTGTTTGTGTCATTTTCTCTTTACTTTAAATTAATTAACCTAAAGCGTCATTATCACTCACAAGTTGCTCCATGGGTCCAATAATTTACCCAAGGATTCCCATGGTCAGAAATGACTCATCCAATAAGGTTAAGGCACGTTTTATGGTAATTTTGTATTATTATAATATTCATTTTACCTTGAATTACCGTATTTACCTTTAACTGGAGTAAATAAAAGTGGAGAGTTTCTATTAATCAAAAAAATTGTTTTCATATTATTGGAAAACATTTTTACTTTTTAATAACAATAATAAATTTTAGATTTTAGAAATTAAATTCACATATGCTGAAAATTTTCTTTTAAATGAAAAAGTCGGCTTTTTAACAACTACTTAGTGGTTTCACTAGTCATTAAAATTTGATGTTTTTATAGAAAAATACCATAAATTAACCATATTCTCTACTTGATATTCCAAATTAAAAAATTGTGTATATTTTACAAAATTAAAACATAGATGTTTTTTTAATTAATTTAAAATTAAATCTCGTTGTCAAAACAAAGAGCGTGTTTTTAAGAAATAATATCTCTCAAAAGATTGAAACTTGTTTATGCCAAATTTCAAAGTGAAATTTTTCCAATTACCATAATTGGATTAAATGGTAATAACATTATATAATTACACTTTAAATCCATTTAAAAAATAATCTATCCATATAAATAACATAGATTAAAATGCATTTATGAATTAAAATATAATATTTTTCAGTATTCATTGAAAAATGAATTATATCATAAAAATAAAAAAAAAGTTACCTAAAGAAACTTTTTATGTCCCGATTTTAATGAATAGTTTTGTTTTGTCAAATATAAAATATAAAATTGACCAATACTAGATTTAAAAAGGTTTCTCCATCAAAAGGTAGTGAATCGAAAATTTAAAGATTATTAGAATATTTATGCTTAAAGTCGAATTCTTTTTTATTTTAAGACACTAAAATTTATTGGATAAATGTAATAATATTTAACAAAAATGTATTATTATTTTTTATATAGTTTTGTTCACAACTTCCATTTCAACAGCTAGGCGTTTACTACTCTTTAAAATATTAATATTAACATATTATTTTTCATTACAACTGAACGATGTGTGCAACGTAAGATATCAATGAAACTCGTAGTTGTGTATCGGGTACGCCATCGAAAATAACATCCCCATTAAAGTAATATTAAATTTTAATTCAAAAATATTAGTAAATATGAAAAATTGATATTATTTATTTACCTGGGATGTTACAACCTTCCCCCCTTTTGGGAATTGTGTCCTCGCAATTTTATAATTTTTCCTAGAAACATTATTGAACATCCCAAATCAGAAAAATGTCAATAAAACTACCACATTAAAATTAAGGGAGATTAGTAAAAAAGGTCACCCAAGTTAAAAAATACTAGGATTCCATGAAAAAATTTAATTGAACGAAAAACTAACTCTCATAGATTAATAGAGAGTGGTAGAGAACTTGATCACGTAAAGTTAACCACCAAAATAACTTAAATTTGTGGGTGGGTAAAAGTCGGATGATAAAAAAGTTCTTATTGATTTTTTTCTTCAATATCCTTTATATATAGTTGAATACTTTTATTAATAACTAGACAAATATCATAAATAAATATACGTACTTGTCCTATAGAGTGTCATCCTTTAATAAAATTCTACCACAAACAAAAATTTTCTCAAAACGGTAAGTATTCAAGATGACTTGGTCACACATGAAGTCCTAGAATCAACTACTAGAGTATAACATAATCTATAAAAGAGGAACTTTGTATTTCTCATATCTTTATACCTAAACCAAAAAAGGTTATTGCGATATTAGATAATACCCAAAAAGGACAATATTCTACAAAACGAAAAACTACTTCTAATCTCCAAAATGTTTCGACAAAACCCAATTTTTAGCAAAGACCATTCAATAAAAAGTTGTCTATAAAATTATTATAATTAATCCAAACTATTATTGAAACCCAAATCTCATATGTATTTAATCACTTAATCTTCCAAGATAAATCATAATATTCATCTCTAAATAAAATCAGTTACTCACAAGGTATCATATTAAAAAGTAATTAACCTAATTATGTATTCACTATGATAGGTTAATAATTTCCATTGATAACCCACAATTAACTTATTCTTGATTTATAAAATCATCTAACTAAAAATAATGAGTTATAGTAACCAGGGACTTCACGTAGTCCAGTGGTAGGCAATAAATCTCAGTCACGCATTGAATGAGGGTCCAATTCCTTTAGTATTTTCTGATGTGGTGGGTTGTCACTTGGCCCACATGTTATCCTTTTTCAAAAAAAATAAAATTTTATAGCATTCCCACAATGAGAAAAATTCATCAAAAATAACCTTAAAATATTTTAACCACAAAGGTTATCTAATAACATTCAGTTTGGATCCAAGAATGAATTAACCTATAATTGCCTCAATATCAAAGATCATATAAACCAAAATAGTTCATTATAACTATATCCTGAGAAGAAATTACAATTTTTCCTTGAATAGAATTTTCATACATCAAACTTTATAGTTACACATACTATTATAACTCTTCTATTGTAATCCCATAATCAAAAGACCCATAAAACTTTTAAGCATTTCAAAATCCTAAGATCTACTATTATAGTTAAATCCCATATATGTTGACTTCTTACTCATTCAACGTTTTTCATGATCCATTAACCATTTCATTCCAACTTATTCTGAAATAATTATTTCATAAAAAAATCATCAATAATATCCTAAGATTCAATAATATGAAAACATATTTTAAGAAATTATCCATAACTTTAATTGTTCATTGTCTATTTCATTATCCTTAATCAGAATTCTATTAGGTATTGATAAAACAATTTGTACGATCTTGGGGATTCCATTTGCGAAACATCGTTCTAGGACATCTGTTAGTATTGTGACCATTCAAACCACATTTAAAACATTAAATTGATCCCAAAAAAAGAACTTTTTTCCTTTCCTAGAGTCAACTGGATTCTTCCTTTTTCTATGAAAGGTTATTATTTCATGACCTTCATTTCTACAACTATAATATCTTTTCTCCCCTTTGAAACATTTTACTATGTGTTTCTTCCCACATCCTTGACACAGAGGTATTGGAATATACATACCATTATGTTTATTACCTGAACATCTGCAGGGTATTGTTTCATCCATATACGATGCCTTATAGAAATCACCAAGGTTCTTGTGGTCAATCATTACCCCAGATAGTTGTTGGAGAATAACCACAAGAGTTCTCATTGTAGCTTCCATTTCATTCAATTGTTCATTCAAAAAACATTTCCAGTTTTCTTTAAATCCATTGTTACTTTTATGCCTACAAGATCTAACCATTGACAAAAACCAAAATGGTCCTTGTGATTATATAAGTAAAATCATCATATATTACCTTATGAGGAAGTTAAACACTAAAACATACTTTTTCTTATCATCGTAACCACATTCAATTTATCTAAAATGTATGAATCTTTCCAATATGTTAACCATTATGGTTTTGTCACTTATCTTTAAATAACAACCTAACCTCCAATGTTATCTAATGTGATCTTGTGATACCTACTATATAGACCTGGCCTTAAACATTACATAATCTTGAATTTTGTCAAGAATTCCCATTCGGAATCTTTTTAGGTTTAGAGATTTAATGTATTAGGCCATAACTATTACATAAGAAATTGAATATTACATGTAGATACTACTTACCTGTATCCATTTTTAATAAAATGTTAACTCTTGAAAGAAAGATACATGTCTAGTCCCATGTTTTGGAAAACATGGCTTTTCCTTGATCTCATACTTGACCCTATTCGTCTTTATGTCCTATGAAAGACATTTAAAAACCTATGATGAGCATAAAAAGTTCATTAAGGGTCATTGAATAATTAAAGGAAACACTAGCTCATCAATAAATAGAAATCAATGAAACCATACTTTTCAATCCTTACATAACTATTGAATCATAATATTTATGAATAAAATACCGAAATAATAAACCATAAAGGTAACATGTGGAATTCATAACATACTAACATTGTAGTTATCATAATTATATAGAGTGTCACATTTGTAATACCCATAATAGTATATTCCATAAATATATTAGGACAAACCTAAAAATTTACAATTTTCACGTTTCTCAATGCATTGAAGATCTATCTCGTGCTCACTTGTTTTTGATTTATCATGTAACAACCTGTATACATAAACAGTTCCCAACAACCATAAAATAATAATAACACATAACACACGAATAAAGGAAAGATAACATTTTCAAATTCCAATAACTACATATCATATCAAGATATTTAAATAAAAAATACTTTATCAAATCATTTTCATAACCATTTACAACATTCAATAAAGAGATTTTTTATTCAAAATTTCGCATGCCACATTGAAGCCTTTAAATGAATTATCATTTTATAACAATAAAGTTAATAAGAAAAATACTAAAAACCAATTTGAAAAAATGACCATTAAAAATAATATTTAGAAAAATAATATTTAAAACATTTAAAATTATATTTTATTTAAAGAATTTTTTACAAAATGAGAGACGCTTGAATAAAAATAATTGAGGAATAACATTTAATCAGAAATTTATAATATCATTAGATTAAAGGGATTCATAATATAATAATCCAAAAGATATAATATAAACCACAGAAGAGTAATTGGGTGCAAAAAAACAATGAAGTCTCAATGGATTGTAAATTGAGACGAAACCCCTTATAAAAACTGTATCCTTAGATTAAATATAAATAAATTAAATAATAATATGTTACAAATAAACATAAACTCAATATAAGTGGATATTATTTGTGAGACAATAATATGTTATGCACACATATTTATAGAATGACATAATCAATATGTATAAGTTTAACCCAAAGAATTGAAATTGGTTGATGAAGTTTTCATTCAGAAATTTTGCATCCTAACAACGTCGATTTAATATTCATAAAATGAACTAATGAGAGAGAAAATGTAATCTCATCACATGGACATAAAAATTACATCAATAACGATATATAATATCATATCCCACCATTAGAATATGTAAATTTAAAGACATAACAAAAATATGTATTTTAAATAGGGGAGGGTGAAAGGTTCCCTTACCGATTTGGTAACATACGAAACATAAACTCCATGAAAGAAGGATCATAAAATAAATATGTAAATACCCATAAATTATAGTATATAATAAATAGAATAAAATCACGGGAAGTACATACACCACACAGATACAAATACTGGAATGCGTAGCATGAATATCACCAGAATTATAAGTGGGATAAAAACCTTGTACCATGTTGTAATCAGTGGATTCATATGACCAAAAGTTAATAACCACCAAATGAATAAAATAATACCATGAATATAAAAGTAATAATGATAATATATATCAAATGTAAGTACAAAATACACCAAATGCAAGAAAGAAGTGGCAAACAATGGAAGTCTCACGGAATTAAAAGTGAGATAAGAAACCCCTTACCTCGTTCCCAACTTGACTTTTTTGGTTCCTTATTCATCATGAATAATAAACATAATTTAATTTATACTTTGTTAATTACATTTTTCAAGTATTTTATTCCTATTATATAACTTATTACAATGTTAAAAACATTATGTTATAATTTAATTTAATAATTTTTGCTTTTTCGATATTTGGTCATTTTATCAAAAATATACACCTTATAATTAGAAGTTTTCCAGGTTTTCAAGAGTCTTCTAACTTCACAATGATATTAATGACTTTGATATAATATATATCATATATATACAGTTTATATATGTATTTATAATGTTAAATAATGTTTAGAGGAAAGAAATGTAATGCACCAATCATGGAGACGGTAAGTCGTACGTACGCATGAACGCAACATTCATTTAAATTTCATATTTAATGGAAAGAAAAAATAGTGAAACAAATTTATATTAAATTTACAGAATAATATAATATATAAATTTCATTAATTCCATCTTCTATACATCCCATATATGGCATGAATGAGTCATATCACATTCAGGGTCCGATAGTCCGCACTTCCTCATATGAAATTAACGCATTTAACCATAATGAAAACCATAAAGGTATGCTATATATGAAAAAATATAGAATAATAAATAAAAATAAACATAATATATATTTAAATCATAAAAAATATAGTTCCATTATAATGGCTTCCATGATAGGCGGTATGATATATTTGAATAATCACCGTTTCGTTAGGTAGTAGTTCACCGTCCACATAAATAGTTTGTTCATTACCCATTAGATGGAGATGTGTGTAAGTGTATTTCTAGTTATTCTCATAACAACATACTAGTATATTTATGATACTAGGGTTGTTATAAAATAAAATAATAAAAATGGATTAGGGGTTGGAGAAGTAAAATAAAAGAAAACATTTTAAGAGAAACAATTACCTTTAATTCGTGTAACTCCCTTTGGTTTGAACCAAAAGGAATTTTTGAAGTTCCTTATGCCTAAGTTAAGATTTCTAGAAGGAAGATAAGGATTTTCATATATTATTTGGGCAGTTTTTGGATGATTCAAGGGGTGTTAGAGGTGTGAGGATTGAGTTAGAAGTGAGGGCTTTTTCAAGGGGGAGGAGGGGTTCTATAGGAATGTTTGAAAAATATTAGTTTATTATATAATGATTTTCAATTTTTAAAGATTCAAAACTCATTAAGGTCAAATAATAGAAGACTTATGGTCAAAATAAATTTATCCAATAAGAATTGGATAGGTTTTGGATGTTATTTTATTATTAATAATCTTATTTATTTAAATAATTTATTAATGAGGTAAATATTGTATCATTTTTTTGGTCATAAATAATTTGATTTATTTGATTTCCAAAAATTATAAACAAATTCCAGGATTTAGGGAAATATTGTTAGATTTTAAATGAATATTTATAGTTAAAAATATATCATATATAACAACATGTAAAAATTAATTTACTAAAAAATATTTGTTTGTGTCATTTTTGTCTTTACAGTAAATTAATTAATCTGAAGTGTCATTATCACTCCCACGTGGCTTTATGGGGTCGTAAAATCAACTCACATATGCACATGGTCAGCCATAACTCATCCAATAAGGTTAGTACATGTTTTAAGATAATTTTTTTTATTATTATAACATTCTTTTTACGTTGAATTACCATACTTACCTATAAACGTGGTGAATAAAAGTCAAAAGGTACTATTCACCAAAAAAATTATTTTTTCTTATTGAACCACATTTTACATCATAATAACAACCATGTATGTCATATTTTCGACATTCAATACACATCATCTATAAAATTGTATTGAAATAAAAAAGTCAGTTTTTAACTACAACATAGTGGTTATACTATTCATCCAAAAATGATGTTTTTCAGAAAAATAACAAAAAATCAGTCTAAGCTATGTTAGAAATTAAAAATTCAAAAATTATTTATATTTTACAAACTAAAAAATATAGAAGTTTCATTAATTAATTTAAAATTAAATTCTTGTTGTAAAAACAAATTGCATGTTTTTAAGAAACAATATCTAAAAAAGGATTGACACTTGTTTATGACCAATTTCAAAGTGAAATTTCATCTAATGAACAGAATTGGATTAAATGGTAAATATATAATTTAATTACACTTTAAAAACAATTAAAATGATAATATATCCTTATAAATCATTTATATTAAAAGGATGTTTTTAATTAAAAAATAGTATTTTCATTATTCATTAAAAAAATAAATCTTATCAGAAAAATACATAAAATTTACCCAGTGTATTTTTTGATTTCTTTATTCTAAAGAAGAGTTTTATATTTTCAAATATAACATATAAAAGTGAGAAAAATTATATTTAAAGAGGCTTCTCCATCAAAAGGTGGTAAATCGACATTTTAACAAATATTAGTGTGTTTTTGCTTCAAATCAGATTCATTCTTATTGTATGCCTCTATGATTTATTGAATAAATGTAAAAATATTTAACAAATATGTATAATAAATTTGTATTTAGTTATGTTAATTCCATCAATTACAATGTCTAGGCATTAACTACCATTTAAAATAATAATATTATTATATTATTTTTCCGTATAATTCAACGTTGTGTGCAACGTAAGATTTCAATAAAACTTATTGTTGTCTATCGATTACGCCATCGATCATAGAATCTCCATTAATGTATTATTAAAATTTAATTCACAAATATTAACAAATTTGAAAACATCATATTCTTTATTTTCATAGGATGTTACACTTTGACATTTTTGTCAAAGATATCAAAGCCTTAGTGAATATACTTTTCCACTGGGGAAGTTCCTCAAGAGGAAACAAAATATTTATTATAGAAGATGTTTTAGAATCTGATTGAATCATTGTATTTTTACCATTATCCAAATAATTAATCATCATTAAAATGAAAAATGGAATCAATAACTAATATACTTATTAATAAGAGATATAAATAAAATGAATCATGGAAAAGTAATTACAGATACGATTATTATATCAATAAATGATGGATTTTTATATTGATGATAATGATTAAATGACTTGAGGTAGTGGAACAGTGATGATCGAAATACCAGATCATTAAATTAATATATTTCAATAGTGAAAACATATAAATGACATGGTAAAAGAAAACATGGTATTATAAATATTATCTAAAAATTAAATATTTTGATGATGAGATGTAAAAAAAATTCAATTCTAATTTTATGTGATATTAAATATTTCCTTCACTTAGGTTTTATGATAACCATCATGAATATATTGTTGTGAACATTGGTTTTTTAGAAATTGATGTTAAATGTAATTTCACATTTCAATTAAAAAAAATATAATTGTAATAATGCTTACCAAGATTTAGTAGAGTTAACAAGCTTTACATTTACTCATCATAGAGCTATAATGGAGATACATATCAAATTTTATGGTCATTGGATGTTGTAATTCTCTAATACATTTTTAGAGATATCAAGCATATGATGTCCATAACTTTTGAGTAGTATGTCCTTTTTATCTCTACAACCAATGAAATCAGAGCTTGTAAAATTATCTACAACAGATTCAAAATTATTTACATCAATACTTTAAAATAAAAACAAGATAAATAAAATTTAATGTTGATTCTGAAAAAATGAAGTTATAAATATTCTATGAAGAATTTAAATATCGGTTATTCTAGATCTCTTCCAAAAAGTCTATTTTAGCCTTCTTTTATTGAAAAATTAGAATGATAATGTTGAGAATGTTTTATTTATTTTCTAAACCATTGAGTTTACATGTCGTGGAGCTAAAATGGGGTTCTGAATCAATAATTTTGGATGTCCAATATTGTAATTTTGTATTTCTTCTCTTAGAGATGATCAACTGCAAATGTCTATGACTTTTGATTCATAAGTTTCTTTTGGTTATATTTCTAGTAAATCATATAGTGGGAAATTAACTACACCATAAAACATTATTAATTTCAATTTATTGATAAATATACATGAAATGTTACTTTTAAATTTGGTTCCTAGGAAAAACTAAAATTATTTGCCTTATATTAAGAATTTTAAATTTGACTATTCAGGAACAAACATCAAAAGTATTATTTTTGTGTTATTTACTAAATAACTTATGTAAATGCATTATAGAAGACTTTTAATTTTTTTTTTCTAGAACTAATGGTAAAAGGTGTATATTAATTCCAGTAATTTAAAAAATTATGATAATTTTCCTCACATAAGACTTTTATTGTCTCTCGTAAATAATAGATATTTAAAATTTGATGTTAGAAACCATTTTTCTACAAGTGTAAGTTCAATTTAATTTTTGGTCACTATGAATAGTAATAATGGTAGAAATTGTATACAACAGAAAAATATAAAACAATATTATAATGTTTCAATCTATATGGCATGACCAATTTTTTTTATAAAATTATATTGGATGAGGGGATATATAATTTTATCACATAAGTATCTAAATTGGTTTTTTGTACCATATACCAGCAATTGAAATTTATTATACTGTATCCTCTATAGAATTTACGAAATATATTATTTCCATTAAATTTACATTATTTGATATTTTTTTAACACTCTATTCAATGTTTATCTTTCAATATATGCAGAAAAAATATATTCTCATTCATTCAACATAAAAATATCATATTAATATTTAATATGATAGTTATTTCATAGATGCTGGAATAATAAAAATGAATATTTTTATATAAAATATGAAAATATGTTTTCCCTTAGTTTATATAATTAATTAATTGTTAAACCTATTCAAATTTAAAAATAAATACCAATGAAATATAATGGCCATGTTTTTATAAAACATTAATTTTATTCCCACAGAGGCATTTGAAAATAATAATTTAAAATAACCACTCTTAAGGAATTATATTATTGACATTTATATGTTATATATTCAATAACATATTTTAAAATAAACCAAATAATTTTTATATGAATAATATATTAATAAATACAATTTTAAGGATAAAAATTATATATTTTTTCTACTATTTAATTTTGATTTCTTTTAATGGAATAAATTCTTTAAAAATAATTTTTTTTTTAATTTTATAAATTTTATTTTACAAAATAAACTTTTATTTTATGAACTATTTTTAAAATTATCATTGGGTTAATTTTTTTTTTCAATAAGTTTCGTTTTTTAATGTACATTTAAAAATGCTGCATTTTAATTAAAGAATAATTTTACTTCACATTATTTTATAATGTTAAATAATATATTTATTTGGTTAAAAAAATTATGTCAATTATTCAGTTAATAATTCATTTTTTCCCTTTTGAATCGTCTTCCTATTGAATTTATATTTAATTAAATTCAAACCATTGAACATTTTCACTTTAAAACCATGCTTTCTCGCCCAATCTATTGGATTAATTAAAATTAACATTATGAATTTTTTTTATTTTGAAAAATGAGATAAATATTTATAATTGTATGTTAGAATACTATTAAACACATCCCTTTTAATTTTGAACAATATGAATAGAAAGCCTTGTGATTTTATTATCAAGGTTAATGAAAAATCGGGTAACTTATGATAAACATAATATTTTAAATATTATCAATTTACATAATCACTTGTTCCATTTTTATTTTAGGATTATATTTTTGGACAAAAGCATTTATGGGTCCCATTTTTGAAATCATGGAGCTGTATGGTTGTCTACAAGACCATTATATAATTTAATTTTTAATAAAGTCAAACATGACACAATAAAATATTTAATAAGTATAACATTATTTTTATGTTCTCATCAAGATTATATCTTCTACTATAAATAGTCTCTAAAAAGATAAAATAATTATCATAAAATTTTAAATATTTTTCTAAAAATTAGGTAATAAATAACAACCTATAATGCTTTCACAATAATGATGAAATAAATATTAAATTAATCAAAATACCAAATTAATGTAATTGAAAATATGAAAATAAATAAAATTTTAGATATTTAATGAGGTAAAATAATTTTATGGATTTCTGTGACTTGTTATAAATTTAATTAATTAGTTTTTTATAAATATAAGATTTATCTTGATATTTTTTATAAGACATACATTGAGTTTCTTTAAATTTGACATAAATGGTATTTTAAACTTTAAAATAATTTATCAAATGATATCAAATTATTAAAATTTAAATATTTCTCAAAATTATTTTAATAATTATAATATTTCATAAAATAATGATTTATGGGTCATTATTTATTTTATTGTAAATATATTGACACTCAATGTGTAAAAACCCATGTTTTCGTGGTAGGAATTAACATAGATAGATGAGGGTTAAAAAAAATAATAAGCGTGGAAATATAGTCCAACCATATATAATTATTATTTTAGTAGGTTATTTAATACATTAGTCATATTTTATTCGAAATAAATCACTTTTGAACAAATTTTATTGATATTTAATTTATTTTAATTTAATATTTTACGGAATTCCAAGAGTTCCCCTCTCATTATTTATAAATCCATGCTTCTTCTTCTCATTTCATCAATGTTAGAAAAACATTTGTTAAACAATATCCATTCAAATCCATTCCTTGAATCCCTAAAAATATTATATATGTCATATGTTAATAATAACAATACCCTTACAAGAATTAAGGTGTCATGTAATGGAGAGAGTTTGAAGATAAGATATCGTTTTCAATCAAGAATTTATGCTTTGTTTAGTCTTTACATTCCTCAAAGAATATTAATCCCTGATTAAATTATCAAACTAATAACAACTATATAATTATATTTTTTATGTTAGTTACATTTCCAATAACAATATCCAATTTCATCAAATTTAAAATAATTAATCATTCATGTGTACGAATAACTACTACCTCTCAAAATGATGAAATTAGTTTTTCATCACCATCAATCAATACTTGTAATAATGAAGCAATAATGATTTAAATTTTATATTAATTAAAAATATACCATTATTAAAAGATAATATATCTGTTACATTTTTACCAATCCATGAATAAAAAATGATAAATTCATTCACCTGTCGGAATGAATTATCACCTCCACGAAGCGGTGTGATGAGTTTTTCATCACTGCATCACAGGAATGATATATAAGTAAATTTTGATAAGTGATAGAATATATATATATATATATGATATTATAATAATTATTTAAATATAAAATTGAACGTACCTTCTTTTTATAAAAATAATTGAAAAGTGGAAACATTACACATGCAAACACACGACATAACATCTCCATGATTGTATCATATTTCATTTTTAACCCTATGTAATAACTACTTTAAAATGAAAAAATATTGTATAAAAATATTAATTATTTTATGAATAGAATAATATTTATGATGTAATTATTCTTGATTTGACCATATTTTACTTACCAATTCCATTTTGGATTTATGTATCAAATATCGTCAAAAAAGTTTGACGTGAACCAAAATGATTAAGTCGTTTTATATAAAATAAAAAATATTGATATTTATGTAAAAATAAACATGAAAAGGATCTCACAAAATTTATAAAAACTATTATAATTAATTACGATGATTATTAAATTACAAGATGTTTTGAACTCAGGGATAGATAAAATATATCTAAAAACCCTCATCTTCAATATTTTAATAAATTTTTTTGATATCATTATATTTCATGTCCATCATTTATAAAATTATTTCTATGAATGTATTTATATGAAAATTAATTTTATAAAAAAATAAATTTCAAATATATCTCAAATATTTTAAATAAATATTATTTATAAGGTATTATGTAATGTGCTGTGATTTAAAAATGATCTTTTGAAGTTCGTTTCTTAAATACAACGTGTTTATTACATATACGACATGAACAAAATTCCCCCCTTTCATATCACTTTAATATGTTAAATAATTCCATAAAATCTTATATGGTTCTATTATGAGTCATTTTTTTATTATTCATCCACTATATTTCATAATGATATATTTCATAATGAAAAGTTTACATTCTTCAACGAGAATTCTTATGATGCAATTTTCATGATTTATGTGTCTGTTATGTTTCTTAGTAATTTTCTTCTAATCATGGATTGTTAAGTAGAAACAATAATTCATTTTAGTTATATAATAAACCAATGATGAGTGGTTACATGATAAACCATTGATTTGTGGTTACATGAAAAACCAATTACTGGGGGTTAATTGATAATCCATGGAGGGATGGATATGTTATATCCTCCAATTCATTTGGTACTCTAGAGATGAATGTTGATAATATTTATTATTCCATTGATAAAATGGAATTCTTCCATTTATATATCACTGGTGAGCGATATATATCTTATATAGATGGATGAGTCCTATTATAACTCACTTGTAAGCCCAATATCACATATAAAATTGGTTGATTCCCATTATAGCTCACAAGTGAGCCCACTATATATTATATGATGGTTGAGAACCATTATAGGTCTCAAAAAAATTAGTTAGTGTGTGTATTGGTATTTTTACACAAGGATATTTTTAATAACTAGATTTTGAAATATTTTTATGAGTGTGATCCGCTATGTTAACAAAAAATGATTTTAGTTTTCTTTCTATATGTTTTTTTAGGATTTTATTTGAGTTAGATGTTTGTGTGTTCTTATTAAAAAAATTATTCATTTTATTAACACAAAGAATATTGATATAAATTTATATATAACATGTGTTTTCATGAATTTTTTTCAATACACTATCATTTTTCTTTCTTTATGCTCCTTAATGATATATTTTTGTTCATCCCAAACATTAGAATGTTTTTCATTGTGTTTTAAAGAAGATTATGGACATGGATGATGTGAAGATAATAATTTTGAATATAGTTCCTAAAACTAAAAAATTACTTATTTTTAAATGGTATCCATTAATTTAAAAAAGGGACACTACAAATAATTTTCCACTAATAATGTATGAGTTTACTATTAATGATTTTGTCATAATTCTGTTAAACTCTAAATCAATAAGATTTTTGTTAAGATATAGTGGTTTATACAATATAAAATAACTATTATATTTGTTTTTTAAGGTCGGGTCCATAGAGAGGTTATCAAATCATGGTTATGAAGACATAAGATGTTAGTAGGTTTTCTGGTGAATTTTTCATAATAGTCCTATATTTCATTATGGGATTATATGTTGTTGTTTATTATATGTTCAAACTCTTAGAAACACCTTTTTGGATATTACATGATAGATTTAAAGGTAATTATGGGTTGTTATAACTTGGGAGAATATGTTTTGTTAGAGTGTTAACAATGAGACTGAAAATTGATTTGGTGATTTATATATTATTATTTTATGATATTTCCACTATTTTGGGAACAATATATAATGAATTGATTTTATTTGACCAATAAAGGATAAATTATTCATTTTCATGTATATGATTTTATTGTGTAATGATGTTTATTTAGCTTATTTATGTAAATGGTGTTAATAATTAGGGATTATTTGATTAAAAAACTACATTTTTGGAATGGGTTATTGAGAGTGATATTAAATTTGGGATAAAATTTTAAATATATCGTTGTCTATTTTTCCACCAAATACTTGAAAATTTTGGTTTTTAATCTCATTTTGGACTAATTTTAGGAATTTTATGAATTTTTACTTATCAAATGAACAATGATGATCATTTTTTATTACAAATGAATTTTGGAGATAAAAATTGGGTTTTCCTCATTTTATGGTTTATTATACTTTATTGAATTATCATATCTAATTCAAAAAAAATATTTTTGGTTAGTTTATAAATATAAGAGGAATATATTTCCATCCATTTTATATTAACTTTTCATATAAAAATATAATTTTTTTACACAAGGAATTAAAAATCCATCTTGAATAATCATAATCTATAGTTGAACAAGATCTTTTTTTTAAAAAAAAAGTTGTTAATGGATAAAATTTGACTATTCAAGTAAGTTATTTTTTTAATTTTACTTTTTACAAGATTCTAAAATAATCCTAAAAAATAATTATATGTTATTGATATAATATTTTTTTCTATTACAGAATTTTATGTTGAAATAATTTACTTTTTCTACACTAATTTGGAATATTTTTTTTCTTCTAACTTCCACATTATCTGTAACATCACAGGTAAATAAAGAACATGACATTTTTCAAATTTATTAATATTTTTGAAGTAAATATTAATTATACTTTGAAGAGAACGCTATGTTCAATGGCATACCTAATACGTATCAATGGGTTTCCTTGAAATCTTACGTTGCACACTAATAATATATTATTATTATTTTAAATGGTTTTAACGCCTAGACGTTGTATTAGAGGGAATGAACATAACTAACTAATATATGATTTTACATGTGTGTTAAATGTTTTTACATTTATCCAATAAAATTTATAGGCATAAAATATGTAAAGAATTCGATTTTAAATATAAATACCCTAATATTCACCAAAAGATCGATTTATTGCCTTTTGATAGAGAACCCTCATCAATTCGAATTTTGGTCACTTTTATATGATATATTTTAAAAAATAAAATTTTTCTATATATTCCGGACATCAAAATTTACATTGGGTAAAATTTTGGTATTTTTCTAATAAAATTTATTTTTTGATGAACAGTGAAATATACTGTATTTTATTTCAAAATTGCCTTTTAATATAATTTATTTATATGTATAGATTATCATTTTAATTGTGTTTAATGTGTTATTAGATTATGTTTTTAACATTTAATCCAATGGCGGACATTGGTTGTAATTTCACATTGAAATTGGACATATAAAAGTGTCAATCTTCTAACATATATTGTTTCTTAAAAGCAAGATATTTATATTGACAACAATAATTAATATTAAATTAATTACAGAAAAATCTCGTTTTCTAATTTTGTAAAATAGACATCATTTTTGAATTCGGAGTATCAAATATAGCTTATGGTGAATTTTTTGTATTTTTCTGAAAAACATCAATTTTTGAAGAATAGTGAAACCACAAAGTATTAGTTAAAAAACCCGACATTCTCATTTAAATTAAATTTCACCACTTATGTGAATTTATTTTTGAAAATCCTACATACATGGTTGTATTTATTAAGTAAAATGTGGTTCAATAAGATGAAAATAAATTTTTGCTGAATAGTAACTTTTCACTTTTATTTACCGCGCTAAAGCTAAATAAGGTAATTCAATGTAAAAAGAATATTATAATAATAATAAATTACCTTAACATTTGTCCTAAAATTATTGCATGATTCATGTTTGACAATAGGAATCTTTGGGTCAATTTTGAGACCCCATAGAGACATTTGAGAGTGATAATGACACTTCATATTAATTAATTTAAAGTAATGACAAAAATGACACAAACAAATATCTTTTAGTAAATTATGTTTTACATGGGGTTATATGAGTTATACATTTGAATATAAATATTCATTGGAAAGATAAAAATATTTCCTACATCAGGGAATTTTTTTTATAATTTTTAGACATCATATAGATAAGATTATTTATGACACCAAAATGACACAATATTTACCTCATTAATAAATGATTTAAAAAATAAGATTATAAATATTAAAATAAAATCCAAAACTTTTCCAATTCTTATTGGATGAATTTATTTTGACCATGAGTCATCTTAACATTGACCTTAATGGGTTTTTAACATATAGAAACCGAAATTTATTTTGTAATAAAATAATACTTTCAATCTTTTCTAAAGAACCCCTCCTCCCCTTATAAAAATCCCTCACTTCTAACCCATTACTCACACCTCTCATGCCCCATGTAAAGTCAAAAAAATCCCCAAATAATCATCAATGATCTCTCTTTTACTCCTAGAAAAAATATCTTAGGTAAAAGGAACTTCATGAAGTCCTTTTGGTTCAAAAAATGGAGTTACTGGAATTAAAGGTAACCGTTTTTCTTAAATTATTTTATTTTATTTTACTTCTCCAACCACTAAAATCCTTTCATTCATTTATATTAAAAAAAACAAAATTATCCTCCATATACTGGTTTTTTTTAATGATATTTACTCTAACTACACTTACACACACCTCCATATAATGGGTAAAGAACATACAGTTTTTGTGGGTGGTAAACTAACACCTCATGAAATGATGACTGTTCAATTACCCTCTACTGCCTCTTATGGTGGCCATTTGATCACACTTTATTTAAATATGATATATATATTATGTTTATCTTTTCTTTATGCCTCATTATATTTAATTTATAGCATTCATTTATGGTTTTCATTATGATTAAATGAGATAATTTCATTTGAGAGGTGCAGATTACCGCCCCCTCAAAGTGACATGACTCGTTCAAACCATACGTGGGATGTATAAAATATGGAGTTATTGAAATTATATATGATAATATATTGTAATTTTAATATAAGTATTTATCATTAATTTTTCATTAAAATTAAATATGAAATAGAAATGAATGTAGCGTTCATGTGTATGTACGTCTTACCGTCTCCATGAATGGTGCATTTCATTTTTATCTGAAAATGTTATTTACTATTATAAATATATATATATATATAAGGGATATATAATATATATAGTCTATCTAAATCATGAATGTCATTGTGGAAAAAATGTACTCTTGACCACAAGTATAACTTGTAATTATAAGGAGTTCATTTCTGACTTAAGTACCAAATATCGAGAAAATGACCATTATTAACATTAATGGTCACAAGATGTTTATAATATGGTAATAAGTGATATAAAATGAATAATAAACATGAAAAAGGGTTCTTAACCATGTATAAATTAACATAAGTTTATTATTCAAGAAGAACAATGATCAAACAAGTTAATTCGGACTCGACGTAAGGGGTTTCTTATCTAACTTTTAATTCTACGAGATTTCCATTGCTAGCCACTTATTTATTGCATGTGGATTATTTTCACGACCCCTCCTACAAAAGATACCCCTCCTGAGCTAGAAATGGTGAAAGGGAGATAATGACCCCCCGAGTCCCGCCTCTAGTAGGCCCCAGGGTGGCGACTAACACCAAGGGTATGAGTTTTCACATATATGGGAGGCATTACCCTTTTTATTATTTAGGATCAGGAAATAGGACAAGTCAACCACCAAAAAGGAAAAAGAACAAGTGTATAGAAATAAACCCAAACCAGGCCCACATGCATGTTTAAACAATTTTATAACAAGGTACGAGTACAAGAATGCTCAATGTACAATACCAAAAGAAAACAAAGGTACAACAAGAGCAACAACTATAACTCTCCGACAAGTAGGGTCCCGCACGGCCCTGGTATTCCTTCTGGAATCCTGAATGTAAACGTAGGGTGAGCATACAAGTATACTCAGTAGGGAAACATAAATATCTCATGCACAATTGGGGAGACATCGTAATTTCCCGTGAGAACAACAGAAGAAACCTAGCAATGAATTCTATCCACCCAACCTCACCAGCCACACTCACCAAAAACACATGCACAACAGGTAGTAGTATATAAGAAACAAGAGTATTGGGCACCCCGCACCATTTCCCATTAGTTATCTTATCTTCCTAATGAAAAACGTCCTGACGCTGCCACACTCTCCCAACCCTCACACAACTGGGCCTCACAACAACGTATCTCGCCCGCACACACATGGGCCTCACAACCACGTATCCCACCATCACACACCTGGGCCTCACAACAACGTATCCCGCCCGCACACACCTGTGCCTCACAACCATGTATCCCACCCACACACACCTGGGCCTCATCCTGAAAATTCTTGGGAAAAGTAGAACCTACCCAAAGAGTATTGGGATAAAGCCACCCTAATCGAAACCTACCTGAAGAGTTTTAGGTGTAAGGTCGCCTCAAGCCATCACAGCCTAGGAGAGAAGGAGCAGGAAAGAGCTAGTAACTAGGGGAAAACACCCTCTCTCGTGAAATGGGAGTGTTTGGAACTAAGTTCTCATCATGGGAGAGGTGCGATAAAACAGAAAAGATATAGATAAACATATATACCAACCACAGAGCCGAACCGATGGCTTCTAAACAGAGAAACTGAGCATGTGCCTCGGCACTGCTACTACGATGCATGCATACAAAAAACAACCCCAAAACCATTTAGGTTTTCACATTTAAGAAGAAATAGTGTATTAGTTCCTTAACTACTGGGAAACTATCCACAACCAACAAAATCAATCGTTCATAAAACATATCTCTTCAATCCACAAATCACGTTAGGAAAAACGCTTGCAACAAAACCAAGTCCTTATTATTAACCAAACAGCCCAATTGATTATTAACTCCGTCTCATTACCATGCCCCACCATTCATTAACTCTTCCACTTTTATTTATTATTCACAACCCATTGTCCGTTCAAATTCAACCCATCCCTGCAGCCCCGCTGCCAACCACCATAACCACATCCGCACCGAAACCCGTTCATCAATATCCTTTTAATACCATTTATCGCAGCCCCGCTTCCTGTCACCAACATAGCATTCACACCAACCCACAACCAAGCCAACTGCAACCCCACTGCTCACCCTATCCACAACAACCCACAAAACACACCTATCACATGCCACGTATCCAAGAAAACACCCACATGTTCATTATTCTGTTTTTGTTTAACCGGGGTGATCACACAATGGTTCCAGATTTTAAACAGAAAACTTTATTTGATTAACCGAATTTCCACATACCACAAGTTTCCATCCATTATAAATCTAGAAGGAGAGGGAAACATTTAGTTGTGAAAGCAAAGGCCCCCAACGACCATGATTTTCAGTAGGTAGAATCTCATTCAATTCAGAACATAATATCACAGGATATAAAGTAACATCAATCACAAATTCACATCCCCTTTATATAATCTAGTTATTATCTTTATTAAACCAGTTCAATGGAGTTTCACATAAACAAGGGAACACCCACCCCAAATGATGCACAAATTAGAGAGATAAAGGTAAGATCCCTACCTCTACAGGTTCTAATCACAGCGCTCCCCCGGATTAAAATTTAGAAGAAGTCTGGCGGCGTCCGTCACCTCTGTCGGGTCCCGGAAAAACTTCCTCGGGTGGAAGTCAGAAAGGAAAGGCCATAGGGAAGGCAACGGATCCAAGCTCAGAAGTTCCGCCTCGTCATTACGATCCCGTGGCCACTGACGGATCGTATATTGGAGATCGAACGAAGAAGTTATGGATGAAAGAGCCTTCGAGTCTCTTGGGAAAGCTCTACTCAGAGGGAATGAGAGGAGAGGGGGTGAGTTGAAAGTAGGAGAGGACACATACTTTTATAGGAGAGAAAAGGAAAAGTACACAGCGTGTAATTTATGGTACATGGCGTGTACTCGGTTATTTTACATGGTCTCCACGGGGCTTCCAACACGGTTCTGCGGCCATTGACTGGTCAATACATGGTATGAGTGTAACGCGTACGCGGTGAAGGACTACACGGCATGTAGTTTAGACACACGGCGTGTACTCATTTATTTCACACGGCAAGGACACGACTCCAACACAGTACACAGCCGTTGACTGGAAACGCATATGCGGGGACGGACTACACGGCGTGTAGAACTGGGAACACGGCGTGCACCCATCATTTCACACAGCGAGGACACGACCTGCAACATGGGGTATACTCGAAAAGGGGGTACACGACGTGTACTCAAACTACATGGTGTGTCGTTTCAAAATTCTGGAAAGTGTGGGAAAAGTCCATTTTACCCTCCAGAACAATTCATGACCTTCTTTTTGACAAAGGAAATGGCCATAGAGGTCCGGGCCATTACATCAGATACCTCTTAAAACATTATCGTCCCCGAGAATTCAAAAACCAATCCAGAGGAATCTCAACAAGATACCTCTTAGGGTTCTCGTTATAACAGGAACCCAACCAATAACCCTAATCATATGTGTTAGGAATTCTTTCTCCTATGTCAAGATATTATCCACTTTAGGCAGCACTGACTCTCCTGCACGGGTTTAATCACATCCTTATTAATGTGTCTTGATTAAGAATTGGGTCTCCCCACTTCCATACATTTGGATTTTCCAACTTACATTGCCCCCAACACCGTACAACCCACACACTGCCCAAACAAATGGCTTGGGGAATTCCTTATCCCATGTTGAGATATTATCCGCTTTAGGTGGCACTCACTTACCTTCATGGGTTTAATCGCATCCACATTAATGCGTCTAAATTAGTGGTTAGGTCTTACCCTCCCAACATGATAGGGTTGTTCACGTACATTTAATGAAAAATAGGGAAACAACATAGCATTAATAACTCACAAAAACAAGGTCCATGCCCAAAGAATGTGCAAAAAGAGTTCCAACAATGGAGTGTGATGCTCCCAAACAAAACAGAAAGGAGATCATTCAAGAAAACCCAAACACATCTCTATCGATCCCTTGTCCTTATAGAGATGTTGCCTCTGATGCATGCAACTATCTGCGCCAATCTCCTCTGCCTCTCTGTTGACGTCCGCCTCCACGAACACGTCCTGGTTGGAATCCTTGAGGAACTCCATGTGGCTGGCCACCACCTGCTCCGTCTCCCCTCAGAGGGACTGGAGCCTGTTGCTGCTGGAAGGGTCTTGCCAGCGACTGGTGTTTCTGAGGCAGGCACTGAACCTGCCTACCTCCACCGTAGATAGCTTGGGTCGGGCACTGACTCTGAACATGCGTGAAACTTCCACAAGAAAAACACCTCGGTCTTTGGCTCGTGGAAAAGGGATGAGGACCTGAATATCTAAACTGGAACTGTGGGGTCCTGCTCCCCACTAGCCTAAAACTGGAATGTCCCATTGCAGGCGACCTGCTGCTGACTGCCTCCCCCTTCGATGAACCTGGATGGATCCCCTCACGTGGTGTACCTCCCAGCGAGTGCATCCTCTCTACAACCTCTACCTTCTTCTATACTACCATGTAAGCCGGAAGGGTGAAAGGGGTGACAGCATACTGGAGCGAAGGATGAAGCGCCTCCTCCAAACATCTCACCCGAGACTCCACATCCGGAAAGAGATCCAGAGCAAAGTGCAAGAGATCCTTGAACTTGATCCCCATCTCTCGTACTGCCATAATCCCCTGTTGAAGGGAGAGTAACTCTGACCGCTTCTCCGCCTTGATCATGGAAGAATGGAATTCCTCTCATAATTTCTTCTCAAAGTCAGCCCATGTAACCTCTCCCTCTATCCTCTCTCAGAGGTAGAGCATCCACCGCTGTCGCGCCGCACCTCTCAGCTGACTGACTGCTAGGGGAACCCAATACTCCCTCGGAGCACAGATCAAGGTAAAAGCGATCTCTATCTCCTCAAGACACCCCTCTATCTCCGTATCCAAAGTACTACCCTCATACTTCATAAGGTTTTATCACTAGAAAGAACAGATATTCTCCTGCCACTGTCTATCTTCCTCCTCTCGGTCAATCCTCAGCTGATCGACCGCCTGAATCTGCTGGGCCTCGGCCGTTTGAGCCAACCGGGGACGACATCTAGGTGCCATAGTTGTACGGTATACAAGGATCGCCTAATCCCAAGTAGTAAGTAAAAGGTCAAGGTTTTATTTTTCTCATTTTATTCCACTTTCTTTCCCAGAACACCCAAATCAAGTAAAACACAATAATGATGATGGATGTACCTTCCCTAGGGTCTCAACCCAGCAATCAATGTAGTCTCACTTGGTCGTTCGGTAGGCTTAGAGTCCTTGCATAGGATCATGGGGGGCCCTAAAATACCGTGTCCTAGCCAGTCTTCCCTGTCCTATGTCACACACCAAGATTAACAAACATTGTTTCCCTACCATCCCATGCAATCCTCATTGGGCCTAACTCTAGACTCCATCCAATCTCTCAACAACCTCCCTCTAATACCATTCTGTCAGGACCCCCTCCCACCAAAGATTACCCTCATGAGCTAGCAATGGTGAATGGGAGATAATGACCCCCGAGTCCCGCCTTCAGTAGGCCCCAGGGTGGTGCCTAGCACCATGGGTATGAGTTTTCTCAAATATGGGAGGCATTAACCTTTTTATTATTTAGGGTCGGGAAATAGGACAATTCAACCACCAAAAAGGAAAAAGAACAAGTGTATAGAAATAAACCCAAACGAAGCCCACATGCATGGTTAAACAACATTATAACAAGGTACAAGTACAAGAATGCTCAAAGTACAATACCAAAATAAAATAAAGGTACATCAACAACAACAACTCCAACTGTCCGACTAGTAGGGTCCCGAACGGCCCTGGTAGTCCTTCTGGAAATCTGAAATTAAACGTAGGGTGAGCATACAAGTATACATCGTAGGGAAACCTAAAGCTCTCGTGCACAAGTGGGGAGATATCCCAATGCCCCGTGAGAACAACAGAAGATACCTATCAAGGAATTCTATCGACCCAACCTCACCAGCCACACTCACCAAAAAAAAGCACAACAGGTAGTAGTATATAAGAAACAAGAGTATTGGGTACCCATCACAATTTCCCTTTAGTTAGTTTCTCTTCCTAACGGCAAACGTCTTGACACTACCACACTCTCCCCGCCTGCACACACCTGGGCCTCACAACCACATATCCCGCCCACACACACCTGGGCCTCACAACGATGTATCCCGCCCGCACACACCTGGGCCTCACAACCACGTATACCTCCCACACACATCGGGGCCTCATCCCGAAGATTCATGGGAAACAGTAGAACATGCCCGAAGAGTCTTGGGCTAAAGCCACCCGAATCGAAACCTACCTGAAGAGTCTTAGGTGTAAGGTCGCCTCAAGCCATCACAACCTTGTGGAGAAGGAGCAGGAAAGAGCTAGTAACTAGGGGGAAAACACCCTCTCCCATGAAATGGGAGTGTTCAGCACTAAGTTCTCAACATGGGTGGGGTGTGATAAAACACAAAAGATACAGATATACATATATACCCACCACACAGCCCAACCTATGGCTTCTAAACAACAAAACTGAGCATGTGGCTCGGCACTGCTACTACGAATCATGTATACAACAAACAACCCCAACCCCATTTAGGTTTTCACATTTCAGCAGAATTAGTTTATTAGTTCCTTAACTACTGGGAAACTATCTACAACCAACCACATAAATAGTTTGTAGAACATATCCCTGCCATCCACAAATCAATTTACAAAAAACACTAGTAAAACAACAAAGTCCTTCTAATTAACCTAACAGCCCAATTGATTATTAACTCCGTTTCATTACCACACCCCACCATTCATTAACACTTCCACTTTTATTTATTATTCACAACCCATTGTTCGTTCACATTCAACCCATCCCCGCAGCCCCGCTGCCAACCACCATAACCACAACCGCACCGAAACCCATACATCAATATCTCTTTAATACCATTTATCACAGCCCTGCTGCCTGTCACCAACATAGCATTCACACCAACCCACAACCAATCCAACCGCAACCCCGCAGCTCACCCTATCCACAAAAACCCAAAAAACAACCCTATCACATGCCATGTATCCAAAACAACACTCACATGTTCATTATTCCATTTTTTGTTTAACCGGGGTGATCACACAATGGTTCCAGGTTTTAAACAGCCAACATTACGTGATTAACCAAATTTTCACATACCACAAGTTTCCATCCATTATAAAATCCAGATGGAGAGGGAAAAATTTAATTTCATAAGCAAAGGCCCCCAACGACCATGATTTTTAGTAGGTAGTAGCTCGTTCAATTCACATCATAACATCATAGGATATAAAGTATCAACAATCAAAACATCCCATCACCGTTATATAAGCCAGTTATTATCTTTATTAAAATGGTTCAAAGGTGTTTCACATAAATAAGAGAACTCCCACCCCGCATGATGCACGAATTAGAGAGACAAAGGTAAGATCCCCACCCCAACAGTTTCTGATCACAACACTCCCCCGGATCAACTTTAGAAGAAGTCCATCGGCATCCGTCACCTCTGTCCGATCCTGGAAAAACCTCCTTAGGTGGAAGTCAGAAAGAAAAAGCCAAAGGGAAGTCAAAGGATCCAAGCTCGGTGGTTCTTCCTCGTCGTTACGATCCCGTGGTTGCTGACAGATCGTAAATTGGAGATTGGACGAAGAAGTTATGGAAGAAAGAGCCTTCGAGTCTCTTGGGAGAGCTCTGCTCAGAGGGAAGGGGAGGAGAGGGGGTGAGTCGAAAGGGGGAGAGGACCCTTCCATTTATAGGTGAGAAAAGGAAAAGTACACAGCGTGTAATTTATGGTACACAGCGTATACTCGGTTATTTTACACGGTCTCCACGCTGCTTCCAACACGGTTCCGCAGCCGTTGACTGGTCAATACATGGATTGAGGGTAATACATATGCAGGGAGGGACTACACGGCATGTATTTTAGACACATGGTGTGTACTCATTTATTGCACATGACAAGGACACGACTCTAACATGGTACATGGTCGTTGACCGGCAACGCGTACGTGTGGACGGACTACACGGCATGTAGAACTGGGAACACGGCGTGCACCCATCATTTCACAAAGCGAGGACACAGCCTGCAACACGGGGTATACCTGGAAAGGGGGTACACGGTGTGTACTCAAACTACACAGTGTGTAGTTTCAAAATTCTGGAAAGTGTGGGAAAAGTCCATTTTACCCTCCAGAACACTTCGTGACCTTCTTTTTGACAAAGGAAATGGTCAGAGAGGTCCGTGCCATTACAATTATTATGTACTAACATTTGATATAAATAATCATGATTCTCTATATATTAATGGTATTCTGTGATTAATTTTTTGGTTATTAACTTTTGGTCATACGACTCGATTGGTTACAACGGGGTAATGGATTTTCATCTCACTTTTTATTCCGATGAGATTCATGCTATATTTGCACTATTTCCTTTTTTCTATGTATGTACTACCCTTGATTGTATTAATTGTGTAATAAAAATTAATTTATGGTTAATTAAGTTTTAAATTTATTAACCTTATTTCATATGGTGATTCATTATTATGTTATCAAATCATTGAGGGAACATTTCACCCTCCTCTTCTTTAAAAGACTTGTTTTTGTTAGGTATTTTAATTAAAATCTTCTAAAGTTGGGATATGTTTTTATATATCCATAATGATATAAATTATAAGTCTAAGTGATGATATACCATTTTCACTCTCATAAAATTATTTTTCATATTTTTAATGTGATGTCGTTAGGCTGTCGAATTTCTATATGGGAACTTCTTAACCCAATTTCAATTCTTTGGTTTAAATGTATAGATCATGATTATGGTGTGTTATATATATGTGCTAATGACCTCTGACTATTTCACACATAATATAAAATTATATTCAGTGTATTCTTATTTGTCACACATAATTATGTAGTTGATTTATCCTTCATTTAAGGATATTGTCTTTATAAGGGATTTCGTCTCAATTTACATTCCCCAAAGGATTTATTGTAGTTATGCACCAATTCACTTTTATATGGTGTATAAACTGCACATTAGAATATTATAACATGAATACCCATATTCTCATGATATTATAAGTTTTGTTTTATTCTATTCTTTAATTATGTTTAATCAAATGATTATCACATGTTACAAGACTCTTTAACTAAAACATCATTTTAAAATCATTAAAAATTTATTCGTAAAAATAATTATCATTAATGTCTATGTTTTCAAAAATGGTTTTTCGTATTTATTTATATGGATGTTAAATTTTTAAAATATTAATACCTTTAAAAGATTCAAAGTCATATGGGACACATTGATTTAAAAATATCATTATTAAATGTTTTAAATGGTTTTGAAAATGGTTTGATAATTCATTGTTTATTTCAATAGCTTGATTTGAAATATTGGAATGTGGAAATGTTATCTTTACATTATACTTGAGTTATTTTTTATGATTATGTTATAGTTGTTGGGCATTGTTAACGTATACAGGTTGTTCTATGATAAACCTAGGGAAGGTGATCCTGAGACAGCTCTCCAATGCATTGTGTAATGTGACGGAGGTAAACGTTAATGATTCTCCAAAGAGATATGAGGAATATACTGTGATGGGCATTCCAAATGTGACTCCCTATGTAGCTGTGAATGATACAATTTAAAAATGTTATGAATTCCATCTGTTACCATTATGATTTATGATTTTTGTGTGTTATTCAGAAATATTTTCATTTCTTAAGGTAATTTATCATTGAAAATTATGGTTTCATTGATTTCTTTTTGATGGGATAATGTTTCTTTTTGTTGTTTTATAACCTTTACATAGCATGTTATGCTCATCACATGTTTTTAAATGGTTCTCAGCAGACATAAAGATGAATAGGGTCAAGGAAGAGATCAAGGAATAGTCATGCAATCTAAAATATAGAACTAGACATGTATCGTTTTTTAAAGAGATTATATTTTATGAAATATAGATATTGGGATGTAGTTTCTACATGTTACATTCATGTTGTTATGTAATTGTTATGTCCCAATTCTATAAGACTCTAAACCTGAAAATATCCTCAATGTGAATTCTTGGCATAATTGATGATTATATAATTTTTAAGGTTGGGTCCCTACATTTGGTATAATAGGGAGGTTAAATACTTATATATAATTATTAATGTCATCTTAAACTCATTAAATTTATCTAAAATAATTATGACTCTTTCTAAAATCCTAACCATTATGGTAATGCCACATATGCTTAAAGAACATCCTAACCTATAAAGTTATTAGATAAACTGTTTGGTTTAAAAATGTTATGGTTAATTTTGATGAATTTATACCTTTTTGGGAATGTTATAAAATTATATGGTATTTGAAAAAGTACAACATGCAGAACGCGTGACAAACCATCGCGTTGGGAAAACCTGCGGGAATCAAACCCACAACCAATGTGCGACTGGGATTTATCACCTATCACTACACTACTTGATGTCCCTGGATAGTATGACTAATTCATTTTAGTTAGATGATATTATGTATCATGAATAAGTTTATTTTTTGTTTTCTATGGAAACGATTAACCTATCATAGAGAATATGTAATTTTGTTAATTAAACTTCATTAAGAGACATTAAAAGTAGTCGATGTCTTTGAAGATAAATTTTAAGCTTTTTGTGGATGAAAATGTGATCAAATCCCTTTGAAATTAATGGATTCAATCATAGTTTGGGTACCATTGAAGAATTTTTGAAAAATGTTTATTAAATGGTCTTTGTTGAACTCTGGGTATTGTTAGACAAATTTTATAGATTAAGAGCAGTTTTTCTTTATGAAAAAGTTTATCCTTTTGGGGATTATCTAATATTTTACTAAACGTTTGGGTTTTGGTTGATGTATAAAGTCATGGGAAATATAAAGTTCATATTTTTTGTATTATGAGATACTCTAGAAGTATATTTTAGCACTTTTAATGTGACAAAGTTAGTTTTAATACTAATTATTTGGAGAAAAGATGCATTTGTGATAGAAATTTAGTAAAGGATTAATGTCAACATGACAAGTCAGTATGTTTCCTTATGTTTTTTGTTAATCTCATAAATAAAGTCCTAAACATTATGAAAATTAACTAAATACAAAAACATTGAATGTAAACTTTTTCTACTGGGGGATAAAATAATGTTTAACACATCACATGATTGAGATTTTGTACTGGTAAACTTTCTCATAATCATGTTTTCAATCACTCTCTATCATAACTTGAATCTTTTTTCTCTAATACATATCCATGTTTTCATACATGGAATCCTACTAGGGTTTATCTCAGGTTACCTTTGTACTTCTTTTTCATTCTTTCAATGTGATATTTTTACTGACTCATTTCTGATGTGGGACTTTTAAAGATGTTTCCATGCCCAGTTTTAAAAATGTGAGGACGCAATTCCCAAAAGGGGGGAAAGATGTAACATCCTAGGTAAATAAAGAACATGAAATATTTCATATTTATTAGTATTTTTAAATTAAATATTAATTTTAATTTTATGGGGACTCTATGTTCAATGGCGTACCTGATACACAACAACAGGTTCCTTTAAAATCTTATGTTGTACAGTAATAATATAAGATTATTATTTTAAATTGTAGTTAAAGCCAAGAAATTATGTTGAGGGAATGAACCTAACTAACTAAAATATTATTATATATGTTTGTCAAGTGTTTGAACATTTATCAAATTGAAATTAGAGGCTTATAATAAGAAAAGAATTCGATTTTAAGTATGAATACTCAAATATTCACTAAAAGGATGACTTACTACCTTTGGATGGAAAACCCCATTAAATAATATTTTTGTCACTATTATATGTTATATTTTAAAAACTAAAATTCTTATTTATAATCAGGACATCAAAATTTACTTTGGGTAAAATTTTGGTATTCTTCTGATAAAATTAATTTTTTGATGAATAGTGAAAAATACTGCATTTTAATTCAAAACTCCCATTTAATCTAATTTATTTATTTTTATTCAGAAAACTTTTAATTATGTTTAATGATTAATAATATTATATTTTTACCATTTAATCCAATCGTTGTCATTGCAACTAATTTCACTTTGAAATTGGACATAAACAAGTGTCAATATTTTTACAGATATTTTTTCATAAAAATACGCTATTTGGTTTGACCAAAGAGAATTAATTTTAAATTAATTAATGAAAATTCTATGTTTTGAATTTTTTAAAATAGATATAATTTTTTAATTTATAATATCCAATATATCTTATGCATAATTTTTGGTATTTTTCTGAAAATCTTCAATTTTTGAAGAATAGCGAAACCACTAAGTATTAGCTAAAAACTAAATTTTTCAATTCAATGTAATTTTACCACTACTGTGAATTGAATTTTGAAAATCCAAAAAACATGGTTGTTATTATTATGTATAATGTGGTTCAATAAGAAGAAAATAATTTTTTTGAATAGTAACTTTTGACTTTTATTTACCGCAGTTAAAGGTAAATAGGGTAATTCAAGGTAAAAGGAATATTATAATAATACCAAATTACCTTAACACATGTACTAACATTATTGGATGATTCATTACCGACCATGGGAATCCTTGAGTTTATTTTGAGACCCCATTGAGCCACATAAGAGTGATAATGACACTTTATGTTAATTAATTTAAAGTAATGTCATAAATGACACAAACACATATCATTTAGTAAATTAATTTCTACATGGGGTTATATAAGTTATATTTTAGAATATAAAAATTAATTGAAAATATAAAAATATTTCAAACATCATGGTATATGTTTTATAATATTTAGACATCATATAAATAAAACTATTTACGACACAAAAATGTTGTAGTATTTACCTCATTAACAAATTATTTAAATAAATAAGATTATAAATATTAAAATAATATCCAAAACCTGTCCAATTATTATTGAATGAATTTATTTCGACCATGAGTCATATTATCTTTGACTTTAATGAGTTTTGACCTTATTAAACAGAAATTCATTTTATTATAAAATAATATTTTCACATTTTCTTAAAGAACCCCTCCCCCCTTATAAAAATCCCTCACTTCTAACCCATTCATCACACCTCTCAAGACACCTGTCTCGTCCCAACCCTACCCAAATAATCTCTCAAGATCCCTCTATTAATGATAGAATCCTTACCTTATGTAGAAGATACTTCAAGAAGTCTTTTTAGTTCTAACCAATGAGAGATACCCGAATTAAAGGTAATTGTTTCTCTTAAATTATTTTCTTTTATTTTACTTCTAGAACCCGTAAAATCTTTTTATTTATTTCTTTCATAAGAAAAACAGTATCATCAATATAGTATGATGTTTTTATGAGAATTATTATAACATCACTTACACACACATCCATCTAATTGCTAAAGAACATATTGTGTCTATAGGTGGAAAACCAACACCTCACGAAATAATGATTGTTCAATTATCTCCTACAACCTATTATGGTGGCCATTATAATGGAACTGTATTTATATATGATATATATTGTGTTTATTTTCTTTTTATTAATCTTTATGCTTAATTTATTGCATACCTTAATGGTTTCCATTATGAGTATAACTGATAATTTCATTTGAGGAAGTGCAGACTACCGCCGTCTCAAAGTGATATGACTCATTCATACGCTATGTGGGACATATAAAGGATGGATTTATTGAAATTACATATATGATATTATACTGAAATAATAATATAACAATTTATCATTATGTTATCATTCAATTAAAATACGAAATTGAAATAAAAGTATCTTTCATGCATACGTACGGCTTACCATCTCCATGAATGGTGATTTCATTTCTAATCTTTAAATGTTTTGTACTGTTAAAAATACATATATATATATACATAATATATTTATATATATTATATATAAATAATTAATATCATTTTGGATATAATGTTCTCTTGACCACATGGACAACTTGTAATTATATGTTGTTCATTTTTTAGTCAAGTACCATATATCAACAAAATGGCCATTATAAACTTAAATGATTATATGATGTTTTTGACATGGTAATAAGTGATATAAAAGGAATAATAAACTTGAATAATTATTCTTAATCAAGTATAAATTAAATAGGATTATTATTCAAGAAGAATAAGGAACAAAAAAGTCATGGCGGACACGAGGTAAGGGGTTTCTTATCATACTGTTAATTCTATGAGATTTCCGTTGTTCACCACTTTTTTATTTCATGTGGTGTATTATGTACTTCCATTTTATATATATTATCATTATTATCTTTATATTCATGAAATTCTGTGATTCATTTGGTGGTTATTATATTTAGTTCATACGACGAGATTGATTACAACGTGGTAATGGGTTTTCATCTCACTTTTTATTCCTGTGACATTCATGCTATATTTCCACTATTTCATTTTGTGTAGTGTATGTACTACCCATGATTTTATTGATTGTGTAATATAAATTAATTTATGGTTAATTAAATCTTCATTTTATGATCCTTCTTTTATATGGTGAAATTATCATAAGTTACTAAATTTTTAAGGGAACCTTTCACCCTTCATTAATTAATGACTTATTTTTGTTATGAATTTTAATTTATATGTTTGGATATGTAATTATATATCCTTAATTATGTAAATTTTATTTCCAAGTAATGAGATACCATTTTATCTATCATAAAATTTATTTTCTGAATTTTAATTTGATGTCGTTAGGCTGTCGAATTTCTGTAAGGGAACATCTTAATGCAATTTCAATTCATTGGGTTAAAATTATACTTCTTGATTTTGTCATGATATAAATATGTGTGAATGACCTATGATGTTTTAACACTTAATACCCACTTATATTGAGTTTTTTCTTATTTAGAACACATAATTAGGTATTTGGTTTATCCTTAATCTAAGGATACCATCATTATAGAGGATTTAATATCAATTGACATTCCTTAGAGTCTTCATTATTGTTATGTTCCAATTCACTTTTATATGGTGTATATACTTATCTTTGTAATATTATATCATGAATACCCTTATTCTAATGATATTATAGTTTTTATTTTATTCTATTCTTCACATATGTTTAGTTAGGTGTTTCTCAAGTATTACACGACACTTTAACTAAAACATCATTTTAAAAGCTTTAATGAATTATTCTTATTAATATTTCTCATTAATTTCCATGTTTTAAAAATGGTTTTCAGTATTTATTTATATGTAAAGTAATTTTTTATTACAATAATTTAATTAAAAGATTCAATGTGGTATGGGACAATTTGATTAAAAATATATTTATTAAATTTTTTAAATGGTTTTGAAAATGGATTGATAAAGGATTGTTTATCTCAATATCTTCATTTGATATATTAGAATGTAGAAATGTTGTCATTCCATTATACTTGTGTTATGTGTTATGATTATGTTATGGTAATTGGTATTTTTTACATATATGGGAGGTTACATGATTATTCTAGGATGTGTGAGCTTGAGATAGCTCTCCAATTCATTGGGCAATGTCATAGAGGTAAACATTAATGTTTCTCCAATGAGATTTAAATAATATACTATGATGGGTATTCCAAATGTGAATCCCTATTTTTCTATGAAATTTATAATGTAATTATTTTATGAATGATATAAGTTACATTTATGATTTATGATTTGGGGGTGTTAATCATATTTCTTATGATTTAGTAAGGTATTTTATGATTCATAAGTATGGTTTCATTGATTTTTTTATTGATTGTCTAATGTTTCGTTTCATTTCTAGTAACCCTTACTGAGATTTTTATGCTCATCCCATGTTTTCAAATGTTTTTCATAGGATGTAAAGATGAATCTCTTCAATAATGAGATCAAAGTAAAAGCTATTATTTCTATAATATGGAAGTTGACATGTCTCCTTTTTAAGAGTTTTTATATTATGAAAAATGGATACTGGGTAGATGTGTCTACATATAATATTCAAGTTGTTATGTAATAGTTATGGAATTATTCTCTAAAACTCGAAACCTAGAAAGATCCTCAATGTGATTTTTTGACATAATTCAAGATTATGTAATGTTTAAGGTTGGGTCCTTAAATTACCACATTGTCTATCACTCCCAATTAGTCCATGGGAATTAGTTTTCACTACCAAACACATTTTTAAATTTCCTAATAATTTCCCCCTAAATGGAATGCATGTTATGTGTATCTCTTAGATCCATTTATGTCTCGCATATTCCCTTTATTATGGATTATTTATTTAATTAATTTTTAAGGTATTTGTTTCAATAAAACAATTCGAAAAATGTTAATACTATGATATCCAAAAAAAATTCAAGGGTTATATTTATTTTAAGGGGTAGGATTTAATTTCTTAAAATTTTATGAAATATTTTCATTCCAGTTATTTTAAATTAATTTTTTAGCTTTCAATTTCTTCAAGTAATAGTTTATCATGTATAATACATAACTCCATGTTTATCTTGTGATATACACATCATTAAATTTATTTGATAATGAATTTTTCATGCATGACTGAGTTTTATGGAAAAATAATACACTATTAATATTTAACATTATAGTTATAACCAACATATTAGAAGGGAGGGAATAAATAGAATTAAATAAATTATGAAAATATGGTTGAAAAATGTCTATATAATTTATTAATGGTCTAGCAATTTATTTTAAATGAATGTAAAAATCCAATTGAATAGAAAAGATACATTTCTATGAAAGACTATTTTTATATGAAATATGTTGTTCGATTATAATAAATAAAATTATGAAACATTATTTAAATATAATAACGAAATTTAAATATTATATATTCCTTAAAATGTTTTACATTAATCCAATAAACTTTATTGGCACTAAATAATAACAGCTAATAATTTAAGCATTAAAACCCTTTATTTTAATATATGGGAAATTTTAATCCTTTTAATGATATAATTTTTTTAAAAAAAATATTATACATTGAAAAATTATATTTGAAAAAAAAATAATTATTTTAAATAGGATATTATAAATTATCATTGTGTGAATTTTCTATATTTTTCTGATAAATTTCATTTTTTGACGAGTATTGAAAAATACAGCATTTTAATAGAAAAATGTCTTTTCAGTTAAATAATTAATAATGTCAAATTATATTTTAAAATGTTTATAAAATAAAATATGATAAATTTATAATATAGTAGTAAAATATAGGTTATTGTAATACCTTTCATATTGAATTTGGATTAAAAATTACTCAACTCATTTTTTTATTCAATAAAAAGGGAGGAAAATGAGTTTAAAAAAACATAAAAGAACATTGTCAAATATAACTCCTGTGATAAGGGTGTATAATGTAGTGAATTACAAGATCATAAAATATTTCAAATTACATACACTCGAGGGGGAAGGACCCGATTCTATAATAACATGTAACCGTAGTAGCAGTATAATCCATCGAAGAGAGAAAGCATGTAACTCTATTGCCATTCATCCATGTTTGAAGAACCAAATTATTGATATCAATGAGACCACATAAGATAAAACGGGTAAAAAAATTAACCACGGGGTGCACCCATAGTCCTATAATAATTTATGATGGAATGGTGGAATCAGTATCAATAGCCATGAGAGTAATGTTATTCTACCGACAAAGTGGAAGGCATAAAATCATGGAATTTTCCTCCCCAAGACATAATTACCGCTACCAAATAAGGCATAGAAAGAATATTAAATAGATTATTTTGGTTGGTGAAAAATACCACCATTGTGCATCAAACCCATCCAGTAAGCACCGTCATTATTGAGTCTCAAACACACACTGGTGGATACGACCAATCAAACGACTCTATCGAACGCACTTAGGTACAGAATGAGATTAGAAATTTCATTCCACCATATGTTCTCTAATTAAAGGATATCGATTGAAAAATTTAAGGATTTTGGAGAATTAAATTAGAATTATTCAGTTTCTAAAAATACATTTACATATTTTGACCTTTTTCACTATTAAAAAACTCGCCTTATCACCCTATCTATGTGGTTAATTTAAAATTAATTCAATCCAATTATGTGAACTGATTTTTTGAAAATGGATTCAATATTTATAATAATACTTCCCAAATTTATTATGTGGATCCCTTTTATATTTTATTACAATATCAATAGTAAACATAGAAATTTAATTACCACGTTTTAGGGTAAATCGGGTAATTAAGGGTTAAAATTATATCAATCATTTAATCTGATTACCATTACACTTGAACTGATTTTATTTTATAATTTATAATTGTCCAAAATAACACATGGTTATAATCTATGATCTCATGGATCAACATGGATGAACTTAATCTATTTTTAATATTTTATGTAATGAAATTTCAATCTTTTCACACTAATGTTTTAAATATGTATAAATTTTTAATATATAGTCATCTATAAGATATATCTAACCTTAAATATGTTGTGTAAATATAAAATATTTATATTCATGTTGTTAATTTATTTTAATTATTATGGATGAAGAAATTATATAAAATGCTTCCTCAATGATGATGCAATACTTATTAAATTAGTTGAAATATCAAATAAATGTTATTAAAAATATTAAAATAAATTTAATTTTATAAAATTACTATGCTATAAAAATTATAAATATTAGCTTCACATGTTATTAATGTAATAAAATAGTTTTCTCAAAATATGAGAGTTCCCTTCATAATTTTTAAATGTTAAATTAATGAATTCCGTCAAAATTAAAATTAATTATATTTTAAAATAAATAATAATATGTTAAATCATAATTTTTTTTTAAAAATTCCCATTATTCCATATTATTTGAATATGGTTTATAATTTAGTGCATATTTCATTTATGGGACATTTTGAATTATATAAAAACAATATTAATCCTCAATGAGTACAAATCCATGTCGTTATGGTAATAATTAATGGGGATAAATAATCGGTAAAATCAATTATTAGGGGTAGAAATATAGTCAAAACATATCTAAATTTTATGTTGTAAGGTTTTTTAAATGAATAATAATCTTATGTAAAAAATAAATTACTTTGGTAGAATTTATAAATGAACATTAATTTATATTAATTTAATATTTTGTGGAATTCCAAGGGTTCCCATATCCTGTCTCATAAAAGGAAACGTCCTATTCTCATTTAATAACAAATAAAAACATTTTCCATTAAAAATATCTCTTCAAATAATGTTATATAATTCTTTACCACATTATATTAGTATTAGTTTATGGATAAAATGACCATTAGTGGTCTTAAGGTGATGGGATATGGAGATTGTTTGAAAGAGTGGTGTCATTTTTAATCAGGTGTTTTTATTTTTATTATTTCACCATAGTCCTATTTTATTCAACAACAAATATATAATAATCAATCGATTATTCTTCATATATTAAGGTGTTATTATGCTCGATTAATGAACTATATTTATCTCCAATTCCATAAAATTGGGAATTAAATATCCATATGCGTGTATGGTGTAATACTGCTTCAAAAGCTGATGTAATTCATTTTACATCATCATCTAATAATGCTAGTTATAATGATGTAATTGTGTATTATATATTATATACACGAAATATCAGTCAATAATAAAAGTTAATATATCATTTTTATTATGTAATTTCCTTTCACATTAAAATTATAACATTTTTTGTGCGTTCGTATTTCACTTCCACCAAGTGATGAGTTTAGAATTTCATCCCCATATCACATGAATAATATTAATAAAAATATTTAGCTAATTAATATGATATTTATGATAATATGATAGTTAATTTAAAAAAATTAAACTGTATTTATTTACAAAATCGTCATTACAATATGAAAACTCTAATCTTTCGTATGTACGGGGTACTATCTCCACGATTGTAATATAGTCCATTTTTCGAATCCATATGTAATTCATGAATTTTTAAATTTAAAATATTTATATAAAATAATAATTAAAATAATATTATTTTTGTGATGATTTAATTATGTCCACATTGAACATATTTGACTTATCTAATCCATTTTGGACTTGTGTATTGAATATTTTCCAAATGTCTGACGTGAACTGATGTTGTTATTTATTTTTATATAAACTAGAAATGACTAACATCAATGTATAATAGACATGAAAAAGGTTCTCATTAAATTATAAATTAACATTTTTTTATGATTTAGTCTGATAAAGAACGTATGTGATGAGTCAGAACCCTATAAGGGACTCATTAACTAAAACCCTCTTTTTAAATATTTGAAGGATTTATATTATAAATAATTGTATTTAATGACCCTTTTGTTGAAAATTATTTATATAAATGTATTTATATTGAAATTATAGTTTTTATATTATAATTTTCAAATTTCTATATAATTTTTAAATAAATAATCATCTTATGGTTGTTGGTAAAGGGATTTATTTTAAAATTTATATTTAAAGTTTGTTTTCTAAAAAAGGTGTCTTTATTACATATAAGAATGAATTAAATTTCAAACATTCACACAATACTGATTTTTTTTTATGATAAGCCATGTCGTATTCAGTTTATTTTCATTTCATTTGTGTTTGGTATATATTTTTTATATCTGGATTATATCTATATACTGATATTATGCTCACTTATAATCATGGATTTTGTATGTCCTATTATTACTGATAATGACAATTTAATTTAACCATATCTTATGTTTCAATTTATCATGGTTATGAGGGAAAATAATACTTATGATAGAAGATTAAAATATGTAGAGATTTTATTTGTTATATTTAAGAATAATTATGGATTATGTGTTGGAGAAAAGTAAATTTCATACAATGTAAATGTGTATAATTTTAAAAATATTTCCTATAACTCTTTAAATACATAAAACTAAAATGTTCATTAAAAATAATTGTTATATTAATTGTTAATGTTCACAAAATTTTGGTTTAAAAAAACTATTCTGTAAATTATGTTGTTTTTTTCTCTGGAACCAATAGTGTGGGTCTAAGGCACCCAAACTAGAATCAAAGATGGGTTTCTATAAATATAAAGAATATTTTGTTATTAGTTGAATAATATTTATGATTTATAATGATCATTATTGTTTAATAGTTTAATCATAATCATAGTTTAAAAGATATTGGTAAACCATTATGTTTTATATAAAAAATAGTTAATGATTGTTTAGTATTTTGATGAGTGAATATTGAAGAAAAATCTATGTAATATGTAAAAATACTTGATAATATCATGAAGATTATGTATGTCATTAATTATGTGGTTCTCATGGAAACTACATGTTGGTGTAGATTTTATAAATGGGGTGAAGGCCCTTTCCTGAATGAACATATGTGTAATTGCATTGAGTAGGGTGTGTTGGGTATTTGATCAAATTTTACCTCGTGTATGACAAAGATTCCTTCATACACAAATTGTTTGACACTTTTGGGTAATATAATTTTTTATACCATATTATTTACATCCATTATAACGTATTAGTAATGATACAAAATTAGTTACAAAACATGAGAAAACCCAATGTAAAGTGTTTTATATTGAATAAAATATGACTTATCCAGAAATAAAAGATAACATAATAATTTTGTGATAATGAAATTATGTGGTTTAATTTTTCATATATGAAATTAATTCACATACTATGTTAAATTTGTAATCATCACTAATAAAAACATTGATTTTCAATAATGGTAAATTCTCAAAAAAACCATTATTAAAATAGATTCTAAAGAATGTTTTGTGTTTTTCTTGACAATAATATTATCATAATTAATGATGTAGTGAAAAATATTATAATTATTCAAAAACAAAAAATCATGATTAAAAACTTTGAAAATAGATTAATATCCAAAATCATCAAATGATAACCCGATGTCATATTATGGGAATTAATGTAATGAGGATGATGAAATAAAGAATGTTCAATTATCTATAAGTCAAAAATCTAGGAAGAAGTATAGAAGGAGTTGAATTAAAGGAACTACAAGTGGTTTTATATATTTTATTGGATTAAATAGAGAAAATAATCATCAGAGATACGAGAATACCATAGTGTATAAAATTAACGGAAATACTATACATCCAATAGTACCTATAAAACATCAAATTATTTAATGTGTGAAACCTAGACATTATCAATTTAAATGAACTAATAATGGGGATACTGAGGATGAGTGGGAGAATAAAATTAATGATGTAGGAATTATATCTAATCAAAACAATTGATGTCAATTTTAAAGATGATGTTGTGTTAGTAACACTGATCATATACTAGAGAACAATGAACTATGTATTTTATTCTTGTTATATGTACTTTTTTATACCCCCAATGATTAAAAATCACAATGAACGACCATCCTGATGAATTAGTGTTGTATGATGAATAAAGTTACATAGTAGCATGACTATTTCATCTAAATTCTATACCACTTTTCTAATAAATTTAAATTTTTTCCTTATAGTTTTTCCCTTAAATTATTTAAATTTAATGTGATATTAATCATGAATCGGTTATCTTATGAAATTATTCATGATACATAAGAATATAGTGAAATTATTTATCAAATATCCAACCATGGCCAACTATTAATACAATTAAGATTTTAGACTCTCTATAACAACTAATCTGATTATATTGGGTATTTAATAGAAATGGAGCTTGAAAATAACTTAGTTTTAGATTTATTCTTATTATAATATATAACATAAGATGATTAGTTATAATAAGGATAATGAGTATGAATGAAAATTTGAAATGAAATCAAAATTAATGTCAAAGAAATGAATTCTATACTCTTTTTTATTTAATGGAATTTGTTCAAATTTATAGGATTCAATTTACTTAATAGGATTAAGGGGATGAACTGTGATATTATGTTTTTTTTCAAATAGACATTTTTATTGATAACTATATATATATATATAAATGATAAAATATAAACCATGATATATAAAATATAATGTAATATTTTTAATATAAGTGTTAAATAAGTATGTTCAGAAGGAATTAATGATATTATGAAACAAAAAAGTGAATGATACTAAATTGAGTTGGGAATGTATCCATTATTCAGATTAATTTTCATAATTGAACTAGAGTATGCTTATTTAGGGTAATCGTTACTATAAGTTTATGATGGACCTGAATAATTAATTTTTGAGGGAAGTCATATGCGAGTGAATTTCAAGGGTGTGAAAGTTTCCTTGATATCTATACCAATGGAATAACCCTACTCAAACACCAAAAAAAAATACATTTTTAACAGATTATAAATATATATCTTTTTGGGAGATGTGATGAGAAATTTGAATGTTATAATCAATTTTTTGTTAATTCAATAATATTTTTATCACATATATTTTTCACATTTCTCATTGTGAGTTTTGATGAGAAAGGAAGAAATCACATTTATTGATAAAAGTAATTTGACATTTATTTTAATATATAATTAATTATTTTAGATTATAAATTAGTTTAAATAAGTAAATGTTATTTTTTATAAAGATAAATTTATTTTTCAATGATTTTTAAGTATATTTATGAAGTTATTGGTTGTTATGTGAATAAGAAAAATGTAGTTTTTCAAAAAAAATTACAAATTATATTAATTTATCTAAATATGAGAATGACCTAGAATATTTTTAAATTGCTAAAATGTTTAATTAATTATCTTTATTAGGAAAAAATTTGAAATTTTATTTTGAGGTCAGAATAACTATATTTATATTTTTATAGAATTTTTAACAATTAATTCTAATTTAATATTTTATCTTTACAGTTATTTAATCAATTAAATTTTATAAATAGGATAAATATTGACTTAGAAGACATATATCCCTTATTTTATTTCTAATTTACGAATTCATAACATTATAATAAAATATAAGGAAAATTTTACACTGCATATTAAAATTTAGGTTTGTTAAAATAACTTCTCTAAAAATGGATTATACATGTTTTTAGAACTACCCATATACAAAATAATAATGAATATAAATATTATCTTATAGAATTAATTTCATGTTTGGAATATTCTGGGACTAATTATATTTTATGGTACATTATATTTTTATTCATTAAAAATAAGTCACATTGGTAACATCCAGATATCATAGAACAATAAAAAATAGTAAACTTAGTAAATGTAGTTGAATAGGGATTGAAAAAGGTTATAAAATTTTTTTGGAATTCATTTTTGGGGGATTCTCTACCTTTAAAAATAATCGATATTTTTTATCCATTTTTAGTGAAAATGACATGGTAAACTTGTTTTCTAATTATATAATGTGAATATATTTCTAAAAATCATATTCTAAAATTCATGAAATAAATTTCTTTATCCTCCCCATCAGTATAACTCAATAAATTTTGTTTCATAAATAAAATGTACCATTCTTTATTCACACTGAATCCTATATTAACAAAAAAAAGTATTGTAACAATATTTCGGTCAAATACTTCAATTTCCCTAAACAGCATCAAAATAAAAAACTAAATATGAATGACGTCATAATGAATTTGATGAAGTCTCAATACATGGAAATGTGTACTATATATCATATAAAATTTATTGAAACATACTCTTTATGCAACACCATCATATTATTTATATGGTTTTATTTCATCCTAATTATTGTGTTTTACAACATTCATGTCATTCATGCAGTTTGAAGAGTAATGTCATGTACTTATTTAAATGGGAATTGATCCAAAAATTTTAATATTCTGAAAGGGGTTTTTATTAAAATGTTACTTAAACTATAAGTTAATTGATTTATACTCAAATATTTAATATCATATTATATTATACATAAAATATATCAATTCTATTTTTATTTTTTCAAAATACCAATATTTTTTATTTGGATGTTGATGTTGTTTTATAAATCCATTTAAAAAAATTTCTCTTTATTCATAATTTCTGAAAATAGTTTCATATATAAGAAACTTACCCCATCTCTTCTTCTTAGCTGAAATCCTTCCCATTTCAAAATTTTTTTTCCATGGATTCTTTTTCAACTGAAATAATCAATATTTCAATAATTTATTATGGCTTATTTATACGAAGGATCTAGTTATAGTGGAAGTGTGTTGGTTGGGATGGACCAAGTTTGGTTTTTATATAATCAATGACCAATCAAAAATCAATACAATGATAAATGCTAATATCCATGGATTCAAATCAACAATCTAAAAAATAGGAAAAAGGTACTGAATCTTATCAAAAGGATCATAAAAATAATGTTTATAATTAATTTAAATAATTTCTATTGGAATTAAATACTTGGATCTCGGTTGCATTCTCTTTTGATGATGTCGATTGTCTGGAATGACCCTTCCATATTTTCTCGTTGACATGATAGGATGCAAACTAGAATTCTTATAGCGTTGTTTTACACGTTCTCTGATGGCCTTCAGTCAACACCACATTCTCTCTGGGTGCTAGTTTCGCAATGTGAGTATCTCACTTCAGTCATTCTTGGCAGCTTGTTCTTCCTTCTTGAATAACACATACCATTCTTGAGCGGTGAGAGAATAGATTTCGAGAGGGAAATTGCCTTTTCTCTACAATTCTCTCATCGACGACATTTTGGTTCACCGGGCATTTGGTAAAATATACGTACCTACCTAATAATCAATCTGGGGTTTTAGTTACATTATTTAATTGTGAAACTGCAATAATAACTATTAGAGAAAACCCATTCCAAAAAATAACTATAACAACACCATTATTTGTGGTCCACCAACCTACGCAAAACAGAACAATTATGAAATATTGTGCCACATAATGAGAAAAATATTTTTTTATTTCTTTCTCCAAATGGATAGACATTATTTACCAACTATTAAATAATTACTTTATCAATGGATAGTATCTTGTCCAGTTCAAACAACCATTATATTTATTTAACACCTTAATAAAATATTTTATTCTCATAACTAAATATTTTCATTTCAAAACTGGTAAATAAATATATTTTAAATGTTCAATAAAATAAATAAAAAAATTTATTTACAATTTGGTGAATAAATATTTATCTAATTTACGAGATCATTTTAACATGAATAAACTTATTCTTTAGTGATGAGAATTATATTTGTTAAATTAATTAAAATCATATAGGATTTACTAGAGACCACTAGAAACACTTAGATTGTAATCATTCTGGATTATTTCTCATTGGAATTAGGTAGCCTTTCTTAAATTCCATGATTACATTCTACCAACGGGTCATGGATACCAAGATAAACAACATATAGGCAAAATTATGACATCAACAAACAAATGATAGTGGTGTATTATAATCGCTTTATCTCAATATCTCACTAAGAAGGTTTCATGATAGTTTCATCAACATGTACTCCTAATACTTCTCTCTTTGACTAGATTTAATATTCTGGACAATAAACCATATACATAGCATTTTGGGTGATAGATCTATTTCAATCAAATTATAGATAAATTTGAATTCATTATTTATAATTTATATAATAATGTCCAGTTTATTTTAAGGCATTAAAACTAAATTACTTTGTTAAAAAATAGTCATTTTGGTAAAATCAAAACTATTTAATCGTACAATTCTAAGGATAACTTGTTTGAAAGATGTCAAATAAATGATTTGAATTGGGTTAGTGAGATATTATGATCATTATATAATCAACCAATTTATTATTTATATTTTTATTGGATTATATATTTTTAATATGTTCTCCATTTATATATAGTGGTTATATTTTAAAAATATAATTCTCATCCCATATAAAATTGGACACTCACCTCCCCTTAAAATTTAGATATACCCACATATTTAATTTACCCACAACTCAATGTTTTCCTAATGTAATTATTGAATGTGAATCTATCCTCAAATCTTCATTAAGGTCAAGAAACTCTCTATTTATCTATATATATATATTAGTTGGACGAATTTTTATGTCTCATTATATATCCAACAATAATAAATTAAAATCATTTTAAAATATAATAATTTTTTTTAAAAGTTTAATTGATAAAATCATAATTTTGTGTGTAAGTTATTTTCATCATACTATGGAAACATATAATTTTAGTGTTTTTATGAAAAACAATGAATGGATAAATCCTTGTAAATTTATATAAATATTTCTGTCAATATGTTCATGGATTATAAATGAATTATCTGATTTAAGAATTTATATATTTTTTTATTTCAATGTTTTATAATTTATTACAAATTTATATAATTTAGAATTTTTTTTCTAAATACTCAAAAAATACTTTCTAATTTATCCCACAATTCCTTCATACACATTTTTCTAGATCAATGATATTCATAAAATTACACAATACATCATGTTATTACAGATGTATTGTCAACTTTTTTTATCACAAACATGATGCAGTGCATCACATTTTGTGATAAGTCCATGATAGATTATAAATATAATTTTTCTCTCAATACATTACCTTTGTGATTTTAATATTAGTAATTAATTTTTTTGAATCATTTTTTACTGGATTTTATTCATTTTTCATTGGATAATTATATAATTAAGCCAAACCTCATTCTATAAATCGATAAAATATTAATTACATTTTTCAAAATGAATTCAGTTATTATTTACTATTAGATTATTTAATTGGATACTAAACTTTTCAATAGGTTTATAATTTTATGTTTTAGGATATAATTATGAATAATCCCTCATAGAAATCATTTTATAAAAGAATATGAAATTTATTTTCATAGTATAGGTTCATTATGTTATGATGAATGAATTAACTTTCTGTGTCACTCATATCTATAGATTAATATAGTTTGATAACTATATCACCCATTAATAAATTGTTCAAAGTTTTATATCTCAATATATTATATAGGATGATCCTTCATAGATATGATTACAATCTAATGTGTGAACATTACGAACTATTATCACAAAAAAGCTGACATTCCATATATATTATTACAATCTAATCTGTGATCCTTCTTGTATATTCTTACAATATGATGATTCCCAACACTTATATTTTTGTTCTAGTCTAATTCTTATTATGATTACTACATTACTCTCTCGTGGATCTTGATTATTTCATAGTTTTTTCACACACTAATGATTGTATTTTTATGATAAGCCATGTCTTATTCAATTTATTTTCATTTAATTGGTGTTTTGTAATTTTTTTATCTGGATTATATCTATATACTCATATTATGCTCACTTATAATCATCGATTTTGTATCTCCTATAATTACCCATAATGACAATTTAATTTTACCATATCTTATGTTTCAATTTATCATGGTTATGAGGAAAAATAATACTTCTATTTGAAGATTAAAATATGTAGACACTTTATTTGTTATATTGAAGAATAATTATGGATTTTGTGTTTGAGAAAAGTAAATTTCATACAATGTAAATGTGTATAATTTTCAAAATATTTTCTATAACTCTCTAAATCCATAAAACTAAAAATTTCATTAAAAAATAATTGTTATATTAACTGTTAATGGTCACACAATTTTGGTTTATAAATAACTATTGTGTAAATTATGTTGTTTTTTTCTCTAGAACAAATCTTATGGGTGTAAGGCACCCATACTAGAATCAATGAAGTTTTTTTATAAAAATAAAGCATAGTTTTTTATCAGTTAAATATTATTTATGATTTATTATGATCATTATTGATTAATAGTTTAATCATAATCATAGTTTAAAAGTTAATGGTAAACCATTAAGTTGTATATAAAAAATATTTAATGAGTGTTTAGTATTATGATGAGTGAATATTGAAGAAAATTCTATGGAATATGTAAAAATAATTGATAATATCCTGAAGATTATGTATGTCATTAATTATGTGGTTCTCATGGAAACTACATGTTGGTGTAGATTCTATAAATGGGGTGAAGGGCCTTGCCTGAATGAACATATGTGTAACTACATTGAGTAGGGTGTGTTGGGTATTTAATCAAATTTTACCTCGTGTATGACATAGATTCCTCAATACAGAAATTGTTTGACACTTTAGGGTGATATAATTTTTTATACCATATTATTTACATTCCATTGTAACGTATTTGTAATGATAGAAAGTTAGTTACAAAAAATGAGAAAACCCAATGTAAAGTGTTTTATATTCAATAAAATATGACTTATCCTGAAATAAAATATAACATAATAATTTTGTGATAATGAAATAATGCGGTTTAATTTTTCATATATGAAATTTATTCACATACTATGATAAATTTATAATCATCAATAATAAAAACATTTATTTATAGTAATGGTAAATTCTCACATAAACCATTATTAAAAAGGATTCTATAGATTGTTTTGAGTTTTTCGTGACTATAATATTATCATAATTAGAGATGTAGTGAAAAATATTATAATTATTCAAAAACAAAAAATCATGATTAAACACTTTGAAATTAGATTAATATCCAAAATCATCAAATGATAACCTAATGTTATATTATGGGAATTCATGTAATGAGGATGATGAAATAAATAATATTCAATTATCTATATGTCAACAATATAGGAGGATGTATAGAAAGAGTTGTATTAAAGTAACTATGAGTGGTTTTATATATTGTATTGGATGAAATATAGAAAATAATCATCTGAGATATGAGAATAACATAGTGTATAATGTGAAAGGAAATACTATACATCCAATAGTACCTATCAAACATCATAGTATTTAATGTGTGAAACCAGGACATTATCAATTTAAATGATCTATTCTTTGGGATACTAAGGATGAGTGGGAGAAAAAAATTAATGATGTAGGAATTATATCTAATCAAAACAATTGAGTTCAATTTTAAAGAGGGTGTAGTGTTAGTAACACTCATCATATACTAAAGAACAATGAAGTATGTATTTTATTATTGTTATATGAACTTTTTTTATACCTCAAATGATTACAAATCACAATAACACACCACCCTGGTGAATTAGTGTTGTATGATGAATAAAATTACATAGTAGCATGACTATTTCATCTCAATTCTATACATCGTTTCTAATAAATTTAAATTTTTTCCTTATAGTTTTTCTGACCTTAAATTAGTGAAATTTTAAGTGATATTAATCATGAATAACTTCTCTTAAAAACTATTAATGATACATAATAAGATAGATAAATTATTTGTTAAATATCCAACCATGGCCAACTATTAATACAATTAAGATTTTAAACTCTCCATAAAAACTAATCTGATTATATTGGGGTATTTAATAGAAATGGTATTTCAAAATAACTTAGTTATAGATTTATTCTTGTTATAAGTTATAACATAAGATGATTTTTTATAATAATAATAGTGAGTATGAAATAAAATCTGAAATTAAATAAAAAATTAATGTCTAACAAATGAATTCTATAATCATTTTTATTTAATGGAATGTGTTCAAATTTATAGATTTCAATTTATTTAATAGGGTTAAGGGGATGGACTATGATATTAATTTTTATTTCAAATAAACATATTTATTGATAACTATTTATATATATATATAACTGAAAAAATATAAACCATGATAAATAAAATATGATGTAATATTTTTAATATAACTTTTAAATAAGCATGTTCAGAAGAAATTAATGATATTATGAAACAAAAAAGTGAATGATACTGAATTGAGTTGTGAGAGTATCCATTATTCTGATTAGTTTTCATAATTGAACTATAGTATTCTTATTTAGGGTAATTATTACTATAAGTTTATGATGAACATGAATAATTAATTTCTAAGGGAAGTCATATGTGAGTGAAATTCAAGGGTGTGAAGGTTTACCAGATATCTATACCAATGGAATAACCCTACTCAAACACGAATTAAAATTATTTTTGTCTGATTCTAAATATATATCTTTTGGGGAGATGTGATAAGAAATTTTAATGATATAATCAATTTTTTGTTAATTCAATAATATTTTTATCATGTATATTTTTCACATTTCTCATTGTGAGTTTTAATGAGAAAGGAAGATCACATTTATTGATAAAAGTAATTTGACATTTATTTTAATACATAATTAATTATTTTAGATTATTAATTAGTTTAAATAAGTAAATTCTACTTTTTATAAAGATAAATTTATTTTCCAATTATTTTTTGGGATATTTATGAAGTTATTATTTGTTATGTGAATAGGAAAAATGTAGTTTTTCAAAAAAAATTACAAATTATATGAATTTATCTAAATATTAGAATGACCTAGAATATTTTTAATTTTTTTAAATGATTAATTAATTTTTTATATTGGGAAAAAATTTGGAATTTTATTTTGAATTCAGAATAAATATATTTATATTTTTATAGAATTTGTAACAATTAATTCTAATTTAATTTTTTCCCTTTTCAGTTATTTAAGCAATTAAATTTTATAAATAGGATAAATATTGGTTTAGAAGACATATATCCTTTATTTTATTTCTAATTTACGAATTCATAACATTATAATAAAATTTATTGAAAATTTTACACTGCATATTAAAATTGATGTTTGATAAAATAACTTCTCTAAAAATGGCTTATACATGTTATTAGAACTACCCATATACAAAATTATAATGAATATAAATTTTATCTCATATAATTAATTTCATGTTTGGAATATTCTGGGACTAATTATATTCTATGGTACATTATATTTTTATTCATTAAAAATAAGTCACATTGGTAATATGCAGATATCATAGAACAATATAATATAATAAAATTCGTTACTGGAGTTGAAGAGGGATTGAAACATGTTATAATAATTTTTTGGAATGCGTTTTTGGGGGTTTCTCTACCTTGGTAAATAATCGATATTTTTTGATCCATTTTTGGTGAAAATGACATGGTTAACATGTTTTCTATTTATATATTGTGGATATATTTCTAAAAATAATATTCTAAAAACATGAAATAAATTTCTCAATCCTCCCCATAAATATAACTCAATATATATGGTTTCATAAATAAAATGTACCATTCTTTATTCACACTGAATCCTGTTTTAACAAAAAATGTATTGTAAAAATATTTCAGTCAAATACTTCTATTTCACTAAACAACGTCAAAATAAAAAACTAAATATGAATGATGTCATAATGAATTTGACGAAGTTTCAATACATAGAAATGTGTACTATATATCATATAAAATTTATCAAAACATTCTCTTTATGCAATACCATCATATTATTTATATGGTTTTATTTCGTCATAATGATTGTGTTTTACAATATTCATGTCATTCATGCAGTTTGAAGAGTCATATCTTGTACTTATTTTAATTTTCATTGATCCAAAAATTATAAAATTATGAAAGGGGTTTTTTTAAATGTTACTTAAACTATAAGGTAATTGATTTATATACAGATATTTAATATCATATTATATTAAACATAAAATATATCAATTCTATTTTTATTTTTTCTAAATAACAACATTTTTTATTTGGATGTTGTTATTTTTTTATAAATCCATTTAAAAAAATTTTCTCTTGATTTATATCTTATGAATATAGTTTCATATATAAGAAACTTACCCCATATCTTCTTCTTAGCCGAAATCCTTCCCATTTCAAAATTTGGTTTCCATGGATTCTTTTTCTGGTGAAATAATCAATATTTCAATAATTTATTATGGCTTATTTATATTAAGGATCTGGTTATAATGGAAGTGTGTTGGTTGGGATGGACCAAGTTTGGATTTTCATTAATCAATGACCAATACAAAATCAATAAAATTATAAATGCTAGTATCCATGGATTCAAATCAACAATATAAAAAAATAGGAAAAAGATACTGAATCTTATAGAATGTATCTTACAAATCATGTTAATAATTAATTTATATAATTTATATTGGAATTAAATACTTGGATCTTGGTTTCATTCTCTTTTGATGATGTCGATTTTCTGGAATGACCCTTCCATATTTTCTCGTTGAGCATTCGAGGATCCAAAATAGAATTCATATAGCGTTGTTTTACACGTTCTCTGATGGCATTGAATCGACACCACCATCTCTCTAGGTGCTAGTTCGGAAATGTGAGTGTCTCACTTCGGTCATTCTTGACAGCTTTTTCTTCATTCTTGAATAACACATACCATTCTTGAGTGGGTAGAGAAGGGATTTTGATAGGGAAATTGTCTTTTCTCTACAATTATCTCACTACCGACATTTTGGTTCACCGGGCATTTGGTAAAATAGACATACCAACCTATTAATCAATTTGGGGTTTTAGTTACATTATTTTACTATGAAACTGCAATAATAACTATAAGAGAAAACCCATTGAACAAAATACCTATAACAAAACCATTATTTGTGGTCTGCCAACCTACGCAAAACAGAACAGTTAATGAAATATTGTGCCACATAATGATAACAATATTATTATTATTTCTTTCTACAAATGGATAGAAAATATTTACAAACTTTTATATAATAAATTTATCAATGGATAGTATCTTTTCTAGTTCAAACAGCCCTTCTATTTATTGAACACCCGAATAAAACAATTTATTCTCTTAACTAAATATTTTCATTTAAAAACTAGTAAATAAATATATATTAAATGTTCAATAAAATAAATAAAAAAAGTTTATTTACAATTTTGTGAATAAATATTTATCTAATTTATGTGATCATTTTAACTTGAATTAAAATATTCTTTAGTGTTGAGAATTATATTTGTTAAATTGATTAAATTCATACAGAATTTAGTAGAGACCACTAGAAACACTTAGATTGTGATCCTTCAGGATTATCTGTCATTGTAATTTGGTATACTTGCCTAAATTCCTTGATTACATTCTACCAAGGGGTCATGGTTCCCAAGATAAAGAATATATAGGCCCGATTATGACATCAACAAACAAACGATAGTGGTGTAATATAATCTCTTTATCTCAATATCTCATCAAGAAGGATTCTTGATAGTGTCATCAACATGTATTTATAATACTCCATTCTTTTACTAGATTGAATATTCTTGTCCATAAAACATATAAATAGAATTTTGGGTGATAGAACTATTTTAATCAAATGGATGAGATATCAACTTCCATAAATGGAAAGGACAAATCCTTCCTCGACTTATCCATTAATAACATGTAATTCGTGACACACCCAACATAACATACATCCAGCCAACATATGGTGTGAAGGATTTCATCAGTAATTCAAAGTGTGTGAGTCATGAAATGCTTTAATGGTAATATTAATTTCAATATACCTTTACACTCGCTCGTAGATAGGAATATTTGAATTAACCAAAACATGTAAAATTCTTACTGGCGGGTATGTTCTCATAATATCTAATCATAGAGATTACAAATTGAGAACATTATGAGAAGAAGTATCATCTTCTTATGAGTACTGTCACATGATGGTCTATATATTATATTTCCCATCACATTATGTTATCCCCAAACATTACTATATTTAAGAATATTTTCATATCACTTCAAGGATCTATTCATAATGGGAAACTATTATGACCATATTAATGTGAAAAATAATCTAGGAAATTATTACATTATAGTCATACATAGAAATATAAAATTATATAATAATATGTTTAATAAATAAATACATTTCATATTCTTGTTATCAAATGTACATACATTTGGTTATAGGAAACCAACTCCAACAAACTCCCACTTGGTCTTGAGCCAACTACCAATGACTTTATGTCCTCTTTAACTCGCATGATGGTCATGTTTATGTAGAGTCAAGGATTTATTCAAGGGGTCTTCTGTATTTTTTTCTATGGAAATAAATCTCACTTCCACTTCACCTCTCTCAAAAAATTCACTCAAGAGATTAAACTTCCATAGTATGGGCTTCGTCCGCTGATGTGGCCTCAGTTATTTTTTGAGAACCACATCTTTATTATAATCACAATAATGTGTGATGGTATAATTACTTCTAGGTACCACATCCATCTCATGGATGATTCATTGCATCCAATCTACTACATTAGCTTCATGAAAATATTTGATATATTCTTAAACTATTGTAGAATCTACGACCACATCATTCATTGGGAACTTCTAGCACACACCATATCCATTAAAAGTGAAGACCTATCCTGTTTGTGACAACATATCAACTTGATCATCATAGAAACTCGCATCTTCATATCCTCTCATGAATAGTTCTTCATCTCCTCAATAAAACAGGATCATATCTTAAGAATACCTTAGCTACTTAAGGATGGTATTGACTACCATCCAATGGTAGTCACTGAGATTACTTTGATATCTAACTACCACACTCAATGCATAAGAAACGTGTAGCCTAGTACATAGTATATCATACATGACTGACCTAATCGTGTAAGATTATGGAATCCATTATATTATATTTCTTTTCGCATGCATCTAAGGAACCATTTTCATTAAAATATGAATGCCAAGTAATACTATCAATAATCCCTTCTTGGATGGGTCCATACTAAAGGACATCAATATCTTATCAATATATATACTTTGAAATAGGACTAGAAATATCTTGGATCATTCATGGGGTATCATGATCCAAATAACATATGCTCCCCCTCCCAAGTCATTCATGAAGAATAATTTATTCAACCATGCATTAACAGACTGTAATATTAGTATTTCATTTCAAATAAATAATATGTCATCAACTTATTATAATTAGAAAATGAATTCACTCTCACTAAACTATTAGTTGACCCAAGTCTCACATTCTTCAATTATAAAACCATATTTTTTTGTGGCTTCATCAAAACAAATGTTCTATGGCCTTGATTATTACTTTTATCTAGAAATGTATTTTTGAAACATTCAGATCATATTAAAATCCTTTGACGTCCCAAAACCATCAGGTTAGGACACATAGACATCTTCCTAAAGGTTCCCTTTAAGGAAGGCTATTTTGACATCCATTTTTAAATCTCATAGTCATGGTAAACGATAATGTACAATATATTTCTGAATGATTATATTATTTCAACTAGTTAAAAGGATTTTTAATAGTAAATTCCCTAAAAATGTTTAATCCATTTTGCAACCAGTCGTGCCTTATAGGTATTAACTTGACCTTAAATGTACAGTTTCTTATGGAATTCCTAGTTCAAAATAACATACATTACATCTACTATAGGATCTACAAAAAATACATACATTGTTTTGACTCATGGAATCCATTTTAGAATTTATGGTTTCTTTCCCCTTGGCAACATCTATTCTACATACTACATTCTTTTATGATATATGATAATTATTATCAACTATTAATGATTTAACATCCTAGGTTACTAGAATACCATTCTGTTTTGGTTTTCAAACCTATAATATACTCCAACATAGTACATGTGTCTCCAGAAGATATAATCCTTCAATGGGGAATTGTGGAATCTACTCATATACCATCTTTGGTGTAACTTCTGCCTCAACATCATTGATGTATATCTCACACCCACTATCTATTTTAGATATGTGCACCATCTCAATGAATATGTTATGTCTTTCCATTGTAAACAAATTTTCTGAGGCTTGTAAAGGTAACATCCCATTATATCCATAGGGTATCCTATAAAGGTACACCTTGTGCCTTCCGGTGCATGTTGGTTACCAGAAGAGTCCTTAACAAAATCATCTCTACCCCCACAGATCTATATTTGACAACATGGATTTTCTATGACTCCAATGCTCTTATGGAATACTATTAATTGATTTATTTTTTACTTGTTTATGTATGTATTTTTTTCATTATAACTCATATCCCTAAAAGGATAATAGAGGTCTTGCATGACTCATCATTGATCTCACCATGTTCAACGTGGTTCCATTATGACTTTCTATTACACCATTCCACTATGGTGTGTAAGGAGGAGTGAGTTAGTATAGGATGACAAAATCCCATAAGTAATTAATGTATTCTTGGTTAAGATATTATCCACCTCAGTCTAAGTGATGTTTCTTAATCTTCATTCCACAATATTTCTCGACCTCATTTTTTTATTCCATGAACTTATAAAAATAATCCGACTTATACATAATTTTGTATATATATCAATGTCTTCTAAAATAATCATTAAAAGTTATGGAGTATGGGTACCCACCCCTTACTTCAACTGTAAATGTTCCACACACATCGATATGAACAAATTAAAGAACCTCTTTGGATTTTTTACAATTCCCACTAAATGGGGATATTGACATTTTTCCTTGTATACATGTGTGAGATACGATATTTTTTTTAGTTTTAATGAATCAAAATATTTATCTTGATGTAACTTTCTCAAGTGTTTTTAATTTACATGACCTATACAAGGATTCTGTGTGTTCGGTGGGGTATTAGTATTGTGAATTAGTATCATTATTGATTTCTATTATAGGGGTTTTTTAATCCAACAAGTAAAGTTCATTATATAAATGTTCTTTACCAAAAAAATACTATCATTATAAAATAAGTAACATTTATTTCTGAACATTAAAATAAATCTAATTATATCTAGTTTGGATATAGAAATAATTTATTTGGTTACATAAGGAACATAATAAAATCATTTTAATACCAAGATCATCCTTGAATTCAACATGAGGTTGTAGTCTATGAATGATTTAGTATAAAGTCTAGCTATATTGGATTCTCATAGATCTACCTCCCCTTGGTCAATGTTCATGAACCTAATTGGTTCTGATATTTGGATAACTATGTGAGAACCAAACGTTGTATCTAATACCCAATTTTTTGAAACAGTTAAATTGAACATGATTACAAATAGACATGAATATTACCCTTTATTTTTCAATTGGGTGTTGTTTCTGTTTAAGTGGCACTTCATTCCACATTTGAAAAAAATAGATTCTTTTTCACTACCACCCCCCTTCATCTTCGTTTTCATGGAAGGGCGTCAAGAATATTTGGGCTTAATGATCTTCAATATCTTTTTACTCTTATTCAACATAAGTATAGAAGTCTTTTCATGCTTCATGAACATTCCCACACGGTGAATGAGGATAAAAAGGTCTAGTAGAGTGTAAAGACCTGGAAATTTCAAGGATATTTTTTTGATAAATACGACGCCTGATTCCGAGTCCTGGTGTGCCTAGAATATATTTCTGAAATTTTTTTTGGGTATGTTTAGTAAACATACGTGCGAGTTTTTCTATCTTTTTAAATAGTGCTCAGAATTGAAATTTGAGGGCACCGATAACTCGCAGCGCCGATATTCTCTTAATGGGACCTTTACTGTAGTTGCGTTTCCTTGTGTGGAGAAGTTAATTTTTGGGGATTAAAAAAAATTAAATAAAATTATTGTACAAAATTTTATTTAACTTTAGTGGTTATTTCCTACAAGGGAAAGTTAGAGGTGGGGCCCACACCCACATAACCTCCCATGATAGGATAATTTGAGGTGGGTCCCATATGATCCCATAACCTTTAAACTTCCCTTAAACTCCAATTTAACTCCCCTTTATTAAATTTGAAAACTCCCCTCACATATTATGGTAGAGCCTCTCCACCTCCATCTCATTAAGTAAGCCAACACAATTAATTAAAGACTTCATTAATTAATTTGTTGTGTCAACATTTCTTTTGAAATGTTTTGAATTACATGGAAATGTTATTATTTTAGGGGAAGCTTATTTATTATATTTGTCGTGGAAAATTTTTTGGTGGGGGAACATTTGGAGAATTAGAGGAGAGATTCATTCTTCCACGAAGAACATCATAAACTCTCGGGGATGAACTCCCTACAACTTATCCTTTCTTTTTCTTCCTCTACGTCAAGGGAGAAGACACCTCTAGCAAGAAGCGTCACCTACAAAAATGAATCTTCCTCCATTGTTGACGTGACAACATCGTTCTTCCACGACGCCCGACTACCGCGATGCTCGTCTTCCGCGGCTCGACGACATGCGACCTCAATTACGAGGTAGGGGGTTTGCTTCAATTTTAAATGAATAAAATTGTTCTTCGTTATTCATTGAAACCATGTTTTAACTTTCTCCATATGATACCACCGAACGTGGAGGACTCCAGCCGAACGAACACGGCCTGACGATCATCTGTTGATCCTTGTTTAATTTCAATGGTGGTGGTGACGGATGAGGGGCGACGACCGAAGGAAGCAGAGACCATATGCTAGCCGCGTGGAGAGGAACCATGGACCACATCAAAGGGCCGCTTGGCCGAAGAAGAACTAGCCGGCCGAAGCCGGCCGGGCTAGAGGACCGTGACACCTCTAATGCCCCACGCTGTGGAGAACTACGACCCATCCTCTACGGGCCGCTTTGGCGGTGAACTGGTCGGCTCGTCAGCCGGCCTGGTTGAAGAGGTTGTGACAACATCATTAGTCGCGTGAGAGGATAGTGGCCTGTCTGTGTTGGTTAATCACATTGAGAAGACCGACCGGCATCAGCCGGCCAGATAGGAGGGGTGGCGCCCCTTGGTGCCGTCGGTTCGGAAAAACGTGGGGCCGCTCCCCCCGCATCGCTCGGCCAGACGGGACAAGCCGCGACCCGCCGTGGACTGGACCATGCCATGCTGGGTCAGGATGTGCCCCACCTTTTTGGGCCGCACCCCACCAGGTCGGGCCGCACCCCATCGGGCCGGGCTGCCCCCCATAGGGTCGGTCCGCACCCCGTCGGGCTGTGCCGCTCCCCGCCGCACCGAGTAGCGCTCCACCGGGCCGGGCTCCCCCCCCCCCAGGCTGGGCCGCACCCCACTAGGCTGGGCTGTGCTCTATCGGACGAGGTCGACCCCCTACTGGGTTGGACCTGCCGAACCTGGTCGGGCCGACCCGCCAGCCCACTGGACTGGACAGGCCAGGCCCGTTTCAGTTACACATGAATAACTTTAAAATCGCGCGTCTGATGCATTCATAGTCTACGGCACTAGGATCCTTGTGATGATATGATCCATTTTCAATACTCTAAGTGAGTTTTGAATGAATTTGGAAAACGACCATCTTTGGATACAGAGTAATTCCAATTGGGCCTATGGAACAGAAAATCCAATATCTCTCAGACGGAGCGTCCTAATGACGTGTCTTCTATCACGTTGGGTTATTTTTGATGAGGTGGAACTTCGGGATACATCAAATAGGGAATTCGTGATAGTTAATGTATCGTCCCCTTGGTTTGCAGAGCAGACCCTCACAAGATCGAGCGGGTTGTGTGCGGTAACCCTAGAGGTGGCAGCGATGGTGATGACTACCATACTGGAATCCTCTGTGGGTTCGATGATGACGAATACCATACTGGAATCCTCCGTGTGTCCGACGACGATGAAAACTATACTGGAATCCTCTGTGGGATTGACAACGATGGCTACTGTACTTGTATCCTAAGTGGGTCCGACTGTTTAACTTCTGTACTAGTATCCTGAGTGGGTCCGACAGAGTAGCTGGTCCAGTATCCTACATGGGTCCTATAGCTTAGCGAGTCTAGTATCTGACGTGGGTCTGACAAACATAGATGAATCTGTGTCTACATCTAATCATCTGTATCTCTATATAAATGATTTATACCTATGTGAGCTTAGTATTGGCATTCAATCATTATCGTCGATGTGATTGACTTGCTTTCCTGTGTGGACTAGGTTGTTCTTGGGCATGAGAGTTGCAACCGAACTGTGATTGATAACTTAGGTATATGTATGGGCATATACCCAAGTGGAGTTGGTTGATACTTCGTGATTGTATCTTTCTTCTGTGTTTTATCTTTCGTGGATTCTGGAAGATCTTAGAGTGTCCCGGAGACCCTACTGAGTATCCTATACTCACCCCTGCATGGGCTATGCCCACACTACGTTGGGTTGGATGCAGACGATAGACAACACTGATCGAGGTGGATGCTTGTGGAGTTGGACAGTACCCGAGGGTGTACCACTTGGTGAGACGTACACAGAGAGGACGACCAGAACCGAGGTGTTGAGAAGGCCATCTGTACCCCCCTTCAGGTGGTATTCCCATAGTACAACTCAATGGTTGATGTTTTACATTATTGAAGATGTACTATCTTTTCAATTGTACTGTAATTACTGTTGGGATTGTATTTCAGGCCCCTTTCCTTTCAGCATTTACTTTTGTATTCAATATTACACAGTTCTTTCTTCTAATGCGTACTCTATTGTGTTTGTTTACTTTTATAAAGGCAATAAATTCACATTCTATCAGGATTTATGCCTTTGGTGATAGTCGCTAGCCCTAGGCCAATGGAAGGTGGGCTTGGGGTAGTCACGACACGGGCCCCGAGGATGGGTCGTGACAAATTGGTATCAGAGGAGTCGGTTCTACCGCAGAACTCAGAACTCTAATCATTATTTTGTGTGAGGAAATAGAGTTAAGAGTAATGAGTGTGGTTTTCAGACTAGGGAGGCAAGTGTTGGTGCGGAAACCGATGTATCCACACACCAGGACCCTGACCTATGATTTTCGACTCAGTGCACGAAAAAACTGATTGCATGTGTGTTTCAAAAGTCTTCTTTGTGATTACTTTGTGTTATCTCACCATGAATATAGTTTGACAGTGGTGCTCCTATTTATTTTTTGGATGGACTCAAGAAGGTAGCTAGCTAGGGTTCCATGTTATGTTCATGATGGTAGCTCGCCGAGCGACGATGCCTCGGTGTAGTGCCCCATCACAGCGGAGGCACCAGCAGTACCACTACTCGTTGGGCCATCGATACCACCAGCCCCAGTAGCAGAGAGTCCACACCACCTGAGTTCGTTGCATGAGTTCCACCGACAGAGGCCACCCAGGTTCTTTGGACCGACGGTCCCACAGCCAGCAGAGGACTGGCTCGAGGTGGTCGTCAGAGTGTTCAGATTGGTAGGGACACCAGCCGGCCCTATGGTGATCCTTGCCACAAGTCTCCTGCATGCAACATCAGGTAGATGGTGGAGCATGATGATCCTGGTGCATGATGAGGCATCTTTAATTTGGACGGACTTCGAGAGTCTCTCCCACTTTGAGATTGTTCCAGCCACCCTTCATGTGGTGCAGATTCATGAGTTACTTCATCTGCAGTAGGGCAGTATGACAATAGCTAAGTACTCATCGAGGTTCACTAAACTGTAATGCTACTTCACAGACATGGTACAAGACCCATTTTTCAGGGCCCGATCCTTTGAACAGGGACTCAGACATGAGATCAGGGATTCGATGATCTCCCTCAGTATTTTGACGCCAGTGGGAGTACTGGAGCGAACCCTTCTTATGGAGAGATTTCTTGCTGATCCAACACCACCTAAGAGACCCACCATAGGACGTTACATAGCGGAGTCTTCTACAGCCGTGAGTAGAAAGTTGACATAGAGGTCCAAGCGGACCAGACCATCTGGTGGGTGGCCTAAAGATACAAGTTTAGTAGTGTGGGGCACATGAAACTGAGCCAGCAATACGCGAAGAAGGCAATGCTATGCATGCGGTGGGCAGGGTCACATGGTTGGGGACTGTCCGACCTGCCATATAGATGAGCATCAGATAGTAGAGGGACCTCCCAAGCAGAGGCAGAGAATCGACCATGGTGGTCCGCCTGGAGCAGGCGGATGAGTCAGAGAAGTGGGGCGATCAGCGGGTGGTGGACGACGGTTTGAGGCTCTACCACCACCATCACTAGGATTTCCACCCCGACCATTGGGATCTGGAAGACAGAGACCATCTCAACTCCAGGCAGTCGAATCCTACGACCACGACGCAACTGAGATGATTTGTTGTACTATCTATGTCTATTCCACCCTTGTTGCAGTACTTACAGGCACAGGTGTGAGTCATTATTTTATTTCCACTGCCCTTGTTCGGAGCTCAGAGATTCTGATAGAGTCTTTGGCTCGATCCTTGTGGCTAGATACTCTTATGAGAGCAAACTCGACAATTACGCTCTAGTGCTGGCAGTTTGAGATTACTCTAGGAGGAGAGAGCTTCGGCTAGGAACTTTTTGTAGCAGCATCGAGGACTTACGACATCATCCTGGTTTTAGAATGATTGTCTTCATTCCATGCTCAGATCGACTACATTAGGCGAAAAGTGCATTGCGTCCGCACAGATGGGACCAGGTTAACCTACACTGGCGAGAAGGGAGCCTTTGCAGTGTAGGATGTACTTTCGCAGAGGAGATGGCAGTCGAACACACATCAGTTGGCTAGTCTCATCATCAGAGTGGTTGATGTGCGGAGTCCGTGTTTTCCTATTGTGGTGAATCGGTATGCGGACATTTTTTCTGCCGATGTTCTCGAACTACCTCCTCATAGAGAGGTATAAATCTACATAGACCAATACCCCAGGACAACACCGATATCTACTGTAGCATATCGGGTAGCTCCCGCTGTGCTTCGTGAGCTGCAGTTACAGCTGGAGGACTTATAGGGGAAGGAATTTATCTGACCCAGTGTTTCACCCTGGGCATCATCGGTTTTGTTCGGAAAGAAGGAGTATGGGATCTTGTGACTGTTTGTCGACTACCGTTGCCTAAATCAGGTGGCCGTGAAGTTCAAGTACCCACTCTCGAGGATTTACGACCTCTTTGATATGCTTGAGAGAGCACGGTGGTTTTCGAAGATAGACCTCAGGTTAAGCTACCACCAGCTGAGAGTTCGAGATAAGGATGTCCAGAACACGGACTTCATGTATCAGTATGTCCACAACGAGTTATTGGTTATGTCATTCTGCATAACCAATTCTCCAGCAGTGTTCATGAGTCTCATGAATAGGATCTTCCATCATTACCTCGATCGTTTTGTCGAAGTCTTCATCGAAGACATACTAATTTACTCAACAAATGAGGAGGATCAGGCCTACCACTTGCGGGTTGTACTGGATACACTCTGATAGAACCAACATTATGGTAAGCTCTTGAAGTGCCAATTTTGAATTCTAGAGGATCATTTCTTGGGACACATAATCTTGTAGGATGGAGTTGCAGTGGATCCAGTGATGATCGAGGTGAGACATTCTTGGGAGCCACCTAGGAGTGTGATGGAGGTGCTGAGTTTCCTAGGCCTGTCTAGGTACTATCAGTGATTTTTACTAGACTTCTCGAGAGTTTCAACTCCTCTTCCATCTTTGAAGAATAAGGTAAAACCCATCATTTGATCTCATAGATGACTGTAGAGATTTTAGTAGATGAGGCAGATATTGACCAGTACACCCATCTTGAGGCTACCAGAGGAGGGCATCAGGTACGTAGTTTTACACGATGCATCAGAGAACGGACTCGGGTGTGTCCTGATGCAGGAGCGAGCAGTGATCTCATATGGTTCATGACAGTTTAGATAGAACGAGTAGAACTACGCTACCCATGACATGAAGTTAGCAGTAGTGGTCTTCGCCTTGAAGATATGGTGGCACTATCTGATGGGAGAGCTCTTTACAGTCTACTCTGACCACCAGAGTCTCATGTACATCTTCATGAATAAGGACATGAACCTAAGATAGCGGTGAGGGCTTGAGTTCTTCTATGACTCTGACTTTGAGATAATCTATACTCCTTGGAGGGTGAATGTTATAGCTGATGCTCTCAACAGATGATCGGGCATTCACCTACTAGGAGATGAAACCAAGAAGCTAGCCATGTTGCAGATATCCATTGTGTATATAGATGTAGAAACCTTTATACAATCTCTCATAGTCACTCCTCCACTTCTTCAGAGATTCAGGGAGGTGAAGCATGATGACGTTGACTGTGAGATGTGACGTGCTCTGATATCCATAGGGCAGGCGCCTGATGGATTTTCTAAAGTAGGGGAGCATGTCATCCTCTTTAGGGGACGTACTATGGTACCCATTTCACTAAAAGAGGATGTGATGAGGGAGTTTCGCGCTTCCCCTCTAAAAGTACATCCAGGATTGACAAAGATGTGTTAGGACCTCCGAAGATAGCACTGGTGGCCATGTATGAAGAAGGCTATTATAGAGTTTGTATCATGATGCATCACCTGTCAACAAGTGAAGGCAGGGCACTAGGTACCAGCAGGCTTGGTATATCCCTTAGAGGTCCCAGAGTGGATGTGGGACGAGATATCAATAGATTTCATGATAGTGCTTCCACATAAATCCAGAGGACATGGCTCTATCTAGTTGATTGTAGACTGACTCACCATGTCAGCCAACATCCTACATATAAGAGAGCATGGATCAGTAGAGACTTGGGATTCCTCTACGTTCATGAGATCGTACGACTTCATGGTGTGACATCATATATAATTTTTTATCGAGATGCTCGATTCCCATCCCGGCTATGGACGAGGTTACATGAGGCCTTTGGGACACAGCTATGTTTGAGCACCGCCTTCCATCCTCAGAAGGACAACCAGACAGAGAGGACCATTCAGACTCTCGAGGAAATGCTCCGTGCATATGTCCATGACTTTGGTCGTAGTTGGGAGGATCATTTCCCCTTGGTGAAGTTTACGTACAACAACAGTTACCACTCCACCATAGGGATGGCCCCATACGAGGCACTATACAACTGACCTTGCAGATCATCTCTATGCTGGACTGACCTAGGGGAGTCAACACTTGTAGGAACAGAGATGGTTCAGGCTAAGACGTAGAAGGTTCGGATCATCCAGTAGAAGATGAAGACTGCATAGAGCAGACAGAAGTCCTAAGATGATAGGAGATAGAGGCCACTTGAGTTCTAGGATGGCGACCACGTCTTCATATGGGTATCAACATGATGAGTTCTATGGAGATTAGGCGAGGTGGCTTACCGCCTGGCCCATCCACCTCAGTTGCATAGGGTGCACGACGTCTTCCACGTATCTCAACTGAGGAGATTCGTGCACGGCCTGACCCACATCATCCATCATGGGTTTCTGGAAATCAATGAAATGGAGAAAATCATGGAGGTCCCCATGGATATCGAGGATCGATAGGAGCAGGTCCTATGTGGAGGGTCGATTCCTCTGGGGCGAATTTTCTAGCAGCACAGGAACCTCCAGGAGAGCACCTGGGAGCAGGAGGCTCAGATGCATGCTTAGTACACACATTTGTTTCCCTAGTGTATTTTGTAGCTTTATGGGGACTTAAATCCCTAAGGTGGGGTTAATTTAAAGACCCTGAAATTTCCAGGAAAACTTATTCATAAATACATTGAATTTTACGAGTCCGTGGTTTCTTGACGGTGCCGGATTCTGAGGTCCGGTGTGCCGTGAATCAATTTCATAATATTTGGTCGGGTGAGTTCAATAAATGTACGTTCATGTTTTTCTATCATTTGAAACGATTCTCTGAATTTAAATCCAAGGGCACCGATGAACTTGCAGGGCCGTTATTCTCTTAAGGGGACCTTTACCGCAGTTGCGTTTTCTCGGGTGAAGAAGGTAATTTATGGGGATTAATAAAAAAATTAAATAAAATTTTTGTACTCAATTTTATTTATCATTGGTGGTAATTTCCTACAAGGGGAAGTTATATGTGGGGACCACACCCACATAACCTTCCATGAGTAGATAATGTGAGGTGGGGCCCACACGAACCCCTAACATTTCAACTTCCCTTACACTCGCATTTAACTCTGCTTAATTAAATTTGACAACTCCCAACACTTATTATGGTGGAGCCTCTGAACCTCCCTCTCATTAAGTATGCCAACACAATTAATTAAAGACTTCATTTATTAATTTTTGGTTCAACTATTTGTTTGAATGGGTTTGAATTACATGGAAATGTTATTCTATTGGGGGAATCCTTATTATTATATTTTCCTTGAAAAATATTTTTGTGGGGGAACCTTTAGATATTTAGAGGTGATCATTATTCTTCCATGAATAATGTCATACTCTCTTAGCAAAAAACTCTCAACGTCTTCACCTGCATTCTTCTTCCTTCGCGTCAAGGGAGAAGACACCGCATGCGAGAAGTGTCGCCTACAACAATGACTCTTCCTCCAACGTTTACGGGACGACACTGTTCTTCCACGACTCCCGACTAACATGACGCTTGTCTTACGTGGCTCGATGACGTGCGATGTCAATTACGTGGTAGGGGGTTTGCTTCAATTTTATTTGAATAAAATTGTTCTTCGATCTTTGATGAAACCATGTTTTCTCTTCGGCCATATGATACTTCCAAACCTGGAGGACGTGGGCCAAATGAACATGACCTGAAGATAGTCCATTGATCCTTGATTCATTTCAATAGAGGTCGTGACAGAAGAGGTGGCGACAACTGGAGGAAGCGTCGGACGTATGCCATCCTCATGGAGAGGAACTGCGGCCCGCATTTGCGGGCCCCTCGACCGAAGTAGAACCGGCCTGCCGAAGATGGTCGGGATGGAGGACCGTGGTGCCTCTAAAGTACGTCACTGTGAAGAACCGCGTCCATCACTCCATGGGCCACTTTGGCGGAGAACCGGCCGGCTCGTCAGCCAGCCGGAATGTAGACACTGTGGTAGCCGCAGGTGCCGTGCGTGACGATAGCGGCCCGCCCATGCGGGCCGCTCGCACCGAGAAGACTGGTCGGCATTGACCGGCCGGATAAGAAGGGCAGTGCTGCTCGGCACAGCCGGTTCGTGAAACTGGGGGGTTGTGCCACCCGCACCGCTTGGTCGGCCGGGCCGAGACGCAGTCCGAGACATGCTACGCTGGGTCGGGTCGTGCCACGCCGGGCCAGGCGGCATCACAACGGGCCAGCCCGCGCCCCGCCGAGCCGCGCCACACCAGGATGGGCCATGCCCCACTGGGTCGGGCCACTCCCCACTGGGCCAAGCCCTGATCCACCATATCAGCCCTATCCCACTGCTGGGTTGGACCCGCCGAACCATGTCGGGAAGACCCACAAACCCACTGGGCTAGACAGGTCGGCCCCGTTTCACATAAAATTCAATAAAATTAAGATTGTGCATCTGATCGATGCACCGTCTACAACATTGTGGTCCTTCTAAAGAGAAAGTCTTTTTGAGATACTCTATGTCATTTTTGGATGAGTTTGGAAAATTTCCGAGTATGGAACCAGTGTAAATACAACCGGGCATGTGGAATGGAAAAGCCAATATCTCTTAGAACGGGCGTCTGATTGATGCACCTTCTGTCGCGTTGGGTCCCTTTTGATGAGGTAGAACTCCGGGATACATCAACTATGGACTTAATGATATTTGATGTATCGAACCCTTGGTTCGAGGAGTGGACCCTCCCAGAATCGATCGTGATGTCTGTGAGAAGCTTAGAGCTGGCTGCGACTGTGATGACTACCATACTGGAATCCTTCGTGGGTTCGACGCCGACCACTACCATACTAGAATCCTCTGTGGGATCGATTACTATGAAAAATATAGTAGAATCCTCTGTGGGTTCCAATGTGATGACTAATATACTTTTAACCTAAGTGGGTCTGACAGTTTGACTTCTGTAATAGTATCCTGAGTGGGTCCGACATAGTATCTAGTCTGGTATTCTACATGGGTCCGACAACATAGCTGGTATAGTATCCTACGTGGCTCCGACAACATAAATGAATCAGTGAATACATTTGATCATATCAGTCGCTATAAGAAATATGAATACATATGTGAGCTGAGTCTGGACTTTCAATCATTATTGTCGATGTGATTGACTTGCTTTCATGTGTGGACTGGGTTGTGCTTGTGCTCGAGAGATGGAGCCGAACTATGATTGATAACATAGATATATGTATGGGAATATACCTTAGTGGAGTTTGTTGAAACTTTGTGATTGTATATTTCTTATATGGTTTATCCTTAGTGGATTTTTGGAGAACATCATGGGTCTCAGGGTCCCTACTGAGTATTGTATACTCACCCCTGCAGGGGCTATGCCCACACTACGTTTTGTTGGATGTAGATGACGAACAACACTGATCAAGGAAGAGGCTTGTGGAGATGAACTGCACCCGAGGGTGGACCACTTGGCGAGACGTACACAGAACGGACGTCCATACCCGAGGTGCTGAGAAGGCCATCTATACCCCCCATTCATGTGGGATTCCTAGAGGACGACACAATTGTTACTGTTTTACTTTACTGCAGTTGTACTAGTTTTTTAGTTGCATTGTACTTACTGTTGGGATTGTATTTTCAGACCCTTTCCATTCAGCACATACTTTTGTATTCAGTATTACTTAGTGCTTTCTTCTATTGCGTACTATGTTGTGTTTGTTTACTATTAAAAGGCAATGCCTTCCATTTTCATTGGGATTTACACCTTTGGTGCTAGTTGCCAGCCCCTGGCCTATGGAAGGTGGGCGTGGGGTAGTCACGATACGGGCCCTGAGGATGGGTCATGACATAGAAACTTCTCAATGTTGTTCATATTAAAATTCAAAAATCATACATAGAAGACATGAAGGAGTGATTTCAGAATGAGATCAGTACCCAGTTCATTGGGGATATTAAAATCTAAAACCTCCAAAACCTCAATGTACCAAATGAGAATTACTTTTTGAGGCCCAACTATGGAACCATTTCAATGATTACTCTTCAAGAGTTCATTGGAGATCTCAAACGGTTCTCATCATTCTATCTCCTAGTAAATACCACAAAGGTTCTCAATCATGCTATTGGAATCCATGTTTTCGTGAGACATCATGAGATCACTAGAAATTGATGAAAACATCAAACATTGTTCATTCACTTCATGGTAAATATTTTTTTCATAGACCAGTAACTCTTCATCACTCACCTCTTTGATTGGAAGATCATGTAATGGAGACTCCAGCATATTTTTTTTCATGGCATTAGATGAACCGATGTAATCTAAATCATTCCATGAGTTGATGACGGTGAGGATGTTGTCTTTGTTCATTATTGATTGCAGGGATAAGATGGTTGCGATTTTTTCCACTTTTATTATACAATTAAAAGAGAATATAATTAATACATTCTTGATTAAATTATTTGAGAAATAATAGATTAATTTTATTAAATCTCCCAATATATTATGAAATTTCAATGGCCATAACAATTGAATTAGAAAATTATAGCTACCTAGAAATTATAGTGGAAAGGATCCATATTTCTTTTCGAAAATCCCCAACATGGTTTTGTCAAGCTATTTTAAATTATTCAGGTAGGTAGGTTTCTGATAACTATGTGCTTACTACTACATGATCCATTTAGTAGAGTCCACTCTCCAGATATCATGTCATGGATTTCCTCAACACATTCCTGCAATATTATAAAAAGTCTATAAAGGGATACTTATTTTAATGTATTATGGTTAATTTAACCTAAAACGTTAAAAAAGTGATTCTTGTATAAATGTTCGTGTCCCATCAAGGGTAGGTCAAACACATGTTTTTATTCAATAATTCCCTTAATCACGAAATTAAATGCATATAATGACTTAATATTTTATTGTGGAGTTTTTATCTCTAATGTATAAATTTCATATTATATTTAGAACATGATTATTAATAATATATGGAACATTCATAAGGAAACTGAAATGTCATGATAAAATGTACAGATATTAATGGTTTATTTTAGTTTGATTTTTCATGATTTTATAATTCATTAATTTTCTGATCGTGACAACACATACATAACAATAATCCATGAAACAAATTAAAATAAGATAAATTAAATGGAATGATGACTAAAATTTATAATGGATACTTAATCTAGCCCATAAGAATATAACTTTGACCTAGTGGAGAAACACATTGAACCTGTTGGGCTCATGTTTACAGCTTTCCTCCTACCCACCATTATATGTAAATGGATTGATTTCCCCTTAGCTCCTTACATGAACCGCTTCCACAAGCTTGGGAGATCCATCTATTAAACATGATTTCTATCTCAGATGCATGTGAAGGGAAAAATAAGGGTTTAAATAAAATAATTCATGGGCACATAGGCCCTACATATTTATATAGAGAGATAAAAATATTGCCAATTTTTTAATTTAACATAATTTAAAACTAAATCATTCTCTTACAAAGGTCTAGTTTGTCTCATGATCATTCACATTGTAAAGACCCGTAAATTACAAGGAATTTTTTTTAAAATTTTATTCGGAATTTTAGAAGAACGTAGTTTCTGACGGCGCCTGATTCCGAGGCCCGGTGCACCCGGAATCAATTTCAGATGTTTGGCTCGGGTACGTTTAGTGAATGGACGAGCGGGTTTTTCTAACTTTTGAACCGGTGCATGGAATAGAATTCTGAGGGCACCGATGGAATCACAACGCCGGTATTTTCTTAGAAACACCTCTTCCGGAGTTGAGTTTTCTTAGTGGTGGTTTTTAATTTTTGGGCATAAAGTTAAGGAATAAAATAAATTGTTCGACAAACTTTATTTTATTTCTCTTAAGACACTTGGAAGACACTTGAAGCCACTTAATGCGGCTAAAGCTGGGTTGAAGCGGATAAGGTGCAATTCAAAATATCCTGCCCACTTGGTAGGATATTTGTGAGGTGGGACCCACACAAGCCCCACTGTTTCTTTTCTTCTTTATTAACGCACCCTCACCCCATATTAAACGAAGTCAACCGTGCGTTTTTTTTTGTTAAGAAACGCAACAATTTAATTGGGCAGATATGTTTTACAATTAATTCTTCGAAATTAATTGTTCGTTTCTTATCTTTTGTTTTTCAATTCTTATGTTCATAATAAAATTAGTTGAGGACTTATTTTATTTTTGTTGAGGGGGTTTGTGTTGTGTTAATCCTTCATGAGAGCAGGGAGAGAATTCTTCGTTCATCAATGAAGAACGCGAAGAATGCGAAGAATGCTCCAACCTCTGACGAAGAGCGCCAAACCCCCGAAGATCGACGACGTGATGCCGACGACTCTCCTTCTGCGACGTTTTTTTATCCGCGATGAGAAAATCCGCGACGAAACCTCACTCGACAACTTCGACGAGGTAGGGGATTGTCATGTTGAGAATAATTTTATTCCCTTAAATTCTTTCTTTGTTTATTTCTTTCATTCTAAAGAAAATAATGAACATGGATCAACTTATTACCTAGTTGATCCGCGAATGTTTTATTTACGGGTCGGGAATTTCTGTTGCAGGAAGTTATGGGGGATTATTTTTTATTTTTGATCGTGGTCTCATCTGTCGCCTTTCTTACTTCTTCTTTTTGGGCCACCTGTTATCATACTAACTGGGGAAGGTCGGACCGCACGAACACGACCGACACTCCTTCCCCTCTTGTTGTTTGAGATCGTTGCGGCACGAAAAAAGGTGGAACAGTGCAATGACACCATGCGGACAAAAGAAAGAACGTGGCGAAGGAGTGCGGCACCATCGCGCCACGCCGTTGAAGCCGAGCGAAACAGCGGGCGGAGTCGGGGCCGTGGAGGAATTTTTGATGACCCCGCGATTTGCTGTCGAAGTGCGGATCGACGATCGATGGTGAAGCAGGCTGCGAAGACATTTTGAGGGCCTCACAGTGAAGATCGGCTCCCGGGAGGACAACTGGCGAAGACCGCACACAAAACGGACCACCGGAGCGCGTCCGGTGGCCCGCGGAAACTCCCGCCCGCGCGCCGCGCCGGCGCGGCGGCGCCCGACGCGCCGCTGGCAAAACCAGCCGCGACTGAAGCCGCGGCGGAGAAGCGGTTCCGCGGCCACGCAGAACCGGTGGAGGGACGCAGCCCGGCCGCCGCGTCCGCTGGCAAGACGACCCCAACCGGGGCCGTGAGTTACTCACACGGGGGCAGAGCGCCCCCACGACATCCGCGCTCGGCCGCTCATCTGAGCCGAGTCGGACCGGCCGGCCGAGCCAGGTCGCGCCAAGGCCGGACCAAACCAGGCCAGCCGGGTCAGACCGGGCGGGTCGACCCGGTTCGGCCGACCCAGGGGGGGTCGGCCCGGGTCGGCCCGGGCCCAGACCCCCCGTCTTCGGACCGTTTTCGGTCAAATGCCCGTAACATGAGCTACGAGCCTCCGAATGATGCGCCGTCAGCGGCAACGTGATCCTTGGATCAAGACGGTCGTTTTGGTATATCGCACTCAAGGTTTCGGAATATGTTGGGTTCGGCCGGGTAGGTTCGTACACGAAACCAACCGGGCCCTCGTAGCGGAAACACTCATATCTTGAGCTCCGGACGTCCGATTGGCGTGCCGTTGACTTTGATGGATTCCTCTAAGTGAGACGGATCATTTGGCTTACTCCGCTCGAGGTTTGGATGCCGACGGAGTGCAGTTGGGTTGGTTCGCTCATGAAACCAACCGGGCCCCTGGAACGAGAAAGCCAATAACTCACAGACCGGGCGTCCGATTGACGCGCCATCTTTCTCGTTGAATTCCTCTTGATGAGACGGAACTTTTGGAATACTTCACCCGAGTTTTGGATACAGTTGTATAGTGGCCGGGTCGGATTGTACCCGAAATCCAACCAGGCCCTGGAACGAAAAAGCTAATATCATTCCGACTGGATGTCTGTTTGACTAACCGTCAACGGCGTTGGAGATCACGTTGAGAAACGGTCCCTATGAGTATACCATATGAGAGTTCGGGGTACAATTGAGATACGGCCGGATTTTGTTCGCTCACGGAACCAACCGGGGCCCTAGGACGAAAAGGCTAAAAACTCACAGACCGGACGTCCGCTTGACGGGCCATCTATTGCGTTGAGACCCCTATGGCGAGGCGGTCCTTTGAGATAATTATTTGTGGGACTTTGAGATACATGGAATATCGACCTGTAGCTCGTGGAGCGGACCCTCCCAGAGACGAGCGTGTGGTGTACGGAGACCATGTAGCCGACTGAGACCTGACGACTGCTTGACCGACTCGACTTGGAGTGAGTCGACTAGCCCAGTGGATGGAGGACTACTTTAGGAGGTGCAGACCCATGGCGGACGGAGCACTACCTGTGTGATAGTGCAGAACCATGGTACTCGTCCGGAGAGTACCTCATTAGGCTACTTGGGGGTGTGCACTACTGTGTTTGGGTGAAATACCCCGGTGGGAAGCAGTACTTTGTTTGGGTGGCTGACCCGTGGTACTCGACAGGTGAAGTACCTCAGCAGGCTTAGGTTAGTGAGCCGTACCTCGGAGTCATTACAGGACCACTGTACACTTCAGAGTTGGAGCTCTTCAGCAGTTACGGTTTCGATAATGATAATCCTGGTTTGAGCTGAGACTTTTGACCTTTGTGTTTCCGCATGATTGAGATGGGTCTCTTGATAACTTAGGTATATGTATGGGCATATACCTGGGTAGTGGTTATCCGTTGATTTCACAATCCTTGTGTTTTCTCATGATTGAGATGGTTTACTTGATAACTTAGATATATGTATGGGCATATATCTAAGTAGAGGATATCTGTTGAGATCTTCTTGTGGTTATCCTTGTTGGTTTAGTGAGACCTTGAAGGTCTCGGGGTCGCTACTAAGTATCGTTATACTCACCCCTGCACGGGCTATGCCCGCACCTCGTTGTGTTGGTTGCAGACGACGGGCAGTGCTGACGGAGGCCGAGTGTTGGAGGACTGGTCGGTACCTGGAGGTGGACTACACGACGAGTCAGTACACGGAGGTGGACTACACGACGTGATGACTCACAGAGGAGGTTGACAGACGAGAGCGTGGAGGAGGCTATCTGTACCTACCCTTCAGGTAGGACCCATGGTGGATGACCAAGAGCTGTAATATCTGTACCTACCCTTCAGGTAGGATCCGTGGCGGACGACCAGGAGCTACGCTATCTGTACCTACCCATCAGGTAGGATCCGAGGAGGACGACCCAGGAGCTGCTTCCTTCTTCATGCTGTTTGTCTTTTTGCTGTTGTACCTTGTTCAGTTGTAGTCGTACTTTGTTTTGGGTTTGTATTCTGTCCCATTTTCCTTTCAGCACTTTTCTTTTGTAATTAGTGTTTTGCTTCCGTTTGTAATCTATGGTGCTTGTTTTCTTTTATAAAGGCAATGCCTTCCCAGTTATTGGGATTTTACGCCTTTCGTGCTAGTCGCTAGCCCCTGTCCTATGGAAGGAGGGCTTGGGGGTAGTCACGGCACGGGCCCCGAGGACGGGTCATGAAAAATTTCTATCAGAGGAGTCGGTTCTACCGTAGAACTTATAACTCTGATATTTTCTTTCTGTGAAGCAATAGTGTTAAGAGTACCGAGTGAGGTTTTCAGTTCAAGGAGTCCAGTGTTGGTCCGGGCGAACGACGTATCTATACACCAGGAACCTGAAAACTGATTTCCGACTTTGCGCACGAAAACACTGATTGCATGTGTGTTTTCAAAGGTTTTCCCTTAAAATAGCTCAAACCAGGTCAGCTCACCAGGTATAATCGTTTGACCGTGTTACGTTGTTTCTTTCAGGATGCCTTTTCTCGGACGACCAGCTAGAGCCCAGAGGGATGTGCGTGCTGACAGCCTGTCGAGTGGTGAGGCTTCGGTACAGGGCCCTCTTGCAGTTGAGGCACCAGCAGAGGCACCAGCGGTACTACCATATGTTGGGCCACTGATGCCACCACCCCCAGCAGTAGGCGATGCCCGCTACTTGAGTGCGCTGCACGAGTTCCAGCGCCAGAGGCCACCCAGGTTCCAGGGAGAGACGAACCCGCAGGCGGCTAGGGATTGGATGGAGGCTGTGGTGAAGTCTTTAGGCTAGTAGGGATGCCGAAAGACTTCATGGTGGTCTTTTCTGCCAGCCTCCTTCAGGCAACAATAGGCAGGTGGTGGAGCCACTTGTTCCAATTTTGTGACGGGATGATCTTTTCATCGGAAGACTTTGAGACCTTCTTCAAGGTGGAGTTTTTTCTAGTATCCCTACACCCCGAGCGTGTACATGAGCTTCTTCCTTTGCCGAAGGGTGTTCGATCAGTTTCCGAGTCATCTGTGGGCAATAGAGAGATGATGTAGAGGTCCAGGAGGACCAGACCAGCAGTTAGACGATCTCTGGTTTTAGGACCGGTGGTGCGGGGCACCCAGGGTGGGAACAGAGCTAGGCGTTCCAGAAGCAGGTTGTGTTACTCATGCGGCAGAAAGGGTCACCTGGCACGTGACTGTCCGAATCCTCGTACGGTTTATCAGCGGGTGTTGGAGGAGCCACCGAGACAGAAGCAGCGGCGGGTGCTTGAGCAACAGCCGAGCAGTGGACAAGGCATTATAGCTCCGAGAGAAGGTGGACAGGAGAGGAACTAGTGGATATGTCATTTGTACTTCTAGTTCCATGTTGCTTTTGTATTCGTGTCTTTGTACTATGAGATGCAATAATAAAAAGACAATTATCTTGTGATGTTTGCTTTCCTGTCCTTTTTATTTTGTTGATACTGAGTAGTCCTGGTTAATAAGGTTGACTTTACCCTCACTTTCAAGATTTCTACTGGAGGAGACCCAGTGACCTCACACTGATGCCGATATTGTGACTCGACCCTTGGAGGCGAGAGTGACAGTTGGATCTCTTGGTAGTTACGTCGAGGCCTTACGATGTCATCCATGCCATGGATGCATCATTCATGTTGGGATTGAATGTATTAGGCAACGAATGTGGTTCATCCAGGGGATGAGACCAGATTTATCTTATCGACAATGAAAAATCATAGCAGCTCTTGTAAGACTAAAGGAGGTCCAGGTCATCCAAGAGCGGATGAAGAGTGCACAGTGCAGTAAGAATCCGGAAACCGGTGCCAGTCATAGAGACTCGGGTGTGTTAGGTGTTTCAATAAGTGGAAGCTTTAAGGATAGTTGAGTTTGCGAAGCAGCATACGTGGAGGCAGAGCTAGGAGAGCAGTATGAGGTGGTGTATATCTTAACATGCTACAACCACCCACCTTAGTTTTCCCCGCCAGGCTCAGGGAGCTGGAGGGCGGTGAAGAGTGCTGCTGCTTGCAGTCAAGGAGTGTGACCCAATGGCTCTAGAAATGATTCAAAGAACAGTCTGGGTCCACTACTAGCTGTTGTAGTAACGGACGTCGATATGAATCATTCCTTGCTTTCACAAATCTTTTTCCAGACCTAGAGTTTCTGGTAAGTCATGGACATGATCTTCAAGTCTAGAGATACCTTGGGAGGGGACTCGATGGTCACACTTACGCCGATGGTCTGGTCAGACCCTCGAGGTGAGGGTTCCGGTTGGAATCTCTTGGTGGCAGCGTCGAGGCCTTACGACGTTAGTTTGAGTATGGAATGGGCAATAACTGTTCGTTCTAAAATTGACGGTTTTAGGCAAATGTCGGATGGGTTTTCCTCGGTCAGTGAAAAGGAAACCCCAGCAGAACGGGATAAACTCTTTCACAGGAGGGTGCGACCGATCACTCTTGAGTCAATCAACCATACCCTCGTGGTAGCAATCTTTTGAGTTTCAGTTCTAAAAGAAAATGGAGACCTCTGGAGTTCGAGGACGACGATCACGTCCTTATACGGTTCTCACCTCGACAAAGTTTACGGAGATGTGGCCAAGGCAGAAAATTATCTCCGAGGTTCAGCGGACCTTCTTAGGTCCCCAGCTGGGTAGGCGGGGTGGTTTACCGCTTGAACCATTCACCGTAGTTGCACAAGGTACACAACGACTTCCACGTATCTCAACTGAGGAGATACGTGCTCGACCCTTCGCATATCATCGACCATGAGGAGCTGGACGATGGCGATAGAGTGTCTTCTACGGAGGTTCCTGTGGGGATCGAGGATCGACAGGAGTGGATTTTAGGAGGACGGTCGATTCCTCTTGTGCACTTTCTTTGGCAGCACGGGAACCTCCAGGTGAGCACATGGGAGCGGAAGGCTCAGATGTCTGCTCTGTACCGCCTCTGTTTCCATAAGTTTGTGGTGAAGATTTACGGGGACGTAAAGCCCTCTGTTGGGAGTAATGTAAAGACCCATAAATTCCATGTAAATTTTCTTTTAATTTTCTTTGGAAGTTTACAAGAACGCAGTTTCTGACGGTGCCTGATTCCGAGGCCCGGTGTGCCTGGAATCAGTTTACGAAGTTTGGCTTGGGCAAGTTCAGTGAACGGACGAGCGAGTTTTTCTAACTTTTGAACCGGTGCTCGGAATCGAATTCTAAGGGCACCGATGGAATCTCAGCACCGGTATTTGCTTAGAAACGCCTCTTCCGGAGTTGAGTTTTCTCGGTGGTGGTTTTTAATTTTTGGGCTTAAAGTTAAGGAATAAAATAAATTGTTCGACAAACATTATTTTATTTCTCTTAAGCCACTTGGAAGCCATTTGAAGCCACTTAAAGCGGATTAAGCTGGGTTGAAGCGGATAGGATGCAATTCAAAATATCCTTCCCACTTGGTAGGATATTTGTGAGGTGGGACCCACACGAGCCCCACTGTTTCTTTTCTTCTTATGTAATGCACCCACACCCCCTATTAAACGAAGTCAACCGTGCATTTTTTTTTGTTATAAAACGCCCCAATTTAATTGGGAAGTTATGTTTTACAATTAATTATTCGAATTTAATTGTTTGTTTCTTATATTTTGTTTTTCAATTCTTAAGTTGATAATAAAATAAGTTTAGGACTTATTTTATTTTTGTTGAGGGGGTTTGTGTTGTGTTAAACCTTCAGGAGAGCAGGGAGAGAATTCTTCGTTCATCGATGAAGAACGCGAAGAACGTGAAGAACGCGACGAACGCTCCGACCTCCGATGAAGAACACCAAACCCCCAGAGGTCGACGAAGTGACGCCAACGACTCTCCTTCCGCGATGTTTTTTTTCCTCGACGAGAAAATCCACGACGAACCCTCACTCGACAACTTCGACGAGGTAGGGGATTGTCATGTTGAGAATAATTTTATTCCCTTAAATTATTTCTTTCTTTATTTCCTTTATTCTAAAGAAAACAATGAACACAGATCAACTTATTACCTAGTTGATCCGCGAATGTTTTCCTTGTGGGTTGAGAATTTCTGTTTCAGGAAGTTATGGGGGAATTTTTTTTATTTTTTATCGTGATCTCATCTGTCGCCTTTCTTCCTTCTTTTTTTTTGGACCACCTATTATCATACTAACGGGGGAAGGTCGGACCGCACGAACACGGCAGACCCTCCTTCCCCTCTTGTTGTTTGGTATCATTTCGGCACGAACAAAGGCAGAACAATGCAACGTCACCGTGCGGACACAAGAAAGAACGCGGCGAAGGAGCGCGGCGCCATCACGCCGCGCCGTTGAAGCCGAGTGAAACTGCGGGCAAAGTCGAGGCTGCGGAGGAATTTTTGAAGACCCCACAGTTTGCTGTCGAAGTGCGGATCGACAATTGATGGTGAAGCTGGCCGCGAAGACATTTTGAGGGCCTCGTAGTGAAGATCGGGTCCCAGGAGGACCACTGGTGAAGACCGCACACAAAACGGACCACCGGAGCGTGTCCAGTGGCCCGCGGAAACTCCCGCCGGCGCGGCGGCGCCGACAGGTCAGAGGCAGCGGTGCCCGGCGCGCCGCCGGCAAAACCCGCCGCGGCTAAAGCCGTGGCGGTGACGCGGTTCCACGGCCGTACGGAATCGGTGGAGGGATGCGGCCTGGCCACCGTGTCCGCTGGCAAGGCGGCCCCAACCGGGGCTGCGGGTTCCTCACACGGGGGCAGCGCGCCCCCCGCGACTTCCGCGCTCGGCCGCTCGGCCGAGCCGAGCCAGACCGGCCGGCCGAGCCAGGTTGCGCCCTGGCCAGACCGGACCGGGCCAGCTGGGTCGGACCGGGTCGGGTCGACCCGGTTCGGCCGACCCAGGGGGGGTCGGGCCGGGTCGGCCCGGGCCCAGACCCCCCGTCTTCGGACCGTTTTCGGTCAAATGAACGTAACATGAGATACGGGCCTCCGAACAACGCGCCGTCAGCGGCAACGTGATCCTTGGATCGAGACAGTCGTTTCAGTATATCGCACTTAAGGTTTCCGAATACATTGGGTTCGGCCGGGTTGGTTCGTACACGAAACCAACCGGGCCCTCGGAGCGGAAACACTCATATCTTGAGCTCCAGACGTCCGATTGACGTTCCGTCGACATTGATGGATTTCTCTAAGTGAGAAGGATCTTTTGGATTACTACGATCAAGGTTTGGATGGCGACAGAGTGCGGTCGGGTTGGTTCTCTCACGAAACCAACCAGGCCCCTAGAACGAGAAAGCCAATAACTCACAGACCGGGCATCCGATTAACGTGCCGTCTGTCTCGTTGAATTCCTCTTGATGAGGCGGAACTTTTTGCATATTTCGGCCGAGTTTTGGATACAGTTGGAGAGTGTCTGGGTTGGATTGTACCTCAAATCCAACCGGGCCTCTGGAACGGAAAAGTTAATATCGTTTAGACCGGACGTCCGTTTGACGAACCGTCAGCGGCGTTGGTGATCACATTGAGAAACGGTCCCTATGAGTATACCCTATGAGAGTTCGGGGTACAATTGAGATACGACCAGATTTGGTTCCCTCACGGAACCAACCGGGCCCCTGGGACGAAAATGCTAATAACTCACAGATCGGACGTCCGATTGACGGGCTGTCTGTTGCGTTGAGACCCCTATAACGAAGCGGTCCATTGAGATACTTCATCGTGGGACTTTGAGATACTTGGAGTATCAACCTATAGCTCGTGGAGCGGACCCTCTCAGAGATGAGCGTGCGGAGTATGGAGACCGTGTAGTCGACTGAGACCGGATGACTGCTTGACCGACTCGACTTGGAGTGAGTCGACTAGCCCAGTGGACGGAGCACTAATTTCGGAGGTGCAGACTGTTGGCCGACGGAGCACTACCTGTGTGACAGTGTAGACCCGCGGTACTCGTCCGGAGAGTACCTCAGCAGGCTACTTGGGGGTGTGCACTACTGTGTTTGGGTGAAATACCCCGGCGGGAAGCAATACTGTGTTTGGGTGGCTGACCTGCGATACTCGACAGGAGGAGTACCTCAGTATTCTTTGGTTAGTGAGCAGTACCTCGGAGTCGTGACAGGACCACTTTACACTCCAGAGAAGGAGCTCTTTAGCAGTTGCGGTTTCGTTAATGAAAATTCTGGTTTGAGGTGAGACTTTTGACCTTTGTGTTTCCTAATGATTGAGATGTGTCTCTTGATAACATAGGTATATGTATGGGCATATACCTGGGTAGTGGTTATCCGTTAATTTCACAATCCTTGTTTTTTATCATGATTGAGATGGCTTACTTGATAACTTAGGTATATGTATGGGCATATATCTATGTAGAGGTTATCTGTTGGGATCTTCTTGTGGTTATCCTTGTTTGTTTAGTGAGAACATGAGGGTCTCGGGGTCCCTACTGTGTATCGTTATACTCACCCCTGCACGGGATATGCCCGCACCTCGTTGTGTTGGTTGCAGACGACGCGCAGTGCTGACGGAGGCCGAGTGTTGGAGGACTGGTCAGTACCCTGAGGTAGACTACACGACGAGTCAGTACCCGGAGGTGGACTACATGACGTGACGACTCACAGAGGAGGTTGACGGATGAGAGCTTATATGAGGCTATCTGTACCTACCCTTCAGGTAGGATCCGTGGTGGACGACCAGGAGCTGCGCTATCTGTACCTACCCTTCAGGTAGGATCCGTGGCGGACGACCAGGAGCTGCGCTATCTCTACCTACCCTTCAGGTAGGATCCGAGGAGGACGACCCAGGAGCTGCTTCCTTCTTCCAGCTGTTTGTCTTTTTTTTTTGTACCTTGTTAAGTTGTAGCCGTACTTTCTTTTGGGTTTGTATTCTGGCCCATTTTCCTTTCAGCACTTTTCTTTTGTACTTAGTGTTTTGCTTCTGTTTGTACTCTGTGGTGCTTGTTTTCTTTTATAAAGGCAATTCCTTCCTAGTTATCGGGATTTTACGCCTTTGGTACTAGTCTCCAGCCCCTGGCCTATGGAAGGCGGGCTTGGGGTAGTCACGACATGGGCCTCGAGGACGGGTCGTGACACACATACATGAGAAAAATTGTGCATTTAGTAAAACTAAAATTCAATTAATTAATCATTCTTGTTAAGATAAATAGTTATTGAATCGATTAGTTATTATCATTAATTATTCAATCCTTTTATCTTAATCATTTTCTAAATTTCCCTCATATTCTCATCCATAACCATGGAGGTAACACGGTGAAAAACCGTTCAAATATACATGATATATAATTATGGAGATTCAAAATCATTAATTTATTAATTGATTTTAAGGTTTTAAAGTATCTGATGTGTAGTTCTGACTACATGGTGTGTACTACATTCACAATCTTATCTGAAGTACACGCCTAGGGACTCAGCATGTGAGGTGTACATCAAAAATATTGGAGTACATGGTTTGTCCAGTGGGAAACACACTGTGTTGTCTTCATGTTACATGGTTACCATTCATCTTAGTCATTTATGGGATAAAATATTTATCCCATGACTAGTAGACCCACTATGTCCAGTAGGACACACGACATGTAATACTGCAGACTATGTGTAGGTTTTTCTTAGACAACGGGAGATGGAAGAATTAACTACACCACTTTTCTTTAATTAACACATCTTTAGTAATTTATGAATTATTACCGAGGAATAGAACACAAATACATGGTGTGTAATATTCAATACATGGCGTGTATGGAAGATTACACGACGTGTATATCTGAGTACAAGACGTGTTCTATCGTATTACGTGGAATGAATCTTCAAAACCTCCTGATGAGATCCTTGATTTAATTTTAATTTAAATATTATTCATTTCTATTTGAACTATGAGAAATGAAAACAAGAAGAACAGATCTTGAAATTCATATTACCGTAACGATTAAACGCGAATTGACAAACTAAATAAACTTCCATTATCCACTTATTAATATCAAATATCTAAAACATGGAAGAAACATATGATAGAATCCAAAAAAGGGATATTTATAATCATGATTATAATTAATTTATATAATTTATATAGAAATTAAAAACTTGGATATTCAGAAATTTATTTTTTGGTGATTTTGATCGTCTAGAATGCCCCTTCTTGATCATCTCACTGCACTTGGAAGAATCCAAACCTAAATCCCTTTAGTGGAGATCCACACGTGCTCTGAGGGCCTCTGATCGACACCACTTGTTTTCTGGGTGCTCGTACGGAGAATAAAGTGTCTTTAATCATTCATTATTAATCTCTTATTCTTCGATCATTATGAATGTCTCTAATTTGTGAGAGGGGAGAGTGGAGGATTTGAGAGAGAAATATTTTTGGCTCAACAATTCTCTCACCACTGTCAATTTTGTTCACTAGACATTTGGCTCAATAGATGTAACAATCTATTAATTAACATGGGGATTTCGTTTCAATATGTTATTGAAAATGAGTAATTAAATCAAATTATAACAATTAGATAAATCCCATGCCACATAATAACAGTAACGACAACATTATTTGTGGTTATTTTATTTGAACCAAACTGTACGATAAATGAAATCTTGTGCCAAAAAATGATAACTCTATTATTATTATTTCATGTGCCAACCAACTTATAAATAATTAATGTATCATAGAAAATGGTCTTTGTCCATTGGAACTCCACTTCCATTTATTTAACTCCCAGATAAAATATTTTATTCTATTAAATAAATAATATTATTCACAAACTATTAAATAAATATTTAAAAAATGATCGGTAAAATAAATATATGTTTATTATTCAAAATCTAGTGAATAATTAGTTATATAATTTACATGATCATTTTATCTTGAATAAAATTAATCCTTGTTCTTGATAATAATATTTATCCAATTAATTAAATTGGTATAGAATTTTATCGAGACCACCAAAAACACTTAGTGTGTAACCCACTATGACACTTTTTCGTTGGCATTAGGCGAGCTTTCCCAATGTCCCAAATTATTTTCTAGTAATTATTTAATGAATTCCATAAATTGAATAGAGATTTTTAAGGACAACAACCACATAAGAATGCTCATAGTGAAAATTTATTTTTTTATCTCAAAATCTCATCAGCTTAGTTTCCTGATAGTGTCATCAACATATTTTCCAGATATGTCTTCCTTTGACTACTTGAAATGAACACATCGATAAATCATGGACATGGAATTTAAGGAGATGTTACTATTTCAATCAATTTTCCATGATATCAACTTACATAAATGGGAGGGAAAAATCCTTCCCCGACTAATCCATTAATAACGTCTCCTTCGTGATGAACCCAACATACAATACTTCCTGCCAAAATTTGGTGTGATAGTTTTCATTAGTAAATCCTTATGAGTGAGTTGTGACATACATTAATGATAATATTATTGTTAATGTACCATTACACATGCCCATATATAAGATTATGTGATGACACCAAAACATGCAGAATTCTTACTAGCTGGATTGTTCTCGTAATCTCCCATCATGGAGATAATCAATTGAAAACTTAATAAAGAGAAGTCTCATATTGTTAAAAGTACTCACAATTTATTGTCTATATACTATGTGTCCCATTATTGTATTTCAACAAACCACAAAACAATATTTAATATTATATTCATAGTACATCGAGCTTCTCACCATAGTGGGGAACTACTATAACAATATTAATGCAAAAAATACTCTACAACATTATTCCATTATAGTCATGCAGAGAAATAAAATTAAAAAAATATGATGTTTAATATAAAATAATTTAAATATTCATATAATCAATGTAAATACTATTGGTTCTATGACACCTACCCCAACATAATTTACCTTATTTTATAATTTTTTATCACTGTTTTAACATTTTCCATATTATTATTTTCAAAAAATATTAAAAATTATATATTATTAATGATTATATTTGAAAACATCATTCAGGCACATTGTTATTTTTTATGATTATTCCTCTATTTATTTTTATATATTAAAAACATTCAATTTCTATTATTATTTTAAAATATATACTTTTGAATTAATTAAAAATACACAAATATCTCTTATTTCCAAATATTTTTTTCTAAAAATATAATATGTATTATTTAAGTAATTTATTTTTCATTGTTATATATTATGCCATAATAAGTTTATTCTTAAATAGAATCAATGTACAATAATTCTCTAGATGGATTGAAAATATTATTTTCTATAATTGAAATAGTCCATACCATCATTTTTCATTCCATGTTATCAATGTCTTATAAACATCATTATTAATTTAATTACTCCCCACTGTGAAAAACATATATTTTATTCATTTAATTCAATAGTGTTCAGGTTGATTCCATATAATAATTTACTAGGAATATTTTTGTTAAAACCAGATACTCGTTATCTATATAGTGTAAATACCCAATGATTTATACTGAGTAAAGACTATTTAAACCAAATGATACATGATTTACTTAGATGTGAAATTAATTTCTAAGGGTGTATATTGTTATGATTATTTCTGGATTGAGGAATGATCGATTAGTTGAATCCCGTGTGAGTAGGATACCGAATAAAATTTCTTTTTATAGGTTATTTATCACCTTATGAATGAATATATTTTATGTAGAAATCATACCTATAAATGACGATGAGTGTGGTCATATATATCAATCCAATGAATTGGTAAAATATTTATAAATCATGAAAAAATGTAGAGTTTTTGATCATAGCATTCAAATAAACTAATGGGTGATCCTTATTGAATGTTATAATAATAAAATATCTAATCCTTATTCAACATTCTCAACAACTAATTTGTAAGACTTCGTGGATTCGATAGAAAACTATTGTGTGGGCCCCCTTAAATATGGTTTAAATATGGTGATACCATGTTACTATATTTGTTACCTAAGATAATCTTTAATGTAATGAATATGTTTTTATCTCCAGGATCATGTCTATTGACTGCTATTTCCACACACTTTTGATTCATGTCATATGATATTAAAGGACTACTTCCATTTCTAAAAATTTATTTTTTATAGATATTATTTTATAATATATTATGAATATTACATTATTTTATTATTATACCTGCCTTTGATCATTAATTTTATCCCTTTTATTTTCCAATACCTATAATTCTATTTTATGGTTTCATATATTTCCATTCCCCTATATTATAAATAAATTAAATACATATGATATTACAATAGTAGTATCATATATGGAGAATTTAAAAGAGGTTTTGAAAAAATATATAATTTGTAGTCAGTAAATTATCCACAGGAAATAAAAAAAAATGTGTCTATTAGTTAAATTTTCTTCATAGCTCTCAAGATCTATAATCCTATTAAGATACATTGATTATAAATGTTAAATTATATTTGAATTATAATATAATTATGGATGTCTATCCTTAACACTATGAAAAGTATATTGTTTTATAGGAATGGATCATATAGTTTGGGTCATGGGTTATTTTGTCTTTTCAGTATAGGGTTTATAAATTTTACGATTATAATATTTTATCAAAAAAAGATAGATTTTAATTCATATTTTAAATTAATGTTTTCCTTAATTTCTTTTTCATTCAATAATATGTTTAATCCAACACTTATTTTTCTGGACTAAATATTTTATGTTAATAAGGAATGGGATTGAGAGAACATTACTGACAACTGTACGATTAAGTATAAAAATTCAATAGAATCCAATTTTTTATAAGGTAGATATGTTGTGGATATAATATAAATAACTTATCTTTCAAGATAACATATGTTGATTTGTTACTTATAAAAAATGTAATTATAGGTGATAACCCTGAAAAAAATTTGTAATTAACTTATTCATCACATAGTTCATGATAGAGTCTTAAGTTTATATCTAGTTTTACACTCCAAAGTGATATTGTTTGGTAAACCAATTTTTTTAATACTACATTAGGATGGATATATCAAATTAATATTTTATTATTTCAAATATCATAGAATCAATATTAATTAGATCTATTTTGAATAAATCATGAAATAGGATTAACTGAATAGAAACATTATAATTTGAATGAGAAATAAATTACATGATAGAAATTTTAATATATAAAATTAATTTAATTGTTTTTTTTATTTTCCAATAAGTATTAACATATTTTTTTATTGAGGAATGATTCATAAAATAACCATGATAAAAAAGGTTTCCATATACAGTGTATGAATATTACTAATAAAAACCTAATGGGAGAAAAACTAGAATAATAAATATTTTGATTATACAAGGACAGATATCAATAAATATGATTAACCACATGAGAATAATTTAATTCCAAAAAACACCAATGATGATGAGATAAGTTTCATAATGTAGATATAGTGATTAAAATAGAGATATTATAACAATTTATTTCATGTCTGTCAAATATGTTGTTTGAAGAACCTAAGAAATTATCTCCATCGGACTAGAAGATGATTTATTTTTTGTAAATATAGACACATAGAAACTAATATTTAATTTCAATTAAACACCTTAGTGGTCATGGGGAGGGGAAATATAATTTATCATAAAGTAGCACTAACAATTCATTATCTTAAATGTGTTAACCATAGACATCATCTAAATCAATGCACAAATCTAAGGGATTCCATGTATTATATGCACTATAAACAATCAATAATAGAGAATTTGTATGGAAATATTCTATGAATTTATGTTAAAATGGTGATATAGATTGAAGGACACTGATCAATGAGTAAATAATGATGAACAATATATTTATTTCATATTCTACCCACCTCATTAAACCATGAATGATATCTATGAACATAGAACATGAAAAAAGAATAATATATAATGTATTATCAATATAAACATCTAGTTATATCACTATTTCATGTCTTATATATACAAAATTACATACAGATGTTTATATTTTCATTTTAAAATTATATTCTTCGTCTTCCAGTTAGATTTTATTTGACATTATTCTCAAATTGGAGATATTTAACATAATACCACTATAATTGTAAATATATTTTTGTTATATCTACAAAATCAGTACATGATAACCTTCTATTAAAATACTTATTATAAAATCCCAATGAAAAATTGCACCCATTGAAATATAGAATTTATCAACCATGATTAATAAAATAAACAATACATAAATTAAATTCTAATTTTGAGTGTAAAGATAATTCCAATAGTCTTAAAATATATAGTTTAGAAAAATTTCCTATTGAAATTAAATATGGGGTCATTAATATCTTTTTAATAAATATTTATATTAAATTATTATGTAATAAGTACAATTGTGAGGATGAAATTAATCAATGGGGGTAAATATAATGAACAAATATTTTATGATATACATTATTTTAATAAACATATTGGTCAATAAATATTTTTAGAAAAAAAATGAAACCTAGATATATAATGTAAAAGGTATCAATTATAATATAGCCTTTAAATTTCTATGTAAGAATTTATGTAACCGTATTTTGAAATCTGAAGTGTAAATATATGAATTAGAATATTTTATTTGAAGCCCCCCTTGGGAAGATCATTTTACTACACATAGAAAATTGGTTCCACCTTTTTCATTTTTAATATAAATAACCCAATCCACGTTCAAAAAATTACTAAATCAGATAATTCAAATGTGATAGAAATTTTTTATCGTAGAAATTTCCAAATTTTCTATGCTAAAAAAATCACAACCGTCAACTTCTTCTAAGTTATAAAATAATATTAGATATTCCACATACATCTTAAGAATAATTGTTACTCGAAATTGGGATGATATAATCATGATATTATTATTGTAATATATTATTAATCACATGTATTTTACACATTTCACATTATTAATTTTAATGGAAAATTCAGTTTTTCATTCTATGATATATAATATTTCATTGTATTTATTAAATTAAAATTCCATTTATAAATTTAAAAATATAAATTATATTAATGTAATTTAATTTCTAATTTATATTATAAAAATTTGAATTAAATTTATTTTTGAGATTTTTATGAAGTGATTGATTTTCATTTTAACAGTGAATGATACAGTTTTCACATAGACTATGAAATTAATGACATTATAAAAATATGGGTAAGAAGTATTTGATTATAAAACATTTTCTCTGATTAAATATTTAGTTATGGAGTAAGATTATTTAGTCAAAAATATTCATAGAAATCCCATATTAAATATTTTATTAATAAAGTAACATTTCAATTAAATTTAAAAGTCACTTTTTATATTTTAATTTATTAAAAAATTATAATTGAAATAATTGGTTATGTATTTATTTTTAAGAAGCATGAATAATAATTTTCTTAATTATAAAATTTATTATATCATGAAAATAAAATACTTGATAATTTTAAGTTACAAAAAAATTTATTCCATAAATTTCAGTTTTCCTAAAATTCACTACCGGATGGATTGTCTAACCCAATGGATCTATATCCATGATTCAATAAAATATGGATATAGCTTGATTATGGTTGGTCTATATGCAGAGTTATGAATAAACATAGGTTATATAAAATCTATAGAAATGATTTTTACTCAATTGTCAGTATAAAGGGGTGAATAATTTCATCGCACCCACACTCACCCATCTCAGTTGTCGAGCTGCAACCCCCCCCCCCCAACACACACAGACAAACACACACACATCTCATTTTCCCTCCACTCGTGTTTTCCCCAGCAGTGCAACTTATTCTCCTCTAGTTTATGGACACCCTGACTTCTACTCCTCTTGCTCTGGTCGAGCATCCCATCCTTAGTCATGAATCGCCTCCTAGGTCGAGCATTACCTATCGTTATGAAAATCCCCCCTAGGTCAGACATCCCAATATACTAGGATGAACATCACCTCTAGTGAATCACCAAGCATAGGTTGTGGATCCCCTCTAGTCCATCATTCCCTTTTACATTTTTATGATTCATGTATTACTTGATAGTGAGTCTTTAATAATCTTTTTGTATGGTTAAATGATTCAATGTTTTTTTTCGTTTTGTGTATTCAAATTTTATCATTTAATATTGTTTCATTTATCTTTTATATATGATCGATGTTGGTTTTCTCAAAACATAAAAATAATATTGAATGATTTCTAGTGGGAATGAGGTATATAATTTGGTATTAATCTATGTCATCTAGACCCTAGAGTTAATAGAAATAAGATTTTTTTCAGTTTCGTGGAGTATTTCACAACATAAGTATTATTTCACCATAGATAAATTATGAATAATTACAAAAAATAGTAGAAATGGTTTTTTCAGTACATGATCATTCTATGCTATATAAGGAATCAAGTCAATATGATCATGAGTTTTTTATGGTGGATGATCATATATAGTAATGTCAAAACCATATGTATGTTGAGGTCAAATGACTTTCTATTCACTTTAGTACACCTCCAACATTATAGAATTTTTATCTACACATGATATATAGAGATAAATGATATTATCTCTTTGACACAAATGAATATATTTTTGGGAGTTTTAGTGGGGATAATGAACAGAAGATCCTTTTTATATTCATGTACATCAAATTGGATAAAATATATATATAATAAGATATTTGAAGTGGATACAAAAGCTAAAAATATAAATATATATGGATAACACAGTCTCGGATAAACATATCATTGTCCACGAATGATCATCAGATATAATTTTTATAGAGATAATAGAGGATCGTGTCTGGAGACAGATATTACAACTTGATTGTAGATAGATTTGGAGAAAAATTGGGAAATTTAATTATAAAAAAATATAGGTCATACAATATAATTCATTTGAATATGATCTAGTGATATTTGTCAATAAATTTTGGAGAAAAGAAGTTAAAGTGGGGACCTTTAATTAGGACATAAGAAATACTTTATATGGAATTTTTTCATAGATATTTCTACTACTGGGTTATTTATTATTTTATTTTATTTTTACATTTCTTCATGAGAAACATTAGTGGAAAAATATTTTTCTACCAATCAATATATTTATAGTAAATTTTATTTTTTGTTGTATGTTTTTATTATTTAATTTTTATGTATTTATTGCTTTAATTATTTTATTAATTCAAATTATCTTCTACTTCATCCCAATTCCATCGAGGGTGGAGTGAGGTCTTCCATTAAATATATAAACCAAAACCTCATGTAAATTCCATGAAAATTGGGGGGTGGGATAGGGTTTCTATGTTTATTAATAGCATTTTATTAACATTCATGTTGATTAACAAGAGTACAAGAGAGTAAAAAAGATCATAATTTAAATAGAGAAATTGTTACCTATGAGTAGGCACACTAAGTTCTATTTGGAAGAACATATAGTTAAATTCCTCAAACATCACTCTACTAATGAATGAATATTAACATAAAAACAGTTGCATTCATTCCCATATTGATTGTTTCCAAAAAACATACCATTATAATATTAATTATTACCAAATAATTCTATGTCTGTTTAATCAATTCTTTTCAATTATAGTAATGTCATAATACATACTAACAATTTTAGTAGATATAGTTTGGTTTGTGTTTATGTTTTTCTAACTATATTGACTATGGAAATTTATTAGACCCCATGGATTAGTGTTGTTTTTTGTAGTTGTTTCTGAAGAGGGTTTCTATAGTTCAACGGGATATTTAATAATTTACACTGATGTTCTATTTTCTATTTATCTGTTACACTTTTCATTCATTTTCTTGGAGTTTCTCATTGTATCATTTATTAAAAAAATCTAAAATCATGGACATGATGAAGAATAAATATTCTACAATGACGTTGAGATTGAGAGGAGAATACAATTTTAGGCGATGGTCAAGGAAGATACCATGAAAGGAGAAAAAAGGGGATAAGGATCTTAACTTGTGATTAAATAAATATATATGGTGATAAATTCCCAATTATTATGTATAAACATCAATAATACGGTTTCATATAATCATTCATGTCCCCTGATCACTATGAACATATTTCAGAGAAATTTTACTATAATAAAAATGATATGAAACATGATACAATTCACCAAACTACCACCCAAATACCCAAAATATATACTTTTAGTGTTATCAATAATTATCATAAAATATAGTAAGAAAATGTTTAAATTTAGTTGTTAAGGATGCTATTATTTTTATATTTACTTATTTAAAAATCCCATAAATGCTTCCCAATTCTACCATCACACTTTATCACTACGTGGGGTGAATTGGTATAGATGTTGAAGACTAGATCTTTTCCTCCCTAAAAGTATATTTATATTGATATTATATATGAAATTTCAATCAAATGAATGATGAATAAATTTATTTATCATGGGATGTGTTTAAATATGTGGTTCAAAAGTGAACCAATTATAGTATAATGTTGTGTTTTATAATAAAAACATTCGATAAAAATCATTATTTGATTAATTGGTAAATATTATATGAAAAACTGTATGTTCATTAATGGGAAATTAACTAGAATATATTTTTGCCTAATTAAATGACATGGTTAAAAATATCTTCCAATGGTATGGTGAATATGGACCGAAATTATCAGTTCAGATGTTTGAAAATAATTACTGGGCTTTTCAAATGTTTCATTCCTTGTAAAAGAATATGGATGTCATGATAACCATGAACCAAATCTAAGGTATTGTATTTAAATGATGATAATTTTTTATATTATATTCATCAAAACAATTTCATGGGTTAGATGCCTCAACGACAACAAAATCAAGGGTACAAAAAAATCCATCTTTGTTCTAAAAAAATTCTATCTTTCTAAATATAATTGATATAATTGTTGGTTCACTTTTCATAATATCATATTATTTCATTTATCTTTGATATATGATTTTTTTTTTCAAAAAAATAGAAAAATTTATCATTATTGTGTCTGTAGTTATAAATCCTTTAATATTCACATACAACTATATTCATCTTAAACTATAGAAAAGTAAAATCATTTCTATTCTAGAGAAAATTGTATATAGTAATATATTTGGATTATATTAGAGAATATATTATTGGATCATCTAAATAATCATTATAAGGAGTATTCCTTTTTTAAACTAAACCATGTAACAATATTGTGTCCCTATTCATTGTTAATGTTTAGTAGATTGATTTTGATTCTTATAAATAAATTGTATTTACTTTTTTAAATGAGGTACTATATATGATCAATTTTTAACAAGACACATGGTTCAAATCTTAGTTATGGATGTGATTGAAGGAGGCATTCATGACCCAATAACTGATCATTACAAAATAACTCCACTTGATTATCAACTATGTAAATTGATACTTTTATGTTTTAGAGTATCAAAAAATGGGATTTCATGATAGATTCAAGATATATATGGGTTGATAAAATTATCATGGTATAGTAAAACTTTAATTATGTATACCACTATATCATAGACATGGATCCTTCTTAGGCCTATTATGGTTTACCTTGTTAATCATCCATTTATAAGATGAATGTAATAATTTTATATTTGATACTGAAAGGGTTGAAATTAGTGATAAAAAGTAATTCAATTTCAATAAAAAAAAATAATTAGATATTGATATTGTTTTTTATTTTCCTATGAATTTAATTTTTATAGTAGATATCCCTTTATAATTTTATTTATTCTTTTATATAGTTAATTTTATTATAAATTGTGTCCTATAATGGAAACATTATCATCGAGTGGGATAAAAATTGAGTTTTATTTCATCTTCAATTCACCCATCTTAATGTTTTTGTTTGGTTATTTATAATAAATAATATTTTTTCATAGAATGCTTCTTGGATTTTATTTTTCTAATATATTAAATATTAATGATTATTCACGAAGTATTATAGAAGAATAATGATATTATTTTTTCACTATCAAACATAAAATGTTTTTAATACAAAAATAATTATTAATAATGTATACTATTACATGATACAAATAATACTAAGGGAGTATAATAGTTAAAAACTTATTATTTACCAAATATGTGATATTTTAATATTTTATTTTAAAAAATTATATTCATGACCCAATTTACAATTATTGTGAATATTTTGAGAAAAATTTATTCAGATGTATGATATTTATATAATATGATTTTAATTTATGAAAACAAATATAAATATAAGAAATAAATTAGACTCTTTTAAATATTACCAATTTATTGTTAAATATCATTTTTAATTCTTACACTTTTGAATCCAGTGCTACTATTAGATATTGTTCATTTATTATTCCATATTTTATTTCTCATGGTCTTTGTTTTTCTACCTACTAGAATGATTTTGTTAAATTAAAAATAAATTTTATTATATGTACATTTATAATTATGGTTTTCAATGCTTATTTAAAGATAACTTATTTTCCCTTGTTATAGAATTGATAGAAGATGGATTTATCATACCAATCAGATTTCAACTGAGTTTCAATATAATAATAATTTTTTTTAGATTTTACATTTAACAAGGATTCAAATGGAGGTTTTATATAGTGTCCATGATATAAATGTGTTTAAAGACCATGGTAAAGACATGAATAAGTTATATATGATTCAATGAACTTTTTATATCAAACAAATTATAGTGTTTGGTATCATCATGGAGAGATGTGTCAATCATCTACTATTAATGAATGAAATGAAAGAAGTGATATATAGATTTTGATATGTGAACTATTTCCATTTGTGAATCATCCCAATAGAGATAGTATGACAGTTTATGAAGCAATGTTATTAGTAAAAATGAGGAAAATATTAATGACGATGTTGAGAGAGTAAGAATTTTATTAGATGATACCAAAACCCTATTATCTTATGAATTTACTAAAATGACAATGTTGGAATTTTTAATGTGGTTATATAATTGGAAAAAAATGATTGGAATTTCTAATACCTCCATTTATTATATTTTTACATTTTTTAAGTGATATCTTCATGATGGTGAAGTTATTAAATCAAATCATTTCAAGGCATGGATGTTATTTAAGTAACATGTATTTTAAACTGACAAAGTCAATTATTTTCCAAAAGATTGCTGTTTATTTTGGATGTAAACTGCAAATTGTAATGAATAAAAAATATGTTACATCTTGATGGAAGAAAAAATGTATATGAAACACCATCTCATGTGGCACAAAAATTCATGAGGAACTTTCCATTGATTCTCAGACATAAATATTGATTCATGTATGTTGAAATCCCAACCAATATGCGATGGAAGGATGATGAGAAAATTAATGGTAATGATGAGTTGTTTTATACTTCTGACAGACTATCATGGTGGAAATTTGGGTCACAACATCATGATTTTGAAGCTTAGGTGTGTAACATCAGGTTGAGTCTATCTTGTTATGGTATAATATATTTTTTACGATTCTTACTACTCACAACATGTTGCCAGATTTTATTCATGTTTATAATCTTCCTTTAAGGATGTTTTTGAGAAAACATTTCAATTTATTGAGTACATTGATATCGGGAACTAGTGATCTCGATAATGATATAGATTTATACTTGTATCCTTTAATAAGAAAGTTGAATTATGTTTGGGATTTGGACCTGCATACATTAATTGCTTCTCCAAAGAATATATTTGAGGTGTGTGTTTCCCTTCTATGGTCCATAAATGATTTCCTTTAATATTCAATGATTTCTGGGTAGAGAAGAAGGAAAATCTATCATGTCATGTTTGTGTGAAGAATACTCGATCAATAATGGTTAAAAATCATCGTAGATTAAGTTTCATGGGGCATTGATGATTCATTCCAATTGATCATCAAAATATGAAGAATCTTCAATTTTTTGAGGATAGTGTTGGTTCTGAACAACCACTCAATGTATGTCAATAAATGATGTGCGTAATAAATTTATTGATTACAGTTTTTCCTTATGGAATAGTCATTTGATAAATAAAAAGAGGAAGAATTTTGACACTGAAGTCCCATACAATATAAAAAAGGGAAGTATTTTTTTTTTGAGTTTCATATTGGTCTACAAATTTGTTATGTCATTTTTTGACTTAATTCATATTGAGAAAAATATGTCTGATATATTTCTTGTGATTGATTGAATCTCAAGTGGAATACCAAATATGACTTCTGATATCGTCCGGACTTGTTGGATTAAGATATTCGACTAGAACTGCATCCTATGTGTATTGGTGGAAACCAATTGAATGTTCATTATGATTCTTATGTGATTTCACTAGAAAGGAAAGATCATTTTGTAGATGTATTGGAGAATATCAAGTTACTCGATGTATATTCTAGCAACATATCTAAATAAGTCAACAAAAGATATTTTAAATTAAAATCCATGAAAAATCATTACTATCACATCCTTCTTCAAGAATTGATTCCAATAAAAAAATTCATTTTCTATATAATTATGTAAAGGTGAAATTGATTTGGTTGTTCCATTTTTATATATGTTTGTACTAAAAACTTATTAATATAATCTTGATTAAAATTCAGCAAGAAGAACTATTAATTCTATGTGACTGGGATAAAAAAATCCCTCCATCCATTTTCACCAACATGCTACATTTTATAGTTCATTTTCTGATAGAGACACTTCTCGATGGGCCGATCACTTTTTGGTAGATCTATCCCAATAACGCTAATATATTCAAAAATAAATCATATGTCTGAAAAAATAATTATCGTGAAGCGATCATTATGAGGGGTTATCTGGCCAAAAAAATTTATGGTTTTGTGTTCAATTTTGTTGTTTGATGTGGGAAAAAATATAATCTGGCAATGAGAAATGAAGATGAATAGTATGAAGAAACTCATCCCTAGTTTCCATATCTTCCCCAAAGAGAAGTATTTTGTGGGTCATATAAATTAGTAAAATTTATCATTTGAGAGAGGCATATGGAATATCACATTGTCTTGTTTAATTGTGGTTTGTTCAATGACTATATCAATTAAGTAATTTGGATATCTATATGTTATCTCAAAATATTTCATTTAACATATACCTTATACCTTTTTATCATATTATATATGGAATATAAACAAATTTTATGTAGATTTCATCGATCATTACCTTTGAAATCAAAGGTATAACCATTAAATTAAATATCTTAATATATATATATATCCATATAATTGTATTACGTATATCTATTTTAGTTATTTTTTTTTCCTGAAAACTGTGTTTCTCAGGAATTATGATCATTGGGTTTTGGTCCCAATTCTTTGGTTTGTCACTTCAAATCTTTAATAATCAATGGATATAAATTTTTTACTGCATAAATTTCTTTGAAAATGAGAACAAAACATGATGGTGTTGTGTAAACTTCTATGATATATTGTAATGCAAGTTCATCACATAGTTGACCCCGACATATAGATGTGTAATAAGATAAACTAGTTGAGAATGTTTTTGGATTATAATTATCAAATCAATTAAATATGATGAAATCTAAATGGTTTGATTAAATGAAGCGAGATGTTACATTTATTGATCATTGTTGATTTAGAGTTACTGACATGAGTAGATTCCTCTAGACTGATGGACTATACATTTTGGAATCAATGAGAAAACATCTGTTTTATTTGAAAAACCATATGAGACTAGATTATGGTTTAACTGATTATGTAATCCAAAGACATATATTTCATGTTCCTAGGGAATAAATTTCCACCATTTATGACCATATTGGTATAGAAAAAAATATTTCATATGATGACACATATTTTCACATTTTTAGAGTTTATCTTGAACCTGAGGTATTAGAGGGTAATTTATAAAAGTAAACATTTATGTTCAGAGTTAATTTGGTTTACAAATCTAGGGGTATCCCAAATTGGTATTGTTCTAATTACATAAATTTACTTTTATTTTTGGAATGATACGATTGTTTTAGTATTGTTTGGTTTTTTTATTTAATTGTACTTATTTCAATTCAAGAAGCTGGGTTTAAAATGGGTTTCTAAAAAATGTTCAACATGGTTTTAAATTATCATTACATAAATATGTCATGAAATTATTGTCTTTTTAGACCTCTAAATTTTATGTGTGATTTGTAAACAATATTTTTCAAAAATATAAATTTCATTATTATGTCGATTATGAAGAAACAAAATCGTGCATGAAGATATTATTTGATGTTGATCTTGGTATATGCGCATGTGGGTTGCCTTCAGTGAGAATAATAATCGTAATATTTATCATATTCATGAAATATAATTTATTCTTTATATCAATTATTTGATTTTTTTTATGGATATAAAATTCTATAGTTTCCTCCTATCAGCATTGGTTCGAGCTTGGATCCTCCTAGACCAAACAGATCACTCGTTGTACCACTGCCCACACAATCTCATTAGTGGACATCCCATCTACCACACATGTTAATCCTCCTCACGAGATTAATGGGGTGTTACCATCCACGCACTTACATCATCCCCTTTATCTTTGTCTTCCCATTCCATGTATATGCAAATTTTACTAATGTTAAAACTTTTACCATATCTATATTCATTCATGTATCCCTGGACCAACTACCCATATTCTGAAATGTCTACCCCACCTCATTTTCCTACAATCCATCATGCATATATTGAGTTTGTTGCTTCAGTTTTCACTAAACTTCTTGAATACCAGCCATATAATTATATGGAACATATACATCCTTCAAAGCCAACAGGTCCAACACAGTCCCTAGATGCCTCAAAACCTATTCAAGAGACTACATATGGTTTTTTTAATTATGAATGCTTCAAATTATATCATTTTAATTTTTTTATTACTGTATTGTAACATAAGTCTTCCTTTTACTATCTTATCTTATTCAATGTGTTCCTCTAGTAGGTGGCATGGGCTTAGTCATATGAAAAACTCTTAGAATATTGATACCCGGATTATGGTGGATTACAATGCTCAAAGTCAAATTGTATGTAAAAATGAAAGGTTATGTAGAAGTTTCATTGCCACTTTAGCCAAATACCACAATATCTTTCCATTTGAACAGTTATATTGGAGGTGTATCAGTGATTTCATCGAGTATAGGGCATGGTAATAAATAAGGGTAAGAGAATATTATAAATTAATATCTATATTAGTAATGTATTTATATAAATTATCATATTTGTTGTGGAGTAGGTTTATTTTTCATAAAATTGATGATGCCAAAGATGGTAGGTTGAGTGATTTGGGAGTGTTTGGGCATTAATACTAGCATGTGTTTCATATTAGTTGGAGGAGTTTAGAGGGTACTAATTGAGAGGGTCTACCAAAATACCCTAACTATCCAAAAAATCAATATCAAAAAATCATCTCTCATTGGTAGTATAAACAGTTTAAGCTACTACAACTATTTAATTGATTTATATAAAATTTATTTCTAATTACCTATACTGATTTTTTTTCAGAAAGTGTTAGATAAAAACAAAAATAACAAATATAGAATTATATATCAACAAACAATGGGGTGCACTACAATTATCGAGCATGTGAATAACCAGGTACATTCATCCTAATTGTAATAATGTAATTATTTATGTTGTTACTTAGTTATCATTTAATTGTACCAATCCTAATAACGCTCACCTCAATACCTACAAGAAACGACATCAAAAAAGAACCACCGAAAAATATATTCATAAATTTGTTCATTGGAATTGTTGATGGATTTTGTTCACTAATTTATTTCATTGATAACATGTGTTCATAAATTCATCATATCATCCCCTTGTTTAGTCCATGTTTCCTAGAAATTAATTATTATAAATTCATGAGAAGCATTGCCTGTTTTTTCTAAAATAATAGAAATAATCCCCAAAACCCACATCAAAAAACAGCTAATCATTTAGTAGTGTTATTTACCACAATTTTTATAGGTTTTTGATGCAGCAAACATGAATCCATATTTATACACATCTAATATATGGTTAAGATATATATTTTTTCATTACTTATTTTAAACATGCTTTCATGTGAATCAAAGGTCCAATATCTCATGATAAATTATTTTTCTCTAATAGAAGAAAAGGAAGAAAGTGAAATAAATGCAAAAACTAATGATAAAATTGTATGTTTTTTATTTATATTTAACATAATTTAATAAATTCATAATTTAATATGATTTTTATAATATTAAAAGTTTGTCATGGATTCCCCAAATGATAAGGATGCTCAAAACATTGGGACGCGTTATTAGTTGAGTTAGGTTTTATGACTGGAGAACCAGAGTAGTGTCCTATGTCGACTAGGAAAAAAAACATTGTCCCTTATAGGTATTCATAATCATTGGGCTCTTTTGTTGCCTCTCAGAACTCTGAGATAGAAATATTATATTCAGAAATAGATGAGTAAAACAAAATTTCTTTATTAAAGGAAAAAATAATTAAGCTGATGACTGAACATTTCATGAATGATATGTCAGTTTTGAGTTAGACACTACGATATGAGACTCCTGCTGTTTTTTCATTCATGTATGTAGTTAATTCACACTTTAAATGATGCATCGGGTGATTCCCATGAGGGTCATAATGGCGATGGTAGTTATGAAAATGTGAAGTTAGTGTTGACGAGGTTACTGATGTTGTTGTTTATGATGAGACTACAAATGATGATGTTAATAGTGCAGTTCGTGATGTTGTTGTTGATGATGTTTCTGATGATGATGAAGATGTGGATGAGGATAGGGATGGGGATGATGGTGATGGGGGTATATTAATCCCATTCACTTTTGAATTAGTATAGGTATTTTTTAATGAATATCAAAAACATTAACTAACAATTTGTATGAATTAGGATATAAATGTACGTTTTATTTGATTTATAGGTGCAGTGTGTTTTTGTTTTGTGTTAGTGTTGTTTATTTTTTTGGATTGGTGGAATGATTTTATGATTTTATTTTCTTCATTCAATGAAAATAATTTTGGATTGTGTTTTCATAGGGGGTGTTAAATGTGAATTTTTAAGGTAATTTACATATTCATAAGTCAATGCATTATTCTCTCATAACCACTTGACTTTGGATTCATTGAATATCTACTCCACAATCATCACATTAATTTGGATGCTATCAAGAATATATCCAACTGGGTATTCTCGAATAACAACAGCACATTCCGTAAGGGTATACAAACATTTCATCCTCCTTAACATACATCTTTCTTGTAAGACTATATTTAAATTAATTATATTTTTATTCCCATGGATTCTTGAAAGCATGAATGTTTTATCTTAACAAATAAAAATAAAAGGGGTTTGTGTGTTCACGTTGTTTGGTTTTATACCATATTATATTGTTGTAGTAGTATATCATTATCATATATTTCACATAAACCAATTGTATTCAATTATGGGTTTCAATTTCTTTACAAAGTCTATTCAGGAACTCATATTTTTTCTACAAAAGACTGATGGAGACCACTATCTAGAGGTATATTTATTAGTATGTACAGAGTCACAAAAGTCAATGATGTTTTCATCTATTCAATAAATTTGTGTTTGCAAAAATTTTACCTCTATGATACTTATTTTCCATTCCCTGAATGTAGAATAATACCATGGTTGGCTAGAAAATATAATTCATAAGAGGTCCCATATATGTCTATGATTTTCCATCATGATTTTTTCCATAACGGGTTTTGACCTCATTATTTGTAGAAGATATTTGGGGTTTTAATAATCTGTGCACATAAAGAAGATGATCATATGATGATTCTTTTTTTATTTTACATATGAATTTATTGGGATCTATTGATATTCATATTATAACTTTTACATTTTTTTCTATGTCATTAAATCTTTTTGAATTAATACCATACCCAATAGAGGAATATGTGAGGATTTTAAATGTTTGGTTTCCATAAAGCTATTTATTTTTCTTTCTATGGAAATGTTGAATGTGTTGGATCACATTATTTCAATAAATGATTGTTAAAATTTGAAACAATAATACTTTTACATGATTATAACAATGTGAAAAAAATAAATACACATGTACATTAGTATAGATTATTGTTTTCTTTTTGTTTTATGTTATTGTATTTTTCACAAATAGTAAAAATGAAAATAAGAAATACTTTTATAAAATTTATAATACAACATATCACATTATTATAGAGTGTTTTTATTATTATATTAAATATTAACTACTATTTTTGATCAGTTAAATTTTGATATAATCATAATTTATGTCTAAAATTTCGGTATCCATTGGGAAAGATATATGTAGAAGTGTTTGTATATGTCATGTGATTTCCCAACCCATGTGACCCTTGGGTCATGTGTGTAAAATTTATTTGTTTCTAATAAGGGGTACCAATGTAATATCTTATTAATCTATACGTTGATGTAAAGGATTACATCATTTTGGGGCTTCTTGATGATATATAATTTGATTATATTGATTTTATATTTTCGTTCTGATTTATTTAGTAATTAATTATGAAACCTTTTTAATGATATATGAACTCATATTCATAGAGGATATATTTTCATAAATTGAACAATTTAAATTGTTATAAGGATAGTGGTACTTATTATTTATTTCATTTTATATCTGTTATCATTATAATGTCATATATCTTCTTCACAAATAGTTTTCTAGAAATCGATGTTTGTGAAATTCGATGCCACAGTTGAAAATACATGGTTTAGGTTTTGTTATTCTTATGATGGAGATATTAGGTCACGGATTGATCTGAATGTGATCAATAGGTAAATAAACTATGTTATGAAACCTAATGTTCACTCTAATATTGTTAATTTGTTTTGATACCATCTTTATCATGATTGATGTTCAAATTGTTTTTCAGTCAATTGATTATAAAACATTAATTTTCCCTCTTGTTCTTTTTTGTCATATGTTATTTCCATATGATTTTGAATCAGATTATTGAGTCATATAGGGAATATTTTAAAGCTATTAATTAATTAATTAATTGGACGATTGAACAAAAACTTTTTTTGAATGATGGAGCCTCAAAGTTGTGATTTGGTGTTGTGGTGTGTCATATTTTAGGAATAGTATTTTCTATCTGTGAAAATTTTGGGCTATTTTGAGATTCATTAATAGACCATAGAATAATTAATAAGTAAGGCAGGCTTATAAATTCATTCACCATGACTCTAATAATTTATTACTATACACAAGAAAATATTCTATCATTTTACAAACATAATAGGATAGTACATGAATCATATAGATTTATAGATTTATTTTTATCTATGTTACTCATGGGTTATGTCGGCTATAAATTCCTTAATAATGACAAGTTCATCATTTCAAAATGTAGGATTTCATCTTGTAGATAAAAAGTATTGATACAAAGTTACAGTGATGATGATCCTATTCCAGTGCTTCATCATCCAGTTGATGGATATTTGGACGGTGATATATCAGTTTATGGACCTCACTATGATGTATCTTGATGCATGCATTTATTGTAGAACATCAACCAATTTCAAAGAGAGTAGGCCCACCTATTTTTTGTATTCCATCCCAGCTGAGTTGATTGAGACTACTCATAGTTTGATTTTACATTTTGAGTTCTAGTGGTAGAAGCCTCCTAGGATTTGTAGAAATCCATATCCATGTTGTGTTGAATGAGACTACTGAAAAATTTATTTTACATTATGAGTTCCCATAGTAGAGGCATTCTAGGATTTCTAAGAATCCAAATCCCTCGATAGTAAGTAATTTACTAGTATTGAGGAATCACATTTCATATATGGTTTGGAAATCCCTAGATCATATGTTTTTTCTAGATTGGAGACTTTTACTTCATAAAACTGGTCTTTGTTATATATTAATTACTCAAAATCAAAATGAGTTCAATCTATCCATGTTATTATTTAATGTTCTCTTTACAGAAGTTTGTTGTCTAATGACACTAAGGATATTATGTGTTTAGAATATATATTACTTTTATAAGGGTAGCATGTCTGTGTAAAATAATATATCATGGGTCATGGATATCAGAAGGTACTCATTTAAAATTGCACATGAAAAATACAGAATTTTGTTTTTAATTAAATAGCTAATGTAAGTATATTGATACACTTGATCAGTGTTCGGACAATATTCAATGATGTTAAAAACCTATTGTAGACTACCTATTGCAATAATTTTCTATTATTAAATAATGGAAAAAATGTAGGATATAAATACTACAGAGGTGTAGTTGTATTGTATATATTTATATAAATCCATAGGAAGTGAAAATATTTTTATAAAAACAATAACACATCCCACTCCACACTATTCTCATCAAGACATGGGTTGTAATCAACCTTTTTTGACTAGTGTTTGATGGAGGTAATGCACTCATGTTCTGAATTCACCTAGAGGGAGAATGATATATCACCACTAATACCATTCCAACAATCATTTTGTCCCCATACTAATGACCAGCTCGTGTGTGATACATCATCATACCAAAAAACATGTTATATTATTCAATTCATAGATCAACATCCCCATATAATTTCATACATGGTGTGAATTACACTCACATATAGTGATTGAAATCATCTGAAGATATTCTGTCCAACATCAACATATAATTCCTTTAAATCGATGGGTAGAACCATCATATGTTTCTCAACTACTATGGATACTGGTAAAATCCAATGGTCAATACCACCCCATGGGCCTTTCCCTTATTCAGATTATCCTAATGATATCGGCCCATAGTTATAGTAAATCAGCATTACCCTATGTGAAAAAGAAAAATATAAAACCTCACTAATTATCCGTGATAGGGGTTATTACTACTTGTGTTATCCTAGGTAGACCACATAACCCCACACTCTCAAAATCCATACCCATTTTGTTCCTAAGGAACCATATAAAAAAAATTATTCCACAATAATAGTCATTACATAATGTGAAAACATTCTAACAAATCATTGAGTAGTTAACCAAGAATGGTTATACTAAACATGGATTAAACTATCATTACCCACATTTTGATAACCCTAGGCTACTTACTTGAACAATAAAAATCATAAGCGGTACCATCCCTAATCACACAAAGGGACCTACCCATGCTTTTAAAACTATGGATCCATAAACACACCAATAAAAAGTAAATATCTATGCAAAACCTACCCAGAACTATTAGAAACCTACTCATTGAATCACCTAATTAAATTTGACCCATAGAGGAAGATATTGAGATACCAATGAAAAAGAAAAAAGATGATTACTTACATTGATAATAGATACATCAAATATGTAAGTAGAAATATACAATGTAGAAAACCAAAGTATTCATTGTATTTCCCATGAAAATATCCTATAATAAACGGAACTACGAACTAACACCTAATACAAAAGATCCCCTCTTTATAGGAGAATACAGAAAAGGAAAGGTGGAATCACATGCTCCTTACACAGTGGTGAATAAAAATAAGGCTTCCACATTTAAATAAATTTAAATAAATTTAATTATTTTAATTAAAATTTATAATTTCCATTCTTTACATGGTAACTGGACACTGGGTTCATGCTCCAAATCCATCGGGTGGTTGTTTGACCTGATAGAACCACCCCCACCATTCTATTGTTCCCACCATATACCCCTTACTTTTCTACTAGGTAGCTAGTAGATTATGTATTCAGGAGAAAAGTCCATACTCTAGGACCATATTTACAAATCCATCACTTAGTGCTTCTTTGACCCCTTTTATATTTCAAATATGCCCAGTTATGCACAATCATGATGAACATAGAACTAAGCTGCCTCACTCAAATACAAAAGCAATCACAACCTCCATAGCGTAGAACAAATCTTCCTAGAGCTTTATCGGGACACAAAATTTTCAACCCTAACCAAGAATCAAGTGTTCCATTAAACATAATAATAAACCATAATAATGATTCTAAAAAAACATATTCCTACTCTAGATCACCCTAAATAACAGACACAAAAAACCTGATTTTAACTAAAGGTAGTCACCGCTATAGAATTCATCAACCTGGTCACATAAAAATAATACTATCCAATATGATAATGGTAACTTACCTGACAATCTTTCCATGTTAGCTATATACCCCTACCAGAAATAGGCTTTAGTTATTAACCAAACCATTACACATTTCCATGTATCATACCAGATTCCCAAACCCTATCCTATACTTTTTCAATCCATTTATACATAACACACAACATGTTCACGCAACACTATTTATGATTATCATGAACAAACATCATGAGAACTGGTAGTATTGAAAATAATTGAAGTTATTGTTGTTGATTTTGGAATGTTAAATTATAATGTAATATCTACTCAATGGTAAGGGTATTATTTGTTGACCTCATGAAGATAGTGACCACGATTGATTTGCTTCTCACTAATATGGTGTTTCAGTTCCAATGATTCCGTAGGATACTAGGATATTAATATAGTTTTAAAGTTTAGTTATCGAATATTAAAACTTCCATGAATACCATTACCCAAAAAGGAAATACATTCATCGATAAATACCAAGGTCAAAGAGCCTTTATTTTTGTTTCAAAAGTGGTAGCTATTTTATAATTTCTAAATGAAAGAGATGTGTTTGGGGTTTTCTTTAATTCTTCCTGTTCTAATGATTGATTGTAGTATAGATTGTTTTTTGTAACTGGTTTGAAATTGGGTTTTCTTCTATAATGTATTTCTTTTATAGGTGATGGATGAATGGAGGCATGATGGTGGGAAGATTCTACATTTTTTTGAGAAGCATCTATACACCCAGTTCATTGAACCATGAGTAAATATTTGGGTAGGTAGCTGCTGCGCTTATGGGAGAAGCATCTATACCCAAAATTCAATAAATCATGGTTATATTAGATGTTTTGTGAATATCTATAATTGTAGCTTACATAACCCATGGGTGTTAGGAAATTTTAATTTGATTTTCCCATTGTTTTTTAGAGACTGTGGGTAAAAATTTATACTGACACCTTGGTAGCCAATAGTTCATGAAACCGAGGATATGGCCTATAACCGTGGTTACATGGGAAATACACACGATTTTAAATAGTGGCTATAGTTGATGTTTCCAGTAGTGATTTAGTTATTACGTGTTAAATTATGTATTCGTAAAATTTATTTTATTCATATAGAGAAACAATATATGATGAAATTAATTTTATATATCCAATAAATATATACATATTATATAACAATAGTTGTGATTTATTGTTCAAAAATATAATTACATAAGTAATATCAACATATCATAGAAAAATAAAAAATAAAAAATAAATAATATTTTATTATAAAGGGATTCATAACATATTAAAATATTTTTACAATTTAGGGGATGATAGATTATCTGCATTATCTCATCCCACAATCTTCATGTGCATTGTTGGAACCAAATTTCATTCATCACATGTACAGTATTATTAAAAATTTATTATTAATAAAAAAAGTAATTATCACCATATAAAAAAGTGGCCTCCGACCACATTTTCAATACATCTTCATTAATTTTTTTTCATAACAAAACACTACCAATTTTTATTTCTACTTAATCATATATCACCCTCCTATTCTTCTGCTCATAATATATTTTCCAACGAGTCCCATTTCAATAATTTTTTTTTGTTTTAGATTCTAAATATCAATCATGTTATAGAACATTCCAATTACTATAAATTCTGTGTATGAGGTTTTTTGTATAATATTTAATTTCCTTATAAATATTTTATATTATATACCTTGATATCATTAATAATGGGTGAATTTTCCTAATTAATTTCTATTAACATATATTTGTAATTAATTGTGCTTAAACATATTAATTATGTTATTAATCTAAATTTAATTTGATTTACAATATAAAAAAGATAAATGGGGTTTTTTATTTTTAAAAATCATTAAAAAACATAGTTTCAAGATCAATTATTATTCTCAATTAATAATTTTTTCATAAAAATCATCAATATCAAGAATTAATGTTTGTTCTAAAAATATTTTTAATTTCTAAGAATATTTATGTGGTTTCAGGTTTCCCCAATAAATTTCATTTACATTTGACTCATAATTTAAATAAAATGTTTCTGGTAAAAAAATTAGACCTAATCATTAATGTATAGCTAGTAACAAGTATTTTTTCATAACCTTATTCACTGAATAATTTAGAACATATTTGTTTTTATAGTTTCATAAAATTTTCCCATCATAGTCAATACAATGACAATATTTATTAGATAACTCAAATAATAGTAACATCCACTTAATAATTCATATGGTACCTTGTGATGGCCCATTCAGAATTAAATGAATAACACCAATTTGGGTGGATGATGATATATAATTTTATCATTTAGAATAATAAATACTTGAATAAATTATAGAGACATTCATATCAAATTTTCAAAAATATTCATAGCATAGATTTGAAATAACACTGTTTCAGATAATCATTAAAGAGGCCATATTTTTTAAGATTGAGATAAATTGTTTCTGTTTACTTCTATGTGGAATATAATAATGAAACTTATATGTAAAAAATGTTATGACTTTGATAAATAATCCCATTAATATTCTTGATCACATCAAAATTATAGCCTTTCATATCCTACATCTTACTAACCCATCACAAATTCATGACGTGTTCTATGTGTCCTAATAAGTTGATTATAACCCAAAACCCTAAAATATAATTCATTTATAGATTATTCAACAAGATATTGTTATCATTGGAGAAGATGTGTCAAAGAGGTTCACTTGCGAAAATATTATCTGTTATAAAGAAACACACCTAATAAATATGAAATATTTAATCTAGATTCCTTACAAGATATTAGAAAATTTCAATAAAATACAATTAATATACCCTTATTTATTCTCAATATAGTATATGATTTGAAATTTCATATATTAAATTTTTAAATGGTGGATGGAGATAATCACCTTTTCATATATATGTTTATTTATTTTATTGATTAACCATATACCATGTTTATTAATTTAACATAGTTTAAAACATATTCACAATATAATATAGATAAACCCCACATCAGACAATAATACTTCTAAATTTAAATAAAATCATAAAACAACATAAAAATGTTATAAATTAAATGAATCGTAGTTTATTTTTTATAAAAAAATTATTATTTTAGAAAAAATTTATTGTTTATGGTCATTAAAATATATATTGATAATAATTTGTAAAATTAAATATAATTTTGTTCAATAAAATAATTTTATAATATATGTGTAATTATTTGAAATCCTAAGTAATATTTCTAATGTCCAAAAATATTATTTTCCATTAAAAACTAATATTTATGTATCAATAAAGATTTTACCTTCAAAATTATAGTAAAATATTTATATTATTATAAATTGTAAATAATTTGATTTTTTTAATAATATTTTTAATGTTATCAGTGGGTTTATGTTTTGGATTATGAAAAAAATTACATTTTTGATGAATAGTAAAAAAATTATAAATATTTAACATTTATTACATCATAATGATATAAGAAAAAAATATGAAAGATAGTTCTTATCAATAGATATATTTGAGAGATTATATAATGAATTATTTGATAATATTTTTTATTTATAAAAATGTCTTCCATTTCTAGAAAAGAAAATATTTTTATTACAAAAGTAAGAAAATTTTTATTCACTATATTTTAACAAATAATCACAATCTGTAAATATGTTTTGACTTACATTCATAGAAAAATAAATGAAATTATTATAGCCAAACGCTACTAAATTTCATTTGAATAAATACTATTCATAAGAGAGTAGACTCGGGGATTAAATAATAGATATCTTAATGTCAAAATACTCATCCATTATTTTACAAATACACCTTGTTCCATCCACTAGGAAGTCATTTTTCATCCGTTACTCAAATACCAAAATATTTATCATTCACACTTACAATCTTCTATGTACTCATATGCATGTTTTGGTTTCTAGGTAAAACCATGTTCTAATACATTTCTATACTTGTTTTTGTCAATTCATTGTGGTTTTATATGATTATTGAATCCTATCAAACATCAGTGCAATGTATTCTCACTGGTATTGTATTGATTATATGTAATTTAAATTATTTTTCAAAATGTTTATTATAGTTAATAATTGAAAATATGGTTACACTATTTGTTCCCCATATTAATGATAATTTTTGATATTGATTTTAAATTTATTCAATACTTCATTTGATAGAGAGATATGGTCTACATTGTGTACTATTTAAATTATAGAAATCTGATCCAATAAGACATTTTAAAAAACATCAAAGAAAAGATAGTAAAAATATGGTTGCACATGCTGCACATGATTTAAAATATTTTCTATAGAGTATTGTAAATGTTTTTCAATCAGTTAATAGAGGAAAAAAAATTATAAACCATGTAATCATCATTATTGGTCCAGTTCAAAAGTAGAATGATCATATGTTTCATGGTTATTTTTAATCAAAAAAAATGTGTGGAAAAACTCAACAAATTGAATCATCGATTTTCCTGGTACACTAGAAGAGATGAATATTAAATTTCTGACCAATAGGTTCATAGATCATTAATTCCAATGGTGGTATTTATTTATCCAAGATAGAAACAACTATTTATATATATTGTAAAATTTGTAAATATTTTTTAAAAAATAATTATATACACACACATTAAAAATATATATATTATCATATATACTTATATTAATGAAATAAAAATTATATATAATAGAATATGTTGTTGTGTTTTAAATTTACATTTGTTTTACCCCATATGTAGTTTATAGTGTATTGATAATGGTACATATCTTTTAGTGAGGATTGAAACCTGATATTATATCCAATATTGATGTTCTCTTTATTGAATATTATATGTAGTTGGTTAATAGAGAAGAATTATATTAAAGATATATTTTTGGAATAATATTAAAGGAATAATTTTTACATCCATAAGGAACCATTGGGAACAATACTACTGAAATGTTTTGGAAGAATTATGTATATTTTTAGGGAGGATTCTCACGTGAATGTATTCTCTGTGAATGAATTAAACATCCATAAATATGATAAATATATTAATATATTTCCAATGTCTAACATTTCATAATAGGAATAATAGATTCACTAGAACACCATGGAATATAAATCATTTTCTCTATAAGTAACATCTCAATTAGTGTTATCATAAACATATGAGATGGGCAGCTAGAATAAGATCAATTCGTCTTCATATTTCTAATGCTCAAATAGAAAAGTATAATAATACATGCTCACATCCATAGACATACTTGAAACTAGATGTTTTTTTTGAACAATCCCATTATTTAGTCAACACCTTTATAGGGAAGAACGTGTTATCATATTGAAGAAGACTCACCGTTATGAGGAGTAGAAATGGATATTGAGATAATGAAACAAGTTCCTTATATGGCATGACGTACCATTATTCTAATCCCCACCCTTATGCATGTCTTATTTGGTATGTGAGAATCAAATAATTTATTTAAATCTTCTATAGTTACACAATAACAATTACACATGGAAATAATGCCTCATGTCATGAGCATTAAGAAACTTCTTAAACAACAAGAGTGTAATGGATTTAAATTCCATGCATGGTCTAGTTTTATTGAATTATTGTTATTTATCTTGAATTTTATAATTCTGGATATGTTTTTTTAAAATTAATCTTTGGTATAGATTGGTTGGTGGGATTTACATCCAATATCAATTGTTATACTATGATAATAATTTTTATATCCCTATATAGAAATCTCCATCTTTTCTATGGATATTGGGAAATAGATACATATCGAAGTTTACCTTTAGTTAGAGTTGATGGAAACATATCCATCCAGTTAATTGAATTGACATTGAGAATATCAAATGATATAGGGAATGCAACTCTTCTTAAAATAATTTTTCAATACCCTTATATCATTTTGAACTATTTCTATAGTTACCCACCTAATACTAAAGTCAAATTTACTATATACCTACTATTATTAATATGCCCCCTTTCCCTATAGTCTAATAGAATGACTCAAATAGGGCTGTGGGAGTTGAAGGACTGTTTGGATACTAGGAATGTACATATATTGTTAGACCTAATACATTTCATTGTGTTTCTCCAATTTCATTCATAAATAAGGGATATACTACTTCTCACTTTTTTATTGGATATCATAATTTGAATCACATGAATATTTAAAATTGTTATGTAATTCCATAAATAGAATTTATTAATGATCTATTTAAGGGTTAAAACAAGAATTATAAAAATTTTCTATGATTTGGATATAATTATATTAAATTTAAAAGGGATTATATCTATAAAATAGTATTTTTATGTCATTAACTCCATTATGAATATTTCATAATGACTATTATTTTTTTGAATTCCCCATTAGATTTAGGGGTTTTTTCACCATATATTCCATGGATACCTGAATCATTTTTAGAAATTTTTTATGATATTTTGGTTTACTCTATAAAAATAAATTATAATGAGTGGAACATGTAAATTGTAATGAGTGCATTGTGATATCATATTTAGTATGTTGTTTTTTCTATGTGTGATTTCCAAAATTATTAAGTGAGTATACTAGGGTCTTTCATTTTAAAATAAAGAATATTAGTTAATAATATGGTGATATAAGTTGTATTCTCTTTAAATATAGTAAATAATGTCTTGGAGGTATAATGGTTTTTGAAATTATACAGATATTATCGGTGAATTATTTGGGATTTATCAAGACGTAATTCTCCCATGAATACATTTAAAAATAATGGTGTTACATTTGATGTAGATGATTAATTTCATTGTTGTTTTTAAAAACATTCAATTATTCCCTCCTTCGAAAAAAACACGATCATTCCAAAATTAGGTAATTGATATGTGGAATATTATGATTTTATATGATCTATTATTGGATTTCTTAGCATATTTAGATACCATTTTATGGCATATACTACAATTTACAAGTTTGAAAATGACAATAATTATCCGATGTTTATTTGATATTTACTAAATTTTTCAATGTTTAATCAAAGTAGAATAAATGCATATTTGTAGAAGACATCCCAATCATCACTGACCATAAGACATTGAAATTAATATTTTCTCAAAGTGTCTAGATCATGAGGAAAAATTTTGAAATTGTACCACTAGTTTTATGATGTCGACATGGTATATATACATGGTAGGTTGAATTATATATATGATGATTTGAGTTGTAAATTGATATACGTGGTTTTCAGAAAATCTTGTTCCCATTGACAACTGATTAGAGTATTGTTGATATGAATTTATATTTTTCTAGATAAGTTGAGGACAATGTTTTCATTTTGGGTAGTATTGATCCAGATTTATAAAGATGGTAAATGAAGATCATATTAACGATTGTGAATGTTTCACTATATAGTAAAAAATAAATATTAGTGATACTTCTTATTACTAGACATAATATACACACTCTTTTTAATGATTTCAAAATTAAAATACAATAACTTATTCTTCTCATAAATTGATTATTTTTTCCTTTTACCATAAAAAATGGGTTATTCATAATTGTATTCATAAAATATACATTTTAAGGAACGATCAAATTTTTTTTGGTATGTGAAAAATGTATGATTATAGAATATTTTTTGAAATGTATTATATATCATAAGGTAAAGGATGTATATTATAGATTAAAAGATATGTTACAGTCCGTACATATATATTTAATGACGTGGGAGAAAACTGGGCTGTATTTTTTCATAATCCAACCAAGAATGTTTTTAAAACATGATTCAAAATGGGATGTAGTTTATTTATTTTCTATGTAGTCCGGAATTATCACTATAATATAATACAACATGTTAGATTACATGTATATATTTTAACTTTGGGATTTTATTAGATTTCATGGAATGCATCTTTGATATTATTTGTTACATATCCACATTTTACTTATTGATTTTTTATAACATTATAACATTCTATGGTAATTAAATTATAAATGAGGACCATATGTTACACATATATTTATGAAAATTGAAAAAAAAACCATTTAAACATTGGATGATATGATCTTAGATTCTAGAATTGATATTTTTGGGTCATTGGATGATCATACACGTTTGGGTAAATTATAATATATCAATAGTTACTATGACACAATATACATGCCAAATTTCTCTCTTTTTATATATATCCTTGATATTATCATTTATTCTGAGTAGAGGTCAGGGATACATCATTGATCAGACTATGTCTTGTCCATTGGACCATATAGAATATCCAGGAGACCCAAGAATGGACGGCTTCAACACAAGGAAATGAAAATTACAATCTTTATATTGTGATTATAGTATAAATTTTTTCTGGAATGTGTATCCTAATCATAGAAATTATCTCTTTGAAAAATCAGAGATGTTACCATTATTATAAGTTGGACCGTTAGAAGAAATAGAATGTCCTGCAATAATCATATACTGGAAAACATTACAGGTGAGCTTTAATGATTTTTATATCATCATTCAATTTTATCAATTGGATATGAATTATCATAATTCATAACATGTAATATATTGAGATTATATTACTCATGATCTTGATGAAAAATTTTTCCACATACTGATACAGGTTGAAAAATTGATTGGAGATACCATTTGAGGGAGTTCTATTTTTGGTGTGATAACATTGGTAGCATTTTTAGGTTCCAAGAGAAACATGGGAATAGTAAAATTTTATACATATGCAATTCCCATAAATTTTCAATAGATACATTCATATCTATCTTCTAGAGGAAGAAAATACATATAGTTAAAGGAATATAAAACCTCAAATTTGAGGTATGTTACCTTTATCGGCGTGTGGTTTTATGTTTAAAATAATAGGAATAATGTTGATCAATTGTCTAGTGGTGTAATGAGGAGTGAGACAGGAAATATTTCTACAATAAATTCTGCAATAAAAATTCATCATTTGAATTATTTTTTGACATTAAATCATAGTAATATATTTCATGAAACATTTCATTGCATGAATGGTTTCTATCAGGTCCATTCATGTCATTCAAATAATTTATGTCATGAAATCAGTTTCACCTAAAAGGTAATATAATGAGATATGAATATAAAAGTAAGTTGAATATTAAATAATTCGTGATATTAATACCATTTATGACATTATTCCATCAGGACTATAATTTTTTTGTCCCTCATGTGGTTTTATTTTTTCACATTTATCCTCCTATATTTTCCTCTCAAAATATAAGGATTATATATGGAATATTTGGAGGGAATCAATGTCATAAATCTAATGGAAAATAATCATTGAATTCTAATTAGTGACATAAAATAAGAAATGATAAAATAAGATTATCAATGGAATCATTTAAAATTATTTATAAAAACATAATTATGGTTGTTGGGTTCTCTTGCACTCTATAGTTCCAAAAATGGTTGTCTAGACAGTAGATAAATTTTGATTTAGCTTTGTCTAAAATATCTTTTGGGATTTAATTGGAAAACCCCTAATTGATGTAATATCTAAATGATTACATTATAGATTTGGAAATTATATTTAAGTAAATTGTTTCATATAATATCGTCTTATGATTATTATCATGTGTTCATTTTCAAATGGAACAGATAATGGTCGCTATTACCACTGTTAAGTAGTAATTTGGATCGATTATTTGTGAAGAACCAATGGAAAATGGGCTCACCAAGAAAAATATTTCGGAAATGATGGCCCACCACACACAATTACATACATTCACATAGTTTCATGTATCATATTTGTGAATGGGTGTAGAATTGGAACAATTAAACTAATAATAATTAATGGTTTTAATGTTTTTGTTTGATGAATTCTGTATATATGGTTTATAGAACTGCTATGAATTTTTTTTCTTTTTCTCTTTAAATTTTACGAAATATTCATATTCATTTTTTTTCTGACTAGATGTTTTTGTGTTATCATTAAGAAAATATTACCAAATGTTGCACTCACACCATACTTGTTAACATTGTTATTTATAGATGTTTTCTAGCAAGATATATGTAAGGTACACATTTTTATTTCACTAGTGGGGACCCTTAACATCCTATTTTAGATTTTGATGCTATATAATATGGGTGAAAAAAACATCTTCTTTGATGGTTCCAACATGGATCCAATGTTTTATATTTTTATTATTATCCATACTCCTTTATTCATTTAATTGTTACTATATTGTTGATATGTATCAGCATTTCATTGATTTATTATATTTATCTTTCTAAGGTAGGGTATTAATGTAAATATTTTTAATGAAATATTTATCACTACCTGTAGGTATTCTATGTAAATAATATATATAAAAATATAATTTCACCATATTATTATATTTCTTATATAATATTATAATATTTAAAATTTATAAAGTGCAAAATTAATGAAATTAAGGTAAAATCAGTTTAAATTATAAAAATATTTCAAGGCATTAGCTATTATAAATACATAGTGTAAAATAAATAAAACCATATTATAACTAAACTTTAAGAAAAATATTTTATATAATTCTCTTTTAGAAAATATTCTTGAAAACATTGATATAGTTTACATAGGTCACAATGGATAAGGAAAATAAAAAGTTGAATTGTAAGGGGAATCAATATCCAAAACCATTCCATTTGGGTTTACATTTATTTATCTTTTTTTAAAATGATTGTTAAAAAATTTCAATGCATTATTATATTCTTGAAAATTATTTATTAGTATATACATGTCATTAATTTATTTTGATTATTTATATAAATTTTTATGGACTGATAATATAATGTATACATTAGAAACCCTTTTGATAAATCAATATTTTTTCTTATCATTTAAAAAAACATGATCTTTTATATTCAATTTTATTCATTAAATAACTAAAATATTATTTTTTATTTAACTTTCAAGGACATCCAGTCTTTATGCATAATTTTTGGACATAATGTATTTCATAAACCTATTCTATATTTTATTGGTCTAATTGAGAGACATGGTTTATAAATGTGTCCCTTATATAAAGAATTGATGGAAATAAGTATATTATGATGTTATGGGATGGTGTGGATTTATATATTCCTATAGTTAATTTGTTACATTGATATATATAGCATCCTTCCTTTTTATTACATAACTCATTATTTTATTTTAAAAATATAGGATATTTAATGTATATTGTCATGGAAAAAAGGTACAAAATACAATAAAACGTATAAAACTCTATTAAAAATCTTTAATGTCATCGTGAAAATTTCATCCTAAGTACAATTAATTTATCTCATAAACAAGGGACATACATTAATGGAATGGGTGACCAATGGCCGAGTAATAAAAACTAGTGAAACAGTTTACATGTGAACTTGTTAAAAATCAAACAGAACATGGGATTATCACAATGGCATGATAAATATGCATATAATAATAATATAAATGATTCATAACTTGAAAATGTGGCTACACAATTTATGTTAGGCATTCATAATCATATCACCATGTTCTATCACAAAGGTGTCATAAAAATTACCCAGTTTATTCACCTAGGTATTGTACAAAATGTAATCTCTAGATATTAAGTTCATTGACCAATGCATTGAAAATATATCATGGAACAAGATTAATATGTATTTAATTTAAATTTATCCACATATATCTTTATCAAACACTACATAAATAACAAATAAATAATAAAAGATATGGGTATTATGGCGTTTTTGAAAGTGCATAAAAAATTTATCATTATATCATTTACAACCCATGGAATGCGAATTAGGGTTTTATGTATTTCAATTAATGAATAATATATATATATTATATATGACTTAATGAATACCCTATGATATGAAATATGTTTTCTTATTCGAATATTTAAAATTATACAATATCATGAGAAAAACATATATTTGGAGACAAAAATTATACAGCATAACGGCTATGAAACATGGTTTAAGAAAACATAAAAAAGAGAGGGGAAATAGGTCACCAATTCATAAAATACTCATAATATAGTAGTGATATGTAATAAAATGTAAATAAGCAAATGGTATGGAAACTTGAAAGACATGAGGAATGAAGAGAACATGAATGAATAAATTTGATGTTGAGAATTCCCTTAAGAAAAATCAACATCCTAACGACATCACATAAAACATCAAAATATGAGTTGATGAGAGTGGAAATGGTATCCCATCATTTGGAAATAAAATGGAAAGAAATAATGTTATGCAAAACTATACAAGAAAATAATATAATGAAAACTAAAAGACATAACATAAAATATGTCTTAACTAAAAGAAGAGGGTGAAAAGCTCCCTTACTATTAAGAGCATCTTAAAAAGATGAATGTTGTGACTTTTGAGGGGATTAGGGACACCTCAAGATGACTCCATGGGAGTTTTAAAGACCATGGCTTCATTGAGGAGATATTTTGAAAAAAATGAATGAAGGAATTGGATGGTATTTATAGAAAAATGTGAGAGAATATATCATTAACTTCCAAGGGACACCTCATTAGTGCTATTTCCATAATAATGGGCTTGGAAAAGGTATTTTCCCATGGTATTGGACACTTAGAACACATCATGTAATATTATAAACCGAATGAGTAAATAAACATTTTAAATTTGATATTACATCATTATTATTTCATAAAACACTACAAGAACATAAAAACTATATTTTTAATACTCATTAAAATACAAAACATTTTATAACATCTCATAATTCACCATATCCTAACATGGATGTTTGGAATTAAAAATAAAATCCATTTTAGAAAAATAATTTTCTAATTATTTGATCTATAATTTTTATGTAAAATAATTATTTTCCCTAAAAAATACTTATACATAGCTAATAATTTCTGATATTTTTCTTTACTAATGCTATTATATAACATTGAAATTCTTGTTATATAAATTATATTTAAATTTTCTTCTGATATTTTACAATTCCATTTGTCACATTTCTATTTATAAAGGTAATATTACTATTCATAATATACTATTAACCGAAAATTATGTTGATCTTAATATACTGTATATTTCATTTTAATCATAATGGTATATGTCCATTTTTTGAAAATAATTCCACGTTATTATTTCTATAAATTAAAAAAAATTAAATACACATTTTTTCAATATTCATCAATAATATGAAACTTTTAGAAATTAATCTTATAATTATTATGAAATTTGATCTTCAAAAAATTGTCCATAATTAGAAAAAAAAATTATTTATACAAAGGAATTATACAAAGTAACTAAGGCCTCATTACATAGCCCCTTATAACAATGACATAAGATATAAGAGTAAGGTGTTTAATGCTGATAGAATCTTGGGTCAGCTCGAACATCATTGAATTAGTACTGACTTCTATTAGTTAGATCATTTCCAAAAGTCGATTACGTTCATGATAATCATAGTGAGGCTCTGCTTGGACATGGTCCAGAGAAAAGACCAATGATGCGACCTCCTTCTTAAGCTATGATCGATGGGATTTATATGACCTGAGTCTACTGGATGAGGCCATCGACTCTTCTTTTTGTATTTCAGAAACATTATTTTATATATTTTAAAAAAAATTATAACTTTAAAATTTATTATAGTTTCCAACATTAAAATTCTTTAATGGTCATATAATGGTCAAAACCGAATGGTTAAATTTCATTTATAGTTGTGTTTATTTATTGATTATGACATTATATGACATAAATTTTCCCGAAACCAAATATTATTTAAATGTTTGGGTCATTACATTCATCCACCCTTAATAAATTTCATCCATGAAATTTTAACTCGTAACCTCCAAAGAGAAAATGCGTGGGTACTTCTGCCTCATAAACTCCTCTGGTTCCCACATGGATTCTACATGTTTTTGTATCTTCTACAAACACTTTAACAAGTTTGATAGTCTTGTTGTGTGTAACCTTGTCTCTACGATCTAAGACCTCTATCATCTACACCTCATAAGAGAGTTAATGTTCCAGTTCTTCCGCCTCTAGATATATTACATGTGAAGGGTCAGATATGTATATTATAAAGAGGGATATGGGGATGTCATCATGAATTTGAGACATATTTGGAAGATGTTCAAGCCGATAGGACACTACTCATACACAATAACTGATTTCATAGTGGCCAATGTACCTAAGATTTAGAAAACATGTAGAATCCAATTAATGATATTTGGTTTGAGATATTATAGCTTTTTTCTATTGAAATATAATCTAGAAATCATTGGAAAAAAATATGATAAATTATGTTTGTTCTGAAATTTTTTAATCTCAATTAATGATACAAAATTATAGCCATAATACCTAAAATATCTATTGAAAAATTCTTACTTAATTTATCTGATTTGATCAAATTATTATTTTCATTTTGAAATGTTCCTCAATGATAAGAATTCACATATCAAGTAGTATCATATGAAATAGCCTCTACTCAACGTGTCATATGAAACATAGCCTTGTCATCAAACCCATCTATGGGAAACTACAAAAATTTGTTTAACACATTGTGTTAAAGACTCATCTATAATTGGATGGACAAGGAATAAAAAATTACCATTTGTGAAATATGGAAATAATATTTTGACTCATACTCCCATGAATCAAATAAGTACTCCACAAAAAAAATGAAAACTCCATTGATCCTTTCCCAAGAATCATCCACTAATACAAATCATCCGATAATAATGTATTTAGTATGAATAAATTATATATACCATTACATTATATACTATAAAACAATTATAATTCACTTAAATATGAAAAATATCTAAAAGAAAACAACACAGCACATTGAAAATAATCTCACATAATAATATATCTCAAAAAATAAGAAATTAAAATTATATCACATAACACCATATGTGTCAACCAAAGAATCAAAAAAGAATTATAAGTTCATATGGCTAATAAAACATCAATTATATAATTAAAATGAAAAAAATTCATATATCATTGGATATTATATATCACTTTGTATCCCAGCTTCCCACATACTATCATCCATCCACTATTCCACTATATAATGTGAATTAATGTAATAAAAACCCATATAAAAGTTTCAAATATAGATCTAAAGTCTCAAAATTATTTTCTAAAAACATAATATTTTACTTAATATTATACTCACTAATATTTATTAATGCACAATCATCATAAATGTATTTTAATAGCTATAGTATATACAATATTTAATAGATCATGGAAATAATGGTGAAATCCATAACTCATATACAAACATGACATCATGGTTTATTTTATTTAAAGGACCAAAAAAGAAATGATAATGTTTAGTCCCTCTATAAATACACTGTTTTCATCTATTAGGGGAAACCCTAAATAATATATTTTTTTCCAAAATCAAACACTAGAGGACCCCTCCATAAATCCTCATCAATATTTAATGTACTTTAAAAGACATCATAAATTTTTAGAAAAAATGAATATACTTTATCATTCATTAAATTATATCTGGTAAATTTATTTTCAAATTCCATCCATATCCTCAAATAATAGAGACAAATAAAGGTCTCCCAAAAAACCATTAATTGGATCCATGCTAATGGATGTGTGGAATCCTGTTTTATAAGAGAATATAACCAAGGTCAAATTCATAATCCTTGTTCCACTAAAATAATGAACAAAAGAGTGAAAAATATCTTCTAATTTCTGAATGGTTTATCCACTATTTTCATATGTATAGGGATGAAAAAATGAATACTAATAGCCATTTTCCAAATAAAGAAGTTATACTACCAAGGCTCATGATGTAAAATGTGTATTGTAATTATAAATGATTCTCATTAGTACATCATAATGCCAAAAAATGGCATCAAAATTATTCTTTGTTATAGTATCTATATGAAAAAATACTAAATTTATTAGAACATAGATGACATTATAACCTAATATAAGATCACAAAAATATAATTATATCCTCCAACTGACCAAGGTAGAGAAGTAAAAATTTGAACAGATATTTCACTATATTTCCTCTCTAGGGAATTGACATGAAAAAAACTAATAGAACACCATGCTTATAAATCAACTACTAATGGAACGTGCACCCTGATCTGAATTATTTCACCAAAATAATTCCTTAAAAAAAACATCAATTAATAGAATGATATATAATTTCCACCTACATATTATCTACCACTACAATGTTATGAAAATCATGGAGAACATCCTTAGGATGTATTTATGAATGAAAAAAACATACCCTCAAATATTATTTTATCAATGTAGTAATGTCACTAAAAATTATGTTATTTTTTGTAAAGAATTTCATCCCTTCATATACATCTTATTTTAAGATTAATTCAGTCTTGGGTGGACACCTAGAATGTTAATGAAGTTCTAATTAACTATTTTTGGCTTCAAGTAGTTTTTTAACAAAAATGCCAACTACAAATACATAGTGTTCACAATTTTTCCCATGATTATAAAAATGGAATGAAAATGGATCTATAAAAACGTGTTCCTTGGCATAGAGAATGATTAATCATCCCTCAGTGTCAATTTTATTGGAATCCCTCACTAAGACATATTAGAAGATATAGTGAGTTTAAAAAAACATAGAGTTACCCATTATGTCATATGAAATACTGTTTTGGACTAGGTTATAAAAGAACCAATGTATTCATGTATAAGTTGTGGTCTATGATATTATTGAATTATGAAATATAATAATTGTTAATTTAATTCCGAATCTTATTGGATAATGAACTAATCATAGTAGAATAAATGTTTTTTTTAATTATGGGGTTGTAATGAGGTTATTAATTAATCCATAACCCCTATTAACTGATTGAAAACACCCTCCCTATAGATTCTAAGAATTTTATTATATTATAAAAATTTTAGTTATAGGATTTAACCACCATTTTTTTACATATGATCATGGGGTTTTTATCCTTCTTGTTTCATAATTTTTGACCAATGGTTTGTTTTCATATTTCATATCCTGTATATCTAATTTAGGGTGATTATGTAAAGGCATTTAGGGAGTATTTTTGTTTGGAATAATTTCCCATATTCATTATTTTTCAAATATGGAATACAGGTGTCCGAGGATAAAAATTGATACCATGTTTCATCTAGTGAGGTAATTCATGTGTTTTTGTATCAAAATTATTTTTATGAATTTGTGGCATCCTATAATTTCGCATTGGCATCCACTATGTGGTTTCTTCTATTTATGATATCCTTCAATGAATATTTCTTCATCCTTGAAGTAATATACGAATAAATTTTTTTTAATTATTGATTATGATTTTTTTTTTCAACCTCTTATATTTGTCATCTTGGATTTATGTTTCATCAGTATTGTATTTATGTGGAATTAGTTCTACGATATATTGGAGTGTAATATTTTACCGATTGGCATGTAATCACAATTTATGAGATAGAACTAAATAATGATCATGAAATTTAAAAAGATCAATAGTTAGTAAGATTCATAACTTTTAAGGACATATTATAATGTTTTTATAAAATGTATATCATTGATTGATAATCAATAAAATTTCATGTTTTTATGTGGGTGTGTGAGTGGCCTTCAGAACGTTGTTGATTTTTATGACATGGTGTTGAGTAGCATTTTGGGAATTTATTTTATATGTATTTTTGATTCTCTAAATAATATGTTTCCATTTTGGTTTTTCAGTTCATGTGTAATATTTTATTAGGTATCAATATAATTAGGTCCCTCAATATCGTTTATATGACCCATTGGAATGGGTGTGATATTACATGAATTTATAAATAGAATACAACTAAATTAATTGTATAAGGTGTATAATAGACATGTTTTTAAAGACCAAAATAAGATATTTAAATAATATAAACCTATTGGAGAAATGATAATTTTGGTTAATTCTATGTTGTGGCATTGTGTTATGTAATTATGTCAAGCATCCCATGTGGGACTTACTAATATCTGAGGATGTCAAGCACAGTCATGTTATGAAATATATGGTTCATAATATGTAATATCCTAGGTAAATAAATAAGATGTAATTATCATATTTATTAATATTTGTAAAATAAATATTAATTTCAAATTCAAGTGTATTCTATTTTCGATAGAATACTCAACACAAAACAAGATGATTCTTTAAAACCTTACATTGCACAAAACATTGAGTTATACGAAAAAATAATATAATTATATTATTATCTTAAATGGAAGTTAACCCACTTTCAATGAATTAGCAGGAATGAACAGATCTAACTAAAATATGATTAAACATGTTTTTAAAATATTTTTACTTTTACCCAATAAATTTTAGAGTCTTAAAATAAGAATGAATCTAATTTTAAGAATGAAATACTATAATATTCATTTAAAGGTTGTTTTAAAACCTGTTTATATAGATCCCTTTTTAATATAGTATTTCTCACTTTCATAAGATCAATTTGAAAAAAAATTAAACTTTCTCTTTAGAATAGGGACATCAAAATTTACATTGGGTAAAATTCTGCTTTTTTTATAATGTTCATTTTTTTATGAATAATGAAAAAATACTACATTTTTATTCAAAACCGCCTTTTAATCTTTTTTATTTATATTTTTAAAATATCCTTTTAATTGTTTTAAATGTGTAATTAGATTATATTTTTATAATTTAATCAAATTTTTTCTATTTTAGGTAATTTTAATTTGAAAATGGACATAAACACATGTCAATCTTTTGGTAGTTTTTATATCTTAAAAACATGCATTTTGGTTTTGACAAGAAGAATTATTTTTAAATTAATTTTTTAAAATCCTCTATATTAAATTTGGAAAAATAGATTCATTATTTGGAATCAAGAGATCCAAATATTTTAAATAGGAATATTTATTTTTAGAAATTATGAATAGTAACCTCAGTAAATATTTTATTTACCATGTTTAAAAGGGTAAATCTGGTAAATAATTTTAAAAAATAATATTATAATAAGCTAAAATTACCCTAACATTTATAATATCCTAATTTTATAATATATTTACGACCATGGTAATCGATGGATATATTTTGGGTCCCCATGGATCCACATGTAATTGAAAATGACATTTTATACAAATTATTATAATGTTATGGAAAATGTAACATAAACATATATATTTTAGTAATGAAATTTTTATATATGGATATATAAGTGATATATTCGACCATAAATAGTAATTTTAAAGATAATACTATTTCCTAACTTATGGTATGTTATTTATAATTTTTAGAAATCAATTAAATATAATTATTGATGACACAATGGTGATGTAGTGATTACATTATTAATGGATGATATAAATAAATGAGATTATAAATACTAAAACAAATTTATATTGAAACTTTTTATTCCATAAAATAATTTTAGGGATTATTATTTCGTTTATATTTGGATTAATGTAGGTTTTTTGGATGTATAAATTTGATATATTTTTTAAAAATTCATGCTATGAATAGTTTTCAAATTGGGATAATTTTGTTTTGAAAATTAATACTATTTTATTAAATGATAAAATAATCCAAAAAACATAAGATTCATAAAAATGAAATATATTATGTTAAAAATGTCATTAATGTTCTTTTTTATCAATTTTCATTTTAAAGTAAATATATTAACCATATTGTATTAATATACACGAAGCCATGAAAAAGTTAAATTTGGTAACTAAAGGTTAAAGCTAAAATATTAGGTCAATTTTACGCCATAAGTTTGTATAATACCCATTTTGTTAGAGTATTTAGTAAAAAATTTAACATAACATAAAATTAAATGATTTGGGGATGTTTTGAAATAAAAATTCAGTTTTTAATAATATTATACTTTCAAACATTCCAAATGTAACCCTCTTCCCTCTTATAAAAGGACACCACATCTAACCTATTACACACACCTATGAATCACATTGGATCGTCAAAACTTTACTCCAATAAGATACAAAAAACCCCTTATTCCTCCTACATTCCTTCTCTTAGTCAGAAGGCAATTCAAGAAAGTCTTTTGGATCAACCCAAAGAGAGTTATCGGATTTACAGGTAATGTCTTCTCTCATGTTCCGTTCTTTTCTTTTATTATCCACTATCTATGCTATTATTATTATTATTTATTTACATAAAAAACCTATATCATAAAAATACTATGATTTTTTTATTATAATTTTTATAACTACACTTCTACACACCTCTATATTATGGCTATAGAACATACTATTTCTATGGATGGTGAACTACTGCCTCATGAAGCGATGATCGTTCAATATTTTTCTACCACCTCACATGGTGGCCATTATGATGGAAAATTAATTATATATGATATTTAGGATATTTAATTTATCTCTATTCTTATGTAATTATCATTTATAAAATACCTTTATTCTTTTCATGTTGCATAAATATGACAATTTCAATTGAGGTTGTGCGGACTACCGCCCCCTCAAAGTGGTATGACTCATTCATGCCAGACATGGAACGTATAAATGGTGGTTATAATGAAATTATGTAACGTATAAAAAATATTATCTTATAATTTAATTATAATATACCTATGTATAATTTTGTTTTTATTCCTATATAAATTAAAAAATAATAAAAATATTGTTCAGGCATACGTACGGCTTACCGTCTCCGTGAACGATGCCATTAATTTTCATATATCCAAATGATATGTACTATTATAAATATATATACTGGATTTAAATGATATATATTATATCTAAATTGTGAATATCATTCTGGAGATAATGGAATTTTGACCACATTCCCAATTTGAAATTATAAAAAGTTCATTATTGACTCAAGTTCTGAACATCGACAAAATGTTCGATATGAGCTCAAATAATTAACTACTTGTTTTAGAAAGATAATAAGTTATATAAAATTAATAATAAAAAATAAAATTTTTCTGAATAAATTATAAATTTACATAAATTTATTATTCAATAAGTATAATGAACATACGAGAAAAGTCATACTAGTGGTAACATAACATTCACCCTTATCTTTTTGTAAATCTTCTTTATGTTATGTCTTTTAATTTCCAATTTATTATTTTTTGATGTGTTATTTTTTATACATCTTTCTAAAAAAATTATCTATCTAATGAGTGATCCTTTTCTCTCCAGTCATTTCATTTTTTGAATTTTAATGTGATGTCGTTAGGCTATCATATTTTCTCAAGGGAATACGTCTCAATAAACTTTTATTGTGGAATATCTTGATATTTTGAAACTTTATTATATTATAAGGCTTATATACTTACCTTATACCTAATTTATCGTGAACCTCATTATTCTTATGATATTCTATGGTTTTTTAATTTTAATCCTTAATTATATTTATTCTTTTTTTTTTGTCATGTGGTAACAAATTCTTTAACTAAAAGATTATCTTAAATGTTTAAAAGATATAATTTTATAATTATTTCTCATTATTGTACATTTTTTTAAAATGTTTTTAAGGATTAATTTGTATGGAAATTATGGTTTTATGATGTTAATTACTTTAAATGATTCAACATTGTATGTGACACTTTGATTCAAAATTCTTTTTATTAATTGTTTAACATGGTATTGAAAATGGTTTAGAGAATGCATTGATTATGAAAATATCATGAAAATATATACTCTGATTATAATTTGGAAATTCAATGTTTCCATTATGATTGTTTTTTGTGTTATGATCATGTTATGGTTATTGGGAATTGTTTACATATACGGTAGGTTTCGTCATAATCCTCGTGAGGGTGATCCTGAGATAGCTCTATAATTCATTGTGTAATGTGATGGAGGTAAATGTTAATGTTTCTCATAAGAGGCATAGTGAATATACTATGTTGGATATTCCAAATGTAACTCCTTATGTAGTTTTGGAAACTACAATGTAACTCAGTTATGGATTTTAAAAGTTACCTTTATGATTTATGATTTCTATGTGGTATTCATAAATCATATGATATGATGAGGTGTGTTAAAGAGCTTATGTTTTGTATGTATTAATGGACTAATGTTTTCTCACATTATTTTATCACCCTTATTGAGATTTTTATGCTCATCCCTTGTTTTGGAAATGTTTTTCAATGGGTATAATGAAGGGTATGAAAAAGAAGAATTCAAGAAGATTTATATCATGAAATGAATTCATGTTTTCTTTTAAGAGTTTTTATTTTATGAAAAAATTGATACTGATTAGATGTTTCTACATTATAATATTTTTTATTTAATGTAATATTTTTGGTCTAATTCTCTAAACTCTAAACCTGAAAAGATCCTAAATAATAATTATTGAGTAAACACAAGTTTATGAAATTTTGTATGGTTGGGGAATTATAGTTGTTATACAAGGTTAGTTTAGATAAACTGAGAGGTTAGGGTTTTATTTTAGAATATGTCACATATCTATAATGGTTTGAATATTAAAAAAAGTCATAGTTATTTCAAATAAATTCAATGAGTTTAAGATAATGTGAATAATTATTTCTTTGTGTTTACCCTATTTATATGATATTATATGATGATTTTATCGATATACTCCCACTAAACATTTTGGTTTAAGTATATGGATGGTTCTAGCTTGAACCAAAGTAACAATGAATATGAATAAAACTGCAACAGTATTCTAAATGTGAAATAAAATTAAATGGGAGCTGAAATGATAATTCTGGTGGGTATTCTCAACCAACTATTTGGAGTCATGACTGACCATATGAACCATTGTTATTTTTATAAGGTATTTTATATGTGATAAATAATATACCAATATAATTTCAGGTAAAAATCATAATGGTATGTGTATTCAAAAACCTAGGTGTCAAGGATTTGGAAAGAAAAACATTGAAAAATTCTTTTTGGAAGGATTATATAGGTTTGGTAATGAATGCCACAAATCAATAACCTTCTATGTTAAAAAAAAGGAAGCATCCAGGTTACTTTAGGAATGAGAAATAAGATCTTTACAGTGGGTCAATTGAATGTTTTAAATGTGGAGTGCATAGTCATTATTAAAATATATGTCCTATAAAGAAGGTACTGGAAGGGGATAAGCAGGATCATAAAAATATATGTATTCCAATTCTTAATTTCATTCCAATTATAGATGAGACAACTGAAAATGTCCTATAAAAGGTATGTATTATTTCATTTCTAATGTTTGGACATTATTGAATATTAGGAAATATTTAATGATTTTTTTTGTATAAAATATGTATAAAAATTTAATATAAAAAACATGGATAATGGATCATGAAGAATATTCAATAATTAATATGTCTACATTTTAGGAATTTAAATGTATTGTTGCATCTACGGATGATGATAGGATGGGATTACATTGGAAGACATATAGTATTTGTAACCATTAAGATTGTCATACAAAAATGATAATTGAGTAATAATTATCTATTATTTTGTGGATGTAGTTATAATGAACAATTAGGGTTTATATTTTTCTTGATTTTTAGAAAATTACAGGTAATTACTTTTTGTGATGAAAAATGTGAGATATAAGATAACCTTTCAGTTTAAAATATGTTATGGTAAATTATGATGAATTTATCTCATTTTAGGGAATGTTATAAGATTGATATGGTTTAAGAAAATGGAAAACTTAAAAATGTTATGATAACCCATAAGAAGGATGACAACCCACATGATATGTGACAACTCGTCGTGTACGACAAGGCCATGTGAATCAAACCCACAATCGAAGGGTGACAAGGGTGGATCACCTACCACTGGCCTACGTGAAGTCCCTAGTTATTGTGAATTATTATTTTCATTTAAATTATTTGATTTATCTAGAATAAGTTTATTTTTTGAACTTATTATTTATCAAATAGATATTCTTTGTATAGGAAAATGTTTTGGGGATTAAGTGATAAATGTTTTTTTTTGAAGACGTTATATTTTTTGGAACACTATATGTCTAAAAAAAGTATGCTATGGGATTTCATTTTTGGAGTAATGGTTGAGATTTTTTTGGATGAATCTAGGTTTTATTTTATACTTATAGAGATTTGGGTTATATATGGAAATTATTAACCTATCCTAGAAAATATGTCATTATGTTAATTACTTTTCAGAATAAGTCATTAAGAGTAGCCGATGTCTTTTGGAGTTAAATATTAAGATTTATTGGGGAAGAATATGTGATCAAATCCTTCGAAATATTTTGATTTCAATCATAGTTTGGAGTGATTGGATGAATTTTAAAGAAAATTTTTTTATTAAATTGTCTTTGTTGATCTTTGGGTGTAGTTTGTTTAATTTTATTGATTGGGATTAGTATTTCTTGTTATATAGGTTTATTCTTTTTGTAGATTATCTGATCTCATTCTAACAATTTTTGGTTTTGGATAATGTCTAAATATAGGGTAAACATATAGTTAAACATTTGTGGATTATGTGATTCTTAGAAGATTATTCCAGCACTTCATATGTTACCGAGTCATCTTTAATACTCATCGTTTGGAGAAAAGATGAGTTTGTTGTTGAAATTTGATTAAAGGATGAAACACACCTTTTCAAGTAAGTAAATTTTATTATGATCATAGTATAGTTAGTAATAAAATTCTTCAACTGTATGAATAAGATCTTGAAGAGAAAAATTTATATGCTTTCATTTATCATCAGACTTTTACCCTGACATAAATTTTTGGTATTTTTGTTGTCAGATTTTTGTTATCACATTGTCTATCAGTCCTTATTAACAAAGTAGAGTCAGTTTCTCTTCTATATCCATGTTTCCTACATGGAATACTAGTATGTGTTATCTTGGGTGACCTTTTTACTTCTCTTTAATTCTGTTAAAGTGATATTTTTAAGGACAATTTTTTGATGTGGGGCTTTTAATGAAGTTTCAAATCCCAATTTTAAAATTGCGAGGATCGAATTTCCAAATGGAGGGAAGGATGTTACATCATAAGTAAATAAATAATATAAAAATTTCATATTTATTAATATTTGTTTAATTAATATTAATTTTACTTTCATGGGGAAACGTTTTCTGATAGTGTACTCCACATGCAACAAAGGGTTTCATTGAAATCTTATGTTGCAGACAACATTGAGTTATATCGAAAAAGAATATAATAATATTATTAATTAAAATGGTAGGTAAAATTTAGTAATTGTAGTGGTGGAAATGAACATAACTAACTACAATATGATTACACATGTTAGTTAAATGTTATTACTTTTATCCAATGCATTTTAGAGGCTTAAAATTATAATTACTCTGAATTTATGCATGAAATACTCTAATATTTTTTTAAAGATAGTTTTACTTCCTTTTGATGGAGAACCCTTTTTATATTTATAATTTGTAACATTAACATGTTACATTTTACAACATATAATTTCTATATAGAGGTGTAAAATCAAAATATTATTTGGTTACAATGATTTTATTTTTTGATGAATAGTGAAAAAATACTGCATTTTAATTCAAACTGCCTTTTAATATAAATTAATTAAATGAATATACTATCCTTTTAATTGGTTTAAAATTATATTTAGATTTTATTTTTATCATTTAATATAATTTCTTTCATTGAATTAATTTCACATTGAAATTGGACACAAACACACGTCAATCTTTTGGTTGGTTTTACTTCTTAAAAATATGTTTTTTGGTTTTGACAATAAGAATTAATTTCAAATTAATTTATTTTACTTATTTTTTTTCAATATAGAAAAATCTATTTCATATTTGGAATCAAGTAGTCCAAATTTTGTAAATTTGAATCTTTTATATTTGGATATTATGAATAGTAACCTCAGTAAATATTTTATTTACCAATGTTAAAGGGTCAATCTGGAAAATATGTGTAAAATTAATATTATAATAATATTAAATTACTATAACACGTGCCCTATCCCTATTGGGTGATACATGTCTGATAATGGGCCTCATATAGTCGATTTATGAACCGCATAGAGTCACCTGTAATTGAGAATGACATTTTATAAAAAATAATTTAATGTTAAAGAAAATGTACTATAAACATATATCCATTATTAAAAAATATATGGGGTTATATGAGTGATGGATTTTCCATAAATTTTCATTATAAAGCTAAAACAATTAAATGCATCATGGTAATTTATTTATAATTTTATACACCAAATATATAAATTTATTTATGACATAATGGTGATGTAGTAATTAACTTATTAATGAATTATTTAGATAATTGAGATTATAAATATTAAATTAAATTTATTTTTATTGTTTTAATCCATACACTAAAATTATAGATGATTATAAATTTTTATCTTGGAATTAGTTTAGATTATCCGAAATAATCATGTTTTTACAGATTTTTTAAAGTCTTGATATGAATAGTTTATATATTGACATAAATGAGTATATAAAATAAGTACTACTTTAGAAAATGATAAAATAATCCTAAAAATATAATATTCATCCATGTGACATATATATTGTATCATATTTCAATAATGATCTATTTTTGGGTAAATTTTAATTTTATAGTAAATATAGTAACCATATAGTATGACTATACAATAGGACATGGTAAATGTTAATTTAGTTATGTAAAGGATAACACTAAAAGATAAGGTTGATTTTATTCCCTAAACATGTCTAAAAACAATTTATGTAGAGTATTTAGAACAATACCTACATTATATTTTAATTAAATAATTTGGGGACCTTTTTAAATTTAAATTATGTTTATAACAAAATAATACATTCAATCATTTTTAATGTGCCGCTCCTCCCTCTTATAAAAGGACACTGCCTCTAACCCATTACGCACACCTCTCAAGCCCCTTATATAATCTAAAAACTACTTCAATATGATTCCAAAATCACTATATTTCCCCTATAAGATTTACTCTTAGATGTATGCAACTCAAGAAAACATTTTGGTTCAAACTAAATAGGGTTTCCTGATTTAAAGGAAACGAGTTCTCTCATGTTCTCTTATTTTATTTTCCATCTCCCCTCCCTATTCTCTACTAATTCTTTTTTACATAACAACACCTGTATAATCAATATACTTGGATGTTTTTATGATTATTATTATATCTAAACTTCATCACAAATCCATCTACTGGATATTGAACATACTATTTTTGTGGACGGAGAACTACTACATCTTGAAACGGGGATTGGTCAATATTCTCCTACCGCCTATCACGGTGGCCATTAGAAAGAAAATATAATTATATATTATATTTATGGTATTTATTTTATTTCAATTATTTGTTAATTATAACTTATAACATACCTTTATTCTATTGATGTTGTATATATACAATATTTCATTTGAGGATGTGCGAACTACCTCCCCCTCAAAGAGATCTGACACACTCATGCCATACATGGAATGTATGAAGGATGATTTTATTGAACATATGTAACATATATAAAATATTACATTATACTGGAATTATAATATACTGATGTATCATTTTTTTCATTCCTTTAATATTGAACAAAAAAATAAATCAATGTAGCATTCATGCATACGTACGGCTTGCCATTTTCATGAATAATACATTTCATTTTTATATATCCAAATGATATGGACAATTATAAATACATATATACTGGATATATATTATATATATGATATATATGATATCTATATCATGAATATCATTATGTATTTAATGTAATTTTGACCACATTGTCAATTTTTTATTTTATCAAATTCATTTTTGACTCAACTTCCGAATATTGACAAACTGTTCGATATGAAATCAAATAATTAACTAATTTTTATAGAAAGGTAATAATATATATAAAAATATTAATAAGACATAAATTTTCTCTGAATAAATTAGAAATTAACTTATGTTTATTATTCATGAACAACAAGGAACAAAGGAGACAAATCAGACTCGACGTAAGTGAACTTTTAACCATTCTCTTATAGTCAAAGTCTTCTTTATGTTATGTCATTTAATTTAAATTTTATTATGCATTGATATATTAATCTGTATAATTATTACTATACATTTTATTTCCATGTGATTAGAGACCCTTTTCGCTCCCATCTACACATTTTTAAAATTTTAAAGTGACGTCGTTAGACTGACAGTTTTTTAAGGGAATATATCCTAATATCCTTTCATTGAGGCATATCTTGATATTGTGAACCTTTATTATATTATAAGGTTTATATACTGACCATTGATGTATTATATCTTGAATGTCCTTATTATCCTGATATTATATGTTTTTTTTTGTTATTCATTAATTATTTGTATTCAATTATTTTATAATGCCGTTACAAAATATTTAACTAAAAAATTATTTTAAATGTTATTAAGATATATTTTTCTAAAGATTTATCATTAATTTAAATGTTTTTAAAATGTTGTATGGATTTATTTATATAGAAATTAATGTTTTAAAATGATAATCTCCTTAAATGTTTCAAAGTTGTATGGGACACTATCATTCGAAAATCACATTACTAAATGATTAATATGGTATTGAAAATGGTTTTGAGAAAACATTGATTATTTCAATATATTGAAATGATATACTTTGGTTGCAAAGGGAAAATATTATCTTTTCTTTATTCATGTTTTAATTTTTTTTGATAATGTTAGAGTTGTTGGACATTGTTTACGTATGTTGGTTGTTCTATGATAAACCTAGGGCTGGTGAGCCGAAGATACTTCTACAATGCACTGGGTAATGTGATAGAGGTAAACATTAATTATTCTTGTAAGAGATTTAATGAATATATTACGATGGGTATTCCAAACGTAACTTTCTATGTAGCTGTGAAAGCTATAATTTATGTATGTTATGGATGCCACAAGTTACCTTTATGGTTTATTATTTGAATGTGTTATTCATATATCGTATGAATTCATGAGGTATGTTATAGAGCTTATGTTTTTTATGTTTTGATTTAGTAATGTTTTCTCTCTTATTTAATAACCCTTACTGTGATTTTTATGTTCATCCCATGTTTTTGAATTCTTTTTCATAGAATATAAGGAAGGGTAAGAGAGAAGAATAATTCAAGAATATTTATATCATGAAATAAAATCTTGTTTTAGTTCATGATTTTTTCTTTTATGAGAAAAATGGATATTTTTTATTAGTGTCTACTCTATAATATTTGAGATGCGATGTAATATATATGTACTAATTCTCCAAAAATATAAACATGAAAAGATACTAAATCATAATTCCTGAGTTAACTCAACGTTATGTAATGTTTTATGGCTAGGGCCTTATATTTGGAATCAATGGTCGGTTTAGATAACATTAGTGGTTTTTGTGTTATTTAAGAATATGTGACATAACCATAAAGAATAGAATAATAGAATGATTCATAGTTATTTTATTTAAATTGAATGAGTTTAAAATAAAACGAATATTTATATCTTAGTGCATAACCTCTTTATTTGATTTTATATGAGGATTTTACTGATATACTCAAACTATACATTTTTGTTTTAGTAAAAGGATTGATCTAGTAGGCAATTAAGTAACAATGGGAGTGAAAAAACTATGATGGTTTTCTGAATAAGAAACTGATTGAAATGGGAGATGCAATTATATCTTTTGTGGTTACTTTAAGCCAAGTATCTGCAGTTGTGAGTTAACACCTGAACCTTAATGATTTTTATAATGTATCATATATATGTGAAAGGAATTTCTATGGATGTTAAGGTAATAAGAATATAGGTGATGATATTCAAAAACCGATGTTTCCAAGATGTGGAAAGAAAAAACAAGGAAAATTCATCAAAGGGACAATAAGAGTCTATAGATGTGTTAATATAGTTTGTAACACCCCAAGCATCCACAGTACACTTCTCTTTAAATAATGCAATAGCATGTTTTGTATGCAACATGGAGATTTAACACACCACGACCAATCAAACTAGCCGTTATGAATATTAATACCCAATTTTTAAACTTCCAAACATTTTATTTTTCAAAATGGAAATAAATTATGGATTCAGAATATCAAAATTAGATTAGGTTGAATTTTTTGTATTTTTCAAAAAACATTCAATTTTTGATGAATAGTGAAAACACTGCGTTATTGTTTAAAACCGAATTTTATTTTAATAATTATTTATTTTATTTAAATTTATTTTAATAACAAATAGATAAATAATACCTATATTAGTTCAATGCAATTCATTAGAGTCATTTTATAATAAAATTAGTGGTTTAAAATTTTATTGAATTTTTTAAAGACTTTTACTAACCTTTTAGGCACGTTATCAAATTAGGATAAAACGTAATTTTACCACTTCTATGAAATGAATTTAAAAAATATGAGAGACAAAATTGATACCATTATGTAATACATGGTTCAATAAGATGAAAATAATTTTGTATGAATAGTGACTTTTGATTTTTATTTTCCACAGTTAAAAGTAAATTGGGTAATTAATGGGAATAAATGACATTATAATTACTCTAAAACATGTCCAAATTCTATTGAATAATTTTATTTAGACCAAAAAAACCCTATGAATAAAATATGATTCTTTTGGTCCACTTTTTTTAGATAAGGACATTTATTATTATCTTATTTAAAGAAGAGTTAAAAGTGTTAAATTGATATATTGATAACTAAAACAATGTTTTGTAGAGTTAACCATAAGATCAATTCGAAAATGTGTATTAATTAAATATATAGAATTATTTAATAAATAATTTTTGTATTTATAATTTTTAGAAATTACATAATTAAATTTATTTAGGACACCTTGATGATGCAGTAATTACCTTATTAATGAAAGATTAAAATAATTGATTTTATCAATATCCAAATAAATGTAAATTGAGACTCTTGATAAATTACAAGATTTTTATAGGTTAATAGGACTTGTTAGGGTTGATTAAATCTATTTTTTTTAAGTAATGATGTTTTTAGAAATTTATCAAAAATCAAATACTAAATAGTGTCAAAATTGACATTAATGATTTTTTTTAAAAAAAATACTATATTATTAATTGATATAATATTCCTAAAAATATAAGGATCTTCCAAAAGTCATTGATAAGGTTATATATATCAATAATGAACCACATGGGGTTTTATTGTGAGTTTATTGTATTCTTATTAACCATATAATTTAAAAATACAAGGAGACGCGGTAAATATCCAACAATTTAAATAAAAAGTTAAGTCTATACAATAAGGTTAATATGGTGACCTAAAACTCACTGAAAACTATTAGTTGAGATATTTTAGACCCATCCACACTTTATACTCTAAATAAATTATTGTGTAGCCATAATAACCCAAAAATTATTTTATTATAAAATAATATTACATGCTTTTCCTAAGGTGACCCTCACCTCTCTTATAAAAGGGAACATACAATTCTCTCAAAATATTACCTCCAAATCCATTTGTAATGTCATACCCCTACCCCATTATAATCCCATATACCCGCAATTTTATCTAGTGTATATACAATGATCAGAAATCCAATTTATAGAGCCATTTTGATCAACTCAAAAAGAAACACCCGAAGAAGAGGAAATAATTTCACCACCTCATTCAAAGTTCTAGTCTTCTTCCACTTCCTCTTTCTTGGTTGTTTCCATACTAAAATAATAACTCATTTACCATATAAAAATTGTGATGTTATCATAAATATCTCACAACCATATTCATTAATCTATCCATCCTATGAATGACAAGTCACCATACGTGCGTACGTATGGCTTACCGTCTACAGGTTGTGGTGTAGTATGTTATTCAAACATTTCATTATTTGGATGGGTATAATAATAATTATAACATATGTAAATAATAAATATAACATTATAAGGATTCTGTATACATGATGTACCATCCAATTACATACAATTTCAACGTCAATATAATGATATTGTCGCTCATGCATACGTACGGATTATTGTCTCCATGAACGTGATAAATATATTCCTCATCATAACCATTCCAGAATAATTTTCATTTTATAATTATAAATAATTTTTATGAAATTTGTATCATTATATATATGAATCAAATACATCATATACATAACAAACATGTCTTACATAACCATGTATATAAAGGTAAACAGAATAGTTAACACTCGAAACAACGATACTAATAAAATATTATTAACAAAGAAATATTAGAAGATCATATATGATATCATATTTATGTGTGTGGTTCCTGTATAATTTAATATCAATGATTTAACTATTATACAAGATGTTAAATTACCCCTGACTAAGAAAATGTATAATGTAAGGTTAATTTCTACAATATATTCATTATCTCAGGTTGTTTATATGTGAGTATCTATTAGTAACTCTTTATCATCCACATCTATGTTTATTAGAAATGTATTTCATAACATTTTTATTATTTACCTGACTATTTGTTATATTAATTTATACTATTTTTTAACTATTTATAAATTTTTTATGAAGGAATATTTCCATCATTTTCCAAAAAAAATTATTTATGACTTTTTTGAAAAAATTAAGGAATGAATATTTTTTAAGCAATATTGTGACTGAAACTATTTTCTTCCATTATAAAACCTTCAATTCTTCCCATAAAATATGGTAACAGTGTTTTAAAAATAATATTTTTCTTTTTTAATCATCATACTTTTAAATTATTTCAAATACAAAGATATATTTCTCTCAAATAGTATTGATTTTGTCTATGTCAACATCCTTTATTGGATTTGACACTTGTTTGAAGTTAATTTATTATGATAAAATCGCCACATTGTATTGAAGGTTTTGTGATATGTTTGAATGTGGTTTTGTTATTTTTATACCATTCATGTTTTATGATTTAATTATTGATATTTGTTTTTCTAGTTATAATATGAATCTTATTTATGTTTCAACCTTTTTGTATGAGGATTTCATTAGACTTAGTAAGTGGAAAGTAGAGCCCGTTATAACTCCTCGATGCATCAGTAGGTCTCATGAGAAAAAATAGTGTCTTGGCACAAATCCTTGATAAAATATTATTCGTATTCTCGGCATGAGGCCTTGACTATGTGGTTATGATACCCGACATTATGCATTCCATCATTATGAAATTTTATATTGATATTATATGTGTGTATTAGACTAGTAGAATATTCATGTGAATAAGTAAATGGAATTATTTGTTTTAACTTTTCCATGTTATGCTGAAGTTTAGGTTTATAATTCTTCTGAATGAGTATTATATATTTCCTTAAATGTTTATTCTTATTTATGAATGTTTCCTATATATTGTTATCCTTAATGAGGACATGAGATCACCCCTTTTTTATGTTTTATTATTCCCAGGACACTAACAGTATATTCTGAATATCTTGTCGGGATAGTCTAAGAGATATGAATTTCTTCAAAGGTGATAATGTTGTTGTTGTTTTTCATTTTATAATGCAATGTAAAAATTATGATTGTATCTAGTAATTCCATGGATACTAAACTAATCAGTATTTCGGGATTTGATCCCTTGTGATCATGCTAATGTTATGTAATAATGCACTGACTCTGGGTAACTATGGTCTGGGTGTTACATGTTTTATCAAAATATGTTTATTACAAAACATGGTAGAAAAATTTATAAAAAACATTGATTAGAGAAAAATAACCTAAGATAAACTTTGAGGATTAGTATAGAAGTACATCCTAGAATTTTTTTAATGTATGTATTTTGTGTACTTTCCAAGAAATACATCCATGTCTAGATATGATCAGGTAGAGGCATCATTGGCATAGATGTTCTTATGTTTGAAAACTCCGAAAATGAGTTTTCACCTTGACCTAGGGTATCCTGGTACATGAAAAATGGCCTTTCTGCACTCTTGGTTTTGACACTCATGGGGTATGTGCTTAGGATAATTCACAGTTTCATTACAAACCATTTTGAATGATTTATGAGTATATACCTCATCAAAGGAGACATTTTTTATCAATATATATTATATCCCTAAACTGTTCAATTTATGTTAAATGTTTTAAATTTTTGGAATAATATATTGTGATTTATAATCTAATCTATTGTATGTAATTGTTTAGAAATGGTGCCTAGTTGTGGAATGGAAATTGTGTAAAACCACGCAATCAATGTAGGGATTTCCCTCTTACTCAAGATAATTATTGTGTACCTAGTGGTGAAACTAGTGCTAATCAGCTTATCGCCATACTATGACAACTCACTCGGGTTATGAATAATAATATTAAATGTATGGAACAATCTGATCCACAACAAAGAGTATCAATGATAGACTGCTTCATGAGGCAACAACCACCACCTTTCAATTGGACTAAAACATTATCTATATCTGATCAATGTATAACATCCTTTGAGAAAATATTTCATTCTTTGTGGAGTAGTGAAATGGAAAAAGTTTCCATAGTAGTTTATCACCTCAATGAAGACAGAGATCAATGGTGTAAATTAATTCAAAACCCAAAGTAAGATGAATAATAATTAAATATAGAATAGAGGGATTTTAAAGAACATTTCGTAGAAAACTACCTTCCTCGTGACTATCGAGTGGACATTGAAATACAATTTTTGAGTATGATGAAAAAGGGGGATGAGAATGTCACTATGTATGAGGCTAAATTTTAAAGGATAGCTAAGCATGAATCAGATTATATATGTAACCCAACGAGTAAGATTAATCAATTCGTTGAGGTGATAAAATGAGTTCTCCATCGAACATTAGTCTCACAATCCTTATCATCATAAAAAGATATTATCTCATGTGATATCTCGACAAAAAATGAATTCTTTATGTCTTAAGACATTAATGCAAATCAAAAGAATAAGAGATCTGTTGAACACTCTTGAAATATAAATAAGGGGAATAAGAGAAAAGCATAATATTCATACTACGATAAATGTAACAAGAAACACCCCGGTACTTTCCTGAAGGGAATGGGAGTCTTTTACAAGTGTGGTGAAAAAGGCCACCAAACTCATGATTGTGAGGGAATGAAAGAGGCTTTCAATGTTGAATGGTAAAACTGTAGTGAAATGGTCCATTATTCAAATTAATTTACTAAACACCAAAGAATATTACCATACAAAAGTCCAAGGGAGAAAGGCCAAGCTTTTTTGATCACTACTACTGAAGCTGAAGCTTCAGAAGAAGTAGTGGTAGGTAATTTAATGGTTTCATCATGTTTAGCCAATTCTTTATTTGATTTTGGTTCATCACATTGTTTCATATCTTCCCAGTTTTCTAAGAAAATTATATATTTCCAATTTTATTTAACGATGGAGTTTTCAGTAAAAACATATAAGGGGAGTATCATTGCAACAATGTTTTGGGAATCTATTCCAAAGAGGGTATATAAATGATCTTTATATGCTAATTTCATCATCATACCCATGATTGAATTTGTTATAATCCTCGGTATGGATTATATTTTGGGACAAGATGTGAAAATTTAGAGTAAGAAGAAGGCGGTTGAAATTTTCAATAATGATATGGAGTACCTTATCTTTAGATTGGAAACATAACCACCTGATTCTTATCATGTTCCACCCCCATTATAACTACAAAATTCAATTATTCAGGAAGAAGAGAATCAAATAACTATAGGATAGGAAAAGAATGTTCAAATTGAGGATGTTCCAATTGTGAAAGAATATGTTGATATGTTTCGAGTGGATTTACCTCAACATCTTCTAGAATGAGTAATTGAGTTTTTCATTGATTTAATTCCTTGTTCAAGGCCCATATAAAAGACCCCTTATTGAATAGAAACTGTGGAATAAGTTGAACTAAAATAACTAGAGAAATTCAGTTATAAGGGATTTATTCTCCCATGTGTTTTTCCTTAGAGAGACCATGTTCTTTTAGTTTAGAAGAAATATGGATCTATGTGGTTTTTTATTGACTACAAGGAGATCATTTCTATAATAATAAAGAAAGAGTATCTCCTACATCACATTGATGATTTATTTGATCAACTTCATGGAGATCAATATTTTTTAAAGAATGATCTTCGATCTGGATATCATCAGTTCTGTGTAATGAAGGATGAAATTCCAAATCCTGAATTTCGAACCAGGTATGTGATTTACATCTTTACAGTAATTCGTGACTGACTATTGCACCTTCTATTTTCATGGATCTAATTAATAGAGTTTTGAAAGATTATATTTATATATTTATAGTGGTATTTATTAATGATATTATGGTTTACTCGAAAATCTATTAATGTCAGGACAACTACTTGTGCACTATTATGAAAATCCTCATAAAAAATGAATTGTATGGGAAGTTTTGCATGTGTGAATTCTAGCTTCAAGAACTATCTTTTCTTGGCCATATTTTTTCAAAGGATGGAAACCTTTTTCATACTTCTAAGACAAGATCAATACAATAATGACCATCACCGACAATTATTACTGACGTACACAATTTTATTGGTTTATCATGTTATGGTTGACGCTTCGTCCAAAATTTTTCCCGATTGGAAAACCCATTTACCAAGGACACACGTAAATGTGTCAAATTTATTTGGAATAAAGTGTTTGAGGAATGTTTTGAAGAATGGAAGATAATATTGGTCAATGATATTATCATGACTATACCATTAGGTAATGATGGGTTTGTTATTTATTGCGATGCTACAAAGAAAGGACATGGTTGTTTCATTATGGAGAATGATAGAGTTATATCTTATGCATCATGATAACTAATAATTCATGAAAAAACAATCCCACTCATGATCATGAGTTACCAGCTATAATATGTTCTTTGAGGATATGATGACAATATATCTACGGTGAAAAATGTTAGATATATACCAATCAAAATAGCTTGAAGTATATTTTATCACTAAAAGAACTCAACAAGAAGAAAAGGAGATAACTCGAACTACTCGAGGATTATGATTGAACTATACACTACCACCAGGGGATGGAAAATTATGTGGAAAATTCTATGAGAAATAAGTATCATGGAGTTTTGAATAAGATTAGGGTTAAAAGGGGTCCTATGGTCAAGGATCTAGTAAAAATGGATATGGGAATTATCATGGAAGTTGTAACATCAATACTTTTTCAAATGGTTTCCAAAAAATCGTTACTAGAAAGGATAAAAAGTTCTCAGACTGATGATGAGGAGTTACAAAAGAAAATTAATGCTCTGAACGATGGGATATTTACCGACTTCATATATGAAAATGAAAATTTGAAATTTTGGAAGTGACATTGTGTTCCAAACATACCTGATCTAAAAAGTGAATTTTTTTATGATGCTGATAACTCAAATTTCTATATACACCCATGTAACACTAATATGTATAAAGATTTGAAGGAACATTTTTGGTGGGACAACATGAGGATATATATATGTGATTATGTGTCAAGATGTTTGGTTTGTTAACAAGTGAAATAGGTAAGAAAACATAATTGAGGAGTCAAGAAACCACTTCCATACCTGAGTGGAAATGGGATGATATTATAATGGACTTTTTCATGGGACTACCAAAGACTCCTAGAAGGAATGATGCAATATGGGTCATTGTTGATCGTCTTCCCAAGGTAGCACATTTTCATTCTATAAGAGTATATTTACCACTTGAAAATTTAGAAAAATATATATTAATGATGTTTTAATACTTTAGGGAGTATCCATTTTGATTGTTTCTGATTGTGATCCCTATTTTACATCATGATTCTAGAAAAACATCAAAAGGCCTTGGATACTGAATTTTATTTGATCACTGCCACCACCCTCAAACTAATGGGAAATAAAAATAGACTATTCAAAACATTTATGACATGTTTATATCTTGATCACATGACTTTAAAGGTATGTGGGATCAATATTTTTATCTAGTTTAATTTCTTATAACAATAGATTCTAATCAAGTGTTTAGATGGAACCATATTAAGTGTTATACAGAAAGAGATGTCAAATGCCAACTTGTTGGGATGATGATGGTGATATAAATTTTTTAGGCCCATAACATGTTGAGGAAACAATGGAAAGGGTAATGATTATCCAAACCCACCTCAATGCAGCTCAATGTAGGAAAAAGATCTATGTCGATAAACAATGGAATTATTAGGAATTTCAAGAATGAGATTATGTTTTTTTGAAGGTATCTCCTTGGATGGGTGTTAGAGTATTCGGTAAGAAGAGAAAATTATGTCTCAGTTACATAAAACCTTTAGAAATTCATGAATGAATTAGAGTTATAACTTATTGTTTGGTAATGCTGCCAAGTCTCTCCATTGTTCATGATGTGTTCCACATATCACTGTTGATAAAATACATGTCTGACCCAACGAATGGACTCACCAATGAAAAAATAGAACTAGAACCCGACCTGTTTTATTGAGAATAGCCTATTGGAAATATTGATACTATATAATAGGTGTTGAGAATCCAGAAGACTCATCTGGTAAAACTTCTATGGAGAAATCATAAGATGGAAGATGCAATGTGGGAACCCGAAGAACATATGACTAAGAACCCCCCAAATATTTTTGTATTGTTGTATTCTTGAAATATCGAGGATGAAATTATTTTATGGCAGAAATAATTTAACACCCCAAACTTCCACGGTATGCTTCACTTTAAATAATTCAATATCTTGCAATGAACACAACTCTAAGTTTTAACACACCACGACCACTCAAACTAGCTGTAATGAATAGTAATAAAAATATTGTAAAATTTTATAAATTTTATTTTTAAAAATGGAATTTATTTTTGGATTTGGAATATCAAAATTAGTTTATGGTTATTTTGATGTGATTTTCTGAAAATTTCTAATTTTTGATTAATTGTGAAAACACTGAGTTATTGTTTAAAACAGAAATATTATTTAAATATTTATTTATATTATTTAAATTTATTTTATTTAAAAATACACACATAATAAATATATTAGTTAAATTCAATTCAGTGGAGTCATTTTATAATAAAATTAAATGTATAAAATTTTATTGAGTTTTGTAACGTCTTTTACCCACCTTCTAGGCACGTTAGAAAATTTGCTAAAAATGCAATTTTACCGCTTCTGTGAATTGAATTACAAAAATAAAAGAGACACATTTGATATCAATAAGTAAAATGTGGTTCAATAAGATGAATTTTTCTTTTTTGAATAGTAACTTTTATCTTTTATTTACCACAGTTAAAAGTAGATAGGGTAATTTATGGTAAAAATGATATTATAATTACCCCAACACATGTCCTAATTATTTATTATAAATGTATTTCGACAAAAATAAAAACATATAAATGAACAATAATATTTTGGGTCCACAATATTTATATTAGGACATTTATTATTATTTTATTTAAAGAATAGTTAAAAGTGCTAAATTCAACTTTTAATAACTAAAGTCTTTTTGCCATAAGAATAATCATAAGGTAAATTTGATTATAAATATTCATTAGAAACTAAAATGATTTTTTATATAATGGTAATTTATTTTTAATTTTTATAAATTAAATATATAAATTTATATATGATACAATTATGATGCAATAATTACCATATTAATGAATGATTAAAATAATTGATATTACAAATATGTAAATAAATTTCAATTGATAAATTTGATAAATTACATGAATCATATAGGTTAATATGACATTTTATAGTTTATTAAATGAATTTTTGTGATGTAATCATGTTGTTAGGAATTTATCAAAAATCAAATAGTAAATAGTGTCAAAATTGAGATAAATGGGTTTTTAAAACTAATATTAAATTATAAAATGATATAATATTCCTAAAAAACGAATGTTGGGCCAAAGGACATGGATAAGGGTATATATATCTATAATGAACCTCTTAGGGTTCTCATGAATGTTCATAGTATGTCTATTAATGATATAATATAAACATACAGTGAGATATGGTAAATGCCAAACTATTTCACTAATTGTAAAATCTAAATGATAAGGATAATATGGTGACCTTAATCTATATAAAACCTACGGGGTGATATATTTTCAACCCAACCCCACCTTATTCTCTAAATAAATCCTTTTGGGATATTAAAAAACGAAAATGATTTTATTATATAATAATATTTCAAACTTTTCTTAATGTGACCCCCAACTCACTTATAAAAAGGTATTTCCCCTTCGTTCAAAATAACACCTCCATTGTCATTTGGCTCAGCCAAAACCTGCTCAAATATCCTCCCAACTACCCTCAATTATATCTAGAGGCCTTAAATTTATCATAAACAAACCGAAAGATCCCTTTTGATCAACTCAAAAGGAGACACCTGAAGAAGAGGTAATAATTTCACCACCTCTTTCAATGTTTTTTCATTCTTCCAATTCACTATTATTATTGTTTTCATACAAAAATAATAACTACAGAAACTTATAGATCGTGTAATGTTATTATAAATATGTTATAACCATATTCATTATTCTATCCATCCTCCGAATTACATGTCACCATACGTGCGTATGTACGGCTTACCGTGAACACGTCGTGGTGTAGTTTGTTATTCAAAATCTTCACTATATAGATGGTTATAATAATGAGTATATTGAAGTCAATAATAAATATAAAATGATAAATATTCGATATATATTATATACCATCCAATTACATACGATTTCAAGATCAACAAAATGATATTTATCGCTCGTACGTACGTATGGATTACTGTCTTCACGAACACGATGAAATTCATTCGCCATCATAACCATTCCAGAATAATTTTCATTTTATAATTATTAATTATGTAAAAAACATTATATCATTCTGGATATGAATCAAATAAATTTTTCAGAATAAATTTTTTCTTTTATAATCATAATACTTTTAAATGATTTCAAATCGATAGATATTTTTCACTCAAATAGTTTTGATTTCATCTATACAAACATTATTTGATGGATTTTACACTAGTTTCAAGTTCTTTTATTATGATACTATCTTCAATATTTTATTTATGGTTTTGTGATATGTTTGACATTGGATGTTTTATTTTTATACCATTCATGGTTTATGGTTAATGTATTAAAATTTTGTATACTAGTTTTAATACAAATGATTATGTTATGTTTCATCATTTTAATATGAGGAATGCATTGGACTTATTATGTGATGGGTGGAGCCCTCTATAGATACATGATGCATTGGTAGGTCTCATGAGACAAACTAGTCTCTTGGAACATGGCATTAAAAAATCTTATTTGTAGTCATGGAATGAGGCCTTGACTATGTGGTTATGATGACTGGAATTATGCATTCCATTTTTAGGAAATTGGAAATTTATATTAGATGTAGTTATTGGAATAATATAATATCCATGTGAATAAGTAAATGGAATTATTTGATTTATCATTTCCATGTTATTCTGATGTTTAAGTATAAAATTATTTTTTTGTCTTATACGTTGCCTTAAATGTTGATTCTTATTTATGAAAGTTTCTACTATATTGTTTTCTTTACTGAGCACCTCAGCTCAACCCTTTCTATGTTTTATTTTTTCTAGAATTAGAATAAGAATATTATAACTAACCAATAGGGATAGTCTTAGAGATATGAATGTGTTCAAAGGAGGCAATGTTGTTTTTGTTTTTCATTTTATAATATATTGTAAAAAATCTGTACGTATCTTGTACTTCCAAGGATACTAAACTGATCAGTATTTCGAGATTTGATCCCTTGTGATCATGCCAATGTAATTTAATAATGCACCAACTCTTGGTAACATGTCTCGGGGATTTAAGAATATTATAAAGAAAGAACCCCCCATGGAAAAAGGACGCATCCAGTAGACTCCAGGAAATGGAATGATGTTCTTTCTAAGGGATTAATTGAATGTTTTAAATGTGGATTTCATTATCATTATACAAATAAATTACCTGCGAAAAAGGTACGATAATGGGATTAGCATGATTGTACAAATATAATTATAAAAATTCATAATTCATTTCCAATTGAAGATGAAGAAACTGAAAATGACCTATGATATGTTTTGATTATTTTATAGCTCATGATTTTACATTAATTAATCTTAGGAAATTATGAATAATTTTTTTCATAGAATGATGTATAAAAGAATGATATGGAAATACATGGATAAAGTATCATAAGGTAAATTTGATTATTATGATTTATACATTTTAGGAATTAAGAGTTATGTTGGATCTAGGGATGATGATATGATGGGATTATATTGGAAGACATCAAGTATTTGTAAATACTAAAATTTTATATATAAATTATTACTGAGGAACAATTATCTTTTCCATTGTGGATGAATTTATAAAGAACCATTAGGGTTTATATGATCTTTGAATGTGACGCAATTACGGGTTATTGATTTTTTAGATGATAAATTTAATGTATAAGATAACCCTTGAAATTTAAAAATTTTATGGTCATTTTTGATGATGTTGTCTCATTTTTTTGAATGTTATATGAATGATATGATTTTAGAATATGGAAAACCTGTTGGATGGGTGAAAACCCTCCGGATGAGTGAAACCCTTCTCATCTAGGAAGGCCATGGGAATGGAAACCACCATCGAAGGGAGATAACAGTGCATTGCTTACCACTGGCCTACGTGATGTCTCTAGTTAGTGTAACTTATTATTTCTAGTTCAATGATTGTATTGATCATGAATAATTTGATCTTTAAAACTTATGATTTATCAAATGGATATCCTTGGTATAGAAAAAGGACATGGTGATTAATTGATAAATGTAATTTTGGAAGATGTTCAATATTTTGGGAACACTATATGCCTAATGAAAATATAATTCTATGGGATTTCATTTGTCTAGTAATGGTAGAAATTTTTTTTAGAAGAATATATGTTTTATTATATACTTATAGAGATTGAGGTTATTTATTAAAATTATTAACCTATGATAGAGAATATGTGACTAGGTTAATTAATTTTGATTATGAGAATCTAAGAGTAGCTGAGGTTATTTGGAGATAAAAGTTATGATTTATCGTGGACGACAGTGTGATCAAATCCTTATGATTTTTTAGATTTCAATCATAGTTTGGAATACTTTGATGAATTTTAAAAACAATTTATTATTGATTTATCTTTATGGAAGTTGGGTTATTTTTTTCTATTTTAGATATTAAGAGTAGTATTCTTTTTATAAATGATTATCCTTTCTTGGATTAACTAATCTTGTACGAACCATTTTTGGTTTTGGATAATGAATAAATACAGAGTAATAATATAGATCATATTTTGTGGAATATGTTATACTTATAAGTTTATTCTAGATCCTCATATGTGACCATTTCATCTTGAATACCTATCATTTGGAGAAATGATGAGTTTGCGAGGAATGTTTGATTAATGGATGAAACACTACTTTTCCAGTAAATATATTTCCTTATGATCTTAGTATAGGTAGTTATAAAATTAATCAACTCTATTAATAGGATATTGAAGATAAAATTTTAAACACATTTTTTTATCATCATAAATTTACACAAGCACAAATTTATGGTATTGTGGTAGATAACATTCAATGACCATGTTCTCTATTACTCTCTATTAATCTATGAGAGTTAGTTTCTCTTCCATATCCATGCTTTCCTACTTGGAATCCTAGTATGTGTTATTTTGGGTGACATTTTTTACCTCTCTTTAATTCTATTAATGTTATTGTTTTATTGACCCTTTTCCAATGTGGGACTTTTAATGATGTTTCCGAGCCCAATATTAAAATTGTAAGGACACAATTTCCACAAGGGGGGAAGGATGTAACATCCCTGGTAAATAAATAATTCAAAATTTCCATATTTAATGATATTTTTGATATATATATTAATGTTAATGTCAAATGTATTATATGTTTGATAGTGTACTAAACATGAAACAATGAGTTTCTTTAAAATCATATGTTGCACACAACTTTGAGATATAACAAAAAATAATATTATAATATTATTAATTTAAATGGTATCTAATGCATATCCATTGTATTGGAGATAATGAACTATAACTAACTAAAATATTATGACACATGTTTGTTAAATATTATTACTGTTATCAAATAAATTTTAGAAGCTTATAATATTAATGAATCTTATTTTAAGCATAAAGAACTATAATATTTTTTAAAAGAATTTTTTCCTACCTTTTGATGGAGTATCATTTTTATTTTAATTTTTTTTTCTTTTATAAGAACAATATGAAAAAAATGAACTGGTTATTTATAAGTGTTGAATCAAAATTTACATTGGGTAACATTTTCATATTTTTCTGATAAAGTCCATTTTCATTGATGAATAGTGAAAACACTATATTTTAATTCAAAACTGGCTTATAATCGAATTTATTAATTTGATTAGACTGTCATTTTAAATGCTTTAAATGACTAATTATATTATATTTTTATCATTTAATCCAATTTTGGTCATCTATATAAGGACCCAGCCTGAAATATTATATAATCTTGAATTATGTCAATAATTCACATTGAGATTCCCTTTAGGTTTAGAATTTTAGAGAATTAGGCCATAACTAATACATTACAACATGAATATTACATGCATAATCTACTACCAAGTATCCATTTTTCATAAAATTAGATCTCCTAAAAAATGTGACATTTCTAGTTCCATGTTTTTTAGAGAATGACGTTTCCTTGATATCATCCTTGACCCTATTAATCTTTATGTCATGTGAAAAACATTTCAAAACATGTGATTAGAATAAAAAGCTCAGAAATGGTTATAAAATAATTAAAAGAAACATTATTCCATCAATAAATATCAATCAATCAAACAATAATTTTCAATCATAACATACCTCATTAAATCATAAGATTTATGAATAACATTCAGAAATCATATATCGTAAAGGAAAATTATGAAATTCATAAAAATCATACATTGTAGCTATTAAAACTACATTGATAGTCACATTTGAAATACCAATCACAGTATATTACATAAATATCATAAGATAAACATTAACATTTATCTCCTTCACATTACCTAATGCATTGGAAAGCTATCTCAGGCTCACCCGCCCTATGTTTATCACGGAACCACCCATATATGTAAACAATTCCCAACAACCATAACATATTCATAACACAAAAGAGAATCATAAATAAAAGATAACATTTCTACATTCCAATAGTAATATATCAAATCAATATATTGAAATAAATAATTCTTTATCCAATCATTTTCACAACCATTTTAAACATATAATAAAGAGTTTTTTGAATCTAAGTGTCGCATACCACAATGATGATTTTAATTGAATTATAATATGAAAACATTAATGTCTATATAAATAAATCCTAAAATCAATTTTGAAAACATGGACATTCATGAGAAATATTTTGAAGAGTAAATCATTAAAAAAATTAAATTTATTTTAGTTATAGAGTTTTTAAAAAAATGAGAGACACTTGAATACAAATAATTGAAGAATAACATTTAATCATAACATTATAATACCATGAGAATGCAATTATTCATGATTTAATATTCCAATGGATATTATATACACCACATAAGAGTGAATTTGTGCATAACAACAATGAAACCTCAATGGAATGTAAATTGAGACGAAATCACTTATAAAAAAATGTATCTTTAGATTATGGATAAATAAATTACATAATAATTTGTGACAAATAAAAATACAATCAAAATAAGTGTATATTAATTTTGAAAAAATTATAGGTTATTCACCCATATTCACAGCATGACATAATCATGAAGTAGATGTTCATCAAAAATAATTGAAATTGGTTGAAGAATTTCCCTTGCGGAAATTTGACATCTTAACAGCATCATTTTAAAATTCATAAAATGAATTGATGAGAGATAAAGGGGTATATCATTGGATAGAAATAAAATTTATATCAATTAGTATATATAAGATCATATCCCAACATAATAATACGTAAATTAAAAGACATAACAATCATAATTCTTTTAAAAATAGAAGGATGAAAGGTTCCCTTACCGATTTGGGAATATACGAAACATAAACTCCATGAAATATGGATCTTACAATGAACATTTAAATACCCATAAATTGTAGTATATTATATAATTAATACAATCATGCATAGTAAATACACCATACAAATGTAAATAGTGGCAAACATAGCATGAATCACATGGGAATAATAAGTGAGATGAAAACTCTTTACCATGTGGTAATCAATCGAGTCATATGACCAAAAGTTAATAACCACCAAGTGAATAAAATAATTCCATGAATATAAAGAGAATCATGATAATATATATATAATTTCAGTATACAATACAACATATGAAATAAATAAGTGGCGAACAATGGAAATATCACGGAATTAAAAGTGAGATAAGAAACACCTTACCCCATGTCCGGCTTGACTTGATTGTTCCTTGTTCTTCCTGAATAATAATATTAAGTTAATTTATACTTTATTAAGAAAATTTTCCAAGTTAATTATTCCATTTATATCACTTATTAATAGGTTATAAACGTTATGTAATCATTTAATTTAATAATGGTCATTTTGTCAATATTTGGTACTTGAGTCAAAATGAACACCTTATAATTACTTGTTGTCCATGTGGTCAATATTCCATTATCTTCAAAATGATATTCATGATTTAGATATCATATATATCATATATATATAGTATATATATGTATTTATAATATTATATAACATTTACAGGTAAGAAATAAAATTCACCGTTCATGGAGATGGGAAGTCGCATGTACACATGAACGCTACTTTAATTTCAATTTCTTATTTAATTGAATGAAAACATAGAGATACATAGGTATTTTATACATCCAGTATAATATAATATATAATTTCATTAACTCAATCATTTATACAGACAATGTATTTCATGAATGAGTCATATAACTTTGAGGGGGTTGTAATCTGCACTTTCCCAAAAATAAATTATGGTGTTTACCAGTAATGGGAACCATAAAGTTGTGTTGTGAATGAAAAATGTAAAGAGACATAAATAAAACCTAAACATAATATAAAATTATATATTATATATAAATATAGTTCCATAATAAAGTCCATTATGAGAGGCGGTAGGATATATTTGAATATTCATCATTTTGTGAGGCAGTAGTTCGTCGTCCACATAAACAATATGTTCATTACCTATTAGATGGAGGTGTCTATATGTGTAGTTTTAATTCTCACCATAACAAAATCCTGGTATATTTATGATACTAGTTTCGTTATAAATTAAAGGAATAAAATGGGGTTAGTTGTTGTGGAAGTAAAATAAAATAAAATAATTTAAGAGAAATTGTTACTTTTAATTCACGTAACTTGTTTTGGTTTGAACGGAAATGACTTTTTAAAGTGCCTTCTGCTAAATGTAAGGCTTTTATGAGGAAGATAGAGATCTTGATATCTTATTTGGTGGGGGGTGGGGGGGGTTGTATTGTAAAGACCAATAATTTATGTGGAAAATTATCTTTTTTCTCTCTCTTCATAAATACACGGGAATTTTATGAGTCCTTGAATATTTATAGCGTATGATTCCGAGGCCCGTTGTTCCTGGAATCAATTTTTAATTTTATTTTCAGATACGTTAAGTAGACGTATGAGTGGGTTTTTATAAAAAAATTTCTAGTGCTTTGAATTGATATATGAGGGCATCATTGAACTCACAGCGCCTTTATTCTCTTAAAGAGGCTTCCACCTCGACGATATATGGTCAAAAATAAAAGTTAGTTTTTGGGTTTTAAAAGAAAGAATTATAAAAACATTGTAGCTTTATTTTTATTTTGGGTGGTTGAAGCCTCCATTTGGATGTTGGAGGTGGGGACCACCACACATATTCCTCCCATGAGAGGTAATGGTGGTGGGGCCCACCAGAACATGACCTCCTCTTAATTTTTAATATGGTGGGGACCACCTATGGTTAAAACCACTTAAACTCTCCATTATGTGGAGAGAAACCTCCTGAGCTCCCCACTTAATGGTTCCACCACCCTTATACATTAATGGATCCAACACAAAAGAATGTATGGTTCCAAATCCTCTACATTATTTATGTGCCAACTTCTTGAATAAATTAATTGGAGTTAACCTAACTAATTAAGCCATTTTAATTTTGTGCCAAAAATTAAATAATAGATAAACACCATCTTTTATTTTGGTGGGATACTGTCATTTGGGTGGAATTTTGAGGAGAGGAGAACATGGAAGAAATAGATTTCTCCAACAATGAACCTAATATCCCATCGAAAAATGATGAATGTTTTCATCCAACGAAGAACGCTGAAAACAATATCCTTCGATCTTCTTCCCTGGACTCCTACAGACATGGAACGTCTTCCACAACCAAGGTGCGAGCTTGAGATTGGAAGTACGCAGAGCAAACATCGAACGATGAAAACTCCATCTTCTTCCCGCGACATCATCATCGAACAACAAACCAAAGGGAGAGGTTTTATTTCATTTTAAGATCCATGTTCATCCTTTCTTCAAAACAAAGAACAAAGATTATTTATTTTTGTGGGTGGATTGTTGTGGTTCGTTCTAAAGGAAAAATTGCCATCACCCTAAATTTGGAGGGTGCGGGCCAAACTAACATGTACCAACACCTTTCGTCGATCACTTTTGTGATCTCCTTCGGCATGGCGATGAAACAACGAGGCAATGAAGGCAGGAAAGAAAAATGTCACGCTACTTGTGACCTCCGTGACCCACGCCGCCCCCGTGGATGAGCCCCCACCGGTTGAGCCACTTGTCAAGGTGGGATTCTACCCCTGAAGGCCCATGCCCTGCCGGCCTTCCCTCTGGCATGCCTAGCCACCTCCCTGCCACCTTCCGTTATGCCATGCCGCCCGCCGGCCTTCCCGGCCGCCACCCAGCTGCCCGCCGGCCCGCAGGTGAGCCTTCCTGGCCACCTTCCGGCCTAATTGTGCCCCACCGGCCGGCCTGACGGCCTGCCCACCAGCCTTCCCGGCCGCCTCCCATGTTCTCTCTACTAAACCGCGCCAGCCTACTCGACTTGCACCGGCGCTGGCCGAGCCGCCGTAGCGGTGCCCCTCGCGGTGCTAGCCGAACTGGGCTCGGCCATTCTGGCCGACCTGCCTGAGCCGTGCCCCACGTGGCGCTGGCCGAACTGGCTTCAGCCATCCTAGCCGAGCCGCCGAGTCATGCCCCACAAACACATGGACAATCCGAACATTCGCGCCCCTCACGGCGCCTCCGGGTCGAACCTCCCTTACACCAACCTACGGCCGTTCCGCACCCTCGCGACCGGTATGTTCCCCGGCGCTACTCATGACCTTTAGGGCGAGGTGCAGCAAGCCGGGCAGAACCCAATGGGTCGGCCCAGACAAAGTTGGGTCGGGTTGGTCCGACAGGTTCGGACCAGACCCAGGCCCACTGCAACCCCTTTAATTGTTTTGGGTCATATCTTTGGCACAAGACGTCCGTTTGATGAACTGTCAGCGGCAATGGTATTCCTGGGGCACAAAGTTACCTTTTTGTATACCCCACTTGAGTTTTGGTAGTATTTGAGATACAGTCAGGTTGGATAGTGCATGAACTCAATAGGTCCCATGGGACTTAAATTCCAATAACATTAAAACCATGAATATGATTGGCGCACCATCAATCGTGTTTGGTTTCTATTAGCAAGATAGATCTTTTGGATATATAAACATAATACTTAGTTGAAGGCGATGTATCGACACTTGGCGTGAGGAGTAGAAACACATGGAATCAATCATGCTTTTAGAGGAACCCTATGGTTGGCTACGCTCTGACTACTATTCATGGATCCTACATGGGTTCGACAACTCTGACTAGTGTTCCTGGATCCTGTGTGGGTTCGACAGCTCTGATACTATTCCTAGATCATTTGTGGGATCGAAAGCTCTGACTACTATTCCTGGATCGTGTGTGGGTTCGATAGCTTTGATAATGTTCCTGTATCATCTGTGGTTATGACAACTCTAATTACTGTTCTTTGATCCTTTGTGGGTTCGACAGCTCTGATATTGTTCATGGATCCTGTGTGGGTTCAATAGATCTGATACTGTCCATGAATCCAGTGTGGGTTCTTCTACTCTGACTACTATTCCTGGATCCTACGTGAGTCAGTAAATTTTGTGTTTACCACATGATTAAGATAGATTACTTGATAACTTAGGTAAATGAATGGTCATATACCTAAGTGGGTTTAACCGTTGATTTCATACCTTTTGGATTATCATTGTTGGATTTTGTGAGACCTTGAGGGTCTCGTGGTCCCTACTAAGTATTGTTATACTCACCCATACATGAGCTATGCCCGCACCTCATTGTGTAGGATATAGATAATAGGCATCTTTGACCGAGGCTGAGTGTAACAGGATTAGACTGTACCCGGAGGTGGACCACATGGCGTGATGGTACACAGAGGTGACGAACGCGCATGGAATGTTCCGGAGGTTATATGTACCTACCCTCCAAGTAGGATTTCCTAGTTTATGATCCAAAAGGTGTTTTCCCTTTTTTCAGTACTTGTACTTTCATTTTTTTGTCAATTACAATTGGGATTTTATTTCGTGCCTCTTTTACTTTTCAGAAATCTTTTGTTATATAGTTTTACTAAGTGTTTTTCTTCCAGCTTGTACTCTTTTGGGTGTGTTTTTTGGATACAAAGAAAATTCCTACCTAGTTTTATAGATTTACGCCATTGGTGCTAGTCTCCAACCCATGTCCTATATGAAGTTGGGCATGGGGTAGTCACGACCCGTGCCCTAGAGGATGGTATGTGAAGAATTTGTTTTAGAGGAGTCAGTTCTACTGCAGAATGTAGGAATCTAATATTTTATATGAATGAATAGTGTTACGTGTAGTTATTCTAGTTTTCAGTTTAGCGAGTCCAGTGTTAGTTCGGTGGCCGACGTATCCATACAGAAGGACCCTGACTTTTGATTTCCGACTCAGTGCACGAAAACACTGATTGTGTGTGTGTTTTCAATAGTTTTTTTATGTCAGCTCAACCAGTTTAGCTCACCAGGTATAATCTTTAGACTGTGTTGCATCAAATATTTTTTAGGATGCATCCACACAGACAACTAGTTAGAGTTCCGAGAGTTGTACGCACTGAAAGCCCACCAAGAGACGAGGCTCCGATGTAGAGCCCAATTATTATGTTGCCACCTTCATGTGGTGTACCTGCAGCACAACCACCCATTTGGCAGTAGACACCACCTACAACACTGGCGGACGGTGCACACTGACTGAGCGTATTTCACAAGTTCTAGTAGCAGATTCCTTTGAGTTTTCGAGGCGAGACAGATTCCCACACAGGTGAGGGCTGGCTGGAGGCGATTGCTAGAGTATCATGTATAGTAGTGACACCAGTTTAGAAGACGATGATCTTAGCTACTAGTGTTTTTAGTGAGTGACCATGTGGATGGTCTGTTTAGTGATGAGGCTTCGATACATGGAATGTTCCCTAGATAGTACCTTCGGGTTGGGTTCCAGCTATATCAGTACCCATTGTTCAGTAGTTACAACTGGTGGTACCGGTAGAGGACACATGTAGGCTTAGTGAGTTATATGTGTTTCATCTTCAGATACACCTCAGGTTCCGAGGCAAGCCTGAATCACAGGCGGCTGAGGACTGGCTTGAAGATGTAGTTGAGAGTTCTCTAGAACTTCTAACACTTCGGCAGGATGCGCTGTCAGAAGATGAGTATTTATTGGGGTTTGCTTATCAGTCCTAATACTCGATGAATACGATACAATCAATTCTTCAGTGCTCAAACTTGTGATCGAGTTGTTTTGATGGACAACCAACCTAGGAATGTTCCTCTATGAATTCCTACATATGCTAGGGTGCTAGAGAGAACCTTTGTTGTTGAATTTTCTCTGGCGGAACAGATACGACCAGTGAATGTTAGCCGTCAGAAAGCATGGAACTGGCATCGGTCTCAGAGACATGGGCATGTAAAATGTTCTAGAAGATGATGTGTTACGGATAAATAAATCTGTATGGAAAAAGATGTGGATGTAGAGCTAATGGAGTAGCATGTGGTGGTGTACTTTTTGACATGTTACAACCAACCCCTTTTTGTGGACCCCACCATGCTCATGGAGCTGGAGGACAGGGGAAGAGAGTTATTTCATGAAGTCAAGGAATGTGACCCCAGGTCTCTAAGAATGATTCGAGGTATGGTATATGTGTACTAATAGTTTCCGTATCAATAGAAATAGGTACCAATCATTCGTTCATTCCAAGAAACTTGTACAGAACATTCAGTTTCCTGTTAAACCGTTGAATTGACCCTCACGTCTGGGGAAACCATTGGTATAAGACTCGATAAACAATCATACGCCGACTGTGTGATATGACCCTTGAGGTGAGAGTTTTGGTTGGAACCTCTTTGTGGAAGTGTCGGGGCCTTATGACGTTAGTTTGGGTTTGGAGTTGACATCCAAAGTTCACACTCAGATTGACTGTATTAGGAAAAAAGATGTTGTTATCTAAAACATTGGAATAGGGTTTTCCTTAGACAATAAAAAAGTAATCCCATGAAGCACATGATAAACTCATGCATAGGAGGGTGAAGCCAATCACTCGTGAGTCGACCAACCTCACCCTTGTGGTAGCATATGTTTAATTTGAAATAGTTTATACTATTGGATAAGGGAACATGGTAGTAGACGCACACAACATGAGGTTTGTCTTGTATCTGCTGAGTGAGGCAACATAGAAACTTTCCGCTTTGCAGATATCCTTTTTGGATCGAGAAAGAGAATATTTTCTTCAGTCTACTACAATCACTTACCCACTCCTTCAGTGAGTGATGGAGGCGCGTCATAGAGACACTAACTGTAAGGATAGACGTTCATAGATATCCATATGATAGACACCTGATGGTTTTTCTATAGGTGGGGAGAACGTCATCCTCTTCTGCAGACGTACTATGATTCTAGTGTTACTTTAGAAGAACTATTGATTGAATTTCACACATCCCCTCGAGCAGTACATCCAGGAGTGGCGAATATGTACCAGGAACTTAGATGACAGCACTGGTGGCCAGGAATGAGGAAGGAAGTCGCATAGTTTGCCTCTCGATGAATCACTTGTCAGTCAGTGAAGGTGGAGCATCAGGTACCAGCATGATTGGTTCAACCTTTAAAGGTCCCAAAGTGTAAGTGTGATGGGATATCCATGTAAATAGTGATGGGTCTTCATTGAACATCTATGAGTCAGGATTCTATTTGGATTATTTTCGACCACTCACCATGTCATCCCACTTCCTACCGATTAGAAATCATGGTTCAGTAGATAGATTGGGACACCTATATGTGTAAAATATTGTGAGGCTACATGGAATACCCTCAATGATCGTTTCAGATCCTGATGCACATTTTACTTCCCGGCTATGGAAGGGGTTGCATGAGGCTTTCCGGACACAGCTTCGTTTGAGAACTTCCTTCCATCCTCAAATAGATATCCAGACTGAGTGGACCATTCAGACCATCGAGGAGATGTTGCGTGCTTGTTTCCTCGACTTTAGCCACTGCTGGCAGGATCACTTACATTTGGTGAAGCTTTCATACAGAAATATCTTCCACTCCACAATTAGGATGGCACCTTATGAGTTGTTGTATGGGCAACCATGCAGATCAAATTTGTGTTGGACTGACCCAGGGGAGTCAGCACTAGTTGGACCAGAGATGGTACAGGCTACCACAGAGAATGTGCCGATCATTCAATAGCAGATAAAATTTTCACAGAGCAGATAGAAGTCGAATGGCCATAAGAACAGAGACCTAGGGAGTTTGGGGATGGAGACCACGTCTTTCTATAGGTTTCACATCGATGAGGAATATAGATATTGGGCCGAGGTGGGAAGTTATATTAGATTTTCATTAGTCCTTTTCTTGTTCTCAAGATAGTTGGGAAAGTCGCATACTGATTAGCTCTTCCACCTTAGTTTCATTGGGTGCATGACGTCTTTCACGTATCTTAGTTGATGACATAAGTGCATGATCCTACTCAAATCATCGACCATTGAGAGTTGGACGTCGACGATAGGGACACATTTACAGAGGATACAATGGAGATTGAGGATCGACATGAGGGGGTCCTTTGGGGATGGTTGATACCTCTGATGTGTTTTCGTTGACCGCATGAGAACATCACGGAGAGAATTGGTAGTGGGAGCCTCATATGCGTGATCAGTACCCCCACTTGTTCCCTTATATCGAGTTGTAGCATACGGGGATGTAAAGCCCTAATGTGGGGAGAATGTAATGACCCGTTATTTCCATGGAATTTTTTTTTCTTCTCATAAATTCATGGAAATTTTCAAGTCCATGACAATTGTCGGCACGTGCTTTTGAGGGCCGTTGTGCCTGAAATCATTTTTTTATGTTTTGTTCAGGTACGTTCAGTAAACATAGAATCGGGTTTTTATAAATTTTGAAATGGTTCTCAGAATTTAAATCTGAGGGCACTGTTGAACTGGCATCACAGTTATTTGCTTAAGGAGAATTTCACCTCGGCTGTTGATGGTCGGAATTAAAGGATAGTTTTTTTTATTTTTATTAAAATATTAAAATAAAAATAAAATTCTAGCTTTATTTTTCTTTTGGTTGGTTGAAGCCTCCATTTGGAAGTTGGATGTGGGGACCACCGCACCATAAACTCACATGAGTGGTTATGGTGGGGGGGCCCACCTGAACCTAACCTTATCTTCATGTTTAATATGGTGGGGACCACCTGAGGCTAATACCTCTTGAACTCCCATTAAGTGGGGAGACTCCTCTTGAGCTCCCCACCTAATGGTGCCACCACCCCCTACCTTAATGGAGCCAACACACAAGCATTTATGGTGCCAAATCCACCACATTAATTTTGTTCCAGCCTCATTAATTAATTAATTGGAGCTAAAATAATTGATTAATCCATTTGAATTTTGTTCCAACAATTAAATAATAGATAAACACAATATATTATTTTGGTTGGAATTTGTCTTTTTGGTGGAATTTTGAGGAGAGGAGAGCTTGTGAGAAATAGAGTTCTCCAACGAAGAACCTCATCTCCCAAAGTAGAATGAAGAACGCATTTGTTTAACGATGATCACCAGAAATAATATCCTTCGTTCATTTTCCCCGAACTCCTACTGACGTGGAACGTCTTCCACAACTACCGTGTGAGCTCAGGATTGGATGTGTGTAGTGGACGCAATGAAAAATGACAACTCCATCTTCTTCTCGCGACATAATCGTCGAACAACGAACAAAACATAGGGGTTTAATTTCATTTAATGTACCATGTTCTTCCTTTCTTCAATATGAAGAATGAGGATGATTTCTTTTTGTGGGTTGATTATTGTGGTTAGTTATAAAGGATTGATTATTATCACCCTAAACGAAGATGGTGCGGGCAAAAAAAAACATGGCATGACACCCTACTTCGGTCTCTTTTGTGATTTCCTTTTCCATGGTGATGAAACGATGAGGTGACAATGGTGGAAAAGAAAAAGGTCATGCTTCCGGCGCCCTCCGAGACTTAAACTGCCCCCGCGGTGCCCGCACCGCCACTAGCCAAACCGGCCTCAGCAGAGCACCTGTCGGTCGTGCCATTCGACCAGCTGAGCCGCTACTCGGAGCTGGCCAGCACCCCGCCGGCCTGCCTGGTTGCCGGCCGGCCCCCCGCCGGCCTCCCTAGCCGCTTCATGTGCGCCCGGCCGAACCAGGCCAGCCCGCGTGCCACGAACGCCTTGCGCCGCCGCTGGCCAAACCGGCCATGGCCTTTGTGGTTGAGCCTCACGAGCCGCGCCCCTCGCAGTGCTTGCCAAACCGGCCTTGGACATTCAAGACGAGCTTCCCGAGCCGCGCCCCTTGCGGTGCTGGCCGAACCTGCCTCGGCCTTCCAGATCGAGCCGCAGTGCCGCAGCCTACACGCGCCTGGCCATGCCGGCCTTCCGCGCACCTCACAGCGCCTCCGGGCTGAACCATCCTTACACCGACCCACGGTCGGTCTGCGTCCTCACGACAGGTCCGCGCCCCTGCACTACTCGCCACCTCCGCGGACTGTTGGGCCTTTCCCAGTGGGCCGGGCTAAACCCAATGGGTCGGCGTAGACAAAGTCGGGCCGGGACGGTCCGATTGTGTCGAACTGGACCCAGGCCCACTATGACCCCTTTACTTTCTTTTGGCCATATATTTTGCACTGGATGTCCGGTTCATGAACATTCACCGGCGCTATTATTCGTAGAGAGCAAAGATCTCTTTGTGTATACCCCACTAGAGATTTGGGTGTAGTTTAGATATTGTCAGGGCGGATCGAGTTGTAATCCAACCGGGCACCCGGGACAAAAATGCCAATAACTCTCAGACCGGGTATCTGATTGACACACTGTGTGTCGCGTTGGGTTTCTATTGGAAAGACTTATCTTTTGGAAACCTCAACATGGGACTTCCTGGAAATTAATATATCAACACGTCATTTGAGAAGGAGAACCTCCTAGAATCAACCATGCTTTGTGTGAAACCCTATGTTTGGTTGCGGTCTGAATACTATTCCTGGATTCTACGTGGGTTAGACAATTATTACTATTGTTCCTGGATCATGTGTGGGTTCGATAGCTCTAATATTGTTCCTGGATCCTATGTGGGTTTGAAAGCTCTGACTACTATTCCTGTATCCTGGGTGGGTTCGAAAGATCTGATACCATTCATGGATATTGTGTTGGTTTGACAACTCTGATTACTATTCATGGATCATGTGTGGGTTCAACAACACCGATGTTGTTCCTTGATCCTGTGTGGGATCGAATGCTCTGAAACTGTTCCTGGATCCTGCGCGGGTTTGACACCTCTGACTATTTTACCTGGATCCTATGTGGGTTCGACAGAATATATTATTTAGTGGCTACATCTTATCATCTCTAACACTCTTTTTGAGTTGTATACATGTGTGATCCGAGTCAGTAACTTTTGTGTTTACCTCATGATTGAGATAGATTACTTGATAACTTAAGTATATGTATGGGCATATACCTATGTAGGGTTAAATGTTGATTTCATACATTGTGTTTTATCTTTTTTTTATTTTGTGATACCTTCAGGGTCATGGTGTCCCTACTGGGTATCGTCATAATCACCCATGAACGGGCTATGCCCGCACCTCGTTTTGATGGATACAGATGACAGATAGTGCTGAATGAGGCTAAGTATACCAGGAATGGATGGTACCTGGAGGTGGACCACACGATGTGACGGTACACGAAAGTGAAGGACATACGTGGAGTTTTGTGGAGGCTATCTGTACCTACACTTCAGGTAGGATATCCTAGTGGATGATCCAGGAGGTGTTTTCCCTTTTTCCAGTACTTGTAATTTCATTTACTTGTATTTTACAGTTGGGCTGTTATTTCTAGCCCATTTCACTTTTAATCACACTTTTTTTATATAGTTTTACTTAGTGTGTTGCTTCCAACCTGTACTCTATTGTGTGCATTTTAAGGATATAAAGGCAATGCCTTACGAGTTTTAAGGATTTACGCCATTGGTTCTAATCTTCATACCCTGGCCTATAGAAGGAGGGCTTGGGCTAGTTACAACATAGTCCCTAGAGGATGGGTTGTGACATTGAAGAGATGAGGGTCATGAGTGGTGTGAGGAATGAGTTAGAGGTGATTATTTTTTAAAAGGGGGAGAAGGGTTCTTTAAGAAATTGTGAAAATATTATTTTATTATATAATGATTTTCAGTTTCTAATGGTCCAAAACTCATTAAGGTCGAAGATAAGATGACTCATGGGTGCAATAAATTAATCTAATAAAAATTTTAAAGGGTTTGGATGTTATTTTAATATTTATAATCTTCTTTATTCAAATCATTTATTAATGACGTAAATACCGCATAATTTTTGTGTCATAAATAATTGTATTAATTTGATGTCTAAAAATTATAAAACAAATATCATGTCAGAAAAATCACTTGCTTTAAAAGAAATATTTATAGTATAAATGATAAATTATTTAACCCCATTTAAAAAATTAATTTACTAAATGATATTGGTTTGGGGCATTGTTTTCTTTACATAAAATCAATTAATCTAAAGTGTCATTATCACTCCCAAGTGGCTCCATGAGGTCCCAAAATCAATCCAAAGATTCCCACGGTCGGTCATTAATCATCATATAAGTTTTGGAAAAGTTTTAATGTAATTTTTTAATATTATACTATTTTTAACCTTGAATTACACTATTTACCTTTAACTACGGTAAATAAAGGTCAAATGTTTCTATTCAGCAACTAATTTTTTTCATCTTATTGAACCACATTTTACTTACTAATAATAACAATATTTGTTATATTTAATAAATTAAATTCATAAAATCGGTAAAATTTCATTTAAATGGAAAAGTCAGTTTTTTAACTACTACTTAATGGTTTCACTATTCATCAAAAATTGATGTTTTTCAGAAAAATAAAAAAACTCCGCCTAAGATATATTTGATATTCTGAATTAAAAAATGATTTCAATCATAAAATATTTGAAATATATAAGTTGCATTAGTTAATTTAAAATAAATTCCCTTTGTCAAAACAAATAGCATGTTTTAAGAAACTATATATATCAAACGATTGACACTTCATTATGCCCAATTTCAAAGTGAAATTTCCTCCAATGACCAGAATTGGATTAAATAGTTAAAATATAATATAATTACACTTTAAAACCATTTAAAAAGATTATTTTACCATATAAATAATTTAGATTAAAAGGCAGTTTTGAATAAAAATACATGTTTTTCACTATTCATTAAAAATGAATTGTTTTCAGAAAAAATCCAAAAATTTACCCAAAGTAAATTCTAATACACCAATTCTAAAGAATGATTTTATTTTGTCATATATAACATATAAAAGTGACCAAAACTAGATTTAAATTGGAATATATATCAAAAGGCAGTAAATCGACCTCTTAAAGAATATTAGAGTATTCATGCTTAAAATCTGATTTTTTCTTATTTATTCCTCTAAAATTTATATGATAAATGTAAAACATTTAACCAACATGTATAATAATTTTTTTGTTAGTTTTTTTCATTCCAAACATTACAATGTCTAGACATTAACAACCATTTAAAATAATAATATCATTATATTATTTTTCAGTATAACTCAACGTTGTGTGCAAAGTAAGATTTCAAAAAACACGTTGTTGTGTATCAGGTATGCCATGAAACATAGCATTCCCATTAAAGTAAAATTATTATTTTATTCACATATATTAATTAATATGAAAACTTCCTATTCATTATTTAACTGGGATGTTACATCCTTCCACCCCATTGAGAATTGCGCCCTCACAATTTTAAAATTGGCCAGAGAAACTACATTGAATGTCCAACATCGGAAAAGAGTCGATAAAACTATCACATTAAAATTAAGGAAGAGAAGTAAAAAAGTTCACCCAAGACAAAAAATATGAGTATTTCATGAAAACATGGATATGGAAGTGAAACTAACTCACATAGATTAATAGAGAGTGGAAGAGAACTTGATTATGAAATGATAACCACAAAAATACCATAAATGTAACACCCCGAGATTTTATGAGAAATATTATCTTTAATTTATATGATGTCTTGTGTTTTACACTACACCAAGACTAACTTGCACTATATTAAACACTGTATTGGCTTTTAAAATACGCAAACACTATTCTTGGCTTGTGTTGCACACAAGAACGACCTTCCTAGATAACATGTGTTGTACGCAATACTGAGTTTCACTAAATGACGATATATTGTTCTGAACTAGACATTATGAATAGTATTAATTACATTTTTAATTTTATTACATAATAATTCATCTTACACATACTCAAGAACACGGTATGTGGACCAAATAAATTTTTTGGGTCAAATAAATAATTTTAAAAAAATGCAGTTTTGCTGCCTTTTAATGGTGCACCCACATTAAATATGGCTTTTGATACGTTCATAAGTTCAATTAGACAAAATAAACTTATTAATTTCAAATAGGACCTAAAAAATTTACTTTGGATAAATTTTTTATATTTTTCTATTAACATTAATATTTTGATGAATAGTAAAAATACGCTAATTTTTTTCCTTAAAAACAACTTTTATCATCAAGATAATTTATATGGTTAAATTATAAAATTTATTGGTTGTAATGTATACATAGAATATATTTTTACCCTTTAATATAATTTAAGCCAATATCATTAATTTTACATTGAATTCATAGGTGAAAAGATTTCAATCTTTGGCAATGTTTTAACTTTTAAAATTCATTTTCTTAAAAACGTGATTAATTTTAAATTATTTACTATAACATCTGTTTATTAAATTTTGAAATATGTATTTCATATTTGAATTCATTGGGTCAAAATTATTTTAATAGTTTACATTTTTTATATTATGAATAGTAATTACGGTAATTTTTATTTACTATAGTTAAAGGTAGATTGGGTAATTTAGGGTAAAAATAAGATTATAAAATTACCATAACACCCACCAAAACTATATTCTATAGGTAAAAGTGGACCTCACCTAAGGGTCCAAATATTTTAATTTCAAGAAAAGTTTCCCATGAAAATGATATAATTATTATTAAAACCTTGGAATGTGACAACATGTCACTCTCTTATATCTTATAAGTGTAATAATTTTAATTTAGTGATAAACATCATTAAACATGGAAAATAAATAGTCACCAAATCTTTAATAAAAATATATTCATTATGTGACTATATTTAGAAATTTTAGGTATTAAATAATTATCATTAATGGTGACACAATAGTGATGATTAAATTATTTTATTCATTGAAATATCAAATAAAATGTTTTAAAAATATTAAAATAAATATTATAAAAATGATTTAATGTGATCCACAAATATTTAATATGAATATTACATGATATAGATCTATTAAACTTTTTTTATAATATATCTTATGTGTGGATTTTATTTAAATTCATATAATTGAAATGTGTCAAAATTGACGTTGTTGATATTTTATAAAATTAACTTATTATTAAATTGTTTAAAAATCACAAAAATATTTAAAAATTATAAATTTAAATTTATATGGTCTAAAATGTCATAAAGTATCCAATTAGGGACTATTCACAACACATAAGAACGTATTTATTACCATTAAAATCTTATTACCACAATTAAAATTAAATAGATTAAATAAGGATAATATGGTTTAAAATAAATTAAAAACAAGTCTAAATTTTTCTGGTTGATTAGATTACAACCCTATATCATCTCAACATAGAATTGAGTCTTATTTAGAGATTTTTATGTGGGGTCTGAATTTACTATAATTTAGTATTTTTGAGGTTTCCAAAAGTGACCCTCTCCTCTCTTATAATAGGGAACCTCCTCCCTCTCCCCTTCAAAACATTTTGAGCCTTCAAGATCGACAAATACCTATCCATTTGTTTTCTCCACTTCGGTAGAGACATACTAGAGGCACTTATCCACTTCAAAGTCCATCTTCAGTGCCCTAAGTGGAGGTTTGGAGGGGGTGCGTCGAAGAAGATGTAATATTCTTTACCGATTCCTTCAAGTTCATTTTTCCTTATAAATTCTATTTTTTATTTTTTTCATTATAATGTAACAAAATAAGTATCACTCATATAAGTATATGTTATTATTAATATGAAACAACCCTATTTCAACTTCTATCTACCCTATGGAAAATGAAATCACCACGCGTGTGTACGTACTGAATACCATCTCCATGTCGTGGTGTAATCTTTTTTCCACCACCACCTTACTTGTTTGGGTATAATGGTGTAAAGAATAAATATATATGATTATTATAAAATGATAGTATTTCTTAAATATTCTATCATCCACTCCAATACCATTCAATAATTTTGGTAATGATATCATCGCTCGTGCATACGTATAGATTATCGTCTCCACAACGCGACGAGAATCATTCTTCATGTTATCCATTCAAGAATGAATATAAATTATATATATTGAATAATAATCTAATATATGAAATGATAATTATTCTATATTTATGTGTGTATATAAAAATATATGCCATCTATATACTTCCATTCAAGTCAATAAGGAAAGGAAAATAGCGTTCATGTGTACGTACGACCTACCGTCTCCATGAACGGTGAAGGTCATTCCGTTTATCAATCTGTTATATTAAGAATATATATAATTAATGTTTTACATTGTGGAAATAAGTAATTATGATCTAAGTAATAATATGAATAATTACAAGTTAAAAGATGGATGATAAATGAAACGATTTTACCCAAAATGCTGCTTTAACATGGAATTGACAAATGAACAGGTTATATAAAGTCATAAGTGAATAATATATGATATAATATATATTATTATGGTTCTATTTTTTAAACCCACTATATAGGAGTCTCAGACACTTACAGAAGAAATTAGACATATGATAAGGGATAATTACTCCGATATCGTTCTTATCCGAGATTGTTTATTCCTAGGTATTTACTGGGGTTATGTTTATCATCCACGTCCTTGTTTTCTAAAAAAAATTCATAAAATTTTAATATTCTTCCATGTATTTTTATGGTAATTTTTACCCTTTTTTTATTTTTCTACATGGTTTGGAAGGAATCATTTTTTATCATACGATGTAATTTTTAACTTTTATGGAAAAAGAATGAGAAGATTGTTTTGTTTACCTTACATGGCATTAACGAATTTTTACGGTTTCATATAGTTTTATTTTCATAAAGAATCCTATACAAGATTTCATGATTATTTTCAACAAAATTTATTTCTTTTAAAATATAATGGCATTTTGAGAAAAAAATGACATTGAATAAGAAAAGATATTTTTCTCAAAAATCTCTTTCAGGTGTTTATATCAAAACTAATTTCCATTTAAGATGATATTATTAAAAAAATTTATGTTCCAAGCATAATGTTTATATTATTAACATGGTTTGATTTTTCATTATGATAAAATGATATCCATTTGTTTTGTATGGATATTGTTATGATGGGATGATGTTTATGAATCCCATTTCTCTATTTTTGTTATGATGAATGATTTATGTTTATTTTGTGACACACATAATAATGATTTCATTATGAGATGGGTGGGACCTATATCACTATCCAATGAATTGGGTAAGATTTAGATCGTATGAGATAAACATTTCTGGAAAGGGAAGTAAATCTGGTTTAGTATTACAGGGATGGAACGGCTGGTAAAACCAGTTAAGTAATGGTCTTCTTCCACTTTGATGGTCATGGAATCAATGACTTGGCTACTATAGAAATAATATTATGTTCTTAATGATTTTACACAATTACATTTTTTGATCCCATTCTATTTTATCATGTTTCATGTTTCTTTATGATCTATGCCTTATGTAATTCCATGATTTATGTCATTAGTCATGATTTTGATGTTCTATATTCATTTTTTTTGCATTTAAATGTTTATGGGTTCTTTTATGTTCTCTATGTGTAACCTTACTGGGAAATTGAGATCACCCTTTTTATGTTTTTTTTCCAGGATATAAAAGAAATTTTTTAGGTATAAAAACAATTGGATAAGATCATTATGGGAGATGTTGAAGATCTTTCACCATGATTAGATGATTATGTTCCGGGTTTGCAATGAAACTGAACTAATATAGTCTTTGGGAGTATATTTTTGTAATGTATTAAGTATTCTTAAAAAGTAATATAATGTCAATGTATGTCATGCTTTTGGTCTATACAGTTGTTAACAGAGTGAAGGTTTATTAAACCTTCAAATACAAGGATACCAAAACATTAGTGACATTTATAGAGTTATTTATAAGGTATGTCTAGGGATGTCTATAAGGTTCAGTATAAAGTACATGTTACAATCATAGAATTATGATAACGATCATGAATAACCTAGAATTAAACCTAAGATGTTAGAGATTAAAAGTAATCCCCCTCAATTATGTTGTTTTCCTAGATTGATTTTTGCCTCTCACGCTATTCTTTTTGGGTTTTAAGAAAATGGCTGGAAACAAGAAGATTCATGATAATAGAGGATGGGATAGAAAATGGAATGATATTCTTCATGAGAATCCAAATGAAATGGTATTTGGAATTATAAACATAGTTATCATGCCTAATCAGCAATGTCATAATATGATCAATAATCTCAAATTTCGTAATAATCCTGACATAGCTAATAAGAAAAAAATGGTGTTTTGTGATGTTCAAAGAAGAAATAATGTTCAATTTTCTTCATGTAAATAATTTGGTAAGAGCCATCAAGGAAAATGATTTAAAAGGACTACAATACAATTTGGTTGTGGAAAAGAAGGACACGAAGCCAATAATTGCAATGAAGATGGTTCATTTAACACAATGGACGAGGATTAAATTATTGTTAAGCCATCAAAAATGGTTAAATGTTTTAAATGTGGAATGTATGGGCATTATGCAAATAGATTCCCTAAAGAAAAATCTCATGAGGAGAATCTGCATGGTCGTATGTAAAGTGTTTATGTTCTTGATGATGAAGAGACTACAAATGATATATGAGTTAAAATAAGTGTTGAGGAATAAAATGATGAAGCTATATCAATGGTTTAAGAAGGTAGTAGAATGATTTCATGTTTATCAAGAATAATTTATGGTACTATGGAAAAAATAAAAATATAAGGATTATTACACTATTGATTTTCCTTTAGTATTTGATAGTATATGTTGAATGGTATCGGTAACCATGAAAAGTGATTGAAATATTTTTGGAAATAAGATGATATGCGCATAATAAATGGATAAAGAGAAAATAATATGTTTGATAGTATTAATGAGTTCATGACTAATATAAGTGACATCATTGTTTGAGTATGTAAAAATTTTGGGATTTTGGTATGTTGAAATTATTAACTTTTGATATCATTCATGTTTTCACTATGGTTATCTGGTAATTCATCATTCAAGTGAATACATTATTAACGTATTCACTTGTTTTGAATGTGACCAACAAGAAATATCTTATGATATATGCAGGATAAAAGATGGAATTCACATGCTTAGTGGATGACCTCTAAAGTAATATTTTTCTTTATACTATGAGATTGGACAGAAGTTTTTTGGATAAGCCTAAATATTGTAATGAATTATGTTTAAAATTAAATAGTATGGGTTAAGGGAAAATATTTTTTATATTATTTCTAAAATTATTATAATAGTATTGTATAAGAAAAAGGGCAACCTGTAGGATGGGCGAAAACCCATTGTGTCGGATAAGGGTGCGGTAATCGAACCCACAACTAATGTGCGACATGACTTTATCGCCTACCATTGGCCTACAGAAAGTCTGTTGTTAGTAGAAAACAGTTTTATTTTATTAACCAGTATGATAGATAAAGTATAAGTCAATTTTTGGAACCATATACGACTAATCTCACCATAGATGGACTTATTTATATTTAATAACTTTTTCTAAACTTATGTTTGAGACACATGGTATGACCCAACAATCTATCGCATGATCTTCTCACACTTCATGAATGACATATTCAACTTCATTTATTAAAATAATAGATGGAGTGGAAATTGTTCAGGAAATGACCAACGATGATATTACACTAAAATCAAGAATGTATTTATCCTTAGGAAAAAATTTATCAACCTTTTGGAAATGATCTTGATAAACAAAAATGTTGTCCTACTACCCTCATATCCGATGAATCAGTTGGTACCATAGATCATCACAAATTAAGGGTTGTGCGATTGTTGGATTTGTCATAGCCAAGTTCTCTACCACTATCCATCAGAACGTGATGGTTAAATTTCTCTTCCATATCAATGTTTTCCCCTATGTTTTCCTATGTGGAAACCCAGTGATGAGTTAATTTGGGTAACTGTTATATTTCTTACTTTATTGTTTAAAATTAAGTTTTATTTTTACTTTTTACGATGTGATTTTCTATGAAATTAACATACAAGTATTAAATGATTTATAACCCAGATTAATTTGGAGGATGAATTTCATTTTAAGGGGGGTGTAATGTAACACCCTGAGATTTTATGAGAAATATTCATTTTAATTTCTTTTGTGTCTTTTGTTGTACGCTACACCATGATTATCTTGTGCTACACGCAACACTGTATTAACTTGTATTATACGCAAACATTATTCCTGGCTTGTGTTGTACGCAAGAGTAACCTTCCTTGATAGAGTGTGTTATACGCAATACCGTGTTCTACTAAAGAACAATATATTTTTATGAACTAGACATTATTTATAGTATTAATTAAATTTTTAAGTTTATTACATAACCATTTATCTTACACCTATTCTAGAACATGGTATGAGAACAAAACAAAATTTTCAGGTAAAATAAGTATTTTTTAAAAAATGTAGTTTGGATGCCTTTGGAAGGTGCAACCACATTAAATATAGTTTTTGACATGTTTATAAGTTCAATTAAACAAAATAAACTTATTCATTTCATTGAGGATATAAAAATTTACATTGGATAAATTTTTTATATTTTTCTTTTAAATATCATATTTTGATGAATACTAAAAATTCGCTAAATTTTTCTTAAAATAAACTATTTTCATCAACATAATTGTTATAATTAAATTATAAAAATTTATGGTTTTAAATTATAAATAGAAAAAAATATCCTTTAATATAATGTAAGTCATTATCATTAATTTTACATTGAATTCAAAGGTAAAAACATTTCAATCTTTGGCAATGTTTTAACTTTTATAACCTGTTTTCTTAACAATGAGATTAATTTTAAATTAATTACTGCAACTTCTCTATTATGAATTTTGAAAAATATATTTCATATTAGAATATTGTGGGTCCAAATTATGTTAATAGTACACTTTTATAATATTATGAATAGTAACTACAATAATTTTTATTTTCAACAGTTAAAGGTAAATCGGGTAATTTTGGGTAAAAATAAGATTATAAAATTTCCATAACACCTGCCAAAATTCTATTAGATGAATAAAAGTCAACCCATATAACCTAAGGGTTTTAATACATTCATTTCCTGTAAATTTGACCATGAAAAGGATGTAATTATTATTAAAATCAACGAAAGTGACAACCTGTCACTCTCTTATATCTTATAACTTTAATAATTTTAATTTGCTGATAAACATCATAATACTTCGAACATAAATAGTCACCAGAAAATAAATAATATTATCTACACCATGTCAATTTAATTATATTTTTTTTTTGATTAAATAATTATCAATAATGGGGACACAATATTTATGTGGAAGTTATTTTATTGATTGAAATACCAAAAAAATGGTTTTTAAAATATTTAAAAAAATAATATATGAACTATTTAATGTGATCCACGAATTTTTATGATTAATATTACATGTTAGGAGTATATTAAATATTATTTTTCTAATATATATTTTTTTTGGATTTTATTTAAATTCAAATAATGGAATAATTTCAAAATTAACAATATTGATATTTTATAAAAATAACATATTATTAAATTGTTTAAAAACCACCAAAAATTTGAAAAATTATAAATTGATGTTAATATGATATCAAATTTCATAAATTATCCAATAATGGATAATTCACAACTCATAAGTAAGTATTTGTAACAATCTAGAAATTAGAATAATATTACCACCAATAAAATTAATTAGATTAAATAATGATAATATGGTTTAAAATAAATTTAAAACAAGTATAAATTTTATTGGATGATGATATCACAACCCTATATCTTTTCATCTTTGAATTTATTCTTTTTTGAAGGTTTTTATGTCGGGTCTGAATTTATTGTAAATTAATATTTTTGTGGTTTCCAAAAGTGCCCCTCTCCTCTCTTATAAAAGGGCACCTCCTCTCTCTACTCTTAACAACATTTTGAGCCTTCAAGATCGGCCAAAACATCTCTATTTATTTTCTCCACTTCCCTAAAAAAATTTAAAGGTCTTGATATTCTTCAATGACAAAATTTATTTCCCTAGGAGGATGTTTAGTAGAGGAGCATCGAAGAAGAGATAATATTCATTACCGATTCTTTTAAATATATTTCTCCTTCTACTTCCTATTTTGTATTTGTATTATTATAAATTAATAACATAATTATAACTAATATACTGATATATTATTAAAAATATAAAAAACTCTATTTCACCATATATACATCCTATGGAAAACGAAATCACCACGCGTGCGTATGTACGGAATACCATCTCCATGCTCTGGTGTAATATTTTTTCCACCATCACCATACATGGATGTGTATAATGGTGCAAAGAATAACTATATATGATTATTATAACATGATACTAATTCTGAAATATTTTTTCATCCACTCCAATACCATTCATAATTATAGGAACGATATCATCGCTCGTGCATACGTACAGATTACCGTCCCTACGACGCGATGAGATTCATTCTTCATGTTATCCATTCCAGAATAATTATAAATTACATATATTGAATAATAATGAAATATATGACATAAAAATTCGTTTGTATTTATGTATTTATATATTTGTGTGTGTGTGTGTCATCTACATACGTCCATTCAAGTCAATAAGGAAAGGAAAACAACGTTCATGCGTACGTACGACCTACCGTCTCCATGAACGGTGTATTTCATTCCATTTATCGATCTGTTATATTTTGAATATATATAAATCATGTTTTACATTCTGGAAGTAAGTAATAATTATCTAAGTAATCATATAAATAATTACATGTCAAAACACAGATGATAAAAGAAATGATTTTACCCAATATACTGCTTTAACATGGAATTGATAAATGAATGGGTAATATAATGTCGTATGAGAATCCTATATGATATCATAAATATTAGTATGGTTCTATTACAGGTTAATAATATCTTTAAACCCACTATACAAGTGTCTCGGACACTAATAGAAAAATTGGACTAAAGGTAAGGGATAATTATTCCAATCACTTTCTTATCCAAGATTGTTTATTCATAAGTATTTATTGGGTTAATGTTTATCATCCATGGCCTCGTTTTCAAAAAATGTTTTAATAAAAATTTTACAATTCATCCATGTATTTTTAAAGTAATATTTACCCCCTTTTTACTTTTACCACATGGTATGGATGAAATCATTCTTTTTTTACCATACGAGGTACTTTGTGTGTAACACCCCAAGTTTCCTCGGTATGTTTCCTTTCGAATAATGCAATGACGTGCATTGTACACAACTTTGAGATTTTAACACACCATAACCAATCAAACTAGCCGTTATGAATAGTAATACCTACTTTTTGAAATTTTATAAATTCTATCTCTCAAAATGGACTTCATTTTTGGATTCGTAATATAGAAATTAGCCTAGGGTGAAATTTTGGTACTTTTTGGATAACTTTCATATTTTGATGAATAGTGAAAATTACTAAATTTTAATTAAAAACAACTTTTTTAATCAAAATAATTAATAGTGATAAATTATGAATTTGAGTTGTTTTAAAGTATATTTAGAATATATTTTTACCATTTAATATAATTTTGGTCATTGGACATAATTTTACAATTAAACCGAACATAAACAAGTGTCATTCTTTTGATAGTTATTATCTCTTAAAAACACGCTTTTTGTTTTGACAGCGGGAATTAATTTTAAATTAATTTCTGCCACTTCCGTGTTTTGAATTTAGAAAAATGGATTCCATATTTGGAATCAGGATGTTCAAATTGTGTAAATAGTTTACTTTTATTTTTAGACATTTTGAATAATTACTGCGGTAAATATTTTATTTACCATGGTTAAGGGTAAATCCGGTAAATAAGGGTTAAAAAATAATATTATAATAATACTAAATTACCCTAAAACGTGTCTTAACCCTATTGGTTGATACATGGTCGACCATGGGCATCTTTGGGTCTATTTTGGGACCCCATGGATCCACTTGTAAGTGATAATGACACTTTATTTTAATTAAGTTAAAATAAATACAAAAATGACACAAGCATATATCTTTTAACAAAACAATTGATAAAGAGGGTTATATATGTTGTATTTTAGATTATAAATATTCCTTAGAAAGATAAAAATATTTCCTACATAATGATATTTTATTTATAATTTTTATACATTAACTAAATTAATTAATTTATGACACAATGATGATGCTGTAATTACTATAATAGTGAAAAATCAAACTAATTGATATTAAAAATACCCAAATAAATATAATATGAAACTTTTAATGAATTAAAATAATTTTCTAGGATAATATGATATATTAGTATTGATTTAATTGACTTTGTTCGAAGTAATCACTCTGTTATGAGTTTCACAAAAATCAAGTATTGAATAGTGTCAAAATTGACATAAAAGAGTTTTTAAAACAAATATTATATTATTAATTGATATTAAATTCCTAAAAATATAATGTTCGTCCAAGAGACTTATATAATGATAGGTGTATCATTAATGGGCCACTTGGGGGTCGCTTGTATGTATATGGTATGTTTATTAACCATATAATATAAAAATACAAAGAGACATTGTAAAAGTGGAACTAATTAACTTAGAGTTAATACTTAAAGATAAGGTTAATATAAGTACCCAAACCTGTCTAAATTCTATTGGTTGAGTTGTTTTCGACCCATCCCCACCTTAACCTTTGAATAGTCAACTTTGGATCCATTGGAAACCGAATATGAATTTATTATAAACTAATATCTCTAGCTTTTCCAAAGGTGCCCCTCACCCCTCTTATAAAAGGGCACTCCTCCTTCTCATTTCTTCACACCTTCAAAGCCCTTTGGTTCGGCCAAACCCTGCCCAAATACTATCTCAACTTCCCTCACTACAACCTAGAGGCCTTAGTTTGATCAGAAAGCCAACCTAAGGAGCTCTTTTGATCAAATCAAAAGGAAGAACCCGAAGAAGAGGTAATGTTTTCACCACCCCTTTTCAAGTTCCTTTCTTCTTCCACTTCCTATTTCTTTGTTATTTCCATTATAAAATTATAACTCCAGTATCATATATATACTGTGATGTTATTATAAATATGGTACAACCATATTCATTATTCTGTCCATCCATTTAATAACATGTCACCATACGTGCGTACGTACGGCTTACCGTCTCCACGTCGTGGTGTAATTGTTATTCAATATATTATTATTTGGATGAGTATAGTAATGATGTGTAACTCATGTAAATAATAACTATAACATGATAATGATTCTGTATATATGATATAAAATCCAATTATATATTATTTTAATATCAAAAGAATGATATTGTCGCTCGTGCGTATGTACGGACTACCGTCTCCACGAACGCGATGAGATTCATTGTCCATCATATCCATTCAAGTATAATTATCATTTGATGATTTAAAAATAGTATCTAAGGACTTGATATCATTATGGATATGAATAATATAAAACCCATTAATAACGAATATGGCTCACATAACAAATAATATAAAGTAAAATGAACCCGTTAACACCCGAAATGACGATAATTCTAAGATATTATTAACAAATCAATGTTAAAAGATCATATATGATATCATATTAAAGTAAATGATTCTTGTATAATTCAATAACAATTATTTCACCATTATACAGGAGGTAAACCTACCAGTGACCAAGGAAAAAGTACAAAGTAAGGGATTTTCTTATCTCACTTTCAATTCCGTGAGATTTCCATTTTTCGCAACTAAATTATTGAAAGTGGTGTATTGTGTACTGCCATTTGATATATATTCATTATTATATTTATATTCAAGTTATTCTGTAAATAATTTTGTGGTTATTAACTTTTGGCCATACGACTCAGTTGATTAACGTGGTAAGGGATTTTCTTATCTCACTTTCAATTCCGTGAGATTTCCATTTTTCGCCACTAAATTATTGAAAGTGGTGTTTTGTGTACTTCCATTTGATATATATTCATGATTATATTTATATTCATGTTATTCTGTAAATCAATTGGTGGTTATTAACTTTTGGCCATACGACTCAGTTGATTAACGTGGTAAGGGGTTTCTTATCTCACTTTTAATTTCGTGAGATTTCCATTGATCACCACTTAATTATTGCATGTGGTGTATGTGTACTGCCCATGATTGTATTCATTGTGTAATATACTTTAATTTATGGGTATTTACATCATCATGGTATGATACTTCTTTCATGGGTGTATGTTTCGTATGTTACCTAATCGGTAAGGGAATTTGATATTTCAATTCCCACTCATTTGGCTTTACGCATATTTCATTGATTATATTACTCCATGATTATGTGTGGAATCACTATTCATTTGATTATGTCATAATTTCCACTCCCCTTCCTGTGGATATAATTTTGATACACATAATCACTCATTGGTAATTCTCAAGTCATTGATTTGAATTTGATAAGAGTAATTTTAACTCATTCACCATTTGTTGAGTTAAACATCCAATTGGTTGGTGTTGTTTTTACAAGAATATGTGTGAATATCCTCTGATTGTTCTACACTGAATATCCAATCATATTTAGTGTATTTATATTTGTCACACATAATTATGTCGTTGATTTATCCTTAACCTAAGGATACGGCCTTTATGAGAGATCTCATCTCAATTTACATTCCATTGAGACTTCTTTGTTGATATACACCAAATCACTTTTATGTGGTGTATATAATGTTCTTTGACATAGTATATCATGAATCCCTTTATTCTCATGATATTACAATGTTTTTATTACCTCAATTATTTGTATTCAAGTGTCTCTTTTGGTTAGAATCTCTAACTAAAATACCATTTTTAAATGTTTTAAAGACTTATTCTTCTAAATCTTGCTCATTAATGTCCATGTTTTAAAAATGGTTTTAAGGATTTATTTATATGGAAATTAAAGTTTTAGAAATTAATACTCCTTTTAAAAGTTTCAAAGTGGTATGGGACACTTTGATTCAAAAATCTACTTTTAAATGGCTTCTTGACAAATAGTGTGACTTTTAAATGTTTTCAAGAAAAGGGGGATAATTCTCTCAAATAGTTTTGATGATTATTTTCATTTATGTCAACATCATTCATTATTCTTGATTTAGGTTAATGTGATACAATACAATCTTCCATATTGTATCGAATGAGTCGTGTTTGACTGTGGATGCGCTATTTTTATACCATTCATGGTTTGTGGTAAAAGTATTGAAATTTCGTATGCTAGTATTAATACGAATGATTATGTTATGTTTAAACATGTTCATATGAGGAATGCATTGGACTTAATAAGTGACGGGTGGAGCCCGCTATAGCTCCTCGATTCATCGGTAGGTCTCATGAGACAAACTAGTGTCTTGGCACAAGGCCTTGACAAAATCTTATTTGTAGTCTTGGCACGAGGCCTTGGCTAAGTGGTTATGATAGTCTGGCATTATGCATTCCAACATTATGAAAGTGGATATTGATATTGCATGTGATCATTCGACTAGTAGAATATCCATGTGAGTAAGTAAATGGCATTATTTCATTTTACCTTTTCCATTTTATGCTGAAGTTCATGTTTAAAAGGCTTTTGTTTTAGTTATAAATTGCCTTAAGTGTTTATGCTTGTTTATGAAAGCTTCTGCTATAATGTTATCCTTACTGAGCATCTGAGCTCACCCCTTTCAATGTTTTATTTTTCCCAGGATTATGAAGAAGTAATTTATGAATGACCTGCAGGGATAGTATGAGGGGATATGAAGACAAGATGTTTTTTATGATGTAATGAAAAAAATTATGGATGTATCTAGTTATTCCAAGGCTACTAAACTAATCGGTCTTTGGAGACTTGATCTTTCTCGTGATCATGCCAATGTTATGTAATAATGCACCGACTCTAGGTAACTAGGGTCGGGGCGTTACAGTTGGTATCTGAGGAAGTTTAGTACAAACCTTGGAAGCTAGATTTAGATAAACTCTGATTAGAGCACGTAGACCTAAGTTGAACTTTGAGGATTAGTATAAAAGAACTTCCGAGAATTTTGGTATTGTAGAGATTTTGTGAGTTTTCCGAGTAATACATCCATGTATGGATACGAGCAGGTAGAGGCGGCTCTGGCACAGTTGTACCTAGGGGTAAAACCCGAAAACACCGCTTTGATCTAGACTCAAACGGGAACTGGTGCACGACAACGGGCCTTGCTGCACTCTTGGTTACGACACTCCCAGGGGATATGCTTAGGATAATTTACATTTTCATTGCAAACCTATTTAAGTAATATATACATAAGATGAGAGTAAATGACCTTGGTTAATCCTAATATGTTTCAAATTGAGAATATGGTGACATTTTAATCTCTAAATGATTTTATGACTACTATTACTCACACAATCCTTTCTGGTTTTAGTCAATGGCTGGATTCCAAGGAAGTCATAGTGACTTTGAGAATGATGTAAAAGGTGGGAACGGTGGTTGAAATGAGCAAAAAAATGGAATGTTGATAGGCGTAAAAGATATCGTCTTTATGCCAAATAAGTTTTCCAAAAATATGATCAACAATATATATATTAACCAACTCCCAGACTCAACAAGGAAGAGAAAGGTGATAAATTATAAGATCTCCAGCAATGGAGACCATGGAGAAAAGAAACCTCAATTTTCATCATGCAGGAAATGTGGAATGAGACACCCAGGAAAGTGTCTCAATGGGACAACGAATTGTTTTACGTGCAGGAAGGAAGGACATAAAGTGAAGAATTGCCGAAGAAAAATGAAGAGTACTATGGAAGAAGATAAAAATGGCCCCAAGAGTCCATTTACAGTCATTTTCCATAAATGTAGGGGACCTGGCCATTACCCGAGTGAATGTCCTATTCTATAGGATATTTTCTTGGTCAATGAAGAAGATATGTGGAAATAAATGGTTGGAGAAAAACATAAAAAGTATTAGCACCCCTTGTTGATGGGTACATTGGAATAATTTTCTCTTGTATTTGTAACCCCGCAGTTTTCCATGTGAGAATGATATTTGAAGAAGAATTGTCTCTTCTCTTGTGGATATAGATATAAATAACCATTTGGTTTTATATGATCATTGGGGTTTGAGAAAATTATAAGTTATTATAATTTGGGATAAAAATGCAAAGTATGATATAACATTTGTGATTAAATTATGTTATTTTGAGGAATTCATCTCATTTTGGTAATATTATAAAATATAGTTTTTGAAAAAGGACAACACGTAGACCGTGTGACAACCCGTCGCGTCGGACAAAGCTGTGGGAATCGAACCCACAACCAAAGTGCGGTTGGGATTTATCGCCTACCACTGGACTACGTGAAGTCCCTGGTTAATGTGACTATTTTTTTTGTTAAATGATTTTATTGATCAATAATAAGATGATTTGGGTTCTTATGTCTTATCAAATGAATACCCTTGGTATAGGAAAATGATTTGGTGATTAAGTGATAAATGTTATTTTGGAAGATGTTCGCTTTGTTGGAAACACTATATGCCCAAGGAAAATAGAATACAATGGGGTTTCATTTGTAGAGTAATGGTGGATTTTTATCTACGTTTTTATTATAGTGATTTGGGTTATTTATGGAAATTATTAACCTATAACAGAGAATATGTGATGATGTTAATTACTTTTAAGTATGTGACTTTAAGAGTATTTGATGTCATTTGGAGATACAATTTAACATGGGAGACTGCATAATCAAATTCTTCTATGATTTGGGTTTCAATATTAGTTTGGATTATATTAATGGATTTTAAGGACAATTGGTTATTGAATGGTATCTATTTAACATTGGGGTATTGTTGGTTTAATTTTAGAAATTAAGATTAGTGCATATTTATCTCAATGAATATCCTTTTGGGGGATCATTAGATCATTCACTAACCATTTTGGTTTTGATTAATCTTCAAAGACAATGTAAATATATGGTTTATCCTGCATGGATCATGTGATTCTATAGAAGTTTATTCTAGCTCTTCCAGTGTGACCAAGTCTTCTTGAATACTCATCGTTTAAAAAAAATTGATTTAGTGGTGGAAATTTATTAAATAATGAAAATTTACTTAAAATGTAAGTATATCTCATAATGTTCTTAGTCAATATCATAAATGAATTCCTCTTCCTTATGTAATGTAACTTTAAAAAAAATGTTGTCCGTTTACTTTCCTACTAGGAGACTAATGGTCGTTTGTCCCAACACAAGTTTGTGGTTTTCTCATTGTTAACTTTCTCCTGATCATGATTTCTATCCCTCTCCATCAGAACTTGACACTTATTTTATCATCCATATCCATGTTTTCTTACATGGAATCATAGTATGGGTTATCTTGGATGACCCTTATACCTCTCTTTCTTTCTTTTAAAGTGATAGTTTTATTGGCTCTTTTTCCGATGTGGGACTTTCCATTATATTCCCAAGAAAAATTTTAAAAATTGCGAGGACGCAATTTATTGAAGGAGGGTAGAATGTAACACCCCAAGTTTCCTCGGTATGTTTCCTTTCGAATAATGCAATGACGTGCATTGTACACAACTTCGAGATTTTAACACACCATAACCAATCAAACTAGCCGTTATGAATAGTAATACCTACTTTTTGACATTTTATAAATACTATCTCTCAAAATGGACTTCATTTTTGGATTCGTAATATAGAAATTAGCCTAGGGTGAAATTTTGGTACTTTTTGGATAACTTTCATATTTTGATGAATAGTGAAAATTACTAAATTTTAATTAAAAACAACTTTTTTAATCAAAATAATTAACAGTGATAAATTATGAATTTGAGTTGTTTTAAAGTATATTTAGAATATATTTTTACCATTTAATATAATTTTGGTCATTGGACATAATTTTACAATTAAACCGAACATAAACAAGTGTCAATCTTTTGATAGTTATTATCTCTTAAAAACACGCTTTTTGTTTTGACAGCGGGAATTAATTTTAAATTAATTTCTGCCACTTATGTGTTTTGAATTTAGAAAAATGGATTACATATTTTGAGTCAGGATGTTCAAATTGTGTAAATAGGTAACTTTTATTTCTAGACATTTTGAATAATTACTGCGGTAAATATTTTATTTACCATGGTTAAGGGTAAATCCGGTAAATAAGGGTTAAAAAATAATATTATAATAATACTAAATTACCCTAAAACGTGTCTTAACCCTATTGGTTGATACATGGTCGACCATGGGCATCTTTGGGTCTATTTTGGGACCCCATGGATCCACTTGTAAGTGATAATGACACTTTATTTTAATTAAGTTAAAATAAATACAAAAATGACACAAGCATATATCTTTTAACAAAACAATTGTTACAGAGGGTTATATATGTTGGATTTTAGATTATAAATATTCCTTAGAAAGATAAAAAGATTTCCTACATAATGATATTTTATTTATAATTTTTATACATTAACTAAATTAATTTATTTATGACACAAGGATGATGCAGTAATTACTATAATAGTGAAAAATAAAACTAATTGATATTAAAAATACCCAAATAAATATAATATGAAACTTTTAATGAATTAAAATAATTTTCTAGGATAATATGATATATTAGTATTGATTTAATCGACATTGTTCGAAGTAATAAATCTGTTATGAGTTTCACAAAAATCAACTATTGAATAGTGTCAAAATTGACATAAAAGAGTTTTTAAAACAAATATTATATTATTAATTGATATTAAATTCCTAAAAATCTAAGGTTCGTCCAGGAGACTCATATCATGATAGGTGTATCATTAATGGACCACTTGGGGGTCGCCTGTATGTATATGGTATGTTTATTAACCATATAATATAAAAATACAAAGAGACATTGTAAAAGTGGAACTAATTAACATAGAGTTAATTCTTAAAGATAAGGTTAATATAAGTACACAAACCTGTCTAAATTCTATTGGTTGAGTTTTTTTCGACCCATCCCCACCTTAACCTTTTAATAGTCAACTTTGGAGCCATTGGAAACCGAATATGAATTTATTATAAACTAATATCTCTAGCTTTTCCAAAGGTGCCCCTCACCCCTCTTATAAAAGGGCACTCCTCCTTCTCATTTCTTCACACCTTCAAAGCCCTTTGGTTCGGCCAAACCCTGCCCAAATACTATCTCAACTTCCCTCACTACAACCTAGAGGCCTTAGTTTGATCAGAAAGCCAACCTAAGGAGCCCTTTTGATCAAATCAAAAAGAAGAACCCGAAGAAGAGGTAATGTTTTCACCGCCCCTTTTCAAGTTTCTTTCTTCTTCCACTTCCTCTTTCTTTGTTATTTCCATTATAAAATAATAACTCCAGTATCATATATATACTGTGATGTTATTATAAATATGGTACAACCATATTCATTATTCTATCCATCCTTTGAATAACATGTCACCATACGTGCGTACGTACGGCTTACCGTCTCCACGTCGTGGTGTAATTGTTATTCAATATATTATTATTTGGATGGGTATAATAATGATGTGTAACTCATGTAAATAATAAATATAACATGATAATGATTCTGTATATATGATATAAAATCCAATTATATATTATTTTAATATCAAAAGAATGATATTGTCGCTCGTGCGTATGTACGGACTACCGTCTCCACGAACGTGATGAGATTCATTGTCCATCATATCCATTCAAGTATAATTATCATTTGATGATTTAAAAATAGTATCTAAGGACTTGATATCATTATGGATATGAATAATATACAACCCATTAATAACGAATATGGCTCACATAACAATGAATATAAAGTAAAATGAACCCGTTAACACCCGAAATGACGATAATTCTAAGATATTATTAACAAATCAATGTTAAAAGATCATATATGATATCATATTAAATTAAATGATTCTTGTATAATTAAATAACATTTATTTCACCATTATACAGGAGGTAAAACTACCATCGACCAAGGAAAAAGTACAAAGTAAGGGATTTTCTTATCTCACTTTCAATTCCGTGAGATTTCCATTTTTCGCCACTAAATTATTGAAAGTGGTGTATTGTGTACTGCCATTTGATATATATTCATGATTATATTTATATTCATGTTATTCTGTAAATCATTTTGTGGTTATTAACTTTTGGCCATACGACTCAGTTGATTAACGTGGTAAGGGATTTTCTTATCTCACTTTCAATTCCGTGAGATTTCCATTTTTCGCCACTAAATTATTGAAAGTGGTGTATTGTGTACTGCCATTTGATATATATTCATGATTATATTTATATTCATGTTATTTTGTAAATCATTTGGTGGTTATTAACTTTTGGCCATACGACTCAGTTGATTAACGTGGTAAGGGGTTTCTTATCTCACTTTTAATTTCGTGAGATTTCCATTGATCACCACTTAATTATTGCATGTGGTGTATGTGTACTGCCCATGATTGTATTCATTGTGTAATATACTTTAATTTATGGGTATTTACATCATCATGGTATGATACTTCTTTCATGGGTGTATGTTTCGTATGTTACCTAATCGGTAAGGGAATTTGATATTTCAATTCCCACTCATTTGGCTTTATGCATATTTCATTGATTATATTACTCCATGATTATGTGGGGAATCACTATTCATTTGATTATGTCATAATTTCCACTCCCCTTCCTGTGGATATAAGTTTGATACACATAATCACTCATTGGTAATTCTCAAGTCATTGATATGAATTTGATAAGAGTAATTTTAACTCATTCACCATTTGTTGAGTTAAACATCCAATTCGTTGGTGTTGTTTTTACAAGAATATGTGTGAATATCCTTTGATTATTTTACACTGAATATCCAATCATATTTAGTGTTTTTATATTTGTCACACATAATTATGTCGTTGATTTATCCTTAACCTAAGGATATGGCTTTTATGAGAGATTTCATCTCAATTTACATTCCATTGAGACTTCTTTGTTGATATACACCGAATCACTTTTATGTGGTGTATATAATGTACTTTGACATAGTATATCATGTATCCCTTTATTCTCATGATATTACAAAGTTTTGATTACCTCAATTATTTGTATTCAAGTGTCTCTTTTGGTTAGAATCTCTAACTAAAATACCATTTTTAAATGTTTTAAAGACTTATTCTTCTAAATCTTGCTCATTAATGTCCATGTTTTAAAAATGGTTTTAAGGATTTATTTATATGGACATTAAAGTTTTAGAAATTAAAACTACTTTTAAAAGTTTCAAAGTGGTATGGGACACTTTGATTCAAAAATATACTTTTAAATGGCTTCTTGACAAATAGTGTGACTTTTAAATATTTTCAAGAAAAGGGGGATAATTCTCTCAAATAGTTTTGATGATTATTTTCATTTATTTCAACATCATTCATTATTCTTGATTGAGGTTAATGTGATACAATACAATCTTCCATATTGTATCGAATGAGTCATGTTTGACTGTGGATACGCTATTTTTATACCATTCATAGTTTGTGGTAATAGTATTGACATTTCGTATGCTAGTTTTAATATGAATGTTTATGTTATGTTTAAACATGTTCATATGAGGAATGCATTGGACTTAATAAGTGACGGGTGGAGCCCGCTACAGCTCCTCGATGCATCGGTAGGTCTCATGAGACAAACTAGTGTCGTGGCACAAGGCCTTGACAAAATCTTATTTGTAGTCTTGGCACGAGGCCTTGGCTAAGTGGTTATGATAGTCTGGCATTATGCATTCCAACATTATGAAAGTGGATATTGATATTGCATGTGATCATTCGACTAGTAGAATATCCATGTGAGTAAGTAAATGGCATTATTTCATTTTACCTTTTCCATTTTATGCTGAAGTTGAAGTTTAAAAGGCTTTTGTTTTAGTTATAAATTTCCTTAAGTGTTTATGCTTGTTTATGAAAGCTTCTGCTATAATGTTATCCTTAATGAGCATCTGAGATCACCCCTTTCAATGTTTTATTTTTCCCAGGATTATGAAGAAGTAATTTATGAATGACCTGCAGGGATAGTATGAGGGGATATGAAGACAAGATTTTTTTTTATGATGTAATGAAAAAAATTATGGATGTATCTAGTTATTACAAGGCTTCTAAACTAATCGGTCTTTCGAGACTTGATCTTTCTCGTGATCATGCCAATGTTATGTAATAATGCACCGACTCTAGGTAACTAGGGTCGGGGCGTTACATTGTGACTTGTCCGGCAAAGGTCTTAGAATAATGTTTTGTTTAACTTATACGGCATGAACATATTTTTACAGTTTTATAATACATTATTTTCATGAAGCTTCATGTACAATATTTTAAGATTATTTTCAAAAAAATTCTTTACTTTTAAAATTTCATGGAATTTTGAGAAATGAAAATTATTTTGAAGATGAAAGGATATTTTTCTCAAGATTTCATTTCAAGTGATTTATCAAAACTAAATTCCATATAAGATTACATTATTTAATATGTTTATGTTTCAATTATAATCCCCCTATTAATTAAATGGTTTGATTTTTCTTATGATGAAATGATATCCATTTTTTTGTATGGATTGTGTTATGGTGGGATGTTGTTTATGAAACCCATTTCACTGTTTGGGTTATGATGAATGATTTATGTTTACTTTGTGGAACATGTAAGAATGGTTTCATTATGAGATGGGTGGGACCTATATCTCCCTCCAATTCATTGTGTAAATATTCATATCTAATGAGATAGACATTGATGGAATTGATAGTAAATCATGTTCAGTATTACCAGGCTGGAATGGTAAGTAAACCTGGTTCAGTAATGGACTTTTTCCACTATAAGGGTATTGGCAGCAATGTCTTAGCTACTATGGAAATCATATCATGTGCTTAATTGTGTTCTAAAATTACATGTATTAATCCCATGATATTTTATCTTGATTAATTCTCCTTTATGATCTATGACTAATGTACTGCCAATATTTATTTCATTACTCCTGATTTTGATGCTTTATGTTCATGTTTTTACGTTCAAATGATTATGGGTTGTTTTATGTTTTCCATCTTTGCCCTTATTGATCATTTGAGATCACCCTTTTTATGTTTTCTTTTACCCAATATATAAAGAATGGTTTTAGTCAGGAAAATAAAAGGGGAAGATCTTTATGAGAGATATTAAAGATCTTTCACCAATATTCGGAGATTATGTTCTGAGTTTCCAATTACACTAAACTAAAACAGTCTTTTGCCATCTGTTTTTGTTATTTACTAATTATTACACAAAAGTAATTTAATGTCTATATACGCCATGATTTGGGTCACTACAATAAATTTGTGGTTTGGTAAAATTCTAATGATAAAAGAGAGCTTATATATTTTTTTCATTATTAACAATTTTCATAGAAAAATATTTAAATTTATCTCATAATAACATCTGTTACTGATAAAGTATCATATTGAAAAATAATTATCCTAATCACATATTTTCCATGATAGGTTAATCATTTTCATAGATAACACTAAATCAACTTATTCATGATTCATAAAATCATCTACCTAAAAATAATAAGTCATACAAACCAGGGACTTCAAATAGTTCAGTGGTAGGTGATAAATCGCAGTCGCGGTTTGGTTGTGGGTTCGATTCCCGTAGCTTTGTCTAAGGGGATAGGTTGTCACATGATCAATTTTTTTTCTTTCAAAAACTATATATTTTATAACATTACCAAATATAGATAAATTCATCAAAAATAACCATAACATATTTTAACCACAAAGGATATCTATTAACATTTATTTTGAATAAAAAATGTATTAACTTGTAATTACCTCAAATTCAAGGATCATATCAACCAAATTGGTTTTTTTAACTATATAAAAAAAAAGAAAAGATAATTATTCCTTGAATAAAATTTTCATATATCTATCTTCAGGGTGACACATACAATAAAAGGTTTTCTAATGTAATCCCATCATCAAAAGAGCCTTTATAGTTTTAAGCATTTCACCATACTAAAATCTACCATAACACTTGAATCTATTATATGTTTAATTCTTACTCATTAAATGTTATTCATGATCCATTAACCATTTCATTCCAAATTATTCTGAAAAAATTCGTTCCTACAAATAAAATCGTGAATCATCTCCTATTATTCATTAATATCAAAACATATGTTACCAAATAATCTATACATTTCAGTGGTCATTGTCAATTTCATCATCCTAAATCAGAATGAAATTAGGAATTGATAATCAAAATTTTTTACAAACCTGGTGATCCCATTCCTGAAACATCGTCACAGGAAATTTGTTTGTATAATGACCATGCACACCACATTTAAAAAATTCAATTGATCCCTCAGAAAGAACTTATTTCCCTTTCCTAGAGTCAAATGGATGCTTCATTTTCTATGGTTGGTTCATTCATTGTGCCCATAATTTTTACATCTATATCATCTTACAATCCCTTTTAAAAATTTTACAATGTGTTTCTTTTAACATCCATTAAACATAGGTTTTTGAATATACTTACCATTATAATTATTACCTGAACTTATATGGGGATTTGATTCTTGTATATACAATTCCTTATAAAAATCACCAAGGTTAGGGTGGAAATCATGACTCTAGATAGTTGGTTGAGAATAACCACAAGAGTTCTCATTAAAGTTCCCATATCATTCAATTACTCATTCAGAAAACCGTCATAATTTTTTTCACATCCATTGTTACATTGAAGCCTGCTAGGTCCATTTATTGGCTAAAACCAAAATGGTCAATGTGAGTATATCAGTAAAATTAACATATATTACCTTATGTTGATAGTAAACACTATGACATACATTTTCATGTTATCTTAAATGTGTTTGATTTATCTAAAAAAACTATTACTATTTCTAGTATGAAAACCATTATAGTTTTTTCACTTATTATTACATAACACCCTACCCTCCAAAGATATTTAAACCGACCTCTGATACCAAATATAATGACACGACCTAAAAAAATTACATAATATTGATTTATGTCATGAATTCACATTGAGGATATTTTTAGGTTATAAGTTTTAGAGAAATAGGCCATAACTATTACATAAAAACTTGAATATTACATGTATACACTACTACAGAGTATCCATTTGTCATAAAATAAAAACTCTTGAATAAAAGATACATGTCCAGTTCCATGTTTTAGATAGCTTGTATTTTCCTTGATCTCATCCTTGACCGTATTCATCTTTATGTCCTATGAAAAACATTTCAAAACATGGTCTGATCATAAAAAGCTCAGTAAAGGATATAAAATAATAAAAACAAACATTATCTCATTAATAAATACAAATCATTGAAACCATAATTTTCAATTATAACATACCTCATCAAATCATAATATGTATGAATAACATATAGAAATCATAAATCATAAAGGTAACATATAGTATTCATAACATACTTACATTGTAGCTATCACAGCTACATTGGGAGTCACATTAGGAATACCCATCACATTATATTCCCTAAATATAATAAGAGAAATATTTACATTTACTTCAGCAACATTAACCAATGCATTGAAGAGCTATCTCGGGCTCAGTTGCCCTAGGTTTATCACGGAACCGCCTGTATACATATACAATTCCCAAGAACCATAACTAATTAATAACCCATAAAAAAATCATAAATGAAACATAACATTTTCACATTCCAATAACAATATATCAAATCAAGATATTGAAATAAACAATGCTTTATCAAATCATTTTCAAACCCATTTAAAACATTTAATAAAGATATTCTTGAATCAATGTGTACCCTACCACTTTATATCTTTTAAATGAATTATAATTTGAAAACATTAATGTCCATAAAAATGATTCCTAAAAACCATTTTGAAAAAATTTACATTAATGAGAAATATTTACAATAATAAATCATTAAAACATTTAAAATGATATTTTAGTTAAAGAGTTTTTTACAAAATGAGAGATACATGAATAATAAAATTGAGGAATAACATTTAATAAGAACATTATAATATCATGGGAATAAAGGGATTCAAGATATAATATTCCAAAGGATTTTATATACACCACATAAGATTAAATTGGTTCATAACACCAGTGATGTCTCAATAGAATGCAAATTGAGACGAAATCCCTTATAAAAATTGTATCCTTAGATTAAGGATGAATCAATTACATAATAATTTGGGACAAATAATAATAAACTCAATATAAGTTGATATTATGTGTGAAACAAATCATAAGTTATTCTCACATATTCATAGCACGACATAATCAAGAAGTAGAAGATTAACCTAACGAATTAAAATTGGGTGAAGAAGTTCCCTTACAGAAATTGGACAACCTAGCGACGTCAATTTAAATTCCCTAAAATTAATTAATGAGAGTGAAAAGGGTATCTAATCACATGGATATAAAATTTACAGCAATTATGTAATGGAATAACATATAACAACATAATAATATGTAAATTAAAAGACAGAACAAATATAAGTCTTTAAAAAAGAGGACGGTGAAAGGTTTCCTTACAGATTTGGTAACATACAAAACATAAACTCCATGAAAGAAGGATAAAAAATGAATATGAAATTACCCATAAATTAGATTATATTATACAAAAAATTAAATCATGGTTAGTACATATACCACAAAAAAGGAAACTGTGGCAAGCATAGTATGAATCTCACAGGAATAAAAAGTGAGATGAAAAAAATTTACCACGTTTTAATCAATCGAGTTGTATGACTAAAAGTTAATAACCACCAAATAAATCAATGTATACAATGAATATAAAGATAATAATGAAAATATATATCAAATTTATGTACCCAATGCACCACATGCCAGAAATAAGTGGCGAACAATAAAAATATCACCGAATTAAAAGTGTGATATGAAACCCCTTACCTCGTGTCCAACTTGACTTGTTTGTTCCTTGTTCATCCTGAATAATAATATTTAGATAATTTATACTTGATTGAAACCATTTGTAAAGTTTATAATTCCTTTTATATAACTTATTAGCATGTTATAATCATTATGTAATCATTTAAGTTAATAATAGTCGTTTTGATGATATTTGGTACTTGAGTCAAAAATGAATACCTTATAATTACAAGATGTCCTTGTGGTCAAGAATACATTATCATCAGAATTATATTCATGATTTAGATATCATATATATCATATATATCGAAAATATATTTTTATTTAAAATATTACATTACATTTAGAGGAATGAAATGAAATCCACCATTTATGCAGACAGTAAGCCATACGTACGCATACAAACTACTTTAATTTCAATTTTGTATTTAATGGAATGAAAACATAGGGATACATAGGTATATTAAAATTATAGTATAATATAATATATAATTACATTAAATCCATCCTTTATAGGTCCCACTTATGGCATGAACAAGTCAGATCAATTTGCGGAGGAGGTAGTCTGCACTTCCACAAATGAAATTATCATGTTTACCCATAATCGGAACCATAAAGGTATGCTATAAATGAAAAAAATATAGAATCGTAAAAAAACATAATATATATATATATATCATATAGAAATATCGTGTCATCATTATAGAAACCATGAGAGGCGGTAAGAGACATTTGAGCAATCATCGTTTCGTGAGGTAGTAGTTCGCCATCCAAAAAAACAGTATGTTCTTTATCTATTATATGGAGGTCTGTGTAAGTGTAGTCTGAAATATTCTCATAACAAAATCCTAGTATATTGAGGATACTAGTGTTTCTATAATAGAATGTAATAAAACGAGGTTATGGTAGGAGAAGTAATATAAAAGAAAATAATTTAAGATAAAGTCTTGCTTTTAATTCGGGTAACTCCCTTTGGTTTGAACCAAAATGAAATTCTTGAAATGCATTTTTCCTAAGTTAAGGATTCTATGAGAAAGATAGGTATCTTGAGAGATTTTTTGGGTAGGGTTTGAACGTGCCAAGGGGCTTGAGAGGTGTGAGGAATGGGTATGAAGTGAGGGATTTTTATAAGGGGGAGGAGGGGTTCTCTAGGAATATGTGAAAATATTATTTTATTATATAATTATTTTCAATTTAGAAATGTCCAAAACATGTTAAGGTCAAAGCTAAGATGACTCATTGTCAAAATAAATTCACACAATAAGAATTGGACAGGTTTTGGATGTTATTTTAATATATAAAATCTTATTTATTAAATCCTTTATTAATGAGGTAAATACTACATCAATTTTTTGTTAAAAATAGTCATATATATTTTATTTTAAGTGTTAAAAAACCATGATGTAGGAAATATTTTTATATTTCCAATTAATATTTATTTTATAAAAGATAAATTAAATAACCCCATTTAAAAATTAATTCACTAAAATATATTTGTTTGTGACATTTTTTCCTTTGCTTAAAATTAATTAATCCAAAGGGTCATTATCACCCTAATGTGGCTCAATCTGGTCCAAAAATGGACTCAACAATTCCCATGGTCAGCCATGACTCATCTAATAAGGTTATGACAGGTTTTAAGATAATTTTTCATTATTATAATATTCTTTTTACCTTGAATAACCATATTTACCTTTAACCGCATAAACTAAAAGTCAACAGTTACTATTCACCAAAAACATTATTTTTACCTTTTTGAACCACATTTTACAAACTAGTAACAGCCATGTATTTCTTACATTCAAAATTCAATTCATAGAAGCTGTAAAATTTAATTTAAATGAAAAAGTCATCTTTTTTAACTACTACTTAGTAGTGTCTCTATTCATAAAAAATTTATGTTTTTCAGTAAAATACCAAAAATTCATCCTAATCTATACTTCATATTCAAAATTAAAATATTATTTATATTTTAAAAAAATTAAAAAATATACGTGGGATTAATTAATTTAAAATAAATGAACATTTTCAAAACAACTAGAATGTTTTTAAGAAATAATATCTATCGAATGATTGACAATTGTTTATACCCAATTTCAAAGTGAAATTTCATCCAATGACAAGCATTGAATTAAAGGCTAAAAATATTATCTAATTAAAATTTAAAAACATTTAAAATGATAATCTGACAATATAAATAAGTTATATTAAATTGTAGTTTTGAATTAAAATAATGTATTTTTCACTATTCATTAAAAATCAATTTTATCAGAAAAATACCCAAAATTTACCGAAAGTAAATTTTCCTACCCCGAATCTGAAAGAAGAATTTATATCTTGTAAAATAGAAAAAATAAAAGTTAAAAAGACTTGATTTAAATGGGGTTCTACATCAAAAGGCCGTAAATCGACCATTTAAAGAATACTAGAGTATTTATGCTTAAAATTAGATTATTTCTAATTTTAAGACTCTAAAATATATTAGATAACTGTAAAAATATTTATCAAACATGTATAATCATTTATTAATTTTTTCTGTTCATTCCTACTATTACAAAAACTAAGTGTTAACTAACATTTAAAATAATTATACAAATATATTATTTTTCGGTATAACTCAACGTTTTGTGCAACATAGGATTTCAAAGAAACTTGTTGTTCTGTATTGGGTACGCCATCAAACATAGAATCCCCATTAATGTAAAAATAATATTTAATTCACAAATATTAATAAATATGAAAACATCATATTATTTATTTACTTGGGATGTTACATCCTTCCCCCGTTTTAGGGAATTGCATCCTCAAAATTTTAAAATCAGGCTCGGAAACATCCTTGGAAGTCCCACATCGGAAAAAGTCAATAAAACAATAAATTAAAAATTAATGGCCAATAAGGTAACCCAAGACAAAATATAATAGGATGACATGAAAACATGGATATTGAAGTGAAACTAATTCTCATATATTAATAGATAGTGGTAGATAACTTGATCACAAAATGTTAACCACCAAAATACCTTAAATGTGTGGTTGGGTAAATGTTTGATTATAAAAAAGACCTTATAGCTTTTTTCCATCAATATAATTTTCATAGAGTTGAATAATTTTATTAATAACTAGTCTAATATCTTAATGAAATATACTTACTCGTCATGTATGGCGTCATCCTTTAATAAAATACTACCACAAAATCATCTTTTCTCAATATGGTATGTATTCAAGATGACTTAGTCACACATGAAGAGCTAGAATCAACTTCTAGAGTATATCAAAATCTTAAAAAGATGAACTATATATTTCCCATGTCTTTAGACCTTAACCAAAACAAAAATGGTTAGTGCGAGATCAGATAATACCCAAAAAGGATAATATTTTACAAAAAGAAAAACTACACTTAATCTCCAAAATTTGTCAGACAAAAACCAAAGTTCAACAATGACCATTCAATAAATAGATGTATATAAAATTCTTCAAAGTAATCTAAACTAATATTGAAACCCAATTCTCATATGGGTTTAATCATATAGTCTTCCAAGGCAAATCTTAACATTTATCTTTAAATAACACTAGTTACTCTAGATACCTCATATTGAAAAGTAATTATCCTAATCACATATTATCCATGATAAGTTAATCATTTCACCAGATAACACAAAATCAATTTATTCTTGATTCATAAAATCATCTTACAAAAAAATAATTAGTCATACTAACTAGGGACTTCATGTAGTTCAGTGGTAGGTGATAAATACCAGTCACAATGTGGTTGTGGGTTCGATTCCTGTAGCATTGTCCGACGCAAAGGGTTGTCACATGGTCTACTTGTTGTCCTTTTACGAAAACTATATATTTTTATAACAATCCAAAAAATAGTTATATTCATCAATAATTACCATAACTTATTTTAACAACAAAGGTTATCTATTGACTTTCATATTGTATCAAAAAATGTATTAACCTTTAATTTCCTCAAATTAAAGTATCATATAAACCCAAATTCTTCTTTATAACTATATCCAGAAAAGAAAAGATAATTATTCCATGAATAAAATATTCATATATCAAACATTAGGGTTACACATACTTTAAAAAGTCTTCTAATGTTATCCCATAATCAAAATATCCCTAATACTTTTAAGCAATTCCCCATCCTAAAATCTACCATAACACATCAATCCCTTATATATCAACTTCTTACTCATTCAACATTCTTCATGATCCATTAACTATTTCATTCCATCTTATTCTAATATACTTATTTAATATAAAAAATCATTAATCATATCTTAAGATTAAACAATATCAAAACATATGTTAAGAAATAATCCATACATTTCATTGTTCATTATAAATTTCTTCATCCTCAATCGGAATGTCATTTGTTATTGATAAAATAAATAGTAAAATCCTAGTGATCCTGTTCCGGAAAATTCTTCATAGGTCATCTATTTGAATAATGAACATTCACACCACATTTAAAACATTCAATTGATCCCTCTAAAATAATTTATTTCTCATTCCTAGAGTCAACTTATTACTTCATTTTTATATGGAAGGTTCTTGCTTTATAACCTTAATTTCCACATCTATAGCATATTTCCATCCCTATGTAACATTTTCATTTTTGTTTCTTTCCACATTCTTGACACATATGTTTTTGAATATACTTACCCTTATGATTATTACCTAAACGTCCGTGGGGATTTGTTTCTCACAAATGTGATGGCTTATAAAAATCACCAAGGTTTTGGTGGTAAATCATGACTCTAGGTAGTTGGTTGAGAATAAACACAAGATTTTTCATTGAAGCTCCCATTTCATTCAATTATTCTTCCAAAAAAGATTCATTGTTTTCTTTACATCCATTGTTACTTTGATTCCTGCTAGATCTATCCATTGACTAAATCCAAAAAGGTCTATGTGAATATATATTTAAAATCAACATATATTATCTTTTAAGGATCGTAAAATCTAAAACTTACTTTTTCATGTTATCTTAAAATAATTCGATTTATCTAAAATACTATGACTCTTTCTAATATGCTAACAAGTATGGTTTTGTAACATATGTTTGAAAAACACCCTAACCATCAAATTTATCTAAACCGACCTCTCATACCAACAATAAGGACTCACCCTTAAACTTTAGATAATCTTGAATTATGTCAAGAATTTATATTGAGGATCTTTTTAGTTTTAGAGTTTTAGATAATTTGGCCATAACTATGACATAACAACTTGAATATTACATTTATACACTACTACCCATTATCTATTATTCGTAAAATAAAAAATCTTGAAAAAAGAGACATGGCTAGTTCCAGGTTTTAGATAGAATCACATTTCCTTGAACTTTTCCTTCACCCTATTCATATTTATGTCCTATGAAAAAACATTTCAAAACATTGGATGAGCATAAAAAAATCAGTAAGGTTTATAAAATAATGAAAACAGACATTATCCCATAAATAAATAAAAATACATGAAACCATACCTTTTAATCATAACATAACTCATAAAATCATAATATTTATGAATAACATTCAGAAATCATAAATCGTAAAGGTAACTTATGTAATTCACAACATACTTACATTGTATCTATCACTGCTACATAGGGATTCACATTTGGAATACCAATCAAAATATATTCTCTAAATCTCTTAAGAGAAACATTAATGTATACCTCTTTCACGTTTCCCAATGCATTGGAGAGCTATCTCGGTCTCACTCGCCCTAGGTTTATCACGGAACCACCCGTGTATGTAAATAATACCAAATAACAATAACATATTCATAACACATAACACAACAATAAAAAATGATAACATTTCCACATTCCAATAACAATATATAAAATCAATATATTAAAATAAAAATTCTTTACCAAATCATTTTCAAAACCATTTAGAACATTATATATTGATATTTTTTAATCAATGTTTCACATACCACATTGAATATTTTAAATGAGTTATCATTTGAAAACATTAATGTACATATTAATAAATCGTAGAAACTAATTTGAATATGTGGAAATTAATGAGAAATATTTAGATGAATAAATCATTAAAACATATAAAATGATATTTTAGTTAATTAATTTTTAACAAAAAGAGAAACGCTTGTATACAAATAATTGAGGAATAACCTTTAATCAGAACATTATAATATCACGAGAATAAATGGATTCATGATATAATAATCCAAAGCAATGTATATACACCACATAATAGTGAATTGGTGCATAAAAATAATGAATTCTCAATGGAATGTGAATTGAGACGAAATCCATTATAAAAACTGTATCATTAGATTAAGTACAAATCAATTACATAATAATGTGTGACATAAAAAATAAACTCAATATAAGTGGATATTATGTGTGAAACAATCACATGTTATTCACACATATTGATATCCCTAAAAGAAAAAAAGTAGAAGTTTAAACCAAAGAATTGAAATTGTGTTAAGATGTTCCCATACAAAAATTTGACAGCCTAACGGTGTCACTTTAAAATTCTCAAAATGAATTGATGAGAGAGATAAGGGTATCTCATCACATGGAAATAAAATTTTCAGTAGTTACGATATAGATGATTATATCCCAACATAATAATATTTAAATTAAATGACATTACAAAAATAAGTTTTTTAAAAAGAGGAGGGTGAAAGGTTCCCTTACCGATTTGGTAACATATGAAACATAAACTCCATGAAAGAAGGATCATACAACGAATATGTAAATACCGTTAAATTAGAGTATATTATACAAATAATAAAATCAAGGGCAGTATATAAACCACAAAAATTGAAATAGTGTCAAACATAGCCTGAATCTCATGGGAATAAAAAGTGAGATGAAAACCCTTTACCATGTTGTAATCAATCGAGTCGAATGACCAAAAGTTAATAACCACCAAATTAATCATATAATACCATTAATATAAAGAGAATCATGATAATATATATCATATGATAGTACACAGTACATCACATTCATGAAATAAGTGGAAATCAATGGTAATATCACAGAATTAAAATTGAGATAAGAAACCCCTTTACCTCGTGTCCAACATGACTTGTTTGTTTCTTGTTGTTGATGCTCCTTTCTGTCACAGAACATAATGACTGAAAAAGGGGAAATACTTTAAATCAAACTGATTCATCCTTTTAAGAAACATAAATTTTTTTCAAAGGCATGAATAGGGATTTGTTTACACTTGGGTCGCAGAAGTTTCATCATGGCCACACAAGTATACATGCGTGCATGATATTGGTCGCGCAGGTGACATGCGTGCCCTAAGTTATTTTCACCAAATTTCTTCAAAGGCCTATAAATACACCTAATGGGCCCCCCATTTCAAGACGTAAAAATATTGACACTCATATTTGAGCTCCTAGCACCCTAGTCTATTCTCAAAGCCTTCTGAACACTTCTAAGGTAATTTCTTACCTAGAATGGAAGGTATAAAGAGAGGGAACATGGCCTAACTATTGAAATTCATCAGACACCTACGTGACGTAGTGTCTAACCCTTCATTGAATTGAATACACTTGCACGCAAAATTATCCCTTCAATGGAACTTGTGCGCCACTCATATAAAAGACTTTAGGGATAAAACTAAGGGCCTAAGCCAAGCCTCACCCAAGTTTTACCCTATGGGTTGACCGTTGTAAAAGTACCTATGTGTTGCGCAGGTATACCTGCACGACCAGGACCTGCGTGCCCAAAATGTACCTGCACGCCCTAACAGGACCTATGTGCCTACCTTCTTTTGGGTTCCCCTCCTGTCCATTCATCTATTTTCATCCAATATACCTCTGCTCTACAAGATTTAGCCTTCAGAATCCTCTTTAAAGCCATTTAATGCATGATTCCTTGGATGGATTCCTTATATAAAAGGAATTCTGTGGAACACCTCTCAAAATAAAATGAGTTGAATATATTTATATCATTAAGGTAAGAGATTTCATTCATTCAACCTTATTCATTAAGATGAGAAGATCTTTAACCTGGGAATCCTTTTTAGGAGTAACACCTAGTCTTCAAATCCCCTATTCATGGGCCTCCTTCTCAAGATTAAGTTGCAATCATAATTCCAAAACCTGGCCCTCCTTTTCAGGAGTATGTCCCAGTCTAAATTCCTTAAATTGGGCATCCTCCATAGAAGTAATCCCCAATTTCCCAAATATGGGCATCCTCCTTAGGAGTAAGCCCCATGTTCCATAATATGGGCATCCTCTTTAGTAGTAAGCCCCATGTTCCCAAATATGGGCATCCTCTTTAGGAGTATGCCCAAATCTTCACTTCTCAAGTCCCTTTAACTTGGGCCTCCTTCTCAGGTATAATCCCTAGTAATAATTTATCTTAACTAGTCTTAACTTATTTTTTTATTTTGGATTCTTCCTCAAGAATAGAACCCAATCATATGTCTCCTCCTAATTTGGGCATCCTCCTCAGGAGTAATCCCCAAGATAGAGTATCCAAATATCCATAAAGAACATATACCTTTATAGACCTTATTCCCAGGATTCTTCTCTTAAGTAAGTACTGATCTTTATCTATTTGGGAAATCATAAAAACATATGCGCCACATCATTCCTTGTGACCACACCATTCGTGGCACAAATTCTTAGGTTTACTGATATGTCTTGTTTCTCACACCGAGCATGAATCATGTGAGCTCAGAGTATAAAAGTAAATGTGACACATCTCTTTGGGCCGTTAATCATATGTAAGCCCCACAATTAAAAAATTGAACTACGTGGACTTTGATCTCTTCCATAAAAGTAGAGTACATAGGAAGCCTTTCTGAGGTTCGAGCCCATCACCCATTAATAATCATCCATCCCATATGACTTTAAACTATATGTTAATTTCAGAAAATACGTGGGTTCTGAATCCTTTCCTAACAAGGATACATAGGTAGCCCATCTGTGGGTAAGATCCCAACTCTAAAATACCCCATGTCCATCTGAATGACAATAAACTTCAAGTGCCCCACTCAGTGGCTTTAAAACCAGTATGGTTATCATAATGACCAAGAGATATATATATAATTTGTTAAAGGATACCATTTACTATGAATATCTAACAAATAATGATGATTCCCTATCAATGATGAACCTAAAATACATTTAAAAGATTCTATAAATCTCATACATATTAATAATTTATTGTCAGATCTTAATGAATTCCCATTTTCATACGTGGTAGTTTAATAAGGATTCACGAACATAACTTAAATCTATAAAGAGAGTCCCGATGTAGACAATAATTACCCTTAAAAGGTTTGATGAGTCCGACATCCCATCCTCTTTACCAATGCAAATTCATATGTCCCCTCGGTCCATATCTAATGAGAACCTACATTCGGAAAGTAGGTCCAAATGGATATAGAATCATTGGATGTTTCGGGTTCTATGAATAAACTCGTTAGAAACCGATTGGAATGTTTGAACCTTAAACAAACAAGCTCATCTCTAATTCCAGAGGAAACAAATAATGGTGAACCTGATGTGAATCCTTAACGAAGTTAAAATGATGTTTTTACTAATTTTCTTAGGCCCCTATTTAAACTCAATGAGTGGGCCAACAGAACAATCAATAACATATGTTCTCATCCAATAGATGTAGTGGCCAATCTTATCTTGATTATATCTGTTATATCAAACATGTACTCCTTTCCAAGATCTTCTGCATTCTATAAATGGCTTCTCTAATGTTTATGCCTGTGAATACCTCTACTGTGAATGCCTCTGCTGCTACTCCTGCTGGATCGTCATCCGTTTTGAGGATGAAATCACCTACTTAGTGTCTTCAACACAGGGTATCAAATGCGCTGGTTAAGGAATATTGTCAAAACGGTACTATTCCGACTCTGGAGGCCGCTAGACAATCCCTCCAAGTAAATTACTCATCATGGTCATCCGGACAACGACGACCAGCGATCAAGAAGCAGGTGGTTCCAACCACCATTTCCAACTATTTCGGGTCGTTATCCCTCGAACGCAATCACAAGTCCCTCCCAAATTCTGGGGAGGTGAATGAGCAGGTCCCTCAGGGCCATTATTCAAAGAGACAAGAGTCTTTCTCGAGGGCTCCCATCAACAATCGATGCCAGACTCAGGCAGTAGTGCACCATCAAAATGATGAGGGTATCGCCTTCAGGGGATCGGCTCAGGTCCCTCAGACCCGAGCAGACAAGACAAACTGCCAGAGGTAAAATCCGATCAACAGCGAGCACGTTCTTATCACTGCCATCTCTAGGGAAGTCCACCAAACTATCATGGTGGAAAGCTACGAGCGGGGACACACACCCATATATTTTAATTCAATTTTCTAGAAGATTATTCTGGAAACAACACACCATTATCACCAGGAAATTCCGATGGAGTACTATAGAAAGGAAAATAAACTTGTTTATAAATCATCAGCTAGTCAGCAGGCTCGTCTGACTACATATGATGTAGCCCGCCAACCCAATGTGTTAACAACTGGTAAACAGGCATATACACCTGCTTACACTCATCAAACTTGCCAGCAGTCTCATCTGCCAGTATTAAAGGATGTTCGTCATCCACGTTCGACGGAGTGCAATCAGCAGGCATATACACCTGCTAGTATTGATCAAGCTTACCAACAGTTTCATTTGGTATCACCTAGAGAAGTCAATTGGGAAATCCCAATTAAAAACAGGAGTCCGAATCAACTCTCTGCCCCCATTCATGAGTACTACTAGAATTCATTGGCAGGAAAAGGAGGAAAGGAGCATGAACACACACCTACTCCAAGCACGGAATGGACTTATATTCTCGTTCCGGCAGCTGAAGTCACCAAGCATATTCTGTCGATGGTGAAAGAGCAGAAGCAAATCCCTACTCATATTCTGGATGCTTGATAGGATATTATAACAGCTTCAGCAGCATCACAGGGAATGAAATGAAAATATATCCTTACCAGTGGAGTGACACATCAATAGTTCACTTCGGAACAGTCACACACCTCTTTTCCAGTCTAAGAAGATTGTGGGGCATACTCCCCCATGTCATGGAGACTACCAAGTCATGAAAATACAACTTATTTGAGTGGAGATAATCAACCTAACCTGATCTTTTCTCCTGAGCAGACACATTCACCTACCCATAATAAACACTTTCTTCAACAAGTGGTTCCAAAAATGAGTAAGAAGGTGTCTAAAAAAAAGACCTGTCCAACAAAGTCAATAAATCAAGGGCCAATCTGTAATAAGGCTTTTCTCGATGTTGGAGTTCTTGATGCACTCAGACAATTATCTATTGCAACTCACGATTCTACTCTCTATGTTCTCAATATTAGGAACATTAATTTTGAAGGTCTGCATCAGACACTGCCTCATGAGGGCTTTCTTGATGAAATTTCGGTCGATCTTTAAGTATCAACTTTAGATGAGAGTCATGATAACCCTCTGTGTGGCTAGAAGATCAAGGAGAAAAAAGATTCATCTTTTTCTGTAACCCACGATGATGGTCCTCCCCATGATGATGAATTTAGCTATGAAAGTCTTCTCCATATTAGGAATTCACATTTCCTAGAAAATGCTCCAATGGATAATGTAGTGACGAGAAAGCCCTCTTTTCTTGAGGCACTTTCAAATATGAAGCCAGCCATGTCTGATGCATTAACAATAGCAGTTAAAATACTTTCTCAATCATGAGATAGCTCGGGGTGTAGGTCATTCTCTGAACCACCCCTGAGTCATGTATCTTCTAGTATTATTTGTGAATTCTCTACCTATATTGTTGAATCTGATAAAGCAACAAAGAAACACCAGCTTTGGTCTAAACAGGTAGAAGAATCTTTATCAAATTATAAGGAGGAAGTACTGAATTTGAGAAAACAACTAGTGAAAGTTGATGTGTGTGTTATGTTATATCCTTTGGCTGACTATCAGTAAGACATTCCAGAGATGTTGATGGAAGATTGTATTCAAGATATTCATCTCAACATGTGGAAAACTCATTGTCAATTGAAATAGAAAATATAATCTTATGATGAATATGAAAATCATTTCATGATAATAGAAGGGTTACAATGCCAAATTGATTTGGCACATCTCTCATTTTGTCAATATCCGAAGGCTTAAAAGAAGCAGAGAGCCCTTCAGCGTTCATTCCATGGCGCATTAAGAGGATTTAGCCAATTAATTTCCAATGCCCCATCTAGTATTCATATCAGGGGATGGGTGTTCATGGAGCACTGCATTTCACTATACTCTCCATTCCAAACATCAAGTCGAAAGTGGTCTCATTCAATGTTAGTTCCCACGATAGCCTAAACCAATTGGTTTTGTTAGTAATCAAATGATTTCTCATGAATAAGCCTCAACTAGTTCTTCTCAATATCAGGAATACAAAGAAAATGTTATGGAATTACTTTAGCATCAGGAAAATGAGAACATTGAACAGGATTCTTGTTTAGAGCGTGCACATCATCAAGTGACAGAAGTGTCAGAAATCATCAAACAGTCTTTTGATCTGGGTGATAAGAGTTGATGCCAGTTAATGTATCCAGCCAATTTCTGGAATAATGTCCATATGATCCGGAGATATTTTAAAGAGTTGTCAGATATAGAAACTCGAGAACCACCCCATCTTGCCAAATTGGGGACTCTTTTAACCCAACCCTCAGAATCAAAAAATAGGATTTGAGGAGTAGAGAGGGAACAACAATAACTACACTTGTCCACCAGACTAGGGAATTTTTCAAATCCTCAATCTCTTCCTTAGAGAAATTCAGTCTTTTCTCGATTAGGGAAAAAGCCCCAAGAGGAAGGAAGAGCAAAATTATCAAGAGATTCCCTCCAAATTACGGTTCTTCAAGAAGTTCATGAGGGATCAAATCCGTAAACTGCAGTGTCTCAACAAATACATGGAAGAATACAATATCGCCGAAATTCCGATAAAAGAGATGCAATGTGTTAGGCATTAATTAATGTCATCAATGTCTTTGTTGCTAATTCCACAGATAAGGCTCACTCAGACGGATCAGATGAAGTCATTCCCGCTCAAGAAGTTATACACACAGACAAAAATGAAGAAGTTGTATGTACAAGAAATCAAAGGCTTACCCAAAATCTGGGTATTCCATCAAATAACCAACTTACCCCACTACGAAAGGTGTCCAACTAACGAAAAGGGAAGAATCTGGTTACATACACTTCCCTTAGAGAAGTCCAATCACTCTCAATAGAGAAAATATTCGCACAACAAGAGAAAGATATGAAGGAATTAAGGAGTTTGAATACCGAACTACTTCAAAGTAGTCTTAAGCCTAAGCATGCTGAAGTCAGGAAGCCAAGAGAATTTTTTGTGGCTACTGAGATGGATCAGGAGTATCCTCCTTTACCAGTACACCCTCAGAGGTCTATTCCTATGGATTATATGCAACAACAACCTGCAATACTACCATCAGTGGTAGTCCCGGTCGCCACACCTATCCAAGATCCTGTTATTGCATGTGCACAGGTCCAAGCTTAACCGAGTGTTTCTCAGAAGTTAATGTGTACTATTGAGTCCTTAACAGATTGGTTGGATGATATGGAAGGAATGTGTGCACCAGTTCAACTTTAGATGAGAGCTTACCCTGAATTGGTAGACACATTTCCTCCCACATCAAAATTTTCAAGGACCACATTCCCAATCTTTAATGGTACGGGAGACCCATAGAAACACATAACACATTTTTTTTCTCGTTCTTATCCTATGATGGGAACCCCTCAACAACAAGAGGTAGTTAATCTCATGTGTTTTCTACAGTCATTACAAGGGACTACTTTTTTCTGGTATACAAACTTGCAATCCCGGTCAATTACTGGGTGGGAGGATCTTCGTCACCAATTCCATCTTCAATTCAGCTCAACATTTCCAAAGACAAATGTTATTTAACTTTAAAATTGTATGAAAATGGATAATGAAAGGGTTTCAGATTTTATAGCTCGCTGGAAGGGATTAACATATTCCCTGACTTTTGCACTCTCTCAAGAAGATTTGTTTCCAATTTGTATAGAAAATCTGCATCATGAATTATGAACGCTGTTGATCCCTATGAAATACATAGGAGGGTTTCAATCCCTTACTTTAATCGCTCAACATATTGAAGACTCTCTTATAAAGACTAATGATAAAGCGAATGTAATTCCATTAGCTCCGGGAAGAAGAATGGGTAAAGCAGAGACTGCTACACATACACATAATCAAACATCTGTACATTCTTCTACTTCAAGGCCTTCATCATCTAGAAGGGCTCCACCTCCTGAGTGTGAACAACAGAGGCCATTTCTTCAATATGATCAAAGAGATCAAAGACGAAAAAAATTTGAGGATATAAAGTGAAAAATTTACTCCTTCTGAAATGAACAAGATCCTGGTTACTTCATTTAGGCTCTTGAAAATAATTTGGTTCAATTGCCAAGGGGCAATAGGCTGAACTAGGAAAAAGATGAAGATCATCCCAATTATTTCTCATTTCATCACAAGATAGGGCATCCCATTCAAGGGTGTTTTGTCTTCAAATACCATCTGAAAATTATGGTGGACTCAGGAAAAGTCAAATTGAATGTTTCTTCAGCTCAGGTAACATTTGTTAATGCTACAAATCCATAGGAAGAAGGTGAGTGGCAAGAAGTCAAAAACAAAAGTGTGCAGAAATATAATGATTGGATGGTCAGGAAAACGATCAACCATACTCATTCCATTTTGCGAACTCAATTAAATAAACCAATTCGGTTTTCTACTATGAATTCCACATCCAAACCCTCTTCATAAAAGGGAAAATCCTCAAAGAAACGGCATAATTCAAAGAAATAGGAAAAATCAGAATAAGATGAGATCGTGTCAAAGCCCATGTTGTCTTTGACTCTGACAGATTTTATTCCCTCTACTTCGATGAAATGGGCACCGCCCCTCCAAACAGAACAACTTAAATGGCCTAATCAGGTGGAATCTTCTTCATATAATGAATTGATCTTTGGATCTATTGACATGATTAATTTAACAGATCCTTATGCCAATCACAACATCTATCTTGATGAGCCTAAGTTCCCTGTATCAAATAGAGGAAATAAATGGAGTTCTAGAGGTTTGGGATATAGAGGAAGATGTGGATATCCTAGAAACCAATATTCTAATTCTTCCTCTACTAGAACTGTGTATGCTGCAGAAACTCATGGAAGATACCTTCAGCGGGCACAAAAAGAAAAAGAAAATTCTTCCACTAATAGCATATTATATCCTGGTACAGTTATTCAAGAGGATCGGTTAGAGGTTCCACCTTCTTCCTCTTAGAAAGTAAATAGAACTATTCGGTCTAATCTTCCAAAGCTAGGAGTATTTTCAATTCCTACCCAGATACAAGATGCATCAACCTCTAAGGAACCTACGAAACCACATGTTCCTTTTGGAAAATGCAGACCTTTGAATAGAAATTATGATGTTTCGATACATTTGGACCATGTACCGTCCACGTTATCAATTTTAGATACCTTGAATCTATCCAAGGATCTTCAGGAGGCACTCGTTGAGGCTTTTTTCAAGTCCTCAGAATTTTGAAACTGAAATTGATGCGACTGAAGTCTACTATGCAGAGAATAATCCTACAGAATGCCATGTAGTGATATCTTTCACAGATGTAGATGAAGATGATGTCGTGCATGGAAATATTAGACCTTTATATTTATCTGTCATGGTCAATGGTGTAGACATCTGAAGAGCTTTCATTGATAACGGTTCAGGACTCGACCTTATCCCCATTCGTACACTTCATCGATTCGGCCTCACGGAATTTAATTTATCTCCTTATACTCTAATGTTGCAAGGATATGATAAAAATGAACAAGAAACATAGGGGGAGATTACACTCATAACTCTGTTTGGAGACCTTGTATCCAATTCATATTTCATGGTTGTTGATAATGATACAGCCTTTAATGTTTTACATTGAAGACCTTGCCTACATCAACATGGAACTATCCCTTCGCCACACCATCACTGCCTCAAATATTGTTTTGATGGTAAAATTGTGAAATTTTATGGTGATAAATCCCCCTTAAAAACATTTTAATCTCAATACATTGAGGCGGAATTCTATCACATTAAGGGTAAGGAGAAATCCACAACAATGGAGGTTACCAAGGTTAATGCTTCATATGGTTTGTAAAAGATTATAGTAACCCATTCACACATGTGAGTACATATTATGTGTTGCATATCAGTAAAATTGACAAGATATACCTGAATCCAAATAATCTTAAGGAAAATTCCATAATTTGAATCACGAAAATCATGCTATACAGCATGGGAGAAAGTGGTGATTCACTGAGCAATGATGAAAGCTGAAATGAAGATGTCTTCATTTCATCCGATGAAATCCAGAAAGTCTATACATTTCCAACCAGGCCAGAAGAAGTTATAGAAATGTCAGAGGTGAACGATGATGTCGATTCTCAATCAATCATCTCCTCTTTATTACCCAAGGAAGAACATTCTCCATCAATTGGGTCAATAATTAAAGACTCTTCTTCAAGATGTTCAAATTTTGACATCTCTCCTAATAATGTAAATTCTACTTCTTCAAATACTATGAAAGTATAAGAAGAAGAGATAACACGTGTTGATAAGAAGAGGATGATCTTATGGAGGCTCCTCCAACATTTGATGAAGGTATCTCTACCATTGTGGATGAACTCAGAGAAATAAATCTGGGTACAAAAGAAGGTCCACGCCTCACTTTAATTAGTACATCCATGACTAATGAAGAGAAGGAAATGTATATTTCATTTTTAAAGAAAATTTGTGAAATATTTTCTTGGAACTATACAGTGATGTCAGGACTTGATCACGATGTTACTACTCATCGTTTGGGTTTTCCATAAGAACATCGAAGATTCAAACAACCTGCATGAAGAACATACCCAACTTATGCTTCCAAAATTGAAGTTGAATTGGATAATATTATCAAAGATAACTCCGTCAAATAATTTCAATATCCCAAGTGGTTGGCTAATATTTTCCTTGTGAAAAAGAATAATAGAAGAATTATAGTTTGCATTGATTTCAGAGATCTTAATCGGCATTTTACTAAGGATGATTTTCCAGTTCCGATTACAAAACTCTTAATTGATGCAACAACTGGCTATGAAGCACTTTACTTCATGGATGGAAATTCAGGATATAATAAAATTTAAATGGCTTCAGAAGATGAGGAATCTACAGCTTTCAGATCCCCTCAGGGTGTGTTTGGTAATCAGGTAATTGCCTTTGGCCTAAAGAATGCAAATACATAATATCAGCGTGACATGCACCATATCTTGAAACCCTTTTTAGGGATGTCATTTGAATGTTATGTGGATGATTTGGTGGTTAAATAAAAACCACATTCTAATCACTTGGATGATTTTGAAGTCATATTACATAAACATCAATAACATAATTTGAAGATCAACCCCTTAAAATGTTCTTTTGGGGAATCCTCATAAAAAATCCTCGGCATTTTTGTACGCCGCTGGGTTATCGAAGTCGATCCTGAGAAGGAAAAGTCAATTCTTGGTATGTCACCTCTTCAAAATTTGAAATAATTGAGAGGAATTCAAGGAATCATAGCCTATATTCAGCATTTCATCGCCAATTTAGCATGAAAAAGTTTACCCATCCCCAAATTGATGAAGAAGGGATTCAATTACCAGTGGAATGAATAATGTCAAGAGGCATTTGAGATTATAAAGAAATATCTCTTGAGTCCACTTCTATTAATGCCACATTTTTAAGGAAGGCCATAGATTCATTATTTGAAAGTTTAGAGTGATCATTGCGTGACATCCTTACCCAGAAGAATAATGCTGGGAAAGAAAACATCCTCTACTATCTCGGTCGGACTACGCTTGAAGCAGAAACCCGATATTAAAATATTTAGAAGTGATGCCTACCATTAATCATTGATGTTCAGAAACAGAGACACTACTTGAAAAATCTTGATGTTCAATTGGTATCTCGAAATAACCCGCTCAAATTCATCCTTTGTCGTCGAATGCTTACAGGATGTCTAGCAAGGTGTGCAGTTATTTTGAAGTAATTTGATATGTAGTATGTGTCTCAAAAGTCAATAAAGGGCCAAGATCTGGCTTATTTCCTTACCTAACTCCCTTCATAAAAAGATACATATTTTGATACTGAACATACTAATGATGATGACTTTTATATTCATGATAATCTTCAAATATGGGAAATATACTTTGATGGTGCTTCCAGATGTCCAGTAGGGAAGAAAATTGAAGATCCTAAATTCAAAAAAGTTGGGTTAGGAATTGTGCTTATTTCCTTTTAAAAGGTAGTTCTACCTTATTCCTTCTCATTATTGGGAGGCGGTACAAATAATGATGTAGAATATCAAGCACTAAATGTAGGATTAGAGTTTGTGCTTCAAGCACAAGTGAATCACTTTAAGGTGAAAGGTGATTCAGACCTAGTATTCTTACAAGTCAATGGGTATTATGACATCATAAAATAAGAGTTAATCACTTTATATGATTATGTCAGAGATTTAATGGGGGAATTTCAATCGGAATCGACATTTTCTTATGTCCCGAGATCACAAAATGCTCAATGCTGATGCGGTGGATAATATAGCCACAACTCTGGCAGATCCAAATCAGGATGAGACATCAATCAGTATTTCCCACCATCAAACAATTTTACATTATGTTCAAACTAGAATAGAGGAAATAAATGAAATTAGTCACATTCTGAAACCATATGTTCATACTATAGGATGGATGATACCTATCAGGGAATACCTTCGAAATGGAACACTTCTACCTGATAGAGCCAGGAAAGAACAAATTCGGAGACATGTGGTCAATTTTACTCTTTATGATAGCCCAGAACCCCTAGAGAAAATTCTTTACAAATGTGGATTTGATGGAATTATATTCCGATGCATTGAAAGTGAAGAGACAATGGCTGTCATGATAGAAGTGCATGCAGGAATCTATGGTGCCCACCAGTCTGGACATAGATTATCTGATCCAATTTGAAGGGTGTGATACTTTTAGACTTCAATGATACAAGATTTTCTTGATTTCACAAAGAAGTGTAATTCTTTCCAAGTATATGACAACTTCATTCATCAACCCCAATGTTTCTTCATATAGCTAAATACTCCTAGCCATCTTCCACATGGGGAATGGATGTAGTAGGACCTTATCCTTCACCTACATCCAAGAAGTTTAAGAACATTCTTACTGCTACTGATTTCTTTTTGAAATGGCCAGAGGAAATACCTCTCAATGAAGTTAGTTCTAAAAGAATTGTTATCATCATAAAGTCTAACATCATTACCAGATTTGGAGTCCCTCATAGCATATTGACAGATAATGGAACCAACTTCTGGTCATCTGAGGTACGGAAGTGGTGTCAAGAAGTCAAAATCAAATCCAACCATTACTCTCTATATCATTCAGTGGCCAATGTCCAAATAGAAGATTTTAAAAAGACTCTTTCAAAAAAACTACAAAAGATGGTGGATAAAGATAAGAAATCATGGCCTAATAAACTCTTTCATGCTTTATGGGATTATCGGACCACCACCCGCACTGCAACGCGGTCAACTCCATATTCATTTGTATACGGAATAGAAGAAGTATTTCCCATTGAATTTAAATTAACCTCACTCAAGGTAGCCATTTTTTATCAGTCATATGCAGATGAAAAATCTCAAAAGTGATTGGATGAATTGAAATGATTTGACGAGAAAAGAGTGTGCATCTTGCACCACTTGGAAGTCTATAAAAATTGAATAGAATGAGCTTTCAACAAAAAAGTTGTTTTTTGATCATTCATTCCGGGGGAATTGGTATTGGATTTCAGAACTCCAATGATAACAGGAAAAAAACCTCCCAATCTGGAGCCAAAATGAGAAGGACCATATTCAATACATAATGGTTACTCCAATGGAGCTTATTCTTTAATATCGATGGATGTAGAACACATCACTACTCCAACCAATGCTAGATTCTTGAAGAAGTATTTTTTATAATACAAATACATACAGTTTGTGCATATGACTTTAAACTATTCTCACTTAATTCTAACATGAAATTAAACTGTGACGCCCTAACTACATGATGCTAAACTATACAAAACTCTCTTACGTCCAGCAAGACGTTTAACTGCTTAATCTCTGGTCCATTCATATGACCTTAAACTGTCTGCACCATCATCCAACATGATGTTAAACTGTTCCATCATCGAAATTGATGTTAAACTATGAAAAATTCCTTAATACGTCCAACATGACGTTAAATTTTGTCCTCTTTTGTCCTTAATACATGAAATTAAACGACACAGTCACACTTTCATCCAACATGACATTAAACTGTATTGTCCTCACCATCTTAGCTACATGACGCTAAACAGTACAACACCCTTACGTCCAACATGACATTAAACAAAGTCCCTATATTTTTCATACATGACGTTAAATTTTATTTTGTCCTTGATACATGACACTAAACTGTTGAACACCAATAGTCCTCACCTCAAGACTTTAAAATGCATAGTCCCTTCATACGTCTTCCATGACCTTAAATTGTGCATCATTACAGTTGTTGCTAAATCTTGTTTCTCACACCGAGTATGACTCACGTGATCTTAGAGTAAACATCCATCATAACACCCTCTCTGGGCCGGTTACCGTGTGTAAGTCCCGACACCATTTTTTAGGTCATTGTCCTCAGAAACAACATGATCACCAATTCATTCTTTAATTGAACTACGTGGACATTGATCCCTGACTTCTTGGCTAGGTAGGTTGGAATCCTCCTGACGTTCAATCCCAAAACCAATCTCTTCACATCGGTTCACCTCCATCTCATATGATGTGGATCTATGAAGAAGCCCTAGAACTAATACTTTTTACATTGGTTCACCATCGTCCTTGCTATATGACGTTAAACTATTCAACTTTTTGACTTCAAGGACAGTAAAACACAATATTCTTTTACACTCTCCCCTGAGATGGAATCATTATTTACATTGATCTCTGATCATGTTATATTCTAAAAACTATATGCAAACATGGTAATGCCTGAACCTTTTATCTTGGGTCAAACTATCATTGCACTAAAGTCCCCTTTCACCCTTCACTTGTACGAACCAAATCTGTACAAACGGTATTTCAAGAACTACGTGGGCCTTTATTCCCATCCTTATTGGATATGTAGGAACGATCGAGCATCCCTCGAATCCTACCCCAATTCTTCGGGCCTAACCCAAAATTCCACTTTCAGTACCATGGATGAAAATTCCCCTTGTGAAAACATGAATGTGGTATGAAAACCCTGGTCTTCATTCACATCGGGTTTATAACAATTATACACTGTGTATTCCTTCTAATGGTCTGAGCTCTATGACCCTAAACTAAGATCTCCTAGACTCTCGTCCCACAGGACGTTAAACTATATTTCAAGAACTACATATGGCTTGAAATCTATCCTTATGGGATATGTAGTAAAGTCCACTACATCAATTTAGGACCCATCCACAACATTTTTATTGTTATAATTGTCTTGTGTATCTTCTACATGCATTGGAAAATTCCCATTTTAATGTACCATAATCCTAACCTTAAATACTTCCATATCTCTGTAACCCTTTTATATACTTCTAGTCACAAAATGTATGATACCCGATAATTCATTTGTGTGAATATGCAGCACGTGCCCTTAGGTGGCCTTGTATAAGTAGTCTACATAACGGACATGTCAGCCAAAAGATGCAATTATTTGGATCTCCAGCCAATGCTGTTAGGCAGCTCTTCATAATTCAACCCCTTAATGGGGTTTTCAAATAATGTAAACATCATTATTGGGAGGAAAACCTCTTTTGTACTTATTTGTCTCAATGACAATATGTAGGGATCCACAAATATTTCCATCCTTAAAATATTTGTCTCATACTCTTTATCATGATATGAAAGTATTCATGTCTATGGTTTTTATTTTTCTTCCCTACGTTTGGGTTAGACCTTAGCAAGAGTGACATTCATCCAATTCATTGATAATATTTATTGGAAATTTCATCTCTATATTCAAGTACCTCTTTCCATACAGCAGACTATGTGCTTTGGAAAATTCGAATCTCCATAAACATTCACTAGATTTTTAGCAGTAGAAAAAGTAAAATTTTGAGAGTTATTTTTCCTGACTATAAATAACGTGCCCATAGAAGGCCTTGCATAAGTAGTCTACATAATGTATCTGTCATCCAAAAGATGTTATTATTTGACTATATATCCAATTCTCATAGGCGGCCCTGCATAATTCAACCCCATGATGGGTTTGTTAAATTGTGGTAACTTCATTCTTGGGAAATACTTCTTATAATGCCTTTTACCCTTTTCTCATATCATTCCTCATATTCAAAATTTCTAAAGTCGTAGTTTAAAAATTATCCACCATACATGAATATTGTAATACGTTTTCAGATAAATTATCAAGGAATTGAGCCAATTTTAATCCAGTAAGTCAAAGCTATTTCATCCTTAAACATTATCCTTTTTAAGTCTGACATGCATGGCATTAATCTTCCCACAAAAGACAAGGTAACTATGACCAAAAGACATGTCCCATCTAAATAAACATAACCATTGTATGATTTAGATAAATATTGAGCAATAGAAACATTCAAAGTTTGTAAGGTTGTTTATAATAATACTATAAAAATCAAACTATGCTTACTAGGCCCATTGCCTTAGGTAAAAATTTAAAGCAAGTAGCGGAAGAGAATGCATGCACAAATGATTGAAGATGAAAGTATTTTTCATTTGATGCACCAAAGTTAGAAGGACATTCAAAGACATGAGTCTCTTATCTTTTTCCATGAATTAAAAATGGTTGTCTACATAAACCTTCATTTGATTTACAACATCCTAGGCTTCATCCGTAGCCAGTTGAAGCTCATGAACTCGACCAACTTCACTTTTTCACCATGATGGATTGATTTCTTGGCATCTGCAATGGCTTTCATACCATTCATATTAACTCCTTCCAATGAATTTTTTAGCTGTTCAAGTTCCCCAGTAACAACATCTAACTATTGTTGAAGGTTCATCTACTGGACGACATTATCTTTGATCTTATTCTTCAACTACTTTAACTTGGCAGCATGATTATCCTCATCTTGGGATACTACAACTTCAAATTCAATGGTATTTGCTGACAGCCTAACCCTGGTCAAATCATGATGGTACTTCTGCTCTTGCTCCCTTATTATGATGACTTGTTTTACAGCAGCATGGATCTCTTGATATCCAAAACTGGCAAGTCCCAACATAACTAATAGTGATGGAAGTCGGGGGATCTTTGATGATAGCTCTTCTAAATGCACTTCAAATATGATCTTCCATATGTTCTTACATGCCTTGCATCGTGAAAATTGGAGTGCCTTTTTTACTTCCGAGTCGGACTCAACATCACTATCACACGGGGGAATATATTCTGGGACTAATACAATTAGAGAAGTTCCTTGTTCTACTTCTTCCCCCTGACCCTTGTTGTTTCACATTCTATTCCTATTGGGGCAGATGCTGAGGCTTCACCTCCAGATCTGGCCACTGAAATTGACGTCCCATCATAGTCAATTGAATGTTTTTGGTTAATTTTAAAGGATAACAAATGTTTATTGGTAACCAGCCACACATATTGTTAACTCTTACCCAATGGTAGATCAGAAATAGATGAAGGCTCCTCCATGTCTTTCATATTTTCAACAGGATCTTCAGAATGAGTTTAAGGAAGCTCTACCCAGTTCATCTCCACTTGAGTCAGTATCTCTGCAATAGTTGGATTATCTTTACTCACTTTAGGCATTGACGGTTCGGTAGCTTTTTCAGATGGAACTTCACATTTGAACCAATCATGGTCAAATATGTAATAAGAAGTTATTTTAACATGACTAAAAATGTCACTCTCCTCCAAAATCTTCTAAATCACATGGTAATTTAACATGATCTAAAAAATATTTAGAAGATGTTCCATGTTCCATAATTTCATCCAATGTTATCTCAGATTATTGGTTAGTCTCACTAGTGAGATCATTCTATATGTTTTTCTGGGGACCTTCATGTTGCAACCTCTGATCTCGGATAGCATCTTTAGAAAAAAATACAGCATCACTTGCAATTGATGCCAAAAGATATAGTGCAGGGGTTGAACCAAAAGTATCATAGAATGTAAGTCCGTCGATGTTTCATTTAACATCTTATGAATCATTTTTAATTAACCTGAAGAAGGATCTTCTCTCCTTGCAACATCAGCAAGAGGGATACTGGGAACAAATGCTGGCTCTTCTATAGGAGAAGCTATGTCAGCCTGAAATTGTGATTGTTCACCAGCACCTTCCGTCATCCTCAAACGAGGATAAGTCCTCTCCCTTATAGGAGAAATTGAAGAAGCCCCTGAAATCCCAAAAAGTATAAGCAACCTTTTTATGGGTTACAATTCATAATTATCTGAATGACTTACCACTTCTGATGAAACGTTTAGTTGTGGACTTCTTTTTTTTGCCTTTGTTTCATTGGCTCCTTAGGAGTGTTTAAATCATCATCTCCAAATATAGTAATTGGAGAATGAAAAGCCATTTATAACTCCTCCTCCATGGAATGATGGCCTAATGATATGTCACCCGACTCACAAGTAGATTCATTAACCCTGATGGCAGTACCACCGGGGCTATACTGTGGTGAAGGAACCTTAGCAGTTCTTTTCATTGCAAGCTACATAATGAATAAAATAATTTCATTGAGTAACAAAGCATTGAATGAAATTAAATTTCAAAGAAAATATGTAAAGAAACATTCATCTTTAGGAGTCACGTAATCGAACCACTTCTCATCTACAGAACCACTTGTCCCCTCATTGGCGACACGATCTATCATTTCCATCACCCGCTTAGTGAAAGGAATCAAAAAGTCGATGGCATATATGAGCACCTATAGCTCTCTGATGTAAGACCACACTTCATCGGGGTTATCCTTGTATTGGATATATGTAGAATCTAGAAGATTCCCTATTCCAAGAATTTGTAGCCCCTCGCACAGATCCAGCCAGGTAGTTTTGGCATCACAATATAAACTTCACCATGTATGGACACCCTCTGGTCATAGATATCAAACATGTGTACTAGAAGGCTGCAACGAGGGTCCTACAATTTTAGACATCATCTTCTTCCCAGCTCCTGCAACTACAGATAAAGGATATGAAAATAAGACATGTTTCTCTATAAAGTAATGATGATTAAATTTCCCCAATGAAGTAACTCACTAGGAGTTGAATGAGTTGGTCTCTTGATTCTGGCGGGAGGATTATATCTAGAATGATGCCGCTTTGCCTAATGATGTGCCTACTCATCCCCATCATGGGAATCCGACAAATCAGCTCCTAGTGGTGAAGAATAACCTTCCAGATGAAGGGTTTCTTTCTCTACAGTTATTTCTTTTTCCCCACATAATAAACCAGATAATTCAACACCCCTTTGGGGTATGATGCTATCCAATTCTCAACATACCATGTAGTCAAGTTACTCTCCAGTTTATGAATGGGTAGATCAAACACTACCCTTGTCATCTCCATTGATGTTAGTAACCATATTTGTTAGGCCACTATTGGATGCTGCTCTGACCTGACATGCATAGGATGGGATACAACAGTATGCTGCAGACACTTGAATTGGCATGCAAATCTGTATGGAGCATAGGCCTTGCATATAATCTCTCCGTCAATCTTGGTGGCTAGTACACCATCTCTGCAATCCAGCATTTATGACTTCAATTCCAGATCGGCAGTTCCATCATCAACAAACCGCCCAGTTGGCTGGTTTCCATAAGGAAAGAAATGAAATTCCTTGAACATGATCAGCATCACCTTCACATCATAAGGGTTAAGGGATAATGGAGCAATTCCATAATATTCCTGCACTGATGGCCTGGAAGAGATTTCAGGAACCTGCACTCAGTTTTTTACATCAATTTTCTTGAAATGAGTGGCGATCTATCCCCACAAAACATAGAATTGTCCCACTAATATCAAAAGAGACTTACCCATAAAGACATGTAGTATGCTCTTGTGAATCTTCTCCAGAATGGGGGTGTCCAACCCAACCATTCTCCTCTCATCCTACTTGGTTGTAACAACGAAGTTTCCTGGCCTAGCGACTCCCTTCAAATACCGGATTGGAAGAAGTTAAACACTGAGCCACAAGGCTAAGAAGCCCGCTAGATAGGCCTTTTTTGGGATTTTCTGATTTACTTCATATCACCACTTCTCAAATTCTCATAATTCCAGGGTCGGCCAGAATGAACCAAAAGCAGCCCATTTCTCTGTTCTGGGGAATGTTCTAGGGTGAGTACAGGTGGTCCCCTTCACATTCGAATCCTTCTCCTATTTCTTGGTAATAAATATATTCATCCACTCTTCTAGATAAATATCATTTATAGAATTAGTTATGGAGATCACTGATCTCTTGAGCTTGTGGATGATTTTCAATAACTTTTGAGCCAAAGCCGGAGTTTTCTAGGAATCATTCTTAGTCACCTTGGGGGATAAATTCATCATACATGTTGCCCAAAATTGGAGCCCTTGAGATGTTGTATACATCCCACAAACTGATGACAACTTCTCTATGATTCAGATGGAATGATTTGGTTTCTGGGCTCCAATGACTAATTAGCTCTGGAAAAAACTCATCATTTCTATGGACATATATTTGTCCAGCCCATATGGATTCATATATTACAACTCCTTTCAAATCATCGAAAAACTCTGCACAGGTTTGTTGCACCCAGTTTTCCCACATCATTTTGCAGAAGACCATGCCCATACAGAGGCAAGTAAATGCTCTTTGGATAGTCTGGATGATACTTCTTCAAGTTCCTGGCCAAATCTGGAAGTTTGTTTTTGCAGATATCATAGTAATCATGTCCTACAATTTTCATCATTTCATCAATTCTCTTGCTAGCCAGTTTATCAGCCGTTCAAATTCTTCTAGGAGCCATTTAATCTACACAAAGGTCGAATAATTTACTCTTAAGTGAGTTTATTTTTCATAAAATTTGTGATGAAATTTGAAAAAATGGCTAAGGAATTAAGGAACACCAGTATAATTTTGGCGCAAAAGTATAATTTTGGCGCGCATGTATAGTTATGTCGTTCATGTTTTGGGTGCATCAGTATCACCGTGAAAGTCCAAATAACTCTACAGAAGTGCGACACAAATAAACCAGCAGAAAACAAGTATCTTTTGTGACGAAGGAAACTTCCACGGTGTGATCTTGAATGATTGAAATCTGGGTGCTTTGCATGAGAATGAGGCACATATTTATAGGCCAAGCTGCACCCATGAATGCAAAAGTCTATGCGCCTCTTCCCTGTGCTCTGTAGTCTGCATGCCTCTCACATGCGCTCCACTCTCTGTACGCTCAATACTTGTGCGCTTCCCTTCCTTGGTCTTCCTCTTTACCTTAGAGTCACATCTTCATTCCTTTAGGATCCAACTCTAAGGGGTGATTTTGTTGATTCTTCTTTCTGTCACAGAATTTAATGACTGAAAAAGGGGAAATACCATAACACAAATTGATTCATCCTTTGAAGAAACATAAAAAATTGACAACGGAATGAATAGGGGTTTGTTTACACTTGGGTCGCACAAGTTTCCTCATGTCCGCACAAGTATTCATGCACGCCTAATATTGGCCGCACAAGTGACTTGTGCGCCCTACATTATTTTCTCCCACGGTCTTCAAAGGCCTATAAATAACCCATGTGGGCCCCCAATTTCGAGACGAAAAATCCAGAAACTCATATTTGAGCTCCCAGCACCCTAGTCTCTTCTCAAAGCCTTCTGAACACTTTTAAGGTAATTTATTACCTAGAATAAAAGGTCTTAAGAGAGTGAACAAGGCTTAAGTGTTGAAATTCATCAAACACCTGTGCGCCTAAGTGTCTAACCCTTCAGGGAATGAAGACACTTGCACGCCGCCTTATCCCTTCAACAGAACATTCACACCACTCATTTAAAAGTCATTAGGGATAAAACTAAGGGCTTGAGCCAAGACTCACCCAAGATTTACCCTATGGGTTGACCGTCAAACATGTACCTATGCATCGTGCAGGTATACCTGTGCGACCAGGACCTGCGCACCCAAATAGGACCTGCGCGCCTACCTTCTTTTGGGTGCCCCTCATGTCTAGTCATCTCTTTTCTTCAAATCCACCTATCCTATTCAAGATTTATACTTCATAATCCTCTTTAAATAAATTTATGGCATGATTCCTTGGTTGTCTTCCTTATATGAAAGGAATTATGTGGAACACCTATCAAAATCTAATGGCTTACATATCATTATGTCATTATGGTCAGAGATTTCATTCGTTCAATCGCGTTATTTAAGATGAGAAGATCTTTAACCTAAGACTCCTTTTCAGGAGTAACCCCAATCTTCAAATCCATTATTCATGGTCCTCCATCTCAGGAGTAAGTCCCAATCATAATTACCTAACCTGGGCCTCCTTTTAATGAGTAAGTCCCAGTCGAAATTCCTTAATTTGGGTATCCTCCTTAGGTGTAAGCCCCGTGTTCCCAAATATGGGCGTCCTCCTTAGGAGTAAGCCCCATGTTCCCAAATATGGGAATCCTCCTTTGTTGTAAGCCTCATGTTCCCAAATATGGGAATCCTCTTCAGGAGTAAGCCCCAGTCTTCAGTTCAAATGTCCCTTTAACATGGGCCTCCTTCTCAGGTATAATCCCCATTCATAATTTCTCTAAACCAGTCTTACCTTCTTTTTTGATTTGGGATTCATTCTCAATAATAAAACCCAATCATAAGTCTCCTCTGAATTTGGCCATCCTCCTCAAAAGTAAGCCCCATGTAAGAGTATCCAAATCTCTATAAAGCACATATACCTTTATGGACCTTATTCCCAGGATTCTTCTCTAATGTAAGTCGTTATCTTTATCTATTTACAAAATCATACATACATAATCCCCACATCATTCCTTGTGAACACATCTTTCGTGGCACAAATTTTTAGGTTTACTGATACCTCTTGTTTCTCACACCGAGCATGACTCAAGTGATATTATAGTATAAAAGTAACCATGACACATCTCTTTGGGCCGTTAATCATACTTAAGCCCTGAAATTACCAAACCTAACTATGTGGACTTTGATCTCTACCTTAAAAGTACAATATGTAGGAAGCCTTTCTGAGGTTCAATCCCATCACCCATTAATTCTCATTTGTCCCATATGACGTTAAACTATATCTTAATTTCCGAACTATGTGGGTTCTAATTCCTTTTCTAATAAGGATAAATAGGTAGCCCATCTCTAGGTACAATCCCAAATCTGAAATACCCCATGTCCTTATGAACAACAATAATGTTCAAGTGCCCTACTGAGTGGATTTAAAACCAGTATGGTTATCATATTGACCAAGAGATATTTATATAATGTGTTGAAGGATATCATTGACTAAGAATATCTAAAAAATACAGATGATTCTCCATCAATGGAGAACCTCAAATACATATAAATGATTCTCTAAATATCATAAATATTAATCATTGATTGTCAGATCTTAACGAATAATCATTTTCATGCATGGAAGTTTAATAATGATTCACTAACATAACTTAAATCTATAAAGAGAGTCCCGAAGTAGAAAATAATTCCCCTCAAAAAGGTCTGATGAGTCTGACCTCCCATCCCCTCGACCAATTAAAATTTTTAAGTCTCATCGGTCCATAACTATTGAGCACCTACCTTTGGAATGTAGGTACAAATGGATATAGAATCATTGGATGTTTCCGGTTCTATGAATAAACTCATTATAAACCTATTGGAATGTTTGAACCTTAAACAAACAAGGTCATCTCTAATTCTAGAGGAAACAATTGTTCTTATGTGTTTTGAATTTGGAAAAATGAAATCCATATTTGGAATCAGGAGCTCCAAATTTTTAAATATGTAACTTTTATTTTCAGACATTTTGAATTCTAACCTCACTAAAACATTTATTTACCATGGTTAAATGGTAAATCTAGATAATAAGTGTAAAAGTTAATATTACGATTATATTAAAATATCATAAAAAGTGTCCTAAACCTATTTGGTGATACATTTCTGACCATGGTAATCTTTGTGTCGATTTTGGGACCCCATGGATCCACCTGTAAGTGAAATTATCATTTTATAAAAAATAATAATAATTTAAGGAAAATTTAACATAAACATATATATTTCTATAAAAAATTAGTATATGGGGTTATATAGGAGATATTTTAGACTATAAATATTAATTAAAAAGATAAATCATTTTAGTACATCGTGGTATTTTATTTATAAATTTTAGAAATTAAATAAATAATATCATTTATGAGACAATGATGATGTTGTGATTACCTTACAAATAAAAGATTTTTATAAATGAGATTATAAATTTCAAAATATATTAATTTAGAAACATTTTTTCCATAAATTATTTTTATGGACTATTATAACATTTGATATTTAAATATTTGTTGTTCTTTATAATGAATACAGTTGTCAGAGATTTCTTAAAAGTCTTGATATGAATAGTTTATAAATTGAAATAAAAATGTTTTTAAAACAAATACTATTTTATTAAATGATAAATAATCCTAAATATATGAGATTACAACAAAATTAATATAGTATGTTAAAATATTAATTAATGATAAATGTATGGGTCCATTGAAATTTTATAGTAAATATATTAACCATATAGTATGAATAAACAAGAGGACATGGTAAAAGTTAAATTTGATAACTAAAGGTTTACGCTAAAAGATAAGGTTAATTTTATGCCATAAACATGTCTACAACACATTTTATGAGAGAATGTATCACAATACTTACCATTTATTTTAATTTAATTATTCGGTGACATTTTTAAATCCGCATTAAATATATAATAAAATAATTCTTTCAAACATTCCTAATGTGCCCCTCCTCCCTTTTATAAAAGGACACCACCTATATCCCATTACACACACATCTAAATCCCTTTTTCTCATCCACAAACTAAAACAATAAGATCCCAGCATAGCTATTATACTCTTATAATCCTCTACCTAGGAATAAGGCAATTTAAGAAATCCATTTGTTTCAATCCAAAGGGGGTTACTTGTTTTGAAGGTAACGTCTTCTATCTTGTTTTAATCTTTTATTTTCCATTTACATTCAATATGCTATTCTTATTATTATTTTAAATAACAGAACTATATCATAAATATAATTTGATGTTTTTAAGAGATTTATTCTAACTACACTTCCACACACAACCATCTATTGGGTATATAAAATACTCTTTCTACGGATGACGAACTACTGCCCCACAAAACAATGATTGTTCAACATTATCCTACCACTTATCATGGTGGCCATTATGATGAAACAATAATTATATATGACATTTATGATATTTATTTTACCTATATTCTTATTTAGTTATCATTTACAACATTACTTTATGATTTTCATGTTTTATAAATATGATAATTTCATTAGAGGAAGTGTGGACTACCACCCCTCAAAGTGATATGACTCATTCATGCCATACATGGAAAAAATTAAGTATGGTGTTAATTAACATATGTAATGTATATAAAATAAGATATTATACAGAAATTATAATATAACTATTTATTGTTTTTTTTATTCTTTTAAAAATGGAAAAAAATGAAATTAGCATTCATGCATTTGTACGAATTACCCTCTCCTGGAACAAACCAATTAATTTTCAAATATCCAAATTATATGAACAATTATAAATAAATATATAATTTATATATGTGAAATATATGATATCTAAATCATTAATATCATTTTTGAGATAATGAAATTTTTACAACATAGAAATTTTCTAATTATAACAAGTTCCTTATTGACTCAAGTTCCGAACATCGACAAAATTACCTATATGAACTCACATAATTAAATAATTGTTTTTTGAAGGAAAAAAGTGATATAGAAGGAATTATAAACTTTAAAATTTTTCGGAATCTAGTATAAATTAAATTATGTTTATTAATCAATAAGAATAATGAACAGATAAGACAAGTCAGACTAGAGGTAAGGGAACCTTCCACCATTCTCTTCTAGACAAAGACCATTTTATGTTATGTCATTTAATTTAAATTTTTTTGGATATGTTTTTATATATCAATATTTATATAAAATTTATTTCCATGTTATAAGATACCATTTTCTTTCCTATCAACTCATTTTTTCGAATTATAATGTGATATCGTTAGGCTATCAGATATTTGTAAGGGAATGTGTCTCAATCTCCTTTCATTTGGATACATCATGATATTATGAACCATTATTATCTTATAAGGTGTATATACTTCCATTTTCCAAATTATATCATGAATATAATTATACTCATGATATTTTATCTTTTTTTTAATTTTAATCATTAATTATTTTTATTGAAGTATTTTTTCAACTGGTAATAGACTATTTAACTATAAAATTATTATAAATTTTTTGAAGCTATAATTTTCTAAATAATTATAATTAATATTCATGATATAAAATTTTTTAAGGATATATTTATATAGAAATTATTTTTTAAAATTTTAATTACTTTGAAAGTGTTATAGTATAATGGGACACATTGATTAATAAATCTTTTTATTAAATTATTAAAATGGGATTGAAATTTTTTTTGAAAAATAATGGATTATGTAAATTTATTGAAATTATATAATATGAATGCAATATGGAAATTTTAAATTTATATTATTATTAATTTATGTGTTATAACCATTTATTGGTTCATATGCATTTTTTACTTATACATGTGGTTCTGTGATAAACCTAGGGCTGGTGAGCCTGAGATAGCACTCCAATGCATTTTGTAATGTGATGTAGGTAAATGTTAATGTTTCTCCAAAGTGATTTAAGTAATATACTATTATGGGTATTACAAATGTTACTCTTATTTATTTATCAAATCTACAATGTAATAATCCTATGGATGTCACTTGTCACCTTTATGATTTTTGATTTATACGTGTTATTCATAAATCTTATGATTTCATGAGGTATGTTAAAGAGATTATGTTTGTTATGTATTGATGAACTAATGTTTTATCTATTTATTTTATAACCTTTACTAATATTTTAATGCTCATCTTATGTTTTTGAAATGTTTTTCATAGGGTAACGGAAGAGTAAGAGGATGGAATAATTCAAGAAGATTTATATCAAGAAATTATTTCTTGTTTTCTTTTTAGAGTTTTTATTTTTTGGAAAAATGGATTCTGAGAAAAAGTGTCTTCATTATAATATTTGAGATGTAATGTAATAGTTATAGCCTAATTCTCTAAAACACTAATGCTTAAAAGATCCTCAATCTTAATTCTTCAGTTATCTCAAGGTTATGTAATTTTTTAATGTTGGGGCCTTATATAATAAATACAACTATTATGGTGGGATGGGTAGTTATCCAAATAATGGGAATAAATATGTTATGGTATATATTGTTTCTATTATGTATGTACTTGGGTAAACATACATTAGAATCTATAGTATCATCAAGAAAAAACTATTCTGGTAAGTGTTTGTTGATTCTCAATTAGATTATAATGGCTCTATATATGTGTGATTGTATTTTTATTTGTTATATTACTTATTTTATTTCATAATAAATAGTCACTAAATGAGGCTAATATTAATTTTTAATATATATAATATTCATGTGATTTATTATTCATAAACACCATTTTAGTGCATTTTACACATTGAACATCATTTTACATTATGATTGTAATTCTTTGTTAAAATGCACTATTGTGTGGTACATTATTTAACATCATTTAAAAGTCCTCAAGAATTCATCTAATTTTAAGGAATATAATTATTAATATTTTAATTTTATATTTTCGGAAATTGATCTACACTTCAATATGAACATGTTTGATTCAGGGATCAATATGGAACTCATTGATGAAGATAGGGATATTTTTTAATGAAAGGATACAATTCTGGAGAAGTCAGATTAGACACCAGCCCACAGATGAGAATGTAGGACCCAACATACAGGCCTAATTAATCCCAAATTTCGTGGGATTCTATATGAAATATATAGAAACAAATAAATCTTCAGGATCCAATTCTAATTCGTCCTCCATGGTGGTCATTAAGCTGGCTCAATTTGGATATAAAATTTTGGGCTAGATTTTGTGGCCCAGAAATGAGTCCTACCAATATGATCATATCTCGGAATCCAAAACTCCAAATGGGACCATATTTTACAGGCGGTTAGATGAACTCTGTTTCTACATTTTATTATTATATGGTCCACTCTGATTCGGCAATCCAAATGATCATCCTAGAGCGTCTGTTTGGTGGATGAAAGTTGGCTGTCACCTCGGGTCAAGTGAGGAAAACTCCATGTTATACAAGCTTTCCACCACCCTAGGCCTACCATATTAAAGGGGGATGCTTTTTACTATTGGAGGATCGACCCAAGGCTTCCAAATTCCTATTTAATGCAGTGGTGGTGGATTTTGTTTTCATCTTTGAGCTTTGTTTTCATCGTAATGGTTTGCTGCCAATTTATCTTTTTAACGTTCTTCCTTCACATGTAAGATGTTTTAATTCATCATAGTTTTTAAAAAAAAGTTATTCTAATATTATTTTTTTGTTGTTATACATATTACTTTGATAATGATTCCCCATGGCATGAATTTATTCGCACCAAACCTTGTGAAATCATTCACACAATGGTGGAGTGATCATTTTGTTTTTATTGTTTTCTTTACTTCTTCAATTCTTCCATCATTAGTCTGCTTCCCGCTTCCATTGAAACCATAGAATCAATGGAGGGATAACCCACTTATTCTTTGATCCAAGGGAGTTGAAAAGGTCTGGATTGGATGTTATTTATCACCCCATTAATGTCTAATAACTTCTTTATTTTGATATTTTTATTTGATTATTTTTAAATTCCATCGTCCTTGTTGAATTTAAGGCCTCACACTTCAAATGATAATACGAACCATTACCTTGAATTGCTCAAAAAATTGATCATTCATGTGTATAGGTGATTAGTATAATTGTGTGTTGGTATAAAATTAGTTGGTGATGAATTTTTTTGATCTCCTTAAATGAACTGAACTCAAATATAAGAAATTGAAATAATTGAAAAGGGAATACGTCCATTCTATCCCAAGTGATAACCTACTATCAACTCATTCTTTAAAATTGATTTCACTTAAGTATCTTACAGTTCCTTTAAAAAAATATAAAATCAACTTAATTTGGCCACTTCATATCCAAAAACAATCCATGAAATTTATGTGTCTATAGGTTTCTTCTTAGGTCACTGAGGATTCGACAACCCAAGCTAATCTACAGAGACCGTCCTACCTTCTTCTCTTGGGTAAATTTGAGTGTGAATCAAATTTTGTCGTCGTTTCCGGGGACCCATGTAAGTCATCTAAACACCCATTCTATTCTCCCCCATTTATTTTTTTCTCATCCAAATTCTGTTATCTTGTCCCTTTCTCTCTCTTTTTTGGCGCATGTCCGCCTACACCCGCGATCAATCAAACTGTCTAGTTAGTGTGGATAGTCCTGGGGTTGGGGAGTCAAGTACACCAAGGGAACACTTTCCATTAGATCATAATCTTTTTAATACTACAGAGTCATAAATTGATCCCATTTCAATGGAATGTCTTCAAAGAAACCAACTCATAAACCTGGGTGGCAACCAAAATGGAAACCCAAATGGGTCAGCACCAAACTTGGGGAATGCAATTGATCAAACCATGAATGACTGTCTCACAACTTCCTGGAACAATACTCTCTCAGTCATTAGACAAAATTTACTAGGACATTCCAACTACATAATAAAACTTCATGTCCTAAACCACCTTCCAACATTCCATGTAATTGAGTTTGAGATGCCCTACATTCACATTAAGGAGGTCAATGACATTGTAGAAACCATGTGTCCCCCACATCAAATAGAATTAGCTAAAATGAGGCTATTTCATTTTTTTTAAGGATCGAGCTAAAAATTTCCTAAAAAATTTGAGATCATCATCAATCAAATCTTGGGACCAACTACAAAGAGAATTCTACAAAAAATATTTTCCCCGCCACAAAACAATTGCACTTAAGAACAGTATCCAAAAAGTTTTTGAAAAAGAGGGAGAGTCATTCTTTGAAGCATGAGAGAGTTTCAAGGACACTCCAAACATGGTTCCTCGCCATGGGTTTTCTGTTACTAAAAAAGTGAGAATTTTTTATGAAGGTTTGGGTCCTGGGAACAAACAATTCATTGACATGATGTATAATGGACCATTTTAAAAACAAAGCCCCAAATGATGCTTATGAGTATCTAGAAAGCCTTTCTGAACAAAACCAAACTTGGGTAACTACAACTTAATCTAAAAAGACACAAAGGACTACTGGAATTCATACACTTTGAGAAGAGGAAAGCCTTAGGGCTAAACTTTCTGCACTCTCTATGAAGGATGAAGAGAAAGACCTTAGGAAGGTCCATGAAATCCAAACCGTTGACCCTGTTTGCACAATTTGTGGAAAAAATGACCATAAGATATAATATTTCCCAACCATTCCATCCATCAAGGATGTTCGTTTAGGAGGAACCCCAGCGGAAGTAAATGCATTGAACTTTCAAAAGCTTCAATACCAAAACAACTTCAACCAAATGTATAATGACCACCCAGGATTCCACTGGAAAGATAACCAACAAACTATCCAACCACAGGGACAAAATCCTTACCCTCATCAGAACTACCAAACCCATAACCAGTTCCTATCCCCCCCAATCCAATACCAACACCCACTGGTCCATTTTCAACAAACCATCCCACCTCCAAAATACCCCCTGGGATAAACCAATCTTCTCAAGAACCAACCCAAACTGTTCCACAAAGCATACTAGAACCATCATGAAAACAAATGGAGAGGATGAACTCGGAAGACTCTTTCCTAAAACAAGAACTTCAAACCATAAAAACTGTAAAGGCACACATGACTACTCAAGAGGTTTCATCCTCAACTTCAAGGGGAGAGTCATGTTTTACTCAAACAAATCATTAACAACTAAAGGTTGTGATTGTTTTAAGAAGTTGGAAATCAATTGAGAAACCTAAACAACTAATTCAGAACCCACCTGAAGATTCAAATTTGGATGAAAATTCAAATGAACCAAATGATCAAACTGAATAACACGATTACATTGTCAAAGAAACAACTATTCAGCAAAAAAATCCACAAACCCAACCATTTCTTCAATGCATGAGGGGGAAAACCAAGCCTGAATTGAGTGAAATACATAGGGAAATCTTCTCAGAAGTCAGGTTGAGCATTCCCCTTCTATATGAAATTCAAACCATACTTTCCTACTCAAAGTACCTTAAGGAATTGTGCTCTTTTAAAAGAAAATTTTCACATAAAAACAAAGTCATTTTGGATGATAATGTGAGTACCACCATTCATGGGACCACTCCTCCTAAGTTGAAAGACTCGGGTTTCCCATACATCAATATTGAACTAGGAGAGAAAAGTTGTCATGGTCTTGTATGACCTAGGTGCTAGTGTCAATCTCATCCCATTTGTTGTGTACTGCCAGTTATGCCTAGATGAGATCCAACCCACATATGTCACACTTCAACTTGCTGATCGTAGAATTAGGGTTTCAAAGGGGATTTTAAAGGACATTATGTTAATGGTTGAAAAATTCATCTACCCTGCTAACTTCAGTGTCCTTGAAAACCATCCAGTCTTAGGAAATAATGAACAAACCCCAATCTTCCTTGGTCATCCATTCCTTGCAACAATCAACTTTTTTATCTGAGTTCGAAACAGGAAAATGACCATCACCTTTAGAAACATGAGTCTAGACTTGAACATCTATAATGCAATCTCACAAATAGGGGATGATGAGGACATTCATGAAGTAGTAATGATAGGAAGCATTGATACTGAATCCATAGAACATCAAGGAATATTTGATGGATGTTTAAGTCAGGATGAGATTGATTTCCATTATTCACATGAAGAATGTTTATCTCCTTGTCTTGAATAATTTTCAAATTTCTCTTATGATGAACTCTTAGGTCCAACAATCAGTGAATCCTTTCAGAAAACCACATTCATGGAGACCAATCAAACATCCTTCCGTAAATCTTATCAAACCAATCTTGTAGCTAAAAAATCTATATCTTGGGAATCAATCCTATCTAAAACTCTAAAAAAGAAATTGATATTGATCAAATATCCGAATATTCTGCTGAAATTCAGAACCATCTTGATCTTAAATTGAAGGAACATTCCACTGCACTCAAGTATGCCTTCCTAGGGGACAATCAAATACATCCTATAGTCATTTCTTCTTATCTTGAATACAATCATGAGAGGATGCTTTTATATGTCCTTAGAAAACATAAGAAAGCCATTGGTGGGACCCTGTCTGATATTCCTGGGATTATTCCACTTATCGGGACTCATAAGATTGTTCTAGAATATGATTCAAAGCGAGGTCATCAACCTCAACGGTGACTCAATCCTAATCTCGTGGAGGTAGTAAGGAAGGAAATTATGAAATTGTTAAAAGCTGGTATCATATATCATGTAGATTAGAGTGAGTGGGTCAGCCCAATCCATGTTGTTCCCAAAAAGGAAGGAATCATAAAGATAACTAATAAGGATGGATAGATTATTTGTACTACGGTGAGTAGTGAATGGAGGGTCTTAATTGACCATAAGAAGCTAAACTCATTCACCAAGAAGGACCATTTACCCTTTCCATTCATTGATCATGTCCTTGAGAGAGTGGAATGTCATGCCTTCTAGTATTTCCTAGTTGGGTACTCAGGGTATAATCAAATTGAGGTCTTCATATAGGATCAATGGATGACTAAATTCACTTGTCCATTCAGCAACTTTGCCTTCAAACGCATGCCCTTCGGTTTATGCAATGCCCCTGGAACCTTCCAGTGCTGCATGATGGGAATATTCTCATACATGGTAGGGTATTTTATTGAGATCTTCCTGGATGACTTCATTGTTTTTGGGGATACATTTGAGGGATGTCTGAGGAATGATCATAGAGTCTTGTCAATATGTGAAGAAAATAATCTCGTCCTAATCTGGGCAAAATTCCATTTCATGGTTTAAGAGGTACTAGTTCTAGGCCATCTGTTCTCAGGTAGGGGGATCTAAGTTGATAAAGCCGAGGTTGACATCATTCTTCACCTTCCATCACCAAAAATTGTCAAGGAAGTGAGGTCATTATTAGGACATGCTAGTTTCTATAGAAGATTCATCAATGAATTTAGTTCAATCTCTCATCCCCTTTGTGCTCTAATAGTAAAGGATACTCCATTTGATTGGATAGAAAGCTATGAGGGTTCATTCTCAACCCTAAAATCCTCTCTCACCACTCCTCCCATTATGAAATCAATAAATTGGAACCGTCCTTTAGAACTAATGTGTGATGCCAGTTACTTTACTATAGGATTTGTGTTTGGAAAAAATTGTGATAAAACACTTTATGTAATTTCATATGCAAGAAAATCCTAAAATGATTCCCAAATAAACTACACCACCACTGAAAAGGAGTTACTTTCTATTTTGTTTGACTTTGATAAGTTTAGTTCATACCTCTTAGGATCCCCCATAATTGTGTTCACATACCATTCTACACTAATGTAGCTCTTCCAAAAACAAGATACTAAGGATAGACTAATTAGGTGGGTCCGTCTCTTACAAGAATTTGACCTCACAATCAAGGATAAAAAGGTTGTTGAAAATGTTTTAGCTGGTCACCTCTATAGAATGGAATTCAAAGACAACTCAAATCACCTTTCTATGTCTAATTCATTCCCTGATGAAAACCTATACTATGTGAGTGATTGCCCTTGGTATGCCGACATAGCCAATTTCTTAGTTATAGGAGTCATCCCAAAATTATTTGGGACTCACGCTCGAAGAAAATTTCTTCTTGATGTTAGACACTATGTTTTTGATGATCCATACCTCTATATGTTCTTCCCAGACCAGGTTATTAGGATTTGTTTCCCATAATCTGAATAAGAGTCCATCCTTAAATTCTGTCATAGTGAGGCATGTAGAGGTCACTTTTTCTCTAAGAAAACTTCTACTATGATTCTTCAGTGTGGTCTCTTCTGGCCCACCCTCTCAAAGGACTCCTACACAATTTGTAAAATCTATCATTGGTGTCAACAGGTAGGGTCCATCAGAAAAAAAAGTCAAATTCCACTCACTCCCATATTATTGATTGAAATATTTTACTTTTGGGGAATCTATTTCATGGTTCCTTTCCCAAACTCTAGGGGATAGCTATAAATTCTCTTACCTGTTGATTAGGTCTCAAAATGTGTTCAATCTATTCCTAAAATAACAAATGATCATCAAACTCTGATTAGATTTCTCAAGGAAAACATATTCTCTAGATTAGGAATTCCTGGGGCTATCATTACTGATCGTGGAACTCATTTTTTCAATCGTCCATTCTCAACACTCAGGAAAAAATATGGAATTTCTCACAAAGTGTCCACGTCATACCACCCATAGAACAATGTTCTAGCTGAGTTAGAAAATAGGGAGATTATTAATATTCTTGAAAAAAATGTCAATCCTTCTAGGAAAGAATAGTCTGAGAAACTCATAGATTCTCTTTGGGAATATTGTACAACATACAAAACCATTCTAAGAATGTCACCATATAGGTAGGTTTATGGAAAAGCAGTCCATTTACCTATTGAAATTGGGCATAAGGCTTTTTGGGAAATTAAGAGAATAAATTATGATCTCTCATTGGTTGGAACAAAAATTAAATTAGACCTCAATGAACTTGAGGAACTAAGGATATAGGCTTATAAAAATTCAAGGATAAATAATGCTAGAGTTCAAGCCTACATATCTAGTAATATCAAGGTCAATAATTTTTAACCAGGAAAACATGTGCTCTAATATAGTTCTAAACTTCATTTACACCCAGTAAAGTTAAGGTCTATATGGTCAGTTCCTTTCATAGTGCATCATCTGTACCCCCATGGGGTAGTATAGATTCAAGATCCCACAAGTGGTTACATTTTCAAGGTCTATGGTCAAAGGTTAAAAGCATTCATTGAATCATTCTATAAACATAAAATAGAGGTTGAGTTATCTGAGCCAACCTATTAACCAGGAAAGAATTGATAGATTTAGGATCCATGTCGGTCAAACGGCGTTAAACAAAAGCGCTTCATGGGAGGAAACCCGTGGATTTCATGTCATATATATTTTTCAAAAAGGATTAATTAATCATTTTGATATTTAAAAATCAAAAAATAATATATATTATTGACATGTTCATATATTATGAGTATGGATGGCTATGAAAGGGGAGCCTCATATTCATCTGTGTCACTTGGTGTGATCCTTCAACAATACCTTTCCCAGAAATTTAAAAAGAAGACAATGTATCATCAGTTCGTTTTATTTTTATGTGTTTGTAGGTTAACATAAAAATACAAAAAAAAGAATAAAATAATAGTAAAAAAATACCACATCGTTGGTCGTGGGGAAAAACCGTCACAACTGGTGAAGCCACGAGGAATCGAACCTGATACAGAAGGGAGATAGGGGCGCGTGCTTACCACTAACCTATGACTTTTTTTCCTTCCTTATTCTTTAATTTTTTTTATATTTATTTATATATCAATTTATTATATATATATATATATATATAATGTTTTTCTTTTCTTCAACTAGGGAATTCTCATAGTGACATCATGATCAAGGGATTAAAAGGGAGTAGCATGAATTTCAACTTCAACCACCAGGTGAATTTATTCCATGATCCTAATATTTTAATTTCCTTTTTTAAATTCCCTTATTTTTTCTACTCCTTATAAGTTTTCATTTTTGAAACATTGAGGACAATATTATTTTTAGTTGGGGGGAGATGAAGAAAAAAAATAATTAATTTTTTTCTGAAAAAAAATGTTTTGAAAAAAATAAAGTGTTTAAATGGAAGGAAAAATTCAGTATAGTTTGAAAATTATATTACACATTGAAAACTTTGACACTAAATATCAAATAATTTAGCATGCCACAATTTTTATGTTAATCATTGAATAATTTCTTGAGCATTGATTTTGGAAAGTGTGGTTGTCCAATGTGATGTGTCATTGTTTATATTTTCATTCAAAAAAAGATCACAATGCACGTCCTCTTGATAGTGGGTTATTAGTATGAATTCATGGGTTCCTTCAAATAAATAGCATAGGTTTGGTGATCCTTTTAGTTTTAATATGATTATTCAATAAAAAAATTAATAAAAAACAATAAATTAGCACGTAGAACAATGAAATTTCCTAATGCGTGGATTTCAACACTTGGGGATCATGACTCCATAGTTTTATGGCCCAGAGTTAGTAAATTTATCTCTATTTTTGGTAATTTGAATTTGTTTTTGACTGAGTTAACTCGAGATGATGCCCGAGTATGTGGGATTCACTTGCTTCCCTATGTTCTTTGAGCTTGGGAGACATCAGCAAAGTCTCACTACAGGGGTTGACTCTTTTGAGTTCCACTTCAATTACCATGGAAAAATTGAAAAAAAAAAAAACAAAAATATAATACAATAAAAAAAATGAATACTCATATTAATATTGAAATTTGATTCCACCTAGTTCTTCCAACATTTCCCCCTTAAATAAAGATGAACCCCCATATCTGTTATGATACACAACACATCCTCATACATAATTGATATTGGATGAAAGATTGCAATGAATTTGAACAAAGGAATGGGCTTGGGATTGGGATTTTATTATGAAACTGTAATGTATTAAAATATTTTGATGGGTTTCCTGATTTTTTGGTATATGAGTTTTTGGTGATCATTGTGTATTAAAATGTATTTGGAAAAGAGAATTCAAATTTCATATTGTTGAGATACATTTTGATCGGGACTAGCAAAACTCAAGATGGGGGGTGTGATTAGCCACTAAATGAGGCAAATATTCATTGTTAATATATATAATATTCATGTGACTTATTATTAATAAACATTAGTTTAGTGTATTTTACACATAGAACATAATTTAACATTATGATTGTAATTCTTTCTTAAAAATCACTATTATGTGGTACATTTTTGAACATCATTTAAAAGTACCCAATGATTCGTCTGATTTTAAGGGATATAATTATATAAATTTTAATTTTATATTTTAGGAAATTTATCTACACTTCAATATGAACATGTTTGATTCAGGGATCAATGGAGAATTCATGGAAAAAATGGGGATATTTTGTGGTGAAAGGAAACAATTCTGGAGAAGTCAGATTGGACACCAACCTACTGATGAGAATGTGGGGCCCATCATAAAGGCCCAATGAATTCCAAATTTCATGGAATTATAGAATCAATGTAGAGGAACAAATAACTCTTATGGATCAAAGGCTAATTCTCCCTCCATTGTGACAATTATTATGGCCCAATTTGGAGATAAAATTCTGGGCCTGATTCTGCGGCCCAGAAAACAATCCTACCAATATGATCATATATCAGAATAAACAACTCCAAATGGGAAAACATTTTCCAGATGGTTATAAGAAATATAAGGATCCATTTAATTATTCTATTCCCCACTATTATTAGGCCATATAGAATGTATTCCAATCACTTCTGTTCGGTGGATGAAATTTGGCTTCCACCTCAGGTCAAGTGTGGAAAAGTCCATGTTCTACAAGCTTTCCACCACCCTGACCCAACCATAATCAAGTGGGATACATTGTACTGTTGGAGGATCGATAAAAGGCTCCCAAAATTCCTATTTAAGGTAGTGGTGGTGTAGGATTATTTCATCTTTGGTCTTTGTTTTAATCTTAATGTTATGCTACAAATTTATCTATGTAACATTCTTCCTTCACATGTAAGTTGTTTTAATTCATCCTAGTTTCTTATTAAATGTTATTATTCTCCTCTTATTCTGTTGTTATCTATCTCACATTGATACTGTTTCCTCATGGTGTGAATTTATTCACACAAAACCTTGTGAAATCATTCACACAACAGTGGAGTGATCATTTTCTTTTTATTGTTTTATTTACTTTATAAATTACTCCCTTAGGAATATGCTTCCTGCTTCCATTGAAACCATAGAATCAATGGTGGGATAACCCACATATGGGTTGATCCAAGGGAGTATCAAGGGGATAAATTAGAAGTTATTTATCACCCCATTAATTTCTAATCACTTCTTTAATTGATATTTTTATTTGTTGATTGTTGAACTCCATCGTCCTTGTTGAATTTAAGGCTACACACTTCAAGTGCTAATACGAACCTTTACCTTGAAGTGCTAAAAACATTGATCCTTAAAGTGTATAGGTACATTTTTTATGGTGTGTTGGTATAAAATCAGTATGTGATGATGTTTTTTGATCTCCTAAACTGAACCCAACTCAAATATAAGAAATTGAAATAATTGAAAAGGGAATACGTCCAATCCACCCCAAGTGATAACATAGGAACAAATCATTCTTTTAAATTGAATTCACTTATGTATTTAAGAGTTCCTTTAAACCCATATAAAATCAACCCATGATGGAAACTTCATAGCCAAAACAGTCCATAGAATGTACGTGTCTATAGGTTTCTTCTTAGGTATCTGAGGATTCGACAACCCAAGCTAAACTACAAGGACCGTCCTACCATCTTTTCTTGGGTAAATTTGAGCGTCAATTACATAATATACTATATATTATCTATATAGATCTTAAGTATTCATTAGTGATGTAATTATATGTTTATTGCTCACACCATGCACAACCAAATTTGTGAATATTAATATTTATTAACTAGAGATATAGTGAAGTGGAAGCTCCTTGTGACTATAAGTTGATGAAAAAGGGGATTTGAGTGATAGGCAATGGAATGACGTATTCTAAAAAATTTCTATGTAGGGTTCTTGGTACAGAATAATATGAATAGATGGAAATAACCATAAATTGTTTTTTGATATGAAGGATCATTCTCACGACTGCACATGATATGAATTCCATAAATAATAAATAAATTTCAACAAAATGTTGAAATAGATATTCCTTAGAATTGGTTAAAGATCATTGTATGCTAAATTTATAAATGATTTATTCATAATTGGATTAAATATTAATATCCTCCAGGAACATTATTTAGTAATGATGTGGACTATATGTGAACCCTTCTTAAATTAAAATCATTTGGTTGGGAAGATCCAGTTGAAGAATCACTCTACCTAGGATCGACACATGAGAAATTGATCTCTAAGAGAACCTAAATGATTTTTTAAAGCTACCATGATAGATCAATTGTATTGATTTTGTGAGTTGATCACATATTGTTCCATCAAGCTTGATGGATTCCCCCAAGTGCTACCCATTTTTGGGAGGAAGACATAAGAAATTGGAATTGATTTTTTATTCACAATGATTATAAAATATTCCATAAGTATAAGAAATAGATATATCAATCTACTTATAGGAAAAAAAATTTAGGGTAAATTAACATATAATGGTGTACCAACCGTTAAAAAATACAAAATTCATTTATAATTCCCTTTATATATAATATTATTATTTTTATTATTTTATGATATGTTTTGAAGCATGGAATGAAAAATATTATTTTACATCATAAAAATAATTATTTATCATGGTAAACAATCTTAGATTAATTTAACTCCTCTACATTTATTAAATTCATGAATAAATGTTTGATGAAATAGTTTATTCATCAATAAAAAATTATTATTCACAATAATGTGAATAAGTATTCATCCAATATTCATTGAATCAAAAAAATGTCTTATTAATGAATAAATAGGAGTTTAATACCTTATGAATATAAATAATCAATAATGAATGAATAATTGTATTCCTAAACAATAAAAATAATATTTATTCTAGTAAATAAATAAATATAAAATTTAATCAAGATCCATGGATACAAATAGTGTTATACCATTTAGTATTGTTACTCATTATCATTCGGTGAGAATGCCTATATTCATGGATTATTATCTAATAGTGTGTCATATTACCCAAGAGAACGAACATAAAGCTTCAATTTCACCATCAACATGAAAACATTCACTTTGTAATATGATATCTTTGTAAAAATATCTCCTCAAACAACATACACATTGGTGTCATCAACCAATATGGTCAATAAATATTTCATTAAAAAGTTGAAGTAATCATGTTGTTGTACCATGTCCATGGAATTTATTGATACATAACTACTCCAACTAAAATGAAAAGATATCAGCTTCTATAATGATGTAATGGACAGATCTAACATAGACTATTAAAATTAATATCATGTATTTCAAGTTGCATCCAATGTATCATATATCACACGAACATATGGTGTCACAATTTTCATTATTAAATATATATGTTTAAGTCACCACATTTATAAATGATAATAATATTGTCTACATACAATTACACATGATCACATAAATAAAAATATAATGACACCAAAACATACATCATTTTCACTAGTTGTTATATTCTCATAATTTCCAGTCATTGAGACTACCAAGTGAGTATTTCCTAAAAGGAAAACTTATATGATTATGAACAATCACACAAGAATGTCTATATACATGTTCCATAACCTAGTAATGTATACATAAATATACAACATTTAATAATATTGTAATGGAACTTAATATTTATCATCTTATTGGGGAACTTCTAAAACCTTTTGAATATGGTTGATACCCTAGGACACTGTTATGAAAATGGTTTGTTGAATAATGAGTAATATATAATAAATTGTATTATTAATATTCAAATGAATTAATATACATGTAATAATTTTTCCACTAAGTACATATTATTTTCATGGGTACCACCGCACTTTCATCCATAGAAAATCAACACACTATAACATTAGCTCTGTATGAGTAATCTTTCAATACATGATTCATCCAAATTATAACATTCTTATATTGATGTAATAATTACCATGTTCATGGGACACTACTACAGTATTATCACAATTGATTATTATACAATCATTACATCTATTCAGCAGGTCGTTCTCTTTGATGAATAAACATATCCATATTTTTTATTTATCATCCTCAAATAACTCCATATACATGGACTCTACTATAGAATTTATAAAAAACATTGTTTTTTAGATCATCCATCTCACATCACATTTATTCAGAGTGAAAATGTATCTCATATATGTATTTATATTATCTTCTTCCATTTTAAAAAATTAATCCACATACTCTCTAATGAATATTTTCTCATATGAAAAATATAATAGGAAAATATCCATAGTATTCCTCATTTTACACAATCATATATTTGATATCAATCTAATTTTTATCATCTGGGATATTTTGTTACCATTTTACTACACTCATGTTATAGGAAACATTTATTCAGGTACATAAAATATTATGAAATATTTCCTATATCACCAATTATTATGGAATTTGACCAATTATGTTTATTTACACGTGCTCCTGTGAGAAATTTCAATTTAAAGATTATGTTTATCTAACAATGGAATCAATAACCTCTTGGATTTTACAATACAATATATACTGAGTATCTATTAAATACATATAACGTGAAAATGGCCATGTATCCTTTTGTATTTATAATGGTGGACTTCTATCTGAAGAATATGTGTTTCATTGACTATGTACATCTTTGATAAGAACTGAATATGCTATAGGATAGAAAACAATAATAATAGTAACTAATTGTCAAACAGTTATATTTAACGATCAATTACTCTTTAGAAAACAATAGAAATCCCAATAAAACACATTTAGAATAATGGATCACATTATTTATTTATGAAACATAATTCCTATATGGTTTCATTAAATTCAATTATGAATAGCATGTAGTATTTTTTTAATCATTTGATTGGTTTTTCCAACTTCAATACATTGGTGGGATGCATTAAAGCCATGAACCCTTTCTATTGGGTAATATAGATAACTTCGTAAAAATTACCATTAATTAAGGATGTTTTGACATCCATTATATAAATTACTATAATGCCCCAACCCTAGTTACCCATAGTAGGTACATAATATCATAACATTGTCATGATCACAAAAGATCAAGTCTCGAATGACCGATTAGTTTAGTAGCCTTGGAATCACTAGATACATTCATAATTTTTACATTACATCATAAAGTTGAAACTACAACAACATATTGTCTCCCCAATAATATCCCCTTATACTATCCCTACAGGTCATTCATAAAATACTTCTTCACATCCTGGGAAAAATAAAACATTGAATGGGGTGAGCTCAGATGCTCTGTAAGGATAACAATATAGAAGAAACATTCATACATAAGCCTAAACATTTATGGCAATGTTTAACCGAAACAAAAGCCTTTTAAACTTGAAAATAAACATAATATGGAAAAAATAAAACGAAATAATTCCATTTACTTATTCACATGGATATTATACTAGTCAAATTATCATATGCAATATCAAAAACTACTTTCATAATGATAGAATGCATAATTCCACACAATCATAACCACATAGTCAAGGCCTTGTCCCAAGACTACAAATAAGATTTTGTCAAGGCCTAATACAAAGACACTAGTTTGTCTCATGAGACCTACCGATGTATCGAGGAGCTATAGTGGGCTCCACCAGTCACTTATTATGTCCAATGTATTCCTCAGATGAACATGTTTAAACATAACATAAACATTCATATTAAAAATAGCATATGAAATGTCAATACTTTATCCATAAACCATGAATGGTATAAAAATAACACATCCACAGTCAAACATATCACAAAATTTTCAATATAATATGGATGTTTTCTATCATAATAAATCAACATCAAATAATCTTAAAATCCATCAATGGATTTTGACATAGATTAATTAAAAACTATTTGAGGGAAATATATATATATATATATATATATTTAAATCATTTAAATGTCACAGAATTATAAAAGAAAAAATTTACTTTGAAAATATTCATACAAGCTTGTCAGATAAGATTCGACGATTTTATAACTGCCAAAAATAGCTGCACCGACCGTATAAGTTAAAAAAGACATTGATACCTTAATTTTGTTGAAATGGATAAAATGGACCTTGTTTCGAAAATGTCAGAAATAGTCCTTTATAAAAATCTTATAAAAATTCAACAAGTGTATAAATTTAATTAACCCATATTTTATAGAATATTAATTGTGATTTGAAATACAATTTGATGAATCATGGATTTGGATGACAAACAGGTCCGAGTAGATAATTACGTATAAAAAACCTCGGATAATAAAGATATTGTGAAATTAACCCTTACCTTGTAAATTTCCTTGGTTGAGGGTAGGTCAACCTCCTATATATTGGAGAAATAATTGTTATTAAATTATACACGAATATTATACATTAGTATGACATCATATATGATCATTTAACATTTATTTGTTAATAATATCTTAGTATTATCATCGTTTCAGGTTTTGACGGATTCATTTTTCTTTATATTATTTGTTATTTGAGCCATATTTATTATGGGTGGGATGTATATTAATCATATCCAGAATGATATCATGTATCTAATTTTTTTTAATCATCAAATAAAATTCGGTCTTGAATGGATACGATGGGGAATGAATTTCATCGCGTTCCTGGAGACAGTAATCTGTACGTACGCACGAGTGACAATATCATTATTTTAATATTAAAATAATATATAATTGGATGGTATATCATATATACTGAATCATTATCATGTTATATTTATTATTTTCATAAATTACACATCATTATTATACCCATTTAAATAATAATATATTGAATAACAATTACACCACGATGTGGAGACGGTAGGCTATACGTACAAACGTATAGTGACATGTCAATCAAAGGATTGATACAATACTGAATATGGTTGCACAATATTTATAATAAAATCATAGTATATATAATATAATAGGTTTAATATTTTATAATTGAAATAACAAAGAAAGAAGAAGTTGATAAAATAAAGAACTTGAAAGAGGGTGGTGAAAACATTAGCTCTTCTTCGAGTTCTTACTTTTCATTTGATCAAAAGTGGTCCTTATGTTGGCTTTCTAACTAAATTAAGGCTTGTAGGATTAAGGGAGGATAGATGAGAGGGTATATGGGCAGATTTTGGCTGATCCAAAAGGCTTTGATGGTATAAATAATTGGATAGACGTGGTGTCCTTCTATAAGGGGGAGGAGGGGCTCTTTAAGAAAAAAGGTAAAGTATTAATTTATAATAAATTCATATATAGTTTCTAATGGCTCAAAAGTGGATTATTCAAAGTATGAGGTGGGTATGGGTCAAAATACATTAATCCAATATATTTTAGACAAGTTTGGGTCACTATAATAACCTTATAGTTTACATAAAACTCTTAGTTAAATAGTTTGATATTTACCATGTCTCTATGTATTTTTATATTATATGGTTAATAAACTTACTATATACTTCCAAGCGACCATGAAGTGGTCCATTAATGATACAAATATCAATATATAAGGCCTTTGTCAGATCCTTATATTTTTAGGAATATAATATGAATTAATAATATAATATTTGTTTTAAAAACTCTTTTATGTCAATTTTGACTCTATTTAATAATTGATTATTTTTAAAGTCATAAAAACTTAATTAATTATAAAAAAATTAATTTAAGAAATCATAACATGTCATATTAAATGATAAAATTTGTGGATGGCATAAAAACGTCCAAATTATATTTATTTTAATATTTATAATACCAATTGTTTGTTTCTTTCATTAATAAGGAAAATACTGCATCATTATTGTGTCATAAATAAATTTAATTATTCAATATATAAAAATTATAAATAAAATACAATTATGTTGGAAATATTTTTAGATTTCTAATTAATTTTTATAGTAAAAAATAAATCATATATAACTCTAGGTAAAAACTTTTTTCCAAGAAGATATATGCTTATGTCATTTTTGTATTTACTTTAACTTAATTAATATAAAGAGTCATTATCACTTACAAGTTGTTCCATGGGGTCCCATAATCGACCCAAAGACACCCATGGTCGGACATGTTTCAACCAATATGGTTAGGAAACGTTTAAGGGTAATTTATTATTTTTATAATATTAATTTTTTACTCTTATTTACCGGAATTACCCTTTAACAATGGTAAATAATATATTTACCAAAGTAATTATTCAAATTGCCTAAAAATAAAAGTTACATATTTAAAAAATTTGGATCTACTAGTTCTAAATATTAAATAAATATTTCTAAATTCAAAACATGGAAGTTGCAGTAATTAAATTTAAATTAATTCATGTTGTTAAAACAAAAAACCTATTTTGGAAGGATAATAACTATCAAAAGATAGGCACTTGCTTTTGTCCAATTTAAATGTGAATTTATATCTAATGAAGAAAATTGGATTAAATGGTAAAACTATATTATAATTATACTAAGAATTAATCAAATTGATATTTTATCACTATAAATTATTTCGAGTAAAAAATTTGTTTTTAATTAAATTTTAGCAATATTCACTATTCATCAATATATGAAAGTTATCAGAAAAGTACCAAAATTTCACCCTAAACTAATTTTGATATTCTGAATCAAAAAATGAAATTCATTTTTAAATAAAAAATGTATAAATTTTCAAAATTTGGGAACACAAAGTCTCTCCCCAAATTTCCAAATTCAATCTTCAAACACAAAGTCTTTCAACATCTCATCATTCACAACTTAAATCTTCTTTTGAAACTCTTCATCACTGGTTTGAGAACTCTTTATAATTTCTAGTAAAGATGGTTTGGAAACTGTTTGAAAAAATATCAATGTTTCACCTTCTATGGTAATTCCCATATCCATATTCACTAAATCATTGAAAATATGATCCCTTTCAATTCTCATCATGTTCAAAACACCCTGAACTTTTCTGCTCAAACCATCTTCCACCACATTTACCTTCTTCTAGTTGTAGTGTATCATGAAATCATAATCCTTGAGTAGTTCAATCCATCTCCTTTTCCACATGTTTAGTTACTTCTATGAGAAAATGTACTTCAAACTCTTGTGATCAGTATAAATCTCACATTTTTCACCATAGAGACAATGTCTCCATATCATCAAAGAAACAATTACAGCAGCTAACTCAATGTCATGAGTAGGATAGTTTTTCTCATTAATTTTCATTTGCCGTGATGCATAGGCAATAACCCTATCATTATAAATAATGAAACAACCAAGTCCTTCATTGAACCATTAATATAAATAACAAACCCATCATTCCATGATGGAAGAGTCAATATAGGACCATTGACTAATATTCTCTTAAGTTCTTCAAAAAATTCTTCACACTCTTTTTTCCAAACAAATTTAACCCCATTACATGTGAGCTTTGTTAATGTGTTATTTAATCAGAAAACGTTCTGGATGAAACGCCGATCATAACTAGCTAAGACAATAAAACTACGTACCTCGGTTATACTCATTTGTGCTGGCCATTCATGGATTGCTCTTGTCTTAGAAGGGCCAATGAAGATTCTATCCATAGTGAGAATATGGCCCAGAAAAGAGATCTCTTGATTCCATAATTCACACCTGCTAAACTTCCAATATAATTCATGTCTTCTAAGAGTCATCCAGATAATACGCAAGTGATTTTCATGATCATTGTATCTTTTGGAGTATACCAAGATATCATCAATAAATACCACCAAAAAACAATCAATATATTCCTTTAAAACTCTATTCATTATATCCATGAATACAGAGGGTGCAGTATTCAATCCAAAAGTCATTATTATAAACTCGTATTGGCCATACCTGGTTCAAAAAGCTGTATTTGGGATGTCTTCCTTCTTCACACAAAACTGATTGTATCCAGATCGATGGTCAATCTTTGAAATGTATTGAAATTTATGAAGTTGATCGAATAAATCATCAATGTGAGGTAGGGGATACTTGTTCTTTATTTTTATAGAATTTATATCCCTATAGTTGATACACAACCTCATAGATCCATATTTTTTTAACTAAAAGGAAAGGGGATCCCCATGGAGAAACACTATGGAGAATAACTCCCTTATTACTCTATTCCTTTAGTTTTTTCTTTAGATAAACTAATTTCATAGTGTCCATTCTATAAGGGGTCTTTGACATTGTCCTTGAACCAGGAAATAAATCAATGGAAAACTCAATTTCTCATATTGAAGGATGTCCAGTAAAATCTTCTAGAAACACATCAACATAATCTCTCACGATAGGTAAATCCTCTATTTGAGAATTCCTTTCCTCACCCACAGTCATTTCAATCTCTTCCACCTTAATAATTGAATTTAGTTGAGCTACTGGGGGTGGATCAAGGTAAAAATTAGGTGGTGATGATTCCACTCTAAAGCAAAGGTGTTCCTTATCATCATCATCAAAAATAGTTACCTCCTTCCTCTTATAGTAAATTTTTGTATCATGGTTCGAAAGCCAATCCATTCCAAGGATTATATCAAATTCAATCATTGGTATGATGATGAGATATGAGTATAAAGAACATTTACGTGCTCTTATGGGCACTAATTCACAAAACATTATTGCAATGATACTTCCCTTAAGAGTTTTAACTGACAACTCCCTTGTTAAATAAAATTGGAAATAAATAATTTTCTTAGCTGGGAAGATATGACACTATGTGATGATCCGGAATCAAATAATGCATTTTCTAAACTTGATGAAACCATTAAATTACTTGCCACAACGTCTTTAGGAGCTTCTACCTCAGCAGTAGTGATAGCATAATCTTGGCCTTTATCCCTTGCCCTCTTCGATGGTAAGTCCCCCTAACTCTTAGGACATTCATTTGCATAATGTCCCATCTCCATGTAGTTGTATCATTGAACATCAGTAGATTCTTTCTTTCCATTGCAATCTCGAGCTTGGTGGCCTTTTTCACCACACTTATAATAGACTCTCATTCCCTTCAAGCAAGTACTAGGGTGTTTCTTCCCACATTTACTACAGGATTGATATTCAAAATTTCCCTCCTTCCCCTTATTTCCATTTCCAGAGTGATCAGCAGATATCTTCTTCTCTTGATTTTCTTTAAAGTCATATGACTTAGATAACTTATTCTCCATCTTGATAGCACATGAGACAATATCTTTGTACAACAGGAAGGTTTGTGATACTAATGTTTGACGGAGAAATGGTTTTAACCCATAAAATAAACGATCAATATTACTTCTTGGGTTACATATATAATCTACATCATACCTCGTTAAACTTGTAAAGTTAGCCACATACTTTGTGACATTATCATCATCCTTTTGTCTAAGACTCAGATATTTCATTTCCATATCTGCTCGATGGTCACGAGGAAAGTATTTTTCTAAGAAAAACACTTTGAACTCCCTCCATTCCATATTTGAAACTTCATCATATTCCTCTGTGTTTTGAATCAATGACCACCATTGATAAGCAAATCCAGTAAGGCGGTAAACTGCCATGAAAACTATTTCACTTTCACTACTCCACAAGGCATAAAATATTTTTTCTAAGGAATGTATCCATTGCTCAGCTACATGTTGATGTGTACCCAAATTGAATTTGGTGGTTGTTGCCTCATGAAGAGATCTAACATTGATCCTCCATGTTGTGGATTAGGGTGCCTTATATGGGTAAGGCTATTTCTCATAACCTAAGTAAGTTGTCCCAGTATGGTGATTAGCTGATCAGAACTAGTTGTATCACCAGCTCCACTATAATTATATTGAGCAGAAGGGAAATCCCTACATGGATTGCGCAAATTGATTCAGTTTCCATTTCATCCAGTAGGATCCATTCCTAAACAATGACATACACTATATTAGTTTTTTAATCCCAATACATAATTCCAAACTTGTAAAACACTTAACATGAATTGATATGTTTATGGAAATAATCCATAATCATAAAAATGTTTTCTTTGAGAAAGTATATACTCATAAATCCTTCGTAATGGTTTCTAATGAAAATGAGAATTATCCTAATAATATCCCCCCAGGAGTGTCGTTACCAGGAGAGAAATAAGGCATGTTGTCGTGCAACAGTTCCACTTCGAGTCTATCTCAAAGTGGTGTTTTCGGGTTTTACCCCTAGGAATATTTGTGCCAGATCCGCCTCTACCTGCTCGTATCCAGATAGGGAGGTATTTCTCAAAAAACTCCCAAAATCTCTACAATACCAAAATTCTAGGAATTTCTTCTATACTAATCCTCAAAGTCCATCTTAGGTCTATGTACTCTAACTAGAGGTTTTTTAAAAATAACATCCAAGGTTTGTACTAAACTTCCTCTGATACCAACTGTAACGCCCCAACCCCTGTTACCCAGATTCGGTGCATTATTATATAACATTTTCATGATCACAAAAGATCAAGTATAGAAATACCAAATAGTTTTGTAGCCTTGGAATCACTAGATACATTCATAAAGTTTACATTACATTATAAAGTGAAATCAACAACAACATATAATCTTGAAACTCATATCCCATTATATATCCCTGAAAGAATTTAATAAAAGACTTCTTCACATCTTGGGAAAAATAAAACATTGAAATGGGTGAGCTCATATGCTCATTAAGGATAACAATATAGCAGAAACATTCATAAATAAGAATAAACATTTAAGACATTGTATAACTAAAACAAAATTCTCTTAAACATGAACTTCAACATAATATGGAAAAAAATAAAATAATTCCATTTACTTATTCACATGGATATTCTACTAGTCGAATAATCACAAGCAATATGAATAACTACTTTCAAAATGTTGGAATGCATAATGCTAGACTATCTTAACCACATAGTCAAGGCCTTGTGCCAAGACTACAAATATGATTTTATCAAGGCCTTGTGCTGAGACACTATTTATTCTCATCAGACCTACTGATGCATCGAGGATCTATATCAGGCTCCACCCATCACTTATTATGTCCAATCCATTACTCATATTAATAGGTTTAATCATAACATAAACATTCGTATTAAAACAAGCATATGGACTGTCTATACTATATCTATAAAACATGAATGGTATACAAATAACACATCCACAGTCAATCATGTCACAAAAACTTCAATACAATATGGACGTTTCGTATCATAATAAATCAACTTCCAATAAGCTTAAAATTCATCAAAGTTTGGTGACATAGTTGAAATCAAAACTATTTGACGGATATATATATATATATATATTTCTAAATAATATAAAAGTCACATTATTATAAAAGAAAAAATTTACCTTAAAAATATTCTTATTATATTTTAAGAGAATATTTGACGATTTAATAATGGCATAAAATAGCCACACCTACCTCATAAGTTAAAAAACACATTCTTACCTTATTTTTGTCGAAAAGGTTAAAAAAGACCTTGTTTGGAAAAAGTCAGAAAGATTCCTTTATAAACATCTTATAAAAAGCTAACAAGTGTATAAATGAATTTAACCTATAAACTATAAAATAGTAAGAATGATTTGAAATACATTTTTAAGAAACATGGATGTGGATGATAAAGAGGTCCTTATATATAATTACGTATAAACTACCTCAGAAAATAAAGAGATTGTAAAATTAACCCTCACCTTGTACTTTTACTTGGTTGTGGGTAGGTTATCCTCCTGTATAATGGTGAAATAATTCTAATTAAATTATAAATGAATAATATACATTAATATGGTATCATATATGATCTCTTAACATTGATTTGTTAATAATATCTATGTATTATCATCATTTCATGTGTTAATGGATTTGTTTTTCATTATATTCTTTGTTATGCGAGACATATTTGTTATGGATGTGATGTATATTATTCATATCCATAATTATATCATGTCTGTAAAAATTATTTTTAATCATAAAATAAAATTTAGTCTTGAATTGATACGATGGGGAATGTATCTCATTGCGTTCGTGGAGACGGTAATCCGTACGTACGTACGAGCGGAAATATCATTATTTTGATTTTAAAATAATATATAATTGGATGGTATATCATATATAAATAATCAATATCATGTTATATTTATTATTTACATGAATTACACATCATTATTATACCCATCTAAATAATAATGTATTGAATAACAATTACACCACGACGTGGAGATAGTAGGCCATACGTACCCACATATGGTGAAATGTCATTCAAAGGATGGATAGTATACTGAATATAGTTGTACCATATTTATAATAACATAAATGTATAGAGAATATACTTGAGTTGTTATTTTAGAATTGAAATAACAAAGAAAAAAGATGTTGAAGATGAAAGGAACTAGAAAGATTGTGGTGAAAACATTGCATCTTCTTCGGGTTCTTCCTTTTGATTTGATCAAAAGATCTCCATAGGTTGGATTTATGACTAATTTAATGCATCTAGGATTATGGGAGGATAGTTGAGAGGGCATTCGGTCAGAGTTTGGCCGATCCAAAAGACTTTTAAGGTATGATGAATTGGTTAGAAGCTGTGTCCCTTTATAAGGGGGAGGAGGGGATATTTAGGAAAAACATAATGTATTAATTTATAATAAAATAATATTCGGTTTCTAATGGCTCTAAAGTGGATAATTCAAATTATAATATGTAGATGGGCCTAAATCCATTCATCCAATAGATTTTTGACAGGTTTGGGTCACTATATTAACCTTATCATTTATATTTAACTCTTACTAAAATAGTTTAGCATTTATCATGTCACATTGTATTTTTATATTATATTGTTAATAAAATTACTATATACATACAAGATACCTCCATGTGGTCGATTAATGATTCAGATATCATTATATAATTCTTTTGGCCTATCAATAGATATTTAGGAATATAATCTGAATTAATAATATAATATTTTTTTTAAAAACTCTTTTCTGTCAATTTTGATAGTATTTAATAATTTATTTTTTTAAAGTCTTAAAAACATTATTAATTAGATAAAAATTCATTTAAGAAATAATAACATTTCATACTAATCAATAAAATTCATGGATGGCATCAAATCTTAAAAATTATATATCTTTTTATATTTATAATTACAATTATTTGATTCATTAATTTATAAGGAAAATACTACATCATTATTGTGTCATAAATAAATTTAATTATTCAATGCCTAAAAATAATAAATAAAATACCATTATATAGGAATTAATTTTATATTTTAATGACTATTTATAGTACAAAATATAACATATATAACTCTATGTAAAAATTGTTTTTCTAAAAGATATATGCTTATGTCATTTTTGTATTTATTTTAACTTAATTAATATAAAGTGTCATTATCACTTACATGTGAATCCATGGGGTCCCAAAATTTACCCAAAGATGCCCATGGCCAGACATGTATCAACCAATAATGTTTGGACATGTTTTAGGGTAATTTATTATTATTATAATATTATTTTGTTACCCTTATTTACCGGATTTAACCTTTAACCAAGAAAAATAAAATATTTAACGATGTAATTATTCAAAATGATTAAAAATAAAAGTTACCTATTTACACAATTTGGACCTCTTGATTCTAAATATGGCATCCACTTTTTTAAATTCAAAACATAGAAGTGGATGTAATTAATTTAAAATTAATTCTTGTTGTTAGAAAAAAAATGTGCTTTTAAGAGATAATATCTATCAAAAGATTGGAACTTGCTTATGTACATTTTAAATGTATATTTATATCAAATGACCAATATGACATTAAATTGTAAAAAAATAATCTAATTATACTCTAAAATTACTCAAATTATTAATTTATCAATATTAATTATTTTGATTAAAAAAGTTGATTTTAATAAAAATTTAGTAATTTTCATTATTTATCAAAATATGAAAGTTATCTATAAAGTACCAAAAATTCACACTAAGATAATTTCGATATTCTGAATCCAAAAATGAAGTCCATTTTGAATGATAAAATGTATAAAATTTTAAAAAGTGGGTATTACTATTCATAACGTCTAGTTTGATTGGTTGTGGAGTGTGTTAGAACTCGAAGTTGCGTACAACACATGCTAATGTATTATTCAAAGAGAAGTGTACCGTGGAAGCTTGGGGTGTTACAATAACATATTAATGTTAGGCCATAAAATAATGTGCAATTACAATATATTTCAATATAGAATCTTTTGAAAAAGATTCAAGAATATTAATTCCTTGATGTTATTTTTAACCTTTGGTTTTAATCACTCTATATTAGTTATGAATTTCAAAATAATTGTCTATTTTATTCTTGAATATGCATTAAAATTCAACAATATTTACATCCAATATATTATCTACAAAACTAAAAACATGGGTTTTTTCTATGGAATCAATTTATAAATTCATAACTTATTTCCACTTAGAAATATCAATACAAAATAATGATTCCTTTTTCGTTAGAGGATTGTTATTATAAACTAATAATGACTCACCAATCATTTTTATTATAAAAACATAATATTTTTTTGTCTAACATCTCTTATACTTATATATAGAACTTGTGTGTCGAGAAAATCTTCTTCCATAGGATTATGTGGAATTTTTTCATGTTCTAAATCTTATTTACGTTGATCCTAAACATCATCAATTTATATAATTATTACACATTATATTTTAGTGATTCCATCACTATAATGTAATATGTATTATGTTACAACTATTAGAAATTTTCTTTAGGGTACTTTTATTCAATAAATCATTGTTTCCATAGGGTATCCAATAATGTTAAGAAATTGTAATTAGGATCCATGTTTTATATCTTAATAAGAATTAATAATACCTTTGAATACACAATAATATATTTTTGAAAACATGGGTTTTCCTCCATTAAATAAATGGTACATTATACTATCTTTCACAGTAGTTAGAACTTTTTTTTGTATTTATATTGTAGTTTGTAATTTTTATCCCCAAAAGGATAATTAATTACTCAAATGAATCACCATAAATTTCAATATATCTAGTTTTATAATGTTCTTTCTTTTTGTGACATCATTTTAATGAGGTGTATTTAGAGTATTTAGTCGGGATAGGATACCAAGCATCCATAAATAATCAATAAATTGATTATTAATATATTTTACACAATAGTTTAAGTGGGGTTTCATTATCATCTAATTATTAAGGTTCTCAAATTCATTCATGTATTCATTGAATATATCCAAAAACAATCTTATAACTCATCATGTATACATATCCATATAAACTAAAATAATCATTACAAGTTATGTTGAATGAGTACTCACCCCATAATTTAATAGGAAAATTTACATATAGATTAGTATGAACTAATTCAATGATCACTTTAGCCCTTTTAAGTATTCCACTAAATGGGAATTCAGATATTTCCCATGTCAAATTACATGACATTTACTATGTTTCATTAACAACGGATTCTAAATATCAATTTTATATGATTTATTCAAACCCATTTCGATTATTTAACGTATATAGTGATTGCAATGTTAGGTGTTGTATGATTCTTGTAAAGTAGTTCCAGTATTTATTTCCATTAAATGGATTCAATAATTTGACACATAGATTCCATTTTTAAATTATACATACCATAAAAACTCTACATTTATTAAATAAGATGAATTTTTTTCTTGTACATGATCATAAATAAATTAGTATTAATTATAGACATAAAAATAATGAATCTGGTCACATGGGGGAAAAAATACAAATCACCTAAAACAAAATTAATTATTGATGGAAACATGATGAAATATTATTTGATTTACAAAATAGTTATTATGGATTAATTTGTTTATCAATGATCTAATACCCCTTAATTAATCATTCTAAATCCATTTTGTTAATTTTTTTGAATACGTATGTGAGACATAAATGTTATATCTAATACCCTATTAAAAGAAATAGATAAATTTCAATCAATAAAAAACACACATCAATAATTCTAATGTGTCCTTGGATGGGTGATATTTTTCTTCCAGTTTCCCTTACTTCCACCTATGAATCTTATAAATCTTATTATCTTCTCACCCCTTTTTATTTCTCTTCTTGGAAATACATGAAAAGGTTGTGGTCATGATTATCTTTGTTGGGAATTTACATTTTTTAACTATAATGATAGCAGGGTTTTCAAAAATCATCTCACTGTCAACATAGAAATGAAGTGTTATTAAATATCAGGGAGGCCACTCAATTTTTTCATGTTATAATGAAAAAAAATTCTATATAATAATTGATGGAGTTTTTAAATAATAATATTTGTTTGTAGTTAATTTGAGTGTTTAAAACTAGAACATATAAATTTTCAATGTATCCAATGATCTGGAATACATGAGATCTAGTAGATGTACTAACTAAAACCTTACCCTGAAAGAGTGTGTTGGATTTTATGTAACATTATTATAAATAATTCTAATGGTAGAGACCAAGGATATGATAATTCATGATATAAAAATCCTTATTTTCAGGAGACTAATTATTTCAATAGATATATATGATACCATTAAACATAAAATTTAGACCACATGAGTCATGTTTTTATCAATGATATCTAACTCTTAATAACTAACCAGTTTAGTACGAAAATATTATAATGAGGATTTAGCACATTAGATTTATATTCATAGTGCCACACAACTGGAAGGCACCTAACCCATTACTGGATATTTCTAGTTAGTATATTATCCATCAAAATAAATTTTCATGAAGATAATGTGGATGAAAAAATTTCCATTTATTCTATAATTATAAAAAGATAATTATTAATAAATTTCATGATTACAAATTAAGCGAGAAATGGTAAAAATTATTTATATTTAGTTCCTCACAATATTATCAAGTCCAAATAACCCCCACCATAGAAATGTAATGTATATTTTTTTGGGAATTACAGTGTAAATGATCCATATACTGCCTTTTATAACCCTAATGAGGATAGGCCAATATACATGAATGTTTTTAAGTAGGTAGGTATTTTACAATTTCATGATTGAATATCCTCGACTGATTTATTGGGATCTCCATTCATGATATCCAAACATTGATTTATTCAACACATTCACCCCATTTTACTCTGTCTACACTAAGGCCTAGATCTTTTTAATGCATATTGTTACGTCAACCGCTAATAGTCATAAGATATCCATGATAATATAAATATACCCAATCTATTTTGGTCAAACACTTATTCCTATTGTAGAAGCCTGACCTGAGTAATCCTAAAGTTGTTTTCTACTACCATTGAATTATAATGTTTACAGGGAATTAAATACAAGAGGATCTAAAAGTTTAGTAGTATTGGTAAACCTGATATTACATAAGATTTGTATTAAAAATGAGTACACAAGTTACAACGTAATTTATTCTTTCATTCAAGGATAAAAACATTATTCCCCAATAATATATCACTACGTATAGTTCTTAGAACACAATAGATAACCAAGGGGAAAGGAAACATAATAATAATGTTATTAAATGATTTGTAAGGGCATGTAAACTAGATGAAATAATGAATCGATGAGAAGAGTCAATATGGAAAGATAATAACTAAAGACAAACTCAATTTAATTAATAAACTAAGATGGATTTTTGAAAAAAATATATAAATGTAAATAAATGAAAACAAATTCTACCCAAATAATAAAATGATAATGAAATGTATCCATTTAATTTTTCATAGTGAAAATATCATGGATAATATATACTAAATAAAAAAGAAGTTAATTCTTAGTTTTCTGGTGTCGTTTTTGAGGCACATAAGAACATATTCCATAAATACCATTCACATGAAAATTTAATATTAACGATTGAAACCTATTTAATTTATGAAACTAATTATTCTTGTGAGAACATGTCAATTCATTGAGGGGATATATAATGTCAGGTCAACAAACATCACTTCTTTTATAAATCCTTCATAATATCAAACTATCAATTCAATTAATAATAAACATGTCGTATCATATATCTGTATTTAGTAAGGGATAATGATTTATCAATATTTTACTAGAAAATTTAATGACTTTAAAATTAAATATTGTATGTAAAAAATGTGTAAAATTTAATCAATGAAAAAATCCATGATTAATGATTTTGATAATTATGGTAAATTTTATGTTTAATGATCATAAAAAATTTAATAGTTGAAGAGAACTATAAAATGAATTTAGATCCTGAATTTCAATACTATCCTTCGTCAATGTAATCATAAACCATCTAGATAAAAAATAATGATGGTATCAATAAAACATATCCCTAGTAAATTAAAACTAATTGTTGTTGTTGTTGTTGAATGGAAATTCTATAAAAATAACTTTTAAATAATAATTTTAGAGAAAATGTCCTAATTTTTTAAATCATTTTGAAAATAATTTTCTTTTAAAATAAAATTTTAAAACATTTTCATTAAAAATTATCATTTTAAACATGCAGTTAAATATTCATAGAAATCAAGTCGGGTAAATCTATACATGTCGTATAACGTAGAATGAAAATTTATTTTGCATGGTAAAAAGGCTAGAATAGTTACTTTTTTGAAAGATACAAGAAAATTTATTTGAAAACATTTTTGAAAGACAAAATGGGTAAAATTTATTTAATAATTCATTTTGTAAAGGTTAAAAACATTATAGGACATTAATTTAGGAAACATGGTTTTCATAAAAAAACATCTCCAACTAAATAGTTAAATAATGTCGTGTTTTCTATAAAAAAATTTCTATAACATTTTATATATTAATGAGTGAACAATGAAATTATTAATTGAAAATATCATAAATAAACATATGAGAATAAAATGAAAGGGTTTATTAAAAAATGATAAAATAATTTAATCTAATGGAAATTCAAGTGTATACATTCCAAAATAAAGTGATATTTTGAAGTAAAACCATCAAAAGAACATAAAAAAATAAGTGAAATTAAATTGATAAATTCATTATTCATATCACATATAAATCAATATAATTAATGTATAAATATAAAAGACCATAACATTTACCTGAAAATCAAATGATAAATAAAATATGTGTATCAAATGTAAATATATAAAAATAATGGAAATTCCAAAATAGATAGTAAAAATATATTACACACATAACCATATAATATAAATCTAATTGAGGGTGTAATATAACCCAATGAAAATAAAATGTATCATTAAATTAGTTTCAATTTGGAAACACAAAATTTAAATCCTTTTATAAGAAATAATTTAAATTGAAACTCAAAATATCATGAAAATGATATAATAATGATATTACATGTCAATGTGGTAGTATGTAAACCATATATAAAAAAATAGATGGATGATAATATATTATATCAGAAGAAATAAAAGTTTATATAAACTACCTTACTGCATCGTATCTTTTAAATAAAAATGCCCTATGAAAGAGATTACTTCAAATGAAACATTAAATACCATAATAATAACATAATGCATGATATATAATATATAAGGTGGAATTATATTCATCACATAAAATAAATAAGTGTTAAAAATTGTGTATTTATCATTTAAAAAAAGTGTTACAATAATTTATTATGATTTGTTCCCTTTCGAGTGAACGTTGTTTTACATCCTTATTTTTCGGGAAATCCATTTGGTTTATACAAAAATAAATAATTTTTTATATATTTTCCAAAGGCGAGGAAACTAGGTTTTGGGTAGGTATGTTGGGATGTTTTATTACTATTTTTTAGTGATCCAATGGGCGTTATATATGTGAATAAGTGGAATGTGTGAGTGCATTTTATAACGGAGAAGGAGTAACATTCATGTAAATCATTGAAAAGAAAATTCTATCCATATTTATACTATAAAAAGTGTACTCAATTTGAGTCCAAATTTGGTACAATGTAAGATAGGGTCCATGTGTTAATATACTATTGGTTTTGGACAATATTCTAGGTTACAATTTCACTTATGTGTATGCTTTAGTAACTTATTATGCTAATTTTTCTACAAATCACTATGAATAATTTTAATTTCATTCACTAATATGTTTTGTCAAAAACAAAGTAGAACTTATTATAAATTATAAATTACTCTTATTTTAAATATATAATCCATTTATTTAAAATTTAATCATCACAGAAGAAGAATTTTTTTAAAATAATCTCTTAGATGGGACGCTGAAGTGGGGTTTTAAAGTAATAACGTTCAAAAGTTTGGGATATTTCTATATCCAATATCATATTGAAATTGATTCCAATGAACAATATATGATCAATGTATATAAAATATATCTAATTGAACATTTTATCAAATAATAAATACAATATATCCTAAAAATTAAATTACATGAAAAAGCAGTTTTAAATTAAACCTTAATATTCTTCACTATTCATAAAAAAATCATCCTAGAAAAATATAAACTATTAACCCTACGATAAATTTTAAGTTTTTTTGATATGTGAATTTAATTATGACCTGTAATTTTTATTAATGTTACAAAATATTGATTTAATATATGTTCATTATTAATAGTAAAAAAAGTGCCTTTATAGAAATATAGGTTTTTGTACATAATATTGAGTTCATTCTTATCTTATGGCTATAAAATATATTGGATGAAAGAAAAAATATTTGAATTAATATAATATATAAGTATATATATACTCATAATTTAGTTAATATTATTCATAATCTTTAATTTAATATCTAGGATATATCATATTATATTATATAATAATATTTCTGAAATATATTTTTGTTTGGTAAAACTCAGTCTTACATGTAACAAATATCATTGAATAAACTCATTGTTTCGTGCGACACATGGTAACTCAGAATCTTGTAAATTGTAATATTTTGTGTGGATTAAATTTTTTGAAATTATAGATTATATTATAATTTTTTAGGATATTATAATCCCTTATGTTCTTGGTGTTTCTGGTCATACACATTACTGAATAAATTTTTATTAGTTTAAAATATCGATGAATTACATTATCCCCACCTTAAAAAAATCACTCTCAAAATTGAAACATGATATTACAGATATTGGGTTTGATATTTGGAAATCCATTTTTTGAAATCCCATATCCTGGGTTGATTTAATAAAATATACTCTTAAAAAGATAGAATGACAAGTATTACAGTCACATAGGCAAATGTATGACTAGGCCTATAAGTAGGATAAAATTTGATGAAACTTCAGATACTTACATGGAGAAAATCATAATTACTTATAGGGGTGATTGAGGTCATAATCACCAAAAAGTGAATTATCAATGGAAAATTGAGGGCCTCATATCCATTTGATTTAAATTATTTATAATACCATTGGATCTACAAAAATTAAGGTATTAAGAAAAAAATGATCATTTTACTAGTTTTGAATTATTAATTTTATACCTAATAATATAATGAAATTTAAATAAATTATAAATTTCAATTTCATATGTAAAATTCATTCATTCGGTTGAAAATATACTAAATTATAATTCATACCTAACTCCATGAAATTGATATTATATAATGAACCCCATTTTTTAACTGACATATTCATTTAATGGAATGTAATACCCTTAAAACAAGTCATTATATTTACCTCTAATTTTTTCCAAAACCCATATGGTTAAGAAATTAATCTCTTAACATAAAATTAAAACTAATAGTTTATCTTTATCATTTATTCATTTAATTTATTAACAAAAAATAATTACAAAGTAACTATGACTTAACATAGAACACTATTAGGTGTTAAACACATATATTCCTTCCATTATGGATTCAACCACCATGGCGTTACCAGACGGGATGAGTTGTCACCCGATATACATGTCTTCTTTTTATAAAACTATATTAATAAAATTTTACAAATATATATGACGTATATCCTTGATGTTTAATAATTAAATTTCACTTCATAAATGTTTGTCAAAATTTCAATAGTACATAAATACTTCATCCATTTATTTCAACATAGGTCCTTGCTTGGTCTAGAGTATATCCATAATATCATTTGTATGTTTTGAAAATAATGACATGTTATCTTCAATCTAAATAACCATATGATTAATATTTTTCATACATTTGAATTTTCTATTCAAATCCTTCATAATTTTTTTTAATAAAATTTCAATTATCTCAAAAAAATTCCCGAAGAGTGTCAAACCAGGTGCACAGTAAGGCACATTGTGGTGTACCAGGTTACACTCGATTTTGGACTAGCATAATATTTTATTGTTTTTACCCATAGGTATGTTTGTTTAATAATCACGTCCATTTATAGTAACATGATATTGATGTATTTAAAGTAAAAAACCATAATATTTACAATACCAAAATTCTTGGAAGTTATTCTATACTTATCCTTATATTATATCTTAGGGTTATGATCCATAATCTATGTCTTCTTAAACCTAGTTCTGATGGTTAATACTAAATATTAGTTGATACCAAATATATAAACATTACCCTCATAAGCCTTGTAAGAAATTGTATCTTCATTTCATGTATGGATGTAGTTTTGGGTTGTTTTTAACGAAGAAGGTTGGTTTGGAGATTTTCTAAGTATGCACCGTGTACACCTGAGAACATGTCGTGTACCTGATTGTTTTAGGTATCAATGTACTAGAACTATAATTTCCTAGTACATGGCCATGTGGACAACCTAAATTGAGGTCAAATTTAGGCTAGTACATGGCATGTACATTTAATGAACACATCATGTACATTTATTTTTATTTGATTAATCGGGTCGGGGGTGCGTCTCATCTCTAGGACCCATTTCCTCATTATGTATCTCGTACATGAAATAAATGTGTGAACAATTATCTTTGAGAACCTCTAGTTCCTCCACCTGAGATCTGATTGAGGCTCCACTAAGTGCATTGGATTCCCACTAGTGAGTTTTCTCTTTCTGTAGATCCTCTCTTCCATATTTCTCCACTTTGCTGAGTTATCCAAGGTTGAATGTTTTTAAAATATTGGTAGATCAATGATTTTTAGGCTGATTCAATGGACATCATTCAAGTGTGTTCATTGAACTACATCAAGGTAGGTGGTTTTTTCCATTTAGTTTTTTTCTTTAAGTTATATATTCATAAGTGTCTATTTCCCATGATTCAGTTATTTCGTGTTAAGGAATTGAATGCTATTATCTTTTTACATAGATTGATACATAAAGTAAGGGTTTTTGTTGATACATTATGCTAAATTTAGTTTTAGGGGACACACCATGGGTTCATTTCCTTGATTGATTTTTTATGCTCGTTTGGTCCAGGTTACCTATGAGGCAGACCATGTTTCCTTGCATTGCTTGTTAGGTTGGAATTGATTGCTTATTTATTCCTTTTAAATGATTTTGGTAGGCATTGTAACCATATATCCTTTTAGTAGTTTATATTACCTTGGGTTTCTATATAACGTTTTTGTACAATTGGGTTACATAGGGCTATGAGTACCTGTAGTAGTTGGTCCATCGGTGAAATTGACATTGAGGGATTCCCCAGAGTGCCTGTTATATTTAAATTGTGAGATCATAGGGGGGATTGACGATGAGTGCTCCCATAGCCTCTATAGAATACAATTATGAGACCACATAGGGAATAAATGTTGTGTCCTTCTTTAGTGTGTCTTTAGTTTATAGTTAAAAGACCACATGAGGAACTGACAATGGGTGATTTCTCAGAAAGTCTTTGTTTTTGTGAGACCACATGGGTCAGACTATGTGAGCTTACCCATAGGTTCATTATATCATTACTGAATTCATGATATATTTAACCGTAGGGGATATACTGTGAGACCATTCTCAAAGGGATTCATGTGAATGATTGATTGATTGTGATGAGCCTACCCACAAAAAGAAAAAGCTTATACTTGGTCTTACTTGATTATAAGATGGTCTTTTGAGATATCTGTTTTTAACCTAAGAGATACATAGAAAATGGGTAGATCCTAGGACATCATTATTTAATGCTTTTAATAATTAATAAATGTAAATGATTGAAAATGAAAAATATAATATTGTTTACTTTTGAATACTTCCTTGTTTATTTCTTAATTTTTCATATTGGATTCTATATATATTCACTGATTTTTAGGCATAGATCTTTTGGTGGTTGCCTATTGAGATTTTTCTCCCACCATTTTTTGGTCGTTCTTTTCAACCTAAACAGATTATATAATTTGATGTATAGATAAGGGTAACCACCTTTCAATAACAGGAACATGATTGTAATTAGATCTGAAGAACATGGGACCAAGCTGAGGCTTATGATGCTATTGGATTTATTTAATATTTTATGTAATTTGGTTTTTGAGTTTTATTTCCAGAATTGTGACATGTTTTGTTGAATTCCTAGATACTTGTGACATGTGTCATTATTTATATATATTTAAATATGTTGCAGTTTTCATTAGAATCAGAATGCTGGAAATACAACTGGGTATAGGGCACCTTTGTGTAGAAACCAGAACTTAGACGTTACAAATTAGTATCAAAGGGGGTTCTTTTCGGCTTTTTCGTACTTTTTTTGTTTCCTATAATTAGGTATAATAAGGATAAGTAGTTGGTTATAAGATGTTCTTTGGAGTAGATAACCCATGTATAGGGAAAATCCAATTTACCTTGAATATTTCCATTTCTTGGTTTTGGAATTATTATAGTTGATTTGATTTCACCGTTGGGTGATACACAAGTATTGTGCTGTTATGGTTTATATCATTGTGGTTCTATTTCTGTTGAAACCTAATGAGATGAGGATATCCCTTCTCATGTATCATATATTCACGTTATAGTGATCAAATTTCATGCATTCTTGTCATGACATTTAAGGTGCATTACTGATTGCATGCTATTGTGATAAATATTTTGCTAGACATTCAGGTTGTCGTGATAAAATACAATCTATTTTCATAGGGCATTGTAATATGTAATGTATAATTTTTATGGACTCTAAACATTGGTCCCAATGGAGTTCTGGGCACTATTGGATCAGAATTTTGTGGATCATGTAAGCAAATTAGTGGAATTTCTTCAATTTATGATATGAATAAGGATTACAAACATTGATTTGTGTGAGTATGGGCTCTCACATGTTGGAATTTTCATTCCCTGGACAAATTTATTTGTTTTTAAGGGTTCTAGAAACGTTTTAGATGCATGCGGTCTGGAAACCCAAAAAACATGACCTGTGGTGTTATGAACACATGCCATGTGTTATTTTGTTCTGGAAGAAAAAAAATTTCTTAAGTACATGTTTTTAATTTTATATAAACGTCGTGTAGTATTTCACCACGTGAATTACTGTGTGAGTCAATACATGGTGATTGAAAACATGGGTAGAACATACTGTGTACAGAGAGTACACATTGTACCAAAGAGGCCATGTATCCGTCCATGTGACTAACGACATGGGTTGATAAAACTTATGTTGTACATGTAGTGTACCATTCACACATACCGTGTAAAGTAGATCATGTCTCCGACCATGTGACTAATGAAACATGTTGTTTGAACATATGTGCTACACATCATTTTTGGGATGAACATGCTGTGTAGTGTTACCAAAGAAAAAACTATGTGGTTTGGCTATATTGAAGAACTCGAGGAGGAAAAAATTCAAGTAAATTTTGTGTCACAGGAGGAACACACCATGTGTAGGGGTGATACATGTTTAGGTTTGGAAGAGGTTCATGCCAATATTTAATCTAAATGAACACACACTGTTGAGGGTATACACATCGTGTAACCCTATTTTGAAAAAGATGAATTTTTCTTATCATGTTCCATTCTTTCATTATTTGTTTTATTCCTAGATAATATTTAATTGAGGTGTGTGATTGACCTTGTAGAATTATTCCAATAATATTTCCATTTGTGGTATGGTAGATATATGTAAATGATCAGACTAAAGAAATAATAGATCAGGTACTACCATCATATCCCACTATCGTACCCTTCTTGGAAAAAATTTATATACTGGACACAGGTGATGATGAGGAGTTTTGAGAAGTATTCATGAGGTTTATGAAATCCTACCAGTGAGAACCACATCTTTCCCCATATATGGAAGAGTTAGTATGTTCTTTTAGCAGCAGTATCATCCCACATTCTCAGGGGATGGAGGACCTCAGGCTGTAGAGTCATGGATAGAATTAATGATATATATCTTAGAGAATCTCGGGCCACCTCTTAAGAAGATAATGAATTGAGAAACATAAATGTATTGATATTCCACCAAAAGTGGTTGGTATGTGATATCGTAGGCATTACTCTAATGAGTCGTGGCTTGGGTTGAGTTTGAAAGGACCTTATATGAATCTTTCTACTTATAGGAATTGAGGGAAATCCCATCAAGAGAGTTCATGGGTCTGAATCTTGGACCTCTTTCAGTCATGGATTATCATTCTTGATTCGTGGAGGTACATCACTTCAAACCCATTCTGGGGGTGATGATTTATTTTTAGCTAGGATGATTGAGGATGGTCTCAGACATGACATTTGATCCTATGTGAACATATTCATGTAGACTTCTATATCTTCTATAATCAACCAGGCACTGATCATTGAGCGTAATCTGAGGGATTGTAGAGATGTGATCCAGGATGGTTCGACATCTATAGTTGGTACTTATCCGACTAATATTAGGATGCATTACATGGATTCTATGCTTGGAGGGTTTAGTAGAGGGTATATTACTTCAAGAATCAATGTGGAATGCTACTAGAATGGTATAAGTGTGAATTTAATACCTTACTATCCGATAGAAATAGTCGACTACCGATCTTGCGGTAAGATGGGCCATAAACAATGTTTTTTTGGTTTTTCGCACCAGTAGCCAGTGACATTGTTCTTCATTGATTCGACATTCAGGATCAGGACCACCAGTTTATCATCAGATTGGGAAGTAGAGTTTATATGGTCATTCAGGCTAAAGATGTGTTTGTGGATGTGGTAACTAGTCAGTAGGTTTCTAGCGATAATAGGGTAGATCAAATCAGGGTAGTTAAGAAGGGTCACACGGGTACTATAAATGTCAGACCAATATAGTGGGGCAATCCTAACCAGATCCAGATCGCTAACACTCTACAGTTAGAGGTATGATTTTGGTTTCCTCTGTTTTAGCTTCTTCTCTTTTTAATATATATGATTCTCATAGTTTCTTATTTGATTCCATTGTGGAATGTTTTGTTCTATGTATCCTTAAATATAATGATATTATGATGCTAGACACTCCGTTAAGAATTAGGAAGGCTAATGTAAGTTAGTTTAATGAGTTTCTTCTTGAGGTTAGTGGTTGAAACTTCTCATAATACATTTATGTCATAGAGATTACTAGATTTGATGTCATACTTGGGATAGACTATATAGTCTCCTTTATGGCCTTTGTTGATAGCTATCACCGCAGGATGAGTTTCAGGTCACCAAGGGTGGGTCTTTTCTACACAAGGTAACATGGGACGTCTAGGAGAGTAGAGTGGGACCCAAGCATCATGGGTAGGGAGGAATTACAACCCATATTGCTAGTGTGTATCTGGATGACTAAGGGACTTCACAGATAGACATTCATTAAGTGGTGGATCATTTCATGGATGTATTTTCAGATGAAATTTTAGGTTTACATCCAGTGTAAAACGTAGATTTCACTATTGTTCTTGTTCTAGTAGTGCCAATGGTGTTCATTCATATATATTGTAAGGATACACCAGAGTTATAGTAGCTCAAGAAATAGTTAGGGGAGATACAAGAAAATTGTTTCATCAGACCCAATACTTCTCCTTGGGGTTCTTCTATCCTTTTTGAAAAGAATGAAGACAGTACCATCTGACTTTGAGTGTTTTATCAAAAGCTGGACAAGCTAATAGTCATGAAACTATATCCCTTTTCCTAGGATTGATGAAAACATTGATTAGTTTGAAGATATCTGGTGTTCTTGAACATTGACATAAGATCCGGTTATCATTAGTTTCACATTAGGCCAGAAGATATACCTCTTATAGCCTTTTAATGTAGGTATAATATATAGGAGTATGTGGTTATGTTGTTTGGTCTCACAAACATGATCAATGTTTTCATGGAACTGATGAACCAAGTTTTCCATCCATACATGGACACTTTTGTGGTTGTTTTCAGGGATGATATTTTTGTGTACTCTCCCACTCGACATGACCACACCACCCATCTTGAAATTATTTTGATAAAACTGAGAGAGAATCATTTATATGTTATTCCATCACAATTCCACTTTTGGATGGTCTAGATTCACTTCATGGGCCATGTAATCTCAGTGACAGGAGTATAAGTAGACCCGTATAAAGTGATAGCAGCAGTTTCCTTGGAGAATCCGAAGAATGTCATTGAGGTGAGGATTTTTCTAGGGCATCCTATATTCTAATTATGCTTTATATAGGACTATTCACGCTTATTATCACTACTGACGATCCAAACTAAGAAGGTTGAAATGTACTTGTGGATTGATTTTTACGGTATTTCCTTTCAAGAGAAGAAAGCTAGATTTACATCAGCACTGATACTAATTTTTTGGAGTTGCGAAGGATTTACACTATTTACTATGATGCATTAGTTATTAGGCAAGAATCAGTGCTTATTCAAGTGTAAGGAGTCATTGCGTATGAGTCTCAGTAGTTGAGGCCACATGAGAGTAATTTCCCAATGCACGATCTCGAGTTTGATGTAGTTGTGCAAGCATTGCGCTATTGGAGAAATTTTCATTTGGGAGAGCATTTTTTGGTGTTCAATAACCAAAAATGTTTCTTGTATATATTTACATAGTTTTTCCTAAATTTGGGACGGTGAAGGTGGGTTGAGTACCATTAGTCTTTGGACATTGAGAATTACTATACGCCTAGGAATGGAAATTTCGTGGCTGATGAATTGAGCATGAGAACTCAGATATTGGCAGTTTAAGAGCTTAGATGTGAGTGGAAACATATGGCTTGGTTCACTAAGATGCATTTGGAGGTGCATGATAGACAAGGACAAACGTTTCTTTTTTTCTATAGTTGTTACCTCTACTCTAATGCATCTGGTGTGATTGAGAAAGCTATCATATTTAAAAATCCTTGTCCTATGAGAGTGTGTGTCCGCAGTGGACCCTTATCCTGGATAGACCATAGGCAAGGATTATATTATATTGTTACATAGGGTTATTCAATATATTATTTCATAGAGGTATGCCTAGTTTACTTCTCATGTACGGTAAGGACTAAAGAGGGATTTGGGTACACATGTACTTCTATGTATAGCTTACCATTCCTAAAAATATGGCCAGTACGAGAGCACAATTCAGGTATTGGAAGAAATTCTTTGATCATGCATCCTAAATTTTGAGGGTTCGTGGGAGATACACATACCCCTATTGGTGTTTTCTTACAATAACAGTTTTTAGGTGATGATTCTGATGGCAACTTATGAGGCTTTGTACATTATGTCATTCCGATCACCCCTCTGTTGGTTTGATGAAGGAGAGGCTGCTATGCTGGGACCTTGTCATGTCTAGAAGACTACTAAGCATGTTGAGTTGACTCAGAAGAGGATGGATACTGCACAGTCTGACCAATATTTTTTTTGTTCAACGGAGACGACCACTAGAGTTCGATATTAAAGATCAGTTTTTCTAGTGTGTCACACCGAGGATGGGACACATGAGGACTATGAGATACTGAACGCTTTCAATGAGATATTTCTAGGCATTAGAGGTTTTTATGTGAGTTTGGATGGTTGAAAATCAGTTGCAATTACCTAAGAGGTACCAATCAATGCATGGCATCTTCCACATTTCTTAGATACGACATTACTTTTTGACCCTTCTCACATTTTTCAACCCGAGGAGGTTGAGTTGGAGGTCGATGTATCCTTAGAAGAGCATCATATTCAGATTTTGGATCACGGTAAGATAGTTCCCTACGGATGGTCTATTCATATAGTATAGGTTCCATGGTATCACTCATGAGTATATAAAGAGATGTGAGAGAGGGGGGCAGACGATCGATCATTGTGACCATATTTTTTTTAAGTTTCTTATTAACCACTGTTAGAAGAGTTAATTGGGGAACAATTGATTTATAGGGAGAAGTTTGTAAGAACCTAGATCGTTATTTTGGGCATGAATCTCGTTTAAGGCTATTTTTGAGGAAAATGAAATATTTGAATGTTACCTATGTATACATAGTGTACCCATGAGTACACAACATGTACACCAGTTGTCGCGGGTAGCTGTGTATTGGACGTGTAACAGTTGAGTACAGGGCCATGTGGACTGCCTAATGTGGGGGACATTTGAGGCTAGTACACAGAGTGTAAATTAAATGAACACATTGTTCACTTTTCTTCTTATTTGATTTATTGGACCATGTTTTCTTCTCATTTCCATAACCACTTACTTTTTTTGTGTTGCACGAATAAAGGAGATATGTTTGGCCAATTATCTTAGAGTGCCTCATATTCCTCCTTCAAAACATCGATTGAGGTGCCACCAGGTGAGTTGGATTCCCACCGGTGAGATCCCTCTTTCCCTAGAGCCTCTCATCTTGATTTATCCTCTTTCTTGTGTTATCCAAGGTTGAATGTTTTTTATATTTTTGTATACATATGACGATCTAGGACAATTAAAGGTACAACATTCAATATTGATCATTGTACAACATAGAGGAAGGTGGTTTATTGCCTTTTGGATTTTTTATTTGAGTTATATATTCCTGCGTTCTGAGTATCCATGATTCAGGTATTTTGGATTAAGGAACTTAACAATGGTATCATCTTCATTAGATTGATTGATAGATTATGGGTTTTCCTTGATAACAAATTCTAAATTTTTTTAGGTGAAATACCATGGGTGTGTTTCATTTTTTGAATATATATGGCCATTAGATCAGGTTTCTTATGTGTTAGACCTTGTTTTCATGCCATTATTGTTATGATGGAATTTATTGCTTGTTTCTGCTTGTTAAATGCATATGTTATGCATTATAGATTCTTAGCCTTTTAGTAATTCATATTACATTGGGATTCTATGTAACTCCTTTACCCTAGAAGCCCAGAGTCAGTGCATTATTACATATAACTGGCATGATCACTAAAGATTATGTCTCAAAAGTCTGATTAGTTTAGTAGCTAGAGAAGTACTAGATAAATTCATAATGTTTACATTACATCATAAAATGGAAATATACAACAACATTGCTTCCATAGACAACACTGAGATCCCTTAGTCTATCCCTACAGTTCAGTTATAATTTATTTTTTTGCATCCTGGGAAAAATAAAACATTTAAAGGGATGAGCTCAGATTCACAGTAAAGATAACAATATAGCGGAAACATTCATAAACAAGCATAAACATTTAAGGGAATGTATAGAACTAATAAAATCCTCTTCAACATAAACTTCATCATAATATGGAAAATATAGTTCAAAATAATGTCATTTACTTACTTGCATTGATATTCTACTAGTCGAATAATTACATGCAATATCAATATCCACTTTCATAATGAGGGAATGCATAATTCCAGACTTCATAACCACATAGTCAAATCATTGTGCCAATACTACAAATAAGATTTTGTCAAGTCCTTGTGCCAAGAAACAAGTATTTATCATGAGACCTACTGATGCATCTAGGAGCTATAAAAGGCTCCACCCATCACTTACAAAGTCCAATGAATTCCTCCTATGAAATGTTTGAAACATAACATAAACATTCATATTGAAACTAGCATAGGAAATGTCAATACATTATCCACAAACAATGAATGGTATAATGATAGCATATCTATATTCAAACATAACTCATTCAATAGAATATGGAAGATTTTATTGTAACAGATTAAACTCAATCGTGAATAATGAAGGATATTGATATATATGAAAATAAACATCAAAACTATTTGAGAGAAATATCTCCCTTTTTCTCGAAAACATTAAATTTTTACAATATTTGTCAATAATCCATTTAAAAATATATTTTGGACTAAAAGTTCCCCATAACATTTTGAAACATTGAAAAAGAATTTTAATTTTAAAAAATTAATTTCCATATAAATAAGTCCTTAAAACCATTTTTAAAACATGGTCATTAATGAGAAAGATTTAGAATAATAAATCTTTAAAAAATTTATAAATAATATTTTAGTTAGAGTTACTATACAAAATAGAGACAATTGAATAAAAATAATTGAAGTAATGAAATATTTTTAATATAATGAGAAAAAAGGTATTCATGATATACTATGTCAATGTACATTATATATTCCATATAAAAGTGAATTGCTATATAATAACAAAGAAGTCTCAATGAAATGTAAGTTGAGATGAAATATATTATAAAGACCGTTTCCTTAGGTTAAGGGTAAATGAATACATAATTATGCGTGACAAATATAAATACACTCAATATGATTGGATATTCGGTGTAAAAAAATAGGAGTACATTCACACATATTTTTCTAAAAACAAAACCATTGAATTGGATGTTTAACTCAATTAACAGAGATTGAGTTAAAATTACCATTATAAAGCACAGATCGATGAATTAAAAATTTATCAATGGAGTGATTATGTGTTTCAAAAGAATATCTACATAAACGGTAGTGTAAAATACTACATAAATAATAAATTGTTATTACACACATAAACTTCTAGTAAAATAATCAATGAAGTATGCGTAAAACCGAATGAGTGGAAATTGAAATTTGAAATTCCCATAAAAATTTTGTAACTTAATAAACATACATCCCATGAAAAAAGGATCATAAAATTAATATTTAAATACCCATAAATTAAATCCTATTACCCAAATAATATAATCATTGGGTTGTACATACACCACACAAAAGAAAATAGTTGCAAAATAGCATGAATCTAAATGTAATAGTAAGTGAGATGAAAACTCCTTAGCATGTTGTAATCAATCTAGTCATGTGACAAAACGTTAACAACCACCATAAAAATTACATAATAACATGAATATAATAAGAATCATGATAATATATATCAAATGGAATTACATAATATACCACATGCAATAACAAAGTGGCGAACAATGGAAATATCACGGAATGAAAAGTGAGATAAGAAACCCCTTACATTGTAAATTTCCATGGTCTATGGTAGATTAATCTCCTATATAATTGTAAAATTATTGTTATTATATTATAAAAAAATCATATAGATTAATATGATATCATATATGATCTTTTAATATTTATTTATTATTAATATTTTAGTATTATCGTTGTTTCTGGTGTTAACTGATTTGTTTTCCTTTATATGCTTTGTTTCGTAAGTACTATATGTTATGTATATAATGTATCATATTCACATTAATAATTATATTAAGTATTTAAAAATTATTTTTAATCATATAATGAAAATTAGTCATGAATGGACCGGGTTCGTGGAGACGTTAATCCGTATGTACGCATGAGCGACAATATCATTTTTTTGATATTAAAATAATATATAATTTCATGGAATATAATATATACAGAATCATTATCATGTTATATTTATTATTTAAATAAATTATATTTCATAATTATACCCATAAAAATAATAATGTATTGAATAACAATTAGACCACGACGTGGAGACGGTAAACCGTACATACACATGTATGGTTACATGTCATTCAATGGATGCATATAATAATTATTGGTGTTTTACCATAAATATAATAACATCATAGTGTATAGAATATAATGGAGTTGTTATTTTATAATGTAAACAACAAATAAAGGGGAAGTGGAAGAAGAAAGGAACATAAAAAAGGTGGTGAACTATTTACCTCTTCTTTGGGTTCTTTTTTTTGATATAATCAATATGGCTCCGTAAGATGGATTACTAACTCAACTAAGGTCTCTAAGATTAAGGTAGGATAGATTAGAGGGTATTTGAGCTGAGTTTTTCTGATAAAAAAGGCTTTGAAAGTGTTAATTTGAGAGAACAGGGAGTGCCTTTTTATAAGAGGGTTGAGGGGAACCTTAATAAAAGCTAGAAATATTATTTTATGATAAAATAATTATCAGTTTCTAATGGCTCCAAAGTAGATTATTTAAATTATAATCTGATTATGGGTCGAAAACCACTCAACCAATAGGTTTTAGACAGGTTTGAGTCACTATATTAACCTTATCTTTTAGAATTAACTCTTAGTTAAATAGTTTGACATTCACCGTGTCTTATTGTATTTTTATATTATATGGTTATTAAACATACTATATACTTCCAAGAGAACAAAAAGTGGTTAATTAATGATACAACTATAATTATATAAGTCTTTTGGCTGAAACATAGATTTATAGTAATGTAATATCAATTAATAATATAATTTTTTATTTTAAAAACCCTTTTATATCAATTTTTTCATGATTTGGTATTTTGTTTTTTCAAAATTTATATCAGAATTATTAATTCAAAAACAAATCATCAAACCAACCCTAATATATACTATTAACCTAGAAAAATAGTTTAATTCATAAAAAGTATCAAATTACATTTATTTGAATATTTATAATATTAATTATTTTAATATTTCATTAATTAGGTAATTACTACATCATCATTGAGTCATAAATAAATTAAATTATGTAAATTATAAAAAATATTTATAAAATACCATTATTTAGATAATATATTTTGATTTCTAATGAATATTTATAGCCGAATTTATATTATGTGTAACCCTGTATTAAAATTGTTTTATTTATTAAACATTGATTTTTAACTCTTTTAACTCTTCATTGAATAAAATAATAATAAATGTCATCATCAAATCCAAGTGAATCAAAAAGGTTCATATTTTATTCATAAGGTTGTTTATGGTCGAATTATACTTATCCAATTGAATTAGGACATGTTTTAAGGTAATAATAATATCATTTTTACCTTTAATTACACTATTTACTTTTAATCGTGGTAAATAAATGTTAAAAGTATGTGTTGACCAAAAATTATTTTTATCTTATTTTAACACATTTTACTCCTCTATATTATCCATGTAACTGAAATTTATGAAATTAAACTCACATAAGTGGTAAAATAATGTTTTATGTAAATTTGAAAATGCTCTTATGAGGTGGGTAAAAGACGGTGAAAATTCCATTAAATTTTATATATCTAATATTATTACAAAATGAATCCAATGAATTACATTGAACATATATAAGTATTATGTATCTATTTTTTCCTAAAATAAATTTAAATAAAATAATTAATTATTTTTAAAAAAATTCGGTTTTAAATTATAACTAAGTGTTTTTTAGTATTCATAAAAAATTGTATGTTTTCAAAAAAATACCAAAAATTCACCCTAAGCTAATTTCAATATTTGGAAACCAAAAATGAAGTCCATTTTGAAAGATAGAATTTATAAAATTTCAAAAAGTGGTTATTATTATTCCTAACGGCTAGTTTGATTGGTTGTAGTGTGTTAGAATCTCGAAATTGCATACAATGCAAGCTATTATATTATTCAAAGGGAAACGTATCATGGAAGATTGGGGTGTTACATTCTTCCCCCGTTTTAGAAATTGTGTCATCCCAATTTTTATAATTGGGATTGTGATCATAAATCAATGTCCCACATCAGAAAAAGATTCAATATAACTAAAACTTTAAAAGAATAAAAGAGAAGTACAAAGGTCACCCGAGATAACCCAGACTAGGATTCCATGTAAGAACACATGTATATGGAAGATAAACTAATTATCATGTTATCATGGAGAGGGATACAAAACATGATAAGAAGAATGTTAACAACAAGAAAACCACACACTTGTGATGGGACAAACGGTCATTAGTTTCCCAGTAGGAAAAGTAAACATACAGCTTTTTTGTTATAAGTTATATTTCATAAATATGAGGAATTTATTTATGGTATTGACTATGAATATAAAGAAATATACTTACTTTTTATTTAGAGTTTAATTTATTAATAAATTTCTACCACTAAATCATTTTTTTCAAATGATGAGTATTCAAGATGACTTGGTCACACCGGAAGAGCTAGAATCAACTTATAGAGAATCACAAGATCCACAAAGGATAAACTATATATTTACCTTGTATTTAGAGAATAATCAAAACCAAACTGGTTAGTAAATGACTAGATGATCCCACAAAAGGATATTTATTTTAGAGAAAGATACAATAATATTAATTTCTAAAAATAATCCAACAATACACCAAAGTTAAATAAATACCATTCAATAAACAATTGTCCATATAATCCTTCAATATAATCCAAACTAATATTGAAACCCAAAACATAGAATAATTTGGTTATTTTGTATTCCATGTTAAATAGTATCTCCAAATGACATCGACTGCTCTTAAAGTTACATACTTAAAAGTAATTAACCAAATCACATATTCTCTATTACAGGTTTTTATTTTCACTAAATAACCAAAATCACTATAAATCCATAATTAAAACATAGATAAAAATACAATATTACTCCTGAAATGAAATCCCATAGTATTCTATTTTCATTATTCATATTGTGTTCCCAATAGAGTGAAGGTCGTCCAAAATAACATTTATCACTTAATCGCAAAATCATTTTCTAATACTAAGGGTATTTATTTTAAAAGACATAAGATCCCAAATTAACATATTATTGATCAATAAAATACATTAACTAAAAATAATTAGTTACACTAACCAGGGACTTCGCGTAGTCCAGTGGTATGCGATAAATCCCAATCCCACTCTAGTTGTGGGTTAGATTCCAACAGCTTTGTCTGATGCGACGAGTTTTCACATCATCTGTGTGTTATCCTTTTTAAAAAACTATATTTTATAACATTACTGAAATGAGATAAATTCCTCAAAAAAACCATAACATAATTTAACTACAAATGTTATCTCATACCTAGCATTTTCATCCCAAAAAAATAATAACATGTAATTGCCTCGAACTCAATGACCTTATCAAACCAAATGGTTATTTATTACTCTACCTACAAGAGAAATAATAATTCTTCCTCAAATATCATTTTCACATGACAAACTACAGGGTTACAAATACAAAACAAAATTATTACAATGTAATCCCATCAACAAGGAGCACTAATAATTTTAATCATTTCTCCAACCATTTATATCCATATTGCTTCTTAATTGAGCAAGAAAATATCTTATTGAATAGGGTATTCAATCAGGTAATGGCCAAGTCCCCCACATTTACGGAAAATGACTATAAATAGATTCTTGGGACCATTTTTATTTTATTCCATAGTACTATTCATTTTTCCTCGGTAATTGTTTACATTATATCCTTCTTTCCCACACGTATAGCATTTCTTTATTTCATTGAGACACTTTCTAGGGTGTCTTCTTCCACATTTGTTGTATGATAGATATTGAGGATTCTTTTCACCATGGTCTCCTTAAATAGGGATATTGTCATTCATATCCTTTCTCTTCTTTTTTGAGTCCAAGAGTTGGTTAATATATATGTTGTTGATCATATTTTTGGAAAAATAATTTGGCATGAACACATTACCTGTTACGACTATCAACATTCTATTTTTTTTTCATTTCCACCACCGTTCCCACCTTGTACATCAAGATCAATGTTCCTATGAGTTCCGTGTAATCCATCCATTGACTAAAACTAGAATGCATTGTGTGAGTAAAAGTATTCATAAGATCATTTTGAGGATATCAATGACACCATATTTACAATTTGAAACAACTTTAGATTAACCAAGGTCATTTATTTTCATCTTAAATTAAAATAATTCAAATCTGTTTGTAACGAAAATGTAAATTGTCCTAAGAATATACCTCAGGAGTGTTGTACGCAAGAGTGTAGTAAGGCCCATTGTCGTGCACAAGTTCCCATTCGAGTATAGCTCAATTCTATGTTTTCAGGTTTTAACTCTAGGTATATCTTTGTCAGAGCCACCTCTACCTGCTCATATCTAGAAAAGGTTTGTATTTCTTGGAAAACTCACAAATTCTCTACAATAATAAATTTTTAGGAAGTTATTCTATACTAATCCCCAAATTCTATCTTAGGGTCATGTGCCCTAATCATATTTTATATAAATCTAGTTTCCAAGGTTTGTACTAAACTACCTCTGATACCAACTGTAATACCCCAACCCTAGAAGCCTATAGTCGGTGCATTATTACGTATCATTGATATGATCACAAAATATAATGTCTCGAAATACCGATTAGTTTAGTAGCCTTGTTAGTACTAGATACATTTATAAGATTTACATTACATCATAAAATGGAAAACTGCAACAACATTGTTTCCATAGAAAACACTGAGATCCCATAGTCTATACCTGCAGGTCAGTAATAATATACTTCTTCGTTTCCTAGGAAAAATAAAACATATAAAGAGGTGATATCAGATGCATAATAAGGATAACTATATAGAGGGTTGTTTCATAAAAAAAACATAAAAATTTAAGGCAATATATAGAACTAAAACAAATGACTTTTCAACATAAACCTCATTATAATATGGCGTATATAAATCAAAACTATCCCATTTACTTACTCACATAGATATTATACTAGTCGTATAATCACATGAAATATCAATATCCACATTCATAATGATGGAATGCATAATGCTAGACTTCATAACCACAAAATCAAGGCCTTGTTCCAAGAATACAAATAAGATTTTATCATGGCCTTGTGCCAAGACACTAGTTTGTCTCATGAGACCTAGAGATGCATCGAGGAGCTATACAAGGATACACCTGTCACTTATTATGTATATTTCATTCCTCCTATTAAATGTTAGAAACATAACATAAACATTCATTTTGAAACTAGAATATGAAATGTCAATACTTCATCCACAAACCATGAATGGTACAAAGATAACACATCCACAGTAAAAAATAACTCATTCAATACAATATGGAAGATTTTATTGTAACATATTAATGTTAATAAATAATAATAATGGATATTTACATATATTAATATAATTATCATACTCTTTGGGAGAAATATCCCCTTTTTCTTGAAAACATTTAAATGTCACAATATTTGTCAAGAATCCATTTAAAAATTGATATTTGAATCAAAGTTTCCCTTACCACTTTGAAAATTTTAAAAGAAATTTTAATTTTAAAACATTAACATCTATATAAATAAACCCTTAAAACCATTTTTAAAACATGGACATTAATGAGATAGATTTAGAATATTAAATCATTAATACATTTAAAAATGATATTTTAGTTAGAGTTCCTTACCAAACTATAGACACTTGAATACAAATAATTGAGGTAATAAAAACATTATAATATCATCAGAATAAAGGGATTCATGATATACTATGTCATTGAACATTATAATCACCATATAAAAGTTAATTGGTGTATAACAACAATTAAGTCTCAATGAAATGTTAATTGAGATGAAATCTCTTATAACGACTGTATCCTTAGGTTAAGGATAAATCATTAACATAATTATATGTGAAAAATATAAATACACTCAATATGATTTGATATTTATTTTAAACCAATAAGAGGACATTAACACGTACTCTTGTAAAAACAAGACCAATGAATTGGATGTTTAACTCAATAAACTGAGATTGAGTTAAAATTACCCTTATCAATCGCATATCGAAGACATGAGAATTTATCAATGGAGTGATTATCTGTATCGAAAGTATATCCAAACATATGGGCGTAGAAATTACTACATAAATAATAAATAGTTATTCCACACATATTCTTGGAGTAAAAAAATCAATGATTTATGTGTAAAAATGAATGAGTGGAAATTGAAATTTGAAATTCCCGTACCAATTTGGCAACTTACGAAACATACAACCCATGAAATAAGGATTCTAAATTTAAGATGTAAATACCCATAAATTAATTTATATTACAAAAATAATAGAATAATTGGTCTGTACATACACCACAAAAAAGAAAATAGAGGCAATATTGCATGAATCTCACGGGAATAGTAAGTGAGATGAAAACTTTGTACCATGTTGTAATCAATATGTTCATTTGAAAAAAAGTTAATAACCACCTAATTGATCACATAATACCATGAATATAAGGATAATAATGATAATATATATCAAATGGAATTACACAATACACCGTGGGCAATAAATAAGTGGCAAACAGTGGAAATCTCACGGAATTAAAAGTGAGATAAGACACCCCTTACATTGTACATTCCCTTGGTTGATGGTAGGTTAAACTCTAGTATAATGGTGAAATAATTATTATTAAATTATACAAGAATAATATACATTAATATTTTATCATATATGATCTTTTAATATTGTATAGTTAATAATATTATAGTATTATCATCGTTTTGGGTGTTAACCGATTCATTTTTAGTAATATGATTTGTTTTGTAAGTAGAGATTGGTATAAATAGGATGTATCATATTCATATTCATAATTATATTAATTTCATAAAAAATATTTTTAATCATCTAATGAAAATTAGGCATGAATGAATTATGATCAGGAATGAATCTCACTGTGTTCGTGGAGACAGTAATCCGTACGTACGCATGAGCGACAATATCATTCTTTTGATCATAAAATAATATATAATGGGATAGTATATAATATATAAATAATCATTATCATGTTATATTAATTATTTACAACAATTAAAAATCATTATTATACTCATTCAAATAATAATGTATTGAGTAAAAGTTACACCACGACGTGAAGAGGGTAAGTTGTACGTACACACGTATGGTGACATGTAATTCAAAGGATGGATAAAATAATGAATATGGTTGTACAGTAATATTAATAAAATCACAATTTATAGAAAATAATGGTGTTATTAATTTATAATGGAAACAACAAAGAAATAAGATGTGGAAAATGAAAGGAACTTGAAAGAGGTGATGAAATATTTACCTCTTCTCTGGGTTCTTCTTTTTGATTTGATCAAAAGGGATCCTTTGGATGGCTTTATGACTAAAGAAAGGCCTCTAAGATATTGTGAGGACGGTTGAGAGGGTATTTGGGCAGAGGATGGTCGAGAAAAAAGGATTTGAATATGTGAATTTGAGGTAAGGGGAGTGCCCATTTATAAGAGTGGTGAGGGGCACCTTAGGAAAATCTAGAAATATCTTTTTATAATAAAATCATTTCCGGTTTCTAATGACTCTAATGTGAATTATTAATAGGCCAAGATGGGGATAGGTTAAAAAACACTCATACAATAGGTTTTTTACTGGTTTGGGTCACTATATTAACCTTATCTTTTAGATTTATCTCTTAGTTAAATAGTATTACAATTACCATGTCTCTTTCTATTTTTATATTATATGGATAATAAACATACTATATAAATTCAAGAAAATCCCAAGTGGTTAATTAATGATACAAATATCATTATAAAAGTCTTTTAGTAGAACCATATATTTTTAGGAATAGAATATATATTAATAATATAATATTTGTTTTAAAAACTCTTTTATGTCAATTTTGACACCATTTGGTATTTTGTTTTTGATAATTTCATAATGCATTATTACTTCTAAAAATTTCATCTAACCAAATATAATATGTCATATTTACCTCTAAATTATTTCAATTCATAAAAAGTCTCAAATTACATATATTTGGATAATTATAATATCAATTATTTTAATATATCATTATTTAGGTAATTATTGTATCATCATTGTGTCATAAATAAATTAAATTACATAAAGTTTAAAAAATATAAATAAAATACCATTATGTAGGAAACCATTATATGAATCTAATTAATATTCATAGTATAATTTATCTTATGTGTAACATTATATTAAAAATGTATTAGTTATTAAACATTGATCTTAACTCTTTTAACTCTAATTTGAATTAAATAATAATAAATGTACTCATGTAATCCAAGTGGACCAAATAAGTTCATATTTTATTCCTAAGGATGTTTCTGGTCAAATTATACTTATCTAATAGAATTAGGACATGTTTTAGGGTAATAATAAAATCATTTTTACCAATAATTACCCTATTTATTTGTAACCATGGTAAATAAAAGTTAAAATATAATATTCATCAAAAATTATATTTATCTTATTGAACAAAATTTTACACTTTGATATAAACCGTGTCTCTTAGATTTTCAAAATTCAACTCACAGAAGTGTTAAAATTATGTTTTATGTAAATTTCCAAATGCTACTAGGAGGTGGTTAAAAGGCAGTGAAAAGTTCAATAAAATTTTATATATCTATTATTATTACAAAATGACTCCAATGAATTAAATTGAACATATATAGGTATTATGTATCTATTTTGACCTAAAATAAATTTAAATAAAATAATTAATTATTTAAATAAATATTTAGTTTTAAACAAAAACTCAGAGTTTTTCATTATTCATCAAAAAATTAATGTTTTTAGAAAAATACCAATAATTCACCCAGAGATAATTTCGATATTCCAAAAAAAAACTAAAGTAAATTTTGAATGATAAATTTTATAAAATTTAAAATAGTGGATATTACTATTCATAATGGATAGTTTGATTGGTCGTGGTGTGTTAGTTTCACGAAGTTATGTACAATGAAAGCTATTAAATTATTTAAACAGAAACATACCATGGAAGCTTGGGGTGTTACATTATAGATATCTTTTATGTACAATTTTATTACATATGTTCATGAGAATCAAGTGATGTTCGACTATAAGGGGAATTGACGTTGAACGCTTCCCCAGAGTGTCTGTTATATTTACATTGTGAGTCCATAGGGGGATTGACGGTGACTTCCTACTAAGAGTGTTTATATTATATTTTTATTGGATGAATGTGGGAATGGACATTGATTAATTTCTTAGAAAGTTTTTATTTAATAATTAAAAGACCACTAGTGGAATTGATGGTGGGTGCTTACATAGAGAAACTATGTATTTGTGAGACCAAATGGGTTAGAGTATGTCAGATTTCTCAAAGGGTCATTATATATTTATTGAGATAGTGATCTGTTGAAACATAGGGGTTAGACTATGAGAACATTCCTAGTGGGTTGTATATTATTGATTGATTGATTGTGATGATCCTTCTAAGCCAAAGCAAAAACTTGTACTCAATCTTACTTAAATGTCAGATGGTCATCTGAGACATCTATTTTTCTTTTACAAATGGCATACAAAGCAGAGGCTAGATCCCTGGAATTAAATATTCAATGGTTTGAATAATTAATAACAGTTAATGAGTGTAATTTGAAACAGTATGATTGTTTACTTTTAAGTACTTCTATGTTTATTGCTACTTTTTTCATATTGTTTACTATATATATTTACTGTTAGATAGGAAAATATCTTTTAGTGTTTGCCTATTGGGATTCGTCTCACACACTATTTAGGCCATTCTATTAGATCCAAATAGATTATATTGTTGTAGTTATTGATAAGGGCCTGAAACCTTATATATCGTGTACTTTATTGCTATTTGAGATTTTTTGTATGAGACCATGATGAGGCTTGTGATGCAGTTAGAGTTATTTACGATTTTCTGTACTTTAGTTTTAGAGATTTATTTCTAGAATTGTGACTTGTTTAGAAGCTTCCCTAGAAACATGTGACATGAATAAATATATATATATATTGTTGTTTTTATTAAAATCATTATTCTAATGTTTTCATTATTGTGTAGTGATGTTTTTTCATCTATTGATTATTTTTTTTATTCCACTGTGTTTCTCTTCTTATGAGGGTACAGTTTCCCCATTGTCACACCCAAAGCCCTCACTTCTAATTAGTAGCCTCTGAAATTTGGGTAAATGCGTTGGAGGCCATGTGACCAACCGGGTATGGAGTACCTTTGGGAGAACCCGAATCCGGGACATTATAACCCTCAAGATAGTGTCTAATGCATTTACATTGGAATTATTAGAAGGAATAAAATCCCAAAGGGTCGAGCTGATTATAATTTATTGTAAACTAGATACATACATCTGTCTTGTATTATAAATTAATACTCAAATCACAACATAATTTTTTTCATTCACGGATAATAACGTTATTTTCAAATCGAATATCATTTTAGATCATTATTTGTACACTTTAGGGAAATCTAATGAAATGAAACATAGTATGGGTGATCTCAAATTATATTAATGGGTATGAACAATGGATGAAATAATGAATCAATGGGAATAGTCAATATGTAATGGTAATAACTCAATATACACATGTAATCAATAAACTGATAAGTTGGTTTGAAAATAATATTTCAATGTCAATAACTAAATTCCCATGACATTTAAATTGTAAACTGAAAATGATATTTATCCATAGAATATTTTTAACAGGAAAATAACTTTTATAATAAATAATGAATCGAAATGAAGTCAATGCCTAATTATTAGACATCATATCCAGGGCACATAAAACATATATCATTAAGATATTTCACCAAATGGTTTAAAATTATATCTATAAACCTTTTTAATTCCATAAACTAAATTTTCTAATGAGAAAATATCGATGCATCGAGGGGATATAATAATTTAGGTCCCCACCCATCCCTGTATGTTCAAATTATTCCTATACCAAACAATTGATTCAATTGATAATTAGTATGCCTTATAAAATATCTATATTTAATTGTGGACATAGATTTATCAACATTATCTGAGAAAATTAAATAACATTCAATGTATGTTTCATATTTAAAAATGATAAATGATTTAGTTAGTGACTAGATCCATGAAAAATTATATAGATAATTAGGGAAAATTAAATTATCAATGTTTAAAATAAATTTAATATTTCAAATGGACAAAAAAATGTGATGGTAGTGAATTTCAATTTTATCATTGGTCAAAGTAATCATAAACCATCAAGAGGAATATTATGTATACCGATAATACAACAAATCTCAACAATATTAAAATAATGAGTTGTTGTTGTTGTTGAATGTAAATACTATAAAATGATGTGTTAAAAATATTTTTCATGAAAATAACATTTTCTTTTTAAAAAACATGCAATATCTTTTCATTAAAAATAACCATTGAAAAAAATTTCATTAAAAATTAACATTTTAAACATGCAATTAAATTTTCTATAAAATGGAGATGGGTAAATCCATACATGTTGTATAAGGTTAAAAGTACATTTCATTTATATAATAAAAAGTCTAGAAAGGTTCCTTCTTCTAAAATAGACAAGAATAATATTTTTAAAACAATTTTGAATGAAAAAAGGTAAATGTTACTTTATTTAATAATTTTATAAAGGTAAAAAATAGTATTGAACTACTATTTAAAAAATTGTGTTTTTATAGGACAACGTGTTCTTTGACTAAATGGATAAATGATGTCGCATTTTCTTAAAAAAAATATAAAACATTTTAAGAACAAAAGAGTGAAGAAATAAAAAATATTACACAAAGAAGTTCATCATGTAAAAAGAGGAGTAAAAAATGGTTTTTGGACAATTATCCATTAATTTAATCTAATGGAAATTAAAATGTAAACAATCGCGAACATAATGAGATTGTGAAGTAAACAGTTAGATAGACCATAAAATTGATGTGAGAATCAATAAAAAAAATTATCTATTTTAAATGTAAATAAATATAAAATAAATGTGTATGTAATAATATATATTAAAAAGTTATTACACACATAATATTATATCATTAACAACAACAAGGATGTAATATAACTCCAAAAATATATATTGGGTTATAAAATTATTTTCCACTTAGTAACGCTAAATTAAAATCCTCTTAGATGAAATAATTCAAATTGAAACTAAAAATATCATAAAAAATGAATGAATTCTGATATTACCTTTCAATGTGGCTATACAAAGAATATATATAAGAAATTAGTCACACAAAAAAATAAATTATTTCTCAATTTATAGAAATTAAGATAAAGTCCATTTCTACTTGGTATCATTTGAAATTATAATCTCCTAGAAATATATAACTTCAAACGAAACCAAAAATATGATAAAGAAAAAAAATCAGGATATAATATATAAAATGTTGAAGTAGATACAAAAAATACAAAAACTAACTGTTGAAAATTTCATATGCATAAGTGAATGAAATCTGAGTCAAGGATCCCTTACCTTGGGTCTCCTTTTGTGTGAACATCTTGTAGCTTTCTCATTTTTTTATAAATCCTTTTGGTTTATACGAAAATACATCCTTGGGTGGAAATCTACCCATTTATCAGCATTTATATTGAGGGTAGGGGATTTTGGTATCTTATTTTATAAGTTATTTTTTGAATCAAATGGCTTGATATGTGGGATTAATTGGGAGGGGTGAGTTCTTTTTTATATTGGAGGATGAGTGATATTTATTTGAATTACTGAAAAGAGTATTCCAACAATATTATTAATTTGAAAGGTGTATCCAGTAATGCTCTAAATTTGATTTTTTATAGGTTAGGAATGAAATATGATCATAAAAATCCTTTTGGATGAATATCTAGGTCATTTAGGTTATTATGTTCAAAGATTATTTCATTCTTATGAAAATCTGTCTCGTATTCGTTGTCATTAATTTTCATTACATTCACTGGTATTTGTTCTCAGAAAAAATATGAAATTAGTATAAAAAATTAATTATTATAATTAAGAATTTGGAATTCATTTTTTCAAAAACTAATCATAGATGTTTTCCAAAAAAATTTAAATAGAATGTCACATACCGAATGAAAAAGCTGTTTTTATGTTAAAATGTAAAATGTTTGAGATGTTTTGGTACTCCCTTTAAAAGTGAAATTAATTCCAATTAATTATGTTGGATTAATTTATATATAATTTTTCTAATTTAACATTTAAACGAAAAAATTATAATACAATATATAAATAAATTAGATTAAAGTGATGATTGAAATTAAAATTCAGAATTGTTTACTATTCATCCAAAAATAGAAACACCAAAAAAATACAAAAAATAACTCAAATATAATTATGATGTTCCTTTTTAAAATAATGAAGTTTCATTTTACTAATAAATTTTATAATGGTTCCAAAGAAAATTTATAATTGGTTTTTCGTTAAAATATGAAAAATTTTCATTTAAAAAAATTGTTTTTATGTTTAATATTGCGTTCTATCTTATCTTAGGACTGTAAAATAGATTTTCTGAATGTTAAAAAATGTTTATTGAAAATAAAACATATATATTCCCATGATTATTTTAAATGAAATTCATAATTTCCAATTAAAAATATGGTTATATCAAATTATATTAAATTATAATATTTTGATAATATATTATTATTTGGTAAAAATCAGTGTTTTGTGTAATGTAAGTCATCAGTGAAACTCATTGTTTTGTGTGAATCATGATAAATAAATATTATGTGAATTAAAATCTACGTCATTTTCCAAATTTATTTAAAATATTAAATATATTATATTGTTTGAGAATATTGTATTCCATTACAAGCTTGATGTTGTGTATCACAGACACTATCGAATACGGTGTTCTAACAGTAGAATTTTTTTCTGTTACATCAATGCATTTAATTAACAATAAAATTATGAACGGAGGTGTCTAACTTAATATTCTGATTAGGGGTTGTAATTATCATTTACTTTTTTTTTACTTTTACATGTATTGTTAATATTTAGTGTATTTTTCATAAGTTAGTAAACATGTTTTGATAAACCATTTTACATATAATCTATTTCTTATATTCAATATTTTGGAATTATTTAATTTATTTATGTGATTTTTGATCTTATATCAATAAAAATAATAATAAAAAACATATAAATAAATATATATATATATATATATTACACATTCATGATCTAATTTAACATTTTATTTATTGAGCATATAATAAATTAATATATGACATTGGAAACAACTCTTTATAAAAATCGTTTCACATTTTAAAAAAGTACACATTTCCAATGATGTATGTCATTTTTTGTAATCACAATAGTTCCATAATGAACAACATCCATGTTCATTGGTATACTTCAATTCATCAAATTATTTATAATTCATAGGATAGTGAGGTAAAAAACTGTAATGTTTTAGCATAACTAAAAAATATAATTATACAAGAAATAAAACAAAAAAATGGAGGGTAGGATGAAAATTATTCTTTATAATTTAATTTATTTCATTTATATTTTAAAACCTTTCATTAAATTAAAATAATTAAACTAATTCATACCCTTGTCATCGTAATGCTCATGAATGTTCATAAAATACTATTAAATCACAAAAGTAAAAATAATTAATATTCATTTTATTTTACATTTTTGTTATGATAAGAGACCTTATATTAATTAAATAATTGGTTAATTATGTTTTATCTTAATTAATATCTGAATTATATTGAATATTCCCTTTATAAATACATTAATGGGAAATAGATTCTAGAATAAACAATTATTAATAATTACATTCAATTAATTGTGAATTTAATAACTATTTAAAAACATTATTAAATTTTCAATATAAATGTTACATAATTAATATAATAATGTTTTAATAATAAAATTAGATATTAAATTTTTCTTTTATTTTGAGAATCCAATTCCTATTCTTTTGAGAAAGAAATTATTTTCCACGATTACAGTTTTCCTGGAAAACATGTCTTGTGCTTCGGCATGTACCTCGACAAGAAAACATGTACTGTACTGACCAGAAACCCACCATGTGACTCAAATGTATTGTGTTTATTCAAAAATATGAGGTACATACGAATTTTTTTTATATGGGACTACACGACATGTACAATACAACTACACACCTTGTATATCACATGTCGTGTATTCGAATTACTTGTTAATCAAATTACCATGTATATTATTTCTGTAAATTAATAAAATAAATGTCTTGTAAAAATGATATCGATGATGTATCTCATTAATTATTCATGTTTATAGTCTCTTGATGTTTGACTTTTTGTTTTTTCACATTTGTTGACATATTTTTTTTGCTAAACTGTCTTGACCACACAATGTGTAAGTCGACTACACACAGTGTAATCTAAAAACCCATGTGACAAAAATTCCCAATATATGTATGATATTAAAAAAATTACCCAAATATATTTAATTATTAGAATGTCTAACAAATCACTGAACATCATAATATAGTGATCATGGGTACATGGTCTTTAATGTTTATTCAAATCATGAAACTGAGTCCTACAAGACAAAATTTCTCATCAGTTTAAAATGGTATCTTTAATCATTCTTAAATAATTCATAGTCATTTATGGAAACAAAACATCAAATTATAATAATTTAATTATCTAAATAAAACTATTTAATGATTGTATTGAAAATAACATGAAAAATTAAAATCTTATAACAAACCACAATTTTTCATATAGATCAAAAATCCTAAAAAAATTATAACTTTGAAATGTGATCACTTTGATACTAGTTGAGAGTTCTGAGACTAGAAGAAGAACTAGGGTGGGTCCTAAACCATGAAATATATTTGAATTCAGTAGATCACCCACAATATATTAAATGATGTGATTTTCATGACCATATAAAAGTTTCCACTTGATTTTTTCTTAGTGGAAACTAGAAACAGGTATATGGTCTTTTCATATTAAATTTACAACTATTTTTTTTGGATTAGAAGAAATGGATTCCTCTCCATGGAAAATTCATTGATGATTTTTTATCATCAGGAAACCATTATTGAATTACCTTCACTGCATTGGGAGGATTCATGTGTATACTGTCTCCAGTAGTGATCTACACATGAACCTTTGATATCTGAGCGATGCTAATTGATAACTTTGTTCTAGCTTAGTGAGTCGATTTTCATTTATAGTTTCAATTGATATCTTCTAGTTCTATCATTCATAAATGAATATTTATAGTGATTTTTATTATTCATGGGAAGATAATATGAGTAATTGAATGATAATTATATAGTGAACATTAATTTTATGTTCGTTTTTAAATAATCACTAATACATGACCATCTATTTGTGCAGATAAAGTTATGGTTAAAATATTATTTAATTTGATAAAACCACTTAAATAATATATTAATCATTACTAACCAAATTCAATACCATCATATTATTATTATTATTATTATTATTATTATTATTATTATTATTATGGATTTATGTAACTCACATAATGATAAATATTAATACTTTTCTTGTAAATAATCATTCTTAAATAGAATCTATTTTGGTATGCCAAAAAAATATGCTTCATTTTTTAAATGCATAAATTAATATTTAATTAAATATTAAATTCATCAATAAAAAATAAATATTTTATTGACATTGTAGTGAATAAATATCAATCAAATATTCATGTAATAATATAAATAATTTATTAATAATAAATAGATATTTTATACCTTAAAAATATAAACGATCAATAATACATGAATAAAATCATACCCTAATCTTGAGAATAAAATTTCTTCCATTAATTAAATTGAAATAGAAATTAAGCATGGTCAATAAAAATATATAGTGTGTAAACATATAGGATTATTTCTCATTAGAAATGGATGAAATTTCATCAATTCAGCTAATATTGTTTACAAATGGTTGAAGTCACCCATGATAATGAATTTAATATTGTGAGGCCGCCAACCATATATGAACACCTAGATTTCAGTATAATTCCATTTCCCTAATATATCATCATGTATTTTAGAAATTGGTGTCACTATCAAATATTCTCAATATATTATTATTTTACAACATGAGAAAAACAGTATATTAAACAAGGAAAATATAAATTAATGATATGTTTCTACTCAAAAAATAGTGTCATGATATAAACTTCTATATTGATTGTAGGTAAAAATCATTACTCAACTTATTAATTAATAACATGCCAGTTATGACGCACCCAACATAACATACTTCGTGATAAAACATGAAATCATACTTTTATTTGGAAAAGATATGTTAATTATTCAAATGATTAATTAATAATGATATTAGTGTATATAGGCTACAACACATACTGAGAGAGGGTGATTTATGGTTACACAAAAAATGTAGTATTCATGTCGGTGATTCTATTTTTAAAATCTACTATAATTCATATAATGATGTTAAAACATTATAAGAATACTCCTTATACACTTACTACTACCCACATAAGATAATATAAAAATTATGTTCCCTATCATTGTATGTTATTCTATTGTAGAACTAAATTTAACAATTTCATCATAGTGCTTAATATTTCTCATCATATCTTGAAAATGTTATAAATATATTAGTAAGACATATATCGTAAAATGTTATTACATTAATTTCATTTGGAATATTGAAAAATATGTAAAAATATGTTTTATTAGAATTAAAATATTTTAATATAGAAGTAATGGTGGTATAATAAGTTTTTTAAAACACCATGTTGATAAACTATTATTTATAATAAATTTTCCATTACTTTTTATTTCTATATATTTCAATGCAACTATGTTAAAATTTTATTAATTATATGAAATATATTTAACTTTATATTTCTTTACTAAAATATTATTTATTAATAAATTTTATATCAATTAGTTATATTATTGTTGCATTGATATGATTCTTAGGGTATTGTGTCCCCTAAAATATACAGAAGACCCTTGATAATAGTCTATAACATCTTCTATATGGGTTAGTCTACCTGAATTCATGTAAAACATCATTAAGAACATGATGATTTGGGTAAATACATTAAAAATTGTGTCCTGTCACATTTTTATATATTTATTATGAATATCCATGGATATGGTATAAATTATAGAGGTTTCTTGGGAAAATGGTATGGATGTTTACATATTCTCATCCTCTACAATTGTAATATACTCCCGTGTTACCAAGGATGACATTATTGTTATATTTTTATTAATATTATTCATGATTTAATATATCATGAATATCTATGTAAGATCACATATAATTTATATTGTTTTATACAAATTAATTTTAATATTTAATTCCATGATTGTGTTATATGATTTTTATATGCATATACTTTTTTAACTTTCAATATATATTTTTTTACATGATATTGTGATATTTCTATTGTAATTAATAATTTGAACATATGAATATTAAATAGATGAGTGAGTCATACATGGGAGACTGTTAATGAGTAATTCCTCGAGATGTATATTTCTAACATGATGATTTTGGACCATTCCAAGGGGTTTCCATGATATATAATGAATCTTTTAAAATTTTTATTAATAATGATTTTTATGGAGTTTCAATTTTTTTTTCCTCACTTATATTGGAACAAGGCTTAGAAGGATAATAATTTTGACATAGTCCATTGAATTGAACTCAGATGTCATGTTAGGGTCTTTAACCTGATGACATACACTGAGGTTCTTCTCAATGGCCTGACCATTGTGACGAGGCAAGAAGAGGATATAAAAGAATGATTAGTACCTTCCTATAGTTAACAAGTGATTGATCATCTTATCTCTATAGAATCCTCTTATATTCATTTAGAGGGAGGATATCAGATGAGTAGTATCAGGGTAGTTGGTATTCAAGTCTTAGTAACACTTCCCAAATATCCACTATTGGGGATGATTCCAACATGATTTCTTATTTATTGAAAATTAATGGTTATATAAATTCTTTACATTAATCCATATTTGATGTTCTACTATTTTAGAAATTTTGGTCATCCACAAATTTATTGATTAAGGGGTCCTTGGAATAGTAGATAGAGATCATAAAAAAACTAAGTGTTGATTTCATTAATAGAAATATATATAAATCTAAGACTATAATGACAAAGAATAAATTTAATATAGATGAGGTTGGACATTTATATGAAGTGGATCGGATTCCAGAATATGGTGTTCAGGTACATTCTATTGTTAGAGTTATGTACCTGACAAATTATATGTTATCTACTTCTTTGTTTGATATTGATGTTGACCATTCCCTTATATCATCACAATATTATTCTAGAATGGAATTATTTATCTTGTTTAAAACTTTGTTACATTTTCTTGATAAATTTTTGGCCTTCAATAGGGACAATCATTATTTATTACAACAGTTTCATATATTGATTTTTGTTCATGGACATATGTAGGGCATCGTGGTTCTATGAATGGAATGAATTGAAGTATTTATTATCATGGGATAGTTGATGATATTATATTAATGCATGGAAATATATCAAATAAAACATTAGTTTAACTCATAAAAGGAATATAAGAATGTGAATACATGAGATTTGGAATTAAGATAATGAATTTTTTTTCGAGACATGAGTCATCTTAATATGATCACAATAATGATTTTAGGAATGGATCCTTCAAAGCAATATGTGGTAGCCCACTAATAATTTATATCAGTTTGGATCACTATCATTATTCCATTCTACATGAAATTATTGTACATCCTCCTAATATTGATGTAATATTTGGGATAGTACTCATTCATGGTGTTTGACTAATTTTTATACACCATTGTCATATGGCACTGACCATATTAAATGGGATCAACATACATATCATGGACGTATTGAATAAGGGTTTCATTAGGATAATTATATTTTCCGGGGGTGAACTAATCTTTTTTTTTTGAAATTCATATGGTAGTATTCATATATTCATAGACTACTATAATTAGAAATGTTTGACAATGAAAAAAAATATTCATCGTTCCGAGGATTTATGATCTATAAGATTAGTTACATAGTTCATAGTGGTTTTCTATGATTTTTCAATAATTAATCTATCATTGTGTATTGGATATAAGTAAAAAAATCATAATAATAGAATTTAAATGAATGTATTAGTTTTATGAAAACGTTTACATTCTTTTTAGATTGAAAAATTATTCAGTCATTTTCATGAATTTAAGGAATAAGATCATTCACCTATATCACGAATCGTTAACTATACTCATCATTGACAACATTCTCATCTACTCAGTAACTCCTCAAAAGAATGAAATATATATTTATATATTCATATGAATTAAATGAGCATAATTACCAAATTAAAAGGGAAAAAATTATATTGTTGATGAAAGAGAATTTTTTTATATGTTGTTATCAAGGTAGGCATATCTATGGTGCTAGATAAGGTTGAGGAAATGTTTTATATGACCATTCCTGTGAAAATTATAAATATCAGTTTACTTTTGTGTTATTTTATATTCTACATACATTTATCCCAGATTTTTCCCATTTATCCTCATCTATAATGACATTAATGATTAAGGGAGTGATGTTGATGAGATCATATGAGTTTAAATGTTTATTTCATGAGAAAATGAACTGGCTTAATATAACATTAATGATGATACTTTTAAATAAATGTATTGGCCTTATGTTTTAATGTTATGAATCAAGATTATTTATCTAGGGGAATTATTGATGTAAATAGTGTGTATTTTAACCTATGGGTAACTTCATTTGTGATACCACTAATGGAAATATCCTACCAATGATATGAAGATCAAATACATGGTCTGTTCATTATGTGAAACAGTTTCTATAATGATAGGTTTTTTTATCCACACTAGAAATAAGAGCCTCAATTATATCACCACACAGTGAGGCCACAATAAAATAATGATATGCTAGGTAGTGTATATACTAAATTTGGACATTGATATAGATTGTTCACCAAGTATGGAAAAATTAATTGCTTTTTTTCATAGTTTTTTATTCTAGGAAGATCTAGTGCTTGGTGGATAGACATTAGATTAATTTTTATTCTTGATTAGTATGTTGGCTGACATGATGGTAGATAATTATAATGACCATGAATCACTCATGTGTCCTCCATTATTGATCATATAATTAGTATTTGACTATGTAAATAGAAGATTGAAAATCATTTTTTTTTAATTTTCTAATGGCTGGTTTGAGGGTATCTGGTTCCCATGAAACCGATTTAAGGGTTGCTGATACCCGAAAAACATTAAATCCACATCACCACAGCAGGAAATTCAAAATTCAAAAGAAATACTTCAAAAATTTTAAAAACAGCGCCTTCAACGCCTCGAGCCACGCACCGCCTCGGGAATCATCAAATCACATGATCACCTCGGTACGCACACCTCGAACCACCATCACGCGCCACACATTCCCAGAACACCGGCGAGGTTCACCAACACCTGTCGTCATCTTCACCGACAACATTTGTCATCATCCCTGGAGAGCTTCGCCGATATCAAACCATAACACTGCCGATGAGAACCCGTCGTATCCTTCGAAAAAACAAGGAACTGCAAATACAACACATGTTCCGAAAACAATCAAAAATCCAAGAAAAAAGGGGGAACCCCACAGAAGACACCCCAACCAACAAATAAATCCATCAGAAACCCTCAAATTCCCTCCACCTCCGCAGCTCAGAAAACGACCTCCACAAGTTGAAAAACCGCCACAACACAACAACTCATCACCAAGAGAAAACCTGGGGACGCTCTGTAGAGTGTGCTGGTGCACCTGGTCTTATGCCCTTGGATCAGACCATCAGAGACGAAGAAGTCCATGCACGACTCAAAAACCAGAAGAGACCGCCATGAGACCACCGCAGTGAGCACACGAGACCTTCGGTGAAATCCACCAGCGTGGAGAGGCAGCGGCGAGAACCCTAGCTCTACCAACTTCAAGCGTAATCTGCTAATCGGAAACCTTCAAAACTAAAAATCAACATAAATAAAACAAGAAACAAAGAACCCCCCTCACCAAGCCAATCCAGATATGTCATCAAACACAATGGAATGAAGTCACCTTCGAAGAAACCAGGTCCTGTCGGTCACGTCTCCGACATCGACAGGCCGAGCCGACCTCGCCGGAGGGACGATTCTAAGTGAGATGAAACATGACTATGTGATATATACACCTTATAGAGTTTTAGTCCCCCTTTCAATCATTGAATAATATATTAAAAACATAATTACTTCATTTTCGATAGAAAATCATAGATAAACAATGATGTTAATCAACCTTAATTGTTAGTCTTGGAGTCTACGAAAAAAGATTGACGTTTATTCCTAATTTCATTCTTATTAAAGGATAAAAGGTGACAAACATTTCCTAGTGGCCTTCAATATCAACTTAATTTTTTCATGTGAAAGAGGGAGGACATCAAAATATTCATTTTAATGGTGTTACCGATGAATCTTATGGGTCGTGATATTTTTTTAGGTTATTTTAAATCAGATAAAAAATTTATTCATTTTATATTGATCAATGAGACTCACTATATAGATAAGCTAAGAATTTATTATTTATATAAGATAGTGTGATTTAATGGAGTCATATAAAGCATCTAAACAAATAATTAATCATATTTTACATCATGGTTTTATAAATAAATGATGAACAACATATAGACTCATCTGATATTGGGTATAGAATGTCATCCCCCAACATACATACAGTCAGAGTGGACTATTAAAATTTTTAGAGTATCCTCTATTATTTCATTCTGAATATCAGTGTATATTGGGATAATCACATATATTTTGTTCAGTTATTTCAAAATATGTATTTCCAATCTATGATTCCAAATGAACCATATTATTCTCATTATGGTAGGAAGTTTTCTTCACCCAGAATATAACTCCACTGTTAGGCCCACAAAAATTGAGTAAGTAGTGATAAATAGATAAATGTTCTTTTAGACCCTACAAGCCCACCAAGAACATTAATAGAGTGAAATAACATCAATATATTACTCCTCATTACTAAGGTATACAACTTTAGTTAGATGTGTCTCATCTTCATTGGCAAATCATGTATTTATTAGAAGTTAAAGAATATGAAGACATTGACTTTGAGAAAATCAACTTCTGAGTAATGGATGTTATAGGTTAAAGACTAGAGATTGAATGTGTTTTAGGAAATATGATGAATCGTGTATAATTATTAGGGTATAATGGATGGATATTGGAAGAAACATGTATGGGGTGAAAATATCAAGCCCAAGGGTGTCGTTTACTTGAGTAAGGACTCTACAAGGACTTCTAGAGTGTGATAAATCCTAAAAGCGGAGATAGATAATTCCTAAATCATTATTTATGTCTATGTGTTGTCTTCACTCCCATGTTATCAATCATTATCTTGATTGATACATGGGATGATCTATAGATTCATTGAGGGGATTTAGAAATCTATTTTGTGGGTTTTAATAGTTTTTTAGACATAACTACCACCACCACAACTCTAGTAATAGTATTGTTGTTACAATAGAATAAAAAATAAAATGAAATAGTATTCAAAAAACCTCTCCATAATCCTAGAGTAAGTCTTCACATTTTTCATTCACAAATCACATTTATCACATCACGATGTGGTAATGGAATACATGCTGATGTTAAAACTAATTAGAGTAATCCAGTTGATTTGAGGTCAAGGCATATTATCATGGGGTGTTCAAGAACCAAAAAAAAAGGATAGTGGGTGGTAAAATCTATTTCATCATTTAGAAAATATTAAATAACATTATTCAATCACCTCTATTCTTTATAACTGACCTAATTGATATCAGTAACATAAGCTGTTTACTTTTTTGATTATTTATGGGGTTATTAATTTATTCTTATTCAATATTAATATAATTTAAGTTCAATAAATATTGATTCCATTAATTATAAGATATTTCAAGAGTTTTAGATAAGATATTAAGGTGAAACTTATGTTCATCCGAAATCCATTGGTGTTGTATCCCTCATGTTTCTCCTTGGTCAAGCTATGTTCTACATTCATCATTTATCATATATTCTCCAGGATTTGGGTGATTCATTGAAGGTTTTTCGGAATACATATTTATTGTTCGAATGAACTCTCTTCCTTATTATTAGATAATGGAATAAAGTGGTTATATAATATATAGTTATTCCCTATGTAGTTTACATATATATTAATAGAATATGGGTTACAACGTCCTTCTTCGGTAGCAGTGGAGTTCTATGACATATTGGATGATCCATATTTATGTCTTATCATATTATAATTATCATATAAAGACAATTTATTATTCATTTACCCAAAAATTAATTCAAGCATAATTTATAGTCATTGTCAACAAATTTATATTCAACCCATTGGAATTATCATCCAGGTGTAATGTGTTATAAACCTTATATTTATGTTGAATCATTTATTTGAGTTCCTTGAGACTGATATTTTTCTTATGGGTGAGAAATTGAATTCCAAGATATGACAACATTTATGGGCTATGATGTTTTCATCTATAATGAGATATGGTGTTTTTTTACCATTTTTGGATATTTCTATGTACTTTTCTAGTTATATTTTATTACTCATGGTATAACATACTTTTTACATGTTTTTATTTGGCATTGTGTGTGTGTTTTGATTGTATATTTATTTATTTTGATGGCATTATTGTGTATATCCTCTAAAATGCCATTCATGACATTCCTTGTGTAATGATGTGATGTGAAATTTTGACAATGTATTATTTAATAGTATGATCTATATATCAAAAAATCATGATGATATGATATTATACCATTCATTGGATGAAAATATAGAATCTATAAGATTATGTTGTTGAATAGCATATATGGGTGTTTTGAAATCCAATTATTTCAACCATTTTTAATGGTACTTACCATCATTAAAGGGAAATTAACACCATCATGGTGGGGTGTGGAATGTTCCTAATAATGTCCATTTTAGGGTTGGGAATACATTGTTTCTAAAAATGACAACAAATAGGGTGGAAATTGAAGGGTTCATATGATGTAGTACATGATTTTGCAGGCATTGAAATCCATAACAACATCGAGACTAAGAATGTGGGGGTGGACATCAGGGAGGCATAGTTACTGCCAAAAACATTTAACAATTTTGTTATATGTGTATTTTTGAATTTAGTTATGTCATGACATACACAACTATATATTTTGTGAACTTATATTACAGATGAATTAGTTTTTTATTTCAAAGAATATCACTCACAATAGGAAAATACATCCCAATGATCATACATACATCATCTAAAACAATCGAGTAATGGTAGAGGTCCCTATAATGGGATGTTCTAGAGACTGGGTCTTGGAGTATGAAGTTATTTCATCATGTATCACATTCTATCCCTTTAACTAATTTTTTTATACATAAATTTCATTAATAAACGAGTTTTCATTATCACATTAAGATCATATTTATTTATTGTATGATATATATTCCACTTGATATCATTTCCCTTAAGTGTTCTTTACATTATTTTTTATTTATAATATTTTTTCAAGAATATGATATAATGATATTATATTCCCAATGAAGATCCTGATACCCTCACTAATAGTCTGTAACATCTTATGTATGGTGGATTTTTCATGAGTTCATGTGACTCTTCATTATAGACCCAGTGGGTTGGGTAAGCATTCCACTATAATAATCCCCTAGAAATACCTTTAAAGCACCATCATGGTAAGCATGATACTAGGAAAACCTTATATTGAGTCTTTATAATGATACTCCTCTACTTTCAAACATTATTATGATATCATCACAATTTGAATTGTGAAACTGTATGGAATAAGAATCTATATATCAAGATGAATCATTGCATACTCCTCCATTAAACATTATGAATATGTTCTTTCCTAAACAAAAAAATTTAACATTATACATCACACATTGAAAATAATATTCAACATTCCAATTATTTAATATAATGCAAATTCATAATCATGAAATATATCTATCATCACCCACTATATAAATATTTAAAACTTACAAGGAGAAAATTTACCTCACAAAATTTTTATCTATAAAGTCTAAAAAAAGAACTCTTATAATGAATTTTGGCTAGAAAACTAATTAAAACTTCTAAGTCGTGGTTGTGACCAGGGGTATAAGAGTTTCACTAATGGTGATGTAACTAGCTAGACCCATATGATATCACTACCCTTTAGTAAAATAGAGATCAATGAAAATAATTGATTGATTCATCATAAAAAACCTCAAACAACTCCCATCATTTAAATATTAATGTATAATAGAAATAATAAAAAAATAATTGAAATAGTCAATAGATCATTGATATTGATAAGTCTATATGATGTATTGTTTATTATCATTAGTGTTTAAATTTTTTTACTTAATAAATGATAGAATGAAGCCTTCAATGAATACCCAAAAGACTAAGGAAACATTGTATCTCTATAAAATTGTGTTGTTTTACATATGAAATACAAACATCAATATATGATGGATCCACATTCACTCCCTATTAAGAAACCACACATTTCTATACGCGATATTTTTAAATAAAAATAATACATATTGATGTCATCTCATATATTTAGTGGTGTCAATGATCTTATATAATGGCACAATGGTGTTCAATATTCTACTCCTTTGGATTAACTACATGAGTATTTCATTTATGAACAATTCCATAAATTGATCTATAAAATCAATTGAAAATTATTTCATTAGTTTCAGGATAAAGATTTGGTGTTTTTAGCATTATGTTAGCTGATCTAGAACTCACAGACCCTTTAAGGTCACCTGAAAGTGGACTTCTATGTGTCCTCATCCTTAAATCTCTTATAGTTATATTTAATCAATTGTTAGTAAATTGAAAACTATTTGGACACCATTAAATGATTGAAATAATAAATAATCATTTTATGAGGGTTAGAGTTCTCTACCGTCACCATATTCAACTACTAGTAGTCCATATAAAACCCCAAAGAATCAACTACCTTTATGGAGAAGAACATAAGAGCACCACAATGAAAAAAATTCATCTATATAAATCCATTATCAATAATTTCATCCAAATGAATCATCAGTTATAGCTTCTTGTAATGTTTCATCTATTAAGTACTCATTGAAACCAATGTTCAATAATTCTACAAATGATTGTGAAACACTATCTCACATTGAGGGGGTAAATTTGCAAAAATCAGTGGGAAATGATTTGGGTACTCCTATATTTACTATAAAAGATCATGTAATGTGACTCAAAAAAATATTTTTATTTTTAAAATAGTTCTATTGAGAAACTAAGTCATAAAATATTCTATCACTCACCAATAAACACCATTTGATGACCCAACACATTATTGACGAAATCTATACTCTATAAATAGTAAATAATAATAAACTATGAATACAAATAGTAACTCATGATAATTTCATTTAATGATACAATTTAAATATTATTAATATACCCAAATGATTAATGTCTCTACATCATCATCTCATAAATTATGGATGCATCGTGGAAACTCCATGGACCACTTACTATTAAACAACAAGGGTTATTGAAACCCCTCTACCTCAATTCTGCATACATAAAACTATATTGGTCAGATAAGTAACTATTATTATAATGAATAAAATTAATTACAATCCATGGTGGAAGATAATATTATTCTTCCTTTAAATTTTTATAAACTGTTATGATTGGGCACATCCAAGGTATGATGTCATCCATATATAGTTCCCATTTTTCAATGATGATAAACAACTCCACAATCATGATCTACCAATTGTCGATAAGAGTGAGGGAACTTATGGGTTTATACAATATGAATACAATATTCCCTTCAGTAGAACATAATACTACTATCTTCACTGTTTATATATCATTTTTTCATGCATCTTCTATTAGAAGAACAAGTAATTCATACAACAAAACCCTTTCTAATCACATAGGATTGTTCGGAAATGCAATCACAAATCACTATAAAATACACTATAGAATCACAATAGTTTATATCCATTATTATTGGTATATGAAAAACTATACCTAATGACATTGGGGGATAAATCTATGGATTCTGACTCCTAAATAGCTATACTCTTTACTCCCCCAATTCCTGAAGTCAATAACCAAAATCTCATCACCTCTTGGAACCCTAATGAACACTTTCATGATATGTCCTATATTAAAAATGAATCCGCAAATTAATCTCATCATTCATTCATATTTTTTATAATATAATTTAAAAGATTATAAATTTATATCGAATGAATTTTGATATCTTCATCTCTCACTAGAAAGCATGTGAGGGTAATTTAATAGATAATATTTAAACTAGGTCACAACTGTTGTTACACTCAACAACGATGATAAATGGGTTATAAACATATACATATTCAATGCCTTTCTAATTTTCATATTATAAAGTCTCAACATGAAACAACCGTTGGTAATTTTCCCATGAAACATCTACCTCCTTCTGTTTCTCACGATATAAGATGTACCTTTTACATTATATACCAGACATCTAACTAATGGCCACCAAAATAAAATTCTCATCCATAGCTAATATGAAAATTAGTATAATCTCAAGATACTCCTATAATAAATCAATAATCATATCGAATAATATTCCCTCACACATTTCCAATCCTTTATTCTAAAACACATACTGAATTATCTTTAAAATATCACATTACATAACTGCATGAAATCTCCTATGGTAATCATGGTCGACCTATAGAAACTCATAGACATGAATCAAATGAATAATTTAAACATGAAGAAACAATAACATATATCAAAATATGGATATCATAAATTGTGTAACACCATTGTATTTTAAAGTAAGAATAATATCTTCAATAGTTAATCAATATGAATGTTTAAACCTATCAATTCAAAGGGTAGGAATGAAAACGAATAATAAAATTATGAAATACATTTATAATGGTCCTAATAAAAACAATTGTGTTGATTAATTCTTTCAAAATTTGAATTAAATTCTTTGTATAGTAATTTTATTTTTGAAAAAACTATTTCCCAATAAAATTATACTTATTTATTTTTCTTAGAGGATAATAATATTAATTTATGCTAAATTTGAATTGGTAAAAGATAAAAATTATATGATTTTTGATATCATGATATGAAAATTATATTTCTAGGATATTTTTAAATCTTCAAAAAATGAGTGATTTTTCAATGAATAAAAAAAAATATTTTTATTGAGAACTATATTTTATTTTAATTTTTTAAAAAATACATATTTAATTTAGAATAAGATTGAAAATTTAAATAATCCCATTTGAGTAAATATACTAAAATTTTAAGTTTTTAATTTAATTTGTAGATGGAGTTTTTATAAAAAAAAATTTATACAGAAAATGAAATTTTCTATAAAAATGTTTTTCATCATATCTTGATCATTTAATTTTAAATAATTTACTTCGATTTTTTATCTTAATTTTGAAAATAAAATTATAAATTTGGAATCAAATGGTAAAAATTTTGAACATATTCCACTTTTATTTTTAACATTATAAATAGTGACCATATTGACAAATAATTACTAGGGTAAGGGTAAATTAGGAAAATGAGATAAAACATAATTTTATATGGACAAAAAATAACAATATCAATTTCTATTCTCATATTTGAGGAATTTAATTCTATCAGTTTCAACCAAATCTTGAATATATGGCCACTTGGTTTCATATTTCATTTATTTCATTCATTATAATTTTTATGGAAGTTATAAAGGTACAAATGTCACTATTTTTATTATAATAACTATAATATATTATGATGGTGAAAAAATAACATATGATATATTTTAAATATATATACTAAATAAAAATTAATTTATCTAGAGCAATTTATTTATAATTTTTCATAAAAAATATATATTAAGTAAATTTTATTTGAAAAGATGGCACAATGTTTATTTACCTAATAGAAAAATAAAATAAATGATTTTAAAATTGTTTAAAGTAATGTAATTTGATTAATTTAAGGATACCCATAAATATTATAGAAATAATTAACATATTATAGTGTTTCTAATTGAATATATTCCACTCCCATTTTTTCAATTGGTTTTCATTTTCAAATTAAATTAATAGATCAAAAAATGACATTAATTAAATTCTCAAAAAAATATATTGTATTATATAATTTGTAATTATTATGATTCAAATAATCATACAATTTATTATTATCTGTTTTAAAATATGAACTATTCTTATTAGTGGGGTTTTAATTTGATATATTATATACCCCATTTTTAATTATGTTTTCGTAGTCCAATGAAATGAATATTTTAAAAAAATAAGATTAATGTAATTTTAAAATAAAAAATATTTTATAAAATAATTTGTAATTCCTAAGAATCAAATATTCATACAATTAATATTTATGTGTTGAAAAATATCAACTAATTTTATTTTATGGTCGAATTTTTCTTTTTATATAAACATTATTCACCTCTAACGAGTAAAAACATTGTTACCGAAATAACATTCCAAAAGGTATAGTGGTGGTAAAAATAATGATATATGTGTAAAAACATCATATAAAGTCAAATTAATGTTTTTAGATTCTATAATTTCGTTCTACGGTTATCCAATATTAAAAATATGTCATTTTTTAATTAATCTATTCTATATAATTTATATTATTTTCATACATTTTGAAATTTAAAAACATACCCACCCAAACATATAAAGGGGAAAATCCTTTACACTTTTATTAATAATTCACGAACTATTTGGATCCTAAAATACCTACACAAATGAATTTATAACAACTATCCCCATGTTCTACATGTATTATAGTGGGTATAATACCAACCATTGAAGGATTAATGTGAAACAAAATGGAGTTTGTCTAATGAATATGTCTTTCATTAAAATGAATGTTGTGGTTATCTTTTTTACTCCACCTCCTTAGAATAATAATTATAAATTAATAAAAAATATATATTCAAAATAATAGGTAGTTTTTATGCAAAATAAATGACATATCCCTATCCACTCTCAAATTACATTGGAAATAAATTTTTCATTTCCGAGTATAAAAGACTGAAAGTTGGTTAATTAATGTAATTTTTCTCCATCGTCACCTATCACAAATGGTTGAAATGATGGGTTACATTTTTTTCATATTATATTAACTGGAAATTTATTATTTTTATATATATTAATATTTTTTATTTTTTATTTCTTTCCATCCATTAAAAATTTATTACATTTTTCTTGTCTGTAGAGTGCCATCTCAAGGAATCTTTGTGATATGATTTTCATAAGAATGTAAAATGTATAATATATATGAGTGAATTTAAAAAAATTTACATGATATTTATTATAAAATTATAACCCTATAAATTCGTCATAATACATTACTTCTTCTATGATGATCATTGAAAAACGAAAACATTACTCATGCAATAGTATGACATACCATCAACATGGATATAATGTTTTCTATTTTTTATAGACACATTTAATTGATTGTTTTAATAGAATAATTCATGAATTGAAATTATAAATATTTCAAGATTGTAATTAAATAAATGATTGATTTGTAATCACATTATCCTTAGCTAACCCACCGATTTCATTTTAGACATACAAGGTGAATATTGTAAAACCATAAAACATTAACTAAATTCCATCCATCCAACCATTCAATTTTTATTAAATGGATAAATGATATACAAAGGACATAAGGTGGTACAAAATAATTAAGACCAAGGGCATCCCCATGAATAAGGTTCACCCCCTCGAGTGTAAAAAGAGAGATATGATAAAGACAAGTAACATGGGTAACATGGTTAGCTATAGAAGCCAGGTGATCTGCTACATTGTTCCCCACCCGCCAGGTGTGAGTGACAATAATATCATCATATAGGAGAGCTCTACATTTCATGATGATATAAGATATTGAACATGGTAAGTGCCTTTTACAACCAAGGATACAAAGATGATCATGGTGTATGTTTATATATAAGTGATCTGGATATTCTGCTTGGCACAATGATTGAGTACGGTTAGGACTGCTTTGACCTCATCTTAAAGGGAGTTTCCACTACCATAGTGAGTTGTGAAGGCCATGAGCACACTCCCCCTATAATTCCAAAGAACACATCCACACCAAGTGTCGCACATGATGCAAGATCCATCTATAATGAGTTTTAGGCCATTTGCTCGAGGAGTCAAACTGACCCATTGCCCCTACAGCAGGGGGACAGTCACAGACCGGGGAACCTGAAGCGAGCGGAGGGAAGCAGCCTCCTTCCAATTTTCAGAAAGAGTTACCATATCAAGTTACAAATTACTGTATCTTTCAATTATTTCTCTCATATAGGAGGGAGATGCCTCAAATCTTTCTTGGTTCCTTGAATGACATAAACACCGGTAGCTTGCATGTAAAATAGTCACCCTTTCCGCTTTTTCCATCACAGATCCCTCCACACCCTAGAACCAACTCTCCAGGAAAGGATTATTGTTGGTGTTATCATAATAGTTGTAAGCCGTGGAAGTTTTAAATAAATTCCACACCGCCTGGGCCCAATCGCCCTCGAAGAATAGATGTCGTGTGATTTCTTCCTTCTGGTTTTTGCAACAGTGGGAGCGGGATGAAAAACTGATAACAACCCTTTTAAAATTTTCATTTGAGGGTAAAGTTTATTTCCTGATCCTCCATGTAAGAAAGTTATGTTTCATTAGAATTTGTTTCACCAGGTATGAATATTCCATCCATCGTTCTGATCCTGAGGGGTATAAAGTCAACTGATTTAGCATTTAACTCGCCTCTTTGGTCACTAGTTCGCTCCCTTGTACCAGAGCTTCTTCAAAACACATATAAGATTGTTGGGGTGGGGGAATATTCTCTTTTGGTTCCATAATTGGGTAGGCCAGGTGTTCAGCTATCCAAGATGTCCCACATCCACCATCTCATTCAATGAGGTAAGCCAACACCCATCGTTCATCAGGTCGGTTCTTGATGATAAACAACAAGAAACATTTGATCTTATTACTATCAATTCATATCATGAAAAGTGTGTCTTCACCCCTTTGACATAATTTTATATTAAATTGTAATAAGTGAAATAGAATGAAAAATAATATTTAAATATTTTCATTAATAATTTATATTTATAATATTATTTTCTATTTTGAAATATTCAATGTTATGATTTGGTCATGATGAATGGGTTATATATTTTTTAAAATATCCCTTTATGGTTTCACTTATAACTATTTTTCTTCCATGACCATTTTCTTTTAAATTTTCAAAATTATTTTTAATTGTGATTAAGTTATTTATGAAGTTAATTTTTTACCTTCCATTCTATTAATTACACAATTTAAAATATAATGTTATTAATGTTTTACATACGGGGCATTGTACGTCAAAAACCAAATTTTAATACTTTTTTTCTTTTTTATGAATCATTCTCATTCATGACCATATTTTTACAATTATATTATTAATATATTTACATTGAAATATATTAATTATAAAATACATTTTATGTCTCTTTTTAATTTAACATAATGTTTTTTCTAAAGGATTCATTTCATGAATATTATATAGAACGTTTTCTACAATTTTTAGAATTGAAAAAAGCAATATTATAATATAATATATTCATCATTTATGGTTTTAAGAACGATCTTTACCATTATTTCATATAAATATTTCATTATATGATTCCTTTTTTTATAAATATTTCATCATTTATGATTCCTTTTTTTTCATATAAATATATTCATCATTTATAGTTTTATCATATAAAACTATCTTCTATCGTCTATTAAATATCAATTTTCCTTTTTTTATAATATTTTTCAAAAACTGTTTTAAATGGATGTAATATTTTGATAAGTAAAAATGATTTTATATGGGTGTAAGGGTTCTCTATGAAAGAACCTCATTATTTGGGTTATGGTCATTCCTTCTATAAAATTATCAATCATTAATGGTTGTTATTGCGAATAAATTATATATATATATATCTCATAAATATACCCTGTTCTTTCTCCCTTCCTTTGATAGGGTAATATATTCATTATTATCATTACTCAAATTCCTTCTCTAATATATCTTTTTTTATTATGATATGACGTGAGATTATGAATTTATTTTTTATTACCTAGGTACTTCTTATGTTAATTTATTCCCATTGATTTAAAATATTTAGGAACACGATGTTATGAACATTTTATGATGATTGCGCCGAGATAGTTCTCTAATGTATTTGGAAATGTTCTGGACTCATGAGACATTTTATAGTACCATGTTCTTTATATTCTATTCCCATGTGATTATCCATGATCTTATGATTAAATTAATGTATATGGTACTTTATAATGGTTTCATGTATAAATGTTTTATAATTATTTCAAAAGTATTCATTATTATAAAGGAACCAGTATGTGTTTTATTTTTTCATAAATTTTTGTTATAAATTTTTTTATGAAAATCTATTTGATGAAATATTTATTTCCAAGGTAATAAGTATTTATTGATAGCCCCAATTTCAGTTTTGAAAAGGAAAAAATGTTTATATGTATTCAGTAGATTATAATATTCATTCATTTTTTATATTTCCCTTCGGGATAGTTTAATTCTAATTCCCCATTTTAAAATGGACTTTAAACGATTCTATTGATGTGTAGATAAAATGATTAAGTACATAAGAAAATAATAAATATAGTTCATGAATAGAATAAATTTTATATTATATAGCTATATGTTTATAAATTAAGGGATACAAAGTGTTATATTACTAATTATCTTGTAATATTTATTTTTATAATGGTGAAAAAAATATTATATAAAAACTAATCAATAATGAACCTTAAATATATGAGGATTAATTCTTCACATAGAACTCAATATTTTTAATGTTATTTCTGAGTCTATATAGTGAGTATAAGAGGAAAAGTTTTGATAGAATTAATTACTATGATGATTTAATGTGAGGTTGATTTAATTATTATATACATAATTATGGTAAATAGCTTTTTGGTTGATCAAATGATTATATTATAAGACAACCCTTATGAGGTTTTAAGTGGTGTGAAATTAATGTGATCATTGATAGCTTTTTAGAAATTTATTGGGGTTTCGGTCTGTGTAATAATAATGTTTACTATTAAGTATTTTTTGTACATTATTCTATAGGTATTGAAAACTATTAGGATTCAAATATGATAATGGTAAATAGGATATTATGATATTTTATTTGAGGAATAAATGTTGAATTACATTTTGAATCATATGTGGTTTAAATGTGGATTTATGGTGTAATAGGTTATTTTTAGAAATTATTAACATATATTGAATATTATATAAATAGGTATCATACAGTTTTGTGTATAAAAAATATTAAGAGCTAATATTTATAGAAAATAAAACATTTTGACCTTGGAGCCACTAAATGGTTCCTTGAGTTGGTTGGTCACATTAACTGAAGTGTGCCTCCCCAAACACATGATGATACCTATAAGAATAAATGACATATTGTCATTATAATGGGAGACTATGTACTCATTTTAGAGTGTATCGTAATGGTAGTAATCTAAATAGTCAATAGTACAAGTAGATAAAAAAACCAAAAATGAAAAAATAGAAAAATATCTAGAAGAAAAATATAATAAATAACAATAAAAAGACATGTATAAGACGATGATAATGTCATGTATCTACAACGAGATAGATCATGTATACATAAATCTAGTATAGTTCATCTATAATATGAAAAAAGTCTTGTAATATTATCTCTATATGGAATCACGATCCTAGATTTGTCATGTGCTCCCATACTCTTATTCACATCCAAATCAAGCATCATACATTGGGTGCTTCTCCCGGTCCCAACATTAATCCATGGATTCTTTCTAGGTAACCAAACGAGGCACAAACATTGTGTGTGATAACACTCCTCATTATTCCACCAATGGATTCTATAATAAAAATCCAATACTTGTGATATAATCAAAAGCAGTGTGCAATATATCAGAGGAATACAAGTAATGAATGTGAACTGTGATCCCCTCTACACCATCTAGGATTCCTATAAACAATAATTGAGCATGCATAAACAAGGGAATTTTTAAATCATAAATATCCATGTTATTTTATCAAGTATACCCAGTAGTGTGAAATATGCATACTGTGGTTATCCATAATCATATAAATAAATATCCATAATTCTAATTATGTATAATCAAATGTCAACATCTATAATAGCCTCAACTTGTATTCTATTTTTTTAGTGAAGGAACTGGTCCAAAGAATAGAAGACTGAGGAACCCTCATCGTGTATTAATATAATCTCAATGGAAACTCAGAAAACACTTTAGTGGATTCTATGTAACATGTAAATATAGCATTTTCAATACAAGTCCAAAAAATATGGATCCATAGGGTAGAAAGGCCTACAAAATCCTATAGAATCAGGATTTAATTAGTAAATAGGTATAAGAAATATATTACCTTAATAAAGACACGTGGTGTTTACATTTATATGTATTCCTATTGAAATAGGATTCAAGTAGCTCATCCAATGCATCCACTACCATAATCAATTAATCATATCAATTTTTTCACCATTTTATAATCAATCACATTCAATGATTTAAACCAACTCATATAATAGTTTTTATTATAATAAATTCAACAATTCATATAATATAATAACATGCCAAGGATATATAACCATCTCTTTTACACCCATTCATTTCTCATTATATTAAACACAACTCCCAATAACTGATGTGAGAACACTCATCCAATGGGTTGGTATATAATCGGGAATATGTAAAGGAACACCCATGGGTGACCTAGTATGGTTCTAATAACCCCCAACAATCTGAAAATTAGCAGTGGTGGACAAATATATGGAACAATACAATCAAAAAATGAATTCAACTTCTTTTAGGTGAATTGAAGGAATGTTCAACATGTGTCCCAACTATGCTGATCTATAAAATACCAAACCATATGGGAAAAGGTATAGGCCACCTAATATATACATGTGTTAGAGTAATAATCCAGTACCGATAAATAATTTTTTTTGGATTATGATTAAAATTAAAAATAATAATGAGAATTTGGAAAATATTTCTTATGGATTGAACCTAAATAATTATATTGATATAAGGTCTAATAAAGACAATCATAAAAGGAATCATAAACCGACAAGTGTAGAATCCCCTAGAAGAATGGTGATCGTATTAAATAACAGATGGAAAATGTCAGAGAATCCAATGATTTTCCTTCATATGAATCTCCTAAATATAATGTGTGATGTCCATTGAATTTATAATAAATTATAATTATTTTATAATATATTTGAAGGTAAATGTTCATTTCCCATGTTTTAATTACGTCATATGGTTTAGAAGAATGATTGGCCAAACTGTATTCCAAGTGTGCACCAACCATACATAAATTGTGCACCATTATATTCCTCAATAAATACATCTCAAGGTTCATGATCACAGTTTCAATAAAATTTTGGAAAACTCTTCACATAGACCATTCTAAATGTTTTTAGTTATTTTCATGGGAATGAGGCCATAGTTTCATATTTTCCGCAGATCATGTGGCCATTTTCTGCCCCATTTACAACCCTGCATGGATTTCTTATATTATGCGACCTAGGTTGCTCAAATTATTATAACTTTTCATCCAAGTTTCAATTTACATAAACCAAGACTCTACGTTCTAAAATTTCACTAGAGACCCCCTAAAGCACTTGTTCTCTCATTAGACACATAAATCATGTCAAAAATAATAATTTAAACAAAAAACTAAATGATTTTTACCTCATAGTAAAACCTAATATCATAAAACCTCCAACCCATAAATAAATTTCCCCAAAATATCCATTCCAATGGTAGTCAATAATGACCTACAATTGAATCTTCCCATTTCCCATATATATCAGACTCTCACACCCATGTCTCATCGAATAAATGGCTTTTTTACATAACAACCTTACTAGAAGAACTGAAAATACTTGGGGGACCCTCATTTTCATATCCACCCTTCAAAAAAGATTCTAATCAAGGTATGAATCTACCTACATCTTAACCTCATCTAGATAGAGTGTGTGAGATGGTTCTGAGTGATAATGTTGTAGCTAATACATGATGATGATGTCCTGCATGGAATGCTACCTCTAATTTAACTGAAACAGAATCTCAAATATCCTGACATATCGTGGTGAAAGTATAACTTGTATAATGATATGTCCATGTACAAGATTCATTGATTTATTCAAAAGGACTTGATCCATGATATAGAACTCCATAGATCATTGGTGGTAACAAACACAAGATTTTAGTCTAAACTGTATAGTATCCACCCACTTTCAGATTAAGTAGTCATGATCTAAATCTTTTGAATGAGATGTGATCTATGTAAAGCTTTTTATCTTTTATCTAACACGCACAAGGGTGACCAGAATTAAATAATGTATAAATCAAAATAATGTTCCTTCTATATCATCAATGGATTATTATTATTATATAAAAAACCAACAAGGGGTATATGCCTCTCCCAAGTTCCACTAAAATCAAGGACACATTCTCTAATATTTTCCTCTAAAACATGTATTGTGCACTCTGACTGGCTATCAATATGAGGCTTGTATGTAGTGCTCCAAATCACATTTTACCCAAATACCTTTATAAAATCTTCTTGAAAGGAAATTTAAACCAAACATACATATCCAATAAAATGGTTTTAGGAACCCTATGATGTTAAACTATCTCATAGATATATAACTTCCCAATATCATCTATTAATATGTTCTACCTTTTCTGTAGTAAATTAGTTACCATTATGAATCTATCCATAAAATCCCAAATAACATCATAATAAAAAGGTAACATTAGATACCTAGTCATGAAATCTATCACCACATCTTCACATTTCCACTCGAGAATGTGTACTTTTTATAAATGTCCATCAAGTCACAGGAGTTCTTTCTTCACCTACTGATTGGTGGAACAAATTAGGACCACAAAATCTATCTCATCTTTCATCCCCAAACACCTGTATTGATGGTACATGTAATGGTACATATTGGAATCACCATGATTTACATCCCAAAATTTGGCATGAAACACTCTCATCACCTCCTCATGTATGTTTTTTGTAACCCATATGTGACTATGAATAAACATAATTTTATCCTCACCCATTGTCCATCCATGTCCCAGGTCCTCACATTCCAAAATCTCGAACGTGGATAGGCCTTTAGAATCTGACCTCGGTCTCATCCACCCACCATATAGAATATTGGATGTTTCCACTAAATATAATAAAAAATTCATTCCATGGACATATTAAACCTCATGGATTATCTCTAATATTATTTAAATAATCCTCCACTTCCTACTATCCTGCTAAAATTAATGTATTTGTGTCCTCATACTCATCAACTACTATGTTTCCTTTTCTATGTGCGGAAAAATATCAATGTCAAAAAAATATAGGTACTGAACCACCCATCACTACTTTTTATTAAATTAATTATGTGTAAATATATTCTAGCTTCTAATGAGGTTGATTTGCAATAAAAAATGTTCTCCCATTAAATAGTTCCTCAAACAAGGAAAGGCATGTACCACAGTCGCTAACTCAAGATCATGTGCCAAATAGTTCCTCACATGTCACCTCAACTGATTAGAAATATATCCTAGAAATCACTCATCCCGCATCAAAACTACTCCTAGAACAATGTATTATTCAAAAAATTATATAGTGTTGCCTCATCACAAATCTGGAAGAATTAGCAATGATGAAGAGTTCATTATCCCTTTTATCACTTAAAAGGATGTATCGTAGGTATATGGCTAAACAAACTTCACGCCCTTCATATCCAAGACCAAAATATGTTATTCAATATTATAGAAGGAAAGTATTAATACACACAAATAACTGTATAGCCCCATGATACATTGTATATAAAATATATTTTTGGGATTCTCCTTGGAAACTACAGCTCTCACCTTCTCCAGGTCAACTCATACTCTTGTCTCTGAGATGGCATGACCTTAAGAGGAAATCCTATCCATCTAGAAGTTGAAATGTTTGAGATTATTGTATAACGTATTATATATCAGTTTATTTTAAATAATCTCACGATTTTTTTGGCATGGTCATGTCTACTATGATAATTAACCAACATATTTTCCACAAATACCCCCATAAATTAATCCCAATAAGGATGGAATACTCGGTTCATCAACACCTCTAAAACCATTGACACATTCATCAGAACTAATAACAAAACAATATAACTGAAAATAACATACCTACTATGAAAATATATATGAGATATGACTATAGGCATAACATATATTGGGCGATAACACAATATCTAATCACTGTTTTTGAAAACCCAAGATCATTTGAGATAGTCAAATACATAATCTATATTTTGAAATTGTTACTGGTTCATAATCCTCATATGGATCAATATTCGATAATAAATATAGATCCTACAGATCCCAACTACCTTTTTCAAAAAAGGACTGGTGAACCCCATAGTTAATTATTTGTCTATATAAACCAATTTTCCTCTAACTCTATCAGTTACCTCTTGAACTCCTATGACTTTATAGTATCCATACTATAATATAGAGTGGATAGTGGTGCATCTCCAAGAACTAGATCATAGGAGGGGTACACATATCTATCAATATGTATACGTGAAAATTCATCCTGGAAAACAGCCATAAATGATTAACCAGTGGAGGGAAATATCCTAGACATGATTCTTGATCATCCATATATAAATTAGTAATCTCAACTATCTTCATGGATGTCCCATGATTCTCTAGTCCATATCATCTTTCATGTAAAAACTATTTATCCTTTTGAATAAAAACACCACCCCCTGATGATGTCAAAGTCAACCTTCAGAAATATAAATCACAAGGGATTGAAAAAGTTATATCTAGTTCTTATTAAGTATGATGGCACACCTTGTACACTTAAGGAAAAAAATACCCCAAACAAAGTGACACCCAAAAATATCAAGGGGTTACTCGCTTCATTGGATTTCATTATGTATTTGGATCCCAATAGAGTACCTGAGGTCAAATTACCATAAAAAAATTGAACAATGTGCTCAAGGTTCTCACTAATATGTACATATAAGAAAATATGTACAGATGATGTATCAAAAATAGTAGATACTACAACAGAGGAAACTACAATAATACCTCTCACTATAGACAGATCGTTGCATTTATCCTTAGGTAATGTTTATTAAAAATATATTAGGCCTGAAGCATGTCCCTGGGAAATAGTATCACTACCTGGAGTAGCGCCACTATACTTTCTTGGTACAACTAGTTTTTGGATCCCTCAACAACCACCAGAACCTCGGCTTAAATGCAAGGATTTTTCCCAAATCCCATATTGATTTGGAACTATGAATCCCACTCCCAATCCATGATTTGGAGTCAACCCCCTTCTAATGATATTTATATTATGGTCTTATAGAAACATTGTATGTCTTCCACCCTACCTCAATATCAACACATCATAGGGTCTCAATCACACTTATTCCTCATATTCCACAATCTATAACACTGATTGTATATAATAAAACTACCAAAACTAATAGCTTTGTTTGTACTCCCCTCATGAGAAGACTCAAAATGGCACATTCCATCACTAGAATCTGGAACACTGGGTCGAGAGAATGATCCATCCTACTCTACACCACTACCTTCCCTTAGTTTCTGAGCCACATTAAACACCTAATTTACTATCCCTATTATAGTATTCAAATAACACACATTGACCTATGATAAAAAAACATTTCTGATACCTTCCTCAAATTTCATCAAACATGATGGCCCATTCACAAAATAAATTAAAATAGAATTATTAATCTCCCTATAAAAGAGGAATATTCCATAACAGTCCTCATTACCTACTCCAAACTCATAATCTCAGTGTTCTTATGAACTCATAGAGTATAGGGGAAAATTATTCAGAAAACATTGTTTGGAAATCGATCCAAACCCTATCCCAAATCACATCGAAATTAATAAAATTATGCCACCAATGCTAAGCTTCTCCCATAATAATATAAATCTTGAGATTCACTATCTTCCCATGAGGTGTATCCATATGTTCAAAAACAATAAAAGTAGTCACGCGACATATCTCAACATATTATAGACCTCCATCCCCTGAATAAATGGGTGGATACAACTATTGGATCACACATATATTCACTGCCATAGACGAGTCATGATACTAGGCTCCTAAAAGCTCTATGTAAAGCACAGAAAACACATGTAGAATAGTGTCTCAACACATATGTCTGGAAAAATCATTTGTATCATAAATAGCAGTACATAAGGATCTAGTGGTATCCCATACCCGCTTATAATTCCTAGATTTCCCCAACATGCAATATTATGACTGAAGGTTCTCATGGTAGAATTCATGTAAAAATCAAAATACATGACTCTAAAATTGTATAAATATACAATAAAACAATTTAAAATACTTTTATATGTTAAATTATTCATATAAAAAAATAAACACCCTCTAATGTGTAAAAATAAAATGTTTCATAATCACTAGTGATACTAGCTACTACCCACTATAATTCCATTTCTAGGTCAAGTTATCTACTTCAAAAATCTCGATTTCAGAAAAATTATTTTTTATTCACAATATTAATTAAAGGTTTGACCCAAATGGGTGACCAATATTTCATTAAAAGGGTACATACACCTCATGAATTAATGTTTGGAATGTCATTAACCAACCCGGATACCCTATTACCCTAATACCGGAGCCGAGAATATCATTGCTCAATGGGAGTTATGGATCACCATGGGTTAACGAATTGAAAAGCAATCATACAATATTATAGAGAGAGAAATATTACACAAAAGGTGGAAAAAATATGATCATATTAGAATTCTCAAAAAACCCCAAATGAGAAAGTACTAGAAAAAAACTTGTATAAGAAACCCCAAATGATACATCATCAATGATCCTAAAATAATTTCAAATAATCTCAATTATCCTAATGATAAAAATACTCCATTCCCAAATGGCCAAGAAGATCCACCTCTTCAAAGAGGCGCTTTCCCTTTACTCTAATGTAATAGAATAAAATTGATAAATACAAGAATGAAAGATAGTTTATTATCTAAAATACCAGAAGGGTCAACTGAGGTTCTCCTTAATAATAATCCACAATAATTAACCAAATCATTATTCGAATATTAATTACAATAGTAATTTATTAATAAATTAATATTTAAAAAACACTTTTCATTTTAAATAATTCAAAATTTTCATAAAATTTCATAACTAAACATTTTATATAAAAAAGTGTATACAAATTACTAGGCCTGATCTAATCCATTAATTAATCCATAAAATTTATATCAAAGTAATTTCAATAATAACCATGCACATTAACCATATAGTATAATATTTTTTGGTTAAATGATCCTAAAACAATAATATTAGGGATCACAGAATATTAGAATACATGTCCCTTATGTTTGTTCTAAATATGAAACCGCAACATTCCATTTATAATTTTAATTTTCTATCTACATTTTTTCAGAGTTATCATTGTCAATATATTTATATGGGGTTACAATACTACTATGATTTTTACCAAATAATCCAATAACTACCCAAGATCACATGTGCTCAATCAATAAATCAATAACAAGATAATAATTTCAAATCAACTTAAAATAGAATTCCCCCATTTCCAGTTTCAATGTTAAAATTTGTATTTAGAAAAAATAATAGGAGTTTTATATCAATTAAATATTTTATGAAGATAAAAAAATATCATTATTTCTTATCCAATCAAATTAATTCATTTTTTCAAAAATCAATATTATAATTAAATTTTACAAATTTCATCAATTTCAAGTCACCCTCCGAATTCAAATTCCATTGGAATTGTAGGTTTCCCCCAGAATTATATAAAAATAAATTCCAATTCCAATTCACATTGAATTTGGGTTTTCATATTTTAGTTTAAAAAACTTTATTTCGATTCCATAAATTCAACGTTAAATCAATTGGCCAAATATAAAAATTACCATATAACTTTAATCAGAATATTAAAACTCAACACCCACATTGGGATTTCCAAATGATGAATAATGGGAATAGAGACCTAGAAGTCAATCCTAGCTTAGATATCAAAAATAATGTTATTTTTAATCCATCAAACACATCATAATATAAAAACCCTATTGAGTAAATAATGAGAGGGAATGAGAAAAGGAATAAATGAAGATTAACTTATTATAGAGATAATGAATGAGATTTATCACACTCTAATCCACCATGTAAGGGGGATAGAAAAACCTAAAAGGGTTCTTAAATTCCACCAAGACATAGAAAGTAATAATACGTGGAGTTAAGGTTTATTTGGAGGTAAAAATATTGTTTATAAATTTTGAAAATATTTTTCTGAAATAAAAATTACATATCACACTATTATTTTTGAAGAGCCGCATTGTTAGACAAATTATTCACCCTAACCGTGGATGCCCCTATTTGAATAAACAGTTTCCACTAGGTTGTGGAATTATTTATTAACCCATGAACCAACCATAAAACCCCCCACATCCAAGGTATAGACAATTTACACAAGATGGGTACATAATTTGGGAAAATTGTTTTCAAACTGTGAATAACCTAAAATTTTCAAAAAAAACTCCACATTCCACCCAAGATAACAAGAGACAAACCCCAAACCAAGAAAAAAAATTAAAATAGGGATGAGGAGTGCCTGAAATGCACTATGTGTTTCTACAACCTCCCAAAAATATAATCTTTTTGTCCCCAAAAATCATGTAAATATGTTTCTATATAAAAAAGATAAAGCCACTCTTATCTCATCAGTGCCTCTATCTCTCATGTCTCCTTTGAATATATATCTTGCTACCATAGTACTATATATAAAGGTATCATCCTCCCATGAATTCAAATGTTACTAGAATCATCATTCATATATATATTCCAACCAATTGACAAATCAATATCAACATTAATATCACTCCATCATAACACATGAGATGAATTAGAAAGATACATTTGTAGTTGTGATACATGGAACATGTTATGTATCAGACTCAAAGACTTTGGATTTACTAAATGATAGGAAATTATACCTCGTACGCAACAACATTAAAAGGTCCCAAAATAAGTGGAGACGTTTTCCCGTTCCACCCAATCCATTGATGACCTAAATGGGGTAAAACATTCAAGAACACCTCATCACCAACTAAAAACCCCAACTATATTTGACGACGATCATCATAAGATTAATAATAGCTCTATATTGTTAACATTATTAGATGAATAAATTGACTACATTTTTTTCATGTTGATACATGTTCAGTAAAACCAGTTAACGCCCACCAATCAATAACTAACATAGTGTAGATTTACAAGTACTTCCATATAAGGCCTCACAAGGTGCCATTATAGTCATGTATTGTAAACTACTATTATAATAAAACTAAACTAGTACAAAATGTTCATCCCAACCTCCACCCAAATAGAGAATGTAGGTATAAATAAAATATTTGAGTGTCAGTATATCCCTTTTTGTCTAGCCATCCATCTATAGATGATATTCCAAACACTAGTGAACTAGATATTTCAGTTCCTCTTGGAGTCCACATAAAAAAGTTAAAACTAGAATTTGGATAATTATCAAAAATAGTAGTAGATGGAACTCGCTGGAAATAAAAAATCACTCTCAGATAGAGATTCCACATATCCCCAACTTTGGTTGTATATGGGATGTGTATGAATTGGATTGATTTTTTCAGCCTATATATCATAAACCATATTGCAATATTCATTATCTATAAATAAATCAACCAACCCACATAATCCATATAAATTGCGTCCCACTTCCATGAAATAAATATAATTTTCTTAAGAAAACCCTATGTCTTTTGATGTTGTGAATTGACCTTTTTTCAAGTACATCAGTACAAAAAAAATTCGGTAATATCAGGTCTCATACCTCATATCCAGAATTATTATCGCCTATTATAAAACATATTTTTCACTTTCGGGAGAAAATCACATTATTGATTATGGGAATACCCCATAATATAATAACTCATAGGAAATTGAATAAAATATCAGTTTTAGAAACATATCATACCCTCTATGGATAATTTCCACTTAGTAATGGTATCCCCATCATAAAGAGACTTCCACATTCTATGAAAATCATCATAAATATAATGTTCTTGAAGAATCATCTCAACAATTGTAGATATTATATTAACACTAGCCAAGAAAAAATCATCCACCATTTCCAAAAAACCAATATAATACTATGAAAAATACAAATCATGATCCACTATTCAAATTATTCTTTCAGGGTAGGATTTGGATGTTTTTGAGTCAAAGAATCAATAGTGGAATTATTTTCCCCAGTGTATAGGAAATATCAAAAAAAATATTTCAAGTACATCACCAAATGTATTTAATATATATTCAAATATTTTTTAGTGAAGAAATACCTCATTATATTGAGGTTAGATTAATCAGTAAAACTTTTAATTAAATGTTGAGGTTTCTAAATCTTTCACTCATTTATTAGGGCTACAAGTTAAGGGTTTTTGGTTAATTAATTCTTCTCACTTGGACTAAGTAGTGAATATACATAGGAAATAATGCGATCACCCTCCATATAAACATAGCCAAAATAAAACTTAATGGATCATAGAACACCACATATCCTTGCACATAATCTTGAAGAATCAACACCAAATAAAAATTCAAAAGAGTTTTTCTCTCAATAAATGAATCTGAAACTTCTCATCCCATATAAATGACACTCCTTTCCGAGTGATAGAAAACAGCCTAAAATTAAATTTTGGGAAATGTTTTACGTTGCTGATATAAAATCTATAAAAACAAAAAAAATATATGATTCTAAATTCATTTTATTATTTTTACAATGTTATATCATCTTTCACATAATCAGGATTTGTTGGGATACCTTGATATGATACCACATGTCCAAAGAAAATCACTTCCCTAATCAAAAAATCACATTTTCATAGCATCGAATAATTTCAGTGATTAATCGCCAATTATAGAACAAAACAAAAATAACTCACATGATACTCCATATACATAGATTAAAATAAGATGTCATCCACAAATACCACCATGAATGTATCAGCATAATCAAGTAATATATAGTTCATCTAATCCCTAAATGCTATACAAATATTGGTTTGACCAAATAGTATGAAAAATAAATAATAATTGACATACCTTTTCAATAATGTGTTTTCATAAAGTTAAGTCTTTGATAACCAATTAACCCCTTTTAAATAGAAAATATAACATCAATCCATTACAATGGATAATTATCATTTTCATAACTCTCAACAATTTCTTATAATCAACAGATAAGTCAAGTGTTCCTTCATATTTCGTTGTAATGAGAACATATGATTCCTAATGTGACACACTTTGTCATATAAATACATTATGTAGAATATCATCCAACAAAGTATTCAACACTTTCATTTCAGCTAGTTACATGTTTTAAGTGTTTATAGACACTGGTTTTGTATCGGGCAATAGATCAATTTAAAACTCATCTTCCCTTAATAATTGAATACTAGATATGTCATAAGGAAAAATGTCGGTAATCAAAATGAAACCTAGATATATGTCATCAATCAAGGATTCTCAGTCTATATCAAAATAAAAAACTTTTATTTCATTCCCCCAAGTTAGATATGAAGACCTATCTCTACTCGACCTCATGTCCCATTCACCATAAAATATACGACATGCCTCATCAGACATGGTAAAGGAGAACTGTTGGAGGTAAAAATTAATTTAGGATTTATTAGAAACAATCTAATTTATCCCAAAAATAAAAGTAACAAGGTTCTTGTTGATAATCAAAAAATCCCAAGTAATTTCAATATCTAATAAAGGGAATGTACATGATAGAAAAAGGAGTCCCTATTCTCTCTTCATTCTGTGGGGTGTAGTTACATCCATCATACAAGAGAAAAGCTACACTTAAATATTTAACAAGATTACAATATTGGATGATATAAATTATTGATATGCCCTGGTATAAAATAATAATTCCCTAAAGAAGGTTCTATAATGATGGTAACTCTAACAATAATTGTACTTGTAACTTTTTCCTCTGGTTACTCTTCCACAATGTAAAATTGATTCATTACAAATGTTTGTAGCTCAAACGCCTTATATCTTTATGAATCTAATTTCCCTGTAGTAACTTTTAATATTGATGGTTTATTTCAACTATATGGTAAATAAAAGATATATAAATACTTTTTAATATGGCTTAGACATCCATATGATCTACATATCATGGGTTCCATGGGGTAAACATATTTCAAATTCCCATGATTTCAACACTAAAAGTAATTAAAAGGGCATATTCCATACTCATAAGGAATTCTATAATTACCCTGATTTTGAGAACCACTATGATACTCATCATGAATCCTAATTATTTTAAATGAACTCATAGAACTACCATTGGATGAAAACCTTACACCCATCAACCATATCATATTATCCAAATCAATCTCAACCATTAATGATCAAAATGAAAAGTCAGTATAAAAGAATTTATTTATTAAGACAACCTAATAATAAATACCAATTAGAAATCCCATCCAGAAATTTTCATATTCATATCAAAATTTGATAAAATATCATTTGAAAACTACACATGCCGAGTGGAGTTTCTCACATGTTTTGGCACGGTCCTATCACACTGCTCATGTTTGAAAAAGTCCATAGCCTTAAACGCCAATATATAATTGGGATAGAACTTTTCTATGAAAAGAATCATAATGTCCTTCCACTATAAAAATCATGCTTCTTCAATGGCACTATTGTGACCCACCATTTCTACTAGGTCATTCTAGTTCGAAGGTGGAACAATTCACCTTAATCATATCAGTGATTCAACAGAACTCAACAAAAATTCCCAGTATTTCTATAACAATTATCTACCATTGAAGATTATTATTTCCTTGGATCACTGGTGGAATCTCAGGAATGTACTCCCATGAATAGTATAGAATTCGTCACCCTAGGGATCCATAGTTAGAACCTATATGTGAACTACTGTAGGTTCCTATCTCAGATCATGCATATCTTGTATATCTATCTCAAATAGATTCTGTTATAGTAAATGATTTGATTACTAGGGTTAATCTGATGCTTCCTCGTACATTCCTATTATCTGGACATCTCAGAGACATGATGCTTCACCACATTAGAATGAAACATTGGTGACATCATAAGGTCACTCAGATCAACAATAATATTATATAATTATGTTAATTAATCTTATAAGTTCGATATCGGGATTTCGATTTAAATCTATGAATATAAAATGAAGGTAACTGGATATAACTAATCCTCAAGATGAAATTTACATACATCCCAATATGACTTATGTCTCGTTATAATGATATTGGGTTAGTATCTCACTCACAAATACCTATTATGTCCCTAAATATCTCAAACTACACAATGACATCACCAAAAATGATCAACATGCACCATTGATACAACTTCGTCATGAAATTTCTAAGATAATTTGTTACCATGATACGTGATGTATCACTGACATAGCTCGAAGGATATTCCTGATACCCATGGGTTAAAGAATAGAACATGTAATCATACAATATAAAATATGGAACAAATTTTCCACAAAAAAGTTGAAGAAACTAATACATATCAATATGATCAAAAACAGAAAAAGGATACAGTAAAAAAACAGATAGGAATATCAAACCCTAATCAATACATCATCATAGTATGAAAAATGTATAACAAAAACCTAAACATCATATATGTATCAATAGTACCAACATGAATAGTCATGAACATCTACCTACTCCATGAGGTCATTTCCATTACATGTACATGGAATATTAAAACCATTAAATTCTTAATGAAAAATCTAGGGTCTATGATACATTCTCAATAGGGTTCACCAACTGTTTTGTAATATGCTTCCAAAATAATTTACCCTATCTTGCTTTATGTTCTAAATAGAGTATGCATGAAATTACAGATGAATATTTTAAACTAAAAATTATTTTCAATTAAAATTATAACAACACTTTGAATAGTTGATTATGAATATATTTTATATAAAATTGTTTATATAAATTTAACACCATTTGTAGATTATTTTCACCATTAATGGAATATATATCAATGTTATCACAATTTATTCTATGATCTTCTGCCATGTGGTATGATAGTTCCTTGTAATGAGATCCTCAGTCTCTTATATCAATTAACAAGGAACAAGTGTACACAAATCCATCGGACTAGAGCTAAATTGGACTCAACAACATTGCATCAGGAATATGATTTTTTTTCTAGATTCTTTTAGAGTTTTCATCAAATATAATTTTTAGGGAATTATCACTCTAGAATTATGGCCCCAAATAACCCACTAAATACACAGGATCACATGTTCTCAATGAATCAATTCATAATAGGATATTAATTTCAAATATGTTTAAAACAATATTTCACAATTTCATGTGAAAATATGTTACATTCACTTAAAAACCCAACACATGTTTTTTTCACAAATTGATTTTATTTTCATAATAAAAACAATCATTGACTATTATAAAATAATTTTTGACCATTAAACACAAAAATATATTGCATGATTAAATTTTAAAATTCCAAAAATTTCACATAGCACAATAAATTCTAATTCTATTGGAAGATGTTTTTTTAGATAAAAAATCAATACCAAATAAATATTAATTCTATTTTTGAAATTTTGTTTCATATTTAAAATTATAATTAATTGAAATACATTCCAAAAATTCAAAGATAAATAAATTTTTCGAACACTAACGGAACATCCTATATTAAATCATTGTATCAACACTCAACCCCCAATTTTTATGTTCTCAGTGTTTTAAATATGTGATAGAATGGTTTGGATAAACATTGTGACAACCTTGGACAACCCACAATATTCCAAAATTTTTAACATGCTACATGAAACTATTTGAGATGAATTAAAATAAATTAATAATCAAACAAATTGGTCAATGATTACCAGAAATTAGACATATTATCCCACATGGAATCCACATAATCCAATCCATAACATGTTCCAGTACCTTTGACCAATTTACCATTACTCAATATTACATTATTGGATTCCTAGGGTATCTATTGTGAGCTATGAATGAAAATACTATTTAGGTTTTGGAAGGAACTCTAAGCACCAACAAATTTCTCAATCCCAAGAAAAATACATCAATCTTGTCACACATATATTATGCAAGGAACACATAATAACATCATGTAGTCAATCTATTCATCCTATATAGCATGGTGTAATCCATGAATTTTGAATACTGATAGCTTACATAAATGATGCATGAGATGGAATACCCTTATCATGTTAGGCCATTGTAAAATTAAGTCATCAATCATAGAGATAGTGACATCACAATTACTGTGTATCTCCCAATAGTGGAATCGAATTATCTATTGGTAGAAAAATAAAAAAAAAACAATATTTATTCTATGAAATTTGATTTTTTCTTGTAAGGGGGTAAGACTCTGTAAAGAAAATTCCATATTGAATAACAACTCATTACTATTCTCTTGTCTATTTTCTCATAACAATATCTACAAAAAAAACATGGATCCAACAATAATTTGTAACATCCAAACCTAAGATCCATTAATCTGCGGACGAAGTTGGTGGGTCACATTGCCTCAAGCACACCTACTTGTATAAATTATCATTCCAAATACTATATAGTTCCTAGAGTGTGTCTATGAGGATACAATAGCATCATGATTGAGTGTAGCATAATGTTTGTAATCAGAAAAGCAAATAGAGGAAGCAGATGAAATAACATAACATTGTACTGATGAAAATCATCTAGTAGACTATAATAACAAATAACCACACAAATTTATGTATAATATTATGATATAATCATGTATATACAAATATTGAAATTACATATTTAGTAATATAGTTCAATACAGGTATCAAATAAACAATAGATAAAAACAAATACACTCCCCAAAATGCATCATGTGCCTAGCTCGGTCCTATTCTCCCCTACTCCAATGAAAAAAAAATCAGTCATAGTATAGTGTGAACTTTACATGGACCCTATCTATATCCAGGAATTCAATATAGGTATCCAATAGTGGACTGAATTGGTTCTGAAATAATAGATAGTAGGACACCACATTCAGTGTCTACAACAAATCTAGTCTGTGTTAAATTAGGAGAAGAAAAATGTAGTATAACATAGTTTTAACAGAAATGAATGTAATGTGTGATCCTATATAGAAATGAATGTATCATTGTATTAAACTTTTAAGCAACCATTATAAATGTATGCAATAAAATTTGAAATAAATAAGTTATTTTTTCAATCTACATACTTGATTCAAATACCAATTCTAGGTAAATCTACAAGCATCGAACAGATATCCACAATGGTCACACAATGTAACAAATAACAACATCCATAGAAACCACACAACATATTCCAATGTCAGACCTAGATGTTTTGAATCCAAGGTATAGAAGACCAAGGAATCCTGTTCAAGGACAATAAAAATATGAATGAAAATTAGTAAATAAATTGGTTGAGTCTAATGATCTTGACAATAGAGAATGTTCAATCTGTTTCCAACAAGCAATATCTCTGGAGTATCGTTCCCAATATCATCACATAGAATCAAGATCAATGGAATAAGCAGGTACAAGGAATCCACTACTATAGTCAAGACCAATGGAGGTGAACTTTCTAATGAGTCCTATTGAATCTGGATCCAAGGAACTCGTCTCAAGAATCCACTACCATAATCATCTCATTATCTCAGTTCATTCACAATTTCATAATCAGGCACATTCCATGTGATAATACAACTCATATTAAAATTATCATTTTAAAAAATTAATCAATTGACATTATATAATTATATGGAAAGGTGGGATAACCTTTTCCAATTCATTAATTCAATTATTATTCAAATAATCAAGGCTCCCAACAAATGTTGATCTCACAATCACCAAGTAGTGTGGTATAAAATAGTGTAGATGAATAGTCACACCCCCTTAGTGAAATAATTTTGGGATTATATCCATCAATAATAAAAAAAGTACTATTATGCAGACAATATAGGTTCGAATTCATTCAAATAAATAATTTTATTCATTTTAGGGCCAATACTGGAATGATTTGTGTGAAACATAACTAAAATGAGATATAAAACATCTAAACCATTTTGGAAATAGTATAGACCACCAATCATATACTGGTGGTAGATGAATTGTCTAGTATTGTCCTCTAATTCAGTCCAAATTGGTATAAAATCAATGAATGGATGAAAGGCATGAAAATTGGGAATATTATCATACAACTAAATAACTCTATCAATATGAATAAAAATTTATAGGAACATAATAGGAATTAAGAACATACAGGTGTGGACCTAATTAGATAAACAGTGTTTGAATCCATGTTTGGGTGGAGAAATATGAGAAAATCATATGATTTGGCTACTAAAGGGGCTCCCAAATGTGAATGTTGTTTTCCATTGGTGGAATGAAATAATGATTTAGGTTATAATATATTTTTACATAAAAGTTTATTCTTATATTTTATCTGGGTCGCATGGTTTTTCCACACTATTGACCAAACTATGCACCAACTGTGTGCCCTTCACTACCTCATGGGAGACCTCACATGGTTCAATCACATGATTATGCTAAACGTTCCCAATCCATGTTTTAGCCTCTGTTCACATACTATAGTTATTTTTATGTGTGTGTGACCCTATTTGTATATTTTTTGCAAAACATGAGGCCTCCTACAACCCCTATTCAACCCTGCATGATTTCTGGAAACTATGTGGTTCGAGTATCTTGGTTTCTACATAAAATGTGTCTCATCATTAATTTCGCAAATCATGTAATCCATCTCCAAAAATCAACTGATATCCCCTTGAATACTTTATTTCCATTATAAACTAATGTTAGGTTATATCTTAGGACGTAAACGAAAATAAAAAAGATTCATACCTCATATGAAAACATGATATATTACAATAGTCAAATTTCAAATTCATCTCTACATAATATTAGATATAGCCCATTATATTTGTGGGTTTAAATAATTTTTTTGGAATTATTTGATGAATTTTATTTTTTTATCTAGGGATTTATGATATACTTTTATTGGCATTGTTTAGGACCTTGAGAAAAATGTTGTATTTCTTCATATGACTGTTTATTATTTGAGGAATTTTGATAACTCCTGGAAACAATTTGTATTATATTAATTTATAAAGTTATGATTATTATTTTTCTATCCTTTTTTCTGATTATGTGATTTGTTAGAAGATATTTTTAGTGTTTCGGGAATAAATAAATATATCTTGAATACTAATAATTTGGATCAAAAGATGATATTATTGTTGATATTAAGTAAAGGATAAAATACTAGTTTACATGTAAGAATAATATTTTTATGTTACTATTCTCAATGGTATATGTAATCCTAAACATATAGAAGTGGATATTATAAAATGTTATATCATTACCTTCATTTATGATGAATCAATGGTATTTTAAAAATAATTATTATTTGAGGTCATTAAATTTTTTTTTTATTATAACCATTTTAATTACCAATGATCTTTGTCCATATCTATCATTATTTGGACTTTAAATTTATCCTCTATGTCCATATTTTCACTTCCCCCTATTGTTCTCCAATTTTGAATCATTTTTATGAGTAATCCTATACGACCAGCATATTTTAATTTCCCTCTGCTAATGTAGAAGATTTATTATTTAATTTTTCTATGTGGCAATTCAAAAAGAATTTTCACATATGTGAAACCATTAATTACCATGATCAAGTTCAAATTTCGAGTATTCAATATTTAAAAGTGGTTACAAATTTTCACCCCTGATTATAATTGATAAATATTTTGGTTGATAGATTACACGATACACAACATTGTGTTATTGGAACAATTAAATATATATATATATATATATATTACCATTATAACATAGCCATCAAATTAATAGATATGAAAAGGATTAATAAAATTGTTAAAAATATTTATAAATCACTTACTCAATAATAATTTGTTTATAAATTCTTAGGAATTTAATATTAAATTTTTGATAATGTTATTTTATCTGTCAAAAATAAGATTCCACATAATATTTTTCTATTTTTTTTATTATGAGTGGATATTTAATGTAATTTCATCATGTTTTGAGAGTGTTAATTTATAAAACTGTTATATATCTTAAAATAGTGATATTAAAATTTATTTTTGTCACTTTTAATTATTTTTTAGGTAATATTATATATTTCAATGAGTAGAGAAAAGTATCTAATTTTGTTTAAAACTGTATTTTTTAATGTATTTTTAAATTAATAAATAATTTTTTATTAGTTTAAAAATTTTAGAAGTTTTATTTGAATAAATAAAATTTAATTAGAGTCCATGAAATTAATTTTATCTTGAAATTGTTATGAAAAATATTTATAAATAAAAATTATTTTTCCTAAAAAAACTATTATTTATCACATTTTGTAAATTTAATTTTAAATTAGACAGAACAAAATTTTTAATTTTATATTAATTTTTAGTGGATTGTGAATTGATTTTCTTTATTTTTAATTACTAGTAATGCTATAACTATTTTAAATGCATACGTAATGGCCACACTATCTTTATTCAATGAATAGAAGATTATAATAAATGATAGAAATAATGTAATAAGTAATATAATTTGAATAGATTATTATGTCCCATGATTTTTGAAGTTTAAAATATAAAATTCATGAATTTTTTAGGGATTTAATTTTAATTATATTGTTTTAATAATGTTTTTATGTAAAATTATATTTATAGTTCAAAAATGGTATTATGTTTTTCTTACTATAAATAATATTTTATTAAATGGTTCAAAAGTACTAAAATTATTATAATAAAGTGGTTTATTGGTATATTTCTAAAAATATCACAAATTTACACAATGGACCAATTTATATTTTCTACTGATTATATTTACCCATTTGTAGTAAAAACATCATCCCTATAGTAATTGTCAACAAGGGTTTACATGGGATGAAACTAAGGGATAAAGTAATATCCTAATATAAACTTGTCTAATTATTGTTGAATGATATAATTTTTAATGTTCCTCTTCATATACTTGAAATATATAATTTTCGATCCATTTTCACAGGATAAATATTTTGTTTTAATTTAAGACATTAGAAATTACAAAATTCAAACTCCACTAATTAAAAATATGACATTATCTCTCAACTTTTCATCACAATTCATCAATAATTTATTAAGGAAAATATCAACCGAAATCCCATATTAACATAAAAAAAAGTATAGAGAACTTATTTTCGGTATAATACAAACCATTAAGGGATTAATATGTAATGAAAATGAGGCTGTCTAAGGAAGAGGTGTAGATTTTAACAAACTATTTTTTTTTCTTTATTTTTTCACATCCTTAAAATTAAAATCAAACATAATGAAATAAAAAACATAGGTATATTTTTTATATGCATATATATTTATTTTTATGTAATGAAAAATATCAATCTTTTCTCCCATGTAATGTGAGACAATGCCATTTTTCATGTTTATGGAAAACTACGCCCTTGTAATGAAATGTAATTAATTTTCCATCACTTCCTCTCACATCCAATTTTAATGATGGATTTAATGTATATGTATTACATTTATTAATTAGTTATCATTTAAAACTTTTAATATATCATCTGTTTTATATAAATCTATCCATTTTGGATTGATGAGGAAATTCATATATAATTGTGGATTACATCCTCAACGTTGTTATGTGATTCATTTTTTAATAAAATTCTTCATGGATACAATATATGTGTTTATTTAAAGAAATTATATGAATATTATGATTTAATTACCATCATTTAATTTTAAAATAATACTTACCTTCATTAAATAATGATCTTTGAAAAAGAAAATTTTACTCATCCATATGTATGACCTATAATCTATATGATTGTAATATATAAAAGTTTTCATAACCATAATTAAAGGGTGTTTATAAGAGAATAATTTGTCTAAAATTGGTATTTTTGTAACAATTAATAAAATTTTACATATGGAATAATTCTATAATTTAATACAGTCATCCTAATGATGTCATTTCTAATACACTAATTGAATATATTCAATGCATCTGATGCGAACATAATTTATTAAGTAATTGTTTATAGAATGGAAATAAATTAAACATAATGAAAAATTTACAATAATGTTCTAATTTTTTTTAATTTACTGTATGTTTATTATTTTGGAATATAACAATTTTACATGATTATTCAACATCGATGCAAGGGAATTTTTTTTAAACTAATTCATATTTTTTTATTATAACTATTATTAATACATGTAAATTTTATTTAAAATGATTCAATGAAAAATATCCATTCATTATTTAATGTTAATGTTCTTTTTTTAACATATTTTATTATTTTTACCTTTTTTTTAAAAATTGAATATTTTAAAGTTATATGAATGGGAAATATTAAAAACATTGTATTAAATGTTGTAATGATTTTTTTTCAATTATTCTTATACATATCCAAATTAATAAAATTATTTATTAACATATTATTAGGGATATTATTTAATTATAAATATTGTTTTATTTCTATATTTATTTTTTTCAATTTTTTTCTAATGGATCCTTTTTAACTATATTAAATTGATTTCTTTTACATTCATTATAGATGTAAAATATAATTTTCTATTTTAACATATGAAACATCAAATATTTTTTACACCACTGTAACTATAATTTTATTGTTTAATTTATTTATAAGAATCTATTTTTTCAGTTTCAATCCTAGATTCACTGTGTTTTGTGTATTTTTTAATAGACTTTAAAATTGAATGAATATTTTGAGATATTGAAATTTTTTTATTGATATAAGGGATCTCTCTGAACCTCCCATTTTATTGGATACTAAACATTCCCGAGCTAGATAACATTCCCCCTATTAAATTTAAATGAATTATTATAAATTATTCATATATATCACTCATATAAATTCTTTTATATTTCATCCCTTCATTGATGGGTTAATTCATTCTTTATGATCATTTACCAAATACATTCTCTATGAAAACTCTTTTGATTATTTTTTTAGGTGATATATTGAAACCCATTTTAATTCCAATAATAATTATTATGATGATTAATTATTATTTGTATAGATTTTTGTTGTTCATATATCATGAACATATCTTGATGGAGGTTCTAAGAGAGAACTTCAATGTATTGGGTAAAGTATTTGTCCCATTATATGTCATGTATGATATTAGGGACTAATGTTAATCTATGATTGGACTTAGTCAACCATGTAATGTTGGCATGGATGTTTTCTTTAGTTATACATATTTCATGTTTTCTAATGCTTCAAAATTTCCCATGATACAATGATCTTATGATTCCATGTTCATAATTTTATTCTCTCATGTGATTAATCAACAGATTACCTTTAATATAATGTAAATTTAACTTTAATATGGTGTAATTTATTATATTTTTTAAAAAAATTACATTAATATTTTTTCACATTTTAAAAGGAATCATTATCTGTTTTATTTTGGAATTAGTATTTCATATTAAATTTTTTATGAAAATATCTTGTCAAGAAAATTTATTTCATGTTAAATAAAATGTTTACATTTGAAAAAGAAATATATTTTATGATAAATCTTAAACTAAAATGATTTCTTATTTCTATTTCTATTTCCCTTAATATTATTTTCATTCTCATAAGTTGTTATAAAATATTATTCATAGAGTTTTACATGTGAGTAGGGAAAATTTTGTGGTTAATATGAACATTGCAAAGACATGTTATGAAAATAAAAATTGTGTTGTAAAAATGTTTCCTTTTTGGATAAAATGGATAAAAAGTATATGTTTCCACTTTGTGATGTATTATTTATTTATCTATGGATGATGTAACAATTCTATAAATTATTAACGATAAAAATATACTCAAATATAATAAAATAATATATTTTCATAAAAAATATAATATATGGTAAAAATGGAACAATGGAATATAACTCTATTAAATTTATTTGTATATATTTATAATTCAAAAAAATTACAACATTTCTAACACAACAATAGTCATGAATAATTAATGTTTCTCTCCTATGTATGTACATTAAATTTTATATCATTTTTTATAATATGTATCATTTTTTAGATAGTGTACCTAGTGTAACAAAGTATTATTTTAGTTATACTAATTTTAATTAATAATGTGTCATATTTCATGTTCTTGGTTGTTTATATCAATTTCAATGGATAAAAAATGTTTTTCTAACCACTATAGATCTCCCAAAAGAACCATGTTTATTAGTCTGGTGACCGATAGGATGGTGGATAACTGGTTTTATATTATGTCAGACATTGTGGCATTTTATGTTAAAACATGCACACTTGGAAAATAACATAACACATTTTTTGTGCAATGATAGCAAAATTGTATGCCCAAACCAAGAATCCTATTTATTATAAAATAACAAAGCACAAATATTTTGTATGATTTAATAAATCTTTTATCCAGACCATGATAATAAATGTAAATGGTTTTATTTTATATATATTTACTAGAAATTTATCTCATTGTAGAAATTATTTCTCAAATTATAGTCTCTAAAACAAGATCTTAGACCCATAATTTATTTGAGACTCCCTTAATTTTAGGGAAAAAAAATCAAATATGTGATGATAAATATGATCTAGTAAATTCCAATTATGAGCTTAATATTTTTCAATCATATTCATTATTATATTTATTTTATTTTTTCTTCTATATAAAATAGAAGTCTCTATTAAATTTTATATGAATTTTATCATGATATAAACATGTATCATTATTTCTAATATCATTTTAGTTCACGCATCACGGATTTTATGTTAACTATTATAGGTGAAACATATTTGATGTGTAACAATTTTATCCAATATAATAAAATTGGTTTTTTCTATTACATTTCCTCATTTTATTATAAACGTATTTTTTGAATACCTATATAACTCCACTATAACTAGATAAGTAGTTTTAAATTGTTTTAAGAATTAAATCGACCATCATATGAAAATGTTATTTGATATTATTAATATTATATCAATTGATAAAAGATTTATTTAAAATGAATATTTTATTGTTTTGATAATATTGATTTTGATTTAGGAAATGTAAAACCTTATATTACATTAAATGTTCTTATTTTCTTTGGTTATTCAAAATTAATTGGAATTTGTGATTTCCTTGAAATTTATTTTCTAAAATTATTTAAAGGATAAAATGTGATTGTTTTTTTAAATACATAATGAATATGATATATCAAATCATTAAATGGGTTGGTTATATTCTGTGTGTTTCTGATCGATATCAATTTAAAAACATTGATCTTATTTTTTAAATGAAGAAGTTATGTATTAACATTTTAATGTATTTTTGATAATTATGTCTTATTAAATTGATAGTGGTGTGGTTTTTTATTATGGATTTTTGTAAAAGACTATTTTAAACATAAGGATGTAAATGAAATTTTTGTTTAATTTATAATAATCCTTATATACAGGCTCCATTAATGAATTGTGATCTATGAACATGATGATGGGTGTCAAAATATTGGTTTTACTCTATGAGGGAGATGGGGGTGAGGGTGAGATGTTAACAATTTATATCAAGTAACGTAGACTGTTAGTGTTGACGTCATTGGGATCCCTGTTATGATTCTTATTTCATGTTATCATAATCGCCTATTAGACTTGTAATTAGAAAAGTATGTTTCTTGATAAGAGTAATTTTCTTTATTATAAGACTTTTTAGAATAAAAACACAACTGTAATCTCTCTATAGAATTTGGATTTACTCAAGAGATGATATTTGAGGAGGTGGGTGTGCACCATGTGCATATTATTCTCTAATTGATTGTGTAGAAAAGAGAAACAAATTGATAATGGTTTTCTTATTTATAATGATTGTTCCCATAAAATTATCTATGACTTGAACACGATAATTTATCATGACAGATGATTTTGTTATATGAGATATGACTATAATATAAAAAGTCATTACACAATACTCGAGTTCCCTTATTTTCATTCTTTTATTTTATAATTATTATTGGAATACTAATATTTATTTATCCATGTGTTACACTAAGAGTGTCACATTGTTCGATGATACGTGGTGTCCACTCTATACCTCCCTTCTCAATAATAATATTGGATTATGAAGATGTAATAAAATATTTTCTATTAAAGGTTTTTGTAATATTACTAAAAAAATTATTGAAATTTATTACTCTTCTAATTTCAAGAATGTATTTTTAAATAGAATTATTAATTTCATAGATTCATTTTTATATATAATTAGTCTTTATGGATTTTTTTCATCCATTTTGAATATGTGTCAAATTGTTCCTACATTCGTTATTAATAGAAAACCATGTTTGTTTGAAAAAAATTATATTTAAATTTCAATGTACTAAATTTCATAAATACATGATTGATATTTAATTGGGATCTATTATCTTGCAACATGAATTACCATTTAGAATATAAATTATCATTGATTATATTAAAGATTAATAGGATTGCATAGTACTCTATTATGGATTCGTTCTTGTTTAGTTCAAAAATGGATACATAAGACATAGTTGGTGGTGAAGAACGAACATTATATGGGTGACTATTGAAGTGATTTTGTCAATTATTAGGAAGAAATATTTCCAAATAATGTTTCAATGTGCCAGAGTGATTTTTAGTGGACCATAAAGATCATTATTTTCTTTTTAACTGTTGTGGATTTTTTTAGATGTTTTTTTATTTTTTATTCTCAACTAGTTTATTGCAACTTGTATCAAAGAAATATCATTAATAAAAAAGATATTATTTTAAATATATAATTTAATTTATTAATTTTGAGTCATGGAAAAAATAATATTTGGATAATGTCATGGATAATGACTTAGATCATGAATTAGTGAATGATAACCACTCTTAGTGGTATGAAATATGTTAATAGAAAATATGGTGAATTGAGTAACATTATTTAGTTATTTATTTCCTGATTTGGATGACATTTAGAATTACAAGGGTACTATCTTAGGTTATCCGAATCTTTAATATATTCTGAGTTGAATGGGGGAGGTGAATAAATATGTTCAATTGTTGAAAACACTAAAAAACATTTTGTCATCAGTACGGTTGATCTAGAGGTCTATCCCAAAGCTATGGTGAGGATGTTTTATGTTATACCATCCCATCCGACTAATCCATGCTTAGATCAACACTAATTATGAAAATTTAAATCTCCATGTTCATTGAAATTGAATTTGTATTTTGAGGTCCTTTTTATGGAACATTACTGTAAATGGAATTGAAAATGTATTTTATTTTTCATTATTCTGATCATTTTTGTTAAAATATTTGTGTGGTGATTCTATATCCTTTTCTATAATTTTTTTACATGAAACCATGTTTTAGTTGATTCAATTAAAAAAATTTCAATTAATAAAATTATTGTGATTTATGAAATTGTTATTTTTGGAAAATTATTTTGGTGGTCTCATATGTGATTTTGTAGAGGAATATTTTATAGGATATTTCTTTCTCTTAATTAATTTACAATTTTAATCATTTTAAAATTTTAATTTGGGAATTATTTTTAAATTCCCATATTGATTTACATGAGTTGTTAAATAAATTTTCACATAAATTTTAATTATATCAAAACATCACATTTTTGAAATTTTTTTTTACAATTTTATTAATGAATAAATTTTTGGTAATTTATTTCAAACAAATATGTTTTTATAATAGTGTTCTGTGGATTTTTTTGGGAATTATTTTGTTTGTGTTGTTTTTTTCATAGTAATTTACCAATTTTTAATTTATGAGATGATGATTAATGATTTCTAGAAAGATGACGCTAATATATTTCCACAATTGATATAAAATTTATTCACTAGTATTTAATTATAATTTTCTCATCAGATCATTGATAATTGATTTCTAATGATATTGACACCACCCAAAATCTTAATTGAGTATTGATGTTAGAATCATTCGGGTTTTTTTACCCTCTCTAGGCATTCATGCATTGTTTTCTACCATTTAATTTAGGGATTTTTTGTTCTACTAAAAGAATGATGTGACATAAAGAACATTATATGAACTACAATTCCATCAATACATTGTATGTATAATATATAAATTTTTTCTCTCCCATGTTTGAGGGAATTGGTCGAGGGTGGTTGGAAGGAATTGTTCTCCCCAAAATAGATGACATAAACTCTAGTTATTTATTTAATTCATTACTAATTTTGTAGCACTGTCCAAATGATTTCAATGAGGTGAATATTTTGAAGATCTTGGGTCACTTCCAATGTGAGCCATCAGTTGAGACGTGGGCCAAGAAATTTTACAATCATGGGAGTTTCTAATTGGTGAAAATTAGTGAAGAAGTTGTTATGGATCTATCATTCTAGGGTGGAATTCACTAAGACCTTGGATTTTCCACATCAATCATATTTCGGGCCTTATATAAAAATATTCCTCAAATTGGATTATTAGTATATATGGAGCCAGAAAATATTATAAACAGGTTATTGACGAATTCATTATTGCCTTCGGTGAATATGTACAATCTAGTAGATTACAGAATTTTGTTGACAAGGGATAGTCATCCTTGGGAATGAATAGGTATCTCTAATGATTCTAGTGTATATAACCTAGTAATTCAACGATGATATGTTTAAATGATCTGAGATTTGTATGTATGGATATCAATGGGGAATGTTTTAGATCAATTTTTTTGTGGCCATTTTTTTTGAAGATATTTTGTGGATTTATTTGGTATTATTATTTCTCCTATTTATGTATCATGGATGATATTGTTTTTCAACTGTTAATATAATTTGTGTTTGATTCCATATGGAATCAGAAGTATTTCTTTAGATATTTTATTTCCTAAATATTATTAATCATCAAATTTTCTTATTTTTATCTCTTAACATTGTTGGGGATCTTCCCCTCCCTATAGAATTATATGACATTATAATAATAATAAAAAAATTTCCCATTATATATTCCTTGGATTGAATAATTGTCTAATAGTATAGGATATAATAGCGGAAGATGATATAAGACTTAATTATTAAATTAGATGCTAATAATTTATCAATGATGTTCTCCTATCAATGGAATGTAATATTATACTATAGATCTATGGTTTTTTGGTCAATATAATTTGAATAATATTTTTTTAATCCATTAGTATATTCTTATAGTAGATTTTTGGTAACATTTCCATGTTTGTTTTTTAATTTTTCTTTTCTCTATTTATGTCTTTTTTGTTGGTTCTAAATCTCACTATGATGGGTGGAAATCCATTCGAAGATCATATTGTACCCTTTTTATGTGATGAAATGGTTGTTATTATCTCTTTATTTTTTAACAAGAATGGAGATAGGTGTTTTATGTGAGTGACTATGATAGTGTGGTCTCTTGATAGAACAAATAGTTGTAAGATCGAGTTTTTGTTTCAATGAACTTTTTAGGTTATAGTCAATGTTTGAAGTAATATATTTTTTTTTATTACCAAACCTAGGCAGAAACACCTTATATTTATTTCTCCATTTTAGTGTATTGTTGAATAATTGAGGTATTTTGATCACATCATCTCTTTTTTAAATCATTTCATGTTTTAGTGAGTCTTTTCAATAATATTTTTATTTATTCTCATAAATGGTTCCTTTTAGGATGTGATTGATTTCCCATATATTATATTTAGAGAGAGGTTTAGGTATATATTCATTTCATGTTCTTCCAATTTATTAATCATTAAATTCTTGGGAGACATATGATATTTATCAAATCTTCTTCATTCATTTTACACATCTCATCGATATTGGTGTGTTTCTTGGAGATGTTTTTTAATTATTTAAATAAAGGGATGATGGTTCTTGGGAATATTTTTCATTTTATATATTGGATATCATGCATGATGGATAATTATTTGTGTTTATTCATTTATTTTCAAAAAAATCCACCTCACAGTTTGGGAGTGGTTGTCTATTTCCCATTATTTTTTCTATAGTTTGATTAGAGATTTTTTTGGTATATAATGTGAAATGTAGGAGTGAATTTTCAAATCTCAATGTCTCTTTTAGGTATAAATTTTTATTATACCTTGTTTTTTTTAAGAATGTAAATTTTTATTTTTTTGTGTTTTTGTGGTTTCAGGACAAGTAAATGATTGGATGTTTATCATAAAAACTACTATGTTATACCTCAGAAAATGTGGGGATTAGTTTTTGGTCCTAATTGTTGTTTAATTGTGGGATTATGTTTCTGAAAAAACATGTATCCATGGTCAACAACAATTCATCCATTCATATAATATTAATGAATTCCTAGGGCATGGTCAGTTAATTGTTGAATCCATTAAGTGTGACCACTCTAGAAGGACAGAACTAGGTTCATAGCTGGAAAACAGTATTAAAAATAGCTTAAAAAATCCATGAGCTGAAAATTAAATGTTTCTGATATTATTTTAATGAAATGAAATATTCTTCTTTTTTTAATTCCTTATTAAATATATTAGGATCTCTAATAGGAGACTACCCCTTTGTGATTTTGGTTACTCATTTACTTTCAGAGAGATATTCTAATGGATATTTAATCATAATAATCTTAAAATTAAAGGTTTGATCCCATGAATCATTTTTCAGAATTCAAATTCATGATATTTTTCCATTTCGTAAATAAAACTATAAATCAATATTTCTATTAAATTATCTATTTTATGTATCATTATATAATTTATAAAAATATATTATAGTGTTTTTTCATTTATCTCTTCCTAAATTCTGTGTTCATCATCAGTGGTTACTCAGGTTAGATTCATTCTGGTTTGAACATGGATAATCTATGTCAGTGTTTCTAGTGTATTTATTCTTATTTCAAGTCATGTCTCTTTTGAATTCATGTTTATTTTTAAAATTATATAGGATTGGTTAGATCATTTTACACTTAAAATGAACCATTTTTTTAAAATATAATTGGGTATGTTTAGTTTACTATAATGAATAAATACATTATTTTGAAATATTGTTTTGGTATTTTTGATCATGGGGGTCATGATTTGTTAAATGTAAAACCAAATTATATTAAAATAATGTTATTTAGTATGGTTGTTCCAAATAGTTTAAAATGGTATTTTTCCAGGAAATGTATTATATGAATTATTGAAAGAATAGCATGGGGTGATTTTTTGAAGATGATTATTGTATTGATATTTTGAAAAATTATCGTGGTTTATTGGTTTTTTCTATTGTTATTATCAAGGGCCATGTGTCACATTGATGTGCATATTTTGGGGAAAAAGGTATACATGGCCCCTTATTTGGATTCATTATTGTAATGTTTTGTTATTGGTAAAAATTTGGTTTATTAATCTAGTTTTATATTATGTCTTGTTTAGAGATTGTAACCTAACATAAAATAACATAAATAATCATCAATCATCATGATATAAATGATACCCCACAAAAATATTTCACAATCAAATGGATTAATGGTTTATTGACATAGATATTAGAAACATAAAAACCTTATTCTATTAAAATAGAAAAAATACCTGAATAATCATGCTATTATATATCACATTATCGTTAAATCACGTAAAATATCAATAATCCTTAACTAGGGATTCGAAAAATATTAAAATTTTGAGTTAAAACTCTAAAAATTCTAAAAACATATTATAAAATGCATGAAACACATGATGGGTAAATAAATATAATATTAAATGATCAAATGACCATAGATGATAGTCATAAAACATTCTCTCATGAAAACCCGTAATATATCATTTATCAAAGAATAAAAAATATAAGACCGCTCATAAAACATTTTAATTTACATATATCATATACGAATAAAATAAAAATAGTATAATTCTGTAAAAATAATTAATATTCCTTAATTCATTGAAATTTATTGGAAATAAAGGAATCATGGAATCTCTTCATAACAAGATGAACAAAATAGAGATTTGGAGGAAATTGGTAAAAAAACAAAAAAAAATTGGAGTTGTAATATTCTTATGAAAACTTCTGTAAGAAAACAAGTTATTCCAACCCATTGGATAGTATACTCATTATTCACATGCCTCAAATTCGAGAAACCCCATATATCCATTCAATTTTAGAAAATAACATATTGTCTATGAATTACAATATAATGAAATTAAAACATACAAAAATCACTAGATGGTGACATAGGACCCTACACATAAACATTTGTACATATATATGCCACTTAAAATCAAGCATCATCATATAATAAATATCCAATGTATACACGAATGGATTTACTAAAACATATAAAAAACACATATAATGTGGTTAATAATTCATAACTATCAAGAATATATTTTTTAAAATGATTCATATCCTAATAAAACATTTATGGTGATCACAACCTCAATTCATGAATGATAACCATCTAATGGTGAATATACCTAAAAATAAAATGACATCCACAAAATTCATTCTAAAAAATGTTATAAGAATTAAAAATCAAATAAAACTATTTACGTGAATGAAAACATTTTATTAAAAATTATTATAATTAGATCCTAATATATGACCCTTGAGATGAAATAATGATTTCATAAAATTAAAATGATAATAAATTCCAGTAATTGTCATTTGATATAATAATTTAAGAAAATACTTCTATCAAAATACAAATGTTAAAATACATTGAAAAATAATTCCGATTAATTATTCATCAATTATAAAAATATGTACAAATACATAATGATTAAAAAAATAAATGTTGAGTGGAAGATAAAACCATTTATTTTGAATAGATGGAAAAACATTTGTCATCTTAAAATTACCCTTTTGAAATCCAAAATAATTAATTCAAAAAATGAAAAAATTTATTAAAATGAATTAATTATAGTTAAAAAGGCAACTAAATATAAACTAATTTAAGTTTATATTAGTTAAAGAATAATATTTGTGAGAAGTAATAACATAGAGATTGGAGAAAATTCTATTATTCAAACTAAAAATTCCTCGGAAATTTTTATATTTTAATGAAACAATAAAATCCCAAATAAAGAAGTGTTTTTTTGTGATATATGATTTCCCCATAAATAAAATTTTTAATACAATATAACATAATTATAGTTAAAAATAGGCCAACCACGAATTTTGGTGGTCAAATAATATTCATTATGTACCAGGGAAAAAATTTATATGATAAATACTCTACAAAACCTCAGTATAGTTTCAATATAAAACCATTATAGGTATAACATTATGTATAACACTAAATATCATTAAATTTATTATTATAATGATACAATATTTAAATTTTGAGACATTTAATCCATTTAATTTGTGCGACTTCACTAACCCAGAATCCACTTAATAGGTGCACCGAACCTAGTGGGCCACATGGCCTCAAGCACATCTGCCCTAATTCTAGATGATGTAGACTAGAAGCGTGGTCCTAGAGTGTTTCTATGGGGACACTATACCCTCATTACTAGATTATAGTACAGATGATAAATATAAACAAAGGTAAATAGAGGAAGAAATGTAAATAAATAGAACGAACCATGGAAATAGACAATGAAAAAAAATATCCAAAATAACTAGAATAACATATAACAAATAATAATGATATGTCATGTATCTAATAAGCTGAAAAAATTGGATACCAAGTACAAAAAATCTATGAAAACAAATTCTAGAAAAATAAAATACATAAACTATTCCATGAATCCTGAGCTACAACTCAGTCAGCTTATACCGGATCCATCCTAGCATAGTAAGCAATCATGTTTTCTAAGCATCATGTTTCCCTTTATCAACACCTGTATAAATAAATTCTTCCTTGGGTACCAAACGACTCTTGATATGGTGTGAGATAAGTCTCATTTTGAATCCACCAAGTGTGTTTATAACATCATTACCATGTAATGGAAATGTAATAGCTTCAAAGCATGCATATATTAAGAAAAGAATTAGAGTGTAATTAAATAACCAAGTACATGCTTCAATCCTTAGTGGTTGGTTGAACATATATCTAGTTCAATATTTTTTTCTACCAAATTATAGATAAGTTGTAGGTTTTTAATATTGATGGTTCTAATATGTAACAATGAAACCAGTAATGATATGTAATAATTATGATCCAAAGTAATAACCATGGAAATGTAGATCTCAAGGGTCACCAAATCAGTACTGATTGTATCCATGCTAATGGTAATAGTGTAATCAAAGGATTATAGCCCAAGTAATTTCACAATAATACATCTACCAAGTAATGTATATCATCCATTGTAAAAGGTTTTATGCAATGACCTTGACTGATGAGCATTAAACACGAAACCTACTTATTAATAATAGATCCAATGAGTGTATCCAAGGAATCCTATAGTAATACATGAGGTATCATATAGTGTCATACTAGGTATCCATATCTTGATAATGATCGGGTTCCATGATTGCCTTATCCTAAGAATGTTGTATCCTTGAATTCAGAATGGGGTCTTTGAGTTATCATTTAATTCCCTCTGGAATCCATGGTTTGATCCGTTAACACCACTCCTATATTGATAATGAATTAATTTAATACATAATTTGGTGCATGCCTCTCCTTTCATTAGTGTGATAAGGTCGCGTAGCCTGAAACCCTTTCATAAATCATAATTAATCGAAAACTTCATTTGGTTCAAGCATTTCCATTTATTACTATGAAAAGGCCATGTGGCATTCAACCATTCATTTAATCCATTTATGGAATTTATATAAAAAAACTCATGGATTACTTTACTACCTTCCAGTAACCTATTACGGGGTTCTACGTACATGCAACCTATTATTTAATTACATTTAAAAGGCTAATTCATAAAAAAAGTTTACATTCAAATTTCTATTTCACATTTATTTATCATATTGAATCACATAACTTAGGTGGGTAAGGAGGTGAAAATAAATGTTACCTGACATTATGAAATTCACTATTTAAATCATGACATTTAATATAGAAAAGCTTGCCCATAGAATTTTCAAACCAAGGGACACCATAACGGTGGATCAAACGTTTGAAAACACTAAAACCAAAATTATAGGAAAAATCCTACATGAGATGGGTGGAGATGTGTTTTTAACCACCAAAAACTAATTTAATACTTGGAAAGATCATAACCATTCAGTTATAATAATTATAATTATTTCATAAAAATTCAATAAATGACACCCGATGAAATTGGTGGGCCCCACCTAAAATTTAAAAAATCCAAATACATGACCGATGGGTTATAGACCACCCACATTAGGCTTATACAACTCTCATTTTATTGTATTATACTAAAATTATTCTTGTAATAGAGTAGAACTGATAGAATGGAAAAAACATTCTCACCTTGATAACTAGGTCGAGGGTAAGAGAGACTATGAATGGTTCAAACTAACTCGAGCAGTTATTATTACACATCTGACATGATGAACAAAATCTTTAATAGATGTTGAATGAAGAATTTCTCTTTATACCTAGCATATTCCATCAAAAGGATCCAAAATGATAGAAATTGAGGATGATCCGCCTAAAACACATATTTTAAAAGTATATAGGATTAACTAGATCATTAATGTTAATGATGTAAAATTACTCAATATTTATTATATGTGTGGTTTTGCTATATTTTTTTCCAAACCATGCACAACCCATTCATGGGTACCTTGAGAATTGGTAATATAATATCGTTAGGTCATACATTTTGGGAAATTGTTTTCCACTAGTGTTGTAAGGCTATGTATGTAAAAGCATGCCACTCACATGTTTTTTTCAAATCATGAGGCCTCCATAAATGGTTTTAATAAATGTTATGTTCCAAGATATGTATTTCCAAAAATATGGGTTCTGAATGCCTATAGAATCCTAGAAACCCTTGATTCCATTTCTAAATCATTAGGAATCCATGTTTGGTCCAAAATATAGAATTAAACTGAACATTAAAGGATCCATTACTGAGTGAAAAACTAATTTCCTACAGTACCCCCCCCCCCTTAAATGAACTTTTCCCCAAGTTCAACATCCAAGGGTGATGAAATACTATCTAAGAACAACTATGGATACTAGGAACATACATCATCCTCCCATCCTGATATCTTATCCTTCACATGCTCATGGAACCATACTAGTTGTACTAGAGTGTTAGACAAACCAGGGAGAGCCTTTGTGTCCCCATCATTGATGTGTACTAGATACTCCTCCAAGGTGGGATTAGCTCCAACTCAACATCCATAGTGTTGAAGGTATGTGATGGTTCGTCATGATATTGGAAAAGCTGTGAAATAGGGAAGAAGTTGGGCATGGCAAAGTCCCTCTAAGGTACTAGCAATTGATAGGCTATTGGCCCAACACTCTCTAGAATATCAATTTTACCTACATAATGAGGAAAGATCATCCCTTTCTTATATAAATGTTAATTCTTTATTCAAGGTGATTCACAAAGGAAAACAGAATCCCTGACATCATAGTCAAAAGGTAATTGGTGGTGATCAACATAAGATTTGTGTCTAGACTACGCAATATTCATATGCTTCTTGACCAGGTGAACATGCTTTGAATTCTCATATTTGAGATGAGAACCATGTATGGATTTTTTACTGACCCATATATATTACAAGTATGAACATAAATTCATATCATAAAATTCATCAAAAGGATCCACATGAATTACCACCTTACATATATTATTATAAGAATACTCGAAAAGAGTAATATACATCTCCCACGAACTAAAAAAATCAAAGAAACATGCTGGGAGAATTTACTTTATAACGAAAATTGTTAGTTCTATCTTACCTTTTGTATGAGGGTGAAAAATATTTCTTATAAGAACCTGTGCAGTATTATATTTCTAGAGGACCTGGAAAATCCATGATGTGAAACAAACATCCCAATCTGAAATGATATTAAATGTGAACTTGTGTAGTAATATAATCTATGCGTCATACAATCATTCCAATTCATATACAATGAAATTCTACCAAATAGGAATGAAGTCTGATACAGTCATTAGTCGGTCAAAATGTACCCATGCAACATCACTGCCCCTCAGAGACCTAGGTAACCCAACTACAAAGTGAACGAAAACATATTCCCATTTAAATTTTGGGACTTCAAGTGGAGATAACAAGATGGAAGGTCCCTGTTTATCCTCTTTCACCTACTGATAGGTATAACACCAAGTGATAAAGTCCATTATATGTTATTTCATCCCTGGCCACAAATATTTGTGTTGAATATCTCAATACATTTTATATAATCAAGTATTAATTTAACCCTAAGAAACATTGGACTCTCTGATCAACTCCTCTCTAATATTGGTAAGAACCCAGACATTCCCATGAATATGTAGGATGTCGTCTCTATCCATAAACCAATTCAAAGGTGGGTTTTCTCTAGATAAAATCTAACAGATAACAAAGAAATCTTGATTTGAAAAAAATTTTCCCTTCACCATCTCCTGGAGGTAAAATGTAACTATCATGCATGAGAGGTAATACCATTTCTGACTATCATGAAACTCTATAGGCATCCAGCGAAGATGTCAATTAATTTACATTCATCAATTTCTTCTCATATGGTATGTGCTTGAGTTTTCCGACTTAGTGCATCAAAAACAACATATACCTCTCTAGCCTTATATGCAACCTCAAATTAAAAGGAATGAATACATTCATCTCATATTCACTATTTGAGATTCAATTGACATTTTGTATAAATAAAATTGAGGTTCTTGTGGTCAGTGTAGACTAAAAAGTGCTCACATAACAGATAACACCCCCAGGAACGTATGGAATAGTCCACTACTACTAGCTTATGGTTGTTCATAGAGTAATTTATCTCATGAGGTCCCAAATATGAGTATTCATACAAGACCACTATATCATATTGCATTATTATGGCTCAAAATCTGATGTCTAATGAATTATAGAAGACGATTAAACATCTTCCATGCTATGGAAGGATCAGAATATGTGTTAAGTCAAACCTCTCTTTTATATCATAAATGTCATTATCATATTCTTCTGACTACAGGAACTCAACACCATTCATTGTATGTCTATTGATAGGTAAATTAAGGAAAGAAAATCCTTTTAAAAAATGCATTTAATATCCATCCATCCCTAAGAGACTCCATATGTCAGGGACATTCTTGGATTTCTACTAGGAAAATACAATGCTATCCTTTTCATTGTCAACATATACACCCGATTCTTAGATAATATGACCAAAGAAGTGAAATTTGTCCATAGATAAGTTGCACTTATCATGATTAACATAATGATAATGACCTCTCAGTGTACTTAGAATGATCTCAATGTGATTTTCATGGTTGGAAAGAGTATTCTAATACACCAACATTTCATCGACAATGAAAAAGACAAAATATTCTAGATATGGATGTAAAACCATGTTCATTTTATCCTAGAAAACATCGGGATCATTTGAAAGAACAACCACCCTAAAAATATATTCATAATGTCCATACATACTATGGGAGGATGTACGAGGTATGTATAATGGTCTTACTCGGACGTGGTGATATCCTAACCCCAGGTTGAATAGAAAGCAGACCCTACATCCTTAGATATGGTCGATGATATCATTTATTCGAGTTTTTGGTTACTAGTTCAATACTATATGTTGGTTAAAAATTTGATAATCCAGGGATATGTGTAAAGTACCATCCCCTTTCTTATAGAAATGCACAGCTGAATCCCGATAGGGTGTATTTTACCATAAAAGCCCATTGGCCTTTAGAACCTCTAACATCCACTTGACAGCCTATAGCTCGGTAGGTTACATCATCTATAGAGTAATTAACACTAGAGATTCTATCAAATCAAGCTCAATTGTATACTCTACCTCCCACTCCAGACGTAAGCTAGAAAATACATTTGGAAAAACATCACTAAAATGATCTACTACTGGTAGTAAACCATCTTGACGAAAACCTTACTCCTTCATGAATAGAATTTAAATATTTGTGGTCACTCCACCAATACCATGTACTAGTTGTCCTTCTCTACCATCCATGATGTCCCACTCACCCTTATGTTGATAATTTCTACACTCTTTTTATATAAATGATAACTTGTGGTGATAAAAGAGTACAATAGTGTGATAAAAAACCAATAAATCCATACTGATAATGACATAAAAGCTTGTATTATCATGAATGAAGAGGTTCTATAAGATTGGGTAATTGCCTACCTCAAGGAGACAACCCCTATATTGCTATATTCTCTCTGACATCACTCCTAATAGGCTATCAAGGGTCATTACACCACAATAATATTGTATCTTCATTCTGATACATTTGCTGATAGATACAAATACAAAATTGTTTAAAGTGCTAATTTCAAATAATGGAGATATTATAATAGATTTAACTAGAACAGTACCTTGCACAATAGATATTCCCATAGCATGATACTTAAGAATTTTTTGTAGTTCATGAATATGTCATGATCCACGACCCTATAGAAATGTTGGACTGCCTTGATGATAACTACTCAGTTGGCATTAATAAATATTAGGGGTCTGGTTACAACATAAAAAACCTCCTCCTCATTTAGTCATATCGGTGATATTCCATCTCCTCGCCTAACGTGGTGAAAAATAACCCTCTCATGAAGGAATATATTGTGGTGATACATTCTCACTCGAATATGGTGGAAAGATCCTGTTGAATATCAGAACATTCCCAATACATTTGGAAGCGTAGAACCCCATTGGTTATCTATCATAATGAACCTTCCGGTTCCCCCATCATACTCCCTGATTACACCCCATTAAGTTATCAAAATGGGTACTCGAGTAGTCACTTCCATTATGAGAATGTTTGAGGGAATATTTCCTTCCTCCCTGAGAACTATTGGCCTTCCGCAGTGCTAATATTCTACGCATGGTGTTGTTACCACCCCACAGGTTTTACTCAGTGATAAGAGCCTGATTGAATATTTTATAAAATTTGGTCAGGCAAAATACATTCACTTGTGTATGGTTGGAATACATAGCCCATCCTCGAAGCATCTAGCACATGAAATATCATCATTGTATAGATGCATTTCAAAGCATTGCAACTTTATGAAATGGCATAAATACTGAATAACTAACATACAACCCTACTCGATATGAATGAACTCTCTGGCTCTATCAGCTCTCCGATTTTGAAGAATTAAATGATCAAAAAAGGTAGTCTATAAATAAATCCATTCCATGCCTTTATGAAGAACATCCTTGGTACTAAAATCCCCCAAACACTACATCGAATCCTAAATGATGTATGTCAAATGCTTGACGATATAATATATAGGAGGTTTCATATGATTCATGTTATATAGGGTTTCCTCTAGCTAATACCTCGTACTATGTGGACCGCCATCCCCAGAAAAGGTGGGATGATGCTCTAGCTGAATTTCATAAGTTAGATCAACAATCGTAGGTTCATCTCGTGGAGCACCATGCATGGACCGCTTCAGACATAGGAAACTATCACAGACATGGGAATTTTTTATCATATCATGTACATAAGTTATTGCCTAACATAGAACTCCATGATGTAAGACTTCAATCATAGGGCCCACAATGTCTGGATTATTGTTGTCTCCACCTTATTGAACTACAATACAAGAACATCATGGTGGAATTGGTCGGAAAATTCTAAGAACATGTCTAATAAAACAAGCACTATGTGGATTTATATGAATTCCTATAGAAGCTAAATAATTATAATCTTATTACCTAAGGTATACTACCTCCATAAAACCCGCTTAAACAGCTAGGTACTGGTATGTCCACATGTTTAAAATTATTTTCATTGAAATTTATTCTCCAGTTTGAATCATTTAGCATTCATTAAAATGAAAATAAAATATAAGGATGAGAAACCGTTTCATTTTAGAGATGTTTTTTTTACTTTATAATGGTTATCATTTCCTCTTAAATCAGTTCATATACACTATATCACTGAAGACGACACCCATTTGATTATATCATAATAGCTTGACTCGATAAATTACTCATCTATACCCAAGTGGGCACATACACCTCATGAATTGTGATAGGAAATCAATCGATCAAAACTAAAAAATATAACAAGGATAACTTAACTATCACCAGAAAACTCTATAATCACTTGCATATCAAGAAGTCAAAGTAGTGAAATTCACCAATATGGCATGGAAATATTCATGGCATGAGAATAATTATATCCTATAATTATTCTTGAACTATGATCATTTCCCTCACATCATCGATCCAAGGATGGAATAAATCCGCAATTAGAGTACCAATAATTACCACAATACATCATGTTTGTCTCCCAATGGTGAAATAATTCCAACTGTTATAGGGAAAAGAGAAATAATTATATTTTGGGTAACATGGATTTTACCAGAAACATGGATTTTCGATTCCAAATAAATTATTAAAACCATGTCCCATTACATAATTAATCTCAAATATACTATCTCCAAAAATTAATTTACAAATAGAAGCTCCTATCATTCCACTTTTTTATATACTAATACTAGATTCCACTTCATAGGTTCCCCATGACCATACTCATGCACATCTCTCCAAATTATATAGTTTTATAACTATCTGTAAGGGCCTAAGGTGTGTCTATGGTGAGACTATGCCATCATTAAAAAATTTATAAAGTGTACAAATAAAAAAAGAGGTAAATAGGGGAAGCAATATAAGTAAATAGATGTTGCAATGGAAATAGACAAGGGAAAAAATAACTAAAATAACTGGAATAAAATAAAGAAACATAAGATGATATTTTATATATCTAGTAAGCATAATAACATGGATACCAAGTAGTAACCATGCATGGAAACCAAATATAGAAAAAGGAAATAGATAAAATATCTCAAGCATCTTGATCTATAACATGGTCATCTACTATAATCTCTTTCCTAGTACAATATGAAATAAATTTTCCAACACACTACGCTTACATTTATCAACACCTAGAAACATGTAATATGATTTGGGAACCAAATGGTTCCTAGAGAGGGTGTGAGATAAATCATAGTGGCCAAACACTAAAAGGGTCTATAACATCTGGCTCGTGAAATAGAAATGTAATAGTGTAAACACAAGCATATATAATGTAAATCAATACAATGTAACTAAATTAAAATGTACCAGCATCATCCCTCAGATGGTTTATGAACATGTAACTAGTTCATTATTGGATAATTATTCATTTATGAATAAGTCCCATGTTATCAAAAGTGAAGGTTCCATGAAGTAGTAAGGAAAAAATTAATAATATATAATAATGAAATTTCAAGGTAATTACCAAGGGAATATAGACCTCAAGGGTCTCCAACTCAGTAATGAAAATATCTTGGATAATGATAACAGTGTAATACAAGGAGCATATTCCTTGGAATTCCAAAATATGATACCTTCCATGTCCAATGAGTTCAATCATGGTAAAACAGGGTTAAGCAATGACAGGGCCTAATGGTATTTAACCATGGCATCTACTAGTCAATGATGGATCCAAGCAGTGTATGTTAAGGAATCAAATAGTACTACACGAGGGATCATAGGGTGTCATACTAGGAATCCAATGATCTAAAAGGACCAGGTTCTAGGTGGATCTCAACCAAAAAATATTTATCCTTGAATTCGAAATGGGGTCCTTGAGTGATCAACAAATTCACTTAGAAATCAAATGCAATATCAGATCAGGACACTCTCATTTTTTATAATTAATTCTTATAATATTTTATTTGGTTCAATAATTCCCATTCATTAGTGTGACAAGGCCATGTTGTGTGCAACCCTTTAATCATGTCCTAATTAATCGATAAATCCATTTGGTTCAATCCTTTTATTTCATTACTGTAATAAGGCCAAGCATCATAAAACCATTCATTTAATCTATTTAAGGAATAAAAAAAATTCAAGGTTCACTATGCTACCTTCTATTGACAAAGTAAGTGGTGCTATAGAAATGAAAATTATTATTCAATTACATTTAAAAAGGCCAACTCATATATATAGTATACATTTAAAGTTTTTCACATTTAATCATCATATTTATGAACATAGCTTTAGAAGGTTAATTGGTTAGCTTATATGGTACATTAAATTATGAAATTAAAATATTAAATCAATACATTTAATATAGAAAATATTACCATTAGAAAGGTCATGCCAATTGACACCCAAATAGTGTCTCAATCACATTGAAACACTAAAACAAAAAATAAGGAAATACATCCAACATGGGTTGGATACTATTTTTTGTGTAAGCACTAAAAACTAATAAAATATTTGGAAAGACGATAACCAAATGGTATTAATGAATATTTATATGGAATATGAACATAATAAATACCACTGGATGAAATCGCTGGGCCCTAGATGACATTTTAAAAATCAATAAAAATTAGGGATGGATTTTATACCATCCACTTTATGCTTGTATGAAACTCATCATCCAGAATTTGCCTCTAATTCTTCATGGAATGGAATAAAATATAGATAATGATAAAACACACAAATCATGATAATAAGGTTGATAGAAAGAAAGACGAAGAATGGATCAATGAATCTCAATTACTTACCATTGTGCTTCCAACGTGATGAATGGAAGATCAAATGAATCATGGATGAATGATATCTCTTGATCCCTATGTTAGGCCTTAAAAAAGTACCCAATTGAGAGAAATGGACGTTTATCTGACAAAAAATAATATTAGGGAACAACAAAGGGTTAATTAGATCATTAACTGTAATGATGTATTATTATCTGTAATTTATCCTATGCACAGTTTGCCAAATCGTGTGCAAACCTTGCACGTGTACATAGATAATGGGGTGCACTATATGTTTTAGTTTCATGCTTATGGACAAAAAGCACCATCCATGTTGTAGGTTTCTAATCAAAAAAATCATGTCACCCAAACAGTTTTCGTTAACAATGATGCCTCCCTCCACATTTTTACTAAAATTCAGGCACCATGCCTTGCTCGTAAAGAAATAAAGGTTTTGGGATCGGAACAAGCATTGGACACCCATGATACCTTTTATAACTCATTTTGAATCTATGTTAAGTCCAAAATAATGAATTTTAATGAAATTTCTAAAATTCATACCTGAGTGAAATCTTGTGTTCATAAAAATGGAAACATAGCTTATATCATAGACATTTCTAAATGGAATAAAATTTGATACAAAATAAATCATACTAATATGAAAATAATTGATATAATGATCCTTGGGAAAGGAATTAATGGGTATTAAATATAAATATAGATAAATTAATTTCTATAATAATATTCCATATACAATATGATAAAATATGTGATCATGTATTGATGGGGTTCAACAATAACCAAGAAAACTCAATGAAAGGAAAACAAGTTAAGAATAACACAAACACTACATCCTTTCTTATTTGATGAAACTACAGACTCCTAAAAAAACTTAAATAAAATAATATAAATTTATATAAATGATTATTAAATGTAAACCTTTTATATTATTTATTATAAATCATTATCGTGAGTACATTAATTGGTGATAGCGTATTATTACAATCATGTGTTAACAACTATAATTATTTTACTTGTGATTAATAATTTTGAAACCATTTAATATAATTTATTATAATTTAAATTAATTATAAATCACTAATGATTAATTAAAATATGATATATATTCATTGAATATTTTATCATTCAATTTTATATATTATTTTGTTTTGTCACAATAAAATTGAATTTATGATCCCATATTTCAGTAATTTTTCCAAACTAATATGGTTCCTTAATAATTATTTGAATAAATAATATTATTCAAATAGAATATTATAAAAATATATATTTAAATATTATATCATAATTATGTTACTAAAAATAATACAATATATCTCTATAATCTTATTTTAAAGAATTATTCATTTAAGGGGTCAAATTAACCCAAACAAGAACACTCTTTAACTCGTTTGGTGACTATAGTTAATGAGGAGATAATTTTTAAATAATATCACTCTATATTATTACTAACTATTATATTTTCATGTTTTTATTAAATAAATCAATATTTTTTTATTTTCTTATAATTACATTAAAAATATATAGAAAATTAAATCAATTATTACTTGTGGAAGAGGTAGTCTGCGCACATGAATGATTGATGTTTCTTTGTTTTAACAAGTTGACGAAAATGAATAAGTGAGGGTTATACCACTAATATAAAAACACAATAGAATAATAATGATTCTTAATTCATCATATTAGTACGATGATAATATATTTGATATAGTAAAATAATGAAAAAAACTTTTGGATGGAGGTAATACTTATGTTTGATAATTTCTTTTTCCCAAGAAGTTCAATTAAATTTAAATAGAATAAGATAAATATGATATAACAGGAGATTATGATTGTGGGATAGGTTCATATTTAGAGATAAATGGAATATTTTCATTGATTAATTCTAAAAATATTTTTTAATGGTTGTTAGTGCCTCTTATTTATAGATGGAAAAAATGGGTCTTTTGGAAACACACATTATTTTTCGATGATAGACTATTAATATTCCATAGTCAATTTCTTCAAATATTAAAAATTATAGATTTTTGGTCATATATGGTTCCATAAATACTCAATAAAGCAATTAAAAATATTTCAAACTTGTTAAAAGGTTTATACCAATACGTTTTTTAATTTTACTATTTTAATTTTTCAACAAGGTAGCTATTTTTTAATAAAATGATATATTGAATTTTTTAGGTATATATAATAACCCATATAACAAAATTGAGGCGTTTTGAATAAATTTAACATATATTTAATACAATTATTCTTATAAATATTAAAATAAATTAATTTAAATTAGTTAAAATAATATGTTGAAAACATTTGTATTATAAATATGACAATTTGACCTTTACGTATTCTTATTCAAATTACCTATGGAGTAAAAATTTAATGAGGGTTAATAATTTAATTTATTTGTTTATAAATCATAAAATTATTGTTATTTAAATTATTTCTATGTAATTAATTCAATTCAAATATCTTGTAATTAAGAGACCAATAATTTTAGAACAATTGTTTCACTATTATCATGTTCATTAAATTTAATCCTAAAAATGTAATTTCAAAATTATAAATGAAATTGGATATATTAGAAAATAGGAAAATCATTTTTTTAAATATAAGATTATTATTATCAATTTATCGATCTTCGATTTGGGCAAACTAATTTTAATATAAGCCCATATAACATGAAAAAATCTATTTGTTGAAAAAAATATTATTAAAACAAATGAGTTATTATTATTATAAAATTATAAATTCTATTTATTCCATTGAATTTTAAATAAATATTTTAATTAAATTATTATATATATTATAAAATATATATTATAAAATTAAATACCTCATTTTATAAATAATTAATCAAAATAGTTCTAAAAACATTACTAATTTAAACGCTATATAAATATCAAAAATGTCCACCATGGGTTTATAAATTTAAAATATGATTTCAAAATACCATTTTAAATTTTAAATTTATAATTTCTGTGGAAAATTTATTCAATATAAATTAATTTATTTAGAAGGAAAACAATATTTCTGATTAAATTAATGATATAATTTTTTTCCACTATTCACATGAAAATTAAGTTCTCTAGAAAAGTCCATAAAATTCAAATAATGTAAATATTATCATACTTAATACAAAATTTATGTTATTACTGGAAACTTTTCATTATTATATATATATATATATTAATTTAATTAAAAATATTTATAGAACTATTTTTTATTGGAAAATGGCTCTATATATTATTTTTTCATCTTTTAGTTTCTTATAAATTAATAATTAATTACCATTAAACAATTATTCATAAAAAAAATTATAATAGAAAAAGTTTTATGTTTAGAAAATATATTTCATTTGTTTATTATCTACAGTATTTGAGTCTACTTGTAAAGTAAATATTATTTTATTTATTTATATACATTCATAATCTCATTAACACATTTTATGCTAGCCAATTGTATAGATACCTTAATAATGTCCATATTTGATTTTTTTTCAATGGTTTATATGGATAATGTATAATGACATAAAAATTTTACGTTATAATTTTTCCACAATTATATTATTATTGTATTATATTAAATACCTATTATACATAATGAGTGTAGCGACCCATACCTCAGCTCACTAGAGCTAGTGTCTTCTATAAATTACATTGTCATGATTTTAAGGAACCAATACCCAAAGGACCGATTAGTATAGAAGTATTTGAAAACCAGATTAATAAATAAGATCATTATTACAAATGGATAGACTAATTACAACATATTTTTTCATCTAAACAAATAAACAACAATGAATAAAACACTAGTACTCATAGTATATTCAGGAATATCTTTCATAGTACAGTTCATGGATTCCTAGGGAAAGAAACATAATAAGGGTGACCTCAAATGCACAGTAAGGGAAATCTATAGTGAAAGACATAATTAATCAATGAGAATATTAAATATGGAAAGGAAAATAACTAAATAGACATTACATGTAATAAATAATCTAGACGGAAATACAAATAAAATATGGAAAGGTAATAACTACAAATATAAACCAATCAGGTAACTAGATAAGTAAAAATAAATATATTAATGTATGAAACTAAAAAACATTAAATAAATCAATGAATGGAAAAAAAAATTATCCACAGATATGGGAATGTGAATTCCCCTTAATATATAATAAATAAAAATAATATATAAACAATACTCAAATATTGGACACCATGTTTCCTAGATACATAGAACCAGTACTATCAAGACTATTCACAAGATGGTTTACCTATCGGGTATAACCCATCTAAGGATTTTTTCCATCTATTTAATCTCATGAGACTACTGATACATCATAGTGATTTCATTAATCCATCCCCAACCTATGTCAACTTATCCAATGTATTAATCATATTGATTAATAAAATAAATAATATGTCCTCTCAAAAAACCATATTGAATGAGAAATAATGATTTATCAATAATTCCCTAATTAATAATATTACAACCAATGTATATACCATATGTAAAATGGTATAATTTTTATTAAATAGTTATATTTATGAAAAATGAAATGGATCATAAGGGGAAATTCACTATTCCGTAATCTTAGAATATTTAATACTTCAAGGTGACTGACAATAAAATAAAGAAAGTGAATGTGAATAACATACTTCGAAAAATCAATAATAAATCATACATAGGATGAATATAAATATAATTAAAACAAGAAATCCCATGTGGGTGTAAAATATTGAGTTATTTCTGTTAATGAAATAAAATAATACCTTTTAAAAATATTCTTAAAAAATTATCAATTTCATAAAAAAACATCTAAAAATAATTTTCCTTGTAAATAAAATGTTCAAGATATTTTTAATTTAAACCGATTAAAAAAAATATTGAGGCTATAAATAAATTATGACAGATGAATCTGTACATGTCGTATGACGTAAAAAGAATATTCTTTTTGTACGGTAAAAGGGTAGAAAATGACTCGTTTGGAAAGTGAAAAGAATATTTTTTGAAGGTATTTTTAAAAGATCAGAAGGGTAAAAATGTCATTCTAATTTTATAAGGTAATTTAATGATATTATTATAAACCATTTCTTTGAAATTGGAGTTTTGATATTATTCCGACCGACGAGACGGTAATGTCGAACTTTCAAAAAAACATGGTCTTTAAAATATTATGTACCATGGAGTATATAATGGTACCAATAGCGAATTATATCAATGAAAAATAGTGGATAATGATGCACATTTGTTTTTTTTTGGATGGATTATAATATTATATAAAAGGAAGCATAATGATATACAATCCCAGAAAGGCGATGAGATTGTTTCAATAAACTCTTATATCTCCGTAATAAGGATCATACACTCCATGTACAAATGTTAATTACCATTAATCCTATAATATATTTAAAATATTCATATTCATTAAATATCATGTAATATGGAAATATATTCACCTTAAAATGTGTTTAGGATCATAATAATGCATCTGTTCCAATAATGAAAATTGAGACAAAACCTATTACCGCTTTGGTAAATTTTTAACCATTAACCCCATAAAAGATTGATCATAAAATAAAAATTTGAATACAACTAGTTTTATTTATAAGATACATATTACAAAATCATGTTAGTATATAAACCACACAAAAGGGAAGAGTGGTGAACATAACTTGTAACTCATGGAAATAAAAAATGCGATAAATTCCCATTACCTTGAGATTTCTTTTGGGTGAATATCCTTTAATGTCCTGTATAATAATTTTAATTTATATTTATACATTATTATTAACTTTTTTTTGTTTATAATTACTTTAATTTCACTTATTACCATGTTTTTACACTACTTAATCAATGATGTTTACGTCGGGTGTTTTTGACCAAATTCGGTTTATGTGTCAAAACAACTATTGATGGTTACCTATAGCCATATGGTTCATTATATTACATCTCTCGAATAATAACCATTCCATAACAATCATATTTTACACCTACAATAAAATTAAAATAAATAATTATATATGGTTATAAAAATGATAATATGATAAAATTATGGTGATGGTTGGTCGTACATACGAATATGTAACATCCGCATTTGTAAAATATCATTGTGGAGAGATGGTAAATAACTCAAATCATTCCCTAATTTTAATTATATAATAAATATAATATTATTTAATTATATATATATAGTTATTTGGTGTAAAATGAGTCATATCATGTCAAGGAGGCGGTAATTCACACGTCCACGAAGGACATTATCTCCTTTAAAGTGTGTGAAGGGGTAATAATGGATATGATATCAATATATATATATATATATATATAATTTAATAAATACAATTATGTATTTAAGTTATTATTTATGTTTTTTATTCCACTTATTATGACCATTCATTTATACATTCTATATACCGTGTGAACGAATCACATATCTTTGAGGGGGAAGTCGTCCACACATCCTCAAATGAGATTATGGTATTCAAAAGACATAGAAAGCATACATTTATGTTATAAATAAAAGATACAGATGAATTAAAAATTATAAATTACACATATATATCATATATAAATAAATTTTCCATTTTAATTTCCACTATAGGTTGTGATAATGGAGAACTAAAAAATCATTGTTTCTTGAGATAGTAATTCGTCGTTCACAGAAGTAGTATGTTCATTACCCATTACAGGGAGGTGTGGGTATGTGTAGGTAAAAAAATTACCTTACAATATCCTAGTATATTTTGTATACTTTTTTTGTTTTGTAATCATAATATATGAACAGTTTAGATATTGTATAATGTAAATGAAACAAAAAAGCATGAGGGAAGGTGTTACCTCTTAATAAGGTAACATTTATAGGATTGAACCAAAAGGCTTTGGTGGAATGGGTTTTCCCAAAAGTCATTGTTCAAGGTCTAGGATATGAATTATGGGAGACTATTACATCAGGGCATGTCTAGACATAAGAGTATTGAGATATGTGGGTAATGGATAGAGGTGGTGGCCTTTTATTGAATGTAAAAGGACAGACTTGTTATTTTGGAAAAAAAGTTTGGTTTGAACTTGTTATTACATAAAAAAGTCATATAAAAACAATAGAATTTATAATGTAAGTTTTATGGAATATATATGTCATCTCAGTAATATTTTTGACAATTTTCTAGGTCATTTAGTCCCCTGAGATAAAAGTTTGGTCCTTTATTATGTGTGGTATTAACTTAATAATTATAATTAATTTTAATTACATTCACTAATTTTTTTTGAATTATTTTTTTTATTATTATAAATTTTAATTTTTTTGATTAAAAATATTCAATCCATGTTTTAGAATTATAATAATAAATATTTTATTAATTAAATTAATAATAATCTCATTTATGGGACAATAATTCTAATTTTTAAATTACAAAGGACCGAATGATTGCTATGTTGTAAAGCCAATTTGAAGGTGAAATTGTATAAAATGACCTAAATTAGATTAATTGATAATAAAATTATCTAATAAATATTAAAAACCAATTAAAATTTTAATTTAACATTATAAATGATGTTCAATAAAAATCCATTTTGAACAAAAATTCAGCATTTTGAACTATTTGTTAAAAAATGAAATGTCTCATAAAAATATAAAAAATTAACCCTAACCCAATTTTTATGTATCTTTTTACAATAATTAGTATATTTTGAAATATTAAATTCTTTAAGGTCTCGAAATTCAAATTCTAAATGGGTTCTATCTTAATAGACGGTAAAATTGCCTTTATAAAAATATAGGTTTTTATATGTAAAATATGGTTTGTTCTTATCTTAGGAATATAAAATATAACATATGAATTAAAAAATATATTTTAATATATACAATATATAATTTATTAGACTATTTACATGATTTTAATTACAATAATTAATTATGACAAAATAGCTTCAGGATCGTAATATTGGTTTTATATAAAAACTTTTTGCTTATATTCAATTAGTTCCTACATTGATTTATAATTAAATATTAACCATAGAATTAATATTTTTTTTTAAACTATATATTTTGAAAATTTTGTGAATAATTATCATATATGCTAATATAATTTCAATGTTATATCATATTTTATAACATAATAATATTTTAATAATATACTGTTATTTTGTGAAACTCTGTATTGCATATAACGAAAGCTATCAAAGAAGGTGACACTTACATGTAATATAAGATATTGAGAATGGTCTCTCTTGCATGTAACACACCCTACATTGGTAATTTATGACTATAATCTATTTTAAATAGTAAACATATTTTAATATATCTAAATAATATATTAACTAATGTGCTTGTTGTCGAGTGGCATACACACTATCAAATAAAATGTTATTACTTTAGTTTTCAGTAGTATACCATTTACCCCACCATAGTTAAATTATATCCTCTCAATTTGAACTAGATTACAATGATATATTGTTTCATGCATCCTATGTTTTAAATACCACATAAAGAGAGGGGTTCATAAGTACACCTCTCTAAAATAAATAATTGAAATACCAAGGTCACATGGAATACCATGCATCTATGTATATAACTTAGAAAACATTGGTGGAAGGTAGATATATACACTTTTATAAATCACATATTTATTTATTATATTGAATTAGGTCATCAATAATAATAAAGTGAATGATAAATGAAATGTTTAGGGGCTGAAATACATGAATCATAGATGATTTAGAATACTATTGGTTCAATAGAAATTTAGGTATTAGGAAAACATTTTATTTCTATGTCATTTTACTAATTTTGGGTAAACCTTTTACGGAGAAGGAATATACCATAAATTTTATCACATGAAAGGTTTCAATATCATATGAACAATACTAAATTTTGGGTTTTCTTTAGCCAAATTTTAATTCAACCCTTTATTCCCAAGAATTAATTACTAACAACTACTTTTATGCCTAAAGTATTAAAGGAAACATTTAAGGGACCATAAGGCATATAAAAGAGTGAAAAATGGTACTATTTTCCTTTAACATTTTCACTTTATAAATAAATTTAATAGATTAATTTATAATCCTGAAAAGTGTTACTACTGGTTCATCATTTATATTTATTTAATAAATTGTCTAAATAATAACAATGAATATTTACAAGGACATTGTGTATATCAGTCGTTGGTTTCAATCCATTACCGTCTTTCTGTTATGGGTTGAAGACTAGTAGGCTTTCCTGATTTTATTATTTGTCATCTATATTATATGTTATCCCTTTCAAAAACCATTTAAATATTATTTCGAAAAATATATATGTTGGAAAAACCTTGAAATTAGGTTAATCACTCAATAGAATTTTAACTACGGATTTAAATACAAGCTCAACAAATAAATACATCATCCTCTTATTTCCACAAAGATCCTTCCATTGTATAGAGTCCATCCTCTTGGAGAGGGAATTGACTTGGTTAATGTCTAGGAACCCCAAACATAAGAAAATGAACTACAATGGATTTATTAGGATGATATTCATTTAATTCCATCATACTCTTCATTTTTCCTCAGCAATAATTTTCTTTATGTCCTTCTATTCCACACGTAATTCATATACTTATTCCATTGAGAATCTATTTTGGGTTTCATCTTCCAAACATATCTCATATCTAAAATTGATCTTTATTTTCAGTACATTCTACACCACATGATATCTTAATAACCTCCATCCTTCTATTATCTGGTGAGCTTGAGAGTGGGTAATGTTAAATATTATTAATCATATTTATCAGAAACTGATTTTGAGTAAACATGATATCCTTTACTATTGTCATCGCATAATTTGGTTTCTCATATTAATAAAATTGTTACTCATGTTTGATGTTTCTTGAATCATTAAGGTTCCAGACATTGAGAAAAACATGAAAGAATAGTGTGAGAAAGAACTTTCATAATGAGAAAAGTATATGACTATCTATAGGATCTATAAATTATGACACCTTATTTAAAAATCTAAAACACTTTAGATTTAACAAGGATTATTCACTGTATTTATCTATTCAAATTATTTTTAATGATTTGCAATGAAAAATAGAGGTATCCTAAGAATATCCTTTAGGAGTATCAATCTAATTCCGTATTAAGGTCCTTTGTCGTGTACAAGTTTACCCCGATTCATGCCCGGAACTCCTTGTCAGTGTTATTACTCATAGATACATATATTCTATAGTTACATCCACTTGTCATGTCCTGATAGGGATATACTTTTAGTTAGATCTACATAAACTAAACATTACCAAAATTTTATGGTTTTACTTATAATTATTAAAAATTTAACATAAGGTTATGTTCTATGATGCATGTTTTCCTATGTCTAGGTCCCATGGATGCTAGTAAACTTACTATGATATCAACTATAGTGAACTAGACCCATGAATCCCATATATGGTGTCTACTATCAATTACATTATCATGATATATGGAATCAATTCTCGAATGACCAATCAATTTAGTGTACATGTAAAACGAGAGGCATAAATCAGAATTGTATTTCATATGTGTACCATAATTACAATAATTTTTTTCTTTTATAAAAATAAATAAATTAGATGATAACACTCATACATATAGTATATTCCTTCATATACTTAATAGTACTCATCATTAATTCCTATGGAAATAGAAAAATATGGGTGGGCTCAAATTCTTAGCAAGGTAGAATTATAGCGCAATCCATAATGAATTAATGGGAATATACAATAATGCAATTTAAAAAACTTAAAACAGATTCCATGTAATTAATAAACTGAATGGAAGTATACATGAAATATGGAATGGAAATAACTTTAAATACATGTAATTCATATAACTAGATACAGAAAAAATAAATATGTTAGTGTATGAAACTAAAACACATTCAATTAATCAATGAATTGAAACGAGATTTATCAATATATATGTCAACGAAAAATATCATGGATGAATAATAATTAAAACTAATATTATTGTAATTATTAATTATTATATTCCATGTATCTTATGTACATTAACCCAGTACCATCAAGACCTTTCACCATTTGGTTTAGAAATTGGGTAAAAACCCATCTATGTTATCTACCAAACTATTTCGTCTAATGAGACAAACGATGATTTGAGGAGATTCTATTAACTAATCCCCAACCGCGGTCTACCTGTCTAGAGGATTATTAATATTTAATAAGAAAATAAATAATATATGTTATCAAATAACCATATTGAATGAGAAATAAAAATTTATCAATAATTCCCCAATTAATATAATTACTTGCAAAGTAGGCACCAAATGTAAAATGGTATACGGTATAGGAAATTTTAATATCAATTACAAAAGAAATTGATAAAAGGGGAAATTCAATTATCAATGATCATAGAATATTGAATACTTCAAGGTGACTGAAAATCAAATAAATAAGTGAATGTGAATACTATCCTTGTTTAAATAAATAATAAACCATCGAGAGTAAGAATAAGGATGGTATCAATACATTAATCCCATGTGGGATAAAATAGTGGGTTATTGACATTGAGTAAATAAAATAATACATTTTAAAAATAATCTTCGAGAAAATATAATATTCCTAAAAAAACTTCTAAAAAACATTTCATTGAAAATATGATTTTAATTATATTTTGAAACTAAATAATTTGACCTTAAAAAAGATGCCTCAAATAAAATATGGCAATTGAATCCAAACGTGTCATAAGAGGAAAAAACAATATTCCTTTTTTGTGTTAAAATGGTAGAAAATTCTTCATTTTGAATGAGACAAGATGTCTCCATAAATGAAATTGGTAAAATAACAAAAGGGTAAAAATTTATATCAAATATTATAGGGTAATGGAGTAATAATTTTAAAACCTTTTTTGGAAAACATAGATTTTAATAAATTTCTGATCCCAGAGATGGTTAAGTTAGGATTTCTGAAAAACACATTCGTAAAAATAATTTGTACCAAATTGTAAAGAGTGATACCAATACATGATTATTTCATGATGTAATATAGGATAATGAAACTCATGAGTGTTCTTGAGATTTGGGTCATAATATTTCATTTAATGATGCATAAAGAAAAACAATCTCAAAAAAACTGATGTGATTGTCTTAATAAACTCTTATTACATAGTAATATAGATCATACTCTCCATATAAGAAAGTAAAATCACATTAAGAATATAATATATTGAAAATATATATATTCGTGATATATCATGTCAAATGTAAATTTATGAACCTCGAAAAAAAGTTTAGGTGTATAATAAAACATGAGTTCAAAGAATGAAAATTGTGACAAAACATTTTACCGATTTTTTAATTTCTTAATCATAAAACCCATTAAAGAAGGATACTAAAATTGATATCGAAATAACCTCAAATTTATTTATAAGACACATATAATACGATTATTTTAGTACTTACACCAAAAAACACTAAAGAGTGGTGAACATAACTTATATCCCACAAAAATTTAAAGTGAGATGAAATACCCATACATTGTGTTTTCCATATGGGGGACGGTCCTTTAACATCATATATAATAAATTTATGTTAATTTTATTCATTATTAAGAAAATTTTTCATGTTTATAATTACTCTTGTTTTATTGATTACCACATTGTGTACACTACGTAAATAGTTATGTTTATGTAAGGTGTTTTTTACCATATTCGGTTTTTGTGTCAAAACAACTATTGTTGGTCAACAATGGTCAAATGGTTCATTATATAGCATCTCAATAATAATATCCACGAAATAATTAACATATTTTTACATAATTTATACTTTTAAAGTAAATAATTAAATATGGTTAAGAAAATGAGAATATGTTATAATCATGGAGATGGTAGGTCGTACATACGCATGAGTAACATTCCCATTTTTAAATGATCGTTGTGGAAATATTGTTAGAAACTAAAATATTTCCATTATTATAATTGTACAATAAATATCATATTATGTAATAATATATACTTATATATAAATTATGTGGTGTAAAATGAATCACACCATGTATCTGAGTCGGTAGTTCACACGTCCATGAACGATGTTATATCTTTTAAATTGTGTGAAAGGGTAATAAAGGAGATGATATAAATGTATATATATTATATTTACAAAAATATAAATATGTCATCAATATGTTATGGATGGTTTTTGTATCACTAATGTTTGGTTATGACAATTCATTTACACATTCTATGTACCATTCGAACGGATCACATTACTTTGAGGGGGTTGTATTCAACACTTCCTCAAACGAGATTTTTGTATTCACACAACATGGAAGAATAAAGATATGTTATAAATAATAAATTACATAATAATAAAACACTATATTGAACATATATATAATATATAAATATATTTTATATTTTAATGGAAATTATAAGAGGTGGTAATGGATAATTGAACAATCGTTGTTTCATGAGGCAGTAATTCTTAGTTCGCAGAAACGTTAGGTTTGTTACCCTTTTGATGGAGGTGTATGTAATTTTAGGTAGAACGCTAAGAATAAAAAAAATATTACTATATTTATAATAAATTTTTTCTTATGTAATCATATACTAATAATAGTATACGGATTGGATGATGGAAATGAAACTAAAAAGCATGAGATATGGTGTTACCTCTTAATCATATAAGTTATTCTGCTTTGGACAAAAATGCATTGTTGGAAGGGTTTTTTTGCAATGTTATAATTCTAGGTATATTATAGGAATTATGATATACAATTATGGTATTTCATGTTATATCTTAATTTGTTTGAGAGGTTTGAGGAATGGGTAGATGTCGTGGCCGTTTATTTTAATGGAAAAGGACACACTTGGTAATTTTTACAAGAAGTTATGTGTTTATTACATAAAAAAAGAAATAAAAACAAATAATGGACAATAATGAAAGTATCATAGATGATATATGTCCATATAATGGGTGTTGAACAATTTTCTATGTCATTCGGGCCCTTATGGTAAAGGTTTAGTCATTTATTGAGCATAGTTTTACCTTAATAATTATAATTAATTTTAATTAATTTCACTAATATTTTTGGTAAAAATATAATTTGTCCATATTATAAATTATAAATTATTTTTATTCCATATATGGTGTCTATTTATTTAATTCTAATCATATAAGTGTCACTCATTAAATTATACTTAATCCCGCATGCTGTACAAAAATACGTGTTTTTAGAGTAAATGTCTGAAAGATAGCTTTGTTTTTACCGTCAATTTCAATGTAAAATTTATTAAAATTATTTACATTTGATTAATTGATTAATATATTATATAATTATAATTTAAAAAAATTATAATTATAATTTACCCTTATAAATTAGTAATATTTATAATTATTTTTTATATAAAATTTAGTATTTTTAACTATTTATTTAAAAATTAAATGTCTCAAAAAAGATCAAAAACTCACGGTAACATAATTCCTTTGTTTATATTTCCAAGATGAAGTTTTTATTTACATCATAAATTTATAGTGGTATACAAATTAAAATTTTATATGGGGTCTACATTAAAAAGATTTAAAATTGCCTTTATTAAAATATAAGTTTTCTTGTATAGAATATGGTTTGTTCTTTTCTTATGAATATCAAACCTAATGGACGAATATAAAAAATATTTGATTTAATGTATACCATATAAATTTAATTATAATAATTATATAATATTAATTACTTTAATTTATTAGGACAAAATAGCCGCATGAGTATAAAAATGGTTTTTTGTAAGAACATTCCATTTATATTCAATTGGTTCTGAAATTAATTTTAAATTCCTTTTAAACCTATGAACTAATATTATATTATATTTTTTTTGATATGTTAGATAATACTATTCATAACCACTAACAAAACTACTATGATATGGAATATTATATTAAATAAATAATATTTTAATAATTCGCTGTAAATTGGTAAAACTTAGTCTTGCATGTAACTCAAGATATGGATGAAGGTCTCTATTTCATGTAAGACAAGGTATCAAAAAATGTCAGTCTTGAATGTAACACTTCATTACATGGTGTTTTATTTATGAAAATTATTTTAAATAGTTATCATATTATAATGTATCCAGATATTATATTACCTTTCACGCTAATGGTTGCGTGTCACACATGTTATCGAATATAATTTCATACTTTAGTTTTTCATGGTCTCACTGAGAGTACACAGAGAAACAAAAAAACATTAATAAATTATTTAAAATAGTAAAAGTATTCGATGAATAAACCAATTAGACCTCCAAATATCATAAATTGACAAAAATTATAAATCTTAGACACTATAATAGAAAATTGTGGATCTCTCCAAACATCTAGAATCATCACGACGATGACCAGTACTATAGAAATGTGACAAAACCAACATATATTTTAGAAAATTGAATTATATATATTTTATTTAATGTGAGGAAAGTAATTATTGAAGGAATATAATAGTATTTCTATGAGGTAATGTGAATATTATAACAAATATTTGACTATTGGAATTCTAACATGCGAGTGGGGAATAGTAACATAACAATTGGAATATTAATTTGAGATAGAAATAATAAAATGGAATATGACTAAAATTCTCTATTAGATATTTATGTAAATAAAATATTATAATACAATAAACTAATATATCATTAAAACTAAATGAAAATATAATCACGCATTTAATATATTATATTATAATGTATTTTAAAATAATATTTATTTTTATATTATATATTAAAATTTTATATCTTAGATAATTATTCTAATAAAATTAATATGAATTTTTATTTCATAAATCTGAATGTCTTATGGGATATTTGTTTTTAATTTTCTGAAATTCATCAATATTCATGTGAAGAATAAATGTATAGTTTTTCCTAAAACTATTGTATCTTGAATTTAATCATTCATGGTATAACGTTGAAATAATCATTTCTAGAACTTAGGGTTGTTCCAAAAAATATTTAATTTGATAAATGAATATTTAGAATACCATAATCATGTTCTCCAAAACTAAAAATTTCTTTTTAAAGCCTAAATTCGAAAATACTCATTGAAAATAAAAATTATTCATTTTTTCCACAATCATTTTTAATAAACCGTTGAATTAGAATTATAATGGGTATTTAAGTAATAAAAATATATATAAAATTTATATGTGGTTCATTATGGTAAAATCCCAATTACAAGGTTTACATTGGATATAATGTTTTATTTAAAATATTCTTTTAAAATTACAACTCTCCTCAATTACAAATAACCCATCTCCAACAAATTTTTAAAAAACTCATCCTTCACATACCAAAGCACAATTTCTAAAAAAATACACTCTCTTAATCCCATAGAATCATTATGGATGTGTTGGAGTAAGCCATATACATTAATTTAGTAAGTCTACTATCATGCAAGAGAAGAGACACTAAGAAATGAGTAAGTTTGTATTAATTATTCTCTAGTAATCCACATTTCAACTCTTTTTACAAATATTGTTCAACCCCATATATTCTAATATTAATTATAAATAACATAAACTTTATTTTAGTAATTTTAACTTAATATAAAAATTATATATTTAGTGTATATATATTTTATACCCAAATTACACCTCCATAAGAAAATGTTCTCGATAATGTTAGGTTAACCGCCAATTAGGATGTTTCCAATTTCTTTCCTTATCAACAACCTAATGGATACATATAATAAATTAATTATGAAAAATAAAATCTGAAGCTAATTTATTTTTGTTGGAGGAATTAATTCTACTTATTTATAAACGACATTGAATAAAAATAGAGAGAATAATTAAAAAAAGAATATTTTATTGAAGGCATGTTATCCAAACACACTCAATTTAACTGATGATATTAATAAATATAATACAATGAATATAATTTATAAAGAGAGACTAAAATAGAAGTAATTTTCTGCTCGTTTAATTTCTTAATAATTCTATCTTAAATATTCATGAGGTAAGAAAGAAATTAAATAATGAAATAATTATGGTAACTGATTCTCAAATCATACTCCTTCTCAATGGTTTATCTGTTATTTTTTTTCAATTTCATTGTGGATATTATCATAATATAAAATAAATATACTTTCAATATTATTACATTTTCATTTTTTGGATATACATGTTTTTTCCTTGTAAAATTAATTTAAATCTAGATAAAAATATTTATCAAAGCGGATTTTATTTCCAAAACACATCTGTGAATTTTCTTGACATGTTTATTCTTCACTAAATATTATTGATTTTTATGATAGGAATGTCTTCCATTATTCAATTTTGAACCAAAATTTTTATTCATGAATGTTTTATTTATGAATCACTTTTAGAAACAATTTAATTCAAACACTAATTTCATGAGTACAATTATAATATGGTCATTGTGAAATGAATAATTATGATAATATATTATAAGAAGAGTGGGATTATAATTATATATACAACCAATTAATTGTGTAATGTGGTATATATCCTAATATTATGTGTATTATGTGTCAATATAATTCTATATTCTTCAACTATAAAGTTGTTTCAATTTACAAAAATATGCTATGTGTGGACATGATACTTGATTTGTTCACAACTATGTGTGGTATTTGACCACAATAACATGTTGTTTAATTATTATACACATTCCACATTCCCTGAATTTATTGAATTTTTCCCCATGATGTTGTTTATGATCTTATTATTATAACTAGATGATTTTTATTATTCTCACCCAGGCAATATTGATTCATTCCCATCATTCCTCCCCTTGTGAGTCATTTTTCTCCCCCCGTTCATTGAATTTTTATATCATGTGACTACATGTAAATTGAAAATGTGAGTGATTTCAAAGGATATTATATAATAATTTTAATAATATTTATGTTATATTATATATAGTTAATGTATGAGATGAATTTCATGATGATACTATACCATTGGGTACTTGATTAAATATTTATTATGATTTTGATTTCAAAAGGATATAACAATCTTATAAGAAAATTTTGGGTCTCTATAGTATGTAGCATATTGTAGATTTCATAATTTATAAATAATAATTATAAAACATTAGTGTAAACCATATGTATATGTTTATTTATTTATAAGACATCCCGAAAGAAAAAATTTATAAAAACAAAAAACATTGAGATCCCACAATATATTTTTTTACAGTAAAATTTTAAAAATAATAATTTATATCTTCATCCTTTTTTGACATATGTTTTTATCAAACCTTTTATATTTCATGAAATGTAGGGAACCAAGAGTAATAAAAAAAACATATGTGATGTACAATATAACAATTATCACAACAACATTTCCAATACAATTGTATTACGTTTCTATCTCATGTTATGAAAAATAACCTAAACTATGTGGAAATTCCTCCTTCACCCATAAAGGAGAAATAATCTAACTAGTCCTTTATGTTGAAGTGACCCCTAACATCAACTGGGTATTCCAAAACACTTGATCAGAAATAATGGGTTACGATGATGAATATTGTCATTTTTTTTCATAAATATTATTAGAAAGACAAGGTATCATTGCCTTTTTATTGGATAAATATTGTGTTATATCAATGATGGGAGTCAGTAAAGAATAATAATATATAGTATTAAATAGAATATCTGGATTGGGAAAAATATTATATAAAAATTCATAATAAGTATTCATATTTCACTCACTGAACATGTATTGAGAGATAATTCCAAGAGATTAAGAAAACGTTTGGTGAATCGATAAAATATTAGAATGTAAACATCACAAGTAATGCTTGATATGCCATGTGATTTTTATCCACACTGGTAGGCAAATAGATATATCTATATTAGTGGTATAAAACCATTACACTTAAAAGAATTATATATTTGTTATATTATTAACTACGAATAGGCTATTCAAAATTCTCTCCATATAGAGATAGAAATTGCTGAATGGTCACATGGTTATGGGGATGACAAGAGAATAATATATATTTAATCTGGTGGGTTATATTAAAAATATGAAAAGTGGATCCATAATCCTACATTTTAAAATTTTCGGAATAAAAATCCAGGTAATTACCTCAAAGGGGAATTATAACCCATCATGTGTGGGACAAAAGACCACCAAGATCATGAATTTCCAAGAGATATGAAAAATTCTTCCACAATGATGGAGAAAAAAAGTAAGGAACCTCTTAAAAAACCACCTATTTTACAATTCATTAATATTTGTGGGAAAGGGGACAATTAAAGATAGTGAACTAATCCAATGGTCCTTCAGAATAATCAACATCAGTAACCACCATAGACAAATGAGAATGGAGGATAATTTTAAATCACTAATTCAGATGTGGAGAGTGAAAATAAATTCGTAGAAGGTAAAAATACATTTAATCAAGTATGTAAATTATTTTTTTTTTGTAATTTTTTCAGGCATTTCATTAAATCATGACTTTTTTTCTATAACTGTTTTATCAGAGCACTGATATATTGAAGTAGTGATATCTAGAAAATAAATATTTCGGTGTTATCATTGCAACCAAGTGGTTAAATCTCCTCCTATTAGTGTATGTGATATTATTTTTACATTTAATATTATAATCCATCAACTATTGTAATTTGATGTTACACCATGCATTTATTGGATTATATAAATCACAAATCAATTGTCAAGAATATGATATCACTGTTTATATTACAAAAATCTCATTATCCAAAATTAAATAAAATAAGATCATGAATATTCATTGTAAAATCACTGAGTGGTGAGGGAATTGACACACGTTGAAGAGGTATACCATTTTCAAATGGTTTTGTGAAATGAACTAATCATCATATATCAAATTCCCATTTGCATGGAATACACTAATGTATTTTTTATGGAGTTAAATGGACATCCCCTCCATCTTAAGGTAGAGTTATCAATAGTGCTTATAACCAGAGTGAAACATATCTCTATATAAACCTACCAGATATCAATGACAGAACAATAGTAGTTAAAGAAAAATTTTCAATATAATTTGGATATATGGTTTAGACATCCTCGTGCATCACTTTGGGGTGTGCCAGTACTATTTGAAAAGAAATAATTAAAGGTCCAATATGGTTGTGTATAGATTATTGGGAGTTGAAACAAAATCACAATAAAGAACTTGTATCATATTCCAAGGATTGATGACTTCTTTGATCAATGATTATGAGCTCATAACTTCTCAAATTTGGATGTTAATTCTAGATATCATCAAGTTATGGTGTTGAAGTAAGATATTCAAAACATAGCTCTTTATAAAAGGTTTATTGATTATGGTTTTATAGTTATGTCCATAAGACTGAATAATTCCATTTTAATCATCATGTGTTTGATGAAAATAATCTTTAGAGATTTCTAAAAAAATTTCTATTAACATTTATATATGATTTTATCCTTTCATCTATGAATATGGAGGACCATGAAGAGAATCTAATGATTCTGATGGAAAAATATAAAAATTGAAAATATTTTCTATATTCATAAATTGTTACTTTTGGATGTAATGAGTCATATTTATAGGTCTGGTTCTCACTTTTGATGGAATTTTGGGGATCCTTTAATGTTAAAATCTATTTTGGAATGGACCAAACCCACTAGTGTTGTAGAAATACATATTCTTTAAGGCATATAATTTTACTAACGATGTGTTGAAATGAATTTATGATAATTTTATATCTTTATAACGATGTTAACATACTAAATGATAATGTATTTATAGATAGAATAATGTTGTAATATTTTACATATCTCAAGAAGTGGTCATTATATTCCACTTTAATAACTCTAAAATCACGTGATGTGTGATTTATAATATACAGATATGATTCAAATAATGCATTAGGCTGTTTACATAGTTGTTAGAACAATATATAGAATATTCCTAATGAAAACTAAATATCCATGAGAATAACAACCCACAATCTGGTATGGATTTAGAGGATATGATTTTCACCATAATGATTTGGAGACACTGCCTCTATGATGAGAAGTATTACATATATTCCAATAAGAAGATTTTAATGTACATATTCAAACTAAAGGATCTTACCATGTGTTAAAGAAGATATTTAGAGCTAATAAATAATTATGATTCCACTATTCACTATCAATTGGGAACAATGAATAATGTAGATGATTCTATACGAAAAATTGATCCTATAAATCTAATAATTATTCTTATTAAGAAAGGCCCTATATTTATGGATATGTAAAGGGTTGATTTGGGAATAATAACAGCTAGGAATACATCCTAACTTTCCAAAATGATCTGGAAACAATCTGTCTAACAGATGATCAAGATGGCACAATGTGATGATATGGATATTCAAAAATGCTGAGTGTATTGAATTATGTGAAGCTTCAGGTGTAACACATCGATGAAGATGTTTTCATTCAGTTTGGGGCAAGGATTTTTGTACCTTCATCATCTAAATTAATTATGGGGAAATTTGAGAATGTGCATAGCCCGTCCTTCTCCACACATCCTAGAAGTACCATGATATTCAATGATAATTGAGGGAACATCTGGTAAATACATAATGAAATATAATGTGTATTATGCCTCAGTTTTCTTGGTATTTTAGAAATATAAATAAGAAACACTATTACAAATACGAGCATTAGCAGTTCTAAAAACGGGCTTTAAGAGCGCTAAAAAAGCATTGTAAAGCTCGACGCTGATAAAGGTAGACTTTATCAGTGTTAAGAGAGCACTGATAAACTTATCTTTTATCAGCGCTTCTTTAGCGCTGATAAAGGTGTAGTTTATCAGAGCTTTTTAGCACCGATAAAAGCATGATTTATCAGCACTAAAAGAGCGCTGATAAATTCCCTCTCTGCTGCTATGATAATTCTGCAGCAGTACACCCGAACACCTGTAAAAAAACAGCATCTCACTAAGTCAACTAAAGCAAGTATACCCATGAAAAATTAACTCATAAATTAGAAGAATATTAGACCAAGTATACCCATACAAAAATGATACCCATACACTATTAACACATAATTTATAAGTAAATCAAGTACTTAAAGAAATCAATTCAGAATTCAGGGCATTTGGGGGGTGTTCATGGGTTTGGGGTGGTTGTCCAAGGAGGGGTAGGGGGTGTTCGAGGGGCTTTCCAGTTCAATCCTAAGGCTCGACATGGGTGTGTTTTATCAATACATTATTCTTTGGACTTTTATCCATCCACTATGCATCATGTTATCAACATCAAATAAGTTATAAGGTTTGTACACACACTGAGGTGCACATACTTGGGGGCTTGAATCTCATTAATATACCCCCAATATTAAACCTATAATAGGCTATTGTAAGTGCATGATCAGGCAATATGCACAACCTAGTTGAGAAAGAACCTGAATAAAACTAATAAAAAATCACCATTGATCCTCAAATCCAAGACCATTATTAAACCCAAATTAATTCTCCAAGTGATGAACTTTTATGAAGAATTTCACGACGATCGTGTCGACATTATAAAAATATAGTTTGACCAAGTCCTACCCAATCTACATCAAGACACATTTATTCTCAAGTATTAAAGCTTTATTAACCATACCTACTTCATCCAATGTTAGGGTTTCTCTGAGTCCATCATAGGAACCACACAAAACATATAATATACCATGGTCTCCCCACTATATACATAGTTATTATAGACCTCCAATATGTGAGTTTTATTTATACTCCGTCATGGAAATCCACTTATGAGAGTTTTCTCATCCAGGGAATACCCTCAACAGTATCTCAGAACACCCATATGTGTTCTTCCAATTCTGAGGTATAAGACCTACATGGATCACATCCCTATACTATAGGAGTACCCTTATTTAGGTAATAATACTAAGAAGCATATATTATTTACCATATAGGAGTATTATCATCCAAATAATAATCCCTAGAAGCATATCAACCCTCCAATATATGTGTATTCTCATTTGAGGCATAATCTATATACTCATCTCAGCCCTCCCCTATGGGATTATATTAATTAAGTGAATATTAACGGTAAAAATACCATCCCACTCCTATGGTTTTATTCTCATTTAGGGAATAATACCTATATACATTGCATCCCTCCCCTATGAGAGTGTTCTCATTTAAGGAATAATCCCCATAAGCATATCCACCCTCCCAAATGGGAGTATTTTTCATCCATATATAAGCCCATAAGTATCATAGACCCAAAAACATGATCACCCTAGTATACTAGGCCAACCATGACTTGATATATATGATGCCCTTGATAGATCACATGCCATGACCCCCCATTTAAAAGATCAATGCAATCCGAATGCGTTTGGTCGGATTTCTGTAGGTCAGTGGTTGTTTTCAATTAAAATCTTCTCCATTTTAAACAAAGTACACACTTTGAGTACTAGCGGCCACATTGTGCCTCATATTGGTGTGGGGTTGACTCGTACAAATCACCAAGGACCCTAGGATTGTTCTTATTAAAGATCAATGCAATCCGAATGCGTTTGGTTTGATTTCCATAGGTCAGTTGTGGTTTTCACTTAAAATCGTGTCCATTTTAAACAAAATAGAGACCCTTTGAGTGCTAGAGGCCACAACATACCTCAGATTGAGGTGGGGTTGACACTTACACGTCACAATGGAACCTTGGATCATTATTATAAAATACCAATGAAATATGAATGCGTTTGGTTGGATTTCCATAGGTCAGTTGTTGTTTTCAATTATAATCATGTCCACTTTAAACAAGAGAGACCCTTTGAGTGCTAGCAGCCACACCATGCCTCGGATTGATGCGGGGTTCACTCGTACTCATCATCAAGGACACTTGGATCGTTCTTATAAAAGATCAATGAAATCTGAATTCATTTGGTCAGATTTCCGTAGGTCAGTTGTGGCATTCACTTTTAATCTTGTCCATTTTAAAAAAAAAATAGAGACCCTTTGAGTGCTAGAGGCCACACCGTGCCTCGGATTGAGGCGGGGTTGACTCGTACACATCACGAAGGACCCTTGTATCAGTCTTATAAATGATAAATGACATCCGAATGCGTTTGGTCAGATTTTCATAGGTCAGTTGTTGTTTTCAATTAAAATTGTGTCCATTTTAAACAAAATAGAGACCCTTTGAGTTCTAGCGGCCACACCATCCATCGGATTCAGGAAGGGTTGACTCGTAGACGTCACCAAGGACCCTTGGATCGTTCTTATAAATGATAAATGCAATTAGAATGCGTTTGGTCCGACTTTCGTAGGTCAGTTGTTGTTTTCAACTAAAATCTTGTCCATTTTAAACAAAATAGAGACCCTTTGAGTGATAGCAGCCACACCATCCCTCAGATTGAGCCAGGGTTAACCATTACACATTACCAAGGACCCTTGAATCGTTATTATAAATGATCAAAACAATCTGAATGCGTTTGGTAAAATTTTCGTAGGTCAGCTGTTGTTTTCACTTAAAATCGTTTCCATTTTAAACAAAATAGAGACCCTTTGAGTGATAGCAGCCACATCGTCCCTCAGATTGAGGCGGGGTTGACTCATACATGTCACCAAGGACCCTTGGATCGTTATTATAAAAGATCAAGGAAATCCGAATGCATTGTTCGAATTTCCGTAGGTCAGTTGTTGTTTTCACTTAAAATCTTGTCCATTTTAAACAAAATAGAGACCCTTTGAGTGATAGCGGCACACCGTCCCTCAGATTGAGGTGGGGGTGACTCCTACACGTCACCATGGACCCTTGGATCGTTATTATAAAAGATCAATGCAATACGAACTCATTTGGTCAGATTTCCGTAGGTCAGTAGTTGTTTTCAATTAAAATCATGTCCACTTTAAACAAGAGAGACCCTTTGAGTGATAACGGCCACACCGTGTATCAGATTGAGGCGAGGATGACTCAAAAACATCACCATGGACCCTTGTATAGTTCTTATAAAAGATCAAGGTAATCTGAATGCGTTTGGTTAGATTTCCGTAGGTCAGTTTTTGTTTTCACTTAAAATCGTGTCAATTTTAAACAAAATAGAGACACTTTGAGTGATTGCGGCCACACTGTCCCTTGGATTGAGACATAGTTGACTCGTACATGTAAACAAGGCCCCTTGAATTGTTCTTATAATATTTCAATGCAATATAAATGCGTTTGGTCAGATTTCCATGGGTGAGTTGTTGTTCTCGATAAAAATCATGTCCATTTTAAGCAAAATAGAAACTCATTGAGTGCTAGCGTCCACACTGTCCCTTTAATTGATGCTGGGTTGACTCGTACACATCACCAAGGACCATTGGATCGTTCTTAAAAAAGATCAATTCAATCTGATTGTGTTTGGTGTGATTTCCATAGGTCAGTTGTTGTTTTCAATTAAAATCATATCCATTTAAAACAAAATAGAGACCCTTTGAGTGATAGAGGCCACACCATCCCTCATATTGAGGCGGGGATGACTCATCAACATTACCAATGACCCTTTTATCGTTCTTATAAATGATTAAGGCAATACTAATGCGTTTGGTTGGATTTCCTTATGTCAGTTGTTGTTTTCACTTAATATCGTGTCCATTTTAAACAAAATAGAGACCCTTTGAGTGATAGCGGCCACACAATCCATCAAATTGAAGAGTGGATGAATCTTACATGTCTCTAAGGACCCATTAATCGTTCTTATAAAAGATTAAGGCAATCCGAATGCGTTTGGTTAGTTTTCTGTAAGTCAGTTGTTGTTTTCACTTAAAATCGTGTCCATTTTAAACAAAATAGAGACCCTTTGATTGATAGCGGCCACACCGTCTCTCGTAATTTGGAAGGTTTGACTCATACACATCACTAATGACCCTTGGATCGTTCTTATAAAAGATCAATGCAATCCGAATGCTTTTGGTCAGATTTCCTTAGGACAGTTTTTGTTTTCAATTAAAATCGTGTCCACTTTAAACAAGAGAGACCCTTTGAGTGTTAGCGGCCACACCGTGCCTTGGATTGGGAAAGGGATGACTCGTACACGTCACCAAGGACCCTCTTATTGTTCTTATAAATGATCAAGGCAATACGAATGCGTTTGGTCCGATTTTCGTAGGTCAGTTGTCGTTTTCACTTAAAATCGTGTCCATTTTAAACAAAATAGAGATCCTTTGAGTGATAGCGGCCGCACCGTCCCTCATATTGAGTCGGGGTTGACTCTTGCATGTCACCAAGGACCCTTGGATCGTTCTTATAAATTATCAATGCAATCAGAATGCGTTTGGTCAGATTTTCGTAGGTCAGTTGTTGTTTTCAATTAAAATCGTGTCCTCTTTAAACAAGAGAGGCCCTTTGTGTTATAGCGGCCACACCATGCCTGAGATTGAAGTGGGGTTGACTCATACACATCACCAAGGACCCTTGGATAGTTCTTATAATATATCAAGGAAATCCAAATGTGTTTGGATAGATTTCCGTAGGTCAGTTGTTGTTTTCAATTAAAATCTTGTCCATTTTAAACAAAATAGAGACCCTTTGAGTGCTAGCGGCCACACCATGCCTCGGATTGAGCCGAGGATGACTCGTACACATCACCAAGGACACTTGAATCGTTCTTATAAAATTTCAATGCAATATGAATGCATTTGGTCTGATTTCTATAGGTCATTTGTTGTTTTCACTTAAAATCTTTTCCATTTTAAACATAATAGAGACCCTTTGAGTGATAGCGGCCACACCATGCCTCGGAATTAGGAGAGGTTGACTCATACACGTCACCAAGGACCCTTGGTTAATTATTATAAAAGATCAATGCAATCCAAATAAGTTTGGTCAAATTTCCATAGGTCAGTTGTTGTTTTCCCTTAAAATCTTGTCCTTTTTAAACAAAATAGAGACCCTTTGAGTGGTTCAGCATTCCTGCATGTTGCTGGTGCATATCATACGTTAAAATAGTAAAATGAATCATTGGAGAAAGGATGTTTTAATTAATAAAAATTAAAATTTTCCTACGAACATTTACATACAACAATATTTCATCTTTTGATCCCCTTTACCCCTCTCAAAAATGACCACACATTGTACATGTCCCCAAGTCAGATATTCATTATATTTGTGTACAATCTTCAATCAGGTATGCATCCCACTCATTTCTGAACACATCTATATCATCTTGTGGGTATGAGGATTTTTGACAGTCAGTGTAGTACTGAAAAATAAAAAAATAAAGAATTAATAAATAACATAAAGAAGTAGAAGTTGTTTTTAAAAATACCTCATTATGGATGTTGTTTGCTGATGAAAAACGATCTATTTAATAAATTTACAAACATAATAAACACAATCATTATCGTTTATTTCTTTTGGACACTGAAAAAAAAATTGACAATTAGGAGAATAAGTAACTTGTGTTGAGATGTGTTTGGATAGTTAAATTTTATTATATATACCTTGATATTTTTCCAGATGTAGTACTTGCCCCCCTCCTTATGCTTAGCCCCTGTCCTCATTCATTTTTAGACGATAATGATAAACCACCCCATCATAATAGAATCCTTAGTAAAAGAAAATATAAATTATATTACTTGATGTTTAGAACTAAAATGTAATATGTAGTGTCTTACAGATTCACAAACACCATCATGTGTGGTCGGTTTGATGGATATCATTGCTTTGAATACAGAAAATAAATCTTCGGAGTATCCAAGTTCACCGCAATTAGCAACCAATGTTGCCTAAAAACACAAAAAGGAATAAATAATTAATTAAGTGAAAATATAATTGATATTCTTTAATCGTACATTATTACACCTGCATGGTTGGTATTAGGAAAAGTTTGTCATCTGTAATCTTTCGTTCAAATGTTTTCAGCTAGTTGTTCACTATTGCATCCCTTTTTTATGGCTCTATTTTTGATAGGCGTGTTGATGTGACATGAGGACTAACCAGCCCAAATCTTGGCTCACGGGAAAATTCTTTCAATTTTTTTTCATAAATGCGTCTGTCAATAATATAAAATGTATTTAGTCATAATTTTCACATTTGATCAGCTTTTGGAAAATCAATTCATGGAAACATACCTCATATATACATTTACAACTATGACGCCGAGCCAACAATTTTCAAGGATTTCATTTACATTTTCAGCAGCAATGAAATCTTGACATTCCTCTCTGTATATATTCTCTTCGAAAACCACTATTTGACTATTACCATCTTTTAGCTTCGTATCCACATGAGTCTGCAATTCTAGTAAATGTGGATAGAGAACAAGTGGTGTTATAGTGCTTTCAGTATCTCCTTGGGATCGTTTGGTAGATCCTTTACTTGGTTTTGAGCTGACGTTTGTCACCCCTTCCCTTTCTCCGTCTATAACTACAATCATTGTTTCATACCCTTTTTTCTTTAATTTTTAAGGGATTAGCTTGAAAAGAAAAGGAAAAAAATACCTCCCTGTCTGCATGTACTCTTACATATTCTGACGGCCATGCAATGAATGCCCCAATAGCCTTTTCGACTATATGAATATCATCGTCATCAAGCGAAATAGGTATCTCTACCTTTGGATCATGAGATACAGTAATCATCACTTTCAGATGATCTTTCGAAAGTGCTCTATTATGCAGTGTGCCATCTGGGATATTGAACATTGTAGCCCTCGATACAAGGTGATAGGTGGGAACTGACAGATATAAATCACAATCATTATCACCATATAGAAGATGAGTACAGAAAAATTATCAGTGTTTGTCTAATTCATATTTCATGGGAAAAATTATTATAATATTTATTACCATATCTAAGACAGTTCTTTGAGGCGAATGGATCACAACAAAGTTGGTGGGGGGAGGGGTGGGATATTCATGTAGCGGTTGTTCTTGAGTTGTGGCTTCCTTTTGCTTCCCACCCATATAAGTGGCTAGCAACTCTCATTGCCATTGAAATTGTCCTTCAAGGGTTGCTATTTTTTCGCTCATTTGTTACAATTTACCATTAGTATCATCCATTTTTTTCTTCTTCTCAATATATACTCGGGGTGTCACCCCAAACCCTACACCTCTGACACGACCGTATTTTTTTGGCTGCTTCAAATCCATCGATAATCGGTCTGTATCTGCTACAGGAGTAGCTGATTCCTGTGACTGTCTGATATAGGAAAATAACTAATTATTTTTATGTAATAGCAATTTTAATCAAATTATTTTATTATCGTGTCATACTTACACATATCTCAGACACTTTATGTGTGTTCCCGTCAACTAACTTCCCTTATTTGTTCAAATGTTCCTCCTTCCATAGCACATGATGTGGGATGGAAGTGCATTTGGATTTAGACTCATCAATCTACATATAAACATAGAAAAATAATTATGATGTTGTTTTTGGCACCTAACAATATTATTGTAAATTTAAAATACGTACCATTTTCTTTTCTAATGAAGCGTACCCCATCCTTGCTTTACGATTGGGGTATGTTGGGTTTGAAGCACATTCCTTATTTTCAGTACAGAGTTTCTATTTCATAAATGAATTATTGACAATCAAAGTGATGAATATAGGAATCCTCAAACAACATATTATCACTCACAATGTACCAGAAACTTCTCATCCCCACAACGGCCAATGAATGCATCCCATGCTTCTTGGGATATCATGTGAGCGTTGACAATGGGTGGGTGCAGGTTTATTTTACCTTTAGAATCATTGAGGTGACATCTTGTTAAAATAGTGCAAAGACCTCGATGAATCTTTCCTGCAAGCCTTAATACATAATCCTTGTGTGAATCGTCTACTATAAATTTACTCTGTAAGAGATTGAGAAGAGTAATACATTGTTTCATTATTTTATTTTCTAGTAAATTAAAGAAATAAATTCATAATGTTACCGTAATTGTTTCTCAGCACACAGCCTTCAGCCCGGACACAACATGGTGCCATGAATCTATTTCAACCGGCATGAGATTCCAAGTGACAACTCCAATGTAGCTTCTAAAAATATCCTTCTTGGGATTCACATGTTGGCCTTGTGCATTCCATCCGACTTCAAATTTTATGCCTTTTCTTTTCGCCTTAAGAATTTTGGCTAACACCGTCAAACTACAACACACCTCTGCTTTCTGCGACACTGGTCCTTCATTCCCGACCATTTCATCGATGTCAACATAATCTATATGTTCAAATATAATGGTATCAGCGACATGTGTTGATGGTTGTTGGACCTCAACACTAAGAGTAGCAGGAGCCGCAGCAGCAGGAGCAACAAGAGGATCAGCAGCAGCAGGAGCCGCAGCAGGGGGAGCAACAAGAGCAACTGGAGCCGCAACAAGAGCATCTGAAGCAACGGAATGAGCTTTAGGAGTAGCAGTAGTAGCAGTAGAAGCAACCGCAACAGCAGCATGAGCTGTAGGAGCAGTAGCCGCAGCAGCTGCTGCTTGAGAGACTTGTTCAGCCTCAAGGTTAGGAGCATCAGAATGTGCAGAAGTCATTATCTGCAAAAGTGTTTGAACAGTTAAATCAGATTACATAAATTCAGTAATGATAAGATAATAAAATTAGATAAATAGATCTATATTACAAACAAAATATAACCTGTTTACTGAACTCTCTTTCTTTTTATCAAAGGGTTTAGGGATTTGACACCTCTATTGACTATCCAATTCCCTTCTTTGCGGTCTCCTCTAACATAAAAAACATCATCTGCATTGGGACCGCTCTGAAATGGTTACAACGTACCACTAAAAGGATTGTCCTCAACTAAATATTCATCAGTACCATTAGTAGTTTTTGATGATAACAGAAAAATCGGCCACTTTCGGTTTGTGGGATCTGGAATATAAAAAACATGTATCTCTTGTGATGCCATTATAAATTGTTCGTCTTTGTACCCTTCTTTACTAAAATAAACATTCACAAATCCTCATTCATCTATTTTAACACCACTATTTGTAACACCCCGAGCTTCCACGATACGCTTCTCATTCAATAATGCAATAGCTTGCATTGTACGCAACTTCGAGCTCTAAAACACCGCGACTAATCAAAGTAGCCGTTATGAATAGTAATAACCACTTTTTAAAATATAGAAATTTTATATTTCAAAATGGACTTCATTTTTGTATTCGTAATATCGAAATTATCCAAATTTGAATTTTTTGTAATTTTCTGAGAACATCCAATTTTTTTATGAATAGTGAAAAATACTTAAAAACAACTTTTTAAATCAAAATAATTTATAGTAAAAAATTATACTATTTAGTGGTTTTAAAGTATAATTAGAATATATTTTTACCATTTTATCCAATGGTGGTCATTATAATTAATTTAACATTGAAATTAGACATAAACAATTGTCAATCTTTTGATATAAATTGTTTCTTAGAAACACGCCATTTTTTGTAACAACGGGAATTAATTATAAAATTAATTAATGAAACTTATATGTTTGGAATTTTTAAAAATAGACATCATTTTTGAATTTGGAATATCAATTATAGCTTAGGGTGAAATTTTGGTTTTGTTCTGAAAGACTTCAATTTTTGATGAATAGTGAAACCACTAAGTGGTAGTTAAATAACTAATTTTTCATTTAAATGAAATATTACCACTTCTGTGTTTTGATTTTCAAAAATCCGACACACATGGTTGTCATTAAGAAGTAAAATGTGGTTCAATGAGATTAAAATAAATTTTTGGTGAATAGTAACTTTTAAGTTCTTAATCGTGATTAGAGGTAATTAGTGTAGTTTAAGGTAAAAACAATGTTTTAATAATATGATATGAGATTGACACTTGTCCTACTCCTATTGGATGACTCATGGACGACCAAGACAAACCATGGGTCAACTTGGGGACCCCATGGAGCCACTTTAGTTGGAAAATGACATTGATATATATTTATTTAATGTTAGAATTAAATTGACACAAACATGAGTTGTTTTACTAAAACAGTTTTTAAGTGGGGATACACAAGTCCAACTTTTGATTATAAATATTAATTAGAAATCTAAAAAGATTTCCTAAATCATTGTATTTTATTTTTAATTTTTAGACATTATATAAATTAAATTATTTATGACATCATTATGATGCAGCGATGACCTCATTATTTAACGATTTTAATAAAATGAAAAGATAATGCAAAATACAAGGCTTACACTTGTCCAAAGACTATTGGATGGGTATAGTTAGAACCCTTATCACCTTATCCCTGAATTATATAAGTGTGGGACCTTTATAAACCGAAAAGCATTGTATAATTGAATAACATTTCATTACTTTCCAAAAGTGCCCCTCCTCTCCACTTATAAAAGGCCCCCACCTCTACCACCTCATTCACACTTTCAAGCCATTTGGCTCGGCAAAACTCTTAACAAATACTCTCCCAACATTACTCCCTTACTCCTAGAAGCCTAAATTTGGGCATAACTCTTCCCAAGGAAGCCTTTAGCTCAAATCAAAAAGAGTTACCCGATTTTGAGGTAATGTCTTCTCTAATGTTGTTTTGTTTTATTTTTCTTCTCCAACCCCCTAAACTCTTTTTATTAATTTATTTTGTAACAACACCAGTATCCTAAATATACTAGGATGTTGTTATAAGATGTATTCTAGCTACACTTACACACACCTACATCTAATGGTTAAAGAACATACGGTTTCTGTGGATGGCGAATTATTGCCCCACGAAACGATGATTGTTCAACACTCATATAACACCTTCAAAGGTGGACATTAAGATGTCACTATATTTATATATGATATATAATATGTTTATGTTTTACATATGCTTCAGTATTTCTCATTTATGGCATAATTTATGATTTCCATTATGGGTAAAACGCGATAATTTCATTTTAGGAAGTGCGGACTACCGCCCCCTCAAAGTGATGTGAATCGTTAATGCCATATGTGGGATGTATAAAGGATGGAGTAAATGATATTATATATGATATTATACTGGAACTATATTATACCTTTATATAATTATGATTTCACTACATTAAATACGAAATAGAAATGAAAGTAGCATTCATGCGTACGTACGGCTTACCGTCTCCATGAACGGTGCATTTCATTTCATACCTCTAGATGTTACGTAATATTATGAATGAATGTATATACTGTATATATATGATATATATGATATCTACATCATTAATATAATTCTGGATATAATGGATATTTCACCACATGAACAACTTGTAATTATATGAAGGTTATTGTTGACTCATGTACCAAAGATCGACAAAACGAACGTTATTAACTTAAATAATTAAATAATGCTCATAACATCGTAATAAGTGATATAAATGGAATAATGAACATGAAAACGGTTCTTATGTAAATAGAAATTAACTCTAGTTTATTATTCAGGAGGTTAAAGAACGGTCGAGTCAGGACAAGATGCAAGGTAAGGGAACTTCTTAACCCAACTTCCATTCTTTGGGTTAATCTCCTACTTTCCGATTATGTCATGATATTATTATGTATTATTTTGTATTTTTACTTTCTTTATGTGTACCTATAGTGAATACACATAATAGATCTATTTTATTCTAAAAATGATCTTTTTAAGGACTTCGTCTCAATCCCCTTTCATTGAGGCATATTTGGTTTTATACACAACTTTCTTGTATACGGTGTACAAACCCCTTTGACTTTTACATTTATTCAATAGGAATCTTTTTTTATACGAAGCGTTTTGCTAAACGTCAAAAGGGAATGTTTTTCTTTCCGTACTTATGCGGCGACAACGACTTCTCCGCTGCCGTGACCATTATTTGAGTTTCGGCTTCCTCTACAAGCCATCATTTTTTTTAATGAAAAATAAATACAAAGTTTTAACTTTCTTTTATTTTGGTATTGAAAATGGTTTTGAAAGCATTTTTATTATATCAATGTGTTGTATTGATATATTGTGATTGAAATGTGGAAATGTTATGTTTCCTTTATGCATGTTTAATGTGATACGATTATGTTATGGTTTATGATATGTTTAAACCTATTCATATGAGGAATGTATTGGACTTAATAAGTGACGGGTGGAGCCCATTATAGCTCCTCGATGCATCGGTTGGTCTCATGAGACAACTAGATGTGGAATTTGCTGAGGCCCTTTCCCAATTTGATTTATGGTTTTGGCCGAGGCCTTAATCATTTTAGACGTCTTGGCCGAGGCCTTGACAAAATGTTTCAGAATGTCTGGAATTATACATTCCCTCATTATGAAAGTGGTCATTGATATTGCATGTGATTATTGGACCAGTAGAATATCTATGTGAAGAAATGAATGGAATTATCTCTTTTTACTTTTTCCATATTATGTTGAAGTTCAAGTTTAAAAGGCTTTTGTTTTAGTTATACATTGCCTTAAATGTTAATGTTTATTTATGAAAGCTTCCGCATTATTGTTATCCTTACTGAGCATCTGAGCTCATCCCTTTCAATGTTTTAATATTTTACAGGATGTGAAGAAGTATTTTATGAATGACCTACAGGGATTGTCAGAAGAGGATATGAGAGTGGACTATGGAGACTTTGTTATTGTAGTTTTTCACTTTATGATGTAATGTAACATTTACGAATGTATCTAGTGTTTCCAAGGCTACTAAACTAATCGGTCTTTCGAGACTTGATCTTTTGTGATCATGCCAATGCTACGAAGTAATGCACCGACTCTGGGTAGCTGGGGTCGGGGCGCTACAGTTGGTATCAGAGGCAGTTTAGTACTATCCTTGGAAGCTAGATTTAGATAAACTCTGATTAGAGCACATAGTCCAAAGATAGACTTTGAGGAATAGTATAGAAGAACTTCCTAGAATTTTGTTATTGTAGAGATTTTGTGAGTTTTCCGAGCAATACAACTCTGTCTGGATACGATCAGGTAGAGGCGGCTCTGGCACAGATGTACCTAGGGGTAAAACCCGAAAACACCGCTTTGAGCTAGACTCGAACGGGAACTGGTGCATGACAACGGGCCTTGATGTACTCTTGGTTACGACACTCCCGGGGGATATGCTTAGGATAATTCTCATTTTCTTTACAAACCACTATGAAGGGTTATGAGTATATACTTCCTCAAAGGAAACATTTCTTTTTATGATTATGGATTATATCCATAAATAGTTCAATTTATGTAAAGTATTTTACAAATATGGAATTATGTATTTTATTTCATAAACTAATCTAGTTTATGCAATTATTTAGAAATGGCGCCTATTGGAAGAAATGGAAACCGTATCAATGCCCACACTCCATGTAGGGATTGCCCTCCTGCTCAAGATAATTATAGTGGTGCTGGTGATGCAACTGGTGCCGGTCAGCTAATCACCATACTGGGACAACTTACTCAGGTTATGAATAATAACCTTACTCGTATGGAGCACCCTGATCCGCAACATGGAGGATCAATGCTAGACCGTTTCATGAGGAAACAACCACCAACCTTCAATAGGGGTACAAATCCGTTAGTAGCTGAGCAATGGATAAACTCCTTAGAAAAAATATTCCATGCCTTGGGGAGTAGCGAAAGGGAGAAGGTTGTCATGGCAGTTTACTGCCTCACTGGAGATGCCGATCAGTGGTGGTCGCTGATTCAAAACACAAAGGAAGATGATGACGTATCGAATATGGAATGGAGGGAGTTCAAAGATCTGTTTTTAGAAAAATATTTTCCTCGTGACCATCGAGCAGATATGGAAAGACAATTTCTGAGTTTGAGGCAGAAGGAGGATGAGAATGTCGCAAAGTATGAGGCTAACTTTACAAGGTTAGCGAGGCATGCTGCCGATTATATACGTAACCCAAGGAGTAAGATTGATCATTTCTTTGATGGGTTAAAACCATTTCTCCATCAAGCTTTAGTATCACAATCCTTCTCATCATACAAAGATATTGTCTCGTGTTCTATCAATACAGAAAAGGAATTCTCTAAGTCTTATGACAACAAAGTAAAGCAAGAGAAGAAGAGAACGGTGGAACAAGAGACAAATAAAGGGAAAAAGGGAAAGAAGGATTTTCCATTATGTGATAATTGTGGGAAGAATCACCCTGGTACTTTCCTAAAAGGAATGAGAGTTTGTTATAAATGTGGAGAAAAGGGTCACCAGGATTGTGATTGCAAGGGAATGAAAGAGGCTGTCAAAGTTGAATGCTACAATTGTAGAGAAATGGGTCATTATGCAAATGAATGCCCTAAGCGTCAGGGAAACTTACCTCAGAAAAGGCCAAGGGATCAAGGACAATCTTATGTTGTTACAACAGTTGAAGGAGAATAACTAATGTATTGGGGCTTTTGGACTCATGGATTATATTCTGGTTATTAGAATAATGTGATATATATATAAGGATTGTACTGCAGTACTTGTTGATTTCAGTAAGGTTTTAATATGATGAAGGTAATTATATTTTTAGTATGTGACAATAAGAGAATCTTTACTTTGTTTGGGGAATCTGATAAATTGATTTTGGAATTAAGAGACCTTTTAGAGAAAGTCTGGACAGAGGTATTTTGGATAACTATAAAGGTTGGAGTGGATTAAGTTGATCTTTGGATAGTATTATTTAAGGATAAAAAAATTTATGAAGATTATTTTTGTAATATTATGATACTATAGTTTTAGGAAAAGGACAACCTGCAGGGTGGGGCATAACCCGTCGCGTCGGACAAAGCTGCAGGAATCGAACCCACAATCATGGTGCGACAGGCCTTTATTTCCTAACACTAGCCTACAGGAAGTCCCTGGTTATTACAAAATAATTTTACTAATCTAAATGGTATGTGTTAACATTTAGAACCTTATACAATTAGGATAATTATAATACTTTTGAGTTCTATTATCTTTTTGAGTGAAAGATGAGTTGAAGGTTGAAACTCTAATTTTCAAGCATAAATATATATATACCTATCTCTTATTCAATGAATAAATTAATTCTTAAGCTTTAGTAAAGGGATATTAAAACAAAAAAAATGTGTTATCCTAATCCCTTATGTCTTGTTGACCTGATGATATTTTAAATCAACATAGATTGAAGGCTTTGAGGCCCTCAATTTGACAGTTGATTGTGATTGACGACCTCAATCACTCCCTATAAATATTTTTACGTTTTTCCTCCAATTATATGTCTCTAATTGCCACCAATTTTCTCCTAATCGAGATCACAATTGGGTGGTGACTTTTTCATTTCCCTTTCCCTCTTATTAAGGCTAAATTTTATTAACCTTATTTCCGATGTGGGTTTTCCTCAAAGGTATTTTCTCTTTTCAACCTTTTATTTTCAAAGAAAAATATCAAATTGCGAGGACGCAATTTATTGAAGGAGGGGAGAATGTAACACCCCAAGCTTCCACGATACGCTTCTCATTCAATAATTCAATAGCTTGCATTGGACGCAACTTCGAGCTCTAAAACACCGCGACTAATCAAAGTAGCCATTATGAATAGTAATAACCACTTTTTAAAATATAGAAATGTTATATTTCAAAATGGACTTCATTTTTGTATTCGTAATATCGAAATTATCCAAAATTGAATTTTTTGTAATTTTCTTAGAACTTCCAATTTTTTTATGAATAGTGAAAAATACTTAAAAACAACTTTTTAAATCAAAATAATTTATATTGAAAAATTATAATATTTAGTGGTTTTAAAGTATAATTAGAATATATTTTTACCATTTTATCCAATGGTGGTCATTAGAATTAATTTAGCATCGAAATCAGACATAAACAATTGTCAATCTTTTGATATAAATTGTTTCTTAGAAACACACCATTTTTTGTAACAGCGAGAATTAATTATAAAATTAATTAATGCAACTTATATGTTTGGAATTTTTAAAAATAGACATCATTTTTGAATTTGGAATATCAATTATAGCTTAGGGTGAAATTTTGGCTTTGTTCTGAAAAACTTCAATTTTTGATGAATAGTGAAACCACTAAGTGGTAGTTAAATAACTGATTTTTCATTTAAATGAAATATTACCACTTCTGTGTTTTGATTTTCAAAAATCCGACACACATGGTTGTCATTAAGAAGTAAAATGTGGTTCAATGAGATTAAAATACATTTTTGGTGAATAGTAACTTTTAAGTTCTTAATCGTGATTAGAGGTAATTAGTGTAGTTTAAGGTAAAAACAATGTTTTAATAATATGATATGAGATTGACACTTGTCCTACTCCTATTGGATGAGTCATGGCCGACCAAGACAACCCATGGGTCAACTTGGGGACCCCATGGAGCCACTTTAGTTGGAAATTGACATTAATATATATTTATTTAATGTTAGAATTAAATTGACACAAACATGAGTTGTTTTACTAAAACAGTTTTTAATTGGGGTTACACAAGTCCAAATTTTGATTATAAATATTAATTAGAAATCTAAAAAGATTTCCTACATCATAGTATATTTTTTATAATTTTTAGACATTAAATAAATTAAATTATTTATGACATCATTATGATGCAGCGATGACCTGATTCTTTAACGATTTTAATAAAATGAAAAGATAATGAAAAATCCAAGGATTACACTTGTCCAAAGACTATTGGATGGGTATAGTTCGAACCCTTATCACCTTATCCATGAATTATATAAGTGTGGGACCTTTAGAAACCGAAAAGCATTGTATAAATGAATAACATTTCATTACTTTCCAAAAGTGCCCCTCCTCTCCACTTATAAAAGGCCCCCACCTCTACCACCTCATTCACACTTTCAATCCATTTGGCTCGGCCAAAATCTTCCCAAATACTCTCCCAACATTCTTCCCTTACTCTTAGAAGCCTCAATTTGGGCAGAACTCTTCCCAAGGAAGCCTTTAGCTCAAATCAAAAAGAGTTACCCGATTTTGAGGTAATGTCTTCTCTAATGTTGTTTTGTTTTATTTTTCTTCTCCAACCCCCTAAACTCTTTTTATTAATTTATTTTGTAACAACACCAGTATCCTAAATATACTAGGATGTTTTTATAAGAAGTATTCGAGCTACACTTACACACACCTACATCTAATGGTTAAAGAACAGACGGTTTCTGTGGATGGCGAATTTTTGCCTCACGAAACGATGATTGTTCAACACTCATATAACACCTTCAAAGGTGGCCATTAAGATGTAACTATTTTTATATATGATATATAATATGTTTATGTTTTAATTATACTTCTGTATTTCTCATTTATGTCATACTTTATGATTTCCATTATGGGTAAAACGCGATAATTTCATTTTAGGAAGTGCGGACTACCGCCCCCTCAAAGTGATGTGAATCGTTAATGCCATATGTGGGATGTATAAAGGATGGAGTAAATGATATTATATATGATATTATACTGGAACTATATTATACCTTTATATAATTATGATTTCACTACATTAAATACGAAAATGAAATGAAAGTAGCATTCATGCGTATGTACGGCTTACCGTCTCCATGAACGGTGCATTTCATTTCTTACCTCTAGATGTTATGTAATATTATGAATGAATGTATATACTGGATATATATGATATATATGATATATAAATAATTATTATAATTCTGGATATAATAGATATTTCACCACATGAACAACTTTTAATTATAAGAAGGTTATTGTTGACTCAAGTACCAAAGATCGACAAAACGACCGTTATTAACTTAAATAATTAAATAATGTTCATAACATCGTAATAAGTGATATAAATGGAATAATTAACATGAAAAAGGTTATTAAGTAAATAGAAATTAACTCTATTTTATTATTCAGGAGGTTAAAGAACGGTCGAGTCAGGACAAGACGCAAGGTAAGGGATCTTCTTAAACCAACTTCCATTCTTTGGGTTAATCTCCTACTTTCTGATTATGTCATGATATTATTATGTATTATTTTGTATTTTTACTTTCTTTATGTGTACATATAGTGAATACACATAATAGATCTATTTTATTCTAAAAATGATCTTTTTAAGGACTTCGTCTCAATCCCCTTTCATTGAGGCATATTTGGTTTTATACACAACTTTCTTATATACGGTGTACAAACCCCTTTGACTTTTACCATTATTCAAAAGGAATCTTTTTTTTATACGAAGCATTTTGCTAAACGACAAAAGGGAATGTTTTTCTTTCTGTACTTATGCGGCGACAATGACTTCTCCTCCGTCGTGACCATTATTTGAGTTTCGGCTTCCTCTACAAGCCATCATTTTTTTTAATGAAAAATAAATACAAAGTTTTAACTTTCTTTTATTTTGGTATTGAAAATGGTTTTGAAAGCATTTTTATTATATCAATGTGTTGTATTAATATCTTGTGATTGAAATGTGGAAATGTTATGTTTCCTTTATGCATGTTTTATGTGATACGATTATGTTATGGTTTATGATATGTTTAAACCTATTCATATGAGGAATGTATTGGACTTAATAAGTGACGGGTGGAGCCCGTTATAGCTCCTCGATGCATCGGTAGGTCTCATGAGACAACTAGACGTGGAATTGGCCGAGGCCCTTTCCCAATTTGATTTATGGTTTTCTCACGTCTTTGCCGAGGCCTTAACAAAATGTTTCAGAATGTCTGGCATTATACATTCCCTCATTATGAAAGTGGTTATTGATATTGCATGTGATTATTGGACCACTAGAATATCTATGTGAAGAAGTGAATGGAATTATCTCATTTTACATTTTCCATATTATGTTGAAGTTTAAGTTTAAAAGGCTTTTGTTTTAGTAATACATTGCCTTAAATTTTAATGTTTATTTATGAAAGCTTCTGCATTATTGTTATCCTTACTGAGCATCTGAGCTCATCCCTTTCGATGTTTTAATATTTTCCAGGATGTGAAGAAGTATTTTATGAATGACCTGCAGGGATTGTCAGAAGAGGATATGAGAGTGGACTATGGAGACTTTGTTATTGTAGTTTTTCACTTTATGATATAATGTAACGTTTACGAATGTATCTAGTGTTTCCAAGGCTACTAAACTAATCGGTCTTTCGAGACTTGATCTTTTGTGATCATGCCAATGCTACGAAGTAATGCACCGACTCTGGGTAGCTGGGGTCGGGGCGCTACACTATTGTTATCAATCCATTTGCATTGAGAAATCGGCAATTGGAATGTCGTATAATACAACTCCCATATTAGTTTGATAATTCCAAAGAATGACATATTTGCATAAATTGGATTTCTGTCCTTACTACCAGAAATATGCATCGCTTCAGCCACAAATGTAACTCCACTATTTTTCATGGTACTATTTTCATCATGTTCATCTGTACAGAATGTATAATTATTAATTACATAACCAAGGTATGAAGATACATACACACTTGGTCCAGCAGCAAGCCATCGAAGATGTTCTGAAATTGAATTCGTATTTTCATCCAACTGATTAAAAATATGGACTTGAAACCATAAAATAAACAGGTGATTATGTGTATCTGATAACCATTTTCAACCCTAGATGGATTCAACTGCCTCAAAATATCTTTGTGAGTTTTAATATATGGAGAAACCACTAAACTGTTATGCAAAGCATAAAGATGAGCCTGCTCCTGATCTTTAATACTGATTTTCACAACTTCTCTTCCAGAAATTCCATCATTCTCAATGCGTCCAGTGCGATGAGATTCCGGGAGACCAATGGTTTCCACATCAGATAGGTATTTAGTACAAAATTCAATGGCTTCCTCAACAATATATCACTCCACTATAAAACCCTCTGGCCGACATCAATTTTTGACATACCCATTCAAAATCTTCATATACCATTCAACAGGATACATCCATCTATTGTGAACAGGACCACAAAGTCGAATCTCTCTCATCACGTGAATCATCTAATGAACAATCATATCAAATAATGTTTATGGGAAGAACATTTCTAATTCACATAATATGATAACAATTTCTTTTTCCATAGATGGAAATTTCCTCGGGTCTAAAACATTGCTACATATAGCTATGAAAAAGAAACAATGTTTGGTTAATGTATGACGAAAATTCTTGGGCAAAATGCAATGTAAAGCTATAGGAATTAGATCTTGCATCAAATAATGGAAATCATGTTATTTCAAACCTTTTAACTTCAAATCATTCATTGACACAATGTTCTTGATATTTGAGGAGTACCCCTCTGAAACATTTACATCATTGAAGAAGTTGAAAAAAAATATCTCTCCACCCTATAAAGAGTATTAGAAGCTGGAGGAAGAAACATTCGATTTTCACCCATCAAGGGAGCCAACTCTTCTCATATTCCCATGTCTACCATGTCCAACCATGCCTTAATTCCACATTTTGTTTTCCCAGGGGCGTTTAGCAATGTTCTGATAACACTGTCACATACATTTGTTTTCCACATGCATCACATTAATAAAATGTCTGATGTACAAACAATTCTACAAAGGTAAAAAAACTGATCTCTTTTTCCAACCGATTATTGTAAGGTTTTTCGAAAATGGTTTACCAAAAATAGTGTTCAGAACTTTTAAATTCTCAAACATTTGATCACCTATTAGTGGAGACGATGTTGCATGTTTTTCTGAATTTCTATTGAATGATGTGGTCCGAGATCGGTACTTATGCCGACGAGGTAAAAATCTACGATGTCCTAGAAACACAGATTTCGATGAATGTTTCAACCTAATTGATTTTGTATCTTCTTCACACATGGAACACCCTTGAGTTCCTTTAATTCTATAGCATGAAAATTTTCCATAAGCAGGGAAATCATTTATTTTCACATACAACATCGCTCTCAACATGAATCATTCACTTTTATAAGCATCATGCAACATTACACATGAGTCCCACATTAACTTCAAATCCTCGATCAAAGGAGCCAGATAAACATCAATATCGTTACCTAGTTGTTTTGATCTTGATATAAGAATAGATAACATGATGAATTTCTGCTTCATGCACAACCAGGGTGGCATGTTATAATTTACCGACATAACATGACATGTACATTGAGTGCTGGTCTGAAAACCAAAAGGATTCACTCCATCTGTAGATAACGCAAGATGAAGGTTTCTCGGATCTTTTCCAAATTCAGGATACTCATGATCAATTTTCTTCCATTGAGGAGAGTCGGCCAGATGACGTAATAACCCATCTTTATTTCTTTTATTTGTGTGCCATGACAATTGTCTTGCCATTTCTTCACTTCCATATAGACACATAAACCTTGGAATGATTGAAAAGTACCATACAACTTTTGTAGGATAGGATTTATCTTTCTTGTATCTAGAATCACCACACATTGGGAATTCTGTAAGTGATTTATTCTCTTTGCGAAACAATATAAAGACTTTAGGGAAGGCATGTATTCTTTCAGAGATCATTTCCATCGAGCGTAGCATTCGTCTAGCTTTATATTTCTGGCTTGGGAGCTCATTGTATTCCGGGAGCAGTTAATTCAAGAGAGCACGTAGTTCCATAAAACTGACATCACTCCATCTGTTTCCTGCTTTCAATTTATACAACTTCAGTACAGCTGACAATGTCGTATACTTAGTGCAAGTAGCATACAACGGAATCTTTGCACAACTCTTTAACTTGTAAAACAATTTTGGGAAATCCCGGAGTTCATATTGAATTGTTATTGTCATTTCCTCAGTACTATCTTCATCATCATTGACATCTGTAATCACATCCTCTATATGGTATTCTTCATTTTCCATATTTGTATTAATATCTGACGATCCATAAAACGCAGTTTTATCCCAGATAGTAAATACATTTGCTTGTTCTCCATGTTTATTCAAGTATTTATAACTCTGATCTATTCCAGGACATATCAAATGTTCTTCCAACTCCTCTTGACTAATTAGTCTATAATAAAAACAATGTTAACATAGAAAAAAAAATTTGAGAAGGATCCTTTGCGTGATCCTTTGCAAACCTGATGAACTCTTTCACTCTGTTCTCGTACACTATTGTTAAACGATTAGCATCCATCAAATCTTTATTCATCTCCATCCTATTTGAATATCAAATATTAGTATTTATTGTTCATGTACACAAAACAATAATTCCAAATACAGTAGAAGATAACCCCTTATTTATAAAAATGGAGATTAATAGAGCCTAACCATTAGTATTTATTCATCTTCATTAATTATAATTACATTCTATTCTTTATAGTTTCCTAAAATCATCCCAGACCAAACACAAGATTAATCAAGAATGATAAATCTACAACTCCTAGGTATCTGCCCTACATTCAAAATCCTCATGCCTAAATACTCACTGCTGGTGGAAGTGAAACTGTTCTTGATGATCATGCCAAGAAGAAATGGAAACCAATAGGGGGAGTGAATCAAAAAACCCAAAAACAAGATATAAAAACATGGTATTTGAGAATATGTTAGTGGCTTTCATGTTGTCAAGACACCTATCCAATAGACTCCACAAGCGGTGATGGCCCCTACAGTTGTTGCACCAGGTGAAACTGTCACCTGAGAAGCTGAGATCAATGTGGGCCTTCCCCGCCATGAACTGAACAAACCCAATGATGGACTTCCTTTGGAATGGGCTTCTACCTTTCCTTTCCATTGGGTTGGAAATGACATTAAATTCACCCCCAAAAACAATAGATTGTGGTTGGGATCGAAGGTATTTTTTTCAATAAGAAAATCAATCCCCCTCAATTTTTTAAAATACCAATACCATAAACCATTTAACAACAAGACATTTTAATTTATTTTGTAAATCATTCGCAAAAAAATTAAATACACAACCACATGCCAAACCATTTGGAATTTTATTTAATGAATCAAATTATCTTTATTTTAAACCATGATTTTCATTTATAATATCAAATCCACCATCAGTAGAAGGAGACCTAATTTATTTCACTAAAAAGGGTTAATTCACAACAAGACACCATCGATTCCATGTAATATTTTCATTAATAGGGTTATTTTGTGCTTAAAAATGATCAAAACATATCTAACCAACTTGAAATGGATAAAATATGAATTCATGAAACACATGAATCCCAAAAAGAAAATATATTATAGAAACACCCACTTCGAATCTGAATGATTCTACTCAAATGAAGAACATCATACATCTCGAACTACATTGATGCTTTCACATATACAATGACACCACTACCTAGATAGTGGCCCTCACCAGGAGCACCATACATCTCCAAATAATAGACTACAACCACTAACCATGAATATCATCTTAAGATGGAAATATACTAATAACACATCCCTTCACCCAAATAAGAGTCTACAACCACTAACCATGAAGAACCACTAAGAGCATAATTTGAAACCTATGGAAAAAACCACCCAAAACATACCAATGAATTCAAATTAAATAATTTCTAAACCAAACCATTGAAATCCTCAAATGTTCCTAACATCAAACCCCATCATATCTCCTAATAAAATTCTTTGATAACACTCTTTCCTGGCGTATACCCATATATAACCATCTATTGGTTAGTTGATTATACTGTAGTGACCCCCTAAAATATTCCTCCAACATGTCATGGGTTAGTGAATGCACCAAGGGTATTTATCACAACCATGTGAAATGTACTATTAATAATAAATAATTGATATAGTTTAACATCATGTTGTATAGATGATTTTTCAAATGATACCAAGTGAAAGTTAGTTTGGTTAATATATGTGATAAGACATTTTTGGTCTAATTAAAACTGGATATAGCCTAATGAGTGTATTTTGGATTCACAAAAAATATGACTCTATGTGGTATAGGGTTTTTTCAACTAGTAGGAGTATGGAACACATAGTGAATATGGTCCTCTATGTGTGGTATTGTTTTCATTTAGAGTATGGCCTAATATGTATGGTTCCCATATAATAAGGCCCATTTGAATTGGATATTTGGGCTCATGGGTAATTTTTGGATGCCTATACTGGGGAAATCACTCAGGCTTGAATCTGTTTCTTTGGGCTAGACACAATCCTCATAACCTACCTTACCTATTTCCAAAGGTGGAAAGATTCCACCTCCGTGGTTGATAATATTGTCCCCTTGATTGGAATGGGAATATGGGATGTTAGATATTCCTTCTATAGTTTCCTTCATGGAGTATGATTCCTATTCTGGGTCTCTATTCTAGATATAAGACATGTTTCTGAATCTAGTTTTTGGTTCTACTCTCTAGTGGACACAAGTTAATTACAATTATTATTCTAGTTACAGTGAATATACTTTTAGTTGAATATAATAATGGTGATGCATGTGTTGATAAACTATAAATTTCATCTAAAATTGAGGTGGTTAATTTTTCATTAGCTCATGACCTGAGGTGTATTATCTGTAATACATGAGTCATACCATGATTTATAATTGGTAACTTATTCTTATTACAGAAGGAATTCAAGTCTTATAACCTCCATAATCTTGTTCTCATTACACAAGGTGGATCAAATTTTTCATGTGAGGAATCTACACCAATTTGGTTCATAAAATATTTTCATAGCACATAAGGATTTATATATTCATCAACTAATGAATCGTGTTCTTATCACACCATGTAAGAACATGTGATCATCTACTAAGGGAAGTGTTTAGAGATCATATGCTCATCACATAGGGGATTCGTTGGCACATCGTCTAAGGAAACTCATGCTGCTCATGTGAGGTATAATCCTAGGATCATTACCTAGGAGATGAATAAGAGATCATATGATCATCACTTAGGGGATTCATAGGCATATCCCCTAATGAATCTACTGATAATCTCATGAGGTATAATCAATGGAACATTATTTGGGAGATAAAGAAGATCTCATATTCCCATAATATAGGGACTTCATATTCTCGTCACCTAAGGCAACCTAGGATTATCACTTAGAGTTGGATGTTTCAGGAATTAAGAGTGGTCATAGGTTTATATCTCGGTAAAGGAACTCACATATTTGAATTTTAGAAGAGGGAACCAGAAAATACACTCATCGCGTAGGGGGTGAGCATAGTTTTATAGACACTATTTCATTTTTATCCATGAAGTTATTCAATTCCCACCATAACCATTTCAATTTCATCATTAAAAACTGTTTTCTATGTCACTGGGAAACTAAAAAGAAAACCAATATCAACTAACGATGTTATCTCCCACAATAACCCACTCATTACATCTTTTTATCAATGGAAAGGTTGATGCTTCCCCACTGTACGACTTACTACCTCAACCATCTCACATTTTCCCCCAATAGAATCTATCACAACCAAACTAACATAAAACATATCGAACAACCCAACCAAAACAATGATGATTTTCAAAAATAAAAGTAAACAAGAACCATGTTCTTGAGAAATATAATGAAAATTAGTAAACACATGTGAATCATCCCCATTACATCATTTTCCATCAAGTATGGTTCATTTTCTTCAATCGGTCAATCCATAATACTCAACCATAGAATAAAAAAGCATGTTAAAAAATGATATACAAATGGGAGAGGAGAAGAATATTGAAAAAAAGATTTTGAAAACATGACATAAAGGAGGTCTGGCAAACCGAATCTTGAAAGCCTTGCGGGTGGCGAAGGTCCGACAAACTGAAGCTCGAGGGCGGCGGAGGTCCGGCAATGTGAACTCAGCGGGCGGCAGAGGTCCGACAACGAGAAGCGAGGATGGAGGAGGTCCGTCAATGTGATCTCAGCGGGCGACAGAGGGGAGTCACAGGGTTCCAGTACCACGAGAGCTTTAGGTCGCGATAAAACGAGGGCAATGTGAGACCGAATTTATAAAAAAATGCACTAAGGTTTTATCAGCACTAAAAAAGCGCTGATAAATACTACCTTTATCAGCACTAACATTCTAGCACTGATAAAGGTGTCCCATATCAGCTCTTTTTAGCGCTGATAATAGTACCCTTTATCAGTGCTACTAAAGCGCTGCTAAATCTTGACTGCATCAGTGCTAAAATTTTAGCGCTGATACATGGAGTCTTTATCAGCGCATTTCTAGCGCTGATAAAGGGTCTTTTTATGAGCGCTATTTTAGCACTGATAAAGAACTCCTTTACTAGGGATAAAATTTTAGTACTAATACAGGGTAACCTTTATCAGCGGTTTTTCTTAGTGCTGATATAAGGGGGTTCTTCCCTTGCCCGTTTTTGTATTAGTGAAAGTCACATGTTTAAAGAGATAATGCAACCATTTCCCACATCCATGTCGAAATGGGAGAAGATATCCATGATCATTTTCCCTAGTATCTTTTAGGCATTTAAATGATATAATGTGATATGGGTTTTCATGGATCAACTCACCTTGACTACCGACTTCATCACTATTTGGGAATCTTTCATTCATTAATAAAATTTCATTAAGAATGTAAAAAAATTTGGTGAGGACGTGTAAGATCATGGAATTCAAAGAGGTATGATCTTATTTAAATTTTGGTATTAATCCTTTCAATTAGAAAAAAAAATTATATTAGGTGTGTGAAGAAACTCAAGGATGTTATAGGGTATCAGAACACTAAATAAAGGGGAATCGGTACATCTTGTACATGTCTCTCGATTAGTGCATGGTTACTGTGAATTATGCAGGGGGTGAATAAAAAACTATGTTACCAAGGATAGATATATTTTTCATGGTTTCGAACTGATGTATTTATGCTTTTGAGGATCCACTAATTTTTTTTAAATATATACTTCATAGATGGAGGCTAGAACCCATTTGGTGCAGGGTTTGGAAAACTATGCAGTCAAATTTTGTGCCCCATTAAAAAGTGAGAAATTGCCATTTTTACGCTTAGGATTTTAAGTTCCTCACCGGATTTTCCTCAACATTATCCTACCGCCATCCATAGTGAAAAACCAATTCTCCCCAATCTTCCTAATGGTCGATCCCCTTTATTTCTCCTCTAGTTGGAGTTCCATTGGTTGCATATCAAATCTCGGGGTATGTCTGAAGCTCCTCTTGATTATCCTTTTGAAATATGGATTTTAGATTTATTTTTATTCATTTGAATCACTAAAACAGTATTTTTCAATTGGATCATAGGTGGGGGATTCAAAATGTACATTAATATGGATCGATGTATAAGGATAAGGTAGGGGTTTTCTATAGATTCGAGGTAGGTGTTCGACATGTTTTATACCATAGTCTTGACGTTTATTCATGATTGTGTGGTTTCCTAAATGGTCCCCTCTTATTGGGTTTTTTATACCTCAAAATTGATTGTTTAGAATAGTTGTATAAAAGGTAAATTTAACCCTACATGGAACCAATGGGTTTCATTAAGGATGACTATACCAATTTTGGTCCACCCATGGGGTGAAGCAACATTTCTAAAGAAACAAAATGGTAATGTTTAGAATCAGAGTCACTTGTGTTAGTGTAGAACTGATGATAAACATAGTGATATGTTGGTTTAGTTGAAAATAGAATATTATTAGTAGGGTATATGAATTGGAAATGGAATAAAGAACTGTTTGGATAAATTCTTATTGGGATAGATGAAATAAAGTGAATGTGATAAAAGGACTTTTGAGTTGTAGATGAAATGTATAAGTGGTTCATGGCATGTGAAAATGATAAATATGTTAATTAGGCTAACATATGGGAATTGTTAATTAAAATTAATAGGTTATGGAATAAAAAATTGATATCGGTTAAATGGTCTATGAATTGTAAATGGTAAATGTACTAATGGGTCAAATCCTGAAGATAATTCTTATGTTGATTTGTTATAAAATTTGAATGTTATGTATATGGATAATGAATGGTTGTGGTTTTGTATATGTTTTATTTTAAAAAATAAATATGTGAACATGGATTCATACATATGGGGTGCTTGATAAATGGATCTACGCCCATGGGTCATGTTAGAATGAGTCTTTACACCCCACCACATAATGGATGGGTTAGGGAAGGGGACTACGGATCTATGCCCCTAAAGGTTGCATTTGATGAGAATACCTAGACAGATGCTACATGGTAAGTATAATGTAATTTTTTTAATGAATGTGTCATCCCTTGTGAGTTCGGATACATGATTAATTAAGTTATGCATAATAAATGACCAGCTTATACCATAGTGAAAATGATGTAAATTCCTAACCCATGTTTTAAGTGATTTAAATGGGTTTAACTGATTTAAATGGTTTAAGAGGTAAAAATAAATTATGTGAATAGTCAGAGAACTAAATGGTGAAATTTTAAAAGTGATTAATGTTAAAAAAAGGAAATCAAGTTATCTTCTATTTAATTTTTTCATCTACATATTTCTTTCATGCACTCTCTATTTATACTAGATATATTGTAGACACCATTGGGGGTGTCCTAAAGTGTTTTACTCACACCCTACTTGGGCGTTCATTGGTTACCAATGTATATTTTATGGTTTTAGGTCAATACAATGGAAAAGGGCCAATGAGAGGGAGTTATGATGGCCATAGAATATACACGGTTAAGGATCCAGACTCGGAGTCTGAACCCATTTTTTGGATTCAATTGTTTTTTTATTTTTCTGTTTCCATCACCTTTGGAACTTTTATCATGACATGGGATAATGTTTTTGGGTTGTGGTTTTTACTCTATTTGGTAATTGGTTAGTAATTCATGGTTCTTAGTTAATATTAATTTTTCCCATTATTTCATATGTTACCTTTTTTGTATTTTTATAGTATAGATGGTATAGTCATCCTACGGGTTCCACTATAGCAATACTACTACTTAGAATCCACTGGCATATGGGGAGGCATGCTTGAGATCATGTGGAAACCAAACACGGGGTTCCAGTTTATCAGATCCATAGTTGGGGATGTTATAAAGTTGTATCATTGTATTTTTATTATTTGGTCTTATTATTTGGGAGGGTAGACATCATATTTTCATTTTTTTGTGTCTTGGAAATGAGATTAATATAGGGTGTATCTTACCCATGTACTTGAAAAAACAGAAGTTCCCATGGTGGGATTGTCCTTATTGGTCTATGATTTTATGGTTATATGATATTTCGCCATTGGGTCATTCTCATTGTGGGTTATGTGACTATTTTATGATATATTACCCATGTTCGGAATAGAATGAGGTTTTTAGTTAATTCATCATTATAAGAACCTAGTGATATAGGTGTCATGCATCTTTATATTAACACATGTGATGGGTTTCTGGGACATTAAGGATAGGATGCACATTACATTCATGAAAAATTGAAGAAAATGTCTTCTAATAATGTTGATGAAAATGGGTAATATGGAAATAGTGGTAATTAATGGTTTAATAATTACTCATAATGAAAGGGTTTAAACAAGTTAAAACGATGGTTATAGAATGATGCAAAATGATAAATGTGTTTGAGATGAAAGATTTAATTTTTTATTGTGTAAATGGTTTTGAAAATATGTCTAATAAACAACTTAAGGATATGAAAATTAGTTTACCCTGTCTTGACCATGACCATTCTAGGGACGATTCAGTGTAGGGTTTCAGTTGTTACAGTTTCGTTTGGGATAGTATATGTTTAATGGTTGATTCATTGTTAGGGGAGATCATTCAATTAAGTAAATTCTAGATTATTTTTATTATGTGTTCAAAGAATCTTGCTTGAAATTTTAGTAATATTCCACCATGTTGACATGTGTCAGTTGATTGAAAGGACGACATCACTAAGAATGATCCTCCAGAGGTGGTGGAGGAGATTATGGTGGTTCTAGGTAAAATAAGAGAGGCTAAATTTTAGGATAATGTTTGTAGTCTTATTTGGATGATATAATAAGAACCAAAAAGGGTTGTGATGAGTATGTTTGATATGACCAAAGATTTTTAGTTTCAACACCCTCCAATTATTGTTGAATATAGGGCACCCAAGGATGATGATATCTAGATAGTGTCCATTAATAGGATTTTGTATCAATTAGAAACTCTTATGGAGAATAGAGTCATGTTGGCAGTAAATTTATTTCAGGGACTGATGAAGCATTGGTGGGATTTCATGCTTGACACCCAGTAGGATGATGGAATGATATGAATGAAATTACAAGAGAAAATATTAGATTAATTAAATATGTAGACCTTGATATAGGAGCGGGATGCAGGTTTTATGAGGTTGACATAAGGAACTATTTTGGAGATGGATTAACTGTGCCTTATAACATATTTTCAATGTTTTTTCCCATCATTGGTAGGATATAAGGACACTACGATAATATTTTTTCTATATGGGGTTAGAAATGATATTAATTCCTAGTAAACTTATTCTGTTTAAAGAGTTTATCAGAAGTGGTAGATCAAGCCCATATTTAAGAAGGGAACATGAGGGGGGCTTTAGGTCGTTGACATGTGGTCTTAGTTGGACAAACTAGTGGTGCATCTTCCAAGGGAATGACACGTCATTTCAGAAATCATCACCTGGGTGGTAGGATGCAGAGTATAACAATGAAAAGAACAGTCTCACAGGGTGGTGAAGATGTATTTTGCTTTCGTTTTGGCATGTTGGGATGTGTGTGGGGTCATTACCCTTGACCAGCTATTATGTGATGAGCTTGGGGATAAATGGGGATTGAGAACAGATTTTTTAGAAACCCTCTACAATGCAGTATAGATTTATGATTGAGGCCAAGGTCTGGTGTAATAAAGATGTCGTTCACCCCTAATCAAGAAGGCAGTTGGAGCTGAAAATATCATTTTGGTATAGTAGAAAGATGTGGTACTCTATGGTGAGTGTTTCCAAATCAATAGGGCACTGTTTGACTGAGTATATAGATTGGGTCCTATAAAAATGTTTTTGTTAAGCTTCATGATGTTTAGTATACTCCTGGATGTGGTGAGGATGAACCATCAATATGTTGAGGTACGATTCTGGTAGCTTCTACCCTTTATAGTTCTCTATTTGATACGTGTTCTTCACATTATTTTAAACATACACAGTTAGTGAGGGTGTTGGTCCTAGTGGTGAATAATGTGGGAGGGGTAATGTTGGAGAATACATCATTAGGGGTGTTAGTATAAAATAATAGGCAATGTAGGGGGTATGCACTTGAGGAATCTTGGTACTATTTTTTTTGAACATGTTTGTTCATCAGATGTATGATTTGATACGATTTTAGAGATATATTAGATACTGTTATACATGGACCATATTGATTGTTTCCATCATTGGGTAACATTTACAAATCTATAGGCAAACACTTTTTTATATCATAGTGAATGGGATTTTTGGGTTGTCCATGTGGAGACAGTTTTTTCACTAGATGGGTTAATATACATCCCAAGAAGAATGTCCCATACATTGTGGTGGAGGAGTAGAATAGTAATTTTCCATCATATGGTTGGTCGGTTTTATGATGTGTTTCCTAAGGAATTTTTCGGGCTTCCACATGATAGGGATGCCGAGTTCATGAAAGAGTTACTGCCAGGAACAGAACTATTTCCCAATACTCCATATACAATGGCACCAACTGTGATCCGAATATATAAAACTCGGTTGGATATACTATAGAAAAAAGGGTTTAATAATCATATTATGTAACCTTGGGTAACTCTATGGTTTTTTCAAATAAATATAATATATATTTATGAATTATTATTTCTTATAGAATAAATAATCTGATGATGGTTAAAAATAGATGACCTCTCATATGAATGGATGAAAATTTTTACTTAATCAGAGTCGATACAGTTTTTTTCTAAAATTAGACTGAGATCATGGTTTGATTTTCTAATGGTGAGACCATCTAATGTAACATGGATTTTTATCAGTAAAAGGTATGGGTTATAAAAGATTTATTTGATTCATTTTCGGTTGACCAATGTTATGGGAGTGTTTATAAAACTTATTAATAGAATATTTCACCCTTACCTAGAACATTTTTTGGTTGTTTTTGTTAATGAAAACATAGTATACTCTAAACCTCATAATGATCATTACAACCATCTATAAATAATCATGAGTACAATAAAGGAGCACAGAATATATTGTAGGCTATCGAAGATCCATTTCTAGATTTACAACATTCATTTCATGGCTCACACCTTCTTTAAGGAATGTCTTTCCATGTAACCATAGAAGGTTTTAGTTTTTGTATCATGGAAGTAGCCCAAGAATATTTCTGATGTCTAATATTTTCTTTGATTAGTAATAAATTAATAAATAATCATTAAATACTTTTCCCATTTGGATGTACAACATCTTTGATTAACAAAAAATCATGTTTTTAGTGTTTGAGGAATGTGAGAATGACTTCAATGAGTTATAGTAGTTGTTGATTACTACACCAGTTTTTGTTCCTACTGAGCCCATTATAGATTAGACATTTTTTTATGCATTATGGGTTGGTCTTAGGGTATTTTTGCATAAGGATGAGAGTTTTTTTTGTTCATGTCATGATGTTTGAGGAAACATGAAACAAATTACCCTAGACAAGATCTCGAGCTAGTTGTGGTGGTTTTTTATTTAAATAGATTTCATCATTTAAAATTTATATAATGGTTCATGGAGTATACTGATCATAAAAGTATAATGTATATCTTCTATTGGTGTTACTTAAAGTGTCTTCAATGAAGATGGGTTGTGTACATTTAGTATTATGACATCATGTGGGTTCACACCCAAAAAAATGGAAATAGTGTTGTAAATTATTTGAGTCAGATGAATAAAAAACAAGTGGTTTAGGAAACATTTTTAGAGAAGAAGATAATATAATTGTATATTGAATTTCATCTTGGGGTGCATGATGGAAATGTGAAGTTAATCCTTGCATCGGTAGTAGTTGATTCCACACATTTGACATTGTTCAAGGAGTGACATTATGAGGATGTAGAATTTTTGGATTTGAGGGATGGTTCTAAAGGTGAAGAGTTAGCTTCTAGTTAGACTATTGGATTTTATGAGCTTATTTATGTTGGTTTCCATGTGATTGCTTCAATTTAATGCGAAAAGAGATGATGTGTAATTTTTATGCATCGAAGTGGGAAGCACATCATGGTTTGAACAAAATTTATTATGGACTTGATAAGAATAATTGGTGGGTAGGGATGAATAAATATGAAACTGGTTTCATGGAATGATGACTTACCTTCTAGCATGTTAAGGTAAGCATCATTGAAATTTTGTTTCATTGTATCCATTACCTATTTTGGAAAGGAAACAGTGTAAATACCCAGACTCCAAAAGCCCATAGATTGTTTAATTCATTATTAAATGTTCATAATAAACAAGAAATATAATCCCAAAAAACATTGAGTATTTTTATAGCTTTTGAAAACTAGATAAAATCATGATAGTCACATAAAAACATTGAATAGAGAAATAATTTTGCAACTCTATTGGAAACATCCATAAACTCTTAGATTATCCATGAAAGTAAGGCATGGTGACTGTCTATCAACACATGTCATAAATAAATAAATATTAAAATAATATGGTTTGAATAAAATCTGATAAAAATAATTCCATATAAATAATCCAATGAGAATAAAACATAAGCATGGATATTCTACTAGTAGGATAATAACATGGAATATCAATTACAAATATTATTATGTAGTAATTCATGATGTTGGACATCATATACATGAAATTATGTCTTGACCCAAGACATCATACAAAAATGGTGAAATACTAGGTCTAGTTTGTCTCATTAGACCAACCAATACATTGAGGGGATTAAGCAGGCCTCAGCCACATCTTACTAAGTACAATACATTACACATATGAAATGGGTGAAACATAATCCAAATATAGATTCATATTTAATCTATAATTTGAAATTTTAATAACCTTCCTCAAATAATAAACATAATCATAACCCATCAAGAGTAATATAGCCAATGGTATCAATATAGTACATCCCTAGTCCAAACAATCATAAAAAAAATAAATAAAATATGGTTGATAGAAACACAAGAGATCAATTAAAATATTCATAAGATTATATATATAGTTTTGAAATAGATTTAAATACAGTAATAAAATCATTTATGAATTCTTCATAGGAATACCATTTTCACTCTACAAAGAAGAGTTCTTTTGGAAAATACATTGTATTTTTCTTAAAACATGTTTATGAAACTGTATATCCCAAACAAGAAATGGTAATTAAATTTTAATTTAGGAATATAAAAATTAAATTGACACATATAATTGGAAGATAATGTGATAAAATGCAAAAAGTGTGTTTAAAAAGATTTAAAAATGAGCCACATCAGTGTGGTTTAATGAAAAATATAAAACATTATTTAGACCAGACAATGAAATAATTATTAATAAGAAAAAAAATGAACCAATATTTTTTCATGATAAGGCTATTTTTCATAAAGATATTGGGTTCTTAAAACAAATTGTGTAGTGTACTAAAAATGGTTAAGAAATTGGGACGTTCTCCTAAATCGGGGTTGCTTATCAAATGGAATTGAAAAAAGAACCACATAAAAAATGTACATCCCTATAAAATAATGATGAAATGATCTATATACATGATTTTGGAACATTTATAGATACTCTCAATGAATTATATACATATAAAGATGAATTAAATTATGGTAATGAGAGATAAATCATAACCTATATGAAAAATGGTGGTTTGGGGAGAAACACTTACCCCTTGTAATCAATCGAATCATATGGCCCATAAAATTAATAATAATATAATGAATCATTTAACAACCTTAATAAAGAGATATTAATGGTATGATATATATAATAGTATCATATATACACCAAACACAATGAATAAGTGGTGAATAATGAATATCTCATAGAAATAAAATATATATGTGATAAACCTTTACGTTCTGTCTGAAAGTATTCTGCACTTGCCGTTAACATCCTAGATAATAAAACTAGATTAATTATTAAATCAATTCATAACTCATTAAAAACTATTTTATATATTATAATTCTATTAACATCATTTATGGAATTATTAGGAGTTATAATATGCATTTCCAACCATTGAAACTGTTTGTTTCTATGGATATCATGACGGGTTCACTTTTATATATGTATGAAAGATCATCTAAAATGAAAATAATTATCTATAATTGAAATTATATATTATTTATGAAAATAAATTTTATTTTATGTTATTATATAAAATTTTTGTAATGTATTAGGTTGAACCATTTGATACTATGTGAATGATAACTTTTTGGGTTATTTTGATATTTTTTCGATTATCACGCACTTGTTTGGTTTTTTGGATTAATGTTATCTGTATATACTAGATCCAAAACAATAAATAAGTTTTAATATACATATTATAATTTTTTATAATAATAAAAATTGTTTTATGACTATCATTGAATTCATTATTAGAAAACATTGGAATCATAGTCCACCAAGGTAGTTAATCGACACATCATAAATGATATTTTCATTTTTAGAACAAAACGAGGAAGATAAAAAAAATTGAAGTTGAATATCACATTATAATAATAAAATAATTGTATATGTGATTTAATATATTTTTTAATTATTTTTTATACAGTAGGTATGTGAAGGATAAAAAAGAAGAAAATAAAGTGAATCAAAATTGACACAATGAAAGGGGATTTACCAATTGAATTATCCCCCTTGAAAACTATCTTATGGGACATTGAAACAGTATTTTTGTGAGACTATAAAGACCCAGATGTGGGGGAGAGGGTAGGGAGATTAAATGGGAACAATATAGGTAAGATTATAAGATTTTGATGTGTACAGAGAAGGGGTGGTGGGAGGTGGTATTTATAGTGTAAGAGAAGGGTGTTTTTAAAATATTTTATTTATTTGTATAATATCATTTCTCTAGAAAAAGATCATATTGATAATTATCACTAAATATATTAAAATAATTAATTTTTGTTCAATATTATCAACTTATATAATCCATACATCTTCTATGACTGAATAATTCATGAATTTATTAAATACCATAAATTTTTATATTTCACTATTCACTAAAAATACACTATTTTAGAAAAATAACAAATCATTAACAATACGAATTTTAGAAAATGTATAATTAAAAAATTAACTCCATTTTATCAATATTAAAATTCAAAGTATAATAAATTTATTTTTAAAACTAACAAATGATTTACTAAGAAACTAATTATTTTAATATTATAACTGTTTTTTAAACTTTTATCAATAAATTAATGTCTCCTAATATAAGATTATAATTATACGATAAAAATATTAATTTATAAATATATTATGTAAATGTAATTTTATAATAAAAAATTATATTAATTACAAATATGTAAATTAACATTTATGCATTAATGAAATACCAACACTGAATTTAGTATTTTTAAATCATTTATTTACTTATTCAACAAAATAAATATATCATATTTTCATTTTTAAGATACCAAATTTCTATTTAAAATTTCATAGTATAAATAACTATTAAAATAAATAATAGAAAACTATTATAATGAAATATAATTTTTTCTAAATATAAGGATTTCTCACAATTCACTAGAAAATATATATTTTTTGAAAATTACAAAATTTTTAGCCTAAAGTAATTTTAAACTTCCTCCTATAAAATTTATTTTTCATAAAAATAATTTATATAATTTTTATAACATAGTTAAAACATGTTCACCAAAAAATGGAAATAAAAATGCCTTAAAAAATAATTGATATTTTTAATGTACAAAATTGGATTCATTCACAACTTCTGATTATAAAATCATTTTGATGATTTTCAAAATATTGATTAAATTTATATTATAAAAATTTCGTAACTTTTTTAATATGATTCAATCCCTTTAATTTTATGGATACTCTTTATTTTTCCATTTATAATAATTATTTTTTGTTATATATCATTGTTCATTTAAGATAGATGTTTTGTGAAACTTATTCTGTTGAAGAAATTAAAATTAAAAAGACACATACCACAAAATCTTCGGTGGTTACATTCTCCCATCCTTTAATAAATTGTGTCTTCGTAATATCAAATTATACATTGAAATTAAAATTTTAATACCTCAAAAAAAATTTGTGGGAAACCCACATCAAAAAAAAATCCTTAATAAAATATCCAATTTATAAGAGTGAATGGGAAATGGTAAGGTCACCACAAAACTAGGATTTCATGTGGGAAATCACTCGTGGAAGGAGATAACATGAAAATTAATTTTAAATATAACTGTAGAGACCCAAAGATTTATTAACATGGACATTACATTACTTTTGTGGAATACTTATTACATAACAAGAACCAACAATCAAGGACCGTAATAGTTTAGTGTATTTGGAAACTCGGAACATAATCTTCTAATCGTGGTGAAAGATCTTCAAAATCTCTTATAAATAACTTCCCCGTTTTGTTTTCTTAACTAAAACCATTATTTAAATCCTGGGGAAAAGAAAACATATAAAAGGGTGAGCTCAAATTCTTAGTAAGGGTAAGCATGGAGAAAATAAAACAAATCATATACATTTGAAATTAAAAACATGAACATAATGTTTAAACATCAACATCACGACAAATGACATAAAACATGGCAGTACGTAAGGCATAGATCATAAAGAAACATTAATCCTGATTAAATAGCATGGGAATAAAACATTTTATTGTGGAAAACCATGAAGCACATGATATAATTTCCAAAGTAGCCAAGGAATTGCTGCCAAGACCATCTTAGTCGAAAAAGTCCCTTTTTGAATCGATTTCACTCCTCATTTCAGTCCTGTAACACGAAACGGGATTTAATTATCATTCCATCCATGTCTATCTCATGATATATAAATCTTTCCCCAATTCATTGGAGGGAGATATAGGTCCCACCCATATCATAATGAAATCATTCTTACGTGTGCACAACATAAACATAAATCATTCATCATAACCCCATAGAATAAAATGGGTTTCATATACATCATTCCATCATAATATAATACATATAAAACAAATGGATATCATTTCATCATAAGAAAAGTGAATCCATGTAAATCATAGAGACATTACTCTTGAAACATACACATATAAAATAATTTCATCTTAGATGGAAAATGGTTTTAATAAAACACTTGAAATGAATTCTTGATAAAAATATCTTATATTCTTCAAAATCATTTTCTTTTCACAAAATTCCATGAGATTTTAAAAGAAAGGTATTTTGTTGAAAATAATCATGAAATCTTGTAGAGGAAGCATCATAAAAACAAGGCGTTATGAAAATGTAAATAACCATTCACACCGTATATGTTAAAAAAACATTCTACTCGTACTGTTGTCGGAAAAGTCAAAATGTTCCTCGTGTGATAAAGAAAAGTAATATTCACTTCAAAACATGTGGTAAATTTCAAAAATTGGTGAAACGGACTTTAAACAAACATGGAAACACTTTTACAAAACATGGGCATGGATGATAACAATAACCACAGTAAATACTTACGAACAAACAATCTCAAATAAGAAAGAGTTTGGAATAGTTATCCCATACCTTAGGTCTGATATACTTCATAGGTATCTGAACCACCTGTTTAATGATTTAAATAAAGACATTGAATTATTACATAGTCATATGCATTGTTATGATATCATATATGGCTCACTTATGAATTATATTACCCGTTCTTTTGTAAATTCCATTTTAAAGCAGCGTTTTGGGTAAAATCGTTTCATTTATCATACGTGTTTTGATTTGATTCCCATGATATTATTACTCATATAATGATTTAATTAAATAAAGAATGTAAAACATGATTTATATATAATATATATTCATTATATAAATATATATGATAGATCGAAAAATGGAATGAAATATATTTTTCATGGAGATAGTAGGTTGTACGTACACATGAACGCTATTTTCCTTTCCTTATTGACTTGAATTTAAGTAAATATATGACAGATATATATATAAACATAAATCCAGTAGATTTATCATGTCATATATATCATTGTTATTTATTATATATATTTATAATCATTCTTGAATGGTTATCATTGATAATGAATTACATCGCGTCGTGGAGACGGTAATCCGTACGTACGCATGAGTGATGACATCGTTCCCATAATTATTGAATTTAATTGAATTGGACGATATAATATATCAGAATCAGTATAATGTTATAATAAATATATATAGTTATTCCTAACACCATTATACCCATCCATGTAAGGTGGTGGCGGAAACACATATTACACCACGACGTGGAGACGATATTCGGTATGTATGCACACGGGGTGATTTCATTTTTTGTAGGATGGATAGAAGGTGAAATGGGTTTGATTCATATTTATAATAAAAAATCAGTATATTAGAGATACTGATTTTATTACTTTATAATTAAACAACTAAAGAAGAATAAGTTGAAGTAGAAAGAAACTTGAATGAATCGGTAGAAGAAATTACCTCCTCTTCAACGCTCCTCTTTTAAGCTTCCCCTTAAGGCCCTAGATTTGGTCTTCTGAGGAGACCAGAACCTATATAATTTTTCTACGGAAGTTGAGAAGGGAAATGGGAAGTGTGTTTCCGATCTTTATGGCTCATAACTGTGTAAATAGAAGAGGGAGGAGGTGCCCTTTTATAAGGGAGGAGAGGGGCACTTTAGAAAAAACATAAAATATCATTTTATAATAAAGTCATAATCTGTTAATAGTAGCTCCAAATTGATTTATTTCAAAGATAAAGTGGGTATGGGTCGAAATCCTCTCAAAAAATAGGTTTTAGACAAGTTTATGTTACTATTTTAACCTTATCATTTAGATTTATCTCTAAGTTAAATAATTTATCCTTTACCTTGGCTTCTAGTTTTATTACACAATATGGTTAATAAACATACTATAATAATAAAAAATAACCCCAAGTGGTTCATTTTTAATATATATAACAATATCTAAATCATTTGGCCGAACATTATATTTTTATGAATAAAATAACAATTAATAATAAAATATTTGTTTTAAAGACTATTTTATGTCAATTTTGACCCTATTGGGTAATTGGTTTTTGTGAAAATCATAACAGAATGATTATTTCGAAAAATGTTAATTGAATCAATAATAACATGTCATATTGGCCTATAAAATTATTTTAATTCATAAAAAGTCTCAAATTACATTTTTTGGATATTTATAAGATCAATTATTTTATTATTATATTATTTAGGTAATTACTGCATCACCTTTGTGTCATAAATAAATTAAATCATTTAATGTCTAAAAATAATTAATTAAATAAAATTAGGTTGGAAATATATTTCGATTTCTAATTAATATTTATATTCAAATTTATCTTCTGGATAACCATATATTAAAAATGTTTTAGTTATTAAACTATGATTTTAACTATTTTAACTCTTTTTTTAAAAAAATAATAATAAATGTCCTAATCTAATCTATGTGGACCTAAAGGGTGATATTTTATTATTAAGATTGTTTTTGGTCAAATTGCACTTATCCAACAGAATTTGGATGTGGGTTAGGGTAACAATAATATCATTTTTACCCTTAATTACCCTATTTATTTTTAACCGTGGTAAATAAAAGTGAAAACTCACTATTCAGAAAAAATTATTTTAATCTTATTGAACCACATTTTACTCCTTCATATTAACCGTGTCTCTCAGATTTTTGAAATTCCACTCAGGGATGCGGTAAAATTAAGGTTTATGTAAATTTTTAAATTGTCCTAGGAGGTGGGTAAAAGACGGTAAGAATTTAATAAAATTTATATATATCTAAAAATATTATAAGATGAATCCACTAAATTACATTGAACATATATAGTTATTATGTATATATTTTGACCTAAAATAAATTTAAATAAAATAAATTATTATTTAGATAAAAAGTCAGTTTTTAAATTGTAACCCAGTGCTTTCACTATTCATCAAAAATTGAAAGTTTTCAGAAAAATACCAAAAATTCACCCTAGGATAATTTCGATATTCTAAATCCAAAAATGAAGTCCATTTTGAAAGATAAAATTTATAAAATTTTGAAAAGTTGGTATTACTATTCATAACAGCTAGTTCATAATAATATTATAATAATATCTCGTTTAGTGAAACTCGGTATTGCGTACAACACACGCAATTGAGGAAGGTTGATATAGTGTGAAACACAAGCCTAGAATAGTGTTTGCATATACTCTAAGCTAATACGGTGTTGCTTATAGTGAAATCTAATCTTGGTGTAGCGTACAATAGATGACATCAAATAGATTAAAAACAATATATCTCATAAAATCTCGGGATGTTACATTCTACCCCCTTAAAATAAATTTCGCCCTCAAAATTCATCTGTGTTATAAATCGTTTACTACTTGAAAGTTTCATTCATAGAAACTGACAACGTAAAATGAAATACTAAAACATTATTTTAAAATGGGGAGTTATAATCATAACGGTCACCCAATGTAACTCAACAATGGGTTTCCATGTAGGACAACATAGGTGAAAATATGGATATGGAAGAGAAATCTAACCATCAAGTTCTGATAGAGAGTGGTAGAAAACATGGCTATGAAAAAGAATTCAATGAAAAATCTGTAAATTTTTTTATTTAAGGCAACATCTAATTCATCAGGTATGAGGGTACTAGGAAAATGTTTTTAGTTCTTAAGATAATTTCCCTAATGTTGAAAAAAAATTGAATTAGAAGAAATAATTACATTATTTTGGTACAATCTCACCGATGTTTGTGCCTTGAACAATTTCCACTTCATGTCTTACAGAAATAAAGTTGAATTTGTCAATCATGATGTTCTCGCATATCCTTCGATATGATGATAATTCATTCAATCTGTTTCTATCGCAAAAAGTTTAGGACAATTTATTAAATATACATAAGTCCATATATGATGAGATTAATCAAATATGGTAGCTAAAATGAACTTATACTTCATCTATCATAGAGATTAATAAAATAAAACTAGTTTCTACTAACCAGTGACTTCCTATAGTCCAGTGGTAGGCAATAAAGGCATGTCACACTTCGTTTGTGGGTTATATTCATGCATCCTTGTCCGATGCGACAGGTTGTCGCCCGTCCTGCAGGTTATCCTTTTTCTAAAACTATACTATTATAAAATTCCATAAATAATATCAAAAAAAGTTCTATCCTTAAACAATACTATCTAATGTCCAACTTAATCCATTCAAACATTTAGGATTATCAAAAATACTTCTGTCCAATCTCATAGTATAAACTAAATAACTACTAGAATGGTCATTTAACAAGCATTGAATACCATCATTTATCCCCCATATATCCTAAGATATATCTTGTTGGTGACATACCAAATATGTGAATTCCTTAATCATATATCATCTTGAAACATTAATTACCATATAACTTTTGTGAAAACATGAATTCTATCAAAAGTGAACTCTTTACACATACCAAAAGCCCAAAAATTTATATATACTCAAACCATGATATCACTTTGTCCTTATATCATTCATGAGTTCATTAATACCATCAAATATCTCATTATCTCCTTATCCTTTCATTATGCACATATCATCTACCGTCCAAAATTATTTGAATAACCTTTCATGGTTACCAGTACCATTCATCATATACTTTCAAAAACTCAAGGAAAGACAACAGTGTAATAATACTTAAAATTTTCATTATTCCATATTACTATAAATTATTCTTGATAAACATACAATGATTCCAATATCTTATTAAACCACTGACTGAGCATCATCATTTCTTTCATCTCATATATCATTTGTAGTCTCTTCATCATCATCCACATAAATACAACCCATGTGACCATGGTGATGAGATTTTTCCTTAGGGAATTAGTTTGCATAATTCCTGTACTTTCCAAATTTAAAACATTTAACCATTGTTGATGTCTTAGAAATACCATTATCCATGTCCGTTGTGTTAACTGAACCTTTTCCATTACAATTACTAGCTTTGTGTCCTTCTTTTCTACACCCACAACATCTTCTAGTTCCTTTGAAATGTTCTCTTTGATGCCTCTTACCACACGATTTACATGATGGAAATGGAACTTTCATTCCTCTATGATAATCACAAAAATCCATCTTTCTCTTATTAGCTGAGTCAGGAAACATACCAAATTTGAGATTATTGATCATATTATGAGATTTCTAATTAGGCATAATAACGATTCTTTGACTTCCAAATCCCGTTTCATTTGGTTTTTCATGAAGAGTATCATTCCATTTTCTATCATATCCTCAATTATTGTGACTCTTCCTATTACCAACCATTTTCTAAAAACCCAAAAAATAGTGTGAGAGGAAAAAATCATATCCAAGGGGGAGTAACTTAAATATCTAACATCTTAGGATTAATTATAATACTCTTACTATAATTATAGGACTATAACCTATACATATTCATAACCATAGGTACATCCATAGACATACCTTAGAAATATCTTTAGGGATCTCACTAAAGTATTCACATCCTAGTTTCTAAAGGTTAACTAAACCATTCCTATGATACCGACTATAGAGACCCAAAGCTTGATGTACATGTACATTAAATTACTTTTTCGGAATACTTAATACATAACAAGAACCAACACTCAAGGACTGTAATAGTTTAGTGTCTTTAGAAACTCCGAACATAATATTCTAATCGTGGTGAAAGATCTTCAACTTCTCCCATAAATATCTTCACATTTTTGTCTTCTTACCTAAAACATTTCATTAAATCCTCGGGAAACGAAAACAAATAAAAGGTTGATCTCAAATGATCAGTAAGGGTAAGCATGGAAAAAATAAAACAAATCATATACATTTGAACATCAAAACAATAGCATAATGTTTAAACATCAAGATCTTGATAAATGACATAAAACATGGCAGTACGTAAGGCATAGATCATAAAGAAACATTAATACTGATAAAATAGATTGGGATTAAGACATATAATTGAGTAAAACCATTAAGAACATGATATGATTTCCATAGTGGTCAAATTCTTTTCTGAATCGATTTCACTCCTCATTTCAGTCCTATAACACTGAACCTGATTAACTTACCTTTCCAGCAATGTCTATCTCATGAGATATAAATCATTACCGAATGCAATGGAGGGGGATATAGGTCCCACTCATCTCATAATGAAATCATTCTTACGTGTGCCACAACATAAACATAAATCATTCATCATTACCCAAAGAATAAAATGGGTTTCATAAACATCATTCCATCATAAAATAATCCATATAAAACAAATGGATATCATTTCATCATAAGAAAAGTTAAACCATTTAAATCATAGAGAAATTATACTTGAAACATAGACATACGAAATAATATCCTCTTAGATGTAAAATGGTTTTGATAAAACACTTGAAATGAATTCTTGATGAAAATATCCTTTCTTCTTCAAAATCGCTTTCTTTTCACAAAATGCCATGAAATTTTAAACAAAATTTTTTTGAAAACATTCATGAAATATTGTTGAAAAATATTCATGAAAATTAGGCGTTATGAAACCATAAAAATCCCTTCACGCCGTATAAGTTAAAAAAACATTCTCCTCGTACTTTTGTCGGAAAAGTCAAAAAGTTCATCGTGTGGTAAACAAAAGTAAGATTCCTTTCATAAAATGTGGTAAATTTAAAAAATGGGTAAAAGGAAATTAAACATTCAAGAAAACAGTTTTAGAAAACATGGTCATGGATTATAACAATAACCCTAGTCAATACATATGAATAAATAATCTCAGATAAGAACGAGACTGGAATAGTTATCCCTTACCTCAGGTGTGATATTCTTCATACTTATCTGAACCTATTGTATAATGATTTAAATAAAGAAATTGAATTATTAATGAATCATATTAATTGTTATGTTATCATATATGGTTCACTTGTGACTTTATATTACCCGTTCTTTTGTAAATTTCATTTTAAAGCAGCGTTTTGGGTAAAATTGTTTCATTTATCGTACATGTTTCGATTTGTTGTTCTTGATATTATTACTCAAATCCTGATATAATTAATTCATGAATGTAAAAAATAATTTATATATAATATATATTGAGTATATTAATATATATGATAAATCAAAAAATGGAATGAAATACTCTGTTCATGGAGACGGTAGGTCGTACGTACGCATGATAATTGTTTTCCTTTCCTTATTGACTTGAATTGAAGTAAGTATATGACATATATATATATATAAATACATAAGATTTATCTTGTGATTTATTTCATTATTATTAATTATATATACTTTATAATCATTCTTGAATGGTTAACATGGAGAATGAATTTTATCGCGCCGTGGAGAGGGTAATCCGTACGTATGCATGAGCGATGATATTGTTCCCATAATTATTGAATTGAATTGGATTGGATGATACAATATCTCAGAATCAGTATGATGTTATAATAACTATATATATTTATACTTAATACCATTATACCCATCCAATTAAGGTGGTGGTGGAAAAACAGATTACACCACGGCGTGGAGACGGTATTCCGTACGTACGCATGCGCGGTGATATCTTTTTTTGTACGATGGATAGAAGGTAAAATTGGTTTGTTTCATATTTATAATAATAGGTCAGTATATTATTGATAATTATGTTATTAATTAATAATTAAACAACTAAATAAGAAGATGTTTTTGAAGAAATAAACTTGAAAGAATCAGTAGAACATATTATCTCTTCCTCGACCCACCTCTTTTAAGCTTCCTCTTAAGGCACTAGATTTGGTCTTTTGAGGAGACCAGAACCTCTATAATGTTTATAGTGAAGTGGATATGTTAAATGGTCCAGGGTTGGCCAATCATTAAGGCTCAGAATTGGGTAATGAAAAGAGGGAGGAGGTTCCCTTTTATAAGGGAGGAGAGGGGCACTTTAGAAAAAACATAAAATATTATTTTATAATAAAGTAATATTCATTTTATAATAGATCCAAATTGATTTATTTCAAAGCTAAAGTGGGTATGGGTCTAAATACTCTCAACCAATTTGTTTTAGAAAAGTGTAGGTTACTATTTTAACCATATCATTTAGATTTAACTCAAAGATAAATAATTTAACCTTTACCGTGTCTTCTTGTTTTCTTACACTATATGGTTAATAAACATACTATAACAAGACAAACGAACCCCAAGTGGTTCATTTTTAATATATATAACCTTATCTATGTCATTTTTCCAAATATTAGATTTTTATGAATATAATAACATTTAATAATATAATATTTTTTTTAAAAACTATTTTATGTAAATTTTGACACTATTGGGTAATTGATTTTTTTTAAATCATAACAGAATTATTAGTTCAAAAAATGTTAATTAAATCAACACCGACATGTCATATTGACCTCGAAAAATTAATGGAATCCATAAAAAGTCTCAAATTACATTTATTTGGGTATTTATAATATCAATTATTTTAATATTTTATTATTTAGGTAATTACTGCATCACCATTGTGTCATAAATAAATTAAATTATTTAATGTCTAAAAATTATAAATAAAATACCATTAGGTAGGAAATCTATTTATCTTTTTAATTAATATTTATAGTCTAATTTATCTTATGTATAACACTATATTACAAATGATTTAGTTATTAATCATTGATTTTAACTATTTTGACTCTTTGTTAAATAAAGAATAATAAATGTTCTAATCTAATCCAAGGGGACCTAAATGGTAATATTTTATTACTATGATTTTGTTTGGTCGAATTAAAATTATTTAATAGATTTTGGACATGTTTAAGGGTAATAATAATATCATTTATACCCTTAATTACCCTATATACTTTTTACCATGGTAAATAAAAGTAAAAAGATAACATTCACCAAAAATTATTTTTTTCTTATTGAACCACATTTTATTACTTGATATTAACCGTGTATCTCAGATTTTTGAAACATCACACATAGAAGCGGTAAAATTATGTTTATGTAAATTTTCAAATTCTCCTAAGAGGTGGGTAAAAGACGGTAAAAATTAAATAAAATATTTATATGTCTAAAACTATTATAAAATGACTCCAATGAATTATATTGAACTTATATATTTATTATGTATCTATTTTGACTTAAAATAAATTCAAATAAAATAAATTATTATTTAAATAAATTGTCGTTTTTTAAATAGCAACCGAGTGTTTTCACTATTCATCAAAAATTGAATGTTTTTAGAAAAATAAAAAAAAATTCACCCTAGGATAATTTCGATATTCCAAATACAAAAATGAAGTCCATTTTGAATGATAAAATTTATAAAATTTCGAAAAGTGGGTATTACTATTCATAACAGCTAGTTCATAATAATATTATAATAATATCTCGTTTAGTGAAACTCGGTATTGCGTAAAACACACGCTATCGAGGAAGGTTTCTATGGCATGCAACAAAAGCCTAGAATAGTGTTTGCACATACTTTAAGCTAATATGGTGTTACATACAGTGCAAGCTAATCTTGGTGTAGCGTACAATAGAATAAATCCAAGAAATTAAAAATAATATATCCCATAAAATCCTGGGGTGTTACATAACTATAATTTATGATATTCAACGATGGAGAATATGGTTTTTAGAAAGTTAAAAACCATGAAATTGAAAATATTATGAAATGTTAGAAGAAAATTTATTTCATTGAAAAACATTTAAACAGATAATGTTTTTGTTCCAAATTAATTTTCCTTGAGTATGTGGGTTATTTAAATATTATGATAATGACTTTATAAAAGAATCACAGTTGATTCATTTCATGTCATAAGTATAATCAAATCTTTTGGTTGTTATTGAATTTATTTACATATCATTCCTCACAACAATAAATGAATGTTAAAAATAATTTTTTTTCATGACTGAAGAGCTTTTATATTTCACAAAATCCACATGTCATCCCTTCTACCTTTAAATATTTACTAAAACAAAAAATTTTATCACAGAGTATCAAATATATAATACACTAACCACAGTCATTATTATACAATGTTTAACATAATTGATTCAAACCACAAGACTCATCTAAAATACATCTGTCTAAATTCACAGTAAAAAAATGTCGCTAAATTTTAAAAATATGATAACAATTATCAAAAATAAACTGGGTCACCATTAGTCCAAAATAAAATAACATTTTACTAAAAAATAAAATTAAACTTTTATTCCATAAAATATTTTGTGTCTGCTAAAATAACATTAATCACTTAATCAGTAAATAATTTTCGAAAATCAATGTCATCTATTTGATAAAACAATGTCCAAAAAATTGAAAATAATCATTATCAGTAAGATAAAAAACTGACAGGCTAAATAAGAGTTCATTTAGGATAGTGGAAGGTGTTTCACCCTTATCCCCGTTCAATTTTGGGTAAAAACCCCACAGTTGTTGTCTGATGAAACTGGTTTTCACCTTGCCTATAATTTCTACTTTTTCTAAAATGATATTAATATAACCATTAAAATAGATATGATGTAACTTTATTAAATAAGGTTAATCACTAATGTTATAAACAAGACCCTAATAAATAAATTATTCTTCCATTTTTTTCTATATGGGTTCTTCCTTGGTCTATATATTATCATATAGAATAGGGAATTGACTTGGGTAATACCCATATTCTCCACATTTAGGGAAATGATCTAAAAATAGATTCTTATGATGTGTATTACTTCGTCCCAATTAACTGTTCATTTTTCTCAAAACACATTGATTTATGTACTTCTTTCTGAAACATAAATCATTTATCCACTCTATTCCCACACATTCTTTGGTGTCTCCATCCAAATTTATTACATTATGGACATGAAGATTTAATTTTACTCTGGTATCCACCACTGGGTATCCTACCAAACACCATCTATCTCTTATTTGGAATGTTTTAATGTTGTTTATGGTATATGCTGTCAAAACTACCTTTGGAAAATGGATTAGACATGGACACGATATCTTTCACTTTTATCGCCATCCCATTTGGTGTCCCATCACTGCCACTTTGTCCATCATGTTCAAATTTGACCTAAAATCTTAAAGATCCATCCATTGAATAAACTATAAATCATTTTGTGAGTGACTATAGTGATAGTGAGAAAAACATATAATCATTTATTGAATTTCATAACACAATATTTTCAATCTAAAAAAGCTTTTTTATAACATATATGTTTAATTTTTATTATATAATCAAATCATTTGCAATGGTTTCTAATGAAAATGTGATTTATCCCCATAATATATCCTTAAAATGTCAAATCAGGTGCATAGTAATGATTTGTGTCATGTAACAGGTCACACAGAGTTAGGCATGATTCACCTTATCTGACTCGTTACCCCTTGGAACATCTCTACTATAACCACATAAAATTGTAGTATCCAAGTGAGGATGTATTGATAGGATGACACACCTATTCCATACTGAGGAAAACATTTAGGACATTCCTATATAATTATCTTCATATTCTATCTTAATTTCATGTAACATAATCTATTTTTTTAGTTTTAATCATTTCTACTAAACATACTCTGATACCATCTATAAATACCGTGACCTAGGTATATCAATACCAGTGACATACATCATTATATTTTCATAATAATCATGGAAATAACATCCTAATTGATGGGGTGGTATAGTTAATAAGGATGATTAGGTAAAAACATAATTATCACATTTATACTTTGAATGAAAAAATATAGAAAATCCATTTGAAATATCCTTATACTCTTATATTATTTTTTTACGTCATTCATATTATATATCTTCATATTTGGAGGGAAAATAAAACACTATAAATGTGTGTAATCAGATTCTAAATAATGGTAATCAATATAAGGAAATAAATAAACAATAAGGAAAGGTTTATGTCTTACAAAATATTTCATTAAACAATTAAATTGAAAATAACATGTTCTGAATGAAAGATGATCAAAATAATACCATATAAAAAATCCTCTCAGAATAAAACATTAACATGGATACTATACTAGTCGAATAATAACATTTATTATCAATTAATAATATCATAATTAGGTAATTTATATTTTTGGATATCATAATCATTCCTTTAAGTATTTTACCACGAAACCCACATAAATGGGTAAAAACATAGTCTAGTTTGCCTCATGAGAACTACCAATGCCTCAAGGGTCAATAGAAGGCCCCTTGTGTCACTTACTAATTCCAATGTACTAAACAAATAGAAAGTTTGAAACATAATAAAAAAATCATTCATATTTAAAATACTATATAAAATGTCAATAACATTCCCCAAATTATAAACATAATAACAAGCCATCCAAAGTAATATGGTGAATGGTATAAAGATATTACATAACCATTAAAAATAATCATTACCTTTTCAATAAAATAAGACAGATTATAATATAATAGATTATTTTAAGAATTAATATTACCAATCATAGGGTGTTGAAATAGATGTCAGTACTCTAATACAATCATTGAATAATTCTTTTGAGAAATACAATTTATTTATTAAAAAGAATTATTATTTTGGAAAATCATTTATATTTGTTATAATATTATATTTTAAACATGTAAAACCATGAAAATAAAAGTTAATGAAATTTAATTTCATTTAAATTATAAGAAAATTTATACATATTTTGGAAACTAATGTGAAATAATTTAAAAATAGTGTTTAAGAAATATTACAAATAATCCCATCAGTGCAGTTTCATGACAATTATAAAAGTGTCTTTGTATATGACAATAGAAAATTTGTTTGTGTAAAACTATAAGTTGAATAAAAAATATTTTAATGATAAAATGTTTGTTTTAAGAAAAATATTTTATTTTTAAAACATATTATGGAGTGTAGATGAAAATGTATACGAAATTGGGATGTAATTTTTAGTTGGGGTTTCTTATCGAGAAAATTTGATAAAAGGAACTTATAACATATATAAATTTTCAAAAAAAAAAGATGAACTGGTCTTCATACAAGATTTTTAAAATTATTAATAGATTTTTCAATAATTAAATAAAAATAAATAACAATAAAATTGGTGTAAATAGAGATAAATAAAAATCACAATTAAAAATGGAGGTTCGAGAAGAAACCCCTACCCTTTGTAATCAATCGAATCGCATACCCCATAAAATTAATAATAATAAAATGAAACATTTAAAACCATGAAAAAAGTGTGATTAATTATATTATATATCAAATCATAGAATAAATAGAACATGTACAATTTTTAAGTGGTGAATAAGGCATATTTAACAAAAATAACAGTGAAATGAGAAAACCCTTACAATATGATTGAAAGTGTTCTTATCTTGCCAATATAGTCTTGGATAAGGAAACTATATTCAAAAATAAATTAATTCATAACATGTTAAAAATTTATTTGATTTATTATTATTTCATTTATGGTCTTTTTAATTATTTTTAAGATTCAATTTCTTCTTTTGGAAGTGTTTGATTCCATAGTTTTCATGATTGGTTCACTTGTATACATATATGAAAAATCATGTGAAATGGAAATAATTATCTAAAATTTAAATTATATTTTATTAATTTAAATAAGTAGTATATAATTGTATTATATATCATTTTTCCCAGATATGATAATGACTAATTAAATAAAACATTAATGATAACTGTTTGTATTATTTTGGAATTTTTTCAATCATCATGTAGTAGTTTTTTTGTTAATTAATATTATGTATATATATTGGTTCAAGATCAGTAAATAAGTAGTTATATTAGAAAAATAAAAAAAATTTACCATAAAAAATTTTTATGACCAGCCCTGAAGGTTTTATTATAAAAGAAAAAAATCATCATCCATGACGGTGGTGAAACAGCACTTCACAGATGACATTTTGATTTTTAGAAAAAAAGGAAGATAAAATAATTGATGGTGGATATCCCATTATCATTATAAAATAACGTTATATATAATATAATTTAGATATCCTTAATCTCCGGATAAAGGATTTATGTTAAGGAATTTAAAATAAAATAATGTTACAGAAAAATAAATCAATGAAAGGGGATTTGACTCTTGATTTACTCACCATGAAAACCTCCATAATGATCATTGTAATGGACTTCTAGTGTGATCAAGAAAAATAAAAATAGTGGGTTAGGTTTGGGATAGAAAATGGGTATAATTTAAAACATATTTTAGTATTTTTATGTATGAAGAGAAGGGTTGGTTAGGGGTTGAACTTTTTCTTGAGGATATGTATGTTTTTTTGAATATTTTATTCATTTGTTAATTATTTTATGTCACGACATGTCCCTGGGGGCCTGGGTTGTGACTACCCCAATCCCACCTTCCATAGGCCAAGGGTTTTCAACTGGCATCGGAAGGTCATATCTTAAAAACTGGAAGGAATTGCCTCAAATCATGTATACACACAAACAGGGCACACTGAGCACAAGTAAAACACCCTGGAACAAGAAAGGTACAGTCACAACTAAAAACACCATTGAGTGTAAAATTATGTACTAAATGTAAAGGGGATATTAAATATTCCCACCCTGAATGAAATTATATAAAAAAAGGAAAAACATATCTTGAGGTTGTTCACCAAGGATCCTGCTTGAATAGTAGGTACAACTCATCTTTGTGGATCACCACACCAACCGATCACCTGTATACTCCATATAATATTGGCTACCAAGTATCGCTCGAAGCTAGCCATCAACTAAAAAAACACAAAATGTTTTGGGCGAAGCCCGTGTAGGGGTAGGTATAACAACACTCATTAGAGACCCCAAGAACCCCGAAGGGCTCTCAGAAATCCACAAAGAAAAAACCCCAAAGAATGATATCAATCAGAAGGTACAAAGAGAAAGACTTCTCAAACAAGGTATAACATAAATATCTATTTACAGATGATTAACTGAAAAGGTAGATCATCTTATACTATTAATATTCTCTACCGTTGACCCACACAAAATTCATAGATGCAGACCCACATAGTATCTCTAGGCACTGACACAGACATGATCCCTGCGTGCTGACCCACGTAGGATCGATTAGCGCTGAGCCACACAAGATTGCTGAGTGCTGACCCACACATTACTGATAGGTACTGACCCACATAGTGTCATTGACTACTGACCCACCCAGGATCGATTGGTATTAACCCACATGCGATCACAATATATTCCTCACGTAACAGCCGACCACCGGATTCCGTCACATTGAACTCTTGATTCTAAGAGGATCTATTCCTCAAGCCATCATTTTTACCGTATCCACCATACAGTCCCACAAAGAAGAAAATCTATGAACTTCATTGTCATAAGGTATCCAATGAAATAAACGACACGTCAATCGGACACTCTGTCTGTATGTTATATGAATTTTAGTATCGAGGTCCCTATTGGATACGGGTTTGTTCCAACATGGAAGTAATCCAAATTTCACCAAAACACAAGTATATTGTCTATAAAGTACCTACTCTTTATAAGGGTTCCAGCGCTGAATACAGTTCGTCAAACGGATATCCGGTTTCTGAGATATGCCCCTTTAAGAGAAACTAGACCCTACAAGAGTCAGGGTCCAGGCCAACTAGGTCAGACCGACACGACCCAATCCAGTTGGCTTGCCCAAACTAGCCGGGGCCGGTTGGATCCAGCTGGTCCTAGGCCTTCCCACTAGGCTGAAATCTTGGAATGTCTTAAACTGGCGGGACCACGAGCTCAACCCGCTAGGCCCCAGGATCGGCTCGGCCTGCCTAGCCATTAGACCAGCCCAACCCACAGGTAGGGAACGACCCACCAGCCAGGCATGAGGGAGGGTCTATCCCTCCCAAATAGACAAATAGAGTTTTAAATCCAGTATCAATGGCACATGTTGGTACCACCTCACCTGAATGGTTTGTGTGGACCTGTCAACAATAGGGCTCGCAGTCGCGGGTCATCCCTATGCTTCATCTCAGACCCGTAGCCCTCCTTTGTAGTATGACGCCACAACGCACTGCCCACTAACAACCCAGCTGGCGTTTCCCTACTACCTCTTATCTCCCATAGGCCATCTGGTGCTGCCACCTCTTTATGACTGACTACTGGTGGTTGTTTCCTCCTCTGGTCATTGGGGCCGCTATGTTAGTGGAGCTTCTACGGGGCTGTGGTGAAACTCTGAAGGTCTGTTTTCTATTCCGACTATGCCTATGGGACTCCCAGGATGCCACATTCACTATGTGGCCTTTAGTTTTGTTTTACCGCGAAGTTGAACATTCTCCCACAAAGAACCCATAAAGACGAAGTTCGACGAAGCGTCTGTGCCATGTTTGAATTGGCACGTGCCCTCTGTGATAGTTTTATAACATGTTGGTGAAACAATAATAATTAAATGATTAAATAAAACCCCAAAATGAATCCTCATTATAACCACTCGCAAAAACAAATGAGTCAAAAATCTACCGGTTTGATGCTATATCCACTTTGTTTGTATTAATCTTGAACGGAGATGGGAAATCACTTGAATGCATAAAAAATTTCTAACCTCCTACCTTGAACACATTGGGTTCGCTTATGGAAGAAGATGAATGTATACATGTGTTTTCGTTTGTCTTCTATCAACCTCTGGATCGATTCATCAATGAGCGTCATGAAAACTCTACTCTTCGTTGGAGGAAGATGTCTCCATCACTTCACAAGGAGTCCTCTCATGGGATCCCAAACCCCACACCAATGATTTGATTAAAAAGAACCCCCCCCCCCCACATTGGTTGTTTATTATGTTTCATTGTTATGATTCATTAATGAATCATAATTAATGAACCTAATAACCTACAATCATTGTAGTTATAGAACAAGAGGTTCAAGTCATTAAATGAACTATGTTTATTGCCTGATGTTACACAATGGTCCCACCATTTTCTTCTCAATATTTTCAAAAATAATAAAAAACAACATTAGTTATATTATTATTTTCTTTTGAATATCTGAATAAATAAATTTTTTTGCCTAAATTTCACTTTACAATGTTACAATTCCGCTAAGTGGATTGCAGAACTATGAATTCAACAGTGCCCTCGGATTTTTAATCCAATCACTGGTTCTAAAGATACAAGTTGTCACTCAGATTCTAACTGAAATTACCTTAAAAAATTCATAAATTATTTAACGTTACCCTAAAATTCCATCAGTCAATGTTAGGATCTTTCTAAGGGGAACACATCCTCTAGAGGTCAACTATAATCTCAGAATTCCATTCTTAGTTACCATTTAAAATTTATATTTATTTTATAATAATGTAATTGTTTCTTAATTTTTTTATTTATGGATAAAAACGAAATTATACTATTGGCCCGCGCTGGCCAATGTTAGGATCTCCCTAAGTAAAGCATGCCCTTATTTGTTCAGTGGTGGTCTCATATTTTAAATATATGTCAATGTTTTTGAGTTATAATAATTTTTAAAATAAATTAAATTTATTTAATTATTTTTTTTTACGGTTATGCCATTTCTTGTTTTCTCATGGGATGTATGAGCCAACTAAGCTTGAGTCGCACCTACGATAAACATGCAATCCTGAATACTGCGGTGAAATCAAATTTTTGATTCGGGAAACCATTTAAGAGTTATTCTAATTTTTCATGAAAACTACACACACACAATCTAACGCTTAAAATATTTTGGACGCATCATTCCAAGCACTCTGGGCCTTGGAATCATGTTCCTTCATTTTTCACAGTATCGTATGAATTCTATTTAATTTAAATAAATTACATAGAAATTCTAGGTCTTTATATTCTCCCCACCTTAGGTATTTTCATCCTCAAAAACAACAACAATGGTTATGAAAACAAATGGGGGTACTAGGCATGAATCTGAGCCTCCCGCTCCCACGTTCTCTTATAGAGGTTACTTTGTTGTCAATAAACATGCACCAGAGGGATCAACCATCCATGTAGGACCTGCTCATGTTTCTCCACCAAGAACTCTACAAATGTATACCCAATGTAAAATTCCATCTCTCCCCTGTTGATAATGTGTGATGGATCGGGAAAATACCTCCTCAATTGTGACACATGGAAATTATTGTACACCCGGTGTATCTTTGGGGGAAGAGCTAGGTGATATGGCACCTCCCCGACTCAATTGAGGAGCCGGATTGTTCTAATGAACATCGTAGATATCTTTCTTCTCAGTAAAAATATCCACAATCCTTATTAGGGATAGGCCCATAAAAAGAAATGGCCTCCCCCCTTGAACACTATGAGTCTTTCAATCCTGGTAGCATAAAACATTTTCTTGACTTGTGTAGTCTTAATCTTCACTTGGATGATCTGAAACTTCTCAGTTGTATCCTACACAAACTCTATTCCCTATGTCTATCTCCTATAGAAGAGATCTTCATGGTCGCTCGTAAAAGGCCTCAAACTGTGTCATGCCAATGGTGGAGTGATATCTACTGTTATAGGAAAACTCTTCCCATGTTAGTTTGTCCTCCAACTGTGGCCAAAATTTATGACACAAGCAGGAAGCATGTTCTCTATGGTATGTATGGTCTGCACCATCTGATCATCTCTTTGGGGGTAAAATTTGTTCTCACGTATGATGGAACATTATGATCAGCCTCTATTTTCTTATAAGTGCGGCATCGTGATATGAACTTGGAAACTTTTTTCATCATCCATGGAAACCAGTACTGATGCCGTAGGTCCTGGTACATCATTTCCACACCAGGATGTACCGCCAAAGGTGATGTGTGGAACTCCCTCAACACATCCTTTCATAGAGTCCCGAGGTACCATAGTGCATCCTCTATAAAAGATGATGTGCTCCCCAACTTCATAAAATACATCAAGAACCTGTCTTATATATATCTATTTATATCGGGCCTCGTAGTCAACATCCCAAACTTGTGCCTACCTGACTCGCTGAAGGAGTGGGGAGTCACTATCATACACTAGAGTTAAGCTCCTCTATCACTATCCATGAAAGATATATGCATCGCGACTAGCTGATCTATCTCCTCACTTAGAAATTGAAGTCCAGACCTCCTCCTGAGTGAATCTTCAACCAAGTTTACCTCCCCAAGAGAGTAGACTATCTCAAATTCACAGTATTGCAGGAACTCTAGGAATCACAACTATATCATGTTTATTTCCTTCTGTTATAAGATATACTTAAGACTCTTATGATCGGAGACAATAGTAAATTGTTCTCCCAACTATACACTTAGCTCCCAAATTTTAGAGGGAGAAATCCGATATGAAATTTTAGATATTGGTGTCATCCTTGGGTGAAAGAAAATGTAGAAGACCCTCTTTATATGGAAATAAAATCATGGAAACATCTTTTGAAAGGATGTTCCCCAACTCTACCACTACTGTTGGGAACTGATAATTCAAAACACCAGCTATAATGAGGGTATGGTTGGATGACTCAAGAGTGATTACCTGCACCCTCATGTGCATGAGTCTATCCCATACTACTCGAATTTCCTCTTTAACAGACCAAGGAAAACCCCATTCCTATGATGTAGATATACCACAACCATTTTTCCTAAAATAGTAAATCTGAGCATGAACTATGGATGACCAGTCCATACACAAACCAATATCGTAAGGCCTCAACACTGCCACCAAGAGAATCCAAACAAAACTCACACATCAAGGGTTAGAGAACACCATTGGAAAAAGTGTGATCATCGAGTCTCCTCACATATGTATCTCAAATCTTAAGGGTCATGTCAACTGTTATATTGGAAACTCTAGGTCTTGATCAAGATTTGGGAAAATATAGAATGATTAGAACCTATGTATATTAATATAGTATCTATTAGTAGACAAAAAACATTATTTGAATCATTTCTGGAGCCATTGGGTTGCACTCATTAACCGCTTGTATCTACTCACTTCCCTTGTCCTCACCTCCATGAGCCTGTTGGGGACCACATTGGGGTGGTGGTTGTAACATGTTGAAATGTATACCACCTCATCCTCCTCTCATAGATCCCCTTCCATGTCTGCTTCCCTACAGATTAATCTATCCCTACCACTTCCTCTTCCTGAAGCATTTGACACGTCCTAGTCTCTTAGACTGAAAATAGTTTTCTGCTTTCCCACTTATGACATTCACTATCTACATCTACTCATCCAAAATAATTTAACTACAAAGGTCTTCTTTACCACCCTATCAAAACTTGGAATTCACATAGGAAGTGTATTGGATCAGATGTCTCTAAAACCATCTCTCTAGGAGGTATGATCCCTAAAGCACTGGTCATATTGTATTCATCGAGTAATTGGAATGATCGGTACGCAGCGACTATTACTCGGCTACTGACATGTTATTCTACCGATGTTGTAGATGTTCATGGGAACACATACCCAATCTCATTTTATGGAATGAAACCTTGTCCTTGAGTAAGGTTCTTAAGATCTATCCACATAAATATCACCTCATCTAATGACCAGGGTAATATAAACACTTTCATCATTCTAATAGGCCACGTAGAAGGTTCATTTCCAAGAACTCCATCTGATCTAATGGTTCCCTGGTTAGAAGGAAACATAGTTACCACCTCAAACTAGTCTGTACCCGCCTATGAGTTCAGAACTCTTAAGAACCTGATGGGTATCTAACACTGAAACTCATGTAAGACACTAAGCCTACATTTTTCTTCGACTGGTAGAACCGGTAGTAACTGCAAACCAATGGGATGTGGTATTGATGGGACACTGCCCAAAGGTACTATCACAGGTAATCGTCATTATACTGATGCCTTGTCACTCAGTGGAGCATCCTCAAGGGAACACATTGGAATCCTAGAAAGCATTATCTATGATGTATTTTTGATAGAATATAAAGATGAACCATGCTAATTTACATATACCTAGTGAGTTGACTCAAAATAGATCAACATAAAAAATTTATTAAAACACATGCAACTATTGTTTTTGTGTAATTAATTGGAAAAGGGAATTCAGTATCATGTTGTATGGATACGTCATCCGCCACACCAACACAAGACTCCATGTACTGAAATACACACTCAATACACTTCAAACTATTGCTCACATTGAAAACATAGAATCTTAGTTCTTCAGGTCGAACCGACCCATTTGATACCACTTTGTCACGACCCGTCCCCCGTAGCCTCTGTCGTGAATACCCCAAGCCATCCTTTCATAGGCCAGGGGGTTCATAATAGCATCAGAAATTCATATCCTTGAAGTGGGAAGTATTTGCATCAATACCTATATACACAGAGATCGGTCACAATGAGAAAAAGAAAAACACAATGTGAGAAGAAGGGTTAAAAAACAACTAGAAACCACTACAGAGTGTAAATATAATTACTAAAATTATAGGGTCTAGTATACAATCCCATCCAGAATGAAAGTACAGCAAAATGGAAAAACAACTCATGAGGTCGTCTTCCTAGGATCCTACATGAAGGGTGGGTACAAATAATCTCTACGGCTCACCCGCCAACTGGTCACCTATATAATACATCTATTTTAGTATCCAAAGTCATTTTCAAAGCTAACCATATTTTTTCCAAAACAAAACAAGGTTCGGGAAAAGCCTGTGCAGGGTTGAGTATAACAATACTCTATAATGACCTAGAGACCCCTGAAGGTCTCTCAGAATTCTACAAAGGAAAAACCACAAAGCATGATATCAATCACAAGGTTCAAACCAAAAGGCTGCTCAAACCGGGTATAACATAAGTATAGAAGTACAGATTATTAGTAAAAAATCTAGAACATTTTATTCTTTTGAGAGGATATACTGCTGACCCACAAAGGATCTATAGATGCTGACCCAGACAGGATCGCTAGGCGATGACCCACACAAGATCGTTGAGTGCTGCCCACATAGGATTGATAGTCAATGACCCACATATGATTCCTGATTACGGACCCACATAAGATCTATTGGTATTGACCCACATAATATTACTATTCATTCATCACATCACATCCATTCACTGAATTCCCACACATAGCACACTTGATTCTAATAGGATTCATTCCCCAAGATATTTTTCATAGCACAACTACCACGGAGTCAAATGAAGAAGTTACCGTAAGAACCTCCATGACAAAAGGGTTCCAACACAACAGAAGACGCGTCAATCGAACGCCCGGTCTCTATGTTATAGGCATTTTAGTGCCAAGGGCCCAGTTGGATTCAGGTTCATTCCAACCCAACCGTACTCCATATTTCTCCAACACTCAAGTGGAGTATATTAAATGGAACTTCTTCTACTAAGGGATATATTTCCATAGATGGTTTTTAAAATAGACAACTGGTTTGGGAAATATACCCATTTTAGAGAAACTGGACCTAAGAGGGGTTCAGGTCCTTGCCGACCCGGTCGGAACGACTCGACCCGATCCACTAGGATGAACCCAAACTGGATAGGCCCATCCCGGTTCATGTGTTCCCAGTTCATAGACCATGGCCATGGGCTCGGCCCACTGGGGCCATACCAAACTAGATGGGCTGGGGGCTGGCCCTGCTTGGTCACAGGACCGGCCTAGCCCACCCAGATGGGTGTGGCCTGCTTGCCGGGCGTGGGGGGTCCACCCTGCTCTTGAATAGAATATTTTCATTTGGGTTTCTCCATTAGTGGCTCCAGTTGGTGTCGCCTCCCCAGATAGGTCTTCATGGACCACTCAATAGTTGGACCCGCGGGCGCAGGTCTGGCCTTGGCCGTGGCTTGGAACTTTTCCCTCCTCCACGGCGCACTGCCGCCATCAATGCCCCCGGTGTAGGAAGCCCACCCACTACCCACCACTTTCCTTCAGGCACCGCCAGCTCCTCACAACTAGTGACAGCTTGCTTCCCCCTCCTCCGGGCATCTGCGTCGTCGCACTGGCGAAGCTTTTGTGGGCCTCGGGTGAAGCTCTGTATGTCTCTTTTCTTTTTGAACTACGCCTATGGGGCCCCTAGGATGCCGCCTTTATTATATGGCCTTTGGTTTCACGTTTCCATCAATATTAACCTTATAAAATGTAGAATGTATCATGAAAAAGTTTGGAAGAGTGTCAAGGCCTCGTTCAGATTGGCCCATGCCCTCCGCGTTAGCATTATAACATAAGGGTGAAACAATAATAATCATGAGATTTAATAAAGACCCAAAAATAATAATCACAAAACACACTCGCAAAAATGAATGTGTCCTAGATCAACCCATTATTTTGTTGATCCACATTCTTCATATGAATCATGAATAGATAGAGGAAATCGTTTTGAACGCATAAACATTTTTTAAACCCCTACCTTGAACATGTCGGGTTCACTTATAGAAGAAGAATAATGTCTATGCATGTTGTCTGTCATCGTCTTTCAATCTCTAGATCGATTCCTCAATGGCCATCGTCAAAACTACATTCTTCTATGGAGAATGATGTCTCTAGAAATTCATCTGGAGTCCCCCCTAGGTTCAAAAAACCCACACCAATGAATTGATTAAAATGAAAAACCTACCATGTTGGTTCATTATTATGATTCATTATTGAATCGTAATTAATGATCCTAATAATCCAAAATCATTTCAGTTATATAACTAGAGGTTCAAGTCAATAAATAGCCAACATTTATTTCCCAATGTTACATTGTTGACCCACTATTTTCCACTCAACGTTAGAAAAAATAATAAAATAACATCTTTATTTATTTTATTATTTTTATCGGAATGTCTGAAAATATTAAATTTTCCATCCAACATAATATAAACAATATTGTGATTCCCTTAAGTGAGTCAGGGTGTTGATAATTCAATGGTTCCCTTGGATTTTTAATCCAATCACCGGTTATAAATATTGAAATCGTTGCTTGCACGTTTACTGAATGCACCTTAATTTTTTTTAAAATTATTAACATTAACCACTGACCTATGTCGGTTGAGGTTAGGCTATGACTAATGGGAACATGCCCCCACGAGCACAATGTTACTCTCGTATTTCTAATCTGAGTTACCATTTAGGAGTTATAAAGATTTTAAAATAAAATAATTGTTAAATAATTATTTTATGTATGGACAAAAACTATCTTCCACCATTGGCCCACACCGACCAATGTTTGGATCTGTCTAAGGAAAGCATTCCATCACGAGTTCAGTAGTGCACTCAGATTTTTAATTTGAGTCATCTTTCATCAGTTATAAGCATTTGAAAAATAAAATAATTGTATTTAGTAATTTTATTTACATTTATTCTATTTTTTGGTTTTTTTCACAGGATATCTATTCCGACTAAACAAAAGTCACGTCTAGGGTAAACTCGCCATCCTGAATGCAACAATGCCCTCAAATTTCTGATCCAGGAACCCCTTTAAGATTTATTTAACTTTTTCATTAAAATAACTCACGCATGCTATTTAAAGATTAACATTTTTTGACAGATCATTCTGGGAACTCTGGTCTCTAGATTCACGTGTTTTCAATTTTCTTAGACTCATAATAATTACATTTAATTACAAAAATTACATGTAATTTTCAGGTCATTAAATTTGAGCTCAATACTATGTATATTTTTGAAAATTAGTGCTGAATGTGTCAAAATAACAAAATTGAGTTTCTAATTTTGGGCTTATATCATCCATACACCATCTATGACTCAATAATTCTTGTATTAATTATATACCATAAATTACAGTATTTCACTATTCCCAAAAATTCCGATATTTTGGAAAAATCACAAAAATTCACCCTATATATCATTTTATGTGTATAATTCAAAAATGAAATCCACTTTTTGAAAATAATTTTCTAAATAAGAAAAATGTATTTTTTATGTAAAATAGTCATTTTCTTACGAAATTTCTATTTTGTTATTATAACTGCTTTTATTAAACGTTCAAGAATTAATTAAGGTCTATGAAAAATAATGTATAATTATAAGGTAAAATAATAATAATTCATGAATCTATTTTCTAAAAAATATTTTAAATTATAATATTATTTATAAAAATATAAATAAATATTTATGCAATACATAAATACCAACATATAATATTTCAATTTTAAAACATTTGATTGCTTTTCCCATTGAATAAATATACCATATTTTAATTTATAAGACAAAAATATACCTAAATGTTATTTTTTGAGGATATTATTAAAATAAAAATTATACAATTAATATAGAATAATTTATAGAAAAAAATGGAATTTTTCAATATTCATTGGAAAAAAATATTTTCATAAATATTCAAAAAATTTAACCTATGATAATTTTGACATTTATCATTTAAAAATTAAGTTTATATTGTTAAATATAATTTATAAATGTTTTAAAATTTCTTTTAAAAATAAATGAGTGATTTCAATGTACTAAAATTACCATTAGAAAAAAATATATCCTTTTAAAAAATAAAATTTGATTAATTATTATCTTATTACTATAAAATTAATTGGATAAATGTAAATAAATTATTAAATTTATAATACATAAATTACATAATGTGGTTGATAATTTTCATTCTCACTAATTTAACGGCTATGTTATAATGGTTGTATTAGAATAATAATTTTTAATTGAAAATAATTATTCATTTCAGTTTGGTGTTGTGTGAAACCAATCCTATAAATTAATATAAATTTAAAAAGAGACTTGACATAAATTCATGGGGTGCTTATTATACCCTCTTCATTTTCTCGGGTCCTCACAATTTGCAATTGGACATAAAAATTTAAAGGTTGATACTTCAAAAAAAATTTATGGGAAACCCAAATCAAAAATATGGTTACTAAAATATCCTATTAATAAGAGGGAATGGGAAATGTGATGGTTACCCAAATTCATGGACATCGGGTATGAAATCAATCATTGAAAGTAATAACAAGGACCAAGAAGAGACATCTCTCTGTCATGTTTTGATGGATAGAGATAGATAACATGGTTTTTATAAAGTTAACGATCATGAAACCGTAAATCATAGGATAAGTTTAATGACCATTGATTTATCAGAAATTAAAGTAAATAGATAACAATTTAGTTCCAAATAAAATTTTCTATAATTTAGGGATTCATTCAATATTTAGATCAGAACATTAGAAAATAAACATAATTTATTACATCCCATTTCGTAAGTATAATCCAATCCTTTAGTTATGTTTTTATTTATTTTTTAGTTCCCCCCTCAAACCTAGAAATAAATGTTAAAAATGAATTTTTCAAGCATAAATAACTTTTATGTATCACTATATCTACCATTAATTACTTCATCCCTTAAATATTAAATGAAACCAATATTTTTAACATTTATTGTCCAATAAATCATACTTCTACCTCAAGAAACAATATAAAAATATTTAACTTAATATATTCAGTCCTTAAGACTCATCCAAAATACATCAGTCTAAACTCACTGTCCATAACGGTCTTTAAATATAAATGATAGGATAACCATTTTCAAAAGTAACATGAATCACTATATTTCTACAATAAAATCATATTTTAATCTGATATATAATTAAACATTTATTCTTTACAATATTTTGAATCTGTCAAAAAAAATTAATTGACTAATCACCAAATCATGCCCCAATTCCAAGATTTTCTATTTGATAATTAATATTTCCATAATACCAAAATAAATTTTAACTACACGATAAAATATTCATTCTAATACATACTTCATGAAAGAGAGTGGAAGGTGTATTACCCTTGTTTCACTTTCATTGGGGGTTCAAACTCTGCAGCCTTTCGGAATGCAATGGGTTGTCACCCCGCCTGTGGGTTGCCCTTTTTCTAAAACTGTATTAATATAACCTTGAAAATAGATATGATGGAGATTCTTGAAATAAGGTTAATCATGAATCATATCAACACAACCACAATATAAATGAACTAAAAATGTAATCCCACAGGCCGAGTAAATCCTTTGGATCTTATCCATTGAATACACTACAAATAAGAGTGTGAGTAACAATAGTCATAGTGATAAAAATATATAATCATATGTAGAATATCATGACACCTTATTGTCAACCTAAAACACATTCGGATTAACCTAGGTTCACTCATTTCACTATATAATCAAATTATTCTTATTGGTTTTTAATGAAAATATGAGTTATCCAAACCATATCCCCGGGAAGTTTAAAACTAGGTTCATAGTATGGCATGTTTTCTTATACCATGTTTCCAAGAGTCAGGCCTAACATATATTGTCGGGGTTGTTATCCCTATGTGCATCTTTGGAAGAACATTGTCCACTTATAGTATCTTAACGTGGATGTAATCCTAGTCAGTACCACATAATCTCGACCTTACTAAAAATTGAGGAAGTTCTTCTAGGATTATCCTCAATGTCTATCTTAGGGTTATGTTCCATAATGTATTATTTCTAGTTTCCATGGTATCAAATAAAATTTCATTGATACCAACAATAAATACCCCTACCCTAGTCTCCATATGTCGATGCCTTAATTTATTACTCTTTCATAATAAATAATTAAATCGACTCTTGAAGGACTGAGTTGATTAGTTACATTGGAAGACCACATGAAAACATAATAGATACATTACAACATTTAAAAGAAAAATAATATAGAAACTCAATTTGAAATATTCATAATCTCTAAGAATATTTCCGCAAGTCATTCATAATATACATATCCACATCCTTGGGAAAGATAAAACAAAAGAAAGGGGATATGTCAGATGGTCAATAAGGGTATGAAATAGAAAAAAGCTGTAAACAATATGTTATGGTGAATATCTAACAACAAATATCATTAGAAAAAGCTCTAACATAATGTGGTAGAAATAAATGAAAATCCAAATAATTCAATACAAATAATTCCATGACAATAAATCATTAAAATATATATTATTCTTGTTGAATAATCTCATGGACGATCAATTACTAAAATTATAGTGAAGGCATTGGTAATTTTGGACATCATAAACATACCATCAATGCTTCATCCAAGCCACCATACATAGATTGGTAAAAACCTTAACTAGTTTGTCTCTTGAGACCTGTGTGTGTATCAAGATGAAATAGGGGGCCACACACAACACTTATTACGTAAAATGAATTCCTAATATAAAAGGGGTGAAAATAATCAACATATATATTCATTTTAAAAATACAATAATAAATTTTAAAAATTTTCCTCCAAACAATTAACATATTCATAATCTATATAGAGTAATATGGATACTGGTGTCAAGATATTACATCCCCAGTCAATATAATCTTAAAATATTCAATAAAATAGGGAATATGGTAACATAATATATCAATTGGAATATTCATAAGATTAAAAATATGGTTTTTAAATATATTTAAGTACTCTAGTAAAATCTTTTATGAATTAATGAGAGAAATACATTTTTTACTTTTCAATGAATTTTTTTTCAAAAATCATTTTTATTTATCATAAAATCATATTATAAACATGTAAATATTAGAAAAAAAGGAATGGAATTTTATTTTAGGAATACTAGAATAAAATTATTACATAAACATATAAACTAATATTAAATAATGAAAACAATTTCCTTATAGAACTTCAAAAATGATCCACTTTAGTTTATTTAAGAAAAATATAATGTAGTATTAGGTGGGTAAAATGAATAATTTTTTCATAAAAATAGATGTTAATTAATTAAAAATTGAATGATATAAAATTGTTTTTTCAGAGTAATAGTTGGTCTTTAAAATATATTATAACGTGTACTTAAAAATGGGTAAGAAATAAGGTAGTTTTCTTTAATTGGGCTTTCTAATTTGGACGATTTCAACAAAAAAGCTTATAAAACACAAACATAACCATAAAATAACGATTAATATGTTAGGATACATTAGTTTTGAACATATAAATAGATTTTAGTAGAATTATATAAAAATAAAAGAGATTTACATTACGGTAAATAGAGAGAACGTATAACCCTAATAAAAAAAGTAGGTTTAAGAAAAACCCCTACCCATTATATTCAATCGAATCATATGACCCGTAAAATTAATAATAACAAAATGAATCATTTAATTCCATGAAAAAAATATATATTTGATATGATACATAAAAGGGAATAATAAATACACCCAACATAAGTAAAAAGTGGGGAATATGGAACCTCTCATATAAATATTTGTCAGATGAGAAAACTCTTATCTTGTGTCTGAAGGTTTTCTGCACTTGCACTTAACATCCCCCATAATAAAATTATATTAATTAATAATTTAATTATAAACTTATTAAACATGTATTGGATTTATTATAATTTATTAAGTTCATTTATATACATTTTTATGAGTTATAATATTCAATTTTTTCTTTTGGAAGTGTTAGTTTCTAAGGTTTACATGCTATTGTCACATGTAAACATGTACGTTAGATCATATTAAATGGGAATAATTTTCCAAAATTTAAATTCTATGTTATTAAAGAACCTAAATATAATTAAATGGTACTATATATAATTTTTTGAATATGATGATGTATCATTAGATAAAACATTAACGATTACCATTTTGTTTATTTTAGAATTTTTGTGATCATCACAAACCTATTTTTATCATTAATTATTATTATGTATATATACTGGTTATAGACCACTAAATAAGTTGAAATATAAATATTTGTATCATATTTAACTATAAATTTTTTTTATAACTTGAATTGATATTGGCATTCGAATATGAAAAAATCATCATCCACAACGATGTTGGATCGACACCTCACAGATGACATTTCCATTCTTAAAACAAATAGGGGAACGAAAAAAAATTGGCAGTGGATATCAAATAGTAATAAAATAGTAGAATATATAATATAATTTTATTATCATTCATGTGTGTACTGGTGAGGTAATTAATTGATTATAATATATAAAAAAGTGAATGAAAATAAATAGAACGAAATGGGGTTTACCTCTTGATTTCTTCACCTTGAAAACCATCTTAAGGAAGCTTGAAATGATCCTTTGGACATATCATCTAGACCAAAACATGCGGGGAATTACTTAGAGATAAAATAGATTGAATACAATAAATATTAAAGGCTTTGTATGTGTGAGGAGAAGGGGTGGTTAGGGGTGGTATTTATAATGGAGGAGAGGTGTTTTTTTGAATAGTTTTTTATTATTTTGGAAAAAGAAAAAGAATAGTTTTATCATTATCACTAAATTTATTAAAATAATTAAGTATTTTTCGAGATTATGGGATTTAATCATCCATACATCATCTATGACTCAATAATTCAGGTATTTATTAAATACTGTAAATTCATGTATTTCCCTATTCTAAAAAAATCAATTATTTTAGATAAATACCAAAAATTCATAGTAATTGTTTTTCAAATATAGAATTATAAAATGAATATCATTTTGTGAAAATAATTTTATAATATAATATATTTAATTTTATATAAAATTATAATTTACATGAAAAATAGCAATTTTAATATTATGATTGTTTTATAACACATAGAAAAATTATTTAAGATATCTTAAAATTATCATTTAATTATAATATAAAAAATATGAATTTATGACTTAATTTATATATATTGTTTTTAAATCATTATTTAAATTACAAAAAATGTAAATAGAAAATTATGAATCATAAAAATACTAACACAAAATTTATCATTTTTTAATCATTTGATTACATATATTTATAAATATATCATATGTGTTCCATAAAAAAGTAGAAAAACTGGATTCAAAAAATTATTTCCTTTTAATGAGTTAAATATTATTCATTCAAATATACTCCTTATAAAATAATTGGGATTAATATAAAGACATTTTATTAAACTTATAATATAAACATTAATTATTTGGTTAATATTATTCTTTACCTATAATTTAACATCTTTGTTATAATAGTCGATTTAAAATAATTATTCTTATTTATATATCATTATTTGTTTAAGAATGGTGTTGTGTGAAACCAATATTTTCGAAGAAGTTAACTTTTAAAAAATAAATATAATAAAATATATTTGTTTTACCAATGGAATAATTTGATGATGTATTATGTGCTTCGTCTTCTCAGGATGCCTATGAAGAATGATGCCATTGGGGTAGTTGGGATCGGTAGAAATGGTAGGGCATGTCCTTCCATTTATAGATACCTTCATCATGGATAATTTGGGTGAATTTTATGGTCAATTAGTGGTATAGTTACATGGATACCATCAAATATTTCTTCAGATCATGCTTCATGCTTCCTATAACACTTCTAGAAAGGATTAAATAAGGTGTATCTTACCAAAAAAAATTGTTATGGAATTCCACCTACAGATAGAGGGGATGTAATAACATACTATTATGTAGATAGTGGATGTTTTGAGGCCATAAATCCTATATTTTGGTGGGTCATGGGAAATGTAATTATCAATTTTTGAATTTTCTTATAAAAATATTGAACAGGAAGTGATTCAGATGGAAGTGTTTGAGGGGCTCTATGGTAGGTTTTTTTGATCTCTGTAATGTAGGAAAGAGGTTAGGGATTCATTGTTGTCAGGAATGGGTCTCTTCTAGGAGACGTCAGAATAAGTTTAGTTGATTCAAAAATATATGTTAACAGATCAAATTATGAACAATTTGTATGTGGACTGACATCATAAACCACTTGAGTTTCTACTGGGTGATCGTTTGTTTCTATAATTATCACAATGGTTGGATCATCGTCGCATTTAGAAATTGGGCATGTTGGTTCCTAGGTATGTGGGGATGTTTGTGATTATGGAGAGGATCAAACCATTGGAATACCAATTGGATGTTCCTTATTATTATAGTATAATAGAAAATGTTTTTTATTTTTCACATCTTTAGAAGTATCACCATCATCGATCCCACATGATTGACCGTGAGAATGTTGGGTTTAAGGCTGATGCATCATTTTGGGAGCACCCTATTCGTATTTTAGATCATTGTTATAATTTCATGCAGGAAAGTACTTTCCCCTTAGTTCACATTTTATGGAAGAATGGAAATTTTTAGGTAGAGACATGGTAGAGGGATTTAGATTTATGGTCCATGTGGACTGATCTGTTTTCTTAGGAATATTATTGATGGTTGGGAGTTCTGCTCAAGGATGAGACATTAAATGATGGGTTGGATGTAAGATGTTGGACATCATTGAGGTATTTAATGGTTTAAATTTTTAATTAAATAATATATGTTTCTCTAATAAATGGTTACCGAGTGTATAAAGAATGTTCTCAGTGTTTTGGGGTTTTGGACATGAAGTAAAGGGGAATTGGGTCATCATGTGCATCTCACCATGTTGGCACGCAGATAGTGTAAACCATGAAAAGGAGAAATCCAAACAATGATTCCTTGTAATGATGAATTTTTCTTCTTTTTTTCGTGGTCTGTTAATCCTTTGGGGGGTCTGTTGGTAAAAATGAGACCAACACCTCTTGGATGGAGGATAAAACATGGTTTGGAAAACAGTGCGGCAAAACCGTGAATCAAATTAAAAAGTGAGAAATTACGAATTTTACCACTAATTATTTTATGTTCCTCACACTAATCCCCCCAAATTAATCTTCTTCATCACCTAGTGATGAATTATATCTCCCCAAGCTTCTCAAGGGTCAATCTCTTTTATTATAAGGCAATTTGGAGCTTCATTGGTTTCCGATTGAAGAATTAGGTATGTCTATGGATATTATTGATCCTCTTTTTCATATATGGGATTGTATATTCTTTAATATTCTTCTAAATAACTAAAACCCTCTTTTCTAGTGGATCATATGTTGGGGATTCAAAGAGTTCTTGAATTCAGTTCTAAGGATATGGTTAATAGATTGTTCTTTTATAGATTCGAGGTATGTCGCCTACAAGTTATATCCCATCATCTTTATGTTGATTCATGAATGTGTGGTAGTGTAATAGTTCCCACTTGTTGTGATTTTGATTCCAATGAATGGATTTGGTTAAAAAGTTTTATAAAAGATTAATTAAAGCCTTCATGGTGTTTGTGGGATTCATTGAAGATGCCTATACCAATATAGGGTAACCGATGGGGTGATCCAACATTTCTAATCATATAAAATGATAATGTTAATCATAGAATTGACTTGTCCTAAATTAGATCACATGATGTGAATTCTGATATTTTAGTTTAGTTGAAGATTGTATATTTAATTTTTTTTTCAGTATTATTAAATTTCATAAAGGACTCTTTGGATAAATATGAAATGGTATGAATAAGTTATGTTTCTATTATAAATGACTTTTTAATTATAATTGAAATGTATATGTTGGATAATGATTGTGAAATTGAATAATTTTTTAAATTCTATATTGTATGATAATTGGTGAATATGCTTAATAGGTGAACGCATTATAATGGGAAATGGATTTAATGGGCTACACAATGTAAATGGTAAAGGTGCTATTGTGTTAAGGCATGATATTGAATCATAGGTTGTATTATTATGAAATGTGAATGTTATGTATATTAGTTTTGTATGGTAGGGGTTTTGTATATTTTGTAATTGGGAAAATATGAATGTTCACATGGATTATTTGTTTTGGGGTATTGTACTTGGTGATCTATGACAATAGGTCAGGTATGATTAAGGCTCTAAAGTACACCCCATAATGCATGGGTTAGGGAAGGGGACTAAGGAACTATTCCCCAAATAGAATCATTTGTTGAGTCTACATTGACCATGGATCCAAAGTGTGTTTATTGTAATTTTTTAGGAAATTTTTGTCCCTAGTGTGTATGGTTACATGATATATTCCCTTATCTGAAGTAATTTACAAATATAGTCATTACTAAAAATGATGTAAATTCCTAACCCATGGATTAAGTGATTGAAATGGTTTATTTGATTTAAATGGTTTATGTGGTTAAAATGGATTATTATATGAAACATGATATTAATTGATGAAATGGTCAATGTGATTATTGTTAACTAATGAAAACCAGTGTCACAACCCATCCCCTAGGGATTCTTCAGTGACTACCCAAAGCATGCCTTCCATAGGCCAGGGGCTAGCGACTAGAACTGAAAGGCATACTCAGTAAAATGGGAAGGTGTTGCCCTTAATCTTTTACAAACACACTATCCATGAACACAACAACAAGAAATTGTGAAGTAAAATGTTTTTGTAAAAGACTAATGAAATTAAAAGGTACCGGAATACAAGCTAAAATGTAAAGGAACAAGTAAAACTAGAAATACAATAAAACTAAATGAAAAAGGAGAACATCTACTGGGTCTTCCGATGAGGTTCATACCTTAAGGGTAGTTAGAGATCGCCTCCTCAGCACTCCATGTTTGTCTGTATCCTCTGCGTCATGTCATGTTGAATGGTCCAAATTTGTGCACCGTCAATTCCTTGATCCCTCATCCTCAATCAATGTTGTATGTCGTATGTACAAGAAACAACGAGGTATGAGTGAAGCCCGTGTAGGTGTGAGTATAATGATACTCAGTAGGTTCCCTGAGACCTCGTAGGTGTTCTAATGTTCCATAAAGGAATACCAAAAAGAAATACATTAACTGTACTTAGATATATTTCCATACATAAACCTATGTTATTGAGATATACACATAAAATACATGTGGGGAGAATAAAAGAAGGTAACACCACGAATGTAGATTACCACACTAGTAAAGTATCACATAGAATAGCCTCAGTCACAAACACAAGTTAACGATAGCTCACACTATGATTTATTCTAGGGGTAGTAACAAGTAACATCCTCAGTAACAATGTTGAATTCCTAGACTGATGGATAACTCCTCCTATATCAAGTATAGTGGGCATTCCGCATCACACAGAGGCACTTTAGACTAGTCTTGGACTTCTATGGTACTCTTACGGTCGAGTACACTGGGTCTCTTGCATCACACATAGGCACTCCCCACCATGGGTTTGTCACGTCACAAAGAGGTGCTACCCCTCTCGGCCTACTGAGGTACTCCCCTTATCGATAATCATGGGTCCTTCATGTCACATAGCGGCACCCCCCATCTTGGGTATGTCGTGTCACACATAGGTTCTCCCTACTGGGCATGTCGAGTCATTCTGAGCCGTAATGGTCGGCATTCGTAAAGTCTCAGCCAGTCGTTGGGTTCCTCGTGTAGTACACTTGGGAGAAACACTCCCCAATCAATAGGTCATAACACAACCACCCCGAAGTCTCGTTAAGAATTATCCCAAGGGTCTGTCACATCATATGGTACCTAACGAAACCGGCATCGCATCAATCAGACGCTCGGTCTATATGTTATTGGGGTTTCCGCTGAGAGGTCCTGGTTTGGTTCGGGGTCCGATCCCACCAGGACGTACTCCAAAAATATTCAAAACTCATGTGAGGTATACCAGAAGGACTGCCTTTATCCAAGGATTCTGGTTTCGTAGACGGTTCATCAAACAGACACCTGGTTCACATGTTATGGCCACGATTACGTAACGGGGTCCAGATGGGTCGGGGTCTAGTCCAACCCAGTTGGACTGGCCCAACATGACTCGGCCTGGGATGACCCGAACAGAATTGGGATGACCCAGCCCGATTCAGGTTTGGCCCGGATGGGATGGGCCATGACGGGCCTAGTCCGTTGGGCCGTGGTCCAGCCCGTCCGACGAAGGGGACGTCCCAGCCCAGCCCGATGGCACAGCCCGCCGAGAGGAAAGGACCACTATGGTGTGGCCTGCTATGGTACAGCCCGCTCGGCTATCCATACTTTGAGATGGGGTCTGCCATGACTGACACCCTGGGGAGGCACCCCCCAGTCTTCACGGACGTTCCACGTACCATTCGGCTGCTGGAACACGAGACCCATCAGCGGGTCCCTCCTGCTGTGGTACGATTTTCTAGAAGGCCTTCTAGTCTTTCTCCTAGAGGTACGGCCGCACGCCACTTCTCCACCATGTCTGGCCGGATGCTGGACACTTTTTTCCTCCACCTCCGCTCAACGTCCACAAACTCTTTCTCTATCTACGGTGAAAATGTGTGCCACTGCTCCACTGTGCGGCCGGCCGGATGCCGGCCCCAACCATTCTTTACCGCAGCCAAAGGGCTCTGAACTCTTGCTCAACCGGGGGCGCGTACATGCACTGCCCCACCGTCTTCATGGCCGACCGGGTACCGGCCGCTGATTTCTTCTACAATCCATTTCAGCTTTGTTCCATGCCTGCAAAAATAAACGATCGCATATTTTTGATCCTTCTGTCGAGGGATCTGCATCCATATATCGTGCCCAAAAAATCTATGTGCTTATAGCATCAATAAATATTAGGCGTTGAAGAATGCACGATGAACATGAGAAAAATAAAATGAAAGAAGAACAAGGTTTATGTGTGGGATGATGGCCAGGTTCGTTTGCCCATCATTGTCATGAATTTAGGATATGAAGAATTAATAGAATAAAATTCAACAAATATAAAACCCCTACCTCAAGATTGTTATAGAGCATCCACGTTTGAGGAACTGTCTGCATTCTTTGTCCCCTCAACAAGCCTCCAACAACGTCGCTCGATCATCATTATTCAGTTTGTGGTTTGGGGTCACTTGTCACCGCCCACTAGAACCGACTTCATCCTCCATGTGTCTGTCATCGCGGTAATTAACCCCAGCTTCGTTACATGGTGAATCCATGTCAATTCCTTCCCCCAAGCTCCATATAAATATTAGAGGAGAAGGGTATGTAGTGATCGTGGAATTTATGATGGGTCATTTAGTTGGAAACATCGTAATTCCAACGACGTTGTTACATAGTATTTAAAGGGCCAATCCATTTAATGTCATGACTCTCCAAGTGTCCCACAGTACGGCTTGTCCATCGGTGGAAAAAACATAAAATAGTGAGTTTATTTTGTTTTATTTCTTATTAAAAGTCACTAAAAAATAACTTCTTCTCTACACCTAATATGGTAAAAGTAAAGTCACCCTTAAGAAAATCTATGCCATGTGGATTCAACGGTGTCCTCATATTTTTAATCTGAGGACCAGTTCAAAAGTTAGAAAATGTGGATCACATGTTTATTGAACATACACGAAAAAAGGATTGGAAAATTATAAACAGTCACCCACAACAAATGTCGGTCGAGGTTAGGCTCTGCCTAAGTGAAACATGCCCCAATGAACCTAAGGGTACTCTGGGATTTCCAATCCCTGTTACCAGTTAAATGTTATGGATTTTTTACAATAAAATAATTTTCACTTAATTATTTTCTTTACTGCAAAAAAATAACATTCACTAATGGACCAAGATGGCCAAGGTTAGTATCTGCCTAAAGAAAACATGCAGCCACGAGTTCAGCAGTGGTATCCGACTTTTAATACGAGTTACTATTGGTGAGTTATAAGTATATGAAAAATAAAATACCTTTATATAATTATTATATTAACGGTTATGCCATTTTTAGGTTTTCTCACATGAGGACCGTACCGACTAAAATTAATTCGCGCCTAGGGTAAACCCGCCATCTTGAGTGCAATGGTGCCCTCGTATTTTTTATCCAAGTAACCGTTTAAGGGTTATTACACTTTTTCAGAAAAACTTCTTACCCACTATAATTAAAGCTTAATTAAACCTTGACAGATAATTCCAGTTACTCCAGGTAGGTACAAGGCTGAGGATCCAGACATGGTGTCATGACTCATTTTGGAGATTCAAATATTGTTTTTATTTTCTGTTTAGCATCAACTTTGGCATGTTATGATAATATGTATCATCGTTGTTTTGTTGTGGTTTGTACCATGTTTGGTACTTCGGTAGTAAATCTTGTTTTTAATTTATTATTCATTGTTTTCATGTATTTTATTATTTATTTATTGTGTGATATTCTGGTAATGATGGTATATTATTTTTATGTGACCCATTAGACTCACACTGCTATTCAAAAACATTGGGCATATATTGAGGTGCACTATATAGCGACTTGTATCGTGGGACCAGTTTAGTATCTCGTTGGTCAGGGACATTAGAGGCTGCATGTGTCACCAAATTAAATATTCTCTAATCATGTTCTTAGATTTAGTTCGATAATATAGAGATGTCTTAAACATTCTATACATATTAAATTTTATTATATGTGATGCCTATCTCCCGCAAACTGATGCCCAATCTAAAAGGACAATTCAGAAACTTGATGACATGTTGAGTTATTTCAAATTTTAATTTTATGAATTATAAAATCAAAATCCCTCATTAGTTTCTCTCTCAAAAAAAAATTTACCAACAATTATAAAATAGGATCCATATAAAGCACTATATTTAAGGATATGAATAACTCTTACTTGTTGGGGTGATGTTGGGAACAAAAGATACATGGATATGATATTGTGAATGTAACGAAATATAAGGTTAAATCCATCCTCCTACATATAAAATATCCTCACTGTTGGTAAATGATCCATGTTGAAGATCATCAAGGGGACCTGGAGATTAAAGATAAGGAAATGATTTCCTTCAAATATCATGATGTAATAGATTTATATTGTCTATAACTAAAAGTAATATATTCCCTATGTACATTGGCCCCTTTGAGATCCATGATATACTTATAGAAGTACACTATCAACTTTTAATTATACCAAATATTGATCAAGATCCTGAAATTTCTTCACATATCACTCTTGAGGATAAAAATACCCAACACCTCACATTTACTAAATGTGGTACAAATAGAGAATGAATTCGTGTATGAGGAGTTGCTGTGTAAATTATGGGACTGTAGAGATAAATTCAAATGATATATGACAGCAGAAATTTTCATAATGCTTTGAAAACTAAATTAATATGTAGAGGTGAGGTGGGAACTAGAAAAACAATGAAAATGAAGTTCCCTCCTGTATTATCAACTATGAATAACAGTTGAAATATCACAATGAAATTTCAAAAGGTAGGAAGAATATAGAGACACATAATTTTTAAATATTTATTGTTACCTAAATAAATGTGTTTTATATTATATTATAAAAGTATTGTACAACTAGATAACATAGAGGGAAAAAACTTTAATTTATTAATTAATATCCTTACATTTGTAAATAAATAAACTAGCTAAAATTCCAAATATAAAAATGGGATAAAAATATTAAATAGAAAAAACTACAATAGGAATAATTTATTCACACGGCTTTGATGGAGTTATAAAATCACTTCCTACACTATAAATATGAAACAAAATATTAATAAAAATTTATTTTTTTTGAAAAATTAAAATATAGGACCATTGGAGAAATTGAGATGAATAATGAAGGATGAAACATAATTATATTAATAATAGGTAATGTGAAAAATGAATTGTATTGTGACCATTAGAATAGTAAAGTATTATTTAGAAATACTGTCATGGCCATTAGAAAATTAATTTGATCATAAAATAATAAAATGAAATATAAATATTTATGGTGAGTTATCTAAGTAAGTTGAAATATTATAATACCAAAAATTAAATACCATGATTAATAAACTCAAGGAAAATATAACCATATTTTTATTAAATTTATTTTATTATGTATGTTTAAAATATAATGTTTATATTAAAAATTAAAATTACCTATGGTAGAAAAATAGTCTAATAAAATAAATTTTATTCCTGAAATTAACACTTCAAAATAATCTAAGGGTGATTATTTTTCTAAAACACTCTAATTTTCATGTTAATATAAAAAATACAATTTATTTCCTTAATTGTTAAATCTTGAATTAAATAATTCATTGTTTAATAATCTCCAAATCATTAATAGAATATGATTTTTGAAAAAAAATATATAATTTGAAAAATGATTTATAAAAATACAGTAATGAAGCTTTTTCATACCTAAAGATCTCATCCAAAATCCTAATGTCAAAATTATTCATTTATGTTAATTGTTTTACCTTTTCCCACCATCCAATGTAATAATGTATTGAATTAGAAAAGTTAATTGGTTTAATGTACTAATATAATTATATGATATAGATATATGATTCCATCAATCAAAGATTACTCTTAAATGGTTTTACTCTGATATTTTTTATTTATTTAATATTTCATTACATAAATACCCCTCTCCTCAATTATAAATTACCCATATCCCTCCCTATGGAAAGCTACTCTGACATAATTTAACAAATACTGTTCTGCAGACATATCATCTCTAATAAATTCATAGAAACATAATTTAAATTCTATAGTAAACTAACTGCATTTATCGAGGAAGACTCGTGTCATACAAGGGAAGAAACATTGGGGAAAAATAATTTTTTTCAACTCTTTTGTTTTCCTACATTCATATCTATTTTTTCAATTTATTTTAAAACCACATCAAACTTGATTAATTTGGATATATTTTTAAAAATTATAAATTATTCTAACCATCTGTAAAAATTATATTTTGATGTATATATATATATATATTATTTCTCACTTTCTCTTCCTTCAGACAACGTTATCGATAACGGTCAGTTAACAGCCAAAGAGGGTATTTCGAAATTTGTACCTTATCACCAACTATATAGATGGAAATAAAAATGTCATATGTTATAAAATAATTTAAATATATTTATTTAATTCATGTTTAATTTATTCAACTTATGTTTATATAACCTCTATCAAAAATATTGAAATCAAATAAAATGAGAATGTTTTAATGAAAATTTGATATCAAAACTTTTAAATTTAACCAAATGATTTATGGAATATAATAAAATGATTATAATTTAAAATTAAGGTAAAAATTAGACATATTTAACATTTGTATTAATATTTTTTTTAAAAATATTTTTTATTTAGGAGGTAGACGACTGATGAAATAATACAAGAAATTAGGTAAGAGGAATCCAAACACCTACTCCTCTATTTCAGATAATCCAATATTATAAACATTTTTAGTGTGGATATTCACCTAATATTCTTAACTAACCTATCACAAATATTCCGTTTTATTTTGGGGGATATTCATGTTTTCACCATTTCCAAAATTATTTGTAAAATAAATTCAATGATTTTTCACATACATTATTCTTTCCAAAAAACATCTTTTACTCTTTTTGAGTTTTTTCTTCTTCACTCAACAATGATGATGTTTAATCTAGATATTTTTTCCATTATTCATTTTGGAACATTACTTTTAATTCAAGGATATATATTTTATGAAACCCTTATAAAACCCATTTTGTTCCATGGGTTATTTCCTAAATACAATTGTTATACATTTTATGTGGAATGAATTATTATGAGCATCTATAATGTGAAGTGTGGGACCATAATTAATGGATTGGTTAATGTGATATATTTCGTGATATATTGTGTATTATGCCTAAAAAATATGTTATAAATTATCATAATGATGATGTTTTGAAATATATACATATGTTATGAATGGAAAATATAAAATATTTTTCCACAGCTTTGTGTAGTATTTGAAAATTATGATATTGTTTTTCACTATTATTCATGTTACACATTCCATGTATTTGTATAATGTTTCATTCATGATGTGTACTATGATTCTATTCTAATGACATGATGATGTTGATTACAGTCACCCATAAACTATTGATTCATGTCATTTGTTCCTTGCCATTGTGGTCTTTCATCTCACCCATTTCATTAATGTATTTCCTCATGTGACTACATTTACTGTGGAAATCATGAGTGGTTTATAAGGAAAAAATAATGAATTTAAGTAATGATTGTTTTTTATTAGGTATAATTGATGTATGAGCCTAATTTTCCAATGAAACTAAACCTATGGATCCAAGGTTGTATCTAAATAATTATTTTTTATTAAAAATTAAGTAATAGTCATATTTGATAATTCCATGTCACTATTGAAATATTTCGAACCAAATTATTATTTAAGGGAAATATAAAGTGAAATATTGGCTTGTTACATTATATATCAATAAATGAATTGTATCTACGCAATCTAATTATTATTATGTTTTTGGAAATGGTAATTTTGTAAAATTCATTAATATTTCCAAAGTCATAATTTAAGGAAACAATTGATTGTCAATATCATTTATAAGATGAGTGAAAACATATTTTACATAACTATATCAATGAAATGTATCTCATATCAAGTTATTAATTTTTATGTGATGGATTTGGGTGTATTTTTTTATAATTAATAGTAGTAATTTACCTAATATATAATCATTATCTAATTAGAATATATTTTTTCACATTCTACAATTTTTCATCCAAGTCAAATTGAAGATAAAATGTAAATGTCACAACTGAGTAATTTTTTATAGTATGCTATTATAATTTTATGAAAAAATATTTCTAAAAATAATAATCATTGAACTAAATGGTATATTTAAATTGAATTTAAATATTTTTTTTATGTTCATAGAGAAAATATTAGATATTAAATGGTAAATATTACTATATTAAATACAATAATTACTAGTATAGAGTAATTAAACCCTAATTACCACTATCCCTTTCCTTCATACTTACTACAGAGAATCTATGTTGTTCCATGAAATATGATGTGGAGGAATCCTTTAAACCTCATCAATCTATGGATTTGTCTATTATCTTGGATAATGGATGAGTTCTCCATACATAAGGAATTTAATTTCATAGGGTTCTATTGTATGAGGTCTATCTTGTTTCTTTATGAAAATTAAAAACATTAGATTACCATGGTATTTTGACGAATAATGGAATCACATAATACATATTCAACATCTTCTATTCCCCTTTTTGAAATTCCCTAGTTTTCTATTTCTATATATTTCAAATATAATACATTTAATATATTCCCCTTAATAATATTAATCAAAGGATATTTAATTGAATTGTAACATCTTTCTCATCCTCATTGGATTGATATTATGATATGAAATTACCCTTCTTCAAAGGAAATCTCTAAAATTACAAGGGATTTCAATAAATTCAAAGGGCTTCAATACACCAGGGGAAAATTTCATATTTAAAAACAACCAACTACAACAACGTAACTCATAAACCAATAAAAAATATATGTTTCATGATAAAAAATTTATTGAAACCCATTATCATTCAAAAAGACAGTGATAAAACACTACAACATAAAACAAATCAACGTACAAAAGTGGAAGACTAAATGAAAAAACTCAAAATCTATAAATACAAAACCCCACATCTTCCAATAGTCTCAATAATCCCACTCCACAATCCATTCACAAGATTCACTACTTACCACTAAATAATTGTTATACTTTACCTTTATCTATGTATCACTAAAAATATCTACAAAAGACCAACAGTTCCAATGAAGTGGTGAGTAATGAAATTCAATATAATTTTACCGAATCGGTTTCCTACTCATGCCACTAGGATAGAACTGTTAGCATATTTTTGGAAAATTTTTTTGAAAAATAATAATTGAAAACATATTATATCATAGAAAAGTAGTTTAATTAGAAATATTATTTCCATACTAAAATAGATTCCAAGGAATGAAAACCAAAAATTTCATTTAATCATTTATAAATTTCATTTTTATATAACCCATTCAATTTCAAATACCCCCCCCCCACACACACAGTCAACCGTGGAAGATTGCTGTTTCCAATGAAAATAGAACATCATATCCTTAACCAGTCTCTTTTATGGTTTCACTACATGATGATTATCTATCCCATTCAACTCATGTTTAATAATTAACTCGAACCACATTCTAATCCATATTTGAAAAAATAATAAAAATTAATATATATTTTTTTTAAAACATTTCTATTCATAAAATTCCAAAAAAAAACATTTTAAAATCATTATTTTAAAATTATGTTATAGTTGTCACTTTCCACAAAAACATGAAATTTGCACAATTCCATTAACAGTGCTAAAAAAAGTGTTCCATAACAAACTTCAATATAATTTCATAATAAATTTCTAGATAAATATTATTTTTGAAACTAATCTAGAATTTATAATAAGAGGAGTTTGGAGTAAATCCGGCTACCTCTAGAGTTATTGATAAAATGAAGAACAACACTAATTCATAAACAAAATTGGGTTGAATCTCAAAAAACCAACTTTAGATATCTTTTCCTAGAATCATCACAACTATATGTCACCTTTATTAACACAAAAAATCATGTATATTTCATCAAAAGACAAGATATAGAATTTAATATGATTTTTGAAAATTAGATCTAATAAAATGTAATAAAAAATGACTTATCAAGCGAATCAGGATTCAATACACTAATAAATGAATTCGAATTACATCATGTTTAAAGGGTAGAGACCGCACAACGTATTAAAAAAATGAAAAATAATATTAGGGTAAAAATGGAAGAATAACAAGAGGCTTAGAGGAAAATATGAGTGACATAATATTTTTTAGGATTCTACTTTTAAACTATGACCAATAATTTTCATAATTAGAAAACTATTTTCTATCCATGTTCTATAACCTTCTTCGTGGAGAACACCACACAGTTGGACAACGTGGTTAAAAAAACCATGTTCCAGTCATGATGAACTCCTTTATTCCCATTTTAGTAGTTAGTCCATGTTATCCGCATGGTCTTGACAAAATGGTGTGCATAATCTTGAACATGAATCGAAGCCCCAACCTCATATTTCACTATTTCTTGTAGCAGTTTCATGGATTCCAATAAACATGATAAAGTTGTGCACCATTAAAAATCTAATTAACCATTCCAGAGGTCCTCCTGACCCACCAAAACATCACCCAACCACATTACATACTAAAAATTAAAAAATAACGGGTCACATACTTGAAACTAGGTGTGACTTATTCACCCGACCATTGGAATTTCAATCCCTAGATAGTTGAAAATAATCATTTCACTAAAAGATTTTGGGAAATTGCTGTATCATTTCCTTCACTCAATACCAGGTTTCTTTTTGAATCTGCCCATTTGACGCAAAATCTACATTAGGTAGATATTTTTGAAGCAATAATATCTATTTCTTATTGAAAATCCACACTAGGACATGCTCCAACAAATCATCTAGATCTAGGTCAATGGGATCTAATCAAAACTCAGTGTTGGGATAAGTATAATAAATTTTTTGTTAATACATTTGAAGGAGATTATGAAAAACACCAAACCAAGGTTGAAATTCCAACAAACATTCCATATAACCAACTCTTTCAAGTATCTCTAAAGGGCCCATATATTGAGGATATAACTTTCCCTCGCTCCCAAAACAACAATTCCCAGGATATTTCCAATTTGTGAAGTATAAAATGATTCCACAAAGAAAGTGTATAATGATATGCATCCAATACAATGATTCAAAAGGATAAATATTTATGGGGTCTTAAGAAAAATTGTTATACAATTACTCCACTAATGTTACATGCTCTTCCAAAGATCCAATAAAATCCATTTACAAAAGGAACAAAATGCCTTACAAAATTTGTATCATCCATTCATATTTCCATCCATATGAGGATAATGCAAGGTACTCATAGTCAACTAAGATTTCATGGCTTTCTAAAAGGATTTCCAAAAAATGAAACATAACCCTCATATCTTCTACTTATACTATAGAAACTAGTATTCCATGAAACTTTACCACTTATCATATATATATTTTACACAATTTATTCATCGTATGAGATTCCTAAATGGAGATAAAATGGTATGAACTTGTTACATGATACATTATACCCCTTATGATATCATGTTTCAGAACCATTATTGGGAGACCTATCAAAAAATAAATGGAAATATAAACCCTTTTCGAAATAGAAATAGGTAAAGGCTACAACATACCTATTGGTCACTAATGATATACCTTCACCTATTGGAATTTTATGAATATAAAAACAAATTCATCCAGATATTTTTCATATTGATCCAAAAAAACTTTGATTTTAGAACCATATACGTTTTTTTATTCAATGATGAACAACCCATCCCTAATGGTGGTAAGAATGAATAAATTATTCCTTAAAAGTAATAGGTATGACCATCTGAATTTGAAACCGCAAAACTGTACTCCCATTCATCCTCTATCCCTCAATGGCTCCCAACCATTAATTTTTTCCATCATAGAAACACATTCTATGTCAAATGAATGTTCCTTTTAAACTATCTCAATGAAATATATAACCAATGTTACTACAATGAAAACCACTACAATACCTTGGCCACATAATAAATGTGAATTTAATTTATGGCTAGTATCAATTACTATAGATCAAATTAATTTTTTCTATCTATGAAATTAACATCCTACTTAATTAATATGCCATTGAATTTCCATTACATGGTGTATACATCAATTCAAAATCAGACATTTTAAGACACTATATCCATCTTTTTGCATCTGATTCAAGTACCATTGTAATAAAATATGTTCAATGATTATATAATCTATAAAAATGTAAATTTCTCACTAAGGAGGTAATTACACCATGTCATAAAATCAAGGACTATGGTAGAAAACTCTAAATCATGTGTTGTGAAGTTCTTATCATTAAACTGTAACTTTTTTAAAACATAATAAACAACATGATCTACCTTAATGAGAATACATCCCAACAACTATCCTAAAAAATACCAACTGAAAACATACCATTATCTAGATTCTGGAAATATCATGATTTTTGCTAATGTATGTTAAAAAATATGATCATGAAAAGTCTTCTGACATTCCTCATTGAATTGGAATGGAAAATGTTTCCTTTAAAATTTCCTCATTTGAAAAATTACTCATTTTAAATCACTAACAAAATGTTGATAGTGACCATCCAATTAAAAGATATATCATACCTCAATAACATTTTTGGTGTTTGATAAGAAATAACGGCTTCTATCTTCTTTCGATCCATCGAAACAGCACTATTAACGATTATATGAACAAGGAAATATAAATCGTGTATCAAAATATCACACATTGATAATTATTAATACACAAGTTGATCTCGATAGATTCTTAATATTTCTGCCAAGTTTTCCTTATGTCTTCCCTTGTCTTTGAATGCCCAAATATGTCATCGATAAATACCACTAAAAAATAATCCTTATTTTTTTGTGATATTTGATTAATCAATTTGATAAAGTCTTTTGGTTCATTCACATGACTGAAAGGAAATACCATATACTCATAATGGCCATATTTACTCATGATAGTTGTCTTTGGAATGTCCTCTTTCGAAACCTGAAATCAGTGATATCTTGAACACATATAAAAATATGAGAACAACTAGGATCCACTCAATTTATCAAATAGATCTTAAATAAATTGAAGATAATTACTAATGTTTATCATAAAATGGTTAATATTACAATAATATATATACAACTAAAGAGATACATCCACCTTTTTGAAAAACTAGACCGGTGCTTCCCCTGAAGATATACATGGAAGAATGAACAATCTTTGTTCTCTCACTTCTAGCCTCATTTTTATTTTCCATTAATTCTTTATTTTTCATTATATAGGACACACATGTGATTTTACTAGTCCCTATGTGAATATAAATCATAAGATATATTTCTCGTATTGGTGGAATCTATGAGAAATTTCCAGAAAAACATCTTGAAATTGATTGAAACCCACGTGAAATGTAACGACCCAAAATTTTGAATAAAACTTGTTTCCTAATATTGTGTGTTATTTTATTTTTTATACGCAAAAAAACTGTTTCATTTGATAACATGAGTAAAATTAAAATGATACCATTGGATTTTGACTGTTATATGACCATTGGTCAATATGACCGCTGGAAACTAAACGTTTCAATTATTGTCTCTAAATACAGGTAATCTTATTTAATTAATATAGAATGATGATTAGATGGCCTCACCCAGTAGTCTAGGACCGATCGAAGCCCATATAACATAACATGGGAAGGAGGTAGCACCACTGGGCTTTGCTCTGGACCAAACCCAAGCCTAACTTCATCATGTGAATCTAGAACTGAATCGCCTTCACGAGAAGATCAAACTGATAGAAATTACTACTCGTGCGATGTTGGCCGAGCCTCCCTCGGATTCTCTTACCTTATCACACATTACAATTAAGTCATATGTTGGTGTGATAAGGGGCTTTGTAAGGAGACTGTAACTTCCTTACGTAATCCTTTGTTTTAAACAAAAATTGGGATTTCTTCTTATGATGATGTTTATGACTTTGTAAATGTCTGGGTAAATATAGTATTCATATTTCCGGTGAATGTTAGATAAAGGATATTTCAAATAATGTTTATGTAAAACTTAAATAATTAAAAATGTGTAATGATTTTCGAAAAATGGTCTTCTACAATTATGTTCAGTACGAAATTTAGATTCTAATAAGATCAAATACATTTTTGATGAATAGTAAATTATGAATAGTGATTTTATGCTTAGGATTAGTAATGTGACCAAATGGATTAGTAATCTCACTTAAAGAATGTATTAATATAATCTAGGCACCTTGATTAAGTAATGTTATTCAATAAAATGGTTAAATAACAGTTTCATAAATTATTATTCAAGTATTAGTTTTTTCGGGTGAATAGTTTTTTTAATTAAAAAATGAATTAAAAATATTTAGAAAATTATTTTTATAAAATGGATTTCATTTTTGAACTCAGAGCATCGATATTATGTTAAGGTAATTTTTGTATATTTTTATAAAAAAATGAATTTTCGGTGAATAGTGTATTTATTTAAAAAAAATTAAAAATATTTAGAAAATATTTTTTATAAAATGGATTTCATTTTTGAAATCAGTGCATTGCTATTTGGTTAAGGTGAAATTTTGGTATTTTTCTGAGAAGGTGGAATATTCAGTGAATAGTAAAAATACAGTTTTAGGGTTTCTATATGTTTAATGACATCATAATTGTGTCATGATGATGTCATGAGATATTTTATGAGTTGGTCGACCAAAGGTGATGAATTATTGTTTTGGGGGGCCCATGTGGCTTAACATCATGAAAAATATCTTGGGAGAGCACATGGTTTTTAGAAACCCACTTGGGAGGTGTCCCTTGGCCATTAATGCCTTGTCCCCTCACTTTCCCTATAAATACCAAGCTCTACTCTCATCCATTCGACTCCAAAACCATACTAAAAAAAGGTCTGCTCTCCTTACCACCCATGGAGTCCTCGCAGGGTGCCCCCAAGCCCTCAAGGTCCCAACCTTTGAGTTTTGAGAGTTATGTTTTAAGGTAAGGGATCTGACCTCTCACTTTCTTTTCAATTAATCTCTTTTATGTCATTCCTTTTATAGTCCATGTTCTTATAATTGAGGATGTTCTTTTATATTAATTATACTGTCGTTTTATGTTCATATGATGAGAGACCCCCTCTTACTCTCATCATTTCTTTTTATGAAAGTTAAAGTGGCGTCGTTAGGCTGCCGAAATTTTTGTAACAGATTCTTTCACCCTTCTAATTTTCAAGTTCTATTTTCTTGTCAAGTCTTTAAAATTACTTTTTATTATTTTGGGGTATGATATCTATATCTATCATACTGATCTTTTATGATCGTATGATGTGATACCCCATTTGATCTCTTCAATTCAGTATTTTGATGTTTTAAGAGGCGTCGTTAGGCTGCCAAATTTTTAAGGGATTCTTTCACCCTTCTCGTTTTCAAGATCTATTTTCATGTCAAGTCTTTCAAGTTCCTTTTTATTATGTTGGGGTATGATCTCTATATCTATCATACTGAACCCTTATTCTCATATAATGATAGACCTTATTTTGATCTTGACAATTCATTTTTGTTGATGTCTATGTGACGCCGTTGGGCTGCCGAATTTTCTTAAGAGAAATCTTATTTTTTTCTTCCTTTCATGTTCTTCATTTCATATTTTATATCTTTAAAATTTCATTACCATGTTCTCAAATCATTTATATTCTATCCCTATACTATTTTATGGGTCATTTCTGAGTGTTTGACCCATGTCCCCTCTCTTTTTAATGTTTTCTAAAACCCCAAAACGTAGCCGTTATGCTGCAGAATTTCTGTCTCAAAATGTCTCTCTCATTTTCTAAAGTACATTTATTTTATTAAGTGAATACTCAAAGATCGTTCTTAAAAAGAGGTATTCACATATATACCAAAAATTTTTATTTTAAATTATTGTAATTACATACATGAGACCCTCTCTCCCCTTCCGTGGGTTTAATGTGATGTAAAGATCATGTATTTAAAGTAGTTTTTAAAATGTTATGATTATGAAATGAAACCCATTTATTATATGCTATATGGGTTGTTTATGAAACGATTTTTGATGATATATGTGGCTCACATGATAATAAAGGCAAATATAAGGGTGCGCCCTGATAGCGCTCCAATGCACTGTGTAATGATGTAACCACAAGATATTACAATTTTCATGATATCTTGGTGAATAACCTTGGTAATTTTCAAATGACACATTGGGAATGGACCTTTGTGATATGTTCATGATTGTCTATGTTAAATGATGTAGCCACATCTTCAAGTTATGAAATATGTTATTTTTATTATGATATGCCTAATGATTTCTTTCTCATGCCTTAGAGTTCTTTTCATGGCCTTATTGATGTATCTAGAGTTCACATGGAAAATGTTTCTCTTGTTTCCCTTACTGGGCCTTCTGCTCACCATTTCTTTTGATGTATGTCCCCAGGTTATGAGTTGTAGTAATGAACCTATGATGAACATAAAAAGAATCCTTTCAAGTGTTTAAGAATAATGTATTCTTCTTTCATGTATTAAGTTCCTGGGTTCCAAGACACTAAACCTTAAAGATCCTCAGTATTTTTTATGTAATGAAAGTTTATGTGACAAAAAGGCAAGATGCTATAGTTGGTATCAATGGATGGTTTAGTTATTTGTGAAAATTAGGATATGAAAACTCTAGGAAGAACCCTATAGAAAAGTATAAATATAGGAAATATTCCTGGTATTTTGGTGAGTATTGAGTAAGGGGTTGTCGAGCAAATACATCCCTGTATGGATATGAGCAGGTAGAGGTGGATCTGGCACAGATGTACATAGGGGTAAAACCCAAAAACACCACATTGAGCTAGACTCGAATGGGAACTGGTAAACAACAACATGCCTTGCTGCACTCTTGGTTACGACACTCTCGGGGGATATGCTTTGGTAAATTCATAAGCTTAGTATAAACCATTATTAAAATAACAAAGATAAAATAAAAGAAAGATTAACATAAGAATATATGATCATGGATAACCTAGTTTGGATCCTACGGGATCACAAGTTAGGGTATAATTTTACTCTACAAGTTATCATTCTATGCATTAAACTCCTTTTAATGATTATTGGCTAAGTATTTAAGCCCCTAACTGTACTTTATTTTCTTAGTTAATGGCGGGAAATGGAAGAACATGTCCCAGCAACCAATGATATAGGAAATATGACGATTTCCGTATTAATATGACAGAGCTGATTAGGGGATTAAAAGATGATTATTATTTTGGAAGATGTTCACTATTTTGGGAACCCTATTTGATCGAGGTAAATAGATTACTACGGTATTTTCTTTGAGGAGTAAAGTTTACTTATATTTTGAAGAATCGATGAATTTAAGGTGAACTTATGGTAATATAGGTTACTTGTGGAAATGATTAACCTATCTTGGGGAAAATATTTTTAGGTTAGCTACTTTTTTTTATATGATTTTAGGAGTGGTTTATGTTGTTTGGAGATGAACGCTGAAGTTTATTTTGGAAGACTATGTTATCAAATCCTTATTGTACTTGGGTTTCAATCTTAGTTTGGTTTATTTTGAGGAATTTTATGGACAATTATTTATGGAATGGTCTATGATGAACATTGGGTAGTACCATGAAACCTTGATGATTTAAAAGTTGTTTCCCTTCCTATGGGATTCTTTCTTTTTGAAGATTTGTTTTATCTTACCCTTTATGTTTTTGGGATAATGTTTAAAGATAGAATAAATTGATAGTTAATCTTTTGTGGATTAAGTTACTCTCAAGAAGATGATTCTTGTGTTTTGATGAGACCAAGTAGTTTTGAATGCTCATTGTTTGGAGAAAATATTAGTTTTGGTAGAAACTTATTAAAGGTTGAAACTCTACTGGAAGGTAGGTATATTTCCTTATGTTTTTTTTCTATGTAGAAAATGAATTCCTCAAAATTATTAAAAGGAACGTACAACAAAAATGGTGTTGGTTTAAGCTTCCTACTGGGTAATCAAATACAACTTACACACATCATAAGTTTGGGATTTTATCATGGTTAACTTTACCTTAATCATGTTTTCTATCACTCTCCATCGGAACTTGACTCTTTGTTTTCACCTCCATGTCCATGTTTTCCTACATAGAATCCTAGTGTGGGTTAACTCAGGTGGCCTTTGTACTTCCTTTTCATTCTTTTAAAGTAATAGTGTTACTGAATCTTTTTCAGATGGGGCACATTCAATGAAATTTCAAAACCCATTTTTAAAAATTACGAGAACACAATTTCTTAAGGGGGGAAGATTGTAATGACCCGAAATTTTGAATAAATCTTGTTACCTAATTTTGTGTGTTAATTTATTTTTTATACTCAACAAAACTGATTCATTTGATAAAATGAGTATAATTAAAATGAGACTGTTGGATGTTGACTGTTATATGACCATTGGTCAATATGACTGTTGGAAACTAAACGTTTCGATTATTGTCTCTAAATAAAAGTAATCTTGTTTAATTAATATAGAAAGAAGATTCGATGGCCTCACCCAGTAGTCTTGGACTGATCGAAGCCCATATAACAGAACTTGGGAAGGAGGTAGCACCACTGGGATATGCTCTGGACGAAACCCAAGACAAACTTTATCGTGTGAATCTAGAACGGAATCGCATTCACGAGAAGTTCAAACTGATAGAAATTAATACTCGTGCGATGTTGGCCGAGCCTCTCTCAGATTCTCTCACCTTAGCACACCTTACACTTAGGTCCTATGCTAGTGTGATAAGGGTCTATGTAAGGAGACCATAACTGCCTTGTGTAATCCTTTGTTTTAAATAAAAATTGGGATTTCTTCTAATGATGATGATTAGGACTTTTTAAATGTCCGGATAAATATATTATGCATATTTTTGGTGAATTTTAGAGAAATGATATTTCAAAAAATGTATATGTAAACCTTAAATAATTAAAAATGTGTAATGATTTTCAAAAAATTGTCTTCTAAAATTATGTTCAGTACGAAATTTAGATTATAATAAGATCAAATTAATTTTTGATGAATAGTAAATTATGAATAGTGATTTTATTCTTAGGGTTAGTAATGTGACCAAATGGATTAGTAATCTCACTTAATGAAAGTATTAATATAATCTAGGCACCTTGATTAAGTAATGTGATTCAGTAAAATGGTTAAATAACTATTTCATAAATTATTACTCAAGTATTAGTTTTTTCGGTTGAATAGTGTTTTTTAATTAAAAATTAAATTTAAAATATTTAGAAAATTATTTTTATAAAATGGATTTCATTTTTGAACTCAGAGCATCGATATTATGTTAAGGTAATTTTTGGGGACTTTTCTAAAAAAATGAATTTTCGATGAATAGTGTATTTATTTAAAAAAATAAATTAAAAATATTTATACAAATATTTTTATAAAATGGAGTTCATTTTTGATATAAGTGCATTGATATTTGGTTAAGTTGAAATTTTGGGATTTTTCTGAGAAAGTTGAATTTTCAGTGAATAGTAAAAATACAGTTTTAGGGATTCAGTATGTTTAATGACATCATAACTGTGTCATGATGATTTCATGAGATATTTTATTGGTTGGCCGACCAAAGGTGATGAATTATTGTTTTGGGGGCCCCATGTGGCCTAACTTCATGGGTAATATCTTGGGAGAGCACATGGTTTTGAGAAACCCACTTGTGAGTTGTCCCTTTGCCATTAATGCCTTGTCCCCTCACTTTCCCTATAAGTACCAAGCCCTCCTCTCATCCATTCGACTCCAAAACCATCCTCAACGAATTTCTGGTCATCTTACCTCCCAATTATTCCTCTCAAGGTGCCCCCAAGCCCTCAAGGTCCCAACCATTGAGTTTTAAGAGTTACGTTTTAAGGTAAAGGATCTGACCTCTCTCTTTCTTTTCAAGTAATCTCTTTTATGTCATTCCTTTTATACTCCATGTTCTTATGTTAGAGGATGTTATTTTATATTAATTATACTTTCCTTTTGTATGTTCATATGATGAGATAACCCCTCTTAATCTCATCATTTCATTTTATCAAAGTTTATGTGGCGTCGTTAGGCTGCCGAAATTTTTGTAACTGATTCTTTCACCCTTTTCATTTTCAAGTTCTATTTTCTTGTCAAGTCTTTCTAGTTACTTTTTATTATGTTGGGGTATGATATATATATCTATCAAACTGATCTTTTATGATCATATGATTAGAGACTCCATTTTATCTCTTCAATTAAGTATTTTGAAGTGTTAAGAGGCGCCGTTAGGCTGCCGAATTTTTGAGGGATTCTTTCACCCTTCTCGTTTTCAAGATCGATTTTCATGTCAAGTATTTCAAGTTCATTTTTATTATGTTGGGGTATGATCTCTATATATATCCTACTTAACCCTTAGGATCATATGATGAGATACCCTATTTTGTTCTTTTAAATTCATTTGTTTTGAAGTTTAAGTGACGCTGTTGGGCTGCCGAATTTTCATAAGAGAAATCTTATTTTTGTCTTCCTTTCATGTTCATCATTTCGTATGGTATATCATTCAAATTTCATTAACATGTTCTCAAATCCTTTATATTCTGTCCCACTACTGTTTTATGGGTCATTTATGAGTGTTTTACCCATGTCCCCTCTCTTTTCAATGTTTTCTAAAACCCCAAAACATAGCCATTATGCTGCAGAATTTCCATCTCAAAATGTCTCTCTATTATTCTAAAGTACTGTAATTTTATTAAGTGAATACTCAAAGATCATTCTTCAAATGGGGTATTCACATATATACCAAAATGTTTTATTTTAAATTCTGGGAATTACATACATGAGACCCGCTCTCCCATTCCGTGGGTTTAAAGTGACGTAAAGATCATGTCTTTAAAGCAGTTTTTAGAATGTTATGATTATGAAATGAAACCCATTTCTTTTATGCTATATGGGTTGTTTATGAAATAATTTATGATGATATATGGGGCTCACATGATAAAAAAATTAAGGGTGTGCCCTGATAGAGCTCCAATGCATTGGGTAATGATGTAACCACTGAAGATTACAATTTTCACGATATCATGATGAATAACCTTGGTAATTTTCAAATGACACCTTAGGGATGGTCCTTGGTGATATGTTAATTATTGTCTATGATAAATGATGTAGCCACATCTTCATGTTATGAAATATGTTATTTTTATTATGATATGCCTCATGATTTCTTTCTCATGCCTTAAATTTATTTTCATGACCTTATTGAAGTATCTCAAGTTCACATGTAAAATGATTCTCTTGTTTCCCTTACTGGGCCTTCTGCTCACCCTTTCTTTTGATGTATGTCCCTAGCTTATGCGATGCAGTAATGAACCTATTATTAACATAAGGAGACGCCTTTCAAGTGTTTAAGAAGAATGTTTTTTTGTCTCATATATTATGTTACTGGTTTCCAAGACCCTAAACCATAAAGATCCTCAGTTTTTTTATGTAATGAAAGATTATGTGACAAAAAGGCAGGATGCTATAGGAAAAATGGATATTATCAATGTATTCAACATATTATAAAGTCAATGTTACCAAATGGTATGAGATCATTCCCAATATTTGTGACAAAAATCTTGCCTCATATAAATATACAATTTGGTCTCCTCTAAAGAGAAGCTCTATGTCATCCTCAGTCGTAAAACAATCCCATCTGGTATAAAAATAACTGTGATCCATGAACATTATTGACTAATGAATAACTGGGATTATTTCATAATGATATATCTTAACCATATAGAAATAAGAAATCATATCAACTCCACCAATATTTATAAAACATGATTTACACATAAAGTCTCGACATTTTCATTGACCAGGAGAAGTGTTATGCTTCAAAATGGAATTAAAAATCACAAAATTTAAATATATAAGATAAAAATCATGAGAAAAAATAGTTGAACGAGACTCAACCATATCAAAAAAATCGTTCATAACAGTATAATTCAAATGACTCAAACCACTCGTCATCGATTTCCAAAACAAGTCATCCATAATCACCTATTCTACTCTATATATCTTCTTACTCATTGATCTTTTTTATTTACATGATGGTATTTTACTTCATGATGATTCATGGTATTCTTGGAATAACCATGGATTACTCAGTTATGTTGATGTGGATTGTCCTACCATTATCTTCCTATTAAAACATGTGATATCTATAACACATGAGAAGTGTTATGAATACCCATTGTAGGCGAACTAAAACAATAGTGAATAAGATGACCAATCTAGTTTAAATAGAGTAATTATCTTAGTTATTCTATAAAATATCACATTATGTGGTCCAAATAACCACATTTAAAATATTTTAGCTTTTTTCTAGGTTTTATAGGATGATTTTTCAATCCAACAATATTATTATGACCCATTATGCAACCATCAATATAGGTTTCCCTGTTCCACATGCTTCAAAAATTAGAGTTATCACAATTTCACATAAGCATCCACATTCTCATTCCACCAATAGCTCCTGAGATATCCCTTTCAGAATACATTTCACTGATGAACATATCTATATAATCCATTATACAATGCATGTAAATCGTCATGTCAATCTCTTTCCTCTGCCTTGATTCAAAAATATGTTCCCTGAAGGACACACAATATGCAACATTGGGTGAAAAAATGGATAAGTTAATGAATTTATGTACATAATCTAACACTTATATATTTTCCATATTCATGTTGAATAATTTATCTTATTTGTGATCCTAAATGTATGAGTACAAAATTATTTATTAAAAAATACTCAAAATCCTATAAATCAATGTCATGGTATAATTTATCATGATATGATAAATCCCATAATTTTTATGAAATATATTCTAGAATATATTTTTCCATCATGACTTTCAACTATGATGGTGTACCATGGAAGTTAATGATTTGATTCATCCTATTCTACGACACATCATCCTTCTCTAGTTATGAATCATCTGAAGTTGTGGGTGGATTCATATTCTAAAACTGAAAAAAATTAGCCATTTCCATTGGTTCATCCCTTTGGTTTCCACTATCCACAACCTAAAAATCATGTAAGATACTTTGAACCAATTTTCGATTCACCTATGGCTCATGTGAAATAATATTTCAGCATCCTCCTCTAATTGGTTTCTAAGATTCTGACCTTGTGTAAATTTCTAAAAAAACACCATAAGTATCAGTCTCTAGAAAGATAAATTTTACCAATTTCAAATCATACCACATCACATATCATAAAATTGTTTCCAAAATTCAAAATTTTTAAAATTAAAAAATTTATTAAGATTCCTCCATTCTTGGAAAGGAAATATATTTTCAAAATACCCATATCATAGCTTTTAAAAATATCACATTTGAAAATAAAATTATCACTTTTAAAAAACATATATGTTTTCCCCAAATCATATATCACAACCCAAAATGAAACATTCACTCCAAGTGGGATGTCTTTTCTAAAATTCATTTCATGCATGTCTAATTGGGAAACTCCATAAAAAGGAGATTTTAATTCCTATAAGTGTCTCCAAAACACTTATGTACCCAACTCCATTGTAACTTTATTTAATGCATAAATAGGTTATCTGTATATTTTTATAATCTAAATTTTTCAGACAAGATGATCTAACTCATTTCTATTATCCTAACATAAGGAATATAACAAGTAAAAATATCAAATCCTAGACTGAATCAAGTTATAACCATATATTGCAAAACAATATACTACTAATATGTCAATTACTTATCTTCTTGATACAACTTGTTTGATAATGATATTTGGATCGACCAAGACTGATACCACTTGAAAATTCCCACCACTCCTTATTTCATGGGAATGTGGTAGAACGATACTCGACATTATGTGTCATACACTAGATTCAAACTTATGGAAATAAATTCCATGTGCTTCAACACAAGGGAGTGATGATTTTCCCTTTTAAAAATTAACAACCACAACCTAGTAACTCATAACCAAATAACTACTATATTTTTCATGATAACAATGTCATACAAGTCAATGTAATACCAAAAGATAATGATACCATACTACACCATAACTAAAATCAGAGTTCCAAGTCAGAATACATAATCAAAAAATCAAAGACTAAAAATACACAAATCAATATCTCCAAAAATACTCCATGCTAAAACTCCATAATCAAATTCTATGTATCATGTAGCACCACTAAATATGTTTGAGACGTTACCTTTACCTGTGACTAAATAAATAACATCGGTAACAACACCAAATTTCTAGAGTATCGCTAAGTAATAATTCTCACAATATTTTACCTAAATAAATTCCCCACTCTCACCACAAATACTGAACATGTTAGAAAGTTAATATGAAAAAAATTTAAAAGAAATTGAAATAAGTATATATAAAATAAAATTAGTTTCATATTAAACTTGTTTTCCATAGTAAAATAGTTTCCATGCAATGAAACTGAACACATAATTTAACTATTTCCAAAAATTCTATTTTGTCATAAACCCTTCCATTTCACATAACCTAACACACATACACACAACAAAACAAACTTTTTGTTATCATTGGTGGTTGAAATTAACATCCATAACCCATCCCTTTGTTGGTGGTAATTCACAACCATTATCAATCCCATTTATCCCACTCTTAACCATTTAATCCAACCATGGTCCAAACCATATTTTTAAAACAATTTATATAAATATATCCTTTTAACAAAAACATTTTTTTATGCATAAATACCGAAAACCCATATTAAAAAATTATTTTTAAATCACGTTTTTATTTTTTCTCTACATAGAATAACACTATTTTCCTAATTCTATAGAGTGTCACCAATGATCACATTAATAATTTCATTATAATTACAAAACAAATTTCACGAAAAAAATAAATTTTAAATTGAGAAATCAGGATTTAATAAGTGGGATTGAGAGTGAAGAAACCTACCTCGGGAATTATGCCAAAAATAAATAATTATGCTACATATTCAAAATAAATATGGGATGATTCTAAAAAAACACCTCTTAGATCTCTTTTCATAGTATAAAAACAACCATAAATCATCATTATAGGAATTGAAATTAATATATATGCAAATGGATGTCTATATCAAGGATTTAAACATAGGGAATGAATGTATATCTATGTAAAATTTCCAGAAGTGAAGACATACATTGGGAATCAGGATTCAACACACCATGTGTAACGTCCCAGTTCTGGAAGCCACCCAGAGGCTCCTTGTACCTGGTTGGTCACATGTCCTCAACTTCATTTCCCTGAATTCCAGAGACTACCGACTAGTAGTGAGGGCCTTTGGTGTGATACTGTGGAAAAAATGACTTCATTGGCAGAGTACAAAGTAGAAGTAAACAAATACATACAAGAGAAGAAGCAGTAATAATATCATACCCAAAAATAAATATCGGAACACTGATAGAGTTAACTGGAGAACATATATATAATGATTCAGGATACATATGTCTAGGAAAATAGAGAAACAAAGCACAATGCTAAAATAAAGTACTAATCCAATTACAAAAGAAAAATAGTTATCAGCTCGTCAACATAGAAAGCCTATGCTTGGTCCCATGTTCTCCATCTCCATAGCATGTCAAGTACCTGATGTATAAGGGCGCTTGCCCTTGTCTATACCTGCAACAATATAATCTGTTTGGGCCTAAAAGTGTGCCCCAAACAAGGTGTGAGACTAATCCTTTTATAAAAATACCACATGATCTATGCCTAAAATTCAATGAGTATATGGAACGTAAAAGTATAGGAAATAGTAAACAAGAAGGTACTCAACTGTAAACAATCCATATTTTCAATATCCAGAATCAACTAAACATGCAGATAAACACAACTGGTAACCCTCTAGGAAGAACACTCAGTCTAACCCCTCTAGTCCATCCTAACAAGTACTAACAACCCCCTAGTTTGTACACTTAGTCTAACCCCTCTGGTTCAGCATAAGCATAGACTCTTTGAGGAAGCACTCACCATCAATTCCACCTATAGTCTAGTTTTGTAACTAAAAGAGATCATGGAAAGCACATACGTCACATTATCTCTATAGCATGTGTCAAGGAACTATAAACACACTTAGGAAGAACTCAATTTCCATTCCCCGTGTGGTCTCGCACTGTAAAATTATAAAAACACTCTAGAGAAGCCCTCAATGTCCATTCTCCCTATATTCTACACACCAGGTTCTGAAGGCCCTGTGTAGGTCAATCAAATGTATAAACGCATATCGACCAAGGTAAACTTCATGAAATACGTGGATAGAATTCTACATCATAATAGTATAACATAAACAACAGTCACACCATCCTAAAATACTAGGCATGGGAAAGTAAAGATCCTCCTAACAAGAAAACTAGACCTAATGGTCAAAACAAGAAAGGCATGCTTGGGAAACATATCCAAAGCACAAAAATTCACCCTATTCATAATCAATTATCATCTACTCAAGCATACAATCATAACATTAAAACAATAGGGATAAAACGGTAAACTCAAAATACCACGTTCATGGGTATTTGGAAATTTTGAACATAAAAGTCAAGGACATTCAACAGAAAGGAACAAACCACCTACCTCAACATTATGAGATTTCTATATTCGAATCTCAAGGCTTTAATATCCTTAAAATGTCAATGATCTACAAAACGCTTAAAATTTTCAACAATGGATAACATGAGAATGATATATAATCATGAAATGAATCTTAAGAAGAAGAGATAACTTACTGATTCAATCCCAATGCAATCTACTACAGTTGAGTCGGAGTTCTGATGCTCAATATGGGGCTCGGAGGAAGATTTCCGCCATACAGGGGCTCTCGGTTGAACAAGACCTAGAAGAATATCGTTCTGGTGATTAGACGCGACCCCGGTGCCTTTAATGAATAATAAATTATAATACAGGGCTTGTAATTTTGAAGAACATGGTGTGTACATGACTTTTCTGTACTCTTCTTTAGGCAGCCTCTAAGTCAACCCAACATGGTCGTGTGCATGGACATGAAACGGACATCACATAGCTACCTGTGTGAATTATGTACACGGTGTGTACTCATAATGTACACGGTGTGTACATTGAAAATTTCTCTAAATTCCTATTTTTCTAAAAAACTACTATAAAAGGAAAACATACCTGAAAAAAAAGTTCTGGGTTCTTACAAACTTTCCACCTATATGAAATTTTTCCCCAAATTTCTCTAGCTTAGCATAGAAGAAGAATCCCCGAACAACACCGACCACTGTGCTCATACATCGACTTCCCTCTCCCAAGTCTCGTCTTGTACCCGCCTGTGTTGTCATAACACTCGTACCATAAAAATAAACCGGACACGGAGAACCATTGTACTATGATCAACAATCCGAATAGGATGCTCCTTGAAAGATGTGTCCCCATCCAACTCAACCTCCTCAGGTTGAAAGATATGAGATGGGTCTGCAAAGTAACGTTGGTGCTGAGAAACATGAAAAACATCGTCCATAGATCGGTACCTCTGAGGTAACTGTAGCCGATATGAAACTGGACCAACCTTATCCAACCCCTCAAACGGTACGACATACCTCTGTGAATTCTTTCCTTGTCACCTGATCTTCCTGTGTCCCATCCTCGTTGTGACATGCAGGAAAACTTGCTCCCCAACCTCGAATGCCAGAGGTCATCTATGATGATCAGCATAAGACTTCTGTCGAGACTGTGTAGTAGCCAACCTTTTCTGAATCATCTCTATCTACTATGTGGTCTCCCGGACAAGACGAGGTCCCAACATAGCTACATCCCCTTCCTCCAGCCAACATAACGGTGATCAGAATGGCCTACCATAAAAAGCCTCATAAGGTGACATCTAAATAGATGTTTGAAAACTATTTTTTAGGAAAATACAACTAGAGGTATACGAATCTCCCAAGAACCTCCAAAATCCAGGATGCATGCTCAGAGCATGTCCTCAAGCACCTTAATCATGCACTCGTACTGGCCATCTATCTAGGGGTGGTAATCTGTACTCAAAAGTACCTTTGTACCCAAAGCCTTTTAAAGCCCCTGCCAAACCTGAGAAGTAAAATGTTCATCCCTTTCTAAAATGATGGAGTGTGTAACTCCATGAAGATATATAATCTCACGAATGTACAACCATCCTAACTCATCAACACTGAAGGTCTCCTTGATTGGAAAAAAGTGAGTAACCTTCATGGTTCGGTCAATGACAACACAAACCGCATCATTCCCTTGAGGCGACCTCGGTCAACCTGTCAAGAAATCCAACGTAAAATCATTCTACTTCAACTCAGGAATGGGTAACTACTGCAAAATCCCTGATAGTCACTGATGTTATTCCTTCACTTGATGACAGGTGGAACACCTCATAATGAAACATGCAACATCCCTCTTCATACCTGGTCACCAATACTGATGGTGTAGATCACGATACATCTTTGTGACATAATGATTTACTGCCCAAAATGAGAAATGAGATCCATGCATCATCTCTTTGCATATGTTTGTTGTCAACCATACATACCTCTTGAAATTCATGATCTCATCCTCGCATATGGTCCATCCAGGAATAGGTTCCTCTCTTGACACACTCTCCATTAGGACTAGGCCTTCAGAACATGATTATTGTATCATTCGTACTCGATAAATAAGAGTAGAGGTAACAACTACATAAGAAAGAAATGGATGCCCCATTCTGTCATGAACCACCAAATGCATCTTAGAGAACAGATCCATAAGCTTCCACTCACTGATGTCCTACTGAACTGCATGTAGCTATGTCCTCCAGCTCAATGCCTTATCCACTGCATTGCCTTTCCAAAGCGTGTAGGCAATCTCAATGTCAAAACACTGAAACTACTCCACCAGACTTTGCTATCTCAAATTCAGATCATGCTGAGTGAAGATGTACTTGAGACTCTTGTGGTCTGTGAAAACCACAAAATTCCCTCCTAGAGTATAATATCTCCAACATGGTAAGGTATGAACAACTACATCCAACTCATGATTGTTTGTCGCGTAGTTCCTCTCATGTGGTCACAACTACTGATAATGTACATAATGAATCCATCCCCATTAATAAGCACAACTCCCTACCTGATTCTTGAAGCATCACAATACACAGTATAGCTCTTGCCCGGCTCTGGCAAGACTAGTATCAGTGAGGAAGTAAACCTCCCCTTCAGCTCCTGAAAGGATGACTCCCAAGAATCTGATCACAAGAACTTCGCACTCTTCTTAGTCAGACTTGTTAGTGGTGCTGTATCACATACATGACTTATTTTAATGCCATATTTCATTTAATTTCTATTAATTTCTTGTTTTTGGGGGTTAAAAAGATATTATGGAGAAATGAGTGAGTTTCCATGAATTGGGTCAAAATGTGAGCCCAATTCCAGATATACAAATAAGTTCTGATTCCATTATAACTCCTTCATTTTTCACCATTTTTCATCCATTAAAATTCCTACTTGTCATACCCTAACATATTAACACCACAATTTTAATTTGGACTATTTACGAATCCATAATCATGGTGGATATGGGTTTTTATTTAAGATATTGGGCATGCCCAAAAACCCATTTTCTGTATTAAAAATAATTTTAATTTTTTAATATCTCCTTCACTATTTGCGTTGTTTCGGTGATTACAACTCTCCCTAGAGCCCAAATACCTAAGGTGCTCGTCCACACTCTCATACCCCTATTTTGAGCTAGTTTGCATCGCGAAAGTGGGAGAAACTTCTCTGGATTGCACAAACCGACCAGATTTGAAGAGGTAAATTGATCCTTTCATAACACCTACAATTTTTATTATTTTCCTCTCATTCCAGTCCTCAAATGACCTCATAATTATTGTTCAAAACTCCATTAAATTTTTATCTATTTTAAAATTCATATTTTACTCGATTTTGGGTTGTTTTATTCTGCATTGTTTTGGGTATGTGATTCCATCTTGGTTTCTTCCATTTCCCTTAGGGTTTCCTCACTATTTCATTATGTTCTAAAATTTCCAAAAGATAGGGTTTGATCCTAGGGTTTAATTTGGTGTATTTTTTGTCAAATATTGTGATCTAGGTATGAATTTATCTTCCTTGTGGTGAAGCGGTTGTGAAGTTGATGTTTCGAACCAAGTTTTGAGGGATTTGACACTTTCAGTAGGTGATTCCGTGTGTAATCAATTCTAGATGAGTTAGTTTTCTTGAATTAAATACTATTAATTTTCATAATATGTTTTTTTTGTGCGAAAATTATTTATGTTGGATTTGATTAAGCATTTATTTTTATAGTTTCATTTTAGCTTAAAATTTGGTTTTTTTCATGTGTAACCCTTTGGGTATTGTTTGGGTGTGTTTTATAACATATAAAAATGGTATAATAAATCTTGTTTGGGATGGAAATTCTTATTTGGTATGATATTGGTGTTCCATTGGGTTTTAAAGAGGTTTTTATAGGTTTAAGGTCTAAAACCTTATTGTACTTCTTGATATTGATTTTGAAAACATGTGCTTTTCATTTAGATATTTTGTGGTATTGTTTGAGGTGTTTGTATAACACTTGGGGGTAGTTTAATAAATTTTTTGGGGATGAAAATTCTGTTTTGAATTTTTACTAGTGTGATTTTGTCCTTGAAATACGGTTTTGAAATGGGTTTTATGTTAAATTCTTTGGTACACTCTCTAGAACTGTTTTATGAAAATTTTGAACGGTTGAATGATTTATGTAAGAGGAGAAACCATATTGAAAACTGTTTTGGATTGATTATACATTCAAATAGAACATTTTAAATGTGTATTGTTCTGTCATGTGAGGTGTATCCTCTTGGAAATGTTTTACAAAAATTCTTAATGGACTTACTGAAATGTGAATGAGTTGTGAACGTGATGTGGGCTGTTTGTGTGAGTGCGATTTAAAAAATGGATTTATGTTTATAGAAAGGGTTTTATGAAACATGTGAGTGGGATGTTATGTGTTATTTATCATATTTTTAGGGAATTGATAAAAATTTTAAAGGATGTTTTGGATTGTGAAAGTTATGAAAAGAGTGTTGTGGGATATTTTGGTGTGAGTTTGATTTCAAAATGCATTTTAATGAAAAGTGGAATGTGTGGCTTATGTGATGTACATGGGAATGTTTGGTTAATGTGTGATGTGGAAGTGATATCTACATGTGAAAACTATATTTCGTGGCTTGTTGAACATGTTTGAGAACAAAGTAAAAACCCTAGTATCTAGGTGGGTGGACGTGTACTAGTATGCTACTGAATCTGTGGGGTTTGGACTCAGTTTCACTTAGCAAGATTAATGCTTAAAACACTAACTAGTGCCTAGGGGTTATTTCCTATTGCTTCTGCTCATTATATCCTTTATACATACCATCGGCATATGGTATATTTTTGGATGGAAATTTCAGTAGCTTTTGAATCTATTTTAAAAGTGTTTATTCTTTAAATTAGCCCACTTGAAAACTAGTTTTTTTAAGTCACATCTTTTAGAAAGTGTAACTAGAAATTACATGTTATTGAAAACTTGCATGGTTTTCGTCTTTGAATGTTTATCATGTGGGATCTCTTATTGGTGGTATCCTATTGGGAATTTTCTCACACCCTAATTACACCATTGGGTGTAAGTAGACTTGGTTATCATCGATGTCGCAGGTTGGGTACAGTTTTTTTGTGGTTCAGGTTTCTATCAGGTCTTTTGTGGTGAAGTCTTGTGGAGATGGATTGAGGCGGTTCCCCTTTCCATTCGTATTATTGGGATGTTTCCTTATGGTTTTTTACCTTTGTTATATTCATATTGAGTTGATTTAAATTATGTAATTCAGTTCTGAATTTTTGATGAAGATTATTTGGTTTGAAAAATCCAGATTCATTTTATTAGATTTTTTTGTTGTTTTAAGTTTATAAACTAAGGTAAATAGTTCCCAATTATCATTTTATGATACATGGGAACTTGTTCCAACCCGTGGGGTTTGGGAATGCCCTTCGGGACTTGTCACAGGTTGGGTTTGGTGCCTATTTTGGCGGGGACCAGATTATGTTCGTGACAAAATGGTATCAGAGGAGGTTCTCTCTCTTTGGGTCATGTTATTTAGGGAAGAGTTAGGATAGTATAGAGATAGGATTGTAGGGACTTGGTATTATAGTTATTGGTAGTGTGTCGGATCACCACACCTCATGGAATGATTCATGTTTCCAAGGGAATTTGGGACCTTTCAGAGTCCTTTGGTTTTTTGGTTTATCAATGGTTAGGGGAAATGAAAAGAGAGTTGGGTTAATGGTCTCATTAAGCACAAAAGGTCGGGAAAGCCATGTGGAGCTGGGGATATTACCAAGAACACTCTATATGATAGTTATGTAATTGGAATATGGCCGCCAACTATATGTCCAAGCCACCCACTGAAGCTAGTTTCCTCTCGCATTGTCTTGTGTTATTTAGTTTTGAAATCTTGGAAATTTGGTTTTAAAGTGACTTGGTTTTATGAAGTGTAATGTTTTTGTGAAATAATTTTAAAATAAATTTGGAATGGTTTTATTTATGAAATATTTGAACTAAATATTCATAATTATTTTGAAATGGAAAATGGTGTGCTTACACCTCTTTTGAAAGCAGAAACTATACTGAAGTTGGTTTTGAAAAAGTATTTCCAATAGTGTTTTTTAAACTATCGTAGGGTGTTTTTCTGGGATGAGATTTTATGAAATTGATGTGAATAACATTAAATTGAGTTCTTGTATAACTTTTTTTGTCTTTATCAAAATTTTAGTAATATTTAAATTGGGATTTGGATCTCCTGGTTAGCAGTTTTGAGAAAAAGGATGTGTTTGTTGACCGTTTTGGTTTTGAAAAGTGGAAAGAATCATTGTTTTAACCTTTGGTATTTCCATGAGTGACAACATGCATGGGGTTATATGGGATGATGGATGGTTTATGGAATCACTGGATGAGTGTCGGGATTGATATGAGGAGGGTATATGGTGTGGCACAAAACATGCATCTGCGAGGTCCATGGGGTACCATTGGTGGATATGCTTAATTCTAAACAATTTGTTTTCAAATAATTGGTTTTAAAGAAAAACATGATGTCTTGAATAATAGTTTGGTATTTTTTGTATTATAGGTTTTTTAAATAGTTGATATTGTGGGATGTTTTGAGTCAAAGAACCCCTTCTGTTTGAACTGTGTTTTGTGATTGTGTTCGGTCGGTAAGCTGTGTCATAGGGACGGTTAGTGGTATATTTAGAAAAATGTTTTGGGATGCCTTTACGGTCTTTACCTTCATGTTTTTTGATCTGGGTTGTGCCATGTTTTGACCAATGGACCAGCTTGGTTGGGTCCTTGGGTTCTCTCATTAGAAAGGGTATGCCCCCATTAAGGGTTAATGCACAACTGATTTGCAACCCGTATTGTTTTTCCATTGGAAAATCCTCCAGTTGATTAATATAAGGAATATATTATTGATCATTGGTTATTGAGTCTACAAACATTCATTGAGTTGATTTGTGGATCCTCTTGTAGTGGAATAGTGCTTGTGGAAGGTTGAAAGAGATGATAGATTCTTAGGTTTCATGATTCATCGAAGGTGGAAGTGTTCTTCGGTTGTTAGTGTGGATGACTCTCATGATGGTGTCTAAGAGGGCCTCTGGGTTCTTCATAATTTCCTTGAAGGAAGAGTTATTATTAAAACACCAATTTTGGGATTTTTGTCATGATAGGATATTGTGTACACTTTTTGGACTTTTCTATTGTTTTGGGAATTGGAATACGGTCATGTTCTTTGTATTGTTTCTACCAATATCAAGGGTCATGTTAGGTGAGGCATTGTGATGTTGTGTGCTCTTTTGACTGTAAAGGTGAATGTCACACAATCGTCATAGGTTCTCTATTATATTGGGAGTATGTCTCCCTTGGGAAAAACATCAAATAATATATCTTAGAGGAATATGTTTATACGTGTCCTGCCCTTCTGCTGTTTCTCACCCAATGAAACAAGGTGCGATGTTTCTGCTTCAACTGATCCATTGTTTCAGTGAAATGTCTAGTTTTGGTAAAGTGAGTTATGGAGTGTGTAATGTCTTGATGAACCCATCACGGTATGCAGTGTTGTTGTTTGTGGCATCTAATGATGAAGATCCATATAGGGGTTTCGACATCCTAACTGCGAGGCCGAAGATGCATCAATATTTTGAGTTCCAGCCATAGGTCCCAGAGAGAAGCTGGCACGTAGTCAAGGGATACCCCCCATGTCGTTTAAACCCTTGTACAAAGTCCTATACCTAGTATGAAAGATTGTAAGAGTTTAAACCTTTGGTGTAATCATATTTCTTCTGTATTTCCCATTCGGTGGAAATAGGTGGAGGGTCTTGTAGCCATGTTATCACACAATGTTATTCCCCCTGGTCTCTATTAGGTCTTCGGAGAATGGTTGGAAATTTTTCTACACAATTTGAGCACACAGTTTTCACATGGTTAGTTATAACCATGAAAAAAAAATAACCATGCAGATAAATAGATCCACATAGTTATCCCACGGTTTCTAAAACTGTGCAGACTAACCGTGTGACTGTCCCAACTCCATAATTTTGGGGTCTTTTCGTGTCGGCCCACGCTGGTCAGTTAAGATGGTCGGTTCTTGTGGTTGGAAGACACACCATATGTATCATGCATATTATTTTGTAAATTTCTAATGGATGTATACCCATTGTACTAGGGAGTCTGTTTGGGCTTCCCCTATTAGTGTCTTGATTTTGTCTCAGAAAAAAAATTAAGTTGTCTTTTACGGTGGGGAGCCCATTTCTGTCTCCTCATACAAGTAACTCATATTATTCCTTGGTATTGTCTATGAATTAGGTATTATCATTTGGAGATATCTAACTACATACATATTCCTTGGGTAAACATTGATATTGGAGTGTGCCCAATGGTTTAGTTATAGTAGGGTACATTTATCCTTGTTCGATGTTGTTGTTTATTTGTGTATATTGATTGAGTATTTTTCAGATTGTGTTTGAGGAGTTTTTATTTGTGAAAAAGCTTTAATGTCCTTGATTGTTTCAGGAATGTGGTGTATGTTTGGTTTGTGAGATTATTCCTTTCTTCATTGATAACTGGAGGTGTTTTGGCCTTTGGGGGAGAAACCCGGCAAGGGAGTACCTCTTGGTTTCTCAGTTGGGTTTGGTTGTGGTTTTGGCCTTGTTGTGACATTATGGGGCGGAAAGATTTCATGGTGGGGATAATTATAAAAAAAATGACTTAATTTAATGTCATAATTTATTTAATTTTCATTCATGATTTGTTTTTGGGGGTTACCAAGCTTTTATGGATAAATGAGAGAGTTTCCATGATTTGGGTCAAACTGTGAGCCCAATTCCAGATTTAAAAATAAATTTTGATTCCTTTATAACTCCTTAATTTTTCAACATTGTTCATCCATTAAAATTCTTACTTGTCATACCCTGACATATTAACAGAAAAATATTAATTTGGAACATTTAGAAATCCATAATCATGGTTGATATGGGTTTTTATTTAAGATATCGGGCCTGCCCGAAAGCCCATTTTCTGCATTAATAATTATTTTTAATTATTTAATATCTCCTCCAATATTTTCATTTTATGGTTATTCCAACTCTCCCTAGAGCCCACATACCTACGGTGCGCCCCCAAACTCTCATCCCCCTGTTTTGGGCTCAGTTTCATCGCGAAATTGGGACATACTTCTCTGGATTGCACAAATCGCCCAGACTTGAGGAGGTAAATTGATCCCTTCATAACTCCTTTGATTTTTATTATTTTCCCCCCATTCCAGTTCCTACATGACCTCATCATTATTTTTCAAAACTCCATTAAATGTTTATCTATTTTAAACTTCAGATTCAGGTCGATTTTGGGTGGTTTTCTTCAGGATTGTTTTGGGTAAGTGATTCCTTCTTGGTTTCTTCCATTTCACTTAGGGTTTCCTCCCGCTTTCATTATGCTCTAAAATTTATAGAAGTTAGGGTTCGATCCTAGGGATTCATTTGGTGTATATGTGGTCAAATAATGTGATCTATGTCTGAAATTATCATCCTTGTGATGCGGTGGTTGTGCAGTAGATGTTTCGAACCATGTTTTGAGGGATTTGACACTTTTGGTTGGTGATTCCATGTGTAATAATTTCTAGATGAGTTAGTTTGCTTGAATTTATTGTTATAAATTTTAATAATTTGCTGTTTGTGGTGCGAAAATTGTTTATGATGGATTTGGTTAAGCATTTATTTTTATAGTTTCATTTTAGGTTAAAATTTGGTGTTCTTCATGTGTAACCCTTTGGGTATTGTTTGGGTGTGTTTTATAACATATTTTATTGGTATAATAAATCTGTTTGGGCTGAAAATTCTGATTTGGTATGATATTGGTGTTCCATTAGGTTTTAAAGAGGTATTTTATAGGTTTAAGGTCGAAAAACTGATTGTACTTCTTGAAATTGATTTTGAAAACGGTTGCATTTCATGTGGATATTTTGTGGTATTGTTTGAGGTGTTTGTATAACACTTGGGGTAGTTTAATAAATGTTTTTGGGGGTTTGAATTATGTTTTTAATTTTTATTGGTGTGATTTTTTCCTTGAAATACGGTTTTGAAATGTGATTTATGTTAAAAGCTATGGTACACTCTTTAGAATTGTTAAATGAAAATTTTGAATGGTTGAATGATTTATGTAAGAGGTGAAACCATATTGGAAAACTGTTTTGGATTGTTTATACATTTAAATGACCATTTTAAACTTGAATAGGTCTATCATGTGATGTGTATCCTCTTGGAAATGTTTTATAAAAATACTTAATGGACTAACTGAAATGTGAAAGAGGTGTGAACGTGATGTGGGCTATTTGTGTGAGTGCGATGTGAAATATGGATTTCTGTTTATAAAAATGGTTTTATGAAACATTTGAGTGGGTTTCCAGGTGTTATTTATCATATTTTTAGGGTATTGATAAAACAGTTAATGGATGTGTTGGATTTTGAATGTTATAAAAAAAGTGTTGTGGGCTATTTTGGTGTGAGTTTGATTTCAAAATGCATTTGATTGAAAAGTGGAATTTGTGACTTATGTGATGTACATGGGGATTTTTGGTTAATTTGTGATGTGGAAGTGATATCTACATGTGAAAACTATATTTCTTGGATTATTGAACATGTTTGAGAACAAAGGGAAGACTCAATTATCTAGGCGGGTCGACGTGTACTATTATGCTAGTGAATCTGTGGGGTTTGTCCTCAGTTTCACTTTGCAAGATTGACACTTAAAACTCTAACTAAACTATGATGATGATGATTAGGGACCACTAGGATATGGGTATATTCTCTACAAGTGGCTCGTACACGAGAACCAATATTTTTTGTGGTTACTCTCACCGAGATACGAGGTACCTGGGACCCACAGTTAGCTAGTGCCTAGAGGTTATTTCCTATTGCTTGTGCTCATTAGGTCCATTATACATTCTGTCGGCATACGGTATATTTTTGTTTGGAAAATTCAGTAGCTTTTGAATCTATTTTAAAAGTGTTTATTCTTTAAATTATCCCACTTGAAAACTGTTTTTTAAGTAGAATCTTTTAGAATTTGTAACTAGAAATTACATGTTTTTGAAAACATGAATGCTTTTTGTCTTTGAATGTTTATCACATGGAATCTCTTATTGGTGGTATCCTACTGGGAATTGGCTCACACCCTACTTACAGCCTTGGGTGTGTGTAGACTGGGTTGTCATTGATGTCGCAGGTTGGGTACAGTTTTTTTTGTGGTTCGGGTTTCTAGCAGGTCTTTGGTGGCGAAGTCCTGTGGAGATGGCTTGAGGGCGGTTCCCCTTTCCATTCGGATTATTGGGAGGTTTCCTTTTGGGTTTGTACCTTTTTTATAGTAATATTGAGTTGATTTAAATTATGTAATTTAGTTGTGAATTTTTGAAAAAGATTATTTGGTTTGAAAAATGCAGATTCGTTTTCTTGGATTCTTTTGTTGTTTTATGTTTATAAACTCGGGTAAATCGTTCCCAATTATCCTTTTATGATACTCGGGCACTTGTGCCAACCCGTGGGGATCGGGAACGCCCTTCAGGACTTGTCATGGGCTGGGTTTGTGCCGATTTTGGCGGCGACCAGATTCTGTTCATGAGATGCTCCTATGTATGAAATTTATAGTATGAAACATCTATAATATCCATCCGGCCCTAGAAAACTTCTCACCACAAAGACGTTCTTTGGATGCTCCTAAGAGACTACTACTCCTACATTCTCTAGGACTACTGATGTAACACCCCAGGTAAATAAAGAATATGACATCTTTATATTTATCCATACTTTTGAATCAAATATTAATATTACTTTAAAGGGGATGCAATGCTCGACGGTGTACCCAATACGCAACAACGAGTTTCTTGGGAATCTTACGTTGCACTCTAATAATAAAATAATGTTATCTTAAATGGCAGTTAACATGTAGCCGTTTTATTAGCGGGAATGGATAGAGATAACTAAAATATTATTATATATGTTTTTTTAAATGTTTTTACATTTATCCAAATGCTTAAAATACAGAAAGAATTCAATTTTAGGCTTTTATACCATAATTTTCACTAAAGGTTCACTTATCGCCTTCTGATGGAGAACTGTCATTAAATATAGTTTTGATCACTCTTATACATTATTTTGGACCAAATAAAACTCTTCTTTAGGATTGGGACATCAGATTTTACTTTGTGTACATTTTTGGTATTTTTCCGATAAAGTTCATTTTTTTAATGAATAGTGTAAAATGTTTTATTTTAATTCAAAACCTATTTTTAATATAATTTATTTATATGATTAGATTATCATTTGAATTGTTTTTAAAGTGAAATTAGAAAATATTTTACCATTAAATCCAATAGTGGTCGTTGGAATTAATTTTCACTTTGAAATCGGACTTAAACTAGTGTCAATTTTTTGATACTTATTGTTTCATAAAAACAAGCTATTTGCTCTGACAGCGGGAATTAATTATTAAATTAATTAATGTGACTTATATGTTTTGAATTTTGTAAAATAGACTTCATTTTTGAATTCGTAATATCAAATATTTCTTAGGGTGAATTTTTGGCAATTTTCTGAAAAACTTTAATTTTTGATGAATAGTGAAACCACTAAGTGGTACCTATAAAAACTGATTTTCGTTTTAAATGAAATTTTTCCATCATTGTTTTTTCATTTTCAAAAATCTGACATACATGGTTGTCATTAAGAAGTAAAATGTGGTTCAATGGGATAAAAATAATTTTTTTGGTGAATAGTAACTTATTAAGTTTTTAATCGCGATTTGGGGTAATTAGTGTAGTTTAAGGTAAAATTAATGCTTTAATAAAATGAGATGATCTTGACACATGTCCTAACCCTATTTTTTGTGTCATGGCCGACCAAGACAACCCATGGGTCGATTTAGGGGACTCCATGAAGCCACTTGGGTGAGATTATGACTTTAATGCCTTTTTTTTAATAAAGGTGAAAATGACACTAACATAAATTGTTTTACTAAAACAATTTTTAGAAGGGGTTATACTAATCATATTTTTGATTAAAAATATTAAATATAAATATAAAAATAGTTTCTACATCATAGTATTTTTGTTATAATTTTTAGACTTTAAATAAATTAAATTATATATGACATCATGATGATGCAGCGATGACATCATTATTTAACGATTTCAATAAAATGGAAAGATAATGTAATATCTAAAACCTACACATGTCCAAAACCTATTGGATGGGAATATTTAGAATCCTTATCATCTTATCTTTGAAATATATCAATGTGGGACCTTATAAATTCGAAACACTTTTGAAAATAAAATAATAGTTTCATGATTTCCAAAAGTGCCCCTCCTCTCCTCTTATAAAAGGCCCCCACCTCTACCTCATTTCACACACTACTCAAGCATTTGGCTCGGCCATCCCCTACCCATTTACTCTCTCCACATACCTCTACTCGTTCTAGAGGATTACCTTTGGGCAGAATCCTATCAAAGGAATCCTTTAGCCTCAAATCAAAAGGAGTTACACTTTTAATGGTAATTCATTATCTCTTGTTCATTTATTTTATTTTGCTTCTCCAACCCCCTAAACTCTTTTTATTCATTTTTTTTGTAACAAATCAAGTATATAATATATACGAGGATGTATTTATAAGAAGGACTCGAGCTACACTTACACAAACCTATATCTAATGGTTAAAGAACATACGGTTTCCGTGGATGGTGAATTTCTGCCTCACGAAACGATGATTGTTCAACACTCATATAAAACCTTCAAAGGTGGACATTAAGATGTCACTATTTTTATATATTATATATAATATGTTTATGTTTTACTTAATCTTCTGTATTTATCATTGGTGGCTTACCTTTAGGGCTTCATTATGGGTATACGCGATATCTTCATTTAAGGAAGTGCGGACTACCGCCCCCTCAAAGTGATGTGATTCGTTAATGCCATATGTGGGATGTATAAAGGATGGATTAAAAGTAATTATATAAATGATGTTATACTGGAATTATAATATACCTCTATATATTTATTATTTATTTCCATTAATGTATGAGATATAAATGAAATTAGCGTTCATGTGTACGTACGGCTTACCGTCTCCATGAACGGTGCATTTCATTTCTTATCCCCAAATGTAATGTACTATTAAAAGTATATGTATATAATGTATATATATAATGAATGATACATCTAAATGATGAATATAATTCTGGAATTAAAATATACATACCTCTCATTTAATTTTAATTCCATTAATATGAGAAAGAAATGAAAGTAGCGTTCATGCGTACGTACGTCTTACCATCTCCATGAACGGTGTATTTCATTTCTTACCTCTAAATGCTTATGTAATATTATAAATATATGTATATGCTTGATATATATGATATATATGCTATCCAAATCAGTAATGTCATTCTGGATATAAAGAATCTTTGACCACACGAACAACATGTAATTGTAAGAAGTCCATTTTCGACTTAAGAACCAAATATCGACAAAACAAACATTATTAACTTAAATGTTTACATAATGTTTATAACATTGAAATAAGTGATATAGAAGCAAAAATGAACTTTAAAAAGGTTCTTAATCAAGTATAAATTAACTCATGTTTATTATTCAGGACGTTAAAGAATGATCGTGTCAAGTCAGACCCGAGGTAAGGGATCTTACTCCCCTCTTTTTTTAAGTACACTCATTTATGTCATTCCTTCTAAAGGTCATATTTTTGTTTATTGGGATTCTATTTTATATTACTCTTTATGTAAACTTTATTTTGATGTCATTAGAGACCCTATTTCCTCTCATCAATCTTTTCTGGAAGTTTTAAGTGGCGCCGTTAGGCTTCCGAGTTTTCGTATGAGATTTTTCATCCCACTTTTATTCCCGTGAGATTTATGCTAAATTTGCCATAATTTCCTTTGAGTGGTTTATGTACTGCACACTATTACATTCCTTTTGTAATATAATTACATTTATTGGTATTTACATATTCATTGTATGACACTTCTTCAATGGGGTGTACTTTTCGAAAGTTACCCAAGTCGGTAAGGGAACCTTTCACCCTCCTATTTTTAAAAGACTCCGTTTGTTATGTCTTTTAATTCACATACTATTATGTTGGGATATGTTCTTCTATATCATGATTAATGTAAATTTTATGTCCAAGTGATGAGATCCACTTTTTATCTCTCATCAACTCATTTTCTGATTTTTTGAAGTGACGCCGTTAGGCTGTCAAATTTTTGCAAGGGAACTTCTTAGACCAAATTTGATTCTTTGGGAAAAACTTGTACTCCTTGAATATGTTGCTCTATGAATATGTGTGAATAACCTCTGATTGTTTTACACTTAATATCCACTTATATTTGGTGTATTAGTTTGTCACACATAGTTATGTAATTGATTTATCCTTAAACCAAGGATACCGTCTTTGTAAGGGACTTCGTCTCAATCTCCTTTCATTGAGGAATATTTCGTTTTATACACAACTTTCTTTTATACAGTGTATAAACCCCTTTGACTTTTAATTTTATACAAAAGGAATTTTTTTCTATGAAGTGTTTTACAAAATGACAAAAAGGAATGTTTCTTTTAACATACGCGGCGACAACGACTTTTTTCCGCCACAGCGAGTATTATTTGACTTTGGCTTCATCAACAAGACATAATGTTTTTAAAATAAAATAAATACCATATACTTTTTTTTGTATTTCGGTATTGAAAATGTTTTTGATAAAGGATTATATTATGTCAATATATTTAAATGATATATTGTGATTGAAATGTGGAAATGTTATCATTCCTTTATGTTTGTTTTATGTGTTATGATTTTATAATGTTACTTGGACATTTTAACTGGTGGTTGCGTTATAAACCATATGACGGGTGGTCCCGTGAATACCAGGACATGTGGTTATGTTATAACATCCATTGCATTGGGTATGGAAGTCGCCCGTATGGCTATTCCATTAATTATGTATGGAAATTGTCTGTATGGCTATTCCATTATTTGATATGTGTGGGAGTCGACCGTATGGTTATTCCACTTAAGTATGTTTATGTCCCAAGTTACCTTTATATATGTTATGTGTTTTTTATATGGGTTTTATGGTAATACTTTGGTTAAAAAAAGGTAAGTAATGATATTTTATTCAGTGAAGAGTTTTTACTACTTCATAAAGGTGAAAATTATTACTTTGATAAAGTATACATGGTTTACTTTTTGTTTTAATAAACTAACAGTTTTTATTCTTTGTGTATCCCTTACTTAGTTTTTTTGCTCATCCCAAGTTTTTGAAATGTTTGTCACAGGACTTATCATGGAATAGGGTCAAGGATGGGATCAAGGGAAAGTCATGCTACCTAAAACATGAAACTAGAACTGTTTCTTTTTAAGAGTTTTTATTTTATGGAAATTTAGTAGAAGAGACTACTTTGTAATCTTTTGATGTGTAATAGTTATGTCCTAATTCTCTAAAACTATAAACCTGAAAAGATCCTCAATTTGAATTATTCATTTAATTCAATTTTAAGTAAGGTTTAAGGTTGGGGACCTATAGTTGGTATCAAAGGTCGGTTTAGATAACTTTAGAGGTTTGGGTATTCTTTAAGCATAAGTGACATTACCATAATTGATAGGATTTCAGACAGAGTCCTAGTTTTAGATAAAGTGAATGAGTAAGAATATATTAGTGTTTATCTTCCTCATTAACAAATGATGGTTTTGTTGTTATACTCACACTGACCCATTTTGGTTTTAGTAAATGGCTGGATCTAGCAGGCACCAAGGTAATGGTGGATGTGAAGGAAACTGTGACAGTTTTCTGAACAAGAAATTGAATGATATGGGAGCTGTAATAAGAACTCTTGTGTTTATCCTCAACCAACAACCTGGGGTTATGATTGACCACCTAAACCTTGGTGATTTCTATAAGGCATCATATATGCGAGAAACAAATCCCTATGGAACTACAGGTAATAATCATAAATGTAAGTGTGTTCAAAAACCCATGTGTCAAAGATGTGGAATGAAACACCTAGGAAAATGTTTCAAAGGGACCGAAATCTGCAATAAATGTGGAAATGACGATCATAAAGCAAGAACCTTCCATGGAAAAAGGAAGCATCCAGTTGACTCGAGGAAAGGGAAAGAAGTTCGTTCTGAGGTATCAATTGAATGTTTTAAATGTGGTGTGCATGGTCATTATGAAAACACATGTCCCATGAAGAAGTTTTGTGAATGGGATCACCAAGATCATACAAATACTCGTTTACCAATACCTAATGGCATTCCGATTGAGGATGAAGAAACCGACAATGGCCAATCAATGGTATGGATTATTTCTTAACTTTTGTTTTCTATTTTGGGTTCTTAGGATATGATTCATGATTTTGTTTGTAGGAAAGAGGTATTTTGGAATAAGTTGGAAAGGAATGGTTAATGGATCATGAAGAATGTTGAATGAGTAAGATGTCAATATATAAGGGATTCAAGAGTTATGGTGAAATTCATAAGAGTATTAAGTGTCTTTTGATGATGGGGTACATTAGAAATCTTTTTATAGTATGTGTAACACTGATGTTTAATATATGAAAATTTTATTCAAGGAATAGTTATCTTCTCTTTTATGGACATATATATAAAGAACCATTTGGGTTTATATGATCCTTACTTTTGAGGTAATTATGGGTTACTATATGTTATGATTGAAGTGAAAGGCATGAGATAAAATTGAGGTTAAATTATGTTATGGTTATTTTTGATGATTTTATCCCTTTTTGGGGAATGATTTAAGAATTATATAGTTTTGGAAAAAGGACAACACGCAGACCGTGTGACAACCCGTCGCGTTGGACAAAGCCGCAGGAATCAAACCCACAACCAAAGTGCAGTTGGTATTTATCGCCTACCACTGGACTACGTGAAGTCCCTGGTTAGTTTGACTGATTCTTTTTAGTTATATGATTTTATGAATTAAGAGTAAGTTGATTTTGGGTTATTTATGAAAATGATTGACCTATCATGGAGGATTTGTGATTAGGTTAATTACTTTTCAATACGAGACTTTAGGAGCAACTGATGTTGTTTGGAGATAAATGTTACGATTTAACTTAGAAGACTATGTGACTAAATCCTTCAAATGTTTGGGTTTCAATCTTAGATTGGTTTACTTTGACGAATTTTATGGAAAAATTGTTTATCAGATGGTCCTCGTTGAACTTTGGGTTTTGTTGGACAAATTTTGGAGATTAAGAATAGATTTTCTTTCTAATGGGTTATCCTTTTCTGGGTTATCTGATCTTATACTAATCATTTGGGTTTTGGTTTTGGTTAAAGTCTAAAGACATGGGAAGTATATAGTTCTCTTTTTTGGGTTAGGTAATTATCTAAAAGTTGATTATAGTACTCTTAATGTGAACAAGTCTCCCTAAATACTCGTCTTTTGGAAAAAAAATACGAGTTTGTGTAAGGAATATAATAAAAGTTGAAAGTCAACATGATAAGTGATTATGTTTCCTTATGAATAAATTCCTCAATAAAAAGTAACTTAAAACAAAAATGTTGTCTATTAACTTTTCCTACTGGGGAATCTAATACTGTTTAACCCATCACAAGTTTGTGATTTTCTCATGGTTAACTTTCTCCTAAACATGTATTCTATCACTCTCCATTAGAACATGACCCTATGTTTTCTCCTCCATGTCCATGTTTTCATACTTGTAATCCTAGTATGGGTTAACTCGGTTGACCTTTTTACTTATCTTTCTTTATTTTAAAGTGATTGTTTTACCGACTCTTCTTCCGATGAGGGACTTTCAAGGATGTTGCCAAGCCCAATTTTAAAATTGCAAGGACCCAATTCCCAAAAGGGTGGAAGGATGTAACAACCCAAGTAAATAAAGAATATGACATCTTTATATTTATCCATACTTGTGAATCAAATATTAATATTACTTTAAAGGGGATGCAATGCTCGATGGCGTATCCAATACACAACAACGAGTTTCTTGGGAATCTTACGTTGCACTCTAATAATAAAATAATATTATTTTAAATGGCAGCTAACATGTAGCCGTTGTATTGGCAGGAATGGATAGAAATAACTAAAATATGATTATATATGTTTTTTAAATATTTTTACATTTATCCAAAGGCATAAAATACGGAAAGAATTAAATTTTAGGCTTTTATACCCTAATTTTCACTAAAGGTTCACTTATCGCCTTCTGATGGGGAACTATCATTAAATATAGTTTTTATCACTCATATACATTCTTTTGGACCAAATAAAACTTTTCTTTAGAATCGGGACATCAAATTTTTCTTTGTGTATATTTTTGGTATTTTTTCGATAAAGTTCATTTTTTTAATGAATAGTGTAAAATGTTGTATTTTAATTCAAAACCTCTTTTTAATATAATTTTTTTATATGATTAGAATATCATTTTAATTGTTTTTAAAGTGAAATTATAAAACATTTTTACCATTAAATCCAATAGTGGTCGTTGGAATTAATTTCACTTTGAAGTCGGACTTAAACTAGTGTCAATTTTTTGATACTTATTGTTTCATAAAAACACGCTATTTGCTCTGACAGCGGGAATTAATTATTAAATTAATTAATGTGACTTATATGTTTTGAATTTTGTAAAATAGACTTCATTTTCGAATTCTTAATATCAAATATAGCTTAGGGTTAATTTTTGGTAATTTTCTGAAAAACTTCAATTTTTGATGAATAGTGAAACCACTAAGTGGTACTTATAAAAACTGATTTTCCGTTTAAATGAAATTTTCCCATCATTGTGTTTTGATTTTCAAAAATCCGACATACATGGTTTTCAATAAGAAGTAAAATATGTTTCAATGGGATAAAAATAATTTTTTTGGTGAATAGTAACTTATTAAGTTTTTAATCGCGATTAGTGGTAATTAGTGTAGTTTAAGGTAAAAATAATGCTTTAATAAAATGAGATGAGCTTGAAACATGTCCTAACCCTATTTTTTGGGTCATGGCCGACCATGAAAACCCATGGGTCGATTTAGGGGACCACATGGAGCCACTTGGGTGAGATAATGACTTTAATGCCTTTTTTTCAATAAAGGTGAAAATTACACTAACATAAATTGTTTTACTATGAAAATTTTTAAAATGGGATATACTAATAATATTATTTTGTATAAATATTCATTAGAAAGATAAAACGATTATCTACATCATAGTATTTTTTTAATAATTTTTGGACTTTAAATAAATTAAATTATTTATGACATCATGATGATGCAGCGATGACTTCATTATTTAACGATTTAAATAAAATGGAAAGATAATGTAATATCTAAAACCTACACATGTCCAAAACCTATTGTATGGGAATATTTCGAAGACTTATCATCGTATATTTGAAATACATCAATGTGGGACCTTAGAAATTCTAAACACTTTTGATAATAAAATAATAGTTTCATGATTTCCAAAAGTGCCCCTCTTCTCCACTTATAAAAGGCCCCCACCTCTACCTCATTTCACACACTACTGAAGCCTTTGGATCGGCCATACCTTGACCATTTACTCTCTCCACATTCCTCTCCTCATCCTAGAGAATTCCCTTTGGGCATAATCCTTTCAAAGGAAGCATTTAGGCTCAAATCAAAAGGAGTTACACTTTTAACGGTAATTCATTCTCTCTTGTTCATTTGTTTTATTTTTCTTCTCCAACCCCCTAAACTCTTTTTATTAATTTTTTTTGTAACAACTCCAGTATCTTCAATATACTAGGATTTTGTTATAATAAGGATTCGAGCTACACTTACACACACCTACATCTAATGGTTAAACAACATACGGTTTCCGTGGATGGCGAATTTCTGCCTCACGAAACGATGATTGTTCAACACTCATATAACACCTTCAATGGTGGACATTAAGATGTCACTATATTTATATATGATATATAATAATTTTATGTTTTACTTAAGCTTCTGTATTTTAATTTTTGGCTTACCTTTATGGCTTCCATTATGGGTATACGTGATATCATCATTTAAGGAAGTGTGGACTACCGCCCCCTCAAAGTGATGTGATTCGTTAATGCCATATGTGGGGCGTATAAAGGATGGATTTAAAGTTATTATATATGATGTTATACTGGAATTATAATATAACTCTATATATTTATTATTTATTTCCATTAAAGTATGAGATAGAAATGAAAGTAGCGTTCATGCGTAAGTACGACTTACCGTCTCCATGAACGGTGAATTTCATTTCTTATCCCCAAATGTAATGTACTATTAAATGAAATTGTCTATAATGGATATATATAATGAATGATACATCTAAATGATGAATATAATTATGGAATTAAAATATACATAACTCTCATTTAATTTTAATTCCATTAATATGAGAAGGAAATGAAAGTAGCATTCATGCGTACGTACGGCTTACCGTCTCCATGAATGGTACATTTCATTTCTTACCTCTAAATGATTATTTAATATTATAAATACATGTATATTCTTGATATATATGATATATATGCAATCCAAATCAGGAATGTCATTCTGGATATAAAGAACCTTTGACCACACGAACAACATGTAATTGTAAGAAGTCCATTTTCGACTTAAGAACCAAATATCGACAAAACAAACATTATTAACTTGAATGGTTACATAATGTTTATAACATGGAAATAAATGATATAGAAGGAATAATGAACATTAAAAAGGTTCTTAATCAAGTAGAAATTAACTCAAGTTTATTATTCCGGACGTTAAAGAATGATCGAGTCAAGTCGGACCCGAGGTAAGGGATCTTACTCCCCTCTTTTTTTATGTACACTCTTTTATGTCATTCCTTATAAAGCTCATATTTCTTGTTATTGGGATGTTATTTTATATTCCTCTTTCTTTAAACTTTATTTTGATGTGATGAGAGACCCTATTTCCTCTCATCTATCCATTTTGTAAGTTTTATGTGGCGTCGTTAGGCTGTCGAGTTTTCGTAAGAGATTTTTCATCCCACTTTTATTCCCGTGAGATTTATGCTACATTTGCCACAATTTCCTTTGAGTGGTTTATGTACTGCCCACTATTACACTCATTTTGTAATATAATTCCATTTATGGGTATTTACATATTCATTGTATGACACTTCTTCAATGGGGTGTACTTTTCCAAAGTTACCCAAGTCGGCAAGGGAACCTTTCACCCTCCTCTTTTTAAAAGACTTCGTTTGTTATGTATTTTAATTCACATACTATTATGTTGGGATATGTTATTCTACATCCTGATTAATGTAAATTTTATGTCCAAGTGATGAGATCCCCTTTTTATCTCTCATCAAATCATTTTCTTAATTTTTGAAGTGACGTCGTTAGGCTGTCAAATTTTTGCAAGGGAACTTCTTAGCCCAAATTTGATTCTTTGGGATAAACGTGTACTCCTTGAATATGTTGTTCTATGAATATGTGTGAATAACCTCTGATTGTTTTACACTTAATATCCACTTATATTTGGTGTATTCGTTTGTCGCACATAATTATGTAATTGATTTATCCTTAAACCAAGGATATCGTCTTTGTAAGAGACTTCGTCTCAATCTCCTTTCATTGATGCATATTTTGTTTTATACACAACTTTCTTTTATATGGTGTATAAACCACTTTGACTTTTAATTTTATACAAAAGGAATCATTTTCTACGAAGCGTTTTACAAAATGACAAAAAAGAATGTTTCTTTTAATGTACGCGGCGACAACGACTTTTTTCCGCCGCCGCGAGTATTATTTGACTTTGGCTTCCTCAACAAGCCATAATGTTTTTAAAATAAAATAAATACCATATACTATTTTTTTGTATTTCAGTATTGAAAATGTTTTTGATAAAGGATTATATTATGTCAATATATTTAAATGATATATTGTGATTGAAATGTGGAAATGTAATCATTCCTTAATGTTGGTTTTATGTGTTATGATTTTATAATGGTACTTGGACATTTTAACAGGTGGTTATGTTATAAACCATATGATGGGTGGTGCCATGAATACCAGGACGGGTGGTTACATTATGACCTCCAATGCATTGGGTATGGAAGTCGGCCGTATGGATATTCTATTAAGTATGTATGGAAATTGGATGTATGGCTATTCCATTAAGTGATATGTGTGGGAGTTGACCGTATGGTTATTCCACTTAAGTATGGTTATGACCTAAAATACCTTTATATATGTTATGTGTTCTTTATATGGGTTTTATGGTAATCCTTTGGTTACAAAAAGGTAAGTAATGATATTTTATTCAGTGAAGAGTTTTTACTGCTTCATATAGGTGAAAAGTATTACTTTGATAATGTATACATGGTTTACTTTTTGTTTTGATAAACTAACAGTTTTTATTCTTTGTGTATCCCTTACTGAGTTTTTATGCTATCCCACGTTTTTGAAATGTTTTTCCCAGGACTTATCATGGAATAGGTTCAAGGATGGGATCAAGGGAAAGTCATGCTACCTAAAACATGAAACTAGACATGTTTCTTTTTAAGAGTTTTTATTTTATGGAAATTTAGTAGAAGAGACTACATTGTAATCTTTTGAGATGTAAAAGTTATGTCCTAATTCTCTAAAACTCTAAACCTGAAAAGATCCTCAATGTGAATTATTCATTTAATTCAATTTTAAGTATGGTTTAAGGCTGGGGCCTTATAAATGATACTCCTATCTCTGAGATAACATGACCAAAAAAGTGAATCTGATCCATCTCAAAGTGACAATTTGAGAGCTTAGCATATAACCGATGCTCTCATAGTGTACTCAAAACTATCTCAAGATGGGTATCATGGTTTTGTTGAGTGTCAGAGTACACCAACATATCGTACATGAAGAAAACCACAAAATAATCCATGTAGAGATGGAACAATCAGTTCATCTGTGCCATAAAACCTACAGGCATGTTCGTGAGACCGAATGGCATACCAATAAATTTATATAGACCATACCTGCTCCAGAATCCGATGAGGGGTATATCACATGGTCTAATGCACAACTGATGATAACCGTACCCAAAGCCAATATTAAATAATTTCCGGGCTCCTCAAAGCTGATCAAAGAGATCATCAATCCTTGGAAAAGGATATCGGTTCTTGACCATCAACTGGTTCAACATCCGATAATCCGCAAAAACCATGAGGGTGCCGTCTGGGTTCTTCGCAAATAAAAAACATGTGAACCCCATAGAGAAGTATTGGTTCAGATGAAACACATTGCCTGCAACTCCTCCAACTGCTTCTTCAACTACAGCAACTCTAGTGTAGCCATCTTATAAGGAAGAATGGACACGGGTGCCGCTCTTGGAACAAGATCAATGGAAAATTCCACCACTATCTCCATAGAGAATCCTAAAAAGCCTTCTGGAAATACATCCCCGAAATGATCCACCACTAGAAGATTGTCTAACTGAGAAGTCTCATAATCTTCCAGATATTATCTATCAATCTGGGCTATAACTCCTCCTATCCCATGATGATCTAGACCCACTCTACTCACCCGGACATCCCACTCACCCTTATGAAGAAATGATATGCCCACTAGTTATGTGAAACTCACCCTACGACCATAGCATTCGACAAATTCCTAGAAGGTAACTACCCAGTTCATTATGAGAATGACATCATATCCTGTAATCTCTAGGACATAGAGGTCCCATAAAAATGATACCAACCAACCTCTAGAGTGAACTCCTTACACTGACGTACAATTGTTGTTCTAGTGCCTAACAGAGTTTTTAGTGTCAAGATGTCAGCAAAAGAAAAGATGCAGAGCCCAAGGATCTCCACAACAACAAATTATATAAAGTTATAGGAATCCCTTGTATCGAAAAAAACAGAAGATAAAAATAAGGAAACGAAGATTGTATCTTGAACTGTAGAAGGTCCCAGATCCTACTCCTACCGGGTCTACTCCACTACAAAGGTCTGGCCTTCTCCATGGCCCTCTGACCCTGTTTGACCACTCGGAGCTAATCCAAACTGTTTTCGCTGAAAAAATCGGCAAATAACCACCATGACCATAAACTCAAACATGGCATGAATGTCCAGAAGAACTCCAGTTCCCTGATTGTTGAGAAACTGGTGGTGCAACTCTCATACGTGGAGTCATAAAAGAAACCATGTCACCAGCTACTGGTGAAAAGAACTGATGAAAGCGCTGAAGGTGACCCACCATGCCGCATGATCGGCACTCCACTGGGTCTCTAGGGAAGTTTGGCCTCGTATACCCACTATCCCCACACCGGTTTCACACCATCTGGCTACCAGAAGAAGTGTCTCATCTACGTGGATCACCGCACTAAGACTACATGTGGCGCTTCCTACTATTAGTTGGAGGGATGCTAACTTCTGATGTTGAGCCAACTCTACTCACAACTATAGAATCCATCATTTTGCACTCCCTGATTAGGACCGGGTTGAAAATAGAAGTGATAGAAGTCCACTAGAATATGTTCACATGCGATTGAATGTTGTGCCTCATACCATTCTCGAACATCCATTGCAGGAATAACGGATCATCTCTTGAAATAGTTGTGGAGCGCTACGGCTCGGTAAAGCTAGAGGAATACTCCATAACAGAAAGATTACCCTGATCTAGAAACATAAAATCTAGGGCTCTATAGGCACTCAAGGTCTCTGGATATAATTATTAATAGAATATGCACTGAAACTCATCCCACACCATAACTTGCTGGCATCCCAAATATGACATCACATCTCGCCACCTCTTTAAGGAGATCTGAAGGATATAGGTAGCGAGCATTACCCTCCTATTTGGAGGTGTATTTAGATTCTCTTGGATCATTAGCATGACTTATATCTATGAATCTAATGCCTGAGTCCCTCCTCCCCTTATCATCGTGGGAAGATCCTGCAGCTGGAAAAACAGCGTCAAATCAGCCATTGATGGGGTAGGAGGCAGTTCCGCCAGAAAGGTCTGCATCATCCTCAAAAAGACATCCCTAAAATATGCATCATCACCTGTGTCTGGTATAATGGGTGGTTCCAAGAATAGCACAACAGAAGGATCTATGGGTAGTCCCGGATCAGCCACATCTGGTGTCCGATCACTACCCTGCAACTGGAGCACAACCAGACGACGTCTAGGTTGCATGACTCTGCATGGTCAAATTAAGACCTTAAATCAATATTATCAAGGACTGAAAACTAGATGTTTAAGAAGGGAACATGATAAAGAAAGCACTGAAGTTTACAAAACATGACTACACGACATGTACAATTATTACACGGAGTGTTCCCTTAAATCATTTACATGGGCGTGTACTTCTGCTGAAACTAGTCATGTAACACCGCAAACACACGGAGTGCACATGAATCTTTTTAACCTACCCGAATCCTTCTATACAGTTAGGCCACATGGCTATCCTAATACAAGACTACACGGTGTGTTAAAGATATACATGTCATCTACTAGACAAGCTTCACCTGACCAGTGTTGTTAGTGACACTGCCTGACCCACGGATCACACTACACGACATTTTCAAGGTGTAAACGACGTGTATGTCAAATAATTACACCGACCTATGTTGGTGGTTACACGACTGGCTACCTCGGTCACACAACATGGTGTGTTCAGATGGTACACGTCATGTCCCTAAAAAAAATTCCATATCGTGGGTCTATTCCCACACAGTTTATGACATTGTTAGAGACTACATGGAATGTACTTAAGAAAAATACTTTCTTCACGAACAGTGGAACACATGGCATGTAGTCAAAACTACACGGCGTGCGTTATGGGTTTTTCTAGAAAGTAAGCCTCAAAAACAATTCCAGAGTCCAAAAAAACACTGAAACAAACATTGAAATATCCAAATTCCAATTCGTGAGGGTCCATACTCCATGAGAATCAATGTTTGGCATCATATACATGTCATAACTTGAAAAAAATGTAATTATCCACAAAATTCCAGTCTATGAGGGCCCATAACACCTAAAAAACCAAATTTTTGCATTCATTCAAACAAAACATTACCCAAAAAATACCCTATGAAATAGCATGCATTTTTATCAAGGCATCTATCAAAATACCATACATATTCTACAAAACATCTATCACAACAATATTCTATGTCTAATGCATCCTAAATTGCATGGAAAGAATGCATGACATGTTATTTATAACAAGTTCCTATATGATGCATAATATGGCATACCCTTATCTAATCGGGTTGTGACAGAAATAGAACCTCGATAACATCATCAATAACAACACAAATCATGTGAACCACTGAAGGTGAAATCAAATGAACTATAATAATAAAAAAACCAGAAAAATTAAGATTAAACAAGGTAGATTGGTTTTTCCCAGTACAAGGGTTTGCTATACCCGGGCACATCTTATTACCGAGTACCAATTTCGTCCTATACCACGTTATAGGATACAGATAGTAAGTAAAGAAGAAAATAGTTCCATTGATACCACTTTGTAACATCCCGGTTCTAGAAACCACCCAGTGGTGCCCCGTACCCGGTTGGTCACATGGCCTCAAGCGCATTTCACCGAACGCCAGAGGCTGCCGATTAGCAGCGAGAGCCTTGGGTGTGAAAGTGGGGAAACTATTCACTCATTGACAGAGTAAAAATCAGAATTAAATGAATACATAAAATAGTAGAAGCAATAATAATATCATACCCAAAAATAAACATCGAAAATTGATAGAATAAAATGGAGCACACATATGAAATGTTTCATGATACATATTTATAGGAAAACAGTGAAACAAAGCACAATTATAGGAATACAATAATGTAACAAGTACAAAAGAAAATAGTAATAATCTCCTCAGCATCGCAAGCCTATTCATGGTTCCGTTCTCTCCAGCTCCACAACATGTCATGTACCGGATGTATATGGGTGCTTTCCCTTGTCTATACCTGGAACAATATAATCTTATTGGGCCCAAAAGTGTGGCCCTAATAGGGTGTGAGACTAATCCCAGTTAGAAACAACCACGAGATCAGTACCTAAAATAAAATTATTATATGGTAGGTAAAAGTACATGAAACAGTAAACAAGAAGTTAATCAACAGTAAACAATCCACAGTTTCAATATCAAGAAACAACAAAGCAAACAGATAAACAAAAAAGGTAACCCTCTTGGAAGCACACTCAGTCTAACCCATCTAGTCTTACCCAACAAGTACAAGCAACCCTCTGGGAAGTACACATAGTCTAACCCCTCTGGTTCAGGTTAAGAATAGACTCTCTGAGAAAGCACTCACCGTCAATTCCCCATATAGTCTCGTATTGGAACTAATGGCGCTATAGGGAAGCACTTACGTCACATTCCCTCTGTGGCCCTCGTAGAGGAACTACAGACACACTGAGGAAGCACTCAACATCAATTCCTCACGTGGTCTCGTATTGAAAAATTATAAAGACACTCTAGAGAATCCCTCAACATTCATTCTCCATATGGTCTATACACTGGGTTCTCACGAAACTATGTAAGTCAAGCAAGTGTATAAGTACGTATCAGCCAAGGTAATCCTAAAGAATTACTTGGCTATCATTCAACAACATAACAACATAACAGAACAATAGTCACACCATCCTACAATACTAGGAATGGGAATGTAAATTGCCGCCAAATAGGCAAACTAGACCCAAAGGTCAAATCAAGAAAAACATTCATGGGCAACAATGCCAAAGCACACAAATTTACCCGATTCAAAATCAATTATCATCTACTTAATAATACAAGCATAACAGGAAAAAAATTGGGCTAAAACGGTAAACGTGTGATACCTCGTTTATTGGAATTGGACAATTATTAACATAAAACTCATGGAATTTAAACAGAATGGAACAAACCACCTACATCGACGTTAGGAGATCTCCATATGTGAATCTCGAGGCTTGAATCACCTTAGAATGTCGATGATATATAAAAAAACCTAAAATTTTCAATAGAGGATAACTTGAGAAAGTGATGGAATCATGAAACAATGATGAAGAAGAAGAGAGAGATTTTTGAGGTGATCCCAACAAAATCGATGGCGATGGAATCAGAGTTCGGATGCTCAGTTAGGGGCTCGGAGGAAGATCGCGGTCGTACGGGTCCTCTCGGCCTAACATGACCAAGAAAAAGATTGTTCCGGCGATTAGACGTGACCCCAGTGAATTTAATGAAAAAAATAAATACATGGCGTGTACTTTTGATGTACACAGCGTGTACTTGCCTATTCTATAATCCACTTTATGTGTCCTCCAGGTAACCCACATATAGCCATATGCATGGCCGCTACACGGCTAGAAAACAGCTACCTGTGGTAATCGAGTACACCTTGTGTACTCATAAAGTACATGACATGTACTTCGAAAAGTTCCATAAAATCTTATTTTTCTCAAAAATAACCATAAAAGGAAAATATACCTGAAAAGAAGATTTGGGTTCAGAGGCCATAAATTGCCTACGGAATACATCTAGTTAGAAATCAGAAAACTCTAAAGCCTTTTGGTGGATAAAAAAACGAATATTGTGGTAATGGAGGAAAGAAGATAGTATTAGATAGAAATTCGAGCGAGATCTATGTTTTTAGGATCTATCTTTTATTGAGTGAAAATTTAGTTGCACGGTTTGGAAAACTGAAAGGCAACCGTGTTCCAGCCACTGAATCTTGGATCACCTAGAATTGTGGGCCTATATAGATAGAAACACCATTTACCAAGCATGAAAAACACATATTTTTTCTCTTTTAATGGTGATGCCTAAGTGACCACATGGTTTGGAAAAAATAATGTGCCTACCCAAAAGCCATATTCTCACTTTGCACGGTTTCAAGTAATAGTTTCACAACATCAACCAGGAATGCTCAAATCATTCACTTTTATAAAATACCCAACAATATTCCTATAGTACTACAAACTATATCAAACATTACCCAACCAATTCAAATAATTAAAATTCATAATGAAACTGTTATTTAATTTAAACTAAGGGTACTACTTGAATCCATCATTCTTAAATGTTTTGTTTTTTGTGAGTTAGACTCTCCGATCATTTTTCATATCTGTTATGATTGAGAACCTCATGTATTGTCATTCTAACTCATATTATAATACGTTTTTTAGGTAATATACACATTTCCCTAAAACCCATGGTTCATTTTAGTCATAAAAATTAGCAAATAAAAAAGTGTCAAATTGACTAACTAATAATTATAAATAAAGGGGTATAAAAAAATTAATAAAAAATCACCATTAAAACATATTCTTATTTTTATTTCAATGCGGGCCTATATTATTTTTACATTAACCTATGAAAGTCTTAGTTTGATATGGGTTAATTTCTGACATGATATATTATAATTATAGAATTAATCCCTTAATGATACTACGAATTACATCCCTCATATGGGTCTATAATGATTCAACGATAAAAACATTAAAATCTAATGTCAATGTCAAAACATGTTCAAAGGATGGGTTTTACAAACATGAAGTAATGGTCTATATATTTTAAACCAACTCATTTTTGGGTTATAACACATAGGTACATCTTTACTTATACGATTTTTAGATGTATAATATTGACATTGATTTATTATAGGAAAACCATATACAACCATATTTACAAATATTTATTATATCATCCTATACTTAGTGATGACACTATTATTTTCCTATGTTTCTCTATGAATAATAACATATGTGACCCAAATAATTTCCAAAATAACTAAATAAGTTACTCAATTATTTTCCAAAATTTATAGACCATATTTTTGTACCAACTACTGAGACCAAATATGACATTAAATTAATTAAACATTGATATCTTGATTTCAAATTAACATCTCAAAACACTCTCATAACCCAAAGGACCAAAGGAATTAGTTACATTTAGATTAGCTTCATAAAAATCATATTTAACTATAGTTTTAACAATTTCCTATGATAATAATCATATGGAATCTTTTCAAGGTTTCTCACATGGTATAGTTTACTTTATAGCTAGGAGAATGAAAAAATTAGAATATTTTGAGAAAAAAAGATAATTAATTTATATCATATAATAAAATGAAGGTAAAAATTATAAAGATATAAATATTATCATAACTGATAAAAACATCTTAGGTAACAATAAAAGAAACATTTTATAGTAATATAATTCTATAATAATATCTTTTAAGGAGACATCAAATTTAATAAATGAATCAAAACATATCTTGATTCACTCATAACATATGAGGGTTGAATAAAAGTGAAGAAAACATGTAAAATAAGACTTTATCATAAAAATAAGGAATTTTATGATAATGAAATTCATCTTGAGAATTTAGCATAACACAAGGAAATAAAATTCAATTTCGAATAAATTTAAATACATTTATAAAACAGGGAACAATGATAAACATTGGTCATCTTGTGGGATAAGCCCCATTATACAAAAAAACTAGATGAACAAACTAATTCTTTTCATGCCTAAAATTTGAGTAATCCTATCATGACCATTCCTATGTTAGAAACTTATAATGGGAATATGAGACAGTATCATGAGATATAAAATTAATTCAAAAAATATTGGGGAGTATAAGACCCCACCGGTCAATATCCAATCATATATTGGAAACACAAAATCAGTCCTAAAAATATCCAAAATAACTCAAGTTAAATAAATGTTATGAATAATCATTCCCAAAAAATTACATATTATGAACATAATATTTAATAAGATATAAAAATATCAATTTTTAAAAAGTATTATATCATAATAACATAATTATTTTTATAAAGGAGTTAAATTTATGAATGATTATACATAGAGTATTTTATTATTAGAAAAATAAAATAAAATTAAAAAAATTATCACTAAAGAAAAAATTAGTAATAATAATAGGTTCATAAACGGTAATAAGTAAATTATTAAAACATTATTATAAACTATTACGAAAAAAATATCCTCAAATTTATATAATTCATTCAAAATGGATATGTGAATATTTGTAGAAAACATTTAAAGGTTAAATATTAATTAATGATTAAATTCTTCTAAAATATTAATGATAGATTTTTTTTTAAAAAAAGTACATTTAAAATAAAAGTAAATAAGGATGTAATTGAAATATATATAATTTTTATGAAATTTAAATGTATAGTAGTTGAAAAAACTAATTATTTTTAATGATTGTAGTATCATTTGAAATTTTTTAAATTACCTTTATTGAATCCTAAATCGTTAAAAGAATATAAAATTTTTTTTTAAACTAATTAGATTTAATAAAATGATCATTAGAGATATAAACAAACTAAATTTTCATTAGTTAATTTATAAAATTATTTATATTTAAAAATATTGATATGGAAACAAAATAAATAAAGGTACACATGAACTATTTATAGAAAACCATAATAATGAAACACTAAAATCAGCAAGCAAAAAATATTTAATATAAAATATTTAATTTAAAATGAATTAATTTTGAATGAAAATGAAAAATATTTAAAGGTTAAAATGGATAAACCATGAATTTTAATACTCCAAAAAGAGTTACTATGTCTAAAAGAATGTATTTAAATCATGAAAACCATATTAAACCATTGTAACGACTCAGACATTCATTAATGAAATTATTTTTATGATGTAATTAAATGTCTTATTACGGATATGTAGAACATATGAACATCCTCGGTTTTATGTTTTTTGATTTTAATGAACATTTATTCATTTCAACTGTTGTTAATATAGTCGTTAAACAGTTATCACAAGATGAGTAAAAATATAGGGCTTTAACAAATTCAATTTACTCATACAAAGGAAGCCATGGCCTCATCCAATAGAATTTCACCATACGAAGTAAATTTTTCAGAGAAAATAAAGGAGGTGGCATCATTGGGCTTCACTCTTGACCAATCAAAGTTAAGCTTCAACACATTAAGCTCTAGTGGAATCACCTATGGGAGAAGTGGAAGTTTATCAAGATTACCCCCTGAGTGATTTTATCTGAGACACCCCAAGAGTCTGTCACAACCGCACACCTTACCATTATTCCATATATGTGTTATTTAAGGGTTTATCTAACAAGACACTAGAACATTAGTTGGGTACATTATATTGTTATCAAATAATGAATATACATTCATCGTTACATTGTAAATAGTTTTTGAAGCTAAAATACTATATTTTGATAATATTCAATTAAGAAATATATTTTGATGAATTAATGGTTTTTTAATTAGATTATATTTTAAAAAAATATTATTAATAAATTAATTTCTATTACATATAAATGATATTATAATTTTTATTAAGGCTTGAAAGATGTTTCATGTCAAACCCCATTAATTATATATAAAAATCAGTTTTTATTTTAAAATTAAAAATTCACATATTTAGAAATTTATTTATATAAAATTAATATTATTTTCAGAAATAGGATGTCTAAATTTTCCAATGTTGAATTTTTCATAATTTTCGGAAACATATCTTTTCCCGTTATCCCACCGGAGATTCAAATTCATGTCCATGTATATCTTTGTGCATCTAATGTGAATATAGATTGAAGAACTATGAGAATCATCAAATATATCCTTATTTAATTCTATTATGGGAGGAATAAAAATTGGGTTCTTAAAACTTATTACTTCACCACAATCAAGGCTGAATTTAAGAACATTTGTCACCTTATTTTTTAATCTCTACATCTTTATTTTATGCATCCTTAATCATAAATTTTATATATGGTTGGGCATTAATATGAGAAATATAATATTACCATCCTTCACTTAAAATATCTATATCCAACCTTTGAAAATCCATAAATATTGGATCATTTGTTATCCACATCATGGATAGGCTAGCATGATCTTATCGACTCAATGCGTCTTCCTCCTTGTTTTCTTTACCAGTGTGGTAATGTATTGAAAATTCGTAATATATAATCAACTCCCAAAATATTATTTGGTTCATATTCACCTATGTTTTTTTGAAAATATACATTAAATATTTATAATCTGTATAAATATCACACATTTCACAATAAATATAATGCCTCCATATCATTAATTCCATGATTATAACAGCTAAATAAAAATCACGAGTTAGGTAAATTTTCTCATGTATTTACAATTTTCATAATGAATAGTCTATCAGAATTTCATTTTTAATGAGAACACATCCCAATACCTTCTTTGATCCATCACTATAGATCACAAATATTTCTCCACTATAAGGCAGTGTGCGCACAAGTGAACTGGCTAACCTTTTTTTAGCCTTTTGAAATTATCTTCCCACTCTTCCATCCATACGAATAGAACTCTTTTCTGAGTCAACATTGGTAGTGGATTAGATAATTGGGAAAAATACATCACAAAATGTCGATAATATCCATCCAAAACCAGAAAACATCGAATCTCAATTACTCTTTTTGTTCTCGACCAACATTCAACAACCTATGTTTTTTATCGATCCATAAATATCCAATATATTGATATTATGTGTCCCAAAAAATGAACTTTTCTAATTTCAAAAGAAAAACTCGGTAAATTTTTCATAAAGGTTGCCTTTTCTTAGGGTCTTTAGAATAATTGTCAAGTGGTCTTCATGTTCTTCATTTCACTTCAAATATCCAAGAATATCACCTTAAAAACTATCACAAACCAATCAAGATATTCTCTAATGATTGTATTCATTATATCTATGATGATATAAAGGTCATTAGTAAGACTAAAAGGAATCACTATGAATTCATAGTGTTCATAACTTGTAAGGAATGCCACCATTGTTATATCCTCTTCCTTAACCCTTAATTAATGATTTCTTGAATAAATATCAATCCTATTAATGTATTGAGCTCAGAATATTTGATAGAATAATTCATCAAAGCAGTGAGGAGGATATTTATTATTAATAGTTACCTTGTTATGTTTAAATAATAAATGAATCATCTCATTGATCCATCTTTTTCCCTAAAAATAGAATAGGTCCTCCCCAAGGTTACTCGCTATAGTGTATGAATCCTTTATCAATATTATATTTGAGTTGCTTCTTCAAATCCTAAAACACAATTAGGTTCATTATATATGGTTTTTTTAAAATAAGAATATTACCATGTATGAGTTATATGGAAAACTCAACATCATGATTTAGTGGAAGACCTAGAAATTACTCTAGAAATATGTCATAAAACTCCCACACAATGGGAGTATTTTTAATCATGAGTTCCACCCCAACAAATTTATATAAATAACATTCATTTATAGTTATCAAAACCCATAAGATTAATAAAATTTCAATTAGAAGGTTATATTTAATATTTCATCGATAGATGATCATATATTGATATGGAATAGGAATTAGGACATACCTTCCATTAAAATTGATATGATATCCATATAAAGAAAGCCTATACATTATATGAATCACATAAACATTCACTATAAAAATGATCATAATATTTATTGGAAGAACATTCTCACAAACATCAACTAGAGATGAATTATGAACAATTGATGCGACTGTTGTGCCACTAGGGGTCTCCACAGCTAACTCAACAAATAATTGTTGAGGTAATAAAATGATACCCTAAGAAAATTCTCATGATATAGAATACTTGGTTTCCCCAGAATCAAATAAAAAATTTTCTATTTTAGGGAAGATGGTATGTGTATCATTAAATACATTCTTATCAAAATCTACAACACTAAAATTGATTCCATGTGAAATTCCTCTATCTTGTTACTTATTATTTTTTTTGACATTGATCGCCATCAATGATCTGTGGATTAGGGAACTTATTGGTAAAATACCTCATTTTCTTGAATGTGTATCAGTTAGGTGAAATTAGTTCATTCTAAAAAGCATTTTCTATGTTCACATAAATAGAATTCTTTTTTCCTGCAGTTTATAAGTCAACTGGATAATGAAATTCTTCTCCACACAAAAAAAAACTTTTACTGGTCCATTTATGAATATTTAAACCATGTTTGCTTCAACATGTTGATCATAAGTGGAAACTAGTATTCTTTTCAGTGGGGTCTTTAGATTTTCCATCAAAATCCATTTTTCTCTTCTTATCACACATTTATGAATGATGGGTTACTCTAATACCTATCTATACATTTTGAGCACATTGAAATATTTCCTCATAGCTATTAATTTCTGTTATAGATAATTCCATTCGGAGACATTGTTTTAAGACACTAAATAGTGGATCAATTTTACTCTTAGTTTGGATAATAATTCAAGAATCTTACCCTGCATGTCTTCTAAAATTTGATCACAGGTACCAAAAAATTCATCATTAATTTTCATAAATTCTAGGAAGTCCTTATCCATAATTTTATGATGAATATAATAAATTTACTTATTGAAAAATAATTTAATGAACTTGTCCCATTCCATGGACTGAATTTCATCTCATTGGCTCATATTCTTAGTGAGATTCCACAATTGATCATATTCACCTTCAAAATTGTAGATTGATAAGGTGACATTATCAGGATAAGAACATTGTTGAACTAGAAATACTTTTTTAGTGGAACTGATCCATGTTTTATCCACTAATGGATATAATATCCCGCATAATGAAGGAAGATGTTGGCTCATGATGGACTCAACAAAATGTTTCTCCCTCCTTTTCTCGTTTGGAAGTACTTCATGATTCATATCTTTAAATGGATTTTTGGGCATGGATACAATAATTTTCATTCCATCTCTGATAACACTTAGTCCCTCAGGGGGACATTCATTTAATTTCCCATCACATTTAGTATTAAAAAGTTTACTTCGGGATCCATCCGTTGACTAAATCCAAGAAGCATAGTGTGATAAACATTAATCCTAACATGAAAACCTTATAATCAAGAATAAAATTTTAAAAATAGGACACATTAAATTTTATACTAAGTTATTCGGGTTCATTTTTAAAACACTAGTATTGTATAATATACTCAAAAAATCTATAGGGTTTTGACTAAGGGTTTCTCATTCTACTTTATAAAGGTTAACTATACCTTTCCTTTGATACCAAGCTTAGAGACCCATACATTACAAACATTGATATTACATCAAATTTTATGTATATTCATTACAACATATGTTAATTCCATGAATAGACCATACATGTATAATGTCATTAGAAATTTTGAAACATAAACATCTTGTTCATAAAACATCTACATTCTCTCCAACTTATTTCTTCATAACCAGACAGTCTTTTTGTATAACAATGTTAATACCCTTCTTCATTATCTGAGGAAAAGAAACAAATGAAAGGGTGACTTCATAATTCTTATTAAGGGTATAATAGGTAAATATGAATAAAATCACAGTCATATCCTTAAGAACAGAACATTTAAAAATAATATCCTACCTGTGAAATATCTTGAAATCATGTTATAGAATAAATGTTCATAAGAGTATATAGACAAAATCCAAAAGGTTATAACATGATACATAATTATTTTTAGAATACACATAATTATATACAATCATTTTAATATTATCCAAGTGTCGTATCAATGACCATCATAACTGAAAAATTCCATTACTGAACCAAGATTACATGCTATTCTAGCCATTAATTACTGAACCAGACGTTTTTTTTTTGTTTCTATCATGTCTACCTCATGACATATAAATTTTTTCCTGTATTAATTGGAGGTGTATATTGGTCCATCCAATCTCAAAATTAAATCATTCTTACATTTCCTACAAAAACATATATCATTCATCGTAGCATAACCAATGAAAATGAAAAATATTTAAAGGTTAAAATTGATAAACCATGAATTTTAATACTCCAAAAATAGTTACTAAGTCTAAAAGAATGTATTTAAATCATGAAAACCATATTAAACCATTGTAACGACTCAGACATTCATTAATGAAAATTTTTTTATGATGTAATTAAATGTATTATTACGGATATGTAGAACATATGAACATCCTCGGTTTTATGTTTTTTGATTTTAATGAACATTTATTCATTTCAACTGTTGTTAATATAGTCGTTAAACAGTTATCACAAGATGAGTAAAAATATAGGGCTTTAACAAATTCAATTTACTCATACAAAGGAAGCCATGGCCTCATCCAATAGAATTTCACCATACGAAGTAAATTTTTCAGAGAAAATAAAGGAGGTGGCATCATTGGGCTTCACTCTTGACCAATCAAAGTTAAGCTTCAACACATTAAGATCTAGTGGAATCACCTATGGGAGAAGTGGAAGTTTATCAAGATTACCCCCTGAGTGATTTTATCTGAGACACCCCAAGAGTCTGTCACAACCGCACACCTTACCATTATTCCATATATGTGTTATTTAAGGGTTTATCTAACAAGACACTAGAACATTAGTTGGGTACATTATATTGTAATCAAATAATGAATATACATTCATCGTTACATTGTAAATAGTTTTTGAAGCTAAAATACTATTTTTTGATAATATTCAATTAAGAAATATATTTTGATGAATTAATGGTTTTTTAATTAGATTATATTTTAAAAAAATATTATTAATAAATTAATTTCTATTACATATAAATGATATTATAATTTTTATTAAGGCTTGAAAGATGTTTCTTGTCAAACCCCATTAATTATTTATAAAAATCGGTTTTTATTTTAAAATTAAAAATTCACATATTTATAAAATTATTTATATAAAATTAATATTATTTTCAGAAATAGGATGTCTAAATTTTCCAATGTTGAATTTTTCATAATTTTCGGAAACATATCTTTTCCCGTTATCCCACCGGAGATTCAAATTCATGTCCATGTATATCATTGTGCATCTAATGTGAATATAGATTGAAGAACTATGAGAATCATCAAACAGATCCTTATTTAATTCTATTATGGGAGGAATAAAAATTGGGTTCTTAAAACTTATTACTTCACCGCAATCAAGGCTGAATTTAAGAACATTTGTCACCTTATTTTTTAATCTCTACATCTTTATTTTATGCATCCTTAATCATAAATTTTATATATGGTTGGGCATTAATATGAGAAATATAATATTACCTTCCTTCACTTAAAATATCTATATCCAACCTTTGAAAATCCATAAATATTGGATCATTTGTTATCCACATCATGGATAGGCTAGCATGATCTTATCGACTCAATGCGTCTTCCTCCTTGTTTTCTTTACCAGTGTGGTAATGTATTGAAAATTCGTAATATATAATCAACTCCCAAAATATTATTTGGTTCATATTCACCTATGTTTTTTTGAAAATATACTTTAAATATTTATAATCTGTATAAATATCACAAATTTCACAATAAATATAATGCCTCCATATCATTAATTCCATGATTATAACAGCTAAATACAAATCACGAGTTAGGTAAATTTTCTCATGTATTTACAATTTTCATAATGAATAGTCTATCATAATATCATTTTTAATGAGAACACATCCCAATACCTTCTTTGATCCATCACTATAGATCACAAATATTTCTCCACTATAAGGCAGTGTGCGCACAAGTGAACTGGCTAACCTTTTTTTTAGCCTTTTGAAATTATCTTCCCACTCTTCCATCCATACGAATAGAACTCTTTTCTGAGTCAACATTGGTAGTGGATTAGATAATTGGGAAAAATACATCACAAAATGTCGATAATATCCAACCAAAACCAGAAAACATCGAATCTCAATTACTCTTTTTGTTCTCGACCAACATTCAACAACCTATGTTTTTTATAGATCCATAAATATCCAATATATTGATATTATGTGTCCCAAAAAATGAACTTTTCTAATTTCAAAAGAAAAACTCGGTAAATTTTTCATAAAGGTTGCCTTTTCTTAGGGTCTTTAGAATAATTGTCAAGTGGTCTTCATGTTCTTCATTTCACTTCAAATATCCAAGAATATCACCTTAAAAACTATCACAAACCAATCAAGATATTCTCTAATGATAGTATTCATTATATCTATGATGATAGAAAGGTCATTAGTAAGACTAAAAGGAATCACTATGAATTCATAGTGTTCATAACTTGTAAGGAATGCCACCATTGTTATATCCTCTTCCTTAACCCTTAATTAATGATTTCTTGAATAAATATCAATCCTATTAATGTATTGAGCTCAGAATATTTGATAGAATAATTCATCAAAGCAGTGAGGAGGATATTTATTATTAATAGTTACCTTGTTATGTTTAAATAATAAATGAATCATCTCATTGATCCATCTTTTTCCCTAAAAATAGAATAGGTCCTCCCCAAGGTTACTCGCTATAGTGTATGAATCCTTTATCAATATTATATTTGAGTTGCTTCTTCAAATCCTAAAACACAATTAGGTTAATTATATATGTTTTTTTTAAAATAAGAATATTACCATGTATGAGTTATATGGAAAACTCAACATCGTGATTTAGTGGAAGACCTAGAAATTACTCTAGAAATATGTCATAAAACTCCCACACAATGGGAGTATTTTTAATCATGAGTTCCACCCCAACAAATTTATATAAATAACATTCATTTATAGTTATCAAAACCCATAAGATTAATAAAATTTCAATTAGAAGGTTATATTTAATATTTCATCGATAGATGATCATATATTGATATGGAATAGGAATTAGGACATACCTTCAATTAAAATTGATATGATCTCCATATAAAGAAAGCCTATCCATTATATGAATCACATAAACATTCACTATAAAAATGATCATAATATTTATTGGAAGAACATTCTCACAAACATCAACTAGAGATGAATTATGAACAATTGATGCGACTGTTGTGCCACTAGGGGTCTCCACAGCTATCTCAACAACTAATTGTTGAGGTAATAAAATGATACCCTAAGAAAATTCTCAATATATAGAATACATGGTTTCCCCAGAAACAAATAAAAAATTTTCTATTTTAGGGAAGATGGTATGTGTATCATTAAATACATTCTTATCAAAATCTACAACAGTAAAATTGATTCCATGTGAAATTCCTCTATCTTGTTACTTATTATTTTTTTTTGACATTGATCGCCATCAATAATCTGTGGATTAGGGAACTTATTGGTAAAATACCTCATTTTCTTGAATGTGTATCAGTTAGGTGAAATTAGTTCATTCTAAAAAGAATTTTCTATGTTCACATAAATAGAATTCTTTTTTCCTTCAGTTTATAAGTCAACTGGATAATGAAATTATTCTCCACACAAAAAAAAACTTTTACTGGTCCATTTATGAATATTTAAACCATGTTTGCTTCAACATGTTGATCATAAGTGGAAACTAGTATTCTTTTCAGTGGGGTCTTTAGATTTTCCATCGAAATCCATTTTTCTCTTCATATCACACATTTATGAATGATGGGTTACTCTAATACCTATCTATACATTTTGAGCACATTGAAATATTTCCTCATAGCTATTAATTTCTGTTATGGATAATTCCATTCGGAGACATTGTTTTAAGACACTAAATAGTGGATCAATTTTACTCTTAGTTTGGATAATAATTCAAGAATCATACCCTGCATGTCTTCTAAAATTTGATCACAGGTACCAAAAAATTCATCATTAATTTTCATAAATTCTAGGAAGTCCTTATCCATAATTTTATGAAGAATATAATAAATTTACTTATTGAAAAATAATTTAATGAACTTGTCCCATTCCATGGACTGAATTTCATCTCATTGCCTCATATTCTTAGTGAGATTCCACAATTGATCATATTCACCTTCAAAATTGTAGATTTATAAGGTGACATTATCAGGATAAGAACATTGTTGAACTAGAAATACCTTTTTAGTGGAACTGATCCATGTTTTATTCACTAATGGATATAATATCCCGCATAATGAAGGAAGATGTTGGCTCATGATGGACTCAACAAAATGTTTCTCCCTCCTTTTCTCGTTTGGAAGTACTTCATGATTCATATCATTAAATGGATTTTTGGGCATGGATACAATAATTTTCATTCCATCTATGATAACATTTAGTCCCTCAGGGGGACATTCATTTAATTTCCCATCACATTTAGTATTGAAAAGTTTACTTCGGGATCCATCCGTTGACTAAATTCAAGAAGCATAGTGTGATAAACATTAATCCTAACATGAAAACCTTATAATCAAGAATAAAATTTTAAAAATAGGACACATTAAATTTTATACTAAGTTATTCGGGTTCATTTTTAAAACACTAGTATTGTATAATATACTCAAAAAATCTATAGGGTTTTGACTAAGGGTTTCTCATTCTACTTTATAAAGGTTAACTATACCTTTCCTTTGATACCAAGCTTAGAGACCCATACATTACAAACATTGATATTACATCAAATTTTATGTATATTCATTACAACATATGTTAATTCCATGAATAGACCATACATGTATAATGTCTTTAGAAATTTTGAAACATAAAAATCTTGTTCATAAAACATCTACATTCTCTCCAACTTATTTCTTCATAACCAGACAGTCTTTTTGTATAACAATGTTAATACCCTTCTTCATTATCTGAGGAAAAGAAACAAATGAAAGGGTGACTTCATAATTCTTATTAAGGGTATAATAGGTAAATATGAATAAAATCACAGTCATATCCTTAAGAACAGAACATTTAAAAATAATATCCTACCTGTGAAATATCTTGAAATCATGTTATAGAATAAATGTTCATAAGAGTATATAGACAAAATCCAAAAGGTTATAACATGATACATAATTATTTTTAGAATACACATAATTATATACAGTCATTTTAATGTTATCCAAGTGTCGTATCAATGACCATCATAACTGAAAAATTTCATTACTGAACATAGATTACATGCTATTCTAGCCATTAATTACTGAACCAGACGTTTTTTTTGTTTCTATCATGTCTACCTCATGACATATAAATTTTTTCCTGTATTAATTGGAGGTGTATATTGGTCCATCCAATCTCAAAATTAAATCATTCTTACATTTCCTACAAATACATATATCATTCATCGTAGCATAACCAATGAAATAAAATGTGTTTTGTAAACACAATTCCATCATAATATATATAAAATAAATTGATTTGATGAAAAAAATACATAAAATCAGATTCAAATCAAAGAAATTATATTTATACAAGTATAACCCAATATCATAATACATGGAAAATAATTTGGATTAAACACATATACATAATTCCTAAGGAAAATATCCTTTATTTTTTCAAAAACAATTTCTATTCTCAAAATTCCATGCAATTTTAACGGAAAATATTTTATTTGAAAATAATCATGAAAATGTGTAGAGTAATATTCATAAAAATATGTTGTCATGATATTTTAAAAAACCATACTTTTCATATAAGTTAAAAAACAATCTCCTCGTAGTTTCGCAAGAAAAGTCAAAATGTACCTCAAATCGAATAATGACAACATATTACATTCATACAATTTAATAAAAAATAACAAAAGGTTAAAATTAACATTTAAAAATTGTATAATAATATAAATAATAATACATAATTAGGAAACATGTATGTGAATGATAAATATTCCCCAAAAAAAACATACATATAAACAATCATGGTAAACGTTTGATTGGAAAATAATCCCTTACCTTAGGTACGATATACATTATGAGTACTTGTAACTCATATATAATGACTTAAATAATACTATTAACTTATTCCAGAATTATAATCATTTTTATGATATCATAAATTATTATATTATCATCCAATTATTTGTAACAATTCATTGTCACTCGTTATTCAAATATTAATGACATTATGTACTTAGGCATGTTTGTTTTTGATAACTTCATGTTACACATCACAGGGTATTGTTATATCATTTATATAATGATATTAGAATAATTTATATCATATTTATTCATGAAATTAAATTATATAACCTAGTATTATTGATGATCATGAATAATTAATCATGACTCTTCGTGGAGACAGTAGGACATACGTACACAAGAGCGACGATATCAGTCAAATAATTGATAATTTATATGGAAGTGGATTGTATATAAATTATAAAGAATAATAATAATGTTAAATTAATTATTTAAATCCCTTATAATCATCAGTATACTCATCCAAATAAGGTTTAATTGAATAAAAAATCACACCACATCATAGAGATTGTAAGTCATAAATACAAACACATGATCATATTGTTATTTGTAGGAAAAATAAAAGAGGTATAAGGTTGTACCATAATTATAATAACATCTCAGAATGTATAATTTACTAAATTTATTACATTATTATGGAAACATCATAATATGAGTAAGTATATGAAAAAAATAACATTGAATGATGTGATAAAACAACTGCATTTTTTCGAGTATCTCATATTGATTTACACAGAGGACCTCCCTACAATGGATTTCTACACAAAGTGTGGCCTATAAGTGGAAATTAGGGTTTTTGAGATCATTATTTATCAGATTTTGGATGATCCATGGGGCATGAAAGATGAGATTATGTGGGTAGAGGTTTGTACTTTTATAAGAGGAAGGAGGGGCACTTTAAGAATGTCTTGCAATTTTATATTATTATACAATTAATTTCAAATTATAATAGTTAAAAAGTAATTAATTTAGAGTATGAGATTAGTTTGGGTCGAAATCCTATCAACCAATATGTCATAGAAATGTTTAGGTAAACTATGTGACCTTCTTATTTATCTTTAACCATTAGTTAAAAACATTAATTCTGGAAATTTCTTCTGGAAATATTATAATATAATGTTAATTTAGTAACAATAAAATTCCAAGAAAACCACAAGTGGATAATTAATGAAATTTTTATCATTAATTATGTTAGTTTTCTAAATATTATATTTTTATGACTATTATATAATATAAAAAGTTTGTATTCGTTTTAAATACGTGTTTATGTCAATTTTGAAATTATTTAGTAATTGATTTTTCTTATAGTCCATTCAACTTAATTATTTCTAAAACACATAAATTATCTAAAATATAACCTGTAATATTCATTCATAAAATTTTTGGATTTAATAATAAATTTAATATTTATTTTAATATTTATTATTTTATTTATCTGAATCTATCATTTACAAGGTAATCACTACATCATCATAGTGTAACCAATAAATAAATTTATTTAATGTAAAAAAATTATTAATAAAATACCATGATGTAGAAAATAAATTTATATTTATTTTCCTATTTATTGTAAAATAAAATAGTTATATATCGCTATATTTAAAAAATTAATAAAAGATACACGTTTATATTATATTTCAATTTTCATTAAATTAAAAATTCTAAAAGGTATCTATTATAGCCAAGTGGATCCATGGGTGTCATAAAATATACCAAATGATGATTATTTTCAGAAATATATCATTCAATTGGATTAAAAAACATTTTTGGGTCCTTTTATATTATTATGATATTATTTTTACCCTTATTTAATAAATTTACCCTTTAACTATGGTAAATAGAAAAATAAAAAATTTATAATTTGATAATCTCCAATGATAAAAGTTAAATATTTACCCAATTTGAACATTATTATTCCAAATATTGAATCCGTTTTAAAAAATTTATAAACACAGTGTTGGAATAAATTAGTTTTTAAATCAATCCTATTGTCAGAATGAGAGAACATAATTTTTAAAGATAAAACATTGCAAAATATTGAAATGGTTTTACAAATTAATTAAAATTAAAATTAATTACAATGAAATAAAATATACATTATGTTAAAAATATATTCTATATATACTTTAAAACAATTTAGTATTATAATTTAATAACGTAAATTATTTTGATGAAAAAAGTTGTTTTCAGTTAAAATTTACTGTATTTTTATTATTCAACAAAATTTGAATGATATAAGAAAAATATCAACAATTAAACCAAATAAATTTCTTCCCCTATGTATAAGATCTTATTTATGTTATCATATATATATTATTAATGGGTCAAAATTATAATTTAAATAGGTTTTTCTATTCAAATGAAAAATATTACCCAAAAAATATAGGTTTTTATACAACAAATAGGGTGTATTAACACCCTATGAATAAAATATACATTGAATGAATATAAAAAATACTTCATAATATATATATATATATATATATATATATATCCTTAATTTTAGTATCAAATGTAATTCACTCAAAAATCAAAATATCTAATTGATTTATATTTTTCATAAAAAATTGATATCTAAAGAATTAAAAAATGATATTCATATGTTATTTATACCTAATCATGATATCCTAATGGCTATAATATAATATTATTTTTGTAATAAGGGTATATTTTGGTTTGTTTAAACTTGTGACTGAGTGCAACTTAAGCTACTGAAGAAAAAAAATATTTAAAGCAAATATTACGTAAAATATCTAGGAGTTAGATATATCACCTTGAGTTTTTTTTACCTTTTTAAATAAAATTTATTTCTTACAATGTTTTTAAATTAATTCTACACTAAGCCTAAAATTTTTTATACAATTAAAAAAGATAACCATGTGCCACTAGAAACACCGACCTCGACTATGTGACATGCAACATCGTGTTTCTACAAATGGACATTCTATAATTATTATAATTTAAATAAAAAAGTTATTAAATTACCATTAAAAATAACAATATGAATAGAATAAATATTTTTAAAATATTCTTTATTATTTTAATATATTAATATGACAAAATTTTAATAATATATTCAATTTCTATTAATTCAATAAAGGTTTGAACATAATATATTCTTAAGAGAATTGATTTTTTTGTCCTATGAACAATAATAAATTACATTTAGACACATTTAGGAATATATTTTATAACATAAAAATAATTTCTGAATAAAAATTTTAAAAATTATTATAGGGTGGGTTTTTATTTATTTTTGTCTAAAGAATAATATTTTTAGTAGATAAAAATACTAAATTTTATTATAGAACAAATTTTTCATCAAATTTATTTATATATTTAAATTATTATTTTATTATGTTATAATGTTAAATGACATTAATTGAACATTAATTAATTCAATGTTGGTCATTGGAAATGGTATATAATTAAAATTTAATTCATAACAACCTAATCTTGTAATATTTTTTGTTAAAAAACATGTTGTTGCGACCAATTTGCTGGACTAATTTTAAATTAATTTCTAGATATTTTTTATTATAATATTTAAAAATAGATTAAATTTTTATAAAATACATAATATTTAATTTATAATATCATAAAATTTGTTATTGATAAAAACTATTAGTAATGTAATTGGAATTAATTAAAATGATTAAGTTGAAAATTAGTTTAATAAATGACTATACATTACACTTAATGTAAAAACTAGGATATATTTTTTTCCAAAATCCATTGAATGGTAATATTTTAAACCTATACTCACATGAATATAATTATATTCTTTATTGTATCCACTTTTCGTAGGAAAGTCTTCGGTGGAATTACCTTTTAAAAAATATTCAAATTGTCACTCTACCACAATGAAAAGGCACTAAACTCACCCCCCACATATTCACACCTCTGAAGTCCTTTGGTTTGCCCAAAATAAATTCAAATAATCTCTTGACATCTCTATCTTCCTCCTTGAATCCTCCCATTTGGAATAAATTCATCCAAATAATCGCTTTTGTTAAAAGAAAAAGGATTTACCCAAATTAGAGGAGGTTTGACATAAGGTAAAAGGATTTATATTCTATGTTTTATTTCATTGACATTTATGACTTACTCATAAATCAAGTCATTTGTGTGATGTATATTTTTTATTGAACATATTATATTATTAATATTTTTATATATATGTGTATTAACATTTCCATTTTATGATCTCTCTTCCATGGGGTTTATATTTGAAATGTTACTAAATTGGTCATGTCATTTTGTCTCGATTTTCATTCATTGAGACACATGACATAAATTTCAAAAAACAATATTTTCAAAAAAAAAATTATATATCATAATTTATTCTTATTTTATATATAAAAGTATTGTAAAAAAGTTTTATATTTTTGAATGAATCGTTTATATGTTTTCAATGTGTTTTCAAAAAAATGGTCTTCAAAAAAATTTCAATATTTACTTATATGTTTTCAAATTATTTTCAAAGAAATTTTGTTCTAAATGTTTTCATGAATTATGAATATTTTTTAATTCTTATTATTAATTAAAAGTGTTTTATAATGATTTTATGTAATAAAATTATTTTTTCAATGAATACATGATATTATCCTAATAAAATGCTTTTAAATGATATTTCATAATTTTGGGCACTAAAATCCATGGCCATGATGGATTAGGTATGGAAAAAATAATTTGGGACAACATTAAACCCATACAAGACACAAAAATCACTAAATGGCCCTTCATTGCGACGCTCCATCGCAAAAACCATTAACACCATGAACGCTGCAGAGCACTGAAGGGTTCCTCTACTAGTTCGATGAGCTCCATGAACTCTGTGAAGCACTAACGAACACATATATGAGTTTTCCAACCTTCAATAACATTGTTATGTGATGAAGAATTAGTCCATAATCCTATGGAGATCCATTAATTCCATGATATATTGATGCACACCTTCGTGAGTCTGATGAGCTCCATGAACGTCACGAAGTAGTTACAGAATGCGTTATGAGTCTGATGGACCTGCCTCCATTCATGAAGCATGAATTCAATCATGGTGCACCCTTGAGAATTTTAATACACCGTTCCTATAAAAATGTATCTCACACCCACCACAATGTTTCACTACATTAAAAATTCTCCATTCGAGCACTAATTTCTCTAATTTCCGTTAGCTCCATGAACCAGTGAGAAAATGCATCACCCTAGGTATTTAAACATCGCAAACTATCATTACATTTCATCTGATTTACCATCACATAATGTGGGGATTCCCTTCATGAATCTCCATTTCCATCCCAATAATAGGAGTCCTTGTGGGCACTTAGGACTTAACGGAGCATTCAGCTTTCGTGAAGCACCCCTTAATAACATGTAGACTACAGGCTGTAGTTGGGTCTCCATGAATCACATAGTACTTCATCCAACTAAGTACATATTTTCCATGCTTCATGAAGCACCATCATTAATAAAGATCCTTATATTCACAAACCACTAATGTATCATGAATCCCCTCTTAGCGAGGCCTTCTGCTTCAAGGACCCCTCTATCATACAACACTTCATACTTGTATATAGTGATTTCATGGTTCCTCATGTGATGTCCCTTGTATAATTAACATACATAATGATTATTTTAATAGGTATGATAATGTATATTTCCTCTTTACATAGCCATGATAATTTGGACCCCTAGACTGACCACTCCTCCACCTAACTCCCTTACTGCATTGCTGGTGTCATCCCTTCACCCAGGGCAAAGGATGCTAGTTATGTTTGTCCAATAGGTGAGGAGTGTTTCCTCATCATCCAAGATACATGATGTTATGATTCAATGCACCTACTTCATCAACACAAGATGTTAAACAATGATTGATTCATGTGTGGCATGTCTAGGAGGACTAGAGAGTTTAGGGGAACTGAATCTATCTCATCTCTCTCTCCCCTCCCTTTGGGGTTTTTATCCATGTCGCCGCGAGGCAGACATCACCTAATCCCTGAACCACCTCTTAGGGCCACCCTCCTATTGTATATCCAATTCTAAATATCCCTAGACCCCAATCCCTAAATAATACACACAACATCCCTAATGGAAGTACCTTTATCATCACAATCTTCATGTGTATTATTACTATTTTATCTCCAAACCGTACATGAAGCTTGTGTTATTAGAGTAACAGTGACATGGAAATCCTATTTTGGACACTAACCCCCCATAAAACCCATCATGAATTTTCATTACAAGCCATGCATAAGGTACATGCCCCACATTAAAAATATATGTGTTCTTTGATCCCTATTCTCAAAATAGGGTACATATGAAGCCATACTAAGGTTCAATCCCCTCACTCACCATATTCTATCAATTTAGAATATTTCATGTCGGCTCACTTGGACCCCACATGACGAAAAACTATGATCGTCCTTCCATTTTATAACTACATGGGTATTGATATCTTTTGGGTAGGTAGGAGGCCTCTTTTTTGTTCAATTCCAACCAATGGTAAACTCTTTTGATTCTTTCTAGTGCTGAAACCTCATGATGTGACATCTTTCCTTTTTGGGAGCCATCTTCAAGATCCATCTATTCATAGTGTTTTGATCCATCCACCCATTCATCTATCCATGCATAAGCTTCACACGTTTCCATACTCTTCTAGGCAAGACTGATCATTTTGAGAAAGGCCTCTGATGACACGTAAGCCCTTAGCATGTCCCCATGTCATTGTCTTTTACGTACGCCCCGGTTATAGGCCTCAATTATGTAATATATGGAATTTGATCATTATATTTGAAATAGGTTACATATAAAGACACTTTTATGTTCAATACCATCATCTATTTTCATCATGATATTTCCCCTGGTTCCATATGTCATTGGACAATCCTACCCCAACATGGATGTTTTACTACCTTCAGGTCCCTATTCAATCATTCATTCACACGTCTTCCTCCTTAGGTGTACCATCACCCCACTCCTGGAACTACTTGGACATTAATTCTCAACCACTGGGATGTGTTGGGATCCTCTCTATGGTTGAAGAACATAATTTTATACATTCCATTAATTTAATTACCACATCATCCATATCCATCCCAACCCTTACTCCAGAAACCCCATATCGGCGAGATCATGCCACCCACATTCTCATTGCTCCTAGAAGCACTTATGTAGCTAAATAGGCATAGGCTCTAAACATCATATCCCTCCCAACAAGAGTGATCCTCTTATGAATGGTATCTAACCACATGTATGTCTCAAATCACCCTTTAGATATATGTGGGTATTGATCACGATTTTCTACATATTGTATTTTTCAAGCCTCATTTAGGTTCAATCCCTACAAATGGTAATACTTAGTGTCCTCAACATTGGGTAATGGCATCCATTATCCACCTTTGGTGGTGAAAAACCATAATCCATAGTGTTAATCCTTTCATTTATGGTACACACCGCTCTCAGGTCCATCCTCATTGGGTGTTCCGATCCATCCAATCAGTAATCCTTCTACGTGCTCCCTTTTATGTATGTGCCTATTTTATTCACATTCATATGAGTTATGATCAATCCAATGTAGCTCTGATAGATACTAAACTCGTTAAATGACCCGTGATGAGCATGGGAATCATAAGAAATCATCAGATACAAGCCTTTGGCATAACATACACCATGATCTATGTGGAAAGCCTTGGGATTCTGTTCCCTGGATAAGCCCTATGGAAAAGAATTATACCGGTGTTCCAGTGTTTTAGAGATCATACATTCCATTGATTCCCAGTGGAACTAATCAATGACAGAAAGATTCTACTATAACATGAACCCTTGGAATATCCTGAAAAAATTATCATAATTAATTGGTATCCATTATGATATGGAAGTAGGAATGTGTTTCAAGAACAAAATATTATTATCTAAGAGATCCTCGGAATTGGTGATGAGTTTGGAGGAAGAATCCACGGATGGAGGAACTAAAATACCATCATCATATTTCGATCAAAGATAAAATATATCATATGAATTAATTAATGTCGCTCGATAATGGAATGTAGGAATGAATGGCATAGTGAACCATTAATTATCAACGACATGACCCGTGATGCGGTGTTCCCTGAAAAAAATCATCGATATTATGAAATTAGGAAGTCGAAATAAAAAATTTCTACTAAAACTAGAGGTATTTTTAGTGTAGGAGACATCGACAAATGAGAATATAATTGGATCTAGCAATACAGTAATAGTACCCTCCATGAATATAATGGTCTTTATGTGAAACATGGTAGAATTAGGGATAGTTAATCATTAGGCATTCATGTATATGGCAATGTCAGTGTGGATATTTCTCTCTAAACCTGGAATACAGATCTGTGATGGGGAATTGGGAATTACATTTCTAATATCTATACTAATGGCTGAAACTTCATGCTTTGTATGACTAATGTTACAACTACAGAAAACCAATCACCCCCACCCATAGATGCATGTGTAGGTGGAATGAAACTGCTACATTTCGACACAGATATACCTTTTCCATGGAATCATCTAAAACCACAGGTACTCAGCTACCACACCCTATCTCACTATCTGATGATGTTCAATGGAGAGTGATGGACATTATTATTCAACAATATGAGAAGAATGGGGTTATACCCAAAATGGATAGGGGATGTCGGGCCATCGATGCTCCTCCAACTTACCATCCCCACTGACCCCATGGGTAATGAATGGAGCTACTTTTCCACGCTCCAACATCCAATTGTCTCAGTATCCTCTCTCTAGAACTATCCTATTCATTTACATATGCCAATGAGGTAATGAATGTCAGAGTCAACCCGACATTGGCTATTCAACAAGAGTAGTTGAGGAGGCACCCTAATAGGCCTCATTTGAACCACTATGTGAATGTCATTTAGGACGAGGATTAGGGGGTTTCACCACGACAACACCTACTCTTGTCTAGCAGACCCAAGGTTAATTTTAGGATGAGGGCCAGGAATATTCTCTCTTATGGGACATCATCATATATATTTTCAGTGGTCGATTCCACCACTGATTCATACTATTTTATTCCCATTATTATAGTGTCGGGGAACTTCTATGTCCTCTTGAGATCAAGACCCCACCCACCCCTTTTGTAGGTTGGGATTATTATTCATGTCACCGACATGAGAAGAAGATATTGTCGGTTGACCAGTGATGATGAGATTCAATATGGAGGTCCTCTTTATACCATCATCAGCCAAAGAGGAGGTCCTCCATGGTCCTGCGCTCTTCGTGGTGGTCCTCCCCATGTCCCAGACATCAGTCCATTGAAATGTTCTCTGTTTATTTTTTACACCACCCATGGAGGTCCTCCCTATTCCAATGATTCCAATTATGTAATTTTTTTCCATATCTCAGCATATCAATTAAAATTCCATCATCGCATCATCATCATCCCCAGTAGAGGTCCTCCCCAAAAAAGTATCATCCACTGAGAAGTTCCGCCTCACCCCATCACTCATCAAAGTAGAGGTCCTCCACATATTCCATCTATATCCAGTGAAGGTCCTCCCTACTCCAGCACAACCCGTCATGGTGGTCCTTCCCAGAAATCTAGAAATTGACACTGAGGTTCTCCCATGATCTATTTGATATATTCACATGTTCTCCTCACACCTCATATGACCAAATAAGAACTCATAACCACTATTGTACCACTTGGTATAGAGGTCCTCCTTTGTCGAAGATGTATGGTTCCCTAAAAAGCCATCTCAGGGTAGAAGGGTGAAAAATTGCTGGTGATAGATGAACTCTGAGAAGAATCATACCATTGTCAACTGAGTCCACATTTTAGATTACATAGTGGTGTGTGAATAAATGATGTAACCGTAACCCAAAACATTTTTATTTGAATATGGGGAAATAACTAGGTGTGTGAGGTTTTCCCCAAGAAAATTGAGATATACTAGATCCCTGATACCCTTCACATGTACATGAATGGGGAGGAAGATTTCAATAATTTCCAATGTCTTTCCATGAATTCCTATCTATCATCCTTCACAGGTACATTGAATAGGATGTAGATTTGGACCCTTTTAGTGGTTATGTTGTGCATTCATCTCTATCATCAAAATGATTTTTCTGAACCTCAACTTGAGATAATTTCAAGTTTTATATATAATGGTAGATGATGTGAACTAGACTAATCCACCTTCATCAATCAGCATCATTCCAGATGTAGTGATGGTTAACACCATGTCCTATAAGGACCCAAAGATGTTGTCGATACCAACCCGAGGAGATTTCCCAACTTGCAGTGGCCTACCATCACATACAACATTCTCTCCACAAACTAGTTTGTTACATCAATAGTATACTTTTGTTCCATTTTATGTTCCTTGGAATCATTTAGTTGAAAAATGGGTAAATCAAGATCTGAAACCTGATTCTGAGCATATGAATTTATGCGAAATTCTTACGGTGAACAAGTTTTTGGAGATGTTCTGAAAAATCATGCCTCCAAAATTTGATATTCCAAAATATCACACCTAAGACAAAGTCCATTGCTTTCCCCATACCATCGATTCAATGCATTTAAACCGGAAAAATACTCAGTTGGTGTATTCGAAGAGTATAGAGCACCTTGACAACATCAACCAATAGTGTCGAATGGTTGACCTAGTTGCAACTCTTGTGGCTCAGCACACTACATGGTCAGGCTATCACACAACCCTTTATCTGATATGTGTTTAGAGATTTATTGTACTCCATAGAATCATGAAATTGACATCCCCATATGTGTAGTGCTGGAGATGGGGTAGAAAGATCCTCTCTACTTCAGCCTGATCCTACAAGAGTCGGACTTACCCAATGACATCAATTATATACCAACATGCTTAATAATAGAAACTTTTACTGATCTCATCACACTTATAGGGGATAGCTCTATTTATGTCTTTCTAGTGGGGGTGGGCATGAGTAGGGGGTAGGTAGTGAGTGCTATTGAATGTGGTGGTGGTCACTGTAAAAAGGGGTCTCCATTTATTTGGATTTTTTTTAAAAAAAATAATTTTTTTCATTTTAGCATCACATTTTTTAGTGTAGATAAAATGAAACTTTATTAGTAATTTTCAGAGGGCTGATAAAAGGGATCCCCATTTATCTTCTCTCATATAAAAAATGCTAAAATGACCTATTAAATTCTATTTCTGTCGCTATTTAATGTACTATCTGTTGCAGTGGGTTGATTAAATTAATGGAATCGAGAAATAAATATGTCAATTTTCTTACAAGGGTACTCCATAGGATTGGAATAATTTATAGGTGGTTCGTAATTTTTAATATTTTTCAAGGGTATGATCCATTTGAATGACACCTTCAAATCATGAAATGGTTAAAATTGTGAATCTGTTACCCATAAATATCTATGAACATAATCATAGAAAGAAATAGATACACACTGTGAGACTTGTTCACATCATGATAATTGTAATCAAGGATAATTCAATATATGGTAATGGATTTTTCATAATATCTCATAAAACAAGAAATTAATGTCTTTAAAGGGGTTCACATCATGAATATCTCAAGACCATTGTTTTTAAACAATAAATCATATAAAATTGTACTATCATTCATGGTGAAGTATCCTCTATCAAACCCAAGGGGGGTCCAAGAGATTATGGAGTGATTATATGATTTCTTGATAACTTGGTCTATAGTTTATTCATTTGTTAGCACATTATCTTTGGTTTTACCCTTTCATACACTATTATTCATAATTTTGTGGTAATCTATTGACGATCGTTGAATCGTGTTCTGATCATGATGCATGTGTGAACTAGGTTCTCACTTATGATAGCTTTTTCATTTGTTTTTTGTTATCATTCCCTGTTGAGAGTGTCACTTTATCACCAGAAAAAGGCACATGTTCTATAAAAAAGTCATTTTGTCTATTTCTATTTATTTAATTTTTTAAATTATTATAAAATTACATAAAAAACATGAATATTATGTTGATGAATAATACATGATGATAATAATTTTGTGGTACTACACATTGGATCCATCTGGATACAATAATGTAGAAACCTCTCTTGTGGATTCCTATAGGGTAATGCATAAATTAAACAATAATGAACTATATTTTGGATTAAAATATGATTTATCCTAACATGATTCCACAAGTTATTTATTTTGATATTTTTAAAAATGTAAATGGGTTACTTGTATATTTAAATTATTTGTGGTAATGTTATATAGATGGGTATGTAAACTAGCATAATAAAAACATATGATATAATATTAATGAATGAAAGAGTAATTGAAATAAAAATTGTAACTGGATGAATTTAACCATTTTTCTTGTGATGTTAGGAATTTTCAATCTTTTAGATATGACTTCTATCTTGATTCATATTGTTATTATTTTTAGAGGACTTTCTTTATTTATAATATAGTGCTTAGATAAAGTTGTTGTCCTAGTATCATTATGAAATAATTATATTGAGGTCTTTCCATAGTTATGTTTGTAATTCTTACATATGTGGTTTCGCATGGTTATAATGAAATGGTTAAATAAATATCATGTATTGGTTATTATTAAATTATTATATAGAATGTTTTTCTTGGTTATGATAAAATTCAAATATAAATCAATTTTTCCAGTTAAACTAAATTGTTTATGAAGATGGAATTTATTGGTTATGTGATTATGGCATGGACGTGTTGATATTGTACTTTATTAGTTGACTAATTAATACTCATGTTTATCACTTTATTTCATTCAATTACTATGAGACTTTTTTTTATGTGGTAGTTTTACATTATAAGATTTACATACACCCAATTTGGGCCACCATTTAGTAACCAGAATTATTTCATTGAGTTTAGTTTCGACATATGATATATAAAATATTCATGATTTTTGATTATAATATGTGTTAATGATTGGAGATAGGGTCGACGTGGGTTTAAGGACCGATATCATTTGAGTCTATATATGGTGGATTGGTATTTTATTTATTTGACATGTAACAAGAAAATTGGTTACATTCAATTCTGTCATTACATTAGTCTTTATGAATCATTTTTTTGTTTTAAATTTATAGTTTGGTTTTTTGTTATGTTTTTCAATTTATACTAATTCTATCACACTAATATTGTTTTTTATGATATATTAGAACATTGTACAAGTGTGTATAGTCTCTCTACTATGTTCCCGAAACACCCACTATTAGTCTGTAGCCTCTGACATACATTGATGAATTATTTAAGTCATGTAACCGACCTAGTTTTTCATGTGAGAGAGTTTCAGATATGGGGAAGTACAATGTGTTATTATAGGATCATGTTTTTTTATTTACGCTTTAAGAATGTTTGAAATGAGACTAGCATGTGTTGGGACATTTTAATGGGCTTTTTAATTGGATTATTTGACCCATGTATGGGAAAAATATGATTCCCAAGGGATTGGATTATTGTTTATAAAGTTAGTTTGTTACGGTTGATATTATAACACCTTGGGTGATTGATATGTTTTTTGATAATATTTTATCATTATATTTATTCATGTGTCTTGTTGTTAAATTATATTAGTTTTCACCCATTATTAAACGAAATTAAGGATATCTATTAACATTCATTGTTCATGATATGTAAAAAATTACTAAATTTGATATATTTTCCAAGATGAACAGAGAAATTAGTTCCATGATATATCTAAAAAATGAAATGAATGAGTTGTAATTTTTTTTGAAATTACCTTCTCAATCAATATTTTGAAATACCATTGGCTAGTTGTTCTCTTTTTCTGTCACATATTAATGTTGAAATTTTTATTATCTAGTGATCTATGGGGTGTCATTTTATTTCTGTAAAAATCACTCATTTTCATTCTTGAATTGTGAATTAGGAGTGTGGTATTTAGCACACACCAAACATTGTAGAACCAAAGCATCCAATAGCTTTTGATGGTCATACGGATTCCCAAATTCAAGATAGATTACATAGGATTATGTGATATATGAAAATGTATAATTTTTTCACTATACCATTGATTCATGAGTTAGTGAGTGATTATTAGATATAGAAGCTACCAACAGTCAATTGGGTTTGATATCCTAGTACTATAATTTTAATATTGATTCAGTTCATATTATATTGAAGAATCTAATGGAACTCATTGATAGAAGGCGGTATGCATGCTTTGTGGAACAACCAATCATTCTTGGGATTATTTGGAGTATATTGGTCAGCAACATGACATATCTGAGAAGGACTTCACAATAATGATCCTTATCCACTTCTATATAAAAAATTTGATGGATGAGACGGCACATGTGTTCGTTCACCTGGTGAAGTATGTCATGTCAGTTACAAACTATGCTGAACATTTCACTAACATATAACACATTATTCCCTTTATATAATATTATTATATTTCTTTGGAAATCCATATCTATGATGGTATTTTCAATGGTGAATCAAGAACTGATCAATGAATTTAATCTATTAGAGGCCTTGATCAGTGACCATGCTTTATTAGTTGCTTGATCATAGAGAACTTCTTCTAGTAGTAAAAATTATTGATTTGAATATTATCAACAAGGAATCATTTTTTAGTGTTTCTAGGATAGTTAGAATCCATATTAAGAAGATTTTACTTTTCATTTATTTATATGTGGAATTTTTGTTCACAAAAATCCTTGTGGTTTGTAAAATACTCTAGAGTTTACTTTAATGTTGATCTCTAGTACACATATAGATGTTTTCCTATGAATGCAGTTATAGATAAGTTTAAGGGGATCATGAAATTATTTATATGATGATATATCCAACAAATGGACTTTTTCAACTTAGCTGACACAAATAAAGGATGTTATATATGTTATTTTTCATTATTTAAAGTGTAATTTTATATAAAAAAAATTTCTTGGCATAACTTTATTTTTTATAAAGTGGACTTGTCATTTTGGGCTGGATCTTTATTTCGACATAAAAAATGGAAAGGGATCCTTATTGGAACGTGAGTTTGGTAAGAACTCAACTACACCATAAGAAAATGGTTTCTAGAGTTCCACTAAATCTTTCTATTTAGTTAGGGGATCGGTACATCTATATAATAGTGGAATTAAAAAACAAAGAGAATAAAACATTATAGTTGGGCAATATTCTAATGTATAGGGAATTGTTTGTTGCATGTCATGTAGTCTTCTCTGGTTAGATTGGACACAAAAAATTCCACTGTTAGAGGTATGATTCTGGTACCATATTAATTAGATTTTGTTTTACAAAAGCATGAAATCATATTCTTTTATATATAATATTTTTCATATTGATTTGGCAAAGGATTTGGAAATATTGGTTGGCTTTTTGACCATCAATAAAATATTTAGAGTGTGATCATAAGATATAAAAACTTGCATGAAATGTTTCCTAGAAATATTTGGAACCATTTATTTTAGGAAATATTTTTACGTGAAATGTTAGGAAATGATTTTATTTTGGGTATCGACTATTCTGTTCTATACATGACACATATCAAATACTTCTGAATGAGATTTACCTTTTTGTCTCTGGGAGGAGGCACCTATTTTCCACTATGTGAATTAAATTTTTAATATGGTATTGCAAAAAAAATGTTCATATTTGATTTTATAATTAAACTTATGGAATGAATTTAACTAGATTGTTTTAATATTATGATTTATACTATTTCTTTGGTCGTATATAATTTTTAGTTATATTTTCATGAACAATGTTTTGTCTTATATCCTAATCGGGGGATCATGTTCATAATCGAGTTTGTGCTGGGAGTTGATCTAGATTCCATCATTATGTATAGGATGGAACTAGAAGAGATTAATTAGTTGAAATTTTGGTTGTATTATCTAGAAGAAATGTTTTTCATACTTCATAGAACATATTTTTGGGTATCTTCAAATATTTTTCCATGAAGGTTGATAGCACATTGTTCCTGTTTTTGGAATATCAATAATTGAACTATATGAAAACCAAGAACCAATATCCCCCCCATGCATCAATGATCTCATTGAAAAATTGAGAGGTTCGATGATCTTTTCCAAGATAAACATTATTTCAGGATACCATCTTTGGATTTTGATATCATTAAACATATCTTAGACTGCATTTAAGATAAGGAAGGTATTGTATGAGATTGTAGTAATGTCCTTCCTTTTGATGAATGCAGTGGTGAAATTTATGGCCATGATGAATCAGATAAGTCATCATTCATATAATTATTGTTTATAATAATTTCATAAAGTTCATATTAGTGTACTACATGTCTATATATGATCATTCCCGAGATCATATAATTGTCTTGCGTACACTTAAAGATCATGGACTATACATAGTGCTATCTAAAATTACATTTCTACATTACTAAGTAAAGATATTCGGCCTTTAAATATTAGTGTATAGAGTGTCAATGGACCTTTATAAGGTTGTATAAATTTTAAATTTAAAATAGACAGATAATTTCATTTTTATTTAAAAAATCCTTCGTTTAGCAGGTTACCAATACTGGGTTATCGAAAAAATATAATGTATAGAAGAACCAATTCTTGTGATAACCAATAAATTGGTGAATTGTTTTGTTGTATTATTTCAAAATTTTTTTTGATATCATGAGTTGTATGAAATTAAAACTAATCATATCCTTACCATTTCCATATAAGGTATAAAACTTGTACTCTAATGCACCCAGTTTAAAATCTTTGCAATTATTGGGTAGGTGGTGTGAGTGGTTTCATATGTCCCACGATAAACAACAAAAAAATAGAAGAATTATCCTACTCAGGATCTGGAGTAAATTTAAGTGGTATACAACCTGTGATAATGGAAACACTCTCTTTTATTTTAGAGGTTTATAGTGTACATGAACCAAAAGAGCCTCGGGTACATCTTCTATCAGTGGGAATTGAATATTGGGAAGTGGAGGTGGGTTAAGTATCTACATTATTTCAACATCAAGAGGAATTATACATCAGGAAGGGAAAAAATAAGTGAATATTATTTGATTCAAAATATGTAAAAGATGGAATTAAAGGAGTATCAAGATGGCTGGTGGATAATGGAACCCTTCCTAGATATCCATCTAGAATTTCAAGAGTCCCATGGTTGTGCATCTCTTAATCCAACATAAATAATCATTCATCATCTAGAATAAATTAGAAAAATGCATTTGGCTAATCCAAAGGTACTATATCTATACGATATAATATATTTTCTAGACACATAATATGTATGGTCTCTTGGTAGTGTCAATACTAAATGTTTCTATAGCCATGAATTGGTTTCTACATTCTTTCCATACGAGCTGGTGAGAGAGTTTCATTCTTATAGGTCATCAGCATATCTATGATTTAAAAATATTTATCCTGATATTCATAAATAGTATTGATGGGCCTGAAATAATAAAGATGTATCATCTCTTAGGGTGATATGTTTCACATGTCCACAGGTGAAGGCCAGTCATCAAAGGCTTTCTCAGATGTTGTATCCATTACACATTTCAGAGTGGATATAGGATGATGTTACTATGGATTTAGTGAAATAATTACATAGGAACCCATGAAATAATGATGTAGTTTGGGTTGAGTTGTATTTAATGATGAATTAATTTCACTTCACATCCATCAATGAGACCTTCACTATTGACAATATATTTTTTTATGTCCCTGAGATATTCCATTTGAATGATGTTCCGAGGATAATTATTCATGATAAATATATTCATTTACCTTCTAATATTATTTAGGGTATTCAAAAGACCTTGGGATCATATATCTATATGATTATATCCTATCATCCATTGTATGAGGCTCAAATAGAATAGACTATTCAGATTCTAGAGGATATGTTATGTGATTTTTTTTTGATCTGAGTGGTTCAAAAGAGAATCATTTATAAATCATGGATTTATCCTATAAAAATATTATATGAACAAATACATATGAAATGTGTGATGAATTTGTTTGGTATTTTAGTCTGATACCCCTATTGAAGGTTAGAGGATGTTGAGTCAGTTCTTGTTGGGCCAACTCTCATACTGGAGATGTCTGAGTAGTTCAAGTTGATTAAGATGTGGTTAGTAACCACACAGAGAGGGAATAAATATTATACAAAGTATAAGAGTTGTATGTTGGGGTTTGAAGTGGGTAATCACTTTCTATTTGGATTGTAACCAATGATAGAGAAATATCACATCACAAAATAGGGAAATCAAGTGCCAGGGTTTTTTATGATGTTTGAGGTAGTGGGGATTTTTGGAGTAGTGGACTAAATATTAGACCATCTATATTTAAGAAGTTCCATTCATTACATGTTCCATGTATAAAAGCATTAGAGATATATTCATTAACCTTCTCATGTGATAGAAATTTATGAAGATGATCTTGGTGCAGATGTGTCCTTTGTAGATAATATTATAAAAATTATAGATTGTAGTGCAATGTATATTCAAGAATATAGTATACCACTAGTGTGAGGGAAATTAAAGCAAGATATTGTTCAATAGGAGACCACATAGAGTTAATCTTAAGTGAAATCACAGTGTCAAATCATGTTTACTTTGTCCACAAAATGATTCATGGAATAGCTCTTGGATGATGTGTTATATGCTGGGGATGTCATATGATCATATATATTCTAGGTATGTCCCACTATATGTTTTTTTTATAAACTCATTAAGTTAGGTTCTTCTAAATTTGAAATCATGGTGAAAGAACCATATCTTTTGAAATGGAAGGATTTTTTTCTGGGAAAATGAAGTAATGCTTGGGGATGTATATAATTTTTAATTTATGGATCCTAGATAATCATGTTCTAAAATAATATGAGTCTTCTATGTGGTTTTGGAAAACATCAGAGGTGGTTTGTTTTCCACATAATTTTTGTTGTGATCTTTCCATATGAAACCTTCATATTACTATTTGAGTACATAATGTGAATGTGGTTATAGGAAGATATGTGATCATGTATAGAGTGTAAAATTGTTACAAACTGTGAAATTGGATCACATTGAAAATTTCAATCATAGTAATTTTAACTAGATGTTACTTTTTTAGTATATTTGCTATATCAATGAATTCACATTGTGAAAGGGGTTCTCATCATGAAATTCTCTAAACATGTTGATTTAAACCATAATGAATGTATGTTTTTAAATTCATTTACAGGGAAGACTCAACTCATGAAACATTGAGTGACTCCATGTTATTTTGGAGTGATTCCTTAAATTATGGATATATTGGTTTACTGTTTAATCTCGAACGAGTTTCTTCTTTTTGGTTTTCCCCTTTCAACCAGTATTCTTCTTTATGGAGGTGTAATATTTTAACCTCTATTGATTTGGGTAATTACCATTTTTCATGAATGATCTAGGGTTTTCTATGTGATATCATGAACCATTAATATTCATCAGTTTTCTCTGATGAGAGTGTCTCATTGATTTTAAAGAAAATGTTGGTTGCCTATACCAAATCCATATAGTATGTTTCTATTTTTGTAGAGTTTTTGGTGTTATGAAATTGTTTCGATAGAATATGACCATTATCAAAAAGAATAATGGAATATGATAATCATGTGATGGGACTACTCATTGGATCCAGTTGGATCTAATATTATCGAGACATATCTCATGGCTCCCAGTAGGGTGGCCCTTCCATTGAAAAAAAATGAATTATTTTTTTGCATTGAATATGATATAAAATGTTATAATACCTAGGGTGAGTAGTTGTTATAGAGTCACCTTGGAGAATGTATTACTTTATTATTTAAATGACATGTGATAATTGGATATAATATTGGTGTGTACAATGAGATGATAAAAACTTATCATATAACATGTCGAATGAAATAGTAAATGAATGAAAAAAAGTAATTTTCTTAATTAACCAATGTATCTTATGATAATCTGTTGTGTAATTGTTACATTTATGACATATTTTGTGACTCAAACTCTAATGCTTATGTAGAGGTTATGGCATAATGTTTGGTAATGTTTATATAGGGGATTGGCCAAGTTTCATTTTGAAATGATTATATATATGTCTTGGCCCTACTATAAAATACTGAATATATAGAGGGCTTAGTAGAGATAACTTAAAATGATCTTGGAGAGTGATAGTCTCAGTTATATTGAAATGTATATATAGAGGCCTTAGCCCAATCATGCTAAAGTTATTATATAACGGGCTTGGCCCATTAATGATTTAATTCTTACACATGTGGATTTTCCCAATACAAATATTCTTCCATGGACTTGTGGGTACAATTGGAATGGTAATGTGACATGGCCAATGATATTCTGGTATAGTTTTGAGGTAGGTTGATTGATGTATTATAATAGTAAATTAATTAATACTCTTATTTGGAATGTTATTTCTTGCACTTATTATAAGAATATTTTTGTTTTGACATGGTTGTTTAGACATGGTTGTTTCAACCTATTGAGTTTTCCTAATACCTTATATTGTAGTTTTTTGGTAAATGTGAATATTACATGGATGAAGGTTCGAAAAAGGTAACAGGACTGTGTTGTTGACTGGTTATTGCATGATTTGTTGGATCATGGAGAATGAAACAACATGGGGTTTAGGACCACTGTCATTTAAATTTGTTAGTGTTCGTTGGTTCTTCAATATTTATGATTTCTATCATGACATTTAGTTTCATTATAGCCGTAAATTACTTAACTCTCCTAGTATAATTGTATATTTAAGTAGAAATTTATTGTTTTGTTTATCTTATATTATGTACTTTGTTTTCTTTTTCTTACACTCTAATATATTTTTTTCTGTCGTATTGATGCACCATACCCGGGGGTATAGTCTCTTATTTATTTTCTTTAAACCATTTCTTCATGTATAAAGACTTCAGAATATGAGTATACATTTCTCATGTAAAATAACCAACCATGTTTTTTCACATGAGAGAGTGAAATATCAGGGGTTGCTACACTACATTGCTTGTTTACATAACAACCACAACAATACATTCAAGGCTATGTTGACCTTGTTATGTCTGATGGAATAATTGGAATACTTCCACACAGAGGTGGTGAGGATCATGTCATCTGGGAAGAGATAACATGTAGTGGGGTAGTGGAATGATTCTTATGTATCACATAGAGTATATATTATTTGTTTTGGTTAACCTTTTTTTTATTATATCATGGTTTTGTCTTCATAACGTGGTTGTAACAATTCCAATGTTTTTCTTTTTCTTATTTTATATTCCTTCCCTTTTTATGGTTCGAAAAAATCTCCCGTGTATATTAGTTTTTCTTGTGAATACATTCCCCATTATCATTATTGGAATCCTAAATACTTATTACTAGCACGTTGGGATTAGTAACTCACTATAGTTCTTTATATGGGGTAGTTTAGAGCTTAGTTAGATTTAATTTCTAGGTCTATTCATGAAAATTTGTTTCATAATTCTTTATTATTATATGCTTCCATGAAATTCAATATTTTTAGTAATATTACAATGATTATAAAATATAACTAACATATATTATCTTATAATATTATTTCATGGTATATGTTAGATCATAGGATATTAAATATCCATTTATAATGTATAATAGAAAACTCTAATGGTTGTATTTTATTTAGTAAGATATTTCTCAACTCATCATTTTTCTCATCTTCTAATGGTATAAACCATGATGAACCTTTTCTGTGATTTTTCCTTTATGAGAATTTTAAGACTCTTTTTTATGATGTTTCTATGCCCCATGTTATGAATTTGAGAACATCTTTTGATAAGTCTAAAAGGATGTATATTGTTCTTAAATTATGGAGTAATGTTCAGAAATATAATATTGTAGTTTCCTTATATAGTTGATCCCCAAATACACAAAACAATTGGTGTATGTGATTTTTAGATAATTTTGGAGATGTAATGTTATAATTTTGAAAATGATTTAAAGAATGTATATATTTATCTTGGTTTGTTAGGCATTACATAAATGACTATCAATAATGTATGTCTTTTTAGCACTGGATTTAGTTTTTTGGGTTAGGGGAATCTCAAGGAAGTCTAAACCAAAGTCAACGTACAAGGGATAATTTACCCATAATGATTCTGATTCTTCATAAATATAATACCTTATAAATATAAAATGTTATAAATAACCAAATTCTATCAAATAACATTAATTTTAAACTGATATGATTGAAGATAAAAATTGGACCACTTATCATAAAAATCATTTTAAACTCATTAGATTCATGTATGATAAGTTATAGAAGTATTTAATCAGAATTAAAATAAATCATCGATATAATTTAATTTTTTATAAATTTTATGAATTAATAAATGAAACAATTACTCAAAAATAAATTATTAATTAACATATTTGAATATGAATTAATAATTGATGAACAATTCCTAAATATTAAAAAAAATAGATTAATAATTTTTTTGAACACATAGAACTTCTATAATTTAAAATACAATAACATTAAATTAATTTATTAATATTAAATCATTCATATTATACATTATATGCAATTTTACATTGATATATTATATTTATTAATTGTAAACATTTTATAATCCAGTTTTTTTAATGTAAACAATTTAAAAAATGAAATATCCTTTATATAATATTATTGTAACCATGGTAAAATTAATCATAAAAAATAATTTCAAGTGTAGTTTAAATATTCCTCCAAATAAAAAAATTAATTTTAAAAATTCTATTAATTTTTTATGAACAATTCATAATTAATTAGAAATGCCTTTTATATTTCTAATTATTTTGAAATATATATACACTTTATAAATCAATCATATCATTCACCAAATATAAATTATATCTAAACTATATGTCATTCAATATTAGTTTGTGAAATTTAATATACATCTTATAAAATTTAAACCCATAAATATTATGTCCCAAATAATCATTATTAAATTATGATTTATTCCCCTATTCACTCTAATCAATCAATATATATTAACTTATCTCATAATTTAAACGAATAATAATATTCAATCAATATAAATAACTCATTTATACTAATATTTAAAATGAATTAAAAAATAAAAAAATTTATTAATATTCAAATAAATTGACAAAATATAATTATTTTATATTAAATTTATTTACAAAATTATCTTTTAAAAAAATCACCTTTAAATTATAAAAATAATAGAAAATATTTAAATATTTCATACAAAATATAATGATTTTCAATTTTGGATTAAATTTTATTTCATAAAAATATAGGGGTAATCAGTTCTACAGTAGCCTAGGAAATATTATAAATATCCCAAGGGATCGATAATATGTTTCATGGTTATAATACCACATAAGTGTTTGAAAAATCTTACACATGGGATAAAAACTACACTTAGATTCAAAATCAACGACCAAATAATCAATTTTAATAGGATCAATGATACAAATTGTCTACATCATACATTTTTTATTAGAGATATATATGTAGGTGTAGACATTGTGTATTATTTATTATGAAACTTCCTATCATTATTCATTAAATAATAGAAGAATCACTTTTATCCTAAAAGAGAATTATTCATTAATATTTTTTGGCCCACCTTCCATTCATATTTCAATTACATTTAATATTTTATTATTTTTAATATAATTAATTTTAGGGAAACATAATTCATTCATAGGTGTCTATGATGTCTCCAATGCAGAACACTACCATAATCAGTAATATCAAATCTATTTTGATTTGGTTGTATTTTTATGAACAACCCATGTCTCTATAATATCCTACAAAATCAAAAATATCATAGCTTGTTATATAGAAAAAACCATATTTTTCATTACATAGTAATATACTATTTAACACAATCATACATTATGTCATAGCAGATATAAAACCTCACAAATTATACAAGTATTGAACCTTACCCACAACATATAGAAAGATACAAAAAGGAATATATTAAATTATTATACATGTGTACAACTAAAAAGTAATATAAGAACATGTTAATATTCTAATGGATGTGGATTTCAAACCACTATTATGAATAATAGAATCATTTCATGGACAATGTGGGATATGAGATCTACTGAATTAAAGGATATATCATAACAATGAAACAAAAAGTATGATGAAAATAAATAATATAGGTTTATTTTTATCACTGTAATTTGTATTTATATTTTAAAATAATTTATTTTTCTTGATGAATATCTCCATGTGACAACCAACAAATTGTAATATATATAGGTAGAATATAATTAACTATATTTATCATAAGGTATGAGAGTGTTTCTAAAAAGTAATGGTGTGGTATCCCAATATATATAAAATTAAATGTGGAAATGGAAAATAGAGTGCATCATTTAGGATTTAATATTATCATCACATGCCAGCGAATATGTGTAATCCACAACCGTGCTTTTTTATAATTTTTTTCATTTGAATATTTCAATTTATTTTTCATTCATAAATATTCAACCAATTAATTCATAACAAAAACTAAAATATGTTAATAATATGAGAAAATATATTCACTTGATATCCCATATCATATGTTAATCCAACATTATTATAGATGCTTCTCATAAATTATATAATATTAGTATGTCATTATCTAGAATATGAACCATAAGCATTTCATAGGTTATTACTCAAGGAATATCATTCAATATTTTATAAAAATATTCATTCATTTCCTATAGATGAATAGTTGGATAAGTGTTGTATATATTGTTATGTAAGAGGGGTATCATTGAATAAAATATTGATAAGTTTTAAAGGCGTAAGAATTCTAATATTGTAGATTAATACATCTTTTACTAGTGTCTGCCTGAAATATAATAGTTTCTTTGACACTTAACAAAATCCAAAATTGAATGGATCCATGTAAATATTTTATTTAATATAAATTAGAACAAAAAGGTATTATAATAAATTGTTTCGTAGTGGTTGAAAGTCGAATAATTGTTCTCAAAATTATCTATCTTATTTTTAGATATATTATTTTATTACTTAAGTAGATTTAAATTTTTGAAGACTATTTTATAAATTTATTATTCATATTTATTTCATGATTATGACATAAAAATTATAGTATGCCGATAAATTTTAATTTTCAATATTAAATATTAATCAACAACTTGAGACTGATGACATATAATTATAGAATTTGAATTTTTATATTTTGATTTCAAAAATCACATCAACTTTATTGGAATATTTTTCTATATAATAGTTTTTTATTTTTTATATCAATGATTATAGTATATTTTAATATCCTGTATTGTATGTGAAAATATTAAAAATTAAATTTACCAATATATTATTTCATTAATGGAATATATTTATAAGTCATTGATATATAAAAAATTATAATATTTATTAATCATATATTTACTATATTATATTGATAACTTTAAATTGATACTGTACATTGTTCATAATTATAACATTACTCTTACAACATTATTGATAATATTAAAATTCCCATATGATCCAATATAAATAAACATTGTTATATTATTTAACATTTTACAAATCATTATCATGGATACATTATCATTTATATACTATTTAATATTTTTTTCATTAAAATTTTAATGTAACTGTTCCTATTTTTGTTATCTGAAATGATCCACAACTTTATGTTCTTGATTATTGTGATATGATGTGTTTTTATGTGTTTTATATCCCTATTTATTTATATCATAATGAGATTATTTTTATAGTTTTTATGTAACTATGATAGAATAAATTAAATACAGTTATAATGTAATCATTATTATAGTAGATTCATACGTCTTACGGTCAAAATAATAATCAAAATAAATGAAATATAATAAATATTTCATAATCACATGAAAATTATTATTTTATTTTAAAAAAAAATCATAAACTAAATATAAAATATTATCTAGTTATTTCATTTCAATACTGATATTTTACATTTTGATTTATGACTTATTAACAGAACAAATTGAATCATTTTTATTTTTACATATTGATGATATTTGGAAAATTAGAAAAATATTTACTATTTATATATATATATTAATGTATTATTTTGAATAATTATTATTGTATTATATAATACCCCACTCCATTTGGTTTAGCACTGTCCTCTAAGAAGATAATGTTTTTTAGGGGATAACCATAGTCATTTTACTTGTGAACCATTACCATTATATTAAATAAACTGTGAAAGGTTTTTTTTAGTGATAAAGATAAAAGTAATATACTTTTAACAAGGATTTTTCATGTTGGTTTCATGGAAATACAAGAAAAAACAATAATTTTGGAATTTTTTTTCTTATTATGACCAAACATTAACAATAATCATCATAAGAGGGGTAATTATACTTCCATTCTATAGTCATAGTATAGATGATGAATTTTAAAAATATACCATGTTTTGGATGATACCCATGGTATAAATTTAATTCCTTTAATCACATTGTATTTTTATGTCATCCATTATATTTTCAAGTTAAAAAATGATTCCATATTTATCATTTATCATTTTCTAATCCATGTTATAAAACCATTAAATATGATAGGGTTAATCATTAAAAAATTATTGTTTTAGACTAAAAGTATATCATTATTATAATGAATTCCTTAAATCATGATCATTTTTAAAAAATAGTATTCCACTATCTATAAATAGTGATTTGTCAGGTTTAATCACTCATTCAAATACATAAACTATTTTTTATTGAAATATAACTATTATCATTGAAGGTTTTTCCTTTATAGATAAAAAATATCCAAACATTTCTAGAAACATCAATGAATGAATATAATGAAATTATATTTATCAATTATTTATAATAAATTATATAAATTAAAAATATTTTATATTTACTTTCTTGATTTAAATCATCCATAACTCTTCCACCTGATATTGATATGAATCACCATAACGAAACAAATTAATGTCATCCACCTAGGTTATCCATAGTCTAAATAAATATATAAATTCATTGGAATGATTCCCCCATTCCAATTAGTTTTCTAAAAAATGGTGTTAAAGAGAAATTGTTTGATAGGTCTTGAGAGATCTACCTTCGAGATGAATATCTGTATTCAGATGTGAACCAATTAAAATCTATTACACATTTTTTTTTAAAAAGTGTAACAATCCAAATTGACTCCTTGGATTCAAATCATTTTAAAATTTTCAATGAAAAATTTAAACAAAATAATGTTTTACAATATTTAAAACACTTATTACTAATTTTTATTTAATAATTTAATATTTAGTATATTAATATACAAGTTCGAATCATCTAATAATAATCACATGATAATTAAACAAATCATTTTATTATGGAGTTGGATTAAAGGGATTAATAACACAATATTTTACAAAACATAAATTTTTATGAATAATGAAATTGCAAGGTATAATCACCTTACTGTTCTCATTCCATTTTTACATATTTTTGTATGTAATCATGTCATATAATATGTAAAATACATCCATATATACATTATAGTGCAATATAAAAAATAAATATAATAAATAACCATAATTTATTTATTAAAATTTGTAATATATATAAGAATTTATTGGTTTATATGTGTCAATCCTTGGATTTATTAGTGTTGTTTCTCACTTTAACTGTATACTCTTCAAAGACATAATATGTTTCCCCTAAATGTTACACCATGTCACATTGTCAGCTATTAATTTAGAGGCATCCACATGTCTCCATAAACTAAAATAAAATGAATTTTGGAGAAATAATATGACATATAATTAATTCTATTATTGAAACATATACCCATTTTAAGGGAAGCTGGTGAAACCAAAAAGAAATCATAGACATAAATCAAACAAAGACTCCATGGTTAAAAATATCATGGCCCATTCTAGGTCAAGACTACAATGAAAAGCCCCACCCCAGTATGAAATGTGTTATGACCAGCTTTATCTTTTCATTTCTTCAAAAAATCTCTCTCGTGCAATGATGAACAGCCTTGGAACTGATGGAATCTACAACACCCTCTTCAGGTTGGTATGGATGTGGTGTTGTAGTATATTTTGTGGTCACGATGGGGTTTTCTAGTTTTGGATCTAGCTTTGGGTTACATAGCACGAGTCTGGTGTATTCTCATCTTCACCCATTAAGTTTTCTTTCATGTTTCACTACTATATACAGATTTGGGGTAGGTTTCCTAGATTTTTTATATGTGTTTGACATTTATATTCAACATCAGAAAAAATGGATCATCTCTGGTCTATTTCTTTTCCAGTGTCTCCCAAGTGCAGTTTTCATGATACCATTTCTGTTGAGAAGTGAAATGTTTCCCCATTATGATGATTTTCATTTTTTTGGAAACAAATTTTTTTTATTCAGCAAATAGTTTTTGAAGCAGCTATGATTTTTTGTGGAAATGGGATTTTGAAGGCTCTAATCACAAAGATTTGTTTTAATGTGTTGGTGTTCATTTGGTGGCCATGTGGTTTCGTTTTATGAAAAATAATATAATAAAAATCTATTATTAAAATTTTTAAATCATAATATTACTTTCTAAAATTGGAATACCAAACATAACTTCCAAAAGAATTGTCTCATGGGATATCTGGACAAAAAAATATATTATTAATGTTGTCATTAAGTCTATCCCTAGATAATTTATGTATTTGTTTAAGATCCTGATGGCCATCGTCAATCTTATACATTCACATACTGTCATCTTCTAGTGGGAGAAAATGATGGAAGAAATAGACCCCACTGGTTGGCCTGGGAGAAACTCTACAAACCCAAGTCTGAGGGAGGGATGGGATTCTGAAATCTTCTTCTATTCAGCGACGCACTGTTGGCCAAGAAAGGATGGCGCATCATTAACCATCCATTATCTCTCTGTGGGCGGGCTCTCCATGCCAAGTACTTTCCCCACACAGACTACCTTGTTTCCTCTCTTGTCCCCCATTCTAGTTTCCAATGGAGAAGTATCTGGGGGCTCGAAATCTCCTGGAAAAATAGATGGGCTGGAGGATAGGAAATGGCTCATCTGTCAACATCTGGACCGATCCCTGGCTTGTCGATAATGATGGTAGTCGGCCCACATCCCCCGCCCAACCAGGTCTTGAAGACGCCACTGTCAACTGTCTCTTCACAGACCAGGGTCCGAGGTGGTGTGTGGAAGTGATCCTAGGATGGTTAAATGAAAGAGACCAATGAATTATTTTGAGCATCCCCTAGGTCACGGATGTAGGCCCTGACCATCTTTTCTGGACCAATGATATTTCATGTGATTACACGGTGAGATCCGGGTACAGACAGGCTCTTGGAACCCACTCTCTCTACCGTGATGAGGGGCCATGGAAGGAGCTTTGGAAGCTCAACGTCCCCCAAAAAATTCTCCAATTCTGGTTGCAGGTGTGCACGGGCACCTTACCTACCATGAGACTTCTTTTTTACCATCATATGGTAAGTATTGAGTCCTTATCTTTCTACATGAATATTTTAGAAACTCCTTGGCACACCATCATTAACTTCTCAAGAGCTATGAAAATTTGGAATAAATGGGACCTATCTTTGGAAGCTACACTGGACATTTCTTCTGACCTCCCCGATATTTTGATTTTTGGTGTTCCTCTCATTCATTTTCTAATGTATGTTCTATTTTCACCCTGGCCTTAATTATTTGGGTTCGTAATAACGATTCAGTTTTCCACCACGTTCATAAACCTCCCGAATTCTGGATAGAATGATCCATCTCTTGGACTGAGGGCTGGAAAGACCATAAAGGAAACTTTTTTACAGGTTTTACCTCTCCTATCCCCCTTATTGGAACCCCCCAACATGAGGGTGTGTTAAGTTTAACGTGGATGCTTCTCTCTCAAAGGATGGGCCGTTTTTCTCGGCCTCTAGGCTCGAAATCATCTGGAGCAGATCATTGCAGGAAAATATGAATCAAAACATGCCTTCTGGGAACCTGCAGTCATTGAGGCATCTTCCATCCTTGCAGGTATAATGCTCACTATGGAATGTGGATGGGCTGATATCATCATTGAGTCTGACTGCCATTTTGTTATCAATGCTATTAACTACAATGACACCAGACTCTAGCCTTTTGGATTCTTCATCAGGAGAATCTGCTCGCTTCGCCAAGGCTTCTCATGTTGCACATTCTCCTTTACCAAAAGAGAAGGAAACAATGCGGCCCATCAGTTGGCGACCTTAGGTCCCTTCGATGTCAAGCAGCTATGGATGGAAAATTTGATTTCATGGCTCTCCGAATTTATGGCTGCTGATCTTCGTCATTAATATTATCTATCCTTCTTTTCAAAAAAAACATATAAATGGTTAGAGTTTATATAATAATTAAAGTACATTATGACCTATTTTAGAGAATTTTAATGCATTTATTTGGAAATATCAATTAGTTAATTAGATTATACAACCCATTATATTTTAATTTAATTTATTAACTTGTGATTATTATTTAAAGAGGTTTTTTTATAGAATAAGTGACATTTATGTAAATAAAAAATTCATTATTTATTATCCAAATGTTACAATAATTTTATAAAATACAACCTTATTTCTAATGAATTCGGAAATTTTTAGTGTCTCAAGGGGTGAAGTTATTTTCAATAAAACAATTCAAAGTCTATGATGTGTTTAAAACACGATATTACAATCATTGGAACCCTAATGAAGAACCACTCTTTAGTTTTTAGTAATATATATTAGAAAATTTAAAAGTTCTTTGTCACAATTCAAATAAGGCTGTGCATACCATATATTTTTGAATTTAATCATCCTATGAATACCCTAGGAATAAGGAATTTAGTGGCTTTATCTTGTTGATATCCATAAAAGTAATGCAGAAAATATTCAATAGACCACATCATTAAAAATTAGTTGTCCTCTTCATTATTTTTAAATGAAATAATTTGTCAATTGGAAAAACATATTTTGGTATTTTTCCTCCAATTGGATGAGAATTGTCTCATCCAATATAATTAAATTTTATATAAACCACTAATATATCATTTTTAATTGATATTTCATAATGATAATAGAACTACAAAAATGTGTTTCTATTGACTATATATTCTGGTGAAAAAAGTAACAATTATTGATTGTATTCATAATTTTAATGTGTTTTAAGGGAAATGATTAGGGTTTAATACATGGCATGAAAAATATTTTGGTTTATGAAATATATTCATTGAAAATATTTATGATAAAAACACATTAACATATTGTTATATTATTTCATACATTTCTATCACGTTAATAATATTTTTATTGTAAAATTATTAATTGAATATAGCAATTCCATAAACAAGACTATCCATTCAATTGGTTTAGATATTCTATTCTTGAATTATTTTCCTAAAATAGATTTCCCTATTGAAAATTATTTTGGTTTTAAAATAAATATATTTATTAAAAGGAAAAAATACTTGATGGATTCTATAAAAATGTTCATATAGAATTTATAATGAATTTCCAAATGATTTTAATATAGAAAATTATAAATGTGTTTAAATTTATTTATGGAAATATCAAAAGAACGTAAGGAAAATTTCCATAAATGGACTTATGTTGAAATATTATTGTGGTCATTCTAATGGTAGAAGTATTTTATTCGATTGAAAGAATTAAAAAAATTGAATATGTAACATTTATATTATGTGATGTTTTATTATATAATTTTATGATTAATATGATTATAATTATTTTCTAGATATATTATATATTTTAAAAATATGAAATAGTTATTTTTAATTTATAGGTAAAATACTAATATTGAATAGTTTATGTTTTAAAAAATATTAATTAGTTCTGTTTAATTATATTTAGATTGCATAAGATACCATTTCCTTATTATAATGTTTCTATTTATTTATCATTTATGAAATTCTAATCAATTTTTTTATCATGTATAAATATTTTATTTGTTCTTAATTTTGATTATTCCATGCCATGTTATTCATGATTATATTTTTTTATATTATTAATAATTTAATTTTTTTAATGTGGTGTACTGGTTATTATAAACAACATACTAAGGATATAAGGTGTTATTTATTCTATATGATTCAAGATTTAGTTTTTTAATATTAGTTTTTTTATTACATTTGAATTGATATTTCTTTTTATTATTGGTCTCTAGATACTTGGATTTCATGTTATAATTCATGTTACCTTGGTATATTATGATATATCTTGAAAAAATTTGTTGTAAATCTATTACACCGTGATTTATCTAATGAATATTATGGTTCTATATTATTATAATCATTTATTATGAAGAGTTACATATAAATTATGAATTAGATTTATTCATATATGTTTGGATATAATTACCCATCATTTTCAAGTAAGTAACACAAATCATATGTACCGTATGGTGTTATACATTAAAATATTTTGAACATAGTAGTGTGGTTGATGGTATCAGTTAATAATAATGTTAAATCATTATAAACATGTATAAATAAAATATGAAGTTAATATATATATCCACACATAAAATAAGTGATTATCTAATTTAAAACAACACATTTCAAGAAAAAAACAACTAAATGGGTTTGTTTTACCAAAGATGGATTTCTGCATTATCTTCTATTGATGAGAAAATTTTAGAATACCCTAAAAATATTAAGTGACCATATTTTGAAATGTATTTTTATTAATATATTTTAGGAAACCCTCTATGTTATGATTATAATAGAATTTAGTTAACATCTAATATATCTAACAACTTGAAAATATTGAGTTATGAAATATATTAAATTTTTCTACACAATATATATTTTAGTGGTTTTGCATATTTTAGTATATTCAATATTTCAAAAGATGGTTTTTATAGAATTGTACTTGAAGAATATAAATAATACCTTAATGACTAATATCAAAGGGTACTACATTGCTTAAAATTGAGTACTCTATGTGCTAGGTAGAAATGGTTATTATTTTGTAGGGACATCGCCTCTCGGTGGATATTAGGAAGGTACTTGGTGTGGTATTGAGAATGCGATGAAAGGAGAATTTGTACTTGGAATACCTTATATGTTGTTTTATTTTAATTGTTATATATATATATAAATATGAATTTTATAAAAAATAGAATACATTATCCATTCCCATGTAGTTGTGTGAAAACAATATACTCCGTCATCCATCATTTGTATCCCAATCATAAACCTCATTCATTTGACCATGGATTGTTATATTTCCAGTCTTAGTGGAATTCTATAAGTAATTCTGTGAATCCTCTATAATTTACACATTTTTATAACAATTTTTATGTTCATCAATGTAAATCATAAATTTTGAGGTTTATATCATAATTTGGGATTCCATTTGACTTAGGTTAATTAATATAATGGTCATTAATGAGTGATGTTTTAAAAATATGAGAATTATAACCCCTAAACTACTCATAAATTTATATTATTCTCTTCTATCTTCGGATGTGTGTATCATGGTGGGTGTGTGAATATGATATACAATGTAATGAAATTATTTTAAATTAAGTATAACATTTTCAGTGATAATGTTTGGAGAAGTGAGTGGTCTTCAAGGTGTATTATGTTGATTTCATGGTTTATATTAACAATGATAAAAAAGTTTATTTCTATGAATCTTCATTTTGAATGAATAGAGTTGTATACCATTACATGTTATAACATAGTGGACTTTAAAATGTTCACTCAAGCATTCATTTTTGAGAGGATTCATATATATGAGATACAATATAATAGAGTTTAATTTTACTATTGACTATATGTTTGATTATTTGTTATTATCTTATGTATGTATATTTATAGAGTGGGATTCAATCCACTTATAGATACATTATTTAGTCTAAGTTTTACATGATTTATCAGTAACATTGTGAACGATGTTTGAAATTTAATTTCATTGAATTGATTACCATTCACATAGATAGGGTTCATGGTACACAACCCATTCAATAAAATCATGTCCCCATATTTCACGGACAATACCTATATATGTTTAGACACATTTCTAAGATAGCCATGACACATAACAAAGCATCAATTTTAATATATAAAAACATTATTTTGTATAAATAGTTATCTTTTGGGGAATATCATTTCATACCCTTAATTTAATGGAATCTTCCTGAAAATTCCTCCCTCTCCATTAGTTATAAGTGCCTCCCATGATGATCATTACCTATTTGGTCTTGAATGTTTTAGGTAATCAGATAAAAATCTTCGTCACCGTACTCCATATTATTTTTTCTATTATTTGTATACTAATCTTTGGAAATGTATCCATTGGGATTACATCAAAATAATTATGTTTTGTGGTTTATATATTATTAACTTCTAATAATTTTATATGGGATGTTCTTTAGTTTTATTATTAAAAAATCCTTGATTCGGAGATATATAATTTATTAATACTAGAGGAATCCATCTGACTTCCATTATTTAATGAGAAATGAATTATTATTTTCAAAATTATTTTTAATGTAGTTAATTATATTTTTATTCCTATTATGACTAAAATTGATAATATTAATTTTCGTTATTCTATTTTCAAATAAAATTAAAATGTGGTGGAATATAGAGAATATGTTGGTATTGAATTATAAATTAAACATATATTGTTTGTTAATATTCTGCTGAGAGATTTTCATATATTTCTAAAGATCCTTTTAATTAAAAGTTTTTTAAATATTTTTAATTATTTACTGGATTTGTTATATATATAAACTTATTTGACATGGTCATATAATTTCAAATACCTATTTTGATCCAATGTGATAAATTTAGGTAATGATGGATTAAACGTGTAAGTTAGGAAAAAATATTTGTAACAACCCATTCTCCTGTAATTTATTGTGATTAATATTATAAATTATTAAAGTATATAGACTATTTAAATTTGGAAAATTATTTAATAGTATATCTTCAGTGATTAGGTGAGACTCAAGACATATATAATTCTATTATAATTGGTCACCCTTCAAGGAAGATTTCATATAATTTATCATATCATGGATTCATACTAGATCAGGTAAGCCATTAATAAGGGATATTTTATTTAGTTAAACTCTATATTATATTTATTCATTACAGAGAATAAATTTTTCTTAGTTAGTCATGGATCTAAATTATAATTTTTTAATATAGAGATCTTATAATTCCACATCATTGGTTATTTATTGTATATATAATTCGTTTTATTGATCATTAGTCAATGTGTCTCACATTTTTTACAATATATTATGAACATTATATAAATTTATTGTTTTTTACATTTTTTTTATTTTGAATAATCCATGATATATAACTTTATTGAAATGTTAAACACACTTTTATAATTGTATATCATGCTCATATGGTAATGTTTATTTTATAAATATTCTATATATAATATCTTATGGAATCTTATTTTGGTCATTATTCTCTCACCCTATATATATGATATGAGTTTATTAATCTTCAGTTCAAAACATGTAATATAATTTCACTATTATTAGGTGGAGGATTCCATTGATCGCCGTTTTTTATTGTTCTTGTTGAGGTGACAGGTGTTGGGCAGTCATGTTTCATTATGATATTGATATCTTGTATAATTTTTTACCATTATCATTTTTTTCAAGACACAATTTGGTTAGTCATTTATTTTTCGAAATGATCATCCTATCACATGTTTCACATTTCTATTTTATAATCAGACATTTTATATTACTTTTGTATATGTTTATATTTATTTTTGTTATTTGGTATATGGTTTTATTATGTTTTAAGGATTTGGTGTTAGTTTCTCTTGAATTTCAAAATGTATGAATGTATTATTATATATAATATTATGTTTCAGATGTAGGAATTAAGAATGTATGTAGAGGTCATGAAATGTAATGACAATTTACCAAAATTTATAGTTTACTAAATTATTATTTCCAATAATACCCAAATATTATTCATGATATCCTATATCAAATTTCCAAACAATGGTAATTCTGAACACACCTCATACTCACATGTGTGTATCATGGGAACCAGGATGGGATGATGTGGGGATGTTCATTAATAAATGATATAAAGTTCATTTTTATGATATTTGGGGTGCTAAGGTTGATATAAAATAAAACTATCAAATCAAATGCGGTTTGTATCATGTGGGGGTCTAAAAAATATCAAACAAAAAGTTACAAGTGTTCCAATGAGATGTCTAGGATTTTGGAATTATTAGGTTAAAGGTGTCTATTATTAATTATTTTGATAAATTTAATCATGGAATGGAACTAAAAATTTTGATTCCTAGAGGATAATTATTATGATTCAAAAGTAATAGAACACATGGAAAAACTATATGAATCCATTCTATTATACTATGTTGGAACCTTTGTACTCATAGTTTTTTAGCCATGTGACAAATACATGTAATGTGGGAAATGTTCATAATTTTTTAAATAATTCTATTTTTAAAAAATATAGTTTTTTCCTTATGTAGTACCTATGAAATTAAATAGTGTTTATTTATTTTATTTAGGAAAAATTTTAACAGGATTTATAAAATTTATTTTCCAAGTTTTTTTCATATAGTTTCATGCAACTTAGTATAGACTCAGTAAACTGTTATGTGGGATTAGTAGTTATTTGTTTTATTCCCCTCCTTCACCAAGATGATGGAAGGGACAAAAAACTGTCATACGCTTCTTTATTCATGTTGAAGGAGATATAATGCCCCCTGAGTCCCACCTTCAATAGGCCTCAGAGTGGTGACTACCACCAAGGGTATATAATTACACGAAATATTTAAGGCTTTAACATTTTTATAGAAAAATATCAGCAGATAAGATGGAAAATCATAAAAAACACCAAATAAAAGAAGTAAAAGTAAAGAAAAAAATCACATTTTCTTAATGCATTTTAAAAATAATGTTCTACAATATACAAGAATACATTGATGTAATGTACCAAAAAGAATTAAAATATTGACGACAATTGTCCTAACGTATGAACTAGTAAAGTCTAGAACGGGTCTCAAAGTCCTCCTGAAAACCTGAAAATAGTTTTATATACGTAGGGTGAGTATAAATGTATACTCGGTGGAAAAACAAGTGCATGGACATAAGTGAGGAGTCATTATAATACCCAATGAGAAAATAGATATTACTGAAGAACCTAACAAGGAAACTATCCACCCAACCTCACCAAGGCACACTCCCCAAATACCGCATGTCATGTAATGTAATAGTAATAACACATCGATGTTTGGGTACCCCAGACCACATTCCCACTGGTTATTTAGGACATCCTATATGTCAGGGCTCCCACATAAGTTCCACTACAGTCCCAATGACTCCCCAATAAATACATTATGGAATATCATAGCCATGCATCCTTCCCACAAAAACCTAGTCCACCATAACCACACACAACCCTACCTATAGACACCTAGGCAAAGACAACCACTATCATGCCGGAGGTCAATTGGGCCAGAACAACCGCTGCCACGTCCAAAGAGCCCTAGGCATCAACAACCAATCCCATCTCCAAAGACACCAGGCATTTATGCAAAAGACAACTGGGAATGATTCCTTCTTGCACACACTAGGTCCAACAACCACAACAAACCATGCCTGAAGTGTATCGAGCCATAATGAACCATAGGCTTTCATAGCCTACTCAAATATTCATGGGAGACATGGGATAGGGATCATAATAGAGCTAATAATCATCCACTCATAATAATGATAGGAAAAATGCCATCTTCCATGATATTGGGGTATTCTGCAAAAAGTGCACTTCAAGGGTGGGGTTTGAATAAGAAACACAAGAACAAAATTTATACATATATTTGAACAATCTACCATCACAACCTATGGGTTCTGAAACCAACCCATGCACAAACACCCTCAGTACTATTTATTCGTGAACATATTCACAACAACCACAACCAGAGAACATCCCATTTTTTGGAACAAATCTCCCTTGAAACCATTCTTGTTATCATATTCATGTGATTACATTTAAATATTACATTAACACTAGGTAACTAATAGGCATAGATACATTCCAAGAAAACCAATAGTTAAGAAGAAATCTAAACATTCACACCTGGTTCTCTTGAAATGTCACAACAACAGAAGGGATCTGTGGGATACCATGATGTAATGGAACAAAAACAATCCCCAGCATACATCCCCACATGGCCTAAGATCCAAAAACCATCATCAATACAATAGGGGATCATATCCCCATCCACGTCACCCCATAATCAAGAAGCAAAAAAACGATTATTATTAGAAGAACATTTTGTTTTTAGATTTAACCACACTATTTATCAACATCCATATTTAAATTTATTTACTGGGGTTATCACATAAGTGTAATTATTCACCGGTCATCAATTTAATCAACTGAGTTTATGTGATTAACCAGTTTCCATGTTATATCCATTTCAATCGCAAGATTATCTGGAAAGCATAAAATCATTACTGCGCAAAAAAGGACCACCAATGACTATAATTTTCCATGAGATTAATCCCATAATGTTTACAAAATATAACCAAAGATAAAATATTACAACACCATCATCATAAAAAACAACTCTTCATTGTTAAATTCCATTTATTATCTTTTTTAAGGATTTGTTTTATTTACCCCTCAAGATACATTATCATACCCACACCGCACGATACACAGTAGTGATAGAAGAAGTTAAAACCTTACCAGGATGTTCAACGATCGTATTTTTCTCCTCACACCAAGAACTGGAGTTGTACGACTTATAGAGGAAGAGTCCCAAAAACTCTAAGGATGACCAAGAAGAGATCAGGCATGGAAGCACATTTCAACTCTAGAGTAAGTCTCTAGGTTGTAAATTATGGAAAGGAAAGAAATAATTAATAGAGGATATCGTATTAAATACAGGTGGATTTTAGATTCCTAAAATCAGCGAGATAATTACGATGTAAATAAAAGTCATATGGTGGATCAACCATGTAGTTGGGAGGTGTCACATGCTGGTATTAATTTTGATTTTATAATTGTACTTAGAGACTATGGAGATAATAGTTATGAGTTAATAGATGTATTTTGAATAGATAAAAACCACATAATAATGGTGAAGCTGGAAAACACATGGTAGGGTGTGACACCATGGGAAAAGGCCCCAGGTGTTGGTAATTGAAGGGTTGCCCAAATCATAGTTGTTCAAAAAATATTATACTAGAATTAAATAGCTTTAAAATCATATGAAAATACTTTTAGGTCCAATGATGTGTTATGAGAGAGGAACTGGAAAGCCACAAAAACTAGAAAAAAACAAAGGGTGGGACACTATAATAGTGAAACAATTTTAGTGAGCGACCCTGGTCGTGTGAACACTATAGTCCTGCTATCATGGTACCACCGTCATGGTACCCCCACCACGGTGTCGCCGTCATGGTTCCCTCATAACAACTGCGACATAAGAAAGTTTCTGCCATCCCATCAGATACCTCTCAAAATAATCTCTTCCTCGAGGATCCAAGAATAAACCAAAAGAGAATAGAGGGGTTCGAACAACAACATCATAAGAAACCTCTCAGGGACGAAACCACCCAAGAGTTGTTCGAAATCCAACACAATCCTCGATATATTAGAACATCTCTCCCTCATATATATTCTAAACAATTAAGGATGCACAACCACTCTTATCTGCCATGTAACCACACAAATATTTAATGATCACACTATCAAGACATATGGATTAAGGAGTCTCTTACCCCATGTCAAGATACTATCCGCTTTGGGTGGACCTAAATCATCTACATGGGTTTAATCACATCCACCTTAAGGGATCCAGATTATGGATTAGTTTCTCATATACCCATGGTCATGAATTTACACATAGACTTTGGTGACATGGGAAACAACACATCTAATAGTTTTCAAGGTCAGGCACTACATCAAAATCAAGTACAAAACAACACATAACAAAACTCAAAACACCTCTAGGTACTAGGTGCACATATGTGCCTACCATTCCCAAGTAAATTTCTTGTTGTCACCATGCCTCCAAAACACACAATCCAGGGGAATGGTTCATCTGAAATTCACTTTCTCCTCATGATCTTTGATCCTCACTATTCTCTCCACAAATGTCGCATCATCCTCAATATATATCTCTCCCCAGTTGAGGATGTGTGAATTATCTTGAATATTCCAACAGATTTGAGACACATGGAAGACATCGTGCCCTTCAGTAGTGGTGGTAGTAGTTCTTGTGGTTAAGCCTCTTTTCCTACTCACAACATCACCTTGAAGGGTCAGACGAACCTAAGAGAAAAGTTACACAAAATGACGGACCAATGTTTCCTGCTCCGTGGGGAGACATTTAAGAAAACATGGTCCCCACCATCGAACTCCAAGGCTCTCCTTCAATGATCATAATACAAATTTTTCTGATCCTCAACTTCTTTCATCCTCTCTAGTATAAGATGAACTTTCTCAGTCATACTGTACACCACCTCAGGGCCAAGAACACCTACTTCTCCAACCATTGTCCATCACAAGGGTGAACGATGCTATCTTCCATACATGTCGTCAAATGAAGACATGAATGTGGTAGAGTGATATCTATTTTTGTAGGAGAACATTAGTGGATGAAAGTGTCGTAAACACAATACCCTAAAGTCAAAAACAAACGCATGTAGAGTATTTTCAACATCTGGATAGTACACTCTATCTTCCCATCAGTCTAGGGGTGGAAAGAAATTCTAAGGCATAAATGGGTACAAAAATCATGTTTCAACCATTTCTAGACTCCTGAGTTAAACCATATATCATAATCCGAGAATATGGACCACAAACTCCATGCAACCACACCACCCCATCCACGTACCATTGTGTTAAGGCACCCACCGAACTGAACTCCTATATTCCTAGTAAGTGAGATGATTTAATCAGTCGGTCCAACACTACCTAGATAGAATCGCATCCCCCTTGGACCATGGGTAGTCCATTGAAAAAATCCATCAAGATGTAAACCGACATCCACTCGGGGACACATAATGGCTGAAAAATACCTCATGGGGGTGATGTTCAGCCTTCACCGGTTAAAAAATGATGCACGTTTACACAAACTTTGTCACTTCCGACTTCACCCTAGGCCACCAAATCTGATCGATAATGCCATGATACATGTTGGAAACTCTTGGTTGTACCAACTGGGGTGAGTTATGGAAGAAACCGAGATCTATCTCACACAATGCCACACAGATAAGTAGCTTTCCGTGAAAAAACATATGATTTTGATAATCTTCTTACAATTTTCTAGAGAATTTCCCTTATGAATATGATCTCCCATCACTTCAGCTTCTATGTTCCCCAATGAGACTCCTACACCTGGTAAAAAAGTGAGGATTTCTTTGTTATCTGGAACATACATCTTCTACCATCCTACACCCTTGTATCCATGTGTAAGGAAACCACGTCTTCCACTTCTTTCCAAGCACATGCTGATTCTCAAACCGCATCATTCTTTGACTACTTTCATAATGTATTGGCCACCGCATTCCCCTTCCCTAAAGTATAGGAGATCTCAAATTCATAGTCCTAAAAAAACTCTATCCACCTATTCTGTTACAAGTTCATGTCTTGATGGGATAAGACACACCTCAAGATCTTGTGATCTATGGAGATCACAATGTGTTCCACGATAACATAATTCCACAACATCATTACCTCAAACACTACAGTTGTGGTATCTTCCACTTGGATGGAATATTTATATTCATGATGATGTTCCTTCCTATAACTAGAAGAGATCACACCTCGATGATGCATCATCACACACCACAAGCCTTAGCCTAAAGCATCATAGAACACTTCAAACATTACCCCTTACTCTGGATACCTCAACACTGGGGAACTGACATGATTCCCCTTCAGATAATTTATGGCTACGTGGAATATCTTACTCCAGACAAAAGCCTATCCTTACATGTCTAATGTTTTCAATGGTGCTGTAACTCGAGGTATGTTGGGTACAAACCTCCGATAGTAACCTTATAGACCAAGGAAACTATGATCCTCTTCCATGTTCTTCGGTTCCATCCAAGAAACAACTACTTCAAAGTTCAATGGGTCCCCCACTATTTTCTACTGGGACACCACATGTCCATGGAATTTTACTTCTCGTGTCCATAACATTCACATGGAAAACATCCCATATAGTTTTTCTTGTCATAGGACCTCTAAAACCATCCTAAGATGCTCAATGTGATCTTTTATACACAATATAATATTAGGATTTCATCAATAAACATACTATGAACCGGTCTATATATTATAAGAAGACAGATTTCATGAGCCCCATGAACACTGCTACTGCATTCGTAATGCCGAAAAACGTGACTATGAACTAAAAGTTCCCATATCTGTACTAGAGAGAAGTTTCTGGGATGTCACCCTCCTTCACACTCAACTGGTGATATCCCAACCACATGTCAATCTTAAATAACCAAACTACTCCCTTAAAATGTTCAAATTGTTTATCCATCCTTGGTGGGGGGGGTTAACGATTCATGATTGTCACCTGATTCAGCGTTTGGTAGTCTAAACACAACTAGATACCACTGAATACCTTTTTCTTGAACCAGACTGTAGTGCCCCATGTTGATGGCCTTGGTTGGATAAAAACATTATTCATCATGTTATTAACCCGGATCCACAACTCCTACAACTCATAAGGAGACATTCGATAGAGAACCATAAAAATTAGACGGGCACCAGGTTCCAAGTCTATACTAAACTCAACATCAAATAGAGAGGGTAGAGTCACCAAATCTCCATGGAAGACTTCTAGGAACACACTAACAATCCACAGGACATCCACCATCTCTGTATCTACCGAATCTATATACAAATCAGTTAACAATGAAATAAGGGGATCTACTCAACTGCTTCCCTCCTGGTAACCCTCCTCGCTAATGAAAGTTTCTAGTTGGCTACCCATATCTGAAATCAAGACCCATATCTGGAAGCAGTCAATAACAGAACACATAGAGAGCAACTAGTCGGTTCCTAAAATGATATCATATGGCTGCATCTACAGTAAAAGAAGTTCCATGCTCGACCTATGTGGCCCCAACATAATTTTTAATCCTCAAAAAACATAAGACAAGCTGGTCTAACCTCTATCTAGCATACTCAATACGAGGGGAACATGAATTCTATATACATCTATACCTAGATAATGGGATAGACAAGGTGCAATATTGTAGTGTGAACCTCTTGAATCAAAAAAGGAACTTGAAAGAGTACTAATAAATTTTATCATACCTCGAATGACCTTTTCCTTTTCTAGAACTACTACCTATGTTGTGTGAAACTACCCACACCCAGGTCGTCTGCCCCTCATCTATAATCCTTCACCCCAACCAATACCTGATCAAGGTCCCTAAAGGGAACCCTAAAGCCATCATCCTCAAGAATTTCCTGCTCTCAGTGGAGCAGGAGCTCGCTGTATCTATTGCGATTGCTGAAAAGTCCTGTATGGAATCAGTTGCCACTGTAGTGGGCACTAAACCTTCCAACAAACTCGGTATTTCACTCCCAGGTACATATTCTGAATGTTCCCATAGTTTACATGGATAAATAATCTCTTTATTAGGACCACTTGGAATGGGCGAGGGTCGGGGGATATAAACTAGAACTAGTGGGGCTTTCCCCCCATTAGTCAAAACCTTGAAGGCTTTGAAGCTGGAGCCCTAATAATAACAGCCTTCCACTTAAAAGAGCTTAACTAGCTCCTATATCATGGAATATATTCTACTGTGTGCATCATCTCCACCACATCATCCTTTTTCTGAAAATACAAGTACGCAAGTAGAGTGAAGGGAGTAACAACATCCTAAATAGAAGGTTGGAGTGCATCCTCTAAAAGTATTTACCAAGTCTCCTCATCCAGAATGTGGTATGGATAAAAATGAAGGAGAACAATAAACCTGATCCCCAACACCCTTATTAACAAACTCCCCTACTAGAGGGAGAGTAACTCCTTCCTCTCTTAAAACTTCATCGTGGAATATTGGAATTTCACAGAGAACTCCCCCTCAATGTTCATCTATAAAATCAAAACCTCCCTCTTCTCCCCGAGATTGAGCTCCCACCCCTGACGTGTCGCTCCCCAAATATGGCTTATAGCCAGTGGAACCCAATACACCATCGAAGCACAAATCAAGATGAAAGCTATAACCAGCTCCCTGTGCTAGCTCTCTTTCTCCATGTCTGAGACACTGCACTCGAACTTCTCGAGGTTCTGCCGCTGAAAGGCACAAATTCTGTTCTTCCCCTGGTCATCCTCCTCCTCTTGATCATCCATTTTCTAATCATCCATATTATCCTCCCAGGCCTCGATCTCATATAATACTCATGGTATTCGTACGAGTGTTATAAATACAATATAAACAATGAAATTTCTAAGCCAGAGTAGTGTAAACGTTCTCTTTTAAATTTTTCATAAACTTGTTATTCATTTTAAACTCTCCAAACACTCATAACACACAAAAAACAAGTTATTATGAGGAACATACCATTCCCAGGGTTTCTATACTACAATCAGTGTAGTCTCACATGATTGTTTCCTATGCCTAGATTCCTTGCATCAGATCATGGGGGCCCTAAAATATCATGTCCTAGCCGGGACTCCCTATCCAATTTCACACAATAAGATTTAATAACTGTATTTTCCTACCATCTGATTCAATCCTCAATGTTCCTAACTCTAAACTCTATCCTATCTCTCAACCATAATCCTTTGATACCATTCTATCATCACCCTCCTTCACCAAGATTGGGGAAGGGACAACAAACTGCTAGACCCTTCCTTGCTCATGTTCAAGGATAGATAATGACTGATGAGTCCTGAATTCAATAGACCCTGAAGTGGCAATGATAACCAAGGTTAAAGAATCACATGTAATATGGAAGGAATTACCCTTTTTGTTAAAAATGTTCGACAGATATGATGGTGAATCATAAACAAATCAAAACATATGAGGTAAAAGTAAATCGAAAACCCATTTTCCCACATTCATGTTAAAAATAAAGTGCTACAATGTAAAATAAATAATTATTATAAACTACCAACTGAAAGATAAATAGCAACGAAAATGGTCCTAATTACCGAGAAAGTACGTCTGGCATGGTTCTCAATGTCCTCTAGTAATCCTGAATGCAGTTTTATATACATATGGTGAGTATACATATATACTCATTAAGGAAAACCAAAATCTCTCTTGCACAAGTGGGGATGCATTCTATTGTCCCGTGAAAAAATAGAGATAACCAAAGGACCTTGCAAGGAAACTATCCACCCATCCTTACCAAGGCACACTCCCCAAATAACCCATGTCAGTTTAAGAAATAGTAATAACACATCAATTTTTGGGTACCCCACACCACTTTCCCACTAGTTATTTAAGACATCCTATGGAACAATCTTCCCCCATAACTTCCAATGTAGTCCCACTGCCACCCCAATAACATCCTTACAAGATATCACAACCATGCATCCCACCACACAGACTCCTAGGCCACCACAAACACCCACATCCTCACCCATGGACACCTTTTCCACAACAACTACTACCACGCCCGATGACACATGGGGCAGAACAACTACTCCCATTCCAAAAAACACATGGGACTAAACAACCACTATCATTCCTGAATACACCTAGGACTCATCCCAAAAATGCAGGGTAATCAATCCTGCCTGCACACTGCTGGGCCAACAACCACAACACATCCTGCTCGAAGTGTCTTGGTCGATAATTAAACATAGGCCATCACAGCCAATATTAAGAGTCACGAGATATCTTATAGAGTGAGTAGAAAGGAGATAATAATCATCCACTCTTATGAATGTTAGGAAAAACATCCTCCCCTAAGAGATGGGGGTGTTCTGCACAATGTGCTCAATATGGGTGGGGTTCTAATAAGAAACACAAGAACTAAATTTATACATATAGTTGAACAATTTTTCATCCCAACCAAGGAGATTCTATATGAGATCAAAAACAAACACCATCATTATTAATAATTCATTCACATTTTTCACAACTACCACCACTAAATCACATCCCATTTCTGGAAAAAAATCAACATTGAACTCATTATTTTTATCATGTTCAAGTGATTCCATTTAAAAACGCCTTCACTACTAGGAAACTAACAGACATATCCACAATCCAATACAAATATATCCAAGCATCAATCTAATCATTTACACCCGGTTCCATTGTAATTTCACAATAATAGAAGGGATCCATGTAATCCCTCTATCTTCTAAAAGAAAACAAATCCCCAACATACGACCGCACACGACCTCATATCCACAAACAAACTAAGGTACAACATGGAATCTCATTCCCATCCATGTCACCCGAATTCATCAAGTAGAACAACAATTATTATTATCATGTTATGGAGTTTAAAAATTTAACCACACCATTTATCAATTTCATACATTTTTTTGTTTAACTAGGGTTATCACAAAAGGGTTCTTGTTCATCAGGCATCAATTTAATCTAATGAGTTTATGTGATTTACTAGTTTCCTTATTATATCCATTTCAGTCATAGTATTATCATGAAAATATAGTTTCATTAGTGCACAAGAAAGGATCACCAACTACAATGATTTTCAGTGGGCATAACCCATACAATTCAATACATTTAATCAATGATTATAGAGTAAAACCGAATCATCGTCAAACACACCCCTTCATTCTATAAATCCATTTTTTAGATTTGTTATGGTTTGGTTTCATAAACCTAAAGAAAATATTATCATACCATCCCCGCCTGATACACATTAAAGAGAGATGATGGGAAAACACTTCTTGGATGATAAACGATCAGTGTTTTCTCTTCGCGCCAAAAACTGGGGTTGCATGACTTACAGAGGAAAAACTCTAAGGACTCCAAGGCTGAGACGGAAGTGATGAAGCATAGACACATGATTTCTATCTGAATTAAGTCTCTAGGGTGTAATTTATAGAACAAAAATAAATTATGAAGAGAGGATATCAGCTTATGAAATGGTAGATCCTAAAATCCTAAAATTAGTGAGATTATTTCAAAGTACATAAAAGCATGATCATGGATAGACCATGTGGTCAAGATGTTTCACATGTTGTGATTAATTGATATTTTATAATTCTACTCGGAGAATGAGGAGATAATGGGTTTGAGTTAATAAATATCTTATATACAAAGAATAATTGTGTAACTTGGTTAATCTATAAAGCGTTTGGAAGGGTGTGACATTGAGGAAAAAGGCAACACACTTTGGTAAATAAAGGGTCTCTTGAATCATAGGGGTTTAAAACAAATTTTAGTGTTTATAAAATGATTTTGAAGGGTATTAAACACTTTTACATCCAATTATATGTTATGAGATCTGAAGTTGAAAAACACATAAACTGGAATAAAACAAAGGGTGGGACATTATATCTATCGGATGAATGGATCCCCTATAAGGATTCTGTACTATAAATACTATGCATATATTTTATATAAGATTATAATATTTTAAATAATGAAAATAATAATTATATATCTCCTTGGAAGATGGATCACAACCACAACTGTGTAGTAGTGGATGGTATTTCTAAGAATAAGTGAATTCTAATTTTTAGTGTGTCAATAAGTCACAAATATTCATATGGAAAGGTAGTTACATACTTTGGATCAATCCAATGTTGTATTTTAAGGTGATCTTCTGATTTATCAATCTACGCAACTCATTGAATCATATATAGATGTTCATTAATTTGATATTGGTGCCTCTAACTAGATTATATTATCATGTATCAAGGACCCAGTAAATATATTCTCTAACAAAACGAAATATGTGATAGAAATTTGGACAAAAAAGATAAAGGATAAATAATTTGGATTTCATTATCTATTATGAAAAATCTCTATATTTAATGTAGATCATCCAATGTAATCATCTTCCAATAAATAAGTATACTTGATATTATTATAGGATTGAATTTAATTATAGTGTTTTTATAATTTAAAAAGTTTTTATTTGATTTTTATTAGATCAAAAAATAGAATAAAAATGTGTAATTATGATAGTTTTAATTGGATGTGGTATTTGTAAAGTCTTAGTGTTAGGTTTGGAAAATGTCTGTCCCAGTGATCATACAACTATATTGAAAAAAATTAAACTAGTTACATTGTTGGGTTATATCTATTACTATATAGGTATACCGGTGTGTATGTTTCCCATTCATGACATTAGGTAGCTAGCGACAATAGGGTTGGCACTAAGTGGGTTTAATTTCACTAATGAGTATTATAAGATAAATGGTAGCCTCTGTCTTCTATTTGTTTATTTTTTTAATAAATTAATTAACATTAAAAATGAAACATGGGGTTTCTCTTATTTTACTAACAATGGAATGGAGCACCAATATTCTCACCTTTCTCTCATTAATTTCTCATCTGAATGGGATTCTAGACCATTCATTGTCCATTAACCATGTTGTCTATCAATGGTTGTCACAATGGGTATGGATTTTCATACACCATCATCTGTTTCGATGTTTTCTATATTGTGGTGATTTTTATCTAAAATATCCTTTTTAGAGATATTTTTGTGTATTCTATAATTCTTATTCAATGAGTTTTCAAAGTTCATTTAATCATGTGAGAATACACTTCTTAGTATTAGGCAGGTCGTGCATAAATATTTCCACAATTGACATTAGTTCATGTTATTAATTATATATGAAATTCATGGTGGTGTAGTATGACCAACATAGAGTAGGACCGTCTGAGACCACCATTATCCAAGGGGGTGTCACATGGATGGTCTAGTGTGGTTATGTGATGCTATTGGGTGATTTTTTTGTCATTTTAATATTTTATTATGTCCAATGGAATATTGACTCGATTGGAAAATCATGTATATGGTATTTCATTATTTTTATAACGCAAACATATATGTATTGATATGTTAATCTTGTATGGTTTAATATTGAGATATTATTAAACGATTTCGGGATGAATGTAATTCACTATGTTAACATTCATAGGATATTAATGATACTTGACATTATTATGAATGAGGTTGTTCGATTTCTGTTCAGATGACAAGGGATGGTGTAGAATACCAAATGGTCTATGGGGTCCATATTAGTTATGAGGCATATGATGAGGATATTTAACATTAATATGGTGGAGTATTATCCTTATTTATTTGATATGGGTATTATGTAATAGTTGTATTCACTATTATGTGTTGTAGTTACTGTCATAAATGAACGTTTATATGGATTTTTTATCTAGAGGATATAATGTGTATAGTTTTGTTATTGTAAATGTATAATAGTGGATTCAAATGTTTTAAGGGGAATAGTAATTTATGGTTTATCACACATTCCTTCTAAATCATAATTTTGACCAGAGTTTGTTTTTCATTTTGGTTAATCAAGATATAGTCTTCAAGAATCAATAGATTTATGGATACTGTCTTAGAAACAATTTTGGTGGTTTACTTATTAGTTTATACTAATATAGTACATGGGTTACCTAGTTTTACAAAATATATCACCATTCATGAAATAAAAAGTATAAATTTAGTTTTACATGTCCATAGTGTATAAATAAATAGTTTATATATAGTTTTAATTTTTATTTTTTTATCTGGTTTGAGTGTACCTTTTATTTCATATTTAATTTGTAATATGATTTAATTTGATTAGTTCATGTGAGATCATTTTATTTTTATATAAATAATTTGATATTTTAGTTTCTAATATTATCAAATAATGATGTAAGACATATATATATATATATTATTTATTTTTTTGATATAAAATTATAAATTTAGGTTATTTATATCTATGGGTGTTGTCTCCCCATAACCACATATAGATTCTTGCTATTAGTTAGTAGCCTCTAGTATTTGTGGATGAATATATGAGGTATATAACAAAATTGTTCTATTATAATGATTCTATAATAAGAAATAATTGTTATAAAGTGGAATCTGATAAAAATTTGTTTTTTACAAATGGTACTAATCATGGATTTTATTTCAATATTTAGAGGAAATATTAATCGAATAAGATCAACAAAACATAGAATCCAATCCAATACATGTCATCACTAAAGTAAAGTAAAATGATTTCCATAAAACATTGTATTTTTATTTTTCCATGGTATATAAAATCATGGTTTTGTGAATTATGAGAAATTAGTATAGTATTAGGTTTACTATGTTGAGGGATTAACCATTGAACTTTAGTGGAGAGTGAGAGATTGTGTATTTCCACACATTATTTTATGAATGTATAACTCATTTAGAGATGATGTAATTTTATGTGTTTTATTATATAGATTGGGATAAGGGTTTAGTTATATAATGTGTTAATATAATGATAAACAATGGTTCGTTTTAAAACATCTTTGTGTTATTCTACTGAAGTAAAATGTCTTTCGATGATTTTTGGATTTACTAGGGTGGTGGATCCTATGTATGTGTTGTTTTTATGTCTCACCTGACATAGATATGTGTAAGTATGCTAGGAAAAATGAAAGGTGGGAGGATTGGGATAATATTAGGAAGGGTGTGGGCTAGTGGGACATACTTTATAATACATATTTCTTTTATTTATTTATATATATATATATTTACCAGAGTTATTTTCCCCAAAATATATATAGTGTTCCATGATTCTCTCCACATGAATCATTGATATAAAAAACCAATATAGGCCAATTGAAGGTCAAAATAAAATTATAAGGAATAAAAAGTGGCACCATAAATACAAAAAATTTATAAATTAATATATATTCATATAAATGAAAAATACATTTAAAATTATCCATAAATATTGAACTCAATTTGTATCACTAAAAAAATAATAACATATCTTTTCATATGTAAATTTTTTTTTTCAAGATTTATATATTTATGATTATCAATAATTTGCTATGAGTATTTATCATGTTAAAAATGATTCACTAAAAATGTTGTTTTCTTGATATTTTATGAATTTACTTTAATGAAAAATTTATTTAATTTCAATTGTTAATTTTACAAAATTAACATAATTTTTTGATTTATCATGGTCATATTATCTTAACATAAATTTTTGGAATATTTTTTTAAATAATTTTTAGGCAAATACTGAATACTAATGTGTTTGATAATGTCCTGAGTATTAAAGTATAAGAAAACCATAAAACAGAAGAATCATTTTTTAGGAAAAAATTTGTGTATTTATGTAACCATATTTATTTTATTGTATTATTTTCCAATTAAAATATTTATGTGAAATTTTTGAACATATTTAGCATTTTCTAAAAAATAACATAAAATACAAAAGTATTTGAAATTTATTTTTTAATAATTTATGCAAATGATATAGATTTAAAATTTAAAATTTCTTAGTCCAAATTATCTAAGAAGGGCCTCATATTTTTTAGTTGTAAATATTAATTTACTTACTATAAATATTAGTAACCCTCTAAAGATGATTAATTTTGATGAATAATACACTTATTTCTATTATGTATTCTTGAAATTAAATGAAGTTATTTTTCAATTAAATTCTTAGTATAGTTTTTAACAATATGAATACAAATGATTCAAGACTTGTTTAATTGGTAAATTATTTTATATAATTAAATGAACCCCTAATGATTAAAGTTCTATTTTTATAGAGAAATGGTTTTACAATAAAATATATGTTTTTATTTAAATGATAATTTTCTACTCTTAAAAAAATAAATTTAGATAGGTTGAGAACAAATTATGATTAATCATGTAAAAATTATGCAATAAGTGCAACATAATATTTTTATTAGTGGTATAATTGTCATAATTAATATTTAATTAAGAGTTAAAGGATATTAAATGATTATCTAAAGTGCATTGAATTTTCCATAATTAATTTAAAATTTATACGTTTTAAAAATTCATTTAAAAGTATTAAATATATGTATAACCACTATAAATCGCATGAATGACCTAATATTCTTGCATTCCCATTCGTTCCACTATCATACTATTCTTTTCCGGGTAAATGTCCCTCTTCCTCTACTATAAAAGGGGTGTCACTTCCACCCATTGAATACTCCACTATTATTTGGAAATTTACATGAATACCTACCCAAATATCCTCCACTTGATATAATTTACATTCACTATTTCTTCGGGAAATAATAAATTAACATGTTTCCCAAAATATAAATCCCCCATCAAGATGATATTCAATGTCTCAATATAAGTATAGCATATTTCATAATGTTTGTTTATTATTAATTCATTTTTATACCGACCCAAATCATACTATAGTAATATCATAATAATCATTAGTCTGATAAAATATAACTATTATAATGGTATAACCATTATTTATTCTCCCCAACCTACTATGAAACTCAAGAATTGTCATTAGTCTGTGTGCGCAGATAACTGCATCCATGATGTGATGCTTTCAGTTTTTCATCACAACAAATTATGGATGGTCTTAATGATTACATGGATAAATAAACTTGATTTATATAATATATTTAATATTATTAAATTATTACATACTTTCTACCTCCACCACAATCATTTGTTGTGTAAGGGAAATATAAATCATACATTGTTCGGACTACCGAATCCACGAAAAATCATTATTTCCTGGTATTTTTTGATTATTTATCTGATAATTTAAATATTAGGTTCATATAAAAAAATTAATTAAAATAGTATCATTATTCTAATATTATAAAGAAATTATGTCAAAATAATCAAATCTTTAACCATACCGACCAATAGAGTTAAAGCATGTTCATATTTAGGTCAGTTTGGCAACCTACATGAATAATGCTACGTAATTATGTAATGGTTGATCATGAAAACATAATTTTTGTTTTAATTTCATATAATTATTTAAATAATTATTCTTTATAGTTCAATATCTTATGAATAAGTTTTTATCTAATTAATTACCAACACAACATTCCTATGTTAAAAGTCACCGAAAACTATTAGTTGTTGATTTCATCTTCATGGATAAATCATGAACAAATCATGAAGGGAAATTTATAATTAGTAAATAATTTTTATTATTGAAATACATTAACATTAATTGAATAAAATAATGAACTTTGTAAAAATAACTAACACCAACACCACTCTTACCAAACTAATACAAAGAGTAAAAAATATAATCATCTAATATGGGGATGTGAGAAAAAATAGTTAATATAAATACTCATAACGATGAAAAATTAATTTTTTAAATATTTTTAGGAATTATTATTATTCTAAAATATTATATTAATTTATTTTTTAAGAGTTTATATTACCTTTTATTATGGGAAAAAACAAGGTAATAGTTTTCATTGTCTCAAATTGGAATTTCTGGAAAAATGTTTAGGATATGGATCATATTTTTTATTCAATGGTTTATAAAAAAACCAATTTTAATTTTTTATCATTAAAATATTATATTTAATGATATTAATTGTTAAAATTAATGATATAATACTCATGGGTTCTTGAAATTAATGTAAAAAAATTTCATATGTTGTTTTCATAACTCAATTATTTTTCTTTTCCGTATAATCACATATTTTTTCTTGTCTCATTAACTGTTGATCTCTTATAAACTATTATTATATCTATGTTTTTATTAATCATTTAAACATAAAAAATATTTTATAATATTTTTATAATATTTTCATCCAACTGAAGGATATGTATTGATAGAAAAAAATATTCAAGACATATGAATTGGATCTGTGTGGTTGTGTTACAATATCATGCACCGATTGAAATTTTGAAAATAATTAAATACTAAATTTTAATGGGACCAAAAATAAATTAATATTTAATTATTTAAATGGAATAATATTCAAGAAGTATCATGGGTGTTTTATCAAAATATATGTAATCATTATTTAACCAATTAATCCATGATAGAAGTATTATAACTATTGACTATATATATCATGAAACAATGCTTTATATTTATTAACATAAAAATATTTGAAAAAATATTTTTTCAATACTTGTATGAGGAATTAGAAGAAATAATGAAATTATGGGGTATTGATTATCAATTTAGTTTTTTTGTGAGGTTTATATATAGTTTCCTTGTGATGAAATATCTTGAGAACTGTTGACTTGTGCTACATCAATATTTACAATGATGTCAAGGAAATTCATTTCTATTCTTTTTTATATAGATTCTTGATGCTGAGGAAGAAGAAGAAAAAAATATTGAGGGCTCTCATGGATAGGTTTATGATTCTATTATAATAATAAAAATACTTTTATGTTGCTTCTTCAATCTAACAATGTAACACCATGAGATTTAAAAACACCATTTCCTTTAAAATTATTTAATAGAAATAGGATTCATAATAAAAAACAACAAATATAACTGAGTATTAACATAATATATGAATATTATTGAGAACATTTAGTAACAATAAATATTCTATTGAATAAAAATATTTTAATCAAACAAAAATGAAAATTAAATTTGATTAAGTAAACATTATGTTTTAAAAATGTCATTTTTCAATAAAATAAATTTTACATTAAATTGTTTATTTTAAATTCCAGGGAAAATATATAATATTTAAAATATTAATTTCTTAAAATTTTTATTATTATTTAGTTCATTATATGATAAATGTTTTTGGTTGAATTTTAAATATATGATCAATATAATTTATTTTTAGATGAGTATTGAAAAATAAAAAAAATTCAAATTCCATCACTTTTATGAAATTATTATATTTCAAAAATGGAAAAAAATATGATATTAATTTATATATATGAAATATATTTATAATGTTAAATAATTACATTAAAAACATTTTTTCAATTTATATTACCCATGTTTAGCGATTTTGTAATATTAACTAATATTTTACTGTAAAAATTGTTTTAATTATATTATATTAAAAGATTGCTTTATTTACTCATAGAAATTAAATATAAAACAAATTTGATCAAAATGGTCATATGTGATAATGAATATTATTTAAATTTTAATTATAAATTCATTATTACTAATTTTAATATTAATTTCCTTGATAATGGTGAAATGGTTATTTTCAATGAATTTTTTTATTATGGTTATTTAATTTTTATCTAATAAATTGACCTATTTTTTATAATTGAATTATTATTATTTTAAAAAAAAATTAAAATATATTTTCAATCATTTAATTTATATCTTATTCAATATATTATTAGGAGAGCTTAATGTGGAAATAAAAATTGTTTTCAACCAAAGAACATTTCTATATAAATAATGCTTTAGTTTAAAAGTTAATTTCATACTTTTAGAAAATTGAATTAATTTACATGGAGATTTAATTTATTATGCTAAAAATAATTTCTTAGTAAGAAGGTTTAGATTATATTTCTAATAAGACATATATTTCTTGGGTTCACACTTGTTACCAAGTTAAAACCCGACATATAAAAATTTAAATATTAATTTGAAAAACTATTTTCAATTTTCATAAAAAGCTTAAAAATGAGTAGAAGATCATTTATAGGGAATATATCACCCCAATATCAATTATTTATAACTATTGGGTGCATTGAAAATTTTATAGTTTCATTCCAAATTTAGAAAATTAGGTATTAAAAATGATCAATTTTCCTGTTTTAAAAGGGGGTAACATCCCAACATGTTGCTATACCAATCACAAAAAAATTAATCTTATAATTATTTATATTATAACTAATATATATTTATGTTATTTTAATAATCTATATAAACAAATAGATATTGTATGGCCTCGATTTCAAAGAAATTTCCATGAGACCTCAAATGTTCTCAAAATTAGAATTTCATTCTCCTTATTCTTTTTTTCTTAATGATCCACTTCCCAGCATCAAAGTGACACTCAAATATTATCAAACATTCATAATTAATATAATATAAAGTTATAAAATTAATCTATCAATCATTATTCAATCTTTTAAATATTTTAGGAAAATTAAAACATCATAAATCATGTAACCGTGTAGACTACCTCCACCATGAAACAATGTAGTTCGTTCTTCGACACCACCTCTCATGGTTTATAAAAGGATCAATAATATGAATTAAAATATAAAATATTTCAAAATTTTAATTGTGAAATGAAAATTTATCACACACCTTCATTTTTCTTGTTTAGTGAGAAATAAAATTTGTTAATCATGGAAACATACAAACCACCAACACCATGCATACTGAATTTCATTTGTCATCACCACCAAATAAGGATTTTTTTAAGAATAAATTTCATTAATTTAAATTATATTTATTCCATGTTTTATAATATGTTAAAAATTTATTGCAAATATATAAAAATAAATCAATTCCCAATAAATTATTATAATATCCTCTCATTTGGGTCAGTTTACCACCTATGGAAATACTGATATATGGTTTTGGTAAAGAATGATTAAATAAATTATATAATAAAAATATAATATAAAAATAATGTATTTATTATTTTTTAATTCTTCTTGAATAGTTTTCTAGATTTTAAATTTATATTTTAATATATCTCCTTTTGATCGTTAAATAGGTTGAAACTTGTTATTTAAATTTTACATTTTCCCAATTCATGTAATTATCATTCAACAATTGAAAATGTGATATAATGAATCATTGATTTATCATGGTTCATGTATATTTAATAATATGGTATTAATTAATAAATTTTATTTAAAAAAAGGATCCACAACAACATTACAAATCTAGTAGGAATCAATAAATTAGTGTATTCTACATTTGATAACAAAAATAAATCATCATTATCTATTAAATTTTTAATAAATGAATAAAAATAAACATTCAAATGGATATATATATAGGAATATGAATATATTTATAGAACTAGTAATTAAGATAGTGATATTTATTATCCAAGATTTCATATCATGTTCATGTAATTTGGAATACATGGTAACATATTATTTTCCTCAATTATAATTCCATGAGACATATTTCTTTTTATTCATCATGATATCCTGTACATGTAGTGATTACTTCCAAAATAGGTTAATTTTCATATTTCTCTAATTCATAATATTTGAATATTTTTATCATGTTATTCTATTAAATTTCATTCTAATCAATAGATCTCAATGTTATAAGGGGAATTTTAACTCCCTTTAATGAGTATTAATTTGTTTTCTGAAATTATTTCTTAGAATATTAATTTATTCTGAACTAATATTTTCTTTCATGTTATTTTAAATATAGTAAAAATGAAACTTTTAATTCAAATCTTACTCCTCAATAATATTATTCCTCATAAAAACTATATCATTGTTGAAAATGATTCCAATTATTATTAATGATGTTATCACCTTCTTTTATATATTTTTATTTTACTGTTACATTATCTGTTTTATTTGTGAATTTTTTTTTATTATCTCATGTGGTAATTATATTTTATATCTCATATTTTGAAAATAATGTTTTTTGTACTTTTTAGGATGTAGTTTTTCAAAAAAACTATATTTCACAAAATTAGAAAAGACTTCCATTATTCAATAATAAATGTTTTATATGTGATTCCAAAATAATTATATCAATTCAAGGATCCTTTTATTATGATTTTGATTACAATTTAAGTGTTTGAAAATGTTTTCACATCACCTTTTTGAATCCTCTATATTGTTTTCAATGTTCAAGTATTTGTGATGTCTTAAAATGTTAAATTTTCTAAAAAAACGTTCACATCATCTTTTTATAACCATTATATATATTTTAAGGATTAATTATAGATTTATATTTCAATATATTGATTTGGGAATTCCGTCATTTAAATTTCACACATTTTAATTTTTGATAATTTCATTTATAAGTGATATGTAACTTCAACTCATTTCCAATGTTAAAATAAATTTATACAAAACACTTATTTGATTTCAATACACATTTTTATTTATTTCTTACATCCTTATTGATTTATAGGTAATTTTTAATCAACACTCCCCCTCTATATGTTTTTATTAAATACACTTTTATATTCATTTATTTTTGGTTATAAACCCTTTACGTTCTTCTTGTCTATTTCTGTAATACAATAAAAAAATATTGGGAAACAAAATTTTATATACATGTGTTCATTAGTCCATGATAAATGATTGTTTTTAAAATAGAAAACATGTAAATGGAATATTGACAATCAAGGTCCTATTTAGAATTCCATGGAATTAGTTATGTTTTTTTACTTTTCACGAGATAGTATTGTTCTATGTGGTAATGATAACATTATTCTTCCTTCACATGATTGTGTACAGAAATGATCATATATATATATATTCAAATGATTCAGAATATAATTGATAATAAATATTTTTGTTCAGATGATTGTGTATTAACATGATCAAGAATATATTTTTTAACAATATTACGTGTCAAAGTGATGTAAATTTATTTGTTCCCTATGTCATAATTTATGGAACTTATGCCATATTTTTTCATCATATTTCAATGATTGTATTCAATGTGTCATCTCTATTATCCCACACTCATAGTAAGGGCTACATGTTTTTTATTTTGATAATAAAGGTATTTCTATCATTCCTTTGGAGAAATTTTATTACAATATGTTATTTTATAATATATTTCTATGAAAGTCATAATTTTTTATATTAATATGATCCAACCCTTGATAACATTATTATGTATTTTTTCTAAACCATGTATTTAGGATCACCGCTTTCTTAAGATTCCATTCACCAGGTTTGGATGGTGAATATAACATATGAGAATTGTGGAAGGGAAACTAGTGTGGTTTGATAGGGGATATATGCTCACATGTTTTATAAAATATGTTACCTATGTAAATTGAACTCAAAGAGAATAAAACTTGTATTATTTTAATTGTGATTTAATTTATGAGTATTATTATTTACCTTTTATAATAACTAAAAAATTGCTACATCAGAAATTGTTTTAATGAAATTGTATAAATAATTTTTTTTGGTAACTATACTGGGGAGTTTGTCTTTGTGGACCATTTATTGGTATTAGATAAGGGTTTACATATTTCATGGGAATTTATATATTTTTGAAAATTGTGTGGGAGAAATTTAGTGAAAATATATATATAAGATTATTAGATAATAATAAGTATAGAATAATATACATAAGTAGTGGTAAATAATAGATTATATGTTTTCCTAGATATTTTATTCATATCAAATTATATAATGTTGATGGGGTAATGGATAAAATGATCATATACGTACTCACCCTGAAAATGCATTCTTGCGCATTGAATAAAACTTCACATGGTGGATAATGAGTGTAACTAAGACTACATATCTGGATAACACTCTGATGATATTTTCAATGTATAATCACATTCATATTGTGATACATCATGATATATTTATTAGTAAATTTTATTAGGCTATTTCGTATGAGATATCCGAACCAAAAGAAACCTAGATTGAACAAAGTGGGATTTGGGTTTAAATGAATGTTAATGTGATGGTTTAAAAGTTTATCACATTTCATTAGGGATTTTTCCATGAGAATATGTATTATAATTCTATAATTTTAATCAGTTTGTACTCATGTTAAACCTTTTTCTCATTTTAAGTGATAGAACAAGGAATAATAATGTTAATAGTGGTTGTTTTGGTTGATGCAGTGAGTATGCATATTATAAAGGAGTAGGAGTAATGAATCTTATGTTGTATCTAACCCAACACTCTTAAGAGGGGATTAATGAAAGAGTCCATGTTGACATCAAAAATTACCTAAGGAAACATATTATTTCAATAAAAAATTAAATTTGGTTACATACACAATCATTTTATTGTTATATCAATTCACATATTACTAAGAATAGAATAAATGTGATAAAAATATTTTTTTTGTATTTTCTAGTTCATCAAACATGATAAGGTTTTTTTGATTTTTTATCATTCATATATTGAGTTTAACTGAAAGTGGACTCTCATTAATGATATAATAAAATGTTTGGAAATAATCTACTTAAAATGGGATGATTTTATGAAGTTATTAATCACCAGGAACATTCCTCAAAGTCTTCAAACAATAATTGAGAGATAATTACTAGAACTAAAATTCATTGAAGATGGGTCTAATAGGTCCTATAAGGATACCATTAGGATACTAACATGGTATACCACTAATTTTATTACATACCATGTAAGTAGTATTTAATGATTCTTTAGTGACCTAATACCAATAAATGAAAAGGTTATTATCTACATAAGTATTAGTATCCATGAAGAAATTTTTTTATGTGCACTTATGGTGGAAATAAAAAAAGAGACACAAATTATATTAGACATATGAAAAAAAAATTGGATTTCAGGGATATTGGAATGAAATTCCACTTATTTAAAGAAATTTTAATCACATGGATAATGAAACTTTGAGAATACGAACACAGGTTATTTATATAATGGGATAAGCGTGTTATTTATTTTTTTATGACTTTTCCATCGATCGTGGCATTGGTAAAATATGATGAAGTTGACAAACGATGCAACAAGAAAGATTATGTTTCCAAAAAATTCTCTTCTCAAACATCACTTTTCAAACAACCAGTAGTTTGGTAATTGGAAAAATCGACTTACTATCCCAAAGCATAATGATGATAATATATATGATAATACTTCAAAACCAATAGAATAAGAAAGATCATATTTGATTATTACTTATAAAGAGGATTTTCGTAATTAAGGAACACATATACTATAGTCTGGAGTTGTGGATGTCTTGTTAGAATTTGATTCTAAAAACCCATTTTTGTTAATGATGTTTTGAGGAGAACTAAATCACTAACCCGATGATTTGATTATTAATGAACACTTCATGTTATATTGTCATTGTAACCCAATTGTAAATTTATTGCAATATTAGTAATATTAATTCAATGTATTCTTTGTTTAGAAGAATTTAATGTGATTTTTCACATTGAATATTTACATCTATAAAGACATCACAACAATGGGGACATCATGTTTCATTTTTCAATCAACAATATTATCAACTATCAGTGCAAGGTAAAATATAAACTCCCTAGGAATAAATTTATATTTTAGGAGTCATGGAACCCAATCAAGAGTGACTTGTAATGTAAATTAGTGTAGAAAACTCTTTATTAGGATTGACCTACATTGAGTATACATAAATATATATCCTATTTTTTTATTTAATATCTCTATAAATTATATCTTGAGTTTCATTAATAACACATAAAGAAAAATACATTTTTATTATAAATTGATAATTACATTATGAGGATTAAATTTACTTATGTGAGGAGAATGTAACAACATTATATTTCATAATATAATTTACAATAAATAAACAATAAAATGATGGATTTCAACACACAAAACACTTAATGAAAATGATATTTCACATGATAAATAAATATTATTAATAAAATTAATTTTCAGTAATACCAAATGTAAATAAAAAATCGTAATAAATTTGATATTCATATGAAATTATATTTGGACCACAATAAAGGGTATTTTAAACAAAATTATTAATTCTTTACATATTTTATTCTAATTTAAATAAAAATTTACTTTTAAAATTTTAATTTTATAAAATTAATAGAAGATTTTAATTCATCATACCAGAATAAAATAAGGGTGAGTTCTTAATATATTCTTAATATAAAATATTTTTATGTGAAAAGTTACATAAGAATAAATTTGTTAATACCATTATATTTAAAACATTAAGATATTAAAATAATGGAATAATAATTAATTAAACATTTTATATATATAATTATATTTATAATTTAAAATAATTCATTTTAAATTAATCTATTGATTGTTATAACCAAGTTTTAAAATTTTGGAAACATAAGTTGTATTTTAGTCAAAAAATATTATTACTCACTTATAATAAATAATTAGTTTCCCTCACATGTACAGAATAAATATATAAAAAATTATTTCATATTTTAGATCAACATTTACTATTAATATAATATGGTAAATTTATTTTTCATATAAATGGACGATTATAATGATTAATGATAATGAATATGATAATGGTGAACGGGTTATTTTCATTGAATTGTCTTACAAATGTTAAAAAATATCTATAAAATAATTTAATTATATATATATTATATAAAAATATTTATATTATTTTACACATGTAGAAATATATTTTATCGCTCGTATTATTATTAATTAATCAAATACATGATTAAGAACATTTAGTAAGGAAACCGATTTTTTCTCTAAAAATAGTTTCATATATATCAATGGATTTAATTTCAAAAATAATAATTTATTATATAAAAATTAAATTAAATAATATATATCCTTAATTTATTTTCGACACATCAATGTTTTTTACTAGTGGATACATTATGTTTTTAATATTTTACAGATTACATATGCAAAATCTAATTACCAAGGTAAAACTCAAAATAGAAATATGTAAGAATACCCTAACAAAAGGAATAAAAATATATATAACTTGTTTTAAAATGATTTTTTTGAGGATTTTTAAAAGTTACCTCACAAAAAATCCGTTATTTGTCACTTTTTTATCCTTTGATCTTAGAATATTTTCATTACATTATTGAATAATAATGAGTATTCAAAAAAGAACACTTTTATTTTCTTATAAAATGGGATCTATCATATAACTTCATTATGAAAAATACTATTGAATATGATCCTTAAAATTGACCATTTCTCCTCCTTAAATTATATTTCATGTTTATAGGCCTTTAGTGTTAAATATTTACCATCATTTCCCTATTTATGAGGATATTCCAAGCCAAATATCATGTTTTCAATATGAGGATTCCATTACCCATTGTATTTTCTTATTAATCATCCACATGATATATTTTTATACATAACCTATTATAATTAATATTGAATTATTGTACTATAATTTTTTTATATTAATTTAGAATCCATTATTCAGTACATTCTATCCTCTAAGAAAAACAAAACAACATCAATCCTGCATTTGTGCTGACTACCACCACCACAATGCGATGGAGTTCATTTTTATTAATTTCCTCTCATTAAGGGTAATATAAAAATATTTGAGGAAGGAATATTTTTAAAACAATAGAATTATAATTATGACATAATCATTAATTATATACCTTCACTCTTTCCCATTCATTGAGAAATGGAATCGTTAATCATGCCCATGTAATGATTACCAACTCGATGATCGATGAATTTCATTATTCATCGCCAACATGAATGGATTGTTATAATAATGAATTAAATAATGGGAAATTATATATATGAAATTTTTTACCTTCTATAAATATTATATAAACATTATATAAAAAAATTTACTTACTCGTTAAATCATTATAACACACAAGATTTTTTATTCAAATGTACCACCCACTTGGTGGAAATTATAAAAATTATATCAAGAATTATATTAGAATATTATATAATTATAATATCATGTACTAATATTGTATTTATTCATTTTTTATTATTCTATAATTTCGTTTTCATTATTTAACATATTTATTAATATATAACCTATCAAAAAATAAACATACCAAATATAGTTATTCACAATTAAAATTTTCATAAACATTAAATTTATAATTAACTCAATGAAAACATGATATGATGAATAATTTAACACAATTATTATATTATATTAGATTATATATGAATGGTGATTTTGTTTGGTAAAAAATAATTGACAATGAAATTATAAAACTAATATGAAACTACTAATCAATGTTTCTTTTATCGAATTTCTAAAATCAATAATAAAAATTTAATATATTTATAATAAGTAAATAGAAATGAAATAAATAAAATGAAATATATGTATTAATAAATTTTATAGTAAGTTATTATTAAAGTTATTTTTATTATATAGGAGGTTAGGCCACATTCAAGTAAGCCGAAATAAAAAGTAATTTATTATATATTTCAAATTTAATTTGAAATGAAATATTTAATATTAGTCACCATAATGTCATTGATATAGTGTGATTGTATCCAAATAATTATTTTCCCATATTGAGGAAAATTTTATTATTTTTTGATCTTTATAATATTAATTATTTAAATAATTTTTATTTGAAAATTTACAATGTTGTATCAGTTATTTCAACACCCTTTGTTGAGATATTATACATCTTATTTAACTACATTATTCCCTTATTGTATTATTCCATGAAAATATTCTATTTTAGAATTCATTCTATTTGTGTACAATGTCATTATTGAATTAAATATCCCCCTTCTTTGAATTTCATCCCAGAAAAAAGAAAATCATTTTTTATAATAATTCACACCCTCTATAATAGTAGTGATCCCTCCTTTTCCACATAATCCCTTTTATTAAATTTTATCACATATATTTGGTAACCCAATATTTAGTTTCATGTGACCTTTTTATTCCCCATAATATTATTGAAATGATGTTTTTAATCTTTTTTTGATGTTGGTTTTCAAAAAAAATGTATTTTAAAGTATTTAAAATCCATTGCATATTTTCAAAATATTATTCCTAAAATTCAAGTCTACATTTATTTTTATAACCATTATTTCGTTTTATGAATCTACTATTTATGATTCATTTTAATAATTTATTTTTTTTACAAATTTCTCAGTTCACAATTTTCAAATCTTTTATACATTTACATGGATCCAATATTGAAAATTAGTTTTAGAAAGAAATAGTTTTAATAATAATTTCACATAACATTTTTTAAACTTTTATTCCCTTAATGGGGTTTCATTATTTATATTTTAATAAAAATGTCGATTTTAAAAATTATTTATATCAATTTTTTCAAATTTGACATATCTATAAATTACATTTCATATTGGTGCATAAATTCATCACTAAATACAAATTTAAATGTTTTTTATAAAAAACTATTTTTTCATTTATTGAAAATTCTTATATTTAACACTAACTGTATTATATATTTTATTGTTATTTCAAAAAAACCATATTATAAATATTATTTTTCTAAATACTCTTTTATGGTGATTGGATTCTTTATAACAACCACTTGCATTTTCAATGATAAATTTTATGATAAAATCAAATAATATTTGGACCCCATTTTAAATCTCTATTGACTATATTATGCGTTGAGTAATTGTATTAAATTGGAACACAAGTGTGTGAGTGATTGATTGGTGGTGTTCTTCATTTCATTCCAATGATCTTTTTATGTTTTTATTTCTCATGATATAAGAATGTTGTGTGTTGAAATGATCACATTATTCTTTGATAACATAATTGTTCACGGATTTGGATGCCTAAATCTTTCTTCACATGATTTTTCATGGACTTGATCATGGATATTTTTTTTTTAAATTAATATATATGTACAATATTTTGAACATAATTGTTCACAACATTATTCATGGACATGATCTCACATTCTATTGTCCATTATGTTATGATTTCTTTTAATTATGTTGCAACTTTTTTCATATATATATGATTATGATCTATAGTTCATATTTAATATCATACACTATTATGTGATGCTATATGGTTTTACATTTAATATTATATTTCACTCTATAATGAACCATTCCTAAATCTTATTGTTCCATGTTATTTGAATAATATATTTCTCTCTTAATAATGTTTTATCATATGCTTATGGCATACCCAATGATTGAATATTTTCTATTTAATTGATTATCAATACAATAATCTGACCCCATACAATCGTTTTTATTCAATATGTTATAAATGTTTTTATATCTCATGATATATTTAGAAGGGAGACAAGAATGGTTTGATTGTCGAGAAATGGTATCATTTTTTAGAAAACGAATTTTTATTGAACTTATCCAGATAAAAAACTAAACCATATATACAAGGGTTTCTAAAAAGATTTTTATGATTTAATACATATGTCCTAGAACTTTTTTTTAATAAATTTAGGATTAAATAAATATGTATCATAAACAATGTTTAAAGAGTGTATTTTTGTTATTATATCCAAGAGGGTTGTTTTTGGGAACTATATATCATTCCAATAGAAGTGGACCATCTAGATGAATAAGTTATAATTCAAAAAGAAAAATCAACATAGAAAACTAATATATGATTCATTCTATATTAGGGGAATAATATTTATATAAGGGTTTTTTCCTCTCAAAATAACATTTTTAATAATTAAAATATACGTGGATAAAATCTAGTTTATCCTCATGCACAAATATTTGGAGTTCATAATAATTGTAATTTATTGTTACGAGGGAATATATCTACATGAAAAAGGGGGAAAGACATTGATTATGCTCAAATGTTGAAGTTGAACATTATAAAAAACTATTGTGGGAAAAAATTCACTAATGTATACATACGTTAGAAGAAGTGATTCTAAGGATTTGATTAATACATTAACAAAATATATGGATTCATTCTAAATAATGTATTTATAAAAAGTAAAATAGGCCTGCTTGACTCAAACATAACCCCTGTAGTAACCCATTTGGTCTGATCTCTACAAATTTAACGTGGTTTATACCATTATCCTTATATTACATTGGATTGTACTATGACATATTCTACATTTCTAAACGTAATTATTTTATGTATAACTATTATAGATAAGTAATATTATTATGAATAAAAAAATATTATTTCTTCATACCCCCTAATATGAAATTATAATGAAAAAATATTTATGTATCATAATAATTTTTTAGGATGAGATTTCTTGTCACATATTTGGAATCAACAAGTTTTATTTAATTCAAATATATGATGAATTTATCCATCTATATTATGACATTTAATTAAAAATATCTTAAAATTATTATTGGAATGATTGATGTTCCCCTATATCTACATTTGATTACAATTACTGTGGAATAATTTACGATATGTATTTACATTACTTCAATATAGAAATGTACTTTTTTAATAAGAAATATATTTATAAATGGGTTCATTGACCATTAGAGAATATATTATATTTTAAACTCATTCATATGATCGATACATTGGACATATTATGTGATTTATAGGGCCAATATCTATGAATCCCCATATTATATCAATATGACCCATGGAAAAAACCAGGTTGGGGTTTTTGGGGTATTCCTACAATATTATGTATGATTTTTTATCAAAATGTCCGAGTAGTAGGACTATGAATTATTTGATGATCCCTTGATGTTATTCAAAAAATTTCTATCATTATAAATTTAATCCATATGAATTCATTTATTATTATTATTTATTTCATTTACAACAGATGTAGGGTAATGATTTTTCTTTTTAAAAATGATTTCATTATTTATTCGTATCATATTTTATATCCCTTTATTATTCCATGTTATCCTATAATATGTGTTATCCCTTTACGAGAATCTAATATCACGCCTCTATTTTATTTCTATTTTAACTTAGAAACCAAGTGGTTAAGTATGAATTAACATCTAATATTATTAGTGGAATAATAATGTTTTATTAAAACATTTATAGCGGTGTTTAGGAATTTTATGTAATTTTAGGATAATATATACTTGTAGTCTCTTAATATTAATAAATTGTATGATCATATGAAGGGATATCTTTTATTTTTTACCAATGTAATAAAATAACCTTTTTTAGTAGGTCAATGAAATTGGTGTGTCATATTTTATATAATAACATGTTTTACAGAAACCATAGAAACTTGATTTATTGGAACATAACTACACTATGAATCATAATTTCAAATATTTAATGAAAATTCCTATAAAAATACATCATTATAATTGTAAAATATATCATGATTTATAATTAATATTTGTATTCATTATCTAATCTTGAATACTTCTTTATTTTGAAACATTGTTGAAAAGAAGGAACAAAAACTGTGAATGAAACAAAAATAAAAGTACATGTTACAATATTACGTAATCTGAGTAACCATGCATTTTAACTGATAAAATAATCAATATATTATAGATGTTTACATTGTCTATTGATAACAACATTTCTAATATAGAAAAAATTATTAACACTAAAAATATTTTAAAAATCATATAACATATCATGAACCATCAACCTTCATCAATTAGTAAAACCCAATAAGTAATTAATAGATAAAAATTAATATTTCATCTATATATGGTATTCTACTCTTTTAGATATACTGAATTAGAGAAGGTTCTCATGGTAGTGTATCATATAATAGTATATATCTGGAAATTTTGTTCTTTTATTAACTATACTATGATGGTGGAGGAAATAAAGAGTGAATAATGGATCCATTTTAATGTTATGTCATTTTAATGATACATTATTCAGGAGTAATGTATAGATAAAGAATTAAAATTATTAATTTTGTGAAAGATGATAGTGTAAAATTCTTCAGTGAAAATGAATAACCATAAAAGGTTATCACAACATGTTCTTTAGTACTTACTCCATCCAAAAATTTATATTGATTGCTTCTAATATCTATCAATACCAAAGATTCGAAGAGAATAAGTATCTCCAAAATATAAAACATATAATTAGATATTATAAACTACAATCAATTCTAAAAATGAATTAACAAATTAATTATTTTTCAATGGAGGTCTAGTGAATAATATTATGGTTGAATTATATGTAGATGGATGAATAATGAAAAAGAAGTAAGGAATGGTGGAATTATGAACATATAATAGCTAAGGAAAAACTCCTTGTACATTCCTTATGGTAATGGAAATTTGATATATTTTTGTGGATAATTGAAACCATGATATTGAATTCATAATTAATAGGAAATATTCCAAATTCAAATGCCTTAAGCTAATGGAGAAGGTACATTGTTCCAATAAACTCACCATGTGTCAAAATAATCAACATTATATGTTTCATGGTAATCAATGTCATGATTATGTAACATCTCAACTATATTCTATGTTTTCGAATGATGTCACTGTATGTACATTGATCATAAACTCAAGATATAATAATTTTCAACCACAATTCCTAGAATAAATCTTATTTCAACAAGGATATTTTTAGTAGTTTCAATAAATCAGAATATAGATACTCTAGATGAAAATAGTATTCTAATACCAATAGTTAAATTTAACATATTCCTTTGGAAGTACTGACAATAAAATTATATTTCATGAATTTACTATACAAATAAAGATATTAATAATTTTTTAGGGAGGAAAATATTCCATTTTTTAGAGTATATACTTCATTTTCATATTTTTATCTAGATCAACCTTGAGAGGAATATCAAAATTATTTTTTTGGAAATAAATAAGAGAAAATAAAAGGAATGGATGTTATCAATATCATAATAATGGTGTATGAAACTATTTATTAAGAAGACACTAATTTGATTCAATATTAGTTACCTAGAAATACACTTCAATATGATGTTAAATTTTATATTAAACTCATCCGTAGAGAAAAACATCTACTTAATCCTCCCAATTGAATAACCATATTGTAATAGGTTTATGTTAATATAAATTGAAATTTTAATGTTTTAAGGAATATATACACCCTAATGACCTTCCTTCGGTAGAAAATGTCCAATTTTATAGAAAATATTAAGAATGAATCTATGATACCTTCATATATTATATATAAATATATTCAATTTATATATATAACAAGTATCTTTAATTGAAGATTAATGGTTTGTATGATTTAATTTAATGTGATAAATACACCTCAACAATTGATCATTTTACTATTTATCATAAATTGAGAGACAATATGGATAATATACCAATGAAAATAGTTTCCATAACCTAGGTATATTATGATTTTATAATAATTAATAATATTATACCTAATTTAACATTAATATTTATAGTTATAGTGAATATAGTTATCAAGTGTGATCTTTAGTATTTTTTTGAACAATTTATCCATGAAATCCCAATATAATTTGAAATCTGTGAATAAATTGACAATTATTTTTGAGTTATTCTTGACACCTTTAGAGACAAGGATGTATAAGGTAAATTATGTAAGTGTGAATTTTTTATTCAAGACGCCTATTTGTATGATCATATTATCTCAAATAATAAGATATATATATAAAATTAAAATAATAGTGTGGTTAATGACTGTAAAACACTATATAAGTTACCATATATACATTGCTTATGTAAATTATCTAATTAAAATTGAAGATTTTAGTAAAATAAATCATGATTATCCATCCTTTTGACCAAAAAAACATAAAATGGAATTAACTTAATAAAGGTAATTTGATTTATGTATTGATAAATATATGAATTAATTACTCAATAGAAAATTAGTAACCTTACTTTTGGGGAAGGAAGAGTTTTTGTTATATAGTGATGCAACAAAAGAAAGGGGTAGGGTTAATCCTTATGATAAATGTTGGTGTTTGCTCTTATGAAGGATTATAATTAATGAATTATGATCAACATAATCAAAATCATGATCTTAGGTGGGAATTTGTAAAATTTTCCAAAATATATGTAAACAATATCTTTATGGTGGATGGATTGATATACATATATCGATCATAAGATCTCAAAGTATATATGAACACAAAAAGATAATAATATGAGTAAACTGATATGGTTGGAACTACATAATGATCATAACACCAAGATAAAGTACCACCATGGTAAGTAATGAATGGTGGACATATATTGAGTATGAAGGATCATGGGGTTCAATCAATGATGATTATATAGAATGATCTAACATTCATGGATTGAACAAAATTAGATATATATATTATTTGGGAAAGGGATACCACATTTTTTTTTCATATGATTTCATACCAAAATTTATTGGAGATGATAATGATCTTCCAATAAGATTAAAAAGACCTATAATATATTATTACATCAATGAATGATGATAGATTTGGGGAATTAATCAAATATTATGGAGTATTTATGTTTCAACGGTGACTATGTGTTTCATAAACACCTTACTCCATGAAGGAATTTCTATATAAATATTATTATTTAGTTTATCTATATAGTCTTGTTGTGAGAATACTTTTTGGTATTTAATATAACACTTCATAATGGATATAAGGGTTGGATATTACTCATTATGTGTCAAGATGCTTCGTATTCCAACCTGTTAATGCTGAATGATAATTCAAGAAGGGTTATATGAAACCTCTACCTATACCAATGTATACGTGGTTCAATTTCATAATGTAAATTTTAACTATTATTGAAAAGATATATAATATGAATCATAAACGATGGGTCACTATAGATTAATTTTCAATGCATACACATTTCCCACATATAATGGAGGATATACCCCTTGAGAAACATGGATATATAAATAAAAAAAATGTTGTGATACATCATGGTACAACATTCTAAATTATATATTATCAATAATCTATATTAACATCAATATAATTCTGGTGACATTAGAATTATATGAAAACCGAAAATCAAATAATAACATCCATTCATCCCCAAATGGATAGGTGGTCCAAAAAATTCTCAAAATATGGGATGTATTGTTGAGGTTATGCCCACACAAATTATATAGAACATGGGACTAATATATACCTATGGTAGACTTCTACTATATCTAAATAATTCACTCCAGAATATAAATGGTACCATAAAATGATTTGGAATTTTGAATATTTCATTCTATAAATGATTGGGATGATATTTTAGAAAAGATGGTTGTCAATCCTAAAATAATTCCATAGACCATTGGTAATGTTTAATCCATTCAAAATCATATCAATATGAATTAGTGTTGATAAGAATTTTATATTCATTATCAATTAAAGTGGAATGAAATTTATATTATGGGATCATGTGATGATTTAATTTTCTCAATCAATGTAAATTGTATGGTTTATTAAGAGTTAAAAGTAAATTCTGTTGAATGTTGGTCCTTTTTATATTTTAGAGAGGAATAACTAAATTTATATCCATATAGTTATGTTCCCTTACCTATCAAAATTTCATGGTATATTAAAAATAATACTATCAATGAAGTACATGCCTACCCAAAATCTTATACTCATCATTGAAGAAATAGTGTTTAATCAAGAATTATCATGTAGTCAAGAGACTATCTAGATTCTTGATACATGATATAAAGTGTTACTGAATAAGAAAAGTCAAACAGTGAATGAAATTTAAAGGAGTTACATGATTTAGGAATAAATATCTATGATTAAGGATGATATGATGAAACATTACCATATTTTGTGTTGATCGATTTATAAAAACCCTCATAAGAATACATTAATTAATTTGGAAATGAATTTATGAACCCATATATGACTATAAAAACATAAAAATTTCATTAAAATATTTATAATAAACATGCGATATTTTATTACATTGTCAAATTATAATTGACACTAAAAATATAAAATAAAATAACAACCATAACTGGTACAATAAAAAAACTCATATGTGAAATCTGACATCCCATCCAAGCTCACTCAAAACATTAACCAGACTGAAGGCATAACAGGGTCACTAGTAAAGGTCCTCAAATTCCATTGGTTTACAACCAGTAGTGTAGGTATAAATAGATACCAGGTGGAGGATATACCAACATTTTTAAAGTTTCCAATGATAATAGGAGTAACCTGATATAAAAAAATAGCATAACTAAACTATGAATAGAAATAAATAAATAATATACATGTTATAAAAAACAAAAATTGACAAACATCTCAAACATTTATAAAAAATTATTTATTAAATGCACTGATCACCCATTAGTATGATCAAACATAGAATTTATGTACAATAATAGACGATATGAAACATTACTCAATTGAATATCCATACATCCTCATAACCTTCAATCTCATCTGGGATATCCTTCTTGGCCTTGTTAACTAGATTTTGGGCCTTATCCCTATGTATGAAAATAATAATTAGGTGAGTATTGTTTGGGTAACCATAGGCAATAGTGGCCTAAGTAGGTAGTGATTATAAAAATCTACAGGTAAACACAAACACAACCTCATACTGACTGTTATATATAGTGATATGTACATGTGAAATGAACAGTAATTATATAAATTTTAAAAACATATTATAAATTGTAACACCCCAACCCAGCTTACCCTCGAATCAATTGCCAGAAAGATCCCCACATTAACTCAAGCGCGCCTCCCTATACACCAGTGGATACTAAATAACATTGATGGTTTTGGGATAGTCCATGTGGAGACTAAGCCATGATATTCAAAGTTAACATCATAAATAAATAATAATATTAGACAACAGTAGAAGAAAATATAAATTAATAGTCAATTGGATAAAGAAGGTGGTCGTTACCAGTTTATACAATGCATGCATGTCATGGTGATACATATCTGAAAGCAGAAAACAAAATATCATGCTTTACATATTAGTACAAAAATTAAGGAAAATTCTCAAATCCCCATAGGTGATTTCTACAAGAACATAGAGATTCTTCTATATCCTTTGACCCAAACTCCTAATTACAAGAAAATAGGTACAAATAAGATCCAAGGTCTTGGAAAAAAGTAGATTCTACTCGGGTACCCCATTGCAAAAGAGGCCTGGGTAAGGTGTGAGATATAAATCTCAGTAGGCCTGGATCACTAGTGTCTGGCCAAATTTAGACAATTATATATAATTAAGATGTGTTAAGATATAACTATGAAATAACATAATTGAACAATTAACCAACAACTCATCCAATTTAATAAGGGACACCATATGGTGATACTTACTTCAGCCCATGGTTGGTATGTCTGATGATTCCAATTATGTACATATATATATATATAGTGTTTATATATATATTTATAAACCGATATATATGCTTAGAATCCTCCTATATTAACAAAGCGTGCACCTAGGAAAAATGGACATATAGCCTACATGTTATTTCTAGCTAGACCAAAATGTAATGCATAGAACTTCCTTACTAGGGGAAGTGCTCAGGGTCTTTCACCTTTTCCAACTCCCAGAGCTCTCACGGTCTCATTGAAAACAACATGGAATCCCAAACTATCATCCTACCCTAGGTAATCATGGTATTTTGGAAAATTATTTTTGATGGATTGAGACGTAACACATAGTCATCCATCACCAGGAGTAGTGCACACTGTATATCCCTTGGCTCAGCTATACGAGCCCTTACTGCCTCTAGAAGATTATAACAAAAACTAACAGATTATTTCTCCCCAAGGTCTCTCATAGTCCATTGGCTCAGTTGACTATACAAGGTGGAATCATTCCTAATATATAATGTATGTTTCATTTAATGTTTCCTGCATTTAATTAGCCCATTTCATTTACATATATTAAATAATATTGGAATTTAAACTAATGGAAAATTGTATTTATTATTTCAATTAAAACAATAACTTGGTATTCACATTAAACTAAAAAAACATGAGGCAAGGGCCTATCATTCATCTGATTAGTGATACTAAAATCCATTAGTTAACTCAATAATTAACTAGGTACTCAAATCCCATTAATTAAATCATCAATTTATTAATAAAAATCATTTCATATCACATAATTAATTTTCTATAATTAATTATCTCATTATAAATACCAACTCTCTATATTCAATTCAATAGTTAAATATATAGATCATAATATCAAAGGAACATAATTTATTCATAATTAATTATCTCAAATTATCCAAATTTTATATCTCATAATTAATCCCTAGATTAATTATCTCAATTAAAATTATAAAAGAACATAATTAATTCACAATTAATTACCTCAAATTATCCAATTTAATATCACATAAATAATCCCCCAATTAATTTCCATATTTACAATTATCAAAAAACATAATTAATTCACAATTAATTATCCCAATATATCCAATTTAAAATCTCATAAATAGTCCCATGATTATTTATTTCAATTATAATTCTCAAGGTACATAATCAATTTACAATTAAATAAGTCAACTTATCCAATTTAATATCTCATAATTAATATCCTAATTAATTATAACCTCAAAGAATATAATTAATTCATAATTATTTATCTCAAGGAAACCATTTCAATAACATATAAGTAATTTAAAAATTACTTATCTTTAATGAAATAGTATAACTATGACATAATTAACTAAAAATTTAATTATCTCAAAGAAATTGATTCAATATCAGATAATAAATTCACAAATTAATTATCTCTAAGGAAACCATTTCCAAATCACATAATTAATTCTCAAACTAATTGTCTCAAGGAAAGCATTCAAATATCATATAATTATTTCAAAATTATATTATCTAGAAAACCTATTTCAATATAAAATAATTAATTCACATATTATTTATTTCAAGGAAGCTATTTCAATATAACATAATTAATTCAAAAATTAAATATCTCATCTTATCCCAAGTCAATATCACATAATTAACCATGATATTAATTATCTATTATATAATCATAATTATTCCAAATTAATTATCTCTATATAAGTTGTTTCAATATCATGAAATTAATTCACAATTTTATTATTTCAAGGTCTCTATTTTCATATAACATAATTAATTCAAAAAATTAGTTATCACAACATATCCCATAAAATATCTCACAATTAATCCCCTGAATAATTTTTTAAATTATAATTCTCAAAGGGCATAATTTATTCACAATTAATTATCTCATTCCCCCAACAAACAGTTTAATCAAACATTGTAGTAAATATTATCAAAAGTAGATAATCGACAAAATTGTATTTTACTAATTAGGAAATATTTATAACCCTACCTCAACGAATTATGATAATCCAAACCTTCCTAACTCAAACCATGACCCGCTCACATACCCGCACCTCAACAAAAGTTCATGCACACTAGGAATTTATCATCACACCAATCAACCACCCATTAATTAGTGTTCCAAAGTCCAACACACACTCAAATAAATATGATCAACTCAAATAAACCCTAAAAACCTGATTCAAGTGGTGTGAAACCCATTAACAAGTATTTAGACTTACCCAAAATTGATAGGGCTAGACCTAAATTGAGCCGAACCGCCTCATCCATGGTGGAGGTCAATGGAATATATTCTAAAGGGTCTCAAGACATCATCCTCAACACCTATAATCGAAAGGAAAAAAGAACCCAAATCAATCTCAGACCTTAGCGTTTCATCCAAACAGAGACTGGGAGAATGGGATCTGAGACTACCAATGTGAAGAACAAAACATGCATCGAATGACCAACCTCAATGAGAAAGACAACTTCCATGAAGTGACCATGAGAAACTGATGTGCAGAGATGGATCTAGGATAAATGAGTGGTGTTCAACTGTTGGGATAGCTAAGTGGGGGAGGGGTTGTGCCTCATCTATGTTCTGCACCTCTCTGTCTGGTTTTCTCTATAAATAAATTAAATTAATTATTTTATTATAATAATTATTATAATAATAATATTAATAATAACCATAATCTTATTAATTTTACCCATTAATATGACACATCATTGATAAACCCCAACTCCCCAATTACATTTCATTTAATTAAATTCTTCTCCAAATAATTTCATTAAATAAATTCTCCAAGACAACATTATTTATATAAATTCCCCTAACAACATTTAATTAAATAAAACCCGCATTTTTCAACAAATAATTAGATTCCTCTCAACATAAAATTTAATTATATAAAATAACAAATCATCATTTAAAACATCATTTAATTAAATTTCATTCCAACTAAATGTAATTAAATAAATTTTCTAACTCATTATTATTATTTTTTAATTATATCAACATAATTAAATTATTAAAAGCCAGTGACCTCATTAATTATCCATTAATTAAATTAATTTATACTAAATTTATTTAAATAATTCAAAATATTCTGCATATTTAATTAAATTATCCCAAAAAATTCAATAAATAAAAAACTCAAATGAATAAACATTAATTAATTAAATTCTATGAACTTCTGTTTAATAAAATAATAATCACTATTTCGTAACAACTATATAAATTATTCATAACAATGAATTTAATTAAATAAAACCATTATTTTTCATTAATTACTTAAATTCCTATTTACCTTGAATTTAATTAAAAAAAACCCCAACTCCTCATTTACACGTCATTTAATATTACCATTTAATATTAAACATCCTTAAAAAACCCCATCTACCCATTTACAAGGTCTTTAATTAAATTCCCCTCATGTCAATTTAAATAAATAATGATTCAAATCATCATCATTTAACATAAATTTAAATCTTTTCGGCTCAATTTAATTAAATATCATATCCATGTCAATGTCATTTAATTAAATATCCTCAACATTAAATTAGTTTAATGAATCCCCTAACAACTCATTTAATTAAATTACTCGCAACCAAGAATATAATTAAATTAAATTAATCCTAAAACTCATAACAATGTAGACTACATGGTTTGACTCCCACAGTCTGACAAACTATGCACAGACCATGCTTCTGCTACTGGAGATATTTTTTATCATGGACGACTTGCCTGCATGGTATTGAGTAACTATGTATGGCCCATGAAAATATTATTTTCTAGTCTAATTCTCCTAAAACCCATCGTACCACCTGGGAAACACCTTGAGCATTTACTGAATCCATTTATCAATACATTAAAAAATACCAACTCGCAATTCAACTTTCCAAAACATGGTTTCAAATACATAACTATGCATTAAATGAAAAAGATAAAAAAACGTTGGAAATTTAGACCTGTAAAAAATCAATGGACTCTCCAAACTATCTACCAAAAAAAATTCTCATCCCCAATAATCCATTAGGAACTAATAAAACATCAAAAAACCTACCATGGTCAAGAAGTCTCATTTGAAAAATCGCATTGCAATCATAAACGCTAAATGCATGCTTAAGCATTTTAGAACCCCAAGACAAGACTATTTCCTTGAATTTCATCATCGATCCATGAAACTCATTCCAATTGTAAATGCATCCAAATTTTTTTTATCACCAATCCATCCATTTATACATCAAAATATTTCTTGCCTATTATCACAATAAGTAACATGGGAGAATGGAATAATAGAAAAGCATGATAACCAAAGAGGCGTCATCGCATATAAACACTCAATTATGTTAAATCTATCACTGAAAAATGTTATCCAAAGAGTCATTATAAAAAATATCAAAACATGGCATTACACCCAAGGCACGCAATTCAAATTATCATGAATCTTTTTAATGAAACTATTTGGAATGATATATGCATGGGATGTGAATATCTATGTGCATAAGATGATTCATGTAACGTAACATCCCTGAAATATCATGCCATGGGAAATTCCTAAAATTTTTATAAGATATATGCTGTAGAAAATTCACCAATCACTTAGGGTTAAATCAAATCAACTAAAACCTCAAACAGTATAAACAACAATATCCATCCCTAGACACTTGCTCAGTCATAATACATGGTGTGATCAATCCCAAGAACCACTATTAACCATGAACCAACAATTTCATAGTCACCTGTCTACCAAACATAATCAAGTAGTCAACAGAAAAAATAAGAACATTGGACCCTCTAATACCACATTGTAATGTCCCGACCAGTCATACCCTTGAACCGATAGATGGACCAGTCACCACGTGACCACAAGCTTGTCTCCCCGTATGCCAAACACTAATAACTAGTGGTAATGGTCTATAAATAGTTAGTGGGGAGACTATACCCTCATATTTAGAGTGAAAAGTGGTAACATATAGAAAAATCAGAAAACATCAAAATAATATATAATGCAATCATCAACAGATTAAAGAATGTGGCCAATAAAAATTTATACAATGAAAGAATTTCATGGTGAAACATATCTGAAAGTATAAAACAAAACAGAATTCATTACATCTGAGTATAGAATTTTGGAAAACACTCAAATCCCCTTAGGTAACCTCTACAAGAATATTGATCTTCTGCTCAGTACTTTTCTCATAACTCCCAACTACAAGAAAACATCAACATGCAAGATCTATGGTCTTGCAAACATGTAGTGTTTACTTGGGTACACAAGTATAATAATTGCCTAAGTAGGGTCTGAGATATAAATCTCTATATGCTGGTACAACTAATGTCTATACCAATCAGGACAATTGAATATAATTAAATAGGTTGCATGTATAAGTAAGAAATATCATAATTGAATAATTAACCAAGAACATGTCCTGGTTCCTAAGGGACACATGATGGTGATACCTTCTTTATCCTTTGGCTAATATGTCTGATCATGTCATTTATATATATATATATATAATAGTTTATATATATAAATATATATATTCTTATCATATTCTTATATGAACCAAGCTCCTAACTATTCCAAATTGACATATACCCTGAATGACATTTCTTGCTGGACAAAATCATAATGTATAGACACTCATTACAAGGGGAAGCGCTCATGGTCTTTCCCCTAGTCCATTCTTTATGTGATCTCATGATCTCCTGGAAAACAACATGGATGATCATATTATATTCCTAATCATGCTCTCATGGTCCATTGGAAAACAATGTTGGATGGATCGTAACATAACACTCAGACACCCACCACAAGGAGTATCAAACACGGTCTGTCCCCTGGCTCACCTCCACAAGAACTTGTGGTCACTAGACGTATAGCACAAAAACTAAAAAATAATTTCTTTACAAGGTATCTCATGGTACCTTATTTTCTCATACTATAAAAGGCATAAACATTGAAAACATATAATTCAGGAAGAATTAAACCTCTCATTTATTTCATTAGCCCATTTCATTTACATTTAAGGAAGAATATTCACATTTATACTTAAGGGAAACCATATTAAGTATTTCAATTAAAATAAAAACTTGGTATAATCATTAAACTCAATAATGTGATGAAATGACCACTTATTCATCTCATTTTCCATACTGAAATCCATTAGTTAAGACAATAACTGACTTAGTACACAAATCTCGTTAATTATTTCATCAATTAATTAATCAAAAACATAATACATACCTCATAATTAATTTTCTAGAATTAATTATCTAATTATATATATCAAACCTCAATATTAAATTTCATAATTAAATATATATATATATATATGATAATATCAAAGGCACCTAATTAATTCACAATTAATTATCTCAAAATATCTAAATTTTATATCTCATAATTAATTCCCTGATTAATAATCTCAATTACAATTCTAAAAGAACATTATTAATTCATAATTAATTACCTCAACTTTTCTAATTTAATATCTCATAATTAATACCCATATTAATTATCTCAATTACAAATCTCAAAGAACATAATTAATTTACAATTAATTATCCAAACATTGAAATTTTTATATCTCATAATAATTCCCCTAATTATTTATCTCAATTTCAATTCTCAAAGAACATAATTAACTCACAATTTATTATATCCACTTATTCAATTTAATATCTCATAATTAATATCCTAATTAATTATCATCTTGAAGAAAATAATTAAATCATAATTAATTACCTCAAGTAATATATTTCAATATCATATAATTGATTCATATATTAATTATCTCTACTGAAATAATTTCACTATCAAATAATTATTTCGCAAATTTAGTTACGGAGTGCAACTATTTCAATATCACATTATTAATTCAAAAATTAATTATATCTACTGAAACTGATTTGATATCACATAATTTATTCACAAATTAATTATCTCAAGGAAATTGTCCCAATATCACATAATTAATTCACACATTCATAATCACAAAATAATTTATATCGATATCACATAATTAATTAAAAAATTAATTATGTTATGGTAACCTTATCATCAGTACATAATTAATTAAAAAATTAATTATTTCAATATATTCCAATTCAATACCTCGTTATTAACACACGATTAATTATCTATAATATAATCATAATTAATTAAAAATTAATTATCTCTAATGAAACCATTTCAATATCACATAATTAATTCAAAAATTAATTATTTCAAATTTATATTATCAATATTACATAATTATTTCCTTAATTAGTTATCTCAACATATCCAATTTAATATATCATAATTAATCCATTGATAAATTACCCTGATTACAATTATCGAAGAACATAATTAATTCACAGTAAATTATCTTAGTCCCCCAATAAAATATTTTAATCCAGCATTAAAGTCAAATTAAAAAATTTGCATAAAAATGAGCTTTTTATTTAATACAGAATGGTTATAAACATACATTAATGAATTTGGCTGAATCAAAACATCCAATCATAATCTACAACCCACTCGTGTACACACACCTCAACAAAAGTGCTTGCGCACATGGAACATATCGCCGCACATAACAACCATTAACCAGCACACATAAATTAGTGCAGAAAGGACCAACACACACCCATATAAATAACATAAACTCAAATAAACCATAAACAACAAATTTAAGTTCTGTAAAACCAATTAAATGGTATTTTAACTTACAAGAAATTGATGGTTGTGGGCCAAAATCGAGATGAACTACCTCACATTCAGTAGCAGTAATCGTAATATAGACCAAAAGGTCCTAAGACATCATTTGCACCACCATGAATCAGAAGAAATGAATTAAAAAAATAAATCATGGACCTTAGGGTATCAACCTAAAAGAGGTTAGGAGAAGGAGAGTCGGGATGAAAAATGTGAAAAACGAAACATGTGGAAAAGTACTTACCACAATGAGATGGAAAACTTCTATGATAAGTCTTGGAGAAACCAATGTGTGGAGTGGGATCCGGGATAAATGGGTGGTGCACCACCCATAGCATAGCTGAGAAGGGGAGGGGTCCTGCCTCACCTAAGTTGTGCACCTATCCATATTATTTTCTCTATATATAAATTATATTCCTTATTTTTTATAATAATAATTATTATAATAATAATAATAACCATATACTTATTATAATTACACATTAATATCACACATCACAAATAAATCACAACTACCCATGTACACATAATTTAATTAAATTCACCAACAATGAATTTAATTAAATAATATTTTCCAAAAATCAATATTTAATTAAATTTTCACAACAAAATTTATTTAAATAAAACCTATATTTTTTATCAAATAATTTAATATATCTTAAAAATGAAATCTAATTATATAAAACTCCAACACCATTTTTAGCACATCATTTAATTAAATTACATTCCAACCGAATTTAATTAAATAAAATTTCTAAATCATTATAATTAAATTAAATTATCGTAAAATAATTTAATTAAAAAACTCCAAACACATCATTAATCATCATTTAATTATATTAGATTCGACAAAATTTACTTATATAATTTTTCTATTTCATTTTATATTATTAAATGGTCTGATCAAAATTTAATTAAATTAAAAATACCAACACATCATTATTATTCAGTTAAATTATCTCAAATATAGTTTTATTAAATAAGAACCCTCATTTCGCAATGACTAATTAAATTCTTCTTACTCCTGTATTTAATTAAATAAAACCACTATTTTTCATTAATTATTTAAATTCCTCTTTTCCTTTAATTTAATTAAATGAAACCCCAGCTACTTATTTACATATAATTTAATATTCTTATTTAATATTACTCTCCTTGGATAACCTCAAACTCCACATATGTTAGTAATTTAATTAAATTCCTCTCATATCAATTTAATTAAATTAAGACACCATTTCATCATCATTTGAACTAAAATTAATTATATTCATCTCATTAAATTAAATAACTTTTCCATATCAATTTCATTTAATTAAATTCTATCAACATTATTTTAAATTAATAAAATCCCCATCATCTCATTTAATATAATTCTTTTCAACCATGAATAGAATTAAATTAAATTATACCTGAAACTCGAAACTGGGAGGACCGTATGTTTGGACTAACATGGTCTGACAGGCTGTACACAGACAGTCCGTCTGTTACTTGACACCTATTTTATAATAGACGGGTGACCCGCATGTTTTTGAAAAATTATTCCCAACCAGTGCGAATTTCACTACTTGGTCCGGTTCTCCAGAATCCCATCTTGTCATTTGGGAAACTCTGTAATCCTTTACCCAATCCAATTAGAAACACATTAAAAGATCCCAACTCAAGATACTTCATTCCGAAGAAGGGTTTTAAAAACTGAACCTTGAAGTAAAAAAAAATTCAACAAAATTAATATTTTAACCCAGTCCAAAAACATGGGACCCTATATTATTTAACATTTTAATAAAGAAATCGTATAATTTTCATGTTCAAATAGATGAAGGAGTTTCTTTGAGAACATCATTCTGACATTTCCAACCACAATTTCATTACTAAACAAAGGTAAACCTCATATATCTTGAACTAGACTCAAAACCATCATCAATAATTAAATTAAAAACCCTTATTTACCTTACTTTATATATCCTTTTTCATAGTGTCTATGAAAATGAGTATTATCTTTGGGTTACTTATGTCCACTTACTCGAGATCCCAGTGTCATTCCTCCACTATAATGAGTAGTGGATCATAGGGTGTCACTATGAATCTCTCTTCCTCAATCACTAATGTTTATACACTAATAGTAGTATGTGGGTGTTTTTAATGTTAATAAATAATATTAATGATAGGTGGGGAAGGAACACAAGATTCCAATACATCCAAAAATTACTGATTCATGTGAAAATCCCAAAATAAAATGGAATACCAAAATAGAACCCATAGGTAATAAACTAGTTATACAATAACATATCCCTCATCATCCAATACATCATTGGATTCTCATCCTAATCCTAGTGGGAATTCTAGGTACTTATCATGGTGACCTGACTATTGCCCGTGAGATTTCAAATATCTATACTCGAGGATAAATTATCACCAACTACACATACCTATATTAAAATAATATTAATCACATGTATTCAAATTAGTTTAAAGGTACCATTATTATAAATTATGATCCTCAATAATTTATAATAGAATCATTAATCAATTTAATATCATGCATCTAAAGCATTCCAATATAAATATCATCAAAAATCAATGTTGCTAGATCCTAGATACTACCTATTAAAATCTATAATTTTATGAACAATATACACTATATTCTAATTAATATAGGTATCCTTCCCTAAAATTAAATGAGGCCATATCCCAATCATATAATGTATCAAAATGTCTAATCCATCCCAATTGGTCTTTCCCTGACATCTCCAGTAGAAAAATAATTATTAGTCTTATTTTTCAATTACATGATGTAATGGGAAATTAGATGTATTTTTACATTAACATTAATAAATAAACATATAAAAAGTTTTATCTTCACACCCACACTCATCAATGTATCATTATCTCTATCATAAATACACGTCAATTAATGTTTAAAATTGACACCAAATGAAATCACTACGTATTCACCGAAAACATCTCATTGATTTTCATTCAACATGGATCTTTTAATGGTCCCATATGTAAAATCATTACACTTAAACCCTCACATGTGTCCTCCATATAAACTACTATCTCTGGTAAATTCCCAATGCAAAAGGGTTGTCAACTCCCATGGAATCATTACATGAATAACAGGACCTCACCAACTACATAAGGTTAGATATTTTAGAAATATTTATGAGAATATTGACTAGACATCTTAGTCTATAATCCTCACTAGATTGGTTCACTCTCACAAAATGTTCCCATTCTTCTTAAGGTCTATCCACCAAGGCTTAGTGTAAAACCACTAGATTTAATGATATATTTTTTCAAAATTAATCTAGGTATTTATATATATTAATTTTTAAAAAACACTAATATTAGCATGAGTTACTGGTAAAACTATGTTTTTCATTAATTATAAGATACACTAAGTAATTAATGTGTTATGTTCAACCATCAGTTAGTTGACATTGCAGATGACACTAAATTTTAATAGAAGCACACTTTTATATTAATATAGTTATTTAAGATCATATATTATAATATAGATATTAAACATAAGGAAATGAATAAGAATCACTTATTTTTAAAAAAAATTTCTATTTTTCCATAAATGAATCATATCGAAAAAAATGAAAATTTTTAGTAAATTATTTATATGTTTCGGAAATACTTTTTTTTATAAAAAAATGGATTTTTTTGCTTTTTGTAAACATTAATGAAATTAATTTTTGGAAATTTCTTAAAATTAATAATATATCATAGAATTATTTTTTTTATTCATAATACATTATTTAAATTTTGGTAAACATTTGGGATTGTTTAGAAAAGATTTCTCTTTGAAAAAAATAATAATAATGAATTTTTATTGAAAATATAATTTTTGTTTAAATAGTCTATAATGATATATTATATTATTTAATTTTTTAATATATATATTTGTTCAATTATAAATATATAAATCCAATTTTTATAATTTTAATAAATTTTGTGTTAAATATATATATATATAAACATTTTAAATTTTTAAAGATTTTGTTCTTCATAAACCAGCATCTCATCTTCTCCACATGATTAATATTATATTAATTTTGTTCAATTATATGAATTAAATTTGGAATAATATATTCCAAATTTTTAATATTCATAGTTTTTAATTTATAAAATTCTTTATATTTTTTTGACCAAAATTAATTTTGAATTAAATAAAATGTTATTATATCTTTTAGGCTTAAACTGGTTTTACTTGGTGGTTCAACTATAAAAAATAAGATAAAAATTTCAAATAAAATATTATAAATAGTACTGGATGAATATATTTCACCATTACAACTATATAGATCAAAAAAGTACTAATTTAGACCCTATTAAAATATAAAAAACGTTATGTAACTTATTTCCTTTCAAAAATACCAACTATGTACTAACACCCACATATAAATGGACACCCATTGTCCTATCATATTCTCTCTTTAACACAACATTGGTTGGGAAAATATTCACCAAAATAATATCCCATGTTCCCTCCACGAATCCTGGAATCATTATTTTGTGTATAAATCCAACATAGTATGTATTTTAGTGAATGACTATAGGGGTACCCAAAGAAGAGTTAATTTTCATCAATGAAGCTTTTTCATTTATTTCCTCATAAAAAATTATTATTTATTACCATAATTATATTAAAAAATTGTAAATTTAATTTATTGAGATGTTTTATTATTATTTCATGACCTAATAGCATACCCACATCCATCCATTCGTTTTTCAGTCACCACCAATCAAGTCAGGTCATTATCAATTATTGGTTTTTTTAATGATATGTTTTATTTATATTATTTTTCGATTATTCCTCAATTTTAATAAGACACTTTCTATCATAATTTCCCTTTTTTAAGAATACAATAGCGTCGTTCTTGTGTATGGTGGACTACTGCATCACGAAAAAATGTGGTTTTTTCATTCATTACATGGAATGTATTAAGGATGGGTGTTGTAAAAATATGTGATATATATGAATTACAAATACTATTGAAATATTATATAATATTTAATTATATTTCATTAAATATTCCATGAAAATGCAAACAACATTTATGTGTGCATACGACTTGTCGTCTCCATGAACGGTGCATTTCATTTTCTATCACTAAAATTTTTAGATTACTATAAATAAATATATAATTTATATATATTAAATTTATATAATGTTTTATATTCTGGATCTTACAATTCATTATTTGTGTTTTTGGAAAAAAATATAAAAAATAAAAATATGCATGAAAAAATTCAATTAGTATCTAAAAGAAAACATTATCACATAATCATTAATAAATGGGTAATAATTTGTAATTATAAAATTAAATATTGTATGATATATATTTTTATGGTCCATTATATATTTAAAATAAAATAATATTTATTATTCAGTAATTTCTAATGATTTTGACAGATGTCAATAATTATTGTAAAGGGATTTTTAGTAGAACTATTATTTATGAAATTCATATGTCATATTCACCACTATTTTCTTTTATGTGTTTTATATACTATATTATAACCTGATATGTCAATAATATACCTCATTTCATGATAATTAATATTTCCCATGATGTTCGTCTTTCATGGTTATTATGATTCAAATGTTACTCAGGTGGTATGGGATTCTTCTCACAATTTTCTTTCTTTGAGATATACATTATGTTATCCACCTATATTCATTAATGATTTGTTAATACATCTCCTATTACATGTAATATCTTGAAATTAATTATCCTTCTCATATTTTGTGTTCCACATTATTCTATTCCTTTATTATGATAATGAATCAATGTTATAATAGTAGTAATAATTTTATGTTACAATATCATTGTTCATCGAGATTGTTTATCATTAAGTATCCAATTTTAAAATAACCTGATCTAAATATCAATAATTCTCTTTAATTTAGTTACTCTTTTTTCAAATAGGATTTTTCCAATAATGATATCATTTTTACATGCTTTCATACTTATGATAATTAAGAATATATTTTTAATAAAATTCAACAATATTTCTCTCTTTTGAAGGAAATATGTTTTCTTCAAAAAACATGTTCTAAAAAGGATTATATTTTTTTTTCATATGATGATTTAAGATTATTTTTTAATAATGGGATGTTTGAAATTTTTTATGTTCTAAAAAGTGTTTAAAATGATTTTTAATGTATCCATTATATTTTTTCAACGTAATTTGAAATGAAATGTGTTTTCAAAATATTTCCAAAATGTATTTTATTTCAATATTATTTTTTGCTACGTTAAAAAGAGATATTTATCAAGAAACATTTTAAATCCTAAAAATAATTATTCATCACAGTCCAAATTAGTTGATTTTACGTAGGCCATTATAGGGATATGATCCATGTATACCATTCATATTATTTTTCTGAATGGAGAATTTATTGACTGTATAATGTTTATGAAACACATTCATTTTAGTTGTTTATTATATGATGAAATGATTATGAACCATTTATCTTTTCCATAGTTTATGATATGTTCAAATGTTTTTTATACCAATTTCATTTAATGATTTATAAAAAATGAATGTTTATGAATTTCATGGAAAACATATTTATGATATAATTATGTGATGGGTGGGACCTGTATCTCTATGTAATGAAATGGGTAAATATTAATATCAACAGATATCAGTTGGAATGGAATGAGAAGAGAACTTGGTTATGTAATACAAGATTACAACTGGATATGATCCCATTTTAGTAATAACAGGATAAAATGGGGAGTGGAACCTATTCATTTACAGAATTTATCTTTTACTATTTTCAATGAATGGATCATTGAATAATATGTAAATCATTTTATATCCTTGTATATATGACACAAATTGAAGTGTTGTACAAATGTTATGATTTCATGGTTCTTGATCTGCAGTTATATTAATATTAATGTCTTATGAAATCCCAATATTTATTTCATGTCTCATGTGTGTGAGCACTAATATGAATGATATGGTGTTCAAATGTTGTTATCATGTTACAATAACCTTTTTTATGTTATACTTACATATCTCACTTCTTTAGCATTACTGGGATTATGAAATCACCCTTTTTTCCCGTCCCCAGGTTATGAAGTATAATTTTAAATTGGAATATTAAAGGGTATGTTATTTATGAGATATATTCAATATCATTAATGAATTATAAATACAACATTCTATGTCAGCAAAGGCACTAAACTACTACATTATCTAGGAATGTGCTTGTATAATGTAACGAATTTTCATCTAAAAAGATGTAATATCGATATATATTATTCCAATGTAACTATAGTTGTAATCATAAGAATGGTTTAGTTAACCATTTAAAAATGGAAAATAAAATTTTATTGAGAATCCAAGGGATATTTCTAAGTATATTACTCAAGATTATTCTAGGTATTAATCAAAGGAAGAGATAAATTATAAGAAAATTTCCTATAATTTTGTTAAAGGATAATGTGATTTGTTTCTAAGAAATATAATTCCTGTATGGAAAATAAAAGTGCATGTGGCTCTATAATAAATATACCTATGTTTAAAACGCATGAAAACCCTATATTTTTGTAGAATATATCAATAACTGGTTCATGACAACATGCCTTTCTCTATAACTAGTTGGACACTCTTGAGGTATTTTTTTTAAATTGGAATGTAATTCTGAAAAATCATGAAGTATTTAAATAGAAGATGACTATGAATGATCTAGAATAAACCTAATTTGTAATATATTAAATAATGATTCATTATTTTGACATCCAACAATTTAATTTTCAAGATAATGTGGATTTCCACTATTATTAGTGTTACTCACACTAGGCATTTTGGTTTTATTCAATGAATGGAACAATAAAACATTATATTAACGAAATAATACGATGGAAAATTTGGTGACTATGAGAATCCCAATTAGAAGATGACTACTGTAAATAAAATATAAATATGACAAGTCATTTTACAGAGAACATGATTTTCAATGCATACCTTAACCATCTTAGAATCGCCATATAATATATAGAAAGAGTTCAATTGTTTTTTGGGTTGTACATACCATTGAAGAGATAATATTTAATTTCCTATCTATTTATAATTATTCATGAATAATCCATATTAATTTCTTATAGGACTGGGATATTTTTTAGATATTGGTAATGAATGTCACAAAGTATGTAATTTCTGTAGATAAATGAAAAGTTTAATTAACTCATTGGATTGGAATATTAGTATCCCAAAATTGATATCAATGGTTAAATTTTGTAAATTTGAAAATTAATGGAATTATTAAAATCAATATTTTTTTGGGATATCTCATGATGGAAATGAACAAGTTGTATGAGTAATGATTACACTACTGTTGATGAAGAGACTACGAGTGGAATAATAAAACAAAGAGTTCTTAGTGAATAATATGAGTAATCCAGGTTAATGTCTTGATCATGTGGATAAATAATAGAAGTTTTTATTTATTATAATTAAATATTTATGTTATATTAATTAGAAAATATATAATAATAGATTAGTATATTCATTTCATTATGGATTTATAAGAATATGTTAAATGGTTCTGATGAACTATAAAAGTGAGTTAATAGAAAGGTTATATTTTGATTAATAAAAGACAACAAATTAATTTTTCAGGCATGTTGGGATAATGATGTTTGAATAAAAATATTTTCAATATGAATTTGATAATTGGATATTACTGATTACTTTCATAAATTTTTTAAAAACTGGCTTATGCCATCACAGATGGAATTTAAAACACGTTATTATATTTAAGAAATATATCAAAAAATTTGTTTTTTAAAAGTAATTAATAATAATTTATTTTTTGATAATAGATTTTGGGAAACTCCTTTTATTACAATGTTTCAAAATATTACAAAATAAAGGTATTCACATGATTGGAATGGGACAATCAAGAGCGACTTTATTATATATAGGGGATTAATATAAAGTTAATTTTTTGAAATTTAATGACATTCATTATAATTCTATAATTTTTGAAGGGTCATAGGTTAACCATTTATGGAAGGATTTATTTTATAAATTGGATTAGGTTATAATAATTAGTTCACAATAGGATCATTTATGTATACCTAATAACCTATGCTAAGAATATTGATAGATAGAATGAAATATCATTATCTTTATGGATCTTATTATCCAATTTGTATTTTAGGAATTACAAATTCAACATCATTTCATGAAGTAAGATATGAAGTGGAATTTCATCATGGAACAACCAAATTGTAAGATTGTTCAGATTAAATTAAATGAAACCAGGTTTTTATATGAAAATTAATCAAATTTAAGAAAATGATATTATAATAAAATTTTTTCATGTTATTATCAATTTTTAATATCAATTAAATTTTTAAACTTATTTGGATTATGTATTTATTATCATTAAAGATATTTAGATCGCCGAATTTTTTGTGATAGATGTTCTGTATCGTTCTCCATCATTATCTTGGTGTTACATTTCTTTAATTTGTATATAGATTCACTTCCCACCGTTGTTCTTTTATTTGGAAACCTTGTATGTGTTTTTCTAGATAACTTCAACCAATATTCTTTTCTTTTTCATGAATATGATTCATTAACCATTTTTATGTTTTAGGTTTCTATGAATGAATTTTCAAATTATAAACATCTGATGATGGAGACAAATTTTGATAAAAAATTATTTTAAGGGGGGTATAATGTAACACCTTGAGATATTGTGATTTGTTCAAATTATTATAATATTTATAATATATTTAAATAAATTCAACATTGATTTTAGCTTTATATAGATAAAATAATGAGTTTTTATTGAGTTATATACAAAACCATATCTCTATTGCATTACATGAAACACTGGGAAGCATCTAATGTAGAGGAAACTATGATTTAAAAAAACAACAATATATTATTAATATTGTTATTTAAACTCAACTATTGTAACAGTGAAATTAATATTAGATAAATTAATATTAAAAAAATTATTTAATATTAATTTATGTGATTTATCATAAATAAAATATATTGATAAAAAGGTACTTAATTTTCTGTAAAGTATTTATATGTTTTTAAAAAACTATTTTTTTAAAAAAAATTATTTTCATTTTGTTAAAAAATTATTGTAATTATTTTTTTAAACATTCATAAAATTTATTAGATATAATAAATTTCATTTTCTAAATAATATGTTCATAAGTTACTTAGGTTTAATTTTTTTTTTACGAAAATATTTTTTTTAATACAGAAAAATAATGAGTTATAATTGAAAATTGTAATTCTTTTTAAATAATTTATATTGTTATATTAATTTATGAATTGTTTTTAAAGTTATATTAGTTCAATTATAAATATATGAATCTAATTATTGTCATTAAAATCGTTTTAATTTTTAATTTTATATAAAAATTTTCAAACTTTCGATCATTTTTTCATTAAAAATCTACATTCTCGTCGGGTATTCCAGAAGAATTTTAAATTAATTTTTCCAATTATATGAATTTAATCTGTAAAAATGGATTATTTATTAGATATTAGTTTTATTTATAATTTAAATTTAGTTCAACATTATTTTTGAACTAAATTAATTCTGAATTAATAAAAAATAATTACTAGGGTTCTACTAAAAATTTATTTATCGGAGGGTAAAATAAAAATATAAGGTTAAAAATATTTTATAAACGAATCTAATACGAATTTTATTTACATATTTTGAATATTTATCTTTAAGGTTCTATAATGGATGAATTATGAACCTGTCTCCATATGAAAAATTTTGTAGCACTTATTTCTTTTCAAAAATACATTGTTTGTCCTCTTCACCACTTATAAAAGGTCAACCGCACTCCTCCCTTAGTAACACCATTAAACCACATGGATTTAGCCAATACCTACCCAAATATCATTTAAAATTACATAAAATAATTATAGAAGAAATTTTTATTTAGATAATTCCATTAAATAATGAATTTAGCGCAAATATTTGGTTGACACCTGATGAAATGAAATTGTTCATCAATAAATGTTTTTTTAAAATTTCTTCTTCAAAACCCATAAATTATATCATTATCATGATTATATAACAACCTTAGTATCATACATATACATATTTTTTTATCATTTAATTACGTAAAATATTATCAACTGTAATCAAATGTGTTACAAATTCGTCTTTTGTATGTACAACGTATTACAGCCCCACAAACCGATGTTGTTTATTCTTACAATACCAACTATCAAGGATGTTAATAATGATAAATTTATTTTTAATAAATGATGTATATTATTTTATTATGATTCAGTAATTTTTATATTACACATGTATTGATACTTTTAATTTTTTTTGAATGTGATAACATTGTTCGCATGTTTGGAGGACCACCACCTCACGAAACGATTTGACTTGTACATGGTTTAAATGAAAATTTTTAAGGATGTGTTTAATGAAAAAATTTATCTTGAAAGAAAAAATATTATTTTGTAATTATAATATATCATTTAGTATTATTTCCTTCTATACACCAATAACATTAAATAAAAAAAATTAAGTGTATATACGGCCTACCATATCAATAATTGGTGTATTTAATTTCTTATCACTAAATTTTATGGATTAATGTAAATACATTTATACTGTATATATATTTTATTTAAATCATTGTTCAAATTCATTGAATTAATAAATAATTATTTAAATAAGAAGACCAAAATATAAAAATGACAATATACTTGAAAAACAAAGTAGTTATTTCCCAAAACATAACATTGACATTGAATCATTAAAAAATTAGTAATAAAAGGTCATATATAAATAATTTATTGTATGATATATAATAATATGATTTATTTAATGATTTCAAGTAGTCTTTTTTATTTCACAAGAGGATTGATTGGGTATTGCAGAATTCAAAACATATGGTAAGGAGCTTTCTTGTTTCACTTGTATTTTAATGATACTTCATCCATATCCACCACTTTCTTCACTTTTATGGTGTATATACTTACCTATGAAATTACTTCTAACTTATATACATCATATAATTATAATTAACATTTTATTTTATTTTATTCTTTCATGTTTATTATGATTTAATAGTTACTTTTGTAGTATGGGATTTTTGTATCATTTTTTCTTCACTGAGATGTATATTATGGTATCCACCAATATAATTTAAATAGGTTTATATGAATAACTTATGAAATTTAATATCATGTAATTATTTATCCTCATGATATTTTATTTACAATTCTATGTTAATGCTTCATGGGGTTTATGAATCAATGATACCCGTGTTGTAATGATTTTATGTAAAAATCTGGGTATTTATTGGGATTGTTCATGATTATGTCTCTAATGATTAAATCAAATAATCTTCCACTCAATAATTTTCATTGATTTAAAACTCATAAATTTATACATGATATATATTCATCCACTTTTAGTATTTTACACCCTTTTTTACTTAAGATAAATAATAAATAAAATTATAAATGTGAGACAAAATTTCTCTATTCTGTGAAAAAATATTTGTTTTCATTCGATGCACTGTTATTAAAAAGGTAATATAATTTTATTAAGTGATCTTTTGAGAATGTTTTCGGGGAAAAGGGTTTTGATAAATTTATATGTCTTAAAATGTGTTTTAAATAATTTTCAATGCGCCCTTTATATGTTTTTAGTGCTATTTTCAAATTATAATTTTTTTCAATATTTTAATTTTAAAAAGTGTTACTCAAATAATAAATGATTTTTTACTAGAAAGTATTTAAATGATCAAATAATTTTCCATATATGATTACATATTTTATTTATACATATTTTTTATTGGGTAAATTATCCAATGATACTATTTATATTAATCCTCTAAATGGTCTATGTTATGATATGATGATGTTTATATATCCCGCTCTTTTTCATAGATTGTTATATGATGGAATAATTTTGAAACTGATCTCTTTTATAGAGGATATTATATGATGAATTTTTTTTGATACCAAATTTAAATCATATGTTATAATATTATGAATGATTATGATTTCTTGGAACACGTATTCATAATTTAATTAGGTGACGTATGGGGCCTTTATGTTCATCCATTTGATTGGGTGAAGATTTTGATCTCTTGAGATAAACAGTTCATGAATGAGAATTGAAACTGGTTAATTAATATATTTATTGAACGGGATGAAAATGTGGTTCAACAATATAGGGATTCAATATGGAATTAACCTAGTTCAGTAATGTAATTTGTGTTCTATGATTTTCATAGAAGTTATCACTGAATAATTTAAAATTTATTTTATAATTCTCAGGTGTATTCCACAAATCTCTGTCTTATAAAAATTTTATGCTCTCATGGATCATGTTATTTAATTATATTATGATTCATGATATATTAAACTTCAATAATTATTACACGAATCTTATATATTATCATTGATATGTATTGTATGGTTTTCAAATTTTAGGATCATGTTCACATACTCTTAGGTTCATGTTATTCTTATCTATCTCTCTTTTTTCTTTTAATGAGCATCTAAGGTCACCCTTTTAATTATTCGTTTCCCATAGGTTATAAAGATTATTTTATGTTAGAGTAATAATGGTGAATATGTTTATGGGATATATTTACGATAATTGAGGAATTAAGATGATTATGTTTCATGCTTCAAGTGGTAGAAAACTATTAAATCCCCCAGGTGTGTGTTTGTGTATTGTAATGAATATTAATAAAAAATATATAATATATGTGTATGTTATACAAAGGTATCTGTACCAAGTCACATTAAATATAGTAATAACACTAAATTAATGTTATAACTCTGATCTCATTTGATAAATGTCATCAATGTATTTCCATAACACCTCTAAGTGTTGAGTGTTAGAATTTCAAAATATATCCCTACTATGGGTATCAAAGGTTCCAAAATAACTGCCACACAACATTCTTCAAATATGTCACACCCTTATTAGGGGTTCATATATCATGTGTAATTAATCACATAAAGACCTCTATCAATGGTGATAAAGACATAATATAGTTTATTATGACAAATTTTACCTAGTTACATACTCATTTATTTAATGGAATTTAATTAATTAAAAATTTAAGTTTATAAATTTTATCATTTATAAATTCCTTATTAAACCAAATTTCAACTTTTACAGTGAAGTTCCCACTTATCCTATAACATATAACAAAATTATAATTATCATGGGGCCATTATATGAGACTGACTACCTATAATTGTAGATTTCTATTTTATTTCCCATGGTCTACAACACTCCCATGGCCTTCGAAAAACCCTCAAAGATCATCAAAATACACTCCAACCCCCTCAAGTCCCATATATCAAACCTTAATTTCAAAATTAACTATTTATAAAATTAATAAATAATTAATTTATTCAATTCAAACTAATTATAATGTTTATTAACTCATTGGTCATTAATCATCCTTTGAATGATCAAGAAGTGATGTGAAAACTACAACCAATATACTCTTAAACCCAATAAGGTCAAAACCACAAACAATGGAATCATAAATATAAATAATTTTATTTATATTTGGGTAAATACCTAATAAAATACATATTTTTTCGATACCTTGTCAAAATACTAATAAACCATATCTAGATAGAATATTGGGATTCTATCACCATAATCCAAATAAAATATCAATTTAGGTCATCCAATTCAACCATGATATAGTTGAATTGGAATCAATACCCTTTCTATAAAGATAAACATTGATTAATAGAAAAGGTAAATGAACAATGATTAATATATGGTTCCACATACAAAAAATGGAATGGAAACACAGCCAATTATGAGGGGTGTTGAAGGTAGAAATAGAGTGGGCTAGAGGGTCATGTTCATAAAACATAGCCAGATGATGGGGTTTCATTATAAAAAAAATACATGTTGGTTAGAAATTTACACATTCAGAATCCCATTGACCAAATGGAGGCTACATTCAATTGCATTTTCAACATCGATACCCAACCATCTAGCTAGTGGGGCATATTGGAAAACCACTGGTTTCCTATTTCTAATGGTGTAACAACCAGCCTGGCCTCTATTAGGGATCTCTAAAGCCCTTGGAATTCCTCCAAATACCAAAAACTCATCCCAAAACTAGTTATTTAGACATTAAAACTTCCTGAATCATATTTTGAATCCAGGTTCTCAAAACGACTCATCAAAAAATTTAAAAATTCATTATTCCTCTAAAATTTACATGCCCCTATAACCATGATGAATTACAAACATACCACCATTAAATGTCTCCCTGATAGTTAGTCCTTGTGGTCATCCACCTGTATATCCTAAACTAAATGTGTCATAAATTCCAATTATAATGCTAATATTTAATCCTTGAATGCCTAATAATTTTATAAAGGTCGCCTTTAAACATAAGGGCTCAAAAATTGAAACATGAACAATCACTCTAACTCACAACTGAATAATTAGGATAGTGATCTATCGAGTGTGTATATCCTAATACACCATAGGTTTCCTCATCCAACTAATCTTTAATTTCTTTTTTATACCACTATATTAATTATATCACTTAGGACATTTCAATCTATTGTAAAACCCCACAATTAGAATATCCTATCATAACCCATTTTTTATGTTATAATGATGTTCACAATGAGATTCCCAACCCATAATAACCGAACACACATGAAAATTGTATCCATACATCAGTAGTACCCATATTTTGTATACCTAATAAAAAATGAATGGGTTTCACTACCCATTCACAATGGACCTAAAAACACCAGATTCACATGGAATAACCAAGCTATGTATTAAATACAATAATTGAACCTAATGAAACATAATAAAATATTTTTCCAAAGTTACAAATTCATTTTAATGAATTAACATGGAATAGACTTCATATAAAGTTATCAACATTCACTATTGGAATGTTACTTAAATACCTGATCATGACGACTTTATTCCCAAAGGAAGCACATTAACGTCCCTAAATACACTACAGATATTTATACCCAATACATGTTTTGATTACTATCATTGGATCAAAATTAAGCTAAAACCTTGTTATGAAAACTGTTATCTTTGAGGCATTCTTGGTCCAACTCATTTATATCACCAAAAAATATTCAATGCATCATCCTCATGTTTGAAATCTACCTAATACCATATCTGAATCACTATTTTTCCTTCATTCGTGTATCTTGTTATTAATCATGTTTTTTAAAATTATCATATAAATACCTCTAGCCACCTCTATATCCAACTCCACATGCCTAAAACCATTCAAACATAAGGTTCAAATACTCATGAATGATATTCCACTCCTCATTAATGAAAATTTTTTATCACCACCTCACCAAAATATGTCTTAACCACCACATTCAAATTTTTATTTAATATTGAACTCAATTACTGGGCATGTCTATACTCGCTTCACATGAGATACATTGAAACATTAAATATAATACATTCCCAGCATACTAGAATTAATACTATTAAATTCAAGAAAAATATTAAATAGGGTTCTATCACTCTAATGGTTGATGTTTTGACTCCTTGAATATCAATTCTTTTATACCAATCCTCAAGATTATTAAATAGGTTCTATCTTCAATTTTTCCATGTTTCTCATCTCAATCCTTTTTTAATTTCATCATGTCAATACTTGACCAATAATCACAACTATTGACCATGGATTTACTCTAGATATAATTATGATGTCTCTATTACTATGATGGAAACATTTAAAATCCTAAACTATGGCCAAAGAAACCATTCCCTTACGAAATGATTCAAAATGCTTCTTCCCCCTAATCATATATGGCCTCTTGTATATCCATGGGACTAAAAATATTTTTCAATCTAACACACAATATCTTGATTTTAAATGAATATAAATGGGTTTGCATTCCTCTAACACATGATCACTAAAACCTAAAACATGATCTCATTAGTCACTTTTCATAAAAATAGGATGTTCGTGCTTAATTACATATATACTCATTAGGAAAAATAATAGCATTGACTCTGTCATCGAAAGTCCTGACATCCCACCCATTCTGAGGTCAGCCATATATTAAGGCACCATCCATCATCATTACATGTGATGATAATCTACCTATTATATCACAATGTACTAAAAAATTATGTAGAAATAGGTTTAGGAACTTGAATGGTCCTACACAAGAAACTAGTATTAACTACATAGAAATATTTGGGAATAAAATTCCAATGATAAAAAACATAAAGATATTTTCTTATGAAATCAAATGATATAATCCTTACTATATCATAATAAATTCAATTTCCTATGAATCACTCTAAAAATATAGAATATAACCATGATTTTAGTCTCTATGGAACAAGAATACATTTTGAAACACCCTATCATGTTGTCTTTCATCCATCTTATATTTTTTGACTCACTTACCACTATATTATATTAGAAGGTATATAGCCCCCCCCCCCACCTAGCCACTTAACCAATTATTGTAAGGGATATAACTCATTGAAAACATCTCAAGTTCCAATATATTAACATACATGATATCTTGTGACAACAGTATCTCAATTGTATCCCTTTGTAATGGAATCAAATAATAAATTAACAGACAAAAAAGATATGGATTTTCACTAAGAATCCTCCAAACATGAATGCTCCTTCAATAAAAAAATCATGATTTAATTATCCTGGTAATAATCTAAGTTGATGTTTATGAAGGAACCAACGTCACCTTATTTATATATATATATATATATTCATTCCATAATATTTTGGAAAACAATATCTATGTTGTTATTGGAGAACTAAATAACTAATCCAACATAATACTCACCCGAAGGGGTTAATCACTGTAACCCTAAATTTCATAACAATTCTCATAGAAAATTTGAAAATTCATTGATAAAGGTACCATACCACAACCTTCTTCATTATTTATCTCACTATAGTATCCATAAGTCCTTCCACCAAAATAAAATACATCTATACAAGTCTATATGGATAATTACAATACCACTAACTACATTTATGTAAAAACATCATATAACCAGGTTTTTCCACTTTATACATTTATGAGATGGTCACGATGGAAGAAATTAACACTAATTCATCTATATATCATGTAAAAAATTTGTGGATAATTTGATTGTTTTAATGGAAAAGACATAATAGAATGTGTTCTCAGTTTGCCTTGAGGGTTGATTGTGGGGGTTAAATTTCATACAAAATTACTTTTAATGGGACATTATTTTTCTATAATGTAAAATAACAATGTTTCAAACATCAGTAACTAGGTAAAAACTTTCATTCCAAAGGAATATGGTCTGTTGGGTTTTTAGACCCAATGAATCTTATAAACTCATATTGGACAAGTGGATGGGAGGTTGGGCTCATCACAACCATTTGGGGGGAATTGTGGCCTTCATGGAGAATCTATTATAAATATTTAATATGTTCAAAAATATACTCCTGATGCTGATATATGACTGGTTAACATTAAAAAATCACCATATGTTAATCTTATCCCCATTCTGGATACGAAATCAGTTTCTCCCAGAATATGACCACATACTAAAACACTTTTATTCATGAAGGGGAATCTTTTATTGAATATATCTATATGTATCAGAGTCCCTTCATCCATTTCCCCTAATGGGTGGTTTTTTATTGGTTAGAGTCATTTATATGGCATTACATAATTTTCAACCATATAGGGAGGAGATTAATATGTTAATAATGTTTTTTAGTTATACATTAGCCATCCTATGTATTATATTCAAAGTAAGAAAAAACTCACAAATATGTTTTTGAACTTGTTTAGTTAAACATCATGTGGAATGGAAAAATGTCCTTCCTCGTAGTTATTAGTTATTTGGGCCTAAGGCTTAAGGAGTTGTCCATGCCATTCTAGTTCCAATATGAATCAGAGTTAACATAGTTTGATCACGCCTGTATAACTGACCCCATGTTGATGTATTCATATGGAGGGTGTCATATCATTCCACTCATCAGAATATCCACCAAGATGTTTCCCTGGTTAGAGGGTATTAATGATGATAGTGATATGACCATTGCAACTCTTTACGACCATGTGATCCATTCTCGTTGTGAAAAAAGATGGGATAAAATGTAGACAGTCTCACAACAAGTGGATATGGGACATATATACTTGGAAATACCCTTATAGGATTTCTAAGGTGTTCAGGCTTCTGGAATTCTTTTTATATATCCTGCTTATGGATGGCATGGGAGTCATCGAAGTTCGGTTCACTTATTAGTGCACTAATAGATGAGGAATAATGATCATCACATGGTAATTATTGCATCTCAATGGATTAAATAACATATACATTTAAGGACTTACATAAAAGTAGATGTGTATTTGATCTTGAGCCTTTTCAAGGTGTCCTACAAATTCTGGTCAATGCATGAATTAATGTTCATGTAGTTAAATGGTTGGGTATTACACATTGAAGTTACCCTATTATAGAGGTGGTGTAAATATAATATTTCTCCTCTTATCAGAGATTATATGTGGAGATTACCCTGGATGAATGATATGATAATTTTAGCTTCTTAATCCTATGTGTGTTGGTCTTAGTGTGGGAAACAAGGGATGAAAAATCGCCCATTTCACTACTTGTTGATGAAGGAATTATGTGATGGTAATACAAATTGGAATTTCAATATAGATATTGGTCATTTAGAAGGAATCATATGTATCCATGTTATAGATTCAATTAGATTTCTCTTATTTTGTTATACTAGGTAATTAATATTGAGGTTTCCCACATTTGAAGGTCAGACTTGGTTATAATGTATTGGGAAGCCCATTTGACCTAACCCACTTCTATTCATGATATACGTTAATTTCCAACATGACATGTATATGGATGTATTATTTACATGTCAAGAGTCAATCCTATGATCCATTTGTCTTATATAAGGGATGTCTCATAATCTAGATGGTATGACATAGTTTTGTTGCGGGACCAATGTTCACTTGTCTAAATGAAATCATAAAGCTTTGTTGGATGATCTTAGATGAAAAAGCATGATCACTAGTAAAATGTATGGATGTTGACTCATGGTCTAGATAATCTTTCCTGGTGTCACCATGAAATCAACCTTATAATCTTGTATGCTGTCTCTAGAGTCAGTGTGACATGTTTGGAGGGTTTCAGATGTTCTTGCTTAGTTTTTTGGGTGTCATTGTGAAACTCGATTGACATTTCTAGAGGATGTTGAATGATATTTAAGGATTGTCTATATGGTGTTGTGACTGTCAATGGTCATTCCCTAGATCTATTGAAGGACTCAGATGACATGTAATAGTATTTCTATATTATTTGGGTAACAAATATGCATAATATCACAAGGTATGGATGGAATGCACCGAGGATTTTGAGAGACTATAGTGGCTTTCCTGGGGGAGAAATGTGACATTATATAACATGAATAGTGGATTTCACAAGATCCAAATATTATACCAAAAATTATTCCCATGATTTGGGTGAGGGGTCACGGTGTTGTTGTATGACCTGGGAGGTTGATGCATATGTCATGAGGATCAACACATCTATTATTTACCTAATTAATCCTTATTTTTAGTCTTGGTTCAATCCTTTTATCACATATTTATTAGTTTTTTTAGTGATATCTTCATTAAGTCTCACGGGATTCATCATATATTTCTTGTTGCATTCATGTTACCCCTCACAAGTCCTTAAAATTGCATATGAGTTATCATGTACAGTGCCTGTATTGGTTGCATGATTCTTTAAGTTGATCCCCAAACATTACCTGATGGAAAAAATTTCTAATCAAGAGATCATTAGATCTGATAAATCTACTATACAACATGGGAGCACTGGTGTAAGAATAAAAGGATTCTATTTTTAATGTTGGAGTAAAGAATCAATAGCGCCCTTCAACCTGATTGTTCACGTATTTTTATGGAACATCTTTCATAAATTCATGATTGATTCTTTGGTGGTCCTTGATTTCATGTCTCTCATGAGATCTTGATGAGGGTCATTACAAGGTAGACACTAGGTTTTCAACAACCACATGATCATCCCATCTATAGGACATTTAATGGATTATATCTAGTTAATGTGCTATTAATTAATCATGTAGATATTTTATAGGGATCTAATATTTATAGGTCGACAGGTCCAATGGATTTTTTGAGATTAGGATTACTATATAAGTTTTTTGGAGTGACCTGAGGTGACAGGAACGAGATCTTCCATGAGACAAATATGGCTTTCTAGGGGGACATTGCAAGGTCAGGTCATCATGACCAAGGGATTATGCGAGGACTTGTAAAGAACATGAGTACTTCGTATGATGTTTATGACCTAAAGAGGCTCTACCATTTTACCTTTAAGATTCGTTGTTTATTTTACAAGGGGTTGGGAATTTTGTGAGCCTCCACAAGTGTTGTTAAAGTCAATATCTCCTGCCATAAGCGATGTGTTGCGTTACCAAAAAAGGTTTGTATAATGATACATGACTAGTTTATGGAAAACTCTTCTCCTTGTCTTCAGACCCAAAGGGGGAGAATATGACTGTCTGGTCATGTCTGAAGCCCTTTGTGTGATGAGGGTGACACGTCCATGAGCTCATCCATGATAAGGTGGAAATTCCTCCAAGGGCTTCTATTTTCTTAGGAAATGAATGTTGTGCATTGCATAATATTTATGACCACAAGAGGGTGTGTCCTTTTCCCCTTACAATTTCATTTTTTTTATAGTGGATTTGTTATTTTTTGTGTTTTCATCAGTGTTTTCGATGAAAATCACTCTCCCAATCATTGATGCATCATGTGAACCACTATATATCATGTAGTGATGTGAGATAAATTCATATATAAATCATTCTACATTCATTATTGTTTCCAAAGGGGCGTCTAGTCCACATGGTCATGTACGTAGCCCTTCATGTAGTGAGTGTGACATTCCAGAAACCTCTCTCATGGTGAGGTATACCTATCTCCATGAGATTTTGATGTCTCGAAAACTATATGTGGTTCATTGCATGATGTTTATGACTACTATATTCTCCCTAATTTCACATTTTTTATTTTCGTGTTTATTTTAAATGGTCTGGGTGATTTTTTGAGTTTTCACATGTGTTATCAAAGACAGTTACTCTCCCCATCATTGATGCATCATGTGACCTATAAATATCCATATGGTGATGCATGATAATTTTCTAGAAAAAAGCACATCTATTTCCCTACCGAACCAAAGGGGGAGCATTTCACCTCTCAGAAGATTCTGAATCCCTTCACATTGTTATTGTGAAATTTTTGTGGGAATTCGTATGGTGTTGTGGGCATGTATTTATGGTCTCGAGGTGTCTCTCAAATCACATGGGGCGTGTACGATGATGTTTATAACCATACGATCCTCTATCAATTTGGATATTTTCCACCATATTTTCCCAGAATTTTTAATGGATTGTATGATTTTTTCCAATTTAAATGTCATGTAGTTTTAGGGTGATTATCCGGGAGTTGTTGTGTGGTCAGCAATCATCTGGTGTCTAGTATACCTTGACATGAGTAGATCAAATTTTAAAAGGTATTTTTCATTATATACCACATGGTTTTTTCTCTACATGCCTATTCAACACATCCTTATAAAGGTTATGTGATTATGTATCTATTTGAGGTTTACGTAATCCATAACATTGGGTCACCATATTATTAAATTATATTTTGGGGAAAATAATACTACTATTGAAATATTTATTCTTTTTTGTTTTTAACACTCATTTGGAAGGAGTTCAAAAATGAACCACCTATGAGCAGCATCCATGGTGAAAATGGATTAGTTCTGAGTAATATGAATGCCCAAATGAATATTTGGAATAATCAGAAATTGGTGTCTTTGGTGAAGTTTTGTATTTCTATCATAGTTTGTTTTTTCTATTAGATTCCCTATAAATAAGGAACGGAGAGATGCTCACTCACCGGTATGAATTTAGTATTGGTAAGGTTTAATGTAAAAATATTCGGTCTTAAATTTGTTTTATTCTATTAGAGAATATCATTCTTCATAATGATTTTTTCATGTTTCACCATGAACTTCTGATATCATAGAAACCCATATTGGAGAAACAGTGAATCCTTTAAACAGAGGATACATCCAAGTTTGATTTAATTTTCAAAGTAGAGGAGTTGCAGAAGGTTAAATAAGAAAAAACAAAACTTGTTGATCAATTACGTCAGTATGTTAACTCTCTAGAGATGTTGCATCTGAAACACAAGGACTCCTCTGAGAAAATGTCCATATAATGTTTTAATTTTGAAAATGTGTTAGGAATTTTAATTCTAGGCATAGAATATGATATGTGTGGATTTATAATTCAATATTCCATCAACGGATATATTTTCTAAACCTCATATGTTACTATCGAGTCATCCATTAACCATGATTTGTTTGTTATTTCCTTGATAATATGATATATAAATCATCAATGATATCAACCCATTACATAATATCTTGTAATCTAGAATTCATGGATTTGTACATTTAAGTATAATAGATTATTATAAATAAATGATCACAAATTCTAACTAACGTGAGATTATTCACGGATGCATATGTTTTAGCTATCATGATATTACATAAGTCATAGAAGGGTATTCTGGGTCTAATATATATGTCTTAGAGGGAGAGTGCTCCATATTGTTTTAGATTTTATTGACATGGAGAGTGTATCTATACTTTTTATACAGCCATATGGTGTTCCCCACAAGCATTTATACATCATCTTGTAGACTATATATTTTCTGTACTATAGTTTAATTTCATTTAGAATAGACTATCTATCATGGTTGTTTAGGTTCTTCTATATCATACCTTCTATAACAATAATTTATCTTCCTTTAGTTAGTATTTTCATTCATTGTAGTTTGGGGTATTTTTTCTCAGACCTTCTGTTGTTGTACTTTCGGGTATTTTAGCTTAAAACATCTATCACTGTAATTTAGGGTCTTTTTGCTCAGAAATTATTTAACTATAGTTTAGGGACTATTACCCCCGGACTTATATAACTTTATTTTAGGGTCCTTTAGATCATACCATATATTAATAGAGTTTAGTGTATTTAGTCTCAGACCTTATATTTGTGTATTTTATGGGATTTTATCTCATACCGTATATTACTATAGGTTAGGGTCCTTTAGCTAAGACCTTGATATTCCATTTAGTTTTACATATTCCTTCAAGGACATGATTTATGATTAAGGAATATAGTGTATATATTCTATGGATGATCAATGATACCCTATGGTTTTGGGTTATACAATGGAATTTAAAATGGTCACAACAATTGGAATTCCTTTTTTCAAGGAGTTAATTCATATTGTTAGTATGTCTAAGCCCTTTATGAATTGAAATAATTATCATGAATTGTTGATCCAAGATTTTTCCAAGGTAAATGGAAGTTATATGGGGTAGAATTGGTTTTGGTACAATTAATAGGGATGTCGAGTTAATATAGATAGTTGAAATATGTGTTTTGTAAATCTTGTGTCAAGGAGCTTGAATTTATGGGTAATGAAATGAGGAATATATGCCCGGGATGAACCAAAATACCCTAAGGTTATGAGTTCTGTAATGGTGTCACTGAGGATCATGTGGATTGAATATCATATCTTAAAAATATAGGACACCTTTGGTTCATAGGTCTATGCCCTTTATGCATCGATAACATGGTAAAATAGAGTTATCACTAGTATTTTCTATTGGGAATATAATATTTTTGAAGACTCAATTGTCTAGAAAATCATGATTTGTATGAAGGAAAAGATTTCCAAGAAAATTTATTGTACTATAGAAAAATATTTCACGTTAATTTTGATGTTTGTATATGAAATATTGTTGGGAAAATTAGATATGTTCTATCAAAAGGATTAGGAATGGATTTTCAGGTCCCTACATTTTGAAATTGTACAAAAAAAATGAAATAAAATTGATGATGTTGAATCTACAAGAAAAGTATGTCCGTATAAATTTTATATCATTATCTAGTGATATTTTAACTAGCATGTGGTGGGATCCAATTAGTATAGGTCAACCATCAGTGATTTTAATAGCCAATACTATTCCATTGAGTTAGTAAAATAACATCTAGATTTAAATAGGCCATTCAAAGGAATTGATGGTTTTTTCGGAAGAGCATGAAACCATTACACATTTTCTATGTAGAGTTTTGCAACAACTTCATACTTCGATGTTGTAAATGTGGTTAATAAAATGTGTAATATTCAGGAATTTTTTGAGCACCCTAAATGTTTATTCACTAACTAATGAACACATTATCATATTTTAGAGATATGAAAAATCATTACTCTATTTTTTTGGACTAGAGGTTCATCAAGCATAGAATTAATTTTACAACTATTACTATGTAAGACATATTATCTTTATGCATTATATTTTTACTCTATTTTTTTCTTAAACTCAAATGATGAAAAGATCAGAAAGTGAAAAATTGACTTTGTCTGAGGCCTTTATTTGTGGTTTTTCAAATTGAAATGATTTTTTTCTATTTTTCTTACAGTTTAAGGTATTGTGAATTGGTCCGTACAATGATATAGTTTATGGTCATATAGCACTGACCATGGTGTACGATGATTATGGTCATGCCGTATATAGACCTAAAATTAGGTGAATACTACACAACAACCCATATAGGATAGCCATAGTCATGTTTACACCAACATCTCTCTTAACATTAGATATATTTTTTGTAAATAATTTGGCGGGTTTCTCTGGTCTTAGGATATGATATTGGACAACCATTCCCAGAATTACATAGAACACATTGTGGTGCGATGTTCTTCTATGGTGAAATATGGTTCACACAGATTAAAAATCCCATCTTATAGATCCATGATGTCTTAGGATTGTATGTCTAAGACTATAGAATCTATATAATGGTAATGAATAGAGTTATTTTTTTCTTACCTTGTTCCATGAAAGGTTTGTTGAAACATAATATTCTCAAGACAAGAAGTGTGATTTAAATATTGAAGGGCATAAAAGATGATGGACGCACCACTTACTCTATTTTACTTGGGTCACGCTCTTGTGGTCCATTGATAATAAACATTTATTGGTCATGTCAACCACATTTTAATTTCATGTATTGGGGATGTATGTTTCTTGTAGTTTTATGGAAATTTGGAATGATTTTTTGACTTTTAGATTAGATTTTTTAGATAAATAATATTTTTTGTCGTGCGGTTTAACATCATTTGGTAGGGATGTTGGAACCACGATGAAAAAAATTTCATGATACATTTTCTATAAATGAAAGACATACACAGTTCTAGAATGGGACCCATGATTCAATATTATGGCATCACTATGTATCATATTTTAAAAAGAATCAATCCATACATAGTTCATTAATGGGAAATACTAGACACATGTATATCCGATAAGAAAATGGGTCATTGTTCACGGTTATTTATTTAGATGGGCCCAGTATTGGAGATTTTTTCATCACTACATATACTGTGATGATAAGAATCAAGAAAGATATAGTTCAGGACATGTTGTGTAGCTTAAAATCATATGGTAATGACATTTGAACCCTATCTTGAAAAGGGAATGTTATAACTAGACTAATGAATTGATATCTAGTTGTATCTATCTATCATATGATGATAGAAATCAATCCATATTTAGTTCTCAAATTAATTCTCCCTATGGAGGCCGGACTCACTCACAGGGGAGGAACATTCAAGTTATTTTTTTTACAGGACCTAGGGAATAATATTCAAGCGTTACTAGATATCATGTGAGGGAAACAATAATGTCAACCATAGTTCATGAATTTATATGTGGAAAGAGGAATAAATATATGAGAGTGATCATATTAGGTGTTGTCAATGGGAACATACTACTTAAAGTCTTAAAAGAGTCAATAACCATGTAGTTTAGTATTATGCAACAAGGCCATGTCAAAATGATAAACATGTTGTGAGACAATATTTCTTATTTTTGTTGTCACTCCACTACCCAATATCTTAATCCCAATTAATCTATTCTCATCATGGGACAAATGTAATGAAGAAGGTTATTCATGACATTTAGGACATTAGAAAAAGGACAGGGGCATTTTGTATCATGTAGTGGATGGGTCAGGATATGGCATCTATGAGTCCCTACATATCTCATTATAATTATAATAAAATTATACATAGTTATAGAAGGCTATATGGTTTAATGTCATATAGAAAGAACATCACATGTTCTATTTATTGTATGGTAGTAAGGACATGGATGACTCATCAAAAAGGAAGACTAATTTTGGGGATCCATATAGTTTTACATCATCTGGTAAAGATATGTTATAGGAATTTCAGTTTCCTGAGATAAAGGAACGGGTCACTCAACATGGAAGAAAAATAATAATGATGCTAGCCCCATGAATAGAGGTCCAGAAATCAATAAATATAGATTTATGGTTGGAATAAATCCTTATTTAGTTTATATATTATGATATTCTCTATGTGGATCTGAATCTCACATATTCCTAGGGGAATTTCTTCCCCCTTTCACACAAATATGTCTCTTTTTTGATGAATTTTTAGTGATATGATGCCTTCCATGCATTTTAGCGTTATTTGGTAAGAACTTAAGCCACTTATTTTATCATCATGCAGCAAGGATGAAGTACTTTGTTTGTCTTATCATCTTTTTTAAATGATGAGCTCGATATAGTTTAACATCCGGTGATTAGAAAGAACCCCATGTCTTTTAATTTCCATAGATCGTGAAGATAGACGATGTGCAGTTTAACATATTATTTCTAGGACGTTCTTGTGTTGTTTAACATCACTCAACTTGGATAATAGACACTTAGTGATAGTTATGAAAATTATTTACTAATAAATTATAAATTTTGGGGGGTCATAATTTCTCTATCAATAATTTCTAAGGTGTATTCTCCATGGTGATAGACTTTATATCTGACATAAGTCCCTTCTCATTCGGGTTACAGCTTAAAATAGTTCTTTAATGGAATCATTGGGTTCCTGAGAGCCAATATCAGTTCTAATTAGAGTAATGAAAGGTGGAGGAACATTTTATTGAAAGAACAAGTGATCATATTCTCAAGAACATCAAGGTTGTGTAATGAAAATAATGTTCTCTCATAGATCCCTTTTAATTCATAAAACCCCTTTAGTGATTTACCATCATCTGAGAGATTCCCAAAATTTTTATTAGTAAAAAAATTAACATAACTTCTATTGGTAACAATTAATCTATCCCACACACAAATTAATTTGTCGTCACATGTTTAGAAGTATATGTTCGGTTACTATAGGCCCATAAATTATTGAAGATCTTTTTCAGTTAGGTTTTATTGTCCTTATTAAACTTCTTGTGAAATATCTTTGATAGTAATATTAACTGATTCTTCATGTCTGTTTTCTATTACATGATAGGTAGATGATTGATTGGACTAAATGTTATACTATTAGTAAAATTTCATTAAATCTATATAATAGAGGTTTGTGTATTTGTCTATCAATAGTAAGTGATGGACTCCAAACCTAGTAATGATATGTGATGAAACGAAGTTGATGATATTATTTTTCCATAATTATTTGATGGTTATTGCCTTAGCCTATATGAAAAATAAATCGATAGCAGTGTGGTTATATGTTACCTACTTATAATTGCCTATGGAATATAGCCACATGACATCCATTCCCCAAATTGAAGGAATACATGAATATTTTGTTTTATGTAAAAATTATAGTGGGTTATGGACAATTGTTTCATGGATTATGCATGCCTGAAATGTTGTGGTTAATTCCACACAGTCCAATATCCTTGATTTCTAGTACTATCCCATCCTCTTGATTAGGTGAAGGATCCTGATACCAGGCTGATGAATGTCATAGGAGCCTTCATGGAAATCTTCCATAACAAAGGGATTCTCACTTTCTATTATGTATCTTAAGAGGATTATATAAAACTCTCTCTTATAGTGGGATTTTGGGAAATTTGGGCCATCATATAGGGTAATTTTTCCTACTCTTCATCCAATATGTTCCCTTTTGGCTAGATATATCAATAGATACACATTTAAAGATAACTTGTTATGGGATCCTTCCATATAAGAGTGGATACTAATTCATCATGAACTCGGGTAGTGTTGACCTAATTTATTTCATGCATATCAATGACAATGATTAATGATACCATTCTCCACTACGTGATATAAAATATTTCTTCCTCCAAATTTGATTCAGAAAAAACAATGGGTGTATTATATAATGCATCGTCACAAGAATTCTAAAATTTTGAAAGATGATGTAATATTTTATAAATGTGAATCTCTAATATTATTCCAATGATATAACCTCTAATAGGATACACTTCATCTGTTATAATAGAATTTTTATCATAGATAAACTTGATCCATATATTTGAATCATCATAGATATAAAGTTAGTATATTTGTAACTCTAGGGATAATTCCAAGCCATCTATAAGGGCTTGGTATTATGCCTAATTATTTATTCAACATTTGGAATGTTTAAATTAGTTGTGAAAGTTTATTATTTTGTGAAACAAATAAAATCTCTAAGATTTACCAATTGGGTCTTGGGTTTTCAAGTCTCATTTCAGTTGGACTCTAGGTGGAGATATCAAAATACATCCCTCATGTCCGTTGAGTATCATAGTCATAGAAACTATCTTCATCTGAAAGTTCAACTTAAACTGATGTTCTTTCTAGAGTTGGATGTTATACATGTAAATCAACAAGGGCCTCTCTATACATACACTAACCTATTTGATTAATACAGAATGTAATATTTTGATAGAATTATAGCACATAATTCCAATAAAATATCCAACATTAGAAGGCCATGTATGTAATTGATTGGATCAATATGAGAGGCCAATGACAATTTGTGTTCCTTCATGTAATGCCTCATCTTTTTCACAACAAATATGAGTGTGATGATGTTCTTCCAAAAAATAGTGTGTCGGGTATTAGTTCCTAGAATTGATTTCAACAGGCAGAAGACACATTTATCACTCCCATCATAATTCATATGTGTGGGGTGGGTTCACAGCAATCATTTCATGGTGTCAAAAAATATTATATGTGGTCTTCCTTCCCCCGATGGAATCCGGACCAGTAGTTTTTGTAAGTACTAAATGAGTCTCTTGAAGGCAGATTAGTGGGATACATACCATTTATTGTTGACATAATTATTATTTAGATAAGTAAATGGTATATATTATCTTGTCATGTTTTCTATGACATTTTGAAAGTTTGATAGGTTCCCTTGGATCTTATATTGTTCATTGAGATTTATTGGGGTGATATTTCTAGAATGACACTAGTATTTTAAAGGTAATCCACCATGATACAGTTGCATACCAACAATCCCAGGAACATCCCTAAAGTTACCCAAAAGAGAATTTTAGTGGATTCATATTCATATTTTGATTCCACAACTTATTTATGTTTTTTTCATGATTAGTGAATTTATAACGTCGATATCATGAATTTCACACTTGGTAATAAGCTTAACATTCTTCTAGTCTTCACAGGAAATGCTTAATGTTATGATTCATGGAGATTTTATGTGTATATAAAACATTGTATAATCCCAAAGGTATGACCTCATATCAAAATATCTCATTTGGTGATATGATGTTAGTGGATTACTCATCTTTAGGGTCTATATTTATATGGTTGTACCCTGATTATCATTCCATGATATATAGGTCATGTATGCCATCATTTGGATCAATTCAGAGTTCATTTATGGGTAATGGGAAGTATCCATTTGGTTAATGTTGATTAATAACTTGAAAACTCATCTTTTCATAATCGTCCCATTACTCTTTTTGAAATAGATGATAATGGCGATCCTTCTTGTGTAGTTCACTTATATGACTAAGTTATATTTGATCAATTTGTGACCTTTCAGCTATACATTGGTAGCATGAGAAGTGTGGAACCTCTTATATGCCAGCATGAATCCTTGATGATTATTGGGTAAGTCAAGATGGTGTGAATCCATATTTGGATTTATTTTGGGCATTTATGTATTACTCCAAGTGTACACATATATGTGATTCTTTAGAAATTGAATTGAAGTTACTTTTTTCTCTGAGAGTCATGGAAAAACTAATCAATAAAAGTTTTATTTCTTTTTCATTCACATATTTTAATTCCACAAATCATCAATGGGGGTGGATATGACTTCCTCAAATGTGGGAGGGAAATTCGAGAGGTTATCATTCTCTTATTCCACCAATGATACTATTGAGACATATTCAGATGGAAATGGTCGTCTTGGGCAGTCTCTATTTCTTTCGAGGTCATTGATTCCATGACAAAAGACATTTTCATCCCCAATTATTAGAATTATTGAAGAGATATTCTTGAGATGATTCCCTTTTACACTGTAACTAAATACAGATGGATTTGGACCACTAGTATCACGTATGATTCCTCAACATGATTTATGGGGAGAACACAGTCATTTTAAAGCTTATTATACAGAATGCCTAGGGCGGTGCCTAATACATTATGGGATATAACTTGTATATCGTCATCTATCATTGGTTGTTTTCCATCCCTTTTTTATAATCATTCTTAACCATAAGAGGCTCTACAAATATTTAAGGGGGTATTATCATCACGTAGTACGATGAACATTCCATCGATGGAGTATTTCAGACATTGATGGAAAATTGAGGGTTATGCCATGTGGTTGTGGAGCCTGGTCCTTTCAATACATACATTGTATTTGGTTTCTTGCTAGATATCATTAAATCAACATTAGATATGAGATCCCCAAACATTGTTTTGAGCATTATCTTCTTAAGAGGTCATTTTTCAGGCTTATCATACCCTTTAATGGTCGTCATTTTGGGACAAAAATATCTTATATTATACCCCAAACGTTATAGGGTTCGAATAAAGATGAGGATGAAACTAAAACCATTATCAATTAGAAATATCCAGATTTAGATATTTCTTATTCTACCCATAACATATAAGTGTTTTATGTGCCCCTAGAACAATACTGACATGGTCTATGAATGAGATGGTTACATGGAACTCTACTGGCATGATCTCCACTCGATAGACCTCAACTGCAGTGACGTCTATCTCAATCTCATGTGGATTCTAGATGGATTCAACATGTCCCTCTAAATTTTTTTTAATGAAGGATCACATCAAGGATATATATATTAGTTTGGAATGTATCCAACCACTTTATAATGTCTTACTTTTCATCAAGAAGTAAGATCTATCTAAAGTGGTGGTTCTCCTTATTATGTGGGTCAGTAACTAAGGCAGTTGAAGAATATGGGGATGCTTCTTATGTAGAGGTTGTGGGAGAATTGGTTTCCAAAGGCTTAGGTAGAACTTTCCTTAACCTTTTAAACGGAAAATTAGATAATTACACCCCCTCAAGGTAGTCATTCAATATTATACGGCACATATGACCGATAAAGGGTTCTTAGACACCTCTATATATTAATTGGTATTCTTTATGTTCTATCAAATGTGTCTCTGGTGATTTTGTATTCAATATGTATGTGTGAAAAATAATAATGGGTTTGAATACACTCATGATGTCTCCAATATCCTTGGTTCTTACTACTATAGCCTCATGTTCCCCAGTCTGGTATGGGGAACTCATCCTCTAAGGAATATAAATCATCATAGGAGGGGTATACCAACTATATCACATTTTCATATCCAACTACTATCTCTTTATCTAAAATGGGTTCCATTTGGTGGCATGGTTTCCATACATCGGATGTTATAAGGAAGAATGGTTTAAGAGTCATATCTTGCATTAGAGAAGAGTATAACACATCCTTCTGTGTTTCATCTTTTATATGATGGTTCTGTTAACATTTAGGATACATATCAGATGTCCCCATCCTAGGTGGTATAATATTTATTGGAGAAAAAATATATTCTCTCAGGGTGGAATAATCATGATCAACTATATTTCAATTCATCAATTTATTTAACTTTTTCCCATGTTTAGATGGACTATTCTTCAAATAACTTTCTTCTTCTTACTAGTATATGGTAATAAATGTCATATAATCCATGATTTTATCCTACATCACATGTCCATAATTATACATTCCTTGTAAGAAGTATTATAAGAGTAAATAATCCAATGTGTTATTACCTAGTGTCGTAAGAAAAGGGTTGTATTAAGGATGATCAGTGAGGTTGGCCGCATTGGCGTACATAGACTCTGGCATCTTATTCAGTTTATTTTCTATGGAAATAAAGAAATTAAAATGAAAATGTTCATTTTGTAAGGAGTATTATTTATTCAATCATTCCAAAAATTACATGAATCACTAATTTTGTTATGATTCATTCCAAGGGAGACATTGGGGTTGTTTCCACTCAACATATGGTATTGGGAGCTTTGGGATCAATCCCAATTATTGAATAGAAAGTACATCTATTTTGTGGGTAATAGTGGATATTTATACTCTACTAAGACCATTTCCCTGTACTAAGGGCTTCAGTTGATATTTGGATCTGGTTCACTGAATGGTACCTTCTAGACTTTTTTTATTTATGTGAACTCATGAAACCTACAGGAAAAATTCATTGGGATCTGAAAGGTTTGCAAATAATTTAGGATATTCTGAACACATTGTTCTATAAAATTATCTTGTGATATTGGTATGCATAGTATATCAAACCATAAAGTACATAAATAGATATTAATTAAAAATTAATAATATTCATTAAAATAAATAACAATAAATCTATAGTACCATATAGGATTACTATCATTCAAATTTAAGAGACATAAACAACTGGTTCATAAGACGTGTATATAATATCATTCTTATTCCTTCATAAATATCCCCCATTTGACATATCTTACTTAATATCTTTTTTTGTGATCGAAGAAAATTAAACATATGAAATTTTGGTCTATTATGCTCAATCAGGTTTTAAAAATGGATATATCATTCATATAATAATCAAGGGACATAATAACATAGCCTTAAAAAATCATATCCTGCATATGAAAGTTATTTATATTATGTGATGGTATAAATTATGATTGTTTATAAAAATTAATGGACATAATCAGAAAATACATAGTAAAAGACATGTAATTTATGGCCTCAATATATTAAAAGAATATTTTTTCATATTAGTCAAAGCTAATTTCCAAGACCATCATAGTGAAAATGTCCATTACAAAAACGATCTTAGTCATCATTTCAGCTCGATGTTACTTAATAGAAATAATTTCTCATTCCATTCATGTCTATATAAAGAGATATTAATCATTACCCAATTATTTTTAGGGTGATATTGGTCCCACAAATCTAAAAATGATATTACTCATACGTGTGACATAAAACATAAATTATTATGATTGCATAACCTATAGAATAAATTAGGTTTGATAACCATCATTCTATTATAAGATAATTTATATAAAAAAATGGTTTTTATAAATACCAATCCATAAATATATAAAATAAAACTAAATGGATAATTGGGCAATGAACATCAAATATAATCCTATTAAATAATTCCATCTTAAATGGAAAAATATTTTGACTGAACATGAAAAATTAATTCTTGAGGAAAATATCATTTCTTATTTAAAAAATAAATTTTCTCCTCAACATTTTATAAAATTATAATAGAAAATAATTTAATTGATAATAACATTTAAATTTTGTAAATTAGTCTTCATGGAAATATTTTTTTATGAAAATGTAAAAACCTATCATTCCATATAAGTTAAAAAAATTAATCTCGTACTTTTGTCAGATAAGTAAAAAAGTACCTCATATAAAAAAAACATCAACATATTACTCTCATACCCTTTATAAATAATTCATATATTGGTTGAAATTATATTTAATCAAGTTTAGATGATGGAAAAAATATTTTGGAATAGATATTTAGAAATCATAGAAATGTATGATAAATATACCCCTGAATATACTTATGTATAAACAATTTTGGATAGTAATGAGTCTGTGAAATTATGATGTACCTTATCTATGATATCTATTGTATGTCTGAAAACATAATTTATAATCATTTAAATAATATTGTTCACTTTTTCAGAATCATATTATTTTTTTATTGTAAGATTTATGACCAAATTTTTTTTTTGTCAATAACATTTCATTTTTACACGTTATTTGGGGATAAAAGACCTCAATTTCTTATGCATGTTTTTTTGAATAAGATATGATTCTTCTTCATAGGTTATAGTTATATAATTTAAAAAATGACATTAATAAAATATATAATATATTTATTCATTTTGATGATTTATGCATTAATGGATATCCTATAGAATGAATCTGATCACATTGTGGAGAAGATAGGTCGTACGTACGTAGGATCGATGATATCATTTTGTTACTTATCAAATGGTATTGAAGTGGATAGTATATATATTATTCTATGATAAATAAATTTTTATAATAATCATATATAGTTATTATTTTCATCATTATACTCATACATGTAATGTGGTGGTGAAAAACATATTATATCACAATGTGGATGTCACGACCCATCATAGAATGGCTCATGTCATGAATACCACAAGACTCTCTCTAGTAGGCATTGTCATAGTGACTGGAACAGAATATGAATATACCAAAAATGGGAGGAATTTTTATATTTACCTCTAAACATGCACACATCTTCGTGACCAAAATTATTAAATGTAATAAACACTAAGTATACCATTCCTGCATATACTATGATCCCATCCATAGATTATGATAGTAAGAATCTAAAAAGTATATAGGCCTAGAATACAATACCTCCAAAATAAAGTGTCATAAATGTGAATTCATATATTCCTAAAACCCATCCACAAAAATCCCTACCTGAGGGGTAGGTGTTGGATAGTTGTACGAATCCATATGAGCATACCTTATTTGTTTGCTATCTCAAAGAATCACCCAATCCAAGTCCACCTAGGACGTCATCAAAGATTTGATCATATTCACAAGATATGACATATGTAGACGAAGCCTGTGAATGGGTGAGTTAAAAAAACTCACTAGGACAACCAAAAACCATAAATGAATACAACTAAAAAATACATAATGTATTCCACAAAAGATATACATGAAGTATAGTCAGGTCAGACAGGTATATGTTTAAAGTTTACATTCTAAAAATTTCTTGAAATGATCAATCCCATGGGGAAAACCATATTCATGAGACACATAGTATTTATATGGAATAGAGACTCCATAATAGACACATTCATGGTAAGATACAATGTCTACGTAAGACCCATATTATTGGTAATTCACATAGTCTTAGTAAGAAACATAGTATTAATAATAAAAAGAGTCTTGGTAAGACACATAACCTCAGTGAGACACACAACCTATGTAAACACATAGTCTCATAGTAATACACATAGCCCCTAAGCCACACAACTTCTAGGTCACATGACATCTAGGTCACAACCAGCCACATGATTCTTCCCACATCACACTTGTTCTTGGAGAACCTACACATAGATCCATTAGGATACATTTCAACATCCAAAAAACTCACTTATAGTATCTCAAAAGGACCATATCAATTCAAGTGTCCCAACACCACAAATGGATCATCAAACAGACACATTTTTTATAAGTGATGATGACGATTCTTGTAAAAATGGTCTAATACATGTTTGGTTTGGATCCGACACGACCCACCATACCCGGCTTGTCTCGTAGGCTGGCCTAACCCAATCTGGTCCAGTCTAGCCCAATCCAGCACAGAACTCTGGGATCATCTTGTTGGTCTGCATCATAGCTCCACATAGTTTGTCCCATGTTGCGAACTGATTTGATGCTCCGCACATGGTCTGCCCCGACCATGTGAATCTCATCTAGCTCTTGGTTGAAGCTCCATAATATATGTGGAATCCCTTCACAACATCCCAGAGTCATTTCCACGAAATATTGTTGAGGCCCACACCCCTTCCTTGATCAACCTTCCACTACCTTCCTCGGAGGAAACATCACCCTATCCACTCATCATCCACCTAGCCAGGCCGTCCAAGACCCGCACCGCTGCTCCAAAATAGATCATAGCCATAATCATTGGATGCTTTTAGGAACTTACACCTTATGCATATATAAACTACAGTACAACCCAAAAACGATGTTCCTACCTTCACTCCTCCATTGTGCCGTTGTGGGTTTGAATCCTCAATCTCTGAATGTTTTCCCATGAATTGGCGGCAGAACTGTCAATCCTTCGCATAGGGGTTTCAATGGAGGGGATAAGACATAGAACACATGATAAAATTATGATATTTATGGGAAATAAGTATTGAAAATGAACACTTGAAGAACGATATTGGCCCTTGATTATGAAATCCTTGATTCATTCTTCATATAAGTTTGAACGAATAATGATATCAATAACACATATCTATATACCATTTAAATAACTACATGAATAGAAACCATACCATAAGAGATCTAACATTGGATCCATATGTTAATGGGTTGGTCCACCTTCATCATCCAATTTAATAATGGAGAGTCAGTCACAGATAAACAACACCCTTCCAGGATTTTGGATCTTTTATTGGTGAAGGGGAATGTTTTGATGTCCTCGTTCATTGATCGGTCGATCTTCTATCAAACTACCAATCTCTGATCCATCATTGTCGTCGAGATAAATACATTATATTTGTCTCAGTGTAATTCTACGGTTATGGTGAGTACCCTGGATTCGTGAAAAACTATAATAAATTGAAAAAGAGTCTCTACATTGAAATAAAATATTTTTATAAAATGTTTTGTTACTGATACATCCAAAAAACCATTCATGACCGACCCACGAAAACCGATATTCGACCCTACTGAATGAAGTGTCACTATTCGGAACTCAACTTTTCCCTCGTATTTTTAATCCGGTTACTAATTTGTTTTTTATTCTAGTTTTAAAGGAAAATATACCACATACTTTATTAAAAACTTATAATTTTTCATCGAATTTTTCTAGGAATACCAGGTGTAAGAATCAAATTCCAGTTTGGTGTCTAGTTTTTGGATTTTCTCAGTTAATTTATAAAAATAATACCAAACAAATTTTGAGTAAATAAATTTTCTCCACATTTGGGATTTATATTCCCAAATGCCAATACCAGGGAAATTCAAAAAAATGAGGATACTGAGCATGAATCTATGCGTCCCAATCCCATGGGATATCATAGAGATTCCCATGAAACCACAAAACACACACTATTGGAATCAACCATTCATGAAGACTCCATTCCTTTCAATCTTTAATCTCCTCTTATTACCCCATAATCATTTTCAAGCAACCCCCAGTTGATGAATTGAGATGGATGATTCACATAACTCCTCATCTACTAAACATGGATGAATTCATTTACCATGGGGAACTACTATGGTAGTGCTAAGAGGTATGCCACCTCACCAACCCTACACTGAATCTAAAAAGGTGTGATGAACATTGGAGATATCTTGACACCCCAACCAAATTTCCATATCCTTTACTAAGGGGAGGCCTAAATTAACACATAGTATCCCTCCTCAATAAATAAAGGACTACATTACTCGTCATAATATGATTTATGATGGCTCTATTGAGACTTCACCACCCATATATGACCTCAACCTTTTATCTCGTCGCGTGCACCAACCCTGGTCCCATGGGTGAGAACTCTCTTGGGTCTGTCATGCAATGTGGTGACCCGCACGTTCACTCATACAAGGCCTCAAAAGGTTCCATACCAATTTTATAGTTTTAGTTGTTTTTATATGAAAACATTGCTAGAGGTAGCTGATCCTCCCAACTATGAACAAAATCTAGGATGAAAGAATGAATAATACACCCCCGAACCTGAATGGATGCTCAGTCTAACCATAAATATGCGTGTGAAAATATTTTCTCAAGTGCATTTGTGTACCAAACGCCTCTAGTAAACCCTTAGATAGTAAGAATTTGAAATAGCCTTCATGATTTCAAACTATCTTCGATGTTAATCTATGGGGTCAAACATTATTCATAACATAGAGGGTTCAAAGAACTCTACTAATACCTAATACAATATAACTATAAATTGTTCTGACATAGTAAGTAGGTCAATGATTACCCAGATAGAATCTTTCTCCTGGACATTCCTGGTAAACCCATCACAAATTATATCTATAACCCATCCCACTTCCACTCTGGCTCCTCAAGGAGCTGGGTCAATCCCACTAGAACCTTATGCTCAACCATTACTTACTGACAAGTGAAGTATCTAGAAATGAACTCTTCCACTATGTTCTTCACCCCCATCCACAAAAATAAATGTCAAAGGTCTGGGTAAATTTTATCCACACCCAATTATACCACCAAATGAGATATATGAAAATCTCTAAATACCTCCTCTTATAACTCCATTAGTACCAATGAGTATCCTCTGAGAATAATGACGTGCTCTCCACCTTTCAAATTCCCACAAAGGGATTTATTTTTTGATATCTAACATTGAAATGTCTTACAATCAGTATCCCCAAGGTGTGCCTCCCTAACTCACTATATGAGTGTAGGGGTGAAAACCATCGATTGGAGGTATTTTTTTACATATCCATACGCAAAGGATATCTACAATGTGCCCAACTACTCTAAAGCCTTGCTCAATAACTACAAGATGGATCTACTGTTGAGATCGTCTACCACCATGTTCCCCATCCCATGAGTATTGAAAATATCATGGTCATAGAACTGTAGTAACAATAGACCATGCCTCTATCACAAGTTCAAATACTTTTGAGAGATGATATACATGAGAATAATGTGATTGGAGTCGATGATAAACTACATTCCCATCAGGTAGTGTCAACACATCTTCAATGTGAAGATTACCCCCTCTAGCTCAAGATCATGTGTCGAATAGTTTTTTCCAGGGTATATCAACTCGAATAAACCAAATTTAATTGCTTCTTGACCCTAAATTAAGACACAAACAATCATAGTCATTGATTCAATGCATAGTTATACATGCTTTGCACCCCCCCTATGGAAATACAATGATGGGAATTATCATTAATATCTTCCTCAACTACAGAAAACTATCCTGGAACATCACCATACACAATAAATTATACCCCATCCATGTCAAATATTTTAGGGTGATACTAATCTTGAATATATGGGTATAATTATTTGGTTGTATACATCCAGACCATGGTAATTCTGCAGCTCGGTAACACTCTCGGGTGGTTCCCAAGAAAGCACTACCTCAATCTTTACTAGACCTAATGCAACTCCAGCCTTCAAAATGATGTATCATAGGAAATGGACCTCTCATATATATAACTAAATTTTTTATAGATTCCAATAAATATTTTTATCATAGATTGTTTCCAAGAACATGCTCAAGTTTATCGTGTACTCCTCTTAAAATACATAGAACATTAGAATTTCATCAATGAATACCAAGAGAAAATAATCTACTCAATGATGGAAGATCCTATTAAGGAGCCCCATAAACACTATAGGGGTGTTATTTTTGCCAAATTGAATCACCAAGTACTCATAGTGGTCATACTAACACCTTAAAACTAATTTTAGTAAATCCTTGTCCCATACCCATAGTTGGTGATGGCCCGATATGAGATCGATCTTCGAGAACCACCTCACTTATTTTAGCTGATCAAATAGGCCAACAAATTTGGCATCAGATTCATTTTCTTTATGGTCACATAGTTTTGGTACTATAATCCCACACATATCCCCGTTCTCTCGACTTATTACTTGGAAAACTAGTGATGACCATGTTGAAACAATGAGTATCACCAAAAACATCATCTACAGGTCCTTTATCTACCACCTCACCTCATGAAGATCTACAGGATCCATCTGATATGAAGGTGTAGATATCAGTGTCATTTCAGGGTATAGATAAATGCATATGTCTACCTAAATGTGGGGAGGTAATGCAGGAACATCCTTAATAAAGACTTCCTCAAACTCCACCACCATTGTAGGAAACTGGGGAATCATATGATTAATTTCATAGAGGGTGAGTCGAGAAAACATGTTAATAATAAGATTCACCTTACAAAGAGTAAGTCTCAAATCTATTGAATGCATTTTATTTTCACCTAAAAATTGAAACTGGGTCCTATCTCCATGAGCACAGAAGAAAATACACCAAAATTAGTCAATCTGTTCATAAACTCTGGATAAAATGTCCATACCAAGAATGACATCATATGTACTTGATGCCCCTACCAAGAGATCCCAACAAAATTCAAACCTCTAAGAGTAATCTTCCAATATTGACAGAAATGTTGGATAATCAAATCCTATCCTTTATGAGTCTCTATGAGTATGTTTTGATTCAATTGTTCCACCAGAATCTCCAAATCTCAACCAAGGGTCATGGAAAAAAATAATGGCTCACACCTATGTCTATAAAAACTAAAAAAGGTGGAAAATACATATATAATATGTCTAATAATACATGGAGCCTTGGGGTCATAACCCTTTATATCCTACAGCAAGCCTATTATCTATCCAAAACTCCCCTAATCATATCGTGTACCTCCTAAGGGTGGTGTTGGTAATACATAAAACTTTCTTCCACCACATTCCACACAACCTGCTCCTCTTCCATAGCATCTTCCCACTGGAAAACCATTCTCATGACTCTAGCTATTCCCTGGTATTTCTTCGATTGTCTCCTGATCATATATATGTTGAGGTGGGAAATCTTGAGCCATATCTTCCCAAACTCCACATGAGTAACAGAATGTGTCCTTCAACTAACTCGCTCTTCCATGGGATCCCTGACCCACTAATCATGTGTCTTTGTCTTGTACCCTAGAGTTTTTGACTCACTTTGGTCCCTACATATTTTTTTGTCTACCCATCACTAATGACTCAACTACATGGTGCCCTCTAGTAGCTCTCATTACTGGTGAATACTCCACCAGAAATCATTCCACTATCAGATATCATTCCAATATTCCTAATAATGTGTGAACGGTAAGGGATATCATGGATGACCTAAACTCCCAATGTAGCGCCTAATCTAAATTTGGAGACAAGAAGAATGGGTGTCGTACCGTATCCATCGATTAGTGAGAATGACCAGAAAACCTCACCAAGTACTCTACCACAGTCTGAATTCCCAAGTGCACTGATCATAACATAGCTGGAAAGAACACCTTCTTGAAGAGGCATTCAAATTATTTTCAAGAGAGAGTTTCTTCAATGAATTTCTGGGTCACTAAGCACCACCATCTCTCCACTAATACCTGAGTAAAACATTCATCATGGACTTAAATTTAGTAGGATAGTGTTCCTACAAGGTGGAATCCATGTGTGACTACCTCTAACCAATCCTTAAGTACCAGTGGTTTCTTGTAGCCCCCAAAACTAGAAAGTCTCTACCTCTACCTACTTTATGTCAATTAGACTATAAATACATACCATAGAGAATTTTTGACCTTGTCCTAATTATGATACATTTATAAACATTCTTTTATTATTTTTGAATATGTTAACAAAACATTATCTTCATAGATAGGAAATAATATCAATTTTGAAACTATTCAATTCATTGTTTTAAAAAAATATTAATATAACATGTTATTTTCAAAACAACTATTTTTTTATATTCCTAAGGGTTTAAGGTCTTTTATAAAATTATTTGGATATATGAATTATCCCAAATTTTAATTTTTAATCTTTTTGATATTATTTATTTTTTATCTACATAAAATAATTACTACATCAATTTTTTGTAGTTATTTAATATACATATTTTAGAATAAAATAACAAACAATGAAAAAAATTAATTCATCTAGATTTAATAAGAATACTTATAATAGAATATATATTCTCTAAAATCCTATATTAAAACTGATATAATTATTAAAAAATGAATGAGGTAACTTTAAGATCACATTAAATAAAATATTATAATTGTCGTTATTCTCTATATATGGCTCAAAATGGTAAATCAGTTGACCGTAGGATGATTATGGTCAAGATATACTGGACTGAAAATATTCGGTAATTATTTTTTTCTTTTAATTGTTATTATAGTTTTAATAAAATTCATTTTATTGATTTTCATCAATTAAATAATTTCTACATCATAAATGTATATGTTATTAAAGTAATTATTTATTTTCATTAAATTACAAATAAAATTAAAATAATTTTTAAAAAATATTTTAACTAAAATTTTTATTTATAGTCTCATTTATCATCTGTATAACCTAATATTAAAAATTACAATGTTATTTAAACTTGAGTAATAAATATTTACCTCTCCATTAAATAAAATAAATTAAATGTCATAATTTTATACATGTGTCTTTTAAAGTACACCATTTCAACCAACGGATGATTAAGGTTGATTAAAATTCATAATTATTTATTTGTACACGTTCTATGGAAAATTTAAAACATTGTTTTTACCTTTAATTACAATATTTACTCTTGTACTGTATTAATAAAAATTACTAAAGTTAGTTTTCATAAAGCCTAAAAATATAATATAGCTATTTTCCTAATTTGGACCCACTGATTAAAAATATGGAATAAATTTTTCAAAACTTAAAACATATAATTTTTACTGAATTCTTTAAAATTTATATTATTTTCGAAAAAAGAAACATTTTTTAAAAGTTAAAACATTTAAGAAGATTGAAATTTTATTACTCTTAAATTCAATGTAAAATTAGTATAAATGAACTACATTATATTAATTAATAAAAATTTAATCATTTTATACATTAAAAACATTATATATTATAATTTAACCATAAAATTTATTTTGATGTAAAATGTTGTTTTCAGTTAAAATTCGGTATATTTTACTATTCATCAAAACATGATATTATCTGAAAAAATTAAAGAATTAGTCCAATGTAAATTTTTATATACCACTTCTAAATAAATTTTTTTTTTCAAATCAAAATTACTAATGTATAAAAATTTTATTTCCACATGGGTTCTCCATTAAATGGAGGTAAAATTACCATTTATATAATATATTGGATTTTATACACATATTATGATTTCATCATACACAATGAGTAAAAAATCTATTGGGTGAATATTAAAAATATTTTATTAAATATATAAAATATATAATTAATTAATTAAATTTTCTAATTATAATTAAAATAATTTATTCATACAAAAAAATAAATATTTCCTTTATATTTAATTGGTTTATATTTTATAAAATAACAATTGGTAGCTAAAGAATTCACCTTACATTTTAATATGTTAGTAATATTTTTCCACTAATCTAATTACTATATTATAATTGTCATTTATAACAATGAAGTATTTGGATTCCGTTAAACTCACGATTTCATGAAATACTAATTATTCAAGAATTAAAATTAATTAAAGAAAATATTTCATAAAAACGTCCGGGTGTTAAATTATACCCCCCTTAAACTGAATTTTACCGTAAAAATTAATCACATGTATATACAAATTGTGGATATCATTTCTTTATAACATCATCATTTCCCATGTAGCTTCTTCAAATTTGTGGTTCCTCCAGAAAACTTAAACCAAGCGAGTGGTCTTATTTTGGAGAAACATTTCACTAATATCCAGAATCTATATATTTTGTTCTTCATATAATGGTTCCTGATCCAGTGGTATGACTTCTGATTTTAGTACATATAAATTATCAAGTATTTAATTTCCTAAGATAGGTACCTGGAAAACATCATGAACTAAATAAATATTCTACAGAAGTAATAATCGGGAAGCTACATTCCCAACACATTCCAATATTTCAAAATCATAGTTATACACATGACATAGCATTACCATCATTCCAAATATGAACACTATATTCTCGGGAGATATTCATGGAAATATATTTTCATCTAATTCAAAATTATGCCTTTTCATCAGTTTTCATCATAACTTATTTTTTATTCTGAGCTACTCTTATGTGTTGTGGAATAGATGTAACATACTATAACACTTCATCATCTTGAGCAGGACCTAATAGATTTGTTTCCAATACATCATCCAGTAATATTATATTTCTACATTTATTTCTATAGCGTTCTTCATAAGGATACATTTTAATACTAGAGTGAACGATATTGTCATAAAAAGATTTTACCAAAGGTAGCTGTTGATCCCAACCACCTTTGAAATCAATGGATCACGCTATCAACATGTACTATAGAGTATCAATTATCCTCTTAGATTGACCATATGTTTGAGGACAACATGTTGTTCTGAAAAATAACTCTGTATGCAAAGCCTGCTGAAGACTAAGCAAGAACATAAAGGGAAACTAGGGATCCCAATCAAATATAATTAAGGAAGTACTTAATTAAATCATAGCAATTATTTTATATATATCATGGAAGGTCGATCAATATAGAAGACCTACTTAATAGAAATAACGTGTATTGACTTCATAAGGAGGTCAAATATTACCCACATAGCATCATAGACCTTAGATGTTTTTGGGATGTCATATGACAATGTCCATATTGATGTTTTCCCTATTCAATTATGGTATGGGTAATGGTTGTAAAATCCATTTATATGTCTTTATATCAGCCTTATCTTGCAGAAAATACAAACACCAAGAGACATATTCAACAATATCTCTTTTCATGTCGTACCACAAACAATTCTCTTTTAGGTCCATGTACATCTTTTTTAATCCATGGCGAATCGAGAATAAATAAATTTGATCATTTTCAAATTGATCTTTCTATAATTTTGGTATAGGAAGAATAAAAGCATGGTTTAGGAATCATATTTTTCCACCAAAAACACAGTTGAATTTAGGAACATTTATCACCTTTTTTGTAGCTTCACATATACCTTCTGCAACTCATTAATCATCACTTCAATAGAAGGTTTAACATTCGATTGAGAAATATATGATTTATCCCTTTCCTTTAAAATTTCTAGATTTATCCTTAAAAAATTAATAAATATTGGATCATTTTTTATCCTTACCATTGATAGTATTGCATGGCCTTTTCAACTCAAAGCATCTTCCACCTTGTTTTATTTCCCAGGGTAGTAGTGTATTGAGAATTAATAATCATTAATGAACTGCAACCATCTTATTTGGCACAGATTCATCTTTACATTTGTGAACGTTTAAAATAATCTTTTATGATCAGTATAAGTACCACACCTTTCTCATTAATTATAATTCACCGATATCATTAATGTATTGATTACCACAGATAACTCAAAATCATGATTTGGTTGATTTTCCTATTTAATTTTTAATTTTTATAAGGCATACACTATCACCACATCATTTTTCATGGGAACATACCCTAGAACCTTATTAGATGCATCACTATAGATCACAATATTGTTTCCACAATAAGGTAGTGTGAGCATCGGTGCACTGGCTGACCTTCATTTTTCTATTTAAAATTATTTCCACATTCCTTCGTCTAGATGAATATAACTCCTTCCAAAATTCACTAGGTGAGTGGATTTGATAGTCATGGAAACTCATTCAATAAAATTTGATAATATCTAGCCAAACCAAGAAAACATCATATCTCAGTTATTTTTTCGGTCTGAACCAACATTCAATAAATTTTATTTTTTATGTTCCAATTATATGTCATATTGTGAAAATATATGACCCCAAAATGAATCATCCTGAAGAAAAAATTCACAATTTATAATTTTTTCAAAGATCATCATCTTTCTTAGGGTCTACAGTACAATTCTCAAGTGATATTCATGTTCTTCATTGCTTTTAGAATAAACCACAATATCATTTATAATACCAACTATAAATTGACCAATATAGTCTCTAAATAAACTAATCATTAGATCTATGATGATATGTTGGATAATATTAAAATAAAAAGTAATCACTATAAATTCAAATTTACCATACCTTGAACGATATTATTAATTTTGTATATCCTCCTTCTTAACCCTTAATTGATAATATCTTGAATGAAGATAAATCAGGGAAATGTATTGAAATCTACATAGTTTTTTCGATAATTCATCAATGTTGGGAAGATGATATTTTTTCTTTGTAGTGATATTTTAATGTTTTCAATAATCAATGCAGAATCTCATTCATCCATATTTCTTCTTATCAAATAGTACAGGTGAACCCCAAGGGGACAAACTAGGTAATATCAATCCCTTTTAATTATTTACAAGGAGTTTCTTCTTTAATTATTTCAACTCAATTGGAAATTTCTATAAGTTGTATCTCTAAAATAGGCATAGCACTCAGAATGAGTTCTATTGAAAACTAAGCTTCATGATTTGGTGGAAGACCTTACATATCTAATGGAAATACATCATCAAACAATCATACAATGGGTGTATTATTAATGGTGGGTTTCTCCTCAACCCTCTGAGTTATATTAAATTCATTTATAAGAATAAATACCCATGAGATGGGTAAAATACCCACTGGAAGGTCATACTCATACTCACAATGATAGATGATCCTAAATTAACTTCGAATATGATATCTGACTTCCCTTACTTTTAAATTGATATTATCTATATAGAGATAATGCCAATCAATGCCATGAATCATGTAAAATTCTACTAATGGAAGGATCAAAATATTTTTAGGAAATTGTTTCTGGAAAACAACAACTCGATAATAATTATAAAACAAATTGTGAATGTTGTGACATGAGGAGTTGTCATAACTATTTCCACATCTAATTTTTGAAATAATATGATGATACCATTAGTAAATTATTTATAAATAAAATATTCAGTGTACCCAGAATAAAATAAAACAATTTCTACTTTAAAGTGAATTTTAAGTGTACCTTTCACCACTTCATTACCGTATTCCACATCACTGACCGTGAGCACATGAGAAATTACTTTTTCTTTTTCTTTATGAGAATTTCTCAATCTATCATTATCTATAACCCTTATATTAGGTCCCTAGTTGGTATAATTAACAATTTCGTAAAAATTTTAGAGTTGAAGTTTATGTGGTTCATTATATGTAGCATTTTCTCTATTCGCATCATTAGTCATATTTTTTCAATCACACATGCATTAAACTTCCTGATGACCTTATCTCATAACAATTAAAAAAATTTCATCTCCCTTTAACCAGATTTCCTCCATGTTTTATTCCACACATTGTGTATTAGGAGTAAATCATCTTATTTTATATGTTATATTTTTATTTTCCCTTTAATTCCATTTTTTATCCCTTTATCAAACCCATAAGACCGATGGGTTACTCCAATCTCTATCTAAAACATGATAGCACATAAAATTAATTCCTCATAGATATTTCAGCCCCTTATGGATAATTCCATTCGAAGACAGGGTATAAAGTTAAAAAATAATTGATAAATTTTACTCTCATATTGTATGATAATTCTAAAAGAGTACCTTGAATGTCTTGTAAAATTTTATTCCTAGGTACCACCCGATTCATCATTCAATTGATTATGTTAATGGACCTCTATCTCTATATTTATTCAATGAAAATGAGGAAATTAATTATTGAAAAAAATCGTAATCTCATCCCATTCCATGGATCCAATTTAATTTTTTCTCAATATTCTTGATATCATTACACCATTTATCATCTACACCATTCAAATATAGACTTCAATGATAAAGTCATCATGTTCTACGCATTTCATAAGTGAAAATATATTTTTAGGCATACTAATCCATTTTTCATACATTAGTGGATAATAAGTTCAACATAAAGAAGATGGTCACCTCATATTTGTTGCTATGGAAGTTTTTCATGATTCTTATCTTGAAAAATTTGTGTGAGAATAACAACATGAAGTTTAGTTCAAGATCATATAACATTCGATTGCTCTGGATGAAAATAATTGCATTTCTCATTACCTTCATCATTATTGATGTTCCTTTGAGTTCCATCCATTGAATAAATAATAGATTAATAGTATGATAAACACTAATAATATTGAAAAAAACACATAATAAATTATATAATTTCAATTTATGAAATTTATGGTTTTTATGGTTTTTTCAGAGGTTATTTATGATCATTTCTAAAACACTAGGATTTTATCCTATAAATCTTAATATCCTCACGATTCATTCTATTGTTTTTTCATCCTAATTTACAATGGTTAACTGTAAAATTACTATATTACCAACTGTAATGACCCATACATTACATACATATCAAATATTTAAAAATTAAAGAATATTTATTAAAAAAAAGATAACAAGTCTTTGATAATACCATATAGATTTAGTGTATTTGAAAACTGTGATACAAAAACAACTGGTTCATGGGATAAATCATGAAGTTTGTAAAAATAAATGAACATAATCCAAAATGTCATAATGTACGACATAGAATTATGTTTCATACACATATGTATATAATATAATTTCATATTTATCAAGATTCATTTCCAAGACCATTATGGTGGACAATTTCCTTTACTGAACCGAGCTCACTCCACGTTACGCCAATTTTTTTACTAAACTGAGGTCATTTCACATTCTAACCCTGTCTATATCATGATATATATATCAATTCCCAATGCTTTAGAGAGAGATATATTTCCCACCAATTTTATATTGAAATCATTCTAATGTGTTCCAAAAAACATAAATCATCTACCATAGCATTTCTAATGGAAAAAATTGGTTTCTTAAACATCACTCCATCAAATGATAATCAATGTAAAACAAATGGATTTTATAAATAGCAATACATAAATAAAAAAAATTAAACCATAATGGTAATAGTGATAGTATACATGAAACATATTCTTATTAAATTATTCTTTCATCGATGGAAAATAATTTTTATTGAACAATTAAAGATAATTCTTGAGGAAAATATCATTTCTTCTTTAAAAATAGTTTCTTTTTTTAAAATACTACCCATTTTTAAAATTAAATTATTTCATTGAAAATAACCATTAAATAATTTATATTTATCAAAAGGTAAATATGGATATATGAAAACGTAAAAATTGTTCATGTTTTATATGTTAAAATATAACATTCTTCTCATTACTTTTCTGATAATTCAAAATGTACATCGTATCAAAAAATGACAAAATATTATTTTTATAGAATATAATTAAAAATAAACATTTGGGAAAATTTGACATTAAAAATAGTATAAGGATATAAATAATTTTTTCGAACACAAATTTAGGAAACATGGATGATAAATATACCCTTGTATATACTTACGTATAAACCATGCCACGTAATAATGAGATGAAGATATTATCCCGTACATTTTGTATTGTATCCTTTGAATGTATCAAAAACTTCCTATATAATGATTTAAATAATTTCAATTACATTTTCTATAATCATATAAATTTCTATGTTATCATATATGATCATATTGTCATCTGTTATTTAACAACATTTAATTATAACTCGTTATTCGCGTATAAACAACTTCAATTCCTTATCCATGTTTCATCAAATATGTTCTGATTGTATTTAATAGGTTATAGTTATATCATTTAAATTATTATATTAATATAATATATATCATATTTATTCATTCTATACATTCATTCATTAATTTATTTCATGATGAATGAATCACATCTTATAGTGGAAACTGTATGACGTACATACACATGAGCGATAACATCATTCCCTTACATATGAAATAGTATATAAGTGGGTGGTATATATATTGTTCCATAATAAAAATCTAATTATAATAATCATATTTATTTATTATTTTAATCATTATACCCATCCAAGTAATTTTCTGGTGAAAAACATTTTAGCCTATGGTGTGGAGACGGTAAGTCGTACATATGCACACATGGTGATTTCAGTTTTCACAGGATGGATAGAAGGTGGAATAACGTTGTTACATAACCATATTAATATTTCAATATATATTTGATACATTATTTATTACTTAATATTGGACACAAAAAAATTAAGATGAATTAGAAGAAGAAGTGACCTTGAAAGAGTTGGTAAAGAAGAATACCTCTTCCTCAGCAAGATCCATCTAGATCTCCATTTAATGTTACTAAAGTTTGTCTTATGAGAATACCATCCCCTCTAAAATGTGACTAGGTATATTTATAATGGAAATGGGCATGTTATGGATGAACTTGAAGGCATAAAGAGTTATGAATAAATGAGGTAGGATGATCCCTTTTATAGTTGAGGATGGACCCACCATTGGAATTTCCAAAACTCTTAATTTATAACAAATTAAAATCATATATAAAATCCTAAAAAATATATTATGAAAATATATGGTGAATTATTTGGATAAAAATTATTTATGAAAAAATATAAAATAGTTAAATATAATTGAAATATTATTATCTTTTATAAATAAAATTAGTAAATTACAATTAGTAACATAAATGAATGAAATATATATATTATATATATAATAAAAAAAATAACAATAATCAAATAAATGTTTTATTAAAATTGAATGAATAATACTTATTTTATATTTAAAACCCTATAGTTGAAAAAAATGTAATTTTACCAACTTTTAATAGAGACCCTTTTTAAATTAAATTTTTTACATATTAATAATTTTTTTTATTATAAAATAAACTTTTTATTTAATTGCCTGATACAATACTTTAATATGGATGAATTATTTATATTTTTCTACTAACTTGCATGTTTTGATGAATAGTAGAAATATTGAAAATTTTAATTGAAAAATAAAATTCATCAAAATCTTTTTTGACGAAATTATATTATTGGATGTTTTTAATGTGAAAATATATTATATTTTTATTAATTAATATCTTTTAGGTCATTATCATTAATTTAACAATGATTCTAGATTTAAAAACATTTCATTTGTTTACAATGTTTTAACTTTTAAAACATGTTTTCTCTTTCAGACAACGAGATTAATATTTAATCAATTACTAAAACTTATGGGAGTAAAATTTTTAAAAATGGATTACATATTTGGAATCATTATGTCCAAAATATGTAAATAGGTTTCTTATATTTTTATGAATTATGAATAATATCATTAGTAATTTTTATTAATATGGTAAAATGGTAAATCTTTTAATTATGGGTAAAAATAATGTTATAATGTTACCCTAACACTTGTCCCAATATAAGTATATTCATGAGTTTCAACCTAAATCATCGTTTGGTCAAAATTGTATCATTTCAAGGAATATGGATAAGGTTCGTACATTAAATTAACATTATTTAAGAAAAGTTTAATATGTCTTACTCAAATTTTTATAAATATATCATTTTTAATATAAATATATACATAAGATTATTTTCACTATAAATACTCATTTAAAATATATAATGTTTTTATTTATCCAATTAATTTTTTTGTAATTTTTTATAAATAAATATTTACCTTCATAGATTATACATTGATGATATAGAAATTATTTATTTGATGTAAAAATAAATAAAATATTTTTTATTATGTTTATAATAACCATTAAAAGACACAAAAATTTGAAACAATGTAATTGGTCATGTATATATTTTTGATAATCATCCAAGATTCTATTTATAGACCATTTGTATCCATTTTAAGAAGATTATGACACTAATAGTATTTTATTTAATGTTTTGTTAGAGCTCTAACATTCATGTTTTAGTAATTATAAAAATGATAATATAGGATTTTTCAGAATATATATGTGATTATAAAAATTATTGTGAAATCTAAAGTCATTATCTTTGTCATATTATTTTATTTTTATTAAAATATAATTATATTAACTAATTACACAAAATTGATGTAATAATAATTATATGGAGATAACAAATAAATATTATAAAAACTATTGAAATAAAAATAATTTGTGATAATTATTCAATCCAGAAAAATCTATATATGACTTTAACATGCTGGTAATATAGTGAAATAGTATCTTTGAGGTTAAATTGTTTTCCAAATATTTTGAAAAATTAATTAATTGAATAGTGTAAAAATTTACTCTATTCATTTTTTATCAAAATACAGTTTCATAAAATTATATAAAATTTATTAATTTTTTTAAAAAATATTGATCAATTATTATATGTTCTAAACTGTTCTATTTAATTTATGTGTGGTCTAATTTTCATCAAATACGTAAATATTGAACACTTTTAATATTGAAATATTTGTTACCCTTGTTAAAAATCAAATTCAACAACTAAATGTTAAATGAAAATGATAAGGTTGTAATGAAAATTAGAAATTGTTTAAAATATATTGGTTGATAATATTAAAACCTTATCTCATCACTTCTTCAAATCTAATATATCTTTGAGGCTTTGGGGTGTGTTATGAATTTATTATAAATTAATATTTTTGGTAATCCCAAAGGTTCCCCAACCATCAACTATAAACAGGAACCGTATCCCTCATGTCCTCAACACATTGAGACTTCATGGTGGTCTATACCCTACATGTTTCCCTTTTCTACTTACCTAGTCACATTCTAGAGGTGATGGCCTTCTCAATGGACTAACTTTAGTGCATTTAAGAAGAGATCTATAAGGAGTTATCCGAAGAAGAGGTAATCTCTTTTACCGACACTCCCAAGATCATATATTCTTCCTGATATCATAAATTTTTGTTTACAAAATAATTTTATAAATATAGTATCACCTATATAATTATAATTTTTTATATTTATGTAACAATGTTATTCCACCTTCTATATGTCATATGAAAACAAAAAATTACTGTGTGTACGTACGACTTACCGTATCCACACTGTGGTGTAATATTTTTTTACCATCACTTGACATGAATGGGTATAATGATAGAAATAATAGCTATATTTTATTATTATAAAATTAAATTTATTTTGTACAAATATATATTCCATCCACTTCCACACCATTTCATATGTAAATGACTGATATCGTTAATCATGTGTACGTAAGACCTATTGCCTTCTTGATGTGATGTGGTTCATTCTATATGATATCCATTAAAAATATAAGTATAGAATGAATAAATATCATATATATATATATAATATTAATATAATTATAGATATTATAGAAATATAACATAAAAATAAGAATCGTAACTTATTTGAAAAATAATAAAACAGAAAATGAAGGCATTTATTCCCAAATAATGAGTAATAATGAAATGTTATTAACAAATAGATGATAATATGATCATATATGATTTCATAAAAATGAATATAATTCTAGAATATTTCAATGAAATTATTTAAATCATTATATAGAAGGATTGTGTGCATACAAATTATATCAAACCTAAGGAAAGGGATAATGATTCATTCTCAATATTATGGAAGATTGTTTATACTGATGTTCGTACTAGGTATATTTATCATCAATTTACATGATTCGTAGATATATATTCCAAAATATTCTTTCTACATTTTCAAAAAATTTTATAGTCAGTTTTATCAAATTTGTGTGTTTTTTAAATGTTATGAAATGAATCTATTTTCTTTTTTCGATATGAGGTACTTTTTGACTTATTCGAAAAGAGTATGAGAATAATGTTTTTATAAAAATTATATGGAATTAATGGTTTTTACATTTTCACAAAACTATATTTCATTGAAGATTCCATTACAATATTTCATGTTTATTTCCAAATAAATGCTATTCTTTTAAAATTTTGTGTAATTACGGAAAAATAAAATGATTATAATGAATAATAGATATTTTCCTTAATAATTAATTACAAGTGCTGGATAAGAATTATTTTCATCCAAGATATAATTCATTAATAGGGTTATTTTTTCATTATACTATCCATATTATCCTTATATTATGATTGTGTTTATTTAGGAAATTATATTTATTTTATTCATTTGTTTTACATGTATTATCTTATATTGTAATAATTTTTAAGAAACACATTTTATTCCTTGGGTAATCTATGATTAATTATTTTTGTTTTGTGTTGATGGTGCAACCTATATCTCCCTCTAACTCATTAGGTAATTATTTATATCTCAAGATACAGATAGCTCTGGATCGATAAATGATCATGGTTCAGTAATATAGGGATAGAATGATTAGTGAGATCAATTTAGTAATTTAATTTGTCTACTATGATTGTCTCAGTAATGATCATTTAATAATATGGAATGATTATACATGCTTTTGTATATTCCATAAAATTACATGTCTTATATTATAACTTTTGGGATTACATTCATTAATGTTTATAAACATTTATGATCTATCCCATGACATGAAATTGTGGTCTTTCATTTGTAGGATATGATTTTTAAATGTTATTTGCTTATGTCTTATGGTTACGATGAGATTGATAACTCCTTTTTTACCCTTAATAAGGATCTGAGCTCACCCTTCCTTATTTTTTCCCCAAGTCATGTCGAATGGTATTAAGTATGATATATCAAAAACGGTTCGAGTTATGATGGAATAAGATGGAGACAATGTAGATGTCTTATGAACTAGTTGTTTTTATTTCATAGTTTCAAAAGACACTAAACCAATAGAGTCCTATCATGGGTATGTAAAATTTTTGTAATGAATATTCATCAATTTTGAAGAAATACCTATGAATGAGAATTAGGGGACGTTACATTTGGTATCAGAGGAAAGGTATAGTTAACCTTTTGAATCAATGATGAGAAAACCATAGAAAAAACATTAAGGATATATCTATGTAAATGTTACAATCCTAGTGTTTTATAAATTATAATGAATAATAAAGGATAAAACCTAAAATGTCCAAAATTTAAATTTTATTCATTATTATGTGGTTTTCCCCTTATAATTACTATTTCTCATATTATGCTACTTGGTTTCGGTCAGTATATGGAGCTCGGAGGAACCACATTAATGTTGAATACAAGGGGAAATAAAATACTTTTCCTCCTAAGTGATAGAATGTTATGTGAGTTGGAATGAAAACCCGTATTTCTACACTCACACAAAATTCTCAATCTATGAATCATGAAATAAATCAAAATAAAAATGGGAAAAAATTATTTTTGAGTCCCTAATGAGGTAAAATAGAACTTCTCTTAGTGGGTATTCAGAGTAACTAATGTTCAAACAATAGATTAGTACAACTAAAAAAATATTATCAGTTATCTAATGATCATAAAATGATAAATTAATCTGGTAAGATTATCAGTTGGATGGTGAAGTTTATCAATGGTTGAATCTTATCAATAATATGAGGTAATGTGATGAAATTGATTACATGGAATGAATTCTAGATTTCTTTTCAATAATTAATTTCCTTGTATTATACTAGAAATTTTTGGAGAAGTATTTCCTTGAAAATAAGAAAATGGATGTCGATTCTGTTTGTACCCTTGAAAAAAAACTACAAGGATTGAGAGTTACACTTATAAAATTATCGTCCATCCTAATAGTAAAATTGATCAATTATTTAGTGTCTTAAAACTGATATTCTAAATGGAATTAGCCATAATAGAGTTCAATAGCTATGAATAAATCGTTTAATGTGCTCTCTAGGTTTATATAGAGATAAGAGTATCCCATTAGTACTATGGGTTTGATAAGAAGTGAAAAATAGAATTCAGTTTGAAATTTAAAGCCAACACTAAAAATAGTATGATGTTTCCCTTATTCTAAATGTGTGTAAAGAATCAAGGAGATCATTTTCTTAAAGGGATTGAAAATATTTTCATTGTGGGAGATAATGTAATCAGGTAGTTGAGTGTCATAGTACTGGGAAAATATGTCTAGTTATACGAATAGAGAAATGTCTACACAAAATGCATCACATACACTTCAATGATACATGTTCATTGAAATGAGTAATTATGCCAGAAAAATTCAATATTACATGAGTTATCAATGATTGTAGATGAAAAAAAACACTTATAGCCAACGAAAAAGGAATGTCACTTGTGATCTCTATAGATGATGTGGAATACAAAAATAAAGTGGTTAATGATACGCTTACCATCAATACTAATATAGAAAATGTTTTTATTTCATAGTGGATCCACTGAATAATTATTTATGAAGAATTTTCTAATGGTATCTCTATATTACCACATCAATTAGATGTTGAGTTATCTGTGAGAACACTTAATGGCACAATGGTCACATCAAAAGTTTATAAATTTCTTCTGTTGAATATTGTGGGAAAATACTTCCTAAAAATATTGTGATCTATTTTTAGTGAAATTTTATGGGATTCATGGGTAGGAATGACATTCACTAAATGGAGAGCATATCAATTGACAAATAAGGGAATTCATATTTCATATTCCAGATCAATTTATGATCATCTATCGATGCAAGGATCGTTATGACCATCTAGTATAAATTGATTTTACGTTATAGGTCTTGATTCCTATAAAGTAATTTTATCTATATCTAATGGTTGGGATGAAATAGAACAATAACAATACACCTATTTTATAGGATTTTGATGATGTCTTTTTAAAATAATTGGAATATCTTCCATCAAATCATGATTTTTATTTTTCAATGGAACTCATACAGGGTGTTATACCTATTTCAAATACACCTTATCGAATCTCCCCAATTATTTTACAGTAATTTTAGAAGAAAATACAAGATATTATTGAAAAGGTATTCAGACTCCCTAGTCTGTCACCATAGGGTGCACCTATTTTGATTTTTATGAAGAAGGATAGATCAATGAGACTCTCTATTGATTATAAATAACTAAACAAGTTCAATGTAAAGAAAAATATCTTCCTCCCTACATTGATTACTTTTTATACGAACTACATAGAGATCAATACTTTTTGAAGATTGATATTCATTTAGGATACCATCAATTAATTGTCAAGAATGAGGATAAACCAAAGATGGATATCTAGACAAGGCATGGAAACTATTATTTTATAGTGATTCCTTTTGGCCTTACTAATTCCACTATCATCTTCATGGGTTTAATTAATAGTCTTTAGAGACTATATTGATAAAATTCCTATAGTTTTTACAAATTATATCCTGATTTATTCAAAGAGAAATGTAAAATATGATGATCAGAAAAGAATTTTACTGAAGACCCTAATAAATGAGATCTTTTATGTAAAATTTAACTAGTGTTACTTTTCGTATTAGAAAGATTAATTTTCTGGGTATCATAATATAAAGATATGGAATATATATGGATCCACCAAAAATAGAAGTTATTAAATGTTGACCTAGACCGACAATCGTAATGGTGATCTGATGTTTTATTAGTTTGGATGGATATTATCAATGTTTAATAAACTATTTTTCACAACTATCTAATCCACTAACCATGTTAACTAGGAAATGATTTATGTTTGTGTGGATGGAGGAATGTGATGATTATTTAATAGAGCTAAAAATAAGGATTGTTAGTGTACTTGTGATTACACTGACATGTAGTGGAGAAAGGATTCTGATATACAGTGATCCTTCAAAGAAGGTGATAGGATTTGTTCAAATTCATAATTATACGGAGATATTTTATTCCACATTAAAATTGAAGATACATGATAAAATTTACCAAAATAATGATTTGGAAATAGCTACATCATTGTTTTCATTAAAGGCATGAGGGAATTATATTTATAGTTAAATGTGTGATATTTATACTGATCATAAAATTTGAAATTTTATTTTCCCACAGATGATTTAAATATAAACCAAATAATATGGTTGAATTGGATTAATGATTATTACTACTCAATATATCAGCAACCTGAGAACGAGAAAAAGGATGTAGATTATTTGAGTATAAATTACCATTCTAGCATATCCTTGATTTGTATCACAAAAGATCAAATATTTCGAGATTTTTGAATGGAGGATCATAGAATTGTGATGTATAGGGTTATATATTATCATTCTCAAATGATTATTAAACTGTCTATACATGTAATTATTAAAGAGATGTAGAAGAAAGATGTGAATCTACAAAATAATGTTAGAAATATTCCGAAATTCAACCGTTATTATAATGGAATAATGACGTTTAGTAATTGTGTTTGTATTCCTCTTATACCAGAATTAAAGAATGATCTATAGGATGAGGTGCATAGTTCATCATTGTCCATTCATCCTAGAAGCACAAAAATGTATATGGACATGAATGAGTATTTATGGTGGAATGGCGTGAAAATAGATTTCACTGAATATATTCATCGGTGATTGGTTTTTAATCAATTTAAGGCTAAGAGATATAAGTATAATAGTATTATACAAACATTACCCATACCGTAATAGAACTTGGAAAGCATCGATATGGACTTTTTAGTCGGACATCCAAGACAATTAATGTCCATAATCCTATATGTGTTATAGTTGATCTCCTAACATAGTCGACAAACATTGTTGCTATTATAGAGAATTTAGGTCCATATCATCTTTCCAAGATATATATAAATGTAGTGGTAATATTTCATGGAGTTCCACATTTCATTACATATTATTGGGATCAAAGTTTTAACTCGATGTTCTAGAGATGTATTCATTATGCTCTAGATACAAATTTATGTGTCAGTACAGTTTATCATCATAAGATAGATGGTTAGTCTGATAGGAAAATTAAAACTCTGGAATAAATGATGAGAGGATTGTCTATAGATATCAATGAAGGTAGGTATAAACACCTACCTTTGAGGGATTTTTTATACAACAGTATTGTCACGACCCGTCCACTGGGACCCGTATCGTGACTACCCCAAGCCTGCCTTCCATAGTCCAGGGGCTGGAGACTAGCACCAAAAGTGTAATCCCCTAGAAATGGGAAGGCATTGAATTTTGTAAATCATAATCACAAACAACTAGAGAACAAGCAGAAACAAAAAATAAGAAAAATCTATATAACAGTTGTACTGAATGTATGAAAGGGGCCGGAAATACTAGCCCAAAAGTAATGTACAAGGAAAAGTAAAATAGGTATAATTAAAAGGAAAAATAACTAGAAGGTGTCAAGAAGATCCTGGATCGTCCACCACGAATCCTACCTAATCGGTAGGTAAAAATAGCCTCTTCAACGCTCCACGTTCGTCCATCTCCTCCGGGTACCGAATCATCGTGAGGTCCACCTCGGCGTACCGTCCTGTCCTCTTACACTCTACCTCGGTCAGCATTTTATGTCGTCTCCATCCAACACAATGAGGTGCGGACGTAGCTCATGAAGGGGTGAGTTTAACAATACTCATTAGGGAACCCAAGACCCTCAAGGTCTCACAAAATCCAACAAGGATAAACCACAATGTATGAATCAATGGATAACCATTACTTAGGTATATTCCCATAAATAAACCAATGTTATCTAGTAACCCAACACAATTTTTAGGAAAATGCGAAGGTCATTGACTAAGCTCATCAAATATTTTTATTAATGATGTTAAAGCCACGACTGCTGCAGAACTCCTCCACTACCGAGTACAGTGGGCCTACCAATACAACCAAGCGCTTCCCACTAACCATGGACTGCAAAAGTAATGCACTTGTCGAGTATTGTTGGTCTGTTTCTACAATGAAGTGCTTTCCAGCATGGGTCTACCGCTACAACCAAGCAATCCCTCTCATAGCCTATAGAGGCACTCTTTCTGTCGAGTACCACAGGTCTACCGGTATGACCAAGTGCCCCCCCTCCGTGGGTCTGTGGCTACAACCAATCGATCCACACTGGGCCATCTGAATCACTCCTAGTCGATATATCAGCAGTCGTCAAGTCTTAGCCAGAATTTAGGTCACTGCAATATTCTTGCTCATCACCAGGAGGGTCCTCTCCATGAGCCACAAGTCGATAATGAAAGTGTGATGAAGTCTCACGAAGAAGTATCACAAAAAACTACCACATCATTGGGGTCTCAACACAATAGACGGTGCATCAATCAGAAGCCCGATCATTGAGTTATTAGCGTTTTAGTCTCGGGGCCTAGTTGGTTTCGTGTACGATCCAAACTGACCGTATCTCAACTATACCCCGAACTCCAATGTGGTATACTAAAAAATAACCATTTCTCAATGATATTACCATCACTGCTAATGGTTCATCAAACACACGTTCGGTGCCAAAGACATGGGCAATGTAAGCAATGGGTCATTAGTTGGACTTGGTCCGGTCCGACCCTGTCGGATCGTCTCAGCCAAACCAAGTCTGGGTCGACCCGGTCAGACTCAATGGGTCTGCCTCGGCCCCTTGGTTGGGTCAGCCTGCAATGTTTCGATCTGTTCGGCTGGGCCTAGCCCAGCGGACTGTGAGGGCAATTCAGCCCGGATGCCGCCAAGCAGGAGGCATCGGCCTGAATGTCGCAGCTGGTTCAGCCAGTGCCACGAAGTTCGCAGCTCGAGAGGTCGGTGGCTATGAGACTAGATGGTAGGCCGCACGAGGCACGGGAAGGCCATATGGAGTCTGAGCAGGCCACGGGTGCACCGAGCATGGTGTCGGGGTGAAGGGCAGCGCACCGGGGCAGCACACTAGTGCGCGGTCATCGCACCAGGGCGCCGAGAAGACCACGGCAGGGGGCCATGGGGGTGCCGGCAGGGCACCGAGGTGCCGATAAGGCCACCGGTAGGGGACATGCAGGCCGCCAGCTGGTCGAAGGTGCGTCGGGGTGACGGGCAGGCCGCCGGTAGGGCGCGGGTGCGCCGGGCAGGGCGCGGGTGCGCCGGGCAGGGCGCACGGGCCGCCGGAAGGCCTCCAGCGGGGCAAGAGCAGCGCACCGACGAGGCGCGGGTAGCACGTGGGGTGAGGGCAAGGGCGCAGTGCTGCGGGCTGGGCACCGGCTGGGTGCAGGCAGTACGTGGGGTGTGGGAAACGGTGCAGGTAGCGCGCTGGGGCGCTGCGGTGTCGGTGTGGCCTTTGTTCAATGTCTTCGTCATCGTCACCTCTTTTCCATGTCATGTTTCCAATTCGAAGAACATCACAAAGAAAATCTGATGTAGGGTGTCAGGTCGTGTGAGGTTGGCCCATACCCTCCGCGTTTAGGAGGATATCAATTGGCTCAACATAATTAGAAGATTTTCATTCAAAACGTCCACATAAATCCCTTTATATCCTTTGAATAAGGTTATAAAAGGAGTACAATATCAACACGAAAAATTAAACCCCCTACCTTTTGATTGTCGGGCATCCTTCGACGTTCGTTGATGGAATTGCGGAAGGAGATGAAGAATTTCTTCGTTCGCTGCATCCACCACACACTTCTGATCCAAGATCATGTGTCGGTTCATTGACGACAATGAGGGGGGGTGGGGAAGATGCTCCACATCGGTAGGATCTGAGTGAGGAAGTCGAAGGTGGAAGATGTCGCTGACATTCTTCACATTCTTTGCGTTATACGTTTGGAGATTTTCTCCCTAGCATTTCTCTCAAAGCCTCTACCATGAAGTGAATTATGCCTACAAAAATAATAGGTGAGTTTGTCTATTATGACATTGGCACGTAATTAAAAATAATAATTAATAACCCGCACCCCTAATTAAAACATGAGAGATGTCATATTAAATTTAGGAGGATTCCAAGAGGCTTCCTTAATAATACACAAGAGTTGACTGAACAATTAATTATGGGTGTTTGGGACATTATGGTGGGGAAAGTTGTCAAGGAGTTTCTCCACATTTAATGGGGAGTTGAGGAAATCAAGAGGTTTCCCCCTCATTAATGAGGGGAGTTGGAGGCGTTTTCCTCTCCTCCCATTATTAGGGGGTTAGGCTCCATGTGGTCCCCACCTTATTTAATCTCGCATGGGTGGTTAAAATCAGGTGGGTCCCACCACATAAAACTCTCATGGGAGGTTATGGTGTGGTGGACCCCACCACTAACCTCCCTTTGGAGGTTCTAGATACAACTAAATAAAAATATGGCTAACACGATATTTTTATTTAATTAAATTAGAATCCCCAAAATCTATCTTTTAAACATGATAAACGCAATTGTGGTGAAGGTCTCACTGAGAAGTCATTGACACTGTGAGTTCAATGGTTCCCTCAGATTTCAGTTCCGAGCACCGGTTCAAAAGATATAAAAATTCCGAACGTATGATTACTTAACGTACCCGAACAAATCATCAGAAATTGACTCCGGTCACACTAGGCCACAGAATCAAGCACCGTTAGAAACAGCAGACTCGTAAAATTACCATATATGTTAGAAACAAAATTCCCACAAGAATTCAGAGTCTTTACATTTTCCGCACCTCAGGGCTTTACAACCCCGTAAGTTACAACTCACACTAATGGAACAAATGGGAGTACTGAGCACACATCTGAGCTTCCCACTCCCACGTGCTCTTCCAGAGGTTCCCATGTTGACAACGAACACGCACTAGTGGTATAGACCATCCACGTAGGACCCACTCATTTCGATCCTCAATTTCCAATGGAACCTCCTGGAATTTTGCCCCATCGTCAATGTTTAACTCCTCGTGGTCGATGATGTGAGATGGGTCATGGACGTATATCCTTAGCTGCTATACCTGAAAGACGTCGTGCACCCGGTGCAACTGAGGTTGAAGAGATAAGCTATAATCCACCTATCCTACTCTACTATGGACCCTGAAAGGTCCAATGGAACACAAAGACAACTTTCCGCCTCGGCCAAATCCCCGTAGACCTTGTCGTGGTGAGACCCGTAGAAAGACGTGGTCCACATCCTCGAACTCAAGAGGCCTCTGCCTCCTATCATCATAAGATTTTGGTCTACTCTGTGCAGTATTCATCTGTTCCTAGATGATATGCACTTTCTCTGTGGAATCATATACCATTTCTGATCCCACTAGTGCTGACTCCCATGGGTCTGTCCAACACAGTGGCAATCTGCAAGGTCGACCATACAGGGCCTCAGATGGTTCCATTCCGATGGTGGAGTGATAGCTATTATTGTAGGTAAACTCCGCCAAAGGTAAGTGGTCATCCCAGCTGCGACCGATGTCGAGGATGCATGCACGTAGCATGTCCTCGAGGGATTTTATGGTTTTCTCGGTCTACCCATCTATCTTAGGATAGAAGGTGGTGCTCAAGTGAAGGTGTGTCCCAAAAGTCTCCTCCAACCCCTTGCATAGCCGAGATGTAAATTGTGTGTCACAGTTGGAGACAATAGAAGAAGGCACTCCATGTAGCTACACAATCACCTGCACATAGAGGCGTCCCAAGCTCTCTACTGAGCCCTGCTCTCAGATCGGTAGGAAGTGGGAAGACTTGGTGAGTTGGTGAATGACCACCCAAATCGTGTCATGACTCCTAGATGCACGTTGAAGACCCGTCACTAAGTCCATGGATATCTCATCCCACATCCACTCTGGGACCTCTAAGGGTTGTACCAAGCCTGCTAGTATCTGGTGTTCTGCCTTCACTTACTAACATGTGAGGCACCGTGATACAAACAATGTTATCGCATTCTCCATACCTAGCCACTAGTGCTATCGTCGACGATCCTGGAACGTCTTCTCCACACCCAGATGTACTGCTAGAGGGGGAGTGTTTAATTCCCTGAACACCTCCTCTTGAAGTGTAACAGGTACCATGGTACATCCTATGAAGAGGATGACATGCTCCTCACCTTATGGAAATCTATCAGGTGCTTGCCCTGTGGATATCCGAGCATGTCATGTCTCGTATTCAGTGTCCCCATGCAATGCCTCCCGAACTTGCTGAAAAAGTGGAGGTGTTACTGTAAGATACTGTAGATAGGCTACTCCATCCCTGTCCACAATGGATATCTTCATAGTAGCCAGCTGCTCTATCCCCCCTCCTTGCAGTTGAATGCATGTCTTCCTACTGAGTGTGTCTGCAAAAACTTTCCCCTTCCCATGCGTATAGACTATTTCTAATTCATAGTCCTGGAGGAACATAATCCATCGCCGTTGTCTCAGGTTTAGTTCTTTCTGTGAGAAGATATACCTGAGAGTCTTGTGATCAGAGTACACGGTAAATCGTTCATCCATCAGATAGTGTCGCCACATCTTCAAGGAGAAGATCACTGATTCAAACTCCTGGTCATGGGTAGCATAGTTCTGCTCATTCTGTCTCAACTGCCGAGAACCATATGTGATCACTGATCACTCTTGCATCAGGAAACACACATGTCCGGTCCATGATGCATCATAGTAAACTATGTACCCTACTCCCTCTTCAGGAACCCTCAAAATGGGGGAACTATTAAGTATTTTCCTTAGCTATTGAAAGATCTACTGACATATCCCCAACCACACAAATGGTTTCCCCTTCTTCTTCAAGGATGATAGTGGTGTTGTGACTCTGGAGAAGTTTGGAACGAATCTCCGGTAGTACCCAGCCAAGCCCACGAAACTGCGAACCTCCATCACAATTTAGGGTGGCTCCCAAGAAAGAACTGCCTCAATATTCACTGGATCCACTAAAACTCTAGCCTCTGAGTTGACGTTTTCCAAAAATTGAACCTCTCGAATCCATAACTATAACATCGAGAGCCTACCATAAAGCTGGTGCTCTCGGAGTGTGTCCAGTACTACCTGAAAATGGTAGGCATGCTCATTCAAAGTAGTTGAGTAAATCAGAATGTCTTCGATGAAGACTACGACAAAGCGATGGAGGTAAGGATTGATGTTCATGTTCATGAGACTCATGATCACCATTGGAGCATTGGTTACACCAAAGGGCATAACCAAGAACTAGTAATGGCCGTACCGACACCTGAAGGCAGTATTCTGCACATCCTCATCTCGAACTATGAGCTGGTGATAGCCTGATCTTAGGTCTATCTTCGAGAACCATCGATCTCCCTTGAGCTGATCGAAGAGGTCGTCAATTCTAGGAAGGGGGTACTTGTTCCTTATGGTCACCTGGTTCTGGCGACAATAGATGAAACAGAGCCTCAAGCTCCCATCCTCCTTCTTGGTGAATAGTATCGGGGCATCCCTAGGAGAAACACTGGGCCAGATGAATCCCTTCCCCTGCAAGTCCTCTTACTATACCCTCAGCTCGTGAAGCTCGGTTGGAGCCATACGATATGCTGAATTAGATATTAGTGTCTTCTTAGGGTACATGATAATATAGAAGTCCACCTCTTTGTGAGGAGGTAGTCTTGAAACATTCTCAGGGAAACCATCTGGTTACTGTTCCACAACTATCGGATACTTCAGACTCTATATATCTACTACTCCGAGGGTAAGTCAAGACAACTGGTGAGTGATCGGCTGCACCCTCCACCGAGTAAGTCCGTCCTAAGCTGAAAAGGTTCCCTTATCCACGGTGAATGTGAACCTAGTCCCATCTGTGCGGACACACTGCACTTTGTGCCTAATACATTCGATCTTATCAAATAATTTAGATAACCAGTCTATTCCTAAGATGACATTGTAAGGCCTCGACGCCGATACTATGAGATCCAAGCCAAAAATCTCACCTCCTAGAGTATGCTCGCTCTACCGTCACCAGTGGGTAATCGTCGAATTAGCTCTAGTAGGAGTCTCTAACCGTAAGGAATGAACTAATGTCTCCTTCGAAATCTTCGAGCTCCGAACGAGGGCAGTGGCTATGAAAGAGTGCCTGGAACCTATGTCTATGAGAATTGTAGAAAATGTGGATTAGACACAGATCTTACTTAGAATCATCTCCAAAGCACCGTGATCGTATGCCTCAGCTGCCTGAAGCTGAGATCTCCCATTTCCACCCGCTCCCTGTTGTCGGGGTGGACCTCCTGGTGGTGGCGGTGACAAAACCTTGAAAATTCTTCCACCGCTAGCTGCATGGCCAGATCCTCTGCCACGTCCGGCTGCTACCTATAGATAGCCTTGATCAAACCTCTGCATCTTCCTGGGAGGTACAACAAATGACTATTGATCGTTTGTATGGTGGGTCGGATAGTCGCGTGTCATGTGTCCCTGCCCACCGCCTGAGTAACACTGCCCACTCCTGGTTGGTCTGTCTCCACCCTGGGTGCCTCGCACATACGATCATGTGTCATGTGGTCGACCACCTATGGGTTTGGTCCTCTTGGACCTCTACGTCATCTATCTACTACTAGCTGCAGAAGACTCCACTGCATGTCGACTAGTACTGGGTCTCGTTGGTGGTGACTGCTCAACAAGGAAACTATCCACTAGGCGGGCTCGCTCCAACACTCCCATCTATGTTCAGATGCTGTGGGAGATAACTAAAGCTCTGATCTCTCACTTGAGACCCTTCTCGAAGGTCCAGGCCTTGAATAATGGGTATCATACCATATCAGTGGAGTAGCACGACAGGTCGATAAACCTCGCTGAGTACTAAGCTACACTCATGCTTCCATCAAGTAGATAAAGTATCACTTCTATATGCACCACTAGAAGGGTGGTTGGAAAAATCTCCGCTCAAAACAGGACCTTGAAGTCTGCCCATAGAAGTGTCACCTCGTCATGTACCTGAAGCATCAGGCTCTACCATCTGTCTGTTGCTTCCTGATGAAGGCTGGAAACAAGGATCACCATGATGTCGTGTTATGTCCCTATGAGCTTGAAGACTCTCTCCACAGCCTCCAAGAAATCCTCAGCCATCAGCTGGTATATATCTCCCCGGAACCTGGGTGGCCTCTAGCGCTGGAACTCATGCAACACTCTCAAGCATTGTGAATCGCCTGCTACTGGGGCTGGTGGCATCGGTGGCCCAACGTCTGGTGGTACCGCTAGTGCCTCCACTGGTGCCTCAACTATAATAGGGTTATGTACTAAGGCCTTGTCGCAAGGCGGGCTGTTAGTATGTACATCATTTAGGGATCACACTGGTGGTCCTCAGGGAGGCATCCTTAAAGAAACAGATGTGACAAAGTCAAACAATTTTACCTGGTGAGATGACCTGGTTTGAGAAAAATTAATCAAAACTTTTGAAACACACAAGCAATCACTAATTTTGTGCACTAAGTCATAAATTACTAATCAGGTACATGGTGTATGGATTTTTCATCCCCCGCACCAACACTGCACTCCCTGAACAGAAAACCACACTAAGTACCCTTAACAATGTTGCTTCACAGAAAATAAATACCAGATTCATATGTTCTGCGGTAGAACTGACTCCTCTGATAGCAATTTCTTACGACCCGTCCCCTAGGGCCGGTATCTCGACTACCCCAAGCCCACCTTCCATAGTCCAGGGGCTAGAGACTAGCACCAAAGGCGTAATTCCCAATATATGGTAAGACATTACCTTTTCTAAATCGTAAACAGACAGAACCAGAGAACAATATAAAGAAAAAACTGCGAATATTATGTATAACAAGTGTACTAAAAGTAAAAAGGGGCCTAAGATACAAGACCAACAGTAAAGTGAAAGGAAATGAAAAACATGTACAACTAAAAATACATATAGCAGGAAGGTGTCTAGCTGCTCCTGGATTGTCCACCATGGATCCTACCTGAAGGGTAGGTACATATAGACTCATCAATGATCCATGTATGTTCATCTCCTCTAGGTACCGACTTGTCATGAAGTCCACCTCCAGGTACCGTCTAGTCCTCGTACACTCTACCTCGATCAACACAGTTTGTCATCTGCATCCAACACAATGAGGTGCAGGAATAGCTCTTGTAGAGGTGAGTATAAAGATACTTATTAGGGACCCCAAGACCCTCAAGGTCTCACAAAATTCAACAAGGATAAACCAAAAAGTATGAATCAATGGATAACCATTATTTAGGAATATACCCATACATATACCTAAGTTATCCAGTAACACATCTCAATCATGAGGAAAACACAAAGGTCAATGACTCAGTTGAAACCAGGATTTTTATTCATGATGTCGAAGCCACGCCTGCTGGAGAACACCACCTCTTTTGAGTATAGTGTATAGTGGGTCTACTGCTACAACCAAGTGATTCCCACTGAACTTGTTCTGCTGAAGTACTCCACCTGTCGAGTACTATGGGCCTACTTCTACAACCATGTGCTTCCCACTATCGGTCTGCCACTACAACCAAGCGCTCCCACTCATAGCCTACAGAGGTACTCCTTCTGTAAAGTACCGTGGGTCTACCGCTACAACCAAGCGCTCCTCTGCTGTAGGTCTGCTGGTACAACCAAGCGCTCCCCACTGGGCCATCCGAATAACTCCGAGTCGATCGATCAGCATTTGTCATGCCTCATCCAGCTAATAGGGCTCTGCAATCTGCTAGCTCGTCACTGGGAGGGTCCACTCCATGAGCCAGAAGACAATAATCCAAGTGTCACAAAGTCTCATTTAGAAGTATCATAAAGGACCGCCACATCATATGTGTCTCAACAAAATAGACAACACGTCAATCGATCTCCCAGTCTGTGAGTTATTTGCCTTTTAGTCCCAGGGGCCCGATTGGTTTCATGTACGAACCAACCCGACCGTATTTCAACTATACCCTGATAACCCATAGGGTATACTCAAAGGGACCATTTCTCAACGAGATTACCAGCGCCGCTCGTGGTTCATCAAACAGGCGTATGGTGCCAATGATATGGCCAATGTAAGCAATGGGTCATTAGTGGGACCGGGTCTGGTCCGACCTGGCCGGACCAACTCAGCCCAACCCAGTTTTGGTTTTCCCGATCTGGGTCGACCCAGTCAGACTCACTGGGTCTGACTCGGCGCATTGGGTGGGTCATCCCACTATGTTTCGACCCGGTCCACTGGCCACGGTCCAGCGGACTATGAGGGCACTTCGGCCAGGATGCTGCCACACTGTCGGCATTGGCCCAAAAGTTGGTGCCGGTTTGGCCAGTGTCGCGAAGGGCGCGACTCAAGATATTGGCTAAAGGGAGACCAGCAGGCAGGACGCGTGGGGCGTGGGCATGCCGGATGGACTTCGGGCAGGCCACAGGTGCACCGAGCAGGGCACCGCGGTGCCGGGAAGTGTGTTGGGGCAGTGAGTTAGGGATTGGGCAGGGCACTGGGTAGACCACTGTAGGGTGCCATGGGGGCGCTGGTAGGGCACCGGGGTTCTGAGCAGGCTGCTGGAAGGGGCCGAACATGATGTCGACAGGGCGCGGATGCACCGAGTAGCGCACGGGGGTGCCAGGCAGGCCGCCAGCTGGTCGCGGGTGTGCCGGGCAGGGCACTGGGGCCCCGGGCAGGGCTCCGGTGGGCCGCGAGCTACGTAGCAGCAAGGCGCAGGTAGCACTCGGGGCGCGAGCTACAACACGGGGCCACGGTCAGGGGGCCTGTAGTGCGCAGGCAGTGCGCGGGAAACGCGCGGGGCACGGGCGAGGGCGCGGTTAGCGCGTCAGGGTGCTATGTTGGCAGCGCGACCTTTGTTCACAGTCTTCGTCATCATCACCTCTTTTCCATTCTATGTTTCTACTTCGAAGAACATCTCAATGAAAATCCGACAGAGGGTTTTTGGCCATGTGAGGATGGCCGGAACCCTCCGCATTTAGGAGGATATCAATTGGCTCAACATAAGTAGAATTTGTTCATTAAAAATGTCCGCATCAATCCCTTTATTTACTTTAAAGAATGTAAGAAAAGGAGTACAATATGATCATGAAAAACTAAACCCCCTACCTTTTGATTGTCGGGCATCGTTCGACGTTCGTTGATGGCATCACGAAAGGAGACAAAGTAGGTCTTCGTTCGTTAAATCTTCTGCATGCTTTTGATCCGATCTTGTGCGTCGGTTCGATGACGACAATGAGGGGGGGGGGAGATGCTCCACATCGGTAGGATCCGAGCGAGGAATTCGAAGGAGGAAGATGTCTTCGGTTTTTTTGCTATCATTGTGTTCTTCGTTGAGAGCTTCTCTCCAAAGATTTTATCTCAAAGACTCCACCATGAAGTGAATTATGCCAATGAAAATAATAGTTGAGTTTTTCTATTTTTACGTAGTTATGTAATTCGAGAAGAAGAAATAATAACCCGCACAACTAATTAAAACATGAGGTCTCTCATATTAAATTTAGGAGGATGCCAAGAGGCTTCTTGAATAAAACACAAGTGTTTATGCAACAATTAATTAGTGGGGTTTGTCACATTAAGGTGGGGAAAGTGGTCTGGGAGTTTCTCTCCATTTAATGGGTAGTTGAGGAAATCAAGAGTGCTTCCCCCTCATTAATGAGGGCTGTTTGGGAAGTTTTCCCCTCCTCCCATTATTAGGGGGTTTAGGCTCCGTGTGGTCCCCACCTTATTTTATCTCCCATGGGTGGTTGAAATCGGGTGGGACCCACCACCTTAACCTCTCATGGGAGGTTATGGTGTGATGGCCCCCACCAGTAACTTCCCTTTTGAGGTTCAAACTACCAGTAAATAAAAATATGGTGAACATAATATTTTTATTTAATTAAATGAGAAACCCCAAAATCTATCTTCCAAACGTGATAAAACACAAGTGTGGTGGAGGTCTCGGTAATCAATCATCGATGCTGCAAGTTCAACGGTGCCCTCAGATTTCAGTTCGGAGCACCAGTTCAAAAGTTATAAAAATTCCGAATGTACATTTACTGAACGTACCGGAAAAAAACATCAAGAATTGATTCCGAGCACTCCGAGCCTTGAAATCAAGCACCATCATAAACTGAAGACTCATAAAATTCCCATGTATTTATGAAAAAAATTCCACAGGAATTCTTGCTCATTACAAGTATCATTCACTCCAGTATTATGATGGCTTCATATGAATCCCTCTGTGGAAAAAATTTTATAACTATAACTTGTTGGGATAAATTTGGGAAATGAATGATAATAGGACAATATCTTCTTGATGAAATGACATATAAGGTCGGATCTATTCAACAACACATAATAGAATCTCATAGTCAGAAAAAAAAAGATATGCTAACAACAAATAAAATGTCATATAGTTTGGAGTTGGTGACAAGTTATTTCTAAAAATATCTCCTTGGAAGAGAGTGATGAGATTTGGTAATATTGGAAAGATGATCCCTTGGAACATCGGTTCTTTTGAAATTTATTATCATGTTTGGAAGTTAGCATACTTATTAGAGCTTCCACCGAATCTCTCTCATGTTCATGATGTGGTCCATGTGACTCTCTTTATAACGTTTATACTTGATCATTCACATGTACTAAACAGATAAGTTGTACCACTTGAGAAATATATTTCTTATGAAAAACAACTGATATGGATTCAGGATCATAGAGAACAAATTCAGTGAACAATACCACTACTTATTTAAATTGTTATTGAGGAATGAAAAATTTTAGGAAGCTATGTGGGAACCTGAGAATGCGATGAGGAAAATGTATCCACATCTGTTTATATCCATGTGAATAATTTATTGTGTGAAATTCATTTAAAGGGATGTAGAATGTAAAACCCATATGTTTTTACGAAATATATTCTTTAAATAATTGTAATTTTTCAATAGAATTCACTAAAACTAATAGTGAGTTTAAACGAATTATGAGACAACCCAGATATAAAATTACCACTATAACCTACTCATTATGTTAATGGGAATAAATAACTCCCTTATGAAAATGAAGGGTGAAATCGCTGGCTATAAATTATTTATGACAAATCTAATCCAATTAAATATAATTGAAGTGTTTTTTTTGAATTATTAAATTCAGTGAATTACAGTTAGTAAAAAAATTGAATTGAATTCAGATATAAAAACATGTCAATCTGTAGAAATGTCTTATCTTTTAATAAATTTTTTCTCTATCTAACAAAGAGATAATTTTTAATTAATTACTGCATCTTCTATGTTTGTAATTTTTAAAAATGAATTCCATATTTGGAATCAGTGTATCCAAATTATTTAGATAGCTTTATTTTATTGTTGTTCATTATGAATAGTAAATTTGGTTGTTTTTATTACTATGATAAAAGGATAAATCAGGTAATTAAGGGTTACAAAAATGTAATAAAATTTTCCATACACTTTTATAAATATAACTGGATGAATATTTCTTGACCTAAATCATACTTGGGTTAAAATTGTATCATTTGGATGCCACTTGGAAGATATTTGGACATTTTAGTTATTTATTTATTGGAAAGGTTAAATATATCTTACTCAAATATTAATAAAAATATATTTTTTAATATAACGTTATATAGACGATATATTAGACTACGAGTACTCATTTTAATGATATGATTATTGTTTATCAAGGATATTTATTTGTAGTTTTTATGAACTAAATAATTTCTTTAATATATTATACACTAATGATGTAAAATATATTGAATTGATTAATAATATATATAATAATATTAATTTAAATGATAATAACAATTAAAAGACACAAAAAAATTACCATATATTATTTGATAGTATATCTCGACCATAATCATCCAAGGATTGATTTATTTACCCTTTGTAGCTATGTGGAGAAGATTGTGTCACTTATATAATTGTATTTAAAGTGATGATAATGTTGTCACATTCATGTTTTAATAATAACAACTTTATTAATATAGGGTTTTTCTAGAATATATATATGATTATAATTATTTTTATGAACTATGGTGGATTTATATTATTCAAAGTATAATATTTTAATTCAACAAATATGTATACTAAATAATTACATTAAATATATCTAGTAATTATTTTATGGATATAAAAAATAAATCTTATTAAAAGTATTAAAATAAATATAATTTCAGACAGTTAATTTATCCATAAAATTTTATAGATGACCATTACTATTAAGAATATAAAATAATAATGGGATAAAATTAATATTTTTTATCATAATATTTTTATCATTCAATGGATTGAATATTATCCAAATCGACAATATTGATTGTTTAAAAAATAATGTTTTATTAAATTATTTTAAAATAAATATTTTATTAAATATAATAATGAATAATAGATATATAGAATAAAATATTATAAGGTATTTATTTATGTTCTAAATAACATCAAATAATTAAATTTTGAACCCTTTTAGTATTTAAATATATGTTACCCTTGTTAGAAATTAAATCAAATAACTTAGTGTTAAATGAAAATTTTAAGGTTTAAATGGAGATAAAAAGCATGTTCAAAATATATAGAAAAGTGATATTACAACATTATTGATCTCATATTATGGAATAATTCATTTTTTTGGTTTTCCGGATGTGTTTTGAATTTATTATAATTTAATATTTTGGGAAATTACAAAGGTCCTCCCTACAACAACTATAAAAGGGAACCTATCCCATCATTTTTTAATAACACTTTGAGAATTTGAGTTCATCCACAACAAGCCCATTTCCCATCTAAACTAACCTATTCCCATTATAGAGGTGACTGACTTATATGAATACCATTTTTAGTTCCTTTAAGAGGACATGTAGAGGGAGCTCATTTTATAAGATGTAATCTCCTTTACCGAATCTATCAATATAATTTTTTATTATAAATCATATTCTTTTGATGTTTCCAATATTAATTAATAAATCCAAAGTCAACTATATGTTTAGATCTTATTATGTTTAGGTAACAATCTTATTCCATGCTATATCCATCCTACGAAAAACAATATCACCACATGTGCATGCATATGGATTATGATCTCCACATCGTGGTGTAATCTATTTTTGAAAACCAATTTAGTTGAATGGGGTACAATGGTTGAAATAATAATTATATAGAATTATTATAATAATACAAATATTCTTTAACAATATATATCATTCACTTCAACATCATTTCATCTGTTAAGAAACGATAGCATCGCTCGTGCGTACGTACATCCTAGTAACTCCATGATGAGATGTGATTCATTATACATGATATACTTTAAAGTATAATGTATATAATGAATAATGATAATAAATATTATATTAATATAATTTGTGAAATGATATAATTATAACTTATAAATAAGAATCAGATCTTATTCGACAGAACATGCTTATGAAAATGAAACTTTTTGTACCTGAATAGTGATTAACAATGAAATGTTATTAAAAAATGGATGATTATAGGATCATATATTATTTCCTTAAAATTTAAATGATTCTATAATATTTAAATGACATTACATAAATAATTTAATGTAGTTTTGGATAAAAATAAATATATCGCACCTAAGGTGTGGGATAATTTCACAATTCCATTATTATCTGAGATTATTTATATGTATATATACACTACGGTATATTTATAATTAATTTTTATGTTTCTTAAATATGTATTCCAAATTATCATTTATATCCAAATAAAATTGTTTAAGGTCAATTTTACCCAATTGTTGAAATTTTATTATACTGTATGAAAAAAATATGTTTTCATTTTTTAGTATAACATAATTTTTGACTAATCCCAAAAAAGTATGAGAAGTGTGTTTTCTATTAACATACACAGAATGATAATATTAGAACATTATATTTCCATGTAGTTTCATATTCAATATTTCAGGGTTATTTTCAAATAAAAAATTTTATTTTAAAATTTCTTGGAATCTTGAGAAAATAAAATGTTTTTGAAGAAGAAATGATATTTTCCTCACGAATTTACTTCAATTATTAATTAAATATTATTTTCCAATTAAGATGTAATCCCTCAATAGGGTTATGATTATAAAAAACAATATCAATAATCCATAGGGTTTCATTTGATTTATTTATGGAATTCTATTTATGAAATCCATTTGTTTTACACGTATTTTCATATTATGGAATGATGTTGATGAAACCCATTTTATTTTTTGGCTATGCTATAAAGAGTGATTTATGTTCTGTTGAATAAATAAGAATGATTTAATTTTGATAGTTGTGTGAACTATATCTCCCTTAAATGCAATGGGTAATGATTCATATCTCATTAGATATAAAGGGATGGAATGGGAAATGTTCACGGTTAAGAAATGCATGGCAGGAATGAGGAGTGAGCTTCGTTCAGAAATTGACTTTGTCAGATATAATGGTCTTGAAAATGATTCATAACTAAATGTAAATTATTTTCTATACTTATGTGTATTCCATAAAATTCCTTGTCTAAATTATGATATTTGGGATTACATTCATTGATTTTTATAAAATTTTATTATTTATCCCCTGACATGATATCAGGATCTTTTAATTTGAGGATAACATTATCAATGTTTTTACTCATATATATTATGATTATTATAAAATTTATATCTCAATGTTTACCCATAATGATTATCTGAGCTCTCCCTTTCTTATGTTTCTTTTCCCCAGGTCATGAAAAGGGGTATTAAGTAATATAAGTTCAAACAGAGTCTTATTGTGAAGAAATATAAAAGATAAATATAGAGGTCTTATTAACATGTAGTTTTTGAACCCATTTTCATAATAAAAAGAATCATATATTGTCTATTTATGGTTTGGTTATATTTTTGTAATGAATATTCTTCAATATTGAAGTAATATGTATTTATGTAATGTATGGGTTTTTATTCTCATCAATTACATAATTTCTACATTATAACTGTTTATGATATTAGGGTAATTATTTATTAACTAAAAATTAAAAATAAATATCCATGTTATAGAAAATATCATTTTTTAAAATGATTATTTATAGTCTAATATTTTTTTTATAACCTTATATTAATAATAATATAGTTATTAAAATTTGAGAAATAAACATTTAACATTTTTAAAAATTAAATTAAATTAAATGTCCAAATGTAGTCCAAGTTGATTTTAAAGGATACCATTTAATCTAGAAGATGATTCTGGTTGATACACACACGTGAAATTATATTAGGAAAACTATTAGTGTAATTATATAAAATTATTTTAACCCTTAATTACCGGGTTTACCCTTTTTCCATATTAGTAAAAATTATCAAAGTCACTATTCATAATGACATAATATAATAGAAATAATTTTAAATTATTTGGAACTACTGAATGAAAATATGGAATCAATATTTCATAATTCAAATCACATAATTTGAAATAATTAATTTAAAATTCAACTCGTTGTCATAATGAGAAAATTTGTTTTATAAATTTAAACATTGCAAATGGTTGAAATGTGTTTACATCTAAAATCAATGTAAAAATTAATGCGAGTGAACAAAATTATATTAATTGATAAAAATATTATATATTTAATCTTTAAAACAATTAAATAATATAATTTAACCATTTATTTTATTTTGATCAAATACGTTGTTTTTAATAAAAAGTTATTATATTTTTTACTCTTCATAAAAACATATTTTTTAGTAGAAAAATATAAAAAAATCATCCAATGTAAATTTTTATATCCCAAATTTAAATAATATGTGTAATTTTCATATAGTAAGTTTTAATGCTTCAAAATATTAATTTAAAAAGGGATATCCATTAAAAGGTGGTAAAATTAACATTTAAAAAAATATGTTTTTGTACAAAAAATTGGGTTTGACAACACCCTATGACTAAAATATATATATTTTGAATATAAAAATTATTTTATTATATATATAACACATTTATTTTATTAATTTCGGTTAATAATTGTAATTCACTTAATTTATTAATACAAAAATATAAATATTTTATTTATATTTATTTGGTTTATATTTTTGATAAATAATTGGTAGCAAAAAAATTCAACCAACATTTTTATAATTTATTTATTTATTCATGCTCACTTAATGGATAGGTTATAATGATCATTTTATACCAAGTTCATCTCAAGATTATTTTAAACTCACGATTTCGTACAACATGTGTTATTAAATACCTAAAATTTTTTAATGAAAGTATTCCATTCAAATATTGTGTTGTTACCTTATACCCCCCATAAACTGAATTTCACAATAGAAATTCATCGTGTAGATTATAATAGATGATTATAAAGTTTCCTCATCAAATCCTTGAATTCATACAATTCTTCTTAAAATTTGTGGTTTCTCCAGTAAAATTTAACCAAGAGAGGTGTATTATTTCGCAGAACTTTTTTGCTACGGTCTAGAATCTCTATCGGTTGTTCTTCGTATGAAATGTCTTTACCCAATGGTATGACTTATGATTTTATTAAACTTGAAGGATCAGGTAATTATATTCTTTGGAGAGATACATGGAAGACATCGTGATCTTGAGAGATGTATAGTGGAAACATCAATAGGTAAGCTATATTCCCAACACAATGCATAATTTTAGAATGAATGATATACTGAGGGATCGTCTTTACCTTCTCCCCAAATTTTATCACTCCCTTCCATGGAGATATTTATATAAAGAACATATCACCCACATCACACAATCATTCTTTTTTTAGTATAATTTTTTTCCGACTTTGAGATACTCTTTTGTGTTGTTTAATACATCTAGCCTTCTCTTTAATTACATATAAAAGATTAGGTCCAAATAGATTTCATTCCCCAACATCTTTTTAGAAAGTTTGACTTATTCACATCGTTATATAGAGGACTTCATAAGGAGCCATCTTATTTCTGGAGAGAATGTTATTGTTTAATGTAAATTCAACCGAAGGTAGCTGTTGATCCCACCAACCTTTGAAATCCATATAGAAAGATCTCAACTTGTCTACAAGAGTATTAATTTTCCTCTTTGTCTGAATATCCATAAGAAGATTATAAGACGTGATGAAACATAACTCTATATCTAGATCCAACTAATTACTTCACCTGAACATTGAAGTAATCCTCAGATCATTATTAGATATACTGGAAAGAGGTACTACATAAAATATTATTACATACTTTATATATATCAATGAAATAAAATCAAAAGAGAAATCCTCTCTAATATAAATAAAGTGTGATAACATCGAAAGGTGATAAACTAAAACCCCTATATAATTATTGCTCTTAAATGTTTTGGGATGTATGATGACAAATTAAAAAGTGATGTTTACCCATTTCCTTTATTGTTAAGATAATGGTTGTATAGACCCCTTATATTTTTTTATCTAAACCCTAACTTGTTGAAAAACTAAGAACCCAAAGACATATTTAGAAACAAATCTTTTCATTCTTCCCAACCATAAATACTCTTTCAGGTCATTGTATACCTTTATATATCCATGATGAATAAATAAGGACAAACTATGATTGCCATCCATCATGTCGTTCATTAATTATTGTATGAGAGGAATACAAACCCGATTCTTGATCCTTATTACTCACTCATAATCAAGGTTGAATTTAGGAACATTTCTCACCTTCATTTATATCTCCACTACATTATTCTTATTCTCCTTAATTATCACATGTATAGATTGTTGAACATTCATTTGATAAATTTAATATTTATCTAATTCCATTAAAATAACAATATCTATCCTTCACAAGTTCTTAAATATTAGATGTTTTTTATACACGTCAAAGATAGGCTAGATTGTTCAATTGAATCAATGCATCATTCAATATGTCTTCTTTCTGAGTGTGGTAATATATTGTGTATTCATAATATTAAATAAACTCTAACAATCTTTATTGCACATATTCAACTATTCTATGTGAAAATATAAATTATGAAATTATAATCAGTATTAATATAACAAATTTCACAATAACGATAATACATCTATATCATTAATGTAAATAGTACCACGGTTATCTGCAATTCATGAGTAAGGTAATTTTTCTCATGTATTTTCAATTTTCATGAGGCATAAGCTATCACCATATCATTTTTCAAGAGAAATGATCCTAACCCCTTCTTAGATGAATCACTATAAATCACAACCCTTTCTCCACTATAATGTAGTTTGAGCACAGTTGCACTAGCGAACATTATTTCAAGCTCATTGAAATTGTATTCACATTCTTCTGTCTATGTGAACATAAATCCTATCTGAGTAAACTTGTTAAGAGGATTAGATAGTAATAAACAATTTTTCATAAAATATCAATAATATATATCAAAAAAAAAAGAAATCATCGGATATCATTTACAGTCATTAGTTTAGTCCAACATTCTATAAATTCTATTTTTGTTGGATCCATAGTATTATCCTCTCTTGAAATTATGAAACCTAGAAATGAAACTTTATGTACCTAAAATTATCACTTTGTAAGGTTTTTAAAAAGATTCTCCTTTCTTAGGTTCTTCAGAACAATTTTCATTTGATATTTATTTTCTTCATTTGTTATTGAATATACATGAATATACTCTCTAAATACTACCAGAAATTTGTCAATATAGTCTCTAAATACTCTATACATTATATTCATTATGATTGTGGGAGAATTAGTAAGAAAAAATGAATCACTATAAATTCATAGTGTTCATACCATTAAAGAATGTCGTATTTTGTATATCCACCTTCTTGAAATTTAATTGATGATAACCGAAATTATGATAAATCATGGAAATGTACTGATTTACTCATAGTTGTAAAAATACGTTATCAGTATAGAGAAGAGAATTTTTTCTTTATATAGTTCTTGTTAGTTTATCAATAATAAATCTAGAGTCTCTTTTATCTATATTTCATCATAAAAAAATAATAGGAGCACCCAATGGTGATGAACTTGAGTCAATGAATCCCCTATCTTGATTATATTGGAGTTTCTTCTTCAATTCAGGAATCCCAAATGGGTTCATTCTATTATTTTTCTTTGAAAAAGGAATTACACATTCTAGGAGTTCTATTGAAAACTAAACTTCCCTATTTTATGGAAGGAATGAAATTTCTTCCAGAAATATATCTTCAAACTCTTCTATAATGTGTGTATTCTTAATGGTGAGATATTCCCGAACCATTAGAGGTATGTTACATTCATTTATTATAATAAAGGTCCATAAGTTATAAGAAATTTTCCCAAGAAGTTCATACTCACACTTTCATCGATATATGATCATATATTGATCTAAAATATGAAATCTGGATTCCATTATTTATCAATTGATGTGACCTACATATAGATATATCCACTCCCCTCCCAAACCCACATAAAATTCCTCTAAAGGAAGAATCAAAAAATTTTAATGAATTGGTTTCCCACAAACATCAACTATATGAGAATTTAAAACATTTAATGTGCCTACTATGCCATTAGGTGTTGTCATGGATGACTCGACATCTAATTGTTGAGGTGATATGGTGATACCATTAAAACAATCTTATTAAATAAAAGTGTTTGTGGATCCATAATCAAATTGAACAATTTATATTTTATATTTGATGGTATGTTTACCTTTTACAACATCATTATCGTATTCCACATCGCTAATAGTGGCCACATGTGACTTGTCATTATCTTGAGCTATAATATTTTTGTGTCATCACTCATCATTGATAACTCTAAGATTATAAAATTTGATTGCATAATTCCTCATTTTCCTTCACGTGTAATATTTTAGTGGAAGAGGTTTATTTTTTGTTTCTGTTACTTTATTCGCATCATTAGACATGTTTGTTCGATCACATCGGAATTAAAAATCATGATGTCCTTCTCTCCCACACATAAAATATTTTATAATTCCATTCAGAAAATTTCATCTATGTTTCATTCCAAACATTATGCATAAGGGAAAACACATATTATTTTCAGAGTGGCCTTTATATTTTCCATTAAATTAAATTTTTAACCTCTTATCAAACCCATAATACTTTTGTGGTACTCTAATATTCATCTCATCCTTGATAGCACATCAAACTATTTCCTCATAGTTATTAAAGTCCCTTATGAAAAATAACCTTTGTAGACTTAGTTTTAAGATACTAATGAATATATCAATTTTACTCACTTGTTGGATAAAAATTCTATAAGCGTACCTTGCTTTTCTTGTAAAATTTTAATCATAGGTACAAAAAGATTTATCATCCATTTTATTAAGTATAAGTAAATCCATGTACATCATTTTTCATATAATATAAGGAAATTAAATATTGAAAAATATTTTTTTAAACTCATCCCTTTGCCTGGATTCAATTTCACCAATTTTCCTCACATTGTCAACACGTTTCCACCATCGATCAACATTACCTTCCTTATGATAGACTGCTAAAATGACATTATAATGTTCTAAACAATGGAAAAATTAAAATATCTTTTTAGTTGTATGGATCCATTGTTCATCCACTAATGGAACAGTATACTAGAAGAAAGAAGTTGGGTGTTTCCTCATTATGGACTATATAGAATGTTCTACCGTAATATTACTGATAGGAATTAGGTCATGATTAATAACTTGAGAATGTTGTGTAATAATTACTAAAAGATTTTTATTCCAACTCCAATAACATTTTGTTTCTTTTGAGTAATATAATTGCATTTCCCATGACATTTAGTATTTACATGCTTCCTTCATATTCCATCCATTGAATAAAACCAAGAACAATAGTATAAACAACACAAATCATTATGGGAATATCATATAAGTAAGAATATAGTTTCATTTTAAGACACATTAGGATTTATTCTTGTTTATTATTGATCATTTCTATAAAACTATGATTTTACCCTATAGATAGACGTATCCTTAATGTAATTACTAAGGTTTTCCCATCATAGTTTCCAATTGTTAATTATACATTTCTTCTGATACAATCTATAATAAACCATACATTACATACATTGATATTATTTCAAAATTGAAGAATATTCATGAAAAAAACATAACAAAATCAAGATAGGGCAACATAGTTTTACTATCATTAGAAATTTGGAAACATAAACAAATTGTTCAAAAGACGTCTACATTGTCTCTTGCTTATTTCTTTATAACCAGACCCCTTTTGAAATATACTACTTAATACCCTTCTTCATGACCTGGGGAAAATAAACATAAGAATGGGTGAGAACATATACTCATTAGCAGTAAATAACGGTGATATCAATCATTTAACAATCATAATACATAATCACATAACAATATAAAATAATAACCTATATATGAAGGATGATGATATTAAATCCTGGGATAAATCATAAAATATCAAAAAAAATAATGCAATACAAAAATATATAATATAAATCATGGAATTTTTTTCAAACACATAACTATAGAAAATAATTTTATATTAGTCAAAGCTCATTTCCAAGACCATCAAAGATACAAATGTCCATTACTAATCTGAGCTCACTCATCATTCCAGTCCTATATTAGTCAACTATGATTATCTCACATTTTTTCCATGTCTATCCCAAAATATATAAATCATTACCATATGAATTAGAGAGAGATATATGTTACACCCATCTCATAATAAAATAATTTTTTTTTCACAAAATATAAATCACTCATCATATATTGACCCAAAAAATAAACTGGTTTTCTTAAACATCATTCCATCATATGAAAATCCATGTAAAAAAAATTTATTTCATAAAATATATTTCCCTAAATAAACAAAATCAACCCATATGGATAATATAGATAATATAAATGGATCATAACCCAATTTAATAATTTCATATTACATGGAGATTAATTTTTATCAAATATATTAAATTAAATCATCATGAAAATGACCTTTATTCTTCAGAAATATTTTATTCTCTAGAAATACAATTTAATTTTAAAAGAGAAAAATTTATTTGAAGATAACCATGAAATATTATTATGAAAAAATCACAAAAATATGGTGTTATGAAAACATAAAATCATTTAATGCCATATTAGTTAATATAAAACATTATTCACATACCTTTTTTGGATACATAAAAAACCTTGTACCGAAAAAATACAAAATAATCCTTTTATAAAATTAAATAAAAATTCACTAATTTGGAAAAATTGACTTTAAAATAATTTATAAGGTTAGAATGCATATTTTGGAATTTATATTTTAGAAACATGGACATCAATAATAGAAATACTCTAGTATATACTTGCATATAAAAAATATATAATAATAATGTAATTCTGGAATTAACCATTACTTTACGTATAATATCTATTATATGAATATGAACCTCCTTTATAATGATTTAAATAATTTTATGGAAATTTTTAAGAATTATATTTATTTTTATGAAAACATTTTTGATCATATTATCATCTTTTTTTAATTATATTTCATTATTACTTGTTATTTGAGTATAAATGAACTCATTTTCTTATACATGTTTTGACGAATAAGTAATGATAATTCTTCATATGTTATAGTTATATTAATTCCAGAATTATATTAATATAATGTAATTCATATTTATTCATTCTAAATATTTTTTCATTATTGATGTCATGTATAATGTATCACATCAACTCGTGGAGATGGTAGGTTGTACGTACGCACAAGTGATGGTATCATTCCATTACATATAAAATGATATGGAAGTGGATGTTATATATTTCATTCCATAATATATACATTGTTATAATAATCAAATATAGTTATAAATTCCATCATTATACCCATCCATATAACGTGGTGGTGAAAAACAGATCACACCATAGTGTGGATATGGTAGGTCGTACATTTACAGGTGTGGTGATTTCATTTTTTGTCGGATTGATATAAGGTGGAATATGGTTGTTCGAAAACCATAATAACATCATTGTAAATATGTGATACTCTATTTATTACTAAAAATTGGAAAAAAAAAGTAATAATAAGTGGAAGAAAAAATTATATTGAGAATTCGGTAAAAGAGAATACCTCTTATTCAATGAGATCCCTCTAGATCTCCTCTTAAAGGCACTACAATTGGTCTTTTGAGAAGACAAATTCCTGTAGATACTTCCTATGAAAGTGTATTAGGGAAATGGTCATGGTAGGGATGAATATAAAGGATCAATGTGTTATGACAAATGACAGAGGAGGTTTCCTTTTATAGTTGAGGTTGAGAGCACCATTGTAATTTCCCAAAATATTTATTTATATTAAATTCCAGCCACATCCCAAAACATCCAAAATGTCTTAGTTTTGAATATTTTATGATATAATCTTGTAATGTGATCCAAAAATAATTTTTAGACAAGTTTTTGTGTCCATTTAATCGTTATCATTTTCATTTAACACTTAGTTCTTCTATTAAATTTTCAACTACGATAATAAATATTTCAATATTAAAAGGGAAAAATATTTACTTATTTGAAGTCAATTAGACCATTAATAAATAACTTACAATATTTTACATTATATCATTTTTATGATATATATTTAAAAAATTATTTATTATTTTTTATTAATTTAGTAAAATATTATTTTTAAAAACATTCATTAATATCAATTTTTACAATATTAAATTCATATATTATTAGAAATATAAAGAGAAAAAGTAAACATCAAACCAACTATTTTATTATATTCATAAAAGGTAAATGCCACATTAAAATTTTTTGGATACATTAATTATCCCAAAATATATTTATTTTAGTATTTTTAACAACATTTTTCTATTATCTCCATAAAATAATTACTACATCAATTTTGTGTAATTATTTAATATACCTTATTTGAAGAGTAATAAAAAACTATTTTCAAGATAAGCCATATATATTTTAACATAATACATTTAATTGAGTAATTATTATGGAAACTTCAATGTGAAAAATGTTATAATTATTAAATCATGAATGCGAAGACAATAAGACCGTTTAAATAAAATATTATAATTGTCCAACTTTCACGATATCACACCAAATAAACCTTAAATTGACCCATGGATGATTATGTTATATATATACTCGAGCACTAAGATATTGTAAGGATTGTCTGTCTAAAAATGTTTATTATCGATTTAATAATAATTATTTTATTTACTTTTCATCGTTTAATTAATTTCTACATCATCAATGTATTAGTAATTAAAGTAATTATTTATTTTCTACAATTTAAAAATAATTTTCCATGGTAAAAAAAAATAATTTTTAAAATTATAATTCACAGCAAAATTTATGTTATGTATTACCTTATATGAAAAATTACATAGTGATTAAAATTTGAGTGAGTGATATTTAATTTTTCTTTAAATAACTTAAATTAAATGTCTTAACCTCATTCAATTGGCTTCCAATGGATACTATTTCAACAAAAGGATAATTTAAGTAAAAATAAAGTCATCCAATAAAATTATAACAATTGTTAGGGTAATTTTATAATATTATTTCTACCTTTAATTAAATGATTTTCCCTTTTAGTATATTAATAAGAATTAAAAAAGTTATTATTCATGATGGCCTAAAAATATATAAAAACATTGGACCTACTTGTTCCAGATATAGAATACATTATTCAAAATTATAAACACAGAAGTTTCAAAAATTAATTTAATATTAATGTTATTTTTTTAAAAGAGAAATCATGTTTTAAGAGGTAAAAATTTGCAAAAATATTTAAATGATTTTACATATGAATTCAATGTAAAATTAATGCCACTTCCATAAATTATATTAATATATAAAAATTTATTCTTTCTATAATGTAAAACAATTTAATATTTTAATTTAACAATAAAAATTGTTTGCATGAAAAATTATTTTTTCAATTAAAATTGAGTATATTTTTGCTATTTATAAAAACTTTTAAGTTATCAGAAAAATAATAAAAAATCATACAAATTAAATATGTATATCTTTCTTCTATATAAGAAGTCTATTATGATAGATAAAAATTATTAATGTTTAAAAATAATAATTTTCAAAGTGTTCTCCATTAATGGGAGGAAAAAATAACCTTTTAAAAAATATTGGTTTCTATATATAAAATATTTTTTATTCATACCCTATGAGTAAAATATCCATTGGGTGGATGTGAAATATATTCTATTAAATATACATCATTTAGATTTCATTAATTTAATTAACCAAATGTAATTAACATAATTTATTATTAAAATAGTTTAATAATATTTTCTTTATATTTAGTTTTCTTATATTTTCATTAACAATTGGTCTAAAAAATCCTCCTACATTTTCATAATTTTTTTATTTATTCCCAGTAACCTAATGGATATGTTGAAATAATATTTTTTTACTAGGATGTATCATTATTTTTTAAATATCATGATTGTATGTGATGGATGATATTAATGAATTAAACGTGTTTAAAGAAACTATTTCATAAAAATATCTAGGTTTTACATTTCATGAATTGAATAATTTCACTATCATTAATGTATACGCCTTTAAAGTAATTATTTATTTTCAAAAAATTAATAAAAAATTACCATGATACATAAAAAATTTATAGCTTTAAAATGAGAATTTATAAGTGAATTTATCTTGATTATAACCTCATTTCATAAATAAGAATGTTATTAAAATTTCAGTAAGACATATTTAACAATTCATTAAATAAATTATATTAAGCAACAAAATATCACCCAAGTGGCTTCCAATGGATACAATTTCTACATAAGGATGATTTAGATCTAAAATAACTCATCCAATTAAATTAGGACAACTGTTAGGGTACTTTGATAATATTATGTTTACCCATTATTACCATATTTACCTTTTTACCGTACTAATAAAAATTACTGAAGTTACCATTCATAATGCCCAAAAATAAAAGAGTGATATTTATATGATTTTCATAAAAAAATTCAAAATATGGAATCCATTTTCAAAATTCTAAACACAAAAGTTATAGTAATTACTATAAAATAAAACCCATGGATACAATGTGAAATGAGTTTTAAAAGGTAAAACAGTACAAAAGAAAGGAATTTTTTTAAATAAAATACAATTTAAAATGATTTCCAATAAAATAAATTATATTAAATGAAAAAAATAAAATCTAATTATATTTTCAAATTTTTATATAATATAACATAACCATATAAGTTATTTCAATTAATGAATATGTTTTCAACATAAATTTAATAAATTTTTACTATTCATCAGAATGTGAATGTTATCTGAGAAATAGGAAAAAATCATCCAATGTAAATTTCCATATCCTTATTAAAATTAATAAGTTTAATTTTTAAAATATATTTCATATTTTGTTAAATAATGATTCAAAATGGGCGTTTTATCAGATGGAAACAAAATATCATTTTTTTTAAAATACTTCTTTATATAAAGAATTGTATTTTTTTTCTTATATCATGTTTAGAAAACATATAATTTGAGTTATAATAATTATATTGAATATATTAAATATTTAATTCATTAATAATATTTATAAATAATTATTTTATTATTTTATAAACTCAATTAATTAAATGTAAATAGTATTTCAGAAACACATTTCCATTTTTAAAAGGGCTTTATTTTATTATAATTAAATTCTCACAAATTAATTATTTATATATATATACATGTGTAATGTTTATTCTCATAATTTATTTAATATTATTCATATTAACCATCCTAATTTCATTTTTATAAGGAGATATAATAATATTTACTTTTTCACTTAAACTTAGTCTTATGTGAAATGAATTCAGTCATAAGAACTTGAAATTTTGTGGAACACAAGACAAGAATAGTATTGAATATTCCAATGGATAAGCATGTGTTTCATTTACTATAATATTATCTTCATATATCATACAAAAATGCAGATCAAATAATTAAAAAAAATAAAGAAACCATGAAAAATTATATACCTAAAAAATATCAGGTCATCACATTCTACCCCCATTAAAATGAAATTCACCATTTTAATTCATTTGTGTTATAAGAGGATTATTACTTGAATGGTTCTTTAACATAAAACCACAGTATAAAAAGGACAATAATACTTCCATTTAGAAAGGAATGTTAGGAAATAACGAGTTCCCAATGTTAGTCAAAATCTGGTTTCCATATATGAGAACATTAGTGAAAAGTGAAAATATGTACATGAAAGAGAAATCTAACTATCATATTCTAATATAGAGTGATATATAACATGGTTAGGATAAATATAAAATTAAAAAAGCCGTAAATTTGTGATTATTTAACTTCCATTTGATTCATGGAAAATAAAGGTAGTAGGATAACATTTTTTACGATCCTTTTACTAGAGTTGAAAAATGAGATGATATACTTGCATGATTAGGTGTAATCAACCAATTCCTTGTTCCATGTTCAATTTCAACATATTATCTTATTTCATTAAGTGAAGTTAAATTTTTCATTCATAATGTTTCATAAGATCATGAAATCCATAAATAGAATGATAGGTCATTCCATATGTCTAACAAAAGTTTGTCACACGTTATAAAATATGCATAAGTATACCTTTGGTGAGATAATAAATTGTTTTAAAAAACATCATCAAAAGTATAACCTAATCATTCCATAAATTAAAAATCATACATTCCATCTAAAAAATGAATAATCCTAATCATTGGAATGTACTAAATTAAATAGTCTTAATATTTTTCTCCCATATCCTATAGGCCAGTTCTTGGTTGTCACATTTCCATCATGTGAATACCTTAATCATGTATTCTATTGAAAAATTGTAATAATCTAATTTACCATATACACTTATTGAGACAATGCATGATTCCTTATTATTATTACACAAAAATTCTAAATATCAGTCATGATAGCATAAACCACTTTTTAACAAATCATTAATTAGTTCTAGGGAGATTATTACCATCTAGTTATTCACAACCACCATATCATTCTCCAAAATTAATTATATAATCAAAATGCACATATTGCGGTTTATCCTTCCCTTATTGATTACTTTTAGAAAAATATCAACTTATTACCTCAATATATTTTACTGGTTACTAGTATGATTCATTATATGCTCTTAAATACTTATGTAAATATGAAAGAAGACAAATACATAGATGTTTCTTTATTCCATGATACTATATATATAATTCCATAATATTATTCTGGATTTATAATATATATAATTTAAATCATTTTAATATATTCAAAAAACAATAACCATGATTCATTATTTTACTCATTAACACCTCTTTCATCTCACATATCATTCGTCGTCTCTTCATCTTCAAAAATATAACAATTATTTATAAGACCATGTTAATTATCTTCAGGATCATTCCCTATGGAGAGTCGATTTTCATAATCTCCATGCAATAAAAATTTAAAACATTTCACTATCATTGAATCATTATAAATACCATTTTCATTTTCCATTTTGTTAAATGTACTATTTCATTTTAAATTCCATGTTTTGTGTCTTTACATTCATCACCAAAAGGATCTTCTATTTCCTTTATAACATTCTCTTTGATTCCTATTCCCACATGATTTAAATGAATAAAAATGAACTTTCTTCCTCTCTAGTCACCATGAAACGGAATATTTTTTTGGAAGGTGGGTTAGGAAACTCACCAATGTTTATATTATAAATCAAATTATGAGATTTTTTATTACGAATAATATCTATGTTTCTCCTTCCAAATAAAATATTATTTTTTTATCATGAGGAATATAATTTCATTCACTACCATATTATCCATTAACATGAATCCTCTTAATTCCATCAAATTTTTAAACTCAAAATGAAAAGCATTAGTTAAAATAATCAAACAAGAAAGACCTCATAATCTAGGGAATATACATCAAATCCATAAAATCACTTGTTTAATACTACTATATTCATGTTCATTACCAAAATTCTAGGATTATAACCTTTACATAGATTTATACCTAGCAATATCCCCAGACATATCCTTATAAATATCCCTAGTGATCTCACTATAGTTTTTTCAACCTAGTTTCCAAAGGATGACTAAACCATTACTCTGATAACAACTCTAACAACCATAACATAACATACATAGACATTATATTACTTTTTTCGATACGTAATACATTAAAAAATAGATTCCCAAAGACTATATTAGTTTTTTTGCTTTTGGAAACATAGAACACATTCATTTAATTTGTTGAAATATCTTTAACATCTTCTATAATGATTCTACCCTTTGGTTTTCATGCATAAAACCTTTCATTATATCCTTGGAAAATGAAAACAGATGAAAATGGTGATCTCAGATGCTCACTAAGGGGAAACAAGGAAAATATAAAGGAAAACATGAATATAAGAATGTTAAAATTATAACCTTTTCAAATCATACCACTTATAAAATATATCAAAACATTGAGTGATTAAATAAGTCATGGAAATTCATAAGGAATAAATCATATAGAAACACAATTGAAGGGAAAATATAATTTCCAAAAAATGTTGGATTATGGAGAAAACTAAATAATAGAGAGTCTTTTTCAGAATATCGAAGGCTAATTTCAATGACAAGCATAGTGGGAAAATTATTTTACAAAATTCATATCACTTCTGAATCAAACCCTGTATTAATGAAATAGGATCATTTCTCATTCTAAGCATGTATTACTGAAATGATATAATTTCTCATTCTAGTCTTGTATATTTCATGAGATATAATGCTTTACCCATAGCATTAGAAAAATATATATTGAGCCCAAACAGCTCATAATTAATTAATTCTTACATGTTCCATAAAAACATATATTATTTATCATAGCACAACCAAATGAATTAGAATGATTTCGTAAACATCATTTCATTATAAAATATTCCATGTAAAATAAAAAACACATAAATAAAATTAAATAATAAACCTAATAATACCAAAATAATAATATCGATCATATCTTATAAGAATAACAATAATAACTAATACCATATTATATGGGAACTAATTTTTATTGAAGACGTGAAATTATGTCTTGAGAAAAATGTCATTTCTAATTCAAAAGCATTTTCTTTTCTCAAATAACCATTCATTTTTAAAATAATATTATTTCTTTGAAAATATCTTTCAAATCATTTAATGTAATATTCATGAACATGAGGAGTTATGAACATGTAAAAATATATTTATTCTATATAAGATAAAAGAAAACAAACTTCTCATACTTTTTGTTAGATATGTCAAAAAGAACTTATTATTAAAAATGACTAAATATTTTTTAATACCATTTAATAAAAAATTAACCAATGGATAATATTGAATTTATTAAATTTTAGAATAATAGAGTGAATATTTTAGAATATATATTTTGGAATCATGGACATGGATAATTAATATACCCCAATGAATACATACATACAAATAATCTAAGATAATATTGAGATTGCAAACTTACCCCATAATGCGTTATAATCAATTGAATAATATTCCTCATAAAAGAAAGAAAAATAGATGAATAAATAAATACCATAACATTAAAAATAATAATTATAAATACGTTAAGGGGGAGGATAACTATCACAGAAGTGAAACATGTGGTGTATAAGGAATCTGTCCCATAGGAATAAAATCAAGGCAAAAAATGCATTACCATACGTCTAGGATCCTCCGATAGTGTTTGAGACTCTTGTATAAGGGTTTAAATAATTTAATTAACTTATTCAAGAATAATATTAATTTATATGATATCATAAGTTAATATATTATTTTCTTTTTGGTAATAACATTATTGTCACTCGTGTGTATTATTACGCATCTTTTACGTATTAACTAATTTATTTTCTTACACACATTTCATTTTATAAATTCATGTTCTTATTCATATTGTATAGTTATATCATTTCCAGAATAAATTTAAAATAATATAAATCATATATATTCATTATAAATACATATATAATCATTATTTAATGAATAAAATGTAGAATGAGTCACATTTCATTATGGATATGGTAGGTCGTACATACACACGAGTGACAAAATAATTCCCTTAATTGTTGAATGGTATGAATGAGGATGGTATATATATTTTTACACAAAATAATATTATTATTATAATAATATGTAGTTATTATTTCAATCATTATTCCCATCCATGTAAGGTGGTGATGAAAAATAGATTACACCAAGATGTGAAGATGGTATATTGTACATACGCAAGCATTGTGATATTGTTTTCCATAGGATGGATAGAAGGTGAAATATGGTTGTTACATAATTATAAGAACATATCTTTATATATGTTATAATATATTTATTAACTTATATTAGATAAAATATGTGAATAAGATGTAGAAGAAGAAATAAGTGTGAATGAATCGATAGAGGATATTGCATCTTCTCCGATGAGATCCATCTAGATATCCTCTTAAAGAAACAAGAGTTATTCATGTGAGAATACTAGAACCTATATAATATGACTATAGAAGTATATGAGGCAATTACTATGGTTATATATGATAGTTAAGGCTCAATTGTAAGTCACGTTGTTAGGGAGGATGTGGCCTTTTATAATTGAGGTGAGGGGCATATTTGGAATCTAAAAAAATATTAATTTATAATAAAATCAAAACACATTAAGAATATTTTAAAATCACAAAATTATAAATATGAGATGAGATAAGGTTTTAATATCATCATCTAATAAATTTTTAACAAGTTTTTTTATCAATTTAAATCTTATCCTTTTAATTAAAACTTAGTTACTCTATTTATATGTAATAATGGTAACAAATATTTCTGTATAATACGGGTAAAATAATTACTTATTTAATGTTAGATAGAACATAAATGAATAACATAAAACATTTTTCACTATATAAAAATTATTATAAATTTTTAAAAAAAATTATCACTTTTAAATAATTTAATAATAAGTTATTTAGATAAATACTAAATAGTGCCAATTAAGACACTATTCAACTTATAGAATTTAAAAATATCAATAAAAGATGTTATCCTCGAATAAAATTATTTATTATATCTATATGGGTTATATTTAATAAATAAAATTCATTGGATATATGAAGTATCCAACTTATATTTTTAAATGATTTTTTATAGCATTAATGTTATAATTTCATTATTAAAATAATTACTACATGAGTTTTGTGTAAATATTTATTATAATTATTTTTTGGGAAATAATACGAAATAAATTAACATAAAAATTATACATCTTCTATATTATATAATAATAATTATAATAGAATATATATCTTTGAAACACCAAAAATGAAAATTATTAATTCAATAAAACATGAATGTGACAACATTAACATCAATTTAAATAAAATATTATAAGACTCATAGTATTTTTCATGTAGATATAAATGGTAAATAGCTCATACATTGGACTATTATGATTAATATATACATAACCAATTAATATTTTGTCATGAGTTTTGGCCTTTTAATATTTAATATCATTTTAATTAAAATTATTTTATTTATTTTTCATCAACTAAATAATTATTACATCATTGATTTATAATCATTTTGAGTAATTATTTAATACTTAAATATTAAAAAATAAATCAAAATGATAAATATAAAATTTTAAAATATGTATTTATAGTGGATTTTATCTTTTTTATTACCTTATTTTATAAATGATAATGTTATTAAAATTTGAGTAACGTATATTTAACGATTCATTAAATAAAATATATTAAATTTCCTAAGCTCACCCATTTGGCTTCCAAAGGATATCATTTACACCCAATGATGATTTATCGTGAAATTCACTCATCAAATTATATTAGGACACATGTTAAAGTAATTTTATAACATTATATTTACCCTTAGTTACCTGATTTACATTTTTACTATATTGATAAAATTAATAAAGTTACTTTTAATAATGTAAAAAAATAAAATAAATTTATTAAAATAATTTTGAACCACTCATTCCAAATGTGGAATCTATTTTCCAAGACCATCATAGTCAAAAACATCCATTAGTAATCTGACTTCACTCCTCATTCTATCCCAGTATGACTTAACCGTGATAATTTTCCATTCCATCCCAGTATTACTGAACTGAGATCAACTCACATTCCATTCATGTCTATCTCATGAGATATATTTATTTACCTAATGAATTGTAAATAGATATATGGCCCACCCATATATTATTAAAATCATTCTTATGTGTTCCAAAAAATTATAAATCATTTTTCCCAGCATAACCCATTGAATAAAATGGCTTTCTTAAACATCACTCGATCATCTCATAATCCATGTAAAACTAATAGATTTTATAAATAACATAAATTTAAAAACCAAATAAAACCATAATATTAATAGGAACAATATACTAAAAATATTACCCTATTAATTAATGTTATCATAGAAGTAAAATAATCTTTATTGAACAATTGAAATTAATTCTTGATGAAAATATCATTTTTTCTTCCCAAAAAATTACTTTTCTCAAAATTCCACACAAATTTAAAAGAATGTAATTTAATTGAATGTAACAATGAGATATTGTAAAGGAATATTCTCGAACTTAATTATTTATAAAAACATAAAATTACATTTATTTTTTATTAATTAAATGAAAATATTCTTCTCAAAAAAATTTCAGATAAGTCAATATATACCTCGTATCGAAAACAAAAAAAAATTCCATTCATACAGTTTAATTAAATAAATAACCAATTTGTAATATTTAATTTAAAAAATTAATTAATATTATATATAATATATTATAATACATATATAATAAATTACATAGATGATAAAAAACCCCCAATTAGTACTTACATATAAAGAATAACATATAATAATGAAATTGTGAAATTATTTGTACATATTTATAATCTATGAAATAATATGACTCATTAACTAAAGGGAATAATATGAATATGTAAATACCAGAACTGTAAAAATAAGATTCATAAAAACATTATTTAGAAGCATAAATACTACATAAAAGAAATAGGTGGTGTATAAGACATATGTCCCACAAAAACAATAGTAAGGAAAAACAATCCCTTAAATTAGGTATGGGTTCTATTTGACATGTCCAGTCCTCATATATAAGAATTTATATAATGTTCATAACTTTCTCTAGAATAATTTTAATTTTTCTGATATCATAATTGATTATATTATTACCTGTTTGTAAATAACATTATTACTCATCCTTCAGGTAATGACTAGTTTATTATCATATGCATGTTTTGTAGAATAAGATCATGTTCCTCTTTATAAGGAATAGATATATCATGTATAGAAGGATTTTAAAACAATATATATCATATATATTCAATCCCACAATTTATATAATCAATTTTCAATACATATCATGTAGAATTAATTGCATCACATCATGGAGACTGTAGGTCGTATTTACACACGAGTGATGATATCATTCAATTAATTATGGAATGGCATGGAATCAGATGGAATATATATTATTATAGAAAAAATATCTTATTATAATAATCATATATATTTGTTATATCTATCATTATACCCATTTATTTATGGTTATGGTGAAAAACAACTTACACCAAGGAGTGGAGATGGTAAGTTCTATCTACACACGCCTAGTAATTTAGTTTTTTTTAGGATAGAGGGAATATAGAATATGATTTTTCTATAATCATAATATTATATAATAATATATGTTATTCAATATTTAATACATTTTAATGTATAAAAATCATTAAGAAAAAGTATAAGGAGAAATATGTTTGAAATAATCGGTAGGGGGGATTACCTCTTCTTCAATGAGCTCCCTCTAGATATCTGCATAATGACACAATAGTAGGGTATATGAGTATAAAAACCCCTCAATAATTTGACTATTGAAGTTTATAAGTTCTATTTTCTGGTTATTTCCATGATTATGGAATTATTGTAAAGTGATGTTGTGTGTGAGGATTCTCCCTTTAATAATTGAGGTGAAGGGAACATTTGGAATCTCAAAAAATATTAATTTTTTTAAAACATAAAATCCCATTAAAAACCTAAAAATTTCATTGTTTCAAATATTATATGAGATAAGGTTTTAAAATAATCAATAAAAAAATTTGGACTTGTTTTACTATCAATTTAGGCCATTTCCATTTAATTAACACTTAGTTATTAAATATTATTTTTCATTAAGGCAACAAATAATTCAATATTAAAAGTGTGAAATATATACATATTTGGTGTCAGATAGAAAATAAATCAATAATTTAGAAAATTTTATATCATATAATAATTATTATATATTTTGAGAAATGATTAATGATTTTTAAAAGGATTGAATAGCACATTATGTTGAAAAATAATCATTAGTGTCAATTTTTAAACTATTCAATTTTTTAATTATTATAAATATCATTTGAATATGTTTTCCCCGAAAAAAATTATTATATCCATAAGTGGTCAAGTTAATATATTAAATATATTGGATATATTAATCACCCAATATTTAACATTTTAAAATATTTTTATTATTGTTTAATTGGTATTTAATTAATAAAGTAATTATTACATCAGTATTTTGTGATTTTTTAATTAACATAATTATTGGAAAACAATTTAAAATAAAATACCACAACAAATATAATTCTTCTATATTTTATAATAACACCTATATTCTAATATTTCTATAGAAAATCATACATTATAAATTGTTTTATTAAAAAAACTCTATGTAACCACTTGAACATCACTTGAAATAAAATATTATAAGTGTCACAATCATTTAAATTTGGATCCAAATGGATAATAACTAGTCCCTTGTATGATTATGGTTGAAATAAAAATTAGAAATATTATTTGTTTATGTTTTTTGGAGTTATTATGTTAATTAATATTTTGATGAAAATTTTTTGTTTTCATTTTTCAAAATTAAATAATTTATGCATCAAAATTGTATAATACTTTTAAGTAATTTATTATTTCAATAAAATTGAAAATAAATTATAATGATAAAAAAATACATTTTGGATTTAAAATAATTTCTTATGGTTTAATTTATCTTTTTTATAAACTTATATTATAAAATATCATCTTATTAAAATTTGAGTAAGACTTATTTTACTTTTCATTAAATAAATTATATTAAATGTCCAAATATCACCCATGTGACTTCCAAAGGATACCATATAGACATAAAGATGATATAGGTAAGAAATATCTCATCCAATTATATTATTACAAGTTTTTTTTGGAAATTTTACAATATTATATTTACACTTAATTACTAGATTTCCCTTCTTAGAGTATTAATAATGATTACAGATGTTACTATTTATAATGCCCAAAAATTATATATATCTATTTAAATATTTTTTATCCAATGATTCCAAATATAGAATCCATAGTACTAAATTATAAAAATAGATGTTTTATTAATTAATATAAAACTAATCCCATTGTGGGAATGAGAAAAGATACTTTTAAAGTAAAAACATTACAAATTTTTGAAATGTTTTTATATCAAAATAAAATGTTAAATTAATTCCAATAACCATTATTATATTAAATGATAAAAATATAATTTATTTATATTTTTAAATCATTATATAATATATCTTGACCTTATAAATTATTTATATAAATTATTTGATTTCGAATAAGATTTTGTATATTTTTACTATTCATCAAAACAAGATACTTATCTGACAAAAATAAACATTTCACCCAAATTAATATTTATATCAAACATTCAATTTTTTTTAATTATTCAATCTGAATACATATTATTTTACTAACTTGATTTAAAATGGGTGCCCCATCAAAAATCAGAAATACTAAATTTTTAAATAAATGATTATTTTATCAAAAAAGTTGACTTTGTTCTTATATCATGTTTAGAAAACATATAAGATGAATTTTAAACATTATAATGAATAAATTATATAATTATTTAATTAATAATATTCATATAGATTGATTTTATAATTTTATAAACTCACTTATTTTCATTAAAATGGATTTTGAGAAAAAATTTCATTTTTTTAAAAGGGATTTATTTTAATTTATTATAAATTTGTAAAAAAATAAATTTAAATATATATATATATTATATTTCAATAATATAATTAATAATATTAATATCCACACTCACAATTTTATGGATATATGGTATCATAATAATATTTAGTTTATCACATAAACTTGATCTAGCGTAAAATGACGAATAATATAAATATACTAAATTTTAATTCAAAAAAACAATTTCATTGAAATATTTTATTTTTTTCATTTATATTATTTATTTATTTTATTATATAAATATATTATAATTTTATCACATAATATAATTTAGTTCATTTTCATTAATTTTACAGTATATTTCGCTATAAAACAATTAATTCTTTGGCAATGTTTTAACTTGTAAAACTCGTTTTCCAATTCTGAAGGAGAGATTATTTTTAAATTAATTACTTCAACTTCTGTTTTTATAATTTTGAAAAAAATTATTCCTTTTTTGGAACAATTCGTTCGAAATTATATAAATAGCTTTTTTTATTTTTGGGAATTATAAATAGTATATTTAGTAATTATTATTTAGACAGTAAATAGGTAAATTTTGTAACAACGTGTAAAAATAATGTTGTCATAACAGATTTAATAATATAATTAGATGATTTATTTTCAACATAATTAATTATTGGTTAAAAATGGTATCCATTGGGATACACATGGGTGATATTATATCATTTAATATATTTTAATTAAATAAATGTTAAATATGTGTTAATAAAATTTTAATATCATTATTATTTGTGATATAAGGTTATACAGACGATAAATTAGACTATAAAAAATCTATTTAAATGTAAAATTTATTTTTTTATCATGATAATTAATTTTTGATTTTTATTAAATAAATAATTTCATTCAATACTTATAGATTGTTGATGCAGAAATTATTTAATTGACAAAAAATCAATTAATGATTTTTTAAATGATAATATCCATTAAAAGAAAAAATAACTTTAAAAATTATTTTTTGTCAGGTATATATTTCCCATAATCATCTATGGGTTGATTTATTGAACATTTGAATCCATATAAAAAAATTTATAAAACATATAATATTTTATTTAAAGTGATGTTAATGTTGTCAGCTTTATGTTTCAATAAAGATAACATTTTTAATGTATGATTTACCATAAGATATATTCAACTATAAGTATTTTTATTAAATATATAGTGTTTTTCATAATCATTGTATTTTATTTTTTATTATTATTCAACAAATATGATTTCTAAATAATTACAGAATACTAATAATGTAATTATTTTATTAATAGAGATAATAAATAAATGTTATTAAAAATATTAAAATAAAAATAATTTGGGATAATTAATAAATATAAAGACTTTTCTAGATTATCATGACCTCTTATGAATGTAATAAAACAATTTTTTTATTTTAACTTGTTCTGATTATATTTTTAATAATTAATTAATTGTATTTTATCAATATTGACACTATTTATTATTTATCAAAATAATGTAATATTAAATTAATTTAAAATCATAAATCATTTTATAAAAATATTTAATAATTATAAAAAGGTTAAAAATGTTCTAAAGTATTAATTTATAGTCTAATTGACATCAAATAAGTAAATATTTCACCCTTTTAATATTGAAATATTTGTCACCCTATTAAATGATTACATAAAATAACTATGTGTAAAATGAAAATGATAAGGTTTAATCTGAATTAGAACATGTCTAAATATTATTGGTTGATGAAATTAAAAACATATATCATCTCTTATTAAAATCTAAAACATTTTTTCATTTTTTGATGTGGTTTGAATTTATTATAAATTAATATTTATAGAAATTCTAAAAGTGCCCCCAACCTCAACTATATAAGTGAACCTCCTTCCTAATTACTTAATAAGTCATTAAGACTTAAATTTCCTCCATCCCCTACTAATTTCCCTTATAATCGTCCCTCGTTACATTTTAGAGGTTCTGGTTTTCTCAAAAGACATTCTTTAGTGCCATTAATAAGAGATCTTGAGGGGGCTCTCCGAAGAAGAGGTAATCTCCTTTAGCGACTCTCTCAAGATTATTTATTCTTCTACTTCCTCTTAATTTTTTATTTCAATATTATGTAATAAATCAAGTATCACCTAAACACTGATATTTCATTATGATAATGGAACCACCTTATTCCACCTTCTATTAAACATATAAAAAATGAAATCACCACATCAGCGTATGTATAGCTTACAATGTACACATCATGGTGTAAACTGTATTTCAAAACCAAATTACATGGATGGGTATAATGATGAAAATAATAACTATATATGATAATTATAAAATTAAATATATTTATGAACAATATATATACTACCCACTTCTATATGAGTTCATAATTAAAATAGTGATATAATCGCTCTTGTGTACGTATGACCTATCGTCTCCACGATGCAATTCATTATATGGGATATTCATCAATGAATAAATGTACATAATGAATCAATATAATTCAATATATTTAAATTTCATTCTGGAATTATATAACAATCACCTTTGAAGAATAGTCATGACTTATTCGATTATACATGCAAAAAAATAAAGTTTCTTATACCTGAATAATGAGTAATAATGAAATGTTATTAACAAACAGATGATAATATGACAATATATGATATCATAAAAATGAATATGATTCTTAAGTAAGTCAATGAAATCCTTTAAATCATTATATAAGAGGATTAAATGCATACAAATGATATCATAACTAAGGTAAGGGGTAATTTCACAATATCATTATTATCTAAAACAGATTATACATAAGTATATACTTGAGTATTTTTATCCTCCATATCCATATTTACTAAATATGCCTTCAAAATTGTTCTATATATCCTTCTAAAAAATTTTAAATTCAATTTTACCAATTTTATGAACTTTTATTGAATGGTAATAAATATTTTTTTTTTCATTTTTAGATATGAGGAACATTTTGAAATATCTAAAAATATTATGTGATGAATCTCTTCTTTTATCATATAGTGTCTGATAGATTTTTACTTTTTCAGAACACCATATCTCCATGAAGCATCCTTAAAAAAATTTAAAGGACATTTTCAATTAAATTATTTTCTATTAAAATTGTATTTCATTTTGATAAAAGAAAACGGGTTTTAAGAAGAAAAGATATTTCCATAAATAATTAATTTCATGTGTTCAATATAAACTATTTTCCATATTAGATATCATTCGTTAATAGGGTTATGTTTCAAGAATACTATCATTATTATTCTTATGAAATGATTTTTTATTGGTGTAATGATACTTATGAAATCTATTTGTCTTATATGGATTATCTTTTGATGGAATGATGTTTACGAAACCCATTTTATTCACTGGGTTATGCTATGATGAATGATTTCTATTTTTTAAAACATGTAAGACTGATTTTTTATGAGATGGTTTTGACCTATATCTCCCTCCAATTCACTGGATAATGATTTATTTCTCATGATATAGATTGGGCTGGAATAGGAAATGATCTCATCTCAGTAATATAGGACTAGAATAGGGAGTGATCCGTATTCAATAATTTAATTTCTTCTCTATGGTGGTTTTAGCAATGATCCATGAATAATATGAAATATTTTTCTATGATTATTTGTTTTCTAAAAAAATTTCATGTCACACATTATGACTTTTTTATTATGTTCTATGATTTTTATAAACTTTTATGATTTTCCCCACGACAAGATATCATGCTCTTTTATATTCAAGATACGATTTTAAAATGTTATATTATTATGTATTTTGATTATGATATGATTGATATCTCATTTAAATATCTTTAATGATCATATAATCTTACTATTTCTTAAGTTTCATTTTCAACAATCATAAATATGTGTATTTAGTAATCTTTTTCAAAATCATGTCTAATATATAAGGAATTTACAGGAGAAAATATAGATGTCTAATGAACTAGTTGTTTATGTTTCTCAGTTTTAGAAGACACTAAACCTATACAGTCATGTCATTGTTTTGTTATATTTTTGTAATGAATATTCATTTTAATAGATAATATTATATACATCGGAATGATTTTATTCATGAGAAACCAAATAAAATTAGAGTTTAATGAAAAAAATTTGTTATTAGGCCTAATCCAAAATCTCATTATATGATAAATTATCTCAACTTTGGTGAGTTTCCTAACCTTCATAATAAAATAAAAATGTTTCTTCATGGTGACGAGAGAGAAAATAATGTTTAATATTCCTCATGTAAATCATTATGGAAGAGTAATCAAGGAGAATGTTTCAAAAGAACTAGAAGGGTCTTTGGGTGTGTAAAATAAGGACACAATGCAAGTAACATCTTATGAAAAATGTTTATTTAAAACAATAGACAATGAAAATGTTATTACAAAGACATAAATTATAGTTAAATGATATAAATGTGGAATGTACGGGAAATATGAAAGTGGATTACCTAGTGGGAATGGTCATGAGTAGAATCAGAAAGTCCTTATGAAAAAAATTTATATTTCAGATTATAGAGAGACAATAAATGATATGTGAGATGAATGAAGTGTTAAGGAATAAAAGGATGAAGCATTGATATTTTTTAAATAATATATTATAAGAATTTATTTTTTAAGTATTATAATTAAAAAATAATTTTCTATAAGGATATTTATGGTATTATGGAACAATGAAACATCTATGTATTGGTCCGTTATTGTTTTTTCATAAGGATTGACCGTTGTATACTAAATGGTACCGGTAACCATGAAAAGTGATTCAGAAAATAAGATGATATTTTTGGTAAAGTCATAATTATGGGAGAATTTTATTTGCTTTTTCCTTGCTCTTGATTTCATCAATGGAATCGTTCAACACTTAATGGGAATCGTCCTTCGAGGATGACCGATGCTCCCTAAAAAACCCAATCCAAGATTTGGATTTTAAAGAACCCTCATTTCTGATGATGAAGGGAATATCATTTGAATAAGTGCTCTCTGGAACCACTGATCCATCAAATAATGAATCACAAATATCCTACAATGTAACGTGGCATTAAACGTGGGTTTCTCTGTAGTGACAGATCCTGAGGCCCTTTAGAATAAGATCAAACTATCTTCTAGATCCTCAGACATGTTTTTTATTCAAACGTATATATGCCCTGGTCATATACTGATATCAAGAATATAATATTCTATTACTAGGGTAGTAGTGATTGGAGATTAATATTTATCAGGTGGGGGTTTTTCATATCATTCTTAGATCTAAATACGACTTAAACTCTACCTAGAAAACTGGAAACCTACAATCAAAACATGGATTTCTATGACTCTATTAATGGGATGTCAATTTTAAGACCTTTCACCTAACGAAATATAATGTGCAGATATGGGTAATGATGCACGGTCTGAATTGGGTTTTCTAACACCTAATAGTAATGAACAATCTTGAATCATTCATTGGTACACCAATTAGAATAGACTATAGGACTATTGAAGGATAATTGGGATTCATTGGTCAGATGTTGTTTGATGTAAATCTGAAAATCAAGAGACCTAAGAATATCACTTTCTTTACTAATGGGACTAGATCCAAAGTGAGGGTGGATTATAATAATGTGCCTTCCTTCTACGAGGTATGAAATATGTTGGGTCACTAATTTTATATCTACATAGTTATTCAAAAATAGGTTATTGTACCTAAAACCGTGGAGTGGACTGATGCCAAAAAGAATAGAAGTTACAAAAATATGTTATTTATGAGAAATGAGTCATAAGGGGATAGGCTGGACCATCACATGTTCCTTTTAAAACTCAAATGGGTCCGAACCAGGTACATGATCCTACGAAGATGAATCCACCCAAGAATATTCTTCCTAGAACATCCACCTCTATGAAAAAAACAAGGACATAAATGGTGGAGGAGAAAGAGACGCAAAATGAGGCTAATCTTGGCCCCCATTCCATGGTACAAAATGAAAATAACTATCCAAATGAATATAAATTCAAGAAGGATGAAGTTATGCGATTTTTCATATCTAATGAAATTTATAATCTGTTCAATGATCAATAGAACTAAATGGAGTATGAATTCGTTTATATGGAATTTTCTAATAAAATCAGAGTCTTTTCAGGACAATAGGGATGGTGAAAACACAAATTTTGACTCTCCAAAAAACACCTTAAACCTGGAAGACATACCTACTCATTCTAGTTATTATCCTCCTACTATAATTACCCACAAAATGGATAGTTTTGTAATTTTTTAAAATATATTATCAGAGGGGATGATTTCTGAAAGGACTATCAACACAACAGTGGCACATTCTCCCAATAGCCTGACTATTCCTTCCACGATTTTAGAAGATCATATCATCATAGGGAAGGTTCAAGTAGTTGTTTATTCTAATTCATTGTAACCTCATGTTAAAACCATATTTTATGAGAGCAACAAATATCATAAGGACTGTGAGATTAATCCCAATTCTATTAGAAATTCCTCAAATCACAACGCGCTAACGGATCTGATTAGCCCTAATATTTCTACTAATGGGAAGGGTTCTTTTTCTAGTACTACTGATATAAGTGACTTGTTGTATTCTATACCCAAATATATGGATAAAAGACAACCTAAAAACCGTGTAAGTAAAAATGTGAGGGGTCCAAACCCTGGATCTAGTTTTACATAAAGATTTCGTTTTGTAATTTCCATCATCTAAGAAATATGGAAACATATAGATCCACACAGTTAATTTTTCTATATCACAAACCTAAGAAAATTCGTATGTCTGAGCCTAATCAAAATCTTCTCCTCTAGTATTGGAAACATGGAGAATTTTGGGTTTCACCTAATTGACTCCAACATGTGATCAATAGATTTCAAGAGTCTATGGCTACTAGCCCATAATTTTATAGCCAACCCCACCATAGATATGTCAACTGATCATCATGTCACATTTTCCCTCATCTACCTAGGTTTATATTTTACATGTTCCTTCATTTAGGCTCATAACAGGTATTCATGCCACTTGAATCTATGGATGGATATAACATCTCTAAAATCTGGCATCTCTATTCTTTGGTTAATATTGGGGAACTTCAACTCAATATTGATTGCATATGAGAAAATGGGTGTAGAAAACAACTCAATATCCTATATGGAGTTCAGATTATATATTGATCATAATGACTTGATTGAGGGTAATTTTTTGGGTGAAAAATATATTTAGTATGGGAATCACCTGATTAGATTTGTTGATAGCAAGATTTATAGGGTCTTTAGTAATGGGGCTTCTCTATACCATATCATGCTCAACTCTATCCAAACTCAAATCTGATCATCATCCCATCTTGGTGGATCATAGTGAGATGAAACCCAAACCTTCATTCCCTTTCAGGTTCAATAAGGCTTGGGTCTCCCATCCTTAATGAAAGGCTATTTTTAGAGCACTTGTATCTCTATGAATTGTAGGTATGATGCCTTTTCCTACATCATCAAATTCAAAATTATGAAGAAGAAATTATGAAAATGGATCAACTATTGTTTTATCTCCCTTGACCCTAATCTTTTTTCTCTAAATTATTCTCTTCAAAAGGTTCAATATCTAAACCCCGAATGTGACTTCTCATATGGGATTTCAGTGGATGTTGAGATCTCCCTAAAACTGAACAATATTATTAATCTAAAATATGTCTTGAAAAGTGATTCCTTTAGATCCAAATGGATAAAGTATGTAGACATAAAATCAAAATTATTTAAATCTCTCTATAAAGAATCAGGAATTCCTCTAACCCACATGCATTGATTAATAATGGGGATAGCGTCATTGCAAATTTAGAGGATCTCTCATATCGTTTCATATCCTACTTTAAGTATCTTTTTAATGGACCCCTCTCAACCATTTATCATATTGATCGAGTTATTCTAAGATTGGTGAAATGAGAGGAAAATTCCATTATTATTATTGTGATTCGTGATCTAGAGATTAAGGAGGCTATCTTTAGTCTCAAATCCGATATTTCATCTAGTCTTGATGTCTTTTGTAACATCTAATTTTAATTTTTTTGGGATTTAACTCCTGAAGATATCTACATGTCAGTCATTCATTTTTTAGAGGTGGATCTCTTATTAATGGTTTAAATGCCTATTTTCATTCCCTTATCCTGAATGTTGAAAATTCCAATGAAAGTCATCCATTCATGCATGTTGCATTAGTTATCACCATTTATAAAATAATTTTCAAAATCATTTCCAATAGGCTCTCTCTCATTTCTTACAGAATAGTTTTTACAAATCACTTTAGCTTCATCAAAGGGATATCAATTAAATACTATCTTATTAACACCTAATAGTTTTCTAATCTATTAAAAAACCAATATGAGGTTCTAATATTTCCATCAAATTTTATGTGATGAAGGACTTCGACAAAATGGATTGGTGTTTCGTCTACATGATCCTTGACATGTATGGTTTTGATAATGTTTTCATTAACTGGGTCAAAATCATTTTATGTTATGATAAAAATTTAGTACTTATAAATGGATCTTATAAAGGATATTTTGACTATTCCATAGGTGTAAGCTCTGGTGATTCTTTATGATCTATTATATTCTCTATTATTGAGGATTATCTCTAGAGGGTTCTTTCTATAATGGATCGTAACAGAAAATTGAAGCCTATACATTCTAGAAGGGGTGTTGTTACTCTTTATAATCTCCTATATACTGATTAAATCATCCACTTCACTCATGTGGATAAGGTTAGTATCAATAATATAAAGAGATCTTTTTTTCACTATGATATGGTTTTTGGATAGGAGGCTAGTTGGAGAAAGTCTTTTTTTACATTAGAAGGAGCTTCTATTTTAAGAGGAAAAATGATATCATCCGGGAATTGGGAATTAAAGAGGTACATATCCCCTTTACTTATTTGGGGCTACCCATATTATGGGGGAGACCGATGGTATTTCATTTATCTATAATTTTCAGCATGATAAAATAGTACTTTCTACAAGGAAGGGAATGTATCTTTAAATGGATGGTATGGTTTTTCTACTGAGGTCAATCATCATTTCCAAATTATTGTACTCTTTTATGGTGTATAAATGGAGGGTTTATTTAATCAATATTATCAATATTTATATCAAAAAATTCATCTAGAGTGGTAGCATATTGAAAAAGAGGCTAGCAAAATTCCTATGGAATTCTGTTTTAACATCTTATGATGGAGGTGGTTTGGGTATAAAAATCATGGGGGTTTCATTACTCTATGTAGGCCATGTCTCCACAAATACTTTTAAATATTAAATATTAGTCTATTAGTTTTCATATATTTAGGTTTATTCATAGGCTAATGTCATGAAATATTAATTATATAAATTATTCAATGTGTCTTACCTTCAATAGTATTTTCTCTACAATTGTTGTTGACTCTCAGAGGCTGTATTCTAGGGATTAACCTCTTCATTTATAAAAATGTAACTAGTCTAGGAATCACCTAATTGACATGGTTCTATAGGAAGGGTAAAATCTATATTTTTTAGTTTTCATGTAATGATCATTATGGTAGTTGGGAAAATCATCTGAATCCCATCACATGGATAGTGGATAATTATTGATGGTCTTCTAGAGGTGATTTTTTGGAATGGAAACCTACTATAAATGGTATCCTCACCTACATAGTATATTACAATTACTCTATTGTTAGTTCATTTAAATTGAAATGGATGTGAAATATACATAAGAAGTTCTTATGGCTATCTTGGTCCATTCTAACATGGAAGTTCTATTAGAAAAAAATACCAAACAATGAATGCATGAAGGTCTGTGGAATATCCATTTGTTCCACCTTCACTATGTCCTATCTATATAGGAATGACGTGAACCATCTATTTCGTAGTTGTGCAGTGGATTCGGTGATGTGGAAGGCAGTTGCATGTATTTTTAATGTTTCTCTACCCCAAACTAGCTCAATATGCGACTTTATGAAGAGCTGGAATTTTATGAAATTGTTCCCACAAATCTGGAATATTTTTCAAGATACTATTCAAAAAACTATTTAGATCATCTGGACATCAATGAAAAAAAATACATTTATGAGCTTCATCCATTTCACATTGGCGCTGGACTAGAAGTTATGATTGGGCTATGCGTGACGTGGAAATACTGAAATACGTGTTTTTCTCTTATTCATCCATAATTTATCTATGCGGAACAAGATTGATATTATTGGTAATTTTATGCCTATTTATGGTATAATTAAATTCATATGGAATCCCCTTTTTTGTGAAGGGATTAAAGTTATTTTTTATGGTTCTTCATGGGGAAACTCGGGTGCCTCTGGTTTTGGTGATGTATTTAGGTGCTATTAGAAAAAATCTCTAACTTGTATTTATGGCTCATGTGGTGTTTCCTCCAAACATGAAATAGATATTCATGCTGTTTTTATGGTAGTGGTGGAAGCTGAAAAATGAGTTTGGAGTATCATTTGGCATGAATGTGACTCTACAACTATAGTTTTTTCCTTATAAACTGGTTCTTTGCATCTTCTATGGAATCTCACTAACCGCTGGACTAGATTCCCCGAATAAATTTACTCAAGAGATCATTTTGGTACTCAAAAATATTGAAAGGGAAATGCCTTTGTTGATGGGATTACTAATAAGGGTGTGAGTGGTAATGAATATCATTTGGTGGATCTTGTTCCAGATGAACTCCATCCTTTTTTAGGAATGATCTTTGTAAATATTCTTCTTTTAATCTTTAATACATTTTTTCTAAAAATGGGGTCTTTATTTTCATGTAAGGATCTCATTTTTCACATAACTAGAAGGATAACCCTAAATTTATCTTTATGATGACATAATAATATTAGGATAAATATATTTTTATTATGAATAATTAGATGGTAATTATTCCCCAATAACTAATAAAAAATTTGTGAAAAATTGATTTATGAAATCATATATGATGTTTATAACTTTTTTTCATAATAATAAAAAAACATTCATATTCTCAATATGGATGTGTGGAAAATTATATTATTACCATGTCCCAAAAAAATACATGAATAAGGTATTCACATGAGTGGAAAGTTACATTCAAGATCTACCTTATGATATATATGAAATAAATTGTAGGCCTATTTAGTTGTCATATTTCTAAAGTTCATGATTTTTTAGTTCATGGAAAGATTATAAGGTTCTCAATTAATGGAAATTTTATGATAAAATTCAGAAGAATTTTTTTAGAATAAGTTGTTATCTCACTATATATGGACTTATGAATGTTTGATAACTTAATCTAACATTTTGTTAGATAGATGGAATGACCTATCATTATATTTATGGATCAAATGATCTGTTAATGCTTCAGGAATGAAAAATTAAACTTCATTTCTATAAATAAGAGATGATGTATAATTGATCAAGTCATAAGGAAATGATGAGGTTATACATAATAAATTATGTATTTCTTCTTATTCTAAAACTCTTGTAAAATGATCTTAAGAAATTTTATCCTTGTACCTTTGATTTCGATTAATCCAATGGCTCCATAAATTGTCATAGAATTATGTACTTTTGATTTTAAATTCTATCCTATCCTTTTTCTCTATCTCTCTATAAAAAAATTGTGGTTAGATTTCTCTTCCATATCCAAGTTTTCACATTTTAACAATGTTCTCTTATATGGAAGCCATGTTATAAGTAACTTTGGGAAACTGTTATGTATGTCATATTCCTTTTTAAAATGATGTTTTGTAGTTCATTATTATGATGTGGGATTCAAGTAATGAACCTTTCATGTATTAATTTTTTTATAACCTAGGTGAATTTAGAGGGTGGATTTCATTTTATGTTAGGTAGAATGCAACACCCTGATATTTTTATGATATAGATATATTTTTTTATTCATTGGTTTCTTGTGTTGTACACTACACCATGATAATATTTTACTATTAACAAAACTATCATAGATTTTGGTAATAAAATACTATGTTTGTCTTGTGTTACAAACAATTTCATGTTTTTTTGATAGAATCCATTTCACACAATACAGATTTTTAGTGACCAAATTAAAATAATTGTGTTACCTTATAACCTTGAAATTATGATGGTAATTATAAATAAAATTAACTAAATTATGATAATATACTATACACTTGAATATATATTTTTAATTCTTTGGTTTGAAATTAATTATATATTAAAATAAATCTGTTTTAAACTTTGTTTTTCTAAAAACCTATTTAAATAAAAATTAATGAGTTTATAAAATAATAAAATCATTATTGATGGATTGTATTAATTAAATAAATATTTTTGTATATTCAATCTAATGATTAAAATTTCTCTTATATGCTTCCTAAACATAATATAAGAACAAATCCAATTTTTAGATAATAGAAGTATTTTTCAAAAAATGATGTTCTTCCACCTTTTGAGGGTGAACTCATTTTAAATCATGGTTTAAGAAAAAATTTAAATTTTATTTTAAAAAAAATATCATCATCTGTAATTAGATAAAAAAATTACCTTTCAATAATTTTTTATTTTTCTCAGATAAGTTTCAATTTTTGATGAATAGGAAAAACAAAAAAAAAATTAATTGAAAACATGTTTTTTAATTGAAATAATTTATATATTTACGTTATATTATTTAATTATTATAAATTATAAATAGATTATATTTTTATCATTTAATATAATTTAGGTTATTGGAATTAATTTTTTTTGTGTTTTGATATAAAAACATATCAGTTGTTTGCAATGTTTTAACTCTCAAAACATGTTTCTCATTCCGACCACGAGATAAATTTTAAATAAATTACTAGTAATTCATTATTTAGAATTAAAAAAATTATTCCATATTTATAATTATTGAGCCAAAATTATGTATATTTATATTTTTATTTATGACCTTTACATATAGTAACATCTATAAAATTTTCTAATAAGATAAAAACGTAAATTATGTAATTAAGGGTACATATAATATTGTAAAATTACTCTACCACTATTAATAATATAATTTTATGATTTATTTTCAATCATAAACATTCATGGTTATAAATTTTATCCTTTGGATGCATCTTGGGGGAGATTATGACATTTATCATATTTTATTTAACGGAATGCAAAATATGTCCTACTCAAATTTCAATAAATTTATCATTTATAAAATAATTCTTTATCAAAGTTAAATTATATTATATATAGTAATTTTAAATATATAATATTTTTCTTTATCATGGAAATTTATTTGAACATTTTTGGAAATAAATAATTACCTTAATGGATTATATATTGATGAAGAAGAAATTGTTTAATTGGTGAAAAATTGAAATATTATCTTTCATTAAAGTTATAATAACAATTTAAATATACAAAATGTTGTAAAAATTATATTTTTTACTATATATCGACCATAATCTTACAAGGGTTGAGTTATTCACCATTTGGACCCAAATGGAAATGATTATTACACATATAATATATTTTTTATAGTGATATTAAAGACGTCAGATTTATGTTTTATTAGATATAACATTTGTAATGTATGGCTTTACTATATATATATTCAACTATAGGTATTTTTAGGAAATATTTGATAATTATCATTCTTATGTTATTTTATTTTTAATTATTATAAATAATATGTATATTAAATCTTTACAGAAAACAGATCCATTAAAAAACATTTAATGAAAAAATTAAATTATTGATAATAAAAATATAAATAATAATATAACATGGGAAAGTTTATATATGAAAAAAATATTTATTACATTTACCCCATATAAATATACTAAAATATTTGGTTTGATATTAACATCTTACATTGATATTTTTAAAAATAAATAAATTGAATAGTGTCCAATTTGACCCTGGTGATTGTTTATCAAAATAATGTATTATTAACATATTTAAAAATTGTAAAACATTTATAAAAATATATAATAATAATATTTTGTGAAAAATTTTATAAATTAATAATTTATGGTAAAATTTACATCAATTAATTTAATATTTTACCCCTTTTAATATTTAAATTTTTGATCCATAGTTAAAAATTAAATAGAATAACTGAGTTTTTTTTTGAAAGAAAATGGTTTAAATTGATAAAACATAATCAATAATATTTATTTTTTTATGATATTACAACATTATCCAATATCATATTCTAATATATGTATTTTTTTATGTTTTTTATGGGTTTTGATTTTATTTTAAAAAAATATTTTTGGAGATTCCAGATGTTCCCCTCACCTCAAATATAAAACGGCACATCATCCCTCAAAAATTCATTTCAAATTGAGACATAAATATCATTAATTTCCTACCCATATCCCTCTAAAAATTATTAGTCACATTTTATGGGTTCTAGTCTTTTCGAAAACCATCTATTGTTCCTTTAAGAGGAGATCTAGAGGGAGCTCATCGAAAAGAGGTAGTATGCTATACCGATTTATTCGAAATTATTTCATTTTATACTTATTCTTAATGAGTTTTATCTATTATAATGTAATCAATATAATATTACCTATATTAGTAGATGTTATTATCATTAAGTATCAACTATATTCCATCTTCTATCCATCCTAAGAAAAACAAAATCACCACACCTGCATATGTACAGCATATTCTCTCCAAATCGTGGTGTAATATTGTTTTCACCGCCACCCACCAGGGAAGGGTATATTGATAGAAATAAAAACTATATATGACTATTATAACATGATATTGATTGTAGATAAATTTATATACTATTTACATCGATACCATTCCACAAATTAAAGGAATGATATCATTGCTCTTGTGTACATATGACCTACGGTCTCCACAATGTGATGTTATTAATTCTACATGATACTCATTAAATTATGATTGTATAGATGTTTAAAATGAATAAATATGATTTATTTGATATTAATATAATTATTTAAATGATATAACTATAACATATGAAGAGTAACATGAACGTATATAACAAAACAAGTGTAATAAAATAGAACACTTTATTTATATTTTTTAATTTTTTTTTGAGGTGTTGTGTTTTACTCTACACGCAAATAATATTTCAGTACAAGAAAAAATAGACTATCTACTTTATATGAAATACTATATTTTTCTTCTATTACAGATAGTTTTATGTTCTTTTCATATAATTCTTTTCACACATGACTGAGTTTATGTGATCAACTCAATATTAGTTTGGTACCATATAACTATTGAATTATAGTGGAGGATTTAAATAGTATTAACAAAACAAATAAAATATTATTTACAAATTTATTAATGTATTTAATTATTTGGTGATAAATTAATTTTAAATAAAAATATTACAATTTATAAAAAAAATTCCTGAAAAACTATTTAAATTCAAATATATTAGTTTATAGAATAATAAAATCACTTTTTGGGGATTTTATAAAATAAATAAATATGTAATATATTCAATATAATATTTAAAATTCATCTTATATTTTTTCAAAACATGATATAAAACAAATTCAATTTTTTTGGATAAAATATGTATTTCTCAAAAAACATAGTTTAACTGCCTTTAGATCGAGAACCCATATTAAATCAATTTTTTAACAAAATTTTATATTATATTTGAAAAAATAAACTTCTTATTTTAAATAAAGATTAAAAAATAATTTGAATAAAAAAATTCAGATAAGTTTCATGTTTTTATTAATAGTGGAAATATAATAAAATTTAATTGAAAACAAATTTTATTATTTAAATAATTTATACAATTAATTTATATTTTTAAATTATTTTAAAATATAAATATTGTATATTTTTAACATTTAATAAAATTTTGTTTATTTTCATTAATTTTGCATAATATTTTGATGTAAAAACATTTACATATTTAGCAACATTTTCAATTTTAAAACTTGTTTCCTTATTCCACCCACAGAATTGATTTTCAATTAATTACTGCAAGTTCTCTGTTTATAATCTATATATATTCTAATCATAGGTTTTTTCAACTGCCACCTGTCACGCTCATGTTCTTCAACATCCTTATTCTATTACGTGTCCTTTCTCCAATCAACCACGTCACCCAAAAAAACCAATCCCACCTTATAATTCGAGATCCAATTCGTTATTCTCCCGCTGCACAACAGCACCCACAAACTCTCCCAATCCATCAGCTAAGGTTACAGATGAAATTTGATTCATACATACTATATCCCCACCTCTTCCATCGCCTTCCTCCCCGTCCTCTTCTCGCCTTCCTCAGCATCCTCCACCTTCACCTTTTACACTCCCCCTAATCCAAGGTTTTCTCCTTTTATCCATTCTTCAAATTCACCTCTTTTCACCTTATTCTCTTCCATCCACATAACCCATTTAATGGTGGTCCTTCCATCTTTCGCGTGAGGTTTACCTTAGTGTTTTCTCCTTCTCACTTTGTCTACTTAGTTTTCTTTCTGCACGATTTCGTCTTCATGATTTTTTGAAATCAATTTTTTTCCGTGTATCCCTATTCTACATGCTGTTTCATTTTGATTCTACTTATGTTGATGCTTAATCTTCTATCAACCTAGGGTTCTCGAAAACATGAGTCGTTGTCTCCCTTATTGTTCGGGTTCACTCCCATATCATCCGCACATAGATTCAATACTTCTCTAGCTTGAGATTTTCTTCACACCCATGTAAATTTCCATTTATTTCTCCTACCGCTCGAGTAGAACCTCTTCTTGACCTACAGTTCCCATAGACATTGGTCAAAATATCCCATAATTTTGTGGTTTCCATCAATTATTCTGTTTCCTCTCTCCAATTCCCTCCCCCTATCAGGTTTACTGCCTCATAGGGTTCCTAATAGATTTCACTGGATGCCCAATACACCTATACATTAGTGCCTCTAGGTTTGTGTCCACCTCCGCATCCAGATACTCCACATCTGAATCATCCATATCCAGCTTCTCCCCCCACTGCTCTTCCACCTCCAACTCCTCCCTCATCGACTCTTCCGTCTACTTCTCCTCCATGCTGACAAAAACCTCATTCCACATCTCCAGATCCTGAACTCATACCCATGGTTTTGGGAAATATTCTTCTTCTCCCTCATAATTTAGTCTTACTGTACGCATTCTTCAGCTAAGATTCTCAAACTAAATGTTTTATTTCTATGTTCTACATTTTCTTATTATCAATTGTTATTAGTATTGTTGATCAAATTATCCTTTGTTTTTAATTTATCATTGGCTATGGTTTATATTAATTTCATTTGGAAGCATTTTATTTGATTTCATTTCTCGACCCGTTTTCAAAAAAATTAACCTGCATATTTATTGTGTTCTATTTCAGTTGATGATATTAGTATGACAACTGGTATGTTTTATTGTTTTTATTCCCTGCCTTATTTTATCATTATTATTCTATATTGTTCATAATTTTTGGATGAATTTATTTAATGTCCTCAGTGATTTTCTCTATTATAGAAGTCTATTTTTGTGACTGTGATATTTTCTACTATAAATTATCAATTAAAACCATTTAATATAAAGCTTCCAAAATGTAATGCAATATTACTAATTTCATGTCTCAGTTATTTTAGCTTATTGGGGGTCCACTTAGTCAGGTCTTCCACCATAACTATACCACTACCCATATTCAGAGAGAATACAGATCAAGATATGTTCAAAAGGTGCTCTATCCTCATTTCATGAAAATGATTTACCTTATATTCATGAGCTAATATTTCTAGTTTTAGTTGAATAATTTCAATTTGTTTTCTCACATTCAATGAATACATAAACTAGAATTGGATATAAGTTTTATTACCAACATTCCAGTATATTTTTTTACAAATTTCCATTAACTAGAACTTAAACCAATTTGTATGCATGGATACCAGTATGTGAAATTCTCTAAGAGTCATATGTAAATTTTCTAAACATACATTCCATCATACAACTACCAATTTATATTTCACTGGATATCTGTAAATTGTTAATTTCATTGTACTAACAATGTACATTCCTTTTGTTTCTAAATATATCATATCACTAACATTATTAACATCGTAATGATTTTACAGGATCACTCAAATTTTCACCAGGAATTGACAAGAGTTTCAGTGGAGACTGCCAGTATAACAACTACCAATAGGTTTTTAGTTACGTATTAATAGTTAATTGATTTTTTTGTTAATTTGATTCCACTATTATTCCATTTTTTGTATATTAATATTTTATAAATATAACATTTCGCTTTAATATTATTGTTTTGTTTATGATTTCCCAGTACTTTTTTGCTCAAATTTTGCCCATAAATTGATAGGTGTTTCATTGAAGACTAAGAAGGCAACAACTACAAACAGGTTTACATATAAGCATTAATCGTTATGTGATTTTTTTAAATTATGATTCATTAATTATATTCTTATTAGGTTTAACAAAAATGATGAAATATGTATCGGCGGTCAGAGATCTTGATTCTTCCCTTCTCAGCATTGAATAATCAATTCATAACACATTCATAGGGGTGGCAATAGATGGAATTCAGAAGAGATGTATTTTTTTCATAAAACTGGATTTATCCCTCATGGAGTAATTATTCTTTCATTTTGATATTTCATGATTTTGAATAGGGGGATCCTCTAATTATTTTTTAAAATTCACTTGTTAATTAATGTCTATGTTTCATCTTTAACCTGATTAATCCACTATAGATCTGTTTTTTTAATAATAAAATTTATATTTGTGTTAATTTACTCCCAGAATAAATTTAATATATAATTTTATGCGTTATAAAAAAACACATAACCATTTTCCTCAGGTCATTGAACATTTAAGAAGAAGATTGAAAGTGTATAATTCACGGGTTTTTTATTTGTCCATTAAATGTCCTGGCCTATTAATCATTTCATTTATTTCATTCTTGGCACATGAATATTTTAGTACTGGCGGTCTTAGATCTAAATGAACAACATGGTATTGTTATCATTTCATTAATTTTATTTAGGACATCCAGTCAAGAATCAATAGAATGAATATTGAGAACAATTTTGCAATGTGCCTTTCAGGTGGATTGGGTGGAAAACAATGTATACAAGGTTTGCAATTAGATCATTTTTTAATAATAAATTTATATTTATAGTAAATATATCCATCAAAATCATTAATATTGTCAAATTTTTTAGATACATTTATTTTTCTCTAAAATAAGTTAAAAAATAATAGAACCCACTTTTTGGGTGATAGGTGATGCATTTTTTATTTTATTCATGGAACTGGAATTTTTTAGTAGTAAATCATTCTACTTGATCACATTTTCATATCATGATGAGGAATCATGTTTGGTTTAATTTTTTCCATATAGGGGTGGAATATCAAGTTTTGATTATGTTTTATATGTGTTTTTTTGTGCTTAGAAGATTATATATTGGAAAAACTGCAACTATTAATAATATTGTTAAAGGTTATTTCCTTATCTTCTTCAATTCATGAAATTAAAATATATATTAATCCCTAAATTATATTTTCATAGTTTTCATGATGGAACCGGTTAGTTTGTTTTTGATGTTTTATCAGTAATAGATTGCTTCAATGTCACTAACATCGTGTTTGGATTCTTTTCTTTTATTTTCCTTGTTTTATCTTAATTATTTTACTTTCTTTTGATATTTAAGATTACTCTATAGCTAATAAATTAAATGTCACATGGAGATCATTAAAATCTATGTAATCTGTAGATCTTAACCTTTTCATATTTTTTAGTTATTATTTTTTTACCACTAGAAAAAAATTTCAAAATTTAATTGAATTTCCTAATTTATTTATGTTCAATTGTGTGTCTTTGGTTACTCAGGGATTCATAAAATTACTTATTTCTTTGGGAAGAGTTGGGAACAAATGAAAAAATCTCAAATGAGGGTGATTATTTATTCGTATCAAATAATCTTCTACACATATCACATATTTATTATTAGAAGAACTCTTTATGTAATTTCTCTTTATCATTTTCTTTCATTGCACGTAGTATTGTTTTCCTAAATGTGGTTGATATTGAATAATTCCACTTTAAACTCTTATTTATCATCCCATCATCAATCAACGCACTATTAATCTTCTTAAACAACTTATAGACTGCTTCTATTTCACTAACACTAAACATTTAATCCATTGAAAGAACTTCAAGATCTTCTAGGCCTATTGATTTTTTATGAAAATCAAGAAAACAACACGATAGCAGGGAATCATACCACATAATCACTGAATTAGTGTATGGTGGCTTTGCCAAATGATAAAGAAGAAGGCTTCAGTTTCTTAGGTATAATTCTTTATATTTGTTCTATTTACATATGAGTTCAACACTCTCTCCTTTTTTGGAACATTAAAACTTATTTCACTATTATTCCATAGCTTAATAAAATCCCAACATTAAATGTATTTTCACCTCTCTATAGAGAAAATAGAAAACCCTTAGGTTGGGGGGTGGTGGGGCACTGATGGTAAAGGAGATAGACCTCCAGCAAATACAAATCTGATTATTAAAACCTTAAGTTGGGGGGTGGAGGGGCACTGAACGTAAAGGAGATAGACCTCCAACAAATACAAATAAAAAATTTTATTTGGGTTCTCACCCTTCACCTCCTTAATTTTAGTCTGTTTCTCCACTTTAAAATCATGATTGTGAATCATAGATCCAGACCAATGAAAAAAAAATTATCAGAATTTCATAATACTATTCAACATTTAGAGGTAACATCTATCATATCTCCTGTAATTATTTTTATTTTGGATCAGCAAGTGTAAATTTATTTTAAATATTACTATCCACTATATGCAACAAAATTCACAGGCCCCCCCCAAACTAACTGTTGCAAGGATCCGCAGTGTGGCTTACCCATTGTCCAAAATGTGGGATTCACTATAGCAATGAATCAAATGACTTCTTTCATCCTTTTACTAACAAGGACATGCTGTCTTTTACTAACCATGATATGGATGCAACAATATCACTGAAGGATAGAACATAAAATACTGAAAAGAAAATTCTTCATGAGAAAAACTAAACCTTAATTTCTTAAATAAATTCTTTTTTTACATATTTTTTTATGTAAAATATCATTCAAATTATCTATTTTCAGAACTTCATGTGCTATTATATCCAAACGTCTCATACATATCATTTTAAAATATATCTATTTGCATAATTGTATCCATATTTCTTATAAAAAAATGTACCTAAAACATTCATATTTTACTCTCATTCAATGATTTGACCTTTTACCACAATGATCTACACACATGGATTACCAAAAATAGCATGTAAAACAACCAAATTTTTATAACATATCATTCTATGATTCTAAATATATGGATTTTCACCCATGATAATCTATATTTATTCTAAAATAGGCCTCTCAAGGGATTTTATTCTAACTCCATTGATCGGCACATATGGAATTGAAACAAATACACCTAAAACAACCATATAGAACTTAAATTTCTTTCATCTTTTTGATTTTCAATCTTTTGTTTTGTTTTGTTATGTAGTTAAGAAGGTCCCATATTCTACTAAAAATAGGGAGAAGAGATGGAAGGATGAGTAGAGCAGAATTGGTTGAGCAATCTTCTAGGAGGAGCCCATATTCAACTCAAAACTGGTTATTCCTTTACTCATTTCTTATGTCATTAAATTTATTATTAAATAAACTCAAGAATAAAATTTTGATTTATTAATATACTGCTATATATTTTTCCCCATTCATACCATTATCCAATGAATTCCATTATAAATCATGTCTTCTGACATAGATGAGTGTGAATGATAGAGATGATGATTCCTCACAAGGCAAAAAAGGAGGAGGAAGAAGGTGAGGCAACAACACAAAGAACATATAAACACAACAACAAAAGTAACTGATGCACAGAAGGATGGATAGAAGCCTACACTCATCTTGCAGATGGTGCATTGTTATTCAGCAAGGCAGCTTGGGTCAGTCCTATTGGTTTTGGTTGAATGTCCCATGGTCTTCTCATTTTAATTTTTTGATCATGGGATGTTAAAGGAGTTGGGTGGTATGGTACATTATTGTGTGGCATCTCTAGGGAAATAAATATTAACTATTCTCATATTCGTTGTCTTTTGTATATAACTTTCTGTCTTGATAAGGATATCATAGTTGCATTGTAAGGATTATGCTCTTGGCATTTGTGAATTTTTTTTGCCTCACTCATTCAATTTTGTTCCATATACATCATGAATAGTTTCAATCTGTTTTCTTTTTTCACAATCAACTCACTCATATAATTTTTTTTAATTAAATAATTTTCACATGTCTCATTTTTATTATCACAACCAATGTCTTATCTTTGATATATGTATCACTTTTTATTTTAGTACACACATTACTGTTATTTTGATTGTTGAAGTTGAAAATGAATTCAAAATTTAGTCCTCAAAATTTAGAAATTCATATACATTTAATCAATCCTTTTTCTTTGCCATCATTTTTAATGGGGTCTCTATATTCAATGCACTAGAATTCCATTATCATACACCATTACATTCTTATTAATATTTATTCAACATTATTGTTCATTATCATCTTTTATAAATACTAATCTATTATTTAATAAAAACCAGTAATCGAATACACCATGAAATTGCATGGGCGAGTAGTAGTTTTTAAAAATCTATACAATATTATTAATCATTGGGTCCAATTTTGTAAATATCATTATTTAATTTTTGATCATTATGAATAGTATATTTAGTAATTTTTTTAATATGGTTAAAAGGTAAATTAGGTAATTATTGGTAAATATAATATTATAAAATTACACTAAAACTTTTCCTAATATAATTGGAATAGTAATTTTCAAACTAAATCATATGTGGGTTGAAATGGTATCCATTTTATTCCACTCAGGTGAGATTAAGACATTTAATATATTTTATTACTGAAATTTTTAATATATCTTACACAATTTTTAATAAATTTTTCATTTATAAAATATGGTTATTTAGATTATAATTCAGGTATTAATACTCATATGAAATATAGTGTCTTTATTTATAATGGAAATTTGCTTTAAATTTTAATGAAATAAAAATTACTTTAATGGCATATACAATGATGATTCAGAAACTATTTAATTGTTGAAAATTTAATAAAATAATTTTTTTTATAATGATAATAACCATTGAAATTCCAAAACACTAGAACAAATCATATTGGTAGATTATATATCAAACATAATCATTCAAGGGTCTAATTATTGACCATTTCGATATATGGTTATGTTTATGAACTTTATAATATTTTATTTAAATTGATGTTAAAGTTGTCACATTTAGGTATTATTGAATAAAACATTTTTAATGTAATATTATCTAGGATATAAATTTGTCTATAAGTTTTAGGAAGAAATATTGTAGAGTTATCTTAATATGAATTTTTGTAAATTTTTCCCAATAAATAAATATATTAAATAATTACAAAAAAGTGATGTACTAATAATTTTATTAATGAAAGTATCATATTAATGTTATTAAAAATATTAAAATTATATAATTATGGATAATTAATATATATAATTAATTTTATAGATTACCTTGTCCACATAATGATATAATAACATATTTTTCTTGATTTTAAAATATTATATTAATATTTTACAAAATCAATAAATTGAATAGTGTCTAAATTGACACTATTTATTGTTCATCAGAATAATGTATTGTTTAATTAATTAAAATTCATTAATGAATTTTAAAAATATATAATAACTAGTATACAGTGTAAATGTTCTAAATTATTTATTTATGGTCTAATTTTTAGAAAATAAATAAAAATTCTACCCTATTAATATTGAAATTTTTGTTAGATTAGTTAAAAATTAAATTGAATAACTAAGTGTTATTTAAAAATGTATCGTAAAAAATGATTGAAAATATTGTAAAAAACTTATTGGTTGATGAAACTAAATCTTTATATCGTCTCATCTTCAAAAATAGAAAATTTTGTATTTTTTGGTTTGGGTTTATATTTTATTATAAATTAATATATTTTTGAGATTCCAAATGTGCCCCCACATTTATTATAAATGGGAACATCCTCCCTCACAACTTCACTTCACATTGATCCATACATATTTGTCATCCCCAAACCATTTCCTTTGTAACTTCTATTGTAAATTATTATAGGTTACTATCTTTTTAAAATACCAACTCTATATCCTGTAAAATGAGATCTAGAGGGACCTTATTGAAGAAGAGGTAATCTCCTCTACGGATTTTTTTCAAACTTATTTCGTCTTATAATTATTATTGATGATTTGTATGCATTATAAAGTAATAAATTAATTATAACCTATATTTTGAGATGATATTATTATTATGTAACAATAATATTCAACATTATATCCATCATACTATATATGAAATCACCCCATGTGTTTATATAAAACCTACCATCTCCATGATGTGGTGTAATATACTTTTCAACACCACCTTAAATTTATGGGTATAATGATGGAAATAATAACTATATATGTTTACTATAACTATATTTTGATTCTGGACAAACATATATACCATCCACTTCAAAACTATTTCACAATTAAAAAAATGATATTGTCGGTCGTGCATACGTACGACCCTCCGTCTCCATGGTACGATGTGATTGATTCTACATTCTATTCATTAAATCGTGATTATAAAAATATTTAGAATAAATATTTATGATATATATTAAATTAAAATAAATTATGGAAATTATATAACTATATCCTTTGATGATGAACATAAACAGATCTGACAAAATGTGCATATGAAAATAATGTTGTCAATATGTGAAGGATGAGTGATAATTTTATTTACAATTCAGTAATAATATGATCACTTATGATATCATAAAAATAAATATGATTGGGAAAAAGTTAATGAAATTATTTAAAACCTTATATAAGAGGCTCTGACATGTACGTAGTATCCAAAAACTAAGGTAAGAGATTATTTTTCCACACTTTTACTTCTATTGTACATATGCCTTATACCCCACCTGTTTCTTTTTTGTGGTGTTTATAATAACCATGAGTATTTTTATAAATCATATTTTGAAGGTTATTGTATTTACATATTCATATAATTTTTTATTCTTTATGAAGAATTTTATTAAACAGATAATAAAGTGATAAGGGATAATTTCAAAATCTTATTCATTTTCGAGATTTATTATACATAAGTATTTACTGGGACATATGCCATAAACACCACATGTTTCATTAATATGGTGCTTATGATTACCATGATTGTTTTTTATAAATATTATTATGAAGGTTATGGTTTTTACATATTCATATAACTTTATTTATTATATGAGGAATTTTATTCACCTAATTATAAAATGTTACGGGACAATTTCGCAATATCATTATTATTAGAGATTGTTAATACATAATTATTTACTCTGGTATATATAACATCCATGACCATATTTCGTAAATATTATTTCATTTAATAAAATTAAATGTTTTTACTAGGATTTGTATTATTTTTCCTAAACATTTTCGTTTAAAATACATAATGACTTATTAAAATAATATAAATTAATTCTACATTATCATGAAAGAATATTTTCTATTATATTTTTTTAATAAATTAATAAAATTATACTTACTATTAAATGAAATATATTTTTATAATAAAGGATTTTATTTTGGAGTAATTTAGTGTCATTATTTAAATCATTATACAGGTGGTTCGGATACATAAAAAGGATATCATACTTAAGGTAAGGAAATTTTTCAATCCCAATAATATCCAAGATTATTTATACATTATTATATACTATTGTATATTTCTCATCCATATCCTTGTTTCCTAAATATGGATTAAAAAAATAATATTTCTATCTTTGTACAATTTTTTAAAGCCAATTTTACCTAACTGTTGAATTTTTATTAAAAAGTGTGAAAGGAATCTATTTCATTTATCAATATGAGGTACTTTTTTAATTATTTAACAAAAGTATGTGAATTATGATTTCTATTAACATATACGACAAGAAACGTTTTTACATTTTCATAACACCATTATTTCATGAAGCTTTTTTTACACCATTTCAAGGTTTTTTCCAAGGAAATTATTATTATTTATAATTAAGTGTAATTTTGAGAAAATTAAATCTTTTTGGGTAAAAAATGATATTTTCACCATGAATTAATTTAAATTGTTCATTAAAATTTTTTTCAAACATTAAACATAATTATTTAATAGGGTTATGTTTCAAGTATACAAACCATAATATCCTTATAGTTTATATTGTTTTTTATGGAATGATGTTTATGAAATGTATTTATTTTACATGGATTATGTTTTTAGGGAATTATTTTTATAAATACCATTTTAATACTTAGGTTATTCTAAGATGAATGATTTCTTTTTTGTTTCACATATAAAAAACTTAATTTTGAGGTGGGTGGGACCTATATGTTCATCTAATTTATTTAATAAATATTTAAATCTCATGATATATATAGGTCCGAAATGGGAAATGATCTTGAATCATTAATACCGTGCTAGAACAAGGATTGAGCCTCATTAACTAATGGACATTGTCATATATGATGGTCTTAGAAATGTGACTTGACGAATAAGTGAGGATTTTCTATTATTAATTTATATTGAGAAAATACCATTTATTATATTTTGAAATTTTGGATTATGTACATTTATTTTTATAAAAATTTATGAATTTTCCCATGACATGATATCGTGATTTTTCATATGAATGATAATATTTTCAAATTTTATATTTTAATGTATTATGACTATTATATGATTGATATATAATTTTTTACCCTTCTAGATAAAATGATCCCAAAATTTTTTATCTTTATTTTCCATAATTATTCACATCCATGTAAAGTGGCGGTGAAAAATATATTACACCCCAACTTAGAGATTGTAATATCTACATATGCACATGCAGTAATTTAATTTTTCGTAGGATGGATATGTGATTGAATAAAGTTGTTTTTTAACCATAATAAAATCTAGGTCTGTAGATGATACTATTCTTATTACTTAATATTCTATCCAATAATGAAAGAATAATTAGAAGAAGAAGAAATGATCTAGAGAGAGTCAGAAGTGGATATTACCTCTTCTTCAGTCAGCTCTTTCTAGATCTCAATCTAAATGCACTAAAGATAGACTTTTGAGAAGACAAGGGAATCGAACTATCTTATTTATAATATTCCTAACATGTCAATTTCATTAATAACATTCTTTGGATATATTAATTATCCAAAATTAAATTTATTTTAATATTTTTAATAACATTTATTTTTTTATCTCTATAAAATAATTACTACATCAATTTTGTGTAATAATTTAACAAACATATTTTTAAATAAAAATAAAACAATATGAAAAATATAAATCCTCATAATTTAATAACAAAACCTTTAATAGAATATACAGTCTAGAAAATATTACATTAAAAATTTCATAATTTTTAAAATATGAATTTAACAACATTAACATCACATTAAGTAAATTGTTATAAATGTCATATTTTCTGCCAAATGGATCCAAATGGCTTGTAAATCGACCCATGGGTGATTACTATTGTGATATAATTGACGAATATTATATTGTGATGTTTTTGACTCTTTTAATGATTATTATCAATTTAATAAAAATTATTTTATTGATATTTCCTCAATTAAATTATTTATGTATCATCAATAAATAATCTACTAAAGTAGTTATTTATTTTTTAAAAATTACAATGAAATTTCCATGATATATATAAACATATTATATTTAAAATTAGTATTTATAGTCGAATTGATCTTCTTTATAACAAAATATAAAAAATGATATAGTTATTAAAATTAGATAATAAAATTTATTAATTTCATTTATATACAATAATTCATTATTCCTAGTCTCATCTAAGCAGCTTAAAAAGGATACCATTTAGACACAAGAATTATTTAGTTCAAAAAGTACACATCCAATTATATTAGGACAAGTTTTAGGGTAATCTTATAATATTTTTCCCCAAATTACCTAGTTCACCATTTTATCGTATAAATAAAAATTACCGAAGTTACTATTCATAATGCCAAAAATGAAAATAAGGTTATTTACCTAATTTGGACTTAATATTTTCAAAAATAGAAACCGTTTTTAAAAATTAAAAACAGGTTTTTTTAGTAAATAATTTAAAAACATCTTGTTCTTAGAAAAGGGAATATGAGTTTTAAAAATTAAAACATTTCAAATGACTGAAATTACATTACATCTTAATTCAATGTATCATTAATGATAATGACCCAAACTATATTAATTGATAAATACATAATCTATTTTTAAAATTATTACCATTAAATAATAAATTTTACCATAAAAATATTTTTAGGAAAGAGGTTGTTTTAAATTAAAATATAGAATTTTTTAATTGTTACTCTAAACATGAAAGTTATTTCAAAAAATATAAAAAATTATTCCTATGTAAATTAATATATATCACGCCCAATTAGAAATTTTATTAATTTATATTAAAATTATTAATGTGCCAAAATTTTAATTTAAATCGAGTTCTCCATTTAATTTCTGTAAAGTTACCCTTTATAAAATTATAGGTTTTTAAAAATAAAATATGGTTTATTCATAACCCCTGACTAAAATATCTATTGGGTTAATATCAAAAATATTTAACTATATATATAAAATATATATTTAGTAAATTTCATTATTTCCATTTTATAATTTTAATTCACATAATTTATTATTACGGAAATAAAAATATTTACTATATATTTAATTAGTTTATATTTTACATAAATAATTGGTTTGCCAAAAAATTCACCATATATTTCCATAATATGGTTATTTATTCCATCTAACCTGACATGCTAGGTTATAATGGCCATGTTATACCAAGGTTGTCTCATGATTATTTTGAAGAAATGATTTTGTATAATAGAATATATAAATGTATTAATATTATTTAAAGGGAATATTTCATAGAAACAACTAGGTGTAACATTTAGTGAATATGTTAAACCACACCCTCTAATTTTTCATATTGATTTCCATTATTCAAGTCAAAAAATTTATTTTTCCTTAGTGTGGAGATGAATTGGTAAAGGAACTGACTATGATGGTCTTCTCATCCTACAACATATCCTTCTAGAAGTCCAATGTACCAACAGATGGTTACCCCAACAGAATATGTCCAAAATTCATCATATGTGTTGATAATTGAAAATATATAGTCCCATTATCAGCACAAATCAGTATATGAACTTTGTACGTTTCATTTTAGGTTCTCCCACAAGATCAAAGGTCAGGAATGTAGGATTTATTAAATTGGGTGGAGAAAAAGTGGCATCCACCCATTTTAGATATTGATTATTCTAATGCTAAAAAGGTGCACGTCACTACTACATGGCCTCAATTCATCTAGCTAGGGACATGATGGTTTTGAGAGAGTAAGTATGTACTATTTTTTGTGATTCCACCCATCTATAGGGGTATGTGATTCTTGTTTTGTTTGTCTTGATTTTATCTACTACTGATTCTCAAAATGTTGACTGACTGAGTGATTACAGTAGACTGGTAGGGGGTGTCTCCGTAGCAGAGGGAATTCACAAAATTTTTAGAAAAACTCAATTACGAATACCAGCTACTTAGATCCAGAGCTGGAATGATGATTATTTTCTTTTTTAGGTGGATTAGTCTTAATAGGATGAATATACATCCATTCAGAAAGATGATATCCAAAGGAAAATTGCCTCTGATTATCACTAAGATGAATTGTCTGAGAGTTTGTATCTCATTCTCATATTTTGAAAATTGTTCCCCAATGTAAAGAGCATCATCTTTCTAGGATGAATATTGGTATGCATATACAACCTCTCTATTATCAATGAAAATGTTCTTCCATAGAAGTGGAAACTTGTTATTGGGTGGTGATCTGTTTTGGTGACTTCTCGGATTAAGTATGCATGTACCTCTATTGGTGCATCCCTATCAACCTCTTATGAGGGTAGGTTTTCCTTTTTTAAACACTCTACATATGTGTTTTTATCTAAATTAACAATCATCTTGATAGTTATGACATTTGATGATTTATAACACTAAATAGTTGTTGTCACATTACATTTAATTCAATACAATGATACTTCTCTAATTATATAAGAAACAATTATAGAACCATTTGAAATATTATGCCATTATGGCTTGAAAACCTAGTGAGTTTTGATTTAATTTGATGAATTATCATCCCATCTCGGCATGTGAATATTGACCATACTTGAGTTTGTATTCATGACTTCTGAATGGGCCCTGAATATCAGTGTTCTTTATTTTGGTGGGAGGATGGGATGGGATTCCAATATATCTTATTTACCTCTCATAATATAAAAGATTGACTTTCTATTTGGTGGTGATGAGGGTGAAAATTCCCCCAAATGTGGATTTTGGGATTACATGTGGACATCGTTAAACATAAATCATATAGTTTTCAATTATCCAATGATTCAAGTAAAGTATTTTATGACTCCAAATAAGGAAAATGAGATATAAATTTATCTATCCTAGTGGAATGGGGTTGATCTAGAATCATTTCTAATATCCCAAGGACCCATTCATAAGATTATGTATCTAGTAATGGTGATTGAGATATAAATCACACCAGCCCATTGGGTTTTGGATTGATTGCATTTTACACTAATATATCAGGAATCCTCTAGTGAATTGATGATCTGAGATGTAAAGGGATTGGTAGATATCCCTTTCACCCATCGGTTTGGATTCACTCATGGATAGATTCTAAGATAGCTGCTACATCAAGATTTTTGAGGTGGGGTAGCTATGCATGTGTATGAGCTAGGTGTAATGAAATCCCATGATGGGAGGTAGTTTCAAGGTTATTTTTTAATTTTTATTTAAACATCAACATATGTGTCTAAAATTTATTCTTTTCACTTTTATGGGGGCAGTTAAAATACTTGTAGATTATCATCATCCTTTTTTGGTTTTGTCTTAGGACCATTAAAGTGGGTGTTGTTTCTTTATAGTGACTAAATTAATTCTCCATTACCCAGTCCTATGATTTCACCAATGGATATAACATTAACAAAAACATTTTCTATGTGATTCTTCTATTATAGGGGTTCTGTGAAATGTAATCATATTTAATTTGGGTATCCTCAAATATATATTAATGTTACGGCTTCAAATATTATCTGTGAAATAGTTTTGATATAATGGTGGAATGTTTTTTGAATATTTTCATTGTGGTTCTCCAGTTTTGGATCCTGGGCCATGGAGATAGCTGCCAAGTCTAGCTGAAAATATAGAATATTGACGGTCTAAAGGTGGCCCTTGTATCATTGATAAGGGAGGTTCCTAGTCTTCAGTTGCTGATAATTATCCCCCATATTTTATGGTGTATAAGTCTTTCACTCCATTTTTATCTCCTCTGGGATATCATAGTCATATATAGAATGATATTACATCATTTAGGGGAGGTTTTTTCCAGCTAACTCTCTCTATATATTGATGTTTTATCCCTCATCACTAGTCATACATGACTCCATCCAATGAGACAACAGATAGTTATTATTTGGGTCACATACTGAATGGATTGTAGTTCTTCTGGGGTTTTATGTGCAAATATATGTGGCTGACCCTAGGGTTTATAACACCTCTCTATAGCTGTTATTTGTGTTTTGAAAACCTCTCTATATTGATATGTCAAGGAAATGGGATGATTTACTTGTCCAGGGGAGATATCAACATGGGAATTTTGACAATGGAGGATGACATGAGTAGATTGCATGGGATCTATATCCACACTAACAATAGGAATACTATTTTATTAATGATATCCTTCTGCTTCGGTTGAAGAGATGATGGTCCCTTGGGGTTTTCAGAGTGTTTCTCGGACAACCTCATGGAAAATGGAAGTGAGAATCTTTGGGGTATGAACCTTATTCAACATCACAGAGGATATATGTTGGAATTCCATTATATATTGTGTATGGATATGATCCTTTTATATGATGGATACAAAAACATGTTGATAACCATCTGTTTCTGCATGAATGTGATACTATCACTGATTAGATTTTAGAATATTCCAATGATCCTCTTTATTATTGACAGGGTAATGAGCCTACCCAGGTCATGTTCCACAATCAAATGTTGAGTCTCTATCCAAACATGGATATGATCTGTTTATTGAGTCATTGGAATATTCCACCAGTATTTTTTAATAGAGATATGATTCTATCATAAGTAAAGTACCTCCCTCATAGGGTGAGGCTAGGTTGGAGAGGGAATATGATCATTGTTTGAATATACAGTCCCTATCAGAATATAAAAAAAAGACATCAGAATGGGATAAAAGATATGATAATCCTACTAAATATCTATTAATGGATTCTAATTCATTCATTCACTGGTGGAGGAATTGATATGTTTATAGATTCTGTGATCTGTTGGTATATTCTGGGTAGATTCACTAAGAGAAATATGAGAATGTCCCAAGGCATGTTCCACACTAACTTGGTAATCCCTGTCAATAATTGGATTATGAAACAAATCATGGACCATTGTATTATGCTTATAATCTTCTTAGATATAAATATTTTCCCATCCAAAGGAATCTATTGGTCTCACATGGTGATACCTAGCCAAAATGGTTACATGATCCCGTTCTCAGGCCTTTGGAATATGTCCCTAGAGTTTTTCCGCTTCCATGTGCCCCTATCCTACGTAATGTTCTTCTATCACCTATTGATCCATTATTGGAATTCTAATATGATATCGTTCTTTTGTCTCATCCATTTATGGAATATGCTGATAATCCTCATAAATGGGAGAAAAATTGTGTTCTTTCACTAAAGAAGCCTCTTGTTTAAAATTATCTGATTGTTTATCTATAGTTTCATTATGGATATGAATAAAAACATATCCCTATATCTGTAACATTTTTTGTAATATACTGGTGGATATTTACATTTGTTTATAATATATAATTGTATTTTAGAAAAATTTATGTCGTAATATATGTTTACACATTTCTTGTATACATTAAATATTTGAAGATATCATTTTGGAATAGGGATATGATCCCACTTCTTTCTTCCTTACAACACTAAAATATGGAAATGGAATTCATGTAATGGTGTTAGTATATACACCTCCACCATGCCTACTTTTGGAATATTCTTATATACTGGTTCTTAGTGATCAACAATATGAGCCTTCTCACATGCTACCATTGGTATATATAAGCGAGCTTAGTTAGCATATTTCGGGATATGATTCCAATAATTGTTGCTTTAATCTACCTTGTTATCTTCCATTTTTTACATACATGTTAGTCATCGGTGTCATTGTGTCAGGTGGTACCCTCAGCAGGCGGCTGATGGGTACCAGTGGGATAGTGTTAGTGATGGATGTTGATTCGAAAACTCTTGGAGGCGTCTTGACATGGGGGGGGGGGGTCCAAAGTTAACATCATATTCCACCTTTATCAAATACTGAAGGTGGTGATTTTATTTTTCTATGGATAAGATCCTGAATCGGCTTGCTATGGATCTAAGCCCCACTGTATTTAATCTATATGTCATTAGATGAGGTAGAATCATCGGTTTTAGTGGTTGTTGAACCTCGTAGGAAGACTCAAGGGTTAGGATCATACTATGTTGATGTTACTCCTAAACCATTTCATTTTCACCCAAAATTGAATATTTGGGGTGAGTGAGATCACGAGAAGGCCTGTAAGGGTTTCAGTTGTAGCTAATTTTTAAAACAGTCATTGGATGAAGACATTTTGGATAAGGGTGTAGTTTGTGAGGAGAGGATCTACAGTCACGTGGACAATAAGGAAAAATATCTTCGATTAGTGCATCATCATAATCATTATATGCGATCAATCAAATATTCATGGGAAAATATTACTTTTATTCATGATCTATGTTTCCTTATTTTTATGTCTGTTCATTGAGAATATAATCTTATTTCATATGAACCTCACCTATAATTGATCAGGCATAAGATACATGTCAGTATTTTGACTTGTTGTGTATGATATGGAAACAACATGGGCTAACCCATGATGAAAAAATCATCCTATTATTTATTAGTTTGACATTGTTTTCCAAATTTTTTATATATATTATGAAAAGAAATTTTCCAAAACATGGTCAATCAATCATTCAGTTATTTAAGAGATTAATGTCCGGACCACCATTTATGTTTTCTCATATTATGCAAACAAAATTGCTCGACACATGGTAAATGGATCATTCTATTATATTATAGATTCATGTTTAGTTCAACATTTCTATTTTTATGGATTAGGTATAAATATACACTAATTCATGGTAAACCGATTATACTATTATTTAAGATTTTCACATCGAGTTCATCATTTTTTACATCGGACAAGGAAGAAATAATGACCCAATACATAGTAAACTAATCATTCTTTTATGTGGACGTTTCACATCGGGTTAACAATTTATTATTTTATAAGACATTTATGAAAAATCATACGGGGGCATGGTCAGCCGATCATTCTATTATTTGGTAGATTCATGATGGATTCACCATTTTTTACAAAATTCATAGTAGAAATCGTGTTCGGTGTGGCATGATGGTTTATTATGGGGGATAACATTCTAGCACATGCATTGATATTTGGTCACCATTGATATTTTTAATGAAAACTACTGATAGTTGAATCATCCATAACCAGGTATAGACATGCTTTCAAAAGGATGGCGATTAGTTGGGGTTTCAGAACCAATGGTGATAATGGACTCACATTTGTCAATAGGATGGGAGATTGGGATCATCACAAGCATTTGGGGAGAATTTTTTTCAACTATGGGTAATTTTTATTGATTTATGATAGTTTTTTAAATCTCTTCATAATTTTAATATGTGACCAGTTACCCGAAAATATGACCATTGGTTTATATTTTCCTTGTTGAGTATAAAATATTAGTTTTCCATACAAAATGTCCACATGGTAATTCAATTTTATACATTAAGGGGAATATTTTAGAGAATATGCCTCTATATATCTGAGATTCTTATTTATTTTCACATAATGCATGGTTTCTTATATATTAGAGTCGTAATGTTTAGAATTTTTGAATTTTCATCCACCTATAGAGGAGTTTAATATGTCGAGGAAGGGATTGAGCCTCTATGAGGAATCATGTGAATCATTTCCATAGTAGGAATCAATCCCATGTAGTTTTTTGAACACATGAAGTTCAAAATCATGCTTAAAATAAATATGTGAGGCCACTTATGCGTGGGTTATTTAACCAGGATTCTTGATGTGACATCCTACATATCGATGTTATAAAAGAAATTAGAGTTACCACAATTTGATCATTCCCTTTTGAACATCCCCATATTGGATGCCCTTATATGAGGGGATTCAAATCATGCCACTCTTCGATGATTACACCCTAGGGATTCCCTGGATAGTAGAGATTTGTTATGTGAGTGATATAAGCATTATAACTCCGAAAGACCACATGAATCATGATCAATGTGAGAAACATGGGATAAAAATGTGTTAACATGCATACACAAAAAAATATTGGATATATATACTAGTAAACCCATTTGGATGTTTAATATGGAGCTATGGGATTAATAAAAAATCATAAAAATCATTGTTGTGGATGGGATTAGAGTTATTGTAGATCAATTAACATGCCATCTTTCAAATTGATGATTTAGAACCATCAAATCATGGAAATGTTTTATTGTAAGTGATTAAAATTTCATAGGAATATAGGGACATACAATAAATTAGATTCCAATTTGATCTATGGCCATAAGAATGGATCCTACGTATCTGGGACATTTTCGTAATTATAGTTCACATAGTTCAATTAATCAGGGATTACACATTAATATTTCCATAGTATAGAGGTAGTATAGATATCTTATTATATCACTGATTGAGTCAAACATGTTATTATTTCCCAATGTAAATGATATGATCATTCAAACATCCTAATCCCATGTGATATATGGATAGTGTGAGAGACAAGGGATGGGAAATGACCAGTCTTCCTTCATGTGGATAGAAGACTTATGTGTTGGCACTAAACATAGGATGTTTAGTTTGAAACTCGGGCCTTGGGAAGGAATCCTGCATATGCTGGCTATATCAAGAATAATAGATCTCATAGATTAGTTAAATCAGGGAATAAAAACTATGTTTTCCCCAATATAACGGTTGGACAATGTTATCATTTCCTGGGATGCGAGCTTGACCTGACCTTCATTTCTTCCAAGTAGTTGATGATGGTTTTCCTGAAATTCCGTGATTAACTATTATAAATGTCTATGTATTCCCTCCTAAAATGTCTAGATATAATTTCTAGATCTAGTTATCCTTTATGAGGTACTTTTCATAATTGGGATGGAATTTCATATGGTTATCGCATATCCTATGATGACTTGTTTGGAGGACATCACAAGGCCTGACTATATAATTCTGGAGGACATTATGAGATCTCACCTGACACACATGGAGGGTGTCACATGATCGAACTATAATTCCATAATTTCTTCTGAAAAAATGTATCTAATACACTTGTATGGTGTCCCTAGAGTAATTATGACATGTTTTTTGGGTGTTTCATGTCTTGGATGAGTTTTATGGTTATCATCATAGATGTTGCTTAACATGTATAGATGATGTCATGAGATCTTGTCGGCATGTCTATAGAATGTCATGAGAGCCATTTGACAGGACCATGTTCCATCATGAGACTCAGCTGACATGTACATATTTCACATTATGTTTTTAGTGACATGTTTTAAGGATACTAGATGGTCTGGATGAACATCCCATAGTGTTTTGAGAGACTCAGGTGGTAGTCTTTGTGGTGACATGTGACATTCTATTACATGTCCATGGGACTTCACATGATCAAAATAGTATACCAAAATAGCATCATGTGATCTAGGAAACATATCCAAGTGTGGTCAAAAAACCCGGTTGGGTTTTGCGAAGTGCATGCAGATCAACATATAGGTTTTTTTATATGTATCACATCCTTTTAGTCTTGTTTACATACTTCTATCACAAATTCATTATATTTTTCAGTGGTGTAATGTTTAAATCTCCTGTGATGCAGTATATTTATGGGATTTCCTTCATAAAACATTTCATAATTCTATTATGTGATACAAAATTGATTGCTTAAAGTGACTATTCATGTCACATTATATCTTAGGAACTTCCCTAGACATTAAATGAAAAAAACCTTTCCGCTAACGAGATTATCCACTCTGAGAAATCATCTCTACCACTTGGTTGGATTGGTGTAATGATTCAAGAAATCCTTTTTTCATGCTAGGGTGAGGAATTTATAGGCCTCTCCACTATAATTGTTTATATAGTTTCATGTTGAGTAATGTGAAAATCATGTATTGAGTTATTGGAGGAAGTATATGTCATATTTTTATGAGATCTGATTATAGCTCATTCTAAGGGAATTACATGATTTTTATCATCCATAATATCATCCCATTAACAAAACATTATTTTGTTTATAACTAATTAAATGGGTCTTCATTAATCATCCAGATATTTCATGGGGATTTAATATTATCAGGTCAACATTTCTAAGGACCTTTTCCATGTCATGATTCTTATTGAAAGTGTTTTTCATGACCTGTGGAAACTTTTATGGTCTCTTTCGTGAGATAAATATAGCTTTCCATGGGGAATTAAAACGATTAGGACATGTAGTATATTTTATTAAAACAAATTTTAAATATACCTTTCTCAAATATTAATAAATTTATCATTTATACAATTAGGTTATGCAGATGATTATTCAAATATAAATACTCATATAAAAGCAAATGTGTTTACCTTTATAATGTTAATTTATTTTTATTTTTTATCAAATATATAATTAAATTAAAGGATTATACATTGATGATGAAAAAAGTATTCAATTAATGAAAAATCAATAAAATAATTTTTATTAAAATTTTAATAACCATTTAGATAACAAAACACTTGAATAAATATCGCTGTTTGATTATATATCGACCATAATCATCTAAGGCTCAAGTTATTGACCATTTTGATTCATATTGCAATGATTTCAGAGTTATAATATTTTATTTCAAGTGATGTTAAATTTTTCACATTTAGGTTTTATAGAATACAACATTTTTAGGGTACTATTTTCAAGGAGAAAAATTCAACTATAAGTTTTCTTATGAAATATAGAGGAATTTTTTTTATTAAAAAATGTTATTTTTAAATGTTTCACAACAAATATGTTTATTAAATACATACAAAAAAGTGTTTTAGTAATTTTTTTATTAATGAAAATATCATATCATTGTTATTAAAAATATTAAAAAATATAATCATGGAAAATTTATATATCCAAAAATAATAATATATTACCTTTACCCCTTAAGGATATAATAAAATATTTGGTTAGAGGATAACATCATATATTGATATTGTAATGAACCGAGTATTTATAGAATAATACATTTTCATATATTTTATTATTTATGAATAAGATATTAATTTTACATTGAAGATGACACTCTTTATTATAGCTTACCCGAAAAAAAACAATGGGCTTCTCATAAATCTTACATTGCACAAAATGTTGAGTTATACCAAAAAACAATACAATAATACTATTATTATTATTAATGGTAGTTAATGCCTAAAAATTGTGTGTGATAGAATGAATATAAATTACTATATTATTATTTTACGTATGTTTTAAATTTTTTTACTCTTATCCACGGAATTTTAAAGGCATAAAATGACAAAGAATCCAATTTTCAGCATAAAATACTATAATATTTTTACAATGGTCTGTTTATAGACTTTTAATGGTGAAGCCATTTTAAAAATAGTATTTTTCACATTTATAAATTTTATTTGAAATAAATAAAGATCTTTCTTTATAATAGGGGTATTAATATTTACCTTGGTTGATATTTTGGTATTTTTATGACGAAATTCATAATCTCATGAATACATAACATTACTGCATTTTAATTCAAGAACAACTTTTCACCTAATTTATTTATATATTTAGATTATATTTTTAATTGGTTATAATGTGTACTTTTATTATTTTTTTATCTATTAATACAATGTTAGACATTGAAAGTAATTTCACTTTAAATTGGGCATAAACACATGTCAAAATTTTGAATGTTTTGTTTCATAAAAAACACCATTTTTCTTTTTACAATGGAAAATAATTTTCAATTAATACAATACATATGTTTTGAATTTTGAAAATTTTATTACACATTTGGAATCAGATAGTCCAAATTAGGTAAATACGTACCTTATATTTTTGAACATTATGAATATTAACATTGCAATATATATTTACCGCAATTAATGGAAAATTGAGTGAATCGGGGTAAAAACAATATTATTAGGATAATAAAATTATCATAAAACCTGTCAAAGTCACATTGGATGAATAAATGTAGACTCATATCACATAATTGTATGCATTTATTCATTTAATTTATATATTTCCATAAAAGTGATGTAATTTTTATTAAAATAGATGAATGTGACAACATGTCACTCTCTGACATATTATAAGTATAATAATTTTAATGTGTTGATAATACTGATGAAACATCAAATATAAATATTCTCCTACAAAATATTGAAATTATATACAAAATGGTAATTTATTATTAATTTTTTTTACATTAAATAATTAACATAAATATAGACATAACAATGATATAATATTAATTTTATAAAGAGAAATATCAAATAAATGAAATTATAAGAATTAAAAATATAATTTTTGACATAATTGATGACTTTAAATTTTTTGATGAATATGACATGTTAGAATTCAGTTAAAATATATTTTTATACATAATCATGTTGTAATGAATTTATAAAAAAAGATATGTATGAATTGATTCAAAATTGAAAAAATTATTACCTTACAATATAAAATAGATTCTAGAATGATATAAAGTTCCTAAAATTTTATCATTTAGAAAAACGATTTTGATAAGTCCCTATATGTCATAAATAAAACATTCTTGGGTTTTTTGACAGGTTTCGGTAATTAAATTAACACACAAAGTGTAAATATTTAAATATCATAGTATGATTAAAAAGGGTAAGATAAAGGTTAAACAAAAAATTAAAGTGTTAAAAAATATTCTAAACTTGTCTAATATTAATTTTATTATGTTAATAATACCCAAAAACATATAACATTTTAAATAAATTAGTTTGGGACCACTAGAAGATGAAGATAAATCTATAATTAAATAATATTTCAATACATTCTTAATGTGCCCCTCCTCTCTCTTATATAATTCCACTGTTTCTAACCACTTATTCACACGTATCAGGACCCTTCATTCATCCACCATCTTTTCACATAATCTACCAACACCCCTCTCATCCTCCTAGAAGCCTTGACTAAGGAATAAGGAAATTCAAGAATGAATTTTGGCTCAAATCAAAAGTAGTTACCCATTATTGAGGTAGTGTCTTCTCTAAAGTTCCTTTCCTTTATTTTCCTTCATCACTCCCTATGATCTAATATTTATATAATTAAATATAAAACAGTACCATAAATATAATATTATTATTTAATGATAAGTGTTAAAACTATAATTACAATCATCCCATCAAATGGATATGAACATACAGTTTTTGTGTTTGCCGACCTATTGCCTCATGAAATGATGATTGTTCAATTTTCTCCTACCACCTCTCTTGGTGGCCATTATCATGGAACTGTATTTATATATGATATATTTTATTTTTATTTGGTCTGTATTCTTATGCAATTTTAATTTACAACATACCTTTATGATTTCCATATTTTTTAAATATGATAATTTCATTTGAGCAAGTGTAGACTGTCCCCCCCTCAATGTGATATGACTCATTCATGCCATACATGGAACATAAAAAGGTTGAAATAAATGATGTTATGTAACATATATAACATATATATTTTATTTTATTTATAATATACCTATTTATCATTTAGTTTTCATTTTATTAATATGAAAACGAAATTATAGTAGCATTCAAGTGTACGTACAATATACCATCTCCATGAATGGTGCATTTCATTTCCTTCCTCCAAATTTTATGGACTATTTTAAATACATATATACTAGATATATATGATATTTAAATCATTAATAATATTCTGGAGAAAATTTTATTTTTACCACATGGATAATTGGAATCAAAATATTTTTAGTTTTTACTAATGTACTGAACATCTACGAAACATCTGATATGAACTCAAATAATTAATTAATTGATATAACAAGGTAATAAGTGATTTAAAATAAAAATTAATAAAAGTTATAATTAAAATATAAATTAACCTATGTTTATTATTTAGGGAATTATAAAATTAATGGGTCATGTTGTATTCATGGTAAGGGAATTTCAAAACTCAATTTCCACTCTTTGGGTTTTACGCATACATCATTGATCATATTATGACATGATTATTAATCAAATCACTAATTATTTATTTATGATATAATTTCCACTTAACTTTCAATGGATATAATATTTTTACACATAATCACTGCATTTATAAATTTTTATATCAATTATAAGAACATTGTATGTGAAATCTTAACTCAATCACATTTCATTCAGTCGAATATCCATGTCATTGATTTTGTTTTTCCAAAAATATGTGTGAAAGAACACTAATTTTTTTACAATAAATATCCACATATATTGGGCGTATTTATATGTTTCACACATAATTATGTCATTTATTTTACTTTTACTCTAAGGATATGATCAATTTAAGGGATTTCCTCGCAATTTACATTCAATTGAGATTTAGTTATTATTATCAACCAATTCACTTTTATGTTTTATACATTACTTTTTGAAAAATTATTTCATAAATATCCTATTTCTCGTGATATTATAATTTCTTATTAATTTTATTAATTAATTATTTTTATTTAAGTATTTACTAATCAGGTATAGGACTCTTTAACTAAAACATACTTTTAAATGTTTTAATGATTTATTATTCAAAACATTTTTTTAATAATGTCTATGTTTTCAAAATGGTTTTAAGGATTTATGTGGGCATTAATGTTTTTGTATGTTAATTCCTTTAAATTTTTCACTGTGGTATAGGACATATTGTTTCAAAAAATCCCTTTATTAAATTCGTTAAATGGTTTTCAAAATCAATTGAATATATCAATATCGTGAATTGTTTTTTTATAATTGATGAGTGAAATGTTGATAATTTAAATATTTATTTATTATGATTATGTAATGGTAATTGGAAATATTATGGGGGTTACATCATAAACGAAATATGATTGGTTCCATGAAAATCCTAGGGCGGGTGAGCCTATGATGGCTCTCTAATACATTGGGTAACATGACAGAGGTAAACGATAATGTTTCTCTTAAAAGATTTATGGAATATATTATAATGGGTATTACAAATGTATCAATAAATTTTACTCCTACGATACTATGAATGCTAAAATGCGTGTATGATAAATATTCCACATCTTACCATTATGTTTTATCATTTATATGATGTTTTGAAGGAATCATATGATTAAATGATGTAAGCTAGACAGTTTATGTTTTATGGGTGAAAAAGTATGATTTTATTGAAATTGTCATCATGGTATTTAAATTTTAATGGACTAATGGGTTTATTCATTGTTTTATATTCCTGACATTAATGTTTATACTCATCCCATGTTTTTGAAATTATTTTCATGGGGTATAAGGAAGGATAAATGAAATGATGAATTGAAAAATATTTTTATCATGGAAATACTACTAGTTTTATTTATGGAGTTGTATTATTGGGAAAAAATTAAAAATATTAGAACTGTCTTCATTGTAATTTTTGAGATATAATGTAATAGTTAGGGCCTAAATATCTAAAAATATAATCCTAAAAAATATTCAATGATAATGAAACTAAATTCTTGATCAAAACTCAATATTATTTAAGGATTAAGGGTGATTCCTTATAGTTAGTATCATATGCTTGTTTAGACAACATTAGGGATTATGAGTTATGGATAACAACATGGAAATTATCTTTGTCAATTATTTCTGTTAAATCCTTGTTTTTTAACATTTTAGATCAACTAATGTTTGTGACCAATAGAAGACAAAAATCTAAAACAATATCCATATCTCTTCCTGATGACTTTCTTGCAATAATTATTTCAAAGTCATGTTTGTATTACTGTGAAAATTTTTCTAACATAAAACTCAATTGTAAGAAGTTATTGGAGATATCAAACAACTCCATTATATGTTGATACCATCATGTATTAGGGGCTGTATTTAAACAAATCATATTTTCTCAATATTCAAATATTTTCATGAATGGTAAATAATATCAATTCATTTTAAAAATAATTTACCATATCATATGATTTTAAGGAATATTATGATTTTAAAAAGGTGTTGATGAAAGTGACCCTTTTGCGACCTATTTATAATCTCTTTTAAAATATAGTCAATCAAAAACTACTTATCGTATTTCAAAAGGACCATTGATTTAATGTTTCAACTCAGACTCAGTTCGAATGTTTTATAAAAATCATGTTTTAACAGTTTTTTAGAAATTATATGTCATACAAGTTTATCTTCATAAACTATTTTTCTATGAACACCCATAAGAACCATGTTGTAAAATATGAATTTTTATAAAGGAAGAAAATGATTTTGAATAATCAATAAATCATTTTTTTCTATGCATGGACCTTCTATTGACATGAACATTAATACGATGAAACAAGGTGGACACCATGATCTAGGTATGATGTTTATTCTTTTGTGAATAGTTTTATTTCATCATTTGAAGGTGAAAAACATTTCAACATATATAGAAATTTTTGAATTATGATGTTGAGTCACATTTAAGAATAGATTAAAATGAGAATTATAATACGACCATTTCTGTTAAAACAAGTTAGTGTTATTTTGAGTTTTATAACAAGGGACAACCTACAATATGTGTGACAACCCATCATGTCCGGCATGGCCACAGAAATCGAACCCACAACTAAAGGGCTATAAGGGAGCATCACCTACCACTTGAGTACGTTAATTCCATGGTTTTTATAACATATTAATTTTAGTTAAATGATTTTATAGTTCATGAATACGTTTATTTATAGAAAATATGTTTCCTCAAATGGATAACCTTAACATAAGAAAATTATTTTTTTTATTTTCTTATAAATGTAATATTGGAATACATTGACTATTTTGGAAACCCTATATGACTAAAAAAAATATAATACTATGGGATTTAATTTGAGTAGTAATGGTTGAATATTATTTTCAAAGAATCTGTGTTTTAATTGTGTGCTTATGGAGATTTGGGTAATTTATGGAAGTGATTATAGAATTTTGAAAAATATGTGATTAGGTTAATTATGATAAGTATCTGAATGTAAGTGTTGTCGATGTAATTTGGAGATAAATATTAAGATTTATCATTGAATAATATGTGATAAAATACTTTTGAATATTTTGCTTCAATTTATGTTTGGATTACTCATATTGAGGAATTAAAAAGAGGATTATTTTTTTAATGGTCTTTGTTGAACATTGGTGTATTTTTTTGTTGAATTTTTAGATTAAGAGTAGTATTTATTTTTATAAATTATTATTTTTTTTAGGATATTTTATGATCTTGGACTAACCATTTGTGTTTTGGTTTATGTCTAAAGACAATAGAAATATATGGTTCATAAATTTTGGATTATGTGATTCTCTATATGATTATTCTAGCACTTCAGGTGTGACCATGTCATTTGGAATACTCATCATTTTGAGAAAATATGAGTTTCTGGTAGATATTTATTAAAGAATAAACACTACATTAAAAGAAGGTATGTTTTATTATTTTTTTAGTGAAGCTTGTAAATAAATTTCTCATATTAATGAAAAGGACACTAAAACAAAAAATTTGCCCATTTAATTTTCATACTGGGGAATCAAAGACAGTTTAACCCATCACAATTTTTTGGTTTTTAGATTGTAAACCTTATCGAGATCATGTATTCTATCACTCCTTATTGGAAGAATATTTTTATTTTTTCTTCTACATCTATGTTTTCCTACATGGAATAATAGTATGTGTTATATCAAGTGACCTCGGTATTTATCATTGGTTAATTTAATGCGAAATTTTTATTAACACTTTTTCAGATGTGGGATATTCAATGATGTTTCCAAGCCCAATTTTAAATGTGCGAGGATGGAATTTCCAAAATGGGGAATGATGTGATGATAGAGGAATTTATAAAATATTAATTTTTCATATATATTGATATTTATGAATGTGATATTAATTTTATATTAAATATGACACTTTGAATAATAGTGCACCTAACACACAACAACAGGTTTCTCAGAAATCTTATATTGCACACAATGATGAGTTATACCAAAAAATAATAATATAATATTATTATTATTTTAAATGGTAGTTAACACCCAGCCTTTGTATTGGTGGGAATGAATAGAATTAACTATATAATGATTTTACATATTTGTTAGATGTTTTTACATTTATCCGATTAATTTTAGAGGGTTCAAATGAGAATGAACCCAATTTGAAGAATAAAATACTCTAATATTTTTAAAAAAGGTCGTTTTACCATCTTCTGATTGTGAACCCTTTTTTAAAAATATTTTTTGTGACCTTTATATGTCCTATTTGAAAAAATAAAATTCTTCATTATAATAGGAATATAAAAATCGACTTTGGATTAATTTTTTTTTCCTGATTATATTAATATTTTAATCAATAGTGGAAAATAATGTATTTTAATTCAAAACTGCATTTTCATATAATTAATTAATATAGTTATTTTATCTTTACAAATTGGTTTTAAAGTGTAATTGTATTGTGTATTTATTATTTAATCCAATGTTGGTTACTGAATGTAATCTAACATTTCAGTTGGGCACAAACACATTTCAATCTTTTGATCGCTTTTACTTATTAAAATTCAGCATTTTGGTTTTGAAAAAAAGAATTATTTTCAAAGTAAGGAAAATTCTATGTTTTTAATTATTAAAATTGGTTTCAATATTTGGAATCAGAATTTCCAAATTATTTAATTATGCACCATTTATTTTTTGACATTATCAATAGTAACTTTGGTAATTTTTATTTACCACAGTTAAAGGTAAATCAGGTCAATTTTGGTAAAAAAATATATGATAAGGTTAATATAATTACCCTAAAACCTACGAAATAAATTTCAACCCATACCACTTATGTGTCTGAATTAATTCATTTGATGCACTTTTTTATAAAAGTGATGTAGTTATTATTATTAGAAATGAAAGTGATAACATGTAACTCTCTTATCTTTTATATGAATAATAATTTTAATGTAGAGATATAATTTAAGAAACATAAAAAAATAATAGTCTCTTGAAATCTAATGAAATTATATACACAATGTGAATTCTATTTTTAATTTTTTGGGATTAATTAATTACTATACATATTGACACATCAGTGATATAGTAATTTTTTTATTATAGGAAATATCAAATAAATGATAGTATAAATGTTAAAATATATATTATATAAAATTATGATTGTTATCCATGATTTTTTTGGATTACTATGAGATTTTATGATGGAGTTAATGTAATTGTTTCTATGTATTTATGTTTTTATTAATTCTTTAAAAAATCAAATATGAATAGTGTCAAATTTAACATAATTCATAACTAAAAATATAAAATACTTTATTAAATGTTTTAAAATTCTAGAATACATAAGATTCAGCCAAATGGTTATGATAATTCAAAAGATGTCATAAATTGAACTTTTTAGGGACTTTTGACATGTTATGGTAATTAAAATAACCCATAGAATGTAAATAATAAAATAAAATTGTAAGATTACAAAGTGTAATATAATGGTTAAACAAAAAATATAAGGGTTAAAAATTAATAAATACTTGTCAAATAATAATTTGATGATTTTTATATGACCCAAAGTCATATTATATTTTAAATAAATTAGTTTGGGACCCTTATAATCCGAAAATAAATTTATAAAAAAATTTCAAACAATTCCTAAAGTGCCCCTCCTCCCTCTTATAATAGGCCATCACCTCTAGCCACGTACTCACACCTATAAAGCCACATGGATCATCCAAATTCTACTCAAATATGTTCTGGTCATTTATTCTATATGAATTATCTTTGGAATAAGGAAATTTATGAAATCATTTTGGCTCAAATCAAAAGGATTTTCCCTTTTTAGAGGTATCATCTTCTCTAAGGTCCCTTTACTTTCTTTTCTATCTTCACTCTGTATGATATTCTTATTCTATGATTACATAACAACACATACATCCTCATTATTTATTGATTTTATTATGGTAATAATTCTAAATACACTAACACACACCTCCATGTAATGGATACAAACATATTGTTTCTATGTACGGTGAGGTACTACCTCAAAAATGAGGATTGTTCAACTTTTTCCACCCAACTCTCATGGTATCCATTTTGATGAAACCATATTTATATATGATATATAATATTATTAATTTTTCTTATTATTCTGTAATTTTAATTTAAAAAATACCTTTATGCTTACATAATGTGTAAATTTGATAATTTCATTTGAGGAAATGTGTACTACCACTCCTTCAAAGTGATATGACTTGTTCGTTCCATACATGTAATGTATAAAATATTTAATTAATTAAAATATGTAAGATATATAACATAGATATTATACTTGAATTATAAAATATCTCTATTTTATTTATTTGTCAATTTTTTCATATGACAAAGAAATAAAAGCACTGTTAATGTGTACGTATACCCTACCATCTCTATGAACGGTGCATTTCGTTTCTTAATTGAAAATATTAAGTAATATTATAAATACATTTATACTGGATTCATTTGATATATAAATCATGACTAAATTTCTAGAGATAATTCACTTATGACCACATCGATAATGGTCATCAAAACAAGTTCATTTTTTACTCGAGTACCGAACATCAAAAAAACATCCGATATGAAATCACGTAATTAAATAATTTCTATAATATGGTAATATGTGATATAAAATACATCTTAAAAAGTTTCTACATAATTTATAAATTACCCTTTTTTATTATTCAAGAAATTAATGAATCAACCGAACAATTCGGATTCAGTGTAAGGGAATTTCTAAACTCAATTTCCACTATTTGGGTTTTACGCATACATAATTGATTATATTATGCTATGATTACATGTGGAATAACTATTTTATTATTTATGATATAATTTCCACTTAATATTATGTGGATATACTATTTATTCACATAATAACCCCATTTATAAATTGTTACGTCCATTATATAGTCCTTTTTAGTGAAATTTTAACACACTCTACTTTTATTGAGTTAAAAATAAATTTCAATGGTTTTTTTTTCCAGAATAGGTGTGAATGTCCTATTATAGTTTTAAACTATATATCAACTTATATTGGGTGTATTTATATTTTTCACATGTTGATATATCATTGATTTATCATAAATCTAAGGATACAATAATTGTATGTGATTTCAACTCATTTTACATTCAATTGAGACTTATTTATTGTTATGAACCAATTCACTTTTATGTCATATATACATACCATTGACATATTATATCCTAAATCTACTTATTTTCATGACATTATTATTTTTGTTTAATTTTATTCTTTAATTATTTTTATTCATATATTTTCTCATGTGGTACGGGACTCGTTAACTTAAACATCAATTTAAATGTTTTAATGGTTTATTCTTAATAATCATTCTTATTAATGTCATATTTTCAAATTGGTTCTGAGTATTCATATGGATATTAATTTTTTTAAATGTAAATTCCATTAGAATTTTCAAAGTGGTATAGGACACTTTGATTCAAAAATATCCTTATTAAATGTTTTAAATGGTTTCAGAAATGTATTGAATATTTTAATATCATTAATTGATTTCTTTTGATTGATTTGTGAAATGATGATAATTTCAATATTTTATGTGTTACAATTATGTAATGGTACTTGAAAAACTGATGGTTCACTACATAAGAAAACAAATATAGCTGCCTCCATGATAACTCTAGTGCGGTTGAGCACGTGATTTCTCCCTAATGCATTGGGTAACGTTTGGGAAGGAAATGAAAAACTTTCTCATAAGAGATTAAGAGAATATACTATGATGGGTATAGAAAACGTAACAATAAAGGTTACTCACTATGTAGTTTTGAAAGCTACAATATAAGTAATATATGGATGCAAAAATTTAAATTTATGTTTTATGATTTATATATTGTTTTGTAAGAAACATATGATTTCAGGATGTAACATAAGTATTTTATGTTTTATGGGTTAAAATTATGAATTTTTTAAATGGTTTCATGAGTATTAAATATTCTTGGACTAACAATTTTATTCCTTATTTTATATTCCTTTCTAGGATTTCAATGCTCATGCAATGTTTTTGAATTTTTTCATAGGGTATAAGTAATGATATGAAAAATTAAGAATTAAATATAATTTTTATCATAAAAATAATTATTTTTTTGAGGAGTTTTATTATTCTGAAAATTTCGGATTGATTATAATTGTCTACGTTGTAATTTTCGAGATTTAATGTCATAGTTGTGGCCTAATTCCTGAGACCTCTACAACTAAAAAGACCCTAAATGTGAATGAAATTTAATTCTGCATCAAATAATATTATTTAAGTTTTAAGGTAGACTTATTATCGATATTTTTAAAAATCTATAAATTGAATAGTGTCAAAGTTGAAGTTATTTACTATTTAGAAAAACAGTGTATTATTAGACTATATAAAAATGAAATAACATTTTTTAAAATATATAATAATTATTATATGGTATAAATTTTTTCAAATTATTCTTTTCTGGTATAAATATCATCAAATAAGTTAATATTGTAAACTGTTAATATTGAAATATTTTTTATCATAGTTAAAAATTAAATAGAATAACAAAGTGTAAATATAAATTGTATGGTTATGTTTGATATAGAGAAATAATAAAATATATAGTTTGATTATATGACAACCTTATCTCATTTAATCTTCCAAAATAGTAATTTTTTGGGTTCATCTATTAGTTTTTATTATATAATAAATTAATAATTTATGTATATTCAAAATTTGGCACTCACATCAATTTTAAAAGGGAACATCCTCCCTCACAACATCTCTTCACATCGAGCCATAAATATCAGCCATCCCCTACCAATTTCCATTATAAATAACCCAATTTAATATTTATAGGATTTTACCATCTCAAAAGAAAAATTCTATATCCTTTAAGATAATATATTGAGGGACCTCATCGAAGAGGATGTAATCTATTATACTTATTCATTCAAACTTATTTCTTCTTCTAATTCTTTTTCATGAGTTTCATAAATTCTAAACTAATAAATTCTGTATAAAATATATTCTCAAATGTGATAATTATTATTATGGAACAACCATATTACACATTTAGTACATCATTTGAAAATTGAAATCACCATGTGTGTGTATGTGTGGCTTACCGTCTCCACACTGTGGTGTAATAGTTTGTTCAACACCACCTTACATGGATGGGTATAATGATGGAAATAATAACTATATACAATTATTATAACATGATTTTGATTTTTTAATAATTTATATACCATTCACTTTTGTACTATTCCAAAATTAATGAAATGATATCCTTGATTATGAGTAGGTACGACCTTCCATCTAGACAGTGTGATGTGATTCATTCTATATTATATTCCTCAAATGATGATTATAAAAATACATTGAATGAATAAATATGATAATTATTATATTAAAATCATTATAGAAATTATATTACTATAAACTCTGAATATGAATAGGAAAATATCATACACAACATGCATAAGAAAATAAATTAGTAATTACCTGAAAGATGAGTAATAATGTTATTAATAATAAGATAATAATATAATAAATTATGATATTATAAAAATTAATATAATTCTAGAATAATTTTATGACATTATTTAAACCCTTATATAGGATTCCTGGACATGTTCACAGGATCCCAATCCTAAGGTAAGGTTTTATTTTCCATCACTTTTATTTCTGCTGAACAAATGCCTTATACAAAACAGGTTTCTTTTGTGTGGTTTTGATGATACCCATTAATGTTTTTATGATTCATACTGTGAAGGTCATGGTATTTATATATTCATATATATTTTTTTCATAATAATTACTATTATTCAACTGATTATAATGTGTTAATGGATAATTTCAAAATCAAATTATTGTATAATATTGAATATACGTAATTATTTTCTGGGGCATATGATTTATACAACACCTATTTCTTTTGTGTGGTCTTTATGATTTTCCTGAATGTAGTTATTATTATTACTCTAAAGGTTATGGTATTTACATATTCATATAATTTTCTTTATCTTATGATGAATTTTATTTAAATTCTAATAAAGTGGTATGAGTTTATTTCACAATATCATTATTATAATAGATTGTTTATACATTAGTATACTATATGGTATATTTTACATCAGTGTCCATGAATTCCAAATGTGATTTCATTTAATAAAAATGGATTTTTATCTTTTACTTGTATTATTATTCAAAATTTCACATTTATAAAACATGATGACATAGTGAAATTATATAAATTAATAATAATTTATCATGAAATAATATTTTCAAATATATTATTTCAGTAAATAAAAATAATTAAATGTAATATAAAAGTAATATATTATTACAAAAATTAATATTATTCTAGAATAAATCAGTGAAATTATTTAAATCATTATAAAGAGGTACTGATACATAAAGAGGATGTCAGACCTAAGTTAGGGGACAATTTTTCAATCTCATAATTATCTGTGATTATGTATATAAAAGTATATACATGGGTATATTTATCATCAAATTCCATTTTTACTAAATATTTATTCCAATATAATATTCTTATTTTCATAAAATATTTAAATTCAAATTTACCCAATTGGTGAATTTTTATTAAAAGTCCAAAAATGAATATTTTCTATTTTCAATATGAGTTACTTTGTGACTAATTCATCAAATGTACCAGAAGAATGTTTTCTATTTAATTATAAAACATGACTGGTTTTTTATTTTTCATAAAACCATACATCCATAAAGATTCCTTTATAATATTTCAAGGTTTTTTACAATGATTTTTTTCATTTAAAATTGATTGTCATTTTGAGAAGTTAATAAATTTTTGAATAAAATATGATATTTTCCTCAACAATTAAAAATGTTTGTTCAATCAAAATTATTTTCCATTTAAGATTTAATTCCCAAATAGAGTTATTATTAATGTATACTATCATTATTAACCTTATGGTTTTATTATGTTTATTTGTGGAATAATATTTATGAAATCTATTTGTTTTACATGGATTATGTTATGATGCAATGATGTCTATGAAACCAATTTTATTTATTATGGTATACTATGATGACTATCTTTATTTTGTGAATCATTTAAGACTGATTTCATAATGAAATGTTTGAGACCTATAGCATCCTTCAATTAATTGGGTAAATAATTATATCTCATTATATATATAGGGCTACAATATAAAATGATCTCAGTTCATTAATATAGAACTAGAATGAGGAGTGAGCCCGGTTCAGTAATTGACTTTGTCCACTATGATGGTATTTCCAATGAGACTTGACTAATATAAGATTATCTTCTCTGATTTATGTGTATGGAACAATATTCCATGTCATATATTATATCATTTGGGATTACGTTCATTAAATATTATATACATTTATGATTTTTTCGATTAATTGATATCATTTTCTTTTATATGTAGGATATGATTTTAAAATATTATGTTATAATGTCTTATGATTATAATATGTTTGGAATATAATTTTTTACAATTATATATAAAATGATACAAAACTTTTTTATATTTCTTTTCCATCGTTATTCCCATTCATGTAAAGTGGTGGTGAAAGACAGATTACCCGATTGCGTGGAGATTGTATGTGGTATGTTCATGCACATGATGATTTCGTTTTTCATATGATGGATATAATGTGGAATAAATTTTTTTAATAAGTATAATAACATCTAGTTATGTAGATAATAAAATATTTATTACTTAATATTGGAAACAAATAAATTATTAAGAATTAGAAGAAGAAATGATCTTCAGAGTGTCAGTAATAGAGATTACCTCTTCTTTAGTGAGCTCCCTCTATATCTATTCTTAAAGGCACTGATGTTGGTTTTCTTAGAAGACTGGTACCTTGATAACATGACTAGGTAATTTGATAGTGGAAATGGTGTGGGTATGGATGAAATTGAAGTCTCAAAGTGTTATAAAAAATGTAGTAGGAGGTTTTATTTTATAGTTTAGGTTGGGGGATCCTTTATAGTCTCTAAATATATTTTTTTATTATAAATTCAAAACACATCTAAAAACCTAAAAAATGTCTTATTTTCATAGATGAGTTAGGATAATTATGTCATATCATCAACTAATAATTTTTATTCATGTTTTTCTCTCATTTTATCCTTACCATTTTCATTTAAAAATTATATATTCTATATAATGTTTAACATTACTATCAAATATTTCCATACAAAAAAAGTCAAATATTTAATTATTTTATATAAATTATTCATAAATAAATACATTATAACATTTTTGAAAAAATCATAATTATTATATATATTTTTTAAAAAATTTATGTTTATATATGATCTTATAAAAAGTTATTTTTATAAACAATCAGAAGTGTCAATTATGACACTATTTAATTAATTGATTTTAAAAAGAATTAAGATAACATGTTAAATTTGAACTAACTATTTTATAATATTCCTAAGATTCCAATTTCATCAATGTAATATTTTTATTATATAATTTATCAAAAATTATATTTATTTTAATATTTTTAATAAAGTTTATTTGTTATCTCCAAAAAATAATTACTACATTATTTTTGTGTAATTGTTTAATATATTAATTTTTTGAATAAAAATAAAATAATATGAAAAATATAAATGCTAATGATTTAATAATAAATCACATAATAAAATATAATTTCTATAAAATCTGAATTTTAAAATTTTATAATTATTAAACTATGAATGTGGAAACATTAACATTACATTAAATATAATATTTTAAGTTTCATAATCTTATCTATATAGATCCAAATTTTTAGAAAATCATTTTTTGGATTATTATGGTGAATATATACATGTCCAATAATATTTGGTCATGTTTTTATGTCTTTTAATAATTATTATAATTTTATTAAATAATCATTTTATTGATTTTTCATCAGCTAAATAGTTTCTACATCATCAAGGTAGAAGCTATTTTGAAAATTTGTTATTTCTTAAGATTTACAAAGAAAATATCAAAAAGGTAATATTATATTTAAAAAGAGACTTTATAGTAATATTTATTTTTTTATAGCAATATATTAAAAATTATAAAGTTATTAAAATTTGAATAAGATATATTCAGCTTTTCTATTATCAAAATTAATTAATTGTCCTAATCTCTTCAAAGTGGCATAGAATGGATACCATATCGACACAAGTATTATTTAGTTCAACACACACTCATAAAATTATATTAGTACACGTGTTAGGGTAATTTTATATCATTATTTTAACCCATAATTACACATTTTACCCCTTTAATATATTAATATAAATTAATAATCTTACTATTTATAATTCCCAAAAGAATAGAAAAATATTTATATAAATTGGACATACTGATTCATAAATATGGAATCCATTTTTAAAAATTCATTACACATAAGTTTTATTAATTAATTTAAAAATAATCTCATTCTTTGAAAGAGAAAATGATTATTAAAAGATAAAACACTGCATAATACTGAAAGGTTTTTACATCTGAATTCAATACAAAATTAATGATAATGACCTATAATATATTTATTTCTAAATATATAGTATATTTATACTTTATAACCATTCAATAATATAATTTTACCATAAAAAAAATTTCGATGAAAGTGGTTTTTTTAATTAAAATTTACCATATTTTTACTATTCCACTAAACATTAAAGTTATTAGAAAAAAATAAAAAATTCAACCATTGTAAATTTTTATATTTCACATCCAAATAAAGAGTTTATGTTCCCATATTAATATTATTATTTTTAAAATATATTAATTTTACAAGGGTTATCCCTCCAAAAGCCGTAAAATTACCTTTTTGAAAAATATATGTTTTTATAAATAAAATATGGTTTATCCATACCTTGTGACTATAATATCTATTCGGTGAATATAAAAAAATTATTTTATTTTAACAAAAAAAAAATTAAAAATAAATGTAATATATTTCATGAAACATTATGTCTCCACATAATGACACTTTATTTAAAGGATATTGTTATAAACTAATCATTAAAAAACAATTTTACTAGTTATGTGTTTGGAATTTCAAAAAAACAACATACAACATTGCGATCAGTTGGTTATTTGGAGTTTGATAGAACCAATATAATTTGTTTGTGAATAGTAACATAACCTTATGAATAGTGACTTACCCTTAATAATAGTAATATGAGACTTATAAATTTTAAATCTGTTACATGTATAGAAACATCACCCATGAATGTATAATAATAAGGGCATATTGTAATTGATAATATTATCATTATATAGTTGTTGGTATTTTTTTAAGCCATATATATTTAATTAAAATTTTATGATTAATTAAAAAATATAAATACAAATCTATTTCTATAAAATGTAATCAAATACTATGATATTATTGTCTTTGGTTTATAATATAATTTTTTAAAATGTTGATTAATTTTTCAAGGGGTTATAAAATGAGTTACTATTTTAAAATTGTCATTTTTCAAATAAATTTGGATTTTATTTGAAAAAATAATCTAATGTAATATAAAAAATATTTTCAACAAAATTGAGTTACTTTTTTAATTATACACATAATAAAATAGTAAGGGAGAGTTTTTGGGATTTTTCTAAAATACATGAATTATTGTGGATATTGAAATACTGTAATTAACAAAATATGATAAATAAATGAATTTATGCATCATTCTAGAGTCGTGGAAGTTGTAATTGATAATTTTTTTAATCTCACATTAACATATTAATATTTTGAGTCACATGAATCAATACTTTAAATAGTCTTTAGCAGAAATATTAAACAAATGATTTAAATAATGTAAAACCCCTCCTCTCGTACACTAGAAATACCACCTTCACCTCCGCTTCCAGTCACACCAGTCAATCCTTGATCACTGTATAAGATCTACCAAAAATCATTCCATAGCCCTTTCCCGAAGTACAAGACCTTATTGTCTCACCAAAAGGCGAAACCTATTGTCCTTAAACAGGAGCTCAAGGAGAAAATATCAATAGGTAAAGATCCTCTTTCATTTTTCTTGTGTTTTCATTTCAATTCGTTAATTTTGTATACTCACATATCCTCCATGTATCCAAGAGCCATGAAATATCTAGTATTACATATATATTCTGTATTTTTATTGTGTTTATTGAATAATTCATGATTATTATTCCTCTCCTCTTCCACATATTCTAAAAATAAAAACATTGTATGTGATGTGCCAATTTACCATAATCGAGCATGTCGTGTTTTCAATTTTCATTACTTCCATATAAACTTGCTATAAATCTTTTTTAATGTATGAAATAGATTGTAAATTATATGATATATCCTATTTCATTTTATGGAGTTTACATATATATAATATTATGTTATATATTGAAACTACTTCATGATTATCAGAGAACCCCCAAAATGATCTAAATAGACATCACAAAAGATTTATCTAATCATTGATACTCATACAATATTACCAAAATTATTTATGGAATCATTTAATATTTTTTAACCATATGAATACCATATCAATCCATTTCTATAATTTTATTTTCATATGAAAAGGAAATAAAATACAAACAGGCAATAGAAATCATGTAAAGAATGCAACCGAAACAGCAGATAGAAAAAATACTAAAAATTAATGGGTGAAATGATGTTTTAAAATGATCATATAACGTGTTATAAATATAAATATATATATTTAAGATATTAATAGCACTCTTTTAACCATTATACAAGAGTATAAATAACGTTTTAAGGAAGAAAAACCTGTGGTAAGGGTGTTTTTAACCCAATTTCTATTCTTTGGGTTAACCTTCTACATTATTCATTATATTGTATTAAGACTATTTTTGTGATTAATTTTAATTTATATTATTTAGTATTATGTGTATTTATAGTATATATGTATATCCATTTCATTAAATCAATTCTCACTCCAATTATTTTTGTAAGGAACTTTACTTTTAAAATCCTTTTAAAATTCTATTAAAGGGAATTCAACAAAAGACAGTTTTTCATATATATGGAATGAGTGGTTTCTTAGGAATTAATGATACTGTATTACTATGAAATTTTACTTGGAGATATATATGTTGGTTTGAGACCATTAATGTTCCTGATATGTTTGTTTTAGCCCATTATAACTCCTCATATGTTGTGTTGAGTGAGTTATAGCTCAAGATATTACAAGTGATCCCCATTATAGCTCTCCAATGCATTGTGTACTCAAAATATAGAAGTTTACCAAATAGTTATTCCTTTTTTAAGGGTGATTTTACATGTGATATGTTAAATATGTCCTAATGATACTACATGATGTTTCTATGCGTACTAATGAGTTTTATGAAATGGTATTTATGGGATTTTATGTTATCACATGACAAGTGATTTTATTCTTTATATCCCTTACAGAGATTTTTGTCTTCATCCCATGAGTCTAATTTTTTTGAAATCTTATAATTATGCGTTTTAGAAATAATTTATAAAATTTAAATCTCAGGATTATTTGTCAATGAAATAATATTTTATTTGAATTCATTTGTATTTTGAAAAAAAATGGATACAATTTTTTTAGTATCTACATGCATGATTATGAGATGTTATGTTTATTTTATGTTCAAATTACCAAAAAAAATTAAACATGAGAATATCATAAATTTCAAAGGATGTATGTTTTTGTATAAACATCAAGATTATTTAATGAATTAAGGTAAGGTCCTTATAGTTGGTATCAGATAACAGTTTAGAAAACTTTTGGTTTTAAAATGTTGTTAATAGACTACCATAAATTTTTTTTACTTTATGATTGAATTAAACATAAATATAATTTAATGATTGTAATGTTGCTTCATCAAATATATGTCTGTTCAAAATGGTTTACCACAAAAGAAATAAGGAAGCTAAAGTAGGAAGGAACCAGGAGACTTATATATGTCTTAATCAACATCTTGTAACGTTGGGAATCGAAACCGAGTAGTTTGTGACAATAATGGATCAGTTGACTCGGTTGATTAATGGTGGTGGTATTGATGCTATATAGGAGCCTCACCTACCAAAATGAAAAATTTATTTTGTGGATATTTTTATGAGGAAACATCCTCCAGCAATCAGTGGAACCACATATCTGATAATAATCAAAGGATGGATCAATGCTCTAGAAAAGATTTTTGATATCATAGAATGTTCAGAATGTCAAAAAATAATACTAGACATTTATCATTTTTAAGGTAAATCTGATCAATGGTGTTTAATGGTTATGAATAATAGAAAAGGATATGATCCTAACAGTCTGGAATAGGATTATTTTAAAATTATTTTTCTAGAAAAATATTTTCAAAGAACTGTTCGATAAAGAATAGAGAAAAAAATAATTGGAATTTATGAAGATAGATATGATTCTATAGAAGCATATTAATCCAATCATACAAGACTATCAAGGTACTTCATGATTTTAATCCGGATTCTGATAGTAAAATTAACAGATGTTTCTCGGGTTTGAAATCATTTTTATGAAGATTATTGGCTCTATGAGATTTTAAAATCTATTTGAAACTATTTCATTTTGCGGGAAATGATAAGATATAGTTCATTGACACTTATGTGAATTTTGAAAAAAATAATTATAATAATTCAGGCTGTCTTGGATTGGGGAAGAATAATTCAATAAAATCTAATGCTAAGAAAATCAATTTCCATTCTTATGAAAAGTGTGATAAAAAGTATCCTGGTGATTGTCTTTTAAATTTTGTGAAATTATATTGATGTGGAATGTTTTTAAACTTGTCATGGGAGTGTAAGTAAAAAAAAAAATTAATGAGAAGATTCCGGTGATATTCATTCACTGTAAGTAATTGGGTCATTTTGTAATGTCTGTCCAAAGCTAGTAACTCAGACATGAAATTAGAAAGATTGAAAGTAAAAGGTTGTGGAAAAATCCTTTGAATCCACATCAGTAGATGATGATCTTTAAAATGAGGTGATGACATGTACATTTCTTATTTTTAAATATTTTCCAAATGTGTTGTTTTATTCAAGGTCTACACATTCTTTTATTTCAGAGAATGTTTTTTCAAAATTAGTAATCCATGCTCCTTAAATGGAACCAAAAATCATGGTAAAAACGCGTGGTGTAAATATTACATAAAAAAGAATTTATAAGAATCAGCCTATATTTTTTGTGTGGAAGGATTTCACTAGAAAACCTAGTTGTATTGCCTATAGTGTAATTTGATTTTATTTTTGGTATGGACTAGCTTTCTATTTAACATTATATGATATATTACAGATCGAAAGATTATTTTTTCAGAAAGACTCTTAGTTTCTTGAACAAGAATGAATTCAATCCACTAATAACATATCTGGATTCTACGAACCATATTAAAAATAGCAATAAAATTTATCATGATCATATATTTGATGATTTAGGATCAATCAAAAATAAAGATGTTCTAGTGGTATATGAGTACCTAGATGTTTTTCTTGTTGATTTTACAAGTGTTATTCCTAGTTGAGATGTTGAGTCTTGTATTGCAATATTTCAGGATATTAAACCAATTACTAAACCCCCATATCAAATGGCTCAAAAAGAAACCTATGGAATTAAAATAAAGTTTCATGAATTATTTGATAAAGGATTAATTACACTTAGAACATCACCGGGGGGTGCTATTATCATATTTGTTAAGAATAAAGATGGTTCAATGAGACTTTTCATTGATTACATTGCCTTGAATAACATTATTATTAAAAAAGTTATATTTTTCTTCATATAAATGAGTTCATGGATCAGATCTAGGGAGAATAGTATTTTTTAAATGTTGACATGATGTAGGGGTTCAATCAATTTAAATTAAAGGATAGAGACATCCCTAATACTACGTTTGGTGCAATATGTGGTAATTATAAATTTGTAATTTTATCATTTGGGTTAACTAATGAAAGTTTTGAATTCATGTATCGTTTAAATATAATATTTCATGAGTTCAAGGAAAATTTGATCATTGTGTTTATTAATGACAATCTGGTATATTCTAAAAGTAAATAGGATAATGAAAAAAACTATGGGTTGTTTTGAAAACCATAAAATAAACAAAACTGAATGGAAAATTCAGCACGGGTGAATTTTGGATGTAACAATTTCTTTCCATGGCCACATTTTTTTCTAAATATGGTATAACTATTGAACATGCTAATATTTTTATGAATAATGGAAATGACCCAAAAATATAAGTAGGGTTCATACTTTTATTTGATTAGAATGGATGTTACAAGATGTTTTTTAAAGACATTGCAAGGTTATCTAGACCATTGAATATGTTGACTCAAAAAAGAGTTAAATTCATAAGTACAATAGAATGTGATTATTGTTTTTGGAATAAAAAATATGATTGGTGAATGATCCGTTTCTGACCCTACTTTCCAGAGGTAGTGATTGGTTCATCTAAAGTGATGCTTCATTGAAGGGACTTGGTCGTGTTCTAATTTAGAATGATCAAGTAATTTATTATTTCTCATGTCAGTTGAAACCTCATGATTTAAATTTCCCTGCACATGATTTGGAATTAGCATCAATTTTTTTGATTAAAAATTTGGATGAATAATTAGTAAGGATTAAAATTTTAAATATATAACGACCATAAATTTTTGAAGTATATATATAATTAGAATGAATTAAATATGAGTAAGAGAATATGTCAAGAATTAATGAAGTATTGTGATTGAACAATTTATTACCATCCAAAAAAATAATGCATAATGACTGATGCATTGAGTTGAAAAAGTAATGTTTCATTAACCAAGATATAATTAGAACATGACACTTTTGTTATTGATTTGATAAACATTGGGTTGGATTTTTTTGGTGTAGGAAATTCCTCTAGTTTGTTTCATGTTTTACTACAGTCTTCTCTATTAGACATAATTAAACAAGCACACAATGAAGATAGTGAAATATAGAAAAATGTAGATTTTGTAAAATGGGTATGTTTCCTAAATACAACCTTGATAGGGATTGTGTATTGAAGGTTTGGAAGAGATTATATGTTCCATGTGATTTTTAGTGGAAGAAATAATTCTTATTTGAATCTCTTAGTTCTCTATTTTCAGTTCATACTGGATGAAAAAAATATAGTTCATCGAGTGTTTTAATGGTGGGATGGAATGAAAAGATATATTTATGATTTTACCATCAAATATTTGACATATAAATAGTTCAAATTAAAGAAAAAAATATAGAAGGGGATGGTTCAACCTATATGAGTCCCAGAGTAGAAATGGGAAAATATTTATACGAACATTATTGTGGGACTACCGAATCCATCTCGAGGTAACAATGAAATATGGGTTATTCTTGATCATTTGACTAAATATACACATTTCTTTTTTATATAATACTTATTGGGATCAAGATTCCTGATTGTTCCTCAAAAGAGAATTTATTTTTACATGTAGTTCTTCTTTCTATTGTATCGGACTGTGATCACAGGTTCACTTCTATCTTTTGGAAAGTAATTCAAAAGTCATTGTGTGGAGAATAAAATTTCTTCACTAGTTTTCATCATAAATCCGATGGATATACTAAGAGAATAATTTATAAATAATATGATATGATTCGATCTTGTTCAATGGACTACCCTGGAAGTTGGGATCAATATATATCATTAGTTGAATTTTCTTATAATAATATTATTTATTCCAGTATATAGATGGAATCATGTGAGGAATTGTTTGGAAAGCAGTGTTGAACTCTAGTATTCTAGGTTGAAGACTATGAAAGGAAATTGATGGGGCAGAATTAGTAGTGGAATTGGTAGAAAAGGTAAATATGATTCAGCAACACATTAGGATAGCTCTGAGCAGGAAGAAAAGTTATATAGATTATAGGAGGTGTACGGTCCTAAAAAATCTGCATAGGAGAATGAGATTCCCCTTATTTCAAGAGAGGATTCTACGCAATTTCCCTCAAGGGACTAGGAAAAAATGTGGATAAGTTGGCACAAGATGAACTGGTTCGCAGACCAGTCCAATATTAACGGTACACAGCCATTTTAGCAAGTCGCACCCCTCTATGGACCGCTGTCGTTCGCGGAACAGAGGTGGGGACCCTCCGTGGGTGCAAAGAAGGATGGGCGCCAGGCCATTCCACCATCACAAACAATCCCAAACATGAACCACACCAGCCGTCCCATGTCGCACGTGATGTCGTTCACAGAATAGAGGTGGAACCATGCGCGTCCGTGAATCACTCCCCGAACTAGTTTGGTTCGCGAGGAAGGTACGTTCAATTCCCCTGTGAGTTGCGGATTGAACAAGTCAACCGTAAACTGGGTTTCCGGTCATGGGCCTCCACAAAAGGTGACTCATGACCATAGATACATATCTTTCCCCACTCTAAAAATGATATCGAGTGGGAGAATATGGATATTGATTAGAGACGGGTGAAAGGTTTTAGGATGAAGGAGCTTATGATTTCACAAATAGCGAAGATCCAATTCGTGAACCAGAACAGGTATGAAGCTAGAAAAATATTAATAAGGAACTGAAAATGAATAATAACTTAGTGAACTGCAAACTTAAAATCACAATAAAAAATACCGCAAGCCAGAGTCCTCTGCAAATGTACTCCCCACATACCAGGGCTTCTATGCCCCTTTTTCGATCTGACGCACCGCGTAACACCCTCCAACGCGGGAGAATCCCTATCCGAAAAACCCCAGACCGGCTTCGCCCCTGGCCGATGCCACTCGCACAGACTCCACCGTGTAAAAACCTGGCATGCGGTCCAAACCCGATGTCGCGTACCACCCTGATATGTGGGATACCTCTCATTCCGCGTACCATCCTAGTACGTGGATGGCCTCTCTGGCCGCGTATCACCCCCTACACGAAGGGAGCCACTCCTCATACATCGATTTGTCCAGCCAACTCTTTCGTTGTTCCCATTCCCCGAGTCAGAGAAAATCTTTCCAATCCTGCCTGATCCTTCACAACCCCCTCATTGGCCTACTTAGCAGCCCCTAGCCAAGGCCTCTACCAAAGCCACAAGATCTATATGATGAAATCGTTAGGTTCATCAGTGCACCACTTTTAGTTCGCATACCCATGGTAGATGAGGTAAAAGGGGTTTCTATGGCCGTTGAGCGGATTCCTGAAGCATTCCTGGGTTCACATTCCCACTGTAATGCAGGGTCCGAGCCCGAAGTCCCCTTTCTGCCTCTCCACTCGTCATATTGGAGGACCCCACTTCTGTTTCCCTTTATCTCTGGCGGTGTGAACTTCTCTCTTATTCGAGGAGTGAAGATGAGGCCATCATGATGTAATCCCCTATATTTTCATAGATGAGGTAGCACCCATGCACCTCCTTACATCCCTAGTGCTAGGGGCCAAGAGGGAAGATAGATATAGGGGTTTTCGTTATCCTTTACCTCTCCTGTTGGGCTTTGTCACCATCGGGCCACCATTATGGAGTATGCCCTGACTTCTTGGGTTACCCTATGTGTGAGCCCCACTTCACTTCCCACAGACACACCTTTCGCGACGTGATCGTCAGGTCTCTTCTTCCTATTGTTTCTCACACCGAGCATGACTCACGTGGCCTTAGAGTAAGCACTGACCCTGACCCCATCCTCCATTGAACTGCAAGGACTTTGATCCATGTCAAGGCATGGTAATTAGGAAGCCTCCGTGAGGTTCAATCCCACCACATGGCAGTTCCGACCCTCTTTGGGTTGGTTCATCCTTCGTCCCGCATGACGTTAAACTGTACACCCGAACTACTTTGAATTTGATCCATGTCTCCTATGCAGGGTACGTAAGAATCCTCTCTGAGGATCAAGCCCAATAATTGTTCATTCCGAACCGTTTTACATCATTTTACCCACATCATGGGCCACCTCTGAGTGTATGACACATCCCCAACCAAACTACGAGGATTTTGATTCCTCTTGCAAGGATACATAGGAATCCCATATCACAAGTTCGATCCAAACACTCAAGTCATTATCTGCCCCCCCGGATGACAATAAACTTTAGTGTGCCAATCTAACCCTCTTCTTCTTACCCTGTGAGCTTCGAACAAGGATACAAATAATGGAATAGTTACCATTAACCCGCCTCCTTCTCTCGATAGAAACGAGCCACTTACGCTCAGAGACAGATTAATAAAACAGGAGGAGGAAATGGAAGAATTGAGGCGGCTTAACATTGAGCTACTCCGAAGGAAACATCTTATTAAAAGCGCTTCCCAAGAAAGACACACCTTGTACTCCCAAAAGGTGCACCTTAAGGACCAAGTTTTTTCCCGGCCGACGAAGCACGGTCCATGCCCCCACCCAATGAGGTGCCCGGTCCATCCAACTACCTGAACATGGATTCGAGTGAATACCAAGACATCCCTCAACTCAGGAAACAACCGAAGAGAGTACGCCAGAACCCTCATAAGGTATCAAAAACAGCATACACACCCATGGTTCTTGCCAAGTTGGATCATTAGGCAATGCCTCGGGCAACACCCGCTGAAGACCGGGCCCAAAATGATGTAAACCAGGGACTCACCCACACTATCGAGGCACTGACTGTTCTATTGGAAGAAATGGAAGTTCAAAGAGCTCTGATATAGCCAGAGAGAAATCCTTACCCAGATTGGGTGAGCTACACGCCTCCTCCACCCAATTTTGGGAGCCCTATATTTCCTATTTTCAATGGTTTTTGAGATATGGAATGGTACGTGATGCACTTCGTGTCTTATTGAAACCTTATGATGGGAACTATGGAACAACAAGAAGCAATGAAACTCATATGCTTCGTACGTACATTGCAAGGATCTTACTTCGTCTGGTATACAAATCTGCCAACTTGGTCAATAAAAAAATTGGAAGACCTTCGACAGCCGTTCTTGTTCAACTTTATCTCAACGCTGCCGAAGACAATGGTCAACGACCTCATGAATTGAAAACAAAGGGAGAATGAGAGGGTCATTAATTTCATCACTATATGGAAGGTTCAGACTTACTCTATGAACCTTCCAATGGCCCAAGATTAGATGTTGTCCATATGCATCAATAACCTTTGAGATATGCTGCGAACACCGCTCATACCAGTGGAGTACACCACTGGCTTCCTCAATCTCTCTACCATTGCCCAGATAATTGAAGACACCCTACAACATGCCAAAATGACCTCCTGAATAGCCTCACAGGCTCCTTCATAGAAAACAGTTAGAGTTGAAGCATCCTCTGTCACGCTCAAGCCAGCCCCTGTGCCTGCTCCACTGCCTAGGCCACCACCAAATCATCAAGTTCCCCCTGTATATCAGCGGACACCTCCGACCAAGCGAGATGATTAGATAGGATTGAAGCAGAACCAGTTTGAGGAATTAAGAGACAATGTATACTCGTTCCGAGAGGACCATGTCCGCAGCTATTTCATCACCTCCATGAATTGCATCTTGCTCCACCTCCCGGAGCCAAGGAAGCCTGAATAAATCAGCCGTGATGAAAGGCAGGATTACTGTCCCTACCCTCGAATTTTGGGGCACAATATCCCGGAATGCTTCATCTTCAATGACCTCCTGCAAAGGATGGTAGACTCTGGGCTGGTCAAACTGGGACCACCCCTAGCACATGTGACATATATTTCTACCACCGACTCTGACAAAGGGGATGTAATGTTCAAGATTTTTCCATGTATTATTTTAATATTATATGGGAATTATTTCGCGACCCAGCTCTATGACGACATGCATTTCCGAGGCCCGGTGAGCCCAGAACACATGTTTGAATTTAATTTAATAATTGAATAACGTGCACGTGCATTTTTCTTGAAAAAGTGGGATAACTCCCGAAAAGTTTCTCGGATCTGAGATCTGAGGGCTCCATTGCGTTCAGAACAACAATTTTACCTTAGGTAAGGCATAACATTGACCAGTGCATGTTAATGGTGAAATATGGTTTTTGGACTCAACCGTAATAAAATATTTAATTAAAATATTTTATTTAAATCCTTGTTGCAGTGAAATATCTTATCTTTTTAAATAGAGATTTTGCAAAGGATCAGGGTTATAATTATCCATAACCCTGAATTTCTCTTGAGGCTCTGGAGGAACTGGAGAAAACCTCCCAACACGGCGATGATGTTCTTGACAAGCTTCGCCGGTGACGATGATGCGGTGACCCAATCATCGCCAACGAACGTCGCGGATCCTGGTAGGATGTTTGTTTTTGATTTCCTTCCCTGCATTTGGATTCCACGACGAACACAGACTAATCCATGAACAGATTATCCTGCGGATCGAACGTTCTTGTGGGATGGGTTTTTGCGGGGATTTTTAGGTTGTTTTGGTTTTTCTCTAACAGAGACGAAGTTGGATCATCATGAACATCGATCGAGGTTCGTCCCTCTTGGTCGATTTTTGTGATTCTTTCCTCGCATTCTTTGCGCACATTCTTCATTCTTTGCAGGGTAAGAACAACGATCTATTACACCTCCGATCTACAACATAACGATCCGAGATTATAGATGTGACTCCGGGGTAAACCAATGGAGCTGCGATTGGGATGACGGCGGACGGATCTAAGCGATTCAGGAGAAATTTCTCTTCGTGCGTATTTCCATCGGATGATCATATATTGATCGTAAAACCGATTCAAGGCCTACACCCCTCAGATTTGGTATCACGACATCGAGGCGACCCTTGATCATGAGTTTTGCGGTAAACGGACCAGAGAAATGCGATCCGGAGAATCGGCCGAGGCGCGAGGAGGAAGAAGATGCCTCTGGAAAAACTCTGACTACATGCCTTGTAGTATGGGCTACACGTCGTGTGTTTGTCGGCAGGATTACCAAGCATGTACTCTGGGAGTACACAGACACAGGTTGGGTACACGGCCAAGGACATGCCGTGTATACCCCTCCCCGGCCAGACCCGACCAAATACACGGGATACCCCGCGTGCTGGTACACGGGCAGGCGACACGGACAGAGACCATGTACGGGCACATGGCCTGCGTACACGGAGTGAGCCCCAAGTGCTCGAACACGGTGTGTGATTCTTCTACACGCCACTTAGTTACTTTACATCTGACAAACCGAGTGACATGGGCCTTTTACTGTAACACCAAAGACTTTTATGTTATATAAATCATCAAATAAATCTTTTTCTACACAACACTTGCTTGGCTTGCTTTACACGCAATCGCGACCTTCCTCGATAGATTGCGTCGTACGCAATACCGAGTTTCACTAAACAACAATATGCTATTAAAACTTGCCGTTATGAATAGTAATAACCATTTTTTGAAATTTTATAAATTTTATTTTTTAAAATGGACTTCATTTATGGATTCGGAACACCGAAATTAGCCTAGGGTGAAATTTTGGTATTTTTCTGAAAACGTTCAATTTTTGATGAATAGTGAAACCACTAAGTGGTAGGTTAAAAACTGAATTTTGCATAAAACTTAATTTTACCGCTTCTGTGAATGGAATTTCAAAAATCCGACAGACACGGTTGATATCAGTAAGTAAAATGTGGTTCAATGAGATAAAAATAATTTTTTGGTGAATAGTAACTTTTTACTATTTTTACCGCAGTTAATAGTAAATAGGGTAACTAAGGGTAAATATGATATTAATATTACCCTAACACATGTCCTAATTCTATTGGACAAGTGTAATTCTACCAAAAACAAACTTAGGAATAAAATATGACCATTTAGGCCCACTTGGATTAGATTAGGACATTTATTATTAATTTATTTAAAGAAGGGTTAAAATAGTTAAAATCAATGTTTAATAAGTAAATCATTTTTAATATGGGGTTATACATAAGATAAATTCGATTGTAAATATTCATTAGAAAGATAAAAATATTTCCTACATGATGGTATTTTATTTAAAATTTTCAGACATCATATAATTTAATTTGTTTATGACACAAAGATGATGCAGTAATTATCTTATTAATGAAATATTGACATAATTGATAATATAAATACCAAAATAAATGTAATTTTAGACTTTTTATGAATTAGACTAATTTTCTAGGTTACTATGGTATATTAGTGTTGATTTAATCAACTTGGTTCGAACATATAATTCTGTTATGACTTTCACAAAAATCAAATATCAAATAGTGTCAAAATTGACACAAAATAGTTTTTAAATCAAATATTATATTATTAATTGTTATTTTATTCCTAAAAATCTAAGGTTCGGAAAAATGACTTAGATAAGGATATATATATTAATAATAAACAACTTGGGGTTCGTTTGTCATGTTATAGTAAATGTATTAACCATATAGTGAAAGAAAACAAAAAGACACTGTAAAAGTTAAATTATTTAACTTAGAGTTAAATCTAATTGATAAGGTTAAAATAATACCCTAAACTTGTCTAAATCCTATTGGTTGATATGCTTTCGACCCATCCCCACTTTAGCTTCGAAATAAGACCCTTTGGAACCATTATAATCCGATTTTGACTTTAATATAAAATAATATTTTGAGATATTCCTAAGGTGCCCCTCTCCTCTCTTATAAAAGGGAACCTCCTCCCCCTCCTCCTCACACCAATTTGAGCACTCAAGCTCGGCCAACCCCTGCCATTTTCTCCTCTCCACTTCCCTAGAATAATCCTAGAGGTCCTGGTCTTCTTCAAAGAACAATCTTAGTTCCCTAAGTGGAGGATTCAAAGAGGCGTTACAAAGAAGAGGTAATATCCATTACCGATCTTTTCAATTTCTTTCTTCTTCAACTTCTTCTTATTTAGTTGTTTCAAGATAAAGTAATAACATAAGTATTAATTACATACTGATATTTTATTATAAATATGAAACAACCCTAATTCACCTTCTATCCATCCCACGGAAAAATGAAATCACCACGCGTGCGTACGTACGGAATACCGTCTCTACGCTGTGGTGTAATCTATTTTTCCACCATCACATTACAAGGATGGGTATAATGGTGTAATGAGTAACTGTTTATGATTATTATAAAGTAATATTGATACTGAAATAATATATATATATACTCCAATACAGTTCCACGATCATAGGAACGATATCATCACTCGTGCGTACGTACAGAATACCGTCTCCACGATGTGATGCGACTCGTTCTACATGATCATCATTACATAGTAATTATATAAATGAATTGAATGAATAAATATGATATATATTACACTAATACCATTCTGGATATAAGGTATCTATAACCTTAAAATAATAATAAGAATGTATTCGGCAAAACACGCATAAGAACAAAAGGCAATAAAGACCCGAGTAACAGGTAACAATGAAATATTATTAACAAGAAGCTAAGAATATGACCATATATGATATCATATAAATATGTATGATTCTGGAATAAGTCAACAACATTATTTAAACCATTATACAGGAGCTTCGGACACGTACAAAGCTAATCAGACCTAAGGTAAGGGAAATATCACAATCTCATTTTTATCCGAGATTGTTTATTCGTAAGTATTTACTGGGGTGTATTTTATCATCCACATCCATGTTTCATCAATATGTAATATTACTTCCATCCACCTAAAATTTTTTAAATCCATTTTTACCCTTTGTTGGGTTTTTAGTAATATGTGTGAAAGGAATCTTTGTTCGTTTTTCGTATGAAGTACTTTTTGACTTTTCCGACAAATGTACGAAGAATGTTTTTTTAACTTATATGGAATAAATGAATTTCTAAATCATTATTTCCAAGAAGCTTCCTTTTCAAGTATTCAAGTTTATTTTTAATCAACTTCTTTTAGATTAAAATTGTATGACATGTTAAGAAAGGAAAAGTGTTTTTGAAGTAGAAATGATATTTTCCTCAAGAATGAAGTTCAAGCATTTTATCAAAATTATTTTCCATCTAAGATAATAAAAGGGTTCTGTTTTTATCCCTATTATTACATGGATTTGATTATGTTGTGATGGAAACATTTTTATGAATTCCTTTATCTTATATGAATTGTTTTATGATGTCATGTTGTTTAAGAATCCCATTTTTATTACATGGGTTACGCTATGATGTATGGTTTATGATTATGTGGCACACATAAGAAAGGATTCATTATAAGATGGGTGGGACTTATATCTCCCTCCAATGAATTGGGTAAAGATTTTATATCTCATGAGATAGACATGGCTGGAACAGAAGGTTATTTCGGTTCAGTGATACAGGACTGAAACGAGGAGTGAACTCAGTTCAGAAAGGGACTTTGTCCACTAAGATAGTCTTGGCAATGAGTCATGACTAACAAGAAATGATTTTCCATGATTATGTGTGCATGCCACAAAGTTTCAAGTTTTATGTTATGATTATGGGGATCTCATTTTCACTTCTATGATTTATTCCATGTTAAGATATTATGATCTCTTTTGCAGGTTTTGATTTTCAAAAAGATATGATATGATTTTTATTTCCTTTATTTGCCCTTGTTGAACATTTGAGCTCACCCTTTTATGTATTCTTTTCCCCAGGTCAGGAAGATGGATATTAAGTAGAATATGCTAAAAGTGACCCTAGATATGATGAAATAAATGGGAGACACTATAGAAGATTTATGAACCAGTTGTTTATGTTTCCCAGTTTCTAAAGACACTATACCTATACGGTCCTTTGTGGTTTTTTCATATGTTGTAATAAGTGTGCTTAAATTTTGAAGTATTAACAATGTATGTTAAGAATGGGTCGTTATAGTTGGTATCAGAGGAAAGGTATAGTCAACCTTTGGAAACTAGGATGTGAAAGCCTTAGTAAGAACCCTAAGGATAAGTATAACCATAGAACACAATCTTAGTGTTTTAGAAATGGCCTTGAATAACCTAGGATAAGACCTTAAGCATGAAAATTTTATTCTTGAATTATGTGGTTTTCCTATTATAATTAGTGTTGCTCACACTATTCTTATTGGTTTTAGTCAATGGCTGGAACCAGAAGGAACCGTGTAAATGCGGAATGCGATGGGCAATGCAATGATTGTCCCCCTGAGCAACCAAACGATATGGGAGCTGGAATGAAAAATCTTGTAGCCATGCTCACACAACTTTTTCAAGCTATGAATCATGCAGGACTTCCAAACGAGCAAAAGAAGGAGCAACATTCTGTTGAATCCTTCATGAGGCAGCGTCCACCTTCTTTTAGTGGGTCTACTGATCCATTAGTTGCTGAACAATGGATTAGTACTACTGAAAAGATATTTTCAGTTCTTCAATGTTCTGAACATGATAAAGTCATCCTAGCAGTGTATCGTTTGGAAGGAGATGCTGATCAATGGTGGAATCTTATTAAGAATACGAGGCAAAGGGATGAAATTGAGTCTATGGAATGGGACGAGTTCAAGAACTTATTTTTCAATAAGTACTTCCCTCGTATTCTCCGAACAAAGATGGAGAAAGAGTTTCTTGAACTGAAGCAAAGGGATGATGAATCTGTTGGTACCTATGAAGAAAATTTTACAAGACTTTCAAGTTACGCTTCTGGTATTATTATCCAACCTGAGAGTAAGATCGATCGATTCTTTAGTGGCTTAAAACCAAGTCTTCGAAGGGCGTTAGCCATAAGGGACTTCAATAGCTACGAGGAAATCGTTCGATGTGCTCTCAAAGTCGAGATGGAGATTGGAATAACTCATCAGTCACATGGGTTTGATAAGAAGAGGAAGATGGAATTCAAAGAAAAATCTAAAGAGCACACGGAAAAGAAGTTGAGCTTTTCCTTATGCTCAATGTGTGGAAATAAACATAGAGGGAGTTGTCTTAAAGGGACAAGTAAATGTTTTAAATGTGGTAAGGAAGGTCATCGGGCATTTGAATGCCGTGATAATGGGATGAAGATGTCTAATGACGCAAACAAAGGAAGGGATACATAGAATGAACCTACTACACTTCAATGTTTCAAGTGCAAAGAGATGGGGCATTATGCTAATCAATGCCCAAATCCAAGGGTTGATGATGATGGTCGACGTCAACAAAATCTTAAGGCTAAAGACAAAGGAAAGTCACATGAAATTTCTATCAGCGATGTGGAGTACGAAAACGAAGTGGTGAGAGGTACACTTACCTTCCACTCTAATGTAGCAAATGTTTTATTTGATTCTGGATCCACCCACTCTTTTATTTCTGAAAAATTTTCTAAGGGTATCACCGTACTACCTCAACAATTAGATGTTGAGTTAGCTGTGACAACACCTAATGGCACAACAGTCGCATCAAAAGTTTATAATTCTTCTCCGATCGAAGTTTGTGGGAAAGTGCTTCCTGAAAATCTTGTGATCCTTCCTTTAGTGGAATTTGATTTGATTCTTGGCATGGATTGGCTTTCTCTACATGGAGCTCATATCAATTTCCAAAGAAGGGAAGTCAAATTTCATATTCCAGATCAATCTACGATCGTCTATCAATGCAAGGATGAACATAACCATCCAGTGGAAATATCTTCCATCTTATGGGTATTGATTCCACTAAATGAAGGTTATTTATCTCAAATGGTTGGTGAGAAACTCACGATTAAGAATATGCCCATTTTAAGGGTGTTTGATGATGTCTTTCCGGAGGAATTACCAGGTCTTCCACCAAATCATGAAGTTGAGTTTTCAATAGAACTCGTACCGGGTGCTTTGTCTATTTCAAAGACACCTTATAGAATGACCCCAATTGAGTTGCAGGAATTGAAGAAGCAACTCCAAGAGAATCTTGATAAGGGATTCATACGCCCTAGTGCGTCACCTTGGGGAGCACCTGTTCTATTTGTCAAGAAGAAAGATGGATCAATGAGACTCTGCATTGATTATCGAGAACTTAACAAGATCACTATCAAGAACAAATATCCTCTCCCATGCATTGATGACTTATTTGACCAACTACGCAGAGCTCAATACTTTTCCAAGATTGATCTTCGTTCAGGGTATCATCAATTAAGGGTAAAAAGGGAGGATATACCAAAGACGGCTTTCCGTACAAGGTATGGACACTATGAATTTATAGTGATGCCATTTGGTCTTACTAATGCCCCTGCTATCTTCATGGATCTAATGAATAGAGTCTTTAGAGACTATCTTGATCAATTTGTGGTAGTCTATATAGACGATATTCTTGTCTATTCAATGAGCAAGGAAGAGCATGAAGATCACTTAAGAATTATATTGAAGACCCTGAGAAAGGAGAAGCTTTATGCCAAATTTACCAAGTGTGAATTTTGGCTTCAAAAAGTTGCATTTTTGGGTCACATAATCTCAAAAGAGGGGATATCTGTGGATCTAGAAAAAACATAAGTTATCGAAAGATGGTCGAGACCAACAACAGTAACTGAGATATGAAGTTTTCTTGGTTTGGCTGGATATTATCGATGTTTTGTAAAAGTTTTTTCACGATTATCTAATCCACTCACCAAGTTGACTCGGAAAAGAGTTAAGTTTGTCTGGATAGAGGAATGTGAAGAGAATTTCAAGGAGTTGAAAAGAAGGTTATCCAGTGCACCTGTGCTCACACTGCCTTGTAGTGGAGAAAGGTTTGTGATCTACAGTGATGTATCCAAGAAGGGATTGGGGTGTGTTCTTATGCAAAATGATATGGTGATAGCTTATGCCTCACAACAGTTGAAAATCCATGAGCAAAATTACCCAACACATGATTTGGAGATGGCTACGGTAATCTTTTCATTAAAGATTTGGAGGCATTACCTTTATGGTGAAAGGTGTGATATTTATACTGATCATAAAAGTTTAAAGTATATTTTCACTCAAAAGGAGTTGAATATGCGTCAAAGAAGATGGTTGGAGCTGATTAAGGATTATGACTGCTCAATCCATTACCACCCTGGGAAAGCAAACAAGGTGGCAGATGCATTAAGTCGACAAGACCATGCTAGTTTATCCATGATGAGGATCACAAAAGATCCAATATTTATGGATTTACAAAGGATGGATCATGGAATTACAATGGAAGGGGAAAAATCTTATCTTTCTCAAATGAATGTTCAACCATCTATACATGTGAAGATTAAAGAGGCACAGAAAGAAGATGTTGAGTTACAAAAGAAGGTGAGAAATGTTCCTGAATTCAACCTTGATTGTGATGGGATAATAATGTTCCGGAATCGGGTTAGTGTTCCTTCCATCCCCGAATTAAAGAAGGAGCTGCTAGATGAGGCTCATAGTTATTCATTCTCTATTCATCCTGGAAGCACGAAGATGTATAGGGTCCTGAAAGAGTACTTCTGGTGGGATGGCATGAAAAGAGATGTTGCTGAATATGTCTCTCGATGCTTGGTTTGTCAACAAGTTAAAGCTGAGAGACAAAAGTCTAAGGGGATGTTACAACCATTACCCATACCCGAATGGAAATGGGAAAACATCACTATGGACTTTGTCATAGGACTTCCTAAAACATCCAAAGGCAATAATGCTATCTAGGTCATAGTTGATCGTCTTACAAAATCTGCACACTTCATTGCTATTAGAGAGGATTTCTCTCTAGATCAGCTTGCCAGGATATATGTAAAGGAAGTGGTAAGATTGCATGGAGTACCACTTTCTATTATATCTGATCGGGATCCAAGATTTACCTCGATGTTCTGGCGAAGTCTTCAGCATACTCTGGATACAGAGTTGAGTTTCATCACTACTTATCATCCCAAGACAGACGGTCAGTCTGAGAGAACAATTCAAACCCTAGAAGATATGTTGAGAGCTTGCTCTATGGATTTCAAAGGAGGTTGGGATCAACACCTACCTTTGGTGGAATTTTCTTATAATAATAGCTTTCACTCCAGTATTCAGATGGCTCCTTATGAAGCTCTCTATGGAAAGAAATGCCGGACTCCAACTTGCTGGGATGAAGTTGGGGAAATAAATCTATTAGGACCTGATCTCGTTGATGAAATGGAAGAAAAGGTCAGACCTATTCAACAACACATAAGCGCAGCTCAGAGTCGACAGAAAAGTTATGCCGACAACCGAAGAAAAGACCTAGAGTTTGAAGTGGGTGATAAAGTGTTCTTACGAATATCTCCCTGGAAGAGGGTTATGAGATTTGGAAAGAAGGGGAAGTTGAGCCCTAGATATATCGGTCCTTTCGAAATACTGGATCGTGTTGGGAAGGTATCTTACCGATTGGCGCTTCCACCGAATCTCTCTCAAGTTCACGATGTGTTCCATGTATCTCTCCTGAGAAGCTACATACCAGATCCTTCACATGTACTCAGCTCAGAAGTTGTACCGCTGGAGCAAGGTCTTTCTTATGAAGAACAGCCGATAGAGATTCTGGATCGTAGCGAAAAATTCCTACGAAACAAGACCACTCGATTGGTGAAAGTTTTATTGAGGAACCACCAACATGAAGAAGCTACATGGGATCATGAGGATATGATGAGGGAGAAGTATCCTCATCTGTTTGTTACAAAGTGACGAATTTCGAGGGCGAAATTATTTTTAAGGGGGGTAGAATGTAACACCCGAGACTTTTATGTTATATAAATCATCAAAGGAATATTTTTCTACACAACACTTTCTTGGCTTGCTTTACACGCAATCGCGACCTTCCTCGATAGCTTGCGTCGTACGCAATACCGAGTTTCACTAAACAACAATATGCTATTAAAACTAGCCATTATGAATAGTAATAACCACTTTTTGAAATTTTATAAATTTAATTTTTTAAAATGGACTTCATTTTTGGATTCGGAATACCGAAATTAGCCTAGGATGAAATTTTGGTATTTTTCTGAAAACTTTCAATTTTTGATGAATAGTGAAACCACTAAGTGGTAGGTTAAAAACTGAATTTTGCATAAAACATAATTTTACCGCTTCTGTGAATGGAATTTCAAAAATCCGACAGACACGGTTGATATCATTAAGTAAAATGTGGTTCAATGAGATAAAAATAATTTTTTTGGTGAATAGTAACTTTTAACTATTTTTACCGCAGTTAATAGTAAATAGGGTAACTAAGGGTAAATATGATATTAATATTACCCTAACACATGTCCTAATTCTATTGGACAAGTGAAATTCGACCAAAAACAAACTTAGGAATAAAATATGACCATTTAGGCCCACTTGGATTAGATTAGGACATTTATTATTAATTTATTTAAAGAAGGGTTAAAATAGTTAAAATCAAAGTTTAATAAGTAAATCATTTTTAATATGGGGTTATACATAAGATAAATTCGATTGTAAATATTCATTAGAAAGATAAAAAGATTTCCTACATGATGGTATTTTATTTGGAATTTTTAGACATCAGATAATTTAATTTGTTTATGACACAAAGATGAAGCAGTAATTATCTTATTAATGAAATATTGACATAATTGATAATATAAATACCAAAATAAATGTAATTTAAGACTTTTTATGAATTCCACTAATTTTCTAGGTTACAATGATATATTAGTGTTGATTTAAGCAACTTTTTTCGAACATATAATTATGTTATGACTTTCAAAAAAATCATATATCAAATAGTGTCAAAATTGATACAAAATAGTGTTTAAATCAAATATTATATTATTAATTGTTATTTTATTCCTAAAAATCTAAGGTTCGGCAAAATGACTTAGATAAAGATATATATATTAATAATAAACAACTTGGGGTTCTTTTGGCATGTTATAGTAAGTTTATTAACCATATAGTGAAAGAAAACACAAAGACATGGTAAAAGGTAAATTATTTAACTAAGAGTTAAATCTAATTGATAAGGTTACAATAATACCCTAAACTTGTCTAAATCCTATTGGTTGATAGTATTTCGACCCATCCCCACTTTAGCTTCGAAATAAGACCCTTTGGAACCATTATTAACCGATTTTGACTTTAATATAAATAATATTTTGAGATATTCCTAAGGTGCCCCTCTCCTCCCTTATAAAAGGGCACCTCCTCCCCCTCCTCCTCACACCAATTTGAGCACTCAAGCTCGGCCAACCCCTGTCATTTTCTCCTCTCCACTTCCCCAGAATAATCCTAGAGGTCCTGGTCTTCTTCAAAGACCAATCATAGTTCTCTAAGTGGAGGATTCAAAGAGGCGTTCCAAAGAAGAGGTAATATCCATTACCGATCTTTTCAATTTCTTTCTTCTTCAACTTCTTCTTCTTTAGTTGTTTCATGATAAAGTAATAACATCAGTATTACTTACATACTGATATGTTATTATAAATATGAATCAACCCTAATTCAACTTCTATCCATCCCACGGAAAAATGAAATCACCGCGCGTGCGTACGTACGGAATACCGTCTCCACGATGTGGTGTAATCTATTTTTCCACCATCACTTTACAAGGATGGGTATAATGGTGTAATGAGTAACTATTTATGATTATTATAAAGTAATATTGATACTGAAATAATATATATATACTCCAATACAGTTCCATGATCATAGGAACGATATCATCACTCGTGCGTACGTACGGAATACCGTCTCCACGATGTGATGCGACTCGTTCTACATGTTCATCATTACATAGTAATTATATAAATGAATTGAATGAATAAATATGATATATGTTACACTAATACCATTCTGGATATAAGGTATCTATAACCTTAAAAGAAGAATAAGAATGTATTCGGCAAAACACGCATAAGAACAAAAGGCAATAAAGACCCGAGTAACAAGTAACAATGAAATATTACTAACAAGAAGCTAAGAATATGACCATATATGATATCATATCAATATGTATGATTCTGGAATAAGTCAATAACATTATGTAAACCATTATACAGGATATTCGGACACGTACAAAGCTAATCGGACCTAAGGTAAGGGAAATATCACAATCTCATTTTTATCCGAGATTTTTTATTCGTAAGTATTTACTGGGGTGTATTTTATCATCCACATCCATGTTTCATCAATATGTAATATTACTTCCATCCACCTACAATTGTGTAAATCCATTTTTACCCATCGGTGAGTTTTTAGTAATATGTATGAAAGGAATCTTTTGTCGTTTTTCGTACGAAGTACATTTTGACTTTTCCGACAAAAGTACGAAGAATATTTTTTTAACTTATACGGCATGAATGGATTTCTAAAACATTATTTCCAAGAAGCTTCCTTTACAAGTATTCATGTTTATTTTTAATCAACTTCTTTTAGTTTAAAATTGTATGACATGTTAAGAAAGGAAAAGTGTTTTTGAAGTAGAAAGGATATTTTCCTCAAGAATGAAGTTCAAGCATTTTTTCAAAATTATTTTCCATATAAGATAATAAAAGGGTTCTGTTTTTATCCCTATTATTACATGGATTTGATTATGTTGTGATGGAAACATTTTTATCAATTCCTTTATCTTATATGAATTGTTTTATGATGCCATGTTGATTAAGAATCCCATTTTTGTTACATGGGTTACACTATTATGTATGGTTTATGATTATGTGGCACACATAAGAAAGGATTCATTATAAGATGGGTGGGACCTATATCTCCCTCCAATGCATTGGGTAAAGATTTTATATCTCATTAGAGAGACATGGCTGGAACGGAAGGTTGTTTCGGTTCAGTGATATAGGACTGAAACGAGGAGTGAACTCGGTTCAGAAAGGGACTTTGTCCACTAAGATAGTCTTGGCAATGAGTCATGACTAACAAGAAATGATTTTCCATGATTATATGTGCATGCCACAATGTTTCAAGTTTTAGGTTATGATTATGGGGATCTCATTTTCACCTCTATGATTTATTCCATGTTAAGATATTATGATCTCTTTTGCAGGTTTTGATTTTCAAAAAGATATGATATGATTTTTATTTCCTTTATTTTCCCTGGCTGAGCATTTGAGCTCACCCTTTTATGTTTTCTTTTCCCCAGGTAAGAAAGATGGATATTAAGTACAATATGCTAAAAGGGACCCTAGATATGATTAAATAAATGGGAGACACTGTAGAAGATTTATGAACCAGTTGTTTATGTTTCCCAGTTTCTAAAGACACTATACCTATACGGTCCTTTGTGGTTTTGTCATATGTTGTAATAAGTGTGCTTCAATTTTGAAATATTAACAATGTATGTAAAGTATGGGTCGTTATATTTACACAGGCAGTACCCTGAGTCAAGAAAAACAACATGTGATCCTTCTACACGTTGTGTAATCTAGTTTCACACAGACTGTACAAATGACATGGGCTGTTTAAACGGGTAGTACCTGGGGTCAAGGAAAATGGCGTGTAACCATACTACATGTCGTGTAACTTGTCTTCTGTTACTTGGATGAGTTTTCTTATGGTTCATACCCTTGGCCTTTTCCCTGAAAGTTCTGGTATCATTTCCTTTATACAAGAATATGATACCTTCAGCAGGACATCCTGAATAGAGTTTTTGGAATCCCCTCTGTGAGACTTAGAGCCAGATCCTCTATTTATTCCTGGAACCCTAGGTATAGTTCATGGTATCAACGTGACTGACTTTACCTGAGCATCGATCCTATGATTAGTGTATTTGCTTAGACTGAGTTGATGGAATCACACCATGACTTGGTTGTGATCCTCATCTGAGCATCATGTTCACAAATCACTTGTGGAGTGTGTTCTCCCGGAATGAGTACTTCGTAGCTCTCTCTTCAGACCTAGGTGTGTGTTCTCCCAGTTGCATAATTAGTGGAATCTTCGAGCTGGATCTTAGTGGTGGTTTCATGATAGTCGATCGTGTATGAGTATATCTAGATGTTCTTGTTATATGTTCCATAGACATATACTGTGTAGAGATGACTGTATCTTTCTTTTGAGGTATTTTTCCTTTGTTGTATTCCTTTGTTGTTTTGGGGAGTCCTTCTAGATATTGTTATACTCACCCCTGCACGGGCTTTTCCCACACGTGTCATTTCTTGTGCAGACGAGGAAGCCTTTGAAAAGATTTTAGGCCGACCAGGACTGGACGGTACTCAGTGAGATTAGGCAGGCTGAGGTGTGTTCCTACGGCTACTGACTACAGTCCCTGCAACTTTCTGTACAGGTTGGACTTTGTTACATACTCTCTTTTGGTGAGCTTGTACTTTTGGACTAGAGTTTTACACTTACTGTACTTTACATTCCTATCGAAAAGTGTTGGTTGTGATTTTATTGTATGCATGAATTTCCATTTTTAGTTGAGTTTTTAGTTTTCATCATTATGGGCTTGGAGAGGTGTGTGAATGTGAACAGGTTTATAGGCAATGCCTTCCATGTTAGTAGCAAGATTAATCCATGCTAGTCACCAGCCCCTGGCCTATTGGAGGCGGGCATGGGGTGTTGCGGCTCGGGCCCCACAGGGACCGGTCATGACAAAGTGGTATCAGAGATGGTTGGTTCTACCTTAGGACCGAGAGTCTCTGAGTTGGTTTGGGGAAACAGTGTTATGTGTTTCGAGTTCGGCTTTTAGGCCAGGGACCCTAGTGTTGGTGCGAGCGAACGACATATCCATACACCAGGACTCTGAAAACATTCTATTCGACTCAGAACATGAGAACACTAGTTGAAGGGGAAAACAATGGTACATACATCATATAGGAATGGGTTATGGTTTTCATATCCTTTTTGAGTCAGCTCTCCAGATATACTCACTAACTGAGATACATCATGTTTCTTTACAGGATTCCTCCGCGATGCACACCCTCTAGGATCCAGCAGCTCGATCATGAGGATGACCCCCTCAGTGATGAAGCTTTAATACAGGGATCAGATCCATCCGTTTTACCATCGGGTGGTGTGCCAGTTATCCTACCACCTTTGGGGAAGTGACAAGTGCCTACTGTACAAGTGGAGGAGGAGTGCAGTCTAAGCGCACTCCACGAGATTCAGAGAGAGAGACCCCTCAAGTTTCAAGGTGAGCCTGACCCCAGACAGTAGAGGACTGTCTCGAGGTAGTGAATAGAGTATTCCGTTTGGTTCGGACACCAGTAGACCGGATGGTGATCCTGGAAGGGAGCCTTATACAGGGCTCGGTAAGACGATGGTTGAGTTTGGTTATCTAGACCCAGGACGAGGCGACTCTTGCATGGTCGGAGTTTGAGCATCTTTTTAGAGTGGAGTTCTCACTGGTTACCCTGAGAGCAGTACGTATACATGAGATTCTTCAGCTCCATCATGGAACCATGTCAGTGGAGGACTATTCATTGCGGTTTATCGACCTCTCGCGGTACTCGATGGATACGGTCAGAGTTCAGTACTTCAGAGCTCGGACTTTTGAGTAGGGCTTGCACAGAGATATCTGAGCTAGCATCATCCCAATGAGAATTCCTACTTATTTTGGGGTTCTTGAGCGGGATTTGGTGGTCAAGAGCTTCTTGGAAGAGCAGGTACAACTGGAAGTTGTCAGTAGTGGGTGTGCTAGAGTAGAGACCTCGGTAGCATGGAGCCGACGTCAGGGACCTAGGCATGGGAGACAATTTTAGAGGAGATCCCAGGAAAGGGGGTCTGTGGTACAGGGTTCACAGGGCGCATCCAACCAGCCTCGAGAGAGGTGATTCTAATTTTGTGATGGCATGGTACATCTCGGTCGAGAAAGTCCGACCCACCGTAATACTGAAACGGGAGCAGTGGATGGACCACCGAGGCCGAGGCAACGTGTGGAGCAGACAGATCCATGGGGCAGCGGACGCAGTAGAGGAGCTGGGAGAGAAACTGTAGGTGGTCTTTATTTTGACCCTTTACCACCACCACCCCTAGGAGGTCCACCCCAGGCTTAGGGAGCTGGTGGAAAGAGGCAGGGATAGATGCAGGTGGCAGAGGCTTACTACCGAGGTACTCTTGGAATGATTAGAGGTACAATCTGTGTCATTTCTACTTTGGTTGTTGTATTGATTGAAACAGGTGCCAGTCATTCCTTTCTAGCTGCTTATCTTGTTTGAGACCTTATGATTTTAGTTGAGCTCTTGACTCAACCCTTATGCTTAGAAACACTGACTGGATAAGATTTAGATATCACACACCTCTATAGATAGTGTGACCTGACCCTTGGAGTTGATAGTTTCGGTTCGAACCTCTTGGTGGTAGCGTCGTTGCCTTATGATGTCATTCTTGCTTTGGATTGGCTATCCACAGTTCATGCCCAGATCGACTGTTTTAGGTGAAGGGTGTGGTGTGTTCGTAGTGATGGAATGAGGTTCTATTTTGTCTATGAAAGAGATACACAGGCAGTGTAGGATGGACTCGTGCATAGGAAGGCACAACCGATATCCTATCAGTTAGCTAGCCTAGCCCTTGGCGCAATAGATTTAACGAGTTTCTAGTTTCTAGCAGTAGTGGATGAGTATGAGGACGTCTTTCAGGAGGATGTCCCTGGGATACCTCCCCATCGGGAGATATATTTTTTGCACTGATTTGCAACCCGAGGAGATGCTGATATCAGTATCAGCATATCGGATGGCTCCTGTAGAGTGTCATGAGCTGAGATTGCAGCTGGACGACTTGTAGAATAAGGGATTTTTGAGACCCAGTGTTTCACCCTGGGCGGCCCTAGTGTTTTTTTCCAAGAAGGAATACTGGAGCATTAGGCAATGTTTTGATTAACGGTCCTTGAACCAGGTGACTGGGAAGAAACGGTATCCACTACCAAAGATCAATGACCTCTTCGACCGGTTTAGTGGGGAACTATGGTTCTCAAAGGTTGATCTACGATAAGGCTATCACCAGTTGCAGGTATGGGGTGAGGATATACTGAAGACGGCTTTCTGATGCCTCTATGGTCATTATGAGTACTTGGTGATGCCCTTCGGTGTGACGAATGCCCCTATAGTGTTCATGGGACTTGTGAACCTGATCTATCAGCCCCATCTAGATCAGTTCGTAGTGGTCTTGATCGATGATATCCTTGTGTTCCTTGCATCCGAGGAGGAGCACGCGAGACACCTACGGATGGTTCTGGACACACTATGAGAGCACCAGTTGTATGGGACACTCTCGATGTGCTAGTTCTGGATACAAGAGGTCCACTTTCTGGGACATGTTATCTCAGCAGATGGGGTAGCAGGGGACCCAGTCAAGGTGGAAGCAGTACTAGCATGGGGGCCACCCCGGAGCGTGATGGAGGTGCGGAGCTTCATTGGGTTGGCAGTCTACTATCGGAGATTCATTCTTGATTTCTGCAAGATTTCATCACCCATGACATCATTGACTCGAAAGGGGTAGCCTTTCGTGTGGACTGAGAGATTCCAGCATGCTTTGCAGTAGTTGAGACAGAGTCTGACAAGTACCCCGATCTTCATATTACCGGAGGAGGGTGTCGAGTTTGTAGTGTTCTGTGATGCATCAGGAACTGGGCCTCGTTGTGTCCTGATGTAGAGGCAAGTAGTGATTTCCTGTGGCTCATGTCAGTTGAGGCTACATGATCCGAATTATGTGACCCATGATCTTGAGCTGGCAGCGGTATTCTTAGAATTGAAGATGTGGTGGCACTAACTGATGGGCGAGAAGTTTACCATCTACTATGATCACAAGAGTCTCAGATATATCTTTTCTCAGAATGATCTAAATTTGAGACAAATACGATGGCTTGAGATCCTCTAGGATTATGACTTTCAGATCATTTACACGCCTGGGAAGGGGAACGTTGTGGAAGATGCTCTCAGTAGGAAATCATGTTCGTAGTTGCTGGATGAGGAGACGAGGCAATTTGACTATTTACAATTATCCTTTATGGATGACAATGAGGGAGCTTACCTTCAGTCGATGGTTGTTACCCCTCCACTCTTACAGCGAGTCAAGGAAGCATTGTGTGAGGATGCTAGCTGTGAGACTCTACGTGCTCAAATATCCACATGTGTTGCGGCTGATGGATTTTCAGAAGGTGGGGAGCACATTGTTCGTTTCAAAGGGCGTACAGAAGTACCAGTGACATTTCAGGAGGAGGCCTAAGGGAGTTCTATAAATCCCCTTTGGCGAAGTATCCAGGCATTGAAAATATGTATTAGGACCTCCGAAGTCAGTTCTGGTGGCCAGGAATGAAGAAGTGTGTGGCAGAGTTTGTTTATCGGTGCCTTACTTGTCAGCCAGTAAAGGCAGAGTACTAGGTGCCAGTGTGGAAGTGGGACAGGATATCCATGGACTTCATGAAGGGTTTACCATGTACGTACAGGGGACATGATGACATCTGGGAGATCGTTGATAGACTAACCAAGTCATCCCACTTCCTATCCATACGATAGAAAAGATTAGTAGAGATCTTGGGATGCCTCTACGTGAAGGATATAGTTCGACTTCATGGAGTACCATTCACGATATTCTTAGATCGTGATGCCTGTTTCACATCCCGGATGTGGAAGGGCTTGTAGGATGCTTTTGGGACTTTGTTACACTTGAGCACAGTGTTTCATCCCCAGAATGATGGTTAGGCAGAGCAGACCATCCAGGTCCTAGAAGATATTCTTCGAGCTTGTATACTTGACTTCAGTCGTAGCTAGGAGGATCATCTACCACTGGTGGAATTTTCTTATAACAATAGATATCATTCCACTAATGTTATGACACCATTCTAGGCTCTGTAGGGGAAACCTTACAGGTCACCGCCTTACTGGACTGACCCATGAGAGTCAGTACTCATGGGCCCAGAAATAATAAGAGCTACTTAGAGAAGGTGTAGGTTATCCAGGAACGGATGAAGATTGCACAGAGTCAGCAACATTCTTATGCCGACAGGTGGCAGAGGCCCTTGGAGTTCTAGGAGGGAGATCATGTGTTTCTTCGGGTATCACCTCAATGGGGATTGCATAGATTTGGCAGAAGAAGCAATAAATCTCCAAGGTTCGTTGGCCATTTTCAGATTCTGAGTAGAGTTTGTGAGGTGGCGTATCGCTTGGCGCTACCTCCTCAGATGGACTAGGCACACAACATCTTCCATGTGTCGCAACTACGTAGGTACGTGCATGATCCATTGCACATCATCGAATGGGGAGATCTGGACATTGATGATGGAGAGACCATAGCTAAGTACCCAGTGGAGATCGAGGATCGGCAGGATCTGCACATATTCGCATGCAATACCCAAATCATTTCGAATAACCTTTGTTTTGGCTTTTCAGAGACGTAAAATCCCTAAGGAGTGTGTGATGTAATCTCCCAGATTTTTCCATGAATTATTTTAATATTATATGTTAAGTAATTCGAGACCCATCTCTAAGGCGGCGTGTAGTTTCGAGGCCCAGTGAACCCAGAACAAATGTTTGAATTTAATTTAATAATATAATAATGCTCGCGTGCGATTTTCCTAAAAATGCGAGATAAATCCCGAACGGGTGCTCTAATCAGAGATCTGAGGGCACTGTTTCGTTCGAAATAATTTTTTTACCTTAGGTGAGGCCTAACATCAGCCGGTATAAGTTGATGGTGAAATCTGGTTTTTGGACGCAACCGTAATAAAATATTTTTTTAAAATATTTTATTTAAATTCTTGTTGTAGTGAAATATCTTATCTTTTTAAATAGAGATTTCATAGGGGATCAGGGATACAATTTTCCATAACCCCGAATTTCCCTGGAGGCTCTGGAGGCTCTAGAAAAAACCTCCCAACGCGACAACGATTTCTTGACAAGTTTCGCCGGAAACGACGACGCGGCGACTAGATCTTCGCCAACGAATGTCACAGATCCAAGTAGGGTGTTTTTTTCCCCCGATAATGGATTCCACAACAAACACGGACTAATCCATGAATAGATTATCCCATGGATCTATCGTTCTTGTGGGATGGGTTTTTGCGGGGATTTTGAGGTTGTTTTCGTTTTGATCTAATGGCGACGAACCCGGATCGTCACGAACAATGATCGAGGTTCGTCCCTCTTGTTTTATTTTTGTGATTATTTACTCGTCTTCTTCACGCGCATTAATCATTATTTGTGGGATAAAAACAACGATCGATTATGCCTCTGATCTACGGCGTAACTATCCGAGATTATCGATCCAACACCGGGATAAATCAATAGAGCTGTGATTGTGACGACAACAGACGGATCTATGTGATTCAGGAGAAATCTCTCTTTGAGTGTATTTCCATCAAAAGATCATATGTTGTTCGTTTATCTGATTCAAGGCCCAAAACCCTCAAATTCAGCATCACATCATTGAGGTGAAACGTGATCTTGATTTTCGCCGAAAACGGACTAGAGAAATGTGATCTGGAGAATCGGATGAGGCGCGAGGAGGAAGACGATGCTTCTGGAAAAACCCTGACTACACGCCGTGTAGTATGGGCTACACGACATGTGTTTGTTGGATGGTTTACATGGATTGTACTCCGGGAATACAAGGACGTGGGTTGGGTACATGGCCAAGGACACATCGTCTATACCCCTCCCCAGCCAGACCCGGCCACATACACGGGATACCCCGTGTGCTGGTACATGGGCAGGCGACACAGACAGAGGCCATGTATGGGCACATGGACATCATACAGGGAGCGAACCCTAAGTGCTCAAACATGACATGTGATTCTTCTACACATCCTGTAGTTACTTTAAATCCGCCAAACCGAGTGACACGGGCTGTACACACGGGCAGTACCCAAAGTCAAGGAACACAGCGTGTGATCCTTCTACAAGCCGTGTAATCTAGTTTCACACAGACTGGACAGATGACACGAGCTGTTTACATGGGCCGTACCGATGGTCATGTAACACGACATGTAACCATAATACACACCGTGTAAGCAATTTTCATCATGGCTTCAGCCACGTGTCTTCTATGACTTGGACTACTTTTCTTTGGGTTTGTACCCTTGGTCTTTTCCATGAAGGTTCTAGTACCATTTCCTTTATACAAGAGTATGATCCCTTCAGTAGGGCTTCCTGAATAGAGTTGTTGGAATCCCCTATATGAGACTTAAAGCCGGATCCTCTATTCATTCATGTAACCCTAGGTAGAGTTCTTGGTATCGATGTGACCAACTTTACCTGGGCGCTGATCCTCTGCTTTGCGGATTAGCTCAGACTGATTTGTCAGAAACACCCCATGACTTGGTTTTGATCCACATTTGAGTAACATGTTCACAAAGTACTAGTGGAGTGTGTTCTCCTGAAATGTGTACTTCGTAGCTCTCTCTTCATACCTAGGAGTGTGTTCTCTTGGTTTCATGCTTAGTGCAATCTTCGAGCTGGATCTTTGTGTTGGTTTCGTGATAGTGGATCATGTATGAGTATATCTGGATGTTCTTGTTATATGTTTGGTAGAAATATACTGTGTAGAGATGATTGTATCTTTCTTTTCTAGTATTTTTCCTTTGTTTCATTCCTTTTTGGTATCAGGGTGTCCTACTGGGTATTGTTATACTCACCCCTGCATGGGATTTTCCCACACGTGTCGTGTCTTGTGCAAACTAACGAGCATTTGACAGGATTTTAGGCGGACCAGGACCAGACGGTACACAGTGAGATCAGACAGTCCGAGGTGTGTTCTTATGGATACACACTGCTGTCCCAACACCTCTCTATACATGTTGGACTTTGTTATGGAATCTCTTTTGGTGGGCTTGTACTTTTGGCCCATGTTTTTACACATAATGTACATTAATTTCCTGGCATACTCTGTTGGTAGGGATTTTAGTGTATGCATGCATTTCCATTTTTAGTTGAGTTTTTACTTTTCAGCTTTGTGGGCATGGAGATGTGTGTGCATGTGTACAGGTTTACAGGCAATGCCTCCCATGTTAGTAGCCTACCTACTCGGTGCTAGTCACTAGCCCCTGGACTATTGGAGGCGGGCTTGGGGATTTGCGGCTTAGGCCCCACTGGGACGGGTCGTGACATGGGGGAGTGGTAGGAAGTCACTAGCAAGAAGGGGAAGAAATTTAATGACTGGATTCTTGGAAGACATTAAACTGATTTTAGGGCATACTCTGAGATCAATTACTGTAGCCGGTGTTACTTCCAACATCCCCAAATTTCGCACAACCGACAAAATCGGCTTCACAACCCGCCACGAGCCGATCATCCCGGCGTAATCCAAAAGGGAGGAGACAAGTGCAAGAGGAGCAGTCCACAATGAGGCCAAAGTTAGCCCTGACACTGTTGGATTTTATGCCCTCAAACATTGTTCCATGGGCACCGACCTAAAAAAATGAAGCCATCAGGGACAACCGACCAGGTTGACCTGTCACAGGATAAGAAGATAATTTTTAGTTCCATCAACATCATCCATTCAATGGAATTTTTCCCGACGTAGGGTATGGTTAGGAACCTGAGTTCCCGAATCAAGGGGCTGGGAGGAGGAATCACATAAGTAGGGGATGCCAGGGGAGACACAGTTGCGACCAAAACCAACACCATGGATTTACCTCAGACCAAACCGTTAAAATCGCGGAAACCTGTCGGAGATCCCTTCAATGGAATCAACAGGAGAAAGAATATCCCTCCACCTCCACAAAAGGCCACTCTTTCCCTATCATTCTGCGGTACCCGTTAGAGGATGAATAAGTTTCTAGCCACTTAGTGCGCACATACTAACCGGTCAGGCCAAGTCCTGAGAACGTGGGAACACCGTAGACCTCCGACCCTACGGCCGGTCCTTCCACGTCACGTGCTCCAGCTCCCAAGCTACCTACTAAAAATCACTTCCCAGCAGAGAAGCGTCGACCATTGAATCAAAAATATGATATCCTTAAGGATCTACTGCCAGTACCATCCATGTTTTCAATCCTAGATTCCCTGAGTTTGTCAGTAGATTATAGAAAATATCTTCTTGAAGCCTTGCTCATCCCTCAGGAGTTTCAAGCTGAGGTATCTACCGCCGAGATTTACCAGACGGAGACTGGCCCGGTTGAATGAAATGTGTTGATTTTCTTCACCGATCTGGATGAAGATGTCATCATGAAAGGAAATATAAAACCACTATATGTGTCCAACACACTAAATGATGTTGAGATCCACATAGTCTTTATTTAAAATGACTCTGGTGTTAACCGACTTCCCCTACGAACACTCCGCAAGTTGGGCTATAGGGAGGATGAACTAATCCCCTCATCCACAACTCTGTTGGGTTACGACAAGAGTGAATAGAAGCCAATGTGACAAATCAATCTACAAAATCATTTTGGAAACCTTTTGGCCTACTAGGAATTCATGGTGGTCCAGAAGAACATAGAATTCAATGCCCTGCTTGGAAGGTCGTGTCACTAGAAGAACATGGCCATCCATTCATCCTACCACTAGTGTATCGAGTATTGCGTCAATGGAAAAAGTTGGGCATTTCATGCTGACAAGGCCCCTTTCATGCTCTCCGAGTCACAATACATTGACGCCGGGTTTTATGAGCAAAAGAAAACGAAACCTTCACTTGATGGTACTAACTGCATCCCCACTCCAAATGGTCAAAAAATGGTTCTTGATGACCCCCTCAGGAAGCTTATCGGAGACTATGTACTGACCATGAAACATGTTGAGAGGAGGGGTTCAAGCCTGGACAAACACTCAGTTGATCTCATGAATTCAGCTATAACGACTAAGTGTGACAATGCGGAAATGACCCCTGACCCTCAATTTGGGGGAGTATACTTGAGAGAGGACGCCCAAAATTCCTCACCTCTAGACACCCAAGAGCCCATGTTGGGAACTCTCCCCTCATCGGATCAAGATGATGAGAATGTGGGGGAAGAGGAGGAGGAAGATCTCAGGGATTCACCGCCCGCATTTGAGGAAGGTATCTCCACCACTGTGGATGAGATCAGGGAAATAAACTTAGGTACTGAGGAAGACCTGATGTAATGCCCCAACCCCAGTTACCCAGAGTGGCTGCATTATTTTAATAAATTAGCATGATTACCTGAAACCGAGTCCCCAAGGACCGATCGGTTTAGTAGTCTTGGAAAATAGATTACATACATGAATGTAACATTACACTTTATAACATACAAAAAAAAACTAAATAATCTGTTATGAACATCATTATTTTCTTGTCTTAATCCTACATATCAATAACAATACACTTCTTATAATCCTGGAAAAAATAAAACATAGAAAGGGGTGAGCTCAAATGATCAGTAAGGATAACAATGCAGTGGAAACTTTCATAAATAATCATAATCATTTAAGGCAATGTATGACTAAAAAAATCCTTTTAAACATGAACTTCAGTATAATATACAATACATAAAATGAAGTAATTCCATTTACTTATTCACATGGATATTCTACTAGTCTAATAATCACATTCAATATCACTAACCACATTCATAATGATGGATTGCATAATTCCAGACGATCATAACCACATATTAAATGCATTGTGCCAAGACTACAAATAATATTTTTTCAAGGCCTTATGCCAAGACACTAGATTGTATCCTGGGAAATACTAATGCATCGAGGAGCTATAGAAGGCTCCACCCATCACATACTAAGTCCAATGTATTCCTCATATGAAAGGGTTTAAACATAACATAATCATTATTATTAAAACTATCTTTTGAAATGTCAATAATTTATCCCTAAACCATGAATGGTATAAAAATAACGTATCAACAGTAAAAAATATCACAAAACTTTCAATACAATATAGAATAATTGTATTATAATAAATCAACCTCATTCAAAAATAATATCCAGTAAAGGATGTTGACAGAGTTAAAAACAACGAGTAAAACTTTTTGAGAGAAATATCCTTTTTGTAAAATAATTTAAAAGTCACACATTTATAAAGGAAGAAATGTCAAAGAGATTTTTGAATCAAAGTGTCCCATATCACACTGAAAATTTTTAAAAGAATTATCAATTCAAAACATTCATGTCCATATAAATCCTTAAAATCATTTTTGAACACATGGACATTAATTAAAATGGATTAGAAAGATAAATCATTAAAACATTTAAAATTATGATCTTGATAAATATTAATTTACATAAACCCTTAAAATATTCATTTTCAAATCATTTTTATGAAAATGGACATGGATGATAAAAATGTCCCAGTAAATACTTACACATAAACAATCTCGGATAATAATGAGATTGAGAAATTAACCCTTACCAATTTGGTATCTTAGGAAACATACACACCATGAAAGAGGTATCATATAATGAATATGTAAATACACATAAATTGAAGTGTAATACACAAAGAATACAATTATGGTATGTATATACACCACACAGAAGGTAATAGTGGCAATATGGCATGAATCTCATGGAAATAAGGAGTGAGATGAAAACCCTTTACCTTGCACTTTTCTTTAATCGAGGTTATTGTTAACCTCTTTTATGAAGAATATAGCATGATATTAAATTATACCAGAAGCATATTAATATTTATGATATCATTAATTATTCATTTATGACTTTATAATAAGCATTTAATAATAATTTCCATGTTATATTAATATTTCTGGTAATAATCTCTTTCTTTATCGTACGTGTTTTAACTTGTTACTCTTGATTGTATCATTTAGATCATGATTTAAATACTACCAGAATATGAAAGATTATTTATATATCATATATATTAAGAATATAAATATGTATAATAGAAATTTTTATGAAACAGAAAACACCGTTTTTGGAGACGGTAGTCCGTACGTATGCATAAACACACTTTCCGTTTTCATATAGTATTGAACCGAAGTAAGTGAATAAGATATATGTAAGTACATAAATCCATATATATATATAAATATATATATCAATAGTAGAATTATTATGTATTATATTACATACATATTAGTAATATACATTTCTATAATCGTCGATGAATGTTGTACTTGGAAATGAATCTCATCACGTCGTGGAAACGGTAATTTGTACGTACGCACGAGCGACAATATAATTTCATTATTAGTGTGGAATTGGATGGTATATTAATTTTACAGAGAAATTATCATGTTATTTTCATTATTTATATACATATTACTCATCATTATATCAATCCAAATAACATGGTGTTGAATAACAAATTACACAACAACGTGGAAACGGTAAGCCGTACGTACGCATGCATGGTGACATTATCCTTCATAAGATGGATAGAATAATAAATATAGTTGGGAAATATTTATAGTAACATCACAGTATATAAAATCAACAAGATTTATTATTTTATAATATAAATAACAATGAAATACGAAGTGGAAGAAGAACGGAACTTGAAAGAGGGTGGTGAAATCGTTACCTCTTCTTCGTGTTCTTTATTTTTGATTTGATCAAAAGGGCTCCTTAGGTTGGATTTATGATCAAAATAAGGACTATAGGTTGAATTGAGGAAATTTGGGAGGATATCTTTGAAGGTTTTGGCTGAGCCAAATGGCTTTGGAGGTGTGATTTTGAGAGAAGGGGAAGTGCCCTTTTATAAGAGGGTTGAGGGTCACATTAGGAAAAGATTAAAGTATTAATTTATTATACAATCATATTCGGTTTATAATAGTTTCAAATGAATTTATTTAGATCCTTAGGTGGTTATGGGTCTAAATCCTTTCAACCAATAGGTTTTGGACAAGTTTATTAAACCATTTTATCCGTATCATTTAGATTTAACTCATATTTAAATAGATTAAATTTTACCCTGTCTTCTTGTATTATTTCTATATATGGTTAATAAAATTACTCTAAACTTCCTAGATAACCTCAAGTGTCTCATTAATGAAATATATAATACTATTTAATCCATTTGTCTGATAATTACATTTTTTAGAATATTATATCAATTAATAATATAATATTTGTTCTCAATATTAATTTATGTAAATTTTCACACTATTTGGTATTTTGTTTTTGTGAAAGTCATAAAAACTTCATTACTTCAAAAAAGATACAATGAATCAGCCCTAACATGTAATAGTCACCTAGATAATTCGTGGATGTCATTAAAATCTTGAAATTATATTTATTTTAATATTTATAATAACATTTATTTGGTTCTTTCATTAATAAGGTAATTATTTCTTCATCATTCTGTCATAAATAAATTTAATTATTTAATGTCTAAAAATTATAAATAAAATACCATGATGTACGAAATATTTTTATCTATCTAATTAATATTTATAGTCGAATTTATCTTATGTATAACCATATATTAGAAATGGTTTACTTAATAAACATTGAATTTTACACTTTTAACTCTTATTTAAATTAAATAATAATAAATGTCCTAATCTAATCCAAGTGGACATAAAGGGTCATATTTTATTCTTAAGGTTTTTTATGGTCTAATTACACTTATCCAATAGAATTAGGACATGTTTTAGGGTAATAATAACATCAATTTTACCCTCAATTACCCTATTTACTTTTAATAGTGGTAAATAAAATTAAAAAGTTACAATTCATCAAAAATTATTATTATCTTATTGAACCATATTTTAATCCTTTATATTAACCGTTTCTCTTGAATTTTAAAAATTCAAGTCACAGAAGCGGTAAAATTATGTTTTATGTGAATTAACAAATTTTCATAGGAGGTGGGTAAATGAAGGTGAAAAGTTCAATAAAATTTTTATATATCTAAAATTATTATAAACTGACTATAATTAATTACATTAAACATATATAGGAATTATGTATCTATTTTTACCTAAAATAAATTTAAATAAAATAAATAATTATTTAAATAAAAATTCGGTTTTAAACTACAACTCGGTGTTTTTCATTATTCATCAAAAATTTAAAGTATCCAGTAACATACCAAAAATTTACCCTAAGCTAATTTTGATATTCCATATTCAATAATGAAGTCTATTTTAACAAATTATAATCATATAGGTTGCATTTATTAATTTAAAATTATTTCCCGCTATCAAAACCAAAAGGCAAATTTTTACGAAATAATAACTATCAAAAGTTTGACACTTTTTATGTCCAATTTCAAAGTAAAATTACTTACAATGACCATAATTTGATTAAATAGTGAAAATATAATCTATTTATACTTCCAAACCATTAAAATGTATTAATTAACACTATAATATATTTTGATTAAAAAAGTTGTTTTCAGTTAAAATATAGTATTTTTCACTATTCACCAAAATATGAATGTTATCAGAAAAACACCAAAACATTATTGAAACTAAATTCTTAGGTCCCGTTTCTAAATAATAAGTTTATTTTTTCAAATTGAATATATAAATGTTTCAAATATTGGATTTAAAAAGGCATCTCTATTAAAAGGTGGTAAAATTGTAATTTTTTAAAAATACTTCTTTTATCTGAAAAAATGTATTTGTTCTTATATTACCTCTATGAAACTCATAATATAGATTCTAAAATTATGAGGATTATATAATGTTCAAAATTCAGTTAATACTATTCATAACAACTTTTGAACGACTAGTTTGGTGTGTCATGGTGCGCTAAAACTCGGTGTGGCGTGTAGTGAAAATTATTGAATTACTTTGGAGAAATAACGTACTACGAAATCATTGGGTTTTACATTATTCCCTCCTTCAAAAAAAATTTTCCTCGAAATTTAAAAATAATTTTCGAAAATAAACGGTTGAAAATAGAAAATACCTTTGGGAAAACCCACATCAGAATTTAGGTTAATAAAATTTAGTCTTAATAAGTGGAAAAGGGAAATAAAAAATTCACCACCAAATTATGTTCTCAATGTGGAGAACGTTGGTGGAAATTAAGGACACATAATTGGAGGAAAAACGTAAATATTTATAGGTTGTGATTGAGGTCATCAATCACAAACAATTGCAAAATTGAGGGCCTTAAATTCATCATTCCATGATGATTTAAAATACCATCAGTTCAACAAAACATATGGTATTAGGATAACACATTTTTTGTTTCAATATCCATTCACTAAATTATAAGAATTAATTTATTCATATAATAAGATAATAAGAAAAATATATACTTGATAAGTATATTCCAATCCTTTAAAAAATTTCTACCACAAACTCATCTTTCACTCTAAAAGATAATAGAACTTAAAAAAATATTATATTCATCCTATTTTTATAGGGTTCCAAAAATATGAATTTATAATTCACTTACCAGTCCCTTAAAAACTACATTATTCTATAACAAATATTACATGGGTTAGTGATAGGTGATACACCGTTGTCTCATTTCGGTTGTGGGTTCAAGTCTCGCAGCCTTACCAAACGCAACGAGTAGCCGCCCGACCTTTGGGTTGTCTTTTTATAACAATCCAAAAATAACCTTAACAATAGTATCCAATTTCAAACATAATCCATTATAACATTTAGACTTATCCAAAATAGTTATATCCAAACACTCAGTCCAAAATTTATAAGGAAGTTAAACAAAATTAGGAACATTTTTTCCATGTAATAACATGTAAACACCTTCATCATGTATTATTTTAAAACATGATAACATCATGAATTACCATAAAACCTTATTGACTATATTCATCCTCCCTTATTCCTTATAGAATACTGTATATACTCCTTCAATCCAAAAAATGTTGCAAATTCCAACAATGAAGGAATATACAAATCATTAATTAGTTTCAAGGAAGTCAAGAATATCCAATATAATTTTTCCAAATCCACCATCTCTTATTCCAAAATCACTAAATCATAATCAATAACATATTAAGGATTACCTTTACCTCAACCAAGTATTTTCCAAAAATCATATCTTAATATTATGTAACTTTTCTTAGAACCATATACTCTCAAATCCTTAATAAAATAGTACTGTTGTACAATCATTGTTTATCTCTATATTTCATGTAACGTGTATACTGTTGATACAACACTCAAATGAAATGATTAATTAATGACAACCAAAGAACACTATAAATTCCTCTTCATATGAGGTAGTATCATTACATGATTATTATCCAATAAAATCATTTGGAGTATACTCTTGTGAATTGGACATTGATTCACGTAGTGTCTCAGCGCCTTGCAAATGAAGCATTTTACTTTTGAAAACTTTTTCTTACCCTTGAAATCACGTACTTGATTTCCATTTTCTCCACACTTATAACAAACTACTAGTCCCTTCATTAATTTACCAAGGTGATTCATTCCACATTTATCACATATTGTAAAATCTTTCTTTCCCTTATTACCATTATCTATCATTATTTCTACCATCCTTTTCATCTGTGGCTTCCCTTCAATGCCATAAGATTCAGAGAACACATTACTGTTCTTATTAAAACATTATAATATTAATTGATATGATGATAATACGTGGGAGACTATTTACTTTCTAAATGTTGGCTTAATACCATGAATGATATGACCCTTTTTACTATTTGGATCATACGTATTGCTGGAGTTCTCATTCCTTCTACTTGGTGCCATATCTAAACAATGGAATAGACTAGGTCAGTTTATGAATAACAGTTCATAATTTCAAACATGTAGAATACCTAACTTAAATTGAAAGTTTTATGGATATAATACATAATCACAAAAAAAATTCTTTGAGGATGTATATACACATAAACCATTCATAGTGTTTTGTAAATAAAATGAGAATTATCCTATGCATATCCCCCGGGAGTGTTGTAACCAAGAGTGCAGCTAGGCCCGTTGTCATGCACCAATTCCCGTTCGAGTCTAGCTCAAAACGGTGTTTTCGGTTTTTACCCCTAGGTACATCTGTGCTAGAGCCGACTCTACCTGCTCGTATCTAGACAGGTATGTATTTTCTTAGAAATCTCAAAAAATAACTACATTTACAAATTTCTAGGAAGACCTTCTATACTAATTCTCAAAATCTATGTTAGGTCTATGTGCTCTAATCAGAGTTTATCTAAATCTATCTTCCAAGGTTATTGATATACTCCCTCTGATACCATCTGTAACGTCCTGACCCCAGTTACCCAGAGTCGGTGAATTATTTTAATACATTGTCATGATTAAAAGGAACCAAGTCCCGAAGGACCGACCGGTTTAGTAGTCTTGGAAAAAAGATTACATATAGGAAAGTTACATTACACTCTATAGCATACAAAACAATATAAATAATCTGTTAGGAATGCCTTTATTAACTTGGCTTAACCGTGCATATCAATCACAATACACTTCTTGGAATCCTGGGAAAATAAAACATAGAATGGGGTGAGCTGAAATGGTCAGTGAGGATAAAAATGCAGTGGAAACTTTAAATAATAAGAATAAACATTTAAGGTGATTTATAACTAAAACAAAATCCTTTTAAACATGAAATTCATCAAATTTTGGAAAAAATAAAATGAAGTAATTCCATTTATGTCTTCACATGTATATTATACTAGTCTAATGATCACATGCAATATCACTAAACACTTTCATAATGATGGAATGCATAATTCCAGACTATCATAACCACATAGTCCTGGCCTTGTGCCAAGACTACAAATAAGATTTTTTCAAGGCCTTGTTCCAAGACACTAGTTTGTCTCATGAGACCTACTTATTCATTGAGGAGCTATAGTGGGCTCCACATGTCACTTACTAAGTCCAATGCATTCTTCATTTGAAAGGGTTTTAACATAACATAAACATTTGTATTAAAGCTAGCATATGAAATGTCAATAATTTATCACTAAACCATGAATGGTATAAAATTAACAGATCCCTAGTCAAACATCTCACAAAACCTTCAATACAATATGGAATAATTTAATTATAATAAATCAACCTCAATCAAAAATAATATCCCGTAAAGGATGCTGACATAGTTGATAATGAGGAGTAAAACATTTTGAGATAAATATCATTTTTGTAAAATCATTTAAAAGTAACACATTTATAAATTAAGTAATTTAAAAGAGGTTTTTGAATCAAAGTGTTCCATACCACTTTGAAACTTTTGAAAAGAATTATCATTTCTAAACATTCATGTGCATATAAATCCTTAAAATCATTTTTAAAATCATGGACATTAATTAAAAATGATTAGAAAGATAAAACATTAAAAAATTTAAAATTATGATCTTGATAAAGAGTAAATTAAAAAATCCTTAAAATATTCATTTTCAAATCAATTTTATCAAAATGGACGTGGATGATAAAAATGTCCTAGTAAATACTTACACATAAACAATCTCGGATAGTAATGAGATTGAGGAATTAACCCTTACCAATTTGGTAACTTATGAAACATACAACACATGAAGGAGGTATCATACAATGAAAATGTAAACGAACATAAATTAAAGTGTATTAATCAATGAATAAAATTATGGGAAGTACTTACACCACACAAAAGGTTATAGTGGCAATATGGCACGAATCTCACGTGAATAAGGATTGAGATGAAAACACCTTACCTTGCACTTTCCCTTAGTCGATGGTACGTTTAACCGTTTTTATGAAGACTATATTATGTAATTAAATTATACCAGAACCATATTATTATTTATGATATCATTCATTATTCATTTATGACTTAATACTACCCATTTAATAATAATTTCCATGTTATATTAATATTTCGGGTAATATTTGTATTCTTTATTGTACGTGTTTTAACTTGTTACTCATGATTGCATCATTTATATCATGATTTAAATACTTCTAGAATATAGAAAATGATTTATATATCATATATATTTAGAATATAAATATTTATAATAGACATTTATACGAAATTGAAAACACAGTTTATGGAGATGATAGTCCGTACGTACGCATAAACGTTATTTCTGTTTTCTTATAGTATTGAATAGAAGTAAGTGAATTAGATATAAGTAAGTACATAAAAATTAATATATATAAATATATATATCTCCATTATCATTATTATTTAATGTATTACATAATTATTAGTAATATATATTTTTTTAATCGTTGATGAATTGTGAACTTGAAAATGAATCTCATCGCCTCGTGGAGACGGTAATTCGTACGTATGCACGACTGACAATATCATTTCCTTAAAGGTGTGTAATTGGATTGTATATTAATTTTTCAGAAACATTATCATGTTATTTTAATTATTTATATACATATTATCCATCATTATATCCATCCAAATAACATAGTGTTGAATAACAAATTTCACCACGACGTGGAGACGTTAAACCATACGTACGCAGGCATGGTGACATTATCATTCATAACATGGATTGAAAAATAAATAAAGTTGTAAAATATATATAATAACCTAAAATTATTTAGAAGATACTGGAGTTATTATTTTAGAATGGAAATAACAAAGAAAGAATAAGTGGAAGATGAAAGGAACTTGAAAGAGGGTGGTGAAATCATTAAGTCTTCTTCGGGTTCTTCCTTTGGATTTGATCAAAATGGAACATTAGGTTGTATTTATCATCAAACTCAGGCCTCTAGGTTGAATTGAGGAATGTTGGGAGGATATTTGGGAAGTGGTTGGCTGTGCAAAATGGCTTTGGAGGTGGGATTTTGAGAGAAGGGGAAGTGACCTTTTATAAGAGGGTGAGGGTCACTATAGGAAATGATTAAAGTATTAACTTAGTATACAATCATATTCGGTTTATAATGAATCAAAATGAATTTATTTCGATCCATATGTGGTTATGGGTCGAAATACTTTTAACCAATATGTTTTAGATAGATTTAGGTTTCCATTTTAAGCTTATCATTTAGATTAAACTCTTAGTTAAATAGTTTAACTTTTACCGTGTCTTCCTGTATTCTTAAAATATATGGTTAATAAACATACTCGAAACATCCAAAAGAACCTCCAGTGGATCATTAATGACATATATAATATTACGTAATCTCTTTGGCCGAACCTTAAATCTTGATGAATATTTTTTCAACCAATAATATAGTATTTGTTTTAAATATTAATTTATGTAAATTTTGACACTCTTTGGTATTTTGTTTTTCTGAAAGTCATCACTACTTTATTACTTCGAAAAAGATACATTGAATCATCCCTAATATGTCATAGTCACCTATAAAATTCTTGGATGTCATAAAAACATTTAAATTGTATTTATTTTAATATTTATAATACCATTTATTTGAGTCTTTCATTAACACGGTAATTACAACATCATCATTGTGTCAAAAATATATTTAATTATTTAATGTCTAAAAATTATAAATAAAATACCATAATGTAGGAAATACTTTTATATTTCTAATTAATATTTATAGTCGAATTTATCTTATGTATAACACTATATTAAAAAAAATTTAGTTAATAAACTTTGAATTTAACACTTTTAACTCTTCTTTAAATTAAATAATAATTAATGCCTTAATATAATGAAAGTGGACCTAAAGGGTAATATTTTATTCCCAAGGTTGTTTTACGTCTAATTACATTTATCCAATAGAATTAGGATATGTTTTATGGTAATAATAATATCATTTTTACACTTAATTACCCTATTTACTTTTTACAGTGGTAAATAAAAGTAAAAAGTCACTATTCACCAAAAAAAATTTATCTTATTGAACCACATTTTACTCCTTGATAATTACCGTGTCTCTTGGAATTTCTAAATTCAACTCATAAAAGTGGTAAAATAATGTTTATGTGAATTTACAAATTCTCCTAAGAGATGGGTAAAAGACGGTGAAATGTTCAATAAAATTATCATATATCAAAAATTAATATAAATTGACACTAATGAATTAAATTGAACTTATATAGTTATTATTTATCTATTTTAAGCTAAATTAAATTTAAATAAAATAAATAATTATTTAAATAAAAATTCGCTTTTAAACTATAACTCAGTGTTTTTCACTATTCCTCAAAAATTAAAAGTTTTCAATAACATACTGAAAATTTAACTTAAGTTAATTTTGATATTTATAATTCTATAATGAAGTCTATTTTACCCAATTAATCACATAGAATTTACATTTATTAATTTAAAATTAATTCCTGCTGTCATAACCAAAAGGCGTATTTTTGCGAAATAATAACTATCAAAATATGGACACTTGTTTATATCCAATTTCAAAGTGAAATTATATTCAATGACCATAATTGGATTAAATGGAAAAATATAATCTATTTATACTTCAAATCCATTAAAATTTATTAATTAACACTATATATTATTTTGATTAAAAAGTTGATTTCAATTAAAATAAAGTATTTTTAACTATTCACCCAAATATGAATGTTATCAGAAAAACACCAAAACATTATTTAAACAAAATTCGTATGTCCCTATTCAAATGAATATGTTTATTTGTCAAATTGAATATATAAAAGATTCATATATTGGATTCAAAAAGGCTTCTCCATTAAAAGGCGGTATCATTGCAATTTTTTAAAAATAATTCATTTATCTGAAAAAAATGTATTTGTTCTTACATTATGTCTACGAAACTTCTAATACGAATTCTAAAATTATAAGGATTATATAAAGTTCAAAATTAAGTTAATACAATTCATAACCGCTTTTGAACGGCTTGTTTGGTATGTCATGGTGCGCTTAAACTTGGTGTTGCGTGTAGTGCAAGTTTTTGAATTACATTGAAAAAATAACGTACTATGAAATCATGGGGTGTTACATTATTCCCTCCTTCAATAAATTGAGTCCTCGAAATTTAGAATTATTTTTCCAAAATAAATGCTTGAAAATATAAAATACCTTTGGGAAAACAAACATCAGAAATTAGTTTAATAAAATTTAGATTAAATTAGAGGAAATGGGAAATGAAAATGTTACCACCCAATTGTGATCTTGATTAGGAGAACATTGGTGGAAATTAAGGACACTTATTGGAGGAAAAATTTAAATATTTATAGGTAGTGATTGAGGTCATCAATTACAAAGAAGTGTAAAATTGAGGGCCTTAAATTCATCAATCCATGATGCTTTAAAATACCATCGGTTCAACGAAACATATGGTATTAGGATAACACATTTTTGGTTTTAATATCCATTCATTAATGTATATGAATTAATTTCTTCATATAATTAAAGAAGAATAAAAATATATACATGACAAGTAGAGTCCCATCCTTTAACAAATTTCTACCACAAACTCGTCTTTCACTCTAAAAGATAATATTACTTAAAAAAATATTCTATTTATCCCATTCATATAGGGTTCCAATAAAATTAATTTATAAATCATCTACCAAACCCTATGAAAAAACTACATTATTCAATCCTAAATATTATGTGGGTTAGTCATAGGTGATACATCGTTTTCTCCCTTCAGTTGTGGGTTCAAGTCTCGCATGACTTACCGAACGTGACGGGTAGCCGCCCGACCTCTGGGTTGTCTTTTTTATATAAATCAAAAAATAACCATATCAATTGTATCCAATTTCAAACTTAATCCATTCCAACATTTAGACTTATCCGAAATACTTATATCCAAACTCTCAGTTCAAAATTTATAAGGAATTTAAACACAATGAGCATCCATTTTTCCATGTAATAACATGTAAACACCTTTATCGTGTATTATTTTAAAACATGGCAACAACATGAATTACCATAAAACATTATTGATTATATTCATGCTCCCTTATTCCTTATAGAATACTGAATATACTCCTTCTATCCAAAAAAATGATGTAAATTCCAACAATGATGGAATATTCAAATCATTAATTAGTTTTTAAGGAAGTGATGAATATCCAATATAATTTATCCAAATCCAAAATCTCTTATTCCAAAATCACTACCTCATTATCAGTACCATATCAAAGATAACCTTTCCTTCAACCATGTATTTTCCAAAAATCATAGCTTACTATTAAGTAATTTTTCATAGAACCATATATTCTCAAATCCTCAATAAAATAGTAATGTTGTACAATCCTTATTTATCTGCATAATTCATGTAACCAGTATACTATTGATACAACACTAAAATGAAATAATTCTTCAATGAAAACATAAGAACAATAGTCATTCCTCTTCATCTGAGGTAGTATCATAACTTTATTATTATCCAATAACATCATTTTTGGTATACTCTTATTAATGGGAAATTGGTTCACGTAGTGTCTCATTGCCTTCCAAATGAAGCATTTTACATTTGAAATCTTTTTCTTACCATTGAAATCACGTACTTGATGTCCTTTTTATCCACACTTATAATGAAATCCCATTCTCTTCATTAATTTACCAAGGTGATTCATTCCCCATTTATCACATATTTGAAAATCCTTCTTTCCCTTATCCCCTTTATCCATCATTCTTTCAACCATCCTTTTCTTCTCTGGCTTCCCATCAAAGCCATAGGATTTAGAGAAATCAATACTGATATTGTTAACACTTTATACTATTTATTCATATGATGATAATACATGGGAGACTATTTACTTTCTATATGTTGGATTAATACCATGAATGATATGACCCTTCTTATTCTTTGGATCATATGTATTGCTAGAGTTCTCATTCCTTATACTGGGTGCCTTTTCTAAACAATGGCATGCACTAGGTCAGTTTATGAATGACAATTCATAATTCCAAACATGTAAAATACCAAATGTAAATATAAAATTTTATGGATATAATCCATAATCACAGAAATGTTTACTTTGAGGGGGTATATACTCATAAACCCTTCATAGTGGTTTGTAAAGAAAATGAGAATTATCCTAAGCATATCACCAAGGAGTGTCGTAACCAAGAGTGTAGCAAGGCCCATTGTCATGCACCAATTCTTGTTCAAGTCTAGCTCAAAGTGGTGTTTTCTGGTTTTTCCCCTAGGTACATATGTGTCGGAGCCGCCTCTACCTGCTCGTATCAAGACAGGGATGTATTTTCTTGGAAAACTCCCAAAATATCTAAATTACCAAAATTCTAAAAATTCATTGTATAATAATCCTCAAAGTCTATCTTAGGTCTATGTTCTCTAATTAGAGTCTATCTAAATCTAGCTTCCAAGGTTATTTCTAAACATTCCTTGATATCTACTATAATGCCACGAACCCAGTTACCCAGAGTCGGTGCATTATTTTAATACATTGGCATGATTACAAGTAACCAAGTCCAGAAGGACCGATCGGTTTAGCAGTATTGTAAAATAGATTACATACATTAATTCTACATTACACTTAATAACATACAAAACCACATAAATAATCTTTTATTAATTCCATTATTACCTTTGCTTAACCCTGCATATGAATCATAATACACTTCTTGGAAATCGGGGAAAAATAATACATAGAATGCGGTGATCTCAAATGATCAGTAAGTATAACAATGCAGTAGAAACATTAATAAAAAAGCATAAACATTTAAAGAAATTTATAACTAAAACAAAAGAATTTTAAACTAGAGATTAAGCATAATTTGGTTAAAATAAAATAAAGTAATTTCATTTACTTATTCACATGGATATTCTACTAGTCGAATAATCACAAGCAATATCACTAAAAACTTTCATAATGATGGAATGCATAATGCCATACTATCATAACCACAAAGTCAAGGCCTTATGCCAAGACTACAAATATAATTTTCTCAAGGCCTTATTCCAAGATACTTGTTTGTCTCATGGGACCTGCTGATGTATCGAGGAGCTATAGCAGGCTCCACCCGTCACTTAATAAGTCTAATGCATTCCTCGTATGAAAGGGTTTAAACATAACATAGACATTCGTATTAATACTAGCATACTAAATGTCAATAATTTATCCCTAAACCATGAATGGTATAAAAATAAAACATCCATAGTCAAAAATATCACAAAACCTTCAATAAAAAATGGAAGATTTGTTTTATAATAAATCCACCTCAGTCAAAATAAATATCCAGTAAAGGATACTGACATAGTTGAAAATGATGAGTAAAACTTTTTGAGAGAAATATCCTTTTTATTTAAATCAATTAAAAGTCACAAATTTATAAAGAATGTAATTTAAAAGAGACTTTTGAATCAATGGATCCCTTACCACTATGATACTTTTTCTAAGAATTATCATTTCATAACATTCATGTCCTTATAAATCCTTAAAATCATTTTTGAAAACATAGTCAATAATTAAAAAGGATTAGAAAGATAAATATTTAACACATTGAAAAATCTGATCTTGATAAAGAGTAATTTAAACAAATACATAAAATATTAATTTTGAAATCAATTTTTTGAAAATGGATATGGATGATAAAAATGTCCCAGTAAATACTTACACATAAACAATCTCAGATAATAATGAGAATGTGGAATTTACCCTTACCAATTTGGTAAATTACGAAACATACACCCCAAGAAAGAGGTATCATACAATGAATATGTAAATAAACATAAATTAAAGTGTATTACACAGTGAATAGAATTATGGGCAGTAAATACACCACACAAATGTTAATAGTGGGAATATGGCACGAATCTCACAGTAATAATGAGTGAGATGAAAACACCTTACCATGCACATTCCATTAGTAGAGGGTGTGTTTAACCTTATGTATGAAGACTATAGTATGTTATTAAATTAAACCAGAACCGTATTAATATTTATGATATCATTCATTATTCATTTATGACTTTATACAACCCATTTAATAATAATTTCCATGTTATATTAATATTTCGGGTAATAATCGCTTTCTTTATCGTACGTGTTTTACATTTTTTTCATGATTTTATCACTTAAATATTGATTTAAATACTTCTAGAATATAAAACATGATTTATATATCATATATATTTTGAATATAAATGTGTATAATATACATATATATGAAATGGAAAACACCGTTTATGGAGACGGTAGTCCGTACGTACGCATAAACGTTGTTTTTGTTTTCATATAGTATTGAACGGAAGTAAGTGAATAAAATATATGTAATTTCATGACCCGACCCTACCCAGGCTCAAGCCGAAACTACCCCAAGCCCGTCTCCATAGTTCAGGGTCTGGAGACCAGCGCCGAATGCTGAACAACTCGGGGAGGCCTTTTCTATGTACCTGTACACACACACACAACACACTCAATGCAAAAGTGTTGAGTAAAAGGGAAGGTAAAGTACCAACTGCTATAAATAAACCACAAATTGAATCGACCTCTAAATAGTAAAAGCAAGAGCTGAAGGTAAGCTAAAAAGAAAAGGGAAAAACACACGCCCAACCAGTAAAGTGCCACAACCTGACATCATGTATAAAAAAGTAAAACACCTTGGAGAGTCCCACACCTGGTACCCGACTACGACCACCACACGCGGTCTAAGCTCCTGAACTCCAAAGATCTTTTGAAGTCACGAAAAACCTTTCCATCATCTACAATGGCACACCAAGTGTATGAAAATCCCAAGATGGGGTGAGTATAAAAATACTCAACAGGATACCCTGAAGGCTCGAGGGAGAAAAAAAGGAGGTAACAAAGGGTGAGAAGTTGATCAAATAGAGAAATGTAAAGGAGTACAACTGAGAGTGCAGTATAGAGTACAACAAGGAGTTCATTAGAGTAATAGTAGAGAATCCAGCTCAACCCAACAAGAGAAAAGAGGTAGACTCATCAAGACACAAGGAGATGGAAATGGTGAGAAGATGAAATTCTTGTCGTGTCTTTTCTACCTATAGCAGGAGAGTAGACTCATCCAATCACGATAAGCTAGATACAGAAAGCACATGTCATTCCCCGCGCGTCTTCGCCTCTCCTGGAGGGAGAGTAACGAATCCCAAGAAATGGGTACTGGAACAAGGTATATACATATATATATATATATGCTATATCAAGATGCCCGAAAAAGATCATAAGGGGATCTCTATCCTGTAGCTCAGCCCAAGAAAGTGTGTATCCAACTATACCAGAAGTAAAAACCATTGATTCCCATCATCTCACACGTCTACCCCAAACTGCAAGTCAAGGGGATCAAATCCCCTCAACTTGACACTTTTCTCTTTGGGAAGCACTCACTCGCCTTCACGGTTTTAGGTCACGTCGCAAGGACGCATCTCGGTGGGGAAAGTCCCCCTCGTACTTGAGAGTTCTGGGGGAATTTCAAACCACACCTCGTCACTGCCCCATAGTCGAGAGGTCTCCTCAATGTCTACAGGCGACCCCCTGTCCAACCCCGCGAGAGGGTAATCCATGGATGTCGATGGGTACCCACTAAAGGGAGACCAAGCAAAAGTTGCCGATGAGCCCCAATTCCCTATCCCGTAATAGGGTAATCCACTAGAGAGAGGCTCGAAACCGTCATCGGGGACCACTTCCCAGCCCAGCTGGAAGTAAGCCCAGCATTAGTGACCACTTCCTAGCCCAGCTCGAGGTAAACATGTAATCGATCTGGCCATTCCTGGTGGATGGTAATGCTCGGTGAACACCGCTATACTAGCCATCCTAGCTAGATGGTAACCCAATGACCATCCCTGTTAGATGGTACTGCTCTTGCCATCCCTGCTGGATGGTACTTCATTGGACATCCATGCTGGAAAAAACCTCCTCGGTAGAGGATCAGTTCCCGTGTAATGTGTTGGTCACACCGAATCCACAATAACACTACCAGGGAACACAGAGAAACTCTGTCGGCCAATCCATCAAGAGCAGAACCAGGGGAAAACCACTCAACCCACCTGGTCAAAACCATCGTGAACAAGACCAAGGGGAACCTCAACCCTACTGATCTACAAACGAGAATAGAACACGGGGAAAACTCAACCCTGCTGATCCAAAAACGAGAACAAAACTAGGGGAACTCAACCCTGCTGGTCAACAAATGAGAACAAAACCAAGGGAAAACTAAACCCTACTGGTCAACAAATGAGAACAGAACCAGGGGAAAACTCAACCCTGCTGGTCAATAATCGAGAATAGAGGGAACCTCTACATTTCAAGTTGTCAAAGGTATGTAAATCAGAACACGACACGCACGTGGGGCCCACACGACGTGTGGCCCCATGTCAACTCCAAATAAGAGCACAAACATTCTCAAGAACAAAAAACCACATGTACCTCTAAGTTTTCCCATATACCCCCAGAGTATACCCCATTTCCATCCCAATGGATATCGTGCACACAGGACCCAACGTCAACGCGAAGGGGGTAAACGTAAGAACTACAACTTGCCACCTCATCGGCCCAGGTATGACCAACTAAATATCTTCAAACATTTACTTCACTCACACGATAGTGCATGCGATCACAAGCCAAGGGTCCACTACAAACACAGTAGGACAAACCACCATTGGAGAAACTTACTTTTTTTCCGCGTTTAATAAGATCACGAATGAGGCTCTACACCTCCAAATGGATTACACCACTGTAATCCTCACAGAAAAACATGAGTGATAGGCTACTTTCTCGCATCAAACGGATATCCGGCGGAAAAGTCGCCAACACTGCTTTATGCTCGAAGGGCCTCTCGTGATCCCGAGCCTCGGTCTCGAAAAAAGTCGAGCACATCGCACCATTGCGATCCCCTCAGGAAAACACATCCAAAGGACTGCTCATTTGAGTGCAACAGATATCTGATGAAAAATATGTGTTCCAACATACCGAACATGAGTGGTGATACGTGGGACCCGCATCCCCGCGACGGAGCGCTGTCAACGGATCACAACATTTTGATCCTCTCGAAAAAGTACACAATATGGAATACACACTTGTCCAAAATGAACACCCGGTGATAAAACTTGAAATCACTACTAACTCCCAAAACGGTCCTCGCGGGGCCCACAGCAGTGTGCTGAATTAAAGTGGTTGGATTTCACCATTGCAATGCCCTTAGAAAAACACCCAGAATTGACTGGTCGCACACCCCAAACAGATGTCTGATGAAAAATTTTTAAAGCACTGCATGCAACTCTAAATACTGGCCATGGGGCCCACGACTCAGATCCAGTTTCAATGCTCGAAACCACACTTAAACACTCTGAATCAACTCCAGGGTCGCAACGCTACTAATGGCGCTAAAAACGGACATTAGATGTTTCCACACCGCTCAAAAACAGGAACTCTTAGAAAACGCCAAACTTACTTAATGCACGTGACGTGCCACCAAGGCCCCTAGTTTCGGGAATTAAAACCCCATGAAACCATCTCAAAAAGATTGTCTCAATTCATGGAACTCATCGCCGTAGACGGCGCCCAAATCGGTAGCCCTGTGAATGATTTATCAATTATAAATCATTTTGAAAATAATAATAATAATATTATTATTATTATAAACTTATTGTTTTTATTTATTATTTTTTTAAGAATCCACTGAATAGCCAGCGCCATTCGGTTGTTTTCCCATGCAGAGACTCTCCTCTGGTGGGTCCACAGTCTCCCACGGGGTCGCGTCACGCGACCCCGGCTTCGCACGCCAGTCGGCCGGCCTCTCCCTCTCGGTGTCACTCCCAGCTGAGGCCATCTGATTTCCCCGCTAACCCAGCCGACACCGCCTGAACGACGCTGCCTCTCCTGGGAGCCCCGCCGTCCAAGCATTGCTGCTCCACCATCCACAGCTACCGTCCTCCTCTTTGCCGAACCGCCTGAAGGAGACGTCGCTGCCTAACGCTCATTGGACCGCCGCCAGAACCCCCAAATCCAGTCAGAAAAACACAAAAACCACTAGAAAACACCCTTAAACCCATTGAACTTAAGTGGGCATTTTTTAGCTCCTTAGAACATGGATTTACAAACCGAAACATGCAATGGAGAGCTCGGGAAATGTAATACGCTTGCATGGGCTTTGTTCAAAGATCAAACATAATTTAAATGCTAAAATTTAGGTTCATAGTAGCAATTTGAAATTAAAAACGAAACGACGATCTCCTACCTCGAGGGCATAGCTCGAAGCTTCGCAGTGATCCACCGGCTACCACACTTGGAGAGGAGAAGGTAATGGAGGAGGCTTGTTGGAGGATCTCCTTGAATGAGACCTCTTCCACCAGGATGTGAAAATGGGGTAGAGGGGTCATGTTTTAATAAAAAAAATTAATTAAAAAGTTTAATTAATTTAAAACCCCCAAAATTCCTTGCATCTAAAACATCTGGCATGGTCAAGATTAAGCTTCCCCTAGTGTAAACACCACCTCTCGAGTGCAAAAGAAGACTTATAATTTTATTCCAATGCCCCGTTCAAAAGTAATAGAACTCAACGACCGCGGCCGTTAAATTACGAAAACGCCCATGGTGGCATTTTTCACAGAAGACCCACGCCGGTGAATGTTCCACCCCTCCTAGGGTAAACGTAACACTCTAGAAATAACGGTGCCATCAGTTTTCCCATCCGAGAAACATTCTAAGATATAACTGAGTTTAACCATTAAACAAATAAATTAATTATTTATCTGTTTAACGTTCTCGTAATGGGCGAGGGGTCCAAATTTCCCATGCTGACATGTTTTATGTCGTTCCTAGGGTAAACACCCCATTTTGGACCCATATGTACACTCAGATTTATGACCTAAAGCACTGTTTAGGAGTTACCCCATTTATTTGGCATGCCCAGTTTGAACGCACTAAAAATTTAATTCTGGCCACACTGGGGCTCGGAATTGCACGCCGTCTGATGGTGCTGCTCTGGAATAACATAAAGAATATTCGAAAGTTTTTTATAACAAAAACTCGGTTCTTACATCATTCCCTCCATCACGATTTTCTTCCCCAAAAAGCAAAACCAAGGAACAAGTGAGGGTACTAAGACCACACCTGGCTCCTCCGTACCCAGAAGTACTCATGCCCAGTCCCACGTCACCGTACCCAGACCAAAGGATTTGATCTGCTCACGTGAGTTTTTCCCTTACTGATGATGTGCATTGGAGCACACACACTACTTCTCGGGTGGGTTACGTGGGAGGCGTCGTGCACCCAAACCATTCTTTGGGGTTATGGCAAGGCGGTAGGGAACCTTGCCATCCCTTCGCACGGCCTCAAGAGGCCCGAAGGCCCTCGGGGTTAGCTCACCTCCCCGGCCAAACTCTTATGTTGCACGCCACAACTGGAATTACCGTTTGGACATGGGACAAAGCCCAGTGATTCCTTCCTTCAGAATATCCATATGGTGAAACACCCAAGGATATCTAGTCACTCAAGATTTCACAGTCGATGTATCGCAAACAAGACTCTCTTACACGCTCAGAGAGCGATGGAGATGACACCATTGACTAATGATGAAGGTTCCACACCTTCTACTCTACCAACACAGTGTTACAACCAATGCCATGCGTCTCCCTAGTAACACCTCAAACAAGGATCAGGGAGAAAATCATTTCACACACAGAGTTTAAAAATTATACTGCAAGAAGTAGAAGAGCTGTAGAGTGTACCTCTTATCACCTCATGCTCTGCAGGATCGTAGACCTCCAAAGCTTGTGGCTATCCGTGGTCCCAAATGTCAGCTCCCAAAGCATGACATGGACCATATGGTGGTGATGGGAAGACCTCGTAAGGTCTTCCTACCCTTCCAGCTCCTCCAGCCCCTCTTCTTGAACCACCTCTCTGGGTACCACTCCGATCACGGCGCTGCGTCTACCGCGGTGGTGCACCCGTTACCTTCTTGGCATTCTCAACGTGCATGGTCAGGCAGTCTCTCTCCAGTTGACCTCACTCATCGCAGGCATAACACTGAATCTCTCTGGGCTACACTAGTGCCCTCCGAGACCACTATGGTGTTTAACCATGCCCCTGAGTCCAGTTATTGGAAAACCACCTACGTCGAGGTTCTGTTAGCCGACACCCTCTAGCTACCACATACGTCTCAACTCTATCGAGCCTATTGACACCACCACCAGTAGAACGTTACAGGAAGCTCTCTGTCACCAGCGCTTGCGCTAGCACCCTGACATAAGTTGGAATGCCCAAGGGTACTATGATAGCACAAATCTCTCGGTAGATACCCTGATCAAACTCTCATGATCGGAATTTTCCGTCATGGACCATGTCCAGGTAAAAGCGTGCATGGTCTGAAAAACTATCCACGTACTCAGCCATCGTCATCCCTACCTATTGAGACTGAAAATGATCCTGAATCAAAACAGAGCCTAAGACTGAGGGTCAAAACTCCTCACGAAACAAAAACTGAATGTTTCCCCACTAAAGCGATGACTCGTCAAAAAAAACTGAGTCACCAGACTCCACCAACGCCAAGCTGCTCCGCGGAAAAGGATGGAGGCCAAAGCCACCATAAGATATACCGATGTTTGAACAAGCCTAAAAAGGTGAACCACTATCCCAAGACAAACCAATGATGCCTGAGGGTCTGGCTCACCACCGAACCTCAGTGGACTCTGCCGTTGGAACTCACAGTGCGCGCTCAACCTGCGCTGAAGCTCAGTCTACTCTACTTAAGCTGTCTGCTGCTCAATAGGTGGGGGTGCTGCTACCAGACCACTCGGAGAAAGGGACTCGGATGATGGGTCCTAGATTGAGGCCACGTAGCTCACATGGTCGTCGTCACAAACAAAATCTGGTATCCTGGCTAGCTGTCTTCGCGGATACATCCTGAATGTTGTCAAGGAGTGACGCTGTCAGATGAGCATATATGTATATAACAGTAACAACAATGGGGAGATGACTCATGAAGGAAAGTCAAAGACTCAATCCAATGTGATGAACAAACCAATTTCCCGGAAACGAGTGTCTAATCATGCCGGGTCAACAATCGGGTTATCAGGGTCCTGGTGAATGGATACGTCGGCCGCCACACCATTATTGGACTCCCTGTCCTGAGAGCCATTCTCAAGACACAATAAATTTATTTCCCTAAATCCCAACCAATTCCTTTTTAGGGACATCTGAACAACATCCCAAGGAATGAACCACCTATGATACCACTTTGTCATGAACCAACCCTACCCGGGCTCAAGCCGCAACTACCCCATGCCTGCCTCCATAGGCCAGGGGTTGGCGACCTGCACCAAAGGCTAAACAACTCAGGGAGGCCATTGCCTAAGTACATGTACACACACATGAAACACACTCAATGAAAATGATTAGAGTAAAAATGAAAGTAAAGTACCAAATGCTATAAATATATCACAAAGTGCATCGACCACTGAACAGTACAAGCAAGAGTTGAAGGTAAGCTGAAAAGAAAATGGGAAAACACACCCACAACCAGTAATGTGCCACAACCCAGCAACATGTAAACAAAAGTAAAACACATGGGAGAGTACCACACCTAGAACCCGACTATGACCACCGCACGCGGTCCAAGATCTCGAACTCCTAAGCTCCGCTGAAGTCATGACTAACCTGTCTGTCGTCTGCAAGGGCACACCAAGTGTGAGAAAAGGTCAAGTAGGGGTGAGTATATAAATACTCAGTAGGATACCCTGAATGCTAGAGGGAGCAATAAAGGAGGTACCGAAGGGTGAGCAGTAGATATAAAAGGAAAAATTAAAAGGGTAAAATCAAGAGTGTAGTAAATATTACAACAAGGAGTGCAGTAGAGTAACAGTAGAGAGTCCAGCTGAACCCAACAAGAGAAATGAGGTAGACTCGTCAAGACACCAAGAGATGCAAATTTTGAGAAGGTGAACTTCTTGTTGAGTCTTCTCTACCTATATCAGGAGATTAGACTCGTACAACCACGAGAAGCAAGACACAGAATGCATGTGTCATACCCCACGCGTCTTCGCCTCTCCTGGATGGAGAGTAACCAAGACCAAGAAATGGGTACTGGAACAAGGTATATACATATATATATACAATATCAATAAGACTGAACAAGATCGTAATAGGATCTCCATCTAGTATCTCTTCCCAAGAATGTGAGTAGCCAACAGTCCCAAATGTTAACACCATCGATGCCCAGCATCCTTCACGTCTTCCCCAAACTTCAAGTCAAGGGGCTCAAATCACTGCACCTTGACACTGTCCTCTTTGGGTGACACTGACTCGCCCGCATGAGTTTAGGTTGCGTCGCAAGGACGTGTCTCTATAGGGAAATAACCCCTCGTACTTTAGAGTTCTGGGTGAATTTCAAACCACACCTCGTCGCTACCCCCGCAGTCGAGAGGTCTCCATAAAGTCGACAGGCATCCCCCTTCCCTGCCCTGCGGGAGGGTAATATCTAGAATTCGACGGGTTCCCACTGGAGGGACACTCAAGAATAGTCGTCGACAAGTCCTAATACCCAGTCCTCTATAAGGGTACTCCACTAGAGGGAGGCTTGGAACTGTCATGTGGGACAAAATCCAAGCCCAGCTAGAGGTAAACCTGGCATCGGGGACCACTTCCCAGCCTTTCTAGAGGTCAACCTAGAACCACTCTGTCCATCCCTGTTGGATGGTACTACTAGGTGAACATCGCTTTACTGGCCATCCCTACTGGATGGTAACCCACTGGCCATCCCTGCTAGATGGTACCTCTCCGGCCATCCATGTTGGATGGTACCTCACCGGCTAGCCCTGCTAGAAACAACCTCCTGGGTAGAGGATCAGTGCCCACGTAATGTGTTGTTCACACCGAATCCACAATAACTCTACCATGGAACCTGAAGAATCTCTGTCGGCCAAACCATGAAGAGCAGAACTAGGGAAAACCACTCAACCATGATGGTGGAAACCATCGTCAACAGGACCAGAGGAAAACTCAACCCTACTGGTCAAAAAACAAGAACAGAACTAGGGGAAAACTCAACCCTGCTGATCCACAAACGAGAATAGAACCAGGGGAACTCAAACCTGCTGGTGAACAAACGAGAACAGAACCAAGGAATAACTCGACCCTGGTGGTCAAAAAACGAGAATAGAACTTGGGGAAAACTCAAACTTGTTGTTCAACAATCGAGAACAGAGTGACCCTCTACGTCGCGAGAGGTCAAAGGTACGTAAAAAAGAACATGTCACGCACATGGGGCCCACATGACGTGTGGCCCCATTTCATCTATAACCAAATGAACAAATGTTCTCAGGAAAAAACCACCACATGTACCTCCAACCGATCCCATATACTCTCAGAGTATACCATGTTTCCAGCCCTAAGGCTATTGTGCACACGACACCCAACGTCAACGCGAATGGTGTAAATGTAACAACTCTAACTTGCATCCTCATCAGCCCAGGCACGACCAACAACATCACTTCATACATTTACTTCACTCACATGGGAGTTCATGCGATCACACACCAAGGTTCCGCAACAAACACAGTTGGACGAACCACCACCAGAGCACCTTACATTCTTCCACTTTTAATAAGATCTCGAATGAGGCTCCATACCTCCAAACGGATCGTACCACTGTAATACTCATAGAATAACATGCGAGATAGGCTACTTACTCGCCTCAAATGGATATCCGATGGAAAAGTTGCCAACATTACTTTACACCCGAACGATGTCTCGTGATCTCGAGCCTCGGTCCCGAAAACAGACGGGCGCATCGCACCATTGCGATCCCATCAGGAAAACAAGTCAAAAGGACTGATCGGTTGAGTGGAAGGGATATCTGGAGAAAAAGATGAGTTCCGACATACCGAACATGAGCAGTGCAGTGTGGGGTCCACATCCCAGTCCTGGAGCGCTACCAAGGGATGGCACCATTGCAATCCTCTTGAAAAAGTACACAAGATGGACTATTCATTTGTGAAAAACAGGCACCCGGTGATAAATCTGGAAATCACCGCCAACTACCAAAACAGCCCTTGCGGGGCCCATACCTATGTTTTGAAATAAAGTGTGCGGATTGAACCATTGAAATTCCATCCAAAAAACACCAAAAATTTACTAGTCGCACACCCCGTATGGAGGTCCGATGAAAAATTTGTAAAGTGTTTCACGTAGCTCGAAGAACGGGTCATGGGACCCATACCTCAACTCCATCATCAACTCCAAAAACCACACTGGAATACTCGGTCTCAACGCCAGGGTCGCAACACCACTGATGGCACTCAAAACGGATATTGGATGTGTCTGCGCCGCTCAAAACAAGAACTCCTGGAAAATGCCAAACTTACTTAACATACGTATCGTGCCACCGAGGCCCCTCATTTTGGGAATTAAAACCCCCGAAACCATCCAAAAAAGTTCGTCTCACATCAAGGAACGTGTCGTTGTAGATGGTTCCCAAATTGGGCACCCTATTATGGATTTATCAATTATAAATCATTTTAATAATAATAATAATAATAATAATAATATTATTATTATTATAAACTTACTTTCTATTTATATATTATCATTTTTTAGATTCCACCGATTGGCCAGCACTGGTCGACTGTTTTTCCACTCGGAGACCCCCCATTGATGGGTCCGCGGTCTCCCACGGGGTCCCCTCGCGCGACCCCGATTTCACACACCTACCCATCGGCCAGTCGGCCGACCTCTCCCTCTCATTGTCGCCCCCAGCTGAGGCCCTCCGACGACCCCGCTAACACAGCTGACGCCACCTGGCCGACATCGCATCACCTGGGAGCCCCGCCGTCCGTGCCTCGCTACTCTGCCGTCCACAACCATCATCTTCCACTCTTCCGAACCGCCTGAAGGATCCGTGGCCGTCTGACCCTCGTCGGACCGCCGCTGGAACCCCCAAATCCGACCGGATAAACTAAAAAACCACCGGAAAACACCCTTATTCCCCTTGATCTATGGCGGGCGTTTGTGAGCTCCTCGGAACTCGGATTTACAAATATAAACAGGCGATGGAAAAACTTGGAAAATGTACTATGCATAAACGGGCTTTTTTCAAAGATCAAATAACATTTAGACACTACAATTTAGGTTAAAAGGAGCGATTTGAAGATAAAAACTAAATGAAGATCTCCTACCTCATGGGTGTAGCCCGAAGCTTTGCCGCGATCTGCCGGCTACAGCACTTGGAGAGGATAAGGTGATGGAGGAGGCTTGTTGAAGGAGCTCCTTGGTTGAGACCTCTTCCACCAGGAGGTGCAAATGGGGGAGAGGGAAGAGGGGACATGTTAAAATAATGAAAATTAATTAAAAAGACTAATTAATTTAAAACCCCCAAAATGACCCGCATCTAAAACCTCCTACGCTGTCAAGATTAAGCTTCCCCTAGGGTAAACACCACCTCTCGAGCGCAATAGATGTCTCAGAATTTTAACTTGATGCCCCGTTCAGATGCTATAGAACTCAACGACCGAGACTGTTAAATTATGATAACTCCCCTTGTTGCATTTTCACAAAAGCCCCGCTTCCGTGAAAATTACTCCCCTCCTAGGGTAAACAAAACGCTCCGGACTCAACGCTGCCCTCGGTTTTCCTATCCGAGCAACCGTTTATGAGATACCATAGTTTAACTATTAAACGAATAAATTAGTTATTTATCTGTTTAACGTTTCGGTAATGGGCAAGGGGTCCCAACATCCTGCGCTGACATGTTTTATGTCGTTCCTAGGGTAAAAACCCTATTCTGGACCAGTGTGTACACTCAGATTTCTGATCTGAAGCACCGTTTAGGAGTTACCCCATTTATTTGGTGTGCCCAGTGTGAACGCACTGAAAATTTAAATCCAGCCACACCGGGGCTCGGAATCGCACGCCGTCTGAAGGCGCTGCTCTGGAATAACATCAGGAATATTCCAAAGTCTTTTATAGAAATAATCGGGTACTTACATGTAAGTACATAAATACTTATATATATATATCCAGTAGAATTATTATGTAATGTATTACATACTTATTAGTAATATATATTTTTATAATCGTTGATGAATGGTGAACATGGAAATTAATCTCAACGCCTCGTGGAGACAGTAATCCGTACGTACGAACGAGCGACAATATCATTTCCTTAAAGGTGTGGAATTGTATGGTATATTTATATACATATTACTCATCATTATATCCATCCAAATAATATTGTGTTGAATAAAAAATTACACCACGACGTGGAGACGGTAAACCGTACGTACGCATGCATGGTGACATTATCATTCATAACATGGATAGAATAATAAATATAGTTGTAAAATATTTATAATAACATAAAATTATATATAAGATACTGGAGTTATTATTTTAGAAGTTAAATATCAAAGAAAGATGAAGTGGAAGATGAAAGGAACTTGAAAGAGGGTGGTGAAATCATTACCTCTTCTTCGGGTCCTTCTTTTTGATTTGATCAAAAGGGCACCTTAGATTGGATTTATCATAAAACTAAGGCCTCTAGATTTAATTGGGGAATTTTGGGGGGATATTTGGGCATGGGTTGGCTGAGCCAAATGGATTTGGAGGTGTGATTTTTAGAGAAGGGGAAGTGGCCTTTTATAAGAGGGTGAGGGTCACTATAGGAAAAGATTATGTATTAACTAATTATACAATAATATTTGGTTTATAAAGGTTCCAAAGATTTTATTTAGATCCTTAGGTGGTTATGGGTCTAAATCCTCTCAACCAATAAGTTTTATAAAATTTTAGGTTACCATTTTAACCTTATCATTTATATTTAACTCTTAGTTAAATAGTTTAACTTTTTCCGTGTCTTCTTGTATTCATAAAATATATGGTTAATAAACATACTCAAAACATCCAAGAGAACCTCAAGTAGATCATTAATGACATATATAATAATATGTAATCCCTTTGGACGAACCGTACATTTTTAATAATATTTTATCAACCAATACTATAGTATTTATTTTAAAGATTAATTAATGTAAATTTTGACACTCTTTGGTATTTTGTTTTTCTGAAAGTCATCACAACTTTATTATTCATAAAAGATACATTTAATCAGCCCTATCATGTCATATCCACCTAGAAAATTTTTGGATGTCATAAAAACATGAAAATTATATTTATTTTAATATTTATAATACCATTTATTTGATTCATTCATTAATATTGTAATTACTGCATCATCATTGTGTCATAAATAAATTTAACTATTTAATGTCTAAAAATTAAAAATAAAATTCCATAATGTAGGAAATATTTTTATCATTCAAATTAATATTTATAGTCGAATTTATCTTATGTATAACATTATATTAAAAATGGTTTATATAATAAACATTGAATTTAACACTTTTAACTCTTCTTTAAATTAAATAATAATAAATGTCCTAATCTAATCCATGTGGGCCTAAAGGGTTGTATTTTATTCCTAAGGTTGTTTTTGGTCCAATTAAACTTATCCAATAGAATTAATACATGTTTTAGGGTAATAATAATATCAATTTTACCATTAATTACCCTATTGACTTTTAAAAGTTGTAAATAAAAGTAAAAAGTTACTATTCACAAATAAATTATTTTTATCTTATTGAACCCAATTTTACTCCATGATATAAACCGTGTCTCTCAGATTTTTGGAATTAAACTCACAGAAACAGTAAAATTACGTTTTATTTGAATTTACAAATTCTCCTAGGAGGTGGGTAAAAGACGGTGAAAAGTTCAATAAAATTTATATATGTCTAAAATTATTATAAACTAAATCTAATGAAATACATTTAACTTTTATAGGTATTATGTATCTATTTTAACATAAAATCAATTTAAATAAAATAAATATTTATTTAAATAAATATTCTGTTTTAAACTATAACTCATTGTTTATCACTATTCATCAAAAATTAAAAGTTTTCAGTAAAAAACCAAAAATTTATCCTATGCTAATTTTGATATTTCAAATTCAATAATGAATTATATTTTAAAAAATTAAAAACATAGAAGTTTTATCTATTAATTTAAAATTTATTCCTCCTCTCAAACCCAAAAGACATATTTTTAAGAAATAATAACTATCAAAAGATTTACACTTGTTTATGTCCAATTTCAAAGTGAAATTATGTACAATGACCATCATTGGATTAAATGGAAAAAATATAATTTATTGATATTTCCAAAACATTAAAATATATTAATTATCCAAATAAATTATTTTTATTAAAAAGTTATTTTCCATTAAAATATAGTATTTTTCACTATTCACCCAAATAAAAAAGTTATCAGAAAAACACCAAAACATTATCAAAGCTAAATTCTTTTGTCTCAATTATAAAAAAGAAGTATATTTTGTCCAATAGAATATATAAAAGTTCCAAATATTGGATTGAAAAAGGCTTCGCCATTAAAAGGTGGTAAAATTGCAATTTTTGAAATATACTTCTTTTATATGAAAATATGTGTTTGTTCTTAAATTATGTCTAAGAAACTCATAATATGGATTCTAGAATTATAAGAATTATATAAAGGTCAAAATTAAGTTAATACTGTTCATACCCGCTTTTGAACGACTACTCTGGTATGTCATGGTGCGTTAAAACTCGGTGTTGCGTGTAGTCCAAGTAATTGAATTACATTGAAGAAATAACGTACTATGAAATCTTGGGGTGGTACACCCGAGGCCCACCCTAATAAGCACAACCATGTCTCCTGAAGATAATGTGGTATATACCTCTTTCATGAAGAAACATCAGGATGTTTTTTCCTGGAATTACATGGAAATGTCGGGACTCGATCTCGAAGTGGCGACCGACCACTTAGGTCTTCCAGAAGGCCACATGGGCTATAAACAAGCAGCCAGAAGAACACACCCCTCACATGCTGCCAAAATTGAGGCTGAAGTTGATATGATTATTAAAGTAGGCTTTATTCAGGAGGTCCAGTACCCCATCGGGCTGGCCAACATTGTCCCCGTCAAGAATAAGAATGGACAAATCTGTGTCTGCATTGATTTTAGAGATCTCAATCCGCACACCCCGAAAGATGATTTCTCGGTCCCGATTAATGAGTTATTAATTGACACAACAGATGTTTATGAGACTCCATCCTTCTTGGATGGTTATTCTGGGTATAATCAGATCTGGATTGCCCCAGAAGATGAAGAATGCACTACCTTCAGAGCCCCTCAAGGAATATTCTATTACAGGGTCATGCCCTTTGGTCTCAAGAACGTTGGTGCCACATATCAACATTCCATGCATCGTATCATTAAACCATTCTTGGGGAGATTTGTCGAATGGTACGTGGATGACATGGTGGTCAAGTCAAGACAATACTCAGATCACCTATTGGACCTTGAAATCGTCTTCAACAAACTTTGACAGCATAGCCTGAAGATGAATCCCTTTAAATGCACCATCGGGGTTACCTTAGGGAAATTAGTTGGCTTTGTGGTATGCTATCGTGGCATCGAAGTCGACCCTGAAAAGGAAAAGTCAATCATTGGCCTTCCACCCCCCCCCCCCCCACAATCTCACTGATTTGAGACGATTCCAAGGACACATGGCCTACATTAGGTGGTTCATAGCCAACCTGGTGGGTAAATTTCTTCCATTTACAAGGTTAATGAAAAAGGCGGTTAACTACCAATGTACAGATGATTTTCAAGAGGTGTTCGACATCATAATGAAGTACCTCTTGAGCTTGCCAGTGCTCATTCCCCCCGCTGAAGGAAGACCTCTCATCCTATACATGATGGCCCTAGAGCGGTCACTGGAAGCCTTCCTCGCGCAGAAAAATGATGTCTGCAGTGAATAAATTCTCTATTACCTCAGTTGATCCATGATCGATACTGAAACTCGATAGTCAAACATCGAGAAGAGGTGTTTGGACTTGGTCTTTGCAGTTCAAAAATTGTGACATTATCTACGACATCATGAATTCCATTTGTTCTCACGTAGTAACCCTCTCTAGTACATAATTAGCTTCCCAATGCTAAATAGGCACCTATCCTGATGGGCAGTCATCCTACAACAGTTTGACATCCGGTTTGTTCCTCAGAAAGCCATCAATGGCCAGGCGTTAGCAGATTTTCTGGCAGAGCACCCTTCGACAGGGACCACCGTACCGGACATCGAGTTACCTAATGAAGACATATTCTCAGTTCAAGAGGATCTCCCAACATGGGAAATGTACTTCGGCGGCGCATCCTAAAGCCCGATAGGGAAAAGGATGGAGGATCCTAAATTTAACAAGGCGGGTTTGGGGATAATACTTATGTCCCTAGAAAAGCAAGTCTTGGAATATTCCTTCCTCCAGTCAGAAGGGTGTATGAACAATGAGGTTGCGTATCAAGCCTTCATTACAGGCCTAGAGCTTGCAATCCAGGGATATGTACATCACCTTAAGGTAAATGGTGACTCGGAACTGGTCATCATGCAATTCAATGGTGACTATGCTATCGAAAAAGAGGACATGATTCCCCTATTTGACCATGTCAAAGGGTTAATGGTAACATTCTTCACAGAACAAACATTGACTTATATTCCCCGGTCTCAGAATGCTCAGGATGATGCATTAGATAATCCGACCACAACCCTAGCTGACCCAGATCGGGATGAAATAGTTATCGGTATTTCTCATCATTGAATGGTCTTGCCATTTGTTTAGACTAAGACGAAAGAAATCAACAAAGTCAGTCCTGTCCTTGAGCCATATGCTCCTGCCACCGGCTGGATGACCCCCATTGCAAACTAACTTAAAAGGGGATAACTTCTATCATACAAGGTTGAACGAGAGAAAATACAGAGAAGGGATATCAACATTGTCCTACACGATGACACGAGTCAGCAAGAGGTCCTCTACAAACGAGGCCTCGATGGAGTCCTCCTCAGATGCATTGATGGAGAAGAAACCAATGTCGACATGACTGAAGTGCATGCTAAAGTATGTGGAGCACATTAGTCAGGGTCTAAGCTTTCCCATCAGGTTCGAAGGCTTGGGTACTATTTTCCCACCGAGGCACGAGATTGCGAGCTCTTTACCGCAAAATTCCAATCATGCCAAATTCTTGCCAACTTCATACACCAACCCCCAGATTTACTTCTTCAAGCTAAGTAATCATGGCCATTTTCCATCTGGGGAATGGACGTCGTGGGACCATATCCTCCCTCCACGGCCAAAAAACTGAATTATATCCTCACAGCAACCGACTTCTTTTCCAAATGGGCATATGTTGTACCCCTCAAGGATTTATGGGCAAGGAACATTGTCAGCTTTATGAAAACCAATATCATCACCAGATTTGGCATCCCTTATACCATACTGATGGATATCGGCGCCAGTTTTTCTCTGCTGAATTGGAGAAACTATACCAAGAATATGATATCAAGGCTAACCACTCATCCTGCTACCATGTAGCTGCCAAGGGACTGATAGAGGATTTCAACAAGACACTTTCCAAAATTCTCCAGAAAATGGTGGAAAAAGAAAAGAAATCATGGCTAGATAAACTTCATCATGAATTGTGGGCATATTTAACCACAATCTACACCGCTACTCGGGATACTCCATAATCATTAGTATATAAAATAAAAGAGGTCTTTCCCATTGAGCTCCAATTTCCCTCACTCCATGCTGCCACTTGTAATCAGTTATCCAAAAATGAGAAATCCAAAAAATGACTAGGTGAATTGGAGCAGCTGGATGAGAAGCGGTAGCACACTTCACACAATATAGAAGTATATCAGAACTTGATCGCACAAGACTTCAATAAAAAGGTTCGTCTTTGGACTTTCATGGACGGAGAATTGGTGTTGGTCCTCCGAACCCCATTGATACCGAGAATGAAGCCTCTAAAATTAGAGCCCAAGTAAGAGGGACCAAATGTTATGCACAAGGTCTACTCAAATGGAGTGTACGCCCTGATCTCCATGGACGAGCTGTTCAGTACCACTCCTACAAATGTGTTATTTCTGAAGAAGTATTTCGCATAATCAAAAGTAGTTTTCGTCCAATTTATAGGACGTTAAACTACCAAGTGCCATCAGTCCAAACTCTATGACCCTAAAATAAGAGTACTTCGTCCTCACTTCACGACATTAAACTGCAATGATTTTCATAGAACTACGTATGGATTGATTTTTTCCCTTGCAGGATACGTAGTGACGCATGGGTCCACCATCATGGCCCTACCATCACCAAATAAAGTAAAAAATGCCCATTTCCCCCATGTATATACCAACCCCACACGAGGTTTATTCCTCGTCCTAACTGTATGACATTTAACAGCATAGAAAAGAAGGATTAAAAATTCCTTTTTCCTCCGTGTATAGACCAACCCTGCATGGGGTGGGTTCCTCGTCCTTACCGAATGACCTTAAACTGCATGGATAAGAAGTATTAAAAATGCCCCTTTCCCCTGTGTATGACCCAACCCTGCATGGGGTGGGTTCCTCGTCCTTACCACATGACGTTAAAAGGCTTGAATAAGAAGGATTAAAAATTACCTCTACCCCACGTGTACGGACCAACCCTGCACGGGGTGTACCCATTTCATAGAACTACGTATGGCTTGATTTCTTCCCTTGCAGGATACGTAGCGATGCCAGTGTCCCCCATCCTGGCCCATCCATCCCTAAATATAGTGAAAAATTCACTTTTCCCCCATGTACGGACAAACCCTGCACTAGGTGTATTCCACATCACTACTGCACGACGTTAAACTGCATGGATATATAGAATTAAAAATGCCCTCTTCCCCCCGTGTATCGACCAACCCTGCACATGGTGTACCCATTTTAGAGTACTACACACAGCTTGATTCCTACCCTTGCAGGATACGTAGTGATGCCAGGATCCCCAATCCAGGCCCAGCTGTCCCCAAATAAAGCTAAAAATACCCTCCTTTCACACCATGTAAGGACCAGACCATTACGGGGTGTGTTCCTCGTCCTTGCTGCATGATGTAAAACTGCACTGATATGAAAGAAAAAATAAAAAATGTCTCCATCCCCTCATGTAAGGACCATACCTACATGGGGTGTACTCCAAAAAGAACTACGTGTGGCTTGATTCCTGCCCTCACAGGATACGTAGTGACGCCGAGATCTTATCTTCTATCCCAGCCACTGAGAAAATAAAACGCAGGCATATAAACCTCTCGTCCTCACAACACGACCTTAAACTGCAAGGACTTCATCCTCACCGCAAGATGTTAAACTGTAAGGACATTGTCATCACTACAGGATGTTAAAACTGCACGAACATCATTGTGACCCACCCAAGATATATGGCGAAGTGAGATGGGAATAATCCTTGTGCATTTAGATGCATCCTCACCATACATCAGACTCCATGACCTGAATAATTATGGATATTCATAACCATTCACGGCCATCAAAAGTGGAAAGTTATCGACTTGTGGACACCTTTGCACGACTATTTCTACCATGCCCTCAGCGGCTCTGCATATTGATATCCCCTGGTCCGTCTACCAAAGGAAATATTTTCTCATGCGGTACTCTTCCTATCTCTGTACGCTTACCGGCCACAGGGCCCCAATATCATATCTCCCGATCAAAAAATTTATGGAGCAGTGGTTTACAAGTTTGCCCCCCCCCCTCACATCCAAATGTTGTCAGGGTATCCCTACCCAATTATCCTATGTATCCGCCAGTGGTTCACATGACGATATACATTTATAAATATCAAGACAGGGCTGGGCTACATTGACTCTACATGCAATTGTGGAAATGATATTTCTTGTATGCTTGGACCCCATTATCCCCATATGGCAAAATTTGTACTATGAGAAATCTAGGATTTTCATAATCATCAATGGCCATCATAAGTGGAAAGTTATTGAACCATGGACACCTTTTCATGACTATGCATACCATTCCCTCAGCGGCTCTGCATATTGAAAGCCCTTGGCCCATCTACCAAAGGCAAGATTTCCTCAGGTGGTACTCTTCCTAGCTCCATACGCTTACTGGCTTTAGAGCCCCCATGCCATACCTCCTGATCTAGGAAACCCCAGAGTAACAGTTTACACACTCATTCCCCCACACTTGTTCAAAGTATAAAAGATCCTCCTAATTCAGTTTCCTTTATAGTAATTATAGCAATAGTCACCCATTGGTCCAAACACTACGGCCACTAAACTAAGAGTACATCGTCCTTATCGCACGACGTTAAATAGCATGGGGTAAAGGTATACCCCATGCTCATGATAAATCAGCGTGGTAAACTCTTCGTGTTTTAACATCAACCAGGGAGGAAGATCCCCGACATGTCCAAATATTTCCTTACCAAATGACAGACTTCGTGGCTCGGACAATCGCAGATCCTCATAATCTTCCATGGCCATCAGAAGTGGAAAGTTATTGACTTGGGTACACCTTTATATGACTATGAACACCAATCCCTCCATGGATCTACATATAGATAACCCCTATCCTGTCTACAAAAGTCAAGATTTCGTCAGTCGATATTCTTCCTAGACCCATACGCTTACTAGCCTTGGAGCCCCCATATCATCAATCCTGGTCCAAGAAGCCCTAAAACCATGGTTTACACCATCAACCCCTCTCCACGTCTTGGACATGCCACGATATTCAAGCCCAGTTACATTCTAATCAAGAGTGGTCTTTTCAACTAAGTCCTTACCGCATGATGATTAAAACTGCACAGAGCATGTCTTTTTGGCTTGGCCTGGAGTTGCAAAGACAAATCATTAAACATCCAGAGAAATGACTCCAATTGCAAGAATTTTCACGGATTTAAAAATGACCCCCGTCCTCACTGCATGACGTTAAACTGGAAATTGTCTTTAATAATGATCCTCGTCTTTACCACATGATGTTAAACTGCACAGAATCTGTCCTTACTGCATGATGTTAAACTGCACGGAATTTAATATTCCTTCGTCTTTACCGCATGACGTTAAACTACATTGAATTTAAAATACCTTCTTCCTCACCACAAGATGTTAAACTGCATGGTCGAACATGTCTTGGGTTCAGTCAAGAATGGAGGCTTTCCTCAGTCCCTTAATGCACGGGCTTGGCCTGCACAAACCACCGTCTCACAAAAGCATGAGAAGGAATGAATTCACCCATTCCCGGGAATTTTATCCTATATGTTTCTCCCGTATTCATGCAACCTCTCCTCATAAATCACACTATATACCTAGAAGGATCCGAACCCTAGTAAGACACCCCTGGTGGTCCCGAATCTCAGCTTCCCTGAAATTGCTCGGCTATCGGGATAATAAAATCATTAACCTAAGGACACCATTTCATGACTATGAATACCATTCCCTAGTGGCTCTGAATATTGATAAACATTGTTCCATCTATCAATAGAAATATTTTCTTGGGGAATGCTTCTCTACTTACACCTCTTGGACATTGAGCCCCATATCCATCCTGGGATTCGGAAACCTTCTAAGAAGTAGTTTACCAACATCATTAATAACCCTGCCTAAATATGGTGGAACGTCTTTGAAGAGATTACCGAGAACCAGGAGAAGTCGTTCCATTTTGAAGAATGTCCTAGCTACATGACTTTAAACTGTGTCAAGCTCCAACCATCCTTCACGATTGATAAATGCGTCGGAAATTGCCCCCCTGACCACACTCGTAACTAGTACAGATGTTCCCAAACCCTTTCAGACATCACACACCCTTTCTGAAACACCACTGGTGGTTTTCATAATTCTCCATGCCACCCATTGTGGATTCCATATGCCCGACTTCCATTAAGTCCTCAAGAAATCAGAAATGGATAGTCATTAACTTAAAGACACCTCTTCCTGACTATGCAAACCATGCCCTCAACGACTCTACATATTAATCACCCCTGACATGTCTACTAAAGGAATTTCTACCTTAGGTAATTATTTCCTACTTCTGTACGCCGATACGACACCCATTCCTTGAGACAAGCCCTGTATGTCATTAAAATCTAAACATGTTCCTCCACATGCGTCTGAAAGGTATGGAGACTTGTTTTAATAAACCAAACATCATCAGGGCCCTCGACCCGCCATATCTAGTCAAATCTGTTCGACCTAAAACATCAGTAATGATAGTCTTGTTGATGGGACTATAAACCACCCACAAAAAAGGCACAAAGCCCATTAGGCTAGAATCCCGTAATGGGAGACCTAAGAAAAAGTCGTGCTATACCAACTTGGTCCACATTAAATATGCCCAAGAAAAATTAGGGTATTGACGGAAAAGGCAAAAAGTTTGTAGTGTTTTCCTAAAAAACCCTAGAAATAGTCGAACTATGCTCGCTGAGTCCCTTGGCTCAGGAAAAATTTAGAGCATTGTCCAATCACTCATCGATTTTTAGGACCACTGTACATCGTAATAGCCTCCTCTTCGTTTCGATTAGACCCCATTCCGATGGGGGGAATTTGTAGGGTTCTGAAAAATCCGCAAAGGAGATTGAGAATCCCCTTAATTCAAGAGAGGATTCAACACAATTTCTATCAAGGGATTGGGAGACAATGTAGAGAAGATGGCACAAGATGAACCCGTCCACGGACCGGTCCACTATTAACGGTATGCGGCTGGTTCAGTAAGCCACCCCCTTCGCGGACCACTGTTGTTCGTAGAAAAGAGGTGGGGACCCTCCACGGGCATGAAGCAGGATGGGAGCCAGGCTGGTCCACAATCACAAGCCACCCCAACCATGAACCGTGCTAGCTGTCCCATGCCGCATGCGATGTCGTTCACAGAATAGTGGCAGAACCCTTTTCGACTGCAAGGCACTCCCCGAACTATTTTGGTTCACGAGAAAGGTGCGTTCAATGCCCCCGCGAGTATCATATTGAACATGTCATCCATGAATCAGGTTTCTGGTCATGGGCCTCTGCAAAAGTTGTCATATGACCACCAATACATCTATTTCCCCACTCTATAAAAGGAGATCGAGTGCGAGAAGAGGGATATCGATCAGAGAAGGGGGAAAGATTTTGCAGGAAGGAGAATAGGATTTCACAAAAAGTAATGTTCCAATTCGCGAAGCAGAACAAGTATGAAGCTGGAAATGTATTAATAAGGAACCGAAAATTCATAACAAATTGGTGAAAAACGAACATAAAATCACCAAAAATGATGACTGGGAGCCATGGCCCTCCACAGATGTACTCCACGCGGACCAGGGAGTTTATGCCCCTTTTTCGATCTGACACCCCGCGTAGCACCCTCTTAAGCGGGTGAAGCCCTGACCGATGAACCCCCATCCAATGTCACCCCTGGCCACCGCCACTCGCACAGACTCCACCACATACCATCTTGGCACGCGGACCAAACCCAAAGCCACGTACAACCCTAGTACGTGGGATGCCTCTCAGTCTATGTACCACCGTGGTAAGAGGATGGCCTCCCTGGCCACGTAGCACCCCCTACGTGAAGGGCACCACTCCCCATACACCCATGTGTCCTGCCAACATTTTTGGTGTTCCCCTTCTCCGAGTCTGAGAAAATCCTTCCAATCTGGCATGATCCTTTACAGCCCCCTCATTGGCATGTTCATCGTCCACGGGACAAGGCCTCTAATGAAGCCACTAGATCCGTATGATGCAATCTCTAGGCGCATCAGTGCGCTGATTTGTGTTCACATACACACGGTAGACGAGGAAAAAGGGGTTGATCCATCCCTTGAGCAGATTCCCGAAGCGTTCCCAAGTTCACATTTGCACGGTAATGTCGGGTATGAGGGTGAATTCCCCTTTCTGCCTCTCCACTCGCCAAATTGGGGGACCCCGCTTCCATTACACTTCAACTCCGGTGGTGATAACTTCTCCCCTCTTCTGGGAGTGAACATGTGACTATCCTAGTGTAGGCCACTTGCATTTCATACTGGAGGTAGCACCCATGCACCTACGTACTTCTCCAGTGCCAGGGACAAGAGGGGAGATGGATACAAGGGTTTTCATTATCCTTTCCCTCTCTTGATGTGATTTTTCACCATCGGGCCTTCTTTATAGAGTAAGCCCTGACTTCTTGGGCCGCCCTATGCGTAAGCCCCACTTACCTTCCCACGAATGCACCTTTTACGACGTGATCATCAGGTCTATACTGCCTCTTGTTTATCACACCGAGCATGACTCACGTGGTCTTAGAGTAAGCATCGACCCTGACCCCAACCTCTTGTGAACTACGAGGAAATTGATCCATGTCAAGGCATGGAATTTAGGAATCCTCCATGAGGTTCAAGCCCACCACCTGGCCATTCTGACCCTCTTCATGTTGGTTCATCCTTCATCCTGCATGATATTAAACTGTACTCCCGAACTACGTGGACTTTGATCCCTGCCTCCTAGGCAGGGTATGTAGGAAGCCTCTCCAAGGTTCATTCCCATATATTGGTCATTCCGACCCCCTTTATGTCGGTTTACCCATATAATAGGCCACCTCAGAGTGTAAGAACCATCCCCAAACGAACTATGAGGATTCTTATTCCTCTCGCAAGGATATGTAGGAAGCCCATATCACAGGTTTGATCCAAACTCACAAGTCATTATCTATCCCCCCAAGATGACAACAAACTCCAGAGTGCCCCATTATGGGGCTTTAAAACAGTTCTGTATCAATGAGTCCAGACTCCTCGGGATCATTAATTACACGAGGTATGGTAAACCTCAGGCTTAAATGATTCTGAACCCCTGCATTCAACTAACCATTTCCAACCATGTGTAATCTGGTGATACTATTCTTGGGTATAAACCAAAGATTCGTGAACATATGAATACATATTAAATCTATAATAGAGTCCCAGAATAGGCAATAATTCCCCCCAAAAGGGTGCGATGAGCCCGAATTCCCATCCTCTTGACCAATGTAAGTTCTTAAGAATCATTGGCAAAATCGCCCAGTGAATGCATGCCTTTGTAAAGAAGGTCCACGTATCACTGGATATGGAACCATTGTGTGTTTTGAGATGAAAGCGGTGCACATGAAATCATGTAGTAAGTTGGATTTGTTTCCTACTGAGCATCTTTTCACTTGAGTTTATCTCAGGTAAAATATGTTTTCCATGTTTCAATGCTGAGAATGAATGTGCCAGATTCATCTCATTTCCTGATCCTATAAGTAGTTTAGCTGGATGAAAACCTTTCTTATAGATAGAAATCTATTCAGATTCTTGATCATAGAGAGTAAGTATTTAGGAATAAGTTAATCCACTAGGAAATGGTTTTGTGGAGAAACAACATTCTTGAAGAAGTAACAATGGAATTTTGAAATGCTATAAAGTTAAGTTACACTCACTTGATTAATAACTAAATAAAAAATACGAGGAAGATATTTCCAAAAGGTGGGTAGAATGTAAATCCCCAAGGATTTAAAATTAAACTTCATTTAATTCATGAAATACAGGGACTCGATATCATGAATTTTTTTTATTATATAGTAATTATCTAGATGTTAAACATATTTTTTTCACTTCTATGTATGGAATTTTGTGAAACAGAAATACACGAATGCAATCAGTATGTTATTTGGAGTATGGTAAGATTAGCTTAATTTTTGGTGAATACATACTTATCCTTATGAATTGTAATATACACTTATGAATAGTAATATTACCCTTATTAATTGTAAATCATCCAAATTTATTGTATCCTCACCCATGAATGTATGATGGAAATTAAATCTTATATGTGATAATATGGTCATTATATAAGTGTTGATGTTTTTGTATATCTTATATATTAAATTAACATTTTATGATTAATTATAAAATTTAAATAAAAATTTATTTTCACAAAACATAATCATAAATTATTATATTATTATCATATGGCTGTAAGATAATTTTATGAGACCTTCATGAGTTTTTCAGGGTGTTATAAAATGAGTTATAGTTCTAAAATTCTAATTTTTTTAATAAATAATGATTTTTCTAATAATTAAATTAATCAGATTCAGAGAATTATTATCAAAAATAGTGTTCATTTTTGAATTCTACAATTTGAAAAATGGTTAAGGTGACTTTTTGGGATGTTTCTGAAACACATGAATTTTTGGTGAATAGTGAAATATAGTAATGAAAAAAATATGTTAAATAATTGAATTTTAGAATCACGCATGAGTCATGGATGATGTACATGGCCATTTATTCTAACTCACATGCACATATTACTATTTTGGGTCACATTAATTGAAATTGTTTGTAGTCATTAGCAAAAATATTAAACTAAAGATTTAAATAATTTAAAACCCCTCATCTCCTCCACTATAAACACCACCATCACCCCCTCTTACTCTGACACCACTAAATCCTTGATCCTTCTATAATATTTACCAAATTCTAATTCCAAGACCCTTCCCTCAAGTCCAAGACCTTCTGGTCTCACCATAAATATAAAACCAAGGGTCTTAAGGAGGATCTCAAGGAGAAGATATTAAGAGGTAAATATCCTCTTTCTTTTTCTGATGATTTTTTTTCAATTAATTCTTTTATTATACTGTCTTATCCTACCCTTATCTAAGAGGAATTAAAGATTAATTATTAATATATTATATATTTTTCATAATTTTTTGGATAAATTCATCAACATTCTTCCTCTCCTACATCTCTTATTTTAATAATAAAAACTCCATCCATAATGAGCTGATTTACCAAAATCGTGGATGATGTGATTTAAATTTCCATTAATTCCTTGAAAACTAGTTTTAAAACCATTTTAATGGTTGAAAAAGATTTTACAGTGTTCAATATATCCTCTACCTTGTTCTGTATTAAACATATATACTTAATATAATGTTATATAATGAAACTAGTTCATGATTATCAAGAAACATCCAAAATGATCCAAACGAATATCACTAATGATTTATCTAATGATTCATCCTCATAAAATATAACCCAAATGATTTGTGGAATAATATAATTTTATAGAATAATATAAATACAATTTCATCCACCCTGTGAAATTTCATGTTCATATGAAACAAAAATCAAATACAAACCGTTGATGGAAATCCTGTAATGAACGCCCACTAATAAATCGAAGGAACAAAATACTAATAATTAATGGGTGAAATAATGTTATGAAATGATCATATAAATTTTCATAAACATTAATATTTTCTTATAAGATATTAATAACACTCTTTTAACTATTATACATGAGTTTAAAAATGTTTTATGTACATTGAACCCCATGTAACAGAATTCTTATCCAAATTTCTATTATTTGGGTTAATCTTATATTTTATTCCCTTATATGGAATTAAGATTATTTTTGTTATAAATATTCATTAAAAATATGTAATATTATGTTTTTTTATAGTTTATACACACATCAATTCCATTCCATTAATTCTCACTCCAATTATATTTTAAGGGAAATTCCTTTAAAAATACTTTTAAAATTATCTTGAATGCAATTCAAAAATTCTATTATTTATATATTTGGAACGGGTTTCCTCTATTGATTCTATGATACTTTACTACTATGAAATCATCCTTCTAAAGAGATATGTAGGGTTGATCCCATTATAGCACATGATATGTTGGGTTGATCCCATTATAGATCATGATATGTTGGGTTGATCCCATTATAGATCAAGATATGAATGGTGAGCCCCATTATTGCTCTCCAATGCATTAGGTACTCTCAAGATAAAAGTTTACCGAATGGTTATTCTATGTGTAAGAATGATTGTATGAGTGAAATGGTAAATATGTAAAAAAGGAAAGTACATGATGTTTCTATGCATGCTAATACGTTTTATGAAATGGATTTTTTTATGTTATCACATGACTAATTATTTAATTCTTCATATCCCTTTTTGAGATTCTTGTGATCATCCCATGTTTGTAAATTTTTTTAAAAGGTTATAAGGTTGTGTACGAAAAATAAGGGAAAAAATTAAAATGTCATGAATATTTATCACAGAAATTATGTATTATTTTTAAATATTTCTGTTTTGAAATTTTTTTATAACATTTTAAAAATATCCAAATGTATTAATATGAGATGTTATGTAGGATTGTTGTTCTAATTACCTAAAACTCTAATTCTGAAATGATCCTCAATGTGTATGAATTTATGTTGTTTTCTAAAACTCAGGACTATTTAATGTATTATAGTTGGGCCCTTATAATTATTATATAGGGAAATTATATATTTCCTTAATTTCATTTACTAATTTTAAATTAGATGATTTGGTAAGAAAAATAAATAAATTCATTATATTTAATTGTATTATATTTTTCCTAAATAATTGGTATCCATAGTATTATCCCCATTTTTTCATAATATATTTATTTCTTCTTTCTAACCTAACATACTTTGTTATAATGGAAATTTTATACCAAGGGAATCCAACAATTAATTTAAACTCATGATTGAATATAATTCAATATACTGAATAATTAAAAAATATTTAAAGAATATTTTTCCTAAAATCATTTGAGTGTTACACTAATTGAATAAGTTAAACCACACCCTCTCATTTTCACTTAGATTTTTTTCATTCATGTCGGTAATCCTTTTTTACATAGTGTGGAGATGAATTGGTAATGAAACTGACTTAGAAGGTCTTCCCATCTACAATGGATCCTACTAAATGATCGATGTACCAAAGAAAGGTTAACCCCACATGAGTATGTACAAAACACCTATTATGTGTTGCGACCTGTTAATCTCAAGTCCAATTATTAGAACACATCAGGATATAAAGTGTGTGAGATGATTTTTAGGGTCTCTCACATTATCAATGCTCGTGAATATAGGAATTATGAAATTGTGTGGAGGAAAAGTGTAATCCACCCACTTTGGAAACAAAATCTTCTATGTCTACAAGGGTAAATATCACCCCACCATGGACTCCATTCATGTAGCTCGGAACTTGATGATGTTTATCAGTAATTTATTTATTCCTATTTGAGATTCCTATCATTTATTGGGAGTAGGTGAGTTTCGCTCAGATGGTCTTGTTTTTGTCTTCTATTGATTCTCAAACTGTGGATAGACCAATTTTTTAACTTAAAAGGGATGTGATGTCGCCGTATTGGAGGGAAGACACAATAATATTTTAAATACTCATTTATGAAGACCAAATACCTTGATCTAGAGCTTTTATAATGATGAGATGCTTCTCTTGTAGGTGGTTCGGTCCTCAGAGGAAGAATACACATTCCTTCTTAAAGAAAATATCTAGTGGGAATATTTCCCCAGATTATCTTCAGGTTTAGATTTTTGAGAGTATGTATCTAATTCTAATATTCGAACCATTGTTTCCCCATGGAAGTAGCATCAGTTCTTTGGGATGGTGATTGGGATTTGGAAACGCCTTCTCCATTATCATTGACAGTGATCCTCCATAGAAGAGGAAACATGCATTGGGGAGTTGATAGGTTTTGGTGACTTCTCTAATTCATGATATATGTAGCCTATATTAGTGCAACCATATCCCCATTCTCGTAGTTTTGGTATTCCAGGTTGCAACTCCTTACATACGTGTCTTGATCTAAATTAACAGTTTTGTTGACAGGAATGACATTTGTAGATGTATGTTAGAAAATGGTGGGTTCCCCACTAATTTTAATAAAATAGTATGATTATTCCCTACTTATATACCAATCATTCCCCAAACCCTTTGAAATATTAGTCCATTTAGGCTTGGAAACCCAATGGTGTTTTATTTACATTGTTTTATTCTCTTTCCATCTCAGCCTATGACTATTGACATTACTGGAGTTTCTGGTCATGACAGGTGAATGGGCCCCGAATATGAATGATTTTTTTACAGTTGAAGGAAGGGATAATATTATGTCACGACCTATCCCCTGGGGCCCGTATCATGACTACCTAAAACCCTCCTTCAATAGCCCAAGGGCTGGCGACTAGAACAACAGGAAAAAATCCCTAAACTGGGAAGGCATTGCCTTTATAATAGTAAACAAACACAAAAAAGTACGCAACATGTAGTAAAACTCAAATTAAAACTGTATACAAAAGAGTGTGTTGAATGTAAAGGGGCTGGAAATACATGCCCAATTATAAAGAACAATACAACTAAGAATAACAAGTAAAGAGGCTACTAGGTAATCCTCCGGAATTCCCACCTGATGGGTGGGGACATATGGCCTCCTCAGCCCCCCATGTTTGTCCGACCGCTCTGTGTACATCTCGTTGAGTGGTCTACCTCCGGGTAACATCCAGTTATACTACTCTTTGCCCTGATCAGTGATGTCCATCGTCTGCAACCAACACAATGTGGTGTGGGCATAGCACGTATAGGGGTGAGAATATAAATACTCAGTAGGGACCCCGAGACCCTCAAGGTCTCACAAAATGCAACAAGGATAACCACAATGTACGGAGTCAATAGATAAACCTTACTTATGAATATTCCAAAACATATACCTATGTTATTTAGCAACCCATCTAAATCAAGAGGAAAAAACAAAAGTCATTGACTTAGCTCAAAACTGAATTTCAGTGAATTATAGAAGTACAAATGATCAGTCGCAATGCTAGATCATCTTATTCTATCAATAGGAACTACTTCTGACCATATGGAGTCTGACCCACACATGATCGATAGGAACTAACCCCCGCAATGACCCACACACGATCTGACCTACACAAGATCAATATGCACTGACCCACACATGATCACTAAGCGCTGACCCACACAGGATCTGACCAACATATGATCATTATGGGCTGACCCACACAAGATCGCTGAGCACTGACCCAAACAGAATCTGAACGACATATGATCGGTATGCACTAACCCACACAGGATCGATGAGTGCTGACCTTCGTATGATCTGTCTCCAACCTCTGCCTCACTATTAGCCTCTAGATTCCTTGCACCTGGTGCACTCGAGCTCCGTAGAAAATGTCCTCATGATATCCTTTTTACCTCTACCACCACGAAACTCTACAAAGGAGTAACCCAAAGGACCTCCATGTCATATTACTTCCAACGTGACAAACAATGCATCAATCAGATGCATAGTCTGTGAGTTATTGGCATTTCCGTTTCAGTGGCCCGGTTGGTTTTTTGGATCAATCCAACCCGACCGTACACCAACTATTTCCAAATCTCAATTGGGTTATTCTAAAACAACTGTATCTCTCTAAAATATCAGTTTCCAAAAACGGTTCGTCGTTCGGACAACCATTGCCCATGATAGAGGCGAAATGATGTAAACTGTCCAAACGGGTCCGGGTCCGGTCCGACCTAGTCAGACCGACCCCACCCGACCTAGTTTGGACTGGGGTCTGACCCGGTCCACAAGTCTGATTCGGTTCGAGGAAGCATCCATGCCTAAGGGGGAGGCCCGGACCGAGGCGGCCTGACCAAGGGTGGCCCGGCCGTAGGCGGCCCGACGGCCTACCCTACCTACACTCAGGGGGAGATGCACGCCCCTGGAACCAGAACGGTTGAACCGTTCTCGTGGTACCGAACCGGTGCTAGTGGCGCCAGTCCAGCAGACGTGGGACCCAATGGGGCCCCGCACCTCCCGGCTCGCCTGAGCGGCTACTCGCTCCCCGCCACGGCGTGGCGCGACAACGCCGCGGCCCGCCCTGGCCACGACTTCCCTGCTCTGTTGGAGCGGTGCGATGGTGACGCGCCACTCTTCCACAGCCCGCCCTGGAAGCAGCCCTCTACTGGCCTCCATGTGGCATGAAGGCGGTGTGCGCCTCCACTGTGGCTCTCCATCCATGCGGCACAACGGTGCAGCACCCTCTTGGCGACCCGGATGCTTTGCGCCCCCAGTTACTTCGCGGTGGTCTGACACCGGTCACATTGCTCTGCCTCCGTCTCATCAAAATAGAACAAAAAAGGCAGAGGGTCGGGCCAAGTTTGTGCAGTCTGAGCCCTCCACATTACGTTGATAACAATTGGCATATCTCAACCATCATTTGAACGATGAAGAATAGAAATAAAACTCATATATAAAATAACTCAAATTCACCTACCTCGATTGCCGATGATCGTTGACGAAGTCACGGAAAGGTGAACGTCATTACGTCGATGTCAGAAAAGGAAGAAGGGTACTCATCATTGGAGGACGAGCGTTTAGAGGTGACGAAGTCAAAGACGATGATGGCGTTCTTCTAGGATGGTGATGTTTTCTTTTCTTTTCCTAGTTGAAGAGGGAAAGAGATATTTCTGTTGTTCTTCGTGGGAGCGGGGCGTTCTTCTTTGGAAGGATGAAGTTCTCCAATGTTTCTCCAAGTCGTCCTCTCTCAAGGTTCGACCAAAAGATTGTTTCTAACCCAAAAATAATATACTATATATTATTTTAATGGTTGGAAAGAATTCAAAAGGATTCAAATTAATTATGTTATTTCACTTAATTAAATGGTTGGAGTAGGCTCATTAAATGGTAGGGGATGGTGAAGAGGCTCTCCACTTAATTGGGGGTTTAAGTGGGTTTAAAGCTCTTGCGGGCCCCACCTACATGATTGCAAGAGATGTTTAAACATAAGGTGGGCCCCATTAAATAATATCCTCTCAAGGGAGGTTATGTGCAGGTGGTCCCCATATCTAACATCTACTTGGAGGTTTTAACCACCATCAAATAAAAAAAACACACCTTATTTTTATTTAGTTTAATTAAACACCCCAATATCTGACATCCATTCTTGTCAGAACGGAACTGCGGTGTAGGTCTCACTAAGAAATCATCGATTCATCGAGCTCAACAGTGCCCTCAAATTTAAATTCCGAGCACCGGTGCAAAATTAATAAAACATCTCTCGCACGTTTGCTGAACGTACTCGAAAAAAATTTCAGAAAATTATTAACAAACACCCTCGACACGCATCTGTCAAGGTTAGGCTCTGCCTAGGTGAATCATGCCCCAACTTACCCAATGACACCCTCATATTTCCAATCCGAGTTACCATTTAAATGTTATGAATTATACAAAAAAAATATTTTACACTTAATTATTTTATTTGAGGCCAAAAACTAACTTTCTCTAGTGGCCCTCTCCGACCCATGTCAGTATATGCATAAAGAAAGCCTACCTACATGAGTTCAGCAGTGGTGTCAGATTTTAAATCTGATTTACCATTTCTGAGTTATAAGAATTTTAAAAATAAAATAACTTTATTTAATTATTTTATATACTATTATTCCATTTTTGGGTTTTCTCACAGGAGGCCCACACCGACAAAACTTAAGTCACGCATAGGGAAAAATCGCTATCCTAAGTGCAATGGTGGCCTCAGATTTCTGATCTGAGTAACTGTTTAAGAGTTATTCCACTTTTTCACTAAAACTGCTTACACACATTAATTAATGCTTAACAAAACATCCACGGATCATTCCCGGCACTCCGGGCCCCGGAATCGCTTGCCCTCTGATTTCACGGACTCGTAAAATTCACATATGTTTAAGAAAAATATTTCCACAGAATTTTTGGGTCTTTACATTTTCCCCACCTCAGGGCTGTATGTCCCCGAAAGCTACAACATGAACTAAGGAAAAAAGTGGGGTACTGAACATGCATCTGAGCATCCCACTTTTATGAGCTCGCCTGGAGGTTCTCATGCTACCAGCGAACGTGCACCAGTGGTATCGACCGTCCACATAGGACCCACTCATGCCAATCCTCAATCTCCACTGAAACCTCCGTGAAAGTATCCTCTTCATCGACGTCCAGATCCTCATGGTTGATAATGTGGTAAGGGTCGTGCATGTATCACCTCAATTAAGATATGTGGAACATGTCCTGCCATTCGTACCACAGAGGTGGAAGATCTAATAGGTAAGACACCTCGCCTACTCTGATGAGGACCTGGACGGTCCGTTGAATCATAAGGATAACATTCCACCTCGGCCAAATCTCTATAGACCTCATCGAGTTGAGACCCGTAAGAAGACGTGTTCACCATCCTCGAACTCAAGAGGTCTCTGTATCCTTTCAGCATATGACTTTTGCCTACTCTGTGTAGTCTTCATCTGCTCCTGGATGATATGCACCTTCTCTGGGGTAGCCCGTACCATCTCTGGTCCCACTAGTGCAGACACCCCTGGGTCTGTCTAGCACAGGGGTGATCTACAAGGTCGACCATACGAGGACTTAAAAGGTGCCATAACGATGGTGGAGTGATAGCTGTTGTTGTATGAAAACTTCATAAAAGGAAAGTGGTCTTCCGAGTTGTGACCGAAGTCAAGGACACAAGAATAGAGTATGTCCTCGAGGGTCTGGATGGTCCGCTCAGTCTGACCATCCGTCGAAGGATGGAAGGTGGTGCTCAAACGAATTTGCATTCCGAAAGCCTCCTCAAACCCCTTCTATAGTTGGGAAGTAAACCATGCATCACGGTCGGAGACAATAGAAGAAGTTACTCAATTAAAACACACAATCTCCTGCACATAGATGCGTCCTATGATATCTACTGGGCCCTGCTCTATGATTGGTAGGAAGTGGTCCGGCATGGTGAGTCGACCGACGATCACCCAAATCGAGTCGTGCCCTCTGGATGTATGTGGAATACCCATCAAAAAGTCCATGGATATCCCATCCCACTACCACTCTGGGACCTCTAATTGTTGGATGAAGCCTTCTAGTAACTGGTGATATTCCATCACTTGCTGGAAAGCGAGGCATCAAGAGACTATATCTGCTACATCTTTCTTCATTCCTGGACATATGTGCTTCGTCAAAGGTCCTGGTACATCTTCACCACTCTAGGATGTACCACTAGAGGGGATGTGTAGAACTCCCTCAACACATCCTCCTAATGTTCCACTAGTACCATGGAACGTCCTCTGAATAGAATGATGTGCTCCCCAACTTCATTAAAACCATCAGGTGCGTTCCCTGTGGATATTTGAGAACGTCGTGTCTCGTAGTCAGCATCCCCATGATGTGCCTCCCTGACTCGCTGAATAAGTGGAGGAGTGACTGTAAGAGACTGAAGGAAATATGCTCCATCTATATCCAAAATGGATATTTGTAAAGAAACTAGCTACTCTATCGCCTCGCCTAGTAGCTGCATACCAGTTATCTTGATGAGTGTAACTACAACATCGTTCCCCTTCCCAAGAGTATAAACTATCTCGAAATCATAGTCTTGGAGGAACTCAATCCAACGTAATTGTATCAGGTTCATGTCCTTCGAAGAGAAGATATACCTAAGACTCTTGTGGTCATAGTACATAATAAAATGATCTCCCATCAGATACTGTCGCCACATCTTCAAGGAGAAAACCACTATTTCGAACTCCTGGTCATGGGAAGCATAGTTCCGATCGTGTTGTCTCAGTTGCTGAGAATCATATGTGATCACTGATCGCTCCTGTATTAGGACACACCCATGTCTAGTACGTGATGCTTCACAGTAGACTATGTACCCTACACCTTCCTCTGGAAGCCTCCAGATGGGGACACTACTCAGCCTCTACCTTAGATCCTAAATGCTTTGCTAGCTTCTCTCCGACCACACGAAGGGTTTCCCCTTCTTTGTCGAGGCTGGTAGTAGTACTGCAACTCTGGAGAAGTCTAGAAAGAACCTCTGGTAGTATTCATCCAATAAATACGTCCCTTTCCCTGGGGGGGGGGGGGTAATCCTGGAATCATATTTTGAAAAGATATTCCCATGTTCTGTCACTCCTGTTTTGAACAGAAAACTCAAAACTCATGATGCCACAAGGGTAAGGCTGGCCAACTCAAGAGTGATCGGCTGCACCCTAGTATGCATGATTTTAACCTGTGATGCATGGGGTTCTTTTTTTTCCGACTAAGGAAAACATCATCCCAATGTTGTAGATAAAACAAAACTTTTTTGCCTAATACAGTTAATCTGTGTATGAACTGTGGTTGTCCAGTCCATACCCAAACTAACGGCGTAAGGCCTCGACGCTGCCACCAAGAGGTTCAAACAAAAACTCTTGCCTCAAGGGTCAGATCACACCATCAACGTAACTGTGACTATTGAGTCTCCTTCAATAGGTATCTCTAGAGGTGAGTTTCATGTCAACGGTTTAACCAAAAACTCTAGGTCTGGGACAATGATTCATGGCAATAAAAATGATTATTACCTATGTCTATTGATACGACAGCTAGTATTAGACACATGCCATACCTTGAATAATTATTAGAGCCCTTGGGTCACACTCTTTGACCGCATGCAGCTACTCTGTTCCCCTGCCCTCCAGCTCCCTGGGCCTGGCGGGGACTATAAAGGGGGGTGGTTGTAATATGTCGAAATGTACACAACCTAATGTTTCTCTCCAAGCTCTGCTTCTACATCTGCTACCCTTCAGATTTATCTATCTTTGTCACATCAACTTCCTGAAACTTTTGGCACGCCCATGTCTCTAACAGTGGCACCAATTTACTGCTTTTCCACTACTAACATTCACTAGTTGTATCTGATCAGCCAAAGAACATTCAACCACAAAGGTTCTCTCTAGAACCCTAACATGAGTAGGAATGCATAGAGGAAAAGTGTAGGATTAGTTGTTCTTAAACACACCTCGCTCAGAAGTCTGAGCCCTGAATTATTGTTCACATTTTATTCATTAAGTACCCGGAATGAACGGTACGCCTCAATGAATACTCAACTACTGACATTTCGTCCTTCCAAATCTGTAGAAGCTGAAGGGAACTCTCAACCACCTACTCCAGCCAGTCCATAGCTGCCTGTGAGTCGGTCTTGCCTCTAAACTTGAGGGGTATTTGATACTGAAACTAATTTAAGGAACTAATCCTCCAAGTGTCCTCTACTGGTACCGCTAGTAGTGTCTGCTGTCCAATGTGCAGTGATATATTCGGCACACTGCATACATGTACCATCTCAAAAATCGGTCCATATACTGAAACCTCATCACTATGTAGACCATCATCATGGCCACTTACTATAAAAGTCTATTAACTAAGATCAACATCTTCTCAACTAGTGTATCATCTAGGTGGAAAACTCTAGTAATCGCCTCCATCAAGTCCACTACTACCTAGGAATCTATCTCGTCTTGAAACCTCGGAGGCCTCTGCGGATGGAACTCGTGCAACATGCTAACTTGGTGTACACCATCCTCCAATGCGGCTAGTGGCATCTTCCTCCCAATGGGTGGTGGTGCTGCTGGTACACCACCCGAAGGTGCCAATATAGTATGAGGGCCCTGCACCGGAGCCTCGTCGCTCAGTGGGATGCCATCGAGTACTATCTCGAGAACCCTAACTGGCTATCTACGTGGAGGCATCCTGATAAAAAACAGGTGTGACACTGTCAAAATTTTATACCTGGTGAGCTGACTTGTTTGAGATGACTTAAAAAGCTCTTGAATACACATATGTAATAATTGTTTTTGTGCATTGAGTCGGGAATCAGAAGTCAGGGTCTTGGTGTATGGATACGTCACCCAATGAACCAACATTGGAATCCCTAAACTGAAAACCACACTCAGTACCCTTAACATTATTAATTCACAAATAAAGATGATCAGAGTCCTAATTTCTGTTGTAGAACTGACTCCTCTGATACCAATTTGTCACGACCCATCCCCCAAGGCCCATATCGTGACTACCCCAAACCCGTATTCCATAGGCCAGGGTAAGATGACTAGCACCAAAGGTGAAAATCCCTAAACTGGGAATGCATTTCATTTATAACAGTAAAAAACACAACAGAGTATGCACCTGGATGTAAAATGCAAAGTAAAACTGTATAAAAAAGAGTGTGCTAAATGTAAAGGGGCCGGAAATACAAGCCCAACTGTAAAGTACAATACAACTGTGAAATGGAGGTAAAGCAGATATTGGTTCATCCTCCGGCATTCCCACCGGAAGGGTGGGTACATATGGCCTCCTCAGCACCCCATGTCTGTCCGTCTGCTCTGTGTACGTCTCGCTGAGTGGTCCACCTATGGGCACCATCTAGTTATGCCACTCTTAGCCCTGATCAGTGATTTCCGTTGTCTGCAAACAACACAATGAGTTGTGGGCATAGCCCGTGAAAGGGTGAGTATAAGGATACTCAGTAGGGACCCAGAGACCCTTAAGGTCTCACAAAATACAACAAGGGTGACCACAAAGTATAGAGTCAACAGATAACCCTTACTTAGGAATATTCCCAAATATATATCTAAGTTATTTAGTAACTCATCTCAATCATGAGGAAAAAAAAAGTCATTGACTCATCGCAAACCAAGATTTCAGTGAATTATAGAAGTAAAAATGATTAGTCGTGAAGCTAGATCATCTTATTCTGTCAAGATGCACTGCTTCTGACCATACGGATTTAGAACCACACCAGATTGATAGGAACTAACCCCCGCAATGACCCACGCAAGATCTGACCCACACAGGATCGGTATGCGCTGACCCACAATGAATCGCTGAGCGATGACCCACACAGGATCTGACCCACACATGATCAGTATGGGCTGACCCATACATGATCACTGAGCACTGACCCACACACGATCCAACCCACAAAATATTGGTATGCACTAACCCACACAGGATCGCTGAGCACTAACCACTATAAGATCTCTCTCCATCCTCCGCCTCACTATAATCCATTGGATTCCTCACACCCATTGTACTCGAGCTCTGCATAACTGCCCTCAAGATATCATTTGTACCTCAACTCCCACAAGACTCCACAAAGGAGTAACCCAAACGACCGTCATGTCGCAAGGGTTCCAATGTGACAGACGATGCGTCAATCAGACGCCTGATTTGTGATTTATTGGCATTTTTGTTCGAGGGGCCCAGTTGGTTTTTAGGTTCAAACCATCCCGACTGTACTCCAAATGTGTCCAAACATCAAGTGGGTTATTCCAAAATAACCACCACTATATAATCTTTATGTTGCTATAAATGGTTCATCGATCGGACACCCATAGAACATGATAGGGAAGAAATGATATAAACTAGCCAAACGGGTCTGGGTCTGGTCTGACCCAGTCGGACCGAACCGACCCGACCTGATCTGCGAGTCTGATCCCATTCGAGGAAGCGGCCAGGCCCAAGGGGGCTGCTCAGCCAAGGGTGTCCCGACCGTAGGTAGCCCGGAAGCCTGCCCTAGCCACACCCACGGGGGAGACGCGCGCCCCCTATCACCAAAATAGTTGAACCGTTCGGCTGGTACCGAACCGAGGACAGGCGGCGCCGGTTCCGCACACGCGGGACCCGACAGGCTCTAGCACCTCCCGGCTGGCCTGAGAGGCCAGCCGCTCCTCGCCACATCATGGAGAAATAGAACCACACCCCTCCGCCGCGACCTGCCCTGGCCGTGGCTTCCCTGCTCTCTCGGAGTGGCGCGATGTCGCCACACCCCTTGGTCGCGGCCCACCCTAGCTGCGACCCTATGCTGGCCTCCACGAGGAACGATGGCACCATAAGCTTCCTCCACGGCCCATCACAGCCGCATCTATTATTTTTCACGGCCCAGTGGTGTTGTGTCCTCTTGGAGACCCGGAATCTTTGCGCCGCCAGTTCCTTCGCGGCGGTCTAACGCCGGTCGCGTTGCTCCGCCTCCGTCACATCAAACGAGAACAATCAAGGGGGAGGGTCAGGCCGAGTTCGTGTGGTTTGATCCCTCCAAATTACATTGACAGCAATTTTCATATCTCAAACATCATTTTAATGACTAATAACGGAAATAAAAGTCATACATAAAACAACTCAACTTCACCAACCTCGATTGTCGATGAACGTTGATGAAGTTGTGGAAAGGTGGACGTCATTTCGTCGATGCCAGAAAAGGAAGAAGGGTACTCGTTGTTAGTGGTTGAGCGTTCGTAGGTGGTGAAGTTGAAGATGACGTCAGCATTCTTCAAGGACGGCGGAGTTTCCTCTAATTGTCCCGGTTGAAGAGGGAGAGAGAGATGTATGTGAATCTTCGTGGGAGAGGGGCATTCTTCATTGGAAGGATGAAGTTCTTCAAAGTTTCTCCAATCCATCCTCTCTCAAAGTTCCATCAAAATAATGTTTCCAACCCAAAAATAATAGACGTTTTATTATTTTAATGGTTGTAAAGAATACAAAAGGATTAAAATTAATTAAGTTATTTCACATAATTAAATTGGTGGAGTTGGATCATTAAATGGTGGGGGAAGGTGAAGAGGCTCTCTACATAATTGGGGGTTTAAGGTGGTTTAAAGCTCATTTGGGCCCCACCTTTTTGTTTGAAAAAGATGTTTAAACTTCGGGTGGGCCCCAATAAATTATATCCTCCCATGGGAGGTTATGTGTGGGTGGGCCCCACCTCTAACCTCCACATGGAGTTTTAAACCACCATCAAATAAAAATAAGCCCATCTTATTTTTATTTAATTTAATTAAAAACCCCAAAATCTAACATCAATTCTTATCAAAACACAATTGTGGTGAAGGTCTCTATAAGAAATCACCGATGATGAGAGCTCAATGGGCCCCTCAGATTTCAATTCAGAGCACCAGTTCAAAAGTTATAAAACACGGCTTGCACGTTTAATGAACGTACCTGAAAAAAAGTTCAGAAAATAATTAACAAAGACCCTTGACTCATGTTGTTCAAGGTTAGCATCTTCCAAGATTAATCACACACCAACGAACCCAATTGTACCCTCATATTTTCAATCCGATTTACCGTTTAAAGGTTATGAATTTTACATTGAAATAATTCACAATTAATTATTTTATTTGCGTCCAAAAACTAATTTTCTCAGGTGGTTCTCGCCAATGCATGTTAGTATCTGCTTAAAGAAATCCTACCCTCACGAGTTCCGTAGTGGTCTCAGATTTTTAAGCCAAGTTATCGTTTGTGAGTTATAAGCATTTGAAAAATTAAATAACATTATTTAATTATTTAATTTATGGTTATGCCATTTTCGGGTTTTCTCACCGGAGGCCCACACCGACTAAACTTAAGTCATCTGTAGGGTAAACCCACCATCCTGAGTGCAATGGTGGCCTCAGATTTTTTATCTAAGTATCCTTTTATGAGTTATTCTACTTTTTTAGGAAAACTGCTTACGTGTGTTAATTTAAGCTGAACAAAACATCAACGTATCATTCCGGGCACTTCGGGCCCATAAATCGCACGCCGTCAGATTTTCCTGACTCGTAAAATTCCCAAATGTTTAAGAAAAAAATTTGCACAGATTTTCATCTTCTTTAAAGATTCCTGGACTTCATATATACCTCCTTGAAAATATAATATTAATTCACTATGTGGTCAGGATGCTGATTAATATGCCCCCCAACCTTGTGGTTTTGGAAATTTTTGGGACACACATGACATTGATTTTTTGAAGGTGTTCCTTGTATCATTGATATATAAGGTTCCTAGATATCAGTTGCTGATAATTATACTACATATTATGGCATATATATGGATTTCACTCCTTTTCTAGCTCATCAAGGATATCATATTCAGGCATATAAATATTCCATTGAATGGAGGAAAGGTTGTTTTCCACTAACACTATCCATATATCATTGTCTTCTTCCTCTTAATTAGATTTGAATACCTCCCTCCAATCAAGAAATAGATGGTTCGTCCTGGGGTAGCCTATAAAATGGAGTGGAGTTCTTCTGGAATTTGTTGTAGAAAAAATGTGGTTGGCCATAATGTTTCAATCACCTCTCTATAGTAAGGTATTTGTGTATAGAACACCTCTCTATATCACTATGTCTATGAAATGGGATGATTTACTTGTACATGGGAGATATCACCTTGGGGAGGATAAACCTGTAGGATTCAATGAGCATATTCTATGACATCAATACCCACACTACCATGAGGAATAATATGGTAGTAGTGGTATCCTTATGCTTTTATTGAAGAGGTGATGGACCCTTGAGGTGTTGAGAGTGTTTCTCAAACAACCTCAAGGACACTAGTATTGATAATATTGAAGATATGATCCTCATTTTAAATTTTGGTATTAAATGTTGACATGAATATATAAATTTTGGTTGGATAAGATCCTTATATATAATGGATACCAAAAATTGTTGATAACCATCTGGTTTTGTGTGAATGTGAGACTGCCACTAATTAACATCTAGATTATACAAACGTGCTTCGGAATTATTGGCATGGGTATGAGCCTACTCAAGGCATGTTCTACACTTAATTGGTGGTCCTTAGTTAGAATAAGGATATGATCCAATTACTAAGACTTTGTAATATTCCATTGGTCTTCCCGGAAGGATATATGATTCTAACCCATGGAATTTACCTCTCAAACAAAGTGAGGCTTGGTTACATAGGGAATATAAGCCTTAATTGAATATAAATATTATATGGGAATAAAATGACAAACCTATGGAATGGGAGGAAAGAAATGAACCTCATAGTGTAAAACCTTTAAGGGATTATAATACATTCTTAAATTGGTGGATGTAGGTATGTGTTCCTGGAGACTGTAATCTATTGGAATATGCTAGGAAGAATCACTAATAAGAATATGAGCATGTCTCAAGGCATTCTCCACTCTCACATGGTTATCCCCAAATATAATGGGGATATGAGCCTACCCCTGGGTCATTGGAGTACGCCTCTAGTATAGTTAGATAAGAATTTGAGCCTATCCTATGGAATTTAATGGTCTCCCTTGGTGATCCCATGCCAGATTGGGGATAAGAGCTTGATCTTAGGACTTTTAAATATGTCAACAAATATTTGTAGCAGGATTGTACCCCTATCTCGAGGAATGTTATTCTATAACCTAGTGATCCCAAATTTGAATGGGAATATGATCCCATTCTGGCGTCTCGTCCAATACTAGAATGTTTGGATAATCCTCCTAGATGGGGGAAAATGTGTTTTATCACCAGAGTAACCACATGTTCGTATTTATTGGACTGTTGAGAAAAATTGTTTGTAGGGATAGAAATATGAACATGTACCCATATCTGTACCGGTATCGGAATAGCCTAGTGGTGTTCCTTAATTTTTCTATGATTTAATTTTATTTTAGAAATGTTTTTTCACGAATATATGTCTTCACATTTCTTCTCTACACGATATACTGGAAGATATTATTTATTGAATATGGATATGATCCCACTTCAATACTCCTTGAACCACTTGAATATGCTAATGGACTTTATAAAATGGTGTAGGTATATTCACCCCCCCATTTTATACTATAAGAATGTGCTTGTAGACTTGTTCTTGGTGAGTAGTAATATGATCCTTCACACTAGATACCACTAGAATCTACTGACGGGATTCGTTATTGGATGTGGGGATATGATCAGAATAATGGTTTCTTTCATCTACCATTGTTTGTTCCTTTTTTTCATTACATGGGTGTAATAGATGGTAGTGTAAATAGTGGGACCCTTAATAAGAGACTGATGGGTATCCGTGTGATGAAGTTGGTAGTGAATGTTTATTTGAACACTCCTGGGTGTCCCATTTACCAAGAGAGTTCCATAGTTGACATCCTAGTCAACCTTCATTAAATACAGTAGGGGGTGATTGTCATGCTATAGGGATAAGATCATGATGTTTTTTTCTATGGATACGAGCGGCACTAAATTAAATCTATCATTAATTTGATGAGGTAGAATAATTGGTTATAGATCATGTCGAACCTCATAGGAATCCTCAAGGGTGAGGATCATAAAATGTTGATGTTAACCCTTAACCTCTGCATTTTCCAACCAAAAATGAAGATTTTGGGAGAGACAGGTCATTCAAAGGATATAAGGTTACAGTTTTAGTTGATTTTATAATAATTACTAGATGAATACATGTTGGATCCAGGTGTTGTTTTCCAGTACAGGATCTACAAACACAATGACAACAATGGAAAATATATTTGATTCATGCAGCATCATATGCATGATATGTGATCAATCAGAAATGCATGGTAAAAAATTCCTTTTATTCATGATCCATTATTTCATCTGGTGTGCACTTTTAAAATAGATGATTGACTTATTTCTTAAGTACCTCATCTATAGAGGATCACTTGTAAGATTGAAGCCAGTTTTTTTCGCTGATCATATGTAAACAAAAAGTACTATCCCATGGTGAACCAATAATCTGATTATTTAAGATATTTTCATCAGTTTCAAAATTTGTTTCCTTATATGATGTAATTTTTTTTTCTTAAAATGGGCAACTAATCATTCAGTTATTTAAGAGATTCATGTTAGGGAATCCATTTTTTAAATAGTTTAGAAAACAAAATGTCCCAACACCTAGTCAATCGATCATTCCGTAATATTTGAAATTCATTTCAGGATCACTATTTCTATTTTTATTTATTATGTAAACAAAATGGCCTAATGCATGGTCAATGGATTACTTTCTTTTTTAGATACTCAAATCAGTTTCACCATTCTTTTTGTAGTACATTCCATAAAATTAGACTAATACATATTCAACTTATCATTCTTTTATTTGATAAGTTCACATCGGGTATGTAACACCCCGAGATTTTATGAAAAATATATTTTTAATTTCATTAATGTCTTCTGTTGTATGCTACAAGGATCTTGCACAGCATGCAGCGTTGAATTTCCATGCATTACACGCAAATCGTGACCTTCCTCGATAGTGTGTGTAGTATACAATACCGAGATTCACTAAACAACGATATGCTATTAAAATATTATAACTAGCCGTTATGAATAGTAATAACCACTTTTTTAATTTTTTTTATTTTTATTTTTCAAAATGGACTTCATTTTTGGATTCAGAATATCGAAATTAGCTTAGGGTGAAATTTTGGTACTTTTCGGATAACTTTCATTTTTTGATGAATAGTGAAAATTACTAAATTTTAATTAAAAACAACCTTTTTAATCGAAATAATTAATAGTGATAAATTATTAATTTGAGTGTTTTTAAAGTATATTTAGAATACATTTTTACAATTTAATACAATGTTTGTCATTGGATGTAATTTCACATTTAAACCAGACATAAACAAGTATCAATCTTTTGATAATTATTATCTCTTAAGAACACGCTATTTCTTTTGACGACGGGAATTAATTTTTAAATTAATTAATTCAACTGTTATGTTTTGAATTTGGTAAAATAGACATCATTTTTGAGTTCATAATATCAAATATAGCTTAGACCTAATTTTTGGTATTTTTCTGGAAACTTTCATTTTTTTGATGAATAGTGAAACCACTAAGTGGTAGTTAGAAAACTAAATATTTCATAAAACTTAATTTTACCGCTTCTCTAAGTGGAATTTCAAAACTCCGTGAGACACGGTTAATATCAAAGACTAAAATGAGGTTTAATAAGATGAAAATATTTTTCGGTGAATAGTAACTTCTTACTTTTTTCCCACGGTTAAAAGTTAATAGGGTAATTAAGGGTAAAAGTGTTATTATTATTACCCTAACACATGTCCTAATTCTATTGGATAAGTGTAATTCGACCATAAACAACCTTAGGAATAAAATATGACAATTTAGGCCCACCTGGATTAGATTAGGACATTTATTATCAATTTATTTAATGAAGGGTTAAAATAGTTAAAATCAAAGTTTAATAACTAAATCATTTTTAATATAGGGTTATACATAAGATAAATTCGACTATAAATATGCATTAGAAATATAATAATATTTACTACATAATGGTATTTTATAGTTAATTTTTAGACATTATATAATTTAATTTATTTATGACACAACGATGATGCAGAAATTATCTTATTAATGAAATATTGACATAATTGATGTTATAAATACTAAAATAAATGTAATTTCAGGCTATTTATGAATTCCACTAATTTTATAGGTTAATATGACTTGTTATTATTGATTTAAGTAACTTTTTTTCTAACTAATCATTCTTTTATGATTTTCACAAATATAAATTACTAAATAGTGTCAAAATTGACATAAAATAGTTTTTAAAACAAATATTATATTATTAATTTTTATTTTATTTCTAAAAATCTATGATTCGGCCAAATGACTTATATAAGATTATATATATTAATAATAAACAAATTGGGGTTCGTTTGGCTTGTTATAGTATGTTTATTAACCTTATAATGTAAGAACACCAAAAGACACCGTAAAAGTAAAATTATCTAACTTAAAGTTAAAACTAAATTATAAGGTTAAAATTGTAAACTAAACTTGTACAAAATATATTGGATGAATGGATTTCGACCCATACCGACCTTATTCTCGAAATAACTCAATTTGGAGCTATTAAAAACCGAATGTGACTTTATAATAAAATAATATTTTTGGTTATTCCAAAGGTGCCCCTCTCCTCCCTTATAAAAGGGAATCTCCTCCCTCTCTTCCTCACACCACTTTGACCCTTCATGCTTGGCCAAACCCTGACCAATTATCTTCTCCACTTACCTATAAAAATCCTAGAGGTACTGGTCTTCTTCAAAGGCCAATTTTAGTGCCGTAACTGGAGGACTCAAAGAGGCGCTTCAAAGAAGATGTAATGTCCGTTACCGATTCTTTCAACATTATTTCTTCTTCAATTTATTCTTATTAGGTTGTTTCATTATGAAGTAATAACATAAGTATCACTCATATACTGATATGTTATTATAAGAATGAAAAAACCCTATTTCACTATCTATCCAACCTATGGAAAATAAAATCACCGCGCGTGCGTATGTACGGAATACCGTCTCCACGCCGTGGTGTAATCTATTTTCCACCACCACCATACTTGGATGGGTATAATGGTGTAAATAATAACTATATATTATTATTGTAAAGTGATATTGATTCTGAAATAGTATACATACACTCCAATACAATTCCACGATCATGAGAACGATATCATCGCTCGTGCGTACGTACGGACTACCGTCTCCACGACGTGATGATATTCATTCTCCATGTTAACCATTCATGAATGATTATAAAGTATATATAATACGTAATAATGAAATATATGACATAATAGTGATACTGGATTTATGTGTATATATATGTATGTCATCTACTTAATTCCATTCAACTCAATAAGGAAACGAAAACAACGTTCATGCGTACGTACGGCCTACCGTCTCCTTGAACGGTGTATTTCTTTCCATTTACTGATCTATTATATATATATTTATATTCTGAATGTATCTTATATATAAATCATGTTTTCTGGAATTAATTAATCATGATCTATGTAATCATATGAATACTTACAAGTCAAAACATGGACGACAAATGAAACAATTTTACCCAAAATGCTCTTTAACATGGAATTTACAAAAGAACGGGTAATATAAAGTAATAAGTGAACCATATATGATATCATAACAATGATTATGATTCTGGAATAAGTCAATGACATTATTTAAATCATTATACAGGAGGTTCAGACACTTATAAAGCAAATCGGACATAAGGTAAGGGAAATATCACAATCTCATTTTTATCTGAGATTGTTTATACTTTGGTATTTACTGGGGTGAATTTTATCATCCACATCCAGGTTTCCTCAATATGAAATATTATTTACATCCACCTATTATTGTTTAAATCCATTTTTACCCTTTGGTGAGTTTATAGTAAAAGATATGAAAGGAATCTGTTGTCATTTTTCGTACGTGGTACTTTTTGACTTTTCTGACAAAATTACGAGAAGGATGTTTTTTTAACATATACGGCATGAATGGATTTTTAAAACATTATTTCCAAAAAGATTCCTTTATAAGATTTAAAGTTTATTGTTAATCAACTTCTTTTTGTTTAAAATTGAATGACATGTTAATAATGGAAAATGTTTTTGAAGTAGAAAGGATATTTTCGTCAAGAATGGAGTTCACGTGTTTTATCAAAATTATTTTTCCTCTATGATAATATAGGGTTCTATTTATATCATTATTATTACATTGATTTGATTATGTTGTGATGGAATTATTTTTATGAATTCCTTTATCTTATATGAATTTTTGTATGATGTCATTTTGTTTAAGAATCCCATTTTTATTACATGGGTTATGCAATGATGTATGATTTATGATTTTGTGGCACACATATGAATAGAATCATTATGATATGGGGGGGTGCTATATCTCCCTCCACTGCATTGGGTAATGATTTTATATCTCATGAGATAGACATGGATGGAACGACTGGTTAAACCGGTTCAGTGAAACAGGACTGAAATGAGAAGTGAACTCAGTTCAGAAATGGTCTTTGTCAACTAAGATAGTCTTGGAAATGAGTCTTGACTAATAAGAAATGATTATCTATGATTATGTGTGTATGCCACAAAGTTTAATGTTTTATGTTATGATTATTGGGATAACATTTCACTAATATGATTTTTCCCATGTTATGATATTATGATCTCTTTTGCAGGATTATATTTCCAAAATGTTATGTTCTTATGAATATGATGTGATTGATATTTCTTTTGTTTTCCCTTACTGAGCATTTGAGCTCACCCTTTTATGTTTTCTTTTCCCCAGGATATAAAGAAAGGTTTTAGGTTAAAAAAGGAAAGATCTTTATGGGAGATGTTGAAGATCTTTCACCACGATTAGAAGATTATATTCTGAGTTTCCAAAGACACTAAAATATTACGGTCCTTGTGTGTGTGTTTTTGATATATACTAAGTATTCCGAAAAAGTAATGTAATGTCAATGTACTCTAAGCTTCAGGTCTCTACAGTCTGTATCAGAGGAAAGGTTTAGTCAACCTTTGGAAACTAGGATACACGAACTTTAGTGAGATCCCTATAGATATTTCTAAGGTATGTCTAGGGATGTCCCTAAGGTTAAGTATAAGTATAGGTTATAGTCCGAGAATTATGGTAATGATCTTATAATTAAACCTAAGATGTTAGATATTGAAGGTAATCCCCCTTTACAATGTTGTTTTCCCAAGCATGATTTTTGACTCTCAAACTATTCTTTTTGGGTTTTAGACGATGGCTGGAACCCGAAGGAACCGTGTTGGTAAATAAAATGTACAATGCAATGATTTTCCTCATGAATAAAAAAATTTTATGGGAGATGGAGTTCAAAATCATATTTCTATACTTACACAAGGTATGAATAATTCTGGACTTCCAAATGAGCAGAGAAGGGAGCAATATTATATTGAGTCCTTCATGAGGCAACGTCCACCTCCTTTCAGTGGGTCTTCTGATCCACTTGATGCTGAACAATGGATCAGTACCACTGAAAAGATATTTTCAGTTCATGAATGTTCTGAACATGATAAAGTCATCTTATCAGTGTATCGTTTGGAAGGTGATGCTGATCAATGGTGGAATCTTATCAAGAATACGAGGCCAAGAGTCGAAATTGAGTCCATTTTATGGGATGAGTTCAAGAACATGTTTTTCAATAAGTACATCCCTCGTATTCTTCGAAAAAAGATGGAGAAGGAGTTTCTTGAACTAAAGCAAAAAGATGATAAATCTATTGGTATATACGAAGAGAATTTTACAAGGATTGCAAGGTATGCATCTGGCTTTATCATCAAACCTGAAAGTAAAGTTGATCGATTCTTCAGTGGGTTAAAACCAAATCTTCGAAGGGCATTAGCTATAAGAGACTTCAGTAGATATGATGAAATTTTGCGTTGTTCTATTAAGGTAGAAATGGAAGTTGGTGTTACATATCCATCTCATGGTTTTGACAAGAAACGAAAGATGGAGTTTAAGGAGAAATCTCAGAATAATGGTGAAAAGAAGATGAATGTTTTCTTATGCTCCAAGTGTGGAAAGAATCATGGTGGAGATTGTCTTAAAGGGACAATAAAATGTTTTAAGTGTGGAAAAGAAGGTCACCGAGCAGCTGAGTGTCGATTTAATGGAAAAAGGGTTTCTAATGATGTGAATAAAGAAAAGACTACAGAGAACACACCACCAACACTTCAATGCTTCAAGTGCAAGGAAATGGGCCATTATCCTAATAAATGCCCTAATCCAAGGGTTAGTGATGATCGACATGAGAAACCACTTAAGGAAAGGACAAAGGTAAGTCACATGCGATCACTATTGGCGATGTAGAATATGACAACGATGTGGTGGAATGATTATGTGTTTATGTAATGGGATTCCAAAAAAAATGTTGTATATAGTATCATGGAATAGTGGAATATTTATGTATTGTTCTATTGTGGTTTTCAATAATTTTATGGTAATGGTAACCATAGAAAGTGATTGAGATATTTTTGGAAAAAATATGATATGCACATGATGACGGGAAAAAGAAAAAATGAAATGTTTTAATGTATTCATGAGCTCATGACTAATATAAGGAAATAGTTATATAATGGTTCGAGGTTTTGGTATGTGAAAAGAGTTAACTTTTGAGAGCACTCATGTTTTCACTAAGATTCAATGGGTATTCATTATTTTTTCAATAGAATACATGATTAAGGCCTTCGAATGTTTGGAATGTGACCAACAAGACATATCTCAGGATATATGGGGATCAACGATGGTATTATCTTGCTAGTTGTATGAACTCTTTGGTAATCGTTTTCACTATAATATGATATTGGACAATAGTATTTTGGATAAACCTAAAGATTCGAATGGATTATGTTGGACATAAGCTAGTATTGTTTAAGGATAGAAGTTTTTTCGATATTATTTATGGGATATTATAATAATGTAGTTTTAGAAAAAGGACAGCCTGTAGGATGGGTGACCGCACATCGCGCCGGACAAGGCTGTGGGAATCGAACCCACAACCGAAGTGCGACTAGCCTTTATCGCATACCACTGGCCTACAAGATGTTCCTGGTTAGTAGAAACTAGTTTTATTTTTTTACATGGTATGATATATGAAGTATAAGTTCATTTTTTGAATCGTACATGATTAATCTCACTATAGATGGACTTATGTATTTTTGATAAATTTTCTAACCTTTTGTTTGAGACAGATGGAATGACCCATAATTCTATCACATGATCTTCTAACACATCACAAATGAAAAATTTAGCTTCATTTCTTTAAGAGATGAAGTGGAAATTGTCCAAAGAATGACCAACAGTGACACTGTACCAAAATCAAGAATGTATTTCTTCTAATTCCAATTTCATCAACTTTAGGGAAATGATCTTGAAAACCAATAATGTTGTCCTAGTGCTCTTATATTCGATGAATCAGATGGTACCTTAGATCATCACAAATTTATGGCTTTGTGATTGATGGCTTTTTCATAGTCATGTTCTCTAACACTCTCCATCAGAACTTGATGGTTAGATTTTTCTTCCATATACATATTTTCACCTATGTTCTCTTACGTGGAAACCTAGTGATGAGTTAATTTGGGTAACTGTTACATTTCAGACATTAGTTTTTAAATCCAAGTATTGGTATTCCTTTTTACGATGTGGGTTTCTATTAACGAATCTTTCGAGTAGTAATCCATTTATAACCCTGACGAATTTCGAGGGTGAAATTCATTTTAAGGGGGGTAGAATGTAACACCCCGAGATTTTATGAAAAATATTAATTAAATTTCATTAATGTCTTTTGTTGTACACTAGAAGGTGCTTTCACAACACGCACCCTTTACTTGCCTTTCATTACATGCAAATCACGACCTTCCTCGATAGCATGTGTAGTACACAATACCAAGTTTCACTAAACAACGATATTCTATTAAAATATTATTAAAACTAGCCATTATGAATAGTAATAACTACTTTTTGAAATTTTTTAAATTTTAATTTTTCAAAATGGACTTCATTTTTTGATTCGGAAAATCAAAATTAGCCTAGGGTGATATTTTGTTACTTTTCAGATAACATTCATTTTCGGATGAATAGTGAAAATTACGAAATTTTAATTAAAAACAACCTTTTTAATCGAAATAATTAATAGTGATAAATTATTAATTTGAGTGGTTTTAAAGTATATTTAGAATAATGTTTTACAATTTAATTCAATTTTGGTAATTGGATTCAATTTCACATTTAAACCAGACATAAACAAGTGTCAATCTTTTGATAGTAATTATCTCTTTAGAACAGACTATTTGTTTTGACGACGGGAATTAATTTTTAAATTATTTAATGAAACTGTTATGTTTTGAATTTGGTAAAATAGAAATCATTTTTGAGTTCATAATATTAAATATATCTTAGGCCTAATTTTTTGTATTATTCTGGAAACATTCATTTTTTGATGAATAGTGAAACCACTAAGTGGTAGTTAAAAAAAACCGAATTTTTCATAAAACATAATTTTACCACTTCTGTGAGTGGAATTTCTAAAATCTGAGAGACACGGTTAATATCAAGGACTAAAATGTGGTTCAATGAGTTGAAAATAATTTTTGGTAAATAGTAACTTTTTACTTTTTTTTACCACGGTTAAATGTAAATATGGTAATTAAGGGTAAAAGTGTTATTATTATTACCCTAACACATGTCCTAATTCTATCAGATATGTGTAAATCGACCAAAAACAACCTTAGGAATAAAATATGGCCATTTAGGCCCACTTGGATTAGATTAGGACATTTATTATCAATTTATTTAAAGAAGGGTTAAAATAGTTAAAATCAATGTTTAATAACTCAATAATTTTTAATATAGGTCTATAAATAAGATAAATTAGAATATAAATATTCAATAGAAAGATAAAACGATTTCCTACATAATGGTATTTTATTTGTTATTTTTAGACATTATATAATTTAATTTATTTATGACACAACAATGATGCAGTAATTATCTTATTAATGAAATATTGATATAATTGATCTTATAAATACCCAAATAAATGTAATTTGAGACTTTTTATTAATTAAACTAAATTTATAGGTTAATATGACATGTTATTATTTATTTAAGTGACTTTTTTCGAACTAATAATTCTTTTATGATTTTCACAAAAATCAATTACTAAATAGTGTCAAAATTTACATAAAATATTTTTTAAAACAAATATTATATTATTAATTGTTATTTTATCCAAAAAATCAATGTTTCGGAAAAATTACATAGATAAGGTTATATATATTAATAATAAACAACTTGGGCTTCTTTCGGCTTGTTATAGTAAATTTATTAACCTTATAGTGTAAGAACACAAAAAGACACGGTAAAAGTAAAATTATCTAACTTAAAGTTAAAACTAAACGATAAGGTTAAAATAGTAAACTAAACTTGTCCTAATACTATTTGATGAGAGGGCTTCGACCCATCCCCACTTTAGCTTCGAAATAACTCAATTTGGAGCTATTAAAAACCGAATATGACTTTATAATAAAATAATATTTTTAGTTATTCCAAAGGTGCCCCTCTCCTCCCTTATAAAAGGGCACCTCCTCCCTCTCTTCCTCACACCACATTGAGCTTTAAAGCTCGGACAACCCATGCCAAATTCTCTTCTACACTTCCCTAGAAACATCCTAGAGGTATTGTTCTTCTTCAAAGACCAATTTTAGGGCCCTAATAGAAGGACTCAAAGAGGCGCTTCAAAGAAGAGGTAATGTCTGTTACCGATTCTTTCAACTTTATTTCTTCTTCCACTTCTTCTTCTTAGGTTGTTTCATTATGAAGTAATAAAATCAGTGTCAATTATATACTGATATGTTATTATAAGAATGAAACAACCCTATTTCACCATCTATCCATCATACGAAAAGCGAAATCACCGCGCATGCGTATGTACGGAATACCATCTCCATGTCGTGGTGTAATCTATTTTCCAACACCACCTTACTTGGATGGGTATAATGGTGTACATAATAACTATATATGATTATTGTAAAGTAATATTGATTCTGAAATAGTATACATACATTCTAATACAATTCCACGATCGTGAGAATGATATCATCGCTCGTGCGTACGTACGGACTACCGTCTCCATGACGCGATGAGATTCATTCTCCATGTTAAACATTCATGAATTATTATAAAGTATATATAATAAGTAATCATGAAATATATGACATAATAGTGATACTGGATTTATGTGTATATATATGTATGTAATCTACTTAATTCCATTCATCTCAATAAGGAAACGTAAACAACGTTCTTGCGTACGTACGACCTACCATCTCCATGAACGGTGTATTTCCTTCGATTTACTGATCTATAATTTATATTTATATTCTGATTATATCTTATATATAAATCTTGTTTTCTAGAATTATGTAATCATATGAATAATTACAAGTCAAAACACGGACGACAAATGAAACGATTTTACCCAAAACTCTCTTTAACATGGAATTTACAAATGAACGGGTAATATAAGGTCATAAATAAACCATATATGATATCATAATAATGAGTATGATTCTGGAATAATTCAATGATAGTATTTAAATCATTATACAGGAGATTCGTACACATACAAAGAAAATCGGACCTAAGGTAAGGGAAATATCACAATCTCATTTTTATCCGAGATTGTTTATACTTTGGTATTTACTGGGGTTTATTTTATCATCCACATCCATGTTTCCTCAATTTGAAATATTATTTTCATCCACCTACAACTGTTTAAATCCATTTTTACCCTTTATTGAGTTTATAGTAAGAGATATGAAAGGAATCTTTTGTCGTTTTGCGAATGTGGTAATTTTTTACTTTTCCGACAAAAGTACGAGAAGAATGTTTATTTAACTTATACGGCATGAATGGATATTTAAAACATTATTTCCAAGAAACATCCTTTACAAGACGTCAGGTTTATTTTTAATCAACTTCTTCTAGTTTAAAATTGTATTACATGTTATGAAAGGAAAATGTTATTGAAGTAGAAAGGATATTTTCCTCAAGAATGGAGTTCAAGTGTTTTATCAAAATTATTTTCCATCTAAGATAATATAAGGTTACGTTTCTATCGCAATTATTACATTGATTTTATTATGTTGTGATGAATTTTTTTTATGAATTCCTTTATCTTATATGAATTGTTTTATGATGTCATGTTGTTTAAGAATCCCATTTTTTTTACATGGGTTATGAAATGATGTATGATTTATGATTTTCTGGCACACATATGAATGGTATCATTATGAGATGGGTGAGACCTATATCTCCCTCCAATGAATTGGGTAAATATTTTATATCTCATGAGATAGACATGGCTAGAACGGCATGTTAAACAGGTTCAGTGAAACAGGACTGAAACAGGGAGTGAACTCGGTTCAGAAATGGACTTTGTCCACTATGATAGTCTTGGAAATGAGTCTTGCCTAATAATAAATGATTGTCTGTGATTATGTGTGTATGTCAAAAAGTTTAACGTTTTATGTTATGATTATTGGGATAACATTTCACTACTATGATTTATCCCATGTGATGATATTATGATCACTTTTGTAGGTTGAGATTTCCAAAATGTTATGTTCTTATGAATATTAAGTGATTAATATTTCGTTTGTTTACCCTTACTGAGAATTTGAGCTCACCCTTTTATGATTTCTTTTCCTCGGGATATAAAGAAAGGTTTTAGGTAAAAAAAGGGAAGATCATTGTGGGAGATGTTGAAGATCTTTCACCATGATTAAAAGATTATATTCAGAGTTTCCAAAGACACTAAAATATTACAGTGAATGTGTGTGTGTGTTTGTTATATACTAAGTATTCTGCAAAAGTAATGTAATGTCCATGTACGTTATGCTTCGGGTCGCTACTGGGTAGATTATTTTTTACTTTGTAGGACATGCATATAAAAAATTTCCAGATGCATGGAGAACCGATAAATCTATAATTTGATAGATTCATGTGGGGTTAACCATTTTTATTTCCCTAGAAATGTTATAATAGAATGGGTGCACGGTTTGGCCTAATGGTTGATTGTGGGGGTTCAATTTCTTACAAATTCATTAACATCGTTTCACAATTGTTGTTAATTATGGAAACTCCCAATAGTTACAACATCCATAACAAGGTATATACATGCATTCCAAAGTAAATTATTTAGTTGTGGTTCTAGAACCAATGGCACTTAGGGACTCACATTGATCGAGACGATAGGAGGTCGGACTCATGACCACCTTTTGGGGAGAATTTTTTTCCTACTGTGGGTCTTTCTTTTATATTTGAGATTTTTTTTGAATCTCTCCCTAATCCCAATACGTGGTAAATTGCACAAAAATAATGACCATTGGATAATAGTTTCTATATTGAGGATATGGAATTTGGTTTCCCTACAAAAATGCCATAAAATAATTCTCTTTTATTCCTGAAGGGTAATATTTTAGGAAATATATGTGTATATATATATTTTTCTTCATACGTTTTGCATGAGGGGTGGATTATAATAAGTTAGGGTCTTACAGTTGAGTGTTTTGGTATTTTTTCTACATATAGAGGTGTTTAATATATCGAGGATGGGATTGAGCCTCTATGAGGAAACCAATTTGTCCTTTCTATTATAGGAATAAAATCTGATGTAGTTCATTAAACTAGTGATGTTTAACTCCATGAATAATATATATATTTTAGTCCACATATGCATTTGATATTTGAGCTTGATTCTCAATCTGAAATCCTACATATCATAATTATGAAAGGAAATAGTGTTATATTAGTTTGATTATTCCCATTGGAATATCCCCATGGTGGATTTTGATATATGAAGGGATTCATATAATTCCACTCATCATGGCATACACCCTAAGGTTTCCCTAGATATTGGACTTTCATGATGTGAGTAATATAAACATTAGAACTTGCTAAGAAAACATGATTCATTCCCGGTGTGAGAAAAATGGGATAACAACATGCCAGACTCACCACACACACACACACACATATATATATATATAAGAAATATATACTATTACATACCTTTGGATGTTTAATAAGGAGCTCGATCCTTAAGAAGGAATCCTATATATCATTGTTATAGAAGGAATCATAGTTGTTATAGTTCTATTCACCTCTTAGTATACAAATGGATGATGTGGAATGATCAACCCATGGTAATGATTGGTTCCCAATGATTAACATGTCATAGAAATGGAGGGAAATACGCTAAAGTAGATTCCAATTTGATCCCAGGACTTCGGAAATAATTCTTTGTATCTTGGTCATTTTCGAAATTATATTTCTCATTGTTCATACAATTGGGGATTACACATTGAAATTATACTAGTATGAAGGTAGTGGTGATATCATATTATGTCACTGATTGATTATTATATATTGAGGTTTCACTATGATAATGATATTATCATTCAAAAATCCTAATACCATTTGATCTATGCTCATTTAAGGAACAAGGGATGAGAAATGACAAGTATCACTATATGTGGATGCATGCCATATGTGGTCATACTACTCTTGAGATGTTTATTATGGAACTCATTCCTTAAGAAGGAATCCTAATTATTCTATTCATATAATGATTAATAACTCTCATACATTAGTTAAATCAGGGAATACACAGTAAGGTTTCCCTGATATGAGGGCTGGTCAAGATAATCATGTTTTGGGATGCCCGTTTGACCTGACCTTATATAATGCCTGACAATTCATGATTGTATTCCTGAAATTCCTTGATTGTCTGCTAGAAATGTCTAAGGATTTCTTCCTAACATTTATAGATAAAATATCTTGATCTAGTTCACTTCTCTAGGGGAATTTTCATAATTGGGATAGCATGTCATAAGGTTAGCACAGAACTCATGATTTCATAGTTGTGTGACATTACATGACATGGCTGGAGAATCCTAGAGGCCATTGCACTATCTCAGGTGACACGATTAGAGGGTGTCACATGATCCAACTGACATTCCCAGATGTCAACCAAAATTCTAGATGATATGTTTTGAGGGTGTCCATAGAGTTAGTGTGACATGTATGAAGGGTTTTTCATGTCATGTTTGACTTTTCTTGGTGTCATCATGAATGTCTCTTTACTTGTCTAGATGATGTATTAATATTTGGATGGTTTGTCTACAAAACATCATGAGAGATAGTTAGCATGAGTTGGTTCCATCATGAGACTCATCTGACATGTACGGATTTCACCGTATGATTTTGGTGTCATTATTTAAGGATATTAGATGGTCTATATAGAGGTCCCATAAGGTTTTGTGAGACTTGAGGGGTATGCTTTGGGGCACCATGTGACTTTCACTGACATTCCCATGGGACTTCACATGATATGAATATCATACCAAAGGAGCATTGTGTGATCTAGGAAACATGTCCAAGTGTTAGTGCACGACATGGTTGGGTTATGTGAAGTGAATGAGTATCAAAATATATGTCCTTTGAATAAGTATCACATCATTTTAGTCATGGTCCTATCCTTTTATCACATATTCCATAGATTTTTTTGTGTTCAATTTTTTTTCCTCAGTTGATTTAAAATATTTGTGGGATATCATTTACATATCCTAACATAATTCATTTATGTGATATATGAGTTATCACGCAATTTGAATATACATTACGCATGATCGATTTACATTTTCTCTAGACATTAAATGATAGAAAATCATTTTGATAATGAGATCATCTACTCTGATAAATCTTCTCTACTAATTGGGTGTGCTGATGTAAAGATCCAATACATCATTTTTTCATACTGGTGTGGGAATTTATAGGCTTCACCCATCCAATTTGTAACACCTTGACCCCAGTTACCCAGATCCGGTGAATTATTTTAAGACATAGGCTTGATTACAAGGAATAATGTCCCGACGGACCGATTGGTTTAACAGTCTTGGAAAAAACATTACATACATGATTGTTACATTAAACTTTATAACATACACAACAACATAAATAATCTTTTATTAATACCATTATTCCCTTGGATTAACCTGGTATATCAATCACAATACACTTCTTGGAATCCTAGGAAAAATAAAACATAGAAAGGGGTGAGCTCATATTCTCAATAAGGATAAAAATATAACGGAAACGTTAATAAATACTCATAAACATTTAATGCAATGTATAACTAAAAGAGAAGCCTTTTAAATATGAACTTCAACATAATATGTCAAAAATATAATAAAATAATGTCATTTACTTATTTACATGGATATTCCACTAGTCTAATAATCACATGAAATATCACTAACCACTTTCATAATGATGGAATGCTTAATGCTAGAATATCATAACCATGTTGCCAAGGCCTAATGCCAAGACTAAAAATATGATTTCATCAAGGCATTGTGTCAAGACACTAGTTTGTCTCTTGAGACCTACTGATGCATCAAGGAGCTATGGCGGGCTCCACCCGTCACTTTCTAAGTAAAATTCATTCCTCATATGAACATGTTTAAACATTACATAAATATTCGTATTAAAACTAGCATATGAAAAGTAAATAATTTCTCCATAAACTATTAATGGTATAAAAATAACCCATCCACACTCAAACATATCAAAAAAACTTCAATACAATATGGAAGTTTTGTATCATAATAAAGCAACTTCAAATAAGAATAAAATCCATCAAAGGATGTTGACATAGATGGAATCAAAAATATTTGATAGAAATATATCTTTTTTTTAAATCATTTAAAAGTCACACATTTATTAAGGATGTAATTTAAAAGATATTTTTGAATAAAAGTGTCCCATACCACTTTGAAACTTTTGAAAAGAAATATCATTTCAAAACATTCATGTCAATATAAATAAATCCTTAAAATCATTTTAAAAACATGGAAATTAATTAAAAATATTTATAAAGATAAATAATTAAAACATTTAAATTCCAAATATTCTTTTAAGCTTGTAAGAGAAGGTTCGATGAGTTTATAACGGTAGAAAATAGGCGCACCCTCCGTATATGATTCAAAAACATTCTTACCATAAATTTTTTGAAAAGGTCAAAAAGTACCTTGTTTGGAAAATGATGTAATGATTCCATTAAAAACACATAAGAGTATAAATGACATTAACCGATTTTCTAGTAAATAGTAAAAAATATATTTTGAAAAATATTTTTAAGAATCACGGATGTGGATGATAAAGAGGACCCAGTAGATAATTATGTATAAACAACCGTAGATAATGAAGAGATTGTGAAATAAACCCTTAAATTGTACTTTTACATGGTTGAGGGTAGGTTAACCTCCTGTATAATGGTGAAATAATTGTCTTTAAATTATTCAATAATCATATACATTAATATGATATCATATATGATCTTTTAACATTGCTTTGTTAAAAATGTCTTAGTAATATCGTCATTTCTGGTGATAACATACTCATTTTATTTTATATGATTTATTACATAAGTCGTGTTTGTTATGGATAGGTTGTGTCTTATTCATATACATAATGATATAAAATCCTTAAACATTATTTTTAATCATAAAATGAGAATTAGACTTGCATGGATATGATGGGGAATGAATCTCATCGCGTTCGTGGAGACGGTAGTCTGTACGTACGCACGAGCGACAATATCATTCATTTTATATTAAAATAATATATAATTGGATGTTATATTATATATACAGAATCATTATTGAGTTATGTTTATTATTTACATCAATTAAAAATCATTATCATACCCATCCAAATAATAATGTTTTGAATAACAATTACACCACGATGTGGAGACGGTAAGCCGTACGTACGCACGTATGGTGACATGTCATTCAAAGGATAAATAGAATACTAAATATGGTTGTACCATATTTATAATAACATCACAGTATATATGATATACTGGAGTTATTATTTTAGAATGTAAATAACAAAGAAAGATGAAGTTGAAGAAGAAAGGAACTTGAAAGATGGTGGTGAAAACATTATCTCTTCTTCGGGTTCTTCCTTTTGATTTGATCAAAAGGGCTCCATATGTTGGATTTATTAATAAATTAAGGCCACTAGGATAAAGGAAGGATATTTGAGAGGCTATTCGGGAAGAGTTTGTCTTAACCAAAAGGCTTTGATGGTATGAAATATTGGTTAGAAGCGGTGGTTCCTTTTATAAGGGGGAGGAGGGGCTCATTTGAAAAAACATAATGTATTAATTTTTAATAAATTCATATTCAGTATATAATGGATATAAAGTGGATATTTCAAATCCTAAGGTGGTTATGGGTCTAAATACGTTCAACCAATATATGTTAGACTGGTTTGGGTCATTATATTATCCTTATCTTTTAGTTTTAACTCTTAGTTAATTAGTTTTACAATTACCATGTCACATTGTATTTTTTTATTATATAGTTAATAAACTTACTATATACATCAAAGAGACCCTAAGTGGTCCATTAATGAATCATCTATCATTATATAAGTCCTTTGGACAACCCTTTTATTTTTAGGAATAGAATATCAATAAATAATATATTATATTTTAAAAAAACTCATTTATGTCAATTTTGACACTATTCAATAATTGATTTTTTTTAAAGTCATAAAAACATTATTAATTAGAAACAAATTCTATTAATCAATCCTAACATTTCATATTAACCAATAAAATTATTTTATTTTATCAAAACATTCAAATTATATTGATTTTAACATTTATAATACCAATTGTTTGATTCTTTCGTTAATAAGGAAAATACTGCATCATTATTGTGTAATAAATAAATTTAATTATTCAATGTCTAAAAATTATTAATATCAAAATATTATGTATGAAATATTTTTATATTTCAATTAAATATTTATAGTCGAAAAGGCAACATATATAACCCTATGTAGAAATTGGTTTACTAAAAGATATATGCTTCGGTCATTTGTGTATTAACTTTAACTTAACTAATATAATGTGTCCTTATAACCTACAAGTGGATCCATGGGGTCCAAAAATCGACCCAAAGATTCTAATGGTTTGACATGTATCAATCAAATGGGTTAGGACATGTTTTGTGGTAAATTAATATTATTATAATATTATTTTTTACCCATATTTACAGGATTTACCCTTTAACCATGGTAAATAAAATATTTACAAAAGTAATTATTCAAATTGCCTAAAAAAAAGTGACCTCCTGATTCCAAATATGGAATCCATTTTTTTTAATTAAAAATACATAACTGGTAGAAATTAATTTAAAATTATTTCTCGTTGTGAATACAAAAAAAAGCATGTTTTAAGAGATAATAACTATCAAAAGATTGGCACTTGTTTATGTCTGATTTAATTGCGAAATTATTTCCAATGACAAAAATTGTATTAAGTGGTAAATACATATTCTAAATATTCTTTAAAACCACTAAAATTCATAATTTATCACTATTAATTATTTTGATTAAAAATGTTTTTTTTAATTAAAATTTAGTAATTTTCACTATTCATCAAAATATAAAAGTTTTCTGAATGGTACCAAAATTTTACCCTAGGCTAATTTTGATATTCAGAATCCAAAAATGAAGTCCATTTTGAGACATAAAATTTATAAAATTTCAAATAATGGTTAATACTATTCATAACGACTACTTTGATTGGTCATAGTGTGTTAGAATCTCGAAGTTGCGTACAATGCAAGCTATTGCATTATTCAAAGAGAAATATACCATGGAATCTTGGGGTGTTACACAATATTCATATAGTTTCATGGTTCAGGTTATTAAAATATAGTATGGAGTCAATGGAGGGATTTGATGTCATTAATTTCATGAGATCCTACGGTAGGTCATTCTGAGGGAATCACATGATTTTCAGATATCATGAGATTATCCCATCAAAACCACATTTGTTATTTATCCCTAATTAATGGGGTCTTTATTAAGCATGAAGATATGTATAAGAAATTTAAAATTATGGGATTAACATTTCTAAGGGACAATGTGATGATTGGATTCTTATTGAAAGTATTTTGCATGACTTGTGAACACATTTCTAGAATCTTTCATAAGATAAATATAAATTCCCATGGGGAATTTTTAAGATTAGGTAATCATTCCGAATAATTTTTTCAAGGCCTTTGAGAGTTCACGAGTGTGACACATGAAGTTTAAAGACCAAATAGGCTCCAAATTATCACTTTATATTTCGTTGTTTAATATAAATGGTTTTAGATATATTTTTAGATTGAATTTGTGTTGTCAAGGATAATGAATATCCCCATCAGTGAAGTGTTGTTGGACCAAAGGACATTGTGATGCGTGGTGATTTTATGAAAACCCCTCAAAATTTCCATTAGTTCAAATGAGGGACTATAGTTCTATTTGGGCATGTGTGAAGCCCCTTTAATTATGATGATATGGAATATTTCAGATCTTATGAGAAAAGGTCAACATGTAACCATGGGATTCTGAAGATTCATGGACAACATGGGGTGCACCACATGATGTTTATGACTGTAGGAGACTCCTTACTATCCCATTTTTATTACCACGATTAATTTACATGGAATTTTGGAATTTTGGAATTTTCATGAGTGTTTTTGAAGACAGTCACTCTCCCTATCAGTGATGCTTTGTGTGACCAAAACAAGGTCTTATGGTGATGTGTGAGTATTTCATGGACAGACACATATTTTTTCTTTATAGAGCCAATGGGGGTAACATAACCACTTGGATAAGTCCAAATTACATCACATTGTGAGGGTGAGATAAAATTTGGATCTCACATGGTGAGGTGGACATATCTCCATGGGATTGTGGTGTCTCACAAACTTAATGGGGATCTTCACATTTTTTTATAACCAAAATATGCACCCCTATTTTCATATTTCCATTCCCTTGTTCATATTACATGGTCTTTGTTATTTTGGGAGTTTTATTCAGTTTTGTCAAATACAATCACTATCCCCATTGGTGATGCATCATGTGAACAAAAATTGTTCCTAATGTGATGCATTATTATTTGAGGAAATAAACCTAATATTTTCCTTAAATATAGAGAGGGGAGTACAATACCACTTGTATAATTCCAAATCCCTTTACATATAGAGGGTAACATGCAATCATGATATTACACGGAGAAAGAGAAATATTACCCTGGGATCATGTTTTCTGGTGAACCTCATGGGGTGTGTCATATAATGATTATAACCAAAAGAGTCTCACACATTTTGGATATATTACTCACTTTTTCCTATGAATTTTTGGATGGTTTTTCAGATTACTAGCAATTGAATGCCCATATGAAACTGGGATTCTCATTTGGTAGCCAATGTGGGGTTAGTGACTATCTATGATGCCTTCAGAAGTGCATAAGGACTTGGAAAATGGGATTTGAGTAATATGTTATAGATTATGAAATTTACTTGGATAAATTTTGTGACCTTATCAATTTATCACAGTCACGGGTAACTTGGAGGCCTATGTGATCTATAAGTTCTAGCCCCTTCTTCTTCCTTTTATTTTTAGTAAAAATAATACCCATCTTAAAGTAATTATTCCATTATTAAATGATAGATTCTTAATTTTAGGGAATCTATAATGATACATGATACACCTCTTACCTCAACAGTCTAAGAGAAGAATCCATAAATGACTTCTTTCATATGGGAAAGGATAAAATAATTTAGAAACAAACTAGTCATAAATCTAAATCCCCATGTGTTTCATTCTAGTTTAAAATAAAGTTAAACAAATAGTGAAATACATGTATAAAATTAGCATCTGTGATAACCAAGACTTCCGTCAAAAATGGGTATCATGATGCACTTCACTGAATTTCAACTCAATGTCATATAGATCCATATGTATCGTATTTACCATCACTAAAAACTACAAAAAAAATTTAAATAATACTCTAATATAATTTTGTAATTGTATGTCATAATGTTTGCTAAATAGTAACTAGTCTAGTTACACCTTGTGACCTAAAGAGTGCATCAATGAATTCTAGGGGATGCCAAATAAGAGAAAGGAAATATATGGGAACCATGGGGAGTTTATATAACCAATATCATAGTATCCATGATAAGTGGAAATTACCATGTTTAAAACATAACATAAATTACATGATCAATATAATTTTTAATTTTTTTTATAAAAATATGAAATGAAATATACCTATCAAATGGTCATACTCGGAATATTAAATACTAACATAGATCACCCACTATGCTAATCAATCGTACAAGATAAATAAATTATTTAATGATTTGGGGACCTATTTTGGCTTTCATTTATACCTCATATTAATTTTTGTCTCATCTGAGAAGTCCCTATCAACAATGATAATGATAACCTATAAATTAGACCTACCATAATCTACAATTACCATGTGAGATATTCTTCAGTACCCATGTGCATTGGTATATTGATCAAGATGTGAGAATAAATATCAGTTGGGAACCACTAATGTGGTATTATACTAACTTGTATTCAAATTTTAATGTTCATTCTATAAGACCAAAAGTATTTGATAGATAAATTGTAGAACATAAATAAATTAATAAATAAATAAAACACTATAATACCTATTACAACACAATGTCGGAGTGTATTTGAGAATATCAGAGTGATTGATCCAACAATAGTGTCACCACCACCAAAATGTTATAAACATTTATCTTTGGAAGAGACCAAAACCAATAAATGATACCTAGATCCTTGTCCCCTATCTACTATACATGTGATGAATAATGTAGAAGTGACTATAAGTATGATCTTCACTTCATGGGAACCACATGCTTCTAACTAGGTATCCCATAATGATACCACTACCATAATGATTAGTAGACCCTATTTCATTATCATTAATACCCAATCTCCAAACTCCAAAGATGGAAACCAGTTTTAGTGTAATAATATTCTTTATTTCTATCCAATAACCTTTTATTAATCGGTATATCCCCTAGGAAATCATATATATCCTAGAATTACTAATTCATGGAAAAACTGGAAAATCAATTAGAACAACCTCAAAGATAACATGTTCAAACTTCATATCATCTAACAACTCATGTCTCTACACCTAATACATCATGGATGAATCCTCCCAATATTGTGGTTATCCTTGGAATAATTTTGAAGATATCCAATTTTCAGGCTTTAGATGTCCAAAATTCATTATTATTAATATATTCCCAAATAGTTCCTTATATCTAGATTTCAATATTAGTTTTATGCATTAATAATGGTTTTAAGGTATCTCCATTCGAATCCTAACTCCCTATACATTCTCAGTGGTCTCATTTTTTCAAAAAAATCCCATAGATATAAGTAATTACTATATGGAAACCATATTCTATCCCTAATAATGTACCATATGTATAGAAACACATAAAATTAATTTAAAACATTTCATCATATTAAACGAATATTAATTACATAATATTTTTATCCATACAAAAACTATAATGGATTTGTGTCCAAGGAAACATTGATACAAAAAACAGTTCCATAAAGTATTAATATTATCTCTCAAATAGTTTTTATTAACCAAAAACCTTAAAAGAGACAACATACATAATAATATTCTTTAAATTCAAGCAAATGGAAATCGTAATAATGGACGAACTCAAATTCATAGTAAGGTAAATAAATGAGAAATCAATTATAATTTAAAATTAACATGATTACAAACATTATGAAAATTTGAGACAAAACATTGAAACTATAGCCATAAATTATTTTATCATATACATGAATCATGATATAAATATTGTAAGTTAAAAATACATGAATAAAAAAGGGATCAAAGAACATGACCCATGAGAATATAAAAGATTTATAAGATCATGTCGCAAATGAGTATCCCAAATTGTGGCATTCTAATAATCATTGACATATTATTTCAATGATACCAACCAAGACATTAACAACATGTAAGGATTTCCCAAACCACATATGTACCTAATTCAGTCTTGGGATAACCTCCCTTGTACACTTTTTCAGAATTTGGATAAACTCTTGTGGACCCCCTTTTTCGATCGGGATAACATCCCATGTACAACTTAAGTGCATTGAACATTAGTATTTACGCAAATCATTAAAGATATATATAATTCCATGAAATCCAGTACCATAATCATAAATCAATTCATATGTATGCTAAAAGATTGTAAGAATATTCATCATAACATAACTCATGGAAAAGATAATTGGTTTTTGAGATATGTCATCATCATATCCATTAACCATTTATTAAAATGATAAATATGGTATCATTGGATCATATCTCATGTAAATAATATGTAATAACATATGATATAATATGTTATTAAAAATCCCTTTAAATTATCAATGCAATATTTCTTGATCTAAATAACATTTAAATTTTATGTCACACATTTGAGATCTAAAATTTGAAAAAATATTAAGAAAAACATTCTTCGAAAGGAACATTGGAATAATGTAAAGAAATATTCAAATAATTGAGTGGTTATTATTGCGGGAAATTATCTTCCTGCTTTGTATATTAAAACTAATATTCCTTTCACATTCTCAGTAAAAAATCAAACGTACCTCTTTTAGAGAAAGCTAGAAATATTCCATTAAGAAAATATTATAAAAATTCAGTCATTGGGAAAAATGTCATTAAGAAATTATATTAAAATATGAAAACATGATTGAAAACATTATTATGAATATTGGATATAGAAGAATAATTATTCTCAGTTTAATAGAGAATATTATTTGTTTTTCATTAAACAATTATCTCAGTTTCTTAAGTAATTAATGGATGGAAAATGAATGGAAAACATATATTCTATAGAAATAAAAATATTATAATAAAATTTATTGAATTAATAATGAAATATGAATATAATTTTATTTAATAAAAATTTAAGAAATAATTATCCTGATAGAAACGATATTGAAACATAAATACCTTACCTCATGTTTAACATTCTTGGAAGAGGATATAATCTAATATATAATAAATTTATTTTTATATTACTTATATAATAGAGTAATTTAAATTATAGTAATATTATATATGATCCTCATATAAAATATCAACAAAAAATTATTTATAAATCATTACTAAAATCCACATTTCATAGTTTTATCTATTTCATTTTTCATGAGAATTTCTATTTCGTATATTCGTTACTTTTATATTGACCAAGGTCCCATAATATCAATAATTTTATTAATTAAATAAACAACATATATATTCATTATATAAATATTAAAAATATCCCATAAAATGCAGATATAGAAAATCAAATTACACCATTTGTGGGGCAGGTAGTGCATACAAACACACGAACAATGTATTCACTTTTTGATGAATGATACAAAAAAAGATAAATAATGATTAAACATTACATAGTTATTATTATTATATAATATATATACTATATATTTATCTAATATATCATTATTCATGTTCATGTAAAGATTAAAATAAAAACTAATCTTATCACCTCATAGAGGTGGTAGTCCACATGTACCCATGAGAGATTTATCATTTTCATTTGGATGGAAAGGTATGAAAATTTTATTAGATATTATAAATATAGAATAATATTAATATTATAAATTACTTATATCAAAATAAATCCAATAATAATAAATATCCAAGAAATATCGAGATATAAAATGTGATGTATTTCTCCGTATAAGTGGTCAGCCAAACATACGCATGAGCGATTAATTCAATCCCCATTTTAAGTAAAATATAAAGACATGGTCTTAACATACATTATCCTTACATCTCTTTTTTTTAATATATAAAACATAAAACAATCAAATTACTAATGTATGTATTAGTCTAGTTCCTTTGGAAACTTTGAAACATAAACACCGGTACATAAGTGAGCAATATTATCTCCCACTAGGTTCTTCATGACTAGAACCCCTCTTAGACACATCAAACATAACACATATATTCATAATCTATATAAAAAACATAAAATAAGGGGTGATATTATATCCTCAGTAAGGAAAATAAGGGATACATGTAAGCTTATACATGATCATAGGGGTATGAGAATGTGATCAACACATTTGAAGATTACACCCTACATATAAAATATCATAAAAATGTAGCATGGAATAAATATTGATAGTTCATAAAGAATTAATAAAAAGTAAGTAAAGAAAATAACCCATGAAATCATAACATCGTAATAAAACATTTAATTTTTTATAACACATAATAATAAAATATGATTTCTATAGTAGTCAAGGCATCACTTCCATATCTATCCGAGTGAAAAAATTCTATTACTTAATCAGTTACACTCCACATTATATCCATGTATTACTGAATGATATCTAAACCTTGATCCATCCCAATATTACTAATCCGATTTCACTTCTCATTCCAGTAATTTCTATCTCATGAGATATAATTTTTAGCCAATTCATAAGGGGGATATATAGTTACCCCCGATATCATAATGAAATCATATATACATTCGACAAAAAATCATAAAAATCATATTGTAACCCGTGAAATTTAATTTATGTCATAAACATATAATCATATCACAACCTATAAAAAATAAACGAGTTCCAAATTCATTTCATCCAAAATTTATCCTTTCATAGAAAAACATATTTCATTAACACAAAACCCAGGAAAGAGAAAATAGTTTCATAAATACCATGAAATTGATACTAAACTATTCAAATAAATAATTTGAATGGAAAATTTTAATCATTTCCCAAAAAATACATGACTAAATTCAATGGATTTCTTCTTAGATGGAAAATAAATTTTAATGATCTTATAAAAACATTTCATGAGATAAATATCAATGTTTTTGGAAAAATTCATTTTAAAAAAAACATTTTTAAAACAAATGTCTTTTAAAATAGACTTGAGAACTAATAATTTAATCTTGAAAAAGTTTTGAGAACATATTTCATAGATGCAAATAAATTAGAATGAAAATCGTTTGAAAAATATTTTCAATGAAACATATAAAATATCCTGAAAACATTTTCCAAACCTTTTTCATCGAAAATAATTCAAAATTATGAATATATATAATTTTTGAAAAATATTATTTTTTAAAATGAAAATATCTTTTTAAAAATTTAAATTAATCTTCAAGGGATTTTTGGTAATGGTGTTGGATAAACTCGAACATGTCAAACATTATTTTTCCACTATAAAAAGGAAACCAAGGTTCCACGAACTAAAAGGAAAATAATTTCCATATAAAAACCCTATTTTTTATGGTAAAAAATAGGTGAAAATGTTTTTAGAGATCATAATAGAGTAATATATATTTTTTTGAATCTTTTTAGAAGACATTGACTTGAATGAACAAAAATTTCAAACTAAAGAGAGCGGTAGAGTCGAAATTTTTTAAAATCAAATTTGAAACTATCATTTGTACAAACAAGTGGAAAAATTATACCAATGAATTAATAATCCATGAATAAACCTAGTTTAATAGATTTCATGAGTGTTATTATGATATGTATCAATATATTTAATCAGATCTACTATAATCATAAAAACATCGAAAAGCGATGTGATTATTTCAATAAACTCTTATAACATGATAACATTAAACAATACTCCCTATATAAGAAACTAAAATTAAATTAAGATTAAAATATAATGAATGGAATTACATTCATGTTATAACATGTAAATTTTGTTATATACACATCATATAAAAAAATTGACGCATAACATGGCATGTGTCTGAAAGAAGGAAAAATGAAGAAAAAATCACGTTACCGATTTGGTAACATTTCATATATAAACCTTTTTATAAATACATCATTAATTTTTTATTTAAATATGAATATATTTATTTTTAAAAGGCATATAAAAAATTAATGGGTATTACATAAACAACACAATGTAATTAAGTGGTGAATAATTCTTGTATCTCTTCGAAATAAGGAGTTAGATGAAATTACCCTACATTGTGTCTTGAATCTAATCATACTCATTCAAAACACATATATAATAAATATAAATATAAAATAAATAAATCATATAACCATGTTATTACAGAAAATACCATACACGGTTTCATTATGGCTTTATATCACCCTCTTGATAACAATTCTATGATAAGGGTTTCACATCGGGTAATATCACTTTTGTTTTTCTCAAGTGTCTTAACTTTTTATATCATTATTTCTTATATTTTATCAATATTTCGGGAAATTTAAACATGATTTAAATATAATTTATATTTATTATATTTGTTTTATAATAATATTTATAATATATAAGTATCAAACATAATACAATGTTCAATGAGAGGGTTATCCATTTGTGCACATGAACGTTATTTTAATTTTATTATCTTGTTGAAAGAAAGACTGTAAAACATATAATTATAAATATATATATAATTATTAATGTATACTTATTATATTATATGTATTATATATATTCATAAACTCATTTTTAATATATTCCATGTAGTGTATGAATAAATCACATCACATTGAGGGGGCGGTAGTCCATACTTCCTCAAAAGAAATTGTCGTGTTAACACTGAATGGAATGTATAAATATATGAGTAGTCAAAAAATAAAAAAAGTTTAAAGGAATAATATATATTATATATAAAAATATATAAAAATATATTAATTCATAATTTATACAATGTGTGGTAGTTAAAGAAAAAAATAACAATTATCATTTAGTGAAGAAGCAGTCCACAATACATATAAATATTTTGTTAGTTTTCCATTAGATGGAGGTGTGTGTAATTGTAGGTTTAATAAATACCATTAACATATAATAGTATATTACGGATATCCATTTTGTAATAAAAGAACTAAATAAGAATATTTTGGTTATCGGAGTATTTTAATAAAAGATAGATTTTTGAGGGAGGGTGTTAACCCTTAATCAGGTAACTCCTTTTGGTTTTCACTAAAGGGACTCCTTGGAAGGATTTCTATTAAGTTCAGTATTAAATAGGAATTTATAGTTTTTGTTGAGATATTTGTGAATATTATTTTTAATATTATGTAGCCTCATAGGTGTGACAATGTTCTAGGAAAGGATGCCTTTTATAATGGAGGAAGACTGGAACTCCTCTAATATTTTGGAAAATGGAAACCCCGTCCACATTTTTTTTATTTAAAGTGGATCAAATGATGGTCCAATTTAGATTAATGGATGATGGGGTGTAAATATGTCCATAGATTTGATTTTATACAAGTTTATGATATGTTTTAGTCATTAATGTTATGGTTTGGTACCTTATTATGCTTTATTTATCCATAGTCGGTGAAATTAATTTTAATTACATTCACTAATATTTTTGGTAAAAACTATGTTTAACTTAACAGACAACATTAATAATTATAATTCCAAATATTGACACAATAACTCCAAATTACCATCATATAATTGGTAGAAATTAATTTAAATTTAATCCCACATCTAGGTCGACATTGAGGGTTTTTAAAGTATACAAATGATCAAAAGTTTGATAACGGGTTATATAAAATTTCAATGTATAATTGGACATAATTACCTTAATTAGATTAATTTATAATAATATTATCTAATTAATCTTTTAATGTAATTTATAATTTAATTTAATATTATTAATAAATTATATAAAAACATTTTTGAACTAAAATAATATATTTTTTACTATTCATTAAAAAAATAAATCATCATTGAAAAATACATAACATTCACCCAAACATATGTTTTATGATTCTATTTCAAATATGAAATTTATTTTGACTTATATGCTATCTAAAATTTCCTAAATTTATATTTTAAATATTTATTTCCACCAAAAGTATGGTAAATTTCCACAAAAAAAATATTGTGTTGTATGAGTTAAGTTGGTTTTATTCATATCTTATGAATATATGATATAATGGATGAATATAAATAATATTTACATGGATATGTAAAAAATATATTAAATTGCAATTACCTTTTAATTTTTTCACTATTATTTATTAGGCATAAAACATCTTTGTGATAATAATAATAATAGTTTATATTATAACACTCCCTTTATATATAATTGGTTATAATACTCTTTTTAATATGATTTATTAGGATTTAATTCCTTTTATATTTTTTGATAACCATATATTTACATAATTTAGTTATTAATATTCATAAAATTTAATTTAATGGCTAGTTTATAATATATAAATATATATATATATATATATATATATTATTTTTTGGTAACACTACGTCTTGTGTGTTATGCAAGCCATCTTGGAAAGTCAATCATATGTGAAACATAATCTTACCTAAATGATCCATATATAAAAATAAAACCATTATATTTTCTTTAATTCATTATTAACTTGGCCTTGTGTATAAATCAAGACATGATTACTTCTTCAATATATATATATATATAATAGCTACATTCACTTTTGCATAAAATAAAAAATATCAGAAAGATTTAATTAATTTGGAAAAAATATTTCACAAAATCAATTTGTGTTACATTTTACCCCCCTTAAAATAAATTTCACCCTCCGAACTCTTCTCAGGTATCATAGGGTTAATACTTGATATATATTTTTTAAGATAAACCCATATCATAAAAATGAATACTAAAACATTATTTTATAAGGGATAAGAGGAAACATAATGGTTACAAAAAGTAACTCATAAATATGTATACACATTGAAGAACATAGGTGGAATGTGAAAAAATTGGATTGAAGGAAAATGGTAAATATTTAAAGGGATTTATTGAGGTTATCAATCAAAAATAAGTGAATGATAAATGAATGTTTAAGGGCCTAAAATCCAAAAACTGTTATGATTTAAATGTTCATCTTATAAATGGAAATTATGGTATCAGGATAATATTTTTTATTATTTTCCAAATATTGATTAATTAATTTATTAAACATTAATATAATGATGTATTATTAGCTGATATATTTATATTCAAAATTTTATTTTATTTTTTGTTATTATTTTAACGATTTCTAATTCATCCATCACTTTATGTAATAGATTCTTTGAAATTAACTTTGATGTCAGAAGCACTAAAATAAAATTTTAGAGGATCCTAAAGCCCATAGAAGAATGAATATTTTTACTACATATCTTTAACTATTCTTAAAAATCAATATGTTTTATACATTAATCACTAAACATATAATTTAACTCTAAATTTTCATCATTAATAATTATCCAAATTAATTACACATTAACTTGGACATTGCATAGGTTAGTGGTAGGCGTGAAAACATTATCATCCATTGGTTATGTTTTGAAGACCCATGACCTTGCTGGAAATGATTATTTTTCACCTCACATACATGAAGTCATTTTATAAAACAAAACTAATATAATATCTAAAATAAATAAGATCTACATTATTGAAATAAGGTTAATATTTAAATATCCTTTTAACATGGGTTATCAATAAAACCTCAATACAAAAATTAATCTTCTGAATTTTAACTTAAACATTCCATAAATGGTTAACCTTTTAACTCTTCAAAAAAATATAAAAACTTAGAGAGAAATTCATGAAATCATAATTGCATTGATCACGTGTTTCTCAAAAAGTATATCTTGGTTTCCACATTCTAAATCTTTGAATAATCTCATCATGTATTCTCTAAAAACAAGTCAATAACGAAAATAACCATAAATACATTTGAAAAACACGCATTATTTCTTATTCCAATTGTCTCTATAAATATTACATAAGTTTAAGAAGTTTTATGAATTATCTAGTATGAAATTGACCAATTTATTATCCAATTAATAATATGATCCATGCTAATCAGTACCATAAAATTCACTTACTTATATCAAACATATCACTTATAAAAAAAACATTATCTTCACGTTAGAGACATTAAGGCTCATCATTCCCTTAATCATATGTTTCTCATGAATATCACCATTTATTAAATAAATTTTCTTTTCCATTATAATTATTCATCATACTGTTGAAAATCATTAGCGAAAAACTTAAAATGAATGATCTTTATTTAATTCACCATTCATAACTCTTGGATTCAAATAATTAAATAATTCTATCATTCCACATTAATGATTGTCATTGAATATGTGTATACTTGGTTTAGAAGTAGATTCTTATTTATGGGCATTGATTAGAGTAATTCTTGTGTTCTACACAGATTAGGCATTGAACTCCATGACAATTCATCCCTCTATAACCCTTTTCCCAATAGAGATAACAGCATCTCCTCCATTTGAGGTGTTCATCTAGGTTCTTCTTCATTTCTTCTTGATATGTATTAATTTAAATCTTATTTCCTCTATGATCCATTGAATTTTTAAATTTATAATATACCATATTCTTCATACGTCATGTTCTCATAATATAATAAATGGTCACATTGTTAATCAAATATCATGAGGGACAATTTAGCATAATTGCAAAAGCTTTCTATTCTATCATTATCCAAATTTCGTTCTCATAATCAAATGATTTTCCATCAGACTCAATGATAACCCAATTATATTAGTTTCCTCCATTAAATAAAACCAAATAAACATAGGGTGAGAGACACTTATCATAGAAGAAAAAGAACATAATCTCGATAAATTACAAATAAGATGTATGAATCATCACATCGACCTTTTAATCGATGGCACTATAGGTTTGTATGAGGTTATTCAAAGTAATTATATATTCAAATTATTCATAATTTTTTCGTGAATAGGTTTTTTATTTTCAATGAATATCCTTGAGAGCGTCAAACCAAGTGGGCTGCAGGGCCCGTTATGTACCATATTACCCTGAGAATGGCCCAGAACATCTTACCAGATTTGTTACTACTATGTACATATGTTCCAGATCCCCTTTAACTTGTATAATCTAGATAATTATATATTCTTAAGAAAACACCGACTCTATCATTTATAAAATTTAAAGGACATTTTCCTAAATGTTAACTCATCCATATACTTATCCTTATAGAAATGCCTAGAAATATCCTTAGAAATATACCAACAGATCTCACTAAATTTTTCTCTGCTTAGTTTTTAAAATGTTAACTGTACATTTAATTTGAAAACAAATATATTGACCCATTATTTATATAAAAAACATTAAATTTCATTTTTTGAATACATAAAACATTAAAAAAACAGACACCCAAAGACTGTATTGGACTAGTTATACCCGAAACATGAAAAAAAACACAAGTACATAAGAGAGATAAATTATCCCCCACTAGGTTCTTCAGGAATAAAACCCTTCTAAGACACATCAAACATAATACATATCTGCATAACTTATGGAATGAAACAAGAAAAACTGTTTTCTTATATGTTTAGTAAGGAAAAATAAAAAAAATGTAATTATTAACATGATCATATGTGTATGAAAATGTGATAACAACATTTTATGGTCATTCACTAATTATCAGAGATCCTAAAAATGTATCATGAAATAAATCATGATAGTTTATAAGGCATTAATGATATATATATAATGAAAATATTAAATAAAGTAATAACATAGGAATAAATCATGGTATATTAGAAAACAGATTATCACAGAATATGGCATCAATCGTAGTCAAGGCAATGGTATTAAAACCATCATAGTGGACAATGTCCTCTAAGTAACTAGTTCCACTCCCTATTACAACACTATATTACTAAACTAAGATCAATCTTCAATATAGCCTAGTAATATTGAACCGTGTTCACTCATAATTCCATCCATTTCTATCTCATGAGATATATGTCTTTACCCAATGCATTATAGCGATATATAGGTCACATACATCTCATAATTAAATCATACATACATGTCCCCAAACACTATAGAAAATAATAACTTAATGGATGAAATGAAATGGTTGTCATAAACATATAATAATATCATAACATGTGAAAAAAGATACAAGTTCCATAAACATTTTTTTAAAAACATAACCAATGAATGAAAAACATATTTCATAATCATATAACCCTAGAAAGGGAAATGGGATTCATAAAGACCATTAAATCAACAATAAACCATTAAAATAAATAATATGAATATAAACATTTTATCATTTCCCATGAAATTTAAGATTAACACCAACAGATTTCATCTTCGATGGGATATAAGTTTAAAACAACTTATAAAAACAATACTTGAGGAAAATATTAATTTTCTCTGAAAAAAAATTTTAAAAATATAAACCATTTCCACAAATATATTATTTTTAAATATAATTTAGGACATATAATACAATATTAAATGCATTTTTAGAACCGATTTTCATGAATATTATAATGAATATTGAAAAAACATTAAAACCATTTTCCATTGAAACTTATAAAATAGCTTGAAAAACATTTGAAACCCTAATTCTATGAAGATAAATTGAAATAATTAATTTCCAGAATATTAGGCAAAAACGTTATTTTTTAAAAGAAAATAACTTGTTTATATTCTAAATGAATCATCAAGGGAATGTCGGTCACGACTGTGGATAAACCCTAACACATCGAGCATTTCATTTAAACAATAAAAAATTTACAAAGGTTCCTCGATTGAAAACTGAGAAGATGATTCCTTGTTAAATACCTTTGGTTTGAAAAGTTAAAACATGGGTAAAAATGTATTTTAGATATCATAATAGATTAGTATAAATTTTTTGTAATTATTTAATAATATGTGGTTTTGAATGAACAGAGATTTCCAATAGAGTAGTGTGGTAAAATGGAATGTTATTAAAAACATGTTCCTAGATATATTATGTACCAATGACTATTAAAATGGTAAAAATACAAGAATATATAAGGAATGACCATTGGATAATAAAAATAATTAGTTTTTGTGAGATATGAATCATTATTGTTTTTTAAAGTAATCATAATCATAAAAAATCATGAAAAGCAATGATATTATTTCAATAAACACATATAACTTGGAAATGTTGAACCATACTCCCCAAGTAAGAAGATAAAATTTCCTGAACAAAAAAAATTATTAAATAAATTATATTCATTATATGACTAGTAAAAATAATTATATAAACCTCATATAATAATTTAGGTGCATAGCATGGCATGTATCTTAATGAAAGAAAATTGAGAGAAAAATTACATTTCTGATTTAGTAACTTTTGGAACCTAAATCCCATGATGGAAAGATTATTAAATATTTACCTAAATACTGATATATTTATGTATAATAAGAATAGAACACATTAATGGGTAGAATATACACCACAGTAAATAAGTGAGCACTAAATATGGAATGTATCTCACAAAAATAAGGAGTAAGATGAAATTACCTTACCTTATATCTTGACTCCCATTATTCTCAATCACAACAAATTTATAATAAATATTAATTTATCCCAAATATATAATATAACCATATTTATAATTCTAAAACCATATATGGTTTTATTGTGTCTTTATATCACTCCTTGTAAATAATTCTATGTTAATGTTTCACTTTCCGTAATATCTCTTTGGTTTTTTCATATGGATTGATTTACTATATCTTTAGTGATTATATTTATATAATTTATATATAATTTAAAAAATTATTTAAATATATTCGATATTAATTATTTTTTTATTATAATAAACCTTATAATATATATGTATCATACGAATTATATTGTTCATGGATATAGTAAGCCTTACATAAACATGAACACTATTTCTGTTTAATTGTTGTGTTGAAATAAAAAAAAGTAAAAAGACAAAAAATATCCAAAAATATATAATTATTAAATTAGATTTATTATATCATATATATTCACTAAACCCATCTTTTATATAATCCATGTTGTGTATGAATGAATGAAATTTCATTGAGGTGAGGTAGTTCGTACATTCTCTAACGAAATTATCGTATTAACACCAAATGGAAAGTATAAATATATGTGTTGTAAGAGAATTAAATAATCATAAATACATAATAAATATTCGATATGAAAAATTTAATTATAATTTCTATCGTATTTTCCACCATTATAGGTGGTAAAGGAAAATTTAACAATCGTCATATAGTGAGGTGGTCGTCCTCCATAAACGTAAACTGTAGGTTTGTTACCCATTAGATGGAAGTGTGTGTATGTGTTAGTAAAATACATAGCATAAAAAATTATATTATATTTAATATACTTTTATTTTCATACATCTATGTAATAAAAATATTTTATAGAGTGTGGAGATAAAATAAAACAAAGGAGTTTTAGGGAGGGTGTTACCTCCTAATCGAGTAACCCTTTTATGTTTTCACAAAAGGTCTTTATTAGAAATATTTGTTCCAAAATTGGGATTAATTTTTCAATTTAGGTATTTTGGGAAGCTATTTTTTATGATTTGGGATCAACATACGTGGATTTATAGGTTTGAATAAGTGAGAGGAGAATAATACTTTTATAATGTATGGGAGTGGCACTCTTGTAATATTCTGGAAAATGGAAACCCCACCCACATTTTTCATAAAAAGTCAGTCAACAATTTTTTGAAAATCAATATAAAAAATGATGGGGTTTAAATATTTCCATCCAATATCTATTGGAAAATATTATAGATCAATTTGGTCCTTAAGGTTATGGTGTAGTCCCATATTACGCATAATTTATCCTTAATTGTTGAACGTAACTTTAATTAATTTTACTAATATTTTTTGGAAAACCTATGTTGACATATTAGACACTATATAATATGTTGACTGAAAATATTTATTCCATTTTTCCAATTTACAATAATATAATTCTACAAATTAATTAAAATTTAATCCCACAGTCGGGTCAACAATACAAGATTTTAAAGTAAAAATGATCAAAAGGTTTCATTGTTTTTTATTTCTAATTTCAAGGTGAAATTATTTATAATGGCCAAAATTTTATTAATTGATAAATATATTATCTAATTAAAATTTTATACAAATTTGATATATAATATAAATTTATAAATAAATTAGATAAAAAACAATTTTTAACTAATATACAATATTTTTCACTGTTCATTAAAAAACATCACAAAAAAAACAACAATTCAAACTAACATAATTTTTTTTATTCTCATAAAAATATAAATATTATTTTGACATATAATATTTATAAAAGTTTCAAAATTTAGATTTAAAATATTTTCTCTGTTAAAAGATGGTAAATTTTCCTTAATAAAGATATTGGATTTTATGAGCTAAATTTTTTTTTCTTATATTGTGCATATAAAATATATTCTATGAATATAAAATATATTTACCTGGATATATAAAAAATTTACTAAATTAAAATTATTGAATAATTTTTGTTTATTTTAATTTATTAACATTAATAAAACATTAAGAGCAGAATAATTTTTTTCTATAAAAATACCCCCTTATATTTAATTTGTTATTATATTTATTTCTATAAAATATATTATGAATTATTTAATTTTATATTTTCTGAAAACAAAATTTTTTCATAATTTAGTTAATAATATTCAAAAACATGATTTAATTCCTATGTTATTTATTGTATATATATATATATTATAGAAAGAATATATTATGGTTCGGTACCACTCGGTCTAGCATGTTACACAACCCACTGAGTTACGTCAGTGTTTTGTGAAACATAATCTTATCTCAGTGATATGTACAGAGAAATATAACATTTATATTTCATGTAAATCATGATTAAATTTTCATTGTGGATATCTCAAGCCAAAACTAATGCTTTACTATATGTATAAAATAACTATTTTTAGTACTGTGTGCAATGAAAATTATCAAAAAGATTAAATTAATTAGAAAAAAATATTTCAAAAAATCTTATGGTATTGCATAAAATATTATAAATAATAGTTTTTTCATGAACATATTGAAATTTAAATATATTTTTTATACTGAAGTTATTATTTTATGATGAATACCATATTTTTAGAGGAGGTATGAGAAAAAAAATTGAATAATGTCAGGTGGGATGTCTACCTCTTCATTAGAAAACCTCTATAAGATCTTTTCCTAAGGACCCTAGGAATGGTAATATAAGAACACCTAGACTTTTAAAGTATTCCAAATGATGTTTATAAGATATTTTAACATGGTTCAGCTGAGATATATGTATCAAATTGGGGTAAATAAAATATAGAATGGGTTTCATTTTATTATAGATGGAAAAGAAACATTGATAATTACTAAAATGATTTAAATATAATTAAATTATTTATCATGTATACTGCTTTCAATATCCTGGAATTCAATTAAAAAGGTTTTATGGTCAAAATATCCAAAAATCATGAATGTTTTAAATATTTTTTTCATCCCAACCCATATCTTTTTTATTAATCGCATCAATAACCCTTTTTAACATTAACCGTGTTAACACATATTTTTCATCTTATATAATTTTAATTTTAAATATAAGGTAAAAATTGACTCATAAATATCTGTGGATTGAAATTTTATAAAATAAATTATCTTAGTTGTGATGTTGAAATTTTTTTTTCTTGAGTTTAAAATTTTTAAATAAAATATTATTTTCTATAAAATATCAATAATGTTATATTTGTGACATCTCGTTTAATTGGACCTTAATGAACTGAAGATAGTAATGTAATTTTAATATAAACAATTAACACATTCCTAATATTATATAATCATCAAAATATCATCTAATATAATAAATAATAGAAATTATATTACTTTTAATATTTTTAAAATAATTTTTTTCTTATTGAATGAATAAATATTTTCCTTGTGTTACGTAAGAATTTAAGGTCAATATGAAATCACTGAAATATAAAAATAAATTATTATAATAAATATATTAATTTAAAATAAACATTTATAACTAATCATATTCATTTTAAATCTTTATGTAAAAACTTTAGATATATTAAAATCAAGAGAGATAAATTTTGTATTTATTATTTTTATAAATTAATATACAATTCATAATAAAAAAAATACTAAAAAATGTGACTATATATTTGAAATTTAGTTGGACATGAACATACTACACTCATCCAAAAGGATATAGAAAACGATTAAGTAAATTTTAATTCCTAATAAGAAAGTTGTAAAATTATTTTACAAGTTCAATCCTTGTTAAAGTGAAAATTATTTACAAACTTAACATTTAATAATGGAAAAAATTGAATCAAAATATTTACCATATTTGATCTTACTCATTCAAAATATTGTATCCTTTTTTTCATTTTCATTTCATAGAATTTTCATAATTTAGTTTATTTAAATCTTAAATATTGAATATATCTATATTTTTTATATATAGTTTTTTAATAATAAATATATTATTTAATTAACTCTAATGAAATTAATTGTATTATACATAATATAAATAAACTATATTTACATTCTAAACCAAATGAAAGATATTAAATTACTTAAATGAAAATAAAATTTCCAATAAAAAAGCATTATTTATTATTATTCATCAAAATTTAATTTCTTTAAATAATAATAAAAAAATCAATATATGAATATTGTGCCGTGATAATTAAAAAATTTAATTTAATTTTATCAAAATAATTATATAAAAGGGGATGAAATTATTTTTCTTATATTCTCACAAAATGAAATTACAATCATTTTGAGGAAATTGTATTTTTGAAGAATATAATTACAATTTTTTAAAATAAAATACTTATTTATGAGTAGATTTTCATTATTTATATCATTTTTAATTATTTTTTAAAAATTTATTATTCCTGTTAAATCCTTCAATTTAATTACTAGATTAAAATTATATAATCTATTGTAGTTCATTTGGAATTACGGTTAACTATATAGAATGATATATAAAAAATAAAATTATTCAAAAATAAATAGATAATAAAATATCTTCATGTTAAATTCTACCCTCCATAAACTTAATTTCACCCTTGAAATACCATTAATACAAAACAAGAAAATAAGGATAAAATTGATTTAATTAATCATTGGTTTCCTATATATCTTTTTTGAATATCATATTTATAGAGAGAACTTTATCTAGGTGAGTGGTCAAATTCCCTAGCACATTTTCACTACAATAGAATATTAATACTAGTTTTTCTCAATAGGAAATGTCATGATCTAGAATAAATGACCTCTGTGTTCTATAAATTTGAAGTACCATGTATATACATCCTTAGAAGATATATATGAACACATCATGAAATTAAGAGTTGTTTGTTTGAAGAAACAAGTTGTAATCTACCATCCCTACTCAATAAATAATCAATATGAGGAAAATGTAACTAGGGATCAATATTCCCATATTTATGAATCTTATAATGTTCTTCTTGGAAAAGCTTTATGTGTACCTTATCACCAACATTGGATTATATATTTAACTCATTATTATTTTTATATCATTTCTATCTACTACGAGCTTCCATAATGTTCTTCTAAATGGATATGTCAGTGTATTCCATTTAATCTTCTAGATCAGGTCCCAATATCTTTTTTTCTCAAATATCATCCCAAAAAAATTATTTATATGATTATTACTATAAAAATTCATAATTCGTCATCTCAACGATCGAGTGAAAGTTGTTGGTGTATGAAACCTCATCTAGAGGATTGTGTTGAAATAAACCACCATTGAAATGTATATAATGAGACCTTTGTATATCTTCCAAAGACTGAATAGGTCTTTTATAACTCAAATATATATGAGGATGATATTAAATACTATAATACTACTCTGAACCCATATCTTACAATATACATCATAAAAATTAAGGTAAATCTCAAATCCCATTAAAATATAATATAATGTTATATACCATGTAACATTACCACTTTATTAATATTTGTTTTCGAAAGTGTGTAAAGAGGGAAATATTATAAAATAGAATTTATGTTTTCTGACATTATAATCAAATCTACTAAAACCCAGATTACATTAGGTCATTTATATATTTTTTGTAGTCCAGAAAAAACGTGATGTTGTCTCGTTTGTATGCCAGTATAGGTAATGGTTGAAATATCCTCTCACACATTTGTATCTCAACCTTTGAACTATTTGCATGATCTAATAACACTTTATTGAAATATTATATTTATTGTAAACAAATACAGTTTGTGACCCTTGTCATTCAATCACAGTCATGGTTAAACTAATAAACATTTCTAATTTTATTTTGAAGATCAACATCTCCAATCTATGAATATTTAATCGGTACTAGGATATATAGTTCAACAAAACATTTGAGAAGGATATTATTTCTCCCCTTCTTAAAAAATATATAGATCCATAAATTTTATATCATCAAATATTTGATATGTTTTGATCCAAAACGAATATAATATAGCATAACCCATTCAACACAAGGAATATTTATCCTTTTTCACGTTCTAAGTGTGGTAATATATATATTATTCATAATCATTAATCAACTCCAACTATCTAATTTAACTTATATTAAGATAGTTATTGGTGTAAATTTACTATAATATTTTCTTTTTTTAAATGAGACCATTCTCTATAAATATAACACCTATATAACTGAAATGAAAATTTATCCATAACTATATTGAAATCATTATTTTGTGTAATTTTTCTCGTGAACCCACATTAAACATGAGGCATAATATATAACCATGTCATTTTTCACATGTATGAACCTATGAACCTTATTAGATGCATCACTATAGATCAAAAACCCTTATCCACTAAAGTCTAATTTAAGAATACTTTAAATCACTAAATTTAACTTCAATTCATTGAAATATTCATCACATTCATCCATTTAATGGATCTTCGCTCCCTATATAGTTAACATGGTTAGTTTGTTAGATATTCATGGGATTTTTTCTTTAAAGTATCAATAATATCCATAATAAGCAAGAAAATTGTGGATATTATTCTGAGTATGGTTTCTATGAAAACACTAAATAACATCCATATTTTATAAAATCATTGGCACACCCTTTCTTGAGATTATATGATCCAAAAATTAATGTTTATGTTGATAAAAATCAAACTTGGTGACATTATCATAATACTTCTTCTTTATTGGTCTCTTTAGAACAATCCTCAAGCGATCTTCATGATCTTTTCTTTTATTGTAATATAAAATAATGATGCTGTAACACCCGAGACATTTATGTTATATAAATCATCAAAGGAATCTTTTTCTACACAACACTTGCTTGGCTTGCTTTACACGCAATCGCGACCTTCCTCGGTAGCTTTCTTCGTACGCAATACCGAGTTTCAATAAATAACAATATGCTATTAAAACTAGCCGTTATGAATAGTAATAACCACTTTTTGAAATTTTATAAATTTTATTTTGGACTTCATTTTTGGACTCAGAATATCAAATTTAGCCTAAGGTAAAATTTTGGTACTTTTCGGATAACTTTAATATTTTGATGAATAGTGAAAATTACTAAATTTTAATTAAAAACAACTTTTTTAATCAAAACATTTAATAGTGATAAATTATGAATTTGAGTGGTTTTAAAGTATATTTAGAATATATTTTTACCACTTAATATAATTTTGGTCATTGGACACAATGTTACAATTAAACCGAACATAAACAAGTGTCAATCTTTTGATAGTTATTATCTCTTAAAAACACGCTTTTTGTTTTGACAGCGGGAATTAATTTTAAATTAATTTCTGCCACTTCTGTGATTTGAATTTAGAAAAATGGATTCCATATTTGGAATCAGGATGTTCAAATTGTGTAAATAGGAAACTTTTATTTTTAGACATTTTGAATAATTACTGCGGTAAATATTTTATTTACCATGGTTAAGGGTAAATCCGGTAAATAAGGGTTAAAAAATAATATTATAATAATATTAAATTACCCTAAAACGTGTCTTAACCCTATTGGTTGATACATGGTCGACCATGGGCTTCTTTGGGTCGATTTTGGGACCCCATTGATCCACTTGTAAGTGATAATGACACTTTATTTTAATTAAGTTAAAATGAATACAAAAATGATACAAGAATATATCTTTTAGCAAAACAATTGTTACATAGGGTTATATATGTTGGATTTTAGATTATAAATATTCATTAGAAAGATACAAAGATTTCCTACATAATGGTATTTTATTTGTAATTTTTATACTTTAAATAAATTAATTTATTTATGACACAATGATGATGCAGTAATTATCTTATTAATGAAATATTGACATAATTGATGTTATAAACACCAAAATAAATGTAATTTGAGACTTTTTATGAATTCCACTAATTTTCTAGGTTACTATGATATATTAATGTTGATTTAATTAACTTGGTTCGAACATTTAATTATGTTATGACTCTCACAAAAATCATATATCAAATAGTGTCAAAATTGACACAAAATAGTTTTTAAATCAAATATTATATTATTAATTGTTATTTTATTCCTAAAAATCTAAGGTTCGGCCAAATGACTTAGATAGGGATATATATATTAATTATAAACAATTTGGGGTTCGTTTGGCATGTTATAGTAAGTGTATTAACCATATAGTGAAAGAAAACAAAAAGACATGGTAAAAGTTAAATTATTTAACTTAGAGTTAAATCTAATTGATAAGGTTAAAATAATATCCTAAACTTGTTTAAATTCTATTGGTTGATAGGATTTAGACCCATCCCCACTTTAGCTTCGAAATAAGACCCTTTGGAACCATTATAAACCGATTTTGACTTTAATATAAAATAATATTTTGAGATATTCCTAAGGTGCCCCTCTCCTCTCCTATAAAAGGACACCTCCTCTCCCTCCTCCTCACACCAATTTGAGCACTCAAGCTCGGCCAACCCCTGCCATTTTCTCCTCTCCACTTCCCTAGAATAATCCTAGAGGTCCTGGTCTTCTCCAAAGACCAATCTTAGTTCCCTAAGTGGAGGATTCAAAGAGGCGTTCCAAAGAAGAGGTAATATCCATTACCGATCTTTTCAATTTCTTTCTTCTTCAACTTCTTCTTCTTTAGTTGTTTCATGATGAAATAATAACATCAGTATTACTTACATACTGATATGTTATTATAAATATGAAACAACCCTAATTCACCTTCTATCCATCCTACGGAAAAATGAAATCACCGCGCGTGCGTACGTACGGAATACCGTCTCCACGCCGTGGTGTAATCTATTTTCCACCATCACCTTACAAGGATGGGTATAATGGTGTAATGAGTAACTATATATTATTATTATAAAGTAATATTGATACTTAAATAATATATATATACTCCAATACAATTCCACAATCATAGGAACGATATCATCACTCGTGCGTACGTACGGAATACCGTCTCCACGATGTGATGCGACTCGTTCTACATGATCTTCATTTCATAATGACTATATAAATGAATTGAATGAATTAATATGGTATATAATACACTAATACCATTCTGGAAATGAAGTATCTATAACCTAAAGATAGGAATAAGAATTTATTCGAGAAAACACACATAAGAACAAAAAGTTATAAAGACCCGAGTAACAAGTAACAATGAAATATTACTTACAAGAAGCTAATAATATGACCATATATGATATCATATCAATATGTATGATTCTGGAATAAGTCAATAACATTATTTAAACCATTATACAGGAGCTTCGGACACGTACAAAGCTAATCGGACCTAAGGTAAGGGAAAATACCACAATCTCATTTTTATCCGAGATTGTTTATTCGTAAGTATTTACTGGGGTGTATTTTATCATCCACATCCATGTTCCCTCAATATGTAATATTGTTTCCATCCACTTACAATAGTTTAAATCCAATTATACCCTTCGGTGAGTTTTTAGTAAAGAATATGAACGGAATCTTTTGTCGTTTTTTTTCGTACGAGGTACTTTTTGACTTTTCCAACAAAGGTACGAAGAATGTTTTTTTTTAACTTATACGGCATGAATGGATTTTTAAAACATTATTTCCAAGAAGCTTCCTTTAAAAGTTTTCAAGTTTATTTTTAATCAACTTCTTTTATTTTAAAGTTGTATTACATGTTATGAAAGGAAAAATGTTTTTGAAGAAGAAAAGATATTTTCCTCAAGAATGGAGTTCAAGTGTTTTATCAAAATTATTTTCCATCTAAGATAATAAAGGGTTCTGTTTTTATCCCTATTATTAAATTTATTTGATCATGTTGTGATGGAATTATTTTTACGAATTCCTTTAACTTATATGAATTGATTTATGATGTCATGATGTTTCAAGAATCCCATTTTGTTACATGTGTTATGCGATGATGTATGTTTTATGATTATGTGGCACACATAAGAAAGGATTCATTATAAGATGGGTGGGACCTATATCTCCCTCCAATGCATTGGGTAAAGATTTTATATCTCATGAGATAGACATGGCTGGAACGGAAGGTTATTTCGGTTCAGTGATACAGGACTGAAACGAGGAGTGAACTCGGTTCAGAAAGGGACTTTGTCCACTAAGATAGTCTTGGAAATGAGTCATGACTAACAAGAAATGATTTTCCATGATTATGTGTGCATGCCACAAAGTTTCAAGTTTTATGTTATGATTATGGGGATCTCATTTTCACTTCTATGATTTATTCCATGTTAAGATATTATGATCTCTTTTGCAGGTTTTGATAAAGATATGATATGATTTTTATTTCCTTTATTTGCCCTTGCTGAGCATTTGAGCTCACCCTTTTATGTTTTCTTTTCCCCAGGTCAGGAAGATGGATATTAAGTAGAATATGCTAAAAGGGACCCTAGATATGATGAAATAAATGGGAGACACTGTAGAAGATTTATGAACCAGTTGTTTATGTTTGCCAGTTTCTAAAGACACTATACCTATACGGTCCTTTGTGGTTTTGTCATATGTTGTAATAAGTGTGCTTCAATATTGAAGTATTAACAATGTATGTAAAGTATGGGTCGTTATAGTTGGTATCAGAGGAAAGGTATAGTCAACCTTTGGAAACTAGGATGTGAAAGCCTTAGTAAGAACCCTAAGGACAAGTCTAAGCATAGAACACAATCTTAGTGTTTTAGAAATGTCCTTGAATAACCTAGGATAAGACCTTAAGCATGAAAATTGTATTCTTGAATTATGTGGTTTTTCTATTATAACTAGTGTTGCTCACACTATTCTTCTTGGTTTTAGTCAATGGCTGGAACCCGAAGGAACCGTGTTAATGCGGAATGCGATGGGCAATGCAATGATAGTCCCCCTGAGCAACCAAACGATATGGGAGCTGGAATGCAAAATCTTGTAGCCATGCTCACACAACTTTCTCAAGCTATGAATCATGCAGGACTTCCAAACGAGCAAAGGAAGGAGCAACATTCTGTTGAATCCTTCATGAGGCAACGTCCACCTTCTTTCAGCGGGTCTACTGATCCATTAGTTGCTGAACAATGGATTAGTACTATTGAAAAGATATTTTCAGTTCTTCAATGTTCTGAACATGATAAAGTCATCCTAGCAGTGTATCGTTTGGAAGGAGATGCTAATCAATGGTGGAATCTTGTTAAGAATACGAGGCAAAGGGATGAAATTGAGTCTATGGAATGGGACGAGTTCAAGAACTTATTTTTCAATAAGTACTTCCCTCGTATTCTCCGAACAAAGATGGAGAAAGAGTTCCTTGAACTGAAGCAAAGGGATGATGAATCTGTTAGTACCTATGAAGCAAATTTTACAAGACTTGCAAGGTACGCTTCTGGTATTATTATCCAACCTGAGAGTAAGATCGATCGATTCTTTAGTGGCTTAAAACCAAGTCTTCGAGGGGCGTTAGCCATAAGGGACTTCAATAGCTACGAGGAAATCGTTCGATGTGCTCTCAAAGTCGAGATGGAGATTGGAGTAACCCATCAGTCACATGGGTTTGATAAGAAGAGGAAGATGGAATTCAAAGGAAACTCTAAAGAGCACACTGAAAAGAAGATGAACTTTCCCTTATGCTCAAAGTGTGGAAAGAAACATGGAGGGAGTTGTCTTAAAGGGACAAGTAAATGTTTTAAATGTGGAAAGGAAGGTCATCGGGCATTTGAATGCCGTGATAATGGGAAGAAGATGTCTAATGATGCAAACAAAGGAAGGGATACACAGAATGAACCTGCTACACTTCAATGTTTCAAGTGCAAGGAGATGGGGCATTATGCCAATCAATGCCCAAATCCAAGGGTTGATGATGATGGTCGACGTCAACAAACTCTTAAGGCTAAAGACAAAGGAAAGTCACATGCAATTTCTATCAGCGATGTGGAGTATGATAACGATGTGGTGAAAGGTACACTCACCATCCACTCTAAAGTAGCAAATGTTTTATTTGATTCTGGATCCACCCACTCTTTTATTTCTGAAGAATTTTCTAAGGGTATCACCGTATTACCTCAACAATTAGATGTTGAGTTAGCTGTGACAACACCTAATGGCACATCAATCGCATCAAAAGTTTATAATTCTTCTCCGATCGAAGTTTGTGGGAAAGTGCTTCCTGCAAATCTTGTGATACTTCCTTTAGTGGAATTTGATGTGATTCTTGGCATGGATTGGCTTTCTCTACATGGAGCTCATATCAATTGCCAAAGAAGAGAAGTCACATTTCATATTCCAGATCAATCTACGATCGTCTATCAATGCAAGGATGAACATAACCTTCCAGTGGAAATTTCTTCCATCTTATGGGTATTGATTCCACTAAATGAAGGTTATTTATCTCAAATGGTTGGTGAGAAACTCACGATTAAGAATATGCCCATTGTACGGGAGTTTGATGATGTCTTTCCGGATGAATTACCGGGTCTTCCACCAAATCGTGAAGTTGAGTTTTCAATAGAACTCGTACCGGGTGCTTTGCCTATTTCAAAGACACCTTATAGAATGGCCCCAATTGAGTTGCAGGAATTGAAGAAGAAACTCCAAGAGAATCTTGATAAGGGATTCATACGCCCTAGTGCGTCACCTTGGGGAGCACCTGTTCTATTTGTTAAGAAGAAAGATGGATCAATGAGACTCTGCATTGATTATCAAGAACTTAACAAGATCACTATCAAGAACAAATATCCTCTCCCACGCATTGATGACTTATTTGACCAACTACGCGGAGCTCAATACTTTTCCAAGATTGATCTTCGTTCAGGGTATCATCAATTAAGGGTCAAAAGGGAGGATATACCAAAGACGGCTTTCCGTACAAGGTATGGACACTATGAATTTATAGTGATGCCATTTGGTCTTACTAATGCCCCTGCTATCTTCATGGATCTAATGAATAGAGTCTTTAGAGACTATCTTGATCAATTTGTGGTAGTCTTTATAGACGATATTCTTGTCTACTCAAAGAGCAAGGAAGAGCATGAAGATCACTTGAGAATTATATTGAAGACCCTGAGAAAAGAGAAGCTTTATGCCAAATTTACCAAGTGTGAATTTTGGCTTCAAAAAGTTGCATTTTTGGGTCATATAATCTCAAAAGAGGGGATATCTGTGGATCCAGCAAAAAACAGAGGTTATCGAAAGATGGTCGAGACCAACAACAGTAACTGAGATCCGAAGTTTTCTTGGTTTGGCTGGATATTATCGGCGTTTTGTAAAAGATTTTTCACGATTATCTAATCCAATCACCAAGTTGACTCGGAAAGGAGTTAAGTTTGTCTGGACAGAGGAATGTGAAGAGAATTTCAAGGAGTTGAAAAGAAGGTTATCCAGTGCACCTGTGCTCACAGTGCCTTGTAGTGGAGAAAGGTTTGTGATCTACAGTGATGCATCCAAGAAGGGATTGGGGTGTGTTCTTATGCAAAATGATATGGTGATAGCTTATGCCTCACGATAGTTGAAAATCCATGAACAAAATTACCCAACACATGATTTGTAGTTGGCTGCGGTAATCTTTGCATTAAAGATTTGGAGGCATTACCTTTATGGTGAAAGGTGTGATATTTATACTGATCATAAAAGTTTAAAGTATATTTTCACACAAAAGGAGTTGAATATGCGTCAAAGAAGATGGTTGGAGCTGATTAAGGATTATGACTGCTCAATCCATTACCACACTGGGAAAGCAAATAAGGTGGCAGATGCATTAAGTCGACAAGACCATGCTAGTTTATCCATGATGAGGATCACAAAAGATCCAATATTTATGGATTTACAAAGGATGGATCTTGGAATTATAATGGAAGGGGAAAAATCTTATCTTTCTCAAATGAATGTTCAACCATCTATACATGTGAAGATTAAAGAGGCACAAAAAGAAGATGTCGAGTTACAAAAGAAGGTGAGAAATGTTCCTGAATTCAACCTTGATTGTGATGGGATAATAAAGTTCAGGAATCGGGTTTGTGTTCCTTCCATCCCCGAATTAAAGAAGGAGCTGCTAGATGAGGCTCATAGTTCTTCATTCTCTATTCATCCTGGAAGCACGAAGATGTATAGGGACCTGAAAGAGTACTTCTGGTGGGATGGCATGAAAAGAGATGTTGCTGAATATGTCTCTCGATGCTTGGTTTGTCAACAAGTTAAAGCTGAGAGACAGAAGTCTAAGGGGATGTTACAATCATTACCCATACCTGAATGGAAATGGGAAAACATTACTATGGACTTTGTCACAGGACTTCCTAAAACATCCAAAGGCAATAATGCTATCTGGGTCATAGTTGATCGTCTTACAAAGTCTGCACACTTCATTCCTATTAGAGAGGATTTCTCTCTAGATCAGCTTGCCAGGATATATGTAAAGGAAGTGGTAAGATTGCATGGAGTACCACTTTCTATTATATCTGATCGGGATCCGAGATTTACCTCGATGTTTTGGCGAAGTCTTCAGCATACTCTGGATACAGAGTTGAGTTTCAGCACTACTTATCATCCCCAGACAGACGGTCAGTCTGAGAGAACAATTCAAACCCTAGAAGATATGTTGAGAGCTTGCTCTATTGATTTCAAAGGAGGTTGGGATCAACACCTTCCTTTGGTGGAGTTTTCTTATAATAATAGCTTTCACTCCAGTATTCAGATGGCTCCTTATGAAGCTCTCTATGGAAAGAAATGCAGGACTCCAACTTGCTGGGATGAAGTTGGGGAAAGAAAGCTATTAGGACCTGATCTCGTTGATGAAATGGCAGAAAAGGTCAGATCTATTCAACAACACATAAGAGCAGCTCAGAGTCGACAGAAAAGTTATGCCGACAACCGAAGAAAAGACCTAGAGTTTGAAATGGGTTATAAAGTGTTCTTACGAATATCTCCCTGGAAGAGGGTTATGAGATTTGGAAAGAAGGGGAAGTTGAGCCCTAGATATATCGGTCCTTTCGAAATACTGGATCGTGTTGGGAAAGTAGCTTACCGATTGGCGCTTCCACCGAATCTCTCTCAAGTTCACGATGTGTTCCATGTATCTCTCCTGAGAAAGTACATACCAGATCCTTCACATGTACTCAGCTCAGAAGTTGTACCGCTGGAGCAGGATCTTTCTTATGATGAACAGCCGATAGAGATTCTGGATCGTAGTGAAAAAGTCCTACGAAACAAGACCACTCGCTTGGTGAAAGTTTTATGGAGGAACCACCAACTTGAAGAAGCTACTTGGGAGCTTGAGGATATGATGAGGGAGAAGTATCCTCATCTGTTTGTTACAAAGTGACGAATTTCGAGGGCGAAATTCTTTTTAAGGGGGGTAGAATGTAACACCCGAGACTTTTATGTTATATAAATCATCAAAGGAATCTTTTTCTACACAACACTTGCTTGGCTTGCTTTACACGCAATCGCGACCTTCCTCGGTAGCTTTCTTCGTACGCAATACCGAGTTTCACTAAATAACAATATGCTATTAAAACTAGCCGTTATGAATAGTAATAACCACTTTTTGAAATTTTATAAATTTTATTTTGGACTTCATTTTTGGACTCAGAATATCAAATTTAGCCTAAGGTAAAATTTTGGTACTTTTCGGATAACTTTAATATTTTGATGAATAGTGAAAATTACTAAATTTTAATTAAAAACAACTTTTTTAATCAAAACATTTAATAGTGATAAATTATGAATTTGAGTGGTTTTAAAGTATATTTAGAATATATTTTTACCACTTAATATAATGTTGGTCATTGGACACAATGTTACAATTAAACCGAACATAAACAAGTGTCAATCTTTTGATAGTTATTATCTCTTAAAAACACGCTTTTTGTTTTGACAGCGGGAATTAATTTTAAATTAATTTCTGCCACTTCTGTGTTTTGAATTTAGAAAAATGGATTCCATATTTGGAATCAGGATGTTCAAATTTTGTAAATAGGTAACTTTTATTTTTAGACATTTTGAATAATTACTGCGGTAAATATTTTATTTACCATGGTTAAGGGTAAATCCGGTAAATAAGGGTTAAAAAATAATATTATAATAATATTAAATTACCCTAAAACGTGTCTTAACCCTATTGGTTGATACATGGTCGACCATGGGCTTCTTTGGGTCGATTTTGGGACCCCATTGATCCACTTGTAAGTGATAATGACACTTTATTTTAATTAAGTTAAAATGAATACAAAAATGATACAAGAATATATCTTTTAGCAAAACAATTGTTACATAGGGTTATATATGTTGGAGTTTAGATTATAAATATTCATTAGAAAGATAAAAAGATTTCCTACATAATGGTATTTTATTTGTAATTTTTATACTTTAAATAAATTAATTTATTTATGACACAATGATGATGCAGTAATTATCTTATTAATGAAATATTGACATAATTGATGTTATAAACACCAAAATAAATGTAATTTGAGACTTTTTATGAATTCCACTAATTTTCTAGGTTACTATGATATATTAATGTTGATTTAATTAACTTGGTTCGAACATTTAATTCTGTTATGACTCTCACAAAAATCATATATCAAATAGTGTCAAAATTGACACAAAATAGTTTTTAAATCAAATATTATATTATTAATTGTTATTTTATTCCTAAAAATCTAAGGTTCGGCCAAATGACTTAGATAGGGATATATATATTAATTATAAACAATTTGGGGTTCGTTTGGCATGTTATAGTAAGTGTATTAACCATATAGTGAAAGAAAACAAAAAGACATGGTAAAAGTTAAATTATTTAACTTAGAGTTAAATCTAATTGATAAGGTTAAAATAATATCCTAAACTTGTCTAAATTATATTGGTTGATAGGATTTAGACCCATCCCCACTTTAGCTTCGAAATAAGACCCTTTGAAACCATTATAAACCGATTTTGACTTTAATATAAAATAATATTTTGAGATATTCCTAAGGTGCCCCTCTCCTCTCCTATAAAAGGACACCTCCTCTCCCTCCTCCTCACACCAATTTGAGCACTCAAGCTCGGCCAACCCCTGCCATTTTCACCTCTCCACTTCCCTAGAATAATCCTAGAGGTCCTGGTCTTCTCCAAAGACCAATCTTAGTTCCCTAAGTGGAGGATTCAAAGAGGCGTTCCAAAGAAGAGGTAATATCCATTACCGATCTTTTCAATTTCTTTCTTCTTCAACTTCTTCTTCTTTAGTTTTTTCATGATGAAATAATAACATCAGTATTACTTACATACTGATATGTTATTATAAATATGAAACAACCCTAATTCACCTTCTATCCATCCTACGGAAAAATGAAATCACCGCGCGTGCGTACGTACGGAATACCGTCTCCACGCCGTGGTGTAATCTATTTTCCACCATCACCTTACAAGGATGGGTATAATGGTGTAATGAGTAACTATATATTATTATTATAAAGTAATATTGATACTGAAATAATATATATATACTCCAATACAATTCCACAATCATAGGAACGATATCATCACTCGTGCGTACGTACGGAATACCGTCTCCACGATGTGATGCGACTCGTTCTACATGATCTTCATTTCATAATGACTATATAAATGAATTGAATTAATTAATATGGTATATAATACACTAATACCATTCTGGAAATGAAGTATCTATAACCTAAAGATAGGAATAAGAATTTATTCGAGAAAACACACATAAGAACAAAAAGTTATAAAGACCCGAGTAACAAGTAACAATGAAAATTACTTACAAGAAGCTAATAATATGACCATATATGATATCATATCAATATGTATGATTCTGGAATAAGTCAATAACATTATTTAAACCATTATACAGGAGCTTCGGACACGTACAAAGCTAATCGGACCTAAGGTAAGGGAAAATACCACAATCTCATTTTTATCCGAGATTGTTTATTCGTAAGTATTTACTGGGGTGTATTTTATCATCCACATCCATGTTCCCTCAATATGTAATATTGTTTCCATCCACTTACAATAGTTTAAATCCAATTTTACCCTTCGGTGAGTTTTTAGTAAAGAATATGAACGGAATCTTTTGTCGTTTTTTTTCGTACGAGGTACTTTTTGACTTTTCCAACAAAGGTACGAAGAATGTTTTTTTTAACTTATACGGCATGAATGGATTTTTAAAACATTATTTCCAAGAAGCTTCCTTTACAAGTTTTCAAGTTTATTTTTAATCAACTTCTTTTATTTTAAAGTTGTATGACATGTTATGAAAGGAAAAATGTTTTTGAAGAAGAAAGGATATTTTCCTCAAGAATGGAGTTCAAGTGTTTTATCAAAATTATTTTCAATCTAAGATAATAAAGGGTTCTGTATTTATCCCTATTATTAAATTTATTTGATCATGTTGTGATGGAATTATTTTTATGAATTCCTTTAACTTATATGAATTGATTTATGATGTCATGATGTTTCAAGAATCCCATTTTGTTACATGTGTTATGCGATGATGTATGTTTTATGATTATGTGGCACACATAAGAAAGGATTCATTATAAGATGGGTGGGACCTATATCTCCCTCCAATGCATTGGGTAAAGATTTTATATCTCATGAGATAGACATGGCAGGAACGGAAGGTTATTTCGGTTCAGTGATACAGGACTGAAACGAGGAGTGAACTCGGTTCAGAAAGGGACTTTGTCCACTAAGATAGTCTTGGCAATGAGTCATGGCTAACAAGAAATGATTTTCCATGATTATGTGTGCATGCCACAAAGTTTCAAGTTTTATGTTATGATTATGGGGATCTCATTTTCACTTCTATGATTTATTCCATGTTAAGATATTATGATCTCTTTTGCAGGTTTTGATAAAGATATGATATGATTTTTATTTCCTTTATTTGCCCTTGCTGAGCATTTGAGCTCACCCTTTTATGTTTTCTTTTCCCCAGGTCAGGAAGATGGATATTAAGTAGAATATGCTAAAAGGGACCCTAGATATGATGAAATAAATGGGAGACACTGTAGAAGATTTATGAACCAGTTGTTTATGTTTCCCAGTTTCTAAAGACACTATACCTATACGGTCCTTTGTGGTTTTGTCATATGTTGTAATAAGTGTGCTTCAATATTGAAGTATTAACAATGTATGTAAAGTATGGGTCGTTATAGATGCATTTAATGACTCCCAAAAAATGATCAGTAAGATATCTAAATACACTATTTATTAAATTCATTAATATTTGAAGGGATTTATTAAGAACTCATATAACTTTAATAAATTATTTATATAATTTGCTTCTATATGTGGTTTTCTGGGTATCTCTTCACATTATATCCGCAATATATAGTATCCAAATTTATGTTAAATCATGGAAAAATGTTGATCTCTTTGTAACTCTTCTAAAAAATATTCAATATAGGGTAGATGATACTTATTCTTATTAGTGATTTTTTATTTTCCAAATAATTATTGAATAGTAAAATAGATCCAAAATTGTTAATTAAAAAAAGAATGTGTGATCCCCAAGGTGATACACCTTTCAGAATTAATTCCCATATATGATTCACCTATTGTTTTTTTCAATTAGTGTAACTCAATCAGGGTCATTATATATGGATTCATCCAAATAGGTGTAGTTAAATTGTAGAGTTTTATTAAATAATATTGGTGATTTGGAGGAATACATGGTAAATCATCTATGAAAATTATAAAACTCTCATACAATAGAAATACATTCTATGTTGAGTTTCTCCACTTCCAAATAAGAAAATAATCCCTATTTAATTGTTATTATGACCCATACAATGGGTTAAATTTTCATCAGATGTTAAAATATATAATAGCATGTATATATGATCATAGGTTGTTTTTGAATATCAAACATGGTTCCCTTCATTTAAAACTAATGTGCAATTTATTTAACAAAATCTAATCCATTTATAATATAATATCAATTTTAACTAGTTGGAGAATAACGAGATATAGAAAAGGAACATTTTCTTAACCTATAGTCATAGAAAAATATAAAATATGAGATGTGGTCATTTTACCATTAGGGTGATTCACTTATAAATCAATATCTATTTATTGAGGTAGTATTGTGATTCCCAAAGAAAATTCTTCAAAAATAACAGATAGAGAAGATCTATAATCTAATAACACATTACCAGTTATATCAAGAATGGTATGTGTAATATTCACAACATCATTATAATACCATATATTAATAATATTGATCTCAATATATTTCCATTTTTCCCTTAGATTATGTGGGATTTTACATTGATCATTGTAAATATCCTTCTTATCTGCAAACTTGTTAGAATAATTCCCATAATCCTTGCGTTTGAAACATTAGAGTGTTGGTTGTTCATTCTATAGTTCATTTTTCTCTATCATTAGCTCATTCATTCTCAATAAATCATTATTATATTCCCCAATGGTATTTATTTACAAAAAAATAGAATTTAATTTTCATTTTAAAAAAATTCTCCATGTTCCCATCAAACTTCGAGTATAATCAAAGGATATTCATATTCGCTCTATAGTTTTCATTATTGTATTTACCTTTGAATTAAATCAATATTTTGTCATCAAAACCATGATATTAATTTATTATTTTCATCTCTATTACTACATTGGAAGCAAATATAATTATTTCATCATAACTATTAATGTACCATATGGGTAACAACTCTCATTTAATTTTTATTAATTTACTGATGAATCAATAAATTTAACATTCAGGTTCAGTGATCATATTTGAAACATACATTGAATGTTTGGAAAAAAAATACCATATATGTAATAATTAATTCAAAAAATTTCTTCCTTTAGAGAAGGTAATATTCAATTTTATATGAATAAAAAAACTAATATACTTATTGAACAATAAACTTCTAAACTAATCACATAATATAGATTCATTTTCTTTAGGATTATTTGGTAACTTAAATAGAGTCAAACATTTATCTACTTTACATTATAAATGATAGATTTCCAAAATTAGTTTTTTATTCTCTTAATACTGGAGAATTAAAAAAATATTTTTAAGTTGTAATGATCTATTTCTAAAAAACATTAGTATTAAAATACCCAAATAAATAACCTATATTTCTCCTCATGAATAAATCAATACAAAATTGTTCCCTATATTTATCATTTTCAATATCATCATGATTCTTTTCTTGAGAATTTTTTTTAAGAATATAATGATATTTTTCCTTATTTATCCCAAAAAATATGGCTTATTAGGGGGAAAATATTTTTGTTTTTTTATCAAACTCTGTATTAATATGTTTCTTTCGGGTTCCATTCATTTACTAAAAAATATTGTGAGATAAAATTATTATAATGAGGCCTAAAATAATAATGATATATAATTTATTTCATATCCAAATCAAGAAAAAATATTTTAAATCTATGACACATTTGTATTTACCTAGGATATCCATGAACATGACCTATTGAAATCTGTTACAGTTTGTAATAAATAAAATGTGAATTAATCCAAGAATATAATAAAAGAGTGTCAAACTTGGTTCTTTGTAAAGGTACAAACACCATGAACTGTAATAATCGTTCATACATACTCAAACATCTCTTTAATTAATTACCATTATATAAATCTATGAAAAAAACATTCACTTAAATTATCCAGAATGGTATTGTTTACTAGTAAAACATTACTCGTACAATTACACTATCATAAGACTTCATCCTATGCATAAAATTATCCTAAGGGTTCTTGCTAAAATTTTCATATCCAGGTCTCCAAATATAACAAAACATTATCTAATACCTATTATAGAAACCCATGTATTTCATACATAAATATCACATTCTATAGTATAAATATTAATTAAAAAAAATTAAATCACATGCCAAAACAATATGGGTATTCTGTATTTGGAAACATGGATACTTAAATAGTCAGTTCATAAAATATCTATATCATCTCTTGATTAGTTCATTATAAGTTAAACCATTATTAAAACAATATATCAAATATTTTAATTATTTCCTTGGGAAAATGAAGCATAATAAATTGTGAACTCAGATTCGCAAGAAGGGTCAAAATGGTAGATATCAATGATCCTTTAAACATAACATGAGAAAAAAGTTAATAAGAACATGATATTAACCATTGCAAATGATATTTAAAAAAATTATTAGATCATAAACATGAGTTAAAAAATAAACAATGTAATTTAATATAAAATTAATCATAAAGGGATCAAATAACATGATCCATGAGATAATAACATTGTCATAAGATCACAACCTAAAAGAGTTGTATAAATTGTGGCATGATCATAATGAAAGAAATAATATTTCAAGGATAAACATAATGAAATTCGTACCATGTTAGAATTGGGATAAGCACTTGTGTGCCTCCCTTGGGCTTTGGATAATCTCATCAGTACCCTCTTTCAGTCTAGGGATAACGTATTTTGGACCCACATAAATTATTTGGATAATATCATGTGTACCATTTGGGATCATAGATTATTAATGATAATTCAATTAATTTTTTCCTATAAAATTCTATATTTAACCATTAAATAATCATAATTCCATTCATATGTATGACAAAATATTATAATAACATTAATAATAACTAAACCTATAGAAAAAAAAAGTGGTCCGATAAATATTTCATCAACATAAACATAATCCATTCAATGAAATTATAAATATGATAAAACTTTATCAAATAGCTCTTAAATTTATCCAAAATATTATCGAAAACAAATTTCATTAAAAATAAATGTGGAAAACTATAATTTAAGAATAATATAATTTAGTAGTAATTTCATTGGTAAATTATGTTCATGTCATTTAGGTTGATGAAATGATTCCCTTCACATTTTCGGATAAAATTAATAATTATATTATTAAAAAAAGGACAAGAAGATTAATTTTAAAAATACTATGTAAAAAATAAATCATGGTGAAAATAGAATTTAAAAATAATATAATAATATAACAACACATTTAAAAACACTGAAAAAAAACATATATATAAACAATAAAAGTCGATCAAATAGAGAAATAATGACAATTTTTGATAGAAAATTATTATTTTATCATATGTATATAATGTTGGTAAAAATAAAGAAAAACATGTATTCTCCTTAAAAATTAAGTATAATAAGATAAAATGGATTTATTATGAAAGAAAACAATTATTTAATTCTATTAATTTCATTCATAGATAATCTTATTTGTAATGATTTTGAATCATAAATCACTTACCTCGAGATTGACATGATTAAAAGGTTCTCTAACATCCTATATAATAAATTTTTATATTTTATAATTACATAATATACTAATATACATTATTATAATTTTATATATGGTCTAATATTATCATTTCAACTCTTACTTTTTAATGATTCTTTATTAAAATATCATTTTCTGAATGTTAAATTTTTCATTTTTCATGATAATTATTTTTATGTAGATACAATCCTTTTACATTTATCCTAATTCCATACACATCGTAATTTTAAAATTTATATAAATTTAATATATATTTATTATATACAAATTTTGAATCATCTCTTAAATTTATAGATTGGAAATTATATTATACCATTCATAGAGATTATAGGTCGTATGTATGTATGAACTATTTATTCCACTTTTCAAATGATGATATTAAATAATATTAAATTATAGTTCACATTTCTAGTGTCATTGTAATATATATATATATATATATTAAATATTTACCTATCAACAACCATTTAATGTGGACATGATAAAATGAATAAAATCACTTCTTGGTTGTTGAAGTCTACACATATACATGAGCAATGTTATTATTTTTCAATATATTGGAATATAAGAAGGTAGATATTATATTATAATTATATTAGAATTATAATATTAAAAATATCATATAAAAACCTTAAACCCATCAGTAAAATATACTGATAAAAAAGGAATTTTAACTTTATGTGAATGTAAAAGACCATATATACACATGCGAGATACATTCACTTCCCATTTGATGGAAATGAGGGTGGATAATAGTATTTTCATGGTACCAAGAAGTATATGTATATTTTGGATACTTAATATATAATTTTAGGATTAATAGAATATAGTTTTACGATTTATAAGAATAAATAAATGGAATGTGATCGAGTAAGTTGATTACCTATACATTTGGAGATCACCTTTATATCCTTTCATAATGACACATAAAAGTCATTTAAGAAGACAAAAACCAATAATTTGTGTATATATAATTTTATAATATAATATATTAGGGTTTCTTGAGCTATATGGCTCCATTTTGTGTGATGAAAAGATAGAAGTATTGTCCTTTTATAAGGGAGGTAAATAATTCACATAAAATAATATTGAAGATTTAAATATAAATAATGTATTTGACATGTATAATGAGTCAAAATATCCATTAATTCAAATAGAACAAATTTATGGTGCAAATTACCAAATATTATAATATTTAGATAGTTTATTTCTTTTCAATGTTATCTAATTGATTAAACCCTTTCTTATCAATTCCTATCTATAACCACGATATTAAATATTTAAAACATAATGGGCCTTAAATTAAAATTAAAGGTTTCAATTTTTTATAAATTGATATGGGAGATAATTTTAGAAAATATATTATCTTTCATGACTTCTTCCAATATTTTAATGATTTTTTAAAAAATTAAAAAAATGTAACTTTTTAATAAAAGTTTTAATTAATTTCATTTTTGAAACTATTCATTTAATTTTAAATTAAAAAATCAATATTGTAATGTATTTTGAATATAAAATATTAAAATATCTTTAAAAAGTTATTTTAATATTCAAAATTAATGAAACATAACAAATCATCCAATTTGAATTAATTTTAATATATTAAAATCATTAATTTTATTTTTATCTCCTTATATTAAATATTGAGTCGGAATTACATAATAAATTAAAGTAATTATTAAATAACTATAAATTATAAATAAATTACTATTATAAAAAAACTATATTCCTATTAAATTTACCTTTATAACTGAACATATCCTCTTCTTCTCCATGTCTAATAAAATTAAAGATATTAATGTGTGGAGAGAGGCATTTTTTGTTCCTTATTCTATAAAATTAATATAAAGGTCATAGTAAATAAAATATGGAACCATGTGTCCATATATTTGAGAACTATATGTACATGTATGAAACAAATAAACCAATAGGATAACAATTGATATTAGTGTAACACCATGTGATTTTTTGATATATTTCTCTTTAAATAAATCATGTTTCTTGGATAGCATTCGTTCTACAGAATACTGAGATTAAAAAATATAAAAAAAATTAAAAATTTATTATGTAAAGATTTTTTGTTTTCCATCATGAAATTATTATATTATTTTTTATTTTTTGATGTTTTCAAAAAAATATTTATTTTCTAGTGAATAGTGAAAATACTAATTTTTTGTTTAAACTATAATTTATTTTGGATAAATGTTGTAATCTCAAGGTACCAGATAATTAATTATTTTATTTTAGTGATCTGAATAATAATTTTTCTGTATTCTAATAAATTACATTTGGATCATTATATTTTGATATATCTCATAAGTTAATTTTTAGGGTTTAAATGCATTTTTTTGAAAATATTTTTCCGCCGTATTTTTTAAGTTTATTTAAAAATTATGTTCATAAAATTCTATTTATTTAATTTCATAAAATTTATTTCATATTTTTTATTAGTATCTTCATTTTTTTAAAATATTATGCATTATTTTTAATTCACTCTGAAAAGTAACAGTGGAAATAATTATCAACTCGGTAAAGGGTAAATCAGATAATTATAGTTAAAAGTAAAATTATAAGGAAGAAAAATAAACCCAAAATATGAATTTATTTCATTGGGAGTGATTAATAATAACAAAGGCATCTCAATTTTATATATATGGAATTTTGATTTCATTTGACCTTTGTAATGACATTTATTTTATTTTAGGTAAAACAAATTCCAAAATATCACCCTCTTTAATTTAATTTACTTTACATATATGCAAAGGGATACTATTATATTTTAAATTAATATATAAGTTTATTCTCAATACTATTTATATATTTTTATTTTAGTATTTTATTTTTAAATTTTACTAATGTTATTTTTAGCTCAAATTTTTATGTAAATTTTATGTACTATTTGTTCACGTAATATAAATATTAAATAATTAATTCTAAAAATATTAACTATAATATAATATTGAACAATAATTGAAATGGAAGATTTTTTGTAAATAAATATAACTTATTAGAGATTTACTAAAGTATTATATTTTCATTCTATCATTTTCTAGATTAACATATTGTAAAATAAAATTAATAGCGTCAAAAATTAAATTAATTAAATTTAATGAAAATAATACTATATTAAATTACATAGAAATCATAAAAATTTTAAATTATGACAAGGGGATAATATGTGGTCCAAAATTATATCACATATCCATTAATGAGCTAATTTTTACCTTATAATCATAATTTTTAACCTTTAATATTAAAAAAACTATTACCATGGTAAAGGTTAAAATTTGTTAACCAAGGGGATGAAAAATGATAAGGGTTAAAATTTCATTAACACGTCCTTAAACAAAATTGGATTGTTTTATTTTTTTCTTCATTTACCTTTTAACCTTATAATATGAGTTAATTTGGTTCCATTTCTCTAAGAGTGTGACTTAATAATATTTTAAACCATTGAAAAAATTCAAGCATGATACACAGCACAGTTATAAAAGTGAATCTCCTCTCTACAATTATAAAAAGATATTGAGCCAAATATATGTAGGAAACTCTGTAAAAAATTAGTATAAAAATCCTTATACATGTTCTAGTGTACCTATTATTTTCAAAATGCTAATCCAATAATCCCTAAGAAGTGTTCTGATGGATGTTTCACTAATATATGGTAATCATTTAAACCACGCTCTTTATTTTTTACATATAATTTAACATCTTCAAAATTTTATGTATTCATAAATATTAAATAAATTCAGTACCATATATATATATAAATTATAATGTGGTTATGTAACCACCATTAATCACCCTCATTTCTATCAAATGGGATGTGGAACTATCATTCATTCATACGTACATCCTACCAAGTTCGCGAAGACATGTAATTAATTTTCCATATCCACATTTCAAGAATGATTATACAAAAAATTATAAATACGAAATATAATATTTATTATATTTATTCGACATTAATTACAATATTACATATATATTCATACCAACCAATCTATTGGAAAACAATAACGTTGCATGTGCGTTTGTTTGGACTACCACATCCATGTAGCGTTGTGATCTGTATTTCAATTATTCTTGGAATGGATATTAATAAGGATATATTTCAGGAATATATATGGTATATATGATATAAAAAATATATTTTTAATATAAATTATTTTATACCATTCTTTTATTACATCCATCAAAAATTGAAAATACTATTAATGCATATGTATGACCTATCATCTCCATGAATAGTGTAATTCATTTTACTAAATATACATTTTATGGGTAATATTAAATTAATATATATATATATATATTAGATTAGATTCATATATATACTAACATTATGGATATTATGGAACTATAATCAAGGTATATAGACCAAAACATTTGTGAAAAAACATGCTTGAGAAATCAAAGTAGTTAACACCTGATACAAATATAATATTGAAAGATTATTAACATACAAGTGAAAATATATTATAATTTAATAATTTATGAAATTATTAAAATTAATATGGTACAATTATAAATTTATAACATGTTTAAAACCATTATACATTAGATTAAGTCATACCCAACTAACGTGAAATGTGTGGTAAGATATTTCGCCTAAATTTTCACTCCATTGAGGAATAATTTTTATTATAAACCTATTTAATTTAATGTGGTGTGTATAATGAAAAAATAATTTATTTGACATGAATGATTATTTATTCATAATTATTATAGATTCAATCGATTTTACTCTTTCAAAGGGTTATAATCTAAAACATAAAAAATATGTAATAATTTAATTTAATTTTTTTTTATTTTCACTTGATTGTATTTTCATCGAATAAATCTTCTAATATAACATTCACAAGGTATAATAATTTTATTACTTAATGGATATTTATTTAATTTCCATATTATCTTCTATATTTTCCACTCTATTTCCCTTAAAATAATGAAATAAATATTGAATAAAAACTGATCTTATTTCTATTTTGATGTGATGATTTATAATTCAATTCCAAAAAAACTCAATATTATTATAAAAAAGTAACATTTATTTACTTAAATTATTTATAAATGGAATTTAATATTATAAAAAACATTGTAAAATGTTTAAAAGGAATATTTTTAATTTTTTAATTATTTTTTCTACATTATTTGTAAAAAACGTAAATGATTTATTTTTGTGAAATATACATTGTTAATGGATTTTGATGCCACAAAAAATATATAACATATAGAATCTTCTACAAGTTGTTTAACATTTTTTAAAAATAAAAAATATTTATTTAACATTATTTAAAATTTCCACATCCAAATTTATAAATTTATAAAAGGGTAATGATTTTTGTTCAAAAAATATTTTTATAATGAATGGATAGTCATAATTTTCCAGGTATTAATTTTTTAGTCATTAAATTTATCTTAAAACATTCACTTTCTTATGATCATTTTTTGGAAATTTTGTTTCTCTTAAATATTCATATACATTGTAAAATTGATATTATTATTTCTTAAACCATATATTACATTTACATATGGTTTTATATTATTAAATTCGTTTAATTAAATATAAGAATTTTAATATTTCATATTCATTAATCTATATGTGTATTTCTTGATAATTTGTAATTTTTATGAATTAAATTTATCATTAAATTCATGTTTAATGAATTATAAAATAGAGATGTGTGGGGAGAATATAGATACCCACTCAATGTATTAATAGGTCTAATTTTAAAAACTACGTTGAGGTCATTATTCAATGCATTTATAGTGTATATCTACCAATTAATTACACCATCGTAGTGAAAAGTCGTAATGGTAAATATATCATTGTGTTTGAGATCATGAAATATAACATTAATCATTTACTTCATTGAAAATTCAAATTATTATTATTAATGATATTAATACATTTACATTGTCGATGGATATATTTTTTCTCATTATATTGATTAAATTGATTTTTTTTAGATTGATTACCTTTCCATATTGATTACGCCTTATTTACTCTTGTAATCTTCTATTGTTCATAAGCCTAACTGATCATCTTAGCTCACCATATTTTCACCATCTTTATGGGATATGAGGAATGATATTATGAATAATATTAAGTATAATAAGAATTTATTTATTCTATATATTTTATATTTTTGATGTAATGTGGGTATCATTTAAGACTAAAAATATGATTGGTCTTTAAAGATGAGTTCTCTTCTATCTTATTAAAATGTAATAATATATACTTTAGCTATTGGTTACTAGAGTTTTGTATTTTATAGTAGTTATCTTGGGAATTTTAGAAAACAAATATGGAACATGGTTCTCAAAAAAATGTATAAAATGATACTTATAGTGACCCCTTATTGAATTTGAGGAAATTTACAATTAATTTGATACTTATATTGTGGTTGAATATTCTTGATGACTAAGAACAAATTCAATCTATGAAATAATTTATAGATTTCAAAAGATAATAAACTCTCATAGTTAATGTAGGGATTTCCCTACTGAGAAATATATTAATATTTGGGGGTGTAACTGAGTATATCAGGACTATATTATTATATATGACTTCGGTTATAATGAATAAAATTGAGTTTATAAAAAAAATGTGAAATGATTCATTTATGTTGGATCACTTCCTCATGAAAAAGAATCAATATATTAATCTTCCTACTAATCCATTTATCATTGAACAACGCATTAATTCCATGAAAAGTTATTATTTTATTTTGGATGTATTGAATGTTAGACGGTTATATTAGGTGTTTATCACTTGAGAGGATACTGAAATCAAGGGTTGTCCATTATCCAAAACATTATAGAGTTTGAATAATTAAATAAAATTGAAGGGGAAACATTTAATTATATATTCTTAAAGAAATTATTTTCCCAAGGATAGTGAGTTATAATAGATAGGATGTTCCTTAATTTAATATAGAAGGGAAAAAATAAATTGTTGAAGATTATGAGTTTAACATTAATATATTATCCAGGAATTCTTTGGATTACATATGTATTCTAGAAACAAAAATTGAACATTCCATATATTAGATAATTTAGAGTATATTAAGTTAACAATCTTCTGATATTGTTCTATCATATGCTTTTATAGTATCAAGAGACAATAATATAGAGAACTAATTCTCAAAATCCTATATTTTCAAGGGAATTACTATGAAGAATATTTTAAATGAGAACTAAATAAAAGGGAACACATCAAATAATAAGAATGGAATTAAGAAATTTCAACCATGTAATTAGTATTTAATGAAGCATCCTTGAAAATTATTAAATGCTATAGGATTTGAATACATTATAGAGATATGGATCTTCTAAATAATGAATTAAAGGAAAATAATTAAACCAAATATATCCAATGCTTCATTTATAAGGGTATGTGTAATTATTAAAACTAATTTCACATGCATCATGTTAACTTACCAAATAATAATCCTAGGGGTGATGGGAAAATGTATGGAATTACTATATATGGATTAGAATTTCTTAGTTATATGGTGAATGGTACACTTATCATCTACTATAGAAGTAAAAATATTTTATTTCATTTAGGTCCCAAAATATCTTTCTTATAAAAATTATTTTATGAGGGAATAACATCACCAGTAAAATAATTCTACGGTTATTTGGTAATGAAAACTCCATATAGAAGGACAATATCTAATCAGATCTACACCTTTTCTTTGATAACTATTTTAGCAATGTGTTCTATATAAATCTTTTTATTCATCCACTATGTGATGTTGATATAATTGGGGGTCTGTATTAGATCGATTACCAAGGATAAAATATCAATTTCTAAGGAACATATGTTATATTTCTTATTTTGAATCAACCAATGGTAGTCTATCAGTGTGAGGATAAATAGGAAATACCACTAGAAATTACATGAATAAAATTGAATTTACTACCTATTCGTGATGGTTATTTATCTCATATAATATAGAATAAACTTAACATTGAATATATGCTTATTTTAAATGAGTTTTTTATTTATTTCTAGAAGATTTTACTGTTATACCTTTATATTGTGATGTTTATTTTTCAATCGAACTCATACTAGGTTCTACAACTATTTTAAGGACTCCATGTTGAATGTCAAAAATTGAGTTTCAATGACTGATGAAGATGGTCTAAATGAATACATATAAATTATTCATTCATCCCATTGTTTCCTGAGGGTTGAACCTATTTTTTTATAATAATAATGATGGGTTATTCTATATTTTCCATGATTATTAATAACATAACTGGATCAAAATTATTAACAAGTATCTTCTACCCGGAATCAATGATATGTTTCATCAACTATGCGGAGCGTAATTTTTTTAAAAAAAATTCTTCAATATTGGTATTATCAACTATGGTTTAAGAAGAAGGATATACACTAGATAGCTTCTGTATAAGGTATGGTTATTTTGAAATTAAATCAATTTTATTTAGACTTACCAATGATATTTTTTTCATCCTTTATTTCATTAATAATATTTTTACACATTACATTCATCTTATTGTAGTTTCCTTTATAGTTGATGTTCTTATATATTAGAATATAAAAGATGAGAACAAAGAATATTTGTGGATTGTGTTGATTACTATGAGGAAGGAGATGTTGTATGCCAAGAATACTAAGTGTGGTCCATTGGAAATAATAAAACCTCGTTTTATTGTTCATATAATTTCATGTGGGGGAATATTAGTGAATCCTTCAAAGAAAAAAGTTATTGATCAATTTCCTAGAAAACAATTATAGCTAGGATCCATATATTTATTGGTTTGGTTGCATACTATCGATTATTTGTGACATATTTATCAAGATTATCTAATACACTCATCCTGTTTACAAAGGGGGAGTTATGTTATTATATTAATATGAATCTGAGATAAATTTCAAAGAACCAATGATAATTCCTGTCGATAAACATGTTAATACACTACAATAAAAAAGGTGTGATATATATTGTAATCATAAAAAATGAATTATATTTAAATATAAATAGTTGAATATAATCAAGAGAAGATGGTTTGAATCGAACTTAGATTATGAGTTCTCAATAAATTACCACTCTTGAAAGGTGAACAAGGTGGATGATCCTCTATGTTAGGATAATAATGTTAGTTTCTCTATGACAAGGATTAAAAGAGATCAAATATTTATATATATATATAAAATGGATCATTAAATTCAGAGGAAAGGGTGTATAAATTTTCGTTATTAGATTATTTTCCAATCATACATCAATAAACAGATTAAGAAGGAATAGATGAAATATGATGAATTATACAAAAATAAAAGGAATCCACCCACGTTTACAAATGATAATGTTGGAATGATACATTTTAGAAACTGAGTGTGTGTTCTATCATTTAAATATTTAAATAAATAGTTATTAGATAAAACATATATTTTAACATTATCTCTTAATCTTGGAGGTATAAATATGTATGGATATTCAAAATAATATTTTGGGTGGGATAACATGGATATTGATATTCAGAGTATGAATCCCAATATCTAGTGTGTGTGCAACTAAAATCTAGGAGACCAATTTATAATGGTATTTCACAACAATTAAGTATAAAAAATGAAATAGGAAAACATTACCATGAATTTTATCACTGGCATCCCCAAAAAATTGAAACAAAACAATTCTATAATTGTTATAATCGATTGACCAAAAAATCAATGCATTTTTTTACTATTAGAGACACTATAAAAATGTTAAGCAATACCCACTGACATATACCAACAGTTTTCAAAAAATTGTTGAATAAGTTGTTTTATCCCAATGGTTTTTCATAACCATTGTGATATGAATTTTATATCAGGATTATCCCATTAATTTTTAAAATTGTTGGTATATGATATCCATATGCACACATCCCATGCATGCTCCACTACTCACATTACATTTCCAATCTGAAACCAAGCGGCATTCAACATTCCAGTTGATTCCCCAACAATTTAGATATCTTATTTGTTCTTCATTTAATACCATTATAATTTAATATTAAACTAGTGACTTCCAAATCATCTAGGTATTCTATTAACCATAAATTTCCTTTATATTGTATGTCATAAACACTATGGTAGATAAATTTTTTATCTAAAATTATTAAATAATTGATATGTATAAATCAACATGTGGTTTTTAAAATAAGGGTTCTCAATAATTTTATTGAAGGGGAAGATTATATTTTCATAGTTGTTCATTTTTTATTTCTATTGTATTTTACAAAGAGTATAGTTAGCTATATAATTTTAGATTTTAGAGGATTATATTCATAGCTCAATCCTTATAGGTTGATTCATTCGTGATGTGTCGCTCACTATAATTATCAGTAATGAATTTTCAATATATTGAATTTAATTTAACTCTCTTGGGATTTTTTTTAACTTATCATTTTTCATTTTAATTTATTCACTAACATCAGAAAAATGATTCAATTTAACAACACTCGATTTTTATAGTGTATTCTCACTACAATAATAATCCATGACTATAGTTTTTCACATATCTATGGTACTTAATTATTTCCAATTAAAGGGGAGAGACACAAAGGAACCTATATATAAGTCCTTTATGTCTCTTCAATTTATTAACTCAATTAAACCATATTTAAAAGAAACCCTAATGTATTTATGTTTTATACGGAACTTTATCATAATTAAATCATCGACCCTTCATTGATGAGGAATCACTCTACTGCTCATGTTCCTCCACAAATAACATAAATTAATTGATTGAACACCATATATATTATCAGAAAATATATATTTTATTAATTATAAAAATGTTTAATTACGTATTGTGGGGAGACCACACATATCAAAATCAATACAAAAAACATGAATAACACTATGTTGGTATGTTTAAAGGACCGCATATTTATAAGCACTGAATATCCCTCTTCGAGGACAACCAGGTCATCTCTATGAAGTCGTGTCAAAATGTACGAGTCGTTTACCTCGCACATGGGTCTCTAACTCATTATAATGTCTTATAAAAACGAATTAGAACATTTATCATGTCTAAATTTTTTATTTTTTATTTCCAAAAATTCATATTATGTCACTGTGTGACCATACGTCACAAATATTGTGACTAACCATATTGTTCTCATAATACTTCTCAAGTTGTTGAAACTCAAATAGTTTCATCATCGATCATCTTTCACTTATATTGAGACAATCCCAATTCTTTCTCAATAACTGATCAATATTATCTCTTGGATAGATCATTCCATCACACTTAACCCATAACATTTATCATCCATCACCATAATGAAATATTAATCACATACAATAGGATCAAGACCTCTATTCCTATAAGAATACAGTTATAAACATTGATCCATTTACCAATAAAATGGATTCTCACTATTCCATTAGACAATATAATACTTTAAATGAAAAAACCATATAATATAATATTAATTGGACACTGAGACAATTTTCCACTAACCTAAATAACATTCTTGATCTCCACATATCAGCGATAGGCACTTGGAGATCAATAAATAACCATTGGGAATAATTTCTCCCTCAAAAAATTACTATATAGAGTAAAATATGGAAGAATCATCAGATATATATCAATCAATACACATATATCATAGCACAAATAGAAAGTAATAAAACTGAAAGAAGAACATAACAATCAAAATACACTAGTAGGTGGTCCATGACCATCCACCATGTCCCAAGTCACCCACTGTTAGTCACCATAAATTTAAACAAACAAATTAAGTGAGAGATCAAACACCAGATATTGGATAATAAATTGCTATAAACACTAAACTATACAAGAAGGGAGTGATCTAAAAAACCTGTAGGAATCCACCAAATATTCTATGCAATTACTTCATAAGAAGAATGAAATATGCTAAAATAATGGAATAAATAATAGAGTATGAGAATTAGTTAAATAATATATTTTTAAATATTTTAAAAAAAAATTCAAATTATAGCTGTAAAACATGCCATTTTATCATTTAAAAACTAGTCTATTTTCATGAAAAGCAACGAAAATAATTTCAGAAGATAAATTCTGATAATAAAAAAAGTATGACTATATTATCCGTATATAGAGAGATGAAAATCTTAAATATATTAGAGTCATAATGCATATTAATAGTAAATAAATAAATCAATGCAACTACAGTGCCAAATAGTGAAAAAGAATGTTGTCATGTATCAAGATCATGTATATGGAAATCATAGGTATAACCTAGGTATGATAGTGAGTCTACTTAAGAATATATTATTAGATTAAAATATGAAATTTATGACCCGTCCTAGTGGGTCCCGTGTTATGACTACCCCATGTCCACCTCTAATATGCCAGGGGATTGGGACTATCACCGAGTATGTATATCACACCAATGGGAGGTTATTTCCTATGTACCTGTACACATGCACACTTCTCCAAGACACAAACGATTAATTGTAAAAACACTAAGTAAACAATGCATGTATACATTATATTCCAACCATATTTTAATGATGGGAAACTAAAGTGTAGTGATGTAAACTGGGATAGAATACAAGACCACAAAAATAAAAGTCTATAAACCACAAAGTCCAACCTATAGAAAATGGTACTCGGAATGCTACTACAATCTATTAGGACACATTGGCCTACCATAACTCACAATGATCTCTTTGGTCCTAGTCCACCCATGACTCTGAAAAAATGTCATTTGTATTCACAAGACATTAAAATGTGTGGGAAAAGCCTATAAATGGTTGAGTTGAAAAACACTCTGTAAGGAACCCTGAAACTACAAAGGAATAATAAAAAGGGAACCCACACACAAAATACCACATAGGAAATACCAAAAAGTTAATAACACATAGTAAATTACACGATGGAATATTATAATAAAACTCTAAAGATATACACCCACAACCCATATATCAAGAATATCTTTATATACTGTGTATAATGAGACACACATTCTCTGTGAGACACATAGTAACCATGAAACACATAGTCTACGTAAGACACCTAGACTTTAGGAATCACACAATCTCCATGAGACACATAGTCACTATATAACATACAGTACATGGGAGTTAAAGAGTCTCCATGAGACTCACCGTCTCTATAAGATGCATAGTCATTAGGAGTCACCCAGTCTGTATTACACACCAAGTCTCAATGTCACATCTTTTGAGTCAATAAGGTTTTCCTTATGAATTTTCCATTCCTTCTTGTTTTGAAAATCACAAACACCTTATCATTAAGGACAATTTCTTTTATAAGAAAAATTTCTTTTATAAGAAAAATTATATTTTATAAGAAAAATTGCTTTTATAAGGAAAATTTCTTTTATAAGGAAAATATCTTTTATAAGGAAAATAGCTTTTGTAAGAAAAATTATCCTTATCATATTTTCATTCATATTTTTCCTAAGTATAAGACTCAGATTCATTTCTATATTCTCGGAATTGTTTGAAACTTTGATATGATGTATTCTGTTTTAGGATCCGAATTCTGGATAAAAACTGTAATAAAGTATTCACTCTGAAATTCTGGATAAGAACTGTAATAAAGTTTCACTCTGAAATCCAGATGAGAACTGTGATAAAGTTTCATTCCGACCTCCGGATACGAACTCTGATTAAGTTTACTCCAGATTCAGTATATGAATCCTTATGATGTTCGACAATGAATTCTCATTATGAATTATGATGAGGAATTCTCATTACAAATCCTGATGATGAATTCTCATTACGAATTCTAATGACGAATTCTCATTCCGAATTCTCCTATTAAACAGAATCTGATCATCTTTGTTTTATACACTCCGTATTTGTTTAGACTCCAAAAAATTATTTTTGTTTACACTCCGAACATTCATTCTGAACTTTTGAGTTAGATTTTAAACTGTGTCGTACATTCTTTTACACTTGTTTTGTTATAAAATGATGTCGTCTATTCTGTTATAAACTAACCGTTGGCTACGTGACACGTGTACAGGTCCCTCCGATTTTTAAGGAAAATATGACCGTTGGGAAGGAGGCCGACCTTACCTATAAATAGGAGCTCATTGGAAAGATCTCAAGAGAAGGAAGTTGATCAATCTAGAGACCACATGTTGCTATGGTGATATATAGATAGAGAAAGCTTTTCATTCCTTGTGCGTACTGAACCACTCATTTAGTTTTTCCTTCGTGCAACTCGGAATGTTGGTGATTACATTCGAGGTCTTATGGGGATAGTAAGACAGAGGTGCCGACTACCTTGAAGTTTGAGGGCTTCCTTGCTGAGGAAGACAGAGGTGACCAACTACCATGAAATTGAGGGCTTGCGGGGATAGCAAGACCGAGACTCCGATCTTCTTATCAAGGGCTTACCCTGGTCTGGGTAAGACAGACTTGCTTGAAAGTATAAATCAAGGGACCTTTATCCAAGGTTGTTGGATACCCTTCTCTTTGGGTTAAAATACTTATATCATGTTACTTGTAGTTTTACTACTTTTTTATTTCCACTTCATTTTGTATTATAAAGAAAGTATAACATTCTTGTACTTCCTTACTTGTACTCAATTTCATTTAGATTCTATACGCATTAAGGTTGAATCTCATATATTAATCTTTTGTTATGTTTTAATTTCCGGAACCATATTTCCAGAACCTACTTTTGGAATCTCTTTCCATGTTTTCATTTGGTATTAGAGGCATTGTAAATTTGCTTAAGATTAACTTTGTTAAACATAGCTCTTTCTTTTGTTTAAGGAAAACACAGTTATTCTTAACTAACATTAAAGGTTCCAAATGAATTTTTAAAGTATACAATTCACCCCCCTCTTGTAAATTGAGCATCTACATCATTATTTCGATCCTACAATTGATATTAGAGGAGGTCTCTAAAATACTTGTACTCGTGTATATGTTTTTCTTGCTCACTTTATCATTCTGACCTTTCTCATTCCGTACGTTCCAATTCCTTACTTTCCCATTCCAAACATTCCCATTCCGGACTTTGTTATTACGAATCATTTCTATTAACATGTTTGTGGTGTGAAGGTTATTATAATTATGGAAGGAATTAATGTTGGTTCTATTGATAATATAAATCCTACAAGATGACCAATATTTGATGGCAATGACTATGAGTACTGGAGAGATCGAATGAAGAATTTTGTTATCAATACTGGAGTAGAAAATTTTGTTATTCCTACTGGAGATTATAAAATTCCTGACAAAGAAGTTAGAACTTTTACTAACCAACAAAAGCAAGAGTATCGACTCAATTATAAGGTATGCAATACAATACATTGTTCAATGACCAGAAATATATATAGCCAAATTTCTTCTTGTGAAGCAGCTAATTGTATCTGGAAGAAGTTAGAGGTTACACACATTGGAACTTCTAAAGTGATTGAGACTAGGAGAGCTATCTTTAGACCTAAATATCATGGCATTAATTTTTCTTATGGAGAACCAATTTGTAATGTTCAAAAGAGATTTATGACTATCATCAATAGTCTATAGTCTATGGGAGAAAAAGTCTTAGATGATGATTCTCTTGTGGATAAGATAATTGATATCATGCCCAATGAGTGGGAATCCAAAAGAACTGCTATAGATGAGAACAGGAAGGTCACTCAAATTTCTCTTGATGAGTTATTTGGAACTCCTCTCCAACATGAAACCAGAATGAAGAATGAAGACAACATCAAAAAGAAAAATGGAAATGGTACTGTTTCTTTTACAACAACATCAAATCATATGAATTCTAAGACTCCTGAGAGAGTAATCAGATCCAAGCCTAAGAAGATGGTAGTTCAGTCAGATTCTAGTGAGAGTGAAATATCAGAAAATGAATTAGCAAATCTTGCTCGACGGATGAACAAGATAGCTGGCGAGAGAAATTTCCAATCCAAGTATATGAAAAAGAAAGGAATGATAAGAAAGATGGAGAAGTCACTTGTTATGAATGCAAGAGAGTTGGACATATTAGACCATATTTCCCTTTGCTTAAAAAGAATGAAAGGAAAGAAAGGCATTCAGACAGGAACATGAAGAAGTATTATAAAGCCAAAGATAAGAATGATTTGATAGCTAATGATACCTGGAGTGTCAGTGGTGGTGATTCTTCAGATGAATCTTCTGATTATGAATCTTTAGGACAGAAGAATCTTGGTCTTATAGCTATATTACTTATTGATAATCATTGTTTTATGGATAAGCTACGAAATGCTGAATCATTGACCAATGTTTCTTTAAATTATAATGATAGTGAGTATTATAACTCTTCTAATGAATAATCCTCTTCTGATGAAGAAAATACTTTACCTACATATGAAGAAGTCTCTAGGATTGATGAACCTATTGAGATTGAGAATTCTAAACTCAATAAGAAACATGATAATGCAAAATCTAGGAATTCTATTCTTACAAAAGAAATATCAGATCTTTTTAATGATCTTGATAGGAAAAATTCTGATTTTGAAAGTATTTTAAAAAATATTGAGGAAGAAAGTTCTGAGAAGAACAAACATTCTAAAGAATTAGAAAAAGTAATTTCTAAGAAAAATGTTTTCAAGCGTTTCTCTATTTATAAAACTAATGATTTTGAGGATAAAAAATTGGTTATAAAACTCAAGTCCGATATTTTTTCCTTAAATAAGTGTTTATCAAACATTACCCATGGTAAGGAAAACATTGATAAAATATATTCCAAAATACGACCTTTAAGAAATAAATCCGAATTTGGTTATACCCATGAAAAATCATTTTTCAGTAACAATTATTTCGTTCCTCAAAGTGCCCCATTTTGTACCAAGTGTCAATGTGGTGGTCACTGGGCATAGAATTGTTCCTTAAAGAAAACCCATTCTCTAGGATTTCACAAAGCTTATTTTTCTAAGAAGATGAGGGTACCTAAAATTTTATTATCTGGAAATCTCGGATCCAAGAAAGTTTGGATACCGAAAGTCTAATTCTCTTCTTGATTTCAGTAAAATAAAGAGATTACCAGCAAAAAAACATGGTACATGGATAGTGGATGTTCCCGGCACATTACTGGTAACAAAAGCTATTTTGAAAATATTATAAAAACGAAAGGAGGAAAGGTACCTTTTAGATATAATGCTAAGGGAGAGATTGTTGGTATTGGTAATATTTTTCTTCTTGGTAAAACCTTGATTTTAAATGTTCTTTTTGTTAAGGGTCTTAAGCAAAACCTCATTAGGATAAGTCAATTATGTGATGAAGGTTACCTTTTGAATTTTAGGAATGATATGTGCTTAGTTCACAATACCAAGGAATAATTTATTCTCTAATCCAATATGCAAGAGAATGTTTACACCTTGAACCTAGAAGACTTTAGAAGCGAAGATTTACCTTGCCTAAGTGCAATGGAAGATCATTCCTAGTTATGGCATAGAAGACTAGGTCACTGTAACCTTAGGAACCTATGTAAACTCTCTAAGAAGATACTAGTTAAGGATCAACCGGAGCTTAGATTTGATTATTCTAAAGTTTGTGATCCTTGTCAATATGGCAGGAAAAATAAATCTAGTTTTAAATCAATCAGTGAAGTCTCAACAACCGTTGCATTACAGTTAGTGCACATGGATATTTTCGGTCCAACACAACCTAGAAGTATTGGAGGCAAATACTATGTGTTTGTTCTAGCTGATGATTACACTACATTTACTTGGGTCTATTTTCTAGCAAAGAAGTCTGAAGCTTTTTCTTATTTCAAAAGTTTTAGAGCTCATGTTAAAAATGAGAAAAACCTTCCATTGAAAACTATTCATAGTGATCATGGAGGAGAATTTTAGAATTCTGATTTTGAAGCTTTTTGTAGTAGAAAATATATTACTAACAATTTTTCAGCACCTAGAACTCCTCAACAAAATGGTGTAGTTGAGAGAAGAAATAGAATTCTTCAAGAGATAACTAGAACAATGTTGAGTGAATATTCTATAGCTAGACATTTCTGGGTTGAAGCTGTAAGTACGGCTTGCTAAACTATAAATCGAGTTTTGATGAGACCATTTCTTAATAAAACTTCTTATGAGTTATGGATTGGTAGAAAACCAAGACTATCTTACTTCAAGGTTTTTGGTTGCAACGTATTAATTTTGAATACTAAAGATAACTTACATAAATTCGCACCAAAATCTGATGAAGGAATTTTCTTAGGTTATTCCACAACTTCTAAGGCTTATAGAGTTTTTAATAAAAATTCTTGTACTATTGAAGAAACAGTACATGTAAAATTCGATGAGTCTGATCCTTTTGTTTTTTAAACCAACCCAGCCTACATCCTCAGATGTGTTTTCAAAAACTGATTATCACCCTTTGATGGAATAATCATCTGACAAGGATAATGTTCAAGAAGATATTCTTGAAACATTTACCCTAGAAGACTTTCTACCCTATGTTGATGAACAGGCTTTTCAAAACCCAAATCAGGAATTTCTTAAGAATCACCCCAGTGATAGTATCATTGGTGATGTAAATCAACCTGTAAGGACTAGAAGTTCCTTAAGAAATGAAGTAGAACATCAAGCATTTCTTTCCCAATTAGAACCTAAAAGCACTGATGAATCTTTAGTTGATGATGATTTGATCAAAGCCATGCAAGATGAACTAAATGAATTCGAAAGGAATAAAGTACGGACCTTGGTTGAAAGACCTAAGGAAACTTCTGTTATTGGAGTAAAATGGGTTTTCAGAAATAAATGTGATGAAAATGGAGTCTTTGAAAGAAATAAAGCTAGACATGTTGCTAAAGGCTATAATCAGCAAGAGGTAATAGACTATGAAGAAACCTATGCTCCAGTAGCTAGACTTGAATATATCCGTATTCTACTTGCCTCTGCAGCATTCTTTAATTTCAAACATTTCCAAATGGATGTGAAATGTGCTTTTCATAATGATTATGTTTATGGGGATGTTTTTGTTGAACAACCTCCTAGCTTTGAAGAAACAAAACATCCTGATTATGTTTTTAGACTTACCAAAGCCCTGTATGGACTTAAACAAGCCCCACGAGCATGGTATGATAGACTCACTTGATTTTTTCTTCCAAATAACTATTTTAAGGGAAATGCAGATCCAACCCTTTTCATAAAGAAGGATATGAAAAATGTTTTGATTGTTCAAATTTATGTTGATGACATCATATTTGGTTCAACTCAGCAATCTTTGACTGACTCTTTTGCAAGTCTAATAAAATCTAAGTTTGAAATGAGTATGATGGGTGAGTTAACATTTTTCATTGGTTTTCATATTTCTCAAAAACCAGAAGTAACCAATATATCTCAACATAAGTATATTAATGATCTTCTTAAAAGATATGGTTATGACAAAACTAAGAGTATAAGTACTCCTATTGGTACCTCAAACTCTTTAGATCTTGATGAAGCTGGGAAAGCAGCAGATCAAACATCTTTTAGAGGTATGATAGGGAGCCTACTATACATAATAGTTAGTCGACCAGACTTAATGATTTCAGTATGCTTATGTACAAGATATCAATCCAATCCCAAATAATCTCACTTAAAGGCAGTAAAAAGAATTTTTCGCTACCTTAAGGGAACCATGGATCTAGGATTATTTTATACTTCGGGAAATGATTTTATCCTAAAAAGCTTTTCTGATGCTGACTTTGGAGGATGTATAATGGATAGAAAAAGTACATATGGAACTTGTCATTTCTTAGGAGATTCGTTAGTTTCTTGGTACTGCAAGAAGCAACATTCTGTAGCACTCTCCAATGCTGAAGCTGAATATGTAGAAGCTGGTAGTTGTTGTGCTCAAGTGTTGTGGATGCAACACACACTCACAGAATATGGCTTGAGTTTTACTAAAAGTCAATTTTTTTGTGATAACAGAAGTGCCATTTCCCTTAGTAAGAACCCTGCACATACCTCCCGTGAAAAACACATAGATATTTGGCATCACTTTCTTAGGGATCACACACTTAAAGAAGATATTATTCTTCAATTTATTCAACACAAGATCAACTTGATGATATTTTCACAAAATCTTTTCCTTCTGGTAGATTTGAATATATTAAACAGAAGTTAGGAATGATAACCATAAGGTAATATTTCTTAATTAAACTTTCTATTGAAAAAGTCTCCTTACCGCAATAAACTCCTTTTCATAGGGGGAGTACATTTGATTGTTAGATTAACAAAGTTTTTCAAAATTTGTTTTCAAACTTTTCGAAACTAAAATTCCGGAATGGAATTTCTGGAACTAAAACTTTCCAGAATGGATATTTTCGTATAAAAAACTTCTGGAATTGAAATGTTCGTATTGAAAACATCCGGAAGGGAAAATTTCGTGCTGGTACTTTCATAACGGGATTTTCATACCGAATCTTTCATAATTAGTTTTTCGTTTTCAAATTTTGTAATAAAATTTTCGTACTGAGTTTTTCTTATTGAGTTTATTTTTTCTAGTGAGTTTTCCGAATTTTTTCTTTTCGTAATAATGAATTTTTCATAGTTTTCGTAAGAATGTTATCAATTACGAATAATCTTACTAAGCCAATCCAAAAGTTATGATTTCCTTACTCAAGTTTTCATAATCATACTTTACTTGATGGAATTTTCTTATATCTTTTTTCGGATTATATTTTTCATAATTCTTTGTTCTAAAAAAACCTCAAAAGATCGGATTAAAGAGAATTGGTTTTTGACCGTCAGATATAATCTCAGCTTATCACAACCGTTCGATCAACCGTGGAAGTTGAACTGTTTTCTGGTTGCTTATATAAAGGGGACCCCAAACGGTTGTCCCACATCGGTCTTCAAGCTCCAGTGTCGCGAAGCTCTACCTCTCTGTTTTATGACCATTCCGAACCTCATCTTTTTCCGTTCCAAACTTCTCAGGGTTCTTCAGATCCGAATGTCTGTGGAAGTAGCTTCTCAAGTCATGTCATCCTCTAAGACGATTTCGAAGTGGTTAGTATATAGAGAGAGGCTGGTTCATCCGGATATATTCAACAAGAATGACTCTCTTATTTCCAAGAATGTAAAACTTAATGGTTGGGAAGATGTTGCGATGTCAAAACCCGGGAATCAAGATGAAGTGTATTCAGATTTGCTTATAGAGTTCAATGAAACAGTCTCCTTTCTTAAGGACGATGGAAGGGATAAGTTGTCTTTTAAGTCTTATGGTATGACTTATAACTTTCATATGCCAATGGAGCCAGCTTGGAAGGGCTAATAATGAAGGTGAAGCTGAATTCATATCTCATGTGTTGCCGGATTCAAAAGGTAGCTTCGACAAGGAAAAATCTTTAGAAACACTCAGACTAGAAGATGACAAGGCTTCAAAGATTTCTTCTCTATCTACAAATTTCTGGATTCTAGAGTTATGGGTACAAGGCCTTATCGTACCGAGGAAGGGTGAAAAAGACATCTTAAAGAAGAGTGAGATCTACATCCAAGATTTTTTGATAAATTTGAAGAAGTTTAATTTGATGAAGCACATTTTTATCACTCGTGAGAATGTGAAGAAGGAAATATAAGAGCTCAGATTATAATGTATACAGCAATCCTCTCGAAGTTGATAGTTCGGTGCCTTGAGTCATTCAAGGAGGCTTGCAAGTATAAGCCAAGAGTTTGAATGATTAAGCTGGTGAGTGATCGTACACTTAAAATAATGGATGTAGCTTTTGACAAGAAGACTGGTCAGTTTGTTGATTCACCTGCTCAAGAAGAAAGAGTTCCGAAAGTTTTTGATCTGGAATCCTCTAATCCGGTAAGGAATAGAAGTTGAATGAAGTGCAAGTAGAAGCAGAGAATACCAAGTCTAAGGAAGTTCATTCAACACCTCCAAAACTAAAGAAGAAGAAAGCTTACATAGATGAGGTAGTTTCTAAATGGAGGGAGATCAAAGAAAATAGAGTGCACGTGGAGCCTGAGTTTAGCTTGGACCCTGCGGAGGCTAAGGCCTTGAAGGAAAGAACTGCGGATGAGCTCGAAATACAAGTGAAAGAAAAGAAGTTCAAGAAGAAGATGTTTGAGGCTGAGGTAGCTCAGCCTTTGTTAAAGTTTAACGAGATGGTTTCAGCAAACATTCCTGTTCCAAGATCTTTTTCATTGGAATCTCTACCTAAGAATCCAGGAAGAGACTTTGTTGCTCCGGATGAGGCAGTAGCTAATCCTGTTGAGTAAATAGAGAAGATTGAGCAAGTAAAAGAAGAAGATGTTGTTGCTGAAGGATGTGGTGAAACCAGAGATGTTTTGAAACAAGTAGATGATTATAAGGGGACTCCTTCCGAACATTTTTCACTGCGAACCTCAGAAGCTGAGTCTTCTATGCTAGTCACTCCGGCAATGGAAGAAGAGAAAGGAGAAGAAGAAGTAGCTTATCATGTAGAGGAAGAAAAACATCTACATGATATTTCTAAAATGGAGAATGTAGAGGTTGGTGATCAAAAAGTTCCTGAAGAGGAAGACAATATTGTTCAAGTTTCTGATAGTGAAAAGGGAACTCTGGAACATGATTCTATTTCGAAAAGATACAAGGGAAAGCAAATTTTTTCTGATACTCTGAGCTCAGTAGTGGTGAAGAGAAAAGAAGTTGGTAGTTCTTCAAAGAGAAAGCTTGACCTAGTTGGAGAAGAAAATTCTCCAAGCAGAGTCTCGTATTCAGAGTCATCTTCGTTAGGGCATGATTTTGTTTTTCAGTCTTTAAAGAAGTTAGTAGGTTCTATTCCGACCTTCTCAAGCATTGATTCAAGATTCCAGATGCTCCAACATGCTTTGAATCAGAAAACAGACTCCGTATCTATGGTTATGGATAAGTGTGTTGAGATAGAAGCTCAATTAAAATCTTCCATTGTCGGCTATGAGGCCCATAAAAGATCTTTCAAGAAGATGATCAGTTGGTCAAGGAAGACTGTAGAAGAAATGAGGCTCTTTGATTAATTTCAAGATAATGTTAAGGATGATTTTGAGACTGAGGACAAGAAAATAAATGAGCTGACTTCTTCATTTGAAGAGAAGCTGATAGATGAAAAGAACATCCGGATTCAAGAAGTCAGAGATCTGAATGGGAAGCTGAATTCTGTCTCTCAAAACAGGATGTTTGAATGGGATCATCAGATTGAGTTTGAAGAAAAGTTGAAGGCTTAGGAAGAAACGCTTAAAACTCATGAAGAAAAGATTCAATCCCAGGAAGAAAATATTGAAGCCCAAAATGCATGAATTGTTGTGTTAGAGAAGAAAGATGAAGAAGATCATAAAGACTTAAAAAAGATAAAGAATATTCTTAAGGGTCTCATGACAAAAGAAAAAGATCCAAAATAGACGGATCTGATCTTTTGTTGTATCTAAATTTATTTGTTTTTGAGCCTTTCAAACATAATAAAAATTTGTGCTTTCTCGTTTCTTTTGTTGTTGCTACTAATTTTTCAGGTACTTTTCTATATTTTCCATTACCTCTAATTCTTTTTGAAAATCACAAATGGGGAGAAGGAAAAGATCCTTAAGAAAAATGAACTCTAATAAGATCTTATCTAAGGAGGAGTTTTTTTATTAAAGAAGACTTTCTTATTCATAATGAAATGTCACTCCGGAAATCTAGAATACGATCCGTAGAGTTGCAAAGCCTAAGGGGGAGTTAGTCGTATTCATCAATATCCTTAATGAAAAGGGAGAAAAACCATAATGTTTTTCCTTTTCTTAAAATTTCTTTTTCGTAAGGATGTTTGTGCTTTCCAAAAAGGGGGAGATTTTTGAGTCAATAAGGTTTTCCTTATGAATTTTTCATTCCATCTTGTTTTGAAAATCACAAACACCTTATCTTTAAGAAAAATTGCTTTTATAAGAAAAATTTCTTTTATAAGGAAAATTGCTTTTATAAGGAAAATCACTTTTATAAAGAAAATTGCTTTTGTAAGAAAAATTATCCTTATCATATTTTCATTCATATTTTTCCTAAGTATAAGACTCGGATTCATTTCTATATTCTCAGAATTGTTTGAATCTTTGATATGAAGTATTCTATTTTAGGATCCTAATTCTGGATAAGAACTGTAATAAAGTTTTCACTCCGAAATTCTGGATAAGAACTGTAATAAAGTTTCACTCTGAAATCTAGATGAGAAATGTGATAAAGTTTCATTCCGAACACTGGATACGAACTCTGATTAAGTTCTACTCCAGATTCAGGATACGAATCCTTATGAATTTCGACAACGAATTCTCACTACGAATTCTGATGAGGAATTCACATTACAAATCCTGATGATTTATTCTCATTACGAATTCTGATGACGAATTCTCATTCCGAATTCTCATTCCGAATTCACCTATTAAACATTATCTGATCATCTTTGTTTTATACACTCCGTATTTGTTTATACTTCAAAAAAGAAATTTACACTCCGAACATTCATTCTGAACTTTTGAGTTAGATTTTAAATGGTGTTGTACATTTTGTTACACTTGTTTTTTTATAAAACGATGTCATCTATTCTATTATAAACTAACTGTTGGCTAAGTGAAACGTATAAAGGTCCCTCTGATTTTTAAGTAAAATATGACCGCTGGGAAGGAGGCCGACCTTACCTATAAATAGGAGCTCATTTGAATGATCTAGAGAGAAGGAAGTTGATCAATCTTGAGACCACACACTGCTAAGGTGATTTCTAGATAGAAAAATCTTTTCATGCCTTGTGCGTACTAAACTGATCGTTTAGTTTTTTCTTCGTGCGACTCTAAATGTTGGGGATTACATTCGAGGACTTATTGGGATGGAAAGACAGAGGTGTCGACTACCTTGAAGTTCGAGGGCTTCCTTGCTGGGGAAGACAGAGGTGACCAACTACCTTGAAGTTGAGGGCTTGCGGGGATAGCAAGACAGAGACTCCGATCTCCGTATCGAGGGCTTACCTTGGTGTGGGTAAGACAGACTTTCTTGAAAGTATAAATCAAGGGACCTTTATCCAAGGTTGTTGGATACCCTTCTCTTTGGGTTAAAAGACTTATATATTGTTACAAGTAATTTTACTACTTGTTTATTTCCGCTACATTTTGTATTATAAGGAAAGTATAACATTCTTATACTTATGTACTCGTACTCAGTTTCATTTAGATTCTATACGCTTTAAGTTAGAATCTCATATTGTAATCTTTTGTTAAGTTTCAATTTCCGAAACCATATTTCCTGAACCTACTTTTGGAATATCTTTCACAGTTTTCATTTGGTATTAGAGGTATTGTGAATTTGCGTAAGTTTAACTTTCTTAAACATACATCTTCCTTTTTTAAGGAAAACACAATTATTCTAAACTAACATTAAAGGATCCAAAGGAATTTTTAATGTATACAATTCTCCCCCCTCTTGTAAATTGAGCATCTACATCATTATTTCGATCCTACAACATCTCTCCATATGATTCCACTAAATGAATTATCATTCTGAGGGAGCATACCACTCAATAATTTACGTTTTATATATACTTCCACAAAACCCAACTTAGGATATCTCAAAAGGAATTTCTCATCGCAGGGGTCCCAATACCGCAGATGGTCTGTCAAAAGGACATATGAATTGAATATTACAGTAGTTTAGACATTTATAAGGGGTCCAATGGATTGTGGACTGACCATGGTGGTTCACTGTGCCATGAAATCAGAGTCTATTGTGGGTCACGGTTGATCACCACGGTCGATCGTGCTCTGATACGACCACCCGAGTCTGAAATGGGTCTGACCTGACCCAACCTACTGTGTCGACTCGGTCCGTCTGCCCTAGCCCAAATTAGTTGGGCCCTACCCACATTGAAACCCGGACCGCTGGTTCTTCCTGACCCACTTCCCAGAACAATCAAATTACTGGGTCTTTTCTACCTGGTGCGCCATTACTCCGCATCCTTTGGCCTTCATCATCTATTGTGCAGCCACTACAGGATCACATGTTGTGTTTTCCTCGTGTCACATGCTCGTTCTCTACCATCGCTAGTTATGTAGGCTGCCACTACACTTATGCTGGAAAGAAATCTAAAAAAATAATACTAGTTGATCCATGTGTTATGAGATAAATTGAATCAGCCTCAGTTTTGTCTTACCACCAATCAAGGGGTCTGATCACGTTTAAAGCCTCCCAAAAATTTGAGCAACAACAAAGAGGGTCCAATGGTGAAGAACTCCATGAAAATTGGAGAGAAGAATGAAAATAACTCCAAATGTATCGAACCTCCCCATGTTTTAGGTCTATAAAAATTCATTCCAAATATAATGAAGAACTAATAAATAAATAATCATAGTGATTTTTCTCCCATTAAAACCCCACAACCAAGCCCGTAACTAATGAATGATTGAATCATGGATCAAAATGTTAATGGGTTAGTTCGTGTATATCATTGAATTAATAAACGGGTAATTATATATAAATTAATTCCCTACCATGATTTGGATCAGTAATTGATGTGGAGTGGTTTCTTTATCGTCGTTTTTGAGATCCGCTTACTTCATTGGAACGATGATCCATGGTCTAGTATATGATCTGTCATCATTCGTTGGAGAAGGATCATTCTCCTTTCTTTTGAGGAATTCTAGGTTTATGGTGAAAACCACAAATTCTCCACAAATTTTATCTTAAAATGTAAACTCCATATCTTCATCCAATTAAATTAAATAAAACAGAACATAATTTATTTTATTCTATAAAATGTACAAAAAATACTTCTCACAGCCGACTCGCGTCGTTGATGTTTGGAATATCTTAATGTATAATCTCTACTATGAATGCAATAGTTCCCTCATATTTTTCATATGAGATCATTTTTAGGAGTTATTCTATTTTTCTAGTAAAACTATGTGCATATGATATATAATATTTTAATATTATTCAAACAATTGTTCTTGGCACCCCAATCCTTAGAATCACACACTATATTAGCTCTTGGTCTGAAAATAAATCTATATAATTACTAAATATAACATATGGAAAATATGAGATTTTACAATTTCCCCACCTTGATACTTTATGTCCCCAAAATCCAAAAAAATGTATACTCAATCAAAAGCAGCTACTGAACATGAATCTAATCCTCCATCTCCTAGGTGCTCTCCTGGAGATTCTCACACTTCCATCGAATGTGCACCAGATGAATTGAACACCCATGAAGTATCATCTCCGGATGATCCTTGATATCCACTATGTACACAGTAAAATATTCTCTTCATCTATTTTAACACCCCAACATTTTATATAATGTTATTTCTTCAAATTAATTCAATAACTTGGATTACACGCAACACTGAGTTCAAACACACCACGACATACCAGACTAGCCGTTCAAAAGCACATATGAAAAGTATTAATTGAATTTTGAACTTTATATAATCGTTATAATTTTAGAATCCATATAATGAGTTTCTTAGACATAATGTAAGAAAAAAAAATTCCAGAAGAAATAAGTATTTGCAAAATATTCAATTTTATCTCCTTTTAATGGAGAACTTTTCAGAAATCCAATATTTGAAACTTTTATTTATTCAATTTGACAAAATAACCTTCTTCTTAAAAATTAGGACATAGGAATTAAGTTTGAAAAAATTATTGGTGTTTTTCTGATAACTTTTATATTTGGGTGAATAGTGAAAAATACTATATTTTAACTGAAAATAGCTTTATTAATAAAAATAATTTAGATTGAAGAATTATAAATTTTAATGGTTTGTAAGTATAATTAGATTATATTTTAACCATTTAATCCAATAATGGTATCTGTAAGTAATTTCACATTGAAATTGGACATAAACAAGTGTCAATATTTTGATAGTTATTATTTCTAAAAAATATGCCTTTTATTTATGACAACGCAAATTAATTTTAAATTAATTAAGGAAACTTCTATGTTTTCAAATTGGTAAAATATAATTCATTTTTGAATTCATAATATCAAAATTATCTTTGGGTGAATTTTTGGTATTTTTCTGAAAACGTTAATTTTTTTATTAATAGTGAAAAACACTGAGTTATTATTTAAAACCGGCTTTTTATTTAAATAATTATTTATATTATTTTGATTTTATTTAAGTAAAAATAGATACATAATACCTATATTAATTCAATGTTATTCATTGGATTAGGTTTATAATAAATATAGATATATAAAAAATTTATCGAACTTTTTACCCTCTTTTACCCACCTCTTAAGAGCATTTGTAAATTTACATAAAACATAATTTTACCACTTCTATGTGTTTAATTTCAAAAATATTAGAGACACGGTTGATATCAGTTAGTAAAATGTTGTTCAAAAAAACGAAAATAGTTTTTGATGAATATTAACTGTTTACTTTTATTTACCAAGGTTAAAAGTAAACAGGGTAATTAAGGGTAAAAATGGTATTATTATTACCCTAAATCATGTAATAATTCTATTGGATAAGTATAATTAGACCGAAAACAACCTTATAAATAAAATATAATCCTTTAGGTCCACTTGGATAAGATTAGTACATCCATTATTATTTAATTCAAAGAAGAGTTAAAAATGTAAAATTCCATGTTTAATAAATAAAACATATTCAATAAAGGGTTATAAATAAGATAAATATGACTATAAATATTAATTATAAATCTAAAAATATTTCCAACATGATGGTCTTTTATTTATAAATTTAGAAATTAATTAATTAAATTTATTTTTGACACAATGATGATGCAGTAATTATCGTATTAATGAAAGATTAAAATAATTGAAATAATAAATATCCAAATAAAAGTAATCTTATACTTATTATAATTTCTACTAATTTTCTAGGTTAATATGACATGTTAGGGTTGGATAGATGAATTCTGTTTGAAGTAATAATGATGTTAGGAATTTATAAAAAGCAAAATACCAAATAGTGTCAAAATAGACATAAAAGAGTTTTTAAAACAAATATTATATTATTAATAGATATTCTATTCCTAAAAATAAAAGGATTGGCCAAAGGTCGTAAATAATATTATATATGTCATTAATAAAGCACATGAGGTTCTTTTATAAGTTTATTGTGTGTTTATTAACCATATAATATAAAAATACAAAGAGACCTAGTAAATGTCAAACTATTTAACTAAGAGTTAAATCTAAATGATAAAGTTAAAATAGTGACAAAAACCTATCTAAAACCAATTGGTTGAGTTCTTTCTGACCCATCCCCGCCTTAGACATTATTTAATTCATTTTGGAGCCATTGGAAACCGAAAATTATTTTATTATAAAATAATATTTCTAGTTTTTCCTAAGGTGCCCCTCACCCATATTATAAAAGGGAACCCCCTCCATCAACATCACACCATTAAAGCCTTTTGGCTTGGCCACCCCCTACCCAAATACCTTCTCAACTATCCTCCCTTCATCCTATAGGACTACCTTATAAAGATCCGGAAATCCCATGGAATATTTTTTTAATGCATGGGATTTTTATGAGTCCGTGAAAAATGACGATGCATGATTTTGAGGCACGGTGTGCCCGGAATCAATTACTGGTGTTTTGTTCAGATACGTTCCGTAAAAGTACAAGTGAGATTTTATATCTCTTAAACCTATTCTCAGAACTAAAATCCAAGGGCACTGTTGAAATCACATCGCCGATATTCACTTAAGAAGACTTTCACCTCTAAGGAAGATGGTTGGAATTAAAAGTTAGTTTTTGGGTTTTTATAAAAAAATTAATAAAATAAAGTGAGCTAATACTTTAATTTTCTATTAAAATCCATGTGGATGTTGGGGGGTTAAAACACTTTCATGGGAGTTGGATGTGGGAACACCACACCTTAACCTCCCTTGGGAGGTTATATTGGTGGGTTCCACCTGAGCATAACCTCCTGCGAGAGGTTACGACGTGGGGAACACCTGATACTGCATAACCTCCCTTTTACATAATAGGGGGTGGGGACCACCTGACCCCTATTGATGAAGGAGGATAAAACCTCTCAACTCTTCCTCATTAAGGATGGAGATCCACTTGAATTCCTCAACCCCCCATTAAATGGGGAGAAACCCCCTTGACCTCTACAAATTAATCCAGGAAAACCTCTCATGAAATAATTAGGTGGAGCCACTTGTTTAAATAATTCCTTTTTGAATTGTTGTTCCAACAATAATAATAGACAAATAATTCCATTATTATTTTCATTTGGGCATTTGGTGGAGCTTGGGAGGAGTAATTCTAGGGAGAAATGCTCCCAATGAAGAATGAAGAACGCTCCGCCGACGATGCACGCCGATCCTCTTCGACTCCTTCCATAGAGATCTATAGACGTGGAACCACTTCCACAACTGTCATGCGAATACGGGAGTGGAAGAGTGCATGGCGTACATGACAAATGAAGACCTTCCTCGTATTCTTCCACAACACTATCAACGAATGACAAATGATCGATAATAAAAAGGTAGGGGTTTATTACATGTTGATATTCGTTTTTATTATCTCTTTCAATGATTAGAAAGGAATTGTTGCAGGTGAATTGTTGACCATCTTCTTCTCTTGATGAGCATTTTTTTATCACCCCAAAACACAGAGGGTGTAGGGAAACTAATATGGCCCACTCCCTCCCTCGATCTCTTGTTATGTTTCTCCGGCATGGAAACGTAACAACAACAGGGCGACGGAGAAGACAATGACAAGATCGTGATACCCGCAACCTTAGTGAATCGTGCTGCCCCCGCGGTGCCCCGCACGTCTCGGTTCAACCCGAGGCTACCCTAAAACCCATGCTGCCTGCCTGCGGGCAGCCAGCACACTGCCCAACAACCAGCGTGCCTCCCGGCGCCCTTCCTGGTCCCCTACCGGCCTTCAGGCACGCTGCCCGGCACCCCGCCCGCCTCCCGGCGCGCTACCTCGTGTGCAGGCTACCTGCCCCGGCCTCCCGACATGCAGCCTTGTGCCCCGGCTGCCTACCCGTTCTCCCGGCGCACAGCTCGGGCCTTCTGCGTGCTGCCCGCGCCGACCCATGACCAGCCCGCGCCCCGTCAGCCTTCCCACCGGCCTCTGGGCTGCTGATCTTTCGAGCAGACACGCAGTGTCCCTTGCGTATTCATTGCATGAACCGGCCAACCTCTTAGGCCGAGTCATCGAGCTGCGCCCCTCGCGGTGCTGGCTGAATCAGCCTCGGCCTTCAGGCCAAGCCGCCTATGCGGCGAATTCCAAGCCGAACCACCCTCGCAGTCTGCTGAGCCGGGCCCAGCAGATCGGGTTGAACATAACAGGAAGACCCACATAACGGGTCGAGTAAGACCCAACAGGTCTGTCCGGGTTGACCCAGACCTGGTCCGCCCAAACTGGGCAGGCCCGCGTTGGTCCGACCGGGTCGGACCGGACCCGGGCCCATTACCAACCCTGTTACTTCCATTGGCCATAACATTGGCACTAAACGACCGTTTGACAAACCGTCCGCGAAGCTAGTTTTCTTGGAGCACGAAGGTCACTTGAGTATACCCCACTAGAGCTTGGGGTAATTTTGAGATATCGTCATGATGGATTGTACACGAATCCAACTAGGACCTTGAGACTAAAAAGCTAATAACTGACAGAACAGGAATCTGATTGATGCGTCGTCTGTTTCTTTGAGAACCCTATGACGAGACAGACCTTTTTCATACCTCTACATGGTAATTTTTGGAATTTTATATATCAACACTAGGCATGAGGATAAGACCCTCCTGGAATCAAGCGTGCATTGTGGAAACCCTGTGGTTGGCTGTACTCTGATGATTGTTATTGGATCATGTGTTGGTTCGACAGTTCTTACTTTTTTTTCCTAGATCATGTGTTGGTTGGATAGAATAGTTTCTCCTAGATCATGTGTTGGTACGATAGTTCTGATGAGAGTTCTTGGATCATGTGTTGGTCCGAAAGTTCTGACTTCAGTTCCTAGATCTTGTGTTTGTCTGATAGAATAGCTGGTCCTGGATCATGTCTTAGTCTGACAGCTCTGATGACTATTCATGGATCATGTGTTGGTTCAAAATTTAGGAATTCTGTTCCTGGGTCATGTGTTTGTCCGATAAAAAAGATGGTCCTATATCATGTGTTAGTCCAAAAACTCTGATGATTCAGTGGCTATATCTGATCATCTCTATCTCTCTACATAAGTTGTACATCTGTGTGAGCTGAGTCAGAGACTTTTGTGTTTTACTCGTGTTTGAGATGGGTTACATGATAAATTAGGTATATGTATTGGTATATACCTATGTAATGGATATATGATGATTAAATACTCTATATTTTTTCCTTGGTTGATTTTGAAAGACCTTGGTGGTCTCGAGGTCCCTACTGAGTGTCATTATACTCGGCCCTGCACGGGCTATGCCTGCTCCTCATTGTGTTGGATGCTGACAATGGACAGTGCTGACGGATTCTGAGAGCACCAGGACTGGACGATACTCAGAGGTGGACCTTACGAGAAGTTGGTAAAAGGAGGAGACTGATGGACATGGAGTGTTGAGAGGCTATCTATGTCATGACCCATCCTCGGGGTCCGTGCTGTGACTACCCCAAGATCGCCTTCCATAGGCAAGGGAATGGCGACTAGCACCAAGGCGTAAATCCCGGTAAAAAGGGAAGACATTGTCTTTGTAATGTAAACAAACTCCATAGAGAAAGAAAGAAGAAGAAGTAAACACGAAGTAAAAACTGAGTACAACAGTAAGTGCGGATAAGTAAGTGGGCCAGAATACAAACTCAAACTGAAAGTAAAGTACAACTGGAAAGGGAAAACAATAACTGAAAGGTAAAACCGCAACGTCGAGCTGTCCACTGGAAGTCCCACCTGAAGGGTGAGTATAGATAGCCTCCACAGCTCCTCGGGTCCAGCCATCCACTCCGAGTATGTCTCGCCCAGTGTTCCACCTTCGGGTACCGACTTGATCCGCAAGCCTCAACCACGATCAGCGTTGTCCGTCGTCTGCAACCAACATAACGTAGTGCGGGCATAGCCCGTGCAGGGTGTAGTTTAAGCTACTCAATAGGGACCCCAAGACCCTCGAGGGTCTCCAAATATCCACAAAGAATAAACCACAATGTAAAGATACAATCACGAAGTAACATTCGACACTGCTTAGGTATATGCCCATACGTATACCTAAGTCATCCAAATCCAATACGCTCCAACGTCCGAGCCCATGTACAACTCAGTCCACACAGGAAAACACAACCCAGTCCACACAGGAAAGAAAAACGTAATCCACACAGGCTAGCACAACACAATCCACAAAGGAATGCAAACAGGATCCAGCTCACACAAGTATACTTCTTCATATGACGATAGAGATGATCAGATATTTCCACTGATCATCTAAGCCGTCAGACCCACAAAGGATCGATAGGTACTAACCCCCACAATGACCCACAAAGGATCTGACCCACACAAGATCGATTGGTAACTAACCCCCGCAATGACCCACACAGGATCGGACCCATACATGATCTATAGGCGCTATCCCACACAGGACCGCTGAGCGCTGACCCACACATGATCTGACCCACACAGGATCGGTGGCACTGATCCACGTAGGATAGCTAAGTTCTTTAGTCGTCGCCGTTGAATCCACGGAGGATTTCTACACAGTTATCATCGTCGTTGCAGTCGCAACCAGCTCCAGGGTTCCCGCACACATCAAGCTCATTTCGAAGGGTCCGCTCCACGATCCGAAGGGCTGATACATCAACTGACAAATATTCCGGAGTTGATGTATCCAAAAGTTCAGTATCGTCAACAGGAACTCAACGTCACAGACGTCGCGTCAATCAGATGCCCTGTCTGAGAGTTATTGGCTTTTTCGTCCCAGGGGCCCGGTTGGTTTTTAAGTCAAAACCAACCCATCCGTACTCCAGCTGCATCCAAACCTTAATCTGAGTAATCCAAAAGGTCCGTCTCATTAAGAGGAATCCAACAAAGTCGACGGAACGTCAATCGGACGTCCGAATATCAAGTTATAAGTGTTTCTGCTCCGAGGGCCCGGTTGGTTTCGTGTACGAACCAACCTGGCCGAACCCGAAGTTCTCCAAAACCTTGATTTAAATATACCAAAACGACCATCTCGATCCAAGGATTGCTACGCAACTGACGTTGCGTCAATCGGAGGGTCGTAGCTCAAGTTATAGGCAACAGACCGAAAGAAGTTTGGTATTAGGGGGTTCGGGCCCGGTCCGACCCGACCTGATACCCCCAGGGTCGGCCCGAACCGGGTCAACCCGCACCGGTTCCGGGTCCGGCCCGCTTGGGCTCGGCCCAGCCAGCGCGGCCTGGCCCGGCCTGGGCGCGCTGGCATGGCCAGCGGCCAGCGGGTGGCTCGGCCGTTTCGGCCGAGCGAAGAGACGCAGGGGGGCACTGCCCAGCGCTTTCCATTGTTACCGAGGCCCCATATGGGGGCCGCTTTGCTGGCCAAACGGGGGTTACAGACCCCTGGATTCCCCCTGACTGTCTAGCCCGCTCTGGCCGGCTAGCTGCTGCCACCACGGGACCAGCAAGGGCCATTCCCCTTGCTCTGATGCCGGCGGCCCGGAACCGGCCTACGGTCTCCCCTCTCCACCGTGGCCCAAGATACGGGCTTGATCCGTCCGGCACGGCTCGATGGCGTCGCGCCCCTCCGCCACGACCCAACTCCAGCTGCGGTGCTTTCGTAGTTCTACAGTGCGGCACAACGGCGCTTCACTTCTTCCCATTCTTTAATATTTTCCGCGCGGTGCTTTCGCACCACGTTGCCTTGCTCATGTCACAATCATAATCAAACCAACAAAAGGGAGGAGGGTCGGTCGTGTTCTTGTGGTCTGAACTCCTCCCATTTTTGCGATATCAGGCGGCTCAAAAATCAAGGAAGATGGCGACACAAGTAATCATGAACAAACCAATAAAATAAACCCCTACCTCGTCGAATGTGAGTTCTTCGCGGAATTTACCGTCGCGGAAGAAGTGGATCGTCGCGTCGCGGAAGGGGTGTCGCGTCGTCGCGGTACATGGCGTCGTGTCGACGATCTCCGAGGGCTAAAGAAAACACACAAATTTAATTGCACTTTTAAACAGAAGTTGAATATAAAATCGACAAAGGAATTTAAATGATCCGAAATTTTTTGGGTCTTTACAATATGTACCTACCCTTCAGGTAGGATCCGTGGTGGACGTTCCAGGAGCATCTTTTCACCTTTTTGCTATTTAATCCGTTTTTAGTTGTACTTGTACCTTATAGAATGGCTTTTATTTCCAGCCGCTTTACTTTTCAACACTATATTGAATACATTTTGTACATAGTGTTTGCTTCTAGTTTGTACTCTGATTATGTGTGCTTACAATTAATAAATTCAATGCATTCAAAGTTTAGTGATTTTACGCCTTTGGTGCTAGTCCCCTTCCCCTGGCCTATAGAAGGTGGGCTTGGGCTAGTCACAACATAGGCCCCGAGAGACGGGTCGTGACAAATTGGTATCAAAGGAGTCAGTTAGACCACAGAACATAGGACTCTGATCTTTCTTTTCTGTGAAGAAATAGTGTTAAGATTACAGAGTGTGGTTTTCTGTCTAGGGAGTCTAGTGTTGGTATGGCGGCTGATGTATCCATACACCAGGACCCTTACTTCTAATTTCCAACTCAGTGCACGAAAACACTAATTGCAAGTGTGTTTTCAAGAGTCTTCCTTGTGATCACTTTGAGTCATATCACTAGGTATAACTTATTGAACATGGAACACCTATTCCTTATCAAGATTCTGTTGCATAGATAGCTAGTTAGGGTTCTCGAAAGAGTACACGATGATGGACGATCGAGCAACGACGCTCCGGTGCAAGGCTCTCTTACTATGTTGGCACCATCAGGTGGTGTACCAGCTGCTCCACCACCGATTGGGCAGAAGATGCCCCTATCCGCACTGGCGTACAGTGTACGCTGACTGAACGTGTTGCACGAGTTCCAGCAATAGAGGCCTCCGAGGTTACGAGGCGAGACAGATTCCGAATAAGCAGAGGACATGCTGGAGGTGATTGCTAGAGTTCTACTCCTAGTTGAGAAACCCGTAGAGAATATAGTGATCTTTGCTACTAGAATTTTTTAGTGAGTGATAATGAGGATGTATCGAATAGTGATGAGGCCTTGGTACATGGAACATTACCCAAGAAAGTACCTCTATGTAGTGTGTTATCTATATCACTGCCTGGTGGTCAGTAGTTGCAACTGGAAATACCAGTAGATGAAACTTGTAGTTTTAATGCCTCGCACGTTCTTCAACATTAGATACCCCTCAGGTTCCGAGGTGAGCCCGACTCACAGGTGGCTAAGGAATTTCTTGACGAGGTGGCTGGGAGTTCCCTAGAACCTCTATAGCTTCTCCCGAATGACATCTCAGAAGCTGAGTATTCATCGAGGCATACCGATCTTTCCTAGCACTCAATGAATACGGTATGATCAGTGGTTAAGGGCTCTAACATCCAAGAGGTGTCTGTTTAAAGGGAATCTGATCCTGCACAATTCCTCTACGCGTTCCTACTTATTTTAGGATGCTATAGAGAAACATTGTGGTTGAATGTTCTTTAGCTGAGTGGATACAAAAAGTGAATGTTAGCAGTGGGAAAGTAGGAAACCAGCGCCAGTTTCAGAGACTTGAGCGTGTAAAAATGTTTCAGGAAGAGGAACTGTTAATGATAGATAAATTTGCAGGGTAGTAGACGTGGTAGGAGAGATAAGGGGGCAGCATGAAGTGGTGTACATTTCCACATGTTACAACCACCCCCTTTTTTGGATCCTACTAGGCACATGGAGCTAGAGGATAGGGGAAGAGAGTATATGCATGTGGACAAGGAGTGCGTCTATTTCCCTTGGGAATTGGGGATGACCCCGTTGTTTGAACGTTTAAACATTCCAATCAGTTTCTAATGGGTTTGTTCATAGAACTAGAAACATCTGATTATTCCATTTCCTTTTAGACCTACTTTCCAATGGTATGTGCTAATTAGTTGTGGACTAATGAAGCTTATTAATTTGCATTGGTCGAGAGGATGGGAGGTCGGACTCATCACACATTTTTGAGGGGAATTATTGTCTACTCTGGGACTCTCTTTATATATCTAAGTTATGTTCGCGAATCCTTATTACATTACCAGGTATAAAATGTGATTTCCTTTAAATCTGGCAATAAATGATTGATATGATGAAAATTTAGTGAATCTTTTATATGTATTCGATGTTCTTCATCGATAGAGAATCATCTGTGTTTGTTAGAGATTCGTAGTTGATGGTATCTTAAAATTCATAAAAGTCTCTTAGTCATTACGATGACCATACTGGTTTTAAAGCCACTAGTGGGGCACATGTAGTTTATTGTCATTCAGGAGGACTGGGATTATTTCAGAGTTGGGATCGTACCCGCAGATGGGCTACCTACGTATCCTTTGTTTTTGAAAAGGAATCAGAACCCACGTAGATCGAGTAAGGGAGTATGATGTTTATACATGATTTATGGCTCAAAGAGAGATTTCATGATTAATTTTACACTCTAAACTCACGTGAGTCGTGCTCGGTGTGAGAAATAAGAGGTATCGGTGAAACCAGACAATTGTGCCATGCAATGATGTGGGGCTTATGTATGTATGACTACCTAGATAGATGCAGATTAAGATTTACTTCAGGGAAGAAATCCATGAAAAGAGTCCATAAAGGTATATGTGCTTCATGGAGATTTGGATACATTAATCTTGGGAGATACTCCTAAGGAATATTCCCAACTTAGGAGGGGATTTATGATTGGGTTTTACTCATGAGAAGGAATCCCAGATCAAAAGGAATTATGACTGGTTAAGAGAAAATATGAATGGGGATTATTCCTAAGGAGTAGTCCATGTTTAAAGGGATTTGAAAATTAAGGGATTTGGGGATTACTCATAAAATGGATGCCCATATTTGAGACTGGGGCTTACTCCTGAAATGGAGGCCCAAGTAAAGAGAATTATGGTTGGGGATTACTCCTGAAAAGAATGCTCAGATTAAGAAAATTATGGATCAGGATTAATCTTGAGGAGGATGCCCAAAATTAATGGGAATTATGACTGGGACTTACTCCGGAAAAGGAGGCCCATGAATAGGGTTCTCTCATCTTAAAGGATGAGGTTAAATGAATTAAATCTCTAATTTTTGTGACATAATGATATGTAAATCACTAGGTTTTGAAAGATGTTCCATTGAGTTCCTTTCAGATAAGGAAGTCAAATCAAGAAATCATGCCATAAATGGCTTTGAAGAGTGTCTTGAAGAATGAATCTTGATTAGAAGAGGTGGAATTGTATAAGAGTGGTTAAATGGGAAGGAAAGGCATCCAAAAATACAGGGGCGAACAAGTCCTGGCAGGCGCGCTGGTACTACATGGGCGCACAAGTATTGGTCACAGAGGTATAACTGCACGACACATGGGTACTTGCACGATTTTCACTACATAGAGTAATACTTGGGCGATTCTTGACCAATTCCTTTATAATCATTTTGAGGTAATTCTATAAGATTGGCGCACAAGTTTCAATGAATAGGTAAGGAGGCGCGCAAGTGTGTTCATTTACCTTAAGGGTAAAAACACTTAGGCGTGCAAGTGTTAGTGAATTTTAACACTTAGACCTTATTCCTCTTGTTTATACCTTCCATTCTAGGTAAATAATTACCTTAGAAGTGTTCGGAAGACTTGAAGAAGATACTTGGGCGTTCAGAGCTCTATATCTAAATTCTGGAAAAAATTCCTCTTGAAATGGGGGGCCCACCGGGGGTATTTATAGGTTAGAGAGGACCCCTGGCGGTTATCACATAGGGCGCCCAAGTCACTTGCGCAACCAATAGGTGGTGCACATGTATACTTGCGTGATAGTAAGGGAACTTGCGCGACCCTAAGTCCTTTGACTCCTTTTTCATTCCTTTGTCGATTTTTGATTTTTTTCTTCGAAGGATGAATCACTTTGGGTGAAGTCATTTCCCTTTCCATTCCTTTAGACAATGTGACGAAAAGGAGCATCAACAGCGACCCAAAGTCTCTACGAATGATTCGAGGTGCGGTCTGTGTCTACTACTACCTGCTGTAACAATATACATAGGTACCAATCATTCGTTCCATTGACGAATCTTGTCCATGACTACTGTTTCTGGTTAAACCGTTGATTTGACCCTCACATCCGGAGATACTTTTGGGTGTAGAATTGATAATCACACATTCACTGACAGTGTGATCTGAACCTTGAGGCGATAGTTTTAGTTGGAACCTTTTGGTGGCAGTGTCGATGCCTTATGACGTTAGTTTAGGTTTGGAATCAACATCCACAGTTCACACTCTGATTGACTGTATTAGAAATAAAGGATATGGTTTCTCTACAATTATGGGATGGGGTTTTCCTTGGTTGGTGAAAATGAAATCATTGGCAGCACAGGATGGACTCATGCATAAGTGGGTTCAACCGATCACTCATGAGTCAGCCAAACATATCTTTGTGGAAAACATCTCTAGAGTTACAACACCACTATCAGCCTTGGCAAAGAAGGGGAAACCCTTCGTGTAGTCAGAGAGATTCCACCAGAGATTTTAGCAGCCAAGGAAGTAGCTGACTAGTGCCCTAATCTTGAGTCTTCTAGTGGAAGGCAAAGGGTACGTAGTTTATTACGACGTATCAGGGAACATAATCGAATGTTTCCGGATGAAGGAGTGATCAGTGACTGCATATTGTTCTCGAATGTTATGATAGCATGAGCAGAACTACACTACCCATGACCTGGAGTTTGCAGTAGTGGTCATCTTCTTGAAGATGCGGAGACATTATCTAATGGGAAAGTGTTTTTCTTGTGTACTCTGATCACATGACTTTCAGGTATATCTTCTCTTAGAAGGACCTGAACTTGAGACCGCGAAGTTGCCTTGAGTTCTTCTTGGACTATGACTTTGAGATATTATATACTTCTAGTAAGGGGAACATTGTTGTGGATGTTCTCAGCAAGATATCTGATATACAGCTTCTAGGAGAAGCGATAGAGTAGCTGACGGCTTTATAAATATCCTTTGTGGATAGAGATGGGGCAGGCTTCTTTCAGTCTCTTACAGTCACTCCTCTACTTCAATAGAGAGACATGGAGGCACAACATGGGGATGCTAACTGTGAGACACGACATGCTCAGATATAAACAGGGCAGAAACCTGATAGATTTTCTAAAGGCAGGGAGCACGTCATCCTCTTCCAAGGATGTACCATGGTACCAATATCACTTCAGGAGGAAGTATTGAGGGAGTTTCACACATCCCCTCTAGTGGTACATCCAAGAGTTGTGAAGATGTACCAGGCCCTTCAACGATAGCACTAGTGGCTATGTATATTGAATGCTGTAGCAGATTTTTTTCTCTCGGTGCCTCACTTATCATCATGTGAAGGAAGAGCAATAGGTACCAGTAGGCTTGGTTTAGACTTTAGTGGTCCCTCAGTGGAAGTGGAATGGGATATCCGTGGACTTTGTGACGGGTCTTCCACGTACATCCAGGGGTCACGACTCGATTTGGGTGATCATCGACCAACTCACCAAGTCGGTCCACTTCCTACCGATCCGAGATCAGGATTCAGTGGAGAGCTTGGGACGCCTCTATGTGCAGGAGATTGTGTAGCTACATGGAGTATCTTCTTCGATTATCTCCGCGCACGACACACTGTTTACTTCCCGACAATTGAAGGGGTTACAGGAGGCTTTAGGGATGTAGCTACATCCTATCACCGCCTTCCATCCATAGACGGATAGTCAGACTGAGAGAACTATTCAAACCCTCGAGAACATCCTCGATGCATGTGTCTTCGACTTCGGTCGCAGCTGGGAGGATCACTTAACTTTGGTGGAGTTTTCATACAACAATAGAAATCACTCCACCATTGGGATGGCACCTTTTGAGGCCTTGTATGGTCGAACGTGGAGATCACCACTGTGCTGGATAGACCCAGGAGAGTCATCACTAGTGGAGCCAGAGATGATACATGCTACCACAGAGAAGGTGAAAATCATCCAAAAGCGAACGAAGACTGTATAGTGTAGGCAGAAGTCGTATGCTGACAAGAGATGGAGACCTATCGAGTTTGAGGATGGTTACCACATCTTTCTACGGGTCACACCCCATTGAGGTCTATAGAGATTTGGCCAAGGAGGTAAGTTATCTCACAGATTCATCATACCTTCTCAGGTCCTCAGCATAGTTGGCAAGGTGGCTTACCGCTTAGCTTTTCCACCTCAATTGCACCAGGTTAATGATGTCTTCCACGTATCTCGCCTAAAGAGATACGTGCATGATCCTTCCAATATCATCGACCATGGAGAGTTGGTCATTAATGATGGTGTGACTTTCACAGAGGTTCCAGTGGAGATTGAGGATCGACACGAGGGTGTCCTACGTGGACAATCGATACCTCTAGTGCGCGTTATCTAGCAGCACAGGAACCTCTAGGAAAGCACATGGGAGTGGGAGGCCCAGATTCGTGCTCAGTACCCCCATTTGTTCCCTTAGTTTGAGTTCTAGATTTTGGGGATGTAAAGCCCTAAGGTTGGGAGATTGTAAAGACCCGGAAATCTCGTGAATTGTTTTTAATACATGGGATTTTTATCAGTCCGTGAAAATAAACGGCGCATTATTTTGATGCCTGGTGTGCCCATAATCATGTTCTGAAGTTTTGTTCGGGTACATTTAGTAAACGTATGAGCAAGATTTTATAACTCTTGAACTGGTGCCCAGAAATGAAATTTGAGGGCAGCGTTGAACTCATAATTCCGGTATTCGCTAAAGAAGACTTTCACCTTGACGACAGATGGTTGTGAATAGAAGTTAGTTTTTGGGTGTTTATAAAAAAATTAATAAAATAGATTGAGCTAACACTTTATTATATTTTTAACCACCATGTGATGTTTGGGTGGTTAAAACCTCTTCATGGGAGTTAGAGGTGGGTCCACCACACCTTATCCTCCCTTGGGAGGTTATGGTGGTGGGGACCACCAAAGAAAAACCTCCCATGAGAGTTTAAGCTGTGGGGACCACCTGAGACTGCATAACCTCCTTTTTAAATAATATGGGTGGGGACAACCCAACCCCTATTGATGGAGGAGGATAAAACATGTCAACTCTCCCTCATTAATGAGGGAGATCCACATGAATTCCTCAACCACCCCATTAAATGGGGAGATACCCCCTTCAGCTCCCCTAATTAATCCATGAAAACTCTCATGCATTAATTATTTGGAGATACTAGTTTAATTAATTCCTTTTTGAATTGTTTTTCCAACAAAAAAAATAGACAAACAATACCTCTATTATTTTTATTTGGGAATTTGGTGGAGCTTGGGAGGAGGAATTCTAGGGAGAAAAGCTCCCAATGAAGAACGAATAATGCTCCACCGATGAAGAATGTTGATCCTCTTTGACTCCTTCCCCAGACTTCTACCGACGTGGAACCACCTTCATGACATTCGTGAAAATATGGCAGTGGAAGAGTGATTGGAGTACGTGGGGAACGAAGACTTTCCTCGTCTTTTTCTGAAATGTCGTCAATGAACAATGAATGAATGATAATCAAAAGGTAGGGGTTTATTACATGTTGATATTATTTTTTCTTATCTCTTTCAATGATTGCAAATGAATTGTTACAGGTGAATAGTTGAACATCTTCTTCTCTTAATGAGCCTTTTGTTATTACCCCTAAACGTGGAGGGTGAGGCCCAACTAACATGTCCTGACTCCCTCCGCCAATATATTGTGATGTTTCTCCGGCATGGCTATGTAACAACGATGAGGAGACGGAGGTGGAAATGATAAGTATGCTCTACCAATGGCCTCCATGAATCGCACTGCCCCTACGGTTCCCCGCGTGCCTTGGCCGAACCCGCGGCCTACCCGGCGCCTAGCCAGCCTCCTGGCATGCTTCCCGGTGCCCGACTGGTCTCTCAGGGCATGGCCCGGTGCCCTGGCCGCTGGCCCGCAGTCTCCAGGTTCACTTCCAATGCATGCCCCTTCCTACTGCGCACTGCTCGTGCCATCCCACAGCCTTCTCGCACGTCGCCGGCCTGCCCACCGTCCTTCGGGCCGCCATCCTTCCAAGCCGACCCGCAGCATCCCTCGCGGCATCGCTGGATAAACCAGACAAACTATCGGGCCAAATCGCCTATCCACGCCCCTTGTAGCACTGGTCGAACTGGCCTTAGCCTTTGGGCCGAGCCACCTACGCGGCGACCTCTAGGCCGAACCACCCTCATTGTCCGCTTGGCCGAGCCTAGCAAATCGGGTTGAACCTAACAGGATGACCCACCAAATGGCCCGAGTCAGTCCCCTCGGGTCTGTTCGAGATGACCCAGACCGGGTAGGCATATACTGGGATGGGCCGAGTCAGTCCGACTGGGTCAGACCAGACCTGAGCCCATTACTGACCTTGTTACTTCCTTTGGTCGTAAGATTGGCATCAGACGACCGTTTGACGAACCTTTAGTGGTGCTGGTTTTCTTGGAGAACGAAGGTCCCTCGAGTATACCCCACTATATTTTGGGGTGATATTGTGATACGATCATGTTGGATCATACATGAATCTAACCGGTCCCCCGTGTCTAAAAAGATAATAACTCATAGACCAGGCGTCCAATTGATGCACTATCTGTTGCGTTGAGACCCCTATGACAAGACAACCCTTTTTGATACTTCTATGTGGGACATCATGGAATTTGATGTATCAACAGTTGTATTGGGGATGGGACCCTCCCGGAATCAAGTGTGCTTTGTGGAAACTTTGTGGCTGGCTGTACTCTGATGACTGTTCCTGGATCATGTGTTGGAGTGCAGTTCTTACTTCTATTCCTAGATCATGTGTTGGTCTGACAGAAGAGCTGTTCATGGATCATGTGCTGGTCTGACACCTCTAACAACTATTCCTGGAGCATGTGTTGGTTCGACAGTTTTGACATATATTCCTAGATCATGTGTTGGTCCAATAGAATAACTGGTCCTGAATCATGTGTTAGTCTGACAACTATGACGACTGTTCCTCGATGATGTGTTGGTCCGATAGTTCTAACTTCTGTTCTTGGATCATGTGTTGTTCTAATAGAATATATGGTCCTAGATCATGTATTGGTCCGAAATCATGGATTACTTAGTGGCTATATCTGATCATCTATATATGTCTACAGAAGTTGTATACCTGTGTGAGTAGAGTCAGTTACTTCTGTGTTTTCCTTCTTATTGAGATGTGTTACTTGATAACATAGGTATATGTATGGGAATATACCTAGGTAATGGATATCCATTGATTTTTTACTTTGTAGTTTGTCCTTGTTAGATTTTTAATGAATTTTGTCACCTCGAGATCCCTATTGAGTATCGTTATACTCACCCATGCACAGGCTCAACCTGCACCTTGTTGTGTTGGATGCAGACGACAGAGAGCGCTAATAGATTCCGAGAGCACCAGGACTAGACGGTACTAGGAGGTGGACCTTACGACGAGTCGGTACACGGAAGAGACTGGCGGATGTGGAGTGATGAGGAGGCTATATGTACCTACCCTTCAGGTCGAATCCATGGTGGACGTTCTAGGAGCTACCTTCTACCTTTCAACTATTTAGTCCCTTTTTAGTTGTACATGTACCTTACATTTGGACTTGTATGTCTTGCCCCTTTACATTTCAGCACTCCGTTGTATACAGTTTTTACTTATTTTTTTGCTTCCGGTTTGTACTCTGGTTGTTTGTGCTTATAGTTTATAAAGGCAATGCCTTCCCAGTTTAGGGATTTTACGCCTTTGGTGCTAGTCTCCAGCCCCTGGCGTATGTATGGTGGGTTTTGGGTAGTCACGTCATGGGCCCAAGGGGATGGGTCGTGACATTCCTATAGTTATAAATCCACCCTAATGAGCCCTTTTGATCAAATCAAAAGGAAGAACCAGAAGAAGAGGAAAATATTTCATCACCTCTTTCACGTTCCTTTCGTCTTCCACATCCTCTTTCTTTTTTTGTTAACATTATAAAATAATAATCCAGTATCTTCTATATACTGTGGTGTTATTATAAATATGGTACAACCATATTCATTATTCTATACCTCCTTTGAATGACATGTCACCATGCGTGCGTACGTATGAGTTACCGTCTCCAAGTCATGGTGTAATTGTTATTCAATACATTATTATTTGGTTCGTTATAACAATGATGTTTAATTGATGTAAATAATAAATATAACATGATAATGATTCTTTATATATGATATACCATCCAATTACATATGATTTATCCATCAATATAATGATATTGTTGCTCGTGCGTACGTACGGATTACCATCTCCATGACATGATGAGATTCATTTCCACATTCACCATTCAATGATGATTATAAAATATATATCATTAATAAGTATATAATATGTGAAATAATAATGATACTGGAGATATATATATATATATGTACTTAAATATATCTTATTCACTTAGTTCCGTTCAATACGATATGAAAACGGAAATATCGTTTATGCGTATGTACAGACTACCGTCTCCATAAACGATGTTTTCCATTTAATATATTTGTCTATTATATATATTTATATTCTAATCATATATGATATATAAATGATTTTTTATATTCTATACGTATTTAAATATTTATCTATGTGATACAATCAAGAGTAACATGTTAAAACACGTATGATAAAGAAAGTGATTATTACCCAAAATGTTAAGTTAAAATGGAAATTACTATTAAAATGGTAGTGTAAAGTCATAAATGAATCACGTATGACATCATAAATATTAATATGGTTCTTGTATAATTTAATAACACACTACTATCTTCATACAAGAGGATAAACATACCCTTGACTAAAGGAAAGTGCAATGTAATGGTTAATTTGACGATCTCTTTATTATCTGAGGTTGTTTTTACGTAATTATCTACTGGGAAATATTTATTATCCATGTCCATGTTTCAAAAAATAGTTTTCAAATGGATTATTTTTTAGGGACACTTTTACCCACACTTTATTTTAAATGATTTAAATAGTTATTATTCTTAATCATATTCATTAATGTCCATGTTTTCAAAATGGTTTGTAAGTTTAATTTATATGGATATGAATGTTTTTTTAATTTTAATTTCTTTCAAAAGTTTCAAAGTGGTATGGGACACATTTATTCATAAATTTCATTAAATTTCTTCCTTTCTAAATTGTGTGAGTTTAAAATGTTTTTATCAGAAGGGATATTTCTCACAAAGAGTTTTACAAATCATTTTTATCCATATCAACATCCTTTGATGGTTTTTAAACTTGTTTGAAGTTGATTTATTATGATTAAAATCTTCCATATTATACTGATTTTTTTATAATATGTTTTACTGTGGATGTGTTCTTTTTATACCATTCATGATTTATGGATAAAGTATTGACATTTTGTATGATGTTTTTAATATGAATGTTTATATTATATTTAAACCATTTCATATGAGGAATACATTGGACATAGTAAAAGATGGGTAGAGCCCACTATAGCTCCTCGATGCATCGGTAGTTCTCATGAGACAAACTAGTGACTTTGCACAAGGCCTTGACAAAATCTTATTTGTAGTCTTGGCACAAGGCCTTGACATTGTGGTTTTGAAAGTCCGGACTTATGCTTTCAATCATTATGAATGTGGATATTAATAAAGCTTGCGATTATTCGACTAGTATAATATCCATGTGACTAAGTAAATTTAATTATTTTGATTGTATCTTTTCCATATTATGATTAATTTTATGTTTAAAAGGAATTTTATTTAGTAATATACATTGCCTTAAATGTTTAGGCTTATTTATGAAAGTGTATGCTATATTGTTATCCTTTTACGAATCTGAGATCACCCCTTTCTATGTTTTAATTTTCTCAGGATTAAAAGAAGTGTGTTATGACTGATAAGCAGGTTTAAGATTGGTGATTAATGGTGTTCTCAAAGGATCATTTATTTTTTGTTTTTAATTTTTAATGTGTAATGTATCGTTCATGTATGTAATCTATTTTCCAAAACTTCTAAACTGATCGTTATTTCAGGACTTGATTCCTTGTAATCATGCCAATGTATTGAAATAATGTACCGACTCTGGGTAACTGGGGTCAGGGTGTTACAGTTGGTATCAGATTAAGCTTAGTACAATCCTTTAAAACTATATTTAGATAAACTCGGATTAGAGAACATGTCCCTAAGAATGAATTTGAAAACTATTATAGAAGAAAGTCCTAGAATTTTGGTAATATAGAGATTTTGCGAGTTTTCCATGAAAATACATCCATATATGGATACGATCAAGTAGAGGCGGCTCTGGCACAACTGTACCTAGTGGTAAAATCCAAAAACACCGCTTTGAGCTCGACTCGAACGGAAACTAGTGCATGACAACGGGCCTTGCTGCACTCTTGGTTATGACACTCCCATGGGATATGATTATGATAATTCTCATTTTGTACACAAATCATTATGATGGATTTACGATTATATACCTCCTCAAAGAATTTTTTTTCATGATTATGGATTATATCCATAAACTGTTCAATTTATGGTAGGTTTTTTACATGTTTGGAATTATTCATTACAATTCATAAACTGACCCAGTGTATTCCATTCTATAGAAATGGCACCCAGTAGAAATAATGTGAACTCCAACAATATGTATGATCCCCAAATTAATAAGGATCATATATTTCACAGTATTAAGCCAATATTTAGAAGGGAAATAGTCTACCATGTATTCTCAACATATGAATCAATAGTATAATGTGATAATAAGATAAGTAAAAAATTATTTTAGTCCTATGGCTTTGAAGGGATGAAAGAGAAGAAAAGGATGGAAGAGAGAAAGATAGATAAATGAAAGAGGGAAAATATCGATTCTTCCCATATGTGATAACTATGGAAAGAATCACCTCAGTAAATGCTTGAAGGGAATTGGAGTTTTTAAAAAGTGTGGAGAAAAGGGATATTATGTATGTGATTAGAAGGGTAAAAAAAGATTCAAATGTATAATGCTTCATCTGCAAGGAGTTGGGACACTACGTGAATCAATGTCCAAATCATTAGAGTATACCCCAAATGCTACTATTTCATAATAATAAGGTTATGATACTACCGAACAAGAAGAGGAATAAATAATTTCTTACATTGTTTTTAAAGTATTGTGTCATTTGAGTATTGTATTACTGATGTACATGTAATATGAATTATAGAGTATTTAAGGATTGTACTACAATACTATTTCATTAAGGACTTGAGATTGTGTGGAACCAAGAAAAGTGAACAAATATTAGGTTAAATTTTTGGAAAATATTTGGTGGAGAGAATGATAAACCATAATATGTATCTGATATCGTGGAAGTGATTTTGGAATAATACATGATTGATTTGGATAAATTATATTGGATATTCATGAAAACTATGAAAAAGATTAATGATTTTTATATCCCATAATTGATGTAGTTTGCAACATTTTTGGATAGAAAGAGTATATCCAGTATTCTATAAGGAATAAGGGAGCATGAATGTAATCAATAAGGTTTTATGGTAATTCAGGATGTTGTGGTGTTTTAAAAGAACACATGATGAAGGCGTTCACATGTTATTACGTGAAAAAAGGAACCTCATTATGTTTACCTTCCTTATAAATTTTAAAATGTGAGTTTCGACAGAAGTACTTTTGATTATTCTAGTTTGAGATTATTTTTGGATTCCCATAAAATGGACAACCCGGAGGTCGGGTGGTAAGTCGTTACGTCTGGCAAGGCTGCGAGACTTGAACCCACAACTGAAGGGCAACAAGGGTGTATCACTTAGCACTGGCCCACATGATGTCTTGAATTGAATAATGTATCATTTTTTAAATGGTTCGGTAGATGAATTATAAATTCATTTTTTAGAACCCAATATTAATAGGATAAATAAAATATTTTTTATGCTCTATTACCTTTTAAAGTGAAAGTTATGTTTGTGGTAGAAATTAGTTAAAGGATGAAACCCTATTTTTCATGTATATATTTTTTATTCTATTATTCTTTGAAAATTTATTTATAAACATTGGGTAAGAAAAATAAAAACATAAAATGTGGTATCATAATAACTTATGTTTTGTTGAACCGATGATATATTAAATCCTCATAAATTGAGGGCTTTGAGGTCCTTAATTCTACAATTGTTTTTGACTGATGACCTCAATCACGCCCTATAAATATTTACATATTTCCTGCCATTATGTTTCAATAATTTCCACCAATGTTCTCTTAATCGATAACATAATTTGGTGATGACTTTTTCATTCCCCTTTTCCTCTTATTATGTCTAAATTTTATTAACCCAATTGCCGATGTGGGATTTCGCACAAAGGAATTTTCTATTTTCAACATTTATTTTTGAAGAACAATTTTTAATTCCTAGGAAGCAATTTATTTAATGAGTGAAGAATGTAACACCCCAAAATTTCATAGTACGTTATTTTTTCAATGTAATTCAATAACTTCCACTACACGCAACACTAAGTTCAAACACACCATGACTTAAGAAACTAGCTGTTAAAAAGCATTTATGAATAGTATTTACTGAATTTTGAACTTTATATAATACTCATAATTTTAGTATCTATATAAGGAGTTTCATAGACATAATTTAATAACAAATTCATTTTTTCCAGATGAAAGAAGTATTTATCAAAAAATGCAATTTTACTGCTTTTTAATAGAGAACCCTTTTTCAAATCCTATATTTGAAACTTATATATATTAAATGTGACAAAATAATATTCTTATTTTGATTCGGGACATGAATATTTAGTTTCAATAAATTTTTGGTGTTTTTCTTATAAATTTCATATTTGGGTGAATAGTAAATAATAGTATATTTTAACTGAATACAGTTTTTTTAATCAAAATAATTTATAGTGTTTAATTATAAATTTTAATGGTTTGGAAATATAATTAGATTATAAATTTACCATTTAAAAAAATACTTGTAATTGTATGTAATTTCAATTTGAAATTGGACATAAACAAGTGTCCATCTTTTAATAGTTTTTATTTAATAAAAATACTCTTTTTGGTTTTGACAACGAGAAATAATTTAAAATTAATTAATGAAACTCCTATTATATAAAATTGGTAAAATATAATTCAATTTTTAATTCAGACTATCAATATTAGCATAGAGTGAATTCTTTATATTTGTCTGAAAACTTTTTATTTTTGATGAATAGTGAAAAACACTGAGTTATTGTTTAAAACCATCCTTTTATTTAAAAATAAATTTAATTTATTTAAAATTATTTTAGGTAAAAATTGATACAAAATAATTATATAAATTCAATTTAATTAATTGGGGTCGATTTATAATAATTTTAGATATATAAAATTTTTATCAAACTTTATATTGTCTTTTACCCACCTCTTAAAAGCATTTGAAAATTTACATAAAACATAATTTTACCACTTCTGTGACTTAAATTTCAAAAATCCAAGAGAAATTATTGATATCAGTAATTAAAATTTGGTTCAATAAGATGAAATTTTTTTGGTGAATAGTAACTTTTTACTTTTATTTAACACGGTTAAATGTAAATATGGTTATAAAGGGTAAAAATTATTTTATTATTCCCCTAAAACATTACCTCATTCTATTGGATAGGTATAATTTGACAAAAAAACAACCTTAGGAATAAAATATGATACTTTAGGTCCACATGGATTAGATTATGACATTTATTATTATTTAATTCAAAGAAGAGTTAAAAGTGTTAAATTCAATGTTTAATTACAAAAAAAATTTAATATAGGGTTATACATAAGATAGATTCAACTATAAATATTCATAAGAAATCTAAAATTATTTCCCGCATAATGGTATTTTATTTATAATTTTTATACATTATATAGTTAAATAAATTTATGACACAATCATGATGTAGTAATTAACATATTAATGAGTGATTAAAATAATTGACATTATTAATATCCAAATAAATGTATATTGAGAATTTTTATAACTTCCACAAATTTTATAGGATAATATAACATGTTAGGGTTTCTTAGATGAATACTATTCTATGTAATAATGATGTTTTAAATTTAGAAAAAACAAGATACCAAATATTGTTAAAATTGACATAAAATAGTTTTAACACAAATATTATATTATTAATTTATATTCTATTCATAAAAATATAAGGCTAGGAAAAACATCTTAAATAATATTATATCTTTCATCAATGAACCACTTGTGGTAATCTTGAAAGATTATTGTATGTTTATTAACCATATAATATAAAAATACAAAGAGACATGATAAATGTTAACCAATTTAACTAAGAGTTAAATGTACAAGATAATGTTAATATAGTTATCCAAACCTATCTAAAACCTATTCATTTAGTGTTATTCAACCCACACCCACCTTATCCTTTAAATAATTAATTTTTGAGCTATTATAATCAGAAAATGGTTTTATTATAAAAAAATATATCCATCTATTCCTATGGTGCCCCTCACCCCTCTTGTAAAAGGGAACTCTCTCTTCCATCTAATTCATGCATTAAATGCCTTTTGGCTCAGAAAAACCCAGCCCAAATACCCTTTAAACTATCCTCCATTAATCCTATAGGCCATCCATTATTAATAAAACCAACCTATGGAGCCCTTTTGATCAAATCAAAAGGATGAACCTGAAAAAGAGGTAAATATTTCATCACCTCTTTCAAGTTGTTTTCCTCTTCCACATCCCCTTTCTTTGTTGTTTCCATTATAAAATAATAAATCCAGTATCTTATATATAAATTGATGTTATTATAAATATGGTACAACCATATTGATTAATCTATCCATTCTTTGAATGACAAGTCACCATATGTGTGTACGTACAGCTTACCGTCTCCACGTCGTGGTATAATTGCTATTCAAAACATTATTATTTGGATTGGAATAATAATGATGTTTAATTGATGTAATTAATAAATATAACATGATAATTATTCGTTATGTATGATATACCATCCAATTAAATATGATTTCACCAACAATAAAATGATATTGTTGCTCGTGCGTGCATATAGATTGTCGTCTCCACAACGTGATGAGATTCATTTCAATATTCACCATTCAATGATGATTATAAAATATATATCATTATTAAGTATGTAATATATGACATAATAATGATAATTCATATATATATATATATATTCTTACATAGATCTTATTCACTTAGTTACATTCAATACGATATAAAAACGGAAACAACGTTTATGTGTTTGTACGGACTACTATATCCATAAACGGTGTTTTCCATTACATATATGTCTATTATAAATAATTATATTCTAAATATATATGATATATAAATAATATTTTATATTATAGAAGTAAATAAATCTTTTCTTAAGTGATACAATCAAGATTAATAAGTTAAAACACGTATGATAAAGAAAGCGATTATTAGCAGAAATGTTAATTTAACATAGACATTATTATTAAATAGAAAGAATAAAGTCATAAATGAATCATATATGATAACATAAATATTAATATGGTTTTTTATAATTTAATAACATACTAAAGTCTTCATACATGAGGTTAAACATACCCTTGACTAAAGGAAAGTACAAGGTAATGGTTAATTTGACAATCTCATTATTTTCCGAGGATGTTTTTACTTAAGTATATATTGTGACATATTTATTATCCATGTCCATGTTTCATAAAAGAGTTTTTAAATGGATTATGTTTAAGGGAATTTTTTACAAAAACATCAATTTATTTTTTTTAAATATTTATTCATCGAAATCATACTCATTAATGAACATGTTTTCAAAATGGGTATTAAGGATTTATTTATATGGAAATGAATGTTTTTAAATATTAATTCCATTAAAAAGTTTCAATGTGGAATGGGACACTTTGATTTAAAAATTTCTTAAAATTACTTCCTTTTTAAACTTTTTGACTTTTAAATGTTATTATGAAAATAGGATATTTCCCACAAAGAGTTTTACAAATCATTTTCATATATGTCAACGTCCTTTGATGAATTTCAAACTTTTTTAAAGTTGATTTGTTATGATACAAATATTCCATATTGTAATGAAGGTTGTGTGATATGATTGACAGTAGATGCGTTATTTTTATACCATTCATGGTTTATGGATAATGTATTGAAATTTCGTATGATAGTTTTAATACATATGTTTATGTTATATTTAATCATTTTCATATGAGAAATGAATTAGACTTAGTAAGTGATGGGTGGAGCCCGCTATAGCTCATCGATGCATTAGTAGGTCTCATGAGACAAACTAGTGTCTTTGCACAAGGCCTTGACAAATTCTTATTTTTAGTCTTAGCATAAGGCCTTGACTAAGTGGTTATGAAATTCTGGGATTATTCATTCCATCATTACGAAAGTGGATATTGATATTTCATGTGATTATTAGACTAGTAGAATATTAATGTGAATAAGTAAATTGAATTATTTTATTGTATTTTTTCTATATTATGCTGAAGATCATGTTTAAAAGAATTTTTTTAGTCTTATACATTTCCTTAAATGTTTATTATTATTTATTAATGTTTCCACTATATTATTATCTTTACTGATCATTTGATATCACCCCTTTATCTGTTTTAATATTCTCACGATTACCAGAAGTGTATTATGAATGATTAGTAGGGTTAATATAGGGGATTAATGGAATTCTCAAAGGAACATTTATGTTGTGTTGTATTATATAATCAGTATTGTAACATTCATGTATGTAATATATTTTCCAAAACTACTAAACTAATGGGTCTTTTGGGACTTGATTCTTTGTAATCATGGAATTGTACTAAAATAAATCACTGAATCTGGGTAAATGAGGTCGTGGCGTTACATCGATGTCCAACTCACCCCAGTAAATGATGTGGGATGGGTCGTGGAGATACATCCTCGGTTGTGACATGGGGAAGATGTCATGAACATCCTCTAACTATGGAGGTAGATCAAAATAGAATGTCACCACACTAATTCTATGTATAATCTAGAAAGGATCGATGAACCTTGGAGTTATCTTAGCACCCAGACTAAATCTCTATAATCTGCATCATAGTGAGACCTGAAAGAACACCTTTTCTACTTCCTTAAAGGACTCTGTTATATATCATCATAATGCTTATAATAGCTCTACATAGTCCTCATCCTCTCATTGATGATCTTTTCATTCTCTGTATTTTCCTGCACCAACTCTGGGACCATTAGTGTTAAATCTTCTGGGTCTGTCTAGAAATGTGGTGACCTATAGGTTCACCCATAATGGTCCTATAATGGTTCCATACAGATGGTTTAATCGTATCATTTTTTTTAAGAAAACACCAAAACATGGAGGATATCCTCCCAACTATGGCCAAAATATAGTATGCAAGAACGTAGCGTATCCTCTAAAACTTGAAGGGTCCTATCTCTCTAAACATCCTTCTATGGTGGAAATTCTAGGCTATTTTGTAAAGGAGTCCCAAAGAACTCATGCAATATCTTCCAAAATCATGATGTAAATAAAGCCTCGTGATTTAAGACTATTGTCGATGTAACTCCCTAGACTCCAAATATCTCCTTTTTGTAGTGGCACACCAGGATATCTACTGAAATCTTCTCTTGAATTGCTAGGATGTGGGATGACATGGTGAGTCAGTCAAAGATCACCTAGATAGAATAATGTCCCCTATATATATGTGGTAAACCCATCATAAATACCATTGATATCCCATCTCACTTACACTGTAGAACCTATAGTGGTTGAGTGATGCCCACTGGAACCTGGTGCTTATCCTTCACATACTTACAGGTGATGCATCGAGAAAGAAACACCACAACTCCATTCATCATTCATGTACACCAAAAGTGAAACCAGTTGTCTTAGTACATATTCAACACATCAGGATGTACAAAAAAATTGGATGTATGAAACTCCCCTAAGAAATCCTCATGTAATTCAATCAGAACAATTATTCATCCTTTAAAAAGAATGTTGTGCTCCCCAACTTTTGAATATTCATTAAGGGATTGTCATGTGAAAATCTGAGCACCTAGAGTGTTGTATTTTGAATCTCCAAGATGTGCCTCTTTGAATTTTTGTATGTTTTTAGGGGTTACAATCATTGAATGGATGCAATCTTTTCCATTTCCATCTACAAAGGATGTCTACAACAAGTCAAACTGTTCGGATTCCTGGTTCAGAAAATGTGAACTGGACCTCATGCTATGAGTATCTCCCAACAGTATCCCCTCCCTAGGAGTATATGAAATCTAGAAGTCATATTTTGGTAGGAAATATAGCCATCGACTCTTTCCGATGTTCGTATCCTTCTCATAGACAATATAATCAAGTATCCTATGGTTGGAGTAGACAATAAACTGCTCGCACATCAGGGAGTATCACCACATCTTCATTGAGAATAATAACCTTTATAACGCATGATAATGGGTCATGTTGTTCTTCTCATGTGGACTCAACTAGGATGAATCATAGGAAATCATTTTTCCCCTACATCGGAACCCAACCATGCATAGATCCTGTTGCATTTCAAAACACTACATACTCGTACCGTCCATTAGAAATCTCAAGATGGGAGCTCTCATCAATATTTATCTCAAATTAGGAAATCTCAATAGGGACTTATTCATCAACATGAGAGTCTTCCCATATAATGTCAAATATGTTAAATATTATACTACTCTGGAAAAGTCTGTTACGATCCTCTAATAGTACCCTGCCACACTAAGGAAAATTTGCACCCCAGTAACACTATTAGGTGGCTCCTAATCAAGAACCACCCCAATGTTTATTGGATCCACAACATCTCCATCCTCTAAAATTTTGTGTCCCAGAAAATGGACCTATAGAATTAAGAACTGAATTTTAATGAGCTTTCCATTAAACTGGTGATCTTGAATTCTGTCTAGGAACAACTTCAAGTGTCTCGTGTGGTCCTCCTCGGATACTGGGTACACTAGTGTATCGTCTAGTAAGACCACCATGAACCAGTCTAGGTAAGGATAGATGATCCTATTAATGAGTCCCATGAACACTAATATGGTGTTTTTCGTGCCAAATGAAATTTCCATGTACTTGTAGTGTCCATATATGTATTTGGAAATCATATTTGATATATCATTATCATGTAATTGAAGTTGTTGATAGCCGGATATGAGTTCAAACTTCTAGAATCACCCCAAACTTTTATACTGATCAAATATGTCATAAATCGTCATTATTGGATACTTATTCTACATGTTCACATGTTTTAGATTACGAAAAGTCCCCACATAACATCAATCTCCAGTCCGCCTTCTTGTAAAAAAAACTGCAGATGACCAGGGTGAAGCACTGGGTTTCATGAAGACCTTCCTCTACAAGTCCTCTAACTGTACAGTCATCTAAAAATGCTCTCTGGAATGTATACGATATGAAGGCATGGATATTTATTTCATACTAAGGTATTGATCAATTAATATATCTATATTCCTATAGGGATCTAGTACTGGAATATCCTTAGTAAATAGCTCATCATATTCCAACACCACTACAAAAAACTAATAACTCATATCTTCCATTCTACCGAGGGTAATGCTAGCCAACTGATGAGTGATCGTCTACAATCTCCCATGTGGGTGTCCATCCCGCACTTCATGGGATTCCATTCCACCAGTAATGAAAAAATGAGTATCATCACTACATCCACACTACAATCTAACCCTAAATCATTCAATCTGTGAATGAATTTTGGATAACTAGTTCATACAAAGAATATCATTATAAGGCCTAAATTCCACTACCATTAGATCACATTTGAAACACTCAACTCAAAGAATATGATAGCACTATCGACAACAGTGTAGGATCATAGAATATTCTACCATATGCGTCTCTAATCGTAGTAGTCGAGTCAATGGTTCGGATACAATCACTAAGCCTTGAACAAGGTTCATGGAATGAAATGAATGAATGGAACATGTGTCTATAAAAACTATACATAAGATGTAAAAGACACGTATCATACATCTAATCATCCATAGAGCCCCACAGTCATAATTCTCTATCACCTGAAGCTGGCCTCATCCTTGTCCTCCAGCTCCCTTAGTCTATCATGGACCACATTGCGCGGAGGTTGTAGTACATCGAACCTCCACCGATAAACTGATGCACTTTTAGATCCTCTACCATGTTTGTCACCATAAAGACCACCATGCTCCACTATCTTTCTCTTCCTCCATTGTCCCTTGACCATCTTATGATCGACCAAACAAAATGTTGGGAAAATATATTCTAGATGTCCCTAATAACCACATGAGTAACACAACCTATCCCTCAGCTGATTGAAGCCATTCTGGGAGACCCATAACATTGAATATGAGCCCTAGGATCATCCCCCAAAAAGAATGACCCACATGGGTCCCTATGACTATCATCATATACCTACTACCAATGTATCATAAACTTGGTGTCTCCTACTAGATCCCAATGTTGTCGTATACTCTTCTAGAAAACACTCTACATGCAGAGCTCCCTCAAGTACCCAAAAATAAGAATTAATTGTATGGGATGTCATGGATGCCCTAATCTCCGGGTGTAGGCCCTTCATGAAGGTCATGGTATTGAGGAACTAGTATCATAAAATTTTTAGAGTAATGGGAAATATCAGCAAACCTCATTGAGTACTCCCCCACTGTCAGACTTCCATACTATAGATGTAGATGTTGATGGATGCGTGTTGATCGCAATGTATCCAAAAAGTACTCCGCTATAAGGAGACTATCATAGTATACCTATGATAGATTCATCTCATCACGTGTCTGGGTCACTAAGCTCCACCATATTCTCGCTGAGCTTTGGAAATGACTCACAAAAATGGCTTCCATCTAGTCTAAAATTGATCGCATAAGGTAGAAGACACCTTTAATGGCCTCAATAAAATACTCGACTACCAAGAGGTCTAGTTCACCATGAAACCTAGAATGTCTCTACCCTCCGAACATGTTCAATGTACTCAGTCAACATGCAACCTCATCCAGTAATGCAGGTAGTAACTACTGCTCAATGGGTGGTAGTATCACTATAAAACCAACTGGAGGTGCTATCTCTAGAAGATACCCATATACTGACACCTCATCACATGGATGATCATCTTTATGATCATGCAATGGAATCATGGTTGGCTAGCTGCATAGTGGTAACCTGTAAGAAAAAATGATGTACCGCGATCTATAGAGTATATCTCTAGAGAAGACTAAAGAAGGACTATGAAATCACAACCAATTCATATATGATTCATGTACCATTATTTTTCTAGAAAACCAGTTCGTTCATGTACCGAGTCAAAAAGAAGAAATCAGACTCCAAGTGTATGAATACATTGGTTGCTGCAACGATAATGTATTCCCTCCCCAGAAATCCAAAACTCAAAACACATACAAAGGATTCCACAATCCAAAATAACATACTCTTGGTCCTAATCTCGAACTTACCTCCATTGAAACCACTATATCATGAACCATCTCATAAGGTCTCGTTCCATGACTTCGCGAAGCCTGACTCCAATTGACCAGAGCTTTTCACTAAACTGAGAAGGCATATCCCACAAATGTGTGGAATTTTCCAAAATATCTATGCACCCACACACATCTCCAATCCATTCAAGCTGTAACATAAAATCAATTTGTAAACAACCCATGCATACGATATATTCAAACTAACAGTGTATGATAGAAATGTAAAGTCTAGTGAAGTAAACTAGGCAAGAAGACAAGCTCACTAAAAGAAAATTACATACAAAACAATTTTCAACAAGTAGACAAATGTATTGGAACTATTGTTCAAATTCTTAAGAACTCCTCGGCCTTCCTAAACTCACAAATCTCTATCTGGTTGTGGTTATACCTAGAGTCTATCAAAAGGTCACTCATTTTTAGTAGACATAACACATGTGGGAAAAACATGTTCATGTGTGTGTAAAACAATACTTAGTAAGGAACCTCAAAACCACAATGGAAGGACAAAAAGGAAATAACACAAAAATATCATACAATTAATACCACAAATAAAATACCACACATGAAATACCAAGAAATAATAGTACTGTCAGATCTTTAATGATATATGCCAATGGGCCATATATGAAGAATACCTAGATATACTCTCTCAAACTAGACACATAGTCTCCATGAGATACACAGTCTCCATGAAACACATATCCTCCATCAGACATAGAGTCTTGGTATGCCACACAATCATCGTGATTCATAGAGTCTCCATGATACACATATTCAATTTAAGGAAAATAGTCTTTGGGAGTCACACACTCTCTATTATACACACAATCTCTATATGACTCACAATTTATGGGATCACACAACCACCTTGAGAAACACAATCTCTATATCGTAGCCATCCATAGGATTCTAATAAAACCACACTCATTCCGTGAGAACCTACACCTAAATTTATTAGGCCATATGCACACTTCCATAGAAGCCCATAGAGGATATGTTAAAATGTTCGTCTTATCTCAAGGGTCCCAACTCTTTACAATGTTCATCAAATGGACACATACTTTGAAAGTTTCAGTATTCGAAAATAACGAAGGGGGTCCACTAGGTAGTGGACTAACTAAGATGTTGGTCAACCAATTTGGGTGGCCGACTTCTGCTATCTACCATGCCACAACTGCTCAAGATGTTGCGGCCGCATGATATCTTGGTGAATCATGGATCATGGTTGACTAACATAGTCAAATGTGGCCGGGTCTGACCGCCCGGTTCGACCCCTGGGCTAACCTGACTCGTTGGGTTCCACCAATCCTATTGAGCCTAACCCACATGGACTGGGCCTAACACACATTTTTATCCATCACGGTCTCCCAACCATATCCATTATTGGGTCTGGTTCACGCAGAACACCCTCACATATCGACACCCCCTTACTTATTCGAGCCTCCACTACTCCTCTAGTGGTCAAAAAAATTAAAATTAAACATACCTTAAATTTTTGGGTCCCAAGATACATAGATATGGCCTCATTTTCATCATAAAACCATTCCGGGGTGATCAATCATGGTATGATCCTCCTATAAATTTATGTCACGACCATGAGGGTCCAACATAGAAGAACTCCATGAACAAGGGAGAGAATAATAACAAGAATGCATGGAGTATACAACATCATCTATTGTTCATGTTGGATTTAATTTTTTCCTATTAGAATGAGTAATTAATAATTAATAATCACAGTGATTTATCTCCCATTAAAAGCCTGAAATCAATCAAATCACATAATAATGATCGAACCATGGATCGACCTATTTGTGGTTCGTTCATGTTCATTGATGAATTTAAGAATTGGGAATCATGAATAAAAAAATTCCATACCTTGAGTTAGATAAGTTATTGATGAGAATAGGATACTTTTTCTTCGTTGAAATGGTCCTCCAACTCCATAGGCATGGAAATCCATGATTAAATCTTCGATCCATCATCATTCGTTGGAGATGGTTATGTATCTATGTTTCAGCAGAATTCAAGGGTTATGGAGATAACCTTAAATTATGGGACAAAATATTATTAAAAAGGAATCATTGTCGTGTCACTGTATAATGTTAAATAAAATAAAACATAATTTATTTTAATCTTTTAAATGTCCAAATATTATTTTTTCACATGAAACCCATGTCGATCAATGTTAGGCCTCACCATAGGTAATTTCTCTACTTTGAACACAACATTACCCTCATATTTCTTATATAAGCACCCATTTAGGAGTTATTCCTCTTTTTCTGAAAAAGAATTTGCGCACTATATAATATTGAATATATTATTCAAACAATTGTTCTCGGAACACCAAGACTCAGAATCGTATACTCTCTCAGCACATGGTCTCGTTATCAATTCATATAATTTATTAAAATAATACATGGAAAATTTGAGATTTTATAATGAATCTTTTTTTTGGAATATATCAAGTATCACATTTGTAAAGAAATCCAATTCCATGTTCACCCATGTTCATGGCCTCACATCCATATCTAGAACCTTTCACATTTTTTATAGATCCACTAGATGATTGTGAGTCTTATAGTGAAGCATATATATATATATATATATATATATGTCATCCCATATTACAACTGGTTTCCCATTTCAAGAAAAAAAGAATGGGTGAGATAAACACATTACGAGGATCATAGATGTATTCTTATTGAAAACATCTCACTCCCAAACCTTAAACTCCCAAAAATTAAATAATAGATTTTTAACCCCTATAATAATAAGAAGTATATGAATCGAAAAATGATATAATTAATGGAATATCACATTAGATAATTATCATAAAGTGCCTTTCAGGCAGTCAAGAATCATAAATTTCAATTCAATACCATTTATATAGTTATATATTCATAAGTGTAATAATACCCACTTACATTCAAAATTGATCATTAAAATACTATATGGGCATTTAAAACAATCATTCATTTCAAATAATCCAAAATTTATTGAAAATAAGTTTTATAATTTAAAAATTGATTGAATTAATTTCCAAACATGGTCTTACAACCTCTTACCATGAAGAGAAATCATTTATTTTTTATATCCCAAGAACACCAATTCTAAATCTAGGATAAAATCATTCTAAGTGGGTTTATTCTCATTTAATAAATTCAAACATTTATTACTATTTAGATAACATCCAATAGTTCAATTCATTTAATTCAAATCATGGATGTTTGTTTTTCAAATCAATATTTAGCCAAATCCCTCAATTTCACAAAAATGTCCATTAAAAGTTCATTGAAAGCATGTAAAAAAAACATAGAATTTATGTGTTTCTAAAAATGTTCTAGATTTCATCATTATAGTAATTAAATTAGTTCCTTATTTAATTCACAGGTGAATTGGTCAAAGAAACATCAATACGGAATTTCAAGGAAATATTGAATAGAATAAGGGCTTGAAATTAATAAACACCCATATATAAATTTATCAAGGGGTAATGAGTAAAAAAATGATGTAAAATCATGTAAACACAAACATGGAAACCATGAAATCTAACCACAAAAAATATGATAATTTTAACCACTGATGGTGGTCAAAAAATCTATGATGATAGTTCTTGGGGGAAGAGAAAAGAGACACTAGCTCTAATATCCCACAAAAATCTACCATTATTAGTAAAAAATAAGGTTGTGGTATCCTTTAGTATTAAGTAATTAATTGTTTAAGGTAGATCTAATTTTATGAAGAAAATGTCACACTAAAAGAAAAGATCTCTGCTTTAATTTGGGCTTCGATACACAAATAGATGATGTTTTGGGTGAAAATGGATCATGGGGGATTATAGAATCCAAAGAATAGATTAGGATATGAGTGGGAAGAGTTTAAAATTAATTATGTGCATTTTGGGGATTTATTTTCAATTTTCATAACTTTAGTTTCCAATCTCACTGTTTCATAGTCCATGTTGTTTGGCTAGTTTAACCTTATGCCTTAATCATGAAACGTTGCACACTTAGGATGCACACTTTGTTTAATGGTGTAAAACCAATTTGACCAGGCTTCACATTTAGTTTAACCATGAGAAGGCCATGCACAAACTATTCAACATGCTTCAAACATTGTTTAACCATACACTATCCATACACAAACCATGATAAGGTCAAAAAAATATACAAAGTTCCATTAAAACACAATTAAAATCCCAAAAAGAGATCCAATAATTGGATATTCATCTCAATGTGTTAAAATTGAGGAATAAAAGTAATAGTATGTGACAACCTCCCCACAATTTGAATTTTTTCCCCAAAAATATTCATGTATGTAAGATAGAACATGATAATACCAGAAGAAATCTATCGCTCATTTTGTGATGTGAACGGTTCATTTTTCAGAGCTGAGACTAACATAATTTTTAACAACACACATAACTCAAGGATAAACACACAAATATCATCTCACATCTCTAGATAACAAATATAATAGGTACCTAGAATAGGTCTCCCCACATGTTAAAGATTCACCAAAATTGTGTAGCATAATAAAAGAACAACCCTTAGACCCAATGAATATAATCCAACTAAACAATATGTACAATAATCTCATTACAAGAATCAAAAAGTAATGTAAATAATAAAAATGGATTTCTACACAATGTATGTACTCGAGATTAATATAGGATTTTTCAAACCGAGCATCATACTTAGAAGATATTATCAAATAGAATGTCAATAGAACTTTTTTCCTCCTATATCAATAACACACATCATGATAGTTACCTTCATACATTCCCATGGTTTATCCAATTCCAACTGGAATGATATAAAACAAATAGATCAGTGAAAAATATGGACCTACAATTTCACCAGGGATATCATTCATCATATCAAAATTGAGTTATATCCACCAAGTCAAAAAAATAGGAACACCAAGGACCAAATTAAAGATATAAAGAGATAAAATAATTAATATAACAATAATCCAAAAATTACCAAACCCAAGGTCCAAAAGATATCATCCACAAAAATCATAAAAATGGTATCTAAAAATAGAGAATCCACAACAAGGAAACCCACAAATAGTTTCCACTTCCATATCAGACCCAAAATGCTAGATCACCAATTACCATTGACAACTATAATCTCTTCCAGAACATAAAAATATTCAATACAAGGCCTTTGGATGAGTCACTATTATCATTATGCATATTCTTCCCCACAGTTTAGAGGAGATATTCTCGATTGAAATTTCAGTTTCTCAATGGCGAACATACAAAACCATATAAGGTGACCTATGTTGCCACACTATTAAAAAAGTCTTTGAGATTGCAAATATAATTTTTTATAATGACTAGGTTCTTGATACAAGAAACATGTGGTATTCCTCTTCTATTCCTAAAGAGACTGAAATTCCACAATTGGAAATGTGTCATTTAACCCTTCATTTTTTTTTCTAACACCACATCAGTTGAGATGTACCTTTCAAGAATATCTGTAAATGATGTCAATGATTATGTTGACATGAATGTCATAGGGTCACTGTGAATACCTTTTCTAAAAGGGATAGTCCTACTAAATTTATTATGAAAAAAATACCTGCCATGAAACATTCCAAACGGGAGAACTACTTGGTATACTTATTTATCGATAGATGATGTTGACTGAAACTCAAGAATTAAGAAAAAATTTATTTCATCACTTCCTCGGGATATATCCATTGAATCAATATAGACTTTAAGAGTTCCAAATATATTACAATATACATACCAAATGTAATCAAAACATACCACCACTCATGGATTTTACCTTCAAATAAAGAGTGGTTATACATGAAGGTCAATGATTCACGATTCTTGAGAGTATCCAAATAACGTCAACTACTTGAAGACACTATACTGCCTCAAGAGAATATCATTCAAATTTATAGAATGTTTTACAACATTTCAATAAGGTAAATATGGGGTTCAATGGTAAGAATGTATCTAGCTCCACCACTCGTTATTGAGTCTCAGTAGAGTTGTTCATCAGGTATTATACTTCTGAAAAATGTGAGGAACGACACCAATAACCAAACAATTGGACCAACATTCTATATTTTTTGATGTAATTTCTAGGAGACATTTCGGGACATCACCAAACAAAATAAAATTAACATAGGAATTAAATAACACAAAAACATCGAATAAAAGCCTATAAAGAAATTTACAAACCACTTTTATCAAAAAAAATTCTTGATTTGATAATACAAAATATTTCACCATTTATAAAACATTACCCATTACAAATTGAATTATAAATCTTAATATAAATCATTCAAAAACTAAATTTCTTATTATCAACACATGTAAATTATTACATGGTTTTAGAATTATTAATTTCATTTTTAAATTATCAAAACCATTCTTATTTTAAATCCATTACTAATAAAAATTACTTCTTAAAGCAATTTTTATTTCATCACATATCAGCCTTGGATACTTATTTTTTCAAACAAATAATAATATAAGACTAATTTTTTTGTCATTAAAAACATTTCTATAAAAACTTTAAAATATTTTTTGAAGAAAAAACATATTTAAAATAAAGGATTTGATATTATTTAAAAGGATAAAAATTCTAAACCACCAATCAAGGGCATAAAACATCCCATATCCATAACCCGCATAACTAACATCGCATAAGTGAAGTACCTTCAAATAAAATTTACAAATGTTTTATGTTTAGAAGAATGTTAGAAATCTAAAAATCTTGGTCATATGGGCTAGTAAAATGAACACCAACCTAACAACAATTCATGGTTGTATTTATAAACTAACCACACATTTTTCTTACTTTTCACCAGACTGTGAATGCATGGTGCCAACATGGTCCTCCTTCCATCCTGGATTGAACATTCATATGTGATTCTATAAATAAATTATAATACCATTGGGAATATAAATATAATTTATCATCAGAAAACCAATAACACAAAAGAATTACTCAAGAACAAAATCCCTAGTAAACTAAGTGTCACCGTGAATAGGTGGTGATCAAGAACCTACTCATGTACAACCTCTTTAGTCCCGAAACATTATAAATATTATTTTTAACAAGAATCATACAAAATAACTTAAGGATTTTAATGTCATGTATTTTCCTTTATGGAAATACCTTCTTTTATTCCATTTTTACTGAACCACAAGGAATACCATCTAAACTGGTACCAGAGCCGATTCACCACTAACCTAAAGGGCATTCCTGATATCTATGGTCCAATGATAATAACATTCGAATCAAAAAATAACCATTTATAATGATTTCCACCTTGAAATATTACAACACAGAGATGAATATGGAAAAACCAAAGATATATTTCAATCAATACATAAATATCGTAGTACAACGAGACACAATGAAAACTGATTGTGGGACATAAAAACCAAAAAACACCTTCTGTAGGTCTACTACCACACTCTATGTATCATGACACCAACCCTGGGTCACCCTAAATTGATAACCATAATGGAAGGTGAGTGAAAAAATACATGTCATAAGATAATAATGGGATGAAAACACAAAAAGGTACAAATATAGTGTGAGATAAAGATCCTTGTCGGATTCCACCATTGATTAGATGTAGTTAGATTGTATGGTAAATCATATATTCTAAAATTGAAGTAATAATAAGAGAGTATTATGATTATATTGAAAAAATAATAATCATTTATAATTCATTTACCAAACTAATATTGTAAAACAACCCATTTCACCATTTTAAAAGAAAACATTTTCTTAAAAATAATTAAAATCTATTTCACATGATAAATAAATATAATCAATAAAAGATGAGAATATGATAATGATATGGAAATATGAACATGAGTAAATATAATAGATTAATGGTGTATAATGACTATAAATTAAGCGAGCAAGAAAAATATGGTTCTAAATATTGGAAATGAACAATATCATGTATCGAGATTAAGTATATGGATTCTATGGGTACAACCTAGGAATGATAGTGAGTGCACCATAGAATAGGTAATAAAATTATAACATTAATAATTGTTGGGAAAAAATTTAGTCTGACGGATCTGAAGAAAATAAGTTACATACATGACATCTTTTTTGGTCACATGTCCACAGCCTAAACCGTTCATGTTTTCTATAGATCCACTTGAAAGACTTCAGTACAATAATTAATATTATATCTAGGTCATCCAATATTAAAACTAGGTTCCCTTGACTAGTCAAAGGAAGGGGCAAGATAATCCTATTACAAGGAATACATAGGGATCCTTATTAGAAATATATCACTATCACCCACATAATCATTTAATGTAAATAGTCCTTTCTTCAATTCCCACAATAACTGGATATATAAAAATAAAACAAATTACAACTAAGTGAGTATCACATTGTAGAATTATCATAATGTTTTTATCAGGATATCACTTGTCATCAATTTCAATAAAAAATCATTTACACATATTCAAAAGGATAATAATACACACTTCTATTCACAAATCATCATAAAAATTCCAAAAGGGACTTTAAAAAATCATTAATCTCAATTAATCCATAATGATTTTAAAAGAAGTATTTTAAATTTTAAAATTATTGAATACATTAAAAAAATGAGTTTTTACACCCTCTCTTCATGAATATAAATCATTTATTTAAAATAACCCAAGAAAAAAAATTCTAAAATAGGGATAAAATCATTCATAGGGGGTTCTGGGTCATTTAACAAATTAAAGAATTAAATACTGTTAAGAATGCATCCAATAGTTCAATTCATAAAATTAAAATCCTTGATATTAATTTTATAAAACAAAACATGGGGAGAATCTTAAATTTAGAAAAAATATCCTTTAAATTTTCATTGAAAACAAATCCAAATATTCATGGAATTAAAATTTTTATAAAAATATTATAGATATCAGTATTATATACATTCAACTAATTCTCTATTAAATTCCATGTTAAATGGGTCATGTAAGATTTTTTTGAAAAATTTCAACAAAAAGTTCACTGAGTAAGAGGTAGAAATTATGACAAATGTATATATGAATTTACCATGAAATTATTAATTAAAGGTGAATGAAAATCATAGAAACACCTACTTAGAAATTAAGGAAACCAACCACAAAAAATATTGAGATGTACTACCTCCAATAGAAATATCTAAATCTCTATAGATTGAAAGTGTGATAAGATATAATAGATTCCAATATAAAATGTCGTACGATAATATTCCAAGATCCCTCAAAATTATAGGCCATCATAGCCATTTAGACGAAAGTTTATTAAAGATTAAAAATAAAACATCATACCCTAGGAGAATATATTTTCTTTGAATTGTGGATAAATCCCCCAATAGTTGACTTTTGGGGAGAACAGATTGCTATAGAGGGATCCCACAAGCCAATAAATCGATTCAGGTTCGAGTGAGAGGAGTTTGAGGTTAAATTCATGGGTTTCAGAAATTTAATTACAATTTTCATAAGTTTAATTACCATTCTCATGGTTTTCATGTCCAATCCATAATGTTAATACTAACCATGTGCCACAACCATACAATTTTTAACACTAAGGCTTCACAATTAGATTTACTATGAGAAAACCATTCAACCAGGTTGCATAATTTTATTAACTATGTGCAAACCAAGCACAAACCGTTCAATAGGTTGTAATATTTATTTTACCATGTGAAAACAATTTATCCCATGTTGCACACATTATTTAACCATGTGATAACCATTAGAAAACCATTAAAAGGCCCAAAAACCATAAAAATATCTGGTAAAGCTTCCAAAATTCCCCACAATGTGATCTAGTCATCAGATATTCAAATAAATAGGTCAAATAACATAATAAATTACAGATTTGCACACTCCTCATATAAATTACTCATTAAAACATAATATAATTTATGTATTATTAGTTTATAATCTCATATTAACCAATACATATTTCATATTGAAATAAACATTCAAGGTGTGTTATTTTTACCAAAATTAAATAAATAATTAAGGGTTTCACACACATATATATCAATATAGATAATATAGTCCTAGACTCTAAGAGTCACATGAATCTAATCCTAGGACTAGTCAATTGAACTAATAACCATGATCATCATTCATGTTTGTTCGTAAAATATAATTCCTCAGTACAGTTATTCAAAAATAAATCTCTCCTTCATGAAAAATTATACAATAAACACACCGAACTCCCTACAAATGATCCATAATCATCAAAATATACCCTTTTGATACCCACCATATTTATACACAATTTGGAGTCATCATCTACCATCCCATTGAACACCATAAAAAGATTAATGACAGTAGGATTAAGAATCTAGATTATTATTCCCTAAAAACCATAATTAATACCAACTAAATTCCACTAAAGGCGTGTTACTCAAAAAAATCAAATGAATAATCATGAATTAAAAATACATAAGAATTTGTTTTTCATTGATCTCTTGGTGAGGGAGGACTCAATTTTGAATTCATTAATTTGAGAAACCACTAATTGTGCATTTATCCAACTGAACATCAATATTTTTGTTTTCTACATAATATTCTTAAAAATAAAAAATTTATTTTATTCATAAACTTATTGGATAAGAATAAAATATGGTAAAAAGTTGATATAAAAAGTTAAAAAAAATATAAACACAATTTTTTTTGTATAATTTATTGTTATTACTCAATTATATAATGGAATTTATTATCACATATTTATATCTATAGTATTATATATATATATATATTAAATTATTTTTTATATATAATGATTCTCATATCTGTCTATCTGTCAGTTATAGTTTTATATAATGTGAAAAAATCACATTTATAAAATATATTTTTTACGTAACATCAATATTATGTAATTTGTTGTATGAAAAGATATATAACATTAATCTATAGAATTAATAACAGTTTAATGAGTGTATCTAATTGGATATAATGTGTTTTAAAAAATAAATTGGTGATATTTTTAAATTTTGAATTTTACAATACATTATATAGTGGTAAAAAACACTTGCTATGTTATAATTTTGTTGGAAGACATTGGCTAAGTCATGATGATGTTAGCTACCTAATAACAAAATATTTTTTTCAAACAAACTACTATATATTCTGTTAAAATATAGATAAAATTAAATATCAATTAGTTTATGATCTGATTAAGAGGACCAAATTTTATAATTTATTAGATATCCTATTTTCAGTTATTCATGATCATGAGAAAGAAATGATGACAACCTAAGAAGACTTCGATATGATCACAAATGATGTATGTAATTAAAATGATGATATAGATAAGTTGAAAAAAATAATGATGCTTCTATGACTCTACTATAATAAAAATATGGTAAAATGAAAAAACTAGACTTTTTATTCAAATTATTTCCTTGAAAACCCATTTATGAGATTTCAAATACATTCATTTATTATATTATTTCATTTTTTTAATTGAATTATTCTATATAATGGAGGTGTTTCCTAAAACCATTATATGTTATGGAAGTTAGATGAAAAACATGGATTTTATAAAAAAATCATGCTTTCACAAAAGATTGCATCTTATTCATGGAGGATAATATTTAGAAAAAGTATTTTTTATAATTTGTAACATAATGAATGAATGTAAATACTGATGGAACACAATCTCTCACACCATATAATGTATTGTTGAACATTCCATTGGTTACATAATAATAAAATAATTTTATATCTGATTAAAAAATTAATAAATATGTGATAGAATGATAGTTAGAGAAAGAAGGATAATGATAACTCCATCCATCATATAGATGGATTTTCATGCAATACATTTGACTCTTAATTTCAATATTTTGTAGCTATAATTGATATTTTTTGTTTGGGTATATCATGTTAAAGTTTTAATCTATTTGGAAATATTTTTACTTCAGAAAACACATGGATATTTATAATACAAATTTATTTAATTTCTCTATGGATGTGTATGAAAAAACGTTAGAATTATTGATTATACTGATATCTGGGCCTTTTAATCCTATCAATGAATTAAATGTATGCATATAACCATTAATAAAATAATTTAATCATATTTGGAATCTATGTATATACCTATATGAGGTATGATTTAAATACATATTTAATATAAATGTTGTGATTATGTGCACAATAAATAATATTCTATTTTATTTAATGATGTGAGGATAGAGAACGAAAGAAAAAAAATTCAATCCTAGTTTTGGTGAATAATACATGATCCATAAGACTTAAATACATCCACGATTTGATATTATGTGAAATTTATTATTCTTTCCAATATATCACAAATACAGTAACTATCTTCAGAGGTTTGACAATTCCATGGGGACTGACAATCCACCTCAGCATATTTCTATAACTGATGTTATTAATGAATTACAATATGTTCGATTCTAATTTGGGAAGCTTTATATGATATATATAAAGAGGAATACTATTTCTGTTGAAACCCATTAAAATTTGAATAATAACATTATATTCTTTGAGTGACCTTATTGATAAGTAAATTTGTAATGTTATTTCCTATAAATAATACACATTGAAAATATATATTATAACTGTTTCATTCAAATCATCTACATTTATAGTGATTGAAAATATTTTATTTATGATCTTATCATGGCTGAGTGGATTGGTACATCAATCTAAAATTGCATTATGTGTGTATTTGTGAAATTAAATGGAATTTATTGAGTACATATGTGTTGAATCCTACAAAAAACATATGTTTCTAGAATTACTAGAGAATATTAATTATCACGATGAATATTAAATCAATAAATCAAAATGTGTTAATAGAAGATTGTTGAAATTGAAATATTTGAGGACATGTTATTATCACATCATTCTGCATGAGTTGATTCTAATAAAAAAAATTCATCTACTGTCAAATCGTGTAAGGGTGGATGTTATTTAGTTGTTACATTTTTATATATATCATTGAGGTAATCTGTTTTCAATGTATATCTTGAAACAAAATTTTGAAGAGGCATTTTTAATTTTTTTTTAGTTTTAGAAAATATTTCATCTATCATTTCTGACATGCATGGTGCATATAACTATCCATCATCCCACTGAAATAATTTTTAGAGGATCTATTTCATTTTTAATCCAACTAGTGTGAATATATACACATTGATATATTATTTCTCCAATAGAAATAATCTTAAATTTTATATCATGAATGGTTAATTGGCTCAGGAATGTATTCATTTCTATTCAATTTATTTGTATGAAGTGATTATAATATAAATAATATTAATGAAGAATAATAAAGTGTAGTATGACAAAATTCAACCTAGTTTTCCATTACTTTCACAAATATGGGGAATTCTCATATCTTATTCATTGAATATTTTATGACTTTAGGAGAGGTAGATAAAACATTATGTAGTTTTTTAACTATAATTTGTTTGATAACTAATCAAGTAAGTAAATTGAAAATCTATATATTAACTCAACTCTTTTAATTTAATATTTATATGAAACTATTTATATTTTTTTATAGGGAATATAAAAATTTATAAATTGAAATCAACTTTTTTCATATTTGACAAACCGGTATACTTTTATGTAAATGATTTTTATTCTTGGTTGAAATTAAGGGTATATATATTTTTAAAATTAATTAATAAAATTAATTTTAAGTTAATTATAAAATTAATTTAAATATTAAATATTTATTATTTTTACTATCATTGTTTCAAAGAGAATATTAGGTTTTTCATTTGGTCTAAATTATGTGGTTTTTGAATGAAAATCAATTGTGATCAATGGGTTTAAATTTTTTAACACTGAAAAAGAAATATACACTAGATAACAACATAATGGTGTTAGGGGATCTACCATAAGAGACAATTATGACAGGTTATCAGATATTAGACCTCTATTTAAAACATTCCAATTTTAAGGATTCATTTATAAAATAATAATATGATATTTTTACACCCATCGTAGAGCAACTATGATTAAATAAAAGTGGATTCATTTGGGGATGAGTCATGGAACATTTATTAATGTTTCTGTATTTTTTGTTATTAACATGACTCATACTCTTTCTACTGATGAAAAATATATATCGGTAACAATTTATAAATTAATTTTTATGTGAAAGATTATCCATGGAATTAATTTGTGGTTATTATTGAAGAAATACCAAGACATATTTTTTATGATGATGGTAATGAAATTGAGATCTGGATGGCTCCTAGTTTCCCTATATAATTAGTAACATATGATTACTCCAATATATCAATTGTTAGAGTTAATTGATAACTATATGTTATGGTTTGAAATATATATAATTATCTATCGATGTAATCATTTCATTTGTTTTAGCTTTACATGGGGTGTTCTGGTTTGTAATATTAAAATTTATTTACTATTGGGTACAAAACATTTTTATCCAACTTGACCTTCATTTCCATTTTCAATATATATTGACTAATGTTTTGATTGAGTTTAATTTACTTATTTTTAATTAAACTATGTTAGAACACACCAACCAAAAATATAGAAAAAAAATCAACTAGAATAAAATACAGGATTAATTGGATTGATAGATATTAAAATAATTAGTATAAAAATTAAAACTAATTAAAGGAATTACCAAACCAATGAAATAGATAATTTATTAACCCAAAAAAAGAATTAAATGACATAACTGATAAATATAAATATGATCTAATTAATTGATCGTAATAAACAAATTGAACTATCAAAAACTTAATTGGATTTAATTGAAAGAAGAAGCAAACTATAATATGCCAATGATAAACATTCTATTTTGAACGTATATATTTTACTATGAAATGTCTTTTATGATTTGATATTCTTACCACTAAATATAATATGATTTTAATATATGACTATGTATCCTTTATTTGGTTTGAAATTGTGTATTATTTAATTATTTTATGATGATTATTAATTATTGTTTTTATAGCCAATTAGTTATGAATTTATAATTAATTCCATATTTGTTTTAAAATTATGGAAATGAAAAACATTGTAGAGATGTGAGGGAAGAGGATGAAAAAAAATAATCTCCTCATGAGTGCAATTTGTATTCCTCCTCTAGTTACTTATATTGTTATTTTATTTCAAATATATCTCATTGACATATACTTCCATATGATTTTTTATCATTTAATCAGGATTCACTTTCTAAGAGATAATTACTCTAAATTGATCCTAGTGGTAGAAGTGCAAATCCATAAAATGTGAGATAGGGAGGTACAAGAGAGACATGCACCACTCAGCATCCCCTATCACACCATATACCTTCTTCATATATATCGTCAAGAACACCTTTTTATCCATTATTTTAATTCAAGGATCCTGAGTTATTTAGACCACCTATGATTTCACCACCTTTTATATCTGATTATCCTCATTTTTCTTTACCTTATCTAATGATGGGTCCAACATTCGATCTATATTATAAATTTGATAATATTTCTATTCGAACTTATATTCATTTTACATCCTCACCTTGTGATTCTACATTCATGATCCTTCAAATTTTACTACAACAAATTTTGAGCATCACCATCAGACATTACATCCCACTCCTACAAAAATGGTAGATTATATTTTAGAGCCTAGAAATACAGCATCACCCACTCAGAAGATCAAATCTGGTAAATTCATAGAACCCTATTAAATTTCTTACCATTTTTTATTTTCGGTATTATATTTTTGGATATATATTTTTTTATTTTCTTTTAAATTTTGATCTTTCACTAGGTATCATGGGCATGGAGATACATGGGAGTTTTAAAGCGTCCACACATAGTTGTTGGATGAGTAAAACAAGGATAATCAAATGATGTATAAAGAGGAAAGAATGTTGTAGTTTTATTGAGACGTCTTCCAAATACGTTGATATCATTCCCATTTGGCCACTATCCTAGAGACACCATCAATATAAAGTAAAGGATGTTTTATGGATGTAGATATTGGTCATAATATTAATTACATTTAATGTAATATTATTATTGTATTTAAATCAATGAATGTACTTGTCCCATCTTCGTTATAATTTTTCCAATGTTGAAATCATGGGAAAAATAAGGAACATGGAATTATTTATGTTTTGGAGAGTATATAAGCATGAGTAATAAATTTCATGGTGTGCAGGATTTGGAATTGATCATGAGGCCTCATATATAATTAACGAGTGTCTATTATCATATTATTAGGAAATGATTATTATTGGAAGAGTTAAGGGTTTGTATTTTTAATAAAATTGGTTTTTTTAAATTACCATGATTTTTATAAATACAATGTTTTTTATTGTAAATTTTTTTTGGAATCATAAAAAAGATATAAAAAGTAGAGATTATATGAAATAACTTAACACTTTGGGGATAACTATGATTCCAGATGATTAGAGGAAGCATGTACAATAATTTCTTAGATATTTTATATTTAAATAAATTAATGAAATAAAATTTCTTCAACTATATATAAAATAGATTCATTGTAATGATTAATTATAAAAAATAAGGAATAATTAGATAGTTTGAGATATGTGAAAAGAATATTTTTATAAGAAAGTTTAAAATGGTGTGATTAATAGAATATATTCTTATAGAATCTTAAATAACCCTTAAAAATTACAACAGGAAAGATATTTTTTTAACCTACATAATTAGTATTATTTATATACCAAGAATCATATATTTAATTTCTAAATTAAAATCGTTTTAAGATAATACTATATAAAAATGTTATTATATATTCTATAAATCCTTTAATTAACAACCCTAGACGGAAATTAGGTATATTTTTAACATATTTAGTGGTAGGTAGGAATATTGGGTGAATGTTATATTTCATAGATAGGATACTATGTGAAAAGAGAGTGATGTACCTCATTTGAGTTAATTAGAATGTTGTTGGTGGGTAATGGTTTTGATATATTTAAATGATATTTTACATGTATAAATTTTTTTGAAACAAAATTTTTTTTGAATGTTTATTTTTAAAATAATAGAAAATAGAAATTTTCAACATAAATACTGAACAACATATATTAATTAATTATTAAATTATATTATTGATGAAGATTAATTAATAGTAACTAATAGGTTCTTTCCTTGTATGTTAATCCACCAACATTAAAATGTTGAAATAACACTAGAAGGATATTATTTCTCAAAAAAAATATTCTAGTACCACATTTATAGTATGGGAGGTAATATGATTCATAGTGATTCATATATTATAAATACTTTTTTATATATATCTTAAATAAATCATAGAAATCGATATTATAAGAATCATTAATTAATTATTTCCCAATAAATCTTTTTACATCTCACAAATAAAGTACTAGAAATATAGCTATATTGAATAAATCACCCCAAAATAATTCATATCACCTAGAATAATATAAACATATTCATTATGTGGGTTTTATTCAATATTTTCCTCATATTCAAATATATAATTTGTAGACATTAGATACTTAGAGATTTTTCAGTAACCATCTCCACTATTGATGGAAAAATAATTATTGTGATACTAAATTATCACTGTTAATTTTTATTATTGTGTGAATATAACAAATTTCAATTATTTATTAATCACTCTAATGCCTAAAGATACATATTTAATTATTATAATATATTTAAGGATGTTTTTTATTGTGATCATGATACATATACCATAATATTATTATTATAAAATTGTTATAAAAATGTAAATATTATATATTTATATGAAACATATCATACATGAATGATCATATTAACAATGAATTAATAATCTTGTTCATATTCTTCCTTCTATCTTAGTTAATTTTTATTTATTTTATGAAAATATATACAATATAATCGTAGTAAAAAACCTATCATATATTTATGTATGGTAAAACTATTTGAATTCATAACACTATATATTTTAACTATGACTAAGAACCCACTTAAATAAATCTATATAAACCCTTATACCAAGTTTCAAAGATGTTTCACCCATGACTTTAATCAAGAATAAATTTCCCAACTAATCCTCTATAGAAAAACTAGCAGGGGTATCATATTTTTGAATCATGTGTCATATTAATTCAATTGATTTTGTTTTATTATAATCCCTATAAATCACATATATAACAATTATTTAAATAATTTATTATAATTAATTACCCTTTTAATGGAAGATAAAGTTGAATATAAAAATTCTACGATGATTTCATCAATCTGAAACTGAAATTTCATAATTTAAATGCCTTTTTATCTAAATTTAAAAAACCAAAACCATTAGGTTATATCATAAAAGCATCCTTTGAAATAAATTTTTAATTTGAAGAAGTTTTTACATCCATTATTAGATATAATATTAATAATATGCTTCTATAAAAACAAAAAAAACCTATCAAAATTTATCATATCTATACCTTTTAATTATTTATATAAACTCTCAAAATAATTAATAAAACATCTATGTAACTCAATAATTGACCAAAGAAAATTTTAAAAAAATATAGGATGAAATTCTTTACCTTGCGGAATATAAAATTATAAATATTTTCATATTAAACCATTAGATAAACCATTCATATTCCAATTTTATTACATACTTTCTCCATTTAAATTATCAAATGAATTAGTCTCTTATCGGAATCCTAATATCATGTTTTAATTAAATTCCAATAGTGTACACAATTTATTAAATCCCAACACAAAAATAAATCATATAAAACACCTTTTACATGTCAAAATTCTACATGATTATTTAGATAAATCATTATAGATTATTATTTATTACTCACCATATAAACCCCACTATTAAAAAAAACTCAAACACATCAATATGATTATGTGTTAATAATTCGGGAATTGAAACCTTTATCACCATTAAACAATATTCCATCAATTGAACCCTTTAAATAATATGGAAAAATTATTAAATAATAGATAATAAATTTGTTACAACATAAATCCACAAAATAAATCATCATAATATATTTTATTCTACTTATGATCTCTAATAAATCACACTACTCATTTTATTCCAAACACACATAGCTCTCTAAAACAATATAAGTTAAAAATACATAGATTTCTCATTTTTTTTATTAGTTTATAAAAAACATGATAGAACATACATTTTTGAATTATTTTCTAGTTCCAAATTAGACTGTCAAAACATAACTAAATTCAATTATCTTATTAACTATAACACACTAGATTAGTTAATTTTAAGCTCAATGAAATTCACAACCACTGACCATAAGGTATTCCATCATTCATTTTAATGAATATAATTATATCTCCCACTCTAAATAATTAACATCAAGAATCCACTATGAACGAAATGAAAAATAAGAAATAAATCATAAAATAACATAAACATATTTTCTTTTACCCTAAACAATAATGAAAAAATATACAAACCATTTCATAAAAAAACACTGTAAATCCATATAAAAAATATAATTTTAGTTTTATATATGCTCATTCTAATTGAACAATAAAATTCTTTAACCAAATTAATAATGAATTTAATTATTACAATTGTACATTTAACAAAACAACACCACTATTGATAATCTTCTTCCATAAATATCCATCAATAAAATTTTTACCTTGAATCTTACTTTTTTAGAAACATTTAAACTAAATCATAAAAACATATAAACAACCAAATAGTAACACATATTTGATAAATTTTAACTTTGTATTTTAAACATATTATACATGTATTTAATCATTATTTTATTTCAAAAAATACATTACATTTCCATTATTATTTAATTACATTTTCCTTTAATTAATAGAAATAAAATATATACACAAGAATCCTAAAATTACACATTAAGTTATTTTATTAATTAGTTATTTAATAATATTCTCAATTATCCTAATTTTTTATATAAAACTTATTTCACTTACAAACTCAAATCATACTAGTGAAATGTAATCATTCATTATAACAAATTATTTTGCATCATCGAGTATATCAATTTAATATTAAATATGAAATTCATTATTTATAACATATTTTGAATACTTGTTTTCTACATTAAATTTAATATAATGTGATTTATTAGGTTGCACCATGTATTAAATACCTCATAAACAGGTAGAATAGGCTTAGGATATGGCAGAAGAGGCAATAAATTTGGTCATATAGGAGAGTGAATGGAATAAAAAGTTCAATGAAGAATTTTTGAAATTTATAGAAATATTATTTTAATCACTTCAACCAGAAACTCCCATATATTTTTATTCATATATTTTTATGGTTCATATATTATATAGATCACCTAAAATTGGTCCTAGTTGTTTTTGAAAAATGTCATTTCTCGCAAAAGAGAAGGTGATCGAGATGGTGATGTTGATGGAGATGACGATGCAGATGATGAGGATGATGGGGAGGATGATGTTAGGGATGATGGTGAGGGTGACGATGATTATGATGATTATTATAGTGATGGTGATGGTGATGAGAGATAAGTTGATCCCTTAAATTTTTTAACGATGGTTATGAAATATTATTTTTCATGATTAGTATTGAATAATCATATGCGATGTTTTAAATGTGTGTTTTAATCATTTGAATGCATTAATTATAATATTTTTATCATTATTATTATATTTGGTGGTGTTATTAATTTCACATTTTTACTAACATTTTCTGTAATTGGAGAATATGGGTGTGCTACTATATTGTTGGTGATTTTATTTCACTTATAGGTCATGGTGGGGTAATTCTACCTAGGATGGTATGAAAGGCTTATACCAACCATTTGAAACCTATTAGTATATCGTAATAAAAATTATTCTCACATAATCATTGGTATATATTTCATCCAACAACTCTATTCTCATTATTTATAAAAATACGTTAACATAGATTTTGCAACAGTTTTTCAAACCATTGGAAATTACATATACCAACAGTTTTAACTGAATTGTTGGAAATGTAAAATATAAAAATTAATATAATAAATATTTATTATAAACCATTTTTATAGGTCTATAACAACATTATATTATTGAATGGTAATGAGATAAATTCTTATAGTATATATAAAAAGTTCGCATGCCAATACAAATGGTTTTGAACTATTTTCAAAGCCCAATTTCTATGTATTGAGAGTATATATCCATTGATTATCATAATATATTATACATTAATGATATTGTGAGAATTATTGGAGTACAAAAATAAAACATATTTAATATGGATATGAGTATTACCTTCAAAACAAGATAATCATTATGGAGGATCTTGATATAAACATGGTTCTAATACTACATATCTTCCTCAAACAAGTGGTCCTTCGGAGAAGACTATTCAAACTATATATGAAATATTGAAATATTTATATATGTATTTGAATGTAGGATGGTAAAAACACATTTATTTGAAATTTTCTTCTTAAAATAAAATCTTTAACTTGAAAATTTTGATGCCCCCTTATAAAGCCATCATTAGAAGGATGTGAAGAATGGAAACATGCTTAGACATATTGGAGAAATATTTCTATTGGGACCTATTCTAGTTAGGGAAATGATAGATATGATTATATCCATAAAAATATATCAAATTCAAAACATGATTCCCAATTCTGTTGTAATATTTATGACATTGGGTTTATATACAACGAATCGCATCCCAAATGGATTGAATAGATTTGTAATATTGGTAAATTGGATACATATCTGATATCTATTTTACATTTGAAAACAAAAATTACCACATAAATGTTTTTGAAATTAAAATTATTCTCTCTATAATATCCTTTTATATTATTTATAGTACAGTTCCTATATTTTTTAGAAAGAAAAAGAACAAGGATGATATCAAATTCCCATTCAGGGTTAAGTGTAGTGGAATATATCATGAATCAATATGAATAATAAACATGATTAAGTAAATAAATAATGAAAAATTCCACTTAATTAATAAAATAATAATGAAGTTCATCCAAATAGATATCATTTTGAAAATCTCATTCATGATTAGACAAGTAATAATACATATGTAAAAATAAATAACTGAAAAAAATTCCACTTAATTAATAAACCTATAAAGAAATTCATATAAATATAATATTATTTTTAAAATATCATGGATAATTATAACTAAATTAGAAATAGAAGTAATTCTTAATTATTTTATTCCATGATCTCAGGTATCATGATACATCAACCATCAATACCTTTCAAAAAAATGTTTAATACTACAAGTAAAAATCAGTTTAATGTTATCTTAAAAATTTACCCCATGAGACTATTGATGCATTATGGGATATATAATTTTAGGCCCCACCAATCACTACATTTCTAGATCATTAGTCATATATCAAATAAACTATTTAATTCATTATTAATATTCATTATCATCAAATATCTATATTGATTAAATAATATTAATTCACAAGTATTTCCCCATATAAAAATATAAATTTCAATGTATAACACCATAAGTAAAAATGATATATTATTTATCTAAAAAGTACTATACATATAAGTAATAGGGATATTTTGGGAAAATTTAATGTCCAATTATCACATGAAAGAGATTATTTCGAGGCAAATTAATGACTATAATAATTTCGCAAGAATGAGAATTTATATAAATTCATTGGTCAAAATGAACATAAGACCTCCATAGAATGAGTATGTATGGAATTAATAGAACATATGTATTGTGGGTAAAAATTCAAATAAGGGTTGTTGTCATTTATTAGTATAAATTCTATTAAAATATCATTCAAATCATTATTTTAGAGAATTACCATTCTATTTATAAAATCATTATTTAAAACTAAAATTTCACGACATATTTTGAGAAAAAATATTTAAAAATAACAATTAAATCTTATAAAATATGATATAAATCATTTGTATGGTTGTGAAAACTAAACATTTCATTCAATTCATACATGTTGAAACAAATATTCAGTCCACATTTTTGTTAAAATCCAAACAGTTAATATTTTGAAAACAAAATAATGATTCCATTCAAAAAAATAATAAATGAAAATGTGTAAAAATATTATTCATTATAATTTTGTACAGTTTAGGACATTATTTTAAAAAAACAATATGGATTTGGAATCAAATATATTTTATTTCCTAAGAGAAAAATGAAATCTGATTTTCTTAAAATCATTTCCTTAATAATTTTATTTTCCAACGACTATAAAATTGTACTATTACATGAAAAAATTGAATAAAAATAGAAAAATAAAATTGGAGGGTTTATTTAGAAAATTATAAAATAATTTATTGCAATATAAATTCATGTATAATAATCTCTTATAAAAATGAGATTGTGAAATAAACCCTTAAAAAGATAATAATGTAGAAGTAAGGATTAAAAAATGAATAAATTATGTGAATTAAATGAAACCACATATAAAAAATTTATAAATACAATATAATATATTAAAATGTTTTTACACAAATAATCAAAAAATGTTAATGGAAAGGAAGATGTAATGTAACCTAATGAAAAGAAATTGAGCTATGAAATTGTTTACTAGATTGTAACTTTTAAGTAAAAATAAATTTGTATGAAATAATTCAAATCAAATTGTAAAAAAATTATTTATTAACGAATCATGTTAAAACATTTTAAAGGAGATTTATTGACAATATATAAAATAAATTAGATTCATAACATTATAATATTCTTAAATGAAGGGAAAGTGAGACGAAATCCCTTACCTCATGATTTATTTAGGTTGAAGGTAATTTGAACTCAGGTATAGAAGTTTTAAACATGATAGTGAATTTCTATAGAATAATAATATTTAAAATATCATATATTATCCTTTTATCATATCTTATCTCACGTTAATTAATAATAATTCATCATTTTAACTGATTTGTGTGTTAATTTCAATATTATCTAATGTGCGTGTCATCATGAAATATCTAGTTATTATGAATATTATACAGTTAAATCAACTATAAAATAATAACAATAATATCATAATTATAATAATTACATATCTATTATACTTTTATTACCAATCATGAATGATTTTGTTGAGAAACGAAGTATGTAATGATCAAGAAGATGATAGGTCGTTCATATACATTTCTAGTTTTAAAAAATAATTATGTAAAGTATGTAAGTAATATTTTAGATTTCCATAATGATAATAATTTATTATTGTTTTATTTAATGTAATTATACATTTTATCCCTATGTTGTTAAGTTAAAAAGATAGTGACATCGTGTCATGAAGTTGGTTTTCCACACATACATGAATGATGTCAAAATAATTAAGTGAGTAAAAAGGCCAAAAAAATATATTATCTTCTCTTGATGATAAAAGTAAAATTAAAATAATAATTATTTAATTTATATAACATATGTTCGTTAACATTATCCTTATTTCCTTCCTTATAATAAATTATTGAAAAATGAATCACATATCTTTGCGATGTGGTAGTCCACTATACACACTAGGGACATTATCGTATCCCTAATGGGGTTGAAATTAAATATTTTATATATGATATAATTCATATAGTTATATAATTATATTTTAATTATCATATATATATATATATATTATATCCATCATCATACCCAACTATGATAGGTTGTATGGGAAAAACAAATGATATATGTTCACGTGGCAGTAGTACACCATAAAAAGGAATAAAGATTTTATAACCCATTTTATTGATGTGGGGATGGATATGAGTCATGAACATAACATATAAATATATTATTATGTTAAAAATATTTATTTAGTTATTTCACAATGTTTTAATAATAATTGATGTAGGTGGGGAGGAAATTAAATAAAAACTCTTATTGACGAACATTACCTCTTCCTTGGGTATCATCCTTAGGTTTGCATAAAAGCATTCCAAGGAAGTAATTACACAAAAACTAATTTCTAAAATATTATATGAGGTTTTTATAAAATTTTACTTGGGTAGTTATTTTCAATGATAATTGTATTTTAACAAGTGAAGATGAGAGAATAGGGGGTGGCCTTTTATAAGTGAGATGTTTAGTACACATGTAATGTTTAAAAATAAAAATGTTTTAAACGTTTTCACATTCCTAAAGGGTCCAATATGTATAATTATATATTATTAAACATAAAAAGGAATATATATAAAATAAAATATATCTTATAATATTATTTATGTAAATATTTTTGTATCATTTTAACTTAACCCAAGGTAAATTCTTTTTTACCTTAACTATGGTAAAAACTTTTTTCTATTTTCTTGATTCATTTTTGTAATAAATTATGTTGAACGTTTTAGATAATATAATTTTTTTATTAAAAACATATCACATAATTTTTAAAAATAAATTCATATAATTGAAATAAAATTAATAATCACATAGACGCGACAACAAAACATGGTTTCAAAAAGAAAATATTCAAAATATTGGAATATTTTATATCGAAATTCCACATTAAAATGAATTAAAGGAAAATAATTGTATCAATAGATATAAAATTTATATTTTTTTTAATTACAATAAAATTAAAAAAAATTATTTTTCATTAAAAAAAATATAACAAAAAGGTAGTTGTAAATTAAATTTCAGTATTTTTCACTCTTCATCAAAAAATGAGACCATGAAGAAAAATAAATAAAAATAATCCAATGATAATTGTAAATTATGATTCCAATAATGAAGTTCATTTTTTAAAATAAATTTTCTAAATATTCTATATATTAATTTTAAATTATGTGTTCAAAGAGAGACCATAATTCCTTTTAGAAAAAATTAAAATTTTAGAAAACAATTATTCTTCATTTAAATGATTAATAATTTATTTTTAATAAATAAATAATCATAATTTTAATTTTTTGTCTTGGTACTATTCATACCCTCCAATTTAATGACTAGTTTATAATAAAATAATATACCATGGTTCATTTAGAGTTAGGGTTCAATGTTCCATAAGCTATCAAACGTATTACATTTAATAATATATTCCATTCATTATTTAAGATAAGTGTTGTATATCACATATGTTTTTGAATAAAATTTTATTCTTTTAGAATCTACTGATTTTATGAAAAGTCATAATGGAAGATAAAATTACAATATAAGATATAATTATAATCATGAGTGAAATATATATTTTAAATTTGGTAGAAATGTATTCCTACTATTATATCATTAGAGGGAATTTATGAAATTCTGGAATAAGGGAACTAATATCTGAAGATATATCGTTCCCTTCAAAATTATTTATTTTAATGAGATGGTAGATTATCTCTTGGAATATAGAATGATATATAATTTTCACAGTTTGTTCGTTGTATCTATCTTGAGACAGTACATACCTAATTATTTATATGTAATAAACATAGAGGTTACAATGATATAGTAGGATTTTTTAAATGATGAATAATCGGAGGAGATTTTGGATCATATAGTGATAGTGTTACAAAATAAGACCACTAACATGGTCATTTTTTATGAAAACATAATAATTTTTTTGAAGATATATAGGATCCCAATGATTTAATGGGGAAAATGGATCATTTTTTTAATCAAAGTGATGGCATATTATGGGAAATTATTTATCCCGGGGTATAATGTAATACCCTGAGATTTTATGATATATTTATATTTAAATAAATATAGTTTGTATTATATATTTCTTTACAAATAACCCCATTTTAAAAAGTGTGAAATGATTTTTTTTGTATTATTATGTACAAATAACATGATTTTTTCATCATGTAAGATTAGTTGAATTTTTTTTCATTTTTCTAAAAATATTTAGTTTTTAATGAACATTTAAATATAATGATTTCAATTAAATTGTCATAATTTTAATAAAAGTCATATAAAAGTCCTCTTATATTGAAAATTTCATATTAATTTTATGTAATATCTATTTGACATTAAATAATGAAATAATCTATTTTATGATATTTGTTTTACATTTTTGTGATATAAATTAACGTTTTGTTTTAATAATTTATTTTTCTTTAAAAACGTTTTTCATCACACTTTATCAAATTGTTTTAAATTATATGTTGACAATTATAGTCATTTACATTGATAAAATGGATTTAATTTTTTAATTTCTATGTTTAAATGTGGTAAATACGCTCTTTTTATTTTTATGTGTTATGAGTATTAACTATAGTAAAATTTATCACCTTGGTAATGTGTAAACTTGGTAATTATGGTTATGAATAAATTGAAAAGAATTAAAAATCAATAATATATTTTATTTTATGTAATTTTTTGGGATTAATTCCACCAAATCATTAGAAAATTAGAAAACATTTCATTTTGGTTCCATTGGATATTTGTAAGGACATTTATATTATTTTAGGTAATGAAATCTCCAAAATATCACTCTCTTAATTTTAATTTCTTATTTAATATCAATTCAAGAGAAAATATGTAATAAAATAATATAAAAGTGTAAAATTAAAATAACTATATTTTTTATGATTTTAATATACTTTTAATTGTTAATAGTGGTATAGTTTCCTTAAATTCTTTCGCAATGCTAATATAGTATTTTATATATAATAGAAAAATGGAATAATAAGTTTAAAAAATATTAGAACCAATAAAAAGTGGATAAATAATAGTATTGAATGAATTTTTTTGATAAATATAACATATTATTGATATTTTAAATTTTTATATTCATTTTTTTATCTTTTGGTGATTATAATTTAAAATAAAATTAATAAAATCAAGAATGACATTAATCATATTTTTGAAAATAATATTTGATAAAATTAAATAAAAAACCTAAAAATATTAAACTAGGAAACGTTTGATAATAAATGGTTTATGATTAATTCACTTTTATATTTATTATCCAATTGGAAACATAAATGTAAAATTATAATACATTAATATTTAAGAAGTCATTTCCATTGTTAATGTTAAAATTGCTTAACCAATCAGTTAAACCAAATGATAAGGGATTAAAAATCCATAAAAATAATTGAAAATAAATATTTCTTTATATATAAACATTAAATCTATCAACATTAAATACGATTCATTTTGGATCAATTTTTAGATTAAGGTGACTTAAATAATATTTAAAATATTTAAAAATTAAAAATTTGGCACTCGCATTAATTATAAAATCGTAAATCATTCCCCCAATTATGAACACATATTGAGAAAAATTTCTTGAAAATCATCCAAAACATATTCAAACCATACTTATCAATGATATAGACAATATTATATTCCCAAAATTCAACTCTTGTACTTTTTATGCTGAGATCCAAATATGGTTTCTCTAAGAGATTGTAGTTTTTAACCAAAATCTTCAATTTTTACATCTTATTTTAACTCATATAAGTTATTTGGAATATATAATAGAATAATAAATTCAATTTCCTCAATATAATTATATTTTTTATGGTTATGGATCGAAAATTATTTATCCTTTTTCAACTAAATGTGCAGTGAAAGTACAACTCAAGCGTACGTACAACCTATCCTCTCCACAGAGCAATATGATTTACTTTCCATATCCACATTTCAATAATAATTATAAAAATTTATAGAATGAATAAATACAATATTAATTATATTATTATTCTTCTACAATAAATGTATCGTATCAAGCTTCTTAATATTTACTCAGTTGGAAAATGATAACGTCACACATGTGTAGTGTGGACTACAACCTCCATGAAGTGATGTGATCCCTAATTCATTTATACTATACATGGATGGTAATAAGAATATATAAAATAAATATATGTGATATATATGAATGAAATTTACTTTAGGAGGATGAATTGTTATTAACAATTAATTCTTCCCATCTGACAAAAAGTGAATACAATGTTTATAAGTCGGTATTACCTACTATCTACATAAACTATATAATTAATTTTTCTCTATATTTTTAATATGGATTAAAAGCTCTATCAATATTGGTTATATATGATATTAATATAATTATTAATGTTATAGATATAGTTGAAGCATAATTAGTGATCCAGTACTGTAACTTTTCTAACAAAACAGAAATGAGATAACAATGTAGTTAACACCCGAAACAATAATAATAATGAAATATTATTAAAAATATAGTGATAATATACTATAAGAGTATCATATATGACATGATTAATCGAAATAAAGATATTTTATAAAATAATAAAATTATTGAAGATATTATATATGAAGTTAAATTGTCTTTAACTATTAGGAAATATGAGGTAAGCATTTCATCTAAATTTCCACCGTATTAAGGAATAATTGGTATCATGCATCTATATACATTAATATGGGGTCTGTAATTACAATTTTATTTTTAGACATGGATATTTATTTATTAAATATGATTAATTATTCAATATAGTATACTTTTCAGTGGTTAACAATTTAAAAGATTCCAAAGTGGTAAGATTTTATTTTACAGTCTCATTTTTTATTCAGATTGTTATATTTTAATTTATGGAATAATATAATGAATCCTTAATAAGATCAAATAATTTTTTTGTACTATGGTTATTCATTGAGTTCCAATATTTTCACCCAAATTGTCCTCTCTTTTTAACTTGAAGAATGTAATGAAATTTTTAGAAGAGAACCCAATTTTATTTCCCTTTTCATTGGATATATTTTTATTAAATGTCCATATTTTTCAAACTTATTTAGAAAACACATTTTTATTTACTGAACTTATTTATTAAAAAAAATTTATGTTATAATTTACATTTTTTAGGTTTTAAATTAATATTTATAATTTTCTTAAATGTTTATTTTCTATTTTTTTTATAAAAATGAAATGCAATGTTTTTTGATGTATACAACATAAACTAATTTTCTTACTTAAAATACTATTTTATTCTATTTATCATATTTTATATGTTCTCATTATGTTTTAAAATATAATTATTTACATAAATCTTAGTTATATGTTTCTCTTCTTTTTTGGTTTCATCACAAGAGGACAATATTTTAGTGTAAAACCTACATATCTGATGAATTGATGGTCATATTTTATATCTTTTAAATTATATTTCCATTAACATTACCTTACAAAAATCACTTTAGTATTAAAATTTTTAATTTTACATTTAATTTATATTAAATATCCATATGATTTGTATCATGAATATGATTTGTATTAAGATTACGATTTTTTTTAAACCGTATACAAATTTTTATAAACGATGTATTATTATGAATGATTTTTTATTAACGGGGTTAAAATTAAAATTAATTATTATTTAATAAATATTGGAATTTTTAGATATGTTATATTATCTATGAACAAAACTAATCATTAAATATATGAGGAATGAATTATAAATACAATTATGGATAGGTCTCAGATATAGATATCCCCAGGATGCATTGATATGTCAAATGAAAAAACAAGATTTTTATTACAATTAAATGGGTTTTGTAATATACCTACTAATTGAAATAAATTTATTATAACAGGGAATTGATGGTAATAATATCAGTATTTTTGGGGTTATAAATCCTATTATAAATCATTTCCTTCACTGATTGATTATTGATTATTATTATCACCCAAGTATGAATAGAATAATTGTTTTCAAATTTATTTGAACTATTAAATTAAATTAATCACTATTAGTGATTTATATTAAATAAAATTTTAATATATATATATTTAGATGATTTTATAAATTCATCTAATAAATTTTAAAGTATTATGATAAGATTAAATACAATTTTAATAATAAAATCTATGTTTTTCTAAAAGGTAAATTTTCATCCATTTAACGACACACTTATTTTAAAATAGATTTTGAAAATTTTATAAATTTTATTCAAAAATATGAACCACTTTTTTTCATTAGTAATATCAAAATTATATTATAATTTAATTTTTTGTTTTTTGGGAGAAGTATTATTTTTTGGGGAAAACTAAAAAATATTGAAGTGTAATTGAAATATGTTTTTGTTATATTTTATTTATATAGTTAAATTAAATTTAAATTATATTTAAAGAATAAATATTTTATTAATAAATAAATAAATCTAAATTAGTTCATTTTAATCAATTTCACATTGAAATTGGAAATAAAAACATCTCAAATGTTTCAACTATTTCACATGGAAAACATTCTTTCTCATTACATTTAGAGGATTATTTTTAAATCTATCATTTATAACTCTTTGAACATAATTTTTTAAAGTGGATTAAAAATTTCTAATCAAAACATAATAATAAGTTATTATTGTTATTTTATTTTCATAAATAAAAAATTCCCCATGATAAAAACAATGATTTATAGCAGTATAGGTAAAATAATGAAACAATATACAATTAATTGGGAATGTCTTCAAATACGAAAAAATTACAACATTGAATTATTTGTGGATTTTTTTTAAATCATAACATTAATTTAAAAAATAAAAATCAATCAAAGATTTTGTAATTACATGTAGTTCAATGTTGTTAGATTTAATTATAAAATAATCATTGTTTAATTAATTAAAACTCACCCTCGTCAAGTATAAATACCACCCATTAGCACCCCATATCTACACAAAATACTTAAATATCCTAAAATAAATTCCAATAAATATATTTTACACACTCACCACATCCATTTTAAATGGTAAAAACAAAATATCATATCCAATGTCCTCAAAGGGTCCTTCAAGGATGTAACATCCAAGAAACAAATTTCTCAAAAAACCACTCTTATGTTTTATTAATCTTCTATTTTCTCTTCAAATAATTCATCAATAAACTCATGATAACTAAATAGTTTTAAATATAATTTTTTTATGTTTATAATGTAATTTTTCATATTTATTTATTTTTTTATCTACTCTTATTCAATGAAACAAAACCATTGTCAAAATTATGGCGGCTAACTGTCTCCATGAATAATTTGTTTGTTATCAATTATTACCTTCATGTATAGTCATATAAGTTTAATTATGGTAAAAGAATATTTCAATACTTATATTATAACATTTTTAATTTTCTATTACTAACATATAAACATAATATTTCATAAAACAAAACAAGTTTGTGATGTTTGAAAAACCTCCAAAAGAAACAACAAATTTATCCTTAACATTCTTACAATTGAATCATCATATTAATATAAAGAATAATTTTATATGGAATCCTTTATATTTATTTATGTTCATTAATACTATTTCATTAATGTTATGTAGTTTTAGTTCCAATTTACAAGAACATCCATAATAACACACAACTGAACCAACCATGAAACCACGTAATGAAAGCACCCAAAATAATGAAAATAGTGAAATATGATTATTGAATGTGTGGTAAGATGATATTGAAAGGTAATATAATGTATTAAAAATATTAATATAGTACTATAATGCATTAATAAATTTCTTAAATCCATTATACAAGAGGTTTTAACACTCCAAAAATAATTTGAATGTGAGGTAAGGAAATTATTTTCCCAATTTACATCTGTTGGGTTTAACAACTACCTCATGATAATTTAGGGTTAATATTATGTGTTAAATTAATTTTTAATATATTAAGATGCATTTACATCTTTTTTATGTTGACATAATGTTAATACACATAATTTATTCTTTTTATTAATTCTCACTTCATTGATATGATACATGTAAATGAATTTCTTTTAAAACTCCACTTTTAAGTATCCTTTAAAAAATGTTTTTATTAAATAAATTGAATGAAATAAAATTCTTAATTTCTTTATTATTTAATATTTTAAATCATAACCTATAATTTTTTAAGGATACATTCAAAAAACATTATAAGCGTAATTTTTCAAAGAGTGATTTCATAAAAGAAAATTTCATTTTGTTTGAAGATTGTTTTTATAATAAAATAATTCATGATTTATATTTGTGTTATGTTTCATAGTCATTATTTATGTTGATGGGTAGTTATGTCATAAACCAATGATGGGTGGTTCTGTGATAATCCAAGGATGTGTGGTTAAATTATAACTTCCAATGCATTGGGTACTCCAATGTTAGAATTCGGCCATATTAGTTACTCACTTTTTACGAGTGATAGGTAATATTATGACCTAGTTTACCTAACATTATTTTATATTCATGATAATGAGTTTTCATGAATATATATTAATTTTAAAATGTTAATATAATGATATTTTTTAAAATATGAATCTTTTTTTGTTGAAAAAATGTATCTTTTTATCAAAAAATTTATATAAATTTTTACTGGACTAATGTTTCCCTTTTTTGTCACCCTTCCAACAATTTTAATCTCATGCCATTTTTCTAAACAAAAATCATGGGATTAAATGGGTAATAGAGATAAGGATGATATCAATGAATAATGGGGAGATTTTTTCATGAAGATATAACATGTCTTATTTAAAATTAATCATTTTTATAAAAAATGGATATTGTGTATATATTTCCACTTAAAATGTATAGATTTATCTTTTAAGGTTTATTACTAATTTCTTGTAAATCTATACCAAAAATCTTATTGGGAGTTTAATCATGTTAATTCTAGTTTAAAATTACTAGAATATATAACATTTATGGTCAAGGTCATTACATTTGGTATAAAAGCCTATTTTTGATAACATTATAGGGTTTTATAATGTTAGTAGAATACAATAAATGATATTTAATTTATAGATATATTTAAATATAATTTCAAAATTACCACATTGCTTCATCTAATATACTTTGTTTTAGAATGGTTTTCCACATAGGCCACATTGATGTTTTTGTGGGAAGGCATGAAGATAAAAACATCCTTCCAAATTAGCATATGTAGATGGTTGGAATCAGAATAGAATATTTTTTCATAGTGATAAATAATTATAATAATTCTATAAATGGTGGTGGTATCTATGCTAGGGATTATCTGGATAAACCACAATGGAATGTCATTAGTGAATCATTTTATGAGGGAACATCATCCAACTTTTTGTGGAACCTCAGATCTAGTCATCATGAAATAATGTATCAACACTCTTGAAATGATATTTGGATTCATTGTATATTTTTAATGCCAAATTTTAACACAATAGAATTATTATTTTGAAGTTGTATTCAATATATCATGGTCTATGGTTAAGAATAAAATTTAGAAATATTATCTGGATTATACAGAATGGAATGAATCTATGTGTATTTTCCTAGATAGGTATTTTCTATATATTGTATGACTCAAAATGGATATGGAATTCATATAATTATTATAGAATAATGATGATTCTATTTATTCATATGATGAAAATTTTACAAAATAATCCTAAAATATACTTGTTTTGTTCAAGATGTTGAGAATATAATTAATATATTTTACAATAGTTTGAAACCATTTTTATGAAGAGAGTTATATTAATGAGAGTATAAAATATATATGAAACATGATTATTGTAATTGAAAATGTTGTGGTGGATTTTTTTGACATGTATGTTACATGTGCTGATGAATATAAGAATTGGTTATATTGAAAGTCATTAGAGAAGAATTCAATAAAGAAACTTGCTGGTGAGAAAATGATATTCCCTTGATGTGAAAATAGTGGTATGAAACACCCAGGGGAATGTCTCTCAAAAACATACAAAATAATTTGAATATAGAAGTATTGGTAACATGGATTATGAATATAAGAAAACATAGGAGACAATTAATGTAATGCGGATTGTATGATTCGTTAATTTCTATGAGATAGGGCATTATGAAAAAAATTTCCATAGTTAAACACTTAGGGGGAAATTATAAAGATATAAAATGGAAGGGTTTTGAAACATATTGTTATATTACTTTGGTTGATGTTAGGCCATCGAATGAATTTTTTAGTGGTGTGTTACATGTGTCTTATAATTATTCTAATACACTATTTGATTCAGTTTCTTATTATTATTACATTTTTGATAAATGAGAAATAATAATTGGAATATCACATCATAAAATTATGATATAATGTTTTAAAAAAAATCCTAGTGGATATATAATAAACCCATGATTTATTAGAATATTCTTTTTGTTGTCAGTGAGATGGAATTTCCATACAATATTATTGATACAAATTGTAGAGTTTGATATTATTTTGGAAAGGGATTGTCTTATTGTCTATCATGGTTTGATATATTTTATATCTATTAAGGTATGTTAAAATGATTTCATACCATTAATAACCTATAAATTTTTATACAAATTGATTATATATAGTAGTGACTGTTACATAGAACATGTTGATGAAAAAGTGACATTGTTCATATTAGTGATATGGAAATTATAAATGAATACATTGATGTTTTTAGTAAGGAATTTCATTGTGTTATTCCTAATCGAGAGGTTGAGTTTACTATTGACATAGTCCATGATGTAAATACTATTCTAAGACCCTCTTATTCAATGGAAAATCTATAAATTTTAGAACTAAGACAAAAATTTCATGAATTTGAAGATAATGGTTTTGTTAAAACTATCACCATTGAGTTTTTTGTTTTTATTTTAAAAAAAGAATATTAACTGAGACTTTCTATTGATTATAGAGAATTGTATAACAACGTTATTAAGAACGTGTACCCATTTCCTTATATAGAATATTTCTTTATCAGCTCCAGGTAATACATTTTTTCATTTATTTATCCCAACTGAGGATACCACTAGTTGAAAGTGGAAGAGGAATTTATTTTTAAGCCAATATTTCAAAAAATATATTCAAATTAATATTTTTTAGTTATTCTATTTTATTTGAAAAATACCTCTACTATATTTTATAGATCTCATGAATAGAGTTTTAATGTAATGTTATGATATTATTTTTATCAATTTTATTGATGATATTTTGGTTTATTAATAATGTTTTTTAGGAAAATGAAAATATTAAAGTATTTTTATTAAAAAATAAATAAATAATAGATGTAATATGAATAATTTTCCAAATGTAATTTTTTCAGAATATAATTACATTATTGGGTACATTATATGTAAATATGCCATTATAGTTGATCCCCCTAAAAGGAAAGTAATTATTGAATGGAAAATACCCATTAATGATACATACATTCAAAATATTCAATGATTGTAAGGCTATTAGTGGAATTTTTTGAAAACATTTTATAGTTATCTATCAAACTAACTAATTTAACATGAAATAAAGGTATATTTTTTTCCAAAATAATGTGATGATTGTTTTTAGGAAATAAAAATAATTTTGGTAAATTATATAGTTTTGGCCCTGCCATTAAGAAATTTTTTGTTTACCTAAATTTAATTTTATTTGAAGGTATATTATTACATTTAGATACATAATATTAAGTTAATTTGTTATGTACAATGAAAATTAATACCTCATGAGAAATATTATCTTACATATGACTTTGAATTTTCTTTTGTTTTTTTTTCATTTTAAATTTTGATGCATTGTTTATATGGAGTGAAGGGTAAATACATATTGATCATAAAAGTATAAATTATATATTTACTCAGTATTATTTGAACATGTGGTATATCATTTTTATAGAATTGATTAAGGATTTAGATTACACGATCAATTTTTATCATATAAAAGGGAACAATGTGGGAGAGGCTTTATGTCAAAGAAATAATGAATCATTAAACATACTAAATTTATAAAATGGTCATTTTGTTAATTAAATGATGAATTTTGGATTAGAAGTTGTAGTTTCAAGGACACCCTCAGTTTTTTAGCTGTTAGTACAATCATCTCAAAGAAAATGAATTTGAAAAGCATAGAATAAATACCATGAGTTACAAAAAAATTGTATGGTTGGTAAAATATGGTATGTATATACAGTTTAATATTAATAAATAATGTTTTCTCAGATTTGGGAAGCTATTATGTGTTTTTATGATTATTATTCATAGATATAGTAGTTAAACGAATATCATAGTTCTATATTTTCCATTCATCCAAAAAACACTAATATGTATTGTTGGTCGGAGTGGATACTCAAGGGGGGGGGGGGGTGAATTGAGTTCAAATTAAAAATTTCTTTTCAAAATATTTCTATTAAAATCACCAATTCATTAAAAAAGAAAAAATATAGTGAATTAATAATTACTGTAGATGTTCAATCAGTTTCTCAAATATTGACTACTTGTCAGTTAACTTAATCTGAATATTAAGTTATCTTTGGAAACTAACATACTGGTTCACAATAATTACAAACACTTTCTAGTTCATCTATCAGAGTTACTCTAAAACATAATTATATTTAAAGTACATAGCATCGGAATATTCAAAATAGTTTTAACAAAGGAAAAATGAAACTCAGTTTTAATACAAGAGGTTCAGTCTCAAGATGAGACTTAGTCCTATTAAACAGTTTATATAAACTATGATCCACACCCTGGATCAAGGTTTTACAATACTACCGAGACTGTTCTAGTTCACAGACCTCTAACACAGTTCTATGTGGGAAAACTAAAAAACATCACACAGGTTTTCTAGGTCACACTTGACCTCCAGCACTATCCAGAGTGGGATACAAAAAGGTGTAAAAGGTTTGGTGTGAAGATTTAGTATCCTTTAGTTCAGCCAAGGAGTTCGTGTGTGTCTAAATAAACAGATTCACACACATTGCTCAAAATGTAAATCCAAGGTACATTACAGATGAAATAAATGGATAATGAGTTTAGATTTCTCTGAGTGATTGTAAATGAGCTCTAGACTCATTTATATGTTACAGATGTTATTTGAGTCCTTTCTGGTGAGAATGACACAAAACAGAGTGTCGTTGTTCTTCCCACCTATAATTATCCAGGCATGTGCATATGATGTTCAAGAAGACATATCAACTCAGCATCAATGTTTGTTCCAGGTGAATGAACTTCTTGAAGCTCTCTAGTTTTCACAGGTGTTCATTAAGTTCTTATTTTGTTTCGTGGACCTTCACACACGTACATTATCATATTCTTGTTTGTCTTTGTCTCTGTATTTTTGTATGTGTGTCTTTCTACATACATCACTGCAGATCGATCTTCCTTTTTATTACTTGAAATCCGGAAAATGGAATGATTACTTTTTGACATGTAAGCGGTATGGTTCCCTGAATCCATTAACCAATTTTAATTAATAGTAGGTGCATTAAATTAAGAAAATATGACTGTTGGAATTAAATAAGAGTTAATAAAAATTCAAACATTTTTCACGACTATCGATGAGTCATGATATCTATAGGTCAATTGAATTTGCATTGGTATTGGTATGTCATGTGATCAGCATAGGCTTTGGTAGGTCATGTGATAACCATCGTCTTCGGTAGGTCATTGATTGGCATCGAGTTTGGTAGGTCATGTGATCATCATCGGCTTCTGCAGGTCATGTGATCAGCATCGGCTTCGACAGGTCATGTGATCAGCATCGGCATTGGTAGGTCATGTGATTAGTATCGGCTTCCGAAGGCCATGGTACATGCATCAGATTCAGTAGGGGTTTCATCGGTGTGATCGTTGTCATCAGTGCGACTGTTGTCATCGGTGTGACCGTTGTCATCGGTGCGAACGTTGTCATCGGTGTGATCATTATCATCATTGTGACTCTTGTCTTCGATGCGACCGTTGTCATCGGTGCGACTATTGTCATCGGTGCAATCGTTGTCATCGTTGCGACTGTAATCATCCCTTTAACTATCGGTGACTCAAGAAAATAATTAACGATGAGTCAAAAAATATAACTAATGGTGAGTCAAAAAATATAACTAACGGTGAGAAAAAACATGAAAATACCACAAAGTGTATGTGTAATCTAGAATACTTCTAGGTCAATATTAGACCATAAATAATCATAGATAAATATATGTAGACATTATTAATCATATATAAACACATTTCGGAAAGATTGAGTAATTGACTAAATTGACATATATAAAAACAGTGATTTCTGATTATTAAAATAACTATAGCCCAGAGGGTTCAACAATATCTCCCTTTCTAATAATCACAAATATATGGCATAAAAGAAGAGGGAATATGAGATAACTATCGGTATGCTCCCCCTATCTAAAAAATAATATATGTCTAAAAGGAAAATATGTCATCAGGGCATGGAATCAGATCAAATATATTGTTCTCTCCTTTCTTATAATTATATATAGGCTTTTCCCCCCTTAGATATATATTTTTATATACTTTTTCCCCTTTTATATATAATATTATCCCCCTTTATATAAACTATTCTACCCCTTTGGGATTTTCAAAAATAAAAATAGAAGGCAGAGAGAGAAAAAGGAAAAAGAAGAAGGTTTCATTGAAATACCATCTGAAAAGATACAAGGAAAAAAATAATACCTATCAAAAATGGTAGGAACAAATATTTATGGGGGTGAATAGGAGAATTCCCTTTAGTAGAGGGAGTAATGGATGGTCCATAAGGTGTTTTGGTGGAATCGTGATCTGGGCGGATAGAGAGAGGAGGTGGGACAACTCTGGCTGGATGCATAGTGGGTTATACAGTTACTTTCTAGTGGGTAGATGATCTTCATGAAGGTGGCTGCTGAATAACTGGTCTAATATTTGATAGAGATTGAAAAACTAATAGCTGACCAGGGGAAACACTGGATGGACTGAGGGGCTCAGTAGTAGGAAGGACAATTGTTGTTGCTTGCACATGAAGATATGGTTTGATCATATTGATAAAATCTTGAATTACTTCACCACCATATTTCATGGCATTCTCTAAATCATCATTGTTCTGCAACAAACTCTCTAGAGTGGGAGTAAAATCCTTTAACAATTGGACCTGAGCCTTAAAGGCTTGATTTACTGGAGGTAGCCTCAAATTCTCCACTAGGAATTTAAACTGATGGTTCAACTCATGCTTGGTATAAATTTTAACAAAATAGTGATCCACTTTTTCATTTATCTTTTTCTGAACCTTAGTAGCAACATCTGAATACAGCTTCACCATCTTATGAATATTATCACAATTTTCTTTCATCTTTTTCAAATATTCCATGTCCAGAATCTATCTAAAGGCTGCTAACTCTTCTTTTATACCATCTTTTAAGTAATTAATCTCATATCCACTGATCAAGTCCACTTTGGAGGAGCTAGCATGAGCAACAACTTGAGTTATCTCATCTTTCATGTTTATAAAATTATATTTCTTCAGGTGTTCTATGAAGTTTCTCAAAACATCCATCATACCATTGATGGTTGATCTAAATTCTCCTGACAGAGATACTAAGTCACTGATCAAATCCTTGAGCGCTTGATACAGAGAGAAAATGTGTCTGCCAATCATCTCACCAGTATTACACAGGTCTTTCATTATAATATTTACCACTCTTTGAGTTATATCATCTATATCAGCCTCAGATTAATTCACAGGAGTAGGAGTAAGAGCATAATATAATCACTCTTTTATTGTTTCTCTGGCTGCATGGAGCAACTCATCTTTAAACCTGTCAAAATCAGATCGAGAAACATAAGAATTAGGTCTTTATGCTGTAACATGCACTTTCTTCAGTAACAGGTCCAACCTCAATTGGATGGCTTACTATTGCGATGTTCATTTATTCTTCTTCTTCGTCTGAATAATCCAAACCTAGAACCGTAAAACCTGGGTGGTCTTCTCATTCATCTTTACAAGTGGTATACTTAGGCTTTACAAAATCCGCTATAATAAAATTTTCAATAGTGCCTTCCCCATCTACATCAATCACAATCTGCACTATCCTTTCAGCCTCAAGAATAGTTTCTTGCTCACCAGATTGTGGTTGTGGAACAACTTGACTCATATCATTTGCATCCACTAGTTGATTTCTTTCTTCATCATCATCATCACCATTACTTTTTCCATTATTGTTTACCGGAGTCTTATTGTTATTGCCTTTGTTACTTGATTCATACTGGTCAAAATTGGATACTCTAGTGTAAATTTCTTCTTCATCACCTAGAAGGGGTTATGACTCAGGTAACTTAAAAGGTGGACTTTCTGGTCCAAATTACAATCTTCTTTTCTTTGGAACTACGATATTAGGGTCGCTCCTGTCATCAGGAGGTGACTCAGGTTCCTTTTCAGTATCGTCATCATCATCAGCTTCGGTTTCCCTTGTTTCCTTCCTGTTGGACTCTCAAGTGTCCTTAAGAGCTTCTGTATCTTCATCCTCATTAGAATAAAAATCATCTTCAAGAGGTTTTAAACTGGGATCTCTCATACCCTTTGTTCTCTTAGAGTGGTCAGTAGGATTTAAGGAGTCATACAACCTATCTTCATCAGCAACCCATGACTTCTTCCATTGATTCCAGTTAATTTTTAATCTTTTAATGATATCCTTGCTAATACAAAAACTACTACTAGATAAGATACATTCATATCCATCTTCAACATAGCCCAAAAACATTATGATGACAGATATTTTCTTTGAATAGAACAAGGTTATTTCTTTCTTGGATGGCATTACCATCTCAGCAATATGAACAGTAATGTATTTACACATGTTGATATTCTCATCATTTAACAAAAAAACTACAAAACTTCTTGATACTTCACAGAAGCAAAATAACTCTTCCTGGGACATATTTGGTGTTAATTAAACTTAAACAAGATTATACATTCTCAATCCATGTTAGTAGCTGTTATTCTTATGGATTCAGATTTTCCCGTCAACATCTCAAGAGCATACTCATACGAAAAATATTCAGTGGTTGGAGGAATATTACATATGTAATCCTCATATCTACCTCTATGTAGTACACCTAAAAACTCATCCCATTGCTTTGATGAAAAATTTATCTTTTTCCCTTTGTTCACTAAAGATAATCTTGCATCTTCTACTTTATCCAATACAATACTTAAGTTAAAATAAAACTCAAACACTAACATTGGTTAGAAGACTAGGTTATTATCCTAAAATCATTCTTTCCATCCATGCATCTACAAAAATTTTAAAATCATAAACCTACTAGATAACACCCATTTGGAACATACATCCTTTTCTATGGTGACCACCCGAGTCTCCAATTTCGGGTTCACAAAAATTTGAGTCATGATGCTCGATTCTCCTCAAGCACATTTCATAGGTAAAAATATTTCTGATTCATTGTATTGTCGCTTTTGTTTTTCCATTTAGAGGTTCAAGTGGTTTGAGATATTCATGAGGTTTGAGAGGTTCAAAATGATCGAATGTTCTGGATTTAGAAAAGGTGTAGTTCGGCAGGAGATGGAAGGTCAAAAGTTATTACGAATAGAAATAGTCACAGGTCAATAATTTTGTCATTTAGGGTTACAATATTAAATAAAATATCAATTATGTAAAACAACATTGTTTCGATAAACACTAATGGTTTCATATACTATATAACTCAATCGGTAGAATAGATTGGTTTCACTAATCGGTTTCACTGATCAGTTTTACTGACAGGTTTCACTGATCGGTTTCACTGATTAATCATACCCAACTCATGTTTAATAAAATCTGAACTCTCAAATCTTATGGTCTTGGTGAAAATATCATCCAATTGATGTTAAGAGTCAATAAATTCTTGAGAAATATTTTCCTTTTGATAATGATCTATCAAAAAGTGATGTCTGACATCAATGTTCTTAGTCCTAGAGAGAGTCACAGGATTCGTAGAGATGTTTATTTCACTAGTGTTATCAGAATTTATAGAAACATAACTAAATTTATATCCATTTTCCAATAAAGTGTGATTAATCCACAAAATATGAAACTAAAAACTACCATCAGCAATTTATTCTTCTTCAACAGTAGACAATGAAACATTGTTCTGTTTCTTACTAAACCAAGATACCAGGGACTTTCCCAATAGATGGCATGTTCCAGATGTGCTCTTCCTACTAACTTGCAACCAGAAAATTCATCATCTAGAATATATTATTAATTCAAATATTTACCTTTTGGATAAAACAGTCCTAAATTGGAAGTATGTTTAAGATTTTGGAAAATCCATTTAATAGTATGCAAATGAGATTCTTTAGGATTAGCTTGAAATCATACACACATGAATACACTAAACATGATATATGGTCGACTAAAAGCAAGATAATGTAAGTTTCAATCATACCTCTATAATTGGTTTGATCATCTGGTATTCTAGTTTCATCATCATCTAACTTACACGTGGTACTCAAAGGTATATCACTTCCTTTATTACAATCTGAACAAAAAAGATTTTAAATTATCCTTTGTATATTTAGTTTTATTTAAAATAATACAATCTTTATGTTTAAAAATTTGAAATCCAAGAAAATTATTGAGTTATTTCATTAAACTCGTTTTAGATTAATTTTCATTATTCTTTGAAAAATCAGTACATAAAGAATTTTTAGAAGATCGAAAGATAATATCATCAAAGTATATTTGTACAATTAGACTATCATTACAAATTATTTTAATAAAAATAGTGGGGTATTCAATACCTTTAGTAAAACCTTTAGAAATAAGAAAATCTGAAAGTCTATCATACCAAACACTTGGAGCGTGTTTTAAACTATATAATACTTTAGAACGTTTAAGAACATGATTTTGAAAATGAGGGTTTGTAAATCCAGGTGGTTGTTCAACAAAAAACTTCTGAAATTATAAAACCATTTAGAAATTAACATTTTACATCCATTTGATATAACATGAAATTCAGATGAGATGCATAATAAAGTAAGAACCTAATGACTTCTAATCTGGTTACAGGGGAAAAGGTTTCTTCATAGTCTATTCCTTCTTCTTGATTCTAACCATGTGCAACTATTCTTGATTTTTTTCTAATGATGTTTCTAGATTCATCAATTTTATTCGTAAAAACCCATTAAGTTCCAATAGTCAAGGCATCCTTAGGTCTATCTACTAATTCCCAAACATTGTTTCATTCAAATTGATTTAACTCTTCTTTCATAGGCATCACCCAAAATTCATCATTGATTGCATCATTGATATTTTTAGGTTCTACCTATGAAATAAAGACTTGATGTTCATCCTGATTTCTTAGAGAAGCTTTGGTTTGTGTTCCTCTAACAAGGATACCTAGAAACGCATCTAGGGGATGGTTCTTTAGAAACCATGTTGATCTACTAAAATTAGGACTATAAATATCTAGTTCATCTCTAGGTACAGGTTCAATAGATGTAGGTTTGAGTGTATTTCTAGAGCTGGTTTTCTTTACAACAGGTCCACTATCATTATCATTAAAATTTAAAATAGACAAGTATTTTTTATTATTTTCAAAAACATGTTTATATTCATGTGAATCTATTTCATCAAATTTGATGTGAACAGTTTTTTCCACACATTTCGTTCTCCTATTAAAAACTGTATAGTATTTTCTAGTAATTTAATATCCTAAAAATATTCCTCTATCACTCTTGGACGTAATCATGTCTAGATTATCTTCAGTGTTAAGAATATAGACTTTGAAACCATAAAATTTTAAGAAACTATTTTTAGGTTTCATATTCTTCCAAATATCATAAGGGATTTTATTAAGAACATGTCTAATCAAGACTCTATTTATAAAATAACAACCTGTATTGGTAGATACATCCAAAAAATAAATAGGTAAATTATATTCATTTATCATAGTTCTTGAAATTTCTTGAAGGGTTGTATTTCTTATTTGTACAACACCATTCTGTTGAGGTGTCCTAGGGGAAAAAAGTTGTGATTATAGCCATTATGTGAGTAGTAATATTTAAACTCATGATTTTCAAACTCACGACCATGATCACTTCTCAAGGATTTAATCTTAAGACCCATAAGGATTTCTACATACTTGGAGTATTTAATAAAGTAAAAGAAAGCTTCACTATTGTGATCTAAAAAGTATACCCATGTATATCTTGAAAAATTATCCACTAGAACATAACCATAGTCCTTACCATTAAGTAGATACCCTAGATGGCCCAAAAAAGTCCATGTGAACCAATTCGAGAGGTTGAGATGTTGAAACTTATTTATTTTCTTTAAAAGAAACTTTATGTTGCTTTCCATTTTGATTGGGATTACGAATGTTATTAGCTGAGAATTCAAGGTTATGTAGGTCTTTATCTAAGTTCTTCCTAGTCAGTTTTCTATGTGAATGAACATTGTAGTGTCCTTATCTTCTATTACAAAGCCAAGATTCATTAGGAAAAGAATTTAAACTATTAATATTATTCTTAGCTAATGAATTATAATATACAGAATACACATTATCATTTCATAAGGTAGAAAATACTAAAACATTTTTAGAATTAAAAACACTACAATAATCATTTTCAAATTTAACATTAAAACCATCATCATATAACTGATAAATACTTAACATGTTATATTTTAATCGATCTACAAATAAAACATTAGAAATAAAAATTGAATCAGTGTTACCAATTTTTCCTCGACCGACGAATTTCTCTTTAGAGTTATCACCAAAGGTGACATGTCTTCAATAAACCTTGATTATGATTTTGAAGCATGAAAAGTCTCCTATCATGTGTCTTGAACATCCATTGTCCAAATACCATGTCTCAGCACAAGAAATTTTCAATATTGTTTCCTAAAAAACAATTTTATATAGAAAATGATTTTGGTACCAAGATTTTCTAATGTCCAGACAGGTTATCAAGAAAAACATTCAGTACCCATATTTCCATAATGGGTCTCATATACATAATAGAATCAAGAGACTTTGATAGATAAACAGTGCTTGATCTATAACTATATGAATAGATAGCTGAGGAATAGGAATGATCAGAACCAAAATCAGTATCCTACTGTGCATATTTTGGAATAAATTTATTTTTTTAATCTTTCATTTTCCATGATAATAACCTAAACTAGTTGATACATTGGTGCCACTTGTTTTCCTATCATTCGTGTAAGTGTGTCATTTTCATTAATAAATTTTTCCAAATCATTATCCAGTTTTTCATTAGAAAATTTCAGTTTAGTATTATCGTTGAGTAGTTGATCATTGTTTTTGTTTTCTACTTCTACTATAGATTTGATAATTCTAGTTAATGCATACTCTTTCTTTAAGGATTTATTCTTATCTTTCAGCTCATTACAGGTTTCCTCATTCAAATTACAGTATTCAAATAATTTTACACTTGAAATGATTTCAGATTCATAATATTTTCCAGAATAATAAGAGTTTAATGTATGAGTATCCAATGTTACCTCAGATGTGTTTGTCATGAAACACATATTGGATTTTTGAGATTTTTCATCCTGAGTATAATAAAAAACACTTGAACTTTATTTTCATGTACTCTGGGTTGCTTTCATAGATTTTTTGTATTTTCTATCCTTATAGTCATATTTCTTCATGAAATTTAACTTAGGACAATCACATTTTACATGTCATTTACTCTTGCATTCGTAGAAGACTATTTCATCACCCATATCAGTCATTTTTCCAATATTAATTATAATGACCTTTGTTCTTATATTTTCCCTTATAGTTTGATTTTCTGATAAAATTATTCTTCCTATAAAATTTAATAAATCATCTGGCTATCTGATAGATCTCAGCATTGCTGTCTGATGCACTTGCCGCACATCTTGAGCTATAACTTTCACTTTTATGTTTCCATTTGTCCTTATGTTTTGAATCAGAAGTCTTGAAAGCTACATGCTTATTCCTTGTTTCATCATCATCTTCTTTATTGACTTTCAGTTCTTTGCCATACATCATTAACATTCCAATGTGTTCCTTGATAGGAAAAGCACCAGTGCCAAAAGATTCTATAATTGAAACTGATGTTCCTCTCTATATTTCTGGAAAGAAAATGTGTATTATTATAATCTGCTCCTTAGCTGGAAAAACCATTCCAAGTGAGCTCATTGTATTTACAATTTTGTTGAACCTGAGATACATGTCAGAAATAGGTTCATCGGACTTCATTTTAATATTTTCATATTTAATAGTATAGGTATTCAATCTCATTTCCTTAACATTAGTTGTTCCCTCATGGGAAATAGCTAAAGTATCCCATATTCTATAAGAAGACTTACAGGTAGATATTTGATTAAAATTTTCATCTCCTGCAGCACAATTCATGGCATTCATTGCATTAAAATTATTATTGTAATCAGCCTTAGTAGGTTCATCCCAAGTAGTTCCAATAGTTTCTGGATTCTTATACTGAGTCTCTATGGCGATCCAAATGTCAAATCCCATAGTATCTAAATGAATTTTCATTTTTCTTTTCCACTGGGAATAATTAACACCATTAAAGGAGGGTTTTATTTTGTTATCTACACCATCTAATCTATTATCCGTAATTATATTTAAACAAATGTATTTAAAGAGATAAAAAAGTATAAATAACCAAAATTTTAAGATCATTAAGATATTACTAAAATCACAGTTGAAAACTTTTCACAAACAGAGTAGCTTTGAAAACTCTTATTCTTATGATACCAAATGTTGGTCGGAGTGGATACTAAATAGGGCTAGGGAATTGAGATCCTATTAAAAATTTCGGTTTAACAGAATTGTATTAAAATCTCCCAACTCATAAAACAATTTAAAATATAGTGAATTTATAAATATTGTATATGTGCAATCAGTTTCACAAAGATTGATTACTTCTCAGTTATCTTAATCTGAAGATTAAGTTATCTTTTGAAACTAACTTACTGGTTCACAACAATTAGAAACTCTTGCTAGTTCAACTATTGAAGTTACTCTCAAGCATATTTATATTTAAAGTATTTAGCAGCGGAATATTCAAAATAATTTTAACAAACGCAAAATGCACAACAGTTTTAAAACAAGATGCTCAGTATCAAGCTGAGACATAGTCCTCTTAAACAATTTATATAAACTATGATCCATACCATTGATAATGGTTTTACAATAGTACTCAAACTAATCAATTCCTCATACATCTACCACAGTTCTATGTGGGAAATCTATACAACATCACACAAGATTTCCATGTCATACTTGACTTCCACTACTGTCCACAATGGGATACAAAAAGGTGAAAAAGGTTGGTGTGTGGATTTAGTATCCTCTAGTTTAGCCCAGGCATCAGTTTGTGTCTAAATAGACAGATTCACACACACTGCTCATAATGTTAACCAAATGTACACTACAGGGTAAATAAATGTATAATGAGTTTAAAATGCTCTGAGTTATTGAATATGAGCTCTAGACTCGTTTGGATGTTGCAGATGTTATTCGAGTCCTTTATGGTGAGGATGACACAAAAAAGATTGGCGTTGTTCTTCCCAACTACAATTATCATTCCTTGTGCATATGATGTTTAGGAAGACACAATAACTCATCTTTAGTGTTTTTTCTAGGTGAATGATCTTCTGGAAGCTCTCTGGTTTTCCCAGATGTTCTTCAATTTCTTTTTTCTTTCGTGGACCATCACACATATACGGTATCTTCTTCTTATCTGTCTTTGTCTCTGTATTTTTGTATGTGTGACTTTCTATATACATCACTATAGATCGATCTTTCTTTTTATTCCATGAAATCCGGAAAATTGAATGATTACTTTTTGAGAGGTACGTGGTATAGTTCCCTGACATCCAACAACCAATATTAATTTATAGAAGGTGCATTAAATTAAGAAAATATGACCGTTGTAATCAAATAAGATTTAATAAAAATTCAAAAAAATTTCATGACTCTCGGTGAGTCAGGAGATCGTTATGTCATTTGAATTTTCATTGGTATTTGTATGTTATGTGATCAGAATTAGCTTCGGTATGTCATGTGATCAGCAATGGCTTCGGTAGGTGTATCATCGGTGTGACCGTTGTCATTGGTGCGACCGTTATCATCGGTGCGACCGTTGTCATCGGTGCGTCCGTTTTCATCCCTTTAACTATTGATGACTCAAGAATATAACTAACAGTGAGTCAAAAAATATAAATAATGGTGAGTCAAAAAATATAACTCACGGTGAGTGAAAAACATGAAATTATCACAAAGTGTCATTGTAATCCCAAATACTTCCAGGTCAATATTAGACCATAAATAATCGTAGATAAGAATATTTAGACATGAATAAACATATATAGACACATTTAGAATAGATTGAGTAAATGACTAAATTGATATCTATAAAAACAATGATTTGTGATTATTAAAATAACTATCGCACATAGGGTTCAACATATAAAATGAACTTGTAGAGTATTACTGGTGGGATGGAATGAAAAGATAGATTTCTAAAATTAACATGAAATATTTAACTTGTCAATATGTTAAATCAGAATGGTAATTTCTAAATGGGATGCTTCAGCCATTTCCAATTCCATTTTGTAAATGGGAAAAATATCTATGAACTTCATAGAGGTATTTCCAAATACACCTCATGTAAACAGTGTGATTTAGGTTATTTTTTTGAATGACTAAACCTTGAAATTTATTTTCTAATAAAGATATTATGTCCTTATATCAACAATGATGACTTTATATTAAGGAAATATTCAGGTTATGTGGACTTCCACTCTCTATTATATGTGACCATGAACAAGATTTCACTTTTAATTTCTAAAAATGACTACTAAATTCTTTATGAACTGAAATTAATTTCAAAACTAATATTCATCCTCAATATAAAGGATTGTCTGAGAAAAGAGTTTAGAATATAAAGGAAATTCACAACCATGTTCTATGTATTTATTAGTAAGTATATATCAACATCTTTCATTTATTTATTTTTCTTTTAATAACATTTCTTATTCTAAAATTCAAATGGATACTTTCGAAGAAATAATATGGAATGTTGTTTTGAACTGAATAGTTTTGGGATGGGGTAGGTGAATTAATGGTTTGGAGAATCTAATTGGTAGAGTAAATGTTTGAGAAGGTGATAATAATTAAGAAACACATTATATCTGCTCAGAACATGAATGAAATATATACAGATAATAGGAGGAAAGATCTTTCAATCGTTGTGGGTGATCATTTATTTATTAAAATATATCATTGTCAAAATTTTATCTTTTTTGGTATGAATTGGATGTCATGTTCTAGGTTCATTGGACCAAATGAAATCTTGAATTATATTGGTTCAGCAACATATTGAGTTGATTTTCTAATGAGTTTATCCTAGATAAATGATTTCTTTTCTCTTTTGATGTTATGAAAGTATGTGTTGGATTAATATCATGTATTGTTCCCTGATGTAGTTTAGTTAGAATAGAACAATTATTTTGAAGAATAGCATACATAGATTCCTAATTGTATATAAAAAGTATTATGTAATATGTTAATTCATCGGGTTTAGGTTTTTTAGAGAAACTATATAGTTGAAGAAGAATCATCTGAATTTTGAAATGATATAAGGAAATAATATCCCCACATGACTAGTAAGTGACTAATATTTTTAGGATTCAATTTTCTATAGTGAGGTAGAATGTAACAACCCATATATATATATATATATTTAATGGTTTGTTTCAATATTTATTTATATTATTATATTCAATTAATCACTCTTAGTGAATGATATTGATTAAAGTGTTATTTATATATTCAGTAAACAAACTAAATCCATCTAATAAGTTTGATAGGATTAAGATAATAATAAATCCAATTTAATGCATAATTTTGTTTCTCTAAAAAGAAATTTTGTTTTCTTATAATGATAAACCTGTTTTAAAATTTTATTATTAAAAATTTAATATTTTTATTTTAAAAACAAACGTGATTTATGGAATCTGAATATAAAAACATTATTAGGTGGATTGTTTGTATTTTTCATAGATCTTTTATTTTTTCAAAAATAAAAAAAATATCTAATTATAAATTTATTTTATAGATAATTTAATAGTATAGTTAAATTGTTTTTTAAATTTTTTTTAATGTATAATATTTCAATTATATATCATAAAATTTAATTTATCTCATTGAAATAATTTTTACATTCAAATTGAGTATACAAACATTTCAATCATTCCTAATTCTTCAATTTAAAAACCTTCTATCCCAATGCATCTATGGGATAAATTTTAAATCTAATTTTTACAATTATGGGAATTTAATTTTGAAAAATTTATTCATTATATATAATTATATGGTAAATATTTGGTATTAAGAGAATAATCATTTTTTTCGTAAAATATTTACCATGGTAAAAAGAAATATTTACTGTGATATATGTAAAATGATGAAATAACATAAAGGTAAAATGTAAAGGTTTAAAATAACTAAAAATCGCAAAATAAAATTGGATTTTTCTGTGTTTATTTAACATAAAACCCATTTTAAAAATTAATTATAAATATAGTTCATTGAAATTAATTCCACCTCAATGTGCTTGAATTTAAATGTCAAATAATTTTTACTTAATCACTTCCCCCGGTATAAATATAACCACACATCACCTGATTTCACCTCAAAAGCAATGAAACTCCTCAAATATCTAAAACAACTGTTCCTCCACACTATACCCATTTCCATATTCTTTTGGTCTCATTATAAAACAAATGAAATGTCTTCAAGGGGCCCTTTAAGGATGTGATATCCAAGAGGTAATTCTCTCAAAACACCTCTCGTATTTTATTTTATTAATATATTTTATCCTCGCCTTGTCCATCCATAATGTCATGATATCTCAATAATAGTTTATATATTACATTTTTCTATTACTAATGGAATATCTCAAATCCATTTAATTTATCTTCTGCTATTATTCAATGAAATGAAACCGATGTTCACATTATTGCAGTTTATCATCAAAGTGTATAATTATTGTTCATATTTCATTAGCCTCTTCATGGATGGTCATAAAACTATTTTCATGGTAAAATATTATTTTAATATATATATTATAAAATATTTAATGTTTTTAATTAGTATATAAACATAATATAAAAAACTAGTTCGTCATGGTCTAAAAACCGCAAAAATAAACTAAACATTTTTCATTAACATTTTATCAAATGAATCCACCTATAATAAAAAATTAATATAAGACCATATATATGTATATAAATTCACTAATTCTATCTCATTTTTTATTTGGAGTTATAATTCCAATTTTCTAAAAAACATAAATAATACACAAGTGAACAAAATGTGAAAACATGAAAAGAAAACACTAGAAATAATGAAAATAATGAATTTTTTTAATAAACAGGAAGTAAGATATAATAAAAAGGTCCTATAAAGTATTATAAATATTAATATAGTATCTTAATATATTAATAACATTTTTTAAACAATTATAATATATGTTTTCTCATTTAAAAAAAACTATATGTCATGTAAAGAAATTCATAACCAAATTTCAATTATTTAGGTTAAACATATATTTCATGATTATTACATGATAATACTATGTTTAAAAAGTCTTTTGAATATCTAAAGTTTCATTTCATGATGAGTCAATAATTTTTCCTTAATAATTTTCCATTCCTTCATGTTTTAAGAGATTGTTTAGTCAATAAGGTTTCCTTATTACATTACTATTTTTTCAGGTTTTGAAAATCACAAACACCTTTTTTTAAGGAAAATTTTATTTACGCTATGTTTTAATTTCGTAAGGAACATTTTCCTTCCCCTGGGAATTTTTTCCTTACAATGTTTTTCATTATTCATATTTTATCAAATATCAAAAACTGGTTTCGAATCCAAAATCTCGGAATCATATATATACTAAGATATAAAGAAATATGTTTTCAGGATCTGAATTTAGATTCCGATCTTTTTGAGTTATGACTCTGAGTTCTCTAAATTCAAACTCCGATCTCTTCTGAGTTATGACTCTGAGTTCTCTGAATTCAGACTCCAAACACTTCTGAGTTCTGACTCTTAGTTTTCTGAATTCAGACTCCGAACTCTTCTGAGTTCTGACTCCAAGTTCACTGAGTTCAGACTCTTAAATCTTCTGAGTTATGACTCTGAGTTCTCTAAATTCAGACTCCGATCCTCTATGAGTAATGACTCCAAATTCTAGTTATGAATTCCTAAAAATTAATTCTATTAATTCATGTTACAAATTCATATGAAATCATACTCTGAATTCATGTTAAAAATTATTTGGAATTAATCATATGAATTCTGGTTATGAATTATATAGCATTATGAATCTGAATTCTTCTAATAAACTGATTCTGATATACATGTATTATAGACTCCGAATAAATTTTGGGTAGAATCTAAACATTCATTTTTTCTTACACTATGAAAAATGAATTTTCTTAATAAACCATATTTTTGCAGACTCATGTTTTGGTTATAAAATGATGGCATACAATTAGTTACCAACTAACCGTTATTTGAGTGACATGTGTATAGGTCCATCCTAAATTGAAGGAGAAATTGATCATTGGAGGAGGGAGCCTACCGTTGATGTTATGCCTATAAATAGTAGCTCATTTGAAAGAGCACTCATACGTTACAACTGTGATGAACTCTTCTATGACACTAGAGATTACATAATGATAAAGTGATTTATAGAGAGAGTATCTCATGCTTAGTGCATAATGAACATCTTGTTCAGAATTTCTTCATGAGACTCTAAATGTTGCTGAGTACATTCGAGGGCTTCAGGGGATAAGAAGACAAAGGTGCCAACTACCATAAAGTTCAAGGACTTCCTTGCTGAGGAATACAGAGGTGCCGACTACCTTGAAGTTGATGGATTGTGGGGATAACAAGACAGACTCTGATCTTTGTATCGAGGGCATACCCTGGTGTGGGTAAGACAGACTTTATTGAAAGTATAAATCAAGGGACCATTATCCAAGATTGTTGGATACCCTTCTCTTTGTGTTAAAATATTTACTATTGGTTACTTGTTTTGTTTCAATTATTCCATTTCATTTTTATTGTGGAGGAATGTATGACTATCTTGTACCTTCATATACTTTTACACTCTGATTTAGTAATATTCTATAAGCTTAAAGGTAGATTATTTATCTTTGTAAACTTTTGTTATGTTTTATTTCTGGATTCACCTTTCTAGAATTGAATTCTTAGAATCATATTTCCTGAATCAAGAGTGTGTAGAACTAGAGGTTTTAATAATTACCTTGTTTAAACATGTTAAACATATTCATCATTAAAAGTTCCAAATAATTTTTAAAGTATAAAATTCACCCCCTCTTGTATATTGAGCATCATTATTACGATACTACAATCAGTATCATCTATCATTTCGATCCAAAAATTGGAATCAATGGTTGGGTACCTCATACTATAAACCAATCCTACAATTGGAATTAGTGGATGTCTCTGAAATACTTATATTCAAATAAAAGTTATCTTACTCATGTTTTTCAATATTCTATATTTTCTTTGCGTAGGAATATTTTTCCATTTTTAAAATCTTTATTACTAACATGTTTGTGTGGAATGTTTTTTTGAATGATGGTAGGAATCAATGTTGGTTCCATAGACAACATAAATCCTACTCAACCACCTATTTTTTATAGGAATGATTACCAATGTTGGAGAGATAATATGAAGACATTCATTATGAATACTGGAGTAGAAAATTTTGTTTTTCTTACAGGAGGTTATAAACTCCTTAACAAGAAAGTAAGAACCATCACCAACCATGAAAAGCATAAATATCAACTGAATTATAAGGTACTCAATAAATCTCATTGTTATATGACTAGAAACATATATAACCAAATTTCATCTTGTGAAGAAGTAAATTCTATTTGGATGAAACTTGGTGTTACACACTTTGGAGATTCCAATGTTATTATAACTGGAAGAGCCATTCTCAGAGCTAAATATCATGGTTTTTTCATTCTTTATGGAGAACCCATATGTAAGATGAAATAGAGATTCATGACTATTGTTAGAAGTTTACAATCTATGCTTGAGAAATTATTAGATGATGAAGATCTTGTGGACAAGATCATAGACAAAATTCCCAATGATTTGGAATCTAAGAGAACAACTATTGATGAGAATATAAAGGTTACACAGAAGTCTCTTGATGAAATTTTTGGAACTCTTCCTCAACATGAGACTAGAATGAAGAAATATACTGATAATATTAAGATGAAGAAGGATTCAATTCAATATGAATCTAGTGGATGTGAATCTTCAGAAAATGAACTAGACAATATTTCTCGAAGGATGAACAAGATTGTTAGACAGAAGAAATTTCAATCCAGACACAAGAAGAACGAACGAAAAGATATGAAATACTTAGAAGTCACATGTTATGAATGAAAAAGAGCTGGACATATAAGGCCTAATTGTCATATGAATAAGAGAAATGAAAGAATGCAAAATCATTTTGAGAGAAATATATATATGTATAACAATTATAAAGCTAAGAAAGTTTTGAATGATAATGACACCTGGAGTGTCAGTGGTGGAGACTCTTCTGAAGAATCATTAGATTATGAATCTCTTGGATAGAATAATCTTGGTTTAATATCCAGACAACCAATTGAAAATCATTGCTTTATGGATGAGGTACACAAATCTAAATCCATAGCCAATGTATATTTGAATTCTAATTATAGTGATAGTAAATATCATAACTCTTATGATGAAAAATATTTTTCTAACTAAGATGATACATTACCTACCTATGATGATGTTTCAAGGTTTACTAAGATTCTTGATAATAAAAATTTAAAAGTCAATAAGAATAATGAAAATGAGAATTATAGGATTTCTATACATTCTATGGAAATATTAGATCCTTCTAAATATCTTGATAAGAAAATACTTGATTTTGAATGAATTTCAAAAAACCTTGAGGATGTAAAATATGAGAAGGATAAACTTTTTAGGATCTAGAAAAAGTAATTTCTATGAAAAATGTTTTTGAGCCTAACGATAGTGCTAATGTTTTGGATGATATGATCATAGTTCTTAGATTGAAGTCGGAAAAAGTTTCCTTGATGAAGTTTTTTTCAAACATTACCTTAGGTAAGGAAAATTTTGATAATATGTATTCTCAAATCCGTCATCTTAGTAATAAATATGGTTTTATTTATACAAGTACAAAATTGATTTTTAGTAGTAATTATTTTGTTCCTCAAAGTGCACCATTCTCTACTAAGTGTTAGTTTCATGGACAATGGGCATGAAATTGTTCCTTAAACAAAACTCAGTATTTATGATTTTATAAATCTTATTTTTTTACGAAAATGTGGGTGCCTTAAATTTTTCTTTCTGAATATTCTGGATCCAAGAATGTTTGGGTTTTGAAAGTCTAACATTCTTATTTTTAGAAAAATAAAGAAAATACCAATAACAATACATGGTACATGGAGAGTGGATGTTATCGGCATATGAATTGTAACAAAAACTTCTTTGAAAAGATTATCAATACAAAATGATGAAAAATTAGCAATCAGAGATAATTCTATGGGAGAAAATATTGGTATAGGTAACATCATTCTTCTTGGAAGAAAATATGATTTCCAATGTTTTATTTGTTAATGGACTTATGAACAACATCATTAGCATAAGTTAATTATGTGACGATGGTTACATTGTGAATTTTAGGAATGACAAGTTCTTTGTACACAATTCCAAGGAAGAGTTCATTATTTCTTCCAATAGGCAAGAGAATATTTATACGCTAAACATATAAGACCATAGGAAAGAAACATAAATCGAGTTCATTATTTTTAATTAAGGATCTACCAGAGCATAGATTTGATTCCTCAAAAGTTTTTGATCCTAGTCAATTGGGTAAGAAACATAAATTGAGTTTTAAATTAGTTAGTGATGTCTCAACTACTGATGCATTAGAGTTAGCGCATATGGATATTTTTGGCTCAACACAAACTGGATTCATTGAAGGGAAGTATTATGTATTGGTCTTAGTTACTGATTAAACTAGATTTACGTGGGTCTATTTTCTAGCAAAGAAATCTCAAGCACTTTATTATTTCAAAAGTTTTAGAGACCAAGTTTGAAATGAGAAAAATATTCCATTGATAACTATTCATAGTGGTCATGGAAGAGAATTTAAAACCTCCGAATTTGAATCTTTTTGTAGTAGAAAATCATTAGTCATAACTTCTCAGAACCCATAACACCTCAACAGAATGGAGTTTTTGATAGAATAAATAGAATTATTCGAGGGATAACAAGAGCCATGTTGAGTGAATATTCTATATCCAATCATTTTTGGGCTGATGTTGTAAGTATTGGTTGTTATACTAGAAATCGAGTTTTAATTAGACCTTTTTATAATAAAACTCTTTATGAGTTATGGAATGCTAGAAAACCTATACTTTCCTAATATAATGTTTATGGTTGGAATGTATTTATTCTAAATACTAATGATTCTTTACACAAATTCGCACCAAAATCTGATGAATGAATTTTTATAGGCTACTCCACAACTTCTAAAGATTATGATGTTTTCAATAAAATCACTTATACTATTGAAGAAACAGTGCATGTAATATTTGATAAAATTGATCCTTTTGTTTTTAAACAACCCCAACCAAGATCTTCAGATTTGGTTTCAAAAATTGATTATCAACTCATGATAGAAGATCCTTCTAATAAGGAAAATTCCTAAGATGATAATTCTGAAACATTTACCCCAGAATATTACCTAACCCATGTTGTTGAATAGGCATTACAACACCCAAATCTGTTGTTTCTTAAGAATCATATAATCGGTGATGTAAAACAACCTCTATGGACTAGAAGTTCCTTAAGAAATGAAATAGAACATCTAGAATTTCTTTCCCAATTAGAACCAAATAGAACTGATGAAGCTTTTGGTGATGATGATTGGAAAATATGTAGAAAAGATGAGATAAATGAATTCCAAAGGAATAATATCTGGACCTTGGATGAAATACCTATGGAAACTTCTGTTATTGGAGTAAAATGGGTCTTCAGAAATAAGTGTCATGAAAATGGAATCATAGTATGAAATAATGATAAATTGGTTGCGAATGTCTATAATCAACAAGAAAGACTATACTATTAAGAATCTTATGCTCCAGTATCTAGACTTGAATCTATTCATATTCTACTTGCCTTTGCCACATTCGTCAATTTCAAACTTTTTCAAATGGATGTGAAATGTTCTTTCCTTAATGCTTATGTTCAATAGGATGTTTTTGTTGAACAACCTCTGGTTTTAAAGATACAAAACATCCTGAACATGTTTTTAAACTTACCAAATCTTTGAATGGGCTTATGCAAGCCCCTCAATATTTTTATGATAGACATACATGATTTTTTATTCAAAATAACTATGTTACGAAAAATGATGATCCAACCCTTTTTATAACAAAAAAGATAAGAAAAATGTTTTTATTGTCCAAATATATGTTGATTAAAATATATTTGGTTCAACTCATCAATATTTAACTAATTCTTTTGCAGATCTAATTAAATAGTAGTTTGAAATAAGTATGATGTGTGAGTTAAAATTGTTCCTTGGTTTTAAAATTTCTCAAAAACCTGATGGAATATATATATCCCAACATATTTATATTAAATATATTCTTAAAAATTATGGATATGACAACAATAAGAGTATTAGTACTCCCATTGGTACCTCAAATTCTCTTGATCTAGATGAAGCTAGGAAAACAGTAGATCAACCATCTTTTAGAGGTATGATAAGAAGACTACTTTACTTGATAGTTAGTAATCTAGACATAATGTTTTTAGTATGCTTATGTGAAAGATATCAATCCAATCCTAAAGTCTCTCATTTAAAGTAAGTGAAATGAATTTTTCTCTACTTAAAGGAAACCAAGGATTTAGAACTCTTTTATAATTCTGGAAATGCTTTTCTTTTGAACAGTTTTTCGGGTGCAGAATTTGGTGGATATAGAATGGATAGATAGTGTACATCCATAACATTGAATTTATTAGGAGATTCATCAGTTTCTTGGTCATGAAAAAAGAAAAACATAGTAGCACTTTCCACCATTGAAGCTGAATATGTTGCTGCTAGAAATTATTGTGCTCAAGTGTTGTGGATTCAACACACACTCACAGACTATTGTATGAGTTTTACCAGAACACAAATTTTATGTGATAATACTAGTGCCATTTTCCTAAGTAAAAACCCCTCACATCACTCTCATGAAAAACTCATAGATATTATGAATCACTTTCTTAGGGATAACACAAAAAAAGAGATATAATTCTTCAATTTATCAAACACAAGATCAACATTCTGATATTTTCACAATATCATTACCCTCCGATTGGTTTGAATACATTAAATTGATGTTAGGAATGATAACTGTAAGGTGATCTTCCTTATTAACTACTTGTTTAAATCAATATCCTTAGATTAATAAAATCTTTTTCAAAGTGGGAGTACAATTTTATGTTAGTTAGATCAAAAATTTTCGTAATGAAAATTTTCGTAGTCAGATTTTCCAAATCCTTCATAATAAAAATTTTTGTAATGGAGATTTTTGTACTTAAATTTTCTGTAATGAATATTTTCATACATAAAAAATGATGATTTTATAAAAATTATACAGTTAGTTTGTTTTAAAAAAAAATTTCAATGTAACTTCTTGCGGAATCTAATGTTTTTAAAGAAGAATTTTCGTCAATACGAATTATCTTCTTATCAATTTGAAAGCTATGTTTCTTTCTTGAGTTTTCACAATCATCCTTTACATGCTGGTATTTTATTTTGTTTTTTATTTACGGATTCACTTTTCCTTAAATATGAATGTTTTTCTTAAAAAACCTCAAAAGATCAGATTATACCATGTTTTCCTTGCAACTATCAAATCAACCGTCAGATCTGATCAGTAGGAATTTCAGCCACTGAATTGAGTTTGGATGAAGAAACATCGCATCAAACACCTATATAAAAGTCCCATGATGGTTATCCCACATCGAAACTCATGGTTTCGCGTGCTAATGTTCTACCTTCCTACTTATTCCCATTCTGAACATCTCACGGTTTTCTCAAATTTTAATGTTTATCGGAGAAATATTCTCAGAAAGACATCTCAACTGTCAAGACAATCTCGGAGTGGCAGGTTTAATGTGAAAGGTCGGTGCAACCAAACATCTTCACCAAGTATGATTCTATAATCTCGAATAACATCAAGCCCAATAGATGGGAGAGTGTTTGTGTATCGAATCCAGGAGCTCAAGATTTAGCGTATCTGGATCTGCTAGTTGAATTATATGAATTTGTTTTCAAGGAATAAGGTAGAGATATGTTCTAATTCAAGATATATGGGAAGAATTATGTTATTTCGTACACCAAGGCTGCAAATATGATTGGAGTTCCATTTGAAGGAGAAGCTGAATTTTGTTCTCATAAGTTGTCAGATGTTCAAGGATGCTTTGTTATGGTGAAATCTATGGAGTTCCTTGGTCTTACTGACGTTATGACCTCGAATATTGTTCACCTCACTACAAATTTCTAGATTCTCGAATTATGGGTTAAAGGATTCATCATTCCAAGTAAAGGGGAGATGGATATCTTGAAGAAGAGTGACATGTATATCTTGGATTTCATGGTAAATCCATGGAAAATTGTCCTGGTCAAGAATATTTTGATTATGATCAAGAATATACTGAATGGAAACTTGAAGGCTCAGATCATTATGTATCCAACCATTCTTTTGATGCTGATTTTTTGGTTCTTAGAGTCTTTCAGAATTCCTAGCAGTTAAAAACCAAGGAATTGCAAGGTCATGTTTGTTAGTCATGATACCTTGAGAAGGAGAAATGTTGGATTTTCAAAAGAATCCAAATAATTTTATGACCTTCTAGAAAACGTATTTGAAGCCATAATAAAGAAATACGAAGTAGCTGAGACTTCCAAAAAAGGTGCAAGGAATTGGAAAGTGAAGGATGTTGAAGAAAAGAAAAAATCTCCATAGTCCAAGGAAGTTCAGTCAGCACCCCAAAGACAAAAAATGAAAATCCTATCCGGATAGGGTAGTAACCAAATGGAGGGAAGATAAGAAGAACATGAAAGTAGGGGATCTCATGATTTTACTAGACCCTGTTGAAGAAAAATCATTAAATGAGAAGCCAAATGATTATCTAGAACAGGAAGAGAAAGAAAAGAATCAAAATAATCAAATGATTTAAGAATAGATTGTGAAAGTCCTTTTGAGGGATACTGAGTAAACTTTCGAAAATATTCAATTACCAGTATCCTTCCTAGTAGAATCTTTACCAAAAACACCATGGATGAAATTTGTGACTCTGGAAAAAGTAAATAAAGTAAAAGAAGTAGAAGATGTTGAATAGGTAGAAGGTAGTAGTGACACCACAGAGTTGATTAAGAAATTAAAAGATTCCCATGAGATAGAAATACCATCCAAGAAGCTCTCAATTCGAAATTCTCAAGCCGAATTAACAAAGCATGCTACTCTTCGAAAAAATAGAGAGAATGATGAAATAGAAGTGAAGAAGATGTATGAAAAAGAAAGTTCAAATCATGATTTAATTCATCCAAAGGATGCTAAGGTAAGAGATGAGAAAGAAGATATAGCTGAAGATAAAATTATTCAGCTGTTTGATAGTGAACATGATTCTCATGATGAGGAAGCCATCCTAAAAACTGATAAGGGAAAATAGGTGGTGTTTGATACACCTAGTAAAGCTATTGTAATGAAGATGGAAGTTTTTGGATCTTCAAAGAGGAAACTTGATGAGCTAGATAAAGAAGCCTCAACAAACAATGTTTTAGATTCGGAGTCATCCTCCTTTGGACATGATTTTGTAATCCAATCATTGATGAAACTTGTTGGGACTATTCCTATATTTCCATGTATTCACTCAAGATTCTAGATTCATCAAAACACCCTAAATCAAATATTAGATTCAATATCCTTGGTGATAGATAACTGTATAAAAATGGAGCCAGATTTCAAGACATTTCTCATAGGCTACGAGGCTCACAAGAGATCTTTCAATAAGATAACTAGTTGGTCAAAGAAAATAATTCAAGATATGGGAATCCATGATGAATTTGAAGAATGTGTCAAGGATGGGTTTTCACCGAAGATGGAAAGATCAACGATCTCACGAATATCTTTGAGAAAAAGATAACACTTCAGAAGAATACTCTGATGCAATAAGTGAATGATATGAATGAAAACTTATACACAGTTGCCCAAAGTTGGAAGAGAGAAAGGGATCTCTAGAATGAGATTGAAAAAAATCATTCTAAGCATGATGAACTATTGAAGGCTTAATGAGAGGCTCTTAAGGCTCAAGAATAAAATATCAAAGCATTAGAGAAGAAGTAAAAAGATCAGGATCATCTTCTAAAGAAAGCATAGGAAGATCACAAGGAGGTCACGAATTTGAAAACCATTGCGAAAAAGTTGACGCCCTGGGTGAAGGAAGGATGATAGACCCATTCTGATATTTTCTTATACTTTACTTGGATAAATTATTCTAATCGTAATGAAATTGTTGGTTGTTCTTCGTATATTTTTTTTGGTTGTACTAATATTTCAGGTAGCATATTTACTTTTCCATTCCCTGTATTTCCTTTTAAAAATCAAATAGGGGTAGAAAAAAAAATAATTCTAAGAAAAGAAGAAATTTCCCTAGATAAGGGGGAGTGTTCATATAAGGGGGAGTTCTTATACAAGAATATTTTAATCTGAAATAAAATGCTAAGTCTCATTCTGGAAAACTAAAATATGATCCTTAGTGTTCCATAGCCTGGGGTTTAGTCAGATTAATCATTTCTTATGTGATATGGGAGATAAGTTTTTTATTCAATGTCTAATAAAATATACTCTAAGTAGTTATATTATTTTTCGAAATGATGTTTGTGATTTCCTAAAATGGGGAGATTTTTGAGTCAATAATGGTTCCTTATGACATTTCCAATCTTTCATGTTTGTGGAGATTGTTTATTCAATAATGTTTCCTTATGACATTACTATTTCTTTATGTTTTGAAAAACACAAACACCTTATCTTAAAGAAAATTTCATTTACCCTATATTTTACTTTCATAACAAAACATTTCCTTCCCCAAAAAAATTAATCCTTACCATGTTTCACATTGTTCATATTTTATCTAATTATAAAAATCAGGTTCATATCCAGATCATCAAGATCATATATATACTTAGATATAAAGAATTCTGTTTTCAGGATCTAAATTCCTTTTCTGAATCTTCTGAGTTCTGACTCCATTTTCTCAGAAATTCAGACTCCGAACTCCTGTGAGTTCTAACTCCGAGTTCACTAAATTCAGACTCTAAACTCTTATGAGTTCTGACTCTATGTTTTTGGAATTCAAACACCAAAATCTTCATAGTTCTAACTCCAAGTCATCTGAATTAAAACTCTGAACTCTTCTGAGTTCTCACTCTGAGTTCTCTAAATTCAAACTCCGAACTTTTCTGAGTTCTGACTCCGAATTCTAGTTACGAATTCTTATGTCTTCAAACTCAGAATTCTAGTTACAAATTCGATATGATTTTAACTCTGAATTCCTTTGATAAACAGAATCTGAATATCCCTGTATTATAGAATCCTAATATTTTTTGGGTAGACTCCAAACTTTCATTTTTTCTTACACTCTAAAAAATGTATTTTCTTAAGTAACCCTATTTTTTCTTACTCATGTTTTCGTTATAAAACGATGTCGTGCATTCGGTTACTAACCATTGTTTGAGTTACACGTGTATAGGTCCCTCCGAAATTCAAGGAAAAATATGATTGTTGGAGTAGGGAGCCAATTTTTGAAGCTATTCCTATAAATAGAAGCTCATTTGAATGATCACACATATTTCACAACGTTGAAGAACTATTCTATGACACTAGATATTACATATTGCTGAAGTGATTTCTAGAGAGATACTCCCATGCCTAGTGTATACTGAACATCTTGTTACAAATTACTTTGTCCAACTCCGAATGTTTTTAGTACATTTTAGGGCTTCTGGGGATAGGAAGATAGAGTTTCCAACTAACATAAAGTTTGAGCACATCCTTGCGATAGAAGAAAGAGGTGCCGACTACCTTGATGTTGAGGGCTTGTGGGGATAGCAAGATAGACTCTGATATTCGTATCGAGGGCTTACCCTAGTGTGGATAAGAGAGACATTCTTTAAAGTATAAATCAAGAGTCATTTATCCAGGGTTTTTGGATACCCTTATATTTGGTTTAAGATATTTATTACTTGTTACTTGTATTGTTTCATGTTTTACACTACATTTTTATTGTTGAGGAAGGTATAACTTTAATGTACTTCCTTATACTTTACACTTTGATTTAGTAAGCTTCTACACACTTTAAGGTATAATATTTATCTTTGTAAAATTTTGATATGTTTTATTTCCGGATTAACTTTTCCAGAATTTCATTCATGGAATCATATTTCTGGAATCAAGCAAGTGTGTAGAACTATAGGTTTTGGTAATTACCTTGTTTAACCTTGTTAAAAATATTTAACTTTAAACGTTCCAATGAATTTTTAAAGTATACAATTAACCCCCCTTCTTGTATATTGAGCATCATTATTACGAGACTATAATCAGTATCGTTAGTCATTTCGATCCAACATTTCTACGTCTTATATGTGTCTTTATCTCAAATACCCATAGTCAATTCATTTGATTAACAATCACTTCACTGATATGATTCACGTAACAAAATTTATTTTAATAATACCCTATAAAGGATATTTTTTTAATGCTTTTATTATATAAATGGAATGAATATAATGTTCGATTTTAATTTCAAATTAATCTTTTTAATATTAACCAACATTTTTGTAAGGATACATTCAAATAAAAGGGTTTTCATTATACGAGGGTAGTTTTTCAACGAGTGATTTAAAAATGAGATGTTTCTTTCGTTTCAATGATTTTTTATGATGAAATCCCAGATAATTTATGTTTATGTTTTTTTTATTGTGAATATTTTATGATGATGGTTGGTTACTTGATAAACCAATTACAAATATTTATATAATAAACCATGTATTGTTGGTTGTAGGACAACCTCTAATTCATTGGGTACTCTATAGTTGAAGGTTGGCCATATTGGATACTCAATTTGTAAGAGTGACGTATAAAATGATTCCCCAATTTACCAATAGTTATTTTATATTAGTTCTAATGAATTTTCATGAATATAAATTTATTATGAAATGGTAATACGTTATACAATTTGAACAAATGACTATTTTTTAATAAAAGGGTATGTTTTATTGAAAATGATTTTTAAGGATTTTAACTAGACTAACATTTCCCCTTATTTATCTTACTGATATTTTTTACTCATACTGTGTTTTATAATATACATCATAGATTTTATGGTAGAATAAATAAAAGGATGAGATCAAGGGAAAATTGGGAAGATTTTTTAGGAAGATAGATCATGTATTTTTTTAAACACATTTGATTTAAGAAAAAATGGGTATTTGTATTTTGGCCTACTCGTAATATATGGGTTTATTATATATGGGTTAATCATAATTATCTAACAAAATAATTTGGAAATATTCTCGGGATTGTTAAAATTTTGAATTCATGTTTAAAATCAATAGAATATGTAATGTTTAATTTGAGGTCCATACAATTATCCATGATATTTTTAAATTGATATTATTCATAGATAAATTTCATATGTAAGTTATTGATTAAAAGGAATGTTTCTTGCATTATTTACCTTTTTATATTGATTATTTATTATTGAATAATGAAAAATTCAGTTGTACATAACCCTTAAAAAGAATCTGATGTCACGATTTATTTATTTTAATTTACTCCTGATATGTGGAAAAATATTATTATAGCATCAAGGATTTGAGAAGATTTCTTGTGCTATACATTTTAACTTATCAAATGTAATATGAGAAACATTTATGTATTTGGTTCTTCATGTATAATAATATGATTGATACATTGGGTGGAGAACCTTTGAATTTTATTAAAATGTGATAAAATGGAAAATTGATATGGGTTACAAGAGTTAGGAAATATATATTTATAGAAATTTTATGCCTTATCAGTAAGTGTTAAACCTATTTTAAATTTTACTATTACTGATGTGATAAATATTTCCTTTAGATACTATTTATAATAAATAAATATTTGGTACTTGATTAAAAAACATATTCCTCATAAATAAATATATGGAATGCATTTTTCAATATTCAATTAACATATGTGTTAGAATGTAATTTAATATTAATCCATAAAAAATGTGATGAAAAACTATTTTCCAAAAAAAATTCCCTCAAGTAAAAACAAATTTGACAAAAATAAAACATAAAATTAAATTCAATCTACATAAATAGATTATTCATAATTTTGATAAAATAACATTACTTCAATAATCATTTAAAACAAAATTGAACATTGAATATTCCTAAAATAGAATATATAATTTCCATTAAAAATCAATATTTTTCATTATTCAATGAAGAATGTAACATTTAATGAAAATTATTTAAATTTCTCACAATGCTAACTCTAATATTAGAATATCAAAAATGATTTTTATTTACCATGTACATTTTTTAAAATCTATAGTAATTAATTATTTTATTTTCATAAAAGGATAAATAAAACACATTCCTATAGAATTATTTATTTTTGAATCATATAATGAATTTGCAAAAAATTGAGTACTTATTTGTCACTATATTTTCAGTAACTAAAACCATTATAAATATCATTTTAAAATATTGATGATTAATATTCAATATTCCAAATTAATAGTTGGGTTTTAATGGTATATAATAGTATATTTCATTTAGACATTGGGGTTATATGTATAAAAATATATTAGAGAAATTAAATTTATTTGAATGTAAATATATCATAACATATCAAGATTTTACACAAGGAACCACCTCTATCCATCAACAATTGTGTCAATAATATACAATTTTTTTGTTTCATGCTGAACATAATCCCACAAAATACAACGAGAATGAATCCCAACCATACTTGGAATCCTAGAGTACCATCCATCACAACAAGTGATTCTTGAGCATCTTAAAAAATTACATCAGTGTCTGTTCAATGTCCAATTCATGGGTTTCCTAGGAATTCAAATTTCATTTCACATAAATAGAAACATATAAACATGTAACAATTACTAGCCACATAACCACTCCAAAATCCATATCCTCAATCCCAACAATATTACAAATTGATTCTCGATCTAATTCAACACTGGTAGCTATAAATATAAAATCTCATGCACTATCGTAGGGTTGGTCTATTTCCCCGAAACCCCCGTGGGACCCCTAGATCACAAAATCACATAAGAACCCACACAAGGGTCCATATTGTATACTACGATATCATTTAAACACCCGCCCCTATAAGTATATCATTTCCCATTACTTCATCATCACACAAACATGGTATCATCATCTATAAGAGATACTACATATTATAAATGGATAACATAAGGACCATGACCAATTTCACTCCCTTAAGTATTACTAGGATGGAAAACTCACCTAACACAACACTTAACTTATTAATATGTATTTACATGATCCTTTTCACATCAAACATGGTAGGGATACTCACTCTTGGTTAATACACTAAGCCCAATAGCTCTATGGCATCAACAGAGATCCTTAAGGCTTGAAAGGGCTATGTATGTCAATGTAATTATACACACAAATGCGGAGTGTCAAAGGATCCTAAATAATGTACATATATATTGGTTTATATATGTCTCACACATTAAGAGGGTGTTTATATATCTCAAGGCATTACTCATGTAAATGACATAGTGATTAACATATGAGGTTCCTTATGGGTTCCTTAGCCAAAAAATGTCCTAGGAACATACACATTTAGTTCAAGGTGTTTAACTAATTAAAATTTACAATAAAAAAATTCAATCCAATATATATATATTGATTTTACAGGATAAACCCACCTACAATAGAGGATGAACACCCAAACAGATTTATTATAAAATCATAACAACCATAAGTCCAGTATACGAGACAAACTACAAAAAATTAATGTTTTCCATTTTAATTTCATTGGATGATAAAACATACGAGGCCTTCCAAAGACTATCCATGCTAAAATAAACAAAACATATCAACTAGTCCTTTTCTCAAACTATAACACTCATATTTTATTTATATAATGTATAATGATATTATTGATTAATTCAATTTAAATGTTGAATAATGTTGAATAACTCAGTAGGATTTAATAACACATAATGAAATCCTGAAACGACAACTATAAAACCCTCAAAAAATTTTAAACCTAAATTGAATGAAGGAATCAACCTATCAAACCAAAATTATAGATAATTAAATTTAAATTTTGAAAAAAACCATGATAATCCATAACAAAGAAAAATCGTGTCATATAATGGGAAATTTAGTGTACATGGAATCTCAGGTCAGCCTCATCACAAGAAAAATAAATTCCCAATTTATATTATCTAATTAAACTATGGTAATGTTTAATTATAATAAAAACATGTCCATGAAACTCAAAATCCATCGTTAATGAAGGGTGAAAAAATAAGGGTCAATAAATATTGACACATACCATGAATCATTGGCGAAATTCCAATAATCTCACCCAATGATGATGGATGTTGAAGGGAGGATGGGAGAAGTCTGATAGGGGTTGTGGGATTCCACCCAATGGGGTAAATAGGGATTCATCCAAAAAAATAAAAGACGTATTTTTAGTGATATTCATAATTAAAAATCCAACTGCAAGGAAGCTAGCTGCTAGATAATATAGCTGCTGCATCCATAAACCACTTATATTTAGTGAACCAAACATTTATAAATGAGATTACCTTTCAAAATGAGTAAATTAATTATTAATAAATGAAAATATAGGAAATTGATTTACTAATTTGGTTAATTTTGACCTTTATATGTTATATCCTTTCATATTTAAAACAAAATTAATGTTCATAATTTTTTATAGTATATTAATTATAAAGTGATAATATTATATATATATATATATATTAATATGATAAATACATTTGAAAAAAGAAGAAGTAAGTGATGTCCTTGACCAGTAGTATCAAACCCTATAATCCCCATTTATCTAAGATTCCAAGGGAGATATAAAAATTTGTATTTTCCCTTTATCAATCCCAATCCAAGATTCAAAAACTAATGCATAAGAGAATCCATTTATAGAATAATTTCAATATTACTAAGATCATTTTAAAAATAATCTTCTTCATATCATCCCAAGAAAATCTCATCAATCCATACCTTACCCATAGGGTATTCACTGATTTTCTAAATGGGTATGCATCTACAGTCTAATAGGATGAATATTTATATTTGTATTTTTTTTTAAAAAATTGGTTATATTAATATTTTTGTTAAATTATAAACATTAAAAAATATTTTTTTGATAGATATTATATTTTGATATAATGAAAGTAAAATTATATTGTTGGGAAATATATTGATTATAACAAGTCACAAATCTTGCAGAAATCATTAATTTTTAAATAAATAAAATTTTTAATAAATATTATTATAAAATAATCATTATTAAATATAAATGATAATATAATTTTATAAATTCATATATAATGGTAATTCGGGTCTAAAAAGGTTTATTTATCAAAAAATCCATTATTTGTAAATAAATAGGGATTTTGATTTTAATAATAATATTCATCAATTTAGTAATTTAATTTGTTAAAATTATTATTATATTCAAAATCATCACATCGAAATTATCTAACTGTGAATTTTTTTAAAAAAATTAGAGATAATATAATTTTTTAATGAAAAAATACATTATTATTATACTGTTGGTATTATAACATCATAGAATCCTATATGTGATGTAATAAAATATAAAATGATTATCCAAAACAAACAAATACCATTTAAAATATTCTCATTTTGATAATATTTGAATAATTTTATAAACCCTTAACGAATCATCCAAAACCAACATTATATTTTATGTTTTCAATATTGATTCTTTGTAAACATGAATCAAATTCATATCAATAAGGCTAAAATTTTATGGATTTCAGCTATCATCATTAACAAACAATAATAACCACACCTCTTTGTTAGTAACCATGGGGAAAACCATTGGATAGTTTTTGGTTGGGATAATTTTTTCATAGAGATTCTAAAACATCTGTTTATAAATTAATGAAGAATTGACCTCTCTTTCAAAATAAAAACCTACCAAGCCTCCCCTTACTCTTCATTCAATACCCTAGTATCATGAATTCAATCAACCCATACATATTAGGATCCCTCCCAAGGTGTTCTGAATCTCTTAATTATCTTCTCCAAAGCATTTAGAATCATTATCTCTTGGTAAGGGATCCTCTCCTCCAATTTATTCAAGAAACTTCTTTATATTAAGCCTTTTTATTTCAAATTTTTTATATTGGGATATATTTTCACACATCCCTTTTATTGTAAATATCATGTCCAATTGATGAGTGAGCTATTTTATTCTCACTAAAACCTTCCAAGAGTCATTATATACCCCTCTTATTCGGCAAAAATTATCTAGTGGTTTTCCATGAAAAACATTTATATATTAAATAGCCACCATCATTTTAAATCAAGGGTATCCACGTAAATCCATCTACCTATCATTGATTAGTGAAACCCATGTATATAAAATACTTCATAATCTTTGGATTAAAATTTACTAAATACATCTGTATGTTTTATGATCTATGTGTCACGCTTATGCATCAACATAATAGAAATGTGATGTGTGGGCCCAGAACTAAATATCCCTATAATGCATTGGGTAATGATTATATCTCACAAAAATACATATGTGGTGAATCATAGGTTATCCTAAAAATATAACATATTGATATTTTTTTCTTTTTCCACGAGTTATTCTATGATTGCATGTTTTATGCCGGTACATCATTCCCATGTTTCCTTTATATAATCATCATATATCATTCATCAATGTTCATAATTATGATTATATCCCCTATTATGTCACCTTGGTATTCCTATTTAATCACATGTACAACATTACATTATGTTATTATTTTATTATTCCCTTAATGGGCCTTATAGCTCACCCCTATTATGGATGTTCCCTTGTTATCTCATGTTTTATTAGAGGATAAAAATATTTTAACCACATGAGGTGGAGTTTTTAAATAATTTTATTCCACCCATATTTTAAATTACTATTCTATGTACTAATTTATCAAGGAAATTGGGAATCATGATCTTATTGGGTTTTTAAGTGTATTATTATGTAATAAATCATGAATTAATGTGTATTAAAATATAAATATCCATAGTTTGTATTAGAAGAAAATAAACATAGTTTTGGGAATTATGGTTATAAAACCCTAGTGAAATCCTTATTTATAAGTCTAAACAAAAGAAAATAACCATAAATTTTGGTAATTTATTGATTAAGTGGTGTCCAAGTAAATGGATCCATGTCTAAATAAAATAATTGTATATGGAAATAGCACAGTTTTACCTTGACATAATAAACCTTGAATGTGAATGTTGAGATACTCTCAAGCATCACATTTTTCATGAAAAATAGGCCTTCATTCACACCTAGTGATACATTACTATGGGATAATATTTCATAAATTCATAAGCTCATTAAGATCTGTTATGAAGTGGAAAAATTCTAATAATACATTATGTTAGGAAATATATCATGGATAACATAGATTAAATACTATAAAATTATAATATATGAAATATATTTAATTTGTGAGTTTTCACATTAATGTTCATGGGTATCTGTTTATTTTTTTAATAGTATAAAAATTTTAATCCCTAAATTTTTATTTATTGTAGTAAATGGAATGAAATTGGTGGATCTTAGTCCACAACGTGTGTGATGAGAAATCTGTAGGATTGATAAATAATATGAAAATCTTGATAGGATAGTTTGTTGGGAACATAATGTAAATACATTATTAATTAAATAAATTTATGAATAGAAACATGAATCAGGGGGAAACTCACATCTCCTAAAGAAATCTAATTTTTCAATTGATACATTCATATGATAAAGTCCTTTGAATTGTGGTGTAACTTATATCACTTAATCATGGAATAATTGATAAAAATATTTTAAAATAACTCATCCGTCCCTCAATTATCTCAAAGAATAGTTGATTCACTGGGTTTTTATCATATGGAGAGATATTCTGAACAATGGTTAATGATAGAATAAAATCCTGATAAGGATTTTGAATCGATGGACTAGAATGAATTTTAGAAACTTTTCATTGATAAAACGTTTCATTTCACATTTGATATAAAATCGAGTCTATTTTTCATTAACTCGATAAAAATATGGACAATCCATAGGGGTTTATGATGAAAATTCCATAAGACATGAAAAATAAACCATTAGATTTTTCATTTCTCATAAATATAATGGTGAATTATTCATTTCTATTAGAAATAAATGTATATGAAAATAATTTTTGATTTATGATATTTATGTCTATGAGGAAATTTTTTGATGTTCCATCATTGTCAGAATGGATATTAGTGAATCTGAAGGGTCTCACATGTCTGGGTAGAAGATGTAGATAATATATTTTAGTTCATGTATTGTGATATAAAAATTTCATTAGTGGAATAAATTACAACATCCCACCTATTAAAAGTGTAGGAATAATAATCCTTGATTCATTTATAAGGTAAAATGAAATACTTTAGGTGTTTAATGTAAGGGAACCGATATAGAGATTCTCTGTGTGAGACACCCACCAATTTATTGGAAGAATTAAATTCTCTAATATACCCTTAGTCTATTATCTAATGTTTCACACACAAGGAACAATGAATCTATATGAATCAATTTATTAATCCAAGGGTTGTCGATGATATCCAATGATAAAAACATCCATGTCGTATAGAAAAAGGGTGATATTATGTATTCAAAATTGGTGAGGTGGATCTCAAAAATCAAGTGGTGATATGTATTCAAATTATTCACTAGAGGATAAATAATGTTCTATTTTATATATTTTCAATTCATTAAAAAATATTAAAAATGTTTAATAGAAAAATTCAAAATCAAATTAAAAACATTTATGTATAGATATCAACAAAAATGGGGAATTGATATGTTATTGAATAAAAAGAATATAACTCTTAACCTATTGACATTTATTGGATGGATTTTTCAATAATCCTATTGATACTCTATTTAGTGTATGTTGAGGTTATTATAAAAATGTGTTAGCATTAATTTTATAAAAACAACATAAATTTCAAAAAGAAATAAATCACCCACAATATCACAAATCACCCTCTGATTCTATAAATGTTTCAATAAGAGGATGAATCTCTTTTGGTATCATCATCTCACACATGGATATTATTTAGTTTTCAGAATTTTTAGCTAGAACATATGATTGAGACTTTGGAAAAGAATATCCTTGATGACAATCCCATTATAATGGAATTCATTAATGTGATTCTTGAGGAATGTTATGGTCTTCCTCTATGTCAATAAGTTTGGTTCTCAAATGAACTAAATAATAGATATTTTCTAATATCAAAGACTCCATATATAATTTCCATTGTTGAACAAGGAGAGATAAAGAATAAAATACATGATAAAATTGATAATGGGATAATTTTCCCCTGTTAATACCCAAAGAGAATACTCATCCACTTCTTCAAAAATAATGATGGGTCAATGTTCCTCTACAAAGATTATAATAGACTCAAAAATTCACTAAAAATTATAAGTATCCACTTGAATATAATGATGGATTTCTTGACCATCTATGAGGATCCCAGTATATATCTATAGTGGGTCTTCTATCGGGATTTTAGAAACTAAAGGTGAAGACTGGGGATATCCAAAAGACTAAATTTTTTACATGTTATGAGAACTACTAGTTAATTGTGATTCCATTTAGACTCATATTATTTCTAGATATATTAATAAATAATATTGAATACAGTCTTTAGGGATTACCCTTATAAATTGGTCGTAGTCTTTATTAATTATGTTCCTATCTACTAAAATAGAAAGGGTTACCATGTGGAGTATTTATTAGATTTATTAAAGACCTTGAGTAAATAATTATGTGTGTAATTTGCATTAAATGTGTGTTTTATAACAATAAAGTATCCTTCTTAATGAATGTTGTCACCAAAAGGCGATATATATAATCCTTCAAAAATAGTGGAAATTGTAGGATGTCCAAAACCAACATCAATGATTGAAATATATAATTTTATTTATTTATATAGGTACAATTATTTATTTTTAATAAAATTATAAATCTTTTCAAGAACACAAACAAGACTAACTCTGATGTGGGTTATGTTTTTCTAGAGTGGTGAATGTTATGAAATCATTAATGAGATGAAGAAGAGGATTATGACACCAAAAAATACCCAAATTACCCAACATTGGGGAATAATTATTTATCTATATTGATGAATCAAAGAATTTATTTGGTTAATTTGTCATGAAATTTGAGAAATTTAAAGCATATTCATCATAAAAATTAAACATCCATGAGAATAACTACCTAACACATGAACTATAGTGAGATAGAGAGATCTCCATCCTAATAATTTAGTGAAATTATATTTATATGGAGAAGTGAGTTATATATGAAGATTATAAAATACTCAAATATTTATTCACAAAAAAGGAGTGAAATATGAACCATTGAATTGGATAGATTTGATCAAGGGTTATAATTTTTTTATCCATTACCATCCCGAGAAGTTGAAAATGTGGTATATGATCCTACTAGAAATAAATATATAACCCTATAAATGATAAGAATTGAAATGGATACAATATTATTTGACATAAATAGCTGAGAAGTGGGAATAATAACATGATATTAATCCCACATTTCTCAAATAACTTCTCAACGATCAATTCTTGAGAGGATCAAGGAGCCAAAAATGATGAAGAGGTGCTACAGAAAAACTTATTGAATATTCTGAAGATCACTTCAGTAATGATGTATTTATAAGGCTTAGAATCTAGATATGTTACCATAAATACCAAAACTAAAGAAGGATCTTCATTAAAATGTTCATAGATCATACTTCTCTATTTATCATGGAATCACTATGATATATAAAGATACAAAGATAAAAATCAAATATTATGTCATAATGAAGAGATTTCAGAAGTGGTTTCATGATTCTTTGAATGAACACAATTAAAGGATAAAACAATAGAATACTATTTTTAAGATTAATTCATTACCATAAAAGTATAGAAATGGTTAAATAAAACCATGGATTCTATCATAGGACTCCCTAGGGAGTATAAAGGAAATAACACCATCAGTGTGGTTTTTGATCAACTTACCAAGTCTGTGCATTTCATTGTTATCAACGAATATCACTCTCATGACCAAATCACCATGATATACATAATAAAAGTTGTAATAATTCATGCTCATCAACTATATATATTGTATATGATAAATATCTATGGATTTCAATAGGGATTTGAAGAAGCCTTCTAAAAAGTTTTGTATATAGAACAGATCTTCGACAATACTTCTCACCCTTGTACTAATGGTCAATCTAAACTAACCATTAGATATATAAAGGATATTCTAAAATCATGTTTAATATATTTCCAAGTATTTTTAGATCAATATCATCCACTTGTAGAGTTCTTATTGAAAAAATTTTCTATATTATAATTCAAGTGGAACCTTATGGGGATCTGTTTAGAATATGATTAGGACACCAAAAATCTCGGTTGAAGTTGGACTTAATAATCTTATGGGACATGATATTATCTAAGAGATTATATACAAGGTTAAAAATATTTCACGTTATATATAATTAAAATTAATTTAACAAAAAAATATGCATGAAAACATTGATGATACATAGATTTTAAGGATGAAGATAATGTGTTCCTTAAAATAAAACCATATAATAAATTATAAAGGATTGGTATGAATGGGAGGATTAGTCCAAGATACATATTACCCTTTTCGATCCTTTATCATGTTAGAATTTTGGCGTACCGATTTGAACTCCCATCTACCTATCTTATGTTCGTGTTCTGTTCCATGTATCCTTATTGAAGAAGTACATACGGATCCCATCACATGTACTAAATCCATAGGTTGTGTCATTGTTTAATGATATTAAATATAATGATAACCCATTAAAGATATTTGATAATTGAGTCCTTGTTTTATGAAACAAGAAAAATCACTTGGTAAATGTGTTGTGGAGGAACTAAAAGTCTGTGGAAGTGATGTGGGAACTACAAGATGTGATGAAACAAAAGTACCCTCTTATATTTTAATATATAAATGAAATTAGTAGGTCATAATTTTATAATGTGGAATAATGTATCCACCCAAAAATTTATAAGTGAAATTGCATTTTTAAATTAGTAAATGTCTAATTATTAAATGAATATATAGAAAACATATAAACTAGTTTGGCGATTTTGGGCTCATATAAGTTATATATTATTTTATTTAAATTATTGTTAAGCATCATATCCTTTGATATTATATACCTTTACAGATTTTTGGATTTATTAGTATTTATATATATAGTGATGATAAATCCATATGACACAGAAAAAGGAATTGATGTCCTAAATGGGTAGAATCATACTCTATAAATCCAATCTATAAAAAAACATGAAAGAGATATCATCACTAGGATTTCCCTTGACCATGATCAATATGATATTTATTAGCTAATGAATAAGAAAAAACCACTTACAATAGAAGAATAATTTCGTCAAGATCATGTCCCTAAGAATTTTCATTAAACCACCTGAAGAAAGTCACACTATCACACACATCAACCTTAAAAAATTAATTGGTGTAATAAAGGTACATTTATCTATACCCTCAAAGTATGAAATTGTATATTTTTATATTTTAAAAATTAATTAATTTAATTATATTTTATTAATTTATAATTGATAAAAAATTTATTAATATTATATTTTGATATTATGAAACCCAAATTGTATTATTAGTAAATATATTTCTTGAATAAAGACACTTTTTGATGAATTTAAGAATTTTTTAAATAATTGTTATTTTATTAAAATATTATTATTAAATAATATTTATTACTTATAAATGATAACATATTATTATGAAGCCAAAAGGAATTTTTATGAGGATCTTAAAATTGTTATTGTAAAAAAACTAGTATTTTCCAATAAATGTGAATTTTTATTTCGAAATTTTAATTTATCATATTTAGATAAATTTATTTATAAAATAAATATAATTTTGAAAATATTTATATTCAAATAATCAAATTGTCAGTTTTACACAATATTTTGAGAATGTGTATATTTGGGGTTAAAGTTAAATACATATGTATTTGGACATCATACAAGCCCAAAAAGTGTTTTAATAAATACTATAAAGAGTATATATGACCAAAATTTTTTTACCCATTAAAATAACATGTCAATAAATTTATTTTATTAATTTTATTATCCCATAATGATTCCTCCAGTACCTATATTACAATTTATGTTTTTAGAATCCATTCCTTATGTACATTACTAACTTACAAATCACCAAGGGTATTCTATTAAATACTATAGTTATTTGACATAAAAATGAGTAAAAAACTATTAACTTTAATAAACAATGATAAAAAAATAGAATAGTTTTTGGATGAAATGTTTTTATCATATAGTGTCGTAAACCATAGTTTAGACATTAATAATAAATTTTGCACTCTTTTTCTATAATAAAAACACACAACTGTTCATTTCACTTCACTAAAAACCCTGTTCCCATTAATTTAATTTACCCTTACCTCTCTATATCCCTCACAAGTTGTTATCGTTCTCTTAATAAGAACCTCCTAGGATTTAACATGTTCCCTCTCTAACTGAATTAACCTATCCTCTTAATAATTCAAGCACCTTATTTATATTATGCCTTTCAATTTTTAAACATTTTTAGGGTATATTTTTAAATATACATCTAACTATAAATTTTTTTTCTATGTGTTTATATACCCCATTAACTATCATTTGACTCAAACATGAGTCTTTATGATTTCCATCTATACTGCTGAAATTAACCAGTGATTTTCCATTCGAAACATTTTGGTATTGAATTTCCATCACTATATACATGTAAATGTATTCACATAAATTTAACTACAAATCGTTTATTGTGGACTCCCATGTATATAACCCACACATATTAATCATTTCATTGAAAGTCCATGAGAAAAAAAATATGTTCTAAGAGATATGTGAAAAACATATGCAAGTACATTATATGAATGTGATGGGTGGGTCCATAATTTTATAGCCCACTAATTCATTGAGTAATGTATTCATATCTCATGAGATACCATATATGGTGCATGGGATTTTATCTTAAGAACATTATGTTATGATTTATTGGTGGTAACCCTTAAATTATGCTCATTATTCCATGTTTTATGTTTGATTGACATATCATTGTTTTTATTATTTTATCATCATATATAATCCTTCATTTAAATGTGTATGATTCTCAACCCTATTATTTTACGTTGATAGGAATCATGAATAACATGTGAAAATTTATCTTTCTATATGATTTTATTATTCATTTACTTGGATTTATAGCTCATCCCTTTCTTATGATTCTCATCAGGTTATCCCTTGTTGTATCAGAAGATCAATAGACTTTATGTGCATGTTATTATGGTTTTATATAATTCTGATATATCCATATTTTGATAGGTTGTTAAATGTTCCTAATTTACTAATGAAAATAGTCCTCATGGTATTATTTGGTTGTATTAATTAAAATTGGATGTAACAAGTCGTGAATTAATATGTATTAAAATATGGATTTTCATAGGAGAGTTGAGGGTTTGCTTCAGCCATGGTTGCAAAAACCAACACAGCCTCTCTTATAGATCTCCTTAGTCCCTATAATTCCTCCAAAATCTCAAAAAAAAACCTAGAACATGAAATTGTTTTATATAATCTTTTAGAATAAAATTATGAATCTTATTTCTCAAAATTAATAGTCCAACAAACATAAAAATTCAAAATTCAAGTACATTTTTTACATTTGAATAATGATAAGGTATTACATAGAAACACCATAATATTAAACTCTAGAGAATTATCCTTTAAAAATAATGAGAAAAACATTAGATTAATTTCCATTATAAATGGATAAAAAATAAAATGTAATAAAAATTTAATAATAATAATGAGAATGATATAAATTACATTAGATTTAAAAATGAAGTGTATATAAAAGATAAATTTTGAATGCTTGAAGGGTAAATATGGCCATCCAAATCCTAATATTGGGAATCAACCCATTATAAAAGTATATTTTAAATGATACCATTATAATATTAATATAACTATCATAAATTCAGGTTTTTAATATAATACAAAAAATAACTTGGTAGTTATATAATTAATAACTATGAATTATATATTATCACTAATATATGAAACTATATTATTATATAATTTCAAAATAAATAGAAATTGAAAAATTACCCAATGAATGGAATTAAAATACAACAATTATTAAAATTACTAATCAAATTTATAATATAATGAAATTTTTCCATTAAAAGTGACATCAAAATTTGAATTTTTAGATTAATATTATATAATAGTGATAACAAGATGATTTACCTAGACTTTTAGATATTAAGGAAAATAGTAAACATATAGTATGATTACATAGTGTGTCTAATGAAACATTTATCATGAAAGAATTATTTAATAAATTATATAAATGATTTCCTGGAAAAAAATATTTATTCATTATAATATACTTTTTAATATAAAATATTAATTTTTTAAAAAAATTACATTCAACTAAATATAAATATTTTTATATTTTTTAAAAAATATTATAAAAAAAAATTAGATTTCAAAAATAATATAATTTATAGAAATTCATTTCTTAAAAATGTTGTAATTTGATACTAGTTCTAAATGCAAAATACTATCATTTAAAAATAAAGTAAATCTAACGATTTTCTATTTTTCTATAACCAAAATGTAAGAAAATTAATTGGAATTTAATTAAAATTTTATATAATTTATATAATTACATGTACATCCTCTATTTTATATCTACTTGAAAAACATGAAACATGTTTCCTTATACATTACCCTCTCATGAATCATTGTGAGGAGAATTAGGTAGAAAATGGTTTCAAACTCTATATTTATTTCTATCATGAAATATGATCCTAACATTGTTTTTCATGTTCCATTGTGAGGTATTTATTTTTATATATCTATTAACATATATATTTCAAGATCCCATACACATATTGAATTAATAATATAATTCTAAATATTTATTTAATTAAATATCCAGGTAAGGGTATCTAAGTCATTTGCGTTAAATATATTTCAAAACTCCATTAATTTATATTAAATATCCATATCTAATTATTTTATGTTTTCTTATTATAAATCCTTGATTTTATTTTGAATAAGAAATTAAAATTACTTCTTACCTCACTCGTGAGCTATTATTATTTAGAATTAGTTGCATATCATAATATTAATATTTTTAATGGTTGTTCAACTATAGAATTTGTAATTCAATTAACATGGTAATCAATGATAATTACAATACTCATTACATATACATAACATATTATTGTCTATTAAACGATTTATACATAAGTGGTACCATATAATAATAAGTGTTATATTTCTAGCCAAAAAATATATATAAATGATGAATTTTACATATTATGTGATGTGTGGGATTTAAAATATATATCAATTTTACGTATTGGTAGGATACATGTGAAAAAATAGTTTGCGTTAGTTCTTATTTTCTTAGGATATTATATATGATTTTTTCACAAAATGGATAGATCATATGATTTCGATGACATTTTTAAGGACATAATAGTGTGATTAAGATGTCAAAAATTATTTATTCCATCTGAATGACATCATTTATTATTATTATTTTTACCCATTATTATATATTCCATTGATATATATATCTTATATTACATCTATTTGATTATTTATTATCAATATATAATTGGTTCCTTCATTATTTCTTGTTAACCTTAGTTGTACTCTATTGCTAATAGACAGTCTCAGTTAGTAATTTTACTTCATTTCCCTATTTCCATGACAACAAGAGTATTATAAATGATCTATGTAAATGGTTATAGGAATAATATAATTTCCTTGATATTTTTTATGTATTTTAAGTGTTCAAATATCAAGTATGGATAATTTATATATGTAGTATTATAATGTTATAAAACTACTAGATAATGTGTTGTGATTTCTTATATACTATGAAAATGTAATAAAATCAATATAATCTCAATTTTACTAGAGTCACGGTATTACATCACATATATACTAAGTGTAAATGTTTAATACTTAATCCACATTACTAAGGTTGAGAATATACATAGCATGAGAACATTTATATTTTGGTACCTTCTTTATTCCATGATTAAGGTTGATTTAATATTGGGTGGTCATTTATGTTACTGAACAAATCATCAATTGATATTTACAACATATTGAATTTTTTGATCATTTATCAGGAGTATGAAATCAATGATATTGATTGAGATAGAATAATTAAGTATAAATATAATCCTAGATTATAACGTCCCACAAAATTATTGTTGAAAATTCATCTGGTTTCATATAAATATATTTTTATGTTTATGTAAAACATATGAACTTATTTTGTTTTATGTTTTGGATTTTAAAATACCATTTAGAATTTTTATCAATGCTAATATAGTCGTTGAATAGTGATCATATGATTAGTAGAAATATAAGGCTTTAACGAATCCAATTTACTTGGACAAAGGAAGTGATGGCCTCTTCCAGTAGGCTTTCCCCATATAAATCCCATTTTTTCAGAGCATATAAAAGAGGTTGTGTAATTGGGAATCACAATTTACAAGTCTATGTTGAGCTTGACTACGTTATTCTTGAGCAGAACCACCAATGAGAGAAGTGGAAGTTGATAGAGATTACCACTCGAGCAATGTTATCTAATCCACCACAACAGTTTTTCACCATCGTGCACCATGCCCTAAGATCTTATGCGAGTGTTTTAAGGGGTTATGTAACAAGACCCTAGTACTAAAATTATGGACATTACTCATTTGTAGAGAATATATATTCTTTTTCTTATTCTTACTTTGTAAATATTTTTTAAAGCACAAATAGTATTTTAATTTAATATTCAAATAAGAGATCTATTTTGATGAATTAATTTATTTTTGAATTAATTAATATTTTAATAAATTATTATTACTATTAAATTACTTTTTATTAAATATAAATTATCGTATAATTTTATGAATGAAATTGTAATTTTTTTAGCGTTTGAAAGTTAATTTTGTCAAAACCATTGAATTTTTTATAATTGTCAGTTTCTATTTTAAAAGTAAAAATTCACATATTTTGAAAATTATTTAGACTAAATGATTATTATTTTTTAAATAAAGATATCGAAATTATCCAACAGTGAATTTTTCATAATTTTTCAGGATAGTTGAATTTTTGGGTAAAATATAAATATCTCTTAAATATATAATGTGTTCTATGACATCACATTGACCAAAAAGTGATTTAATAAAATACTATAAACAATTTTTTTCGGAAAATATATGTCTTACCATTAAAATAATGTGATTTTTGGGGGTTTTTGATTTATTTTACAATGCTTTAGTGAACCCTTCAAAGCTTAGAAAGCATTTTATCTTTTTAAATTGTTTTTGTTGATGGTGTGACACACCTACACATAAGAAATCCTATTATATTAAGACATTTGGACATTTACCATATAAAATATTTTTTCCACTCCCCACTTTCAATAACCATGGGAAATAACCATGGCATGGTTTGTGGTTTTGATTAGTTTAATGTGTGGTGTCCCAAACCTAAATAATAATGAATTCCCTCTCCATTCCTATATAATCACACCAAATCTCCCACATCCAGTTCACTAAAAGCCTTTTTATTTCGTCCAATCATTACCATCCTCTCACTTAAATCCTCCCAAGGTGCCCAAATATCCCAATAAGCCTCTCTCAATCCCCTCCCAAGCCTTTGGGATCACACATCTAAGTAAGGGATTCCTTCCTTTCTCTTTTATATCCATGTTTCTTAATACTATTTTTCTCTTTTATTGTCAATTATAAATGTTGGGGAATGATTTATAAACTCACCTATAATATCTTAATTATGTTTTAATTGTGATATACCCCTTTCTCTATCATCAATGCCTTCCATGTATACCTGTTACCATGACGAAATTCTATAGTGAATTTCACTCTCCTCATTTACATTCATCTAATTCTTTATTATCATGAATCTAAATTCCATTAAAATTGTTGGGAAATGTATATATATGACCCCATTATAGTCCATTTCTTATAAATATTATGATACACTCATTTCTCTCTCATAATCCATTTTTATGAGTTCCTATGTCATGCAGTTACGCTGCCGAAATTGAATCGCGGTTTTCAAAGCCAAATTTATTGTTTACTCAAAACCATTCCCACTTCTCTATCAAGGGTATTCATCATTAGACATATATAATTATTTATTATAGTGTTTCAGGAATTTATTTCACATACATTTATCGTGGAATAAATTATGATGTTGAATGATTTCATGTAGTATGATCCATGTGTCACACATATGCATGAAATGAAATGTTTAAGAATGGAGCACCCTAATAGAGCTCCAATGCATTGCGGAAAGTATAGTGTCATTATATGTGATGTTAAATGAGTGTTGATTCATGATAAATCATGTTAAATGAGGGTTTACTAGTGCTTCATGTGAAATTAGGGTTTACTCATGCTTCATGTTCAATGAGCCCTGGCTCATTCTAATTTCATGTTAAGTGTTTTCACGCATCTCCATGTAATGATTATCATGTTTTGTCATGCCTTTATGTATATGTTTCTATTTTGATCCATTGATATTCTTATTTTATTAATTGTATTGTATTCCACATTTTATTTAATTTTTATTCCCTTAATGGGCCTTATAGTTCACCATTTTCTTTATGCATGTCCTTTGGTTATCTTAAGCAATGCTATGTATGGGGGAATGTAGTGGTCATGTAAAGGAATTTTTAAATAACAATGTTTTATTTCATGATTTAATTTGTTATTTAATGTTCATAAACCCCAAATACACTATACCTATCGATCTTCCATGTTGTATCAAGTGAAGAGTTTATGTAATAAATCATGTTTAAATGTGTAATATAGAGCAGGGTTTTTATAGTTGGTATCAGATAATACAATTAGTTATTTTGGTATTAGGATTAGAAAACCCTAGTAAATCCATATAGGCAAGACTAAGTATAATAAAAACATCCTTAATGTTTAGTGGGTATTTATTAAGTGGTTTACCAAGAAAATACATCCCTATCTAGATATGATCTGGTACAAGAGGCTCTGGCACATATGTACATAGGAGTGAAAACTCCAACAAGGAGTTTCAAACTCGACCCGAGGTATCCTAGTACACAACAATAGGCCTTGCTGCACTCTAGGTTACGACACTCCTAGCGGATATGAATTTGAAAATTCACAATCTTAGTATAAACCATTATTAAGGGAATTAAAAAAATATCCTAAGATTATATGTTGGAAAGTAGAAAATGGATTACATAGATTGAAGACTATAAATTCATAAGTTAAGGAAATAAAAGTAATTTATAAGTCATCCCTTTTTTTCTTTGGATTCCCCTTTATGATTTTAACAGTTTAGAAGTGCCTATACAAAAGTCAATATTGGATGATGTAGAACCTGAATCAAAAAGTGAATTGTAGGTTTATCATACATAGTTCTACGCATTCTGTTGAATGATGAATGTTTAGTAGAACAATCCCAACACCACCACAAATTATGGATGTAAAGATGTAGGTGAGTATAGAAAATGTGGAAATCATTGCATCCCAATAAAATAACTCCTCCCCTATCATAATAAATTTACTAAACTTCCCGAGGAACCTCATCAATCTTTCTCTAGTTGAATTTGATACAAATATTGGCATGGATTGAATTTCCCTATATAGAGCCAACATACATTTCAGTGAGAGGGAAATACCTCTCCATGTGGATAATTGACCACTGATTATATACAAGTATAAGGATGAAGATGAATTATCGTTAGCTCCATCATCTCTAATGTGGATAATACTACCCTATGAGCACGCGTATCTAGCTTAGATGATTGAGTCTATGGAAGAAACCATCATTGAGGACATGCCAATTGTGAGGGAATTCACTGAATTGTTTCTCGAGGAATTTCATGGTCTTCCTCCTAGAAGAGATGTCCATTTCTCAATTTATATTACCTGGGGGATTTCTAATATCCAAGACTCCATATAGAATGGTTTTTTTGGAGCCTGAGGAGATTAAGAAACAACTACAGGAAAATCTGGATAAAGGGTTTTCGCCCAAGTCCTTTACAATGGGGTGCACTAGTGATCTTCGTCAATATTAATAACGGGTCAATGAAACTTTGCATCGATTATTGTGAGCTTAACAAAGTCACAATATAGAACATGTATCCTCTCCCATGAATCAAGGACTTTTTCGATTAGCTGTGTGGAGCACAATAATTATCCATGGAAGATTTGCAGTCGGGATATTATCAAGTAAAGGAGATGAAGGAATTGATCCCTAAGTCCGCATTCCGTTAAAGATATGGGCACTATGAATTCACATTAATTCTTTTCGGATTCATCGATGATCCAGAAATCTTTATGAACTTGATGAATAGAGTCTTTAAATATTAACATAACAAATTGGTGGTAGTCTTTATAGATGATATTCTAATATACTTCAAAACCAAGGAGAAGCATGAGAGGCATCTAAGAACTATACTAGAGACCTTATTAAAGAATAATCTCTATGAAAATTACATCATGTGTGAGTTCTGGTTAAAGGAGGTATCATTCTTGGGCCATATCATCATAAGAAATGGAATATAAATGGATCCCTCCAAGATAGCTGCAGTAGACCGAAGGCTAATTCCAGCATTGGTAAAAGTTATTTGTAGCCATTTGGGGTTAGCAGGATATTATCAATGATTTGTGAGAAATTTATCATGATTTTACAACCCTCTTACGAAGCTAACTCGGAAGGGAGTACAATTTCCCTTGAGTGATGAATGCGAAGAAAGATTCAACGTGTTGAAAAAGAGTCCTATCACTATGAATGTTCTCACATTACCCACATGTAGTGAACATTTGTGGTATTCAGTGATGTTTCGAAGAAGGGCTTATGTTGTGTGTTGATGAAAAATGACAATGTCATTGCCTATGATTCAGGGAAATTGAAAGTTCATGTTCAGAATTATCCATCACAAGATCTAGATTTGGCTGTGGTGATCTTCTCATTAAAATTTTGGCAGCATTATCTCTTTGGGTAAAAGTGAAAAATATTTACGTAACACAAAATCCTCAATCATATATTCACACAGAAAGAGTTGAACATGCTCCAATGAAGATCATTAGAAATTATCAATGACTATTTCTTCCCAATCCATTACCACCATGAGAAGGCAAACAAGATGGAGGATTCTCTAAGTATAAATTACCCAGTGATTCTATCATTTATGAGAATTGAGAAGGATCCTATCTTGTTATATTTGATGAAGATGGACATGGTAATCATAAACAAGGGTAGATAATCAATCATTTCACAAATGATTTCTCAACCATCTCTTTTATAATGGTTAAGGGGTTCTCAAAAAGCGGATGTGGGAATTCATAAAAAAAGTGGAAGGTAGCAGAGAAGGGAAATCCTCGGAGTTAAATGTTAATGAAAAAGGAATTGTGAGATTTGGGAAAATACTATGTGTTCCATCAAGTCCAGAGCTGAAGAAGGATCTTTTGGATGATGCTCATTGTGCAAATTTCTCTATAACACAAGAATCACAAAGATTTTTTGAGATCATTGAGAGCATTATTGGTGGGATAATATGAATAAGGATATCGCTGAGTATACATCAAAGTGCCTGGTGTGTCATTAAGTGAAAGTCAAGAGGTATAAGTCTAAGGGGATGATGCAACCATTGCCCATACTAGCATGGAAATGGGATAAAATCACCATGGACTTTGTCACCAGACATTTGAAGGAATCAATAGGAAACAATGAAATATGGGTTATTGTTGATCGTCTTACAATGTCTGCACACTCCATTGCAATTCTGGAGGATTTCTCATAAGATCAACCAGAATGGATATACATCATTTTTGTGGAAAGGCTGCATAGAGTTAAACTATGTATTTTATCTGATCAAGATCTAAGATTCACCTCTATGTTTTGGAAGAGTCTTCAACATGCTCTGTTTAGTGAACTGAACTTCAGTACGACCTATCATCCTCAAACTGATGGACAATCTAATTAAACTATTAAGATTCTCAATGAAATGATAAGATCATGTTCAATGGACTTTAAAGGAGGTTGGCATCAATAGCTTCCTCTGGATGAATTATCCTATAATAATAGTTTCCTCTTGAGCATCTGAATGAGACCTTATGAAGCCATGTAGGGGAAGTAGTGAAGAACACTGACATGTTGGAATAAAGTCGGTGAGCGTAAGCTGGTAGGACAAAAAATGGTCGATGAAATGGTGGAGAATGTGAAAACCATTCAGCAACATATCAAGGCAGCCCATAGTTTACAGAAGAGTTATGAAGATAACTGATTATGATACCTTGAGTTTCAAATTAGAGTCATTGTATTTCGACGCATATCTCCATGGATAAAGGCCATGAGGTTTGGATAAGAGGGGAATTTATGTCCTATGTACATCAGCGCCTTCATTATTTTTAATCATGTCATGGATACTGCCTATCGACTAGCACGTCCACCTACCATGCCTAAAGTACATGATGCCTTTCATGTATCCCCCTTAAGAAAGTAGATACCATACCCTTAACATGTACTTTATATAGAGGTTGTACAACTATATGATGATATTTCTTACGAGGGAGCCACCATTGATGATCTTAGATCATAGAGAAAAAGATCAATGAAATAAGACAATTCCCCTCATCAAGGTGTTATGGAATAACCAAAAGTTTGAAGAAGCGACATGGGAATCAGAAGTAGTGATGATGCATAGTTACCCACATTTTTTTATAGTGGGAAAAAAATTCAAGTGTGAACTTTCTTATGGGGGATGATTGTAAGGACCCAAATATTCATTGATGAAAATTCCTCTTGGTCTATTTAAATTTCTTCATATGGTTCTGTAAAAAGCATGAAGTTATTTGGTTTTATGATTTCGATTTTAAAATACCATTATGAATTTTGACCATCGCTAACATAGACATTGAACAATGACCACATGATTAGTATAAATATAGGGCTTTAACAAATCTGATTTACTCAAACAAGGGATGTGATGGGCTCATCCAATAGACTATCCGCATAAGAATCCCATTTTTTATATCATGGAATGGAGTTAGAGTCATTGGGATTCTCTCTTAACAAATTCCAAGAAGAGCTTGAATTGATTAATCTCGAGAGGAATCGCCTACAAGAGAAGTGGAAGTTGATAGAGATTACCACTTGAGCAATGTTTTCCAAGAAACCCCAAGAGTCTGTCACCATCACACACCATACCCTAATGTCTTATGTGGTTGTTTTAAGGGGTTATGGAACATTACTATAGGACTAAGATTATGTACAGTATTCTTTTATAGATAATATACATTCTTTTTGTTATTGTTACTTTGTAAATAGTTTTTTAAAAACAATTAGTAATTTTAGTTAATATTCAACTAATAATTCCATTTTGATGAATTAATGGATTTTTCAATTAAATAATATTTTATTAAAATATTATTATTATTAAATTAATTTTTATTTAATATAAATTGAGGTATAATTTTATGAATGCAATTTTAATTTTTATTTAGCTTTGAAAGTTGTTTTGGTCAAAACCCCAGAAATTTCTATAATTGTTGGTTTTTATTTTAAAAGTATAAATTCACATATTTAGAAAATTATTTAGATAAAATGAAAATTATTATTGGAATCATGATGTTGAAATTATCCAACAGTGAAATTTTCAAAAAATTTTCAGACAGTCAAATTTTTTAGTAAAAATTAAATACTATTTAGATATATTATGTGTTTTATAACATCATAATAATAATGTATCCTAAAGAAGATTGATCAGGGAAACCTATATTCTTCTTCTACAATTCCCTAACCCTAATGCCACAAAACCTTTCTCCGCCCTCTCGATCGGAGGGGGGAGGCTTGCAAGCTCATGGACGAGACAAGGCCTTCACACCATTAACAAATCCTGAAATTTTTCCGTCTTTTACAATGATTAAAATCACTCTGAAATTCCCTGATCTATTTCAAGGAGCTCCTAAGCTTAATATTTCCTCGTCGGAGCTTAACGGTGCATCAGACCTCTATAATCATACGCTGGTGGCTCAGTTCTGTCATCAGCGGCCTTCAGTTGATGATTTCGATCGATTTATTTTCAATTCATGGGATATTCAAGAGCGAGCGGTAGTTGGCTTACTCGATTGGAAGCATTTAATGACTCGGTTTGAGGTGGAAGAATACTTAATTACTGCCTGGTCTTGTTCCCCTCGAAACTGCAATGGAGACTCCTTTTTTCTTCTTCGATGGAGCTTTGATTTTCACATGAGGTGTGGCCACTCGACGATGGTGATTTGGGTGATTCTTCCTGGTCTCCCTCTTTCCTTTCAAAACCACTATTTTATGTGCTCCATTTGAAATTTGATCGATAGGTACCTATTTTCTGGTCATCGAACAGAGGACGTCTGTCACCCCATTTTTCCACGGATTTCTGCAGAAGATGATGTCACGAGGTCACCTGTCAATTGGGTATGGATAACAGATGGTAAGGAGTTTCGGTGGAATCAAGATGTTAAGTTTGAGTCTTGGATGCCCTTCTGTGTTTCATGTAGGCGTCTTGGACATGCTGATTCAGTTTGTTGAAGTAACGGTATGGCTGGGGCTTCATCAGGGGTTTTGAGAGTGGGTTGGGCAGGTCTAATCATGCTGGTGATGAAGGAGATGTCTAGGAGTATTGGGTCACAGCGCGATGAGGGCGCTCAGGATCCGGTTACTTCCTCTGCACAGGCAGTGAATGATCTTTGGGTTGCTATGGTTCAGGCTATGGTATGTTTTGGTCTTGATTCCATAATGTAGGGGCAATCTTAGAAGGAGGGGGAGGAGATGCCACATGGCCCGACTGTGAGGCAGATATTTGAACATCTAAAGAGTGATCATTGTATTCCAATGGAAGTGGATAACCGGGTTTCATGTGACCGGTAGAAGGAGACTATCCCTGAATAGTATATGGACATAGTTGTTTCTGAAATAAGGGCAGCGGATGCCTGTGCTGAGTAGTGGATAGGCCAAGAGTATGTTGCTAGAGGGATTTCAATCATAGTCTCCAATGACAATCAGTTTCTGTAATTAGCCCAAGCGGAGGAGGATGATACAAGGCAGGAGGAGGGCCTACTGCAGGAAGATCTCTCCCATGCGGGTGCGGTAATTGGGAATACTGTTATGAAATATGTTGTGGATCAGCCACAATGTCATTCAATGATTGAGTATAAGAATCAAGATCAGCAAGAGCGGGTATTTCAGTATCAAGAAGTGAAAATCTGGGGATAGTGGGGTGATATTTCTGATAGTTACAAGGAAAATGTGAATGGTATTGTTCAGATGTCTTATAGTGATGTGGTTTAGGGTGTCAGGATGCAGATGTCTAGAAATAAGGATGCTATGACTGGCCCACCACGGTGGAGGTCGAGAAACGATTACTCCTATCTTCCGAGGACGGTGCCTAATAGATCTTCTGTTGCGACAGAATGCGGTGTTATGCTGTATTCAAAGGAATTTTTTTCTCTGGAACAGCTGAATCTTAGAAGGAAATATGCTAATGTCCTCAAAAATTATGAAAGATCTGAGTGGGAAACTGTTACTGCAGAAGATAGAGGATATAGTGGATGTGGTGATGGGTGTCATTTTTATGATCTATAGCTATCTTTTCTCCCCTACTGTACTTGGTTGGCGTTTTATTTTTTATTAATAAATTGTCAGAGTCTTTTTTCTGATTGAACATTCCTGTTATAACATCATTATGACTCAATATTGATATAATAAAATACAATAAACATTATTTTCGTCCAATATATGTTTTAAAATTAAAATAATTTGATTTTTGGGTTTGTTTGATTTATTTTACAAATCTTTAGTGGATCCTTCAAGGCTTATAAAATATTTTGTCTTTTTAAATTGTTTTCCTTGAGAGTGTGTCTCACCTCCACATAAGCAACCCTATTATTTTAAGTAGATCAGCCGTTTAATTTATAAAATATTTTTTTCCAATTCCCTTTGGAAAAAAACTTTGTCAAAAACCATGGTCTGGTTTGTGGTTTTGATTAGTTTAATGTGTGTTGTCCCAAACCTAAATAATAAATAATTCCGTCTATTTCTTATATAAACCCACACATGAACCCACTACTTCATCACTCAAAATCTTTTTAATTCATCTAAACCCAGCCCTACTCTCTGTAAAATCATCCCAAGGTTCCCCAAGCTCCCAAGAATCCTCTCTCAACCCTCTCTTAAGACGTTGGTATCACACATCCATGTAAGGGATTCATTCCTTTCTATTTTTACCCATGTTTTTTAATATTGTTATGCCCTTTTATTTTCAATTATAAATGTTGGTGTATGATTTATCACCTCACCTATACTATCCTATTTATGTTTAAATAATTAGAGACCCACTTCTCTCTCATATATTCTTTCCATTTATACCTGTTACATTACCAAAAATTTCGGAAGGAATTTCTCTCTTTTCATTTACATTCATGTAATTATTTAGTATCATAAATCTAAATTCAATTAAAATTATTCGGGCATGTATATATATGACCCCAATACTATCGATTTCATTTATATATAATGAGACATTAATTTCCCTCTCATAAACCATTTTTATGAGTTTCTATGTCACATCATTACACTATCGAAATGGCACCGTGATTTTCCAAGCCAATGTCATTGTGTAGTGAATACCATGCCCACTTTTATATCATGGGTATTCACCTTTACACACATCTACTTATTGATTACAGAGTGTCATATATGAATTTTACATTTATTTATTTTGGAATAAATTATGCTGTTGAATGTTTCCATGTTGTATGTTCCTGGTGGCACACTTATGCATGAAATGATATCTTTAAGAAAGGTGTTCCCTAATAGCACTACAATGAATTGGGTAAAGTATAGTATCATGATATATAATTAGTAATTAGTGTTTACTCGTTCTAATTCATGTTCAATGAGTTTTTACTCATGTTTCATGTGCAATTGGGGTTTACTCATGCTCCATGTGCAATAAGATTTGGCTCATGCTAGTTCCATGATAAGTGTTGTTACCACATATCTATGTTATTATTATCATGAATTATCATGCCTTTATGTTTATGATTCCCTTTTGATCCATTAATATGACTATTTTGTAACATTTATTGTATTCCTCATGTTATTCCATGTTTATTCCCTTACTGGGCTTTATAGAACACTGTTTTCTTATGCATTTCCTTAGGTTATACCATAAAATGATAAGTCTGAGGGAATGTAGTGGTCATGGAAATGAAGTTTTCAATAAATATGTTGTGTTTCAAGTTTTATGTTGTTATGTAATGTTTTTAATACCCAAATACAATAGACCACTTGTTCTTCCATGTTGTGTCAAGTGAAGTGTTTATGAAATAAATCATTTTATGTGTGTAATAAAGAGCAGGGTTGTTATATAGATAGATTAGAAGATATCATAATATCATTATTTTTTGTGCATGTGAGAATTTTATTTATCTCTTTTTTAAATAATCCACTAGTTGAAAAATGCCTTTAACATCGGTTTTTATGTCGGTTTTTAATGGATGTTGAAGTCACCAATATAATAAGATATGACATTTTACGTCGGTTTTTTTAAACTGACATCAAAATAGAATTGAATTTGTTTTTTTGAAATGGTTTTGTAAAATTCCATGTACAAAAATACTCATCTGTATCATTTTTCGCGTCAGTTTCTTTAAACACCGATGCCAAAATGTTGAAAAAAATAATTCGGCATTGGTTCATTAAAAAAAACCCACACCCTAAATGGGAAAAAATTATATTTGGCATCTTTTATTACAAAAACAGATGCCAAAAATTAAATTAGGTTTCTTTTATGTTTTAGATCATTTCCTAATCTTCGATTTGACTGGTCGTGGAGCTAAAACAGAGTTACACATCAAATTTTATGGCCATCAGAATTTGTACCTGTCAATGTTTCCATTGATACAACTCATTGTAAGGAAAAGAAGATATATATGAATTAATATCACATACACCAAATGATATAAAATAATCTTAATACGTCAAACATATTTCAATAGTTTTTTGACCTTCCATTGAATTGATGTGTTGTTTATCATCATATCACTTATATTTAGTATTGAACTCATGTGATAATGAAAACAATGATCGATAATTAAATTTATACCATGGTTGCTAAATCTCATCCGAATGATTTATATTTGTAACTTGATAATATAAGTAAATCATCATTATATAAAATCTAATCTATTTTATTATAAATGAAGAACAATAATCATAATGTAAATAAATGAATAGAATAGGTATTGTGATAACATTAAAAATTTTAGTTGCGTTGAAAACATGATTGATTCTCAAAAGTTGGAAATGATAAACAAATGTGAAATTGATTTATATATAGTAAATGAAAAAATTTTCAATTTCATTGTATGAATATATAGGCGGGATTTAAAAATGTTAAATGTGCATTGTGAAAGAATTTATATTTTGATCCCACTTATTGGTGAATACACTTTGGCGTCGGTTTTGTTTCAAACCGACGCAAAAGTAGATTTACATTGGTCTTTTTGCATCAGTTTTTTTTTTGAAAAGGGATGCCAAAAATACCAATTGATATTATTATTGGGCGCATTTTTAAAAAAACCGATGTGAAAAAGATAAAAAATATACACTTTTTGCGTTGGTTTTTTAAAAATGTAACGCCAAAAAGTAAAATTTTTTTCCTCGGTTTGAAAAAAAAACCAATGCTAAAAATTAAAAAATCTTTTTGCATCGGTTTTTTTTAAAACTGCCATGAAAAGTAAATGTAAATATTATTTTTTGGAGTTTGTTTTTTTTATTAAACTGATGGCATTTTTTTTAAAAAAACATTCCGCATTGGTTTTTGAAAACCCCAACACAAAAAACTAAAAAATATGTTTTGGAATCGGTTTATATGAAAACCGACTCCAAAAGTACAAAAAATGAACTGTTTTTGAAAATTCTTTCAGCTTCGATTTGAGTAGTCAGGGAGCTAAAATGGGGTTACCAATTAAAAGTTATGGAATTTTAAAGATGAACTTATTTATGAATTATTTTAGAGAAGATCTACTTCCTAAATTTATAACTTTAAATCCGTAACTCGGTTTTTGCTCCAAGACCAGCCAAATCGAATGTTATGGAATTATATAAAAATTATAATTTTTCTATATTTTTTCTGTCATTTTTCCTAAAAACCGATGCCAAAACATTTTTTAATTTTTTTTCGCGTCGATTTTTTTTATAACTGACTTGAAAAAGTCTCTGCAAATATATTTTATGTTAGTATATAGGATTCTGACGTCAAATAAATGATGTTAAAAAACATTTTTATACTAGTGCTCGGATAATTTTGAATGTATGAATCAGATATATAATATTAACATGCTCAGTGTCTTATTTTTATTGTTCTTGATATTTCAATTTATTTTACAAGGATTATATTTGATCATTCATACTTATACTATCTATACATAGTGGAAAAAGGTAATAAGATACATGTTTTTCATTGAGATATTTCAAATACATATATATCTTGAGTATTCAAAGGGATTTACTTAAGGATTCTCCTTGCTTATAGTTGTGTGGTAGCAAATTTGTAATTGATTTAAATAATATAAATGTTTGTGGGGAAAAATGATTTTTATTTACCATATTTTGTATAAAACATTATGTGCTACCTCAAAATTTATATATAGGATATCAAAAATACGTTTTTCTTGAATTCTTAAAATAAATTACATATATTGTAACAAATAATGAATATTCATGATTTATTTTACTAAATTAGTTATGAATGATATCTTAAATCTATTTTGTATATAATATTACAATTTTTTATACATAATTTAACATATGGTGAATGGTGACTATTTTTTTAGGGAAAAGTGAAAGTGATAGATTATTATAATTATTCACTAAAGACTAAACCATGATTTGGTCATATAAACCACACTCTTGTTTGAGAAAAATGTAACCATTACAAAATGTGGGTAAATAAAATTCATTTTATCCAAATGATGTTATGGTGTTTACAGATGTCCCATGTATTTTCAAGTTTATTCCATCCCTTATATCATATATATAATTATGAAAAAAAATTGTGATTTTGAGTAATTTTTTATTGGGACATGACACATTTAATGAGTTAAATGTTTCATTACAAATTATTAGATAATTGAAAAATATTAATAATATACACATTTGTTACTGACCATTTAATTTACTTTCACTTCCACATGGAGTGACCTTAGTGCAAATATATTTTGGAAAATACAATGTGATTGTTAAAACATATTATTTAGTTTATTAAAACTCCATATTTTAAGATCTCAGCACCTCTAATTACACATCATCCTAAAATATGAATTTTTAAAATGACCATGGATAAATGGGATTTATTCCTATCAAATGGATGATTTAGTAAACAAGTTAATTCCCTAGGTTGAGGTATTATATTTTAAGCTACATTATCATGTATTTTATTTATGTGAGAACAATATTTGGAAAACTATGTCATCAGAGAAAAAGTGTGTTCTCTTCATTTCATTTCTTATGTAAAAAATGGATCAATTCCATGGAAAAGTTTATTTTTTATTGTTTCCTCTACCTTTGGTTAGGTTTTTTCCACGAAACAACTGATAGATTCACTATAGATTTCTTATCAATTGTGTAACACCAAATTCTCTTCAATGATATGACATGTAAATTCAATAATTATCAATAAGTATCTTGGATCTACCACTCATCAAAAAAACACAATGATAACCCATATGGCCTAAAACATCATTTCAATTCCATAACTACCCAATATAATTATTTATTCATTTAATTTTCATCAAAATACCGTAAGAGAAATTTTTTTCTATATGAGATCATATAAAAATCATCAAAGATCCAAAGTAAATTATGATAAATTATAGTACAATTGATGATCTCAAATGTCATATTTGACTACCAATTAGGTAACCAATATATAAATACAAAATACTGTCATAAAAATTATTTATTTGGAGAAAATTAAGTTATACATGGTTAACTAAATACGAAATATGTAAAAATATTTTCAAAAAATAACTATTATGTTAAATAATATCATGAAACTTATGGTATACCCATATATTCTCATACTCTTTCATGTGTTTTGGTGATATGTATCAATACAGGTAACTTTATCATCTAAATTCATGTTCATATGTACACTAAACCACTAATGAACTTGTATAAAAAAAATTAAACATCATTAAATTCTTATAAATTTCAACAACATCTAAAATTAGCACGCATGCATCCTCCTATGAATTATGATGTTTTAACATGAAGAAATGATCTATTTATATGAAATTGGTCAACCATAATATTATTATATTTGAATCATTATTTTATTCTCCAAATATGGTATCCATAATACATAGAGTGTCATATTGTGACCAATGGTGGCCACAAAATATCATTCTATAAGTGAATTCACAAAAAAATCAAGACACACTATAAACTATGACAAACAAAATTGTTTTATAAATACCTTAAAATAAAAATTTAGTAGATCCAATATGCTCAAATTAACTATCAATAATAAAAATTTTATAGTCCTCTAAAAATATATATTATTATATCAATTATAGTTATTCAGTATTAACGAGAACTGATCACCTTAAGGTAAAACATCACATGAATATTGTGACATATCTATCACATTTTATGAAACATACAATACGTATGTGAAAATAGCATACCAATATTCATGATCCAAGAGGTCATATCACACCCCATTGTTATATTGATGAACTCTTTTTAATGGGGAAAATTTGAGAATTTATTAAAATCATTTTTCTAAATAGTAATGTGATGGTTTTCATGTCTGTAATTTAATATACATTATAACAAAGATTTTTTAAAAATGAATATATGGTTGAAAATTTTGGGGATGGAAGTAATTTTTATAATGTAATATTTATCGATGGATTCAAAGTGGTAACAAGAATAATAGTCCTTTAATTTAATTCTGATATTTTTTTTAAATAAATTCACCTTAATGTAAATTATGATCTAAATAGACCCCCATAATATAAAAGAAGATAAGGGAACCTAAATGGATATTCCAAATAAGAAATTATCAGTATGAACCAAAAACACATCCTGATGAATCCCAATAGAGAAATACAGCATAAATAGAATGATCAACATGAGTCACCTTTCAATCCTAAGTCACCATCCCACTCACCACCTACCACTCAACCAATAATCCCACAAAATGTCACCCAAGAACCTATCTTGTAACCTCAAGACCACTTTACCAATGACATCACCAAACTAGAATTGTGCACTCCTTGACCTCCATCAATGACCAAAAATGATTCGGTAGAATTTTATTACAGATAATGGCCAATTCATTATTTTTTTCAATGTATTTTTTCTTGGTTAGTAATGGCAGATGGATACCCCCTCCCGCCAGACTACACTAAGGGAGAAAAAGGGGTAGAAGAAATCTAATTAAAGGGGATCTCCCCATCAGTGTTAGCACCATGAAATCAACTTCACATTCTCTTATCGGTATATGTTGTATTTTGTGATGTAGATTCCCCAAACATTAAATATATATATTTATAAGGGATATTATATATATATAATTATGTTGGTATATATAACCACTTTAACCCATAGGGAGATCCTTCTATTTGCCTATGGTATTTTTTCCACTTTCATTTTGGGGGGCAGTCAATATTACATCTAGTTTCATTTTAATTTAGAAAAATTTATTCATGAAATACCACATTATTATTGGTATATCATTTGGTCAATAATTATTAATACCATTAAGTAGTATCCTAGGACAGTTCTATCTTGGTTATATACATTTTTCAGGTAATAATAATTCTCATAAATTTGAGTATGCTTTGTGATTGTGGTAGTTGTTGATATTTCTCATCATAAAAATTTTATAGATATTATTAAAAACATTATTTTAAAATATTATAAGTTTTTGACAGGTGATGTGTCTATATGGAAGGGAAATTTTAGATCAATAAATTCAACGGGGAAAATTTTCCATTATAGGAAATTAATATTCAATTGTTTTTTAATGAATAATTTCCAACTGGAAATTGAAAAAATTATATCATATCTGATGATAGATCATGGTTTTAGTTGGAAACAAAATAATAATATAGATAGGATGTTTTTAGTACATTTTGGAATGTAGTTATACTAATAATTGAAAATGTAGAGACTACTGAATATAGAATAAATATCAACAATTCTTGGATAATGGAGTTGAGAGAAATATAGATCATTAAATATCATATGTCTTACTTTGAATTTAATGACACTATAATGGAAGAAATTTTTGACATGGGTAATTATAACTCCTTGAATATCATTGGATTTAGTAGCATAAATCTGAATATTCATGATGGCATAGCTTGAAGCATATAATGAGTATGATATGGGAATTACTTAAGGAAGAACGTATTATCTTCTAGAAAATTTGATGAAATCAAAATGAAAGGAGTGATTAGACTTTTGAATGAAATTCTTTTGGAAACAAAGAAATATAATATCATGAAGAACTAATACATTAGTATGATATAAATATAAAAAGAGGTATATACAGTTCTCATTTAAACTGCATTGAAAGAATCCTTGACAACATTATGTATTAAGAGTTTTGGTCATATATCTAGATGAGGCTAACAGATTCTTGTGGATCATAAGTTGTTTCTTGGTCTTGAAAAGGTAACCTAACAATTTTAGAGGAACTTTCTTTTGAGGAAGAAACATCAGTTCATGATATAGAAATCTACAAGGATATGTAAAGAGATATTATAGTTAATCCATTCGAATATTTTGCAATAAATTGTTATATCCTTACGAGGATAAAGGTACATTGTATCATTCATTGATGATTATTCCATGAAATTTTGGGTGTATCTGATCAAGAATAATGTGGATAATTTTAATTCCTTCAAAATACATAATGCACGGATAGAACATGAATCTATAAATAAGATTACGTGAATCGGAACTATAAATGGTGAGGAATAAATAATCATTGATTTTGATAATTATTTCAAATGGGGAGTTATCATGAGACAATTTAGGGAAGCATGTGATCTCTAATAGAATGCAGTGGTTTAGAAAATGAAAAAAACTTGTTGGAAGGTACAAGGTAAATATTTAATACAAAAAGTATTTTCAAAACATTTTCAATAGAATATGTGAATTCAACCTTATATGTGATTAATAGATCTCTTTAATTGGTTCTCGATCTAAAGAAACTAATAAAATTTGGACCGGAAAGCCCATAGACTATTCTTGATTATGTACATTCAAAAACAATGTGTATGAATTGTTTAATGACTATGAATGATCAATGATAGATTCATGATCCAGAAAATGAATCTTATTTTGATGCACTTATAGTGTGATTTAGAATCATTTGTGTGACCCTACTACCCACATAATTATCATCAATAGAGATGTCATTTTTAAAGAAGACATGGTGAAAGGGGCAATTCATGAAGACATGGAGAAATATAATACATAAAGAACAACATTCAAAGTTGAGGAAAAATCTACGTAACTACCAGTTTCATATAAAGCATTACTAGAGAATGATTATAATGTAGATATTGAGTTTCAACCACGATGGTCAATTCTGGTGAAAAGACTACCAATATAGAACTCAGACAATGTCACTAAGTAAAATATTGTGTGCTGGTAATTGATGGTGAATAATGAATAAACGTTTTTATGGAGGATTCCCAGAGTATAGATTTATCTTAATTGTTGGATTCTACATTATAGGAACATGATTCCATATAGAAGAATAAGACTTCAGATCATGATCTATTATCACATTGAAGGAATCTTATAGAAAAATGGGAATTTAAGACTACATAGGATGGAATGGACTATATTGTAATATATCAAACTAAACTTGTTATCATTGGATATTCTCAAAAAAAAATTAATGATTTCAATGAAATATTTTTTTTCATGTTGTTAGATTTTTTATCATTTAGATAGTTCTGGAGATGTGTGTATCATATAGCTTACATCTTGAGATGCTATTAATGAAAGATTCATTTATATATGATGATATTGAATAATTTTTATATATGATCCTTTTGAATGTTTTTACAAATGAAGGAAAAGATAAAATCAGTTTCATGTGCAATAAACTTTGTACGGTCTCAAGCAAGGGACAATATATTGGTACAAGAAAGTTTATTCCCATATCTTGAGCCTTGGATATATTACACTTAATTCATTTACTTGTGTATATTTTATAGTTTTTTGTGGTAATTATTTCATCATTCATATCTAGTATGTAGATGAAATATTATTTACATAATCCCATAATTATCATATCCAAGAGACAAAGGAAATTTTTTCTTAGAAGTTCATTATGAAAGAAAGGGGGACAAAAAATAGGATTCATGGGATGTTGATTTACAAAGATATAAATAAAATAACGATTTATATATCCACAGAAAATGACTTTCTGAACATCGTAAAATACATAAACATTAAATAACGTGATCCAATGTCTATACCATTTCATGATAATTTCAATTTTTCTACTATGACGAGTCCAACAAGTAATGTATTGAGGATAGAGTTTTCATGAGTACTATATTCATAAATAGTTGAGGTTTTGATATTCTATATGGTTTTCACTACACCAAAAATTATACATGAAGTTGGTGTAGTTAGTCGTAATATAGAGAATCCCTGATTGGAGTATTGGATAACATTGAAGAGGATCATGAGACACATTCAGGGGACCTCAAATTTTTCATTACGTTATGGAGAATTAAATTTTAGTAGAATATTGTATGTAGATTTATATTTTTTTAGTTATTATAACCTATGTAAATCGACTAATAATTATTTTTTTACACTTGCTGGAAAATTTATAGGATATATTTCAACATTATGTTCAGTTGTGGATTAATCTATGATGGAAGAAGGGTACATGGAAGTTACACATGCTTGAAATAAGTTTATATTGTAAATCAACGACCCTAGTTACCCAGAATTATTGCATTATTACCTAAAATTGGCATGATCACAAGGAAATCATGTCCTGAAAGACTGATCAGTTTAGTAATATTGGATAAAATATTCATACATAAGTTCAAAATTAACAGTTGAAAATAAATAAAACACTAATTTATTCCCTTATAAACATCCAATAATCCTAGATTATGCATGTAAGTCACTCATAACTAATTTCTACATAGCCTAGAATAATGAAGCATAGTAATGGTGTGAGATCAAACACATAGTAAGTGTAAGAAATACAGTAGAATATAACATAAATATCAATCATGGTGAATAATTGAAAACACATGCTTTTACCAATAATAAACATGAATTATTTTAGGGCAGGAATATGAGATAGGTAAATAATTCCATAATAAAACCTAATAATGGGTATTCTACTAGTCTAATGACCACATGAACTATCAATATTATTTTCAAAATGAGGGAATGTATAATGCCAAACATTCTAAAGCATTTTTTCGAGGCCTCGCCCATTATTTCTAAATATGATTAAGGCCTCGACCAAAACCATATATCAAATTAAGAAAGGCCTCTGCCAATTCCACATCAAGTTGTCTCATGAGACTTATCGATGCATCGAGGAGCTCTATCAGGATCCACCCGTCACTTACTATGTCTAATACATTTTTCATATGAAAAGATTGAAATACAACATAAACTACCATATTAAAAGTAGCATACGAAATTTCAATACTTTAACCATAAACCATTAATAGTATAAAAATAATACATCCACAGTCAAACATATAGCAAGACCTTAAATATAATATGAAATAATTTTATTATAATGAACCAACATCAATCAAGTATAAAATCCATAAATGGATGTTGATGTAAATGAAATCAATACTATTTGAGACACATATCCCTTTCTTTTTTTGAAATCATTTAAAGTAACATAATTATAAAAGAAAACATTTGTTTTCAAAATATTCCAATAATCTTGTAAGGTAATATTTGACAATGTTATAATGACACAGAATAACCGCACCCTCTATATATGTTGAAAAAGACATTTTACCTTAATTTTGACAAAAATGTCGTAAAGTACCTAGTTTGGAAAACGACTGAAAGATTTCTCTAAAAACATATATGTTCAAATAAGGGTATAAATTACTTTAACCCATTTTCTAGTAAATAGTAAAAATATTTTGAAATAAATTTTAAAGAAACATGTATGTGGATGATAAAGAGGTCACAGTAGATACTTACGTAAAAACAACCTTGGATAATAAAGAGATTGTAGAATTAACCCTAACCTTGTACATTTTCATGGTCGAGGGTAGGTTAACCACCTGTATAATGGTGAAATTTTTTTTATTAAAATTTAAAATAACTATATACATTATTATGATATCATATATGATCTTTTAATTTTTCTTTGTTAATAATATTTTAGTATTATCGTCATTTCTGGTGTTAACTGATTAACTTTACTTTATATGCTTTGTTATGTAAGTAATTTTATTTATGGATATGATGTATCTTATTAATATTTATAATGATATTAATTCTTTAAATATGATTTTTAATCTTCAGATGAAAATTATTCTTGAATGGAGATGATGGGGAATGAATCTCATCGTGTTTGTGGAAACGGTAATCTGTAGGTACGCATGAGAAAACATATCATTCTTTTGTTATTAAAATCTTATGTAATTGGATGGTATATGATATATAAAGAATCATTATGATGTTATATTTATTATTTAAATCAATTTTACATCATTATTATACCCACTCAAATAATAATGTATTGAATAACCACTTTACCACGACGTGGCGACGGTAAGCAGTACGTACCCAGGTATCTTGAGATGTAATTAAAAGGATGGATTGAATAATGAATATGGTTGTAACATAATTATAATAACATAAAATTATATATAATACACTAGATATATTATTTTATAATGGAAACAACAAGGAAAGAAGAAGTGGAAGAAGAAGAAAACATGAAAGAGGTGGTGAAATATTTACCGTTTCTTCACGTTATTCCTTTTGATTTGATCTAAAGTGCTCCGTGGGATGACATTATGACTAAAGGAAGGAATTTTGGATGAAGGGAGGATAGTGGATAGGATATTTGTGTAGAGTTTGGCTGAGAAAAATTTCTTTGAAGGTGTGAATTTGAGATAAGTGAATGTTTCCTTTTATAAGATGGGTGAGGGGAACCTTATGAAAAGATTGAAATATTATTTTATAATAATATAATTTTCCATATCTAATGGCTGTAAAATGAATTATTTAAAGGATATGGTGGTTATGGGTCGATAACCACTCAACCAATAGGTTTTATACTGGTTTGGGTCACTATATTAACCTTATCTTTTAGATTTAACTCTTAGTTAAATAGTTTGACATTTTCCATGCCTCATTGTATTTTTATACTATATGGTTAATAAACATACAATAAACTTTCATGTGAACAAAAAGTGGTTCATTAATGATACAAATATCATTATAAAAGTCTCTTGGTTGAAATTTATATTTTTAGGATTATTATAACAATAAATAATAATGTATTGGTTTTAATAACTCATTTATGTCAATTTTGACATTATTTAATAATTGATTTTTTTAAAGTCCTAAAAACATCAATACATATAAATAAATACATTTAATACAACCTAAAATAACAGTCACCTATAAAAAATGTGTAAATCATCAAAACATTCAAATTATATTTATTTTAGTATATATAATATGATTTATTTTATAGTTTCATTAATAAGAGAAATACTCCATAATTATTATGTCATATATGAATATATTTATTTTATATATAAAATTTATAGATAAAATATAATGAGGTAGGAAATATTTTTATCTTTATTGTTACAAATTATAGTCTAATAAATCAACTATATAACTGCATATAAAAATTATATTACTAAAAGTTATTTTCTTTTGTTATTTTTGTCTTTACTTTAGATTATGTATATAAAATGTCATTATCACTCACAAGTGGCTCCATTGGGTCACAAAATCGACCCAAGTATGCCTATGGTCTGACATGTATCAGAAAATAGAGTTTGGATATATGTTACGGTAATTTAATATTATAATAATATTATTTATTAACCTTATTTACTGAATTTACCCCTTTAACCACTGTAAATAAAATATTTATTTAAGTAAATATTCCTAATGTATAAAAATAAATGTTAAGTATTTACACAATTTGGACCTCCTGATTCCAAATACATAATCCATTTTTCTAAATTCAATACATTTAAGTGGAAGAAATTATTTAAAAATTAATTCCCGTAGTCAAAACAAAAAGCGTGTTTTTATGAAATAATAACTATCAAAAGATTGACATTGTTTATGTCCAGTTTAATCGTGAGATCACATCCAACGACTTAAATTATATTAAATGAAAAAAATATAATATAATGATACTTAAAAACCATTCAAATGTATAATTTAACAATATAAATTATTTCTATTAAAAAACTTGTTTTAAATTAAAATATAGTATTTTCACTATTCATCAAAAATTGAATGTTTTCAGAAAATTACCAAAAATTCACCCTAAGATAATTTTGATATTATGAATCCAAAAATGATATCCATTTTGATATATTAAATTTATTAAATTATAGAAAGTGGTTATTACTATTCATAATGGCTAGTTTCATTGGTCGCGGTGTGGTAGAATCTCAATGTTGTGTACAATGCATGCTATTTCATTATTCAAAGGGAAACATATTGTAGAAGCTTGGGTTGTTACATTCTCTCCTTCTTCAAATAATTTCCTCCTAAAAATATTTAGAATATTCCTACATAAAATGATTTGGGTGGTTCATCATCATAATTTCCTTAGGTTCCCACGTTTCCTTTTCCATTTTATTGTTTCTCCATAGAACTTTTACCAGACGAGTCATTTGGTTTCTCAATAATTGTTATATTATATCAAGAATCTTGAAAAGATCATCACAATAAGACAGATCGAGTTCCGGTTCTAATTCCTTGTAGTTGAGCACATGCATTGGGTCAGGCCCGTATTTTCTCAACAATGATATGTGGAACACATCATGAACACTAGAGAGACTTTGAGGAATTTCCAAATGGTAATCTTTAGTCCCAATTCATTCTAGAATTTTAAAAGGTCTGATGTACCTGAGACTTAATTTACCCTTCTTACCGAATCGTAAAACTCCCTTCCACGAAGATACCTTAAAAAAAACATGATCTCCTATCTAAAATTCTAAACCATTCCTTCAATTATCATTATATATCTTCTACCTACATTGATCTGCTTTGATGTGGGTTTGGATAACCTTCATCTTCTGCATTTATTCCTCCACAAGTTCTAGGAATAGGAGTTTTCTTTCACCAACATCATCAACACAGGTTGGTGTGTGACATCTCTTTCTGTATAACACTTCATATGGAACCATATGAATACTTGAATGGAATCAATTGTTATATGAAAATTATACCATAGTTAAATATTGATCCCACATACCCACATACCATGAATGTCATGTGATAAGGATCTCAACATGTCTTTTAATGTTTTAATAGTCTGTTCTAATTTTCCATCAGTTTGAGGGTGGTAGGTAGTGCTCAAATGAAGTTCAGTATCCAAGTATATCTGATGACTTTTCCAAAATATTGATGTAAAACATGGATCAAGTTTACAAAAAAATATATGGGTACTCTATGAAGACTTAAAACTTCATTAATATATTGTCTTGGTAATCGTTCAAGTAGTAAATCTACTCTTACAGAAAGAAAATGTGCTGACTTGGTAAGACAATCAAAAGTCACCCTTATTGCATCATTCCTTCCAGGAGTATTTGGTAGTACCATGATAAATTCTATCGTAATAGTATCCCATTTCCACTCAGGTATGGGAAAATGTTTCATGACTCCTCCATGCTATTGCCTTCCAGCTTTAACTTGTTAACAACCATACATCTTGACACAAAATCAGCAATCTCCCTCTTCATATTGTACCACAAAAAATGTTCTATAACATATTTATATATCTTAGTGCTAAGAATGTGTATAGAGAAATTTGAGCTATGAGAACCATCTTATGATTCCCTTATCAGTTCAGGTATATCAAGAACACAAATTCTCTTCCCAAATTTCAAAATCTCATCTTAATATATGAATTCAATCAACCTCCCATCATTCACAGATTTAATATTCTTTTGAAATTACTCATCATCTTCCTGATAACTTTTTATCTTTTCTAGTAATGATGGTTTTGAAACCATTTGAAAAATCATTGATGTTTCACCTTCCATGGTTACTCCCATATCCATCTTTACTAGATCCATCAAAATAGGATCCCTTTCAACTCTCATCGTGTTCAAAACTCCATGATCCTTTCTGATCAAAGCATATGCCACCTTATTTTCCTTCCCTGGGTGGTATTGTATTGTGCAATCATAATCCTTTAGTAATTCAAGCCATAACTTTTTCCTAATGTTGAGTTCATTCTATGAGAAAATATACTTAAAAATATTTTGATCAGAAAATATCTCACATTTTCACCATAGAGATAATGTATCCATATCATCAAAGTAAATATTACAGCTGCTAACTCAAGATCATGAGTAGTCTAGTTTTTCTCATGATGTTTCAGCTATCGTGATTCATAAGCAATAACTCTATCATTCGGCATAAGGAGACATCCATGTCCTTTTTTTTGAGGTATCACTATAAATAACATATCCATCATTCCCTGATAGTAGAATCAGGATAGGATCATTGAATAATATTCTCTTCAATTATTTGAAACATTCTTCACACTCTTTTGTCCAAAACAATTTAACCCCTTAACGTGTGATCTTCGTTAATGGGTTAGCCAAACGGGTAAAATTCCGGAAGAAATTTCGATAATAACCTGTTAAACCACTAAAACGGCGTACCTCAGTTATACTTTTTAGTGCTAGCCATTCTTGGATTTCCTTTGTCCTATAAGGGTCAACTGAGATTCCATCCTAAGAGACAATATAACCATGAAACGAAATCTCCTAAAGATAATATTCAGACTTTCTAATCTTCTCATATAACTCAATTCTTCTATGGTTTTTCATAATGGTGGTCAAGTGATTTCCATGATATTCATAACTTTTGGAGTACACAAGGATATCATCAATAAATACCACTAAAAATTCATCACGATATTCCTCAAAAACTCTGTTCATTAGTTCCATGGAGTCATATGGTGCATTAGTCAATCCAAAAGGCATTACTGTATACTCGTAATGCTCGTACCTAGTTCGAAATACTGTTTTTGGAATGGCTTCTTTTCTCACACACAACAGATGATATCCAGATCGAAGGTCAATATTTGAAAAATTTGGAGTTCCATAAATTTGGGTAAATAAATCATCAATGTGAGGTAGGGGATACTTGTTCATTGTTATTATAGCATTGATCTCCCTTTAGTCAATAAAAAACTTCATAGATCTATCATTATTATTATAAAAAAGAAAAGGGGCTCCCCATGGAGAAATACTTGGGAGAATAAATCCTTTATTACTTAATTCCACTAGTTGTTTCTTTAGTTCCACTAATTCTATAGTGGCCATTCTACAAGGGGTCCTTGATATGGGAATTAAACCTGTAATTAAATATATGGAAAACTCAATTTCTTGTTCTAAGGGATGTCAAGGTAAATCTTCTGGAAACACATCAACATAATATTTCACAATAGGTACATCATCTAGTTGAACATTTCTTTCCCCACACATAGTTATTTCGTTCTCTTCTTCCCCAATAATTGAATATGTTTGAGCTACTGGGGTTGGATCTAGATAAGAATGGGATGGTGATGTTTCTTATCTAAAGATAAGGTACTCTTTATCATCATCTAAAATTGTAACCTCATTCTTCTTATAATAATTTTTCACATAATATTCTAAAATCCAATCCATTCCGAGGGTTATATCAAATTCAATCATGGGTATGACGATGAGATCAGCAGACTCATTTATAAGAGGGTCGAAATTCAATTATTCCCTTCTTCACTGTTTCATTATTTCCATTCCAGGATTGTTCAGCAAATATCTTCATCTATTACTTTTCATTCAAGTTGTATGACGAAGAGAATTCCTTTTTTTCATGATAGAACATGCGAAAATATCTTTGTACAATGAGATGGATTTCGATACTAACACCTGACAGATAAATGGTTTTAACTCATCAATGAAATGGTCAATATTACTTCTTGGGTTATGTATACAATCTGCAGCATTCCTTTTTAATCTTGTAATGTTAGACTCATACTTTGTAACATTCTCATCCTTATTTTTCCTCAAAACCAAAAATTTCCATTCTATATCCATTCGACGATCACGAGGAAAGTATATATCTATGTATAGTTCTTTAAACTCCCTTCATTCCATACTGGAAACTTACTCATCTTCCTTTGTGTTTTGAATCAGTGTCCACCATTGATTAGAATCTCCAATGAGGTGACAAACTACTATGACAACTTTTTCCCCTTCACTACTCCCCAAAGATTGAAATATTTACTCTAAGGAATTTATCCATTTGTCAGCCATTAATGTATTTGTACTCCTATTTAATGTTGGTGATTGTTTCCTCATGAAACATTCTATCATTTATCCCCTGCTTTGTGGATCATGGTGCTCCATATGGTTATGTTTATTATTTATAACCTGTATGAGTTGTCTCAGTATGGTGATAAGATGATCAGTACCAGTTGCGTCACTAGCTCAACTAAAATTAACTTGACTAGAGCTCAATCCCTACATGGATTACATGCATTGATAGTGTTTCCATTCCTTCCACTATGAACCATTTCTAAACAATGGAATACACTATATTAGTTTATGAATCACAATACATAAATCCAAACATATAAAACACTTAACATAAATTGAACAGTTTATGGATATAATCCAAAATAATAAAAAAAATTCTTTGAGGAATTATATACTCATAAACCATTCATAATTATTTTTAAAGAAAATTAGAATTATCCTAAGAATATCCCTCTAGGAGTTTCCTAACAAAGCGTGTAGCAAGGCTCATTTCCGTGCACCAGTTCTCATTCGAGTCTACCTCAATGAGGTGTTTTCGGGTTTTACACCTAGGTAAATCTATGCCAGAGCTGCCTCTACCTTTTCGTATCTATATAGGGACGTATTTCTGGGAAAACTAAAAAAATCCTTATAATACAAAAAATCTAGAAAGTTCTTCTATACAAATCCTCAAAGTCTACCTTATGGCTATGTGCTCTAATCATAGTTTATCTAAATCGTGTTTCCATGGTTTGTACTAAACTTCCTATGATACCAACAGTAACAAACAAACCCTAGTTACCCATACTCATTGCATTATTATATAACATTGTCATGATCGCAGGGAAATCATGTTCTAAATGACTGATCAGTTTAGTATTATTGGAAACAAGATTCATACATAAGCTCAACTTTACAACCTGAAAAGAAATACAACACTAATTTATTCCATTATAAACATCCAAGCCTCCTAGATTATACAAAAATGTCACTCATAACTAACATATTCATATCCTAGGAAAATGAAACATAATAAAGGGGTGACCTAAAATGCTCAGTAAGGGTAAGCAATAGAGCGAAAGATAACATAAATATTAATCATGGTGAATTATTTAAAACACCTGACATTACTGATAATAAACATGAATTCATTTATGGTAGTAATATGATCTGAGTAAATAATTCCATAATAAAACATAATCATGGGTATTCTACTAGACAAATGACCACATGAACCATTAATATTATTTTCATAATGAGGGAATGTATAATAAAGAACATTATGAAACATTTTGTCAAGTCCTTGACCAAGACATATAAAAGTGATTAAGGCCTCGACCAAAACCATATATCAAATTGGGAAAGTCCTCGATCAATTCCATGTCCAGTTGTCTCATTATACCCACTGATGCGTCAAGGATCTATAGCAGGATCCACCCATCACATACTAAGTCCAATACATTCCTCATATGAAAAGGATAAAATATAACATAAACATTTGTATTAAAACAAGCATACAAAATGTCAATACTTTAACCAAAAACCAAGAATGGTATAAAAATAACACATCCATAGTCAAATATATCGCAAGACCGTCAATAAAATATATAATATTTGTATCATAACAAATCGACTTCAAATAAGTGTAAAATCCATTAAAAGATATCGACATAGAAGAAATCATAACTATTTGAGAGAAATATCTCTTTCTCTTTTGGAATCATTTAATGTTACATAATTATAAATAAAACTATTATTTTGGAAAAAATATTATAATATTGTATGTAAATCGTTGATGATGTTAATATGGTGGAGAATAACCACACATTCCGTATAAGTTAAAAAAGACATTCTTACCTTAATTTTGTTGAAATGGTCGTATAGTACCATGTTTGGAAAACGACTGAATGATTCCTTTAAAAACACATAAGTTCAAAAACGATTATAATTGAGTATTAACCCATTTTCTAGTAAATAATAAAAATGTTTTGAAATACATTTTAATGAAACATGGATGTGGATGATAAAGATGTCATAGTAAATACTTACTTAAAAACAACCTCGGATAATAAAGAGATTATAGAATTAACCATTACCTTGTACTTTTCCTTGGTCGAGGGTAGGTTAACCACCTGTATAATGGTGAAATGATAATTAATAAATTATACAAGAACCATATACATTAATATTATATCATATTTGATCTTTTAATATTACCTTGCTAATAATATTTTAGTATTATCGTTGTTTGGGGTGTTAACTGATTCGTTTTCCTTTATATGATTTGTTATGTATGTAATGTTTATTATGGATAGGATATATATTATTCATATTCAGAATTATGTTATGTCATTAGAAATTATTTTTTATCATCAAATGAAAATTATTCTTTAATGTATATTATGGCGAATGAATTTCATCATGTTCGTGGAGAGAGTAATCCGTACTTACACACGAGCAACAATATCATTATTTTGATATTAAAATCGTATATAATTGGATGGTATGTCATATATAAAGAATAATTATCCTGTTTTATTTATTATTTAAATCAATTATACATCATTATTATACCCATCCAAATAATAATTTACTGAATAACAACAACAACACAACGTGAAGACGTTAAGCCGTATGTACGCACGTATGACAACATGTCATTCAATGGATTGATATAAAAATGAATATGGTTGTACCATAATTATAATAACATAATTGTATAAATAATATACTAGATTTATTATTTTATAAATGAAACAACAAGGAATGAATAAGTGGATGAAAAAAAACATGAAAGAGGTGATGAAATATTTAACTTTTCTTCGGATTCTTCCTAGAGATTTTATCAAAAGGGCTCCTTATATTGGATTTCTGACTAATGTATGTCGTTTATAATGTAAGGAGGACAGTGGATAAAATATTTGGGCATGGTATGACCAATCATAATAGCTTTTATGGTGTGAATTTTGGAGAATGAGATGTTCCCTTTTATAAGAGGGGTTAGGGGCACCTTAAGTAAAGATTGAAATATTATTTTATAATAAAATCATTTTCAGTTTTTAATGGCTCAAAAATGATTTATTAAAATTATATGGTGTGTAAGTGTCTAAAAACACTCAACAAATAGGTTTTAGAATGTTTTGGGTCACTATATTAACCTTATCTTATATATTTAACTCTTATTTAAATAGTTTGACATTTATCATGCCTCTTTTATTCTTATATTATATGGTTAATAAACTTACTATAAAATTCCAATATAACCCCAAGGGGTTAATTAATAATAAAAATATAATTATATAAGTCTTTTTTTCTGATATTTAGATTTTTAGGATTATTATGTCAACCAATAATATTGTCTTTGTTTTAAAAACCCATTTATGTCAATTTTGGCATTATTTAATAAATGATTTTTTGTTAAAGTCCTAAATACATCATTACTTAAATATATATACATTTAATAACCATAAAATGTATTAGTAAGATATAAATATTTTTTATGGCATCGATACTTTCAAATTCAATTTATTTTAGTATTTATAATATCATTTATTTTATTGATTCATTAATAAGGAAAATACTGCATCATTATTTTGTCATATATAAATATATTTATTTTATGTCTAAAAATTATAAATAAAATATAATGAGGTATGAAATATGTTTATCTTTATAATTACTATTTATTGTTGAATATATTAATTATATAACCTCATATAAATTTTTTTTACTAAAAGATATTTACTTTTGTTTTTTTGTCTTTACTTTAGATTATTTAATCTAAAATGTTATTATCACTCCCATGTGGATCCATGTGGTCCCAAAATCGACCGAAGGATGCACATGGTCTGAACTGTATCATACAATAGGTTTATGACATGTTTTAGGGTAATTTAATATTATTATAATATTAATTCTTAACTTTATTTACTGGATTTACCCCTTTAACCCGAGTAAATAAAATATTTACTGAAATAAATATTCCTAATGTCTAAAAATAAAAGTTACCTATTTACACAATTTGGAACTCCTGATTGAAAATATAAAATCCATTTCTACAAATTCAAAACACATTATTGGGAGAAATTAATTTAAAATTAATTCATGTTGTCAAAACAAAAGGCGTGTTTTTATGAAATAATAACTATCAAAAGATTGAAACTTTTTTATGTCTGGTTTAATCGTGATATTACATCCAATTACATAAATTATATTAAATGATAAAAATGTAATATATTTATACTTAAAACCATTCAAATTTATAATTTAACTCTATAAATTATTTCGATTAAAAAAGTCATTTCTAATTAAAATTTAGTATTTTCACTATTTATCAAAATTTGAATGTTTTCAGAAAAATACCAAAAATTCACCCTCATATAATTTCAATACTCCAAATCCAAAAATTACGTCCATTTTGAATGATAAAATTTATAAAATTTTAAAATGTGGGTAGTACTATTCATAATGGCTTGTTTGATTGGTCGTGGTGAGTTTGTATCTCGAAGTTGCGTACATTGCAAGCTATTGAATTATGAAAATGGAAACATACCGTAGAAGCTTGGGGTGTTATATATAGGGATGAGAATATTATTGGAGTATCGTAGATACATACAGTAGTGGATTCCATTATTATTTTTATTGATAGAGTGAATTTCACATTACAATGAATCTATATCTTGATTCATGGATTTACCATATTGGGTTTGAATATAATTTTTTCAAATATCATAGAGGAAGGAAGTATGAAAATACATTAGATTCAAAAAAAAATCTTGAGGATTTCTTAAATAATGTGATTGAATTTGATAAGTTTATATAGTACATATCCCCATGTTGACTTACATAGACGTGAGCATCATGGTGCGGAATATATAAATGATGTGTGGGGATGTGACTAGATATCAATCAATCTCTGAGTGGTATATATGCACGTACTATTTTAATACAGATGGTGTCCACCTCCTAATTATGACATGGTAGGATATAATGGTTGGAATATTAGGGTGTCCAATCCCACCTATTAGGTTATTACAAAGAAGTAACATGGGTAGGAGGAATAATATAAAATGGGACCTCCCACAGTGGTTTCGTCACCATTATATCAGCTTTACATTCTCATATTAGTATATATATTATTTTTTAAGGTGGATTCCTTAATTATTCAAGAGAAAGATTTATAAGGTATATTCTCATAGTAATTATGAGCAGGGTATGTACTATATTTTATCCCTATTGATATCAAACTATTTCCCTATGTTTTTACCCCATTTATATCATGGGTTTATATGTTCCATCTTTTTTTATTTTATTTTTGAATTCTAAAAATTATTATTTCTCTCTATTTTTGATACACTAGTGAGAGAATAATTTTTGAACACAGAAAATGAAAATATAATATAGTGATGAGGAGATACCAATAAGGAACATAGTGAACACCTAATAAAACTAATCCAAATCTAGTTTCACAATGAACTAACCATCTCTATCCATGAGAAACCTGAGGTATTCCCCTACCACAAGAACAACCACTCAATCAAAAATGGATAATAATTTATTGAAAAATATCCAATTTTCTTCATATATGAGGGATTGAAATTAAAAGGTTCTCCAACATATAAAAATTTTGGACCAAATATTAAAAATTAGTGGTTGAATATGATATCTTATCTCTTTATAATCACTATAATATCCGGTAAAATATATAATGTTTCACTACTTGTTCATATAAGAGGAAAGGGGAATGTCGTCTTAGGACTACCATGAAATTTCATATGTCTGGCTAAAATCACCCCTATGCATCCCATCATCCTTATTTTAAATCGGCAACAACATCTTCAATATATACAACTCAAATCCTTTTATCCAATCATGATCCTTTTAAAACGTTGAATATTTTTACTAACATTCATCTTTTCAATGTTTTAGTGATTTTACAACACGTTATTATTTATATGGAGATCTAATAATACATATTGTCAATTATTTATTCTTTTCTTATTTTTAGATAATTTTATATATTTTATGTTAGTAATTATAAATATTTATTTTATATCATCATTTTTATGGATTCAAATTTATTTATTGCATAATTTTTAGATTCCCATAATATTTGAGATCCACTATAGAGTATATATAAAAATAATTCAATTTAATGGGAAATGTATAATGGATTATAAAAATAGTTTTGATGGATTTTTATGTTTATATATTAAAATATTAGTGTATAATTTTTCTTCACATATTTTCATACAATTTTATTTTTAGACTAATTTTTAAAATTTTTTTTTTGAGAGAAACTGTTTTTCAATTTCAATTTTTTATGATTTCATTTTATATCCATTCGAAAAAATCATGTTTTCGTTCCCCAGTCACATTCCTAATATATCATAGATCCTAATGACATTTAAATGATGTTTTATCCAATTATCAATGGTGGTGATTAAAAATTAAATATATATTATCTATAATGAAGATATATTAGCCATGGTTTTCTATAAAAAATAGCAATTTAATAAACAAATAAAAAATGTTGAGTTTTGGCATAAAATATTGTGCAGTTCTATTTTTGAATGATTCTATGTAAATATAATGAATCATATTATTAATATCACTCACTACTTAAATTTATATGAGATGTCTCAAACCACATTTTCTTCATAAATATAAATAATTATTTATGGATTCTTATGTAGGACATAAACATGATGAAAAAGAATGGTAATTCTATACATAATTGTTGTAATGTGTTCCTATGCAATTTTGATAAAATTTATAGAATATTTTATAAATTAGACATTATTATTTTAGAACATTAGTAAAATAATATAAATTATAAATCATAGATAATTTTATATGTTTATATATATATATATGATTATAAAATTATCATTATTGTGAATTTTTTTTATATACAATATTTTTTTATAAACAGATAAGAATAATTTCTCACGAAGAAATCCTCCCGAATTTTTTTTATTCAAAACTAGTAAAGAATACAAGAGATAAATTATTTAAGGAGTTGCTTTCAAAAAAATTAACGGTATCAAATAATCAATGAATTAGTTAAATTATTTTTAGTTTAATCATTCTGGACTAAATAAAAAAATTCAAAATTTATATACAAAAAATAGTTCAAATGAATTATAGTTTATGAATGAAGAATGGTGATAGAGATTATCATTATATCACCTCTATAGTGTGTAATGATATTATAGGTTTTTATTATATTAATATTAATTTTACCGATTCATATTAGGATGAAGACAATTGTTCCTACTATAAAATGGCTCTTATGAAGAAATATAATACATCTTATATACCATGAAATTTTGAGCTTTAAACATATGAAATGATGTTCATGATATTGTTGTAGGTTTGGGACTAATTTTTAAAGACCAATAAAGGTAATAAGATGATTCTGAAGAACATTCAATATTCCTTTGAGGATCATGTAATTATCATTTCAATGGGTTTCATTAATTATAATTGATATAAATGTTTATATTAACATGAATAGTTGAATAATTCCAATGGCTACATGGTTGTGAGTAAATGGTAAAAAAACATTTTTAATTAACCATACCTTATTTTACTTTTGATAGATATTGATTTATTTAGTTTAATATTATTTTAAATTATAGAATAAGATGATTTTTCAAAATAAAATATAAGGGTAGTCGATATTTAGTTGAGATAAATTTGGTAATGGTTTAGAGTGGTTACAAATAAGACATGTTTTAGTCATTAATTGGATAGAAAATAGATCTAATATTGTTTCGACAGTAATAATGTTTAGAAAAAATAATCATTACTTCAATTTATATATTCTGATGTATTTATTATTATGACATACAATATGTAATGTGGTGAAATTTATTTAATTATATTTATTAAGGAATCATCATAAAATATTTGGTTTTCTATTTTGAATTTTAAAGGTCAATTTCTCATACATTTATATATATTCAAGTTACTATAAAAATATTAACATTCAAAAAGATAAAATGTTTTCACACAGATAATAGGGATGAGTACTATAATTATTTTCTATGTAATATATTTATAATGTTATTTCACATGATATGATAATTCCTTACTCACCTTAGAAAAATATTGTATTCACGTAGTTAAAGAACACCTTAAACGAAAATCAATTATTATTTACATTATTAAAAAATATTAGGTGATTATTCTTCTATGAGGATTTATCTAAAATTTTATATTTCATCTATAAACCATGAGTTTCTATTTTTAGGTTTTTTACAATATTTTGTTTTTATGGTAATGTTTTCAAATATAAATAGATACATTTTTTTAAATGAATTTTTTCATATATATGAAGATGAATGATCTAAATAAGGTTGTAGGACAAGTAAATATATATTAAATATTTAATAAAATTATATTTTTGGGTACATGTTATATAATACTTTTTTAATATATCTAGTTTGAAGGTGTTTGGTGGTTCTTAGGCAGGATTAGAAATTTAAAAAATTTATAATGGTGAAAAATAATCATATATGACTTCCTATGTTTTTATTAATTTACATCCATATTCATCATAGGTTTTTACTTCTACTATAAAATTGAAATTATCTTTTTGATATAGAGAACAATGTAAAAGAATAAATTTCAGAGGATATTTTCCATCAACTAAACAATTTTTATCATCATGTTTTTACTATTATTACCTATTGAACCATGAATATGGTCTTTTAAATATTTTACTCATTGATCATTGTATTTTAATGATGATTATTTGATCATAAATAATGGGGGAGAATCATAATATTTTGAAAATTTGATAGAATATTATTATATGGGTAACTAAATTATTGTAATGGATGTTGTGATTATATCAATTCATGAAAATAATAATTTTCTGAGAAAAATATCAAGAATGTGTACATAATGTGTAAAATTTATTGATTTTAGAAACTAAAAATGATGATACTAATTTTGTTCCACGATACATGTATTGGTTAATTAATTATGGATTCTATCAAAAGAAATATGTTTGTTTTGATGAATGTTTATCACATATTATGAAATTAACATTCATTAATGTTGTTCTTAGATTGGATTCTAGTTTTCATTTTATAACTTAGACGATGGAAATAATGAAAACATTCTCCAAAGGTGATTTTGGAGAGGATATTTATATCAATAAAAAATGGTTTAGAAAAAGTGTTAAAGAGGTATTTGAATTTTTGTTAATGAAGAGACCATATGGTTCAAAACATTCTCAATTAAAATTGTAAAAGATGTCTTTTCCTACAAATTTTTATCAAGGATTTAATAATTCCAATACTTATCATTATATATTTGTTTATATATATTAAATACTTATTTTATTATACCTTTTCTTAATATTGATGATGTTCTTATTATTTTCCATGATCCCCTCGAATTAACAAATTATTTATGGCACTTCAATAACATTTAGTAATGGAATTGTTAAACAACTATATTTTAGTAAGTATTTTATCTCAAATAGATACTATTATTTTGATAATTTATAACACACATAACTAAAATAAAAACCAAAATGATATCAATGAGATAAAATTATTAAATGTGACCTTATAATATAGTCATTCATTTAATGTGTATAAATTATTATAGTAAAAGTATAATATATATATATATATCAGAAGTAATGTAAAAAATTTGTGTCGGTATTACATAAAATTATCTTTTGATCAATCATGGAAATTATGTTGTATCATAGGGGTTTTCCCTTGAAAAACATCAAGCTGGACTTTAAGAACTGCGTCTTTAGAGAAATAATTTATGATAGAATTTTAATCTTGTGTAAATCAGTACAATATCAAACTATATTTAATCACTACCTATTACTACAACAGTTTTTATCATTCCATTAAACATTATGTGGAGAATGTTATGGGTTTTGTAAGAAGCAATTATGATGATATAAACATGTAATTTTTAATGAAATTATTATTTTTTCTTATTCTTTCACTGTATTTTAAAAAAACATAATTTTTTAAAAACATCTAAAAGGTTAGGTTTAATACAAAGTTTCTTATTAATTTTTCATAAATGTGTAGTGAATTTTAAAATGTATGAATATAATAATTTAATATTAAAAAGACTATTTTTTGTTAAATGTATTTTTCTATATGTTTTCTATAATTACCTTAAAAATAAGAAATGATAACCATTAAATAATTTTTTAAATGAAATATAATGATAATATATATATAAACCAATTAATATTAATTTAATTATTTTTACATTTAAACAAGTTATAATAAAGTAATTTTATTTTTATAAATTTATTTTATGGAAAAATTATTTCCCTTGAGGTTTTGTTGAAATATTGAAATTATTTTATATTATTATTGGATATTGAGTAAAATAAGATGGATTTATCATTTGGAATTGGAGTTCCAAGTATTTTAACAAGTTAAATTTATTTTTTGGTCTATTAATATGTTAATAATTTAAAATGAAGTCACCACCATAAATGCTAAAAAATATTAAAGAATTAACTCAAGGTTTAATGACCTAAAATTTCATATTAACGTAACATTGAATGAGTGTATGATTGATTTCTTAACTCAACCTCATCATATATTTAGTATTTTTCAAAACTATATCCACTTTCCTTGAAATTTTTTTTAATATTAAATTATATGAATTTATAGATATATAAGATACTATATTTCCTTCCATAATATGTTTGTCTCATGTTTGGTCACATTGGGTCTTTATATCATTCCCACATTCATTAAAACACTAGAAGGATTTACGGAGGATATATGATTTCATCTCTGTAAGAGGAACCTTTTTATTGTTTTTATTTATATATCATCATCATAAACCACCTGTAAATTTTAATTTATCACCTTAAAAATATAAATTATATAATTATTCTTTTGGAATTATTAACCTATTGATTGAACATATAAATCATTATGTATAATATTAGTTCATTAATCATTATGGAATATACATTCCAGTATCTAGACAATTATAATGATTATTAACCCATTCTATTTTAATTTTATCTAAGTCAATTATATCAAAATCAATAAGGAATAGTTCAAATTACAAACACCAATGATCATTATTAACTAAAAATACGTAATAAAAATGTAATAAATGTTGATAAATATTTATAACTTGATTAATTTTAAGGATAATGAATACCTGATTATTATACATTATATTTTATCATGTTCGACCAACTATGAATCAAAGGTAATGGATTTCATCTCATTTTTTCCATCATTGAGTTATGCTCTATTGTTTTTCACTAGTTAAGCATTGACATTGTTTATTTACATCAACATTTAATAATTTTACTGTAAATAAAATTTTAATAATTTAATTTTCTTTTTATTTTCATATTATCACTTTTATGTTTTTTATTGACATGAACCAAATTAATAACAGATTTTTTGAATCCATTTCATTTTCATTAGATCATATATTGTCTTTAATGACTCTAATATTCTAGGAATATTCTATTCATGACTTTCTCTATTATATAATATATTTTTCTACTATATCACTAGTGATTTAATCTTTACATCAAAAACGTCTTCTTTGATGTGTTTTATTCTCTATACAAATATCTTCATATTAATAAAAATATAATTTATTTATAATGGTTAGTTTTCCCTTAATCTGTATTATTTATATAAATTCAAAAATGATATAATATATATATAAATGATGCATTATGGTAAATTTTTAATATATATTATATTATTTAAAATTATTTTTAAATGAATATTTTTAAGGATTTCTAAAAGGGCCATTTTTTAAATTATTTATGAAAGTATGAAAAAGAACATTTTCAAGGTTTAGTGGTAATATGATTTTTTATAGATTTAACAATTATTTTTCATAATGATGATTTTTTTTCATGTTCTCATGTATTTACTATATTATTTCTATTCCAAATTTTTTTGTAAGTTTTAACTTTAAAATAGTTGGGTAATGTTTTATAAGCTTATGTAAAGGGTGTTTTGTTATTCCAATGTGTATTTTTTACTTCTACATCACAATTAATATCATTAAAATAATTTACATTAAAGGTTTCAATATTTTTATTTATTTTAAAATTGTGGTTTTTATTTTTCACTCTCCAACCCATTTTAATATATTTTTGTAGTGATTCATAAGAATATTGTTTTCATCCACGTTTCAAAATAATTTTTTAAAATTATTTTTACAATTTCACACCCATCTCCCACTCTCCCACTAAAGGATAAATGAATTTTCGAGTATTATCATAGATCATAAAAAAATTATTTTATAATAATTCTTAGATATAGAGTTTTGGGTATCACGAAATCTAATATCAACATTCTTTCATGTGTTACCACATGAAAATGATTTGAAATTCTTTTTATTGTCTTGGGTTTTTAATGAAATGTTATATGATATTTGTTTTTGTAAAAGGTTTTTATGGTGTATAAACATGATATGGGAGGGGCCATTATAACACTACAATTACTTGAGTATGTTTTTATGTATAATTATATAATTATGTGATTCTTTTAAAATACTCCTATTACAATTTTTTTATGCACAATACTCAAGCATGAAAATTATTATTATCCTAATAACTCATGTGTGGAAATTACTATTATGCTAAAAACTATATTCATGGGAATTTTTTTGTTATAATAAACTTATGCATGTTATTAAATATGGTTATTTTGGTTTAAAATTATTAAGTTTAAAATGATTATGTCTGTATCAGATGTATTATGTTATGAAAAATTCATTAGGGCCTAACTAATAATTTATTATATTATTTTTATAGGGTATGAGGCTTATATGTTATGTCAATTTGACTTGATTATTTACCCATAACCATATACTAATGTTATTCTCTAATATTATCATAAATTTATTTCATCAAATATAATAATTTCAAAATAAATTATCCCTCCCTTTTTTAGGATCAAAATCAAACGGATATAAATTTTTGAATTATAAATTGTTTCTCTAGTTGGGTGTCACGTTAGAATATATTATTGTGAAATATTTAAGACATATATTAAAAAAAGAGTATCATGTATCAAATCTTAAATTATTGTTAACATTTAAATTCTATGATTATGTGAATTTTTTTATTGAAATGCTTAAATTATGGGAATGATGTTAAATATTATTTTATCGTTCGGTCATATTACAATATATCAATTAATAAGTTTATGGTTTATAATTTTTTCTTTGGATCCTAGGTTGGGGGTCTTTTTATTATCAATTTATATCAACTTGGGGTTTGTTTTTTTAAGGATTGGCAAATAAGTTAAAACCCCATCATAAAATATCCATTTTTGAAAAAAAATAGGCTAAAATATTGGGTTTGTAGAGTTTGGAAAAATAAGATATAACATTTGAATTGATATACTTATTCATATTTATTTTAATATGATATTATTTTTCTTTTCATGTTAACAAATTATCATTTTTTATAATCATCATGACTAATAGGATAACTGTTATAAAAGGGTATTGATGAAGATTCATTGGTTTTTTTAATGAGAAACCAAATGGTATGGTACATGGAGTGAATATAATCATAATAATTCTCTCTTAGGTTTTGAAGAATAATAAAATCATGTTATTGTCTTTAACCTACAATGGATGGATCAACATATAATCGAGTCATTCATTCATAAATGTTTAACCTCATTTAGTGTTCCCTCTGATCAAAATATCACTGAGAAATATGTCAAAAAAATATACATTTTATTTTTCAATCTCTAATGGCTTAATAATGAAATGGTTTCCATAGTCATTTATCATTTGTAATGATAATATGGCGTATAAGAGAAACTAATTATGCATATTTCACAAAAGGATGAAGTATACTATATGGAATGAGTAAAGATTAATAAACAATTATTTCTAAAATAGTTTCCTTAAACACATCAAATGAAAATTGAGAGAGAAATCATAGTGTTGGAAAAAAGAAGATAATTATATTGGAACATATGTATTGAACTACATAATACTCATAAGGTGATCATTTTTTATTTACCGTGAAATAATGATCAATTACTTATTTTTCTTCTAAAAATATATATTTTGAAATTAATTATCCACAAATGAGTTTGGTATCTATTAATAACATCATCGATGATCACGTAAGGTGGAAATAAAAAATTGGGTATCTCATTATGCTCATAGTTTTAGATATAATTAAATAAAAATGATGTTTCATTGAAGCTAAAATGATAATTCACAAGGAGGAATGATATTATATCCACGCCTAATACAAAAATATCTGAATAAAAACATAGAAATTTTTTATAATGAAATGGGTAAATGTTTCAAGTGTCTTGGTATTGACCATTGGGCTCATGCTTTTTGAAGGTATATGAGGAGGTATGTCAATATAATGAATGAACCATATAATGATCCACCCCAACTCTAATAAAACTTATAAAAGTATTTCTTAAATTATACCATCAAGAGAATAAACAAATGTTTAATGATGATGATCAACTCCTAGAACCTCCTAAGTGAATGAAGAAATAATGAAATACCATATAATCAAAAAATTTGAACTAATTAATAGAAACAAGGTATCATATGATTAAAACATCACATAATCATGACTTAAAAATGACATATTCGATTCTATTTCTACACAACCTTATATATTTGGATGTTTTTATAATGGAATTAAATATCCCCTGAAATGATTGAATAATATATTATTATAAAAAATTACTACTATTATAATGTATTAGTTTAATATCAATAATCTCTAATATAATTATGCATAAATATTTTTCATAAAAAACCTATCAATATTCCATTAGTGAAATTTTATGTTCTTTTAGGATTTAATTTTATTTCTCTATATATTCCTCAAATTAATTTTTTTGTGAAGGGTGTCACATTTCATATCATAAATCAACCATTGAATATATATTAGTTCAATGATGACTATTAACAACCTATGTGAATTAAAATAATTATATGGATCTTAATATCCAATCATGAGGGAAAATATGAGTGTCCTATTATATAAGAGGGTGATGTAGGTATCATAATAGACATTATATATTATGTAATTTCATTCTTATAGATACCCTTTACAATTTTAATTAGTGGGTGATAATTAAAAAATTGAGGGCCTAGTTCATTTATATTGTGGTATGTAACACAACAATATTTTAGAATATTTATTTATATAGATAAATATTGTATAGAATATAATTTATCACATTTACCAATAATGAAAAATTATCCTAGATATGTTAATAATTTAGAATTATGAAATCTATCGAATAAAGTATAGTTTTAGAATATTTGGGAATAAATAAAATTAATAACATTATGAAATATATGTACAAGGAGAGTAAATTATATAATGTAGTGGGGGTCATCCAAACTACGTCAATTTTTTAAAGAAGTTGAATGGAGGTTGAATCACTTTTCTTTTCCATAGGCCAAACCCAAGGTGATCATTAATGAGTATTTCATGAGTGAAATCATGTTTAGGGTAAATTAATGTATGTTTAAACCACATTAACATATATTATATATGAATCACAACTTGAGACTATCACCGTTACATGTCATACCCTTATATATTATGCGATGTTCTTGAGGTTTTTAAAGAAGATATTAGACTGATATAAATACATAATTATTAATAGAATTTATATATTTTCCAATCAATTTATATATAATTTTTATAAAATTTAGTTTTTAAAATAAATTTGGACTATTTTATTTAATAAAAATATGTGGATTAGTGTTCAGGTAATATGTAATAATATTAAATTGTCTGTAATAGAATTATTTAATGTAGAAAATACCTATTTTTTTATGAAATTTATTTCCTATATACTATATATTTTTTATTAATAAAAATATTAATCACCACATAATAATGAATTTAATTAATTATTATGATAAGAAATATAAATCCCATTAGAATTAATTTAATTATATTTACCTATCATGGAATAATAGAAAATTAATTTTATGTTTATAAACATTTAAAAAAAAATTTATTCGAGAAATGTATATTTATAATAAAAATTATTTTTATCAGTTTTATAAGTTTAATAAAATAAAATGGATTAAAAATATAGAATAATACTTCCATAATTAAGTAAATGTTTTATTTTTAATCATTATAATAAGCTGAAATTGTACAATTATGTTTCCATATTAAATAGTAATAAGTTATAGTTATTAAATCAAAATATAGGGACCTAAAATATTTCAAAAACAAAAGATTGTATTAGTGGATTAGGATTGATTTATCTCCCCTCTTTATATCTTCATTTTATGTCAAATTTCATCCATATATCGTGAAAATGACTTCTCTGTATATATTATGTATTAAATATTTAGAATAATTATACATCCTTCACATATAAAAACCCTTTCTCCATCACATAAAAGTAAAAATAAAAATTCACCTACTAAGAATACCATATTTTTTTCCCTAGTAATCCATTCCCTTTTGGGTTGATTATTGTCCATATATTTTTCATAAATTTTTTATTGATAAGAAATATGAAAATAGAAGGTACAATTCATACATTGTAAGTGGTAACTTATTATCATTCTCTTTTATTTATCTTATTCACCCATTTCATATTAATTTTAACTTATCTATATATATAAATTTAATTGCTATAATTATTTTACTTTAATTATAATGTTATAATAATATCTTTATACAACCATACATTGGAATTGAATATAGAATGTTCTTGTTTGGGTCAGTTTAACCAATTACATGAATTATGCTATATGATTTAATCATAAAAGGTTGTAGAATAATATTTATTTTTATGATATAATACTAATAAATAAATGAGGTTTAAATTTTTTTTATGTTATTTGTTAACCCATTATCAATATATAACCTTTTATTCATCAAAAATTAATAAAACAAAAATAATATTGATTTAATATTGAAAAATGGTACCCAAATCACCCATAGAGAGAACCTGAAACATCATTAACGGATATGGATCATATATTCCTATAACTTAAATGTATTTTATATGATAAAATATTGATCACAAAATGATAATAATGATTTCTATACTGATATAAACAAGTAGTTTTGAATACCACTTACACTGTTGAACAATATTAAGTAAATATAAATAAAATATTTGTAATAAATCCATAAAATATATTAACAATAATGTTAATAAAAAATAATAGTGTTCATATTTAATTTTTTTAATGTTTTCATGATAATTATATAGTTGGTACGAATATTTCCAACTAGGAAGAAATCCAATATAAGGGGTTTTGTCCAAATTATCCTATATTGAATATTTTTTTGGACATTATGCCCATATTATTAGTTTACATAGTTTATTTTGTCCCAGTAAAATATTTTAATAATAAAATATTTTTGTAATCATTTTAGTTACAATTTAATTTTATAATCATTATTTTCTATTAATTTGAGTCACATAATTCAAAACATTTATTGTTTTTATCACTCAATTACATTATTGTTGGGTGATTAACTATAATTCATGAATATTCTCCTTTATGTTTCATTTATTTTTACATTTTTATATTATATATGTTATTTCATCTTTCAAAATAGGTAAATAATATATTTAAATAAATAACATGAACATTTATGGACATTATTCTGTATAAAAATGTGATTTTGTTAACCATAATTTCCATCATTTCTGAAGGTTCATTTTCTTCTATATCCATATTCATTGTTATGTATCTAAAATTCTTTGCTATAAATTTAAATTACTTTTTATGTTCATTTTTAAATATAGACCATATTCATTAATTTTGTTAAAAATGAATAGTTATATGATTTTACAAATTGGAGACTTTTTACCTTATTTTAAAAAATAAAAATGTAATATAATTTCTAATATTTTACAAATAAATTTGGTTTTAATTTTTTATATACATTTTTCTAATAATAATTCTAATTCATGTTTTAATGGTTTTCTAATGAAATTTTTTTACCCTTTTTTATGAATTTTTATTTTATAAATAATTTTTTTGAATAATAAATAAAGGGGTTTCATTTGACCGATGTATATTTGTATCATTATAATCACAATTAATGTCTTCAACTAATATCAATTCAAATAATAAATAATTTTACTACATGTAAAATGAAAAATTTTAATTTTTTCAATTCATCTCCTCAAAATAAATTTCATATGTGACTTATAATTTTTTTTATAACCATATTATAATAGCCTTATGAATATATTTTTATAAATTCACTTCTATTTTCTATCTACATCCAAAGGAAGAAAAATTTATGGATTATTTTTACTGATAATCTTTTATGTAAGTTTATTATTTTTCTTTGAGATTGAAATTTTTGTATCAAATAATATACTCTTGATGCCAGGTCTTGGGATTCTTTTGAAAATTGAATTAATATAGCTTTTAATAAATGTGTTTTTTATAATATCATTTATGATTTATTTAATGTGGATCAGGTATATAATGTTTGTCGACATGATATACGTTGTTGTTTTAGATCCCCGTAATGCATTGGGTAATGTTTTAGGTCTCAAGATGTTGTGTCAGGATATTATTGAGATTCTCAAAAATCATGATTGAATATAACTATTATACTCATAACTCACTCATGAAAATTATTTTTATATGCAATAATCATGTGTCAAATTATTATAATGCCAAATGTTGTCTTCAAACAATATTTTAATGTTTTGAATACTTTTCATGGAATTGATTATTAACTTCACAACATTATGTTATCATATTTTTATTTTTAAATTACATGTGTTATATTAAGTGAAAATATTTATTCCATGACTCCTAATTTAGGATCAATGTTTTCATTAGGTGGGATAATTATTTTATACCCATTTTATTTTACTATGAGTACATACATATATTTTCTTCTTATTCTAACAAATTATCATCAGTTCAAATTTCATATGTTTACACATACATGGAATTTAATCACACCATTTCTTATATTCTCATTCCCCATGTTATAAATAATTTTATTGTATATTATTTATTATAAGGTAATCAAATTAGTATATAATTTTTGAGAAATATTAAAAAAATAACAAATACATGTTATTAATATCAAAAAACACTAAGACCATCAACTCTATGATTATTTAAATTTATTAAATGAAATTTATAAATTAAGGGAATGAAAAAGGTACTTGGGTTCTTTTCTCAGTTCATTATGAATGGTATTAAATAATAATTCTAATGTTTGTATTTCTATTTTTGATATGGGTGATTTTGTATATGTTTCCATAGTTTTTGTCATATTTGTGTATTTTTATTATTTGTTTTTAGGTTAATAAAAATAAAAGAACTATGCTTGAAGTGGCCTAGGATTAGTTGATAGTTTATATAACATAGATGTGTTATTTGGTTACACATTATAAGTTGTAATTATTTACATTATATAGGTATGCACCCTTATATTCTTATGATTTTATATGTTATCTATCATGTAAGCTATTAATTGTTTTAGTAAATTGAATGAAACATGAGGAACATAGTTATAAATGGGTTGGAAGGAAAATTTGGATATTGTATGAATAGAAATAAATTAGGATAAGATATGAAGTGTCTACCTTAACATAAATTCTATCTCATGTAATGAACAATATCTGAAATTATATTAATCTGCTAAATTCACCAAAAATGGAAAATTTTAAAATCCAGTGCTTCATGAAGCAAATGTTCACCATCCATTAGTTATATTCTCAATTCCCTAATCACTGATCAATATATAAACCTAATAAAAAAATACATGTTCCATTGCTTTGTGTGATTATATGTTCAATGTGAAAAAAGAATAAGAATATTCAATTTATGTTGTTATGTTGGAAATATCAATTTTATTATTTTATAAGAATATATTAAAGTTTAATTTATTTTTTATTCACTCATGTGGACATCAATTGTCTTCTGTTAGATGTGTTAAAGAACTATGATCCTAATTTGTAAATAATCATTATTTTCTCTCACTGATAAAATTTTTGGAATCTTGTACTAAGAATTGAGGGATGTAGATAATATAATCTTGAAGGATTGGGTTTTTAAATCCTTGCAAGCTCTTGGTAATATATCTCGGTATTGTACCATGTGATGAATGCTTGAAATTAGTTGGGTAGTCCCTATGAAAAGTACCAGTGATAATGAAAATCAACACGATCTAAGAGTTGATTCTTAGTAGAGCATACTGGGGTATTTATGTTCCATGAACCATTATAAATATCTTTTTTCTATTATTTTTCTTTCTTAATTAATAAATTTTTCATTATAAAATATCATATCATGTTATACCTTAAATATGTTAAAAAAACTTAAGAAATCCATTCACCCCCCATTGAGTCCTAATGTAGTTTTTCTATAACTAACAATTGGTATCAATAGTTGTTAATTTTGAGTTATTAGATATAAAAGTATGAAATCCAAATATCAACATAAATTGTTTTCTAAACCAATACAAGATCCCTATCATGATATATCTCTACTTGAATAGAAGAAATTATGGTCACTAGAAGTTACAAATTAGAATCTACATGAAAATCATTGGACTAATGATTTATTTAAAAGTCATGAAGACTTAAAATATAACTGATGATATCTTGAGAATTATAGTGATCTTATATATGGATAGTATAATCTAAAATTTAGAAATTTGAATCTTATGTTATGTTGACTATGTGTAATAGAGATTAAGATTGTTTTACAATGTGAAAAATCTCATGAGATGTGGAATACTATATGAATGGATTATGAAGGTACTGATAATGTATGATTTATCAGATAAAAAAAATTCCAACCTATAGTTTTACATTCATGGGATGGTATATGTAGAATCTATAAGAAAAATTAATGGTAGGTTGATAGAGAATAAGAATATTTTTTCTTCCCAAATAGAATTAATTCTTTAATTTGATCACGCACTAAAATTTCATAATGTTCTAAATCCACGGGGTGTTGAATATCGTGTTTCATTGGGATATTATATATTTTGAAATATTTCAAAATCAAGATTCTCATAAGAACACCTATTATGTATGAGATGGTTAAGGAAGATGAATATGATGACTATTGATTGTTTTAGAAGAATAATTTGAAATACGTGAATTGAATGTGGAGTGCTTATGAATATTCAAGTAATAGTGAATATTTATAATCTAAACAAGAAATACATATAAATAAGTCCAAATAGGGCTTTATGGAACATGATGGTGTGGTAAATTTTTTTATTACTCTTAACCGGAGTCTAATTATAATATTTAAAACTCCTCTTTTAATTATTTAATGAATACTATACAATGGATGAAAAAAAATATGAATGATTAGAGCATAAAAATAAATCCCTCCAGAATTTCTATACTGGTATTTTAATGAAAAATATGACTTAAATAAACAAATTTTTTATTTGAAATCTATGCTGGAAAAGTATGCTCCATTTGTTGTTGAACATGAAATCCAAATTAAAAACCAATAAAAATAAGTTCAAGAGCTTAAATGCGTTTTAATTTTTTTTATAAAATGATACAATTAATGTAATCAAATTCTTTGCAATAATATAGTGTAGAGGAAAATATTTTGAATATGAACAAAAGATTAAAGTTCAAGCTTTATAAAAACTAGTTTGTACCCAGTTTCTAGAAAAAATCTTCATCTAAGTGATTTTTTTTATTTTGAAGAATTTCAGAATTATGATAATACTTGTACTTCTATAAATCATCATTTTTGTAGAAATAATCATGTTTTACATTAAAAATGTTTTTCCAAAATTCATTGTTGTAATATCTACATCAAACAAGAAGATTTGGTTTCTAATATCCCTACATTCTCTCAAGAAAGGAAAGATTAAAATTCTGGCTCTAAAATATTTTCATGATTTAGTTTTTTTGTTTGGAAAATGTTCTAAGACCATTAATGAAAAAATTTATATAGAAAATGGATTCTCATAGAATATGAGTGGATATTTTCTCAAATTTATATTCCTTTTCAAAAATTTATGGATGATATTTAATATTTGGGTATAATAATAAAGAATGATTATGGGAGTTGGATCAGCATAATATCTAAACCCATTCCTTGTAAGTAAATTTATTTATGTGTATTTATTGAATAATAATATGATTAGTATTTCCTAACTCTATGACCAAGGTTTTTTTAATTCTTCACATAATTCATGTTTCATATTTAAATATAAACTTCTTAAATTTAAGGAACATATAATACAGAAATTTTATTATTTAGATCTCATGTATTTATTGAAAAAAATAAAATTCCATTATTTAAATTATAGAAAAAACAAATCATTTATCTTACATAGATGAATTCGAAATTTTTAAAAAAATTGAGACCGATATCAATGAAGAATTTAGTTTTTGATTAAAATATATGTAAATTTAATAAAGAGAAACTATGGCATAAATTAAAAGTAGAAAATTAAAACTAGCTATAATTTAAATTATTAAAATAGTTTTCTACATATCAAACACTGTAACTTATCCATATAAAATATTTTGTTCCATAAATTAAACAATTTCTATTATGAAATTATTTTTTTATTTGTTAATTGACGATTCTTCTAGATTTACTTGGGATTTATTTATCTTTGTAAAAAATTATGCTTGATTTTATCTGATTTTGTAAATTGATGTAGAAAAAAATATTCCAATATTATTTCTTTTAGAATTTACAATGGATAATAATGTTAAAATAATTAGATCAATTCTTATTTAAAAAAATTTGGAGATCAAACATAACTTTTCGTCCCCCATGACACGCCAATAGAATAGATTATTTTAAATGATGAATATTAACCTAATATAATTTCCTAGAAAAAAATTATTTGAATATAATCTTCCTATTCAATTTTAGAATAATGAAATCAATACATCACATTTTTTCATAATGGATCTCTAATTAGTTATATTTTTAGGATTACACCCTATGAAATATGCAATAATAGAAATCCAATATTTGGTTACATAAATGTTTTTTTGTTGATAATTTTTCATTCTAATCACCATAGATAATCTAGGTAAATATGACATAAAGGAGGGATGAAGCAACATTCTTGGATATTCTATTACATAAAATTATTATAGAGCCTTCAAAAAAATTTAATGATTGTTCCAGAATAAAATCATTTGAAATTTATTTAATGTGATATGTTTGATCATAAAATTAATCAGCTCAATGTGGTAACTAATTTTTTTGAAAACATATGACCTAATCAACATTTTGACATTAGAAAAATGATTAATTTGAAATTAATTTTTAATTAACCAAATTCAAAAAATATGGATACATGTGAAATTGAATGCATGTACCTAAAAGGCATATAACATTGAAAAATAATCACATATAAAATATTATAGATTCTTAGATGAAGGTATTTGAACAATAAGTAATGTAGGAGACCTTGTATTGTATTCATACTTTTCATATCTACAGGAACCTAAAACATAATAATAATATAATGAATGTTGGGTTTTAGCTATGTAAGAGGTGTTAAACATCTTATAGAAGAATAAGGTGTTTGAATTAGTTAATACACCCTATAACTACCTAGTTGTATTTGAAAATATGATTTTAGAAATAAGTAGGATCATAAATGTGAGATAACATTGGATAAGGCAAGACTAGTTACTAAAGGGTATAACCAAGAGGAAGGGATATATAATGAAGATAAATCTATATCCAAAGATGAAAAATAATACAATAGGAGTCTCCAATATTATGTATCACACATGGATTTCAAATTATATCATATGGGTGTAATATAAGTCTTTTAAACTATTTTTATTTTTGTGGAAGTTTATGCTGAACAACCTCCTCATTTTGAAAATCACCATTTTCAAAATTTTGTTTTCAACTATAAATAATATCATTATAGTCTAAAATAAGAACCTATAGGTTGTAAGGAGTGATTAATGTGTTTTTATATTACAAATATAATTTATAATGGAGTTATTGATCTAATTATTTTCAATAAAACATCATATATAGATATTTTTTAGTACAAATATATATTGAAAATGTGATTTTTGATTATATAAACAAAAAAAATTAAAGATTATTCCAAAATATGAAAAATACATTTGAAATGAGAATGATTTGTGAGTTAAATTTGTTTCATGGTTTTTATATTTATCAAAATTAATTTAGTAAGTTTTTGAATAAAATTAAATTCAAACATATCTTACTTAAGATGTTTAGAATTGAAAATAGTAAGACACATGTAACTCATACGAGTTCAAATGAAGATATTGATTTGGATTCAGAATCCATTTTACAACATCATAGATAAAAGAGTAATTATGATTCTAAACTATTTGACTTATAGTATAAATTAAATAATGTTATTATTATGCTTGTAAAAAAAATTCCTATCTAATAAAAAATAATCTATTTTCAAAGATTCCAAAAGAATGTTATGGTATTAAAAAGGGATAATTTATCATACCATACTTTTTTTTGAAAAAACATTCATTTTATTTTTTCTCATTTTTTTATCACGAATTTAGTTATTGTATTCTAGATCGAAAGATTACTTTGAGAACCTAACCTTTCCATGTTAAATCGCTACTATCTTGTTATTGTCATAAACAACACCTAGTTTGAATTTTTACTACTGATGACGAATAATTTATAGCTAGTAATTGTTGTGTATATGTATTATGGATGAAACACACTTTATATTATTTTGGATTCATGTACAATCAAGTGTAAATGAAATTTAATAAAAATGGTGATATCGATGTTTCAATGAATCTTATAAATCATTCAATAACAAATTATATTGATTTAAGAAAACATTTATTTATCTATTACACTAATAAAAGTGATATCACTCTTGATTTTATCAAAACTAACAATCAATTTTCTGATATTTTTACTAAGACCCTTTCTTTTGATCACATTGATATTATTTAGATACAATTTCATATATTTTCATTTAAATTAGTTTAAATTATTTTTTTGGATTATATTTTTTATATTTGTTTTTGTGTTATTTATACTTTATTGTACTAAAATTTAATTTTTAGTATATTTGTAGACAATTTTATTTTTATATATTTAATTAATCCATATCATCTTTTCGAAACTAAATAATATTTCCATTATTTTATTTATTTTATTTTTAATTTGATTCAACCCCTAAAATAAAATTTGATACATAAAAAACTTTTTTGAATCATTTATGCGACCTAAATTCTAAATAATGTCTAACCTCCCATGGAATTTGACTGAGTACCATCATCTCTAAATCGAAACCATCACGCTTTGTTTCTCTAAACCTCTAACCAACTATTCTATAAAGGGGAAGTCAATATACTATTATGGTGGTGGGTTTCAATCTACAATGAATTAAATAGTCAGTGGTGTGTTGCATTATGCTCCATTGGGAAAATCCATAAAGGTAGATTTTTTGGAAGTAACTGAGATGATATTGAAGAATTTTTTCTAATTCTAAAGAGGGGAATGTGTTATTGATGAGATAAAATTGGGTATTCTATTTGAAGAGGATCTACTTTTGTTTATGAGAATTGATTATTTTAATCTTTTAATAATATATTATTTCCTTCAATAAAATTTAAATGGGAAGGCTTCAAGGTGTCTTCTATGGAAATAGAATACTTTATACACAACCCTCATGATGGTGAGTTTGGTTTAATCATACTTTTTCTGGTACTAACTCTTTACGTTCTATACAAGTTTTCATGATCTAATTTACTTGTTATACTTTTGAAAGGATGGTCCAAAATGATTTGAAATATTATTGTAAATTTCTATTTAAACTAATCTAGATCGATATATCTCAATGGTGTAGTGAGATAGAGAAATTTTGTTCCTAGTATATGTACCTTTTAATTGTCTTGATGAAGAATATCATGTTAGTCATGGCTCAATACATGATGCACTTAATGGACCGCTACATCAAATATAAAGGGATGTTGAATTACTATATCTACATATAGATTATATCTATAGTGATGAAAAATATAGGTTGATCACAATGTGGGAGAGAATTTCATGTGTCATTAAATAAGTACCATTTTAGTCGTTCTTTTGAAAACTTTTTCTCACAATCGGGATTCTTTATCATGATATATATTCTATATTGGACAAGAATTTAAATAATATTGGGACATACAACCTCCAGTATCAATTCATGGGAAACCATATACGATCTCGACTTTTAAGGTGAAGAAAATATTGAGACAGTGCCTAATAATGAAGGGTAATAATAGGTTTCTGAGGGAATAGATCTGTTTATTCTAGAGATCTATCTAGCTATAAAAATAGTTTCTTTGACACAGGATACTACAATTTCTAGTGCTTTTAAATCTTCACATATAGTCATTATGATGATTTATATAGCTTCTAATTTTGATACTAAAAATGTTATGCTAGTTGAGATTGAGCCTAGTTTTCATGCTTATTGGGTTAAATATGAACCTTATATTGAGAACATTGAGGTTGATCTACCCATTGGATCACCATCTATTTCTGGTGATAGAGATGAGGAAAATATTATAGAGGATACTAATCATAATTCACATTCAACACTACCCATTCCACCACCACCTGATATGCGAGAATATTCCCTATATATAAGAAAATGATCTGAATGTTTTTTATGATAGAAAAAAACATAAACCTTTACTTCTATAATGATGATGGGGTTCAATAATCACAAGATAGATTATTATTAGTTGAAGAAAGATATTTTTTCTTCCATGGATATAATCAAACATTTTATGTATAATTATATGTTAAAATTATATTTTAATAAAGTAGATGAGAAAATTATTTCCACAAATACCATGATTATGAACCTCTAGCTGGTGTAATTAGATACCTCTGGTGTATGTGTGGATGAATTTAAGGTAATGAGAGATCAAGTGAGTGATCCTAGAGTATTTGTTTGAAAAAAAATATGAAATAAATGTTCTTAGAGTACTTATTTAACCTTATATTGATATATTTAAGATTATGCTAACAGTTTGTTAAATATTTCAATATCATCCCTTAATGATATTAAATGGTTAATGAATGTGATTTTGGAGAGAATACACCATATTATGAGTTTAGTTGTCCCTCTATTAGAGTTCCATAATATTTTTCACATAAATCTCTCATCATCTCCATCCCCATCTATGGATTTTGATCTTAATGGTAAATTTGACCAAGTGTTTTCATATCTTAATTAAATAACCTATAAGATATAAATATTATAGCATGACATGTTCACTACTATTTCATTGAAATAATTAAAAAAGTATCTATTTGGTATGTTTCAATAATCCATTGAATCTGTTATTAGTCATAGCATTGGCAATGATGCGTTGTTGAATGACATGGTTGGCCATCTTTAAGAACTTTTTGGTTTTATGGTAGATTAACCATTTGGATTAACCTATCATTTAATAGTTATATTTTGATGCCCAATTGGTCCAATTAGAATCAAATGTTAATATTATAGTATATTCACATATTCTCAATGTTACATGCATGTACATTTTATTTATCATCAAGGAATTGTTTTTCACACACAAATTTTGCAGCATTTTTGGATAAGGTGTACATTTTAATTTGGTCTATCTTTTTCAACCTTATATCACATCATTTATTTAGTCATAAACACATCATATAAAAATATAAGTGAAATTAAAAAATTCTTGTAGAAACCCCTTAAAAGGATATATTAGAATAATATGAGTCTTTTCTCGCAAAAGATCCATTATATAATGATTAGCCAAAAATTAGATCATAAAAATAGATAAGAATAAAAAATATATAGTCCATCATAAAAAAAGAAATATATGATTTATTCTCATCAAAATATATTTTATATGAAAAAGAAATATGATTGATATATTTTATTCTATAACATTGATGTTGTTCTCAGTACACAGTTGATCAACTTCTAGGGTAATAGAACCCTTTGTTAAATGTCCCTAATTCCTTAAACATACATGATTTCAAATGTATTTGTATCTCAAAAAAAATTTCATGGATATCAGAAATGGGTATCCCTAACTTTTAGGTAACATTATTATTAGATATAAATAAATTTACCTATATGACATCATTCATATCCCTTATATGGCATATCAGACAGAAGTATAATTACCATAAAAGGAAGAACCTCTATCAGTATAGTCCCTTGTAGAATCAAAACGAAAAATTCCAATAAAATCATACTTAGTTATCATCTCTTACATGAATGTCTCTTCCTGGTATCCTTAATTAAAAAACCTTGAGTTCTGATTTAAAAATTTGGAAATCCCACATATTCAAGTGGATTTGATACCCTTAGTGTTACACCATTTTACATTATGCTCATTTTCGGGACAAAAATATAATGCCCAATACCTCAACTATTGTTTTGGACCTCATCATAATTTATTATATGATATATTACCTTACACATAAGTTTTGTTTATTCATTATTTTGTGATCATAAAAAATATGCATAGTGTCCATCAGTGTAAAATTAAGAAAAATGGGATAAAACTTTTCAGACTGAAAACATGAAAACAGTTTCATGAGTGGAATCCAAGTCCTAGATAAATGTGACATGGTTATAAGTTACATAGATTAAATAATATATTCTTATTTTTTTGGACCGTATTTATATTTATACAAAACGAATCTATGCTTTATAGGTCTACTAGCCTTGAAAAAATATCATATCACACATTTTTCATCACTACATTCTTGAGGATTTCAAGTTTTCTCGTAGCTTAAAACTGAAAAACACATTTTCAATCATAAATAAACATAATCTAACTAGAGTTTCAACCTCTTTGTTTATCAACAACATGGAATAATAATTGTATCCATGTCACATCCTTATAGGAACATATTCCCTTGTATGTGGTTCTATTGTGAATTGGAAATGTCACATCTCTAATGTTAAAGCTAGATCTACATATGTTCTTTAATCAATTTGTAACTCAACAATAAATCAATTATAAATATTTTCACCCTCTATGAAAGAGTTTTATTTGAATAATAGACACATTATCAGAACTACTTCTATCTTGATTTATGTTCATTCATGACACATAGAGACATCTAGATCACTAATTGTGGATTCAGCTACAAATTAGCATCCATTATATTTAATTTTCCTTCTATGAATTTACCATTTCCGAATATTCATGAGTCAATTCATGATTCTCTTCATGATGATGCCACAAGTAAATGAGTCAAAAAATGTATCTTGTAAAATCCTCTCATGGGTCTATTGTAAAATCCCACCATAAATTCAACTCTGTAAAAAACATTCCTATATATTCTATAGAATTTGATTTTTTTATTTCAATTGAACCAAATTATAATGGGGGATTCAAAAACCCCAACATATATTTGAGCATTTTTTTATCAAAAGCATACAAGTGATGATTTAAAACAATTCATAACATTCAATGAACATGTCCCAATGATACTTTTAGAAGTTAAAATTGTATAATTTATAGAAGATTTTATCCTTTTTCACAATAATAAATTATTTTTATATCATAGATGAATAATTTTTTAAAATAAATTTATATTATTTATGTAAATTGATGAAGTGTCCCCATATTTAAAAAAATTAAGGTTCATTTTATCTTCTTAATATTATAATTTATAAAAGTGTTAAATGTGGATTTATGTAAAAAGATGCCAAGTCCAAGAAAACAAAGGGAGGTGGCTCAAATTCCTAGACACGAGCCACCTAAACCATTTACATCCATGAAATCAGTGACGTTCTTAAATGACCAGGTTAATAGAGTAAAATATCAAGTTGACAAGGAGTAGTGATGTCGGTAAATGGGTTTACATGGCTGTATATTGAGGCTGGTACCTAGATAAGACTTAGTTTATGGATTCTGGCTATTAAGATTTAGGTCCCAGATAATAAACCTTCATTGAGTTCACTAATTTCCTTTATTAGGGATATTCCACTCTTTATCCATTATGAAATATATAGATATATTATTAGAAATCTAATATTATGGATCAATTTTGTTCAATCATGGTGGAATGATCTTCCCCCATTGATACACTAGCTGAACACTATTGATGCCACTAGTTCAATAATGAGACAACATGCATAAAGCCATTATAACATGAATATTAGTGTATCAAAGTGTTTAAATAATTATTTTTCACCACAATGAAGAAATATGATATTTCAGTATTCAAAATGACAATCTATGTACCTTGAGAATCTTATCGACAATCGTATGGTTTGATGTGTCTAAGAATATGTTAATCTCTAAGGGTAAATGATCGCATTAACCGAACAACTTCTTGTGATTTTATTGCCAATGTATTTTGGTGAAGGAAGCACTTGAAATCTCTAGTTATAACATGACACATCGGATACATGATCAAAGTGATGTGATTGTTTTCTGGTGTTCCATAATAGATGATATTGACTGATATATGAATCTTCTACTTCAATAGAAACATATTTGTCTTTCCTAACTCTTGATTCAGTGTTGATATTAGATTCCAATGTCTATATAAAACTATAATTCCATTATAACTAAAGTATTTTAGACTGTGGAATAAGAGAAAACAGTGAAGGTATTTTCTTAGTGTATTTACTCTCAGAGATGTTATCTAGAAAACAACATGAGCCTCAGCAGCATATTCACATACCAGATCACTCAACTTCCATCAAGTTCTTGGTCACTTATATTATAGAAATATATTATGATTATGGAATTATTTACATGTGGTCACTCACTATTATTGAATTACACTGATAAAGCCCGGTTATACACCACAACTCATATGGACCATTTATGTGACCCTACCTATGTTATGCAACTAAAAGGGCCCAATTATTCTACCTTGATCATATGACACCACTCATTCAACTTGGTTATGAAAACATGGTTGTAAAAAACCACCCATGTGGCCCAATTCATGCACCATAATGTCACGAAACTCCAAATCATGTGATGGGGCTAAGGTTTGATATAAATGATAGATATTGTTTTAATCACTACTACTCATATGGAATGATAGATTAATTCAACTAAGATATAAAACCCTTGACATGAAACATCCCAAATTATGATTTCATTACTTGTTCATAGTTTCATGGATAATTAACCACTCATTTTCATGTTATATTTTGACCAATTATCTATGTGATCATTGTACCTAAATAGCACATTTTAGATCACATAAACCCTATCACATCATGTGATTACTTAACCCTCATGGATATGTTAAGAGAATCCACTTATTCCATTCCCTTTTAAGGGACTCCATAGATAAATTATATTCATTAGTTACTCGGGATTGAAATTCATCATCCATAAGTAGATAAATAATAAGTTAATATCATGGTCATCCCCTCTGGAGCATGTAACATTCAACTATTATTCTTCAATGTAATTAACAATTCATTATCCATTGTCTCTCATAAAAATCTTGAATTAAATGGGCTTATAGATGTAATTTTATTATTCTATTGGAACAATTGTAATATATTCTTTATGGGACTCCCCATTAGGTATAATCCACAACTTATCATATATGAAGATTCATATGTACAATCCCCATTCAATTCCCATATATCCACACATTCCTTGACATATGTATTCGGTATGGGAATTCAATCTGATGTAATCCAGAATTTCATTTTAACTAGGCCATATTATTTGTGAGTAATATCTATAGAATGGTATCCACTTTAGTGTATGTATCTCAATTTTCTAGCTCATAGGAAAATATTTACCATAAGTTTAATTAATTATCATTTCTTACCAGTGGTCAAGGAGAAAATCTTATCATGTAATTTTTGCATTAGCCCTATTATCCCATCAATCCATGTAATTAGCTAGATATTACCTCTTATTTCTCATAGTGATTTTAAATCATATAGAATTATAGGTTATGAATAATTCATTTTTAGATATTTTACCATGTCATATTTCCTCACAATATGATGTTATACTACATGGTCAATATAGGAACTATGTGGGCTCTTATTCTAACCTTACCAGGATAATTAGAATGTCTCTCCAAGGCTAGATTCCCCCTAACTCAAATAATAAAATCCTCCGATATACACGTATATTTCTCCATGTCCCATTTTTCAAAAACTCTGATAGAAAAAACCATGACCCCCTATAGAAAAAATCATTTCTATATGGCTATCTTAAGTATTAGGATTTTAAATTCCCCATTATCTATAGTTTTTGAAATATTTAAACTCCAATTTCTATATTCATGTTATATTTTTAATATATTTCCATGTATTGATCCCTATTACTAATACCAAAATGTAACGATAATACAGTAACCCTTATAAAACATATAAAAAAACACTTATAAATAATATTTATTCTGATTTTCTTTCAATCGAAATCATACATTTTGTGAGAGTAACTATATAATTAAATGCACTATTGGACACGATTAAAAAAATATGTATTAAATTTATGTCAGAGTCTTAGAGTAGGAAAAAATTATACTTCATCATGTTTTGGATGATCCTTAGATCTCATCCTATCGATTGAAAACAAATTCAACTTATCCCCAATATTTTTCAGTGACCGCATTTCTTTGGGAATCTAGATTGTGAAATGAAGGATACCAAAAATACATAAATACATATTGAAATTGTGTTTATAAATTATATATTGATAATCTCATGAACCTATGATACAAATTAGAATAATTTATTCTATCATATTTGTCACATTTCATATCATTTTTTATATTCCATGATATTGAGGTGTTGTTTCTAAATCTGAAACATGATGCTTCTTGAGAATATTATCTCCAAATTTATGATATCAGTGGATCTCAATGAATTATTTTCTGTGATATATTAGGGGATCTCAAAAATAATTTTGTGATTAATAGTTTCTTAGTAAATTGAAGTTATTCTCATTTCATTATCCCAAACACATCATGCCTTGTTGTGCATATGGTGGATTCAACTATGAAAGGATTGATTTTTAAATTAGATGATAAATCTATAGATACATTTATGAGATGGATAATAAATTAAAACGTATAAATATTCTCAATTTTTTATTCAAAGAGAGACTCTATGTGGTTTATTTTGATCCCTATTTTGTGGGTTTGGGTTTTTTTTAGTGTTCTCATATGGTTCTCAACAACATAGGCTGCAAGAGACGAATTACCCTACTCATGATCTTATGTTACTATCAGTTGTGAATACACACAAAAGATATAAAATTAATCATTTTTTTCATTTAAATTTTATTAATAGATGACTAATAATTTACATTTTCATCATGTCTGAGAGGTTTAGATAATTAATTAGATAAAAATATTTATATTAGGGTAATTGTGAGACTTTATGGGACACTATATTGAAATGTATCAGATCATAATATGAGACTACCATATTGATTCCATAAGGATTTTTAGACTAATTTGGGTTCTAAAATAAAGTTCAACATAACTTATATACATCAGAATGATATAAAATATTAATTTACAGAATATTATGGGAGACATATTTTATACATGTATTGTTGATTTTAGAAGCACATGGGAAGATCATGTATCCTTGATAGGGTTTATTTATAAAAAAATTTAAAGATTATATACAGCTAAATATAACTGATACTTTATATCAGAATCCATGTTAATCACTATTTTATTGGATAGAGTCCAGTTAAATGTCTTTCATTGGGAATATCTTGGTATATATGTATTTTTATTAATTATATATTATTATGATCCTATTTTTTAGAACTCATATTAGTAAAATGTAATATATTTATTCTATATTCCATTATCTTGTGATTCTTGTTGTGTGTCATGTATTTTATGATGTGTCACATCAATTAGGATATCAGTGATTTATTTGTAATGTGAAGTTATAATCTAGGTTTGTTTTAAATTATAGATATTCTAATGAGGTTCAAGGATGGTTCATACTATTTTGAGTTACTTATGAAGTATATCATGACACATCATTTCTTAAATATGTCAAAATAGAGAAAATATGGGCTAGATTCATATCATACTCTTCTATTTTATTAAGTGGGGTTATAGATAAATTTATATTTAATGGAAAACCTAGTCTATATTTTTTTGATTTGGTTATAAGGTCTTTCTATGTTATTGTTTTTTGATTATACGTGTTTTTCAAGAAATATTGGCATATAAAAGAGGATACTTGAGAGATATAAGTGAATTAAAGTTATAAATTTTCTGATTTAGTCATTATCAATTCTTGATGAGGCTTTTTGAGAAAGATAACCCCAAAATTGGGTTATTTGTAATGACCAATTGTTTTTTAGGTCTGTTTCGATTTTAATTATTTTAATTATTTAATTTATTTGTGCATATTTTGAGTTGTTTTTTTTATTTTTGGTTGAAATATTGAGAATATGGGGGACTCATGGTTTACTTTTAAGGAATAATCCAACAAATACCATTGGGTACCTAATGGTAAGGTACTAGGTAGCCTGTAGAATGACAATGGAGGATGTGCCTCTGTACTATACATTGGCTCATTGCTATCTATAAACCAGGTAATTCATGATCCACAAGGTAAATATTTATTGGTATTATATAATTGGTGTGTTCTAGAGCTATTTTATAAAAAAAATCATTTTATTATTTTTTCTACATTGAATTTTTTTTAGGTTTTTCATTTTTTATTTCTATATTAGTCATTTTCTAGATATAACTCTCCATAATATCTCTCTTTCTCTATGTACCTTGACATAACAATTTATACTTCATTATATATTTGAATAAATATATATTTTGTGGTGTTGGATTAATATCTAAAATTAATAAGAAATTACTATCAATTTTGTAATTGTATCACGGTTTGGTAACTTTCATGATATAATTATTTTTCCATTCTTCATTCATTTTGATTTTGTAGAATTATTAGGTTATATAAGTAATTAATACTTCTTTCTAGGTGTCTGTTGTTCATTTTGGGTGCGATTGGTGGCAACTTATACTATTTAAAATTTTGATGTGTGTTTTATATGAATCATTCACTACGTTTGTGATTGAGGGATTCATGTCAGTTATGTTTCATGAGAAATTAGTTTAATAAATATAGAATAAATATTCATAAATTATTAAAATATTTAAACATTTTATAATTTGATACATGTTTAGAAACATATATTTTTATGTGATTAATGATGAAGCAATGATGGATTAATTTAGATATCAATTTATCATATTATAATAATTAATAGTTAAATTAATTATTAAAAATCTAGAGAAAACAATTTATCTGTCTATCTTAATTATATTTTTTAAAATATTATTCATTTTGATTTTGATTAATACAATGAGTGAATAATAGTTTTTTGAGGTTTAATAGATTTATTTTTCTAATAATTTTGGTTAGAATAACTGTTATAATTAATGCATTCTTATGAAATAACATGTAAATGGAGTTAAGCACAAACAATGAACTATAGTTATTAATTATATGTTTTATAAATTTATATTATTAATTCCATAGGTTAAAAATACATTATTATTTTATAGAAATTTTATTTGCGATAAAAAAAGTTAATAAAAATGGAGTGTATTGGTTTAATGATGATTTAAACATAATGTATGTTTAAGTGTATTGAAATGACTATTTTTATATGAAACATACCTATCGTAATTTCTGTTTTTTAGTGTAAAAGTGTGTTTAATATTAAAATTATTTGTATGTGTATTTAAAAATTGAATGTGATATTCAAGTTGAATATCTAGTAGATATATTATCAATTTTTTTCTAAGGATAATGTTTTCTTTGGGATATTTTGATATTAATTTATTACTTGTTAAAAGTTCCAAAATGATGTTCATATTAAAATATTCCATTGTTAGGCTATGATATGAATTATTAAAATCTTATTAATTAATTTTTCCTATAACTTGTTCTATGCCATTGATTTCATAATTTTGGACTATACTGGTTATAATTGATGGGTTTTATGGTTTGGTTCTATGTTATATTTTATGGAATATAATGGAATAATTGAATGAAATTATGAGACCACTTAAGGGACTTAATTAGCATTTAAATGTTTATTTTATATTTAAAAATTATATTGTTAAAAATGTTTAATCCTAAATAAATTCATATTTGTACATGTTAAAACCAAAAAAATGTTTGAGGGTGATATGGTTTTTACTACGAATTTATTCATTCATTTTATGTATACACATTATGTGTGTGAAAATTATATTCATGATGTTAAAATTAAATAAAAGAATATTCATAATCTGGGAGATGATGTCAAGAGACATCATAGATAGTTTTCAAAAATCATTTAGAACTCTCATGATATGTTATCCACCAATTATTTTATCTCAATTTTATATTAAGTTTTTATTTAATTAGTAATAGAATTTATTTTTAATGCCATGTATTGATGTATGGTTTGTATGGGAAATTATATTAAATTGACTTCACAATATTGAACATTTTATCTTTTCATTCCAATAATTAATGTAATTTTAATTTTTATTTGGTTATTTTTTATTCAATGAACCGTTAATCTTTCTCTCATCCCTAAAAAAAATCTTAAAACCCTTGTATTAATTTCTCTAAATTAGTTATCAGAGTGTTCACATTATAACATTTAACATTTATTATTAGTGGTTCAACCATTTAAACACATGGTTTTACAATAGGAAACATAGTAATTCCTCTATGAGCTCAATCCAAACACCGTGAAACTTGTCTCCCTTCAATAAATATTTTCTATCATTTATAATTTTCAATCTAGGAGATTATTCTAATAGTTTTTGTATAATATAGAGTAACTAATGTTGATTATTGTCCTATATGATGAATATTTGACAATATATTTCTTTACAAAATGTCATTTTAAATTTATTATTATCAATAAATACTATTTACTAAAATACAACTAAATTTTGTATTCATAATGATTTTATGAATATGTTTATATTTATAAGAGATTAGCATACAAAACAACAAACTCCATTGTTTGATGATTTGACCTCTAATCCCTTCTATCCTGACATGTATATCCTATACATGTATAATTAAATATTATTTTAATAATAAATGAAAATTTCTAAATATATATTGGTGATAAAAATCAATGAATAGTATGACATTCATGTCAAATTTTAAAAAAATTGGGATAAATATTTCCAAAACATAAATACATTCTTGTTATTTCTTAATATAAAGTTATTTGAATAACCATTTAATATAAAAACATTACGGATTTAGTTTTATTAGATATTTGATTGGTTAAATATATTCAATCCTTCAACAAATAGATGATATATACTCTAGGAAAGAAGAATATCATTGTTAATTATTTGGGAAGGAAATAATATGTGGATTTAGATTATGAGTCAATATATTATGGTTAAATTGTATGATTTTTCTTAACATAATATTTTTTTAATATAAATAATGAGTAATGTGATGTATCTATGGATCCTCGATCTGTAACTTCAACTTTGGTGGAGCGGGAGAACATGGTTCATAGTTTATATACATTGTTCTAGGAATTTATTTATAAAAATTATTGAGGGGAGTAGATAACCATGTAGACTCTTGACGGTGATTCATTATTTATTTTTTATGGATGTATTTTCGATTTGATTGAACATTGGGAGGATGTGATGGGAGGTTTCAATATTTCTCTATTAAAAGGTCATTCTACATTTACCAATATGTATCATAGTTTTATATACAATTTTTTTGGTATGGAAAAAATGAGAAAGTGTTTTTTTGGTTTTGAGTTGCATCACATATATGTGGTTTAATGATAAACATCAATGAAAAATGATTAAACATCACTCATTACCAATTATAAAAATAAAATTATATGATGTTACCATAGATTTTTAGAATAGTTTAATGATATTGTATAAATTTTAAGACATATTTTGTGTCATTTTTTTCAATCTACTAAAGTCAATAATTTTCTTCTGATAAGGTAGACATAGATTTTTAAATATTATATGAATATATATGATAGTGAAATTATAAAATTTCATGGGAAAACCAAAAAAAATTGTATTTGATTATGATATGAGATTCAAATTAAAATTATATAATTGTTTGAGGGATTATTTACATTCTAAGCTAACGATGAGACAATATTTTAATCTACAGAAGGATGACCAATTTGGGTGCACTATTAAAATTCTTCAGGATTTTATTTAAGAATGTGGGAAATATTTTTTCTGTGAATGGTGAGATCTTTAGTTACATATATATTTGCTTAAAGATAATATCTATCAAGCATCAGTTCATATTGTTATGGTTGTGTTATTGTTTCAGAGGCTACGTCGATTAACTTTGTTTTGGAGGGATGTTATTAAGGAATATTTCATTCAGTAATAATTGTAATAGGAGTATTTAGATAATTAGTAAATGATTTCTAATTTATTAGTTAAATATTAGATTATTAAAAGTCCATATATTTTCTTAGATACCATCTTATTGAGTTTTATTTTATAAATCATGTCTTTGTTATTTCCTCACGTAAATTGGAACATCAAGTAATTTTCAAGAAATGGATGATATCTTCTCATTTTTTTCTTCCATAAAATTTTGGACATAATCTAGGAGGTTAATTATTTTTTAGATATTATCTCAAAATTATATCCATATGCACAATGTATTTTATATTTTATAACTAAAAAATTATGAATCTTATTAATCTCATGTGATTTTATATGATCTTGTCCAGCTAAAAAAATGTATCATACAAAAAATACATGTTTTAATTTTTGACCATATTGATAATACGTCATAGGAAAAAACAACTTCACTTATTTTGATTAAATGGTAGAGTGGGTATTTACAAGAGGAGGTATAACAACCCATATATTTTAAAATCATTAATTCATAAATTATTACATAAAAACACATATGATATAATTTAAAAAGATTGATATGATTATATGATTGGAGTTATTGGATACATATCACAATAACATTATATATGGATACAATAACATTATTGAAAATTCACATAGAGTGGTCTTATAAAATAACACTAGATGACCTACAGATGTAGATAAGAAAGTGGTGATCTATAAATCTCAGTAAAAGAATAATAAATGAAAAACATGATGAATGTAAGATATGATTTTCAAAAGGAATATAAAGGTGACATAAAAGGAATTATAATCATAATCATGATCATTTATTAATGATAGAACATAATAAAATCAAAGAAACATAAGAATGCTGATAAAACATAAAACATGACATCGTAATATGATGTCAAGTCTAACAATAAAGACATCATAACATATTGTTATTAAGATGGCATCCCATTCACTATAAATGGTTTCTATTGATATAAAAAATGTATCCAATAAATTATAGGGCTATATAATTCTATTCCCACCCATCACACTCATATCATGTACATGTATTTGTATGAAACATTGATCATACAACATAATAATGTATTTCCTCACATTTAATCCCATGTATTGTAGTGTGGTTTACATACATGGGGGTACAAAAAATTAAATAAAATTACATCTATGTTAATAACCTTGATTAAAAATCATGATGTGTATATATAACATATATTATTTTCATGGAAAATTATGGGACATTGTTAGCCGAATTATTGTTATAAATAATGGTTTATGGAATGATTTTATTAATGTGAGTTGTGGTATATAATTACTTATAGACAATATGGATTGTAAAGTTATGTGTTAAAATATATGAAATCATCATTAATTGGAGATAAAAATAATAAAACAAATATATTACATGAATAATGTGTAGGTGGAAGATAATCCCCTTAATTGGGAGGGAACATCTAAATGATATAGATGAGATTCACATGATAATGAGAGAACTATGGGAGTTATTTATAATTTTAAATATAATGTAACATCATGATCTGAGGTTTTTTTATAATATAATAGGTAGGTTGGGTGGGTATATATAGAAATAGAAAGGGGAATTCTTTATTAATTTCAAATATTAGGTTTTGGACTATATATGATCAAATTATAAAAACTAAAAAATTTCCCATTGTTTTTTTCTTCGTTTCATACAATGAGTAGTGGTTTAAAATAAATAAAATGCACAAGAACCAAAGTTTTTATAACAATACCATTAGTGATGTGGAAGTGAATCATGTTCATATATAATATATTTCAAAACCCGGATGTATAATATAGGTTTTTTAGGACATTATGGTTTTATAAAATTAATCAAATAAAAAATACATTTTTAAAGGTGAAATGTATTTTAGGTCATGTATTCCCTTTATAATATTTATTTCACAATTTTTGGGTTTTTATGATGTTATAATACATATTGTATATTTATACCATATTAAATTACTACTAAAGTTTTTTATTATATTAGAAAAACAAGAAAATTTAATATTATAAAAAATTTATGGGATGATTTCAAAAAACATTATTTATTCAGAAAAATTCTCCTTGTATGATTGTTTATATTTTAAAATAAAAATACTAATTTATAAAAAAAAAATTGTTTTAAAAAATATCTTTTTCTCGCCCATATAATGATTATATAAGGATTCATTAAATTATATTATCATTTGAATATAAATAACTATTATTTAATAATAATTTTATATAAGAATAATTTCTTTAAAAAAATCATGATTTAATGTAAATGATTAGTTAAATTAAAAGCATATATTTTTTCAAAATACAAATTCTGTTTCTTCATAAAAAATATAATTTTCATAAACTCATATGTAGTTGTTTTTTAATAAATAATGAAATGGATATGTATAATAAATATTTTATTTAAAGTAATAATATATAAATTCATACTACTAGATCCTAGATACACAACCCCTTAATTAAACAGTGTATTTATAATGTTTAATGTGTATGATGGTTGTGTTTTCTTTATTTTTTTCAGTGAACATGGTTTTGGAAGTTATCCCGGTATGTTTCAAAATCTCCCATAAATAATTTTTTTCAATCTTTAGTTATTGAATATCATCTCGGTATTAGTTATGGTAAAACACCAATGATACCATCACCCTTGGATTCTCGGATAAACTTACTTTATAGGGTATGATCCTACTAGTCAAACCCATCACTTCCTCCTTATATGTTAATTGAACTTTATAATAACCCTAAATAAATACTAATTTTAATTGTCAAAAAAACATCTTTATTTGTCAATTTTATTTATGCTTAATATTATTGAAAATATTACCTGCTATATATTATAATGGTTATTAATAACAAATTAGTCTAGGTTTTTTCTATGACTACATTACTTAATGAGGTATTTATTCACTAAAATTTGGAATATCATTTATAAATGTTTAATTAATTGTAAGAGACTTCTTAGTGAGAAGTATATATGAGGTCTCAAAGGTCGGAGTTATTCATTTTACATTATCAATGGAAATTCTCATGGATGAAAAGCCCTATGATGGAATTTTTATAATTAAAAACTATTTTGAAGTTGGTTTATATTTTAATTTTTATGTATCTTAAATTAACATTAATTTATTTTTAATTTATTTTTGTGTTTATAGGAAAAATACAGAGATGTGTGGCGGTATTTTAATTGTTATTATCTATAATGTTGTTGCGAAGGAAATTATATACTCAGTGATATAGTATGGGGTACCTAGTTAAAGGGTATTGAATAAGGTGCTTCCGGTCTATCCATCACATAGTTAGTGGCTATGAACCAGAAAACTAGTAATTCATCAAGCGTCTAGTGGTTATAACTATGTAACTTGTTAGTTCTGAAAATATATTAATAAATGGGGGTTTTCCATCTATATTCTATCGTAAAATTTGTCTTCTTCCATTTTATCTTAATTTTCTAGTGAATCACTTTAAAAAATTTCTCTCCTTTTAATCCCTCTCATTCCCACTCTACCTTAAACTGAGAATTTCTCTTTTGTTTTCTATAGTTATATATCTACCATCTTGTTCTAACATTAATTATTTCATATTGGTACGGTAAATTTTTTAAATTAATTCTATTCTAGAAAGATTAGACATTTTATATTTTTGTGGATTGTTTTTTCTCAGTGGGATAGGATCTAATTATAAATATCAAATCACTTGGTCATAGATAAAGATCTGCATGACCACATCGTTTCCTATACATATGAATGATGTTATCGCCTATTGGCGAGGGTCCATGTGGAACCATGGAGAGACTATTCCATTAGTCTCATATAACCACCAAAGTAAATAAATAACACAAGAAATGTATGGTAAATAGTGGATGGAAATATAGGAGAAGAAACAAAATATCAACATAAACTATAGTATTATGGAATAATACATCATATACATAATTAAAAAAGTGATTCCCACATGTGGAAGATCTATATTTGAAATAATGAAATAAATTGGCATCTCTGTTAAATAATACAACATTCTATTGTGGAATCACATCAACTGGCCTACTCTTCCTTCTCTACTTCTATATGTAGGCCACTTGACCTCATCTAAAACATTATCTATAATATATACATACATAACAAGATACCCATGAATAGTGTGATTATTTTCCCATTAAGACACCACCAATTCATCCTTAATATAAAATTGTTAGTCATATAAATGTGTTTATGGTGATAGAAAATAAACAAACACACAAATATTTATGTAATTGGGCACAAATTAAGCCACCACAAACCCTGTCCATACCTACATTGTCACATGGTTGTAAGGAATAGTCCCACCATGTCACCACAGGTCTAATATAATCACATTCATCTCACCTATTAAAAACTCACCAAAACATATCAATAACATCATGCCCTATCTCGTTGGCTTGATAGGGCAGAGAGATGATACATGGCATTATGCGATGTTCCGAAGTCACCAAAGGCTAGAAATAAATGCTGAGGGCTTCAAGAATAAATTGGGGAACAATTTTTCCTTGAGAAAAATCAACCAACCAAACTTGTCATTACCAACAATACCATATGATGAATCCATAGCTATACACCAAGCTCCAAGCTTGAATCACCACAATATCACCAAATCATCTAGTTGAGCCACTTGAAATATGGAATGCTTTTCTCTTACCTGTTTTCAGGAATATGACATCTGAAAAATCACCAAAGTTCCAAAGTAAGGGGTGTGTACTAATACTCAGTAGGTTTTCCTCAATTTAATTCCTTATACACACCACTAAGAAAGAACTGTTAGCGCATTTATATAATGAAGTTTATATAAAACAATAAATAGTGTAACCATTACCATAACCCAAACATACCCTTACCAGGCCATATGAAAAAAGGGAAATTCACAATGATCTAGAGTACATATTACAATCACACATTGTAACAACCACTTTCCTTCTTTTATAGCAACACAAAAACCAAAAAACACGGTGTGACTTCTTATCCAAACCCATTATTTTATTCCCAAACCCGTGGTACTTCCTACCAACTTTTCCTTCGATGGTGGCCCTTTCATCCACTACTCATCCTTTTTTTGTGGTACTCCCTACCCACTTCAAACAAAATTACCCCAATCCATAATGATTAACCAAAAACCAAGCATATCACATCATGGTCACCATATCATGAAATCAATTCATCTACAACCTAACAATACCTCAAGCACATAAACAATTACAATACATGCATATTCACATCAATAAATAACTATTAATTGAAATGAATATTTAACAATTTTCCATTCCAAAACACATTTCAATAAGGAAATTTTTTTATTGAAAACTATTTTCATCAACCATTTTAACAAATAAACTCGAGAAACTGATTCTAAAATCTCCATTTTAAAATCAAACATCAGGAACATTACCCGAAAAAAACCATTTTCTCCAAAAACCATCCCCAAGACAATACAAAAAGGGATTTGAAACGAAATTCACACATCAATGTCACCAATTAATTTAAAAAAACCCAATTAATTGGAACAATCCTTCTAGTTCTATGAAAGTGGAGTCGAAAGAAAGCCACCTACCATTAGGGTTCTAGAGAAATTGACCCATGAACAATTACAACACAAATCCCATGAACGCACCACAAAAACCACTCTACATATCCTTCCCTATAATACATATGCTTTAAAATAAAAATCCAAGGAAACCATAACCCTGGATCAACACAAAATGGGTGTAGATCTAGAAAACTGAGGAAGATGGAGATGTAGATCTAGAGGAAACCAAATAAGAACCAAGAGGAGAGACATAACCAGGGGGAAACACCTTAAAAAAACCATGAAAACACTTAGATTTTATTCCAAAATGTGTGGGATATCCCCTCCAACCCTTGAGAACCAAAAATACTGAGTGAGGATCGATTGAGAGATGATTTAGAGAGAAAAAGGTCAAGTCCAAGGGATTACTAATTTCCAAACCCTACATTTAAGTGTCCACATTGTTAGTTTGCACAGTTTAGAAAACCATGAGATAACAGTCCGCACACCACTTCTCAAGAGGAGGGATCCATATGGATTCTTCGAATGGTTTGGAAATCTGGGTGCAGGATGGGAAAATCCTTCAATCTCCCATTACCTAGTTTCTTAGAGAATTTACATGGTTTCCCCTAAACGTGTTCAAACCATGCACCCTCAGAAAAGCCTCTAAACATATTCAATACCATTCCAAACTATCTCAACCTTTTCAAAAATAATCCAAATAAATTTAAACACATAAAATGGCATAAAAAATTTACATTCCTCAATCTGGGGGTGCTACAATCTCCCCACCATTGGACATTCCGTCCTCAGAAAGTAGAGGACCATTTCTTTTATGAAAGTGCTCAGGCCACTGTTTGGCCATCCCTTAAACCCACTCCCAAGTCTCCTACTGGAACTATCAATGATTCCAAAAAACATGAACTAAACAGATGATTTTACCCAACTGGACTCTCTCATCCCAATCCATAATCTGTACTGGCACGTGCAACTGTGAAGCATCCAGCACTATCTTAACATGATCCCAATGAATGACATGGTCATGATCCAGATGATTATCTTTTAACTACGAAACATGAAACACATTGTGCACCACACTAAACCATGGTGGTAAATCCAAATGATAAACCACCTCTTTAATACTCTTAAGTATATCAAAAGTCCCAATATACCTCGAAGATAACTTACCCTGCAGACCAAAATGACGATGGCCATGTCAAGAAGAGATTCTCAAAAACACATGATCACCCACCATGAATAGAAAAAGCTTTCGATGATGTTCTGTTTATGAGTTCTGATGACTCCGTATCGTATCTATCCTTTTCATGATCAACATATTCCTTTTCGTAGTCTCTTGGACCATGATGGGTCCCACTATCGAAGATTCACCCATTTCTACCCAACATAGTGGAGAATGGTAAAGACGCCCATATAATGCCTCAAACAAAGCCATATGTATTGAATCTTGATAGTTTTTATTAGAAGATAAATCCACCAATGGTAAGTGCATTTCCCATGAACTAAAAAAATCCATCACACAAGCCCTTAACAATTTCCACCAATTTTTTTATAGTCATCTCTAATTTTCCATCTGTTTGAGGATGATATGCCATGCTCATAGCAACTATTTCGCAAGGGATTGCATTAAGGATTTTATAAATGAGATTTGAACCTGAGATCTCTATATAATAAAATTGAAATCAGAACACCATGCATCATTTCCACCTCCCAGATATAGATTTTGGATAGATCCTCTACAATATGAGTTTCACGAATAGGAATGAAATGGGTTGACTTTGTGATCCGATCCTCTATCACCTATATTGAATTGTGCTTCTTGAACATTTGTGGGAGACCCTTCACAAAATCTGTTGATATTTTCTCCCATTTCCATAATGTGTAGGTGAGGACTGCAACATGCATTTTGGTTGTTGATGCTCTACGTTGACTTACTAACAAGTCAAGCATCTCGAGAAAAACCGAGCCACATCCCTTTTCACACCAACCCATCAAAACTGAACTGTAAACACCTTATACATTTTCTGAATTCGAGGATGGACATTATGCTAAGAATGATGATAAGCCCTGAGAATTTCCCCCAGACATTCCACTGGTACCACCATCTGATTCCAAAAACACAAAACTGAATTAATATTCACTTCATAGTTCTCCATGTTCTCCCCACCATTGAGTTTCAAATTCATCATCATACATTCAAAATCAATTTCATGTGCCTCTTTAACCAAACCAGCAAAGTTAAGAACCAATGATACTAGAAATAAGAATACTCTGTCACCTCGTTCCTCACATTCCAACCACATGTTGTCTATGGTTGGAATTAACTTCCACTGATCTGATACCTACATCACCACTTAAGAATATGATTTTATACATAATGCATCATCCACCGAATTCCATTTACCTGGTGAGTACATTAAGTCAAAATAAAACATCTAGAGAAATTAAATCTATCTCCTTTGCCTCAGGTTCAAGTCTCTTTGTGAGAATATATTTTTATGCTCTTTTGATCAGTAAACATTGTGAGTTTTTCATCAAAGAGATAATGACGCCACATCAACAAAGCATCTGTTTCCAATTCTAAATCATGTGTTGGGTAGTTCTTCCCACGAACCCTCAACTTCCAAGAGCTATATGAAACCACATGATCCCCTTGCATGAGAACACACCCCTACCATGATCCAGATGCATTACAATACACCATGTACCCTTTCACTGGTTCTGGAAAAACTAGGTTTGGTGGCGATGTAATGCAGACCATTAACTCTTCAAAACATTTCTGACATTACTCATTCCATTGAAATTGAACATTCATCCTTGTCAATGCTATCATCGGTGAAGCCAGATGTGAGAAATCACTAACAAAATACCGATAATACTCAGTGAGACACAAAAAACTCTATATCTCAAAGACATTCTCTAGCACATTCTAGGAAAAAATAGTTTATATCTATTTTGGATTAATAGAATAACGCCTCTGAGAACTAAAATGGTAATGGAAAAGAACTTATTGTATACAAAAGTCACACTTAGACCATTTGGCATACAACTGATTGTCTCTCATGATCCGCAACACTATCTCCAAGTGTTGTTCATGCTCTACCATTGTCTTTGAATACACCAATATATCATCCAAAAAAAACCACAACAAAATGTTCCAGATAGCTGTGAAATATATGATTCATCAATGTCGTAAATATCATTGGTGCATTATTTAGACCAAAGGGAATAACCCCATACTCGTAATGGGCATATCTAATTTTGAAAGATGTTTTTCGAATATAATAATTCCTCACCTACAAATAATGATGCCTTGATCACAATTAAATCATGGAGAACCACTGATCTCCCCACAACTGTTCAAAGAAATCATCAATACGTAGATGTGGATATCAGTTCATTATCGTAACTTGATTTAGCCTACCTCCTTCCGCACCGACAACTAATGATACCTTGATCGCAAATCAGTCTTGGAGGACCACTGATCTCCACTAAACTGGTCAATCAAATCATCAATACATTGATGTGGATATCAGTTCATTATCGTAATTTGATTTAGTTTATAATAGTCAACGCCTAATCGCAACGTTTTATCCACCTACTTAACAAACAATATCGGCACTGCCAATGGAGACGTACTAGGCTGGATGATCCCTTGGTTCTATAACTCTTCCAACTACACTTTTAGTTCCCTCAATTCTACTGGTTCCATCTAATATGATGGAAGTGATACAAGATTATTCCTCGAAAAGAGATCAATTGTAAACTCTGCTTCTCTCATGGGTGGTAAACCTGAGAATTGATTGGGAAAGACATCCATAAACCGATCCATGACTACTGGAAGAACACTCTTATCAACACCTTCCTCTACTCCCAATGACAATTTCTATAACCGGTATGATATTGTGCCAACCACAGGTGCCAACAAGCCTGTTTCACCCTACATCTCATTCTTCTCCCCTCTAAAAAGATGTTTAAGGCCATCCTCCATCACAAAACTAACCATTCATGAATAACAGTTAATATGGGGCTTAAAAATTATCATCTGATCCATTCACAGGATTATATCATACACATCCATCTCAAGCACTACGAAGCCCCATGTCTACTTAACCTCATCCAGCACTACATGAAATTCCCTACAAATGAAGGCTTGACAATCTTTTTATCCAAGACTAGTTTGAAGTTCATGAACTATAGGTATCATTTCTACCATTAAACTAAATAAATAAATAATTCAAGAAGAAATAAAATAATTGGAATCACCCATTTCAAACAATGCATGCATCAATGTAGAATTTAAATTAACGGTACCTCGCACCATGGATTGTCCTGACAGATCTTCCATCACAACATGTTCAGCTCTGAACAACTTCTTTCTTGTGAAACTCTGTTCCATGATTCCATACAGAGAAATTCCTTGTTGAGGAGTTGTGGTGTTCCTAGAATCACAATGTCTGACTTACCTTAGCTGAAGAGAGGTATACTGTTTTCCTCATCACGTCGAGGCATATAACCCCTACAACCCCTGAGGAGTGTCACAAACACCCAACCTTAGTGCATTCTGACAATAATACTATAGGTTCCCCATATACTTACAATTATGACATGATTGTGTTTGATTCTTACAATCCCACATGATGTGGTTAATAGAACCATGCTTAAAACATCTTGATTTACACTGAGGCTTCAGAGGATGATTCACCGATCATGTAGTTCGATTCTAAGTCATTCCCCGACCCTATAAAGAAGTGCCCCTCTTCTTCTTGATCCCAGAGTTCGAGTTCCCACTATTCTCCTTGGGTATTAATACAATTCCTCCACTTGCAGCCCCCAAGAGATCTCTTTCAGCCACCAAGGATCTATTCACCGTCTCTATATAGTTGTCTGTACACAACACTGCTATCTTGGACCGAATGTCCTACCTCAAACCAGCTTCGAAGATATGATCTTTCAATGATTTACTACTAGCCACCTTTGTTAAAAACTATACTATGTTCATAAACATAACTTCATATTCCATTACCTAAAAGTTCTAAAGTTTCAAACATAATAAACCTATTGTGTGCTGAATTATAAATGTATTAGGGTAGAATTGTGTGTTTAAATAATTCCTCAAATCTATCCCATGTCATACCATGGTCCATTCCATATTGGACCACCGAATCCTACCACTGAAGAAAAATATCTTCCAATATATACGTTACTAACATCAATATCAACTCTACAGATGTTCTCAGGAATTCGAAGATTTTTTTAATTCTATTTAATCATGATTCTTCTCTTTCTGGCTCCGAATCACCCCTGAAGATCGGTGGATTCTTCTTTTGAAACTAGACCTCATGATCTACATTCCTTAGTTCATCCACTAAATTGAAACATTATACAACATGGAAATATTGAACTGTACATTTCACCAACTGCTAGTTCACACGTGGCTCCTGTGCAACCGCATTTTCAGCAACCACCTCAAGTTGGTCTCTAGGACGCTAACCCGGTTCCATTTCTATTTATACAAAACAAACCATGATAATTTCAATTTTAACACAAAATGTCTTACATTTTCATGTTAAATTATATAACAACTATCACAACCAAGATTTTCACATGTTCACATGCCTCAAATTTGCACTATTTATTTTGTAAGAACCTCTATATTGTGAAAATCAGACCATTTTCAATTTACCACAAGTTTCCATGTTTTAAATTCTTCTCTTTTGAAACCCAATTCACATTTTCTATTATTCACACATTCATATAACAAAATATATCAGTATACCCCAATGAAATATGTATCCTAGAGGGAACTCATTCTTACCAAGCATATCATGCTAATCTCATTGGTTACACCGAGGATAATGAGATATCAAATGCCTATTAGTGTCTCTAAAACACTTATATACCCAAATCCCTGGTAACATGAAGTTCATAATAAAAGGTTTATCTAAATCCTTTTATGATATACATTCCTATTTCCAACAATCCTACATCTTGCTACCATCCTGACTTAAGGAATAGTTGAGGAACGAATGACAACACAAAAACCAATGATCAACACTAATGATCGAACAACTGGTCTCACATGAAATCCAAGTACTCAACAAACTGATTCCACTTTTAACATCTTGTCCCATATCATTGTCTTGATGGGGAAGAGAGATGCTACATAGCCATAGGTGACGTTCCAAAGCACCGACGACTAGCAATAAATGATGAGGGCTTCATGAAGAAGTTGGGGAATGATTTTACCTACAGAAAAAACCAACCAACTATACTAGTCATTACCAATGATACCATATAATGCATGTCAACATATCCAACCAACCATTTATTACCAAAAAAACAACCATGTTAAACTATAATACAAACCAACAACCAATACAACCAATCACAATATCAGAGTACCAAATTGAAGACAACAACAGGACTCCAATAGAACTACGACAACATCCATAGCTCCACACCAATCTCCAAGATCTAAGCACCACAATATCACCAAATAATCACGCATAACCTCTTACAAAATGATATATGTTACATTAAAATGTTTCTCGGAATACAACATCTACAGAAGTACCAAAGTTCCAAATCACAGGGTGAGTACTAATACTCAATAGGTTTTCTCGAAATGATTTCCCTACATGCCGCTAGGAAGCAACCGTAAGCTTATTTATATAAATCAGTTTATATAAAGCACTAAATACTGAAACCAATACCACATGACAAGAATAACCTTACCAGGACATTTTAAAAAAGGGAAAGCCACACTAAGACATATTCCATATAACCATCACATATTAGCACAACTGATTTCTATCTTTAATAGAAATACAACAACCAAATAACCATAACTAAACTTCTCATCCAAACCTATTTACTTTATTCCCAAACCAATGATACTTCTTGACCACTTATCCTTTAATGGTGGTCCTTTTATCCATTATCCATCCATTTTTATAATTGTACTCCCCACCAACTTCACAAAAAATTAATGCCATCCGTAATTCTTAACCCACATCCAATAATATCACATCAAGGTCACCATATCATGAATAAAATTTTTCAACAACCAAACAATACCTCAGGCACATCTACAATTACAACACATGACCATTCACTTCAATAAATCACCCATTTATTGAAATAACTCATTAAACATTTTCCATGCCGAAACACATATCAATATAAAACACTTTTATAGAAAAAAGATTTCATCATCCATTTCCACAAATCACCTCAAGCAAGTGATTTTAATATATATATTTTAAAATCAAACATCAAGAACATTACACGACAAAAACACCTTTTTTCAAAAAATCCCAAACACATTACCAAAGGGATTTATAACCAATTTCACACATCTAAATAATCAATTAATATAAGAAAAAACAATTATTTGGAACATTCCTTCTATTTATAAAAAAGTAGAGTTGAAAGAGAATCCACTTGACTTTAGGGTTCTGGAAAAATCAATCCAAGAACAACCATAGCACAAATCTTGTGAATGAACCACGGAAACCACTCTAGATATCCTTACCTATAATCCATAAGACTTAAAATCATCATCCAAGGAGACCAAAACCCCAGATCTACACAAAATTTGTTTAGATCAAGAAAAACTAGAAGGAGAGAGATTTAGATCTAGAGGAAACAAAAGAGGAACCAAGATGAGAGACATACTCAAGAGAAACAACCTTCAAAACACCTTAAACCCCCTTTTATTTTCTTCTAAAATGTGTGGGAGATCCCCTACCAACCTTGAGAAAAGATATTCCAGAGTGAGGCTTGAGTGGGATAAAATTTGGAGGGAAATTTTTCAATCCCAAGGGAGCCCAAATTTAATAACCCTTCATTTAAGTGGCCACATGGTTAGTCCGCACGATTTGGAAAACCATGCGCTAACAGTGTGCACACCACTATATCAAGAGGAGGGGTCTTCATGGTTGCCTCACATGGTTTGGAAGACCATGAACAGGCTGTGTGAATCCTACTATCTCCCCTTGCACAGTTTCTTGGATAATTTTCATGGTTTCCCTAACCGTGCTCAAACCATGTGCCCTTATAAAATCATCCAAACTTATTCAAGACCCTTCCAAACTCTATCAACCTCTTACCAACTCATCCCAAGCACTTTAAACACATAAAAAGGCTTTAAAATGTTACATACTTCAAATCGGGGTTCTACAATATCCCTTTTTAGTATTTCCTTCACCACATCCATCATTATCTCTAGTGTGCCAAACTATATCACTTTTGGTCATCCTCACATTACAAATAATGGTAATCCTATTCACTCATGATTGTCCCATGTTCTATAAGGAATAATCCATTTAACTTCTACTCAACAACTATATAAATTTTGATATTATATGTATCACTTTTCATTATCCAGCATTATCATAATAACCCAGTAGAGCATAAAATTAATAACATGTGCCTTATATCTTGGGTCATTACAAATAAATCACACACACCCTTTCCCATACACAGAAGGGATTTCACAATCAGATACACCAACCCATCCATATTTAATCAAGGGAGGTCACAACAAATTGAACAAAACAAGTTGTAATTATAATCAGGATCTAACACATTAATTCTAATTCACAACCTAAAACCCTGTATAATTTTACCATTTCATACTAGCCTTTTATAACCCCCAATATCACATTACCTAAACAAATGTGTAAACATAATTATCTACCCTTATCCATAGTACAAGGATTATATTAATCAATTTTAGAAAACATAACTCATAATCCCCCTCTAAGGGACTAACTATATCATTATAGACTTCACTAACTCACCTTGTGACTAAAAGAAAATATTTCATAGGGATACACATCAACACACTCACAATAATCAATGAATATAATTCAATAAAAGTGTTATATCATGGTACAGACTACCTACCTCAAGTGAAAAAAATACAATCATTAAGATTATATAGATTGAAAAATTAAATATTGTTGAATCTATGAGATAAACTCTATAATGGACATACTATATTTGGTGAGATAAAGAAATAAGAACCGTGACGAATATGGTAATTTGAGAAATAGATGACCATAGACACGTCGAGAAGATATCTTCTCAAAAAAATATTCATGAATGAATGATTAAGTTAGAGGAATGAATCCAAAATTTCAAAATATGATCCACCCACATTTACTAGGGTTCATATTTGTTAGGGGATAATAGAGGAGGGGGAATTTTTAAATCTATAATGAATTACAAACTTACCCTAAAAAATCATCCCAAGAAACATTCACGCTGTGAAACTAAGGTTTAGACTGTGATCAATTGTAGGAAAACCCCCATGAAACCCTTTCTCTAATCAATCACAACATTAAGGATTTATTCACACTATAAACCCCTACATATAGTTCAATATCATCTATAGGTCCTTCATAGTTTTCTTAAATCCACAGCAATGTTATCCTAAATCCTAAACTATTGAAAGACCAAAAACATAGACACTTTCAAGAAGAAAAACCCATGAATCACCTTGGTAATTCCAAAGGGAATTAAAAAACCCCACCTATATGGTATTATCATCTCCATGAAGTGTATCAAGTGATATATTCTACGAAAATCTGACTATTTAACATAGACTAAAGACACTTTCTTTCCATCATCTTAATAGATAAGCTCATTCTTACACAACAATCAAATTCAATAGTAAACATTTGAACCTCCTATATATATATATATTCACCATAATTACACACATTCACTGAAATTATTCAAAGTATTCTCCCCAAAAATTTGTCCACAAACCATTGTTAAACCCCATGAATCAAGTGTGGAATAATGGTTCGCCCCATGAATTATTCCATAAATTATTTCTCACCCCATGATTCATAGTTAATGTTGTGAATGGTTCTAAAACCATTCTACCTCCCAACTAAATCATGTCTAATGGCGCACACCTCACTCTACATGTTGGTGTCACTTTCATACAAATAATCACATCCCATGGATATACACAAAGAGGTATATATCCATCCCCATTACAATAAATCCAATTGCACACATTCATTATTAATACATACTACTACCCACAGTTTATAATCATGTATACATAACTCTTACTATTAACTATGGAATTTCTAACACCAATAATTTTTAAGAATAAACCTATCATGTTCTCATCCAAACATTAACCTAAAAAATTATTTCTAATTAATTATGATAATGCTCAAATTTCTAAACCCCAATGGATTCTTCATAGTGGTCACAATATCACTGAACAATTCATGAAATTTTCACAGAATTATAATATAGAAGAATCCATTCTAGACAAAAATAGTTAATTTTTCAAGTCTATCATGACTATAGAATAAAACTATTTAGATTCCTAAAACATTATGCCATGTTAATGTACCCATGAAATCTTTCCCAAACCCACTATCCAATAAAAAATTACCCGATCTTTAATTGTTCAGAAGTCACTCCTTTTATGATTTGATCACCTCACACATCCACAATACCATGATTCTAGGGTCATTTAATTACTGCCTTATAAGTTACATACCTCATGCCTCAGTATCACCATAATTCCTGAGTCAAATATCTTAGATTATACAAACATATATCAAGGAGGATTTTTTGGATGTGGTGTAACTGATCCCTAACCCCCAATCCATCAGATTCTCTAATCAACTCCACCTCCCCCAACAACCCATCAAACATGTAAGATTTTTCCTAACCCAAAATTACTCATCTCACTAAATCCCAAGCAAAATGATAACAAATAACTTTTTATCCAACATAATTAGAAACAATTTTATTAATTATATTCACAAATTATTCATAATGGTCTCCCCCACATAAATTCCACTCATCATGGGATAAGTGATCTAGTTAAATAGCTAAAATCCTACTACTCAGAAATATAATTTAACATGGGTTCACCACACACGATCATTTCCCTTTAGGGATGGGAATGTCAACCCAAGACATGAATATTAAGTCTTAAAATGACAACATATTAGTAGATATATCTTAATTTGGTTGATAAGTGGTCACAATTACCGACCAATATCATGGATCAATGCATAAAACAAAACTAACACCATCTATCGATCCAAACTGAATTAACGTTACGGCTCGCAAATACTAATATTTAATTTTACAAGGAATTATGTAACTAAAAAATGGTGCCCTTGTTGTGGCCATATTACGACTTATCATCCGTCAATCCTACCTCAGTTGAGACCTTCTTCTTATCGCATCTCTAGAAATTGATATTATTTGACACATACTCCCCAAAACAGATTTTTGAACCACAAAAAGTACCACTTCCCTTCGACCAAGAAAATATTCACGACCAAATATTTCTTGATGGACATCATATATATTTGTCACTCCTTCATGAACCCATCACAAATTCTATGGAGACCATTGGAATATCACTTGTCTCCTATATGGGAACAAACTAGGATGAGATCTATGGATCCTCAACACATTTTCTCTTAGGGTAGTTTACTCGGTAACTACCCATAAAAGACACTTCCAACCACACATCATTAACGTGATAAAAATTCCCACTGGAATTTCCTAAAAATAATAAACTACACACCTAAATTCCACTATCCATTGACCCTTTCTAAAATCCATGGTTCCCCAAGCCAAGAAATTTAGGTAAGTAAAACAATTTTCTCAAGATTATAATATCATATTACATTTTATCATAATTTTAGACCACCATGATTGAAGTTGATTCTACCAATCCATGATGAAAATAGTGGCCTCATATCACTATAAGTCTCATATTTGGTTCCCATGTCAAAAAAAGGATAATTTCTAAACCTTACAAAAACTAAACCTCCTAAAAGTATTCCGAGTATCTCATTAATAGAGTGAACATATTTCTCATACCATAGACCACTTCAGATAGGAGGCATGTAGTTATAGCTCAATAAATTCAAATTGTGAGAATTTTGGAATGTCAGGAACACCTTCTAGTAGGAAACTTTTAACTATAAAATTTTCATATTTTCCCAAACTACCTTATCTCACACTCTATAAATTACTGAAATAACCTTAACAAACAAGATGAATAAACCCATACCAATTGATAATTTAAAAAAATGGTCTCTAAAACCTAGTTCTTGAACTTAAATATTCATATCATCCTAAAAATACTAATCACCTATTTCTTAATACAAAATTAACACCCCAATCACAAGCTTCTCATTGTAGGTGAAACCCAACTATCTCACTAACTGATATAAAACAAATGTCTAAAAAGAAAAATACTTTTTCCCAAACCATTTTAACCATGATCTAGAAACTAGAGACACATTTCAATAGACCAGGGTGAGAATACATAGAAACCCATCTAAGATTAGGGTCTCTACCGAAAACAACACCCTACAAGACCAATTACTAGGGGGTTCACAACAACCTCATGGGTCACATAACCACCTACCTCCCAAAACTCACACTACTCAGTCTAAAGAGTTCCACATAGACATAGACATTACATAAGTATAGAGCAAGGGAGCCACATAAAAATTATCATGTAACTTTAAATAAAAACACACCCCTTTCGGTGGTCCATTACAAATGAAAAACCTAATACATACAAGTCAAACTCTCGTAAGCACATCCCACTAATGGTTTCAATTCCCCCTCACAAAAAACTATAACATTTCTACATAATAATTCCATGATCCACCATAAATAAATAAAAAGGGGCTTCATGAGGGGTTGATACACACCTTAAATATCTAGTTTTAATGTTCCTAAGAGGACTCACTAAAATCTGAGATTCTGTTTCTAATCCATTTAAAAAAATTAATATCAATCAAAATAAAATTCCCTAAAATAACATTTTAGAAACCTCATTTAAACTATTTAAATACATATTCCATTTTATTTCAAAAAATTTTAAGAAATAAACACTTTCCCTATTTGAAAAAAATATATATAAATACTAAAATTCATCCCAAATCATGTCCCAAATAGTGAAAATCTCTTTATGAAAATTGTTATTCCTTCTAAACAATTCATTAGAACCATTTTTTAAAAACAGTTCACTAAAAAAATCCTATCAGAAACTGAATCCCTTAAAATAAAACCTTATAAAAACAAAAAAATCCATAAAAAATTTATTATAAAACCAAATAACCTTTCATGTAGAAGAATTATTTATTAAATAAAAAACCTAAAAATTCAAAAGAGTAAATGACATGAAGAACCATGGAATACATAGAAACACAAAAATCCGACTCAATGATCAGGTGTATATCATCAACACCTACATCATAATCAAAACCACTTACCAATATAATAATAAATGCATTCTTAGGTTTTGATATTGAAAATAAACAAATAATTTAACACTAAACATATTATTGAGAGAGTTTTATTATTTTTAATCTCTATCAAAAATAGGATGGTAAGTGCATTTAAAGAGAATTTTTAGGACTATATGTGATAAACGAACCCACAAAATATTTCCAATATATCTAATATAAGTTTCCATAAATCATAAATACAAAAAACTTGTTCATCACTCAATGTAAATGTTATCCAATGATAAAAAATGGAAAAAACAATAATCCCACCCCTTGTAATGTGGAATTTTCTCATACCATTTTAGCTACTACAAAAAAGGGGTTCCTTAATATGTACTCACAATTAACTATCTTCTATATATCACGACCAAAATTAATATTTCAATGGAAATGGGAACTTACCCAACCTGATCTGAGATGAGGTGCCACATGACCTAATGCATTAATCCCTGTATGAAATATGTTGACAAATAGATGAAAGGGATATAATACCATCGTGTAGGTTTTATTCCATAAATTTAAAAAAAAATACTAATGTAATATAATAAAAAATGAATATAATTTTCTAATTATAAAAATATCACATTGCCTATAAAATAACAACAATATCAAATAAAACCATAATATAATAAAATATAGTATCTAGTACATAAGTCAAATATAACTCCCAACATGTGGTAGGCCTATATGATCAATAATAAAAGAAAATAATAAAATAATGAGGCATATCTATAAAATGATCCCAAATTCTATTTTGACATTACCTTGACCAACATTATCATCTTTCTCAACTGCCCTATGAATAACACTTTCCCTCATATGAAACATTTTCCTATAAATCATGTTTGAGTAATGTGATGTCGATGCATTGTGTGTGTATTAATCCTATAAAACCCCACCAGTTCATACATAACATAAGTTGAGCGATCATATAATGGTTTATCTGATGATAGAAATTATGTACATAGATAAAAACAAAACCTGGTGGGTCATCATGTACCAACAAGGCTTTTATAATGCTTGACCCTACATGCTTTATAATATTGATAGAAGGAATGGTCATACCTTTCAAAAAAGGTCTATAATAATAACTAACTTCTAGCCAAATGGAAACTCGCCCAACCATTTCATGCAACATCTTCTCACTCATAATGACCATTATTATCTCTACAATAACCAACCATATCCCTAATGTTCAACCTCACATCACTTTTCTTGTTGAGTCATATCCATCATGAGTATCCCATATTCACCATGGACTTGACCATATCAGTCATGTTCAGACCCTATCAATTTGAAAAGCTCAACTATATCACATGTGGTTAGTCCACATCATCATTGTATCCTATTAAATCATAAAACACATGGAATGTGCATTTTATCTTTGGTTATTACCTCATACATAACATAGACCCATCCCTATACACTTAATGGATGTTACTATTAAACATAAAGATCCATCCTCATGTTCTCAAGGGAGGTCACATAATGTATCTTGAAACTATAAATAATATGAATCAAAATCCCACATAAGTAAGTTAATTAATCACTTAAATCCATACATAGTTTGACCTTGACATCCTAGTATTTGATGAACTTAAAAAAACATTCCAATCTGAAATACCCAAATACACTACAATAAAATTATCCCATATTCAAGGAATATATTCATAAATTTAAAATATTAGAACTCATACTATCCCTATAAGGGACCAACTACTTTAATAATAATTTCACACACACACTTTGAGACTAAAATAATATATATCACAATGATTATATGAAAACACGTGTACATTAAGGAATAAATGTACATATAAGTGTCATAGAATGGTGGGGACCATTTACCTTTAGTTCAATGAATCTTAATAGCCATGAATATCTTCACTAAACTATTAAATCATATAGAAATAATTTAGTCATCCCTAACAGAAAAAAAAAGATGAATAATGGGATGAGGAAACCATGATAGATACGGATATAAGGATTTATGATCATGGGTTGGATAGACTCACTAAGTGGAACTCATAAAAATAAACTATACTATAAATAGTGAATAGTTGAGAGGATGGGAGACACAATCACCAATGTTTATCTCCCATGATAACTAGGCCACGTATCGGTTGTAGAAGAATAAGGGAGGGAGAATAATGTGTACTAGGGTAAATTATGGCCTACTATATAAAAAATAATCTCATGACCTTTAAATGACATGGTCATATAGTTCACACTGTGAATTATTATTTCTAGCACCCCATGTATCCCTACCATGAAAAATTATGGGAAGAATTTCATCTTTCCATCCTTGGACCACACCCTACAACTTCTAATCATCTTGACGTCCATCCTAGTCTTCTGAAACCCACTCCCAAATTATCCTAACACCAAAAAAAAGTTCAAAACCAACAATATAAAAATGTTCATATAGAAAAATAAACCATTTCACAACTTTAAAATTATGAGGGTAATTGCATATGTGACCTGTTATACTCTTATTTGATTAATTGTGTAATTTTATATAAATTTTTAACCGGATTTGTGGTTTAGTGATTTATGATATTTGTTATACATGGTAAAGTAGATTTAATAAGATAAAATAATTTTTAAATAATTTTAATATATTATAAATATTATTTTAAAATGAAAATGTATAATTGCACATTGAAAAATATGAATTAATGAGTGGATTAGTGAAATCGATCTAGAACATATTACTATCATTAATGGTGTAATTAATGATGAAAATGTGGGGAATCAAATTTATTTTTTTGGTGTTGAATTAACATTTTAAAATGATTTTATTTGTTATATAAATTCATATCAAGAGAAAATTAGATATATTGGTTTTTTAGTTACAATTGATTGAAATTGTAAATAATTTGGTTTTGAAGAACTAATTTAATGAATTTATTTTTATGTGAAATACATATTGAAATGGGATAAACACATCCAATGAACGGAAATTATTATATATGTGTTTTAGATGTTATTATTATGAAATAATATTAATATAAATACATTATTAATTTCTAAAAAAATGTATTTTAGAAAATATTAAAGTATTAATAAAAAGTTAAATGATACCATAATAAATAATAAATTATTTTTTTTAACAAAGTGGATTGAAATACAGAATATTATGTGAAATATACTAGCTAGAATTTATCATCTTGAGTGTAAAATATTGATAAATTTTCATTGTTTCTATATGTTTTTTTGAAATTGAAGGTGGTATTAATTTTCAATAAATATGTTTAGATTTATGGCATGTGGTAATGAGTGTAAAATTAAGATTCATTTTATCTACAATTTCATATAAAAGTTCCATGTAGAAGGTCACTTTTAGGGAACCATGGGTAAGACATTAATATTAAATATTAAAATATGATCCATGTGTTTTTAAAGACTGTATGTTATTCCTTAGAAATTATGTGCTACAATAAGATTGTATTATGATGATTATGAGCATTTTTTTGATATTTGGATTCATAATTGATATTAAAGAACATGTCAGCCTCATCTGAATAAATTATGATGTCTTTTGAGTGACTAAGTTTGATCCCAATAATTTATTTTCATATTGAAATGGATATAATAATATTATTTAAAAAATTTAAAAAATAATATATGATCACAATATACTTCAGGTAATTTTCATTATTTTAATGCCTTATACTAAAGATTTATTCTCAATATTTTTATGTGAACGCATAATGTACATGAAAATTATATACATGATGTTTCACTACCACAAAACTGGGAAAGGCATGCACCTGCCTTTATCAGCGCTAACAGAAAAGCACTGATAAAGGGGCGAACCTTTATCAGTGCTAACAAAAGCGCTGATAAAGGATGTATTTATCAGATCTTTTCATTTTAGCACTGATAAATACATCCTTTATCAGCGCTTTTTACTAGCGCTGATAAAGGCTCACCCGGATTTGTTAAAAACCTGCGGGTCCTCTTCCTCCTCCCTGCACCCGGTCAAGCTCTCACGGAAGCCCTCCTCTACACCGCTGCTGCTGCCTCCTCCGCCGCTGACGCGGCCGCCGCCTCCCCCTCCGGTCGCCGCCCCCTCCTTCTCCTCCTCCTCCGACCGCCACCTCCTCCTCCGGCCGCCGCCTCCTCCTTCTTCTCCTCCTCTGGCCGCCGCCTCCTCCTCCTCCTATGCTCCTCCTCCTCCTCCTCCTTCTCCTCCACCACAGCCTCGTCCTCCTTCTCCTCCAACGGCGCTTCCTCATCCTCCTCCTAGTCTGTTGCCTCATCCTCCTCCTCCACCGGCGCCTCCTCCTCCTCCTACTCTGCCTAATCTGCTGCCTCCTCCTCCACCGCGGTTTGAGAGGTTCCTCAAGTACTCAGGTGAGTCTCACAAGATTTATTTAAGTTTTATATGATTTTTTTGGATATTTTTCATATGAATCATGGTTTTGTGTTCATATTTTTTGAGAAACAATGTAGAACCTTGAGCATGAGGAGGTTTTCAGTCCTCTTTATAAATCACATAGTTGACTTTCATGGTTAGTGTAGGTTAACCATGGGATATCTTAGAGGAAACCATGTGAGGTGGATTTTAGTTAGGGATTAACATACCATTTTTTCATGATTTCATACAAAACATGTGAAGTTTTGTAGACTGAGGTACTTCCAATTTACATAATTAATGCATAGTTTGGTAAACTATCTTGACCAAATATTTGAAGGGGTTTTCTTGTAGAGTTCCACCACATTATTAATATATGGTTTGGAAAATTGTGTAGAATATTAAAATTATATTTTCATCTTTTTCTCTCTGAAATTCCAATAGGGGAAGCCCCCATTTCTCATCCTCCCTCTCATACAATGCCCAATCGACCCACCCCCTTATTCCTCTTTGATTCCCCTAACCATGGGTAGTTTTTTAGTGGATTTATTCAACAATTCTCTGTGATTTCACCATCTTCCTTACCATTTTATTCTTAATATTTAGTTTCTATTGATTTTTGATTTATCTATATTAGGTTTTATGGGTGATTCAAGTGGAGCACGGTTGTATCATATTGATTTGATGGGGGTGTTTTCCTACCTCATGTATAAGAGGCATCATGATGGTATCTGCAAGTCACCAATCTTTATAAAGGATTTGTGTTTCCTTTTGTTGTTTTCATGGATATTGGATCAAATTATATAATGTTGTCTATGGATTTGGTTCTAATGGTTGGGTATTTTTCCTAAGATGGCACTAAGATCCCACTTCAGATCTTATATAGATTTTTTGTCTTGGTTCTAACATGAAAAGTCCACAAGATGAGTTTCTAGTGAATATAACTAGTTTAAATTGATTTGGATAATAAATTATAAATGTTATAATTTAATAGTTTTGGTTTTTTGGAGAGAGGAAAGAGCTATATTGATGAGTTGATCTTGGGGTAGACATTGGACGAGGCTTAGCGAGCCTAGGAAAATATTTAAACTTGGAATTAAAATAGTAGAAACATATAAAATAGGTATGTTGTCCTGGTAATTTCTTTATGGATTTATAAATTCCTTAATGGGTGTTATTAGAGTGAGTGTGACTTAGAGGACCTTGTTAGGGGGAACCCGGAGACCTCTTGGAATACATTCTGTGACTTTTATGTTTTTTTCCCATAGGCCACACATGGAACTATTGATACATTAGAGCCCTTGGCCTTATTGAATTGAACCTAAAGTGTGTGAACATCCCCCTTGGGGATGTGACTACTTGGGTGGGTATAGCTGTTTAAGGTTGTTGATAGGCTGGATGTGTAGACTGACCCAGAACAAACCTATATATTGAAATGGGACATGAGTCATCTCTTTAGACTATTTATAGTATGGAATATTACCATGTAAATATTATGAGGTTATACCATGTAAGACACTGATAAATAATATGATGCTCTCATGCGATGAGTGATTCACTACATAATGTGCTTCTGTTGGATGGTGACGTTGCAATGATGGTATTCATTTTTAACAGCTTATTGATCAAAACCTGTAATGGTTTTCCCTTCTAAACATGGGTTTTAATGTATTATGGTCTTTCTCAGGTTTCATTTTAGCCCTTCATTTTAAAATAACAACTGTATAACAGCCTGAATAACATAACTCAAGTTGATAGAGATGAAAATTTATGAAGGCATTGGATTCCCTTCGAGCCAGATGTATTAGTGTTGTCCCCGTGGATAGTAAAACCCCTTTTGGAGATCATGGAATAGTTGATAATAGGTTGTTTGGATCATTCATTTCTTCTAGATATTTTTCCAGATTTCCTTGGTGTTTTTGGTTTATACTTCTCTCAGTCCCTACTGGTGTAATTTCTTTTCACCTTGTGTTTGAACTTATACTCTTTTTTTTAATTGACTCCTTTGGGGCATGAATTAGGTGACCAATTCATGTCACCACTTTTATTTAAAAAATGACCTTGAGGTATTATTTTATTGAAATGGAAAAAATTACATTGTAGTGAGGTCCATGATACTACTAATAGGGATGCCATTGATTTTGAGTAGTGATCATATTTGTTATTAAAAGAGGATAGGTGAGATATTTCAGTCCTTATTGTGTATTTGGCCTGTCTGGTTGAGTGTCCTGCACTACTGGTGTTAAGTTGTTTGGAACGATTTTATACTAGTATGGATACAACTCAAGTTGTGATAATGGGATAGAGGTTTTCCAGGTTATTATCATATTCACCAGGGTGAGTTTATATCTAGGGTAATTATCAATGTATACTAGGGTGAAAGACCTCATGATTATTGTTATGGTTGGTATAGTCATCACAATGTTCTCAAATACACTTTGGAACTAACCAAAGTTGGTATTCATGATAGAGGCTATGAACCTCAGGATCAATGATGATTTATTTATTTATTTTTTAGATATTATTTATTTATTCAGAGCATGAAACATGCACATATAACTAAAAATTAGAATTTATGAAACCACATTGGAGGTTCCCTACTGAGTACCCAAGAAATCCTCATGTATGGAAGGTCAGATAGAATTGGGTCCCAGTGTTTCCAGATCGAGATGGAGTAACATTGATGGGTTTTAGAGATCTAGATGATGTGAGGCGTGGGGATTGTAGTGGTTCCCAATATATTTTTTATTTTGGTATTTATTTATTCCTTTATTTCCTTGAAGAATCTTGTTTTTTATCTAAATTATACTCATATTCCTTCTCCTTTAACCTATATACTTATCCTATGGATTTTAAATAGGATGAATATAAATAAAGAATGGATGAATTCCAATCAGTTGACAAAAGAGTATGAAGAAGGCGTGAAAGAATTTCTCAAGTTTGCAAAAGATCATGCATGTGACTCTTCTCAAATCCTTTGTCTGTGTTTACGCTGTTGTTATTCAAAACAAATTAGTCAAGATTATTTGGAAGAACACTTGATCTGTCATGGAATAGATCAAAGTTATACATGTTGGAATAAACACTGGGAAACAAAGAATGTAGGTAGTGACTGGGGTGACACTGCATTTTATGGATCATCTGATATGATTACAAACATGAACAATGAATATGATCGAATGGAGTATGTGATTACATATGTGAATGATGATGAAGATCGTATTGAGAAAATGATAAGGACATTTAATGATGAACTTCGCGATTGCCAAAAATTGTTTGAGAAGTTAAAAAGTTGTGCAAAGACGCCATTGTATGCTGGTTGTACTAAATATACAGCATTGTCAGCCATACTGAAGCTGTATAATTTGAAAGCAGATAACGGGTGGAGTGACGACAGTTTTACGAAACGACTTGCCCTCTGGAATGAAATGCTCCTAGAAGACAATGATCTCCCAAGACAAACATACAATGCCAAACGAATGCTACACTCTATGGGTATGATCTCTGAAAGAATACACACCTGCCCGAATGACTATATATTGTTTCGCAAGGACCACAAATCACTTAAAGAATGCCCAAAGTGTGGTGCTTCTCGATACAAGAAAGATGAATCCAGTCCTACTAAAGTTGTATGGTACTTTCCAATAATTCCAAGGATTAGACGCCTATATAGAAGTGAGGAGAATGTAGAACAATTAATATTGCATGCAGATACAAGAATTAAAGATGGGATACTACGTAACCCGTCAGACTCTCCTCTGTGGAAGAGAATCGATCATGAGTATCCTGAATTTGGAAACGAGTCGAGAAACCTTCGTCTTGCCTTTTCTACAGATGGATTGAATCCTTTTGGTTTTCAAAGCAGCAGTCACAGTACATGGTCGGTTATGTTGATAAATTATAACATACCACCGTGGTTATGCATGAAACGAAAATACATCATGTAATCTATGCTTATATCAGGACAAAAACAACCAGGAAATGATACTGATGTTTATTTAGCTCCATTGATCGAATATTTGAAATTATTGTGGGATTCAGGTGTTACATTGTATAATGCTTACAGAAAGGAAGATTTCACTTTGAGAGTCATGTTGTTTGGGACGATAAATGACTTCCCAGCTTATGGAAATTTTTCAGGATATAGCATTAAAGGAACTCAAGGCTGTCCCGTTTGCGAAGAAGGTACACAATCAATTAGGTTGAAACATTCATCGAAAACCATGTTTCTAGGACATCGCAGATTTCTACCGCGACGACATAAGTACCGTTCTTGGAATAAATCATTCGATGGATGTTCAGAAGAACGTACAACACCGTCTCCACTAACAGGCGATCAATTTTTTGAGAAAGTTAAAAATTTGGACACTACTTTTGGTAAACCGGCTTCGAAAAACCTTACGAAAATCCGTTGGAAAAAGAGATCAATTTTTTTTAATTACAATACTGGAATTGTCTGTATGTAAGAAATTTTATTGATGTTATGAATGTAGAAAAAAATGTATTTGACAGTGTTATCGGCGCGTTTCTAAATACATCTGGAAAAACAAAAGATGGAATTAAGGCTAGGTTGGACATGGTTGAGATGGGAATACGAGAAGAGTTGGCACCAGTAAAGGGTGAAAAACGAACATTTCTTCCTCCTGCTGATTACACTCTTTCAAGGCAGGATAGATATCAGTTTTGCAACTTCATGAATGACGGAAAGGTTCTAGAGGGGTATTCGTCAAATATCAGCAACCTTGTGTCAATGAGCGACTTGAAGTTAAAAAGGTCGAAATCACATGACTGTCATGTTTTGATGAAAAATCTCATTCCAATTTCTTTACATTGCATTTTGCCCAATAATGTCCTCGATACATTAACGAAATTGTGTTTCTTCTTCAAAGCTATATGCAGCAAAGTTATAGACCTGGCGAAATTGCCAGCTATGGAAAATGAAATTGCCGTCATATTATGTGAATTAGAAATGTTCTTCCCGCATTTATTTATTGATATCATGGTTCATTTGATGGTCCACATGGTGAGAGAGATTCGACTATGTGGTCATGTACATTATAGATGGATGTACCCCATTGAACGGTATATGAAGATTTTGAAAGGGTATGTCAAAAATCAAAGTCGGCCAGAGGGTTGTATTGCAGAGCGATATATTGTTGAGGAAGACGTTGAATTCTATACCGAATACTTGTCTGGTGTGGAAAGCATTGGCTTACCAAAGTCTCGTCACACTGGGCGGCTAGAGGGTGAAGGAATTTCTGGAAGAAAGGTTGTCATAATCAATATTACATATCGGGAGCAGGCCCACCTTTATGTTTTGCATAACAGTTTGGACGGTGACCCATATGTTGAAATCCACAAACAAATTATTAGGCAATTGAATCCATCAAGGTCTGAAAAATGGATATCAGATACACATAATCGACAGTTTATAGGATTGTTTCGAGATCATATTTTTAAGAAGTCAGATGAATATCCAAAGTCTATTTCGGAATGACTTCGATGGCTAGACGGAGGACCAAGTCTGTATGCATTATCTTAAAATGCTTATGTAGTTAATGGTTATACATTTTATACTAATGAACATGATGAAGACAGTACCATGCAGAATAGTGGGGTTACACTTGTGGCTGAAGCGATGCATGTTTCCGGTGCTAAGGACAGAAATCCAATTTATGCGAATATGTCATACTTTGGCATCATCAAACAAATATGGGAGTTGGATTATACGGAATTTCAAGATCCGATATTTCAATTCAAGTGGGGTGATAACAGGAGTGCTGTTAAAATAGATGATTTGGGATTTGTGAATGTTTATTTCAGTAAGGAAGGGGAGAAAGACGATCCATTTATAATGGCATCACAGGCAATGGATGTATTTTATGTTCTTGATCCCGCAAACCGAAACTGGTCAATAGTTCTGTTATCGACCAAAACAGCTGAAGGGTCATATGAAAATTCAACGGAAGATGACCCTTTCATTGGGATTTCGCAATCATTTCGCAGTGATCCCAATGTAGACGATGTTTTGTATGTCAGAGGAGAATACAATGAAGGGATATGTATAGATGATAGAGGGGTCAAATCCCTTCAGCCTTTTAAAAAAAGGGAGTTCAATAATCAGGTTATTGATTTTTATTGTAATATAGATTGTGTTACATTATGTTATTATATGTTAGCTGCTGCTTTTATGTGATCTAACTTAAATTTTAAACCAGTTCTGCAGATAATGACTTCTTCACCTGCTGATGCACCCAATCCAGAGACATAACACGTCTCTCAAACTGTTGCAGCTGGTCCCACTGTTGAGAGACAACAGGTCTCTCAATCTGTTGCAGCTGGTCCCACTGCTGACGTACAACAGGTCTCTCAACCTGTTGCAGCAGGTCCCACTGCTGAGAGACAATAGGTCTCTCAACCTATTGTAGCTGGTCCCACTGCTGACATACAACAGGTCTCTCATCCTGTTGCAGCTGGTGTCAGTGCCGAAGCTAGCGCTTCAGAGAAGCATAATGATGATGCAGAAACTGAGGAAATGGTAGGCGATGAAACCCCAGCGACACAAAAAAAACAGGTGCGCCGTAGTTTGACAGTTTTAGCAAAAAAAATTAAGGCAAAAGACAAAGGCATAAAATATGAGGTGGGATGGAATAAGCTAGTCCAGCATGTAAACCCCAACAAAGCCATGTTTAGTAGCTACATTGGAATCGTCACTCGACAACGCATGATGATTGACGTAGAGTCGTGGCACCATGTTGTCAGCGGGTTGAAAACAGTAATGTGGGAAGAGATTATAGTAACATTACGATATCATCTATTTAATTTATTAAAATAAAATAAAATATTGAATTATTGACTAACCCTTCATCATCTCTTGCAGAGTGCATTTATAGTAGATGTTTCGCACAATGAATATGTTTTCAGACTGGAAGGAAGGATTCATAGTATCTTTCGCACCATTTTAACGAAAAATCATCTGAAAGATGCTGAAGGGAAAATCAAGCCGCACCCACCTCCTCTTTATGCACACTTGATATCCCAAGGAACGTGGGATTCATTTTGCAACCGTCGTGTGGAAAAGAATTTTCATGTACATTGTGTTTTTTACGCGTTGTGTAACGTTTCTTGTATTCATCACATTGATTGATATGTTTTTATTTATGAAACAACAACTGAGTGCTAAAAATAAAGAACAGGTAGCAAAACCAGCGTACCCCTACAGTAAACCAAGGTTGGTGTACGCTTCAATTGAAAAACAATTGGTATGTATTTTAAAATTACTGTAATAATTTTATGTGACCTAAAACAACACTGTAACCATGTTTCTCTGTTTATATGCAAATTGATGAAAAAAATCTCAAGTCACTTCTATTCCGCGCCATGTGCTATGGAAGGAGGATCGTGTTAGTAAAGAGGGGAAACTGATAGATGAAAACACACAAAAAGTTTGGGAAACATGTGTAAGTATGACATAATATAAACTTGTTTTGCTTTAAATCACTATTACATAACTATTCTTGCTTATTTTTACATATTTTCAATTTTACATAGTCATAGGAATCAATATAATCTTCACCGGGTGCAGACATACTTTCAACGGACTTGAAACAACCAGAACAGTATGGCCGCGTCAAAGGTGTGGGTTTTGGGGTGTCACCCATGACATATTTTAAGACAAAAAAACAAGAGGATGACAAACTAGAGAATTGCATGTAATGAGAGATAGAGTATCTACCCTTGAAGAACTAATCCAAACTCAGGGAGAGATGGTAAATAGTTTGATGGAGGAGAGGCGAAGAGAACAAACAACTCAAGAACAACCCCCGCGAGAAGATCCACCCCTCACCAGCTTTGAGGTGAGCCGTTCCCCTCAAAGACCTGACTTAACCGAGGTAATCAATGTTATAATATTCGTTTTTGTGAGATGTAAATCACATAGACACTGATACCTTTAATTTAATGATATTCTGCAGGGTGAAAATGACTGTGATTTATATCTGTCAACTCCCACCCATCGCCTTGTAGCGAGGGCTACGGTGTTCAATATGCAGAATGACACGCTACACTCCAGACCACTTCCAACCAGTCATGTCAAAGTGTCGATTAACGTAGCTCATGTGCCGAGCACCGAGCTACCCATGCCAAATGACGATGACGACATTCAGAAGGTGGAAAATGCTATTGGAACATTTGTTGCAGGGCCGTCGAATCTAGTAAAAATGCACGTCGAGCAGGAGGTATTCATTTCCAGTTCATTTTTCAAGCAGAACCATTAACATTAAATTAGAAAATGGTCGAACCGATGAATGTTATTACAGAAGGATAAAATGGAGATGCTAAAATGAAAGAGCGGCTCCACGATTGGATCAACCAACCGATCAAAACGATCTACTGAGAGCGCGTTCACCCCGCTCGTTCTATATCCAAATTTAATATCATTACAAGCTCATGTGGATACGAAAATGAAAGACGTAAAAAATCATACAATTGTTTCTGAAAAAGATATGTACGAAGAGGAAACTATGGATTTTGTTAGTGCATACGTTGTTTCTAAGATCATCACATACGACTGGCTAGGTGCCTCAGTTATAAATGTATACGTGAGGTATGTTTTCATGATTTGATTTTACAGAAGCTGATATAATTTGATAATTATGGATAAATACATCTCATATTTTTCACAGGCGTATATATGAAAAACAATTGAAGGGATTTTCCCATGAATAAAAATTTGGACTCGTTAGTCCTCACACCATTTGTACACAACGAACAGAAATAGATTCTAATTTTCTGGCTAAATTGATGTCAAATCTGCTCAGAACGTTTCAAAGAAGAATTATGACTGACAGGCTCTTTTTAATACCAACGTTGCAAGGGTAAAACTCTACATTTTAATCATATCAATTATATTTTCATTTCTATCAGTACTCATTTCTTTTTTTGTTTATAGGGATCATTGGATGCTCATTGCAGTCAATTTGGATACTCCAAAGATTTATTTTCTGGATTCAATGCATGGATATCCAACTAACTGACCACACATGATGGCTATTGTCAATTTTTAATACACTAGATACAACTTTTTATAACTAAATATCTTGTTATATAATTTATATTATCTTTTAATGAGGATTTTGTTATGATAGAGCGGTGTATGAATATCGTCTAATGGCTGGAATGAATCCAGGGCATAAGGACAACAATGCCCACAAGATCTACAAATGGAGAAGTATCTGGGTATATATAATTATATTTCACTATCCAAATACATATCAAAACAAATTAATTATTTTTCTCGATGTTTTTCCAGTGTCCGAAACAAACAAATGACAAGGACTACGGTTATTATGTTTGTAAATTTATGAAATAGATCATATTTCATGAACAAACTAGCATCCCTGAAGCGGTATTTTTGAAAATAATTACTACTTTATTTAAAATAATTATTAATCCTTTGTGTATTTATATTTTTTCAGTACTACTATGACTGTCGCAAAAACTCTTATTCAGAAGATGATATAAATGTCTTTAGAAACGAATGGGCAGCGTACCTGATCGAAGAATGTAAACAAATAGGACAATGAAGGTGAATTCCTAATACTTATGTTATCATTATATTGTCATTGATATCTCCCTTTAAACTTATTGAGTATCTATGATCTCCCTTTCTTATGTTTCATATCCTTATATTAGATAATTCCTACTACTTAGTTTGAAAATGACATAAACTTTGGAAAACAGCACCAATGAAACACGGAAAACTGAGCAAACGCGTTCGGAATGTTTTGATACTTTAGGAAAACGATCCACGAGTCATTTGTGACGTGTACGAATTAACCGAACCTCAATCCGACGCACGGTGTGACCGGTATGGATAGAAGTGTCTGATATCAGTTTCAAATTGAGATAAACTTTGGAAAACAACACCAATGACATATGCCAAACTGATCAAACGCGTTCTTATTGTTTTGATACTTTAGGACAACGATCCACGAGTTATTTTTGACGTGTACGAATCGACCACACCTCAATCCGACACACAGTGTGACCGGTATGGCTAAAAGTGTCTGATATCAGTTTCAAACTGAGATAAACATTCGAAAACTACAACAATGACACACGGGAAACTGAGCAAACACCTTTGGATTGTTATGATACTTTAGGAAAATGATCCACGATTCATTTGTGACGTGTACAAATCGACTGCACCTCAATCCGATGGACGGTGTGACCGGTATGGCTAAAATATTCTGATATCAGTTTGAAAAGGACATAATCTTTGGAAAACAACACCAAAGACATACACCAAACCGAGCAAACGCGTTCGGATTGTTTTGATACTTTAGGAAAACGATCCACGTGTCATTTGTGACGTGTACGAATCGACCGTACCTCAATCTGATGCACGGTGTGACCGGTATGGCTAAAAGTGTCTGATATCAGTTTCAAATTGAGATAAACATTGGAAAACAACAACAATGACATACGCCAAACCGATCAAACACTTTCGGATTGTTTTGATACATTAGGACAACAATACACAAGTCATTTGTGACGTGTACGAATCAACCGCACCTCAATCTGATGCACGGTGTGACCGGTATGGCTAAAAGTGTCTGATATCAGTTTCAAATTGAGATAAACTTTGGAAAACAACACCAATGACACACATCAATCCGAGCAAATGCCTTCAAATTGTTTTGATACTTTAGGAAAATGATCCACGAGTCATTTGTGACGTGTACGAATTGACCGCACCTCAATCCGATGCACGGAGTGACCGGTATGGCTAAAATTGTTTGATATCAGTTTGAAAATGACATAAACATTGGAAAACAACACCAATGACATACGCCAAACCGAGCAAACGCATTCAGATTATTTTGATACTTTAGGAAAATGATCCACGAGTCATTTTTGACGTGTACAAATCGACCGCACCTCAATCGGACCCACGGTGTGACCGGTATGGCTAAAAGTGTCTGATATCAGTTTCAAATTGAGATAAACTTTGGAAAACAACACCAATGACATACGCCAAACCAATAAAACGCGTTCGGATTATTTTGATACTTTAGGAAAACGATCCAAGAGTCATTTTTGACGTGTACGAATCGACCGCACCTCAATTCGACGCACGGTGTGACCGGTATGGCTAAAAGTGTCTGATATCAGTTTCAAATTGAGATAAACTTTGGAAAACAACACCAATGACACACATAAAACCAAGAAAACTCCTTCTTATTGTTTTTATACTTTAGTACAATGATCCAAGAGTCATTTGTGACATGTACGAATCGACCACACCTCAATCCGACGCACGGTGTGACCGGTATGGCTAAAATTGTGTGATATCAGTTTGAAAATGACATAAACTTTGGAAAACAACACCAATGACAAACGCCAAACCGAGCAAACGCGTTCGGATTGATTTGATACTTTAGGAAAACGATCCACGAGTCATTTTTGACATGTATGAATCGACCTCACCTCAATCCGATGCACGGTGTGACCGGTATGGCTAGAAGTGTTTGATATCAGTTTCAAATTGAGATAAACTTTGAAAAATAACATCAATGACATACGCCAAACCGAGAAAACGCGTTAAGATTTTTTTTATACTTTAAGAAAACGATCCACGAGTCATTTGCGATGTGTACGAATCGACTGCACCTCAATCCGATGCACGGTGTGATCGGTATGGCTAAAAGTGTCTGATATTAGTTTCAAATTGAGATAAACTTTGGAAAACAACACCAATGACACACGGAAAACAGAGAAAACACCTTCGGATTGTTTTGATACTTTAGGACAACGATCCACGAGTCATTTGTGACGTGTACGAATCGACCAAACCTCAATCTGACGCACTGTGTGACCGGTATGGCTAAAAGTGTCTGATATCAGTTACAAATTGAGATAAAGTTTGGAAAACAACACAAATGACACACAAATAACCGATAAAAAGCCTTCGGATTGTTTTTATACTTTAGGAAAACGATCCACGAGTCATTTTTGATGTGTACAAATCGAGCGCACCTCAATCCGACGCATGGTGTGACCGGTATGGCTAAAATTGTCTGATATCAGTTTGAAAATGACATAAACTTTGGAAAACAACACCAATGACACACGGAAAACTGAGAAAACATGTTCGGATTGTTGTGATAGTTTAGGACAACGATCCACGAGTCATTTGTGATGTGTACGAATTGACCGCACCTCAATCCGACGCACGGTGTGACCGGTATGGATAAAAGTGTCTGATATCAGTTTCAAATTGAGATAAACTTTGGAAAACAACACCAATGACACACAGAAAACTGAGAAAACGCCTTCGGATTGTTTTGATACTTTAGGAAAACGATCCACGAGTCATTTGTGACGTGTACGAATCGACTGCACCTCAATCCGACGCATGGTGTTACCGGTATGGCTAAAATTGTCTGATATCAGTTTGAAAATGACATAAACTTTGGAAAACAACACCAATGACACATGGAAAACTGAGAAAACGCATTTGGATTCTTTTGATACTTTAGGAAAATGATCCACGAGTCCTTTGTGACGTGTAAAAATCGACAGCACCTCAATCCGACGCACGGTGTGACCGGTATGGCTAAAAGTGTCTGATATCAGTTTCAAATTGAGATAAACATTGGAAAACAACAGCAATGACATACGCCAAACTGGTAAATGCATTCGGATTGTTTTTATACTTTAGTAAAACCATCCACGAGTCATTTTTGACATGTACGAATCAACCTCACCTCAATCCGACGCACGGTGTGACCGGTATGGCAAAAAGTGTATGACATCAGTTTCAAATTGAGATAAACTTTGAAAAACAACACCAATGAGGAAAACTGAGCAAACGCATTCGGATTGTTTTGATACTTTAAGAAAACGGTCCACGAGTCATTTGTGATGTGTACGAATTGACCGCACCTCAATCCGATGCACGATGTGACCAGTATGGCTAAAATTGTCTGATATCAGTTTCAAAATGACATAAACTTTGGAAAACAACAACAATGACATACGCCAATCCGAGAAAATGCATTAGGATTGTTTTTATACTTTAGGAAAACGATCCACGAGTCATTTGTGACATGTACGAATTGACCACACCTCAATCTGACGCACGGTGTGACTGGTATGGCTAAAATTGTCTGATATCAGTTTGAAAATGACATAAACTTTGGAAAACAACAACAATGACATACGCCAAACCGAGCAAACGCCTTCGGATTGTTTTGATACTTTAGGACAATGATCCAGGAGTCATTTGTGAAGTGTACGAATCAACTGCACCTCAATCTGACGCACGGTGTGACCGGTTTGGATAAAAGTGTCTGATATCCGTTTGAAAATGACATAAACTTTGGAAAACAACACCAATGACATACTCCAAACCTAGAAAACGCCTTCAGATTGTATTTATACTTTAGGAAAATGATCCACGAGTCATTTTTGACGTGTACGAATCGACCGCACCTCAATCCGACGCATGGTGTGACCGGTATGGCTAAAATTGTCTGATATCAGTTTGAAAATGACATAAACTTTGGAAAACAACACCAATGCCATACGCCAATCCAAGAAAACGCCTTCGGATTGTTTTGATACTTTAGGACAATGATCCGCGAGTCATTTGTGACGTGTATGAATCGACCACACCTCAATCCGACGCACGGTGTGACCAGTGTGGCTAAAAGTGTCTGATATCAGTTTGAAAATGACATAAACTTTGGAAAACAACAACAAGGACATACGCCAAACCGAGCAAATGCCTTCGGATTGTTTTGATACTTTAGTAAAATGATCCACGAGTCATTTGTGACGTGTACGAATCGACCGCACCTCAATCCGAAACACGGTGTGACCGGTATGGCTAAAATTCTCTGATATCCGTCTGAAAATGACATAAACATTGGAAAACAACACCAATTACATACGCCAAACCGAACAAACGCATTCGGATTGTTTTGAAACTTTTGGACAATGATCCACGACTCATTTGTGACGTGTACGAATCGACCTCACCTCAATCCGACGCACGGTGTGACCGGTAAATCTTTTCATTAGATAAAGAATCAGTATTTATTAAATGAGATAAATCAATCAAAAACATATTGATTTTACATTATTCCCTTTCATTGTTATGAAAATGAAAACTTTTGAGTTTAATATTTAATATTTTTGTTTCACATTTCCATATTAATGTATTCTTTCATATTACTATTTTAATTTCTTTCATTATTTCATTACTAACATAATATTTGTTTTCTTATATAGGTGAATTTTTTTCCTTGAGTTCAGATGCTTTGTTCAGCAACAAATACCGTCGAGAGCGGATCACATATATCAAAGGATGAAACATGAATTTTTATAATTGTTGTTGAATAATTGTAAATGTAACCATGTAAAACAATGTTTGAAATGTATATAGCAATGCGTTTTTTGTATTCATGATGTTAAGTAAATGTATATACCGTTGTCTGTCAAAATATTTGGTGTGGGTGCTACGGTGTGCAGGTGTGCATATTCTACTTTGTGCAGGTATTCTGGCATGCAGGTGTGCAGGTACTGTTTTTTTGGTGCAGGCTCTGGGGCCTTTATCAGCGATTTTTTAGCGCTGATAAAGGACACCTTTAACAGCACTGATAAAGGGACCCTTTATCAGCGCTCCGAGAAGCGCTGATATAGGTGACCTTTATCAGCGCTCTGAGACCCCCCTTTATCTACGCCGGAATTAACAGCGCTTTTCTAGCACTATTAATGCTGGTTTTTAGCGCTAATAAAGGGGCAGGTTGTAGTAGTGTTTCTGGTAATGTAAAGAAAGGTTATTGTCGATGAGATGATGTTAAGATACATCATAAATATATTATTTATAAATTTTTATTCATTTTGATAGGATTTCAACCCATTGGTTGTCACTCTTTTTAGTTGTATTGTTTATGCATCAAAACATGAGTTTTATTTTAATTTTATGATTGGATATATAATTAGAAATGGAGTTACTCAATATTAGAAAAAAAAATACGCATATTATAATTGGTTTTCAATTATAATAGTTTTTATAATGTTTATTTTTATATATTTTTATAGAAGAAACAATTATTGATTAAATTAATATCCAAATGATATCTTAAAATCCTATATGTTAGTCTCCATCCACCACAGATCAGAGAGAACAATTAATTCAATGTGGAATTTTTTCATAGTAGCGTGGTCATGAAAAAGTTGGTTGTTTCCTTGGTATATGTAAGAATCCATCTACTATAGATGCCAGATAACTATTCACCTAGATCTACAGCAAAAACATTCTCTCTACATAATTTCTATCATACTAACAAAATCTGACAAAATTTAACCATCTATAAATTACAATTTTATTTTATTTTTTATCGGGGCCCCTAGGGGGTGATATAGGGTAATCATTGTTTAAAACCTCTTTTAACTCTTTAATGTTTCGCCTTTAAGGATTTTCTTCTCATGTGTGTAGCAGCTACGTTCAAATGATAATTTTACCCTAAATCTCACAAAATTCATGTACAAATACATTGATGAAATTATAGAATGACAAAAAATATTTATACATGGTTAACACATATTAAGAAATTATAAGGATAATTAATTCAACATTTTGTTGATAGGTTGATTAACCACTAGTCTCACAAATATTTTTGTTTAAAAATTTGTGAGAACTCTATGTAGGGGCTCACATCCCTTATGTATTATGGGATAGATCACTGCCTCACAAGGAGGGATACCTTTATAGGTTATGGTTCATCTCACTACCTCACAAGTATCACTACCTCTAATGTCTCACATATTTCTTTCACATACATCTTTCATTAATCCATGGCAGGACTCCCTCGTAGTTAATAGGCTTGTAGGTATGTCCTAAACCATCATCGCGGTCTTGGAATACATCTCCAGTTTATATAAAGTATTTATTGATATCCCCAAATTCCAATTAATAGACCTATTGTGAACTACTCCTCACAACATTATTTATTTACATATCATGTTTGTAATTTCACTTATGGACTACAAAACATTCATTCCCTCATCTTCACTTTTCTTTTCAATAGAAATCTCCATCATATAGAAGAATATAACTTTTTCTACTTCTTGAAAACTATATATTCACGATTATTGCAAATTTTTATCCCTATCATGATACATTGATCTTAAACATAACATCTAAGACCTCTATCTCTTTCTTATTTCAGACATGGAAATTAATTATATAGATATCCTCTCTCTTCTAGGGAAGGAGATATCCATTAGATATCTCCGTGTAACTCTTTTATTATTTGATGCCATTTTTGAACAATTTGGAAATGTTTATTTCTCTGAATTTTTCCAATGTGAAGACCTGATATGGATTAAATAAAATTCTATACTATAACTCTTCTATCTTTTAAAATCCTACAAAATTTCCATTTAACAGATAAAATTTATATTTTAAAACACAAGAATGTCTTTTGGACACTATAACCTTTAAAACACTACTTCCCTACTCATTGGTGTGTTTCATAGAAAACCACAATATCCAAAAAAATATATGACTCCTAGTAAATTAAATTATGTAGTATTAATGAATACATGCATGAATAGATTCTCATGTAGGTATGATATGTTATGAAAAAATCCTTTATTTATGAGATAGAACACTCCTTGTAGTATAAATATAATTCTTTTAAATAAAATCATATAAAATCTTTCTTTTAAACCATTCGCGACATGGATCATGAATCCCATTTTATTTACCATCACGTTTTGACCATTTTAAAGAAATTATTGTATCTATAAAACTGACCACCGCAACTAGACAATTTATCGTGAAAATATCATATGAAATACCTATATCATTATAGAATTCCCATGCCTCAGGAAAAATTCAAATAAGTGGTTATGTTTTCTTATATAAAACATTATACTGTTGAATCTACTTATGAGGTATAAATAAGTAATTTTGATAGATTATAATACATGAACATCTTGATGAATCTATATTTGACTAAATGGAAGATATTTATATATGACCCTATCATGTAGCCAAATTTTTGTTTGTGTCCAAAGTCACATACATGGTTTTATGTAGCTGAATTCACTTATAATTCTAGTTCTGGATACATTAAAGACATTTCCTTGCAAAATTCCCATATATCGGTACATTTATGATATCACATACAGGAAACATCCCATACACGGGTACCTATTTAGATATTTTAAAATATTATGCTCCTCAATATTTTATGTGAGATACTTCAAAATCCCATTCCCTGGGATTTTGGCCTTCATGGTAATCCAATAAACTTTTTCAAAGATGTTGTGGGACCTAATTCATATTTATGATCATTATATATTTAAAATAGTATATATGAACCACTTCATACTAGATATTACATTATCTACAAATCCCGAATATATTTTCTTAATCTCATTTTTTAGTAAATCCATACATCACCTTAACCACCTTGTTAACAATTTCAGTAAACATAGGGGTATCAAATAATCTCATCATATTGTTAAACCCCATAATTTGGATGATTCCACGTATCTTTTAAAAACCCCAACAATTACCAAAGGGATTCTAACTCTATCACCTATTAGATTATATAGGGAAGTCTCTCTGAGATAAATTATCTCCCCATTTTTAAATGAATTAAAAAGTGGATATATTTAAGAAGATTTAATAATTTATCTTCTCATGTTTTTTTTGTGTTCGTATATTCTCCCCCTTAGTAATGGGTTTCTCTATTTTAATCACAACCCCCTCCCCCCCCCCATTAATGGGATTTGTATTCTCTAGCATTGGATAATGAGAAATTGATCTCCCCCTTCTTGAATACATTGAATTCATCAATATTTTTCTACCCATAATGTTTGGAATGAAACTCCAAAAAAATTAACTCCCCCATTGTCCAAGAGGGCTTACTCATGGGATTCAATTATAACTTTTAGGATACGTTAGGATTAACCTTCATTATCTATCTCTCTAATTATATTATCCATTTCATCATATATATTAATTAAAAAATATTATTATTAATATTTTTTGGATTACCCAGGTCCAGAATCAAAAAATTTCATATATATTCACATTCCAAATGGTTAGTCACTAAATTTAATAATTATAATTTTGGATTATAACAAATTATTTACACCTTTTGATCCTAATCATCGTTTAAGTGGCACTATTTTTTATACAAAACACAAATATCTTCACTGTCACCCATGATTCCAAAAAAATATACAAGCTTTATCTTTGACTTTTCCAAAACCAATATGTCATCTCTATGACCCATAAATAGTAATTATTTTCTTCGTTTGTTTAGAAAAAACTATCTGTGATACATACCAAGACATTTTATTATCCTTATATATATCATTATGATAATTAGGATAAAAAATTCTTATATAGATCACCATCACCCCACCCCCAGTGTTCATACCTTACGGAATCAATTGTTAGTTATCAATATAGTGGTTCTACTTATTTGGAAAAAAATATCCCAATATGTACCAATGGATACATTGTATAGAGTATATATATGATACCAAATATTATAATAAATGAACAAATAATCATTAAAAACGTTTTCTGCTTCTCCTATTATTTCAACATTGTCTTCTTCACTTCAATGGATGTCTACCAATCATTTAACGACCTAATACAACTTTACATTACTGATGTTATTCCCTATGACTTATTTAATATTCAATATGATTTTTCACATCCATTATCATTATTTCAGGCTCATTTATCAATTGAACTATTTAATTCTAGTGGGTATATTGTTTTTCAAGATCTAGAATTTCAAATAATTTACACGTGTTATAACCTATACACATACCCCATGGTTATTTTATCTCCCATATGAATATTAAACATCCATGATGAAATTATAATCATGGGGAGAAAGGTACCTCAATCATAGTCATGTGTATAAGTTGGTTCATCCTTGCCGGCCAAACCCATTTCTTTTCACCTTTCCCTATCCCATTTTCATAATTGTAAAAAATAATTCCATTAACTCATTCAACTCATTTTCTTTTAGATAATTCCCAATAGTAAGACTCTTCATACTCTATAGGATATTCTTATCTATTATGTGAGAAATAAAACTTGTTAATTTTTCTTATACATGATTCCATTCCATTACATATTCCTCCAATTATCCTCCTCTATTAGAAGACTCTAACACCAATACTATGTCCTTACCTGATGTTAATTTTTAGATGATCATTTTTTAATGATTCATCCTTGATTTCCATTTTATCAATTTTTGATATCTTCTTAATTTGTGGATTCTATTATTATATTATCACTTGGGTGGGATTTTTATATTAGATTAAAAATGAATCATTATCTAATTTTTTCCTCTGGTTATTAATTCTTTTTATCCAATAGTTTCATATCTCTATAGTGTATTTAGAAGAAATTTTTGGGATTATTTTTTCATAGAAATACTATTTATCCTACCGCAAAAATATCATATTTAGGGGGAGATATTATTCTATAAATGAAATCCAAATTCCCAATTTTCTTGTTTATATCCTCATATAATTTTCATTTAAGAAACGATTATCATGATGAGAATTAAGAGAATAATTACCCTACCTATTTTTTATCCATGAGAGATCAATTTCTCATAGATCCCACCAAATTAAAATTAGGCTATATACTCCAGTGCCTCAAAACAAAAACTAAATTTTTTCCCATTATCCCATACATGTAGAACATGTTTCCATATCTTATTGCATAGTTAATGTTTTTTATTCCTAACTTACAGGGGGTTACACGAAATTGTTTCTAGAAAATACAAAATTTTAACAGGTTTTGTGAAATTCTAAATTGGTCATACTTTCATCAATTTGATCGCCCATTAAAATTTTGTACATCTTTTTTGAGTTAACCACATATTTCAACTACTATATTCTCTTACTATGTCATTTAAGTTTAGAATTCTGATTTTTCTTAAGTTCCATTTCACTAAACGTATATTCTTCCAATGAATATGATATTGTTTCAAGTATATAGCATTGATCCTTTATTTTAATATTCATTAAACTATAGGATTTCTAAGTATGCCATTTTATTAATGTACAATTTTTCATCCTCAAAAATTTCATCCATATGTGCACTGAGTTAATCATTCTTATCCATCAAATTCTAGACATTATTTCTGTTATAGAACCGATCATTAAAGTTTTCATTGATTAACTACAATATAGAAGAGAATAATTTCAATATGTTATCTTTAATGTAATTATTCTCCCTTATATATGTTCATACATCAAGAGATTATTATTTAGCCTTTTTAACTCCATTTTCTATTTTTTGTGGTACTAATCAAATTCCTTTGAATGATAAGGAGCATCCTCCTTTGAAATAATTGGCACATCTCTATAATTGGTAGTAATACATTCATATGGAATGTCATCTTACATAGAGATTCATAAAATATCACTAAAAATTTAAATAAAATAACAATCATTACTATACATACCTTCTGTTTATATATCACTAGACTTCCTCACTAAATCATATATACACCAAAAATATTTCCACAAAATGTTATTATATTGGATATTTACTTATTTTGAAAACATATACCATGGAACATTATTGAAATTAGTGTAATAAAAATAAAATAAAAATATTTTTATTAAAGAATAACCGTGTAAAATATTATGTCCATATAGGTTGAATATTTCTAAATGGAAATTGAACATCTCAATTAGTGGGTGTTCCAACATATATACATAATTTCATAATGGTATTCTAAGAGTTTGAACACCTAAAAAAGTATTTTTAAACAAGAATTTGATTTGGATGGTGGTCAGGGGTAGTGGTAAAGCAGTAGTGGATGGACATGTTTCAGGTGGTCTAGTGAATTTGTGGGAAGAATTATTTGGTTCATGTGATAGATGGTAGAAATGTACCAGCTACCTAGTATCCCTTAAAGTGGGAAAACTACTATCTGGTCCCCTTTATTTTATTATGGGAACCTCCCCCCCCCCCCACACCACTTTCCAACTCCCTTATTTTCACTGATAAGGAAGTCTCTCCCACCCTGATTCGACCCTCCCCATGATTTGGGGAGTGGTTTTGGGTGTATTAATTAATTGAAAAAGGTAAGTACTCTTATCCTTCTTCCACTTCTAATTGTACCCCTCCCATTCAAATTTTCATTTTATTTAGAAAATGATCTTTTGGTTATTTTATATAATGAAGTTTATGTCATCTGTTTTATAAGAGGATCCCACTCGTCATTGAAAGAGAATGATAGAAGGTTAATTATGGCTATTGTTGTATCTCATTTTGATGAAGGCATTTCCCTATATCGATTTTTTATTGTTCTAAATTAAAAATAATTGAACTATTTATGGTTCCATTTTTTAGGTACTTTCCCAAAATAACGGTCAATCTATTGTTATAGACCATTGGGGTGCATTTGGTAAAGTAACTAATGTGGAAATGACATCCAGTTTGTTTTTTGAATTTATTCCATTTTCATATTTTGTTGATTACTTTATTATAGAATCTATAATTAATTATTATAGATTGTGTGAATTGATATGGGTCCTCTATTAAGTTAGCATTGACCAGTTAAGCTAGGAATATCTTAGTATCAACATGGTGTTTCTTGGTGAGCCTAGTGAGAGAAATCATACATGGATTTAAAATCTAAAATCTGGGTAATGATGTCGGTGGTCATGGTACATGGACTTTGGTATTTTTTATTAATTATATGCATGTGGGTATGTTTTATCACCACTAACTATGTTTCCGTTTTTAATTAACTATTTTCATTATTCATTAAAATGGAACATTGGGAATGACTAGAAAAAAGTGCCAATGTCACTTCAGGTATAGTTCACTAGTTATAGGACTATGACTGCTGATAGTCGAGTCTATAAATTTATAATGATATTCATTAATACTGAGAACCCCAATATGGGTAGTCCATAGTTAAACAAATTGTTATAATGTAGTTTCCCTTTTTATAGGTTCTCATAGTGACCTCTCTAGAGAGGTGATGAGTGACTTGGAGTAAATGTCCTAAGGTATCCATTTGTTACCCTAGAAAAACTGTATAGCTTTTGGGATGGCTGAGTTAATTATAGGGGATGAAATCATCCATCAAGAGGCACAGTTAACCTCATTGGACATACCATAGGTACGAGGGACTTGGTTTTTGTGTATGGACCACCAGAGTGTACTAATGTCATGGAGATGGGCCATGATCCATCATTTAAATGTGTGATTCCAATAGGGAATATCCTTTTGGCTTGTGATTTCATTAGAGGTTTAAAACCGAATATGGGGGATTTGTTAGCCAGTGGTGGTGGGTTATCACCCAAAAGTGAGTAAGAAAAAAAGGGATCCCCAACTATTTTTCCATTCCTTTGTGATGACACAGGGGACCCCAGTAGGCACCCTAGTGGTAGAATAACCATGAGAGAGTATTATTGTCCATGTTTAAGGATTTTAATGGTTGTGAGTTTTGAACCTATACTGTTTGTAAAATAATTAGTGTCTATGGGAAGTGGTGATAGAGTTTTTGTGTTTGACCAACCATACCTTTGATTTATATGATAATGTATTTGTTTTTTCTGCAAATATAGATGCCCATACATGATTATTGGGACCCATATTATGGTACTGAAGTGGTGTGGTGGTGGTATTGTTGATACCTAGAGGTTCATCCTAATATATGACTTTTGAGCCTCATGTGACATTGGTGTGGTGAGACCAAGGAGATGATGTCGTCATTGATTCCCATATCTATTTCTTTGGATATAATTTTTAATCCACATAAGAATTATAGGGACACCATTATTTGACCATGGGACGGCATTTGATTCCAAATATTCCATATCACCCTATGATTCCTAGAATTTCTATATTATAGCTATTATTGAATGGGGATTTTGATCACTATTTTTTTATTTGATTCAATTATCAACCCTTGGATCAGACTGGTTGAGCATAGAGAAATTAAGTTGCCAGGATCAGGATTCCCAATAATCCATGGATATTTCTAGTTGGTTAAGAGTATTGGAGGATATTTGAGATTTAATTATTTCATATGATTTTGGGGAATTAGCATTAATCCATTCATTGTAGCTAATGTTTGGACAGTATCTCAAGAAATATAAGACTCATTTTTAAATCCATTCATAATTATTTATTGCATTCTTGATCCTGTGAATTAAGGATTCATTTGATAAACCCAAGGATCTTGTATTTATATTTCTAGAACGATATCAATATATACATAAATAAACCTTGACACTAACTGAAAAAGTTATGGTTGAATGAGGTTTCGGTCTTAAGGATTGATGTTTATTTATTTCATATTTATATCACACAATTTATTTATCTTACTCAATTAAGAATTTCATATGGGTATGAAATATCATTTATGGTATGTATGAGTCTGTATTAGTTCTTCTATACCTATTTATGTACTTAAACCATGCTTAGTACTCCTTCACACTTTGGTAATAGGGAAATCTACCACTAGTTACATGTACATGTTGAGAGAGTCTTGAAATTATGTGTTCAAGATGGTAAAAATTGAGTGGGATCAACATATTTGAGGTGATGTTTTTAATTTGGTGATACAATTCTTTTATAGTCATATTATATTATTTATTTACATTGATTATGGTATCAATACAGTTGTTGATCTATCTTATATAGTTATATGGTTGTGATACATTTATTTATAACATGTTTATATTATTTAGCATTTCTATATGATTTGATCTATATCATTACATGTTTTTTATTTATGATGACATAGTATGATATTGTGGGTCATGTGTCCCCATGATACAACCAGAGATCCATGCTTCTAGTCTGAAGTCTCTAGAATATGGGGAGGCATTCTTAAGACATGTTGTGAGTTGGGTCGAGGAACTATCCGAGTATCCTTCAGATCAAGATGTTAGAAATTTGTATCAAAAGATTATTTTTATTTTGTAATACTATTTGAGATACGGTGTCTATTAGATATAAGAGTGTATTAGAGCCTATGATTAATATCATGTTAGTGTGTCCTGAATAGATGTTTCAATTGGTAGTTCATGTTATTAGGGTTTGGATACTACTGTTCCTGACAAGTGATGTTATGTTTATGTGATTTGTAACATAAATAATTCACAAAGGTGTTTATTTTTTATCATTTATATTTGACATTTTCTCTTAGTCTATAGTGGAAAGAAGATTCATCAAATATCATTATCTCAATATAGGGGTTCACATGTAATGTATTTATATTAGTATTTGATTTTCTCAGTAATGATTATCTCAAATAATTTAATATGTAATAAAATTTGTATATGGTGTTTTTCCATTAGAGTTAGTGTTTGAATTACAATCTATAAAGATGACATGTATATATATATAATATTTCAATGATTATTCAAGTGGATCAATGGTGAGTCACTCATAGAATAGAGGGGAATTATGTAATATATTATGCATAGAATATGTGGTGACCCCAGTTGGGCAGTATCAGAATTATATGAACAAGTGAAATACCCATTTGGGTTGAATCTTCAACATCGTATATTATTTATTTTTTTTATCACCCCATATATAGAATTTTTCTATATATATTTGAATGTCATTCAACTATACTAAGCCAATGGTTCTGAACCATAGAATATGTATTAACGAGGACAATGATGATATATATATATATATATATATATATATTCCAATAAGATTGTGGTTCTTGAGGGATCCATATTATTATAGGATTCTCAATGAGGATAAGTTCCCTGGATTGTTTTTGGGTTTCCAATTACAAATATATGATACAATAGAGTATGTGTTGGCATGAATGTTTCCCTAGGTTTTTATAAGGGAACATGATGATTCCCATGAGTTATTTCCATGTGTGATATGGTTTTTTGGTCTAAGAGGGACGTACTAGTGACCCTTGGGATGTGAGTCGGGATTATGAGTGAGATAGTGCCTAGTTATTTATGATATTAACTCGTCATAGTGGTTAACACTAGTTAGTAATCCCCTTGGGTACTAGTCCATGAACATGTGAGGCACTTATAATGTCATGGTATCAATATTGGTTTCATAGGGCTGGATTTTTCTTGTTTCTTAACTGTACTATTATATATGAATTTATGAGAATATTTATATAGTATATAGATTCGTGGATTTTGGAACATTTCTCAAGTGATGGGTGAGAATGTCTTATACCACTGAACTAGTGAACAATATAATTATGAATAGGGATGACTTGAGAACATAGGTTAAATGGAATTAGAATAAAATAGTGTATGGTCATCCTAGTAAGATAATGTGATATTCACAATACTGTGAGATGGGTTTCAGTAATCATGTCTTACGGGCGTGTACACCGATTATTGTTAGGGGAGATTGATGTAACTCACGTTTTTTATGCGTGAACCAAACAAATTTTTTAATAATTGATGGACATGGGTGAGTCATATATTGATGTTGTTTTTTGGGTTATTTTTATTATAATTAGAAAAGGAATTTTGGTATTTTAGGTCATGTGTAGTGGCACACATACGCTTATGCGTTATCCTAATGATGATTCACTCAAAGAGTTATATTAGGGCAGAAAAATGTTAGAGAGTTCATTAATATAAATTTGTGGGTATGACCCTTGTTTCCAACTAAATCATGATAATTGTCTTCAATATTTTTTTTGTACATAATTGATGATTCATGTATATGGTGGGTATGAAAATGTTTCACAACATCCAACTATTGTGTGAAGTGAGATACACTCTATAGATAGTGATGATTGAGAAATTTTTCTACTGATGCAAAAATGTGTACATAATTTTAGGTATAATTTTAATTTTTTCAACGGTTATAACACTCATCCAAAAATAATTTCGAATGCATGGGATCAGTAATTTGAAATTCATTATAGATTTGGGATATCTATGTTTAAATGTATCAAAATAAATATTGATTCCTAAATGAATTCTAGGTATAATGTAATATGTAATGATAGATGGATTCACAATGAGGATGTATGGATCTTCAAAAATATAGATGATCTGAGGATGATTGAATCAGATGTATTTCAGTTCTCATGGTATGGTAGAACATGATAGATAATTTTGGATAGTTTAGGATTCAACCATAGAGATTAATTGGTAGTCAGGTATAGACATCAATTAATGTATACAAAAAATCAGGGGATGACAGCAAGGATAATGTAATAATTATCTGGTAGTTTGTATTAATGTATGTGTATGAAGATGAGAATCCATATTATGGTTGAACATGGGAGGTTCAACTAACATTATTACATGTAAATTGATTTGATGGGCCAGAAACTATATCTAGTGTATCATTTTTGTTGTGGAAGTTATGTTTCTTGAATTTTCTAGGTAATTTTTTGGAATACCCAACATGTTGGAGTAGTGCATACAATATTTAGATTAAATAATTTGTGAGTGAGTTCTAGGTGATGGAGTGGCATATTATTTTGACGGGTTTTTCATCAATTTTTTGATATAGTATGAACAAAACTATAATATGATTTTTTCTAAACATGTGTAGTGTGTTCGGTAGTATATTCCAAGGGTGGGATGTGTCGTAGCCCAGAATTATCCATTATGAGCTAATTTATATAGTGGGGGGAAGAATAGTACATATAATTAATCAAATGAAGATACATGATTATCTCGTGATATAAAATTTAAAAGAAAACTATCTTGTTGTATTGGTAATGAATTTGACTATTGCCTCATGTTTCAATGCATTGAGTGCATTGTGTATTAATTTCACTTGGGAAGTGAATTAAGAATATGAGAATGGAACATAGTTTGTTTAATAGGAATTAATGACCAATAAAGGTTGAGATATATAATTGGATTCCCATTTACATTTAATGAGGATTATAAGTGATCTGGTGGAGGGATTCTAATATCTTATGGACATACAAGTTGAACAAATTTAGAAGTAATTGGATCCTTTCAATTAGGGGGTGATAAATATTTTGAACAATAATTTGGATTGGAATTTTGAGAATTAGAAAATCTAAAATCCATTAATTTAAAAATATAAGGGGTTCATATGGAATATACAAAATGTGAGAAAGCACAAAAGTTGGGCCTAGTATATTGGTCAATTGTCTATATCCATTGGCCATCTATTTTCATCCCACCGACTAGCTGGTAGTTTAGACTATAGCTAGGTAACCCAATTGGCCTCAAAGCATAGATAGTGTAATTTTACAAACTCATTAGTGGCCCTTAAAAAAATGACAATACTCTCCATTTGAATTAATTAAGGTGTTTCCCACCTATTTCCATCTCACAAGGTATTACCAAGAAATAGGTCCATCCAACGCTGGTCCCTCGATTACCATTACATGGGGAGTTTTTATATTAGTGGTTTCTTCAGTTAATCATGGAATAGAATAATATAATTATTTATCTCTTAAATATACCTCAAATATTCGGAATTTTTTTTTCATTAATGTATTTGGGGTTAATTTATCTTTTTAGGGTGAAATCATCCATTTCACAGGGGGATCTCACTCGGAATACAGTTATGAGGGCCTAGGGAAATACATTTCATCGATAATGTGTTTCATTGATTAATTTATGTAACTATATTAACATTTATATAGTTTCAATTAATTTTTTTTTTGAAATGATTATGGTATATGTGATACATGTTTGTTATTATTTTAATATCGGTGTTGTAGGAACACTACAGATCGTTATCTTTCAATTGATCAATGTTTCATCACTGACTGTTTTTCTAGTGAGTTTTTCAGTGTTTGTGCTTTAATTAAATTATGTTAGTTAATTTTTATTTATCGTATGGCTTTAGATAGGTTCTCACATGGGTTGTTGATTCCTAGTTGAGCTATGATGATATTATTGGGTCTTGTTCTAGCTTGGTGATCATTGGGAATGTTTATGGGATTGTATTTAACAAGGAAAATATTCATAATGAGTTATGTGGTATTGGAACATTACCATTATAATTTTGGATTTTTATTTTTTCTATGTTGGTATGTTGTCTCAAAACTTATTTTGTTTCCCTTTTTAGTTAATTAATTTTGTTCCATAATTTAAATTAAATCGATGAACATAAATAAAATCACTCGAATGACGGGAAATATCGTATATGTTAATTAAAATTTATTTTACTAGCCAGATCACCAAAGACACTAGTGGTTGAGTCATTAAATTTAAAATGGTATTATTCAATACTTGGACCCCCCAATATGGGGTTTCTTTAGTTCATACTAAAATATTTTTATGTAGTAACACTTATCATAGGCACTAATAGTGATATACCATGAAATGTTCTTTGAGAAATGGAGTTAAAGTTAAAACAGTTATCCATATGTGATGATTGGAAAAACCATAGACTCATTTAGAATGTTGATATTATTATGTAGAGTGTAATCCTCACTATGTAGACATGCTTATATTTGATAGACCATGTGTAGGTGGGAATTGGTTGGGTGAGAGAACCATCTTTGTAAGATTAATACATGGAGATAGCTAATGTGTCATCTCATTAGTGTGTGTTTCATGTGCGGTATAACCTTTTGGCCCATCATTATATGGAATACATAATCCCTATGTTGAGGGATGTGATACGATATCATGGATGGTTATCAGCCTCATATGATTTGGTTTAAAAGTAACCCATAGTAAATTTCCCCTCTTATATGATAACCAAGGATAACATAGTGTGTACCCTAGCTGTAGACATACCCTGAGAGGGTACAAATTTATATCAGTGGAGATTGTAACAATTGTCACCATAGAACTTATACTGGTCATCTAATCCCAAGGATATTTGAGAAGTGGTTATCGGTTTAGGTGTTTACAAATCCTATTTAATTTTTTAATGTGATTAAGTAATTACATGTGATGCAGGTATCGTTACCTAACCATGATTCATGGGACCAAGCATATAGACATGATTTGATGTGGTGGTGACATTGTCTATAAAATAATGTGATTCCTAGTATCTAATTTTTGTGCCTCATTTGATACTCAAGAGAAATTATTTAAAAAACAAAATCATCATGGATGATAGGATGTGGTTATTTGTATCTAGTTTTTGAGACACATAAGAATTCCTAGGATGTTTTCATTTGACTATCGGTCAACCTGAGGAACCTAGGAGGCCATGTGTCCTAATTATTAATAGAATATTATAGGATCTATAAATTCATTCATGGGTATTTTGATCATTATTATTATTATGGGATTCTTTGGACACCCCTAGGATCCATCTAGTTTAGTCTAGTGAAATTATGTGTTCCTAATAAATAGAACATGTATTACTAGGGTCTAGGTGGTTAGCCTAGTGATGGAGAGGATTTTATTCATTTAGTGATTTCATGGGAAAACCAAGAATGGGATTACAACCATTAATTATACTTATTTTTTACATAGATACCCATGATAAAAAAGTTTTTTTTATCCATTCATGCTATCTTATTAGCTATATGTTCTTGGGAACTGGGGATTCTTGGGTTAAACTTTTGGATCTAGTGTTTATATGGATTGACTGACATCATTGAATACTCAAAGATACTTTATCACATAACAAATGAATTATAGTAAATCATGGTACAATGATTGAGGATCGATGGGGGTTTATTAATAATTTATTTCCAACTGATTATTAAGATTCTGCACTGAGATGTTAACATGCCCATAACACAGTATTTTTTGTATGTACAAAAATATATTAATGTTTACTTAATAATTTATGTTTTAAAACACTATTATATCTATCATAATAGTAGGGAACATATGTAGACTCTCAATAGTTATATAATAGGTTGGCCTAAGCATTAGCATTAAGTGTTTGAGCTAGTGAGTATCAAGTAGGGTCATGAGATTGGAGGAGAGGCTTGCTGTTAGGGGTAGGACCTCATTTATAGTCTTGATATTTTTTTAGTTACATTATATATATCAATTTACATTGGTATATCTATCTTAAATAACTATATCATTTCACTTCATTTCCTTAGAGCATGATCAATTTATTTATTCGCTTTGTATTCTCTGATCCATAATATTCTTGGTTATTTATATATGTTCACACACATTGAAAGATAATATAGTCTCTTGACGATACTACCTTAATTTTCTTTACTTCTAGTAGATATCCTCTAGTATAATGGGAGGTGCACCTAAGGTTTTGTGATGAACTGGTCTGTGGAACTGGTCTGTGGAACTGGTCATGTGGCCTCCAGACATACATATTAAATTACACACTCATAACCTTTTATTTTATTATAATTGCGTTGTACCTTTTAGGATCCTTGAGAGGGGGTCTATATTTGGGTGTGCCTAACAAAAAAAACCCCTTTAATAATTTATTTTTATGGATATGTTTCCCATTTTCATAGGAATATTGGTAAAACTATCACTTAACCCTCAATATCATAGAATTCATGTATGAATGAAGAGATTAAAAGAATATAGGGATCCACATGATTTTACTTGGTTCATCAACACTAGGATAGTTCAAGGTGAATGACATTAAATTTTTTCAATCCACCAAATAAAAACTAGGATCCTTACTTTTCTGTGGTAATAATTTTGTGGTCACTCCAATTCTAGGATCACATCCTTTAAAGGTTCTGGGTTGGCATGAAATAGAAAAAGGTTTGTATCCATTATATGTCTTGGGTCATCTCATTTCCACCCATGTATCTCTACCACTAAAAGATATTTAATTCCATCATACTACTTTATTTACTACTCCATGTTAGGAATCCCACATTTCTTATGGACCTTTAGGTATTTTTTAAACTAGAATGACTTTCATGGAATGAATCCTTGATAAATATTGATGTGATGATGGTCTACTAAGACACTCCATTATAGATATGATGTGAGATCCTCCTTGCTACATAAATTATTTATAAATCATGTATATAATTCCACTTCTTTATTTCACTTTAATGATTCCATCTTCCATAATTTTTTGTAAAACATCAATCTTCCTCTTGTGAAGGACTGGAACTTCTTGTCCTTCCTGATATCTGCATCTTCTAAGTCATCACAAGTTCTACCCAGTCTCTCAAGAGTATGATATCCAATACAACATGATATGCTTTTATCCATTTATTCATTTACATGTGTTTATAAATTATATATATATTATCTATCTTGTCTTGAAATATATATCCAATATAGATCCCCACCACATCTCTATTTTCATTCTCGATGTTGCAGAAAAAGAAGTGAATAAGTATTTTTATTCATTTTTTAGAACTGGAATGATGAGAAGTCTTCTATAGAGTCCCTTATTATAACAACCCTATTTTTTCATATCATTAAAACTTTATATGGTACAAATAGAAAATTTATAATAAAATACACACAAGTATTTTGGATGATGCAACCCCCATAATGAAACTTCTCTATTCATTGGAGTGTTACATAAAGAACCACATGATATTAAAATTAAATGACTCCTTGTAAACTATACAGTATCGATAAATTCCCATATGAATATAGATTCATATTCAAGCTACTTTAGGGGAATATGATTCCTTTTAGGGTGAAACACTCCTTGTAGAATAAATATACTTCCTTTTAATCACATTAACTCACCTATAACTTCTCTTTTCATTTCCTTCTTGGATCATGGATCTAATTTGATGTTCCATGATGCTTTTAACCCTTTTGTACCATTATTTCATCACTTGAAGAGAATTTAAATACATTAAAACAACTTTATAAAATCATAGAATGAGTCCCATATGTCACAATACAATTTTCATATGTGAGGTTGAATTTTTTTCATGGGTAAAAATTCACCTATATAGATTATTATGTACCTTTATTTCATTATGTGGTATAAATTTGCAACAATTATAAATTCCCATACATAAAATTCTTCAAATAGATATAATTTTTTGGTCATTGTAGATATTTATACGATACCTCAACACTTAGTCAAATTCATTTACATGGACAGAGTCACATACATGGTTTTATCTTATATAATTTTTCTGCATTTCCAATTTTGGATACATGAACACTCTAACATAAAATAATTCATTTATGTTGATACACTTTTTAAATAACATACATGGTAAAATATATGTGTTTTTGCATTGGATTATTTTTAAAAATATATTGATAATCTATATTAAAATTTAGATACATTTATGTCAAATTCCCACAACTTTAGGACTTCATGGATCATCCCATAAAATACTTTAAGTGTTCTCACATGGCCTGATTCATACATATTATAATTATATACTTACTCAAATATCCATACACCACTTCAGAATCCATATTTATTTCTTATAAAATTCAATACATATTTCTATAATAATTTTTTTTTAAAACTCCAATCATCATCTCATTAGCCTTATCAACAATTATAATTAACTCAATGGTATCCAAAAATCATCAATGGTTTTCAAAAAATCACTTTAGGCCATGTCCATATAGATTTTCAACAAATCCGAGACTCTAAAACATCAGTCTAATAAATATAAAGAAAAAAAATAATATAACTTACATGTCCAAGACCATTTAAGTATAATGTTTTTTAAAATATGGAAATAACCATTCATTTAAAAAAGATTAATTTCTGTTTCACCTGGATAAAAAATATATCATACAAAGATCTTCTCATTTCACAGTAAGGCATCAATATCTACCACAAAATGGTATGTACATGATCCCGTTCTATAAAAAATATACATAATACGTCTCTTTAAAACATGGGGAAATCGAAAAATTTGTAGGGTGAGCTCAATTACTTATTAAGAATAACATTATTAGGATAAACTGAAGAACATAAGTGAGAATAAGATGATAATGTGGTGATGAGAACATAATCTCAGGATATTAACATTCTATAATACAATCATACCCATTAATACATCGACAATAATAGTGAGTTATATCATGTGTCTTATCATATAACAAGTGTACAGTTATTGAGGTAGTAAGAATCAATAACAATAATCCATAACAAAAATACATTTCATCTTATTTATCCCATGATTTTTATAGAATAATAGATTGAGATAGAATAAAATAAAATAAATCATGTTGATTTCTACTTGGAACATAATATTAATATCACTCATAAATTCACCCTTTTAATGGAATAATATTCCTAATTAATTTTATTTTCATAAATCAATAGATTCATCTAACCAATTATCATAAATATTTGAAGGTGTAACTTATAACCAATTAAATATTTATCCATCACATAATTCTTTGGAGGGATACATTATACCCCCCATCACCAAATATAATTTAAAATATCTATAACATGAATAAAAACAGAATATTGAAAATTCATCATAAAACTGATAAACAAATCACCAATATTTTACATAATAATAGTCCCATGGAAAAGAAATGGGTTTCATGATAATTTTATTTAAACATAATCCCAATGTGTCAAAATAAATAAGGAATATGGTATCATTATAGAATATTTTCCATTCAACAACCTGATTCAACCATGAACTGGTTACTCGGGCTAACCTGCGACAAGGCTTGATAAACATTCATAATCCTCCCAATCTAGATTGTTTTGTTAGGTATTAAATATAACTCAATTAGGAACAATTTCCCCCATGTACCGTAGATAAATAAATATAAGAAAATCAATAAAAATAAACATTTCTAGTGGAAAATGAATAAAAATAAATAGCTAAAAATACCACTATGTGAACTCATGGGTCACCTTACACGAAACCACACTCACTCTATGTGTGTTGGAAAACTAGAAAGATTTAAAATTGAAAAACATAATGTATGTGTAGTCACAAAGATTGTTTTTAGTGGTTCAAAAAAAATAAACACACTTTGTTCTTACCTTTACAAAAAATCCATTTAAACATAGTTATATATATTAAATAATTTTTTCATTTCCTTTTTAAAAAATTATCTGTCTAATAGTCTCAAAAGATCCATTTACCAATGTTTTTTAAAAAAAATTACTAAATAAATAAAATTCTTTTTGCAAACCCCTTATGATAATAAACTAACATCAAAGAGTCATTTCATATGGAATATGTCAAAAACCTAACATAAGTGATAAAGTAAATGATTATAATAGAATAATTTTAACACCCAAAGATTTTATAGTATGTTATCTCCTTAAAGTTATTCAATAGAATCCACTACACGCAACACCGAGTTCGAGGGCACCACAACATACCAAACTAATCGTTTTAAAAGCGGTTATGAATAGAATTAACCGAATTTTAAATTTTATATACTCTATATAATTTTAACATCAATATTATGTGTTTCCTAGACATAATATGAGAACATAATCCTTATTACGGATAAAAGAAGAATTTTTCAAAAAATGAAATTTTATCGCCTTTTAATGGAGAACTATTTTTAAATCTAATATTTACACATTTATATATTCAATTTTACAAAATTAACTTTTTATTTAAATTCATGTTGTAAAAATTTTGTTTTGATAAATTTTTTGTGTTCTTGTGATAACTTTCATATTTGAGTGAATATTGAAAAATACTTAATTTAAAATGAATTTTTTTAATAGAATTATTTTATACTTTTAAATTATTCATTTTAATGGTTTGGATGTATAATGATATTATATTTTTATCATTTAATACAATGTAAGTCATAATAATTAATTTCACATTTATATTTGACCTACACACATGTCAATCTTTTAATAGTTTTCACTTTTTAAAAACTCACTCTTTGGTTTTGAGAACAAGAATTGATTTTTAATTAATAAATGATATATCACTATTTTTAATTTGGTAAAATATATATCATTTTTTAATTCAGAATATCAAAATTAGTGTAAGGTAAATTTTTGGTATTTTTCTGAAAACATAGAATTTTGATGACTAATTAAAAACAATGCATTATTATTTATAACAGACTTCTAATTTAAATAATTATTTAATTTCTTTTAATTTATTTTAATTATAAATCAATATATAATACCTATATTATTTCAATGTGATTAATTGGAGTCATTTTATAATAAAATTAAATTTATAAAATTTTATTGAACTTTTTAACGTTTTTACCCACCTTCTAGAGGCATTTGAAAATTTTCAAAAAACATAATTTTACTTCATCTATGAGTTGAATTTAAAAAATTCAAAAGAGATGTTTGAAATCAGTAAGTAAAATTTTTTTTGAATAAGATGAAAATAATTCTTGGTGAATAGTATGTTTTGACTTTTATTTTCCACGGCTAAAAGTAAATAGGGTAATTAAGAGTAAAAATGGTATTGTAATTACCCTAAAACATGTCTTTATTCTATTATATAAGTCTAATTTAACCAAAATCAACCTTAGGAATAAAATATTATCATCTTTGGTCAACATGATTTAGATTAGGAAATTTATTATTATTTTATTTAAAGAAGAGTTAAAAGTGTTAAATTCAAAGTTTAATAAATAACCATTTTTATATAGGGTTACACACAATAAAAATTTGACTATTAATATTCATTATAAAGTTAAATTATTTCATAAATTATTTTATTTTATTTATAATTTTTAGACATTAAATAATTTAATTTATTTATGAAACAATGATGATGGAGTAAGTACGTTATCAATGAAATATGAAAATAAATAGTATTATAAATATCCAAATAAATCTAAATTGAGACTTATGATAAATTCCACTAATTTTATAGTTTAATATGACATTTTTGGGTTTATCAGATAATTTTTTTCATATTTATATGGTTTTTATGACTTTCACAAAAACAAAATACCCAATAGTATCAAAATTGACATAAATTAATTTTTAAAACAAATACTATATTATTGGTTGATATAATATTCCTGAAAATCTAATGTTCTGAACAAGGGCGTAAATAATATTGTATATGTAATTAATAAACCCCTTGATGTTTTTTTGGAAGTTTCGAGTTAGTTTATTAACTATATAGTGTAAGATTACAGGAAGACACGGTAAAGGTTGAACTATATAACTATGAGTTAAATAAAAATGATACGGTTAAAATGGTAAACTAAACTTTTATAAAACCTATTGGTTGATTGGTGTTAAACCCATAACTACCTAAGTATCTAAATAAATCATTTTTTATCCGTTAGAAACCGAATATTGTTTTATTATAAAATAATATTTCACGATTTTTCTAAAGTGACCATCACCTATCTTATAAAATGGTACTTCCCCTTCTCATAATTTCACCCCTCCAAAGCCATTTGGCTCTGCCAACCCCTGACAAAATATCATCCCAACTTCCATCACATAATCTTAGAGTCATTACATTGATCAGAAAGCCAGCCGAAGGATCCATTTTGATCTACTCAAAAGAAAACACCTGAAGAAGAGGTAATAATTTCCCCACCCTCTTTCATGTTCTTTTCTTCTTCCACTTCCTCTTTCTTTGTTGTTTCCATACCAAAATAATAAATCCAGTAAATCATATATATTGTGATGTTATTATAAATATGGTACAACCATATTCGTTATTCTATCCATCCTATTATTGACAAAGTCACCATACATGATTACGTACGACTTACGGTCTCCACGTCGTGGTGTAGTTTGTTAATCAAACACTTAATTATTTGGATAGGTATAATAATGAGTATAAATGATTTAAATAATAAATATAACATTTCAATGATTCTATATTTATGATATACCATCCAATTACATACTATTTTACAATCAATATAATAATATTGTCGCTCGTGCGTACGTACGGATTATTGTCTCCACGACGCGATGCGATTCATTCACATTTTCACCATTCAAAGAAGATTATAAAAACATATATTATTAATATGTATGTAATATTTGACATAATAATTCTACTCGATATATATGTTTATATATATATGTACATATATATATTATATTCACTTAATTCCGTTCAATATGATATGAAAACGGAAACAGTGTTTATGCATATGTGCGGCATACCGCCTCCATAAACAGTGCCTTCTATTTCATATATCTTTCTTTTATAAATATTTATATTCTTAATATATATGATATATAAAAAAAATTTATATTCTGGACGTATTTAAATCATGATCTAAATGATATGATCAAGAATAACAAGTTAAAACATGTATGATAAAGAAAGCAATTATTACCCAAAATGTTAATTTATCATGGAAATCATTACTAAATTGGTGGTATAAAGTCATAAATGAAACATGTATGATATAATAAATATGAATATGGTTCTGGTATATTTTAATAACATACTATGGTCATTATATAGGAGGTTAAACGCACCCTTGACCAAAATAAACTACAAGGTAAGGGTTATTTCCTCAATCTCATTATTATCCGAGATTGTTTTTGCGTAAGTATTTACTGGGACATATTTATCATCGATAGACATATTTAATAAAAATTCTTTTGAAAGTAATATTTTAATGTTTTAATGGGAGGTTCTATTTAACTAGATCATAATTTTAAATGTTTTAAAGATTTATCTTTCTAAATCCTTTTAATTAATGTCCATGTTTTCACACAGATTTTAAGGCATTATTTATATTTACATGAATGTTTTGAAATGATAATTCTTTTGAAAATATTTAAATTGCAATGTGAAAATTTTATTTAAAAAAATATTCTAAATTATTTCATTTTTTAAATGGGTGAATTTAATATGTTTTAAAAAAATGATATTTCTCTCAATGATTTTTATAAATCATTTTCAACTATATAAACATCCATATATAGATTTTAAACTTGGTTGAAGTTGATTTATTATAATACATATCATCAATATTGTGTTGAATGTTTTGTTATATATTTTACTGTGGAGGTTTCATTTTAATACCATTCATGGTATATGGGTAAAGTATTGACATTTCATATGGTAGTTTTAATACAAGTGTTTATTTTATATTTCAACCTTTGAATATGAGGAATGTAGTGGACATAGTAAGTGACCGGTGGAGCCCGCTATAGATCATTGGTAAATCGGTAGGTCTCATGAGACCATTTGACATGGAATTGGCCGAGTCCTTTCCCAAATTTGATATATGCTTTTGGCCGAGGCCATAATCATTTTTAGACCTCTAGGATAATGGCTTGAAAAAATCTTTATTAATGTCCTCATTGTACATTCCCTAATTATTAAAATCTTATTGATGGTTCATATGGTTATTCGACTAGTATAATACCCATGACTATGTTTTACTATGGCATTATATACTCATCTCATATTCCTACCATAAATTGTTCATTTTTATTATCTATAATGGCATGTGTTTTAAATTATTCACCATGCCTAATGTTTATGTTATCTTCCACTGTATTTTTTACCCTTACTAAGTGTTTGAGCTCACCCCTTTCATTTGTTTTATTTTCCTACGATTACAATAAATGTATTATGATTGATAAGGAAAGTTAATCTATGGAATTAATGGAATTCTCGAAGGATCATTTATGTTGTGCTTTATTTTATAATTATTAATGTAAACTTCATATATGTAATCTTTCTTCCAAGACTACTAAACTATCGGCGTTTCAGGACATGATTCCTTGTAATCATGCAAATGTATTGAAATAATGCAACAACTCTGGGTTTCTAGGGTTGGGGTGTTATAGTTGGTATTAGATAAATTTTAATAACAACCTTCGAAATAGATTTAGAAAAAACATTCATTAGATAACATTAATCTAAGATAGAACATGATGATTAGTATAGAAGAACATACAAGATTATTGATATTGTAGTGATTTTGTTAGTTTTCCAAGAAATACATCCCTATCTGGATACAAGCTGGTAGTGGCGGCTCTAGAACATATGTACCTAGGGCTAAAACCAAAAATGACCTCTTTGAGTTAGACTCAAACAGGAACTAGTGCACGACAACGGGAATTACTACACCTTTGGTTATGAAACTCCTAGGGGATATTCTTAAGATAATTCAAATTTTCAATACAGTCCATTATGAAGAATTTATGAGTAAATACTTCCTCAAAGTAATCCTTATATGATTATATATTATATGAATAATCGTTTCAATTTACGTCAGATATTTTAAAATTTTGGAATTATGCACTGTGATTCAGAAACTAACCTAGTGTATTCTATTGTTTATAAATTGTGCTTAGTTGAAAAAAATGTGAACTCCAGTAATACAGCTGAACCAAATATTAAGAAGGACCATATTTTACATGGTATTAAGAAACAATTTATAAGGTAAATAGTCTCCCAATTATTCTCATCATACGATGAAATTCTATCATTTGTTAATAAGATATGTAAATAATTCTTTGATTCTAATTGCTTTGAAGGAGATAAATAGAAGAAAATGATAGAAGAGATAATGATGGGTAAAGGGAATAGGGGAAGAAGTATTTTTCTATATGTGATAACTATGGAAATAATCAACTGGCTAAATGATTAATGTTAATGGGAGTTTACTATAGGTGTGGATAAAAATGACACCAAGTGATTGCAAGGGTATGAAAAATGTTTCATATGTACAATGCTTCATTGGCAAGGAGTTGGTACACTATGCGTAGAAATGATCAAATCATCAGTGTATAACCTAAATGATTCCATTGGATAATAATCATGTTGTGATACTAACAAAGATGAAGGGGAATGCTTATATTTGTTATGTTGTTATTAATGTACTGTGTCATTTGAGTATTGTATTAATGATGTATATTTGATAATAATTATAGAGTATAATAGGATTGTGTTTTAGTACTATTTCATTAAGGACTTGAGATTGTCTGGAACCATGAAAAGTGATTCAATAGCAGGTTAAATTAATTGGAAAATATATGGCTGAGAGAAAGATAAAACATAATATGGTTCTGATATGGAGGTATTGATTTTGGAATAATATATAATTGATATGGATAAATTATATTGGATATTCTTGAATACCTTGAAATTGATTAATGATTTGTATATTCCATCATTGTTGGAGTTTAAACATTTTTTGGATAGAAAGAGTACGTTCAGTATTCAATAAGGAATAAGGGAGCATTAATATAATAAATGAGGTTTTATGGTAATTCAGGGTGACATGGTGTTTTAAAAGAATACATGATGAAGGTATTCATATGTTATTACGTGGAAAAAGCGATCTTCATTTTTATTACTTTCTTTATAAATTTTTCATTGTGTTTTTGGACATTAGTATTTTGGTTAAGTCTAAAGGTTAGAATGGATTAAGTTTGATGTTTGATACTATTCTTAAGGTTAAATAATTTCTTAAGATTATTTTTGGATTGTTATAAAAATGATATCCTGAAAGTCGGGCAACAACCCATCGCGTCCAGCCAGGGGCACAAGACTTGAACCTGCAACCAAAGAAAGACAAGGGTGCATCACCTTTCACTAGTCTACGTGATTTTCGAGTATGAATAATGTAGTTTAATTTAATTGGTATGATAGATAAATTATAAATTAATTTTTTTGGAAGGATATTTGATTAAGATAAATAGATTATTTTTGAATTCTATTATCTTTTGGACTGAAAGATGAGTATTTGTTATGAATTAGTTGAAGGATGAAACTATACATGTCATATATATATATATATATCCTCTTATTCTATGAATAAATTTAGTCTTTATCTTTAGGGAAGGTATTCTAAAACCAAAAATGTGTTTCCCTAATACCATATAATTTGTTGAACCGATGATATTTTACATCATCTTGGATTGATGGATTTGAGGCCCTCAATTTTACACGTGATTGTGATTAATGACCTCAATCACTGCTTATAAATATTTTTGTTTTTCCCCCAATTATGTGACTCTAATTTCCACCATTGTTATCCTAATCGAGATCATAATTTGGTGATGACATTTTCATTTCATTTTCCCTCTTATTAAGACTAAATCTTATTAACCCAATTTCAGATGTTGTTGTTCTACAAAGTTATTTTTTTATTTTTAACCATTTATTTTCGAAAAACAATTTCAAATTTGAAGGACACAATTTTTTGAAGGAGGGGATAATGTAACAACCCATTATTTCATAGTATGTTATCTCATTAATGTAATTCAATAGCTTGCGCTACATGTAACACCGAGTTTGAGAGCACCACAACCTACCAAACTAAACATTCAAAAAGTGGTAATGAATAGTATTAACTGAATTTTGAATATTATATACTCTATATAATTTTAACATCCATATTATTTTTTTCTAAGACAAAATATTAGGACAAATTCATTTTTCAAATAAAAAAGCATTTTTCAGAAAATGCAATTTTACCGCCTTTTAGTGGTGAACCCTTTTTAATCCATTATTTGACACTATTATATATTCAATTTGTCAAAATAAGATTCTTCTTTATAATCGGAAAATTAAAATTTTGTTTTGAAATTTTTTTGGTGTTTTTCAAATAATTTCATACATGGGTGAATAGTGAAAATATGAAATTTTAAATGAAAATAAATTTTTAAATAAAAATAATTTAGAGTGTTAAATTATGAATTTTAATGGTTTTTAAGTATAATTAAACTATATTTTTATCATTTAATACAATTTAGCTCATTATAAAAAAAATTTCACATTTATATTTTACATAAACACATGTCCATCTTTTGAAAGTTTTTACTTTTTAAAAACCCGCTCTGTGGTTTTGGGGATAAGAATTGATTTTAAATTAATAAATATTACTTATATGTTTTGAATTCTAAATAATATACTTCATTTTTGAATTCAGAATATCAAAATTAGATTAGGGTGAATTTTTGTTATTTTTTGGAAAACGTTTAATTTTTTATGAATATTGAAAAACCATGTGCTATCATTTAAAACAAACATTTTATTTAGATAATTATATATTTTATTTAAATTTATTTTAAGTAAAAATAGATATATAATACCTCTATATGTCAATGTAATCCATTTGAGTCATTTTATAATAAAATTATATGTATAAAATTTCATTGAACTTTTTAACAATTTTTACCCACCTTCTAGGGACATTTACAAATTTTCATAAAACATAATTTTACTACTTCTGTGAGTTGAATTTCAAAAAAATGAGACTCATGGTTGACATCAGTAAGTAAAATGTTGTCTAATAATATGAAAATAGTTTTTTATGAATAGTATATTTTGATTTTTATTTACCATGGTTAAAAGTTAATAGGGTTATTAAGGGTAAAAGTGATATTATAGTTACCCGCACACAAGTTATAATTCTATTTGATAAGTGTAATTCGACAAAAAAAACCTTAGAAATAAAATATTATCCTTTTTTGTCCACTTGGATTAGATTAGGACATTTATTATTATTTTATTTAAAGGAGAGATAAAAGTATTAAATTCAATGTTTAATAACTAAAAAAAATTTATATAGAGTTACGCACAATATAAATTCGACTACAGATATTCATTTTAAATATAAATATATTTCCTACATAATGGTATTTTATTTATATATTTTTGAAATTAAATAATTTTATTTATATTTCACCCAATGATGATGTAGTAATTACATTATTATTTAAATATTAAAATAATTGGTATTATAAATATCCAAATAAATGTAAATTGAGACTTCTAATGAATTACACTAATTTTATAGGTTAATATTACATGTTACAGTTGATTAGATGTAGTTTTTCCGAAGTTATAAGGTTGTTATGATTTCACAAAAACAAAATACCAAATAGTTTCCAAATTGACATAAATAAATTTTTAAAACAAATACTATATTACAGGTTGATATAATATTCATAAAAATATAAGGATTGACGAAAGGGTTTAAATAAAATTATATATGTCATTTATGAACCACATGATGTTCTTTAAGAAGTTTTGTGTGAGTTTATTTACCATATAGTGTAAAAATACATCAAGACGTGTTAAAATTAAATTAATAAACTATGAGTTAAATCTAAATGGTATAGTTAAAATGGTAACCTTAACATATCTAAAACCTATTGGTTGATAGAAATTTGACCCATAACCAATTAAAGCTCTAAATAAAATAATTGTGCTATTAGAAACAGAAAATTATTTTATTAGAAAATAATATTTCTAACATTTCCTAAAGTGACCATCACATCTCTTATAAAAGGGTAAATTCCCTTATCTTAATTTCACACATCCAAAACCATTTTTTCTCGGCCAAACCCAGAGCAAATAATATTTAAAACTTTTCATTTTTTTATTCACCCACTTCCTGTTTATTTGTTGTTTCGAAACCCAAATAATAACTCTAGTAAATACTACATATTGGGATGTTATTATAAATATGGTACAACCATATTCATTATTTTAATCATCCTATAAATGAAAATGTCACCATACATGTGTACGTACAGTTTACCAACTCTACGTCATGTTGTAGTTTGTTATTCAAACAATTCACTATTTGGATGGGTATAATAATGAGTATAACTGATATAATTAATAAATATAACATTTTACTTATTCTGTGTATATGATCTAGTATCTAGTTATATACTATTTCACAATCAATATAATGATATTGTTGCTCGTGCGTACGTACGGATTACAGTCTTAATGAGGCGATGAGATTCATTCCGACGTTCACCATTCAACGATGATTATAAAAATATATATTATTAATAAGTATGTAATATATGACATAATAATTCTACTAGAGATATATATATATGTATATATTTATTTACTTACATATATCTTATTCACTTAATTCCGTTCATTATGATATGAAAAGAGAAACATCATTTATGTGTACGTACGGACTACCGTCTCCATAAACGGTGCCTTCCATTCCATATATATACCTATCATAAATATTTATATTCTAAATATATAGGATATATAAATCATGGTCTATATTCTAGAAGTATTTAAATCATGATCTAAATGATACGATCAAGAATAACTTGTTAATACATGTATGATAAAGAAAGCGATTATTAACCAAAACATTATTTTAAAATAGAAATCATTACTAAATGGGTATTATAACGTCATAAATGAGTCATGTATGATATATTAAATATTAATATGGTTCTGTTATAATTTAATTAAATACTATGGTCATTATAAAAGAGGTCCAACGTACACTCGACCAAAAGAAAGTGCAAAATAATTGTTATTTCCTCAATCTCATTATTATCTGATATTGTTTATGTGTAAGTATTTAATGGGACATATTTATCATCGATAACCATATTTCATAATAATTTTTTCAAAAGGAATATTTTAAGGTTTTATGGGTGGGTCTATTTACCTATATCATCATTTTAAATGTTTTAAATGTTCATCTTTCAAAATATTTTTAATTAATGTCCATGCTCTCAAAATGATTTTAAGGATTTATTCATATGGACATGAATTTTTTGAAATGAAAATTCCTTTCCAATGTTTCAAAGTGTTATGGGACACTTTTATTTAAAAATCTTTTTTAAATTTCTTCTTCCATAAATTTGAGAATTTAACATGTTTTCATGAAAAAATTATATTTCTCTCAGATAATTTTACAATTAATTTTCATCTATGTAAACATCCTTAGATGGATTTTAAACATGATTGAAGTCGAATTATTATGATAAATATCTTCAATATAGTATTGAATGTTTTTTGATATATTTGACTATGGATGTGTTATTTTAATACCATTCATGATTTATGGTTAAAGTATTCACATTTTGTATGAATGTTCTAAAAAAACTGTTTATGTTATGTTTCAACATTTTTATATGAAGAATGTATTGGACATAGTAAGTTATGGGTAGGTACCGCTATAGATCCTCGGTGCATTGGTAGGTCTCATTAGACAATTAGACAAGTAATTGGATGAGGCCATTCCCAAAATTTGATATATGGTTTTGTCTGAGGCCTTAATCATTTTTAGACATCTTGGCCATGGCCTGGAAAAAATGTTTCAGAATGTCCACCAATGTACATTCCGTCATTATGAAAATAACATAGATGGTTCATGTGGTTGTTAGACTAGTAGAATACCCATGACTATGTTAAATTATGGAATTAATTACTCATCTCATATTCCTTCCATAAAATGTTCATTTTTATTACTTGTAATGGAATGTGTATAAAATTATTCACCATGCCTAATATTTATGTTATCTTCTGCTGTATTTCTTTATATTACTGAGCGTTTGAGATCACCCCTTTATTATGTTTTATTTTTCTAGTATTAGAAAAAGTGTAATATGATTGATAATCAAGGTTAAGCTATGTTATTAATGGAGTTCTCAAAGGATCATTTATTTTGTGTTTTATTTTCTTATGAATAATGTAATGTTCATGTATGTAATCTATTTTCCATGACTGCTAAACTAACTGTCTTTTGTGACTTGATTTCTTGTAATCATAACAATTTATTAAAATAATGCACCGACCTTGGGCTCCTATGGTTGGGGAGATATAGTTTGTATCATAGTAAGTTTAACAACAACCTTGGAAATAGATTTTGAAGAAATCTCACTGGAGAACATTACTGTAAGATAGAACTTGAGGATTAGTATAGAATAAATTCCTAGAACATTGGTATTGTTGGGATATTTTTAGCTTTCCAAGAAATTAATCCCTATAGGGATACGATTAGGTAGTGGCAGCTCTGTCATAGATGTACCTAGAGGTAAATCCCAAAAACATCTCTTTGAACTAGACTCGAATGGGAACTGGTGCACGAAGACGGGCCCTGCAGTACTCTTGGTTTCAAAACTCCCGGGGGATATGATTAGGATAATTCAAATTTTAATTACAATACATTATGAAGAATATAGAAATAAATACATCCTAATTTTTTTTATGATTATATATTATATTCATAATCATTTCAATTTAAGTAAGTTATTTTACATGTCTTTAATTCTGGATTTCAATTTATAAATTAACATGTTGTATGACATTGTTTAAAAATTTTGCCTAGTACAAAGAATGAGAAATCCAACAATACACATGATCCAATGATTAATAAGGATCATTAATTTCATGGAATTAAGACAACATTTAGAAGAGAAATAGACTCCCACGTATTATCATAATATGAAGAAATGGTATCACATGTTAATAAGATAAGTACAAAATTCTTTGAGTCTTACTGCTTTGAAGGGGAGAAATAGAATAAATTGATGGAAGAGAGAAAGATTGTTAAAGGGAAGAGGGGGATGAATTATTTTTCTATATGTGATAGTTGTAGAAAGAATAACCGAGGTAAATATTTGAAAGTAATTGGAGTTTGTTATATGTGTGGAGAAAAAGGAAACCATGTACATGAATGAAAGTGTAAGAAAAAGGTTTCAAATGTACAATGTTTCATCTGCAAGGAGTAGGGACTCTACATGAAGCAATGTCCAAATAATCATTGTATACCCCAAATGCTGATATTGGATAATAATCGAGTTATGATACTACCAATGATGAAGGGGAATGATTATATTTCTTATGATGTTACTAATGTATTATGTCATTTGGGTATTGTATTAATGATGTATATGTTATAATAATTATTGATTATAAAAGGATTATACGGCAGTACTATTTCATTAAGGACTTGAAATTGTTTGGAACCATGAAAAGTGACACAATAACTGCTTAAATTTTTTGAAAAATATATGGCTGAGCAAAAGAAAAACCGTAATATTGTTCTGATACTGAGGTAGTGATTTTGGAATAATATATGATTCATTTGGATAAATTATATTGGATATTCTTTACTACCTTGAAACTGAATAATGATTTGATTATTCTATCATTGTTGGAGTTTACAACATTTTTGGATAGAAAGAGTATATCCAATATTCTATAAGGAATAAGGTAGAATGAATGTAATAAATAAGGTTTTATGGTAATTCATGGTGTTATAGTGTTCTAAAATAATACATGATGAAGGTATTCATATTTTATTATGTAGAAAAAGAGATCTTTATTTTGTTTACCATCCTTATAAATTTTGGCATGTGAGTTTGGACAGAAGTATTTTTTGATAAGTCTAAAGCTTGGAATGGATTAAGTTTGACGTTGGATACTATTAATAAGGTTAAAACATTTCTTAAGATTATTTTTGTATTGTTATAAAAAGGACATCATGAAGGTTAGGCGAAAACCCATCGCATCCCGCAAGGGGGGCGAGAATTGAACCCGAAACCAAAGAGAGACAAGGGTGTATCACCTACCACTGGCCCACGTGATGTCCTGATTATTATAATGTATTTTTTTTAAATTATATGTCATATAAACTATAAATTCATTTTTTTGGAACCCTATACTATAAGGAAAAATACAATATTTTTGAAATCTGTTATCTTTTGGAGTAAAGATGAGATTGTGGCACGAATTAGTTGACGGATGAAACACTACTTGTCATATATATATATATATATATATATATATATATATATATATCCTCTTATTCAATGAATAAATTAGTAAATAAATTTTAGGGGAGGGATCTTAAAACCAAAAATGTGTTACCCTAATACAATAAAATTTTTTAAACTGATTATATTTTACATCATCTTAGATTGATGGCTTTGAGGCCCTCATTTTTACACTTGTTTGTGATTGATGACCTCAATCACTCCCTATAAATATTTACATTTTTCCTCCAATTATGTTTCTCTAATTTCCACCAATGTTCTTATAATCGAGATCATAATTTGGTGGTGGATTTTTCATTTCCCTTTCCCTCATATTAAGACTAAATTTTATTAACCCATTTTCAGATGGGGGTTTTCCACAAAGGGTTTTTTTCTATTTTGAACTGTTTATTTTCAGAGAAAAATTTCAAATTAGTAGGAAGAAATTTATTAAAGTAGGTTATAATGTAACACCCCAAGATTTGATAGTATGTTATCTTATTAAATTAATTCAATAGATTGCGCTACACACAACACCGAGTTCGAGAGCACCCCAACTTTCCAAACTAACCATTCAAAAATTCGTTATGAATAGAATTAACTGAATTATGAATCTTATATCCTCTAAAAAATTTTATCATCCATATTATGTGTTTCTTAGACATAATATAAGATCGAATTCATTTTTTTAGGTAAAACATGTATTTTTTAGAAAATGCAATTTTACCCCCATTTAATGGGAAACCCTTTCTTAATCCAATATTTAAAACATTTAAATATTCAATTTTACCAAAAAAACATCCTTAGAATTAGAAAAAAAAATTAGTTTTGATAAATTTTTGTGTTATTCTGATAACTTACATATTTGGGTGAATAATGAAAAATAGTAAATATTAATTAAAAAAACATTATTAATTGAAATAATTTATTCTGATAAATTATGAATTTGAATGGTTTGAAAGTAAAATGATATTATATTTTTATCATTTAATACAATGGAGGTCATTATAAGTAATTTCACATTTATATTTTACATAAACACATGTCAATCTTTTAATAGTTTTTAATTTTTAAAAACCTGCTTTGTGGTTTTGGGAACGAGAATTGATTTTAAATTAATAAATTCTACTTATATTTTTTCAATTTGGTAAAATAGAATTTATTTTTCAATTCATAATATCAAAACTATATTAGGGTAATTTTTTTGTTATTTTTTTTTGAAAACATTCAATTTTTGATGAGTAGTGAAAAACATTGTGTTATTATTTAAAACAAGAATTTTTATTTAAATAATTTTTTATTTTATATAAATTTATTTTAAGTAAAAATAGATACATAATACCTTTATAAGTTAAATTTAATTCATTTGAATAATTTTATAATAAATTTAGATGAATAATTTTTTAAAATTTTTTTAAAGTTTTTACCCACCTTCTAGGGGTATTTGCAAATTAGCATAAAACATAATTTTACCACATATGTGAGTTGAATTTAAAAACTGCAAGACACATGGTGGACATCAGTAATTAAAATCTTGTTCAATAAGATGAAAATAATTTTTTATGAATAGTAACGTTTGACTTTTATTTACAACGGTTAAAAGTAAATATGATAATTAAGGGTAAAAATTATATTATAATTCTCATAACACATGTCCAAATTCAATTTGATAAGTATAATTCGACCAAAAACAACCTCAGGAATAAAATATTATCCACTTTGGTCCAATTTTATTTTATTAGGACATATATTATTATCTTATATAAAAAATAGTTAAAAGTGTTAAATTTAATGTTTAATCACTAAAACAAATTTTATATAGGGTTACACACAATATAAATTAGAATATAAATATTAAATAGAAATATAAAAATATTTCCTACATAATTTTATTTTATTTTTAATTTTTTGACATTATATACTTTAATTTGTTTATGACATAATGATGAAGCAGTAATTACCTTATTAATGAAATATTAAAATAATTGGTATCATAAATATCTAAATATATTTAAATTGAGACTTATGATGAATTACACTAATTTTCAAGGTTAATATGACATTTTATGGTAGATTATATATATTTTTCACTAAGATATAAGGTTGTAATTAATTTCACAGAAACAAAATAAAAAATAGTGTCAAAATTGAAATTAATTAATTTTTAAAACAAATATTATATTATTGGTTGATATAATATTTTTAAAATTAAATGGTTCATCCAAATGGCTTAAATAATATTATATATGTCATTAATGAGCCACTGTAGATTCTATGGGATGTTTAGAGTATATTTTTTAACCATATAGTGTAATAATACAAGAAGACATTGTAAAAGTTAAACTATTTATCTAAGAGTTAAATAAAAAAATATAAGGTCATATTGGTAACCTAAAAATGAATAAAATGTATTGTTTGATAGTGTTTCGACCCATAACCACCTAATTCTAGAAATAAATTTTTTTAGAGCCATTAGAAACCGAACAATATTTTATTATAAAATAATATTTAAAGCATTTCATAAAGTTACTGTCACCTCTCTTATAAAAGGGAACATCCCCTTCTCTTAATTCCACACCTCCAAATCCATTTGGATCAAGAACACTTACAACGTATCCTCCCAACATACATTACATAAACCTAGAGTCCTTACTTTGATAATAATGAAAATATAAGGATCCCTTTTGATCAACTCGAAAGGAAACACCCGAAGAAGAGGTAATAATTTCACCACCGTCATTTAAGTTCTTTTCTTCTTCCACCTCCTCTTTCATTGTTGTTTCCATACCAAAATAATAAATAGATTAACTCCAACATAGTTTTAATTTATTATAAATATGGTAAAACCATAATCGTTATTCTATCCATCCTATAAATGAAAAAGTCATCATACGTGCGTACGTTCAACTTACCGTATCCACGTTGTGGTGTAGTTTTTTATTCAAATACTTCATTATTTTGTATGCGTATAATAATGAGTGTAAATGATATAAATACTAAATATAACATGTTAATGATTCTGTATATATGATATACCATCCAATTACATATTATTTCACCATCAATATAATGATATTTTCGCTAGTGTGTACGTACGGATTATCGTCTCCACGACGCGATGAGATTCATTCCCACGTTAATCATTTAACGATGATTATAAAAAATATATATTATTAATAATTTTTTAATATATGACATAATAATTTTATTGTAGATATATATTTATTTATTTATTTACTTACATATAACTTATTCACTTACTTCTGTTAAATACGATATGAAAACGGAAAACGGCATTTATGCGTACGTATGGCCTATCATCTGTATAAATAGTTCCATCCATTTCATATATATATCTCTTATAAATGTTTATATTCTACATATATAGTATGTATAAATCATGGTTTATATTCTGGAATTATTAATAAATTATTTAAATGATACGATCAAGAATAACAAGTTAAAACACATACGATAAAGAATGTTATTATCTCCCAAAATGATAATTTAACAAGGAAATCATTACTAAATGGGTAGTATAAAGTCATAAATGAATCATTTTTGATATAGTAAATATGACTATGGTTCAGGTATAATTTAATAACATAATATTGTCATTATAAAGGAGGTTAAGCATACCCTCAACCAAAGGAAAGTGTATGGTAAGGGTTATTTCGTCAATCTCATTATTATCCGACATTGTTTATGTGTAAGTATTTACATTGATAGATTTTATAATCAATACCCATATTTTATATAAATGATTTCAAAAGGAGAATTTTAATGTTTTATGGGAGTGTCTATTTTACTAGATCATCATTTTAAATGTTTTAATGATTTATCTTTCTAAATCCTTTTAATTAATGTCCATGTTTTCAGAATGATTTTAAGGATTTATTTATATAGACATGAATTTTATGAAATGATAATTCTTTTCAATAGTTTCAAAGTGGTATGCGATATTTTTATTCAAAAATATATTTTAAATTACTTTCTTTAAAAATGAGTGACATTAATATGTTTTCATGAAAAAGTAATATTTCTCTCAAAGAGTATTATAAATCATTATCGTCTATGTCATGATCTGTTGATGGATTCTAAACATGTTTGTAGTTGATTTATTATGATACAAATGTTCCATATTGTATTGAATGTTTTGTGATATATTTTATTGTGGATGTGTTATTTTTACACCATTCATGGTTTATGGTTTAAGTATTGACAATTCATATGCTGGTTTTAATACAATGGTTTAGGTTATGTATCAACCTTTTCATATGAGGAATGTATTGGACTTAGTATGTTACAGGAGGAGCCCGCTATAGCTCCTTGGTGCATTGGTAAGTCTCATAAGACAATTAGAAATTTAATTTCCCAAGACCTCTCATAAATTTGATATACGGTTTTGGCTGAGGCCTTAGTCAATTTTTCACATCTTGGAAAAGGCCTTAAAAAATGTTTCAGAATGTCTGACATTATAAATTCACTCATTATGAAAATATTATTTATGGTTCATGTGGTTATTCGACTATTACAATACCCATTACTATGTTTTATTATGTAATTATTTACTCATCAAATATTTCTACTATAAAGTGTTCATTTTTATTATTTGTAAAGGCATGTGTTCTAAATTATTCACCATGCCGAATGTTTATGTTATCTTCTGTTGTGTTTCATACCCTTAATGGACGTTTGAGCTCACCCCTTTCTTATGTATTATTTTCCTAGGATTACGAGAAGTGTATAATGATTGATAAGAATGGTTATGATTGGGTATTAATGGTGTTTTCAAAGGATCATTTATGTTGTGTTTTATTTTCTAATAAGTAATTTAACATTCATGTATGTAATATATTTTCCAAGACTGCTTAACTATCGGTCTTTCGGGACATGATTCTTTGTAATCATGCCAATGTATTAAAATAATGTACTGACTCTGGGATTCAAGGGTTGGGGTGTTACAATAATAATAGTTAAAATTATTTTATTAAAACATTAGAAATTAAGTAAATTATAATATCTTTGAATAATATACCATGGGTTATACCAAAACACTATTTTATGAGACCATTGTCAAACTCATTTTGAAATCCATCTACTAGCTTAATGATGTAATCCATTTTAAATAACAAACATGGTTTCTCTCAACTAGCCTCATTGGTGGCATAGCCCACCAGGACTTTCCCAACCATGGGGATCAAGTCCATCTAATCACTACTAAATAGAAACTATATCTTAACTCTCACTATGACACCTAGGATCCCATAATAGTAAGTTAACGGATAAATGAGGAGGTTATCATACACATGTCTCAAACATGGGTGCCAATGTAAATTCCATTCCCACATATTGATAACATACAGAAGGTGACCCTCTATAATAAGAGAAAAATCATGTGGTGTCCCTACATAAAGATATATTGTTGAAGGTTCTAACTGAGCCTAGACCTCAAAAGAGTTCTAAAAAACATCCAAAAAGTAAATTTTCCAAACAAGAGTTAGCGTTAGATATAAATAATAATAATGTGGAACCCATTTTAAATATATATTTCATATTTTCAATCCATTTAAAAAATAAATCCAACATCCAATGTTCATAATATTTTTATCAAATAAGGAAACATGATTTAAAAAATAATAACTCAAGAGAAAACATAGAAAATTAAAACATACATGGAACAAACTCATTCTAATCACCCCAAAAATTTACTATATTATATTTACATTATAATATAACAAAAGGACATGAATAAACATGAAATTAGTCCTATTTTTTAAATTAAAAGCTTGAACATAGGGAAACCACCACCAAACACGATTCTTTGGTTAATTTCATGTAGAAATCAACTCTTTTATGCTTAAACACAAATAAATTTATATATATATATAGGTGAAATTTTTATGGACTTATATATATGAGGTAATATATAAAAGGTTGTTATATATATGCATTACACAAGCATATTTTTGTAGGTGACATTCACAAATAGAAGTCCACAGTACACTATAAAAACATCAGAGAATAACAAATTATGAAATAAAAAATTAGAAATTGACCAAAGAATTATAAAATAAGAATAATTAAATATAAAAAATTGAAACAAACTTCACTCAACAAATGTTTTTAGAAAAGGCCTTCATCTAATCTTATGAGCCCTAAAAACCAGGAACCAATAGTAGAAATACCTAAAATTAGGTTAGGGATTGGATGGGTCACATGAACCACAAGGGGGGTGGGAAACTAATCAATAGTGGAAGGAAGAGGAGGAGAGGAGAATGAATATAATATAGGATATCAAACCAGAAATCTGAAGATGAAACTGTTATTGAGGGAGTGTGTGGGGGATTTCGAGTGCTCGAGTGAGACCTCTTAGGCGGTTGGGTCGCGCAAGATATGGGAAGAGGAGGGGGAATCAGTTATTGAATGGGATGGGGAGTAAAAACCCCTTATCAATTATAACATAATAATAATTAATATAATAATTATTATTATAATCAGGAATTCTATTATTATTATGATAATATTTTTAAAATATTTTTTTATGAAAAATTGGATGGTGGCATGATTTGGGCACATGGTCTGCCAAACTGTGTTCCAACCATGTGTTTACTTTTTTCTAATATAAAATTAGGCTTCAATGGATTATAATTAGGGGTGTATACTTGTGCTCATAGACATGCACAATGGACAATGACACTATTTGGGACACAAGGTTTTTACTATGTAGGGACATTGTTCTCCTAAACATGCACAAACCATGCATTTTATTCTTCCCACTATAGAAACCATCATTTTTTCGAAAAATAAAATTGCAATTCCCAAAAATTAAATTATTTCCAAAATGAAATAAAATAATAGAGATGTTTCGGGTTAGGTTGTGAAAATTATCACCTCCATTAACACTTTTGTACCCATAAAATTCATCAAGATTAAATGAGGGGAAAAGAAGATCTCTCCAATAAACAGGAAGCCTTTAAACCAATGATGAATCCAAATGACACCAAAAAAAATCACCACTTACACATGTGTTCCCTCTTAAATTCACAAGTCACACTCAAACCATCTCAAGAGTGAAAACGTATATATAGATAGGGGTGAATTAGAGGGGTCTCCCAGCCAATTAAAAACTAATTGTCCCTGACCAATCCCCTATAGAAGTGGATATCTAAAACCAAAGAGACTAAAATATACCACTACAAAAAACCAATATCTGTAATTTTAATAGGATGTGATCATCTACAAATGGGAAGAACCAAAAAATTAATCAGTTCAGAAATAATTTCATCTATTAAAAAGTACACATTCAAAAAGAAAAACTAAGAATATCTCAAAAAAATGAGGACACCAAAACATAAAAAGAAAAAGGGTCCCAAATGTAGTCACCCACAAGGGAAGAAAACATAGTTGGATTCATCTCCGATGTCTTAGAAAAGAAGTCTGATATATAACTGTACACCAGATAATTCCACAACTTTGTGAAAATATTTACTCTATAGAATATGTTTCGATCCTTGATGACTTGAATAATTTGTTTCCCCAATTTTGGGAGCTCACAACCTCTAACCATGTCTTCCTCCTTTGGAAACATGACATAAAAACTTCTCCATAGGACTCATATATCCACACTGTCGAAAAGTATTCTAAGGATTTTAATGAATGGATTAGAGTTATGAAACTTTCCTCACCTGAAGAAAATGGTTTAGTGTTACATCAAACATTAAATAATAGCTGATAAAGTGTACTTCCCAGTAATATGTTCCTTTGGCTCAACATCCTCACTAGATAGGGAACCCTTCATGATTACTTCAATAAACTGGATTTGTAACTGCCAAATGCATCCCTATACAGACCAACACAACTAGGAACACCTCATCCACCAACACCTCATAAAAATCCTAAATAAGATAATGTGGTCCTTAATATCTATATAGAAACCCGGAATAAATAAAAGAGCTTTAAACTGATCTTTTGATGCTAAATATGAAGAAAATAAACTATACAATTCAATATGAACAACAAAACCCTTCACCATATATTTTATTATTTAAATTCCCACATGATCTACTATCCTTCAACCTATATCGATCCTCGACCACCATGAAAACTAGGAAAGAGATGAAAATAACACAACCCCAGCACATCAATGGTAGTCTGGAAAAAACCATCAACCCAACAAGACCCCTCAGAAATCATTGGACCTTTTTGGATAAAATTATCCAAATAACCTTGAAAAACTCAACCAAATCAACCTTGAACCAATATTCAGCCAAATTATATTTCAAAACAATCACCATCCTCATACACCAACACATCATAATACTATATCGAAAATAAAATAAAATATAAACCGAAAGATATCCATAACACCACCAAAATATAATCCAAGAATCCTCTTTTTAGATCCTCCATTTCCAAATATATATCAGACACCAAATACAATTTAAAATTACACACATCATTTCATATTCTATTCGAATAAAATAATTACAAAAAACAACCAACCATACTAAAACTAAAAATTTCAAAATGGAAATTCCCAAAACACAAATGAATACATCATACAATTACTCACTCATCCAAATAAAAAAAATTACATTTTTAAAAAACATTATAAAATAAAATAATTTCAAAAATGTTGGGCACTCACTAATGGTATTACATGAATCACCAAACACATTCATTCTCATTTGAACTCAAATACACATCAACACATGTAACTAACTATACAATTTCGACATTCATATATCCATATATGGGATCTTTCATAGAAATACCAATGGTAAAAACTGGACATTTTCATTTCCAAAACAAAACATATAACCAAGATTTCAAACTCCCAACTAATTTTCAAATCTTCTACTTATCATTAAATAAGAACATTTCCAAATTCTTACGAAACTTCTATTTCACATTTCACATTTCACAAAATATCTCAAAAATACCATATTTTTTTCAAATCTATTTTGGATTTACATTTTATGAAACTACTCAAATGTTACAAAACAAATCAAAAAATACATTCCATTTTCAACATAACCTATTTCATATTAAAATAATAATGTTTTTTCATTTTTTAAATCCAATTTAAATAAACCAATTACCTTTTTTAAAACCGAAGTGAAACACCCCAAAAATAAAAACAAACCACTAAAAATCATAAAAAGGAGAACTAATAACTCAATGGTTGAAAAAAAAAACATAAAAATGCATCCAATACCCATAACTTGGTCAGATGGTTTTTATGATCATGCTTCATCATGAAACTACATTAGAGATTAATAACGGTATTTTCATGTTCTATGAAGGGTTTTCCTGACCATGTAGAGTAAAAATGAATCATCTAAATTCCTCTTAAAATAAAATATAAACATTGGAGTTTAACAAATCAAATAGCCAAATATCAAAACCAACAATAAATTATCTAAAAAAGACAATAAAACCTCAAACCATCCAAGATAAAAGCTAGGATTTCACCGAAAAATCATCTTAAACCACCATTGAAATTCAATAATCCTTTCGAATGTGTGGAGGTCAAGAACCTATAAACAACTCAACACTCAAATTATAAAAATCCTCACACTAATCTATGGCACATCTCTAAATAACAAGGGATAATTATTTGATAACATTTTTCACAAACCAAACTCGGTCAACTCTAAACCAGTCACCCGAACCCTCCCACAACAAGGCGTGAGAGGCATTCTCAATCCTCTGAGGATAGATAATTGTTCAGGGAAACATGTATAACTCAATTGGGAATGATTTATCCCAATAATTATAGATAAATATTTATGAACTACCTGAATAAATTATATACACTAACAGTGTTAAATAAATAAAACTAAACGGATAAACATACCTCTATGTGACCTCATGTGTGTCCACATAAAAAAACCACGCTCGCAATGAGAGTAATACAAAACTGGAAGAACTTAAAATTGAAAAAGATAATGTATAAATGATAACAAGGATTATCAGTGGGTTTTCAAAAGAAAGAACCATCCAATGTGCCTTACATTTAGAATGAAAACAATTTCATGTTAGTTTGAAATAAATATATTAAAAAAAGGGTTTTATTTCATTTTAAAACATGTAAAGAGATAATAATTTCAAAAGAACAATTTTCATTCTTTTAAACAGATTATATATAATCAAAGACTCCCTGATAACCCCATTATTATAAAAAACATACAATAACGAGAAATTTCAATGAGAATCAGTAAATAACTTACCACAAGTGCTAAAATAAATTATCCTAGTAGAATGATAATAGATAAAAAATTATAAACAAAATAAAAATGAGGGAATCTAGAATACATGGGAATTATATATGTTGGGATACACCCAAAAAATATGTGATGCGATGCTAGACTTGTTAGGTTATGAGTCCACCTATTGTCCTATCTATGTGATCCATGGTCAAAAACAAAATTGGATACCCTATACAATCCTCTGTAGTAGAAAAACCCCCATGAACTTTATTTATCATAGGGATCTAATCTGACTAATCAAAAATAAATATAAATTATCTCTCCACTCTCACTACAACTCCTATGATCCCATAAATGTATTAAAATATATTAACAAGGAGGTCTCAGCCACATGACATTAAAACAGGTGCCAACATGAAATCCTTTACCACTTTTAACACCATCCATCCAAAGACCCACATTAACTAGAGGAAAACCCTGGGTGTACCTATCATATTAAATTTATTTGATGTTTCCATCCATGGATACATATCATCAGAATTAAAAAAGATTTTCTAGGAAATAATTGTTCAATACGGGCCTTATAATTTAAAATAAATTTTAATTTTTTGGAAACACATTTTATACATAAATTTCAAATTTTAAAACCATGTATAAAATATATCAAACATTATAGGTTCTTCAAATTTAAATCAAAGTGGGAAATATGAATCAATAAAAGAAAACCTTGGTGAAAACATAGTGAATTATTAAAAACCATGGAAGAAACTCATTTCAATCACAGAAACCATTTAATATATTATATTTACATCATAATATAATAAAAACGTTAATAAATAATCAATTAGTCATATTGTCTCAATTATAGGCTGGGGAATAGGGAACCTACCAAAAATCACGGTGCCTTTACTGATGGAAATCTAAATTCACACTTTTACTCTTACATACACATGCATTTATACATATATATACCCATAACCACAATGTTTATATTTTCCTCACCATGAATTAATATATAAAAAGAGTGTATATATTTATCCCTAACCCATGCATATGTATGTAGGTCACCTTCACAAAAGGTGGTCTATATCATAATATAAAAACACTATGAACTCAAAAAAATTTAAATCCATTATAAAAAATTGACCAAATAATTGAACTAGAATAAAGCCCACCTAAAACAAATTTTGAAACCACTTACATAGACAATCCTATCTAGAACAGACATTAATCCAATCCGGTAGTCCATAAAAACCATGAAACGAAAATATAGTTACCTTAAATTGGGTTACAGATTGGGTGGGTCATGTATAACACAAGGGAGAGGAAGGGGAACCACGAAATAGAAGGAGTAGGAGTAGGAGGAGATGAGAATAAATATATTGGAGTATATCACACCAAAAATCGAGAGTGTAAATTTTTATTTAATGGAGTGGGAGGGGGAGGAAAAGCACAACAGGGATCCCTTTATGTAAGCTGGGTAATGCATGATTAAGGAATTGTAGGGGTCTCAACAGTGGAGAGGGGTGGGGAGAAGAAACCACTTAAGGGGTTTAAAAATAATAATTATTTTAATCATATTAATAATAAAATTTATAATAATTATAATAATATAATTAGAACAATTTTTTGAAAAATTGGTTGGCCGCACAGTTTTTCAAACCATGCATCAACAAAGCAGTAATCTCTATCTAAGGGGACAAAGGAACACACATTATACCTAAGGGGGTGCATATATTTTCACTTACTTATTCCCATTTGATAGTTCTATTTTCTAGATTGTTTGTTTTTCACTAGGTTAGAACACAGTTTACCCTAATTATGCACCAACCATGCACTTTCTTCTCGGCGCCCCAAAAACCAACATTTTTAATGAAACCCACCCATGAATGCTCGAGTATAATGATAAGTCCAAAAATAAATAAAATAATATGGATATTTCAGTTCTAGGTGTGAAAATATACCATTTAAATCATAAAAATAAATAAATTGTATTTATATATAAAAAATTATTTTTATAATATCATTAAAAATATTCATTGAAAAACAATAAGAAATAACATTTTATTATTGTAAATTGTAAAAATGAAAAAATAAAATATAAATAGAAATATAAATGAAATTTTATTTTCAATAGCATAGAATCATGAAAAATAAACCATCTAATAAAGAAAAAACACATAAATGTTAAAATGATATTGAGCAGTAAATGCTTAAAAACGTTCTTTTCACACCTTTATAAAGAATATAAAAAATTTCCTTTATAGAAATCATTATGAAGATTAATTTTTAAACAATTTAAAATTTCAAATATATTTGAAAATTAATGTCATAAATCATCTAAATATACAATAGAACATTCTAGAAAAACTATTGAAGAAAATGTGTTCATTAAAATTCTCTAATATATTGAACTTAAATAATTAATAAAAACCCCACAAACTTTTAGAACAATAATATCATTGAAGAAATAACAAGAAAATTATATTTAAATATTATGAATAAATGTAAAATAAATATCTAATATATATAATAGGATTTTTATACGTCATAAAAATGAATATTGGGTCATAATACAAAACATTACTTAGATAAAGAAAATTGAGATGAAACCCAATTATTGTTTCAGTATGTATCAAATAAAAACCCCATGAAATATAGAACATTAAATAAAACATTAAATACCATGAATAAATTTTTTATAATGATGTATACTTTCAAATACCCAAGATACACCTTATAAATCAATAATCAGTGCATATTGTAAAACATGTCTTCTAGAAGGGAATTTGATATGAGAAACCCTTGCAGATTTTATAGCACCTAAATCAAAATCCGTTAAAATAAATAATTTTATTTTTACTATTAAAACATCTAAATTACATGAAAAAAATATTTTACTCAATTTATTGAGAAGTGAATCAAAATAAATTCATATAAATTAACACGAAATTGAAAATATGAAACATCTCTCATTGAATTGAGATTAAGACCAATAAAACCCTTACATGGGAACTTTTGTATCAGAAATCATTAATGATAAAAATATAAGGTTATTTAAATCCATTTTAAATCATGTAATGTATAATTAAATTCATATATAAAAATAATACATTACACATAAATGAGTTATTGTGGTGAATTTGAGGTATATCTCAAATAGCTGAAATAGAAACAATATACCATTACAAAGATTGTAACATTTGACATAAGAATCAATCAATTAAGGGAATATGTAAAATATATATCAGTCTAGTAAAAATAGATATAAACATATCATATAAAATCATATTATATAACATATATATTATTGGAATAAGATAGTCAATGGATATGTTTTATAACCTAAAGAAATGAAATCGATTTAATAATATTGTTATCTTAGATATCTGTTATGTCAAAAACAACCCAAAAACCCTATATAATAAATGGATATTTATTATTCATATATATAATAACCATATTAATAATTTAATTACTTTATATAATAAATTTCTAATTTCATATAATGAATATATTAATACTTTATTGTTAAAATTTATATTCTTGTATTATCCATTCTATTTCCCTTACATGATTTGGTTTAGGGTGTCTATCCATGAGTGTTATTCATGGGTTAGTCATCTCAATAATGTTCAATATATGGTAATTAAATTTTTTCATATATTTCTAAAGTCCAACAGTCATTTCACGAAATGTATGTTGATGGCTTTCAGGGAACACATAAGAATTCTATTTTTCCATGATTATAAAATCAATTAAAGAATTAAATTTCTATGTATATTTAATTTTAAAATATTATTAATATATAATTATTAACATATATAATACATAATTTTTATATATTATTCCAACTATTTATTTTATCATAGTAATTTACAAGATAAAAATTATAATAATGTTCATGTTTGGTGGTAAAACAGAGGAAAACATGATCATGTGATAATGATTTAATAAGTAAGAGAATGTTATTTTATAATGATATTATAAATTTTAAAGAATTTTTATTGTTTAAATTTTTTTTATTAAGGTGATTAAATAAATTAACAATGTATTATATTATGAAGGTAAAATAATGTTATTTGTATGAAGATGTTACTTATAAAGCGTCTTATTATGCTCATTTAGGATGTAATATGTTATGATGACCATTTATTATCAATATTATTAATATAATTGAAATAATAAAAACCTATAAAATTAACCAATCAATAAATATAATATTTATATATTTAATTAATTTTTAGAACCATCTACGTAAGGTGGTGAAGAAAAATGAAATACATCGTTCATGGAGGCAGTAGTTTTCATGCAGCACGGGTGACATTTTTATTTTCCAATGGTTGGAATGGATGTAGATAATAGAAGTTAAATTAGCATAATAAAATTTATGTGTAATTTGGATTTTGATATTATTATATTTGTATTTTTCAATTTATTTGGATGAGGTCGAATAAGAAAGAAACTTTTAAGAAATCAACTATGAAAAATACCACTTCGTTGGATATCTAACTATGGGCTTCTCTAAAAGAATCTTTAGATTGATAATTTGGGAAGATGTGTACCTCTAGTATGTGGAAAGGAAGGTTGGGGAGGGACTGTTTCATGTATTTTTTTAGAAACTATTCCTAATATGTGTGGATAAGTGATTTGGTGAAGTGATCCTTTTATAAGTGAAACACTATGGGTAAAATAGCTTTTTGCGACGGGCTACTTGCGACGAGAATTAATTTCGTCGCAAATAGCCCATCCTAAATATTATTTGTGATAGGGGATTCTACCCGTGGAAAATAATTGGTCATTTGCGATGGGATTTATAGTCCCATAGAAAAATGTTTGGCGTGGTTTGGGCACCAAACTGTGGGAAGGTTATTTGGGACGGGGGAATCCCGCCGTCGCAAATAGTGCGTCGGTCGGAGGGTATTTCCATCGGGTCCCATCGCAAATACCAGGTGGTTGTAAATAGATTTTAGGGATAGGATGTTGTCCCGTTTCACAAAGTGTGTCGGCAGGTACCTTTTGCAACAGGTCACGTCACAAATACTCTTTTAACCGCCGACTGTAATTATTGCGGGTGAAGGTTTTTGGGACGCGTAATGCATCGCAAATAGTCCGGTCGGATCAAGTCTAACCTATATATAGCCCCATCCATTTTTTTCAATTCCTTCCTTCAATTCTCACTCACTCTCTCTCTCAACTCTATTTTCAGAGTTAAAAATTGTGTGAGTTAGTTTTGATTTCACCAAACAGTTGTGAAGCTGTCTAAATCAATAGGAGATCACATTTAAAGATATTTATATTTTATTTAATTTAGTATTTATTTCAATTTTTTATGTTAATTTTAATTATTATTTATTAGTTGTAATTTAATTATAATTAAATTTTTTTCTTATCAGTGATTATTTTTAATAATAAATTGAAATTATTATTATTAATTTTTAATAATTTGTAATAAATAACATTAATTACTAACAAATATGAATAATTAGAAATAAATAGGAATAATTAGTAATAAATATTAATAAATATTAATAATTAGTAATAACATGTAATAAATAGAATTAATTAGTAATAAATATCAATAATTAGCAATAATAATGAATAATTAGAAATAAATACCACTAATTACCAATAAATACGAATAATTCGCAATAAATAGTAATAATTAGCAATAAATAGTAATAATTAGAAATGAATAGTAATATTTGGTAATTAATATGAATAATTAGTAATAAATAGAAATAAATAAGAATAAATAGTAATAAATAGGAATGAATAGTAATGAATAAAAATAATTATGAACAAATAGGAGTAATTAGGATTAATTAGTAATAAATATTAATAAATAGGAATAAATAGCATTAATTAGTAATAAATAATAATAATTAGTAATTAATAGTAATAAATAGTAATAAATAGTAATAAATAGTAACAAATAGTAATAAATAGTAATAATTAGTAATAATTAGTAATAATGATTAATAATTAGTAAATAATAATTATAATTAGTAATAATTGGGAATAAATATGAATAAATAGAAATTAATAGAATGAAATTGTAATAGATTAGAATGATTTGTAGTAATCAGTAATAATTAATAATAAATAGTAAAAATTTGCAATAATTAGTATAAATTAGTAATAATTAGCAATAAATAGCAATAATTAGGAATAAATAACAATAATTAAAAATAAATAGCAATAATTAGAAATAAATAGGAATAAATAGGAATAAATAAAAATAAATAGCAACAAATAGCAATAAATAGTAATAAATAAGAATACATAGAAATACATATTAATAAAATGTAATAAATAGGAATAAATAGCAATAAATAAGAATAACTAGGAATAATTTGTAATAATTAGGAATAATTAGTAATAAATAAAAATAATTATTAATAACTATTAATAATTATTGATAAATAGTAATAATTAGTAATAATTAGTAATAATTAGGAATATTTAGTAATAAATAGTAATAATTAAGAATGATTAGGAATAAATAGGAATAAATAGGAATAAATAGAAATAATTAAGAATATATAGAAATAATTAGGAATAGTTAGTAATAATTAGTAATAATCAGTAATAATTAATAATAATTTGTAATAATTAGTAATAATTAGTAATAATTATTAATAATTAGTAATAATTAGTAACAATTAGTAATAACTAGTAATAATTAGTAATAATTAGTAATAATTAACAATGATTAGTAATAATGAGTAATAAATAGTAATTATTATTAATAAATAGTAGTAAATATTAATAAATAATAATAAATAGTAATTTTTAGTAATAATTAATAAAAACTAGAAATAATTAGTAATAATTTGTAATAATTATTAATAATTAGTAATAATTTGTAGTAATTACTAATAAATAGTATTAATTAGTAATAATTAGTAATAATTACTAAAAATTAGCAATAATTAGTAATAATTAGTTATAAGTAGTAATAATTAGTAATAATTAGTAAATATTAGAAATAATTATTAATAATTATTAATAATTAGTAATAAATAGTAATAAATAGAAATAAATATGAATATATAGTAATAAACAGTATTAAATAGTTATAATTAAGAATAATTAGAAATAATTAGCCATAATTAGTAATAATTGGCAATAATTAGCAATAAGTCGCAATATTTAGCAATATTTAGGAATAAATGTTAATAAATGGCAATAAATTGGAATAATTAGTAATAATTATTAATAATTAGTAATAATTACTAATAATTAGTAATAATTAGTTGTAAATAGTAAAAAATAGTAATAAATAGTAGTAAATATTTATAAATACGAATATATAGGGATAATTAGTAATATATATTAATAATTACTAATAAATAGTAATAAATAAGAATAATTATAAATATATAAGAATAATTAGTAAAAAATAGTAAAAAATAGTAAAAAATGTGAATAATTAGTAATATATATGAATAATTACTAATAATTATGAATAATTTGTAGAAAATATGAATAATTAGGAATTATTTGTAATAAATGTGAATAATTAGAAATAATTAGTAATAATATCAATTGAAATAAATTGTAATAACTGTTAATAAAGTGGAATAATTTCCAGTGGCTTGGCGGTACTCCTTTTTCTCGATGAATCTTCTTCTTTCAACTTTCACCGACCCAAAACATTTTGAAAAGTATGCTATTAAATATGCATATCCAATCTCGTATGCATGAGTTTGAATATGCATTCGTAGGACCACATTTTTTTATATTGTTTTCAGGCGGTGATGGTTGCAAGAAGATGAATCATCGATGGAAAGGGGGTTCTTTTTTCTGGTGGATCATTTACTTGCAACATTCTCACAATAAAATCACAATAAAGAATCTTCTCGGAGGTATGATTATACATTCTCATATGCATGAGAATGAATATGTGTACCTCTGAGCAGATTCATCATTGTATTTCAGTTAGTGAAATTTGCAAGTAAGTGAGCCATCATAAAAAAGAGTAGCCGCCCATCAACTTGAAATTGTGTCGCCCAGAATTAATCATAATTATTAAGAATTAATTTTAGTTTTATATATTCTTTTTTCAGATAGTGTTTTTATAATTTCATGTTATTAAAAAATAATGATAATTTTATTTTTAGTAGATGAATATTGAACAAGGAAATCAACGTATGTCATTATTAGCTGATTACTCTTGCATAAATCTAAACAAAAATCAAAATTGTTTTGGTTTAAATTCTGTATATATTGAGGGTGTAGAAGTTTTTTCTCATTTGAATCATCAAAAATATAATATGTTTCAGAAGGAACAATTATGTTCCCTTGTAAAAATGCGCTCTGAGAACGTTTGACACATTTGAAAAGGTTGGGTGACATCTCTTGCGGTTTGGTTTTGAACCAGATTATGTTTTTTGGTATCAACACGGAGAACGTAGTTCCAAAGAAGATACTAATAACTTGATTTTGGATCCATCAGGGTTTCAAAATTTAGTAAATGATGTTGTAGGTCCATTTGTTCAAAAAACGAAAACTCAAGATGATATTGATTTAGCTCTTAAGTTGGCACCATCCGAATATTATGAGTTGTTGAGGTCTGCTGAGGGCACATTATATCATGGTTGTAAGATAACAAAATTAGAAGTGATTTCAATATTTACGGCTATTAAACCAGATAATGAAATGTCAAACAACTATTTTGATCAGATATTTTCATTGGTTAAAACACTGTTACCTGAAAGAAATGTGTTTCCTTCAAACTACTATGAGATAAATTAGTTCGTTCTTAATAAGGGACATAGTTATTAGAAGATTAATTCATGTGAAAATGATTTCATCTTATATTCGGGTGAAAATGATTTATTGGATAGTTGTCCCACATGTGCATAATCGAGGTTTAAAGAAGCACTGCTGGGGATGTCTTGATCGATTCCTATAAAAGAGTGGAGATATTTCCCCCTTAAACCCAAGGTGCAATGTTTATCTATTTCTTATAACACAGTGTCAAAGATTTCATGGCACAAAACCAATATTTCAACCGATAAATGCTTGAATCATCCATCTGATGGTGATTCAAGGAAACATTTTGATAGTTTGCATATGTCTTTTGCCTTAGAAGCCCGAAACATGCAATTGGGTCTTTCTACTGACAGTTTCTATCTGTTTGGTTCTTATGGTAGACAGTATTCATGTTTTCATGTCCTTATAACTCTGTACAATTTACCTACGTCACTGTTGATGAATGATCCCTATATCTTTTTGACCATATTAATACTAGGAAATTAGAAAAATAATATTGATGTTTTTTCTAAATCATAATTTGATAAGATAAATACATTTTGGAGTAATGGTGTTAGTACATACTATGATTCTATGAAACAAAATTTCATATTTAAAGTTGCATTGATGTGGATAATTACTAACTTTCCGGCATATGGCATGTTATCTAGCTGGAGTACACATTGTCTGAAATCGTGTCCATACTATATAAAAGATAACAAAGAATTTATTCTTCTCAAAGGAAAAAATAGCTATTTTGACTATCATCATATATTTCCTCCAACCGATCATCATTTTTTGAGGAACAAATCTCATTTCAGAAAAGGCACAATCAAAAGAGATGAACCTCCAAAAATGATCTCAGGTATAGAGTTAAAATCAACTGTATTTTCATTACCTCCCATCACATTTGGTCCAAGAGTAAACCAACAGAAAATTTATGGCTTTAGAAAAGAAAATAATTGGATAAAATGGAGCATTATTTTGGATATTCTATATTGGTCTGATTTGTTGGTCTTCCACATGATGGATGCCATGCTTATTGAGAAGAATTTTTTTGATAATTTATTTCACATAGTTTTAGATATACGTGGGTAGACCAATGATATTGTAAAATCCCAATTAGATTTTACCCAAATTTACAGTAGACCAGAACATAAACTATTGGAAAATGTCAGATCACAGAAGTTAATGAATCCAAAAAATCGTATACACTGTCAGAAAGTATCGCTTATTATTTTTTAGTGGATTGCAGATTTGAGACTTCTAGATGGATATGCTTCCAATTTTGGAAGATTAGTAAAGAATGGTCATATTTCCAGATTAAAAATTCATGATTGTCATGTTATAATGGAATGACTTATGCCGATTGGATTCAAAGGTTTGTTGAATTCTATGATTTGGGATTCGATAACAGGAATATCATGTTTTTTTTGAGACATTTTTGCAGTGGAAATTCACTATAATATGAAAATAAAACTAGAAAAATATGTTACTTTAATTATATGTAAACTTGAAAAAATCATTCTGCCAGTTTTCTTTGACCCAATGAAGCATTTCGAAATTCATTTTTCACATGATAATAAATGTGGATGTCCATTACAGTTTCGATGGACGTACCCATTCAATAGATGCATGAAAAAATTTAAGAAAAAACTACAAAAAAAATCATCAGTTGAAGGCTCAATTTCAGAAGCTTATTTGCAAGAAGAAATTTCATTTTTAGGCTCTCACTAATTTAAATTTTAAAATCCCTCAAAATATAGCCGCATGGGATAGAACTGTTGAGTTAATAAGGTCTTCTTATGAATTATCTATTTCTTTATGTTTTAAAAATAAAAAACACTCTATCTCAAGGAAAATATTATTTCCCTAAGGTTTTTCTGTAATAATGAAGAATTTCCTTCATCAAGAAAATTCTCTTTATACTAATATTTTCATTAATAATGCAAAAATTTCGTCCCCAAGGAAAATTTATCCTTAGCTATTTTTCATTATTCATATTTTAATTCTCTGAATATAACTATTTTTATTCCTAAGTGAAAAATTCAGTTTCACATCTAAAACCTCAGAATTATATAAATACTTAGATATAGAGTATTCTATTTTTAGGATCAGAATTCAGGTTCCAAATTCTCTGAAATTTAGAATCAGAATTATCTGCAATTCAGATTCCGAATTCTCTGAAATTCAGGTTCATAAATATCTGAAATTCAGACTCTGAAATTTTTGTAATTCAGACACCAAATTTTATAGAATTTAGACACTAAAATCCTTATAATTTCGACTCTGAATTCAATAGTATTTAGGTTGCAAATTCATTAGAATTCGTATTTCCAATTTCATAGAATTCATGTCCAAATTCCTTATAAATTTGACTCCAAATTTCCCGTAATTCATACTATGAATTCCTTAAAATTCAAGTTCCAAATTACTTATAATTTTGTATAAGAATTAATTATAATTATTAATCCAAATTCATTAGAATTCAGACTCTGAATTCCTCAGAATTATGACTCTGGAGTCTACAGAATTCTGATTTCGATTTCCTTGGAAAAAAGAATCTGAATATCCATGTAATATAGACTCTGAATGTTTTCCTCTTAGACTCCACGATTATTTTCCTTATACATTAAAAAATAGATATGATAGGAAAATCATATTTTACATACACTCATTATAGTTATGAAATGATGTCGTGCATTCTGTTTCTGTCCAACTATTGTTTGAGTGATACGTGTAAATGTCCCTCTTATATTTAAGGATAAACATGATCATTGATGGTGGGAGCCGACCATTGGGAAAAAGCCTATAATTAAGAGCTCATTTGAACAAGCTCATCCCTTTTGAAAAAATGTTTATAACTATAAAGACCAAATGTTGTTGAAGTGATTTCAAGAGTAAGAGATACTCTTATGCTTTGTGCGTACTGAACAGCTTGTTCAACATGCTTTGTGCGACTCCAATTATTGATGTGTACAATCGATGGCTTCCAGGGATTCGAAGATGGATGTGCCGACTACCTTAAAGTTCAAAGACTTCATTGATAAGGAAGAGAGAGGTTCCTTCTACCTTGAAGTTAGAGGGATTGCGGGGATAACAAGACAGACTCTGGTATTCCTATCGAGGGATTACCCTGGTGTGGGTAATACATACATTCTTGAATGTATAAATCAAGGTACCTTTATCAAATGTTTTTGGATACCCTAATCTTTGGGTTAAAAGATTTTATACTTGTTACTTGTATTTTTTTTTGAAGTTTGATTCCCATTGCATTTTGATGATTATTGAATGTGTAACTATCTTATACATTATTATACTTTTATACTCTGATTAGGATGATTCTATATGCTATAAGGTATAATCATTGTTCTTATAAACTATTCATAAGTTTCATTTTTGGAACCATATTTCTGAAACATAGATTGTTTGAAGAACAATGAGGTTTTGTGAATTTACATTGTTTAACCATTTTAAATATAGCTTTTTAAGGTTAAAAAAGGTATGTTTTCTAGTAACTTTAATGGTTCCAAAGGAATTATTAATGTATACAATTCAACCCCTCCTGTATATTGAGAATATACATTCTTATTTCGATCCTATAGAAATGAGGGAAATGTGAATGATGAAATGGAAAATCATTTATCAGTTTTTAATCTGTCAAATCTTGGATTCGGTGGAGTTCATGATTGATGGATTTTAGATGACGAACATCACAGAGCTTATACTTATATTCTACTCAATTGTGATGAAATGATATCATTTTTATTGTGAGTTCTTCTATTACTTATTCTATAATTTATGTTACAGTACGTAAAATTATTTTATATTTAGGTTATATGAGAATCATATCAAGAAACAGCTTCCAAAAATTACAACATCTTCTCTTGAAGAACAAAGAAAAAAATCTAAATGGTTTAAAAAACTGGTAACATAAATTATTAATGGTTTAATATCAAATCATTTTAATATTTATTTTATTGATAATTGTTTTACAAATTTTCAGGTGTCTCAACATGCTGATAAAATTGATAAGAGACTATGTTTATTTTGTAACCCACAGTCCAAAATGGTTAAATATTATAATTCATATGTGGTGAATGGTTTTCGATTTCATACACGTGAATATGGAGAATAAAAAAAATGAACATTAGAGATTTTTTGAGATGATCACATCATAGAGAAATTGATGTTGACTTTTATGGCATTCTGGATGAAATTATTTAGCTATGTTATCTAGGAGAGAATTACATAATGATGTTTAAATTTTGGTGGTTGGATACTGATAGAGGCTTCCATGTCCATCCGACTCCTGGAATTGTCGAAATTAAATATAAAAGTCTTATTTTATTAAATATACCATTTTTACTCGCTCAATGGGAACATCAAATTTATTATGAAAAGTACTATGATACTTCAAGAGACCTGAGTGATTGTTAGAGCATAATAAAAATGAAATATTGGGAAAATAATTTTACTAAAATAGAATGTGGTTCCACTGAAGTGGAAGGAATTGATCTTTTTCAAGATAATACTCAAAATGCATCCTTTTCACAAAGATATGTAAATATTAATGATTACACCCCACAATTAAGGGTCGATGATGACGAAGATGTAATTGATGTTACAAATGAATTTCAAATGATATGAGATGATGAAACTAAAACTCATGTGGATATTGATGATGCTGAGGAGGAATATGAAGACAATGAAATTTTCAGATATTAAGATGATAATGATGTTGAATATTGACCTTGTTAAATTTTGGTTATAATCATAACTAATATATATCTATAAACAATAGTTATTTTGAACTATCTACTACCAACAATAATTTTGTGTTTCAGATGGACCCTTCACTATTTACTGAGTTACAAGAGGTTGAACTGCCTTTGGATGAGGGGGATTTGGGATCATCTAACCCTCAGCCTACTGGCGGTTCAGGGGTACACGAAGGAGGAGCGATCTTGCGTGACATATGATTCCTGACCTTATCCCCGAGTGACGTCCATGTCTTGGCTTCGATCCACGCAGATGGACGCATGGTAACCTTTATATTTTAGATATCTATCATTAATTTAATTATATATATATATACCAATTATTCGATTATTTACTCTTTTTTTACAGTTTTGCACATGTAGCTATTGGACAGTGAAGAACTATATTGCACAATTATTTTTCTCAACCATGGATCACATGGGAACAGATTCCCATTGATGTGAAGCTCGAAATGTTCTATCATTGGATGGTGCATAAATAAATAATGTTTATTTTGAAATTTATTTTTCTAATAACTAAATATTATAAATTATTTGTAGGGTTTATGGTATCCCATCGATGACAGCATGTGTGGCGCTATCCACACGGCATGGGAGGCGTCTATGGGTGACTATTTCAATCAGTTTTTTCACAAATTGAGAGGGATGGCCATTAAGAAAGAAGGTGTGACAAATTTTAATCAATTTTTTAGAGCCCACAGACCATTATACATTTCATCTCACATTTGGGATGGATTATGTTTACACTAGTTGGGTGGTGGATTTCAGAAGTGGTCTTCAGTGGGTCGACCTAACCGGGGGATACATAAGGTGACACATCGAGCTGTTAGTTGTATATTCAATATGCATAGAGAGCATCTGGTAAGTATCTTTTTTATATATTTTATATAATGTTAAATATAAACATTTTATTATATATTTTTATATGTATTCATGTATCACGATATTATGGAGTACGATGTTTATCAAAGGATATATGGGGATTCACCCACTGGAGAGATTAGATGTGATCACAAGAGTTGGATTGTAGTTAGTGTTATTTTTTTATTTTTACAATTAAATACATATAATATTTTCAAAATTTTAATTTCAAATTGGATTTGAAGTAGTCGAATGAGGTTGTGACCTCTCATACACAAGATAGGAGTTAGGAAGAGGCGACTGATCAGACTAGTGCCCACCATTTCGATGTGTCGGTATTGATGCAGGTGACTCAGTATGGCTTTGAGATGGGCCGAGTAGTTGGTATCACCTCTCATGTGACTCTTGGTACTTATTATAAAATTTTTGTGATGTTAGCGTCCAGCTCGAGAGGAGCTCATGGAGAGGCATCATCATCTACCTCATAGTATCAGGAGCAGTTGTGAACTAGTCTACGCTAATAAAGTGTTTTCAGAAGCAGCATAAAGAGATGTGTCAGCAGCAGCAGTAGCATCAGTAGCAGCAGTAGCATCACGATGAGGAGATGGATCGATGGCAGCAGCCGTGTCACGAGCATATGGAGTACATGTGTCGTCTGAATCGTATTTTAGGGAAGGAGTTTCCACCACCATCTCCAACAGCTCCTCCACCTCTTCCAAAAGACGACCCCCTAGTGAGTTTTATTTGTAAATAACATTTGAAATAAAGATTTCTTGTAATATGAACTATTTTCAGTTTCTGTCTTTTATATTGGTGCAAATATTGCATAATTTTATTTTTTTAATATTTTAATATTTATTATTACTATTATATTTTTAAATGTTTGTATATTTTAATAATAATAATAATAGTTTATAAATTTTTTATTCTTTATGTGAATATTGAGAATTTTAATATTTTTTTTATTTTAATAATAATATTATTATTTTTTCATTAGTCATAATTTTATTAAATATATAATTTTGTTGTTATATTTTTTAATGTTTTTTTATTTTACTAATAATAATAATAATATTTTATTATTATTTTATATTTTTTTAGAATATTATGTTTTTTAATTTTTTTAATTATTTATTATTTTAATAATATTAATATTATTTTTTTATTATTTATAATTTTATTAAATATATTATTTTTTACTTTGGTTATTATTTGAAAAGAGACCTGTTGCTATGATATCCCTTAGCAAAAAGATTAAATATATATTTTTAAATACTATTTGTGATTGTACCAATGGCCCGTCACAAATATTATTTGCAACAGGCCCATTACGAAAACTGTATTTATATATAATTTATATAATCAGAGACTTATTTGCAACAAGAAACATCCCCGTCATAAAAAACACTTTTTTGCGGCGGGCCTATCCCAAAAAATGGTATTTGTGACACCATTATCTGTAATGGTCTATTTTTGATGGGACCCTATCGCTAAAGCTTAATTGATATGGGACCCCGTCACTAAAGCTTATTCGTGAGGGAATACCATCACAAATAGCCCGTTGAAAATAGCCCAAATTCCAGTAGTGAAATCAGTTGAACTATTATAAAAACTGATTTACTTAATATATAATAAATGTCAAACACAAGTCGTCTTGATCAATGTTAGTCTAATTTCAAATATATGATAATATTAGTCTATAATCCACCCAAAAAAATCATTTTGATAATGGTTTTTTGTGATATTTGATGTCATTTATATTAGTTTAACCCACACATTAATTCTATTTACACTTATCATAGGGACAAAATTTTAACATGGTATCTCAATTTTTTACCACAATTGAAATTAACCTTATTCAAAAAGTAAAAAAATTATAAAAATTTAAAAAATAGTTTTATATGATTGAATTTATTTAGGTCATAAAATTAAATTTCTATATAACTACACATAATTAAAAATAATTAGTCAAATTATTTTTTTAATATAGAAAAATAATTTTCAAAAAAATAATGTTTATTATAAAAACTAATTTAATTTATTAGTTTATTTATAAAAAAACAGTTATGTGACTTTTAATTAAATTTATTATGGAAAGGTACCTTGTGAATACTTAATTAATTAAAATTATATGATATATAGGTTTAAAAAAATATTTCATGGATTTGAAAATGTCAGGGGTGGGTTTTTAAATTAAAATTAATACATTAAAAGAAAATATATCACATTACGAACTAAAATTTTATTTCATAAAAAGGTTTCATAACATTGTAATTAATAATTATTTCTTGGTTATGACGTAAAATTCATAGTATTTATGAAAATGTAATTTCAATTATTCACATACTAATTATCCACTTTAGATAAAACAAAAGAACCATCCTTTGATTTTTTTCTTATTCTAAATCAAAAAAATAATGTTCATTTTCAAAATAAACATTTATATTAACCTTTAAATAAGACGTTTTAATTCAAGGAAAAATATTTTATTTAAATTAAAGAAATTTGTCTTCAAATGAGAAAACCATATCCATGTTTCATACCATGCTAAAGTTGATTATATTAATAAATAAGAATACGAATTAATATGAATAAAAAAATTAATTTTAAAATATTTATTTTTATACCTTCAAAGTATAAAAAATTATATTAATAAAATTTACATAACCTTTAATTAATAATGAAATATGGGATAAAGTGAACCTAATAATATTAAATATATTATGAGTGTCTAATTAACTGTATAATATATTTTCAAGCATGATATATATATAGGTTTTTAGGGAATAATAATAAACCATGAATGTGATATCAAATAAATACATTTTATTTCACATTATCCCACTTTAATTAAATTTTTACTCATACTTTTATTTTGACTCCAGTGATAAGGGCTTTCTATTGTTTAGAAATAATGTAAAAAAATCCGAAATGCATTTCCAATGGTAAAAGAGGGATTTAAATCCCAAAATTTTCCATTAAAGCCTCAATAATGGAACCTAAACGTAAATAATGGAAAATAAAATAGTTTTGTAGTGGAATATAAAATAAATATATGGTATTGGTAAGAAACACCATCTATGAATTTTTTATAAATCATGTTTTTTCTTTTATAAGTTTCTTACCTATGAATGATTTCTTAAGGTATACCATGATATCTGGGAGATGTGTTCTATATAATACATGGTTTATTTGAATTAATTTTTCTTAATATTGACAAATTATTTTACCACAAGTGTAGGTTATATATGAAAAAATACATTCTTAAAAACATTCAATTTGGTAAAATAAATTTCATCCTCTGGATTTTTTTTTCAATATGTTTCCATATTTGATTATTCATATACTCTAAATTATGCAATAACATGTTGAATTTTATATACACGAATCATGAAAATCAACTCTAAATAGATCATAAGATTCACAATATATAATGTTCCATTATATATTATAGATTTCCTTATAATAATTTATTCCTCCTATTTCTAATGAGTTATAAACAATGAAAATAGGTTAAATGAATAAATATAATACCCAATAATGTGAGTAAAATATCATATATTGGAGAAATTGATTAAAATATAATTGTTATATATATAAAAAACAACTTTGGTTTAACTTAAATCAATCCACAAATAACAAAACACATAAACTCTTAAAATTAATATTTAAAAAGTTCAAAAAACCAAAATACACAACACTTTTAACACATATTCTCATAAAATCATTATTACATTTATCAAAAAAACAATAATTACTCATAATGTCACATTAGAAAAATTTATATACATTAATCACATGTTCTTTAAAATATAATAATCCTTTCATAAAATAATTTAACTCTTTATCACAACATACCATACTAACCTTAATATCAAATCCTTTACTGACTCAAAATGCTATAAAAAATTAATCATGTATTATTCATGTGGATAAAATCACCTGAAATATCTTTAATCATCCTAAAATAAAATTATTTATGTCATCAAAAGAGGTATTTATAAAATTAAATATATGAATAACCATAAACATATCAACCAATAATCGTATCAATAAAATATTTCCATTTTCCACATTTATTAATTTCATAACATATAAATTTATCTAAACCATTTTTTGATACCAATGATCACAGTCTAGGACTCATACACCTTGATCTAATGCTGTAAACACATTATTTTCATATTGGCTTTGATACCGATTGAAGTGGCCCAAATTTTACTTTCCAGAAATTGAAATACCATTATCAAAAGTAAAAACCATTTCATACAATTTTTAGGATTATAGTTCTATAAAAATAGGAAGAAAATAATTTCTCAAAGAAGACTAATTTTTGTTCATCCAATTAATATTTTTTCCACAATACAATGAACTTATTATTTTATATTATGATTTAAACATATCCCCTAACATTATTCACACATGATACCCTTCTAGAAAAATCATACCCAATACTTCTCTTAATAACCTATGGAAATGAAAATATAATAAGGGAAACCTCTAACAGACATTATTAGTAAACATAAATGACATTAATCATGTAGAATAGGTGAGCATTGTTCAACATGCTTCATGCGACTCCAATTGTTGATGTGTACAATCGATGGCTTCCAGGGATTCGAAGATGGATGTGCCGACTACCTTAAAGTTCAAAGACTTCATTGATAAGGAAGAGAGAGGTGCCGATTACCTTGAAGATAGAGGGATTTCAGGGATAGCAAGACAGACTCTGATATTCCTATCGAGGGATTACCCTGGTGTGGGTAATACATACATTCTTGAAAGTATAAATCAAGGGACCTTTATCAAAGGTTTTTGGATACAATAATCTTTGGGTTAAAAGATTTTATACTTGTTACTTGTATTTTTTTTGAAGTTTGATTCCCATTGCATTTTGATGATTATTGAATGTGTAACTATCTTATACTTTATTATACTTCTATACTCTAATTCGGATGATTCTATATGCTATAAGGTATAATCATTGTTCTTATAAACTTTTCATAAGTTTCATTTTTGGAACCATATTTCTGAAACCTAGAATGTTTGTAGAACAATGAGGTTTTGTGAATATACATTGTTTAACCATTTTAAATATAGCTTTTTAAGGTTAAAAAAGGTATGTTTTATAGTAACTTTAAAGGTTCCAAAGGAATTATTAATGTATACAATTCACCCCCTCCTGTATATTGAGAATATACATTCTTATTTCGATCATATAGGAATGAGGGAAATGTGAATGATGAAATGGACAATCATTTATCAGTTTTTAATCTGTCAAATCTTGGATTTGGTGGAGTTCATTATTGATGGATTTTAGATGATGAACATCACAGAGCTTATACTTATAATCTGCTCAATTGTGATGCAATGATATCATTTTTATTGTGAGTTCTTCTATTACTTATTCTATAATTTATGTTACAGTATGTAAAATTATTTTATATTTAGGATATATGAGAATCATATCAAGAAACAACTTCTAAAAATTACAACATCTTCTCTTTAAGAACAAAGAAAAAAATCTAAATGGTTTAAAAAACTGGTAACATAAATTATTAATGGTTTAATATCAAATCATTTTACTGTTTATTATATTGATAATTGTTTTACAAATTTTCAGGTGTCTCAACATGCTGATAAAATTTATAAGAGACTATGTTTATTTTGTAACCCACAGTCCAAAATAGTTAAATATTATAATTCATATGTGGTGAATGGTTTTCGATTTCATACACGTGCATATGGAGAATAAAAAAAATGAACAGTAGAGATTTTTTGAGATGATCACATCATAGAGAAATTTACGTTGACTTTTACGGCATTCTGGATGAAATTATTGTGCTATGTTATCTAGGAGATAATTACATAATGATGTTTAAATTTTGGTGGTTGGATACTGATAGAGGCTTCCATGTCCATCAGACTCCTGGAATCGTCGAAATTAAATATAAAATTCTTATTGTATTAAATATACCATTTTTACTGGCTCAATGGGAACATCAAATTTATTATGCAAAGTACTATGATACTTCAAGATACCTGAGTGATTGGTAGAGCATAATAAAAATGAAATACCGAGAAAATAATTTTACTCAAATAGAATGTGGTTCCACTGAAGTGGAAGGAATTGATCTTTTTCAAGAGAATACTCAAAATCCATCCTTTTCATAAAGATATGTAAATATTGATGATTACACCCCACAATTATGGGTCGATGATGACGAAGATGTAAATGATGTTACAAATGAATTTGAAATGATATGAGATGATGAAACTAAAACTCATGTGGATATTGATGATGCTGAGGAGGAATATGAAGACAATGAAATTTTCCGATATTAAGATGATAATGAAGTTGAATAATGACCTTGTTAAATTTTGGTTATAATCATAACTAATATATATCTATAAATAATAGTTATTTTGAACTATCTACTACCAACAATAATTTTGTGTTTCAGATGGACCCTTCTCTATTTAGTGAGTTACAAGAGGTTGAACTGCCTTTGGATGAGGGGGATTTGGGATCATCCAACCCTCATCCTACTGGCGGTTCAGGGGTACATGAAGGAGGAGCGATCTTGCGTGACATATGATTCCTGACCCTATCCCCGAGTGACGTCCATGTCTTGGCTTCGATCCACGCAGACTGAGGCATGGTAACCTTTATATTCTAGATATATATCATTAATTTAATTATATATATATACCAATTATTCGATTATTTACTCTTTTTTTACAGTTTTTCACATGTAGTTGTAGGACAGGGGAGCACTATCTTGCGCAATTATTTTTCTCAACAATGGATCACATGGGAACAGATTTCCATTGATGTGAAGCTCGAAATATTCTATCATTGGATGGTGCATAAATAACTAATGTTTATTTTGAAATTTATTTTTCTAATAACTAAATATTATAATTTTTTTGAAGGGTTTATGGTATCCCATCGATGACAGCATGTGTGGCGCTATCCACACAGCATGGGAGGCATCTATGGGTGACTGTTTCAATCAGTTTTTTCACAATTTGAGAGGGATGGCCATTAAGAAAGAAGGTGTGACAAATTTTAATCAATTTTTAGAGCCCACAGACCATAATACATTTCATCTCACATTTGGGATGGATTATGTTTACACTGGTTGGGTGGTGGATTTCAGAAGTGGTCTTCAGTGGGTCGACCGAACTGGGGGATACCTAAGGTGACGCATCGAGCTGTTAGTTGTATATTCAATATGAATATAAAGCATCTGGTAAGTATCTTTTTTATATATTTTATATAACGTTAAATATAAACAGTTTATTATATATTTTTATTTGTATTCAAGTATCAGGATATTATGGAGTATGATGTTTATCAAAGGATGTACAGGGATTCACCCACTGGAGAGATTAGATGTGATCACAAGAGTTGGATTTTAGTTAGTGTTATTTTTTTATTTTTACAATTCAATACATATAATATTTTCAAAATTTTAATTTCAAATTGGATTTGAAGGAGTCATATGAGGTTGTGACCTCTCATACACAGGATAGGAGTTAGGAAGAGGCGACTGATCAGACTAGTGCCCACCATTTCGATGTGTCGGTATTGATGCAGGTGACTCAGTATGGCTTTGAGATGGGCCGAGTAGTTGGTATCATCTCTCATGTGACTCTTGGTACGTATTATAAAATTTTTGTGATGTCAGCATCCAGCTCGAGAGGAGCTCATGGAGAGGCATCATCATCTACCTCATAGTATCAGGAGCAGTTGTGAACTAGTCTACACTTATAAAGTGTTTTCAGAAGCAGCATAAAGAGATGTGTCAGCAGTAGCAGTAGCAGCAGCAGCATCACGATGAGGAGATGGATCAATGTCAGCAGCAGTGTCACAAGCATATGGAGTACATGTGTCGTCTGAATCGTATTTTAGGGATGGAGTTTCCACCACCATCGCCAACATCTCCTCCACCTCTTCCAAAAGACGACCCCCTAGTGAGTTTTATTTGTAAATAACATTTGAAATAATGATTTCTTGTAATATGAACTATTTTCAGTTTCTGTCTTTTATATTGGTGTAAATATTGCATAATTTTATTTTTTTTAATATTTTAATATTTATTATTACTATTATATTTTTAAATGTTTGTATATTTTAATAATAATAATAATAGTTTATAAATTTTTTATTCTTTTGGTGAATATTGAGAATTTTAATATTTTTTTATTTTAATAATAATAATATTATTTTTTCATTAGTCATAATTTTATTAAATATATAATTTTATTGTTGTATTTTTTAATGTTTGTTTATTTTACTAATAATAATAATAATATTTTATTAATATTTTATATTTTTTTAGAATATTATGTTTTTTAATTTTTTTAATTTTTTATTATTTTAATAATATTAATATTATTTTTTTATTATTTATAATTTTATTAAATATAGAATTTTTTACTTTGGTTATTATTTGCAAAGAGACCTGTTGTTATGATATCCCTTAGCAAAAAGATTAAATATATATTTGTAAATACTATTTGTGATGGTACCAATGGCCCGCCACAAATATTATCTGCAACAGGCCCGTTACGAAAACTGTATTTATATATAATTTATATAATCAGAGACTTATTTGCAACAAGAAACATCCCCGTCATAAAAAACACTTTTTTGTGGCGGGCCTATCCCAAAAAATGGTATTTGTGACACCAATATCTGTAACAGGCTATTTGTGACGGGACCCTGTCGCTAAAGCTTAATTGATATGGGACCCCGTCACTAAAGCGTATTCGTGAGGGAATACCATCACAAATAGCCCGTTGAAAATAGCCCAAATTCCAGTAGTGAAATCAGAGGAACTATTATAAAAACTTATTTACTTAATATATAATAAATGTCAAACACAATTCATCTTGATCAATATTAGTCTAATTTCAAATATATGATAATATTGGTCTATAATCCACCCAAAAAAATCATTTTGATAATGGTTTTTTGTGATATTTTATGTCATTTATATGAGTTTAACCCACACATTAATTCTATTAACACTTATCATGGGGACAAAATTTTAACATGGTATCTCAATTTTTTACCACAATTGAAATTAACCTTATTCAAAAAGTAAAAAATTTAAAAAAATTTAAAAAATAGTTTTATATGATTGAATTTATTTAGGTCATAAAAATAAATTTCTATATAACTACACATAATTAAAAATTATTAGTCAAATTATTTTTTTAATATAGAAAAATTATTTTTAAAAAAATAATGTTTATTATAAATACTAATTTAATGTATTAGTTTATTTATAAAATAAAAATGGTTATGTGACTTTTAATTAAATTTATTATTGAAGGGTACCTTGTGAATACTTGATTAATTAAAATTATATGATATATAGGTTTAAAAAAATATTAGATGGATTTGAAAATGTCAGGGGTGGGTTTTTAAACTCAAATTAATACATTAAAATAATATATATCACATTATGAACTAAAATTTTATTTCATAAAAAGGTTTCATAACATTGTAATTCATAATTATTTCTTGATTATGACTTAAAATTCATAGTATTTTTAAAAATGTAATTTCCACTATTCACATTATAATTATCCACTTTAGATAAATCAATAGAACCATCCTATGATTTTTTTTCTTATTCTAAATCAAAAAATAATGCTCATTTTCAAAATAAACATTTATATTAACCTTTAAATAAGACGTTATAATTCAAGGAAAAATATTTTATTTAAAATAAAAGAAATTTGTCTTCAAATGAAAAACCATATCTATGTTTCATACCATTCTAAAGTTGATTATATTAATAAATAAGAATATGAATTAATATGAATAAAGAATTTAATTTTAAAATATTTATTTTAATACCTTCAAAGTGTAAAAAATTATATTAATAAAATTTACATAACCTTTAATTAATAATGAAATATGGGATAAAGTGAACATAATAAAATTAAATATATTATGAGTGTCTAATTAACTGTATAATATATTTTGAAGCTTGATATATATATATAGGTTTTTAGGGAATAATAATAAACCATGAATGTGATATCAAATAAATACATTGGATTTCACTTTCTCCCACTTTAATTAAATTTTTACTCATACTTTTATTTTGACTCCAGTGATAAGGGCTTTCTATTGTTTAGAAATAATGTAAAAAATTCATAAATGCATTTCCAATGGTAAAAGAGGGTTTTAAAACCCAAAATTTCCCATTAAAGCCTCAATAATGGAACCTAAACGTAAATAATGGTAAATAAAATAGTTTTTAGTGGAATATAAAATAAATATATAGTATTGGTAAGAAACACCATCTATGATTTTTTTAAATCATGTTTTTTCTTTTATAAGTTTCTTACCTAAGAATGATTTATTAAGGTATACCATGATATCTGGGATATGTGTTCTATATAATACATGGTTTATTTGAATTAATTTTTCTTAATATTGACAAATTATTTTACCACCAGTGTAGGTTATATATGAAAAAATACATTCTTAAAAACATTCAATTTGGTAAAATAAATTTCATCCTCTGGTTTTTTTTCAATATGTTTCCATATTTTATTATTCATATACTCTAAATTATGCAATAACATGTTGAATTTTATATACACGAATCATGAAAATCAACTCAATATAGATCATAAGATCCACAATATATAATGTTCCATTATATATTAAAGATTTCCTTATAATAATTTATTCCTCCTATTTATAATGAGTTATAAACAATGAAAATAGGTTGAATGAATAAATATAATACCCAATAATGTGAGTAAAATATCATATATTGGAGAAATTGTTTAAAATATAATACTTAAATATATAGAAAACAACTTTGGTTTAACTTAAATCAATCCACAAATATCAAAACAAATAACCTCTTAAAAATAATATTGAAAAAGTTCAAAAAACCAAAAAACACAACACTTTTGGCACATATTCTCATAAAATCATTATTACATTTATAAAAAAACAATAATTACTCATAATGTGACATTAGAATAATTTATATACATTAATCACATGTTCATTAAAATATATTAATCCTTTTAAAAAATAAATTAACTCTTCATCACAGCATACCATACTAACCTTAATATCAAATCCTCTACTGACTCAAAATGCTATAAAAAATAAATCATGTATTATTCATATGGATAAAATCACTTGAAATATCATTAATCATCCTAGAATAAAATTATTTATGTCATCAAAAGAGGTATTTATAAAAATAAATATATGAATAACAATAAACATATCAACCCATAATAGTATCAATAAAATATTTCCATTTTCCACATTTATTAATTTCATAACATATAAATTTATGTAAACCATTTTTTGATACCAATGATCACACTCTAGGACCCATACACCTTGATCTAATGTTGTAAACACATTATTTTCATATTGGCTTTGATACCGATTGAAGTGGCCCAAATTTAACATTCCAGAAATTGAAATACCATTATCAAAAGTAAAAACCATTTCATACAATTTTTAGTATTATAGTTCTATAAAATTAGGAAAAAAATAATTTCTCAAAGAAGACTAATTTTTGTTCATCCAATTAATGTTTTTTCCACGATACCATGAACATATTATTTTATATTATGATTTCATCATATCTCCTAACATTCTTCACACATGATACCCTTCTAGAAATATCATACCTAATACTTCTCTTAATAACCTATGGAAATGAAAATATAATATGGGAAACCTCTAACAGACACTATTAGTAAACATAAATGACATTAATCAAGTAGAATAGGTGAGGATTGGATGAACATGAGGTTATGAGAACATAATCAAGGCCCATGAACATAGTATAATGAAATCACATCCAATAAATCATGGATTATATTCAGTATTCATATATTGAATCTTGTCATAAGACATTAATAAAAGGATTTTCAGAGTGCGAGTCCACAACTATGAGCAATAACAAGGATATTTTTTATCTTTAGAGCTCAAAAATATCAAAGAATAATCACATAAGAAAACATAAAAGGAAAAAAAATCTTGAAGGTTAGTTGGGAAATAATATTCATATCACTATCATAATCAACCTAATAAAAGAATGAGCTAGCTAGTTAATTTATATATCATATCTTAAAAGAAACGTTTGGACCATTCTCCCCTTCACTGAACCTATTCTACTTCCTCCATTACATACGATTCCATTGTGCCCGAAGGTTCCTGACCAACACAAGGGCTTACCCCAGCTCACTCTTTCCATGACGGAATTCAACTACCCTTCAGATCTATTCAGGATGACGTTGGATGCTCGTTTTAGGGGCCTCCATCCTTCGGTTGATTCCTCTGATAGATTACTGTTTGAATCACGGGGGCGTCAATATAGCATGGTGGTCGTTTTGCTCAACTGGTGACATATGATGGTTTGTTTTTCATCAGAGAGTGATCTTATTGTTGATTGGTCCAATGCTCACCTAACTCTCAATGGATGCGTCTGTTACCTCCACCGCTAGTAATTCAAATTAAACATGAATCGGGATGAACCGATGACGGCGTTGTGGGTAAAATTCCCTGGTAGGCCTCTTTTTTTAGACTTCGTCAATAATAAGCATGTTAGAGAGTATGGTAGTTAGATTTTTGTGTTCGGATAGTAGGAATGATGTGGTTTGAAACCCTATCAACCCTCTCATTTCTGTTGAGGCCGATGTTTCAAAGCCTTCTACATAGTGAATTAAGATCTTTTTTGGTGATGAATTCAAATGTAAACAATGAGTGGTTATCGAGCCTTGGCCCTCGTATTGCTCAGGCTATCAATGTATAGGACATTCGGTCCTTGGATGATGTTGCAGACAAATAGATAGTAATTTTTTGAACCCCCATGTAGATGGGACTCATGTGAATATCACCCCCACTATGCTCAATCAGTCTAATAGTGCATGTCTGGATATGTCTTGAGAGGTGTGTGGGGTTGTCCCAGAGGAACTGGAACCAGGTAGGGTTCATACTTCTCTAGGTGAGGAGTTGAGGATTGAACTAGAAGGCAGTTCTTGGGATGACCAACACGTATAGTGTCCTTCTTCAGTGGATCGAGGAGTAGTGATGGATGTGAAGGCCAACACCCCCTTTCCAATAGTCATGGATGTCCTAACCCATTTAAGGCAGGGTTCGGGAATCAACCATTTATATATGAATAGAATGGAGGTAGTATAGGTAGAAGGAATGGATAAAGAGGTCTCCTTGGATATGGATGTGGTGGAGCATCCGGTCCGAGACATCAATATCGATAATGGTGTGGCGAATGTAGTCAGTGAGGTCCATGGCTCTAGGGGTTCCCCAGGTCAAGAATGGGAGGACACTTACAAACAATCTCAATTCATGGGTCATCGATATGAGTAGCCCATATTTCTGATACCATATATTGATGTCCCCAAGGGTGAATATAAAAAGGTGGATGAACCTTTTGTTAAGTCATTTCAGGGGAAGTCATTTTTTCATGAAGCTACTAACACTTTCCATGATCAAGGATGGGAATATGGGGTTTGTGTCCTGGGACCCTTAGACCCAAACACACTCATTAATATGTCGTCCTTCTAGAAGACAAGGAGCGAGGGGAAGAAGAATAATGACTTGGAGGTTATATCAGTCATGTTGGATTATCTGTGTAGGCTGAGGCCTCTTGAAGAAGGCCCATGGTTTGAGGTGAAAACCCATTTTGAAGTCAGAAATCTCAAGAATAATCATTGAAATGAGAGGATGATGATTTATATGATGATATTTTTATCCAACTCTTAGTTGACAGCCTGTACCGCTTCCAAGGGAAGGTCCCCACATCCCAAGAAGGTAGAAGGGTAAAAAGGGAATGTGTGACTCGGGGAAATGCATAGTGGTCCTGGGAAAGAATCCCAGGGGTGCTAAGTGCACTGATAGTTGCCTAAACCAATGGAAATCAGTTTAGCTGAGAAATGTGGTAGTAAGGAAAGCAATGACCTTTCAGATGGTGAATGTGGGGCTCCATGTAGAGAAACAAGAGTGATGGAAGAAGATGGTGTGATGTGTCTGAGGCTCATCTTCCACTCCAAGGAAGAAATGTTTGAAAAATTCCTTCATCCAAATTCCTCAAATGAGGATATTTTAAGGATTTATGATTGAAGCTTGCATATTGAGGCCATAGAGGAGAATGAAGTATGGATAGAAAATCATGACTGAATCATCAACCGAGGCTTCAACCAAGGAAAAATTACCTTGGAGTAATTTGTCAAGATAATGGACAGAATGGTGTCTCACCTTGAAGAACTTATCAGGGTGGATCCAGACACCTAGTTTACTACTCTACACTGGGAATTATATAGATCGTATGACTCAAATAATCTTAGTCTTGTGTTTAATAATTTTGTGATCTCTGTTAGCACATAGTTGTCCTGGGGTGAAATCTTTGGTTTCCTACTTTACCTTAATGTGGCTTAATAAGAAAAATTATATTTGGATGTTTAGTATAGGTACACAAATTATGAAATAATTTATTTATTATAGATATATTCTTATAAAATTGATTTTTTATTTCAATAAACTATACATATAATGATTAAACAAATATTTTATATATAAACATGAAACCAATTTCTAATTTATAATAAATAATATATATAAATATTTTTCATTTATAAATAAATATTTCCTAATATGATAATTTTTCTCAATATTTTGTAATTAAATATAAATTTCGAATAATAAAATATTATAAATTAAACATCCAAAAAATTGAACATCATTATATTATATAAAATAAAAATATAATCTTATGATGATTTTTTTTATTTTTCTAAAAAGGTTGATTTTTTGTTGAAACAATAAAAATATCATTTTTACGAATAACATGAATTTTTTTAAATTATTAGTATATAGGTATGAATTATTAATTATTTAATCATTTTTTCTAAAAAAATCATTTATCTTGTATGAAAAATGATAATTTAAAAAAAATATTAATTACAAACCCTCCTTTTACCTCTAATAACTTTAGTGAACTTTTTCAAAAAAAAGTTTTTTATACTTTATACAGTTATTATTTTTAACTAAAAATTTATTCCTCCTAGATAATTAATATAATAAAATGGATTTACAAATTATAATATTTATTTCTAAATTTTCTAATAAGTGCCACATTATATTTAATCATAAATGATGAATTACTTTGGTAAAAACTACGTATATTAACAAAAATCAAAAGGGGGAAAAATATTAAACATGAGGGGATGTCTAAAAACGTGATTAAAAAATATATTGAAATGGATGTTTGAGGTATTTATCAAATATATCCCTTAAATACTCACTTATATCTCAATTTTGGAGCAAATTGTTTTAGAGTGACTTCATTTTTTTAAATTATTTACATAAATACCATCTCTTTAAATTAAAAAAAGGGGTACTCCTATCCTCACATACCCACACAAAAAAAACCCATCTTGAAGACCAAAATTTTCCAAAAATATATCTCACACACTACACTACATCTTAAAAAAGTTAGGATATTGCTAGAAGATCATCCTCCAAATGTTTATCTCCCTTCACAAATGAGATAATCCAAGATCTGAGTTATAAATTTATATCCTCTAGTTTCTCATATATATTTATTTATGTGAACTTATTCAATCAAAATTCACACGAAATAAAACTAAAATTATAACATAAGTGTAATTAGTATGATATTATTTTATAATAATTATCATTCATGCATTAACATCCATTCCATTTTCTATTTAGAAAACAGAAACTACCATTACTATGTTGTGTGGACCACTATATCCACAACACAACGTGTTTCACTTTCCTTCACCTACATATAAGGATTGAACTAATAGATAATTTAATATAACATTATTATATTTCTACTATATTTTATATTTATATATTATAAACCATAATACTCATTTTTGTGTTTTATGGAAAATGAAATAGTCTCCCATGCCTACATGTGGACTACCAACTGAATGGAATGATTCCATTTCACTTTTCTTTTCATATACACCTTAAATGGATGGTCATGAGAATTGTTTTCTTGTATAAATATTATTTTTCTGAAATTATTGAATATATTTAGTGATAAATTGTACAATATATTTACAGTATGAGAAATAAACAACCATGGTAAATTATGCAACCCAAATTAGTGTGCTAAGAAAATAAAATAATATCTCCATACTATGAAATTATTATGTAAATATTATATTTATTTTCTAATTCAATCCAATTCAAATATATCACACTAATAAACAATTAATATTATAGTTATTCTTTTGGTGTAAATATTTAACCAGTAAATAAATTTATAATCTTCCATTAATTATATTATATTATTGTTTGAGTCGGTTTAACTACCTATTAGTGTAATGTTATAAATTTATAAAATGAATGACTAGGTTAATTTAATTTCATGTATTATATTATAAAACTAAGTAAATAATTTTTTTCCTTTCTATTAAGTCACTCTCCTTATACATGATCTTAGTGTTCATTTTAACTTTAAAATAACTGAGGTACAGGGTTCCTTGTCTCAAATTTAATTGCTTGCAACATATTTCTTAATGTGCACCATGATATCATTATTTTGGTGTGATTAATCCGTAATAAAATAATATTTTAATAATCATTGAGTTATCAATATCCATATAATTCACTATTTTTAAAAATTTTGGGTTTTAAAAGGTATAAATGTAATAATTGTTTTTGTCATCATAGCTCCCACCATTGAGTATTAATTCTTATTAATGAATTAATTTATTAAGATACAGGTTTATTCAAACATAAAATTTTATTTCATGGTACATTATTTTTCTTCTATAAGGAAAATCAAGAAAATGATTTAAATATTCGACCTTGATAAATTTAATTTCTCAAAAACCATTTAATTTTTAGGGAAAATTCACATCCACTTTAATGATAGTATCCCATATAATTCGATATTTTCCCAACTTTACAATGATATATATTATAATTATAAAAATAGTTCTATTATATCTCATTTGAACTCCATATTTTCAGTATACATTTTAAAACATGATGTTTTGTTATACTTTATAGGATGATTTTTAAGAAAATGATATATCAAATTATTAAAAATATTCTTCTTTTATTCAAAATAAAATATTTTTTCTTCCACCACAATTTTTTTATAACCTTCATGTTCTATAACGGCTCAATATTGAAGATTTTTTTTTTAAAGAAACATCTTTACTTATATTTCACTTCACCTAATTGATATTTATTTATGAAAGGAATAATATTTATTTCTATTTGCGATAATGTAAAAAACTAATAAAATATCCTTTTAAATTTTCTATCCTGTGAACCCATATTTCCACCACCTATATCATTTTATATGAAACATTATCCTCACAAGTAAAATCCCAATATTTTATAATAATGAGTATGTTTTATACGGTACAAAATAAACAACACTGAGTTTAAATGATAGAAGAAATATTATTCTTCAAATATATTCATTATAACTTCTGTAAGGTCCCTTGTTTTTGAGGTCTAATTTTTTGAGATAAAATATGAATTTTTTCTATTAGATTTCTTATGGGATTAAATGGTCTATCCCCTAGAAGATTATCTCAAATACGTATTCTGACCACCTCATTGGTCTTGGAGTTTTATTTACTCTAATATAGAAGATTGGTGGAATTATGAGTTGTAGGCATTTTAGAAGAATAATTAATATTTCATATTTAATAAATTAAATATTAATATATTAATGAATGTTCATTTGGCCATATCTTTTTAATGGAGTATCATATTGATATTACTTTTACTCTATTTAGTCTATCATAGGTTTTTCCCTAGGTGGGGCAGAAATTGTTTTTGGGAACTAGGGTCGATCCAGGTCCCATATTCTTTTTCCTTTTCTTTTATTTTTGTTGATTTTAATTTTCATTATTTTTATTTTCATCTTTTTTACGTGATATCTCTCAAATTTAGTTGGGTATCCTCCTTCACAAAGCCTTTAGAGAAAATGATAGATGGAGGGATAAAGATGCGTATTTATAGGAATATGGGTACCATCGTAGAGCTTGGTGTGCACTGAATCATCATGCACATGGACCAATGAAATGGGTGATGGTTCCACAGGTTTCACTAAAAGTTAGGTTTTTTATTTTTTCCCATAAATCATTATAGTTTACTCATTTTAATGTTTAAAATCTCATTTAGGCTTTATTAGCGGCCCATGATGGTTGATCTACTTATTTTGGGATTCAAATAGGGTTTATGGGTCATTGAAAGGTTTTCTATTTGGGAAAATCCATGTACATGAGATGTAGTTTAGGGAGCGCATGTCATGTGGTAATTCATTTTGGTGAAGATAAAATTTTAAAAGTACACACCATTAATAGAGTATACATGTCGTTTACTGGTATAAAACAATGTAGCCGAGTACCCAGACATGATTTCCATGTAAGGGGCATATGTCGTGTAGAGTAAAAATTCAGACCCTAAGTGGGACACACACCATGTAGAAGTATATTTCTAGGCCAAATACATTACCTTAACTTGTGGGGAACTTGATCAGATACCCTATTTAGTGTACATATCGCATAAACATATGACTTGTCGTGCCCTTGGATGTTTACATGCTAATTACAAATAGAGATACATTCCCACGTGGGGCACTGAATGTACATGATGTGTATCAGGGTAAAAAGTAGAGCACTCCTCCTTTCCTTAACATTGAGGTTTTTTTTATATATTTTCAAATAGAAGATATGATTGAACCTATATGTAATCTATTGGGAGTAACTTTTCACATAGAACATGATGTTATGATCCATGTCATGTTTTAAGGGCTCATTGGTATCATTAAAAATTATTAAAAAATGGTGAGGTTATTCCTGATGAAATTGAATGTAGTTATCTCCTGAGAGAGAGAATTTGAAAGTTAATGATAGTTTAGTTGTTCCAGCCTACCTAGTTTGAGACTTCATCTGAGATGAAAAATTTGTATGCTTCCTATCCTTTTTCATTGTAGCTTCCCCTTGATAAAATCTTCATTGTGAGATGTTCCCTTTCTCTACTATGTGGAAATGAGACTAGTTTTTTATGATACTAAATTATAGTATACATATTACTACATAACGACCTAGAGGATCTCATGTAGTATGCCTCTATATTATTTCTGTTACAATGGATTCCCTATGGGATTACTTTGGTCACAAGATGTCATAGGGAAACACTAGTAGGATCCCCTTACCTATGTACTGTTCTGATGAACCCTTGTAGAATTTCCTTGTTGACTGGTCATTAATGGATCCCATATAGAATTCCTCATTTAAATTTTTAGATAAGGATCCCCAGAAGGATTCCTTCTATTGATTTAGTACATCATCGATCCCAAGTAGGATTCCTCTTCAATATTTTGTTTTGGGAGACCCAATGGTTTCCCCGATGATTGGACAACCCAGATCTATTGTGTTGGGATTGGGTATGGATGGTAGGGGTTGTCACCATAGATCATGTTCTGAACATTTAATCACAAGGGCTGGTGGTATTAATGGTTCGTTTAGTTTTCTGGACACTCTCACCATTTTTTTTAATACTTTCACTTTTTTATTGTTGATGCAACATTGATTTCCAGTGGTGATTCTTAGTTGGTGTCTATTATGTCTGATATGATGTATCTTTCTTTCTATTTGGGATTCTCAAATGTTCTTTCTATGGATCCATATTTTCAATCATGTTATTGATTATTATTTTTTTACCTAGAGTCACTACATGAGTTTGGGTTGTGAAGCTATATATTAGATTATTATATTATTGTTATTTCAAGATTTGTTTCCATGGATCTAGATGTTGAGCTTAGGATTAAGTGATACATGCATGAAATCCAATGTAATGATACTCTAGGATGATTACACTCTCCTGAGTGATGAGTATGATTCCACTCTCCTCATGTTATATTATGATGAGGATAATTAAATTGTCCTTATATTGTGGGTTAAATGATGAAAATTTTTCTCTCCTTAACTCAGGGTTGTCAGTGTATGATAATTCTCCCCTTAACTTTTGGTCTATAGAGAATTCTTATGATCTCTTAAATTAGTGGCCTATGGACGATTAGTATTCCTCGATATATTTTTCATATACTGGGGATCTCCAAATGATCTTTATGGGGTCATTATTATTATTAAATTTCTTATCCAGCTGGTTGATCATTGAATCTAATGATAACATTTTGATCTTGATGGGTGGGAATTACATATCACTAGTGATATCTCCTTATATATAGCATAAAAATCATACCCTTAGGTTTCATTCGAGTAGAAATGTCATGATCACCTATGGATGAGGACCTAGGAGTTAGACATTATACTAGATTTACATGGAATGATCAGCATGGGGTCTATGACCTGGGAATTTATAGAATGTATGAATTTACATCCCTAGAATCCTTCTTCAGAGTGATTGGTGGCGAGTACAGCTGAACTGAGGGTTAGGAAGTGTTTTCCTTTATGGTGGTGTGGCTTCCTCAAGGGCATTTACATAATTTAATGAAGAAGGAATATGTGGATTTTAATTACAGACCTCTATATTGAAATAATGATATAAATCTTGATTGGCATGAAGACCAGCTTAATTTCGTTTCATAGGATGTCTAAACGATAAGGATTACAGACCCAATGATCTACTACTAATTGTTTTTATGTTATTTATTTCACGATACTCGTGAATATTAATATTTATGTATATATATTTAGGACTGGGTTTATACAAACATACATACATGTATATATATATGTGTGTGTGTGTGTCTGTGTCAGTGTCTGTGCATATTAATGTAGATATCCATGGTAGAAGCTGCTAGTTTCCCGGTATTATGGACCAAGGTTTTAACTATGGTTTCATATTTTTTTCATTTATATATATTTTAAGTTTTGTCTTAGCTAGACTGAGCATATTGATTTTTCATTCACTTATGGAAATATATTTTATAGGTTCATCATTATAGTGACCTACTAATATTATTTCTCACCGTTAAATGTGAACCTTGGTGTCTGTTTGAACCTTATGTCCACTTTTCATGTTTTTCATGACTTCTTGGTAGATAGGGTTGAGGTCAAGTGTTTCATGTTCGAGCGGAGATGCTTGTGTGGGTTTTAATGATTACGCTGGTGCTGTTCGACAATGTGTGGAAATAATGTATGTGGTCCATCTCATAGTTATAAGAAGATACCTATAAATTTATTACAGTTTCTTTTGTTTACTCATGTATCTATATGGAAAGTACGATTCGTGATCAGTGTTCTATGTATGACATATTTTTTTGGTATTTTATAAATTTTTCACTAATTATTAATGAAATTTTTATTTTAGTTTTTGTACTTCTTATGAACTATAAATATTTGGTTATGTGTATGATTTTATTTCCACTATTTTCATACACTTATTTGATCTCATAGGGTCCCAACTATCACAACCTAGGATCTTGATTCTAGTTATAAGACTATCACAAACATGGAGTCATGATTGAGGTCTCATAATGAACCAACTCAGAACATCCTTTTAGTGGAATATTATATAGTATCTTAAAAGGTAGTATAATATGTATTATTTTCCTGGTCATTATAATTTTGTATATGGTATACTATAGTAATAGAAATGTGTCCAAACATTTGAGGTATATCGTGTTGATGAATCAATAACAATTTTTTAGGTAAGAATTCTTCATTGCAATGGTATGCGACTGTTGTTCTAATCTATGATGTTACTATTGTATATGATTTATTCCTTGAAATTTTCACATGGTTTTCAGATGTTTTGATTTACTATGGATCCTTGAATGTTGGACATTTTCAAGAGGCAAGTGATGTATTTTGATACTTCTTTTAAAATTAAAGATGTGTCTCATGTATCACATGTGGCACATAAGATTCACATTATATAGGTATCCTAATGTGTGATTAATAATAATGAAAGTGTCTGGTTGTTTAAAATTTCAAAAAAAAACCTCAATGATGTATTACTGTATAGGTTTTTTGTGAAATTATAATCATTTTTTCTTACTTATATATATATATATATATATCCTTATAATGAAATGTTATGTAGATTTACGTTGAGTAATTTTTTGGTGATAGTGTTGACTTGGTCCCTGTGAATGAAAGGTTCATTGACCATAGGTGGTCAATGTGGAAAATTAGTCCCTTGTGTTAAAACCAATTTAGGGTTTTTTTCTAATTACTTACTACTAAATGTTTTAGTTTAAATATATTCTATTTTTAACTTTATAGATTGGAATAACATTTTACTTAACCAACCCTATTTTGTAGTTATGTAGTCATATTCCATAGTACAATTATGATAGGTGCCTATTTGTTACTCATGAACTAGACCTCCTATGGGTATTACTTCATGTAGATTCTTAGTTAGTTTCAATTTAGTATCTCTTCTTGTTTTCTAACGTGACATCCATGGATCAGTTCCTTTTGAGGATTCTCAATGAGGATCAGACCCTTATAGGCCATGTTATTATTTTTGATCCATATAGTTTAGTTTTCACATAACATTGTCAAGATAGATTTATATTTTGGTAAATTTTATTAGAACATGAGACCCATTTGTGAGACTTGTTCTGTAGTGATAGGTTGGAGACCTAGAGGCCCTTAGTTTTGACTCGGACCCATGTATGTTTTGTTTGAGGACAACCTACATGAGAGATGATGGACTAGGTTTAAAAATTAATATTTAGGTAGTGACCTTCGTTATCTGATCATTTTTTATTAGGACATGATATGATCTCAAGTTGCGTTATAAGCATGTTGATGCCTTTATCTGTTCACAATATCATAGGGTGCTTTGGTATCAGTATTAATGTTGATGTGTTGGAATATTCAGATTCCAATACCGGTTGGCCAATTTATTCACTATTGATAATGTATTTATATTGAGGTAATATGATCTTTATTAGAACAAATTTACGTGACATGCAGTCATGGAATAATTTGTGGAATATGTTAGGTGCCCAATTTTGAAGGGGAGTTACAAGAGAACTTTTGGCCAGTTAAAAATGATGTACTATGTAGCATAATCTTCTTTGACATATAATGGTTGACTCACTATAGTATGAGTTAGGTGATAAAGGTACACACTAGTAGTGCATGGTACCATTTAATTATCAAATCAATGAGTATCTAGATGCAATCAGTGTACAAATGATTCAATAAAATTTATTGTAATTGTTTCTCAAGAGTTGTGATTGTGTAAATAGTTTCCCTCTTGGGGTAGAGGATTCATCATAAATAATTCATGTGTCATGAGTTGGTTGAACCATGTTTGGACCAGGATTGGCATTGCTGGGATATTTGGTGTCAGGTTTTGGTTGATGTAAAGAGTATCTTTGTTAGATGTGAGTTTCTATTGGAATGAAATGTACATGAACTTTTGGGGATTCATAGTGTACTCATGTTTAGATACAATGATGATCTATATTGACTTCATCTCTATTATGTTCAGAGTTTTTAATAAAATAGAAAGATTAATTTTTTAATTTTGTTCGTGGTTTGGAAAAGTAATTTATTGAGGTCACACTCAAGGTGAGATATAAGGTAAGCCATATGGTGGGGAGTCCAACATTAGACATATAAGGGTGGTGACCCTAATATCAGTTGAACCCCAACCTTTTATATGATTTTTTTATCTCAGAGTCGGTTTTTAGATGATGATAAATGTATTACATTGTTGGGGAGTACTAGTTTGTTCACAGTTAAATGTCTTCCATGTAAGAGATAGTGGTTGATTCTTAGAGGTTGGTTGTTAGATAGTTCACATATCTTAGTTGCGAAGATATTTGGGTTGAAATCACGACATATAGTCTTAACTCAAGGATTTTCCAGGATTATAAGGTTTATTATCTGGATACTGTAAGGTCCGAATTTTTTGAGACTAAATATTTGAGGAGACATTTGAATTTTTTCTATTAGATTATTGTATGGGTTAAAATGATCTTTATCTAATATTAAATTATCTTGGAAAATTTTTATGATGACTCTGTTGGACTGGGAATATAGTTTTAATCCTAGGACATGAGTTTGGTGGAATTCTTAGATGTTCTAATTTTAGTGGTATATTCAATATTTAGTATTCAATAAATTAAATATTTACTTATTCATATAGGTCTTTTAGACCATATATTTTTAATGGAGAATCATATTTAGACGATTTTCATGCAATTTTTTTGAAATATGGATTTTTTTTCTAGGATAGGCATAAACTCGAGTTGGGTTTCAGGCCGAGCCCGAGCCCTTTTTCTTTTTATTTTTATTTTTTTTAATTTCAATTTCATTAATTTATTTTTCACTTTTTTCTATTCTTATTAGCATGTTCGCTTATCATGAACCCTACTAGGTCTCTTATTTTATATAACTAAGATAGGTAATGCTATAGGGAGAGATAGAAAAGTAGATACAGAGGAATAAGGGTATCAACCTAGAGCTCGTTACACGTTGAATCATCGTGCGACAATCATGGACTATAGAAATGGGAATTATTTAATGGATTCTTTCCAAAGTTTGTTAGTTTTTATTTTTTTTACATATATACCTTTATTATAATCATATTAATTTTTTAAACCCCTTTTATTCTGGCTTAGGACCCCTTGATTCTCGATCCACTACTTTCGGGGTAAAAATGGGTATTCTAGGAGATTCGAGTGTTTTCTGTTTTGTAAAACCCATGTATCAGGATTGTGGTTTAGGGATCACACATTGTGTAATTACCTATTTTGGGGATGGTTACCATTCATAATTACTTTCTATGAATGGGTTATACACACCATGTATTGTTACTCGGTCATGTAGTCGATTACCCTGACAGGCTACGTGTGTAAGGGGCACATGCCAGGTAGAGTACATGATGAGACCCTATGTGTGTAGCATGCCATGAATAAGTATATGACTAGGACAAATAAATGAATAGACCATTTTATGACCATGGTAATCCACCCCATATATGTTACCTTTCATGTTCCTATCTTACATTCCATGTACTTAGGCATTTACATTCCATGTACATCAATAAGTACATACCCTAGTGGGAATCGATGGTACACGTTGTGTACTATAGTGGCACTCTATGTACTCATTTTCAACATATTCAAGGAATTTCATATCATATCAACTATGAGTTATAATTGGAATCCATATTAGTGAATTCTATGTATCTTTAAACATAAATATCTAGATTAAGACATGTGTGGGGTTTTGAAAACACCTCGGTGGAATTTATTTTTCATATAAATGGAGAGGTTTTTTCACCAGTAATTGAATCCAATGGTCTAATAAGAGAGGGAATTGTAATGATAATTATTGGTTGGGTTTTTAAACTAACCTATCTTGAGACATGATTTGATATCATCCATGATATTTCTCCCTAAACTTTGTAATTTTAGTTTCCCCTTAAGTACATCCCCCTTCTGATATGTTCCATTCTTGACTAAGATTATATGAGACTATTTGTTTTCAAGGTTGCCTTATAGGATACCACTTCTTATGTCTTGAAAAAGATAATATCATGTATGATTCCTCTACATTATTCTTATTCCAAAATATCTTTTATGGGATGCCTTTTCTTACATTCTAACCTAGGGTATTGATAGTAGTATCCACTCACATGTTTACAATTCCTTGGATCCATTATATGATTCCTCTATTGACTTTACATATGAAGATCCCGTGTAAGATTCCTATTTTACCATTTAATTCATGGATCTTGGGTATAATTCCTTCATTTAATTGTTTAACTTGAGCCTCCCTAATAGGATTCCACATTAGTGTTTTGTTTTGAGGGACCTAATGGGTTCCCCAATAATTGGCTAAACCTGAGCTAGAATGTTGGATTTGGGTAGAGATAGTAGGGAATATCACCTTAGTACTTATTTTGTACTTTTATTCCCATGGGGATGTGGAAATAGTGTTGGGTTTAGTCCTTAGGAGACAATCACTCTTTTTAAACTTTTACATGTTTATTATTGATGTACAGATGATGGTGAGAGGTGAATCTTAGTTGGTGGTAGTTGATCCTGATGGGAGGAATATTTATTTGACTTTGGACTACCCAAATGTGCATTCCTAGGATCCGGATTCTGAGCCATGATAATTATTATTATTTTTGTACCCATAGGTAATACATAGGATTTGGATGTGGAGCCATTTTATATGATAATTAGTTTCTACAGATTTTTATATTTGTTTCCTAGGATCTGTTTGTTGAGCCTGTGATTTTGAAATATGGTAATTACATCTTTATTAAAGATACCCATGGGGGATTATGAACTCTTGAGTGATGAGTATGATACCACTCTCCTCATGATTGTATATTATGATCATTATTACACTCTCATAGGCTCATGTGTTAAACAAGGATGATTACTCTCCTCAACATGGAGTTTTTTTGTGGATGATTACACTCTCTTTGACTTCATGTCTATAGTGGATGATTATTATATCCTTGACATGCATCCCATGGAGGATGACAACACTCTCATCAATTTTTCAAATGATAGAGATCATTGAATATTATATCTTGGACTATGATTTATTAGTGTGGTAGATCATGGAATCTCACACCTACGATTAATGTTCACATTTGGATCTTGAAGGTTATTCATAAAGTCTCATTGTTTAGCTATCCGTACAAATCGCTAGAGGGTCAAAACCTTTGAGTTCATTCGAGTCATAACATCATGACTTCCTATCGACTAGGACTTTGTAATCATACATTGGACTAGATTTACATGGATTGAGAATCATGAAATCTGTCTATTTTCAATTTATAGGATGTCCATATGTACTTCCTAGGAATCCCTATTTGTAATGATTGGAGGCGAGTTCAGGTGAATGCAATGTTAGGATGAGTATCCCCCTATGGTGATGTAGCTTTCTCATAGACATATCTAGTATTTTACAAAGAATTTATATATTTATTGGGATTAAAAACCTATGTGTGTACTTATTGATATGAAACATGAGTGGTATGAAATACATCTCAATTGTCTTGTAGAAGATGTCTTAGCGGTCAGTATTATAGACCCAGGGATCTACTACTGATTGGTTTTATGCAATTTCATTCACATTACTCAGCAATATTAATATATATATATATATATATTTATATTATAGGTATTAGACTATATATATATGCTCATATAAATGTGGATATACATGGTAGGAAATTCCCAGTTGATTGGGATTAAAAACCCAGACTCCAAATGTGGTCTAATATTTTTTGGCATAACTTATCTTTTCAGTTGTATCTCAACTAGGATAAGTATATTTTGTGTTCATGTCGTTATGGAATAATATTTTATAGTGTCGTCATTTGGGTGGACTACTTAGATTATTTCTCACCCATGTACATGTATATTGGGGTATAGGTAGACCTTATGTCTGCATTTTTGGTTGAGCACAGTTGCATGGTCAATAAGGTTGAGGCCTAAAGTTTCATGTTCATGTCGAGAAACTTGTGTGGGTTCTTTTGATCAGGATAGTGTAGTTCAAAAGGATCCATAGATTAAGAATCTGGTGTGGCATGAAGTAAGTAGAAGAGCGTAATACTTTTATTTTAGATTCTTTTGTTTACTCCTCTGTTTGTATGGTTGGAGAAATGGGTGACCAATGTTGTGTGTTTGACATAACAGTTCAGGCATTTATAAAATTTTCATTTATTATTACATCTTGTTCTATTACAGTTTATTTACTACTTCTACACTCTGTTTATTTACTAATGGTAATAATACTTAACTATTTATGTTTTATTCTTACTCTGATATGGGGGAATAATCTCCCAATTATTAAACACTTGGACCTACTACTAGTAGGTAACCTCTGGAATATGATGAGGTGGACTTGAGGCCACATAAAAAACTGCCTCGGATCACCGGTTTACTAGAATATGGTTTAGGATATTAAAACCTAGATGTTAAATTTAGGGATATTAATATGATTATATAATTTAAGATATAAATTTACAGTTACATTTAAATATAAATTAATCGATTAATTTGATGGAAATAAACCTTCAAAATTTATTAAAGTCATTTTATTATTCAAAAATATGTTTTCATAAAAAATTATTTGTATTTATTTTTGTATGAAAATAATTTAATTAATTTCTAGAAATTTTATAACATTTATCAGATCAAATTATTTTTTCTGAAATAATCCTATTAATATTAGGCAAAGGTAAATTTTTTATAATTTTTTAAAAAGTTTTATTTTTCAATGAACAGTGAAAATTACAGATTTTTATTGAAAATGGTAATTTTTTTTGAAGAAATCACAAATTTACATTGGAAAAATTAAACAACATTTTTTTCTATTATTTTATTATTAATATAATTATTTTCAAAAGAATAAATTTTATAATTTACTTTTTTAAAACACATTTTATATACATAAAAGGCATTTTTCTAAATAATAGTTTTCTATCTCCTTTTAAGAGTTTTTATTTTAAAATAAAATTTTTCAGCTGTGCCTTTTGAATTTTGAAAATGGATTACAATATTTTAATATGTGGGTCAAAATCTGGTAAATATTTCCCTTTTATTTTTGAACATTATTTATTTTATCCTAAGTAATTTTTTTAACCATGGTAAAGGGAAAATCATGTAAAGAATGTTAAAAATGAAATTATAAGCACTAAAATATGACCCTAAAACATGAACTACTTCTATTCTGTGAGTATATATAATCATTAATAATCCAAAACATGAATATATGGTCTTTTATTTCAATTTTTTGATGATTTTTACCTTTATATATTTTTATATAAATATAAGTCAAAATGACATTCTCTTTTTTGTATTAACTCTAAATTATTTTATATACAGAAAAATAGAGGATATTTTATCTTGTACATATTAATTTTAAATTAAAATGACTAATACTTATCCATTTATTTTATTTCAAATTTTGAGTGATTAAATAATTACCTTAAATGCGTATGTCACGCTGATAGAGTAATAATGAAAAATGTGATTTTTTTAAAATGACATTAAAAACTATAAAAATAATATTATTTGATTGGATTATATCTACTCATAAATATTTTACTTTATTTTAACCTATTTTATTTTTTAAATCATTTATTTGAATTATATCTTTTTATTTGTTGTTTCTAAAGTAAAATTAAATGAATAGAGTAAAAAAGGCATTAATGATATATTATGTTAAATAATGTTTTATTAAATGATTTAAAATTAAAAAAAATTGTAGAATTAGATGATTTAATAGTATATGATTTTGGAAATAAATTATGGTCCATATATGCTCTTATATACTTTAAAATTGTTTTTATTTACCCCTAAAAAGTGAAAAAAATATTGTTCACAGTAATAGTCAAAGCGGGTTAACGGGGGTTGAAACAGTATTATAAGGATAAAATAATCAAATAAACTTGTCAGCATTTTATATTATGATATTATTATAACCCATAATATGTCTACAATATAAATAAATCATTTTGGATCAATTTTAAGTTGAATATTAATTTTTATTAATTGAAAATTTTTGGAAATTCCAAAAACTAACACTCCCATCCCTTATAAAAGAACAACCCTTATCCAATATTATTATAAACTAAAAATTAATTTCATGGCCAATATATTCCTGAATAGCTTTTTAATTTATCTATACACATTATAGATGTATTAATATTTGAATAATACCATCCTTAGAGAGCATATGATGAAAAGAAGATGAGGTTTTCTAAAGAATAGATATAGCTATTAACCGAGAATTTTCATTTTATTTCTTCTTCAACCTCCATAAAATATTTTCCAAAAATGATTATATAATAAAATAATTATCATAAATAAAATTATATTTTTTATTTTTAAGCTAACAACCTATATCCATCTCCAACTTCCAAAAATTGGGAATGAAATTCATCTTTCATGTGTGTGGAGAACTACAACCTCGTGAACCAATTTAATTCATTTTCCATCACCACTAGTCATTAATGGTCATAATGATGGATTTAATGAATATATATATATATATATTAATTAAATAGTTATCATTATATAAGGTAATATATCATAACATTTTTTAAAATTCAACACACTAACAAATGAGAACATCATTCATCAGAATGTGTGGACTACCATTTCCACAAAGCGATGTGATTCGTTTCTCATCAAAACTTAGTGTGGATTATATATAAAATTGTATTTATATAAAATTTTTGGTATTTTTGATGTTATTATCATTATTAAATGATAATTTAATACTTATATTTTATCCAAAATGATTGATAAAAAATTTAAAAGCTACTCATGTTTACGTATATCCTACCATCTCTATGATTATAACATAAGTCATTTTTGATAACCTTATTTCATGACTGTTTTTAAAGGTATAATTTATTTAAATATATATTAAATTATTATTTCATAATTATTATCTTGTGTGTCACAGAATAATGAATCATTTTACCACAGTCAACACACCGAATATTTTCTTAATATTTTGAACTGAATGTTATCAAATTACATGACATTTTATTAATTGGATAATTAATTAAATATAGAATTAAAATAAATTAAATAAATTGTTGAAGGATATGTAATTTAATGTCAAAAATTATTCACATATTTTTAATGAAAATTTGATGATTTTTGGATGACTTCCACTATTAAAACCCTTGACTTCCATTTTTTTTGAAAAATATGGGTAATTTAAGAAAAGCAAAAATAACTGGTTTAAAATGAGTAAAAGGGTGTGTTTTGAATTGTAACTTTTTTAATCCATTTTATATTTATGGAAATTTAGCTAACTACCCTTCCATCGGCCTCGTCACTAGACCCCACATCTCCACCATCACAATGTTGCGGGTCGACCTTCTTCTTTTCCCACTGTAGTGCTCCATGACTACATAGCCATGGTCGCCACCTTTTCAACTTCTCTTGTACCCCTACTACCATCTAGGTTGCCCCACCTCACCCATTATCCACAATTGTTTTGCCCGAGAGCCACCATCGCCGCCTCTTCTGTCCATAATCCTACATCCTCTCCTCTTTCATCACTGTCCTCCACCATTATGTGACTCCTTCAGCCACTATGAAGGCTGGAAGAATATGGAACCACTGATGTGGCCCCTTAATTTAGGACCCCACTGCCCATGTCGGGTGATGAACCACCTCGACCATCCACCATATCTTCCTGGCATTTTCTTGTCACTACTTCATCTGCTGAGGAGCTCCACTGGTCACCACATTCCTCACAACGTCCCAAGGTCTCTTGCTCTGCACCTACGATGTCATGATGCGACCCATTGTTCTTCACCCTACCGCATAATAGATCATCACTAATGCAAACCGCATAGAATAAGTCCACATAGCATGCCAAAACCATAGCTCACGAGTGTGTTTTTGGGTGGATGGATACCCCCTCCCCATTCTAAGGGAGTGGGAGCATTGAAGGCGTAATAAAGAAATACCCTCCCTCACGTCCTTTATAAAGAGGCCCTGCCTCCTTATAGAAATCATATAGACAACACACCTTGGAAGGAGGATATAGGTTAATGCCGCTGCAACCCTCTCCCTCACCCTCTTTCTTCTAAATTTTAAGTTTAATTTCCTAATTATTTAAATTTTAATTTTTCAATTATTTAAATTAAATTTTTTATTATTTTAAATTGTAATTTAAATTTAATTAAAATAAATAAACATCATTCATTTCATTCTAATTTTTTCCCACTATTTAATTTCTTTTTATTTAATTATAACAATTATTGTTATTATTAATATGTCTCTTTGTTATTATAAATTTATTTTACTATTTTATTATCTCCCTTTTTCAAAAAATATTCTTTTAATAATAATAATAATTATTATTATTATTATTATTATTATCTTCACATTATTTATAAATTATCTATTTTTTTCTAATTCTATCAATTGTTATTATTATTAATTATCATCACATTCTTAATAAATTATCTAAGATTTTCGTTATTCTCTCCCTCTCTCTCTTCTCATTCCAATTCGTAAATTTTTATTTTTCATCCACCATTATTTCTATTTTATTCCTTCTCTCCTCCTGTTCTTCTTCCCACTTGCACCATTATGATATCTCACTCTTAGAAATGAGAGGCTGACCTTGAGACTTGGTCTGGTGGGATGTTTTGGTGTTATTGAGTTTTCATTAATGTTTATTTTTATGTTTCTTTTAATTTCAATATCAGGCATGTTGAGGCAAATCTCGCTGATTAGATGAATTCCCCCGGTTGAAATGAAACAAAATTTATTTCGATTCATTTATTTAATCACTTTTCCATCAATCCATAGGTTGTTTCTTCACATGATGGTTTTGATATTTTCAATAGATCAAACAAAATTTATAGAGATGGTTCCTTGATGATGGGACCTCCTAGTCAATGGAAGGTCCTCAAGCTTGATTAATATAAGGTATCATAATTAAGGGTTCTTAAGCATTAAAGGATATTCCTCAAATTCTAAATAAATAATAGTAATTCAAAAATTACATTTCATGTTTGTAATATCAATATAAAATCAGACCATAAAGGATAATGATGATTGAATCCAAGGTTGAACTCAAGGCCAAATGCTTCAATTCATTAACTCGTTGTGTCTAGTTTGTGTGTTAGTATATATTAAAATTTACATTATTGTATGTCATTATTAAAAACCCCTAAAATATAATGTTTGTTTTTATAAATTAATAAAAAACAAAATGATATTTATTTGGTTATTTATAATGATTAGGTGATCAAATTTAAAAGGATCCTCAAGTGAGACAACCTTGGTCAGACAACGTGTTGCTCTTGGAAAATATAATTACTTTTGACAATGCCCTGTGATAGGCGTGTGTCAAAACTGGTGATGCTACTGGTCATCCAATAAGTCATTCATTTATGTTTTCTATCTCACATTTTAGATATATTATACTACATTTATAAAAATAAAAACTAAAAAAATCATTCCATGATTAATTCAAATGATTACTCTAAATGGACTGACGATTACTCATGTGTTCCAGAGCTATTAGTTGAAGTCCCATGATCAATAGATAATGGTGTAACATTATAGGCTAGAAATATTAGGGGAGAACATGCCCAAATATTCAAAGGGGGTGAATTCAAATACCTCATTTAGGATCTCATGGTGTCCATAGATAAACTAGTTATTGAAGGATTTTCTACACAGCTCACTGAACTCTGAGATTACTTCCCTAAATTATATTATGAAGAGGCGAAGACACTTGAAGAGTTCTCTTCGATTAATCAAAAATCACTGAAAAAATCTCCATGAGAATATTTCTAGGAGAAAGTGAAAAAACACAGGCTCAAATATGATATTCTAGAGCTTGATGTGATGGTGAAAGATATATAAGGAAAAATTAATTAGATAACTACAAGTGGTCATGCACCATCAAAGCAATCTCATCCTTAACCAAAATATGCAACACTTTTCCTACCTAAGGAGGCAAGGAGTAAGACTTGACTGGTAAGATACATGTGTGAGATTAGTAATAATATTATGACTTCTGTAATGAATTTGAATAAATTATTTATCTCCCTATACCAGGATAAAAATAGGATCCAACCCAATTAAAGGAAGATGCTTCCCAAGTGGAGGAATTTAAAGTTTAAATGGAGGAGTTCGACTACCAGCCTCTATCCCCTATGAATATACTCCATGGAGATCCTACCACTATCATATTGATATAATATAAACTAATTTTGGGAATTTAGTATTTTGTAAACTCTATATATTCTGATTTTACTGAAACTGAATTGGTCAACACTCATTATTGTTTTTTATTTTCTGATTGGAAATATATTTACTATGACTAAGAGGGGGATAAAAAAATTGGACTTTCACCTATGGAGGAACAAAAGGATATCCCTGATTTTAATGAACATAAATTTGAGGAGTCCTATCAGAAGATCCAAGTATCCAAGCCTAGGGAAATTTGATAAGAGGCTTCTCATTTTGAAACCATTATGAGGATATCACTGGAAGATAATGAGGAGGTTTCATAAGTAGCAAACTTTATGATGGACGATTCATACTTCATCGTACCCACACCATTAAACATATACTTCATTATGTAGGGGGTGATCAAGTTTACTCTATCCATTGATCATCACGTAAGAACATGGATAATACCAAAGCTGGGAAAATCCACATGTGGTGGTTCAAATAAAAGAAGAATCACCCACCATCTGATTTTGGATAACAGTTGTTACTTGCCTCTGCATATAGTAAAAATTCAGATCCTACTTATAGGAATATACCAAGACATAACCCATTACATTCATTCTAGTAATATATATTTGAAATCTTGTTTCCTATATTTAGTCAAGCATGCATCCAACAACTTCCAATCTTTTCGAGCTTTAATAACATGATATTTATTCTTAATTAAGTTGTTTTTTTATATAGGTTCTTGATGGAAAATTTATATCCCAAAAATTGATGTAACATGACTAAGATTCAATTTAAAAGGGAATTTAATTTTAATGTTTATCTTATATACTGCCTACATATTTTTCGAAATCATTATTTGATCATTAAAGAGAAAATTTCATGACCATACATGAATTATACTTAACAAGAATAATCCTAGATGAATGAGTTTATTTCTATTCACGTGATGCAATGTTTTAGGTTTCAACGGTTATATGATTGAAGGAGTAAAACATAGAATTAAAATTTTAAATTGAATCATGTATATTAAAACAAGGACACATGATATCAAGAAATTAATTGATTTTATGTAAATGAAATTTCCCAACTAGTTTTCATGCATTGAAATTTCATAATTTCATGTTCATTGATTTTTTATTATTAATATTTCCTTTTGTTTTTTTTTTCAAATCATATGTACCATTTATAATATGATTTCTTGACCATGTACGTTATATTATTTTTTGAGCGTATTTCATAATTGATCAGGGGACATACCACCTATTGGAACAATCATTTGAACATGACAAAGATATGAATTTGTAAATACACATTTAAAATTATCGATTCATCCTTTGAGAAGCCCCTTATCTTTTAAAGACCACTTTTACATCAATCATTCTTTTTCCCATAGATACCATGAATGACCTTCTTAAGAATGGTCCATGTTTCAATCTATTTTTAACTATTTCAACCATCCTCTGAGTAATATCATGATGTTTAAATGTTGATGCATGGGTGTGAAGGGAATCATAGAATAATTTATGATTTCAATTGTAAGTACAATGTGTTGGGGTTATTTTTGTGGGAATTATAAAATGTTATGGAATCATTCAATGTATAATATTTTTTTTATCCTCTTGAATATAATAATATGAAAATGAAAAAAAGGAAAAAAATGAGAAAAATGGTTTGTCATTTTGGGTAAACAAAAAATCACCACTACAAGACCTATTATTTTTATCATATATAGGTCAGTGTGGAATGTGTGGTTTATTATAAGTCCTAACACATGAATTAATAGAATATAAAAAAATGGAATGTTTCTTTGAAAAATAAAAAAAATGTTATAAAAATATTATACATATATATATTCAATAGATGGAAAAAAGTATAAATAATGTATAAACTGGTCATAATCATTATGTTGGAATTTTGGGGAGGCTATGAGTTGATGTAAATTTAAGGGGAAATGTCATTAAACATTTTCTTTGAATATCATTCTTACTGCATTAGGAGATTAACCTCCTCCTTGAGCATTAATTTTAAAACATCAAAACCTACCATCCTTAAGCCTTAGGGTTACTAGAACCATAATTGGATATCCTGGTGATTTTATGTGCTATTTTTCATTACAATGTAGAGAAAGTATTACTTTTACATGTTCTCATGATATGAGCATCACTCAACTTGATTTGTATCCTGAGTTATGAGAGAAAAGATTCAAATGGGGTGTAAATAAAAGCATATAATGTTTGATAATAATGAATCAAGTATTTGAATGAATGAAAATAGAATCTCTATCATTTTTTGAAAACAATAAACTAAAATACATGAATTTTTTGTTTCTCTAAAAAATGGGAACATGTATTGATATTCCATTTCATATATGATAAATTATTTTTACATTTAAAATTATTTTATTTTAATACATTGAAATTTGATTATTTGTAAAACGGGTGACCCTTGATAATCCATTTTGAGATTTCATTCTTGAGGACAAGCATTGTTTAAGTGTGGGGGTATTTGATAGAAAAAATTTCTATGAAATTCATTAATAAAATTCTTATATGTTTATGATGTTCATTATTAAAACCCTTGATTTAAAATGTTTTAGTAAATAAAGGGAAATTTTAGAAAAGGAACTTGAAATGGATTAAAATGAGTAGAAGGGTGTTTTTTTAATTTGAACTTTTATTTTTGAATCCATTGTATATTTATCGAAAATTGGATAACTTGTTTATACTTCATGAAAAAAAATTAGACCACTCTGGTCAGCATTCAACCATGGAATCCTAAATCCACTTAGGCGACCCACAATGGGTCCCCAACCAAGAGAGTCCCTCAGGGGGGCGAGCATGCATGGGTGCACTGGGGAATCACCCTCATAAACAGGGCATGTTGCTATGAAATTTAAAGGCCACAATAGCTTCAACAAGGTGTGAACCAATGTATATGGGAATCTCCTTATAGTGGTGGGAGGACGGCTTAACGGGGTATTGGGTGGGCCACAGACAGTGGTAGGATTCCTCTAGCTCAATTGTGGATTTATTTTCATGTTGAGGCCACAACAAGGCCTATAAATCCTCGCTTCACATCCCACTATTTTAATGTGGGATGCATGCTCTGATGTAGTCCTATGTATCCCTAAAACACACTGCTTTGCTCATTCCTTGAATCCTCACCTAACCACCTCTCCCTTCCCTCTCGCCCTCCTCCACCCTCTTCCTCATCACTGGACCCCACATCTCCACCATCACACCATCAAAACTCCCCTTTATTCCTTTCCAACCATATCACTCCACCATCGCACTGCCATAACCACCACCTCCTCGACCACTCCTACACCCTTACAACCATACAAGTTGCTTCACTACACACACCGACCACAACTGTGGAACTTGAGAGCCACCATCGGCGCATGTTCTTGTTCTTCTCCTCCACCCTCACCTCTTGCATCACCAGCCTCTATAATAATGAGCCTCCTTCGGCCACTATTAAGTCTAAATTATGAGGAGACCAATTATGTGTCCCTTCCATGCACGACCCCCATGGGCCATTCGGACCGCTGCATCACCTCACCCCTTAGCCACAATAGCCTCATTGTGCCTCCACCATTTCCTCGGTCGAGGAACACTATTACTCAACCCCATCATCACCACATCCTGAGGCTTCCAGCTCTACACCTCTACTATTGTGCCACCACCCGTTGCTCGGTTCCCTATCACACCATCTATCTTTCCTCATGCCAACAACACGAAATGATTCCACACTACATGATGCACCTATGGCTCCCGGGTGTGTTCTTAAATAGATGGGTAACTGCCCACCCATTCACCGGGGGGTATCTTTGAAGATAGAGGGAGGTGATACCCTCCATCACTACATTTATAAGGAGGCCCTGCCTCATTGGAGAAATAATTCAAATGACGTTGTTTGGAAGGATGATCTCATTCCACACTACTGAAACCATCTCCCTCCCTCTTTTTCGACTTATTTCTTTTATATTTCATTCATTAAATTTTTTTAATTTATTTTAAATTTTAATTTTAATTTCATTTGAATTAATAAAATTTATTCATTTATTTTGATTATTTTAACATCATTTAATTTTTTTTCATTAATTATAACAACACAAACAACAATTAATTTTTATTATTATTATATCACATTCTTATTTTATATTTATTTTACTATTTACTTATCTTCCTTTTTTAAAAATTATTCTGTTAATTATATTAATATTATTATTTATACTAAAATTTTATATTATTATTTTAGTTTCTAATATGTTAACAATCATTATAAATTATATATTTTTGTTCTTATTATCTCTCTCTATCTTCCCATCCAAATTCATCGATTTTTGTTTTTCTTCCACCATTAATTATATTTTATTCCTTCTATCATAATCATATTCTTCCTATCATTACCCATCCCCCGGGACATGTGTCGTGACTACCCCATGCCCACCATCCAAAGGTCGGGGGATGGAGACTAGCACCAAAGGCGTAATTTCCTAAATCTAGGAAGGAAATTCTTTTATAACTGTAAACACACACAACAGAGCACTGAGATGGATAAAATAACATTAGGTAAATCTATATAACAAGAGATAGATAAAAAGTAAAGGTGTCGTAAATACAAGCCCAACTGTAAAGTTCAAGGAACTGGGAGTACAAGTACAACTGAAGAAAGGAAAAACAGTTGTTGGGTCATCCTCCTGAATTCTTACCTGAAAGGTATGTATAGATAGCCTCCACAGTAATGCACGTCCATCCGCCTCCTCTGTGTACCGTCACAACATATGGTCCACCTACGAGTATCGTCCATTCCTGATACTCTCAGCCTCGGTCAGCACTGTCTCATCTGCATCCAACATAACGAGTTTCGGGCATAACCCATGTAAGGGTGAGTATAAAGATACTTCGTAGGGACCATGAGACCCTCAAGGTCTCACAAAATCCAAAAAGGATAAATCAAAAAGTATGTTATCAATAGATAACACCACTTACTTATATGCCCATACATATATCTAAGTTATCATGTAATCCATCTCAATAATGAGGAAAACACAAAAGTTAATGACTCAGTTCACTCATGTATACAAATTTTGTAGAGAGTTAGAGATGGTTATATGTTTCCACTAAATCAACTATTCTTCGGAACCCACGTAGGATCTGGGTACAGAAATCAGAGCTGTCGAACCCACAAATGATCGAGGAATAGTAGTCAGAGTCGTCAAACCCACACGGGATCCTTGAACAATCATCAGAGCTGTGGAACCCACACAAGATCTAGGAATAGTCTTCAGAGCTGTCGAACCCATATAGGATCCACGAACAGTCATCAGAGTTGTCAAACCCACACAGGATCCAGGAACAGTCATCAGAGCGCAGAAAACCACAGTGTTTTCGCACAAAGAACACTGGATTCCGGGAAGGTATTCTCCTCAAACCATGTGTTGATACATAAAATTCCATGAAGTCCCATGAAGAATTATCTCAGAGGTTTTCGATGTCATAGGGGTCTCAATGCAATAGACGACACGTAAATCGGACACTAGTTCTGTGAGTTATTAGCCTTTTAGTCTTGGGGGGAGGGGGGGTTAGATTCTTGCACGATCCAACTTGACAATAACTCAACTATACCCCTAACTCTAGTTGGGTATACTCATAGGGACAATCACACTCCAATATTACCAGCGCCACTAACGGTTTGTCAAACGTATGTTTGGTGCCAAAGATATGGCCAAAAAAAGTAAAAGGTTGGTAGTAGGTCCATGTCCGGTTCGACCCGACCCGACTTAGTATGGACCAACCCGGTTCGGGTCGCACATCCTAACCCATTGGGTCAAACCAAGCCCATTGGGTGGGCCGACCTATTGGGTTTTCCTGGCCCGCTGGCCCCAGCCCAGTAGTCCACATGGGAGTTCGGCTGAGCTTGGGTTCGTTCGGCCTGGTGCGCCGCAAGGGCGTGACACGACGCAGGTCGTCCCGTAGGGTGCAGCCGGGGCCGGTTTGGCTAGGGCGCCGCGTGGGGAGTCGTGGGCTAGATCGGGAGGCCGGTGCGGACAGGGCATTGGTTCAGCCGAGAGGCGGCCAGGTAAGCGGGTAGGCATGACAGTGGGCAGCCGAGAGGTGACCGGTCAGACCAGAAGGTGGCCAGGCATGACGACAGGCAGCTAGGAGGCCGTCGGGCCAACCGGCAGGGCCCGAATAGGCCGACAGGCAGGTCGAGAGGTGGCCGGCGGGCAGATGAAAGCCGGCATAGATCAGGCCGGTGGGTGGCTCGGCCGACGTGCGGCGTGGCCGGCGTGGCTCAGATGTCAGTGGGTAGTATGATTCGGCTCGAGGTGGCGGAGCCGATTTGGCTGGTGCGTCGTGAGGACGACACAATTCACGGAGGCCGAAGGTAACACAGTTGTGGCATTCGTCGTGTTGTCACCTCATCGCCATGACAAAGATCATCACAAACAAGAACGATGGAGGGGTCAGGCCATATTAGTTTTTCCTACAACCTCACCGTTTAGGGTGGTATCTCTTGGCTAATCAAGTAATAAGAACGATGAACATCAAATTTTACATCCTCCGCAACGATTCCTTACCAACCGAAGAAGAAAGTAAGGAATGGGATATTACACAAATAAACCCCCTACCTTGGTACGTTGTTCGACAGTGAAATCGCAGAAAGAAGAGGGAGGAGATTTCCATTCATCAAGTCTACTTCACACATCCAATCTCAAGCTCCTACGTCTATTTTGGAAGACGTTCCACATCGGTAGGAGTCCGGGGAAGATGATCGAAGGAGATAGTTGCTGGTGTTCTTCCTTAAAATAATGTGTTCTTCGTTCATCATTGAGATATTAGGTTCATCGTTGGAAAACTCCATTTCTCCCAAGCTCTCCTCTCCCCAATATTCCACCATAATGCCAAATGTGATTTGATTTCACTAATTTAATTGTTGTCACAATATTCAAATTGGGGATATTAATTACGTAGGTTAGCATGTTAAGGGTGGTGTGTTGGCAACATTAATGTTAGAGGAGGTCAGGAGGCTCTCTCTCATTAATTAGGGGAGTTGAGAGGTTTCCTCTCCTCCCATTAATAGGGGTCGGTTGGTCCCCACCGATATTATTCAAAATGGGAGGTTATGTGGCCTCGTGTGGTCCCCACCACATTAACCACACATGGGAGGTTGAGGCGTGGTGGTCCCCACCACCATAACCTCTCATGAGAGGTTATGGACTGGTGGTCCCCACTTCCAACATCCAAATGGAGGTTATAGTTCAAGTGGGTCATACCTCTTAACACCCACATGGTTGTTGGTAAAATAAAAATGAAGTGTCACACACATTTATTTTTATTTTAATCTTTCACATAAAACCAAAAAAGAAACATTTATTCTCGGCCCACTGTTTTCTAGGTGATAGTCTTCTTTAGAGAATATCGGTGCTGCAAATTTAATGGTGCCCTCAGATTTCCATTCCGAGCACCGGTTTAAAAGTTATAAAAACTCGCTCATACATTTACTGAACGTACCCAAACAAAACATCATAAATTGATTCCGAGAACACTGGGCCTCGGAATCATGTACCGTAAATTTACAAGGACTCGTGAAATTCCGATGTATTTAAGAAAAAATTTCCCACCGAATTTTTGGGTCTTTACATTCTCCCCACATTAGGGATTTATGTCCCCGTAAGATACAACTTGATCTAAGGAAATGAGTGGGGGTACTGAGCACACATTTGAGCCTCCCCCTGCCATGTACTCTCTAGGAGGTTCTCGTACTGGCAATGAATGCGTACCAGAGATATAGACCATCCATGAAGGAACCACTCTTCTCGATCTGTAATCTCTACTAGAACCTCCGTAAAAGTCACCCCATCGTCGACCTCCAACACTCCATGGTCGATGATGTGTGAAGGGTCATGCACGTATCTTCTCATCTTGGATAAATGGAACACGTCATGAAATCAGTGCAACTGAGGTTGGAGAGCTAAGTTGTATGACACATATCCCACTATACTAAGGACCTGAAAAGGTCCCATTAATATCAATGTTAACTTGCCGCCTCAGCCAAATCTCTGTAAACCTCGTAAGAGTGAGACCCGTAAAAATATGTGGTCTCCATGATCGAACAATAGAGGTATTAGTCTTCTGTCAGCATACGACTTCTTCCTACATTGTGTAGTCTTCATTCAATCTTGTATGATCTTAACCTTCTATGTGGAAGCTCGTACCATCTGTGGTCCCACCAATGCAGACTCCCTTAGGTCAGTCCAGCATAAGGGTGATCTGTATGGTTGCCCATATAACGCATCAAAATGTGCCATCCCAATGGTGGAGTGATATATTTTGTTGTATTTAAACTCTATCAAAGGTAATTGATCATCCTAGATACGATCGATGTTGAGGAAACAAGCATGGAGCATGGCCTCGAGGGTCTAAATAGTCCACTCAGTATGACCATCCAGCTGAGGATGGAAGGCGGTGCTCAAACTAAGCTGTGTCCCGAAAGTCTCCGGCATCCCCTTCCATAGCTGGGATGAAAAATGTGTGTCACGATCGGAGACAATAGTCGATGGTACTCCATGTAGCTTTACAATTTCCTATACATAGAGGCGTCCAATGATCTCTAATGAACCCTGCTCTTTGATCGGTAGGAAGTGGGCCGACATGGTGAGTCGGTCGACAATCACCCAAATCGAGTCATGACCTTTGGATGTATGTGGAAAACCAGTCACGAAGTCTATATATATCACATCCCAGTTCCAATATGGGACCTCTATAGGCTGAGCCAAGCCTGCCGGTACTTGATTCTCTGCCATCACTTTTTGACTTGTGAGACACCGAGAGACAAACTCTGCAAGTGCTTTCTTCACTCCTGGCCACCAATGCTGCAGTCGGAGGTCCTGATACATCTTCGTCACTCCTTGATGTACCACTAGAAGGGATGTGCGGAAATACTTCAACACTTCCCCTTGAAGTGACACTGGAACCATAATACGTCTTGTGAAGCAGATGACATGCTCCCCACCTTCAGAAAATCATCAGGTGCCTTCCCTATTGATATCTGAGCACGTCGTGTCTCACAGTCAGCGTCTCTACACTGCACCTCCCTGACTCAATTAAGGAGTGGGGGTGTAACTGTGAGAGACTGTAAGAAACCAGATCCATCACTATCCACAAACGATATCTGCAAAGTGGCTAGCTTCTCTATCGCTTCTCCTAACAGTGGTATAGATAACCACTTGTTGAGTGCATATATAATAACGTTTTCATTCATAGGAGTTTAGACTATCTCGAAGTCATAGTCCTGGAGGAACTCAAGACAACATCACTGTCTCGGGATCAGGTCCTTCTGGGAGAAGATATATCTGAGACTCTTGTGATCAGAGTACATGGTAAACCGCTCACCCATCAGATAGTGCCGCCACATATTCATGGAGAAAAACACTGCTTCTAACTCCATGTCATGGGTAGCATAGTTCTACTCATGCCGTCTCAGCTGCTGAGAAGCATATGCGATCACTGCTCGCTCCTGCATCAGGACACACCCGAGTACGGTCCCTTCTATGTCGTTGTAGACTACGTACCCTACCCATTATTCTAAAAGGCTCAAAATATGATCTCTTAGTAGTGGTGTCGAGGAGTTATGACTTCATCTATGATATGGAGTGGTAATCTACAACCCATGCTCAGATTGACTGTATTAGGTTAAAGGTGAGGTGTGTTCACATGGATGGGACCAGGTTTACCTTCACCGGCATGAATGGATCCTTTGCAGCACATGATAGACTTACTCGGAAGAGGATCTAGTTGATCACTCATCTGTTGGCCTTCCTTACCCTCAGAGGAGTGGATGTGGAGAGTCTGAGCAATCCTGTAGTGGTAGACCAGTACACGAATGTTTTCCCTGATGATGTCCTGGGTCTACCTCCTCGTAGATATGTGGACATCTACATTGACATGTACCTTTGGATGACACTGATATCTACACAATGGTATCGGATGGCTCCGATGGATCTTCGTGATCTATAGGTACAGTTAGAGGACTTCCAGGTCAAGGGATTCATCCAGCCTAGTGTTTCTCCCTAGACAGCCTTGATTCTATTCGCCAAGAAGGCGGATGGGAGGTTGAGGCTTTTTGACGAATAATGTCACCTGAACTAGGTGACCGTGAAGAAAAAGTACCCACTCCGGAGGATTAAAGAGCTCTTTGATCAGTTGAAGGGAGCATGATGTTTCTCGAAGTCACGAGCTGGGTCGGACCCACGGACCATTCCAAACTCCGGTCTGTACCTGTTTGACCTATTTATTCATCTCCTCTGATACCAATTTGTCATGAAACATCCCTCGGAACTCATATCGTGACTAACCCAAGCCCGCCTTCCATAGGCCGGGGGCTAGAAACTAGCACCAAAGGCATAATTTCCTAAATCTGGGAAGGTATTTCCTTTATAACTATAAACACACACAACATAGCACACATCTGGATACAAAACATTATGTAAAACAGTATAACAAGAAAGTGCTAAAAATTAAAGGGGCTAGAAATACAAGCCCAACTATAATGTACAAGGAACAAGGAGTATATGTACAACTAATGAAAGGAAAAACATTTATTGAGTCGTCCGATGGAATTCCTACTTGAAGTGTCGGTATAGATAGCCTCCACATCACTCCACGTCTTTCTACCTCCTCTGTGTACCGTCATGCTGTATGGTCCACCTCTGTGTATCATCCAGTCCTGGTACTCTCAGCATCGGTCAGCGTTGTCCGTCGTCTGCAACTAACACAACGAGGTGCAGGAATATTCCATGTAGGGGTGAGTACAACAATACTCAGTAGGGACCCTGAGACCCTCAAGGTCTTACAAAATACCACATGGATAAATCAAAAAGTTTAAAATCAACACATAACCCCACTTAGGTACATGCCCATACATATACCTAAGTTATCAAGTAATCTATATCAATCAGGAGGAAAACAAAAAATTTACTGACTCAGCTCACAAAGGTAGAGAAATTTTTTAGAGAGTTAGATATGATTAGATTTAGCCACTAAATCATCTATTATGTGGAACACACGTAGGATCCTGGTACAAAAATCAGAGTTGTCGAACCCACACATGATTCAGGAACAGTAGTCAGAGCTATCGAACCGACACAGGATCTAGAAACAGTCATCAGAGCTATCGAACCCACACAGGATTGAGGAAAAGTAGTCAGAGCTGTCGAACCCACAAAGGATCCAGGAACAGTCATCAGATCATTCAAACCCACATAAGATCAAGGAATAGTTGTCAGAGAGAATCCATCCACATGGCTTCTGCACAAAGCATGCTTGATTCAGGGATGGTCCACTCCTCATTCCAAGTGTCAATACATCAACCACCACGAAGTACCATGAATATGTATCCCAAAACCCTGCCACATTATAGGGGTATCAACACAACAGACAACAGGTCAATCAGACGCCTGGTCTCTGAGTTATTATATATTTATTCCCAGGGGCTCGGTTGGATTCGTGCACGATCCAACCTGACTGTAACACAACTATACCCCGAAATCCAAGGGGGTATACTCAAAGGGACATTCATGGTCCCTTATTACCAGTGCTCCTGACAGTTTTCAAATGGACATCCAGTGCCAAAGAAATGGACAAATAAATGTAAAGGGTTGGTAGTAGGTTCAGGTCTGGATTGACACGCCCCGACTTAGTTTGGGCTGACCCGGTTCGGGTCTACCGGGCCTGACCCATTGGGTACAACCTGAAATGTTGGGCGGGCCGGCCCATTGGGATTGGCAGGGCCCACTGGGCCCAGACCAGCAGGCCGTGAGGGTGGTCTGGCCCAGTCTCAGGACCGGTTCTACCCAGAGTGCCACGAGAGCGCGGCCCAACGCCGAACAACCCAGAGTGTTCGGTCGGGGCCTCTTCAGCCAGGGCACCGTGAGGTGGGCCACGAGACGGTAGGGAGGCTCTCACGTCTTATGCGTCACTTCGGCCGGGAGTCAGCCGGGCCGGCCGGTGGGGAGGTCGGGTGGGGGCCGGTGGGCGCCCGGGTGGCCGGTGGGATGCTGGAAGCTGGTGCGCCTTGAGCCATCAGGTGGCTCGGTCGACGGGCGGTGTGGCCTGTGTGACTCGGATGCCGTCGAGCGGCGAGGTTCAGCCAGAGGTGGAGGACCCAATTTGGTCAGGGCATGGCGAGGGTGACACAATTCGCGAAGGCTGTGGGGAGTGCATCAGTTTCCTGCATCGTTTCTTTCGCCTCATAGCCATGCCGAATTTCATCACAAACAAGAACGACGAAGATGTCAATCCATGTTGGTTTGGCCTGAAACCTTTGTTTTTACTGTGGTAACATTTGGCTCATCACGTAAGAATAACGATAAACTTCAAATTTTACATCCTCTTCATTGATTCCTTTCCCACCGAAGAGGAAAAGAAAGAATGAAATATTACAGAAATAAACCCCCTAAAATTGTTTATTGTACGACGATGAAATCGCATAAAGAATACAGAGGAGATCTCCATTCATCGTGTCCACCGCACCCTTCCAATCCTGAGATCGTACGTTGGTTGTGGAAGACGTTCCACATCGGTAGGAGTCCCGGGAAGAAGATCAAAGGAGATCGTTGCCGGCGTTCATCGTTCTTCATGGGGAGATGAGGTTCTTTGTGGGAGAACTCTATTTATCGCAAGATCTACTCTCCCCAATATTCCAACTAAATTGGAAAAGTCATATGATTTCCCCATTTTAATTGTGGGCACAATATTAAAATTGGGGAAATTAATTCCATAGGTTGGCCTATTAGGGGTGGTGCATTGACAACATTAAATTTATAGGAGGTCAAGAGGCTCTCCCACATTAATGAAGGGAGTTGAGAGGTTTCCTTTCCTCCCATCAATAGGGTTGGGTGGTCCCCACACCTATTATTCAAAATGGGAGGTTATGTGGTCTTGGGTGGTCCCCACCACATTAACCTCACATGGTTGGTTGAGGCGTGGGGCTCCCCACCACCATAGCCTCTCATGAGAGGTTAGGGCCTAGTGGTCCCCAATTCTAACCTCCACATGGAGGTTATAGTTCTAGTGGGTCCTACATCCCAACACCCACATGGTAGTTGGTAAAATAAAATAAAAGTGTCACACACATTTATTTTTATTTTAATCTTTCATGTAAAACCCAAAAAATAACATTTATTCTCAACCCACTCCCATAGAGGTGAATGTCTTCCTAAAAGAATACTCGCACTATGAGTTCAATGGTGCCCTAAGATTTAAATTACAAACACCGGTTTAAAATTTATAATAACTTTCTCGTACGTTTACTAAACATACCTGAAAAAAACTTCAAATATTGATTCTGGGAACACCTGGCCTCAGAATCATGTGCTGTGAATTTTTGCAGACTCTTAAAATTATCATGAATTTAAGAAAAACATTTCCACAAAATCTCTGGGTCTTTACAAATCCCACATCCACCATTATGATCTCTCACTCTCATAAATTATAGGCCTACCCTAAGGCTTAGTCTGGGCAGTGGTCATGTTGTTCTTGATTTTTCCTTAAATTTTAATTTTAATATTGTGGTAAATTTCGTTGGATTCATTCTGAGGTAAATGTATCTAATTAGATGACATCCACCCAGTGGAATGAAACTCAATTTATTCTAATTCATTTATTTTTTAATTTTCCATCTCTCCATTGGTTATTTCTTCACATATTGGAGTTCAACTAATTAATGTTTTAGACAACATCGATAGAGCTATGTCCTCAAAAATGGAACCTCCTAGAACAAGGAATGTCATCAACCTTGATGAAATGGATTTGGTGGAATTAAGGGTGATTAGGCATTAAATGATATTCCATAATTTATAAATGTATGAGATTAATTAAAAAATTAGGATTCATGTGTGTATTATCAAACTAAAATAAAAAAGTAATAGAGAATGATGATTAATTCAAAGGATAAAGCCTAGACCAAGTTATTTATTTCTGTATCTCATTATGTCTAGTTTACATGTTAGTATAAATTATAATTTCCATTACTGTATGTAATTATTCAAAAACCAAAAATATTTTAACTCTTTTCATAAATGAATCAAAACCAAAAAATAAGAGATATATTATTCGATTTATAATGAGTAGGGGAAAAACTAAAAAGGGTCCTCGAGTGAGAGAACCCTAGTCAGCCACTATATTACCATGGGAAAATTTTAATTGATTTTGACCACAGCCCACAAGAATCATTATTTATTAATAACACATAATTTTTTTTCGGAAATTACATATTTAATATGACTTTATTATACTTCAGAGAAAGATCATTCATGGAAAATCTTAACGGTTTAAGGGATTTTATTTAAATTGTCATTTAATTAAGGAAATTTTATATATTATGAACCTAATTTAATTTATATGGTTTATATATTGACCATTTTAAATGTTATAGCTTGGACAATTTATAATTCATTATATTTTCAGATTCAATTTGGATTATTTAATATAATGGGATTTTAAATTAATGTTACCAAGCAGTAAATGGGGTTTTATGTGAATTTCTATTCATTGGGTTATAGCTTCTCTTCAATGACATTATTTAGATTTTATTATGTGTGAATAGATCTATAATTTATTTTATTATTTATTTATACTTGAATTTTATGGATTTATATTTTTTATACATATTCTCTCATTTCACTAATACTCAATTTAATGATATGATCTTTATAATGGTAACTTGTCTCAAATGATCTTTCTTTTAGACATATGTTTATGATATGCCCCAATATTATTTTATGAGCTATATATAGTAACACTTTTATGTGGTATATAATTAATATCCTTATTTTCATGATATGTGAACTATACATTTACATTATTTTTTAAGGGAAACTACAATTGAAAAGTTACCAATGTGGAAAATATTTTATGTTATAATATCCATTCTTTTCAGGATTGTTTATGTTCAATGTTTCGTAGGGGGAAATCTTGTAATATTATTTTATTAAACAAAATATGATTTACATTAATTTGATCATGAATTTTTTTCATGTTTATTTTCATTTCCTTCTTTATTTATTAATGAAACATAAATAATTTTTTCTATAAGTGATGCCAATTTTGCATCATGGTTTTGATCAAGAATCATTCCATTCCACATCCATGTATTATAATTTTTTTTAAAAGTGTTATTCTATAAATATATATGATTTCCTAAATCTATTTAAAATTATATTTTTCATTTTTTAAAAAATATGAAATTTTTCAACGTCTTTCAAATGGGGTTCTTTAATTACCTTCACAAAATATTTCTAAAAAAATTACTTTTATCATTTAAAACATGAATGGATTTTACGAATATCAGGACTGTTGTTTTTGATGATGACTAATTTAGATGTTTATTTGGTTATTTTCAATGAATTATTTTCAATATTTTATAAAATTTACATTTTCAAAAGATAATTTAAAAATAATAAAGGTATATTCTTATAGAATGTTTTCAATTATATTTTTAATGATGTTTCCATTCATTAATGACGAAAACCCTTGTTGTAAAATATTAAACATTAGGAATATTCTATAATGAAACCATAATTATTCATTCTATAGATGGATTATGATTGATTAAATGATATTCTCAAGGATTTCATTTATTTTACACTGATTAATCATGTTATAGAAGGAATAATGGTAATTAATATTAATTTTACGATGAGATGAAATATCAATGTACATTATTTATTTTATAGATCATAAACATTATTTGTGATTATGGTTGGTTCCATTATAAACCATGTTTATGTGTTTCTTTTGTTAAGAAAGGATGGATGGTTACATTATATAACAATTATGTGTGAGTCTGTGATATCCCTCCAATGAATTGGGTATGGAAGTCGATTGAATAGTTATTCCAATTATAATTGTTCTTGAAAATTTCTTCGAAGATAATTTTTTATGATGACAATGTGTTTTCTATATGATTTTTTTGCGTTTTTCTAATGACTCCTTTTATTAATATTGATATATCATGGCTCTTGATTATTTATTCCATTGATTCTTACCTTTATAGAAGATTTTTTCCATGATTAGTGAATCATTTTAACTATACTGTTGAGTTTTAATTAACTTATGTTATGCTCATGAACTTTAATTATGTTATGATATCCTTATTCTCATCTTATTATCACCGGTGATCTTAAATTTTCAATTCTTATTTTTTCCCTTACTTATTTTTTTTAGATACCGCTCGTATGTTTCATTTCCCTAGGTTAAAAGTTTTTTTTAATGATTTGTATCTATGAAGGTTTCATATGTAAATAAATTTAATGGTGATTTTTAGGAGTAAATTATGGTATAGGAAATTTTTTTTCTAGTGATAATTATAATATCTTGAATTCATGGTTGTAATTTATATAATAATTATTCCTAATTCTCTAAAACTATAAAAAAAATTATTTGGTAAGTAATTCATGCAATATAAAATTTTTATGATTTATATTTTAGATGGAATAATTTATTTACATTTATTAGTATAAAATAAAGAAATGTAAATTTAATATTTTTATAACTTTATTTGGGATTTAGGGTTTCGAGAATTTACATTTAGTATCATTGAATTTTTTAGGCAACATTATAGATTATGATGTTTTCAGTTTAGGATGTATTAAAAGATAAGTATACCATCATAGTATTATAATATTATGGTTGATCATAAGTTCATAGTTTTATACTCCCCTTTTTAGGTTTTCTGTGATAAAATTTTATGTTTATTAAATATATATTATGAGATAATTTATTATGTTAAGGTATATAAAACCCTTAGGTATAACATGAAGTGTTATTTGAGGGTAAATTAATTTAAATTTTGTGGAAATAGTTTAAATTTATTTATAAATATTATAATATATATTTTATTATTGAGTTAATTATTTTTAATTAAATTTGAAGAAAAAATCATTTATTAAATATATAACAATGTGAGTGAATAGTGGTTTCATAATTCAGTGATTAATATTATTTGATATGAACAACACTATAATATTGGAGAACATTATATGATATTATGGGATTTTTTTGAGGATCTGAGGTTTAATTATCTTTAAAAAGTACATGTTACATCAATGTGCCTTTATGGTAATTAATGTTATTTATGGAAATGATTATCATATTTTATATATTATATGTGTTGGGAATATACAATATTGGTATGAAAATTTTAGAATAATTGTTGGTATTTTGTGACAAAGGGTAAATTATTTTGGATGAATATGTTATAAAAACATAATAATATTTGTATATCATAATATGTAATACCATGAATAGACTTATTGTTAGTTATTGATTGAATGATCTATGTTGAACTGTGGGTGTTATTATTGAGGCTTTATTGATTAGTTTTCTATTTATTATTCTGAGGAGTTATTCATTTAGGGTATCATATTTTTTTTCTAACTAGTTATCTTTTTATTAATATTCTATGATAAGAAGAATATATTTCTATTCTTTTGTGGATTATGTGATCTGTTCAAAGTTGATTATAGTTATTAAGGTATAAAAACACCATCACCAACATTATTCATTTAAAGAAAACGATAATATTGTAGTGAAAATTTATTTATATAAATAAATTATTCCTTTAATGTAATTATTTTTTAATATATTTTTAATATAGATTATAAAATAATTACACAACTCAAATAAAAGGTTCTGGAAACAAAAAAGTTTTCTTATTACCTTCATTTCAGATAAATAGATGGTCTCTTCACCCATCAAAAATTTATAATTTCATGATTGTTAATATTCATGTTAACATGTTCTCTATCACTCTATATTAGTTTTTTGGAGTTATTTATCTCTTTCATGTCATAATTTACACTTATCACTAATGTTATACTATTTAGAAACCTAGTTATGTGTTATTTCAGATGATCTTCATATTTCCCTTTCGGTCTTTTAAAAAATTGTTTTTATAAACAATTTTTTCGATGTTGATTTTCATAAAAAAAATTAAAATGTCAAAACCATTATTACAGAACAAAATATAAAATTGTGATAATGTAAATTTTTTAATAGGGTAAAATTTAACAAACCATGATTTAAAAAGAACAAATTTGTTCAATATCATAAAAAATAAACAACATCGAGGGTAAATGAAATAGTAATTATTATAATTTAAATAAAACCATAATGACCATGTAATTAAATTTGTGGGTATTAATAGTTTCAAATATATTATAAAATACATATAATGTTACGAATAAATATATGTTTATTTATTAATTATTATGAAATAAGAAATAAATATTTATTAAATTCATTTTACTCCTAAAAATATTTTTTATTGAAAAAATACATTAATTGCTTTTTGGGAGAAAATATTATAATTTATTTCTATAAAATTTTTGAATTTTTGGATAAATTATGAATTAATATAAAATAATAATATCAATATTTTCTTAATGTGATTTTTTTATAATATCCCAAATAGATTTATTTTTTAGTGAATATTGAAAAATAATGACTTTCATTGAAAAAAAAATTTTTCATTGAAGAATTCACAAAGACAGATTTTATTTTAAGATAGTTTAAGAGTAAAATTGGATTTATTATATTTTTAAAAATACAATTATATTCATAGGAATCATTTTTATGCCTCAATTTTGAATAAAAATATTTTTGTACTTAAAAGGTACTTTTATGAAAAATTCTTTTCCTCCTTTTTTTAAAATTAATTTTAAAATAAATTATTTAACATTAATCATTTGAACCTAAAAAAATTATTCCATATTAGGAATCAATGGGTTCAAATTTGGTAAATATGACACTTTTGTATACACTTTGAATAGTACCCTTAGTAATTTTTGTTACAACAATATGGGGTAAATCAGGTAATTAAAGATAAAAAATGAAAAGGTTGAACTAATGACCCTATAAAATTAATTATTTTTATTTAATGATTATATATCATCCCTAAAGATCTAAAATTATAATTTTTTTAAATTTTTCAATTTTACAATGATTTTGACCTCAATATTATTTTATATACAAAAAAGTCAACAATGTCATTCATTTTGTTTTATTGTCAATATATTTTCCAAATACTTATAATAAAACGATAGTTCATTTATAAATATTAATTTCAATTAAAATTACATTTCAATATTTTTATTTTATTTATAGTTTTTATTAATGAAGTAATTATCATAAATTCCCTTGAAATAATGACTCAATTCTTTTGTAAGTAAGGAAAAATCAATAAAATAATTTTAAAAATACTAAAAATAATATTTTTTTTACATATTTATAGTTTGCCACAATTTATTTATATATTTATAACATTTTTTAGGTTTTAAAAATTTTATATTATAATTCCATCTTTTTCATGTTTTTTTAAAGTCAAATAAAATGAATACTGTAAAAAATGACATTAATGATATTTTATACTATATATCATATTATAAATTATATAATATTACAAAAAGCATTTTATTTGGACAAGTGAATGTGTTATGGTTTATTGAATCAATAATGGTGCACTTATTGGATATTATGACTTTTATAATACTCATACCCCTAAATAGTAAAAAACATTGTTTCATGATAATAGTCAAAATTGGTTAACAGGTGTTAAACCAAAAACGTTTGGAATGGAAACATCACCTAATAAAATAATGGTTTTATTGGATGAAATTATATCAACCCTTACACATCATATATTAAAAATTAATATGTTTGAATCAATTTTCATATTTAATTTTTATTAATTTAATATTTTAACAAATTCCATAAGTGCCCCTCTCTTCTATTATAAAAGAGAACACCGTATCCTCTTTTAGTCACACATATAATGTCATTTCTATCAGTGTAAATATACTCATGTTACTTCATAAAATATATCCCCACATTTATGATGTCTTATTTTGGTCATAATACCAACTTTATAGCGTTATGGTGTAAAAAAGGTTATATGAGGAAGATGAATAGTTATCAACCGATCATTTTTCATTTATTTATTCTTAAAACTACTTAAAATATTCTCAATCTATGATAATATAATTAAATACTAATGCTAAATATATCTATATATTTTTATGTTAATTACATAATCTATATCCATCTCTAACATCTATCAAATTGGAATGGAATTCATCATTCATGTTCCTGGAAGACTACTGCATCGTGAATTTATGTAATTCCTTTTCCATAACCACCTATAACAGATGGATAAAATGATGGATTTAATATTTATATATGATATTATTGAGATATTTATAATTATATATAATTAATATATCACCCATATTCTTAGTTTCTTATACACATATAAATGATAAAGATGTTTCTGTGTACGTGTGGACTACCATCTCCATGATGCGATGTGATTTTTTATCAGCACATCATATGGATGATATATATAAATATAGTTAAATAAAGAATATATTATTTATGATATTAAAATAATAATATAATGCTAAAATATTATATACTATCTTTCCATTATTATTTTTGAAAAATTGAAACATTACTCATGCATACAAACAACGTACCATCTCCATTATGGTAACATAATTCAATTTCCAGTACCATATTCCATGTACTATTTTAAAATTATAAATTAATGATTAAATTTTAAATATTTAATTATTATTATTATGTATATTATGTAATCATAACTAATTTTAGCATAGTCAACACAACGAAGCTATTTTAAAAATTATGAAATGGGTATTCTCAACATACATGATGTGTACTTAATTGACTATGTAATTAAATATTCCCCTATAATTAATGAAATAAATGGTTTAAAGATATTTAACTATACCGATAAAATTATATTATGAAATAAAATAATTTATATGATTTTTTTATATAATAGTTAAATGATATACATGGAAAATCTACATTCAAAGTAAGGGAGTCACAATTTTTTTTATTGAGGTGTATTTTATTGGAAAGAACCTATTTTATTTTATATGGTGCATATATCCACTATTACATGTTATATCTTGAATAAATCATAATTTAGTATATTTTAATTTCTAATTTGAATTATTTTATCCAATGGGGTTTGACATGAAAGTTACCAAGTAGAAAAGTGTTCCCTAATTCAATTTTCTTCTGTTAGGTTATAACTCATCCTCATTTATATTCTTATGCCCTGATTATTTTTTAATACTATATATAAGTTGTTTTATGTTTTAGTTACACTTCTTTTCATTCAGTTTTTATTTATTACATAAAATATTTATATTGATTAATACTCAATATAATAAAATTATCTTAGTAAGGGAAGTTCATCTAAAATTATCTTTATTTAGTACATACTCTTGTGATATGCACATGTTTTCATTCATGAGTTATATATAATACCCCTTTGAAAATATATATCATTAATATCCTTCTTTTTATTATATTTAATGTTTTATTTAATTTCATTATTTCATTATGATTATGATTGATATGTTACCAAAGTGTCAAAGAATTTAAGTTACAATCTCATTTATTTTTTGGATATGTTTATATTCATGGTTAATTTGAGGAAAAGAGTGTGCTATTATTTTATGTGACCACATATATTTTCTTCTACCTTTATTATAAATGTATTATACATGATTATTTACAATTTTCCACCTTTTTTATTATGCAAACATAAATAATGTTTTTAAGATATGTAAATCTAGTATCTTCTATCAAATCGAAAATCTTTCTCTTCCATATACATTTTTAAAAAAATAAAAAATGAATATTTATAAATATAATTGATTTCATAAATATATAATAAATGAAAATTTTCCTAATTAGAAAAATGAAAATTTCTAATCACTTTCAAAATGTTCCCCTTTTTAATACCTTTACAAAATGTTTGTAAATAATATTTAATTTTAATGATTACATCATTAATAGATATTCCCTAGCATCATGAATATTATTTTCTTTGAATATTCGTTCATATTTATTCAAGTTTATTTTCAAATAAAATTATTTATACCAAATGTAATAATTTTTGATTTTTTATTATTTATTTTAAAAATTAAAAGGTTGGTTTTCTAAATAATATTTTTAATTATATTTTTATTGATTTTTAAATTACAAAAAGACAACAAAACTTGATGTAACAAATGATCCATTGAGGATATGTTTTAATGGAACCATAATTATTATTTATCGGTATTTATTTCAACTATTTCAATGAGATTATCATGTATATCATTTCCATTCAATGAATTTATCCATTTATGGAATGAATAATGGTTTTCCCTATAAAAATTAACGAATTGAAAAATATGTATACATTATTTATGTTATGGTTATTGTAAAAATATTATTATTATGGGTGGTTCCATTATAAAATTATTATACGTACATCCATTATAAACAAATTACAAGTGGTTACATTATAAACCTGTGAAGATTGGGTTTGTGATAAACCTCAAATGTATTGGGTAATGAAGTTGACTATATAGTAATTTCAACTATAATGTTTATAGTAATGGTTCTATAATGATAATATTTCAATATATCCAATTTTTTCAACATTCTTTCTGTGGTATTTTTAATGATTATTATGATCAATATTGTAATGTCATTGTTCATTATTATTGATTCCAATTATTCATGCATTTATTAAATATTTATCTCATGTTTCACGAATGATGATCTGGTGTTTATAGGCATGAATTAACCTATGGTTTGATCATTCACATTTATTATTTCATCAAGACCTTCTGATCAAATTTTTATCACTAATGAAATTCAAATCGTAAAGATTATGTTTACCATTACTGAGAAATTTATATAACCGTTCATATTTTTCTTATTCCCCAGGATATCAAGAATAAAGAAAAATTGTTATTTTCTAGAAAGCTTTTATATGTGAATAATTTTATGATAGCTATTTAACAAATAATATGGAATATGAAATTATGGTTATACTGGGAAAATGGATCTCTTGAAGTCATGGGTATTGTTTTCTGTAATTTGTTTTCATAGATCATTAGAGATATAGACCTAAATGGTCCTTGGGTATGTATGTGATATAATATAATGTTTTGATGTTGTAGATTTTGGATGGAAATTATTGGATCATTATTATTGGTATGAATCCTATAATTGTAATGTTATTGTTTTTATCACTGAATCCGAGAGTGTGGGTTTGGGTCATTCACACAACATGTTAATTGTTTATAAAATATATTATTTTTCTTCTAGTTATATAAAATATTTCTTTAAAAAATAATTCATAATAATAATTTTTTTTATTTCCAAAGTTAATTATAAAAAACTCCAAGAATATGTTCATGTAAATAATAATTATCTTTTAATATATCATATAATTGATCAATGAAATTCATTAAATTATCTAATACTCTTTATTTAATGGGATGTATTTTTTATAATGTTCTTTTATATCAATGATACGATACTTCACTACCCTTTTCTTTCCAAACCATCCAATATGAATAGGCATAAAATTTATTCTAATTCCCTTTAGTTGTTAAAACATAATATTATATATCATTTATTGAATATTTTCAACTATATTCATGAAGAATTATATAATCTAAAAATGTATAGATATTTGTTTTATTACATTATTGGTTCTTAAGAAATGAGTTATGAAGGATTTGATAGTTTACTATTTTTAGAGGTCAACATACATACATACATTTCAATTCAAAAAATAATATATCGCATGAACGCACTGAAAGAAAATTATAATCCATTCCATAAAATACCAAAATATTTCACATAGTAATCCTATATTTTTCATAGTATGACTATCCATAAAACAATAATAATTTTTCAAGAATACATACCTATTAATTTAAAAAAAATTAGATCTCTAAGAAAACATCCCAAAAAACCTATGAATATGTGGGGCATTCATCGAATTATTTGGAGAAACATTATCCTATAAATTTAGTTTGGATTGGAATTTCAATGTGTTGGAATATCCATGAAAGATAATAATTTAGTACAATAGTTTTCATTGATACGAGAACAAGGGATTATTAGAAAAAATAGTTCATCATGGTTTATTAATTATGTATGAATATTCCAAATCATATCTCATGAGAGTATCTAACTAGGTGTGAAGTCTTAGGCTAATTCATTATCCATCAGAGTGATTATTGAGTTAATACTAAAATTTAGATTTTTATGGTTATACAGTTTGTATATATGTTAGATAACTACATCCACTATCTATTATCTTTGAACAAATGTATTTTAGTAAAATACATGCAATTTTACATAACCAAAATTTAGGAATTTTATCCACCATAAAAATACTGGGTTTTACAACATTTATGGTAACCCTAAAATCAATTGAATATATGGGAGGGAAATAATATTATAATTTGAAACTATAAAAATGTAGTAGTTACGTGGTAAAATTTTTTCTATGGAAATGAATAAACCACATAAAAGGAAATAGGTGTAAAAAATAACATGAATCCCAAAGAATTAATTTTGTGATAGAAATACCAACTTATGGATCCAATATAAATTAAATCATAACATTGTAAAAGGGATGGATTAAAATTGATCATAAAATACAATGAATAAATTAATTTCATTATATAAGACCTATTAGAGGTCGTATACATACACCATAGTGGGGGAATTATTTCTATAATACAAAACATATGTCAAAGAGAAAATATGAGATGGAAAACTCAAACTTCTTTTCCTAAACTCAAGGAACATACATTGACCTCATGTATCAGAAAACATATATATCACAATCTATTAATTAAAAACATAGTGTTATCCATTTCCATATATACAATTCATAAATTTAAACATCCCACCCCTTCACAGTTTATTGAGAAGTGATTGAGGTGTTACTGGACTTAGGTACTATCTCCAAGACACTAAAGGATGGAAATAAATGAGAAGAGATTAGAAAAATTAATTGGGAAAATATTTTACCTTTAAATATAAAACACCTTTTAAAAAGAAAACAAAAAATATTCAATCCTCTTAAATTATGCATGAGTATATATTATACACTCGAATATAGAAATTAAAAAAACAATCAACATCAATGTTACAATAGAAACAAGTTAATACACTATGTTTCATTAATGTGAGAAATATTCTTCTTCCCCAACAGAACATGCCCCTTTCACAGGGTCATGAACAAAATTAACTCATACAAACTATTTATGAAATGTTAAATTTCACATAATAAAAAATTATTTTTCATAAAAATACTTCAAATAAATTTCATGCATCAAAACAACAATGTAATTTAAAAATAATAATATTACAATTATACGCAAAGTGTGTTTCCTAAAATACATTCAATTTCCCAAAATTCTAGATATATAACCACATAAGTGTTTATTTCAATAATAACATAGAGTTTATAGAAAAATATCTAGATAACCCATTAATAAAAACTAAAGTTATATTTCTATAATATTTGTGGTGAGAAAGAACCCACTAACATCTCAACTAATACAGAAAAAAATGAAATATATAATTATCATCTAGATATATCCTTCGATATTCTATCCTTAAAGAGATTAAATCATATCCAATAAATATTTTTATCACAAAACATAAATACATCCATAACAGACTATATCTTTGTTTATTGGAGAATGCATACGATAATATCTAAGATTTATGTCAATAAAGAATAACTTATCGAAGAATATAGATCTTCTACATTAAATTATTCAACAAAAAAGTATTCAATATAAAATGAATCCACCATTGTATCATTTGGTATGATATGAATACAATATCCTTTGAACAGAGAGGACTAATGAGGACATCAGTCCTAGATTTAGATTAAAGAATAATTTATTTATCATTAACTACATTCACAAAGTTAAGTAACAAATTTTATAAAACCTTTCATATACTACTATAAAAATCATGTATCTACATAGTTTGGACCACATAGTTTTTCATCCATTGTTCCAAACTTGTGTTGCATCTGTATTAATCCCACACCCCATAATGTTGTCTCGCACGGTTAAACCAGTAGTTCCGCAACCATGATGTTCTATTTATTTTATATCACATTGTTTCCCATACGAACTTATATGTTTTGGAAAAAATATCTACCCTCTATGAACCTACCCAATGAAACCCAAATCCAGTTGAATTTTTCTTATAGTTCATGTAAATTTTCTACTAACCATGAAAATTCTATAAACCTCTTGAAACACCTTAAAAAAATCCTCAAACCTCCCTATACATAACCCAAGCATTGTATAATCCCATATTACATAAAATAAATTTAATTTTCCTAACACAATGGGAACATCATTATACCTTCCATTATATTTTATATACGTAGAATGTAGAAACCCATTTTTGTTCTGAAAAACACAAGCTATTGTTGTAACAATTAATTTTCTTGCTTATATGTATTTTCCTAAATTTGACCATTCTTCTACAAAATCAATACAAATATGATTCTTCTCCCAAGAAATATCATAACTTATGTTCTAAAATCCACATCAATGCATGAGTTATCAATTAATCTCCCTTAATATCAACATGTTAGCATCAAATCAAATGGTAAATATTAGGTTGGTAATTCTTAAATTGAGATACATGAAAGGAATTGTGCGCTGAACTGACATTATAAGTAGTGACAACTAATAATCCACATCACCCACACCCTAATGTATCTAAAAATGGCTGATGTACATAGGATAAAACTATTCATTATTACCAAAAAATTATATCCATGCCTTCTATTTGACATATTATCAAGAAAAACTGATTACCAACCTCAAATAACAATGGTCAATGATGGTTATCTATATACAATTTCTTATAACACGAGCCAGTTCCATTTTCATTTTAATAATTTTAATCTTCTCTATTTTCTTAAGAAAATTATAGGTTCATTAAGTGATGTTTCAATTGTTTCAAACCAAAAAAAGGGTTGTAGGGAAGTAAAGTCATACAATGCTTCAAAATAATTCATATTTATAATTGTTAAGTAATTGTTATTGTATTATAACTCCACTATTTGAAGATGTTCCTCCCATAATCCTAAAAAATACTTTACACGTGATATATGAATTTATTCCAATATTTTCATTAAACATTTATATTTTACCTCAATTTTCATATAATTACTTTTTCTCAAGGTCAATTGGGTTCCAAGGGATTACAACAAGGATTTACAAAACAGATATTTGAAACTATGGTCTTAGCAAGACAATATTTAAATTGGAACCCCATGAACATTTACCACTTCTTATATGTACTATTTCAAAATAACATACCACCATATTGGATTAATATATAGGGAACAATTGAGCTATCATTTTGATTAAATCTATAATCACCCATATGTAATCATGTTTCTGAACCACACCCAGTAGTCTTTTCACAAATTCCAATTTTATTTTTTATTATTTCCATAATGAAATTGGTAAAAGTGGAACATACTAGCTATTTGTTGATGCTCTTCCTTGATCTACTGATATATTTGAAATCATTTCATATTTCTTTTTATGATAACCAATATAAACAATGATTTCATCCCACTATACGTCTTACCTATTCGATGATAAAAATCCCATCTCAGTGGGTGGTAGATACAAATATGTTGCTACTGGTAAGTTGAAATAACAAAATTATGATCACAAAACCATAGAATAGATTTCTCATCAATATTTCATCCCTCAATATTCTCCCCGCCATTGATTTTAGACCTCATGTTTAAACAATATGGATCATATTTCTAGTAATATTTCACATTCTTAGCAAAATCTATAACAAAAATCAAAAAATAAGGTAATGATTTCACCTTTCACATCACACTCTAGATGAATATCTTCTATTACTGAAATTATCTACAACTGATCAAAATATTCATTATCCATCTCTTTATTTTAATTTCTTCAAAATGAATCATCCATATTGTTCACTTTACCTAGTGTATACACCATGTAAAATTCAAAAATTTAAAGATATTACATCCATCTTCTCTATATTATATTAAAACCCATCTATGAGAAAATGTGTTTCATTATCTTATTATCCCGAAACAGAATTAATTTATCACAAAAAAGATTAATATTTATTGTCTTTAAATAATGAAATATAGAATATAATTAAAAAAATTTATAGGGTAGTTTTTTACATGCACTCATACTTGTTCTCAGATATAAACAATGATTTTATTTCCCTCCATGAGAAAAATACACAACCCAGATCCAAATGCATGGAAATAGACCATATACCCATTATATAACTATATAAATGTATAAATTGGTGCTAATATAAGATGAACCATTAGTTATTTTAAGGATTTTAGTCACTCATCATTCTATTAGAATGGAATTACTTTTAATATCAAAGTCATCATTGGTGAGGTATGAGGTGAAAATTCATGAACAAAGCATCTTTATAATCTAGTTATGCTAAAGAATCCACGCATATAAAATTCATTAATTAATTGTTTCTAATAGATAAATAATATTCTAATTCTAGGAACTATTGTAATTAATTGTTAATAAATTAAATTACCAACAAAATATACCTATTATTATATATTGAAAACATTTAAATTTTAGCATAAAAGTTTTGTTCCCAAAGGATACCCAACACTATAGCCATATATTCCCCGCGATCAGATTTTTTTCTAGATTACACATGAAAATCATCATTGAAAGCCCCTAAAATGGAATCAAGAATTATCATAAAAAATTTGATTCATCAATTCTATTAACTTTTATGGTGCATTTCTAAGACCCTAGAGAATAAACACATATTTATAATAGAAATATCATATTTTCAAAATATTCTTTGAAATATAATTTTTCTAAAATTATATTTGATGATAACCCGATATTAGCTCGATTTTATAGATCCCATAGGATCCCCTAAATTGATAAATTTGGACATAAATTCGTTTATTTTGATATCATTTCATTATCATAACTTGATTAATCCTATTATGATCAACACAATACCTAAGAGTTTTATTCTACTTCTACAAAAAAAGAATCGGTGCTACCCATGAGGACATAGTCAATCAGATGAACCCATTACATTATAAATCTTCTAGTTATTTTTCTTTTTCAGTAAATTATTCTGGTTCCATTCTATAGTAAGAAATTTAAATTGGAAGTGTCCTCGGTAAGAGATCAATCATAAACTCCACTTCACTTTTGGGTGGAATCCTCATGAAGTTTTTAGCAAAAATATTAGGAAACTAGTCAATAATGGTTGGAGAATATATCTTTTTGATTTCATTCACTGATTACAATGTAACTACATCCAACTAGAAATATATGGTTCCAAACACTAATACCAAATGACCTCCTCTTCCATAATTCATTGTTCAACATATTTAAAGAGAAGTTTAACATCTGAAACTGATTGTTTAGGCATAATAGTCAATATAGGCATTAGATGTTGGAAAATAATACATTACCAAAATCAATTCAATGATTTCCATTTTAGGAAATGATAAGTCCCATTCTGATTTATCCCCATCTATAATCATAATACATGTTTTTACAAAAAATATCTATACTATTATTGGCCTACTAGAGTTTTTGGTTTTAAAATAGAAGGAATCATCTCCACATGAAAACTCATCAGATGAAACACACAATAATAAATAAGGGGTGGTAGATGACTATATAATGATAGGACTATATAAGGGTATAATTCACAACAATTATATGTCACACCATAAATAGACCAGATTGATCATATGTGCCCACCTTTTCATAACTGTACAATTCCATAGTTGTTATCACTTTCTATTTTATCCCCTGTAATATTTCATATCACTAGGAGTCAAGGAGTTTCTATAATCTCCATTTCATTATTGGTTCTTTATAAGAGATTTATTATAAATATGTCTTCCAATCAATGTATAAGATGGGTGAGAAACATGAGATGTATTTCCAACACTTTTATGTAGAGTGTTGTGATAGTAAAAATATTGATTCCCCATATATTTATAGTTATGAAATACTCTAGGTGGTTCTATAAAATAATTCTTGATGTTCTCTATGGAACCAAATTTGAAATATCTGATTTTACTCTTTTATCGATGGGGATTGTTGACTGATCACAATGTTTAACTCTGGGACATGCCACTATTTTTTGAAATAGGTGTACATCTTCTTCTTATTCCAATGAAGGGATTGACTAGCTAATCCAACAGTTATAAACATACTACCTCCAAATATATATATAAATATATACCATTAATCCGTAATTTCACAAATTTTAGTATCATTATAATCCTTAATACAATAGATGACAAACATTAAGTGCATTTGTGGTCATAGCCTTAACTCAAAAATGTGTGCCTTTAAAACTCACATGCAACTAAATATTCTGAAAAAAATAACTCTATGACTTTGAGAATCAATTTATTTAATATAGAAATAAGAAAGGGGTGAGGATTGAATTTCTTGTTGGATATTTCTTCAAAATCTTCCCTATAATTTACTTGAGTTACTTATACATGAACATCTAAATCTGGACATTGTAATGGATGATCCTTAAGATTGTACATTGATAAAATGAATTTATACTTAGTTTCCTATCCATGTAAATAAAATATTCAATTAATCCCATTAACCAACACATTATGTTTCTCAGGCTCTATCCCCCCCAATAGATAGATTATATTTTTAAAACTCCTCTATGTGATCCAGCAATCGAGTTTCATCATTACTATTCCCTTTATCTACATCTCGAATCATGAGTGATGATTTGGAGAATATATTGGTTCACCTATTTCTTAAGTAAAACCATATTTTATTCTTCCTCTTTAAGTTAATTCATATTATATCTACCACATTCCATCATTTATAACTAGAACAAAAAAACAATTAGTATCACTCACCAGTAATTGAGGTCTTAGAAATTTTAAATAAACATATCAAAAATTTCAAAAACATTTCATTTCAAAATATAACCACTCTTATTTCAAAATCTATTAATTGTACCAAATTTCCATATCGTATGAAACAGAAAAGGAAAAAATGAAATTATATTAGTATGTATTAATATTAACGCATGATATTCTAAAATCATCATCTAAACCCATAGGGATGAGGTGATAACATACCTAGAAGTTTCATAAAAACTATGTACCCCAAACACCTTGGTATCCAGAATTTCAGCATAAAATGGTTATATAATTATTTATAAGATGCAAATTTAAATTATAATGATCCTTTATAATAACTATCATCTCTATAAAATAGTATAAATGACCAAGAAAAATTCCATTTATATCATCCCAACCCTCCTCATTGTTTTGAGAAGTGACATATGTGTTACTGGCCTTCAGTAACATCCCCAAGACACCAAAGGTATGAATAAATGAAAATTTATTTAGAATACAAATTGTGGGATCTTTTAACTATTAACATTAAATGACCTATCAACATTGAACAATTAACATTCAATCTTCAATAAAATGTTTAGAAACTTGAGTTTTCTAGATTTTTGAATTTGAGATGAAATTTAAATTTTGTAATGTCTCATAAGAGGAAAATTTTAATTTTACCCAAGTATGTGATATCATATAATTTTACAGACCATTCTATTGTTTCCGAAATTGGTAGTCTATGCTAGGATAATATTTTACTAAAATTTTGAACTGTTCGAGTCTTGGTGTAATATATAATATTTAATTAGTTAAATATTAAATTATTTGTTTTTTTTTGGTGGTTATATATTTCTGAAGGAGAATTATATTGAGATTTTTTCTACGTGTTTTAGTCTAAAATTGGTGGGGGGTTTACCTAGGTAAGGTATAAACTGAATTCTAGTTTTTAGACTCGTAGCAATTTTTAAATGAATAATTAATTAATAAACTAATTTTTATAAAAAAATAATAAAATTCTCCTCCGCCAATTTAGGGTCTATAAAAATAGAAGGAGGGGTAGGGTTCCAACCTGCATTTGATGTCCATTATAGAAGAGGGTATATAAAAGGATTCCATCGAACAATTTTCTTGGACTACATCGAGACATGATCAAGGTGCAGCAACTTTGAGGTGCATATTTGGACACATAGCTTCATCATTTCTTCCACATGGTAGGCCGGTTTTGTGTGTTATTCTCCAATATTCCTAGATTAATTTATAAAAAAATTAATTAATTATTATGATGTATAGGAGCTCAATTGGGTCGATCTGTTCTTATTTGTGATAAAATGGGGCTTTGGGGTCTTTGTAAGGGTTTCTAATTACAAGACCCTGACAACATAGTGTGTGGTTTGAAGAACACACGCCATGTGTTCATCAAGTATGAGGAAGAAGATAATAAGATGACCAACGGGCATGTAGTGGTTCATTACTACCGAAGGTAATGGAAAATGAAAATTTATTTTTCGAATGCATCATAGAGGCTGACCGTGGTCGTCTCATTTGAGCAGTGTGGAAATTGGTCTAGTAAATAATTTTAATTAAACTAATGTAATTGTTTTCTTAAAATTATTTATGAAAATGATGGTTGTTGGTATTTTTGGAAAATATGTAATTAAAATAACTCATTGATGAATTAAAATCTAAAGGTATATGTGAAAAAATGAAATTATGGAAGAAATTTCTTTATCATAGGGTTGGATAACAAGGGTTCATTCATTATTTAATTTTTTTTAAATTCCATTTGATAATTCATTTAGTGAAACATCATTAATGATTTACATTTATTTTATTTATTGATTGTGTGATTTTAAAATTCCAATGGCACACCAAACCACAACTCCACCAATATTCATATATGATAACACCTAAACTGAGAATGTTATTACAAAAAGACACGACTCCACCATCAGTCATTTTGAACTTTTGTGGAAACTCTAGCTCCACTGTATGAAGGGTTTTCCCATGAGAAGGTAGGGATAAAGAATTAAACAATGAAAATAAATGGAATTATAAATAATGTCTGAGTGTATGGTGACCTCACCCATTAAATACTCATTCATCCACAATAAATAAAAAAATCATTTTTGAATTAAATCGCAATAACAAATTATGTCATGAAACCTCACCAAGGGACAATCATTGGGATAGTAAATTTAAATTTCAAAATGAAAATAGATCACAATGGATGGGGGATGAGAGAAATATAAATATATTTAGAATATAATGAATTATAGATTAATAAATTTAAACACTTTAATATAAAAATGATTAACGCATTACATGGGAAATGAAAACTGTAATAAAAAGAAAAAAAACTAATGAATGATAATAATTTATTTCTTCCATCTCTAATATATATTATCTTCAATACACCACTATAATCTTAATTATATTCTTAGAAGAGGAATTTTGGAGTAATAAGGGACCATTTACTATGTTTCAGGTCATAATGGGTTGTCATCTGGTGAAAATTTTACTGTAAAATGTTTCTTCAAAATAATTTTCACGGTACACCTTGTTTTGGCAGAATAATTCAATTTATTCTTCAATAAATTTGTTCTCAAAAAAAATTCATCTTAATACTCCTTATTTAGAATATGTTATATTCATATTAATCAATGATTTTATTTTTTCTGAATCCATCATGAATCATCCAACAATGTTGAGCATTCAATGGATGCACTAGTTAGTACAACACTCCCCCAGTATTATTGGAGAAACTTTATTATGAGTCTTATTTCAAATACAACTATAATTACCTCAATTTGATATGTGTGGCACAATTTATGCCTCATTTCCCAAGGTGGGAACTACTCTGTCCGCCTAAAAGTTTTTTAACATGATTGATTTTTTTCAGGCCTCCATATGCACAAATCAGAAGTTGGTCAAAAAATAAATATTTGAGACAATATATCCAAAGATCCTAAAAAATAATCACATCCATTTTATATTTATTTTCAAAGTCATTATACAGACACCAAATATAATAAAATCTATTAAAATTATAAAATTAATCAATTTTCACATTTATGATTAAAACATTCTATAAATCCAAAATTGTTTAAAATACACTCAAATTGATAAGTTATTACGAATTAAATTACTGAAAAAATGTAAAATTTATGAAAATTTTATATCTATTAATTCCAACACATATAAACCATTATTTTTTTCAGGAATAAAATCTTAACATAGAATTTAGAGGAGACAAATGTTACCAATTTTTTAATTCAATGTAATAAAATCAATCAATTTTCAATGTAAAATAAAAAGATTAAAACCCCACATAAAATACCAATTTAATTTATCATTTTCCAAATAAACATTTATTTCATGTCTTTTTGTTCCCCCTTTGAATAATGAAGTATCTTCTCCTTTTATTTATTCAAGCTCCTCAATTCATTATTATTAAATATGCCAAGTCATTATTTACCTCCCTTGAATCCTTTCTCTAATATCTCCTAATACAATTATGGGGTATTTATAATAATATAATTAGAAAATTTTATTATCCATATAATTGTAAAGAAAATAGTTTCTCTAATTTGTAAACACAAAAGTCACATAAAATTATAGGGGATTTCCTTAAAGGTCCAAATGGGTCCAAGGATTAAGGTTGGTAGGAGTTGATGTTTAAACATTAATTCTCATCGAGGATGTTTAAAAATTATGTACAATGCATGATATCAAAAATTAAAGTGTAATAAAACTCTCCCCTTCATTGTAAAAAATCACTCTTCCCTCAAACATTCAATGAAAAGGTCATTAAAAATGAAATCATAATGAATGGTGTGTCCCATATTAAATGTTTCACAACTTTTATAATTTTTTTATTACATTAAATTTAGCTTTTAACTTTTTTTCTTTTTAAAAAATCAAGTTTATAATTATCCTCACATTCACCACCTAAAATCATATGATAAAAATCATTATTCTAGTATTGGTGATATTATTTCTTCTAATTCACCACCGTTACTTTTTTTATTTTATATTTGATTTCAATAAGGGAAATATTTAAGTACATGGAATAAATCAAAAACCATTATTATCACCCACAATTATCTGCTAAATAAATTTTCATTATAATTTTAATCATCCCATTCACCATGATTCATTTCACCCCCACACATCAATTTTAAAATATCATGTAAATACTATTAATAGTGTAAGAATGGATAAAAATGGTTGGAAACGTGGATCAACCTAATAAAACTCACTCATGGTCTCTATGAGATAAATAACGATTGATGTAATGGTGGACTTTTAAAGATAATTGGTTTATCAAAAGATTATTCAATAATTTTAAATGTTTTTTTCATAGTCATATATTTGAAAGGATCAAATTGATATTCTAGAATGTGACATGTACAAAGAACACTGAAGAAATATGGTTAAGAATAAATAAAAATTATTCATCTAGAAATCCTCTTGGGAATTGACATATGATTTGGGATAATCAATCAGAGCGTGTTTAATAATAATAAATGAATTCACATTAATTTTAGAAAATAAAAGAATTTTTTTTTGGAAATTTAATTTTCATGAATTAATCAATTCCACCAAATCACGAATTTTCATTATAATATACATGATTCACTTTAATTAAATAACTTTATATTTCACTCAGCCAATCTTATTAACATTAAAATCTTAAAAAATTGCATGATTTATATCAAACAATGTCTCCATGATATTTCATTTAAAGAATGAATTTATGTTTGGGAATGAAGTTTCAACATAAGGCTCAAATCATATTTTCAGACTAAAATATAGGGAGTTGAAAATATAAACAGAAAAAATGAACTCCATTTTGAATAGAATCAGTTTTCATCTACCTCAACTATTTGAGACATCCTTCATTCATAATGATAGTATAAAATAAAATTATTCAATTAATCACAAGGATGATATAATCCCATTTTAACATGATAATATGTATTGGACCACATGCCGGACTAATCCAAAAAAATGATATTTAAATTTAAATTCTTATAAGGCTTGTAAATATAAATCTTGGTATGGTCCTGATTATCCAATGGAAGTGGATAATATTATTTTTCAATTTATATATTTTTCATTTGATTTTTTATTCATAAATACTATTTTAGGGCATTTTACACTTTGAACATCATTTCACATCATGAGTGAAATTTTTTCCTAAAATGCACTATTACATGGTACATTATTGAACATCTCCTAATACACCAAATGGTTGTGATTTTATTTTCATGTTTTATTTTCAAGTCTCCCATGATATAAGGAAAAAATCATTCTTTTGGAGCACATGGATATTCAATTTGGAAGAACACCAAAGTGGGATTTGACCCAACCACATTCTGGGCGAAGTGAGTTTGACAACAACCTAATAATCGTGCTGTAGCAGCCATGATTCAAGCCCAAAGAGTCTCAAAATTTAACTTGAGATAGAATACTTCATTGGAAACCTTTAATTAAACAGTGGAACATTCTAATTCTAATTTTTTAACGAAGTTCCCGATGGCCCAAGTTGAAGATGAAATTCGGGGCCAAATTCCGCGACCCAGAAAAACAGCCCACCATTTAAATCATATCTCACAAACCAAATATTATTTTGTGATGAAATTTTACAATCATTTAAAGGACATATGGGGAAAAATTTTATCATACTATTACCCACTATAATTCATTCATATATAAGGTCCTTTCGGCATTTCATTCTGGTGGATGCAAGATGGATGCCATTTTGGGGGAAGAGAGGAAAAGTCATATCTCCATTAATTGTCCACCCACCTTTCCCAAACAAAATTAATTATAGTAACATGGGATGATGGAGGCTCATCCAAAGGCATAATAAATTCCTATTTAAGGCATTGGTGATGGAGGATATGAGGATCTTTGGTTATTTTTTTCATTATAATGTTATGCGATTAATATGATGTTGCAATCATTCCTTATTCTGAAGTAAGTTGTTTGAATTACATTAGTTCTTTCTAAAACTTATTCATTTAATATTTTTCATTTATTTGTTTTTTTTTCACATTGATATCGTTTCACTAAGGTGTGATCTTATTCACACCAACACTTTTTCATTTATTCACACAACGATTGAGTGATCATTTCATTGTTTTATTTTTTTCTTCAATTCTGCCCTTATGAGTCTACATTCCACTTCCATTGAGATCATATAATCAATGGAGGGATAAACTCTTATGGGTAGGTCCTCGGGAGTTTAATGGGGCATATTGGATGTTATTTTATGATATAAAATTATTTAATAATTTCATTAATTTACGATTTCCATTTTATAATTATATTTTTCTTCATCTTCACCAACTTTAACAATGACACATTTCGAGTGCTAGTACGATCCAATTCCATTGAGTGATCATTAAATTGATCCTATAAGTGCATTTGTGATTAGCCTTTGAATTTTGTAGGGATAAATAATTGGTGAATGATGTTGTGGAATTATATCATTTTGTGGATACGTCTTCAATTAGTGAACTGAAATGTCGTAAGAAAATAAATACATCCAATTTAATCCTAGTAACAACTTAGTATCAACTGATCTCCATTAATTGTTTTAGACTTAGAAAATTTATTTTTTTTATTTTTTCCTTAAATAAATCACTAGTTTCAAATGAAATAAATCCAAATATTTTTCCACTATATCTCCAAATCTCTCCAAAATCAAAGTGTCTATAGGTTTTTTCATCGGTCCCTATGGATTTGACCCCTACCTATACTAAAACATCTGCATAACTATAGGGTAAATTTGGGAAAAACCCAATTTTTGCGCTGTGTACTAGGACCCAAGTAAGTCACCATAGATACTCATTTTCTTTTCTCAAACCAAATTCTCTTTTTTCACCTTCATTTATGTTCTCTCTTCCCCTTTTTGATTTTTTTTGTGTCCTAAAATCTGAAATCCAAATATCACTCTAATCCAATGGACTATCTTTAGAAATACCTCAACATAAAACCAAGATGGAATCAAAATAAAAATAAATTTTTGGAATCAAAAAACATATGTAATTACATTGATCCACCCTTGAATGATTACCCCACACCCGATGAGACGTACAATCAATGTTATAATGAATGTTTAAATGATCAATTTCCTGCCCTCTCAAGGATGATTGAAGAGTCCAATCATACTGAAGTACACAATGTTCAACATCCCATCATATCTGTTCCTCAATCATTTCTGGAACAATTGTGTAATCAAATAGAGATAATGAATTCTGAGGATTCACCTTCAAAGTTAGAACAACAAAACATTAAAACATGTGAAGAACTCACTTTATAATTTGAGAATTCATAAATAGATAATGAATTGAATTGGTCAGGTAATGTTGAAAGTCAAGTTGAAGAGTTTTTAAATCGGGAATAAATTTATTTTTTGAATTAAAAAGTTAATAACATGACATCATGGATTGAGTTTCCTGAACATGGCTCCATTATTGAATTTTTAGGACCACTGATCACTGAACCATTGGAAAAAATCCAAAAACATTGAGCTCAAACCCACTCCTAAAATTCAAATGGACACTTTTGGGGATGAATCATATTTTTATAAGGAACCTATTCATTCTAAATATTTTGTAGAGGAAACGGATATTGATTCAAATTGCCCAACTACTTTATGAAAATTCAGTCAACACAAACTCAAAATCATTGTCCTTCCTTCCCCCCTCGAGTATCCCATAATTTGTGTTATGTAAGTGCTTGGGTTTTTATTCATTCGTCTCATGAAACCCAAAAAGAGGGCCTGATCATTGATTTATTAAGAAATGATATAGAAGAAAAAAAGATCAACAATTTCTGATATTCCTTGGATTTTCCCATTCATTTTAGAAAATAGGATTATTCATGAATAAAATTAAAAAACATCTTACCAACCAAAATTTATACGCATTCTCAATCATGTTGAAGTGGAGAAAGATGAAGTAAAAAAAATTAAAGATGGAATTGGATAATTTGGGGGGTTTAAGTCGAGCTAAATACGTTAAATTAAGCGCTGTACGAGATGCAAACTGTGGTGTTTATGTATCCAATCATTTTGTTGTTTTAATCAACTTTATATTTCCAATAGGATTAGTGGATCATTTTGATATAATTTTATTCAACCCTAGACTATTGATATTATCTTCTTTTATGAGTATTAATGGGTATGGAAGGGGAGCATTGTATTCATCTGTGTCACGCGGTGTGATCCCTGAGTAATACCGCACCTAGAAATTTAAAATAAGACAATGTATCGTTAGTTTATTTTATTTTATTTATGTTTTTGTAGGCTAAAAAAATTTAGACTGTTGACATGTTCTTCTTTTATGGGTATGCATGGGTATGAAAGGGGAGAACTATATTCATCCATGTCATGCGGTGTGTTCCCAGAGTAATACCTTACCCAGAAATTTAAAAGGAGACAGTGTATCATTATTTTAATTTAAAATAAATCAAGAAAATAGGGGAAACCCTAAAAATTTTGATACTTGGAATTAAATAAATTGTTGTGTTGTTTGTTTTGTCTGGTTTTTTCTTCTTTTTATGGTTCAGGAACTATTTTGTGTGATACATGTTCAATCAAGGTGGTGTATACTTCCCCCAAGAGATCAAAGGAGTAATCTGGAGCATCATGATCTTCAACATCAAAAACCAGGTGAATTTGTTCCATGTTTATCATTTTGAATTTCCTCTTTGTACTCCTCTCCTAACCCCCTTCTAACTTTTCATTTCTTTAAAAACTGGGGATAGTGTTATTCTATGTTTGGTGGAGATGAAATAAAGATTTTGATCTTGTGCGCAAAAAAATGTGAGGAAGGAAAAATTTCATTAACCATGAACATGATAACACACATTGAAATCTCTGAAATTGGATATCAAATATTTTTTAATACATGGATTCTGATTTTAAGGCATGTTTAGGTTCATTTTCATAGATTTTGGAATGTTTGGTAGTATGATTTGATTTTTCACCATTATATATTCATACATTATATAAAATAACACAATTCACATCCTCAAGATTTTGGGGATTTACATTGAGTTCTTGGGGTCCCATAATAAATGGTATAGGTTTGGTGATCATTTTAATTTTAACATGAGTATTCAAAAAAATCAATTTGCACATAGAGAAATGAAATGACCTAATGCGTGGCTTTCAGTACTTGGGGATCGTGACTCCATAGTTATCTGGCAAGAGTTGGGAATTTTATCTCTATTTTTGATAATTTGATTTTGTTTTTGATTGAGTAAACTTGAAACGATGCCCGAGTATGTGAGCTTCACTTGGTGACCTAAGGTCATTGAGCCTGGGAGTCATCGACAATGTGTTGTTACAAGGGGTGACTCGATGGAGTTTAATTTCAATTACCAAGAAGAATTTAATAAAAAAACATACAAAAAATAAAATAAAAAATGAGTACACATCTTAATATTAATATTTGATTTTTGTTAGTGCTTCCAACATTTCTCCCTCGAATGAAAATGAACCCCCTTATCTATTGTGACACACAACACTTCATCATGCATAATTTAAATTGGATGCAATATGGAGATTAATTTGATCCAAATAATGGGCTTGGGATTGGGTTATGACTCTGAACATATCTTGTTTTAATGTATTTTTATGGGTTTTATAATTTATGGTATAAGGTATTTGGGTGAGAAATATGTATTTAAATGTTTGGGGAAAAGTTCATTAGAATTTCATGTTTCTGAGACATAATTTTCTCGGGACTAAAAAAACTCAAGTTCGTGGGTGTGATTATCCCCTAGAAGAGGCCAATATTCATTGTTAATTTATATAGTTTTCATTTCATTTTTATTTCATAAATACCATTTTAGTGCATTTTACACTTTGAACATCATTTCAGATCATGATTGTAATCCTTTCCTAAATTGCACTATTACATGGTACATTGTTGAACATCTCATAAAACACAAAATTTTTTGATTTTATTTTCATATATTATTTTCCTATCTCCCATGTTATAAGGAAAAATTAATTATTTTGGAGCACATGGAGATTCTATTTTAATGACCGCCAAAGTGGGCATCGAACCAACCACATTCTGGACGAAGTGAGCTGGACAACAACCAAATAAACGTACTGTAGAGGCCATGATTAATGCTCATAGAGTCTCAAAAGATAACTAGAGATAGAAGAAATAATGGTGAACATTTCATTAAATAGTGACCTAAGATAATTAGAAATATTTAATGGAGTTACCGGTGGCCCAAATTGAAGATGAAATTCTGGGCCAGATTTCACAGCCCAGAAAAGCATCATACCATTTAAAACATATCTCATGAACCACATATTATTTAGGGCTACAGGATTACAAACATTTAGAGGACATACCAAGATAAATTTTATTTTTCTATGACCCACTCTAATGAATTCATCTAGAAGGTCCTTTCGTCGCGTCGGTCTAGTAGTTGCAAGATGGATGCCATTTCAGGGGAAGAGTGGAAAAGTCACATCTCCATTAATTTTCCACCCACTATTCCCCGACACAATTGATTAAAGGAACAAGGAATGATGGTGGCTTGGAAAAAGACATCCAAAATGACTATTTATGGAAGTAGTGGTGGAGTATTTGATGATCTTTGGTGCTTTGTTTCATTGTAATGTTATGCTATCAATTTGATGTTGTAATCATTCTTCATTCTCATGTAATTTATTTGAATTACATTAGTTGTTTCTACAAGTTCTTCATTTCCACTTTTTATTTTATTCTTATTTTCACATTGATACTTATTCCTCATGTAATGATATTATTCACACCAACATTTGTAAATTTACTCACACAACGGTGGAGTGATCGTTTCATTGTTTTATTTTTCATCCTAAATTCCACCCATATGAGACTACTTTCCACTTCCTTTGAGATCATAAAATATATGGAGGGATAAAACCTTATGGGTTGGTACTAGGGAGTATCATGGGGTATATTGGATGTTATTTTATGATATAAAATTCTGTAATCATTTCATTTATTTATTATTTCCATTTGATGATTATTCTCTTCTTCATCTTCACTAACTTGAACAATGACAAAATTTGAGTGCTAATACGATCCAATTCCTTGTAGTGATCATTAAATTGACCCTCTAAGTTCATTGGTTATTAGCATTGGAATTGTGTAAGGATTAAAATGGGTGAATGATGTTTGGTAATTATATCATTATGTGGATACATCTTGAGTATGTGAACTGAAACGTTATAAGAAAATAAATACATCCAATCTAACCCTAGTAACTACTTCAGATCAACTTATCTCCATTAATTGTTTTAGACTATATAATTTTATGTTTTTTATTTTTTCTTTAAATTAAATCCCTAGTTTAAAATCAAATCATTCAAAATAGTTGGCCACTCCATAGCCAAATATCTCCAAAATCATAGTGTCTCTTGGTTTCTTCATCGGTCCATGTGGATTCGACCCCTACGTATACTATAATGGTTGCATACATGAAAGGTAAATTTGTGTGAAACCAAATTTTAGCACCATTTTCGGGGACACAAGTAAGTTACATTAGATACTCTATTTCTTTTCTCACCCCAAATTCACTTTTTTCACCTCTATTTCTCTTCTCTCTTCCCCTTTCTGTTTTTCTGTGTCCTTAAAATCTGAAATCCCAATATCTTTATAATCTAATGGATTATCTTCAGAAATACCCCAACATAGAACCAAGCTTGAATAAAATTGAAAATAAAATTTTGGAATAAAAAATCTTATGTAATTACTTTGACCAACCCTTGAATGATAAACCCGCACTCGATGAGACGTACAATCAATGGAATAATGAATGTTTAAATGATCAATTTCCAGCCCTCTCAAGGATGATTGAAAATTCCAATATTAGTGAAGTCCGTAATGGTAAATATCCCATCCTATCTGTTCCTCAATCATTTCATCAATAATTATGTAATCAAATAGAGATAATGAATTCTAAGGTTTCATATTTGATGTTAGAACTACAAAACATTAAAACATGTGAAAAACTCAGTTAAGAATATGGGAATTTAGAGTTAGATAATGAATTGAATTATTCAGGTAATGTGGAAAGTCAAGATAAAGAGTGTTTAAATGAGGAGGAAATTTAATTTTTTAATACAATAATAATAACCTCACATCATGGATTTAGTTTCCTGAACATGGCACCATTAGTGTATTTTTGAGACCACCTATCACTGAACCATTGAAATAAATCCAAAACATTGAGCTCATACCCAATCCTAGAATTAAAATGTCCACTTTTGGGTTTGAATCATATTTTTATAAGGAACCTATTAATTTTGAATTTTTTGTTGATGAAACTGATTTTGATTCAAATTGCCAATCGCCTTTAAGAAAATTCAATCAACACAAACTCAAAATCATTTTCCTTCCTTCCCTACTCGAGTATCCCATAATTTGTGTTGTTAAAGAGCTTGGTGTTTTCATTCATTCATATCATGAAACCCAAAAAGGGGGGTTGATATTTGATTTATTAGGAAAGACTATAGAAAAGAAAGATCAACCATTTTTGATATTCCTTGGATTTTCCCATTCATTTTAGAAAATATAATTGTTCATGAATTAAATTCAAAATATTATTACCAACCACAAGGGATACACATTATCAATCATGTAAAAGTGGAGAAATATGAGGTCATTAAAATTTTTAAAGTTGGAATTGGATAAGTTGGGAGTTTCATGTCTAGCTAAAGATGTTAAATTAAGTGTTGCATGGGAGGCAACCCATGGTTTTCAATTTTCCAATCATTTTTTTGATTTAATCAAATTTATATTTCCAATAGGATTAGTGGATCATTTTGATGAAATTTTATTCTACCATAGATGGTTTACATGTTATTCTTTTATGAGTATGGATGGGTATGTAAGGGGAGAACCATATTCATCTGTGTTATGCAGTGTGATCCCTGAGTAATACCTTACCCAGAAATTTAAAAGAAGACAATGTATCATTTGTTTAGTTTATTTTATTTATGTTTTTGTAGGTTACAAATAATTTGTACAATTTTCCTGTTCTTCTTTTAAGAGTATGGATGGGTATGAAAGGGGATTACCATATTCATCCATGTCACGCGGTGTGATCCCAGAGTAATACCTTACCCAGAAATTTAAAAGAAGACAATGTATCATTAGTTTGATTTAAAAAAAAACAAGAAAAGAGGGAAAACCATAAAAATGATGATACTTGGAATTAAATAAATCATTGTGTTGTTTTTTTTTCTGTTTTTTTTCTTTGTATGGTTCAGGGACTATTTTGGGTGATACATGTATAATCAAGGAGGTGCCTACATCACCCAAGAGATCAAAGTAGTAATATGCAACATCATGAATTTCAACTTCAAAAACCAGGTGAATTTTTTCCATGTTTATCATTTTCCATTTCCTCATTGAACATTTCTCCTACCCCCCCTAATAACATATCTTTTTTTTAAACACTAGGGATTGTGTTATTTTAAGTTGGGGAGAGATGAAATAAAAATTTTGATATTGTGTGAAATAAAAATTGTGTGGAAGGAAAAATTTAATTAACCATGAACATGATAACAGACATTTAAATATATGAAATTTGAATATAGAATAATTTTTCATTACTTGATTCTGATTTTAATGCAATTTTAGGTTCTTGTGCATGGATTTTGGAATGTTTGGTTGTCCGATGTAGTTTTTCACCATTATATTTTCATCCATTAAATAAAAAAACCCAATGCATGTTCTCTTGATTGTGGGGTTTTTGTTTGAGTTCTTGGGGTCCCATAATAAATTTCATAGGTTTGGTGATCAATTTAATTTTAACATGAGTTTTAAAAAAAATCAATTTTCACGTACAGTAATGAAATGTCCTAATACGTGGCTTTCGGAACTTGGGGATCGTGAATCCATAGTTGACTGGCCAATAGAAGGGAATTTTATGTTTATTTGTAGTAATTTGAGTTTTTTTATTGAGTAAACCTGAGATGATTCCCAATTATGTGATATTAACTTTGTGCCCTATGGTCTTTGAGCCTAGGAGTCATCAGCAAATGCTTTCTACATGGGTTGACTCGATTGATTTCAATTTCAATTAACATGGAAAAATTGCAAAAAAAACAGACCAACAAAAAAAATAAAAAATGAGTAATAATATTAATATTAAAATTTGATTTCTCTTAGTGCTTCCATATTTTCTCCCTTGAATGAAAATGAACCCCTCTTTTCTATTGTGACGCACAATACTTCATCATGCTTAATATAAATTCGATGAAATATGGAGATGAATTTGAAAAAAGGAATGCGCTTGGGATTTTGTTTTTCCTCTGGAATTAGCTTGTTTAAAATGATATTGATGGGTTTCATAATTTTTTTTATGAGGTCTTTGGGTGAGTGATATATATTAAAATGTTTGTGGAAAAGGTAATTCAGATTCCATGTTTGTGAGACATATTTTTCTCAGGACTAGAAAAACTCAAGTTGTGGGTGTGATTAGCCACTGAAAGAGGCTAACATTCATTTTCAATTTATATATATATTCATTTGATTTTTTATTCATAAATACCATTTTAGTGCATTTTACACTTTGAACATTATTTCACATCATGATTGAATTTTTTTCCTAAAATGCAATACTACAATGTACATTCTTGAACATCTCATAAAACACCAAATGGTTATGATTTTATTTTCATATTTTATTTTCATGTCTACCATTAAATAAGGAACAATTAATTATTTTGGATCACTTGCATATTCAATTTCTAAGACCACCAATGTGGGCTTCGAACCAACCACATTTTGGGTGATGTGAGCTGGACAACCTCCCAATAAATGTACTATAGCGGAAATGATTCAAGCCCAAAGAGTCTAAAATTAAATTGGAGATAGAAGACATCATTGGGAACATTTCATTAAATAGTAGACTAAGCTAAATCTAATGTTTTAAGGGAGTTTCTGGTGGCCCATGTTGAAGATGCAATTCTGGGCCAGATTCCGTGGCCCAGAAAAATATCCCACCATTTAAATCATATCTCGCTAACCGCATATTATTTTGGGCTGAAATTTTACAGACCTTTAGAGGACATAAGGAGATAAATTTTATCTCGCTATTACCTACTCTAATTCGTTAATGTATAAGGTCCTTTCGGCGAGTCGTTCCGGTGGATGAAATATGGGTTCCATTTTGGGGGATGAGTGGAAAAGTCACATAGACATTAATTGTCCACAAACCTTTTCCCACAACAATTAATTAAAAGAATATGGGATGATGGGGGCTCGGCGAAAGGCTTCCAAAATTACTATTTAAGGTAGTAGTGGTGGATTATTTTATGATCTTGGGTGCTTTGTTTCATTGTAATGATATGCTATCAATTTGATATTGTAATCGTTATTCATTCTCATTTAAGTTGTTTGAATTACATCAGTTCTTTATAAAAGTTATTCATTTATAATTTTTCTTTATTTATTCTTTTCACATTGATACTATTTCCCCATGGTGTTATCTTATTCACACCAACACTTGTGAGTTTATTCACACAATGTTGAAGTGATCATTTCATTGTTTTATTTTTCTTCATCAATTACGCCCCGATGAGTCTACTTTGTTCTTATTTGAGATCGTAGAATCAGTAGAGCGATAAACCCTTATGGGTTTGACCTAGGGAGTTGCATGGGATATATTTGATGTAATTTTATTATCTAAAATTCTTTAATCATTTCTTTAATTTAATATTTCCATTTGATGATTATCTTCTTCTTCATCTTCACCAACGTTAACAATGACACATTTCAAGTGCTAGTACGATCCAATTATTTTAAGTGATCATTAAATTGATCCTCTAAGTGAATTAGTGATTAGCCTTGGAATTGTGTAAGGATTAAAATGGGAGAATGATGTTGAGGAATTATGTCATTTTGTGGATACGTCTTGAATTAGTGAACTAAAACGTTATAATAAAATAAATATATACAATCTAACCCTAGTAACAACATAGGATCAAATCATCTCTATTAATTGTTTTAGACTAAGTAATTGTATGTTTTTTTATTTTTTCTTTAAACTAAATCACTATTCTCAAATAAAATAAATCCAAATAGTTGGCCACTCTATATCCAAATCTCTCCAAAATGAATGTTTATCTAGGTTTCTTCTTCGGACCCTTTGGATTTCACCCCTACCTGTACTACAATGACTGCATACCTATAGGGTAAATTTGGACGAAACCAGGTCCCCCTAGAGGGCGCTGAATTTTTAATTCCTCTAGATGGAGGTACCAACTGTTATCCATAGTCATTTGTTGGTGGAGTTTCTTTGTCTTGAGCCACCACATATTGTTCTTCCCAACATGTAATTCTTTTTTATTATTGTGTTGAATTCCACGTGTAGAATGAACTAAATATTCCCCCTTTGCAATGTCATATAACATGTGTTGAGAGGGTTAGATGATGTATGTATCCTCCTCATCCATTATTAATACTTGTGAAACCCCTTCTTCACAATCCAATGGTTTTCTAAATGAGATAAATGAAAGGAATAATAAAAGGGATATTGAATATTTAAATAGGATTTATTAATTTAAATATATTCATTTTTAATGTTTGTAGCTTGTCTGTCTTGTTCTTTAAGAAAATCCACAAGGTCTCTTCTTGTACTCCTTATAGTAAATGGTCAACATCTTAATGGAGCTACAGGTTTTCCTTCATATGTGCATCTTATTTTTCATCATCTTCTTCCAGGGTGTAATACAAGTTGAACAAATCTCAACATTCAATATTACTAGGAGTTATACTGAAATTAGTTTCAATAAAGTTAAATTAGATTTATTTCATTAAAGTATAAACACTCTGAGTTATTTCATCTAGAATATATTCTCTAGTGAAAATAAACTCATGGAGATGAGAAATAGAAGATGAATGTAGTTAGTCAGGCTCCTCCATTTCATGTATCTTCTTGGAAAAGTCTGGGGAGACTAAGGGTAGATCTTCATAAATATTTTACACTTGATAGAAATATATAATTTAATTGGAGAAATCTATTTTCTCATTATCCATATCTTCAAAAAAATTTGTTTATGTCCTCCCTGTATCTAGATATGCATTCTTTGAATGCCTGCTCCCCATTATTTTATTGCCAAAATAACCTTAACTGTTTAACAACAATAGAAACACCATATTCTGTAGAAACATATGAGCCAATAATTGGTAATTTTACCTATGGATAACTATTAAATTATTTAAAAAATTTTCTTTCAGAAACATCAAAGAAAGTTAATTATTTATCATTTTATAATAAGTAAAACAATATAGTTTTTTTAAACAAATTGTGAATATAAAAAAAATGAGATTGAAAGAATTGTTTAGATCCAAGGAAACTGCACCAGTATTTTGAAAATCCTATCATAAGGCATGTAAAAAATAATATTTAATTTAATAATGTAGCATAAAGGCGGATCAGGTCGTCTCACATAAGGAGCATCATAGTTGGTTTAATCACTAATTTTAATTCACCTATTCTACTTGTTCATGTTTTCATATTATTTATGAAAATTAATGTTGTGATTTATTTTAAAATGAAAAATTAAAATAATGTATTCCAGAATTGAAATTTAAATGAAGATGTGAACAAAATGAAATTAGTGAAGAAAGGTCTTGATCCTAGATATGGATATTATAGGTTCATTCAATATTTATTTATTATTTCAATTTATTTTGATAATTCATTTAGTAAAACCTTGTAAATGAATTAATTTCCTTGATTTAATTAGTGTATGATTATAGCATGCCCCTAAAATACCAAACAATAACGCCTCCAATAGTCAAATAGGATAACACCGCAACTGAGAATGTTATTCCTAAAATTCCCAGCTCCACCATATGCCATTTCATCTATTCATGAATCACCAGCTCCACCATATGAAGTGCTTTCCCAATATAAGGGAGGGAAAAAATAAATCAATTAAATGAAATGGAATTAAAAAACGTATTTGTGGAAAACCGCTATACCTATGCAATACTTATTCATCCACCACAAATAGAATAAAAACATTTTTAAACTGAAGTGAAATAACAAAGAACGCCTAGAATCCTCCCCTAAGGCCAAGACTCTAGTAATTAACTTTACATTGAATATTCAAAAGATATAACAATAGAATATGGAAGATATATATATATATATATATATATATATATATTTGGAAGAGAAAGATGGATTGAAGTAGAAAAGTAAACACTTTATTATAAAAAATAATAATGTGTTACATGGGAAATGAAAACCGAAATAAAAAAGAAATGATATAAATACTAAATACTAAATTTCATCAAGAAAATCTCCATCCAAAATATATTCTCTTAAATCTATCAATATCCTCCTGTTTATAATCAAGGAAGAGTCCTTGGGGAGTAACAATGTACCATGTAATGAGTTTCAAGTAATAATGGGTTGTTAACCGTTGAAAATTTTACTCCAGAATGTTTCTTAAGAATATGTACATGATACCCCCTTAGTCTGGCTAAATCATTGAATGTTTTCTTCTAAAAATTGTTTGGAAAATATTTTTTTTCATTTTAACTCCAAATTTATACTTAATCCTCCATGTTTAAAATATTTTATATTCAAATTACTCCACATGTTTTTATTTTTGAATCCATCCTGAATAATCCTTTAATGTTGATCATGAAATAGATTTATTATTGTGTAAAAAAATCCTCTAAAATTAGTTTAGAAAATTATCGATGAGTATTCTGTCAAATCTATCTTGAATTACCTCAATTAGATGTGTGTTTCACAATTTATGCCTCATTTTCTGAGGTGAGGTCCACTCTTTGCACCTGAATGTTTTTTAACGTGATTCATTATTTTGGGAATTCATATGATTGAGTCAACTATTAGTATTAATCCCAATGTTTTAGATATTATATCATGGAATCCTAAAAAACAATCAGATTAATTGGATCTATATTTTAGATGTTATGTTTGAAATACCAAAGATATTAAAATCAGTTAAAATTATATAATTAATCAATTTTCGCATTTATGCTCAAAACACACCATAAATCAAAAATTGATGCATGTAAACTTAAATTGATCAATATTTAAAAATTAAATAATTGAATAAAATTTAAAATGTCAAAAATAGTATCTCTATCATGTAGATTGGAGTACACAGCATGTAGGGTCAATCATCGTGTAGCCGAGAACATGGAAAGATGACCAATATTGGGGGAATGGTCATGTATGGTACACTTTCATGCCCCATGTGGGTGATATGTTGTGTGTGAGTACACGTCCAGACATAGACACTTGGCCAGGCCATGCAAGGTACACTTGTAGGTACCACATGTAAGGTACATGGCAATTACTTTTTTTACCCACCATGTACATAGGTTTTGCAAGCCATGTTTGAATAGATTACATGACCATGTGGGGTTACATGATCTCATTTCATGTGATTAGGTGTACATGTTGTGTTATGCAGTATTGGTACCCTTTAATGGGGGGGGGGTATTGTTTTTTAACTCATAAACTATGTTGTACTTAGGAGTAGTCGATTTTATGAATTATTTCATGTATATCAAGATAATGAGAACCTTTCATCATATATAGGTCATCTAGAAGGTGTTTTGATCCACATTGGTTTAGCAAGAGGATTTCCTTGAGTATTGGATATAGAATACTCCAATGGGTTGGGTTTTGAGGTATGATTCTAGGTGAGAGTTGCATGCTCATGCATTTATCTTGTCCCGAGTGTTCCAAGGCGTGATTCTAGTATTTCAATATATTGATACCGAGAGGTTGGATAAATTAGTATCTATGGGGAGATACTGGTTTCTCCTTCTTTATGGGGACATGGTTCTCAAGGATAGAGAAATTGAGGTTTAGATCATTATTAGATGAATCAAGGTGGTCATATCCATTGGCCTTAGTATACATCATAGAATAGTGGTTATGGATGGGTTTTGTTGTAGAGTTCTCTTGAGTATTATGAAATATTGTGGATTCCATTGATGGCGTTGTTTCTAGTAATTTTTTGGATGATGTAGTTTCCCTTTTAGAATTACCAAATAGCTTGGAATTTATTTTGGATTCATTTTTGTAATATTGTTGGATGAGGATTGATTGGAGGCCTATGAGGGCCTCCTGAGGATGTTTCTTGTGATTTGTCTTGGTCCAAGATTTCATATGTTACCAGGGATTGGGTGTAGATTTCCCCACTTATAAGATTGTTTTGATGATATGATGAGGTATTACTCTATTTTTGTGTGTTCTTAGAGGACCAAGTATGGTCTAGATTGATGGAATACCATGTGTGGGTTCATGTGAAAAATAGTTTTTTATGGGTATTCCCTAGGGAATATAGGTGATGTATGAGATGATGGGATAAGATATTTCTTTTCTACATAGATGTATAGCCATCCCTTTTCATGTTTCATTTTTATGAGGGTGATACATGGATCATACCCATGGGGAAGTTTGATATGGTTGGGTTTCCATGTTTTGGAACCTGTTTTTCTAGTAACGGTTGTGATGGATGAGAGAGTCGAACAAACATTCCATAAGTATGGATCTGGATATCCATGATTGTGATTTTTGGACTGAGGCTATATATTGGTATTGATAGTTGTTTATGGTTTTAGTTCTGGAATTAGGTTACGGTCATGTTTTTTTATGTTGTTGGGTAAAGTGTATGTGATGTCACGTGTATGTTATTTGGTGATGGAGTGAAGGCTCGAGCATGTGTACTATGCTACATGGTTTTAGGAGCTATAATGACATTCTATGAGACACTTTTTTGATATAAATTAGGTTTTGGACTAATGCTCCATGTTTTTCGGAAGGTGACTATTGGTTTTGGGATATTAGATTGATGATAGAGTCCCCGGTGCACTATAGTTTTTGGGGGAAAGTATGACGCTCCTGAACCAAAGGGTATGGAAATGACATTCTATGTCAACGTTTGGATCAACATACATGGTGTTCTAAATCCTGATTGGGTTCATGGTCTGATTCTTCATGTTTTCCGGCTTTGAACCTAGTAGTTTGGATGGCCAGAAAATGAATACCTTATCCCAGTTAGAAACATGGATTGAGGATCTTTGTGTGTTAACTATTGAACATTTGAATTATGGTTGTGATGGTTAGACATAGAATTCAGAATCCTAGTTGGAAACTTGAACTAATGTTCCAAGAATGTTTAACATGATGTGTGGCCTATGGGCTAGAATGATTCACCAAACTCTATTGTTTATGATCCATGAGATAGATGTGAGACCAATGGTCTGGACATAGTAGTTCATTCATGTGTTTATTGGGAAAGATTACTTGAGGTTCCATGTATGATATAACTGTTTTGATTGTGTTCATGGTGTTGGATGACATAGATTAGTTTCCCCGATGATCGGAATATCATAGGATAGGTCTTAAAAATGGTCATTTTTCGATTTGTATTCAATAGATATGGGGCTTGTGTGACATTTGGGGCCCACGGTCGTGGATATGTGCTCATAGAAACCCCATCATTGGATAAAGAAGGTTTGGTTGATCAAGTTATTAGACCTATGGATTGAAGATTTTTTTTATTATTCTTTATATTCTATTGTGTTTTGACTTGGCTTAGCATATTCCATGAGAATTAACTTCGAGGATAAGATTATAGGATCACCATTAGGGTTTTACTACATATATTTATTTATCACCCCTATATGATCACCTTGGTGTATGTGCAGACTTTATGTCTTCTTTCGGGTTTGTCATGGATGCATGATAGATCATTTTGAGGCCCATGATGGAAAAGTTCAGTGGGTTACTTGTGTGGAGTCCACTAGATTGGATGGAAGAGCTTGACCTGGTGTTGGAGACTGGCTATGTTTTGGATCCTGGAGTTGTTAGTATAAATACAAGTATTTTTTTCCAGTTATTTATTTTTTATATGTGATCATACTAATGTTTGATCATTGTTTTATGTATGACATGATTTTTTGAGCCTCTGATAAATTTCATTATTTTGTATTATGGTTTAGTTTCAGTGTGTTTATTATTTCTCTTTCCCTTATGTGTAATGTTTTTTTATTTAGTTCTTGTTATTCACGTTGATGAGGGGGCATAGTCTCTTAAAAATTCCATGTAAGAACCCTTTTCTAGTGATCATTATCTAGTGTATGAGGATGTGATCTTGAGTTTTTAGGTTGAACTGGATCATGGCACTAGTTTTAGTGACATCTGGGTGGATACATTAAAAAGTGGTATTAGAGGAGTTAAAACCTGATTATTTCACTTTTTGGGGTTGGTAGATAAGAGATATATGGATGTGTCAGAGCGTTCAATGGATACTAGGATGTTGTGACAAGAAAACATGTTCCGGTAGGAAGTCCAAGATACCATGGGTATGAATTGTTGTTCTGAACTATGATGTTATAGTTTTATATTATTTAATCTTCGAGTGATGCACATGTTGTTCAAATTTTATGATTTATGATTGGTTTTAGGGTCATGGCCAATTGAAAAGGGGAATGTGAATCTGTTTTTTCACTTGGACTGCAAGGGAAAGAGGCATCTCGTGGATCAAGATAGGCATGTAGGACCCCCATTTTATAGGCCTTGAAGTCTGTGATTTTATGGATATATTTATGGTGGAAGGTTCTGTGGATCCATTATGGGGTTCTCTTTAATGAGAATTCATGTATAGTTCTCATGCGTAGTTGGTGTAGTGAACCATGTGGGATAGTATGGCGTATGTATGGGTTTCTTTGGACCCCTTATGGGTGGTTTTCTTTGAGTATGGTAGTATGGATGGATCCTCTAGGGAGTGGTATGAGGTGAATATGATCAAAGAGAATGGAAAACCTAGTAATGGATAGTTGGTTGGTATGACACCCTTATGGTGTGGGACCCTAGAAGAGGGAATTTCTAATGTCGTGTGATTATGATATGGGTTCATGTTGATTTCGATTGAGTTTTAGCCTTTGGTGAGTTAGTTTTATCCTAGGTGTCTACACCTAGTGTCTTAACATGATGTTTGTTTTGTAGGGCCGGGTGGGAGTGACTAGTGGACTTTTTAACTGACTCCCAAGTATAGAGTCATAGATATTTAACTTTGAGGTCGAATCGTTGGGGGTTAAACTAATTTTCAATTTTTCTTCTGTACATGAGAAACATATTGATTCTTGGGATGCATTGTAATAGTCCACGAAGGGTGCAATAAGGTTTGATGTTTATGCTCATTGGATGGATTCTAATTTTTAATAGTTCACTTTTGTGATGGTTTTCCCTCAATATGGTGGTTTCTAAGAGGGTCTAGTTAATTTTTGTTTCTAGACTAGATATTAGTTGTGTAGGAGATCTGAGCCTGTTGTGTTTTAGTAAGAGTAGGTGCACATGAAGTGCCCTAGTTTTATAGTTAGGTCTGGTGAGCCATTTTATTGAGAGGTGACTCGGTGGACTCAGATAATTTTTTATGGTTGGGTTTGAAAAGGGTTTGTGATGGTTTCATTATGGTTGAATCATGGATATTAAAGAACAGGTGATGCACTATATTTTGTAGTTTGAGGACTGACTGTTATGGGGGGGGATGTATGTATAACGTTATTGAGTTGGGTACAACCATGAGTGGGATGATAATAATTTTAGTGTTACTTATAGGCTGTTGAGCTTGTGGACCGGAGTCCATTGGTATAAAATTGTAATGTTATTTAATGTATGAGTTTTTGGTGGTATTTATCGATGAAATCACAGTATAATCTCAGTTTAGCGGCAATAATTCCCAATATATGGACATTTTCTTGAGTATACTATGTGATCTTGATTTAAATTGTGTTATATATTTTTTTCTTGGGATGATAGTGGGTCTTCTTGGAGGTTGTTCCATGGAGTGGAGTTTTTGAAGTTGTATGGTTGGGTGCTCACCATTATCATTCCATGGGTGAGGTCCCTATGGAGAATTATATAATGATGAATACCATGGGTTTTGTTCTCAGGTGTCAGGAACGATAGGTATTGGATGATTTATTTTGTCTCTCAGGTGGGAACACGATTCCCATGTCAGTTTTTGAGTTTTTGTTGTGTTTTGAGAATGTGATGCAGAAAATATGTTTTGTTATGATTCAATAGTAGGGATATTCTTATGATGAGTAGAACCACGAATTTGATGAAACATTTACAATGATTTTGTCCGAAGTTAGAGTGGATGGGTATAGGTAGGAATTGTCCTAGTTTTTCATTGATGGTGGTACGAAATTTCTCAGAGTTTTGATGGGTTTTACACTTTATCTTTGGTGTTATGCAGAGAATTTTGGTTGGTCTCATCGAGTATATCAAAATGTGTTGGGGATTATTTGATGGCCATGGTGGTTTTTGGATATGTTTTTGGAAGACCACTATGGATTCTAAATGATGATAAGGTTTATGGTGGGACGTTTTTAGATAACCTAGTTTTATAAATTTTTCAATTTGATCAAAATACTAATTTTTCTATTTTTGGGTGCTCATGTGGGGGAAATTGTCATTTCCCCTAGTTGGAAATCTAATAAAAATATAATTACAACTTCATTGGTCCCAAAATAGGTATTTTACTTTAGGATAGTAGATTGGTGGAATTTTATGATTATCAATTTTTCGTGGAATATTTAATATTCAATTTATTAAATATTAAATTATTCAGGTGGGTTCGGTTGGTTACATCATTTAAATGGAGTATCATGTTGAGAATTTGACTCCATTATTGAGTCTTAATCATGGGGTTTTACCTACATGATCTATAAACTTATTGGAGTTTCAGGACATCAGATGGTTGTTAAATGGGTGATTAATTAATTAATTTAATTAATTAATTAAAAAAATAAAACATCCCACCATTCAATTGCCATGAAGGCAGGTGGGGGAGGGAGCCTCCCTCCATGCCACAACAGTAAAAGGAGGGGGAGATGAAGTGGTTTTCATTGTACATCATTCATGGTGTAGATCTGGATCAGATTAAGGATCATCATCTTCTAGGAGCAGATTTGGACCAAATGTGTTTGCATTTACACCTGGAGGTTGGAAAATTTTATTAATAACCCAATCCTCTCAAATTTATTTTTTTCACATTTTAATTACTTATAATGACTGATAAAGATATCATTGGGTGGATATATACATATGTTTGGGAAAATGGGGGTTTCATGTGGTTTGAAGAGGTTTTCCATTCAGAAATCCTTACTAAAAAGCAAATGGTTTGAAGAAACCATGACATTCGTTCTTCTTGTTTGGGGAAGAAGTGAAGTAGATGACTATATGGCATATATTCTATAGGATACACCGTATACTGTCACATGATATGTGGATAAAAACATATTCATATGGTCCACGTAGGGGGAATGGGTGTATATGGTACATAGGCAGGTCCTGTGTGGATGAAACACTTTGTGAGAGTACACGTCCTGGCAAGGACACATGGTCTGGCCATGTGAGGATCACGAGTATGTACCCCATGTTAGTTACACATTGGTTAGCTATCTAACGTGTTTTGTACATTGGTAATGTATTCCAATCTCATATAGAGTACACGAACATGTGGGGATATGGGATCACACACTATGTGCCCAGGCATACATGCCATGTGATTCTCTTTAATTACCCTCTAATGGGGTTTTGGGTATTCTGTGCCTTGGAAATAGAATTGGACTTCCAAGTAGTGAATTATAAGTATTTTTTCACATAGACCATTATGAAAGGATCCTTTCAATTTATAGTTTTCATCTGTATGGACTTTATTACAGTGGAATTGGATTGAAAGGATTTCCTTTACGTATGTTTTCAAAAACCACTAGTGGTTTGGGTTATGAGATACGATGCCAGGTGAAAATTGTGAGCTCGGTGATTTATCATGGCCCGAGTGTGCCCTAATGAGATGGTTAAGGTTCCTTGGATGGAATTTGGGAGTTGGGATTGTGTACAGAGATCATTTTTTGTCACTACATATCAGGACTAGTTTCTCGAGGTCAGATTAGTTGAGGTTTAAATCCTATTTTTAAGGATCATATTGGTTTGATCTATTGGGTTTGGTTGGGATCGTATAATAGTGGTTATGGTCGGGTTCCATTTTGGAGATTAGTTGAGTTTAAGGGACACTGAAGGATTCCCATGGTTGGATAGTTTCTTTTTAAGTTTTTTTTGGATGAACTAGTTGGATATTGAGAATGCTAGCATGGAAAGGGTGTGCTTTGTGATGCCTTCTTATCATTTTATTGATTGAGGGTCGGTTGGATTCCATTGATATCTACTTGATAATTTTTCTTGTGATAGGACTTGGTCCATGAGTTTGGTTGTTACGAGGGTTTTGGATGTGATTCCTCCACTTGAGGAATAGTTCTATGTGTCCAATGAGGGATCTATTTATTTATGTGTGGTCTAAGAGGATAATGTATGGACCGGATTGGTAGGATAATTTTGAGTGTGTGTGTCTGTGCTAAGTAGTGGGTTATGGGTGTTCCCTTGGGACTAGATATTATATATGTTCTTATGGGGTTAGATATTTATATACAAAAAATATGTATATTCATACTCTTTCATGTTTTATTATGTTGAGTTTGAGACTTTGATCACTCCCCTGGGGTGGTTTGATATGGTTAGGTTTCCCCATTTTGGAACCAACTTTACTAGTAAGGGTTGTGTTGGCTAATAGATCAAGATAGACATTCCATATGTATATATACAAATATTGATGATTGAGACTGTTCGATCGAGGCTCCACATTGGTAATGATAGTGTGTTATTGTTAGAGTGTTTTACTAATGTTTGGGGTACATTTTTTTATTCTATTGATTATAGGAGATGTGACGTAACATGTATATAGTTTGGTGTAGGACTGAGGATCTAGGAATATACAGTATGCTAAATGGTTTTGGGTGATATACTAAAACTCTAGGAACTAATTTTTAGATATTTAGTAGGTGTTGGACTAATGATCCATGGTTTTTGGCATGTTACTAATGGATTTGGGGTGTTAGAATAATGATCCACTCCCCGATGCACCGTAGATTTCCAAGGAAATGATTGATCCTCTTGAACAAAAGGGTATAGTAATGTAATTATATATCAAGTATGGGATGGTTTTACAAGTCTTATGATTATTTATTGGACTCATGGATTGATTCTCCATGTTTTATGAATTGTGAGCTAATGGTAGGGATGGTTGTACATGGAGTACCGGGACCCAATCCAAACAATGGACTGGGGATCTTTATTTGTCGACCAGTGACCTTTTGATTATAGATGGTGTGTTCATACATAGTGTTAAAAATAAAATTTGGATACATGTACAAATGCTCTAGTAATGTTTTACTTGATGTGTGGCTTAGGCATTAAACTAATGTCTCATACAATATTTTTTATGATCCTTGAGATATATATCAAAATGATGGCATGGACATTACAGTGATTTTGTGTGGTAACTTGGATAAATGGGTCAAGGTTCCAAGAATGATATAATAGTTGCTATCATGATCATTGTGTGTGGTATCTTATATTAGTATCTCGAGCTATAGGACTATAATAGGATGGGTCCCTAGAATTGTTATATATTGTTGCAACTGCCTTGAATATGGATCTCTTTGGTCATTTCGGGAGCATAGTCATGGTGAAATGTTTCGAGACACCACAATATTGGATTAAGAAGGTATTTGTCAATTTGGGTCTCATACCTAAAGATGTAATGTTGATTTATTTTTATTTATTTTAAATTTTATTTTGACTAGCCTAACCATATTGCATGAGCATGCACTTATGGAAGTATTGTATAGGTTCACCATTTGGTGCGGCTTACTGTGATTTATTTATAACCCCTGTATATGAAAAGTAGTTTAAATGAATACATTATTTCTATATTTAGTTTCACCATTGATGAATGATAGATAGGGTGTATGATTAGGATCTCATGGTTTAGCGGGATGCTTGTATGGAGTTGACTGGTTGGGCAGGAGAACCTTGACATGGTATTGGAGAATGGAAATGCATTGGTGATCGGGATGGTAGTAGGTAACTATGTATCTAATTTTGAGTTATTTTTTTAAATGTGATCATCCGAGTGGGATATTATTGTTTTATATATGAAATGATTTTATGGAGATTTTATACATTTCATTTTATTGGATCTTGATTTAGTTTCATTTTATTTATTTTTCTTCCTTCTAAGATGTGTATATTGATTAGTTATTTACTTCAGGTTAAGCACTCTGATATGGGGGTATATTCTATTCATATATCCAACTTATACCACCACATCAAGTCATCATCCTCCATCATGGGATGAATAATTTTTTAGGTCTTTTGGTGAACAGTCTCGGAACACTAGTTTTAGTGACATCCGGGTTAAGATGTTACATGATGCATGAATAAAAATAACACAACCCACAAATTAAAAAAATAAACAAAATAATAATATCATAGTGATAGTTGAAACATCAAAAATGATCTTTAGAAAAGAATCACGAGATTGAAGACATCAAAAGAACCTAATCCATGTTTCACTAAACCCTTCCCAAAATATTCGACTCCTACAACCAGTACCAAGGTATCATCCAGAATCAGTAGAAAAGTATGATACCTTTTACTTCCATCTATCATAGTATATGAAATATAAAAATTACCAAAATATTTAAGTAATGGGTTTAGTATAATCTTATTAGGATTTACCCCAATTAATTCACAACTAATTCCACTGGGGAAAAGATCTATGAGGGTATTTATATAATATATATTAACAAACTGTTTAATGAGTTTACATCAAAACCAAAATTTATTCCTTCTAAAAAATTAAGTCATCAAACTATTTCATATATTTATTTATATATATTCTAGTCATTACACACACACAAGCATGTCATGTTGAAGTTATATGGTTATTAATGATTTCTAGATGATCCATATAGCCATTAAAAGGTAACCAATATCGATGGGCCCCAATGGCACATGTACCATTCCCAAGGTCACATCCACAATGACCTCATAAAAACAATGTATGCATAACTCAATTCCAAATTAGTTTTCTTGAAAAATAAAATTCATCTCTAAAAAAAATTCATCAAAAAAAAATTGTACTTCAAAATAATAGCATAATTTAAAAAACATTTTAAAATTATAAACAAAGGTATTTTTCATAATTCCATCTAATTTTACAAAATTCTATACTGATAAACACATATGGATTTACTTCAAGAATCCTACATGGTTTATACAAAAATTTAATTAAAAACCTAAATCAAAAGTGTCTGTTTAGTCTCTAGAATAGCGGTGATGCGAGGGAATACACCAATCCCTCAATAAATGACAAAAATGAATAATGGTACTAAGATCATCTAGATCAGGACTTGGATCATATTTTCATCAATATATTCAATCGTATCTCATAATAATTCCCATAATAGAATATAGCTCAATCTATAATAGAGGTGATTTATGATTTTATGAGAGAGTATATGTTTAGTTAAAAGAAAAAAATGGAAGGACAAACCATTTCTATAGAATTTTAATATCCAACAGTATTTGATTAAAAAACAAGACTTCGAATCAAGGTAATCACCAAAGTAGTCTTGGGTGGGAGGGGAATTCATAATCCTAGGAAAAACAGGGACTAATGTTCCTTTTAAGATATGATTCAAATTATCACCAAATGTTTTGGGGAATTTACATCACATCATAGTGTTAGGTCAAATGGTTTGAAATCCCGTGCACTATCTATGAACATTCTACTAGAAAATTCAGGCAGAGGTATTGTTTGGGACACATAATTTGTCAAACAATTCACCAACTATGTGGTGATACTATTATAATCCCAAACATCACATAATTTGAACGAACAATTATACAAAACATGTACCAAAATTTCTTTTTATATGTTTTCATTGCATGAATTCCCCAAAGAACTCTCACATTTTGGAAAAACATTAGGCCAATCGTGTTTCTTCCTAGTGAAACCCAAAATATGTTTCATGGTATCAGGATTGTGGTTCACAGTTTCTACAAATTGTACAAAAACATTACACCTCTAGACACCCCTATAAAACATTATAAAACCTCCTCGAACCTCCCTAAACATAATCCAAACATTATATAAAATAAAATTAAATAAAAAGGGACAAATTACATGAAATGATGTGTTTTAAAAACAATCATTTTCTATATGGTTTCTATATAATTTCAACATCATGTGTTTACTATTTTGCTAATAATTTATAGTTTCATAATAGTCGTTTATGTATTCATTTTTCTTCAAAATTTCAACATTTTAGGTCATTAATGTTTTGGTATGGGATTATTTATAATTTTTTTTTCTAATTTCGTTATGTGTGTTTTAGTCTTTATCATTGAAGATGAAATCAATATGAAGAGTGTGTTGATGATTCATGATGATTGAACGGTGTTTATTTAATTAATGAATTAAATATTGATATAAAAAATCCATAATAAAAAAAATAATGTTCATACATATATCATTTAATATCATCAATTATGTTCTCATAGTAATTCCTAATATAAATTCAATGTCTTGTTCTAGTGGATTATTAAACATACCGAAACATGAACATACACTGATATGGTGAATGATTATGATGTTGTTTTGTAGTAATATCCTTATAATAATAGAATTATTATTATTTAATATTTATTAGTGTGATATATCAAAATTTTAAAGATTTATAATAATATATAATATATATATGAAAATATTACTAAATTTAAATAAATTATTATCCTCTTAGTAAACATGTTATAAACGATTAAATTAACAATGATCATATATAGGTCATATAATTTATAGTATTTGAAAATTTATGTACTATAAAGGAAATTTTATAAAAAAAAATCATATTTATCCTTTATACCCATCTATATATCTATCCTTGTAAGGCAGTGTGGGAGAAATATGTTGCATCATAGAGGTGCTAGTCTATGCAATGCTCGAATGGAAGGTTTGTTTTTTCATAAGAGATAGTGGAATGGTATTTAGTGTTTAGTTAGACATTATTAAAAATTTATTATATCATAAATTATGATTTTACTATATAAAATTTTGGTACAATTTTAAAATTAAATGTTAAATGGAATTGATATTAGCGAAAAGACTGAACATACATTGAGGACATTGGGTTTCACTAGGAGTATTCCATGGAATGTAATGAAATAAGAAAATATATCGGGACCATATGTTTGTAAGAGTATGATAATATTATAGGGTATGTAAATAGGAAACATTTATAGGAGGATACCTAGTTTTTATAGTGGTATTGAATGGGTGGTGAGAGGCCCCTTTTATAAGGGTTGAGAATGGCATTTTGTAAATATTTAAAACTAACATAAAGGGAGAAAATTTTAAAAATCTGAATTTTCTCCAAAATTGAGATATGAAGAAGTGGGTAAGATAGAAGTTCCATTCACATCTCATTCACTCAATTCAATATATTTTTTTATCAATTTTCATTTTGATTATCTATGAATTATTACTTTCCACATTTTTTTCTTTTCTGTGCTAACTAGTTTTTACCAAAGGAAACATAATTTTTATGCCTAAAAATAAAGTGATATATATAGGATAATTTTTATATATTGATTTAAAAAATTAAAAATATATTTTATTCAATTTATATAAGTGTGAAAAATTAGTAATAATAAAACAAATGTATAATATTTTAAAACAATTTTTGAGAAAAATATCACATGAATTATAAAATATAAATCACTTATTTTTAAATAATATATTACATTTAAAAAAGTATACATTGAATTTAAAAATACATATTTCAACCAATAATATTTTTCATTTCTTTATCTGATATATTTGTAAAATAATAGTGGTAAAAGTCATAGTATTAGTAAATATTGTATATTGGACTATTCAGTTGAAATCATTTAATAAAAACTAGAAATTAATCTTAAGCTAATATCATTATGAGAAAATATAAAATGAACTATAATTAGATAAAATAAAATTCAAACATTCAAAAATTAATCATTTAACTATACTCATGAATATGATCTCTTTAAATAACATATTATGTGATAGTTTATAATATGTTGTTTACCAATTATTGTAGATTCTTGGGTATTAAATTCTTTACATTAAGATAAAAAATTGCACTCTAAAAATTAGTTTATAGATAAACTATTTAATAAATGTGTATATTACATCGTCATAGGTTCATCAAAATCCCAAGATAACTCTTCTAGTTTGTTATAATCTAATGGAATTTCACTAATCGAGATGTCCGATTCAACAATAACTATTCTATAGTGTCATAAATTTAGACAAACATCTAATTATAATAAAAATCATGATATAAATCTATTCCCTCATATGTGAAAAACTATACTAGATCTGGAATTTACTTCCTCAACAATGAAATAAGGAATATTTCATATACAATAGTAATATTTGGAGGCATATCCAATCAGTAAGCTACAACTACATTTCATTATAATATTTTAAAAGGCATATTGTTCCCAAGTATTAACTTCCCGTTTTACCAAATCATACAATGCCCTTACATGGTTCTATCTAGATTCTTGAATTGAATATATTTTTGTGTTAAAAATACACCCAAGGTAGATATTGACCCACATACCATGAAGATTAAGAGAACAAGATTCCATGATGTCTTATAATGATTAGATATCCCTTTTATACTTCCCCGATGTTTGGGGATGACAGTCAGTGAATGAATGAATCTTGTTATTGACATTCCATTGAATAACCTTCCATAACAGTTATTTGAATATAGGTCCACAATAACTTACAATTGATAGATAATCCCCATGAATATTTATTATTTCATTTCTATAGATCCAAGAAATAATCTCAATGCCTCTATTTTCATTTACCACTAACAAATTATCAAACTTAGTTAGATGGTTAATGATGATCCATATCAGATAATTATTCCTTAATATTGTTTTATGTCTATTAAAAAAATCTATTATAACATTATTACACTTAATTATAGGTATATATAATAGTTGTAGGATTCCCTAATGATGTTTCCTTTCATCCATCACCACCCAGTATTCTTTACATCTAGACACATAGTCCAAAATTTACCACATCATACCTTCCCACCAAAAATATTCCCTTATATTCATATACATCATTTTTCTAGAATGGTATATATAGAAATTGGAGATATGTTATTATCTTGAATGTCACGTCCCATCCTAGTGGGGCCCGAGCCGCAACTCCCCAAGCCCACCTCTAATAGGTCTGGGGCTGGTGACTAGCACCGAGTAGGCATGCTACTAACATGGGAGGCATTGCCTATAACCTGTACACACGCACACACATATCCAAGGCCAGAAAGCTGAAAAGTAAAAACTACTAAAAGGAAAATATGCATGCATACACTAAAACCCAACCAATGGAGTACGACAGGGAAGTAAAGTACAGTAAAGTAAAACCCTGGGCCAAAAAGTACAAGCTCACCAAAATAATGTATGTAACAAGTCCAACCTATAGAGAAAGGTACTGGGACTGAAACCCATCGCTGAAGGAACACACCTCGGCCTATCTTATTTCAGTGACCACCGTCCGGTCCTGGTCTGCCTAGAATCATGTCAAAGGCTCGCTCGTCTACACAAGACATGACACATGCGGGAAAAGCCCATGTAGGTGTGAGTTTGAAAATACCCAGTAGGATACCCCAAAAACCACAAAGGAAAATACAAAAAAGGAAAAATAACATGAAGAAAGGTACAGTCAGCTCTACACAGTATATGTCTACGGAACATATGACATGAATATCCAGATATACTCATACACAGGTGACCATCGTGAAACCCCCACTAAGATCCAGCTCAAAGATTCCTCTAAGCATTCCATCAGGAGAACACACTCCTATGTCTGAAGAGAGAGACACGAATTACTAATTCTGGGAGAACACACTCCACAAGTACATTGGGAACATGATTCTTAGATGAGGATCACAACCGAGTCATGGGGTGATTCCAGTAACTCATTGTGAGGTAATCAGCTAAGAAGAGGATCGTCGCCCGGGTAAAGTTGGTCACGTCGATACCAAGAAATCTACTTTGGGTTCCATGAATGAATATAGGATCCGGCTCTAAGTCTCATAGAGGGGATTACAAAAACTCTATTCAGAGAGTTTTTCTCAAGGGATCATACTCCTGTATAAATGAATTGATACCATAACCTTCAGGGAATTAAAAATGGTATGAACCCTAAGAACTCGTCAAAGTCATAGAAGGCAAGTGGCCCAAGCCATGAAGAAAAAGTTACACATCATGTATTATGGTCACACGCCGTGTTCCTTGACCCCAGGTATTTCCCATGTAAACGGCCCGTGTCCTACGTTCAAGTCGTGCAAAATCAAACTACATGGCATGTAGAAAAGTACATGTCGTGTTCCTTGACCCCGGGTACTAACCGTGTAAACGGCCCGTGTCCCTCGCCTTGTCGGATAGAAAGTAACTACACGACGTGTAGAAGAAATCACACACCATGTTTGAGCACCTCGGCACGCTCCATGTACGCTGGCCATGTGCCCGTACATTGTCACTTCTTGAGTCCGTTTCACCTACCCGTGTACCAGTACAAGTGGTATCCCGTGTATCTAGCCGGGTCGGGCCGAGGAGGGTTATACATGGCGTTTCCCTGGCCGTGTTCCCTTCCCGTGCCCGTGTACTCTCGGAGTACACTCTAGGTAGCCCAACCGATGAACACATGCCGTGTAGCTCATACTACATGGCGTGTAGTTGGGATTTTTCCAGAAATGCCATCTTCTTCCTCGCGCTTCGGCCGATCCTCCGGATCTTCATTTTCTCGTCAGTTCATCACGATACTCCAGGGTTTGGTTCTCCTTGTCATACGAAAACCGAAACAGGTGTTTTCAGTCTTCCAATCGGATCATAAACCTCAAACGATCCATCTGATGAAAAACACCCAAAAAACTGAATCTCCCAAACCACTCTGAATCGCTTGCTGAAACCATCGTCGCACCTCCATGCCATTGCTTTGGGATTGGATCTTGAATCTTTGATGATCGTTCCAACAAACGAATGCGCAACGATCGATTTCCTCCATGAATGCATAGAACGCAACAAAGAATGCGAGGGAGAAAAGAAACACTAATTAAACAAGGGGAAACCTCGATCATTTTTCCTGATGATTCGGGTTCATCGATGTTAGATCAAAACCACAACAATCAATTGATTATAAATCTCATGTATTTGACTTCCCGATAAATCCCCAAATCACACCTTCCCACAAAACAATTGATCTACGGGCTAATGTGTTCGTGGATTAGTCTGCTTTCATCGTAGAAATCAAAAACTGGGGAAAGATAAATCAATAACAATCATCCTACCTAGATTCACTGCATTTGTTGGTGAAGATTCGCTCTCCGCGTCGTCGTTGCTGCGTTGGGAGGTTTTCTCCAGAGCCTCAAGAGCCACCAAGGGTTTCAGGGTTTGAGGTTTGTATCCATAGACCCCCTGCGCATGACTTTATTTAAAAAGAACAAAAGATACATGATTTAAAAGATCTCACCGCAGAAACAGGATTTAAATAAAATATTTTAATTAAATATTTTATTAATGTTGCGTCCCAAAACCCGATTTCACCACCGACCTATGCCGGCCGATGTTAGGCCTCGCCTAAGGTAAAATCATTGTTCTGAATGCAACGGTGCCCTCGTATTTCTGATCTGAACATCCATTCAAGATTTATTCCACTTTTTCAGGAAAACCGCATTCACGCTTAATTTAATTATTAAATTAAATTCAAACATTTGTTCTGGGATCACCGGTCCCCGGAACTGCACGCCGTCTCAGAGCCTAGTCTCGAAACAATCCCATATAATATTAAAACAATACATGGAAATAATCTAGTACATTACATCACACCTTCTTTAGGGCTTTTACATCTCCGAAAAGCCTAAACAAGGGCTACTCAAAAAGATGTGGGTACTGCACGCGAATCCGAGCCTCCCGCTCCCACATTCTCTTCTGGAGATTCCCATGCTTCCACCAGACACGCACCAAGGGAATAGCTCTCCCATGAAGGATCTTCTCATGCCAATACTCGATCTCCACTAGGTACTCAGAAAAGGTCTCTCCATCATCGATGCCCAGCTCGCCCCAGTCGATGACGTGTGATGGATCATGCACGTACCTCCGTAGCTGTGACACATGGAAGACGTTGTGTACCCAGTCCATCTAAGGAGGTAGAGCCAAGCGATACACCACCTCACCAACTCTACTCAAAATCTGAAAAGGGCAAATGAACCTCAGAGATAGCTTGCCACCTCAGCCAAATCTCTGCAATCCTCGTCGAGGTGACACCCGAAGGAACACATGGTCTCCCTCCTCGAACTCCAAAGGCCTCTCCTTCTGGTCGGCATAAGTATTTTGCCTTATCTGTGATGAATTCATCCGCTCCTAGATGACATGCACCTTCTCTGTAGTAGCGCTCACCATTTCTGGGCCAATGAGTGCTGACTCTCCCGGGTCAGTCCGGCAATGTGGCGACTTGCAAGGTCACCCGTATATAGCCTCGGATGGTGACATACCAATAGTGGAATTATAACTATTGTTATAAGTAAATTCCACCAGTGGTAGGTGATCCTCCCAGCTACAACCAAAGTCATGTCTGAAAGCTCGACGCATATCCTCTAGGACCTAGATGGTCCGCTCTGTCTGACCATCAGTCTGGGGATGAAACGCTGTGCTCAAGCGTAACTGAGTCCCAAAAGCTTGCTGCAATCTTTTCCACAACCGGGATGTTAAACGAGAATCATGATCTAAGACGATCATGGATGGTACTCCATGAAGTCAAACTATCTTATACATGTAGAGGCATCCCAAACTCTCTACTAAACTCTACTTTCGTATGGCTAGGAAGTGGGCCGACATGGTGAGTCGATAAACGACCACCCAGATGGCAACGTGTCCCCTAAACGTGCATGGTAAACCCGTCACGATGTCAATGGAAATCTAATCCCACTTTCACTCTGGAACCTCAAGGGTCTGAGTAAAACCTGCTAGAACCAGGTGCTCAGCCTTTACTTGCTGACAAGTAAGGCACTGAGATGCAAAGTCTGCCACACTCTTCTTCATCCCTGGCCACCAGAACTAACGTCCGAGGTCCTAGTACATCATTTCCATGCCTGGGTGCACCACCAAAGAGGATGTATGGAACTCCCTCAGAACCTCCTCTCGCAATGTCACTAGAACCACCATACGCCCTCTGAAAAAGACAATGTGCTCCCCTCTTTCTAAAAATCCATCAACTGCATCACCTGTGGATATCTGAGCACGTAGAGTATCACCGCTAGAATCCTCGCGATGTGATTCCCTGACTCACTATATGAGTGGAGGGGTAACAACCATCGACTAAAGGTAAGCTCCCTCATCTTTATCCATGGAGGAAAACATCAAAGAGGCCAACTTCCTTGTCGCCATATCCAGCAACTGCGAACTGGATTTTCTACTAAGAGCATCTACCACCACATACCCCTTCCCAGGAGTATAAACGATCTCAATGTTGTAATCCTAGAGGAACTCAATCCATCTCCTCTGTCTCAAATTCAGATCCTTTTGAGAAAAGATATATCTGAGACTCTTGTAATCAGAGTATATGGTAAACTATTTTCCCATCAGGTAGTTCCACCATATCATCAATGCAACGAGTACCGCTTCCAACACAAGATCATGGGTCGTGTAGTTCTACTCATGTGCCCTCAACTGACGCGAGCCATAGGCAATCACCGCTTGCCTCTGCATCAGGACCAAATCAAGCTCGGTTCCTGATGCGTTGCAAAACACTATGTACTCAACCCCCTCCTCTGGTAATCTCCAGATCAGGGCACTTGTCAGACTCTGTCTCAACTGCTGGAAAGCATGCTGGAATTTATCGGTCCACAAAAAAGGTTGTCCCTTTCGGGTCAAAGTTGTCATGGGTGCTACAATCCTGGAGAAATCATGGATGAATCTCCGATAGTAGCCTTCCAACCCAAGGAAACTCCGCACCTCGGTCACGCTCCAGGGTGGCTCCCATGCTAGAACTGCCTCTACCTTTGCTAGATCCACTGTTATACCATCCATTGAGATAACGTGCCCCAGAAAGTGGACCTCCTATAACCAGAACTGACACTTCGAGAGTTTCCCATACAACTAGTGCTCTCGGAGTGTGTCTAGAACCATCCTTAGGTGTCTCTCGTGCTCCTCCTCCGACGCAGAGTACACAAGGATATCATCGATGAAGACCACCAAAAACTGGTCTAGATAAGGCTGAATGATCCAGTTCATGAGTCCCATGAACACTGCTGGGGCGTTCGTCACACCGAAGGGCATCACCGAGTACTCATAATGACTGTAGCGACATCTGAAAGCCATCTTTGGTATATTCTCCTCCCATACTCGCAACTGGTGATAACCTAATCGTAGATCAACCTTCTAGAACAATTGTTCCCCTCTCAACTGGTCGAAGAGGTCATCTATCCATGGTAGTGGATATCGGTTCTTCATGGTCAACTAATTTAAGATCCAGTAATCCACAAAAAGCCTCAATCTCTAATCCGCCTTCTTGGGAAACAGCATTGGGGCCGCCCAGGGTGAAATGATGGACTCACAAAGCCCTTCTTCTGCAGGTCATCCAGCTGCTTCCTCTGCTCACGAAGCTCTGCAGGAGCCATCTGATAAGTCGATGCTGATATCGGGGTCATCCCGGGTTGCAAATCAATGCATAAATCTATCTCCCGATGGGGAGGTAGCCCAGGGACATCCTCTGGAAAGACGTCCTCGGACTTAGCCACCACTACTGGGAACCAGAAACTCGCAACATCTGTCGAGCCAAGGGCTAGGCTGGCCAACTGGTGTGAAATTGGTTGTTCCCTCCTATGCATGAGTCCATCCTACGTTGCCTGGGAGTCTCTTTCCTGACAAAAGAGAAACTCATTCCATCACTGCCGACACACCTCACCCTTTCCCTAAAACACTCAATCTGGGCATGAACTGTGTATAACCAATAACTGTAAAGAATGACATCGTAAGGCCTCGACGCTACCACCAAGTGGTTCCAACCAAGACTCTCGCCTCCATGGTTTTGGTCACACTATCTGCAAAGGTGTGCGATCTCTGAATCTTCTACAGTCGGTGTTTCTATGTATAAGGGTTGTGTCAATGACTCAACTGGAATCTCAAGGTCCTGACCAATATAAGTAGTAAAAAAGGAATGACTAGAACATGTGTCTATCAATACGGCGACCAAAGTAGAAAAGACACAGATAGTACCTCTAATCATTCTAGGAGTACGTGGGTCATAAGCCTCTACCGCCTGGAGCTGTCCCTGCCTCTGTCCACCAGTTCCCTGAGCATGGGGTGGACCTCCTGGGGGTGGTGGTGGTAAAGGGTCGAAACGCCGACCACCTCCAGCTACTCTCCCAGCTCCTCTTCCACGTCTTCTGCCTCACGGATCTGTCTGCTCCATACGTTTCCTTTGGCTCGGTGGTCCATCCACAGCTCCCGTGTCAGTAGTACGTCAGGTTGGAAAATCTCGATCGAGATGTCCCCTATAGTCACAAGAGTAACATCGCCTCTCTCAAGGCTGGATGGATGCACCCTGTGTACCTTGTACGACTGATGCCATGTCCTAGGATCTCCTCTGGAAACGTCTCCCGCACCTGGGTCCCTAACGTCGGCTCCCTGCCTCCGAGGTCTCTGCTCCAGCTCGCCCACTTCTAACAACTGTTGGTTGTCCCTGCTCCTCCCGGAAGCTCTCGACCACCAAAGCCCACTGAAGCACCCTATCATAAGTAAGAATTCTCATAGGGATGATTCTAGATCGGATATCTCAATGAAATCCCTGATCAAAAGTCCGATATTTGAAGTACTGATCTTTGACCATATCAATCAAGTACCGCGAGAGGTCGGTAAACCTCGATGAATAGTCACCCACCGTCATGGTTCCCTGCTAGAGCTGAAGAAGCTTCGGGATACATACTGCTCTCAGGGTAACCGGTGAAAACTCCTCTCTAAAGAGACGCTCAAACTCGGACCATTCAAGAGTCGCCTCGTCGTGAGTCTGGATGACCAAACTCCACCATCACCCTGTCGAGCCCTACAGAAGGCTCACCGCCCGGATCACCATCTGGTCTGCTGGTGTCCTGACCAAATGGAATACTTTGGCCACTTCCTCATGCCAGTCCTCTACTGCATGAGGGTCAGGCTCACCTCGATACCTGAGGGGTATCTGTCTCTGAAACTCATGGAGGGCGCTCAGCCTGCGCTCCTCCTCCACTGGTATAGCAGGCGCTAAACACTGCACCACAAGTGGTGGAATAACAGGCAAGCCACCTGGTGGTAGAACTGGGGGATCAGGTCCATGTATCGAAGCTTCATCACTGAGGGGTCACCCTCATGATCGAGCTGCTGGATCCTAGCGGGTGGGCTTCTCGGAGGCATCCTATTTAAGAAACACGATGTATCACAGTCAGTGAGTATATCTGGTGAGCTGACTCAAGAAGGACATGGAAACCACAAACCATTCCTATATGATGCATGTACCATTATTTTTCCCTATGAAACTATTGTTTTCATGTTCCTAGTCGAAAATAAAGTTATCAGATTCTTGGTGTATGGATACGTCGGCCGCCGCACCAACACTGGGGTCCCTGGAATGAGAGCTGAACTCAAAACACTTAACACTGTTTCCCCAAACAAACTCACAGACTCTCAGTCCTAAGGTAAAACTGACCACCTCTAATACCACTCTGTCACGACCCATCCCAGTGGGGCCCGAGCCACAACTCCCCAAGCCCACCTCCAATAGGCCGGGGGCTGGTAACTAGCACCGTGTAGGCACACTACTAACATGGGAGGAATTTCCTATAACCTGTACACACGCACACACATCTCCATGCCCATAAAGCTGAAAAGTAGAAACTACTAAAAGGAAAAGATGAATGCATACACTAAAACCCAACCAACATAGTATGACAGAGAAATAAATTACAGTAAAGTAAAACCCTAGGCCAAAAAGTACAAGCTCATCAAAAGAAAGTCTGCAAAAGTCCAACATGTATAGAAAGGTACTGGGACTGCAACCCGCCACCGAAGGAATGCACCTCGGCCTGTATGATCTCACTAAGCACCGTCCGGTCATGGTCCACCTAGAATCATGTCAAAGGCTCGCACGTCTGCAAGAGACATGACACGTATAGGCAAGGCCCATACCGGGGTGAGTATAACAATACCCAGTAGGACACCCCGAAAACCACAAACGAAAATAAAACAACAGAAAAATAACACGAATAAAGGTACAACTAGCTCTACATAGCATATGTCTACGGAACATATAACAAGAATATCTATATATATACTCATACACATGCGACCCTTGCGAAACCCCCACTAAGATCCATCTTGAAGATTCCACTAAGCATACCATCGAGAGAACACACTCCTAGGTATGAAGAGAGAGACACGATGTCCTCATTCCAGGATAACACACTCCACAAGTACCTTGGGAACAAGATTATCAGATGAGGATCACAGCCAAGTCACAGGGTGATTCCGACAACTCGGTCTGAGCTAATCCTCTAAGAAGAGGATCAGCACCTGGGTAATGTTGGTCACATCAATACCAAGAACTCTACTTAGGGTTCCAGGAATGAATAGAGGATCCGGCTCTAAGTCTCACATAGGGTATTCCAACAACTCTATTTAGGGAGTTCCACTGAAGAAATCATACTCATGTATAAATGAATTGATTCCATGACTTTCAGGTAATTACCAAAGGTATGAACCCTAAGAACTAGTCCAAGTCATAGAAAGCAAGTGGCACAAGCCATGAAGAAAACGTTACATGGCGTGTATTATGGTTACACACTATGTTCCTTGGCCCTGGGTACTGCACGTGTAAACGGCCCGTGTCTTTTGTTCAAGCCGTGCAAAACAAAACTACACAACGAGTAGAAAAGTACACCCTATGTTCCTTGTCCACGAGTACTGCCCGTGTTAACAGCCCGTGTCCCTCAGCTTGTCAGATAGAAAGAAACTACACGGCGTGTAGAGGAAAATCACATGCCGTGTTCGAGAACCTGGGCTCACTCCATGTACACTGGCCATGTGCCCGTACACGGTCTCTGCCTGAGTCAGTGTCGCCCGCCTGTATACCAGTACACGAGGTATCCCATGTATCTGGCTGGGTCTGGTCGGGGAGGGGTATACATGGCGTGTCTCTGGCCGTGTACCCTTCCCTTCCCCATGTACTATTGGAGTACACGCCGGGTTGCCCTACCGACGAACACATACCGTGTAGCCCATACTACACGGCGTGTAGTCAGGATTTTTCCAAAAACGCCGTCTTCTTCCTCGCGCTTCGGCCGATCCTTCAGGTCTTCTTTTTCTCATATGTTCATCCCAATACTCCAGGGTTTGGTTCACCTTATCATAAAAACATCGAAACAGGTGTTTTATGTCTTCTAATCAGATCAAAAACCATAAAAGATCCGTCCGATGAAAAACTCCCAAAAACCCGAATCTCCCAAACCGCTCTGAATCACTTCCTAAAACCATCGTCGCACCTCTGTGGCATTACTTCAGGGTTGAATCTTGAATCATGGATTGTTTCACCAACAAATTGATGCGCTACGATCAATTTCCTCCAAGAACGCGTAGAACACAATGAAGAACGCGAGGGAGAAACGAAACAAGAATTAAACAAGGGGGGAGAACCTCGATCGTTGTTCGTGACGATCCAGGTTCGTCATCGTTAGATCAAAACAACAACAACCAATGGATTATAAATCTCAAGTATTTGATTTCTCGATAAAACCTCAAATCGAAACTGGCCGCAAAACGATCGATCCACGGGTTAATATGTTCGTGGATTAGTCCGCGTTCATGCGAAGATTCGCTCGGCGTGTCGTCGTCTCCGCATTGAGAGGTTTTCTACAGAGCCTCTAGAGCCACCAAGGGTTTTAGGGTTTGAGGATTGTACCCCTGGACCACCTGCATATGTTGTTATTTAAAAAGAACAAAAGATACAAGATTTAAAAGATCTCTCCGCAAAAACATGATTTAAATAAAATATTTTAATAAAATATTTTATTATTGTTGCGTCCAAAAACCCGATTTCACCACCGACCTGCGCCGGCCGATGTTAGGCCTCACCTTAGGTAAAATCACTGTTCTGAATGCAACGGTGCCCTCAAATTTCTGATCCGAGCACTCGTTCAGGTTTTATTCCATATTTTTAGGAAAACCACACGCGCGCATAATTTAATTATTAAATTAAATTCAAACATTTGTTCCGGGCTCACCGGGCCCAGGAACTGGATGTCTTCTCAGAGCATGATCTCAAAAGAATTCCCATATAATATTAAAACAATACATGGACAAATCTGGGACATTACATTGAACTTCCCTCTCTATATCATTTATGGATGTAACATATAACCTCTTTAAAAATTTCACGACTCCATCTTCTTAATTAAATTTTATCAATTTCACATCATTTAAAAATTTTGTATAAATTTATATGTTTGCATCATCCCTAAGAGATATCACTATCCTTTCTAGTAATGATTGTTTAGAAATTTCATAGAAAAGTAATTATGTGACCCATTTACTAAAAAAATTATATCCAAATTTAATAGAGCTCTATGTATGTGATCCTTGTTAATCATCATCACACTCAGTACTCGATGACCCATATTTATCAATGCATAAGAACCTTGTTTTTCTTCAAAGGGCGGTAATGTGTAAAGTAATCATACTACATGATTACTTCCAACCACCTTCTTTTTCTAATATTTATCTGTTGTAAATCGTGTTCACATTCCAAAAAAATATCAACTCTTTCAATTATGTAGTGTAAAGTTGAATCTTTTCCTATGGTTCTTGCGGAAACTAATTGTTTTAGTTAGTCCTATAGTTGAGGTCTCTCATGGGATGAGGGACTCTGGTACATGGGAAAGATGGTAAATTATTATTATTTTTCTCAGTTTCAATAAAAATGGTTATTTTTTGCAAGAAATTATGCGTATAGGTGGTGATGTTCTTGACATTCTTTGTGTAGACATCTTGGACTTGTTAGATTCCTCTAGTGAAGGTTATTCAGATGAGTTTTTAAGACAAGAATTACTTCAAGGTGTTAAATTATGAAGGGCAAATTCAATATTTTTATTAAAAGTGGAATTCTATTATGCCATTATGGATATTTCTTTGATTGTTCAATTGGAGTGTCCTTAGAATATCAGTTTTCTTTATTAGTACTTATAATTGATTACCTCATTAGAACTGATGTTTTGATCATACATAGAGATAGGGTAGTATGTTAGTGAATCTACTCACTTCCAAAAGTTATCATGATGACATGCTTATAGTATTTTCAAATATTGGATCTCTACCCATTCTATGTGTTTAGTTTATATGAGGGGATTCACATAGACTCCACCACTATCAGCCTCTATGACTTGTTTCATTCTCTGTTTCCAATTTCCAATTTCTGTTTTCACAACTTATACATAAAATACTCAATTTTAGTTAGAAGAGAATATATAATTCAAACTATGTTGGTCAAAATATATAATATCTTTTACCATAGAGATAGTGTCTTCATATTTTCAATGTAATGATTATAGAATCCAACACTAAATATCATGATTTGGATGGTTATATTAATGAATTTTAAATTTAATATATAAATATATAAAATAACACTATTTTTAAACATAATAAAACAATTGATTCCTTTAATTAATGTATGACTATATATAAAAAATAATTCCATACCTGATGGTATAATTAATAATGGTTCATTAATCAGTCTTATCTTGGTAACTTCTAAATATTCCTCACAATCTCTTTAAAATGTGAATTAAATTACTTTACATGTTAATTTTGTCAATGGGTTGGCCAACTAGGAAAAATCCTAGAAGTATCCATTATAGTATTCTTTTATACTAGGAAACGTCAGATATTGGCTATGTTTATCAGTGAAGGTCATTCATTTACTACCGTTCTCTTGGAAGAATCATTACCAATATAAAATTCATGATTACTATTTTTCACATATATAACTTTTCCTAGGGGTATTAATAGTTATATTAATACAAGACTCATGCTATTAATTGATCTTAGTGTATATCATGAAATCATCAATGAATACCACAACAATGTTATCAATATAATGCTTGAGTAATATATCCATCAAACATATAAAGATAAACGTTTCATTATTCAGTCCAAAAGGTATTATTGTAAACTCATAATGTTCATATAATTTTTGAAATTCTATATTTGTTATATCATCCTTTATAACCCTTAACTTATGATAAATGAAGTGATGACTGATCTTTGAACATTATTTAGATCCTTCAAGATAATAAAATATGTCATAAATTTATCGAAAAGGATAATTATTATTTATAGTTTTGGAATTGAACTCACTATAATTGATGCGCAATCTCATTGTTATATCCTTATTCTCCATCAATAAAATTAGGGCTCTCTACAACAAAATAATAGGGTTTGTAAATCAATTATTTAACAATAATGCAATTTCTTATTCAACTCTGCCAACTCTAATTGTCAAATTCTATAGGTATTTTTAAATAAAATCCTTTCAGTATGAATTATATTGATGGGGAATGAAAAATTATTCTATAATTAAAATGAATTATATCGAAGTAATTCCCCTTCTAAATATATAATTGTGTCATATTTAGTAATCTAATATTATATAACACACACACACACAAAATAATAGAACCACAAACATTTTTATTATATTAATTTTATCATTAAATATAGATGATAAAAATATTCATATTAATTAAAAGAAATAAAATTGTAAAAAACTAGAAAATAATATAAAAGTAATAGAAAAAAATCAAGATCATATCAAACCCCAAAAACAAAAACAATTAAGAATTGAAATATTGAAATGAAATTGAATTTTAGAAATGAAATATGGATTTTGAAATTAAAAATATATATCCTTTGGAAAAAATATAATGGAATAAAATCTGAGTTATGTTAGGATGTTTGAAACCCATACGGCCATTACAAATCTACATGTTGGAATAGTAACTTGGCCGTTAGCAATAGTAAATTGGTCGTTATAATAGTATCACCATCTAAGGAATTTTAAAATAGTATTGGGTATATTATAAAATGAAAATATTTTATATTATTATTATTATTATATAAGTAAATAAATTTATTTATATATTATAAAATAAGTGTATGGATTTTGTAATACATATAAAGATTATTTTCATTTTTCTAAAAAATTTAATTTTTAAAATAAATTTTATTTTCCTAAAATGAGTTAAAAATAAATATTATGTTGAATTATAATAATAATATAATTTTATAATACCATATTTAATTTTTTAAATGGTTAAAAAACGATCATAATATTAAAATTTGTATTATTCAATTGAATGATTATTTTAATAAGAAATTATTTTTCTTCATAATTATAAAATTATTTTCATAAAATTGATTTAAATTTTGGATTATAAACATTTAAAAATGGTTCATCTGAATTTTTGAAATTTTTTCTAAAATAGTTTATTTTTTTTAATATTGAAATGGGATGACATACTATATTTTTCATTATAAGCCTAATACATAAATTTTGAGTAATTTATGTGGTAATAAACCATTAGTTCTAACTCCCATGGACTATATAATTTATATATTAATAAGAATCAATAATATTGGAAGTATATAGACAAAATAATAAAATTATGGATATAATAATCGAAAACTCCCATCTCATCCACTTATAAATACCTCGATTCACAACTCATTCTCCCCGCACATTCAAAGCCTTCTATCCTTCTAAATTTACACCCAAATAACATAAAATTATTCTCACTCTTGTTTTATATATATTGGTCTTATCCAAAGTCAAATTTAAGAATCCTTAATTGGTTTCATTAAAGGATACTATCAACGAAAGTAGTTAGATTCTCAAAAAATTCATTCAATATTATTATTCTTCTACCCCAACCATATAATCCTAATAAACATTAAAATACGAACATACAGGCCCTAAATTTAATAATTTTTTTATTATAGTGGAATATTGATCTTCTACCCTCCATACTTTTGTTTCGTAAAAAATGTTGTTTTTAATATGGTATATTCTCCACATCCATGAACAATGTACTTCATTTTTTCCACCCCCTTAAAGTATAGTGATAAAAATGTTATAAAGGTTAAATAATATGATAATATTATATTATTACTTATTTTAAATTTTTAATGAATATATTTCCATAATATTAAATAGAATGAATATACTTTGTAATTATTGGTAAAACCGCATAAATGAACTAACAATTTAAAATTGAAATTTTTTCTAAAATAATTTTCCCTATATGAGAAAATCTATATGTATTTGAAAAAGTAACATATTTTTATGAACATTGATTCAATTTAATTTAACATATGTATTTTTAGTTCCAGCTGATAGGACCAACAATAATTTTTCTCTAGTGATCTGACCAAGGAGCCATGAAACGAAAACCCTCCAAAAAAGTGAAAATAATCATTATATATCATTGAAATGATTACAAATGAAAAAAATTAAATTAATATAAATAAAATATATATGGATAAAGATTATCAATTTTTTAATTTTTTAATATAATTTACTACTCTGGATGTTAAAGGAATATTCTAGGCAATTTTCGAACATAATGTACGGTATCTCTATGAACCTCCTTTTCGTTTGGGTTATGACCTTTCTCCCTCTAACTCACTTTATCTATCTCTTTGAAATTATAGAATAATTACAAACAGTATATATATGTGTCTCTTAAATATAAATATATTTTAATCTACATTCATTTTCAGGCGTAATTCACTGCTTAATTTTTTTTTTAAATTTATTTTTATAAAATATTTTTGATAAATGTATGAGGCTGGATTATAAAGCTCATTTCATTCCATGGGTATTTCTTACTCTAACTACCCTTATCATTATTAAAATTTAATGCATTATTTAATTACCTAAAATTAAACTTATTACTACCCAAAATATTGATATTTCTAGTGTCTTTGAGAATTAAGTACATTTCATTACAACTTTAAATGTGAATTGCAACATCTTTATGGAAAACATTAGTAGCATGCTTGAGCTTAAAACTGCATTGGATAACATGGAAAAATACATAATAAAGAAGTGAGCCATAAATCTCAATAATGGAATAAATATTGAAAAACATGAATCTAAAAATACATGTTATATAGGGAATATCAATGAGGCATAAAGGAACATGAATAATATTTTATGATATATCATGATAATCCAAACATAGAAAACATGGAAAAAACATAAAACAATGCATAATAGGTCAAGGATAAAATTCCAAGACTTCGTGTAAAACAATGTACTATAAAGGAATCAGGTACACCTCTATCCTAACATGACGTATCATGATAAAAAAAATTACCCAACACATCGGAGTGCTATTTAATTTCCAGCGCACCCATCACATTCAATTCATTCTCATGCTTATATATGACACAAAGATCATAAAAAATTAATACATTCATAATAATCATTTATTCCAAGATCAATGGGTGTGTAATAAATACATGTGTGTCCCAAATAAAAATATATATGTGCCTAAAAGTTAACACCCTTGATAGGAAATGGGTATGGTATATACTACACAGTTGGTCGGTCATGGAAAATCACAGTGAAAATTTGAAATCATAACGACATCACTTAAAAACTAATAAAATTGGTATTTGAGAGATAAATCAGTCTATAATAATTTTTATATGAATTAAACACTAATTTGGAAATGGTAGGACACTTAAAAACAATTTTATTTGTAAAAATTAAGCATAGATTAATCAATAAACTTGATGAAAATGATAAAGGAAAGAATGCTTTGAAAATTTCAGCATGGTAATGGGTGTACATGTGATGGCTTAATGAGAGTGAAAGTGATATATCATCATTAATAAAAAATATTTATAGTATGTGGATGATTAAAAAATTAACCCATCATTAGTAATTGAAAATATAATGAAATAACAAGACAAATAAACTTTATAAAGATGAGAAAGGAAAGAACCTTTACATGAATGTTTAGCTCCAAAAGCTTGTAAAGGGGCTTCTTTATAGCTTGGGGAGCCTTGGAAATATTTGATATAGGATAGAGAAGAATAAATATGTGCTTCAATGGTTTTTACTGAAGAGAAGTAAAAGCATGCATGGGTTTATATATGAAATCATAGTGGATTTCATTAATATTTCACAAACATAGGTTTTGGAATCAATATAATAAAATATTAAAAACCAAAATCCTTTACATGGTTTTTGGATATGGGTTTCTCCAAATTTGGTATTCGTTATTTATTTTATTGGGAAAAGCGCCAAAAATATTAAAATATTTCCCTTACGTTTGCGTTGGTGTGTCACTCTTTTAATGACATGAATTTAAAATCACAAAATATATTATATAGAGGATTAATAAATGAATTATAAAATTAATATAATTAAAAGTAAATTAAATTATTTTTACTGTAAAACATATTTTTTTTAGGATACCCATTATGGTATTTAATACATAATTTTTGGTACATTATGATGCCATAAAACACACTATATAATCATATGAAATTTAATTTTTACCTGAAAATTGGAATGTTCCAAGAAATTATAAAAAACTCACCATTGGATAATTATGAATTTTTTATTCCAAAAATAATATTTATTTTATCAAATTTTTTTTCTAAATATGTTCATTTTATCTTGTAAAATATGATTTGACATTTTTTGAGAAAATTTTCCTTTTTTGACAATAATAATTTTTGAACCCTTATAAAAAGTAAACTTCACTTCATAAAACTTATATGAAAATTTATAATTAATAAACCTTAATTAATTAAAAAAATCTTTACAAAAGCTTTTCTTAAAATATCCATTAATTCATAAAAATAAATATCTTAATTGATCTTAAAAATTACTTGAAATTACTATTTATATTAAATTAAATCAAAACCTGAATCATTTATAAATTAAAAAAATAAAAAATTAATAAAAATTAATTATTATATAAAATATAAATATAAAAATTATTAATGTCATGATTCATATCCCATTAAAACTCCAATATATTACCAAAGAGTTATGTGTGCAAGGGTGATACGTTCCTAGGGTTGTTCCGAGACCATATTTTGGGTCGTGATCTCAATGATGTTGATCTTCTCCCATAAATAGTTTCACTCATGCATATGTTTTAGGATATAAGCATGGTATTGGTCAATTTAAAACACTAGTGATGCTATCTCCCTCAAATGCTTCGATAAATGGTCTTCATTGGGTAAAATCCTACTAGATGAGGCCATCACTTCCTTTGTTTGTGTCAATTATATTTGTTAAATACCTATAATGATTATATTATTGTGGTCAATTTTTAAAAGATATATTATTGATGATAAATTTTATTAATATTTTTTTGAATCCATAAAAACAATTTCATGTGTTTTATTCAACCATATTACATATTAAATCATTAAATGACAAGGGATTTTTAATTTACAACTGTTCGAATCATTAGAATTTCCCCCCTTGAGAAAATTATCCCTCAAAATTTTTATTTCATCCCGCCTCCATTAAAAAAGATGAGTGTAATTTTATATCATCACATCCTCCAGTTCACACATTTTTTCTTCAAACTTTTGGTTTGTGCGTAGCACTTGGACAAGTTGAATCATCTTATTTTGTAGAACATTGCCTTTATGACATAAGATCACCGTTTCCTTCCCTTCATAGGAAATATGATTCTCCAATGGTACCACCTATGGATTGAGTACATATGAGAGGATATGTATTTACTTCCTAAATATTAATACATGGAATAAATCCTAAACTCGAGATAGGTTAGGTGGGAGTAAAAGTCAATAGGCCACTGCTCTGATAAGATCAAAGATCTCAAAGGGGTTGATGTATCTTGGAATAAACTTTACCTTATTTCTGGATCTCATCACATTCTTCCACGGAGATATACGGAGGAATACCATGTATCCAATAGTAACCTCTATGTCTCTTTGACGATTGTCAGCCTAGTTATTTTTTTTGACATTGACAATCCATGATGAGATATTTAATGGAATTTTCTTTTTACTCCATTTCCCTAACCATTTTAGGGCCTATCAGTATTCATTCACCAAATCCATCCCAGTATGCAAGTGTCCTACACCTCTTCCAATAAACGGATTCGTAGGGATCCATTTTGATGGATGAGTGGAAATTGTTATTATAAGTGAATTGAACAAGAGGAATATGTTTATATCATCCCACTTTGAAGTTTTTTTTCATGCTCTTGACATGTTATCAATTGTTCGGATAGTCCACTCATATTGTCATTCATTTTGAGGGCTATAGGCCGTGCTGAAGTTAACCGTAGTATTCTAAGAATTTTGAAGACTCTTCTAAAACATAGAATTAAATCTAGGATCTATATATGATAAAATAAATAGTTGTGCTACATGAAGCCTTACCAATTCCTTTATATATATCTGTGGAAGTAGTTATAGTGAAAATTCCTCTCATATTGAAGTGATGTGTGAAATCTTTATAAGATGATCTACCATGACCCATATAGCATTATTCCCTCTTGATGTATTTATAAGATCAATGACAAATTTTAGGGTTATTTTTTCCATTTCAATGTATGTATGGGTAATAGTTTCGTCATCCCCTATTATTTTTCCCTTTCCACTATTACATTCTGACATAAAAGACATCTTGTTGTGTATTTAGCAATCTCCTTCTTCATATTGTCCCAAAAATAGTGTTCTCAGAGATCAAGATAGATTATTGTTCATCCTGGGTGTATAGAAAAGGTTGATTTCTGTGAATCATCAGAAAATGTTTCTCAAACTATGGATTTGAAGAAACACATAGTCCGACCCCAATCAGAAAACACAATCATCATTAACATTAATCACTAAGTATTTCCCTCTTCTTATAGCTTACTCATTCTTTTAATTTCCCACGTTAATTATTTGACCATCCTTTAACATCTCCAAAATATATTTTTGAGAAATAATTAGTGAAAGGATTGATGATGTTCCTTCATTTATGATTCCCATATTCTTCTTTTCGTAATATAATAATATAGGATTTCTATCAACTCTCATCAATGATAGATCCACCAGATCCTTTCTTCTTAGAGAATCTACAAATTTATTTCATTTTTTATGATGGTAGTGGATTGAGTAGACATGGTCTTTGACCAGCTCTAACCATCTTCTATGGCACATATTCAACTATTTTTGTGTGAATATATACCTGATACTTTTCTATACATGTATATTTCACACTTATCCCCAAAGAGATAATTCCATCAATTTTTTTAAAAATATAATCACTTTTGAAATCTCTGTATCATGTGTTAGGTGGTTCTTTTCATAATCATTCAACTATCTTGAAGTATAAAAAATTAATATTTCGTTTTTCATCAAATAACATCACATTCCCTTCTTCGAAGTATCATTTAATACCATAAAAATCAATACACGTGTGTATAGTGTATGTATAGGTGAAGCGTTAAGTCTCCTTTTCAACTCCTTGAAACTCTCTACAAATTCATCATTCCGAGAAAACATTATACCCTTATGAGTTAGCTTGGTAATAGGGTTATAAAATTTTGAGAAATTTCTCACAAAACCAAGATAATGCCCAAATAAACCAAATTGACTATTGATATTTGTCATATATGTTGGCCTCATCCATCATTCCATCTCTTAAGTAATCTAATTGTCTATATATAACTTATTTCTTCTGACGATATACCCTAATAATGATACTTCCTTTAACCAACAATCATACACGATGTACTTTTCATAATGCTTCTCCTTTCATGTTGGTTGTATCACAATTTTCTAATTCTCCTCATGCTCCTCGTTGATTTTAGATTATATTAGAATATATTCTATAAAGAATTCCATAAACTGGTCGAGGTACCCCTAAAGAATCTATTCATTAATTCCATGATAATTGCAAGAGCATTAGTGAGTCTGATAGGCATCAATATGGACTATCAGGGTCTGTACCTTGTAAGAAAATAAGTCTTGGGTATATTCACGTTCTTTATCCAAACATGGTAATATCCCAACCGTAGGTCCACCCTGAAGAAGTATTGTTCTCCACATAGCTGATAGAAAAAGTTATCAATCCGAGATATGAGATACATGATCTTTATCGTGATCTTGTTGAGCTCACAAAAATAAATGAAAAGGCATATTCATCCATCCTTCTTCATAATGAAGACAACTTTTTCACCCCATGGTGATGCACATGGGAATATGAAACCATTATCTCTATTCTCTTATAGTTGTTTCTTCAGCTCCATAAGTTTCACAATAGCCATTCTACAGATATTCTTGGATAATGGTAATTCCCCAAGTAAAATCTCGATTAAAAATTGAACATTTGAGATAGGGGAAGACCATTAAATTCCTCAAAAATTCATCAATGTATTCCCTCACAATGGGAATGTATTCAAGGATAATACATTCCTTATACTTGATTAATTGATCTATATATGCATTCTCATAGGGAAGTAATATTTATTATTGAGATGATGGTTCTAAATAAGATTTATCATTCTACTTGAATTTGTACAAAATTGAATACCAACATTCAATTTAGAAATTTGTTTCATTCTCACGGTAATTTATGTTGGCACTATATAGGTAAAGACAATATATTTCCATAATTTCATTAAATTCTACTAGAGGTAGTATGACAAGGTTTTTAGGGAAATCCATCCCACAAACATTGGGAGGGGAGGAGTTATATACATAAGATGCAATAATTTTCCCAATTTCCATTATCATTGATAGCTCTTCTTACAATATACATAGTGGTGTTTGTATAGTTATACTAATAATTCATGATATGAATGAATGAGTAGAACTAGAATAAAAAAAATATGTTTTCAATTGTTGAATGAATAACTAGAATACTGATCACCACTTCGTTTTCAAGATTCAATTAGATGATAGTGATGGAAAAAAGATCACTTTACTACCTTGGATGATGTTGGTTATCTTTTAAAACCTTTGTAATAGTTAATTGGTTTATAAACTGCCATGGTTCTCTGTAGTTATAGCAATTAAAAGTACACTGAGGTTTGAAAAGAGCATTCCATTCCTCAGTCATAGTAGCAATTTGATCTTGTGGGAAATAATTGGCTATATTCCCTCCCTTCTTGTACCTTAATCATTCCCCTGTCCCAATTAAGTAATTCTCAGGGTTTATCTTTTCACTCCTTTGAAAAGTGGGGTGTTTGAATTTCATAGCACCATTACATCTCTCTATCAGACTTCCATAATTAATATCCACATCCCACTTTTTATCCCCATGATACCCATGATATTTGTTGATCTCTGTTTCAACTTTGAGGTTACATCAAAAAAATTTCTCATAGCTATCAAATTCACGAATCATAAGAGATTTACATAGGTTAATTTTTAGCCCACTGAATTAGTGGTCAACCTTTCACTCAGGGTAATGAAAAATTCGGAGGTGTATTGTGCGGGACATGTGAAAAAAAAATCAGAAAATCCTTCCACAATATTTACTCTATCACTTATATAGGCTTTATACCTTTTATCAATGTCCACCACTGGTTAGAATCACCTTCTATATAATAAAAAACCATAAAACCCATCCCTTGTTCAAGACATTGAATGATGGAAAAAATATTTTCAGTGGAGTTGATCCATTATTCCGCATTTAAGAGATATAATGACCCATTGAAAGTAAGATTCATTTGACTCATGAAGCTATCGATTGTGGATTGTTCTAATTTAGGGTATTTTTTATGCTCCTTCTAATTTAGGAATGCATTTAGAACACAAGTCATCTGAGATAATGTCGTCACGAAGTGTTCTATTCCAGCTCGCATAGGGTTGGGAATCTCATTGGGACAGTAATCACATTACTCTTAAATTTTATTATTCACTAGATTACTCCTACTTCAAGACATTTCATAGAATAAAATAAATATTATCGATGATTATATTTAACTTTTAAATGCATAAATAGGAATTTAATGAAATTAAAGGGATAGTTTATAAGATACATTTATTTCCTTAACTTATGAATTTTTATCATTCAATCATTGTTATACATGATCCATTTACTAACATATAATCTTATTATAAATTTTTATTCACTAGATATGTTTCATAATGAGATTTTGAATTAACCAAAAATATCACCCGTGAGTGCCAAACCCAGTGCATATTAAGGCTCATTATCGTGTACAAAATTATGCCGAATCAGTCCCAAAACACCTTTTCAGAGTTGTTACTCATATGTACATCTATTCTAGAACCACGTCAACCTGTATTATCCAAAAATGGATGCATTTTTATAATAAAACACTTACTCTATACTATCCAAAAAAAATTTGATGTTCTCTTATACTTAGTCTTATCCCAATGGATTTTACTAGAGTTTTGTAATCCAAATCCCAAAAATAAATAAACTTTTCCTTTGATAAAAACTAAAACTAATATTATCATTATTAAAAATTAATATATGATTTAAATACATAAAATTTCACATAATAAAACCTGAATGATAGGTAATTCTAGTGAATTTTGGAATTAGTTACATTGCATTGCATCTTTAAACATGAATTACAACATTTTTATTGACAAATTACTTAACATGATTGGGCTAAAAATTACATTGGATAACCTAGGGAAATAAATAAAAAATGGGTGATCCATAAATACTTTTAAGAACATAAAAATTTCATAACATGATGATAATAATAAAAAATACACAAGGAATATCAATTAGTAATAAAGGAACCTGAATAATAAGGAATTATATATCATGATAATCATAACATAAAAAATGTGGCAACAACTTAGAACACTGCATCATAAGTCAAGGATAAACCGACTAGACTTCATAGTAGATGAAGTACCATAATGTAAGAAATTAAATTCCTTTCCCAACATAACCTATCATGATACTAATTTTTTTTAATATATTGGATTTCTATATAATTTTAGGTGAATTCATCACCTTCATGTCATAGTCATGCTTAAGTGTGCCACATAGATCATAAAAAAAAGGAGTCATTCATCAACTAAATTTATTCCATGATCATGGAAATTATAATAAATAAATTTAAGTACCTAATAAAAATGTATATTACCATAAAATTTAGTACCTTTTATAGTATATGGGTATGATATTCACTACATAATTGGTTTGGTATGGGAAATCATGGGGAAAATTCGGCAGCATAACGGAGTCACATTAAAATTCATAAAATGGTTTAATGATAGAGATATTGGTCTCTAATAATTTTGAATTTAAGTTGTTATAATTAGGGATATGTAATCACATTTACAAAAATTTATAATTTTAAAATAAGCCATACGATAACAAATAAGCATGAAGAAAAGGAGAAAGGAAACGGTGCTTTTAAAAATTTTGCATGGTAATGGGCGTACATCAGAGGGATTAATTAGAGATAAAGGGTCCTATAATTATTTATACATAGTAACGGTAGAATGGGGGAGGTGAAAAAATATACCCCATCATTATTAATTGAAAATAAAATGGGATAACATGATAAATAAACTTGGATACATATGAGAAAGGAAAGAAACCTGACTTTAATGTGTAGCTCCAAAACCATTAAAAGGGGCTTATTGAGAGCTTGGGCAGTCTTGAAAAGATTCTCTAGAGGGTAGGTATGGGTAAAGAAGTTCTCAATGGGTTTTTATTAATGATAATTGGGACTTTGGGTTGGTTTATATAGGAAATGAGAGTGGAATTTTTTAACATTTCGCCAACAATTTCTTTGGACTCTATATAATAAAATATCCAATACCAAAAACCTTACAATGGTTTATACCCATGGATAATAAACAATTTGATTGGTTTTAATTATTTTATTATTCAAATGTCTGAACATATTAAAATATTACCCTTTCTTATGTCGAGGTGGGTCACTCTTTTAAAGAAATGATTTTAAAATCATAAAATATATTACATATTTTTTAAGATTCATAATAGAAATATAAATTTTATTAAATAAACATAAAATCACATTATTTAAAAAATAAAACATATATTTTTCTTATTTTAACCATTATAGTATTTATTAAATCATTTTCGGTTAATTACGACGTTCTAAAACACAATGTATATTTATTCAATATTTAATTTTTACACCTAAATTCCACTTTTCTTCAAAATTATGAAAAATTCACCATTGGATAGTGTCAATGTTTTGATACCAAAAATAATATTAATTTTATCGAAATATTTTTATTTCTATTTTCTATTTCATTTTTAAAATATTATTTCACATTTATTGAAAAAAATTCTATTTTTGACAATAACATTTTTTGAACACTTATAAAAAGTGATTTTCATATCATAAAAATTAAATGACCATTTAAAATTAAAAAAACCATTATTTTATATAAAATTTTAAAAAAACAATGTTATTTGAAAACTAATTTAATTTATCAAAATAATTCCCTTAATTTAATTTTAATATTACCTGAAAATACAATTTCTATTTCAATAAACCGAAATAAAAATAATTTATATCATAAATATAAAATATTAAAATAAATTTATTATTCTATACAATATGAATATTCATATTATTAAGGTATTTATACATATCTCTTTATTGCAGTCGCATACTCTATATGTGTAAGGTGTGTGATGAGGAGACTTCCACAGGATCGTTCGACAAATATATTTGGGTCATGATCTAGATGAACTTTAACTTCTCTTATAAACCATTTCCCTCATGATGTAGTGATTTAATATCATCTTGTGATTTATCAAGGGAAAATCCTAGTATCTCTATCTCCCGTGGAAGCTCTAATAAATGGGCTTCATAAGGTACAATCTTACAAGATGAGGCAATAACTTCTTTTGTCCATGTCAATTGGATTTATTAATTCCATATATTTATAATAATCATGTGGTAACTCTTTAACATCTATATTATCAACAAAAATATTCTTAATTGTATTTTAAATGAAAAAATACATTTTCATGTGTTTTCAATAACCATATTACATAATAAAACATTAAATCATAAGGTAAATTTATATATAATAGTTCTGGCTATTACACTTTATTTTATGACTTATGATTAATTTCCTTTTTTGAAAACATAAAAAACATTATGTTGTTATGGGTTTAAAAAATTAGTGCTCCGCTACATTGGGTACTGTTTTTGTTTCATGATACATTATGTATCGAATTAAAAAGTAAACCTTATCCATGACGAGACATTTTCCACCACTTGGTGTTGACTTGGAAGTAAGATGTGGCTAATTATTATTTCATTTTATATGTTATTTATACTCTCTTATGTTTCCAATAATTATTTAATCCATGGTTCATTATGTTATGACTCTATATAACTAATCATAAGCCTAGAATTTTAGGATATCATGTTAGGTCATCAAACTCACATTTTATGCATGATTACTATGTTTATTCTCTTAATGGGATTTTTGTATCAACCATTTTGTCAGGGCATTCTGTAGGTTATCCTAAGTAGTTTTAGGATATAAAAATTATTTAGAATATCATTATGGGGATTAAAATAAATATTTTTTCTTTTAGGGTTCTTTTGAAGTATTATGTACCTAATCTTCCATATAAACTAGGCCTATCGATCTTTTAGATGTATTTAATGGATCATTATGTTGAATTATCATATAATAATATTTTTAAAAGGATTGCATAAGATGATCTATTAATGGAATATTTTCTAGTTATTTTTTGGGATTAGGACAAGAATATATTCATTAGAACCTAATGTATTTTTCTAGGTAAATAGAAAATATCTTGATTTTTTTTGTATAATATAGAGTAAGTGGTTTTGAAAAAAATTGTATCCCAATCAAAATACTATAATAAGATATGATTTTGGATCAAACAGATCAAGGTGTAATAATCCCAAAAAGAGTTGGATAGGTATATCCTGATCTTTATACTGCTACATAGTGAATGGGCCATTACATTGAACATGGTTTGATGTAACGTCCATGATCCGGGTATGGCCCAAAGGTTCCCCGTACCCAATTGGCCACATAGCCCAAAGCATATTTCCCTAAAATCTATATGTTTCCGACAAGAAATGAGGTCCTTGTGTGTAATAGTGGAGAAACTATTCCCTCATTGGCATAGTAACATAGTAGATATGAATGATAAATAATAGTAGATGCAATAATACAATAAAACAAAGTAAAAAATCAAAAGACTGATAGTATAAATAAATGTATCATATATAAAACTAATGATTCTTGTCACAAGTATCTATGAAATCATACAAACATGTAAAATGCTGGAAAAACACTACTGAAACCAAAGTACATAAAATAGTAAACTTCAACAGAATCACAAGCCTCATCATGGTCCCATTCTCTCCATATCCAAAAAAAATCATGAACCTAATAAAGAAGGGTGCTTTCTGTTATCTATACCTGCAACCATATAATCTATTTAGATCCAAATGCATGACACAAATTGGGTGTGAGAAAAATAATAGTAGGAAAACACAAAATGATCTATGCCTAACTACCACAGAATATATATATATATATAGTATGCAATATAAAAAATGAATTAATAAATTAGGAAGTACTCAAAGTAAACAATCCAATAGTTTCTGGTTTCAGTAATTGACATTTATTATTTATTGAATACATTTAATAATTTAACTATAGGATATAGCCTTTTCAATGTATCCCCTGTATAATAGTAACAACTGTCGTCTCTTAATTCCATCTAAAGAAACAAGTAAGACTGAGTCCAAGATTGAGCTTTGGATTTGATAACTCTTCACCATCATTCAATTATTCACAAAAATTATCTGGGAATGCTCTCACGCTCTAAACCCTTTGGTTTAACATAGAACTAATCAATTGAAAACGTCCACCAGTGCAACTCTCATGGTCAATACCCCTGGGCCTACATGGAATCAGTAAAAATTAATCATGGCCTCTGGGTAGCTCTGATGGTGAATAACCCCTAGGTCAACATAATATAAAATAATTATAAATGACATCCGGGTAGCTCTCACAGTCAATACCCCCTGGATCAAAGTCTACACCAAGGCTCTCATAGTCCTGTGTAAATAAACATGGAATACCCCACAGTTTTCCTGGTACAAGGTTCTAACGGTACAAGGAATATTAGAGCACATACAACATTCATTAAAGGCTCTACATGGAATCCAATCTATTACATGGATTAGCTATAATGAAAGCATAAAACATGCATTATATATTACCAAACAACTCCATCCTAGAGAACTCAAATAATGGAAAACAAATTATCCTAACATTCATTCTATACCCCATGGTCCTAACCAAACAAAATTGGGAAATATATACATAACCAAGGTAATAAACTGTATTCATCATCAATAAACCTTTATAAAATAAATAAACCATATCAAGCATCAAATAAGGTTAAATTAAAAAAAACCTAATACCATAATCATGGGTATTTTTCACTTTAAGAATATATAATCCAAATACTATTAAAGAAATTCACCAACCAACTACCATGATTTTGCACTATGAACACTCCTGAATGTCGGCCCTTGAATCTACCTAAAACGGCGTAGATCTACGAAAAGGTCAAAAATTTTCAACTTTCGATAACTTTAGGGGGAGGAGAAATCGGGATGAAATGATCTATGGAAAGAGAAAAATCACTGGTGGGAATCCAATGCACCAGAAGACATGTCGATTAGATCGCAGATGGAGGAACGAGAGAATCTTGAAGATTTTCTGTTGTACGTTGCTCTCCTATATGAGACATTGGAAGAAGAATATGATTTTGAATAATAGATCTGAACCATGTTTTATTAATCAAAAAATGTACATGGAAAGTTCATTTAATATACATTCCATGTAGAATCCTCAAATGGCCCTCGATTAAGGTTGTCTTCCAAGTCACCACACGACCATGTACTCAGCCGTTACACATCTCGTACTCAGTTACCCATGGAAAATATGTACTTATTGTTTACTGAATAGTACATGACGTGCACATCGAAAATTTCCAAAACATTAATTTTCATAAAAATAACCCAAAATAATGATCCATACCTGAAAGGAAGATCTTTGTTCTTACATACATATCCCCTTAAAGAAATTCTTCCTTAAAGTTCTCTTCCAAGGGTGGCGATGGAGAAACATCAAACAACTCTGGGCACTGTGATCGCATGTCAGCCTCCATCTCCCAAGTCTCATCATGTACTCGCCCATGCTGTCATAACACACATACCATAAGAATAGATGGGCTATAGAGAACCATCGTGGTGAGATCCCCAATTCGAATAGGGTGCTCATTGAAGGATTCATCCACCCCCAACTAAATCTCCTCTGGTTGGAAAACATGACACAAGTCTGAAAACTAATGTCCTAGATTAGAATCATGGAAGACATCATGTATATCTCGGTACCTATGTGGTAACATCAACAGATATAAAACCATCCCAACACTCTCCCAAACCTCAAACCGTCTGAATTATCTTGGTGAAAACATCCCATGTCTCATAATAGTCTTATACCCCGACCTTGGTGTGACACGTAAAAAAACATGATCATCACCCTCAATCTCTATAGGTTGTAACTATCGATCAAATTAATATTTTTTTCGAGGTTGTGTAGTATATATACACTTCCGAATCAACTCCACCTACACCATGGTCTCATAGAAAAGATGAGGTCCTAGTATAGCTTCATATTCTACCTCCATCCAACATAGGGGTGATCGACATGGCCTACCTTACAAAGCCTCTTAAGGTTTTACCTAAATAGTCACCTGAAAACTATTTTTATAGGAAAAATCTACAAGGGGGATGTGTATTTCCCATGAACCCCAAAAATCCAAGACTAATGCTCGATGTTTGTCCTCCAAAACTAGAATCGTGCAATCAGACTGGCCATCTATTTTGGTGTGGTATGTTGTACACAGAAGTACCTGTGCACCCAAAGCCCTCTATATTCCCTTCTAGACATGAGAAGTAAATTGTCCTCGCCTATCTAAAACGACAGTGTGTGGAACACCATGCAAACGTACAAACTCTCGGATGTACAAGCTTCCATGATAATAAACACTACTGGTTTCCATGATCAATATGAAATGTTCAACCATCGTGATTCTGTCAACAATAATCGAAACAACATCATTCCATCAAGTTGACCTTGAAAAAACCATCAAAAAATCCATCACAACATCATTCCACTTCCACCCGAGAATGGGTAAATGCTGTAAATCCCCTACAGGTCGTTGATGCTCCACCTTCACTTTCTATCAAGTGGAACACCTCATAACAAAACCAACAACATCTCTCTTCATACCTGGCCACCAATTCTGATGGGGTATATCTCAATACATCATGGTGAAACCTGGATGAACTACCCAAACTGAGGAATGAAAAACCTACAAAATATTCATGCATATATATGATGACACCCATACGTTCCCATGAAAACGAAAGATATCATCTTCATATATGGTCCACCCAGGAGTATGGTCCTCTTCTGACACATTATTTCATAAGACTATGCCTTCAGAATCTGAGTGATGCATCATTCTCACTCGATCTAGAAGAGTAGATGTAACAACTATAGAAGAATGATATGTCATCTATCCATATCATCCATTAACCTCCAATTTCATCTTAGAGAACAAATCCATAAGCTACCACTCCATGCAGGCCCCCGGAACCGCATTTATCTGAGTTATCCCGCTCAACCCATCAACTGCTGCATATCCTTTCCCATGTGCAGAGACAAGAACAATTTCAAAGTACTGAAGGAACTCAAACCACCTTCGTTTTCTCAAATTTAGATCACAAAAAAGTAAAGATATGTGTGAGTCTTTTTTGGTTATTGTATACCACAATATAATCTCCCAAAATATGATGTCTCCAATAGTGTAAATCATGCACAAATACTTCTAACTCAAGATCGTGCGTTAGGTAACTCCTATCATGTGGCATCAAATGACAAGACCCACACGCAATGATTCCTTACTCTTTCATAAGAACTTCTCCCAAACTAATATATGATTCATCAAAATAAATGGTCTAACTCTTTCCCAGTTCTGAAAAAACCAGTATCAGTGCTGCATTCAATCTCCCTTTCAGCTTCTGAAAGGGTGAATAACAGAAATATTGACCACAAGTACTTCACGCCCTTCTTAATCAATCCCGTTAGTGTAATTTATAAGCAGGATAATTCATGAATAAATAACCTATAGTAACCATCCATCCTAAGAAAACATTTTCCATTAAAGAAGTTCTTTGGATGCTCCCAGGAAACTACCACTCTAACTTTCTCTCGGTCAACTAGTACACCTGTGTCTGAGATAACATGACCTAAGAAGTGAATCTAACCAATCCAAAATTTAAATTTTCAGATCTTATCATATAACTGATGCTCTCTCAGTGTACAATACATAATATCAATTTGGGTGGCAAGGTCGTGTCGAGTGTGAGTGTACACCAAGATATCATTCACGGAGACTAAAAAATAATTTATTTAAGTATGGAACACTTGATTCATCAGTTTCATGAAAACCACCGGCACATTCGTGAGACCAAGCAACATAAAAAAATACTCATATAGACCATACCTTCTTTGAAAGGATATAAGAGGTATATCTGAGGGTCTAACATGAAACTGATGGTAAGCAGATATCAAGTCAATCTTTGAGAACACATGGGCTCCTTGAAAATTATCAATGAGATCATTAATCCTTATCAAGGTATATCATTTCTTGACTATTAATTATTTAATATTTTGATAATCCCCACAAATTTTGAGGGGACCATCTTTCATCTTTGCAAAAGGGACATGCAAACCCCAAGGAGAAGTAATGGGTCAGATGAAACCCTTTGGTTGCAACTCCTCTAACTGATTCTTGATCTCATGTAATTTCGGTGTAGCTATCTTATAAGGAGGAATGGACACCATTTTCATTCTTAGAAAAAGCTCAATAGAGAAATCTTCCTCACACTCTGAAGGTAAACCTAATTATTCCTCTAGAAAGGCATATCTAAAATGATCCACCACTAGATGAAAGTATATATGTGATGTCCCCTAATCATCCAAATATAAAATAGAAATCTAGAATATTACTAATCTTAAAACATGATGCTCAGTTCCATCTCTGATCTCCTAGACATCCCATTTTTCATTGTGTAGAAAAGATGTGCCCTCTAGTGATGTGAAACTCACCCTGTGGTGATAGTAGTCAAAAATGGCCAGAAATGAGACTAACCAGTCTATTCCTATAATGAAATTGAAGTTTGTGTCATCTCTAAGACATAGAGCTCCCATAATAAGTGACACCCACCAGCCTCAAGAAGTCACTCCTTGTACTGATGTACACTAGCTATTTTAATCCCCCGCAAAGTGTCTAGTGTCATAACATACTCATATGTAATGATACAGAGCAAGGGGATCTCCACAATGATAACAAATATAAAACTATGAGAATCCATTGTATTAAATAGAGGGGAAGATAAAATTGAGGAAACTAGAATCATACCTCTAACCATAGAGGTTCCAGGATCGTGCTCCTACTAGGTCTAATCCATGACAAATGTATGACCTATACCACTACCTTGTGACCCTACCTGACTACCCTGAGCTGATCCCCCCTACAGTCACTGAATACCCACTGTATATCTACCATGGAAATGAAAACCTCTTCAGCCAAAACGACCTAAAAAACCCTAGTTCCCTAACTAAGGAGAAATTTATGCTCCAATTCCTGGATGTGGAATCAGAACAGATTCCCTCTCACTAGCTGTTGGTGAGAAAAACTGAAAAAATGATCAAGATGACCCATCTTTCCACAAGCTTAGCAGTCAGCTGGTTCTATTGGGCATTAAGGTCTCGTGTTCCCACTATTCCTGCACTAGTGACACCTCACCTGGATACCTGTAGATACATCCCTACTTCTGGAATCACCATAAGAAGCCTCCTTTTGGTGCTTCTTACTGTCTTTCAAAGGAGTACTGACCCTAGTTGCTGAACTTCCCTAGCTCACTTCTCCCATCTCCCTCATATTACGCTTAGTAATCAGTTCATGGTTCACTATATCCATCACTGAAGTCAGTCTGAGGACATTCACCTACGATCATATTTCATAACAGAGACCATACTAGAATCTCCTAGAAAAAGATATCTTGTCACCTCCCATAATAGGTGTAAAGAACTAAAGATCAATAAAACGTGATGATTAATTCACCACTGAAATAGATCCCTTCTTCAAATGCATAAACTCACAGGCTCGATCAGCCCTAAACGTCTCAAGGTAGAAGTAGTCATAGAAGGTCCAATGAAACTCTACCCAAGCCAAATCCTGATGATGACCTACATTTGAGATAACATCCCAACCTCCCTTGGTAGCATCACATAGCATATACGTCGCGATCTTAACCCTACTCTCTAGAAGAGTTTCCAAATTCTCAAAGAAGAGAGCATGGCCTCTAACCATGACTCTGCAGCTTGTGGTCCACCATCCCATCAAAAAGTGGGAGGATGCTTCTTCTAGAACACCTTCATCAACTCTTCCATATTCAGGGTAGGATGATGTTCTCCCTAAATATTCTACCTCATCCTCATAAATTCCTCATAGAAAATTGCTTCAACATCTACATCTGGTATAATAGCTAGTGCCAAGATAGGCATGACTAGATGATCTTTTGGTAGTCCCTAATCTACCCTTTCTAGTGTCTTTTCATCACACATTACCTAACATACAACTGGAGGACATCTCGGTGGCATGACATTGTAGGGTCAAGTGCACACCTCAGTTCAATATCGTCAAGGATAACAACATAGAAGTTCTAGAAAATAACAGGAGAAGAAAAAATTCATGATTTACAAAAGAAGGCTACACATCATGTAGAACCACTACATGGCGTGTTCCCTTAAGTTTCAACAGGGTCGTGTACCTCTACCAAACCAGGTCATGTAACACCCATACAAACAATGTGTCCCTCCTAAGACACGACGTGTAGTTGAATTTTTCTTCCTTCCCAGGTTCTTCTACAAGGCTATAACTACTAGGATCTCCCTTGTGTAAAACTACATGGCATGTTCACCCAAGACATGACCTGTACAAGATAAGTTATAACCACCCATGTAATTACTCACACGGTCGGTGACACACTCTACTCTACACAACATGCATGAACGAGACACGACATGTACAGTCCATGTTTCATCCACTCGTGTCTTTAGTCACATTTCTAGATACAAGGTTCTTCAAAATGTGGTGTGTACTCCTAGAACATGACATGTTCTAACAATGTTTCCCAACCCCATGTCTCTACTCACACAGTCAGTGACACAATTGGCGACTAAATGGCGTGTACATAGATTACACCACATGTACATAAGAATTTTTTTTTCTAGAACATAAGAACACATGGCGTGTGTTTATAACCTTGCACACAGGGATGTCTAGGTTTCCAGATAGTAAGCCTCTATAAATTTTCTGGAACCCCTAAAAATATAAAATTTTGGACATGGCATGAAACATTCTAACCTGTGAGAGCCCATACTCCCACTAATCAATGTTTGGAATCTTTATTTACTTTTTAACATGACCAAATACAATTTAAGTTCAAAAATGATCCACCAAATTCTGATCCAAGAGGTCCCAAAACACCACAGGTATCAATGTTTGGCATCCATCCCAATGAAACTTTACATTCTCCAATACCCTATCAATATAGTAGGTATTCTATCACGACATCTATGACAATCACTTGTATATCTTTCACAACATCTATCAAAACAACATGCAATTAGTAATGCATCCTAAATTTCATGACAAGAATGCAAGACATGTGATGTCAATCATGTTCCTATATGATTAATGACATGTAATACCCTCCTCTCATTAGGTTGAAACAGAAATAGAACCATAATGATATAAACCATGACAACTAAAAACAAGTGTTTCACCCAATTGTGAAATGAAATCAACTGTAATAATTTCAAAGACATAAAAATTTCAATAATCAAGGTAAGATGGATTTTCACTGTACAGGAGTTAGATACTCCCAGGAAAAACTTATTACCAACTACCCATTCCTTCCTATCCCTGTCTATATGTTCAAAAAATTAAGACAAAGTAGAAATGAAACTCTACCTCTAATACCACATTGATACATCTCGGATCCGAGTGTCGCCCAAAGGTGACGCATACCCGGTTGGTCACAAGGACTCAAGCAGATTTCACCAAACACTAGAGGATTTTGACAAGTAGTGAGGGACTTGGGTGTGGTAGTGGGGAAACCATTCCCTTATTGACATAGTAACATAGTGGAAAAATAGTAAATAGAAGCGGAATAAGTAATACCAAACAATAAAGTAAACATCAGGAGATATATAGTATTAAAAAGTACATCATTTATATAAATAATTATTCATGTCACAAGTATCTATGAAAGCATCAAACATGCCAAAATGATAGAAAAAACAATAAATAAACCAAAGTACATAAAACACTATAATACAACAGCACTGCAGGCCTCGCCTAGGTCCCATGCTCTCTAGCTCCCACATAAATCAAGTACCTGATAAAGAAAGGAAATTTCCCTTTTCCATACCTACTACCATATAATCTATTTAGGTCTAAAATCATGACCTAAACTGGGTGTGAGACGAATCCTAGTAGGAAACCACAAAAAAATATGTGCCTAACTGTCAGTGAATATATATATATAAATATATATATATATATATCATGCAATATGAAAAATGCAGTAATAAACTAAGAAGTACTCAATGCAAACAATCCTATTGTTTCCAGTTTCATTCATTTATATTTATTAATTATTCAATCCATTGAATATTGTAACCTCAGGATCTAAGCTAATATCTATATCCCCTTATACAATAGTAACAAAAGAAGTCTTATAAGTCTATCTAAATATACCTTTAAGACCAAGTTAAACTTGTGATTTTCCTTGGTAAACTCATCACCATCATTCAATTACTCACAATAACCCTCTGGGAACACTCTCACGGTCTAACCCCTTTGGTGTAATATAGTACTAATCAATTGAAAACGACCACCAGGGAAACTATCAAAGTCAATACCCCTTGGTCGACATAGAATCAATAAAAATTATACACGACCTTCAGGTATCTATGACGATCAATACCCCTAGTTCTATTTATTATAAAATAAATATAAACAGCCTCTAGGAAGCTCCGACAGTCAATACCCCCTGGGTCAAAGTCTACCCCATGGCTCTCATAGTCCTGTGTAAATAAACATGGAAACCCCCAACTTTTTCTTGGTCCAAGGCTCTCACGGGTCAAAGAAGATCATCACGCATACAATATTCAATAAAGTATCTACAAGAAATCCAAACTAGTTTTTGGCTCCACATTAATCAAATCATAAAGAAAGTATCATATGTTACCAAAAAACTTCATACTAAACAACAAATGGCATGGAAATAAATTAATCATAACATGATTTCGAAACCCAAAGACCAAAACCAAAACAAGAATGGAAACACGTCCATAATCAAGGTAATAAATCTTATTCATGATCAATAACCATTTCTCAAACAAAAAAAAACGTATCAATAAATAAACATGGTTGAATTTCAAAAACACACAATATACTAAACATGGGTATTCACACTTTAAGCGTATATAGTCCAAAGATTGTAAAAGAAAGGAACAAAGTACCTACAATGATGTTTTACGATGAACACTCTTGAACGTCAGACCATGAATCGCCTAGAATGATGTAAATATACAAAAATGTAAAAAAATTTCAACCATGGATAACATAAGGTATAGAATAAATTAGGAAGAAAGGTTCTATGCAAAGAGGGAACTCACTAGTGGGAATCCAACGGACCCGTCCGTTTCTCAATCAGAGCATGGGTGTAGGAACGGGTGGATCTCAATGATTTTTGGCCATATGTCGTTGTCATGTATGATACCTAAGAATAATAAGACACTTCTGGAGATAAGATGAAACCCGAATCCGATTAATCAAATTAATATAAAATTACACTACGTGTTCATTTAGGGTACACACTGTGTACAAGACTCAACCAGCCCCCACTTAAGGTAGGTTTTCAGGTTACCACATAACCTTGTACTCGGCTGTTACACGGCCAATACACAACTACCCACGGAAACTGGGTACATATTATGTACTCAATAGTATATGAGATGTACATAGAAAATTTCTAAAACATCATTTTTTCTAAAAAAACAATGAAAAATAAAGATCGATTCTTGAAAGGAAGATTAGGGTATTTACATTTGACACTCTCAGGGATATTAGTTGGATAATTGAAAACCACATTATGAATAACTAAAATTGATTTTTATGATGGAAACAAATTATGGAAATCATCATAGATAACCTAGAATAAAACCTAGAGACTCAAAAGATGGGATTTACATGACAATAATATGTTATTCCTTGTATTTTAATAGAATTATTTTAAAACGTTTATTAGTTAAAGTATTCCCATCCCATTTTTTCTTTGACATAGTTAATGGAAAAAATAGAAGGAACTATGCCCAAACACCAATCTGATAGACAGTGTGATTATTTCGCTAGTATATGTATAACATTGTTAGAGTGGTAACTAGGAACATCATAATAGTATTGTCTCAGATGACTCTTTATATTAATAAAAACATAACTCATGTGGATCTCCCTCTTTCTCAAAAGAAATGGAAATTTATGGTCGTGTGCATTATGAAGAAAAGGAGTTCTACCATTAGTTGATATTCAGATCCACTCATCATGAAATAATAGAATAAGTCAATTTTTTAGATATTATCTATACTAAAAATCATAGAAGAATAAAATCTTATGTTGTGCATTTTTTCATGGAGGAGGTAGATGATCCATGGTGGACACTAATCGGGAAAAAAAGTATAATGAATAATTTTATTCCATGAAATGGTAATTATTCAAGAAAATATTTTTCCATAAATGGTTTCCATAAACACTCCATCATTAAATATAGATGGAGTTCCTAAAAGTTATGACAAAATAATTTTATTCTATCAGGCCATACAAGGAAAACAACACAAGCCTTGCATGATATGCCTCAAGATTTCTCATCAACAAATCGGATGTTAAATGAAAACGTAATGTGAACCCAAAATCATTAATAAATAGGTAATAAATGGTAATAAGATAAATATATATGGTGTGATATATATATATATATATTATTATATTATAGTTTTATAAATAACATATATTTAGTATACAAGAGGTATTTACGAGTACAAAGAATGTCATGACATAAGGTATGCGATTTTTGTCTCACTTTTATTTTCTATGAGACACAATCCATGTTAACTACTTATTTATTGTTTGTGGTGTGTATAATAACCATTTATTTATTTTATGTTTCATATAATGAGAATTATGGTATTTAAACATCCATGTTAGGATTAATCTTCCATGGGGTTTACAGTTAAAACGTTACAATGTTGTGAGGGATTTTTTTTAATTTTCTTTCTTTGAGACATATGTTCATTATGCACATATACTCAGTTATGAGATATATATACATCCCATTTCACATGTTATATCATGAATATCATTTTTTTGTTATTTATTCTTCATGTGATGTTATACATTTATGGGGATTATGATTCAATGTTATCAAATTGGTAATATTTTATAGCTATAATATCATCATTTATCAATATTGTATATAATTAAGTATCCACTATTGAAATATCATGATATAGATCTCAAAAAATCTCATCTATTTTATTATCCTCTATTTATTCATGAAATAATCATGTAATGGTACCATTTCCACTATTTTTTACATAAGATAATATATAATAATGTTTTCAGAAAATATTTATTTAGTTCTTTATTCGGTCTAATATTTGTGTTATTCCAAAACTATGTATAATTGAAATATTTTTTTATTAATTAAAATAATCTAATATAATTTAAAAAATATATATTCTCACATACATAAAAACTTTTTACAAAATGGTTTTAAAAATAATCTTCACATTTTTTTCTTATCAAGGCTCTATTGCCATCTTCATGTAATTTGAAATAAATATGTGTTTTTATGTAAACATCATATACTGAATTATCCTCCATCATGAACACTAAATTAATTTAACCTTCTCTTATATATTTTACATATTATTTTTAGAAAATATAAAAAAAATTGCATTTTTTTTAAATTATTTTTCAAATAAAAGTGTTATGAAAAAAATACCTTCAAAAAATGGGTTTTAATTGATTTTGAAAGATCTATTTATAAATTATCAAGAATATTTTCAAATAAATATAAAAAATATTTTTTAAAAAGAGTTACAAAAATAGTAATGGTTATTTTCCATAAAAAATAATTTAAATGATCCTTTTGAAAATATTTCCCATCTAATATGACATCGGTTGGTGATACTCATGCCTTAACGGGGAAATGGTCCAAGGGTACTATTCATATTCTTTCTCTAAATGGTTCATTTTTTGTGGTGTGATATTTATGAAACCTTTTTCTCTTACCTGATTCATATTATTATGGATCCATCCTCCTTTAACCGGTAATTTTGTGATGAAATACTTTTGAAACCTCTTTCTTTTCCATAGGTTATGATATTATAAAATATTTATGATACCCTTTCATTTCATGGGTTATTATTGGATGAATGTCTCTGATACAATGGAACACATAAATATTTTTTTCATTATGTGAAGGGTGGAACCTATATCTAAATCTAATTAATTAGGTAAATATTTATATATCACATGACATATACATAGATAGAACTGGTAGATAACCCATTTTAGTAATACATGGCAGAAATGGGGATTGAACCCGATATAGTACTATATTACTAGAAAGAGAACTAAACTCAATACAATAATGCATAGCTGGAATAAGGAGTGAACTCAATAAATTAAATGAGTTTTTACACTCTAATGGCCATGTTAGTGATCTTTGAAAAATATGGAAAGGATTTTATATTCTTTTTTAATGCCACATATTCATGTCTTATACCAATTTTATGCGCTCATGGATCGTGTTATTATATTATCTTATGATTAATGTCTTATGAAAAATTTATATGTATTAATTGACTCATTATTATGATCTTTGATATGCAGGGTATGAATTTTAAATGTTGTTAATGTATTCTAATACCCTTATGTTCATTTTATTCTTGTGCATCTTCCTTGTTTACTCTTACTGTACATCTGACCTCACCCATTCTTATGTTTCATTTCCCCTGATTATGAAGATATGTAATATGTATATTGTGTCTACTAATGATGATAGTTATGACCAATGTATTGGGGATTGGAGTTTCTCACTTATGGATCAGTGTTTATGTTTCATGTTTCAATAGTAACTATACAATTATTGTCTTTAGGCATGTAATTAATTAATTAAATAATTATTTCTTAAAAATTATATAATGTGTATGCATGATAAGTATGGATCATTATAGTGTAATAAAGGAAGGAAAACCATCATTATTTTATCAAATGTTTTCTAAACTATAAATTCTATAATATATAAGGTATAATAAAAAATATGATGAGGAAATATAAAACAAGGTTAATGAAATATGAAAAAGATAATTCTTAAAAGTTCAAAATTGATAAATAAGAGTTTTAAAATTTTTGTCACCCTAATTTCTATAATAAAACCTAAAAAAAGAAGTATTGGTTGAATGATTCACATAGCTCAACCTATTCTATAATTATGGGGAGCACCAATATGTATTGAGATCTATGAAATCATTATTGTTTGAAAAAATTGAGAAATTAGATCATATAATATACATTAAAATTTGTAGTATGTAAGTAGGTAAAGGATGGATGAAAATTCCTAGGGAATTATTCAACTCTTTCGCATACCAGTATAGAAATGGGAAAACCTTTCCAAATAACATCTTACATGAATTATGAATAAATAGATGAAATAATGTTATATGGGTTATGGTGGACCATATTAAAAACACTACTCATTTCATTACTATTCTAGAGGACTTTCCACTTTACCAAATTGCAATGGTATAAAACAATTAATTAGTTATTCTATATTAAGAACCATAATTGATTGTATCTGATCATAATTTGAGATTTATCTAAATGTTCTAGAATATTATCAATAATCTATTGACACTAAGTTAAACTACAGTATAGCTTATCACCCAAAAAATGATTGTCAATCTATGTGAACTATTATAACACTTGAAAAAAATTTGAGAGTATGTTTGATGGACATCAAAAAAGGATGAGATCAACATCTTCCTCTGGTTTATTTCGCTTAAAATGATATTTTTCACTCTAGTATCTGAAATATATCCATGTAAATCCATTCGTGGGAAGAGATTTAGAACACTTTTTTGTTGGGTTTAAGTTGGCGAGAATAAAAAATTACGACTAGAAATGATCAGGTGAATGGTAAAAAAATATCAAGACCATTCCAAAACACATCATGGATTCTCAAAGTTCATAAAAGAGCTATGATGAAAATCATAGTTGAGACCTGGATATTGATGTTATAGATAATGTTCTCCTCCACATATCTCCATGGAAGTGAGTCATGAGATTTGGTATCAAGGGTATGTTAAGTACTAGGTACGTCATTACCTTTTTTATTCTCAATCACATCGGAGTTATGTACTATTTACTAGAACTCCCACTAATCATTTATCAAGAATGTGATGTATTCCACATATCCCTCTTGGGTAAGTTTAAAAAATATTCCTCACATTTTTTAGTTTAAATGTGGTATAATTTTATTGTGATCACACTTATGATGGTAATCCAATTAAGATCTTAGACTATAGAGATTATACTTCATGGAACAAGAAAAGTCAATGTAATATAGAGATACCATACATATGAGTTGGTGACCTAGGATCCCATGCAAGTGATGAATCAAAAGTTCTATCATGTGTTTTTACCTTAATTTGTAAAAAGAAATTTCATATGTGAAATTTATTATAGAGGTTAAATGTAATGACCTATAATTTTATCAATGTAATTTCCCTTAAGAATATATAATTATTTCATATTTACTAGTATAATATAATTAATTTCATAGACACCACAGAATGAAAATAAAATCATTTTTATTAAATTAATTGGAAATTACATTTCGATAATAAAATGTACATAAGAATTGAAAGTATTAAAATTGGATAAAAAATAAAAAAAATAAGTAAACAATTATAGAAAAATTAAAATCTTCTTCATCCTCCATAATAATTGCACATAAAAGTAGAACTATAAGAATAACATATGAATTTAAGAAATTATAATTTATATTAAAATTTTAAAATATATAATTGAATGGAGATTTAATGAAATTTTAATAATTTATAGAAATTAAGAAGCTAATATGGCTGTTATAAATTTGGTTGTTAGAATTGTAACATGATTATTAAGAATAATAATCTTGTTTTTAGAAAAGAATCATATTCCATGGATATGTAAAAATAATATTTATGTATCATATAAAATTAAAATATGGCATATTTTTTCATGATATAGTTAAATGTTTTTTTTAAATTATAAATTAAGTGTATGTATTTTTCTAATTTATATATATTTTCATTACATTAGTATAAAAAAGAAAAACATTTAAATGAATTTTTATTTTCATAAAATCTATTTATATATTGATATTGAGTTTTATAAAAATAATAATATAAATTAGTCATACCAGAAGTAATTTTCAATGGGTCATAAAATTGATCATAATATTAAAATTGGTATTTTTCAAATAAATGAGAATTTTACTTTAAAAAATAAATCATCATTTATAGAAACAAAATTTATAAATTTGTTTTTAAATTTTGGCTTCTATACACAGAAAATGTTTTAGGGTGGTATTTTTCTAATATAGTTGATTTTTTTGAGAATGATGAAATATGATAAAATATGGTATTTGACATTATAAGATAAATACATGAATGCTTGAGTCATGTATAATGTAAGAACCCATTTATTTGAAATAAAATGCACTATTTACATTATATAGTCATAATAACCAATACTATTGAAATTCTAGATCCGAAATAATAATCTTATGAATATGGTAATAAAAAACCTCTATCCTCAAATTATAAATATCACCCCTCACAATCCCTTATCCTCATACGTTATATTCCAAGTATCTTTCCAAAATTTGACCAAAATATCTCCCAAACCTTTACACAACATCCTAGTGTAGGTGGTATCATCTAATACCATTTAAAGAATACTTAAGTTGTATACAATGAGAAGAAAACCAAAGAAAAAGGATTGATTCTCGAATAATATACTACAATTTAATTGCACTTATATGACCCCGGTATCATCCCCATACACTTTACCATAGAAACACTATATCCTAATAACATTAATATGTAATTATTATTGTTTAATATTTATCTTCTACCATCTTTTATTGTTTATTAGATAAAAACATTCTGGGAAATATTGTTTGTTCACTGCTCATTTAGACATCGCACTTCATATTTCATCACCTACATCAAGTCTGGGTGTAAAAATATTATTATGGTTAGATAAAAATATTACAGGTAAATTATAAATTCTTTCATACTTTTTAATGAATATATAGACATATAATATTATATGATAAACTAGTATATGATTATTGATAAAACTGCATATAAGAACTAACCAATTAATGATAACATTATCCCTAAAATAATAATCCCTATTTTAGATAAAATATGGGTGTTTGGGATAATTATAATTTATATAATTACCTCAATACAATTTATTTTCACATATATTGTTTTTTTTCTATCTAACAATTGCACGGGTAATTATTAACAAGTGATACGATGATGGAACCCTAAAAAGACACCCTCAGAAAAATGAAATTAATCATTATATATAATTGATATGATTATAAATGAACATAATTAATTTATAATAAATAAAATGTAGATGGAAATTTTTTTCAACTATTTAATTAATGATTCTAATTTTTTATATCATATATGAATGGAATGTGAAAATATATTCAAGAACATAAGGAAATGGATCTCTCAGGGCCACCTGTTTTCATTTGGATATGACATTTATATCTCTATCTCGTATTATTTCCCTCATAAGTTTATGAAATTATTCTAAATTCATTATATATTTTTCTTATATATGAACATAGTATATTCTACCTTCCTATATTATTTAATACATGGCTTATTATTATTTTTCAAATACCTTCTTTTTGAAATTTGGTTGATTATGATATGAGAAATGATTAGACAAACCATTTGCTTACATTGGTATTCAGTATATTTATTCAAAATAATTACGTTCAATTTGTAAAATACATATTGATATAAATGAAATAATTTGTGTTCCCAAATAAAACTCCAATACATTGGGTATTTTTTTTTCATGAGACAATATGTTTGGGATTTGGGAGTAAATCTAATCCATGATGGAACTTTGTACCCCATGTAATGATGTCATGGTGTTTATCCATGAAATATACATATGTAATGTTATATGTTGTTTTCGAATTAATATGTGTTCATGATCTATAGATTCCATGTTCTTTTCTATTATGCCTCCATATGAATAACTATAAGCCTTCTCTTTTTTGATATCAATTTATTCCTTCTAACTCTCTTATTATGTTTCATTGCCATGTCCATGCCCTTACTTGTATTTTAATCTCTTCCCATTTATCTATGTATTCCCTTGGGTATCCAATGTATTTCTTAGATATCAAAGGGATTTAGGATCTCGTTATAGATATTAAAATAAATACATTTTTGAGTATCCTTTTGATATATTAAATACGTATTATTCTAAAAAACTAGGCCTCTCAGTCCTATAGTTTTATTTAAGGAATAACTATGCTAAAAAATAATGTAATAATTTGTGTAAAAGTATTGGATCCATATACACAATCTGGTGGATGATTGGGTAATTATTATTGAAAAACATCATTTAATCTTTATATGATATGTAGATCGTCTATTTTTTGGATATCATCCTTATACATAGATCACTGTTGATCATTATATCTTAAAAACATTTCATTAAGTATAACTATTGTTAGAAAATATAATAATAATTTATATTATTAGGTTTCCACTCTAATGATAATATTTTCCACTTCACCTTTTTTAATCATAATCTATTTATCATGGTAATAAATGTTTCCATTAAACATTGTATTTCATTCCATATCAAGGATCATAAATTAGTCAATCATAGTATAATAACTAATTTTACAAATAGTTTATGCCAATAAATTGTAATTTGAACATCCTTAAACATCTTTTTTATAATAATAATATCACTTTCTATATCAATTGATAATCCATGAATAGGTTTATGAAAAAAGTTATAATGTTTTTGGAAAACATATAAGATATAAATGAGTGTGATGATCAAAAATAAAATTAATCATTTTATAAATTTTAGGAAATGATCAAATTATATTCCACTACATAATTTGTAACAAAGACTTAATCTATGGTAATCAAATAATTTTTTCTTTTCCCTCTTGGACCTTTTTATGGAAAATTACCTTGATGTTTTATGTATTAGTTCGAATAATTTCCCCTCTCCTTGCATTTAAACAACTAAACATAAATATATTTTCATTTCCTTTTCATTTAATATCTTGATGGAATTTTTCAATAAACTTGTAACAAACTCATGTTCCCTTCATGAATGCCCCAATTTGTTTCTTATCTTATTTATCACATGTGGGAAATACCATCTATCCTTTATTCTGAATTACCTCTCCATTATTCACATGATTCTAATTATAAATCTTCTTCTCTCTATTTTCATCTTCTATCTATTTTCATTTAATACATACATCTTAGATAACTTTTTTTGTCTTAATGGAACCATAGAATATATACCCATATGAAAAAGAGTTTATAGAAACCAATTATTTTTAATGGATAATATTTAACCCATAAAATAAGTGATCAATCTTTATTTCCATTATATTTTTTAATTTTTTCATATAGATAGATAACCATGTAACTTTATCCACTTACATTTTTCCATTTTCCTCCACCTTGTGACTGATATTGAGAAACTAGCTTTCTATTTCAGAAATTTTTCAGAATAGACATATTTTTCATTGAATAATTCCTTTAGAGTACTCAATTACATGTGAATTATCTCACATTCAATTTTAGTATTTGAATTGGTGAACACCATAATTCTGCACCTCCCTTCATAACATACAACACAATAATGAATTTTTACTTTCCACTACTTCCAAATTAGAGAAATGTCTTCTCTTTAGAAATAATCCATTATTCATATACTAATGGATTAATAGTTCTATATAATTATAGAGTTTTTTTCACATGAATCTGTATATCATAGTTTCAGCATGTCATGGAATGCAGGTCACTCTATGCTGGTGAGAATATTTTTCATATACATTGTCAAATTCCCCAATATGGTTATGATCTGATTATCCTCAACAACATATTTAATAAGTTGTTCATGGGAACATTCCTTAATTAACTACATTCTTATATAGTTAATAATCATACAATTAGACTCCATATTTCTTCATTAACATACTCATAATTAGCTAATGATATTGAATCATAAAATATCATTCCTATTAATTTTTCTAGAGTGTTCCCTAGAAATCATGACGAATTTTCATAATACTTGTTCGATCTAAGTAAGTTCATCTAAATCGAGTCATAAGGGCTCTAAAAAATTATTTTGACATAATTTATAATGAAACATATTCTATAATCCCAGATCTAGTATTTATATAAAATTATTAGTACCATATAGAATATTTATCCAAGGATCCATTTTTTAGTAGTCATTAGATATTGCGTACATGCATACATTAAATTTAAAAAAAAAGATAAAATGTGAAAATATTGTGAGAAAAATATTATTACTTTCATCATATTCAAGAAATTTACACATTGTTATCCTCAATTTTTCCTTGGAAAAGGAAAAAATAAGGGGGATCTCATATGATCTTTATGGAGTAGCATAAAATGAAATCTATCATAAAATAAACTAGGAATAAGTGATATAGAAGGAATAAATAAACAACATGAATCCATAAAAACTAATACTATGGGTATGTTATATCCATGATAATTAATGAAAACAAGTATTAAAATAATCATTGATCTCATACTGATGTAATTCATAAGAAAGTACATAAATTTTTTTTATATCCATTGTACCAAGAAATTATACAAACATTAGAAGAGGTATAAACTATAACACAATTGTTTTGTCTCATCAAACCATTCAATGAATTTCATGGCTATAAATTTATGGGATTACCCATCACCTTCTTAATTCTAGTTCATTAACAATAAGATTCATCAGGACATTTTATACCATTACCTTTAGAACCTCTTAAATAATAAAACATAGCTACCACTATAATAATAATTAAGGAAAATAAATAATTCCCTATTTAATTAAATAATGATTATGACTATAGGGTTATATCTTGGTCAACATAGATATAGTGGGAAATTTTTCTAAGTAATAATAAGTATCCTTATAAATTAAATATAGTGTAAAGGGTATTTTTAATGTATTGGGTTATCCATAGAAGATAATAATTTTTTAATAGTTTAAATTGGTATAAAAATAAAGAAATGGTATTTAAATTCATAATCATGGTTTATGAAGAGAATATGAATATTATAAATAATATCCAAAGGGAGCATCGATATAGGTGTGAAGTCTTGTGCCCATTCGTTATGTATTAGAGTAATGATTTAGTATATTCTCTAAAAAATCATTTCTCGGTGATTTCCCCAAGGTGAATCTATGACAATGCCTCATCCAATTTGATGTATCTATAAGGGAATCTATATTCAAGGAAACTACACACACTTTTACATTCCCAAAAATTATGATGGTTCTCTTCCATTGAAATGATGGAGTTTTGCAATGGTTTTGGTAACTATTTAATCAAAATATATCAAGGGACGGATAAAATAAGAGACTTGTTATTCTCGAAATTTCTTTATTGAGATTTTAAAATATCATCAATGGTAATGTATACACCACACAAAAGGATATAGGTGGTGAATAAAACACGACCCCAAAAAAAAATAATTGATTTAAAAAAAACTACTTGTTGATTGGGTATAAATTAAATAACATCTAATTTAACAATAAGGACAAAAAATTAATCTTATAATACCAAGGGTTTATGAGTTTCATCATACAACATAACAAATAATTATTATATATATAAACATAAAGTAAAATAGTTCCTTAATACAAAACAATTTCAATGAGAGTAATTCAAGACAAAAAATCCTTGACTAGTTTCATTAATTATACAAATGTACTTTAATATCATGTAAATCAACCATATATTGCAAAATATATTAATTTATAACCTTATTCTTATCCAATTTCATCTATAATCATCATAAATAATAATTATCTATATGATTTCTTCCAATTTTCTATATCAAGGGTGTAATACCCCTGATTTCTGTTATTTAACCCTTTCTTGATGATTTTAATGGTTTTTATGTTAAGGGTGAGGAGTGGGAGATTCAGGAGAACTTTAATGAAGTTCCGAAGAAAAGGGGAAGTTGCATGGATGACGCACGGTTTGTCGAAACCCTGCAGTAAAGCCTTGCATTGTTGGTCTTGGAGGCAGTAGCTTCCGCACGACCAGCATACAATCTGTCTAATCGTGTGGACAAACCATGTGTGGTGTGTCTTCTGAGGCAGTGGTTATAACATGGTTAGCGCACGGTTTGTCTAACCATGTCAGAAAATTGTGCATCCACTTAAATGAGATCCTATAAAGGTAGATCTCATGAGTTTTTTCCTCTATATGGATCATGTTTTTCCTAAGCGGCCCTAACTCGGGATTTTGCTTCTCCTAAGGTCAAAGAGTGTTCTCCCATCGTTCTAGAGGTGATCCAAAGTCTTCCCATGGTGAATCGACGCCGGATTCTTGAGGTATGTTATCGTTCATCTTCGTTCATGATCGGTTTCTTTGATCTACATAGATATACATCTCCTCTTCTCTCAGTTTCTTAGATATATGCCAATTAAGGGTAGATCTATGTGTGTGGATTAATAATATGAAGATATTTGGTCCTTATCATGCAATGAGAAGAGATAAATGGTGGGTTTTTGGATAATCAACACAGGTTTCTTAACCGTTCTTCGTTCTTTGTGGTTTCTGTCAAAACCCTAAAGGTAGAAAGCTTCACTCTCGACTCCTCTTGTTAGAATTGATTGGATTAGTTTCAAATTGGGTTTTTAATGGTTTTGATTTTTAAAAGCATGGAATAAATCTTCTTTAGTGATGATTTATGGTTTTGATGTAATTGTGAAATATTGGTGAATTATTGTGAAAAGTGATTTTGATTATTGAATTTAAAATGTTGATTTAAAATTATTATTGTTTAAATTGTAAACGGTTTGATGAAAAATGGGTTTCCAATAAAAATGGCATTTTATTGAATTGGTTTGAGATTGAAATGACTTTTATGGATTTGTTTTTCAATAAAAATGGAGTTTTACTGAAATGGTGGAATTGAAATTGATTGTGATTGAAATGACTTTGATGGATTAGGTTTTCAATAAAAATGGAGTTTTATTGAAATGGATTGGAATTGAAATGGTTTTGATGGAAATGGTTTTCAATAAAAATGTGTTTTTATTGAAATGGTGTTTTGGCAAGACTGTTCGGAATATGTGGTGTGCGTTCATGTTGCATGTACATGTCTTAGATGAAATATGACCTTGTTCTTGGTGCCAAAAGATTAATGGCACAATGTTCACTATATGTCTGAGGCTTGGTTGAAATATGACCTTGTGCTCAGGGCCAAAGGTGTAATGGGACATGGGAAAAAATTACCTTGTGACGACTAGGTAGATCGACAAGATACTGCTTATGAGTATGGAACTATCATAACGAAGCATGCATGGTTGGTATCATGGATTGGGAAATGGTTGGGTATGCAAAAAGGGAATGTTTGTGGAATGGTTCTTAATCTTGTTTGGTTATTTTTCTGAAAAAATAACTTGTCGGAAAATTGGATTCAATTTTTCTAGGAATGCCTTTGCTTATGAATGGTTTGGCAAACTTGTTTATATTTACTTATAAAATGATTTTCATAATTATTTTATATAAACTGCTTTTATATAAATGTGGATAACTCTTCTATCATAGTGTCATTAGTAAGTAAGTCATTGGGGGAAAAACTACAGATTTTTATACTCACCCCTTCTTTGGAACATTAGTGCTTTTGGATATGTCGTATTCTGGGACACAAGTAATGGTAAAGCATCTTATTGCTTGTGGCTTGTGGTGAAGCTTGGGAGATGTTATAGAGCTTAGAGCTTGTAGAGCATGTAGTTTTAGTTTCTTTTGGGAGTCTTGGGTTGGTCCTCCACTATTGTGTTCTTCGATGCTTAGTTTGGTCTTGCACTGTTGTGTACATTGATGTAGTTTCATATAAATGAAGAGTTTATTGGTCTTTCATTTTTTCATGCATCATATAGTGAATGTTTGGTTATGGTTTGTTTATGGATTTATTTCTTAATGGGAAAATAATCCCCCACTTGTACATGAAACCCTTTGGTTTTTATTTCCCAGATTTGGTGCCTTGGGGATATCGCTTAAGGCCTAGTAATGACTCATTGTACATTCAAGCCAATGTGAATTGGCATGTCATTACAAATGGTATTATCTTGTTCGGTCCTCGCCTTACAAGCGGTCATCGATGTTCTTGGTCTTGGAGTAGAAATTCATTCTTTTCTATTCCTTGTGTCGAAATCTTAGATAGGAGTTGGATTGTCGGAACTTGAAATGTATAGAATAAAAGGAGGCAGCTAACCCGTTTATGATGAACATCAAGTTGATAGGTTATTGGGTACATAATTGTTTTCGATACACTTCTAGACTGTTGTGAAATCTCATTGTCATGGGTTTAGCCAATGAGATGATAATGACATGCTTTTTAGAGGAATGAATTCCCACTAGGATTTCATATCTCCTTGTGTGGAATGAGTTAGGATGTTGTGTAAGGTGTGAATTTCTGAAAAATGCATAAATTGGTTTCATGTAAAGGATTTTGAAAATAGTGTATTTGGTGGATTTTGAAAATCGGTTGATATTCAAAAGGCATGAAAAATGTTTTCAAAAAAATTTGAACATGGGAAAAGGATGTTTTGTAAAACAATTTTTTGATAGATGATGTGATAAAATTTGAAATGCTAAGCCATCAGTTGATAGATAGTAAAATTGATGGAGGTCGTTGTTGGTTTAGAAAATGGCACCTTCTAGGCATTGTCAAAACCAAACCGATGAAGCTGTGGAGAATGTGGTTGCACCTCAACCACCTGTAAACCAAGATTTGGTTCAGTGTATTTTCTAGGCTATTCATGCTGTGGATATGGGGAACCGTAGGAATGAACCAAGGAATTTAGATCATACCATCCAATTGATGAAGTAGAATCCACCAAACTTTCAGGGTGATGCTGAACCTGAGAAGGCGGAGGTGTGGTTAGGTAGGATGAATCGTATCTTCGATTTCATCAACACACCTGTAGAGATGAAAGTATTATTTGTGATGTTTATTCTCGAGGATCTTGCAGGTCAGTGGTGGAATTTAGAAGTACAAGAAAAATTGGATGAATGCCTGACATGGTAGGATTTTGAAGAATTGTTCAACAAACAATTCTATCCTCACAAGTTAAAGATCTATAAAAAAATAGACTTATTTAGCTTGAAGAAGGAGAGCCTCTTTGTCATAGATTATGCGGCTAAGTTGATGAACATAGTCCATTTTTTAACCAGAGGTTGTGGAAACTGGGTCTTTGTATAAGGCCCCAGCCACAAACCTTACATAATATTGAATTAAATTAATAATTCACATTGAGGATCTTTTCAGGTTTAGAGTTTTATAGAATTAGGAAATAACTATTACATCTCAAAATATTACAAAGTAGAAACTTCTACTAAGTTTCCATAAAATAAAAACTCTTAAAAAGAAACATGTCCAGTTCCATTTTTTAGGTAGCACGACTTTCCCTTGATCCCATCCTTGACCTGATTCCACGTTAAGTCCTGTGAAAAACAGTTCAAAAACTTGGGATGAGCATAAAAAGCTCAGTAAGGAATACTCAAAGAATGAAAACTGTTAGTTTGTCAAAACAACAAGTAAACCATGTATACTTTATCAGAGTAATACTTTTCACCTTTTCGAAGTAGTAAAAACTCTTCACTGAATAAAAGTGCATTACTTACCCTTCTATAACCAAAATATTACCATAAAACCCATATAAAGATCACATAACACATAAAGGTAACTTGGGACATAAACATACTTAAGTGGAATAACCATACGGTCGACTTCCACACATATCACTTAAAGGAATATCCATACGGCCAACTTCCATACATACGTAATGGAATAGCCATACGGCTGACTTCCATACCCAATGCATTGGAGGTTATAACGTAACCACCCATCTTGGTATTCATGACACCACCCATCATATGGTTTATCATGTAACCACCCATAAAATGACCATGTACCATCATTACATATAAAATATTGAAAATATAAACATTTCAATAACAACATTTCATTTTCAATCAAAATAAGTAATTCCCAGATATTAAATTAATCAATCCATTTTTAAAAACCATTTAAAATAGTTTTTTGTATCAAAGTGTCCTATACCACTTTGAAGATTTTAATGGAATTATAATTTTAAAACATTAATTTCCATATAAATAAATACTAAAAACCATTTTTAAATCATGGACATTAAAGATAAATATTTAGAATAATAAATCTTTAAAACATTTATAACGATATTTTTGTTAAATAGTTTTTAACAAAATGAGAGACTCTTGAATACAAATAATAGCGGAATAACATTTAATCCGAACATTATAATATCATTAGAATAATGGGATTCATGATATAATATGTCAAAAGACAGTATACACACCATATAAGAGTTAATTGGGGCATAACAACAATGAAGTCTCAAAAGAAATGTAAAATGAGATGAAATCCATTATAAAGAAGGTATCCTTAAATTAAGGATAAATCAATCTCATAATTATGTGTGACAAATATAAATACACCCAATATATGTGGATATTAAGTGTAAAAAAATAAAAGTTTATTCACACATATTCAAAGGATGACATATTCAATAACTACATGTTGAACCCAAAGAAATCGAAATTGGGTTAAGAAGTTCCCTTGGTAAAATTTGACAGCCTAACAGCGTCACAAATATTTTACAAAAAGGGTTGATGAGAGAGATAAAGGGTATCTAATCACTTGTACATAAAATTTACATCAATAAGGATATATGATAACATATCCCAAGATAAAAATATGTAAATTAAAAGACCCAACAAAATAAGTCTTTTAAAAATAGGAGGGTGAAAGGTTCCCTTATCGACATGGGTATCTTTCGAGACATGCACCCCGTGAAAGAAGGACAATACAACATTGATGTAAATACTCATAAATGAGAGTATATAACACAATGAGTAAAATAATGGGCAGTACATACACCACTCAAAGGAAATTGTGGCAAATGTGGCATAAACTTCACGGAAATAAAAGTGAGATGAAAAATCCCTTACGAAAACTCGGCAGCCTAACGGTGCCACCTAAAACTTACAAAAATGGATTGATGAGATCAAATAGGGTCTCTCACATTATAAAAATAAAGTTTACAGATAGAATAATATAAAACAGAATCCCCCAACATATCAAAGATGAGCTTAAAAGAAGTGACATAATGGAGAGTACTTGAAAAGAAAGAGAGAGGTTAGATCACTTACGAAAATTCGGCAGCCTAACGGCACCACTCAAAACTTCCAAAATGGATTGATGAGAGAGAATAGGGTCTCTCATCATATGAACATAAAAATTACAGTATGATTAATATAAAATAACATCCCAATAACATGTAATATGAGCTTTAAAAGGAATGACATAAAATAGCGTACGTAAAAAGAAAGAGAGGAGTAGGACCCATTATCTCGGGTCCGACGTGAATCGATCATTCTTTAATGTCCTGAATAATAAAAATGAGTTAATTTATACTTTATTAAGATCCTTTTTCAAGTTAATTATTCCTTTTATATCAATTATTTACATGTTATAAACATTATTTAATTGTTTAAGTTAACAATGTTTGTTTTGTCGATATTTGGTTCTTAATTCAAAAGTGGACTTCTTTCAATTACATGTTGTTCGTGTGGTCAATGGTTCATTATATCCAGAATGATATTCATGATTTGGATATCATATATATCATATATATCCATCATATACATGTTTTTATAATATTACATAATCATTTAGAGGTAATAAATGAAATGCACTGTTCATGGAGACGGTAAGCCGTACGAACGAATGAACGCTACTTTCATTTCTTTGCCATATTAATGGAATTAAAACTAAATGAGAGATATTTATATTTTAATTCCAGAATTATATTCATCATTTATATGTAACTTACATTATATATATACATATAAATATATACTTATAATAGTACATTACATTTGGGGATAAGAAATGAAATGCACCGTTTATGGAGACGGTAAGCCGTATGTACGCATTAATGCTACTTTCATTTCTATCTCATACATTAATGGAAAGAAATAATAATGAAATATAGTTATATTATAATTACAGTATAACATCATATATAATAACTTTAAATCCATCCTTTATACATCCCACATATGGCATTAACAAATCACATCACTTTGAGAGGGTGGTAGTCCGCACTTCCTTAAATGAAGATATCGTGTTTACCCATAATGGAAACCATAAAGGTATGCCATAAATTAAAAATAAAGAAGATGAAGTAAAACATAAACATATTATATATCATATATAAATATATTTAAATCTTAATGGCCACCTTTGAATGTGTTATATGAGTGTTGAACAATCATCGTTTCGTGAGGCAGACATTCGCCATCCACGGAAACAGTATGTTCTTTAACCATTAGATGTAGGTGTGTGTAAGTGTATCTAGAATCTTTCTTATAAAAACATCCTAGTATATTTAAGATACTGTATTTGTTACCAAAGAAATGAATAAAAAGATTTTAGGGGGTTGGAGAGGCAAAATAAAACAAAAGGACTCAAGTGAAGACATTACCTTAAAATCGGGTAACTTCCTTTATTTGAGCTCAAAGGCTTCCTTGGAAAGGATTCTGCCCAAAGTGAGGCTTCAAGGAGTTAGATATAGATGTGGAGAGACAAAATGGGCCGGTTTTTCCGAGCCAAAGGCTTTGTGAGTGTGGGTATGGAGGTAGAGGTGGGGGCCTTTTATAAGAGAAGAGGAGGGGCACTCTTGGAAAGTAAGCAAATGATACTTTATTTGAAAATGAGTTTCAGATATAAAAGGTCCCACATTGATATAATTCGTGTATAAGATGATACTGGTTCGAAATCCACCCATCCAATAGGTTTTGGACATGTGTAGGTCTTAGATATTACATTATCATTCTATTTTATTTAAATCATTAAATAATGAGGGTATCGCTGCATCATCATGATGTCATAAATAATTTAATTTATTTAATGTCTAAAAATTATTAAAAAATACTATGATGTAGGAAATCTTTTTAGCTTTCCAATGACGATTTATTGTCAAAAATCTGACTTGTATAACCTCATGTTAAAATTGTTTTAGTAAAACACTTCATGTTTGTGTCATTTTTATTTTATCATTAAATAAAAATGTATTTATGTCATTTTACAACCAAAGTGGATCCATGGGGTCCCCAAGTTGACCCATGGATTGTCTTGGTCGGCCATGACACATAAAATGAGGGTAGGACATGTGTCAAGGTCATTTCATTTTATTAAAACATTATTCTTACCTTAAACTACACTAATTACCTCTATTCGCGATTAAAAACTTAATAAGTTACTATTCACCAAAAAATTATTTTAATCCCATTGAACCACATTTTACTTCTTAATGACAACCATGTATATCGGATTTTTTAAAATCAAAATACAATGATGGCAAAATTTCATTTACACGGAAAATCAGTTTTTATATGTACCACTTAGTGGGTTTCACTATTCATCAAAAATTGATGTTTTTCAGAAAATTACCAAAAGTTCTCCCTAAGATATATTTGATATTACGAATTCAAAAATGATTTCTATTTTAAAAAATTCAGAACATATAAGTTACATTAATTAATTTAATAATTAATTCCCGCTGTCAAAACAAATAGCATGTTTTTATGATACAAAATGTATCAAAAGATTGACACTAGTTTAAGTCCGATTTCAAAGTGAAATTAATTCCAATGACCACTATTGGATTAAATGGTAAAAATATTTTCTAATTTCTCTTTAAAACCAATTCCAAAGATAATCTAATCATATAAATATATTAGATTAAATGGGGGTTTGAATTAAAATTCAACATTTTTCACTATTCATTAAAAATTGAACTTTTTTGGAAAAATACCAAAAATTTATGCAAAGTAAACATTGATGTCTCGATTATAAAGAATAATTTTATTTTGTCAAATATAACACATAAAATTTTCAAAAATTGGATTTAAAAGAGGTTCGCCATCAAAAGGCCGTTAATCGACCTTTTAAAAAATATTAGATTGTTTACGCTTAAATTTGGATTCATTCGCATTTTTAATCCTCTAAAATTTATTATAAAAAGTAAAAATATTTGAAACACATATATAATCATTTGGTAGTTAGTTCTGTTCATTCCCGCCATTACAACGTCTAAGTGTTAACTACCATTTAAAATAATATTATTTTATTATTAGAGTTCAACGTAAGATTCCCAAGAAACTCATTGATGCGTATTGGGTACGCCATCGAGCATAGAATCCCCTTTAAAGTAATATTAATATTTTATTCATAAATATGGATAAATATAAAAATGTCATATTATTTATTTACCTGGGGTGTTACATCCTTCCCCTCTTTTGGTAATTGCGTCCTCGCAATTTTAAAATTGAGCATGGAAACATCCTTGAATGTCCCACATCAGAACAATAGTCGGTAAAACAATCACTTTAAAATAAATAAAGATAAGTATAGAGGTCACCCGAGTTAACCCATAATAGGATTTTGTGTAGGAAAACATGGACATGGAAGAAAAAGAAAAGGGTCATGTTCTTGAGGGAGAGTGATAGTAAACATGTCTAGGAGAAAGTTAACCATAGGAAAATCACAAACTTGTGATGGGTTAAACGGTATTCGATTCCCCAGTTGGAAAAGTTAATAGACAACATTTTTGTTTTAAGTTACTTTTTATTGAGGAATTTATTCATAAGGAAACATAATCACTTATCATGTTGACTTTCAACTTTTCATAGATTCCTTAATCAAAATCATATTTTTTCCAAAAGACGAGTATTTAGGAAGACTTGTTTGCATTAAGAGTACTATAATCAACTTCTAAAGAATCACCTAATCCACAAAGGATAACTATATACTTCCCATTTCTTTAGACTTTAACCAAAACCAAAATAAAAAATGTTAGTAAAAGATCAGATAATCCAGAAAAAGATAACCCTTTATAAAAATAAAATCTGTTCTTAATCTCCAAAATTTGTCCAACAAAACTCAATGTTAGACGAGGACCATTCGATAATCATTTTGTCCAGAAAATTCTTCAAAGCAAACCAAACTAAGATTGAAACCCAAATATTTGAAGGATTTAGTCACATAGTCTTCCAAGTTAAATCGTAACATTTATCTCCAAACAACATCAGTTGCTCTCAATGTCTCGTATTTAAAAGTAATTAACCTAATCACATAACCTCCATGATAGGTTAATAAATATCCATAGATAACCCAAAATCAACTTAGTATTAATTCATAAAATAATCTAACTAAAAAGAATCAGTCAAAATAACCAGGGACTTCATGTAGTCCAGTGGTAGGCGATAAATACCAGTTGCACTTTGGTTGTGGGTTCGATTCCCGCAGCTTTGTCCGACGCGTTGGGTGGACACATGGTATGCGTGTTGTCCTTTTTACAAAACTATATAATTCTCAAATCATCCCCAAAAAGAGATAAAATAATCAAAAATAACCATAACATTATTTAACCTCAATTTTATCTCAAGCCTTTCACTTCCATCATAACATATAGTAACCCATAATTACCCCAAAATTAAGGATCATATAAACCCAAATGGTTCATTATAACTATGTCCACAAAAGAACAGATAATTATTCCTTGAATAAAATTTTCATATATTAAACATCAGTGTTACACATACTATAAAAATCCTTCTAATGTATCCCATCATAAAAAGACACTTAATACTCTTAAGAATTTCACCATAGCCCTTATATGTTGACTTCTTACTCATTCAACATTTTTCATGATCCATTAACCATTCCTTTCCAACTTATTCTGAAATACTTCATTCCTACAAACAAAATCTTGATTCATATCCTAATATTCCAAAATAGGAAACAAAAGTTAAGACATAATCCATACCTTTGATTGGTCATTGTCAGTTTCTTCATCCTCAATCGGAATGGCATTAGGTAATGGTAAATAAATATTTGTACGATCATGGTGATCCCATTCTCAAAACTTCTTCATAAGACATGTGTTTTCATAATGACTATGCACACCACATTTAAAACATTCAATTGATCGCTCAGAAATAACTTCTTTCCCTTTCCTTGAGTCAACTGGATGGTTCCTTTTTCCATGGTAGGTTCTTGCTTTATGACCTTCATTTCCACATCAATAGCATGTTTATGATCCTTTGAAACATTTTCCTAGGTGTTTCTTTCCACATCTATGACACATATGTTTTTGGACACACTTACCTTTATGATTATTACATGTATTTCCGTAGGGATTTTTTCTCTCATATATGATTCCTTATAGAAATAACCAAGGTTTAGGTGGTCAATCATGACTCCAGATAGTTGGTTGAGGATAAACACAAGAGTTCTCATTGCAGCTCCCATATCATTCAGTTGATCGCTCAGAAAACTGTCACAATTTCCTTCACATCCACCGTTACCTTGGTGCCTGCTAGATCCAGCCATTTACTAAAACCAAGAAGGTCAGTGTGAGTAGATCAACAAAACCATCATGTACTAAAGAGGAAGATAAACACTAAGATATACTTACACATTCACTTTATCTAAAAACTATGACTCTTTCTGAAATACTAACCATTATGTTCATGTCACTTATGCTTAAAGAATACCCTAACCTCTAAAGTTATCTAAACCGACCATTGATACCAACTATAAGGCCCCATCCTTAAACCTTACTTAATATTGAATTAAATGAATAATTCACATTGAGGATCTTTTCAGGTTTAGAGTTTTAGAGAATTAAGACATAACTATTACATCTCAAAAGATTACAAAGTAGAAACTTCTACTAAGATTCCATAAAATAAAAACTCTTAAAAAGAAACATGTCTAGTTCCATGTTTTAGGTAGCATGACTTTCCCTTGATCCCATCCTTGACCCTATTCCCCATTAAGTCCTGTGAAAAACATTTCAAATACTAGGAATGAGCATTAAAAGCTCAGTAAGGGATACAAAAATAATGAAAACTGTTAGTTTTTCAAAACAGCAAGTAAACCATGTATACTTTATCAAAGTAATACTTTTCACCTTTTCGAAGTAGCAAAAACTCTTCACTGAATAAAATATCATTACTTACCCTTCTGTAACCAAAAGATTACCATAAAACCCATATAAAGATCACATAACATATAAAGGTAACTTGGGACATAAACATACTTAAGTGGAATAACCGTACGGTTGAATTCCACACATATCACTTAATGGAATAGCCATACGGCCAAATTCCATACATACTTAATAGAATAGCCATACGGCCGACTTCCATACCCAATGCATTGTAGGTTATAACGTAACCACCCGTCCTGGTATTCACGGCACCACCCGTCATATGGTTTATCACGTAACCACCTGTAAAATGTCCAAGTACCATCATTACACATAAAATATTGAAAATATAAACATTTCGATAACAACATTTCATTTGCGATCACAATAAGTAATTCCCAGATATTGAATTAATCAATTCATTTTCAAAAACCATTTAAAATAGATTTTTGAATCAAAGTGTCCCATACCACTTTGAAGCTTTTAATGGAATTATAATTTTAAAACATTAATGTCCATATAAATAAATACTGAAAACCATTTTGAAAACATGGACATTAAATATAAAGATTTAGAATAATAAATCTTTAAAACATTTAAAACGATATTTTTGTTAAATTGTTTTTTACAAAATGAGAGACTCTTGAATACAAATAATAGCATAATAACATTTAATCCGAACTTTATAATAACATTAGAATAAATGGAATCATGATATAATATGTCAAAGGATAGTATACACACCATATAAGAGTGAATTGGTGCATAACAACAATAAAGTCTGAAAAGAAATGTAAAATGAGATGAAATCCATTATAAAGAAGGTATCCTTAAATTAAGGATAAATCAATCTCATAATTATGTGTGAAAAATATAGATACACCCAATATAAGTGGATATTAAGTGTAAAACAATCAAAGGTTATTCACACATATTCAAAGGATGGCATATTCAATAAATACAGGTTGAACCCAAAGAAATCGAAATTGGGTTAAGAAGTTCCCTTGGTAAAATTCGACAGCCTAACGATGTCACATAAAATTTTACAAAAAGGGATGATGAGAGATATAAAGGGTATATCATCACTTGGACATAAAATTTACATCAATATAGATATATGAGAATATATCCCAACTGTAACACCCCAGGTAAATAAAGAATATGACATCTTTATATTTATCCATACTTGTGAATCAAATATTAATATTACTTTAAAGGGGATGCAATGTTCGATGGCGTACCCAATACGCAACAACGAGTTTCTTGGGAATCTTACGTTACACTCTAATAATAAACTAATATTATTTTAAATGGCAGTTAACATGTAGCCTTTTTATTGGCGGGAATGGATATAAATAACTAAAATATGATTATATATGTTTTTAAATGTTTTTACGTTTATCCAAAGGCATAAAATATGGAAAGAATTCAATTTTAGGCTTTTAAACCCTAATTTTCACTAAAGGTTCACTTATCGCCTTCTGATGGCGAACTGTCATTAAATATAGTTTTGATCACTCTTATACATTCTTTTGGACCCAATAAAAATCTTCTTTAGAATCGGGACATCAAATTTTACTTTTTGTAAATTTTTGGTATTTTTCGGATAAAGTTCATTTTTTAATGAATAGTGTAAAATGTTGTATTTTAATTCAAAACCTCTTTTTAATCTAATTTATTTATATTATTAGATTACAATTTGAATTTTTTTAAAAGTGAAATTAGAAAATATTTTTACCATTAAATCCAATAGTGGTCCTTGGAATTAATTTCACTTTGAAATCGGACATAAACTAGTGTCAATCTTTTGATACTTATTGTTTCATAAAAACATGCTATTTGCTCTGACAGCGGGAATTAATTATTAAATTAATTAATGTGACTTATATGTTTTGAATTTTGTAAAATAGACTTCATTTTTGAATTCTTAATATCAAATATAGCTTAGGGTAAATTTTTGGTAATTTTCTGAAAAACTTCAATTTTTGATGAATAGTGAAACCACTATGTGGTACTTATAAAAACTGATTTTCCGTTTAAATGAAATTTTTCCATCATTGTGTTTTTATTTTCAAAAATCTGACATACATGGTTGTCATTAAGAAGTAAAATGTGGTTCAATGGGATAAAAATAATTTTTTTGCAGAATAGTAACTTATTAAGTTTTTAATCGCGATTAGTGGTAATTAGTGTAGTTTAAGGTAAAAATAATGCATTAATAAAATGAGATGAGCCTTAAACATGTCCTAACCCTATTGGTTGTGTCAGGGCCGACCAAGACAACCCATGGGTCGATTTAGGGGACCCCATGGAGCCACTTGGGTGAGATAATGACTTTAATGCCTTTTTTTAAATAAAGGTTATAATGACACTAACATAAATTGTTTTACTAAAACAATTTTTAGAAATGGATATACTAATCCTATTTTTGATTATAAATATTCATTAGAAATATAAAAAGATTTTCTACATCATAGTATTTTTTTTATAATTTTTAGACTTTAAATAGAATAAAATTATTTATGAAATCATGATGATGCAGCGATGACTTCATTATTTAATGATTTAAATAAAATAGAAAAATAATGTAATATCTAAAACCTACACATGTCCAAAACCTATTGGATGGGAATATTTCGAAGCCTTATCATTTTATCTTCGAAATATATAAATGTGGGACCTTATAAATTTGAAACACTTTTGAAAATAAAATAATAGTTTCATGATTTCCAAAAGTGCCCCTCCTCTCCTCTTATAAAAGGCCCCCACCTCTACCTCATTTCACACACTACTCAAGCCTTTGGCTCGGCCATCCCCTGCCCGTTTACTCTCTTCACATCCCTCTCCTTATCGTAGAGGATTCCCTTTGTGCCAAATCATTTCAAAGGAAGCCTTTAGGCTCAAATCAAAAAGAGTTACACTTTTAAAGGTAATTCATTCTCTCTTGTTCATTTGTTTTATTTTTCTTCTCCAACCCCATAAACTCTTTTTATTCATTTTTTTGTGTAAAAAATCCTGTATATTCAATATACTAGGATGTTTTTATAAGAAGGATTAGAGCTACACTTACACACACCTATATCTAATGGTTAAAGAACATACGGTTTCCGTGGATGGCAAATTTCTGCCTCACGAAACGATGATTGTTCAACATTCATATAACACCTTCAAAGGTGGCCATTAAGATGTCACTATATTTATATATGATATTTTTATGTTTTACTTAAGCTTCTATATTTTTCATTTTTGGCTTACCTTTATGGCTTCCATTATGGGTATACGCGATATCTTCATTTAAGGAAGTGCGGACTACCGCCCCCTCAAAGTGATGTGATTCGTTAATGCCATATGTGGGACCTATAAAGGATGGATTTAAAGTTATTATATATGATTTTATACTGGAATTATAATATACCTCTATATCATTATTATTTATTTCCATTAAAGTATGAGATATAAATGAAAGTAGCGTTCATGCGTACGTACGGCTTACCGTCTCCATGAACGGTGCATTTCATTTCTTATCCCCAAATGTAATGTACTATTAAAAGTATATGTATATAATGGATATATATAATTAATGATACATCTAAATTATGAATATAATTATGGAATTAAAATATAAATACCTATCATTTAATTTTAATTCCATTAATATGAAAAAGAAATGAAAGTAGCGTTCATACGTACGTACGGCTTACCGTCTCCATGAACGATGCATTTCATTTCTTACCTCTAAATGATTATGTAATATTATAAATATATGTATATGCTGGATATATATTATATCCAAATCAGGAATGTCATTCTGGATATAAAGAACCTTTGACCACATGAACAACATGTAATTGTAAGAAGTCCATTTTCGACTTAAGAACCAAATATCGACAAAACAAACATTATTAACTTAAATGGTTACATAATGTTTATAACATGGAAATAAGTGATATAGAAGGAATAATGAACTTTAAAAAGGTCTTAATCAAGTATAAATTAACTCAAGTTTATTATTCAGGACGTTAAAGAACCATCGAGTCAAGTCAGACCCGAGGTAAGGGATCTTACTCCCCTCTTTTGTTTAAGTACACTCTTTTATGTCATTCCTTCTAAAGCTCATCTTTCTTGTTATTGGGATGTTATTTTATATTCCTCTATCTGTAAACTTTATGTTGATGTGATGAGAGACCCTATTTCCTCTCATCAATCCATTTTGGAAGTTTTAAGTGGCACCGTTAGGCTGCCGAGTTTTCGTAAGAGATTTTTCATCCCACTTTTATTCCCGTGAGATTTATGCTACATTTTCCACAATTTCCTTTGAGTGGTTTATGTACTGCCCACTATTACACTCCTTTTGTAATATAATTCCATTTATGTGTATTTACATATTCATTGTATGACACTTCTTCAATGGGGTGTAATTTTCGAAAGTTACCCAAGTCGGTAAGGGAACCTTTCACCCTCCTCTTTTTAAAAGACTTCATTTGTTATGCCTTTTAATTCACATACTATTATGTTGGGATATGTTCTTATATATCCTGATTAATTTAAATTTTATTTCCATGTGATGAGATCCCATTTTTATCTCTCATCAACTCATTTTCTGATTTTTTGAAGTGATGCCGTTAGGCGGTCAAATTTTTGCAAGGGAACTTCTTAGCCCAAATTTGATTCTTTGGGATAAACTTGTACTCCTTGAATATGTTGTTCTATGAATATGTTTGAATAACCTCTGATTTTTTTACACGTAATATCCACTTATATTTGGTGTATTCTTTTGTCACACATAATTATGTAATTGATTTATCCTTAAACCAAGGATACCGTCTTTGTAAGGGACTTCGTCTCAATCTCCTTTCATTGAGGCATATTTCGTTTATACAGTGTATAAACCCCTTTGACTTTTACTTTTATACAAAAGGAATATTTTTCTATGAAGCATTTTACAAAACGACAAAAAGAAATGTTTCTTTTAACGTACGCGGCGACAACGACCATTTCCGCCGCCGCGAGTATTATTCGACTTTGGCTTCCTCAACAAGCCATAATGATTTTAAAAAAAATTAAATACCATATACATTTTTTTTGCATTTCGTTATTGAAAATGTTTTTGATAAAGGATTATATTATGTCAATATATTTAAATGATATATTGTGATTAAAATGTGGAAATTTTATCTTCCCTTTATGTTTGTTTTATATGTGATGATTTTATAATGGTACTTGGACATTATGACGGGTGGTGCCGTGAATACCAGGACGCGTGGTTACGTTATAACCTCCAATGCATTGGGTATGGAAGTCGTCCATATGGATATTCCATTAAGTATGTATGGAAATTGGCTGTATGGCTATTCCATTAAGTGATATGTGTGGGAGTCGACCGTATGGTTATTCCACTTATGTATGTTTATGTCCCAAGTTACCTTTATATATGTTATGTGTTCTTTATATGGGTTTTATGGTAACCTTTTGGTTACAAAAAGGTAAGTAATGATATTTTTTTCAGTGAAGGGTTTTTAATACTTTAAAAGTTGAAAAAGTATTACATTGATAAAGTATACAAGGTTTACTTTTTGTTTTGATAAACTAACAGTTTTTTATTCTTTGTGTATCCCTTACTGAGTTTTTATGCTCATCCCAAGATTTTGAAATGTTTTTCACAGGACTTTGCATGGAATAGGGTCAAGGATGGGATCAAGGGAAAGGCATGAAACCTAAAACATGAAACTAGACATGTTTCTTTTTAAGAGTTTTTATTGTATGGAAATTTAGTAGAAGAGACTACTTTGTAATCTTTTGAGATGTAATAGTTATGTCCTAATTCTCTAAAACTCTAAACCTGAAAAGATCCTCAATGTGAATTATTCATTTAATTCAATTTTAAGTAAGGTTTAAGGCATGGGCTTTATACCAACATAACAATATGAAAATTAAAAGACGCAACAAAAGAAGTCTTTTAAAAAGAGGAGGGTGAAAGGTTCCCTTGCCGACATGGGTATCTTTCGAGACATGCACCCCGTGAAAGAAGGAACATACAACATTGATGTAAATACTCAAAAAAGAAATTATATTACACAATGAGTAAAATAATTGGAAGTACATACATCACTCAAATAAAATTGTGGCAAATTTAGCATAAATCTCATGGGAATAAAAGTGAGATGAAAAATTCCTTACGAAAACTCGGCAGCGTAACGGCGCCACATAAAACATACAAAAATGGATTTATGATATCAAATAGGTTCTCTCACCATATTAACATAATGTTTATAGAAAGAAGAATATAAAATAACATCCCCTATTATAACAAAGAGGAGCTTAAAAGAAGTGACATAAAGGAGAGTACATGAAAAGAATGAGAGAGGATAGATCTCTTGCGAAAATTCGGCAGCCTAATGACACCACGCAAAACTTCCAAAATGGATTAATGAGAGAGAATAGGGTCTCTCATAATATGAACATAAAAATTACAGTAAGAGTAATATAAAATAACATCCCAATAACAAGAAATATGAGCTTTAAAAGGAATGACATAAAAGAGCGTACTTAAAAAGAAAGAGAGGAGTAGGATCCCTTACCTCGGGTCCGACTTGACTCGATCGTTCTTTAATGTCCTGAATAATAAAATTGAGTTAATTTCTACTTTCTTAAGAAACTTTTTTAAGTTCATTATTCCTTTTATATCAATTATTGACATGTTATAAACATTATGTAATCATTTAAGTTAACAATGTTTGTTTTGTCGATATTTGGTTCTTAAGTCAAAAGTGGACTTCTTACAATTACATGTTGTTCGTGTGGTCAATGGTTCATTAAATCCAGAATGATATTCATGATTTGGATATCATATATATCATATATATCCATCATATACATGTATTTATAATATTACATAATCAATTATAGGTACGAAATGAAATGCACCTTTCATGGAGACGGTAAGTCGTACGTACGCATGAACGCTACATTCATTTCATTGTCATATTAATGGAATTAAAACTAAATGAGAGGTATGTATATTATAATTCCAGAATTTTATTAGTCATTTATATGTAACATAAATTATATATATCCATTATAAATATGTACTTATAAAAGTGCATTACATTTGGGGATAAGAAATGAAATGCACCATTCATGGAGACAGTAAGCCGTACGTACGCATGAACGCTACTTTAATTTCTATCTACTACATTAATGGAATGAAATAATAATGATATAGAGATATATTATAATTCCAGTATAACGTCATATATAATAACTTTAAATCAATCCTTTATACGTCCCACATATGTCATTAACAAATCACATCACTTTGAGGGGGCGGTAGTCCGCACTTCCTTAAATGAAGATATCGCGTTTACCAATAATGGAAACCATAAAGGTATGACATAAATGAAAAATACAGAAGATTAAGTAAAAAATAAACATATTATATATCATATATAAATATGGTGACATCTTAATGGCCACCTTTGAATGTGTTATATGAGTGTTGAACAATCATCATTTCGTGAGGCAGAAATTCACCATCCACAGAAACAATACGTTCTTTAACCATTAGATGTAGGTGTGTGTAAGTGTTGCTCGAATATTCCGTATAAAAACATTCTAGTATATTGAAGATACTGGATTTGTTAAAAAATAAATTAATAAAAAGATTTTAGGGGGTTGGAGAAGAAAAATAAAACAAAAGGACTCAAGTGAAGACATTACCTTAAAATCGGGTAACTTCCATTGATTTGAGCTCAAAGGCTTCCTTAAAAATGATTATGCCCAAAGTGAGGCTTCAAGGAGTTATATAGGGATGTGGAGAGGCAAAATGGGCAAGGTTTGTCCGAGCCAAAGGCTTTGTGAGTTTGGGTAAGGAGGTAGAGGTGGGGGCCTTTTATAAGAGGAGAGGAGAGGCACTCTTGGAAAGTAAGGAAATGTTACTTTATTTGAAAATGAGTTTCAGAATTAAAAGGTCCCGCATTAATATAATTACATTATAAGGTGATACTGGTTCTAAATCCTCCCATACAATAGGTTTTGGACATGTGTAGGTCTTAGATATTACATTATCTTTCCAGTTTATATAAATCGTTAAATAATGAGGTCATCGCTCCATCATCATGATGTCATAAATAATTTAATTTAGTTAATGTCTAAAAATTATAAAAAAAAAATATGATATAGGAAATCTTTTTAGATTTCCAATGATAATTTATAGTAAAAAATCTGACTTGTATAACCCCATGTAAAAATTGTTTTAGTAAAACATCTCATGTTTGTGTCATTTTTACTTTATCATTAAATAAAAAGGTATTTATGTCATTTTCCAACCGAAGTGGCTCCATGGGGTCCCCCAGTTGACCAATGGATTTTCGTGGTCGTCCATGACACATCCAATGAGGGCAGGACATGTGTCTAGGTCATTTCATTTTATTAAAACATTATTATTACATTAAACTACACTAATTACCTCTAATCGCGATTAAAAACTTAATAAGTTACTATTCACCAAAAAAAACTTTTAATCCCATTGAACCACATTTTACATCTTAATTACAACCATGTATGTCATATTTTTGAAATTCAAAACACAATGATGGAAAAATTTCATTTAAACGGAAAATCAGTTTTTATAAGTACCACTTAGTGGTTTCACTATTCATCAAAATTGATGTTTTTCAGAAAATTACCAAAAGTTCGCCCTAAGCTATATTTCATATTCCAAATTCAAAATTGATGTATATTTTAAAAAATTCAGAACATATAAGTTTCATTAATTAATTTAATAATTAATTCCCGCTGTCAAAACAAATAGCATGTTTTTACGAAAAAAAATGTATCAAAAGATTGACACTAGTTTAAGTCCGATTTCATAGTGAAATTAATTCCAACGACCACTATTGGATTAAATGGTAAAAATATATTCTAATTTCACTTTAAAACAAATTAAAAATATAATCTAATAATATAAATAAATTAGATTAAAAGAGTTTTTGAATGAAAACACAACATTTTTCACTATTCATTAAAAATTGAACTTTTTTGGAAAAATACCAAAAATTTACGCAAAGTAAACTTTGATATCCCGATTCTAAAGATGAGTTTTATTTTGTCAAATATAAAACATAAAATTGTCAAAAGTGGATTTAAAAGTGGTTCACCATCAAAAGGCGATTAAGCGACCTTTTAAAGAATATTAGAATGTTTACGCTTATAATTGGATTCATTGGCATTTTTAATCCTCTAACATTTATTATAAAAAGTAAAAATATTTGAAAAATATATATAATCATTTGGTAGTTAGTTCTGTTCATTCCCACCATTACAACGGCTAGGCGTTAACTACCATTTAAAATAAAATTATTTTATTATTACAGTGCAACATAAGATTCCCAAGAAACTCGTTGTTGCGTATTGGGTATGCCATCGAGCATAGCATCCCCTTTAAGGGAATATTAATATTTTATTCACAAATATGGATAAATATAAAAATGTCATATTCTTTATTTACCTGGGGTGTTACACTTTGAAGGCATGAATCATCAAATCATGGCAAAGGGATGAAATTCGATTGAAGATTATGGTTCTATGTATTACAGATTATACAGAGATTGTGAACAGAGTGACTATAGTTGAACATGATTTCTTGGGATCTATGGGAGGAGGCATGTGATATAACTGTTGATGGATCTGAGTTAAAATTGGTCTTCTCGATGTTGGACAAGGATGTCTATGACGTAATCCTAGGTATGGATTGGTTGACAATGTTTAAGGATCACATCATCTATTATATTAGAACGGTTTGTTTCACGACTGAGGACGACATAATCCATCTCTTCCGAGGAGAGTGGATGGTAAATAAAGGTGCAAAGAGCATGTTGGCACCAATGTTAGGAAAGATCTCCTACCAACTGGCATCATTGATTATGGAGTCAATGGAAGAGATTGAGTAAAATAGTTTTCAAGCTGTTGTGGATCAATTTCCATATGTGTTTCCCAATAACTTCTCTGGGTTACCACCTCTGAGGGAAGTGGAGTTTATGATTTATCTCCTTATAGGGACTATTCTTATTTCCCATATGTTTTATAGGATGGCACCAAGAGAGTTACGGTAATTGAATGTTTAGTTAGAGGATCTGGAAAGAAAGGGTTTTATTCTACCAAGTACTTCTCCATGGCAGCACCGGTGTTGTTTGTGAAGATAGCATATGGAACTCTTCGGCTATGTGTTGATTATCATAAGCTTGACCAAGTTACAATAATGAATAGATATGCACTTCCACACATTGATGATCTGTTTGATCAATTAATGTGACATCAAGGGTTCTCTAAGATTGACTGCGATCAGGATATCACCAATTGTGAGTTCGGAAGGAGGATATTCCAAAGACAGCATTCAGAAGCAGATACGGCCACTACGAATATTTAGTAATGCCTTTCGGTCTAACGAATGAACCAGAGGTCTTCATGGCTTTGATGAATCATATATTTCAGTGATATCTATATTTTTTTATGTCATGTTTGTGCACGATATTTTGGTCTATTAAAAAACAAGTTCTGATCATGAGATGCACCTAGAAACCGTGTTACAAATCTTTAGAGATCATCATTTGTATGCCAAATTATCAAAGTGTTATTTTTGGATATGGGAAGTACGTTTCCTTGGACATGTCATTTTAGATAAAGTAGATTTTATTGATCCTGAAAAGATAGAAGTTGTTATCTCTTTGAAAACCTCAAAAAATGTTTTTGAGATACGCACTTTTCTTTGTCTAGATGGTTACTACCAACACTTTGTGCATGATTTCTCATGACTAGCTTCACAGATGACAACTATGACTAAGGATAATTATATCTTCCAATTGACTGAATAATGTCAAAAACCATTTTCAGTAACTGAATGTTCGGCTTACATCGGTACCTGTCATTATCTTTTCAGAATCTTGACAGGGGTATGTGGTGTATTGTGATGGTTACGGATCAGGGTTGGGTTGTGTCCTCATGCAAAGAGATCATGTGGTTTCTTATGGTTCAATTCAGTTGAGTGTTCATGAGAAAAATTACCCAACACATGATTTGGATTTAGCTGGAGTCATCCATGCATTGAAAACATGGAGACATTATCTCTTTGGGGATATATTTACTATGTTTATGGATTAGAAAAGCTTGAAACACATTTTCTCACAGCGAGATTTGAATATTAGGGAAAGGAGACGGGTGGAGTATCTTCAGATATTTGACATTGACATCATGTACTCTCCAAGAAAAAGGGAATTTAGTGGTAGATGCATTTATTAGAAATTAATATGCTCAGTTTGCTAAAAAAGCTTAAAATGAATGGATGTTGATGTCGGTCTTATCTGACATGCATGTGAAATGGGAAGACAGGGGTAATGTTGATGTTTTGTTTTCAGATACACTTGTTCTAGATTTAGTAAAGATGATCAAAGAAGCACAAACATCTAATGTAGAATGTATGGTTGTAAGTTCAATACTCAATGGTGGGGAGACCATTGATGGTTGAAAACTTGATGAGGGTTTAGTTTTGTGTTTCAGAGATTTGATGATTGTATTTATGGATTTTCAAGAACAAATCATTCATTATTACCACCATTCAAGATGGCTTGTACATCCAGGTACATAGAATTTGTATAAGGCGTTGAAGGCATTGTTTTGGTGGAGCGGCATGAAAAGAAAGGTGTATGAGTTTGTCTCGCGGTGATTAACATGTCAGCAGGTTAAAGAAGAGCATCAGAGACAAGATGGTACGTTACAATCTTTACTTATCCCTATGTGGAAATGGGATCAGATATCATTGTATTTTGTAATAGGTCTTCCCAGAACGGTCCAGAAACATGATTCCATTTGGGTGATAGTGGATTGTCTACCTAATTTTCCCCATTTCATCCCTATTCTTGAAACCCATACGGTGGAAGATCTTTTAAAAATATATATCCGAGAAGTGTTAATGAGGAATGGTGTACCCGTTTCTATAGTCTAATAGAGAGATCTGAGGTTCACATATCGTTTCTAGAAATCATTATAGCAAGACCTCAGAACTCAGTTGACAATGAGCACGGCGTATCATCCTCAGATGGATGGAAAATTCGAGTGGATGATACAGATGTTGGAAGACATGTTGTGGCCTTGTGTAATGGATTTTGGTGTCTCATGGGAGAAGCATATAACCTTATTAGAATTCTCAAATAATAATAGCTACTAATCCTTGATACGCATGGATCTGTTTGATGCATTGTATGGGCGTCCATGTCATTCTCCACTATGTTGGGTGGAAACGGGTGAAACATCACTAGTCGGGTCAGTCCTTGTCCAACAAACAACAAATAAGATCCATTTGATTAGAAATAAGATGGAAATGGCTCAGATTGGTCAGAAATCTTATGCATATCACCATCGAAGACCATTTCCATTCATTGTGGGTGATCATGCCTTTTGAGGATCTCAACAAGGCTTGGACATCATAGTTTCATAAAGTAGGGAAAGTTTTCTCCTAGATACATTGGCCCTTTTGAGATACTAGAATAGGTTGGGGAGGTGGCATATCGGTTAGCATTACCACCATGGTTCAGTTTGGTGCATAATTTCTTCCATGTATCTCAGTTGAAAAAGTATCATCCTGATCCTGACCATGTGATCAGATGAGATTATGTGGACCTAGAGATGGATGCTTCATTGATACATATCCCAGTACAGTTTGTGGATAGGCAAGAGAAATCCTTGCGGGGAAAGGCATCGGTCTTGTGTGGGTTTTATGGTAGCATGGTCAGAATCAAGAAGAGACTTTGGAATGTGAGAAGGAAATTAAAGAGAAGTGGCCAGAACTATTTTTGTTGGGTGAAGGTTTTATTCTTTCCGAGGACTGAAAGACCAATGGAGGGAATAATGTAGTACCCCAGTTTATGGTATTTAACCCTTTCTTGAGTCTTTTTATGTGTTTAATGTTAAGGGTGACGAATAAGAGAGTTGGGATAACATGAATGATGTTTTGAGGCAGAGGTGAAGTCACACGGATGACGCACCGTTTATCTAAACTGTATAGTAAAACCCTACGTTGTCGGTCTTAGAGGCAGTATCTTCCACACGGGGGACATACAGTTTGTCTAACCATGCAGCCAAACCGTTTGTGAAGTGTCTGTCGAGGCAGTGGCTAACGTAAGGCTAGTGCACGGTTTGACAAAAAATGTGAGCAAACCAAGAGACCACTTAAACGAGATCCTATAAAGGAAGATCTCACACATTTTTCCTCCATGTGGCTCTATTTTCTTCCTAAGCAGCCCTAACTTGGTATTTTTCTTCTCCTATGGTCAAAGAGGGATCTCTCATCATTCCAGACCTGATCTGAAGGCTTCTCTTGGAGAATCGAAGTTGGATTATTGAGGTATGTGATCGTTCTTCTTCGTTCATGATCAGTTTCTTAGATCTACATAGATCTACATCTCCTATTCTCTCGGTTTCATAGATTTACACCTGTTACGGGTAGATCTATGTATGTGGATGCTTAATATGATATGATTTGGTCTTGATCATGCTAGGTGAAGAGATCTAAGGAAGGTTTTTAGAGAATCAAACCAGGTTTGTTGACCGTTCTTCGTTCGTTGTGGTTTCTATCAAAACCCTAAAGGTAGGAGGCTTCACTACTGACTCCTCTTGTAATAATTGATTTTCATAGTTTTAAATTGGTTTATTTGAATGGTTTTAATTGTTAAAAGCATGGAATAAATATTCTTTAGTGATGATTCATGGTTTTTATGTAATTGTGAAATCATGGTGAATTGTTATGCAAAGTGGTTTGGATTCTTGAATATAAAATGATGATTTTAAATTATGATTTCTGAAATTGTAAATGATATGATGAAAATTGGGTTTTTAATAAAAAGGGAATTTTATTGAAATGGTTTGAGATTGAAATGACTTAGATGGATTTTGTTTTCAATAAGAAGGTAGTTTTATTGAAATGGTTTGTAATTGAATTGGTTTGGAATTGAAATGGTTTTGATGGAAATGGTTTTCAATAAAAAGGTGTTTTAATTGATAGTGTTTTTTTGCATGACCATTGGGAATGTGTGGTGTGTGTTCATGTGGCATGTATGAGGCTTGGTTGAAATATAACCTTGTTCTCTATGCCAAACCTTTAATGGCACAGTGGTAACTATATGTGTGAGGCTTGGTTGAAATATGACATTATGATCGGTGGAAACGGTGTAATGGCATATGGGAAACAATTACCTTGTGACGACTTGGTAGATCGATGAGAGACCGCTCATGAGTATGGAATTGTAATAACGAAGCATGAATGGCTTGTATCATGGGTTGTGAGATGGTTGGGTATTCCAAAAAGGAATTTTTGTGTAATGGTTCTTAAGATTGTTTGGTTATTTTTCAATAAAAATAACTTGCTGGTAAATTGGTTTGAATTGCTCTTGGAATGCCTTTGGTTATGAATGGTTTTGGAAACTTGTTTATATTTAGTTATAAACTGCTTTTGAGAAAATGTTTTACATAAAATGTTTTTATATAAATTTGTCTAACTCTTCTATTGTAGTGTCATGAGTAGGGAATTCATTGGGGAAAACCTACTGAGTTTTATACTCACCCTTGCTTTGGAACTTTGGTGCTTTTGAAGATGTTGTATTCTGAGATAGAGGTAAATGTAAAGCTTTTTATTGCTAGTGTCTTATGGTGATTCTTGGGAGATGTTGTGGAGCTTGAATCTTGTGGAGCATAGAGTTGTAATGTATTTTCAGAGTCATGAGTTGGTCTTCCACTATTGTGTACTTAGATTCATAGTTTTTTCATCCGCTATTGTGTACTTTGATTTAGTTTGATATAAATGATGTGTTTATTGGCCTTTCATTTGTTCATTCATCATATAGTGAATGTTTGGTTATGGTTGGTTGATGGGTTTATTTCATAAAGGGTAAATCGTCCCCCACTTTTACGTGAAACCCTTCAGAATTTATTAACAGCCTTTGGCGCCTTGGGGATGTCTCTTAGGGCCCAGTAATGACCTGTTGTACTCTCAAGCCAATGAGAATTGGTCGGTCATTAGAAAGTGTTTATAGTATTGATCCTTTGTACTAGTTTTATTATATTTATTTCTATATAATTTATTTTTCATAATTTTAACACTAATAGGCCTTGAATGTTACTATTATTTTTTAATTAAAAATGTTTATATAGTTTTAAATTCCATTCATCACTTTTTTAATCTTTATACTTGAAGTGGAAATCAATAACAATATCCTTTCAGTGATTCGTAATCATCGAATGGTGTTTTATTAATTAATGAATTAAATATTGATATAACGTTCAAAAAATAAAAAAAAATTATTTCTATATTTATATCATAGTATAAAAGTTATTATATTCACATGGTTACTCAGGACCAAAATTCATATTATTATTCATGTAGGTGGTTAAACCGACAAAAACAAGAAAATACCCATATTTTATGAAATATTATGAGGTGGTTTTTTTATAATATAATTTAAAAAATTAATCAACATATTATTTTGTTTTAAATGTTGTGTTATATTTTAATATGAATAAAATATAATAATGATTAATTTATATAAGAATATAACGCAATTTGAATAAAAAAATTACCCTCTTGGTATGCATGTTTTAAATGATAAAATCAATGATGATCATTTTTTGATCATATTAAAAATTATTAAATATAACATAATGAAACCTTAATTATATCAAAAAAATAATATTTATCCTATAATCCCATCCTTATATCCATCCATGAAAGGAATTGAAGGATAAAAAAATTTGTTGCATCATTAAGTAGGTAGTACACATATCACACAAATAATGATTTAATTTTTATTTATATAAGGGGGAATGATGGTTAATTCTTATTTATACAATAAGAAAAAATTTATTATTCAATAAATAATGAATTCATCATACAATGTTTGGAAAAATAAATTTCAAATAGAATGAAAAAAATAAATATAATTTTGAAAAAATATTGAACTTACATTGTGAACAATGGGTTTCTCATAGAGTATTCCTTGGGGAGGGATGTATTAGGATAATATCTTTTCAACATTTGGTATATATTTATGAGAAATAATCTAGAGTGTTATACATGGGCTGTTGAGAGGGCTATTTTATATACGGTGAGAATGGATTTTTTTCACATATTTCAACATAATTTAAAGGGAGAACATGTTAAACATGTCATGTGGTTACAAAATTGAATAAATAGAGTAGGGAATATATGAATATGATACAAACCTGAAAAAATAAATTATATAAATATTTTTATGATGATTATTTCATTTAACCCCATGAATTTTTTCTTTTACAATTTTATGATTTACTACGGTAAATATTTTTCACATGAGGTAATATGATCATTATGAATAGAAATAAATTGATCTTTATTAGATAAGTTTTCTATAATAATTATGAATTTTAAACTCACATATTATGATTGTATTTCTATATATTTTAATATGTAATTTTAATACTATAATAATATATTAAAATATTATTTGATAAAAAATATTATCTGAGTTTGAAAATACCTATAATAGGATTTTAAAATATAATTATTACTTTAAAATGTATAATATAGATTAAAAAAATAAAAATATTTTCTGAAATATGGTTTAATAAATTTATAGTTCATACATATAATAACATAGTGGCATAAAAATAAAAGTATTAGTAAAAATAGTATATCTCCATATGCCCCTAAAAACTAATCAAATTTTCATCTAAAGATAATACAATTATTAAAAACTCAATAATGATGTTTTTTTGTTAGAATAATAATTTTACATTTATAAATAAAACTTTTAAATATAATCCTGAATAAATAATCTTTAGTGTGTGCATTGTGTGATAGATCAGAATAAGGTTTTTACCAGAAATATTATGGTCTTGGGTATTACATTCACCCCCTTAAATAATTTCAGCCTATAAATTGGATTATATATAATCTATTCAAAAATGTGGATATTCATTTTATATAAAATATTTAAGATCCTAGGATTCCTTTTCTAGTTTACGATTTATCCAAAAAAATTAACAATTGATATTATTGATTCTATAATACCTTCTCTTTGTTGCCATGAATATGGAAATTCTCTTCATTATAAGAAAAGTCATTCAAAAAACAATATAACTTTATATATGAGATCATTAATTGGGTATAAATTATATTTCCTCACTACTAAAACATAAATGTCATAATTTACTATAGAAATGTTTGGTATCATTGTAACACTATAATATATTTATGAAAATTTTCTCTTTTATTATTGTTTTCATTTCCTTGATATCTTAGGTTGAACGCAACACTATGCTTAAACAAACATTGATGTGCTATTAAAATAATATTATTATAGCACATCAATAATAACCTAGTCTTTATATTGATTTGTATGAATAGAAATAAATATATTATGAAACATATATGTGAAACATATATCAAATACACATTAAATTATTAATTCTTATGAAATAGACAAAATTGATTTATTAAAATCATTTTATTCTTCAAAAATATGTTTTCTTCAAAAAAATATTTTTATTTCATTCAATAATAAAATTAATATAAATAATTTTTAAAATTTTATATTATTTATTTAGCAAAATAAGATTATTATTTTTAATTCATCATCTCATATTTTTATTAGGATTTATTCATAATAATATTCTTATAAAGTTTACTTTCAAATGAACAGTGAAAATAATAATTTACATTGAAATATATATGATATTTTTAATAATTTAAAAAGTAAAATTATATTTTATATTTTAATTAAAATTTAATTATATCTTATTAATATAAATTTAATCTTTGTAGTTAATTTTATATAATAATTTTGTATTAATTTTTTTTCCCTAAAATGACATTTTTTGGAATGAAACTTTTTTATTGAATTTTTTTTGTTTCATATTAATTTGAATTATTCCAATTTAGTGATATCAATTATTTAAAACTGATTCTATATTTGGAAAAAGTTGGTCCAAATTTATTATATATCCCTTTTTTATTTTTAGTTAATACGAATAGTAATATTTGTAATATTTGTTATTATGGTTAAAGGTATATCATGTAATTATGTGTAATAATAATATTATACGGACTATATAATGAACCTAAAAATATCCCCTATTTTATTAGATGTGTTATTTTTGACAATAACAATCCATGGGTCGTATTGTTGAATTTTTGGAGTCACATGGTTGAAATTAAGACCCATATAGGAATTTATTTAATGAAAATTCAATGATGTCACACTATTATTTCAAGGAAGCATATATATTTTTAATATGTGTTTATCTAGAAGTATTTTTATCCCAATAAAGTTATTATAAAATATAATATATTTCTCTATATCAGGGTAATATATTGTGAATTTTATGGAAGAAATTATTAAATTAAATGTTTACACAACAATGATACTATAATTATTAAATTAATATAAAAATAAATTAAAATGTATTAAAAGTGATAAAATAAACATAATTTGAGATATTTAACATTCTACACGAGTGATATTGAGTAACATGAAATATTTAGTATATAATAAAATATTCAGTTGAATTACTCTTGTTTTTTGTTGTTTTTAAATTAATAGTAATGAATTGTATCAAAATTGAAAATAATGATATTTTATGGGAGTAATATTTTAATAAACAATTTAAAAAAAATAAAAAATGTATATAAATAAAAAGGAAAAATATATAGTCTAAAATTCCTTTACATATTAATTTATATAATATTTGGATGTATTTTTCTTTTGAATATTCACATATCGTTTTAATATTTTTTTTGAGATTCTAAAAGCGCACCTCGCCTCCATTATAAAATGAGACATCGTCCCTCATATCATAGCACATAATTGATCCATATATATTAACTAAACTCTCCAAAATTATCTTCTTCACATACCTAGACACCTTCTATAGGTTATTTACTACCAAAAATACACACCATATAAACCATTAAATGAAATCTAAAGGAATCGTATTGAAGAAGAGGTGAATGTTCTAACATATAACTTCTTTTTTATAAAATTATTTAAATTCCTATAAAACTATTTTATATTCCATAAAATAATAACTCAGGTTTTTAAAATATGCTAAAATTTTATTATGATTATGAAAACACCACTACTCAACATCCTTACCATCAAAAAATATGTGAATGTTTCGCTTGTGGGTACGTACGACTTACCATATCCACAAAGTGATATAATTCATTTTTAAACAATGTATTTTATAGTTGTGTATTATGATGGTTTTAATATTTATATATGAAATTAAGGAAATTATAATAATTTTATAATTATAATATCATTTCTACATTCTCACAATCTAATCAATTTATAAAAGATAGCGTCACTCATGTGTACGTAAGAACTACCATATCTACGACGTGATGTGATTTGTTTTTCACTTATATTAAACATGGATTAAAGTAATTATGAATGTGATGAATTTATATCAAATATGTGACATAATAAGAATTTTTTAAAGGTTAAATTATTATTTACCTTTTCAATCTATCGGTTGAAAAATGGAAACAATGTTCAAGAATACGTATGGCCTATCATCTACATGAAAGGTGTAATTGTTTTTTATATATCTAATTATAATGAATGAATATAAATATGTAAATAATAAGTATATATCATTTTTATACCCAGATTAACTCATGGATGTAATGGTACAATGATAAATGTAAAAGTATTAGGACATCAAAACTAAAACCAGATTGGAGAATGAAGCAGTTATCATAAGAAAACAGTGATTTTAATAAAAATTGATAATAAAAGAGAGATATAAAGTATTAAATAAATCATACATGGTATGATATATATATATATAGTTATGAAATAATTTTTTAATACATATATATTTATTATACAACAGTTTTTAATGCGAATAAGGAATGATGACACTTTAGGTATGGTTTTTTTTCACCAAATATAATTTTTTTATAAGAAAATTTGGGGAGAAGTGGAAAACCCCAGTCAAAAAAGATAACGACCACTACATATTAAAAGAGCTCGTAAATTTAATAAAAACAAGACTAAATTGTTTTAATTCAAAACATAATATAAATCCCAATTAATTGTACAAACATGAAGATCTATTTTCTTATTGAGAATATTTTCAAAGTGATTAGTCATTCTATCTATTGCTTGTATAGATATCTCTGTGTTGATTTTACCTTGACTAAATCCTCTCACCAGTATTCAGTCTATCTTGTTTATACATTATTCTTTCCCCTCATTGGTATCAACATTAAAACCTTCTTTCATATATTTTTTAACCTCCCCTTTGGAGAAGCTTCCCTGAATAGAAGTTTCAAGTATCACATCTTTAGAATGAAGGATGAGCTCCAACGGTTCCCCATAATCTTCTTCAACATATCCTATTTCCTTACTTTCTTATCCACTTTTTTGATTTCATTGGGTGGTTTCTAATTCTATTTCTCCTATTTATTATCTATTTTTCATATAATTTTCTGAAGATACTGTAATAATTGTTTTGAGGAGTTGCGAGTAATATTTGCGAGGTCTAGATTTCTTCCCCCCTTATGAATAGGAAAATTCCTAGATTTTAGGTTACCTTGTTTTCCCTTACTTATATTGGATCCAATATTCATATCCCAGAATTATTCCTTCTCATACTCTACCACTTGTTTGTAGAAATTATCTCAAACATTCATCTTGGTGTTTTAGCAAACATTGACTTTTCCCATTTCATTTTCTTTTATGGCGTTAATTTCTACCACCCTTCATGATCCTCAACTGCTTGATTGCTTTCAAATAATGACATAAATCTGTTTTGGTTCTCAAGAGTAATTGATGCATCATTCTTACCATAAGATGACATGTTCATTAGATTTGTTACATTCTAAACCAAGACATCCCTAACTGGTAAATATGACCATGGATCCATTTCCACCAACCCCTCATTATCATGATGCTATGTTCATTCGGTATAGTTTTATTTAACTACATCATCATTATTTGATATTGTTTTTGTTTAGATATTTATTAAAAAATATTGAAATTCCATTTCAATGTTTTCAAAAAATGTTTTTAATTTTTTTAATATTCTAAAAATATTACATGAAATACCTTTTAACCTTGTCGGAGTTTTTTAATGGAATCGTTTTAAAATTTTCTAAATGAGTTTCTATGTGACTATTTTGGGAAAAAATATATATGTAATGGTTTTTAATAACTTATATAGAATGAGAAATTTTTCCTAAATTCATGAATAATTATTAATTGATGATTACTTTATAATATTTCATGGATATTTATGAAGACAGTGTTTTACATTATAAATTCTCTTCTTTTTAATGAAATGATTTCAAAAGGGAAAGGATATTTTCCTCAAGATTTTTTTTCCAGAGATCATTCAAAATGACTTTCTATAAAAAATAATATTCTTTTATGTTACATATAATTTACATGACATATGATCCAAGGAAAACAAAATTATTATTTCATTGGATGGTTTATGCATATGATTAAATGAAAAAAATGATTATGAAATACATTTATTATAAATAGTAAGGTTACGATGAATTTTTTTGAAACCCATTTATTTGAATGGGTTCTCATATGATGATTGATTTATGATCATGTAGAACTCATATGTATTATTTTCATTATTTGACGGTTGGGACATATGTCTACCTCCACCACATTGGTTAATTATATATATCTCTTGAGATAGATAGGACTGAAACAGGGAGTGAACTCAGTTCAATGAGTGAATTTATCCAGTATTCTATTCTTAGGAGTGAACCATGACTACTATGATTGTGTGGTGTGTGAACCCATGAATGTATGATAAAATTTTAAAAGATACATGAATACTAAATAAATTCTTTTATGTTCATATTTGTATTCCACAATTCCTTGAATTGTTTTAATGTTACTCTTTCATGGATCAAGTACATTTATGATTCATTTTTTATGAGCTTACATGATTTTCTTCATGAATCCTGATTTATGATCATTGATATGGATGGTGTAATTTTGAATTTATATGATCATGTTCTTTTTCACTCATTCAAAGTTTATGATTCATATCACTATTTTTTTACCATTAATAGTCACCTAATCTCTCCCCATTATTTTGTTTCTTTTCCCAAGTATATGAAGAAAGAAATAAATATGAAATATCAAAAAGGGTTATAGTTATTATGGAATAAGAAGAATATGATATAGATTTTTTAAGAACCATTTGTTGATTTTTACATGTTTCCAAAGACAGTTAACCCATATAGAACTAGATTTGTTTTTATGCTATGTTGTTAATATTACACTATTTAAATGCAATGTCCATGTGTGAAATTCATGGGTAATTATATTTTTTTTCAGAGAAAGTATTAGTCTAAAATTAAAAACTATGATGATAAAACCACTATAATAAACCTTTTAGTATGTCTACATTACAATACTATAGTTGGGTAATGATCATTAATAACCTAGGTTAAATAAAAGGTTCTTTATATTGAAAAATTATAAGTAATTTCTCATGATTATGTTGTGTTCCCACTATGATTGGTGTTCTCACACTATGATTTTTGGTTTCAATCAATGGTTAGAACCTTATGGAACCATGTTAGTGATGAATGTGATATCCAATTCAATGATTTTCCTACTATACAATCTAATGTTATTGGATATGTAATTATAATTATTGTTCCTATTCTCACACATATTTATCAATTAATGAATAATGCGGGACATCAAAATTAAAAAATATTGGAACTATATTTTGTTGAGTCCATCAAGAGACGATGTCCACCTTCTTCTAGTGTGTATTCTGATACACTATTATATCAAAATTTGGTTTTCACCATATAAAATATATTTTATATTCTCAAATTTTCAAAACACGAGAAACACAATTTGATTTTTTATCATCAGGAAGGAGAAATGATCATTGATGGACTCTTATCATGAATATGAGGCAAGAAGATGAAATTGACTCCATGGATTATGATGATATCAATATTATATTTAAAAATAATTACATTCTTTTTATTATTCATATGAAAATGGATATTTAATTCCTTGAGTTAAATCAAATGGATAATGAATTTTTTAGATCTTATGAATAAAATTTAAAAGATTTGTGAGTTGTGATTCTAAAATTATTATCCAACATGAAAGAAAGATTTTTCAGTTAATAATTTCCTTAAAAACATTTATCTGATGAGAATTATCTATATATGAATATATTATATATGAATAAATCATTTTATATGATATAAATGGATAGATATATATTTGAGTTACCCACCAATCTTATGGTTTTTATAAGGAAATAAAAATGTAATTGAAAATAAATTCTAAAAACCATAGAGAAAATAAGAATTTTTTTATTTTTATATATAGAAGTAAACATTAGGAAAATTTTCTTAAGGGGATTGGTAAATATTTTAATTATGTAAAAGAATTGAATTGGAAAAATTAATTTTGAATTGATAGTAAGAAGTTAGCTAATGATGTAGATAGATAAAAACCACCAAAAAATTAACCACCCAGGATACAATAAAATAAATTCAAGCAGTGTATAAATTATGATAATTAGTTTACGGATCTGACAGTTTTTTATGTTTAGCTGTAATATCTTTGTTACCCCAAAGATAAAATCACATCTAATGTGATTATGACTGTCGAAGTGGGTTACTATAATCATATAGTGAAAGGTGTATTTATCATCCACTCTAAAACATAAAATGTATTATTTTTATATGAATACACCCCATGTTTTATTTATATATAATTTTATATGGGTATAACCATATACCCTCAATAATTAGATGTTTACTTAGCTGTGAAAACTCTTAATTTCACAACATACTCATCTCATGTTAGTAGTAATTTTGTGATTGATGTTTGTGGGAAAGTGCTTCCCACACATACTGTGATTATCCATTTAGTTTAATTTTATCTGATTCATGGAATGGATTATATTTATCTACATGGGAATCATATAACCATTTTAGGAAGTGAATTCACATTTCTTATTCTAAATTAACACATAATCCTTAATTAGAGAGAGTATGAATATGAACTTCCAATGTAAATTGAAACAATCATGAGGCTATTACTTCCCATAAATGAAGGTTATATTTATCAGATTGTTTTAGTGAAACTAAATATTAAGGACATAAGTTTTCAACTATAATTTGGGGATGCATTTCCAAAATAATTCATAAGTTTTCCAAAATAATTCATAAGTTTTCCACTAAATCATGATATTGGGTTTCCAATAGAACTCATACTCAGTGTTCTGATGATTTTAAATACTCTTTACCGAATTTCCCAAATGGGTTGTTGTAATTAACTAACCAAATATAGGTGAATAATGATAAGGGATTCGTATGCCCTAATGAATCACATTGGGGTAACATATTCTATTTTTTAAGAAGAAATATGGGCCAATGAAACTCTTTATTAATTATCAATAACATAAAAATTCCATGTATAGAATTAGTCTTATCTACCTTATATAGACTACTTATTTAGTCAAATATATTGATATAAATAATTTACCAAGATTGAAATAAATTCAATATATCATAAATTGTGATTCAAGAAGGCGGATATACCCAAGAAGACAATACAAATATGGTATTGATGTTATGAATTTACTCTGATGCCTTTTTATCTTACTAATTCCCCTAATATCTTCATGGATTTTATTAACATAGTCTTCAGTGAAAATCTTAATCATTATTCTGTCAAAATTATAGATTATATACTTATATTTTCAAGGAGTAATGAAGAACATGATGATCACTTTAGAATTGTTATGAAGACCACAAGGAATGAGAAGCTTTTTGTACAATTTATAAATGTTAATATTCCATTAATAAAGTTTTATTTCTGTGTTAAATAATCTACAGTGAGGTTATATTAGTAGATCCTTCAAAGAAAGATGCTATTGAGAAATTTCCTAGAATAAAATTGGTAATGGAAATCTATAGTTTTCTTGTGGTTATGGGATATTATTAATGTTTCTTGAATGATTTCTAAAAATTAGATAATCCACAAAACATGTTTTATTTGAAAGGAAGTAAGTTCATATAGATATAAGAATGATTAGATAATTTCAAGGACTATATAAAAGGTTGTTCAAAACAGATGTGCTCACACTAACCTATTCTAGAGAAAGATTTTTTCTCGATATTGATGAATCAATGAAGAGATAGGGATGATTTCTCATGAAAAATGATATTGTGATAACCAATCAATCTGTCTAATGAATGGTCCATGAATAACATTACCCAAATCATGATTTGGAGTTAATTGTGTTATTTTTTTGAATTAAAAATATTATGAATTATTCTCTACGTAAATTTTTTTGACAAATATACTAGTCACAATAGATTAAAGTTTATTTTCACTGAAAAAAAATAGAACATCCTCTAAAGAAGATTGTTTTCATGACTAAATATGATGAACTCTCTATATATTAAAACATTGGGAACAAAAACATTGTGGAAGATTCCTTGAGTTTAATGTATCACGCAATATTATCTATGATGAGGATAATAAAAAACCATTATTTATTTATTTAAAAAAGATGTACCTGAAAATATTAATGTAAGGGGAGATGTATTTTATAGATAAAATTAATGTTCAACTTTATATTAAGGTGAATATTAATAAGGGACAAAAATATTATGTAGACTGTAAAATAAGGTAGGAAATGTTCCTAATTTCAACCTTGTTTTTGATGGAACAATAAGGTATAGGAATCATGTATGTGTTCCGCCATACCAAATGGGAATAAGATGAAATTGTATGAGGCTCAAATTTTTTCATTATCATTTCATATTATAAGTACAAAGATGAATATAGGTTTGATAAAAAATTTATGGTGGGATGGAATTAAGAGGGGTATTATATAGTATGTTTCTATGTACATGTTTTTACAATATGTTAAAGTTGATAAGTGGAATTCTAAGTGGATGTTAAAACCATCAACAATACCTTCATGTAAATTGGAAAAGATACGATGTATTTTTGTTTTTATCAGACTACCTAAAATATATAAATTCTATTATTCTATATGGGTAATCGTTGATCACATTACGATGTGGGAACACTTTTTTACTATCATAGAAGATATATATCTTGATCATAAAGGTAGAATATATATTTGGGAAGTTATAAGATTTCGTGGAATAAAAATTTAAGTTTTATCATGTTAGGATCTTTGGATTACATTGATGTTGTTGTGAGTTCCTCAGTATATTCTAGAATTACAGTTATGTTTCATCATTGCTTATCATCCTCAGATAGATGGTCAGTATAAGAGAGCCATTAAAACTCTATAATATATATTGATATATTTTTATATTTATTTAAAAGGTGGTTGGGATCAACACCTTTCATTGGTATTATTTTCATCCAATAATAGATTTAATTCAAGAATTTATATGGATCCTTCTGATTCACTCTATGGTAAGAAGTGCACAACACCAACATGATGGAATGTAGCTGGGGAAAGGAAGCTATCATGACCTAATATAGATATGGATATAGAATATCAGGTGATATATATTACACATAAAATAATATCATCTCAATGTTGGAAAAGAATTTATGATTACAATTGTTGAAAATAACTAGACTTTGAAGTGGGTGATAAAGAATTTCTATGAATATCAACCTGGAAGATATTAATGAGATTTGGAAAGAATGTAAAGATAATATTAATTTATATAATTCTGTTCAAAATTATTCATCCTATTGATATATTATATTATTTATTGGTTCTTCCACTGAATATCTCTCAAGTTAATGATGTGTTCCATATGTATCTCCTAGGGTTGTATATAACTGATCCTTCACGTATAATAAACTCAAAGGTTTTACTGGTGGTACAAGATATTTCTTCTTAAGAACAACCATTATAGATTCTAGATCAAAGATTTAAATTTCAATGAAGCATGATCACTCCCCTGGTAAATATTTTTTTGGAAAACCCACCAATTTGATAAACCAATGTGGGAAATTTAAGATGCGATGAGGTGGAGCTATCCTTACCTGTTTGTATGTGAGTGGAAAATTTTGAGGTTGAAATAAATTTTAAGGGTGTATAATTTAACTCCCCAATATTTTTAAGTAATATTTTTCATTAAATAATTTGGTTTCTTCAATATCTTGTGTTCCCCATAACACCAAGTTTAAACAGATTGAGATATACTATAAATATAATATCATTCTGACATTCATGTTATAACCTAGACATTAAATTGATTGGTAAGAATAAGAATAACCATAATATGAAATATATTTTATATCTATGTCTAATATAATTTTATTTATTTATAATTAGTAAATAGACACTTATTTATTTTATTATATTCATTTTATTCTTCAAATGTATGTTTTCAACAAAAAAATGATTTTACTGCTTTCTATGAAAACATATAAAAAATTAATTTTGAATCATTTTTAAAAATTATTTGGAAACATTAATTTAATTTTTAAATTTATCATTTCAAAAATTATATTTGGAAGAATGTTTTCGAATTTTCTAAAAATGATAAATTTTTAATGAATAGTCAAAAATAATTATTTACATTGAAAGTGGTATTTTCTTTAAAAAATTACAACCTCAAATAATTTATTTGATTAAATGTTGAATTTAATTAGTTGTTATATATATATTTTTTATTTTATATGAGTTTTATAATTTAACTTATTATAAAAACGCATTATTCATAAAAAGGGAATTTATAGGAAAAATAATTTTTCATTGAAATTTTTCATTTTAATATTAAACTAATTTCTACCTGTTCTCTATATATTATTTTAAAAATAAAATCTATATTTAGAACCAATAATTCCATCATTAGTAAAATTAAACTTATTAATTTTTGTCACAATGAATAGTAACCCTGATAATTTTTGTAACCATTATTATGCGTAAATCAGTTAATTAAGGATAAAAATAACATGAAATATGATTAGAAAATGACCCTAAAGCATACCCCAATTATACGTTAGGACTATGATTCTAAAATAATCATCCATGATGAAAATAAATGAGCTTTGGGTGTAAAATGGTTGACATTGAGACCCTTATATTGTTTTATTTAATGAAAAGTCAAAGATGCCACACTATTGTTTTTAGTAAGTGTAACATTTTTAATATGCAACTATACATAAGGTATTATAGACCATAAATATAATTATGAATGAAAAAAATATCTCCTACATGGAGACATTATAACTTTTCTAGGGAAAATATAATTTCATGAAATCCTTACACAATTATAATTTCATGTTTAATAAATAATGGATAATTATTATAAATGATAATAAATGTGTTAAAATAAACATAATATGAGATATTTAAAGTAATAAAATAATTATATACCTGATAATGACATTTTTAGTATATAATAAAATAATTGGTTTCAATTTTATGGGTTTTGTTGTTGTTTTTAATGTCATAGAAATGAATAGTGTTAAAATTGATAATAATAATATTTTATGAGATTAATGTTTTATTAAATTATTTAAGAATAATAAAAATACTAAATAATTAAATGTGGGATAATATATTGTCGAGAAAATTAATCTATTTTTCATTTATTGGATATTTGGAAGCATTTTTCTCTAGAATAGTCTTATTATATTTAATCATTTGAGAAATTCTTAAAGTAACACTAACATCTATTATAATAAAAAATATCTTCCCTCACTTAGTTTCATACCATTCAACCTTCTATCTAGGAAATTATATAGAAAATTATCTTCATCACATTTATAGACATATTCTAGAGGTATTTTACTTCTAGTAGACCAACCCTAGACCCATTTAGAGGATATCTAATGGAGTAATTTTGAATAAGAGGTAATCGTTCTATTCGATCACTTTTTCATTCTACTCCTCCTTACCTTTTATAAATATATTATAACTATAGTAAAATAATAAAATAAGTATCATATATATGATAAATATTTCTTATGATTATTAAAACCCAATTATTCACCCTCTCTCTGATCAAACAAGAAGTGAAAGTATCGCTCATGTGTATGTACAACTTACCGACACCACGAAGCGATACAATTCATTTTTCAACACCATATTTTTGTATTTTTATTATTATAGTTTTATTTTTTATATAATAATTTTTCAAATAATTATATTTTTTTAATGTTGAAATAATTTTTAACATCTTACTATATAATATTTTGACAAAACAATAATGTCATGTGTGCGTACATATAGACTACTATATAGACAATGCTATGTGATTTATTTTTCATCTATATTTCACATGGATAGTAATAAGGATTAATTTTATGAATATATATCATATATATGAAATAATAATAATTCATTAATAGTTAAATTAGTATTTACCTTTTCTTCACTCTATCAGTCAAAAAATGGTAACAGTGTTCATGCACACGTATGTCCTACCATCTCTATGAATGGTGTAATTAATTTTTATATCTTCTAATTTTTATGAATGATTAAAAATAACTACATAAATAATATATATTAATTTTATGACGTGATTAACATTCTAGAAATTATAGGTCCATGATCAAAGTATAAGGATCGGGACATCCAAACCAAAACATGCTTTGAAAACTAAGTAGTTGTCACCCATAACAGCGATTTTAGTAAAAAATCTTAATAAAAAAGAGAAAAACTGTTATAAATAAATCATTAATTGTATTATAGATATATTTTTAAGATATAAACATATTATAAAACCATATTTATTATATGGAATTTTTGAATTTGAATGAGGTAAGATGAGCCTTGAGATAAGAGTTTATTTCACAACCTCATCATTATTTGGGATTGTTTATTATTAAGTCTCCGATGGGGAATTTGTATATTATATGTAAATGATTTCTAAAAAATTTTAAAGGTTTTTAATCTTTCCCAATAATTATTTGAAATCATTTTCAACCATGTTTATCTTTTTGAATGGAATTTTTTTATCTTTTTCTATATAAGATTCATTATGACTCTTCTGAAAAAAATAGAATGAATTATATTTAAAAAAAATTCTGCATGAGTCTTATTTCCTTACATCATGAATCATTAATTATTTAAATATTATTTTATAACATTATATGTTTGTTTATAATGAAATTTTCTTCCATTATAATTCTGCAGCTTTTAAATGAAATTATTTTAAAATAGAAAGGATAATTTTTTAATAATTATTTCCAGTGATCTTTCAAAATTATTTTCTAACATAAATGATATTATTTATAATTACCTATTCTTTATTGGGGATAATTTCCCATGACTCCAAATTTATTATTTATATATATGGTTTATGTTTTTAATTAAATGATGAAGTGTTTATGAAACCCATTTATTATCCATGGGTTATGTTATGGTGAAATTTGTATGAAACCCATTTCACATAATTGGTTATAAAAGGATAAATGACTTATGATATTGTAGAACACATATGTATGATTTTAATTATGTCATCGGATGGACCTATATATTCCTCTAATGTATTGGGTAATAATTTATATTATATGAGATTTATATGATAGGAATATGGAGTGAACTCATTTTAGTAAGGGACATTGTAACTATGGAAGTCTTGGGAGAGAACCCTGAATAATATGATTGTTTGGGGAGTGAACCTAGTCCCAAATGATAAACTTGGAAATGATCTTTGACTACTATATTAATGGTTTTCTATTCTATTGTGTATTTCAAAATTAAATGTCTTCTTGTAATGTTACAATTTCAGGGATCGTACACCTTTATGATTCATGTCTCATAAACTGTGAATATTTATTCCACGACTCAATATTTATAAACATTGAAATGAAGGGTATAATTTTAAATTTTTTGATCATGTTCTTATTCCCTCATGCTCATGTTATGATTGATATCTCCCTGGTTTACACTTACTAATTATCTATACTCTCTCTTTTACTATTTTTATTTTTCCCAAGATATATATTGAGGTATTATGTTTGAAATGTACAAAAGGGGTATAGTTATGAAGGAATAAGAGGGAGATAATTTAGACTTTTTATGAACCAGTTGATTAAGTTTCCATGATTCTAATGACACTTAACCCATACAATTCTAACATGGTTTTGTAATGTCATGTAATAAATATTCATCTATTTAGATATAATGTGTATGTATGAAAATATTGTCTTGTTAAAATAATTTCCAATTACTATGATACAACTCTGATTCATTCTAGTTTTTCAAAAGTCCAAAATATAGAATGATCATAAAATCTCTATTTTACAAAACATTAAAACTCTTTTACATCGGGAAACATCAAGCATACATGACACCCCACTTCAAATTCCAATTCGTTCCCTCAATTATACCTATTGAACATTTTTATAGTTCATGATACTTTAATATGATCATGAATAGTTTGTGCATTTATAGTCATATTTTCTAAAATATCTGAGACAACTAGATTTCATTCTCCAACTTATTCCTAATATGCTAGAGTATAAAACCTCTTACCATAAACTGCTTCATATGGTTCCATTCAGATGCATGAATTAAATCTATTAGATTATTCAATTACTAAAAATGCTAAATATACATCATAAATACCATAAATGTCAGGTCAACATGATCACAGTATTTCTTATAATGTATAGATATTATTTTTAAACTTACCATCTATTTGGGAATGATAGTTGGTGTTTAATTGTAACTCAGTGTTGGGACACCTTTGATGAATCTTCGATAATCTTGATGTGAACTCTAACAACCCACCTTTTCATTTATGGTTTAGGTTATTATTTTTTTCATTTGGAATAACTTAAATGGCCCGGATTATGATTATGAATCTTGTCATGGAGGTGCCAAGATCATTCGGGGCATGTTTGGATCTTGGAGTTCTTGAATATTTGATAAGTGATTGGGCCTCATGGTTTTTCTAAACCTAGTGACAAAAGGTGGACCCTTGTATATTTTTAGGTAGAGACACATGCATGTCAACATTTTTTTCTACAACTGTGCAGGCCTATGCGCATGACTGTTTTACCTGCTTCATTCTTGTGGTTGATAATTCATGCATGGTTTACACACAATTTGAAAACTGTGTTCATAAAATGTGTGTGGTGGGGGACTGGGGAAAAATTTCCATTTCCCCCACTTAAACATTAAGTATATTTTTTCTTTTCTCTTACCTATAGAGGAAAACCAAGAGTTATTTATATTATTTGATCGCATCCCCTCCTAAAGCTTCATTAACCGACAACTTCTTTTTCTGGCACCCATTTCTCAATCTCTCAATGGCATTGGATATCCCAATGTAAGGGTAATCTTAAACACCATTATTTGCTTGGTTAAAATCTCTATCTAATTTTTTAATTTAGATGTATGATCATTCACTATATTTTCAAGGCATTGGAAATAAACTTAGATCCAACCTAATATGTATCTGAGGTTGATATCGAGTTAGGATTCATCTACATCCCTTTGTTTGGTGGTCACATAGTTTTCTATTTGAGTTTTGGTCATTTCCTAATTAATATGTTCTTCCATATGCCAATATTTTTCTATTATCTCGATTTTTTTAGTTCCATCATGTCTAAACGACCCTAGTTCATTGATACATATTAATTGTTCCTTTTTTAAGGGTTTATACATATCATATTCCCTTTATAGACACACATAGATATGGACCCTTGAAATATGCCATTTTGGCAAAATGGATCAAAATGCATGGAAGCCAACATAGCATCCAGATTTAATTTTATATTTTATTTGAATTGAAACATGTGTAATTAATTTATTCCAAGGGTTCTCAAATGATCTTAGCCCATTTAGAATCAGAATTTACCAAATGGTAAATTGGGTTCTTACATGGCCTTACTCCAGAAACTAATCCCTTATAATTAAATATTCCATGGTTGGTAAGATAGAATGTTTTGGTTTTTATAAAATGGATACTGTAATATCATTACTACCCTTTTAATGATTGGTTTAAAATGGAATGGTTTCATGGGATGTAATGGATTCTCCCTTTCATTTGTTTAATAAAAAGGCCCAATATGAAATGAATTTCTTAGTTACAAATTAAATTGATTAATGGATGGTGAACCCATGCATTTTTTTGTGGTTTGTTAAACTGATAACTGTTAAATAAGATACCTTGAATGAATTGAATATGTTTAAAGAAAAATGTGAGAGGTTTTTCAACATGTGTAAAGTGGTATATTTGATCACACCATAGTTTATTTGTGAAAGGGCTAACAACTTAACATAGGATGTATTTACGTATAATAATCCTATTTAATGTGAACATGCTTTATGTATTATAAATTATTATGATATATAGGTTGTAGGTATGATAGAACATCAGACCCCATGGGAAGGGATACAATGTGAGCTTCCCAATTGGAGCTAGGGGATTGATTGTTAGAGCACCTCGGGTGGTGGATGTCAATATGTTACATCACGATCCTTCTAGCATGAGTATCCCAAGAGATCGCAAGATATCTTGGAGTTAGTCAATGTGTTATATTATGATAGATTCCCCTATTATATGGATTTATGAGTGTTAGATCCTGATCAATCCCATAATATATTTATATATTCATATATATATATATTGATATCATCTGACATACCATCCATGGGTGGATGTCAGTAGATCTGCATGGTATCCTTTAGGAACCTAAAAATGAGGGTATTCATGTCTTCATCATTGTTTTACCTTCCTTTTATTACCTGTACATTGTTTAGTTGTGGGGAGTTACTCGTGTTACATGTAAACATCATTGCTGGTGGCCTACAAATATTTGTATCTATACCCAACATAGGACACACATGGATCCCAAGATGACTATGTTGTTGCAGCTACTGGTAAGGGTAAATTCCCTTCTATAGGTTGTTTAATAGTTCTAGATAGCTAGATCTTATGATCAGAAGATCGAGCATTGGAGAAGAGGATTGGGCTTAGGGTTAAGAGGGCTTGTGAAACTGTTCTTATTATTTTTTTCTTTTTCACTACTGTACAACAAGCTTGTATCTGTTTGTTCATTTATACATTCTCTTAATTCAATAAATCATTATATTAGACACTTATACTGATGTGACAACCCAATCATTTATGAATAAAATTGTATTTTCTTTTAATGTATTATGGATATTGAAAAACATGAACTCATTTTTTTATTATTGGGTTTAAATGATCGTTATGTATTAATACCGTTGATCATATATCCATTTAACAATGATGACATGACTGATATGAATATATGGTTTTAAAAAAAATTATTTCAACCCAGAAAAATGAGAGGATGGCCTCATCCGATAGACTAAGTTTGTACACAGCTCATTTTTAGAGCTTGTTAGGGCGATAACATCATTGGACTTTTCTATTGACCAAGTGCAAGCTGAGATTTAAAACATTAATCTTGAATGGAATCACCCATGGGAAGTGTTGATTTAATAGAGATTACCACCATGGAGATGTTATATGAGCCACCAAAAGAGTTTTTCACAATCACACACCATGCCCTTAGGTCTTAGGTGGGTGTTATAAGGGGTTCTGCAATAAAGTATTAGTTACTTGTTGTGAAATCATTTTTTATAAATAAAAGATGTATTCCATCAATTTATTTATAAAAATATTCTTTCTTAATAAATGATGAATTTGATAAATTGACTCTTTGCGTAAAAATGGTACTTTTGAGAAATACATATATTATTATATTAAACTAAGGTTTTATAAATAATATTATAAAAACAATTATTATAAATGATGATTATATCAGTTCATTATCTGTAAATGATTAGATAATAAGTTTGATAAGAGTTATATTTTTTATACGATAAAACATAAAATGTATTTTTAATGAATTTATTTTATGGAATTAATGAATTTTTGAAATAATTAATATTTTGAATAAATATTACTATTAAATTAATTTTATGAATAATAAATTATTATAGAATTTTTATTCTGTCAAATTCAATTTATAATAAGGATTGATTTTTTTGTCAAAACCCATGAATTTTTAATAAATATCAGTTTTCATTTTAAAAGTAAAAATTCACATATTTAGAAAAAAATTTAGATAAGCTAAATATTTTTTTGGAATAATGATGTCTAAATTATAGGTGAATTTTTCATTATTTTCTGAGACTCGATTGTTATGGTAAAAATTAAATATCGTATAAATAAAATATGTGTTTTATGAAATCATAATGACCCCAAAATGATATAATAAATACTATAATTGGTATTTTCGTCCCAATATATATTTCCTAAATAAAATAATTTTATTTTTAATTTGTTTGAATTATTTTATAATTCCGTAGTAAATCCCCTGAAAATTTAAAATATATTTTATGATTTTAAATTCATTTCATTACTAATGTGACTCACCTCCACATAATCAAGGCTAATATTTTAATATGTTCGGTCATTGGACTTATAAAATAACTTTTTTCCCTCTTATTTGGTAAAAACCCTAGGAAAAACCCTTGGGATGTTTTGTGGATTTTAGTATTTAAATATATATATTCCAAAACCAATGTTTGTGAAATATTAAAGAGTTCCCCTCTCATTTCTTATATAAACCCAATCAAAATCCCACTTCTCTTCACTAAAAATCTGATGAGCACTTCACTAATCTATCCTTCCCTCTCTAGAATCCTCCCAAGGAATCTAAATCTCTCAATAATCCTCTCTTCATGATTTTTATGTCACACACTCAGGTAAGGGATCCTCACTTTCCTTACTTTTTCAATATTATCCAAGTTTCCTTATATTGTTACACCATTAAAAATTCAATTAAAAATGATGGGGTATGTTTTATCACCACCCCAATACTTCCATTATTGTTTTTGAATGATGATATTCCTCATTATCTCTAATTAATACGCCTAATGTACGTGTGTTACCATGTCGATATTACGTAAGTGATTCTATCTTCTCATTACAGTTCAATCATTTATTTTATATTATGAATCTAAATACCATTTCATATGTTGGGATATTATGTCCCATGTTACCCTTAGTTCCTATATAATTTATAAATTATTAGAGTCCCTTTCTCTTTCATAAACAAATTTTCTGAATTTCCATATGATGCAGTTATGCAGAAGAATTTTCTCTGTGATTTTCTTATGACAAGATCATCGTGTAGGGAATATCATACTCATTTCTTTATCAATGGTTTTAACCTTTATGAACACACACATATTTAATGGTACTTGCATGTATTTTTTAACCATTTTTGATTGTGAGATAAATGATGATGTTGATTGAATCCATGTTGTATGATATATGTGATACACTCATGCATGTGATTGAAATGATTATAAGGATGCCCCCTGATAGAGCTCCAACGCATTGGGAAATGTTTAATATCATGATACTTCATGGTGGGATAAGGTTTTACCAGATTCATTTTAGGAATTTTTCCACCATGTAGGGACAAGGGTTTACATTATTATTTTATGTTAATGATTCAAGGTTTTAAGTTGTTTTCACATTACTATGTAATGATGATTATTTTATATCATACCATTATGTTAATATTTCTCTTATACTCTATTGATATTCCTATTGCATAAATGGTATTGTATTCTTTATGTTATGCCTTATTTACTCCCTTATTGGGCTTTATAACTCACCTTTTTTGTATGTCCTCAGGCTATCCCATGCAATGTTAAGTACAAAAAACTATTGTAGTCATGTAAAATAATTTTTCAATAAAGATGTTGTATTTTATGTCTTACGTTGTCATGTAATGTTCCAAATCCCAAAAAAACACTATAACACTCTATCTTTTGGGTTGTATTATGTGTTATTTTATGTAATAAATTATGTTAATGTGTGTAATAAAAAGTAGGGTTTTTATAATTGGTATCACAAGATAGGTTTAGTTATTTTTTTGGATTAGGAGTAGAAAATACATGTGAAATACTAAGGGATACGACTAATTATAAGAAAATAATACCTTTATTTTGGTGTGTATAGAGTAAGAGGTTTATCAACTGAATAAATCTCTGTCTGGATGTGAAAAAGTAGAGGTGGATCTAGAACAAATGTATCTAGTAGTAAAACCCAAAAACACTTCATTGAACTAGACTTGAATGGGAACTGGTGCACAACAATGGGACTTTCTTCACTCTTGGTTCGATACTCTCAATTTTTATGCTTTGGTAAATTCATAACCTTATTATGAACCATTATTAAGGGAACAAAAAAACCCCAATGAATATATGTTAGGAAGTAAATCCTGGATAACATAGATTGAACCCTATAAATTCATAAGTTATGTAAATAATTTTAATTTATAAGTTATTCCTTTTTTCATTTGATTCACCTTATATGTTCAATATTTTAAAATAGTTACACTAAATTTTTCTTTTATTCTAGCTAATGGACAATAATATGGGGACTCAAGCTAACAACCGATTTAAAGATCAATGTGACGATCATTCTAATGGGATGAATAATCTAATGGGAGTGGGAATCTAAAACATTGTAATGATACTCTCTCATTTAACTCGTGTATTGAACATAACCAGGGGACATGGGGTACATAAAACCACCCCCCATGAAAGAATAACTCACAGTTAAGATCTTCCTAAGATAAAGGACTCCTACATTCAATGGATCATTTAATCCCTCAAACTCCGAACAATAAATCAACTCCATTGAAAATATATAATCCATCATTTAATTTTCTAAACAAGAGATGGTTCTTCAGGATGATTATCGTATGGAGGGTGAAAAAAATAAATGGTGTACATTGATAAAAAAAATATGAAGTCTGAATAATAGATCTAGGGGTTGTAATGGGAGGACTTCTAAAAATTGTTTTTCAATAAATAATTTCATCTCACCCTCCAACATAATAAAGAAGGGTAATTAGATTCCCTTAAGAGAAAAATATGATAAATCCATCGGATTGTATACGGAAGACATCACAAGGATTTCACAATATGCCTTCTACTTTGACGTTACCCCCGAATGAATGGTTGACCACTTCATTGGTGGGATGGCACCTAGCCTATGGTAATCCATATAGATCTGTGATTTAGATAGATATGTGTAAATTGTATGATATTCTCTATATGTTGAAATGGAGAGTGGACAATCTCATGGATATCATGGGTATAAGTGGAAAGTGGAAAATAATTCTGGTAGACTGATAGATGAATCCAATGGTGAAAAACAATTCTAGCACCCCACTTTCATATGGTGTGGAAATAAGCAACCCAGAAAATTCCTGGATGGGATGAGGAAATACTTTAGGTGTGGAAGAGAAGGTCACCAGGTCAATAAAATCTGATAAAAAACACCCTATACTACGATAGAGTATAGGAACCCTCCATTCAACACTCAATGCATTTTTCATTATTAGAAATGCAATGATCCAAGTATTTTTCGAATAAGTGAAAATCTAAGGGTTTTTGGAGGCAACAAACAACCTTTAAGGAATCAAGGGTGAGATTTTTCCATCACTACCACTGAAGCGAATCCTATAAATGATGGGGTGATAGGTACGCTAGTTATTCATTCATGAATAGTGAATATAATTTTTCATTTTTGATCGAATCATTCATCTATATCCCAAAGGTTTAGTATAATAATAAAATCATCACATCAAATCATGGAAGTAGAGATGTCAGTGAGAATAAAAAATTAGAAAATTATTGTGTCCCATGAATATGACTTCTCCCTTATCACAATGTGTTGATTCAACTTCTCAAGGAACCTCAACATACTATTTTAGGTGGAATATGATGAAATTTTTGGCATGGATTGTATTTACCTATAAAGATCCAACATAAATTTCTTTTAGAGTAAAATCACTCTTCATATGTCAAATCGACCACCGATTCAGTACAAGTTCAAGGAGGATGATGAATCATCTTTAGAAACATAAACTCAAGTATCAATATTATTTCCCTATGAGCACGCGTATTATGATCATACGATTTAGTCTAAGGAATGAACCACCCTCGAAGACATTCTTATTGTGATTTAATTCACTGATGTGTTCTCTGAGGAATTTTCTAGTATTCCTCCTAGAAGAGATGTTTAATTCTCAATTGATCTTATTCCTTGGGTGTTTCAAATATACAAGACTTTGTATAGAATGGATGTTTTCAAGCTTAAGGATCTAAATAAACTACTACAAGAGAGTCTATATAATGGGTTTTTATGCCCATGTGTTTTACCATGGGGTGCACCAGTCCTCTTTGTCAAGAAGAAGGATGGGTCAATGTGCCTTTTCATTGATCATCATGAGCTCAAAAAAATCCTGATAAAGAACATGTATCCTTTTATAAAAAATTATGACCGGTTTGATCATCAATGTGGAGAAAAATACATTCCCAATGTGGATCTACAGTTAGGATATTACCAAGTATGGTTGAAGAAGGAGGATATCCCCAACACTAATTTTCGTACAAAGTAAGGGAAATATGATTTCAAAGTAATGCCTTTATACTCACTAATGATCCAAAAATATTCATGTAATTGATGGATAGAATCTTTAGGGATTACCTGGATTTTTTTTGGTATTTTTTATAGATGATATTATAATATACTCAAAAACTATGGAGGATCATGAGGAGAATCTATGAACTATACTAGAGACCATGATAAAGGATAATATCTATGAAAAGTACTTAAATTGTGAGTTCAGGTTGAATAATGTCTCATTCATGGGAAATATCATCACAAACAATGTGATATATGTGGTTCCCTCCATGAAAAATGCAATTGAGGGATGGTCGAGGCCAACATCTGTGACCGATATCCGATGATTCCTTGGGTTATCTAGATATTATCATCGATTTTTGAGAATTTTCTGATGATTTTCAAACCCTCTTAATAATCTAACTCTTAAGGGAGTCATGTTTATAGGGAATAATGAATGAAAAAAGAGACTCAATGAATATAAAAGGAGGCTTATGACTGTGATCATGATCACACTACCCAAAAGTATAGAACGTTTCATGGTATTCAGTGATGCTTCAAATAAAGGAATGGTTGTGTGTTGCTGTAAAATGACAATTTCATTGCTTATGATTTAAGTAAATTGAATGTTCATGAGCAGAACTATCAAACACATGATCTAGAGTTGGATGTAGTGTTCTTCGATTTGAATATTTGGCGACATTACCTCTTTGGGGAAAAGTAAGAAATGAATTAAGATCACAAAATCCTCAAGTATATTTTCATACAGAAATTGTTGAATATACACCAAAGAAGATGGTTAGAGATGATAAAATACTATTATTACTCAATTGACTATCATTTAGGGAAAGAAAATAATGTGTAGATTCTCTATGTAGAAAAGATCCAACAAATAATTCATTGATGAGGATTGAAAATGATATAATCATCTAATATTTCATGAAAATGGAAATGAGAATCATAAATAAGGGAACATTATCAATCCTCTCACAAATTATTTCTCAATAATCTCTTTTAGAAAGGATAAAGGATGCTTAAAAGAATGATTTAAAAATTTAGATGAAAGTTGAAACTATCCAAAAGAGAAATCCTTGGAGTTAAATTCTAATTAAGAAGTCGTTGTGATATGTGGGACAATTTTATGTGTTCTATAAAATCTATTGTTAAAGAAAGAACCTCTAGATGATGCACATTGTTCAAATTTCTCTATTCACCTAGGAAACACAAAGATGTATAGAGATATATGAATGAATTAAGGGTGGGATAACATGAAGAAGGAGATTGTTATGTATACATAAAATTTACTAGTATGTCAGAAAGTGAAGGCTGAGAGGCAGAAGGATAAGGGGATGATGCAACTATTACCCATAACAACATGGAAATCAGAGAACATCACCATGGAAATTATCATTGGACTTCAGAAGACATCCAAGGAAATGATGCTTTTTGGGTTGTTATGGGTCGTCCTATAATGACTACAGACATCATTGAAATTAGAGGGGATTTATCATTAGATCAACTGGAATGTATATACATCAAATAACTAGTAAGGCTGCATGGTGCACTACTATTGATTGTATCTGATCGAGATCCAAGATTCAAATCAATGTTTCGGAAGAATATCCATAATGATGTTAATGTTGAGCTGTATGTCAGTATTGACTGTCATCCTTAAATTGATGGAAAATATTAACAGACTATCTAAACACTTGAGGACATGTAGATATAATTCTTAATGGACATCAAAGGAGGATGGGTTCAATATCTTACTCTGGTAGAATTCTCTTACAATAATAGTTTCCACTGAATCATCCAAATGGATCCTTATGAATCCCTTTATGTGAATTGGTGATCAACACAAAAATTTTGGGATGATGTTGGGGAGGAAAACTTATAGGTATAGAGATGATCGATGAAATGGTGCTATAGGTTAAGACCATCCAGCATCACATTAATGTTACTTAGAGTCGACAAAAGAGTGATGATAACAATCATTGACGAGACCATGATATTGATTTTGGAGACATGGAATTTCTATTCATATCAAAAAGGAAGAGAGTTATGAGATTTGAGAAGAAGGTAAAGCTTAGCCAAAGTTACATCGACCATTCAGAGATCCTTGATCGCATTGGAGTAGTGGCATATCGACTAGCACTCCCACCGAACCTATATCAAGTACTCTATGTATTCCATGTATCACTCTTGAGGAAGTACATACCTAACCCATCACATGTTCTAAATCCATACAATGTACCATTATCTAATAACCTCTCTTATGACGGGAAGCGAGTGAAGATGTTATATCATAGAGAAAAAGTACAATGAAATGGGACGATGGCTCTCATCAAGGTGTTGTGGAGAAACCACATGTTTGAAGAATAAATCAGGGAACGAGAGGATGTGATTAAGTAGAGTTACCCTCAACTGTTTTAGTGTGGGAAAAGGAAATTTCAAGGGAAAAATTCTTAAGGTGGGAATGTTGTAATGACCAAATAATTTATGAATCAAATTCCATTTCTTTTAATATATTATGTATATAGAAAACACACACACGCTATTTTTAAATTATTGGTTTTAAATGACTGTTAAGTATCCTTACAATCCATAATATAACCAATGAACAGTGATCACATGACTGATATAAATATATTTTTTTTTGTTTTTTTAAATCTTTTTGACATAAGAAAAATAGATGATTTCCACATCGTGTAGACTCGAGGCATACAAAGCTCATTTTTCAGAGACTAAAAAGAAGGTTTCATTACTAGGGTTCTCTCTTGACCAAGACCAAGCTGAGATTCAACACACTAAGATAGAATGAAATAACATACCTGAGTAGTTCATGTTAATAGAGATTACCACATGGCCGATGTTATTCGAGCCACACCATGAGTCTGTCACCATCGCAAACCTCACCCTTAGGTCATATATAGGTGTTATAAGGGGTTATGTAATAAGGTATTGGTTACTTATTTTCTAATCTCATTTAACAAATAAAATTCTTATAACATCAATTCATTTATGAGAATAGTAATTCTTAAAAATGATGAATTCGATAAATTGTCTCTTCAGTTAAAAATGGTACTTTTGAAAAGTATATATATTATTATATTGGAAAAAGTTTTTTATTAATAATATAACAAATAAAATTATTATAAATGATGATTATATCATTTCAATATCTGTAAATGATTAGGTAATCAGTTTGATAAGAGTTATATTATTTATACGATAAAATAGAATGTTTATTTTTAAATAATTTATTTAAGGAATTAATAATGTATTTAAATAATTACTATTTTTATAAAATATTTTTATAAAATTTTTTTTACGAATAATAAATTATTATATTATATTTATTAATATTAATGTAAAATCTATTAAGGATTGCAAATTATTTTTGTCCAAAACCGTGAATTTTCAATAAATATTAGTTTTTATTTCAAAAGGGGAAATTTAAATATATAGAAAATTATTTATATAAAATGAATATTAATTTGGGAATTAGGTTGTCAAAATTATCCAATGGGGAATTTTCATAATTTTCTGAGATAGTTCCATTTTTTGGTAAAAATTAAATACTGTGTAAATAAAATATGTGCTTTTTGACATCATAATGACCCCAAAATGAGGTAGTAAATAAAATAATGGATATTCTCTGCCAAATATATTTTTTACCATTAAAATAATGTGATATTGTAATTTGTTTACTTATTTTATTAATCCCAAGTAAATCCTCTAAAATATATAAATATATTTTATGATTTTAAATTCATTTCCTTAATAATGTGATACACCTCCACATAATAAAGGATAATATTTTAATATGATTAGAATTTTCCCATATAAAATATTTTTTAAAACTCATATATGGAAAAAACATATTAAAATACAATGGGAAGGTTTTTGGTTTTGAATATTTAATTATATAGATCCCAAAATTTATGTTTATGAAATATTAATGAATTCCCCTATCATTTCATATATAAACCTACGCAAGATCCCACCTTTATTTGCTCAAAATCATTGGAGAACGTCCCTACTCTATCCTAACCTCTCTATAATCCCCACAAGGATTCCCAAACTCTCATGAATCCCCTATTCATGATTTTGAGGTCACACACTCAAGTAAGGGATCTTTACTTTCCTTCCTTTCTCATTATTATCCACGTTTCCTTATACAGTTACACCCTTTAAATTTCAATTAAAATTATGGGGTATGTTTTCCCACCTCTCCCATACTTCTCATATTATGTTTTAATGATGATAGACTCCATTATCTCTCATTAATCCCTCCATTGTATACATGTTACCATGATAGAATTCCATAAGGGATATCTCCCTTATCATTACTGTTCAAGCATTTATTTTATATTGTGCATCTAAATCGCATTTAATATGTAGGGATATGATGTCCCATGTTTCCCTAACTACCTATAATATGTATAAATGATGAGAATCTCTGTTTTCCCTCATAAACCCATTTTATGAATTTATATATGGCGTATTTATGCTGCCTAATTTTCACCATGATTTTCTAAGCCAAAAATCATCATGTATGGATTACCATACCCATTTATCTATCGAGGGTATTCAACTTTATGCACATAATACTTTTTAATGGTACATAAATTTTATAATTCCACCTTATTTTATCATGGAATAAATGACGATCTTGAATGAATCCATGTTATATGATCTATGTGGCACACTTAATCATGAGATTGAAATGAATATAAAGGGTGTGCCCGGATAGAACTCAAATGCATTGGGTAATGTTTAGTATCATGATACATCATGTTAGGAAACATATTTACCTGATTAATTTTAGGACATTTTTCCACAATGTTGGTTCTAGATTTTAGAAGATTCCTTTATGTTGATGATGCATTGTTTTATGTTGTTGCCATATTTCTATGTTAGGATGATCATGTTATATCGTGCCTTTATTTTAATGTTTTTATTATGCTACATTGATATTCCTATTTTCAAAAATGTATTGTATTCTTCATTTTATTCCTTTTTTACTCCCTTAATATAATTTATATCTCACCCTTTTCTTGTGTATTTCATCAATTTATCCCATGTAATGATAGGTACAAAAGAATTTTCTGATCATGTAAAATAAGTTTTCTATAAAAATGTTATATTTTTTGTCTTATGTTGAAATGTAATGTTCCTAATTTTCAATGAAACTAGTCTTCTTGATATTATAGGTTGTATTAATTTCATTATTATGTAATAAATGATCATAATGTGTTTAATAAAAAAGAAGGGTTGTTATAATTGAGTATTTTGGTTATATTATTCATTTATTCAGTTATCTATTTCTTCTATGATTTGGTTATTTAGTTAACTATAATTATTTCCATATTTATTTTTTATTTCTAGTGTGCTGTGATTCTGCAAGTATCAATTAATTGTGGTATCTGTTGTGATACTTTGACATTTGGGTAGAGTATCACTGATATACTACCTTTTTGTATCACTTCTAGTCGGTAGCCTCTGGAAAACAAGGATACATGCATGAGGTAATGTGGCCAACCAATCATGGGGCATGTGTTAAGTGAAATCCGAGTATAGGACTTCATAAAGTGGTATCTGAGGGTTTCCTTTCCTAATCTACTATTTGTAACATATATAATGGAGATTGGGAAATGTTGGGGGATTAGTCACATGTTGTACTTGGGCACTATTAACCCATGTTAAGGGTAAAGGCTAGGTTTCTTAAATTATCATTATTGTTTTGTTTATTAATATTTTCATTGATATAATTTAACCATTGGGTGATTTACATGTCATAATAGGCGGTTGATGTTGATGTAATTGAAATTTTGATTTCATTACCTTGACCTAATGAAATTAGGGTTTTGTAATAGACTATTCATTATCATAAGCACAAAATAAATTATAGGCCATGTACCTTTCCATGCCATGTTTAGTTTTTAGTCTACATTGGATATTTCATGTTTACTATCCCTTGTTATATCTATTAAATTGTTATGGAATCTCTTAAAGAATCGTTAATGTGCTTTGGTCTGATTTTATTAGGTGTCACATTTGGATTCATAAGGTATATTGGCCCTTTAAAAAAGGACTATGGACCCTTGTGGACCAAAAAATGGAATTCTATCTAACTCAACACTCTTAATGTAGTTTAATTACATGATCCATCATAATTTAAATGATTATGAAATCAAAGTGAATTCCATGTTTTTGTTCACAAGGTGTACGTGCCCATATGGGGTGAAAAGTGGATTATCATTGGATCCATCCATTTCAAATTTTTTAAATGATTAAATGAGAACACCATTAAATATATAATGACGTATAACTAGAGAGAAATTATATTACACTTTTGTAACATGGAAAATTGTCCCAAGACTATCTTTAGTTGTGGGTAGTGTGTGTTTCTTCCTTTTCATGGACTATTATGGTCAACTCGATTGTCTGGACTAGGATTTTTAGCACGCAAAGAGAACTGATCTTCCTTATAGGAAGGATTGAGTACCTATCCTTGTTTCTTAAATTAAATCTTTTTATTTTTTCAACTCACTTATGAGTTGTTTTTTTGGAATTGAATAATTATTCATCCATTATGACTTTGAGACATACTTTTTGAGGATTTTGGCGATCATATTCTTGAGGTGGTGTGAAATGAGTCACCATTCATTCCTACTGTTGAACCACCTATGGATCCTATTTTAATTAATAGATTTTGGCGTTGGTTACTAGTTTCGAGAGGTTTTTTTTGTGTATGATTCAGGGAATGCATGATGGATTTTTACCTTCCCTGGGTAAGGTAGAGTTGAATTACGAGTTTCAGTAGTAGCATCCTCCCACCTTTTTGAGGGATAGTCGACCACATGTTCTGGAGTCTTAGATCGAGGTGATATTATCTATATTCTATAACCTAGTTATTCCTCCATAGTGAATGGTTAATATATAATCTTACAAGATTCAGGACTCGGCTAAGAGGTGGTGGGATGTCATCACCCAGGTAGACCAGAACAAATACATGGTCTATGCAGATTTTCAGGCCATCTTTTATGATTTATTCTTTCCATAGACATGAGGGATTACAGAGCCAGTGAATTTATGTACCTTTAGTAGGGGACATTGTCATTTATGGGATACCCATCCCTTTTCACTATGATATAGTGTTTTTCTCCCTCCTTAGTTGTAGATGATCTGATGACTTGTATATGATTTGAGGATGTACTATGTTACTCCATCTGATCATAGGTCAGTGTATTCATATTGATGGCCATTTTTTAAATCCTCTACTAGGACCTAATTACATATAGAAATATGATAGGTGATTATGGATCAATCTATGTTTGGTTAGTACCTAGGGATTCCATTGGTTCTTTATCATGGTGAATGTGACATTTTGATGTTTCTTGTAGAGGAATCAACAATCATGCTCCTAACACAGATAGTATTATTTTCTTTCATCCATATTGAATTATATGGAACACTATGTTTCTATGTCTGTGGGATCTAGTAGAGTGTAGATTTTTTGGTAGTATGGGTCAAATTCAATGTTTCTATAGGATATTCATAGTAGTGTCTAGAAATAAGGGATCTGCACCTACTCCTTGATCAGTGACAGGTTTAGCAGGATCATATAACTTAGGTAGCTAGAATACCATCAGCTAATTAGACAGAGGTAGTGGTCGAGGTAGAGGCAACCATGAATATGATTCTCATTTCCAGTAGAACGAGCCTACTCAGGGTAGTTAGGCATTGACTCAGGGTCATGGTACATGCCTGTTAAATGTATTATACCCTACACCACATGAGAAAATCTCCCGACCATCTATTATATGAGGTACAATTCTTGTCGTCCCTACATTAGTATCTAGTTTATTTGACATAGATGTGTATCATTCATTTTTATCTATGAAAATCACTTAGAGTTTGGGCCTATACAATGAGTACTATCATGGTGTAATGAAGTTAGATACACCATTAGGTATCCATTCATAGGATGTTCATTGCTGTTAGAATAGTTCCCTTGAAATAAGTGGGTACCTATTAATATTAAATATGAACATCCTTAACATTTAATTATTTGAGTTAATCATTTGCGTTGATTGTTTTGTTCCCTAAAAATACCACATTGACTTCTATCAGTTAATGGTAACATTTATATGACAAAAGGGTGTTACACATGTGAAAAATGAATAATTGGATGTCCAAGATTCATGATCATGACTCCAACAATAAAGGATAGGTGACATGATAGTGTAAGTCATTAGTCATGGGATTGATGACATGGGTTTATAACTCGGTGCCTTTCCTCCAATAGTGGATCATTATAGTGACATATTTCTAGAAGACTTCTCTGGTCAACCTCCAGTGAGATAGGTAGATTTTACCATTGATATTATACTTGGATCATCACTTGTGACCATTCCTCATTATTTGATGGCACCTAAGGAGGTAGTGAGGATTAAGAATCAGTTGGAAGATCAGGTGTGAAAGGCCTTATATGCACCAACAATTCTCTTTGTGGTTTTAAATAATTCTTTCCATGAATGTGGATCATACCATTAATCTTTAAGTGGATTACAATTAGTTAAATCATCTTACTATCAATATCCATTATATATTTCATAAAATAGTTGATATCTTCGATCAACTTTGAGGAGAAAAATTGTTTTCATAGATAGACCGGTGGTCAGGATATCATAAGTTGTGTTTTAACACTTTATACATACCATTAAGAGAATTTATTAGTAGGTATGGCCTTTATGAGTACCTAGTTATGTCGTTCGGACACACAAACACACACGCATCATTCATTTATCTTATGAACCGGGTCATTGACCCATATATGGATTCGATTTTTATTATCTTTGTTGATGATATCTTGGTTTATTCACACTCTAGATATGACTATTCAACCCATCTTGATATTTTTTTGAATACACTAATAGAGAATTAGATCTAGGATATTCTTAGTAAATTACACTTATTGATCGAAAAAGTCCACTTCATGGGTCTTATGATATCAGATTTATGAGTTTTAGTTGACCATGAGAAGTGAGATTTGTGGTTTCATTGGAATATCCCAAGAACATATTTTATATTCAAAGTTTATTAGGGATTTAGGGATACTATATATGCTTCATCCAGCAGTTACCACACCTTGAAATACTAATTAATTTACTGAAAAATACGGGTTTAAAATTAAAATGTTCTGAAGCTTGTGATGTATCCTTTTAGTAACTGAAGGGAAGGATATCTTCAGCACTGATAATGATTCTACTGGAGCCAGGAATGGCCTATACAGATTTCTATGATGCATTGGTTGTTTTTCATGGAGTTGTTTTTATGGAGGATGAGTGAGTTGTTATATATGGTTCATGATTGTTGAGGCCTCATGAGAAGAATTACCAGATGCACGATCTTGAACTCCCTACTATATTACATGACATACGCAGTTGGAGAAAGAAATTAATGGGAGAGAATCTGGTGGTATTCATGAAGAAAAAATGTCTCAAATACTTATTCATATAGTAGGATATGAATCTCATCAATTATAGGTGGGTCAAGTACCTATAGTCATTTGATTTCATATTCCCTACATGCCAAGAAAGAGGGATTAGGTCTTCAATGCTCTAAGCCAAAAAACTCAAACACAAGCAGTTCAACAATTTAGAAATCAATGGAATGTTATGGACTTGTTAAAATAGATGCATGTTGGGGTTGAGTAGGACCATGGTAAAACTATTCTCTCATCCTTAGTGGTGAAATCTAATCTCCGGGTATGGGATCGTCGATATAGATATTTGATCCTGAAGTCCTATTCCTACAAGAATGTGTCTTAGACAAGGATACATATTCTGGTTGGAAAATAAAGGGGGATAATATTGTGTTTTTCTATGAGTATGTATTGGTCACTGTAGTCATTATAGAAGAGATGATGTGGGATTTAAATGCATCAAAATAGGTGGTTCACACCAGTGTCACCAAAATGTATCTATATATATGATTACAATACTTGTTGGTTAACATAAAACAGGAGATAATAAGTTTCATCACACTATGATCGACCTGTCAGAAGGTGAAGGAAGAACATCAGTGTCCGGCAGTGAATCGTCAACTATTTTCTAGTACTGAGTGGAAATGGGATGATGTTCTGATGTAATTAATTACTAGTCTATCCAGATAATCTCATGGAAATGACGTATAGTGGGAGTTCATTGATCATTTTATAAAGGTCACACATTTTCTCCCAATGTGAGAGACCTTCTATATATACAATATATAAAGGTTGTACGTCAGATAGTTAGTACATCTTATTAGATTTCTTCTCTCTATCATTTCTGAAAAAGACTCTTTTTTTACATCACGATTCGGGAGGATGTTGTAGAAGGCCTTGGGTATGTGGGTACTTATGATCATTGTCAATCACCTATTGATCGATGGATAGATGATGTGTGCAATTCATGTTCTATAGGATATGATCCATTCATGTGTCCCCATATTTGGGGTTTATTGAATGAATCATATTCCTCTCATCAAATTTACTTATAATAATAGATTTCATGATACCATCGAGACGGATCTATAAGAAGCCTTATATAGTAGGCCTTATCACTGAACTCTTTTGTAGATAAACATCGGGGAGGTAGCTACACTCAGACCAAATCATGTGCAGGAGACTAAAAATCAAGTCCAATTAATTATAAAGTGTACATTGACATCTCAGTCTATAAAGTAGTCATATGACAATAGACACTAGCAACCGCTTGATTTTGAGGTCAGAGGCCATTTATTCTTTTGGGTGTCACCTAGGTTGGTGAATAGATGCATTCTGAATTAGGTTAATCTATCCCTATGTTTGTTGAACCCTTCAATGTTGTGAAGCAGATCAGACCACTATCTTAATAGTTATCACTTCCTCACTGATAATGGTGTATGCATAATGTATTTCATGTATCTCACCTTTGCCGATACAATCTAGGCTATTCTCATGTCTTTCATCATGATGAATTTGATATAGATATGGATGCTTCCTTTGAGTTATATCTAGTGTGTATTATTGATCAAAGGGAGAAGACACTATATGGAAGCTATGTTTCTCTTGTACGATTTATATGGTTGCACAACAGGGTACATAAAGAGACATGTATGTGAGGAGCTGATATATGATCTCAATGGATAGAAATCTTCACTAACTGTACATTATTATAATCAAAAGGCCAAATGAGGGATGATTTCTTATAAATAGTGGAGTTTGTAACAATAAATATACTCAATGTAGTTATAGATCATTAGTTCTTCATTTTTAATATCATAAATGGCCTTAATTATGATTCTTAATCATGTATCAAGGGTCATGGGAGTGTCTGGGCTTGTTTGAGGTCCGGACTTCTTGAAAATTGGTTATGTGGTCGGGCCACATGGTTTTTCTAGATAGTGTGACCTCAGGTTCGTGTCCGTGTAGTAGCATATAGGGGCACCTGAATGTCCGCCCAGTTTGTATGTTACTGTGCATGCATAAGAACATGGTCGTGTAGCCTACTACTGTCTGGGCATACAAGCTTATTGCATGATTTGTGCATGGTTAGAAAACTATGAAACTAAACCATGCGTCGTGGGGATTAGGGAAAAATACCATTTCCCCCCCCCCACATAAACATTAAATATATTTTTTTATTTCTCTTACCTTCAATAGAAAATCTTGGAGATATTTCTTTCCTTTGAGCACAAACCCTCCTCTAGCTTCAATTAGCTATAACTCCTTCATCTAGACCCCATTTATCAATCTGTCAAAGGTGTGGGATATCCCATGTTAAGGATAACCTCAAACACCTTTCTTTCCACGATTAATCTTGCCATTTATTATGCTATTTAGACGCATTCACATTCTCAATATTATTTGTTCATTGAACTAAATCTCATATATCTTCCAATTAACATAAAATATAATTTCTATATTTAGGGAGTCTTCCCCTACGTCCCTATGGTATGTGGTCACATAGTATTACATTTTAGTTTAGTTATTTCATAATTAATTTGTTGTTCCATATACCAACCTTTTTCAGGAATCTCAATTTTGTTTGTTCATTCATGCCTAAATGACCCTAGTTTCTTAATACATGTGAATTCGTCCTTTTTAGTTTTTTATACATCACTCACGACTTTTATATACACACATTTGTGTCCCACCAATGAATTGGTTATTTTGGCCAAATTTCAAGAAATGCATGGAACCAAACATAGCTTACAGTTTGACTTTTAAATGTAAATTCCATTGAAACAGGTGTAATTAATGTATTTCATGCTTCATAAAAGGTTTTTGTTCCAATTAGAATTGATATTTCCGAAATGGAAAATTGGGTTGTTATATGGCCTTACGCTTGACCCTTATACCTTATAATTGAATCATCCATTTTTAGAAAGATAGAATGGTTCATTTTGTATAAGATAGATATTGTAAGATGGTTATTATCCTTTTACTGATTTGATTGTAAAAGTACTGATTTTAAGGGATTTCATGGCCTTTTCAGTACTAATGTTTTATAAAAGGCATCATATGAAATGAATCTCTTAGTAGAAAATGAACTTGATTAATGGATGGTGAACCCATGACATTGTTCATGTTATGTGAAAATAATAAATATTAAATGATATTCCTTGAATGAAATGAATACGGTTAAAGGGACACATGAGAGGTTTTTCCTCATGTTTCATGTGGTATGTTTGATCACACCTTGGTTTATTTGGGAAAGGATTGAGAACATGACATATAATGTATTTCATTATGATATCCTATTTAATGTTATCATGAATTATGTATTATAAATTTATATTTCATATATGTTTTGGAGCCATGGTACCATGAGAGCCCCTGGGATGGGAGATAATGTGTGCATCCCACCAGGATCCTGGGCTTGACTGTGAGAGATTACCTGGTAATGGAGGTCAGTGGGTTTAGTCCCGATCCTTCTATCATGATTATTCCAAGAGGTCGTGACAACTATTGGAGTGGGGTCCGGGGTTATATCATGAGAAATTACCCTAGTAGATGGACATATTTGTGTTATGTCTAGATCTATCCCAACATATATTTATATATTGGAATATATATAGTGATATAATCATAAATACCGTCTAAGGGATGAAGAAGTTAGATCCACCATGTGTTCAATTGGAACCTAAATGAGATATTTTTTATTTATCTAGCACATTTTTACTTTCCTGCTCTTACCTGCAAACTGTTTAGTTATGAGCACTTACTTAGGTTGCATGTAGACACAATCAGTGGTGGCCTACGAAATTTTTTATTCTAGCCCATACTCGGGTCTACCTTGGAAACCAATAATAATATGCTAATGTATGTACTATTAATGTTAAAGGCCCTTTTATGGGGTTTTGAATTGTTTTAATTTTCTTGATCTTTGGATTAGAGGATTGATAATAGGCTCGAGATGATTGTGGAGCTATTTTTATTGTATTTTTATTTTGTACTACTGTATAGAATGACTGTATCTATTTTTTCATTTCATTATTGTTATCATTATATGAATCATTATATCAGACACTACCAATGAGGTTTTTGGTTATGTTAGTCCATTATTGATTTCTTTTCATCTTGGTTATTTATTTAACTGATATTCTTCCACTATTTATTGTTTATATATGTAGAACAGTGAATTTTCAGTTGAATATTTTATGGTGTATCTGTTGTGCTACTCTGACATGTGGGTATAGTCTCCCCATTGTAATTCCTTTACACCATGACTGCTTGTTGGAAGCCTCTAGAATATGGGAAAATGTGCCTGAGATCATGCGGCCAACCGGTCCTGGGGAATTGATTAAGTGCAATCTGGGTCAAGGGTGTCACATCATCTTTGGGTCACGATCCGATACCGCTGATATATGTTCCCCCAAATGCATTGTGATTTAATTCATATGGATAATGGAATGGAAATCAAAGGGTTGAACTTCTCTTATCATAATGAAATCAGAAAACTTAGTAAAATGATCAATAAAACCCTAAAAAGCATCATTCATAAATGGAGTGTGTGTAAATCTAGTGATAAATTATATCTTAATATTCTCCCACATAAATAGAATTATAATTAGAGGTAACACAACTCCCTTAATATTTTTTCATTAAACCATCACCTACTGAAATACTAATAATCCCTACACAAAGTATGAAATTCCTCACTTTATACCATCCCACCTATAATGTTATATTGAACCCCTATATATATATATATATATAATTAGGGTTGATAGAGAAATTTGAAATATTATCTTTTTATAATAGTTCCCTCTTCAACACTTGTATAGATAGAACACATAATCTCTTCCCAAATATAAACAACTTATTCTATAAATTAATTTTCTCAATTTACCATCATTTATTTTGTTAATATACCTTTTAAAGTCCTATTTATCCTTTTTGGAAAACCCTATAATTTCTAGTAAGGATGGTTTAGAAATTTCCTGAAAATAATGAATGGATCCCCTTTCATAAAAATAACAATATCCATTTTCGATGGAAATATTTTTATAGGATCCCGATTAATCCTCAACATGTTCAAAACTACAAGTTCTCTACAACTAAATGCATTAGATACCTTTTTATTCTAGTTAGATTAGTATTGTATCATGAAATCACAGTCCATGAGTTCTTCCGACAATATACATTTCATCATGTTGAGATCCTTCTTAGAAAATATATAATCCAAACTTTGTGGTCAGTATATATATCACATATTTCTACATATAGTTAATTTATTGATATTTCCATGAAAATATTAAAGATACTACCTCATGGTCATGATATGGATTTTTATTTCATGGATTTTTAATCTCATTGATGTTTTGGTAATCACCCACTTCTTAAAAATATATACATAATAATTTAATTTCATTAATACATCACTATATATTAAAAAACCATCCATACCTGATGGTACAGTTGATATCGGTTCATTAATCATTCTCCTAATTATATCTTTAAAACATTCATCTCATTCCCTTGAACAATTAAATTTAACCTCATTTTATGTTAATATAGTTAATGGGATGGCCAACCAGGTGATATCTTGGAGGAACCACTGATAGTATCCATTAAACCATAACAAATATCATATCATGTTTATGTTAATTGGTGTAGGACATTATTTAAAAACCTTTTCATTTAATTGTCAACAAATAGTTGATCCATGGAGACAATAATTCCATGAATGTATACTCTATCATTTAAAATTCAAGCTTACTATATTTACCATATAATTTTTTATGGACACTAGAATAATTTTCATTTGACTCTAATTATCTTCATATATCAGACATTACATTTAGATATCACTAATCAATACAACCACATTGTTATCTAGAAAATCATTTAATAATCTTTTCAACACATAAATAAAGATATAAGGTGAATTATTCAATCCAAAAGGCATAAATATAAACTCATAATGTTCACACCCTATTTAAAATGTCATCTTTGGTATAACATCTTTTATCACCCTTAACTAATGATACACAAAGTGATTATTGGTATCTGAAATGTATAAGCATCCTTGAAGTTGATTGGATATGTCATCAATTAATGGTAAATAATACTTTGTATATATCACAATATCCTTTATCTTAAAATAATAATTAAAAAATATCATAGACCCTTCCTTCTTTATCCTAAATAAAATTGGGGATCCCTTTAGTGATACAATACGGTTTATAAATCCCTTATCACGAAAACTAATGAAATTATTTTTTCATGTCCACCAACTCCACTGGATCCATTATTTAGGTAGTCATATATATAGGCTTTTCATTCATAATTATTTTTATGGACAACTCATCTTCATGGTCTTGTTTTTAACAAGGTAATTCCTTTAACGAACCAAGATTGAAGTACATGGACATTACCTTTATTTAAAATAATACATGATACATTAAAAAAATAGGTGCCTATAAACTATATAAGTTTAGTGTCTTCAGAAACTCAGAACACATTCTTCTAGGTTGGTGAATGATATTTAACATCTCCCACAAAGATCTCCCACATTAGTTTCCCTACCCTAAACCTTTCATATATTTTGGGGAAAAGAAAACATATAAAAGGTAAGCTCAAATAATTAGTAAAGGTAAAAATTGAGAAAATAAAGAAAACCATAAACATAATAATAAAAAACATGATCAAAAATTCTTAATATCAAAATCATGAGTCATGAAATAAATCTATGTATTGCGTAAGGAATATATCATAAAGGAACATTAACCATGATAAAATAGCATTGATATAAAACATGGAATTGTGTCAAACCCATAATACCATAATATTATTTTCATAGTATCCATGTCATTGCTACCAAGACCATAATAGTGGGAAATGTCCATTACTAAACTGAGTTTACATGTCTTTCCAGCCATGTATTAATGAATCAGAATTATTTGTCATTCCATCCCTATATTACTGAAATAGATTTACTTTCTGTTCCAGTCATGTCTATATCCTAAGATATAAATAATTACTAAATTAATTGGAGGGAAATAAAGGTCCCACCCATCTCATAGTGAAACCATTCATACATGTTCCATAAAAAACATTTATCATAGAATAACCCATGATATAAAATGGGTTTCTTAAACATTATTCCATCATAATCCATATAAAATAAATTTATTTCATACTAAATTTTCCTTAAAAACACAATAAAATAAAATTAATAATATTTATATAAACGTAACCCTATTTTATAATATATGGAAAATAATTTTGATAAAACACTTAAACATAATTCCTGTGGAAAATATTCTTTCTTTTTCAAAATGCCACGAAATTTTGAAAGAAAATAATTCAATAGAGAATCATCGTAAAATCATGTATTCTAAGATTCATGGAAATAAGGTGCCATGAAACCATAAAAATACATTCATACAATATATGTTATAAAAGATTCTCCTTTTACTTTTTCTAGAAAAATAAAACAGTACATCAAATAAAATAATGACAAAATATTCCATTCATACCGTTTAATAAAAATTCAACAAAGTGTAAAAGTAACTTTATACAATTGTAGAAGAATGGAAATAAAATTACCTAATTGGGAAACAATGATGTGAATGATAAATATAAACCATTGAATACTTATTTATAAAAAATCTCAGATAAAAAGAGCCTGAAAAATTATCCATTACCTTAGGTCTGATTTCTCCCGTATGTGTCTGAAACTCCTCTTCTTTAACGTGCCCTCTTTAGATCTTTACCTTAGGGAACTAGAGTTTTTATTTTGATAAAAAAATCACCTCTAGAATGTAAAAATGGATTTTTATAATATAAATGGGTAGGGGAGGGTAATACATTAAGGATTGATTAGTTATTGAGAAATGAGGGAGAAGATTTCCTTTTATAAATGAGGTGAGTGGCACTTTTGGAAACCTGAAAAATATATATTTATAATAATATAAACCCCCACTCAAAAACATCCCAAATGACCCAATTTGTTATATGAGATGAGATAGGGTTTTAATATCATCATCCAATAAATGTTAGACAACTTTTTATGTCCATTGAAACCTTATCTATTCAATTTATCATTTAGTAATTCTATTTCATTTTACCATGGTAACAAATATTTCATTATTAAAAAAGAAAATATATTCTTATTTTATATCAATTATGTCTTAAATAAATAATATAGATCATTTTTTACAATATAATAGTTATTATATATTTTTAACAATGTTTTTTATTTTTAATTAATATAATAAAACACTATTTTGATAAATAATCTACTGGGTCAATTTTGAAACTATTCAATTTATTGATTTTAAAAAATATTAAAATAATAAGGTAACTTCAAACAAACACTTTTATTATATTTAAATTAATTCAAGGTTATCAATAAAATTAATTGAAAATATTATTTATCCCAAAAAAAAAATTGATAATAACATCTATTTGATATCTCCATTAATAAAATAATTACGACAATGATTTTGGTGTAATTATTTAATATCATAATTTTTGAGTAAAAAATAATATTAAAATAATTAGAAAACAATAAATTTAATATATTTATTTGGAATATGTGTAGTATAATTTAACTTCTATAAAATAAAACACTAAAAATGTTAGACTTCTTAATGTATGAATATGTCAACGTTAACATTACATTTAATAAAATAATATTAACGTCATAATCTATTCTATAGGTCTCTTAATTGTCATTATCTTGACAATTGGATGATTATGGTCGAGATATACTTGAAAAAATATATTTGGTCCTATTTTTGGGGCTTTTTATGGTAATTACTGTTTTAATAAAAAATATTGATTTCTCATCAATTATTTATTTTTCACATCATCAATGTATAATACTTTTAGGTAATTATTTATTTCCTAAAAATTAAAATTAAATTATCATGATTTATTTAATTATTTTATCATTCCATGGAATATTTCTTTCTATGATATCCCTTGTTTATCACTATATTAATATTATTATACTTATATAAAATGCGAGTTAGACATTTTGTCACTTTCATTGGTTTTATTAATATCTATGTCATTTTAATCATGAAGTGGACATTAAATGACTATTTTTTGAAACTAACCTATTAAGGGTAGAATTTTATTCATACAATGTGATTTTTTATGTATTTAGGATAATTTTATTTTCCTTATCATATAATTTGTTAGAGTAATTTACCTTTAGCTGCGTTAAATACAAATTACTATAGTTACTATTAATAATAATAAAATGTAAACTATTGACACTATTTGGAACCACTGATTCCAAATATAGAATCCATTTTTCATTTAAAACCTATATGTTTAAGTAATTAATTTAAAATTAATCCCATTTTTTGAATGAAAACATGTGTTTGTTTAAAATTTATAACATTCCAAATGATTGAATTTTTTTCACAATCGAATTCAATGTAAAATTAATGTTAGTGACCTAAATTTTATTAAATTATAAAAATTTATTCTATTTATAGTTTTAAATAATTAAATAACATAACTTAACCATATAATTTATTTTTAGGAAAAAATTTCTTTTCAGTTAATATTTAGCTTATTTTTACTATTCATCAAAATATAAAAGTTAGCAGAAAAATATCAAAAATTCATAAAAAGTAAAATTTTATATTCCAATTAGAAAGGTAATGTTGATTATTTCAAATTTAATTTATACATGTGTGAAATACTAGATTTCAAGTTAGTACACCATCAAAAGGCAGCAAAACTACATTTTTCAAAAAATACTTTTTCTATCCAAATAATTGAATTTGTTCTTATATCATATCGTAAAAATACATAAGATAAATGTTAAAATTCAAAATATGGTTAATAATATTCATAATGGCAATTTTATATACCATTAAAAAAATATTTTATTAATATATGATTGTTTAGTGAAACTCGGTATTGCGTACAACGCAAGCTATCAAGGAAGGTCACTCTTGCTTGTAACGCAATCCATATCAGTGTTGTGTGTTGTGAAAGTTTCCTTTGGTGTTTTATATACAATTATCCATAAATAGTTCTTTTATACATTAAACAAAATCTATAATTAGTGTTTCTTATATCATATACCAAATCAATGTTCCCTGTAGCATACAAAAAGTTGGTTTAGTATGAAATAAATGTTTAACATAGAGCATTAAAATATATGAATGAAAATATTAATTTATTTGAAAAAAATGGTCAATAAAAACATAGTTTGTAACATTATACCCCATTAAAATGATTGTATCCCTTAAAAGTCGTCATGGTTATAAATGGATTACAACTTGAATGTTTATTTTATTAAAACTCACACCATAAAAAAGGAATTAAAAAACATCATTTTCAAATGTTATGTAGAAACATAACGGTTACCCAAAGTAACTCATCACTAGGTTTCCAAAATGGAGAACATAAGTGGGGATTGAAAACATTGATATGGAAGATAAATATAACCATCAAGTTCTATTGTATAGTGATATTAAACAAGGTTTGGAAAACTTTAATAACCCAAAATCCATAAATAAATAATGATTAATTGGACCATGTGATTCATCGAATAAAAAGGTCCTAAGATATCATTTTTGGTTTTCAAGATAATTTCCCTAAACTTGAATAATTTTTCATGAGAATAAATACTTACTTTATTTTTCTACAATATCATCATTGTTCATGCCTTGAAAGTTTTTCACATCATATCATATTTAAAGAAATGATTTTGAATTATTCATTCTTGATGTGTTAGAAGATATTCAGATACAATGATGGTCATTTCATCTATGTAAACAAAAAGGTTTTCACAGGTAATCAAATATGTATAAGTCCACCTATATGGTGATAATAAATTAATCTAATAAATATGAAATAGAATATAACTTATATTACCCATAAATGGATAACATTACAATCCTTCCAAAAAATAATAATCTAAAAATCTAGAAATATTTGAGCTAAATATATTTAACATTTATCAACCATATCTTATAAGGTAGTTATTGGTTGTCACATTCCAAACATGTGAATATATTAACCATGTATTCCCTTAAAATATGATAATAACATGAATTAACATAGAACCTTAATGAAAACATGCATTCTATCAAAATCAACACTTTCCACACAACAAAAATTCTATATACTGAAACCATGATATTACTTATTCCTTATATTAGTTAGGAGGTCATTAATACTAACAAACATCTCATTATATCTTTATCGCTTCATTATGTTCATATCATTAGCATTCCAATAATATTTCAATCACTTCTCAGGTATATAGATACCATATACTTATGGAAAACCACAATGTACCGATACACAAATTTTCCAGTATTCCATAATACCATAAAATATATTCTACGATACTATTTTGGAATCCCATTACATAAACACATAATCATTCTAAAAATTTGTTGTCATTCTCAAAATGACCAATAGTGATAAAAATTTGTTTTTCTTTTTCATGGGCATTATGTGGTTGTTGGCCTCGACAATCATCCATAACCCTTGCATTAGGGAATTGGTTAGAATAATGCCCCATTTCCATTCACTTGAAACCCTAATTTCTGAGAAGTTCACTCTTTGGATATTTCTTTTTATTCCCATTACCTTGGAAGTACAATGATCTATGACCGTCTTTCCCACACTTAAAACATTAATCGGTCCCCTTTAGACGATTCCTTCCATGTTTCTTTCCACGCTTTGTGCATAAATAAAATCTATTCTTCTTCTCTATGTAATTTTTATAGTTTCCTTTTAATTAAATCATTCTTTTATTATCATAACCATGAGATAGATGAGAAATTTCAATCTCCCTTTTTTTATGAAGAATAAGTGGAAGTTATATATTGAAAAATATGTTCTTGAACTCATCCTATTCCATGGAGTAAATTTTACCATGGTTCCTCATATTCTTTATACATTCCCCCACAAATTCTCTATACCTTCCATGAAATAAGTTCCCATTTTGACCATTTCATGTTATGCAGAAATAAAAATGAAAAATATTATTTGAATCATAAATATAAATTTCTATGCAACTAACATATCAATTGTTCCACTAAAATAATGGAGATGTTTCCTTAAAAAAATTTAAGAGAACATTGTTCCCACAATTTTTCATATGGATTCCTAGTGGGATTTGTGGTCATTGAAAAAAGATTATTTATTAGATATTCCAAAACATTTGGTTGTTCATGAGTAAAATAATTGCATTTCCAATCACATCCATCATTAATGTGTTTTCTTTGGGTTACATCCATTGTCTAAAACCCAAAAAATTAGTGTGAGTGGTAAAAATCATACTAGAAAAACAACTTAATAAAGGGGGTGTACTTTCAATATCCAACATCATAGGTTTAATATTAGATAATTCATGTTCATTACCATAATTCTATGACTGTAACCTATTGTTATAATTTCCCTTAGATATATCCTTATACATACCTTGGAAATATCTATAGGTATTTCACTAATGTTTTCACTCTTATTTTCCAAAGGTCCACTATACCATTTATCTGATACCAACTCTAATGATACAATCCTGATGTTCAAGAACACTACATTTCTTTTGAAGAATACATATTAAATTACACAAATAGACTCCCAAATAGTGTATTAGTTTAGTGTCATTGGAAACTCAGAACACATTTTTCTAGGTTAGTGAAAGCTCTTTAACATATCCTATAAAGATCTTCCCCATTAATTTTCCTACCTAAAACCATTATTTATATCTTGGGGAAAAGAAATCATAAAAAGGGTGAGGTAAAATGATCAGTAAGGGTAAAAATGGAGAAAATTAATCAAACCACAAATATAATAATTTAAAAACATAACGAAATAGTTTAAATATCAAAATCATGAGTCATAAAATAGATAATAGCAGTATGTAATGCATAAATCATAATTCATCATTAACCATGGTAAAATATCATTGACATAAAACATAGAATTGTTGAAAGCAAATGAAAACATAATATGATTTCCATAGTAGCCAAGGAATTTTGACCATAATAATCATAGTGGAAAAAGTCCATTACTGAACTGGTTTTACTTGTCATTCTATCCATGTATTATTGAACAAGATTTACCTATCATTCAATCTCTATATTACTAAAGCAGATTTAATTGTCATTGCATTCATGTCAATCATAGGAGATATAAATTTTTACCCAATTCATTGGAGGGAGATATAGGTCCCACCCATCTCATAATGAAATCATTCTTACATGTTTCAAAAAAACAGAAATCATTCATCATAGCATAACCAATGAAATAAAATGGGTTTCATAAACATCATTTCATCATAATCCATATAAAATATATAGATTTCATTAAAATAATTCCAACAAAAACACATTCAAATCAAAGTAATAGTAGGGATATAAACATATCCTTATGTCATCTTACATGGAAAATAATTTTGATAAAACATTTGAACATAATTTCTAATGAAAATATCATATCTTTTTTAAAAAAGATTTCTTTTCCAAAAAGGGCATGCAATTTTAAAAGAAACGAATTTTGTTAAAAATAATCTTGAAATAATATAGAGAAAGCTTCTTGGAAATAAGGTTTCATGAAACCATAACAATCCATTCTTTTCATATAATTTAAAAAACTTCATCCTCTTAATTTTTCCAAAAAATTTAAAAATTACCTCAAATTGAATAATAAAAAAAGACTTCTTTCATACCATTTAATTAAAAATCACCAAAGGGTATAATTAACTTTAAAAAATTAGAGAAGAATAAAAATAATATAACATAATTTGGAAAAATGGACATGAATGATATTTATACCCCATTAAATACTTTTGTATCAATAATCTCAGATAAAAATGAGATTGAAAAATTATCCCTTACCTTAGGTCTAATTTATTCCATATGTATCTGAAACTCCTCTTCTTTGACGTGCTCTATTTAGATATCATCTTAAAATAACTAGACATTGTATTTTGAGAAGACAAACAACTCTAAAATTTATCGATGGATGTTGATAAGAGAAATGGGTAGGGGATGGATGAACATAAAGCCTTAATGTGTTGTGTAGAAATGAGGGAGGATGTGCCTTTCTATAATTGAGGTGAGGGGCACTTTTGGAAGCCTCAAAATATTTATTTAAAATAAAATAAAACCCTATAAAAAAGGTCCAAAATGTACCAATTTCAATGATTATATGATATATGATTTTATTCCTAAAAACCAATATATTTTTTACATGTTTCTATGTCCATTAAAGCCTTATATTTTCAATTTAACACTTACATATTCTATTTTATTTTAACTAGGGTAACAAATATTTCCATATTAAAAGGGAAAACTATCTACTTATTTGATGTCAATTATATAATAAATAAATAATTTAAAACATTTTTGACAGTATCAAAATTAATATATATTTTCAAAAATGTTTATTAATTTTAAATAATTTAGTAAAACACTATTTTGATAAAAAATCAATAGTGTCAATTTTGACACTATTCAATTCACTGAATTTTAAAAATATTAAGATAAAAAGTTTATTTTGAACCAACTATTTTATTATATTTATATGAGGTCAAGGTTATATATAAAAATAATTTTATATATTAATTATATCAAAAATATATTTATTTTAATATAATTAAAAACATTTATTTGATATCTCCATTAATAAAATAATTACTACAATAATATTTTGTAATCATTTAATATACTTATTATTTGGGTAAAAATTAAAAATAAAATAATATTATGAAGATAAATTTAATATATTTCATGTTAAAAAATTTATTATAATTTATATATTATAAAATCAAACATTCATAATTGTATACATATTAAAGTATGAATGTGAAAACTTTAACATTACTTTATATAAAAAAATATAAATGTCATAATTTATTCTATATAGCTCCAAATGGTCACTATCTTTGAACTTGGATGATTATGATCTATATATACTCATCTAAAAATATTTTTATTGTTTTTGGGCCCTATAATGTTTATTATGATTTTAATAAAAAAAATTATTTCTAATAAATTAATTATTTTTTTACATCAACAATGTTAAATACATTAAGATATTTATTTATATCATAAAAATTTATAATAAATTACAATTCTGTAGGTAATTTTTTTATCATTAAAGGTCTTATTTATTTTTGAATATATCACCTGGTTACCCCTATATTAAAATTATTATTCTTATATGTAATGTGAGTTTGACATTTGGTCACTTTCATTGGTTTTATTAATATTAATGTCATTTTCATCGTCAAGTTGAAATTAAATGACTTTGTTTTTAACTTAAAATTATTAGCGTATAATTGTATTCATCCAATAGAATTTTGGAACGTTTTAGGATAATATTATTGTCCATGTTATATTATTTGTTACGCTAATTTACCAAATTTACCGTTAACCACTTTAAATAAAAATTACCTTAGTTACTATTCATAATAAAAAAGTAACCTATTAAAATAATTTTTCCCTAATAATTATAAATATATAATCCATTTTTAAAATTCAAAAACCAGATATTATAGTAATTACTTTAAAATCAATCCCATTTTTGGAATGTAAACGGGTTTCGCTTAAAAGTTAAAACATTACAAAAGATTGAATTGTTTTTATATATGAAATAAATGAATAATAAATGTAAATGACCTAAATTGTATTAAATTATAAAAATATATTCTATTTATAATTTTAAACTATTAAATAATATAATTTAAACATATAAATTTTTTGATGAAAAAAGTTATATTCAATTAAAATTTAGCATATTTTCATTATTTATCAAAATATCATAGTTATTAGAAAAATATAAAACATTCATCCAAAGTAAAACATTATATCCCAATTACAATGAATAAGTTAATTCTGTCAAATTAAAATTATAAATTTGTACAAAAAATATTTGAAATGGATGTGTCATTAAAAGGCAGCAAAACAAAATTTTTTAAAAAAATTCTTATTTTATCTGAAAAATATATTTTGTCCTTATATCATATCTAGAAAATACATAAAATGAATGGTATGATTTAAAATATGGTTAACACTATTCATAATTGGTAGTTTATATCCCTTTTAATAATAATATTTTATTAATATATCGTAGTTTAGTGAAATTCAGTATTGTGTACATCCCAAGCTATCGAGGAAGGTCTCTCTGGTGTGTAATGCAAGCTATGTTAGTGTTTTGTATAGTACAAGATTCTTTTTATGTTGCTTATAAAATAATCCAAACGTAGTTATTTTATACATTAAACAAAATCTATACACTATGTTGCATGTATCATATGGAATCTCTGTGTTGTGTGTAACATTCAACGAATCAGATAAGTGTGAAAACAATGTTGAACATAGTGGATTGCAAGATTTGAATGAAAATCATAATTTATTCAAAAAAATAGCCCATAAAAACTTTGTTTGTTACATTATACCCCCCATAAAATAAATTTCTCTCTTGAAATTCATTAGGGTTATAAATGTTTTAATTCATTAATGTTTTTTATATGAAACCACATCATATAAAAGATTACTAAAAGTTCATTTTGAACTGGAATGTTAGAAACATAACAGTTACCCAAAGTATCTCATCACTAGGTTTTCACATTGGAGAACATAGGGGGGGAGAAAAAACATAGATATGGAAGATAAATATGACCATCATGTTCTGATGGATAGTGAATGATAACAAGGTTGGAGAAAGTTAACAACCAGAAATTCATAAATCTATGATGTTTTAGAAGACCTTATGATTCATCAGATATAAAGATATTAAGATAATAGGAAATTTCAAGATCCTATCATGAAAATTGAAAACAAAATCATGAGAATAAATAGTTACTTGATTTATCTACAATCTCATCGTTGTTCGTGCCATGAAAAATTCCCACATAATTTATTATAGTAATAAATGAAGTTGGATTTATCATTCATGAAGTGTTTGAAGATGATGTGATAGAATGATAGGTGATTACATCTATCTTAAAAAAAGGATTGGAACAGTAATCCAATATGCTTAAGTCCACCTATAGTGTGATAATACAATAATCTAACAAACATTAAATGAAATATAACTTATACAATACATAAATAAACAACATTAAAATCCTAAAAAACTAAAAATATAAAACATTATAAATAGGAGAACAAAATCTACAAAACATTTATCTTCTATATCTTATAAGGTTGTTCTTCATTGTCACATTCCAAACATGTGAATAACTTAATCTTGTATTCTCATGAAACACTATAATAACATGAATTACTGTAGATCCTTAGAAAAAACATAAATTCTATAAAAATAAACTGCTTCAACACACCAAAAATTATATATACTAAAAACATGATATTACATTGTCCTCTTATTAGTCATGAGTTCATTAATACTAACAATCATCTCTTTATATCCATATCGCTTCCTTATGTGCATATCATGTGATTTCTGAAAATATTTCAATAAATTTTCATGGTTACTGGTACCACATACTTTTGAAAAACCACAATGCACCAATACATAGACATTCCAGTATTACATAATACTGTAAAAAGATTCTACATCACTATTTTGGAATCCCATTACATAAACACATAATCATTCCTCTAATTTTTTGTCTGAATCAACATTAAAAATAGCGATCACATGGGATTTTCCTTTCATATTTGTCTTTAAGAGGTTTTTAGCGTCAAAAATTATCCCTAAACCATGAATTAGAGAATTAGTTGGAATAATTTCCCATGTCCTTTCACTTGAAATCCTGATTTTTGGGAGGTTCACACTTTGGATCATTCTTTTTATTCCTATTATATGAGGAGTAAAATTATTGATGAACGTCTTTACCATACCTAAAACATTTACCTATTCCATTATGAAACTTTTTTCAATGTTTCCTTCCAAACATTGTGCATAAATAAAATATATTTATTTATAATTGATTTTTTTAGTTTCCTTTAAATTATATCCTTATTTTCTTATCATAACCATGATATATACGAGAAACTACAATCTCCCTTTTTATGCAAATAATATGAGTAAATTAGATACTAAAAAATAATTTTATGAACTCATCCTAATCCATGGAGTCAATTTTATCTTATTTCTATATATTATTGATAATGTTCCACCATAGATAAGCTTTAATTTCCAAGAAATAAGCTCCCAACTTAACCATTTCACATTTTGAACAATGAGGAATGAAAATTATCTTTTCTACCATAAAAATAAATTTATATGTAGTTATGGATCTGTCATTCCACTAAAATAAGGTGGATGTTTCCTTAAGAAATATTCAAGAGAACGTTGTTCTCACCTTTGGTCATTTGAAAGCCTAGAGGGATTTGTGGTCATAGAAATAAGATTTTTTATTCAATACCCCATAACATTTTGTTGATCAAGCGGACAATAATTGCATTTCCCACTATATACAATGTTAAAATAGTTACTTTGGATTACAACCATTAACTAAAACCCAAAAAAATAGTGTGAGAAGCAAAAATCATACTAAGAAAACAACATAATCAAGGGAGAGAACATTCAATCTCTAACATCTTATGTTTAATCCAAGGTTTTTCATGATTATTAAAATAATTCTATTACTATAACCTATATTTAGACTCACCCTTATGGACATTAATAGACATAAAATATAAAAATCAATAGGTATCTCACTAATGTTTTCACATCCTAAATCCAGAGGTAAACTAAACCTTCGCTGTGATACCAACTCTAACCACCCAAGCTTTACATACATATACATTACATTCCATTTGAAGAATACATAATACATTACGCAAATATAAACCCAATGACCGTATTAGTTTATTGTATTTGGAAACTCGAAACGCATTCTTCTAGGTTGTGAAAGATCTTCAACATCTAATATAAAGATCCCCCCATTAGTTTTCCTACCTTAAACCTTCCTTTATATCCTGGGGAAAATAAATCCTAAAAAGTGTGATCTCAAATTCGTAGTAAGGGTAAGCACTAATAATATAAATAAAATCTTAAATATATTAATTTAAAAACATTTTAAAGAGTTTAAATATCAAAATCTTGATTTATGAAATAAATCATAGCAATACATAAGGCATATAACATAATAGAACATTAACCATGATAAAATTACATTTTCATAAACAATGAATTTTGGAAAACAAATAAGTATATAATATAATTTCCATTGTAGATAAGGAGTTGATAACATGACCATCATATTCATAATAGTCTACCATGGAACTGGGTTTACTTGCCTTTCTAGCCATGTATTATAGAACAAGAATTTCTTTTCATTCCAACCCAATATTATTTAACTAGATTTAATTTTTATTCCATTCATGTCTATATAATGATATATAAATCATTACCCAATGTATTGGATAGAGATATAGTTCCCTCCCATCTCATAATAAAATCATTATTACATGTTCCACAAAGACATAAATCCTTCATCATAGCATAACCCATGAAATAAAATTGCTTTCTTAAACATTATTCCATCATAATATATATAAAATAAATAGATTTTAGGAAAATAATTACATCATAAAAACAATCAAATAAAAATAATAATAGAAATATAAGAATAAACCTATGTCATATTATATATAAATTATTTTGGATGAAACACTTGAACTTAATTCCTGTGGGATGAATAATTTATTTTTCAAATATGATTTCTTTTCTCAAAATGCCACAAAATTTTAAAATAAATGAATTTTGTAGAAAATAATATTGAAATCGTGTAGAGGAAGCTTCATTGAAATAAGGTTTCATGAAACTGTAAAAAAACATTCACACTGTATAAGTTAAAATAACATTCTCCCCATAATTTTCACAGAACATTCAAAAAGTATCTCAAATCGAATAGTGACAAAAGATTCCTTTCATACCGTTTGATAAAAATTCACCAAAGGTTAAATTAACATTAAAATTTTAGAGAAGAAAATAAATGATATTACACAATTAAGAAACATTAATTTGGGTGATATATATACCCTATAAAATAATTATGTATAAACAATCTTGTATAAAATTGAGATTGCAAAATTATCCTTTACCTTAGGTCTGATTTCTTCATTATGTGTCTGATACTCCTCTTCTTTGGTGTGATTTATTTAGATCTCCTCTTAATGGAACTAGAGGTGGAATTTTTAGAATACCAGAACATGTAGAATGTAACTGTGGGTGTTGATAAGAGAAATGGGTAGGATATGGATGAACATAATGGCTTAATGAGTTGTGGATAAATCAGGGAGGAGGTGACCTTTTAAAATTGAGGTGAGAGGAGCTTTTGGAACCGAAAGAAATATTAATTTATAATAAAGTAAAACCAAACTATAAACCTCAAAAATGACCTGATTTCAAATATGAGATGATATAGTGTTGTAATATAGTCAACCAATAAAATTTAGACATGTCTCTATGTCCATTCAAACCATATCTTTTCAATTTAACACAAAGTTATTCTTTCTCATTTTATCTAGGGTAACAAGTATTCAAACATAAAAGGGTAACATATATACTTATATTAAGTCAATTATATCATAAATAAATAATTTTTAACATTTTCGACAATATCATAATTATTTTATATTCATAATTATTTTTAAATAATTTATTAAAACACTATATTGATAATCAATCAATAGTGTCAATAATGACACTATTAAATTTATTGATTTATATATATATTAATATGTTAAGTTAACATGAAACCAACTATTTCATTATATATCTATGAGGTTGAGGTTATCTTTAGAAATCATTGAAAATATTAATTATAAAAAAAGACATTTATTTTAATATTATCAGTTACATTAATTTGATATCTCCATTATTAAAATAATCATTACAATGATTTTGTGTAATTATTTAATATACTTATTTTTTGAGTAAATATTTAAAATAAAATACTATGATGAAGAAAAATATAACATATTTCATGAGAATATATGTAGTATAATTTATCTTCTATAAAATATATCATTAAAAATGTTATACATTTTAAAGTATGAATACGACAACTTTAACATTACTTTAAATAAAATAATATAAATGCGATAATCTATTCTATAAATATCCAAATGGTTAGTATGTTTACTCTTGAATGATTATGGTCGAGATATACTCAACTAATAAGATTTTTTTTGTGTCTTGTCCTTTTTATTGTTATTAAGATTTTATTTCAAAAAATTATTGATTTCTCATCAACTAATTATTTTTTAAACCATCAAAGTATAAGATCTTAAGGTAATTATTTATTTAATAAAAACTCAAAATAAATTACCATTATTTTGGTAAATATTTTATATTTACATGGACTATTTATTTTTGAATATATCACCTCGTTATCCCAATATTAAAATTATTATACTTATATGAATTGCGAGTTTGACATTTTGTTACTTTTATTGGTTTTATTAATATCAATGTCATTTCCATCGTCAATTTGCCATTAAATGACTATATTTCAAAAATAAGATATTAAGGGTTGAATTTCATTCATCCAATAATATTTTGGAAGGTTTTAGGATAATTTTATTTTCCTTATCATATTATTTGTTACACTAATTTACCCGATTTACCATTACCCGTGTTAAAAAAATTTACCGTGGTTACTATTCATAATAAAAAAATTAATCTATTAACATAATTTGGATATATTTATTAAAAATATATAATACATTTATTAAAACTAAAAAACCATATGTTGAAATAATTAATTTAAAATTAATCTCATTGTCAGAATGAAAAATGGGTTTTTGATTAAAAGTTTAATCAATGCAAATGATTGAATTGTTTTTACATAAGAATTCAATGTAAAATTAATGTCGATGAACCAAATTGTGTTAAATTATAAAATTAAATTATATTTATAATTCAAAACCATTTTTATAATTTAATTTATCTATTCAAATTAATTTTTATGAAAAAAGTAGTTTTCAAATAAAATTTACCTTATTTTTACTATTCATCAAAATATTAATGTTATCTTAAAATTATCAAAAATTAATCAAAAGAAAAAAAATTTATCCCACTTCCAAAGAAGAAGTTTATTTTGTCAAATTTAAATTATAAATTTGTCAAAAACTAGATTAAAAATGGGTGCATCCTCAAAAGGGGACAAAACATCATTTTTTTAAAATACTTATTTTATCCAGAAAAACTGAATTTTTTCTTATATCATTTATAGAAAATAAATAAGTTTAATGTCATGTTACAAAATGTTGTTAATAGTATTCATAATGGATATTTTATATCCCATTAAATAATAATATTTTAAAAATATATCGTTGTTTAGTGAAGCTCAGTATTGCGTACAATGAAAGCTATTGAGGAAGGCCACCCTTGCATGTAACGCATGCGATGTCAGTGTTGTGTGTGTTACAAGATTTATTTGGTGTTCCATATAACATAATCCAAAAATATTTATTTTATACATCGAAAAATTTTATACTCATTGTTATATATATCATACTCCAACTCGTTGTTGCGTGTAACATATGACATTTTTGTTTAGTGTGAGAAGAATATTTAAATTAGTGCATTGAATGATATGAATGAAAATATTAATTTATTGAGAAAAAAATGTCTATAAAAACTCACGGTGTTACAATTTTTCTGTAAGAAAACTGATAAATTTCTATAACATTGGTAAATCCTTTATTCTTTCCATATTTTATATATCCATATATTGTGATTTATCTTCATCTCTTCATAGTTTTTCATTAATGAGAGCTATGTAGAGAGGATCCATACATGATTATAATTAAGAAAATTCCCATTAAAAAATAACTGATTATACTTCCCCTTCAAAAATCATAATCTCCTTCTATTGTAAATATAATTTTTCATTTTACATTGAATGGAAATCAATACCGAGGATAATATCAAATTATGCTGTAGTTATAATAACTATCTTTAAAAATATGGTATTCCCCTGATTTATAATTGGAACAACCCAAAATATATTTGTTTCAATAAGATTTTCACTTCTTATATTAATTAATAGATCCCTAAAAAGGGTTGTAGTGAAATAGCTACTATATATGGAAAAACATTAAGATATAAAATACTGTAAAGACCAAAAATCATATAAAACATTAGCTAAATTTGATTCTATAATCAAATTACACTCTACAAAATCATTATGAACATTGAAGTTAGTTTTGGTAATCACATAAACAATAATTTCTCACTTGGTATTTTTTAATAAAAATTCACTTAATTTTTAGAGAATTGGTTTTCATAATATATCTTCTCCTTACAATTTAACACTTAATATCAATGAATTATGCCTTTCCATTTCATTCATTATGTTTATGTCTCTTTTCCCAACACTTGCATCAAAATCTTATTCCCTTCCTGCAATCCCTAAGAGGTTTCTTCCCATTTTTGTTGCATGTGGTAAATAACATCCATCCTTTCCTACTCTTTTACACAATATTCTTCCCCTGATTCTCATTTATCCTCTTATTCCCCTAATTTACCTTGAATACATTTGAACTAAATAAATACATTTTTTAATGGTGCTTGAGACTATATCATGATATGAATGAAATTTATTAGAGAGAAATGATCTTAAAAGTCTGAAATTTAATCTTAAAACTAAATGATCAGTCATGTATTATATTATATGTAAATATTGTGTACCATACCATTATTAATGAATATTGTTAGCCTTGGACACAAAAACATTTTTCTCTTATATTCTTCTATGCTTAAGGAACTGACCCTCCATTTTATCTTCTCTATCATGAAGAATTTATTTTTCATAGAAGGGTTCTTTGAATGTTTTATATTATATGTTATTTATCACAATTTCCCCTTTATGTTTTGAATTAGAGACTACCTTTAGGGTATATCTCCCTTCAGAAAATTTATTTCCAGGTTGACTTTTTGTTTTTCACTACATCCCTAAGTGACAATAAACATCTCTATGAACTTGATCCATTGTTTATCTACCAATGGATTAGTAGTTACTTTTAATGTTATAGGTTGTTGTCACATTTATAATGATAACATAGTTACAAAATGTTGTTGGTTATTTGTTCACTCTATATGGGTGACACAATTTATCATAACTGAGTCTAACTACCCTAATACAGTTATTATTTAATTAGCCTCAACACTAGTATCATTAAAATACTTCGGTGGGGCATCCTTGTACTATATATTTATATTGATATGTTTCTCATTCCTCATATTAGTCTCTATCATTTTAAAACATCATAAACATAATCAACTCATGTTATCGAATTGTAAAATATAAATATTATTAAGTTTTATAGAGTGTTTCGTTGATCTCATGACAATTTTTCATATTAATTCTATTATATAACTAATTTCCTCTAATTATAGTCTTGAAGGTTCATACCAAACTATTCAAGATACCAAATATTATATGTTGGACTCTAGAATCCTAGAACCGGTAGTTATATTATATTTTTGGTAAATGATACACATGTTTCTAAAAGAAAACATTAGTTTATTAGATGTGGATGACTAGATACATAAATATATAACTTTTTAAAAATAATATATATCATGAAATCATTGTGATAACATTATTATACATTCGATTATATCCCTCAATGTGACACTTAGTTCTTTTATTGATTTCTTGGGGAAAATGCAAAATAAGGGTGAGCTTAGAAGCTTAGTTAAGAGTAGCATATAATGAATTTTATCATATCCTAAACATAACATAATTGATATGGTAGGAATAAATAAACCCTGAAAAGTAATAATAAACTAAAACTAAGGACATTAGATATCTTTGATAATAAATTAAATCAAGGATTACAAAAATCATTTATCTTATATTAATGGAATTAATAATTTCAGACACCAAAACATGTTTTCATGTCTTCAAACCAAGACACTAAACTGACATGGGAAGTGGTTCACATAAAAACTCATGTTCTTTGTCTTGTGAGATTAATCAATGAATATATATACTATATAATTATTAGAATCAACCATAATCTGATTATGTACAATGTATTCACCATAAGAGTAATCAAGAACCATCATTCCATACCTAATGGAACCTATATCTGAATAAAATAATGGATATCTATACAATGATAATTATAGAAAACAAATATATCCCCATTAAATATAATAATATCAATTACTATGAGGAAATAAAATAATAAACATAGATGTTATTTAGTATTACTAAATGTAAATGGAAGAAACCTTAGAAAAGAAATATATATTAGTGTGGGAAATTTCAATGTGTTAGTTATCCATATAATATTTTAATTAGGTTCAATTGTCTTTATTGGTGTGAGACCAAGGTAACGGTTAGTAAAATACTTCATCATGGATTGTAAATAGATTTTGATGTTCCCAAATCATATCCACGAGTGTTTATTTTTATGTGAATTCTTAGGACCATATGTATTTTATCATATTGATGATTGCTTCAATGATTAAACAACTCTTTTGGAGTTGAATATCCCTAGGTGTATCTATGAAATATACTAATCCACTTTCCTGTATAAAAATAGGGATTTATATTTTATCAAACTAATTAATCTTCTACTTGAACAAAACAGTGAATGGTTTTACCACCATTGAAAATATTATGTTTTACAACAACTTTGGTAATTACTGAATCAAAAGAATCTCTATGAGAGATTAATGTTCAGTGTTGTAAAGTCCTTAAATGTCATGAGTACTACGGTAAATATTTTTCCATTACTCTATATGGACAACGCAAAAGTAATTAGTTGTTGAATGTAACATGAGTCTCAACGAATGAATATTGAGATGAAAATACCCACTTATGGCTTGGGTAGAAATTCAATAATAAAATCTTGAATGGCTTGGAATCAAATTTATCTTCAAACACCATGAATAAAATTATTTCATGATATAGAATCTCAAATAGGTAGTATATATACACCATATAAATGAAATTAGAATCCTAATAGAAAACATGTCTCAAATCGAGGAATTTAATATATAAAACACGTACCTCTTATCATGACATCAACGAACATACATTGACCTCAGGTATGAAAACAATATTAATGGCTTAATTAATAACTTTACTCATATCCATTTTTATAATTACTCATCATAAATAGTTATTATCTATATGAAATCGATTTTTTTTCATCCAGTGTTTATGGTTTTGATCAGATGTACTAGTTTCATAATAGTGTAATTTTTATTCAGTTTTCTAACAAAGCTTATCAATACTAGGAAATTATATTTACTATTATGTTTTATTTATATCTATTTATGGTGTTTTCAACTCTTTTAATGAGTGTTTTAATCATTATCATTTAATATGAATCTGATATCAATCATTTTTCTGTGATTATTGATAATCAAAGGGTATTTTCTTAACTAATGAATTAAATATTGATATAAAAATTTCAAAATAAAAATAATAATATTATTTATATCATATTTTATAATTAATTTTAGTCCCATAGTCATTCAGGACCTGAATTCATTGTATTGTTTAAGTAGGTGGTCAAACTATCCCCAACATAAACATAGCCTTATTTAATGATTGATTATGAGGTGGTTTTGTGATTACATCTATATAAAAAAGTAATAATGATATTTCTCGGTGTTTATAAGTGTGATGTTTCATAATATTATGGAATTATAATATTAATAAATGCATATGAAAATATAACCAAAATTGAAAAAAAAATTTGTCTTAGGGCACTTGTTTTAAATGATTAAAATAAGAATGCTCTTTTTTGGATTATATCATTAAAAAGTTACATATTTTTTCATACCATAACCATAATGTAATGGCTCTACCCATCTCATGATAATGATAATTTCTGATTTGTGTCTAACTCTAACAATTTTTCTTTCCCTAAACGATGTGTATCAGGAATCCCCCTTAAAAAGGCCTTATGATGGGAGAGTTTTCCACACCACCTTATAAAGGGGCGTTTTATGCTCATTCTCTTTAGATGTGATATTTACAAAATCCTCCCCCTTAAAAGGTCCCAATATCCTCACTGTAACATCAAATAGACATTATCTATAATACTATTTTAATGGACCAATACGTCCCACAATCCTCACAAATTCTTCTTTGGGACTACCCTACATGGTTTTTCTTTCCCTGGGCACTATCCCTCAGGCATCCCCCAAGAAAACCCTCATTTTTGGAGAGGTATCCACATCACCATATAAAGGGGTGATTCATGCTCCTCCTCCTTCGATGTGTGATTTCCACATCTTAATATCCATGCCTTTTATATAGGTCCATCAACATTATTCAAAAGATTTATTTTTCTTGGTTTTTACTATAAAAAGTTTAGGTAATAATTTTTGTGCATTTTAGTGAAAATTGGAGAATTTTGGAAGGAAGATAGGCCTTTCATGGTTTTTGCAACGTTAATAAAATGTGTATCTTAACTATACAGTAGTTTAGTTATTTTCACATGGTTTGTGATTGGTAAAACAGTGTGTGCAACCTAGTCACACGGTTAGAGTAAGGTAAAACAATGTTTTCAACCTAAGTGTGCAAGGGTTTCACAGTTTTCGTAGGTTTAGTAATAATCATTCTACATGGAACAACAAAACATTCATGTGGAAATTAATGTTAATAAAATTAATTTTAAAATCTCCCTAACCCATATATTAACCCTATTTCAACGCAATTCAAATCATCTCATTTTTTTAAGGATCCTAAAGGGTTTTTTATATATCTCAAACACTGTTCTTGGATATTCGATGCCTGGTTTTTTAGATCTTCATCTCTCCAGGTATGTAGTTTCTTCACGATTGATTTCCCATTCCATTTCCATTTTCACCCATACTTTTGAAGGACTGTTATCCTCTATTTTTTGGATCTAGATCTATATTTGTTGAATTAATATCTATGATTTATTAATCTAGATCAAGATTAATGATATCTTGTTTTGTTTAAATCTTGGATCTAGTAATTGAATAAATATCTTGTTGTTCATTGCATTAATTATCGTACCTTCTGAAATTGTTGATTTTCATTGGATGATTAGTCATTAAAAAAATGAGGAACGAAATCATGATTCTGTTTTATTTCATTATTCTGTTGAAATTGGGGCTTTCCATGGGAAATCATTCTTCATGATCATTCATAATGTTGTTGGTCTAAAACTCAAATCCCGCAGTTTTATTATCAATTATGTCAATGTGATTATAGAATTTCTAGACTTAGTATAATGATTGGAATTCAGAATTTAATTATGTAATCAGGTCAATTAATTAACTGAAGTCTTTTTTATTTTATTGAATAATGGAAATTGTGGAGTAAGAATAATTAATTGGTTAATTAATTATCAAATTATTGAATTGGTAAATTAAGGATAAATAATTGTTGAGTTAATTATCAAATTTTTGAATTGTAAATTGAGAATAATTAATTTGTGAGTTAATTATAAGATTTTGAGATTGTGAAACTGGTAATTAATTGTTGAATTGATTAACAAAAAATATTTAATTAATTAATTGGTAAATTAATTAATGGGAATGGATGGTATCGTGATATTGAGATTGGGATAATTGATTGTAGTATTAATTATTAGATATTGTTAAGATTATTGAATTGAATGAGATAGAGTAATTAATTGTGGAATTAATTATGGGACATCATTATTATTAATTTAGATAATTAATTGTATACTTAATTATGGGATGATGATGTATTGAATTCAGTTAATTAATTGTAGGTTAATTATGATATATTAATGTCATGAACTGAGATAGTTAATTGTAGATTGATTATGAGATATTAATATCATAGATTGAGATAATTAATGGTAGATTACTTATTTAATATTGATATTATGAATAGATATAATCATTTCTTGAATTAATTATGGTGTATTACTATTATTATTTGGGATAATTATTCGGTGATTTAATTATGAGATGTCGAAATTGTGGGAATTATTATTTAATTGTTAATTAAATTAAGGGCCTAATTTATCAAGGAAGTAATTAAAAAATGTTATGTGACCAATTAATTGTTGAATCAAATAAATAGTTTAATTAATTAATAAATTAATTAATGGGAGTTATGTGATAACTTAATTATTGAATAAAATATAGTTATTAATTTATTAACAGGTTAATTAATGAGTGTTATGTGATTATTTAATTTTAAAATTGAATAAAGTGACTGATTTATTTACAAATGAAAAATGGGGGTTCAAAACCCATTGAGTGCAGGTACTGTAGTGGTACTATAGCAGCAGTGGCACTATAGAAATGACTGAAAATGTAGTGGTGACATGACACTATAGCAACGACATGACATTGTAGCAGCGGCGTGTAATTTGTGGGTACGATAGCAGGCAGGTACTCTAGACGTACTATTCATAGAATGGGATTTGGGCCAAAAACTTTTGGCCTACAGGACATGTAATGGGCTACATGCCCACTAGGCTTTCGGGATATGAAATGGGAATCCCACTACCCTGTTAAAAAAGGACTTTTCTTTTCATTAATATTAAAATGAGGCTTCGACCCCATCCATTTTTGAAAAAATAATTTACAAATTAATTAACGAGAGTTATTTGATTATCTAATGGTTTAACTAAATGAATAGATAAATTAGCTAATGAATTAATTAACTTGAGTTATGTGATTTTTTAGTTATCGAATTAAATAACAGGATTAGTTAATAGATGAATTAATTAATTACTATTATGTGACTATATTATTGCTGAATTAAATAAAATTATTAATCAATTAGGAAATAAATTAATGGGAGTTGTGTGATTTTTTAATTTATTAATTATATAAATGGATTAATTAATTAATTAAATAATTAATAAGAGTAATTTTATTATATAATTGTTGAATTAAATAAACATATTACTTAATTGATGAATTAATTAATAAGAGTAATTTTATTATTTAATTTTTTAGTTAAATGAATGGATTTTTTAATTGATGATTTAATTAAAGGTAGTTATGTGATTATTTATTGGTTGAATTAAATAACATGATTCATTAATTGAAGAATTATTTTAATGAGTAGCATTGTACATATTCAATTGATGAATTAAATAATAGTATTAATGGAATTAATTAATTGGTGAATTAATCGAAGGATTTAGATATTATTATTTAATTTTGGAATTAAATAATTGCAATGAACAGAATAATTAGTTTGTTACTTAATTGATAGTTGAATCTTTTAAATTATTATTTTGGATAAAAAATTTGTTAAACTAATTATGAGAGATATATATCATTTTTTTTGATAAATGGTATAATTAATTATTAGATATTAATTATTTTTATTTGAGATCTGAAACTGATGAAATAAATATGAGGAATTGCGATTTTGAATTTTGATAATTAATTATATAATTAATTATGTGATGTGATTGATTAATTATTGAATTAATTGGTGTAATTAATTTTATTAGTTTATTGTTTAATTCACTAAATGAATTTTTAGGATTAATTAATTTTTTTGGTATGATTTGTTAATTGTTTTGTTAAATAATGAAATAGTTGTGTTTCAATAATGGTTGAATTAGTAATGAAATTGATGTTGATAATTAATTTTGAAATTAATTTTGTGTAAAATAATGGGAACACAGTGATTCTAATGTGACAAGTATAATGGAAACATGGTCAGTCATATGTGATTAAAGGATTGGGAACAAAGTCATTCAATTTAGAAGTATACATGGTAACATTGTAATTATAATTGTGAGTAAAGGAATTTTAACAAAGTCATTCAATTGACACATATACTTGGTAACATGGTCATTATACTTTTGAATTTAAGAATAAGAATATTGTCATTTTTTTATGTTGTTCGAGTGGTAACAAGGGCATTCATAAATGAATATAATAATGGTTGCATGGAAAATATAGTTTGATCTAAGTAATGTAAACAAATGTCCTTTGAAATATGTCCTCACTTGAGAGTTCTTCAGTCTTGGTCATGAGATGAAATAGGTATTCAAATATGTTATCACCATAAAATACATCGGGATCTAGCAAGAGCCAATGCAGGTATTATGATTTGATATAACCTAGTGAAAACTCCATGCTCCGTCGTGAGTCGAAGATAGTATTGAGGTATGGGTATCCTTAAGAATCCTGGAGTTTATGCTGTTAAATAAAGAATAACATGATAATGTTATAACTATTTAATTATGCATTATAATTATTTATTTATATAACTCCTTACACTATTTTCTAAATGGATATTTTTTTTAGACACCATTGGTGGTGGCCTATTGAGTTATACTCACACTCTACATGGGCTTCCTGATCAGTACATGAATATAAATTCTGTTTTCTATACAGATTATAGGAAAAGTCCTTGTGTGAGACAGTTAAGTTGGGATGGAGCATGAATTATGGAACTAGATGTGCTTCGGGACCCTATTGGATGTTTCTAGTGCCTTTAATTTTGAGTTTGAATATTTAAATTTGTGCGTACATTACTGTGGAATTCTATCTAATGTTCATTTTTTATATTTTCTTTATAGTTTTGGGACATCTTATGGTGTTGAAATTAGTCTGGTTATGTTATACCATTTTTTGATATTTATTTATTATTTATACTAGTTTATTGATCTATTAATAAATAAATGGGGATATAGTATCCCCATAATCTACTTATAAGACCCTCAATGCAAGTCAAATGCCTCTGGCTTATGGGGAGGTTCACCTGAGGTCATGTGACCGATCATATTAGGGCATCAGTTTTTGGGACCTGGATTTTTTATACATAATGATTAAAAAAAATCACATTTACCCTTTAATTTAATCATTATATCCATCCTTTTATAGTGGTGAAGGAAAAAATTGTAACGTCATGGACGTTGTAGTCCACACAATGTTTGAATAATAGTTTTGTTTTTCTTAAGGTAGAGGGTAAAGGATGTTAATGTTTATTTAAAAAATATAATAATAAATAAACATAAAAAAATAATTAATTATTTATATAATATTGTGAGAAATAATATTGAAATGAAAACATAAAAGGAAATTATTCAACCTAGAATACTGGCCATACATTAAAAACTTTGGGTTTCTTTTTGATGAATCTAGCAAAAGGAATAAATTAGAATAATATTTTGGGACCAGAAGTTAATGAGAGCATTATAGGATTATAGTGTAATTAAATAGGTTAAATTTCCATGAGGAAAAATAATTTTTTTTAGATGGGGTGGTGAGAGGCCCCTTTTATAAGTGGTGACAAATGATTTTTTGTAAATATTTCAACATAATATAAAGGGAGAACATTTTAAACATGTCATGAGGCACAAATACTGATAAATAATATAGGTTGAAAGCGATAAATATGAAACATGCCAATTAAACTCAATGCTAGAAATTTGTTTACCATTTTTAATTCTCTTCACCTGTTTTATTATAACTTTTATCATTTTAGAATTTATCATAGTAACTAGTTTTTACCTAAGGAAAATTTAATATTGTGCGTAAAAATAATGTTATCCTTATTATATAGTTTGAGCATATTAATTCAATATTTTAAATCCAATTTACATAATCCCATTTCATTAAGAATTAAAAATATTAATATGATAAATATATAATATATTTAGGTAATTTTCAAAAAATATATTACTTGATTTCTAAAATATCAATCACAGGATAGTAAAATATAAATAATATTTAAAAATGTATAATGTAAAATATAAAATGAATAACTTATCAAAAAAAGGTTTCATAAATTTCTATTATATACTTATATAATAATAGGGGAATAAAATTTACAGTATTTGTAAAAATTGTAGAGACCCGAATCTTGACGTACATAGACATTACATTACTTTTGTGGAATACTTAGTACATTACAAAAATAGACACCCAAGCACCGTAATAGTTTAGTGTCATTGTAAACATGGAACGTAATCTTCTAATCGTGATGAAAGATCTTCAACATCTCTCATAAAGATCTTCCCATTTTTGTTTCCATCCCGAAAATATTTTTTTTAATCCTGGGGGAAAAGAAAACATAAAAAGGGTGAGCTCAAAGTCTCAATAAGGGTAACCATGGATAAAATAAAACATACCATATACATTTGAACATAAAAAAACAACAACATTAAAAATCCTGAGCAACGACATAAAATATGGATGTACATAAGGCATAGATCATAATGGAACATAAATCATGATAAAATAGAATGGTAATAAAACATGTAATTGTGTCATCCATTAATCACATGTAATGATTTCCATAGTAACAAAGGCATTGCTTCCAAGACCATCTTAGCGCACAAAGTCCCTTTCTGAATCGAGTTCACTCCTCGTTCCAGTCCTGTAATACTGAACCGAATTAACTTACCGTTACATCCATGTCTATCTCATGAGATATAAATCTTTACCCAATGCATTGGAGGGAGATAAAGGTCCCACCCATCTCATAATGAAATTATTTTTACTTGTGCCACAAAATAAACATACATCATTCATAATAACCCAACAAATAAAATGGGTTTCATAGAAATAATCCCATCATTACATAATCAATATAAAAGAAATGGATATCATTTCATAATAAGGAAAGTGAAACCATGTTAATCATAGAGACATTATACTTGAAACATACACATATGAAAACAATGTCATCTTAGATGGAAAATGGTTTTGATAAAACACTTGAAATGAATTCTTGAGGAAAATATCTTTTTTTCTTCAAATTCATTTTCCTTTCAGAAAATGTCATGCAATTTGAAATGAAAAGGATTTTTTTGAAACGAGTCATGAAATCTTTTTGAGGAATCTTCATGAAAATATGGCTTAATAAAACTGTAAAAATCCTTTCAAGCCGTATAAGATAAAAAAACATTCTTCTCGTGCTTTTGTCGGAAAAGTCAAAAAATTACATTGTAGGGTAAACAAAATAAAGATTCCTTCCATACCATGGGGTAAAAGTCAAAATGGGTAGAAAAAGACATTAAAAATACATGAAAACTCTTATAAAACATGGACATGGATGATAACAATTACCCTTGTAAATACTTACGAATAAGCAATCTTGGATAAAAATGAGATTTTCAAAATTATCCCTTACCTTAGGTCCGATTTGCTTTGTAAGTGTCCGAACCTCCTGTATAATGATTTAAATAATGTTATTGACTTATTATAGAATCATATTCATTGTTATGATATCATATATGGTCCACTTATGTCTTTATATTACCCCTTCTTTTGTAAATTCCATGTTAAAGATCATTATGGGTAAAAGCGTTTCATTTGTCGTCCGTGTTTTGACTTCTAATTATTCATATGATTAATTAGATCATGATTACTTAATATGAGAATATAAAACATGATTTATATATAATATATATTCATAATATACATATATATAATATATCGATAAATGGAAAGAATACACCGTTCATGGAGACGGTAGGCCGTACGTACGCATGAACGTTGTTTTCGTTTACTCATTGAATTGAATGGAATTAATTGGATGACATACATATATATATATACATAAATCCAGTATCATTATTATGTCATATATTTCATTATTACTTATTATATATACTTTATAATCATTTATTAATGGTTTATCATTGAGAATGAATCTCATCGTGTCGTGGAGACGGTATTCCGTACGTACGCATGAGCGATGATATTGTTCCCATGATCGCGGAATTTTATTGGAGTGTATGTATACTATTTCATAATCAATATCACTTTACAATAATCATATATATTTATTATTTACACCATTATACCCATCCAAGTAAGGTGGTGGTGGAAAATAGATTACACCACGGCGTGGAGACGGTATTCCGTACGTACGCACGCGCGATGATTTCGTTTTCCGTAGGATGGATAGATGGTGAAATAGGGTTGTTTCATAATTATAATAACATATCAGTATATGAGTGATACTTATGTTATTACTTCATAATGAAACAAACTATGAAGAATAAGTGGAAGAAGAAATAAAGTTGAATGAATCGGTAATGGACATTACCTCTTCTTTGAAGCGCCTCTTTGAGTCCTCCTATTAGGGTACTAAAATTGGTTTTTGAAGAATACCAGGACCTATAGGATGTTTAAATGGAAGTGGAGAAGTGAATTTGGTAGGGGTTGGCCGAGCTTTAAGGATCAATGTGGTGTGAGGAAGAGAGGGAGGAGGTTCCCTTTTATAAGGGAGGAGAGGGGCAGCTTTGGAATAACCAAAAATATTATTTTATTATAAAGCCAAATTCGGTTTTAAATAGCTCCAAGTTCATTTATTTCGAAGATAAGGTGGCGATGGGTCGCAATACTCTAATCCAATATAATTTAGACATGTTTAGGTTCCTATTTTAACCTTATCATTTATATTTAACCTTAAGTTATATAATTTTACTTTTACCGTGACTTTTTGTGTTCTTACACTATAAGGTTAATAAACATACAATAACAAGCCAAACGAACCCCAAGTTGTTTATTATTAATATATATAGCCTTATCAAAGTCATTTGGACGAACCATATATTTTTAGGAATAAATTAACAACTAATAATATAATATTTGTTTTTAAAAACTATTTTATGTCAATTTTGACACTATTTATTAATTGTTTTTTGTAAAAATCATAACAGAATGATTAGTTCGAAAAAAGTTAATTAAATCAATAATAACATGTCATATTAACCTATTAAATTAGTTTAATAAATAAAAAGTCTCAAATTACATTTATTTGGGTATTTATAACATCAATTATGTCAATATTTCATTAATAAGATAATTACTGCATCATCTTTGTGTCATAAATAAACTAACTTATTTAAAGTGTAAAAATTACAAATAAAATATAATTATGTAGGAAATCTTTATATATTTCTAATGAATATTTATAGTCGAATTTATCTTTTGTATAACCCTATATTAAAAATGATATACTTATTAAACTTTGATTTTAACTATTTTAACCCTTCTTTAAGTAAATTAATAATATCTGTCCTAATCTAATCCAAATAGGCCTAAATGGTCATATATTATTCCTATGGTTGTTTTTGGTCGAATTACACTTATCCAATAGAATTAGGACATGTGTTAGGGTAATAATAATATCATTTTTACCCTTAATTACCCTATTTACTTTTAACCGTGAAATAAAAGTAAAAAGTTACTATTCACCAAAAATTATTTTCATCTCATTGAACCACATTTTACTTACTCAAATCAACCATGTCTCTCAGATTTTTGAAATTCCATTCACAGAAGTAGTAAAAATAAGTTTTATGAAAAATTCATTTTTTTTAACTACCACTTAGTGGTTTCACTATTCATCAAAAAATGTAAGTTTCCAGAAAAATACCAAAAATTAGGCCTAAGATATATTTGATATTATGAAATAAAAAATGTTGTCTATTTTACCAAATTAAAAAAATATCAGATTCATTAATTAATTTAAAAATTAATTCTCGTCGTCAAAACAAATAGCGTGTTCTTAAGAGATAATAATTATCAAAAGATTGACACTTGTTTATGTTTGGTTTAAATGTGAAATTACATCCAATGACAAATATTGTATTAAATTGTAAAAATATATTCTAAATATACTTTAAAACCACTCAAATTAATAATTAATCACTATTAATTATTTCGATTAAAAAGATTGTTTTTAATTAAAATTTAGTAAATTTCACTATTCATCAGAAACTGAAAGTTAGCCGAAAAGTACCAAAATTTCACCCTAAGCTAATTTCGATATTCCGAATCAAAAAATGAAGTCCATTTTGAAAAATAAAATTTACAAAATTTCAAAAAGTGGTAATTATTATTCATAACTGCTAGTTTTAATAATATTTTAACAGCATATCATTGTTTAGTGAAACTTGGTATTGCATACTACACACGCTATCGAGGAAGGTCGTGATTGCGTGTAATGCAAGGCAAGTCAATGATTTGTGTTGTGTAAGCTCCTTTTAGTGTAGCATACAACAAAAGACATTAATGAAATTAAAAAAAATATTTCTCATAAAATCTCGGGGTGTTACATTCTACCCCCCTTAAAATGAATTTCCCCCTCGAAATTCGTTTGGGTTATAAATGGTTTACTACGTGAAAGTTTCTTTAATATAAACCCACATCGTAAAAAGGAATACCAAAACAAATCTTTAAAAACAAAAGTATGAAATGAAACGATTACCCAAATAAACTTATCACTGGGTTTCCACATAGGTGAAAATATTGATATGGAAGAGAAATCTAACCATCATGTTCTGATGGAGAGTGGTAGAGAACATGGCTATGGAAAAGCCAGAAATCACAAATCCATAAATTTGTGACGATCTAAGGTACCATCTGATTCATCAGATATAAGAGCACTAGGACAACATTTTTTTGTTTCAAAATCATTTCCCTAAAGTTGAAGAATTTGAATTAGAATAAATACTTACTTTATTTTGGTACAATCTCACTGTTGTTCATGCCTTGAACAATTTCCACTTCATGAAGTTGAATTTTATTATTCGTGAAGTGTTAGCAGATCATGTGATAGAATGACGGGTCATTCCATCTGTCTCAAACAAAAGGATAGCAAAAGTTATTAAATATAAATAAGTCGATCTATAGTGAGATTAATAATATATGGTTCCTAAAATGGACTTATACTTATTATATCATACTACTTAATATAAAAAAACTAGTTTCTACTAAACAGGTACTTCCTGTAGGCCAGTGGTAAGCGATAAAAGCCAGTCTCACTTCGGTTGGGGGTACAATTCCCACAGCCTTGTCCGACGTGATGGGTTGTCGCCCGTCCTGCAGGTTGTCCTTTTTCTAAAGCTATATTACTATAACATCCCATCAATAATATCGAAAAAAGTTCTATCCTAACTTATGTCCAACAGAATCCTTTCCAATCTTTAGACTTATCTAAAATACTTCGGTCCAAGCTCATAGTATAAAGAAAATGATTACTAGGAATGTCACATAACAATCACGTGAATGCCATCATTTATCCCCCATATATCATAAGATATATCTTGTTGGTCAAATTACAAACATGTGAATACCTTAATCATGTATTCTCTTGAAGAATTAATACCCATTGAACCTTAGTGAAAACGTGAATGCAGTTAATCGTTAAAACTTTCCACAAACCAAAATCCTCAAAATTCTTTATACTCAAACCATGATATCACTTATTCCTTATATCAATCATGAGCTCATTAATACAATCAAACATATCATTATCTTCGTATCCCTTCATTATGCGCATATCATATGCTTACCAAAAATATCTCAATCACTTTCCATGGTTACCGGTGCCATTGAAAACCACAATAGACCAATACATAAATATTCCAATATTCTACGATACTATATACACCATTATTTTGGAATCCCATTACATAAACACTTAATCATTCCACCACATCGTTTCAATATTCAACATCGCCAATAGTGATCGCATGTGACTTCCCATTGTCCTTAGCCTTAAGTGGTTTCTCATGTCAAGCATCACTAACCCTTGGATTAGGGCATTTATTAGCATAATGCCCCATTTCCTTTCACTTGAAGAATTGAAGTGTTGGTGGTGCGTTCTCTGCAGTCTTTTATTTATTCACATCATTAGAAACCCTTTTTCCATTACTTCGACACTCGGCTGCTCGATGACCTTCTTTTCCACACTTAAAACATGTTCTAGTCCCATTAATACAATCTCCACCATGCTTCTTTCCACACTTTGAGCATAAGAAAACATTCATCTTCTTTTCACCATTATTCTGAGATTTCTCCTTGAACTCCAACATTCATTTCTTTTCAAAACTATGAGATGGATAAGTAACACCAACTTCCATTTCTACCTTGATAGCACAACGCACAATTTTTTCATAGATACTGAAGTCTCTTATAGCTAATTCCCTTCGAAGATTTGGTTTTAAGCCACTGAAGAATCGATCTACTTTAATTTCAGGTTGGATGATAAATCCAGATGCATACCTTGCAAGCCTTGTAAAATTCGCTTCTTATATACCAACAGATTCATCATCCTTTTGCATTAGTTCAAGAAACTCCTTCTCCATATTTGTTCGAAGAATACGAGGGAAGTACTTATTGAAAAATAAGTTCTTGAACTCATCCCATTCCATGGACTCAATGCCGTCTCTTGTATTCTTGATAAGATTCCACCATTGATCAGCTTCACCTTCCAAATGATATACTGCTAAGATGAATTTATCATGTTCAGAACATTAAAGAACTGAAAATATCTTTTCATTAGTACTGAACCATTTTTCAGCAACAATTGGATCAGAAGACCCACTGAAAGAAGGTGGAAGTTGCCTCATGAAGGACTCAATAGAATATTGTTCCCTTCTCTGCTCATTTGGAAGTCCATAATGATTCATAGCTTGTGTAAATTTAGCAATAAGATTTTTCACTCCATCTCCCATAACATTTGTTTGTTTTGGAGGACAATAATTTCATTGTCCATTACATTGATCAACATGGTTCCTTCAGGTTCCATCCATCGTCTAAAACTCAAAAAGAATAGTGTGAGAGGAAAAAATCATGCTAGGGAAACCAACATAGTAATGGGGGAGTAACATCAATATCTAACATCTTAGGTTAAATTCTATGATTGTTACCGTAGTTCTAGGACTATATCTTATACGTATACTTATCTTTAGGAATATCCCTAGACATACCTTAGAAATATCTCTAGGGATCTCACTAACGTTTTCACATCCTAGTTTCCAAAGGTTGACTAATCCTTTCCACTAATACCAACTATAGAGACCCGAAGCTTGAGGTACATAGACATTACATTACTTTTGCAGAATACTTAGTACATAACAAAAATAGACACACAAGGACTGTAATAGTTTAGTGTCTTCAGAAACTTGGAACGTAATCTTCTAATCGTGATGAATGATCTTCATCATGTCCCATAATGATCTTCCCATTTTTGTTTCCTTAACTATAATATTTCTTTTAATCCTGGGGGAAAAGAAAAAATAAAAAGGGTGATATCAAATTCTCAATAAGGTTAAGCATGGATAAAATAAAACATACCATATACATTTGAACTTAAAAAAATAGGAACATTAAAAATCTTGAGCAATGACATAAAACATGGATGTACATAAGGCATAGATCATAATGGAACATAAATCATGATAAAATATAATGGGAATAAAATATGTAATTGTGGCATCCATTAAGCACATGTAATGACTTCCATGGTAGCCAAGGCATTGCTACCAAGACCATCTTAGCGGACAAAGTCCCTTTCTGAATCGAGTTCACTCCTCGTTCCAGTCCTGTAATACTGAACCGGAATAACTTCCCTTCCAGCCATGTCTATCTCATAAGAAATAAATCTTTACCCAATGCATTGGACATAGATATAGGTCCCACCCATCTCATAAGGAAATCATTCTTACTTGTTCCAAAAAAATAAACATAAATCATTCATAATAACCCAATAAATAAAATGGGTTTCATAGACATCATCCCATCATTACATAATACATATAATAGAAATGGATATCATTTCATAATAAGGAAAGTGAAACCATGTCAATCATAGAGACATTATACTTGAAACAGACACATATAAAAAGAATGTCATCTTAGATTGAAAATGGTTTTGATAAAACACTTGAAATGAATTCTTGAGGAAAATATCATTTTTTCTTCAAAATCATTTTATTTTCACAAAATGTCATGCAATTTTAAAAGAAAAGGATTTTGTTGAAACTAGTCATGAAATATTTTGGAGGATTCTTCATGAAAATATGTCTTAATAAAACCATAAAAATCCTTTCATGTCGTATAATTTTAAAAAACATTATTCTCGTTCTTTTGTCAGAAAAGTCAAAAAAGTACCTCGTATAGTAAACAAAAGAAAGATTCCTTCCATACCATGGAGTAAAAGTCAAAATGGGTAGAATAGGACTTTAAACATACAAGAAAACACTTATAAAACATGGACATGGATGATAACAATTACCCCAGTAAATACTTACGAATAAGCAATCTCGGATAAAAATGAGATTTGCGAAATTATCCCTTACCATAGATCTGATTTGCATCGTAAGTGTCTGAAACTCCTGTATAATGATTTGAATAATGTTATTTACTTATTAAAGAATCATATTCATTGTTATGATATCATATATGGTCCAATAATGACTTTATATTACCCGTTATTTTATAAATTCCATGTTAAAGATCGTTTTGGGTAAAATCGTTTCATTTGTCGTCCGTGTTTTGACTTGTAATTATTCATATGATTACATAGATCATGATTACTTAATTCCAGAATATAAAACATGATTTATATATAATATATATTCATAATATACATATATATAAGATATCGTTAAATGGAAAGAAATACACCGTTCATAGAGACGGTAGGCCGTACGTACGCATGAACGTTGTTTTCGTTTCCTCATTGAATTTGGTGGAATTAACTGGATGACATACATATATATATATATATATACATAAATCCAGTATCATTATTATGTCATATATTTCATGATTACTTATTATATAAACTTTATAATCATTAATGTATGGTTAATCATTGAGAATGAATCTAATCGCATCGTGGAGACGATATTCCGTACGTACGCACGAGTGATGATATCATTCCCATGATCGTGGAATTTTATTGGAGTGTATGTATACTATTTAATAATCAATATAACTTTAAAATAATCATATATAGTTATTATTTACACCATTATACCCATCCAAGTAACGTGGTGGTGGAAAATAGATTACACCACGACGTGGAGACGGTATTCCGTACGTACGCACGTGCGGTGATTTCATTTTCCGTAGGATGGATAGATGGTGAAATAGTGTGGTTTAATAATTATAATAACATATCAGTATATGAGTGATACTTATGTTATTACTTCATAATGAAACAACCTAATAAGAAGAAGTGGAAGAAGAAATAAATTTGAAAGAATCGGTAACGGATATTACCTCTTCTATGAAGTGTCTCTTTGAGTCCTCCTCTTAGGGTACTAAAATTGGTCTTTTAAGAATACCAGGACCTTTAGGATGTTGTTAGGGAAGTGGAGAAGATAATTTGGCAGGGGTTTGACGATATTGAAGGCTCAAAGTGGTGTGAGGAAGAGAGGGAGGAGGTGCCCTTTTATAAGGGAGGAGAGGGGCTCCTTTGGAATAACTAAAAATATTATTTTATTATAAAGCCAAATTCGGTTTTAAATAGCTCCAAATTAATTTATTTAGAAGAAAAGGTGGGGATGGGTCGAAGTCCTCTCTTACAATAGAATTTAGACAAGTTTAGGTTCCAATTTTAACCTTATCATTTATATTTAACCTTAAGATAGATAATTTTACTTTTACCGTGTCTTTTTTTGTTCTTAAAATATAAGGTTAATAAACTGACAATAACAAGCCAAACGATCCCCAAGTTGTTTATTATTAATATATATAAACGTATATAAGTCATTTGTCCAAACCTTAGATTTTTAGGAATAAAATAACAACTAATAATATAATATATGTTTTAAAAACTATTTTATGTCAATTTTGACACTATTTAGTAATTGGTTTTTGTAAAACTCATAACAAAATTATTAGTTCGAAAAATGTTAATTAAATCAATAATAACATTTCATATTAACCTATAAAATTATTTTAATTCATAAAAAGTCTCAAATTACATTTATTTGGGTATTTATAACATCAATTGTGTCAATATTTCATTAATAAGATAATTACTGCATCATCTTTGTGTCATAAATAAACTAACTTATTTAAAGTCTAAAAATTACCAATAAAATATAATTACGTATGAAATCTTTTTATATTTCTAATGAATATTTATAGTAGAATTTATCTTATATATATCCCTATATTAAAAATGATATACTTATTAAACTTTGATTTTAACTATTTTAACCCTTCTTTAAATAAATTAATAATATATGTCCTTATCTAATCCAAGTGGGCCTAAATGGTCATATTTTATTACTAAGGTTGTTTTTGGTCGAATTACACTTATCCAATAGAATTAGGACATGGGTTAAGGTAATAATAATATCATTTTTACCCTTAATTACCCTATTTACTTTTAACCGTGGGAAAAAAAATAAAAAGTTACTATTCACCAAAAATTATTTTCATCTGATTGAACCAAATTTTACTTACTGACATCAACCGTGTCTCTAAGATTTTTGAAATTCCATTCACAGAAGTGGTAAAATTATGTTTTATGAAAAATTAATTTTTTTAACTACCACTTAGTGGTTTCACTATTCATAAAAAATGAAAGTTTCCAGAAAAATACCAACAATTGGGCCTAAGTTATATATGATTTTATGAACTAAAAAATGAAGTCTATTTTACCAAATTCAAATCATATCAGTTTCATTAATTAATTTAAAAATTAATTCCCGTCGTCAAAACAAATAGCGTGTTCTAAAGAGAAAATTACTATCAAAAGATTGACTCTTGTTTATGTCTGGTTTAACTGTGAAATTACGTCCAATGACCAACATTGTATTAAATTGTAAAAATAAATTCTAAATATACTTTAAAACCTCTCAAATTAATAATTTATCACTATTAATTATTTCGATTAAAAATGTTATTTTTAATTAAAATTTAGTAATTTTCACTATTCTTCGGAAAATGAAAGTTATCCGAAAAGTACCAAAATTTTACCCTAAGCTAATTTAGATATTACAAATCCAAAAATGAAGTCCATTTTGAAAAATAAAATTTACAAAATTTCAAAAAGTGGTTATTACTATTCATAACGGCATGTTTTAATAATATTTTAATAGCATATCGTTTTTTAGTGAAACTCGGTATTGCGTACTATATGCTCTATCGAGGAAGGTCGCGATTGCATGTAATGAAAGGCAAGTAAAGGATGCGTGTTTTGCGAGCTCCTTTTGGTGTAGCGTACAACATAAGACATTAAAGAAATTAAAAATAATATTTCTCATAAAATCTAGGGGTGGTACAAAAATGGTATGCTGCACAATTCACATAAAAATAAAAAAATACCAAAAATTTATATTACGATAATATCATTATCATAAACTCAAAAATGAAGTTTATTTTTTAAAAATAAAATTATAACATTCATAAATTAAACATTTAAATATATTAATCAATAAATTCCCTCTATATTTTTAATTGTGTGATCGGTATTTCTTTATATGGTGTTTACTGAATACTGTATGGTCTAAAATATTACAATTTCATTCATCAATTGATCAAGGAAATTATAATTATAACCATATACCTTTATATATATGGTTTAAATACAATATTTTTTATTAATTTAATGTTATTTACTTACAAATCTAATAAATATAATTGGATTCTCATTTATACATAGTTTTATCTTGTTGATTAATTCCTTTTGTTAAACAATTTATATAGTATATAGAAATAATTTTATATGATCATTTATTTTTTAGAAAATGAACTAAATCTAATTTCATTCCATAAAAGTAACCCATTTTTTTCCATGGAATGTGTATTCTATAAAAAGTGAATATTTTTATGTTGAATATTTTTTTAAACGAGTTTAGTTCTATTGGTTATTTATGATGTGATAAGTCAGTGATTTTCAAATGGAACTAATAATTATGGATGTTGATGAGTGGGGTCTTATATTACCCTCCCCCCAATGAATTTTTGTACACATTATATATCATGATATATTTATTCAAAAGTATATTTTAGTTACATATAATAATGGGAACTAGTGGTTTGGATTGGGAAAGTAATATTTCCCTATACTAATGTTTATTTAAAATTTAAAAAAATTATATAGATTTTTTCACGACCTATCCCCTGGGGCTCATGCCGTGAATACCTAAAGCCTGATATCCATAGTCTAGAGGATTTTGACTAGCACCAAAGGTGTAAATCCATAAAACTTGGAATTTATTACCTTTATAACCTGAAATCTCACACAAAAGAGTATAAGATTGAAGAAAAACACTATGTAAAACTATATAACAATGTGTGATGAAAGTTAAAGGGGGCCGGAAATACAACCCCAATAATAAAGTACAAGGATGGAGAAAGTACAACTGAAGAAAAAAACTATTGTTGGGTCGTACTCTGAGGTTCCTACCTGAAGGGTAGGTATAGATCGCCTCCTAAGCACTCTAGGTCCATCTATCTCCTCCGTGTATAGTCACACCATATGGTCCACCTCTGGGTAACGTCTGGTCCTGGTGCACTCAGACTCAGTCAGCATTGTACGTCATCTACATCTCACACAACGAGGTGAGGGCATAGCCTGTGCAGGGGTGAGTATAACGATACTCGTTAGGGACCCCGAGACCCTCAAGGTCTCACAAAATCCAACAAGAAGAAACCAAAAGGCATGAAATCAACAGATATCCCAACCTAGGTATATGCCCATACATATACCGAAGCTATCATGTAATCCATCTCAATTAAGAGGTAAACACAAAAGTTACTAACTAAGCTCACACAAGTATACAACTTTTGTAGAGAGTTTGAGATGATTAGACTACACCACTAAATCATCTATTCTGTCAAACCCACGTAGGATCCCAGAACAATATACATAGCTGTCAAATGCACAGAGGATCCCGGAACATTAGTCAGAGCTATCGAAACCACACAGGATCCAGGAACAGCAGTCAGAGCTATGGAACCCACGAAGTATCCAGGAACAGTAGTCCGAGCTGTCGAACCCACACATGATTCAGGAATAGTAGTCCGAGTTTTTGAACCCACACAAGATCCAGGAACAATATTCAGAGTTGATGGAACCCACACAGGATCCAGGGAATGTACTCAGAGTTGTTGAACCCACAAAGGATCCACAAAAAGCACGCTTGATTCTTGGAGGGTCCGCTCCTCAAGCCAAGTGTTGATACATCAACTTCCACGAAGTCCCAAGTTGGTGTATCCAAAATATCAGTCCTTCCATAAGATACCCAATGCGATAGTCAGCGCGTCAATCAGACGCCCGGTCCGATAGTTATTGGAATTTCTGTTTCGAGGCCCCAGTTAGATTTACGTTCGATCCAACACAGTTGTACCCCAACCTTGTCCAAACCTCGAGTTAGGTATACAAAAAGAACCTTCATCTTCAATGGTTTCTGTCTCCATAGAGGGGTTTTCAATCGAAGGCACGTAGCTCATGTTATGTGAAAATGGGTGAAAAAAGGTCAAACAGGTCTGGGTCCAGTTCGGCCCAGTTGGACCGACCTAGTCCACGGGTCCAACCCAGTCTGCAGGTCTGACCTCACCTATGAGGGGTAGCCCAGCCCGCACTGGATCCGGCCTGGACCGCGGTTGAGGCCTGGCCCGCGCTGGATCTTACCCGCGCTGGGTCGTGACCGCGCTAAGCTCGTCCCGCGTGAGGCCTGCGGTTGGTGACTCGTGGGTCTCGCCCTAGTCGTATCCAGGGATGAGGTCGTGCCCATTAGAATTCCAAATGGCCTAACCATTATAAGGGGTTTAATACCAGCACCACGTGGCGCCGGTCCATGTCACATGGGACCCACGCGACGAGCCCAGCTCTTCTCAGTTGGCTGAGCGGCCAGCCAACTCCCACGTGGTGTAGTTACACTGCGGCTCCTCCTGCGACCGACAATGATGGCTGCCCATCCTCCATCGCCACGTCCAAGGCCATAACCTCTGTTTTCTCCAGTGCGTGGAACAGTTGGGACACACCTTCCCTGGAAACCCGGCAGGTCGAGCCACCGGTTTTCTTCACGGTCGGCCTTACGCCAGCTGCCACTACACCTCCGCGGCCCGTCTGCTGTGGGCTACTCCTCCAGTAGTGCAGTTGTGGCACCGCCATCTGCGTGGTGATGTTCGTCAGTTCCAACCACTGGAGAACTTTTCACGTGTCGCCAGTCGAGTTTTGGTAGCCCAATTATCATTCTGTATGTATCTGAGCACTCCTTGAGATGTCACCTTCGATCCGCAATCATTGTTGACAAAAATAAATCAACCTGGACTTATGCCGCGATTAGTTTCAAAATCCTTAAAGTAAGGGGGAGGGGTCAGACCATGTTCATTCAGCCTGCACTCTCCATGTTACAGTGATAGCATGTGGCTTTGATTCTAAATCCTTGATGTAAAATGAAGAACGTGCAGTAATTAACAAAGATTGAACCCTTACTTTTGATCGTTGTTCGTTGACGGATACGTGGGGAAGAAGATGGTGTTGTCATCATTCGTTGCATCTACCACACACTTCCAATCCAAACTCATGCTTCTGTTTGTTGATGATGAGGAGGAGGAAAGATTGGTCGATGTTTTCCCACGTCGAAGGTGGTTCTGAGGAAGAAAGTCAAAGACGCTCCATGCCGGCATTCTTCTTTGGAAGAATGTGTTCTTCATTCTTCATTGGCGAGTGCTTTTCTCCCTATGCTTCTCTCCTTTCTCCCAAGCTCCACCAAAGAAAAATGCCAACCCAAAATAAGTTAATATGTTAATCTATTATTTAATTGGTTGAAATAAATTCAAAATGGTTGGATTAATTAAATGTGAAGGATTTGGCACATTAAATGTTAGGGGAGTTGAAGTGGATCCCCTACAGTTAATGGAAGGTAGAGGGTTTCTCCCCATTAACGGGGAGTTTCATTGGGGTTTAACCCCAGGTGTTCCCTACCACAATAAACAAGTATATGAGGTTTAGACCTAGGGTGGGCCACACCTCCTTAACCTATTATTGGTGTTTATGGTGTGGTGGTCCCCACCTCCAACATTCAGATGAAGGTTTTAAACAAGTAATAAAAATAAAGTTTACACAACCATATTTTTATTTAATTCATTCATTAAAAACCGAACAACTATATTTTATTATTTACCAACTACCATCATGGTGAATGTCATATTAATATAATTCCAGCACTGTGAGTTCAATTGTGCCCTCAGATTTCAATTTTGTGCACCGGTTCAAAAGTTTTAAAAACTCACGTGTACATTTACTGAATGTACCCGAAAAAACATCAGAAATTGATTCCGGGCACACCGGGGCTTGGAATCATGCTCCGTAAAATTTGATGGACTCGTAAAATTCCCACATATTTAGGAAAACAATTTTCAGTGGAAATTCCTAGTCTTTACAGATTTTTCCCTATTCTCACTAGTATGTTATAATATCACGGAACATGTTTATTGACACATATTTACATAAAAAAATTTTCATATCTTATATTTACCCAATACATACTCCCTAATTTATTATTCATGATTTGATGGATACAAATTTCTTATTTATCCTGAATATTCCCATATTCTCATATTTTTCTCAGTTATTATTTTTTCTTGTTATCACTTATGTTTACCCTTACTAAGAAGTTGATCTCACCCATATATTATTTTTCCATTTATCCATGATATGAATTTATAAATGGCATAGAATATAATCTTATATTGAAATTTTATGGACGATATTTAAGGCTCATTATGTAATGAGTAGTTTGATTATAATGGAAAATTTTCAAATTGATACACAAATATCTATTTTGTTCAATAATTCTTCTTCTCAAATTCTCTAAAAAACTAAAAATAAAAATTCATGTAAAAGTATTTTAATGAAATATTTTATTTATGTTTCTTTTATGGTATAAGGATATCTTCAGTATGCTATTATTGGGATTAAAGTAGTGTCTGGATAAATGTGTATATTATGATGGTATTAGTTGAGGATAAATAGGGAGTAAGAAAATTTCATTCATGGTTGGTATGTTTCATTTCATTATTATTTAAAATTTATAGATAAACCATTATTTCAGTTAATGTATTATTGAATTTTATGTATATTATAATATGAAACCCTTTTTGAAAACACATGGGATATGTATATGGGATGATTCAAAGTATACGATGAAATCATGATGTATTATTAATGAAAAAATTATATAGTTCCCCCAATTAGTTTAATTTTTTTCAATATACTAGAATTACAATATGGTTGTGGTATAGATAAAACTAGGTGTAATGTCCCAATAATGTTTCATGAGAATTTAATCAATCTTCACTCTCGTGTATACTGAGTTGGCCTATGACTACACACCTAGATAGACACTCTTAGGGATATGATTTTGATAATAAAAATCTCTTTGTGAACCATTATTATGTATTTATTTCCCAATTATGTTAATTAATTTTGTCAATATATAAAATAGAAAATAACATAAAACAATGATGATTGAACCTAAAGTATCATTGGATGAAACAATAGTTTCATTATAGAAGACATCCTAGGAACGAGTTTTGATATTAACATTATCCTTTATGCTAATTTTATTCATAAAAACATTAGTTTTTACAATTTTGTTGAAATAGGATCATGAAAATGAACATGAGAAATGTATATATCTAGAAACCACAATTACTAACAACTGAATAATGGATAAAAATTAAATAGTTGAGAATCCTTGTATGTCATGAACCAACTCGGGTACCTTGGTAACCCGAGAAACTAGCCAGTCCTAACATAATCTGAAGGGATTTCTTAATCCCTATAGGTCGGCGACTAGCACATAGAATCATACAACATACATGTGGAAGTGATTTCTTCCACACGAATTTGAAAGCAAAAGAAAAACCGAACAATATGAAAATAAGAAGAAAACTCCACTTGGAGTAAGGTACCAGAATATAAAAATGAATAAAGAAGAAGTATTTAAACCCAAATACTAAAAAGGAAAACATCCCCAAAGTCCCTAAGGAAAAAACTCAACATGTCGAAGGCTCAACAACTAGATCCACCCTTAAGAGATCCTTTCACTTTACTCTATCCTGTAAGGATAATGTATACACACACCCGGAGGGATAAGTAGGGTGTGAGTGTAAGACGATTAGGTTTCCACCATAAAATCAATAACATATTTTAAATATAGATTATCCAATTGAAATATTTCAATTTTTAAAATAAAAAGGCATGGAAATTTAAAGGAATATTTAAACAAAACATGCTAAATAGTTTAAAAATGACGAAAAAATACATTCAAATCAAATTCTTTACATTACAAGAGATGGAATATTTCTAAAACAATGGTATATGTAAAATATTTATTTAAATTAGTATATATAAACTCAGCAGGAATGCAAAACAATTGAAACAAACATTGGTATATATTTCTATATAAAATATAAATAAACAAGTGAGAAACATGGTCATCTTCTAAAAGGTACGAGAATATTTACCAGCTACATCACTCTACACTTTCTAAATGTACTTATCAAAATGTATATACAATGGTCCCTATGACACATGCCATATCATATTGGTTACCAACCCATCGGGGATGCAACCTGCTGCATGTATGCTTTAGAACATTGTAATATCATATAGTGTACCTAATAACTCACTAAATTCATACGGCTTTTATATTCTATTACATGATGGGAAAACTATTTTAAGACTGCTTAAAATATGATCAATTCCATTCATCCAATTTTATTAAAAAATTCCAATTTCATTCCAATTAAAACCAAAATAGGTTTTCTTCCAAAATATGCCTTTTTATAAGATAAAACCACTGCGTTTCTTTCAAATCGTTTTAAGCCATTCGAAAGTTTGAAATTAATTCAAAAAAAATTTCATCAATTTCATTGTTCCTTTTAACAATTAAATTTAATAGTTTTGTTGAAAAAAACTTCATGATATTAACAATTTAAATTAAACAATTTAAATCAAACAATATCCATAAACCAACAACAATTCAATGGAATTGCAGGATTTCAAAATTTAAGTTCCAAAACCATTTCAAATCTCGCAATTCACCAAAATTGGTTTCTATGAATGAAATTTAATGAAATGTTAATCATTAATATTTAAATCATCAATTAGATAAATCAAGCAATACGATGGTAAACACTTCATCAAATCTGGATGGAACTGCATACCTCTTTCCCAAAGAACAACACTTGCAAAGACACCCATCAATGAGATTGAAGGTCAAAGAGATATTAAAACCCAACCAAGATGATAGATCCAACACCTCATGGAATATATCCATCAATTTCTAGACGATCCATTGAAATCCTAGTATGAGAGAAGGAGAGAAACTCGAAGAACGAGGGATAACTTTTTCCTGGGAATCACATCGCAGATGAAATGAAGATATGAAGTCGATCGGATCGAACAGAAAGGAGGGGAACCAATGGAAACAACCTAAAGAGAATATAAATATGATATAAATGGAGATCTGGTGAAAAGATTGAATCAAAATAGTTGATCCTATGATGTAAAACTGGACGCAAACCTAGTCAAGACCTGTACCCCTAGGTTACGAGGTGTAGTCCATGCTGGATAACTTATGCCAAAAACTAAGTCGCCTCAGGTTAAAAACCCACTATAAAATACTGACACGATGTTTAAATTAGGTACATAGTGTTTACCAACTCATAAAATGACATCCCTTTGTAAACATGATCTCCCAATCCACGACATGCATCCAACACCAAGTACACGATGTGTACTTCAGGTACACTTCTTGTACCTATTATAAATTCTGTTGTGAACCTAGAAAAATAACATAAAATAATTTTTTACCGAAATGAGACTTATAAAATGTTGTAAATTACCTTATCAATGTAATGGGATGTCAAAAGCTACCAACTATAAATATTTCTATCCACACAATGCCTATAAGAGAGCATACATTCCAAAAGGGGGAGGCCACATCTCTCTCTTAAGTGCCTCTCATCCCCACATATCATGACTATCAAAGACATTTTTTCATAGTACAAAAACCAATTATATTTTCTTCCCATGAACCCAATAGTCTCATAATCAACTATAAATCATGGTTTCTCAGTTAAAGATAATTTAATCTCAATCTCAAGATTACTCCATCTCAAAACATGAGATGGATCAGATAGATACTTTCTCAACTGCGACCCACCGAACGTGTTATGTATCAACGTCAGCTATGGTGGAAGTTCCAAACGTCATGAAACCTTCCCCACCTTCTCAATTCCCTCAAAGGGTCCCACAATACAAGTATCAAGCTTCTCTAGTTTCCCAAGCCGTCGACGACCCAACCGGGGTGAATCCTTTCAGAGAACATAATTACCAACTAAGAATTCCAAATTTCTATGACATCAATTAAAATAATACTTGTTCCAATTATGTTATGTCAAAATCCCTAGAGGAATTTACTAAATATTTTTTGTGGTCTCCAACACCATGTGTGGTCCAACAAAACAACTTTCACTGACTTCTGACCAGCATAACGGAGATTTAAAAGGCCAACCACACAAGGCCTCAAAAGGTGTCTCTCGGATCGCGGACTAGTAACTACTGTTATAAGAGAACTCAACATACCCCATGTTATCGTACCAATCCCCACTAAAGTCAAGAACGTATGTGATAATCGTATCCTCAATAATTTATATCTCTCTTTCTGTCAGGCCATACGACTGCGCATGGTAGGCCATGCTCAAATGAACATGAGATCCCAGTGCCTCTTGAAAGCCTCTACAAAAGTGAAAAGTTAACCAAGGATCCCTATAAGAGACTATAGTAGATGGAACTCCCTGAAAATGAACAATCTATTTCACATAAATATTTCATAAATCCTCAAATTTTACCATATCTCAAATGGGTATAAAGCGAGATGGCATGGTCAGCCTGTCGATCGCAACCCTTATTGCATTCTTCTTCTTTGGGAATGAGGAAATCTAACCACAATGTCCATGGAGATAACCAATGATGGATTACCTGTGTACAAACCACTAATAATTATGGAAATCCCCAATCATTTTCTTTCTCACTACTAATAGAACAACAATGTTGTTCTGATATGAAAAAACACTATCATTGGATAGTGAGTAATGGGTAACTATAACCCACCATAAAGAAAATCTCTAATTCTAGAGAACACATTATCATGTTCTTGAACCTGGTTAATCATTTCTAGAAGGGTATAATTCAAGTTCACACTATCTAAAGAAACATCAACCCCATCCTCTTGAACTGCAATATGTAATTTTGAAAAAGAGCCATCATGTTCCACTCTTATGAAGATTCTTTCACGATCTAGGTTAGACATTTCTTGCTCAACGAATTAGAAATGACATTCACTTTCACTGGGGTACAGACGATGTCAAAGTCGAAAGACTATAGGTACTCTACCCAACACCTCTTTCAAAGATTCAAGCTTATTTATAGAAGATATAACTTAAGATTTGTGGGCTGAATGAACCATAAATATTTCACCAAAAAGGTAGTGCCGCCAAATTTTAAGTGTGTGCATCACAAATGCATGTTTCTGATTGTGTGTAGGATAATTATTCTGGTGTGGCCTAACCCGAAAGGATCCATATGCTACTACATGATCACCCTGTATAAAACCACAGCCCAAGCCTGAACCAAATGTGTCACAAAATACAATATAGACCTTCCTAGAATCAAGAAGAGTTAACACCGGCACGTTAGTCAACAGATGCTTTAGATCAACAAAAGAACTATGAAATTTATCATTTCCTGCAAATGCAACCCTCTTCTGTGTCAGATCATTCATTAGAGAAGACAAATTTGAGTAATCCTTCATGAAAATGTAGTAATATCCGGCTAATCCAACTTATCTATGGATTTATAATTCATTTCATGGTTTGTCCTAAGTCGTAACAGCCTTAAACTTTTCAGGATCAACTGATACAGCTTGTTCAGACATCATGTGTCCCAATAATTTTACTTTCCAAATCCAAAAATAACACACTGAAAGCTTGGAATAATGCAAATTATTTCATAGTAGATTGAGAACTATTCCCAGGTGTTACACATGATCCTCCTTGGAAATATAGTAAACAAGAATGACATACAAAAATACTACAACAATGGTATTCAGATACTTCTTAAAATACATGTTCTTTAAATCCATAAAAATATAATGGGAATTTTTCAAATCAATTGTCCTAACAAGGTACATAATGTTATTATACCTACTCTAAGAGGAAATATTCTAAATGTCATATTCTTTTATCCTCAAAAAATGGTAGCTATATAAATGTTCAATCATTGAAAACCACATCGCCCCTTGAAACTGATCAAACAAATAATCTATCAATGGAAACATGTATTTGTTTTATTGTAAATCTATTAAGCTTTAGATAATCTACACATAGAAATAGAGAACCATCATCCTTTTTATCAAAGAGAACTGGTGCTTCCCAAGGTGACACACATGGATGAATAAATCCTTTCTCAAGATGATCATCAAACTAAGACATCAGCTCTTTCATCTCAGCTGGTGCCACGCAGTAAGAGTGGATAGAGACCAGTTGAGTAACAAACATTAAGGTAGCAGAAAAAAAATCAAACTATCTCATCGGTGGAAGAACATAGAAATATAATGGAAACATGTCAAAAAACTCAATGATGACTGGAGGAAGATAAAAACCCATTATATCTCACTCTAGGTTAAAAGAAAACACCAATATAACATTTCCCAACTGTGGATAAAAAGGTCCAGCTCTGCACAACCATGGGTCCCATTCTCCTTGAAAAACAAGAGTCAAACCACATGGTGTAGTAATGTAGACCAGTCGAAGATAAAAAATCAATTAGGGATTTGTTGTAAATGATCAAATCTATAGTGAATATGAATTCAAGATATTTCATATCAAGAACAAAACAAATCTCTGTTAGCTTGACTTATGATAGAGAGAAGACATAGGAAGGACAACGATGACCCTACTCTATCTTCGTAATAAAGGGTGTAGTAATATCTATTGTACTAGATATTTGATCCATAAGAATATTACGAAGGATAACAATATGGGTTGAAAAAAAAGAGTAAGATGCACCAGTATCAAAAAGAGTAGTCACTAATGCGGAAGAAATGGAAATGGTACCTGTCACAGTTACTAGACCCCTTCTTGCTTTCACTAGAGACTCTTCCACTACATGAAGAAGCTTCTTTCTAGATTTATATGTCTGGAAACCATCTAAACATGAATTAGTTGATTACCATGAAATGTTAAGATGATATGGTGATTTTTTCCCAGTATCCAGTGTAGAGAAGTGATAGAAGAACCTCTATATGTGTCCAAAATGTCTTCATGAGATTCAGTTCATGGGTTCCTCACTAAAATCCCTCCTAGAATGTCCTAGATTTCTACATTGGTAACAAGTAAAATAACTTACTCTAGTAAATGTAGGAGTTCTGGAATGAATCTTTCATCGACAACATCCTTGAAGAACATCGCACTTCTATTTTCTTTTGAATTAACCAATGCTTCCACTGGGAGAAAAAAGAACTCCCATCAACCCTAACTTGCCAGCCAAGCCTATCTCATCCATCATATCCCTATCCAGCACATAATTATAGGTGGGAAAATTTAGTAAGTAAACATTATAATTTATATATGAGAGACTTCCCAACTCAAACGATCAAGCCTTCATCCTCTCATTAGATACTATCTCTAGTGAAAACTACACTAGCTCAGTAGAGCGATTTGAATACTTAGTCATAGTCTTTTCGGCTTGCTCATGCTTGAAAAAATCCACAGCCTTGTACAACACCATTGACACTAGATCGAACTTATTATTGAAAGAAACCTTAATGTAATTCCAAATTAATCTCTCATGCTTCTCTTCTACCACCATCGTGTCCCACTATCTCATGCTTGGTCCCCCAGCACGATGGGTGCACACATCACCCTAATCACTTCTTATGTCTCCTAGAACTCAAAAATATGTTATATCATTCCTAAACATACCTCTACATGTTGAGGATCAGTAGAGCATTTTAGGATTGCTAGCTTCTTGAGAAGGAACTCTTCATAACTTTTTTGAAGAAAATCCCCCTAAGGATCGACTCTTTGAGCCTCAATGAGAACTGGAGGGGATGCTTATCATAGTGTTTGAAATGTGTGCACAATCACTGCCACCAGATTTGATCCAACAATAGTATTTTCTTGTTGAGGTTCAACATCGGCCTTTTCATGTATCTAATTTTCACATCTTCTTGGAGGCATGATGTTACACAACATGAGTTTAAAAAAAGGGAACATTATATTGATACTCAACCTGAGTAGAAAGAGAAAATATTCTCAATAGAAGGGACCAACAAGATTCAGATTCCATCCAATACAAAAATATATAGCGAAAACACTAGTACTAAACCACAGGACTTCATTCCATAACCACCCCTGATGACTTAAGGTTTTTTATTGTACTATTAGGTCATGAACTCAATCAGAACTAACTCGTAAGTCCCAATAAGATTTCAAAAATTCATACTGACATAAATAAAAAAGATGAACAGCCTCCTCAAAAAACAATTATTCATGAACCATCCCTGGTACCCTAGAAGCCTGGTAATTGTGTCGGTCCTGACATAACGCGAATGGTGTCCCTGATCCCCGCATGTTGACAACTAGCATCTATCATCGTACAACATACTAATGGGAATGATTTCTTCCAAAATAATTCGTAAGAAAAAATAAAAAAGTACAGTATGCATATCAGAAGAAAACTCTACTGGGAGTAAGGTACCAGAATAAAAAAATGCATAAAGCCAAAGTACTCAAAACACAAGTACTAAAATTGTAAAAAAAATTCCAAATTCCCTAAGGACACAAATCATCATGTCTAATGCTCAAAAAATTAATCCACCACCAAGAGATCCCTTCCCCTTTCTCGAGCATGGAAGGATAAAGTCTCCAAATACATGATGGAAAAATTAGGGTGTGAGCCTAATCCCGGTAGGTTTTCACCAAAGATTCCATAATATAATCCAAATAATGATTATCTAAATAAAATAATTAAGTTTTAAAAACAAATAGGTTAGGAAGTTTAAAATAATATTTAAAATAAACATTCCAGACATTTTTGAAAATGATGGAAAATAATTTCACAGCACATGATCTACTTTAAAAGAGATGAAATATTTCTAAAACAATGGACTCTATATCATATTTATATAAAATAGTTTAGATAAATATAGATGTCATGTAAAGCAATTCAAAAATATATTGGAATACATTTAATATCAAATATAAATAAAAAAGCGAGAAAGATGGTAATCTGCAAAAAGGAAAGATAGTATTATCTAGCTATAGGATTCATCACTCCCAATGTGATCTCAAACAAAATGTCTATACATACATCCCTATGACACTGGCCAGTGGAGACTGATCACCAATTTGTCAAGGATGTGACCTAGTGCATGTATGTTTAACATTGTAATAGCCTAGATTGTATCCAAATAACTCACTAACTGCTTAAGTCCTACATCCACTCTTACATGATGGGAGAACTATTTTCCAACAGACTAAAATACTATCAATCCCATTCCTTAATTTTTTTTAAAATAAAATTTTATTCCATTTTAAAAAAAATAGGTTTTATTCAAAAACATGCCTTTTTCAATAGATAAAACCAATAGGTTTCCATCAAATAATTTTTAGCCATTTGAAATATTGAAATTCATTCAAAAAAAATTACATCTTTTTAAAAGTTCCTTTCAAAATTAAATTCAAATATTTAATTGAAAACATTTATATTAAATCTTATATTTAAATTTAATAATTTAAATCAGATAATATCCAGAAACCCACTCCAATTTAATAGAATCCAGGGTCTTCCGAATTTCCATGAAAAAACAATTTCAAATATCGCAGTTCATTGGAACTCAGTTTTATCAATGAAATTGAAATAAATATTGAGCATTATAATTTAAATCACCAATTGAAATAAATCATGCCATACGATGATAATCAATTTAGAAAATTGGGATAGAACCACTTACCTATTTCCCAAAGAAAGACCCTCACAATGAAACCTATTAATCAGAACAAAGGTGAATGAGATATTGAAAATAAACATGGAAGAAATATCAAAAACCACCTGGAATATATGCATCAATCACTAGATTATCCTGTGAAATACCAAGAGGATAGAAGGAGAGAAACTCGAATAATGAGGGTGAACCCTTACCCGAGAATCACACCACATATACAACGAAGATATGAACCTGATCAGATCGAACTGGAATATGGGGAACATCTAAAATATTCCTAGGGATTGTATAGGGTCAAGATCAATGAAGATCTGGTGAATATATTGAATCTAAATAGCTGATCTTTTGTTTTAAAACTAAAAAATGATCGGGTCACGATGTGTACCCCTAGGTCACAACGTGTAGTACATACTGGATAAGTTACACTGAAAAACTCGTCACCTCAGGTTGAAAAATTGATATTAAATTCTTACACAATGTGTAACTCAGGTACACGGCATGTACCATCTCATTGAATGACTTCTCCGTTCATGAAATGATCTCATAGTCCATGAAATGCAACCAACACCATGTACATGACCTATCCTTCAGGTACACGATGTGTACCTGTTCTGTTGTCTGTAGTAAACCCAGAAAAAACACATAAAAGGATTTTTAAGTGAATGGGGACTTAGAAAAGGTGTAAAATTACTGATCAAGGTAACGTGATGTTATATTTTGTTTTATTTCTATTATAGAAAATATGAGTATCCTAGGCCTACCTAAGATAGTGAGGTCGATATATCAGTAGAATATAAATCCTTACACTATCAAAAAAATTATTAGAGATTTATATTGTAATGAAAAAATATTTTATAGTATTTTAATTCCTTAATAAATTTATGATCTTCGATATGCTGCGTTTTGTGTGAACCCAAGCTTAAACAAATCATGTTATACTACTAAATATTTTAATTTTAACAATACCATTATAAACTAGCTGTTTCATTGATAGGTGTGAATATAGTTAAATAAATTATTAAAATATAGTCTAAAAATATTAATAAATTTTATTCATTGGTTAAAAATTAATTATAAATAAAAATTAATTCCAATTGAACATAAGGACGCTTTCTTCTAAAAACTAATTTTTATTCATATTACAGAATTTTATCTACATAAATTAAATTAATCACCATTATTGCTATATCATAATAAAACTTATATTTTATATATTTTATAATTTTTATATAAATTCACCTAAAAACATTTATAGGCTTTAGATAATAATTAATCATATTTTAAGCATAAATAAATATATTTTTCTATAGGTAAATTTTGTCGCCATTTATTGGTGAACCTACTTTAAAACTAAAATTTGACATATTTATGAATTTTAATTGAATAAATAGACATATTTTATTAAAATATGAATATCGAAAATATCTTATGGTGAAATTTTTGTATTTTCCATTGAAAATATTTTATGTTGAATGGTGAAAAAAATTCTGAATTTTAATTAAAAACTGTATTTTCATATAATTTGTTTCGTAGTTAAATTATATTTAAAATTTGTTTTAAATTATTATTAGATAATTTATACATCATTAAATAAAATTGAGGCCATTTTAATCAATTTTACAGTTATATTGGATATTTAAACATTTCGAACATTTTATCTTTTTCAATTTTAAACAACACTTTCTCATTGCGCGTGTGACATTAATTTAAAATCTAATTTTTTCCAATTATGTGAATAGAATTTAGTAAAATAGATTTTTTATTTGCAATCATAAGTTCAAAATTATGTATCATGTTCATTTTGATTTTATGGAAAAAAAAAACACAAGTAAAAAATAATGATTTACCATGATATAGGTAAAATAATGAAACACGTTAAGGAAAAAAGGTAAGGGATTAAATTACCTAATAATTACTAACTTTAATGGTTGTTTGATGTTTTTATCGACCCTAAAAACATTAAAATATTAATTTTCATCCAAATTCATCTAAATTAATTCCAACTATATTTTGTTGGCATTAAACACAAAATAATCAATATTTATTCACTTAAAACCACCACTCCAGATGTATTAATACCACCCCTCACCAGCCCATTTATCCTTACAAACCATGAATATCATAAAATAATACAAAAACAGCTAATACCCACTCTTTCTACATTAAATTTCTTCCTGTATCACCCAATGACTATTTCTATAGTCTTTAAGGGATCCTTTAAGGATGAGATATTCAAGAGGTGATTTTCACAATGTACCACTCTTAATTTCTTTTCATCATACACATTCTACTCACCTACCTCATCAATCAAGGAATAATAAATCAAGAATAATTTATATAAATTAATTTTTTGATTATATTTCAATATCTTATATGCATGCCTTTTATTATCTCTTCTTATTTAGAGAAATGAAACTATTGTCCAAATATTTCTGGTTAAACATCACCTTGAATAATGATTTTTAGTTTCCTATTAATTCTTTTATAGTTAGTCATAAATGTATTTTTATGGTTAAATAATATTTTAATAAGTTTATTATAAACAATTTCATTTTATTTAACTAATATATACATTTAATATAAAGTAAAACAGAACGAGATCACGGTGTTCAGAAAAATTTCCAAAATTAAACTCAACATTTATCATTATCATTTTATCAAATTAATAACCCTCATGTTTGAAATAAAAAATATTTATGGAAAATTAATAATAATGGGTGTTAATGAATAGCATTTCAATCCACTTCTAGAGTTTTATTTTATATATAATTGGAAATCAATATTTTTTAAAAAATGAACAGACCAGGAAACCATGAATTGAATGCACCCATAACATTGAAAGTAAAGAAATTTTATTAATGAATGGGTCATAGTATGTCATAAAATGAAAATATAAGGTATTATAAATATGATTAATGTTTTGTAATGATTTAATAACATTAATTAAACCATCATATAGGATTTTAATGTGTGTTAAACTAAAAGAAATCATGAGTTACGAGTTTCTCATCTCTTGTTTTACTTATACAAGATATATTCATTATTCACCACATATTTATATTCTCTAGAGTATATATACCTAAAATTGGTATATAAAATCATTAATATAATATCTTTGATTTTATTTAATTTTAAATTTGACAATTATTACTCTTATGGGGCATATGATTCAGCTGACTAAAACCGGTAAGGGAATTCACAACTCAATTTTCATTCATTGGGTAAAACTTATATTCCATTGACTATGTCATGATAAGACAATTGTGAAATTACATAATATTATATCATATAGTATTTCCACCTATTTTATGTGTATTTATAGTGAATAAATATAATTTATTAATTTAGTTACTGATATGATCATTTTTTAGAACTTTATCTCAATTTCACTTCATTGAGACATATTTTATTATTATGAATCTAATTTATTTTCTTTGGTGTATATACTTTACATAAGATTTATTTATGATCATCATTGATTGATAATATAATATCAATTAAATATTCATATTTAGTGAATTATGGATATGATTATTGTGTATGATGTATACCATTATTATAAAATGTGTTTAATTTAAAAGTTATTTGATTAAAAGGGAGATAATGTTAAATATTTATCATCTAATAAATATGAATATTATTTGATAATGAATACTGATTTAATTAATTATTATATATATAATGAATTTTTTTAACATGAATGAATGGGTGGGTCCATGTTTATAAAATCCATTAGATGCATCGGTAGTCTCATGAGGTGAATATGGTGGCCAAATTAAATGGGTTTTTACCCAAAAATATTAAACTATATTTTGAATTTCTTTATTGTAAAGGTATCATGTTCCAAGGTGACATGTCATCTAATTTTTATATATGACACCAGGTTTTCATATGTTTTATGGATAAACTTAATTTCTATTAAAATTATTTTTTGGGGCCTAATTTGAATACCCTTTGAGTTTATGTGGGTTTAAAAGGTGTTTAAAGAAATATCGAAGACCAGAACCGGAATCATGGATGAAAAAGGTAATCCACATAGTAATAAGTAACTATGTGACCAAAGTGGCATGATTTCATGAAACAGTTCAGAGATGAAAAGTGGGCTTGTGTAGGTCCTACGTTCAATGAAAACAATGTATATAGAGGTGTATGTCCATATGGAGAACCTATAAATTTTAATCATCTGAAAATACACATCTTACGCATGGTATGTCAAACCATGGGTGGTGACAGTGCAATTTCCCCCTTATGACAAAAGAGGGTGAACACTTGGTGCATGGTTTGGCCAACTATGAAGACAAATCATGAGCCCCATTAAATCATGGTAAAATTACCACTTTTCCCTTAAAAAATTTATACCCTAAAATATAATATATGTTCTCTTATGTGGAGAGAATCACACCATTTGAGATATATTCTTGAAAAAAATACGTAGGATTTGATCCTGTTTCTTTTTCTAATCATGGAATTTAGCGTTGTTGGACTAGTTGAATTCCTACTAGTGAGTACTCTATTCCATTAGTTATGTTATTTGACCTTTATCAGTAAATTCAATTTCCTTGATAGAATATGTTTTATTAAAACCCAATCTTAAATGAACCGCGATATACTATTAAATATAATTGTTTTAACATGACCATTATAATGTAGCCATTAAATTTTTGGGTGTGAATAAGTTTGACTAAATTAAAAAAATATTGTATCACTACTCCAAATCAGGGCTTTTATGGATCTAGTAATAAAGCATTATCAACACTATAGAAGCAATAATAATGTAAGGAATTTTAAAGGGTAAGATTTAATAGCTCTCGTAAAAGTATTGAAAAAGGCCCCCTTTATCAGCACTAAAAAAATCTCCAATAAAGGGATCTTTTATCTATGATTTTTTAACATGGATAAAGTTGGGTTCTATTATAACTTCATAGCACTGATAATAGCCCTACTTAAAAAGGGAATATATTCTTTTTTCACACCCCATTATTAGGCCCTCCCCAACCCCTTTATCAGCATTTTAGCACACGCCCCTACGTCTAGTGAGTTTCAAACCTGGGACCTCCAGCTCATACACCTACACCGTTTACACTACCCTATATTTTTTTTACCTTTTATGATATATCTATATATTTATTTATATTTTGTTATAATTTTTTATCCATATATTTATATATATGTCTATATATTTATGTTTATATATATATGTTTATATTATATATATATATATTTATTTATTTATATAAATTTTTTAAAATATACATTAACTCTAAAAAACCATAAAGCACATAAGAAAATTAATAATCTCTAAAAACTCTAAAACCACTAAAAACCCATAAATGACCATAACTTCTTATCTGAATGTCCATTTTAGATCCAAAATTAGTCAAATATAACATCATGAAATGATATTCAATTTGATATGAATTATTGGCTGGCCGGATGCTCAGATCAGATGTTATAACCATTTGAATTTTAAAAAATTGGGATTGGTGACTAAAAAATCTATTTTGAGGGTCTTCTGGTCCTTTTTGTAGAAAAGTGGGGAATTTCCCAAATATCTAGTACCAAAACTAAATGGAGTATATCTCATCACATGATTTGATTTGATATACAGTATAGCACAAACAAACACCCGGGTCAAAAATTATGGTTGTTTGATGTTCGATTTCAATTTATGTCTTTTTTGAAACTGTAATAACTTTTATTCCTTTAGTTTAATTAAATTTGAATATAACATGGTTTTGTCTTATATAATAATATTCTATTTGACCTGTTTCAGAGCAGAAAAAAGATTTTGAATCAGAAGTTATGACCCTTTCATGGTTTTTATGGTTTTTAGGTTTTTTAATAGTTTTTGACATTATACAACCATAACTTCTAAACCAGTTGTCTATTTTTTCACTACCATATATCAAATCAAATCCTACAATGGGATCTACAACTCATTAACCCACGAGAACTCTTTATCTCTTCTATTAAGGCCAAAAAATCACATAAGGCATCCAGGAATAAATAACTTCTACTACATGTTTTATTTAATGTTTTTTGAAATATACCCTTTATCAGCACTACTAAAAAATCACTAATAATGTGAGTTCCTTTATCCACTCTTCTAAAAAATCACGGATAAATCTATCCATTATGAACACTTTTTAGAAGTGTTGATAAATGACTGTTTTAGGAAGGATATTTTAATATTGTTGATAGGGGTTTACAGCACATTTTTACAAGTTTAGAAAAAGGAATCCCTTTAATAATGATTGTTTATAGCATCGCTAAATACCCCCTTAACCAAATGTTAAAAAAAGCGTTGTTAAAGACCCTGTTTAGCAATGTTTCTTCTAGCAATGATAAAGGGGGGTTTTAACAACTCATTTAGAAAGATCTATAAAACCCTAGAACTGGATAAACCCAATTTTTAGTAGTTTTTACACATATCTAACTAATGAATTTATTGGTTACCAATTAATTATAAATAAAATTGAAATCCAATTATACATAAATGATGTGTTTTTATAAAAACAATTTTTATTCCAACAATGTAATTTTACCTTCTATAATTAAATTAATCACTATTATTGAAATATGTTAACTAATTTTAAATATTATATATTTAATAAATATATTTTATGTTAATTCAATAAATTTCATTTTCTTAAAATAAAAATAAATCACATTTTAAGTAAAATAAGAATATATTTTTCTAAAATTCAATTTTGCAGCCATTTATTGGTGACCCAAATTTAAGAATAAATTTTACACTTTTATAAATTTTATTTTAAAAATACATATAATTTTAATTTCATAATATCAAAATTATCTTAGGGTGAAATTTTGGTATTTTTCAGATAATTCTTATTTATTAAGGAATAATGAATAAATAATCAATTATAAATGACAAATGTATTTTCAACTAACATTTTTATATAGTTAAATTAAACATTAATTTTTTTTAATGTATAATGTGTTTAATTATTCATAAATAAATCCAATTTAGAGAATTTTAATCAATTTCACATTGATATCGAATATAATATCTTTTCAAATTTTGGAACTTTTTCAATTTAAAACCCACATTACCATTATGTTTAGAAGATTAATTTTAAATCTAATTTTTTAAGTCTATGAAATAAATTTAGTAAAGTGGATTTAATATTTTAAATCAAAATTATCAAATTATTTATTAATTTCAACTTCAGTTTTAGGCATAATAGTTTCCCATGGAAAAAGGAAATATGTATCGTGGTTATGTAAAATAATGAAACCAGGTAAAGTTAAAAGGTAAAGGATTAAAATAGCCAACTATTAAAAATTTAATTGTTTTTTGATATGATGATCGACTCTAAATATCCATTACAACGTTAATTTTCATCCAAATTCATGGAAATTAAATCCACCTTAGTGTGTTTGGCTTTAAACCTAAAAGAATCATTATTTAATCACTAAAACCCTCTCATGATGTATAAATATCACCACTCACCAGACCATTTTACATAAAAATCCATTAATATCCAAAAAATATCTACCAAAACATCACCTATACACTCTACCCACAACCATGTTCTTCTGGTCTCACCCAAAGGCCATTTACATGTTCCTTATGAGATCCTTCAAAGAGGTGATATTGAAGAGGTAATTTTCTCAAGGCACCTCTCTTAATTTTCTTCTTCAAATTTATCATATCCTCATTCATACATCAAGGAATAATAATTCAATAATCTACATAATTCTATAATATTTTGTTACTATTGAAATATCTTATATACATCCCTTTTATAACTTTATATTAATCATAAAGATGAAACTATTATCCAAATTAAGTCAGCTAATCGTCTCAATGAATGATTGTTTTTCTTTTTCCATTGACATATTAATGGATGGTAAAGAAAATATTATTATGGTTAATTATAGATTTAAATAATTATATTTTAAACTATTTCATGTTATATAACCACTATATACTCATAATATTATATAAAAAAACATGTTTATGGTGTTCAGAAAATGTGCAGTAATTAAACCAAACATTTGTCTTTATCATTTTATAAAATTAATAATAATCATGTACGTAATAAAATATAATTATGGTAATATTTATAAATATGTAATTTCCTTAATAAAATTTTATTATACATCTGCAGTTTTTTTTTCAATTTAAATTATAATCCATGATTATACACAAATGAACTTATCCGGAAACAATGAAATGTACACACTAGAAACAATGAAAATAATAAGATATTATTAATACATGGGACATAGGATGTAATAAAATCATTATATAAGGTATTATAAATATTAATAATGATATATAATCAGTTAAAACATTATTTAAATTATTATACAAGAGTTTAAAGTATGTGAAACAAAAGGGAATTGTGAGGTAAGGGTTTCTCATATCACTTTTTTACTTATAAGATATATATGTCTTATTCACCACTTATTTCATATATTTGGTCTATTTATATTACCATTTGGTAGATAGTATCATTAATATCATTAAATTAATGGTATAAAAGTTTCATTCAATAATTATTACATTTATCGGGCATACGATTTAACTGATTAAATGTGGTAATGGATTTCTTAACTCAACTTTCATTCATTGGGTTAAAACTCTATTTCATGGATTATGTCACAATAAAGTTATTTGTGAAATGATTAATTATTATATCATTTTGTATTTAAACTTGTTTTATGGGGATTTATAGTGAATACACATAATTGATTCATTGGTTTAATTATATGGTCTTCGTAAGGGACTACATCTCAATTTCACTTCATTGGGGAATATTTTTATATTATGCACCGAATTTATTTTCTTTGGTCTATATGTACCCCCATTAGTTTATTTATGATAATAATTCAATGAAACATTTATTTTTATTGAATGTTAATATTTCTTGTATCAGGGATATAATTATTGACTAAGTCATATACCATTAACATATATGGTTTTTACATAAAAATTTATTTGATTAATTGTGGAAATAATGATAGATTTTTGTCTTCTACTCAATACAAATAGTTTTTTTTAATTCGTATTAAATAAAATGGTAACTCAATATACAATGAATTCCTTGGACACAAAATCATCAGTGGGGACAATATATAGAAAATCCCATTAATGTCATGATTGTCACGACCCGTCCTCGGGGCCCGTGCTGTGACTACCCCAAACCTGCATTCCATAGGCCAGGGGCTGGCGACTAGCACCAACGCGTAAATTCTCGACAAAATATGAATGCATTGCCTTTGTAAAGTAAAAAAACACCACAGAGCAAGCTAGCAGAAGAAGAAATCACTAAGTAAAAATCTGGTACAACAGTAAGTGCGGAAAGTAAGCGGGCCAGAATACAAACCCAATGTAAAAGTAAAGTACAACTCGAAATAAAAAAAAGCAACTGAAAAGTAAAGCTGCAACGTCGAGCTATCCACTGGAAGTCCCACCTGAAGGGTGGATATAGATAGCCTCCACTGCTCCTCTGGTCCAGCCGACCGCTACGAGTACGTCCCACCTAGTGGTCCACCACCAGGTATTGTCCTGCTCTGCAAGCCTCAACCATGATCTGCACTGTCTGTCATCTACAACCAACACAACGTAGTTCAAGCATAGCTCGTGCATGGGTGAGTATAAGCTACTCAGTAGGGACCCCAAGACCCCCGAAGGTCTCCCAGAATCCACGAAGGATAATCCAAAAAGGAAAGATAAAATCATGAAGTAGCATCCGACACAACTTAGGGATATTCCCATACATATACTTATGTCATCAATTCTCGTTCCGCTCCAACATTCGAGACCAAGTACAACCCAGTCCACACAGGAAAGAAAACGTATTCCACACAGGAAATAAAAACGCAATCCACATAGGATAGCACAACACAATCCACATAGGAAAGAAAAACATTGTAACACCCCGAGATTTTATGAAAAATATTCTTTTAATTTCATTAATGTATTGTGTTGTATTCTACACCAAAATTACTTTGTGCTATACGCAACACCATATTAGCTTGCGGTATACGCAAGACTATTCTTGGATCGTGTTACACACAATTTTGATAATAGTTATTCTACACAACATTGAGTATATATATATATATATTCAATGTATAAATGAAATATGCTTGGATTCTGTTATATGAAACAACGAAGGATTCTTTCACAACACGCATCCCTGACTTGGCTTTCATTACACGCAATCGCGACCTTCCTCGATAGTGTGTGTTGTACGCAATACCAGGTTTTAATAAACAATGATATATTATTATAATATTGTCATGAACTAGCCGTTATGAATAGTATTAACTAAATTTTTTATTTTATAACATTATTATTCATCTTACACATTTTCTAAAACATTGTATTAGAACAAAATAAATTTTTCGGGTAAAATAAGTATTTTTAAAAAAATGCAGTTTTGCCGCCTTTTGATGGCGCACCCACATTAAATCTTGTTTTTGACATGTTTATAAGTTAAATTTGACAAAATAAAATTCTTCTTTTGAATCAGGATATAAAAATTTACATTAGATAAAGTTTTGATATTTTTCCGATAACTTTCATATTTTAATGAATAGTAAAAACACGCTATATTTTAATTAAAAACAACTTTTTTCATCGTAATATCATATGTGGTTAAATAATAATATTGAATGGTTTTATAGTATAAAAAGAATATATTTATACCATTTAATATAATGTATGTCCTTATCATTGATTTTACCTTGAATTCGTAGGTTAAATCAATTCAATCTTTTCCAATGTTTTAAAGAAAAACCCATTTTCTTTAAACAACGTGATTAATTTGAATTTAATTTCTGCATCTTTTGTGTATTGAATTTGGAAAAATGGATTCCATATTTGGAATCAGTGGATCCAAATTCTGTTAATAAGCTACTTTTTATTTTTGGGAATTATGAATAGTAACTATGGTAATTTTTATTTACCATAGTTAAATGTAAATCGGGTAATTAAGCGTAAATATAATATTATAAAATTACCCTAACAATTGTAAAAAACCTATTGGATGGCTAAAATTAGACCCATATAACCTAAGGGTCGGATTAGATTCATTTTATGGACTTTTGTCCTTGAAAATAGTTTAATTATTATTAATACCAAAGAATGTGACAACATGTCACTTTTTTTAAATCTTATAAGTATAATAATTTTAATATAGTGATAAACTTCATGAAACATCTAACATGAATAGTCAAAAGAAAGATAATACAATTATCTACATCATAGTAATTTATTTAGAATTTTTAGGGATTAAATAATTATAATTTATTATGACACAAAGATGATGTAGTAATTGTCTTATTAATGAAATATTGACATAATTGTTGTTATAAATGCCCAAATAAATGTAATTTGAAAATTTTTATGACTTAAATTAATTTTCTAGGTTAATATGACATGTTATTGTTGATATAAGTAACTTGGTTCGAACTTATAATTCTGTTTGGAATTTCATAAAAATCATGTACCAAATAGTGTCAAAATTGACATAAAATAGTTTTAAAAAAAATTATATTATTAATTGTTATTTAATTATTAAAAATTTACGGTTCTGCAAAATGACTTAGATAAGGATATATATATTAATAATAAACAACTTGGGGATATTTTGGCTTGTTATGGTATGTTTAGTAACCATATAGTGTAAGAAAACAAAAAAACACGGAAAAAGTTAAATTATTTAACTTAGAGTTAAATCTAATTGATAAGGTTAAAATAATAATATAAACTTTTCTAAATCCTATTGGATGAGAGGATTTCGACCCATCCCCACTTTAGCTTCGAAATAAGACCCTTTGGAACCATTATAAACCGAATTTGACCTTAATATAAAATAATATTTTGAGATTTTCTTAAGGTGCCCCTCTCCTCCCTTATAAAAGGGCACCTCTTCCCTCTCTTCCTCACACAACATTGAGCCTTCAATCTCGGCCAACCCCTGACAAAATCTCTTCTCCACTTCCCTAGTATCATCCTAGAGTTCCTGGTGTTCTTCAAAGACCATCCTTAGTTCATTAAGTGGAGGTTAAGTGAAGGCGCGTCAAAAAGAGGTAATATCCATTACCGATCATTTTCAATTTCGTTCTTCTTCAACTTCTTATTATTTAGTTGTTTCATGATAAAGTAATAACATAAGTATTTCATATATACTTATATGTTATTAAAAATATGAAACAACTCTAATTAACCATCTATCCATCCTACAGAAAAAGGAAATCACCGCGCGTGCGTACGTACGGTATACCGTCTCCACGCCGTGGTGTAATCTATTTTCCGCCACCACCTTAATTGGATGGGTATAATTGTGTAATGAGTACCTATATATGATTATTATAAAGTGATATTGATACTTAAATAGTATACACACACTTCAACATAATTCCACGACCATGGGAATGATACCATCGCTCGTGCGTATGTACGGACTACCGTCTCCACGACGCGATGAGATTCATTATCCATGTTAACCATTCCAGAATGATTATAAAGTATATATAATGAATAATAATTAAATATATGACATGGTAAATCTACTGGATTTATGTATATATATATATATTTATGTCATCTACTTACTTCCATTAAATACAATAAGGAAAGTAAAACAGCGTTCATGCGTACGTACGGACTACCGTCTCCATGAACGGTGTGTTTCATCACATTTATCTATCTATTATATATATATATATATATATATATATATATATATCTACTGAATATATATGATATATAAATCATTTTTTATATTATATAAGTAAGTAAATCATGATATAATTAATAATAATGTCAAGAACAACAAGTCCAAACACCTACGATAAATGAAACGATTTTACCCAAAACGCTTCTTTAACATGGAATTTACAAAAGAACGGGTAATATAAAGTCATAAGTGAACCATATATGATATAATGACAATGAATATGATTCTGTAATAAGTTAATGACATTATTTAAATAATTATACAGGAGGTTCGGATGCGTACCAAGCATATCGGACATAAGGTAAGGGAAATATCACAATCTCATTTTTATCAGAGATTGTTTATACTTTGGTATTTACTGAGGTGTATTTTATCATCCACATCCATGATTCCTCAATATTTAATATTGTTTCCATCCACCTACAATTGTTTAAATCCAGTTTTACCCTTCGGTGAGTTTTTAGTAAAATATATGAATGGAATCTTTTGTCGTTTTTCGTACGAGGTACTTTTTGACTTTTCCGACAAAAGTAAGAGAAGAATGTTTTTTTAACTTATACGGAATGAATGGATTTTTAAAACATTATTTCTAAGAAGATTCCCTTAAAAATTTTCAAGGTTATTTTTAATCAACTTCTTTTAGTTTAAAATTGTATGACATGTTAAGAATGGAAAATGTTTTTGATGTAGAAAGGATATTTTCCTCAAGAATGGAGTTCAAGTGTTTTATCAAAATTATTTTCCATCTAAGATAATAAAGGGTTATGTTTTATCCCCATTATTACATTTATTTGATTATGTTGTGATGGAATTATTTTTATAAATTCCTTTATCTTATATGAATTGTTTTATGATTTCAAAATGTTTAAGATTCCCATTTTTATTACATGGGTTATGCTATGATGTATGGTTTATGATTTTGTGGCACACATAAGAATGGTATCATTATGAGATGGGTGGGACCTATATCTCCTTCCAATGCATTGGGTAATGATTTTATATCTCATGAGATAGAAATGGCTGGAACGGTGGGATATATCGGTTCAGTGAAACAGGACTGAAACGAGGAATGAACTCAGTTCAAAAAGGGACTTTGCCCACTAAGATAGTCTTGGAAATGAGTCATGAATAATAAGAAATGATTCTCTATGATTATGTGTGTATGCTAGAAAGTTTCATGTTTTATGTTATGATTATTGGGATTACATTTCACTACTACGATTTATCCCATGTTATGAAATTATGATCTCTTTTGCAGGTTAAGATTTCCAAAAGATATGTTCTTATGAATATTATGTGATGGATATTTCTGTTTTTACCCTTATTGAGAATTTGAGCTCACCCTTTTTATGTTTTATTTTCCCCAGGATATAAAGAACGGTTTTAGGTAAAAAAACGGAAGATCTTTATGGGAGATGTTGAAGATCATTCTCCACGATTAGAATATTATATTCCGAGTTTCCAAAGACACTAAACTATTACGGTCCTTGTGTGTGTGTTTTTGTTATGTACTAAGTATTCCGCAAAAGTAATGTAATGTCTATGTACGTTAAGCTTTGGGTCTCTACATTTGGTATCAGAGGAAAGGTTTAGTTAACCTTTGGAAACTAGGATGTGAGAACTTTAGTGAGATCCCTAGAGATATTTCTAAGGTATGTCTAGGGATGTCCCTGAGGATAAGTATACATATGGGTTATAGTACTAGAATTATGCTAAAGATCATAGAATTAATCCTAAGATGTTAGATATTGAATGTACTACCCCTTTATTATGTTGTTTTCCCTATCATGATTTTTGCCTCTCACACTATTCTTTTTGGGTTTTAGACGATGGCTGGAACCCGAAGGAACCGTGTTGATCACTGTAATGGGAAATGCAATGATTGTCCTTCTGAAAAAACAAGTGTTATGGTAGATGGAGTGCAAAATCTTATTTCTATACTTACACAAGCTTTGAATCATTCTGGACTACCAAATGAGCAGAGAAGGGAACAATATTCTACTGAGTCCTTCATGAGGCAACGTCCACCTTCTTTTAGTGGGTCTTCTGATCCACTTGTTGCTGAACAATGGATCGGTACCACTAAAAAGATATTTTCAGTTCTTCAATGTTCTGAACAGGATAAATTCATCTTAGTAGTATATCGTTTGGAAGGTGAAGCTGATCAATGGTAGAATATTATCAAGAATACGATGCAAAGAGATGAAAATGAGTACATGGAATGGGACGAGTTCAAGAACTTATTCTTCAATAAGTACTTCCCTCATATTCTTCGAACAAAGTTGGAGAAGGAGTTTCTTGAAATAAAGAAAAAGCATGATGAATCTGTTGGTATATACGAAGTGAATTTTACAAGGCTTTCAAGGTATGAATCTAGATTTATCATCCAACCTGAAAGTAAAGTTGATCGATTCTTCAGTGGCTTAAAACCAAATCTTTGAAGGGCATTAGCTGTAAGAGACTTCAGTAGCTATGAAGAAATTGTGTGTTGTGGTTTCAAGGTATAAATGGAAGTTGGTGTTACTTATCCATCTCATAGTTGTGACAAGAAACGAAAGATGGACTTCAAGGAGAAATCTCAGAATAATGGAGAAAAGAATATGAATGTTTTCTTATGCACAAATTGTAGAAAGAAGCATGGTGGAGATTGTCTTAAAGGGACTAGAAAATGTTTTACGTGTGGAAAAGAAGTTCATCGAGCAGCTGAGTGTCTAAGTAATGGAAAAAAGGGTTTCTAATGATGTGAATAAAGAAAACACTGCAGAGAACGCACCACCAACACTTCAATGCTTCAAGTGCAAGGAAATGGGGCATTATGCTAATAAATTCCCTAATCCAAGGGTTAGTGATGATCGACATGAGAAACCACATAAGGCAAAGGACAAAGGGAAGTCACATGCGATCACCATTGGCGATGTTGAATATGATAACGATGTGGTGGAATGATTAAGTGTATATGTAATGGGATTACAAAATAATGTTGTATATAGTATCGTGGAATATTGGAATATTTATGTATTGGTCTACTGTGGTTTTCAATAATTTTATGGTACCCGTAACCATGGAAAGTGATTGAGATATTTTTGGAAAAGAAATTATATATGCATAATGAAGGGAAAACAAGAAAATGAAATATTTGAAAGTATTCATGGAGTCATTATTGATAAAAGGACTAAGTGATATCATTGTTTGAGTATATAGATTTTGATTTTTTTGGTATGTGGAAGGTGTTAACTTTTAACTGCATTCATGTTTTCACTAAGGTTAAATTGGTATTGAAGAGAATACATGATTAAGGCCTTTGAATGTTTGCAATGTGACCAAAAAAACATATTTTATGATATATGGGGATCAACGATGGTATTAAATCTCTGGTAATCATTTTCACTATATTATGAAAGTGGACTACAGTATTATGGATAAGCCTAAAGATTGGAATGGATTATGTTGGACATAAGTTAGTATTTTTTACGGATATAAGTTTTTTCGATATTATTGATGGGATGTTATAGTAATATAGTTTTAGAAAATGGACAACCTGCGGGACAGGCGACAGCCCATCGCGTCGGACAAGGATGAGGGAATCGAACCCACAACCGAAATGCGACTGGCCTTTATCGCCTACCACTGGCCTATAGGATGTCCTTGGTTAGTAGAAACTAGATTTATTTTATTACGCGGTATGATATATGAAGTATAAGTTCATTTTTTGAATCGTATATGATTAACTTCACCCAAGATGGTCTTATGTATTTTTGATAACTTATCTAACCTTTTGTTTGAGAAAGATGGAATGACGCATCATTCTATCACATGATCTGCTAACACTTCACGAATAACAAATTCAACTTCATTTCATTAAGAGATGAAGTTGAAATTTTTCATAGCATGAACAACAGTGAGATTGTACCAAAATCATGTAAGTATTTATTCTAATTCAAAATTTTCAACTTTAGGGAAATGATACTGAAAACCAAAAATGTTGTCCTAAGTGATCTTATATCTGATGAATCAGATGGTACCCTAGATCATCACAAATTTATGGATTTGCGATTGTTGGCTTTTTCATAGCCATGTTCTCTACCACTCTCCATCAGAACTTGATGGTTAGATTTTTCTTCCATATCCATATTTTCACCTATGTTCTACTATGTGGAAACCCAGTGATGATATAATAAGGGTAACCATTACATTTCATAATTTAGTTTATAATGCCATGTTTTGGTATTCCTTTTTACGAAGTGGGATTCTATTAAACAAACTTTCGAGTAGTAAACCATTTATAACCCCGACGAATTTCGAGGGAGAAATTCATTTTAAGGGGGGTAGAATGTAACACCCCAAGAATTTATGAAAAATATTATTTTAATTTCATTAATGTCTTGTGTTGTATTCTACACCAAGATTACCTTGCACTATATGCAACACCGTATTAGCTTGCAGTATACGCAACACTATTCTTGGATGGTATTACACACAATTTTGATAATAGTTATTCTACGCAACCTTGAGTATATATATATATTAAATGTATAAATAAAATATGCTTGGATTCTGTTATACGAAACAACGAAGGATTCTTTCACAACACGCAACCCTAAATTGGCTTGCATTACACGCAATCGCGACCTTCCTCGATAGCGTGTGTTGTACGCAATACCGGGTTTTAATAAACAACGATATATTATTATAATATTGCCATGAACTAGCCGTTATGAATAGTATTAACTATATTTTAAATTTTATAACATTATTATTCATCTTACACATTTTCTAGAACATGATATAAGAACAAAATAAATTTTTCGGGTAAAATAAGTATTTTTAAAAAAAAATGCAGTTTTGCCACCTTTTGATAGCACACCAACTTTAAATATAATTTTTGACATGTTTATAAGTTCAATTTGACAAAATAGAATTCTTCTTTTGAATCAGGAAATAAAAATTTACATTAGATAATGTTTTGATATTTTTCCGATAACTTTCTTATTTTAATGAATAGTAAAAACACGCTATATTTTAATTAAAAACAACTTTTTTCATCGTAATATCTTATGTGGTTAAATTATAATATTGAATGGTTTTAAAGTATAAATATAATATATTTTTACCATTTAATATAATGTATGTCATTAGCATTTATTTTACCTTGAATTCGTAGGTTAAATCAATTCAATCTTTTACAATGTATTAAAGAAAAACCTGTTTTCTTTCGGCAACGGGATTAATTTTAATTTAATTTCTGCATCTTTTGTGTATTGAATTTGGAAAAATGGATTCCATATTTGGAATCACTGTATCCAAATTATGTTAATATGTTACTTTTTAATTTTGGGAATTATGAATAGTTACTACGGTAAATTTTATTTAACATAGTTAAAGATAAATCGAGTAATAAAGGGTAAATATAATAATATAAAATTACCCTAAAACTTGGAAAAATCCTATTGGATGGCTAAAATTAGACCCATATAACCTAAGGGTTGGATTAGATTCATTATATGGACTTTTTTCCAAGAAAATAATTTAATTATTATTAAAACCAATGAATGTGACAACATGTCACTTTCTTAAATCTTATAAGTATAATAATTTTAATTTAGTGATAAACATCATGAAACTTCGAACATTAATACTATAAAGAAAGATAAACAATTATCTACATCATAGAAATTTCTTTAGAATTTTTAGGGATTATATAATTATAATTTATTATGACACAAAGATGATGCAATAATTGTCTTATTAATGAAATATTGACATAATTGATGTTATAAATGCCCAAATAAATGTAATTTTAGACTTTTTATAACGTACATTAATTTTCTAGGTTAATAAGACATGTTATTGTTGATATAAGTAACTTGGTTCGAACTTATCATTCTGTTAATAATTTCATAAAAATCATGTACCAAATAGTGTCAAAATTGACATAAACTAGTTTTTAAAACAAATATTATATTATTAATTGTTATTTAATTCCTAAAAATATAAGGTTAGACCAAATGACTTATCTAAGGATAGATATATTAATAATAAAAAACTTGGGGTTCGTTTGGCTTGTTATGGTAAGTTTATTAACCATATAGTGTAAGAAAACAAAAAAACACGGTAAAAGTTAAATTATTTAACTTAGAGTTAAATATAATTGATAAGGTAAAAATAATAACCTAAACTTGTCTAAATTCTATTTGATGAGAGGATTTCGACCCATCCCCACTTTATCTTCGAAATAAGACCCTTTGGAACCATTATAAACCGAATTTCACCTTAATATAAAATAATATTTTGAGATTTTCCTAAGTTGCCTCTCTCCTCCCTTATAAAAAGGCACCTCCTCCATATCTTCCTCACACAACTTTGTTCCTTCATGCTCGGCCAAACCCTTCCAAAATCTCTTCTCCACTTCCCTAGTATCATCTTAGAGGTCCTGGTCTTCTTCAAAGTCCATCCTTAGTTCTTTATGTGGAGGTTAAGTGAAGGCGCGTCAAAAAGAGGTAATATCCCTTACCGATCTTTTTCAATTTCATTCTTCTTCAACTTCTTCTTCATTAGTTGTTTCATGATAAAGTAATAACATAAGTATTTATTATATACTGATATGTTATTATAAATATGAAACAACTCTAATTAACCTTCTATCCATCATACAAAAAAAAGAAATCACCGCGTGTGCCTACGTACGGAATACCGTCTCCACGTCGTGGTGTAATCTATTTTCCGCCACCTCCTTAATTGGATGGGTATAATGGTGTAATGAGTTACTATATATGATTATTATAACGTGATATTGATACTGAAATAGTATACATACACTTCAACACAATTCCATGACCATGGGAACGATATCATCACTCGTGCGTACGTACAGACTACCGTCTCCACGACGCGATGATATTTAGTATCCAAGTTAACCATTCCATAATGATTTTAAAGTATATATAATGAATAATAATGAAATATATTACATGGTAAATATAATGGATTTATTTATATATATATGTATGTCATCTACTTACTTCCATTCAAGACAATAAGGAAAGGAAAACAGCGTTAATGCGTATGTACGGACTTCCGTCTCCATGAACGGTGTGTTTCATTTCATTTATCTATCTATTATATATATATATAATGAATATATATGATATATATATCATGTTTTATATTCTGGAAGTATGTAAATCATGATATAAGTAATAATAATGTCAAGAACAACAAGTCCAAACACCTACGATAAATGAAACGATTTTACCCAAAACGCTTCTTTAACATGGAATTTACAATAGAACGGGTAATATAAAGTCATAATTGAACCATATATGATATCATAACAATTAATATTATTATTTAATAAGTTAATGACATTATTTAAATCATTATACAGGAGGTTCGGATACGTACCAAGCATATCGGACATAAGGTAAGGGAAATATCACAATTTCATTTTTATCCAAGATTGTTTATACTTTGGTATTTACTGGGGTGTATTTTATCATCCACATCCATGTTTCCTCAATATGTAATATTGTTTCCATCCACCTAAAATTGTTTAAATCCAATTTTACCCTTCGGTGAGTTTTTAGTAAAAGATATGAAAGGAATCTTTTGTCGTTTTTCGTACAAGGTACTTTTTGACTTTTCTGACAAAAGTAAGAGAAAAATGTTTTTTAATTTATATGGCATGAATGTATTTTTAAAACATTATTTCCAAGAATATTCCTTTACAAGTTTTCAAGTTTCTTTTTAGTCAACTTCTTTTATTTTAAAATTGTATGACATGTTAAGAAAGGAAAATGTTTTTGAAGTAGAAAGGATATTTTCCTCAAGAATGGAGTTCAAGTGTTTTATCAAAATTAATTTCCATCAAAGATAATAAAGGGTTCTGTTTTTTTATCCCTATTATTACATTGATTTGATTATGTTGTGATGGAATTATTTTTATAGATTCCATTATCTTATATGAATTGTTTTATGATGTCACAATGTTTAAGATTCCCATTTTTATTACATGGGTTATGCTATGATGTATGGTTTATGATTTTGTGGCACACAAAAGAATGGTATCATTATAAGATGGGTGGGACCTATATCTCCCTCCAATGCATTGGGTAAAAATATTATATCTCCTGAGATAGATATGGATGGAATTGTAGGTTATACCGGTTCAGTGAAACAGGACTGAAACGAGGAATGAACTCGGTTCAGAAAGGGACTTTGTCCACTAAGATAGTCTTGGCAATGAGTTTTGACTAATAAGATATGATTCTCTATGATTATGTGTATATGCCACAAAGTTTCATGTTTTAAGTTATGATTATTGAGATTACATTTCATTACTATGATTTATCGCATGTTATGAAATTATGATCTCTTTTGCAGGTTAAGATTTCCAAAAGATATGTTCTTATGAATATGATGTGATTGATATTTATTTTGTTTACCCTTAATGAGCATTTGAGTTCACCCTTTTTATGTTTTATTTTCCCCAGGATATAAAGAATGGTTTTAGGTAAAAAAAGGAAGATCTTTATGGGAGATGTTGAAGATCTTTCTCCATGATTAGAAGATTATATTTTGAGTTTCCAAAGACACTAAACTATTACGGTCCTTGTGTGTGTGTTTTTGTTATGTACTAAGTATTCCGAAAAAGTAATGTAATGTCTTTGTACGTTAAGCTTCGGGTCTCTACAAACATGATTCAGCACACACAGGTATACTTCTTCGAAAGACGAGAGAGATGATCACTAATCCATCTAAGTCGTCGGACCCACAAAGGATCGATAGGTACTAACCCCTGCAATGACCCACAAAGGATCGATTGGAAACTAACCCCCGCAATGACCCACACAGGATATGTAGGCACTGGCTCACACAGAACCGCTGAGCACTGACCCACACAGGATCGGACCCACACGTGATCGGTAGCACTGATCCACTTAGGATCGCTGAGTGCTGTAGTCGTTGCCGTCAAATCCACTGAGGATATTTGTATAGTCGTCGTCGTGACAGTAGCATTCGCAGCCAGTTCTAGGGTTCCCGCACATAGCAAGCTCGTTCGGGAGGGTCTGCTCCACGTGTCGAGAGGCTGATACATCAACTGGCACATGGTCCAGAGTTGATGTATCCAAAAGTTCCGTATCGTCAACATGAATTCAATGTCGCAGACGGCGCGTCAATCGGACGCCCGGTCTGAGAGTTATTCGCTTTTTCGTCCTAGGGTCCCGGTTGGTTTTTAAAGCAAAACCAACCCGACCGAACTCCAACTGCGTCCAAACCTCGGGCGGAGTAAGCCTAAAGATCCGTCTCACTTAGAGGAATTCAACAAAGTCGACGGCACATCAATCGGACTTCCTAAACTCAAGATATGAGTGTTTCCGCTCTGAGGGCCCGGTTGGTTTCGTGAACGAACCAACCCGGCCTAAATCAAACTATTCCAAAAACATGAGTGTGATATAATGAAACGACCGTATCAATCCAAGGATCGCATCACCGCTAACGGCGCGTCGTTCGGAGGCCTGTAGCTCAAGTTATGAGCAAAAGACTGAAAAGGTCCGGAAACAGGGGGTCTGGGCCCGGACCGACCCGGGTCCGTGTCCGACCTAGTTGGGCGTGACCCTGCCTGGCATGGGCGCGACCCGGCCGGCGGGTCGTCTTGGCTGGGCTTGGCCGAGCAGCCGAGCAATGGAAACCGCGGGGGGTGTGCTGCCCCTGCGTGAGAACACCACGGCCCCGGGTGGGGCCGCCCTTGGTCAGCGGATGCGGCAGGGCCGCGTCCTGTGTCTCGCCGGACCCGCGCAGTCACGGGTCTATCAGTCGCCACCGTCGCTGTTGCTCCATCCGGCGGCGCGCTGGGGCGCCGGCGCCACGCACCGCCGGTGGAGTCCGCGGGCCACCGGAGTTGCTCCGGTGGTCCGATTTCATTTCCGTCTGTGCCGTAGCTCATCCTGGGTCCCGTCCTTCACTGCGGAATCAACAAATCGTCTATGTGGACCATTTTGTCATCGTCCGCCATTCCGCACACCAAGAACAAAAGGGTGGTGGGTTCGGACTTGTTCATTAGTCCGCACCCACCGCGTTATCGATTTGAAACAACACCATAATTCCCAAAAATTGATAAACCATGACCCGCAATAATATTCTTTCCTTGGAGGAAAAAAATCATAGGTAAAATCATTTCCAAAACGACCCCTACCTTGAGCGTAGCTAGAATGGGGGTTCGTCGAACGAGGATTTGTCGCGGGATGAGACGTCGGGGAAGGAGACGTCACGGAAGAAGACGTCGCGGAAGAAGACGTCGCGGAAGAAGACTTCGTGGAAGAAGATGTCACGGAAGAAGACATCCTAGAATAAGACATCTCGGATGAACCGTCGCGGTAAACGGCGTCGCGTAGTCGGTCTCCGAGGACTCGGCGATCATCGACAAAGTTCGATGCGTTCTTCCTGTTCTTCATGTTCTTCGTTGAAGAACATGAAGAATTCAAGCTTCCCTTTGCTTTTCTCTCCAAACCTCTCAAGAAACAATGGTTCAAACCCCCAAATAAAATAATCTTACCTCTTATTTTATTAACATAACATAACATTTGAATTTCAAGAGTTTAAAATTCTAATAACCAAACTTAACTCACTTAATTAATAACTTAATTTATTAATGTTTAAGTTAACAAGAGTTAATGGTGAGTTGAGGGGGGTTGAAGAATATGAGGGCTGGGGTTCATGTGGGCCCCACCACCCTCATAACCTATCTTGGGAAATTGGTTAGTTACCCAGCTTCCACCTAAAGCCTTAAACCACTTAAAAGAAAAATAAAAATTGTAGTTAATTTATAGATTAAACATCCACAATTTTTATCATCTTCTCTCGTGAAAATGGAACTCTGGAAATAGCGTTCCTAAACAATTACCGGTTCTACAGTTCCATTGGTGCCCTCGGAATTCGATTCCTAGCATCGGTTCAAATGTTAGAAATTCACGCTCATTCGTTCACTGAACGTACCCGAGCTTAACTTTGGATAGAAATACCAGGCACACCGGGCCTCGGAATCATGTTCCGTCAGAAATTGTGTTCTTGTAAAATCCCAAAGAAAATTAAGAAAATAATTTCCTTGAATTTTACGGCTCATTACATTACTCCCACCTCAGGGCTTTATGTCCCCGTAAAGATACATCATAAACTAGGGAAACAAATGTTGGTACTGAGCATGCATCTGAGCCTCCCGCTCCCAAGTTCTCTCCTGGAGGTTCCCGTGCTGCCATCTGAAGCGCACTAGAGGAATTGACCGTACACGTAGGACCAGATGCTATCGATCCTCGATCTCCACCGGGACCTCTGCAAAAGTCGCCCCATCATCAACGTCAAGCTCCCCATGGTCACTGATATGCGTTGGGTTGGGCACGTATCTCCTCAACTGAGATACGTTGAAGACGCCGTGCACCCGGTGCAACTGAGGCGGTAGAGCCAAGCGATAAGCCACCTTTCCAATCCTGCTGAGGACCTGGAATGGTTTGATGAAGCATGGAGACAACTTGCTGCCTCGGCCAATTCTCCATAATCCACGTCGAGGTGAGACACGTATGAATACGTGGTCACCATCCTCAAACTCTAGTGGCCTCCGCCTCCTGTCAGCGTAAGACTTCTGCCGGCTCTGAGTTGTCCTCATCCGCCCCTAGATGACATGGACCTCCTCTGTCGTGGCCCGGACCACCTCTAGTCCCATAAGTGCTGACTCCCCATGGTCTTTCCAGCATAAAGGAGATCTGCACGGTCGGTCGTACAACGCCTCATATGGTGCCATCCCGATGGTGGAGTGGTAGCTGTTCTTGTACGCGAACTCAACCAAGGGTAGGTGGTCCTCCCAGCTGTGACCAAAGATGAGGATACATGCGCGGAGCATGTCCTCGAGATTCTGAATGGTCCTCTCGGTCTGACCATCTGTCTGAGGGTGAAAGGCGGTGCTCAGACGTAGCTGCATCCCAAACGCCTCCTGTAACCCCTTCTAAAGCTGGTAAGTAAAGCGAGCATCTCGATCGGAAACGATACATGATGGAACAATTTGTAGCCGTACAATCTCCTGAACCTAGAGACATCCCAATCTCTCCACTGAGCCCTACTCTCTGATAGGTAGAAAGTGCGCCGACTTGGTGAGTCGGTCGACAATCACCCAGATGGAGTCGTGACCTCTGGAAGTGCGTGGAAGTCCAGTCACGAAGTCCATAGATATTCCATCCCACTTCCACTCCAGGACCTCCAAATGATGTACCAAGCCTGCTAGTACCTGGTGCTCTGCCATCACCTGCTGGCAGGTGAGGCATCGAGAAACGACCTCTGCCACAACTTTCTTCATGCCCGAAAACCAGTGCTGTCTTCTGAGATCCTGGTACATCTTCGCCACTCCAGGATGTACCACCAAAGGATAAGTGTGAAACACTCTCAGCACCTCCTCCCGTAAAGTGACTGGTACAAAAGTATGTCCTCTGGAATGGACGTCGTGCTCTGCTCCAAAGGAAAAACCATCAGGTACCTGTCTAGAGGATATTTGTGCACGTCGTGTCTCACAGTCAGCGTCCCCACGCTATGACTCTCTGACCCGCTATAGTAGTGGAGGAGTGACTATGAGAGACTTATGAAAGGCTTCTCCATCCCTATCCACGAAGGATATCTGCAAAGAGGCTAGCTGCTCTGTCGCCTCCTCAAGTAGTTGAATACCCGTCCTCCTGCTGAGAGAATCGGCTACCACGTTCCCCTTTCCAGGAGTATAGACTATCTCAAAGTCATAGTCCTGGAGGAACTCGAGCCATCGCCGCTATCTCAGGTTCAGGTCCTTCGGAGAATAGATGTACCTGAGACTCTGATGGTCAGAAAAGACTGTAAAGTGCTCGCCCATCAGATAGTGTCGCCATGTCTTCAAAGCGAAGACCACTGCTGCTAACTCTAGGTCATTGGTAGCGTAGTTCTGCTCATGCGGCCTCAACTGACGTGATCCATAGGTGATCACTGCCCGATTCTGCATCAGGAAACATCTGAGTCCAGTCCCCGATGCATCGCAGTAGACTACGTACCCTACTCCCTCCTTAGGCAACCTCAAGATAGGTGTGATGGTCAATCATTGTCTCATCTCCTGGAAGCTCTAAAAACATCTATCTGACCATACAAAGGGTTTCAACTTCTTCGTCAAAGCCGAGAGTGGTGCCACAACTATAGAGAAGTCTGGCACAAATCTCTGGTAGTATCCATCTAGTCCCAAGAAACTCCGCACCTCTGTCACGCTCCTGGGTGGCTCCCAAGCTAGCACTACCTCGATCATCACAAGATCCACCGCAACTCCCGCCTCAGAGATGACGTGTCCCAAGAAGTGGACCTCACGTATCCAGAACTGACACTTCGATAGCTTTCCATAATGCTGATGCTCTCGGAGTGTGTCTAGTACAACCCGCAAGTGGTAGGCGTTCTCCTCCTCAGTCATCGAGTAAATCAAAATGTCTTCGATGAAGACCATGAGAAATTGAGCGAGGTATGGCTGAAATATCCTATTCATGAGGGTCATGAACACTGTTGGAGCATTGGTTATGCCGAATGGCATAACCAAGAACTCATAGTGGCATACCGACATCTGAAGGTCGTCTTCTGCACATCCTTGTCTCGAACTCCGAGCTGATGATAGCATGACCTGGGGTCTGTCTTCGGAACCACCATGCTCCCTTCAGCTGATCGAATAGGTCATCAACCCTCGGTAGTGGATACTTGTTCCTCACTGTCACCTGCTTCAGGCGACGATAGTTGACACAAAGTCGCAATCTTCTGTCTGCCTTCTTGGCGAACAAAATCGGGGAAGCCCAGGGTGAAAAACTGGGTCGGATGAACCCCTTGCCCTCCAAGTCCTCCAACTGTACCCATAGCTCTTGTAGCTCAGCGGGGGCCATCCAATATGCTTCAGTAGAAATCGGGGTTTTCCCAGGGTACAGGTTGATATAAAAGTCTACCTATCTGTGAGGAGGTAGCCTAGGAACGTCGTCGGGTAAAAGGTCCGCATACTGATCCACCACTATAGGAAATTCAGGACTCTACACGTTAACTACTCCTAGGATGAGGTTAGCCAACTGATGAGTGATGGGTTTTCCTCTCCTCTGCGAAAGTCCATCTTGTGCTAAAAGGTACCCTTCTCGCCGGTGAAGGTGAACCTGCTCCCATCGGTGCGTACACATCGCACCTTCCGCCTAATACAGTCAATCTGTGCACGGACCGTAGACAACCAATCCATTCCCAAGATGACGTCGTAAGGCCTCGACGCCGCTATAAGAAGATCTCAGCCGAAGCTCTCACCTCCTAGAGTATGCTCACACTACCAGCACCAGTACGCAATCGTCGAGTCTGCTCACGTAGGAGTCTCTAGCCGTAAGGATCGAGCCAACGTCTCTATCGGAATCTCCGAGCTCCGAGCAAGGGCAGCGGCTATGAAATAGTGACTCGCTCCTTTGTCTATAAGAACTGCAGCAAGAGTAGAATAGACACAGATAGTACATAGAATCATCTCGGGCGCACCGTGGTCATAAGCCTCTGCTGCCTGGAGCTGTGCCTGTCTCTTCCCGCCAGCTCCCTATGGTTGGGGTGGACCTCCTGGTGGTGGTGTTGGTAGGGTCTCAAAGCATCTCCCACCACCTGGTGCTCGGCCAGCTCCTCTGCCTCGTCCACCTACACCCTACGGACCGCCATGGTCGACCCTCTGCCTCTACCTCGGTGGTCCCTCAACCGTCTGCTACTCCACGGCATGGCGGGTCGGGCAATCACGAACCATGTGGCCCTACCCGACACATGAGTAGCACTGCCTGCCACTCGAAGGACTGGCTCCGCGCTGTGTGCCCCACACTGCTGAGCCAGTGTCCTGAGGTTTTCTGCCTGAGGGTCTGGTCTGCCTGGACCCATGAGTCATCCATCGACTACCTGCAGCAGAAGACTCTGCTACGTGCCTCCCTACGGTGGGTCTCGACGATGGTGTAGACTCAGCAAGAAAGCTTTTGATCAAAAGGGATCGCTCTAGTACTGTTGTCTGAGTCGGAATGCTGACGGAGATCAGCGATACCCTGATCTGGTGTCTTAATCCCTACTCCAAGGTCCGGGCCAGAAGAATGGGTCATGTACCATGTCTGTAGAGTAGCGCGAGAGATCGTTAAATCTCGCCGAGTACTGGGCGACTATCATGCTGCCCTGCCGTAGCTAAAGAAGCTCCTGGATGCATACCGCACGGAGGGTGGCTGGGACGAACTCCGAGCGAAAGAGGCTCTCAAAGTACATCCAGAGAAGAGATGCCTCATCGTGCACCTGGAGAATCAAGCTCCACTATCGGCCTGCTGATGCGTGCAGTAGGCTCACTGCAAGGATCACCATGAGGTCTGTTAGTGTCCTCACTAACCAAAAAACTCGTACCACTGCCTCCAGCCAGTCCTCGGCTGCCTGGGGGTCCATCTCTCTGTGGAACCTGGGCAGTCGCTGGCGCTGGAACACATGCAGTGCACTAAGGCGATGTGCATCGTCAGCGACTGGGGCTGGAAGCATCGATGGCTCGACGGGTAGAGCTATCGCATGTGCCACTGCTGATAAAGGGCCCTACACCGAGGCCTCGTCGCTCGGTTGGCTTTCGTCACGCTCAACTCTCGAAACCCTAGATGGCTATCATCGTGGGGCCATCCTGAAAATGGAACTGGTGTGCCACGGTTAGAACAGTATACCTGGTGAGCTGATACAAAGTAATCACAAAGAAAACTTGAAACACACATGCAATTGATATTTTTGTGCATTAAGTCAGAAATCAGATGTTAGGGTCCTGGTGTATGGATACATTGACCGCCGCACCAACACTGGACTCCCTGGACTGATAACCACACCCCATACGCTAAACATTATTGCTTCACATAGAAAAAGATCAGAGTCCCATGTTCTGTGGTAGAACCAAACTCCTCTGATACATATTTGTCACGACCCGTCCTCGGGGCCCATGTCGTGACTACCCAAAGCAAGCCTTCCATAGGCCAGGGGCTGGCGACTAGCTCCAAGGCGTAAATTCTCAATAAAAAGAGAAGGCATTACCTTTGTAAAGTAAAAAAACACCACAGAGCAAGCAAGAAGAAGAAGCAATCTCTATGTAAAAAGCTGGTACAACAGTAAGTGCGGAAAGTAAGTGGGCCAGAATACAAACCCAAACTGAAAGTAAAGTACAACTCGAAAGGGAAAACAGCAACTGAAAAGTATAGCCTCAACGCCGAGCCGTCCACTGGAAGTCCCACCTGAAGGGTGGGTACAGATAGCCTCCACTGCTCCTCGAGTCCAGCCAACCACTCCGAGTACGTCCCACCTAGTGGTCCACCTCTAGGTACTGTCCTGCTCCGCAAGCCTCAGCCACGATCAGCACTGTCCATCATCTGAAACCAACACAATGTAGTGCGGGCATAGCTGGTGCAGGGGTGAGTATATGCTACTCAGTAGGGACCCCAAGACCCCCGAAGGTCTCCCAGAATCCATGAGGGATAATCCACAAAGGAAAGATACAATAACGAAGTAACATTCGACAAAGCTTAGGTATATGCCCATACATATACCTAAGTCATCAATTCCCATTCGGCTCCAACATCCGAGCCCATGTAAAACCCAGTCCACACAGGAAAGCAAATGTATTCCACACAGGAATGAAAAACGTAATCCACACAGGATAGCACGACACAATCCACATAGGAAATCATAACATGATTCAGCTCACACAGGTATACATCTTCGAAAGACGATAGAGATGATCACTGATCCTTCTAAGTCGTCGGACCCACAAAGGATCGATTGGTACTAACCCCTGCAATGACCCACAAAGGATCAATTGGAAACTAACCCCCGCAATGACCCACATAGGATCGGACCCACACAGAATCTGTAGGCACTAGCTCATACGGAATCGCTGAGCACTGACCCACACCGGATCGAATCCACACAAGATCGGTAGCACTGATCCACGTAGGATCGCTGAGTGCTGTAGTCGTTGCCGTCGAATCCACTGTGGATCTCTGTACAGTCATTGTCGTCACAGTAGCAGTCGCAGCCAGATATAGGGTTACCGCACATAGCAAGCTCATTCATAAGGGTCCGCTCCACGAGCCGAGAAGCTGATACATCAAATGACACATATTCCAGAGATGATGTATCCAAAAGTTCCGTATTGTCAATAGTAATTCAATTTCGAAGACGGCACGTCAATCGGACGCCCGGTCTGAGAGTTATTGGCTTTTTCGTCCCAGGGGCCCGGTTGGTTTTTAAGGCAAAACCATCCAGATCGTACTCCACCTGTGTCCAAACATCAGGCGGAGTAAGCCAAAATATCCGTCTCATTTAAAGGAATTCAACAAAGTTGACGGCACGTCAATCAGACGTCTGAAACTCAAGATATGAGTGTTTCCGCTCCGAGGGCCCGGTTGGTTTCGTGTACGAACCAACCCGGCCTAACTCAAAGTATTCCGAAACTTTGAGTGTGATATACCAAAATGAACATCTCTATCCAAGGATCTCATCTCCGCTGACGACGTGTCGTTCGGAGGCCCGTAGGTCAAGTTATGAGAAAAAGACTGAAATGGTCCAGAAACGGGGGGTCTGGGACTGGACCGAACCAGCCCAACCCTACCTGGGTCGGCCCGAATTGGGTCGCCCCGACCCGGGTCCAGGTCCGACCCGGTTGGGCGCGACACGGCCCGGCCGGGGCGGCCTGGCCGCCTAGTCGGCTTGGCTCGCCTCGGCCGAGCGGCCGAGCAAGGGAAACCACGGGGGGCGTGCTGCCCCCGCGTGAGAACACTGTGGCCCACCGTTGGGCCGCCCTTGGTCAGCTGACGCGGCAGGGCCGCGTCCCGTGAGTTACCGGACCCGCGCGGTCGTGGGTCTGTCGGCCGCCGCCGCCGCGGCTTCAGCCACGACGTCTCCTTCCAGCGGTGCGCCGGGGCGGCACCGCCTCCGGCCGCTGGTGTCGTCGCCCCGCCGGTGGAGTCCGCTGGCCACCGGAGTTGCTCCGGTGGTCCGATTTCATTTCCGTCTGTGCCGTAGCTCATCTCAGGTCCCTTCCTTCACTAAGGAATCAAAGAATCGTCTCTGTGGCCCCTTTTGTCGTCATCCGCCATTCCGCACACCAAGAACAAAAGGGCGGTGGGTTCGGACTTGATCGTTGGTCCGCACCCACCGCGTTAGCGGTTTCAAACAACACCATAATTCCCAGAAATTGATAAACAATGACCCGCAATAATATTATTTCCTTGGAGGAAAACAAGCATAGGTAAAAGCATTTTCAAAATGACCCCTACCTTGAGCGTAGCTGGAACGGGGATTCGTCGAACGAGAATTCGTCGTGGGATGAGACGTCGCGAAAGGAGACATCGCGGAAGAAGAAGTCGCAGAAGAAGATGTCACGGAAGAAGACGTCGCCTAAGAAGACATCGCGGAAGAAGACGTCACGGAAGAAGACGTCGCGGAAGAACCGTCGCGGTAAACGGCGTCGTGTAGTCAGTCTCCAAGGACTCGGCGATCTTCGACGGAGTTCGATGCGTTCTTCACGTTCTTCATGTTCTTCATCGAAGAAGATGAAGAACTCTAGCTTCCCTTAGCTTTTCTCCCCAAACCTCTCAAGAAACAAAGATCCCAACCCCCAAATAAAATAAACTTACCTATTATTTTATTAACATAACATAACATTGGAATTTGAAGAGTTTAAATTTCAAATAACCACACTTTACTCACGTAATTAATAACATAAGTTATTATTGTTTAAGTTAAGAAGAGTAAATGGTGAGTTCAGGGGGGTTGAAGAATATGAAAGTGTGGGGTTCATGTGGGCCCCACCACCCTCATAACCTCTCTTGGGAAGTTGGGTAGTTACCCAACTTCCACCCAAATCCTTAAAACACTTAAAAGAAAAATAAAAATTGTAGTTAATTTATAAATTAAACTTCCACAATTTTTATCATATTCTTTCGTGACAATGAAACTCTAGAAATGGCGTCCCTAAGAAATTACCGGCGCTACGGTTCCATCGGTTCCCTTAGAATTCGATTCCGAGCACCAGTTCAAAAGCTAGAAATTCACGCTCATTCGTTCACTGAACGTACCCGAGCTAAACATCGTATAGAAATTCCAGGCACACCGGACCTCGGAATCAAGTTCTGTCAAGAACTGTGTTCTTGTAAAATCTCAAAGAAAATTAAGAAAAACATTTCCTTGAATTTTATGGGTCTTTACAATGATAGTCCCAGGAGATAAATAATGTGGCCAAATTAAATGGGTTTTTACCTTTAAATATTAAACAATCTTGTGAAAATTCATGGCAGTACAAGAATCATGTGACTAGGTAACATAAATTCCAATAGTTAAGAATGTACTATTTTAGTTAATTAATTATTTTTACCCATGATATATCCACTAGGGTATTATCTATGTATTAATATTCTGCTCAAAATAGTGATTAAATGGTATGTGTGTTCAGTTATTTTACCTTTCCATTTTGATCATACTTTTCCATTGTATTTAACCCAACTAAGATTTTGATATCACCCATTTTTTACTATTTATTTCCCAATATTCATCCAAAATGTTTCTTATGAGTGAGATTTCATGTTATTCTAGGAGATTAATGGTCTTATCCAAGGATTTTATTTGTTGTGTATGATATTTTAAATTATAATGTAGGGTTAAAATAAGTATCTTGTTTTACAAAACTACTCTATTAGGTCCTTTAGAATATGATTCTTTGTATATCTTCCCAATTAATGAGGCAACCACTAACTCTCCAGTTCTACAATTGGGGTCTTTTCAGTTGGTAATTGAGGACGTTTAGTATAAACCTTGAGAAATAGAATTAGAAAGATATAGATTATGGAACATAATCCAAAGATAGAAATTGTGGATAAGTATAGAAGAACATCTCAAAGAAACTAGGTTTATGATTATGATATTAGATATAGATATTCAATTTATATTATGTACTTCACTAGTTTTGGGATTATATAAAGTTTTTCATAATGATATGATATAATATTGGGTATGTCATCATTTAGAATTAGCGCATATCATAAATAATGTTATCCTCACTAATTCATATGATATAAACAGTATAAATGATTATTTATTTTATTATATTAATCAGTCTTTCTATGGATATTAGTCTCCCATGAATTATCATCATATTATGACATGATATTTTGTTCTATCAAGAGATATAAATAATTATTCAAGTCTTAATGATTCAAAGGGATATAAGAGGATAACATGACAATTGGGAAAATATGGATAAGGTAAGAAGGGAAGGAATTGTTTTCTCACATTTTATAATTGATAAAATAAAAAACATGGTACTTTCATGGATATATTTTGAATTTTCTAAAAGTGTGAAGATAAATGCCACCGTAATTTGTATTGAAATGGAAATAAAATGGTTTCCAATATATAAATACTTAGCTCTAGAGATATGGGGAACTATACAAATAAATTCCCGAAGAGTCAATGGAATACTACACAAAAGAATCTAATGGATCGTGGTCATGTTTATGATATTACCATGGTCCAAGGAAAATGATTATTTTTATTCCATATGGGTTTTAGAATTAAGTTATTTGAGTATTATATCAATGATTTCGTGGTTATATGAATTATAAAATATATAAATATTATTTTATAATAATTCTTTTTTAATTAGTTGAAATTGTATGCTTAACAGTAATAATGATCAATGATTTAGTGGAAAGATGAATTTATTTGAAAAAACGTGATTTAGTAATGGTTAACCATTAATATTGTCCTAATGTTGAGATAATGATATTAGGATAAAGTAATGATTGATATAGATAAGGTAAATTGGATTGTATTGGATACCATAGAACTGATTAATGATTTTTTCTTTATACTATCAATGATTGAGTTAACAAAACTTTGGGATCTATGCAATAAATCTAGTAAAATATGTCTATACAAGGAATAATGAAGAATTAATTTTTTCTAATTATTTTTTATTGTTAATTAAAGTTATTACTATGTTTCAAGAGAATAATATGTGATGGTATTTTCATGTTTGGTTCGTTAAAATTTAAAGCTAATTTATATTACTTCAGAGATTAATGCTAAGATTTATTTAAATATTTAGGGACCTTATATTGAATCTTTTAAAATTTAAATATATTGGAATGTTCATAAGGGTAAATATTTAGGAAATATTTATGTTGAACTTTGGATTTTGTTTAAAAATTAACGCGTTTATGAATATTGGATAACATGAGCCATACAATATTTGTATTGAAAAAATAGTTGAAATAAAAGGAAATAATTTTCACTCTTATGAATTGTTAAAAGTGATTTGTAGTGATTCAGTTAAAAAAATAATTTTTTGATATTCATTACATAGAGTAAGGGATGACATTACCATGGAATTTATCATTGATTTACCAATAACACAAACAAGGAATGATGCATTATAGGAATAAAAAATGAAATGTATGAGATAAACATTAAAGTTAAAACATATTTAATAATGAATATATTATTGTTATTTTTTGAACTTTATAACGATTCTATAATTATTATTTTAGAAAAAGGTAACATGTATGTCATATGACAACCTATCACATTTGAGAAGGATATGATACTTGAACCCACAACATAATGGTAATAATGGTGCATCGTCTACTACTAGTCTTTGACATGTCCTAGTTAGTAATTGTTTTGTTATTTAATTTTTATGAAAAGTAAATAATAAGTTCCTTTTGGGAACCCTATTTTATTAAGACAAATCGAATATTTTGTAGTTTCAGTTAGGATTATATTTTCTATTTTCTTTTGGAGAAATTTTTGGTGGATATTTTTTAAAGGAAAAAACTCTACCTATCAAGTTATTATATTTTATTACTTTCATAGTTTAGGAATTAAATTTATTCCTTTTCTATAAGAAAAGTATTATGGAATGAAACCTTTATTAGTTTAATCAATGGCCTATTTATCCCATCATTTATTTATGATTTTGAGATGGTAGACTTTCTCATTACAATGTTGCCTATCACTATACATTTGAACTCAATAGTTAAGTTTATATTCCATGTTTATATTTTCCCTTCACAGTAATGATTATCATTTTATAATCCTAATTTTTGGGTGACCTTTACATTTTCCATTCCCTCTCATTAAGGGGATGGATTATTAACCCTATATATGATGTGGGATTCCGATGAAAAGATTTTACATGTATCACCCTTTGATTTTTGTAGTGAAATTTCAAAATTTGAGGAATTTTTATTTTTAAATTAGGAAAGAATGTAACACCAAATAAATATATGGTATATATATATATATTTGAATAAATTAAATTTAATTCTATAGAATTAGTTTCACATAACCAAAATGTTAAATGAATCAGGATATATTACTAAATATTATGATTTTAACATGACTATTATAAACTAGCCGTTAAATTAGTGGGTGTGAAATAGATTAAATAAATTTTGAAAAATATATTCAAAATGTGTTTATAACATTAATTTATTGTTTATGAATTGATTAGAAATTTGAATGAAAATCAATTTAACATAATGAATTTTCTTTTATAAAAACATATTTTTATACCCATAATAGAATTTTATCATAATAAATTAAATTAATCAATATTAGTGATATATATTAATGAATTTTATATGTTATATAATCAATAAATTTTTTTAATTAATCTTGTATGTTTTATATGTTTAAGAAAAGAATAAATACATTTTTAAAAAGAAATAAAGTTATATTTTTCTAAAAGGATATTTTTATGCATTTTATTGGTGTACCTACATTAAAATTGAATTCCAACAAATTTATATCATTAATTTGAAAATAAAATATATTTCATTTTTTTAAATAATAATATCAAAATTATATTATAGAAAAATTGTGTTATTTTTCAGAGAAGATTCATTTTATGATGAATAGTGAAAAAATAGGGAATTTTAATTAAAAATAGTATTTTCATGTAATTTAATTATATAGTTAAATAAAATATTAAATTGGTTTTAAACTATAATTATTTAAATTATACATTATTAAATCGAATTTAGTTCATTACAATCAATTTCACCTTTATATTTGATATAAAAACTTTTGGAATTGATGAACATTTTCACTATAAAAACCAACTTTCCCATTGCATATGTGGAAATGATTTTAATATTATATTCTTTGAAAAAGTGAATTTAATTTGGTAAAATTGATTACATAATTAAAATAATAAATTCAAAATTATTTAGTAATTTCATTTTAATTTTTATGAATGAAAATTTAATCATGATAAACAAGAATGATTTTCCACCATATATGTAAAATAATGAAACAAGTTGAGTTATATGATAAAGGATTAAAATATATAAAAATAAAAACATTTATTTGGTTTTTGATTTGTTTCTAGACCATAAAAATAGTTTCAAACATTAATTATAATAAAAATCATGTAAATTAATTCCACCTCAATGTGGTTTGATTTAAACAAAAAATAAGCATTATTTAATCACATAAAATAACCCCTCTTCTTGTATAAATACCACCCATTTCCCTCCACTAGACTTTAGGATCAAAAAATATCTTCCAAAACCTCTCGTAAACACTTTTAGTATGTCTAGGGGCATCCGTTGCGACCCAAATACCGTTTCCAAGGTATTTCAGGGATCCTTCAAGGATGTGATATTCATGTGGTTTTTTTCTCAAAGGACCTCTCTTAATTTTTTTATTATTATAATTTTTCATAAAATACATCATCCATTAAGTAATAATAATTCATAAAACATTTAAATACTGTATTTTTGTATTATTATTATTGTAATATCTTATATACAACCCTTTTATTACCTCTTTTTATTCAATGAAATGAATCCATTGTACTGATTATGTCGGCTAATCATCTTTATAAATAATGATTTTTTTGTTTTCCATTACCACATTTATGGATGGGAATATAAGTATTATTCTAGATTAATTATATTTCAATATGTTTATTATAACCTATTTCATGTTTTGTTACTAATATATACTCAAAATATTCAATAAAACAAAACTAGTTAATTGTTTTCATAAAAACCTCAAATTTTAAACATAATATTTATCATTAATATATTATCAAATGAATCATCCTCATACAAGAGAGAAAAATGATTTTTGGGAACATATATAATTATAAATGATCATTAGTACCATTTCATTCCACTCTTGGTGTTTTATTTTCAATTGACAGGAAAATATATATTTACACACAAAAAAATAATCATGAAACCAGGAAATGAATGCTCCCGAAACAATTAAAATAATTATATGTTATTAATTAATGGGTAATAAGTGTTAGAGTTGTTTTCCAAGAGAAAATTTTTCTTATTTATTTTACATTAAAATTTGATGTATTAAATATTAAATTAAACAACTTATTATATATTGTTTATTATTATGCATGAATTTAATGTAATAATGTCCAAGTGTATTTTTCGCATATATATTGTATTAATAGTTCCCCTATTTCATAAGAACCATGATGTTATATGAAAATATTCATAATATAGTTTTTTAGTTAGATATCATACTATTATGGGACACATTGAATATATAACCTTATATGTGACTGCTTGTAATCATATGATACTTTTTCTTGTGATGTTCACACTTGGTAATCTCTAGAATGGTTGATTTTGAGAACAGACCCTCCGGAATAAATTCCACATGTTTTGGTGTCATCATATATTCTTATTTGTGACTGTTGGTAATGGTCCTTATACTTTAATATTATCATTAATGCTTGTCATGACACATTCACTTATATTTTCATATGAAAGCTATCACGAAACATGTTCGTATAAATTAGGGTTCATAAAAATGACATGTTATTAATAGATAATTCAATGAAATATTTTTCCCTTCCATCTTTATGGAAGTTGATATCTCGTACATTTGATTGAAATAGAACTATCACCATAAATTCCAAGTCCATTGTGTAATGACAAGTTTATTTCTGATTGTCAAGGAATGATATATCAAGCATTAGGGTTGATGACACTATCATGAAACCTACTTGATGAGATATTGTGACAAAGTGATTATATTACACAGTGATTATTTTTTGCGGATTTTATCATTGTGAATTTAATTTCTTTCTTTTGGGTTCCTTGGCCCATTTCTAGACAACAATATTTATCTTTAGGCAAGACCACTTAATGAAAATGAGAAATAATCTTAGATGGAAACATAGTAAGTGTTTTTGTTATTATCTATTAAATTATCATTGAATTTATTTAATAGAAAATATATTATTCTCAAGGCTGAGGAATGATTTTATTCAAGTTATGTTGACAAAAATTTATAGGATTCTAACAAACCCGTTCCTACCAAAATATATTAATCAAAATAAAATTCATGAAATTAATAGTAGGTTTACAAAGCTGAGTGTACAAGGTACCATGTGCATCTGCCTCAACATTACATTAGTAAGATTCTAGTGCTCAAAAATACTATCTTGAACTCGAATATGCAATGACCTTCTTTGACAAGGCATCAAAAACATGGTTACCTTTCTTATAAACATGTATGACATCAAGAGTGATACCAATAATGATTTGAATACAATTAATATAGGGTGATAGCAGTTTCCATGGAACATTCCATGAAGGAATCTTCAGAATTTCAACTCCCATAATTGAGTTAGATTCCAACCAGAAAAATATGTTATCACGGTGAAAAAGATATTTGACGGCCTTATTCATAGACAATAGCTTAGCATCAATGGAATACTCCTGGCCTATGTGGTGTTAGAAACATCCTTTAAGTAAGCCCCAATGGGTACAGATTGAAACACTGAAACCTAAAGGTCCAGGTGCAACTGATGCCACCCAGTCCACGTTAACTTTTAGACAATGTAAAATTAGAGAGATCCACGTAATTAACTTAATCACCAAATGCTTTCAGGTCCTTCGAGGAACAAAAAGGCATATCATGAAAATAAGATCATTCATTTCATTATTCATACATTCTGTTTTATTTTTTTGTGGTGGTGAGGATATGCCTATGTATCACCCTTTCTCTTATATTAATATATAAGATTTTATTTTCAAAGACAACATCATTACACAATTTCAATGCCTAGGTGAAGATAGTAGTAGATACAACCAGAATTATAGAGTTTCTTTCATCACTACCAGATGCACTAGTGATAGAAACATGTATGGATTCAATGTATCCCATTTGGAGGCATCATCCCAACATTTCTTTCATGGAACACCAATGTCTACTTGTGATTCTATAGTTTAAAATGATATGATCAAGGGTTTTTGAAGCACTAATGAAATGATGGCATGCTGAAACCATTTGCAGTCCAATATTTTTAATGATGCTATGAACCAGCATCCTACACTTCCAAATTCAGCAATGTGGTTTAAAAGAAGTAGGATAAATGTAATGATTTATAAAATCCAGTTTCCACTGAGGGACAGGTTGTGACCAACACACAAATTTCTATACCAATCCCTATCCGGGAAGTAACCAGTGGAATGAAGTTTAAAAATTAGGGTGTCCCTATAATTGTAAACATACCTTTCAATTTTAGATTGGTTCTTTCTAAAAATAAAATCAATATTAGCTATGTTTTCATCATATAGATCCACAATTTGTGTATTATTAGGCACCAAAAGAATGTCCATAGCCTCCTGGATGGGGCTGTTTAGACATGGGGTCTTGTATTCATTCATATTGGACTTTCTACATACAATCCATCTTGATACATTCATAAGATTGCTATAGTTATATTTCAAATCATTCCAAATAGAGAATGAGAGATACAGGAAGTAGCCCACCTATTTTCTTGAGATAAAATGATTTTAGAGAAACTCCATTGACATTTCATTGGATTTTAATATGATATAGGGGAATTAATTCAGACAAGATTCATTAAAAAGGATTATATCATGGATTCTTAAGCCTCCCATATCACGGGTTTGAGGAACTATTTCTAGGCTACCATGATATGCTTTTTGTAATAGGTAGACCCAGTCCATATGATGTTCATGATCAACCCTTGCAGTTCCTTGAGTAGGGCCTTCAAACATTTTTAGATTGATAAGGCATACAAAATCATCTAAGTGATAACTATGTTGACAATGAAAAATCTCACAGAATTGTACATAGCTTTCTTTTCCATGTCGATATTTTAGAAATTATTTTGGAGTATGTTTTTCAAGATATCACTTCTTGTCTTTTCCCCAAAAGAGTAGAACCTCACGGTAATTAAATGGTAAAGATCCTCTATTAAATTTGAGTGATCAAGCTACTATCATAATTTTTTGATAGGGAATCCATCTCCATATATCAAAAAGGTCTTATTTTACTTTATTTCTTTTCTATAAATGTCTTCATAATACCCAAAAATTTCATTAATTAAAGAAACATTTTTCTAGTAAAATTTACCAAACAAAAGGATATTGTCCGCATAAAATGGGAGATAAGGGGTATGGAATCCCCTACCAACATTTAATTTATATAAACGGAAATCTTGGATAGGGTCACTGAGACATGGGCTTATGTAGTCTTCAGTAATTTGTAACAATAGGATAAAAAAGGGATCATAATTCCTAACTCCCCTGGTGCATTGAAAGAACCCCCTAGGAAATATGTTAATTATAATTGATAGCCAGGATCTTTTGAAGATAGCATGAATCATATTAATAAAAGTGATGAAAAATCCAAGAATTTTATGATTAGAGAGGACAAAGATCCATTTAATCACATCAATGGCATTAGATATGTCAATATTTATAGCAAAACATTTTTTCTTCACCTATTCCCTCATTATATTAAAGCACTTAAACACAGCGAGAATATATTTCTGAAATTTTTTCCAAGTACAAATCAAAAAATATATAGAGTTACGAGTCCCTTGGAAAAGTCCCATAGCCTAATGGTAAGGATTTTAAATTCTATTTCATGTATCTTTCCCAATATCAATCATTCATAGGTTTTTTATTTCCACAACATTATCATTCTTCAGAATCAAAGCAATGAATTTAGAGTTATCACCAATGGGCGTTGTGTCATATGTAACTAATTCCATCACCGCATTTTTGACATCTTCAGGGACGATATACCAGTTGAACATAAAACATTGTTGGTGCAATTGTATGATCCTATAGAACTATAATTATTTAAGTATAAAAGTTTTCCTTTTTCTTCTATCTCCCTTGGGACATTAACCAAAAAGATGTTTTTTAGATCATCAATGTTGGGGGGTGATATTATTGAATAACATATGGGTGTTATCTGCTCCATTTTATAAGTACATCGTTGAAATTTAGTTATCCACTACATTATAGATTTTATTTTCAAAGATAATAATGAATCCACTGATATTTATGGCAATGAAACTACTCTTGATTATCTTCACTTTGTGAAGACAATGAAAGAATTTGGAATTTTGTTCTTCTTCCTTAAGACAATATACATTATATTAGGACCTGGACAAATTTTATTATTTGTTGATAAGGTTATCAAGTTTCATAAGGGCCCAGATTTTATCTTAGAAGGGAACACTTTTGAGTTTATTGTTATTTTTGAAATGTAGTAGATGTATTTCACTATCATTATTATCTTCCTACGTATTAGAAAAAAACATGCTCTATTCCTAAAGCATCATTTTGTGTTTCTTTATTTTGAGAATAGAGTACGAATAGGGTTACCATGAGTCATAAATTCTTATTCATTCATAATATCTTCTATACACCAAGGTATTACAATACAAACATTATTAAATTTAAATGGGAGAGGGGATTCCCTTGGGATACCAACCATGTTGTCAGTCATCAAGATACTATGATCAAAGTTAGTTTCTAGAAGTATGAGACCTGATGCGTAAACCATGTAATTCATATTATCAACTTTTGTAAATTAATTTTCCATCTTAAAATATTTCATTCCATTTTTATTATTCCTTTATCATGTAAAATCCTCACTAATGAACCGAAGCATAAATGAAAAACTAAGTATTTATCCCATGAATATGTAATTTTAATAAATAATCATTAATAAAAGGGTGATAAATGTTTATAAATAAATCATATATGTTATGATATATATGAGTATAGTTATGTAATATATCTATAATAAATCTATATTAATTGTATGATGAGTTCAAACATTTATGAAGAATGTTGATACTGGAGGTACAGTATTTTCATCTCACTTTACTTCTCTGAGACACATGACATATTTAAAACTTGTTTCATTTACATGGTGTATATAATGACCTTTAATTAATTTATGATTATCTTAATGGAAGTTATGGGGTTATACATATCAACATAATGTTCTAACTTTATTGATCATTTCATTTGAATGTTATGAAGGTGGTAAAAGATTTATGTTACTGTTTTATTTTAATTAGGATAGTTTATGATTGAATTTTTATTGAATATATTATATAATCTTCATTAGATAAATTTATTTCATTATATTCTCATCTGGTTATTTTTTTCTAATACAATATTTCCTTTCATTTTAGTCTCATTAAATTACTTATGAAACTGAAAGAATATTTTTAAGGGAAACCAACTTCATTTCATTATTAGGATTAAAATTCATTGTATTATACAACAAAATTTTCTAAAAATATGTTCATTTTTTTAATATAATTCAATTATACTAAAGGGAGAATGTGTTTTCTCCTCATGTCTGAGAGCAATATTAATGTCACCGAAAATAATCCAATTTTGAGCCATCTGATTTGATATCACATCTAACTCAGTCCACATATCCCTTTATTTAATATATGAATTGGAGGAATAAATAGAGGACATAGAGAAATCATAATACGACATGCTAAAATAAAAATAAACAGCCTAATGCCTTTGAATACATGTGTGCATAGTGATAGAATCATTCTTCTTATGAACCCAAAAATATTTCCACATTATGTTTATGTAATTTTTGTTTCATAAGAGAGTATCCAAGGGAGTTCCAATTGAATGCTTTCCAACCCTATAATTTCATCGTTGGTTTAGAAAGTACAATTTTCAATGGTATTTTGGTGAGAGTGAGATGCATAAGGATTGTGACTATGTGATAATTCCCAAGCACATGACATTTAAAAAATATGATCATCAATTTTTAGGGCTCCCTTTCCCCAGGTTTGAGGCCCCCCTTGTGTGGGATGATTCTTCCCCTTGTCACATTTCCATATTTTATTCTTTTTGACATTTTTTCACAAGTCACCATTGTCTCATGTACTTTTTCTTCACCTGGCCCATCTATAGGATGAGTAAATTATGTTTCATCATACCAAAACACAATAGAAATGGGACTGAATTTATTAGTGGAATGTTTTATTCACCCTTACATGTCATTATCTGTCCTTATTTTGTAATTCTTGTTATATAGGAACTGAGTAAGGGAGACATCACCTTCCATTTAGAATGTTATTTTTCTATCATGTAGATAAGATATAGGAATACCCTTCTCTTGTGATAGGTTGTGTGGAGTGTTTTGTACCAGATCCAGAAAAGGTAAATCATTCATGTTGATTTGATTATCTTCATGAGGGCTCCCATGGTTATCATGATCGTGTTGCATCAAGATTTTCTAAGACATTTCCTATCATGGGGAGGGTATTGGTGGGTTATCATTGGAACTTTCATTCCTTAGAGGCTTTAGAACTCTTTGAGAGAGTTCAAGATTTTCCACAACAACATCTCCAGAGGATATTTAAATAGGGATAGTATGTGTAGCTAAAAATTCCCCCATCATGTGGGAAGGAGAAGTCATAATCTTGGTGCCAATAATATCTTACGGACCTTCCTCTTAAGGATACAACACCATCCAAGAATCATGTTCTATAATCGGACCCAAATGAATGGAGTTACCATAATGATGAGTGTCACTAGTGGCCTCATGATCCCCCTTATCATATTAGACATCATCTAGTACACCAAATTCCATATTCATAATTATAGGGTAGTGATCATTCTTACCATTAACAAACCTATCCACCTCCTCAACTTCCACAAATCTAGTGAGGGAAAGTATATCATCATCAATATTGTCCTTCTCATGAATGGGAACATTATATATGGAAGGATCATCATGATTCTTGGTGTTAGTAGCTATTTTCCATATGGATTCATCATTCCCATCGAATTTACAGAAGGCACATACACTGGACCTCATACAATATTCAGAGATGTGTCCAAATATGTTTCATTCAAGGTAATGTTATAGATTTTTCTTGTTGAACAAATCTATGGAAAGGATTTTATCCCTAGTTGTGAGGAAAACTTCTTCCACCACGGTGCTTTCCATGTCAATATCAATGAGGACTATGGAAAAAACTTGAAACCATGGATTATTATTATAGAGATCTATTTTGATTGGATTGCCCATGGAGGATGCAATATCCCATAGAATATGAGTATTACAATATAACAAATTTAGATTATAAATATGGTTCCAGACCTGCTCATGTGTGTTTGAGACATTAAATGGATCAAATATCAAATCCCATTCCTTGATTTGTAGAATGACAGGCTTCAAAAGAATGGATCCAAGTCTTCAAGCCCACTTATTACATTCATCATTCATAAAAATAGTGTGAAATAATCATCTTCTAATATATTTTTTCATATTCTAGTTTTCAAATCTCCATACTGAAGCCATCCTTTTGTTAAGATCTTAAAATCCATGTATTCTCTCCTTTTGGGGTATGAACAAGTGTGATGATAGAGATGTTTCAAAGATTTACCATTTCCTCAAAAGTGTTATTTTTGGTGGATACATGGGAAACCATTACCTTCTTCATTACCCAACCATGGGAGGGGGAAATATAATCATACAAAGAGGTATTCTCAATAGACATTAACACATCTAATAAAATATTTTTTATCACAAAGGGATCCACATTTTCTGAAAGAAAATCATATATCAAATTATGCAGTGTTGAGAGGGAGAAAATATCCTTATTCCTAAATTGATCAAAATGATTCATGTTAGAATAGGATTCATTGATATTATGGTTATTTAGTGGATCATCTCTTTCACAAGTCCCCAGATCTCTACAATCATCCCCTTGATCTTCCATCATTCCCCGGCATGTTATATTGATCACATAAATTAGATAAATATTTATTCACCAGATTGGGAATAAAATATATTTAGTTATTTATTTGAATATTTAATAAATATTTATTTACTAGTTTGTGAATACAATTATTATTTAATAGTAGAAAATATTTATTTGGGTTGTCAATAAATGAATGTGGAGTTCTAACACATCAAGACCACGTCTGGTGAGAAAATAATTATTTACGAGTCGTTAAATTTTATTTATCCATTTTAATCATGTCAGCTCACCAAAAAATAATATTATTATTATAATGTATAATCGGATTTTATAAATGGTTATAATTATATTTTATGGATTTTATGAAATTAAATTTGGTAAATTGAAAACCTAGATCGATAAATACATGGCTATGTCTATTGTGAAGAAGCATTCCGAACGAATTCCATGTTCATGGACATAAAATTATTGTTCACAGAAAATTATATCTTGAATCCTTCTACTCAGTCACTTTAAATAATGAAGGACCTAGGTAGATATCTCTTCAAGACTGAAGAACAAGAAATCAAGAACGAACAACACAAGAAATTCTATTCATTGTGATATCACCCAGGGAACGAGTGGCATTGCTCAGAGACCATTGGAGAATGTGTGGATCAACGCTTCAGGGATTCTACTCATAGATCAATCAAAATGAAGTAAATCTAGAATATCCTTTTCAATTGAAAAAAAATCATCAATAAAGAAATATCATATGCCTATGTAATTATTTATTCAGACATTAGATAAATTAATATAAAATCTTATGTTCAAGATCCTCTCTCTTGATTTCAAAAAATGATTACTAAATTTTTTTTTAATATATCTCTTTCCACCAAATGCTACCACTATTCGCAGAACCGACAAGTGGTATCAGGGTGATCAGGATTAAATTTATTATTATTTATTTAATATTTGATCTATGTGTGATTATGGATAGATTTATATATCATTTTATACATTCTCTAATATGGTTGGAATTTACACATTATTGAAATATTGATCATGTCTGTTCAGAATTTAATGTTCTTATAGAATTAATAACAAATGAAGAATGATTGGTGATTCCATCAGGAAGATCCATTTTTTTCCAATAAAACTGGGTGACATGGTGTGCGGTCGGAGAACATATCATATACCCATGTGCTTTTTATCTTGGTCTGTCGAGTAACAAACAACCTATGGTTATTTTATTACACGCCAATTGTTGATTGGGACATCCTGGCTAGTAATAGGTTGATATAGGGTGTGTAGCCGGCATGTACACATTGTGTAGTCTAGCTGTGTTAACATGCTAAAGCCCCAGGCGTGTGACATGGATATATCAAAATTGAGTTACAAGTCTTGCAATTGTATTTACATGCCATTTTATCTTCTACTAATGGAAAAATTAAAATTATATTAAATATAAAAAAATTTTTGCTTTAAAACCTTATTTTATTAAGTGTCACATCATTGTGTGTTTAAAAATTTAATAATTTTTTTAAAGAATTTTAAATGATTAATTAATATAGTGTAATAAATATGTCATTAATGGTTAATACATTTATTTTCCATTAATTCAAAATTGATTGGTATCTCTAATTAAGGTTGTATGATCATTCAGGTGAATGGTAATTAATTAATTTATTAATTAATTAATTAATTAATACATGCATGTTCATCTTAATAATAAAGAACAAATAAATAAATGAATGTTATCCAGTCACTTTTTGTATATTCATTTCATGTACGACTAATCATGTTCTTGAGAAAGTCCTATGTATGTGTTTGAATTTATTTAATTAAATTTATTTCATAGTTTTGGAATTATTTAATTTTAACTAAAAGATGGAATGTGGTTCATCCCTCCCTCTATTATTATGTAGGACCAACATTTCCCAGGCAATTTATGTAATTTCCTTTAACAAATCCTTTAGTTCCCCTCACCTGCATGTGAGTAATAACTATTTTTAATTAATGAGGCATCCCAAGGCACATGGAAAAGGTTCTAGATGGAAACATAATGGCATCAAATCAATGATATATATATTTATTTATTTATTTTTTGTGTGTGTGTGTACATGTGAAATGTTATTTCTCATTCCCAGTCTAACATAAGGAGTTATTTTCCATAGTACATAGGTTGATTTAATGTCCTCTCAATAAATAAAACATTAGATAATATCATGATCATGCCATTTAATTAATTATTTATTTTATGTCTACTGAATTAAAATTATATTTTTTTGATGCAAGACCATGATCACCTAAACGAATTAATTTGAAAAGATGTTAATTAAATAAAATTGATTATGAGTAATTTTTTTATCCAAAATTTGTTAATTAATTAATTAAACATCCACTTATATATTAAAAATACATGTAAAGGATAATTAATGATAAATATTTATGAATAAAAAAATAAAATCCCACAGTCAAATATTATTTTGGACTATGATTTATGGTACATGATTATGAAAAAAACTCAATAGAACTATGTGGTTGACCAAATATTATTGGGACAATTACTTTTATAAGGAGAGTTTTTGTCATGGTTTCTAGTTGAAATTACAATTTCACATCTATAAGAGTAGACCATGATTAACATTGTGTAATTAGAGGGTAAGTGCTATGAAAATCCAATCATAATTTCTGGATTGGGGACTAAACCCATCGAATCAAGGAGGTGAAAGTCTGTAGTTTGCGAAGACTTGCATACCTAAATACCTTCAAAATAGCATGACCAACCCTTTTGGGGGTTATTTGAATTGGAATATGGATCCTTTACACAATAATTTCCTAGACACAATACATTCCTTGATCAATGGTGAGGTTTATTGGGACATTATCAAATTGTATGATGTTTTATAAAATAAATTAATTTGTTATTTATCATAAATTTTGTAATAAAGAAATGTACTAATAATTTGATTTTTGAATTATAGAATAAATTGAAAATATAATCATCCACACTATCAATATTATCAATATTAGATATGTATACTCTCCTCACTCACAGTAACTTCTGGTGTGGTTTAGACACATCGGGTTGTTCTATTCCTTGAATAGAAATATTACATGTTAGAATCCTTAATGTATGATACACTTTCTCAAGAGGCGAGTGATGAAGAGTTCATATACTTAGAAAAACATATGAAGGACATAGTCGATATTCAATATTTATTGGTTTCATCTATGTCTAGTAAATGCAAGATGTCTCATGAAGACATGGATGCGTACACCATTCTTGAGAACCTATTTGGTCTTCACCAATAGTTATTTAGATAGGTATGGTTTGATATTTCCAAGGTGTAATTTCAGATTAATATTTGAGAGGGTACCCATGTTGGACCTCATATAGTCTATCTAATTGGATATATATAGATTCTAGTGGTTATAAGTTTTAAAATCACTGAATGACTATGAATCAATTTAATTCTGGAATTACTCACTTGGAGATTCTCAGATTTTATCGAGAATTTTATTATGAACAACATTGAGATGTCTATTCCAAATATACTTATCATCCTTCTCCAAGTAGGTGAACATATGATGCATTAAAATCAATATATAGTTATGGTGAAAAAATAAAAGGGAACGAAAATATCATTAGGACCAAATCTTCTTCATTTCCTTGTAAAAAGATTCATATCACAGGTATGAAAGATAACAAGTTACTATCTATTTCACATGTGGGTAGAAGGGACACTGGAAGAAAAATTATACCCAACTAAATAAGAAAGGGGATGAACCATGTGCCTTTTTTATCAAGTTCAATTTATCTACTTCTAGAAATTAGTTAATATATATATCTTTTATTTATTCCATATGTATTAAATTATAAGAACCAAGTAGATTTTGAAAAATTAACTAAGGGGATGTAGATATTCTAGTATCTAATAGATCTAAACATTTTGTATTATCTATCAAAGACTTCCACCTCACATTGCCTACTGAAATTATCTCGGTTTTAAAGGGTTTTTATTATTTCTTTTTAGTTACCAAAAAAAGTTTTTTTTTGTGTCTAGAATAGATTATGATGGATTAATTTCCAAATTTATAAATAAATTTTGGTTATCTTATAAAGATATAAGTTGTTATGGTAAGGCACTTTTACATAATGGTATTTACATTTTGGATTACATAAACCTTGTAATGGAAATCAATAACAGAGTTACATCACATGAACCATTCCCCACCCAACTATGGAATCCCCATCTAGGTTATTTAAATGAAAAATGGTTGAAAAAATTATATCAATATGTATATTTATATTATTTTGATCTAAAACAACTTGTTGTATGTTTGGAATGTTTATAATAAAAAATGAACAAAAGACCCATTTAGTGGGTAAAGAGAATGAGATAACGAGCTTCTTGAATTTGTTCATAATGATGTGTGTGAATAATTTCCTCTTGAATAAAGGGTTGGGTACTCATAATTAATAACTTTTACTAATTATTTTTATATATACAGATATATTTTCCTAGTGAGGTATAAGTCATATTATTTTGATTGATTCGGGGAATATAAGAAACAATTTGAGAACCAGCTTGGTAGGATGATTAAAAAACTCTGCTCAGACTGTAGTAATGAATATCATAATCATTAAATCATTTATTAGTTATAGGAGTTTGGGATCCAATTCCAACATACTTCTACTCACATTCCTAAGTTTAATGGTGTTAGCTAAAGTAGGAACCACACCATGTTGTACATGGTGATCTGAATGATGAGTCATCAAATTATTACATTATCATATTGGGGATAGGCATTATATATTTCGGCACAAATACTAAAGAAAGTAACAACTAAATCAATTAATGGTATTCCATATGAATTTTGGAGTGAAAGAAAACCCATGTTATTTTAATTTACATGTGTGTAGAAGCGAAGTGTTTGGTATGGTCTACTCTAGTAAAAAACCTGCTCCCCATGGCACAAAAATTACCACTATAGAATACCTAAAGGAAACAGGTGGATATTACATATATAAACCCTTAGAAAAAATGGTTATATTTAAAATATACGCCATATTAATTTAGAGGGAGAACATATCCAAAAGAGAGGGTGGGAATGAAACAAACTTCTATGAATTCGAGGCTTGAGGCATGAAAAATATAGTACAAGGTCATATTCCACAAAGCCCCATAGAAGAAGAAATTTTTCCAAACACACAAGTATTGTATAGGAGTAAAAGACAGGTTATAGAGCCATAACGGTATAGTTTTCTAGTTTTTGAGGATGGCGACTCATTATTAGTTGCAAATAATGATCTTCTATGCTACAAGGATAATGTAAGTGGAATATAAGGTTCCATTTGGTAAGAATCCATGAATACTAAAATGGATTCCATGTAACAAAACCAAGTATAGATTTTGGAATATCCTCTAGTGGATGTAAATCCAGTTGGTTTCAAATGGGTACTCAATAAGAAAATAGACATGGAAAGATAATTATGTACTCATAAGGTGCGCCTGGTTGTGAAATGGTTTAAATATCATCAAGGAATTGTATACAATGAAACATTTTCACCGACTACAATGCTAAAATAAAATAAAACTATACATTCCATTGTGTATTATCAGGAAAATGTTATTTTTAAAATGTATTTTAAAATAGCCTTCATTAAAGGGAACCTTCAGTAATATTTCTACATGACCCAACCTGAAGGGTTTGGACTCCAATGGTTTCTTTTAAGATATGTATATTGAAAAAAAACCCATTTATGGATTAAAGAAAGTGTCCATGTCAAGGAATTTTTTTGATGATTCCATAATGGAATTTTTTTTATAAAGAATCAATGCGATCCTTATGTCTACAAATCATTTTTTAGGAGTGAAGTTGCTCTCAAAATAGTATATGTTGATTACATATTACTCATTGTAAATAAAATACCAGTGTAAAAGTATATTAAGGCATGGTTGAATAAATTATTTTCTAGGAAATACTGGCATGGTGAATTGTAACATCATGACCCGAACAACCAACAGAACAGTGCTAAATGAACCATATGTTATTGACCTTAGTCGCACCTCACCAAACAAAAAATGATTCCTACTAGCAGTGAGTGTGTAAACAGGTATTGTGGGGAGGCTATACCCTCTTAGACGAAAAAAAGTTACTGGTTCATGTATAATAATAAAACATGTGGTGGTAATAATGACTCGGAAAACTTGAACTAGACCCACAAAGAAGAAGAAAAACAATATCAAATAAATATCGAGTGTGATCACAAATAGAAGCAGTAGAAAGAAAACAGAATAGAATTTTGAACATCACTTGTAACTAATAAACAAACAAAGCATGCATCCACAGTAGGTCATACATGTCAATTAACAATGGCACCCACAGATAACCAATATTAGATAGAAAATAAAGTAAGCATTCTATTATAGGATTGAATGAAAATAAAGTAAACTCCAGCTAGTCCTGACTTCAAGGTCCCTACAAAATCTCCATTCTACAACTAATGTGATCTAGCTACTAAAACTGATCTTTTACCTTCTCATAAATCCATAATGTCTATGAACATATCGAAGGGCCCATTTAGGGTGTGAGGTAAATATCAATAAGATACCACCTAATGGTTCATACCTTGTATATGTGTCTAAGCATATATGCGTCTATAAGAAAAGTAATCAGTAGGATGCACAATTTAAACACAACCTCCACTACTTCTTATTAGAAACCAGGGAGAGTCACCTACTTCGGCCAACACCAAAATAACAGTCATGTAACTATGCACCATTTGCCTCCTAACACTGCGTGTATAAAGTACTAACATCCAAAAGGCATGCCTGGAAAATTATAACTCAGCACCATGTGCCTCTTGAAACCTCGTGTCTCTAGTATAGACGTCCCATAGGCATGGCCAAGCAGTAGTAACTTGGAACCATGTTCAACCTGACGCCTCGTGTCTCAAGTACTGATGTCCCAAAGGCAAACCCAATCAATTTTAATTCTCGTCACCTTTTATGCAACTTCCAAAAAAATCACCCCAAACTATAATAACCTAACCGCAACTACCGGGGCCTCTACCCATAGAAGCAGTCAAAACCACCTCATCACAAATTCATCTATATTAACACGACCCAAATAACGGTTGAATGGTAATCACCAAATTTAGAACCCATGAAAAAACCTCTCTAGAACCCGTGCTCATGTGACCATGTCGCTCAGAATCGAATGGTATTTCAATCAATGTAGCCCTGGCCATGCCCAACCTAATAGTCAAACTACCGCAATCCAACATCTATGATGCCCAATACCGTGGTTGAACCACCCATGTAATCTAGGCTAAGCCCATCTGGTGATCAAAATCACTCATGAATATATGGTCCATGCCCATCACAACCTAATGGTTCTAGCATATTCAATACCAAGAATCACATATATATAATCAAAAAGAATCACTTCAAATAGGTAAAATAATTCAAACAGTTAAATTACACTAGCCATGTACTGGCACTGAGGTCTTGAAAGCCTATAATAAACTCAATCATTCTTAAACCGCTTAAACACAATATTTTAATCAATGAAATTCAATTATAATCATTTTTTCATAGTCGTCCAAAGTTCCCCAAATGAGAAATGACCTATAACACAGCCTTGATCAAGCATAATTGGGTAAGGGAATTCCCAACGACATCTTGTAAGGCATATAGTCAATTCAATATAAAGAAACATGGGTCTCGCTCAAACCAAACATTATGCTAAAAATCCGCAACCCCCAAATGATTGTGAAAATTAAAAAAAATCATCCACCACCTTCCTCAGCCTCGTAGACAAAGGCGCATCTGATATCGATCACAAATTCAAATCTGATCTTCGTAGATCTATGTTTCCATCAAATAGTGGAAATTATACTTAGATGGAAACTGTGGCCTGTGAGACAAAAGAGCAAGAACAAAATAGGGTATGTGGGTCTAGCCTTGCTAATGCATCCATGAAGGCACCGATAGATTGAAGAATAGATATCACATGAAGAATCTAGTAGAAGAAACATTCTTGGCCTCCAGGAGCATCACAGTTTGAAAACATGAAAGAATAATATGTTTTCGGAAATGAGATGTGACACTCTCCCAAAAAACGAATAAAAATAAAAGTACACATCAAATATTAATGACTACACTATGTGTAGTAGCTTGTATGTTCTCCGACATGTGCGGGTTGCAAGGTCATCACTTGTCTTAGATGTATCACATGGTTAAACACATGGCTAGGACTCACCCGGTATGAAAAAAGTGAAATACATGACACGTTAAGGAATGATACCCACTGTGTATTAGATTATTTTAACATGGTCACCCAACAACATGTACTAAGTCAACACATGGTCAGTTCACACAAAACATACACACGACGTGTAACCTAGAAATATTAAGAACTGCTTAGTTTCCCATTTTTTTCCAAACCAGCTCGAAACAGAGTGAAATAAAAAAACACATACCTTAAAGTAAGAACTGGGTTCTTAAAAAATTCCTCCCTTAAAGAAATCCATCCCCGAATTTCCATTCCAGGAGTGGTGATGAAAACTCCAAACATATATATCCCAAAACTCGATTCAAACAAAGGTCCAATGACCTATTTCTAGACTCATGGTCCTCCCGTGACATGTCATCATCCATGCACTCTATCGGGTTCTCCCGTGTCATTCCTAACACCCAAAAGTATCTTGCACCACATAGGTGTCTGCCCGAATAAGGTCCCAAATCCAATGGATACTAAAAAAATAATAGTGTCTTGAACCTAATGTATCTTGCATCATCAATGCCCCAATGCCAACGACACCTCATGTAACCCGCATCTTCGATGCCCTGTTGCCCACGACATCTCATATATATTTCACAAACCCGAAATGGTTCCAATCCCAATAACCAACATCTTTTAATTCCACAGAAATCATGTGCACCTAGTGAAGTCAAAATGGACATTCCATAATAGGCCATACCAGAAAGAAAACACGAAAATCACACCCACACGCACAATGTACCTCTGACCGTCATCAACTCACCGATGTGCTCAGCCACTTAAAGATCCACGATGTGTACCTAGCTTGATGTACGACTACCTAATGTATAACATCTCTATGGTGATACTCTAGTCACCAGACACTGACCCATTAGATGGGTCCCTCTGTCTCTGCTACGTCCTCTACATTAAGTTGATCCTCAGATACCCTCACATAGAAATGATCATGAATTGGCCACAAACATTATTGTTTGTCTTGGTTCCTAAAGTCTGGATGTCTGAGAAGGATACCTACAGAGCCTCTCCAGATTTCCAACCTATCCATAGGCCCAACAATCAATTGGAGGCCTATATCACTATGTTAGAACATGCCCTAGTTTCCCACATTGAAATAAAACCGCTGATGAACATACATGATGTGTTATAGTTGAGTCGCTCGCATGACTGGCCAACTGAAACTCATCTGAACCACACTTCCTACTATCTGAATCAAAACCTGAAGTCGTTGACCGGATCAAAAAAAAATTTTCTGTCAGGTTTTCCTTGTTTAGGAGTTCCCGATTTACCACCTTCAAGAATGAAGTCAACCTGAAGATTTTTACTTGCACCTTCATGGTCTCTCGTCATTCATTCTCTAAGTGCCACACCATCAAGGTGTCATCTATTACCATACCTGTTCCAACGAGAGATAGCCCAATTAAGGTAGCTTCATAGTCCATGATGGAAATTTCACCCTATTGGAGTCTCAAGAACTCCCAAGATCTCTTTTCCATTAGCATCTTAGGGAAAACGTGATTGAAACCCCTATCTTCAAATTCCTTCAATGCCAGTCCTTTGTGTATGTGTGCTTGAAAATGCACATCCCCCAAACGTTTTTCTGGTCCTCTCAGCATGTACATTGCTAGCTTGACCCTCCTCCCAAGAGGCATCTCTATGTGTTTGAAGATCATCTGCATGATCTCTATCTAGTTCTCATATTTCTATAGACCACCCTCGCCCTGGAAAAGTGGCGGCTGTTGCGACTGGATCACCTACCTCAGATATGTCATAGAAAGATATGTACCCTACACACCTTTGTCAATACCCTACAAGACATGTACCAGACTAGATCAGAGTCGCTCGTAGAGATAAGTCCTAAATGCTTCCATAATCAGATGCTTCTAAGCCTATACAGGATCCTAAACCTGATCTTGTCCCTAAACTAATACATGCAGATGATGCTCTGCCTTTCCATCAGGTGTATAAACTTGATCATGCTCCTGCATTGCTATACCATCACCCACCTGATATTCCATTGATATATCTAGGAGGAACCCTATAAATACCATAAATGTTCAGAAAATCCACATATATAAAAATATATACATATCTAATGCAGATAATGAAAGATTTAAAAAGGAAGAATATAACAACTACCCTTACTCTCCCCCACCGCAACCATGCCCCATGACATCCTGGCCTCATGGCCTCCTTACCCTCCCTCAACATAACCAATTATCAAAAGTACCTCGGGCCATCCGCATCCTAAAAACCATCATTTCCTAAAATCGACGACTTAGTCGCCCAATCCTGACAACCACAGTACCTCAAACCGACGTCCAAGATGCCCAATCCTTGAGATCAAAAACACCTCAACCATTGTATTTGCCTGCTCCAATACTAGCCAGACCCAAATTTCATACCACATGAAATTTTACATAATTTAAAGCAAGGCATATTATGTTGAAATGGATAAGAAATTATGTTAGGAATTCCTCCTTCCACATTTAAAAAGAATCTATAGCATGGAAATTGATATTATTCACATGGTATTATCACTTAACAAAGAATATGTGTAGTTATGAAATTAAAAAAACCTATGAATTTTTCAATCAAAATATAGATGATCACACATTTCCATAGAGGGGAAATGTCTAATTCTCCCTTACCGCACCAGGTCAAGGTTCAAATATCACTACCAATAATAAGAACAATCCAAGTGAACCAGCTAGTTGGAAATCATATAAACCTTAATCTAGTAAACAGAAAAACAACTATTCCCACCCACGGTTACATCCCCCCCCCTTGTACCTAGGGTTCCAGTTACCCATGCACAAGATAGAAACTGGGTTCCAATAAAATCATATCTCATGTATACCATATCCCAAATAGTAAGCCAGTAGAAATAAAAAATACGCTCAATCTAATTATTAGCCATTGAAATGATGCTACTAAATCCTAGTCAATAACAAACTCCTTTGATACCACTTTGTAATTTCCTGACCTTAATAGACACCTAAACAGTGATAAATGGGCCTAGTGTTACTGAACTTAAGCGCACCTCCCTAAATACCAAAGGCAAATGACTATAAGTGATGTTCTAAATAGGTATAGTGGTGAGGATATACCCTCTTGGAGAAAAAACCTACCAGTATATGTATAATAATAAACCATGTGGTGGTAATATAGACTTAGTAGACTCGAACCAGGCTGGCATAGCAGAAGCACAAAAAATCAAATAAATAGTGGGAGTGAACACAAATAAAAGTAGAAAAAAATAAAATATAACAACATGTTGAAGATCACTTGTAACTAGTAATCAAACCATGAATTCACCCACAGTTGTACATACATGTCAATAAACAATAGGTCCCATGGTTAACCAATATTAGCTGTGAAATAAAGTACGAATGTTGATGCAAGAAAGAAAAAAATGTAAAATATAGGTAGGCATGACCTTTGGGTCCATGAAAAATCTCCATGCAACAGATAATACAATCCACCTCCTGATGATGGTATCATTCCTACACAAAAATCCATAATTTATACATGCATCTTGAAGGGCCAATATAGGGTGTGAGATGAATCTCATTAGGATACCACCCAATGGTGTGTACCTAGTATAGTTTCTAAGTATGAATTAATCAATATGGAAAGTTAATTCTATGATGACAAATATAAAAACAACCTCCACTAGTGCTTAACATATAGAAGGGAGCGTCCCCAGGTTTAACTAACACTAGACTCTCAGTCATGTAACAGGCCACCATGTGCCTCCAAACACCACATGTCTTAAGTACTGACATCCTGAAGGAACACCAAGACAATTAAAACCTTGCACCATGTGCTTTCTGAAACCTTGTGTCTCCAGTACGGATATCCCGTTGGCCCACCCAAATAATAGTATCCTGGAAAAAAAATTCATGGCACCTCATATCTAAAGTAACTACATCACATAGGCACATCTAAACAATCTGAAGGCTCCTCACCCTCCCTGTGGCTTCCATGTTATGCACCCCAAACCGTAATCACCTAACTGCAACTACATGGCCTCTACACACACAAGCATTCAAAACCACCTCATCATAGGGACATCTATGTGGACACGACCTAAATCACCAGTGAACGCTAATCTCCAAATATAGAACCCAAGACACATCCTATCTGGGACCATGTTCTCCTGCGACCATGTCGCTCATAATCCAATGTTCTTTCCATCCATGTGATTAGGGTCATGCCAAAACTGACAGTCACACTGTCTCAATCCGACATCCACAATGTCGAATCCCATGGTTAAACCACCTAAATTATACGAGTTGAGACCATCCTATGATTAATATCACTAAAGGATATTTGGGCCACACCCAACACAACCCAAAGGTTCCAACATATGAAATATCAAGAATCCCATATATATAATCAAAATTAATCACTTCAAATAAGAAAAATAGTTTAAGCAGTTGAATTACACAAGAAATGTATTGTCACATACCAGCACTATGGTCTTGAAAGCCTATAATAAACTCAATGACTATTAAATTGTTTTAACCCAGTATTTTAATCAAAACTATTCAATTATATCCATTTTGGAACCCCCAACCAAAATTCCCAAAATGAGCAACAACCTCTAACCTAGACTCACTCATGCCTAATAGAGTAACAGAATTCCCAATGGCATCCCATATGGAATACATTCAATTCAATATAAAAGAAACATGGGACTCTCTCAATACCATATGTTGCACTAAATATCCATAACCCGCAAATGACCATAAAGTCACAAAACAAGGTATGAACCACATAATTTAACCTCATAGATGTAGGCACATCTGATACTAATCTCTAATTCAAATATGATCTTTTTAGATCTACATTTTCGTCAAATACTGATAGTTATACTTGGATGGAAACTATGGAGTGTGAGTCAAAGAAAAAAGAATGGAATAGGGTGTGCGGTTCTAGCCTTTCTAATGTGATCCTACAGACACCGACAGATTGAAGAACGGATGTCAGATGATGAATCATGGAGAAGAATCCTTCTCGACCTCCTAGAGCATCACAGTTCGAAAATAGGGAAGAAGTAGATGTTTTCTGAAATGAGAAGCGATGCTCTCCCATATAGAGGAATAAAAATAAAACTAAATGGAGTGTATTAAGGACTACACCCCGTGTAGTAACTTTTCTATACTCCAACTAATTCCAGTTGCGACATCATCACATGGATCAAATGCATCACATGGGTCCACACACAGCTAAGACTCAGCCGATACACATAAGGTAAAATACACGGTGTGTTAAGGAACACTACACTGTGTGTAGTATATTATTTTTACATGGTCACCACACTACATGTACTATGTGAACACTGGATCAGTACACGCCTAACATACACATGGCATGTACTTGGGAGTACACATCGTGGAACCAAGAAATTTCCAAAACTACTCAGTTTCCCATGTTTTCTCAAAAAATAGCTTGTAATAGAAGGAAAAAAACTCATACCTTAAAGTAAGAAATGGGTTCTTACAAAAATCATATTTTTATTGCATCGATATCCATCGTGATAGATCCAAGAGGTTTCTTGGGATAATTCAATGTACATATATTAAAAAGATACTGAAGAAATTCATTATGAAACTATCCAGAAGGGGATTATTACCAATGTCACATGGAATTCATCCATCCTATAAAATGTTTCCTCAGACCCATGAGGAAAAAAATAGAATGGAAAGGATTCCAAATTCATCATAAATTTGGTTAGTCATGTATGTTATGATATGTACTAGTGTAGATATCTAGTTAACATTGAATGTGGTAGGAATATATCAAGCTGATCTTGGCGGCTTCCATTTGACGGAAGTCAAGATAATCTATACTTATTAGAGGCTTAATAAGGCTATGTTCCTAGTTTATGGAGGATATGAGGAAATAGTCGTCAGAGGATATGAAGATTCTAGTTTCATAAATGATCATGATGACATGAAGTCGCAAACAATATACATATTTACATTGAATAGAGGTGTTGTGATATGAATGGGAAGATTGAAGGTTGTGTTTGCATATTTTATAGCAGATTCTGAGTATATTACAACATCTAAGGTATCTAAAGAAGATGTTAGGATTAAAGTTTTTGTCAAATATCTTAATGTGGAACTTAGAAGTAAGGATCACATCACACACTATTGTGATAATAATACATCAGTAGGTCTCTCAAAAGATCCACGGTTATATCAGCGGATGAAGCACATACCATAGAAGTATTATCTATTGAGGGATTTTTCTTAGAAAGTTGGTGTTTTAGTGAGCAATATTTCCAATAAAGACTACATGGAGAACCCCTTGACTAAATACACGACACAGCAAAAACATGACTATCATGTGAGGTCTAGTGTACTGAATTTAGTAGAGAGTCGGCTCTAGTCCATGTTAAATTTTCTAAGAGTTGGTGTTTGAGAACCAACTATTAGTATTTTGATTATATGAAGATTTTATGTAAAAATTATTAAATTAATAATATTATTACATATTTTCATTTTTATAAATGAATATAATGTAATAATGTCTTAGAGTATTTATCTCCTTGAAAACATCATAGTAGTTCCCCTATATGATGAGAACATTTAAGTGAAGTGAAAATTTTATTAATATATTTCTACAGTTGTATAGAATACTATGATGGGACACATAGTATATCTACCATCCGGTGCGAGTGCTCATAAGTAGATGAGACTTCTTCTCATGAATTTCAAACATGGTAATATCTAATACAGGAGATTATGATAACAGACCCGCCAATAGGAACTCTGCATATTTTGGTTTCATTGGATATTCCTATAAAAAAATTTGTATTGATCATTAGAATTTAATATTAACATTATTGAATTTCATGACTCATGTACTTAAATTTTATGACCAGAACTGTCATTCCATTTGTTTATGGGAAGTAGGGTATGTTGGGTGCATCACGATTGACATTTTATTGATGGATATGTCATGGAAGGATTCTCCCTTATATCATTATGGAAATCGATATCTCATATCACTGATTGAAATAGAACAGTTTCCCTAAATTACATGGACATGATGTAATAATGAGTTTATTACATAAAGTCAATGAATGATGTATCAATCATATAGGTTAATGACACAATCATGCAACCTACATGATGTGATATTGTGACAAAGGGACTATATTACATAGTGAGTGTTTATATGTGGTTTTATTCATTTTGAAATTAAGTTATTTCTCATGGATTTCATAACCTAGTGCTAGAGAGTAATCTTTTAATTTAAGCAAGCTCGTCTACTTCCAATAAATGAGAATCAAAGAGGGTCACAAACAAAGTGTTTCTTTTGGTCTCGATTAAATTATATTTGAATTTATTTAATGGAAAAATGTTATTCTCAAGACTGTGGATTTATTTTATTCAAGTTATAATGATCTTATAAATTTAATTAATAGTCATTCAATAAATTGTGAATTCAATATATTTGTTTAATTTATTTAATATTTAATTAATATTTATTCACTAGTGTGTGAATAAAATATTTATTTATGATAATGAAATATTGATTTTGGTTTTCAATAAATTCAAGAAGAGTTTGAATGGACTAGGATCATATCTGGAAATAAAGTAATTATTCATTAGTTAGTAAATATTATTTATCCTTTTTCTCAAGTTGGGGCACCCCAAAAAATACTACTATTATTATTATTATATAGAATGGTATTTCATTTATTGTTGTAATTATATTTAATGGATGTTATGAAATTAAATTTTTTATCCAATGTTACCTCTTTATAAAATGACGGCTATGTCTATTGTGTAAATCATTTGAAACAAATTTCAATGTTTGGGAATAGAGAATTGTTGGGCACAAAAACATTCCCTCTCAACTAATACTCTCTCCCTCTCAATGATGAGAGAACCAAGAGATACTTTCTTCGAGTATGAAGTATGAGAGATCCAGAACAAACACCACATTACATTCGATTCACTTTTCTAGCTCATGGTGAATGAGGGGAATTTCATAGTGACCATTGGAGCTTGTGTGGATAACCTCTAGATGGATTCTACCCTTGGATCCTCAAAGACTCTGAGAAAAACATCCGGAAGGTCCTTTTTTTAGGATAAAAAAATCAATGAAGAATGTTCCTAAGCCCATGTATTTATTTCTTTAGATATTCATTAAATTAATTATACATTTTAATTTCACAATCCTTGCTCTTGGTTTCAGGAAACGATTATTAATATAAATTTTAATATATCACCCTCCACCATAATGCTTTTGATATGCCCAAAAACAGAAATAAGATGTTATAAAATCTATATATAAGGTATTACAAATATGAATAATTTTCTTTCACGAGTTAATAACATTATGTAAACCATTATATAGGAGTTTAATAAATATGAAATTGAAGAAAAATGTGAGGTAAGGATTTCTCATCTCACTTTTTTACTTCTATGAGATATATGACTTATTAAACACTTAATTACTATGTGTGTGTATATATACATTCCTATGATATATCATATCATGAATCCAATTAAATTCATGGTATAAAATGTTTCATTTGATAATTATTACTTATATGGGGCACATGATTCGACTAATTAAAAGTGGTAAGGGATCTCTTATGTCAATTTTCATTCAGTGGGATAAAATTCTATTTTATTGATCATGCCACGATAATGGTATGTATGAAATTAATTGTAATGGCACAGACCTCTCCGGTCCATTACTTTGTGGAATTTTGGTGTTGGAGGTGTTTTGGGAGGTCAAGGGGACTTATCCCCAACACATTTCCAATTTTCCGGTTCTGTGAACAGTGTTTCCAGTTTTATGAACAGTAACAGATCGGTCTCACAGATCGGTCTGACAGATCGATCTCACTGATCGGTATGACAGATCGGTCTGACATATCGGTCTCACCGATCGGTCTGAAAGATCGGTCTGACAGATCGGTCTCACTGATCGGTCTGACAGATCGGTCTCACAGATCGGTTTCATGTACAGTAACAGTGGGTGAATAATGTTTCCAGACTCCTACAGTTTTGCCCCTTTTGACGTTTCTTTTGACGTAAAATTCATTTAAAGCCTTATTTTAAGGGATATTAAGGCCGATTCAAATTCCATAAATCCTATATTAATTATTCCTAAGGCTTGAAATGTTTTACTTGGTCAAACTGCGTGGGTTAATGCGATCCTTTTTTAATGGAGAATTAACTGGATCTTAAACTGTCGCCCCATTAAATCCTAAAAAGGGACGATATATCATTCTCGCTTGTTCTTTCCCTTTGTTCTCGACTAAGAAACGCTAGAACCATTCAATCCTTCCCGTAGGAGTTGCACAATCAATCTTTACTCCTAGGATTGGTTCTGCTCTGTTTTGGATGCAACCGAACTCTGTCGGACAATCTTCCCAATAAGATGTCACGAAAAGAGGATTGTGACCCGTTGTGTGGATAAAGGACGTCATGAAATCTTCTACGTAGGGGATTCATGGCTTCTGTAATTTTATATGTGCAATCAAAGAATTAGCATGATTTATTCCTCTGGATCACAACTAAATTGACCTAATTAAATACTTGAACCGAATTAAGAGAATAGGTTGATCGCATGTTGTTTCTTAATACTGTGATAACGGTTGCCTCATGTTTTTCTAGATAGAGTGATATCTACATTTTCTTTGATTTGTTGTTCGTTCATTATAGAAATTGATAATGAACATAAAGCCAAAATTAATTGTTAATTGATGGGCTAAAGATAAAGAGGCATGTAAATTAGTCTGGTTTTTGCAGTTGTTGCAGTCGTTCTAATTTGAGGATAATCAAATTAGGGAAGTAATCATGGTAAATTATTTGTGATAGCTTACTGATTAGGTATCCTGTAATTCGATCCTACGAATAACAAATCAGTTAATTCAATATGGATTAGAGAACAGATTATGTGGGAATTTCTAAAAGAGTTCTGAGTTACCCTCATGTTTATTAAAGGGTGAAGATCCCATGATGTGATGTTTGTTTTCCTGCTGCTTGTGCTATGATGTAAGCCTGGATGGATGTTGTGATAGGTGGAGGCATGGAGGCCTTGTGGTTATGGCATCAGATGACGCCTAGAGTGGCGAGATGCATTAGTTTATGCATGTGGGTGTCGGGGAGGACAACAGGGGTGATGGAATGGGATGGATGTTGTTGTTGGATGCTTGTGGTTTCTTTGAATGTTAATCTGCTTTGCTTTTCCCCACTTCTGAAGGCAGTTGGTCTTGCTACCCTTCTTCCGATGGTGACGAAGACGCGCGGGGTATGCCACGTGCTTTCCGTGTTTAGCCTCTCAAGGGAGAATGGGTCTATGATCATTCTATAGGTGGCAAAGACTCAATGGGTAGTATATCTACTCACCGTGTTGAGCCTCTTTTGTGTTTAGAAGCTTAGGATTCTTTTCTAGAATGCCTGGGAATATGGAAGAAGTAATTCTGTAATGAATGTTTGATTAAATCGTGAAAATCCACGGGGATGGAGATACTGGAATTTAAAGGTGATGTGAATCTTAAAAAGAGCATTTGTTTTTGAATGTGATGCCAATTCAGTGTATTGAGGAATTGTTCATTCTTAATTAATGTTTAATGAATTAATTAATGTACAGTGGAACTGATAAAATGAGAACGGAGTAATCTAATAAAGCTTTTCAAATGTTTGTGTTCTTATAAGAGACCTAGTATTAGAAGTAGCAGCCAGGAGTCTGAGAGACGTTAGTTATTGTTGTATCTAAGACTAGGTAATGCCCATAGTGTGGATGTGAGTTACATATATATTCTGTACTTTTTGTGTTTCTATACGCTACTCCACCCTGTCGGTAAGGGAAACTGACACCTCGGGGATTTTGAGCCCTAGGGGGTGTTTTACAAAACATTCTGATGGGAGGTCGAATGGTTGACTACCCCCTTTGGCCCCGCTCTCTTCTCTTGGTAGATACTTGTGCCATGAGGCACAGTGGTTAGCTACCCCATATATGTGTGTAGAGGGCTGTAATGGCTTGTGGTAATTCACACGCATATATTCTGGATATAGAATCCAATGGACTACTATAGGTGTAACGTGTATAGGCTATGATGGATTGAGGATCATTACTCGAAGTATGGGCTATAATGGCTTGAGGTATTATTCCCGACGTATGATACACATTATGCGAGCTGCGGTGGCTCCCGGAAGCTTCCTGGTTACCTTTGGTTGTGAGGAAGGTGTGGTGCTTTGCCCAGGTGTCTGCGGGCGAGCCTATGTGGTGCACGAGGTGCAGATTGTGGAGATTAGCCCAGGTGTCAGCGGGCAAGCCTTTGGAGAGAGATGCACATGACGTATGTCGTTGGGGAAAAGTAGCAAACCAGTGGGGAAGTTGTAGCGGGGTACCCTTGATATTATTTGCTATATTCAATATTCTTGTATGCGTTACTTGGTGAGAGTAGCCATGGTGAGGTTGGGAATATAGTATACATGTTTAGGTGACGAGTTAGTTTCACTTGTTGTTCACTGGGCTTTAGCATGCTTTCTTTACTTTTTCACAAGAGTCTTGGGGAGGATCCTACTGAGTATACTGCTATACACACCCTATGTATATATAAACTGTTTTTCAGGACACTTGGAGCAGGTAGGAGATCATGTTGGTTACTACTAACTTGTGGTTGGAGGAGGAGCTCTTCGGGCTCGTGGTCGCTGCTGTTTTACTTTCTTTTGGGTACTTTTAGTTTTCCCATTCAATTGCAGTACTTTTTCATGACATTTCATATATGTACATGGGTTTCTTTTATATTTCCGTTATGATTTGGCATTGGTTGGAGTCTATTCTATCTCTCTCTTCTGCATGTGTTCTCTTAAAGGGAAATGCCTCCCATTTGTATGTTTATTATACCCTTGGTGCTAGTCCCCAACCTGGGGCCTACTGGAGGCAGGAATCAGGGGTAATTATCTCTCTTATCACATTGCCGGACCAGGAGGGGTACACTTTGTGGGGAGGGGTCGTGACAGAGTGGTATCAGAGGTCTGGTTGAGGGATAGGATGGTGTTTGGAGTTAGACACTGGTGAGGATGCATGGGATGGTAGGGCAACAGTTTCATTCATGTTTAGAAAGTGGGGTAAACACTGGAGACCGGCAGAGACCTAGGCGTTTAGGTCCCCCTTTGATCTGTTGCATGGACCATTATGTTTACGATGGCTACTAAACAAAGTGATACTAGTTACAGGGTAGAGACCTAGGAAAGGATCATGCATCATTATTCTTTGCGCCTATGTTTGAATGGGTAGACCTTGGGATAGGTAACCTAAACTTAATAAAACAAAACAATTAATTAATTAATGTTGAGTCTTCCATATTCCAGGCTTAGGAGCTCTAACAGTTGTTATTTTACATGTATGGCTCCAGGTCGACGTCCTCGTTAGGTTTGCGCAGAAGATGCCCAGCAGGCTGTTCCAGCAGATCGTTGTCGGGAAGAGGTTGACGACGATGACACTTGGAGGAAGACACTCCGAGAGTTTCAGCGCCAGAGTCTACAGAAGTACGAGGGCTCCGTTTCAGATGCAGCCACAGAAGACTGGTTGGACGAGGTCGAGATAGGCTTCAGTTCGATTCGTACTCGGAAAGAACACTGGGTGTCCTTGGTTGTGACGATTCTACGCGGGGCAGTGAGGCAGTGGTGGTTCTTGTTCCTTGGGGATCATGAGGAGTCAGCGATCACATGGGAGGAGTTTCGAGACAGATTTAGAGTCGAGTTTCTTTCATCGACTGCGAAGGCATCTAATCGCAAGGAGCTTCTTACCCTTCGACAGGGGAGCTCCAGTGTTCGGGAGTTTTGAATCCGTGTCAGGAACCTTCTACGATATGCTTCAGACCTGTTACCAGATGAGAAGGTCAGGGCAAGGCATTTCGAGGAGGCTTTGTGTCCAGATATCCAGCGCCAGGTCACCCCATTTATGCTAAAGACATATCTTGAGGTGCTGGAAAGGGCAGAGGTTGTTGAGAGGACTTTGGCTAGGACCGCATCGTCACGAGAGGGGAATCGTCGTGATTTCTCACGAAGCAGAGCTGTTGTCTGGGGTTCCCAGTTTTCAGGGAAGAAGAGTTTTCGTTCACCTGGGGGTAGGTCCCAGCCCTTCCCATCTCGTTTCTCCGGAGTCAGCAACTCTCAGGCCTATTACAAGGGATCATGCGCTTGTTTTTCTTGTAGTGGTTATGGTCATCAGCAGCGGGAGTGCCCGACTTTTCAGAGCAGTCATCGGGAACCGGGCGCTCCGCTCCAGGTTCCTCCATTGAGGCAGTTTCAGCCGAGGCAGCAGCAGCAGGTTGCACCAGCATTAGATCACCCGAGGGTAGATGGAGCAGGCAGAGGACAACCCCATGATGCTCCTCATCCTCATCAAGAAGAGCGTGGCCGTGGTGTTGGTCTTCATTAGGGATAGAGAGGCCGTGGAGGAGGTCGTCGTCAGCTTCATGCTCTAGCGTTGCCAGCCCCAGGTGAGCCAGATGACGTTCGAGGTACCCTTTGCTTTTTTTTCTACCATGGTGTATGCCTTGTTTGATTCAGGAGCAAAGCACTCCTTCATATCACCTACCCTTGTCCATGCTTTGGGACTTGAGTTATAGAGGCTTCTAGTGCCCTTGGAGTTGACTACTCTAGTTGGAGGTCGAGCCGACTTGTTTGAAGTATGTAGAGACTGTGAGCTAGTGTTGGGGCAACACCGCTCTTGGGGAGATTTCCTATGTTTACGAATACAACCATACGATGTCATACTCATCATGGATTGGTTGTATTCGGTGTAGGCTATTGTGGATTGTAACAGGAAGAAGGTCGTTTTCTTTGATGCAGATGGAGAGAAAGTGGTGTTTTTGGGTGAGCGAGATCCTCGGATGAGTCATAAACGAGTTCCATCCTTATAATCCATGATGGCTGGGATGATGCTGAGTTCTCCAGAGGTTCAACAGTTGGCATTTCCTAGGGTCGTAGGGGAGTACCCTGACGTCTTTCCGGAAGAGGTTGTATCCTTACCCCCTCGACGAGAGATCGAGTTTGGGATCGAGCTACATCCAGGATCATCTCCTATTTCTATGTCTCCATATAGGATGGCCTCTTCTGAGTTACGAGAGCTACGTATTCAGCATGATGGTCTGTTGCAGTGTGGTTTTGTTCGGCCAATTGTGTCACCATGGGGTGCACCAGTTTTGTTTGTGAAAAAGGCTGATGGCAGTTTGCGGTTGTGCGTCGATTATCGTCGATTAAACAAAGTTACAATAAAGAACTGCTATCCTCTTCCACGGATTGATGACTTATTCGATCAACTGAAGGCTGCAAGTTGGTTCTCAAAGATCGAAATGCGGTCAGGATATCATCAGATGTGTTTATAGGATGAGGATATCCCGATGGCTGCTTTCCATTGTCATCATGGTCATTATGAGTTTGTTGTAATGCCATTCGGCATGACGAATGCACCAGCTGTTTTCATGGGGTTGATGAATTCTCTGTTTCGTGAATTCCTGGACAAGTATGTAGTGGTTTTCATCGACGACATCCTCTTCTACTCCACATCTGAAGTGGATCATGCAGAGCATCTACGAGCCATTTTGGGAGTCCTTCGCCAACATCAGTTGTTCGGGAAGTTTTCCAAGTGTGAGTTTTGGGCTCGAGAAGTTCGTTTCATGGGGCATGTTGTGTCCCAACATGGAGTATTTGTGGATCATTCGAAGATAGAAGATGTGGTGCCATGGGTAGCCCCCAGGACCGTGTATAGGTGCAATGTTTCCTTGGTCTCGCAGGCTATTATAAGAGGTTTGTAGCCAATTTCTCCTGAGTTGTGACTCCTCCGACAACATTGACTAAGAAGGATAAAGCGTCCATATGGACTGATCAGTGTCAGGAAACTTTCTAATATCTAAAGGAGAAGTTGGTAAGTGCTCCAGTCCTTTGTCTTCTAGTGGAGGGAGTCGAGTTTGATGTTTTCTGTGATGCTTCACATCTGGGGCTAGGCTGTGTTCTCATGCAGCAGAGGTCAATTGTTTCTTATGGGTCTCAGCAGTTGCATCCCCATGAATGGAACTACGCCACCCATGATCTTGAGTTGGCATCCGTGATGTTTTCTCTGAAGTTGTGGAGACATTACCTCATTGGTGATCACTTTGTGGTTTTCGCCGATCATAAGCGTTTGAGGTATGTTTTCTCCCAACGTGACTTGAACTTGAGGCAGCATCGGTGGATGGAGTTCTTGCAGGAATACGACTTTGAAATATCGTATACACCTGGAAAAGGGAACATTGTAGCTGATGAACTGAGCCGAATGACACATAATGATGTTGTCCGTGAATCTGGTGATTCTTGGAGAGTGATGGAAGAGCTAGAATCATTTCATCTTGATATGGGAGAAGTTGGGGGTAGAGGTTGTCTTTTACAGATGACGGTGCAGTCATCCCTGATGCAGAAGGTGGAAGAGTCTCAGTTGGGTGATCTAGAGGTGGAAGTTTGGAGATACATAGTTGTTTGTGGTGAGGCCCCTGATGGTTGGTCGGAGGATGAACAACACCGAGTGTTGTATCATGGAAGGCTTTTTGTTCCCTTGGAAATGTGTGAGACAGTTCCTTGAGAGTTCCATAGTTCACCCTTGGCAGTACATCCTAGTGTGATGAAGATTTACCGATCCTTAAGGAGTCAGTTCTGGTGGCCTGGGCTGAAACGTATGGTTGCAGAGTGTGTGTCTCGATGTTTAGTCTGCCAGAAGGTGAAGGCCGAACACCGTGTTCCTAGTGGTCTTCTCCATCAATTAGAGATTACTCAGTGGAAGTGGGAGGACATCTAAATGGTCTTTGTTACGGGTTTACCTCGAGCTCTGGGAGGACATGATGTTATAAGGGTGGTAGTGGATCGTTTAAAAAAATCATACCACTTCATAGAGATCAAGGAGTTGAGCTCAGTGGAGGTTTTGTCGAGGCAGTATCTAGAGGAGGTGGTGAGACATCATGGAGTACCTAGGATGATCATTTATGATCGAGATACTCGTTTTACCTCTAGTGTGTGGAGAGGTCTCCAACATGCTTTTGGCTCTCAACTGTGCCTTAGCACTTCTTTTCATCCTCAAACAGATGGTCAAGCAGAGCGAACCATACAGACTCTTGAAGACATGTTGCGCTCTTGTGATCTTGATTTTGGAGATTCATAGATGAAGCACTTACCCTTGGTAGAGTTCACTTACAATAATAGTTTTCCCTCTACCATCGGTATGGCGCCATTTGAAGCCTTGTATGGCTGGCCATGCCATTCTCCGTTGTGCTGGACTGGGGTCAGAGAGTCACCAATTCTCAGACCAGAACTAGTGCAGAATACAACAGAGATGGTTCACGTGATTCATGCGAGGATGAATACAGCACAGGATCATCAGAAATCATATGCTGATCAAAGAATGAGACCCTTAGAGTTTAATGTTGGGGATCATGTTTTTCTGAAGGTGACTCCCCGTCATGGGCAGCGAAGGTTTGGTCGTGGAAGTAAGCTTTCTCCCCGGTTTGTTGGGTCTTCCGAGGTGTTATCTCATGTTGGAGTTGTGGCGTATCGAGTAGCACTTCCTCCTCAGATGAGTCGGATACGTGATGTTTTCCATGTATAACAGCTCTGTTGTTATCTTCATGATTAATCTCATTTTATTTATTGGGGAGAAATCGATATTTATGATCATGCAACCTTCGAGGAGCGACCGGTGGAGATCCAAGACCGCAATGAGAAGGTGTTGCGTGGGCATTCAATTCCCTTAGTTCATGTCTTGTGGCGATACGGTGGCATGGAGGAGAGTACCTGGGAGCGTGAGTCACAGATATGTGCTCAGTACCCAGAGTTGTTTAATGATTAACTACTTTCATGTAATGATGTTTTCTTTGTGGTTGGACCTTTCATGTTTTATTTATGTACTTTTCATGTGATGTTATGTTTGAATGGTATGGAGATGGATTGTTTGTTCCATTGCTCTTGGATGTCGTAGTTTTGTTCTAGCTTTCGAACAACTCATGGTGGTTTTCCCCTGAGAGGTATCTTGTGGGGTGGTTGTTCGGACCCCTCTTTTCTTCTGGGTTGGTTTTAAATTCTCGAGTATGGGAATGTTTTGAGAGGTATCTAATGTAATGGACTAGACCTCCCCAGTCCATTACTTTGTGGAATTTTGGTGTTGGAGGTGTTCCGGGAGGTCAAGGGGACTTATCCGCAACACTTTTCCAATTTTCTGGTTCTGTGAACAGTAGTTCCAGTTTTATGAACAGTAACAGATCGGTCTCACAGATCGGTCTGACAGATTGGTCTCACTGATCGGTTTGACAGATTGGTCTGACAGATCCGTCTCACCGATCGGTCTCACCGATCGGTCTGACAGATTGGTCTCACTGATCGGTTTCATGTACAGTAACGGTGGCTGAACAATGTTTCCAGACTCCGACAGTTTTTCCCCTTTTGACGTTTCTTTTGACATAAAATACATTCAAAGCCTTATTTTGAGGGCTCTTAAGGCCGATTCAAATGCCATAAATCCTATATTAATTATTCCAAAGGCTTGGAATGTTTTACTTGGTCAAACCGTGTGGGTTAATGCGATCCGTTTTTAATGGAGAATTAATCGGATCTTAAACCGTCGCCCCATTAAATCTTAAAATGGGACGAGATATCACTATCCCTTGTTATTTCCCTTTGTTCTCAACTAAGAGACGCTAGAACCTTTCAATCCTTCCCGTAGGAGTTGCAGAATCAATCTTTACTCCTAGGATTGGATCTGCTCTATTTTGGATGCAACTAACCTCTGTCAGTCAATCTTCCCAATAAGTTTTCACGAGAGGAGGATTGTGACCCGTTGCGTGGATAAAAGACGTCAAGAAACCTTCCAGGTAGGGGATTCATGGCTTCTCTAATTGTATATGTGCAATCGTAGAATTAGCATGATTTATTCCTCTAGATCACAATGAAATTGACCTAATTAAATACGTGAACGGTATTAAGAGAATTTGTTGATCGCATGTTGTTTCTTAATACCGTGATAACAGTTGCCTCATGTTTTTCTAGATAGATTGATGTCTATGTTTTCTTTTATTTTTTGTTCGTTCATGATAGAAATTGATAATGAACGTAAAGCTCGAATTAATTGTTAATTGATTGGCTAAAGATAAAGAGTCATGTAAATTAGTCAGGTTTTTTCAGTTGTTGCAGTCGTTTTAATTTGAGGATAATAAAATTAGGAAAGTAAGCATGGTTAATTATTTGTGATAGCTTACTAATTAGGTATCCTGTAATTGGAACCTATGAATAACAAATCTGTTAACTCAATATGGATTAGAGAACAGATTATGTGGGAATTTCTAAAAGGGTTCTGAGTTACCCTCTTGTTTGTTAGAGGGTCAAGAGCCCATGATGTGATGTTTGTTTTCCTGCTTCTTGTGCTGTGATGTGATCCTGGATGGCTGTTGTGATATGTGGAGGCATGGAGGCCTTGTTGTTATGGCAGCAGATGACGCCTAGAGTGGCGAGATGCATCAGTTTATGCATGTGGGTGTCGGGGAGGACACCCGGGGTGATGGAATGGGATGGATGTGGTTGCTGGATGCTTGTGGTTTCCTTGAATGTTAATCTACTTTGCTTTTCCCAACTTCTCAAGGCAGCTGGTCTTTCTACCCTTCTTCCTAAGGAGGTGAAGACGTGCGGGGTATGCCACGTGTGTTCCATGTTTAGCGTCTCGATGGAGAATGGGTCTATGATCTTTCTATCGGTGGCAATGACTCGACGGGTAGTATATCTACTCATCGTGTTGAGCCTCCTTTGTGTTTAGAAGCTTAGGATTCTTTTCTAGATTTCCTGGGAATATGGAAGATGTAATTCTGTAATGAATGTTTGATTAAATGGTGAAAATCCACAGGGATGGAGATATTGGAATTTAAAGGTGATGTGAATCTTAAAAGGAGAATTTGTTTTTGAATGTGATTCCAATTCATTGTAATGAGGAATTGTTCATTCTTAATTAATGTTTAAAGAATTAATTAATGTACAGTGGAACTGATTAAATGAGAACGGAGTAATCTAATAAATCTTTTCAAATGTTTGTGTGCTTATAAGATACCTAGTCTTAGATGTATCAGCCTGGAGTCTGAGAGATGTTAGCTGTAGCTATATCTAAGACTAGGTAATGCCCATAGTGTGGATGTGAGTTACATATATATTCTGTACTTTTTGTGTTTCTATACGCTACTCCACCCTGTCGGTAAGGGAAACTGACACCCTGAGTATTTTGAGCCCTCGGGGGGTGTTTTCCCCAACATTCTGATGGGAGGTCGAATGGCTAACTACCCCCTTTGGCCCCGCTCTCTTCTCTTGGTAGATACTTGTTCCATGAGGCACAATGGTTAGTTACCCTATATATGTGTGTAGAGGGCTGTAATGGATTGTGGTTATTCACACTCATATATTCTGGATATAGTATCCTATCGACTACTATAGGTGTAACGTGTATAGGCTATGATGGCTTGAGGATCCTTACTCGGAGTATGGGCTGTAATGGCTTGAGGTATTATACCCGACGTATGATACACGTTATGCGAGATGTGGTGGATCCCGGAAACTACCTGGTTACCTTTGGTTGTGAGGACGGTGTGGTGCTTCGTCCAGGTGTCTGCGGGCAAGCCTATGTGGTGCACGAGGTACAGATTGTGGAGCTTTGCCCAGGTGTCTGCGGGCAAGTCTTTGGAGAGAGATGCACTGGACGTATGTCATTAGGGCAAAGCGGAAAACCAGTGGGGATGTAGTAGCAGGGTACCCTTGATATTCTTTACTATATGCTATATTCATGTATGCGTTACTTGGTGAGAGTATCCATGGTGAGGTTGGGAACATTGTATACCTGTTTAGGTGACGAGTTAGATTCACTTGTTGTTCACTAGGCTTTAGCATGATTTCTTTACTTTTGCACAAGAGGCTTGGGGAGGATCCTACTGAGTATACTGTTATACTCACCCTATGTATATATAAACTGTTTTTCAGGTCACTTGAAGAAGGTTGGAGATCATGTTGGTTACTACTAGCTTGTGATTGGAGGAGGAGCTGTTCGGGCTCGTGGTCACTGCCGTTTTACTTTCTTTTGGGTACTTTTAGTTTTCCCTTTCAGTTGTAGTACTTTTGCATGACATTTCATATATGTACTTGGGTTTCTTTATATTTCAGTTATGAGTTGGAGTTGGTTGGAGTCTATTCTATCTCTCTCTTCCGCATGTGTTCTCTTAGAGGGTAATGCCTCCCATTTGTATGTTTATTATACCCTCGGTGCTAGTCGCCAACCCGGGGCCTACTGGAGGCGGGACTCGGGGGTCATTATCTATATTCTCACATTGCCGGCCCAGGAGGGGTACACATTGTGGGGAGGGGGTCGTGACATTATTTCTAATTATATTATGTTTTAGATCAACCTTTTTATGAGTATTTAAAGAGAATACAAATAATTTATTCATTTCACCAATGATATGATCTTTATAAGGGTCTTCATCTCAATTTCACATCATTAATGAATACTTTAATATTATTCACCTAATGTCATTTCTTTATTGTATATACTTACCCTTTGTTTCATTAATGATTATCATTAATTGAAAATTTGATTTCTCTTAAATTTTCATATCTTTTGTATCATGGATTGGATTATTTGATAAGACGTATACCATTATTAAATATGGTTTTTACTTTAGAAGTAATTTAATTTCCTACTTAAATAATGTTAAGACTATAAATACTACTCAATACTAATATTTTTTGACAATTCAAATTGATTCATTTGATTATTAGATATATAATGAATCTTTTTAACATAAATGAATGGGTGGGTACAATATATAGAAAATTACCTTAATGAATCAGTAGTCTCATGAGATGAATAATGTGGCCAAATTAAATGTGTTTTCACCCATAGAAATTAGTCATTATTTTGAAGGTCATGAAGGTCGAGGTATCTTATTCCATTGAAACATGAAATCCAATAGATAATAATTTCCATAAATAAGAATTAATTTGTTTTTATCTATGAGATTTTATCTATGATATTATCCATGAATTCATATTTTTCCATTTTTATTGTTTAAATGGCATGTGTTTTCAGTTATTTTAAGTTTCCTGGTTGATTATTATTATCTATTCATGAATACTTCCTCTATATTTAACTCATACTGATTATTTGAGCAAACCACTTTGTTATGTTTTATTATTCCATTGTATTCCTAGATATATATTATGAGTGATATAAAGGGATAATATAAGAGATTAATGATATTATCAAAGGGTTCCCTATGTTGTGTTTGATATTTTAAATTGTAATATAAACATCATATATATATATATCCTTTTGTCAAAATTGGTAAAATGTTCATCCCATTAGGATTAAATTCCTAGGATATCCAGAAAATGTCATAATGTGACCATCGACTTTGGGCTACTAGGGTCTTGGTCATTACTGATATTTATATTCCCTATTGATTTAAATTTTTAAAAGTTTTTAGGATCACATAAAACATCCAAGGATTATTCTATAATAGTTATAATTTAATGTTTTGAAAAAATATATTAAATGGTATCAATAACTTTGAAAAGTGAATTTATGAAAAAATTTATTTTATGGGATTAAAATTGGAGAACTCATTATTGAGGTTTGGATAACTCCAATATTTAATGTATTATCTATGTTGTGGTAAAAAAAGGTTGATTGATTTTAAAAAAATGGGTCAAATAGTATTGATTTCCTTGTAATTCATTATTATCATAATTAAAAAGTGATCCATGATATTTTTATAATATTTATATCATTTTTGAGACCATGATATATGTGGACTAGTGTGTGACTTTATAAACTAGTGGTCAAAAAATGTAGTTAATTGTTTATGGAATATGTGATTTCTCTATGGATTAATGTCTTATATATTAAAATGGTTTACGGAAAGGTATGTTATTAAGAATAAATGATTACTTTAAATACATATCTATGTATATGATTTTTTTAATGATTTATGTTTCCTGATGAAGGATAATTAATTTGATATATTATAATAGTGGAAGAATTTATATCCCGATTTATAAATATAATAAATATATCATCTCCAACATTCATAAGTGGGTAATAATTATGATTATGGGGAAATATTTTATTTAAGGGGGGAAGGCATTGTTATGTCCTAATATTTCAATATATACATTCCTTAAAAAAATTGTATGATATATATATATATATATTGAGAGAAAATAATTAATATAAAATAAATTAAGAAATGGAAAGGGTGGCATGGACTTTGGCATCTAATGATGTAGGGTTACATGGGAGATGGCGAGCGGGCGATGTGAATGTTGCATGAGGATGATAATAGGGTGACATATAAGGATGCCTCTAATGGTATAAGGATGAGTGGGAAACATGAATGGAAACCTCTAATAGTGTACGTTTATAGGGGAGATAGTGAGAGAGATATGAACAGAAGCCTCTGATGGTGTAGAGTTGCACGGACAATGTTGGGGGCATGTGATGTCCATCGGTGGTGTGGGAATAAGAAATCATAGTGTCAAATAAACACCCAAAATACATTTAGGTTAGTTAATTATAGCCAAATATTTGTCCATTGAACCACTAGGTATATAAATTTTATTTAATGGGTTGTCCACTCTCGAGAAATAAATAGGGTTTTAATTCTTTAATAATAAATGGTGCTTGAATCAATTTTATTTTAAAAACATTACTCTTAATAACAAGTCATTGAATTAGTAGTTGTGAATAAGAGTGACCACATTATGAAATATGTTTATAGTGAAAAAAAATTAACAATAATTAAATTCAATTAGTATACATGAAAAACTAATAAAATCATTTCTTTTTACAAATATATTTTAATAAATTTTGTTTTTATTTCAAGGAACTATTTAAATCATGATTTAATAAAAATAGCATATATTTATAATATTATTAATATATTAAAATTGAATTAATTATTATATTAATGGAAATTACAATAACTAATAGTTTTCATTTAAAATAAATTTATTATGTTAAGAGTTTCCGCAATATTTTATTATTTAAATTAAATATTGAATTAAAATTTTTATAAATTTAATTCTAAAAAATGACCATCATTTTATGATTAATTATAATAAGATAATTTTAATTTTAATTTTTTTAATTTAATTAAAATGATTTATTATTAGATGAATGGTGAGAAATACAATTTTTTCAAATAACAATTATATTTTCTAGAAATATTAATATATAATATTGAATTGTAAATTAATGAAACATGTGTTATAATACTAAATATTTATTTTAAATTAATTTTATTTAAAATATTGTTTTAAATTACTAACAAATATTTTACATTTGTGGTCTAATGTAATATGTTTGTAAAAAATAAATTTTAATACATTATATATTTAGTATTATGAAATTAATTTTTATCACTTTTAGATAATTAATATATAAAAATGGATTTAAATTTTTTGAATCATTAGGTCCAAAATATTTAATATGGTCTAATTTATTTTCATGAATAAAAAATAAATTACATAAGATATAACTAGTTACGTTAGTAAAAATCAAAAGCGATATAATGGGTGTAACCAGGAGGGAAATTCCCCAAATATGTTTAAAACAATTGTGGAAAATATTATTATAGGGATTTATAAAAATTATCCCTTTATATTTCCATTATTTAAATATTTTTGAGCCAAATTTATTGAGTGTTACTCCTCGTTATTAAAATGTTTTTGGTGTTAATCAAAATGCCATCTCTTTTAACATATAAAAGGGTCACTCATCTCATTACTACCTCTCACACCACAAACCAATTAGTTCAAGCAAGACCAGATCAAAAAATCATCATGACACTCCAATATAACTTAATTATATTTTTTTATTCTCAAACGACTATCTTTTAAATGTATAAACTTTTTTGTAATGGAGAAAATCCATGACGTGATATATAAATTTCTAAACACTCCTTTCTCGCATCTATTTCATTATGTGAAGTTATTCTTCCTCGAAATCCATTAAACCATCATAAAATAATAAAATTATTATATTAAATATATTTTTATGATATTATAGTGATGTTACAATAATTAATCACCTTTAAATTTTCATTGAAGACAAAAAATTTTGTCATTCATGTGTTGTAAGGACCATCAACACCCTAACGCACCATGTTTAATTTTATCTAATTGAATTAAAAGGATATTAAAAATACCAAATTTAATATATTATAATTTTATATGTGAAAAATTTTGTATTTTTAGAAGAAAATACATATTAATCATTTCCACATTCTATAGAATATTAAATCAACATCCATGCGTATGTATGGACTACGACATCCATGAAACAATTGATTTTTGGTATTATTTTTATCACTATCTTAAATTTATGATAATGAAAATATATTTAAAGGATAAATATAATTTTTATGAAATTATAAAATCTTTTGAAAGAAAAATTGTATTCACTCTTAATAGTATATGAATTATACAATTGTGGTAAATCCAACTATCCTAAACAGCTTTCTAGGAGAAAAAATATATTTCTTTATACTAAGAAAAAACATCGTATAGGTTATGTTCATATTCTAGTTATTTTATATTATTATATACCACACTAATATAACCTATATAAATCTTTATTATTTTATTATAGTGTTATTACAACTAAATCACTTCATAATTATCCATTAATCATGGTATGTTCTTGTTTAGGTTGGTATAGCCACCTACATTAATAATGAAGTATATTGATATCATGTATAACCATAGTAATTCGTTTTAATTTAATATATTATAATAGTAAGTAAATAATTATTATTTTTTGTTTTGTATTGTTAATATAAATATTTAACTCGTTATTTAAGAAAACAACTTTCTTTCCCCATGAATCCTTGAAACATTTTCGTCACCAAATTCCTCTTTAATAATTGTAATAAAAAATCCCATATAATAAAATTATAAAATTATAAATTATTATAAAATAATAATTATATTAGCTTATATAATATGTTAATAATGAAAATTTTGAGGATAATTAAGAACAAAACTTCTATTATAAAACTAGTTCAAAATGATCATGATTGCATACACCTTATATAGAAAAAAAGATAAAAACTAACTAAAAACATATAGATATTGACAACAAAATAATATTTGAAAGGCTTTTGGATATGAAAATGGTTCATAAATGTGTTTTTAGGATATGTACTCTTTTTATTCAAGAGTAAATATAACATTCCAACTAATCTAGAATTAAGGAAAGGGATTATTTGTCTAAAATTCAATTTCCTAAGATAAATTTATTAGTGTGTATCAAGAAATCATTAATATGATGAAATCACTACCAAGAGAATTTATTTTTTCAAATTCACTTTCTTTAAGAGATTTATCTTATTATCTCATTAAATGTATTTTGATTAAAATGATACCTATGTTATAATGAGTCATCTGAACTTCAATCCATTCATTGAGATATAATTATTCTTAATGAATTAACCACTTATGATATGAGATTAAAAAATGATATTTTATTTCTAGGGAAATTATTTTTCCTCTATGGTAAAAATGAATCATTTGAAACAAATATTCTTAATTAATGATTTTTTCTAAAAAACTATATCATTGTTAAGAATAATCAGCATCATCCTCAATGTCATTTTATCATATTATTTTATACTTTCTCTTACCACCAATTGTCTTCTTTATAAATGGGAACCCAGTGATGTGTTATCTCATGTGACCTATATATCTTCCTTATCAAATTTTATGAATTATATTCTATTATTATTTTTACTATTTTGGTTTATAGAAATGAAATTTAGAAGTATTATAAAAATTTAAACATTCAAAATCATGTTTTTTATTTTCCAAAAATTCTTTATTTTGATAACATTAATGTATATTCAATGAATTATAATTATAACAACCATGCTCTTTATTAAACACTTAACAAGAATTATTACAAAAAACCATCACTTGAAACAAAATGGAAGATCTATAGGTCTACTTTATTTGGGGCTTACAAACATTACATAACAGTTTTATACATAACACACACAAAATATTTATTTAAAACTTCTTTTACATGACCACTACATCCCCTCATACTTATCATTTCATGGGATAACCTGAGGACATGCATAAGAAAAGAGTGAGCTATAAATCCTATTAAAGGAATAAACATGAAATAACATGAGGAATACAATAATTGTTTGACAATAGGCATATAAATGGAGAAAAAGATAAACAAGGACATAAAGGCATGATAAAGCATAATAATCATAACATGGAAATGTTGAAACAACACATATCATGGAATTAGTATGAGCTGAGGCTCATTGCACATGGAGCATGAGTAAACCCTCATTCCATATTAAACATGAGTAAAAACTAATTTCACTTGAATTAAGATGATTCAACACCCATTTCACATGACGTATCATGATAATATACTTTACCCAATGCATTGGAGCGCAATTAGGGAACACCCTTCTTAAATATTTCATTTCATGCATAAGTGTGACACATAAATCATATAACACATAATCAATCAACATAATAAGTTATTACATGATTAAGTAATGTGGAATAAAAAATTTAATGTTCCATTAAATGTCTATATGTTCGTAATGGTGAATGTCATTGATAGAGATATGGGTATGGTATTCACTACACAATGATCTTGTCTTGGAAAAACGATGTGCCATTTTTGCAGCATAACGGCGTGACATAAGGATTCATGAAAATAGTTGATGAGAGGGAAAATGGTGTCACATCATATGAAAATTAAATGGACATTATGGGGTCATATAGATAATTTCCAACAAACGTAATCGAATTTAGATGAATAATACAAAAGAATTACTTGTATGTAAAAGAGAAGAGTGAAATCCATCATCGAATTTTAGCACGGTAATAGGTGTACATGGGAGGCATTAATGAGATAGAAAGGGGTCTCCCATCATTAAAAAATTAATAAGGAAGTATTGGGGAGGCCTTAAATCATACCCCAACAATTTTAATTGAAAACAAATGGGCATAACAACTTAATGAGAAATAGAGAAAAGTGAGAAATGAAGAAATACCTTACTTGGAAGTGTGATCTCAAAGGCTTGGTACAGGCTTGAGAGAGAATTCTTGAGAGCTTGGGGCACCTTGGTAGGATTATAGAGAAAGTATGGTAGAGGTTGGACGAACTCCAAAGGATTTTAGTGAATAGGAAGTGATATATTGGATGGGTTTATATATGAAATGAGGGATAATTCATTATTATTTAGGTTTGTGAAACCCCACATTAAACTAATCAAATCCACAAACCAACCCATGGTTTTTTCCGATGGTTTTTGAAAAATGGGAGTGGAAAGAAATATTATATAAGCCAAATGTCTGAACTTCTTAAAATAATATGGTTTCTTATGTGTAAGTGAGTCACAATCACAAGGAAAACTATTTAAAATGTAAAAATGTTATATAATCATTGAAGGGTCCACTAATGCTTCGTGAAATAAATAAATAAAATTAAAAAATCACACTATCATAATGGTGAAACATATATTTTCCAAATATAATGTTTATATTATTTTATTACTTCACCATTGGGTCATTATGATTATATAAAACACATTATATATTTAAACAATATTTAATTTTTAACCAAAAAATCGATTGTCTCAGAAAAAAAATAAAAAAATACCGTTGGATAATTTTGACATCCTGATTCCAAAAATAATACTCATTTTATCAAGATAATTTTCTAAATATGTGAATTTTTAATTTTAAAATAATAACTGAAATTTATAAAAAATAATGGGTTTTAACAAAAAGAACTTTCAATCCTTAATAAAATTTAAATTTTCATTCATCAAATTATATGATGATTTATATTTAAAAAATTAATTTAATAATTTTAATATTTTTTAAAAATATTATTTAATTAAAAAATTGATTAATTCATCAAAATAGATTTCTTAATTGAATATTAATTCAAAAAACTAATTGTCATTTAATAACTATTTACAATGTAAAAATAAAAAGAATTTATATTTTTATACTAGAATAATGTAAACAGACATAGTTCTAGGGTCTCATTATATAACCCCTTATAACACTCGCGTAAAACTGAAGGCTACGGTGTGAGATGGTGACTGACTCTTGGGGTTTCTTAGATAACATCATTTGGGTGGTATTCACTATTAAATTCCACTTCTCCCATAGCCGGTTCCACTCAAGCATAAAATGTTCAAGATCAGCTAGGGCTTGGTCAAGAGAGAAGCCCAATGACGCCACCTCCTTTCCCAGCTCCGAAAATGGGCTTTGTTCTAGGCAGGTCTACTCGATGAGGCCATCGCTTCCTTTGTCTGGGTAAATTGGATTTGTTAAAGCCCTATATATATACTAATCATGTGATCACTGTTCAATGGATATATTAACAAAAATAATAATTCTTAATGGTATTTTAAAATCAAAAACATAAAACTAAATATGTGGGTACGTTTTACATAACCCAAAGAAGGCATTATATAGAAAAAGTGAAAATTTCATTAATGAATGTTTGGGTCATTACAAAATTCCTCCCCTTAGAAATTTCTCCCATTAAATTTCCTTTTCCTACTCTAAAAAAAATTTGGGTAACTCTACTTCATCACTTCGTCTGATTCCCACGTCGCTTATTCAAACATGTGGTTTCACCACAACACCTTGTCGAGGGGAATTTTCATATTTCATTGAACTTTTTCTCTACAATCTATGATCTACGCTAGTTTTTCCTCGTAATAAAAATCATCCTATAGCTATGAAACCTCTTAATAGAGTACATGTGAATGTTCTAGTATGTACATCACTAAGAGGGATACATGAAAGAAATCGTGTACTTTGGCCATGGTAGGTGGAAGTGCTAGTCGATAGGCTACATCCCCAACACAATAATGAATATTGAAGGGGCCAATGTAACTAAGACTTAACTTCCCATTCTTTCTAAACCTCATGACCTTTTTCCATGGAGATATGCATAGAAATACGATGTATCTAACCTTAAACTCAAGGTCTCGTCGACGGTAATTTGCATAACTATTCTATTGACTATGGGATGCCGTGATATGATGCTGAATGGTTTTAACCTTCTCCACCATTTCTTTAACCATTTCTAGTCCTAGAAGCTTATGTTCCCCAACTTCACTCCAACATGCCGGTTTTCTTCACCTCCTCCCATACAGGGCTTTATAAGGTGCCATTCAGATGCTTGAGTGGAAACTGTTATTGTAGGCGAATTAAACCAGTGGAAGATGTTGGTCCCACCCATCTTTGAGGTCCATAGAACATGATCTTAACATATCCTCCAGTATCAAAATAGTTTTCTCTAATTGGCCATCAGTTTGAGGATGATAGGCCATACTGATGTTCAGTTCATTTTCCATAGCATGTTGAAGAATCTTCCAAAACACAGAGGCGAATCTTAGATCTCAATCACATACAATATATATTGTTACTCCATGAATCCCTTCCACTTACCTGATATACATCTATACTAGTTGATCCAATGATCAATCCACCTAAATTGAAATGAAGTGTGAAGACTTTGTATGACGATCCACAACAACCCAAATTGTATTTTTTTCCTTTGGATATCTTCAGATGTCTGGTGACATAGCCCACGGAGATGTTCTCCAATTTCCATACTGGTATGGTCCATGGTTGCATCACCCCCTCAGACTTTTGCCTCTCTACCTTCACTTGCTGACACACCAGGCACTTTGATGTATACTCAGCGATCTCCTTATTTATATTATCCCACCAATAATGCTCTCAAATATCATCATACATTTTTGTTTTTCCTGTGTGAATAGAGAAATTTAAACTATGTTCATCATCCAAAAGTAACTTATTTAGCTCTGGACTTGATGGAACACATAGTCTTTTCCCAAATCTCATAACTCCTTCTTCATTAACATTGATCTCCAAGGATTCCACTTTTCTGATAGCTTCCAATTTCTTATGAATTCCCACATAATTCTTTTGAGCATCCATTAATCTTTCCAAAAGATATGGTAGATCAATCATTTGTGAAAGGATTGATGATATTCCCTTATTTATGATTCCCATGTCCATCTTAATAAAATCTAAGAAGATTGGATACTTTTTTATTCTCATCAATGATAGAATAGTTGTGTCCTTTCTACATAGAGAATCTGTCACCTTATTCACTTTCCCAGGGTGGTAATGGATCGAGCAGTGACAGTATTTGATTATCTCTAACCATCTTATAAATGAAAATTAATATTTTTATTTTTCAAACACTTTTGAGGGAATAGTGAGAAACCAAAAAAACATTTGAGGCAATGTAGTAAACCATACATGACATCATGACAAATAGACATGAATCACCTTTGAGAAGAAAATAATGGCCAACCTAACAACTCAATAATCATTCAAAACCACCACTAAATCATTCAAAATGACAATATTCATAGAAAGAGCTGAGATCACCCAAGGCAAGTCCATGGAACCACCAGAAAGATAAAATAAAGAACCTCAGAAAAGCATGACCAACCTCAGAATCGACCACTTTGAACGCCACTGATGCGACCATCAACACAAGCCCAAAACCACCATCCCGTCAGTGTACTCCATTTGTAGGTCACTGAACCCTCCAGAAATGTGAGATGGACTCCATAAAATTCTTCGGGAATAACACATACACATAAGGACAACCATGAATCTAGATCGAGGAAGACCATGATGTTCTGACGCCGCATCATAATCCACATGGAACCACAACCCCACCTCAAATACCAACGACACCACAACTGCAATCCAACAAATTCACCAACACAATATAAACACCATCAATAGAGCAACATCTATCCATCCATCCAGATCAAAAATGAATATAAATAAAAATGGCAGAGTCTGCATGAGGAAACTAGAGGCCTGTATCAATCAGCCAAAACCAATCCAAATTAGAAATCAAAAGAACCCAAATCCAGAAGCGAAGAAAAAGCTGAAGCTCCATCCTCCACCAACATCCTACCAAATAGTGCGAATTATGAGGTCTTTCTGACCTCAGGACAACAACATAAAACCACCAGTATCTACAAACAACACCTTCGAAAAAACCCCACTCGTTCATCCGCGAGACCACACATCACTCGCAAACACATCCAGATCCAAACCATGAATATAGGGAAACTAAAACAGAAACCATCACTGAAAATAGTTTAAGACTAGGCCATGATGGAAGATGCCTCGCCGCAAATCAGAACCCACAACCCATCACTGCCTTCACAGCTGCCGTTAAGACCACCATGGAAACCCCTCAGACTCCTAGATGATACCCGAGAAGACAAACCACAGATAGAAAGTGAAACTCAACCACCGGATCTCACCACATTTCCATGAAACCCTAGACAAAAAAGTAGGCGAATGGAAAAGAGCAGGAGAATTTATTTTTAGAGAAACTAAAATAGTCGAGCCCATGAAGACTGATGCTTCCACTGAAGGAGGAGCCCCCAATATCGCCGCGAAGAAGAGCCGAGGAGAAGCTGTAGACGAACCGAGGTGAAGGAAGGTGAGGCGGTGACATGAAGAAAACCCAAGAAAGATGTTCCCCTTACAATCTCATTCCAAGGAGGACCCCCTAGCTCTAACTATCTTCATTGGTGCTTGCTCAAATCTTTCTATGTGAATATATACATGAGGATTTTATGGGCTGTCTATATTTCACTTTTCTCCCGAAGGAGATAATGTTGCCAAATTTTTAAAACGAAGATCACCATAGCCAACTTCAAATAATGTGTTGGATTATTCTCCTCATTAACATTTAATTTCCTTGAAGCATAGGCAATGAATTTGTCATTTTACATCAACACACAGCCAAGGCCCTTCATTAAAGCATCACTAAATACCACAAAAAGTTCTCCACTTATGGGTAATGTGAGCATGGGTGTAGAGACAAGATTCCTTTTTGACTCCTTGAAGCTTTATTCAAATTCATCACTCCAAGAAAACATTACTCCCTTTTGAGTTATTTTGGTAAGAGGGTTGGACAATAATGAGAAATTTCTCACAAATAGTCGATAATATTCAACTAACCCAAAAAATATACGGATATTCATTACTGATGTTGGCCCCAGCATCCCTCAATTGCATCTGATTTAGAGGTATCTATAGATATCCCATTTATTGTGATGATATGGCCCAGGAATGAGACCTCCTTCAACAAGAACTCACACTTTTTATACATTTCATAGAGATTTTGCTTCCTCAATGTATCTTGTACAGTTCTTAGATGCTCCTCATTATCTTCCTTGGTATTGAAGTATACAAAAATATCATTTATAATGAATACAAAAAAATATGTCAAGGTAATACCAAACTACTATATTCAACAAGTCCATGAAGATTTATAGAGAATTAGTGAGTCCAGAAGGAATTACTATGAATTCATAGTGCCCGTATCTTGTACAAAAACCAGTCTTGGGGATATCTTCCTTCACCACCCTTACTTGATAATATCCTGACCACAAATCTACCTTATAAAATTATTGTTCTCCACACAGTTGATCATACAAGTAATCAATTAGTGGGAGAGGATACATGTTCTTTATCGTGATTTTGTTATCAAAATGATAATCGATGCAAATGCATATTGACCCATCCTTATTCTTAACGAAGGGGACCGGTGCACCCCATGGTGAAGAACTTGGGCGTATAAACCCTTTATCCAGATTCACCTGTAGTTGTTTCTTTAGCTCCTCAAGATCCACAACAGCCATCCTATATGGGGTCTTGGATATTGGTAATTCCCTAGGTATAAGATCAATTGGTAATTCAACATCTCTTTTAGAAGGTTGACCGAACAATTCCTCAGGAAACACTTCAGTGAATTCTTTCAAAATAGGCATTTCTTCATGGATGGTTGCCTCCTTAGACTTAATTATCTGACCCAGATATGCATGCCCATAGGGTAGAAATATCCATGCTCAAGTTGATGGAGCTAAAGAAGATCCATCCTCCTCCATGCACATGTACAGAATCGGGGGGTCGATTCTCCACATGGAGTGTGATTTCCCTCTCATGAAAATTTACGATGGCTCTATATAATGAAATCCAATCCACACCAAGAATTAAATCAAATTACACGAAAGGGAGTATGATGAGGTTTGCTGAATATTTAATTCCACATATTATGTCAGGGATGATTTATATTCTTTAGATGAAATAATTCCCTAATTTATCATATTCACAAAAATCATTACTTACATGATTTGTGGTTGTGTTGGGATTTTTATAAAAAACATTAAATCTATAAAAGAATGTGTAGAACCTAAATCAAAAAATATGTTTTCTATTCTTGAATGAATAATTATCGTACATGTCACAAATTCATTTTTAGGGATCAATTTGGCGGTAGTGATGAAAAAAGCTCACCATTTCTTCCTTGAGGGTTGATTGTTGCCTCCGAAAAACCTTGGCATAGGGCACTGATTCACTTGATGCTGTGGATTTTTGGAGTTGAGTAATGAACAATGCATTGAGAGTCAAACGGAGTGTTCCTCTACTCTAGCGCATTCGTGGGGTTTTCTTGTTAAAAGATAATGGATATGTTCCCCACACATCCACACCTAATGAATTTCCGTATCCCCTCCAAGAAATTTTTGGGGTGCTTCTTCTGACACAATTGGAAAGTGGGGTGCTGGATTTTCTTAGCAACTTTGGATTTATCAATTGGATCACTAGAATTGAAGTCCACTTTACACTTCATATCCCCATTATACTCATGAGATTATCTAATCTCCATTTCGACATTGAGGGCACATCAGACAATTTTCTCAAATCTGTCAAGGTCACGGATTGTCAGTGCTTTCCATAGGCTAGGTTTCAGCCCACCAAAGAAGTGGTAAACCTTGCATTCATAGGTAACGACAACGATGGAGGCATATCATCCAAGCCTTGTAAAGTTTTTCTCATACGCTCTGACATATTAATTGTCTTTTTTATTGAGGTCAAAAAAGTCCCTTTATATATTACGTCGGAGGGTGCACGAAAAATATTTATCAAAAAACATCTTCCAGAAATCATTCAATTCCAATGCCTCGATCTCCACCTCAGGCTTCATATTTTTGATCAATTTCTACATTAGATTGGATTCACCATCCATGCGATAAGCACCCAGAAGAACTATTTATTATTAGGAACATTTAAGGATGAAGAAGATCTTTTCATTGGAGTTGATCCATCGATTGGAAATTTAGGGATCAAATGATCCATTAAAATAAGGAGACATTTTTCTCTTGAATATCTCGATAGCATCTTGATCTTTCTCAGGGGGGGGGGTTGAACGTTCTTCTTGACCCATGTTTTTTTTTCAAATCCTGAGTTAATTGAGATATTATCATGGCAATGTTCATGATTCCCTCTCACATCGGATTGGGCATCTCATTAGAATAGTCATCACATTGGTCTTCACATTGGTTGATAGCCCGAGTCCTCCTATTACCAGTCATTGACTAGAATAAAAGGAAAGTTGGGGGTAACACATAAAGGGTAATCCAAGGAAAAAATATCTGGCTTCTAAATATATTTTATTTCGTTTACTTATGAACCTATAAAATTTTTATTGATGTTAACCATGATCTACTTTCTAACATATATTCTTAGGAGAATTTTTTTCATTCCCTTAATAATGGTTCATAATAAGCTTTTGAATTTACCAATGGATATACTATAGGTTTTTCATAACCAAGAGTGTAGAAAGGCTCATTGTCGTGTACCAGGATACCACGGGTCATGCCTGAAACTCCTTGTCAGGGTTTTTTCCCCTAGGTACATCTGTGCCAAAGCTTCCTCTACTTGCTCGTATCAAGGAAGGGATGTATTTGTTTGAAAACCCACATACTTCATACTCACCATAAAATAGGGATGTTTTTATTTTACATAGTATTATCCCTAAGGCTTTCAATAGGGTTTTCTAATCCTAATCCAATAAAATAAATAAACCTCCCTTTGATACGAACTATGATAACCATGCTCTTTATTACACACATAACATGAATAATTACATAAAACCTTCACATGATACAACATGGACGATTGAGAGGTATAGTGTCTTTTGGGCTTAGTAAAATTACATAACAACATAGAACATAAATCACACAACATATTTTTTGAAAACATCCTTTATATGACCATTACATTCCCTTATACTTAGCATTGCATTGTAACACCCCAAGTTTCCTCGGTATGTTTCCTTTCGAATAATGCAATGACGTGCATTGTACACAACTTAGAGATTTTAACACACCATAACCAATCAAACTAGCCGTTATGAATAGTAATACCTAATTTTTGAAATTTTATAAATTCTATCTCTCAAAATGGACTTCATTTTTGGATTCGTTATATCGAAATTAGCCTAGGGTGAAATTTTGGTACTTTTTGGATAACTTTCATATTTTGATGAATAGTGAAAATTACTAAATTTTAATTAAAAACATCTTTTTTAATCAAAATAATTAATAGTGATAAATTATGAATTTGAGTTGTTTTAAAGTATATTTAGAATATATTTTTACCATTTAATATAATTTTGGTCATTGGACATAATTTTACAATTAAACCGAACATAAACAAGTGTCAATCTTTTGATAGTTATTATCTCTTAATAACACGCTTTTTGTTTTGACAGCGGGAATTAATTTTAAATTAATTTCTACCACTTCTGTGTTTTGAATTTATAAAAATGGATTCCATATTTGGAATCAGGATGTTCAAATTGTGTAAATAGGTAACTTTTATTTTTAGACATTTTGAATAATTACTGCGGTAAATATTTTATTTACCATGGTTAAGGGTAAATCCGGTAAATAAGGGTTAAAAAATAATATTATAATAATACTAAATTACCCTAAAACGTGTCTTAACCCTATTTGATGATACATGGTCGACCATGGGCATCTTTGGGTCTATTTTGGGACCCAATGGATCCACTTGTAAGTGATAATGACACTTTATTTTAATTAAGTTAAAAAAAATACAAAAATGACACAAGCATATATCTTTTAACAAAACAATTGTTACAGAGGGTTATATATGTTGGATTTTAGATTATAAATATTCCTTAGAAAGATAAAAATATTTCCTACATAATGATATTTTATTTATAATTTTTATACATTAACTAAATTAATTAATTTATGACACAATGATGATGCAGTAATTACTATAATAGTGAAAAATCAAACTAATTGATATTAAAATACCCAAATAAATATAATATGAAACTTTTAATGAATTAAAATAATTTTCTAGGATAATATGATATATTAGTATTTATTTAATTGACTTTGTTCGAAGTAATCAATCTGTTATGAGTTTCACAAAAATCATCTATTGAATAGTGTCAAAATTGACATAAAAGAGTTTTTAAAACAAATATTATATAATTAATTGATATTAAATTCCTAAAAATCTAAGGTTCGTCAAAGAGACTTATATCTTGATAGGTGTATCATTAATGGACCACTTGGGGGTCGCTTGTATGTATATGGTAAGTTTATTAACCATATAATATAAAAATAAAAAGAGACATTGTAAAAGTGAAACTAATTAACTTAGAGTTAATACTTAAAGATAAGGTTAATATAAGTACCCAAACCTGTCTAAATTCTATTGGTTGAGTTGTTTTCGACCCATCCCCACCTTAACCTGTTAATAGTCAACTATGGAGCCATTGGAAACCGAATATGAATTTATTATAAACTAATATCTCTAGCTTTTCCAAAGGTGCCCCTCACCCCTCTTATAAAAGGGCACTCCTCCTTCTCATTTCTTCACACCTTCAAAGCCCTTTGGTTCGCCCAAACCCTGCCCAAATACTATCTCAACTTCCCTCACTACAACCTAGAGCTCTTAGTTTGATCATAAAGCCAACCTAAGGAGCCCTTTTGATCAAATCAAAAGGAAGAACCCGAAGAAGAGGTAATGTTTTCACCACCCCTTTTCAAGTTCCTTTCTTCTTCCACTTCCTCTTTCTTTGTTATTTCCATTATAAAATAATAACTCCAGTATCATATATATACTGTGATATTATTATAAATATGGTACAACCATATTCATTATTCTATCTATCCTTTGAATAACATGTCACCATACGTGCGTACGTACGGCTTACCGTCTCCACGTCGTGGTGTAATTGTTATTCAATATATTATTTTTTGGATGGGTATAAAAATGATGTGTAACTCATGTAAATAATAAATATAACTTGATAATTATTCTATATATATGATATAAAATCCAATTATATATTATTTTAATATCAAAAGAATGATATTGTCGCTCGTGCGTATGTACGGACTACCGTCTCCACGAACGCGATGAGATTCATTGTCCATCATATCCATTCAAGTATAATTATCATTTGATGATTTAAAAATAGTATCTAAGGACTTGATATCATTCTGGATATGAATAATATACAACCCATTAATAACGAATATGACTCACATAACAAAGAATATAATGTAAAATGAACCCGTTAACACCCGAAATGACGATAATTCTAAGATATTATTAACAAATCAATGTTAAAAGATCATATATGATATCATATTAAAGTAAATGATTCTTGTATAATTAAATAACAATTATTTCACCATTATACAGGAGGTAAACCTACCATCGACCAAGGAAAAAGTACAAAGTAAGGGATTTTCTTATCTCACTTTCAATTCCGTGAGATTTCCATTTTTCGCCACTAAATTATTGAAAGTGGTGTATTGTGTACTGCCATTTGATATATATTCATGATTATATTTATATTCATGTTATTCTGTAAATCATTTGGTGGTTATTAACTTTTGGCCATACGACTCAGTTGATTAACTGGGTAAGGGTTTTCTTATCTCACTTTTAATTCCGTGAGAATTCCATTGATCACCACTTAATTATTGCATGTGGTGTATGTGTACTGCCCATGATCGTATTCATTGTGTAATATACTTTAATTTATGGGTATTTAAATCATCATGGTATGATACTTCTTTCATGGGTGTATGTTTCGTAAGTTACCTAATCGATAAGGGAATTTGAGATTTCAATTTCCACTCATTTGGCTTTACGCATATTTCATTGATTATATTACCCCAAGATTATGTGTGGAATCACTTTTCATTTGATTATGTCATAATTTCCACTCCCCTTCCTGTGGATATAAGTTTGATACACATAATCACTCATTGGTAATTCTCAAGTCATTGATATGAATTTGATAAGAGTAATTTTAACTCATTCACCATTTGTTGAGTTAAACATCCAATTCGTTGGTGTTGTTTTTACAAGAATATGTGTGAATATCCTTTGATTGTTTTACACTTAATATCCAATCATATTTAGTGTATTTATATTTTTCACACATAATTATGTCGTTGATTTATCCTTAACCTAAGGATACGGCCTTTATGAGAGATTTCATCTCAATTTACATTCCATTGAGACTTCTTTGTTGATATACACCAAATCACTTTTATGTGGTGTATATAATGTACTTTGACATAGTATATCATGAATCCATTTATTCTCATGATATTACAATGTTTCGATTACCTCAATTATTTGTATTCAAGTGTCTCTTTTGGTTAGATTCTCTAACTAAAATACCATTTTTAAATGTTTTAAAGACTTATTCTTCTAAATCTTGCTCATTAATGTCCATGTTTTAAAAATTGTTTTAAGGATTTATTTATATAAACATTAATGTTTTAGAAATTAAAACTCCTTTTAAAAAGTTTCAAAGTGGTATGGGACACTTTGATTCAAAAATCTACTTTTAAATGGCTTCTTGACAAATAGTGTGACTTTTAAATGTTTTCAAGAAAAGGGGGATAATTCTCTCAAATAGTTATGATGATTATTTTCATTTATGTCAACATCATTCATTATTCTTGATTGAGGTTAATGTGGTACAATACAATCTTCCATATTGTATTGAATGAGTCATGTCTGACTGTGGATGTGCTATTTTTATACCATTCATGGTTTGTGGTAAAAGTATTGACATTTCGTATGCTAGTTTTAATACGAATGTTTATGTTATGTTTAAACATGTTCATATGAGGAATGCATTGGAATTAATAAGTGACGGGTGGAGCCCGCTATAGCTCCTCGATGCATCGGTAGGTCTCATGAGACAAACTAGTGTCTTGGCACAAGGCCTTGACAAAATCTTATTTGTAGTCTTGGCATGAGGCCTTGGCTAAGTGGTTATGATAGTCTGGCATTATGCATTCCAACATTATGAAAGTGGATATTGATATTTCATGTGATCATTCGACTAGTAGAATATCCATGTGAGTATGTAAATGGAATTATTTCATTTTACCTTTGCCATTTTATGCTGAAGTTCAAGTTTAAAAGGCTTTTGTTTTAGTTATAAATTGCCTTAAGTGTTTATGCTTGTTTATGAAAGCTTCTGCTATAATGTTATCCTTACTGAGCATCTGAGCTCACCCCTTTCAATGTTTTATTTTTCCCAGGATTATGAAGAAGTAATTTATGAATGACCTGCTGGGATAGTATGAGGGGATATGAAGACAAGATGTTTTTTTATGATGTAATGAAAAAAAATATGGATGTATCTAGTTATTCCAAGGCTACTAAACTAATCGGTCTTTCGAGACTTGATCTTTCTCGTGATCATGCCAATGTTATGTAATAATGCACCGACTCTAGGTAACTAGGGTCGGGGTGTTACAGTTGGTATCAGAGGAATTTTAGTACAAACCTTGGAAGCTAGATTTAGATAAACTCTGATTAGAGCACGTAGACCTAAGATGAACTTTGAGGATTAGTATAAAAGAACTTCCGAGAATTTTGGTATTGTAGAGATTTTGTGAGTTTTCCGAGTAATACATCCCTGTCTGGATACGAGCAGGTAGAGGCGGCTCTGGCACAGATGTACCTAGGGGTAAAACCCGAAAACACCGCTTTGAGCTAGACTCAAACGGGAACTGGTGCACGACAACGGGCCTTGCTGCACTCTTGGTTACGACACTCCCGGGGGATATGCTTAGGATAATTTACATTTTCTTTACAAACCGATTTAAGTAATATATACATAAGATGAGAGTAAATGACCTTGGTTAATCCTAATATGTTTCAAATTGAGAATATGGTGACATTTTAATCTCTAAATGATTTTACGACTACTATTACTCACACAATCCTTTCTGGTTTTAGTCAATGGCTGGATTCCAAGGAAGTCCTAGTGACTTTGAGAATGATGTACAAGGTGGGAACGGTGGTGGAAATGAGCAACAAAATGGAATGTTGATAGGCGTAAAAGATATCGTCTTTATGCCAAATCAGTTTTCCAAAAATATGATCAACAACATATATATTAACCAACTCCCAGACTCAACAAGGAAGAGAAAGGTGATAAATGATAAGATCTCCAGCAATGGAGACCATGGAGAAAAGAAACCTCAATTTTCATCATGCAGGAAATGTGGAAAGAGACACCCTGGAAAGTGTCTCAATGGGACAACGAAATGTTTTACGTGCGGGAAGGAAGGACATAAAGTGAAGAATTGCCGATGAAAAATGAAGAGTACTATGGAAGAAGATAAAAATGGTCCCAAGAGTCCATTTACAGTCATTTGCCGTAAATGTAGGGGACCTGGCCATTACCCGAGTGAATGTACTATTCTATAGGATATTTTCTTGGTCAAAGAAGAAGATATGTGGAAATAAATGGTTGGAGAAAAACTTAAAAAGTATTAGCACCCCTTGTTGATGGGTACTTTGGAATAATTTTCTCTTGTATTTGTAACCCTACAGTTTTCCATGTGAGAATGATATTTGAAGAAGAATTGCCTCTTCTCTTGTGGATATAGATATAAATAACCTTTTAGTTTTATATGATCTTTGGGGTTTGAGAAAATTATAAGTTATTATAATTTGGGATAAAAATGCAAAGTATGATATAACATTTGTGATTAAATTATGTTATTTTGAGGAATTTATCTCATTTTGGTAATATTATAAAATATAGTTTTTGAAAAAGGACAACACATAGACCGTGTGACAACCCGTCGCGTCGAACAAAGCAGTGGGAATCGAACCCACAACCAAAGTGCGGTTGGGATTTATCGCCTACCACTGGACTACGTGAAGTCCCTGGTTAATGTGACTATTTTTTTTAAATGATTTTATTGATCAACAATAAGATGATTTGGGTTATTATGTATTATCAAATGAATACCCTTGGTATAGGAAAATGATTTGGTGATTAAGTGATAAATGTTATTTTGGAAGATGTTCGCTTTGTTGGAAACACTATATGCCCAAGGAAAATAGAATACAATGGGGTTTCATTTGTAGAGTAATGGTGGATTTTTATCTACGTTTTTATTATAGTGATTTGGGTTATTTATGGAAATTATTAACCTATAAAAGAGAATATTTGATGATGTTAATTACTTTTAAGTATGTGACTTTAAGAGTATTTGATGTCATTTGGAGATACAATGTAACATGGGAGAATACATAATCAAATTCTTCTATGATTTGGGTTTCAATATTAGTTTGGATTATATTAAAGGATTTTAAGGACAATTGGTTATTGAATGGTATCTATTTAACTTTGGGGTATTGTTGGTTTAATTTTAGAAATTAAGATTAGTGCATATTTATCTCAATGAATATCCTTTTGGGGGATCATTAGATCATTCACTAACCATTTTTGTTTTGATTAATCTTCAAAGACAATGTAAATATATGGTTTATCCTGCATGGATCATGTGATTCTATAGAAGTTTATTCTAGCTCTTCCAGTGTGACCAAGTCTTCTTGAATACTCATCGTTTAAAAAAAATTGATTTAGTGGTGGAAATTTATTAAATAATGAAAATTTACTTAAAATGTAAGTATATCTCATAATGTTCTTAGTCAATATCATAAATGAATTCCTCTTCCTTATGTAATGTAACTTTAAAAAAAATGTTGTCTGTTTACTTTCCTACTAGGAGACTAATGGTCGTTTGTCCCAACACAAGTTTGTGGTTTTCTCATTGTTAACTTTCTCCTGATCATGATTTCTATCCCTCTCCATCAGAACTTGACACTTAGTTTATCATCCATATCCATGTTTTCTTACATGGAATCCTAGTATGGGTTATCTTGGATGACCCTTATACCTCTCTTTCTTTCTTTTAAAGTGATAGTTTTATTGGCTCTTTTTCCGATGTGGGACTTTCCATTATATTCCCAAGAAAAATTTTAAAAATTGTGAGGACGCAATTTATTGAAGGAGGGGAGAATGTAACACCCCAAGTTTCCTCGGTATGTTTCCTTTCGAATAATGCAATGACGTGCATTGTACACAACTTAGAGATTTTAACACACCATAACCAATCAAACTAGCCGTTATGAATAGTAATACCTACTTTTTGAAATTTTATAAATTCTCTCTCTCAAAATGGACTTCATTTTTGGATTCATAATATCGAAATTAGCCTAGGGTGAAATTTTGGTACTTTTTGGATAACTTTCATATTTTGATGAATAGTGAAAATTACTAAATTTTAATTAAAAACAACTTTTTTAATCAAAATAATTAATAGTGATAAATTATGAATTTGAGTTGTTTTAAAGTATATTTAGAATATATTTTTACCATTTAATATAATTTTGGTCATTGGACATAATTTTACAATTAAACCGAACATAAACAAGTGTCAATCTTTTGATAGTTATTATCTCTTAAAAACACGCTTTTTGTTTTGACAGCGGGAATTAATTTTAAATTAATTTCTTCCACTTATGTGTTTTGAATTTAGAAAAATGGATTCCATATTTGGAATCAGGATGTTCAAATTGTGTAAATAGGTAACTTTTATTTTTAGACATTTTGAATAATTACTGCGGTAAATATTTTATTTACCATGGTTAAGGGTAAATCCGGTAAATAAGGGTTAAAAAATAATATTATAATAATACTAAATTACCCTAAAAAGTGTCTTAACCCTATTGTATGATACATGGTCGACCATGGGCATCTTTGGGTCTATTTCGGGACCCCATGGATCCACTTGTAAGTGATAATGACACTTTATTTTAATTAAGTTAAAATAAATACAAAAATGACACAAGCATATATCTTTTAACAAAAAAATTGTTACAGAGGGTTATATATGTTGGATTTTAGATTATAAATATTCCTTAGAAAGATAAAAAGATTTCCTACATAATGATATTTTATTTATAATTTTTATACATTAACTAAATTAATTTATTTATGACACAATGATGATGCAGTAATTACTATAATAGTGAAAAATCAAACTAATTGATATTAAAATATCCAAATAAATATAATATGAAACTTTTAATTAATTAAAATAATTTTCTAGGATAATATGATATATTAGTATTGATTTAATTGACTTTGTTCGAAGTAATCAATCTGTTATGAGTTTCACAAAAATCAACTATTGAATAGTGTCAAAATTGACATAAAAAAGTTTTTAAAACAAATATTATATTATTAATTGATATTAAATTCCTAAAAATCTAAGGTTCGTCCAAGAGACTTATATCATGATAGGTGTATCATTAATGGACCACTTGGGGGTCTCTTGTATGTATATGGTAAGTTTATTAACCATATAATATAAAAATACAAAGAGACATTGTAAAAGTGAAACTAATTAACTTAGAGTTAATACTTAAAGATAAGGTTAATATAAGTACCCAACCCTGTCTAAATTCTATTGGTTGAGTTGTTTTCGACCCATCCCCACCTTAACCTTTGAATAGTCAACTTTGGAGCCATTGGAAACCGAATATGAATTTATTATAAACTAATATCTCTAGCTTTTCCAAAGGTGCCCCTCACCCCTCTTATAAAAGGGCACTCCTCCTTCTCATTTCTTCACACCGTCAAAGCCCTTTGGTTCGGCCAAACCCTGACCAAATATTATCTCAACTTCCCTCACTACAACCTAGAGGCCTTAGTTTGATCAGAAAGCCATCCTAAGGATCCCTTTTGATCAAATCAAAAGGAAGAACCCGAAGAAGAGGTAATGTTTTCACCAACCCTTTTCAAGTTCCTTTCTTCTTCCACATCCTCTTTCATTGTTATTTCCATTATAAAATAATAACTCCAGTATCATATATATACTGTGATGTTATTATTAATATGGTACAACCATATTCATTATTCTATCCATCCTTTGAATAACATGTCACCATACGTGCGTACGTACGGCTTACCGTCTCCACGTCGTGGTGTAATTGTTATTCAATATATTATTATTTGGATGGGTATAATAATGATGTGTAACTCATCTAAATAATAAATATAACATGATAATGATTCTGTATATATGATATAAAATACAATTATATATTATTTTAATATCAAAAGAATGATATTGTCGCTCGTGCGTATGTACGGACTACCGTCTCCACGAACGCGATGAGATTCATTGTCCATCATATCCATTCAAGTATAATTATCATTTGATTTTTTAAAAATAGTATCTAAGGACTTGATATCATTCTGGATATGAATAATATACAACCCATTAATAACGAATATGGTTCACATAACAAAGAATATAAAGTAAAATGAACTCGTTAACACCCGAAATGACGATAATTCTAAGATATTATTAACAAATCAATGTTAAAAGATCATATATGATATCATATTAAAGTAAATGATTCTTGTATAATTCAATAACAATTATTTCACCATTATACAGGAGGTAAACCTACCATCGACCAAGGAAAAAGTACAAAGTAAGGGATTTTCTTATCTCACATTCAATTCCGTGAGATTTCCATTTTTCGCCACTAAATTAGTGAAAGTGGTGTATTGTGTACTGCCATTTGATATATATTAATGATTATATTTATATTCATGTTAATCTGTAAATCATTTGGTGGTTTTTAACTTTTGGCCATACGACTCAGTTGATTAACGTGGTAAGGGTTTTCTTATCTCACTTTTAATTCCGTGAGAATTCCATTGATCACCACTTAATTATTGCATGTGGTGTATGTGTACTGCCCATGATCGTATTCATTGTGTAATATACTTTAATTTATGGGTATTTACATCATCATGGTATGATACTTCTTTCATGGGTGTATGTTTCGTAAGTTACCTAATCGATTAGGGAATTTGAGATTTCAATTTCCACTCATTTGGCTTTACGCATATTTCATTGATTATATTACCCCAAGATTATGTGTAGAATCACTTTTCATTTGATTATGTCATAATTTCCACTCCCCTTCCTGTGGATATAAGTTTGATACACATAATCACTCATTGGTAATTCTCAAGTCATTGATATGAATTTGATAAGAGTAATTTTAACTCATTCACCATTTGTTGAGTTAAACATCCAATTCGTTGGTGTTGTTTTTACAAGAATATGTGTGAATATCCTTTGATTGTTTTGCACTGAATATCCAATCATATTTAGTGTATTTATATTTTTCACACATAATTATGTCGTTGATTTATCCTTAACCTAAGGATACGGCCTTTATGAGAGATTTCATCTCAATTTACATTCCATTGAGACTTCTTTGTTGATATACACCAAATCACTTTTATGTGGTGTATATAATGTACTTTGACATAGTATATCATGAATCCATTTATTCTCATGATATTACAAAGTTTTGATTACCTCAATTATTTGTATTCAAGTGTCTCTTTTGGTTAGAATCTCTAACTAAAATACCATTTTTAAATGTTTTAAAGACTTATTCTTATAAATCTTGCTCATTAATGTCCATGTTTTAAAAATCGTTTTAAGGATTTATTTATATGGACATTAAAGTTTTAGAAATTAAAACTCCTTTTAAAAAGTTTCAAAGTGGTATGGGACACTTTGATTCAAAAATCTACTTTTAAATGGCTTCTTGACAAATAGTGTGACTTTTAAATGTTTTCAAGAAAAGGGGGATAATTCTCTCAAATAGTTTTGATGATTATTTTCATTTATTTCAACATCATTCATTATTCTTGATTGAGGTTAATGTGATACAATACAATCTTCCATATTGTATCGAATGAGTCATGTTTGATTGTGGATGCGCTATTTTTATACCATTCATGGTTTGTGGTAAAAGTATTGACATTTCGTATGCTAGTTTTAATACGAATGTTTAAGTTATGTTTAAACATGTTCATATGAGGAATGCATTGGACTTAATAAGTGACGGGTGGAGCCCGCTATAGCTCCTCGATGCATCGGTAGGTCTCATGAGACAAACTAGTGTCTTGACACAAGTCCTTGACAAAATCTTATTTGTAGTCTTGGCACGAGGCCTTGGCTAAGTGGTTATGATAGTCTGGCATTATGCATTCCAACATTATGAAAGTTGATATTGATATTGCATGTTATCATTCGACTAGTAGAATATCCATGTGAGTAAGTAAATGGCATTATTTCATTTTACCTTTTCCATTTTATGCTAAAGTTCAAGTTTAAAAGGCTTTTGTTTTAGTTATAAATTGCCTTAAGTGTTTATGCTTGTTTATGAAAGCTTATGCTATAATGTTATCCTTATTGAGCATCTGAGCTCACCCCTTTCAATGTTTTATTTTTCCCAGGATTATGAAGAAGTAATTTATGAATGACCTGCAAGGATAGTATGAGGGGATATGAAGACAAGATGTTTTTTTATGATGTAATGAAAAAAATTATGGATGTATCTAGTTATTCCAAGGATACTAAACTAATCGGTCTTTCGAGACTTGATCTTTCTCGTGATCATGCCAATGTTATGTAATAATGCACCGACTCTAGGTAACTAGGGTCGGGGTGTTACATGCATGGGATAACCTGATGACATGCATAAGAAAAGGAAGAGATATAAAGGTATGTAAGGGAATAAACATGGATTAACATGAAGAATAAAATACATAGTATAAAATTTTCATATTAATGCATCACAAGTGAAATATGATCAAAAAGGAATGATAAAGCATGATAATCATAACATGGAAATGTTGCAAAAACACTTAACATGGAATTAGCTTGAGCCATAACTCATTGCACATGGTGCATGAGTAAACCATCATTTCACATGAATCACAAGTAAAACATCGTTTCACTTGAATTATCATGATTCAACAACCATTTCACATGACGTATCATGAAACTATACCTTACCCAATGCATTGGAGCGATATTAGGGAACACCATTCTTAAACATTTCAGTTCATGCAAAAGTGTGCCACATGGATCAAATAACATGGAATCAATCAACATCTTAAGTTATTCCATGATTATGTAATATTGAATAAATACATGAAAGAAAAATTCAATATGTATATGTTTATAAAGATGAATACCATTGATAGATACATTGGTATGGTATTCACTAAAAAATGATCTTGGCTTGGAAAAATGCAGTGCAATTTCGCTAGCATAACGGCTTGACATAAGGATTCATGAAAATGGATGATGAGAGATAAAAAGGTGTCTCATGATATGTAAATGAAATGTGCAGTAAGGGGGTCATATAGATAAATTTTCCACAAACATAATGGAATTTAGATGCATAATTCAAAATAATTATTTGGATGTAAAAGAGGACATCGAAATCCCTCACAGAATTTCAGCATGGTAACAAGTGTACATGGGATGCATTAATGAGAGAGAAACCGGTCTACCATCATGAAAAAATAAATATTGAAGTGTGGGGTATGTGAGAAATTATCCCCCAACATTTTTAATTGATAACAAAAGGTTACAATAACTTAATGAAAATTGGAGAATAATGAGAAAGGAAGAAATACCTTACTTTGAAGTGTGACCCCAAAGGCTTGGGAGAGGGCTGAGAGAGGATTCTTGGGAGATTGAGGCACCTTGTGAGGATTCTAGAAAAAGGAGGGAAGATTTTGGATGAAGTACGATGGATTTGAGTGAAGATGAAGTTGGAGATTGGGTGGGTTTATATAGGAATGGAGAGGGAATTCATTAATATTTAGTTTTGGGACACCTCACATTAAACTAATCAAAAACACAAACCATCCCATGGTATCTGCCCATGGTTTTTTCCAATTGGGAGTGGAAGAAAAATATATTATGGGGCCAATTTCCTAACTTCTTAAAATTATATGTTTGCTTATGTGGAGGTGAGTCACACTCTCAAAGAAAACAATTTAAAAAGACAAAATTATAAGCCTTGAAGGGACCACTAAAGCTTTGTAAAATAAATCAAACAAACCCAAAATCAAATTATATTAATGGTGAAACATATATTTTACGAATATTATGTTTATACTATTTTATTACATAACTATTGCATCATTATGATGTCATAAAACACATTATATATTTAAACTGTATTTAATTTTTACCGAAAAATTCGACAGTCTCAGAAAATTAAGAAAAATTTACTGTTGGATAATTTCATCATCCGGAATCAAAAATTAATATTCATTTTATCTAAATAATTTTCTAAATATGTGAATTATTACTTTTAAAAAAATGACATTTATCATATATTCATGGGTTTTGACAAAAAATAGCTTTCAAAACTTAATAAAAATTACAATTACATTCAATAAATTTTATGTTAATTTATATGTAATAAAAACTAATTTAATAGTAATAATATTTTATTAAAATATTATTTATTTCAAAATTCTTTTAATTCATAAAAATTATATTTCATAGTAGAATATTAACTAAAAATACTATTTGTGCTTTAAAAACATTTTTCAAAGTAACAATATAATGAATGTTTATTCATTATACAAGAATAATGTACATAGTCATAGTTATAGGGTATTGTTACATAAACCCTTATAACACCTGCATAATAATGAAGGGTAAGGTGTGCGATGATGATAGACTCTTGAGGTAGCTGAGATAACATTGCTCGGGTGGTAATCTCTATTAACGTCCCCTTCTCCGGTAATCAGTTCTACTCATGCTTAACGTGTTTAAGCTCGTCTTGGGCTTGGTCCAGAGTGAATCTCAATGATTCCACCTCCTTTCCGAGCTCTGGAAAATGAGCTTCATATGGGGAATTTCAACTGGATGAGGCCATCACTTCCTTTGTCTATGTAAATTGGATTTGTTATAGCCCTATATTTATACTAATCATGTTATCTCTATTCAACGACTATATTAGCAATAGCCCCCATTCTTAATGGTATTTTAAAATCCAAAACATAAAACCAAATAAGTGCGTACGTTTTACATAACCAAAAGAAGACATTTAAATAGACCATGAAAAATATTCATTAATGAATTTTTTGGTCATTATAATTATTGAATATAATTTTTTTTAAATAAAATGATTTCAAATGATTTAAATTAAAATTTTTGGAAATAACTTTTTGAAGGACCCCTAAATTTTTTCTTCTAGGGTAATGTTAAAACATTAAAAAAATTTGTTATATTTTTTTCCTTTATGTGGAAAAATATTTTCACCACATTTTTCATTTTATATGAAACTTTCTATCAACGTGATCATGATTTATAAGGTAAATCATTTTCATCCATGTTTCAAAAAATATTTCATTCAAATTGTTTCCCAATCTCAAGGATATTTCTTATTTAAAAAATGTTTTCTCTAAAAGTCATAAAATTTAATTTTCATCAATGATTTTGGTTCTCTTATATTTATTATGATGGATCAAGGATATTCATTAAATGATATGATTCTCTTAATATATATAGATATAGTATTTAATTTTTATATCAATTAAATATATTGTATATCACCAACTCTATATTTCTTAACCACCCACCATGAATAAGAATAACATTTCTACTTGTGACTTTTTTTTGAGAATACTCATATTTCCATACTTTTATTTCATGTAGTTTAATTTAGATTAGATTCATAAATTGATTATGAAAATTATAGTCTGTACGATATAATATTTATATATATTTTTTAATTACCATATGATATATTGATAGAATGTTATTTAGTGATAAAGTTACTAAATTTATTAGCATACCTATTTATTTTACATGGGTTTATGATTTTGATGATTTATTATATGAATCGAAATAAAGATATATGAAACACATTTTCTTAAAGGGGATATTTTTAATGTGATGAATAAAACCCATTCTTCATTCCATGGGTTTCATTATGATGTGTTAAAAACATTTTCATTCTATGGGTTCTTTATTCTATAAAAATTGAATTATTTTCATTTGTAATATTTGTAAAGACCCATTTATTTCCATGGGTTTTATATATTGGGATAAAATAATTATTATCAAGTGGTGCCACTACATATGTATGATTATGTTTAGGGTCTTATATCACCCTTCAAAGTATTTTTTTACATTTATATCTCATGAGATAATTATATTCAGAAGTACATTTTAGTTTTTACTAAGCATGAGATGTAATGATTTATATCATGATAGTAATTCTACCCTATATAAATTTTTGTTTCATATTTTAAATATATTACATTGTTTTTTTCTTATTACTATTTATATCTTTTTTTGTAATGGCTCATTTCTATTAACACATATTTACACACTCTTTTAATTAATTTATTAAATTATTTCAAGGATTATGATAAGATTTAGGATATATTCATTATTGGTTATATGTTTCTGATGTTTCTTAATTATACCCAAATTATCATCTTATAATAACTTCTAATTTTATTGTTATCACTTATGTTTAACCTTAATGAGTATCTAATATCTCCCTTTTCTTATTTTTCCATTTCGATATGTAATGAAGTTTTTAAGAGTATGAAATGTATATAAGAGTTTATTTCATGGATAATTTGTGGGAGATGTTAAAGACTCATTATTGATTGAGTGGTTTCATATACAATAGGAAAATATCCATTTGTTACCAATAATAATGTGTCTTTTTAGAAAACTTATTTTCATAATTCTATAAATAATTAAACTTAAACGGTAGTTTGAATGCATTTTAGTGAAATATTTGATTTTTTTAGGTGGATGAGATGGTATTTTCTTTAGGATTTTATAATAAAGATAAATATAATTTTATAAATGTATTAGAAACAATCATTTAAAATCATGGGAAATATTATTTTCATTTGGTAACATTTAAAATTTGAAAATTCAAAGAACAATGAAAATATTAATTTTTGGAGAAAATATGGAAATTTGAAAAGGTAATATTGATGAAAATGAATAGACATAGGTAACATCCCAGATTTTTATAGAACAATAAAATCTCATATATATTAAAATTTATTAATAATATATTATTTTTACATTAAATTTATTTTTTGTATGATAGTGTACTTGACACACGACAAGGGGTTTCTTTGAAATCTTATGTTGCACACAACATTCAGTTATACTGAAAAATAATACAATAATATTATTATCATTTTAAATGATAGTCAAATCCTAACCATTTTATTTGAGGGAATAAACATAACAAACTATAATATGATTACATATGTTTGTTACATTATTTTACATTTAACCAATGAATTTTAGAGGCTTAAAATGATAATGAATCCAATTTGAAGCATAAAATACTCTAATATTTTTAAAGGTTTTTTAGTACCTTTTGACTCCAAACTATTTTTAAATGTATATTTTGTAAAATTTATTTGTTATATTAGAAAAAATAAACTTATTATTTATAATATAGACGTAAAAATTTACTTTGGTTTAATTTTTCTATTTTTATGATAAAATTCATGTTTTAATGAACAGTAAAAAATAATATATTTTAATTCAAAATTGTCTTCTCATCTCATATACTTATATATTAAGATTATATTATTAATTGATTTTAACTTTTAATTGTATTATTTTTTTATCATTTAATACAAATTTTTTGATTGGATGTAATTTCACATTTAAATTGGAGATAAACACAAGCCAATCTTTTTATAGTTTTTCCTTTTTAAAACACTATTTTGGGGTTTTACCAATGGTAAAAAATTACTAAAATTTTAGTGTTATGAATTTGAAAAATGGATTCCTTATTTGGAGTCATTTGTTCTAATTTATGTAAATAGGTACCTTTTATTTTTGGATTTATGAATACTAACTTCAGTAATTATTTTTTTTCCCACGGTTAAACGGTGAATTAGGTCAATAATGATAAAAATAATATTATAATAATATAAAAATACCCTAAAACATTTCCTAATACTATTGGATGAGTCATGTCTGACCATACAAATCCTCAGGCTAATGTTTTGGAATTTAGGAATCACATGGTTGTGATAAAAACAAGTTATAAAAATTAATTTAAGGTAAAGAAAAATATAACATAAACATGTATCATTTTACAAAAACAATTTTAATATGGGGTTATATAATGGATATCTTTGACTATAAATATTCATTATAAAGATAAAATATTTCCTAAATTTTTTTTTCATTTATAAATTTTATAGATTAAATAAATACATTTATTTATGAAATAATCATGATGAAGTGATTAACTTATTAATAAATGATTCAAATATATGATATTATAAATATTAAAATAAATTTATGTTTAAATTTTTGATTCCATAAAAGAATTTTAGGGTTGATTATGACATTTTATATTTGTGTAAATTTATTTATTTTAATGCATCAAGTTTTTATGACTTCAAGAAAATCAATTACTAAATCATGTAAAAACTGACATAACTATGTTTTCAGAACAAAGACTATTTTTTAAATGATATAATACTCATAAAAACCTATGAATCATTAAAAAGGCGTATATATTTTAAAAAATATTTTAATTATCCACTTGAGGTTCTTTTTCTAATTTATAGTAACAATATTGACCACATATTGTAATAAATACAAGAAGATGTGGTAAGAGTTAATATATTTACCTAAGGGTTAAAGCTAAATGATATGGTTAATTTTGTGTCCTAAAATTGTCTAAAACCTATTGTTTGAAAGGATATAGAACCATAAACATTTTATATTTAAAATATATCACTTGGGATATATTATAATTATTAAATAAATTTATTTGAAAATAATATTTCAAGGCATTCATAAAGTGCCCCTCCTCCCTCTTATAAATGGTCACCAGATCTACCCACTTACCCAAAACTCTAAAGCCCCTTGGATCACTCAAATTATACTCAAACTAGATCTCAAAATCACTAAATTTCTCCTCGAAACATTACCTTGTGCAGAAGGAAACACAAGGAATCCTTTTGGATCCACCAAAAAATAAATTATTTGATTTAGAGGTAATGTATGCTCTCAAACTCCTTTAATTTTTTATTATTATAAAATCCCCTAACCTATATTTATTCCACTATATTATAAAAAAACTACTATCCTAAATATAATATGTTTTTTCATGCTAAGGGTTCTACCTACACTTACAAAATCTTCTATCTAATGTATATTGAACATATTGTTTCTGTGTAAAATGAACTACAGACTCATTAAACGATGAATATTCAATTTTCTCATAGCACCTCTCATTGTGGAAATTATGATGGAACTATATTTATATATGCTATATATTATATTTATATTTTCTCTATTCTTATGTAATTTTTATTTACAATATTCATTTATTCTTTCCTTAATTAGAAAATATGATAATTTCATTTGAGGAAGTGTGGACTACCACACCCACAAAATGATATGACTTGTTCATGCCACAAAAAGGAAAAAATGAAGGATGAAGTAAATTGAATTAGGTAACACATATAAAATATATATTATACAGTAATTATAATAAAACTATTTATCATTTAGCATTCATTCTTTTAATAAGACAAAGAAATGAAAGTAGTGTTTATGAATATGTACAGCCTACCGTCTCCTTGAATGGTGAATTTAATTTTTATCTCCAAAGGTTATGGAATATTATAAATACATATATATTAGATATATATGATATTAATATAATGAATATCATTCTATAGATAATATACTTATAACAACATGAAAAAATTTCATCAAAACAAATTCATTTTTGACACAAATACTGAACATCGAAAAAACATCTGATATGAACTCAAATAATTAATTAATTGCTATAACATCATAATAAGTGATATAAAATGAATTGAAAATTTTAAAATGTTTTCAATAATGTAGAAATTAACATATGTATACTATTCAAGAAATTATAGAATAAACGAGACAAGTCAGACTCTCATGGTAAGGGACATCATCTCAATCTCCTTTCATTGCGGCTTATTCTTATAATATACACCCCCTTTTTATACAGTGTAAAATAAAACCCATTTTATTTTAATAAAACATAATATTTTTTCTATGATTAATTTTAATAACTGAAAAAAGGAATGATTTTAACGTATGATGTGACAAAAACTTCTCATCCTCCATATTCTTTATTTGATATTTGGCTTCCTCTATAAGAATAAGTGTTTTTAAAAGGAAAAGAAATAAATTATTTCTATTTGTGGGTATTTTTTTATTGAAAATGATTTTGAAAGTGGATTTACAATTTCAATATCTTGAAATTATTTCTTATGATTGAATGTAAAATGTTAAGAATGAAATTTTATTAATTCCAATATTTATGTGTCAAAATTATATAATGGTACTTAGACATTTGATGGGATTTTAGGTGATAAACCAAATAAGGGTGGCTTCAGGAAAAACCAACTATGGGTGGTTCTGTGATAAACCATGGACGGTTGGTTATGTTGTAACCTCTAATGCATTGAGTTTGGATGTCGGTTTTAAGGCTATTTCATTTGTAAGAATGATTTATGAAAGTCAATTGTATGGTTATTCCATTTAAGTATGATTATGTACTAAGTTACCTTTTGTATGTTATGTGTGCGGTCTATGGGATTTATGGTAATATTTTGGTTACAAAAGGTCTATTAATGAAATTATATTTATTGATGTGTATTTAGTACCTATTAATGGTTAAAATTATTACATTTTAATAAAGTATTTAGGGTTTACATGTTTTTGAATGACTAATAATTTTACTTTATTGTGTATCTTTTATGGATTTTTTTATTATCATCCCATGGTTTATTAAATTTTTTCATAGGGTGGTAGAATTATTATGAGAAGGGAAGAAGTCAATAATATTTTTATCAAGAAACTAATTTTTGATTCATTTTTATAAAGGGTTACTTGGCTGAATTAAAATGATTCTATTTAATAGTATCCTCTTGTAGTATTATGGGATGATATGTATTAATAATGGCATTATTTTCTAAAACAATAAACCTAAAAATATCCTCAATGTAAATTAATGTCAAATTACTGACTTATCTGATAATTATGGTTCGTTTAAGGCTGGGGCCTTATAGTTGGTATCATTGGTCAGTTTTGATAACTTTAAGAGTTTGAATATTGTTAATAGAATATCCATATAAGATTTTTACTTTATGGTCAAACTGAAAATATAAAGCATTTAAATATTTCTATGTTTCTTCATCTAATATTTGTTTGTTCTAAATGGTTTTCTAGAGAGGTAATAGGGTAGATGTACTAGGAAGGCATATAGAGGAAAACATAATTCTAAATCAACATCTTAAGATGGTCAGAATCATAATTTATTAGTTTATGGTTACTTTTATAGAGGATATTTTGTTATATTATAAAAGTTATTAGGAACATAAACGTCACATAAATATTATTATTTCAAAATTAATATAATAAAGTTTTTATGTAAAATTTAGTAAGAGTGAATTTTGGTTACAACGTATTTCATTCCTTCGTCTTATTGTTTTTAAAGATGGAATAATTGGTGACCCATATAAAACAAAAGGTAGAGAAGAGTGGCCAAGACCAACCATATCATGTATATTTGTAGATTTTTTTGGATTAGAGGGATATTACCAATGGTTTTTTTGAAAAAAAAATTCGGATATCATTCCCACTAAGAATGTTAATACGTAATGGATTTTATTTCTTTTGAATAAAATAATTTGATGATTTTTTTAAGAACTGATGTTAAGATTGGTAAATGATCAAGTTTTGGACCGAACTTCTTTGAATGATGAATTTGTTATCTATAGTGATGCTTCATTGAATTGGCTTGGTTTTTTCTTAATGAAAAATGCTCAAAGAATTGCTTATACATCACATAAAAGGAAACCTTGAGAGACAAAATTCCTTACACCTGATTTGGAAGTAGTTGGTGTTGTTTTTTCATTAAAAGTTTGGAGGAATTATTTGTATGGCGTAAATTTGGAAATATATACTAATAAAAAATAAATGAGGTATATATTTAATAATAAATAATTATACATTAGACATAGGAGGTTGCTATAATTAATCAAGGATAATGATTAGATTATTCATTGCAATCTAGAAATAGAAAATAAAGTGGTTGATTCTTGGAATTGAAAGAGGAATTCCTCCATTTTGTTTTAAGTGGCAGTGAAACCATCTCTATCAGATAAAATTCAGTAAGCACAGAAAAAAGATAGTGAGTTTTAAAAAAAGGTATAATTATTTCAAAAGTGTAACAGACCTGAATTTAATATTGATAAATATTTTATTTTGCAGTTTGGAATGATATTATATGTGCCTTGTGATACGCAGTTGAAGAAAGTGTGGTTATGTGAAGTTCATAGCTCCCTAGTTTCTATTAATCCTAGGAGTAATAAGATGTACAACGATTTTCCTGAGTATTACTAGTGGGGTGGAATCAAAAGATATATTAATAAATTTACCCATAGAAGTTTGTTTTGTCAATAGGTTAAAGTAGAGAGGTAGTTACTGAAATTATGAATCAACCATTTCTAGTTCCAGAGTTGAAATTGGAAAATATATCCATGGATTTCATCGTTGGATTTCCAAAGACATCTTGAGGTAACAATTCCATTTGGGTTATTATTGATACATTGAATAAATATTCAAATTTTACTCTTAATCAAGATAATCTGTCTCTAGATCAACTTTATCATATGTATATTAAAGATATTGGTAGGTTATATGGAGTTACCCTCTCCATTGTATCTAATCATCATCACAGGTTCACTTCTATGTTTTGGAAAGGCCTTAAAAAATCATTGTGGGCTAAATTGAATTTTAGTAAAGCTATTCATCTGCAATCATAAGGGTACTCAATAATGAAAAAATTAGACTTTGATGGAAATGCTATGAGCTTGTTCGATGGATTACCAGGGAATTTGGGGTCAACATATTCCTTTGGTTGAGCTTTCATATAATAATTTTTTTTATTTCAATATAAAGATGGAACCATTTTAAGAATTATATGGAAAGTAGTGTCAAACTATAGCTTTTTGAGATGAAGTAGGTGATTGTATGTTAATGGACCAGAATTGGTAGATGAGATTGTAGAAAAAGATCAGTTTATTCAAATGTATATGAAGATAGCTCAATGTATGCAGAAAATTTATACAGATTATTGGAGGAAGGATCTTTTTTTCGAGTTATGTGATCATGTATTTCACAAAGTTTCTCCATGGAAAAGTTTGTTGTGTTTTGGTAAGAAACGAATGTTGATTTTGAGGTTCATTGGACCCTATGAAATCCTATTGGATGTTAGAGCAGTTTCATATAGGGTGGCTTTACCTTCATGTTTATCTGGGGTATACATTATTTCTCATTTTTAAATGTTAAGAAAGTATATTCCAGATCCATCGCATATTTTGAGTCCATAAATAGTTCTGTTTGAAGATAAACTTTCTTATGTGGAATAGCTAATACATATTTTGGGTTGTAGATTGAAAGTGTTGCGGAATAAAGTGATATATCAGGTAAATGTTTTTTCAAAAACCATATGGTTGAATAGGTGATGTGGGTATATAAAAATTATATGGGGGATAAATACCCCAAATTATTTTATAAGTAAATAAAATTGTGGGGACCCAATTTCTAATAGGGCAAAAAAATGTAACATCCCAGGTATTTATATAATAATAAATTTTCATATCTATTAATATTTATTAATAAGATAATAATATTAACTTAAGTGGACTATTTTTTTGATAGCGTACTCAACATGAATCAATATTTTACTCTGAATACTTTTATTTCACACAATATTGAGTAATACCGAAAAATAATACAATAATATTATATTTATTTTAAAGGGTAGTTGATGCCTTGTTGTTGTATTGATAAGATTTAACATAACTAACTAAAATATTTTTACACATGTTTTTTAAATGTCAATAGAATTATACAATTTATTTTAGATGATTATAATTATAATGAATCCAATTTAAATCATAAAGTACTATAATATTTTTAAAATGACGTTTTACAGCCTTTTGATAGATTACCATTTTTAAATATAGTTTTTTGTCACGTTTTTATGTTATATTTGAAACAATACACTTATTCTTTAGAATTAGGATATCAAAATTTACATTCATTTAATTTTGGTATTGTTATGATAAAATTTATTCTTTTAATGAATAGTGAAAAACACTGCATTTTAATACAAAAATTCCTTTTAGTCTCATTTATTTATATTATTATATTATATTTTTAATTATTTTTAATGTGTAATTGGATTATTATTTTTATAATTTAATAATATTTTCGTTTTTAGAAGTAATTTTGCATTTAAATTAGATATTAACACCCATCAATGTTTTGATAGATTTTACGTCTTAAAAACTCGCTAACTGGTTTTGACAACGGGAAATAATTTTATATTAATTACTAAAATTTCATTTTTTTTAAATTTATAAAAAATGGATTCCATATTTGGAATAAAAAAATCAATATTTTTTAAATAAGTAACTTTTTGTTTTTGTATATTATGAATAGTAACTTTAGTAATTACTTTTATTTACCACGATTAATGGTTAAATTTGGTAAATATAGGTAAAAATAATATTATAAAAATATAAAACTACCCGAACATGTATCCTAATCATATTGTATGAGTCATAAGAGTCCAAAAAAATCCTTAGGCTCATATTTTTTAATTTTGGAACCTATTTATTGTGATAATGATATGTTATAATAATTAATTTAATGTGAAGATGAATATAACATAAACATGTATCTTTTTACTAAAAAAATTTTATGGTGGGGTTATATAATTGATATCCTTGTCTATAAATAGTCATTAAAATTATAAAAAAATTTCCCACATTATGATATTTTATTTATAAATTTTAGAAATTAAATTAATATGTTTTTTATGACACAATGATGATGTGATTACCTTATTAATGAATTATTCAAATAAATGATATTATAAATATTAAAATAATTTTAATTTTAAAATTTTGATGAAATAAAAAAATTTAATGGATGATTATGAAATATTATATTTGAGTTAAACCGGTTTTTTAAAATGAATCATGTTTTTTTGACTTTATCAAAAATCAATTACTAAATAGTGTGCAAATTGACATAAATGAGTTCTTAAAACAAATACAATTTTTTATATGATTTAATAGTCATTAAAATATAATCTTTTCCCAAATTAATTATTTAGTGTTTAAAATTTCATTAATGATCCACTTGAGGTTATTATTTTATTTTATTGTAACTATATTTACCATATAGTGCACAAATATATTAAGACATGGTCAGAGTTAATTTATTTAAAAAAAGGATAAAGCCAAAAAAGAAGGTTAAATTTGTGACCAAACATTCTCTAAAACCTTTTTCTCTAGAGAATTTATATCCATAATCATTTTATCATATAAATATAATACTTTTAATATATTATAATTATGAAATCAATTTATAATGAAATATTATTTCAAAACATTGTTAATGTGCCCCTGCTCCCTCTTATAAAAGGGAACCACATCCACCCACTTACTCGCACCATCCTGCCTCTTGAATCATCCAAATTATACTCAAATAATCCCCAAACTTCTCTTAGTTCATACTAGAATTGATAACATGGGAATAAAAAACTCTAGGATTCCTATTGGCTCAAATCAAAAAAAAATTACCCGATTTAGAGGTAACGTCATCTCTCCAGATCCTTTCAATTTTTTTCATTATAAAACCCTCTAACTTATCTTTATTCTATTATTTTATAAAAAAACCAGTATCATCAATATAAAATTATTTTTCTATGATAATATTTAGACATAAAAATAAACACACCTCCATCTAATGGATATAAAACATAATGTTTCTTTGTACGAAAAACCACTACCTCACGAAATGATGATTGTTCAATTTTCATCAGCCGCCTCTCATGGTGGCCATTATGATGGAACTTTACTTATATATGATATATATTATATTTATGTTGTCTGTATTTTTTTGTATTTTTTTTACCACATACCATTCTTCTTTTCAAAGTGTGTAAATATGATAATTTCATTTAAGGAAGTGTGGACTATTACCCCATAAATGTTATATGACTTGTTAATTCCATATGTGGTATGTATAAAGGATATATTTAATGAAAATATGTCACAGATATAACATATACATTATAATGAAATTATAATATACCAATTTATCAGTTATTGTTTATTCTTTTAGTATGAGAAATAAATGAAAGTATCATTAATGCGTAGGTATGGACTACCATCTCCATGAATGGTGCATTTCATTTCTTATCTCCAACTGTTATAGAAAGTTATAAATACATATATATTGGATATATATGATATTTAAATCATTATTATCATTATATATGTTGTGAAATTATGACAACATGGACAATTATCATCAACACAATATCATTTTTACTCCAGTACCAAACATCGACCAAACATCCGATATAAACTCAAATAATTATCTAATTTTTATAAAATTGTGATAAGTGATATAAAATGAATGAAAATATTGAAAAAGGTTTTAATCATGTAGTAATTAACCTATATTTAATATTTTAAAAACAAATTAATGAAAAAGATAATTCAAACTCAATGTAAGGGACTTCATCTAAATCTCTTTTCATTGAGGTATATTTTGAAAATATACACCTATTTATTTTATAATGTGTATAATAAACCCCTATTAATTTTAATTAAAAAGAAATATGTTTCCATTGAAGCATTTTAATAAAGGATAAAAGGAATTTTTTTGACATATGTGGTGACAAAAACTTCTCTACTGTCATATCATTTATTTTATATTTTTCTTCCTATAGAAGCTTTAATAATTTTGAAAAGAAATAAAATTTCTTTATACACATTTTTGTGTGTTTTGGTATTGAAAATGGTTTTGAAAGTGGATTTTATATTTTGATATCTTGAAGTAATTTCTTTTGATTTCAAATGAAATTATTAGAGTGGAATGTTGTTAATTGAAATCTTTATGAGTTACAATTATATTATAGTACTTGGACATTTGATGGGTTGATACTTGATAAACCAAGGATGTTTGGTTTCATGACAAACCAAACATGGGTGGTTTTGTGATAATCTAATGATGGATGTTTAAATTATAAATCCAATTCATTGGGTATGGAAGTCGGCCTTTTGACAATTCCATTTATAATAATGATTTGTGGATGTCGACTGTATGGTTATTCTATTTATGTATGATTATGTCCTAATCTACCCTTAATATGTTATGTGTTCTTTATATGGGTTTTATGGTAATATTTGGTTAAAAATGGGTACGTAATGATATAATATTCAGTGAAGTATGTTTACTACTTCTTAAAGGTGAAATGCATTACATTATGATAAAGTATTTATGGTTTACATGTTTTCACATGACTATCATTTTTTCTTCTTTGTGTATCCCTTGCTGATCTTTTTATTCTCATCATAGGTATTTATTAAATTTTTTCATTGGATATAAGGATGAGTAAGAGACAGGAAGAATTCAAGAATATTTTTTTCAACAAAATAAGTCATGTTTTATTTTGAAAAGGGTTTCCTTTAGTGAAAAAATAGCTACTATTTTAATAGTATCATCTTATATGATTATGGGATGATATGTATTAATAATAGCCAAATTCGCTAATACTCTATACCTAGAAATATACTCAATGTGACTTAAAGTCAAATTATTGAATTATCTCATAACTATGTAATGTTTAAGGCTAAGGCCTTATATCATATTTTTGGGAAAATAACGTCAATCGGTAAAGGTTAAAATAAAATTAGTTTGACCCATTTATAAATAAGTAAAAAAATATCCATATGGAAAATGATAAATAGATTCATTTTTAAACAACTATAAAAAATATAATATATATAAATATTAATATTAAAATTAATTGAAATATGAATAATAATATTCATGGAATGATACTGACAAAATTTAGTTTAGTATGTCATCCAATATTTTAAATTAAATATTTCTATAGAAAAACTCTTATGGAATTTTAATTAAATTTTTTTTATATGAAACATAATAACCAACATTAAATACCATGTATTAAATATAAACAGGATATAATATTTCAAAGTAGAATTATATATATTATATAAGTGACTATAGGTTCATAAGATGAAATATGCCTCCCCAAAAGTGAATCGAGACAAAACCCCCTACAAATTTATTAAACTCAGAATATAACCCACTTGAGACTATGAACCTGAAATAAAATATTAAATACCAAGAATAAAGGGATAATTATTATATTTAATATATAATTGATAGTATATACATCAAATAATATAAAATAAATGAATATAGGAAATCATTCCTCAAAAAGAAATTTAATAGAAGAAGCACATACAGATATAATAAAGCATGAATTATAATCAATTGAAATAAATTATTTTATTTTTATTTGTAGATACTACGAACATCATTGAAAAAATAATTCATTTATTATTTATTTAATGAAAAATAAAATATAAAATAAAATTTTTTATGATATTAAACATGTCTCAAGGAATTGAAATTGAGACCAAGAAAACCCTTACTGCCTTTGTAAATTTGGAGTATAATATCAATAAATAAAACATTATATTTATTTTAAAATAAATATATATTAAATAAAATAATTAATAATTTATTAATTATTAATAAACATACCACATTTAAAAATATAATAGGTTAATTGGAAGCATGTCTCTATACAGATAAATATAGATTAGAAACTCATACGAAGACCACAACATTTAATGTGAGACAAAATTAATGAAATGATTATGTGAAGAAAATATAAATCCAAATAAAGTGGTGTAAATAAAAAATTATATATTAATTAGTTATAAAACCTATAATCTTGGAACATCATAGTTTCTGGATATGTGATATTTTTTTAATGAAATGAAATTAAGTTAAGATCCCCCTTACCTTGGACTTACACATAGCCAGATGTAATCGTATATATCAAAAAAATAAATTTATTCTTACTAATAATTTTAATAATATTATTATTCATATTTAATTTACTCTATACAATTAATTTATCATTCATTATAAATCTTATATTAATTGTTTATTGTATCAATTAACATTCAGGTGTTAACAGTTCTGTTTCCCATACAATATTTGGATTGGTGGCTCAAGTACTCGAGTCTTTTTCCAGAGATAATCACCGCCATAAAATTTAAGAGAATTAAATAATTTTATTGATATTTTTTTGGTGTAGAATATTAATTTCATGGAAATTCTATTCACAATTTCCATAAAACACTTAAAATCATGGATTATTAAATTAATTAAATAATTTAATATATAATTAAATTTTATTTAAAATATTACCACTACTGATTTATGAAAATATATTAAATTCATCATTACTATATATTATTATAATTATTCAAATATTATTAGTAATTTTATAGTTAATAATTATATTAATGTTCATGTTAGTTTGTAAAAATGAAAACAAAAAGAACATGTTATAATGGTTGAATGACTAAGAACATGTTATTATATAATGATAATATAACATTTAAATAATATTGATGATTTAAAAACAATTTTATTATTATTATAAAACAAATTCAATAATTTTTACATGTAGATGATATACGAATGTGAATGGTAAAATGTTATGACCTAAAACTTTTGTCAGCATGCTTGATTTAGGCAGTTAAATATTATGATGGCCATTATTTTTATTAAAATTAATATAATATCCAAATTATCATCCCAAATCCTTAAAAAGGAAATAAAAATATTATTTATTTTTTAAATCTATTTTTATAACCATCAATGTAATGTGGCAATGAAAAATGAGATATGTCATTCTTGGAGGAGGTAGTACGCACATAACATAGGAGACTTTTTCAATTTCCACTCGATGTGTGGGTGTTAGATAATATTTGTTGCATAATATATAATAAAATTTAAGTATAAATACTATATTTATGTTATTGTATTAGTATTCTCTTATTATATTTGGATGATGTGTAAGAATAAAGAATCTTAAATGAACTCTGTTAAAGCAAGTACCTCTTCCTTGGATATCTTCTTTGGAGATTATCCTTAAGCCATCATAGATTTACAATTTGAGAATAAAAGAACCTATATGTTTTTGGAAATAATTTTGATTTTTTTTCTTATAGGGATTCATAAATATATTCTTATAAAATTATATAGAGAAATGAGTTGGTGAAGGGATCAATTTATAAGTGGGAGTTGTGGTACTCTTGTAAATACATGTTTTGTTAGTATATAATTAATTTCATACTCAATTGGGGGGGCTCAAATTTTTTACAATTTTGAAGATATGATATGGTAATTCTATATTCCACTCAAAATTTAAATTAGGGACATTGTTCTGTGATGTTTGAAGTGTTATTCTTATGTTTAACACTCTTATTAATTCTTTTTACCATTACCATGGGGACAAACTATTACTATGGTAACTCATTTTTATGATACAAAATTATATTGAACATATAAAAAATTGAACATTATGATTTCAAATATGAAAACCATTTTATATATTAAATTTATATATGTCATAAAAAATCATTTGAATATAATTATTCTTAAAGTAGTGAAAAACTGTTTTTAGAAAAATTGCCTTTTAAATATAAAAATTAGTATTTCCAACATTCATTTTATTAATGATTATCATGTTATTTGATAGTTTATTAATAGAAATTCATCATTTGGTTAATTTAAAATTAATCCATAATCCAATGAATCCTTCTAAATTCGAAATTAACTTAAAAATCCCATAAATGGTTTTGATTAAAAACAAATATTACCTTGGTTCCAAAATTTAAAGAATGGGTTTCTAAATTAAATAAAATAAATTAAAATAATTATATCAATTTAATAAATACATTTTAATTTGATAAAAACATTCCATAAATTTTGAATTCATCCCTATATCATAATAATTTCTCAAAAGCCAATGTATTTGTAAAATTTGTGTTCTCACTATTCAACAAAAAATCATCCATTTTAAATGAATCCCAAAAACGAACCATAATATAATTTTGAAATTATGAATAAATATAATTAAGATAATTTATAAATATTAAAATTCATTATTATCTTTTAAATAAAACCATATAATAAAATTAAAACAATCTAATTTAAAACAAAACATATTTTCTTTTAAATAGAAAACTATATTATTGTTTTTCTACTTTGATAAATTTAATTCTCATAATATATATGAACATTAATTTACATGAATTACATATTTAACAATAAAATATTTATTTTAATATTTTCAAAAATTACTAAATTTTTTATATGAAATTTACTTTTCATTTAAATAAAACATTCCTTACGATATAAAGTAAAGATAATAATATTATATGTATTATGTGTAACACTTTGATTATATAATATATGTTGGGACATGATATAATCATATATTTCATTTAAATTTATATAAATAAACCAAAAATATATATTTTTAAATCCCTATGTTGTCACATTTGTAGGCCTAATCTAAACATCCTGGAACATTACACATCTTTTTAAAACAACGCATCTTACAAGATGATGTTAAATTCAAGTGAGTCATCTTATATGACTTTAAACTATTGTGTACCTGATATTCAACATGGTACATCATAATGAATTCTATATAATATTTCATTAAATCTAATGTTTATTTAAATTCGTCTATAATAATATTTTTTTATTAAAAAATAAATAAATATTTTTGTTGGGAATTATTTAGAGAATATTCTAATACTTCTAAGAGTGTCATTGACTATAACAAAACTCCATTATGAAATAATTTAAACAATTATCCTTATTTTCTCATTATATAAATCCCATACATTTATTATTCTATTTTGTTATCATAAAAAATTACACTTCATAAGAAGAGGGAGATAAATTAACAATCACTATTGTTTTCATGAAATTTAAAAAAAATAGTATACGTGGAAATATCAAAATCATTAATATACTCAGTTCATTTTCTTAATATAAATTTATTTGGATCACCCTTTAATGTTATAAAATTAATTATTTAAATTTATTATGTAGGATATGTGAAAAATATCTTAATCCATTCGATTTTTATATGATAAATACTCTAAAATTTTATTATTTTTGATACATAGACAATAATGTCTTAAGTGGATTTAATTTTACACTTGAAATATGAGTGAAAACATATATTAATTTTTTCATAGATAGACATTGATGTATATAAGGTAGATGTTTGTGATATTTTGTCGCATTTAGCCAAAACATCATCTTTTATGGAGAGAGAAAAAGGGTCAACCTTCATATTTGGAATGTCAAAATTTCTTAGATAAAATATATAGTGGGAAAAAGATACCATGTGATACTCTTGATGATGATTCCTTTTAATTTTACTTAGATAGATATTACTATTTTGGTTCAATGGTTGAGAGTGATAATAAATTTTAATATTTTTCAACATGAAGTTCATCTAGTTTTACCAATATGTGCCATTGAATTCGGAGAAACTTTTGACTTCAATCTATGAAACATGACACGACTATTTTTGTTTTATATATTCATCAATTCTCAGTAGGTGATAAGATCATGCAGCCTTTTAAGAGTTTATTTCAATTAACAAATATCAATAAACTATATAGATTTTATCAACTGAGAATTTATATGGCATATATATCAATCTCCCTTGTATTCTATGGAGGATGTTGGGGTTTATTTATTTTTTATTACCTGGTTGAATGATAATTTAATCAAATTCTTGTGATCAATAAGGTATTAGTTCCATGTTATAGAAATAAAAATTTCTATGTTTTTCATAGAAAACCTCCACCATTTTTTTAATTAATAGATTATTTCATTATTATGTCTCATCTAAATTTTTACATTATAGAATTCGTAAGATTCGACGGTTAGGGCCTTGATTTTTTAACATGTTTATACATTAGAGAGCGTTGGTGTGGTTTTTTATCATTTTATGATTCCTATGAAGTATAGAATTATTTATGATGTCCTTATTGTGTCACAGATAATAAAAATATAAACTATATCCTTCGCATATGCTTTAGTAAAGTAATGGGAATGAATTGGTTTGGTTTTTTTTACTAAAAATAATTCCAAACTAAAATTTGGGTTTTGGATCTATTATTATATATAAATGTAAATTTAATAACATTTTATATATTATAAGAATATTTCCAAACAGGTAATTTTCAATTTGGTTCAGTTTGGATTACGGATTAACCTATTACTTATTCTAACAATATAGATAAAGATCATTGATATTTTATAATGAAAAAATGATCATTTAAAATGAATTTAAAATTAATAATCAATAATTTGACAATATATCATCCTTGACCTTCTATAAAAATAAAATAAAAAATTCTATAATGAAATTTATCATTTAATTAAATTATGTAGTTCTAATAGAAATTAAATAACTAAATCATAAATAAGTAAAACATTGTTTTGATTTATTTTAGTATGAGTTATTTGGTTTTGAAAGATAACCAATCCAAATAACCCCATAAGGGTTTATTCAATATTCACTATAAACTTATATGAAAAAATTGATATTTTGGTTTGGTTTAGTTTGGTTCAGTGTGAAATTTAGTTTCCTCTGATTACTTGTTTTCTACCCCTAGTTCAATATAATGATGTGTTGTTTGAACTAAATTAATATTTTATTGACTGAACATTTTTCATTGCTGACCATTGTTATTAGAGATTTTGAGAAAAGAATTTTAACTATTATGTGTTCTACGGTATCTTGGGTGTACACCATAGGACATTATGAGGCGATAAGTATAGATAAAGTCACAATAACGACAAATATTCACGTTAAATACTCAATTAAACTCTTAAGGAAAATATTCCTAATGGTGTTTTTTTAATTTATTCGAGTTTTTGGGTGTGTTTCGATAGTACTTTTTAATGTTCAAATTTTTATTTTTTCTTATATTAGTTGATTTTTGGGATTATGGTTGAAGAAATAATAATATGGCTAATTGAAGTGGAATTATGAAGAATTATTATGTAAACTCCACTAGGAACCCAGTGGATAGGTACTAGGTAGCCATTTTATGGGAGGTGGATCTAATGCCTCTGCACTATCACTCAAATGGTTAGTGGCAAGGTGTTTGGTATCCAATAACCAACATGGTTCTAGGTGCTATTCACCATCTATCTTATACATGGAGAATCCATTTTTATAAAATTACATTTCTACCTTTTTCTATCATAGAATTTTTTACCAGTCCTTTATTTTTCAATCCCAAAGATATTTTTCATGATCCTCATCATTTTATGAGATGGTGTTATTTTTGGGTCAATTTTATTTTCTATGTCTTATTCCTTTCTTCTAGTTTGGTGATACAATGGAATCAATTTATACTAGAATAAATTAATCCTTATATCAATGAATATAATTTTTGTTGTGTGATAGTTAGGTGACTTATTACATTCTTATATTTATAAATACTTGATTTTATATAAACTAGTCACTACTTTTTTTATTTAATGATTATATATTTTCTATGTGTCAGGATAAATTAGTTCAAATAACATTGAATAATATTTTTAAAAAATAAAATTTTTGTCATATTTTAAAGATTTATTTCACTATAAAAATATTTAATATCTTGTGGAAAATAATGAATTATTAAGGGTGTTGTTTAAAAAGACCCTTAACATGTTTAAATAATTAATGGAGGAATTAATGACTAAAATGTTACGGATAAAATGTATGTTTTAATGATAATTAAATATATTAACATATTGATAAATTTCATATAAATTCATATAATGTTTGAATGAATTCTACAGATTCTTTAATGTTTCAATTATATAAATTGTGAATAATTTGATTAGTGGTAAATAAGATAATGAACATATTATCATGTTAAATATATGTGAAACGGTTCTAAACACATTCAATAAACTATATGTATTAACTATGTGTTTCTGGATATTTCTATTATGATTACCGTGGGGTATAAATTGAATAGTATCTTGTACAAAATTCATTTCACATAAGGAAAAGTACTAACAAAAATTGAATTTGTTTAATAATTATGATATGGTAGAAAAGTGGGATTAAGTGGCATAAAATAGGGATTTTGATGTAATACATGATACAATTTAGGTGTTTTTGTGCAACAATGTGTTTGAAATTAATTATGTTTGTATCTATATTTACAAATTGAATGTGGTATTCATATTCAATAACTAGCTTCTGAATTATACAGTGTTGCGATGATAATATAGTTGTCTTGGAAATGATTTGATAATAAATTTATTATTATTTATAAATCATTCTGTTAGGATATGATAAGAAATGTTAAAATATTATCCATGTGTTTGGATATACCTTCAGTTTGGATACAGAACTTATTTTATTCCAGGAGTTTAGAATATGATGTTTATGATCTATTTATTTTCTCCAGTATTGATATCATAGAATATTATTACATTGGACAACATACATGTGAGACTATTTAGGTGAATTATATGGGACCAAATGCTTCATTTTCTTGATAAAATTAATATTCCTTAAATAATTTAAAATCATTACATGTTTTATATAAAATTTTCTTAAACTCCATTAAATGTATGGGGTTATAGTGGTTTCTATAGAATATTTATTCTCACACTATTTACATACATACCATGTCATCATGAAAACTAATTTCATGATGTTACTGGTAAATGTATTATTTTATTATAGCTATGAAATGATTTCATTATACATCATATATTTTTTTACATTTAGATTAATGTAGAGGGTTGGTACATATATTAGTTTTTTATCGATTTTTTGTTTTATTATTCACGCATTTGTGCTTGAGTTTTATATTAATTCCATGTTAGGAAGTATCATCCATATTGGAATTTTTAATATATTGACATGATACTATTGATCATGTTATAGTTAGTTTCCATTTTTGATTATTATTTTACTATTTATATTGATATTTTGTATGCGATGGAAAAATTAAAGCCAAATAATTACATAATTATATTTTATAAATCTCTCAATTAGTGGTAAGACTCTACATATCAATGTTTTCAATTGATGTTATGTGACATTTGTCCTGTGTGGAATGGTTAGTTTAGGTTTGGAATTTTTTTATTGTTATATAATATTCTATTTGAGAGCGCAATATGAACAAAATGGAACCACATACATCTTCTTAAAACCATTTCCAATGTTTAATCGCATTAAATCTAAGAAAAAACTTCCAATAAGAATTTAAATAATAGTGTAATGATATTTAATTTTTGGACCTTTCAAGGAATATTAGAAAAAAAAATATCTCCATGAAATGTTCTTTTAATTTCATTAGTTTAAATCATTACATTTTATTTGAAGAAAACTAATATTTTTTTGGGAAGGATTTCATGAATATGTGTAAAATTATATTGGAGTCCTATAATAGAAAAAAATACTTATTTATCATGTGATTCAACCTCTCATCCTCTTGGTATAGCCATAAAATCAAATGTAAATATTTTTTTCAATAAAATAATTAATTTTATTTTCAAAAAAATAATAATGGGTGATAATGAAGCTAATGTTTAGATATTTAGGTTTTTCTAAAAAAAATATCAGGGTGAAAATATTGAAAACATTAACAAATTCTAGACTTTTTTAATGTTATGTTATTTATCACTCCATTCAATGATAGAACATGAGGGATTTATATTTTTGATTTAAAATATGGTTATAATATCACAATTAATTTTATTTTTATGTGATATATACTCCTATAAATGATAATTCCAATGTTATTGATTTTGAAAGGATATACCAGGTTGATGTAGTTTATGATTAAAAAAAATACTAAAAACATTTATTATATTTCATAGTGATACATCTTGATGTTTTTAAAGATAATGTTTCTGTTTTTCATTCCCCATTAACTATCACATAAACTTTTATTTAGTGAGTCAAAATGGTAAGAGTTTATCTTATGATTTATAGGATTTTCTAGATGAAATCTATTGTGGGGAGTAAAAACGTGACTATACACTTCATGGGGATTCATTGTTGTTTTTACAAGGGTTTACTTTTGTTATAATTGATTGTAAAGAAGAAGTTATGATAAAGTTTCATGTTTATTTATGGGATGTTCATTATCATTTGACCAAGACGTAATAATTCATTTAGAGACACTCATGGGGGCCAGTATTATAATAAGACATAGCTATTTTTTATAATGTTCTTTTATTATTGAGTAAAAATTGAACATATAATATTGATGGATAAGATTCCATCATTATACACTCTAAAATGGAAATGGGATGGTTTTTAAAATGATTATTTTGATAAATATTCTAATATCACATTTTTTGAAAGTTGTATTTTTTTTGTTTTTATAGATTGATTGAAGTCAGGAATTTTATATTCTTAGGCGGATTGTGAATGCTATAAATATTAAGATTATTTAGGTCAAATAAAATGTGATACACCATGGGATACCAAGTACCATTGTATAAATTTCATATGCATGGTTTTTGTTCTGAATCTAAAATGTTTTGAAGAAATATTTGGTTTCACAATGAATGTTTAAACCATCTTATCATATATTATATGATAAGAAATAAAATCATACTATTTGAATTATTTAGGTAATTATTTAGGCATGTGTTCTTGATTGTAGAGGTTTTTGGTATGATCATGTTTCTTTCGTAGATTATTATTGAATTAATAGATATAAATAAAAATTTTAAATATATCCCATTAAGGCTATATATTAGAGGTGATTTTAATAACTGTTGTGTTTGATATATGGCTTTGCAGAACCTTTATTTTGTCCAATAATGGTAGAGTATGCTTTTGATCAACTTAATGTGATCATAATGATATTATAAATAAATCAAATTATGGAAAATCTAGAGTTTATCAAATGATATAATCCTCTTGATTTTAACATTTAGATTGTATCTTTCTTCTTGTTTCACCTCAATTAGAACACAAAAAAGGAAGGGAAGTTAGCTCTTAGGGTTATTAGATTGTTTGATATTTAGGAGAGGGTTGGGGAGTTTTCTTATCATTTGGAGTTACATAAATTTAATATCACAGTGAATTATGACTTTTATGTCTCATGGGAATGAAAATTAGAAACATCTCTATATCATTCTCTTCAATTTAATGATGTGGAGTTGGATCGAAATACATTATGTATTGAATGGTCATTGTGTGTTTTTATATCATTTATAAGACCTTATGGGGTAATATTTTTCAACTTATACATGTTTTATTGTAATATGGTAATGTAAAATATGAGAATTTGGAGGTAGATGAATATATTCTTTCTCAATTTATATAGATACTCATTAATGATACTTGATGAAACTTATCACATTTGAGAAGCCCTAGAGTTTGGAGTTTGAAATGGCCATGGGTTTTGATATATTGTATCATTTTTTAATGCTCTCGCATTTTCATTTGTTTATTTTGTGATTATTATATGAGTTATGGGTTAGAAAATAGGAATATATGGGTTATTTAAGGTGGGATTCACTAGAAATATATAGTAAATTCTACAAGGAAACCAATAGTAGGGTATCAGATACTCCGTTGAATGGTAGAGCATTAAGTGCCTCAGGACTATGCCTCAGGTGGATGGTGAATAAGAACACAGTGGTTAGTGATTCACTGAGTGTCTATTATTAGTCTCATGTACTAAATTTTTGGTAGACCCATTTTCTTAAATAAGTGTATCTGTATCTTTTTTATGGCATGAAATTTTTTTAATTCCACGTGTTTTCATTTTGAGGTGAATCATTTGAAAATGTATCTCCAAAAATTATCACATTTTTCTCTTTTCATTCAAGTGACTACTTATCCTTTATTTTTTATTGTTATAAAGATATGTAGTTACTGTTAGATTTTTCTTGGTAAGATATTTAATACCCCTTTCCATTTGTGTGATGATTTCAAGGTTTTGTCACTGTCATGTTTTAATTTTTCTTTAATTCATTTATTTTTGTGTTTTTTGGATATCTGTTTCTAAAATGACATAATACATCTCTCTTGTATGTAATATTTATTTTTTGTGGGGTAGTTTCATACTTTCACTCTTTTTTGTTTAATTATGTGATTTTATATAAACGTTTAATTGATTTTTATATTCACATATGTTCTGTGTAATGAGAAATTAGTTTAAATAACTTAGAATAAATTTTCATAATTTTTTAGATGATGTTAATATATTATAAATTTTATTTTGGTTGGAAATATTTTATTACATGTGGTATATGATTAATTATTGAAGGGAACAGTGGCATTTTTCTTCCATAATTTGTAATCAATTACGATAAAATTAATACTGAATATGTGAGGGATTACATTTACGTTTTAATGATTATTTGATAAGTTAAAATATTTTTCTGATGTTATATAAATTCATAAAATGAGTGAATAAATTTTATTGGTTTTTTAGGATTAATTTATTAATTTTAAGAATAATTTCATTTCTGAAAACTTCTATAATGAATATATTTTTTAAATGCATATAAAATGGGTTGAAGTCATCCATTGAACTAAAAGTATTAACAATGTGTTTCTGGAGATATTTATTATGAAAACCTATATATGTGAAGTGATTATAATTTTATATAAATTCCATTTGAAATAATATATGGGATTAATAAATAGTAAAGTGGTTTTTTGATGACCATTTGATTTAAAAGATGTATTAAATGATTTTTAATGTGAATTTTAATGTGAAACATTCGTATTAGAATTTATGTGTTTGAGTGTAAAAATGTATTTGAAATTAAATATGATTATATTTTTATTTAAAAAGTGAATTTTTTATTCAAATTGAATAACTAAGCGATGAATTAAGACATGATTTTCAAAGAATAGTTTTGTGTTCCAGATGTTTTGATATAATTCTTTTATCATTAAATTTAATAAGAATTTTGTCTATTATAGAGATGATTATGTTAGTATATGATGTGTAATATTAATATATCATCCATGATATTGGATATACCATGTGTTAACCAAGGTAACTTATGTGATGTTATAAGTTTTTCATATGAGTGTTATGTGCTATGTGTTTTTCAATTTGATTTCGAGATTGATATCATAGAATATATTGGAATTGGACAAAGAATGTATGAGACCATTTATGTGAAAAATCTTGCATAAAATGATTTATTTAAATGGTTAAAATGAAATTGTAAAATAAGTTACAATAATTACACATTATATATATGTTCAGGTTAAACTCTAATAAATGATTATGGTTGTAGTTGTTTTTACTCAACATTTATTCCCACAATCCATATATAAAAACCTCATGTTCATAAAAATTATGTTTGATGTTGTAGTTAAAGGAATTAGGTTTTAGTATAAAGTAGATGATGGTATGATACATATTGGAGAATATTTTCATGAATTTGGAGTCATGGGTATGATATGTACACCCATTATTACTTCACACTTTTTAATTTTATTTTTCATGCATCGATACATGAGTTTTATTTTAATGTTAGGATTGGATATATAGTTCATTTTAGATTATATAAGATATTTACATGAAAATATTAAAAATTTTGTAGCCAGTTTCTTCATCATTATGTTATTGTAATGTTTATTTTGATATATTTCTTGTAATGGACCATATGATGTAAATATGTTTCCCAATTAATATCTTAAAACCCTCAAAATTAGTCGACAACCACTAGTGATCTAGGAGAACAAATAAGGCCACATAATGATCTTCCCTCGTGGGGTGATCTTTTTAGAATAGAAAATTATATGGGGATATGTAGGGATCAATTTTCGGGAAAAAATTAAATAATAATTTATCTCATTTATCTTAATAAAAACATTCAAATTATTGAATAATGTTAAATCGAAGAGGCTCTTCAAAATTTGAATACAAATTATATAATAACAAGTCGTCAATGAGGGTCTATACCATCAACACTAAATTATATAGTTCATTATGTAATTATATTTTAAATATTTCATTATCAATCAATCCATATTATTAAATAACAAAAGTTATTTTTAATTTTAATGATATGAGGAATTTGTTAAAATTTATAAGGGATTCATATATTTGATAATAAATTACTTTATATGATTATTTGACCATTAATTCCCCCAATCATAGCATACAAATCTTTATCATCTATTATTTTGTTTCATTCTCATAAAAAATTAATTTTTTAAAAAACTAGTTAGGGATTAATGTACATTAACATTAAGATATTGTATTCATTTTTAAAAAATTAGTATCAAATTCATTAGATTGGAATATCCCATAATGTTAATGTTTTTTTATCTATTGAAGTAATTCATAAAATATTCAATATATAGTTTTATTTTTCTTAAATGGTCTTATGAGATTAAACTTTTATATACAATATCTAGAAAAGAATCATTTTTTTAAAAAATTTGTAACTAATATAGACTTTAAAAATTTTGATTCAAAAATAACTACTAAATAATCATGAAATATAAGTTTAAATATCCTTGATAAAAATAAAATTAGATATTTATAAAAGTTATTTATGAAATAAAATAATGATAATATGTTTTTTAAGTATTCATTTTCAACTTTAGGGAATCATGTGGAATGAGTTATTCGATATCATTGCTTCTCAGAATTCACATATACAAATCAATAGTGATTTTATTAGCTTGAGTTCCATATTCATCATCTAAATATTCAAAAGAATGTTTTCAATTAATTTTTTTTATATTTTATAAAAAAATCCTACTAATAGTTAATTAAAATCATATATGAGATGATACATTTAATAAACTTATAATAACATGTATACAAAATATATTGAAATACAAATTTTTTAACTAAATTTAAAAGAATGAATAAATAAATATTATAATACACGTTCTCAACAAGATATTGTTTCTATATGTAGGGAGATATAACGTTAGGGAGTATGTCAAGTGGGTTTTCATTGTTGTGCAGATTTTCTGTATGAGTTTGTTTATATTTAATATCACTATATTATAATTTATATCTATATTATTGGTATAAAATTAAAAGTATAATATTCTTTAATTTCTAGGGTAGTTTTTATGTATATGGAAGCCATAGTATTCTTTTTTATATGGGGTTTCAAGTATATATTTTAGTTTATAATTTATGTGACATGTCATTAATTTTATTCTTTATATATGTGTTTTTGAAAAACATTATGTTAGGCTTGGAATATTTAATATTATACCAGAATTAAAATTGTTATATTAGTCATGTGTATATGTATTTGGATTAAAAAACACAGTTTTTCTGAACAAATATTACATTTATATTTCGATATATGCAAGAATGACATTTAATGATGAAAATAGAAATATGTACTATTTGTTATGAATTAATTTAGTGATTTAATATGTATTTGTTGTGATCTATCATATATTTTTCTCTAACATATTTCATGATAAATATTCTAATATGTATCATAGCTAATATTTTGATATCCAAACTAATACATATATGTTAGTTGAAAATATTATTTATTATATTTATTAGATTTTAGAAACAGATCAGGTGCTTTTATTTTAATGCGTATATAGATATTATAAAATTAGAACTAGTGTTATCATCCACTAAGTCAATCCCAAAATATAGTTATATACTTTCTTTTATCTCACATAGATTAGTCCTGAAATATTTTAGATCATAACATTAGTTTTAAACTAATATTTATTTTAATCAAAATACATAGATGAACTTTTTTTAAATATTTATTAGTCCAATTATAGATATAATATGATTTGATATTATTAATAAACAAATATTGTGATAAATAATTATATTAATCGTAATAAAAATAATTTCTATATATTAAATATCATTTTTTAATGAAATTAAATATATGTTATATGTAATATTATTTTAGGAATAATATGAAATTTTAATTTTCATATAAAAAATGAAATATGTTTATTTTTACATTATTTATCAAAATATATTTATTTTTTTAATGTTAAAATTTTATTTCTATTATATATATTAGATCATGATATTGATTCATAGCTACCATTTTTTGATCAGAATGCATTAATGAATTCTTTTCAAATATGCATTGATCAAAATACATCGGTGTTCTAAAATAATGTCAGTTATTAAACAAATATTCTGGTCAATCAATATTAGTTTGGTTTGAAATTATTATGACTTTTTTCTCTATGTGCATCACAAAAAGGGAAAAAATATTAATGGGGAACATTTTTTTCATTGTATAGACTTGACTTCTAAATGAAGAAGATTTTCCATAAGAAAATATCATTTTTTTTTGGTTATATCATTTTATATGATATGTATATGATGTATGGTATGACATATGTTAACAAGTCATATAATATAGCTTGTTAAAGGAATATCATAATTCATGGTTATTCTTATATCATGATACTTATAGATCAATCATATTATTTGATTGATAAGTTATACACATGTTAATTGTTAACATTCAGGATTCTTCCATTGATGGCTATCATTGATCAAACGTGACATATGATATTACATATATATAATTAATGATAAATCTGTGTGATTAATTCTTTATTGACCAAAGCATTAAATCATATGTTATATCATGTGTGAGTTAATGAATAAACACTCTTGAATTCCCCACGGTCTATAAAAGAAGGATAACAAAGATTTATATATTGAACATTAATATATTCCAAATCATCCAATAGATTATTTTTGAAGTTATATTCTTTCTTCATCCTTTTCCTTATTAGGTACTAGCATACTGTACATATGAGGGAGTTATTGACCATGAATCCGGTGATTTTAATCAACACATTGATTCACCATTGAAGAGGCATACTATTGAAAGCATCTATGTGTTCTTAATCAAGAATATGATGGAAGTCAATAGTAGTGGATTTAATTTTTATAAGGTACATATTGTTATGAATTATATATATATATATATATATGTATGTTTTATGATGTTATAAAATGTGATATTTAAAATTTGAGGTTTTTAATTCCATCTCTTATCTTGAATGATTTTTATTTGACACTTAGAACCCAAATAGTGGAATATTATTTTTCTATGTATTTTATTTCATGAAATTTTATTAAAATATAAAATATATTTAATATCATATTTTCCATATTATAATTGTAACTCCCATAATGATAAAGGGTTAAATGAATAAATGATCTGAATCATGTCAACAAGGAGAACTTTCCTTTTCTCGAGCATGTCTGATTAGAACTCCAAAGTTATGAGTGCTTAGTCGGGTGTAGTGATCAAGATGGGTAAACTTTTGGGATGTTTCCCAGGGTGTGTGTGAGTGAGGACAAAGAAAACTGAACAGGAAATATGTTGACCGGTGGGGACTGTCATTAGTCAGATGACTTGTTCAGGAATGTGGGTCGACCCTTGGGTGGGGAACACATGTATGCAGGGCAATTGGTCGTACCTGGAAGGCCAAGATACGAAAACCATGTTATGTTGGGGTGTTTGTGCTATAATTAGGGTCTGGTTGTCACATTTGGTATCAAAGGAATAACCTAGCCATAACTATGGTGCACTACCATCGTTGAGATTTAGGGCCCACAGTGAGGACGTTGTTCTCAAAAGGGGGTGATTGTAACACCCCAAATGATAAAGGGTAAGATGACTAAATGATATGACTCATGTCAATAAGCTACACCTTCTCTTTCGGGAGACTGTCGAAATAGAACTCCATAGTAAATCATGCTTGGCCTGGAGTAGTGATTAGGATAAGTGGCCTTCTGGATTGTTTCCTAGGGTGTGTGTGACCGAGAACATAGTAAACTAGAAAGGACATGTGTTGTCCTATGGGGACTGTCATTAGTCAGATGACCCATTCAGACATGTGGGTGGAACCCTTGGTTGGGGACCACATGTCTGCAGAGAAAAAGGTGGTACCTGACGTGCCAGGACTAGATGACCATGTTAAGGCGGTGTGTCTGTGTTATCACAGGGGCTCGGTTGTAACATTTTGAATCATATGAGGAACCCAACCTTAAGTACAGTGCACGACCTAGGTTGATATTTAGGGCCCACAACGAGGACATTGTGCTTTTAATGGGGGGTAATTGTAACACCCCCAATGATACAGGGTTAAATTATTAACTGATAAAACTTATTTCAACAAGGTTCATCTTTCTATTCAAGAGCTTGTCTAATTATAATTCCATAGTTAAGTGTCCTAGGCTTGGAGTGGTGATCATGATGGGTGACCTTCATGGAAGATTCCTAGTGTGTGTGTGAGTGAAGACAAATCAAACTGGAAAGGACATGTGTTGGCCTGGGGGAATTGTCATTTGTCAGATTACCCTTTCAGGCATGTGGGTGGACCCTTGGGTGGGGAACACGTGTCTGTGGGGCAACTGGTGGTACCTGGTGGGAAAGGACTCGACGACAACGTTAAGGATGGGTGTATGTACTATCACAGGGGGCTGGTAGTCACAATAATCCTTAAAATGTGATGGGTACTTTTTTTGTGACTTTTTTATTGATTATTGGTGTCGAATACCATGATACAACCATGCCCAACAATATAGTATGTCATAAGTTGGGAAATTATTAGTTCCTTTTAGTTCTGATGTATTGTATAATACAATATTCTCAACTGTAGCATAATATGGTGAAATATAATACCCATAAATTAGTGCATCATATTTCTGATGAAATACCATTCATATCATTTTCCCCCAACATTTTATTAGAATGTTCGTTTATCATCATTTTTATATCTTCATTACCCTATGTTATCAAATATTTCTTGTTAGAATTAGTTATGATACAAGATTTTTAATGTTCTGTCACTTTACTACCTAATAAAGAAAAGTACAATAAATTTAAAAAGATGGAGTTTCCACTCCACTGCAGACAACAGTGGAGTTTTTGAGGTTTTTTTCGAAGGATAATGGCAAAAATTACCTTCCATGTGGTTTCAACCCTGCTTTCCATGTATATAGTAGTTAGTAGGAATATAATTTTTAAACATTGATCAATTTCAATAACGATCAGGATCAATAATAATAATAATAAAGAATATTAATAAAACAATAAATAAATAAATAAATAAGGAAATAAAATTTTAAAATATTAAATAAATAATAAAATAATAATAAAAATATTCTCAATGGTATAAAAAACTCACTGTACCATGAGCCATAAATCGCATGTACATCATCATCTATAGGTTTCACTTCTCTAATAAACAACACATCTTATCCTCCTACTACTAGTGTTGTTGTCATTGAAACGTCACATTCTATCTTCCCCAATATACCAACGACAACATTTTTCAGATTAATGTTTGGTTGATTCCTACACATCTCAAAGTCTCAAAATAATCTAAACTACCAATGCAACAAGGTTTCCATTTTAATTCTACGGCATACTATTGACATTGTATATTAACTCAATTTTCATAGACGAATTGTATTTTCTTTTTTGAAATTCAAAATATAATAATAATATCATGTTCCCATTATATCAAGAGATGTCACCAAAATGGGCACATGAGCTTTATTTACTCTCCTGTCCTTCAAAAATGAGAAATTTTTTTGGTTATGAACATAGAATCAATTTGTTTTGCTGGCAGTTCGTCTAAGAAAGATTATGAATATGGAAAATATGGTTACATTGGCAGAAAGAATCATTTTATCTATTTTGTGGCATGTTGTTGTTGTTGAAAACAAAACATGATGTCCCAAAACAACTATGACAAAAATAATTAAGTATTAGGTAAAAAGGAAAAGGAAATTAACATAAAAATAGTAGATAAAATGATGAAAAGATTAATTAAAAAAGTATAAATAATTAACCTTTAATGGTTTTATACATTTTTGATGCATTTCTGTATTTCCCTTAATTATTAGTATTAATTATTACCAATTATTACTATTTATGTATATTTATGTATATTTATTACAAATTTTTACTATTTGTTATTGAATCGTGACAATTAATATTTTTTATACTAATTATTACTAATTATTACTGATTATATCAAACTATTACTAATTAATTATCATTAATGCTAATTAGTCAAAATTATTTCTAATTAATCTCTATTTAATACTAATTTTTACTAGTTAATCCTAATTATTACTAATTATTACCAATTATTACTAATTGATCGTAGATCATCCTAGTAAATGATAATTATTAGTAATTATTTTTAATAATCACTAATTATTACTCTTTATTACTATTTATTAAGTTTTATTACTATTTATTAATGATTATTACTACTTTTTATTATTTAATACTTATCGTTAATAATTTTTAATAATAATAATTACTAATCATTACTAATTATTAATAATTATTACTAATTAATCCCAATTGTTAAAATTATTACTAATTAATCCTAATTGTTAATAATTATTACTAATTAGTACTAATTATTATTAATTAATACTAATTTTAAAATTTATTACTAATTATTTCTATTGGTTACTATTGACTACTATTTGTTACTAATTATTTTTAATTATATATATTTACTATTAATTAATACCATGTATTACTATTTAGTACTAATTATTAATAATTATTAATAATTATTACTATTTATTAATGTTTATTACTAATTATTATTAATTATTACTATTTATTACGATTTATTACTAATTCTTACTAATTGTTACTAATTAATCATAATTATTACTAATTATTACTAATTATCACTAACTATTACTAATTATTACTATTTATTACTAATTATTAAAAATTATTACTATTTATTATTATTTATTACTTTTTATTATAGTTTATAAATGATTATTATTATTTATTACTAATTATTACTAATTATTATTATTTACTGTTAATTATTACTATGTATTAAATATTATTACTAATTATTACTTGTTATTGATATTTATGAACATTTATTACTAATTATTACTAATTATTACTAATTATTACTAATCATTATAATTGTTACTAACTAAACCGAATTTTTATTAATTAGTCCTAATTAATATTAATTAATCATAATTATTACTATTTATTACTATTTATTACTATTTATAGATTTTATTACTAACTATTACTATTTATTAATATTTAATAGAAATTATTACTAATTATTTATAATTGTTACTAGTTAAAAATAATTATTACTAATTATTAGTAATTATTAATTATTATTATTTTTTGTACTAATTATTACCATTTATTAGTATTTATAACTAATTATTTTTAATTTTTACTAATTAATATTAAATAATCCTTATTATTAATAATTAATCCTTATAAATCATAATTTTTACTAATTTTTACTTTTTATTACTAATTATTACCAATTATTACTAATTAAGAATATTTATTACTATTTATTGCAAATTATTACAAATTGTTACTATTTAATAGTTATTATTATTAAATATTATTAATTATTTCTATTTATTTATAATTATTACTAATTATTAGTATTTAGTAGTAATTGTTAATAATTATTACTATTTATTAATATTTATTACTAGTTATTACTAATAATTACTAATTATTAGCAATTAATCCTAATTAATCATAATTATTACTATATATTACTATATATAACTATTTATAAATAATTATTGCTATTTACATGTAATTATTACTAAGAATTACAAATTATTACTAGTTTCTTATAATTATTACTTATTAATCCTAATTATTACTATTTGTTACTATTTATTACTATTTATTACTAATTAGTACTATTTATTAGTAATTATTTCTATGTGTTACAAATTATTACAAATTATTAATATTTATAACTAATTATTACTAATTTTTACAATTTAGTACTGATTATTACTAATTATTTCTATTTAATACTAATTAATACTATTTTGTACTAATTATTACTAATTATAACTATATATTTATATTTATTACTAATTATTAATAAATATTACTAAATATTACTAAATAATACTAAATATTATTAATTATTGTTATTTATTAATAATTTTTAATAATTATTACAAATTACTTATAATTATGACTAATTATCACTTATTATGACTAAATATTTTGAGTTATTATTAATTATTATTTATTAATATTAATTAATAATTATTACAAATTATGAATGCTTACTTCTAATTATAAATCATTATCACTAATTAACACCAATGACTATTAATGATTAATAATTAATATAAACATTAATTGATAATAATTAATAATAATCACTTGTAATTATTTGTAAAAATAATATTGTTATATAAAATGATCTAATTCTTATTTAATTTAAATGTAGCTAATAAAAATAATTTAAAAAAAAATAAAAAAAATAAAAAAATAAAATAAAATGAATAGATAAATACCTTAAAAATAAATCTTCTAGAGGATCTAAGCCGCGATTGATGTTCCGATTTAAAACATTAAATTATGAAAAAAAATCAGAGGAAAATTCTATGTTGAGAAGGAGAGGGTGGAGAAAGGGGTGGAATGAGAGAAAAAACTGATGCGGGTATATGTAGGTTATATTATTTGTGACAAGAGGCCCATTGAAAATACCAACCGATTAAAAAGGTATTCGCGACGGGACCCATCACAAATACCAACCTACCGAAATTCAATTTGCGACAAGATTGACCACCCGTCACAAACACTAAAAAACATCATCGGGTAGTTGTGATAGGTATTAAATCTCATCGCAAATACCCTTCCCGCGGTTTGGCTCGGATGTGGCGCGGAACTGACCCAAACCTTATACGATGAGAAGAATCACCTCGTCGCAAATAACGGCTTAGTTGCGATGGGAAGAGGATCTTGTCACCAATAGTCTCTTTGGATGGACTATTTGCGATGGGACCCTCCCCCGTCGCAAATAACCCATCAAAAATACCCATTTTCCCAATAGTGACAAATCTATGTATAAGTATAAGGATAAAAAAACATAGAAAAATGTCACAGAATTTCTGTAAAGGATAGAGTGAGCAGCTTCCAAGAAATACATCTCTGTCTGGATACTACCAGTGAGTTCGGCTCTGGAAAAGATGTACCTAAGAGTAAAAACACTTATAAAATGTTCCAGGCCTAACTCCGGTTAATCTAGTACATGAAAATGGGCCTTGCTGGACATCTGAATTGACACTACTAGGGGATATTCATTGGTAACTCACGAACATTTCATGAACCATCATGAATTATTTTGGTAATACTTTTCTATTAATGACCAAGGATGAAGCTAAGCCATCATATATTAAGAGAGGTGTCGTGATTTAGATATCCTATAAGTAATTCATTCCATGATATGTGGGTTTCTCCTATGACATATAACGCTCACAATATGCATATTTTTTTAGTCGGTGGCGGGAAACGAAGGAAACATGATTGACATTGAATTTGATGGATGATTTGTGGATGGGTAGTCAAGTGGGATGATCACTAGAGTGACAGATGTTGTGATCATGTCTAATCATTTTTCATAGAACATGATTAACAATGTGTTTCTCAACGAATACTCATACTCACCAAGGAAGATAAAAAATGAGTTCATGGATAGTTAGGTTAATGGAGACCATGGAGGAAAAAGATTTAGTTTTCCTTATGTCAATAATGAGGAAATAATCAACTAATTGAATGTCTTAGAGAAAAAATATTTTTACTGTGGAAAACTAGGTCCCAAACTAAGTGAATGTAAAGAAAAAATGATTAGTTCAGTTAATGAAATAGATGAAAATATTGGCCGCCCTAATACATCATCAAAGGTTAAGTGTTTTAAGTGTTTAATAAATGGTCATTATGAAACTCAATGTACCAATATGAATTCTTCTGAAGAGGATCAACAAAGAGGTCCGAGTAATGGTTCTATTGCAGATGATCATGTGACTACAAGTGAATTGTGAAAGAAAATAGGTATTATAAAATAGGATGAGGTATCCTTGTTGATTTTAAAAGGATGAAGTGGAATAATAAAAGCTTTTATGTAATTGGGTTCAAGAATTATGTTATATGAATGGGGAAATATATAAGGTTTGTTAAGTTAATGTTATTTATTACTTTATTATAAGAACATAATGAATGGTTCAGATGGAATAGAAAAGTGATATATGGAAAGGTTATGACCATGTAAAACACATGATTAACAGAAATATAACTCTTAATATGTTCCTTATGTTATGATAATGTTGTTTAGATATTTATTTTTGGGATTTGGATAAGTAAATTGGACGGTATTGATTATCTTGGATCTAATTAAGGACATGATGAAAAGTATTTTAGGATATCATGGATGAAAATTTCAACTTATTGGATTTATAATATATATCTAGTAATCTATGGAATAAAGAAGCACAGATATTTTCCAAATGTATTTATAGTAATTCAAGTGGTTACCATATTCCATGAGAATTTACCATGATGGTAATCACATGTTAGGAATGTGAGTACCAAGACTAATTTGTGACATATGGGTGATCAATGTTATGCTGATTTCGTGACATTCATTCTAAAGTTTTGGATTTTCATATTTCATAGGGGTTATAAGGTTTACCATTTCATAAACTAGAAGTGGTCTATTGGATACAAGGGGATTCCCTCGACCTTCACTATTTTAGGCCTCCCTAAGGAGGGGTGGGATTTGGTCCCTTATTTCCCTTGTTTTCCTCTTGTTGCCTTGTACTTTCCTTGAATAATATTTAATAATTATGAGAATGGTAAGGTTAACCATTCATTAAATGTTTATACTAAATATCAATGTATGTATTTATGTATTGATATTGTCTTCAAAACATTGGTTAAAAGGCTATTTAGTGATTAACCTTATTTCATGGAAGTTCATCTATTTTATAAATTATATTAGTGTGGTTTTAGAAAAGGAGATCATGTATGATGGGTGAAAACCAGTCAATTTTGGAATGTCCAGGGTTTTTGAACCCATGATCGAAGGATGATACGGTTTTCATGACTACCACTGGCCTATGTGAGATCCTGGTTAATGTATAATTATTATTGATGAATAATTATATATGATGAAACAATAGTTTAAATTTTTATGTATTGATATTAGCGTACTTACCATAATTATTTTTAAGAATAGTTATAGATAAATAGTTATACTTTTAATTCTTTTATGGGCATTAATATCTACTAAAATTGTATTTTTGTGATTTGGGAATCAAGGTTAATTTCCAGACATCAATTTCTTGAATTTATGGATGAATTAGAAATAATTAAAAGCATAACCAAATAATGAACTTCTGTCTATATAAATATATCAAGTAAGTATATTTCCTTAAATTATTGGTCAATAAAGAAATTACTCAAAGATAAGATAGTTATCTATAGAATGTGGTCTTAATACCTTAATTTTTCTTGAGTGTATGGCCTTATAAATCATCCCAGGTTTATGAATTTGAGGCCCTAAAGTTTTTTTGATCATTCAATAATTTGTGATTGATAACCTCAATCACTCCCTATAAATATTTATACATCTCCTCCATGTCTAATCATTACTCCCAACCTATGTTCTTCTATATTGAAATGTAATTATATGTTACTTTGGGTAACTGTTATGGTTCCAACATTCTCATTTTGGGGGAAGTTTCGGTATCCATTCTTATGATGTGGGTTTCTATGAATGAAACATTAATGTATTAATCCATTGATAATTCAGATGAATTTTGAGGGAAAAGTCATTTTAAGGGGGTATAATGTAATGACCCTATATTTTGTGATTAATTATTTTCAAACTTATTTAACCTTTGTGATATTTTTCAGTTCACATAACACTGATAAGATTTTATTTTATATTAAAGAACTATGTTTGGCTTGCATTATACATAACACCATGTTAATTTTTAACTAAAAACAAAATAATTTTTAACTTCACTACATGGAACACTTATTTTAGGTTGTGACTTTGCATACATTACACACAACACTAACATTTGGTACCGAACATGAAACACTATGTTTCTACGAAATGTATTGTTATTATTATATTTAATTAACTAATATAATTATAATCCATTTGTTTTAAATAGTAATAGGAATAGTGATAACTAATTTTCAAATAATTTTAATAATGTATTTATATAAATAATCAATATTGATGATGAAATATATAATTTTTTTAATGTCATTATATGTTTTAAAATACTATTTTCTCAAAGGAACATCTTTTATGGTCCATCTATCAAAATTAATAAAATTAATTTTACCCAAATTTAGAAATTTATTTTGATTAATTAAACTTCAAATTTTTAATTTTGAATGTCAAAATTATCTTACGGTGAATTTTTATTATTTTTCAAAAAATAGTCATTTTTGGATGAATAGTGAAAAATAAAAAACTGTAATTCAAAACTACTTTTTCATATAACATATTTATACTGTTGGATTATTTTATAAATTGATTACAAAGTTTAATTGGATAATATTTTTATTAAATAATCCAATTTAGGTCATTGGAATAATTTCTTTTATTTTCTAGGATGTTGTTATTATACAGGTTTGTCCTACAATTACACACACCTCCATCTAATGGGTAACAAACATATTGTTCGCATGTACGACAAACTACCACCTCACTAAAGGATGATTGTTAATTTTTTCTTTTAACTATATCATGGTGAAAATTTTAATGGAAAATATGATTATATATTTTATATCTTATATTTTTTTATTACTTTAATCTTCTATTATAATTTTATATCATATATCATTATACATTCCATTTTGTGTTAATATGATATTTTATTTGAGGATGTGTGAACTACCGCCCCCTCAAAACGATGTGATTCATTCAAAAACTACATGCAATGTATTAATTATAGATTTAGTCAATATATTAAATATATAATAAAATAATTCTACTTTAATAAAGATATATATATATACACATATATTTCATTTTCTTTCTTTCTTTCAACATGATAATTAAACGAAATAGAGTTCATGCATATGTATAATGGTGTATTCCGTTTCATCGTACTATGTCCTATGCATTATAATATTACACCTATACTAAATATAAATTATATTTAAATCATGGTTTACATTTTTAGAATCTTTATACACAAATAATTACAAAAGATATAACATATTAATACACAAACGCAAAACAAATCAGATATTACTTGAAGGGAAACCTTAACAAAGAATTGTTAACAATTGGGTAATATAATGGAATAATCAAAACATATATAGTACTTGAAGTAATAATGTGGTTTTATTATTGATTTATAATAAATTGAAATTTATTATACATGAGGTTATAATGAGTATGACGATAGTCAAGACAAAAGGTAATGGGATTTCATCTCACTCTTTTATTTTTTGTGAGACACTGGCTTTATTCGCCACATATTCCTTTTGTGTGATGTGTATACTGAACATTGATGTAATCAGTGATTATTATAGTTAAATTTATGGGTATTTTTATATCAATTATATGACTTTTATTTCATGGGGTTTAAATTTCAAAATATACCAAATCAATTAAAAAAAATATTCTCAATTTTCATTCTTTGAGCCTCATGTTTTGTTATGCACCTCAATTTATATTTAGTTGTATATAATTTTATTTTATATGATATTACATAAATCAACATCTTTTCCTGATATTATGAGATAAATTTCATTTCATTTTATTAAATGTATTGTATGATCCCATGTTACCAAGTGATAGGAGTTTACTGAAATAATATCATAGGTTTTGAAGATTGAGTATGTTTATGCTTTCTTTGATGAAATCTTATAACACATCTCCCAAGTAGAATTCTGAATTTTATTCTCCTATAGTTATTCATGATATATTATTGTATTTTTACCAACTTTATACTCTTTGTTAAATAATATAGTTAAGAAAGTGTTTTTAATAAAATATGGCATTACCCTCTCTTTGGTCGGAAATCTATGTTCATTCAAAACCAAGTCTTCTAAAAATGGATTAAAATAATATTATACTAATATCATAAAATTACTAAACAAAATTTTGTACTTTTATTTATTTTACAAATTATTTTAAATTGATATTCTTGTCACTTTCCGAATGAGAAATTTTCCTAACCTTTTTACCGTGCAAAAAGATTTCTTTTTTTATCTTGTACAACGTAAACATATTTACCCACCATAATTTCATCTATGCTTCCTCTAAATTTTTAAAATGTTAATTTTTAAGAATATGTTTTTAAAGGTAATTTTCAATGAATTTTATTTTCAACAAAATTTCAAAAATCTTTTGTATGATTTTAAGGAAAATTGTTTTCAAATTTTTTTTAAACCTTATTTAAAAATTTCTATCTTATTTTGAAAGAAATGGATTTCAAAAATATTTCAATCATATTTTATATGTTTTAATTAATATGGTTTTCAAAATATTTTCAATATTATTTATAATTTTTAAAAGTGTTTTTAAATAAAACATATTATTATTATTTTTAGGCTTATTTGATAAGTTTTAAAGAAAAAATGTTTTCAAAATTATTTCAAGTCTTCTTTATAAGCATTCAAGGTAGTTTATATGAAAATTATTTTCCATTGGTTTTATGTATTAAAAAAAATTCAATGAAAAAATTATATTTTCCTCAAGAAATTATTTTGAACGATATTTCAAAATTATTTTCAATCAAATTTGACATTAATTGATGTTACTCATTACCATCTATGAAATTATCTAATGGTTCCTTTCATATTCTTTCTAAGAATGGGTTATGCTTAATGTCATGGACTTTATGTAACCCGTTTCTATTTCCGGAGTTATATGTTTTTGAAATCTATTTCTATTTCATGGATTATTCTTTTGATGAACTGATTATGAAAACTATTTATTTTTCCATAGGTTATGATATGTTTATATGTTTACAATACTAATTTCGTTTCATGTGATAAGATATGATTTATTATGATTTTGTGGAACATGAATGTATGATTTCACTATGAGACAGTTCAGACCTATATCTTCCTCTAATGAATTAGGTAAAAATTTATATATCATGAGATATGAACGGATGGAACAAAAAATGAAGTTGGTTCAGTATTATAGGGATGGAATGAGAAATGGAATCGGTTTAGTAATATAGTAATTGAACGAGGAGTGAACTTAGGTATGTAATACATGGCTGGAAGGAGGAGCGAACTCAGTTTAGTAATACAGGGTTGGAACATTATACAAACTCGGTACAGTAAATGAATTTTTTTACCAAGATGGAATTGGCATAAATGCATTGAATAATATGGAAATCAATATTATATGCATATGTGTTTTCCACAATTCCATTTTTTATTCCTATGATATTATTTCATGGATTTTGTTATTTATATCTTTAAGATTTATATATTATGAATTTCCATGATTTACATCGTGATTAATGTATATGATCTTTGATATCGAGGGTATGATATTATATTTTCATGATCATGTTCTCATACGCTTATACTCATGATTATGATTATATATATCTCTTCTTTACCCATGCTAATCATTTGAACACAACGTTTTTTTATCTTTCCTTCCCTATGTTATTAATATAAGTATATTGTTTGATGTGTCTAGTAATGGTTATTATAAAGAATAACCTAGTGGGTGATAATATAGCTCATTTTGTACCAGTGTTTATGTTTTCCATGATTCCAAAGGCACTAGACCAGTACAGTCTTTGGGAGACGGTTTGAATGATGTTTTAATTATTCTGCCAATGTTTTGTAATTTCTATTTATGAAAAGAAAGGGTCACTATATTTGGAATCAGATAAGTGGTGTAGTTCACCTTTGGAAGCTAGGATGAGAAAACCTTAGTGAGAGCCCAAAGGAAATGATGAATTATAAGTATAAGGAAGAGGAAAATCATAGAAAAATATCCTTTAATTTTGGTAAAGGATGGAGTGAGTGGTTTCCTATAAATTCATACACGATTGAATACTACATATGGATGTGTATATTACATAGATATACCTAGTACTAATAAATATGAAAAGATGTTCTGTGCCTGGCTCAGGGTAATCTGGTTAACAAAAATTGTCCTTGTTACACACCTGATTTGACACTCTTGGAGATATACATTGGGAATTCACAAACTCTTCAAGAACCTCCAAGTATGATTTAAATAAAATTTGGTTATGAATAACGTAGGATGAAACCAGGGTTTCATATATTAAGGAAGTATTTACGATTTGGACATCTTATTTGTATTTCTTTTCATGAATATGTGTTTTTTATGATAATTAATGATCACACTATGGTTCTAGTATTTGAAAATGGTGGAAACCAGAACGAATTGGATTAAAATTGAATGTGATGGAAAATTTATTGATGAGAAGTCAATTTTTATGATTACTGGATTCAAAGATTTTGTGATCACGTCAAAGTAATTTTTATAGAAAACGATTACAAAATTGTACCTTAATAAGATCTTTAACTCACCATGGAAGTGAAAGAATGAGATCACTCATAGTTCATTCAATGGAGACCGTGTAGGAAATAATATTTTTTTCATTCATGTCAATAATGTGGAAAGATTCTCCTATGGGAATGACTTAGAGGAACAATAAAATGTTTTGAATGTGGAAAAATGGATAGAAAGAAAGTGACCATAAGAGAAAAATGATGAGTTCCGTTAATTAAAAGGATGATAATATTGGCCTCCCTAAAACATCATTAAATGTTAAGTGTTTTAATTGTGGAATAAATTCTCATTATGCAACTCAATGTCTCTAGAGGAATGATCCTAAAGAGGATTAACATATGGGTATGAGTAATGGTTATATTGTTGTTGGTGATGATACTCAAGATAAAATGTGAAAGAAAAAATGTTGTTTTATAATAAGATGAGTAATCCAAGGTAATGGCATAAGGATGAAGTGGAAAATAAATGTTTTTAGGTATTTAAATTCATGAATTATGTTATATGAATGGTGAAATATATATGTTTTTTTCAGCTAATTTTTTTTCAATGGAATTACAAGAATACATTAAATGGTTCCGATGGAATTGAAAATTGATATAATGGAAATGTTTTAGTACCCCTGGTTACTATTATGTAACCCTTTCTTAGTGTTTTTTTGGATAAAGTATTTGGGGAAAATATGAGAGGGTTAGTTGATATTTCACTATGTAATGGGGGAAAATGAGAAGTGCATGGGTTCCATACGGTTTATCCAAACAATGTGTAAATCCTAGTTGAAACAGAATGAAACGGTAGATTTGAGCCAAAGAACGTTGGCACGATGTGAGCATTGATATAGAGACAGTGTGAGGAGGTCTTCTGAGGGACTTCCTAGATAGTAGCTAATGCACAGTTAGTGTATAGGTTGTATAAACGTGCGAACTAACTGTGTGCATGGATTAAATGAGATCCTAAAAAAGGATATCTCCCACGTGTTTGCCTCTAAGTTTCTATTTTTTTCACTTATGTTTCCATAATTCTGGATTTACATTCCTTGGAGGTATAGTAACCCCTTCCAAGTGATTTGGAGTCAATAATAAAGATTCTATAGGAATTTCAAACCCAGATTCTTGAGGTATGTGATCGTTCATCACCTTTCTTGATTGGTTCTTAGATCTACTTAGATATACTTCTCATATCGTCTAGGTTTTTTAATATATAAAAATATAATGAGTAGATATATGAAGTTTTATGTGAAATAAGTAATGTCTCAATCTAAAATTTGTTAGGATAATAGATCGAAGGTGGGTCCGTGAAGAATCGCCCTAGTTTTCTTAAGTGTTCATTGTCTATTGTCAAGTTTCACCAAAACCATTGAGGTAGGAAGATTCTCTCTGAAATCCTTTTCATATAATTTATTGGATTAGTTCAAAATGGAGTAAATTTGACAATATTGATTTTGAAATATTTTTTTAATACTTGCAATAAATCTCTTTAGAGATAATTTATGATTTATGGTAGATTTGTGAAATCAGGAGAAATTGTTGTGAAAAATGTTTTAGTTTATCGGATTAAAAATGGTTATTTTAAATTATGGATTTTTTATAATTAAAAATTTGTTTAATGGAAAAATAAGTTTCCAATAAAAAGGTTTTTTCATTGAAATGTTTTTTCATTGAAATGGTTTTGATGGAAAACAATTTTCAATAAAAAATTGATTTTATTAAAAAGGATTTTCTTTGGCATGGTCCTTGGGAATATTGGTGCATGAGTTCATATTGAATTTCTATTGATTGGTTGAAATATGAAATTTTTCTCAGTGCAAAAAGTAAAATGAAAAATAGGATATAATTACCTTGTTACGACTCGGTAGATCGACGAGAAACTGATCATGAGTATGGAACTATCATAACGTAGAATGAATGGTTGATTTTTTGGATGTGTGGAAGGAATTGGGTATGCCAAAGGAATGTGGAGAAATGGTTGTAAATCTTTTTATAGTTGTTTTCTTGAAAAATAACTTTCTAGAAAATGTGTTTCAATTTCACTTGTATTATTTTGGTTATAAGTTGTTTTTGGAAGCTTGTCTATATTTAGTTTTAAATTGTTTTGTAAAATTTTTCATATAAAATATTTTATGTAATTTTTCTAACTCTTCTATCCTAGCAGTGTGACTAGGTAAGTCATTGGTGAAACCTAATGAGTTTTATACACACACATGCTTTGTCACTCTAGTGCTTTTTTAGATTCTATATTCTAGGACTGGGTTAAAGGTAATGATTCGCATGTTTTTAGTATCACATTGTGATGCCCAAGCTATTTGGGGATCTTAAAAAATGGGGCATGTGGAGCTTGGAGTATTATGGTCTTCTTGGAGACTTCAGTTGGATTCCATTATTTACTTTGATAGTTGTTGATTCTTATTTTGTTTGACACTTTTGAGGGGTTTTTATGTGAATAAAGTAGTGGAGATGTCTTTGTTTTATTTATGCATCATTTAATGACTTGTTTGGTTATGGATTGCTTGATTAATTGTTTTATTGTCAAAGAGAAAATCAACCCCCACTTTCATTGAATCCATTTGGAATTTATTTCCACCCTTTGGCATCTTGGGTATGTCTCCTAAGGCCTAGTAATGAATCATTGACTAGTCAATATAATGAAAATTAGTGGTTCATTAAAAATGGTATCATTTTTTTATCTTTTCCTAACATGTAGTTTCTACATTCATGGTATTTGAGTTGATTCATCCTTTTCTCTTCCATGGGTTGTGATCTTATAAAGGATTAGGATTGTTGAGACATGAAATTCATAGAATAAATAGATGTTGCTAACCCGTTTATGAAGAAATTCAAGTTACCAGGGTGTTGGGTACAGAAGTGTTTTGGAGACACATATAGGATACCATAATCTCATTGTCATGGGTTTATCCAATGACGTGAGCAGGTCATGCATTTGAGGAATGACTTAACACTATAATTTCATAATTCATTTGCACTAATTTTTTATGATTTTCTGCAACGGGGTGAATTTTTAAAAAATGAAGAATTTGTTTTGAAATGAAATATTTATTAAAGAGGATACTTGGTGTATTTTGAAAATGGTTTTATTTTTTAAAAAAATAATAGATTTTTTTCAAAAGTGGATGAAAGTGGAATAAATTTTTCTTGGAAAACAATGTTGTGATAGTTTATGTGGTAGAAATTTAAATGATAAGCAATCATTTTCTAGATAGTGAAACTAAATAAATTTTCAGTTTTATTAGTTAATGAAACACAGTAGGAATCATAGAAACCAATCGGAAGAAGATGAATGGAACATGGTTCCACCATATCTACAAGTAAACCGTGATCTAGTTCAATACATTGTCCAGTAATTTCAGGTTTTAGACACAGTTAACTAAAGGGATGATCTAAGTCATATGGATCATTCCTTCCTGTTCATGAAATAAAATCCACCCATTTTTTGAGCTAGTTCTGAACCCGAGAAGGTTGAGGTGTGTCTTAGTAGGATGAATCATATCTTTGAGTTCATTGATACACCTGTGGATCTAATTTTCAAGATAGCAACGTATATTCTTGAGGTCTTGTACGCTAATGGTGGGATCTAGTATTGCATGCTGAAGAAGATCAAGGCCTTACATGGGAGGATTTTGAGGAATTTTTTAACATATAATTCTATCCCCACACATTCACGATCCACTTGTTGATACACATATTTATCTTAAAGTATTAAAATCTCTCTATCATAGAGTATGCAGCTAAATTCATGAATTTAGTACGAATTTCACTAGAAGTTGTAGCGAGTGTTTCTCTGAAGGCACATATCTTCAAATCATGGATATGGATGAAAATTTGATCAAAGATTGTGGTTTTATGTATTAATGATTATACAGAGATGGTGAACAGAGTAGAAGTGGATGAGTGAGTCATCTTTGGATATATGGGAGGAAGAAGTAATATGATCCATACTGAAAATGGTGGAATCTCTAATTCTGGTTGAAAGTGAAAGATATTTACCTATTTCCATGGTGGGAGAGAGAATGAAAGTCAATGAGCTGGATCAGTAAATATTACTCCCCGAAAAAATATCCAAATGGGATACGGCTAATGTGGATCCTTTGACCACATAAAAAATAATTGTATAGAACAACAAATATCATTCCATAATTCCAACATGATAGGATACCATAAGCACTTTTGTCATAATGCTACGATGTTGGGTGCTTGAGACACTTATCATGAGTTGCAAGCATCGTGGGCTTCTATAGGACGAGGCTATTAGATCCTATCTCATAAGTCTAATTATTCTATCCATGGTGATTCTCCAAATACCATGAATCCTCGGTAAGGGATATCTCAACAAAGCAACAAATAACATAGTGTAGAAACGAAAAAAATGTATAGAGATGAGCAGATGATTGTGGATGATCACGTTGGACTATCTATGATGAGGGGTGTGATTCTTTTGAATTCTACCTTTGTAAAAGTACATTTTGATACAAGTGCATCGTATTCCATCATTTTTTCTCATGTTTTTTACCTGCTATGTTTAAAACATGACATGATTCCCTCTATGATAAAAATACAAACTCTTATCAGTGAAAGAGAATGTCATGCCTTTGAGTGTAGATCACGTTCTATAATAGTGGATGTAGATAAGCTGAAATCGGACTTTTCAATATTTCTGATGGATTTATATGATGTTATCCTGGCTATGGATTGGATGATAATGTTCAATGATCACACTGACTGTAATAGGAGGACAATTAGTACATGACAAGGGACGACATCAAACATCTCTTCAAAAGGGAGAAGGTTCAGAGGAAGGGTGAAATGGGTCTATTGTCACTAGTTGTTGGAAATATCATTCCATTTGGTGGAATTTACATTGAAACCGATGGATGAGATCGAGGATGTCACTCTTCTAGTAGTGGTGGATCAATTTCTGGTTGTTTTTCTTGAGAACGTCTATGGGTCACCACCTATAAGGTAAGTTGATTTTATGATTGATCTCCTTCCAGGGACAAGTCCTGTTTTCCTTACATATTATAGGATTTCCCAATAGTGTTAAGATAATTGAATGTGTAGTTGGAGGTTTTGGAAAAAAAGGGTTTCATTTGTCCATGTACATCTCTGTGGGCAGTCCCGGTCTTGTTTGTAATGAAAGATGAACAAACTCTTCAGTTTTGCATAAATTATCCTAATCTTAACCATGTTACGATAATTAATAGGTATCCACTTCCATGAATTGATGACCTGTTAGATAAATTGAGGGGATCTAATTAATTCTCTAAAATAGAATTATGACCATGATATCATCAATAGTGCATTCAGATGGAATATATTATGAATACAGTATTCAAAAGTAGATATGAACACTACATGTTTATATTCATTCCTTTTGGTCTCACGAATGCACTAGTAGTATTCATGGCTTTGATGAACGAGATATTTAAGAAACATCTAGACTCTATTGTTATGTTGTTATTAGAATACATATTGTTGAATTCAAATACAGGGGTCGAGCATGAGGAACATCTACTGACATTGTTAAAAATATTGAGGAATCTCCATTTTTATGCAGAAAAATCTAAATGTTATTTTTGGATACAGGATGTACACTTTAATAGCCATGAGATTTTCAAAAAAGGTATTTTGGTGGATCCTGGAATGTTGGATGTTGTGATCTCATAGAACCCACTGAAGAATGTCTTTGATATATGATATATTTTTCATATAGCTAATTATTACTAATGCTTTGTGTGTGAATTATCATGGATAGACTTACCAGTGATAGCATTGAAAGAGAATAATTCTCCATTCCAACGGTTATAAGAATACTAAAAGTATTTCAATGAGCTAAAAGTTCATCTTACATCCGCACCTATATTGATTTTTCTAGAATTAGGGTGTGGATAAATGGTGTATTTTGATGCTTTAGGATCTGGGTTGGGATATGTTCATATTCAAGGAGACCATGTTGTGGCTTATGGTTCAAGGTAGTTTAGAGTGTATGAGAATAGTTACCCAACATGTGACTTGAATTAGAAGCAGTCTTCTTTTCTATGAAGACTTGGTTTTAGTATCTCTTTGGTGACAAATTTAATTTGTTCATAGACCACAAAACATTGAAACACATTTTCTCATAGCTAGATTTGAATCTGGGGAAATGATATGGATGGATAATCTCCAATTGTTTTACATTGACTTCATTTATACACAGGGAAAAGGGATTTTGGTGGGTGATTCATTTAGAAAAAGAGCCATATGCTCATTAAGAAAAATAGGATTTAGATGAATTTCAGTTGATATCGGTCCTAGACAACATGAATATGGAATGTGAAGACCAAGGTGATGTTGCAGTTTTCTTTTTTACCTATGCTTGTTCCTAATTCTGTGCATATGGTCAAAGAGACACAAATGTCTGATGTATAATTCGATTATATGAGTTCAAAACTCAATAGTGGGGATACTATTGAGGGATAGAAACATGATGTGAATGAAATGATGTGTTTTAATAATTGAATGGTTTTACCAATATTTTGTCAGGAACAAATTCATCATGCTTAAAACCATTCGAGATCGGCTATAAATTTGTGTACATATAAGAAATATAAGTTGTTGAAGGTGTAGTCTTAGTAGAGAAGCATGAAAATGAATGTGGATGAGATTGTTTGAAAGTGATTAACTTTTCTGTAAGATATGGTAGAACATCAAGGAATAGTTGGTAGGTTGTATTATTTACTGATTGAAGTGTGTAAAAAAAATCAGATAGCAATGTATTTTTTAAAAGGTCTTCCATGAATGGTCTGTAAACATGATGCCATATGGGTGATAGTGGATCATTCTACCAAATCAGCCAATTTCATTTGTAATTGTGAGACTCAGATAGTTTAATAACTTTATAAAATCTAGATATAAGAAGTTGTAAAGAGGCATAGAGTAACAGTGTCAATAGTCTCAGATATAGATTCTAGGTTCACGTATCATTTCTGTAAATCCTTATAGAAATTACTTGGAAATAAGTTGAATATGAGTAGGGTGTATCACCCTCAGAAGGATGGGAAATCCGAAAAGACGATGCAGATGGTGGAAGACATGTTGTGGTCTTATGTAATTGATTTTGGTGGCTCATATGAGGTGCACTTACCCAAAGTGAAGTTCTCATATTATAGCAGCTATCAGGACACAATACGTATGGCTCAATTTGAAGCATTTAATGGTTACCCTTTTTGTTCCCCACTATGTTGTGTGTAAATAGGTGAAACATCACTAGTTGGCACAATCCTTGGCCAAGAATCAAAAATGAAGTTTCTGTTAATCAGAATGAGGTTGGAGATAGCTCAGAGTCATCAGAAATTTTATTCGGACTGTCATTGAAGGATGTTTTCATTTTCCATGAGTGATATCATGTTCTTGAGGATCTCTCAAAGACTTGGACATTGTCAGTTTGGGAAATAGGGCATGTTATCACCAAGATACATTGGCCCTTTAGATATACAAGAATGGATTGAATAGGTGGTATATCGGTTGGCATTGCCACCATGGTTCAGTTTGGCGAATAGTGTTTCTATGTATATCAGTTGAAACAAGTATGATCTGGATCCTAACCATGTGATCAGATGGGATCACATTGTCCTAGAGCCAGATTCTTCATTAGTACATATCACGGTGCAGATTGTGGATGGACAAGAGAAAGTATTGCATGGAAAAAGAATCGTTCTAGTGCAAGGCTTTGGGAAACATGATCATATTCATTGAGAAACGTGGGAACGTGAAAAAAAATGAATGTGAAATGGGAAGAAATCATTCTGGGTTGTGATGGTTTTCTACTTTCTGGGGACAAAGAGACAGATTGTGGGGAGATTGTAGTACCCCCAGTTTCTAGTACATAACATTCATTTGTGTTTTTATGGAAAATATATAAGGGTTAATTTGGGATAGTTTGGTGATCTTTTTCTATGTTTTGGGGGGTAAAGGAGAGCTGCATGAGCTGCTCATGGTTTATCCAAACCATGCATAAATCCTAGTATAAATTGTTCGCATGTAAACATTTGATGTAGAAAGCATTAGCATAGTGTGTTCATAGTTAGGGAGACCATGTGAGGAGGTTGTGCGGGGCTCTACCTAGATTGTATCGAATTCATAGTTAGTGCACTATTTTTTTAACCGTGCGAGCTCACCATGCACATGGTTTAAATGAGATCCTAAAATGGGGGGTCTTACACATATTTTCCTCTAAGTTGCTCATTTTTTCCCTTAAGCGTCCATAACTCAGGATTTCACTTCCTTGAAGGTAGAAGAACATTTCCCATGTGATTTGGAGTCAATTTGAAGTATTACCATTGTGGTTTGAAAAAGTATTATTGAGTTATGTGATCATTCATCATCGTCCATGATCGGTTCATAGATCTACTTAGATATACTTCATCTATCCTTTTGGTTTAGTATATCTACACCTATTATGGATAGATATATGAGGTTTTATTTCAGAAAATTATATTTTTGGTCTTGATATATCTAGGATTATTTATCTAAGGCGGTTTTGTAAAGAATGGACCCAGTTTTCATATGTGTTCTTTGTCTGTTGTCAAGTTTCATAAAAAACATTGATGTAGGAGGATTATCCCTTGACTCCTCTTGATATAATTTATTGTATTAGTTTCAAATGGAGTAAATTGGATAATATTTATTATTAAATCTTATTTTGATATATGTAAAAGGTATATTTAGTGATCATTTATTGTTTTTAGTAGATTTTTAAAATCTAGATAAATTATTCTGAAAATTATTTTATTTTCATGAATTTAATGTGGAGATTTTAAATTATGGATATCCTAGATTTAAAAATTGGTTTGATTGAAAAATATGTTTTCAATAAAAATGGTGTTTTATAGAAATGGATTGGCATTGAAATAGTTTTGATGGATAACAGTTTTCAATATAGAGTTGATTTTATTTAAAAGGATTTTCTTTGGAATGAACCTTGGTAATATTGGTGTGTGAGTTAATATTGTGTTTCTAGGGCATAGTTTGAATATAACCTTATGCTCAATTTAAAAGGTCAAATGGAACATGAAATATAACTAACTTTGGATGACTTAGTAGACCGACGATAAACTGGTCATGAGTGTGGAACTTTCATAATGTAACATGCATGGTTAATTTTTGGATGCCTATAATGAATTGGGTGTGACAAAGGAATATAGATTAATGGTTGTAAATCATTGTTTAGTTTTTTTTGAAAAACTAACTAGATGTAAAATTTGATTTGATTACACTTGTATGATTTTGGTTATAAATGGTTTTGGAAACTTGTTTATATTTAGTTATAAACTTTTTTGAGAAATTTTTTTATATGAACTATTCTATGTAAATGTTGATAAATCATCTATCCTAATGGCATGAGAAGGGAAGACATTGGGGAAAAACTACTGAGTTTTGTACTCACCATGGCTTTGTCACTTTGGGGATTTTGCAGATGTTATCTTCTAAGATAGTGGTGAAGGTAACTCTTCCTCCGTTTTTAGCACCACTTCGTGATGTCTAGGCTGTTTGGTGATCTTGAAGAATAGAGAATATGGATCTTGGAGTATTGTGATCTTCTTGGATTCTTTAGTTGTTTTTTGTGGTATACATTGATATTTTTTGAGTCTTCTAATGTTACATACATTGGAGTGGTTTTGATATGAATAAAGTATTGGATATTTTATTCTTTTATTTATTCATTATATAGTGATTTCTGCAATTATGTATTTCATGGTTAATTATTTTATTATTAAATGGTAAATAATACCCCACTTTTATTGAAAGTATTCAGAATTTATTTCCAGCCTTTCGCATCTTGGGGATGTCTCTTGAGGACAAGTAATGAATAATTTTCTTTTAATTCCAATGAGAATTAGTGGGTCATTACAATGGTGATGTCCACAGAATAAAATTATTAAGGTAAAGACAACCCCTAATATGGTCCATATGTTATCAGATTTTTTTTGGATAATGATATATGGGATATGAATAATTTAATTAGACAACACTGATTACATTGGAACTAATTGAGGATATATTGACAAGTACTTCGTGCTATAGTGAAAGAAGTTTATAGCATCATTGATTTAAGTAATATATCCATTAATCTATATAATAAGGAATAATTCATGTTTTCCGAAAGGCTTTTTGGAAATTTAAGTTGTTACCATGTTCCATGAGAAATTACCATGAGGGTGTTCACATGTTTGGAATGTGAATACCATGAGCTAATTATGATATATGGGTGATCAATGTTAATATGATTTCTTTAGTTTATTTATAATTTTTTGGATTTTCATCTTTCCGAGGGGTTTTAAGCTTAAACATTCATGAAAATTTTTAGTTAAACATCAGAGGAGGAATTTATGTATTGATATTTTATTGAAAACCATGGTTAACAAGAACTTTAGTGAGTTACCTTATTCCAGGGATGTTCTTCTATTTTAGAAATTATATTAGTGTGGTTTCAAAAAAGAAAATCATGTATTATGGGTAAAAACCAATCATACTTGTAAGGGTCATGGGTCTTGAACCCATGAACAAAGGATTATAACGGTTTCATGCCCACCACTGTCATACATGATGTCTTGGTTAATTTATAATTATTTTTTGTGAATACTTATTTATGATGAAATAGTAGTGTTACATTTTATTTTTAGTGCTTAATTTATTAACCATATTTATTTTTAATAATATTTATAGATAAATAGTTATACAATTAATTATTTTATGGGCCTTAATATCTACTATAATTGTATTTCAGTGCTTCGGGCATTAAGGTTAAATTCAATACATCCATGTATTGATGTAATGGGTAAATTTGAAATAGTTAAATGCACAAAAAATCAATGAAATTTTTTTCGAAATATATCTAGTATTTATATTTCGTAATATTCTTGGTCAAAAAAATAATTACTCGATGATACTATAATAATCAATTAAATATTTCTATTACATTAACTTTTGTTAAACCGATGGCCTTATAAATCGTTGAATATTTATGAATTTGATACCATCATCTAGTCTTTGATCATTAATTTATTTGAGAATGATGACCTCAATAACTCCCTGTAAATATTTATGCGTTTCCTCCATGTCCAATCTTTACTCCCAACCTATGTTATCCTTTGTGTAAACCTAGTTATATGTTACATTTGTTAACCATTATGGTTCCATGATTCCCTTTTTAGAGAAGTTTTAGTTTCCATTTTTACAATGTTGGTTTTTATGAATGAAACATTAACGTATTAAACTATTGATAACCTAGATGAATTTAAAGTGTACAATTGATTTTTTATGTGGGGAAGAATGTAATACCATAATATTTTTTGAATTATTTTGTTGTGAATTTATATAATGTTCATGATAATTTTAATTTCACATAACACTGAAAATATTCATTTCATCTTAAATAACATTTTATGGATTTAGTAATATGAAACGCCATTTTTATTTTGAACTAAAAACAAAATAAATTTTAGCTTCACTACATGGAACAACGAGATTAGCATTTGACTTTTCATACATTACATACAACACTAACTTGGCATACGTGACACACAACACCATGTTTATACGAAATGTATTTTTATTATTATAATTATTTTAATGATATGATTATAATCTACTCATTGAACATAGTAATATGAATAGATATAACTAGTTATTAAATATTTTTTATATTTATTTTATATAAATAAAAGATATTGATGATGCAAGATATAATTTTTTGTAAAGTCATTATACTACTTTCCCAAACTAGATACTTCTAATGTACTTCTGTGAAAATTAATAAAATTAATTTTTCACAAAGTCAGAAATTAAATTTAATAAAATAAACTTAATTTTTTAATATCTTTTGTCAAAATTATATCAGGTTAAATTTTTGGGATTTTTTTGACAAACATCATTTTTTGATGAATAGTAAAAAGTACCAGATTTTAATTCAAAACTACTCTTTAATCAAATTTATTTATAAGACTAAATTATGTTTACATTGACATATAAGTTGAATTGGATAATATTTTTATTAATTAATTTAATGTATTTCATTGGAATCAATTTCACTTCGAAATTGGGTATAAAAACAATGCATAATTGTAGACGTTTTTAATTTAAAAACTCGCATAGTCGTCCTGTCAGCAAGATTAATTTCAAATTAATTTCTAAAAATTTTATTATTAGAATTTTGAAAATTTGATTCTGTATTTTTAATAAGAATAATATATAATTTCATATATCTTATACTTAGTATTTTAAAAAAAATAGTGAAAATAATTAAACATTACTATATTGATTAAGGTAAAATTAAGCTTAACTAAGGAATAAACCTCGAATTTAAGACCCAAAATGACATATAAACCTGTCTAACGCCAATTTTATGGCCATTTTTCTGTCATTATCCTACCATTATTGAGTGTTTTTGGTTACATATGCCTTTTCATTTGTAAAAACGTAGGTGCACAAAAATTGTTTTAAAAAATTTCATGTGTGTCCTTTCCCTTCCTAATAAAATGCAACCACCTCTACATATTCTACACACATAAAAACAACATTGGTTCAGACCATATATAAAAAATTAAATTATGAAATTCTTATAATACTTCTTGAATCATCTCTTTGGGATGAAATCAATACAAGGAATCCATTTGGAACAAACCAAAAAGAGGTCCCTGATGAAGATATATCATCTTCTCTCAAGATCCTCTATATTATTTTCATTCTATACCCCATAAAATCTCTTCAATCCATTATTATATAAAAACAATACAAAAATTATATTATGTTGTTATTATAATTGATTTAGCTACACTTACACACACCTCCATAATTGGCAATGAACATATTGTTTACGTGTACGGAGAACACCCGCCTTACTGAATGATGATTATTCATTTTTCATGTACCACCTTTAATGGTGTAAATTAAGATGTAAAATATATTTATATATTCAATATATTAAATTTATTATGTATTTAATCTTATTTAATAATTTTACAACACATAAATTAATACTTTATTTTCTATGTTAATACGATATTTTGATTTGAGTAAGTGTAGACTACCACCCCCTCAAAGTGATGTGATTCGTTAATACACTACATGGAATATATAATGGATTATTTTCGTTAATATATATAAAATATATAATATAATAGAGCTAAATTAATAATGATATATATAAATATATGTATTTTACTTTCTTTCTTTCAACATGACAATTAAACAGATATAAAGTTCATGCGTATGTACGGCTTACCGTCTCCAGGAGTGGTGTATTCCATTTCATACTTATATATAATATAGATTATTATAATAAAAATATAATGAATTTAAATTATATTTTAATAATTTTTTACATTTCTGAAATCATGATACAAATATAACTACCATAAATATAACAAATAAAGACAACTGAAAGAAACAATATGGATATTTCCTAAAGTGAAACCATAACATAGAATTGTTGAAAAAGTGGGTAATATAAAGAAAAAAAAACATATATCGTATTATAAGTAAAAATATTATTATTTTATAGATTTAAAACAAATTTAAATTTATTATACAAGATTTTTGAACAATAATGAAGAGAGTCAAAACACAAGGTAAGGGGATTTCATCTCACTTTTTTATTTTTGGGAGATACATGCTTTATTCAAAACCCACTCCTTTTGTGTGGTGTTCTTACTTAACATGGTTGTATTAAATTATTATTATATTAATATTTATTTGAATTTACATATTTATTTTATTATCTTTATTTCATGGGGTTTACGTTTTAAAACTCATGAGATCGTTAAAAATTTTTTGTCTCAGTTTTCCTTCTTTGAGACTCATGTATTGTTAGATTCATAAATATATTTTAAATTGTATATACTTCCATTTTATATGATATATCATGAAGATAAATATTTACATTATATTCTAATATTCATTAATTTTATTTTTCGTACATGGATATTGTGATCCCATGTAAAAAAGTGATAAGAGATTATTGAAACAATATCATCACTTTTCAAGATTGCTTATGTTTATGCTTCATATAACCCATATCTCAAGAAAATTCATGAATTTTATTTTCCTATGGTTATTTATGATATATTCACATATTTATCCATAGTTCTACACATTGGTACATATGATAGTTAAGAATGAACTTTTAAGAAAGACCAATATTACCCTCTCTTCGGTCGGAAATCTATGTTCCTTCAAAACCATGTTTTCTATAAACGTATTCCAAGAATATTCTACTAATATCTTATGATATTTAAAACACGTTTATTACTTTTTTTTCTTGTACTAATGATTTTAAAGGAATCTTATTGTCACTTTCCTAATGAGTCATTTATTAACCTTTTTACCGTGTAAAAGTAATTTTATTTTTACCTGTTAAGACATATACAGATTTACCCACCCTAATTTCATTGAAGTTTACTTTGTATTTTTGAAAGGTTATTTTTTATCAAAATGTATTTAAATTTAATTTTCAATGAAAATTATTTTCAAAACTTTTTCAAGCTTCATTTATATGTTTTCAAGTAATCATTTTTTTCATTTCCTTTTCTCAAGGATTATTTATATGTTTTCAATGTATTTTCAAAGAAATAATTTCAATAAAATTTCAAGATTATTTCATATATTTTCATGTAATTTTTTTTTAAAATAATTTTTTATCTTTATTTATATGTTTTAAATGTTTTTTCATAGAAAAATGTTTTTAAAATATATTGAATCTTATTTTGTAATTTTTCATGGAAAAAGGTTTTCAAACTGATTTGAATTAATTTTTATATGATTTTATGGTATTTCCTATGAAAATTATTTTTAAATAATTTTTTGTAGTAAAAGTACTTTTTAAAATAAGAAATGATATTTTCCTCGTGAATTTTTTTAAAGATGTTTCCAAATTATTTTCTATATAAGATGGTATCTAGTGATGTTACTCATTCCATTCTATGAAATGATCTAATGGTTCTATTCATATTCTTTCTATGAATGTGTTATACATTATTTAATGGTATTTAGGAAACATTTTTCTATTTCATAGGTTATATGTTTTTCAAATCCATTTCACTTTAATGGGTAATGATTTTTATAAACTGATTTTGAAACTTGTATCTTTTTACAAAGGTTATGATATGTTTATATTTTTATGATACCTATTTAATTTCTTGTGTTAGGATATATTTATTTGTGATTTTGTGGAACATTTATGAATAATTTCACTATGATATGGGTGGTAGTTATATCTCCCTCTAATGCATTGGGTAAAGATTTATATCTCATGAGATAGACATGGATGGATATTGAATTGAACTCGGTTCAGTATTACATGGTTGGAAGAAGAAATGAACTCAGTTCAGTAATACAGGACTAGAACAAGGAGTGAACGCAGTTCAGTAATATAGATCTAGAATGAAGAGTGAACTCAGTTTGATAATATATGGTTGGAATGGGCTATGTCCCGATTCAGTAAAGGATGTTGTCCACCAAGGTGGTGTTGGAAGAAATTCCTTGACTTCTATATAAATAATTATTATATGCTTATGTTTTTTCCATAATTCCATATTTTTATTCATATTCTATACATTCATAGATTATGTTCTTTATTCCATTATGACTATTGGCTTATAAACCTCCAATATTTTCATCATGACTCATTTATATGATCTTTGATAAGAATTGTATGATCTTTTATTTTCATGATCATGTTCTCAAACCCTTATGTTCATGATTATACTTATATATCTCTATTATTTATCCTTGTTGAGCATTTGAGCTCACCCCTTTTTATGTTTCCATCCCCTGGTTTTGAATTTGTGTATAATGTTTGATGTTTCTAAAAAGGGTGATAGTTAAGAATAACCTAGTGTGTGATATTGTAGCTCATTTATGTATCAGTGTTTATGTTATTTGTGATTCCCATGGAACTAGACTATTATGGTCTTTGGGAATCTGGTTGTATAATATTTTAAGTATTTTAAAAGTTATGTATCGTCTATGTATGAAAAGAGAGGATCTCTATAATGTATCACATACCTTCCCACTATTGAGTCTTGGTACCATTTATTTACTACTATGTGTAAGCCTTTATCATTCCCTCATTTACTATCTCCTCATTGTGTACCATTAATGGAATATATATAATATGGGCCCCCTACTAGCTGTATTTCATAACCATGTCCTCATTTGTGATCTCACCAACTGTGATCTACCAATGATCCATAAATTATTTGGTCCACTAAATAGGTACAATCACCAACAATAATAACATGTTTAGTTTCCAAGATATTGTACAAAAAAAGGGTCACTAATTATTCAATTATACAACAAAACATTGTTAGTTACCTCATTGTAGTAATCAATTATACCTAATTTCAAACTTATCAGAACCATTCCTCTTTGTATACCGTAAAATTTGAAGATTTCATGGTCATGGTGAATGATATTAAATGAAGCATCATGGTCTTAGTTTCATTAAATTAAAAGGTAACATCACTTATCCCTGGAAACATGCCCTTGAATGGAACTACAATTTCCATGTTTACACGAACATAAAAGGACCCATAATAGTTATTGTCACATGACACTAAAAGATTTAATATCCCATGTTAAGAAGCACCGAACTATGTGCGTTATCATTATGGTTACATGGATACATAGAAATACACTCTCACATGACCTATCACAATTACAAAACACCTACCACCTCTCTTAATGGTGATAACATTAATAGCACCCACCTTTGTGGATTTAAAACATAGTTTAACCACTTATCATGGGAAAGATAGATAAACTATAACAGATACTAATGTTCATTTCAATGCCTGGTAAAATTGGATTACTCTCATAAACAAGGTATCTAGTATCATTATCATTAATTAGTTCAGGAATATCTATTAAATATATCAGATATCCAAAGAATATTTAATAATACCAGTAATAGGATGAGTCAACCTCCCCTAATCTTAGATAATATGTAATTAAATGTGGAATTGGTATATCCCAATTTTCATATTCGATTTTAAAGAATGTCTATAGCCCAACAATAAAAATAGGGGTGTAATATGCAAATTGAATAGAATTGGTGAACGTGAAATGAAATCCCTTACACTTGAAATAGATCTATGGACTACGAATTTTTTTTTTTGATAAAATAGTAATGTGTTCCATTTTGGTGATTTCCTCACCAAATTCAATGCAAATTCAATGCTACCATACCATATTATAGGTAACTATATGACAACATAGGCTATTGCAATCCTCAAGAAGATACCTCAAACATATTCCAAATCTATGAAAATGGGGTTGTCCTCTTATTACTAATGAAAATTGTCACCAAACTAAACCATCTTGAATTAGGCCATAAATTCTATTGTGTTAAAATACTAATTAATGAATCCATTTAAACCTTGCTGGAAGATCACAAAAAACACTTTGAGATGAATATTAATATATTGTTTCATCGAAAAAGGACTACGGGTAACCAAGGTCTACTAATGGACATATCAAATCACGTTGGGAATTTATCCATTGATTAAATTAAAACATATATCCCTTATATGAATGATGTTTAGGGGGAATCAACTACATCCCAACCTCTACTTGGGAACTACCTAGTACTTCTCTAAAAAACAGCCATCAATGTCAGTGCTACCCATCCTCCACTCATCATAAATATATTTATGAGGTTACCATATAAATCATGGGCCCATTTTTGAAAATTAGGACACATAAAAGGAGTGATATTTAGTTGAAGTTGTTTATTAGATATTGGGAAACTGTTTACACCCATGTTCCCCTTAATACTCATAAACCATGTCATACTATCCCGACAACATCTGAGTAGCCATAAATGTGGGATACAACTAACTAGTTATGCCACCCACATTGTGTGGCCATAATTATGACAAATATTTTAACCATGAATGACTAGTCAAAACCATCATAAATGAAGGATATTTGAGGACAATATATAATCTAATGGTGGGTATATTTCACTATTTACACTAAAATCCTTATTCTTTAGTGGTAAAACATGACATTAGTCCAAGTAAAATGAAATCATAGTCATGAGGTCATCTCTATAGTATTTCAACATGTAACAGTATATTTATTCAATATAGCATCCATAATGAAATTCCTCTTAAATCACTACAATCAGTAACTCTAGAGGTCCTTACCATAGTACCTAATACGATGGTCAATCCAAAAACAATATTAGTATTAATAATAATGATCCTCTATTTAGAGAATGTTATGGAGGTAATCTCTATAGAAAGAATATTGATTGGACTGGATTTCCAATCCTCATCGAATCATCAAAAATCAGTAGTTAATGCATGCATATCATAGGGAGTATAAATAGAAAATTGATTTTCATGATGGAACATTGAGGATGATATGATCATATTACTTGAGGAGAAACATAGTTTTTCACCTACTTAATATAATTCACCGAAAGTACTTATTTGTCTTTGTATTTATTTATTTTATGAATGTAACATAATTTGAGAAAATATATAAAATGCTGAAAAAAGTAAAATGAAATAAAATTATTGAATGTGATTAGTAATGAATGAACTTTTCCTTTGTGGTTTGGTTTATTGGTTCCAAAATTCCCCATGTTAGTGCTTTAAATTCAGTTTGATAATTCAATTTTGTATTCTCATGCATGAATTAGTATTATTTTATTTATTGGTGTGAAATCTTGAATTCCTTCAGCAAAATAAATTTCACCTCCCCATATAATCAAGGATTATGAATCACATCAATCATGAATGTGACAACTTCTAGGACCCAACTCTGTCGTATGTCGTTCCATCCACTAAACAGCTCAACTTCAATGTATAAAGATGTTATGTTTATTGGGAGAGAGGGAAAATATTTAAATAAATAATATAAATGGGGTTGAGTTTAGTGTAATATAGAATAATTGTAACAATAATGAAAATCACTATTTCTCACCACATACATAATAAAACATTAGAATTTATGAATAGAATGAATAGAAATCACCACATACCACCCAGGCCAAGCCTCAAGTTATCCCTTCATTTTCAAGGTTAGTATGCCACTATAGAAAGAAAAAGATATAATGAAAATAAGAGAATAAAATTAAAATACTAGAAGATAGAGAGAGAGAAGAATATAATTAAATTTAAAATAAGAACTGAATAATTAAATTATACACATAAAATAATAAAATAAAAAAATAATAAGAATATATTTGGAGAATTAAAAAAATATAAGACAGAAAGAAAATATAATTAAAACACAGAATTCAAAACAATATAAAAGAAGAAAATATAAGAAGAAAAAACCCAAAGATAAGTGGTGTATGAAACACAATTAATAATAATTCATGTATTTTATTATATGAGTTGAATGATTATAAAAACCCCCAAAAAATAAAAAAAAATTAAAAAGTATTAGTGCCCTCAATAGAGCATCCTCGTTAATAGGTGAAAACTCTATATAAGTGGGGTACATCTCAATTTATAGTGGATGATTGACTAATCTCTCCTTCATTGGTAAAGTAATATCATTAAAATCTAATACAATTTTTAATAATGATATCTAAATATTTTAATTTTTTAAATATTTGTATCTATTAGGATTTCCAATATAAAAGTATGGACAACAGACATATAAAGGCCTTGTATGTACATATAAGGCCTGAATGTTATTCTTGAGGGAATTAATTGATTTTAATGGTGTTGGGAACATAGAATTTTTTCTTGGTAGATGGAAAATTTGGAAATATTTAGAAATGGTGGTCTCCTATTTAATATGACCTTCAATGTGTCTATATAATGCCTTGAGTGGATTCTTGGTGGTCGAACGAGGGTGATAGTGGTTATCCGAGGAGGTGGTAGTGGAGGTGATCCTGAGCTTGTGATATCTAGGTGGTGTACATGGATATCATTGATGATTTAGCGAGTGGCTATAGATGTCAAGAGGAAGAGCCAGGAAAAATATGGGTGACATATTCTATCTAGGTGTGGGTGACATCTCTTATCTGGTGATTTCAAAATAATAAATAATAACTTACAAACTAATATCCCACATCTAAATGAAACATGGGAGCACAAATTATTTTTAAGAACACTTGTTTGATCAGTTCTCATATTTCATATAGTGAGTATGGGATCTCACAAAACACATCAACACAAACACGTGGTTGCATAGCCCTTGTGGTCCTTGGCCCATCCTTTACTCCTCAAAGGGTTGACCTCCCCTTCCCATGCCACAAAAAATGTTTCGTGACCCCATGCTATAGCAGATCTAGTAGGCCATCCTATTGGGTTGCATGATTAGATGAACCTCTTGGGATTTCTAAGTGTTGTGTAGCCCTTGGTTGAAAGATTTCATGGGCCTAGATCATTTTTTTGTTGGTTAACCACCTGAAAAAATATAAACAGCTTATAAATTATTTGAAACATAATACCAAATACTTTAAAAATAAAATAAATACTCAAAACTCAACAATATTAATTCATTTAATCCAAATTTAGTTCCACATTTATAAATACCCACTTTGTAATAAATCATTTAATTACATGGTAATTACTGTTGAAAAAACTAAATATCCTTAGAATATGTATAAATTTTTTTGAATGAAATTTGAGTGTGCAAATAATCATGGAGGTCCTCATTGTGGAAATTGATCCGACAACTCTTTAGTCTTTCCATAGATCATCAGATTTAAAGGTATTTTACATTGTATCGTAATAAATAAATCTAGATTTATTACTCATAGATTATTCTACAAAGGACCACTCAATATAACTTAAATAAATAACTCTTGAGGACCTCTCTAGAAAATCCCTTTAAAGGACCTATCGACAAAACCAAAATAAAAAAATATTGAATTATTACCCATAGAATATACTATAAATGTCTTCCATATATATTCATAATAAATAAAATTTGAAGTTCCTCCCAAATTATTAGTTTTGAATAACCTCTATGTAGCACCATAATCAATAACTCAAGCGGTTTTATCCAAAATGTATACTTCAATAGTCCTCCCTACCATACAATTTAAAAAAACTATAGTGGTCCTACCCAAATAGTTTTTTATGATGGACCTCATCAAATTACCATTATGAACCACTCTAGAGGTCCTACCCAGAGAATATTTCACAAATTCCTTTACATGGATCCATAATCAACAACAATAGGGGTCCTCTATAGAGTATCCACTATGATGGTTCCCCTTATAAAACCATAATAAAAAACTCTAAAGTTCTTTACCAGATAATTAATTGTAAAGTTCTTCCATATAGTAATATAATTAGAAAATATAGTGTAATTCTCTTATTTAGTCATGATGATGATCATCTCTACAACACCATAATCAGAAAACTTTGTGGTCCTCCACATATCACCTGAAAAGAGGGTACCCATGTTGTAATATGATGATCAATCATGAATTCCCCTCTCATGAAAGTTATAGATGTGATCCATGCAACATAAATATTGGTTATATGGAATTTCTCCCGTTTCTAATTCTTCAAAAATTAATAATCATAGGGGTCATGTCCATGGAAACTAAGAAAAAAATTATAGAGGCCCTCCCTTAAGCATCTTCTAAGAAGGTCCTCCCCAAAACAACATAATCAATATCATTGGTTTTCATCCCTATAGAATATGTTATAGAGACCCAAAATATGATAACGAAAACAATTAATTTGGGAATCCTCTATTTGAATACAACAAATAAATTTATAATTGTATATGTCCATAATGTGGTAATTAAACTAGTAACTCTGGACTTCATCCCCAGGGTAATATGTCTCATAGGTCCTCCCAATGATAATGATTTCAACTATTATGGTGTTTTCCCCTTTAATGGTGAACCCAAAGTCAACCATACAGGTCTTCGACATGGTTCTTGTTATAAATTCCAACCATGAAAAGGTGCATATTTATATAATGAAGGGTCTATTTATGTGAATTTTACTCCATTATTTCCCTCATATTGAAATGAACTCTTAAAACTGAGGTCAGATACACTTATTTCTTCATCACATGATTATGTTAGATCACCCTAAAAAATATGATGTTTAAGATAGAAATTTTTATTTATTTCATCCCTAGACTACACACTATTTTATATTTTCAATACGTTTTTGTGTAATCACTCTCTTATTGATATATCATTGGGTAAATGACCCTTATAGTCAGATCAGGTTAAAAAATCACTCATTAGAGATGATGAATACTCCATTATCATATGGAATGAAATTAAAAAATAAAATGCATTGACCATGTTTTAGCTCATGAACACTCCACATTATGACACTCATAATACATTAAAATAAGAATTCATACTTTACCTTTTTCAAATATTATAGTAAATATCCACTATCCCAGGAGAATGTACCTATCATGTCGGATGTACAATAACATATTTATGATACTAGATGAACGTTGAAATAATATTGACCTATTCTTCCTTTAAATGGATCAAAATTAAATGTTTGTAAAACAATGTTAGTGACATAATAATTCTTAGTGTATCATTTTAAAAAAACCTCACTAAATATTCATTTATGCCTTGCTTGATGTGTGTACTAGTTGGTTGTGTGGGAAGAGAGTTCGCCATTTCACTCTGATCAAAGATAAGTAAGGATTTTTAGGAAATGAATATTTCAATGTCTTATTAAATTGTTATGTATATGATAGTTAATCCATTAAATGTAGTCTATTTTTTTAGGTGAATAAAATTCACACTTAAAGGGATCAATACATTCATAGGATTCCTCATAAAGATATTAAGAATATAAAACAAGCCTCCGATATTTGGAAGCCAAATAATTCCATCACAAAGAAATATTATATAGTTAAAACATCCCACTTAGATAATGAACTAAATACAGATCATTCCATGATGAAACCATAAAAGAAAAATAATTCCATGTAATAATTGTTCATAGTAGAATAATATTTTTACCAGTCCTCTTAGTTTGGGGTCTTATCAAAACCAGTATCACCCTTTGTTGAGTTGAAATAATTTTTTCAACACTTTTTAAACACAATATTAAAAAACACAATCCACTAATTTAAATGTTTTAAATGTGCTATATTTTTTGCATTAATTGTTTTTTTGATGTTTTATTAGTAATGATAATTGTCTTATCAAATATAGAATATTTTGTCCAACATATTTAATATTCTTAATGATTTATGAATAAAGAATATTGGACAAAATATCCTAATTGGATGGAAATATACATTTACATCATATAAATTGATAAAATGTTCACTTGATGGTGGTTTATAAATTCTAGAAAATAAAGTATAAAAAATTATATTGAAAAATGTTCTACCAAGTCTATCGATAGACTTTTGAAGATGGAGGAATGAATATCTATAAAAAACAGTCATAAACCATTTAGATAATGTACATCATACATTTTACCGAATGAAGAATTTCATTTATACCATATATAACCTAAAAATGTTGCAATGGTTCTATTTAATAGTGGTAATAAGAAAAAGATGATGTTCTTAACCTTTCAAGGGAAGAAAAAATTTCCTCTAATGTCTTTACAACCATCTCCGAGAAATGAAATATACGACCGTAAAGAGTTTGATGATAAACAGAGATGAATTTAAGGATAAAAAATCTTTTACATCATTTAATATCTATAGTTTTTTTAAATATACATTAATTCAGTGTAATATTTTGAGAGTTTTTATTAAGAGATATATTGTGAGGATATCTTTGTAAATTAATCATGATATTTTTCTTTCGAAACCGTTATGTATGATATAGTTATATCAAGGGATTTTGTTGTCAAATAATTCATAGGATATATCGATCTTTTGATCAAGGGTTCCCATAGTAAAGTGAATTCCAGTCTATGTTAAATATTTTTGATTGAGGACACTTATTTCTTGGTAGGAAGACCCTAAATAGGGAGAAAATTGTAGATACCATAATTAGAGGCTACTAAATTCATTAATAATGAAGTATAAACTCTAAAAACTTCTTATAAGTTTATATATGAGTATTTATTACATTATTTATAAATTTTACTTATCAACTATTTTTACCAGTCCTTATTCCACTGTCCAATTTATGTGAAAATTTTTATATAGTTTATTATAATGTTTTTTAACATTGAATATAATGTTTTTGGAATGAGTCTTCATATAATAAATTTTTTTATGGTTTTTGGAAAAATAGAAAAGTTTATTTTTACAAACTATAATTCACCCCTAGTTTTAGATAAACATATAATATTCGTATCTTATATTTCTTTATTTGATAAATTTTAAAATAATTTTATAAGTTTATAATCATTTTTACACTAACATGTTTTGTGTAGAAAAATTTATCTTGGTTTTTAATAAGTCAATTTTTACTATTGGGAATCTTGAAAATAAATATCCAACATGACCATATATCTTATATAGTTCTAACTATATGTATTTTTGACACCATATGAAAATTATTTTATTAATACTTGTTTTGAAAAAGATTTCACAATGACTGTAATTTATCAAATTAAAGATAAAGAAGTTATTACTTTTCTCAAGAATAGAAATAACAAAATCATCTAAATAATCATGTTAGAAGGAACCATTTTATTTTCAATATCTATGAGAAAATAAAATATAGTTTCATCAAGTGAAAGAGGACACCAATATTTGTAAGAAACACAAAGTAACTCATTTTTAAAATTCTATTGTTATAGAGAATAAAAGTTCCATGTTTTGAGAAGAATAACAGGGTTTTGATTTCTTACATAAAGAATCAGTTGATAATATGAATCAATTTTTTATCAATATTTTTAATAGTGTACAATAATATGGATATAAATAATTAACTGATGAATATATGTTTTCTAAAATTATTTATATTATATTGAATTAATTTAAATATATGTGGAAAACCCTTGAAGTTACTATGAATATTGTTATTCTATGTTTCAATGATTTAATTGGATCTATGATTCAATATGAGATCATATTAAAAAGAGATTATGAAAAAGAGAAAAGAATAATGGAGTATATTTTTATACTAAATCAACTACAATAAAATATAATAGATTCTAGAAAATGTCTTCAAATATTCATAGATGAAGAAATTGAAAGTTCAAACTAAAATCATTTTATCTAACCTAAGATAAAATTAACATTCTTAACATTCCAATATATTGAATATGTGTTTTGGGAAGAAATATTTTTTTATAGTTTTAAGAAAAACTATAAATAAATCAGTGGAAATAATGGTAATCCTAATTTTATTTCTTTTTCATGAAAAATCCGAGTCATATTAAAACATATATTTTTCAAAAACTGAATAAGAAGGATAATCACATGAGATTGTTATATAGGAACCAACTTTTAAATATTCTGAAATATGTTTTCACATGGATTTCAAGTGGAGGAGATATGTATTCAAAAATTTATCATGAAAATAGTAATCATAGTCAAAAAATTAAGGGTTTCTATATATACATTCCATAGACTAACCATTTCTAAATGGATAAGGTATATTATATATGGTTATAAAATTTAACAATAAATGAAATCCATCCTAATTTTCATGATCAATAAAATACTTCTTTTAATGAATAAAAAAAATTTATATAAGTTCGTGGTGATAATTTACCCAGTTTTGAATAGGTATGTAGATATTCCTCCTCAATTGAAAAACATAATATTTTTTCAAAGAAACTATAAAATTTATACTGAAGAACATCCCTAAGAAAATTCTATAATTTCCAAAATTTCTATATAAGTTTTTAATCTTACAATATAATTAGATAAAAAATCTCTTTCTAAAACAACTAATGAAATTTAGGATTTAGTTTTGAAACAAAACTCTTATATATTTTGTATAAAAAACATCTATCAAAATTTTCTACTATTGAATTTTTTTGGTTATTTTGTACATAAAATCTAGACCTCATAGAAATACATCAATAATTGGTTTAATTAATGAAATACATCTTTTTCAAAGATATTACTTTTTCCAAAAAAAAAAGTTATACTTCATGTTCTAAATGATAAATAAGTGGAAACTGAAATAAATATTGGTCTTCAATTTTTTTTAAATCCCTTTGTTTTCAAAAATCATATATTTCTGAAGAATTATCATCTATAAAATAAAAATCTTGGGGACACATATTGATTCCAAAATTCCTTTTTTCTAATAATTTTTGACCAAATAAATTATAGGTTTCAAAATCTTAATTTTCTCAATTCAAGTATAAAAGCTATGTACTAATAGTAAAAATATAAGTTACATTTATAGTTGATATTCCTGGAATATGATGAGTAAAAATATATTTTTTAAAAATATAATCAAGATAAAAGGTATAAAATTCATGTTTTGGGATGACATGCCGCTATCTATAAGGAAGAAACAATTGACAATGTATGACAAATCTTTATCTATGTTTTAAAAAAAGGAAAAAATAAAGATACTATTACATAATTTGTTTTTTATATTGTAGGGATGAATTATATGAAATGAAAAGGATATGAAATTTTTAAATAAGAAATAATAAAGAATAGAAATGATATAAAATTAAGAAAATATAAAATTTTCAATGACTCTTTATTTGGAATTGAAAAATGTCACTTCAAAATTAATGTCGAAACCATGGATGTTGTTCATCAGTTCATTATACCTCTGTTTGTTGTTCCTCAAATGACTTAACCTCAAAATTTTTAAATTTTCATGAGTTTTTCTAAAATTAAAAAGGGAATAGAGTCGTGGTGGTTGAAATGCTAACTAAGGATGTTCAACCTAATGTAAAAAAGAAAATAAAGGGGATAATGAATGAAATAATGAATATTATCTTCCAAAAGAACATAATCATGTAATATACAACAAAAAATAAAAGAAAGAGACATATTTTTTTTATGTTCTGAATATTAATTTTCATACAGAATAAATTTTATCAGGAACCTTAACTTCTTTATATGCAATTTTAATAAGAAAAATTTCTCTATGTAATATGGGAAAAGATGAATCCATTGATAATTATGAGTAAAGGTATAAATACAAATAATAATAAATAACTATTAATGAAGATTAATTTGATGTTATATATATTTCATAAACTAAATTTGTTGAAAAGAAGAATTTAGAACTTCAGTACATATAGAATCTTTAGTATGTGATGTTTCGAGTGATTTTACCAATTATGATCGAAGAACAAGTGTTAAAATAATTAAAATGGATACGAATTACATCAATTAATTAATTAATATTATTTAAAATGCTTTTTCTAATTTATTTTCATTAATGGATGATGAAAATATATCAAATAAATAGTTTATATTTTGGAAAAGCTAGTTCCCTCAAGCAACTATCTGATACAATGATCTAAAAAAATTCATAGATTTTGAAACAAAATAAAAATTTTAATTCAAAATTATAAAAAGTTTTATTAATTGTATTAAACATAATAAGGTAGATATAAAATTATTTTATCAATAAGTGAGTGGAATAAAAAGAGAAATTAAATCAGTTTCTTGGTTTAAAAGAAGCATCAACAAAAAATTATTTGAAAAAATGAGAGCGATTGATGTCCAAAAATCCCTAGAGTTGAAATAAGATAGGGATATTTTTAAGAAATGGAAAAATATCTATGTTTATAAAATGAAGATTAAATTCTAGTTACTTTAGTTACTAATTATTAAAATAATCATGATTATTTCAGAAATATATTAGTTAATATAAAGAATCTCTCAAATAATGATTTATATTTTTCAAACTCATTAAACACTTAGTAATAAAAAAATCAAATATATTTTATGTGTTTTTGGGATGTAAATAATATTAATATAATTGTACAGATGTTTTTCTCCAGTATTCTAGGATTAATTTCATCCTTATATTTTTCTATGAATACCTTTTTTGGAGGAATTTTTTTATATCGTTTTTTGTGTATAATGTTACCCTAAAAATTGATGTAAAACATCCTACCTCGTATAATTATTTTCATAAATAAAAAAATGTATAAGGATTATAAAATTTTTACATAATGGTTTGGAGAAAAAGTTTCTAAAAATATCTTAAAAATGATGAAAAAAAATAAAGATTTAAAAATTTGAGAAAAAGGTGAAATAATTATAACTATTAAAAAAAATTCAAGATATAGGGAGTATGATTTTATAATGTTTTATTCTATCGCATTATAAATTTTTTTTTGTGATAATAAAAAAGGAGGATATTGTTGTGTTGAACTAATAAATTCAACGGTTTCTAACTTTTCTTTTTTAAATCACTATACAATTCTTTAAGATTTTATAATTTTTTAAATTTTTTACCGATTTTGTTGTTTGTATGCTTTTAGTAAAGTTAAATGTTTTACTGAAAAGAGAATATTATTTCTAAAAGACATGTCTTTTTAAAATATTTCTAGATATAGGATACTTGAAATAACATACTTACTGGACATACATATACAATATTCACCAAAAATGGTTTATAATTTCAAGATTATAGAGTAAAAAAATTCAATCAGATTATGTTCTTCTATGTCTACCAGAGAGAAATTATTGGACATAAGGGGAAAATTATTCAAGATGAACCATTACAAAACTATCAGATTAAAAAAAATCATATCCTCTATTAGAAAAAATGAATTCTATAGAATGGAACCTAAAATCATTGTAATAGTGATATTTCTTAATGATTATCAAAGGATATTATATAAAGATCCATTCAAGTGAATAAAAAGTTTTTCTAATACAATTGAAACCACATCTATAAAATGTGAAATGTGACTGTTGGGAGTGAACCTATAAATAGATATGATTCAATTAGGAGTAACATTTTACATCTTTGAAAATCTAAAATTTGATATAAATCTTTTGTAATTATTGTTACTTGAGAGTTGTTAATTGTATTTTTAGATAGTTTTTCTGAATCTATATATTTTGAGGATAACATATTAAATATCTTAAGGTATTTTGATTTTTTATTATCAATGGATGTTATTTTAGGATTCGGGGATTCCTTTTTTATTGAAGAAAGATGGTAGAATAATAATCTGATTGAGGGTTCATGAGGTAAAGGGAAACCATGTGTGAGTTCGATATTTGTGATCAATGACTTCCATGTCAAGTGTGATAGAACCAATAATACATTATGTCTATATAATTTAGTCTTTTCCACACAAATAATGTTTTCCTAAAATTACACTCGCAACTTCTTCCTTTTATATCTCTTGATCATCAAAATTATTTTGATCACATTTGGTGAAATATGTTGAGTACTCCCTCAAGTTTACCATCTAAAATCTACATTTGGGAGAGCATAGCTGGGAGATGATGAAACATTGTAGGATCTATAGAAAAATTTTCCAATCTGATAATATAATTCACTGGGGATTATCTAAATTTTATAAAATTATATTTAGAGGATAATGATTCCTCTTATTACTATTGTATGGATGGGGAATTTATTTATGCTTCATGTTTCACAATAGTAAATGTTTTTGACATAAATATCATAAATAATGAAAATTAGGACACAGATAAAAATAATATAATGTTGAAACAAATAAGAAATATGGTGAATCCAGAAATGCATGAAGATAGAATGCATACCTGCCATCAGAAGAAAAATCATGATTTTTGGGAACGTCTAAACTTCTAAATGCCACTAGATCAATGAATATTTTCAAATAATAAAGAGATATGTGTAGCTACATCAAGAACCCACCCTAAAACCATATAATTTTATCCTATTATTAGGATGATGTGATTTTCTATTATGAATTTCATATGGACATATTGAGTAGATTCAAAATTCAATTGCATAGAGGAAATATACATACATAGGGAAAAGATCAAGTTGCGACTAATATATTCCAATAAGATTATCTCCTTTCCCAAATAGGAAATGAAAAATTAAATAGAGTCTATCACACTCATCCAACAAAACATGGTCTAAGAAGTCCATCTCTCAAACACTGATGGTTATGAACTATCAAAAATTTATTTTATATAGGAAAATGACCACAACATCAAGAGAGTTACCCCAAGATGACTCAAGCCTTCCATCAATAGAAAGAACATATGGGTTGACTATATTATCTCTATCCCACATCTACTACTCATATATAAAATAAGGATCAAGTGCCATTAAATATATTAGCTTCATCAAGTCCATAACTACTCAGATAGATTCCAGTGTTACTTGACTCACACTAGTGAAGCCATAGAAGAAACCAAATTCAGTATCGGTGGACATCATTGCTCCTCCACCCAACATCAATAATCCTACCATAATTTTATTTAATGGTACATGATATGTAGAGAAGCACCAAAAACGGTTTTTATCTTGATATGGCCCCATGAGGGGAACATCAGAGTGTTAAGAAGCAAAAAACCATATGTGTTTTAGGAAAACCATTCAAGGACCTACATTTCTCGTATATATAAATCAAACAATAAATGAGTCTAAAATTGGTATGATCTTCAATTATAGTTCCTTTATCTACTATTATCTATTGGTAGAAATATTGATTATCCTTGACCTCTCTAATTTAAAAAAAATAATTGATTTAGAGTGTTTTAGACATTGTCTTCTAGTGGAAAGGTCTAAAATACTCTATATATATATATTCTATAGGATTAGTTGTTGGAGATATGTATAAAAAATCTCTGAGTTGATTTATTGACACTCTTCGTTCTCTTAAAATACCCCGACGAACATCATGATTATGTATTAGTAGAGTATTGACTGAATGATATCATTCAGAGTTCCAAAGTCAAATATCATACACCATTGTCAATACATGAGAATAAATGTAGTAAAATAGAAACTATAATAGTTCCACTCAAACCAATATTGATGTCAGCCCCAACCCCAAAGACTACTCATCATCATGTAATGTCTCATCTTATACAATAACCACAGTGGGGATGAAGTTCCCTCATTGGGATAGAATGGGGAAAAATCACTTGAATGTCCCAGATAAGAAGAATAAATTCCATTATTTAAAAAACTACCATGTCATGTAATTTTTTTATCACAAAAATATAGAATAAATCTCTTAATTTTTTTAATATCATGTGACCTTATAAAGGTTGTACGAATGATCTCCCTGGTTATTTCCTCTTCTATTAGATGCTAGAGATAAATATCTAGTGAATGATTCATCCTAAAGAACATGATCCAAAAATATTATTGATAGTGGGTATGTAAGGTTTTGAAAACCCCCTAACATAGGATATATGTTTCTATACTATCTAACCTATAGAATAATTCCCCTAGAAGAAACTCCCAAACAATAGGGAATTGAAATTTGATTCTTGAAAAATCCATAAACTAATTAGCATAATAAATGATATAATGATAGAATAAATAAAAAAACCATGAACCTAATTCATTTTTTGGTACATGATTCTCCATGATTTTCACATAATATTCTATGAGTCGGAGTAACCATCACTAAAAAAATAATTCATAAGAAGAAGAGTCCCCATAGATACCCAAGCCCGTCAAAACTCCCCTATATTTCCTACACCCAACAATGAAAGGATGGTAAAAACCCAATGGAAAAGAATTTTCATATGATAAGGATTCCGAATATAGATAAATATTTTTATTACACTTGACATAAAAATTAATTTGAGATAGAGGAATCATGTAGACCTGAGTTCCCCATCTATAATTGGTGAGGAGGTCAAAGAGGCCAAAGAAAGAATGGTTTAAATAAACGTCAATGGGCAGTTATCATTTCTATTGAACCTATATATGCATCTAAGTCAAAAAGATTTATTCTTAAACATTATTTATATGAACATCAGGTAGATATAGAGTCATTTATGGATCATTATAATAAAATTTATTCATAACTTATATTAGAAGATAGAAATTTAACCTATCAACACCGCGATATGGGAAAGCTATTGAAACCCAATATAATGATAGTGAAAAAACCAAGATATAGTATAAGTAATGGATCTAGTAGAAAAATCAATTTTGATTCCCAATCCTAAAAATAGGGTCAACCCATAGTAAATGAAACATAGAACCTCTAACTAAAAATATTATATTTTAAAGAATCTCACTACGAACATATTCTAGATCTCAATCTTGGAATCCCTTCGCCTTTCAATGGAACTCAGTGAATCCCTTATTGAGTCTCTCTCTATTACACATGATTTTATGGATAAAATCATTTCAATTGAAAGAGTTTTCATAGAGACTAGTCCACTGAGATTCATATGGTCATTTATTTCATAATACATGACTATAAAACTCCCAAAGAGGTTCACATAAAGACTTTGTACATATTCATCAAGATCAATTATATCAATGTTTGTTTATCCCTATTTGATCATGGTTTTTGAATTAACCTCGTCAGAATCTATACCTTTTGACATTTTGGATACAATTAAGCCAAACTACATCCTTCCAACTTGACCATCCAATGGTATGAAAAGATGGAGAAAATGAAATTCTGAACGATCATCTTAAATAACCCTTAAAAACTACCTCAATTCAATCTCTTAAATAACGTTAGTTCACCAATACATATCCATAAATATATTTCAAGAAAATTAATTACTCCATATACACACATCAGTTCCTTCAACAAATCAAAAATATCTATAATACTTTTTTATGGGAAACATAGGCTACGGTATAGTGATATATCCCTTTTTAAGTGATGGATTCTTTTTACATAACACATGTTACTATTGAAGAAAATTTATGTAGACATTGGTAAATAATGCCAGAAATATTGCTACCCCTAATGACGTAAAAATATACCCATTCCTTTCATGGAGAAAACATAATGAAAATATTCTATTTCCCATCATAAAAATTTAGGAGACAACTCCAAATTTGTGAAAATTCAATTTAAAATTGTCTGATTACATAAACTGTATTGTTAGCATCCTTTCATATGATTTTTAAGAGGGTGTTTAAATAAATATTTATTCACTAATTTTGGAAGAGTAATACATATATTTCATTAAAATTAATCTTTCCCTCCCATGTACCTCTCCTTGAATATGGGTTTGACCAATGTATGATCTATATACTAAAGGATCTTACCTTGGTTTTATATAAAAAATTTAATAAGAACATGGTATTCTAGTATATTTTATTTTTTCCTTGTGGTTTTTTTAGAACTAAATGAACCCATCCTTTATGATGATGTATGTAATCCTAATGGATGAAAAAATTCATTGTTTTATCTTTTTAATCCTATTATTCCATTATATCATCCACTCTTAACAATATTGAAGTATAAGAAGAGGGTACCAGCGGTTCTACACTATTATTTGAGAAAGGTGTCCCAACCATCATTGATTATCTCAAAAAAAACTAAATCTACTTATAGAGGATTATCAATAGCCTATATTGAATATTTTCAGCATAACACATACACAAAAGGAGAAATTTTCACTATTCTAAAGGCACATAGAGATTTGTTTTCATAGAATTAGATAGAAATGTCTCAGTGGGATCCCTATGTAGTGACCTGACATTTGTTTCTATCAATCAATGAACATGACTATAAGTTGGTTTCAAGGAGGATACAAGCATCTCAGGATTTAATTGTGCATATTTAAGTTAATAAGATAATAAATTCTAACTTCATTTGGGATGTCAAAGGATAGAAGTGGATCACCATCATTTTCTACATCATGAACAAGAATAGAAAATTTTGGATTTGTATTGAATTTAGGATCACAACCATCACTAAAAAGGGATTACTTCCTAGTCCCAATAACATAACTATTGATTGATATGGAAAAAGTTTTTCTGTCCTGCTCTTTTATGTATCAGTAATCATGTTATAACTAGATCCAGATGACTTCTATATATAAGGATTTAAATACCTTTAGGGAACAGTAAGGTGTATATTATAACCTATAAATTTCCTTTAGTTTTAAGAATGTAGGAATTACCTACAGATGTACAAAAACCATATTTTTAATTTTTTTCTATGTAAGACCGTGGAATGTTAGGTGTAAGATTTAGTGGTCAAAATTAGACAATGTTGTGATCAACATTCCAATAATGAGGTAGTTTTCAACAAACTACATCAATATTACTTGAAGATGAAACCCAAAAAATGTGACTCTTAGTTAACTTCTAGAATGTTCCTCAACTTCATGATACCGTATCATGCCATTGAGTATTCCCTCAGAAAGATCAATTTAGTAAATTATATTCCAATTCTATAAAACATTGATGAATTGAGTGGACTTCTGGGATCTCTTAAAAATATTTAGTTCTTCATAGCTAACCTCAATGGAAATTTATTCCCCTACAATAAATTGACGAATATAGGGGCTAAAAATCACTAGAATATGGATTTACAAAGAAACTTTGATGATATCGTATGGGACATTTTTCACCCATCGGTCTTGATAAATCATATATGAGGGAATCCTCATATTCACTATGTGGAAACATATGAATTAACAATTAGATACCTCCTTCCTCAAAACATTATATGGTAAAGAAAAATAATATTTTATATCAATACGAGAATGTTGAATTTTGAGACCTTATATTTTGATATTGAGAAGAACTGACTTGGATTATATCTTTTAATACATAATCTGAGATATTGTCTATAGCATCATGATTTTTACATAATATATTTTGTTGAACATTTCAAATATATCCTCATTTATCCAAATATGACTCGGTGTCTAGCATGATGGGTAGTTATCTTACAATAGTTTCAAATCTAGTTAATATTTCCAATATAGATAAATGATAAATTTCTAGAATACTTCCTCACTTTAATAAATATGGTTTTATAGATATATCCTTTGAATATATATATATATATGAATCTTAGTATTTTTCCATAGAGTCGACAACGTGATTGGATGTCTTAGGACCCGAAAATTAATATATTAAAAGTATTAATATATATTAAAGCGTTCATGAACATATTTTTCTAAAAAAACTCCCATTGATATGGATGTATAATTGAAAATATGTGTCCATGTTTGTTTACAGGGCATCGGTTTTGACATGGGAATTACATAAAGTTGTATGGAATGAAATGTTTGGTTGAGAGTGTCGGAGTATATTATATAATGTGAATTATATAATTTATTTATTTAATTCAAAAAAAATTATAAAACCAAATCCTCTTCAATAAGTATGAAGTTAGGGAAAATATATTGAAAGGGGTTCCTAAATGTATTATATTATAGAAGACTATGAGGAGGGATTTATTGCGGCCAATGGACTAGGGAGCATGGATCGATAGCTAACAAATGGAGGAATTCAGTAGATAGATTAAAAGCATAGTGAGATCATTTTATTATTCATTAAAGGAAAACATATACACCAGTGATCGATCCATTATTAATGTACAGAATTTTATGTCATGTATTCCCACACTTTGATTTATTCATAAGAATTATTTATCCTATCAAATTTTCTGATTTATGATTTCTCATTCTTATCATGATCCAAAACTGAATTTTTTTTCTTGAACATAAATATTTAATTTTTTGCCTTAGGTTCTTCATGATTTACGAAATTTACAATTATTTTTCAGGATCACGTCAACCAATTAATTTTTTTTACTTACTTTTTATTCTTTTACAACCACTTTTCTTCAATTTCTTTATTATTGTCCCATGGGGTCATGAATCAACATTGTAGGGCCATATTCAAACATGATTAAACTCATGTATTCATGAACAATGTTTTAATGAAATAAATATCATGGTTTTTATGATGGATAATGATGTATCATCAAATTTTTGTGATGGATTCATTGATTTGATCCTTAAATGGTGATGGGATGCATGGTCGATTACCCCACATGTGATCGGAGAACTGTTTCTCACCAGTAGTGGATATAAATCATCAATCAAGGATGACTTCCTTCAGTTTATTCAAATTTTGGGAGGCTAAATGTTATATAAGGTGGTGTAAATCATGGATATAGAGTCCATTGGAATAAGATTATTAGATTTTTCAAAATCTTTGACTACAATCCATGTATCCCATAGGAGCACATGCAGTGCCGTCCAGGTTCTCACGGTAGCTAGTTTTATGGTTAAGTTAAATATCACATACAATATGGTTAGACCTATACACCATGTGATTCTACCTGGGTATCCAAGATGTTTTATAAAGGAACAAAACCCAAACCCTATGTGGGAAGACATGTCATGTTATCCCATTGAAAATTTCATGAATATGTACAAGGCTTGCCAATCCTTGTACTATGTGTACATGACCTGGAACCTAGGTAAATTCACACATCATATAAAAATGAACATTTTATATAGTATCACATGTTTTCCCAATATGTGTCTAGGAAAAGAAATAATATGGTGTCCATGTGGAGTCATACACTTTGTAGTAATACATACACATTATGTAAATTAATTATACACCCCATGTAATGTGAAGGGATATTTTTAGGGTTTATCATAATAGAACGTGTCGTGTACCCTATAATATCATGTTATGTACTCTCCCTAGATCTTCTAAATTGAACATCATCTTCTTATGACTCAGATATGGCCTTATGAGTATCATATCATGAGTACTTCTCTATATAGAATGTGATAGTGGCCTTTATTTTTGTAGCAGAGATAAGACATGAGGTGATGATATTTGGATGGTTCTCTCAATGATTTATAGCCAGTATTAGGGATCGGGTTCGTTCATTGGTGTGTTATAGATATCGGTAACCCTATCTATCTATAGGTGGTGAATCCCCCATATAATTAATATAAGTGGAGATGGAAATCATACCACATTATAGAAGGTAAAATTTCTCTATCTATATTGTGGACTCTCGAACAAGATCACAAGCGATGGGAGCGTCCTCTATTAGAGTTGTGCTCCCTCCACTATGCTATGGAGCATTGAGGTTGGGGGACTCCATATTCTAAAGAGGATACGTAATATACTTCCCTATGATATGGGACCTCTATAACTTCCGGAAGACTCTTTAATCATATTTTTCTATAGATATTGATATCCCCTTTATCTCATTAATTGGGTTACTTCTATGCATGTTTGATATTGGGTGACTTTTACCCTCTTTCATAAGAGTTTCAATGAATATTTTTTTATTTATCTCCCTTATTAGTTTCTAGGGGTCATATGGGGTATATATATACTCAACCCTACTTTGGATTATCCCCTAAATGTTTTTTCTCATATAGATGATATATAGATCATCGGTTTCCTTGTTGGACCTAGTTTCAATGATGTATAGTGGTTTGTGGTGCTTCTTATGTTTTCTGGTCATCTATAGAGATTATGACATGGGATCTATTTATTATTTTCATTTTTCCATTTTATTTAGATTAGAAACTCATTTTTTGTTGGTAATGATTGTTCCCCTTTATATATTTTACATTACATTTTTTTACTATCAATTATTTCCTAGAGGTTGTTGCATGCATGGTTTACACTCTAGATGTTTTACTCTTTTATTATATATATAAACTATTACCTGGAGTTAATGTGTGCATGTATATATGTTCATTTGGATATTTCCTACCATTTCAGTGTTATTCCTACTCGGTGCTTGTCGTTAACCCCTATCATATTTGACATGGTATTGGGTTCTCACACGGAGCTTACCACTAGCTTGGTGTCTAGGTGAGTAATGTTTTCAAAAAGTGGTATCAATGAAGTTTTTTCCTTAGGTTGGAGTATGAAGTTGGACTTTTTGTAAGGTAGGGTTTGGTAACTGAGGATAAAAGTTTCATAGCCTCTCAAGTTTTTCTCCCAATCTAGGTAAACCGATAATCATAAGGTGGAAGACGTATCCATGCAACATTCAATGACTACTATCTTTTCAATGTAGAATACCAAGGCTAAAATAATAGGAATAAAATGGTAAATGATTCATACTGGGTCTTTTTAAATTAATTTCCTTCTTCATTAATCTCTCCAGATATGCTCATCTTACCGTGGTATATCTGGCTAAATGTCAGGATGCCTCTATGATGAAAACCATCATGGATATTGATACAAAATTGTGAAGAAGATCTGATGAGGGATAAGGCCTCAGTTTAGGGACCCATCCACGAGGTGTTCCCTCTAGTTGGGCATAGAGGATTTCTGCCACCTATTTAGTATATCATTGATCCTCCTCCAATGTACTAGATGAATAATCGATGACATGGTTGACATCTCATATCTCTAGTTGGTTAAGATGATGATACCTGTTAAATAATCACATTATGTGAGTTATAGTTATAGATATGCATAATGTTTCATGGTCATCCCAGACCTCATATGGAGAAGGAAGGGCTACAGATGGTTGTTCGATAAGTAAATATAGTTCATACCCTATACTATTAGATGGTGGTTCTTATGACCAGTCTTCTTCATAGAGTAGTAGGGTGTTAGTGGTTCTGATCTCTCGGGTCTATGATGATATGAAACTCTAGTGGTTTATATTTTATATAATGTTTAATGATGAGTATTACCCTTTAATATTTAACTAAATATGGATCTAAGATATTTTGAACATGTTGTTTGGTGATATGTCAATATCTTAGTATTCCTTCAGGTTTACCAATATCACATTGTACTCACTCAATATGGTGCAAGATGGATACTTCCTAGAATGAATGTATGATAAGTTCCTTTGTATAGGCATCCATGAAATAATGGTCTCGTTATTTTTTCCCACTATTTTGAGTGCTGGAGTGGTATATATTTAAAAGGAAATTATTATCATAGGGACATCAAGTAGTGGGTGTCGGGGGTAAACATTATGAGCCTGATTCATCTGTAGCAGCTACTAGAAATTGGTCTTGAGGGTCTCATCATATGATTGATACTTATGATCTGACTCAAACAAGTGGGTAACTATAATATGATTTAAATAGAAGATCTAGACATCTTAATTATGGAATTTGTTATGACTATTAGGGGAAAAGTCACTTGGATTTTGATTTCCCAACATGACATGTTGAGGAAGGTATATATGAAATTGATGGACCTCTATGGAAGATGAAACACCATGATCAAGGATCGCTTAGGGCCAATAAGGGATGCACCCCAATAGAAGATGTTTTTACAAGATTTAGTGGAGATCCATTGAGAGGAGTTTTAGGTTGAGGATGATTCAACGAGCTACTTCCACAACCACCAACTAGTGGCCCATGAAATGCTTAGATGGCTAGAGGTTGAGAGAATGTGTAACACTAAATCCCAGATACCCCTAATTTGATGCTTTTATCCAATTCTCCAATACACATCAAGCACACCAATCTATACATTAGAGGCTAACGACTTGAAGTGAAGGCCTAAGGTGTGTCTATGGAGAGACTATTCCCTCATATTAGAGTAAAAATAGTATAAATAACTTGATATCTTCCCCATCAATAAAGAAATTGAGTTTCAAAGAAATAAATTCCACAAGGATGTAAAAAATATAAAAACTAGTAAATGCCAAAATATCCATGTCATACACACAACATTTTTCACCCCATAGGAAGATCTCGTATACAGTAGTAAATAAAAGAAATTGAAATAAATGTACAATGATCTACTACATACTGAGCTGTAGCACATACCCCATCATCACATTCATGTCTGATCCATCTTGCTCAATCAGTCCCAAGCCTCATCCAATTTTTTTCCTACAACCAATTGAATGTATTCCCAGGTACTTGATCTAATGGTGGCCCCAGAAGGATCTGAGTATAAAACTCTATAGATAACAACCAACACAACATGGTATATAGAAAATAATATATAGTGTATGTAAATTGGAGATAAAATTTAGGATAAAAATAATAAATAGTAATTAAAAAATATATAAAAATAAATATGTCATAAAATAAACCATAGACAATCTGTGGGTCTATGATTCCAATCGACTATACTAGATTTTTCCTAAGCTAGAATGCCTTTGAACATGATTTCATCTCATATATATATATATATATATATATATCTGTGTGTGTGTGTCCTCACATATATATATATATATGATTATGGAAGTTAAGTAACACAAATAAAATTAAAACAAAATCAATCCTTGGGTTCATAATCCCATTAGAAAAATACCTACTTCAGCTGGTGCGAGAAGGATCTTTGGAAAAGCTATGTTGCCAAGGGGTTACACGTAATAACCCTTTTTTCCATCTATATTCTCCTCCAATAACTATAATTAAGGATTACATACACAAATATACAATCCTGTAAGGATGGATATTCATCAACTACACCTGAAACTTTATTTATCATGTTTCACACCTGTGAGGTCCAAGAGCTGCATTCATTGGGCAAGGTTTCAAATTAGAGTCCATAGATTATATCCATAGTAAAATAAATAGAATATAGGCCAACATGGGTTGATAACACATAGTGAATCCAAATATAACTCAGAATAATATAGACCTACTAGGGCCAGGACCCATGTTCATTGATCAAGGTGTCCTCATTGAGTCCAAACAAAACATAAATATAAACCTCTATAAATGGTTCCATACCATCAATATTTGTCAGTTATGTAATATAATGTAACTCATCGGTATCATACCCTGATATATAAAATCATCAATATCGATCAAAAACTAGATTCTAAGAAGTACCTCTAGGTATTCTAGTCGTGTACTTCATCATGATAGGATCATATTCAAAGATCCAAGAAGAACCTATGGCAGTCATATTTGCATAAATAATAACTGATTGAATCATAAGTAAAATAGTAAGGGTATGAAAATGCCTAAATATACCACTAATTTCATAGACTATCAGTATGTCACGCTTGGTATTGGTTTAAATGTGACACCAACTACCATATCTACCAAAACCCCCAACATAGTATCTTAGGATTGGTCCGATGTTGGGGCACTCACTAGGTCCCTCTTGTGAAAGTTCTAGAGAGGAATCATACAAGGGATCCTATAAGATAGGAAATATGGAAATATGTTCCTATTTGTTTCATCATAATAAGTATGTTAAATGATGCATCCTACATGGGATCATTAGGTCATACCTCAGGTAGAGGCATCTCACAAGGGGTCCTCAATCTTAGTCATAAGTTAAAGAATGAAGCTAGTGCATAGGGGTTGTTAGTGACCCCTTAAATTCATCCATTTAATTAAAAAATTAAATAATTTATGTTAACAGTTAATTAGAGTAAATATAAACTGGGTTTATTGTCCTCATGGCTAATCCCAATCATACACATACCACAAAAAACATTCAAAAATACTCTATAGTAGGTATGATGGACCACCAGCCTTTATAAACATTTCCAAATAAATTTCTAAGAGAAAAAAGTAGCTTCCAAGGCCTGAACAAACTCAAAAAATTCATATTGGGTCGTGTATCATGGAAAAATAACTAAAAATAACAATTATAACAACATTATAATTTATTAATGAAAATCCATTAAACTAATTTGAAGAACAATTTTTTAAAAATATATATAATTCCCATAACATCATGAGTTGATCACATAAAATTGGAACCCTGACCTAGTGATTTATAACATTCCATAACAAGATCCCATATTAAATCATGGTGTATTTTTAAAGAAACAACCTCATCCTAACAATTTATCTTCTTTAAATTAAGCTAAAATCATTATTAATTCTCCATGGTGATGTAACTCAACAAAACCACATGAGGTGATGTGCATTCCACATATCAGGATATCCTCCTCCAAGGAAGAGAAAAAACCACAACATTGGTAACTGATTCAACCATTCTCCAATGGAATCACAAACAAAATCCCAAACTAGTGATACATAGGTGAGTATAAGAAATAAAATAACACAACATAGTCTAATATGTTTGATGTATTACATCTCACTTTCAGACTCACCTGATTGTGTCCGATTTTAATCAAAAATGAAGGAGAAATCCTAATGATAAGGGAAGAAGGGTATTGGTTCCTATGGGGGAGAAAGGGGGGAGAAAGAAGAATTAATCCCATTAAGGGTTAGAGGGTTAAAATGGTAAATTTTTCCACATTAATAAGCCACAGGGTTAGGCCACACGGTTTTCCTATATATGTGGTTAGAACTATCTTTCCACCTTATCTTTCATGTTACAACAATCAATTTAATAGACTATGTTCCAACTATACACCTAAACTATTTGATACAGACCCCACCTCACATTGTTGAATTGCATTATTAGTCAAACCATGTGCCCATTGTGCGATATGTATATAGAAAATTGGATACCTCTTAGATGTTTTTCTCTAGCCTTTCACATGATTTCTCAAACCATTAACCTATACAATCATTACTACATAGTTAAGCCACATGGTTAGGATACATTGTTATCACTAACCATTTTCCAACCAGGGACCAAGAGCGTCACCTTTATAAAACTTTAGGTTTAGGCCCCAAATCCTATGTATTCTCCCAAAATCATCTTGATAAAAAAAACACTCTTCACATATCTAATAACATTATTTATATTTTTTCCAACTAATTTCATCCCATGTTGAATATCTGATCAATATTTGACACATTAAGAAATTTAAAATTCAAAATCATTCAGAACGTTCCAACTAAAAAACATTGTATCTTATAGGCTCTGCACCATAAAACTTATATTCCCAAAAATAATTATTTTGAATAAAAAGGAAATACCTAACCTAATTGGGTTATAAAATATGTTTGAAATGATGTTTTTTTATTTGTATTTCCAACACACTTCCAAGAACTACATAATCATATGACACCTAAACCACCAAAACACAATCAATCACTCATAAACACTACTGCAGCACCAAAATTATGTGTACGTATCCCATTTAACATGATACATGATTATGTAATCATCTCTTTTTTCACTCGACCTATGGCCCTACCCAGCGCAGGTTCTAACTTTCAATGGAATTCTATGAACCCTGGTACTTGAAAAATTGTAATTTCATAAAGAGACACATCACGAGCACCCTGATGATGCTTCCATCACATTTCTCACCTTTTTAATCTGATAACAAATAAGGATACATCTATTGATTATATTTAAATAGTAAAACTCCAAATGACCAAAATCATCCTAGTCATGCTAGCTTTCCCATGAAAATATCTAGCCAAAACTTATACTATAACCATCTCATCCCAATGGCATGCCTCTGAAGGTTACTCACTGACTATGTCTAGGAGTATTATATAATGAAATAAATACCTAACACAAAAAACTATTTTCAAAAATACTCATCCTCAATAGCTGGTGAATCACCAAAAACTATTCTATTTCCATTATCCCAAGGAATAAAGATGTCATTTTGAACATTCTCACCAAATATTGTAACCATCTTCTGGTGACACATCTTATCTGAACTATCCACTATTAAAAATTATCAATGTGTTATAACTAAATTCCTGATAGAATAATTGATCCAAAAACATTGGAAAATTTCAATATACACTGGGATTAATTAATGCACTCAAACTTCACCCAAGCCCATTCTAGAATATGTACGTGGAATTTAGCAATAAATTCATATGTAGTTTGATTCATTTATTTAATATCTTATAAGAGACAGAATGACCATTTGATGATAGGTCTCAAGATCCCTTGACCCTTCCCTCTTAAGGTTCTCTCACAAGAGACTAATATCCAACTCTCTACCTTAAGATAATTCTGTCCATCTATTTAATGAAAAAAGAACATGATTACCATTTTTCCCTCTCCCTTATAGATATAACAACTTGTATGGATTATAACCCTATAATTCCAAGAATTGGTGAAAATGTTTCCCTTGGATCATTCCCACATTCCATGATTAGTTCCCAAAATCCTTTTCAAAATTAAACCCAAATGTGGGTCATCAGTCTCACATGGCCAATGGTGAACTTCCACAATATACCCCACTTTCTACCAATCCTCCAGCACATCATCAACAAGTCTCTCATAAAAATAGAAAATAAAATTAGACATATCTTGGAATATTGTTGTTTCTCACTTAGCATACTCAAAATGATTTCAAAATATGGGGTAGGATAACTTCTATCTATATGTACGCTAATATTCCATTAATATTCATGTATTTATCCATTGATCCATGATTTCATATAAATAGTATGAAATTGACTCCTGTAACTCCTCACACCACTTCTCTTGATAATGTGTTTTGAGGTCCAACCCTAGTCAACTTCCTCCCAACACCTAATTAATTCTCGATGTCTCATCTTCCACATAGAGGCATTACTCAATTAAGTCACTACTTCCAGGAAATGAGTCCTATTGTATTTATTTTAAACCATCGATTCTAATCTTGCACATGAAATCTTGCATCTTTACGATTTAAATAGAACCATGTGTATTTGACATGTATCAAAAAAGAAATTACATTGTGGGTGTAAAATCTCGTACCTCAGTATCATTATCACTCAACTAACACTTCAATGAGTCATTTATCAATAAGGTCATACATACTGTGATTCAAGGTACATTATACTCATCATTCCATAAGCATTATAAGAAACCATATTTAAAATTGAAAACCTCCCTTATTCTTTAATATATTTCATGACTTCCCATCACACAACATCTTTTTCAAAAATTTAATCATCAAACGTGAAACCAATGATAAATTGGTCCAAGCACCAGAATAATATTTTCCCTATAAACTTGTTTTGAAACACATGTTCACATTGGTGAGAACTCATAAACTAGGAATCATCATGCATATATCATAAAACCCGAGCACTAACCATGAATTGGTATAAAAAATCATATAACCAAGATTATTTATTAAAAAGGAATCCACAAAACAAGGACCACCTCCCATACACGATTCCATTAAACAACGAATATATAAATCTACAAGGATCAAAACAAAAACTAATGGCCTCTATGTCTCCCACCTAGTCCTACCAATATAGCCTCACATGAGGGTCACTAGGTCCAACAACCTATCGCAAAAGTTAATCCTCTCTAAGGTAGGTAATTCTTACAACGACCAACAAGGGTCAAAATTTTTAAAGAATCGACCTTTTGGGGCCTTGATCCTCATAAAGCATACTCTTTAGCTACTTCCCCTTGAGTATCATGATATAACATAGAAAATAATGATGAATTAACACTGAAATTGCATCTGTATATAGTAATACCCACTCAAGGATCAGTTCATGATAAACAATATTTTTTTATTAGAATCATACAAAACTGTATGACTAGATCACCTAATTCAAAAGGATAAAACCATAATGGTTATAATATAAACTCCTCAAGTAATAATACTAACCTAAATGGTTCATTAATATGATAGCATGGCTTGGTTATGTAGAATTTCATTCCAAACAATGCAGTAAAACACTATATAGTTTGTTATATACAAATTAAATAATAGAAACTATGTGAAAACACCCAAAAAGTGGCTAAACACTGGGTATCATGTGACCTATAGACCTACTAGGGTCACTAGACATCTCTTGCATGAGAACTGAGTCCATAGTCTCATAATCAAAATTTTTACTATAGATCCACATAACCATCCATAAAGACAAAATATATATACACGTTGGACAAATTGAGTAGAATTACACCAAAAACATATAGGGCAAAGCACCATTTAGGTTATTGTTGACACATTAAACAATTATCTTATATCATTGGTTATAATCACACACTAGAAATAAAATAACACTTCAATCCAATGATCTTAATATGATGCATGAGACATCATTTTCCTTTACTGTGTAAGAATAAAAATCCACAAAAGGACTGTTGTGAATGCACCAATATCCGTAAATTTATAAAAAATCATACAAATAAAAATAATATTTGAGTCTATAAAATATAAAATAGTATACAACAATAACATAAAATATCATAACAGCAATCCAATATTACTGATCACAAGGAATTCTAAATGAAATATGTGTTCTCAATGAATGTGTTTGATATCCAGTATAGGTTCTGAGACATTACTAATACTATATTTACCATGTACCAAACTAAATCTCATTATTAAAATAACACCGCAGATACCAATTTTTGATATCTCATACTAGATGCCACTGATTCTGTTCTACATGTTGGTTCGTAATAAGGGCTCATGTGTGCATCTCCATAACCCAGAGGCTTCCGAATAGTAATGATGGGATAAAGTATATCTGCTAAGGGACTATTACATCAAATTAGAGTAAAAAATAATGTAAATAACTAGAAATTAAATCAATAGGTAAATAAATTTTTTTTGGAAGAAATAAATATATCATGGATGAATTTATCAATGAAATTTTGAAAAGGCCCAAATATTAATGTCATACACAAAACACTAATCGCCCACTTAGTTTATTGCATATAAAAGAGTAAATGGAAGAAAGAAAATACAATTACAAGGTTATGTTATGTAAATTGGGAATTACCACATACTCGAAATCTACATATATTTCTATTCAATTCTGCTCGATCAGTCCCTGGCCTTGACCCATCATGTTCTTGTAACCAGGTGAACATTTACTCATGCACCCTAGGACAATGGATGCCTGAGAAGGTATTGAGTATTGAACTCATTAGAGAACCACAAACAAGGTCAAATAAATTCAATGTAATTTTTACTGTATCTAATTTTGAGCTACTCAATAGGATAATAATAATAAATTGAAATGAAACAAGGAATAAAAATTAAGTCATAATAAAATAAACCACATCCAATCCTTGTGTTCATGATCCTGATTGACCATACCTAATTATGTGCAAGCTGGAATGTCTATAAAAAATGTTTCATCATATTTATATATATATATATGTGTGTGTGTGTGTGTGTGTGTGTGTGTTTCCCTATAAATATAAATAATATATATATATATATAAATGAGTAAGGATACAGGTAACATAAATAAATTCAATACACTATAGATCCTTTGGTACCTAATCCTGATTTAAAAATACCTACTTCGGCCAGCATCAGAATGATCTATAAGCAAGGTATGTCACCATGGTGGATACGTGTCCTGACATTGGGTTCACGCATAATCAGATCCAGTCACTATAATGAATGATTTTGTATATTGACTAAAAATTATATATTGTTGTAAATGCATCAATTATGTCTTACATTTAATGTATCATGTATCAGACTAGAGATGTCCAAGAGACATGAAAATAAGCCAAGGAATACTTTTAGATTCCCTAGAGTGAAACCATATCAAAATCTATATTATATTATCCTACATGGGACAAGACCAATGGCTATTGATCGGGGTTCCTTTCTCAAGTCCATAGAGTGAGTCCATATCAAACTCAGTATAATATAGACCTATTAGGGAAAAGAACCTAGGAAATTTTCCAAGGTGTCCTCCTCAATTCCATGGAACATGGACATAAAAAACTAAATATCATTTAGATCTTCCGTGGAATGGACCAATGGCCATTGATCAAAGTAACCTCGTGAATTCCAGGGAGTGCATCCACAAATAACTCAATAAATGGTATCCTGCCTTTATAAATTTTCAATGTTATCCCATGATTCCCCTCATCAGTGTCATATTGTAATATAAAAATCCATAAAAATGGATTAGAGTCTATATCCGATGAATTGAGTACAGGAATCCCTATCATGTGTTACATCAGGTTAGGATCATCAGCCAAAATCCAGTAATCACATTTGGCTGTCATAACTACATCAGTAATAACTAATTGAATTATTACAAAATGAGTGAGGGTGAAAAAATGCCTAAACCCGCCACTAATATCACAACCTCTCAAAATTTCATTTTGGTAAGGGTTAAAATGTTACACCTACTACCATCTATACTGAAACCCCCAACACACTATATTGTGTTTAGTCAAATTTTAGGGACCCCAATAGGCCCCTCATGAGAAAGTGATAGAGAGGCACACTACTATGGATTTTCTAAGGCATCACATAAGAAATAGAATCCCTCCTTACTTCCTCCCAATTATTATTTAAAATTTGTCATACTAAATGGGATCTGTTATGTTATACCGTAAGTGGAGCCATCCCACAAGGGGTCCTCACTCCCATACATAAGTCGAATCATGGGGGCACTACATTGGGGTTGTAAGTGTGCCATGAAATTTTTCATTTTAATTAACAAATAAAATAATTTAATTTAATAGTTCATCATGATATATATAAATAGGGGGTCTTGAATCATGTTAAAGAACAAGAATTCACTTACAATATAAACTTGAACAAGTACTCTATGGAAGGTATGAAAAACCGCCTACATTTGGGAAGATTAATATTTAGTTTTACAACAGCCAATAGAAGCTACAAATTCCTTTCCAAGCACAACTAGGTCATATTGAGTCATGTCTCATAGAAAATCAAAAAAAATAATTATAACTATATTATTATTAATTAATTAATATCTAAAAAATTAATCTAATGAACTTATTTTTATTAAATTGGTGTAATCCCCAAAACCTCACTACTCAATCACAACATAATGAAACAATGTCCTAGGCTTGGTAACACACCACAACAAGTTCCCATCCTTATACCAGGTATAATTCCGACGAAAAAACATCAAAAACAACATAATTTTTTTTTATTTAATCTTAAAATCATTATAATGTCACCGTAGTGACATACACTGATGAAATGGCCTGTGGTGAATTTTCAAAAGCATCATGGGTTATCCGCTTAATAAGAAGAGAAAAATCCCAACATTGGTATATTATTCCACCATGATTCTATAGAATTAATAACAAAATAATTAACTATAGAGACTTATGTTATAAGGATATGTTGAAAAAAAAGATAATGAAGATGAAGGCTTACCTAATTATTATCAACACACCATATAGAATGTGATCATCAGAAAAATGAATGATAGCTACCATGGAATATGGAGGAATATGGCTGGCATGTGAGGAGGATAAATGGGGTATAAATAGGGTAAACCCCATTGAGGTTGAGAGTAAAAAGATACTTTTCCACTATTTAATGAGTCACATAGTAAGGTAGCGTATTTTTTTAAAACGTTAAATTAACTATTTGGTTGGTGCCCACTTGGAACCCCAACTTGCACAATTTTAGTGCATAGTTTAATAGGCCATTATCCAGTTATACTCCTCTTATATTTGGGTCACACACCACCTTGTATAGTTACAACACATGGTTAGTCAAACAGTGTGCTATCCTTGGGGCATGTCTACAGAAAATTGATAACACCCTACACAGTTTTCTCTATATTTCTGAAGTGTTTCTAAAACATTATGTCTATAATAAATGGAATGTATAGTTAGGATTCATGGTTAGAACTAAATGTATGCCAACTATGCACCATGAGTTGTGCCTTTAAAAAAAATTAGTGTCTTGGCCCCCCTCCCCGTGAATTCATCTGAAACCTCTATGATATAAATCAATCCACATCCTACATCAAATAACCTTATTTATAGGAATTATGAATATTTAATTCTCATTCAGAATCTCTGATCATGATATGACAAATACAGGATTTTAAAATTCCAAATCCCTCATGAATTTAAAACACAAAAAAATGGGATCTTACAACATGTGAAGTTGTAATCTATGGATAGATATTATTGATTATATACTGAGATGATTCAAGGTATTATATATGTATTTCATACATTAGCTATATAACTTTTATAAATAGTAACAATTCATTCCTTTATCTATATATCTCGTGATAATGTTAGAGATTCCATTTGGGACTTTTTCCCTCTAGTTATGGATATAGATTCCTATAGAGAGATATTATTCTATATACCACATCCACTGGTACAGTGAGTTGGAATTAGGTAGAGAGAGTTTCTCATGGGTCCACTTTATCATTACAATGAAACCATATGATGTCATCATGCGTATTCACTGGTTTTCCATGGTGTATTCCCAAATATAATTTCATTGTTGGATTGTTAGATTCCTTCATATATATGGGATGAGATTACTCTTTATGGGAGAGAGATATCTTATGGAAGAAAATGTGGGACCCACAAGACAAAAGTTGCAACCTATCACCCATCAATTTCCATGTTTGGCCCTAGGTGTAGTGGTATCTTCATGGATTTGGATTTTAGTGGTTGTGGATTATTATACGGCTGCCTTTCTCAAAGACATTATGAGACTACCTTTGTGGAGATATACTAAATTCTATATCAAATTTCACCCTATGACTACAATTATATGTTTTGTAGCATATTGGATGGCCCCCAATAAGATCTGAGAGATGATTTCATAGTTGGATGAAAATTAAATGAACGGTTCTATCATATCCAATGTATCTTTCTAGGAAGCTCTAGTTATTTCATGAATAATTAGGATAGGAATCCATGGATATTTGTTTAATATATTCTCAATATTCCTATAGTGATCATGAAAAAGTACACCTTTACAAGGATTCAAAATCATTTCAACCAGTTGAATGTTGTGGTTTAGTTTTCAAAGATCTATCTTAGGTACATCTACCATTAGTTCATGGTTTATAAGGATGATATTATGAAGAGGTCATTCTAATGTATCTATAAAAAATTTTATTTCCATGTTATGACATTGGATTTGAATATTTTCCCTGCTATGTTAAAAGAGTTAATTAACTATATCTTCTATACATAATTTTAATGATTCATAATTTCCCTTTTTGATGAATTTCTCAAATACAGTACATATGTGGAGGAACATTAAGGAAATTTATGTATGATCCTAGACTTAGTTTGAGAGAATTATCAATATGGTAAGATCTCAAAGTCCCAATTTAGAATCTGATAGGTTCACTTTATGGGTCAGGTCAACAATGAGAATGATTTAGATGTGGATTTAGTGAGTATTGGTGGAAATATTTCTTGGTAATATCCCAATAACATACTGAAGGTGTGTATTTATCTTTTTTTGATAGGGTACTACCAATGGTTTGTGGAAACAATTCCTATGATCTCATCCCCTTTTACTTCCATGAGGTTAAAATGGGTTTTCCTTTATATAAAATGTTTATTTTTAAGAATCCTATGAGAATATGAGTTTTATGTTAACCATTTCACTTATGTTGAGACTACTATATGAGGACATTGGGTATGTGGTGTTCTTCGATGCCTCTAGCGCTAGGCTCAGTTTCATATTTATGAATTGGCGTGTAGTGATTACATATTGGTCATGTAAATTGATACCCCAAAAGAAAATTATATGACCAAAAAAATTATTTGTTTATGGTAGTATTGAACTTGAAGATGTAGAGGAATTATCTTCTAGGCGATCATTTCATTGTTTATTCATTCCATCAGAGTCTCAGGTACATCTTCGCATAGAATGATATCAACATTATATAGATGAGTCAGTCAGAGTTTTTTAAATAATATGACTTTAAAAATTTTATACTTCAAGGAAGGTAAATTTGGTCGATGATGCCCTTATTCAGAAATCATTATCTCACTTGGTGGTGGATGTTTTTGAAAACTTTTCTTCATTGTAGCTGGCCCTAGAACAATTGCAGTTGAATCTTATTTAAAATTGATTGTAGTGAATCTACTACAACATTAGTGTGTCAGAGATGCTAAGTTAGGAGATTTCAACTATTATTATTAATGTGACTAGATATCCTATGGAGATGAAAAATATGAATTTTATAAAGGAGGAGAGTATTTTATTCTTTTCTAGGGATGGGTGGTAGTTCCAGTCACATTGTGTGAGGAGGGTTGCAGGAGTTTTATACCACTCCCTTTGTTTTAATTAAATTAGTCATGAAGAGGTAGAAGGACCTTCATCAGTAGTTTTTTAGGAGGTGTAGATTTTTTGAGTTTTTTTCTTGATGTATCATGTATCTGTATGTTAATGTTGAACATATTTTTTCAGTAGGTTTGACACAACCTCTTAAGATCCTAAAATTGTCATGGGATGTAATATAAAAGGATTTTTTAACGAGCATACAAGTAAATAGAGAGGCTATGATTCTATCTAGGTGATTATAAACTAACTTACCATGTCATTGAACATTTTTTCAATCAAGTATTGGAGTTAAATTGAGTGTATATGACAATTTTACAAATGAGATATCATCCAGTTTCATGGGGTACCAATTATTACTATATTCAATCATGATTCATAGTAATCATCATGTTTATGGCTGAGTTTGTAATATAACTTTTTGACTGGGTTAGATATGAGAACAACATTTGACCCCTATATGAATTGATAGACAGAGAAAACAATCCAGTTGTTGGAGGATACTTTGAGGGCCTCTTTGTTGGACATCAGTCCGAGCTGGGATGATGACCTACCATTGGTAAATATTGTTTAGAATTATAGTTATCAGTCTAATATTGACATGAAAACATTCATGGACATAGAGGTATAACCTAATATTCACCAATGTATTGGAACAAGTTTATAAATATGTATCCTTTTAGGTTGGAGCTAGTTCAAAAATGAAAAAGAAAGTTCAAGTGATCTATAAACATATAAAGAGAGTCCAAATCCAATATAAATGTGTATGGATCGATTTCATATGCCTTTCAAGTTTAAGATGTGATATTGAGGTTTCTTGAGGGTCTCCCCTAGTGTGTATAACATATATTTGTTTTGGGAAGAAAGTTATCACCATTTTTATCAATTTATTATTGACCCTATGAATGGTTTCCACAGTTTTTTATCCCTTTTCCGTGACCCCATAGTTGGACCAAGTGCATGATGTCTTCTATGTGTTGAATATGTAGAGAGATATATGCATAAATTAAGTACATTTTTGAGAGGGGATAGTTATAAGTCAAGGATAGAAACACCTTCTCATTTTACGCAAGGGTTATTAAGGATTAGTATAAGAGGATCCTATATGGATGGATTATCCCTTTTAATTATGTGCCTTTTCATCATGGGGGAATTCAGAATATCTCCTAGAAGAATGTGATAGAGATGCTAACTCAGTACCCCCGTAATTTTTTGTATCTTGTTCATTTTGAGGCTAAAACATTAAAGTATAAGAGAATGTATCCACTCCAGTTTTTCTAGTTAGATAATTTGAATATATATATATATCCTCGAATTTGATGTTCGGTTTGGGAGTCTTGGAACACCCGAATAAATATATCAAAAATATTAATATATTAAATTATTCATGTTCATATTTTTTAAATAAATGGTTTTCACTTTGATATGTATATTGGATGGTAAATTTATGAACATAGTTAACTCTAGAGATTGGTGTTTACCCAAGGTGTGATATAATGTTGTTCAATTTTAGGAATCCATTTTAGGGAAACTGGTGGCAAGTGAGTTAAGTGAAATAAATAAATAATTTAATTATTTAATTTTATATCCCCAAAACGTAATCCTCCTCTATAAATATAAAATTATGTAAAATATCAAAGGTTGGCTACATAACACTTAGGGACTAAAGATTTGGAGGAGGGATTTTTTATCACCAATATACCTGGGAAAGTGGATAAATAACAGAACAATTGAAGAATTCATGTGATGGATGACTAATATATAATGATAACATTCTTCATCACTATTGGATGAGTTTATCACCAAATATTAGTAAATTATTGTGATACGGAATGTTATTTCCTGGATTTATACCCTTTAATTTATTGATAGGCGGGGGTTTTCTTATCATTTTTTTATTCTAAAATTTACAATTCTTTACATGGGATTGAACTAAATTACAGCTCTTGATCCTAATTGTTTAATTATTGTGACTTTATATCAGCCTTGATTCAATAATATATGATTTTTTTTTCAAAACTGCATTGGACAATGAGCGTTTTCACTTGTTTCTTGTTCTTTTACCACCATTGTTCTTCAAATTCAATATTTTTTAACCATAGGGTCACAATTCTACATTAATGTATCAGATTTGAGCACAATCGAACCCCCAGATTCAAAGAAGACATGTGAAAGATTTAGAGATATATTTTTTTAATTTGTATTATTTTCGTTTTGGGAATAATGGTAATAGATTTAGGGATAGGGATCCCATATAGTGATGGGAGGTGTAGAGGCTTCCCTGCATGTAATTGGAGTAAATATTTCCCACCTTCGGAGGCCAAAAATCATTAATTTGGGATAAATTCCTTTTGTTTTGGAAGAATTATTTTGGTCAAAAATTGAGGAAGGTAGCTGAAATCACATATTTGGTTTTAATGTGAATAAATCCCCTTGGTACTAAAAAATTCATGATTACATGTCGTGTATCCCTTTGGATTACATTCCATATAGTCCAAGTTCCCTCGGTGAGTATGGTTTTGGAAATGTTAAATATATCACGTCATATTAATAGGACCACAAATTATGTGATCCTACCATAGAAACCAACACATGTGTTGAAGGCGCATTCCCAATACTTTGTGTGGAAAGTTACAATGTTTTCTCCATGGGACATGTCATGTATATGTATATGGCCATCTAATATGTGTAATGAGTGTAAATGCCTATGACCTTAGTTAAACGCACACGCCCTTTGACCTATGTATACATCTTGTATTATCACATGTATTACCATGATCAATATAGAGAAAGTCACACCCAAGTGTCTACGTTGTGTCAAAGTCCATGTGACCCAACACACACACCTTGTAATTTGTTATTAGACAATGATTATAGTGAAGGGACACATCCGGGGTTTGGATTCATGGAACACACATTTACCCTAGTAAAAAACATTTTGTACTCCTCTATGAACATATAACTTGTATATATCCTTTTTGTGCTCATATTTGTGCCTATGAGTAGACTATCTTAAGTATTTTACAATATAGAATGTGATATTTTCCTTTGTTTTGAAATTAGAGATATGATGAAAGGTGGCGCTAGGGATAATCTTCTCTGAATGAAACTAACTCAATAGTAGTTATCATGTGTGATCACCATAAATTTAATTACCTTGATGCCCCCATGTCTCTATCTAGGTTGAAGGTCCCCCATATCATTCATAAAATTAGAGACAGAACACCTCCCCACATTATTATGTGTGTGGGTACTCAATCTATGTAGTGGACACCCTACCTTTTTCTTAGAAATTGAGCTGGTCCACTATTGGAGGGGTTCTCCTTCATCTATTATATATTGTGGTGAGGTGTGGGCCACTATATTATTGATAGGATACACATGATACTCAGAAAATAAGATGGGTCCCTTGGAACTTTAGGCAGTCTCTTCATTCATATCTAGATATAGAGATGGATATCATTTTTCTATCTTCTCTTAGGTTTATTTTGAGAATGTATGATGTTCTGTTTCCCTTACCATTTCTTTATAGGTGGATATAACTATTTTGAATATATATTTCCTCCCCTTCTTTGTTTTAAAAAAATCATATGGTGCATATATATAATCACACATTCATTGTATTTTCCTTCACATGTTCTGTCTTATATAAACAAAGACAGGTTAGCAATAACCGTGGTGGTCCTTGTTTTTATGGAGCATAGTGGTTCATGGAGAAAATCATGTTAGGTTGTCAGCCATTTAGATTTTGATCTGATATCTCTTTAGTATTTTCCATATTTTCTATTGTTATCTACTTGGGACCCCATTTCTAGTTACGTGTGTATTTTTCTCCTCTATATAATTTACATTATGTTTTTTTAATATGATACATTTCCTATATTTTTTAGAAATAATGATAACAATCTATATTTTTAAGTGTTTTATTTTATATAAGAACTTTTCAATAGTCTTTTTTGTGTGCATACGTATAGGTACATAGGTTAAGGCATCACATTTCAGTATTATTCTACTTTGTACTTATTTCTAGCCTCTATCATATTAGTGGCAAGCTTGGTGTGTCACAGTTATCTTATTATAGGCTAGTAAGACCCTATTATGTTAGTTTCTAACATACATAATGCACCATATCCTATAAAATATTTCCATGGATATAGAACAACCTGATGAATAAATTCTTAATGTCACTGGAAACACCATGTAATATGATATGTAATTTAGTTTTATCTCTATGAGACCAATAATAGAAGGACAAAAAAGTAAAAGGTTAATAATTTAGGGTTGGGGATTATCTTTTTCTCTCTAAAAAATGAAATTAATATTTACTCCCTCTTTCTGTTAGATAAATGTACTGACCATGTGGAGAAATAGAAATCCCTTATTTAGAAACATGAAACAAGCCCTTCAAATATCAATTACCAAATCAAATATCAACATATATTCAAATTTTGTAATCAAGTAAATAAATTTTTAATATTATATCATGAAGATATAGTTGATTCCCATTATTAATAATGAATTATGGTTTATGGTTCATTTCACCTTAGATAACACATTGTCTCAAATCCAACATTCACATAATTTCATAGCAGGTAAACTAGCCAATACTGCTACAGTCTTTGTATATCCAAATTAGGAGGTCATAGTAAATCATAATTCACTTAATAGGTTATTAAATCCATTTAATTTTAATTATAATTAAGAAATCGATGAAATTAATTCCACTTTTGGACAAAGAGGGTTTTTATCTTTTGTCATCTAATTTTATAACTGCCTAGATCTCTATCATAATAAAATACATTTAAAATGGTATTCTCCCATCAGATCATGCTAAGAAGGATCAGATCCATTGATGGGATATTTTTTTTTTCCATTTAAGATATCCCTAATTAATAAAAAGTCTTCTATAATTGAGGATATTATATGTTCCTACTCACCTAAATTAATAGAAGAGAGAACCTTTCCATTATTCATGAATTTTACATCAATGATTATAGAGTTCACCAGATAAGGTCTATACTTTTCCATCAGTTATGATAATTTTATACACTAGTCAATCGATGTTGCCAATATATATGTAATTCTTAAAGAACATCCATTCATGTGAGATCGTTGATAATTTTATTCATCAACCCCTAGAGTAATTTCATGCCCCATAATACTCTTGGTTGTTTTTGTTATATGGGATGAGATTCATTGGTCTATATAATATACCCACAACAAAAAAGATCAACTTCATTATTACTACTAATGGATTATTCTCTAAATGGGATGAATTATTAATCCTAAATAATTTTATAGAAACAAATTTCAATTTCATATTTTGGGGCCCTCAAAAAATATTTATAGACAAAGTAACCTATAATAGTTATTCTGAATTGAAGATTTTGTATCTGAAATAAAATATCTAGTTCAAACCCTCACCTTCCTATCATGTTGTATTGAATGGATATATAAGAGACCTAAAAAAACTCTATAAAATATTCATAAATGGTTTTGGATAGAGAAAAGAAGTTTTTTTGAAAGAGAACGTATATGATATGTGGGATTATCAAACCTCAACTCATACTACCACATTGGTGACACTATAATCTCTAGTGTAATGGGAATAATTGGTCCTAACCATTGAATTTCAATTTCATTAAATCTATATTACTACGTGTTATCAGTTATCCAATGATGAGAAAAATAAATCCATCTATATTAATTATAGATACTCGATGATAAAAGGTTATGTTCAGTGCACAATAGATAGTCTGAATGAATTAATCTAGAGGTGGTGAATTGAGTATTCCAAATATTCTATAAAAACATTCCTGTAAATTAAAATTTTAAACACCACAAAAATATTATTTCCTAGTTAAATAATAATATAGGTATTAAAACATTTAATCTTTGAAATAATTTATCAAATGTATGATCAAGACTCAGTTTAATAACTTGTAAAAAATTATTTAGAGATTATTTTTCTCACACAAAAAATAATTACATCATAATTAAAATATAACTATTAGTTTATTTTTCAAGGAAATAATTTCATAATTGAAAATATAGAAAAAAAAATATTTAAAAAAAATTTATTATTTTATAAATAAAGCTTAAATACCAAGATGAGACTATGTCCTTTCCAAATAAATCAACAAAAAATACATGATAGGCATGGATGAATATATTTATTCATGCTAGTATATCATTCTTTATGGTAGAGGGTATGACATTATTTTAATGATCCTCAGTATGAATGTAGAACCCTATTGATGGTATAATAATTCAAATAATGGTATAATAAATCAATTGAAGGTGCTATAGATATATGAGGATAATTAAGGGCATTCTAAAAATAGAAAATCTCTACTAATAGAAGAAAAAGTATTCTGATGTTAGGAGATGTATTTTGATGGTAGCAAGTTCGACTCATGTTTGAATCTTGTATACATAAAAATTCAAGTAACAATAATAATTTTTGTGTTATATCATACAAAAAATTAATCGTTAATGATGAAGTGGTAATTCTTTGTGAAATTTAAAATAAGGAATTTTTGGATTGATCCAGCATTCTTCTTATTTTTTATGATTATATATAATGTTTTCAAACAAATTTAAATTGATAGTTTCAAAAAATTATCAGAGTAAAAAAATAATTAAATTTTTCCAAAATTCCATAAAATTTCTAAAAATACCCCCATTTGATATTATAAAAATGGTATAAAAACAAAGAGGAACATACTATGAAAAGTATTCCACCATAGAAGATAAAATATATTAAAGGATAAGAACACATAAATTTACATAATTTCAAGTTAAAAATAACACATCACCAAAAACAATATCCATATAATATCATGATCAATGTTCATGTTAGAATCCTCTTTAAGGGGATATTTTTCTTTAAAGATAGAATGGGGATTATTAAGAATACAAGTAGGTATAAGAGTCCTGAAGATAAAACTTTAGTCCACTATCCCAAGATACCTCACTTCTTCTACTGGTGTATGACCAAAGTGGATGATTTAGATAGATGTAGTGTGAACTACAATATAAATAATTGATAAAACAGATGTAGACATAAGTAAAGTAGTTGATTATTCCTATAAGTGTTATGATAAAGATCCATCTACTCAAAAAAATATGTTATCACTATACTACCTCATTCATTCACTTCAAATAATTATTTATTTTATTATATAAACCAATTCAAAAATGTATCTAGAACTATATAGTAATATAATTATTCTTTTAAGGCCATATTTATAAGATGAATTATAATATTATTATCAAATAATATAAAATGAGAATTAATATCATATTGGTTGAAAATATCACATTGGTAATAATTTATATGTTTAGTAATCATAATAATAGTATCTTGAGTTTCATTAAGACATTATCAAAAAAGATTATAAAAATTTTCACCATGAGACTTAATCTTTCATATCCCTTGTGAGCATAATAGGAATCCCCAAAAAAATGTTATAACTCTTCTCAAATATTGAAACTTCCAAATTCAGTATCAAATGTAGCAGGAATTGAAGGGGGAGGATATTTGGAAGTTGAGGCACCATTATTATAAGAATGAGACTTGGGATTCCCAATAGTGGTGAGATCCATATAGATTTTTTCAACCCTAATATCATCCAAAATAGATTGAATAACACCAATGTGCTTAAAATGAATCTTATTCTCTTCCGCCAAACAACCAATCACTATAATCAACATAAGTTGGAGATTATCCACAATAAGATATAATATCATGGATATGTTATACTATTTAAGATCATTATCCTTTGGAATAAGCCTTAGTAAACTCAACAAGAATATATATATTATCAAAATTAATGGAATCCAAATCTGCTCTAATCAATTAACTAGAGTGAGGAGGATAATGAGTTGAATATTTCTATAATCCATGTAATGGTATAGCATGTCCAGGAGGAGACCCTAGAATAGAATCCTCAATATTGTCACCATAAACCTGTATATAAATTTCACCTTCTTATTTATCTCTAACGAGAACATATGATGGAAAAGCGCATAGAATATCATCTTGGTCAGTAATTTCAACCAATTATCCCTACGACACTTATGAATAGTATATATGGTAGGTCCACTAGGATCATTACAACAACATCCATCATATCCAAAATTATTAAATTCTAAATTAGAGTAATATAATCCAAGAACTATTGATCTTGGAGACTTTTTTTCATTATACACTACATCCTCTTCATCTAATCTAATTATGATTCCAATAATTGGTTCCATGAAATAAATTTTTGAGTTACCTTCCTAATCACCACTCTTATTCTTTCAATACACAAAGATAGATTTAAATTTATTATTCTTATAATATTCATCATCTTCATAAACAATGTATCATGAATCATCTAAATAAATAATCATATAATCTAGAATTTCATATTCAGATCACATAAAATTAATAGTATTAGAAACCTCTACGTCTAACAACTCATAATAATCAAATATTCCTTATATAAAATCTATAAAAACTAGATAATCAAGAGGTACATATAAAATATTGCAACTTATTATAGTGTGAGTATGACGACCATATTCTATAAAGAGAGATACTGAATCTTCCTCAACTCCTGCACTGGAATCTGTCACTTCTTCATCTAAAGAACACGTCAAAACCAACTCTAGTTAATAACTGTGATCAACCACATCTATAATACTGGTGGTATTTTTCATTTTATTGAATCCTTAATAAATACTTTCATTATCCATGACCCACTTTTTAGATCAAATGTTCTGAATCACCTTTGTCTTTTATTTGGAGTCTTATCTTAAATAGAATCTACCACATTGAATAAACCATTCTTGAACTTCAATAACATTTCCTCTAGCTCCCATCATGTTATATATAATCATAGATTAATATATGGTATTTTTATTATAGTATAGTATACACAATTAAGTCATATTATCCAAAATTTATGAACATACATTTATCATAGTTCCTTTCATAATGATATATAAAAAATAAAATATTAAATAACATTAAGAAACTAATGTTTCCTTTCCAGCATGTCTAGTAATCTTAATAATATCTTCCATAAAAATAAAATCTGAATCATTGATAGGATAAGATTCCTAATAATATTTATAAACTCTTTCAAGGGTGACTCACATCTATTTTTCCCACTTCATCAAATAGAAAAAATGCTCCTTTATATTAATTTTTTTAAATCATTCTCTTTAAAAACTCATAATAATCATGAGAATGAAAATCGTGAACCAGTCTAAGATAGAAATTTCATTCATATTATAAGAACCAACAGTCACATACTTTCTCTTTTACTAATTTCAAAATTAGCTATCTATATGATCTTAACCATGATACATTTGTTTCTTTCTCATCATTGACTCCTTGAGTTGAAGTAAGTGGATTGTGTGGATCAACAGGCTAACTTGATCCACAATCCGATTTCTTGTGCGATTACATCTTGTTGGTAGAACCAAAAATGGAAGAACATTTCATCTTCACCAAATTAGTAAAGATTCAAAGGATTCAACGAATAATGAATCCTTTAAGAGAGAAATTGAAAGTTAATTTGAGAGTTGTGTGAGAGAATAGGTTTTATTTAGAACGTAAAATAGTATTCAGATAATTTAGGGCACAATAAAAATTTATAACATTAAATAAATTTTTATTTGAATAAAAATCCATATTTAAGAGTAATAAAATGAAATGAAAGTGGTAGAAAAATTCAAATAAGAGTGTCCACTACCAAAATCACACATATTAGCATGAAAAATTAGAACACAATGGTAGCACTAAAGGGTAAACCTAAATAGTAGCACCCAGATGTTACTATGTAACTGTAGAAACTGAAGAGTGTCACCTAGTGGTATTATTGAAATGGTAGTACCGAAATTTATCATCCTAATTCTTGAATATTATAGTAACACATTCCATGGTAGATAATACACATGGTACCAAGATCATAGTTTCAAATGATTTATGGCACCACTATACCAGATTCAAAACTAATTTATGTAAAAAAAATATTAAGAATATTTTAATACAACAATCTAATTCAGGATATATCTTAATATTTCAATATTCAAAGGCTTTGTTAAAATATCATATGGATAGTGTGCAAGGAAAATTAATTCAATAGTTATGTCACCCTATTGAAAATGATCTTTGAGAAATTAATATCTTATATTAATGATCTTTATTATTCAATGAGACACAATATTCATAGAAATTTTTATACCACTTCTATTGTAATTGTTTATTGGGACATGTATAAATTGATATCCCTAAACTTGAATTTTTTTTTTCAACATTGATTTGGTTTTCAACAACTACCTATAGGTATTTACATATCTCCCATAGTGCATAATAAAATATTATGAATAATTTTATTATACCATGATACTAGATACTATCCCCATAAATGAAATTTTCATGAGGGGGTTTTTATATATAAAATATAGCCACTAAAAAATCATTCGAATAACTAAATTATTCACGTTCTTGTTCCTTATAATAAAATAATACAAAAATAGTATTATTCATGAAGTTTTTTGAAAATTCATTTAATAGAATTTAATTGATATTCCAGGGGGTTTGAATTAAAATGTGTTTATACACAAACACACACACTATAAACATTCTCTTGTTTTCTATTATGCAAGTAATGTAAGATTAAAATTATATAACTATAATTTTTTTGTTCATTAATTTTCTTAGTTTCATCAAAATAAAGATTACTAGATGTAATCATGGAAGAATCACTTCTATAATTATTATTCATATAGAACCCTTTAAAAGGTTTATTTATTTATTTTATTTCATTTATAATAATTTCATCCTTGTTTTGAAAAATCATAAAAATGTGGAAGAACTTTACCTCACCCGTTGAAATCATTTCAAATTGATTTTGAATCATTTAGGAAAATTCTTAACATGATCTCTTTTTTATGAAATAAATATAATAAACATATATTTTCACTGCCAATGCATATTATTAAATCATTTTTATAAATATAATAGGATTAACTAAATCATTTTTGAAAACTTTAGAAATCGAGAATGAGTTATCCTTTTATATCAAGATCTATGATCCTGTTTTAAGAAATAATGGGATTTACAAAGTTAAAAAAATAGAAACTGTGGGTTTTGAAATATGATGGGTTGTTAAAAAACCATCTTAAACAACATAACCATTAGAAATTTATTCTTGATAACCATTTGATGTATTTTAAAATCCTATTGAGCTATATAATAATTTAGTATTCTAATAGCCTCAAATACAACTACAAGTTCAAATCATTCTTCATAAGTAATCCCTTATCCAACACTATTACCTTTTGAAACTATTGTAACATTATATCTAACTATAGTTTGAAATACATAAACCGTGTTTCTAAAAACCTATTTAGTACTAATAGTTTTTTATTATTTAGGTTTTTCAACAAGTTACATATATTATTTATTTAAAATTTATCAAACTCAACTTGCATACCCATAACCTAAATTACATCAATTATATCATTAGTAATGTTTATAGGATCAAGATAAGATTATATGGATTTTTATTTACCCTGGAATCTAAGATAAGATCTTTTCTTATTACCACTATTTATATATCTAAAAAATCATCTCATGGATGATCTTTATGGGATATAATGACTATATGGATAAAATTACTTGGTACTTCAACGTCTTCCTTAATGTCTGGTTTAGTCACTTCCTTAGTGCTGGGAGGTATTTTTGGTAATAATACAATATGTTATATAGGTATACCACTATACAAGGATGAGGTATTGATATTCATGTTATAAAAACAATCCTAAATGTATTATAAAGAATTTTTATGATTATATGCATCTATTTTACCAAACATGATATTAATATATACTTCCAAAAAATTAATTTCTTAATTATAAACCATACATTATTTACTAGAGGTTGAATAACTATAGAAAATTACTTCCACACTTTTGGATAAAAATTTATCTGTAATATATTTTGTGTTGAAAATAAAGACATTGTAACGAACATATAAAAATTAATTAACCTTTGGTTTTCTTCTACTATAGAATGAAAATTGTGTATTCTTTAATAGTATTATTTTAATAAACCTATTTATAAAATATAATGGTGTATTGATAAGTTTTTCACAAAATAAATAGGTAAATAATACTCATTGTTTGTGGTATATACATTATCTTGAAGAGAGTTGTTCCTTAATTCAATGACTCATTTTTTTCAGAATCCTAAGACTAATTTTTTTATTATATATAAATTTGTGAGAAAAACATTTTGAAGACTTTATTTTAAAAAACACATCCATGATCACATATCAATGTTTTTTTGGTAATTTCACTATGATTTTTTATAAAATTTTCATATTTTCATAAATAAGATCAAACATCACTTTTTTGGAATAAATATAATAACCATGTAAATATATAAATTTCATCTATATGAATACATTCAAAATAGTTCCCACTTCATCTAGACACTAAATAATGTCCAAAAAGATCCATGTGAACCAACTCTAGGGGAATATACGTTGAAACTTCCATCTTTAGTGTGAAATGAATCTGATATTGTTTCATTTTTTGACATGGATTGCACAATTTTCTTTTTTTGAATTCCTGATTAGTTAAATCTTTAACAAAACCTTTCCTTATAATCCTTGTATGTGACCAAATATTGTAGCGGCCTAATCTCTTATGTCTCATCCAATATTCTTTTTTAAAGGAACAAAAACATGAAGTATTTTGGAAAATTAATGAATCTAAATCAATTATATAATCATCGTCAATGAATAAAGTAGTAAAATCTAAATAATACTAAGAAAAATATATCTTGAAATAATTATTTTCAAATATATCATGGGATCCCGGATTGTAGAATTTTTATATTCTATGAAAATTATATTTTAATAGTAAAAAAACCTTAGAAATCAAAAAATAATTACAATTTTTGATTTGACATAGTACAATTATTTTCCATTTAGTATTGTCACTAAATGTGATGTGTCTTTCATCCACATGTATATAGTGATTGAAGCTTATGTAGTCTCCAATATTTTTTTTCAAACCACCCATTTTTTAAATACCATGCCTTTTAATACTATTCATGAATGTTTCTTATAGTACCTTTAAAATTTTAATGATTTTTCTACATACACCTTATTTGGTTTATAATGGTTGGAAAAGAGATCTTTGGTATGAAAAATATAATTATAATTTTTAGTAAAAAATGGTTTAAATTGATTCTAAATAATCACCTTCATGGTTCTATAATAATATGAACTATTTCAAAAACAGTAATAACTTTAATGTGAAATTAACTTATTTTTATAAATGTTCCATTTATTAGGCATGTAACCAATAACATTTGTACACAATGGTTTGGTCTGAATACTATGAATCATGGTCAAATTCTCTCTTCCATTTGTAAAATTTCAATAGTCCTTTTGAGGTTGATTGATTAATATTTTTATCGCATTGTTCCTATAAAAAATAGGCCTTTTTTTATGAAGACAAGACACTTTTACCACTAGAACATAAAACATGTGACTATTATTTATTTTCAAATTTATCGTTCAATTAATTTATAGTATATTCATTCATAGTATATTCATCCATAGAAATACATTACTCTAATTAAACATTATCCATTTCTAATTTAGGTGTATTATTTCTAAATAATGTACAATCACATACCTTGTATGTGTTTTCTATAAAAAAACTCACCGTTTCATTAATGTATTACCATATTGAATAAAATTCACACAAACTATTCTCATAATATCTCCATGTCCCAAAATATATTTATTTTTTATTTTTCTTCTATCGTCACTTCCCTTTTTTACTTCATTTTTAGACATTGAGATTTGATATTCCCTTATCTTTTACATAGATAACAAATCATTTCACCTTGTTGGTTTAACTTCTTCCAACATCCTCTTTTTTCATAACATCAATAATAAAGTGATTACATGATGAATTTATTCTTACTATATAATTTCATGAATCATCTAGACGGATGAGTCATCTCCTCACCACTCTAAGAGTTTAACTCAACCTCCCTTGATAGATTTTATTTTCTTTCCAACCTTATCTTTTGCTCGTAAATTTTAAAAGTAACTAAATTTAATTTTGATATTTCCACTTCATTGTACACATTCAAATACTCCATATACATTATTTTTTTCCAATAAAATCCCTAACTCTATTTTTTCATAAATCACCTTACTTTTGAATCGAGATAGTATCTCTTATCTATTTATCTGGTAATCATCCCATGATTCTTAGTACTTGATCAATATATTCTACTTCCCTTACAATAACATGCATATTTTTACTATTTCATTGAACATGAGACATATTTTAAAAATTTATATATCATAATTAATTCTAAATGTACCATATTTAATAATTTATGTATTAAGATAAGATTAATTATGATTTTTTGTTCCATCAAAAGAAACAATAACAGTATACCGTATTTGATAAGTTGTACCACATGTAAACATTTTATTTAACTCATTTTCACACATATTATAGTATTAAGAGATAATATAATTATAGTTATATTCAATAAAAAAATTTATATCCTCCCTCAAACAGGATCTGGAATCTTTTCACTATTCTAATTTATATTATATTATTACTAATATGTTAAAATAAATTCTCTTATGATGTTTCTTCATTCAAATTTTCCATTAATTTTTCTTCAACACATTAAATTAAGTTTTTATATTAGTATAAAAGCCACCATACCTCAATTACTGAAATATTTCAAGGAGAATAAATTATAAATAATATAAATCTTGTTGAGATACTTGATCAAGGTCATGATATAAAATAGATAAATATTAAAACAATCAATCTTTCTCTCATACAAAATTATGGCCCATGTGAATTCATGGAGATGGGCTGAAATAAATATTCATATTTTTCTATTAAAAATGTATTTCAAATTAATATTTATAACCCATCGAAAATAATTCATCTAAATTAACTATTAATGTATTTATAAAAACTTTGAAACATTCTAATAATTTCACAAAAATATGATCACTAATCGGGTAAGGATTTTGAAAACAATTTAACTTTTAAAATTATTTTACTCAAACCCAAAAACAGTATATCACAATTTATATCTGAATATAAAATTATTTGTAAAATAAAAATTTTATAAATCAAAATAGAGAATGAATAATATATTGGAACACATAATAGGTTTTAAATAAACAGAATTTTTTGTATGTCAATATATTGTTTTCTCGACTTGAAATAATTAAAATATGTAGTAGGTTTCCTAAAAAACAAAATGATGCACAACCTAAATAGGTTATACAAGAAAAAATTATACATACAGTATCCCAGGCTATAACTATCCTCTTCTGTTGCTAACTCAGTTTCATATACAAGACCCTTTATTTATGTATTTTAAGAATATAAAATGAATGGTTTAATTTTCAGGAGGCTTGGAGGATATTTGGCATGTTTTTTATTCTTTTTTATGTGTGTATTATTTTAGAATGGTTAGTAAAAACCATGAAACACTGCTTGGAAATCATGCAACAGATACAGTGGGTAATGGGTAGGTATACATTTTGTGCACAGTTTGGCCAAATAGTGTAGATTTCTAGGGGAATAAATGAAGAACTGAACTGTGGGGATTTTAATGGTTTGTGAATGATTTTATTAATCGTGTGGTCCGATCTTTTGATCTGTGGTCTAAAAAATTGGTATGTGCACTGTTTGCATTTGATTTTCTTAATCGTGCGTTGTAACCTTGAACCTTAAAAAATTAGATCCAAAAAGAAGTGTTCTAATTTGATTCACCTCCTATAACTCTATTGTTTCTCTAATAATGTCAGACCATGAATTAATTCCCCTCCCAAATCTATGGAGATAATTCATTTTGACCCGAGAATGATTACTAGGTGAATCTAAGTGCGTTAGAGGCCTAGATTCATCAGTAAGTTCTCATTCATCAAAATTTTTATTAGATATCTTTTTATTCCATATCATGGAATGAATGATATAATTAATTTGGGATATATCTATGTATTTTAATTTCAATTATAATAATATATTATTATTTCAATTGAAGGGATGAGATCTGTGTAAATTTTTAGTAGTTTCAAGTCAGGTTTTAAACACTTTGTGTTGTTCTTTTTTCGACTATGTTCAAGTGGTTGGTGTATTCTCTCTCGAATCATCCTTTTTAAAAATTTAAGAATTAGTTTCAAATTTATTTAATTTCCTGAGTTTTTTTTTAAAAAATCATGGTGTGATTCTTTGAAAATTCTAATTTTAATTATAGTTTTGGAAATCTTGGGAATTGGACTTATTTTTTAATAGCCCCATTGTTTATAATTTTAAAATGGTGATTTTAAAATTAAATTTAGAATCCTGGAAGTAAATTATTATTTGAAATGATATGAAAAGGGAACAAATGATGTGATTGAGATGGGTTTACATGATTTGGAAATAATAATGGGAATGAGTTGAATGGATTAGATAATGGTTGTGAAGTAACGTTATCAAATGGATGGAGTATGGATGTGACGTTCCATCATTAATAGTAACACGATGATAGTTTGTGTGTGTGTGTGTATTGTGGATTTTGGTGTAATTAAAAAATTATATTCCAAATAATAAATTTAGAAATGGGATAAAGTATTTGTTGAAATATTACTTGAAAATGGTTTTAATGCACTTTTTGACTATTTTCCTTTAGAAACTATTTTATTTGGATATAAACTACTTCAAATTTATATTTAAAATATTTTATATTAATGTGTGAACAAGTTTTATCCTAGTGGAATGAGTAGTGATTTCATCGAGGAAATCAAAATAATTTTTATACTCACTCCATGCATACACACTTTGGTACGATTGAAAATGCTACAAATCAAGACGTTTTTAAAGGAAAAATCTCCCAGTTCATTATTAATTCATCTTGATATCTCAGTTTGGGAATAAAGAGTCGGTTCATGGAGCATCTTTGGAGTTTGTAGGTACATTTATTGGGAGTCTTTGATTTTTTTTGGTCGTGATTTCTTCTATGTACACGGATATTGTTATTGGGTTTGGTTTTTGAATGGGTTTTTTCTGGTACTCATGCATCATATAAAGGTTTTATTTTTTTATGGTTATCTTAGTTTTGATGATTATCATCCATAGGAAAATGGTCCCGTAATTTTTTATGAGTTTCGTGACATTTATCTCCAGACATTGATGTTGTTCTGATGTCACCAGAGTTCAGTATCTCGTCCTCCTCTTACTAAACCTATGGGTGAGGGTTGGGATGTTACCAATGGTACCAATTTGTTCAATCATTGTTATGGTATTAGTTTTAGTATTTATTTTTTGTTGGAATAAAGCATTAGGAGTTTGGGTACATTATTTTTATAGAATAAAAAGTTGTAGCTAACTTGTTTGGGCCAAAAATAATTTTACCAATGAGTTTTTGTAAAATGAGGGTTCAGAGACACATCTAGGAGTTTTCAGCTCGTTGTTATGGGATTAGTAAATGATAATTTCATAATATGGATTCATATAAATTACATTTCAATAGGACCGCATAATTTTTCTTTATTAATTATTTAGGATTTGGTGAAAATATTTTTGATTTTCGAAAATATTTGAAAAGGGTTTTATGTTCAACAAGTAGGAAGAAATTTTTAAATATTATTTTAGAAAAAAATTGAAATTTTTGAATCACTTATTGTGATATTTGTGGTTTGATAAATTCAAATTTTATATGAATTTAGTTTCTTGAGAGTGAAACTATATAGGTTTTTTTGTTATAGAAAATTGCATTAAGTAGGAACCATGGGAACCAACTGGAAGAGGATGTTGAGAATTTTGTTTCACTTGAGACACATGTGAACAAGTAGTTAGTTCAGATTATTTTCATGTATATTTAGGTTGTGTATAGAGAGAATATATTTGATGAACCAAGGAAATGTGTTAATTTGATTCTGTTGAAAAATAATAATCCACCCATCTATTAGGGTAATTATAAACAATAAGAAGTATAAGTATGCCTAAATAGGAATAATAATATCATAAAATTCCTTGGAACACTAGATAATCTGAAGGTGAAGTTGGTAATATACATGCTATAAGAACATATAATCCAATTGTGTGAGTTATTAGTTCATGCTAAATTGGACCAAGGAATGACATGAGAGGATTCTGAATTTTTTTTTCAAAAATTGTTCTATCCTCATAATTTATGGATTACAGGAACAATATATATCTTTTTTTTTGATGTCGAAGAACCTCAAAGTGACAGAGTATGTCGCTAAATTTATAAATTTAGTTTTATTTTTCACTAAAATTTTTTACAAGGGAATTATTTATGGCATATATTTTATAATCTGAGTTGAGTCCAGAGATTTTCTAAAAGATTTCTGTACTTTTCATATCAAATTATACAGATATTTCCAATGGAAAAATAATGGGAGGAAGCGATGTCTTAATAAATACAGGCGGGGAAAGCATTTTTATACCTATGGGAACTTGTGGGATCTCTAATAATGGAAGTAAGAGGAAGAGGGGAAGCTATTTCCAAGACTGTGGCATGACTCATAATCATATAGTGGGATAAGTGAATCATCCTCCTAAACCAATTGGTAAACCCTGTTGTTTTAAATGTTGTTCTCTCAGTCACATGAAGTGGAATTGTATGAAACCACCTATATCATTTCATAATTTAATCCAAATGGTACATATTGATCACTATTATCATAGAGTTCTATGTTTGGGTTCCTGGGACATAACTCATGTTTTTTAGGTATTGTATTCTTCAACATGATGAATTAATAAAAATAGCTATCATCGATAAAACCAAGGAATCCATTGTGATTCTAGGAACACTACTACATTTCAATTAGTAAAATCTCAATAGGTTAATAAATAAAAATGTTTTGACATTCACAAATGCTATGGATATGGGAAAATGATCATTGATGATCAATTCAGACCATTTATGGTATGTGGTACGATTAATTTGAATTTTACTATTATGAAATAATTGTTTGATACTGGCATGTATCATTATTTTATTTCATCTTGTGATGTCGAACATCTAGGTTTTCATGTTAAGAGTATTCCTTCTATTTTGAAACTACAAAATCCTCTTGGACAAAGAGGATATCAAGCCATTATGTGCAAGGAATGTTATATAACTATCGATGGGGATGAATTGATTTAGCATTTATTTATTCTTGATATGGATTTCTATATAATAATCCTAGGTATGGATTGGTTGAAAATATTAGAATCTCACATATAATTTTATACCTGAAGGGTTAGTTTTGAAACTAATTATTATATCGAGCATCTCTTTAGATAATATCAGTATGTGAAGGAATATAGGGTAGTATTGTTGGAAGAAATGGTTTGAACTATCTCATAATAATTGAGAGCATTGAATTTGGAATCAATACATTTTATTGGGAATAAATATTCTATAACCATAGTGGATCAGTTCATTTATGTTTTTAATAATAATTTATTAGGGTTGACACCTAAAAGGTGATTAGAATATATGATTATTCTATTGCCAGGGAACAATTTTATATCACTCTCTTCTTATCATATATGTCCAGAAAAATTAATTGAATTAAAAATAAATTTGTAATAGCTAGAAAGAAAGGGTTTCATTTGTTCTAGTATATCTTTGTGGGAAAAACTAATTATTTTTTTTTAAAAAAATGGATGGAACTCTTTTGATTTTTCTAGATTATAATAAGACTAACCGAGTTACAATAAATAATTAGTATCCACATCCATGAATGGAATTTATATTTTGTCAATTCAGGGGATCCCAGTGGTTCTCTAAAATTAAATTTCAATCATGATATCATTAATGGGGGATTCAGAAGGATGTTATTTTGATGAATACTTTGAAGAGAAGATATGGAAAATAAAACTATGTGGTTATGCCTTTTGGTATTATGAATGAATCGGCTATATTTATGGAACAGATGAATCAGATATTTCAAAGGTATCTATATTCCTCTGTAATAGTATTTTTGGATGATATACTAGTGTATTCTTGGACAATGATTGAGCTTGAGAATCTATTGGAGATAGAGTTGGGTATCTTGTGAGATAATCAATTATATTCCAAACGCTAAATTTGTGACTTTTGGATAAAATAGGTATGTTTTCATGACCATGTAATCTCTAAAAAAGTTGTTTATATGGATCTTGAAATGATATAGGTTGTGATATCATGAAAACCTCCCAAGAATTAATTTGAGAAACATAGTTTCCTTAACCTGGAAGGTTATTACCAACGTTTTGTTCATGAATTTTCAAGAATACCTTCACCAACGACATCATTGAAAAATAAGCATATTCAATTCCAATGAAATGAAGAATGTTAGGATATTTTAAATACCTTAATATATCCCTTAAATCATCACTTATATTAATATTTAAAGAATCATGATAATATTATGTGGTGTATTGTGAGACTTTTGGTTCAATTATGGTGTGTGTTATTATGTAGGGAGATCATACTATTTCGTATGGCTCATGGAAGTTATAGTTTCAAGAGAAGAACTACCCAACACATGATTTGAAATTAGCTTTTATGGTCCATGATTTGAATATTTTTCATCATTACCTCTTTGCTGATAAATTTATAGTGTTTATAGATTATAAGATAATGAAAAAAAATTTCTATCAAAGTCATTTAAATATAAGACCAATAATATTGATGGAGTACCAACAAATGTTTCACTTTAACATAATGTATAAACCGGGTAAAGGTAACTCTGTGGAGGATGCATTAAGTATAAATTCATATAGTTATTTTAAACAAGTGGATTTAGATCAATGGAATCTAATGTCAGTGATAAATGACATGGTCCTATATTAAGAATACTAAGGTAGTGTTTTTCTATTCTTTTAGGTTTATTTTGTTACTAATTTCTTGGAGAAGGTTAATGAGGAACAAATACTTGATTATGAATGTGTTTTTATATGGTCAAAACTCAATGATGAGGATACCATTGGGAGATGTAATCATGATAGAAGATATGTTTTTTGGTATTGATATTAGATGGTCATACCTTTTTCTTATCAAGAAAAACTTCATCATGCTTACCACCATTTGAGATGGAAGTTATTATCCTATAATAAAAAATATGTATAACAAACTAAAAGAACAGATTTTTTGGGGTGTAATGATAATAATGTTGGATATGTTTTTTTTAGATTCCTCACATGTTAGTAGGTTAAGGAAGAGAACCAGCAACCATTGGGTATGTTGTAGTACTTATCGATTCCCATTTGGAAATAGGAGAAGATAGCTATAGATTTTTTAACAGTTCTTGCATGGATGGTTCATAAATGCAATTCCATATAGGTGATAGTGGTTTCAGTCAAAATGTTGTCTCTTTTCATCCCTATTCAGGAATGTAGTACTGTATAAGACATTTCTATGATATATATCCATAAATTATTTTAAAGTAACTATATACTAGTTTTGATAGTATTATTATGAGATTTGAGGTTTATGTATTATTTTTGGAAATCCTTACAGGTATCCATTGGGACTCAGTTGACTAAGTTAACAATTTTTCATTCTCAAACCAATAAAATATATTTGTGGATGATCAGAGGTTAGATTACATGATTAGTGCTTGGGTAATGGATTTTGGTTTCTTATTGGCGGAGATTAAACCATTAATGGACTTATTGTACAATAAAATTAATCAGGTATTGATACATATGGCATATTTTGACACATTTTTGGAGTTTCCTTTTCGTTCTCTTCTTAGTTGGGTGGAAACATGTGAGATTTTATTGATTAGACAAATCCTTTTGAAAAATAAAATTGAGATGATTTTTTTGATCAAAAAGAGTATGGATACAACACAAAATCTCCATAAATTATATACATGTCATTTTTTAGGTTTTTTCATTTGAGGTTATTGATCATGTGCTTTTGATATTCTCTCCAAGGTTTTTGCATCATCCTTTTTAGAAGTCGGGAAGGTTATCTTCATGATACATTGGCCCCTTTGAGATACTTGAATGGTTTGGTGAGGTGACATATTGGTTGTATTTTTTACTAAAGATTCGGTCATTTCATAATGTGTTGCATGTATCTCAATTAAAAATGTATGAAACTGATCATGACCATATGATTTATTGGGATCACATTGACCAAGACCCAAATGCTATGTTGGTTTGTTTCCTAGAACATAATAGAGATAGGATATAGAATGTGTTTTTTTGGAAGAAAATCAGTCTAGTATTGGTTTTATGGTAACATGGTAGGATTTTGAAACAAACATGGGAGCATGAAAAGGAAATGGTGTAGCAATGGTCTAAACTCTTTCATGAAAATAGTGGTTTCTTACTTTTTAGGGTTGAAAGACTAATAGTGGGAGAATTTATCACCCAAATTTTGAATTAATTGACCCTTTATTTATTTATTTTATGTATATAGAATTTTAGGGATATGTTTCAGACATTTTTTGGGTATTTGGACTATTTTTTGAGGATTTTATGTAGGTTCACGTTTGGAACATAATTATTATAAACTGGGCAACACATCCAGGAAACTGAGTAATTGAAATAGTGGGTAATATATAGGCTCATGATTAGGTGAATGGTTTGTAAAAACATTCATATTAATATGGTAACCTATTAAATGATTTATTTTTCATAATAACATTGTTGGAGTATGGTTTTACTAACTGTGCGGGCCAACTATATGATCTGTGGTTTGAGTCAGTGGATCATGCACGATTTCTTTCTGGTTTTTAAAACCACACACCGTGAAAATTTAGATCCTAAAATCACCAATATAAATATACTTACCACCTAAACCACTCATTTTTTCCCTATTCAATACATAACATTAATTACTCTCCCTTCCATGGAAATATAGACAATTTCTTAGATTTAAGAGGGATTCCTAGGTGAATAGAAGTTCATTGGAGGGACGAATACTTTGGTAATTGCACATTCTTAATAGTTTTCCATATATATGTTCTTCTTCCATATCCCAGAACCGTAGATCTAATATATTGGTGATATGTATATGATTTTTTATCTCAATAATGATACTATATGATATTTTTTATTGAATGGAATAAGATCTAAAGATATATTTTTGAGTTTCGTGATGGGTTTTTAAAGGCTTTATGTCATTATTCATTTTCGTATATGTTTGTGTGGTAGGATGGTTCTCTATAGAATCCTATTTATTATAACTTGAAGGATTTATTACTAATTAATTTAATTACCTGATATCTATTTTATTGTTATGGTGTGATTTGATGGATATTCTCATTTGAATTGTGGATTTTTAAATCCTGGAAATTGGATGAATTTTTGGAAAAATGGATGTTTATACTTTTAAAAAAATTATTTTAAAATTATATTTGGATTTATTAAAGTAATGTATTTGATTAAATTAATTAAAAATGGCAGAAAATATTTTATTTATATGTTTTGAAAATATTCGAGCATAACATTTGGAATGGGTTGAATTGGTTGGATAATGACCGTAATATACCATCTTCATAGGGATGGTGTACAGACATAATGTTCCCCCATAAATTGTTACACTATGATTTTTTGGGTGTGCATTGTTGATGTCTGTGTACATGGAAATGTATATTTCTAATCATGAATTGATAAATGAGTTAAAATATTTGTTAGTATATTCCATTAAAAATGTTTGTAAAGGATTGTTTGACTATTTTATTTAGAAACCCATTTTAGTTGGAAATAAAATACATTATATTTATTTTAGACTATTTTCGATTAATGTAAAAACTTGTTTTATCTTAATGGCATGAGTTGGGAAATCATTGACAAAATTCTGCTGAGTTTTATACTCACTCCCTTCATGTGAACATTGATTCATTTTTAGATATTATTTAACAAGACACAAGTAATGAAAATATCTCCCAGTTATTTAGTGATGCTTCTTGATATCTTGGTTTAAAATTGGGGAGTTTGATCTTGGAGTAGGTTAGTAGTTTCAGATTATATGTCTTTCTGGTCATTTAGTTTTTTTTGTCCCAGTTTCCACTTTGTAGTCTAATATTGTCTTTTGGTTGGTTTTTTTAATTTTAGTGACCTGAAGATTGACGTACGTGTACATTACATTACTTTTGCGGAGTACTTAATACATAAGAAAAACAGACCCACAAGTACTATAATAGTTTAGTGTCTTTTGAAACTCGGAATAAAATATTTTAATCGTGGTGAAAGATCTTCAACATCTCCCAATAAAGATATTCCCTTTTTTTCTTACATAAAACCTTTATTTATATCCTAGGGAAAAGAAAACATCAAAGGGGTGAGCTCAAATGCCCAGTAAGGTTAAACATAGAGAACATAAAACAATACATAAACATTTGAATGCAAAAACTTGAACATAAAATCTAAACATCAAAATCTTGAGCAAAGACATGAATCTTGGAAGTACGTAAGGCACATATTATAAGGGAACATCAATCATGAAAAAATAGAATGGGAATAAAACATGTAATTTTGGCATCCATTAAGAATATGTAATGATTTCCATAGTACCCAAGGCATTGCTTCCAAGACCATCTTAGTGGACAAAGTCCCTTTCTGAATCGAGTTCACTCCTCGTTCCAGTCCTATAGTACTGAACAGGATTAACATACCATTCGAGCCATGTCTATCTCATGAGATATAAATCTTTACCCAATGCGTTGGAGGGAGATATAGGTCTCACCCATCTCATAATGAAATCATTCTTACTTGTGCCACAAAATAAACATACATCATTCATAATAACCCAACGAATAAAATGGGTTTCATAAATATCATCCCATCGTCACATAATCCATATAAAAGAAATGGATATCATTTCATAATAAGAAAAATTAATCCATGTAAATCATAGATACATTATATTTTAAACATACACATATTAAATTATGTCATCTTAGATGAAAAATTGTTTTGATAAAACACTAGAAATGAATTCTTGAGGAAAATATCTTTTTTTCTTCAAAATCATTTTATTTTCAAAAAATGTCATGCAATTTTAAAAGAAAATGATTTTGTTTAAAATAGTCCTGAAATATTTTGGAGGAAGCTTCATGAAAACAAGGCTTTATAAAACCGTAATAATCCGTTCATGCCGTATACGTTAAAAAAACATTCTTCTCGTACTTTTGTCGAAAAAGTCAAAAAGTACCTTGTAGGGTAAATAAAAGAAATATTCCTTCCATTACATTGGGTAAAAATTAAAAATGGGTAAAAAGGAAATTAAACATACATGAAACCATTTTTAGGAAACATGGACATGGATCATAATAATAACCCCAGTAAATACTTACAAATAAGCAATCTCGGAAAAAAATGAGATTTGCAAAATTATCCCTTACCTTAGGTCAGATTTGCTTCGTAAGTGTCTGAAACATCTGTATAATGATTTAAATAAACTGATTGACTTATTACAGAATCATTTTCATTTTTATGATATCATATATGGTTCACTTATGACATTATATTACCCGTTCTTTTGTAAATTCAATGTTAAAGAGCGTTTTGGGTAAAATCGTTTCATTTGTTATCCGTGTTTTGACTTGTAATTATTAATATGATTAATTAGATCATGATTACATAATTACAGAATATAAAAAATGATTTATATATAATATATATTCCGAATATACATATATATAATAGATCGCTAAATGGAAAGAAATAGATCGTTCATGGAGACAGTAGGTCGTACGTACGCAAGAACACTGTTTTAGTTTCCTTATTGAAGTCAATGGAATTAAGTAGATGAAATTAATATATATATATATATATAAATCCATTAGAATTATTATGTCATATATTTCATGATTACTTATTATATATAGTTTATAATCATTCTTGAAAGGTTATCATGGAGAGTGAATCTCATCGCCTCATGGAGACGGTATTCCGTACGTACGCACGAGCGATGATATCATTCCCATGATTGTGGAATTGTATTAAAGTGTAGGTATAATTTTAAAGAATCAATATCACTTTACAATAATTATATATATTCATTACTTTCACCATTTTACCGATACATTTAAGGTGGTGGTGGAAAATAGATTACACCACGGCGTGGAGACGGTATTCCGTACGTACGCACGCGCGGTGGTTTCGTTTTCTGTAGGATGGATAGACGGTGAAATAGGTTTTTTTCATACATATAATAACATATCAGTATATGAGTGATACTTATTTTGTTAGCAGCCTATGAAGAAAAAGTGGAAGAAGAAATAAAGTTGAAAGAATCGGTAACAGATATTACCTCTTCTTTGAAGCGCCTCTTTGAGTCCTCCTCTTAGGGAAATAAAATTGGTCTTTGAAGAAGACCAGGACCTCTAGGATGTTTATAGGGAAGTTTAGAAGAGAATTTGGCATGGGTTTGCCGAGCTTGAAGCCTCAATGTGGTGTGAGGAAGAGAGGAAGGAGGTGCCCTTTTATAAGGTAGGAGAGGGGCACCTTTGGAATAACTAAAAATATTATTTTATTATAAAGTCATATTCGGTTTTTAATAGCTGAAAATTGAGTTATTTCTAAGCTAAGGTGGGGATGGGTTTAAATACTCTCATCCAATAGAATTTTTACAAGTTTTTTTTACTTTTATAACCTTATCATTTAGTTTTAACTTTAAGTTAGATAATTTTACTTTTACAGTGTCTTTTTGTGTTCTTACACTATATGGTTAACAAACTTACTATAACAAGCCAAAATAACCCCAAGTTGTTTATTATTAATATATATAACCTTATATAAGTCATTTTTCTGAACGTTAGATTTTTAGGAATAAAATAACAATTAATAATATAATATTTATTTTAAAAACTATTTTATGTCAATTTTGACACTATTTAGTAATTGATTTTTGTGAAAATCATAACAGAATTATTAGATCGAAACAAGTTACTTAAATCTATACTAAAACGTCATATTAACCTAGAAAATTAGTTGAATAAATAAATAGGCTCAAATTACATTTATCTTGGTATTTATAACATCCATTATGTCAATATTTCATTAATAAGATAATTACTGAATCATCATTGTGTCATAAATAAATTAAATTATTTAATGTCTAAAAATTACAAATAAAATACCATTATGTAGGAAATCTATTTATATTTCTAATGAATATTTATAGTCTAATTTATCTTATTCATAACCCTATATTAAAAATTATTTACTTATTAAACGTTGATTTCAACTATTTCAACCCTTCTTTAAATAAATTAATAATAAAAGTCCTAATATAATCCAAGTGGGCCTAAATGGTCATATTTTATTCCTAAGGTTTTTTTTGGTCTAATTACACTTATCCATTAGAATTAGGACATGTGTCAGGGTAATAATAATATCATTTTTACCCTTAACTATCCTATTTACTTTTAACCGTGGTAAAAAAAATTAAAAAGTTATTATTCACCAAAAATTATTTTCTTCTCATTGGACCACATTTTAGTCCTTTATATTAACCATGTATTTCGGATTTTCGAAATTCTACTCACAGAAGTGGTAAAATTACGTTTTATGAAAAATTCAGTTTTTTTAACTACCACTTAGTGGTTTCACTATTCATCAAAAAATGAAAGTTTTCAGAAAAATACCAAACATTAGGCCTAAGATATAATTGATATTATGAATTAAAAAATGATTTTTATTTTACCAAATTCAAAACATATCAGTTACATTAACTAATTTAAAAATTAATTCCTGTCGTCAAAACAAATAGCGTGTTTTTAAAAGATAATAACTATCAAAAGATTGACACTTGTTTATGTCTGGTTTAAATGTGAAATTACATCCAATGAACAATATTGTATTAATTTTTAAATAATATATTCTAAATATACTTTAAAACCACTCAAATTAATAATTTATCACTATTAATTATTTCGATTAAAAAAGTTGTTTTTAATTTAAATTTAGTACTTTTCACAATTCATCAGAATATGAAAGGTATCCGAAATGTACCAAACTTTCACCCTAAGCTAATTTCGATATTCCAAATCCAATAATGAAGTACATTTTGAAAAATAAAATTTTCAAAATTTCAAAAAGTGGTTATCACTATTCATAACATCTAGTTTTAATAATATTTTAATAGCATGTCGTTGTTTAGTGAAACTCGGTATTGCGTACGACGCAAGCTATCGAGAAAGGTCATGATTGCATGTAATACAAGGCAAGTCAAGAATGTGTGTTGTGCAAGCTCCTTTTGGTGTAGCATACAACACAAGACATTAATAAAATTAAGAAGAATATTTTTCATAAAATCTCGGGGTGTTACATTCTACCTCAATTAAAATGAATTTCGCCCTCGAAATTATTCAGGGTTATAAATGGTTTACTACTCGAAAGTTTCTTTAATAGAAACCCACATCATAAAAAGTAATAACAAACCCAATCTTTAAAAACGAAAGTATGAAACATAATGGTTACCCAAATAATCTTATCACTGGGTTTCCACATAGGTGAAAATATGGATATGGAAGAGAAATATAACCATCATGTTCTGATGGAGAGTGGTAGAGAACATGGATATGGAAAATCCAGTAATCACTAAGCCATAAATTTGTGACGATCTAAGGCTTGATCTGATTCATAAGATATAAGAGCACTTGGACAACATTTTTGGTTTTCAAGATCATTTCCCTAAAGTTGATGAAATTGGAGTTAGAAGAAATAGTTTTGTGATTTTGGTATAGTATCAATGTTGGTCATTATTTGGACAATTTCCACTTCATCTCTTAAAGAAATGAAGTTCAATTTTTCATTCGTGATGTGTTAGCAGATCATGTGATAGAATGATGGGTCATTCCATCTATCTCAAACAAAAGGTTAGAAAAGATATGAAAAATTACATAAGTCCATATATAGTGAGATTAATCATATATGGTTCCGAAAATGGACTTATACTTCATACATCATACTTCTTAATATAATAAAACTAGTTTCTGCTAATTAGGGACTTCCTGTAGGCCAGTGGTAGGCGATAAAGGCCAGTCGCACTTCGGTTGTGGGTTCGATTTCCACAACCTTTTCTGACGCGATGGGCTGTCACCCATCCTGCAGATTTCCCTTTTTCAAAAACTAAATTACTATAACATCCCATAAATAATATCGGAAAAACTTCTATCCTTAAACAATACTAACTTATGTCCAACATAATCCATTCCAATCTTTAGGATTATCCAAAATAATACTGTCTAATCTCATGTTATTGTGAAAACAATTACCAAAGAGTTCATACAACTAGCATGTTAATACCATTGTTGATCCCCATATATCATGAGATATGTCTTGTTGGTCACATTCCAAACATTCGAAGGCCTTAATCATGTATTCTCTTGAAAAACAATCAATACCCATTAAACCTTATTGAAAACCTGAATGCTGTTAAAAGTTAACTCTTTCCACATACCAAAATCCTCAAATTTCTATATACTCAAACCATGATATCACTTAGTCCTTATATCAATCATGAGCTCATGAATATTGTCAAACATTTCATTTTTTCGGTTTCCCTTCATTATGCGCATATCATCTTTTTTTCCAAAAATATCTGAATCCCTTTCCATGGTTACCGGTACCATTGAAACCCATAATAGACCAATACATAAATATTCCAATATTCCACGATACTATATAAAACATAATTTTGTAATACCATTACATAAACACTTAATCATTCCACCACATCGTTGTCATATTCAACATCGCCAATAGTGATCGCATGTGACTTCCCTTTGTCCTTTTCCTTAAGTGGTTGCTCATGTCGATCATCACTAACCCATGGATTAGGGAATTTATTAGCATAATGCCCCATTGCCTTGCACTTGAAGCATTAAAGTGCAGGTGGTGCATTCTCTGCAGTATTTTCTTTATTCACATCATTAGAAACCCTTTTTCCATTACTTTGACACTCAGCTACTCGATGACCTTCTTTTCCACACTTAAAACATTTTATAGTCCCTTTAAGACAATCTCCACCATGCTTCTTTCCACACTTTGAGCATAAGGAAACATTCATCTTCTTTCCACCATTATTCTGAGATTTCTCCTTGAACTCCATCTTTCGTTTCTTTTCAAAACTATGAGATGGATAAGTAACACCAACTTCCATTTCTACCTTGATTGCACAACGCACAATTTCTTCATAGCTACTGAAGTCTCTTATAGCTAATGCCCTTCTAAGACTTGGTTTTAAGCCACTGAAGAATCGATAAACATTTCTTTCGGGTTGGATGATAAATCCAGATGCATACCTTGCAAGCCGTGTAAAATTCGCTTCATATATACCAACAGATTCGTCATCCTTTTGCTTTAGTTCAAGAAACTCCTTCTTCATCTTTGTTCGAAGAATACGAGGGATGTACTTATTGAAAAATAAGTTCTTGAACTCGTCCCATTCCATGGAATCAATTTCTTCACTTGGCCTCGTATCCTTGATAAGATTCCACCATTGATCAGCATCACCTTCCAAATGATACACTGCTAAGATGACTTTATCATGTTCAGAAAATTGATGAACAGAAAATATATTTACAGTAGTACTGATCCATTGTTCAGCAACAAGTTGATCAGAAGACCCACTGAAAGAAGGTGGACGTTGCCTCATGAATGAATCAATAGAATATTGTTCCCTTCTCTGCTCATTTGGAATTCCAGAATGATTCATATCTTGTGTAAGTATAGCAATAATATTTTTCACTCCATCACCCATAACATTTGTTTGTTCAGGAGGACAATCATTGAATTGTCCATTACATTGATCAACACGGTTCTTTCGGGTTCCAGCCATCGTCTAAAACCCAAAAATAATAGTTTGAGAGGAAATAATCACACTAGGAAAAACAATATATTAAAGGGGGAGTACCTTCAATATCTAACATCTTGGGTTACCGTAATTCTAGTACTATAACCTATACTTATACTTAACCTTATGGACATCCCTAGACTTACCTTTGAAATATCTCTAGGGATCTCACTAAATTTCTCACATCCTAGTTTCCAAAAGTTGACTAAACCTTTCCTCTGATACCAACTGTAGAGACCCGAAGCTTGACGTACAGGGACATTACATTACTTTTTCAGAATACTTAATACATAGTAAAAATAGACACACAAGGACCGTAATAGTTTAGTGTCTTTGGAAACTCAGAATAAAATATTCTAATCGTGGTGAAAGATCTTCAACATCTCCCAATAAAGATATTCCCTTTTTTTCTTACCTAAAACCTTTCATTATATCTTGTGGAAAAGAAAACATCAAAGGGGTGAGGTCAAATGCTCAGTAAGGGTAAGCATAGAGAACATAAAACAATCCATAAACATTTGAATGCAAATACTTGAACATAAAATCTAAACATCAAAATCTTGAGCAAATACATGAATCTTGGAAGTACGTAAGGTATATATCATAAGGGAACATCAATCATGATAAAATAGCATGGGAATAAAACATGTAATTATGGAATCCATTAATCACATTTAATTATTTCCATAGTATCCAAGGCATTGATGCCAAGACCATCTTAGTGGACAAAGTCTCTTTCTGAATCGAGTTCACTCCTCATTCCAGTCCTGCAATAATGAACTAGATTAACATACCGTTCCAGCCATGTCTAGATCATGAGATATAAATCTTTACCCAATGCATTGGAGGGAGATATAGGTCCCACCCATCTCATAATGAAATAATTTTTACTTGTGCCACAAAATAAACATACACCATTCATAATAACCCAACGAATAAAATGGGTTTCATAAATATCATCCCATCATCACATAATCCATATAAAAGAAATAGATATAATTTCATAATAATAAAATTGAATCCATGTAAATCATAGAGACATTATAATTGAAACATACACATATTAAATAATGTCATCTTAGATGAAAAATGGTTTTGATAAAACACTTGAAATGAATTTTTGAATAAAATATCATTTTTTCTTCAAAATCATTTTATTTTCACAAAATGTCATGCAATTTTAAAAGAAAAGGATTTTTTTTGAAAATATTCATGAAATATTTTGGAGGAAGCTTCGTGAAAACAAGGCTTTATGAAACCGTAAAAATACTTTCATTCCATATACGTTAAAAAACATTCTTCTCACACTTTTGTCGAAAAAGACAAAAAGTACCTTGTAGGGTAAATAAAAGGAAGATTCCTTACATACCATTGGGTAAAAGTAAAAATGGGTAAAAAGGACTTTAAACATACATGAAACCATTTTTAGGAAACATGGACATGGATGATAACAATAACCCTAGTAAATACTTACTAATAAACAATCTCGGATAAAAATGAGATTTGCAAAATTATCCCTTACCTTAGGTCTGATTAGCTTCGTAAGTGTCCGAACCTACTATATAATGATTTAAATAATGTTGTTGACTTATTACAGAATCATATTTATTGTTATGATATCATATATGGTTCACTTATGACTTTATATTACCCGTTCTTTTGTAAATTCCATGTTAAAGAGCGTTTTGGGTAAAATCGTTTCATTTGTCGTCCGTGTTTTGACTTGTAATTATTCATATGATTACATAGATCATGATTACTTAATTACAGAATATAAAACATGATTTATATATAATATATATTCAGAATATACATATATATAATAGATCGATAAATGGAAAGAAATACACCGTTCCAGGAGATGGTAGGCCGTACGTACGTATGAACGCTGTTTTCGTTTCCTTATTCAATTGAATGGAATTAAGTAGATGAAATAAATATATATATACATAAATCCAGTATCATTATTATGTCATATATTTAATTATTACTTATTATATATACTTTATAATCATTCTTGAATGGTTATCATGGAGAGTGAATCTCATCGCGTCATGGAGAGGGTATTCCATACGTACGCACGAGCGATGATATCATTACCCTGATCGTCAATTGTCTTAAAGTGTATGTATAATATTACAGAATAAATATCACTTTAAAATAATCATATATATTCATTACTTTTACCATTATACCCATACATGTAAGGTGGTGGTGGAAAATATATTACACCATGGCGTGGAGACGGTATTCCGTACGTACGCACGCGCGATGATTTCGTTTTCCATAGGATGGATAGATGGTGAAATAGGGTTGTTTCATACTTATAATAACATATCAGTATATGAGTGATACTGATGTTATTACTTAATAATGAAACAACCTAAGAAGAAGAAGTGGAAGAAGAAATAAAGTTGAAAGAATCGGTAACAGACATTACCTCTTCTATGAAGGGCCTCTTTGAGTCCTCCTCTTTGGGCACTAAAATTGGACTTTTAATAATACCAGGACCTTTAGGATGTTTCTAGGGAACTGGAGAAGATAATTTGGCAGGGGTTGGCCGAGCTGGAAGGCTCAAAGTGGTGTGAGGAAGAGAGGGAGGAGGTGCCTTTTTATAAGGGAGGAGAGGGGCACCTTTGGAATAACTAAAAATATTATTTTATTATAAAGTCATATTCGGTTTTTAATAGCTCAAAATTGAGTTATTTATAAGATAAGGTGTTTATGGGTCTAAATACTCTCATACAATAGAATTTGGACAAATTTATTTTACTATTTTAACCTTATCATTTAGTTTTAACTTTAAGTTGGATAATTTTACTTCTACCGTGTCTTTTTGTGTTCATACACTATACGGATAATAAACATACTATAACAAGCCAAAATAACCCCAACTTGTTTATTATTAATATATATAACCTTATATAAGTCATTTGGCCGAACCATATATTTTTAGGAATAAAATAACAATTAATATTATAATATTTGTTTAAAAAACTATTATATGTCAATTTTGACACTATTTAGTAATTGATTTTTTTGAAAATCATAACAGAATTATTATTTCTAAAAAAGCTACTTAAATCAATACTAACATGTCATATTAACCTATAAAATTAGTTTAATTCTTAAAAAGTCTCAAATTAAATTTATATGGGTATTTATAACATCAATTATGTCAATATTTCATTAATAAGATAATTACAGCATCATCGTTGTGTCATAAATAAATTAAATTATTTAATGTCTAAAAATTACAAATAAAATACCATTATGTTGGAAATATTTTAATATTTTTAATGGATATTTATAGTCTAATTTATCTTACGTATAACCCTATATTAATAATTATCTACTTATTAAACTTTGATTTTAACTATTTTAACCCTTCTTTAAATAAATTAATAATAAATGTCCTAATCTAATCCAAGTGGGCCTAAATGGTCATATTTTATTCCTAAGATTTTTTTGGTCTAATAACACTTATCCAGTAGAATTAGGACATGTGTTAGGGTAATAATAATATCATTTTTACCCTTAACTATCCTATTTACTTTTAACGGTGGTAAAAAAAGTAAAAAGTTACTATTCACCAAAAATTATTTTCATCTCATTGAACCAAATTTTAGTCCTTGATATTAACTTTGTGTCTCGGATTTTTCAAATTCTACTCACAGAAGTGGTAAAATTAAGTTTTATGAAAAATTCATTTTTTTTAACTACCACTTAGTGGTTTCACTATTCATCAAAAAATGCATGTTTCCAGAAAAATACAAAAAATTAGGCCTAAGATATATTTGATATTATGAATTCAAAAATGATGTTTATTTTACCAAATTCAAAAAATATCAGTTACATTAACTAATTTTAAAATTAATTCCCATCGTCAAAACAAATAGCGTGTTTTTAAAAGATAATAACTATCAAAATATTGACAGTTGTTTATGTATGGTTTAAATGTGAAATTACATCCAATGAACAACATTGTATTAATTTGTAAAAATATATTCTAAATATACTTTAAAACCACTACAATTAATAATCTATCATTATTAATTATTTTGATTAAAGAAGTTGTTTTTAATTAAAATTTAGTAATTTTCACTATTCATCAGAATATGAAAGTTATCCGAAAAGTACCAAAATTTCACCCTAAGCTAATTTCGATATTCCAAATCCAAAAATGAAGTCCATTTTGAAAAATAAAATTTCCAAAATTTCCAAAATTGGTTATCACTATTCATAACGGCTAGTTTTAATAATATTTTAATAGCATATCGTTGTTTAGTGAAACTCAGTATTGCGTACAACACAAGCTATCAAAGAAGGTCGTGATTGCGTGTAATGAAAGGGAAGTAAAGGATGCGTGTTGTGCAAGATCCTTTTGGTGTAGCGTACAACACAAGACATTAATAAAATAAAAAAGAATATTTTTCATAAAATCTCGGGGTGTTACAGTAATAGATTGTGATGTATAATCAGGAATCATAGAGAGGTTTGATATTTTATGGTAATATGGGTTTGGATGTTTTTCATTGAATAGAAAATCCCCCGTGTGAATTTTTTATAAATCCCTTTGATTGTATTTTAAGCTCAGTGTGTCTTGGGGATATCACCTAAGGCCAGTAGCACCTCCACCTCTTCCCAAGAAAATGGGTGATAGGTGGGATGTTATATATTCCATTGTTATTAATGGGAGGAAAATTGTAAATGAAAAAAAAATATTATCATAGTTTTCTCCAATGTAGTACAAGATATTGTGGCTAATTGAAAAATAACAAAGTAATGAACTACTAAAAATTAAATAAAAGTGGAGAAGAATTGGACATGAAAATAAATATGATGTGAAGTTTTTATTTTGTTATTAATCATTAAATGATCAGTAATGATATTTTTTTCATTAACATTGTCTTTAAATTAATCCTTGATATCAAATAAAAAAATATTCATATGGATTTCATAATTATTCATTTTTTTCATGAAAAATTGAGTTTCATTTAGTCATAATACAACCCTCTTGTTTACATGTAATTTCTACTTCAAAATTTATCACAATAAATTACTATTCCCTCAAATAAAAACAAACCTTGTGCAAGTGAGGTTCCTCAAATTTATACTTTTTCAAATCTCTAATTATCAATTATAGGATATCAATAAATTAAATAATCATAGCGAGTAGTAAATCATGGAATGTCTATCATTGTCTTCAGTTCTCGAGAGTAGGCTTTATGGATAATCATTCTTGAATCCTCAAATTGAGAAACTCTACAACATTAATTAAATTAGATAAATAATCCATTAAAATTTGTAATTAAAATTTTATATAAAATATGAATAGAATGAGAAACCTTCATATAATAAAAAATCATGCATGCAAGTAGAGCTTGTCATGGGTGCAGATATCTCAAGAGAATAAAATAAATCATCCAGAATCATATGATTGGCATTAAAGAAGACACATGAAAAGAATAATGTCATTATTCATGGTCATAGAAAATAATTTTAATTTATAGATCTATATTTACAATATCATAGCCTCATTATAGAGGCGGAAGAAGCTAGATGGTAGCACAATTCAACTAACTGTAGCATAAATATTCTAGTGGAAGAAGAAGTCTTAGGATGGAAGCTAATTTCAATAGATATAATAATCTAATACTCTATTTAAAAGAAAATTTTTTAGATGGCAATAGGTTAAACCTGATAAATTATCTTTTATTTATAGAAATTAATGATAAAATTAATGTTTTAGATTTCTATCATATTATACACAAACACATAGTAATTAATTAAGGATGGTTTGTGAGCATTAAAATAATGAATTATTTGACTAAGAAAACAACTAAATTTAGATTCATCATAATCATTCCACATTATCATTAAATATTTCTGGTTTCTTCTACTAATTTATCCATTGAGAATTAATATTATCTTTGAAAAGTCATTTCATACCTAGGAAGAAACCATTAAAACTCTAGAATAAATTAGAATGACCATATTCCATCCGTAAGATCTACTCCATACAATATTACCCTATGATTTTAATAGATGGATAATTTCTTATGACTACCAACAACATAAGGTTTCTCATGAAATAATTTGTATGGAATCATGTTGTTGTAATTAAATTTTATTCAGTATGATTTTAAACAAGATAGTGGCAGTCCCAGTCATATAAACATAAACTATAAGATACAAAGGCCCTATCTATATAACCAAAAACTTCATGGCACCCAAGTACGTGATACATAATGTTAAAAATCATAAAATATGGTCCATCCTAAAATAATTTAAACTTCAATGAGTGGATTATACTATAAAAAAATTCCATTACATGTGATCAAGATATATATAAGGGTTCATAGTGTATGTATTAACATGATAATTTTGGATATTTAGTTGAATTTTTATTGGGGAGGTACCATCTCAGTTTATCATAGTTTTGCGACCTCATTCACATTCAATTTTTTCCCATATCATTGTAATATAATCATCTTTTTTTCTATTGTGTACCCTACACATGAGTTAGATCTGTATAGAGACTCCATTTCTAGAACTATATATGTCTTTAGATAATTTTCACAGAAAATATTTAGTGATGTCTAGATCTGTTTTTTTATACCAAGTTGAAAATATCCTTACTACATAATCTTATACACTATCCTATATACTGACGATTTAAACTCTTATAAGTAAGTGTGTATTTATTCTTGACATTATAGGATATTTATAATTATCCAAACCATTTGTTTTTTATCCCATCCATAAATATCAATCCACTTTCACTCCCCTTAATCATTACAACGAATCATAAACATGGTATAATTTAGACTAGAGTGTTTCAAAACCCTTCAAAAAATCATTTTCTCAAATTTCACACTTTGGATTACACCACTTTCTCAATCCTTGAAGGGTTGGATTTTTGTTCTGATCTGTAATTTTGAAATAAAAAATATCATACGAGTCGATTCGAGTAACCTTTTATTTGAATTTTTTCGATGTTTATCATTGGATTCCAATTTAATTTCATCACATCCCAGTAAAAATAACTCATTTTAGGATTTATATTTTTTTGATTCCCTATTTATAGGTTTTTCATCACTCCTAACTCTTGATCCCCATTTGGGTTATCAAAAACCTCCTCACATTGTTCAAATCACTTATACCTTAAACTATATGCATCAACTTCTACCTATGGTTACTCATATTTTCATTTTATTCATAATTAACATAAGATTAATTGTACACTTATCAAAAGATGTTAAACATCATTATTATTTGGTGATGTATGGATTTAATATTTTTCAATCATCAGTCATACAATCCTAACCTTAAAGTGAATACAACCATTCTTGAGGTTATCTATATTATAATTGGTCTCTCACCATACATTGGGTTTGCATTTCCCTTATTTCAATATATTTTACAACATCTTTTTATTCCGATTATTATTACATTAAATAACGTGTATATTCTCATTTTTCATGTCAGTTATACTAGCATGTGGTAGGTACATTCAAATCAAGTTGGGTTTTCTACTAATTCAGATATGTGACCTTACCCAACTTTTATTCAAATATATATATTTCCTTTAATAGTAGAAAAAATTCAATTTAATGTTGTTTGTACTTAATTAAAAACATCATTACTATATCATATCGGACCTTAAACTACCAAAGGAAATAGATGTAGTAATTTACATGATGAAAATCCCTAAAGGGATTCATGGGAAAATATTGACACTTCCCTCTTAGAATATTAATAATACATCTAAGGTAAAATTAGATTTTATATAAAAAATAGAAGAATAAATATATTAATGTTGAAAAAAATGGTTTATTGTAAAAAACATTGAGTTCTTTTCAACAATTCATCCACCCTTTTTGAATAATAGAAAAAATTCAATTCAAAAATAAATATTTAATAAATAAAAAATGTCAATTTTTTCTCTACAGGACTATCAACCCAGAAAAATGTTAGATTGTTTATATGTTTTGTGAATATATTGGTTTCAAGATGATTTTTTCTCAAAATAAACAAAGATATAATTATAGGGTTATTTTCCCCTTTTGACTATTCAAATCCTAATAAATGAAACCCCTTCATGAATTTAATTATGCTAAGGCATCCGCATTTCATATACTAATTGACAAACCTTGGCTTATAGTATTGGTAAATGTGTCACATATTCTCCCTTCATATATCCATATTAGATTTTATGTTTAATAGAAATCCAAACCTTATATCTGAATAGATTATCTATTTCTTATGGTGATGGTATATGTATTATAAATCCTTCCCATTTATAATAATTAAAGAGTAAAATTTTAAGAGGATGAAATACCTCAAATCAAGAATGACTAATCATGAATTACTATAATGGAAATTGTGCTTCATATATGGCCATTATATATTCATAAATTATTAACTGTTCTAGAGGAATTGAAACCTAATATTTGTGTGTACTAGCCTTGAATTACGATAATGGAAAATGTGATGTGTATATGGGCCACCTATATCTATCTAAAAGTAAAGGTTTATGAGGAAAAAATATTTAAATCCATTATCTTATAGGATTAACCAAACTTGTGGTGATGGGATTGATGGATGCATGTCCATGTTGTGTATATAAATCTAAGGGAAAGTTCCATTAATTTAATGGACTGAATCATATATTTCTTCATGGACTCAAGATTTTTCAATATTTGAATTACCCATTCCAATTCTATATAATTTCCAAATGGACTCAATTAGTATCATGTCACTCTTTAGGTGATTCACATATAATCATAAATAAATAGTTTAAATAAAATTGGAATTCAAAAAATTGAAATCAATTTCTGATAAAAATATTATGATTCATTTTAAAAATGGGGAGGCCCATTAACATGACTAAATCCTCTTCCCCTATGATTCTAAAATAATAAGTGGAAACAAATTCTATTAAAATCTTTGCAATTATTGATTTTCAATCAATGATTAATTTTAATATTCAAAAACCTAATGATGTTTAGTCAACTTTTCATCATATACTTTCTCCTTTGAAAATATCTTTTGGGCTTTGATGGATTCTTAATCTTCAACCATCTTTGTATTATTGATAATCCATCCATGTTCTTTTATCCTCTCCCAATATATAGCTAGTTGTTAGAAACATTAGTTTTCAAAGGCTTCCCCTTTAATAAAAATAATCATTCTATAATAACTATTTTAGCATGATAGGGTTTCCCATGGATTTATACTGACCTATAATCCATATGAAATAGTATAAAAATACTTTTTATATCATAGTTTTCACACCAATTTTATAAAATTCGATTTTAAAAGGCGAGTATTCACCGCTATTTCAGGTCAGTTATATAATTTAAACAATTTGAAAGATTATAATTTATTTATGTTATATTACAATAGTCATTAATGAGATATAAATATTCCTTCTTCATGTCAGTTACAATATAACTAATGTAAATAAATCTTTTAAAATTTTATGTATCTCTAGAGGGTTTGATTATACGACCATACATTATTATGAAAGAGATATCATTTATCTCTTGCTAAAGCCCTAAATTTTTGGATTATTTGATATGGTGGTCCAAATCTACCCTTATTATCTAAATCTTATTGTAAGGCTTCACCACCTTAGGTTATACATTGAAAATAGATCTAATGTATGCCTCAAACAATTTTTATTTCTATGTTTTCTAACATTATTTTTCTTTGAATCTATAACTAATGATAATTCAACCATGTATTCTTCATTCTCGTATTACCATCTTAATAGATTCTGGGATTTTTAGGTTTATCAATAAACCTTAAACAATGTTTTATTTTCTATCATTCTCGCAATACTGATAGTTTATTTTCATTTTTCTTTTTTGAAAATTATACACATTGTTACAACTATAGAGTAGAAAACATTCACAAAACTCTGCATAAAAGTTCAAATTAGTAGTAATAATGGGTTTTTTCACTTGATGATTGATTTGGTTTGATGATTTTGGAAATATATGACGGTGTTTTTGGTTTAATAAATAAGGGCATTCATTTTTTTGTCTAGTTAACTACATATTTTATATATCTTAGTTTTGTTAAATCATAATTTTTCATTAATGAATTAATACCTTCAACATGGGTGCACTATGTAATATGTATTTTTGGCTATTATATTTTACAAACCAAATAGAACAACAATTTCCCTTTGTGTTCATATAGAATAGTTACCATATATTTACTCTTTAATTTTGAGAATCAAACATGATAATGAATTGTAATTAAATCTAGGGGAAAATTATTATCCAGGTTTGGGATCAAATGCTTTTTATTTCTAATTGATTCAATGTTCAAGTATAATAGTTTATAACCTAAATTTTAGATATTAGAATATAAATTATATTTTGAATTATAATTCCCTTTTTTGTTTTCATAGTTGATTTATTAAATAGTAAGAATGTAACAAAATAATAAAATCAAAAGTGATAGCTATTTTTTAGTTCTATAACATGTACAACTTGTTAATGTTGAATTCTCAGTGCATGCCTCACATGATTGGGACTGTATATTCTACATCAGATTTCATAATGTGATAATTAGTTCCCGTTTTTATTCAATGCTACATTTTTTTTAAAAAAGACTCAATTTATTATTATATTATAATATTAATCATAATATTGAATAATTTTTTTATTTTTCTAAATAATCAACTAGGAATTAGTTATTTTCATTCTTTATATATCTTTATGGATATTTTTTTATGGATATCATTTTACATACTTCCTAATAATTTCAAAGGTTATATTCATTTATTATTATTGGAGACAATTTTTAAAGAAATATATATTGTAATTCCTTCTACATTAATTAATTTCCTCATAAAAATAATCTATTTTCTTTAAAATTTTATCCATTATTGAATTACTATACTTTTTGATGTAATTTAGAATCTAAATATATTATAAATTACTAAATTTGTTTTTTATATTTATTTTTGATATATGTTATAAATAATGAATCAATTTTGGATTAAAGCACCTTAAATAGGTGCTAAATATAAGGAAGGTTTCGATGCTTTTTTGAGATTTTATAAATGAAATATTCCAAACAGTGACATGTTTTTATTTTGATGCCAGAAATTTTTAAATTTGAAGAAGTTTTAAAGAAGATAGATCAAATATAATTTAATTTAACATGGTTTTAATTTGAGTTACCGACCTTGGATTTAGAATGGTGAAAGAAGGAATAATTCCATATCTATTGATGATGGTGCTTGGAAGATGATAAATCTGTTACAAAAGATGAAATAATTCGTGATATTATTATAGAGGCAATTGAGAAACAATAAAAAATTGAGCGTTTATATAGTGATGAAAAATAACCATTATATATGGGTTCTATGGAATATATGGTTTTATCGATGCTGTTCTGATTGATAAAACTGAAGGCAAAACAAGGATGGAGTGAAAAGAGGTTTACAGAGCTATTACAATTGTTAAATCATGTTCCTCCTAAATAAAACATTCATTCTGATTCACATTGTAATGGCAAGAATATATTATTCCCTATGATACTGGAATATAATAAAATACATGTCTACCCAAATAACTAGGTGCTATATAAAAAATAATATGATTTTTTTCAGAGTGTCCTAAATGTGAGATATCATGGTATAAGTTGAAATAAAAATTTTAGACTAATTTAGAAGTTTCAAAGACCCCTATAAAAAGCGTTTGGTATCTTCTTATAATAGCCTATTTTAAATGTTTATTTTCTAATTCAAATGATGAAAAAAAGGTTAAGATGTCATACTGATGAGCAGATATGTGATGGAAAAATATGTCATCCGGGTGATATTTCAATAGTGTAAGATAGTGGATCACTATTTTCTTACATACAGAAACGAAGTTTGAAATATCAAACATAGACTATGCATAGAAGGAATGAATCCATATTTCATCTTTAGTAGAACACATGATTCATAGTATATTTTATTGATAATTTACAACTTATCTCCTGAATTTGGAATGAAGTGAAAATATTTCATGTTGAGTTTAATGATATGTATACTAAAGTGGACCAAAAATGATATTGATGTCTTCTTTTCACAAATTATTGGTGGTTTGAAACTGTTACTAGAGAAAGGTATTAGGGTTTACGATGATTAAAAAAATATTTTTAACTTCATGAAATGATTATGTTTACTAAAAATGACATCCCAAAATATGGAAATTTTTCTGAATAAAGTGTTAAGGGGCATAAATCTTATATAATTTGTAAACAACAGTATTCATATTTTTCAACTGCATCCTGGGAGAAAAATAGTATACATGGGTAACCAAATTTTTTTTCCTATGGATCTCTGTTATAGAACATTAAAAAATGTTTTCAATTGATGAAAAATTTGGAAATATCTCTAAAACATTTATCCACATATCAGTATTATGATAGGGTGAAAAACATTGATGTGACATTCCGAAAGACACATAAATATAGTAATGATAGAAATATTTAAAATAAAAACCCAATATTTTCCAATGTAATATATTGGAGATATCATGAGGTGAACCATAAAATTTATTCATTCACATATAGAAGAATTACTGTGAAATTTTTGTTGGACCATTGATAGATATTAAACGAAATACTAAAGATGGGTTGGATGCAAAAATAGATTTACTCTCAATGGGAATACATTTGGAGTTGGCTCCCACTTCTGGTTTAAGGTGAATATTTCTACTACTGGATTTTCATACCTTATTCAAGAGGGATAAAACAATATTTTTTGAATAGCTTCATGATATCAAAGTGCCACATGGTTATTATTCATATAAAAAAATTGTGTCATTAAAGGATTTGAATTTGACAGCTATGAAAACTCCTCAATGTCACGTCATGATGAAACTATCCTAACAGTTTCATTATGTGGAATATTTCCCACCCGAGTCAGGATGACTATCAAGAAGGTGTATGATTTTTGTAATTCAATTTGTAATAAGTTGATTGATTTGGATGTTTTCACATTTTGGAGAATGAAGTGGTTTCTATACATTGTCAATTGGAAATGTATTTTCTTCCATATTTGTTTAACATCATGGTGCATTTAATAGTTTGTTTCGTGTGATAAATAAATATTTTTTTACTATTATATCTATGTTGGACGTATCTTTCTGAATGATATATAAGAATATTGAAGGGGTAAGTTTAGAATCCATATTGACATGAATCATCCATTGTTGAGTGGTATATTTTTAAGGCTGTTTTAGAGTTTTCTACAAAATATTTGTCTGATGTGGAGTACATCATTTTTCCTACATCTCAAAATGAACGAGTTAATTTAAGGAGAATTATTATTCATGGATTTAATGTAAAATAATCAACAGTTGAACAAATAAAATATTGTACAATTATACATCAATAAAAACATATATTATTCTCAACCATACAAAATATTTCTTATTAATGAGTTAAAAAAAGTTATACAAAGAAGAAAGATATGTGGATTTTTAATGAGCATAACAAAACCTTTTTTCCATGGTTTAAAGGGACTATGAAACTATATGCATCAGAACCACTAATATGGTTAATGGGTGGTCCATGATTAAATTTGCTAACATGGTTTAGTGATGACATTAATAGCTATAATTATCGTATGATTGATCTGGACAATAGAAGTGCAGTTCAAAATTATAGTGTGCCATTGTTCGTAGAAGAAATGAATTTTATAAGTGCCAAAGGCAAAATCCCAATATCCCCATCAACTGTATATTATGGAGTCATTTATTAATTATGGGAGGTTTGTACATTAAATTTCATATTATAGTGTTTATGTGAAATTGGTTTTTCGGTAAAAGGACTGTCTGACATGATGAATTTGGAATGACACTAGGTAATCTTAATAAATTAGAATACACAAATGATCTGTCTATCATAAAAACACACACAAAAAAATTTCTATGTTCTTGATCAATTTGATATGCAGTTGTATATTGTTTTATAAATAAAAAAATAGTATGTTGGTGATGATAAACTAGACGATGATGCTGATTTATGTGAGATCCCTACATTCACGGAATTATTAACGAATAATACTTTTGAACACATCTAAGGCATGGTTTGTTCCATATAGAATGATCATCATGAAGAATTTTGTGGAAAAAATCTTTAGTATATTCCTAATATTATAGGTAACATATGGTTCATTATGATTTAATTATTTATTATTCATAAGATATATATTTTATTTTTATTTTATTTATTAAAACATGAATTATAACTAGTAAGTTAAATTGGTTGTTTGTATTAGTTTAGTTTTGTTATTTTTTCCATTTTTACACTTAACTAACATATCTATAAATTTATTTTGTTGAAAACCATTTTTTTTATTTTTAACATTTTAAATAAAAGAATAATATATTTTATGATAGTATATTATAAAATAATTATATTTTTTATAAATTATTTATTTGGTTGGTGAATTAATATTGTGTCATTTTTCTCATTAATATTGTATAGTTATCCTTCATTTATTTCATTTAATCTCTCATTAATATTATTATCATATTAGATAAATATAAAAAATATGAATAGAAATGTGATAAATTTAATTTACTTTTCTTTTTGTTTGATAATTGTTAATTTTTTATTTTCATTTGTAAATGATAGTTGTATTTTTATATTTTCTGAATTAATTGATGTTTCTTTGGTTTGTAGCATAATGGTAGATCAATCCTATGATCAACCACATATTTCTGAAGTTGATCATACACATACATATGGGGTGGAACTTACATATTCTTCTATTGAAGAGAATCCTCATTCTTCTTTACATGATACATCTACTTCCATTGAGGAAAAGAGTTCGAGGGTTGGTAAACATAGCACCACATGTTTACCAAAATTATCAGTTGCATGTACCCAAGAATGAAGGATACCATTGGTCATTAATGATAATGATATTCTAATAGGTACAGATTCAAAACAATACTATAATTTTTTATTAATAAACGATAAAAGTAAAGTTTGTATTTTGATGGAGGACTAGAAAATTATTGACAAATTTACATTATCACTATTATGGGCGACCATTCTGGTAATATTTTCTGTTATTATTTTACTTATCATGACATTTTTATATTAATATATTATTTTCCCTTATTATAATATGACATATGATATAACTGAAAATGGAGGAGTCGGGATGAAATTTTATCATTGGAATCTAGGAGATGGAAGGATTTTAAGTCATCCCCCACTTCATAACTGATTTTTAGTAATAGACAATATGAAAATCCATGTGATATATATCCATTTATAGATGAAGATACATAGAAAAAATTTGTTCAAATTAGATGAAGAGAAGAGTTTTTAGAAAGTGAAATGTTACACTTTTTATATGATTATTTATATCAATGACCATGTTAATGATTTCTTTATCCTTAATTCCTAATTTATATAAATTAAAAAGATCTCATCATAAGATTAAAGCTGGAAGTTTATACCCTCATAAATTAACATGGGGGAGTATATAGGTTTTTGAAAGTACAAAATATAGATGAAAAACAACAAAATCTAATATATGATTCATAAGGATCTAGGGATGTTTTTCCTCCCCTCACTAGACATTAATAAACGAAGAGGGATAGAATGGGAAAAAATGAAAATATCTTACGGAAGATTTAAGACTTGTAGCAGAAAATATTATAATATGTTTATTTTTTTATTGAAGTTAAAAAAATGTATATATATTGTGATTCATTATTTATTTTTTCAAATATTCCATACAAGATATTATTAAAGAGCAGAGAACACAGGGGGAATTTATTACTGAGGGTAAACATGATATTTTAGTTGTAGCATTGGGAAATACAAAACACCTGGGTTGTGTGTGACGATACCCAGAAGGGGTATCAGTAGGAATAGTTTATCAATATTAAAAATCTTCTTCAAAGAAGCATATCTATAAAAAATATAGTCTTTGAAAGCCAATGTTGAGGTTATTCAAGCAATGATGGAGTATAGGATCATAGCATCAGTATAAGCAATGTTTGCAGACATACATGGATAGTTTCATCCTCATGATCTGACTCATCCACCTCCACAAGTAGATCCCACTCCTCCTCCTTATCCTACTCATACATCTATGTTTCCCAGCCCCACTTCTCTTAATCCTATCCAAACACCCCCTCTTCCATACCTTCCATGTTACAGTGAGTTATTTGTTGATGATCTTCATCATATTATTGCATAAGGGAAGACATATTATATAATAAATACCATTCATTATCGCCAGATTAAGATATATCATCATATGGTCACATTATAGGATATTATATATAGATCCAAAATAAATACCATGTCTTACAGATGAAGTTAGTATAGTTGGACAAAGTATTCATCATTTTTTAGTTTATTAATCAATACTACTTAAACATATTACTATGAAGATATGTATATATGTTATATTTTATTTCATTTTGAAAGTAATTTTTTTTCATATTAATGTTTATATATTTTTCTATTTTTTATAGCAATACATTAAAGATAATTAAATTCTATATATAAAATAGAAAATTCAATGTTTCAAGACTTCAGATACAGATTCTACTTGTCTGGATAAATTGTCAACATACTCAAGTTTGTTATTGAGAGTACACAAAATTCCATATTATACGGATATTTATGGGTGTCAAATGATTGTAGGGATTTAATAAAATGATCTCATAGAACTTGTATATAGAGATAAATTGAGAATCAACATAATAAAAAAAATTCCCTTCTTTGTTGATTAACAATTTTTTTAGTTCCATTAATTTATTAAAAACCTATAATTATGTCTTCTTTTTATTATATATCTATATCAATTGTTTAGAAAGAATGGAAAGACAAATGAATATGGATTTAGGGAAGAAAAATTTTATTATCCTATAGCATTGATAGTGAATGATGCTAAAAGAATACATTATATAGCTAAATGATTTCAGAAGAATGTCATCATTTACTGTTGGATTTTTCCATATCTTGATATTTATGAAATTTTTATCTCACAATTTGTTATATATCACTTAACATATTATCAAATCATATTAAATTTTATTCCAGACCAGTGGTCATTAGATTTTGGGTGTTTTTTATCTAATAGAGTATACATTACATTGGATATTCTCTATCTATAGTGAAGTGAGATCAAATTTTAAGAATGTAATAAACATGTAAGTTTTCATATTTTAATAATTTTTTATAATATTGTGAATGAAATTTATAATATTAATATTCTTTTCAAATAGGGTATATAATTTCTTTTGAGAGATGGCACATAAGAAGCCTGCCAAGATAAAATTTGTAAAATATAGGGTGAATTTTCATTTACAATTACATAATTGTGGATATATTAATAAAAAAATTAATTTTGAATAAAAATATATTTAAAGTACTATTATAAAAAATAATTTTTAATTTAATATGGATATTATGTTTTAATATTCATGTATAAGATAATTTAACCAGGATAGTTACAATGTTTCATAAGGTTAGATTTATTTATAATGATTTCTGTAATATTTTATATGTATTATTTAAAATTCAATATAAATAATTTCTGTATTATTTTTTATATATTTTATGATAAAAGGTCATTTACTAAAGAGGATTTGAGAAATTTAAAATTGAATTAGAAAATCATTTTAGAGGTTTGATTGGTTTTTATTTTACTTCAAAGTTCAATTGTATGTGTCTTTTGTAGGTTTTTCTGCTACCTTTTTTACTACCTTGTTTTCTATATTATGGCTGCTACTATGGTGGATTCTGAATGAATGTAATATTTTAAACAAAAATCATTTCATTTATTGGATAACCTCTGTGGAAAAAATTTACACGTTTTTTCCTCAGTTTTTATCCAATAACTAATGTTGAAACCCATTTATCATGTTGATTATTTTAAATAAAGGATGTGATAAATGGTGTGTCTATTTTTCACATCATCTAATAGATAAATATCATTAAAAACAAATCGGTCACTATTTTTCACTTTTTATCTAATAACAATATTGAAAAATCATTTATCATGTAGGTTATTTAAAATAACTGATGTAATAAAGGGTTCATAATTTGTTTTCCACGTGGGTTATCTAGTAACCAATGTGAAAAAATTGACCACTGTTTTTCACAATGGTGATAGGATAAATTTCATGAAAAATCAATTGTAGATACTATTATTAATTTCATTTTTAATTAACTATTGTAAAAATCAGTTTACTATATACCCAATAATAACGTCCCTTAATACCCGACATTCAAAATCATAAAAACTAGATTTGAGAACCTGTCTGTGAACTAGTGAGGGCAAATAATAGTCAATAATCTTGTAATTTCTTGTCTGATTTTCACAACCTACTCTTACTTATTAAGAATTATCTTAATGGTTTAATGGATATCTCTATATTCAAACTCTTCATACACCTTGGTTATAAAAATTATCGCTAGATTGGGTAATTTATGGTTTATTTATTCTATTGGGGTCTCACGGATCAATAACCAAATTTGATTCCACACTAACTCTATTATGGATTTCTATAGAATAATAGAACCTATATTTGAACTAACACCCACTGGTGAGATAATAAAGTAAGTTAGCACCATATTTATTAATGTGAACAGGAGCTCAATATTTCTTTTCTCCTTGTATCCTCCAAGGAAGATGTCACATGAGTAGAAGACCTGTATTTTGGATGATCAATAGTTTTTTTGGGTATTACCATGGCTACTTATAGTGGATACAAGAATCAGTTAATAAATGTAACACTCAATGATAGGTAGTTTCAGTATTTATTTAAACTGTCAGAAATATCAATTTCTTATACTACAACTTCTCTATTAAATGGCTTGAAGAGAACACCCACTATTGTATTTGACTCCTCTACAGCCACTGTATCTGTTTAGAAATGGTAGTTGATTTTACTTCCCACTGATAGTTTGTTGGTTGGGGTGATTAACACAATCTCACAAGGTCGACCTACCCTAATGTTGTTGGGTAATGCTCTAATAAATTGTTTGTGGGACATCAAATGATATGAGATAATAATCCCTATAATCTTTCATATATATTATTTAATCTATGTGATCTTTGAAATACATTTAGTAATTATTATTATTAGAATATTAGGATCACCATAATATTTTATTAATACATATGAATGATATACTAAAGAGGTTTATTTGTTAATAATGTTAGTTTTCCCGAGAAGATACTTCTGATACCTCATCCTATATAAATAATGGTTAAAAATAAGTCAAAAAAATGTATACCAGTAGGGTTTTATGACCTCATCCCTCTAATGAGAATAATATTCGGATAGAGAGATAATGAGCCCTAAGTCCCGCAACCAGTAGGCCCCATGTAGGTAACTAGCATAGAAGGTATAAAAATATTAGGAAATTAGAGGCATTTCCCTCTATAATAAAGTAGGATCGGGAGATCAGGTGAATAAACCACAAACAACTCCATGAAATAATATGAAATATAAACAAGAAATAATCCCAATGAATGTGTAAATAAAACTAATACAGAAAAAAGGCTCCAAAGTAAATACCCAAAAGCAAAGCTAAAGTAGTGACACAAAAGATTTTGAAGTTCTAACCATGTAATGTCCAGCACGGTGCATGTAATCCTACTAGAATCCAAAAAATGAATTATATACATAAGTTTAGCATAGAATTATACTCAGTAGGAAAACTGATGTATCTTCTGAACATGTGAAAGAGCATACTAATGCACCAGTGAGAAAATAGTACAACTAAACAGTTCCTATAATTCAATCTAAGTAATATAATATAATAAGAAGAATATATATATTGGGTATGCCACACCACATTCCCCAAGTATGCCACTATAACATCCCAATATCATACATCATTTGACTCCCATATCTTTTGTATAGCACATCACCCACAAGCTCGGTCACAGCACATCCCGTCCGTAGACATGTGGTATCACCACCGCATAAGCACATCCACATCACATGTTGCACGAAAACACACGGGCCATAAAGTAATCACTTACATAACATGATTAGTAGGGTATTATTAACATGTAGTATATCATCCCCATTCCCTCCTCCTACCATGAACAACAACCTACTATAATCCACCCCATAAGAATAGAAATATGACTACCTCACCGAAAAAAACCTATGCCACCACCCCATAAGCACAATCATGTCTTTTTGAAAATGAACTGGGTTATCACAACCACCATCCCATACTCTATAAAACCTTCAAAAATAACATCCTATGAAATACCTACCTCACCTGGAAGTGACAAATGGAAAGAGTGGGCACCCAACCATCGATCCACCTCATTGGATGTTGGAAAAAACCCCTCATTGCGTTACTATGTGGGTGTCAGCACATAGTGCTCGACATGGGTGTGGTGAATATAGAAATTAAAAAGTGTATTCAAGTATATATATGTATAACCACACACGCAATCCCAACCTATGGGTCTACAACCAAACATTAACCAACTTGCACAAATAAAATCATTGTTGTCACCTCTAAATGCATAACACTGCATAACAAGCCACAATACCCATTCACATTTCCATCAAATTCCATTATTCATACAATTAAATTCAAATTTTTATTAAAAACCATGTTTTACCACACATCCAACCATTTAATTTTTTATAATCAATTTCCAACCCAATAACCAAACCAACCCAATCCATATTAATATTATTAATCAAGTCATTTATTCCATCGCTACCCAATAAACCTTCACAAAGAACCCATATATCATTACAATATGTACATTCCCATCGTACCAGCACCATGCCCCCAAAAAGAATTTCCAAATAGACACCACCTTGCTACTATAAAATAAAGGCCAAAAGACCACCTTGTTTCCCCAATAACACTTCCAACAAACCACCTAACCACCCCAAAAAGAACAGCCAATGATGTATTATCTCCCACATTCCCCAACTACACATCGACATCCCATAATCACAACCACTCATCACAACACATAATTAACATTTTATATATTTACGATGAGATTTTATAAAAATTAACTTTATTTTAAGCGAGTTATCAAAAAATCCATAATCCTAGGGAAACCAATTCATTATACAAATATGTGTTGTTAACCAACATACATTTTATGGTGATACCACAACTATCATAATAGTCACAGAATTCACAACACATATCATCCAGTGCAAAAAAACCCAACATCAATAATTTTCAATAGGGTATAAAGCTTATACCATCCACAATTTCATAAAAATATTAACGTTGTAAAAACATGCGAATCAAACAACTTTTACCCCTATCAATTAATTTTACCCAATTCTTTTCCTTTGATTAAGTTAGAATAACCATATCCCATTGAATAAAAAAATCATACCCCTCCTACTTGAAACACAAGAAAGATAAACAATGGATTCCCTACCTCAATTAATCTTTTTTGACTCACTGCACATCGTTGGGTGAATAAGAACACCTACAAAACAACAACCACACTATGAGAAATCGTGTATCAACCAACATTGCACCCAAAGACCATAAAAACAACTCCAAAATCACCCCCAAAAACCACCAAACAAAATTAGTTTCGCAAAAGAATAATAGAAGTAAAACCATCAAGAAAATGGAAAAGGTCATACCATAGATCCCCAACAGGAATCCACAAATACAAATATATTGAAGAAAGGGATAAGGGGTTTAGAAGGGATCCTTGGGCCTCTAGAAATATTCTAAAAAAGAAATATTGATAGAGAGGTCAAATGAAAGAAGATTTGTATGTATGGGTTATACAAACAACCCAAATCCTATTGGTTAAACATAGTGTTGCCCAAATAAGGATTCTGTTCCTCGGGTTTCTAATAATTCTATTTTTTAGAAAATTAGACATCAAAATGAATTATTTTTAACACCTGATTTATTACATGTCATGAATTACACATACACGACGCGTACACTTTTCATGGGCTATCCCTTAGCTGCATATATATCATGAACCACCCAATTACACAAGCTCTGAAACACTATAACACATCCTATAATACATTTACATGAGGTGTATTTCCTATAGTAGCTATGTTGCAACTATATTCTCCACCTAAAACATGATTGAACACATCCAAAAACTAGAACTAGAAAAGTGACAAACCTTGATGGAAAATACAATTACACAAGCTACCTCTCAAATGATTGTCACCTTATATAATCCAAAACAATGACTATAATGAAAGGGTCTGAACAACCACCAGGTGAGATACCTCTCCAGAATCACGTCATACCTCAAATTATACCACCAACCAATCTTTCTATAAGAAATAGCCAGAAAAAATCTTTCATAACCTCAAAAAAACAAAACCAGAAACCCTATCCTCCCACACAATCACACTATCACACATACACCACACAACCAATGAACTGCACTTCCTCGAACACATGAATTTGGTAAATTTTTTCCATGTTATGATATTTTCAACTGTAACTGGGAGTAACTCACCCACTCTAGTTCAATCGCATCACAGTTAATATATCTAGATTAAGAATCAGATCATCCTCTTTTTACATTTTAATAACTTATCACACATCCCACAACACACATAAAAAATAGGGAAAATAAATAATCAGATAAAATATTGTTAAAACATCACATCACAAAAAAAAATTGAAAAAAAATAAAGACTCAAAAAAAATCTGGGTATTGGGCATGTATTTTCATCACTTACCCCCATGTACTCTCCTCCAGGTTTTTATGTCTCCAAAACACATTATTCAAATGAATGATCATTCTACGTAGTGCCTTCTCATGGTGATCCAGGATCTCAAATGGTCAATTCAAAAATGTCTCGTTGTCCTTGATATCCAACTCTCCCCAGTCAATGAACTGAGAGTCATCGTTAAGATACATAACAATATAACAGATTTGGAAGATTTCATGGATCCTCTCTTTCTACTGTGGAAATTCCAACTGATTCTCCACCTCTTTATATCACCTCACCACCTCAAAGAGACCAAAAAACCTAAGAGAAAGGTTACCACCCCTACCAAACCTCAACTACCCACGTCAATGTGAATCCTTCAAGAACACATGGTCCACAACATCAAACTCCAAGTTAATCCTCATTCGATCATCATAAGACATATTCTAGTCACATGATTCTTGTGTCCTCTTAAAATCACATTGAATCTTATTAGTTATTCTTTATACCACCTATAGACAAAGAACTCCTACCTCCTCAACTACCATCTAGAAGAATGAAGAACAACATGGCCTCTTATATAAATCTTCAAATGGATCCATACAAATGGGATAGTGACAGCTATTATTATCAAAAAAATAAACCAAGGGTAGTTTTAATATCCAATATCCACCAATGTCCAAGATGCATGCCTGCCACATATCATCCAATTTCTAGAGAGTATTCTCTATCACTACGAAAAAACAGGCCTTTAACTACATTGTAATTGATCAATACTAGAAGAAAACGCTGATAAATGAAATATTTATCAGTACTAAAGATATCACTGATAAATTTAACCTTTTTCAGAATATTTTTTTAGCTCTAATAAAAATATATTTACCAACACGTTATGATAAACATTGATAAGGGGTATTCATTATCACCACGTTATGTTTATAACTGAAAAATATTTCATTCATCAGTGCATTTTTAGTGGTGATAAAATGAAATAATTAAATACATTTAAAATAGAAAATGTTTTTCTTAAGAAAAATATGACAAATTTTATTAACATAATAATTATTGTTAAATATGAATTGATTGACTCTACAATATTAAATATTAAACATTTTATTAATTAGATAATTATAATAATTAATGTTATTAAATTGTATATATTAAATATATAGATATATATTAATGTATATAATATTATTTATATATTACAAAATATTTATGTTCTTTACATTAAATATTCATATATTTATTGAATAATGGTATGAATTATAAATATTTATTAATTTCATAGTACTCGACCAATAATTAAATGATGTTTTATTTTTCAATTTAATATAGATCAAATTTGTGTTATATTTACTTCACATATAAGAAATTAATTAATTTTTATATACAATTTGCACACACACAGGAAATATAAATTTTTTCAATATTGTTAATGTGTACCTATATTATTAATTTATTCAATTTCACAAATTTTTAACCTATATGAATGCCCTCGAAATTAGAGATTCAATAATAATGTTGAAAAATTGTTATAAAAAATACTTATAAATAAAAATATTTATAAATGTGCATTCCCTGTATCTATATTATTATATATTTATAATTATAAATAAATAAATAATTTTTAAAAAATAGCTATATAATTATAAATTAATTACAATGAATATTTAAATAATTATTAAATTTATAATAAATTTACTTAAATAATGATTTTATTTACAATAATTATATTTATCTATATTTATTAAAAATATATATGTGTAATTATATAAAAATATAATGATATAAACAATATTTTTCAAAAATATTTCTATAATAATAAATAAATAATTATAGAGTTATTATAAATATATTTAAAAATAAACTTATTTACTATATTTATATTTATATATATTTATCATGTATTTATAAATATTTACAATTTTATATTTATAATTATAATTATAAATCCTTTAACATCGCTTCTATAATAAGTGATGATAAATAATCTTTCTTATCTCTTTTTCATGCTGATAAAGATGAGGATTTATCAAAGCTAAACAATGCACTGATAAAATGAACATTTCTCAGCGCTATAAGTTTACTGCTGATAAAGATTGGTTTTATCATCACTTATTGGTAAGAACTGATAAAAGTGTCCTAATATATTATAAAAACCCTAACCATTTGAAAACCCGACGTGATATAGAATCTTTCCATGGAAGCCACTTACTTATGATGCTCCTCCTCGGTGAATTGAAGGTCGGATCACACCACTAAACTGCCTCCAAAGATCTCATCTGACATCGGAAGAGCGTCTTAGATTTTATTAGACCTAGCGAGGTAGGACTTCAAGTTTTTTTTGTGTATTTTTGGTTTCATTTTCTATTTCTTCTTTTACTATTTGTTCGTGATAAATTGTTTATGATTTGTTGATTAAAATTTGTTTTTTATATGATGTTTAGGGAATGATTTTTGGTTAGTTGTTTTTATTGACTATAGATGTATGATGTGTTTTTATATCTGACACTGAACCTTATATTTATTCATTTTTTTACTGTTATGTTTTATATCATATTACTAAATAATTTTTTCTTATATGTATATAAATGTGTTGAATTCTCATGTATAATCTTTTTTATTGACTAATTATTTGACGTACATTAGTGGTTCCCTAATGATTATATGGGTGTTAACAACTTTCATGGACTCCTCAGTGGACATGTAGCTTCAGATGCTATTTTTCTGGAGCTCGGTTACTGGAGTTTTGTATGTTCCTCTATTGGTTATATGTATCATATGATTTAGTTCCTCTTATAGTTTACTATGGTGTTTAGTTTTTTAAGGTTTATATTGAAAGGGGTCATCCCGAGTTCAGCACATAAAGTTTTGTCACATCCGGCCTTCACTTTTTGAATCATTATGGCACCTTTAGTTCTCGTTATTTATGAATATCAAGTTTTTATCTATTTGTTATTTTGTATAGACTATAATTGAGTGATTTTTTATACTAGTGTGTCATGTATGTTTTCCAATATATCTATTGCATCATATTTTGGAATTATTAAACATGTATATGAGTTGGATTTTACGACATTTCAAGTACCTCTTTTTTGTTGCAAATAGGCCGATAATATCAATGGAGTGAAATTTGATGAAATAGGATTTGCGAAGGTGAATTTCATTGTAGAAGGGGAAAAAGAAGATCCATTCATAATGGAATCACAAGAAGTGCTAGTATTTTATGTCTATGATCTAACAAATAATAATTAGTCGATTGTCCTAATGGAAACAAAAAAAATGTTGAGTGAGATGAAAATTCAATTGAGGATGACCCTTTCATTAGGACATCATAATCAGTTCATGGTGGTCCTAATGTAGAAAATTTATTGTATATTAGAGGGGACTATAAAGAGGGGATTCGGGCTCTAGAAAGAGGAACCAAGTCCTTGAACCCTTTTAAAAAAATAAAGAGAGATTAATGAGAAGGTAAAAGTGTTTTTTAATATATCATGTCTTTCTTCATAATATTATATTTTCACTCTTGGATTAACATAATCTATATTAAATGTTTGACCACTCATATAGAAAATTTATTCTTCACATGATGGTGTAACCAATCCCTTTGATAAAAAACTATAATGAAGTAAACATTTTGGATTGATACTGAGGTAATTTTATGATATACTTTATCTATTTTACTGAAAAATTACATAATGGAATGTTGATTTAATTTTCATTATTCTGTAAAAATTACATTTATTTTTGATTATTTTTGTCCATGTGTCATGCCTTTTCAAGAAGAGCAACAATGTTGTATTGGCTCAATTACAGAGGTAATCTTTATATTTCCATTCTGAAATATTTTTCCTTAGGAATAATTTATTATTTTATATTTATGATTAATTTATATATTTTTAGTTATACTCAATATAATTTTTTTCTTATTTAGGTGGATTCTCTTTTTTGTGTTGAGGTGGTTTATTTGAAACTACTCATGCTGTGTTGGTATTTCTACTAAGAAAGTCAATGGAAATCATGGTAACGTTAATAGTTAAGAATTTTATTAGTGTATGTAACAAATTTTTTTATATGATTTTATTAAAAAAATTGAAATGTTTATAATAGTTTTTTTGGTATTTGTTTTGTATATTTTATTTCATTGAAATTCTGTATTGGTATTTTTTGGATTGATATAGAGTGTCTTTTTATTATGTTTCTACCGCTGTGGTGTGCTGTAATAGTACAATGTAGTGGTGTTCTAATGTGCTATTACAACACACTGCATTATGGCCCTTTATCTGCTATTTTATAATCATTGATAAAGAAAATATTTATCAATTCTTTTAATGTTTCTAAAAAATAGATATTTATCATCACTTCGAAAAGAGGTGATAATGGTCTACTTTATCAGGGATTCTAAAAATAGTGATAAAGGTCTACATTATCAGCAATTATATCATCACTTATAAAAGTCCTTTATCATCACTTATCAAAGCACTGATAAAGGCCTCCTTCAGTGGTTATAAATTAAAGAGCTGATAAATGACCCCTTTATCATCTATTTTTTCAGCACTGATAAATTTTATGGAATTTTAACATCTCTCACATTATCAATTATTTTATAGCATTGATAAAGTCTATTTCTAGCTCTATTATTGGATTGTTTTTTATTAGTTTATCTTTTTGTCTTTGTAATGGTGGACAGTAGTGTTGAGGTGTAACAGAGATCCCAAACCATGCTTTAATCCCCTCCAGAATCATGATGTAAAATTTTCAACATGATTAAAAACAATGCACCTCATAACTCTATGTAACCATGTCACCTCATCTACATACCTCGTTTCCAAAGCATCCACCACATCTTTTCTCCATAATATATTTGTAGTGGAGGGATTTGATCAACAGATCCATGATCACCTTGATAGAATCATAACCGCTTTGAGATCTAGGTAACACTATATCAATATCAATATAGATTTTATCCCATTTCTGTTCAAGAACATCTGAAGGCTATAACAATCTAGTTGGAACATGGTGGTCATCATTTACCTACTAGAAAACTAAGAACATTTCCTAAAAATCCACCACCCCACATTTCATACATGGCCACCAAAATTTCATATTAAAGCCACAGAATGTCTTGGAAAATTATAATTGTATCGCTAAATGTGATCTATGAAACTCATGAAAGACTACCACATGCATCACTATCAGAATAAACATCCTCTCAAAAAAGAACACCTGGTTAAAACTATCCTCCATCCAAACCTTTAGATCATCTTAATAGACAATAATATCATGATTCACCTATTAATATGAGCTTCCCCAGTGAGACTCCTCCACTTGAAACATTAGAAAATAATACAACTTAATCTGAAACAAGTTTCATCTACCATTATCCACCCTTGAATATACCTGAAATGATACAAACACCCCATCACCATCCATGCATCCCCAGACTCCAAAACAACACCCATCATGAACTTACTGATCAATCCTTTAGCGTCAACATTCCCCTTTCCTGAGGTATAGGAGATATAAAATCTTAATCCTAAATAAAATCCATCAACATCCCCTCCCTCAAGTTTAGATTGACAAAATAAAAGACATACCACATACTCTTATGATTCATGAGGACCAAAATGTGCTCCCTAGTGAGGTAATGTTACCACAACTTCAGTGCAAAAACAACCACCATTAACTCATAATAAGGGGTGGAATAGGTACACTCATTGGGACATACCTCCCTATACCCATAAAAGCTCACCACTCATTGTTTCATCAACACGCATCACATGATTAGTCAAGAATCATTTCAAAACAACTCAAATATTACACCATCCTCATGAATCTAAAAAAATGGAGCACTGGTCATCTTACCCTTCATTTAACTGAACAGTTCTTAAAACACATCAGTCCACCAAAAAACCAAGTCCTTTATAGTCAAAGATATCAATGGGGATGAATATCAAGAGAAATCAGGAACAAACCTGCGATAGTAGCCTAAATGAACAAAAAGGTTTAAAAGGGGCCATGTTATTGGGTGTATCCCAAGAAATAACTTCCTAAACCATCAAAAAGTCCACTCCAAAACATGTTAAGACACTACAAGCTTGAGAAAATTCACCAATCATGTCCTGAACATACACTTGTATAATGTTCCATAAAACAGGTGGTTTTGAGGAACCTGCATGATAGTTCTGTGATGATCATCATGCTCCACCTATGACTTTTAGTAGAACAATATAACCTCATTAAATATGATGATGATCTGGTCCATGAACCCATATAATAGGTAATTCATAATCCCCAAGAACATAGCACGTGCATTCAAAATAGAGAATGAAAAACTACAAACTCAAAGTTTCTATACATGCATCTGAAGGTAGTCTTGGGGATATCACACTCATTCACTCTCAACTAGTGATATACAGACATTATATCAATATTATAAAATTAAATATCCCCTCTTATCTAGTCCATTGAACCTCTTGTCCTTTAAAAAGAGTACCAGTTCTTGGTTGTCGCCTAATTCAACCATTTATAATCTATAAAAAAATTACATACTACCATCCTCTTTATGGAAGAACAACATTGGAGCACCCCACAGTGACTCATTGGGCTAGATAGAACCCTTTTTCATCATATTATCTACATAAATCCCCAAATACCACAACTCATAAGGTTTTATATGATAAAGATACATTGAAATTTGAGAAGCACCATGCATCAATTCTATCTCAAAACTCAACAACACATCAAGGGGGTAGAATCACAACCTTCTCATGGAAAAAATCTTGGAACTCCCCAAAAACCATGGGGACCTCCCCAATCCTACTGTCTTTGGATTCCACCAACAATGTAGCTAAAAATTATTTAAGGCCTTCTACATGTTAAAATCCCACCCCCGATACCTGTTCACCAATGAAAACCATATGTTATCCATCCACATACGAGAAAAAATATCCTATGTATAAAGTAGATAATATCTCATATTGAATAAAACCACATGATTCCAAGGATAGAATCGTATGGATGTATATATAGCATGAAAAGATCCCCATAAAACTAATGTGTCCCCATCATCACCCAACACCCCGACACACATCAAACAAGCTAGTTTGGCCTCCAATGGGTGTAGTCAACACAAGAGGAATGAGAAGCTTCTCTATGTATAGTCCTAGAGAAAAGACTAATATAGGTGAAACAAATTAGTGAAAAGATCCTAAATCAATCAGGTCGTAATCAACAGTAATAAAAAAATTGCTAATACCTATGATGATCTTTGGCCACTCAGGCACTACCACCCAAAAAACATGAAAATAACCATGACCATCTCTTCTACCTCACAGTTGAGAACTACCCACAAGACAATGCTTGAGTTGGGGACCCTAAACATGAGGAAAAATGAGAGTTTTTCATCTACTTTCCATGTCTCTCCTCAGAGAAGCATAATCTCGATGCCTCTACTGCGGGGACGGTCTCACAGGAAACTATCACTGTGGATGGTGCTGAACCTATCCACCTCTACCAAAATATGATTGGGGAACCATTTTTCACTATTTATAGAGAGTCCCATGAACCCCACAACTAAAACAAACAATTTTAAATCCCTTATAAAAATCACAAAAACCACTATCCTCAAAATGCTAAAAATGAAGCTGGTGAGGTCGACTCCCCGCTGATTGAAGCCTCAAAGGTCATTGTTCCCAGGACCTATCAATTACAACTATGATTTTTGAGGTACTTTCGTGGTTTCCATCTTATGGTTAACCTCCTCATGAGTGGATCTACTCGATCACATTTACCTTCTCCTAAAATTATATATACATCATCAACATAAATGGAGTTACTACTTACTGGATAGATGGAAGGAGTGCCTCATAAATACATATTTCAAGAGACTCATAATTTGGAAAAAGGTCTATGTAAAAGTAAAAATTGTCAAAAAAAACCTAATCTTTTATTTCCATACTAACATACCCCCTAATGAAGATAAAAAAACACATACCTCTTCACTACCTTCATGTTCGATGAATGAAACTCTACCCGAATCCCTTTTTTAAAGTCGACCTATGAACCATATGCCTTCTTTCCCACAAATACAACATCCACCGCTAATGTGTATCTCCCTCCATATAAGTGTATATCAATATAACCATAAATACATTTGGTGCCATATAAAATTGAAATAAATCATGATCAACTCCAGCCAGATCTTGGTCTCCACATCTGAAATACTTCCCTTATACTTATCCAATTCTCACCACTAAAAATCACACAATTCCCTCTTCAATATCTCATCCTCCTCTATCAGATTAACCCAACAATGATCAGTTTGATATTCCTACCGAACCGCAACTATATGGGAAACCTGATGATGATGAATAAGATACATTGTTGAATGAGTAAACATAGATTTTATAATCCCATGTAGTATGGAAATGTTTTAAGATTCATTTTAATTCATTTTATCCTTAAAATCCCAATTCGAATAAAAATAAAAAGTAATTATAATCCATTTACCTATTCTATGTCTCTGACCTACAAAACATTAGGCCTCACTTGGTCATTAAATAATCTCAGTGTTTGTACACTTGATAATGGGGGCCCTAAAATCCACTATCCTAGCATATCTCCTTGTCCTAGGTCAGACAACAAGGTAAACTGAAAATATTTTCTTAACTGCCCATTCAATCCTCATTATTTCTAACTCCAAACCCCATCCTATCTATCAACCATAACCATAAATACATCTCTTTCATGTCCCACTCCCTCCAAACATATCACAATGAGGGTAGATAGATAATGAATCCTATGTTCTATCTCTAGTAGGACCCATGTTGTCAACTTGAACTGAGGGAATAAAAATATCATCAAATGGGTAGCATTAGCCTCTATAATAAAGTAGGATCTGGATATAAGATGAATCATCCACTAACAACTCTAAGACATAATATAAGAAAATAAACCAAAACCATCCCACACAAATATATAAATAGAAATAATAGAGATAATATTCTACAATGTAAATTTGCAATTGAAAACATAATGTAGTGTCATGAAAGCTATCCAAGGTATATGCCAGTAATTTCCAACATAATCCACCTAATCTTATGGGAAACCGAAAAATAGTTTATATACATAGGGTGATCATACAAGTATAATTAGTAGGACAATAAAATTATCTCATGAACATGTCATAATAGAATACTAATGAACCCATGAGAAAAAAACAAAACTAAACAATTCCAATATAAGTATACTAGTCAAACAGAACCTTACCAAGCCACACTCACCAGATAAGAAAGTCATGTAATATAATATAGAAAGAATCATATTTACATAGGGTACCATGAACTACTTTATCAATGGTTTTTCATTGTCACTCCCCAAAACTGTACATCCTAATGCTCTCATATCTCCTATATATCACACCTCCCCACAAGAAAGGTCACAACCCACCTTTCTGGTATACCCTTGGGCTCATCGTCCCAAATGCATTGACACATCACATCTCACCCAAAAACACCTAGGGCACAACAAAACCACTTCCATAACTAGAGTAACAGTGTATCGTGAACATGTAGAACATCATTCTCATTTCCTCCTCCTAATATGGACACCCCCCGCCAACGTCTATCCCACAAGCACATACATAAAATCACTTCACCCGAAACACACATGGACTACTTTAAAACACATGGAAGATCACAAAAACTATCTAATACACTAGGAAACCTCTATCCACCACATATTTTGCAATACCTACCACACTTGGAAGAGAGAGTGGGAAAGAGCGATTATCATCAATCTGTACACTTCATCAAATGTTGGAAAAAACACACCTTACATCACTATATGGGTTTTGTTACATAATTATTGATGTGGGTGGGGTGTTTATAGAAATCAAAAATAATATACATGTATATAAATATAGCCACACACAAAATCCAAATATATAGGTTCACAAGCAACCACTAACCAGTTCAAAACATTACCACATTTTCATCCACATCTAAATGACTAATTCTATACAACCATCAATAAGGATAATTCACATTTCTAACTAATTACATTATCCAACAATTTGATTTCATTATCTATGAAAATATTGTTTTACCAAAAATCCCACCATTTAATTATTTATCATCCATTTAAAAACCATTATCCAAACCAAACTATGCAATTTCAAAACATTATTATGAATTTCATTCAGTCCATCACCACCCTGGCATCTAGCACAAAGAAAACACACATCACATGTATCTCAACATTCCCATAATACCACCACCTAACCACCCCAAATGTATGGCCAAACAAAAACCTCCATTATTCACAAAAATCATGTCCATAAACCCACCTCACCACCCCAAAATCACAGAAAAAATCACCTCACCACCCCAAAATCAATGCCAGAAAACCATCACCCCCCACATTCACCAACCACACATCATCGTCCAAAAAGAAGGGCCTGATATCCCAAAATATCAAGATCATTATAAAGATTAAAAACGGGAATTTTTCACATTCTACTTTATTTTAGGGGCATTATAATAAAATACATAATCATAGAACAATAATTTATTTGGATAAATATAAGTGTTTAACCAATTTATCATTTTGGGTCATATCACAATAATCACAACAGTAAAAGAATCCACAACACATAACAACTAGTGAAAAAACTCCCCCCAATGGCCCAATTTTATTTAAGGAATAAAGCCCATATAATCCACAATATCAATATAATAACAAAGATATTAAAACATGTGATTAAAACCTATTTATATCTTTTAATTTCAATTTAACCAATTATTTATCTTTGATTGAGTCCAAAAAATGATCACCCATATATAAAAAAAAGTAAACCCATATCACCTGATACACAATAAATAGAAATGGGGGATTAACTACTTAAAATATGTTTTCTGACTCACTTCACATTTTAGAGGAAATAATAATGCCTGGAAATCACAACTGCATCATGAGAAACCATTGATAAACCTACACTGCACTCAAATACCATCAAAATGAAACCCAACACTCACCAAAATCTATAAAAACCATACTGTAGAGATTTCCTAATTTAATAATGGGAGAAAAACAACCCTGAAATGGGAGAAGATACTACCATATACCCCTAATGAGAAACCACTATAACAAACGGATTAAAGAAAGGGAAAAGGGGGATAGAAGGGATCCTCTAGTTGCCTTGGATTCTTCTAAAATGAGAAAGGAAGGGTGTGGATGAATGAAATAAAATTTATCCATATGGGTTATAAAAATAACCTAGATCCCACATATTACATGTCACGTAAACCTCACACAAAATTTAATCACTAGGATTCCAAAAATTCCATCTTTCGCTAAAATTCTCATTACCCATAAGGATATCTAACAGTCAATTTTAATACAGTTCATGAGTTCCTCTTACATGATGTGTAAGATTTTCAAGATTTACCCCTTAACCGGATATAATATATTAATCACCAAAAAAAAATGTCATAAAATTTGATCACACATAGTGTGATATGTTTACAGAACATGGTTTTCCTATTGTAGTTCTACTGGAACTCCAAATTCCACTTAAAACTCCCCTAAACACCTCCAACCACCATAAATATCAAAGTAATTTATTGGTAAGGAACAAACTATTACATATGAACTCGTACTCAATGAATCAAATATCAACATGAGAAACTAGGACTTCATCAGTGGAAGTAAAGTATTTTTCTGGGTCACCGAGATTTCCCTATTTATAGTTGAGGCATCTTCATTAAAATCATGTTACATTATAGTACCCTATATCTCATAGAGTTTATAATAATCCTCACATAAAATATAATTATCTAAAATTAGAATAAAATAGTATAAAAAATATATAAAATGATCTAATTGGGTTTGGTTATTTTGAATAATAAGAAGAGGTTCATTACCAAATTGAATATGTCACATTACATCATTAATAAATATTTAATAATAAATATAACTCTCCAAAAAATCAGATTATGATATTAAAAGTGATGAAATATCCACAATGTAATGAAATGGAAAATGAGAAATTTGAGGACCAACCTCTTCTACTAATGTGAATATCAGTGGCCAATATAAAGGAACTTTATCGAGCACTAATCAGGGATAAAAAGTTATCTAGTTCCATATCTAGGTTATTTGGAAATAAAATTAGTAAGGTATTTAAATTTTCTAATACCTCTACTTATATTATCATTATTTGGCACTGTGAGAGTTTTTCTTCCACCTCAGTGGCCAACCCCACTATACTACTAACTGGGTTTCCACCCTCAGTTCACACAAGATTATTTATTATTTCTTTTAAGGCCTCCATAATCAGTAATGAAAACAGAGTTTAAAATATAATTAGTAGATAATAATTCAATAAACATTTCGATAAATTCATTTACAAACATATTTCATTATAAATAAATCATTTCACTCTTCATAAACTGACTAGTTAATCAAACTGGTCCTATGATGTTACCATTGTCGAATATTTCTTGAACATGTTTTATGAAATGGGGTATATCTAATTGGAATGAACTAGAATATTCATATATTCAATGTCCATTCCAACCTTATTTGGATGATTTCTAAATAAAAAATAACGTATGAGATTTCAGGTTTACTATTAGGGAGATACATATACCACCTTAGAGTATAGTACACATATCATCAACCTTTATAGTGACTAGATGACATCTCTAAAAAAGGATGGCTTCAAAATATAAATAATTTGGGGTAAATAACTTTTTCCTGGAGAAGTTTTTAGTACCCTTCATCTTTAAACATTTTACCTACATGTATCCCTCTAGAAAGGAAGCATCTTTTCACTTCCTACATTATCACCTCAATGAAAGAATATGATGAATAGGCTCCTCAATGATTATTTTTCCAAAACACTAAGGGTGTTTCTTCTCGATATGATTAGACACCACAACATCCACTATTTTCTTTCATGTATTCCTTCTTCCCATCATTCCCTTCTTTATATATTGTTTCTTACTCAAAGTGGGGACCCTCCGAGATATCATGTCACTATGATATAAAGACATCAAAGTGTGTAAATACCATTTCTTTACCCATATGATGGTATTTGAGGAGGGGAATCTGATTTCAGTTTCATTCACTTATTATAGGATCATTACCCATAATTTTTACATCATTATATGGTGTTTCTTTTCTCTTGAATATGTGGTTGGCGTTTACACCTATCACTATAGGAATCTAAACTATCCTAAAACCTATATAGTGTATAAAACACATAGATAGTGTCATTATCTCTTAGTGATGATAAAATATTATCACTTAATACTATTAGGATTGTTCCTTTCATATACCCAGCACAACTATTATCTATAATGGTCCCCTATAGGGATTCATTATAAGGTAATAAGTTGAATCATGAGTTTATTATTTGTGCTCTGATTACATTATCAAGTCAAATTCAGAGAGGATGTATAACACCCTCAGGTTTTTTGAAATATATTTTTCAAATAAATTTAATCAATTCAATATATTTCATTACATGAAACACAGAGATTGTCTTGCATTACATGAAATACTGAGTATAAACGAAACATGAAATACTGTTATAAATTTATTATTTAAAATGATATTTATATCCTAGCTATTAGAATGGTAGGTATGAACATGATTAACTATATTATCAAATTATATTGTTTAAAAAGGTCTATAAAATTAATTATTTGGAGACCAATTAATTGAAAATGAAAATAGAAACTATTTGAAAAGAAAGGAAATATTTTTATGAGAAAATAATAACTAAATAAATTAAAAATCAAATTTTTTTGTATCATTTATTTTTAATTTATATAGTATATATTTAATCAACTATTTAACATTCATATAATGTGTTTTTTATATAAAAATAGTAATGAATTAATTCCATTTTATGATTAAACATTATATTGTTCCTAAATGAAGTTTTTTCAAATTTTGCACAATTATTTTGAAAATAAATAGAAAAATTTTCAAAAATTTATTTGAATAAATAATTTTCAATTTTATACCATCATGTGAAAATTATCCATCAGGTAATTTTTGGGATTTTTCTTAAAATATACATTTTTTATAAATTGTGAAAAGTACTGAATTTTAATAGAAAACTATTTTTTCATTTATATTTTTTATAAAGTAAAATTCTATTTTAAATTGGTTTTAAATTAAAATGGGTTTAATTATATATAAATTAATCCAATTTAGTTCATCGTAATTTATTCATGTTGGAACTTGATATAAAAACCTAATAAACCTTTGAACAATTCCCTTTAAAAACCTAATTTCTCATCACGTCTCCAGGATTAATTTCAAATTAAAATTTTCCAATTATGTAAATTTAATTTTTAAAAAGATATTTCATATTTTTAATAATAATATTTTATATGATATAATATGTTAAACGCTTTTTCTAATCAAAATGATTTGTAAAAATGGAAAATATTTTTTACTGTGTTTAAGGTAAAAAAATTTTTACCGAGGGTTAAACTAAAAAAGATAAGGGTTAAAATGTCCTCAAATATTGTATAAAATATATTCTGAATCCATATTTTGACCCTATATTGTATAATTACCTATAATAATATATTTTATACCCTTTAGGAATGTGAAAATTTTTGGTACACCATTTTATTTAAAAAAATTTCAATTGTGTCGCTGACCTAAATTATAAAAGTCCACCCCATATACTCTCTTATTAACACATTAAAAACCTTTTTTTTATAGAAATTTAATTATATAATCACTTAAAACTTTCAATAATATGATCCTATAATCATTATTTTTATATAAATCTACCCTAGGACAAACATTGGTGAAAACCTATAGAGGCTACCCAAAGAATAGGTAATGTTCATCAAGGAGCATTTTTATTTTATTTCTTCCTACCCGTCCTTAAATTATTATTTAAACAATATGAAATAATAATATAATTATCCTTAATTTATTTATATTTTTTATCTTAATTAAATGACTAAAAATCATCTGCACTTCCATCAAATGGGTTACGACATCATCATTCGTGTGTACGGCCGACTACGGCCTCACGAACTGATGTCATTAATTTTTCCATTACCACCTATCAATATTTGGTATGTTAAATGATAAAAAATTATATATATATATATTATTTAAATTATAATTATTCTTTGGGATTAATTATATAATATATACATATTTACTTTTCATTCTTTCAAGGATACAATAACGTCGATCATTTGTATGACAAACTATCACCTTGTGAAGCAATGTGGTTCATTTTTCTTTTACACTTTACATGGATGATAATAAAGATAAAGTTAATGAATATATGTGATATAAATTAAATAATTTTTATATTCATGAAATATTTTTCTTTCTGAAAAATAAAATACATCATTTTATTTCTTATCCTTTCACACACTAAAAGATAATAACATTATCCGTGTCCATGTGGACTACCACCTTCACGGAGCAATGTGACTCTATCATCTCATCTCAACACCACATAGATTATATGTATATTTATATTTTAAAAAATTATTTATTTATGATATTATTAACATTTTCAAAATATAAAAAATTAATTTCCTCTATTGTATAATTATTGTTGAAAAATTTAAATGTGACTCATGCGTGTGTATGGCCTATCATCTCCATGACCGGAACATGATTCATTCTCATTAATATATTTCAGTATTGGTCTTGAAATTATAATTTATATGTAAATAATATAATTATTTTTTAATTATTACTCATTAGATAATGTAAAGATGATCAAATTAAGGGGACTAGAAATATAAAATCAAAACATATCCAAAAAAACAAACTGATTATTACCTAAAGGGGAATTGAGCAAGGAATTAGAAATAAATTGGAAATAAATAGTCATAAGTAAAAAATATGTTGAATAATAAATATAATTATGGTCTATTGATATATTTATAATAAACTTATTGTTATTATATGTTTGTTTTTAATGTGTATAATGTATGTTAATACATAACGTAAGGGATTTCTAATCTCTCTTTTATTTCTGGGAGACATATGAAAATTTACCAGTCATTTTTTATGTAATGTATACAATACATGTTTTACATATTATATCATTAATCTCCTCATTTTAACTACATTCAATATTTCATTAGACATTATTCTTTATTGGGTTTTATGATTAAATACATTACTCAACTGGTATGGGATTTCTGTCTCACTTTTTAAATCTATGAGACACATGCCTTATTAACACCAAATTTATTTTATATGGTGTGTATAATGCACATGAATTTATTTTATGATTATTATTTTGAATAATATTTTAATTTATATATTCATGTTTTCACATCTATTTCAAGAGGATTACTGTTCAAATGTTACCAATGTGGTATTAGATTTTTGTCTCAATTTTTCTTCTTTGAGACATATATTGTATAATGAACCTATATTAAATAACGAGTTTATTTACATAACATTTGAAATTTAATATCATGAATTTATTTATTCTCATGATATTATATGTTTTATTTAATTTTATTCTTTCATTGGGTTTATGATTCAATGTTACCAAAGTGGTAATGGTTTTACAATACAATCTCATTATTTATTAAGATTATTTATGATTATTCTTATAATGATGAAATATTATGATATGAATCAAAATAAACTCCTCAATATGTTGTCTCTTATTATTCTTTAATTATAATACATTTGTATCTTCTTTATACTCACTTTATTTACTAAAGAGTTCAAAATAATATTTTTTAAGAAAAAACATCTTTATTTCTCTCTTCGACCGAAATCACTTTTTATTCCGAAAGCATGATCTCATTAAATGATTAGAAATATGTTTTTAAATAATTTAAATTAATTTTTAAACATGTTTTTAATCTTTTTTACTTTTAAAAAAAATTATATTCCTGTCTTTTTCCAAACAATGTCCATTTGGATTTTACTAAAAATATGAAATGAATCTTTATTTTAAGGTGTAAACCATAAATAGAATTTCCCACCATAATAAACATTATATTCATTGAATAACCCTTTATAATTTTTTATATTATTTTTAAATACAAATATTTTTAAAATATTTTATGAATATTTAGTTTTTAAAAGTGATTTTCATATAAAAATTATTTTTCTCAAAAAAAATTTATATGGTCTTTAATGATATTTCTCCATAAAAAATGATTTCTTTGATATCCCATATTTTCAAGGGGTATAATCAATGGATACCATTCTTATTCCTTCTTTGAATGGTATATCATGATAAGATGTTTATGAAACTTGTTTTTATTCCATATGTTATTCCATAAATAATTTCTTATCAGACCCGCTTCATTTTCTATAGGATATGATATATTGAAATGTTTAAGATGCTCATTTCATTTATTGTGTTATGATATGGTTAATGTTTTATGATATTATGGAACAGATTCATATAATATTCATTATGTGTTTGGTGATACACGTGTCTCCCCCTAATTAATTGGTTAAATATATATAACTCATTGGTAAGTATGTTGTGTGTGAACCTAATTACATGTTCAAAATGTTATATATGAACATGGTTACATGATTAAAATGTTATGCATGAACCTAAATACATGTTCACAATGTTATACGTGGACCTCTCCTTCATTTTCATAATTTTATACAAGTTCCTGGTTGCATGTACATAAGTTTATGTGAGGTCATGAATTCATTTCCTTAAATTAATGAGTGAACATGTATCTATTTATACTTGTTTATGACGTTATAAGATGATGCTTATTCTAAAAATCTATTTCATATGTCAATGTTATTCTCTCATGGATCATATTCTTTCATTCCATTTTATTCATGTCTTATGGAATAACAGTATTGAAGTGCCCGGATCAGTGTGAATCTCTGAGAGGGGGGGGGGGGTGAATCAGTGACCCTTTAAAACTTTTTAATAATTGATTCTTAATCAATTAAACCCCTATGGATTGTTAAGGCGTCGATCCACTCTTCTTTTATCTCTCAGCCTTTCCTCGAATGATGAAGTAAATGTAAAGGCACTGGACACAAGGATTTACAAGGTTCGGCACCAAAGGCCTACGTCCTTTCCATGTTGGTTATACGCCCCAACATGGTTTCTCCATTATAACCTGTTAAAATTACAATGGTCGATACAGAGTCCCACTATATCTCTCATGAGTCCCACAGGAGGGACTTTATACTGCATCCCACAGTGTTACCAGAGTCCCACTGGCCTGCTCCAGAATCCCACTAAAGTCTTCTTCCACCCTGAGTCTCACAGGGGGCTTCTCCTGGCTCCTCAAGTCACATGAGTAGCTCTTCTTCAGTTTAAGATTCTTCAAGTATCTTCAGCAGTCAGGGATAAATACTGCTGGCCTTTCTCTTCACTTCTGATCACTTGATCAGGTCTTATCGTCTTGCTCAGGATTTATCTCCTTCTTCTCAGGATGACCTGGCCTCTCTCTTCAAGAATCTTCAACAGCCTCTGATAAGGTTTGTTGGTCTTGCTCTTCACTTCTGATCACTTCTGTTGATTAGGATCTTCTCAATCTACTGAAAACTCAGACAACTGATTTCTTTATCTTCAGTCTGGCTTCCGTCTGACTTCACATCATGCATTGAGTGCATGGAAACTCTTCCTCTTCATGCACTGATTGCATGGGTTCTCAATAATCTTCAAGAACTCTTGGTCTTGGACAACTCATATACACACAAGCTGATTTGGATTTTTTCACGTGTGCATGTGCATGCATGCAAGCATGCAATCCTCTACTTTCTTCTCTTGGTGAAATAAACCCTCAAAGGGTGTAAACACTTTCAGCACACACACCTTCCTCTTGTACTTCACAAACTTTGTTCAATTTGTTTACACACTTAAATGTGTGTTATACTTTAGTGTGAGATTCTACTCTTCTTCTTCTAAATGTGTACACACTTCTTAATGCACACACATAAGATTCGGCCTTGTTCCACTTCTTTACACACACAAGGTGTGATCTTCCTCTTCACTTGGCACACACAACTTGGTGTAGTTCTCGGCCTCTCCTTCTTGCACACACTCCACTTATTCGTTTAATCTTCAAATGTGCACCCACAAGGGTCGGCCTTCTGCTTCACTATAGCACACACACAAAGGTGTGGTAAAGTGCCTCACTCAAACTCCCTGGCATATGAAGGCGCGCAAGGGGTGCATCCAACCTCTTCTCCATTGCCGCGCAGGGTCACAAGGCGCAAGGGTCGCGCAAGGGCCGCTGCCACGGGGTGCACAAGTGCAACACCTGCATGCACTTCCTCCTTCCGCAGAAGTATGCAGGCAGAGAGGGAATCAACCACGGGCGTGCAAGAATGCGGCCTCGGGTTCTTCCTGTCGCGCAAGCGAGGCGCGCAGGGGACTCTTTTGGGACCTCGGGTGGCCCCGAGAACTTCAGCCGCACAAGTGGGTTGTGCGGGTCTTCTTCTCCGCGAGGCACAAGGGTGCTCTCACGGGACTCCGGGTTTTCAAAAAAACATTCAGCAAGCAATTCAAGTGCCTCGTCCTCTCTTTATATAGGCATAGGTGGTGTGGTTCATCCGCGTGAGATACAACTCTTGAATCCCCGATGTTTTCAGGTATTTCTAGATTTTGAAAATCTTGATTTTCTCTACTGTCCCACGTGAGTTCTTTCTTCTTTATTTTTCTCCTCCACGTGAATGCGACTTAGAACGCATGCACGGCCTTCGTCTAAGGGCGATACAGGAAAAATATTAACCAACATAGCCTCGGCACTTTGTTTGCCTTCGGCCGAACTCCAAATTCTCACCTTGTTTCATGCACACCCATTTTTAGGCATGGATGTGTTCGTTATGCTCAGACGATCTCAATGGTTTCTTCTGCTAGATCAACAGTGGCCGGGAGCTCAAGATCAGTGCTCGGAGACCCTCTGGTTCAGAGGGGGACGTCGGGTGGCCTTTGGCTGAGCTCGAGGAAGGAGACGCCTCGGAGTCATCGGATGTGGCGTTTAAAATATCATCAACGGCTGGATTAGATGGAGGCGCGCGGCGGATGAGATGAGCGGCTGAGATCCAGCGCGCGATCGATCATGCGGCCAGGATGCGCTCCTGGTGAAATTTTTGCATCCCACATCGAATCGCCGAGGGATTTGCTCGCGACTTATCAAACCGGCGCTCCCCGCTGCTACTTCAATTGTACTTCCTCCTCAACAGTGCCGTCCCGCACCATGTTCTTTAGCGGGCGTGCTCTTGAGCCCAACCCTGCCACTTGGGTGCGCCATTGGTTCCCATGTTGCCTCTCGATGGTGCGCGCTATACGCCCCCTGCCGCGCGGATTTGATCACTGTGTGGCCTCCTGCCGCCTTGGGCTTGCTCTAGGGATCACCCATGGGCGTGGCACCTAGGCCCACATGTGCCTTGGGGTTGAACCCATGGTTGGCCCTTGGCTGTCCAATTTTTTGGCAAAAGACAAAATAATACTTTGAATAAAAACAAAGTACTCCCAAGTGAAATATTCCAAATGCCATTCATTCCAAGCCATTCTTCTTAATTTCCTTAAGAACTCCTCATTGTTATTCATAATAACTCCTCCAATTCTTCTTAAACATTTATTCATCACTTATGAAGGAATTCCCAAGGTTTCTTCTTCATCAACCGAACTCCTGAATCACATAATTCTTCAAAGTTCTTCATTGATCTAATCAGAGATCAAGTTGGATCTTCTTCAGATTCTCATGCGCTAAGTGATAGTGCATGGACTTCTTCAGCTCACTTCATCCACTTAGGAGGTGTGGATGGATTATCTTCATCTCATCATGCATTGTCTTAACAATGCATGGTCATCTAATAATGTGGTGACATTGTATCCAGTTGATACAAGTTCTTTGAAACTAAGAACAGCTCAACAATCGTCTGATATACATAGAGAATGTTTCAACCACAACATCCCATGTCACTTAGTGAATCTCCTAAGTGACATGCATCTTAGTACCATGGCCATTCTCCTTTCCTCACCAACACCATCAAATCCTTTGTCATTCACATCTTGACATTCCTTGACATCCATTCATCTTATGACAACATCATGCCACATTGACAAAAAATGCAACACAGTGTACTTCAATCTCCCCCTTTGTATTTGTTGTCAATACACTTCTTCAGCACATATGAATGGTTCAATATGTGTGCCAATATTTTCTCCCCCTTATTGGCAATCAAATGCAAAGGTATGGTGTGGTTCTCTTCCAAAATATCTCTTCCTCCCTTCGAATAGCATCTTCTTTAAATGCACTAAGAGAGGGATGATGTCACATGTTCTCTTTAGCAAAGAACCTTTAGTAGATCATCTCTAAGTCTACTTGGGCTAACCCAGTGTAGAAAAAAAGAGTGATGTAACCAAGATTATCAATACTATCCAACATTCACTATACATGTGAGATCATGCTTCAAGGGGTTTGAAATTTTTCAGATATAACAATGAATTGCTAAATCCTGCACATACTTCACAAAACTCATTAGAAAGTTCAGTTCAAAGATAAAGATTCCCCTTTCAACCATTTGTCTTCAATCAATACTCCCCCTTAATTTTCATGAGGAATACAATTAAGAAATAAGTGATGAAAGTATGATTGGAATACCTTCACTTTTCTCAATATGGTATTAAATCTCAGAATCCCATATTCTACAGATTGGCTCCCCCTCAAGGGGTGCACTCCATTCTGTCCAAACCACTCTCCAGATGAGAATGATCATCATCTTCAATTCCCTGCAATGTTAGCACATGTAAATACTAGAAGTATAAGGGAATAAGATGGAACCTCCTTGGTTCATCAATGTGAACAACAAGGTTGAGAATATTATCTCAACCGAGATGTCCCTTTTTCACCATTCTTCACACTTTCACATTTGATCTTCAATGATGTTTGTGCTGGTGTGGATCTCAACACCTATTTAACTTCATTGTGTGTGACTCCTCTATTTCAAGGTGCCTTCTGAGCAATACAGTCTCCTGGTTCAATATTCATCCTTTTGAAGAATCCCTTCTGAGCTTGAATGAATATCATGCATTTATCACTAGTATGTCCAGCTTGATTGCACCTCACACACAAAACTTGATCTTCATGTGAAATATTTTTCTTTCCTTTTGCCTTAGCTATTTCCAGTGCTTTATATTCAGCTCTCTGCAGCTCTCTGGAAAGTTGCAACTGATTAGGCCATATAACTAACAAGTCATTTGGAAGTGAGGCCTCAGTTTTGGAAATTCCACATGGTTGTTTTGATGCTATTAAGCTACCTTTCAAAGGCAACTTATTTTCAATCAATCCCTTCTGCTTCTTCTGGATTGATTGTCTTTTTGAGTCCAGTCTGCTTCTATTCAGTTCCATGGATTGTTCACAAAGATCCATGGTGTGTCCTTTATTTCCACAGTAAAGGCATGTTTTCTTGGTGGTCCTTCTGGATGCATCACCCTTCTTGGATTTAGACTCCAAGGACTTCTTTTCCTTTTTCAGAACCTTCTTGGGAGCATCTTCAAATTTCTTCTTGCTTCCCAAGGATTCCATTTTAGCCAGGTTCAGTGATATTCTCTTCTTTTTAGCTCTGGATACAGTTGGAGATTGACATGTATCTTTTTGACCACTTTTGCCAACATCCCAGATGTTGTCAAGTAATCCAAATCTATTTGCAGTAAACAGATGTCTTTGGACCTGTGGATGCTGCTTCTTTCCTTCTGTCTTTCTCCCCCTTGGCATGTACTTCCTTTGTGCTTTCACATTGAGAGGATTATACCAACAATCATTTGCACAATGCCCATACTTTCTACAACACCAACATTGACCCACAAATCTTGACTTCTTGAGTCCTTCTGATTGTAGGGTACTTTTCTTGAACTGCTGTGTTGTTTCAGGAGAGCTTTAATTCTTCATTTTCTTCATCCATACTTTTTTGGAATTATTCTTCCATCCTGTACTTTTTGTGGAAACACTTTTAAAATCATGAGTACAAGATGGTATGGATGGTACCTTCTTTCTAGAAGTTGTTGCCCTTTTATTAGAGGATGTATTTATTTTAGAATCATCCTACTCAATGCATACTTGAGTAGAAAAATTTCTCCTTTCAGCTGACTGGGAGGCTTCAGCTTTGGGTGATTGTAGATTTTTCAATATCACCTCCAGTTCAAAGCATTTCATGTTGTGGGAGTTCTTCTCATCCTCAACCAATCTTAGCCTACCTTCCCAATTCTGTTTCAGTTGTTCCATCTGGTCATAATGCACCTTCTTTATTTAATTCAATGAGTTGTCAAGATCCTTCAACATTTTGACTTTGTCATCAATTTGAGCATCTCTGACAATCATTGAAACTTTGTGCCTCTTTTATAGTGCATGAAAAACTTCTTTAACCATTATCTTAAAGAATTCTTTCTCAGAAAGGCTTCTTTGCAATTCTTCAGTAGTGTCTTCATATCTTTCATTGCAAAGGGAAACCGTTTCATCCTTGGCATTCACCAACTTTCTGAGAGTGTTGGTTATGCCAACCCTTTTTTCCAATTGGACTTCCAGAGAATTGGCTTCATCTTCTAGGTGTAATTTTTCTTCTTGAAGATCAAGGACGCCTGTAGCTATACACATTTCCACTTCCTTGGGGACTGTCTTCTGAAGATATTTGATTGCATTTAGAAGATCATTGTTTCTTCCATCATCATCACAGCTAGAGCAGGCTTCATCAGAACAATGATAAAAGGAATTGTCATCTGATGTGACTTTCACATTTCTTTCCATAGAAGTAGTTTCTCTGATTGCAGCAACCATCTTCCTCATCTTCTTCGCCTGTTTCTTCATTCTGTTTTTCAGAGTCTTGGAAGATATCTCCAATGGAGGCTGTTCTTTCATTTCCTCAAATCTTCACTCCATATAGACTCCCTTGGATCTTTTAAAGGTAACCTCCCTCTAATACCAATTGAAGTTCCCGGATCAGTGTGAATCACTAAGAGGGGGAGGGGGTTAATCAGTGATCCTTTAAAACTTTTTACTAATTGATTATTAATCAATTAAGCCTCTATGGCTTGTTAAGGCCTCGATCCACTCTTCTTGTATCTCTCAGCCTTTCCTCGAATGATGTAGTAAATGTAAAGGCACTGGACACAAGGATTTACATGGTTCGGCACCAATGGCCTACATCCTTGCCATGTTGGTTATACGCCCCAACATGGTTTCTCCATTATAACCAGTTAAAATTACAATGGTCGATACAGAGTCCCACTGTATCTCTCCTAAGTCCCACAGGAGGGTCTTTATACTGCGTCCCACAGTGTTACCAGAGTCCCACTGGCATGCTCCAGAATTCCACTGAAGACTTCTTCCACCCTGAGTCTCACAGGGGGCTTCTCCTGGCTCCTCAAGTCACACGAGTAGCTCTTATTCACTTTAAGATTCTTCAAGTATCTTCAGCAGTCTGGGATAAAGACTTATGGCCTTTCTCTTCACTTCTGATCAAATGATCAGGTCTTATCGTCCTGCTCAGGATTTATCTCCTTCTTCTCGGGATGACCTGGCCTCTCTCTTCAAGAATCTTCAACAGCCTCTGATAAGGTCTGTTGGTCTTGCTCTTCACTTCTGATCACTTCTGTTGATCAGGCTCTTCTCAATCTACTGAAAACTCAGACAACTGATTTCTTTATATTCAGTCTGGCTTCCGTCTGACTTCACATCATGCACTGAGTGCATGGAAACTCTTCATCTTCATGCACCGATTGCATGTGTTCTCAATAATCTTCATGAACTCTTGGTCTTGGACAACTCATATGCACACAAGCTGATTTGGATTTGTTCATGTGTGCATGTTCATGCATGCAAGCATGAAATCCTCTACTTTCTTCTCATGGTGCAATAAACCCTCAAAGGGTGTAAACACTTTCAGCACACACACCTTCCTCTTGTACTTCACACACTTTGTTCAATTTGTTTACACACTTAAAAGTGTGTTATACTTTAGTGTGAGATTCTACTCCTCTTCTTCTAAATGTGTACACACTTCTTAATGCACACACATAAGATTCATCCTTGTTCCACTTCTTTACACACACAAGGTGTGATCTTCCTCTTCACTTGGCACACCCAACATGTTGTAGTTCTCGACCTCTCCTTCTTGCACACACTCCACTTATTCGTTTAATCTTCAAATGTGCACCCACAAGGGTCGGCCTTATCCTTCACTATAGAACACACACAAAGGTGTGGTAAACTGCCTCACTCAAACTCCCTACCAAATGAAGGCGCGCAAGGGGTGCGACCAACCTCTTCTCCACTACCGCACAGGGTCACAAGGAGCAAGGGCCGCACAAGGGCCGCTGCCGCGGGGTGCACAAGTGCAACACCCGCGTGCACTTCCTCCTGCCGCGCAAGTATGCAGGCAGAGAGGGAATCAACCACGGGCACGAAAGAATGAGGCATCGGGTTCTTCCTGTCGCGCAAGGGAGGCACGCAGGGGACTCCTTCGGGACCTCGGGTGGCCCCGAGAACTTCAGCCGCACAAGTGGGTTGTGTGGGGCTTCTTCTTCGCGAGGCACAAGGGTGCTCTCACGGGACTCCGGGTTTTCAACAAAAAAATTCAGCAAGCAATTCCAGTGCCTCGTCCTCTCTTTATATAGGCAGAGGTGGTGTGGTTCATCCGCGTGAGATACAACTCTTGAATCCCAGATGTTTTCGGGTATTTCAAGATTTTTGAAATCTTGATTTTCTCTACTGTCCCACGCGAGTGCTTTCTTCTTTATTTTTCTCCTCCATGTGCATGCGACTTAGAACGCATGCACGACCTTCGTCTAAGGGCGATCCATGAAAAATATTAACCAACATAGGCTCGGCACATCGTTTGCCTTAGGCCAAACTCCAAATTCTCACGTTGTTTCATGGACACCCATTTTTAGGCATGGATGTGTTCGTTATGCTCAGACGATCTCAATGGTGTCTTCGGCTTGATCAACAGTGGTCAGGAGTTCAAGATCGGTGCTCGGAGGCCCTCTGGTTCAGCGGGGGACGTCGGGTGGCCTACGGCTGAGCCTGAGGAAGGAGACGCCTCGGAGTCGTTGGGTGTGGCGTTTAAAATATCATCAATGGCTGGATTAGATGGCGGCGCGCAGCGGATGAGATGAGCGGCTTCGATCCAGCGCGCGATCGATCATGCGGCCCGGATGTTCTCCCAGTGAAATTTGCGTGTCCCACATCGAATCGCCTCGGGATTTGCTCCCGACTAATCAAACCGGTGCTCCCCACCGCGCTTCAATTGTACTTCCTCCTCAACGGTTCCTCCCCGCACCGTTTTCTTTAGCGGGAGTGCTCTTGCGCCCACCCCTGCCACTTGGGCGCGCCACTGGTGCCCATGCTGCCTATCGTGGGCGCGCGCTATGCGCCCCTACCGCGCGGATTTGATCACCGTGTGGCCTCCTGCCGCCATGGGCTTCTTCATGGGATCCCCATGGGCGTGGCACTTAGGCCCACATGTGCCTTGGGGTTGAACCCGTGGCTGGCCCTTGGTTGGCCAATTTTTTGGAAAAGGAAAAAATAATACTTTGTATAAAAACAAAGTACTCCCAAGTGAAATATGCCAAATGCCATTCATTCCAAGCCATTATTCTTTATTTACTTAATAACTCTTCATTATTCTTCATAATAACTCCTCCAATTATTTTTAAACATTTATTCATCACTTATGAAGGAATTCCCAAGGTTTCTTCTTCATCAACCGAACTCCTGAATCACATAATTCTTCAAAGTTCTTCATTGATCTATTCATAGATCAAGTTGGATCTTCTTCAGATTCACATGCACTAAGTGATAGTGCATGGACTTCTTCAGCTCACTTCATCCACTTAGGAGGTGTGGATGGATCATCTTCATCTCCTCATGCATTGTCTTAACAATGCATGGTCTTGTAATAATGTGGTGACATTGTATCCAGTTGATACAAGTTCTTTGAAACTAAGAACAGCTCAACAATCGTCTAATATACATAGAGATTGTTTCAACCACAACATCCTATGTCACTTAGTGAATCTCCTAAGTGACATGCATCTTAGTACTATGGCCATTCTCTTTTCCTCACCAACACCATCACATCCTTTGTCATTCACATCTTGATATTCCTTGACATCCATTAATCTTATGACAACATCATGCCACATTGACAACAAATTCAACACAGTGCACTTCAAGTATTTATTCCATGAATCATTATTATTATCATTGATATATGGGTCCTGGTTTTAAAATGTTATTATCAAGTTTTTATACCATTATACTCATGTTATACTTACATATCTACATTGTTTACACTTACTAATAATTTGATATCACTATTTATTATGTTAATTTTCCATGGTTGTGAAGAAAGGTTTTATGTTGGTTGTGTTGGTAAATAGTACTGAACGGGGAGATCATTATTGGAGATATTCAGGATCTTTCACAAAATAAGAATACTTTGTACCTAGTCACCAAATACACTAAACTATTATATTCCATTGGTTTATTTTTGTGTAATTTATTGAATATTAATCTAAAAACATGTAATATCTATAAAGGAGAATCTTGGGTCACTATAGTTGTTATTAGGGGAATGTTTAATTATCCTTTTAAAACTAGTATATGGAAACTTTAGTAAAATCCCTAGAGACCGTTCTAAGGATATATATTATAATTTCTCTTAGGATATGTCTAAGTATGATTCAAGGTATAATATAATTTCTTTTAATTTTGGATAAAGATATATTGAGAGTTTTAGAAACAATTTAATATCTATCTAGATACTATATGTCGATGTGTCTCTGGAACATAGGTACCTAGTGGTAATAACATCGAAAATGGAGCATTCAGTTGGACTCGATCAACACATATTGAATAACAACATGCCTTTCTCTAAACATGGTTTGAAATTATTAGAGTATATGATTTTGAAATTGACAAAATCTTTATAAACCATAATTAAGGATGTAAATATATGATAACTATATTACCTAGTATAAGCCTAAGTTGTTAAATATTAAAAATAATGTGTCATGATTTAGATACCCAATAATTGATTTTTCTTGATTTTGGGTTTCACTCTATGATTATTATTTTTTACACTATGATTTTTTTTATTTATTAAATTACTGTAATTTGAAAGAACTATGTTAATGTTTAATGAAATAGAAAATGCGATGATTTTTATTTTAAGAAACTGAATGTTATCAAATCATAAATGAAAAACATTGTTTCTATGAAAAAAATAAATTTCTTATGTTTTTAATCATTATGAACATACAATTGAGTAAAGTATGGAACATTGATTTACTGCATCATTCATGAGGAAAATCCCATAGTCATTCAGTGGCTTTATTGATCTACTAGTTATTGAGAAATGGATTAGTAAAATGAAATATATTTTATATTCTCCAGTATTCAGAGCCAGAAAAAATCATTTTGGTTGCCTATCATTTTGAATGTGATATTGATTAATGGTATCATCATACAATGAATATGAGGAAATGAGTATAAATTTAATCCATGAAGTGGGATGAGCTTAAAATCATATTTTTTGAAATGTAATTTCCTCGTATTATTAAAAAAAATGGAGATGTAATTACTTAAGCTTAAGAAGAATGATGATGAATCCATTGGAACCTATAAATAATCATTCCCAAGACTTGTGAGGTGATCCTAGGGTATTATCATTCTTCCTAAAAGTAAATATTTTTGATTCAACAGTGTATTAAAACCAAATATCTATATTTCATTATCCATGTGGTAATTTTGATGCTATTTAGAAATTTTTCCATAATAACTTAATGTGTAAATTGAGGATTGAAACCATCATTGTTTTGGGGATAAGAAAATAAATTGGGGTTCTATGGAAATTAAAATTATATGTCACATATAAGGAATAAAAATATTCAAACCCATACTTTTAAAAGATGTGGGAAGCAGAACATAGGTGAGTTCCTAAAAGGAATAAGAAGGTGTTTAATGTGTGGGAAGCATGGCCATATATAAATATAACTTTGTAGTACTGTGAATAGAAAATTAAATTAAATTTATATATTTAAATAAATATAATTTACCACCCACACTCTAATGTTTCATGTAAAATGTGTTTTGAAATTATGCTATTCAATGCCCCAATCCTAGGGATAATGTAGATGATAAGCCACAAAAACCACTAAATGCAAAGTAAAAAAAGGAAAAAAATGAAATCATACGGAATAAAGTGATTCATGGTGATTAAGGAACACTTATTACCCCACCCTTATTTGGTAATTTTATGTTTTTTTAATAATCCCTAGGAAAATCATATTATTCATCCCTTAGTGAAATTTCATGTTATTATCACCGAATAAATGAATGCTGGAATAATGATATCACATGTGATATAAATAAGTAAACGGATTAACCAATGCTTATAAAGAAATTTTTGTTATATAATATGAGAAATTATATAAGTAATAAAGTGTTAATTGACATTTATAAATGTATATGTCTCCAAGTTATATTAATATAAGAGTTATGGATACCATCATAGGTTTATTATATTAAGGTTGATCATATATTCAAATTCACTACAACTTTTTTGAGGTTTTATGGAACAAGATTTCATTGAGATTATGGATATTTTAAGATAAATATATTTCAATAAAACCCATTGGTTTGGTATATGTTTTACTAAAAAATTCATTTCAGTAGGAATACAATAAAACATTATGGACATAGTATTAAAGGTACTGGTAACCTTTAGGTTTTATCTTATCCTTGATGTAGAAGTAATTATTGGTTGTAGTTTATCACCTTATGCATTCACCATTCTTCATTTCTACAGGGTAATATATCTCTCGGGATCACCATTCCATAATATAAATTAATGAAGTGGTAAGGTTTCATGGGGTAACAGATTTAATTGTATCATATCGGTACACAAAGTGTACCTCAATGTTTTGGCATAGTCTTCAGTAAGATCTTGATAAAGAATTGAGTTTTAACACTACATATAATTCTTATACAAATTATCATTCTACAATAATAATTAAAATCCTATATAATATTTTATGATCGTTTATTATTTATTTTAAAGGGGGTTTTCATCAACATCATCAACAATATGGGTTTTCTTTCAATAATTTATTTCATTAAATAATTAAAATGGATACTTATATTCACTTCATGGAATGATGTGTAGAAATCCATTGTAATAGAATTATTTAAAAAAATTATATTGAGAACTTATGTAGATAATGAAATTGAATTGAACATTAGATCCATTTAGAACTACATATGGTAAAATTTGACAAAAATAGTATGCATGTGATGATCCTTTTAATCTAAAATGAGATGTTAGTGAGAAGGTTTTTCTATTAATTTCTCTATAGAATAAATAAGGGAAAACCAGTCCCTAGGTTTATTGGTCCCTTTGAAATTATTGATCATATTTTTATCGTATCATATCACATGGTACTTCCATGGAAACACTCTTAGTTTCATAATGTGCTCCATGTATCTCTCATGAGGAATTCCATACCTAAAACATTACAAGCCCTAAACCCAAAGGGCATATCATTGGAGCATGAAACTCTTTATGAGGAATAACAAATATATATTTTGGATTGAATAGATATCATCCTACAAAACTAATACCACTTAAAAGGTAAATATATTTTGGTGAAACCACCAGCTTGAGGAACCTATGTGGGAACCTGAGGATTTAAAGAGGTTGAAGTGTCCTTAGTTGTTGGTACTAAACTAATGGTTTCCCATGTAAAATTTATTTTATGCGGTGAATAATGTATCACTCTTATATTTTGTGAAATATATTTTTCAATTAAATTTAATCTTTTCGATAATTTTCATTACACACAACGCATTGTTTTTCTTATATTATACACTACTGTGACTTTAAAAAAATTCTGACATACTATTAAAATATTGTTATTTAATATGATAATTATACCATATCCTTTTAAATTTAATTTATGAATATGATTAAAAAAATAGGAAAATATATTGATTACAATTTTATATAAAATGAATTCTTTGGTGACAATTTTATTAAAAATTAAAATAAAAACTATTTGAAAATAAAGAAAATATTTTTTCTAAAAAAACATTTTTTAACTCAATAAATTAAAAAACCACATTTTATGAATTATTTTTGATAAATTATTATATAATATCTTTAATCAACTATTTAAAATTCATATTTTGTAATTTATAGAAAATAGATACGAATAAAACCAATTTTATGCATAAAAATACATTCTTCAAAAATGTAGTTTTATCTGTTTTTTGTACACTTGTTTTAAAATATAATTTTGACACCTTTAGAAAACTTATTTTAAAAATTAAATTTCATTTTATAAATTATGATATCAAAATTATCTCAATGTGAGATTTTTCTTCTGAGAGGATAAATGTTTTCGATGAATAGTAAAAATACAAACTTTTAATTAAAAACTACATTTTCATTCAAATTATTAGTACAGTTCAAATATATTTTAAATTGGTTTTAAATTAAAAATAGTTAAATTATATTTCTATTAGTCCGATTTGTGTCATATTATTTTTTTCATATTTTATTTTTATGTAAAAATAGTGTAATCTTTTACACATTTTTTCTGTGAAAATCCACTTTCGCATCATATCTATGAGACTAATATTAAATTAAAATTTTCCAATTATGTTAATATAATTTTAAAAAAAGGATTAAATATTTTGAATAAGAATAATTTATATTATCTAATAATGTTAACATTACTTTTTACCATAATGAATTGTAAAAACACAAAAAAAAATTATTTCTAGCAGTTGAGGTAAAAATGGGTTTTCATATGGTTAACCTTAAAAGATAAGGATTAAAATTACATAAAACACATATAAAATCATTTTTTTTTAAAAATGTAGACAAAATAATGTATATTTATTTGTAATAATATATTTTAAACCCTTTTTAATTTGTAAAACATGGTCAAACCTTTTCCATTTTAAAATTTACATGTTTTCCACTCACCTCGCTTATAAAAGATCACCCCCTCTCCTCTCATCTAAACACCATAAATCTAATTTTATTCAGCCAATAAAGTCCAAAATCACATAAAAAATCCAAAATATCTTCTTATAGGACCAATTTTATGAATAAATCTAACCTATTATGGAATTTTATGATAACCTAAGGAGGTTACCCGAAGAAGAGGTAATGTCCTTCAACGAGCTTATTTATTTTATTTCTACTTCAATATATATAAATTATTATTAAAAGGTGATGATATAATAACCAAATTATCCTATATTTTTTTATTTGTTTTTATGTTATGTTCATGACCTACATCAATCTTCTCCTCTATAAAAATATTTTATGAAATCATCATTCATGTGTAAGGAGAACTACCGCCTTGTAAACCGATGTCATTCATTTTCCCATTACCACCAATCACAGTAGGATATAATGATGGGTTTAAAATATATATAATATATTTATAAAATACTTATACATATGGAGTCATTATATAATATATAAAATTTTACTTTTCATTCGGTAGGGGATAAGATAACATCGCTCATCTCTATGGCGGACTACCACCTTATGAAGAGATGTGATTCATTTTTCACTAAGATATTACATATAAGATAGTAAGGAAATATTTATTTAATATATATAAAATAAAAATAATATTTATTACATTAATAAAATTTTGATAATTCTAAAAATGATAACCTATCATTTTATTTCTAACCTTTTCACTCACTCAAAGATGATAATGTCGTTCATGTACGTGTGGTTACCGCCTTCACAAAGCTATGTGGCTCTCTATTTTCATAACCAAGTAACATTGATGATATTATAAGTATATTTAAATAAATAACATGTTATTTATGATATTATGATAATTATTTAAATATAAATAATTACCTACCTTATTTCCATAGTGATTTTTGAAATATAGAAATGTTATTTGTTCATACATATGACATATCATCTCCATGATATTAACATACATAATTTCTCAAAACCATATTTCAAGATTGATATTGAGAGTATAATTGATATATAAATATGATAATTATTTCATTATTTTTAGTCTTCAGATTATATAAACATGATCAAATTAATAGGATCAAAAATACCAAACCAGAATATAAACAAAAAATGACACAATTATTACCCGAATCATTATTTTAACGAGTAACTGTTAATAAATTGGTAATAAATAGTCCTAAGTAAATAATATTTGGTATAATATATATAATATATGATCAATAATATAATTACAATAACCATATAATTATTATATAGGATGTTCTAATGTGGAAGAATGATTTTGAGACTTAACGTAAGGGGTTTCTAGTCTCTCTTTAATTTCTGGGAGACACATCCAAATTCAGCACTCATTTATTTTATGTTGTCTATAAATATAAAATTTTAAATACTATATCATTAATATAAAAACTTTTATTATATTCATTGTTTCATTTGATTGTATTCTTTGTTGGGTCTTATGATTCAAAAAATTACTAAAGTGGTAAGGGATTTTCATCTCGCTTTTTTACTTCTTTGAGACAAATTCCATATTCATCACTTATTTATATTTTTTTTGTGTATACTACCAAAGAATTTATTTTATTATTGTTATACTAAAAATTATTTTAACTTAAATATGAATATTTTGTACCTTTATTTCAATAATATTTCCTTTCAGAAGTTACCAACGTAGTAATGGATTTCTGTGTCAATTTTCTTTTTTGAGGTATATATCATGTTGTGAATATTTTTTCAATAATGGGGTTTATATACAGACCATTTGTAATTTAATACCATGAATGTATTAATTATCATGATATTATATGATTCATGTTTCATTTAATTTAATTTTTTCATGCGTGTTATGATTCAATGTTTCAAATTTGGTAAAAGTTTCATGATACAATCTTATCATTTTTCAAGAATTTTTATTTTTTTAAAAGGATGAGGCTTGAGGAGACTCTTTATGGAACGAAGATAAATAGTGGAAAAAGAACATACAAAAACACAAGATTCCTAAACTTATTAAGGTCAAGTAACATGTGAACTACAGTTCATATTGTGATGAGGGAGTCTCCCACCTCGACCACGAGGTAGTATTCCTTTTCTCCTAGTTTGGACCTGCAACCACGATCTGCCTCCATCATCCAAGAGTTCATCATATTTGAATGACATCATTTCTTTCACAGTGAGTGTATGCTCAAGTTTTTGTACTTATTCTTTACTTCTTGCAAAGGAAATTAAATAAAATGAGTTTCATGTATTCACATTAAAGTGAACTTTGTCCCTAGATTTAACATAAGCTCTAACAAAAGAAACATAATGAAAAAAAATCAGCATCACAACCATCTCCTTCATCCTTGGATTGGCAGGTGGCAGTAGGACTGGGGACCTCTATTCTTTGTTGGTGCTCAGAAGAAGAGATCTGTTGAGCATAATAGAGAGTATAAGTCCTGTAACAATGACTATGGGTCTTTTCTCCATCAACATCACGGTCTGGTATATTTACAGACCCCTACCATACTTGGATGATGAACCAGGATCCTTCATGAGCCATTGAGGCAATACCATTGTTATGCCTTAGTTGATGTATTTTGTTGGCAGAGATAGCGGCTCCAAACCCCCCCGCCCATCTTAGAAATAGAATCCATAACTGGATCTTGAAGGGCTTTTGAAAATTCTTTAGAACATCATTTTGGATCAACAGGAGAAACACATGGAAGGATCCTATTGCATGAGTAAACTATTACTTCCAGATCAAAAACATGTAAAAAATTCTTACCTTGAGTAGACATTAAATTCAATCCTCTATTCTATTTAAGAGAATTAGTACCAGGATTATGCTGCCTTTTAATATCAGAGTCACAACCAACATTAGGAGTACAAATATTAAATAACTTACCTAGAGTCTGCTCACATGAAGAGGAGGGAGTCATGGGAGCTTGTTTCACCAAGTTAGCTATGATTGTATTTGACTTCCCTTTCCATGCTTTGCCATTAACGTTTTTGTGTTTCTGCCACAAATTTAAATCCACTTCATCCTGAACTGATACCACATTTTCATCCTGACTGTCACCAGAATCCACCTCATCATGCTCATTCACAAGTCCCTTATATAAAGTGTCTCTATAGAATCCATTCGTACAAGTATTATTATCATAATCAACAAAATTAGACCATTTCTTTTTGGTTACATGGCATTCCTCCAATTTTTCCTCTACTCGGAGGAGGGAAGTATCCTCAGGTTGAGTTTTATCTTTAGGGATAAACTTCTGAAAATCAGTCCTCGGCTCTGACTAGGGGATATTTTCAGCAATATTAGTTAGGTACAAAGATGGGGAAAGAACATTTTGGTCCTTGGGAAATACTACTGCATGCAGATCATTTTCCTTCTTTGGTCTTCATCTATAATGAGTTGATTCATGACCTTTAGTATCATAGTTTGAACAGATAGTGTTGGTCCTATAATCCTCAATAGTGTGACCCACTATACTACATGAGTCATAGAAGGGTGGGACTTATTCATATTCAATTTGTAAACATACCTCGTCTTGTGGAGTGTATATGATCACCTTATGAATGAAAGAAGAGTTGAGGTCAATTTCAACCCATACTATAGCATAATATCCAAAACTCACCCTCTCAATAGCTATGTCCATTACAATGGGTAATCCTATTGCTGATGTAATGTTAAACAACATCTTAGGGTTCCATAGAACCCAATTTAAACCATATATTTTAACCCAATCTAGGAACAAGTTTCCTTAAAGTCATTCAAGTAAAAGTTCGAACTCCAATTCTGGATTCTCAAAAATCTCAGTCTAAAATTCATTATACCCACACTCCATGCTCTACCCTTCAAATCCGTAGAGGGGAAAAGAACATGGAAAAAACCATAGCTGAGTGAAATGTACTTGAAATCTGAGAAACCCCTACATGACAAAATAACAGAAATCAGGTCATTTTGTTTCCAGGGATGCATACCGTTTAAAACCATGTTTTCAAAAAATAGCTATTTTTTACATTAATAAAATTATTTATTAAATAAAAATTCACCCATGTTTTACTTTTAAAAAAATTCAAAATTAAAAGGCATTTCATTATCTAAACAATGCCCATATGGATTTTACTAAAAATGTAAAAGTGATATTTGTTTTAATGTGTACACCATAAATGGAATTTCCTTCGATAATGGATATTATTTTCATTGTATATTTCTTTATAAATTTTAAAATTTATTTCTATATAAAATTATTTTCAAAATATATTATGAGTTTTTAGTTTTAAAAAGTTATTTTCAATAAAAATTTATTTTCCTCATGAAATGTTCTAAGTGATATTTCAAACTAATACTCAATATAACAAGATATACTATGATTTTTCATAAAAAATTTTGGGGATATAAATCAAGGATACCATTGTTTTTAGTTTTTAAAATGGTTTATCATGAAATGTTTTTTTAAAACCCCTTTCTCTTCCATGGTTTATACCATAAATAATTATTATGAAACCTGCTTCTTTTCCATTGTCTGTGACATGAGGAAATATTTATGAACCCCATTTAATTTCATGGGTTATGATATGATTAATTTATAATGATATTTTTTCCAACATATATATTATTTTCATTATGTTATAGATGGTACCAATATCACCCTCAAATTCATTGGGAATATAGGGATAACTTATTAGTAAATAGGTTATCTCTGGAATTGATTACAAGTTCACAATGTTATGCATGAACCTGATTACATGTACAAAATTTTATCCATGAACTTGATAATATGGTCATAATTTTATGTGTAGACTTTTCTTTCATGCCTATAATGTTATTCATGGACATTGTTTCCTTTCCATAAGTTTATGTGATGCAATGATTTTGTGACATTAAATTACTGAGTGAACATGTCACTATTTATACATGTTCAAAATGTTATAATCTAATGTTTATTCTACAAATCTATTTCTTGTACCAATGATATTACCTCAAGTTCAATGTTCTTTGATTATCTTAAGATTCACATATTATTAACTTTCAATCTTTATTCCATAACCCAATATTATGATCTTTGATATACATGGTAGGGTTCTTAATTTTTATGCTCATGTTCTCATACCCCTATATTCATGTTATTATTATATATCTCCTTTATTTACCCTTACTTATAATATAATATCACCCATTTATATGTTTCCTTTTCTCAAGTTATGAATAGTTGTTTTTATTAGGGTATGTTTGTAATGAGTACTAATGGGGAATATCTATATGAGATATGTTGATGATTCTTCACCGAATCTTGAGATTATGTACTTAATCTCCAAAACACTAAACAATTACGGCCATTATGCATATTCTTTTCTAATGTAGTGAATATTCAAAAAAAATATTTAATATCTAGTTTTTAAAATAATTGTTTACTATAGGTTGAATTTCTAACACTAGTATCACAAATGGAATGATCTTCACCTTGAAATATCAACAAGGATATGGAATTCAAATGATTTAAAATTTACCTCTACCAACGCACAAAAATCCGATACATGATTGAAAATATTAAAATGATGATAAATAAAAACCTTATAGTGGAATGGGACCCTTCCCAGCCCCACTTTCAGTTCTCATTAACTAATTGTTCTAGAGTGATTCACTATTCCCCTCTTTTGTATTGATATATTTGATGTAATTTTGGGGATCGTTTTGTGGTGTTCATTATTACCCCTAGGTGAGGATATTTAGGATATTGTTTTGTGTATGGGTGATAATCCACCTAAATATTCATACATATTAGATAAATCTAGGGAGGTTCATTATTCCCCCTAGGTGTTATTTTTCCATGATCAGAGACATCAGTTACAAGATAATGTATGTATAGTTAGTCTTAGGTGTGACCATAGAACCTATGAATCAATAATGAGTTATTTGATTATGCATTGTGTTGTTTATTATGGAACATCATCCTTCACACTGTTATACTGGATATATTTAGGGACACTATTGGTGGTAGCCTACTATGATTAACACATGAATTTCTTGGGCCTCTATGGGTACCCAAAAATTAATCATAGTTTTAGGTCTAGATAATCATAATGGAATTATACTTAATAATTTATCTGGTAAGATTGGAAGGAGTTGGGAGATAGTACTAGGAAATAAATCAATACAAATATTGAATATATCTCCATATTTTATTTACATTCAATTTAATTTCGATAGTGATGTATTTGATCTTCCCGCAGGGGAGCTTGATTAGATCAATGTGACTAATATGAAATGTATCAACATTCATATTATTATAAGATGGCTTATTTTTTAAACATGTATCTCATAAATTTGATATCTATTTATTCTTTTTTCATATGTATAATGATCATTTTTTATACATCTACTGTAATTTATAGTTACCTAACCCAAGGGGTAGAGTCTCTCTATATTATTATCAGACCCCTCCACTATTTAGCTGTATTTGGTGTATGTGGAGGCACACATATGTTATTTGGTGACTTGATCTCATCACTATGTAAATTAACATGGAAATGGATATAAGGATTTTGTATCAAATACTTCTTTTCTTTCTTCTAAATTCTTTTTCAGAAAGCTAGATGTTATATAGAATGTTTTCAGATAATGGAATATATTGTATGACTAAGAATATCTAACCAATGTATGATGGAATCATAATTAAAAAGAATTTGAATTTTATTCTTCTTATTTCATATTCATAATTCGGATACCTTACTAAATATGGTTCACATTGATTTTGATTTATAAATTTCTGAATTTTACTTTTGATCATCGTGGAAATATGGTTTATGTTCTTTCATAAAAATGGGAACACAAGATTCAAATTATGTTCATCTACATTCTTTTTATTGATTTTTTGATTTATCATATGGTCTGGTTAAAAATAATTCATATAGTAACATAAAAACATTCATATTTTATAACTTGTTATTATTTTTCATTTTACTACAGCATGGTCATGATATAATTTCTTGGTAAAAAAATGGAGTTGAGATGATGTGTATCATATATATATTATTGACACTAAGTGTGGGTAGATGAGGATATATAATGAATATCTATTTTCAAGACTTAGGATATGAGGTGTGTATATATGATAGTGGTATAATATTCCTGTCACTATTTTCCTAAAAAATGATTGCATAAAATTTGATAGAAATGTGCCTGAAGAATGTTTTTGGATTTTTAGAGACATGCCACTATGACTTCCTTAATTGGAAAACCATGAGGGTAGAGATGAGCTTGCTTCTTGGGATGTATAGTTAGAACCACATATTATTCCAAGAAAAACGAGATATTATCATCACTAAGAAATCTAATTATGGGTTTTATGTTCATTGGAAAGAGATAATACATGAGTAGAAAATTTAATTTCTGATCGTACATTAGAGTTTCATATGCGAGAATCAACTATTTTTACATGTGATGTTGTTCCCTGGGCTATAAAACTATGGGTTTTGTTTATATAATATTTATTTAATCATTTTGGGACACCCACTTTTTTTGGAAAAAATCCCTCAAGGTGTTCTCTCTGAATGCATTGGGTTTTATTGTTTTTGATGAAAAATCTAGATGACAACAAATGTGTATGGTCGGTGTCTGCCGAAGTAGGTGTTTAAGAAGACGCAGTTTCCTAGTGATTGCCAAATTTTGTGGACTCAAAATCATGGGTACTTTTTTTGTAAAAGGAGGATATTTCACGTAGGAGTACTTGGTACATTGAACTAGAAATATAGTTCAAAGACCACAAAAATTGTATATAAAATGTAGAAGGAATTCAGTAATGGAATATTTGTAGACTACAAAGCACAATATATGGATTACTGACAAAAAATTATTCACGAGGAGGATTGAAGTTCCCGGAAGGGAAAAAAATTTCAGAAGCGGTTTGTGGGAGGGATTTAAGTCCTTGAGTGTTATGTGGTATGATGTATGGCCTGCTGTTGGTGAAAATGAGATGGTTATTTTGGCCACTGTGAAGGAACAGAGGTAGTATAAAGACCATGTAGGGGAAATGGTTCGCAGGATGATTTCAGTTCGTAGAAGATTGACGATATACGGTAAAGGTTGTACCGATTCAATGATTTGGTAAATTGTTTATTAGTGGATTATGTCAAGTTATTTTTATATATAAGGAGAACTAATCTTATCATTACATAGAGTGATTTTCGTAAGAAAAAAAATTTTCTCTAGTAAGTCACCTATGTCCAAAGTGGCTCGTGGGAAACAAGTCTGAGAAGGAGAATTGGTTTGTGATGAGGATTCCATGAAAGGAGATGGAGTACGTGGTTACAGTTCACGGAGAGGTTTTGTGAGTCACTATAGACTGTAAAGTAAAATGGTTCGTGGAAGAGAGGTTGCTCACGGAAGAGAAGTAGTCCATGAAAGAGTCATTCTACAAATGATGGATGTTTGGTATGTTGAAGCGGTACACATAAGCAGTGTGAAGAGATGGTATGCAGATGTGGTAGGTGGCAGAAAAAGATGATGCAGTATGTAGAGGAGTTGGTCTGCGAAACATACACGTTATGTAGTTTATGGAGGAAGTAGATGGTTCATGAAGGGTCATAAATAGTTCACAAAATAAACTTCTGCTAAATAACAATATGTGGAAAAGTGTATTTCATCTACAGGTGAAAAGTGACTTTAATAGAGAATCTACCTATAGTTGGGGATGTTTGATTTCAATAAAATGAAATGGCTTACATGTACATAAACTATGAGTGGATCCCTACCAGGAATAGTGATAAAAGGAAGTGGAAGATGGTGATCCTTTCCACCAATAGTGAGTCAAGAAAAGTGACATAGGGAGTGACTCTTTGGAATGTAGTGAGAAGACCCTCAATCGTGTAAAGTAAATGAACCTAGGCATAGAATTTATCTATCCCGTACCTTGTAATAGGCGGTGAACATTATTGGATTTTGTACATTAGCACCACACCATTTGATTCTCCTTGGATGTTTCCCAGTAGGGGTGAACCATGTAAAATCGTTGTGTCCAATGCATGATTTAATTTATATTCATATATTTGTAATAGAGAAAGAGAGAAGCATATTTTGTTTAACGATGAAACAAGATCTAAAGGGGAGGTAGTTTTAATCTATCATACCCTGATTCACCCCCCCCCCCCCCCTCAGGGTATTTGACCTATAGGACCTAACAATTAGTAGTAGAGGGAATGGTTGACTGTAAGTAGTTCTCTCTCAGTGGAAGAAAAATATGTTGTATGTCACAAAGAAATTCTGATCTTAAATGGAAACAACTTTCTATTATGGAAGAATCAAATGTAGTACTACATGCAGTCATTAAAAATGGATTTCATTACAGCTGCTATGCATGGAATATCAGCCATTATTGATAGTGGTGCATTATCAAAAGTACATATAAGGAAATTGGATGTTGATACTAAAGGGATTAATTCTTGAGAGGGATCCATATCTAATGAAATCTATACGAAGGTAGTGTCATGTAAAAAATCACATGCTATGCGGGAAAATATGTTGAAAATGTATGTGGGTGAATAAAAAGTTAGAGAAGAAAATTTGTAGGTTTAATAAAAATAATATGAGGATCTCAGAATGCACCCTCATGATTCTATTGATACATTATTTGATCGATTAAATGTAGTCCTAGAAGACATGTCCAATCTTAGAGAGACTATTTAATAATTAAATATTGTCAACCACATATTGAGAAAAAATCCACCTCAGTTTAATCGGATAGTTTTAGTGTTGGATGATAAAGATCCAAAGTAGATGACATTAGAAAACTTTCATAGTAAACATGTTTCATATGAAATGAGAAATCATGATAACGATGCTATGAAATAGGTTGTGTCCAAAGAAGTGACATTGAAGGCCATAAAGAAGATCTCTTATAAAGACAGTTAGGATAAATAAAATTTTGATTATGTCATGTCATTTATTTCTTCAAATCTTCTAATATCAAGAGGGGGTTTATTGGTAATCTTCTTCTTGAATTCTTTGGAAGTGAGAAGAATAAGAATTTTTCTGCAATGTGTCCTAAAAAGTTTTAAGATGATGATAAGGACAATTATGAAATTTCATAAAAGAAGTATTCATCCATTGTAAATGGTATGACAAATTCTAAGAGAAATATACTCAAAAAGAAGAATCTTCTTTCAAAAAAATATGAAATATCAGAATAATATAAGGCAGAATAGCTGGAGGACTATAAGAATAATATGAAAAATTCTATACTTGAAATTGCAGGAAATTCCTAAATAAAGGAAGAAAATTTCAGTAATGAGGGAGAAGTAGAAGGAAGATTTGAACTTCAGGTTAAATTAGAAGCTAGTATTGAAGAGATAGACGTTTAGAGAGACAAAACAATGAAATCCAACAAAGTGGTTTATGTTTATAAACTATATATTTAGTAGAAGGAAGAAGAGGTGTCTAAGATAAATGAAGAAATTAAAAAAATGAAGTCTTCAATGCCAGAAAGATTAGAAAAGTTGGCTGAGTACAAACAAAAAAATGAAGAATAGATAATATATATGGATAGTTTGAATAATACTAGAAAAGATGAAATCAAACATATAAAATATTTGGAAGAGAAAGGTGTCAGTATGGCATGAATATTGAGAGATCATGAGAGATTCTTGATTCATGTGAAGGAGATAATAGAATTTCATGAAAATTATTGATTTTATCAAAATGATACAATGGTTATAGGCCTTGATCAGAAAAATAAAGCAGTAACGTATAAAGTCAGACCACAAGAACCCACTTTGGGATTGAATATTGATTTGGGTTTGAAGCAGAATCCGAATATTAATAGAACAAAAAGGATTACCAGCGTAGTAGTATTACCACACAATAACTCACCTCACATTATATTCTATTATTGTGGAAAGATGAGACTCTCAAATAAAATTGTTTAATAAAAAATTGGTATAGAAGGGAACACGACCAACATAAGAAGCAATACGTGACTTGATATTCTAGGATATCAATTAATGGTCACTATTTTAGGTGTATAGGATTTGAGAACAAGTAAATATATCTCACATAAATAATAAATAAGAATGTAAAAATGTAGATTGATGTTGGTTATAAGTAGCAGCGAAATGAATCATCAAATGAGCTTAAAATGAAAAAACCAATTTTTAACTCTACTAGATGAATCCATTCCATCATATTCTGATGAATTTCAAGAGTATCCATCCATACTAGGTATGAAATCAAAAACATGGATCCAAAATAAAATATCTGAGAAGGTAATGGTTGCATGAATTATAATCAAAGAATTATATCACATGGGGATATAGATCATTTATAGTGGATGCACCTACTATATAATAGGAAACAATTATCTGGTGATGGGAATAGGGTAAAATTAAGAGGGTATCATTAGATTTGGTAATGATGAAGGGTTGTATATTACTGTCTCTGGAAAAAAAAGTTTTGGCAGAAAAGACATAAGACGTGTAGAAGTCATGGTTATTGAATGTATTAGTCACAACTTATTATGTGTAAGTCAATTGTGTGACTTAGGACATGCATTAAGGTTTTACTTGAAATTATGTGTCATCAAGGAAAAATATGGTGTTGTTTTTTTATGGAAATCATACAAAAAGAAATATATACCTCATGAGTGGAGAAGTAGATAAATGCCTTCTGTCTAGGGAAGAAGGAAATAAGTTTTGGAATAAACATCTTGGCCACATGATCAAAATGTTGTTGCAGGATCTGGTGAAATATTATTTTGCAAGAGATCTCTCTATATTATCATGTGATCGTACACATGTGTTTTATGCCTGCTAACAAGGTAATATCATTCCAAAGAAATATAAGGTAATAGAAAAAAGTACAAAAAAAATTATTGAGTTGGTGTATATTGATGTGTGAGGCCGAATTTCACCAAGGGATATTGATGGGAGGATTTGTTGTGTTCTCTTCATTGATGACTATAGGAGAATGGTATGGGTTTCAATTGTCACCAACAATATTGAGGTATTCCATTGTATAAAATCCCATCAAATGGAATTTGAGAAGATGTTGGGTTGAACAATAAAAAAGATACAAATAGATAAAAGAAAAAATTTCACAAATATTTAAGTGGAGGAGTATCTCGAGAAACATTGGATAAGCCATCAAGCCTCAACATTTAGAACTCCATAGCATAATGGATTAGTTGAGAGAAGAAACAAAATTGTCAACAACGTGTATAGAACAATGCTCATTGAGAAATACATTGCAGATGAATTTTTAAAACAAGTATCGATGACAGAAATATACACGTCAAATAGAGTGTTACTATGTATAAAAGAAGAGAAGACTCCATATGAGCTATGGTATGGTTGTAATTTTTCATTAAATTTTTTTCTAGTCTTCATATGTAAGTATTACATTCTCAATAAGGAGAAACACATGATGTTTTAATCCCATAGAGATGAAGGAATAATTATTGGATAGTCAATGAAAATAAAATCATATAAATGCTTTAATAAAAGGTTAGGGAAGATAATTTAAATCCATGATGTAATTATAGTGGTCAAAGAGATTAATATTCAGAAAATGCATAATCTATCTCACATGAATAGTGATGATGGGACATGAAGATCATGGTATGCTCAAGTTATATATCATGATTTAGAAGAAGACTCAGATAATGAGATGTATGAGGATAAATTAGTATATACACAGAGGCCTCTGATAAGGAATGAAATTGATAGAAAAAATGTAATTTGTGGTTAGATAGTGCCAGTATAGATCGGGAGGATGAAGACTCTACAATAAGTGTATTACTTATTACAGGTAGAGCCTTAATGTTTTAGTGAAGTAGGTGAAGATGAGAATTGGGTTCAAGATATGAATGAAGCGAATGACCAAATTGAGAAGAATCTGATAAGAGAGATTGTTTTCAGGAAAACAAATAATAATGTCATCAAGAGAAAATGGGTCTTTTTCAACAAAATGAATGAAGATGTTGTTATGATTCGAAACAAGTCACAACTAGTGTGCATAGGATACTTGTAGATAGGGGCTATCGATGTTGAGGAAATGTGTTCACTTATTGCAAGGATAAAGACATTTTGATTATTATTGGCCATTGAAGTGGAAAACAAGTTCATGGTTTTTTTATATGGATGACAATTCAGCATTTCAAAATGGGGTTTTGGAAGAAAACGTTTATATTGAGTATCTAAATAGTTTTTTAATTCATGAATATGAGAATATAGTTTCTTGGTTGGAGAAGTATTTATATATTTTAAAGAAAACACCATGAGAATGGTATTCAAGGCTTTATAAATTTCTGAAATATATAAATTTTAATCATGGTGGAGTTAATTACAATCTCTATGTCAACCATGACAGTAATAAATGGATGATAGTGCTTGTATATGTTGATGACATAAACATTGGAGGATCAGATGAAGTTCAATTTATATAGTTTTCTGAATTTATGAAAAGTGTGTTCAACATCTCAATGATTAGTGAACTAATATTTTTCTTTGTTTACAGGTGACACAAGGAAATAAATTTACATTCATTTCTATATTAAAATATGACAATCAAGTTTTGAGAAGGGTTGGAATGGATAATTACAAGAGATGAAGACTTTGGTGGCTACTCAGATGAAACTATCTTAGGATAATGCATTAAAAGTGGTCAATGTCACATAATACAGGAAGACCATTGGAAATCTCATGTACATAACAGTTAAACAACCAGATGTTATTTTGGTTATGTGTCAAGATGCATGGTATCAATGTAATCCCAAATAAAGTCACAGGATTTCATTGAAAATAATACATTGGTATATCAATGGTGCAGTGGATTTCAGTTTTATGTATAGTGACAAATCTTAGGCATAGTTATTGGGATATATATGTGTGTGTTGGTCCAGATCAGTAGATGACATGCAATAAATGTTATGAGGTTATATCTACCTTGGTGGATTGTGTATTGCTTGGCAGATCAAGAAACAATATTTAATTTCATTGATCTCTACACAAGTAGAATATACTACGACTACTCAAGCTTACAATCAGTTATTATGGATAAAGAAAGATCTCGATGATATGGGAGTTGAAGTGAAGTCTCCGATCAGAATCCATTATAATAATTCAAGTGATATAAATCATAGAAAAAATTCATCCCATCAGTGAATGAAAAAGTTCATTGAAATAATGTATCATTTTATCATTGATAAGGTGGGTAATGGTCTTAAGATGTTGGAGTATGTTCCTATAGAACAACAAGTAGTAGACATTATGATCGTGGCCCAACCCAAAGAAGCATTTTGGGAGCATCGACTGGCTCTGGGAGTTCAATCGACTCCCCACAGATAAAAAGTGAGGATGAGGGGCCCCTTATCCATGAGGTACATTCATTTCCCTTATATTATAACATGTGTTGTTTACCCTGTTACAGACATAATTAGAATTTATTTTAGGATCAAAGATAGAGGGGGAGAAATTGAGGTTATTCAAAGGGAGAAAATGTATTAATCAAGAAATGCGGTAAAGCTGACAGGTGAATCACTAAGATAGGGGAGTTGAGCTATTAGGGGGAGTAGTGATGTAGGAGGAGTATTAAATATGATGATGCTGGAAGTGATCGATCAAATGATAGATATCATGATAGTTGAGGTTCATGATAAAAGAAAACAATTGGTGTTTCAATGGGATAAAGTATTTCATTGATTAAATTATCATTATACTCTTGTTTATCATGTTGAGCATGACTCACATAGGCTTAGAGTATATTTTAATTAATTCTGTCATCTCTATATTAATCACAAGAAGTTAATACTGGAAGAATATAGAAGAATATTTAAAGGTATTTAAAATTATGAAATTGTTTTTCAACAAACCGAATGGGGGATATTATTGGTATAAATACCTAAATGTTACATCTCGGTATGTTTTGGTTGTTATTTTGTTTGTTAAAAAATCTAGATGATCACAAATTAGTATGGTGGGTGTTTTCTGAAGAAAGTGTTTATGGTTGTGAAGTTTCCCAGTGTTTTCCACATTTTTTTCCTTAAAATAGAGAGTTTGTTTTTGGAAAAGAAATATTTTTCTCATAGTAGTACATGGTATGTTGATCATGAAATACATTTCACGGACTGCAAAGGCAGTTTTCAGAATGCTGAAAGAATTCTATAAAAGATTATTTCTTCATTTCAGTGTTGTAAGGACTGTGAAACGAACTATGAAGGGTAGTATATGGATCACAGATGGAAAACGGTTCACGGGGAGGCTTGTATTTTGTGAAAGCTGAATAGTTTTTGAATATTGTTAGTGTGATGGCATGAAGTTTATGAGAGGCTTGTCTTATGATGGGTGGCTTGTTTTTGGCAATAACTAGATGGTGATTTGGGCTATCATGAAGGAAGAGAGGTGGTATGCAGACTGTGTAGGGAAAATGGTTTATGGGATGATTGTGGTTCATGGATGATGTATAGTACACATTCAAGGTTGTAACACATCAAATATTTGCTAAATATCAGATTAGTCGATTATGTGGATCAATTTTCATAAATAAGGATCACTAATCTCATTATTAAATAGGGATATTTTCATAAGAAAACATCTTTGTTTTATAAAATCATTTATTTTTGAGGTGGTTTGCGGGAAACAAGTCCACAAAAGAGAAGTTGTTCATGATGAGGATTACAAAAAATGAGAAGGATTTCATGTTAATGGTTCACGAAAAGTTCTTGTGATGCACCATATCCCACAAAGGAAAATAACGTGTAGAAGATAGGTGGTTTTTAGAGGAGAAGTTGTCCATGAAAGAGGAAGTCTATAAAAGAAGGAAGTCCAATATGTAGAAGCAAGACAAGGAAGTGGGTTATGGAGATGGTACACAGAGGAGGTATGTGGTAGAAAAAGTGAATGAATTATGTCGAGGAGGTGGTTAATGAAGAATACATGCTATGTGGTTTGCGGAGGAAGCGGGTGGTTCGTGAAGGGAATTAAATAGTTCTTGAAAGAAACTTTTTCTATCTAAAAGAATGCAGAAAAGTGGATTTAATCTACAGGTGAAAAATAGACATCAACATAGAATCTCCCTACGGTTGAGGAAGCATGAGTTTATGAAAATTAAGGGACCTACTTGTCCATAAACATTGACTATATCCCTTCCAATAATAGAGATCAAAGGAAGAGAAATACGGTGATGCTTTCCATCGGGGGTGATCTGGAGAAAGAGACATTGAGAGTGGCCCTTGGGAATGTAGTGAAAAAACACTAAATCTTGTAAAGGCAGTAATCCTAGCCAGATAAGGGATATAAATTGAAACATGTAATAGTTAGTAAGGTTATGTGGAAGTGGTAAATCAACAAATTGCCTTTGTATATTCTTTTGATATAGTCTAATGAGTGTGAACTATGTAAAATCCCCATTTCATTTTTCATTCATATATTGTTTCAGGATAGTGAGGGAAGTGTGTTTTATTTAAATATTAAAAATGACTTGATGGGGCATTAGTTTTAATATGTCATACCCTGATTCATCCCCCTCATGTTATTTGACCTAGTGTACCTAACACCCTTGAAAGAGGGTGATGTTAACAACCTATATTATTTTTGGTATAACTATGTACTGGTGGGATTTCATGGTATGAGAGAACTAGAATGTTGGGTTTTAGTAGATTGATTTTTTGATCCAACTTTAGGAAAAATTATTTCCATATAACTTGAAGGTGGATATAAACATGGATTTATACATATTACCTAGAAGGTCATCTAAGATATTGAGTATAATGAATGTTTTATAGGGATTCAATGATTTTCACTAATGTTGGTTGGGGATGAGGTAGTTAGGGTTAGAATTTTTTAGGATGGATTTTTATATGAAATAATGGAATTGGTGATTACATTATTCTTCTTTATTAGAGATTATAAACCATGAAATTTTATCTAAAATGGACACAAATGATGGTAGAGTATATGGTTACATGGATTCTATTAAGGGTGTTAGTAGTGGGTCTTTAGGAAGTAGGAAACACTAGTGTGATGGTTCTCTCTTGGAAGGTGATAGGTCGAGTATCTATGGTATTGTTTTACATTATAAATCATTGAGTGGATTTTATTTAATGTTTCATTAGTGTAATAGGCCGGATTTTGTGAGAGAATGGGGCACCTACAGTAATAATATAGGAGTTCATATAAGTTATATGGGGATGAAGTTCAGACAAGTTGTGTATTTTTGAGCCTAATCCTTGTTATCATGATGTTTTATATATATAATTCATGGTATGGTTTTTGTATCTTTCACTTTTTAATATTATTTATTCTATATTTTTTTATCATATTATTTCATGTTTAATCATCTATTGATGGATTGAGGCTAGTTATAGAGTGCTTATCTGGGGTAGTGTCGATCCATACTATTTTGGTGGCATGACCATAGGGTATTTATTGGTTACAAGAGTGTTTTATTGTGATTGGTGGTTAAATATTCTTCTTGTATTTATTATTATTAGATATGATATTTTTTTATGTGATCATCAGAATGGATTAGACGATTTGATATCAAGCACGTATTGACTCATGTAACTGATGGGTTTCATTTATGTATATTAAGGTAACATTTATACCAATATTAAGTAATTTAGTATACCTAAATACCATTCAATATTGGACCTTCAACAAATGCTTGGGAACATGGACCATTTTTTATTACCTTTTTGGATGAAAAGAGGTAAAGTCATGTGGTCTTCCCTCTTATGGTTGACTAGTTTTTTGATGTCTTTCTGAATAATTTATTATTATCCACCCATGTGAGAGGTTGATTTTATGGATGATATTTTGATGTTCATATATTCCATAATAATTTATCTATACTCTCTAGATCTTGAAAAACATTGAGAGAGAAAGGATCAGCTAGAGGATGTTTAACACACTTTATGTTAGGTGTTGTTTTATTAATAAGTTATTTTCAGGATGGGAAGAATGTGAATGTCTTGGATGAAGAATGATGTTTTAAATATTATTAATATTAATAAGGGTGTATATCAAATGTTATTTGTTATTGTCTTTGAGGAATATTAAATATTATATTAGAATTAATAAATTCTATGAAACTTTAAAGTGTAGTTATTTTTTGTGAATATTTATATTAAAAATGTAATAAGAGGAATATGTTTCCATTGAATGATTTTGGAAATCCATTAACATAGAAAAGATATTGTTTTGAGTTTTTACCAATATTTACCTTACAAAAATAATATCTTATTATAAAAGATATTATATGAAATATGATGATGTTTATAAGTAAATTTTATTCTACTGGATTTGATTAAAAGAAAGGGGGAACATTCAAGGGAGTGTTCATAGTGATAATTGGTTTATCTCAGTGATGTAGTTAGAAAATCTAGTTATTAAATCAAAATTATTATTATATAAAAGAATACAGTTTATAATAGGAATAATACACTTATATTTTTAATAAAAAAATGATTTTTGATTATAGTTATGATTAGTTAAAATAAACTGTGATGTATTTATATAATACATGAACATTATATTATATTACATTGATGATTTAATATGGTTTTAATATTATAAAAATCTGTATAACGTGGGAGATGATTCCTAAAGAAGTTTTTAGTTTTATTCTAGAAAATATAGAAGTTACAAAATTGGAAGAAAATCATAAAGTACATGGTTCACAATGCATTTCAAAAGAATCTAAATTATTTCATAAGATTTATTTCAGTAATTCCATAAGATGTTTAGTTTTCATAAGACACTTGGAATATTTCTTCATAATTTTAATATTTCTTAAGACAACCATGAGATTTTCTAACACATTTGAGATAAGTGTAAGACCTTTTTGGACTGATAATAAGACATTTTATGAGTGTAAAACATTGTATAATTGTAATAATTTGTATTGAAAAAATACTTAATCTAAACATATGGATTTTTAGTTAGATATAATATTTAAAATACATAGTTATGTCAAAATTCTTAATGCATAAAAAATCAATTGATGCCTAATTTTTTTTTAATTCATATAAATACATTGTGTTATGAAATTGATTACATTTGAAAAATTAGACTCTAATAATGAGTGATATTTGAGTGAATAAATTATATAATGTTTCTGGAATAAATATTATAATGAAAATAAAACCAAGAGATGTTCTTTTGTTATGAATTGTTTCAAATATCATGTACATGTGATTAGCCATTGATTCAATCTATGTTTCACAGATAATTAATGAAGATGATTTTTGTATGTAATGTGAAGAGAAATTTCATTTTGTGAAGTTTTTTTTATGTATATAACACCTGAAAATGGTTCCTCTAATTAATATATAATTATGTTGTGAAGATATACCCACATGGAAGTGTGTGATGAAGTGATTGTTGTGAATTGATTCATGTTGTGAATAATTATTCAATAAAATAGTGATAAAACTATATTTATTTGTTAAGTTATATTATTTAAATGTTTATATGGTATTTTTGGATAAAATATTAATAGATAATGTTAAGTATAAAAAATAATATTATCATTGGTAGTTAAAGGAAGAGTCTGTAGGTGGTTTGGCTAACATTATTTATGATTAGATTTTTAATTGGACGTAAAGACGGAATATTATAGAGTTTAGAAGGGAAGTATTCAATAATAGTTAAAAAGGAAATAATAATCAAATGGTTTTTGAATATATATTATGAGAATAACAATAATAAATTTATGTCCCATAAATAACATTATAGGGCATTTTTTATGTATCAAATAAAGAAAACAAAAACCTAATACCACCTATAATAAACCTTAGTTCAAAGATCAAGAATAAAACCAACATAGTTATGAAATTTTGATTTTTTTCAATGATAAATGAAAATAATAATTATATAATGGTATAAATAAAATATTTCATCAACCTTAGAACTTATAGAATGATGAATTATATCAATGATATCCTTCCCATAATATTTATATACAATAAGGAATAAAATTTACATTTTACATATATCATAATGATAGAGATATCCTTTAATAATATTGTTTTATAGGAATACCTTGTTATTTATTCGTTTGAAGAATAATATCATATACATGTTGTTGAGGTGGTACAAGAGAGTAAAGGTTTGATCTAAATTCAATAAGGTGGAAGAATTTTTTTTTCTGAAGATAGAATGTCAATGTTTTCATTATATACAGTTTTTTTCTGGATTATGAGTTTAATTATAAACCATTTCATGTGATATTTGTTGATAATAAAATAATTGATGTGTTTTAGTGGGATAAAAACCATGGAACATAAGGTATGTAGTCATATTTCAGAATAAGGACATCATTAACAAACCATGGTGTCATTTTTTATTTCACATTCTTACATTAATACATGAATGAAACCAAATATTGATGTAATGGAGAAAGAGTTCCATTCACTGAATAATTGTATACATAAATAATGGTAATGGATTTAATTTTTTTTATATGATGTTATGTTAATGTGTATATAAGGGTACAATTTTTAATTAGTTTGTTGGTAATGAACACTGATTCACCCCATCCACTTATTGTATTCCATTCCTCAATTAATTCTAATAAGATGTATTAAATAATATGTTCCACGTCTTATTTGATTATCAATAATCCTTGTATTTAAATGATTTTATGTTTTTATTCTCAATCTACAATGGATTTAGGAAGTTTCAGTTTGAAGAGGCATGTGAGTTTGTTTCCAAAGAAATCATGGACGAAATTTCTTCCTATATATTAAATAATATAAAAAAATGTATGAAAATAAATTAAAAAAATACATGTCCAAGAATTAATATAATAGTGTTTTTATAATAAAAATTGTAAATACAATTAGATATCACTATATTATAGTTATTAATAATTTTTCCCTTAGAGGAACTTGAGATGTGAAAGATATTCTACTACGAAAAGAGGAAGAAAATGTTGTTTCCCCATAATAAAATCCTAATGAAGATAAATTAGCCATGTAAGAAAGAAAATTAGTGTTTTAATACACTAATTATTAAATGGATACCCTTTTTTATTATTTATTTTAAATAATTCTTGTGATCAAGAGATAACTTAAATCCATTATAAAAATTTTCATCCTTATGAGAAAAGAATAAGTGGAAAAAATCACATTTTTTAGGCTCATAAGACGAATCAATTAATGATTTAAAAGATATATAGATTAATCATCCTACATAATTGGTCACATTTATTTGTTGTTTTATTAAAATCATATAATAATAGGTCACCCGTCATGAGGAATAGAAATTCTGATTGAAGAAAAAATTTGATCAAAGAGTGCTGAAAAGTGTAAATATATCTAAACAAGTAAAATAAATAAAATTTATGAATATGATGATTGAAAAGTGGTTCTTATATTTCATAATGAGTATCTTAATAAAGTGAATGTGATAAATAAATCTGAAAAAATTATTAAAGAAATAAAACATGCATTAGAAGGATTACCTATAGTAGAGGTGGCCCAATTGATTATTGAAGAAAAAAAGATTAAACAGACTGATTTTTACATCTAAAAAAAGAACCAAATGAATAAATATAACGTTGAAGATATTATAAAGTATAGTGATGAAATAATAAAATCATAAGAGGAATAAAAATTAATCCACTGTAAAAAAAGTTTTGAATTGGAGGTCAAAGTTGAAAATATGTAAGTGAATCAAGTTGATAATTCACTAAAAGTTGAGATTAATGTTTCTATAACACACAATTATAAATAGGGATATTATGTAGAAAAATACTCTATTTGATGTAAAAAAAGGTCATTTCATCTAATAATTATCCTCTAGTATGATCAAATTAAAATGTACCATCTATTCTAGAAATTTATATCTCTTCTAATTTTAGTTTTATGAAAAGTGTAAGTTTAAAATATAATTTTATAAAAATATAGAAGAATAAATTTTGTGAAAATCCCACAACTACATATAAGGTTGATATAATATTTTTTAAAAGAACATTTTCCTGGAATTCATTCCAAAATAACTGTGTTTCTATGATAATAAATCATGGAATCTAAATATGTTCTGATTATAGCTCAAGAAAAGTAATAAATATTTTTTTTCTACTATTGGTGATGTGTAAGGTTCTTGAACAAGGAAACTTCTTCTTATGATATTATTTAAACTCCTAGAAGTAAAATTTTTTCTATATCAATCTAAATAAAGGATTGGATAATGAAAGTTCAATATAAAAAAAGTTAAAAATATGTTTATACTTAATCGATTTGGAAGCACTGAAAATATTTTTGGTATTTACAAGGATAGTGGTCGTAGTAAAGATATATTCTGATGAAAATTGGGTAACAATTTAAAAAAATAATAATAATTTAAATAATACCACTGAAGTTATATAAATGTGATCCTTCCTTTGAAAATAAGTAAAAGTAATATTATAAACAAAATATTCAAATGAATTCAAAAAAAATACTTCTGAAATATCCTTCGGTTATATGAAACAAAATCAATAGAGGAATAATATTTTTTAAATATAACATAATAAAAACTAAAAAAACCACACTAAAAGGTAATATATTTGTATTTTTCTGTTGAATTTGAAACACTGTGTCTTTTGAATAAACTTTATGTGTGTTGGTATTAATGGAAGCAATAAATATTAGATTAGAATAAACCCCAACAGGGGAATAAAGGGACTATTTTATTAATGAGAATTATTATGAATCCATGTTTAAGATATAAGAAATATAAAAATTATTATAATGAATGTATTATTATTTGGAGGGCTTAGTAGGAAAATGATAGAAAAAAACAGTAAGTGATTATAGGTTCTAATGGAAATGATGTTACTTTGAATGAAGAAACTAAATTTCATGAGTGGTTTTTAAAAAATGAGCAAAGAATATTATAAAATTTCTATATAATTTATAGAAAGAAATTAAAAAATTATAAGAACTATTTTATTATATTTCCATCACAAAAATAAATTATTAGGAGAATAATGTTTCTATCGTGAGATAAATGTGCCTTGTTGGTTGATGTCAAGAAGGAAATTCCATAAAAAATGATTGACATGAAAATAATGGAAATGTTTGTACTAAATTTGATCAATGATTTTAAAATCAAAAGATATATCATGAAGATATATTTCAAAGCTATATTATAAAATAATAGACTAATCTAGTTGACAAGACACCTTAACCTTTCAACCCACACTCGTGAGAAATAAAGATCTACCATATTATATTATCAATTGTTTTGTATTTTATGTTATATATACAGGTAATTAAAGGTAATTAAGGTTACAAGGGGTAGAAATTATAAATTTAATAATATTTTTTAAAATATATAGAAGATAAGAATCCACCATATTGTGAGTGATCTCAATATTTATCATTGTATAGTAAATTTCATGGAAATTTCAACCATGCTGACGAAGTAGTTAGAGTATTCCCCTGATGAAATTTTTTCTTTGAGAAGCTTCAAAAAAGAATTATATCATGAAAATATTTATTTATGGAATGTTATTAAATTATATAATTGGACTGGTATGTTTTTATACTCTCTCAATGTTTTTTTAAATCAAATGATAAATTTAGTTAAACAACATCCTAGAAACATGAAGAAGTTTAGAGATGTTTTAATTAGGAATTTCAAAAAACAATCATATTAGATTTTAAATGTATTTAAATTGTGTGATAGTATGTGTTTAGATGTTTTAGGTTTTAATTCACAAAATAAAATAGTCATCAATCGTTATCAATTACATAATATAATTATTTTTGAATATCCCTTGAGGATTACATCAAGTGATATATTATGAATTTTTTATCAAATTTAGATCAGTTAATGGAATTATTTTTTTTATATTAAACCCTCTTGTTTTCTAAACTATGAATTTATCATGTAGACATAGAGAGGAATAATTGATGGAACATAAAATAAGATTGAATTAGTATAATACTTTCACAGATGTCTTTGTATTTATTACCAATAAGGTGCAGGTAGAGAGTAGAATATGAAAGGGAATATATTGAAATTCCATACTTCCTCAATTGGGAGAGAGAGAGAATAAAAAAAGCACATAATAACATAATATTTTCTATATTTATATTATAAAAAAGTATAAAGGTGGTGATTGTTTTACTTATTTTTTGTTGGGTTATATTTTTTTGCATGAGAAATATTCAATAATCAGGTGTCAATATGTGATGTGTGAGAATATATTATAAGAAGCATGATGTCCCCATAATTATTGATTATAGGATTTTTTGATTTCTAAATCAAGGTGCTTTTATGTGTGATAGATTATAAATATTATATGACTATTAAATAAAAACATCTATGCTTATAAGTGAATTGAGTTGTGGCCATTGTTTATATGGAAATGGAAATAAGAGGAAGTTGCTTTAATTTGATATTGTTGAAGAACTATTCTCATATAATTGTTATTGATTTGATTTAATTCTAATATTTACATTACATGAAGAATATATTTTTGTAAAAACTAGTATAATAAAGTTATGTATGATTATAAGTGTTTTTAATTTGATAATATATTATGAAAAATGGTGAAATGTTCCATATATTATTCATAGTGCTATATATTTTATCTCTCTGAATTAGTTAGGAAATATAATTTTTCATTCCAAATATTATTATACAATTAAGTCAATTTATAATGGAAATAATATACTTGGATGATGTTTTATAATAAACTAAAATTGTGAAGGTGGTGAAGATTCTTTTAAATACTATATGGAGTATTTATATACTTCACAAACTTTTTAATATTTTTTTGCAAATTTAATATGATTTAAATATTTTTCAAAGTGATTTTAAGTAGATTATACTATGTTTTTATTTATGGAGTAATATTATATAATTTATTGAAAATAAATACTTTTGATAATATGAAAAAAATTCAGATCTCATAGTTAATTTCGTAAGAGTCTTAATTATTTCATAAGAATTCTTTCAATTATTCTTTATTACTCTAATTTATTATATGAATCTTTACTGATTTCATAAGACTAGAAATATTTCATAATACTTTATTAATAATTTATAAGACTTTTGAGTTAATCATAATACAATTTTTCATAGCATAATACTTTTTCTGAGCCTAATACTTTGTCTGAGTATAAGAATTTGTATATGGTTATGTAGTTTAAAATATAAAGGACATGGAAAAGACATGAATATGTAATAATTTTTCAGTATTCATAAATATATCACTATCTCAAAAAAAAATTAAGAGTTGAAATACAAGGTCTTATGAAATCGATTATTTTTGGAACATTAGACTCCCAAAATTAGTAATATTACTGAAAATGAAATTTCTAGTATTTCTAAAAAAGAATATATAAAGGAAAATAAATCTATGAGATTGTTTTCTATTCTCAAGAGTTTCAACTATCATAAGATTTTGATTAACTCCTTATTTATGATTAATTTCATATAAAATTAAAAAATATTATTTTTTTTGAAATGTGAGTAGGAAATCCATGTTTCTAATATTTTTTAAGGGAAACACATGACAATGATAGTTCTGATAATTGAAAGGAATTCACATTGATAATAGAAAACCAACCAATAATTCATGATTAAGTGATTATTTTAATGGTATTTATTCCATGATATGTTCTATAAAAATTAGATAATAAAATTTCTTAAATTTATGTAGTTATGTAGTATAAATGATTATGTGGTATTTATCAAGAATCTAGTGAGAGATAAAGACCACACTATAAAAATTATTATCTTATGTAGTTAAAGCTTGTAGAGACCTAAATCTTGACTTATATGGGCATTAAATTACTTTTTCGGAATACTTAATACATAACAAAAATAGACACCAAAGGACCGTAATAGTTTAGTGTCTTTGGAAACATGGAATATAAACTTCTAATCATGTTGAAAGATATTCAACCTCTCACATAACGATCTTCCCCATTTTGTTTCCTTACATAAAAACATTCTTTATATCTTGGGGAAAAGAAAACATAAAAAGGGTGAGCTCAAATGCTCCGTAAGGGAAAACATAGAGAACATAAAAGTGTCTATAAACATTTGAAAGCAAAAAATTGAACATGAAATTTAAACATCAAAATCTTGAGCAAAGACATAAATCGTGGAAGTACGTAAGGAATATATCATAATGGAATATCAACCATGATAAATCATAATGGGAATAAAAAATGTAATTGTGGCAACCATTCATCACATGTTATGATTTACATAGTAGCCAAGACATTACTTCCAAGACCATCTTAGTGGACAAAGACCCTTTCTGAATCGAGTTCAATCCTCGTTTCAGTCCTGTAACACTGAACCGAATTAACTTACCATTACAAACATATCTATCTCATGAGATATAAATATTTACCCAATGCATTGGAGAGAGATATAGTTCCCACCCATCTCATAATGAAATCATTCTTATGTGTACCACAAAATCATAAATCATACATCATAGCATAACCCATGTAATAAAAATGGGATTCTTAAACATCGTGCCATCAAAACATAATCCATAAAAAACAAATGGATATCATTTCATCATAAGAAAAGTGAAACCATGTAAATAATTGAGACGTTATACTTGAAACATACACATATGAAATAATTTCATCTTAGATGAAAATGGTTTTGATAAAACATTTGAAATGAATTCTTGAGGAAAATACCCCTTCTTCTTCAAAATCATTTTAATTTCACAAAATTACATGCACTTTTAAAAGAAAATTATTTTGTTGAAAATATTCATAGACTCTTTTAGAGTAATCTTCATGAAAATGAGGTGTTATGAAACCGTAAAAATTTGTTCATGCCGTATAAGTTAAAAATAACATTCTTCTCGTACTTTTGTCGGAAAAGTCAAAAAGTGCCTCTTATGGTAAACAAAAAAAGATTCCTTACATATCAGGTAGTAAAAGTCAAAAATGGGTAAAAAGGACTCTAAACATACATGAAAACATTTTTATAAAACTTTTACATGGATGACAAATATAACCCCCGTAAATACTTACGTATAAGCAATCTCGGATAGAAAACAATTAAGATTGCACCATTATCCCTTACCTTAGGTCCGATATGCTTCATACGTATCCGAACCTCATGTATAATGATTTAAATAATGTCATTGACTAATTTCAGAATCATATTCATTGTTATTATATCATATATGGTTCACTTATGAAGTTATATTACCCATTCTTTTGTAAATTCCATGTTAAAGAGTGTTTTGGTTAAAATCGTTTCATTTTTCGTCCGTGTTTTGACTTGTAATTATTCATATGATTAGTTAGATCATGAGTAATTAATTCCAGAATATAAAACATGATTTATATATAATATATATTTAGAATATACATATACATAATAAATCTATAAATGGAATGAAATACACTGTTCTTGGAGACGGTAGGTCGTACGTACGCATGAACACTGTTTTCGTTTCCTTATTGAATGGAATGGAATAAATAGATGACATATATATATATATACATACATCCAGTATAATTATTATGTCATACATTTCATGATTACTTATTATATATACTTTATAATCATTCATGAAAGGTTAACATGGAGAATGAATCTCATCGCGTCGTGGAGACGGTAGTCCATACGTACGCACAAGCAATGATACCATTCCCATGATCGTGGAATTGTATTGAAGTGTTTGTATAATATTTAAGAATCAATATCACATTAAAATAATCATATATAGTTATTTATTTACACCATTATACCCATCCAAGTAAGGTGGTGGTCGAAAACAGGTTACACCACGGCGTGGAGACGGTATTCCGTACGTTCGCATGCGCGGTGAATTTGTTTTCCGTAGGATGGATAGAAGGTGAAATTGGGTTGTTTCATATATATAATAACATATCAGTATATAATTAATACTGATGTTACGACTTTATAATGAGACAACTAAATAAGAAGAAGTTGAAGAAGAAAGAAACTTGAGAGAATCGGAAGAAGAGATCACCTCTTCTTTGACGCACCTCCTTTAAGCCTTCTCTTAAGGAAGTAGAGTTGGTATTTTGAGAAGACCAGAACCTCTAGAATGTTTCTAGGGAAGTGGAGAAGAGAAATTTTCAGGTTTTTTCCGATCTTCAAAGCTCAAAATGGTGTGAAGAGAAGACGGAAGGGGTTCTCTTTTTATAAGGTAGGAGAGGGGCACCTTTGAAAAAACTCAAAATATTATTTTAAAATAAAGTCATATTCAGTTCATAATAGCTCCAAAATGACTTATTTCGAAGATAAAGTGGGCATGGGTCGAAATCCTTTTAACCAATAGATTTTATACAATTTTAGATTAAAATTTTAACCTTATCATTTAGATTTAACTCCAAGTTAAATAATTTAACTTTTATCGTGTCTTCTTGTTTTCTTACACTATATGGTTAATAAACGTACTATAACAAGACAAACAAACTCCAAGTGGTTAATTATTAATATATATATATATATCCTTATCTAAGTAATTTAGCCGAACCTTAGATTTTTAGTAGTAAAATAACAATTAATAATATAATATTTGTTTTAAAAACTATTTTATGTCAATTTTGACACTATTTGGTAATTGAGTTTATTAAAATTTATAACAGCATTATTAGTTCGAAAAAAGTTAATTAAATCCATAATAACATGTCATATTAACCTATAAAATTAGTGTAATTCATAGATAGTCTCAAATTAAATTTATTTGGGTATTTATAACATCAATTATGTAAATATTTCATTAATATGATCATTACTACATCATCATTGTGTCATAAATAAATTAAAGTATTTAATGTCTAAAAATTATAAATAAAATACAATTATGTATGAAATATTTTTATCTTTCTAATGAATATTTATATTCGAATTTATCTTATGTATAACCATATATTAAAAATTATTTAGTTTTTAAACTTTGATTTTAACTATTTTAACCCTTCATTAAATAAATTAATAATAAATGTCCTAATCTAATACAGGTGGACCTAAATGGTCACATTTTATTCCTAAGGTTTTTTTGGGTCGAATTTCACTTATCCAATAGAATTATGACATGTGTCACAAAATAATAATTTCATTTTTACCCTTAATTACCCAATTTACTTTTGACCATGGTAAATAAAAGTAAAAAAGTTACTATTCACCAAAAATTATTTTCATCTCATTGTACCGCATTTTAGTCCTTGATATTAATTATGTCTCTCGGATTTTTGAAATTGCACTCACAGAAGCGATAAAATTATGTTTTATGTGAACTTCCAAATTCTCCTAAGAGGTGGGTAAAAGACGGTGAAAAGTTAAATAAAATTTTTATATATCTAAAATTATTATAAAATAACTCTAATGAATTACATTTAACTTATATAAGTATTATGTATCAATTTTTACCTAAAATAAATTTAAATAAAATATATAATTATTTAAATAAAAAGTTGGTTTTTAAATAGTAACCCAGTGTTTTCACTATTCATCAAAAATTGAATGTTTTCAGAAAAATACCAAAAATTCACCCTAGGATAATTTCGATATTCCGAATCCAAAAATGAATTCCATCTCGAAAGATAAAATTTATAAAATTTTAAAAAGTTGGTATTACTATTCATAACCGCTAGTTTATATAACATATCGTTGTTTAGTGAAACTCGGTATTGTGTACAACACACGCTATCGTGGAAGGTCGCAATTGCGTGTAATGCAAGACAAGTCATGGATGCATGTAGTGAAACCTCATTTTTGTGTAGCGTACAACACAAGACATCAATAATATTAAAAAGAATATTTTTCACAAAATCTCATGGTGTTACATTCTACCCCCCTTAAAATGAATTTCGCCGTTGAAATTCGTCTGGGTTATAGATGGTTTACTACTTGAATGTTTCTTTAATAGAAACCCACATCGTAAAAAGAAATACCAAAACGTAACTTTAAAATCTAAATTATGAAACGTAACGATTACCCAAATTAACTAATCACTAGGTTTCCACATAGGAGAACATAGGTGAAAAATATGGATATTGAAGAGAAATCTAACCATCAAGTTCTGATGGAGAGTGGTAGAGAACATGGATATGAAAAAACCAACAATCACAAAGCTATAAATTTGTGATGATCTAAGGTACCATCTGATTCATCGGATATAAGGGCACAAGGACAACATTTTTGGTTTTCAAGATCAATTCCCTAAAGTTGAAGAATTTTAATTAGAAGAAATAATTACATTATTTTGGTATAATCTCACAGTTGTTTGTGCCTTGAACAATTTCCACTTCATCTCTTAATGAAATGAAGTTGAATTTGTCTTTTTCAAGGTTTTAGTAGATCATGCAATAGAATGATAGGTCATTCCATATGTCTCAAACATAAGTTAGAAAAAGTTATATACATAAGTCCATCTATGGTGAGAATAATCAGATATGGTTCCAAAATGGACTTATACTTCATCTATCATCCTACATAATAAAATAAAACTAGTTTCTACTAACTAGGTACTTCCTATAGGCCAGTGGTAGGAAATAAAGGCCTGTCGCACTTTAGTTGTGGGTTCGATTCCCACAGCCTTGTCTGATGAGATGGGTTGTCGCCCATCCTATAGGTTGTCCTTTTTCTAAAAATACATTATTACCACTTTCCATCAGTAATATCGAAAAAGTTCTTGCCTTAAACAATACTAACTTATGCCCAACATAATCCATTCCAATCTTTAGGCTTATCCAAAATACTATTGTCCAATCTCATGTTATAGTGAAAACGATTACCAGGGAGTTCATATAACAAGCATGTTAATACCATCGTTGATCCCCATATATCATAAGATATATCTTGTTGGTCACATTCCAAACATTTTAAGTCCTTAATCATGTATTCTCTTGAAAAAATAATACCCATTGAACCTTAGTGAAAACATGAGTGTTGTCAAAAGTTAACTTTTTCCACATACCAAAGTCCCAAAATTCTGTATACTCAAACCATGATATCCCTTAGTCCTTATAATAATCATGAGCTCATGAATACTATCAAACATATTATTTCCTCCTTATCCATTCATTATGTGCATATCATCATCCATCCAAAAATATCTGAATAACCTTTCATGGTTACCAGTACCATTCAACATATAATTTCAAATACATTAGGAAAAAAAATAGTGTAACAATCCTTAGATGTTTCTTTATTCCAGAGTACCATTAAATTACCTATACAACATAACTCTTGATAAACATACAATAATTCCACTACCTTCTTAAAACATTGACCAAGCTTCAATACTTCTTTCAACTCATATATCATTTGTAGTCTCCTCATCATCATCAACATAAATACTCCCCATATGACCAAGCTGATTCTCTTCATGAGATTTTCCCTTAGGGAATTGGTTTCCATATTGCCCATACATTCCACATTTAAAACATCTAATCATTGTTGATGTCATAGTAATCCATTTATCCTTATCCACGGTGTTAATTGAACCTTTTCCTTTGCACTTATTGGATTTGTGTCCTTCTTTTCCGCACCCAAAGCATCTTCCAGTTACATTGAAACATTCTCCTTGATTCCTCTTCCCACATGATTTACATGATAGAAATTGAACTTTCCTTCCTCTATGATCATCGTGAAACTCCGTATTTCTCTTATTAGCTGAGTCGAGAAACATGCCAAAGTTGAGATTATTGATCATATTATGAGATTTATGATTAAGCATAATAACAATATGTGGACCTCTAGATCCAATTTCATTCGGTTTCTCATGAAGAATATCATTCCATTGTCGATCATATCTTCCATTATCGCGAATCTTCCGATTTTCAGCCTTTTTCTAAAACCCAAAAAGAATAGTGTGAGAGGAAAAAATCATAATCAAGGGGGATTACCTTAAATATCTAACATCATATGTTTAATTCTAATATAGTTACTGTAATTCTAGGACTATAACATATACGTATACTTATCCTTGGGGACATCCCTAGATATACCTTAGAAATATCTCTAGGGATCTCACTAAAGTTTTCACATCCATGTTTCCAAAGGTTAACTAAACTTCTCCTCTGATACCAACTGTAGAGACCCAAATCTTGACGTACATGGACATTACATTATATTTGCGGAATACTTAATACATAACAAAAATAGACACCAAAGGACAGTAATAGTTTAGTTTCTTTGGAAACTTGGAATATAAACTTCTAATCATGTTGAAAGATCTTCAACATCTCCCATAACGATCTTCCCCTTTTTGTTTCCTTACCTAAAAACATTCATTATATCCTGGGGAAAAACATAAAAAGGGTGAGCTCAAATGCTCAGTAAGGGAAAACATAGAGAACATAAAACAATCCACAAACATTTGAAAGCAAAAACTTGAACATGAAATATAAACATCAACATCTTGAGCAAAGATATAAATAATGGAAGTACATAAGGAATATATCATAATGGAACATCAACCATGATAAAACATAATGGGAATAAAAAATTTAATTGAGGAAACCATTCAACACATTTTATGATTTCCATAGTATCCAACGCATTTCTGCCAAGACCATGTTAGTGGACGAAGTCCCTTTCTGAATCGAGTTCACTCCTCGTTTCAGTCCTGTAACAATGAACTGAATTAACTTACCGTTCCATCAATGTCTATCTCATGAGATATAAATCTTTACCCAATGCATTGGATGGAGATATAGGTCCCACCCATCTCATAATTAAATCATTCTAACGTGTGCCAAAAAATCATAAATCATACATCATAGCATAACCCTTGTAATAAAAATGGGATTCTTAAACATCATGACATCATAACATAATCCATATAAAACAAATGGATGTAATTTCTTCATAAGTAAAGTTAAACCATGTAAATCATAGAGACATTATATTTGAAACATACACATATGAAATAATTTCATCTTAGATGGAAAATGGTTTTGATAATACATTTGAAATGAATTCTTGAGGAAAATATATGTTCTTCTTCAAAATCATTTTCATTTCACAAAATGCCAGGAACATTTAAAAGAAATGTACTTTGATGAAAATAGTCATAAAATCATGTAGAGTAATCTTCATGAAAATGAGGCATTATGAAACCGTAAAAATCCGTTCATGCCGTATAAGTTAAAAATAACATTCTTCTCGTACTTTTGTCAGAAAAGTCAAAAAGTACCTCTTATGGTAAAAAAAAGATTCCATACATACCATGTTGTAAAAGTAAAAAATGGGTAAAAGGACATTAAAAATACATGAAAACATTTTTATAAAACCTGGACATGGATGATAAATATAACCCTAGTAAATACTTATGTATAAGCAATCTCGGATAGAAAACAATTGAGATTGCAACATTATCTCTTACCTTAGGTCTGATATGATTTGTACATAACCAAACCTCTTGTATAATGATTTAAATAATGTCATGGACTTAGTAAATAATCATATTCATTTTTATGATATCATATATGGTACACTTATGACATTATATTACCTTTTCTTTTGTAAATTCCATGTTAAAGAGTGTTTTGGGTAAAATCGTTTCATTTGTCATCCGTGTTTTGACTTGTAATTATTCATATGATTAATTAGATCATGATTACTTAATTCCAGAATATAAAACATGATTTATATAAATTATATATTCATCATATACACATATATAATAGATCAATAAATGGAAGTAAATACACCGTTCTTGGAGACGGTAGGCCGTACGTACGCATGGACGATGTTTTTGTATCCATATTGAATTGAATGGAATTAAATAGATGACATAAATATATATATACATACATAATGTATCATTATTATTTCATACATTTCAGGATTACTTATTATATATACTTTATAATCATTCATGAATGGTCAACATGGAGAATGAATCTTATCGCTTCATGGAAACGGTTGTCTGTACGTACGCACGAGCGATGATACCATTCCCATGATCGTGGAATTGTATTGAAGTGTATGTATAATATGTAAGAATAAATATCACATTAAAATAATCATATATAGTTATTTATTTACACCATTATACCCATCCAAGTAAGGTGGTGGTCAAAAACAGGTTGCACCGCGGCGTGGAGATGGTATTCCGTATGTACGCACGCTCAGTGATTTCGTTTTCCGTAGGATGGATTGAAGGTGAAATAGGGTTGTTTTATATTTATAATAACATATCAGTATATAATAAATACTTATTTTATTACTTTATAATGATACAACTAAAGAAAAATATGTTGAAGAAGAATTAAATTGAGATAATCGTAAGAAGAGATTACCTCTTCTTCGACGCACCTTTTTTAAGCATTCTCTTAAGGAAGTAGAGTTGGCCTTTTGAGAAGACCAGAACCTCCAGAATGTTACTAGGGAAGTGTAAAAGAGAAATGGTCAGGGTTTGGCCGAGAATCCAGGATCAAAATGGTGTGAAGAAAGAGGGAAGGGGTGCTCTTTTTATAAGCGAGGAGAGGGGCACCTTTGGAAAAACTCAAAAAATTATTTTATAATAAAGTCATATTCGGTTTATAATAGCTCCAAATTGATTTATTTCGAAAATAAAGTGGGTATGTGTCAAAATCATCTCAACCGATAGATTTTATACAAGTTTAGGTTACAATTGTAACTTTATCATTTAGATTTAACTCCAAGTTAAATAATTTTACTTTTACTGTGTCTTCTTGTTTTCTTACACTATATGTTTAATAAACATACAATAACAAGCCAAACGAACCCCAAGTGGTTCATTATTAATATATATATCCTTATTTAAGTCATTTGTCCAATCCTTATATTTTTATGAATAAAATAACAATTAATAATATAATATTTGTTTTAAAAACTATTTTAGGTCAATTTTGACACTATTTGGTAATGGATTTTTGTGAAAATTATAACAGCATGATTAGTTCAAAAAAAGATAATTAAATCAATACTAACATGTCATATTAACCTAAAACATTATTTTAATTCACAATAAGTCTCAAATTACAATTATTTGGGTATTTATAACATCAATTATGTTAATATTTCATTAATATGATAATCACTGCATCATCATTGTGTCTTAAATAAATTAAATTATTTAATGTCTAAAAATTATAAATGAAATACCATTATGTAGTAAATATTTAAATAGTTATAATTAATATTTATAGTCTAATTTATCTAATCTATAACCCTATATAAAAAAATGATTTAGTTTTTCAACATTGATTTTAACTATTTTAACCCTTCTTCAAATAAGTTAATAATAAATGTCCTAATCTAATCCAAGTGGACCTAAATGGTCATATTTTATTCCTAATGTTTTTTTGGTCGAATTTAACTTATCCAATAGAATTATGACATGAGTTAAGGAAATAATAATATCATTTTTACCCTTAATTACCCTATTTACTTTTAACCGTGGTAAATAAAAGAAAAAATTTACTATTCACCAAAAATTATTTTCATCTCATTAAACCACATTTTAGTCCATGATATTAACCATGTCTCTCGGATTTTCAAAATTTCACACATAAAAGCAATAAAATTATGATTTATGTGAATATTAAAATTCTCCTAGGAGGTGGGTAAAAGAAGGTGAAAAGTTCAAAAAAATTATATATCTAAAATTATTATAAAATGACTCCAATGAATTACATTGAACTTATATAAGTATTTTGTATCAATTTTGACCTATAATAAATTTTAATAAAATAATTAATTATTTAAATTAAAAGTCGGTTTTTAAATAGTAACCCAGTGTTTTCACTATTCATCAAAAATTGAAAGTTTTCAGAAAAATACCAGAAATTCACCCTAGGCTAATTTAGATATTCTGAATCCAAAAATGAAGTCTATATCAAAAGTTAAAATTTATAAAATTTTAAAAAGTGGGTATTACTATTCATAACGGCTAGTTTATATAACATATCGTTGTTTAGTAAAACTCGGTATTGTGTACAACACACGCTATTGTGGAAGGTCGTGATTGTGTGTAATGCAATCCAATTCAGGGATGCATGTAGTGAAATCTTCTTTTGGTGTATCATACAACACAAGACATCAATAAAATTAAAAATAATATTTTGCATAAAATCTCGGGGTGTTACAATGGTAAAGTCCTCATGATATTTTTAATGAATTGATTTTTTATCAATTTTTAAATGAGACTTGGAGATGAAAGTTGTTTGAATCTTAAAGAATGAAAATTAATTAGATTTAAAAAAGAAATAATATTCACATTGATTATTTATATATAATCAAATAAAAAGAAGAATAAATGTGAAACTCCAATATATAATTTTTTTTTATTATCTACGTATCGATGAAGGAAAACTAAAACAAATTCTATTGGGATTATTCCTTATGTTTAGGATAAAGAAGAGAACTAATAAAATTATAAAAAATTGATATTTTTTATTTATGAAGAAGAATAATGGGGAGGGAAACAATTAAACTATCTCTTTCTTCGACTAAATAACTTATAATCTAAAAAATAAGATAATATATGTTAAACCGATGATATTTTGATATTGTAATGAATAATGTTTATGATTTACATATATTATTAGATTCAATACATAACAACATATTTTTTTTATTAGATGGAACCATTTTGATTATTGTATTATGAGGAAGAAGCTCATATCCATATTTTTTTGGTGAGACATGAAAAGAAACTGTTGATCTTACTATAATGATATGAAATTATTTTCTTGTATTAATTGATAAAAAATCAGTTCTTATCTTGTACTTGGTTATTTCAAAAAGTACAGGTCTAAGGATATACAATTGGAAAATAGTTTTTCTGAAAATAAAACAATAGTTGTTTGATAGTGTGGTAAAAACAACCACACACTAAGGACCTAGTGATTCTTTTAGAAGGTGATCCTCATTAACAAACCCTATTTTCATTTGTTAATTTTATTTTTTAATTTAGTGTATGTATGAATCCTGATGGTATGGTAAAATAACAATATATCCACTCACTGAAGATGTGTATATGTAAATACGGTTAAAATTTTAATCTTTTTTCATAGGATAAAAATATTAATTCACCCCCTCTTATAAATATTCATACCAAAAATGATCTTATTAGAGGATTTATAGGACATGTTTATTATAAATAAATGTATATACCATTGTTTTTATATAGTTTTTTTCACTAAAATGACAAAAAATCATTGATATTGTGTATAGATTATTATATGTTAGACCTTGTGATGGTAAAGAACCAGTATCCACTTCCAAATATTGATGATTTATTTGACCTATTAATAGGGGATTGATTGTTATCCAAGATTTATTTTATATCAAGATATCATCAGTTGAGGGTGAGGTCTTCTAAAATACATCGTACTATATTACATCGTAGGTTTGTCTTATAAGAGTTCCTTGCGATATCATTTTGTTTAATTAGAATACTAGGAGTGTCTCTCTCTCTAATAAATAGGGTCTATAATACTTAATTTGATTGTTTTATGGTCACATTTATTGATGGTATTCTTATGTAATACTGCTAAAGGGTAGATCATGATCATCATCTAGAGATTGTTTTTATATTCAATTTTAGATAAACAACTTTATTATAAACTCTCAAGGATTCATTTTTGGATCCATTTTGTGTGATTTTTAGGATAAGAGATATTATAAGATTATATATGAGTAAACCCTAAGAAGGTTGAGGTTGTATTTTCTTCTGATCATCCCAGAAAATTTATTCAGATCCAAAAAATCTTATGATTATATAGTTACTACCAGATGTTCATACAATACTTATATCGGTTAGTAATTCCAATGATAACATTGAGAAAGAAAGAGTGAATTTCCTATAGTTTAATTCTTATGATAAAGGATTTCAAGAGTTAAAAGGGTGGTTTATGACTATTTTGATTCTTACCTTACCTGATCCAATTAATAAGTATACTCTATATTTGTATTCATTATTAGTCAATCATAGAGAGAATCTGATAGAGTTTGTTCATTTAGTCTCTTATGAGTCATGGAAGATAAAGGTACATGAGAGAAATTTCCTAATTTATAATATTATTCTAGTAGTGGTAGTGCATGATTTGAATTACTTGTCTGACTATCTTCTTAAGTGAGAAATTTGTGGGATATAAGTATTAAAAAATAATATGGTACATTTTCACACAGTGTAACTTAAACTTTCAATAATGGATGTGGTTTGAGTACCTATAGTCTTTTAAAATCTTGTTAGAATATACTCCTTGAAATTTTAATGTCAATACCGATGTGTTGATTAAAAAGACTCATGAATAGGTTTTATAGGACTCGAGTAGCAAGAAAAAGATGATATTCCTCATCACTAGGATGAATATTGATATACAAAGATATAAAGGTTGTGTGAACCTTACATCTATGACTATTAATTTTTTTCACCTTATAATGGTTATGGATATTTAGCTATTAAATTCAGAATGGTAAGTGATAATGGAAAGTATATTTTATGGGGAGCCACCACATGGTTGGTCTCTTGTTATTGATGAGATCCTTTACATAATAGGTAATGTTGTGATCACTTTGATAATATATAAGTGGATAATAAGGGACTCACATTCCATGAAATGCGATGTTTATCTGGGTTTGACAGAGATGTATCATGATATATTAAGATAATATTGGTTTCTTGGGATGAAGAGAGATATGTAGGGTTTTTTCAAGTGGTGCACTAACAGCTAGTGGATGAAGGATTAGAACCAACCTCCAATTGGACCCCTACATTCATTACCCATTCATATGGGTATGTGAGATGATGTGACTATGGATCTTGTAATCGGGTTACTGAGTAAACCTTATGTTAGTGATGCATTTTGGTATGTTATAGAACTGAATGACAATCAATATCGATTAGCTAGAAATTAAGAATGTATGTAATATTTTTTATCTTCATGGAGTGAGTTGGAGTATAATTTTAGATCAATGTTATTTTTTATATCATGTTTCAAGAAATTTTTTCATAAATAACTTGATTTTTTAGTGTATCTGATACATATATATTATCATTGGACAAATGGGTAGTTTGGGCATATGATCAAGATCATATAGGACATGCTGCAAGAATTTTTCATATAGTTTAGGAATTCAAGAGAGAATCATTTATCCTTATAATGTTTTTATAAAATAACAACTATCAGTGTTCAATTCATATGGATACTTTTATGTCTTGTAATGTTAGGTTATTTGATCATCTCTATGTTTGTTGGAGGCCAAAGTGTTGGTGAATTTTGGATAGTGTCTTGTGTAGAACATTAAATAATATCCAGCTAATTAAAAAGTGTTTAGTGACTCATCTAAGTCGGTATAGGCTGTATGAAACTCATAGACGCCATCCTCTAGTGTATCAGAAGCGATAATAGGTTTTCTTATGATTATCGATAATAATTTGCCAATTTCATCTTCAATGTTAAGGTAAATTAGAGCACAGCTTCATGGGGATACTTGAGATTGTGGATAAAATCATTATAATAGAAATGTTTTTGGATCCTTTGTAATGTATTAGTTTTATGAATAATGTGTCTCATGTATCTAACCATCAAATATATCATCCTCAACCATCGCTTGTGATCAATACTGAAAATGTTGAGATCGAGGACAATACATCATTCTAAGAGAAACCATTTCTTATATTATAAGTAAGTGAGAAAAATCTACATGGGAAGATTGTTCCTTTAGTATGAGTGTAGTGGAATAATAGGTGTATCCTGGATGAGATGTGGGAGTGGGAGTCTGACTTGTGGGTGTAATGGATTAATTTTCCCACTAATGTCTCTCGAAAATGTTTGGGAACATTTCATGAGGATGAATAGCTATATAGTGTGGATGTCATAACATGTGGGACAATATTGAGGTACAAAGTGGTTTTAATTTTTTTCTCAAACTTTTTGACCTAATAGACTGGTGCATACATACCCGAGAGAGGGATGGAATCAAGTGTCATCAATATTTTTCCCAAATTCAAAGTCTTATTTCAAAAATTATCCGCTATTTCCTTCAAACAAATGATATTGGTTGGGAAAAATGGATATTTTCTTATTTATCCTAGCATACACCTATATTCAATCCATGTATTGTAATACATAATTGATTACCTGTTTTTCAATTTTTTCCCCACCGAGTAATCTTAATCATTTTATGCTCAAAATTTATTGTTCAATGATTCTTTATTAGTAATTTAATCTTTAATACATATGGATTTTGGAAGGTATAATATTATACATTATCACCAAATTATACAGGTGAATTTTTCACTATATTACACAAGTGAACACTTTTACTATATTAAAAAAGTTAACACATACCTCTCATGTGGTAAATTTATACTATTATCGTACCAGTTCTTTCGAATGTCTCATTATTCATAAAGTTGATCATAGGTTTGTCTATGTAAGGTAAAAAACCCAATAAAATCTAATTCAATTCCTTAAATCTATGATTATTTTACTACATGAAGGTATTCATTAACATATTATGAAAATCATCCTCTAAATGTCTGCACACCTTCTAGATATTTAGATTATTTTTTTTTGTGAAATCCCAATTAAATACACAATAAAACTTGATAGAAACTATATATTAAATAGAAAATCCTACTCATTATCCTCACCCATTCATTTTTTTCAAGAAACACATCCTAGAAATAATTACCCAATGATTATATAATTACATACACAACTTCTCATAATGTTTCTTGACAATAAAAACCCTGAAAACATGTTTCTTATCGATCTCATAATTTTACCAAATAAATAATCTCATATTATTCATACTACATTAATTATATATATTCAGTAGAATAGGTCCAAACTCATTTCTTTTATATAATATAATTTTATCCTCAAAGTGTTGTATCAACTCTTTTCTTCTTCTTCCTTGACTATCACTCTTTCTCTCAAAACACTCACACAGATCCCCCACACAACTCATACAATATGTCCTTTTATTTTATTTTATTTTCTAATCTTGATTTCACTATACAAGTGGCACACAACTTTTCATGGAGTCATCATTTTATTCCCCTAAATTCTAGTATTTTAGGGAATTCATGTAAGAAAAATAATGGAATTTTATGTATATCTCACACACCATTATCTCATTAATTTCTCAAACAACTTTACATCCGAGTGTTCTAATGTCTCTATATTTTTATATATTTTTTAAAATATTATTACAATAATCCCCGTGATTTATTTTTGTCTTTATGTATCTCTTTATATTGGATGAATTTTATTCAAAGAATCTAAAGTATGATCAATATTTATATTAATATTTCCTTTGGTTCCACATTTATACATTCATTATGTTTATATAAAGTATATTAGAGTAGTCAATAACTTCTCTCATATTAATTTCATCCTAAGAGATTCCATGAAACCCAGTATAGATTACTTCTTGGATCTATAAAAAATAGTTAGCTACTCAATACACATTCTTTATTCTCATTCCTATATCACAAATTGATTTATGATATTTGAAACACTTATAACAGCTCATACATAAAAAATATTCATGTATAGAATTTATAAAATATGTAATTTTACATTGTAAGATTGATTATGTTCCCATTCTTCCATCTCTAAATACTTTGATATCCTTGGAATAACTCATGATGATTATATTTTAACTCACGTATTCAACTCGGATCATAATGATTTAAATTCTGATGAATAACTTAACCATTGAAACATAAATATCTACATTATTATTGAAAAGTTGTAAAATAACTTTTTCATTATCAATAATCTCACCCACATTACCTTATTCAAACTTAGGATTGAATCATAGGAAATCATATATTCATGATGTTTTGAACATGATTAAACATATCTTGTATCATCCCAATCTACATTTCTATCAAAATAATAAAATATATAATTTTCCAAATTTTTAATATTTCTTCCATGTCTAAATTAATATATTAATAAATAGTCATTTACAGTAGCTCAAAAAAGTTATATGTGGGATAATTAAAAGTTATATGCATAGATGGGTCACCGTTTTTTATTACTTTTCATTTCATATAAATCCTCAAAAGAACATATGGGGATTTAAAGTCTGATTATCATAAAATTTCTACTTTATTTCAAATTCTGATACATATAATAAATGCCATACACCCTTCCTTGAAGTCATGTACTTAGGTATTGGGACTCTTATGTTGCAAAATTATTTTTTTTGTAATTTTTCCATGACATCTCAATGTTGTATTATCAAACATATATAGTATCTCATGAGAACTATATATTGTTACCCATATAATTATACTTATCCACAAAGTCATACTCCCAATATTAAATTCATTAAAAATATCCTAGATGTCATGCAGGCAGCACATGAAGTATTAAATAAAACAATTGTCCATATTTTCAACTCCATCCCCCAAAATTCCAAGGTTCAATAAATTATTCTGGTACATTGTCTAATCATCTCAGATCATTCCCAGCCTATTTTAATCAACTTATAACTACTCCAAATACTTGTTGAAATTGTTAAAAAAAAATCAAAAATATTGCATCATGTTTTGAGGTCCTTTTAGAATTTAAATACTCAATTCGGGTATTTTGAATAACATTAAAACCATTTCATTTTAGATTCAACTACAATCACTTCTACATTTATCCATGTTGTATTATTCAATGATTTCAGTAACCAACATGATATGTAACACTAGGATGGATTATCCAACAATTTTGTTATCTTTTCTATCCAACATACTCATTTGTTCAACATCTACATGATCTTGCATATTAATATTTAAAATACTACTGTAGACATCACTTTAACGCATCTTAGTACTTGTATTTAAATGAGTATCATATCTCTAATAATACAATATACGGATTCCTCACTTGAACTTATCCATAAATCTATTCAATTTCATGCTCCCTTTTCTTTCTTCTTCTATTTCCCAAAAGTGTATGGGTGGCAAACTTCCTGGTATGGGTCTAGATTCTCACTCCATCACCCATTTCTTTACATTTTCAAAATTATATTTACAAGCTTCATAACTACAAATCACCTGAAAAAATACAACTTCAACCCATATGATACATCAATATCCTTTTTTGGATTTACTTTATATTCACAATTTTACTCTATGATTGAATATATGCATTCTTCCCAAAATTGAAATTAAATTTAACGATAATGGTTTTCTTCCCCTTCATACCCCATCGGTATAATGGAGTTTTTTTACCTCTAGCTAACTCTTTTAATTTTAAGAAACCAATTCTGACCTTCTATTATTCTATTTCCATTGTGCTAAACTCAAACCATGAGAGAAGGATGAAATCAAATTTTCTCTTAGAAATTTGTTTATAATCTAAGCAACTCTATGTACTTATGGGATAGATTAGTGTAGGAAATAAAATAGGTCAATTTATAAAAAAAAATTGACCTTATTTATTCTTCAATGTGTTACCAATTTTTAAATTCACAACATAGGGGATGACCAACTATATTTTACACATCACTTATAAATACTCACTTCACTTAAACAAACATATCAAACTGTTCAAGTGAAAATATGTATTCTTCTCTCAAATCTAACTATATGAACTCCCCCTTGATAATCATATTCCATATAAATCAAATTAGTTATGTAATGTTTAAAATCATACCTCATTTATTAGATTTACCAGATATCAATATTTAAAATAAAATGATAAGTGAATTGTAGATTTACTTGTTTCCATATATCCTTTAAAGGGATACTATCTATGAAATTACCATGGTTTTTTAGAAACATGTTTGATATTAGTTTATTCTTAATACCACTTTTATAACAACAATATCAATGGTGGATAATGTTGTTCTAGCTTTACATTCAATGGCCTCTTCCATAATGAATAACCAATAATAACATAATAAATTGGATCCCAATTATCTCCTTAATTTTAGTAAAATATAATAGAATGGTTTCCCAACCCAAAACAAATCTTCTTTGAGGAACAACATCCTTCAAAAATATTCATTCTTTATTGAATTTTATTTTTTAAATTTTTGCACCATTCAATAGTATAGATTTAATCTTAATTTAATCATTCTTATTAATTTCATTTGACCTTTTCACTTTATCATGAAATACATAACCATATTTTTCATCTTGATTTTACATTCTTAGACACTTTCATCTGATTATGCCATTTCATCAAGCACACTTTTCTCAAATAATCAACATTCCACAATCTTGTGGACTCATTATTTTAATCATATTTCTTAACACTAAGAATTCATATGTTCTTTGGTTTTTTTAATTTTACTAGGTAAAATGGTAATCCTTATATATTCGTGCTTTCTTCCTAATTTCACCTTACATGAACAATCCTATTAGTAGTAGAGTCACCCATTTTGGAAACCTTTCATCCTTTTTATATATGATTTCGACAACTATTAAAATGATATTATCTCATTATTGGATTGACTCGTATTTTTATTTATATTCATCTCCAATTAAAATTTATATTTATGTTGATTTCAAAATAGTCCATAATGTGGAATATCCTACCACAATATAAGTACATTCTCTTATCTAATGTGACAACATTGTGATATTTCCTTTTAGACATCCTTTTAGTATTTGATTTAATAACCTTTTCCAAGGTTTTTTATTTCCCAAGGTAGGCTCACTTTTTTTGGTGACCTTCTATCATGGCTTCTGTATTTCATTATATTCATAGTATTATAGGTCTGTTACATGACCATAGTCTTCATCAAAATGACCACTTCTATTGTAATTCTCATAGAAATTATCAATTGAATAAAATTTCTTTTTAAAAGATATATTTTTCTTATTTTGTGAAATCTTTATCTGTTAATCATGTTTTATATAAATTTAATCCTTTCAGCTGATGATTTAGAACTTTTTTTAGTTTAATGAATTGTAATATCATTCCATAAATAAATGTATTTATGTCAAAACCTTTGGCACCACCAACAATACCAACCAAATATCATATTTTCTAATTGGATAAATCTATATAGAGTTATGTCCTTTATATTCTGAGTGGCTTCAGCAAATATTTATACATGTTTAGAGGATATCATTTTCTAGTTCATTCTTAAATCAACCCTTAACATAATTTTTAGATTACTGTCACTTTTATCCAACTACATTTGTATTTTTTTACATTAATCATGAACTTTAAATAATGAATATTAAGTGTAAATTGGGTTTTTAAATTTATGGGATACCTTCCTCAATGAAAAAGAATTATAAGGTTATCCAGAGGATATGAGGATCCTTTTCGGTCATTGTTATCCTTATGAAATGAAAGAAAATTTTATAAAATTTTCATGTAAGTGTTAAGTCAAAAGTCTTCTTTTGACATCTATATCATGTTTTGGAAATCACAAATGTATTCTATCATATGTTTGTAAATTAAAAATTGTCTTTTATCATGTTTATCATATCGTACAATGTCAATCGTACCATACTGACTCTGTCAATCGTACCGTACTGACTCTGTCAATCGTACCATACTGACTCTGTCAATCGTATCATACTGACTCTGTCAATCATATCGTACTGACTCTGTCAATCGTATCATACTGACTCTGCTATTCAGATATTCATTATTTGTTTTGGTACTTAGTCAAAAACACTCATTGCATATGAATCATACTCATGTTTTACTTTTCTATATATATCTTGTCTTAACAAAATGATGTCGTTGAGTTAGTTACAAACTAATCAAAACGATGTCGTGCTTTCTGTTTCAATATGACCGTTGGTGACAATATGACCGTTGGAACTCGAGGCCTATAAATAGGAGGTCATTTGAAGCTGAGAGAACAACGATGAATGAAGAGAATGAATGAAGAGATTCTGTGAACTACCAAGATTCTAGAGAGAGACATTGTGACTTCTCTCATCGGCCTCGTGCGTCCGATCATCGTATCGAGGGCTTTCAAGTAATTGAAAGATAGAGGTGTTGATTACCTACAAAATCGAGGGCTGCCAGGGATAGGCAGATAGACGTGCCGATCATCGAATCGAGGGCTGTCAGGGATAGGCAGACAGACATGTCGATCATCGTATCGAGGGCTGCCAGGGATAGGCAGACAGACGTGTCGATCATCGTATCGAGGGCTCACCAAGGTGTTGGAGAGACAGACATTTTATCCTAGGTGAAAGGATAACCCTTCTCTTTGGGTTAAAAGAATTGTAATACTTTTACATTTCCACTGTTACTTGTATTAGAAAGGGATTTGTATTGTTTCCATTCTTCTTTACATATTCAATTGTAATTGTTTCAATTACAATCATTCTATTACATTTTGTATTGATTGATTCTATACGCATTAAGGTAGAATCATTCATCTTTATATTACTCTGATCATTGTGTTCACCTTGAATACAATTGTTTTACATTACATTAGTATTACAATACATCATACCTTTTATATTCAATACAATTGTGGGTGTTTGTATTTGTATTAGTTTAAGATCATTTAAACTAATCTCTTTGTTTCTAAAACTCAAAGGTTTTTAAACCTACAATTCACTCCTCCTATTGTATTTTTCCATCTAATAGACATACATATACATATATTCGATCCAACAATTGGAATCAGAGGAGGTTTTCCACTGGTTTGTATTACTAGCTTTATTTATAATTATTATCTTGAATACTTACTACACTAACGTGTGGAGTGGAAAAGTTGTTTTTATTGAATTAGATGGAAGGAAAGAATATCGGATAAATAGATAATCTGAATCATTCTAGACCACCAATCTTTGATGGGAATGATTATGAGTATTGGAGAGATCATATGAAGACTTTCGTTATCAATACTGGTGTATAAAATTTTATTATGCTTACTGGGGGTTACAAAATTCCTGACAAAGAAGTTAGCACTTTCACCAACCAAGAGAAGCAAGAATATCAACTGAATTACAGGGTACGCATTACTTTATTATGCTCTATGACCAGGAATATATATAGTGAGATATCTTCATGTGAAGCAGCCAACTGTATTTGGAAGAAATTAGAAGTTACTCATTTTGGTATATCCAAGGTTATAGAAACAAGGAGAGCAATGCTTTGAGAAGAGTATCATGGATTTGTTTTTCCTTATGGAGAGCCAGTATGTAAAGTGCAACAAAGGTTTATGACAATTGTCAACAGCTTACAATCTATGGGAGAAAAAGGTCTTGATGATGAAGATCTTGTTGATAAGATTACAGATATTATGCCAAATGAATGGGAGTCAAAAAGGACAGCTATTGATGAAAATAGAAAAGTCTCCCAGATTACTCTTGATGAACTATTTGGAACTCTTCTAGAGCAAGAGACAAGAATGAAGAGAGATGCTGATATCAATAAGAAGAAGAGTGGGAATGGAAGTGTAGCTTTTTCATCTAAAGCTAAAACACCTGAAAGGCTTACAAGGTCTAAATCCAAGAAAGTTGTTATATCTGATTCAAGTGATTGTAATCTTTTGGAAAATGAGTTAGCCAATCTTGCTCGAAGGATGAACAAGATCGTGGGAAAGAAATATTTTCAATATAGATTCAAAAAGAAAGATAGGAAAGATTCAGAGGTAACTTTTTATGAATGCAAGAATGCAGGACATATAAGGCCTGATTTTCCTTTACTGAAGTGGAAAGATAGAAAAGAGAAACACTCTGAAAGAAACAAGAAAAGGTTTTATAAGACAAAGAAAGTCTTGAAAGAAAATGATACGTGGAGTGCAAGTGGTAGTGATTCTTCGGATGATTCTTCAGAATATGAGACATCAGGACAGAGAAATATTGGACTCTTAGCCAGATTACCAATTGAAGATCATTGTCTCATGGATAATATACATAATGCTGAAGCTACTACAAATGTCTCTTTGAATGCAAATTGAACTGATAATAGATATTATGAATCTTCAAATGATGAATCCTCATCATCAGAGGATGATACATTACCTTCTTTTGAAGAGGTCTCTAGATTTTCTAAGTTACTTGAAGATGAAAATTCTAAACATAAAAAGAGATTTGAAAAAGAAAATTCTAGAATTTCAATCTTGACTAAAGAAGTATCAGATAATTATAAAGATATTTTTGTGGAAACATATGATTTTGAAATCATTTTAAAAACCCTTGAGAAAGTTAAATCTGATAAGGATAAACCTTCTAAGGATCTTGAAACGGTAATTTCAAAGAAAAATATTTTAGAGTCTAACTCTAGTTCAAATTCAAATGTTTTGGAAAATAAGAATTTGGTTTTAAAACTAAAGTCAGATATTTTATCTTTGAAAAAGTGTTTGTCATACTTTACTAATGGAAAAGAAAACTTTGATAGGATGTATTCTCAAATTAGACCTTTGATAAATCGTTCTGGTCTTGGATATACTTATTCCAAACATATTTTTAGCAATAACTATTTTGTTCCTCAAAAAACCATTTTCTGTTCTAATTGTCAATGTGGTGGACACTGGAGAAGAGATTGTTCTCTTAACAAAAATCAATCTTTAGGATTTCATAAAGTTCATTTTGCAAAACAAATGTGGATTCCTAAAATTCTTTTATCTAACCCTTCTGGATCCAAACAAGTTTGGATTCCAAAAATCTAATTGTTTCTTTTTCAAGAAAACAAGCGGTGTACCAATAAGAACATTTGGTACATGGATAGTGGTTGTTCTAGACATATGACTGGAAACAAAGATTTCTTTGAAAAGGTTATCAAAACAAAAGGTGGAAAAGTTACCTTCGGAGATAATGCCCAAGGAATGATTGTTGGTATAGGTAATATTGTTTTTCTTGGAAAAGTTCTTATTTCAAATGTTTTGTTTGTTAGAGGTCTTAGGCACAATCTCATCAGCATAAGTCAATTATGTGATGATGGTTACCTTGTGAATTTTAGAAATGATAAGTGTATAGTTCACAATTCCAAGGATGAGTTCATTCTATATGCCCATAGGCAAGAGAATGTTTACTCTATTAACTTAGAAGACCTTAGGAACCAAAACATACCTTGTTTAAGTGTAATAGATGACCAATCGTGGCTATGGCATAGGAGACTAGGACACTGTAATATGAGAAACCTAAGTAAACTCTCAAAGAAAGGACTTGTAAAAGGGCTACCGGATCTTAGATATGATTCTTCAAAAGTATGTGATCCTTGTCAATTTGGAAAGCAACATAAAACTCGCTTTAAATCAATTAATGAAGTATCAACTTCTAATGAATTACAGCTTGTGCATATGGATCTGTTTGGTCCTTCACAATCTGGAAGCATTGGAGGCAAATACTATGTATTTGTTTTAGTTGATGACTTTACTAGATTTACATTGGTCTATTTTCTCACAAATAAATCTGAAGCCTTTTCCTATTTCAAAACTTTTAGAGCCCAAGTTAAAAATGAGAAAAACCTACCATTGATAACTATTCATAGTGATCATGGTGGTGAATTTCAAAACTCAGATTTTGAAACTTTTTGTAGTAAGAAAGGTATTACTCACAATTTCTCAACTCCAAGAACTCCTCAGCAAAATGGTGTTGTTGAAAGAAGAAATCATATTCTTCAGGAAATGACTCGAACCATGTTGAGTGAATACTCAATTGCTAAGAACTTTTGGGATAATGCTGTTAGTACTGCCTGTTATACTATAAACCGTGTTTTAACTAGACCATTTCTTAATAAAACCCCTTATGAGTTTTGGACTGGCCGAAAACCTAATGTTTCATACTTCAATGTTTTTGGATGCAAAGTATTCATTCTGAATACAAAAGATAATCTACACAAATTTGCACCAAAATCTGATGAAGGAATCTTTCTAGGCTATTCTACAACCTCTAAGGCTTATCGAGTTTTCAATAAAAACACTTGTACTATTGAGGAAATAGTACATGTAAAATTCGATGAAACTGATCCTTTTGTTTTCAACCAACCCAATCCTACATCCTCGGATGTGTTTTCTAAAAATGTTTATCAACCTTTATTAGAAGAGCATTCTGATAAGGAAAATGTTCAAGAAAGTATTCCTGAAACATTTACCACAGAAGATTTTCTACCATATGTTGATGAACAGGTTTTACAAAACCCAAATCAATTGTTTCTTAGGAATCATCCCAGTGATAACATCATTGGTGATATAAATCAACCTGTAAGGACCATAAATTCCTTAAGAAATGAAATAGAACATCTTGCTTTTCGTTCCCAATTTGAACCTAAAAGTCCAAGTGAGGCCTTAATTTATGACGATTGGATCAAAGCAATGCAAGATGAACTAAATGAATTTTAAAGGAATCAAGTCTGGACTTTAGTTGAAAGACCTAAAGAAACAACTGTGATTGGTGTAAAATGGGTTTTCAGAAACAAGTGTGATGAAAATGGAATCATTGTAAGAAATAAAGAAAGACTTGTTTCTAAAGGCTATAATCAACAAGAGGGAATAGATTATGAAGAAACATATGCTCCTGTAGCTAGACTTGAATCTATTCGTATTCTATTAGCCTTCGCAGCATATTTCAATTTCAAAATATTTCAAATGGATGTCAAATGTGCTTTTCTAAATGGTTTTGTTCAAGAAGAAGTTTTTTTAGAACAACCTCCTGGTTTTCAAGACCCAAAACATCCTGATCATGTTTTCAAACTTACCAAGGCTCTATATGGTCTGAAACAAGCCCCTAGAGCATGGTATGATAGACTTACAGGATTTCTTTTACAAAACAATTATACAAAAGGTACAGCAGATCCAACACTTTTTATCAAAATGGAAAACAAAAATGTTTTGATTGTCCAGATCTATGTCGATGACATCATATTTGGATCAACTCAGAAATCTTTAACTGATTATTTTTGCAAAATTAATGAAATCTGAGTTCGAAATGAGTATGATGGGTGAGTCAACATTCTTTCTAGGTTTTCAAATTTCTCAATAACTAGAAGGAACTTATATATCTCAACATAAGTATATTAAAGATTTACTCAAAAAGTATGGATTTGACAATGCTAAAAGTATTAGCACCCCAATTTGTGCCTCAAATACTCTTGATCTTGATGAAACTGGGAAACCAGTAGATCAAACAAATTTTAGAGGTATGATAGGGAGTTTTCAATATTTGACAGCTAGTCGACCCGACTTGATGTTTTCTGTATGCTTATGGTGAAGATATCAATCTAATCCAAAAGAGTCTCACTTAAAAGCCGTAAAGAGAATCTTTCGGTATTTAAAAGATACTATGGATTTAGGTCTTTTCTACTCTTCTGGAAATGATTTTGTTTTAAAAAGTATTTCAGATGCTGACTTTGGTGGTTGTAGAATGGATAGAAAAAGTACATCTGGAACATGTCATTTATTAGGATATTCTTTGGTTTCTTGGTCCTACAAGAAACAACACTCAGTAGCACTCTCCACTGCTGAAGCAGAATATGTAGCAGCTGGAAGTTGCTGTGCTCATGTATTGTGGATGCAGCACACACTCACTGACTATGGTTTGAGTTTCTCCAAAACTCAAATTCTTTGTAATAATACAAGTTCCATTGCTCTTAGTAAAAACTCAGCACATCACTCACGTGCAAAACACATAGATGTTAGGCATCCCTTTCTTAGGGATCACACACAAAAAGGAGATATTATTTTACAATTCATCGGAATGCAAGGAAAACATGCTGAAATTTTTACAAAACCTTTACCTTCCGATAGATTTGAATATATAAAACAGAAGGTAGGAATGATTACATTAAATTAATCATTCATATCTACTTCCTGTTTTACATCTCTCCTAATAGTAAGAATCTCCTCGTAGAAAGGGGGAGGACATTTCTTTCTGTCTTTATGGTTCTTTTTATCTTATGTTCTTTAACTATTTACTCTTTGGATTATTATTTTTTATGTTTATCGTATTGATAGTTTCATCGTATCATTCATTTTTTTTCTTCTGTTTATCGCATTGACAGTTTTATCGTTTCGTTTTTTTCCTGTTTATCGTATTGACAGTTTTATCGTTTCATTCATTTTTCCTATTTATCGTGTTGACAGTTTTATAGTATCATTTACTATCGACCGATGATGGTAATAAAATTCTTTTCCATCGTACCAATCAATCAATAGTATTGTATCGACCGATGATGGTATTGAATTTCTTTTCCATCGTATCAATAATATTGAATCGACCGATGATGGTATTGAATTTCATTTCCATTGTATCAGTAGTATTGAATCGACCGATGATGGTATTGAAATTTTGTTCCATCGTATCAGCCAATCTTGGTATTGAATCGACCGATGATGGTATTGAAATTCTTTTCCATTGTATCAATCAATCATGGGATTGAATCAACCGATGATGGTATTGAGATTGTTTTCCATCGTACTGTCAGTTCATGGTAACACGATTGTTTTCTATCGTACGGTCAGTTCATATTAATGACTTTGTTTTCCATCGGCATGATTATTTTTTTCCTTACGATTGTATTTTCTTTTGATTTCTATCAAAACCAACAATTACCTTATGTTCTCCGATAGGTGTTTTTTTTCCATTTTTTTTAAATTGTTTTTCATTGTTTTAATCCTAACCATTGATCTGGTTTTCTCTAATCATGACCATAGAAGATCAATGGTCACCCTTTTTCGACCATAGAAGATCAACGGTCCCCTCTTTATCACCGATAAATAGCCCCCTCCCCTCCCCAAACCCACATTGGTTTTTCAAGATTTCAGGCGAAGCTCTACTCCACCAGCTATAAATCATCGTACGATCTTCTCATCGGCAGAACCATTATGTCTCAATCCTCTGCTAATACTCCCGCAGAAATGTCTTCAAAGACTTTTACAGAAAAAGACTTTAACAGAGAAAGGTTAGTATCTCAATATTTTTTTTGATACGTACGATTCTACAATCAGGAGGATCATTTTGTTTCAAGGATGGGAACATCTGTGTGTTGAAAAGCCTGATTCTCAAGATCCGATTCTTTTTGATGAAGTTTGTCAGTTTTACAAAACTATTTCTTTCGACAAAGACATGACTATAAGCATTGTTGTGTACGATAGAAAATTGACTATGTCTGTGAAACAAGCGGCACATTTTCTGAATGTTTCTGTAGAAGGGGATTCTTTCTTTCCATCGCACAAACTACCAAAGGAAGTTGGTACGTTTAATAGAGAAGGTTCTGAAAAGACTTTGATTGTTATTAATGAAGAAAAGAGAAAAGTGTCTCATCTTTATCTGGACAATCGTTTTGTAACTTAATGGATGCAAGGTTTTCTTATCCCAAGGAAAGGGGATAGAGAAAATCTGAAAGTTTCTGATATCTTTATGCTTGACTATCTTGTGAATATGAGAAAAGTAAATCTCATGGGATATGTTTTTGAAACCATTAAGAATGTCAAGACAGGAGGGATTAAGTCCCAGATGATTATGTATCCAGCTATCCTTACGAAGTACATTCTTGAAAGTATGAAGTTCTGTAACATTCCTTTGAAAGGAAACCCCGTGGATTTTCATCCCTCATGGATTAATAAGAGTACGATGAAAAAGCTGAATGTTTGATTTGATCCGAATTCAAAACTTTTTGTCAGAGATGTAGAAGCTGAATTGGCTCAGAATCAATCGGCACCCATGCCAGCCAAAGACATTCAATCTACTGGTGTTACTCAAAAGTCTGATCTGCAAACCAGTTCAAAGCCGAAGAAGAAACCAAGGTACAGTAAGGAAGTTGTAGCACAATGGAGAAAGGATAAGGAACAAAGAAAAGAAGGTGATCCAAAGTTTGGTCTTGACCCTACTGAGGCTTTTTCAGAGATAGTAAGGGTAGAAGAAACCCTTCAGGCTAAAAAGAAGAAGAAGGTCCTTTTGAAAAGAAAGGCTCAGGACTTTGATGTCTATAAATTCTTGAAAGCGGTTGAGGATGCTAGTGCCCAACTAACAGAAGAAGTGCATCAAGAGCCCATCGTACAGAGTCTCCCTGAGAAAGAAAAACAAAAACAAGTGATGGAAGAGATAGAAAAAGTGGAAGAAGAAGAAGGAGACTTTCTTTTAGAATTTCTTCAAAGTTCAAAGAAGAGTAGAGATGAATCGGTTCAAAAGATGAGTGAAGGTGTTCAACAAACTCCTCATGCCGATCAGGCACGATATCCGGACAGAATATCATCTCAAGAAAAGCAAGGTACTCAATCCTCTCACTCTGATAAAGTTGTTGTCATTAGTGACAAAGAGGAAGAAGAATGAAAGCAGAAAGAAAATGCAAAAGAAAAACAGCCAGTTGTTGACTCAAGCAGATCGTATGAACTAGCATCGTACGATGAAGATACTGATTCAGAGCATACAATTTCTCTCAAGAAAAGTGATTAAATTGTTCATGTTTTGAGAAGGGTTGAGAAGACTATTCCCTATTTCCCGAGGCTGGAAGGGAAGATTGATTTTATTACTGACAATCAAATGAAGAAGTTTGGCTCTGTGAAACAATTAAGGAAGAACGTTTTTTCAGTAGAAGCTGATTTGAAAGTTTTATCAGAAAGTTCGGTTGCTCATAAGAAGGCATGAAATAAAATGACCAAGTGGTCGTACAAAATAGAGAGCTCAATCAATGATCATGAAATTGCTATTGAAGATATAAGAAGGTTATCAAATGAGCTTGCAATTGCTTTCAACATGCTTGACAGAGAAACGGTTGAAAGGTTGAACCTTTTGTCATCTCAGAGAGCCGATGTTCCTTCAGTGAATGATTTGCAAGAAAGAATGAATGTTTTTCAATCTGAATTCTTGAAGGTTTCATCTTTCAAGGATGAAATGGTCTTGCTGAAGAATCAAAATTCTGTATTGTCCAAAGATAACAAGAATCTGCAAATCAGAATTGATACCCTTGAAGAAGTAATCAGAGTCCAGGAGGAGACTATCAGAAATCAAGATCAGATTTTTGCGGACCAACAAGAGACTCTCAAAACTCAGGGAGAATCAATTTCTGAAGACAAGAAGGAGATAAAGAAGATGAAATTTGTTCTTCATGATCTTATAAAGAAGGAGAAGGAAAGAGAAAAAAAATGATTGTTGTATTTGTTTTCTTTTGGAACTTGTCTTTGTTTTGTAATGACTCTTATGATCCTTTTCTTTTATCCATTGTCTTGTATTGCTTTACTAACTCTTTCAGACAATTCAAGATTACTCTTTTCTTTTTGTAAATCGCAAAGGGGGAGAATGTTTACAAAGGGGAGAATGTTTTACAAAGGGGGAGAATGCTTTACAATGCTCTTAAGGAAAATCTACGAATACAATCCTTAGGAAAGTCCATACCTAAGGGGGAGTTAGTTGTATTCAATTTCTTATTCAAAAGGGTTTTCAATAACTCAGGGGGAGATAAGTATTTCTTGTTACAATTACATTGTGTGTTGTGCTTTCCAAAAAGGGGGAGATTGTTAAGTGAAAAGTCTTCTTTTGACTTCTATATCATGTTTTGGAAATCACAAATGTATTATATCATATGTTTGTAAATTACAAATTGTCTTTTATCATGTTTATTGTATCGTACAATGTCAATCGTACCATACTGACTCTGTCAATCGTATCGTACTGACTCTGTCAATCGTACCATTCTAACTTTGTCAATCGTATCATACTGACTCTGTCAATCGTATCGTACTGACTCTGTCAATTGTATCGTACTGACTCTGCTATTCAGATATTCATTATTTGTTTTGGTACTTAGTCAAAAACACTCATTGCATATGAATCATACTCATGTTTTACTTTTCTATATATCTCTTGTCTTAACAAAACGATGTCATTGAGTTAGTTACAAACTAATCAAAACGATGTCGTGATTTCTGTTTCAATATGACCGTTGGAGAAAATATGACCGTTGGAACTCGAGGCCTATAAATAGGAGGTCATTTGAAGCTGAGAGAACAACGATGAATGAAGAGAACGAATGAAGAGATTCTGTGAACTACAAAGATTCTAGAGAGAGACACTGTGACTTCATTCATCTGCCTTGTGCGTCTGGTTATCGTATCGAGGGATTTCAAGTAATTGAAAGACAGAGGTGGCGATTACCTACAAAATCGAGGGCTGCCAGGGATATGCAGACATACATGCCAATCATCGTATCGAGGGCTTCCAGGGATAGGCAAACAGACGTGTCGATCATCGTATCGAGGGCTCACCAAGGTGTTGGTGAGACAGACCTTTTGTCCTAGGTGAAAGGATAACCCTTCTCTTTGGGTTAAAAGTATTGTAATACTTTTACATTTCCACTGTTACTTGTATTATAAAGGGATTTGTATTGTTTCATTTCTTCTTTACATATTCAATTGTAATTGTTTCAATTACAATCATTCTATTACATTTTGTATTGATTGATTCTATACGCTTTAAGGTAGAATCATTCATCTTTATATTACTCTGATCATTGTGTTCACCTTGAATACAATTGTTTTACATTACATTAGTATTACAATACATCATACCTTTTATATTCAATACAATTGTGGGTGTTTGTATTTGTATTAGTTTAAGATCATTTAAACTAATCTCTTTTTTGCTAAAACTCAAAGGTTTTAAAACCTACAATTCAGCCCCCCTCTTGTATTGTTCTTTCTAATAGACATACATATACATATATTTGATCCAACAGTAAGAATTATTATTCTCAACAAAATGGAAAATATTAGATCTTACCCTTTTTATATTTTGTAGTTTTATTTTTTATCTCAAGTCACTTTAATTTAAGAATGTTTAACAGGAATTCAAAAAAATTTAATCTAAATTCCATCTCTTCGTTTAATTATTGAAATTTCTTTTCATGTGTTTTTTCATCTAGGAACTGGTTTTATGAAATTTAACACTATTTACCTTGATTTCTTTTTGATAAATTTTTATATTTATAGATCCTTTGGGTATCTTGTTAAATTCATGAATCTTCACTTTAAAAACATTCATAAAAACTTATTTCTCAAAAAAAATAACTCTTAGGAACACATAATTAATTAAAGAAACCATTTCATTGTAAAGTGAGAATGATACCTTTTTGATATTAACCAGTTATGTTAGAGTACTAAAACTATTCATATTTTCAGTAATTCAAATTCCATTGAAAATACCTCTTATCCCATCAATTATTTTTCATCATGTATTTCTTTAATGAATTTGAATATGTAGTTTTCAAAATCTATAAGTACATCCATCAAATAGTCCTTATCCTCAAGGTATAAGTCTTTGGAATATTCAATGGAATCAATAGTAGAACTAGAACACAAATCATTAAAATAATCATAATCAATAGATTTATTAATACTCTTATAACTCTAACTGCTTTTTCTAGAGGTTTTCCTTCCATCACATTTTTTCTATTATTATGAGTTCAATTATTCTACCTATTTTTTAGTTTCTTGGTTGTAACAATTATATCATAATCATAGGAATTGAGTTTAATTTTTTTAACTTGGAAAATTGTAAAAACACTTCAAACCATCAGTTTATATATTCTGATAAAAAACTAGCCATGAATATTTAAGATCTATTTAGTGAAACCATTTTTTAAATAAATTTTAATAGAACATTATAGATCCAGTCTGAGAGAACCTAGGAATTGATACTACATGTATGTCCTTATAGATAGTTATAGAAAACCCTTATAATGGAATGAATCTAGTATAGTTAAACTTTTTACTAACATAATAATATTATTTTAAAAATTATTCCCCTTATTTTAAAAAACTATGATGTTTCATAATAATAATTTATCTTTTCTAATTTAACCTAGAATACACCTATATGAAATAAAATTAAAATAGAAAAGAATTGAATAGTTGTTTTTACAAGGTCCATCTCCTCCTGATAGTCCTACTACTCATTGTGCTCAGGATGTCTAATTCTTATAGTCTTGTCTAGTAATTTTATCATAAATAAAATGGAGTTTGGAAGGGATCATCTTGTACTCACCCACCATACTTCACAGGTTTATTTTCCACTATATTACACAAGTGAGCTATCTAAATATATAATTAAAGTGAAATCTTGCCTCTCCTATGGGTTATTTATACTAACATTACAATAGTTATATTTAGAACATAATTATTCATAAATTAGGTCAAAGTTATATCCTGATATTTCAATATGATCAATATAGTCTGATCCACTTACTCAACACATAGGATCTTTAAATTGATGTTGGTATTTAAGAGCTCAACATGAATATCAGACTATATAACCCTACATTGATTCTATTTGTTCAGAATCTTCTGATTGAGCACTATCACTCAAATCACTAAGGAACCTGATTGACAATATGTATTCTATAGGAACTCCTAATTGTCTGTCTTTAAAACTACTCTTATTCTTCAAGAAACATAACCAAAAAATGTTATATGTAGATTATACAATGACATCCAAATAGTATAATAATCTTTCCTAGATATCAAAAAACAAAAAACATGGGTTGGCACTTTCTCAGATATTGACCAACTACATTCGGTCATATTCTTTTCTTTCTATTCTTCCATTTCATTGATTTTATCTATCCATAAAAATTGTTAATCACCCGTATATTTTATACAGACTAGGATTTTCATCATAGTGAAACATAATATATCCTATTATTATTTCTCAAGATTTACTCAATATCTCTTCACATTTATATAGCTCCCCCGAACTGGGTGTAAAATACCAACTTTAACTTTATTATTTTTCTCTTCCCAATATTACTTTAAAGGAAACTCAAAATAAAATTGGGTTATATTTATATTACTATAAATTGAAATATTTTTTCTAATACATTCATGTAAACTAAATGAACATCATTCATGGATCACACATCATGATCTCCACATTTTCTCAAATGGTTTCACATGGGAGTGCTTCCATGTATTCCTATTTTTTATTTATGTAATTTTCTCAACGTGTATTAAAAAAATATTGTTATTTAATTTTTCACATTATCATACCACTTATCTCAATCAAAAATGTCTTCCATGAATCTTAAAAAGGATCAATATTTCTCAAAATATTTCTATAGTAACTACATTTAGACATTCATCGTGGATATGTAAAAATTTGGTAGCATCATATATAGCTTGGATCTTCTTTTTTTATAGATTCCATGAAAAAAGTATATATTTCTTCTTTTTAATAGATACAATACCTATTTCCACAACACTAGTTAATTAGTATCATTCTTGGAACATAAATTCAATCCAATACTTCATCAAATAAACCATGGACCTTCCAAACCTCTTCAGATCACCTCAAAATTGCTCCAAATTGTTGTAATAATTATCAAACTAATCCTTAATTCTTTCAGAATGTTTTCAAGGTCCATTTATTTATTTAAATACACAAGTAGATTATTTTAAATAAATTAATTCACCTATAATTTTATATTCCACATATATCATTATATCTTTTATCCAAGTTTTATTAATCAATAACTTTAGTATCCAGCATTATATGTAACAATATAATGGTTTTTCCAATATATTATCTATATTTTCTGTCCAACATAATAATGTATTCAATATTCCCATGATCTAGAATCTCTATGTTCTTATGAATGTTGTAGACAAAAATTTCTTACATCATAGTACTTTTCATTGACATGAATATTAGATCCCCATCTATATAGTGTAAGTGATTCTAAATAGAATCATCCCAAATAGTTATTCATGAGAATCCTTCCTTTTATTTCTTTTTAAATAACCCATAAGTTTATGGGTTGTCAACATCATGGTCAGTGAGTGAATTCTTACCCCATAACATATTACTTCACCTTTAAATAATTAAATTAATAATATTATTGGAAAATTTTATGTTTAAAACAAATACATCATCAACCAATAGGTCACTTTACTATTCCAGTATAAATGCTTTCTTATACTCATGTATTTGGGATACATACGATTGTTAGATATGTTAGAGAGGTCTAGAGAGTTGGCCTTGGGTTTAATATATGAATCATAAATATATAGCTCACCAGACCATAATGTGTAAGGTCGAAAATATAATTAGGTTCAATTAGTAGACCTTTAATGGAAAACTAGGCATGGTTGAGTCATGATAGGTTCTTACATGAGTTAGAAAATATATATTATTTGAAGAGGATTATCCATGTTTGATGTAATTGTAGAATATTTAGGATATCATGCCATTAAATCTTCCTAGTGTTGGTAGTGGTCAAACTATAGCCTAGGGTGTTATATAATGGTGATTATTTTCTATGAAATGATTGTTGAGGAAAGAGACTATGTAGAATATAATTTTTCTATATAAGAATTATTTCTTTTGGTGCATGGTTTATTTTCTTCTGGGATTTAAAGATCATGTTATAGTAGTAGGGGACACACTATGATTGGTCTACGTATGATTATGTTGTGTGGGATTAATCTAATCCTTATATGATTTTAAGCATAATGTCCATATAGTATTTACATTTTTAAATGGGGAAAGGAGGTTCACATTTTTACCCCCATAATTGTGACAAGAATTCAAATCCAATGGTACGTATCCCAAAATATTGAATGATGTTTGTTCCATGGGAAATGGGATACATGAGATAAAACTCCATTAAATAGTTCGTTATTCTTTTACGTCTTGTCCTTGAGAGTTTTGATTCCTACTAAATTCAAGGCCCAAATTAGGAACAAGGAGGCCATTCCATGGGGAAAACCTTAGAGGGTTTTTTCTTTGAGACCTACATTTTCAAGCTAAATTTCATGTCATGGATCAATTTTTAGAAATTAAATTGTTCAATGAATTTATTTTAAAATATAAATAAACAAGTTATCCTCAATTTCCCCTAAAACTCATTCGATCCTTCTACTCTCTTATGCACTTCTCTCTAAAATAGGATCTCTCACATTACTCATTATATTCAAATGTCATACATTTTTATGAATTATTACTTATGATTATACCATTAATTTTTCATTCATCTTTTTTCTCATTATTTCATAGACCAATGCAGGTGATTTCTCTTTGTGGATATTTTTTTGGATTTTCACTAATTTTTTATGTCAATATATTTAGGACAGAATCAACAAACAATATTAAATGGTAATATTCATAAATTCATAAGGAAGGGGGTCCAGAAGAAATACTTAATGTCTAATCACATTTCTATGTATGTATAATGTATATTCCTGAGGACCTAATGTGTGATTGACATAAAATATAATTAAATGTTTTATGAATATTTTTTATGTTGGAATTACCTTGTTCAGGTCACAAGTAGACACATGGTAACAATAAAAACTCCAAAATTGGATTCCAAGTGAAGAATTATTTGTAAAAATGAAATGTGGGATGTTGAATGAAACCTGAGGGGTTCCCTAAATGGAACTATGACCTAATAGGTTGAAGATAGATACCCTATTATGATCCTTAAGATTATATTTTTTATAAATGTGATCTATCCTTGAAGTAACACTGGGTGAATATGGGTTAGAGGAATGGTTGTGTATGTGACCAAATTAGTTCGGAAACAATCTTTTAATCACATTGGGAGAGTTCCAAACCATGAGAAAATAAAATTCTAATCTAATAATTGAAACTTTTTTGTATCTGGATAATTCATAAAATAAATTTATCTAATCAATATTTAAAATTTTGAAATAATTTGGGAATCTTATACTTAATTGAGAAGACTATAGTTGTATTTGAGATGGTTCTTGGATGGGATGTTTTCATCCACTAGGTATAGATAAATGTGATATGGTTTCATAGAGGGGTGTTGATCCTCTATAGATATTTATATATTTGATATAGTTCTAGATATAGGTTTTAATCCCCCTCCCCCAAATATTTCAACATATATGAGATTGTTCAGGGGAAGGGTGTCAATTCCCCTGGGTGATCATACATATGTCATAGTTCAAGGGTGTGACATTAGTATCCCATTAGTGATGATATAAATGAGATGTTTTTGAGGAGGGTCATTATCCCCCCTATTTATTTATGTATATGACATGGTTTTGGTAGGGTGTTGATACCCTCTAGGTATTGATAAAAATAGGTGGTTCTAGGGATGGTCATTCTTCCTCCATATGTGTTGATGTTTATAATATGGATTCCGGGAGGGTCAGTAATCTCCCTTGGGTATTGATATATATGAAATTGTTCTAAATAAGGGAATTATTCCCCACTATTTATTGAATTTTTGTTATCATAGACATATGAAACAAGTCAAATAAGGTATTTTACTACTGGGTTCCACCATACAACTCAGCGATCAGCTATTAATTATTTTATTTCTATTTTGAGTTGTTTTATATGAAAAATTATCATTCTCACGGACATACTGTATAAATTTTGGGGCACTATTCATGGTGTCTTATAAATTTCTACTCACACACATCTTGGTCCTTTTTGGGTACCCAAGATGATTTTAGGGTTGTTGGTCTAGTTAAGGTAAAGGCCCTATAACATATCAATAAATCCAACTAGAAGCAATGCTTCTGACTATTTATTAATAATGAAAAAGAGAATTGAAGAGATGGGAAGGGTTAAACAAAGGGACATGCCATCATCCGTCAAAGCACAAAATTACAGATCATAATAGGACATATCATTCCCATAATCAGAGTCATCAGAATTTTCCCATTCAGATTGGGACTTACCCTGATTAAGGATCATAAGAATATCAGAATTAAACATGCATGATAGATTAGAAGATCGAGTACACATAGTGTGTGGTATATTATAGTAGTCTTTCTTCGGCCTTCGCTTCGAGGGGGTAGGAGTGCAGTCTATGGCCCATTTTCCAGACATGAGTGCATCATTGAAATATGTAGGACCACCGCTATCCGCTGCAACCCCCTCTTCCTCCGAGATGTCACCCCACTTTCTTTTTATCCTGGTAGAATTCAAGAGATTATGAATCTCATGATGACAATCAACCTGTTGACTAGTATTAAGATTCATCTCAGTAGTCTCATCACATCGTAAACTTTTCCCAGGACTATCAGTGCAAGCAGGAGACCCTACAACAGCATAGTATTTTTTCTAGTCCCAACTGATCTGGTGGGAGTAACAACATAACCATATGTGGGTTTCATTGCCTTGGAAACATCAACCCGAGCTCTAGAGGGACCATGCATCGGGGATGCCGAGTTTTTTCAAAACATAGAAGGACCATTGTTGGCTGTCAATGGTGAAAAATCCACCATCATTCCCTTCCCTTTCAAAGTTAGATGATGTTTCTCTACAGAAACAAACACATTAGTCTTATTGGAAGATGACTTGACGTTAAGACCAAGGGGCTATGACACATCCACATCATTCCACGTTGATTTACTTCTACGGATATTGGATGGGTGACCCTTCATCCCACAGTTCTCACCGGAAATGTGTCTCCTACATAGTTCCAACCGCCATACATTCATTAAAAAAGTGTCTTTCTTTCAAACTCAACATCAATTTGAATGTCATCTTTCGGAGTGGAAGGTAAAGGCCCTATACTTCATGGATGATTTGGACAGTTGGGGGAAGTTGGGAAATGGGACTATTCTAGTGATTGGTTCTAGTTTTTTTGGATATCTATATTTTTTATTTACTTTTGATTCACTATATACATTGATTTATATGATCTCACTAAATGTTTTCTTTGTTATGTCAATGAGACTTGAATGAAATTTCACATCATTGATATTGTTATATTATAGGTTAATTTGTTTACTGGTGGAATATAGATATGATGTATTTCTATTTTTATTTTATCAAGAGGTTTGTTATTATTTCAACTTATTATGTAATTTATGTTTACCTATCCAGGGGGTATAGAATCCTTATGTGATTACCAGACCATATCCCCTAGTCGGTGGCCCCTTTCATACATGGATACATGTTAGAGGTATGTGGTGACCTGGTCTAGTCATAATGATGGTGAACTGGTTTTATGATGTTACCTATAAGTATGTATCAAGAATTTAGTTGGATTCATATATGGTTTTTTCTATTTAGATAACATTCAAATTCAATTTATTTTTATTTAATTGAATATTCCAAAATATATTAATATTTCAACCCAAAATGGGGTTCATATCGTAGGGACAATTCTACCTTTATAGTTTATTGATGCTTTACTTATGAAAAATAGATGCATAAATTTTCATTAGAGGCTCTTGATCATATTGTTGGTTGACTGATTCATCTACATATGATATATAATATATGTTGGATCTAAGGAAACTGATTTAAAATATGACCCCTTTATGATATGTTCTCTACATAAATGTTTCTATAATTGGTGAACCAGTAATATAAAAAAGAATTATCAAGTTAAATGATTTGAACATCAATCAATAGTTCATGCCTATATAGAGAGCATAATTATTATTTTTGAAACATCTGATGGTGCACACACGTGACCTTTTTGAGATCCAATATATATTATCATAACATTATAGATTATCCTTGTTCAATGTCTTGAATAAATTTTTCAATGTGTCTTGTAACTTTTAGGCCAATAATGGTGTTAAAGGACATAGAAATATTATATAAGAAATTTTAAAAAATAGTTAAATAATTTATAAGTAAATTATTGGAAATGGGAATTCAAGGAAGAGATAAAAACAAGGAACATGAATATGTAATTGAAAATTTCACTAAGAATATAATTTATCCCAGCTCATCACGTCGAGGTCGCATTTCACAAGATGAGGTTCCTAGTTTTTCAGAAAAAGAATCATCCAAATAGGCTATCATTACAATCTCTGTTGTGAAAGAAGTAAACCCCCAGTAATCTTCTTTATATCTATTATATCAAACTTCTATGCTTTACGACTCATGCTTAGTGGTGGGAAGTAAAGGTGAATAGGAATTACCAAGATCATAATATGATAGTTGGGTGGAATTATTTATCTTTCTGTTATGGGATTCACCTAGGTATCTGATTCACATTTAAAATGTGTTCCATTCTTATTTTTATATTTTATTCATGACCAAAATCAGATAATGCACATAGAACAAATAATTCATCATGCATTTATCTGATTACTCTACCATTACCAAAAGTTGAAGGAATATTCCATGCCCAATTCATATTAAAATTATATTTACCTTAAAATTAAATCTTTATAGTTCCATTGAAATCCAATTTTCAATGGGGTATTTGTTGGAACTCTATTTTTATAAAAGAAATAATTTCATGATTGCTTTATAAATAACAATGAATTTTCAAAGGGGTAGAAGATAGTTGGACACAAATCCAGCCTCACCTGGTTCATTAATGTGATCATGTCCCCATCCTTCCAAGACATTCATGTTCATTGGAATTCATAACACTGTACCATCAATGCCAAAGTATCATGTATTACAAAAAAAATCATCTCTTATCAATCATGTATCATGCACCTTGTCTAAAAGAACTAGCTTATCCAAGTGGTTACCAATGGTTATTTAATAAATCATCTCTCATTACCTATACAAGGACCCGTGAAATCCTATTTTAATTCATACATGATGACTAATGATGTAGTACTGGAGCTTGAGTGGATAAATATAAAAAATAGTAGAGTGTATATAATCAACACACAATTCCTCATAGCTTCCCTTTAATGTGATTTTTGAATCCAACCTAAAAGGAAAAGAATGGTAGTTTAGAGTATTTATATATTTCAAATATTTCATCCATAGTGATTCCATTTTTCTCATGTCATCACAAATACCATATCATATGAACCTTTTTAACAGGTTCTTCTATTATACAAGATCATGAAATTTTTTCTCTTTGTCTATCCTAAAGGGTTCATGCCAAACATATCCTTAAGTTTCTATGCCTAAATATTAAGGATTATACAACTGAGAACCTATTCACTCAGATATGTAAGTTTGAATGTTTTTCAACATCTGATATCTTATTCATATTTATTAGTAGTTTTATTCATATTATTCATGCTCAGTTCCCCTAATTAGGCTCTCATAGAAACTAATTCACTTAACTGGGTATACATACACCCATTCATTTCAACAAAGCACAAAAACCCTTGTTTCTAATAAATGGGATCTTATCATGTATAGTCCATATAAATAGTTTCCCATAATGCCTAGTTAAACTAGTTAGGTTCCTAGTCACCCATTTCTTATAATTGAGTGCCTATCTACACAATTCACAAAACAAGGTTCCCCTTCTCCCATGTTTTCTACGATGGATTTCTCTTTGTTCCCAATACATAGCTGCGATAAAACCCACATGGGATGCTGAATCACTAAATTATTTTAATTAACCCAATTTAACATACAAGAAATTTTTTTTGAACATTGCATCCGAAACCAACCAAATACTAGTCCAAATATAGTGACCCTCCAAATATGTGTAAGCCACGACTATTACCTCATTGATAATCTCATTCTTTTGAACTATAAATGAGTTTTACTTACCATGGTCGACCAAGTAGGTGTAGTGTCTAGATATGGTCTCATTAATGATACCATACCTTATGATCTATCAATAAGCCATAAATTCTAGGATCCTAATACTAGTTGTCATCCTCAACCATACCCTCTTAAATTTCGTCACCCATTGATATGATGAAACAAAATGGGTTTCTCATGTTTAATTCACACAGAAAACAGTATTATTATATTCTTCCTAGTATCCCATTTCATATAACATTAAACTGATAAGAATAATCCCTCATAATATAACCATGAACAATATGATCAAATGGCCCTTGTTGTATGACCTTAAATGGTGCATCATAGTCCTGGTTTTGTGGCCTAGAAAGGCATATCATTTAGTGTTGAAAAAATTACTTAAAAAAGACACTTCACTAGTCACGGTTACACGACCTTAAAATAAACCACAATGGTCCTTAAGGCACAAACATAAAGGGTATGTCATGTATCCTTAAAAAACAGCAAACTATTTTGGTTCTCATTCCCATTATAAGGATACATAGGAAGGCCCTCTCATATTTCCAACAATGACTCCAAAATACCTATCGCCTCCCTCTATAGAAATAAATTCTAAAAACCCCAATTGTATATAATTAAAATATAGTGTAACCAATTAACATAGGAAATATTTATAACCACTAATACATATATACATTTACATAGATGCATAGTAGCGATAGATAACTACTGGGATGAAGGTAACCATTATCATTACTGAGTAGTATTTCATGATTATTTATTAAATCTATAAGATAGTCCCATACTATTTTATAAGACACCTTAAGGGATGATATTTCCTCCCATACTCATGATCATTTACAAATTTGAATAGACATCGGTATATACCACTACCCACCTACCTTTGGAATGAAGGTCTGCATCTAAACAATAAACCATGTGTGTGATATGCACAAGGGAACATATACACTTCAGTTTTAAGAAATAGATTTCCTCTATAATTTTCTAATCAATAATATAATGCTTTACATTCTATGTATTATAATTGAATTATTTTTCTTGTATAATGAATTTGGATTATATTGAGTACCGAACTACAATTAAGAATTTATTTAGATGTTTTATGTTTTAGGTGTCAGATTTTTCAAAAAAAATTAACTATCTTTCTTGATTAAAAAATACATGGGTAGAGGTACTTTCGGTCAGACTACTCACTTAAATAAAAAATAATTCCTTTTCTAGAATAGTGGGGTTTGTCTATTTGTCTATCAAATATTAGTCCTAGAAGGCTTATAGAATTAAGGTGATTTTAGTACATTACATGAATGGGTTTCATTTACCATATAAATAGGATTCATTTGAATATGTGTAGGTATAATTGTCTTTTAATTTGGATTATTAACAAAAGTTAAATATTATGTAAATGGATACACATAAATATAATTTGAAAATATTCATTTGGTGGTTGGAATAAGATTCCAAACTAAACCATTTGAGTAATTCAAACATGTAAATGGAATAACCTGAGATAATATAGTGATATTAAATCCCCTTTATAATGATATGTTTTATCTTACTTGAAAAGAAAACACATTTCAATATTTTGATCATATTTTAGGATAGTTCATGAAAAATCTATGTTCCCCTCGATAATCATTTTTATGTAACAAAATAAATTAACAAACCGAATTTGATTCGGTAGAAAATATTGGAGATTGAATTTTGTGACACATAGCTATGAAATCCTAATATGAATATGTTTCCAAAAGAATAATTTTGAGTGAATCTATATGATTGATTATGATAAATATTTATTCTCTCAACTATAAATGATTCATATCTTATATGACTGGCATAATGACCAATATAAATATCAATTTAGTGACAGAAACATAATATTAGACACATTACTAAGTGAAATATGGATATTTTCCATCTAACACACATGATGATTTTAAATCAATACATAATTTTGGTGGGAACACTTTTGTTAAAATAATTTATTAAATGGTTGTTAAAAATGGTATTCTTATAATAAAATATTTTATTATAGATATATTGATTCATTATAATTCTTAACTTTGAAATTGATATTAGTTAAATAATAATATTAATGTGATAAAATTCATAGAATGATGATGATACATAAGAATTGATATTATGAAAGGGGAAATCTATGTTTTATAGAAACACATTACAAGGAATCATATTGTTCATGTTTTTTCTACAATTTAATCTAGAGGCTAATGATAGTTCAAAAATTATTTAATTAATGTTTCATAGGAATTGGATGAAAATTAACATAAGTAACATTTGTTTACACTTGTATAATCAATACTATTGAGTGTTATAATACATTATGAGGTAGATGTTTTCCTTTATTGATTATTCTAAATGTTGGATTTATTTTATATTTAATAATTGAAATGTTTTAATAATTTGACTGATTTCAATAAGTTTTTACAATTTTTTACAACGTTTTGGGAATAAATGATTTTTACATGGTAAGTCTAGGCATTATTAGTGTTTTTAAGGTACACATGGGTTAAAGTTAAAACTGGAAGAATAATTGTTATTTTGAAATTCTAATAATCCTTCCAAAAATAAATATTCATGTGTATTGAAACCTACAAGAGGTTTAGGAGGGAATAGAAATGATTTTGATATGATGCATTTTTTTGGGTTACCCAAATGGGTCTGAGAAACTCCATGGAGTGTCTATGTCAGGTATCTACATTATAAAAACAATTATTTGGTTCTGAAAGATATATAATAACAAATTAATATTATATGATGGTTGTAAATGTGCAAGAGTTCAATTTTAATAAATTAATTAACGGAGCCTTTATTTTTAATTAAAATAATGAATAAAAGGTTTACCAATTCCAGGATTTGTATTAATAAGCATATTAGATCTATATAAATGATTTTTCTAGTCATCTTATTTCACTAATTTGTTGAGAGAAATTTTCTGTTAATATAGAATTTTTATGAATAATATGATATGATGAATTTAGTACACATCATTTATCAGTAAACTAATAATATAACATAATTTTCAATAAGAGAAAGATAAAAGGAGTTTTATTCTAGAAAAAATTCTATCCAACAGATTTTTTAAAATATAAGGGAATGATCCCACAACCTTTTGGGGAATATTTTAAATAATAAATTTTTCTTTTTTGAATAATTATCCATTGACATAGAATAAAATATTTGATAAGATAATTGTTGTTCATTTTTAAAATAATTCCATCTATAGGAAATTAGAGTTATTTTCTAAACATGAATTAGTCTGTGTATCTTATCTAGATATAAATATAGTTTCTATGAGGTTGGTGGGAGTCTGTTTGGATTTTGAGAAATAAAAAATGTAACAAATTAAATATTATTCATTCCAAAATAAAATTTTACTTTCTCACTAAATGTCCCAAAATATTTTAACACGTGTCGTTAAAGAAATAATATAAGGTGACATATGTTTATAAATTTAGTTTCAATACTTGTTAAAAGAGTTAAACATTTAGATTATGATTCCTAAATATCAATATTATTCAAAAAACTTCCTTCATAGATGCATCTCACTAAAAATTTTAGTGGGAGGGTATTATTAAATGATCACATAGAGATTTTGTAGGAATTACATTGAGATGAGATTATTTTAATGAAACCATAAATGTCTGTGTAATGAGTTTAACAAAACCCTAAATGCCCAAAAATATAAGGCTGATCAAAAGACTATTATATATGATATGATGATAGAGGTGTTTGTGTATGATTTTTTAATGTTATTAAAAGGGTTTAATAATATAAAATGTTTCGTGTTATATATACGGCAGACTCTACTTTATAATTCTTTCATTTTTTTGTATAAGATCAAGAAGTGAAATTAAAATTGACCAATAAAAGTATGACTTTAAGTCATCTGTAAATAATGTATTTCATGGAATATTAAATTTTGTGGCGAAATTTTAATGTTATCATGGGTAATATTTCATATAGAGATATGAAATATGCTCATGATGAAAAAATAGGATTTTCATGCTAGATGGCCCATGAATTAAATCACATAGAGTGTCATACTCTAGGTCTTTGGTATACAAGGGGTGTATTTTTCATATTTATATTTCCTCATACCTGAGGTTGAAAATATACCTATCATGATAACAGTCAAACTTTTATACCTTTATTATGAAATCCTTGAGTCTCATATATTAATCAGGTTGGTGGGTATATTTTTTTATCATGCCTTTGGTTAGAGGATAAACAATATTTTAGTGGTCCTCTCATTTGATGAGTATGAAATATGGAACAATAATATAGATATATTGTGGATGTATAAAATTATAACTAGATAAGTTATATAATTTGATTATCAATCAAATGAGGTTAATAGGTTGTGATTATCAATATGGGTGAATGAAAATTGATGTTTTCATCAACCAAATCTTCCTATAATCAACGAATAAAGAATTTTTTAGTAGCTATATGGTATATACATACATCATGTCCCATGGTTACTCGATGAATTTTTCAAAGCTATCAAATATAAACTCTTTATTGTATATGATATATCTTGTTTTCACAGATATAGATATATATGTGTTTGATTTATATCACACCAGATCCATTAATCACTTGAGTATCACTAATATTTTACTAAGGGAATCACTTTTATAACTTTTATAGATTGAGGAATTAATATTTATTTTCAATGATATAATGTATTTTTGGGTCATACATTGTGATTGAATAAATATGGAATAATATTTACTCCAAGAGATTCCCTAAATGTGCTTTAGAGTTTTTCAAAGAGACATTCTGGATGAATATTTTAAAGGTGTTACAAATGATGTGATACATTGAAAATTTTATGATATCTTTCTAAAATTATTTTAGAATATTTCCAAAAGTGGTGTTGGTAATGGTTTCATAATTTATTTAGTACGATGCAATTAAATTTGAAATGGAACAAAGTCTATGATTCGTTATTTCAAGTGGGATATTGCATGAGATATTCCCTAAATCCAAGATAATAGGATGGTTTTTCGATATTATTTTATAAAATATAAATATTTTATATGGTATAACATATGGGAATAAGAAATAACACATGGTTTGTTAAAGGAACATAATAAATCATGGTTATTCATATGTCATGATACTTAAAAACCAATAATATTATATGATTGATAAGGTAGTTTAATGTTAATTATTAACATTTATGGATCTTCTACTAGTAGTTATCCTCAATAAAACATTAAATTTGATATAATTTATAGATAATAATGGAGGAATACATTTTATGAATGATTTAATAGATGACTCATTAATTCATAAGTTTTATAATGTATTAATTAATGAATAAACACTCAAAAATATTGCATGACCAAAAAAAAGGAGGCTAGCACGAATGAGATTGTGGTCATTCATTCCTAATTATGCCTTCTATGTATTATCTCTAAAATATCACATCTTACTTCATCATTTTTCCTATGATTAATTAGTATATCATGGATTTATGTAAAACCCCACTTGAGTATTAGGTGATTTATATGAACCTATATATATACCAAAGAGGAAAAAATATGTTGGTTGAATCTCAGTGTTATTCATCATGTATATGAATAAGGTCAATGGTAGTAGTTACAATTAGGGTAATGTAAACAAATTTATTTATTTTCTATATATACATAGTCAAATGTTTCTTAAAAGGTGATTTTGGGAATATAAAGATTCTAATTTCATCTTCTACCTTAAATAAGAGACGTACAATCCACGAAAACACAATAAAAATTATTTAAATAGATCAATGTAGAAATAATTATCTAAACAATCTCTGATTAAACTGCATGTTTTATTTTTTATCAATTGTTTATAGACTTTATTAAACTGCATTTTGGATTTTTTATGTGTCATAGAACATGAAATACAAATTAAAAATTCATCAAAAATCTAAAATAGTAAATATTCTTAATAGTTATATTCCTAATGAAATTGATGATATCGTTATAGTTGAGACCATAATCGTTTTTGGAATTTTGTAATTACATGACCTTAAATTGACATATTTATAGTGTGTTTATATACTCTTTGAGAATTTTTCATAGTAAAAAAGTAAATTGTTCATATATAATTGTCAACATACTGCAGATTAATAATGAAGAGTAATATATACTATAATTTATTTATTAATAATACATTTTGATGTGTTAAAATGTATAGTAACTATATGATATGTGAATATAATATATTTTAATGTGAACAGAATTTATTAATTGTGTTATTAAAAATATATAATTAGAAATTAAAATTTGAATATGATAATATAATATTATACAATAGTTGTTCAATTTGAGGAAGATGTATTAATTAGTTTAACCTCTTGATTGGTGTTGGATGAATTCCCACCACAGTTATGATCCTTGGAAAAAGACTTGAAGAAAAATAAAAGTAAACATAAAGTATCATTTATTAATTATTGTAAATTTTTATACAAAAAAAATTAATATTTTTACCCTGATTATTTTAAGAGTTTTTCAAAATTGTCAAATATGACCATTATGTTTTCAAATGAATAATATTTTTTGTATTTTTCCTTTAAATAGATGATGAAGATTCTGAATATTGTATTTAGTGATTTTCAAATACAAAAAAAATTGTACTTCATAATATTCAATTCAGTTGGGAGTTTGAACTCTCCAATGTTCTTCATTATTGAGAATTTAAAGGTGCATTATATATTTTTAACAAAAAATGTATTGTTAATCGAAATTATTAAAATATAATACATTAATGAAACTATATTTTAGTTCAAATTCAATTTTTATTATAATGTGAATCTGTTGTTTAGAAAAGGGAAGAATCGAAATTTATCCACTATAGTTTGTGACATATATCTTTTTTATAAATCAAGAATATAAAAAACATTTGATAAGTTTACAAATTTTGATTTTTAAAAGATAAAAAATAATAATAAATGTTATACTATTTAATGAGTTTGAATATATAGTAATTATAAATAAAAATTATTGAGTTTTTCATTTTGGGGGGACATTTAATTATCTACACTAAAGACTGACATTGTAGTTTTAAAACTTTTTCATACAAGATACGCATGATTAATAGAACTACTGTAGTTTTTTTATTTTTCAAACATTTTCTATGGAAACCCACTATGTAATATAACAACGATACGGTTAAAATAATATTTCAAAAATATGAAATACCAAAATTCATAGAGTATTTAATGATCTATGAAATCAAAAAAATAATTTATTTGTAAGAAATATATGAAAAATTGAATATTTCTAATAAGTATAAAACTATTAGATAAAACCAATTTTATATGAATGTACCTTAATAAATACAAAAATATAAATTTAATAGAAAATATGGAATTTTATTAAATTCAAATGGACCTCTAGTTTTACTATTTTAGAGAACTAGAAAAAAATCTTACATATCATAACCTTACAATACAACTTGGACTCTTCTACTCAGTGTCTATTTTTTCATTAAAATAGGGTACATAAGGTTACAACCCTATTTCATTTAGGAAAAAAATTTCTTCATTCAAGGTTAATTTTCATTATTTAGTGTTATAACTCTTAATAATAAATAATCATTTTTAATCCTTGTCATTTTTTTAAAAAATCATGGATGAGAATGAAAAAATACATAAGGGATGTAAAAATAATGGAAACCCATTAGTTTAGGGGAAAATAGAAAATCCTATTAAAATGTTTAACTTTTCAAAATAAAACATTGACCAAATAAATATAACATATCTACATCCAAAAATAAATATTTTCTCGAATAAAACATTTTATCCCCATTATTATTAAAGAAAATCATTATGTAAAAATGACTTTTATGACAACTCATGACAAAACTCATTGAAAACCCAGACATTCACCTTTAAAAGTTAAAAAACCAATTCCTCTTGAAATCAAATCATTTCTATAAAAACCATTTTCAAGGAAAAAATATTTATATTGGAGCATCATATTCAAAACATATGTCCACTCATGTTAATCACAAGTCAAAAATAAGTAGGGCATGGTTAATTCCCTAGGAGTAACCTGCCTAGTTATCTCCCTCATTTTTCACCTTCATAGACTAATCACTATCCAATGAATTGATGATATATATGAGGCTCACCCATTATAACGAGCTATATCAAGATAAACCATCGACATCAATAATGATCAAGTACCAAAGTCAAAATAATAAATGTTAATCTTATACATTTTCATTATTAAACCATGTCAAAACTCATTCTAACCTATAAGAAATATACTTTAAATTTTTTCAATATCATAACATGAATTGTCCTTTTTGGTTGAATTATTTTAAAAATGAAACATTTTCAGATGTGTGGGAATAATATCTAAATTGAAATACCATTTTATCTTGTAAATAAATTTGAAAATGAATAGTGGTTATGAAAGTGGTAGAATTCGGTCAAGATATAAACGTTTAAAAATATTTTATTTTTACATTTTTAAAAAATTCATAAATTAACCATATAGAAATCATTGAGAAGATTTAATTTTAATCTTTTGTAAATAAATTAAAAGAATATTCAAATAACATTTAAAAATACTTTAAATAATAAATAATAACATTCTAGAAATTTTTAAAATAACTTAAATATGAAAGAAAAATAGTTGGGAGAAAAACATTAAAATAATATTTTTAAAATATTTTTTTCCAAAATTATCATCTAACATCATACGTTCTATAACTCCTAAAAAAATTATTTACTTATTTCATATATTAAGTATCAATTTTATTTTTATTCCATTATAATTATTTTTTCTATTTCATTTGTTATTATATTTTATTTAGTTACTAAAATGGCAATGTTTATATTGGACTTTTTATGGTTGTTTGATTCAAAACCTAGAAAAAACATCAATGTTTTGACCGTGGTCAAACAGGATATGATTAAATTATGAAAAAAATATTAAACTTCAATAATTTTTATTTTTATATATTAAATAAACTTTTAAAACCATCATATTAAGGTTTTAATGGAAAAAATAATGACATCATTTCATGGAGACAATAGGCTTATACATACGTAAGAAAGATGTATTAATTTTTCTACTAGGTTAAATAGAAATAATGTAGAAAACATTTTAATTTTAAAAAAATCATAAATTTGTTATAAATTTTACATTTATTTATTATTTTCATCCTTATGACTATCCTTATAAAATAGAAATGAAAAATGAATCATGGCACCTCATGGAGGGGGTAGTCCACACGTACGTGCAATCAATGTTGTCATTTATAAACAGATGGTGGGGGAAGAGGGTAAGTGTATAGTATATTTAGATAATAATAATTAATTCATAAATATCATAAATATTCATTTTATCACTAATTTTAACCACCCATTTTTTAGGTCAGGATGCCTATGAAGATGACATAAGAGAGGGATGAATTGTGTATTTTTTAAAATCTTGACAAATTAAAATGTCCCTCTTGATATGAACCGATCATTTCTTTCTCTATTAATGTCGAGAAATTAGTATAAATAAATGATGGAAAAGAACAAAAGTATGTATTTTGGATCAGGGCATACAAATCCCCTAGTCTACTATATCGACGCTCTACTCCATGAGCTTGGTGATTTCTAATAGTATGTCCTCTTATCACAATACCATTCAATCCCCAAATAAGTGTAGGAATTTGAAATGTTGTAAGGATTTTATAAGGCCTTCTTGTTCTTTTAAAAGGGTTTAAAATATCCACAGATTATTTTGAGAAGCTGACACTCCCCCATGACTGAGGCCAAGCATTTGATACTCCACCCAATCAATAACGATTGATTTTGTAGATGGTACAAGGTCAACTTCACAGTTAGAATAAAAACATACATATTAAATTAGGATTTCAATATATTACAATAGCAGTATCAAGATAAACATCAATGCTTAGTATTTTTCTTCATCTTTAAACAGCAGTAAATAGATGATATAATTATTTTTCAGGATTAATTCATCTTTACACCGTGATAGAATAGGAATAAACAAATAATTTTAATTCTCTACTCAAAATTTTTGAGCTTTTAATATGAATATTTTCATCACCTTATTTATAAAAGAGTATTAACATATCCACTTTTATTCATTGTGTATATTCTTTTCTTACCATAGATATATATATATATATATATATTAAATATCCAATAGTTGTAACATTATTCCTCTTCTTTAGTATGACCAAAATTAATAGAGTTAATAGCCTTCGTAAATATCCAATGAATAGTGTAGCACTGTTACCTCTTTATTCATGTATAATAAGTCTCTAATAAATGCATTCAAAATATTTTGAATAACTCCACCAATAATATCTTCATAATAATAGATGCATAGAACAATTTAAAACTCTTATTTAAATTCATTCAACCCTATTTCAATATAGTGATAACAGTTCCCAAAAAGTAGTAGCATAATTAATCATGAATATTTGAAATCAAATCATTCAAATAGATTTATAACATCGCTTATGATTTAATTAAATTAATGCGACCCATTGAATTAGTTTTAACAAATTTTTTAATGATATATACTTTCATCGAGACTATTTTAGAAATCGTATATAATATATTTATATAAAACTCTATCTTTGACCAATGAAACGTTGGGTTGAACTATATAGCGTAGGGTTCCTTCCAACTTATGGTTCCTTAACCATACTTTCATATTCATGTAACGTAGGGAAAAAAATTTTCATAGGGATGGTAATCCATACATTCACGTTTTTAGCATAATTTCCCGAACATAGCATTGAGTAGCCATATATTCAATTTCCCAAATGTTGGGTTTATAAGTAGTAAAAATAACTATAAATGTGTGGTTCATGATATATATACTTAATATCAACTGTAGGGTTGGAGATTCATAGAAAAACTATTCACTATAGCAAAGGATTTATTCCTTACGCTAAATTTTTCAATGTAGGGTATGAAAAGTGTTACTAGAAAATGTAAATTACTTAAGTTCATAATTTACTGAATTTTTTGATACATTGATCATGAGATTCATCCTTAATCCCACAATAATTATTTTTACTAAATCTCAAAATCTTTCCAAATGTTCACGAATCTAGTCAATCTGACTTCAATAACTCCCAATATCCTTTAAAAACTGAATCAATAACATTTTGAAAACCTCCAGTTGGAAAACTACATTCATAAACATTGACTTTCCATCTCTCTATTTTTTGATCGATTCTACAGTCTCTAGAATAAGATGAAAAATAAATACTGTAGTTTTTCAAATATGATCATTGTAAAGTAGAAAAACTTCCTTAGAAACATTGGCGATTTTATATTATCAAAACAACCTTTTCATACATCCACATAAAAAATTATGTTTAGATAATTCCATTATTTATCCAAAAGTATAATAATCTGATGAATTTTTTCAATGAATCTTGATATATCATCATAATTCTCAAAAAACATTAAGCTGAAAACTGCAAAATCACTTGAGCAGCTTCTAACAGTTTTAGTGATTTTTTGCACCATCGAAACAATGGAATAGGATTTCTACATAAACATATGAAATGAAGACAATATTTTTATCCATCTAATGGAGTAGACACATTAATAATCCAATCACCATTTCTTTATATATAAAATAAATACTTTGACATACTAAATCTGAAACACTTAACAAATTTATTAGAAAACAAAGATTAATGGGTTGAAGTAATTATCAAAACTAAATAAAAATGATAATTACAAGGAGCCACAAAACAATATAACCCATTTTTATAATTACAAACCCATAACTTATTATTAAAATTTTCTCCCCCTTTTTTAAGTATAAAAAATATGTGTTCTTCAGTATATTAAATAATACAATAATAATATAAAATAAATTTTGAAAAAATAAATTTTCCCCTATTTTAAAACTATTTAAAATTTGATAGATAAACTTTCCTTCTCATTTAAATAAATTAAAAAATAAAAAATAACTATTTTTCCATTTTAAAATATTTAAAATGTGAATAATAATATTTTCATAAAATACATAAAATCTGAAAAATAATATAGAATATTTAAAAAAAAATTATTTCAAAACATCATATAAATAAATACAACAATATAAACTCCCCATTAATTTATTCTTCCATAAAAATGATATAATCAAGGAGCTATGAAAACATATAAAATATTATTCAATGAATAAAAAGGGTTTTCAATGAATGTATTAAACCATATTATTCATACAATAATATTGAAACATTTAAAGACATACTATATATTTAAAATAACTCTTATTAAGGCTGTGAATAAATATTTATGATGTTAAACAAATTTAAATAAATTATTTTCAAGGAATTTAGATAGTTTTTTTAAATATAATTAATTAATTAATTAAATGAATAATTTCAATGAATTGAATTAAAATATTTTGAAATAATTTAATTAAGGTATTTTCAAATAATTTAATTAATGGATTTTCAACGACTTTAATTAGTTATTATCAATGAATTTAATTAAGGGATTTTAAAACAATTTAATTAAATTATTTTCAAAGAATTTAATTAAAATTTTATGTTTTTCCAAGATGACCAAAACATTTTATTCTAAAAATTGAATAATTTATCTCCAATAGAAGGATGATAATTTATCACATACAATTAATTTAAATACCAAAACATTAAACACATGCTTACATGAAATATAACATTTATATAAATCTTAACAAAAAGACTGATGGTCATTGATTAATAAAATAAATCAATGAATTAATTCATTTGATAAAATAATAGTTTGAAAATATTTAACAGTTTAAGAGTAAGAATAAATAAATATAGAGGAATAAAAGATAAAACATTTAAAAAAATTATCCCCTGTATAAAATAGTTAATGAATTTAATTTGAATATAAAAATTTAATATAAAATACTTTATAGATTAACCATTCTAGCTCTAATAAATATTCTATTAAATGTAAAAAGATATAAGAATATAATAAATTCAAATTATTTTCAAGCCGCAATTTTATGAGATATCGCTGACGTTTAGGGACGTATACCTAAAATGAATCAAATACACATGTCTTTCGGTACCGATATACTTATGGGTTTAATAGTGTCAAAATTTAATGATTTAGGTAACGAAATATGTTTATTTTAATCAAACATTATATAATTAAATCTCGATAATGATTTTGAATAATGAAAATTCCTGACACCATTAAATTTAGGTTTTTTAAAATAAAAATCATTAGCATAATGCCCATTTATACCACAATAAAAACATTTAACATTAGATATTCCTTTTCTATTTGAACCTTTAACAAAATAATTTCTATATAATTTTTCCTTTTCTCCATTACTACCAGTAACATGTTTTCCTTTGTTAATTATATTTTTACTAAGAACTAAATTAAAATAATTATCTCAATCGATAAGAATAATTGAAGCTTTCTTGAAATAATCAACTTTAACCAATATTTATTTAATTTTACATTCATGTAGATCACATGGAATTTTGGATGTTTTAGATCTTAAATCTGCAAACTATTTAGAAAAACTCTATGTGTCATTTGAAATAACATCATATGATTTTCTAATGTTATTATTCACTTTATTTTAATATTAAAATTTATCTTTAATCATAAAACCAGTATTATTAAGATCATATTAAGAAAAAAATCATACTAAGATCTTTTAATGTAATAATATTGTACCTCATCAGTATGAACCATAAGACATTGATTAACATTTTTATTTTCATAATGACTTTCTGAGTTTGTAGTATATCCATTATTTGAACCATCATATTCATTACTAGTAGACTTAATGAAATTATTTCTTTTTTCTTTATATTCATATTTACTTTTAACATTCCGAAATTGATAGTCTGGCTTAAATGAACTTTCTTGTTATACTCAGGGAACGCGGCTTGTTTCCCTTTTTTAAACATCAATTTCTACTTTCCCCTTTTATATAGATTTCCTAATTTTTTAGTATGATGTGGTAGCTCATCACTTGAACCTAAATGAATAGAATCTGAATAAGAAAATCAATTCATCAAATATTTGAGTGAATATATTTACTTTTTTATAAAAAATATGATTTCCAGCTTTTTTTTACATCCATTCTTCATACATCATTGATGTTTGGATCAATTATTTCATCTACAATTCTTCAAATGGAGTGCGTTTTTGATTAGCAGCTGATATTCCATTCCACATAGAAGGTAAAACTCTAAGTAATATTAATGCTTGATATGGTTCTTTAATTGTATTTCCCAAGGAAGAAACATAGTTAACATCTTCTATTATTCTTTCGTTCATCTGAATGATGCTCTCATATTTATACATCCTGAATGTGTCAAATTTATGATTTGTATTATTTTACCTCAGTTTTCTAATAATTCTTGTTCCTTCATATGAAACTTCAATAGTCTTACACATCTCATAGGTAGTAGCACATTGAGAAACAATATTAAATTCATCCGGACCAAGAACATATATAATTCCATTCATGTATTTTTAATTAAAATCATACTCAGCTTTCTTACCAACATCCCTCTTTTTTGGTACTCAAAAAAATTCATAATGTTTTTCAATCTTCACATAAACTTTCACACCAAGATTTTTACAAAGATAATCATGCAATCTTTCCATTATCCATAACTAGTACTCGCCCGTGTGTACGCACGACCATATGGATCAATAGCTATTTTTATTTAAATGAATTCTATTTATAAAACATGAGAAAAAATATTAATGTTGAATAAATAAAATATTGGTTCATGATATAGATATCAGAGTGAATAAAATATGGAAACATTAATATAGTTCTAAAAATTCCCTACTATATCTAGTTTAGGGTGCTGGAAATAACCACAGGTATGTGATGCTCACTCCGATAAATACCCTGGAAAAACAAAAGAAAACCATTAACTATGAGAAAATTAGTACTATAATTGTCAACAAAAATAAAGGGCATACAATCACAGAGTAATATGATAATAAAATGCATGGGGGAAAACCTTATATTGAATGGGAATTACTTTCAGGAAAAAAAAAGATAACCCACCTCCCATTTGATGCCAAGGATTTACCCAATGCTTTTATTTAAACATCATTGAGAGCATCCAGATTTCGATAGTCTAGCTATCACTCCATTCTGACGGCGTACTTTTTCTTTATCTGTCATCTATATTAAATATTTATCGCATGCAATCAAAAGAAGGAAATATAATGATAATGTAGTTTAAAAGATCAACAAACCTTTATTGAAAGCAAGGCAGCATGTGCAAACTCAGCATCTTCCAACTGAATCTTCCTTTGAGTTGAGATACCAACAGTAATGTCCTGCATTAGGATTATAATTATGTGAAAGGTTAGGGGGAAACAGAATTGTAACCGGAGATAGAGAACAATCCATACTAGTGATAAAAAATAAATTTTTACAGGAAGATCCTACAACTCAAAGAACTCAACCTATCTATTATTAGTAGTAGTAATGTTATCCAGAAGCATCACTGACCTTTAGTTGTTGAGGAATATGATGCTTCTGTGTAGTTTCATACTGTGTATTGGTGGCCACTACTTGCTACCTTAAAAACCCACCATCCGGATAGCACGACCCATCTTCCATCTTCATGGGCAGGTTCTCCAAAATGAAACCATTTAAATTAATTGTAAAAACAGACATCTTCAATTAGAAATCCCGAAAACATTGTATAGAATCAGTTATTATAAATGAAAAGTCCAATAACTGTCTTTCAATAAGATTTATCAAATGGAACCCTAATTACAAAGATAGCAAAGAAGACATGTTTCAGTGGAGTAAAAGTATTAAGGATTAAAATCGTGTGACAAAACATGGTTTAGATAAAACTGCAAATTAAATGTTATTTACAGAAACCTTGATATTAAATGGGAAATGTCTTGAATACACAGTATATATTGATGGAAAACATCAAAAACATTGAAAATAAAGAATAAACACATACCTAAAAGTTTTCTTATGCAGGAGACAACATAATTTCAACGTGGATGTTTGATTTTTAAATGTTGGAAAACACATTGAAAATTTCATTTCCTATGAGCATGAACTATTAGAACATATATATATATCTGGAAACACACATGTAGTAGAAATAAAACATATAAACGGAAATAATACAGCAACATCAATTTATAGATTCGATGTACCAATGTATTTTCATTAAGTTACAATGAAGGAATACAATACACTGACATGGAAGTTGTTAATATAATATTTGAATCTGTATCTAGTGATGCCCATTATAAATACCTCATTTCACATTGCATCTACAGCAGCTATAAAATAAACTTGTTTGGGCTAACAGATGCATGTATTATATACAGTAATAAAAAAATGGAGCTTATCTGCTTCATATAAGTCATGTAGAATTAGAGATAGTAAGAGGCGCACAACTGTATATAGCCAGTAACTCAAAATTATATAGTGATGCCCATTAAAAATACCTCATTTCACATTGAAAATACATAGGGAAGGATGGAATAAATACATGTAGTCATGCATACATAAATATGTCTGTATATAAGTACATAGACTATAGGGATGAATAACAGGGGAGGGAAAACAAAGATAAGGATGTACTCATTTCCCTTAATAAAGAATGCAAGGCATCCTGCAGTTCTATTCAGTCACTATTTTTTATAAAATAGTGGTATCAATCCATTAAAATCTATACAGACTTGAAGGTCGTGTTAATATACGAAAAGACACTAATAGATCCAGCAGGAAAAATAAAGTCAATCATGATGTTATTTTCAACCAATGATGAAAAGAATACATTAAAAGGATAATATTCTTGATCATGAATTCAAAAATCTAAGCAGCGATCCATCCCAATATTCCAAACTTGAACAACATGATTAAATCCATCCCATTTAAAGATGAAAAGGTCAAATAGGTAATCAGTCTTGAAATATGAATATGCTTACATATGATGTAGTGTAGCATTTCTTGGTACCAACTTCAACTGAAACACCACTTTGTCCATGATAAAACATGTTCTTCAATGCGAACCCATATCCTGAAGTCAATATAACTCACACATCAAAAACAATAGAAAGGGAAAATAACCAGTAAGAAGTTATAATACAGTAAATGACTAAAAAATATAATATGCATTTTCACATAAAATCAGTAGTAAACCGATGATATTTGTGACAGTACCATTGAAATTGGGTGCCAACTTCATCAGAACTGACACTTTCCTAAGAAAAAACGTGTTCTTGGATGTGAAACAATCTCGTTAATTTAATAGAACAAACACAGTGAAAACTACATAAAGAAAAAATTCCTAGTTAGTTTACAGTATTGAAAAAATGAAGGCTATATAAAGTGCATAAAAACAATATACAACGGATGCTAATAGACATGATTGTGATGTTAATATACCAGAAGACTCTAACAGATATAGTAGGATAATTAAAGTGAAACATGATGTTATCTTCAACTAATAATGAAAAGAAGACATTAAAAAGATAATATATTTGAAAATGAATTCAAAAATCTAAGCAAATATCTATCCTATTTTCTCAAACATGAACAACATGATTAAATCCATCACATTGAGAGATGAAAATGCTCAAATATATGATCAATCTGGAAAATTGAATAAGCATACATTTGATGTAGTTTAGGATTTCTTGGTACCAACTTAAACTAAACCATCAATTTTTACAGGCAAAAACATGTTCTTGGATGTGAACCCATGTACTGACATCAATAGAATTTAGACATCATAAACCATATAAAGAAAAAAATACCAATAATCCATCATCAAAGAATAAATGAATAAAAAAATTATGAATTTAAATATAAAATAAGTAGAAAAGTGAAGAAATTTGCGACAGTACCATCACAATCGGGTACCAGCATCATCATAATTGCCACTTTACCAAGAAAAAACCTATTCTTCAATGTGAAACCATCTAATGAAATTAATAGAAGAAACACAACACAAACAATACAATGTTAAAAATAATAGTAAGTTTACTTCAATGAAAAAATGAATCACAAAATCTAGTATAATAGAATTTGTTCCCAGTACTATGATCACAGTATAGACAATGTATATTCTAAAGAAAAATTATTCTTCAAATGTGCATGCAGTCTATGATAAGGTTGTATTCTACAAGTTACAGTTATTTACTATGATAAATCAAATGTAAACCATGCTAATAATGAATGGTCAAAAAATAAAGGGTGATCTGATTAAACATGTGTATTTGGAGTATTTGAATAAGAAAATATACTATGAATGTATCAATACATTTTGATAACCTACAAAGAATCAAAGATTCACAAAATGGATAGGTAATGGAGTATTTTTGGAATAAAGTTGACATGAACTGGTTATCCATTTCATACCAAAGGAGTTTATTTAATCAAAAGAGGAGTGCAAAGAAATATCGAGGTGTAAAGTACATACACCCTCAATAATCTTTAGAGATATCCAGATATACAATAACAGATCAAAATATACTAAAGAAGTGATCGGAGCTGTTCAAATCATCATGAGAAATATTCTGCAATCCTAAAGTAGCCATACGAGACACCAAGATCATCAATCCCTTAGTTTGTTTCTCAAATATCCAAGCATGGATCAAATAATTTGAAGGATGTCCCTGAGCATCTGATCAGACACTCCTGCATAAAAATACAGGCATATCAGAAGCAATAGACATAGCAAAATCAGTACAGAAAATCAGAGGAGAATGATGAAAATACAAGTAGTATGAAGCATAAAGGTCCAGATCACCAAACAGCCCATGCAGGTCTTCATAGATGTCCCAAGAAAGCCAAATAATGCCATCAAACAGAAACCTAATGAGGCAAAGCAGTCCAAGAATACCATAAGAACCATAAACCAAGAGGAAAGCCGAAAATAACATATCCATAAAAAATATCATGTTCACTATGAGTCTGTAAACATCAGAGAAGAACATTATGAAAGCTAAAAATCAAATATGATAATCTTCAAGGCATTCAAACAGCTTCCAAACAAAACGATATATAGAATCCAGCATACAAGACCTGATAAAATCATAACTGACATCATCAGACTTAACATTATATGAACTTTAGTGTACTACTGTTTGTTACTAATTGAAATTTTAGGGAAAAAAGGTTTTGAAAATTAAATGATATACAAATTTTTCCTCATGTAAATTCACCATGAAATGAGATAGTAAATAAAGTTGTGCGAAAAAACATGAAACTGGAAATTGAAAAATCATATAGTGTTGACCAAAATATGTAAGGTTTCTTTGAAACTGGAGTTCAATGAAATGAACCAAAAGAGATTAATATGCATGAGATGTTCTAATCTAAGAAATTCAATTTAAATTTAATAACACCATAATGAGTCTATACATAATATCTATTCAAATTTTTATGAAACGAAAATATTCGAAATGTATAAATTGAAAATTACCAAAATACATAAATCAATAAATATAGTCTAATTTAACTGATAAATGACTTCTGTTTTTGTCAGGAAACATTGGAATAGAAATATATATTTGAAAAATCATTAATCTAAAAAAGGAATAAAGAAATTAAATTCAAAGAACAAATAAAATTACACAAATAAATTCCAATGAAATGGAAATTAGAATTAAAATTTCTCAGGGAAGAACCATTTTTTCCACACATTGAAATCACAAAAATAAAATAAAGCTATCCATTCTGCAAAGTCTGGAACTGAAAGAAGAGAAAAATATGTAAATGATATTAGGAAAAGAAATCATGTTCCTCAACTATAAAAAGAAAAAATCAATAACTCAGTGAAATAAAAATTTTACGGCTAACCAGTTGAAGAAGAAATGACAAGCCAGATTTGTCTATAGAGAACAGTTAATGATTAATAACTAAAATGATATGCCATATTTGTATAAAAATGAATTTAAAATCATTTAAATAGTGAAATATTTAAACGGAAATAGCAATACCACAGCCATGTCCCAAAATAATAAACAATGGAATCAATAAAATTGAGCAAAGGAAACTATGGAGGAAAATTAACACCAATACCACAGCCAAATCTCCCTTGATTTTCCCATTCCTTACAAATACCCATGTCCCCAGAAAAATCACATTGGATTTGTTTTAGAATGAGGAATTGAGATACTTTATTCATTTCATGTGAATCAACTCAGTGAGCATATATACTACAAATTCCATTGGAAGACAAAATTTCAAAACCAATTGCACTATAATTATGGTTTTCACAAAGTACACAGAGAGTAGATGACACATAAAAGTTAAGTGAATGAAATAGAAAACAAATGTAGATTATAAAAATTATGGGAAATAATAATGAACCAAGTTTTTTTCATTCTTTCATCAACAGTATATGTTTTACCCTTGCATTTTTATATGTTGAATTATAATCCACACTTGTATTTGTCCTTGCATACAACTGTTCATGCATTGTAAAAAAAAGTAGTTTAGTACGACTTAATTTAGTTAGTCTGAAATGAAATGTAAAATATTATAAATTTGTTAATGGTTTATGTAGATGGAACTAACCATTGATACATAGAGATGATAATGACATGTGTGTGACTTCAGGTGTGATGTAACATGTTGATAGTGGTTCACTTGTTGGAGTGAACGACATGTTGGTATATGACATTGAATAGTTTCCAGTAGTTGACGAAACTGATAATTTATAATGTTTAATGAATGAAAATACTGAGAAGATCATAGTTAGTGAAACATTTCTAAGTGGAGTTAATATAGAACTCATAAATTGGTTGTCATTCCTTCATTAGTACCATCTGTAGTATCCTTGCCTCTCTAGATTTCGACGCGTGATTCATTATCAATATTGTTTTCCTTTTAGCTTATTTGTATGGTGTGCAATGATACTAGATAATTCATAGAGTACAGTAATGTGAAATAAATTTATGGTACAAAGAGAATAACATAATATGCTATAAGATAGAATAATAGAGGTTTATTCGGTTCTTGTACATAAAGTAACATCAGAAAACAGAAGATGCAATCAGATATAAACATGGTTAACCAAAATGATGTCAAAATTATTTTTATGGGACATCTAGCAACAGACCACAAAATAGGTTAATTTTCTATTAACAGTAAATTTAATACGGAGAACTAAATATCAGGCTGGATATCGACATGCCTAACCAAAATGTAATTGAAACAAATTACAAATAAAATTGTACAATAGAACATAGTACATGTTCAGTTACCTGTGATGGTAAATATAAAACGAGACAAAACGTATTGACACTGAACTTTTATAAAATTGAAATGATATAAGAAGAGAAATTCGGAAAATTTTGGATTACCAATATGCATAAAAGGTCATACCTATACTGCGAAGATGATCAAACAGAACGGCTAATAGAGGAGGTAGTATTCAGTAAGTGGGATCACCTGGAAGTCAAAATCATACAAAATGCATATAAATATAGTATATTATAACATAAATAAAATTCGAAGCATAGTTGAAAAATATTTGGATTACTAGTATTCATAAAGGATCATACCTTAATGTGAAGATGATGAAAGCGAACAACTACGACAGGAGGTAGTATTGACTAACTGGGATGACCTGCAGGTCATAATGAGACCGAACACAATAAAACTGTACTGTATTAAAACTGATATGATATAAGAAACTCATGTGGAAGAATTTTGGATTACCAGTACACATAAAAGATCATAGCAGTCTTGCGATTATTACAAAAGAGAACAACTAACAGAGGAAGTATTATTCAGTATGTTGGATCACCTGTTAGTCCGAATTGAAGGAACCCTCGGGGATGACGAAAACGGAGTCTAGATTTTCCGGGAAGCCTCACTCCATAATATAGTAATCCCAACCAGTAACGACACCCAACAAAACTGGTTGACTGTACTTCATCCACAGAGAAACGAATGTCGAAGAAGACTGGTTACGAACTGTTGGGTTACCATGTGGAGGAGATTGACGGTGTCAGGATTTCAAGGGAACCCTAACTCCGAAACTGGTTCATGCGGACCGGTAATGGAAGATGACTAACCCTATTAGTGTATTTTATCAAAGGATAAACCAAATGTCATTGAAGGAGGGTTACAGATGGCTGGCTTACTGGGAGGAGAATAAGGAAGGAACCGTAGGTCGACGGAGATGTTGAGCGCGACTTAGGAGAACCCGATTAGGGGAAAGGATGCGGGTTATGGACGACTGGCTTACCGGGAGGAGAAGAACGAAGGAACCCTAGGTTGGTGGAGTGGATGATCGCGACTGAGGAGAACGGGAATAGGGGGGCTAGGTTGAGTTGTCGAGTGTTAGGGGAAGGCCCGAACGGGTAGACATGGAGGAAGGAAATGATGACACCTAATAAAAGTGGTACGTGGAAGAACAGAAATTGGGCACGTGGAAGATGGAAAGCCAGGATTAGTAGATATAACAGATTACCACAATTAAAATAAGGATCATAGATCATCGACATACCTTCTCTAAAATTTTCCATTGATATTTTCTTCATCTGAATATTTAACTCATATTTGTTAGATCCAAAAGAAATTAGTAGATCCATGACTTTGATACCAATTGTTAGTTCAATATATCTATGATGAAGACACAATAGGTAGGTGAATTGTTTCCTTTTAAAAATCATGACAATATTAAAATGTCCCTCTTGAGAGGAAGTGATTCTTTCCTTCTCTCGTAAAGTCATGCAAGTATTGGTCATAAATAAGGGAAAAGAACAAAAGTATATAAAGTGGTTTGGGTAATATTATTCCCATATTCCACTTCACCATTTCTCTATTCCATGTTCTTGGTTATTTTCACTAGTAGTTCCTTTTATAAGAAGACCTTCCAATCCACAACTGAGTGTTGGAAGCTCACACCTTACAATACTTTTCCAAGGCCTTCTAGTTATTTTATAGGGAACCAAAATATCAACATCTTATTCTGAGAAGCTTACACTCCACCATGACAGATTCTTACCATTCGATACTCCAACAAATCAATACTGATTGATTTTGTTGATTTTACACGTTTAACTTCATAGTTTCAACAAAAAAAGATAGATAAAATCAAATATTCAATATAGCACAATAGTAGCAGCAAAATAATCATCAATGTTGAGAAGGATTCTTATTATTTAAATAGTATAAAATATATTAGACAATTATTTTTCATGTTTCCTTCATCTTAAAACTATGACAGAATAATAATGAACAAATTATTTCAATTCTCTCTTCAAAAGCATTGAGTATTTAATATGAATATTTTCAATAGCTTATTCTTAACAGAGTATTCATGTCTCTAAATTTATTTGTTTTCTCTTTTCTTTTCTTTCCATATATATATATATATATATAGGATAAATATCCAGTAGTTATAACAATACTCCTCTTCCTTAGTATACCCAAAATAAATAGAGTTAATAGCCTTCATAAATTTCCCATGAATAGTATAACACCATTTCCTCTAAATTATAGTAGAATAAATCTCTAATAAATAAATTCAAAATATTTTGAATAACTCCTATAATAATATCACCATAATAATATCCATGTATAATAATTTAAAATTCTTGTTTAAATCCATTCAAACCACTTTAAATATATTTGAAACAATATCTAAAAACAAGAAGCATGATTAATAATGAATATTTGAAATAAAATTATTCAAAGTGATTCATATCATCCCTTATAAATATTTATTATTAAATTCATTTCATGTGAGACATTGAATCGGTCATGAAATAGAATTATTATTATATATACTTTCATCAAGACCGTTGCAAAAATAACTAATAATATATTTAAATAAAACTTCATCTTTGACCAGTCAAACGTGGGGTGGAAATTCATTTCAAAGGGTTCCTTATAATATATGGTTCCATAAACATACATTCATTGTCACATAACTTAGTGAAAAAATTATTGTAGGTATGATAATCTATATTTTCACCTTTTTAGCATAGTATCCAAAATGTAGCATTGATTAACCATATATTCAATTTCTCTAACATATGTTTTATGAATAGTGAAAACAACATCAAACATAGGATTGCTAATCCATATTCATAATATCCATTGTAGGGTTGGAAATATATATGAAAACTATTCAACATAGTGTAGGGTTTATTCTTTACATTATGTTTAACGACGTAGGGCATGAACTATGTTTCCAGAATATATAAACATCTTAACATTAGGATTTACTGAATTTTTTGAGCCCTTGATCATTAGATTCATCCTTAATCCCACAATCATTATTTTTATTAAATCTCATGATACTTCCAAAAATTCAGGAATTGAATGAATCTGACTTATACAATCTCAATATCTTTTAAAAACTAATGTAATAACTTTCTTAAAAACATCAACTGGGAAGCTGTTTTCCCAAATTTTGGTTAATTTATTGACCGTCCAAAATAAATTTTCATAATTTTATGTAAAATAATGAAATCATGATAAATATATTTTATTTCTATCTCGCTAGGTTTCAAGTGACTCCGATATATGTGGAATGAAAATAATAATAAATACCATAGGTTTTCAAATATGTTCACTTTATAGTTTCATTGCTGCTTTACAAACATCGGTAATTTTTAAGGTATTAAATAATCCTTTTCTTACTTCCATATAAACTAATTATATTTAGATAATTTTATTATTTATCCAATAGTATAATGATTCCATGAATCCTTTCAATGTATCTTGAGATACCATCATATTTACGACTTGACATTAAGGTAAAAACTACAATATGACTTGAACAACTTATAATAGTTTTGGGGAATTTTTTCACCATCGAAAATATTGAGTTGGCATTTCATATAAACATATAAAACGAATATAATATTATTATCCATCCAACAGAATAAACTCTATAAGAATCTGATCACTATTTCTTTAGATATAAAATAAATACATTGACATATTAAATCTAAAACACTTAACAAATTAATTTGGAAACAAAGTTTGATGTGTTGAAGTAATTTTTAAAAATAAATAAAAATCCAAATTACAAGGATCCACTCAACACCATTTGACCTGCGAATAATGAAAAAAAACACATCCCTTTATGGTTCTAGTAGTTCAAAAGTACACAAAATCGATATTTTCAATTCACATAGTATAGACAAGTTGATGAAAAAGGGTTGTGAAATATTCATACTAAAATTTTAGTATATTTATTATACTAATATTTTTATTTCATCATTTTTAAAGAATATTTTAATGAGTTAAAATAAAAAATAATCATGAAATCCTCGATTCAGAATTATAAATCTTCTTTGGAAAACAACCCGTAGAAAACTAATTAAGAATAATTAGATTGGTATTTTAATGCTAAAATAACCTCTAAGGAATGTGGATTAATTTTCCTAATTTATTTGAGAATATTCATTTCCTGACAAATGAATCAAATTATGTGAGAAAGAGAGGAGATAATATTTCCTTTTATAAGTGATATGGATGTAAATATTTTAAATACATGAAATATTATATATAATATTTATTTTACTCATGTTAAATGAAAATAAAGTTTCATATATTAAGTTATATAGTGTATAAGTTCTAAATATAGTCCAATAATAAAAATTAAAAATGATTTATTTATTATTTCAAACCTTATGTCTGGGTTTAACCCCATCATTAACCTTGTTTAATCATAATCATTGTAACAAATTTTTCAAACTTTAAGGTTTATAAAATTAATTTTAAAAATGAAAATAGAATCATTAATGGGCCATTAATTATTTACATTAAAACTTTGAAATAAAATTGAGTTAATATAGTATTTTTATGATGATTTAAAAATTATTTTTTATCGTTAAATAAATTTTAAAGTTGATTTTTGACTATTAGAAAAATTGACATTAAAAGCATCACGAAAACAATTTAATTTGAATTAAAACACTTAAATCAAAAAAAAATCATAATTATGTATAAAATTAATTTAATAACACAAAAAGGTATAAATATTATTACATTTAATATTTTTAAAACAATGTATTTTATTTTTCATATGATTAGGTATGTTTTGTATCGACCCTTTATAAGCATTTTTTATAATTCCACTATATTTAAAAAATAAAAAAAAATATTAACCTAAAATTAAATTACTATAAATAATTATAGTCACATATTTTCATTCATAATTAATATTTACACTTTTACTAATCATGAAAAAAAATTTAGATAAAAATTGAGAGGAAATGACTTTTTATTAAATATAACACTTATTTCTTTTGGAATCCAACAAATATTTCAAAGTAAGAAACCAAAAATATTTATGTAAGAATTTAAATAAATTCACTAATCATCAAAAGGCATAATTTATATTTTTTTAGGAATTTATATCCTTTTCTACTTAATTTTAAATTTTTCTTGAATATACCTTTACCATGATAAGTCATATTTTGAACTAGGTTACATATTATTGTTACAAAATATAAAATTAAACTTATAAGAAAATTGAAATTATAATTCCAAATTTTAAATTCATTTTACATGATTCAATTGTTTTAATTTTTGTAAATTAATTTTAATATAAGTACATGTAATTCAATGAAAAATGGTTATTAATAAAATGTTTCTTCGATCAGAAAAAATGAACTTGTATTATAATAAAATATAAGGCTGGTTTTTAAAGATGTAATTAGAATGTTTTTAATCAATGTTTTATTATGTAACATTAAAACCATATAAAAAATAGAGTGGTACTTTAAACGTACTTAATTTAATGTAAATATTTGAAAGTTTTTCAAAAATTGATATTTTTAACTATTCGTTAAAAAATAAATCTTTTAAAAAAACTATAAATATACATACTATAAATATTTTACATACTAATTTAAATAACATTTTTTCCAAAAAAAAATCTCATTTTTCAAAAATTAATTATATTACCAATGCAAATAAATAAGAAAACCATTTTAAAGAAAATGTATTTTTGATGAATAAAAAGACTTTATTCTCATTCATTACATAATAACCATAATTACACGAATTTTCATTCTTTAAGTTGGATAAATAATATAATTGTTTAATTAAAATCATTTATCAATAGTGATTACATTAATCTATTAAGATAAATATACACTGTAACACCTCGACCCCAGAATCCTAGATCTGGGGCATTATTTTAATGTGTTGTCATGATTACAATGAATCAAATCATGAAGTACTAGTCATTTTATAATACATGTAAAATATATTACATAAATGATCATGAAATTACCATTCAAAACATAAAATACAACATAGATAACATTTTTAGAATTACATTATTCTCCGATAATAACCCTACAAATAAATCATAATACACTTCTTTGCATCCTGGGAAAATAAAAAATAATAAATGGGTGATATCATATGGTCATTATGGTAAAAATATACATAAAAAAATTTCATAAATAAATTGAAACGTTAATACAAGTATAAAACTAAAACATAAGCCTTTTAAACACAAACTGGAACATAATATGCCCTGGATAAATCAAATAATGTCATTTAAACATTCACATGGATATTCTATTAGTCGAATACTCACATGTAATATCAATAAATAATCTCATAATGAGGGAATTTATAATTATAAACATTTACACTATCAAGATATATCCTCAATATAGTTTCCATCGTGATATATCCTCATGATATTTTTTGTCTGTGGGTAGAAACCCATCTAATTTATGTCAAGATCTATCCTCCTGATATTGTTAAACTTCTTGGAAAACAAACATGAAGGGTTTATCACCCACAAATTCTGTCTCATGAGACCTACCTATACATCGGGGAATATAGAGGGTCATGCCCATCACTTTCAAATTCTAATACATTTATCATCTTCAAATGGTGAAACATAAACAATATAGTCATTTTCAATAAAAACTAGTAAACAAAATATGAATACTTTAACCATAAACAAATAATGGAATCTAAATATCTCATCCACAATCAATCTAATCATATAAAATTCAATAAAATATGGAAAATTATATTATAAGAGATAAACCTCAACTATTCATACAATCCAACAAAGGATGTTGACATAGATTAAAATACATTATTAAAATCATTAAAAATATCATGACACAAATACCCCTTTTCATTGTAATAATTTATTCAAAAGTCATAGACATATAAGAGAATACATTTTAAAAAGAATATTTGAATAAAAGTGTCCCATACCACTTTGAAAATTTTGAATGGAATTAAAATTTTAAAACATTCATGTCCATATAACTAAATCCTTATAACAATTTTTAAAACATGGACATTAATTTGAAATATTTATAAGAATGAATTTTTAAAACATTTAAAATGATGTTTTAGTTAAATATTAACATATATAAACCCATAAATATATTAATTTTCAAATCATTTTAATGAAATTACTAATAGATATAAAATATTCTTCATAATACTTTATATAAATATAAATAATTTTTATAATCATATAAATAATATTTAAATTTAGAAACGTTTAATTCTTTAAAAATTCAAAGCGTCTCATACCGCATTGAACATTTAAATAATAAACCCAATATCTTCAAATGTATCTTTAAATACCATGAATATAAATTTATTCTTGATATAAAATATAATATGGGAATTATATACACCACACATAAGAAATAGGTGGTGAACATGGCTTATATCTCACAAAAATTAAAAGTGAGATCGAATTTTCTTATATTAGGTATGATACTCTTTGTATGTGTTTTAAACTCTTTTATAATGTTTTTAAACATATTATTAACATATTTAGGAATCAAAATAATATTTATGATATCATATATGATTAATTTATTACTTTATATTACCCATTTATTAACAATTCCATGTCAAAACAACGTTTCCTGTAATAATCGCTTTGTTTATCATACTTGTTTTGACTTATTATTATTAATAATCTTACTTAGATCACAATTTACATAATTGAAAAATATATTAAATAATTTATATTATATATATATATATATATTAATAATATAAATATATATTATAGATAGATATATGAAATGGAATACACTGTTTATGGAGACGGTAGGTCGTACGTACGTATGAATGCTGTTTCTATTTTCTTATTATGTTGAATTAAAGTAAGTAAATAAAATATATGTAAATACATACATATATATTATCCTAGGTTTACTATTATTTCATACATTTCTTATTTATTCGTAAGATATATTTTTATAATCATCCTTGAATAGTGAACATGGAAGAAGAGTCTCATCGTGTTGTGGAGACGGAATGTCGTTTGTATGAAAGAGCAATGGTATCATTTCATTAATGGTAAAATGGTATAAAATTGGGTGGAATATGAACATTAATGAAACAATATCATGTTATATTTATTATATACATCCTATATATTCATCCTTATGACCATTAAAATAAATTGTACTGAAAAGTAGTTTACACCACAGCGTAGAGACGGAAAGTTGTACGAACGCATGCATGGTGATATTTTTTTTCATAGGATGGGTAAAATGAGGAATATGGTTTTAAAATAATAATAATAACATATTATAATATATTATATTCTGTTGATATTAAGTTATTATCGAAACGACATAATAAGAGAAAATATAATAAGAAAAGAAATTGAATTGAGTTCGTAAAACAATTACCTCTTATCCGAGTGTCTCCTTTAGATTTGCACAAAAGGACCCATTAAGATGTATTTCCTCCCAATGTATAACCTCTATGATGAAGTGAGGGTGGTTTGAGAGTATATGGTCATGTTTTGGCCTAGAAAAATGGATTTGGAGATGTGAATTAAAGAGAATGAGAAGTTCGCCTTCTTTAAGTGATGTGAGGGGAACTTTTGGAAGATCTTAAAATATTAATTTATTAAATATTGATTTTCTATTTAAAATTTTTATAAAGTAATTTATTTAACGTTTAATATGAGTATAGGTCAAAATACCCTAATCAAATGAGTTTTTGTAATGTTTAGGATATAAACAAAACCTTTTATTTTTGGTTTAGCACTTAGTTAAAGAGTTTAACTCTTATTGTGGCTACTTGTCTTTTTACTCTATAGGGTTAATATAGTTACTAAAAAATTCCAAAAAACCCCAATTGTATCTGTTATGAAATATTTTACGTTATAAAATTTATTTTTTCTAACCATATATTTTTATATCTTTTAAATAATTTAATAAAATAGTATTTATTTTAAAATATCATTTGTGTCTATTTTAATACTATTCAACATTTTCATTTTTTAAAATATTAATCCAACATGATAACATAGAAGTACTACATCCAATAAGAAAATAACATATCTAATATTTCTATAAAATTAGTTTATGTCATTAATTATTTCAAGTTATATTTATTTTTATAATATTAATATAAATTTTTTGATTCTTCATTTAATAAATCAATTACTACATCATCATTGTGTCACATTTAAATTTTATTCTTTAATATCTAAAAATTATAAATAAAGTATCATGATGTATAAAAATTTATTATATTTATAACTAATATTTATATACTAATTCATCTTATGTATCACCTTTTATTAAAAATGCTTTAGTTATTTAAATGTAAATATGACATTTTTAAGTGTTTTTTAAATAAAATATAATAAATGCCTTAATAATACACAATTGGCTTCAAAAGGATCATATTTCAAAACTAAGGTAAATTTTGGTCTAAACATACTTATACAATTTAAATAGGACAGGTGTGAGGGTAATACTATATTATTATAATATTATTTTTAACTTTAATAACTTTATTTACTTTTAATCGCAGTAAATAAAATTCAAAAGTTACAATTCACTAAAACATATTTTCATCCAATTAGACCACATTTCCATACTAAATATAAAAATTTATATCTTTTTTTTCTAAATTCAATTCAAATTTTTTGTAAAATTATGTTTAATGCTAATCTGCAAATGTGGTTAGAAGGCAGGTAAAAAACTTTAAAAAAGTTCAATTAATTTTTATATATATTTATATTATAAAATTGATTCAAATGAACTAAATTCGGTTAATATGTTTATTATTTATATATTGTGACAATAAAATTAATTTAATGAAAAATCATTATTTAAATGAAAAAAGGCAATTTTTTAACAAAAATGTTGTGTTTTCACTATTCATAAAAAATTGAATGTTTTCAGAAAAACCCCAAAATTACCCCTAAGTAAAAATTGATATTATGAATTAAAAAATGAAGTCTATTTTACCAAATTTAATTTCTAATAGTGTCTAAAATTAATTTTATTTTTGTTCACAAAAGGGCATAAATGGTAACGTCTTATAGAAAATAATATTTTCTTAACATATAACTATTTTACAGAAACATATAAATTTCATTATAAATTTATTTTATTTATGTGAAAACATTATAAAAATCATTTGAAAATTATTTATAACTATTTATATTACTATATTTAACGGATAAGTAATGAATGTATCATTTAAATAATTTTAACAACAAACTATTGTTTTGCAAAAACACTATCTTGGGTGTTACCCAAACCATGTTGGTGTTACTTGCAACAAAAGTTATTAATGATAACATAATGTGAAATATTGGGTTGTTACATTCTCACCTCATTCAATAAATTGTGTCTGCTAAATTTAAAATTGTACTTTAAAAATAAAAGGTTGGTACTATAAAATACCTTTGTGGAAAACTCACATTGGAAATAAGAATAATAAAATATATTATTAATAAGAGGAAAAAGGAAAAAAAAAATTCACAACAAAATTAGGCTTTTGAATAGAAGAACAATAATGGAAACTAGATATTCTTATATAAATAAAAAATCTTTATATTTATAGGGGGTAATTATTGTCATCAATCACAAACAAGTGAAAAATCAATAGAAAATCGAGAGCCTCAAATCTATAAATCTATAATGATTTAAAATCTTCAGTTCAAAAAAAACATAAGGTATTAGGATGAAAAAGATTTAGATATTTTTTCTTATATTTATGGATTATTTTATGATCGACATAAGAACTCAAGAAAACATATGTCACGACCCGCCTTCCCCAAAAGGAGGGAAGGGTCAGCAGACTGCCAGGTCCTTCCTTTTTTAAGTTGAAGGAGAGATAATGACCCCCGAAACCCACCTTCAATAGGTCCCGGAGAGGAGACTAGCAACAAGGGTATAGAATCACACACTAAATGGAAGGCATTACCCATTTTCTGTTTTACAAGATCGAGAGATAAGATGATGGAACCCAACAACTCCAAAACTAAAAGAAAAGTAAAGCCAAAAGTAAATAATTCCCACATGCATGTTTCAAAATTAAAAGCCACAAAGTACAAAATGTGACTACAAGGTAAGTACCAATGAAAAAAAAACAGCAACTGAAACTGCCCCAAAGGTCCGAGCTAGTATTGTCCCGCGTGATCCCCAAAGTCCTCATGGAAACCTGAAAGCAGTTTTATATACGTAGGGTGAGCATACAAGTACACTCAGTAGGGAAAACCAAAGACTCTCGTGCACAAGTGGGGGAACATACTAAAGTCTCATGAGAAAAAGGAGTAAACCAAAAACCTTTCAAGGTAAAATATCCACCCAAGCCTCACCAAGGCACACTCCCCAAATAATGCAAGTCAAGTAATATATATAATAAGAGCACATCGATGTTTGGGTACCCCGCGCCACTTTCCCATTAGTTATTGAGACATCCTACGCACCGAACCAATCCTTCCATTCTCACTGCAGTCCCACTGCCACATCCGCCCGCACACACCTGGGCCACAACCGCACGCAGTCCCACTGCCGAATCCCGCCCGCAAACACCTGGGCAACAACTATCACACGTAACCACGCCTGAAAACACCTAGGACAGAACAACTACCACCACGCCCGAAGACACCTGGGCTAGAAGATCCACTGCCATGCCCGAAGACATCGGGCCTCATCCCGAAGACACTTGGGAAAGCACCTGCCGCACACACCTGGCCAACCATCACATTACCCCGCCCGAAGGTTCTTGGGTTAATAATGGACCTCAGGCCATCACAGCCTGTGTGAAGATACCTGGGATATCCGGGAAAGGGAGCATAAAAGGAGCTAATAACCAGCCACTAAGTATAGTGTAGGGAACCCACCCCCCCCCCCCCCTCATGAAATGGGGGTATTTGGCACTAAGAGCTCAACTTGGGTGGGGCGCGAATAAGAAACACAAAGCTACAAGTATATATAGGTAACAAGAACTCACACAAGCTAGGTTTTTTTTAGACAGCCTACAGATCACAACAGCACTCAAGTCCGAGTCACAACTCTCGCCAACAAAACCCATTTGTCCCATTCTTGTTTTCATGTCCAGTAATAATGTTCAAATAAGATTATGCACTACTGGGCAACTAACACCATAAGCATAACCAAGGTAAAGAATCCAGTCAATCGTCAATTTAAACATCCACACCCGGTTCTCTTGCAATGTTACAACAATAAGGGAATAAGTGAGAACCCCCGAAGTACTGGAACCAAAGACAACCCCGAGACACTACCCCGTGTCCCCCGAAATGGTTTCTCATCAACATGGGATCGCACCCCTATCGTGATATAAACAAGTACCCACCCGGTAATAAAACTCACAACCACAGAATCCATACCAACAGGGGATCCCATCCTTGATTCCACAACCATCGAGAGTAAAAAAACAGGGGATCTCATCCCCTCCCACATCTTCAGAAATCGGCCCGTGAAAGAAAACAACCAAACCACTACCACCAACACTTAGCAGGGCCATGCCTGAATTTTCATATTTGTAAGATTTAACACACTCCATGATTTCAATCCCGTATTTTGACCGGGGTTAGCACAAAAGGGATTCGTCCTGGCGCTTTCAATTTATTCAGCCGGGTATACGTGATTAACCAATTTACTTTTCACAGAAGGAGTTTACAATTAGGAAAAATCTATTTAAAACACCACGAGGGTTCATTAGTGAATAGACAACGACCACCAACGGCCTCAATTTTCAGAAGGCGCAAGCTGGCACAAATCAGAAAGATGAACACAATTTAAACAACATAAATGATCACATCCCCCCTTCATTCCTTATAGGATTTGTTCATTATCGTTATTTAGGTATGGTTTATCCAATTCTACAGAAACAAAAGCACACCCACCCAGCATGATACACAAAAGAGAGAGATGAAGGAGAAATTCCCTACTGTTGGATCAACGATCTACGCTGAGGCCGGGGGAGGAAGTTCACGGATAGCGATGTAGCTCGCCTGAACGAAAATTGCTTTGTCTATCAATGCTTAGGCCAGGCGCGGAACTCTATGCATAATGATGTGGCTCTCCCAATGCACCAAAAGATGTTCGTGAAAGGCTGAGATCGAGAAAAGAAGAAATCATGGCTAACCCTTAGTTTATATGAGCTGCAGACAGTTGGGGTGAGAACACGAAACTGCGTAAGGAGAAGGGGTCGTGGGTTGACCACTCGGTTGGTCAGTTACACACGGAGGTCTCTCTGGATTTTTTAGGAATTAATTATAGGCTTTAAATGGTTTTAAAATAGTAAAAGATTTAATTTACGTCGAAACGTACGTTGCGGGAGCAGAAAAGTCAGGTACCGTAAAAATAACGAAAGGCTCGCGAGGGGACACAGCGCCACCGTCACGGTGCCTCCCTCACGGTGCCACTCTCACGGTTCCACCATAACGGTGTCACCCTCACGGTGCCACCGTTTTTTTGGAACCTCACTTTGGCAATGTAATGGTCCAGGAGGGTCCGAGCCATTACATTAGATACCTCTTAAACGATTCTCACCCTCGGGAATCAAAACAACCCAAGAAAGAAAGAGAGGGTCCGAACAACCACCTCAAAAGATACCTCTAGAAGTGAACCCATGCTAACCAAAAACTCTTTCCTGTCAAGAACCAAGCAACATACCATGCCAAACTGCCCGGGCATGTGGGTTGGGGAGTCCCCTCCCCCATGTCAATATATTATCCGCTTTGGGTGGCACTGACTCGCCCGCACGGGTTTAATCGCAGCCACCTTAATGCGTCTTGATTAAGGGTCGGGTTCTCTCCTCCCCCATAACCAGGGCCTTTTTTTACACACAATCAAAGGAATGAAAACCAGTACGTTTCAAAGCCAAAAGACAAAATGTTCTACCACAATAGGTACAACAAGGAACAAAACGTAAAACAACTCTGGGTACTGGGTACGCATCTGTGCTTCCCTCTCCCACGTACTCTCCTCAAGCCCACCATGTCTCCATAGCACACGAACCAATGGAATGGTTCTCCCACGATGCACCTTCTCCTTGTGATCCTCAATCATCGTTGGTCTCTCCACAAAGGTCACATCATCCTCGATGTCCAGCTCACCCCAATCAAGGACGTGTGAATCGTCATGCAGATACCGACGGAGATGAGACACATGAAAGTCATCATGTACCCTCAGTAGCGGCGGTGGTAATACTAGCTGATAAGCCACTTCGTCGACCCGCCGCAACACTTCAAAGGGTCCGATGAACCTGGTAGAAAGCTTAATCCCCTTGCCGAAACTCTGCTACCCACGCCGAGGGGAGACCTTCAAGAACATGTGGTCTCCAACCTCAAACTCCAAGGGCCTCCTCCTGGTATCAGCATACGACTTCTGTCGGTCCTGGGCCACCTTCATCCTTTCCCGTATGAGATGAACCTTCTCTATCGTGTTCTGCACCACCTTCGGGCCAAGGATGTCTGCCTCTCCTACTTTGTCCCAACACATAGGTGAACGGCAGGGCCTCCCGTACAAGGCTTCAAATGGGGCCATACCGATGGTAGATTGATAGCTATTATTGTTGGTGAACTCTACCAGGGGAAAGTGTCGCACCCAAGATCCTCCTGAGTCTAGAACACATGCCCGCAGCATATCCTCTAAGGTCTGGATGGTGCGCTCTATTTGTCCATCTGTCTGGGGATGGAAAGCAGTGCTAAGGCGTAACTGGGTGCCAAAAGCATGCTGCAATCCTCTCCAGACTCGCGAGGTAAACCGTGCATCCCTATCCTAGACTATAGACCTCGGAACTCCATGCAACCGCACCACCTCATCCACATACCTTGGTGCCAAAGTATCCACTACACTCGACTCCATGATCACCAGAAAGTGCGTCGATTTCGTCAACCTGTCCACTACCACCAAGATGGCGTCATATCCCCCTTGGACCTTTGGTATTCCCATGATGAAATCCATCGAGATGTCGTCCCACATCCACTTGGGGACATGTAGAGACTGCAGTTGGCCGCCTGGAACTCAGTGCTCAGCCTTCACTTGCTGACACACTAAGCACTCAGCCACAAACTCTGCCACTGCTCGCTTCACTCTAGGCCACCAAAACTGTCCCTTCAGTCCCTGGTACATCTTGGAAACTCCTGGGTGTACCTCCAGGGGTGAGTTGTGGAACTCACTGAGAACCTTTCTACGCATCACTCCAGGAACAAATAACCTTTTCTGGAAAAACATCCGGTTCTGACCATCCTCTGCCCATCCTTCCGGAGCATTCCCCTGGTCAACTCAGTCACGCATCACTTCACACTCCGGGTCTCCCCACTGAGACTCCTCCACTTGCCGAAACAGAGATTACTGCACTACCATCTGATATAGACAACCTCTACCACCATTCATCCTCGCATCCAGGTGTAAGGAGGCCAACTCCCCCATCGCTTTCCAGGCGTCCGCCGACTCTCGGACCGCATCCTTCTGTGTCCTACTACTCAAGGCATCAGCCACTACATTGCCATTTCCCTCGGTATAAGAGATCTCGAAGTCGTAATCCTGGAGGAACTCTACCCATCTCCACTGTCTCAAGTTTAGGTCATGCTGGGAGAAGATATACCTCAAGCTTTTGTGATCCATGAAGTCCAAAAAGCATTCTCTGATGAGTTAGTTCCGCCATAACATTAGCACAAAAATGACCGCTACAAACTCCAGGTCATGGGTGGCATAATTACTCTCATGGGGGTGTAGTTTCTTAGACCAGTAAGAGATCACCCCTTGTCGCTGCATCAACCCACATCCCAGGCCCTGTCCTGAAGAATCACAGAACACCTCATAGGCCGCCCCTTCTTCTAGTAACCTCAGCACTGGGGCACTAACCAACTTCTCTTTTAGATAGCTGAAGGCTGACTCACACTTCTCACTCCACCTGAAAACCTAGTCCTTCTTGGTAAGGGATGACAAAGGGGTTGCTACTCGGGAGAACGTGGGTATGATCCTCCGATAGTAACCTGCCAGCCCACGGAAACTACAGGCCTCTGCCACATTCTTGGGTGCTTCCAAAGAAACAACCGCCTCAACTTTTGATGGGTCCACCCCAACCCCCTGCTCGGACACCACGTGCCCGAGGAAGTGCACTTCTCGTGTCTAGAACTTGCATTTCGACAACTTCCCATAGAGCTGATGATATCGGAGGACCTCCAAAACTGTCCGCAGGTGCTCTGCAAGGTCCTCTTCCGACCTCGAATAGATCAGGATATTGTCGATGAACACAACCACGAACCGATCCAAGTACTCCTAGAAGATGGAGTTCATAAGCCCCATGAACACAGCTGGGGCGTTCGTAACACTGAAGGGCATGACTACAAACTCGAAGTGTCCATATCTGCACCTGAAGGCCATCTTCGGGATGTCGCTCTCCTTCACTCTCAACTGGTGGTACCCAGACTGCAGATCGATCTTTGAGAACCATCATTCCCCTTTCAACTGGTCGAAAAGATCATATATCCTTGGAAGAGGGTAGCGATTCTTGATCGTCACCCGATTTAGCCTCCTGTAGTCTATGCACAACCTAAAACAACCATCTGCCTTCTTTGCGAACAAGACTAGAGCACCCCACGGTGACGCACTTGGCCGAACATAACCCCTCTTCATCAAATCGTCAATCTGGATCCTCAACTCCCGTAGCTCTGAAGGTGCCATCTAGTAAGGAGCCATCGAGATCGGTCGAGCGTCGGGCTGCAGGTCTATCCCGAACTCGATATCACGTCGAGGGTTAGAGTCGTCACCTCCTCAGGAAAGGTGTCCATAAACTCACGGACAGCCTCTGGCACCCCCACCATCTCAGCATCTACTGACTCTACTAATAGCTCGGTTAACAAGGAGAGGAGGGGTTCCTCTCACCTGCTGCCCTTCTGACCGCTCCGCTCACCGGTGAAGGTAAAATGTTGTCCGCCCAAGTCTGAGAACACGACCCTTCTTCAGAAACAGTCAATGACTGCGTACACAGAGAATATCCAGTCGATGCCTATGATGACATCGTATGGTTGTATCTGTATCAGAAGAAGATCCCTAACTGACTGATGTGGCCCCATCACCAGTCTACATCCTCGAAAAACAAACGACAAGTCGGTCTAACCTCCGACTGGTGTGCTCAACACCAGGGGCACTGGAAGTCTCTCGGCATCTAGACCCAAGGCACGTTCTAGACTGGGTGCAACAAAGGAGTGTGAAGCTCTGGTATCGAACAAGGCATAAGCAAGAGTGCTAAAAAAAACTAATCATACCTCGAACAACCTCCGTCCCTACTAGAAATCCTACCTCCGCGGCGTGTAGCTGTCCACGCCCCGCTCCATTGCCCCTAGGTTGTTGTCCACCTCCCCGACCATGCCCTGGTCGGGGTCCCTGGGGAGTGCCCTGAGGTCGGCCCCCTCCTCCCACGTCTGTCCTCGGAGGAGCGGGAGCTCACTGTCCCTGCTGCTGTTGCAGGAAAGGTCTGGCTGGAAGCTGCTGCTGGGGCGGGTGCTGGGGATGTCTGCCACCGCCGTACTGTACCCGGCCTGGGAACTGACTCCGGAGATGTCCAGGGCTCCCACAGATGAAGCACCGCGGTCCCGGGCTCGAGGAAAAAGGGCGAGGACCGGGGGATCGAAACTAAAACTACTGCGGTCTGCTCCCTGCTGGTCGGAACCTGGAGGGTCCAGACGTTGGAGGCCTGGTGCTGACTGCCTTCCCCTTCGATGGTCCCAGCTGGATTCCCTCTTGTGACACTCCTCCTAGAGCGTGCATCCTCTCCACCACTTCGGCCTTCTTCTGGACTTCCAAGTATGTCGTCAGGGTAGAGGGGGTAACAGTATACTGGAGGGAGGGTCGGAGCACCTCCTCCAAACGTCTTGCCCGAGACTCCTTATCGGGAAAGAGGTCCGGAGCAAAATGCAGGAGGTCCTTGAACTTGATCCCTAGCTCCCTCACGGACATACTCCCATGTTGGAGGGAGAGTAGCTCCTGTCTCTTTTCTGCCTTCATCGTCGAGGAGAGTAATTCTGCTCGGAAATCCCTCTCAAAATCATCCCATGCCACCTCAGCCTCTCTCCTCTCCCCCAGGTAAAGCGTCCACCACTGACGCGCCGCTCCCCGCATCAGGATGATGGCTAGAGGGACCCAGTATTCGGTCGTGGCCCGAATCAGGCCGAAAGCTATAACTAGATCCTCTAGCTAGCCTTCCGTCCTCATGTCAGAGGTGTTTCCCTCGTACTTCTCGAGGGTCTGTCGCTGGAAGGCCCGAAGAGTCTTCTGCCACTGGTCGTCCTCTTCCTCTCGATCAGCTCTCTGGAGATCAGCCAATGTAGTCTTCGGGGCCTCGATCGCCTGTACCACACGTGGTCACCTTCCAGGTTCCAAAGCTGCAAGGTAAACAAGGAATTCCTAAGCCCAAGTAGTGCAGAATAGCATGCGTAAAACTTCATAAAATTTTAATTTACTCTTAATTCCCAAGACATCCCAGAAACACAAGAACACAAGTCATTATGACGCATGTACCTTTCTTACGGTCTCTACCTTGCAATCAACTTGGCCTCACATGGTCATTCAGTAGGTCCAGAGTCCTTGCATCGGATTATGGGGGGTCCTAAAATCTCGTGTCCTAGCTGGTCTTCACTGGCCTAATTCACGCACCAAGGTCACCCAACACTGTTTCCTTACCATCCCATCCAATCCTCACTATGCCCAACTCCAGACTCCATCCTATCTCTCAACCATCAGCTCTGATACCATTCTGTCACGACCCGCCTTCACCAAAAGGAGTGAAGGGTCAGCAGACTGCCAGGCCCTTCCTTCTTTAAGTTCAAGGAGAGATAATGACCCCCGAAACCCGCCATCAATAGGTCCCAGTTGCGACTAGTACCAAGGTTATATAATCACAAACTAAATAGAAGGCATTACCCATTTTCTGTTTTACTAGATCGGGAGATAAGATGATGGAACCCAACAACTACAAAACTAAAAGAAAAGTAAAGCCAAAAGTAAATCATTCCCACATGCATGTTTCAAAAGTAAAAGCCACAAAGTACAAAAGGTGACTACAAGGTAAGTACCAAATAAAGAAAAACAGCAACAGCAACTGCCCCAAAGGTCCGAGCTAGTATGGTCCCGCGCGATCCCCAAAGTCCTCCTAGAAACCAGAAAGCAATTTTATATACGTAGGGTGAGCATACAAGTACAATCATTAGGGGAAACCAAAGACTCTCGTGCACAAGTGGGGGAACGTACTAAAGTCCCGTGAGAAAAAGGAGTAAACCAAACACCTTTCAAGGTAAACTATACACCCAAGCCTCAGCAAGGCACACTCCCCAAATAACGCAAGTCATGTAATATATATAATAATAGCACATCGATATTTGGGTACCCCGCACCACTTTCCCACTGGTTATTGAGACATCCTACGCATCGAACCAATCCCGCCAGTCTCACCGTTGTCCCACTGCCACACCCGCCCGCACACACCTGGGCCACAACCGCACGCATTCCCACTGCCGAATCCCTCCCGCAAACACCTAGGCCACAACTATCACATGTAACCATGCCTGCAAACACTTGTGCCAGAACAACTACCACCACGCCTGAAGACACCTGGGATAGAAGATCCACTGCCACGCCCGAAGACATCGGGCCTCATCCCGAAGACACTTGGGAAACCACCTGCCGCACACACCTGGCCAACCATCACACTACCTGACCCGAATGTTCTTGGGCTACTAATGGACCTCAGGCCATCACAGCCTACCCGAAGATATGTGGGCTATCCGGGAAAGGGAGCAGAAAAGGAGCTAATAACCAGCCACTAAGAATAGTGTTGGGAAAAACACCCTCCCCCATGAAATAGGGGTGTTCGGATCTAAGTGATCAACTTGGGTGGGGAGCGAATAAGAAACACAAATCTACAAGTATATATAGGTAACAAGCACTCACCCAAGATAGGTTTTTCTTCAGACAGCCTAAAGATCACAACAGGACTCAAGTCCAAGTCACAACTCTCGCCAACAAAACCCATTTGTCCCATTCCTGTTTTAATGTTCAGTAATAATGTTTAAATAAGTTTATGCACTAATGGGCAACTAACACCATAAGCATAACCAAGGAAAACAATCCAGTCAATCGTCAATTTAAACATCCACACCCGATTCTCTTGTAATGTTACAACAACAAGGGAATAAGTGAGATCCCCCAAAGTACTGGAACCAGAGACAACCCCGAGACCCTGCCATGTGTCCCCCGAAATGGTTTCTCATCAACAAAGGATCCCACCGCAATTCGTGATATAAACAAGTACCCACCCGGTCTCAAAACTCACAACCACTGAATCCATACCAACAGGGGATCCCATCCCCGATTCCACAACCATCGAGAGTATAAAAATAGGGGATCTCATTCCCTCCCGCATCTTCATCAATCGGCCCGTGAAAGAAAACAACCAAACCACTTCCACCAACACTAAGTAGGGCCATGCCTGTATTTTCAGATTTATAAGATTTAACACACTCCATGATTTCAATCCCGTGTTTTGACCGGGGTTAGCACAAAAGGGATTCGTCCTGGGGCTTTCAATTTATTCATCCGGGTATACGTGATTAACCAATTTAATTTTCACAGTAGGAGTTTACAATTAGGAACAAACCATTTAAAACACCACGAGGGTTCATTAGTGCACAGACAACGACCACCAACGGCCACAATTTTCCAAATGCGCAAGCCGGCACAAATCAGAAAGATGATCATAATTTAAACAACATCAACAATCACATCCCCCATCATTCCTTATAGGATTCGTTCATTATCATTATTTAGGTCTGGTTTATCCAATTCTATAGAAACAAAAGCACGCCCACCCCGCATGATACACAAAAGACAGAGACGAATGAGAAATTCCCTACTTGTTGGATCAATGATCTACGCTGAGGCCGGGGGAGAAAGTTCACAGATAGTGATGCGGCTCGCCTGAAGAAAAATTGCTTAATCTATCAATGCTTAGGCCGGGCGCAGAACTCTACGCATAACGATGCGGCTCGCCTGATGCAGCAGAAGCTGTTCGTGAAAGGCCGCGATCGAGAAAAGAAGAAACCACGGCTAACCCTTAGTTTATAAGAGTCGCGGACGGTTGAGGTGAGAATGTGAAACCACGTAAGGAGCGGGGGGTCGTGGGTTGACCACTCAGTTGGGGAGTTACACACGGAGGTATCTCATGATTTTTTTAGGAATTAATTATGGGATTTAAAATGTTTTAAAAGACTAAAAGAATTAATTTACATCAAAACTTTTGTTGCGGGAGCGGAAAAGTCAGATACCAGAAAAAGAATGAAAGGCTCGCGAGGGGACACGGTGCCACCCTCACTGTGCCACCCTCACGCTGCCACCGTCACGGTGCCACCCTCACGGTGCCACCATCACGGTGACACCCTCATGGTGCCACTGTCATGGTTCCACCTTCACGGTGTCACCCTCATGGTCCCACTATCACGGTTCCACCCTCACGGTGCCACAGTGACCGGTGTCACCCTCACGGTGCCACCGTTTTGGTGGAACCTCACTTTGGAAAAGTAATGGGCCAGGAGGGTCTGGTCCATTACAACATACTTGATTTCATTCCATGTATCAATGTTATCCATTTTTTGTTCTTTGACGTATTTTCACTTCATTTTCACTTGAGATTCTTGGAATTTAAGACCTTTCCCCTCCATATTTCCTAAGGGAGTGGAAAGATCCATCATGAAGGGAATAATATAAAAAGACAAACCAAGTTCATCAATCAAACATAAATGATATGGAGGAATGAGATATAGTAGTATAAAAAAATTCAATATCTAATGAAGATGAAATAATCACCATACCTCTCAGAGTATCTGAACTTACTTTAAATTTTGGTGAAAATTCCACTATGTAAGGATGACTAGCCTCATCTCTATGTGCTTTCTTCAATGCTTGAGTATTCCCATTAGAATAATATTGTGATATACCTCTATTAAATTTGTTAGACTGTAAATTAGAGTCATTAGTAACCTTGTATTTGGATTTGATTCGTTGAGGTACCTTTCCATAGAAGTATTGGAGGTGACTAGACTATCCACAAATATGGAATTATTTGGGTGGAATTATATAATTAGGTTCAGTGTGGCTATGTATCCCACACTAGATGTATACCACATGACTATGTCTAGATTTCCACTCCACACCACCACCAGAACCCTTGTATTGATCACCTTTATTCCTCTTCTAAAAAAATACACATCCTAGATTATCTCTATAGCTACTGAAAGTCCACCGAGATAACTATTCCTTTCTATGTTTTCCTTATCCACAGCTATGTTTTCAACAACCTCTATATAGTTTGGAAAAAAATTGAATAATACTCAACGTGATATTTCAATTTAGTCCCATCACAAAGTGCCTATACTTGAGGTAGTCTTTGATAATAAGATCTAGAGACTTATGGTAAAACATAGAAAAACGAGTTGAGTACTAAAACATAGATTAATATATATTATCCAAGGTAAAAAACATACAATTTTTCTCCACACACAACATTTCATGGTAGAACTACTAATTGACGGCCATATTAAAGGTGTTCTAAGTGAGTTACTCGTGTATTTTATCAACATGGATAGAGTTGCACTACATTGTTTCATGGACTTCAAGCATATAAGTAGAAAATTACACGTTAGATTGACCAGAAGTCTTCAAAAACTAATATATTCTTTTGACCATTTCTATCGATTCCTTGTGTTCCTAGGTTCCTTTATCACTATGAAAGATAGTTGGGTTCTTAATGGTAAACTATAAATCATGATCCAATGTTTGTAATTAGTCTTAACTACCTTCCTTAACAATATGTTAGATAGTGTGAATTTCTATTTCCATTAGAGTAGGGTCAGATGGAGTATTTTTCTATATAACATACCTCATAGCTTACTCCCATGAATTTATTGTGATCCTTATAGGAGAAATTATCTAATAATCACCAGAAATAACACCCAATTTAGAAAACAATCGGAATCATAATTCATATATTGAAAAACTAAGAATCATCTTAAAAGGTATAGAGAAACAAGAATTATCAACAATGACATATTTATATAGAAATGGGGTTAAAACAACAAAAATTTGAGCATTTCCCATTATGAATGGTTTGGATAAAAGGTTTTTAAAATTGTGTTTGAAACATGTATGTGATATTGGATGTTTAAAGAACTATTTTCATTATTAACTGGTAATATCCTCATGGGTTTTGAAACCATGTGCCTTTGTTTCGTCCTCTGTCACACATTGAAACTGATTCCCTCTTTCCACAAAAACCTAGAGTTACCTATGAGGCTTAGAAGAAATATCTAAAAAATTTATGATTCAATAATAATTACTAGAATAAATCTCATGAACTTGATTAAAATTCTTAACCACCCATGGTAACTAAGTGTCAGATATGAAATTGAGCTAGATATTCACCCTTATGCACTTATCACCTGACTTTTGATGGTACTACTCTAGTCTACCAACATCCCTAAACCAAACCCAGATAGTTTTATAACCCTTTTTTCTAGGTATTCTCATTGATTATAATTTATATCAAACTAAAATGGGTCAACCTAACACATTACCTATAACGGATCACCACAATTCTCAACTCATGTTCTCGACCCCCACGAGAAGATGATAATCACCTGGGTAACAATATAAGAAATAATAGTAATTATTTAACTGTTAAAAATACCAAGACATATATAATATACCAAAAACCTTTCATATAAATATCAACCCAAATAATAGTATAAATAGGAATTATAAATACCAAACATGATATTAAAACATGTGGTAAATGAAAGACTACCTAAAGTCTAGGAACTTTGTGATGGTTCCTTGTATTTTACAAGCTACATGGTTCCCTTACCTTTACTCAAGTACTACAAAAAATGTCTATGTACAACCAAAAGAATATTTAGGGTTTGAAGAAAGACTCAGTAAGAAACAACCATGAATATATAAAAATTATTTCACTATGAAACTATTATATCATATTTTAAAAACAAAACTGGTTTCATAAAGAAATATATATGAAAATACTTTTTCATAAAACATCCCTTTTATTTTCTATTTTAAAACAATCCATATTCTAACCCATAAGAAAATTGAAGTAAAAGGTTTTTGATTAAATAGAGGGAAATAACCAAGTAATCCATGTATTTTAAAACAAGTGGTAAATTAATGAACAGTAATCTAGGCAATGTCTTCTAACAATGAAAAAATGCACTGAAAGATGGATTTTATGATACCAGGACATTCAAGGAACTCTATCTAACATAGTGATCCCTTGTTACCTAAAAAAATAGTTATTCCATGGTTTGTCTTAAGTGAAAACATATAAAATTACATGAAATAAAATCTATGAAAATCATTTTTAATTTATCGTTGTGTAATTATTCCAAAAAATCAATGTTCATTAAAACTAGATTTAAATAAAATCCATTTAAAACATTTCTCTTCACCAAAAAATATTGATTAAAAAATCATGGATTTTAATTTGTCCCTTAAAAACATTAAAACTGTTTTTTACATATGCTAAAATCAAAGGATAAAATAATAAAGTTTAAGAATTCCATCAGAAATAATCCATTAGATAGTGACATATACCTCACCAATGGATGAAATGTTAGCACCTTCAAATATGGTAATAGGAAAAAAAATATTTAGTCCTGATAATCCTATATATAAAAATATCATCATTAATTCCCCAAAAAACCTTCTAGATATATCAATCATAACCCATTTGGGTTCTAATGGAACTTGGAGATGATAAAACAAGTATAAATCTAGATAAAAGATGATAAATTGATAGTAAATACGAACATTTCTTAAAGAGATCAATCTAAATTAATTGTTAGTTACCAATAAATAAGGGGGGTCATATTTAGTGTCAATGATGGGATAGTTATAGATAATGTTGGATTAGAAAGATATTAGACTTAAAAATGTCTAATGGAATCTGGGTAATTTTTACCTCTAAGAAGTTCAAATTGTATCTCATAGTTAGAATGCACGGTCAAAAAAATTATAGGCTAACTAGGAAGTAGCTACTATCCCTTGAAAACCAAAGAACATAGTCACCTCAGAATAAATTCATGGTTAGACAGACTATGATCAAACTATGAAAATCAAAACTAGAATCAACGGATCCATATCACATGGTTACCACATGGTTGATACTAACTGTGCACAATCTATATACCTATATTGTTTCTCCTAATTCTCTAAAATTTCGACCCTGACTACCTAATGGAATTGAAACCTCAAATAGATAAATAAATGTAAAAATTAAACATAGATATGACTTTAAGTAAAGAACAACCATAAATTTTTCCTTTACCTTAGATATTTGTTCTTGAAAAAAAAAATCTTCCTAAATAGCCTTCAAAGTAAATGAAATTATAAGAATAAGGGTAATATATAACTGAATCATCCATTAAAACCTAATAAAATAATCCTAAAACATCTCTCATCAACATTTAATATAATTACATAATACCTAAAAAGTATATCCATACATTTTCACTTATAATCATTATTAATCATTGGTAGTCCAAAAATAAAATACGAATATTTTTTAAATATTTAAACCTGTAATGTAGACCCTTTAATCATTCATCTTTATGTATTATATTTTAACTGAGATTCATAATTTTATTCATTAATAATTCCTTCTAATAATTATAAATATGAATCAAATCCCATTATTCATCAATCTCAATATAATCACACATCCAACATTAAACATAATCACTGTAATTCATACCTTTTATGTGTCATTCACAATTTCTGCATCTACAACTGTAAAATCATTATCTATATGGTCATGTTGATCTCCTTCTTGATATTTCCACATATGTAATTTATTTTAATAATTATAATACTCCCCACATTTAAAACATTGAATTTATAACTTATGAAGAAATTTATTACCCTCTATTGAGTTAAATCAACTCTTCATTTTTTCCTTTGTAGTTCATTTCTATATACCCTCCATTACTATAAATGAACCATCTTCCGATCCCTTTGGTAAATTTCTTAGGGTTCTTTTTTCCATATAATTCATAGTTTGTAAATTGAATCCATTTTAACTTCATGTTTTTTATCTTCTCAACATCCATGAAACTCTTTTTTTCTTATTTGTTGGGTAAGAAAACTCTTCTAGGTTCATTTTGTTAATTATATCTCAAGATATCTAGTTAGAAATATTCATATAGGTTTTCAATCCATATCTAATCTCATTTATTTTCTTATCCGAGAAACCAAAACATTTTCCTTCACACCCATTGTTAAATTAGATCCTACCGATTCCATCCATTTACTAAAACCAAATAAAATTATTGTGAGTATATCAGATAAAATAATAATAAACTATCTTATGAGGAAAATAGAAACTAATATATCATTAAATATGTAACCTTATATTCAACTCTTTTGGTTAAACCTTTTATTCCCAAATTAAACCATATTTTTATTTAATATACTAAACTATAAAGCTATATATGAATTTTAACTTATGCTGAAATCACTCATAACCTCTAAAGTTGTCTAAACCTATACCCTGATGACAACAATAATGAAATTTTCCATTAACAACCCATAAGTATTATATTTATAATAAGGGTTTTACTTTTATATATTTTGAGGATATTTTTGGTTTTGAGAATTTGAGAATTAAGAAAACCATCAAATAACAAAGGGTATATTTACAAAGAGTTTACATTTTGTGCACCAAAATTGGTTTCTATGTTTACACTCCAATTTCATTCATGGAAATTTTTCTTCATTTTATATGGTCCACCATTGACCATGAAATAATCTTTAAAAATCCTCAACCCATGTAAAAAATATTTGAAAACATGGGATGATAAACAAATCCCAGAAATGGATATAAAAAATGTAACATGTTAATCCCTTTGAAATTCATGAAAACCCATTAAAAATATTTCCTTTTTATATAATAAAATTTTATCTCAAATAAAAATTTACTTACTGAAAAAATAAAAATAAAAATCCAATATTTTAATAAATTTTTTTCAATAAAACATAAAGAAAAATCATAATTGATGAAGGTTTCTTAAAAAACATGAAAACAATTCCTTGAAAACAAACCATTCACCTTTAGAAAATTATAAATGTTACATTAAGTCGTAAAATAATTTAATATCTTTTTGAAATAAAAATATTTCAAAAAAACATTATAATAATAGAAAAACATATAGTTATCTTTAGAAATTATATACACATCACTATCACAAAGGAATTACATACCTGATTAATTCTAACTACTTCATAGGAGTAACTTATAAATAGTAAAATCTATCCACTTTATACGAGGAACTTAAAAAAATGAATCCATATAGTTCAAATGATGATCTTAAAAAATTTAAGTATATCCATTTTATAGTAGAAAATTATAAATAGTTAACTCTATCCACTTTATATGAGTAACTTATAAATAATTAACTCTATCTACTTCACAGGATTAACTTATAAACTTTTAACTCGATCCACATTTCCTAATGCATTGGAGGGATATATTACACCCAACCATCATTATAAAAAATTCACCAGAATTGTAATGTGAATGAAACAAATTAAAATTTTATTTTCATCACAAAACTAATAAAAACTAGTATTTGAGACCATATGAAAAATCAATTTTAGTTTTCTCATAAAAAAGAGTAATCATATTCGTTTCTTTTGATTTTTTATGAATTAAAAATTCACAAAAAAATGGGAAAACTATATTATGTGAAAATTGATAGAAAACTGTATAGGAATATTGATAAAGAAGAAATTATATGACATCAATAAAATCTATTGATGTTATATATATAAAAAAATACATTTAAACTTTTATATAACAATAAAGAACAATCTTTATGAATAATATTGAAAATATTACTTTTTAAATAACGTTAAATTTTATTTAAAATAACCTTTAAAAATATTTTAATTATAGATAATAGAATTCTTGAAATATTTAAATGAATTTGGACTTATAGATAATTTTTTTTTAAATATTTAAAATATTTTTTTAAAGAAAAACCCCTCACCACTTTGGTAACTTTTAAATAAAAAGGATATTGAAGAATTGAATATGAAATGGATATGTAAACAAATTTAATTTTATTATATTAATGATAAAATAAATCTATATAGTATTTTATATTACATAGAAAAATATATGGTCAAAATGTAAGAAGTATACTATAAAATAAATTGAGATGAGAAATCCCTTATCTCATCTCATGACTTTCAATGTACATATTTTAGTTTTCAGAATAATAATAATGTTTCAATTTAATACATTCTTAATAAAATTTCTATCTTAATTTATATTATTATTATTCCTTGTATTTCATTCCTTACCATATTATATTTAGTTACAAAACTGGTTATGTTCTTGTCATACATTCAGTTCATAATACTAAAGCTTCTTTGATAGCCTGAACATGGTAAAATATTTAATTATTAAATCATATTCAGAATAATAACCAAGAAATAATTATCAATTTTATACATTTAATATACATTTTTAACCATCATTTTGAGCAATCCATAAAAAATGAAGAACAAAATTTCATGGAGACTATAGTCCATATGTATGCATGAACGACATTTTTATTTTTCTACTAGGTAAAAAATAGATTTTATTTTAATTTTAAAATCATAAATATGATATAAATTCCATATTTATTCATCATTTCAATCCATATGAAAATCTATTTGAGGTGGTAATGAGAAACTAATCACATAAATTCATGGAAAAGATAGTCCACATAGATGCATGAGCGATGTTATAATTTTTCAATACATGAAAGGGAAAATAATAGATAATATAATATATTTAAATAATCATAAAAATTTCATAAATATATTATATATTCATTAATACCATATTTATAACCACCCATGTAAGTAAGTGATGAAAAAATAAATACATCGGATCTTATAGGTGGTAGTAGACACGTTTGTGTGAGCGATATTTTCATTTCCCAATGGATGTAAAAAGAGATTAAAAGAGTTGTAACATAAAGATAATAAAATTTAAGCATATTGGAGAAAATTATGGTATTATACCAAAACTTTTATTATAGGTTTTAAGGACATATAATAAGAAATAAATATGACTGAACTCGGTTATGATTTATACGTCTTCTTTAGATAACCTCCTTTGGTTTACACCTAAAGAATTCTAGGTTGGTATTTTAGAGATACCAGAACCTCTAGTAAATGGGGGGGGGATATTTGGGAATTTATTCTTTTAGGTATTTTTTGATAAAAAATTCTCAACATTTGTGAATTAATGAGGATACTATGTTCCCTTTTATAAGTGAAGGGAGTGACACTCTTGTAATTTTTCTTAAATTTTAAATATTATAAAAGTATAACTCAAGGGAAATTCGAACTAAATAAATAAAATTGTAAATATAAGGTGATAAGGGTCAAAATAATCTTATCCAATAATATTAATGATGATATTTTTTTACCTTATCATAATGTTTTAACCCTAATTAACTCATTTTACCCTTTACCGTGGTGATAACAAATTTCCATTGCAACCATTCATTATGAAAAAGAAATTTAAACCAATTAATAAATTTGAATATAATAATTTAAAATATGAAATAAATTATTTAGGATTCAATATATAAAATTGGTATCAATCAATTTTAATATAAGAATACAAAACATTAATTTTTTTTATAGAAAAATGTGTTTTGAAGTCTAAAAATGAATTTATACATAAATAAATTATAATTATGATTCCTATGAAATTAATTAGATTAACATTATTCTATGTGGGTTAATTTTACTTCTAAAAAAATCAAAAAAATATAATTTTACTTTTAAAATAGTTTAAAAGAAATGAATTTTTTTTATAAAAATCTATATTTTTACTATTCAAAAATAAATAAATATTTTTAGAAATATTCATAAATATTAATAAATTATATATGATAAATCAAGAAATAAATTTTATTTTATGAAAAATATTTTCAATTTTTTTATAAAATAATTCCAAAAGTTTCACACAAAATGCCTAAAATCAATTTTTAGAAGAAAATATATATTTTTGATACATAAAATGATTTTATTATCATTCCATGCCTACTAAAAACCATTAAATGGTTATTAATTTAATTGATTGAATATATTATCAATAAATTTCATCTAAATAATTAACATATAATTATTAATAAACATACATTGTTTACAAAAAAACAATTCTGACGAAAATATTTCCTTTTACAAAAAAATGATTTTATCTCCATTTATAAAAAATTTATAATCAATTTACTAATAATTATGTATTATATTTAATCTATAAATAATATCTTTTTAATAAATATATTACTCAAAATAAGATAAGTTTATCATTAAAATGAAAAATATTAAATATAATGAAAACCCTATTTTATAAAAAAATGACCCTTTCAAAGTTTAAATCTTCTTAACCATATTTGATTTCATTATATCATTAATAATTTAGTAATTAGTTTATAATAAATAATAAATAAATTTTTATTATGAAAAATTTCTACATATATTTCTTAATTTTATTACTCTTCTTCATACCTTCTAATCCAATTTTGTGGTTATAATGGTCATATTTAAATAATAATTTTACTGTTTGTCTAATATGATTATTGAATATGGTACCCTCCATAGAAAATAGTATTCATTCGAAGGAATATAAAATATAAAATATTGGGGTGTTATATTATTTTTCTAGCAAAAAAAACATTCAGTTTCACTCTCTACTATGGAATTTGAATATGTATCCGCTGAAAGTTGTTGGTCTCAATTTTTAAGGATACAACAAACAATAATTTTTTAAAAACTTTATTCTACTCATAAACATATTTTCTTTGAGAGAATAGGTTTGAGTTATTTATCTATGAGCACAATAGATCAATCACAGGCTAAAAAATAGATATATGAAACCATTTTCTCTGAGATCACACACTGAAAGAGATATTATTCTTGAATTTATGTGATCTGAAGTTCTTCATGATCATATTTTTAACCAATATTTAAATTGAGAAATATTTAAATACATAAAATAGAATATAGGTATGATTAGTGTTAATTGACCACTTTCCACTTCTTTTTTTTATTCTCCCGACATTGAAAAACTCTTTGAGAAAGGGGGAGGTAATTCTTTGTTTATGTAGAATTTTATTTACGCTTTATGAATGTAATTAATATATTCTAAAACAAAATTCAATATATGTTTCATTGTTTATCTTGAACAAATTTACAAACTATATCTTGGATAATTCATCTATATTTATGAAATTAATGTTAGTTTTCTTATAGAATATATATTTTATATTAAATGTTTCATTTTTATGTTGTGACCTCCTCTTACTTGTATTTTTTATTATGTATTTTAATCTTTCCAATAATATTATGATTTTTATTTCATATGATTTTAGATATCATTTTTATGTATCCTTGATATTACTATTATGTATTCCTAAGGTTACTATTACATATGTTTTCTGATTTTATGTAGCACCTGGAGAACATTTTTTACATGGTGAATTATAGAAATTATTTTATCATAATTCTTTACTATTACTTGTGTTTAACATTCATTGGTTTCTTTTTTATTATTTTTTTATACTAGTTTCTTTTTGATAATACAAGGGGGGGAAAGGTAGTATATTTATATTATTTTAGAAAATGATATAATAGAAAGATAAATTATTTCATCCCAAAGGGGGAAGAAATATTTTCAAGGGGAGAATGTTTGTGTGTCCTTGTTTTATTTACAATAGGGGAGAAACATTTTTCAAAATTTCATTGAATATATAAAGTGGGTGTATGTTCTCAGAAAGTTTTATGAAGTTTTCAACATTTATTTACATCATTTTATTTTCTTTTTTTAATTTAGTTTTTAGTCTTTTGTGATTATCAAGGGGGTTGTTGAGTGATTTTCCTAAAATCACTTTTTTCAGATCCACTATTTTAATGAAACATAATACACTCTTTGATTTTATTTTTAATTTTTTAGGTATTTAATGGTTTTATTTTTCTTATAAAAACATTACATTAACATCAGATGTTTGAGAGAACTAATCCTGCCACATTAAATTCCAAATCATTGTGAATCCAAATTGAATTCTATAAATAGAATGACATAGGACAAATTTTGTTTATTAAAATAGTACATGAAAAATTTAGAAAAGTTTGGACACAAAAGTATATTAAATCTGATAGAGCGTTGAAGAATTGAAGATGATGGAATTAATAAAATTAAGCATTGTGCACTACATTGTTTCTTGAGGGATTTATATTGTATGAGTTTTTTAGTGTGCTATTAGATTTTATATTTGTAACATGTTTATTAAAAAATTTATAATGATTATTCATGTAATTGTTTCTTCCAATCCTTCAAGATCAAATAGATTATTGGGCTATGAATCTAGGTTCAACCAAAATTTTACTTTTATAGAATTTTGGGGATAAGAATAAATATATTTTTAATATTGAGTTTGATGATGTATAGGGATAGAATTGCTTCAGATCAAGTGTATTGTGAACATTCTTTTTCATACAAGAATATTACATCATTTTAAAGATAAATAATATAAAAATATTATAAAACTTGGATCCAAAGTTTTAGTGTCATTGGAAATTTTGGAACATACATAAAATTTACATAATAAAACCTAAATATTACTTTTTTACTTATTGTCTATATTCTTATAGGACCTTGAATTCTATTTAGTACAAGTAGTCACCTAATGATATACCTCAAAGAAAGAGGTAATCTAAAATCCCAATAAGAGGAAATATACGAACATGAAACAATATAATATGGGTGAAAATAATAATTATAATTATAAAATTATCATAGGATATTCACCATAATCAATATATGAATCATTAGATAATGGGAAGGAATGTAGAAAAGCTAAAACTAAAATATCATGTCTTAGTGGTCAACTACCACACATTGGCTTGAACAAAGCGAGCCTCATGTTCACACATATTTCAATTTTTTCATGAGATAAATAAAATTACCCAATGAATTGGAGTGATATATAATTTTGGGCACACCCATCACATAATAACATTAACATTTTGCAATATAATTCTGGGCGCACATGTCACATTATAACATTTACATTATCATTCATGCCATATAGAACGTATATAAATATTGAACATAAAATAACCCATGGAAAGGAATGGGTTTTATTTCATAAATAAAATATTCATGAATAAAATTTTATAAAGATAAAGGGAATAATATGTTTGTTTTAGGAATAAACAATCTTGAGTGAAAGAGAAACAATCTGAAGAGAAGTAAAAGGTGTGTTTTTTGAAAGAATTGTTCTTTTGGAAAACAATATGTTTGACATAAACATAAATAGGAATCATTTATATCCAAGAAAAGGAGACAACATAATATTTAAATGAAATTTAAGGATTATTAAATTAATGTAGACACTGAAATTGGTGCGAAAGAGGAAAATACCCAAGGAAATGGAGTTGGGTTCGAGAATCCCCTTACCTTATGGCCGAATTCAATATTCACATTAATATCCTATATAATTAGGTTATATTCATTAATTAAAATTTAAATAAAAAATTTTCCAAGATTTTTATTCATTATGGTTTTATTATGTTAATTTATGGGATTTTTATGTGTTATAGAGTTTAATTTCATCATGTAGAAGTGTTCATTTTTCTTACTTTTCATGATCGGTTTACTTGTATATATGAATGGAAGTTCACGTAAAATGTGGATAAATATATATAATTTTTATTATATGTTATTAATGATCTTATAGAATCTTATGTGTTCTTATAAAGAATTTGGTTTTATGGTATGAGTATGAATGATTTGGTAAAAGTTAACAATGATTGTTTTAGATTAACTTTGTCAGTTTTCAAACATAATGAATTCAATTTTTTTTATCATTTTTTATTATGTATATATTTTTATTATAGAACATAAATAGGGTTATAACATACATTTTAAAATATTTTAAACTATTATAATGTTTTTATTAACATCCTTGAAGGCGTTAAATGAAAATGAAAGTGCATCATCCATGAGGTTGATAAATTGACACATCACAGGCAACAATTTCATTTTTAGAATAAAAAAAAGAGAGGGAGGAGTTTAATGATTAATATTTCATTAACATGATATAATTACAGTATATTAATGTTAATGGAGTTATGATTAAATTTTTATTAGGGAATTTGAAGAGATAATATGAAAATAAAAGAACATGAAACGAAATTAAAAGAAAAGAAAAAGGAATTTTCCTCTTGAATTTATCCTCCTTGAGAACCTCCTTAGCAAAAAGGTTTTCGTATTTTTAAGATACCAAGGGATATTAGATATGGGGGAGGGTCTTGGTATGAATTTTAGGTATAATTTGGATAAGCCTCAAATCTTGGAAGGTGTGAGGAGAAGAGGTGGTGAGGGTTTGTTTTTATAGTGGAGGAGAGGGGTGTTTCCTCATTATTTTAGTCAATAGTTTTTTATTTTGGTGCAAGAGTATTAATAGTTTTATCATTATCACAAATATATTAAAATAATTAATTGGGGTTAGAGATTAAGTTCATTACATCAGACTTACGTAAAAAATGACGAAAAAAATCATTTATATTGCATTTATAAAAAATTATCATATTTTACAATTCATAAAAAGTCAACAATTTTAGAAAAATACAAAAACTTAATCCTAACCATATTTAACATATTGAATTCTTAAATTAACTCAATTTTATAAAAATAATTTTCATGATATGATAAATTTAATTTTTAATTAAAATAACCATTTACTCAAAGAAATATAGATATAAAAATTTTAAATTACTTTATAACACTTTGAAACAATACTTATGGTCTCGAAAAATTATCTTAAAATCATAAGAAATAAAAATAATAATTTATGAATTAATTTTATGAAAATAAATTTTCTTTTAAAATTATTAAATTTGTTATAATATTGTTATTAAATATTTATGACTTACAAAAATTCTAACATTTTATTAGTATTTTTAAAAAATTTATGTACTTATACTATAATATAATTTTACTATACTTTCAGTCATAAGATACCTAAATTTTATTTATACTTTAATGGTAGAGGTTACTATTCATTTAGTTGGATTACTATTCATAAGGTTCATATTACTATTCATAGGTTCAAGTTACTATTTCATCGGTATAGGTTGCTTAACTTCTAGAAATACTAACTTTTCATTAATTCATCATTTATGAAGTTTTTATTATAGTCTCTATGTTATTTTATGTGACTTATACTATATGAAATTATTATAATAAGGGGAAAATTCTATTGATAAATTTTTTGGTCGTTACATTCTTCCCCCCTTTTGAAATTTCACCCTTTAAATTTCATTTTAAATAAACAGGTGAGGGTACTTATCCTTCATCACCTCCTCTAGTTCCCAAGTTTCTTTTTCATACTTACGGTTCCTCCACAAAACATTGAAAATGTGCATTGTCTTATTACATATAACATTATATCTCTAGTCTATAATCTTTATTATATGTTCTTTATAAGATATATTATCTTCCCACTGTACCACCTCTGAGTTCTGTACATGTGAGGGATCTGATATACACTTTCTCAAGAGTGATATGGGGAACACATAATGAACTTGATCCATATTTGGTGAAACTGAAAGATTATTGGACACTTCTCTAATGCGACCAATGATATCAAAGTGTCCAATTTTCCTTAGGCTTATATTCCCTTTCTTTCCAAAAATCCTGATTCTCTTCCATGGTAATATTATAAGGAAGACTTTATCTCCAATGTTGAACTCCAATTACCTTTGATGGTTGTCATCATAGACTATTTCAGAATCTGAGTATCTTTAATATGTTTCTGGATAGATTGAATGTTCTTTGTCATCTCTTATACACTATTATGTCCATGTAGCTTTCCTTCACCATCTCCATCCCAACATATTGGGGTTATACATAGCTTTACATATAGAGCTTAATATGGATCCATATGAATAATTGAGTGGAAGCAATTGTTGTATGAGAACTCAACCAATGGGAGATTCTGATCCAATCCACCATTGAATTATAATGGGAAATATCTTAGCATATCATCGAGTTTTTGAATAGTCATTTTAGATTGGCCATCATTTTGAGGATCATAGGCTATGCTGAGATTCAATTTAGTACCCAAAGCATGTTGAAGAATCCTCCAGAATTTACATGCGAACCTCGGATCATGATTAGAGTCAATCGAGAGTGGAACCCCATCCAGTCTCACCACTTCCTTCACATATATCTTTGAATGTTTTTCAAGCAAGATATCTTCCCAAATAGCGATAAAGTGGGAAACGTTGGTGATTCGGTCCAGCATAACCCATATCGTATTAATTCATTTGGATGTCTTTGGGAGACCCATGACCAAGTACATATTGACATTCTCCCATTTCCACAAGAGTACAGGTAATGGATACATCATTCATTTTGACTTTTGTTTCTCTACTTTAACTTACTAACATATCAAGAACCTCATGATATACTCAACAATATCCTTCTTTATATTATCCCACCATAAGTTTTCTCAAAGGTCATAGTACATTTTGGTACTCCCATGATGGATAGAAAAAGTTGAGCAATGTGCATTATCCAATAGCTCATTCTTTATACCAGGAGATGAAGGCACACCAAAAATTTTTCTAAACATAATCACCCCAAAATCATCGATATGGAACTCTTACATCTTCCCTTCCTTTACTTCATTAACCTTATTTTGTAAATATGAATATTCCCTTTGTGCCTCCTTAATCTTCTTTTGGATAGATATTTGGGAAATCAATTTGGAAAGGTAAGATATATTCCCTACCTTTACGATTTAAGAATCCATCCTTTTCATATCCATGAAGATATGGTATTTCTAAATCCACAACATAGATTGAGTAGTAGGTTTTTTCTGCTAAGAGCATCACCTACCTTTTTCACCTCGCTAAGATGATAGTGAATAGAGAAATCATAGTCCTTGATTAGCTACAACCATATAATTTGACCAATACTGAGATCCTTTTGTTTGAATATATAATTTAGGCTCTCGTGATCAGTATATATGTCACACTTCTCACCATAGAGGTATTTCTTCCAGATTTTCAAGGAAAAAATCACAGTTTCTAGCTCAATATCATGTGTTTGGAAGTTCTTTTCTGGGATATTCAACTCACATGAAGAATAAGACATCATATAATCATTTTTCATGAGTACACAACCTAATTATTTATTTTAAAAATCACTTTATTTCGCAAAATTTTCTCCACTTTTTGGTAATATGAGTACAAGTGTAGTGATAAACATCCTATTTAGCTCCATAAAGCTTTCCCCACATTCTTCAGTCTAGACATACTTTAACCTTTTCCTTGTTAACTTAGTTAGAAGACTTGAAAATCATGACACATTTCTCACAAAAACTTTTTAGTACCAAACTAATATAATAAAACTACAGATCTTCCTGACACTATAGGGTTTGATCAATTCCTTAATCGCCTTTGTTTTTAGGGGTCCACAGAAATTCCCTCAATTATGATTATGTGTCCCAAGAATGCGACTACCTCCAAAAGTCACACTTTCTGAACTTGGCATACAATTTATTCTCCCTCAATGTCTGCAACAAAATACTTATATATTTTTTATTTTACTACTTACTCTTGGAGTAGATGAGAAAATCATCCATAAACACTACCCCAAATTTTTCAAGATAATGTATAAAGACACAATTCATTAAATCATTGAATATTTTAGGGGAATTAGTAAGCTTTATGGGAATCACTAGAAAATCACAGTGACCATACCTTGTATGAAAAGTTGTCTTCTAAATGTATTCCTTCTCCAACTTTACATAATGATATCCAAAATAAAGATTTGCCTTTGACATTTACTGAGTTATTCGTAACCGATCAAACAAGTCATCAATCCTTGGAAGAGGATACTTGTTCTATATGGTGATCTTGTTCAGTTTCCAATAATCAATACACAACTGCATTGATCTATTGTTCTTCTTAATAAAGAGCATTGGTGCACCCCAAGGTGATTCATTAGGGAATATAAACCCTTTGTCCAAATGATCTTTCTTCTTCTTCTTGAACTCCTCAAATTTCATAGGATCCTCTTATAGGGAAACTTTTATATATGTGTATCTCTGGGTATGAGTTCTATTCATATCTCTACCTCACGATCCAAGGGAATTCCAAGTAAATCTTTAATAAATACATCTCTTTATTCCATCACAATGGGAATTTCTTCTAGGTTGATACCTTCTTTTCACTCAACCATTTGAGTGAGTTATGATTCTTTATAGGGAATCAACACCCACACCATTGAATTATTTTCCAAATGAGATTCATGATATTACTTTAATTTTTATAAGATCATGGTATGTTATTGGAATATAAAAATATATTTTCTTTTCCTGACAGTTTATATGTGCTCAATATAACTGTATCCAATCTATTCCCATTATAGCACCATATTTATCTATGGTAAGTATCACAAGATTTGATGGGAGAATCTTCCCAAATATTCCATCCAAAGAAGAATCCAACACATGGGTTTCAATGATTTCACCACTTTATTTTTTAGATATATCTCTACTTAAATGTTTTGGGGATTTGATTCAATAGTTCTAGAAAACATTCAAGATAAAAAGGAATACAGAGAACAATAATTAAATATTATTTTTTCCATTCTTGATTAAATATGATGTGTACCATGTATGACATCATTTTGTTTCTTCACTTCAACAGTTGTGATGGAATAATTATTTCCTTTATCCTTTGTATTCGGTGGTTTCTAATGCTAAATACACTCAAGGACTCAAGGTTTAGTGCACTGGATTATATAGTTTCATTTATTCTTATAGTTGTAGAATTGGACCATTGGTGGTGCTCTTCTTTACTACACCACATTATCCCTCTCCCCTGTATCTTTTTGATATCCATGATCTTGGTGGCCTTCTCTTCCACACATGAAGCATTTCCTCTCCCCTTTGAGGAAGTTCCCATGATGCTTTTCCCCACATTTTTGACATGTGGGTGGTTGAGTTCTCCTTCCACCTTTTTCATTTGATCCTCTTTCTTGAAACTCAATATTTCATTTATTATCATTGAATCCCTGAAAATATATTCCAAAATCTTTCCCAAATTGAGAGTACATCAAAAAAATTCTTCATAACTCCCAAAGTCTCAAATATCTGGAGCCTTTCAAATGTGTGGTTTTAAACCACTAAACAATATTTCAATTTTTCTATCATTATTGATAATAAAACATGTTGTATACCTTGTCATTCTAGTTAAATTTTCTTCATAGTCTGTGACATATTATCATTCCTTTTTCTTCAGCACTATGAATTCTCTCTCCTTCCTTGTATGAAGAGTTTGAGGGAAATAATTATTAAGAAACATTATCTTAATGTCTTCCTAGTCCATATTTTCAACATCATCCTTTATCTTGGGGTTCTTAATCAATTCCAACCATTGGTCATCCTATCTATGTAGATGATAAACGGTAAGAGTCACCTTCTCTATCTCAGAACAATGATGTATAGAAAATACCTTCCCCATTGAGTTGCCCATCTGTTCTATGACTAGTGGATCGAAAGATACACTAAAAATTGGTGGTAATTACCGTATAAAGGACTCAATAGGTATTTTCTCCCTCTTAGTTGAAGGAATACATTCCACATTATTTGGGATATTATTCATAACCCAATATATATTGGTAAGAATCACCATTAAGTTTTGATCTCCACCACCAAAAGTATTGGGGATATCATTCATAAAATCACTGAATTTCCCTTCTCATCGGTTTTTGGAATGATTTATCTTTGTTCCCACCATTTCAAAAAAAATGTTAGAAAAAAACATATTTCTACAATTCATGAGTAAATAATTTATTCCTTTTTGAAATTAAGTCTAATAGCGTCTCTTTTGGGATCTTTGGGTTTAGAATTTCTGAAACAAATCTTCTCAGGTGCTTACTTATACATAGTCTCATAAGAAGTGTTTTCACTATGGTTCTATAATCCTAATCCCCAAATTAACTAACCATTCTTTTATAACAACTATAGTGACCCTTATTTTTCTTATATGACTGTTACATCATTTTAATAATAAACAACACAAAATCATTACAAAACCAGAATCCAAAGGTTTAGTGTCTTGGTAAATTTTGGACCATACATAAAACCTACTTAATAAAACATAAAAATTATTTAATTCTCTCTTTACTAGCTTCTTATTTTCCCTTGAATTCTCATTTTTATAAGTAGTCACTTCAGGATATACATCAAAGTAACCAGTGAGCTAAAATTATAGTAATAGTACATATAAGAACATGAAACAATATAACATGGGTGAACAAAATTATCATCATTAAAAAATTATAATAGGATCTTCATAATAATAAAGATAGAATGATTTAGATAAAGTCATGTAATGTGGAAATGCATAAAAATGAAACATTATGTCTTAGTGGTGAACTGTCACAGATAGTTGTGAACAAAGCTAGCATTATGTTCATGCATATTTCACTTTTTATCAGGAGATTAATCATAGTACACAATACATTGGAGCAATATATTATTCTTATGACACCAATAATATCATAAAATTTACATTTCATTATATAATTATGTGTGCACCCATCACATAATATCATTACATTATCATGCATGCCACATAGAACGTATGTCAATATTAAACATAAAATTACCCATGGAAAGGATTGGGAGTCATTTAATAAATCATAAATTAATGAATAATCTTTGGGAAATAAAAAGGTAATAATATTCTTTGTATAGTAATCATCAATCTTGAGTGAAGAAGAAACAGTCTCAAGAGAAGTAAAAGGTGTCTTTTTTTTACAGAAGTGTTCTTTGGTAAAACATTTTTTATTTTCATAAACTCAAGTATAAAACATGTATATCATAGAAACTGAAAGGGTATAATATGGAAATGAAATATAAGGATCATTTAATGAATATAAATTTTGAAATTTGTGTGAAAGTGAAAAAAAACCCATGGAAATGGAGTTGGGTTTGAGAATCCCTTCACCATATGTCTGAATGATTTCTTATCTTTAATATCATATATAATCATATTAGATTAGTTAATTAAAAAACAAAGAAACTTTTATACTTGAATTTTATTTATTATGGTTTTATTAAGTTCATTTCTGGGATTTTTTATGAGTTATGGAGTGTAATTTCATTGTTCAAGAGTGTTAGTTTTTGAAATTTTAATGAATGGTTCACTTGTATACAAGAATGAAAGTTTCTGTAAAATATAGATAAATATACAAAATTGTTATTATATGTTATTAATGATCTTAAAAAAGTTTAAATTATCTTATAAATAATTTAGTTATATGGTATGAGGATGAATCATTAGATAAAAGTTAATGATGAATGTTTTTGGTTTACATAGGCGTTTTTTCGATCACAATGAAATAATTTTGTTTTTTTATTTAGTATTATGTATATATGGTAGTTATAGTACATAAAAATGGATGAAACATAAATTTTAATATATTTTTTAACCATTATATAGGTTTTATTAACATCCCTAAAGGCATTAAAAAAATATGAAATTGCATCACCCATGATGTCTGTAAATTGACACATTAGAGGTGACGATTTAATTTTTAGAATAAAAGAGAGAGAGACAGAGAGAGAAGAGTTTAATGATGGATCTTAAATTAACATGATATAATTCAAATACATGTATGTTACTAGATTTAACATACTATTTGGATGATGGTAGGTGAGGATAGAACAAGAAAGTAAAATATCTTGAAAATAAATTAAAAGAAAAGAAATTAAAAGAAAATAAAGAGGAATTTACCTTTTGAATTTATTCTCCTTGAGAACCTTGTAATAGAAAATATTTTGGTCTTTTTAGGAGACCAAGGGATTCTGGATGTGTGGGGGGGAGTGTTGGAAATATTATTGGACATAAATTAGAAAAGACTCAATTATTTTAAGGTGTGATGGGAAGAGGTGGTGAGGGGGGGGGGGTATTTGTAGTAGATGCGCGTGTTTTTTCTAGTCATTTTAATAATTAGATTATTTTTTTCAATAATGTAAATAGTTTGAGAATTTTCACTAAATTTATTAAAATATTGAATTATTTTTTGATATTAAGGTGTTTATATTAACCTTAAAACAACAATGACTATAATATTAATGTATTTAACATTTATTGAAAATTATCGTATTTTACAATTCATAAAAAATTAATGTATTTTAGAAAAATCCGAAAAATATACCCTAATAATTTTTTGACATGTATAATTCTAAACATAACTCAATTTTATGAAAATAATTTTCTAAATATTATAAATTTAATTTTTTATTAAAATAATCACTTACTAAAAAAATACAGATTTTAATGTTATAACTGATTTTATAACACATTAAAAAATTACTTAAAGGCTCATAAAATTATCTTATGATACTAAGAAATCAAAATATTAATTTATGAATACATTTTATAAAAATACATTTTCTATTAAATTATTAAATTAGTCGTAAAAAATTAATTATTTATTTATGACTTACAGAAAAACGAACACTTAATTAATATTTATTAAAACATTTATTTACTTAAACTATGATATAATTGTACCATAATTTTATTTATAAGAGGCCTAAATTTTATTTAGGATTTCATGAGTGGGGTTACTATTCATTTAGTTAGTTTACTATTCATAAAGGTTATATTACGATTCCTATGTTCAAGTTATATTTCATAGTTATAGGTTTCTTAACATTTAGAAATATTTATTTTTTCATTAGTTATTCATTTATAATGTATTTTATGGTCTCTAAGTGATTTTATATGATTTAAACAATATATAATTATTACAATTAGAGATACATTCCATTGATAAAATACTGGATTGTTACATGTTTTATCAAATATGATCTCCAATATAGATCTTGTAACACCTCGAGTTATGTTATAAAAATTTCTACATATATTTAATTTCTTTGATACATTTCTTTACATGAAACACTCAGTTTTAATGAACCACATAAAATTAATAATATTATGATTTAAACTTGACTATTATTACCTAGCCTATAAACATGGTGGAATGAATAAGAATAAAAAAATTTAAAATATTAAGTATAATGGTTTTACACAAATAAAACATATTGATATAAAAGTATTTCGATATTGGGTAAAGTATTTATTTATTTTTAAAAACTATTATCTAAGAAAATGTTTTTATTGATTTTTTAAAAAAATAATAAAATTATTTTTTAAATATTTTAGAAAATGTATTTTGAAAAATAAAATCCATTTTTAAAATACATATGTAGAAATTATTTTAGGGTGAATTTTTTATAATGTTTTGAAAAATATTATTTCATTGATGAATAGTGAAAATTACTAGTTTTTAGTTGAAGAATGAATTTCCATTTAAATAATATATAAGGTTAATTTTGTTTAAAATGGGTTTAAATGTAAAATTAGTTCAATTATATATTTATTAATTCAATTTATGTCATTGAGATCAATTACATATTTAATTGTGATATAAAACCTTTTTAAAATTTTATCTTTGGAAAATAACTTTCTCGCCGTGTATGTAGGATTAAATTTAAATTAATTTTTAAAACTTATGTGAATTTAATTTAGAATAAAGGATTCCATATTTTAAATCATAATAATTTATATTATTTATTAAGTTCAACTTATTTTTTTCTATAATGAGTAGTAAAATTAGTAAAAATTAATTACCATGGTTAAAGTTAAAATGGGTATACAGAGGGGGGTAAACATAAAGATAATGGCTAAAATGACCTATAAACGTATCCAAAACCCAATTTATGGAAATATATCTACCTATGACCTCTATGTTTTTTGAATGAACCATTATGGAACCTTGTGGTATGTTAAAAACAAAGGTACAAATTTTTTGTTTCAAAAATTACAATTGTGTCACACACCTCAATTATAAAAGGCCACCCCTCTCCCCTACTTGTAACATTCTGACTTGATTGACTATAAAACCTATAGCTAGTCTGGTCACCACATTTCCTCAAGTTCATTGCATACGACAGTGGCTACCGACTAGCAGCGAGAGTCTAATGGTGGTACGGTGGGGAGGCTATACCCACATGATCAGAGTGGCACATCAATATAAGAGATTAAAGATAAAGAATATAATAGAATAAGTAGTATAAATGATTAATAAGTAGTGGAAGAAAAATATAATAAGTGGAAAATACCAAATATCCATCCTTTTAAGCATTCATGTCCAAGAGATGCTACATAATCCAAATAAGTAAACATATAATAGAGGATATAATACAATACCTAAATAATAAAATGAAATATAATTCCTAAAGGTGATCTCCATGATAATCATAATTACTAGATCTATACTATTATCCTAAGCACCCATGTATAACACAAAACACACGAAATAATCCAGGAACCTATGTGTAAGAATATCTGCTTAGGTACTTCAATGAAATAGAGGCCTATGTACGATGTGAGTTATACTTAGTAGGCCCCCACAAATGGTGTATTAAGAATAATTCAGTCTATGTATATAATGTATGATGTGTGCTTGTATGATAGGTAAAATAGTAAATAAATAAAAAATAATTGTTAAGTAAGTTCAAGATCCTAAGGGATATTTGGAAAACCATACCTACATCAACGTAAAATGGAATGTCATTGAACTAGGGTCAAATTGTATAAGTGTGATATGATATAATAATGGGTTATTGGAGTTAATTAACAATAAAGAACTAAGCCCAAGCCTGCGATTTGTCCTGGAAAACACTTTCCCGAATAACATCTATGAAATATTCTTCTTTAACATTTAATTCATCATTTGAATTTAGTAATAGGCATCTTGAGCCCATCTACGACGATCCAAAAAGGAATATCATGTATCGCTCCTGGGATACTAATAATACACATCACTTTAAGAGTCTATCTAATGAAATTCATGAATGGAATCCCAAGTATCACTCTCGACATGATGTAAAGTACTAAACCTATGATTTTTCCTTGGTATCTCACGTAGGGGTACAAGTATCTCTCATGGAATGGTGTAACCATATCACCATCCAGCTTATCCATGGATTCTCCATTAGAGAACCAATATCACTCAAGGAGTTAAGAATCTTCATGACGATCCGTTCAAGGTATTCCAAGTATCACTCCTAGTGTATCAAAATATAAATTAACCTATGATCTCTTTCTTGGTGTTCCATGTAAGCAGACCCAAGTATCTCCCAAGGTACATATAATCTCAACTATATCTAATCATGTCCATGTCATTCAATAAATAGAAACTCAAGTATCGCTCAAGGAGTTTATAGTTGATTTGGATATTTAAATTAATAAAGGTTAAGGAAAAGTGCATAAACATGCCACAACATAAACCATCGTACAAATGAGGTCCTTTACAATCATTCATTACAATTATTATAGATAATAAATTTCCTATACTGAGCAAGCCATAACCTGTTATAAGGACACTTATAAAGGGTTATTACCCTTAAAAATGTAATTTAATTAATTAATAATTTCTCTCAATTACCATGGAATACTAATAATTGAATATAAGTAATATGTCCTAGTGTTCTTCCCAAGGTAGATAAAAACATACATGTAAAAGCCTAAAAATATCATGATAACATGTATTTCATACCAAATTCATCAATAATGCTCCATAATAGGTAGTCCATAACCAATTATAAGATGTTTTGGTGGCTAATGGATAACATGGAAGGTGTCACATACTCCAATTTTTCATTAAAACAACATGTTATATTTTTAAATATATAACACCCCAAAGAGGGGTTTGATAAGAAAAACATTAATTAATTTAATGGGACAAAGGTGCGTTCCTTTAAGGGTGCATAAAATTTGAGGTTTATTTCCATTAACATGGAAAAATTAATATACATGGTCTATTAAACTTAAGGCGTTAGGACTAATAATTCAAACATCATATTCAAGTGGTGTCACATGGAGATACTAGAGCGCAACATAATGACTTAATATATAAAATAGTAATACTTGGATAGAGAAGCTATAGAAAACCAACTATATACCTTTATTGGTCCATAGGTCTAATATCAAGGATTGAATCATTATGGGTTGAGATAAATCGAATAAAAAATCATATTCCCCGAAAATATGGGGAATTATCTCACACCAAGATAGCAATTTATAATAAAAAACAAATAAATATTAAAGGAAAGAGGAGTCATAGACTCATCGAGGTATTTCCAACACACATGGAGGCACTCAAAATATAAGATGGATGGGGGATATACCACCATTCCTTGAGGAGAAGAAGAGGAGATCCATAGAAGAGGTGTTGCACAAGGGTGAGAGGAAAAGAGAAGAAAAGAATAAGAAATAAAGTAAGAGGAAAAAAATGATAATTTATAGCCCCATTAATGTGGCACAAGGTTTTACCACATGGTTTTACAAACCATGAACCAACCATTTTGAAGACACTTTCCAAGGAGGGAGTTCACACAATTTATGAACACATTTTGGAAAACCATGTGAAAATCATACATTTTCCCTATTCCCAAGACCCGTAGAAGGCTGTACAACCATGAAACTCCTATCACATGGTTATAAAAATACAAAGGGGGCCTCTAGATCCTTTGGATCATCCACGCAGTTTTCTCTTTTGGGCCACATAGTTTCATACAAATCTTGCACCCTAAAATGTTATTTCTGATTTTCTGTTCTTGAAGCTCGGTGCCTCTAAAACACGATAGAGCAACCAAGAGACACCTCATGCCTTTAATAAAGTATAAAAACAACAAATTTAATTGTTACAAAACATGGATTTATATTTTTATGATTGGTTTAAACAATGTTCCATCCTCCAAAAAAATAAAAATAAAATTCCATTAGAATTTCATCTGGCCAAAAAACACGGGATGCTAAAAAATCCCTAACTTAGAGCTTCTCATCCCTAACAACTCTTGGGAAAATAAAAAAAAATAGACCCAACCCACTGGGGTCATGATGTTTCATATAATTTGGTGCGTTTAATTCCTAAATTACAAAGGAACGACCAATATTTTATTAATAATACGGTATATAAGTCAAATAAAGTCATGCCAATTCTCATACTTTGAACCAAAACATCGTGACAGATCTTACCCAATCCCATCATGCCTAAGACAGGATCACATCATCATCTCTTTAAACATATGGCCTATGGAACTTCTCAACATAGGTTATAACATTTGAAAGATAAATTTTGAATCATTATATTTCCATCATCAAAATTGTATATTTAATAATTCCCTTATAATTATAACAATGATCTTGGCATAATTCTCACCTTGGAGGAACATTCAATTCCAAATCGACCTCATTTAGGCAATTCATGTTGACTTTAAATAAATAACCTCAGTTGGCTTGTATTGTACTTGCCTCAACCCGATGACATGCCAATAATGGTTCCTCTCCAAAAATATTCAAAAAAACTATAGGGAACTTGTTGAGCCACTTTCAGATGACTATTCTAAAAAAATACTTTGTTTAGATAGATGGAAAAAATGAAACGCGATAAATTCTTCAAAATCACCTTTCATTTACCTCGATCACATCTATTAAATCCCATAACTAGCTTCTAGTTAAATCACAATAAACAACATCTATTTATGTTGTTAAGACATAACACAAACATGGGTGCATACCCGATTCAGCATAATTAGATCTCTACCCTGTAAACATGTCATATGATCCAATCTAAAATATGGTGTACCCTCAAAATCACACAATGGAGTTCTAGGAGCTCATCCAAGTTAGGTTATACTCCGACATTTATAAGTGAGACATTGTTACACCACTGACTGTCAATGTTTCAATACACTATATGATCTTATCATTAGTCATTATAAGAACCATGTGGTATTCATGACTCTGTCCAAGGAATTTTTACTCGATAATCTAAATATCACTGAGGGAAAACTATTCCTTAATAAAAACCATTTTTGGGATTGAAACGTTGATATAGTCTACTTAACGATATAGAAGGGAATTTATGATTTTATTTTGGTGTAAATCGATGACCTCTCAGTGTATCCTATATGATATCAAGATACGGGACACGATCATCATTTAGCAAAGAGTACACTATGTGGATCTGAACAATTTCCAGAAAGGACTCAAGGCATTTCCACTACATAAAGAATGAAGTGCTTAGTATGGTTTCCAACCAACCACGCCAAACCACGTATAGAAAAGTTAGTCTAACATTCTCAGGATGACTTCTCTAGAGGATCATGACCTCACCTACTGACATATCATCATTACCTGGCCATGAATCCCTTACCTCTAAGGAATCACCTGACTACTCTGGCACATCTTCTGGATTCCAGCAATGTTTTATGGTGTATCAATGTTACATACACAACCAAATGTTATGTCATTATGCTAACTTTTATGAACTGACTTGATACAATCCATACTAGCCTCAACTAATTCCAAAAAATCACCAACCATTTCCAAATTTCCCTATTAGCTATGGCCCTTCTACTTGGAAGGACATGTTTAACCATAATTTAATCGATGATCCAAACCATAGAAGTGTCCCAGTCATTGGATTTACTAGAAATGTAATTCTATATGATGAATCATGCTCCATCAAAAACTGAACACTAGTCATGGAGGGGGCATACACACTTTAGAAAAACATTATACAAAAAGGTGAGGCATAATTTCCACTAGAAGAAGTTCTATATTAGATTCCCATATATATGTACACATGAAACTTCTCTAGAGATACATATATGTGTTCTAGAGCATTAGGCATATAAGCCAAAACCAAATGACCACCATGTCACAACATCTGATCCTCTTCGTGAAATAAATGTATGCAATGATTCATGTATAATTTAATTTAACTCCTAGGTCACTCTCGCTCAGAAATGACTAGGAATCAAAAAAATAACTGCTGAAGGATTAACGATTACTACTGAATTTAAACATTTATTTGTACCATTTAACAACTCGACAAGTAAAATGTGTATAAATGCGTGATACTCTGAGGTTAGACCATAAAAATGGAACATACTTGATACTAACTATAGGCTTATCAACCTTACAATTAAATTATTGAAGGATAATAAAAACAATTATCCAAAATTTTCATTACACCATGTGACTATCAAGTAAGCAAATGACCACACGAGTCATCTATTACTAAAAAGGGGGAATAATAAGGGTCACACGATATACTAAGCAGCCAAACATGCCCTAGTCATGTCCATCCCACTAGATCTAATCCTTAAACGATGATCCAACCCATAAAGGAATCAAAATTTGAATAAACTCCATCCTAGACAGGGTGTATCTTTTGGAACCAAGGAGTCCTATGTGGGACAAAGGGAACTCAAATAGCACCAAACATCTAAAATCATAAGAATTTAATGAGGAATTAGAGTTATAATGATGCTACCTACCTCAGGATAGCTCATTAATAAAATAGAAAATGTCATCCCTAAGTATAGTTTACACCAATAAGTCCTTAACATTAAGAGGGAATATCGATTAGGTCCAATCTATAGAGAAAGAGGCCAAATATAAATCGTCACATTCTACTTTCAAGGTGAACTCAAGGAACAATGAACTACCATTACATGTGGTATAAATCAAAAAAACTTATTCAGTTTTTATTTAAGATGATACATTTAATTACATTTAATCATTAAACATTTTAAGTCTTAGTTTTAAAAAATCATGCATCATTCATAAATGGATACATACACTTAAAATAACTATCCCTATATGGAATAATAATACCGTAATAGGGTAATAATTAGGGTATATAAGATATGGAGACCAATGAGGGTCCCGATGAAGTCATTTAGGGTTCATCAAAATACCATAACATTTTATTTGAAACAATAATATTTTAAACACCCTTACTGGGTTTATTTTATTAGAACAAAGGATAATGACGGGCCAAATAGGATCGATTCAAATATATCTAATAAAAAATTTCCCCAATTGACATCCTTGGTTATAATTGTAAATTGTTTAAATTGGTCACACAGGTCTTCTTTCCCATGTTATAGAGGAAAAATCTCTTATAAATTCATCAAATTAATTTAAAAGTCAAAATTTAATAGTGTTCATATTTATAAAAAAACCCACATTATAAAATGTTTTTTATATAATTATTCAATTATATGGGTCACTAAATCAAAATCTATAAAGAAACCATTCAGAATATTAATTCCCATTTGGCTCCCATGTAATTAAAACCAATTATATTTTAGACCATACGACCAATGGAACATGGATCAAACATCTCAGGATTGGTTAGTTAAGGTGTCACCACTTATCTATGCAAGAAAAAACCATTATGTTTTATGACATAAATTTTATAAACAATTTTTTATTAAAGTTATAACTATGTTTTCTATCATAATGAGAATAATAAAAAAACATGATAAAGAAATTGAGAAGCATAAAAAAATAAACATGGTATCCCACAATGTAAGAAGGGAAACACCCAGGAAAGGAACATAGATAAACATTATAATTATAAATTGAAATTAAAAAAATATTTTATACACAAAATAAACATAATAAAATGAACATAATGTTATACAAACAAAAAGTATAATATATACATATGAAGGTATAAAAATAAACATGCTACTAAAATACCTAAGATGTCATGAAATAGATAGGAAAATAACACACAAGTCACATTAATAAATATAAAATAGCCTAGTATTACAGTCTACATGGAATGGTAATATGCATGTCATGTGAATAAATATGCCTATAAGGATTCAAAAAATGATATATTGTTTCCATAAAAGGAGAAGAGAAAAATTTCCTTAAATATAAATCCCATAAATTAGTTAGCAGTAGAATGTACTCCAATCACTCTTGGTTAAATCACAATCAACTATAATAACAAAAAATAGAAAAAAAATCTAATCCCTATCCACTTGAAATTTTCCCCATAAAATGGTTGATCACTCCAATGAATTACTTTTTAAAAAGCACTGACACATGCCTAGTCTCTAGTCTACTAACCCCAAACCGTAAGACACCGGAAAAGAAAACCTATAATACCACTTTTTAATGTACTTTCTCGGATGACTATGATACTTTTAGTCATATTGTTCAAAATAGGTCCTCAAGAACTCCTCTATTTATACTAAGGGGTTTTGACTAAAAATTATTTTATAATGGTGGTATGATGAAGAGACTATACCCACACGACCATAGTATAAAAATATTATAAAATCTTATATAAAATTCATCTAACCTCATAAGTGGTATAATTGGATAATAAGTTGCAGAAGATAAATATAATAAGTGGAAAACACCAAATATCCATCAATGAATGAATTCATGTCTAAAAGATGTTGTTTAATACAAAGTAGTAAACATATATAAGGGGCTTTAAAAAAGTAAATAAATAAGAAAATGAAACAATACCCTCAAAGGTGATCTCTATGAGCTTCCTGAGTACTAGATTAGTCTTATGCTCCCAAGATCCCATGTACAAAGAACAACACAAGAAATAACCAATGGACTTACACACTAGAATAATATTCTAGGGTAGCCTAGCAAAAATGGCGGCCCGATCAGGGTTGAAAAAATACTCTGTATTCCACCACAAATAGTTTCTAAAGCATAATCCAGTATGTTTATATAAATTTTGCAGTGTGCAATTATGATCAGTAAAATAATAAATAAATAAAAAATAATAATTAATTCATCTTAGGTTCATAAGGGACACTTGACCAACCATACCTATTTTGCCTAAGTTGAAATGTCTCTAAACTAGGTTCAACCGGTGCAAGTGTGATATTATGTAATAATAGGTCATTAAAATTAATTATCAATAAAGGACTAAGCACATGCATTGAATTTTTCCTAAATTACATGTCCCTGAATAAAAACTATTACATATTCTCTTCAAACATTTAATATGTCATTTCATTTTAGTTAGAGGAACCCTAATCACATACATTATGATCCTAAAATTAATCCCAAGTATTACTACCTGGGAACATAAAATACCAACCACTGTCAGAGACTGTCCTAGGTGATCAATGAAAGGAATCCAATGTATCACTATCAGAATGATGTAATGTCTTGAACCTCTGATTCTATCCTAGGTATCCCACATAGGGCTCTAAGTATCACTCGTGGAATAGTGTAGCCATCTCACCACTGAACCCATCAATGTGTTCTCCCCTAGGGAGCCAATATCACTAAAGCAGTTAGGAATCTACATGGATAGTCCATTAAAGACATAAAAAGTACTACTCCTGGTGTACCACAACATAAAGTTACCTACGATCCCATTTGTGGCTTTCAATAGAAGGATACTAAAGTATCACCCATGTTACATATAATCTCAACTACTTTTGAACCCATACAAGGAGTTCTACAATGAGCTACCTAAGTATCCCTCATTTTCTAATAGTTTATTTGGTTATTTAAATTAATAAAGGATAATGCCAATTTCATAAAAATTACACAACATAAAACTTTATACAAACAAGGGCCTTCATGACCATTCATTACAATTATTACATATTATAAAGGAAATTTACTAAGTACATAACCCATTAAAAGGATAATAAAAGTGGGACAATTGACTTAAACATTTTATTTAATTAAATAGTTAGTTCTCTCCATTACCAAGGAGTACTAACCATGGATTACATGTATTGGGGCTTGGTTTTCTTCCCGTGATAGATAAAAACATACATGAAAAATCTTAAAGAAGGCCTTGTAAATTAGAATTACATACCAAATTCAACAATAACTCTCCATAAGAGGAAGTCCATAAGCACATTGAAGATGCTTTAGTGGTTAAGGGATAATGTAGAGGGTGTCACATCATCATTATTTTAATTTTAACAACATGTTATATTATTGAAGAGAATGCACCACAATGAAAAGTTTTATTAAAAAACATTAATTAATTAAAATAAACAAAAGATTACACCCATAAGGGAGGCTCAAATTTTAGGTTCACTTCTATTAGCATTTTCATATTAATATACAATGGCTAATAAAATTAATGCGTAAAACTCAATAATTAAAAAATAAAATTCAAGAGATTTCACATAGAGATATTAGTGTGCAAAACAAATACTCAACTTATAAAATAATAATAAATTGATGTAAATTATATAGACCACCTAACATTTACCAAGGATAGTCCATACCTCCAATATTAAAGATTGAATCGATCTAGTTTGAATGAAATTGAAGAAATGTACATTCACCATCAAAATTGGGTGAATTATCTCACACCATGATAGAATTTTATATGGAAAAAGAAAATAAGATTAGAGGGTTGTGGTGTTTTATAATAACTATAGGCTATCAAATTCAATTTATGATACTTGAAATGGATTCCAGATGAGGGCGATACCACCATTCCTAGAGAAGTAGAGGAGGAGATCCATGGGAGTAGTTATGTGCATGTGTGATAGGAGAAGAGATGGGATGAAGAAGAAATATGTATGGAGGAAAAAATGGTAACTTCCACCCCCATTAATGAGGAACATGATTTTACTGAATGTATGGATAAACCATGCACTAAATTTTTTTAAGCCACATCCCAAGGAGGGAGGTCACACAGTTCATGTGCACAGTTAGGGAAACCATGCACAAACCATACATTTCCAATTTTTCCAAGACATGTATAAGGAACAATGGCCATGAGTCTCCCATAACACAATTTAAAAAAATCATAAAATAAATACATCTCCTCTAGATAAACCACATGGTTTCCTTTGGTGGTCAGTAGGGTTTCAGTCAAACTATGTGCCCTGACCAGTTCTTTTTTATTTTGATTTTTGTAGATTGGAAACTCCAAACCTTGGTGGAGAAACAAAAGTACCTATAAATCCATTAAAATAGACTACAAAAAACATTTATGTTTTCCAAATCGTGTATTTACATTCCAAATCTGGGTTTAAATAATGTCCTATCCACCAAATGATAAAATTCAAATTCCATTAGAATTTCAATTAGTCTAAAAACACATGATTCTACACTCCCGCTCACACTTAAAAAACATTTAGATTATAAAATACCTAATAAATACTATTCCTTACTTCGTTATTATAATATTATAATCCTTATTTTTATCATAAATCAAACCTATTAAGGATTTTGGTGAAAATACAAAGAGGTTACTTGGATAAGAGGTAACATTTTTCAACAAGCGTTTTAATTTTATTTATTCCTAAATGTCCTCGAAATATTATTAAAACATGATAACATAATAACATAAGTATATTAAATATGAGATTATTATATTATATTATGTCAATTTCCAACATACATCTCCTCTTCCCTCAAATGAGTAATGATAATATCACTCATGTGTTTGACAGACTATCCCCTCACGAACCGATGTGATGTGTGTTTCATTTCTGTTTTATTTGGATAAAAATAAGGATATATTAAATGTATATACATGACATTTATAAAATAATTAATCTTAGGTAATTATCATATCACATATACCCTCTTAGTTTCAATTCTGTGGTTATATGATAACATCACTCGTCTGTACAGAAGACTACCACCTTGCGAAGCGATGTAATTCATTCTTCATGTGAACTTTACATGGAAGGTAATAAGGACATGTAAAAATAAAAATGTTCAATATATATGAAATAAATATGATTCTATAATTTTAATATATTATTTACCCCTAATTCATTCAACCCTTTTAGAAAATGGAAACATTATTCATGCATACGTATGACATACCGTCTCCATGAACAATGTATTGCATTTTCTATCTCTAACATTTAAGGATTACTATAAATACATATTTAATGAATAAATATGATATTTATATGATGTTTAATTTTATTTATATTATTTATATATTATTAATGTAATAGGAATTAAAATAAAAAAACAAAACATACATGAAAAAGAAAGTAGTCATTACCCGTAACACAATTTTAACAAGGAATTTTTAGAAAACAGTTTATAAAAGGTAATAAGTAAATAATATATGGTATGATATATATAATTATGGTGACATAATATATGTATAATAAACTTATATTTATTTTAAATTATTTTTGAACATGTACGAATGATGTGGAGACTAAAGGTAATGGATTTCCATCTCACTTTTTTTTTCTCTGAGACACATGCCGTATTCACCACCTATTTATTTTATGTGGTATATATACTGTACATGAATGTATTTTAAGTTTATTTTATTGAAAATAATTTTAATTTACATATCCATTTTATTATCTCTCTTTCATGGGGTTTACAGTTAAAAAGATACCAAAGTGGTAAGAGATCTTTGTGTGAACTTTTCTTTTTCGAGACATATATTATGTTATGAAACTATCTTCATTTATATGGTGTATATACAACCACTTTGACTTGTAATATAATTAATTTATTTATTATCATGATATTTTATGATTAATTTTATTTTATTCTTTCATGGATATTTCAATTCTATATTACTAACGCAGTAGTGGTTTTGTGATACAATATCACCATTTATCGATTTTTTTATGTTATCATTATATTGATGCAATATTATGATATATATATCAATAAACTAATTAATTTTATTAACCTCTAGTTATTTCTTGATAATATATTTTTTTCCTTCATTTCCCCTCTTTATGTACTCAAGAGTTCAAAAGAATGCTTTTAAGAAAAACTGACTTTATTTTTCTCATCAATCAAAAACACTTTTTTTTCACATCCATATTTTATAAAAATTATTTTAAAAAATTATTAACATTACCAAAACAATTTATTAATTATTTATTCATGTTTTCCATTTTTATATAGTGTTTTAAAAGTTATTATCAGCTCATTTTATAAACAAGTCCCATTTAGCTTTTACAAAAAAAGTGAAATGAAAATTTATTTCAACACGTATTGAATTTTCCACCATCAATACCAGTAAATAGTTTAAATATTACTTTATAAGTTTGCAAGGTTAATTTTTTAAAAAATGTTTAAAGTTTTTTTACATTTTAAAAATTTTATTTCAAAGTGGAAATTTTATTTTCCCCGAGAAATGTTCCAAGTGATGTTTCAAAATCATTTTCCATCAAAGATGACATCCATTGATATTACCTAATCCTTTTTGGGGATATGATCCAATGATACATTATCCATTATTTCCTATTATGTTTTATAGTTTTTATTACATAATTGTTATGAAAACCATTTTTTCCACAAGTTATGATATAATGAAATGTTTATGGAACCAAACCCCTTTTATGGGTAATGATAAGATAAATGTTTTATGATCTTGTGGAACACATATGTATGGATTATGTGAAGGGGTAGAAATATATCACCCTCTAATATATTAGGTAAATATAGACAAATCATGAGTAGATAGTACATGTATGAACCTGATTACATGTTCCCAATGTTATACATGAACATGATGAAATGTTTGCAATCTTATAAGTGAACCTGATTACATTTTAAAAGTGTAATGAATGGACCAAGATTTTATATCAATAAGACTATGTGTAGATATAGATTATTTACCATAAGTTTATGTGAGGGAATTTTTTTTACTTGACTTAATGTGTGATCTTGTTGCAATTTATATATTTTCACAATGTCATAGGATTATGGGTACGCCACAAATATCTATCTTATTCCAATTTTTTCTTCTCATGGATCATGTTATTTGATTCCATAATAATTTACATCTTATGAATTGTTAATATTTATTTCATGATATTATATTTTGATCTTTGATATGTAGGGTATGGTTTTCATATGTTATACTCATGTTCTTATACCCTTATTCTCACATTATGTTTACATATTTCCATTTTTTATCCTTGACAAGAATCTGATATCAATCTTTCTTATGTTTCATTTCCCAAGTTATGAAGAAAGATTTTTAGTTGGGTGTGTTTATAAATATTAAAAAATGGTGATGAAATTTATAGGATATTTTGAATAACTTTCACTAAATAAGAATATTGTGAAACTAATCTCCAAAGGCACTAAACCATTATGGTCATTGGGTGTTTATTTGTAAAATGTAATGAATATTCATCTATTAAAATTTTATATCTATATATGAGAATTTTTGGTATCTATAGTTTATATAAGAGGAATGTTTTAGTTAATGTTTGGAAAATATGATAAGAAATATTTTGTGATTTCCCTAGGGATACGTCTAAGGATATGTCTTGGGATATGTGTATGGATATGTCTATGGTTAATTAAAAATGTATAATAATATACTGGAATTGATGAATGATAGAGTGAGTGGTTTTAATGAAATTAAATCCATGTCTAGATACTACAAGTGGATATAAATCTAATAAAGAGGCACATAAGGGGTAATAACTCCAAAATGGTTTCGTTGGGTTGAAATCAATCGGCACAAATGTTCTTGAAAATTCTCATTTCTACACACTAGGTTTGAAACTCCCAAGGGATATTATTTATCAATTCATAAAATATTCGAAAACCATCATGAATGATTTAAATTGATGGTTACTATGAATTACCTAGAGTATTATAAGGGTTTCATAGAGTAAAAAAAAGTTGTTGGGATTTAGAATTACTATAACTGATTTTTTTTCATGATTATGTGGTTCCTCAATATGATTATTGTTTCTTACATTACGTTTTTTGGATTTGTTTCAATGGATAGAACCTTAAGAAACTATGTTAATGATGAGTGTGTTGAAAAATACAATTATTTCACTCTTTATAAACCAAATATTATGGTATATGGAATGAATAATCTCATTTTCATTTTCATGTAACTTTCTCAAAATATGAATCATAATGAACTCCCAAATGATCAAGGGAGGGAACACAATTCTATTTAGTCCTTGATGTAACATCCCAGGTAAATGAAGAACACGATATTTTTATATTTATTAATATTTGTGAATTAAATATTAATTTTAGCTTAAAGGGGTTGCTATGTTCGATAGCGTACCCGATACGCAACAACATGTTTCTTTGGAATCTTACGTTGCACACTAACAATATAGTATTATTATTTTAAATGGTATTTAACTCCTAGCCATTTTATTGGTGGTAATGAACAAAACTAACTATAATATGATTATACATGTATTTATATTTATCCAATATAAGTTAGAGGCACAAAAAGTGAATGAATCTAATTTTAAGCATAATTTTCTTTAAAATGCCGATTTATCACCTTTTAATGGAGAGCCCTCTTTAAATATAGTTTTGGTTACTTTAATACATTCTAATTGACCAAATAAAATCCTTCTTTATAATGGGGACATCAAATTTTACATTGGGTAAATTTTTGGTATTTTTCTGATAAATTTCATTTTCTAATGAATAGTGAAAAATGTTGTATTTTAATTCAAAAGTACTTTTTAATCTAATTTATTTATATGGTTAGATTATATTTTTAATTGGTTTTAAATTGTAATTATAATATATATTTACTATTTAATCCAATTTTGGTCATTGGATTTAATTTCACTTTGAAATTAGATATAAACAAGTATCAATCTTTTGATAGTTATTATTTCTTAAAAACACGCTATTTGTTTTAACAACGGGAATTAATTTTTAAATTAATTAATACCACTTCTATGTTTTGAATTTGTAAAAATAGATATCATTTCTTAATTCGGAATATCAAATATAGCTTAGGCTGATTTTTTGGTATTTTTCTGAAAAACATCAATTTTTTATGAATAGTGACACCACTTAGTGGTAGTTAAAAAACCGACTTTTTCATTTAAATGGAATTTTACCACTTCTGTGAATTAAATTTCAAAAATCCGACATACATGGTTGTTATCAAGAAGTAAAATGTGGTTCAATAAGATGAAAATAATTCTTGGTGAATAGTAACATTTGACTTTTATTTACCGCGATTAAAGGTAAATATGGTAATTCAAGGTTAAGAGAATATTATAATCATTCCAAATTACCTTAACACTTGTCCAAATATTATTGGTTGAGTAATTTACGACCACTAGCATCTTTGGGTCGATTTTGGGACCCCAATAAGTCACTTGGGTGTGATAATGACAATTTAGAATAATTAACTTAAATAAAAGACAAAAATGACAAATGAAAATATATTTTAGTAAATTAATTTTTAGAATGGGTTATATAAATTATCTGTTCAACTATAAATATTCATTGGAAAACTAATACAATTTCATAAATAATGGTATTTTTTTATAATTTTTAGACATCAACTAAATTAAATTATTTATGACACAATAATGATGCAGTATTTACCTCATTAATAGATGATTTAATTAAATAAGATTGTAATGTTTAAAATATTATCCAAAACATGTACAATTTGGATTGGATGATTTTATTTCGATTATGAGTCATATTAGCTTGGTCCATAATTATTTTTTGACCATTAGAAACTGAATATCATTATATTATAAAATAAAATTTTTACTCTTTCCTAAAGAGCCCCTCCTCTCCCTTATAAAAAGAGACCACTTCTATGAAAATCCTCACACCTCTCAAGCCATTTGGCTCGTCCAAAATCTGACCAATTAAGATCCATACATCCCTCTCCTCCTACTATAAGCCTTACCTTAGGCAGAATGCACTTAAGAAGTCCTTTTGGTTTAGACCAAAGGAAGTTGCCTAAATTAAAGGTAACAGTTTCTCTTAAATTGTTTTCTTTTATTTTTCTTCTCCAACCCCTAAAATCTTTTTATTTATTTTCTTTTGTAACAACACCAGTATCCTAAATATACTAGGATGTTTTTATTATAAGGATTCGAACTACACTTACACACACCTCCATCGAATGGATGAAGAACATAATGATTCTGTGGATGGAAAACTAATGCCTCACGAAATGAAGATTGTTCAATTACATATTACTGCCTCTAATGGTGGCCATTATGATGGAACTATATTTATATATGATATATATTATGTTTATGATTTCCTTATGCTTCTGTACTTCCCAATTATATCAAACCTTTATGGTTTCCATGGTGGGTAAATACGATAATCTCATTTGAGGAAGTGCGGACTACCGCCCCCTCAAAGTGATGTGACTCGTTAATGCCCTATGTGGGATGTATAAAGGATAGACTTAAAGATATTGTATATGATATTATACTAGAATTATAATATACCTATGTATAATTATGTTTTAATTCCATTAACATAAGAAATATAAATGAAAATAGCGTTCATGCGTACGTACGGCTTACCGTCTCCATGAACGTTGCATTTCATTTCGTACCTCCAAATGTTATGTACTATTATCAATACATGTAAATGCTGGATATATATGATATATATGATACCCAAATCATGAATATCATTCGGATATAATGATCCTTTTACCCTATGAACAACATGTAATTATAAGAAGTCCATTTTTGACTCAAGTACCAAATATCGACAAAATGAACGTTATTAACTTAAATTATTACATAATGATTATAACATGGTAATAAGTGATATAAAAGGAATAATAGACATGAAAAAGATTCTTAAGCAAGTAGAAATTATCTTTAGTTTATTATTCATGAGATTAAAGAACGAACAGTTCAAGTCGGACACGAGGTAAGGGACTTCGTCTCAATCTCCTTTCATTGAGGCATTTTTAGTTTTCTTTTATACGATGTATAAAACCATTTGACTTTAACTTCTATTCAAAAGGAATCTTTTCTCTACGAAGTGTTTTACTAAATGACAAAAGTAATGTTTCTTTAATGTAATCGGTGACAATAACCTTTCTTCTGCTGCAAGTATTATTTGATCTTTGGCTTCCTTAACAAGCCGGAATGTTTTTAAAAGAAAAAATAAATACCAAATACTCTTTTTACATATTTTGGTATTGATAATGATTTTGAGAATAGATTTATTATTTCAATATCTAGAAATGATATTTTATTATTGCAATGTAGAAATGTTATCTTTCATTTATGCTTATGTTATGTGTCAAGATCATGTTATGTTTCTTGGGAATTATTTACGTATACAGGTGGTTCTGTGATAAACCTAGGGTGGGTGAGACTGAGATAGCTCTCCAATGCATTGGGTAACATGAAGGAGGTAAACGTGAATGTTTCTCCTATGAGATTTAGGTAATATACTGTGATGGGTATTCCAAAGTAACTCCCTATGTTCCTGTGATAGATACAATGTAAGTATGGTATGGATGTCGCAAGTTACCTTTATGATTTATAATTTCTATGTGTCTTTCATAGATCTTATGATTTCATGAGGTAAGTAAAAGAGATCATGTTTTTTTATGTATTTATGAACAAATGTTTTTCTTTCAATGTTTTATAACCCTTACTGAGACTTTTATGCTCATCCCAAGTTTTGAAATGTTTTTCACAGGACTTAAAGATGAATAGGGTCAAGGATGGGATCAAGGAAAAGTCATGCTTTCTTTAACATGGAATTATACATGACTTTTTTTTCAGGAGTTTTTATTTAAAAAAAAGTGGATTCTGGGTATAAGTTCCCATGTTTTAATATTTTGAGATGTAATAGTTATGTCCTAATTCCCTAAAACTATAATCCTGAAAAGATCCTCAATGTGAATTATTCATTTAATTCAATATTATGTAATGTTAAAGGTCGGGTCCTTTTAGTTGGTATCAAAGGTTGGTTTAGATAACTTTAAGAGTTAGGATATTGTTAAATTAATATCCATAAAGTAATTTATGTTAATATTGACATCATATAGCATTCCCAGATTACCATGTTGCTTCACCTAAGATATTTCTTTGTTTAGAATGGTTTTCCGCAGAGGAAACATTGCAGCTACATTGGGATGACATCAAGAGGAAGAAAACCTTCCTAATCAACAACCTGAGATGGTCAGAATCGGAACTGAACATTTTGTTGTAGTGATTACACAGTTGGCTCGGGATATAAATGGTGGTGGTATCCATGTACGAGATCAACCAGATCAACCACAGAGGAACATGTCAGTAGTGGAGCATTTCATGAGGCAACATCCCCCATCATTCAGAGGATCATCTGATCCGATGCTAGCTGAAGGGTGGATTAAAGAACTGGACAAGATTTTTGATGTCATGGGTTGTTTAGAACATCAAAAGGTTAGTCTCGCTGTTTACCGTCTTGAAGGTGAAGCTAATCAGTGGTGATCTATGGTGAAAAATATCAGGGATAGTGAGGAGATTGATGTTCTTGATTGGGATGAATTCAGAGGTATGTTTCTGGAGAAATATTTTCCTAAGGTGGTTCGTCTTAGAATGGAAAAAAAATTCCTGGAATTGAGGCAGGAAGATGACTCAGTGGCTGCTTATGAAGAAAAATTCACTCAACTGGCAAGGTATGCTCCAAGCTTTATACGAGATCTTGATAGTAAAATCAACCATTTTTACTCAGGATTAATGCCAAAGTATCAAAGGGCTTTAGCATCTCGTGAGTTCATAAGTTTTTAAAAACTTGTTCCTTGTGCGAAGAAGGTGGAAATAGAGTTTGCCGATGATCAAGTATTCTTTGAAAAACAACAAAATAAGGGGTCGAGGTGGCAGGTGAAAGGAAAGAACTCTTCAAAAAATTATGATGGTAAGAAGCTTAAGTTTACAGTTTGTGAAAATTGTGGTAAAAAGAATGATGGGGAATGTCTTTTGAATTATGGTAAGTACTACTGATGTGGTAAAATGGGATATAAGGCATGTAATTGCACTGAAAAAGGTCAGGGTAATTGTAAGACAAAATCTGATTTACAGTCAGTAAAATGTTTTAAGTGCAATGAAATGGGTCATTATGCAAATGAGTGTCCAAAAAAGAACTCAACCGAAGGAAAGTGGCAAGACTACAAGCAGAAAGGGGCGGCGAAATCCTTTGAAACTACTTCAGTAGATGTTGGGCTATCAAATGAAGTTGTATCAGGTAAATTGTTTGTTTTTTCAGATTATGCCAATGTGTTGTTTGATTCAAGGTCTACACAGTCTTTCATTTCTAAAAAGTTTTCTAGAAAATTTCGAATTCCATCTCATTTTATGAATACTGAACTTATGGTAAAAACACCTGGAGGAAATGTTGAGACAAAAGGAAACATAAGAACATTCTTGTCCTTGTGTGCGGAAAGAATCTACCTGCAAACCTTATTGTTTTGCCTCTAGTAGAGTTTGATGTTATATTGGGCATGGATTGGATTTCTGTTTATCATGAAAAGATTGACTGCAGAGCTAAAGAGGTTTCTTTTCAGAATGATTTTCAGTTTGTGTACAAGAATGAACCCTTTCTTTTGATAACATATGAGGAAGTCGAAAAACTGGTAAAATATAGAAATGAATGTTACCTTGCACATATTGTTGAAAACAAAGGAACTATTCCGATTAATGATGTGCTTGTGGTAAATGAGTACCTTGATTTTTTTCTTGATGAGTTTTCTGGTATTATACCTGATCGGGATGTTGAATTTATTGTTGACTTAGTTCCTGATACTAAGCCAATTTCAAAACCCCCTTATCGAATGACTCAAATTGAACTTTTCGAGTTAAAGAAGCAATTGCAGGAGTTATTAGATAAATTTTTCATTCGACCTAGCACATCACCCTGGGGTGATCCTGTCTTGTTTGTTAAAAATAAAGATGGTTCAATGAGACTTTGCATTGATTATAGAGCATTGAATAACATCACAGTTAAGAATAAGTATCCTTTGCCTCATATCGATGATTTGTTTGATCAGCTGCCGGGAGCTAAGTATTTTTTGAAGATTGACTTGAGGTCGGGGTACCATTAGTTGAAAGTAAAATAATCTGACGTTCTGAAGACCGCTTTTCGTACTAGATATGGACATTATGGATTTGTAGTTCTGCCTTTTGGTTTTACCAATGCACCTGCTGTATTCATAGATCTTATTAATATAATTTTCTGTGAGTTCTTGGATAAGTATGTGGTTGTGTTCATTGATGATATTTTTGTTTATTCAAAAAGTAAATAGGAACATGAAAGTCATTTAAGGGTTGTCTTAAAAACATTAAAAGAAAAGAAACTTTATGGAAAATTCAACAAGTGTGAGTTTTGGTAACAAAAAATATCTTTCCTTGGTCACATTGTTTCAAAAAATTGCATAACTGTTGATCCTGCAAAAACAAAAGTTGTTGAGGAATGGCCTAGACCCACAAATATAACCATGATTCGTAGTTTTCTAGGTTTGGCAGGTTATTACTAGAGGTTTGTTGAAAACTTTTCACATTTTTCTAGTCCAGTGACTAAGTTAACTCGAAAAGGTGTTAAGTTCCTCTGGACCAAACAATGTGATGATTGTTTTCAAGAATTGAAAAGGATATTGTTGAATGATCCAGTTTTGGAACTGCCTTCCAGAAATAGTGAGTTTGTTATCTACAGTGATGCTTCATTGAAAGGACTGGGTTGCGTCCCAATGCAAAATGATCAGGTAATTGCTTATGCTTCACGTCTGTTGAAACCACATGAGTTAAATTACCCTACACATGATTTGGAATTAGCTGCTGTTGTTTTTTGCTTTAAAAATTTGAAGACATCATTTGTATGGAGTGAAATGTGAAATATATACTAATCAAAAAAGCATGAAGTATATATTCACTCAGAATGAATTGAACATGAGACATAGGAGATGGTTGGAATTAATCAAGGATTATGATTGTACGATCCATTACCATCCAAGAAAAGCAAAGAAAGTGGCCGATGCTTTGAGTTGGAAAATTAATGTCTCATTAGCCATACTACGTTTGGAACAAGATCCTTTGGTTTTTGATTTGATGAAATTTGGCATAGAAGTTGTTGGTGCAGGAAATTCTTATGTTTTGTTTCAGGTGTCAGCAAGATCATCTCTATCAGACAAAATAAAGAAAGCGCAGAAGGAAGACAGTGAGTGGCAGAAAAATGTAGAGTTGGTTCAGAAGGGTAAGTTTCCTGAATTTAACATTGATAATGATTGTGTTTTGAGGTTTGGAAAGAGATTATGTGTGCCTTTTGATTCACATTTGAAGAATGAGTTGTTATGTGAAGCTCATAGTTCTCCATTTTCAGTTCATCCTGGAAGTACTAAGATGTACAGAGATCTTTAGGAGTATTACTGGTGGGATGGAATGAAAAAAGATATTGTTGATTTTACTGTGAAGTGTTTAACTTGTCAACAGGTTAAAGCAGAGCGATAGTTTCCGAAAGGAATTCTTCAGCCTTTATCGGTTCCAGAGTGGAAATGGGAAAATATATCCATGGAATTTGTTGTGGGATTACCAAAGACATCTCGAGGTAATAATGTAATCTGGGTTATAGTTGACCGATTGACTAAATCTGCTCATTTCCTTCCTATTGGATATAATTTGTCTCTAGATCAACTTGCTCGGTTGTATGTTAAAGAGATAGTCAGGTGGCATGGAGTTCCCTTATCCATTGTATCTGATCATGATCCCAGGTTCACTTCTAACTTTTCGAAAGGCCTTCAGAATTCATTGGGTACTGAATTAAACTTCAGTACAGCTTTTCATCCTCAATCAGATGGGCAGTCCGAACAAACAATTCAGACCATAGAGGATATGTTACGTGCCTCCACGATGGACTGCCAGGGAAGTTGGGACCAATATCTTTCTTTGGTGGAATTTTATTATAATAACAATTTTCATTCCAGTATACAAATGGTTCCATTTGAGGCATTGTATGGAATGCATTGTCGAACTCCAGCTTTTTGGGATGAAGTAGGTGAAAGAAAGCTGATGGGACTAGAATTGGTAGAAGAGATGGCAGAGAAAGTTTAGTTGATTCAGAAGCACATGAGAAAAGCTCAGAGTAGACAAAAACGTTATGTGGATAACGGAGGAGGGATCTTTCTTTTGAGGTAGGTGACCATGTCTTTCTCAAAGTTTCTCCTTGGAAAAGTGTGATGCGTTTTGGTAGGAAGGGAAAGTTGAGTCCGAGGTTCATTGGACCATATGAAATTCTGGAGAAAGTTGGATCAATTGCGTACAGAGTAGCTTTACCTCCAATTTTATCCCATGTACACAATTTTTTTCATGTTTTGATGTTTAGAAAGTAGATGCCAGATCCATCTCATGTTTTGAGCCCAGAGATAGTTCAGTTGGAAGAGAATCTCTCTTATGAAGAACTACCAGTCCAGATTCTGGACCATAGAGAGCAGGTGTTGCGGAATAAGCTAATTCATCAGGTAAAGGTTATGTGAAAAAACTATATGGTTGAAGAGGCAATGTGGGAATCTAAAAATGCTATGAGGGATAAATACCCCCACTTTTTTTGATAAGTGGAGAAAAATTGTGAGGACGTAATTCCCAAAAGGGGGGAAGGATGTAACATCCCAGGTAAATGAAGAATAAGTGGTTTTCATATTTATTAATATTTGTGAATTAAATATTAATTTTAGCTTAAAGGGGTTGCTATGTTCGATAGCGTACCCGATACGCAACAACGGGTTTCATTGGAATCTTACGTTGGACACTAATAATATAATATTATTATTTTAAATGGTAGTTAAATACTAGCCATTTTATTGGTGGGAGTGAACAAAACTAACTATAATATGATTATACATGTATTTATATTTATCCAATAAAAGTTAGAGGCATAAAAAGTGAATGAATCTAATTTTAAGCATAATTTTCATTAAAATACCGATTTATCGACTTTTAATGGCGAACCCTCATTAAATATAGTTGTGGTCAATTTAATACATTATAATTGACCAAATAAAATCCTTCTTTAGAGTGGGGACATCAAATTTTACTTTGGGTAAATTTTTGGTATTTTTCGGATAAAGTTCATTTTTTAATGAATAGTGAAAAATATTGTATTTTAATTAAAAAGTGATTTTTAATCTAATTTATTTATATGGATAGATTATATTTTTATTTGGTTTTAAAGTGGAATTAAAATATATTTTGACTTTTTAATCCAATTTTGGTCATTGTATTTAATTTCACTTTGAAATTAAACATAAACAAGTATCAATCTTTTGATAGTTATTGTTTCTTAAAAACACGATATTTATTTTAACTGCGGGAATTAATTTTTAAATTAATTAATGCCACTTCTATGATTTGAATTTCAAAAAACAGACATCATTTATGAATTCGGAATATCAAATATAGCTTATGCTGAATTTTTGGTATTTTTCTGAAAAACATCAATTTTTGATGAATAGTGACACCACATAGTGGTAGTTAAAAAACAGAATTTTTTATTTAAATGGAATTTTACCACTTCTGTGAATTTAATTTCAAAAATCCGACATACATGGTTGTTATCAATAAGTAAAATGTGGTTCAATAAGATGAAAATAATTTTTGGTGAATAGTAACTTTTGACTTTTATTTACCACGGTTAAAGGTAAATATGGTAATTCAAGGTTAAAAGAATATTATAATCATTAACAATTACCTTAACACTTGTCAAAATATTTTTGGTTGAGTCATTTACGACCATTAGCATCTTTGGGTCGATTTTGTGACCCCTTTATGCCACATGGGTGTGATAATGACAATTTAGAATAATTAACTTAAAGAAAATACAAAAATGACAAAAGAAAATATATTTTAGTAAATTAATTTTTAGAAGGGGTTATATAAATTATCTATTCTACTATAAATATTCATTGGAAATATAAAAAGATTTCCTACATCATGGTATTTTTTTTATAATTTTTAGACATTATATAAATTAAATTATTTATGACACAATAATGATGCAGTATTTACCTCATTAATAGATGATTTAATTAAATAAGATTATAATGATTAAAATATTATCCAAAACATGTCCAATTCTGATTGGATGATTTTATTTCTATTGTGAGTCATCTTATCTTTGACCATAATTATTGTTTGACCATTAGAAACCGAATATCATTATATTAGAAAATAATATTTTCACTCTTTCCTAAAGAGCCCCTCCTCTCCCATATAAAAAAAAAGACCACTTCTATGCAATTCCTCACACCTCTCAAGCAATTTGGCTCATCCAAAATCTGCCCAATTAAGCTCCCTACATCCCTCTCCTCTTCCTAGAAGACTTACCTTAGGCAGGAGGCACTTAAGAAGTCCTTTTGGTATAAACCAAAGGAAGTTGCCTAAATTAAAGGCAACGGTTTCTCTTAAATTGTTTTCTTTTATTTTCCTTCTCCAGCCCCTAAAATATTTTTATTTTTATTTTTTTTGTAGAAATAACAGTATCTCAATATACTAGGATTTTGTTATTATAAGGATTCGAACTACACTTACACACACCTCCATCTAATGGATGAAGAACATATTGTTTCTGTGGATGGAAAACTAACGCCTCGCGAAACGATGATTTTTCAATTACATCTTACCACCTCTCATGGTGGCAATTATGATGGAACTGTATTTATATATGATATATATTATGTTTATGATTTCTTTATGCTTCTTTACTTCCAAATTATATCAAACCTTTATGGTTTCCATGGTGGGTAAATACGATAATCTCATTTGAGGAAGTGCGGACTACCGCCCCCTCAAAGTGATGTGACTCGTTAATGCCCTATGTGGGATGTGTAAAGGATAGATTTAATGATATTGTATATTATATTATAATGGAATTATAATACACCTATATATCATTATGTTTTAATTCAATTAAAATAAGAAATAGAAATGAAAGTAGCGTTCATACGTACGTACGGCTTACCGTCTCCATGAACAGTGCATTTCATTTCATACCTCCAACTGTTATATACTATTATAAATACATGTAAATGATGGATATATATGATATATATGATACCCAATCATGAATATCATTCTGGATATAATGAACCTTTTACCACGTGAACAACATGTAATTATAAGAAGTCCATTTTTGACTCAAGTACCAAATATCGACAAAATGAACGTTATTAACTTAAATGATTACATAATGATTATAACATGGTAATAAGTGATATAAAAGGAATAATAAACTTAAATAAGTTTATTAAGCAAGTAGAAATTAACTTTAGTTTATTATTCCGGAGATTAAAGAATGAACGGGTCAAGTCGGACATGAGGCAAGGGACTTCGTCTGAATCTCCTTTCATTGAGGCATTTTTAGTTTTCTTTTATACGATGTATAAAACCCTTTGACTTTTACTTCTATTAAAAAGGAATCTTTTCTATACGAAGTTTTTTAATAAATGACAAAAAGGAATGTTTCTTTAATGTAAGCGGTGATAATGACCTTTCTGCCGCCGCGAGTATTATTTGATCTTTGGATTCCTTAACAAGACGGAATGTTTTTAAAAGGAAAAATAAATACTAAATACTCTTTTTACATATTTTGGTATTGAAAATGATTTTGAGAATGGATTTATTATTTCAATATCTTGAAATAATATTTTATTATTGCAATGTAGAAATTTTATCTTTCCTTTATTCTTATGTTATGTGTTAAGATCATGTTATGGTTCTTGGGCATTATTTACGTATACGGGTGGTTCCATGATAAACCTATGGCTGGTGAGACCGGGATAGCTCTCCAATGCATTGGGTAACGTGACAGAGGTAAACGTGAATGTTTCTCCTATAAGATTTAGGTAATATACTATGATGGTTATTCCAAAGTAACTCCCTATGTAGCTGTGATAGCTACAATGTAAGTATGGTATGGATGTCGCAAGTTACCTTTATGATTTATGATTTCTATGTGTCTTTCATAATTCGTATGATTTCATGAGGTAAGTAAAAGAGTTCATGTTTGTTTTTTATGTATTTAGGAACACATGTTTTTCATTCACTGTTTTATAACCCTTACTAAGCCTTTTATGCTCATCCCATGTTGTGAAATGTTTTTCACAGGACTTAAAGATGAATAGGGTCAAGGATGGGATCAAGAAAAATCCATGCTCTCTTTACCATGGAATTTGACATTACTTTTTTTCAAGGGTTTTTTATTTAAGAAAAAAGTGGATTCTGGGTAGAAGTGCCTACTTTGTAATATTTTGAGATGTAATAGTTATGTCCTAATTTTCTAAAACTCTAAACCTGAAAAGATCCTCAATATGAATTATTAATTTAATTCAATATTATGTAATGTTTAAGGCCGGGTCCTTATACTTGATGAGGAAATTCCCCACTTCTTTTATTAGTTTTTCTGATCCACTAGTTTCTTAACTATGGATCAATACCACTAATAAATGTTTTCCATTCTCTAGGGGTTTAAGCAAGAAAAATAAATTGGATGTGTATACTTTTGATGGTTCGGTGGATCAATGGTGAAATTTTATTAAGAACATTATTCCATAAGAAGAAATTGAATCTATGAAGTGGGATGGATTTAAAAGATTTTTTTCAATAATTATTTTTCTGATAATAGTCACACAAAAATGAAAAAGTAATTCCTCAAGCTTAAGTATAAGGATGATGAATCTTTTGATACATATGAAGAAAACATTACATGACTATTTAGGTACTCTTTTGGTATTATCATTCATTATGAAAGTAAGGAAAAATGATTATTAAATAGATCATAACCAAATCTATTAAAGGGATTTATCCAAATGGGACTTTTTTATTTACAAATAAATCATTATACATTCACAAAAAGTGGAAATTAATACTAGAAACCATCTTGGTGCTGGTGATAAGAAAAGGAAAATGGGGTTCCGTGGATGTTACAATGATATTTCATATAGAAGAAATAAAAAGTTTCAAACTCCTACCTTCCAAAACTATGGGAAGGAGAACATAGGTGAGTTACTCACAGGAATAATAATGTGGTTCAGGTTTGGGAATCTTGGAAATCGAGAAAAATAATTTAGAAGTGGTGTGAAGAAACTAGTTAATTAAATTAATGGAGAGAGAGCTCAATATAATGAACAAACCATACTCCCGTGTTTCAAATGTAAGGTGTACGAGAATTATGCTATCTAGTGATAAAATTTGAAGGTTAATGATGGTGATAATTTCCAACATCCTCTTCAGACAATATATAAAGGTAAATCTCATGAGATCACTATTTTTCATGAAGGATGTGATAATTTTGTATTTAAAGGTACAGTTATCATTCACTCTAGAACTTATAATATATTATTTGACTCTTGATATACCCATTCTTTCATATCTAAATAAATTTCTATGTGTATAAATTTACCAACAAAATGATGAGATATATCATTATCAAATAAAGTTGTCTAATTGTATGATGATCGTATATAAAGTATATGATTTCTCTTTGGTTTAATTTTGTGAGAATGTGTTTCCTGAAAAACTTATCAATATTACTATGTTTTAATTTTATGTTTTTTTAGGAATTGATTATATTTATGTATATAAAACATACATTAATTACAAAGGAATCTAAGTAAAATTTGATATTCCAAAACTACCTATGATCATCAATTAATACAATGATAAATACAAACATTTGATGAAAATGACATAAATTTTATATGTTTTGTATTCCAATAAAAATGGGAAATTTATCTTAGATGGTTCGGGAGAAACATAAAATTGATGATACGCCTATTATATTAGAGTGATTAATGTCTTTATAAAAGAGTTTCATAGTCTTTCACCAAAACATTATGTTGACTTCTTTGTAATACTCATACCAGATTCCCTGATTATTTCAAATAATCTCTAAATAATGGCCCTGATTGAGTTGCTAGAATTGAAGAAAAAAGTCAAGTACAACCTTGATAAGAGATTAATTTGGCCAAGTGTGTCAATATAGGGTGTACCTATTCAATTTTTTAAAAATAAATATGTATTGTTGAGACTATATATTTATTATTGGAATTTTAATAAGATTGTGATCTTGAACAACTATCCTCTACCCCATTTTGATGACTTGTTTGATCATCTACACTAAACTCAATACTTTTCCAAGATTGGCCTTTTTTGATATTATTAGTTGAGGGTCAAGAATAAGGATATACCAATGAAATAAATATGTATATTTTATAGACACTACGAGTATGTTGTGATTCCAATTGGTCTTAAAAATGATCTTCTATCTTCATGGATTTAATGAATAGAGTCTCTCTAGAGCACCTTGATTAGTTTTTGGTAGTCTTTATAGATGATATTATAATTTTTTGAAGAGAAAGCAAGTTCATGAAGATTACGTGAGAATTTTACTAAAGTCCACAAGTAAGGAGAAAAAATATGAAAAATTTACAAAGAGTGAATTTGGGATAAAAAATGTTTCATTTTTTGGTTACATAATCTCAAGAATGGTTATATCGGTGCATCCATTAAAGATGGAAGTTATTGAACATTGGTCCCGGACCACCATGATGACTGAGATCTATAGTTTTCCTAGTTCATTTGGATATTATTAGAAAAATGTGGAGAGTTTCTCATAACTGTCCAATCCACTCACCATGTTAACTCGTAAGGGATCCAAGTTCATCTGGACAGATTAATATGAGAGAAATTTAATGGAACTGAAGAGAATCTTAATCAGCACACATGTCTTTACTTTACACTATAATAAATAAGGGTTTCTAATATATAGTGATGCATTCAAAAAGGGATTGAGATGTTCTATTATGTATAATGAAATGTTTATATATTACGCCTCAATAAAATTGATGTTCCATGAGAACAATTATGCAACTCATGATTTTAAGTTATTTGTAGTAAAATTTTCATTAAAGACATTAAAGAATTATCTTTATAGATTAAAGTGTGATATAAATATCAATTATAAAATTTTCAATTATATATTCAGTAAAAATGATTTGAATATGTTCCAAAGAAGATAGTTATATTAGTTTAAATATGATCTGTTCTCGATAAATTACTACACTAGGAAAGAAAACAAGGTGGACAATGCTTTGAGTCTAAAGGATCATGATAGATTATCCTGCATAAGAAGCAAAAAAGATTCAATATTTATATATTTTCAAAGGATGTATTTGGAAAACCTGAAAAAGGGGAGAAATATTATCTTACTCAATTTAATATTAAATTATCTATATAGACATGGAGATATTAAAGAGGTTCAAAAGGAAGTTGCAGAGATGAAAAAAAGGTTAAAAATATTCTTAATTTTAACCTTGATCATGATGGAATGATAATATATATGAACTGTGTAAGTGTTACATCCATACCTGATTTAAAGGAGTTGTTATAGGATGCTCACAGTTCTTCATTCTCTATTAATAATGGAAGTATGAAAATATTTTGAGATTTGAAATATTATTTCTATTAGGATGGAATGAAGGGAGATATCACAGAGTTTTTATCTCAATGATTGGTATGTTATAAAGTTAAGGTTGAGATAAAAATGTCTAAGTGGATATTATATCCATTACCCATATTAAAATGGAAATGGGAAAACATTGCCCAGGATTTTTTCATCAGACATCCCAAAATATCTAAAGGGAATAATGTTATTTGAATTAGAGTCAGTCACCTTACAAAGTCAGCACACTTCATCTCTATCAGAAATTATTTATCTCTATATCATATTGATAGGATATAAATTAAGGAAGTGGATAGTTTTTATAGAGTACCACATTCTATTATGTCTGGTTGAGATTTGAGGTTCACCTGAATGTTCTGGAAAGTATCCAAGAAGATCATGATACAAACTTGAGTTTCAACACTGTATATCAACCTCAGACACATGGCCAGTCTGAGAAAAAAATTCAAACCCTAGAGGATATGTTGAGATATTGTATTATGGAATAAAAAGGGGGTTCAGATCAACACCTTCCTCTAGTTTATTTTTTATATAAAAATATATTTCAAAAAAGAATTCACATTTTACCTTCTAAATATCTCTATTGAAAGAAGTGTAAAACTTCAACATACTGGGATGAAGTTAGGGAATGAAAGATATTGGGACATGAGATAGTTGAATAAATAGTAGAGAAGTTTTGATCCATTAAAAAAACATTATCATGACAGAAAGTCGATAGAAAATCTATTATGATAACTATAGGTGTGATCTGGAATTAGATGTTTGTGATAAAGTGTTTCTAAGAATATTTCCAGGGAAGAATATTATGAGATTCAGAAATAAATGGAATCTAATTCTAATATATATTGGTCTATTTAAAATTATTTATTATTTTAGGATTATAGCCTATCAGTTGAAACATACAGAAACCACTCTCAAGTTCCTGATGTGTTCCATGTATCTCTTATGAGGAAGTTCCACTACTAGAGAAACGCATTTCAACATATATTATTTTGGTGTTTTAATATTGGTTTTCTATTCTATATAAATTTCATATATTTTTTATTTTTTTAACCTTAGTTTATATAAAATGATGTGAAAAACAAATTTAGTTCCCCATTATAGTAGTAACTAATATTAAATGCTTAACCAAAGAAACATTCAATTTCTATTATTATAATAACCGACATTGAAATCTCATAAAAAGGCCTTTCGACATCGGTTATCATAATAAATCATGTTTAAATATACCTCCCACATTAGTTATATTAATAATTGATGTTGAAAGGTTCAATTGTTTTAATATTTATATTCATTAATTACTTGGATGAAGGTCACTCGATGAACTAGAAAATTGAAGATATAAAATGAAAACAAGAAAATTAAACTTATAGCTTAGGCTTAATGTTCTTCCAAGTTGTGGTTTCCTTTGAATGTATATGTATTCTATTGATATTCACTTTTTATTGAGGGAAGAACTCATGCGACAATAATAAGCATGACCAGGAAGGATGTTTTTTCTTTCGAATAGAGAACCTCATATGATAGATTCATCTTCTCAACTCAAACTAATGAATGTTTTTTCCTAAAAAGAATAAAATAATTAAAAATAGTAACAATTGATGAAACAAATAAAAAAATGATAATAAAGAGACTAAAATGATAAATACCATGTCGAAATAATTGAATGAAAAACTATTTGAATGAATATGAAAATTAGAGAATATGTCAAACTTAAATGAATAAGGAGGAAGTCTCAAAATTTATATAGGTTATGTGAAATTTTTCCAGATGAAATAAATTTATTTATGTAGGATTATAAAACTAATAATCATGTTTTAAAAATTGAAATAGTGCCCTATGAAAAAGGTTTTAACATTATCATTTTAGAAACTGACATATATGAAAATGTTTTAACATCGGTTTTAATAAAACAAACTTTAATAAAAATGTTTTAATGTTAGTTTAGTAAAAAATTGATGTTAAAAATTGTTTATCATCAGTTTTATAAAAACTAACATAAAAACCCCCAATGAAAATTCTATAATTTATACTAGATTACATACTATATCCATAACATGTATAAAATTCCTAGTTTTTACCACCAGAGCATGATTTTTCTTATAAGTAATAACCAATATATAATTTAAATTGAACCTAGAAAGTTCTATGAAATAATTCCACTCACCTGGTCAAAGTTTTATAGTCAAACCACAATCTTGAGGATGCTATATGGGTACATGAGGATGTGATAAGGCAGAATTAACCTCATATGTTTTAATTAAAGTGATGGAATTTTAAGGGATCAATTTATCTTAAGGGGGATAGAATTTAACACCCCGATATTATATTATTATTTTTGAATAAATTTAATTTCTTTAACAGCTTTCATTACACGCAACACCAAGTTTTAATGAACCATGATGAACTATTAATGTTATTAATTAAATATGACTATTATTATCTATCCATTAAACATTAAAAAATTAATATAAAAAATTAAATATTAATTATAATGTTTTTATATAAAGAAAACATATTGATAAAAAAGAACTTAATTTTTTGTAAACTCTTTATATGTTTCAGAAACACTGTTTTCTCAAAAAATGTTTTTATTAGTGTTGTAAAAAAAATAAATAAAAATATTCATAAAAGTTTAATAAATATATTTGAAAAAATAAACCTAATTTTTTTATATCTAAATGTAAAAATTATTTTAAATTGAATTTTTTGTATTTTTTGGAGAAGATTAATTTTTCGATGTATAGAGATAAATTCTAGAACATTGGATGAAAATTTCTTTTTCATTCAAAGAATGTATAAGGTTAATTTTATTTTAAAATAGTTTTAAACGTAAAATTATTTCAATTATATATTTATTAATAAAATTTAGTTTATTAGAATCATTTTCATTTTTAAATTTGATATAATTTTTTTAAACCTTTAACACTTTTCTCTTTGAAAAATTGTATTTTCAACACATCTGGAGGATTAATTTTAAATTAAATAAAATTTCAGTTATGTAAATTGAATTTGTAAAAATTGATTAAATATTTTAAATAATAATAATTTATAATATCTTATATTTTAAATTAATTTCTCACAATAATGAATATTAAAAACAGTAAAAATTAATTACCACGATTAAGGTTAATATGGGGTTGCTGAGGGTATTAAACTGACAATATAAGGGGTATAATGGACTATAAACAAGTCCAAAATGAATTTTTTGGGATTATTTTCACTTTATTTACTATAAGATTCTATAATGGACCATTTTGGATCCTTGTGGCTTGTGAAAAATGTGGGTACATATTTCTCTTTCTAAAAATTACAAGTGTGACACTCACCTCTCCCCTCCTCTTCACACTTATAAAACCATTTTTATTAACCAATACATAAATAAATCACATAATAAATTCCATAAAATCATCTTATAATATTATTTTTGATCATAAATATAACCTAGAAATGTTTTTAGTGCGATCCCAAGGAGGTTACCTGAAGAGGTGGTAATGTTCTTCAATGAGCATTTTTATTTTATTTCTTCCTCTGCCTCATTAAAATATTATTAAATGATGATAATATAGAAAATAAATTATATTAAATATAATTATATGTTATTATATTATGTTTATGACCTATATCTATCTATGCTAACTTCAAAATGGGAAACAATAACGTCGGTTGTGTGTACGACAGACTACCGATTTGTGAACTGATGTGTTGTGTTTTCCATTATTATTTTAATTAGATTGTTATAACGATAGATTAAATGTATATAAATTAATTTTTTATCATAAATATACTTATGGAATAATCATATCACATATACCCCCTACTTCAAATTTTGTGGGAATATGATAACGTTGCTCGTGTGTACAACAGACTACCGCGTCACGAAGCGATTTGATTCATTATTCACATATGATTTACATGGAAGGTATTAAAAAAATAATTAAATAATTTTTTGTGATATATATGAAATAAAAATATTTCTTTAATTTTAATATATTATTTACCATTATTTATATCAGTCTGTCAATAAAATGGAAACAAGGTTCATGCGTACGTACAACCTATCGTCTCTATAAACAATGTAATTCATTTTGGATCTCTAAATTTTATAGATTAATAAAAATACATATATAATATATATTATATTATATTTATATCATGGATAAAATTTTGGAGATTATGGAACCATTATCAAAGTAAGTGGACTGAAAATAAAAAATTCAAAACATACATTAAAAAAAAGGAGTTATTACCCGTAACGTGATTTTAACAAGGAATTGTTAATAAAAGTGTAATAAATGTTAATAAGTAAATAATATATGGTATAAAATATATAATTATGGTTATGTAATATATTTATAATAAAATCATATTTATTATAAAGGTGGGTTTTACATGTATGAAGGAAGTCCAGGCTTAAAGTAAGTGATTTTTGTCTCTATTTTTCTATTTTGTGAGAGACATTCCATATTGACCACCTAATAATTTTATACAGTGTATACACTAACCATGAATGTATTTTATAATGGTTTTACTGAAAATTATATGGATTTAAATATATATTTTTATCTATATTTCAACGGGTTTACAATTCAAAATTTACCGAAGCGGTAACTTATATTTGTCTCAAATTACCTTATTTGAGACATATGTTATGTTATAAACCTATATTCTTTTTGTATGTGTATATAAAAACACTATGACATGTAATATCATGAATTTATTTATTCTAATTATTTCATAATCATCATTTAATGTTTTTATTTCATGGGTTTTATGATTTAATATTACCAAATTGTAAATTGTTTTATGATACAATTTCATAGTTTATCGAGATTGTTTATGTATATGTTTTCAATGATGAAATATTATAATCCATCTATTAATAAACTCATTAATTTTATTATTCAATGTTTATGCAATGAGAATGCATTTTTTCCATTCAATTTATTCTCTTTATGTACTAAATAGTTCAAAATAATGTTTTAAGACAAAATGATTTTATTTATCTCTTGGCTGAAAACCCTTTTTATTCTAAATCCATTTTTGATAAAAATGTTTTCAATTTTTTTAAAATTCTCAAAAGGTTTTATTAATTTTTTTACACATTTTTTATTTTTTAGAAAAGTGTTTAAAATTAATAATCATATAATTTTCAAAACAAGGAGCATTTAGATTTTACTGAAAATGTGAAATGAATATTTTTTTAACATATATGGAATTTTTATCCATCATGAGCTGTAATAGATTTATATAATATTTTATAAGTTTAAAAATTTCTTTTCAAAGAAAATGAATTTAATTTGTTTTATTTTAAAATGTTTTTTTAAAAGTTGAAATGCTATTTTCATCAATAAATGTTTGAAGTGATTTTTTGGAATCATTTTCCATCTAAGATGACATCCTTTGAGGTTACTTATGATTTAATAGGGA